>JADMNL010000027.1:47155000-52155000 GCA_016271365.2 Neoceratodus forsteri
CTGACTGTTTAACTAATTTTCTTTTCTCTGTGTGAAAGGGCCCCTACCAGCTGCCACGGTTTGGACTAGCCACTAGGGCTTGAGTACCCAGGGACAGTAACTGGTAGGGATAGGCCCTGCACAGAGCCATAGGTAGATGAGTAAAGTGATAAGCTAATTAACCTGATTCTCCCGTCCTTGTTATATCCCCTAAATAAATCAGAGCTGCTTGTTTCAGCAAAGTTATATTGCCTGAGGTATTTGTCTATGTTAAAGTATTGTACTGTGATTGTTGCACTGTATCTTATTTTACAGGAGGTCCCAGTGCCTGAACCAGTCCTGGGGGTAAGTGTATACTGTGAAGGTAATTCTGATATATTGTGTGGGCCACTAGTGGGAAGAAAGGGGGGTTGCAGTGTCCCAGAGGGCTGTGACCAAGTTAGTTTAACTATTGCAAACGCTGACCTCTGGGTGGAGGCACCCGCCATCGGATCCAGGCCCCTCAACCTGTTAGTGGCAAATCAGGCAGGGATAGTAGCCCCTGGGATAGCGCCATCTAGGGGTTACACACAGATGCAGAGTTGGAGGCCTGTGACGCTTGGACCTCAGTGCGATACTATGTAAATTTGGTTGTTGGCTGCAGTTACTGACTGGCAAATTACACAACTGAATGGACAGTAAAACAGTTTCTCCTGGCTGTAAGCAGTAGCTGTGAGTTTGTTTCTAAGGCCATGCAGGAGTGCCCAGAAGGTATCTAGCTAGCTAAACAATAAATTCCGTGAGTAAAACGCAGTACTCAAGACCTTTAGCTTACAGGCAAATAAACAAATCAAAATGAAAGAAAAAGCCACTATGGTTCTCAAAAGAGGTGGCTGTGAAAGTCAGGAAGAAAAAGATAGCATTCCGGAAGTATAAGGAAACACAGAAGGAGCAGGACAGAGAGCTGTACCAGTTAAGGCAGAAGGAAGCAGGGAGGGAAGTCAGAATAGCAAAGGCCTAAACTGAGGAAAGATAGCCAACTCAGTTAAGAAGGGGGATAAAACCTTTATAGGTACACAGGCAGTGTAGAAAGACAAAGGGAGGGATAGTGAGGCTGAATAGAATGAACGGTGGGTGGGCAGAGGGGACAGTGAAAAGCAGGAATACTGGAACGAATATTTCTGCTCAGTATTCACAAAAGAGGAGGGGAAGTGCCTAATCCAATTAACAGAAGCACTCTTGATAGGGGGTTGATTCCAGTCCTTTCACAGAAGAAAGGGTTCTGCAAGAACTCCTAAAACTGAAGGTGGACAAAGCATTGGGTCCTGATGGAATTCACCCCAGAATTCTAAAAGAATTAAGGGGAACTAGTGAAACCACTGGCTACTCTTTTTAATAAATCATGGGAGGATGGTGTGGTACTCGAGGACTGGAGGAAGGCGGATGTGATTCCCTTCACAAAAGTGGGACCAAGACAGAGGCAGGAAACTACAGACCTGTCAGTCTGACCTCTGTGGTAGGGAAAGTGATGGAGTCACTTCTGAAGGAAAGAATAGTTGAGTACCTAGAGGCCAGTGGAGCACAGGACCCAAGGCCGCATGGGTTCACAGCGGGAAGGTCATGTCAGACGAATCTAATAGATTTCTTTGACTGGGTGACCAAAGTAGTAGACCAGGGAGGGGCTGTGGACATGGCCTACCTAGACTTTAGCAAGGCATTTGACACAGTCCCACACAAAAGATTAATAGTCAAATTAACCAGCCTGGGAGTGGGACCCAGGGTGGTAGCCTGGGTAAAACATTGGCTGGACAACAGGACACAGAAGGTAATTGTAAATGGAGTCCACTCTGAAGAAAGGGGGGTTACTAGTCGGGTACCGCAGGGTTCAGTTTTGGGTCCAGTCCTTTTTAATGTCTTCATCAGTGACATTGCAGAGGGACTGGAAGGAAAGTATGCCTTTTGCAGATGACACAAAGATCTGCAACAGGGTTAATACACAAGGAGGCGTGGAAAGGATGAAAAGGGACTTATAAGGTTGGAGGAATGGTCAGAAGTATGGCAGCTGGGATTCAATGCAAAGAATTGCAAAATAATGCACCTGGGAAACAAGAACCCAAGGGAAGAATACACAATGAGTGGGAGGTAGTAACAACAACAAAAAAGGAAAGGGACCTGGGGTAATCATATCAGATGACCTTAAGGTTAGCAAGCAATGTGAGAAGGCAGTAGGGAGGGCTGGGGGTATACTGGGATGTATAGGGAGAGGCATCACCAGCAGAAAACAGGAAGTTGTTATCCCTCTGTACAGACAGTTGGTGAGACCCCATCTGGAGTACTGTGTCCAGTTCTGGAGACCCCATCTCCGCAAAGACATAGACAGGATAGAGGCAGTCTAGAGAAGGGCAACTAAAATGGTGCAGGGTCTGCAAGAGAAGCCATATGAGGAGAGACTAAAAGAGCTTAATATGTATACCCTTGAGGAAAGAAGGGAGAGGGGGGACATGATAGAAACTTTTAAGTACCTCAGTGGAATCAACAAAGTCCAAGAGGGTAGCATCTTTCAGAAAAAGAGACTTGCAAGAACAAGGGGACACAATTTAAAGATAGAAGGAGGCGGTTCAGGGGCAATGTGAGGAAGTATTATTTCACAGAGAGGGTAGTGGATGCATGGAACAACCTTCCTGAGGAGGTTGTGGGGTCTAAAACTGTGGGAGAATTCAAGAATGCATGGGACAGACATAAGGCAATTCTTGTGGGGGGTAGGAAGAAATAGGCTGTTGGTTAACTAGGATCTGCGGCCTATCCTGTAGGTAGGGAAATGGGCAGACTAGATGGGCCTAGCGGTCCTTATCTGCCGTCAAAGTCTATGTTTCTATGTTTCAGGCTGGTGCTGTTTCCGTGGGGATGTCTCCTTTGCTTAGACAGATGATGGCTGGATTGTCTTTTCTATAGGCTGGATACAGGTGCGACTGACCCAACATGCTCCCAGTGGTGAAGCATGCGGGCCATGATTACCGTAGATGATGACTGCTCTCTTCTGTAATTTGCTTACAGGTGCAGTGGACCAAATGTGCTTACAGTGCCAAGGTGTGCAGGCTGTGATGCTCTGGATGACAATGATCCTTTTCACCCCACAAAGGGACTTGCCTTCACCCAATCTGCTCTACTGCACATGGCTCTCCCCTGTGCAGAAATTAAACACCTGGCTTTCAGTAGTTGTCAGTTACTGGGGAAAAGCATGCATACAAGTCCTGAGCCAGCTTGCACTTTAGCAGTTTTGTAGAGCTGACTCCAAATGGATGTCAGTTTCATGGGGGGGGGGGATCTACTACTGTAATTTACTTGTTTTGCAGAACATAACTAGTCTCCAAAGTTTGTGCTTCCAGTGGGGAGAGTTTTGCACTTTGTACAGCTTTGAGAGGTGCTTAAAACTGAGCAGCATCCTTGCAGTGGGCTCCCTGGCACTGAAGGCAATCTAGGGTCTCATTGAGGGAAGAGAGATGGTGGTGGTGTATTGGTCTCAGTGAGAAGGGCAATGAACAAGCTTGCAGAACAAATGACAGGTTCCAGTCCCTCACCGAATCCTGCAGCTACAGTCTGAACTGGGACCAGGGTGAAGGAACGGTGCAGGGGAAGGTGGCAGCACATGAAATATTGCAACACAACACAGGTTGTCTAACACTTCTGATTCCTATCTAAACATTTCTAACTTATACACCTGCATCCTTTCTGACTGATATCAACATTGTACTTCATAGAACACAGCATAAATGTTGGTATTAGTATTTTTCCACCCTGGTAAACAATTACACCTCCTACCAAGTGTCTACTTTTCCATTTGCAAATTATACTGTAAAGCCACTAGAGGGCAACAACACAAGTAAGTTACAATCCTCTACCCATTACTCTCCCCTACTACCAATAGTCCTGGGTAGGGTTACCACCTGTCCCAAGTTTCGCAGGACAGTCCTAATTTGGCAGCTGTGTCCTGCAGAAAAACATGAAAAATACTAAATGTCCTGACATTATAGTAGAAAAAAGGTTTTGATTTTCCTCTAAATGTTGCAAAAAACTATAATACCTTAACTAAAATACCTTAAAATAATAAAAAAAAACCACAAGAAACAACTAAAAACTACAGCACTTACTCTTAATTCTGATTATTTAGAGGAAATATGTCTGTTGCATTGGTTGAGATGACATACTGTCCTGTGAAAAATCCAGTTTCAGTAAGAAATGTCCCGCTTTGGGCTTCTTAAAAGGTGGTAACCCTAGTCCTGGGTCATTCATGCTGAAAGCAAATTATCTACGTCCTAAAATTCAGTGGTGTGATCTGAATCTGTAAGCCTGTACAAAGCCTCTACTACCATACCCAGAATGGTTTTCATCTCCCTCCTATTCACACCCTTCCTGGTTCTTACTCTTATCCCAGTCTCCCCCTCTACACCTTTTGCCACTTCTCTCTCCGCTTCCCTTCCAGTTACCTCCTTCATTCTGTCAATCACCCCTACAGCTCCTCTTGTAAGCTGACCCCACTTTCCCTACTCCCCTCCAGCATCTTTGTTTTCTCTTCCTAGTCACTTTGACTTTCTTCGTTTCCTCATCTCCTTCTCTCCACCCCTCCCCTCTTCCCTCCCTCACGTATTTCCTTCTCCAATTACAAAAGTCCTAAACTTCACTATTTCATCCTTGCCCTCCTCCTTCTTTCATCAGGGAACATCCACCCAAACCCTGGCCCTATTTCTTCTCTTACCCTGGCTCCTTACCCTAATAACATGTCTCCAAACCTCACACCCACTACAACCCTCCCTAATGGGTTGAAGCTCCTCCACCTGAACATCTGCAGACTGCTACCTAAAATCAACCTCCTACAAACTGTTATGATTTCACACACCTCTGACATCCTAATTATTACTGAGACATGGCTCAAAAAAAAAGCACGCCTGGCAGTGCCATTGCTATCCCTGGATATTCCATCTCCAGACAAAATCGATCGGGTCGTGGAGGGGGAGTGGCCATATGTATCCTGTCCTCACTGCAGTTTACTACTACCCTATCTACATCCATCCCAGCTACCTATGAAGCCCTTGTCACCGGCATTACCCTTCCTTTCTCAATCCCAATCTTTGCAGCTGGCATCTATTGCCACCCAAGCATTCAACCCTCGTTCATGACTGAACTCTTTGCAAATATCACCTCCCTCTCACAATCTGGTGAACTTTTCATAATGGGTGACGTGAATCTAAATTGGTTGTCTCCCAAGTTAAGCAAGCTACACAATGATGTTGCTGCTCTAAACCTCACTCAACTTATACTTGAGCCCACATGCCCTAATCCCAAAACACAAAATCACACCTTGCTTGACTGGGCACTCACAACCCACCCGCACCGCGTCATTAAATCTGGTCTCTTCCCCGATGCCCTTAGTGACCACGGCCCCATTTTCATTGTACGTAAGGTTCATCGCCCCAAACCTCCCCCTAAAATCATACAGCTCCAGTCCTTTAAATCCTTAGATCTTACCCCAATCAGCTCTGCACTCACTTCCACCAACTGGGCCCCCCCTCCACTGCCATTTCTGTTGACCAAGCACTTGTCTATTTTAAGGATAAGTTCATTTCCACCTGGAATGTCTTTGCTCCTTTCAGACGGACCAGAGTCCAGGGGCTTCACCTCCCCGGATCATCACTGAACTACTGGCCTGCTTCAGGGAGCGTGATCAGGCCTGGAGAAAACACAAATCTACTAAACATCCAAACGACTACGCCAAGTACAGAATGCTACGCAATTCCTGTACTAAAGCTACTAGACTGGCTAAATCTGATTATTTCAACTCCTCATTCCTGACTAACACTAACTCTCCATCTAAATTCTGGAGGGTAGTCCATGCTCTGTTCTCTCCCCCCCTCTCCCCCTCCAGTTCTCAAAGTAAATAACTCCCTAGTTTCTGACCCTGACTCTGTGGCCAATGAATGTAATGCCTACTACACCTTGTGCGCCACATCTCTTCTAAATTCCCTGTCCCCATTGCCACCTACTAACTTTAGCCCTTCGCCTCAGCCAGTGCCTACCCCTCCCCCATTTTCCTTTTTTACTATCTCCCCAGATGAAGTTTCTAATGTTCTCCTATCCCACAACCCCTCTAAAGGCTCCTCACCAGATGAGCTCGATCCTAAACTTCTCTACCTTTCTGCTCCTGCAATTGCTCATCCTATCTCCTTAATCCTTAATTTGTTCTTTATTTCTGCCCAAGTACCCTCATCCTGGAAACATGCTATAGTCCTTCCTCTCCCCCAGGGTGGTGACACATCCACTCCTGGCAACTATCATCCCATTTCCCTCCTTCCTACCCTTGCAAACTTCAAGAACATTTAGTTCTCTCTCTCAACTATCACCATTCCTCTCTGATTCCTCCTTCTTCACCCCTTCCAATCTGGTTTTCGGAAGAACCACTCAACGACCACCTCCCTCCTCAGGCTTACTGACTCCATCCTTTCAGGGATGGATGATAGCCTGATTACCTCGGCCATCTTTGTCAACCTAGCCAAAGCTTTTGACACTGTTTCCCATCCCCTGCTTCTTGATTCACTCTTCTCAGCTGGCCTTGCTCCATCAGCCACCAACTGGTTTAAATCCTACCTCATTGGCAGGACCCAGTCAGTGAGAATCCTTGATTCCATCTCCCCTCCACTCCCCATCAACACTGGTGTCCCTCAGGATTCAGTGATTGGTCCCCTACTCTTCTCCATTTTCCTTAATGATCTTCCCACAGCCTGCTCATCCTCTTCTTTCCACATGTACTCTGATGATACTGTTTTGTACAGTGCCGGCAAAAACCCTGCTGCTGTGGAAACCAGCTTACAGCATGACATCAACCAAGTCCAGCTCTGGTTTGCTTCTCACCAGCTTTTTCTAAATGCCAAGAAGACAGTCCCAATGACCTTTGGCACCAGGCAGAGACTCTCTAGGCTCCTGGCCCTACCCACCTTCCACACCCTTGATGGGACCATCTTGGAGGACAACTCCTTATTTCGATATTTGGGAGTTTGGCTGGACCAGCACCTCAACTTCTCTGTGCATATCGATGCTATCCTGAAGAAGCTGCGACCCAAACTTGGTGCTCTGTACAGGAATCGTAGTTGCATCCCGCTAACTGCAAGGCACCAAATTGTCCAGAAGATGATACTCCCCATCTTTGACTACTGTGACGTAGTCTATGGTGCTGCTCCCAAATCTTCCCTGACCAAGTTGGACACTCTTTTTAACTCCTTCTGCCACTTTGCTATTGACTCCCCTTCCCGCTCCCACCACTGTGAACTCTATCGCTCTCTGACCTTCCTACCACTATCTCACAAATGCGTCTCTCACTGTGCCAAACTAACCTCCAAATTCTGGTTCAGGGGACTCCCCTCCTATCTCTCATCCTCTCTGTCCACTCCACCTCCCCGGATCCACTCTCTCAGATTAAATGACGCCCGCACCTTGACGGTCCCTCGCCGCTCCACCCTCATCGGTCAGACTGGTTTCACCCATTGTTTCCCTAAAATCTGTAATTCCCTCCCCCCTGAAATACGACACTCTTCCTCCAACTACTCCCTTACCTCTGCTGTACACAATTACCTTTCCCTCAGCTGTTCCTGCTTTAACCCACCTTAATACCTGTCCCCAGTTTCTGCCTTCCTACCATGACCCCCGGCAGGGTTCTCAACATCCTGAAGGGGGAAGTCAGGAAATGGCTACCCCTTCTCCTCATATTCAGTTCTTGCCTCTCCCCCCCTTCTCCACCTGCCCTTCTGGGTCACCAGTGTGCACAACCTAACCCCATCCTTTTTACTCCAACAGCACTTGCGTACTACCTCGAGCCTGCTCCTGGTACACTCATGCACTATAAATGGTTCTATAGGTTTTGTATGTTCATATGTTCTTTTGTATGATTTTGGACATGTATTGTAATTTACCCAATGATCCTCTACTGTTTATTGTACAATACCTTGTGTTTCAACTGTTGTACAATTTTACAATGGTGTATTGTTTGTACTACCCATATACTATTGTAACTGATCATCCTTCACAACCCTATGTAACCCCTCCCCCCCAGGTCGCACTGTGAGATGAGCAACTTGTTGTTCAGTGTGCCTCCTGGTGAAACATTTCAATAAATAAAATAAAAATAAAAATGACTTGAGGGCAGCACGGGGCAGCATTAATAACCTTGGCAGCAAATTGACTTTTTAAGTACCACATTTGCAAGGAGATCAGAGGGGACGCCAGGAATATCCTAAGTGAATGTAACTAGATTAGTAGAGTGGTGGCTTTCATTTATGTCAAAGGTTGCTTAAAGGGCAACTCTCTATTATAATAACAAGCTTAAAAAAGCACTTGATTTACACTATTTATGTTTTAACTTTGTTTTCTAGTTATTTGTTACTGTTGTTCTACTAAATATTGTAGATAATGCAGCAATTATTTCACTGAGTCTTTCAAAACGTAGCAGACACTCCCCTACTAACCACACAGTTGCTGTTTGTGACATCACAGTCTGTTGTCATGGTGAGCACTATGCTGTCATAAACAAAGGCACTGTGAGGTTAACAGGGGAGAGGCAAATGGTTTCAGATGTTTTCTGTATAGGCTTTTTAGATGGACTACCAAGATGTTCTGTAAATCTTGGACAGGAACACTGAAGATGAAAAAATGTATTCTCCAGTAAATTGTAACATCTTATTTATGCAAGCACATGCTGGAGTGCAGCGTTACTCTTTAAATATATACAAAACTGCTCAGAAAAGAGCTCCCATAGACTTCTATATGGCGTGCCCCCACACTCTCCCTGGTTAGACATCACAGATAGTCTGAGCTTGGGGGTGAGGCTGGCGGACCAGGAGGGGTAAGGGATCAGCTGGCTGGTTGCCTGGCTCAATTTTTGATCCCTTCCCTCACAAAGTGGCTGAAACTAAAAATTTAATTTTCAGGCTAAAAAGACTATCACAGCTATAAGGTATGGGCTTTAATGTTAAAAAAGCAAAAGCAAATTGCTTGGAAACTGCTTTAAATTTGAAATATAATAAGCAGTAGATCTCCTCACTCCCTGATCTATGATTTCTTAACTTCCTCATTTTAACAACAGCAAAACATTAGCAAAACATTATTGCTTTCATTTCTTTTAACAAAAACCTTTGAAAACACATATACTGACCCAATGCACAGCTGTTCTGATACATGCCAAAGTGCAGTATCCAGTTCTGCTCACTAGTACTGTAAGGCAATTTAACACAAGATAGTGTTTCTAACAGTATAGTAAAAATACTGTATAAATACAGTTACTCGTGTTGTGCTACCATTTACTAAAACATTTACCGCCGTGTTCAAGATGGCCGCTAGCATTCTCTGCACATTGGCAACAACTCGCGCATGCACACTGAACTCCGGTGGCATGGTGGCACAGTCCACCATGTCCAAGATGCCGCTGAAGCCTAGTGCATATACACAAGTTGTCGCACATGCGCAGGGAACTCCAGCTGTCTTCTTAGAAACAGCGGACTGTTCCGTGTTCCACAAGCAATCTTGGCTGCAGCCGTACCAACTCTGGCCAGAATTTGTGCTTTATGTTCCCTCGTGTACTAATCTGCCATATTTTTTATACACCATGAACTGGTGTAATTTTCATCATTATAGTTGCTACGTTCAATACTGAGAGCACTAGCATTTTCATTGTATGCATTAGTTTCTACTGTTAATTCAGTCTGATCTCTGTGACGTACAAGGTTGCTGTATCTATTCATTCATGTAATATCATTTTAAAGTCCCGCTACCCCTTTCACTGAATATTGACTTCTGTATATATGTAAGCCCCCCTCCCTGGTGTCTAGGGGTATGCCTGGTGGTAATTTTGTGGGGAAGGGGCACTCACAGCAGAAACCACAGATTTTTCTTATCGGGATGGCTGGCGTTGATTGGAGGTCAACTGGGCAGGAGCACAGGCCTCTTCTGATGCTGGGCTACAACAAACTGTGGTTAGTAGCCACAAACAGTTCAAAACAAATGATGGACGTCCACACAGAAGTAAAATAACAGGGTGTTTCATTTAATTTAGAACAAAGCACTCCATGGAGGTAACACACTTAAACAATTGATTTGCAGTCCTGACCACGGAAGTCATAAAAGTTGTTAGTCTCCATCGTGGTTGCTATGGCTCCACTAACTTTACGTGGCTTTTACTTGGGCTGGGTAGCAACATTATATACAGGCAGCTTTAAATCAGGGACAAGATGGCCGGGCCAGAAAACTAGAGACAGCAGGCAAAACTCAGTTCTCTCTCTTTCGGCTCCATTCTGGCTCCCTAGACTCACAAGGCCACCACTCCTTCAAACAGCTTCAGAACAGAAGTTAGGCCATGGCAAGTGACTCCACTCTTTAGCCTCAGGGTGAATGTCCCCACTGCGGCTGCCACAACTGGGTTGGCATCCTAAACTTCGGGGCTTTCTCTCTGTCTTTTTACAGACTTCCTCTCACAAAAATCTTGGGCCCTGGCGAGCACCTTCACCTACAACTCATGAGCAAACATCCCCACTAAGGCTGCCACATCCGGGTTGGCATTTAGGCTCCAGGGCTATGGATTTCCACCCCAACATCCATGGGTGCATCTCTCTCCCTGGCTCCAAACGTTCTCCCCACAGGCATACAGGCACTGCTGTAACCCTCTTGTCCTTATAGGCAACGCCCCTTTTGGGTCTCTCTCTCTCTCTCTCTCTTTCTCTCAGCTAGGCGACATACAGGCTTGCACATCTCTGCTCCCTCAACATCCTTTTCTCAGGCCAAGGACCTCTTTATGCACCACCGGGGGACATTGTGTAGGACCCTACCTGCGGACTAACCCCATGGACGCAGCTGATGACCACCTCCACATCACTCACCGAACTCTCAGTCACCCAAACCCACAGAAAACCATTTGGATACCCTGAGAGTGGGCAATTGGCCCCACTATCCCGCACTCCTTCTAACTGCCCGGCTCCCTCGGAACTCCCTTTCTGGTGCCAAAACCCCATTTTATACCCCAGCTCTCCAACGGTGACCTCTGACCTGCAGAAGCTCCTGTCAGAGTCACGGAGTAGAATTAACCAATTCATTATTGGACCAAAAAGTACCTACAGTGCACAAAACATGTACACACCCCTGCGGGGTGGTTGTTACATATATCACCATACTGTTTGATAAATACAATTTGCTAATTTCTTGTTGTATTATTGGGCTGTGTATAAGTAATACCACTATGCATCATCTCATATCTTCTCTTATTCTTTTTCTGTTAGGAGCCCACAGTCCCTGAAACTGACTGTCCCGTGGTCTTTGAACACCTTTCTACACATCTTCCTCTCCAATGCTGGCTTTTCACTAATATCTTCTATTAATATACTATTACTGCTTACTGCATCTACATTAGCCCCATACTCGTTAGCAGTGTTTCACCTAGTTTGTGCATCAGTGGTCATTTCACCCCACTTGGAAAAGAACTAACCCAGGACTCCAACACACACCCCATCCCTAGATTCCTCAGACACACAGGATCAACCCTAATGTAAGCCCCCCAAATGGGCTTACCTGTCCGGAGCCTCACAGCTCTGTTGCTCCCCAGTGAAGCTGTTGTCCATGGCTGCAGGTAGGAGTCATGTCTGGAGATCCCTGATGGTGTGGCTTGCAGCCTCAGCCATTTTCCTGGTGTCTCGGCTTTTAGTGGGGGCCAGGCTGATCGCCGAGATGTTGCTGCACCCCAGGGATCGGGGGTTAGTGGTCTTGGGTCTGGTTTTGCGGTGGCTGGGCTCGGGACCACTCCACATTGTAAATAAATAAATAAATAAATTGTAAATAAAGACGGCAGACTAGCACCTACTGAGCATGTGCAGCTGCCGGCATGTGAAAATTTAAATGAGCGGCTGCTCCTTTTGGGGCTCAGTAGTTTTGGTGCCGGCTGGCACCGTGGGGACACAATTGTAAATAGTTTGTTTGGGACTACCTGTCCCAGGGGGCATCAGGGATCTCAGTGCTTTGGCGCCTGATGACTGATCTGTGATTGGACCTCGGGGTGGGGGTTGGCTCCTCTGGGGTTAGGGCATAAAAAGGGAGAGACAGGACAGCCAAGGGGAATTCACTCAGG
Source organism: Neoceratodus forsteri (assembly GCA_016271365.2). NCBI lineage: Eukaryota > Metazoa > Chordata > Ceratodontiformes > Ceratodontidae > Neoceratodus > Neoceratodus forsteri. The sequence continues at coordinate 47,167,110 of JADMNL010000027.1, forward strand.
GAAGAGAGGTGGAAGAAGGTTGAGCGGGGCACCTGCCTACTTGACCATGCTGCCGCATGTTGTTTTTTTGTTTTCAGTTGGCCAGTGAGTTGGGGAAGAGGACGTGGCAGCAGCCATTGTTTTGTGAGCCCTGTTTGGGCTAACCTGCACATCTGGTCCCTCGGAGGGGACAGAAGGAAAAGTTGCTGCCCGCAAGGGCGCAGGTTTAAAGGAAGCAAAGACATGAGGTGGGGGGTTTAACTGAGGGCCAGGGGTCCTGGACATCCCCTGGTCATAGTCTGCCCCACTTTCTGGGACTTCTTATTCCTGGGCTCTGTGCCCTGAAGGAGGGTGGCTGTGGGTCTGGGCAGCAATCTCTCAGAAGGTTGAGCTCAGTGGACATAAAAGGAGGAGCTGATGAAGAGGGTGGCCATGCAGGGTTGGCCACCCCCTAGAGGTCCATGCTCCTCACTGGGAGTTCAGAGAGAAACTAGAGGAAAGGAAGATTGTGTTGCTGCCAGCGTGCAGAAGGCCTGATTCAGCCACCAGTTTTGCTGCCTGCATTTGGACTGTAGCTGCCTAAGTTATGGGTAGCCACCTGAACTAACCTGCTCATGCTGTGACCTCCACGATCCTTAGCAACCCTGGCTTCGATGTGACCTTTTGAACCAGAGCAACCTAATGGTGTTTTACTGCTCCTTGGAGTGATTGTTCCTGTTTTATCAACTGTTCATTAAATGGGATCCTCTGTTTCTGCAGTTTGGTGTTTGCCTTGTTTGTTGCAGGAACTGTCTGCTGCTAAAAGAAGTTTGTCTCCACAGCCAGCTCCCAGAGTGTGTTCCAGGGTGGCATCCTATAGATCTGGATCCTGATCATCACCGAGGAAGATGCTGAGAGGCCTGCCTGGTGAAGACTGTCTACAAAGGCCTGTGGGCAAAGTTGGCAAGGCCAGACAAGTGACAAGTCAGCGTTCTTCATCCCCTTCAGTGTTCCAGTTCATCACACGAAGGTCTGTAGAGCACCCCAATGGAATTTATCCATCACCTGCACCACCTGAGGGAATCCAGGTACTGTTTTCCTGGGTTCTATGTCATAATTGCGATTGCGGAAAGGCAACCGTCATTATGGCGAGGGTACATCGCTGAAAATCAATTTTGGCAATGTACATCCCCTGCGCACAGGAAAATGGTGCCATGGACAGAATTTCAATGTTAATGCATGGGGCTGTGCCCCCCGCACCCATCCACTAAAGGATTCTTAACTCCAGGGGGGTGCATGTCGGGGTGTGTGGGCACAAATTCTGGGGGAAAAAATTTCGGACCGGGCACACAAAAATGTAGGTGCACCCGGACCCAAACCCAGAACCCTCGCAGCTTTAGGTTGTCACCCACCATGCTACGGGGCCAGCTTGGCAGCCCCATGCCAACCACGCCAGGCCAACCTTCCCTCCCTCTCTTCCACCATGCTCACTCCCCCCACGCGCGTATACATATAGCAACATCCTGTGATATGCGTGAGCCTCCCCCATCCTGTTGTCTTCCTCACACACTGGCCCTGTCCTTCCTGCACTGCAAGTGGGTCGCCGTCTTGGTAGGCACCCACTTGCGGTTAGCCCACATCACAAGATACCATTTTCCTGTCTCATGTCTTGGACTGTGTTTCTTGGCTGTATAGTGCCCCCTCCCACCTTTGCACCATTTAGATACCCCTAGACACCGGGAGAGGGGCTTACACTAATATGCTATCAGGTGACCCCCTAACATCGTACTGGTCTAAATAGCAGTAGGCGAAGTTAATTCAATAAGATATCTGAATCCAATCTATTGACTAGATAAATCCATATTTGGGATTGAGAGTCCCAAATCTCTTAATCCAGTAAATCACCCTGGTGACGAGGAGACTGTCTAGGTTAGCCTCTCTTTCTGGTGTCTGAATTTCTCTAACCCTACAAACCTCAGATCTGAGACATTATGTATTGGTTCCCTAAAACGTCTGGCCAGTGGAAAGCATTCATCTCCCCTGCGGATATTACTTTTTGTTTTAACTGTTTATTTTTCAAATTTTAAAGTTTACAACAATAACAATAGAACATACATGCATCAATTAATTTGTTACTGCCTGACAATATAATCAATACACATGAATCACAGATCACAAAAATCATATATAAACAGGGAGAATCATATCAATCCATCATTTTATTATTTTGTTGTTTGAACCTCCATCGCTCCATCTTGGCTTCCACCAGAGTTTAACGATGTAATAGGCCTTTTGGAAATTAAGGGACAAAATCTGGTCTAAGTTGGGCTATATACATCACCCACCTTTTCCATGTTAATTCAAACTGTTCTTGTTTTTATTAATCATTGAGGTCAAATGTTCCATTTTATAGACCTGGATCATTGGGGTCATGCCACCGATTTAATGTTAATGTTAATGAGGCCGATGAAAGCCTATTTTTAGTAATGACTTTCTTAGTTGTCAGTATACAAATGGCCAGTAATTCCTTAACTCAAGGGGAATGACAGCTTCTCAGAAAGTCCAAAAAAAGAAAGAGTTGAGGATTGGGCTGAAGAGGCAAGGAAAAAATGTCCTAGAGTGCTTGAAAAAAACCTTCAAGAAAGGCTAAAGGCCTCGGCACTGCCAGAAAATATGGCCATGATAGCTTGGGTAGAGCCACACCACCTCCAGCACAATGCCAGTCTTTGTTCTGCATATTTAGCTTGTATAACCGGGGTCTTGAAATATCTGAGACTGAGTTGTGGATATTACTTTTATGCTCGTTAATACACACCCTCAATTCCCTAAGTGTTTTCCCTATATAACTCAGGTCACACAGGCCTTAATTTATTTAGTTTGTTAACCAGGTAGGTACACTAGACAGAAACTGCCCGTTTTGAGGTACAGTACGACCTGGGAGAGTACAACAATAGGAATACAATACAATACAATACATGGCTTCTTACAATGTGTGATTTGGTACAATTCACCAGGTACACCACCTATTCAGATTTACGGGTTATAAATTCTTTAATAAGTTGTAACTGTTAAACTGTTTTATTTGGTTTCTCTTTGCATAAAACTTTGTACAACGATCTGTATAGATTTTTTCAAAACTGTATGTAAATGTTTTGTTTTAAGTGCTTTGAGCCTGACTCGACTGCATTTCCTCTGGAACTGCTTATTGTACTTGTAATGATTTTTGTGACTATGTATTTGATGCGGAACCTTTCTAAATGAGCCCTTGTGCTCAAAGGTAAGGTCTGAAGTTTTCAATCAATCAGTCAATCAATAAATAAAATAATAATGATTTCCTCATCCCTGTATGGATTCTGTATTAGTTTTAGTCCGGTGTGTATTGCTACAATTCAGGCAGTTACCACATGGGTAACTGCCTACAATCAAGGTACTCTGTGGGGAAAAATTACAAGTTTTGGACATTTATGCATGGAGTTATTTACTCTATCTCCTATTTTCTTAACTTTTTTGGGATAACTAATGGTTTATTTTTAAATGCTTTGCTCCCTGTGGCTGTCGATTGTAGCACATTCACAGCCAGAAATGGACTTGGAAAGCTTTGAAAATGTAATGGTGTCTCCACCTATGGGGATCCTCATGAAAGAGTGCTACCAGGGTGTTTCTGCACAGGAAATAAGTACAGCCTCCTCCCTCTGTGATGAGGAACACAATAACACAATCCTCTTCCCACTTATCACTCGAAGCATGGAAATAAACAGCACGGCAATAATGGCAAACTACATCAGCAGGTGCAAATAAATAACCTGCGGGTTTATTTGGGGGTTGGAGAACAAGGTAACATGGAAACATAGATTTTGATAGCAGATAAGGACCGCTTGGCCCACCTAGTCTGCCCATTTCTTTATCTATTGAATAAGCTGCTGATCCTAGTTAACCAAGAGCCTACTTTTTCCTACCCCCCCCACCAGAATTGCCTTATGTCTGTACCATGCATTCTTGAATTCCCCCACTGTTTTTGACCCCACAACCTCCTCAGGAAGGCCGTTCCATGTGTCCACCAACCTCTCTGTGAAAAAATACTTCCTCACATTGCCTCTGAGCCGTCCCCTCTCTATCTTCAGAATGTGTCCCCTTGTTCCTGCACATCTCTTATTCTGAAAGATGCTACCCTCTTGGACTTTGCTGATTCCCTTGAGGTACTTGAAAGTTTCTATCATGTTCCCCCTCTCCCTTCTTTCCTCAAGGGTATACATATTAAGCTCCTTTAGTCTTAGGTAGGGGACAAGGGAAGCAAAGGTAACAATAAACAAAGACAGCAGTTTACATTCACCCCACCAAAAGGTGTCTCGGCACTGCTCCCCCCACTGGCATAACAGTTAACCCCACAGTCCATCTGGGTGCTCCCAATTACAGTTCAAGTGTGTACACAGATGCAGAGTTGCAAGCCAGTGACATTTGGACCTTGGTGCAGTACTGTGTAAATTTGGTTGTTGCCTGCAGTTACTGACTGGCAAATTACACAAATGGATGGACAGTAAAACAACTGCTCCTGGCTGTGATCTTGATTCTATGTTCGTGCAGGAATGCCCAGAAAATATCTAGCTAGTTAAACAATAGGAATGATACATTCTGTGGGTAAAATCCTGTACTCATGAGCTTTAGATGACAGTCAGATGCTGTTTCAGTCAGGATGTCTCCCCTGTTTAGGCAGATTATGGCTGGCTTGTCTTTTCTATAGGCTGGATACAGGTGCAGTGGATCCAACGCACTCCCGGTGGTGAAGGGTGTGGGATGTGATGACTTTAGATGATGGGAGTTCTATGATGCTCCAGATGATGATGATCCTTTCCACCCTACAAGGGGACTTGCCTTCACCCACCCTGACAGATGGGCTGTTACTCGGCACCTCAGCTGGTTCAATCCCCCTGTCAGGATAAAATCCTAACAATAGCAGAAGGCAGTGGCTCACCACCTTCTCAGATGCAGAGCAGCTTTGAAGGCAACCCCTGCTCTAATTTGGTGCTAGAGCCAAGGCTTGGCACTCTAGCTGCATCAATCCCCTTTTTTCAGGGGTCTCAAGTCTGTTTTGGACAAACATTTTAGTCAGGCATGAACAGCAATTGGGAGCTATTCCCCAACACCCTCCTCTCCTCAAAGATTCCTCTCAGACCAACCTACTCTACTGCATATTGCTCTCCCTTGTGCAGAAATCCAGGGATCACATATCAGTGGCTAGCATCTCATGCATTATTCATTAGGCTAAACCCCTGGCTCTCAGTGGCTGTCAGTTCCTAGGGAAAAGCATTCATACAATAAGTGAGCTTGCACTTCAGCTGTTTTGCAGAGCCATGCTCCAAATGGATGTCAGTTTCACAGGGATAGGCGGTACTAATTGGGTTGTTTTGCAGACCTGAACTAGTCTCCAAATTGATGTCAATTTCACAGGTACAGGATGTACTAATTTAGCTGTTTTGTAGAACTGAACTAGTCTCCAAATTGATGTCAGTTTCACAGGGACAGGATGTACTAATTTAGTTGTTTTGCAGAGCTGAACTAGTCTCCAACGTTCATGGTCCCATGGAAGGAGCAGTTTTGCACTTTGTGCAGCTTGGAGAGCTCCTTGAAACTGAGCAACCTCCTTGCTGTGGGCTCCCCGACCTTGAAGGTAGTCTAGGAACCGGTTGAGCGAAGACATGTGGTGGCATGCTCCCCACAGTGAGAAGGGCAGTGAACAAGCCTGCAGAACAAATGACAATGCCCAATCCAGCCCCAGATCCTGCAGCTGTAGTCTCAACCAGGATCGGGGTGAAGAAGTGGTGCAGGGGAAGGTGGCAGCAGTGCTCCACAGAGAGCCAAAGATAAGCCTCCTTTTAGGAGGGGGTTACATTTGTGAAAAACTTTATAAATTATTAATGCTTTTACAAATTCTAATATTTGAAAATGCAATTTGTAAGTCATCACATACTTTTTCTTTTGGACAAACAGTATCTGGAATGAAATTTGGATCCCCACTGAAATGAAAGGATTCCAAGTTGCAGTGTGCACAACTATTTCTATCCCCCAAAGTGAATGAATTGCAGACCCACAGTTTTAAGTGAGGCACATGTTATAGTAGTAAGGAAATGGTATGGTAGCAAGAGAGATACATTCCATTGATGTGAAATGAGACTTCAGGATTGAGACACGTGCAACATTCAGGATTGAGACACATGCAACCTATGAACAGGAAATGGAACAGTAGGAAGTAAGACACACTCATTATACTACATCATCTCCTCACTTACTCCCTCCTCCCTATCATCTCCCCCACTAAACCCTAGCCCACCCTGTCATTCTCACTCCCAGATACTCTCTTACCTTCTATCAACTTCTCCTTTCCTCTAGGCCCCCAATATGTTTTTTCTCGGTCTACAAGTAAACCTTCACATACCAGTGTTACTGTCCTCTCCCTTCCCACCCAATTCTCCCTCTCCTACTTATTTCTCCTCTATACTCCATAATGCTTCCAAGCACTTACTTCAGTGCTGTATGCTGTTTGTTTAATGCACCTTGCTAGAGTCCTCCCTACTCTTCCTCTGTTACCAATTTGAAAATGCTATGCATCATAATTTCTATTGCTGTCATGTAATATGTTATGCATTGTGATCTCTGTTACTTCCATGTAATTATCCTACATCTTGTGACTTCAATGTTTCTTTGTTCTAAGCATGTTTGTATACCACCTACCATTATTTCTTTTTTTACCTGTCAATACTTTGCAACCAGGACCTCCTTGTAAATGAGCTTGCTCAATGGAGTTTTTCCTGCAATAGACTTTAATTGAATTGAATGCCTCACTTGCAGAGTCCAAAATATACCTTCTTAGGGTACTCGGCAAGGCCTGCTTTAGTAGTGACTCACTGGAACTAATGCTCCTGCACCTCACACTGGATGCTTTTTTTTATGTATATATATATATTTTTTATTTTCCAGTATCATTAACATTACATACAATAAGGAACATATGGGGGGGTGGCAAGTGGACAGCAGGCAGGCAGGGATCTGGTAGAGTGGAGTCACAGCCTACCCCCCAGGCTAGCAGGGAAGGACTTGGGGCAGCCAAAATAGGAAGGAGTAGGAGGGACGAGATGGAGGCTAGTGAAGGGAAGGGGGCATTATGGAGGGTGGTCTCATTGAATGCAAGAAGCCTAGGAAACAAATCCGCTGAGTTACAGGCACCCTTAGGAGTGTGGAGGGTGGATATTGCAGCTGTCACAGAAACGTGGGCAACTGAGCACCAGGACTGGGGTCTGGCAATCCCAGGATACAAATTATACAGGAAGGACCATAAGGAGGGGAGAGGGTGTGGTGGCAGTCTATGTGAGGGATGGGATCAAATGCACAAGGGATGAGGGAGAAGAAAAGAGAACAGAGGCAACCTGGCTGCAGCTCCTAAACTCAAGGGGTAGGGAATTGAAGTTTGGGGTGGTATACAGGCTGCCGTCCCAGTCTAAGGAGCTTGACAGGAAGTTAGGGGGATAAATCAAAAAGGTATGTAGAAAAGGGAAGGTGGTCATCGTGGGGGATTTCAACTTGCCAGGGGTTGACTGGAGTATTCCAGTCACCTCCAGTGCTAGGGAGCAAGTGCTCCTGGACACGATCCAGGAGGGTCTCCTGACACAGTTGATTACTGTACCTATTAGGCTAAAGAATACTTTAGATCTGGTATTGTTGAATAGGGAGGCAGTGAGGGAAATAAAGATAGAGAACCCACTAGCCGACAGCGATCACCAAACGGTGTGGTTTAATATCACGATGTGCGGGGAGCCAGATAAATCAGTTACTGGGGTAGTAAACTTTAAGGGGGAAGACTTTGGGAGGATGCAGGAAGTACTGAAAGGGAAACTGGTGGGCATAAGGCAAGAGATGAACATGGAGCAGAAATGAGATATTATTAAATGGGGTGTTACAGAGGCAACAGAAGCCTGCACCAAGGCACAGAGTAAGAGGAGCAGAGCAAGAAAACCATGCTGGTCGAACAGCGAGGTTGTGGAGGTGGTGAGGGCAAAATGAGTGGTGCACCAGACGTTTAGGAGGACGGGGAAGAAAGTGGACAGGGAGGAATATGCAAGATGGTCTAGGGAGGTGACCAGAAAAGTGAGAGAAGCCAGGGCCCAGAGGGAGCTGAGATTAGCAAAGGGAATTAATGGAGGGGAGAAAGACTTTTTTATATACATCAGGGGAAAAGGAAGTGCAAGGAGACAATAGTGAGGATAAAAAGGGGTGGGGAGTGGACAGAAAAGAGGGAGAAGCAGGCAGAAGCACTGAATGAATACTTTTGCTCAGTGTTCACAGAAGAAAGGGGGACCGCTACCAGCATGGGCTGGGAGGGTGGGGACAGGGGGAAAGGAGGCGACAGATGGAAGAATTGAGGGAAGTAGAGTCCTAGAGGAACTGAGGGCACTGAAGGTAGACAAGGCACCTGGGCCAGATGGTATCCACCCCAGGGTGCTGAGGGAGATGGCGGAGGTGATGACGGAGCCGCTGGTGGATCTCTACAGCACCTCACTGGAGTCGGGATGTGTGCCACTGGACTGGAGGATGGCACATGTAGCGCCATTACACAAGAGTGGGCCATGGGATGAACCGGGTAATTATCGTCCGGTAAGTCTCACCTCCATAATGTGCAAACTCATGGAAACGATACTACAGAAAAGACTGGTGTCATACCTGGAGGACAATGACCTCCAGGATGTGAGACAACATGGGTTTGTTTCAGGGAAGTCTTGTCAAACCAACCTCATACAATACTATGACTGGGTGACAAGTGAGCTGGATAAGGGTCATGTGGTAGATGTTCTTTACTTGGACTTCAGCAAGGCCTTCGATTCGGTGCCTCATGGGTGGCTTGGGGGGAAGCTAACTGGTGCAGGGGTAGGGGCAAAAGATTATGAACTGGATTACAAGCTGGCTGAGTGGCAGGCTGCAACAGGTGGTGGTGAGAGGTGAGCTCTCAACTCCAAGGCTGGTGATGAGTGGGGTTCCACAGGGCTCTGTGTTGGGGCCAGTATTGTTTGGGCTCTTCATACTGTATCAGACATTGCAAATGGGGTGGTGAGCAAGGTAAGTCTGTTCACTGATGACCAGGGTCGGACTGGCCCACCTGGATACCTGGAAATTTCCAGGTGGGCCCCCCTTAGTTAGGTAAGTGGGGTTACCTTCTGAACTCTGAAAACCTTTGCATTTATCTTCTTTTTTCTAGTTAAATGGGGTATCTGGGACACTGTTGATAAATGTAAGATGCAAACACAGAGCTAGTGTATCAGATTGAAGTGGAATATTGACATGAGTATGTCAACCTGGGCCCTCCTTTGTTGATTTTCCAGGTGGGCCCTTGTATCTCTTTTCCAGGTGGGTCCTCTGTACTCCAGTCCAACCCTGCTGATGACACCAAAACTGGAGCAGTGGTGGATGGAGAGGAGGGATGGAAACAGCTGCAGGGGGACCTACGCAAGCTAGAGGAGTGGTCAGGGAGGTGGCAGCTGGGGTTCAGTGCAAAGAAGTGTAAGGTTATGCACTTTGGGGTGAAGAACCCAAGGAGAGAATACTGGCTAGGGGGGGGGTTAAGCTGGGGATCACTGAGGAGGAGAAGGACCTAGGGGTTATGACAACAGGGACCATGAACAACACTGCCCAGTGCAGGAGAGCAGCTGCAAAAGCAAAAAAAATGCTGGGGTGCATAGCGAAGGGTTTTTCTTCCAGGCAAAAAGAGGTGGTCTTGCCCCTCTACAGGTCGCTGGTAAGGCCGCACTTAGAGTATTGTGTGCAGTTTTGGAGGCCATATCTAAAGTGTGATATAAGGCTACTGGAAGGGGTGCAGAGGAGGGCAACAAAGATGATATGTGGAATGGAGGGGAGAGACTATGACAGCAGGCTGGGAGACATGAATATGTACATCCTGGAGGATAGAAGGGACAGGGGGGACATGAGAGACATTTAAGTATCTGAGGAAAATCAATAAGAGATGGGGCAGATGGGGTCTTTAAGTTAAGGAAGGGGAAGGTCACCAGGGGGCACAGGCTAAGAATAGAGGGGGGAAGATTTAGGAAGGAAATGAGGAGACACTATTTCACAGAGAGGGTGGTAGCAAAATGGAACACCCTACCAGAATGGGTGGTATCATGTAAATCTCTGAACAGCTTCAAAAGGGCATGGGACAGGGAACAGGGGAGTTTGAGGGTGGGGGTGGGAGGTGGCAGTGGGATGACAAAGGGGAGGGGAGTGGGGAAGCTGAAAACTAGGGGGGTTGGCTGCACACTCGAACAGACTTAGATAGACCGGGTGGTCTGTTTCTGCTGGCACATTCGTATGTTTGTATGAATATAACATCATCACCACGGTGCACAGTCTGGAATTATATTCAATATACAGCATTTCACGTACTTATACATTTAATTTAAGGATACTGGGAAAATTGTTCTCAATTGTTTTCCAACCTATACCTAGTATGTCATTTTCATCTTCTAATATGTGCCACCACAGTTTTTCATATATTAACGTTTCCTTGACTAGGTTCCACCATCTGTGTTCATCAAAAGTTGGGAGTTGCTCAGCGTTCCATTTTTCTAATATTAATCGCTTAGTAGCCATAGTGGCAAAGGCTAAAATTTTATTTTTGATCTTATCCAATTCCAGAGCATAATTGAAAAGAAGAATTACTGGGTCAAATTGTAATTTAATTTGGAGAATTTGTTCTGTCAATATTCTCGTCCTCTGCCACCATGGTTTAAAGTTGGGACAACTCCAGAGGCAATGTTCGATATTAGCTGTCGTGTTACATTTATGCCAACATTTTGCCATAGGGCTACAAGCCATTTTGGCGAAATTTAAAGGTGTTAGATATGCCCTGTCATTAATCTTGATTTGAATTGTTTTATTTCAGGCAGATATATAATTTCTATTTTATAGGATTCTTATATTTAACCATTGTTGATCCGTAATTTTTGAATTCAGTTCAGTATTCCATTTTATATGTGAGTTATAATTTGTTTTATAGTTTTCATTGGCCCTGTTACTATAGATAGAGCTCAAAAGTTTTTTCTCGCCTTTCTTAATGATTTTATTATGTTCCTCTAAAATCCTATTGTAATCCACATCTATACTAGCCCAAAAATTCTTAACTATTTGATGTCATTTGGATTTTAGTTTCAAATAATCAAAAAGGGACAATTTCCGGTTGTTATGTCTTGAGAAAGGTAGTTCTTCAAATTAACCTCACACTGAATGCTGTGCTTCTGCCTCTCACAAAAATTCTAAACATGTCACTGTGCCCTAGTCAATTTCCCATGTTATGGAAAACAGCATTAGTGACCCCACTCATAAATCTGGGGACAGGGCAGTTCCCTCAAACTATCGTCCAATTTCCATTCTTCCCCCACTCTCCAAAGTACTTGAACGTATAGTCACGGACCAGCTCACTGACTACCTTTCCAAGTACAACGTCCAATGTCCTGAACAGCATGGCTTCAGGACAGGCCATAGTACCACATCTGCCCTCCTCCAGCACACAGATTTCATACACCAGGCAACTGATCATGGGCACTTAGTGAGATCAGTGTACATGGACCTCACTAAGGTGTTTGATACTGTTAATCACCCCTCCTACTCAATTCCCTTCTTGATATTGGTTTATCGAAGGATGCAGTAGCTTGGTTTAAAAGCTATCTACATTGGTTTATCGACAGCTGCAGTAGCTTGGTTTAAAAGCTATCTAGCCGGAAGGTCCCAGCAGGTCAAAATAGGTGTCACCCTCTCAGCCAGCAAGCCAGTTCTCTCTGGTGTTCCTCAAGGCTCCATACTAGGACCGCTGCTTTTCAGCCTCTTTCTAAACTCCCTCCCACTTGTCTTCACCAATAATCTCCTATTGTACACAGATGACGCCATTATATTCTCCAGCCACTCAAAGCCACTCCTATTAGCCAATAGCCTACAACGTGATTTCACAACTGTGGAGACCTGGTTCTCCAAGCACAAGTTAGTTATGAATTACAAAAAAACAAAATCTATGATATTCGCCAGCCCTCATAATAAACAAAAATATACACCACTAATCATACAGAACAACCTTGATGTCCCTATAGAGCAGGTCTGTACCTTTAAGTACCTTGGAATAACCCTTGACAGCACCTTATCTTTTTGTGAGCATATCAGCAATGTCTCTAAGATCGTTAACTCGAGACTAGGGATCCTTTACAGGCACAGACAGAGCATGACCCCTGATGCCCTTCGACTTGCTGTTACTAGCTCTATGGCCTCCATAATAGATTACGACCTAGTCATTTATGGCTCAGGCTCTGAGACATCCCTTAAAAGCATACACATGGCCCTCAACAATTCCTGCTGTCAAGTCTCGGGTGCACCCAGACGCACGCATACATGCAACCTCTACACCCTTACCAAATGGCTGAACCTCAGTAGTAGGACTACTTATCATACCTATCTGCTCGTGAATAAAATCTCACTGGGGCTGATCCCCCCCCCCATCCTCTCGGCAGTTCATCATGCATGCTCCCAACGGGGCAGCACCAAGAGTGCTTCCAGGCATGCTTACCTGACCCCTTTCTGTCGGTCCACACAAGCCCAATGGTCCTTCAGGTTTTGTGCTCCTAACTGGTTCAATAAACTCCCCGTCGTCATCCTAGAAGAACCTAAACTGGGCCCATTCAAACAGAAACTTAGACAACACCTCACTGCTATTAGTAGCTGTGATTGCCACACTTAGGCCCTTTTCGGCCTCACATGGTGCCTTCTCTCTGTACCCTAACCATCCTGACCTCCCCTCGTCCATTGTCCCACCCCTTCTCCCCCTCCATTTCCCTGTTCCTGCTGCTTGTCCCTCCTCTCCCTTCCCCACCCTGACTCTCCTTCCCTTCTCCCTTCCTGTGCTCCCTCCTCTCCTTGCACTTCCACTCCAAACACTGCTCACAGACCCCTGCCTGCCCTTTCTCCCTACCCCACTGTTCTACTCCCACCCTATTTCCTCCCATCACCCTGGCCCCTACCTCCCTCCCGACCCTCTGTCCTCCCTCTCATCTCCCAATTCTCCACTTGACAATGTCAAATCCTGACAGCATCCTTCCCTTCTCCCTCTTCTTCTGCACTCCTATGACAATGTTAGATTCCTGACAACATCCCTCTCCATCCTTCCCCTTGTGTACCTCAAGTCCCGAAACCTACTGCACTCTTTACTGAAACTTGAATGTAAATGTTTAACCAGATTGTAACTGTTGCTGTAACCTGAACCATTAACTCTTTACCTGTCTGTAACTTTTATAAATGATTGTACCCAACTCCATGTATCATGTATTCCACTTGTCTTATATTTAGTTCTTTGTTGTGTTGTCTTTACACTGATGTGGAGCCTTTGTAAATGAGTCTTTGATGCAAAGGTACTTTAATCCGAGACTTGAATAAATAAATAAAAATAAATGAATAGACGCATGAGTGCTACAGACAGGAAATAGAATGGCTCTTGGGGCACACTACCATAGGTCTCAACTGCTATGCATTTTGCATAGCACTGCTTTTTTACACCGGAATTTAGAAAGATTTACTGATGTTCCATATTATGTTAGAGCTATTCCTGAACACACAAATCATTGAAAATTAAAACTACTGTAAACTGACAGAAACAGAACATAACAATCAATGTATTTATTTCAAAAGTTTTGCCATAAAGATATACTGAGCTGGTAACAGCTCATTTCCAGATGCATCCCGGAAAACATGGTGCATATGGCACCAACTGTTCTTAACTGGATACTGCCGACTTTTTTTGCATCATATTATTTCTAATTCACAACCTACATTTTATGACTGCTTACCTTCTCTAAAAGTCATTGATGTTGCTGGTTGTTTTATTTGCTTCCTTTCTAAGTAGAACTGAAGTGCGTGCTAATGGTGTAATTATATCCAACTTTGTTTTGATTCAAATTCTCAGTCTTCTCTTTTTGCATATTTCCTGAATATCAGGAACAACCCCAGTGCAGCCACTTGTGATGCAGTAGTTTCATGCCCCCCCCCCACTACATCACAAGTGGCTAGTCTGTGTTGGGGGTGTTCCCAAGTCCAGTAAAGGTGCAGTGGGAATTGATAAAGGAATGTAAAGAAACACAACACATTTTTGTGTATAACATCAGTATAGAGGGCACTCTGTTTTTCACTTTTAAAAATTAAAAAGGAATGAAGATCCAACTACCAGCTATATCAACATTCTCTACGGAATCTGACCAATCATTATATATTTTTTTTTTAACTAGAGACATGTTGAAGCCTAAGGGGGTTGACAATGTCCCTTTAAACTTATTGTTCTTTAAAAACGTGCTCTGCATTCTGGCCATTTACTCTGCATTTTAAAAACCAGTGTTACACATTTTGATGCTGAAGGGTTTAGAGGTATGCACACTAGCAACAATGAAGTGGTGCATCCAGGAGGAAAAGGCAGATCTACAGTTTGTCAGGTTCCCAGTGGACTAGTTAGTGTTACTTTGTGCACAGTCAAAACATATGAATCTTGGGATGCCACTGTCAGGAGGACAGATGGACTAGTAGGCTCTCTATGTCAAATTCCATCTCACAACTCCTACATAATATGGAAAAAGAGAGAGGGAAGGAACGGATGAAAGAAAAGAAAGAAAGAAAGAATCTCTGCAAGATTCCCAATTAAAAAAAAAAAAGACTGGCCAAAAAGAAGCCAGCTCCGAGCCAAGAGCAGAAAGGAGAAATTCCTTCATACTTACCATAATGTTCTACGTTGTTGATGGGGAATAATTATATATGGGGCAATGTGCACCCTGACCAGTGGATGAGTGTTTCTATAGCAGTCAAAAGGGCTGGAGCTGTACCACTCATCCCATGTAGGGGTGCACACTACCTCATATTTAATTGTTCCCCATTGACAACATGGAGTGATATAGAAAAAAACATATACAGTAGAAATTCTACTAACACCTGATGAAGAGACCTGTGTGGACCTGAAGGTTCTGGTTCATGCTTGAATTATTCTCACACATCCATTGTTCCCCTATCTCCTCCTATGACAGTGGGGTTGCCTGCATCCTTTCACCAGCCTGGAGGATGAGTGAATGACTACCTTCATAGTTGATGGCTCATGGTCACTGGAGGGGGGGTGCACGAATGCCTGGTGCCCCACAGCCCCTTCTCTCACTGAAAGTCGAGCACCTCTCCTCCAGGACATACCTGACACCAAGCTCGCCTGAACTGGGGATTCTGGGTTTGCAAACTTGTTGGATAAGGTTCTGCAAATATCTGAACAGCTACATTTTTTTTTTTTTGTAATTGTATTTATTTGTTTTTCCAGTGTAACCAGCCTCTCTCTTCTCCCAAACTCAAGCCAGACTACAAGGGAGCACTCAAAGGGTTAACCTGGTCCTTGAGAGCTTTTTTCTGCTGGACCTTGGCTGGAGACAGAGTGCTTGGGTGTTTGCATCCTTGTGCCATGGGGGCCAGAGCGAAGATTCATGACTTTGCCTTTCCCCCTTTCACCAATATAGGAAGAAGGCTTACTGTGTCTGGTGTGGCCAGTGACTGGGAAAGTGGCACCGTTGTGGTGGGAGAACACTCAAGAAGAAAGGAAGTGTGAGAGATGTTCATAGGAAGCTCTACCTCTCCATGACCCACCAGGGGTGGAGAGGGCTTCATCTGCAGCACGATAGATGATTCAATAACCTTGCCCTGATGGATGGAGCACACCAGCAGATCCCACCTGAGAGGTACTAGGCAGTAGTGGTGGGCCTCTTCTCAAAGGAGGTCACCAGTGTCCATGCAGATCCACTCCCCGTATGAATGACACATTGGAGTGAACCTCCAGGGAGCACTCAGGTAACCAAAAGGTAAGAGTGGACCAGGAGTGGACCTCCATAAAAGCCAAGTAAATGTTAATGTACTGGGCAAACACTAGGGCAGATGTGCCCGGTAAGAGTTGGGGTCAGCCAAAGTCCTACAGTGGTTGGGCTGGGCAAAGGAGCCTGTTATGAAAGATCACTAGGGCCAAGGTAGAGTGACATAGGTAGGGCATACACAAAGGCTGGACTGTCTGCTACTACAGTCAGAGAACCATAAGCTGGTTTGTTTCACTTACAGTATTACCATCTAGCACTCTATTAATGCACGGGCAGTGTAGCCCCCCCAGGGTAGTGTCTTACCCTGTGTGGGGATGGTGCAATCATGTGCAGGCTTATGGTATAGCCCCTATTGGACCATTTTATGAGAGAAGTGAGAAAGTAAATGGTATGTATATGGATGCAGCAGTATCCATCCTGTATGAATGATAGGGTAACGACATGTGAGCCAGCCACCCCATGTGAACTTTAGGGGTGTGTAACGGAAAGGGCAAGTAGCCCTTTAAAGGACCTGTGACATCTTAAAGGTTCAATATGGTGCTATCCTGCTTGATCCCAGTTCCAAGTATGGACATTCTGTTTTGTGTGTTGTCTCCTTGTTTCTGCTTTTTCTACTATCCCTGGTCCCCATTTTCTAGGCCCTTGGTGGCCAGCTGCAGTGCAGGTTTCTGGTGTAAGTAGGCCTTCCCTGGATGAGAAGTATCACTGCTGCCCCTAGAGATGTGGGGAGGGTGTAGGTGCTGGCTCCATTGAACATTTCTCATTTACAAGAAGGCCCTGGTGATTACAGCCAAAAATACAGCAATAGATGCAGATGCAGTCTATATAGGGAGGAGAGGGAGGTCAGAGGGGAGGTCTGTCCCATCTGGTAGAGAAAGTAAAAATTGCAGCATACAAGAACATGAGCCAGACTACAACCTTGGCTAAATGAAGGGTTCCTTCTAGCTGAAGGGTTAAAGCTGGGTGTTGTTCTTGGTTCTATGTGATAACAGCGGTTGCACAAAGGCGATCGCCGTTACCACGAATGTACATTGGCATCAGTTTCGCGATGTCTGCCACTCCTATGGCAAAAGGGCGCCAGAGACTTACATTTTTTATGTTTATGTGGGGATGTGCCCCTGCACCACCCTACTAAAGGATTCTCAACTCCAGGGGGGTGTCGGGGTGAAATTCAAAAAATTTGGCTGCACGCAACAAAATATATGTGCACCCAGACCTGAACCGCACCTCGCAGCTGAAGCCTGTGACCCACCCACCATTCCATGGGGGCAGCTCGCAGCCCGCTGCCGCAACATGCCACACAACCTCTCCTTCCACCGCGTTTCACTCTCCCGCGACGCGGCATATATATAGTGACAGAATGTTGCTATACCTGCAGTCACCACCCCCCATCCAGTAGCTGTCTGATAAGGCTCTGCTATTGGGTAGCCCTTTTGGTATGTGCTCAATAGTGAGCACCCTTATCACTGGATACCATTGTTCTTGTATGAGCAGCATCACTGAAAACATGATTTTACATCTCAGCTGGGCTATCGTGGTTAAATAAACTGTAAAATATAAATAAAGCTCTGCCGATATTGTCTATTGATTCAGAATTAGGTCTTCACTCCTTAATGTGCACTCATACCAAATGAAGCACAGATATGTAGGAACCAGAGGCTTCATTCTTTCTGGTATTACGATGCATCTATAATTATATATATGCTGGAAGCACAGTTGATCTATTTACACATTTAAGATCACTTTGAGGGCGTTCTGTAGCTTGTTCTAGCCGATAAATTCTTCTTATACAATGTACTCTGGATCTGTGTCTCAGTTTTTCGTCTCCTTCTTCTCTTCCTTCCCTGCTAAACTCCTTTGCCCATGACACTGCCTTTTGCATTATCCATGGAACGTGTGCTAAACCTTGGGGATATCACCTTGTTGCTGAGTCCTGCCATGTAGTTTCTCTGGTTTAGACAATCAGAGTTTAAAGGAGAGCTACACTGAAACTATAAGTCATTTTGCACAGCAGAAGCTATTTTTTTTGTTTTGTTTTTAATATTGGTACAAATTCTGTTATGGCTCTACATATCCAGGCTTTTTAGTTATCCTAGTGGGTGTTTCTGATTTTCATGAAATTGGTTTAAACGACCTTTCTTTCCTTAATAGATTATGCAGACTTTCTTTATAGTCAGGGTCCCGCTGGTGCCATAGCCAAACTGGACACACTGTACCACAGAGCTTTAAGATTCATCACAGGTCTTCCGTACTCTACCCATCATTGCGCCCTGTACACTGCAGTGGGATGGTCATCCCTCAGTTACAGACGACAGAGAAACGCTGCAGTTTGGACCTACAAAGCTATCTTAAATAAACTGCCCCATTATATTTCTGTCTGTCTACCTTTTTGCGCTCTTGGAAAGTATGCCCTGAGAAGTACCTCCTATATCTCCTTATGTGTATGCAAGGCAAAGTCACGTATCGGCAGATCAGCCATAAGCTATGTGCTACCTCAAATATGGAACAAGCTGCAAAAAACGTTGGAATTAACTCACCCTATCAGCTTAACAGGATTTAAATCACTATTCCTATGCCAAATTAAGGAATCTTGTGCCAGTTTCCCCTGACTTATGACCCTCAAAAAGATCCTATTGCTCTCTGAGCCACTGCTGTCTAGGGCTTTGTCACTTCTGATAATTGGCCCTTTCCTTCTCCCCCTCTTGCCCAACCCCGGACATGACTTTGCATTCCAGCTCGAACTCTTCTCAGCGATTTGAGATATCTATCCTCTATCTCCTCTCCCTCTGCGGCTGCCCCTCAACATTTGCCTTCCTGCCTCTATCACCTGCCTTCTATACCCCTACCTTTCTCTTGCTGCCAACTTCAACCTATAACCTTCAACTAATATAGCCATGTGTTCATGATTTTTACTTTGGATCACTGTATAATACTATATACCTCATCTTTGTTCATATTGTAATTCTACTGTGTCACCTGACCCTTACATATCTTACTGTCAATGTTCTATGCTGTTCTTATTGTATATACTGTATTTTGTTGTATTCTGTTGCTCACTACAAATCCAGGTTCATCTCGAAAATGAGCATTGCTCAACAGTGTTCGCCTGGCTAAATAAAGATTTTGATTGATTGATTGATTGACATGCTGCTCTTAAGAACCATTTTAGAATCGTATGATGTAATTTATGTCCCTGTTCTACTCTTCTATTGTTGGCATGATGTATCCATGTTCTGGTATAGAACACTATGGTTGAGAGGGCCATTGACTACATCATGCAGTTCTAAAATGGTACTTACCACCAGGTTGTAAAGCAGAAACACCCCCTGAGGTTACTAAAAGGCCTATAGAGATGCAACAATAACAGAATGTTAACCCATACTTAAACAGCTTCTATTGTGAAAAATGACTTCAAGGTTCAGTGTAGTTCTCCTTCAAAAATTCAAACTTTGAGAGATTCACCTGGCTCAACTCTTAACAAACTTAGTATATGCTGCACCTCATTCTAAATCTCATTTTTCACAGCTTAGGATATCATTCTGATGCCCAGACAATGCAGGTGACTACTTTATTAGGACATTTCACAAAAGAATGCACTGAACAGAATTGAGATCCTGAGCTGAGTGACAGACCCAGAACAGTTTTCTGGTTTACTGTGGCACGCTGTAGATTAATAATGATGATTGATGGGCAGAAGGTATAGTTTAATAAAAGTGTTTGACTGGAAGAACTTATGGTTTAATAAAGACATCTGGCTCTTCACGTTACGTCTGTCTTTTAATAGTGGCAGTTGTTAAGGTATCCTTTCAGGGCTGTTTGTAGTGAACCTTGATTTTTGTTATATGCCAGTGAGGCAGTCATATCAGGGACATTTTTTTTTTTTTTTACATATAATCAAATTTATTTTCAGTTCTTTTTCAGTCAGTTTCCTATTCTTGAGCACCATTGCAGCTGAGTTGGAAAACTGAGTAAAAGAATAATATGGCATTGAAGGAAATCTTTTAACATCAAATGTCTCTGTATGTGCTCACACTTAACGTCTGAGATAGAACCTAGAAGTAATGTCCAATGATGTGTTTAACTGCAGATGGTGCTGTTTGCTCACTCACCTAGATTCTTTGCTAGACCCAGTGAATTATGACAGACACACTTTCAACAGCAGATGGCGCCCTTTTCATGCACTTAGGTCTGCAGAAGTCTTGCTACTTTTGCTAAAGTTACGGCTGCATCTTCATCACTCCATTTTCATTTTTTTCTTCTCAGATTATGCAGGTATCTGCCCAGGTGTCAAAATTTAAGTTTTGAAGACACAGGCCAGCAGAGCTAATGACTGGGAAAATCCACTGCCCTTGCAGACATTTCCACTATCCCAACTGGTGTACTGATTGAAATGTTAATTTCACCAATACAAGCCAGCAGGGCTAATTAAAGGGAAGTATTACTAGCCCAATACAAAAATCTTGCAGCATTTAGATACTAGGCTAGTGTCCATTTCGACCCCTGCATTACAATCCAAGGGAATGGCAGTATAGCCTAGAGGATAGAGAAACAAAGTATGAACAAGCCTGGTACATCCAACAGACCTGGGTTTGATTCCCTTAACCTCAGCTTCCATATTGTGTGACTCTGAACAAGTCACTTAACCTCACCAGTGCTCCTGGGTTGCCACAGTTAATGGGCCTTATGCCCCATGAGATATATCCAGTTACCAAAGGAAAAAAAAAGAATCACTCTGTCTATTAAACAAACTACCTACCCAAGATTTTTATTTTATTTATTTATTTAGTTTTTGTTGACTGAGTAAGTGCACTAGACAAATCCTGTCTATTTTCAGGCACGACCCGGGGGAGGGGGATACAGATGAATGGTAACTGACCTTGAACCAGATTAAGCTGTTGGTGGTATTTTTAGTGAATACTAAGATAACCCAACAGTGGCATTTTTATTAACTAGAAATTCTTAATTTAGGATAAACCCACCTGAGGCATGACATCTGGTTTTCTGAGGTGTCATGTTCGCACTAGCAAACTAGATGTTATTTACGAGGAATTTATTAAAAGGGTTGTGAGATTAAAGCAACCTGATAGGTTACAAAAGATACCAAATGCATTGAGTTAATGGCTTGTAAATTCTCATCTATAACCTCATTACCATATAAAATAGGCAAATGTAGATTAGTAAGTCCACCCCTTCGCCACCCAGGCAAAAGAGAGATGGCTCTTGCTCACAATCCTGTGATCTGATACAGAGTCCTGTCAATCCATAAGCCAGCCACTTTCTGTCTGAATAAAAATCATGTTATAAAAATGTTGAAAGTAGCCCCGTTCCAACAACAGCATTAAGGCACACAGGGATCAATTTAATATGAGCTGTTCATCCCCTAGGAGAATGACAACTCATTTTAAACCAACCCTTGGAGGGTCGTATTGCAAAATGCAAACTATACAAAAAAAACCCCCCCAAAAAACAAGAAAACAAGAAAACATTACTTGCCACTCGTTTAGCAAGCCCATCGTCAAGATGTCTGCTAAGTGACCTCATGTGACACACATAGAAGGAGGCAATGTAGCCTAGCAGGTAGACAGCGGATTGTGAACTGGGAGAACCTGGTTTGAATTATGCGCTGTAGCCATGTACTCAGTTATTGTGTGAACAAGGTATTGGCAGTAATTTATTGCTTCAGTGCACCCAATTAATTAATTGTTTGCAAGACGTGAGCTTGTAGTAGCTAAATCAAGATTTACCAAGGCCTTGGGCCTCTAGGCTTAGAAGCAGACACACTTGCCTCTGTGAATTCGCCCTTGTTTTGAGCCAGCAGATAATTTAAAGCAACAGTGCATGTCATGGTAGAAATTTTGACCAGTGTTTTTGTATTCTATTTTAGACTGACCATGATCTGCTGTCTTTGCATGAAACCCTTTCCCCCATTTTGGGTTTACTTTATGACTTGTTATTTTGCATTTGAAATAATAAAAAGAGCACTCCTTTTAATATGGCATGGTCCAGGTTTTCATCAGTATCCACGGCTGTTTTTGAATTTTTGAACACCCACTGTTTAATACTACTTTTCTTGTGACAGACCAAAGGCCCGCAGGAAATTCTGCCCTACTGAGAATGGGTGGACAAGCATAAAGGAGAAAGGGGGGTATAGAGATAACAGTAGGCAAACAAAACAAAACTGGTTGAAGGAGTGTTTGGTACTGCTCGCTGTCTGAGGTAGGGCTGAGGAGACAGGTTTAGGGACTGTGTAGGATTATGCCCTGTCTAGGGTAGGCCTGCAGAGAAAGGTTGGGGGGGGACTGAATACTCCCTGTCTGGGCTAGGCCTGTGGAGGCAGGTTAGCATGGTGTTGGGGAATACTCCCATTCTAGGAGAGGCCTACAGAGGCAGGTTGGGGAAGTGTCTGGGATTACTTCCTATCTAGAAGGGGGCTAAGGAGGTACCGAAGGGGTACTGCTATCCATTACCAAAGAGTAGACTTGCAGGGCAGAGAGGGGAATAATATAGGAAACAGAATGTTAAGGCAAGAGACAGAAAGGGGCAGGGTGATGTGCTGAAGGGAGTGTGGGGCAGCAGTGTTTTGGGGAACAATGTGGGAGGCAGGGGGATGCCCAGTGGAGGGGATAAGAGAATTGCACAGAGACCTGCAAAGGCTGAAAAATTGGTCCAAAGAATGGCAACTAAAATTCAATGCCAAGAAGTGCTAAATGGTGTACTTAGGGAACAAAAACCCCAGAACAGAGTATTGGATGGGAGGGGTTCAGCTGGACACAGCATTAGAGGAAAAGGACCTAGGAGTCTTCATTTGTGACTTCTTTAAATAAGCCAGCCAATGTAACAAAGCTTTCAACAAAGGCTAACAGGATGCCAGGGTGCCTTGGGAGGGGGTGCGACAGTAGGAAACAGGAGGTACTGTTACCTCTGCATACCTCACTGGTGAAGCCACACCTGGGGTACTGTGCCCAGTTCTGGAGTCCCCACCTGAAAAAGGACAGGTACAGACTAGGGACAGTATAGCCTAGAGTAACCAAGGTGATTCAGGACCAAGAGGGTAGATGCTGTGAGGATCGGATAAAGATGCTGTACACGTATTTACTCAAAACCAGGTGAGAGAGGGGGAACATGATAGAGACCTTCAAGTTCCTGAAAGGGATAAACAAGGTGAACTGCAAGAAGCTGTTCACCAGGAACAGAGAAGCTGGGACACGGGTTCACAAGTGGAGATTAATGGGGGAAGATTTAAAAAAGGATGTAAGAATGTATTGTTTTACGGAAAGAGTGGCTGAGCCATGGAGTGGTCTGCCAGCAGAGGTAGTCTATGTCTCTATGTAGCTAGGTAGCTGGGGGTTTTGATGGCTGAGGCGCATATGTTAAGAAAAGAGATAGGAATATTAGCAGGGAGATAGAAGACCTGCGTATGGGGAGGATCAGGGTTTAGGGTTCCAGGTGCACTGGGACCCACTACCTCAGTGGGGGAGGAAGCCTAGGGAGGTAGGATGGAGGATCCTGACAAGGAGTGGGAGGGTTTAGCAGGGGAGGGAGGGGCAGGTGCATCCATGACCAGGCTGGGTGACAAACTATCATCCATTTCCCGCATCTCCTTCTCTGAGATCCTGCCAGTCTGGGAGAGGGGGGGGGCAGATGGATGGAAGGTCAGAGAAGGGGAGATAGGGGAGCTAAACATGTGGCTCAAGGGCTGGTGCCAGGAAAAAGGACACAGATTTGTAGGGAACTGGCAACAGTTCTGGGAGCAAAAGTTCTTTAAATTTGATGGGCTGCATCTGACTAAGGAGGGAGTCAGTGCATTGGGGCAGAAGTTTGACATCTTTGCAGAATATTTAAACTAGCAAATGGGGAGAGGGGTGCAGCACCCCATACATCGAATGGGAAGAACACCCCTCCCCCCTCAGCTAGTGGTCAAACAGGTATTCAGCATGTTTGCAGTTCATTTGCATCACCAGGTAAGAAAAAAGGTCCGTCTCCCCATACGACGCACAGGGGAAATGCCAAACCTCACCCAACAACAAACACACCGAAATCTGGCCAATGGAAACTCATGTACACAAATGCTCACAGCCTGAGAAATAATATCCCAGACCTGCAGGCAATAATGTCAGAGGCTAAACTGGACATAGTAGCAATTAGTGAGACATGGTTTACCAGTAACCACACTTGGGAGACTTCAGTACCTGGCTATGTACTGTTCAGAAGAGACCGAGATGCAAAAGGGGGTGGAGTGACCCTGTATGTCAATGAAAATATCAAAGCTACAGAAATTCAGAATACACATAAGGAGCCAGAAGAACTGTGGGTCACCCTGGAAACAGGAAATGGGACAGCCATAAGAACTGGGGTTGTCTACAGGCCCCAGACCAGGGGGACGACATAGACACATTACTGTTAGAAGATATACAAAACATGACAGCTTAAGGGGAGGTTCTGATAATGGGAGCCTTCAACATGCCGGATACAGATTGGTCAATACCAGCAGGAACATCTGCCAGAACTAGACACATGGTGGATTCCCTGCAGGGGGAGGGCCTCAAACAACTGGTACAACAACCCACAAGAGACAGGGCTATCCTAGATCTAGTACTGACTACCAGGGAAGGGATCACAGATCTCCAGGTAGAAGGTCACCTGGGGGCCAGTGACCATCACATGGTATGGTTCAATTCGGCCACTAGAACTAAATCATCCCATTCCAAGGCAAAAATATGGGACTTCAGAGGAGCCGACTTTGATAAGATGGCCAACAGAGTTAAGCTAGCCCTGGCAAAAAGAAACACAGGTGAGGGGGTACAGACAAAGTGGGCAAGCATTAAGGATGCAATACTTGAAACAACATCCCATTGTGTTAGACAGAAAAGGAAGTGCAAAGAAGAAGGAACCCACTTTGGTTCTCAAATACAGTAGCAGAAAAGGTCAGAGCCAAAAGGCTGGCTGTTCAGGAAATAGAAGGGAACACAGCGGATGAAGATAGACAGGCATACCAAACTGCCCTAAGGGAAGCAGGGAAGACAGGCAGGCAAAGTCCCAAACTGAGGAAACACTAGCACGAACAGTAAAAGAAGGTGACAAGACTTTCTATAGATACATTAGTGAAAGGAGAAAGTCCAGAGGGGGTATTGCTAAGCTCAAAGGAGAAAAGGGGGCATGTGAGGAGGAGGACCCTGTAAAAGCATCTATCCTAAATAGATACTTTTGCTCAGTAGTTACTGAAGAGAAGGAAGGGCAGGGCCCACAGCTCAGCACCATGGACACAGGGGGGAGGGAGGTGAGCACTATTCCCTTCACAAAATAAAGGGTCCTACAAGAGCTTGCTAAGCTCAGGGTGAACAGGGCAATGGGACCTGATGGCATACATCCCAGGGTACTTAAGGAGCTAAGGGTGGAACTAGCAGAGCCATTAGCAGAACTGTTTAGTGAGTCTCTGAGCACAGGAGAGGTCCCAGAAGACTGGAGAAGGGCTCATGTGATCCTGCTCCACAAGAGTGGTAGCAGGGAAGAGACAGGGAACTACAGACCAGTCAGTCTTACCTCAGTAGTGGGCAAGATTATGGAGGCACTCCTTAAGGAAAGGATAGTGCAACACCTGGAATCCATAGGGGCACAGGATCCAAGACAGCATGGGTTTACAAAAGGAAGGTCCTATCAAACTAATTTCATAGATTTCTTTGGCTGGGTAACCAGAGTGGTGGACCAAGGGGGAGCAGTTGATGTCGCCTACCTTGACTTCAGCAAAACTTTCGACACTGTTCCACCTAGAAGATTGATAAATAAGCTGGGTAGGCTCGGGGTGGGTCAGAAGGTGGTCAACTGGGTGGCAAACTGGTTGATGGGCAGAAAACAGAGAGTGGTGGTAAATGGTATATAGTCAGAAGAGATGCAAGTCACAAGTGGGGTACCTCTGGGATCAGTTCTGGGGCCAGTCCTCTTCAATATCTTCATTAGTGACATTGCAGATGGACTAGAAGGTAAGGCTGGTCTGTTTGCAGATGACACCAAGATCTGCAACAGAGTAGATGATCCAGATGGGGTGGGCAGAATGAGAAGAGATCTGGATAAACTAGCAAAATGGTCAGAAGAGTGGCAACTGGGATTTAAGGCAAAGAAGTGCAAGATCATGCACATAGAGAAGAGAAACCCTGAAGCCACCTATAGGCTGGGAGGGGAGTTGCTGGCAGTCGCAAGGGAAGAAAGAGACTTGGGCATCATCACCACCGATGACCTGAAATCATCCAAGCAGACCTCCAAAGCAGTAGGTAAGGCTAGGGGATGTTAGGTGTATTAGTAGGGGTATCACAAGTCGTAGAGGAGGTAATCCCTCTTACAAGACACTGGTTAGGCCCATCTGGAGTACTGCATGCAGTACTGGAGGCACACTTTCACAGGGACATTAACCAAATTGAGGCAGTCCAGAGAAGGGCAACCAAAATGGTGCAGGGACTGCATCAGAAAACATATGAGGACAGATTAACGGAGCTCAATATGTATACCCTTGAGCAAAGGAGGGAGAGAGGTGATATGATCAAAACATTCAAACACCTTAAGGGCATTGACAAGGTGAAAGAGTCTAACATGTTTAAATATAAGAAAAATAGCAGGACAAGCGGACACAACATGAGATTAGAGAGAGGCCGATAAGGGGGAATGTGAGGAAATTCTTTTTCACAGAAAGGGTGGTGGATGCATGGAACAGCCTACCTCAGGAAGTGGTGGCTATGAATACAGTGCAGGGCTTCAAACAGGCATGGGATAGGCATAAGGGAGCAATACAGATGAGTATGAATAGATAGGCCACTGACAGAGCAAAGGCTGATGGCACATTTATAAGGTAGAAAAAGAAATGGGCAGACTGGATGGGCCTTGCGGTCCTTATCTGCCATCAACCTCTATGTTTCTATGTTACCAGTAAAGAATCAGTTTGAACTACTGAGTACTGTAGCATACAGGGGTGACCTAGGAGGGAGATAGATGATGGAGAGACAGCTGGTATGAAGAGGAGTATGAAGATGGCTGCAATAGGACAAGAGCGGGAAAGGGGATGAGGCAAGGGTAACAGGAGTAGAAAAGGACACCCTTTGGGATCAGGAAGGACAGTGAAGTGGAGGGCCAGGGAAGACAGGATTCAGCTGGAACTAAGGAGGTAGTGGGAGTGGATGAGATGGAGAGAGGGGGATAATAGGCAGATAGCAATTAAGGGGGAGGAGTAAGGAAGGGTGGAGCATCAGTAAAGGAGAAGGCATGGGGTTGGAACAGGACAAGATGGATGTAGGACCAGCAGGAAGAGGAATGGGGCAAAGGGGAAGGGGAAGATAGTGATAGAGCTATAGTCCTGGGGGATTCAATAGTGAAGGGGGACTGGATGGGCTGAGAGGTATCTAGTGAACAAGGCGACCGCAATTGAGCGCTTACAAAAATGGCAACTCAATTACGATGCCTGTGTTCAGGGCTACCCGGCAGGGTAGCGACCGGATACCTGGGTGGGAAGGTAGGGCGATGAGAAGTACACTTGTATATGCATGCGCACACATGTGGGGGGAGAGGAAGGGGAAGGAAGATATGTGGGAGGGGGTGTGGCAGGCAGCTGCCGAGCTGGTCCGCTAGCGTGGTGGGGGAAGGTGGTCAGTTGGGAGGTGCAGGGTTCGGGTCACATTAAAAAAGAAAACATAGTTCTCGGGCACCCTCTTGCCGTTCACTGCGAGTGTGCCAAAATTCATTTTAGGCGATGTACACTTGCCCAAATGGCGATTGCTATAGGTTCGTAGGTAATATACACGATCGAGGGACAAGCCCATGGTGATCATGCCACTTATGCTAAGTGGGTAACATACTTGAATTCTCCCACATATATATATATATCGAGTTGGGTTTTAAATTGATTTAAGTTTAAACTATTCGCTACAACATAAGGCAAGCAATTCCAAATTGGAACTATACGTTGAGTAAAAAAATTTGCTCTTTTCGTAGTTCGATTAATGGATAGAAATAATTTTAAGTTATGCGAGCGAGTTTGGACTGTAGTAATGTTCCATTTTAAATGTAATGTTTCGAACAAATATTCGTCTCTGGTTGCTTTGTAAAGTAAGCAAAGATCTCCACGTATTGATCTATATTCCATACTGTACAAATTGAGCCTTTTAAGTCTTTCTCCATAAGATAAATTGCTCAAACCATTTATGTTCTTAACAAATCTCTTTTGGACCTTCTCCCTAGATACTATATCTCCTATCAGTGTTGGAGCACAAAATGAGGAACAATACTCGAAATTTGCTCTTATAATACTAGAGTATAAGGGAATCATTATTGATGGTTCTCTGCTTTTAATGTTCCTAAATATGCAATTACTAAAACTAGAACTCTTTTTAATGCTTAGATTTAAGTGTTCAGTAAACTTTAACTTATTATTAACAAGAACACCCAGGTCTTTCTCATTTGTAATATGTTTCAAGGTATAGTTCTCAATATAATAATTAGCACATATATTGTTGCTACCAAAATGCATAACCTTGCATTTATTGATATTGATTTTCAATTTGTGACGATTAACCCAACCAGATATATGATTCAAATTATCTTGTAGAATAGATATGGACTTGGCAAGGCAAGGCAAGGCAAAGTTTATTTAAAAGACGCCCAATCCCGGAGGCTCTGGGCGCCATACAATCAATTTAAAACAAACATTTTAGCATGATAAATATAAAATAAACATATAAGTACAAATAATTCCGAAACTAAATTGTTAAATATTAACAACCCCTCCCAATTTAGCATCATCGGCATATTTAACAATCCAGTTACCACATGTAGTATCCATACCGGCAATAAGGATGTTAAATAGCACAGGCCCTAAAACTGATCCCTGCGGGACTCCACTCCATTGCTATTCCGCGATCGCTGTTATGACGTAGAACGGGCTGAGAGGAGGGGAGAACAGCAAGGTAGGAGAGTGCTGTGCCTCCTGGGAATGACAGCAGAATGCATATGCCCAATGGTCAACCCACTCATACAGGGGATGTGTGAAGTCACATGTGGTAGGTCACTTACGTACCAATGGCCTCCGTACATGTGAGGTAGGGACAGTGCAGGAGAGGTTCAGAGTGGTGGGACAGTTTTGTAAGGGAGAAGATAAGTCTGTAGCTTTCTCAAAAGTGCTGCATTGCCTAGAGCCAGCACAGCTAGGAAACGCAGGATGAAAGAGTTCAGTGGCTGGCTGAGGGACTGGTGTAGGGTAAAGAGATGTGGATACATAGGGAACTGGGAGGAAACTTGGGATGATAAAATGCTCTATACACCTGACAGGTTACATCAAAGCAGAAGGGGAGCCAGGCTACTTCGTGAAAGGGTTGGAGAATATATTAGCAGGAGCTTAAATTTAAACTGAAGGGTGGTGGCATCAAGGGTCACAGTACCCAGGGTTTCATGGAAGAGGGAGAAGCCAGCCCCCCTCCAGGTAAAAACACTGGGAGGTCAGTAAGGGGAGAGGGTGGGGAGAATAGATGGGGAATTGGGATGGGGTGCTCAGTGGGGAGGGGGCAATCAGCCTTCCCGGTAGAAAGCAGAGAGGGTCTGGAAAGGACTGAGTGAGAGGAGTATAATTAGGCTTTAGGCAAGGGAGAATCTAGGGGGGGAAAGGCAGGATAAGGGAGCCAAACAGAGGAGGAGGAGGAGGAGGAGGAAAGCATTTGCCAGAAAAAAAAAAAGGAGGGCATGAGGAGTTGTGGAGGGTAGTGTCCCTCAATACTAGAAGTTTCCCGAACAAAATGTATGACTTGCAGGCCATGTTGGGAGAGGGGAAGTAGGATCTGGTAGCAGTCGCCAAGACCTGGGCTACCCCAAACCATCAGACCACAATACCCCTGGGACATCTCCATTCTAGAGCATACCCTGTATAGGCGGGACAGGGAGAAAGGGAAGGAGGTGGCACTATACATTAGGAAGGGCATTAATGCCACTAGGGATAAAATAGGGGAAGGGAAAGCAGAGGCACTGTGAGTACAGATCCACATGACAACTGGGAGGAAATTGAGGCTGGGTGTGGTTTACAGGCCACCTAATCAGGATGAAGACAAGGACAGAAAGCTGGGTAACATGATCAGGATATCAGTGAACTGGGGCAAAGTGGTAGTAATAGGAGACTTCAATTTGCCTAAAGTGGACTGGAGTGTCTCCCCAACTGCCTGTGCCAGGAGACAATTGATCCTGGACCTAGTGCAGTATGGGTTCTTGGAACAAGGGTAACTGAACCAACACAAAGAGGAGCCATCCTGGATCTGGTTCTAATAAATGGAGACTGTGTCAGGGACATCAAGGTGGAAGAGCCCCTGGGTATGGTTCCAAGTCAGTATGGGGAGGGAAACATCAAACACAAAGATGAGGGTGCTGGATTTTAGGAAGGCTGGCTTCGGTAGGTTGGGAGAGTTATTTAAAGGGCACCTAGTTAGCCTTAAGGACAATACTGGAATGGACCAAAAGTGGTCAGTGATAAAAGAAGGGATCACAGAAGCCACTAACACATTCCTTAAGCAGGAGTACCTCCAGAGCCAGGAGACCTAATTAGAGTGGGCCTAGGGATGACCCTGGGAAATACAGGCAAGTCAATCTGACTTCCATTGTGGGTAAACTGATGGAGACCATTCTGAAGGAAAGACAAGTTGGGTTCCTTGAAGCAAACAGGCTCCAGTATGAGAGGCAGCATGGGTGCATGTCAGGGAGGTCCTGTTAAACCAACCTGATCAACTTCTTTGACTGGGTAATGAAGGTGGTGGACAAGGGCCAGGCGGCTGACATTCTATACCTGGACTTCAGCAAGCCCTTCAACTCTATGTCCTACAAGAGGTTGATCAGGAAGTTGGAGGACCGAGAGGCAGGAAGCAAATTAACCAGGTGGGTGGCAAATTGGCTCAGAGGCAAGACCCAAAGGGATGGGGGTACTTTCAGGTTTGAGGAATGTTACCAATGGGGTCCTAATGACTAGCCACATGCTGGTGTAATCACCCCCTAATCAGTCCACAGTAGGGGGCACCTAGTGGTAAGCAATAGTGCACAACTACATCCGCCCGGTAGAAGTGCCTACACTGCTCCAGTCTAAGTTGCTTAGCAACTACCTACTACTTGGCTACGGGGGCGGCTACCAGACCGCTTGCATCATTGATGAAGTGGCTTGGTAGAAGTGTCTGGGGCAGGCACTGCTACCTTCTGTGATGCATAAATGCTTAGCTCATGAGAGTGACTAGCGTAGCACAACAGAAATACCGACTGCGACACACGTAGATGGAGCCATTGAGGTAGGCACAAAAAAAAAGCGTTAAGTTTTCGAAAATGTTGTTGGAGGGTCTACACAGAGGCCCAGATATTCAAAAGGGTTGCGCTATGCGTAATAGGGTTGCTCCAGCGCAAGTCCAAAAATGCGCCATTCTGCGATATTCAGTAGGAGGCTGATGCGCCCCCCAAATCACGCTGAGCAAGAGCGCAATGATAATGAATGCATGCGCAACTGAAGGGGGAGGAACCATTCATAAATGGCACAGTGTGATATTCAACAACATGCGCCATGCGCAATAGGGGAGCAAGCGGAAGTTGCGCGATAGCGGAAATGAGCCAAAATAAAAAGGAACAAGGGAGAGGCACAAGAACGTTACAGGGAAGGCACATGTGGCTGACCGCTAGGCAGACACACAGGGCAGGACAGACACACAGGGCAGGACAGGGAAAGGGCACCCTGAACCCACAGGCACAGGGAAGGTCTGGGGAGCCACAGTCAAAGGAAGTGCAGAAGGGGGAAGTGCCACACAGCACTGAGGCTACCGCAGGAAGGTGTTCCCGGTGCAGGGGAAGTAGCAGCCAGGACAGTGGGGGGAACACAGAAACAGCTGCCAGGGGGGGACACAAGCCAGGGACATGGCCAGTGCCACCATCCAGATGGAGGCAGTAATGAGGGGGGTGAGAAGTCAGGCAGCAGGGGGTCGCGGCCATGGAAGGGACCATTGGTGGTATGCCCCCAACAGGCAGTACCAAGTCCGCACCAGCTTCGAGCTGTACAACGATACCGAGATCGTGGGCCGGTACCACCTGAATTGGGCAATTCTGAGGCGGCTCTGTGAGCTGTGCAGTGATGTGATGCAGGCACCCACGCGACGGAGCCATGCTCTGCCAGTGGAGACTAAAGTGACAGCTTGCATGTGCCTGCTCATCACGGGTACCTTCCAGAGACCAACAGGGGACACCACAGGCATAACCTAGTCGGCCGCGACACGCCACCTCACCCCGTTCCTCAGCGCACTGCTGCCACATGCTGAGGAGTACATCCATTTCCTCTGCACACTGGCAGAGCGCACAGCAAACATACAGGAGTTCCACAGGGTAGCACATATGCTTGGCGTGCTTGGGGTAATAGACTGCACCCATGTGGCCATCCACACACACCACCTGTCCCCGAGGGGGCCGCATATATCAATTGGAAGGGCTATGTAAACATCAACTGCCAGGTGGTGTGTGATGCCAGGGGATGCATAATCAATGTCTGTGCCACACACCCTGGGGGAGCACATGATGCCTTCATCTGGCACCAGTCTGCACTGTGCCACAGATTCGAGAGTGGGGACATCCCCACTGGCCACTTAGTGGGTGAGTATGCAAACCACGTGGAAAAACATAGAGCTTGGGAGGGGCATGGTCAGAGGTGACATGGGTATTGGCCTACATGGCCCAAGGCAGGGAGACGCTGATCACCAAACTAACCTCCACCCTCTACACACAGGTGACAGTGGATACCCACTCCGTCCCTGGCTGCTCACACCATACCAGCGGCCCGCGACCCCATCGCAGCAACGCTACAATGAGGCACATGCCACCACACGCAATGTCATCGAGCAGATGTTCGGGATGCTGAAGGCACGTTTCCATTGCCTGGACACCTCCGGCGGTGCCCTACAGTACAGCCCATCAAAGGCCTATGGGCTATTCCTGGCCTGTTGCATCCTGCACAACATGGCCAATGACTGTGGGATAGCCGTACAGGTCGAAGAGGGGGACAGCGATGGGGACGATGAGGACGCTGGTGAAGATGGTGATGGGCAGCTCCCCCTTGGGCGGCGGGACCCCAGACTGCTTCGGCTGGCACAGCTGCACAGGGAGACCATCACAGAGGAGCACTTCAGCCAACCCAGGTAAGTCATGGGGCCATGTGCAACCACCAGTGGCAAAGGCACAACCCACAAACGCGCATGGACACACACCAGGGGTGCATGCTGTCAAGGAAAGTGGCCGAGCATGGAACCGCACACACAGCCGGGGATGGGCGAGGTCTAACATGGCACGTGGTCATACACACACACACACACACCTCACAAGACATGCACAAAGGGTAGGAGGCACACCGACCCAGACTGCCACCCCTAGCCACACACGTCCACAGACCACCACGCCCACTGCCTGTCATTGTGCGAGTGTCAGACGCTGGGCACCATTGCACAGTGGCATACAGTGCAACACAGGCATCATCATCATGCACACGCCACAGCGGACAGCAGCCGGGAGGGTGTGCAGATGGAACATGTGTGTGCGCAGGACCGGTATCTCACTCGCATTGCCCGCTGAACGACACACATGCACACAGGGCAGCATCAGACAGTAGCCATGCTGGGAGACAGGTCATTCACGTGTTACAGTGCCACGGGCTGCCACGGATGCGGCAGCCCCACCGAGACCCACCAGCAGTGACAGGCTGACCACTGGCCTCATGGGTAGCACCAACGGACCCCAGGTTGCAATTCGCATGAACACAACCGCGTTTGGCGTTGGGGTCTGCAGCACACTGGAACATGCTCGGGCAGGCGTGCTCAGGATGCTCACAGCTGAACCCCGTGTTGGCAAGGATGGTGTCAAACGACGCCGGAACAGGGGGTGGACAATGCACTGCGCGGTGTCTGTGACGCATGGGCAAATAACTGTGTGCCCATTGTGGCCAAGACAGCTGTGAATGCCTGTGTCTTCCTGTCAATGGGAGCGGTCACATCCTCCCGCAACCGGTCCATCCCTGCCAGGAGCAGAGCGGTGTCTCTGCTGTGCCGCTCCTCTGCTTGGTGCAGAGCCGCACTCAGTGCATCCACCGCCGTCACAAGCCGCATGTGCTGATTGACTGATGCTTACAGTATGCGGGTGTGCTCATCTATGAGGTCATCTGCCTGATCAGCATGCTGTCCCTCAGGGTGTTCGTGGCCCTGATGCTCATCACTCCTTGAGGGTGGGCGCTGCACACCAGGGCCAGGCCTGCGCATGTCCACAGGCGGTGCATGGATGCCACCCCCTGACACTGTACCCCCATGGCCATTGGCCGACTGCTGATACTGCCCCTCTGGCTGCCGCTGTCCAGGGCTCAATAGTGCCGCCACAGTGGCCGCAACAGTCCCACCGCCCTTGCCACACACCAGTGCTGCCCCACTGGTGCAGACAGGCACAGGCTGGGACTGTGATGTCACGCAGGCCTCCACTGCAGCACCATCTACAGCCATGGCCGTAATGTCACCTGCTGTGTGGCCATCCTGTGGCCCACACATTTCACTGTCCATGACGTTAGCTCCATCATCATCGGTGACGGATCCAGCACTAGCCCGAGTCTCAGCATGCTGGCATCCATGGACGCTGGCACGCTAGAACACGGGCAGGGCCTCCTCTGCACCTGCTCCACCCTGCACCTGCTCCACCAACATCAGTCCGGGTGTCCAGGCGGGCCCACTGTTGCCCTGATCCCCATATGCCTGTGGAGGTGGATGGGCCCTCCTCCATCTCCATGATACTGGCCTCAGTGGAGAAGCCCACCACCGCTGACCCATGCAGATGCTCAGGAGCTGTAAGGGAAAAACAGTAGCATTACGGCATGTGACCTACCCTGTCCCCCCCCCACAATAGACAGACCATGACCTACCATGCAGTGATGGGCTACCACCCATCTGGAATCCACCACCCGGAGCACCATCAATGGCGCAATGCTGCATGCTGCCAGCAACCCGCTCTCCCTGTAGGGTCAGGCATTGCACCTCTGGCTGTCTCCCACCAGTCGCAGACCATGCTGCCCTGATGGCAGCCACCTTCTCTTTAATTCTCCACCTGTCCATGCCCATCTTCTTTTTGCACTCCTGCACGGAGTGCTGGTGACTGCCATGCAGGTTGACAGCACGCGCCACCTCCTCCCATGCAGCAGCAGAGGCCTGTGGTGTTTCCTGGCGTCCCCTGAGCAGCGGCTCCTGGTCGAGGTAGGCCTCAAACAGGGCATCTGTCTCTACCATTGTGAAGTTTGGCCTCCTCTTCCTCCCACGTCTCTGTTCCTCATCCTCCACCTCACGCTCGGTCATGATTCATCCTGTGAGAATGACAGGTGTTACCTGAGACTGTGCAGTCCCATGCATGTCCCAAACACCACAGTCCACACTCCCAAACAGCATGCAACTCACCGCAATAGACTGCAGTAACTGACTATGGCCAGTGCAGCCCAATGTCGCATTTTTATAGCGCAACCCATGCAAATGAGGCGAGGCGCATCTTTAAGTGGATGCCAATGCAGTGACTGCGCCATTGAATGGCTGATTAGATGATTTGCATATGCCGGCTGAATATCGCGCTGTTGCGCTTTGCACAATTGTGTTGAACGTGCTGAGCCAAGGGAGCAGTTCTGTGACATGCGCAGTACACACCTAACTGCGCATGCCCGGGTCGATGATGCAGGCGCCTGCTGCACTGCTGACATGCTGTGCATGGGAGGCAATGCAGGGCACGGCCACCATTGTGCCAGTGGCGCTACAGCGCTGTTCACATATATGGCACTGTGGCAATGGGGCGTCATAGGCGCACTGGGGCAACAGCGCTGTAGGCCACTACAGGAGGTGGCACACAGGCACCCAATCACACTACACACAGTGGGTTCCAATCGCGCTGTGGCTGTCCGTGCACCAGAGACCCTTGACCCTGTGCCCGACCTTTGCCCCCTAGGCGCCATGCATCAGGCATGGGTGCACCACTATCGCGCTGTTAGGTGACAGCGCGATAGGGAATGGCAGTGCTGTACCGTGCAGCATCTGCACGTGGCAGGACCATGCTGCCAAGCGCCATTTTGATTCAACCACACAGCAGAGATGGCACAGAGATGTGCAGTCATTTGGAGCCAGGTTGAGCTAGCCAACCTGGTGGCAATAGTTGAGCCCGATGCTGGGGCTTTGTATGGAGAGGCACCCCTGGACAGGGCCAGGAGTGCGGTCTGGCAGGAGGTGGCCAGCGCCCTGGAGGAGGCCACGGTAATGCACGGCGGAGCAGTGCCGCCGTCATTATGGGGACCTGAGGTGCAGGGACCCGGACCTGCTTGCCTACCTGCAGGCACGTGCCAGGAGGGGCACAGTGCCACAGCCAGGTAGTGCTACATCCATACACTATTATCATCCATAAGGGTATCACGGTTGGATGTGTCTGGCACATGGGGGGGTGCCGTCCGGTGTTGATCATGGTGGTGGTATCGGGGTGTGGGGTGGATGGGTATGGCTGTGTGGGACTGCACGCACAAGGAGGTGGGGGGGACTTTGCTACCGGATTATACTGATATTCCTCTCTCCATGTTTGCACCTTAGGGCCCGAAGAACGCCAGCAGAACCGGGACTGGAGGCACCACCTTGAGGAGCAGTGGGCCAGGAGGGATGATGGTGGTCAGCGGTGTGTGAACCAGCCTGATGATGGTGAGCGCCTTACATCCATGATTACTATTGCATGCTGTATAACTGGGCGGGCAGCGGGGCATGGTCACCATCCATTGACACCACAGCCATGCACGCAACTTGTTACAGTCAGCACTGTCCAGTGCCACTGCATGTCTGGGAGTGTGTCAGTGGTGGTCCATGCATGCACTGGGCACATGGCTGTGGCACTGCCTGCCCACCGCATAGCCACATTACTGTACGGCCTTGATTGTGCTTTGCTGGACATGGGCGGTGGGTGTGTGCAGTGGTCCACATGGCTGTGGCTGCCTGGGTGGGCAGGTCTTGTGGACACAGTCACTGTGGGTGGTCACACACCATCACAGGGGCATGGCACATGGCTGTATGCCATGCACAATGGGTGGGCTGCAGGGGGCTGGACAGTCACACTTATTGAATCTGCTCCCTCATCCTAGGTGGAAGGCGAATCCAGGATATCCAGAGGGGTATACGTGAGCTGCTCCAGGTGGCAAGGAAGACTTTGGAGCTGCTTCAGAGAATCCACTGCCACGGGGTGAGGAGGAGGAGCAGCAGACGTCGGCACCATGATGAGGAGGACCAGGGCGCACGTTGATGTCCCCATGCCCCGACTACCACCTTCCCCCCTTTGACCCACCCTCACACCCCTTCTTCCCTCTCCCATATGTTCACCCCTGCCCCTTACCCGCCCCCACCTGTTATGTGGCCCTTCCCCTCTTGTAAATATTTGTAAATAGTTTTTGTTACATCTTTTAATATATGCATTTTGTTATGACAACTGTGGTGGTCTCTGATTGTGCAGGGCTACAGGTGCTCAGCTGCAGTGGTGCATGGCGTCAGGGGTGGTGCACGATGGGCGTGTGTGTGCAGAGGTGAACCGCCTATGGTGTGGGCAGAGGGACTCAGTCACTGTCTGTGGTTTGTGTGTTCTACTCTGTGCACTGGATGCCTGTGTCAGTGGTTCACGGGGCCTGCACTGTGTGAATGGCACCCCTGTCAGACCGTCCATGGCCTGTGCAGCTGACACCCTTGCATGTCTGTGATATGCACAGTCTGCTGGCGTGTCAGTGGTGGCTGTCCATGCTGGATAACAGCTGTACCCGGCACAATGCTAGGTTGTCTTCCATCACCAGTATGGTGCACTTCTGCCTCCGGTGGCACTGTGGCCTCCGCTGTTGTTGTCACCCCTCCATGCTGTCGCTTGTGTCTGTTGCAAGGGATGTGGTCCAGTGTCTGTCACCTGTACTCTGGCGGCATGCTGGTGGCATACAGCTTCATGGTGCCTGCACAGGGTGGCTGGCACACCTGTGCAATGTAGGGGTGTGGCCGTGTGTACACATCAGCCGTGGCCGCACACCAGTGGCTTGGTTGACCCGCTACTGTGTCCCAGTGTTGGTGTGCCCTTGGGTATGAGTGAGTGAGTGTTTGTCCATGCACTGTGTTGCATCCTGTGTGGTGCATGCTTCCATGCTACACTGTGCGTGTCTGTGCTGGCTGTTGTGGCCAGTGCTGGGACAGGATGTGTCCTTGGGAGGATGTGCAGGGTGCTGTACCGTTGGAGGTGGGGTTCGGGGCATGCTCTGTCACATGTGGGGTACCTCATGTGCCGAAGCATGGTCGGTCTTTCAGCTGTACCTTGTGGGGGGACGTGCAGGGTGACACTCTGTATGCATCTGTTGCATCGCTGTCTGTTGCTGCCCACTGCAGGGTGCTCATGGTGGGGCTGCCTTGCATGGCTCCATGGTGCACGGGGTTGCATTGTCACAGTGGGGGTGGTGGCATGCATGGGGTGTCCTGCACTGCTGGGCACTACTCCTGGGCAGGGTGTATAGGGATCATGGTGCAGGGTGTGCTCTACATTGGTGGGATGGTGTGGTATGGGGTGGTCAGCCCTCCTTGTGTGCCAGTCACAGCTTGCCAGGGGGTGTGCTGGGGCACCATGGCCCGGCTGGGGGTTGGTTGCTGGTATCCATGGGCTGGTGGTTATTCCAGCTCTCCCCCAGTTGTGCAGTGCATGGGGTGTGGGGGACGATGTCTTTTCTGCTGTGTGCTCCTCTGCCCATCTGTGGCATGGGTGGTGGGCCCCTGCATCCCTGGTTGTGCTTTTGCATTGCTGCCCTGCTGAACGGGGCATCCCTGGTTGTGCTATGGCGCATCTGGACTGCTCTGCTGAGCATCCCTAGTTGCACTATGGTGCATCAGATATGCTCAGCTTCACATCCCTAACTGCGCTATGGTGCAGGTGGTGCGATATTCAGTCGTTGGCCGTAGGCGCATCTTGGCCTGCGCAGTTTTTGAATAGCGCGCTTCTTGCGC
The DNA here is from genome assembly GCA_016271365.2 of Neoceratodus forsteri. Lineage (NCBI taxonomy): Eukaryota > Metazoa > Chordata > Ceratodontiformes > Ceratodontidae > Neoceratodus > Neoceratodus forsteri. The sequence continues at coordinate 47,206,003 of JADMNL010000027.1, forward strand.
CTGAGTGCAGTGGACTTGCATTTGCTCCTGCTGTTGCACACTTTTTGGGCGCAGTTTGAATATCTGGGCCAGAGAATTTAAACGCATACTGAGTTAGCTTGCGGCCCCTTTTGTGTAAAATGTAATTACAGCTCCAGTCAAAGAAAAAAAATTCTGGGGCAAGGGAGCACTTTGAAAAACTGCTGGTAGCTTGCAAGTAAGTGCAGGCTGGCTGCAACAACATTTAAGAAGTGAATACTCTGGCAAATGGTAAGTGTTGCAGACAATTCTCTGACCTTTTAGTGATTTACATGTATGGTGACTTCTACTAAGTATTAGGAAATACTTTATGAATAAAGAAGTGGCAAGAATGATTATAAGTACAAGAGATGCATACTCTGAGAATCTAGTTAAGAGGATGGGAACCTACTTTGAGTAAATATCTATGCGAGCAAGTGACACACATTGAAAAATCTTGTAGTTTTAAGCAGTGTAAAAGTAAAAGGGAAGCAACTGAAAGCGAGTGACGCCTACTGATACTATTCTGATGTTTCAAGTGATGCATACGCTTAAATGACTTCTGGCAGTGGTAGTTTACTCATCTGGTAAAGGTGATTGTGGGGGAATGGCTCTCTGAGGCACTCCACCTACCTGACATCATGGGTTGTATACACCTGATAGGTTGTCTTGATGCACATGTGACTGAATTTGAGGACATCCCTTCTGAGGGTCACTGGTCACTTCTAATGAGTTTGATGTTTTCCAAAGCTGTATCTGAAATTATAAAAAGTTATATTGCCCCCCCCAGTTGTACCTTGAATAATTGTAATATGATGTCTCTGTGGGGATATTGAATTTATAATGTTTATTGGCATATAAAATACATATGTGTTGTTGATCAAGAATCTTAACTTGTGATATCATTGTGTCCATGTTGTTTTTGTTTGTCATTTTCACGTTATTGTATAGGGTGAGGTGTGGAGTGCCTCAGAGAGCCATTCCCTCACAATCACCTTTACCAGGTGAGTAAACTACCATTGTGGGGGATGGTCTCTGCAGCACTCCACCTACCTGACATCATGGGTTAGTCAAAAGCAGTGATATAAAGTCTAGGGTGGGTTAGAAGTGATAATGTTATTGTGTCCTGTGCTTGCTGCCAATAAAACTGCTCTGGCAAAATTTGTCTTGTTCTGTTGAGATACATCCAATCTGTAATGTCTTGTGAAAGTGTGAATAGTCGACCAAGTGGCTGCGGCTCAAATTTCTTCTGCGGTAGCCATGTTCCTCTCTGCCCACGAAGTCGCAATAGCTCTGGTGGAGTGGGCTTGTAATGTTGTTGGTACTTGCATATTATTAACTTTGTAAGCCTCTGAGATGGCTTTTCTGAGGTACCCTGCTATGGATGCTTTGGAGGCAGGCAGGCCCTGTCTGCGTCCCTGTGTGATGATAAATAGTCTGTCAGATTTGCGAATAGCTGCCATTCTGGTAATGTATGTGATTAGGAGGCGAGTCATGCCTAGCAGTCTGAGGTGTGGGTCGGCCTGTACCTTTTCTAGTGGAAGTTGAGCTGTAATCTTGATAGTTTGGTCAAGATGAAACTTAAATGCAGTCTTGGGTTGAAATGAAGGTATTGGGTGCATAGATATTCTGTCGGGGTAGAATTGAAGGAATGGTTCTTTGTATGATAGTGCCTGTATTTCTCCTACGCGTCTGGCTGATGCGATGGCCGTTAAAAATACTGCCTTGAGTTGTAGCCATTTTAGTGCAATGGATTCTATGGGTTCGAACGGTGGCTTAGTCATTGCTGTCAGTACTGATGGTAGATCCCATGGTGCTAGCAGTGGTTTTTGGGTGGGGCGTATGTTAGCAGCTGCCTTTAGGAAGCGGACGACGTCTTGGTGGGATCCCGGCATCATGCCTTGTATCTGTCCCCTTGCTGCCCTGATGGCTGCCACTTGTACCCTTAGGGATGATGGTGAGAGTCCTAGTTGGAGTCCCTCCTGTAGAAATAGTAGTATGTGAGGAATGGTGCATGTGGTGGAATCTATTTTATGGTGCTTACACCATTTGGTGAATATGTCCCAACGGCATTGGTAAGTGGTAATTGTGGATTGTTGGCGTGATGAAGCCATAGTGTGAATGACTGAGGGGTGGTATCCTGCTTTCAGCAGTCTCTCCCTTTCAGGAGCCATGCCATCAGTTGCAGCTGTTGAGGGTTTGGATGTGTGATAGGATCTTGTGTCAGAAGGTCTGTTTTGAGTGGTAGTGTCCAGGGGTCTGTTAGTGCCATTGAGACAATTGTAGCGAACCATGCTCTCCTCGGCCAGTGTGGTGTAATTAGTATGACTCGTGCTCTGCATATGCAAATCTTCTTTAGTACTTGAGCAATCAGAGGTATTGGTGGAAAGACATAGGCTACTTGGAATGTCCACTTGGCTGAGAGTGTGTCTACTCCTATTGACCTGTGGTCCTTGAAGCACTACCAGTATTTTTTGCATTGATGGTTCTTGTGGGATGCCATGTGGTCTATCTCTATTGGGCCCCATCTGTGGTTGGGTTGCTGGAAGACTTGCGGGTGAAGTTTCCACTCTCCTGGGTGTATCATCTTGCGGCTGAGCCAGTCTACCGTGATGTTGAGTTTGCCCACCAGGTGAATTGCTGCTATTGATGTTAAGTGTTTTTGAGACCATGCCATTAGTTTGGATGCTTGTGACATCATTGCCTTGCTTCTTGTGCCTCTCTGCTTGTTTATGTAAGAGACCATGGTCTGATTGTCTGACTTTATCCGCACATGTTTGTTTTGGGCTAGCTTGGAGAAGTGCAGTAGTGCCTTGAATACTGCTTTCATTTCTAGCACGTTGATCGTGAGTTTTGTCTCTGATATGGACCATTTTCCTTGCGCTGTGTGATTGCCTAGCACGGCTCCCCAGCCGGACAGGCTTGTGTCCGTTTCTATGGTTATGTCTGGAGTTATGTCTAGTGGCATGCCTTGGGTCAGTTTGCATCTGTTTGTCCATCTTGTGAGGCTGGACTTTACCCTGGGTGGAAGACTGACCTTTTTTGCTAGGTTGAGGTCGTGCGCGTGTCCCTGAGTTAGGAGAAAGGACATAAGGGGTCTTGCATTCCATCTTGCCCATGGGACCGTGTCTATGGTTGATGACATTAGTCCTAACATTTGTGAGATGTCCCACAGCATGGGGTGCTTTGCATTTCTTAGTCTGTGGGCTGTTGAGACTATTGTGTGAATTCTGGAGTGAGACGGGGTAACTAGTCCTCTGTCTGCATCTATGAGAGTTCCTAGGTGCTCTATGGTGTGATTGGGAACTAGTTGGCTTTTCTTGTTGTTGAGTATCCAGCCGTGTTGCTTTAGGCACTGCATCACCGTGTGAGTCTCCCTTATCGATTGCTGGAGTGATCTTGCTCTGATAAGGCAGTCGTCTAAATAAGGTATGACATGGATCCCCTTTTGGTGGAGATGTGCTGCGAGAACAATGGAAACCTTCGTGAATACTCTTGGGGCCGATGCCAGCCCGAATGGCAGGACTTTGTACTGATAGTGTTGTCCTAGAATGCAGAAGCGTAGGAATTGATGGTGGCTGGGTCTCATCGGTACATGTAGGTAAGCGTCTTTTAGGTCGATGGATGTGAGAAAGTCTCCCTGTCGAAGTGCTTTGAATGTGGACCTTATTGTCTCCATCTTGAACGGGATGTATCTTACTGACTTGTTGATGTACTTTAGGTCCAGTACCGGCCTGTATCCTCCTGTCTTTTTTGGTACCATGAAGAAGATGGAATAGATGCCTGTACCTTCGTCTTGCCTTGGGACCGGAGCAATGGCATTCTTGGCTCTTAATTCTTGTATAGCTGTAGTAATGTGTGCAGTTGTGTATTTGTGCTTCGAAGATGGAGAATGTATCATTCTGTGTACTCTCGGTGTCTTTGTGAACTGTATCGCATAACCTTGTCTTATGATTTCTAGCACCCATCTGTCTGTGGTGGTGTTTTCCCAGTGTTCCAAGAACACTGTCAGTCTTGCTCCCACTGGAGTGTGGCCTCACGTGGAACGTGTGTAGCCATGACCTGGAATTGTTGTGGTGGTGGTAGTTTCCTCTGCCTCTTTGTGAGGAGCCCCTACCTCTGTATCTGTTGTAGTGGTAGGGAGAGGAATAATTTTGTCTGAAGTTAGTGGCTCGGAATATGTGGCTTCCGCGTCTCTTGTCTCGAAAGGAATGGTATCTGCCTCTGGGACATGTTGGAAGATAGGTAGATCTTGGTTGTTCTCTAGCTAGAATTCTGCCTTCCTCTTTGCCTTTGAGGTATTTCTCTAGTGCTTGTCCAGATACCATGTTGCCTTTAAATGGAAGTCGGTGCAGGGTGGTCTTTGATTCCTTGTCAGCATCCCACAGTTTCATCCACAGCAATCTGCGGGCTCTGTTAGTGATTGCCACTGATCTGGCATTAATTTTTAATGAGTCTACTGCCATTTCTTTCAGATATTTAGTGGAGAGTATGGCATTGTCTAAGAGAGCGGACTCGTGTGATTTTGCCGGTATGGTCTTTTGTATCTCCTGGAGCCAAGTTAGCTGTGCTCTAGTGGCGTATATTGCGGTGGCAGCTGCTCTGCTTCCCAAGCCTGCTAATTCTGCGTTCTTCTTTAGGTTGCCTTCTAACCTTCTATCAATAGGGTCTCGTAAACCTGATGCTGACTCAGTGGGGAGTACTGTCTTTTTGTTTAGGGCTGCTATTTGGGGGTCCACTGCGGGTGGTGTGCACCATAGCGCTAATCTGTCCTCCTGCAGTGGGAAAATTCTGTCCCATGATTTTCTTTCTGGAATTCTGGCTGGTTCAGAGGAGGACCATTCCTTGAGAACAATCTCCTCAATTGCTTTGCAGACAGGAAAGGCGTTTGCTTGTTTGGCCGTTGGTTGCAGTGATGGTAATAGTTTGGATGTCGGGGCTGGTGTTATGGTGTCAAAGCCCATGGTTTCCATTATGTGGTGCACCAGAGCAGGGATTTGGTCTGGGGAACACCACTTCGTGGTGAGAGTTTGTGATTCTTGTTCTAGACTTCCCTCTTCCTCATCGGAGGAATCGCTAGATTCGACCGGTGGGGGGGTATGGGCGGTCACTGTGTCAGCTGCGTGTCTAGAAAGAGAGGTATTCCTTTTCTTAGTTGGTGGTGAATGTATTTGTTGATGTTTAGAGAGTTCTGTTAGTTGCTGTAACGTCACTGTTAAAACTTCCTGTTGTGCTTGCATAAGTTGGTTATTTTGGAGAAGCGCTTTTGCGGTGTCTGACTGTTGGAGATTGTCCTGACTAGTAGTAGGAGGGGGAGCAGTCGTCCTCTGTGTCGTGAATCTCATTGTGTAAGGTGGATTCCTCAGTGCATGATACACAAAGTCTGCCTGTTTGGTGGTGTGGTATTGGCACATTGCACTGCCTGCAGCACTTTGCTTTTGGCATTTTCACCTGATGAATAGATAGAAATGACAGGCTTAGTCTTGTGGTACTCCCTGTCTGTTCTATAGCAAGCATAGTACTAGAGCAGGAGTACATGTAAATTATAATGATCTGGTATGGACAAGTAATGATGTCCTAATGGGCAGCAGTATTGTATTTTATCATCTGTCAGGTAGTGGGATGTGGTAGAAACCACTGTCTGTGCTGCACATACTCAGGTGGTATGCCTTTAAGGTGATAAGGTGGCTTTATAAGTAGCCTGACATGGCTGAAATGGAAATACAGATAATCAGTACTTAATATTGAAGCAACTCGCTGTACTGGTGCTGTTAGGAGTGGCATTGTGTGCTAAAAAGAGTGTGCAGGTTGTGATTATTTTGTTTTTTTGATGCTCGGGTGCATCGTATGCTTTTAGAAGTGCTACGCGATGCACAGTTGTTAAAGAGACTTGTCTATGAAGTCTCGCGATGCACAACTTGTATTGGGGTTTCTCTGGGAAGTGTCGCGGGATGTGCAGTCCAATGGTGAGGCTCGCTCCACAGAAGATCTCGTGAAGGAGCAGGAAGTGAATGTTACATGGAGGCATGGCCATGGGAACGAGACGGGGCCATAAAATAACAGTATGGCTGCACCATCTTGTGAACTAGTGGGGGATCAGACAGATGTGGATGAGAGTGCTCTTGTGAGTGCTGTAGTAGTAACTGTGTGGAGCGCCTACTTGTGATCGGTGAAACAGCAGGTAGAGAATAACTGCAGATCTGTTCTAGTGGCAATTACAGCGCATTGTAAGTGATTTTGCACATATAGCATCTGGGACCGCTGCAGGAGGGGTGCCCAGAGCGCTGTGCTAGTTCAGGAGCAGGGAGTGTTACTGTTGGAACTGTTGCAGTGACTGCCCTGAGTATCTGTATGTGTGCAGCATCTGGGACCGCATGAATGGGGAGCCCAGAGCACCGAGGCTGTAAACGGTAAAACTGCATCGCAATGAAGCATGTAAATTGGCAGCAGTGCATTGTCCAGTGTCTGGAACCACTAAAATAGGGGTATCCAGAGCGCTAAAGTTTGCAAGGCAGATGCTAAATAAGTGTTCGGCAGAGAGTCTGCAGTTATAATGTGGTGCACTGGTATGTTCTAGGTGCTGGTAAGCATAATGTGTGTGAGTTTTAAGAAATTTGCCATAGTGGTTTGTATCACCTGAAATAAGCAGTCTTCACTTAATAGGCTTAACTAGCTCAAATGCTGATCTACAGCTTATACTGTAAAGTGGGCCGACGTACCAGGTAGACGCAGAGCTTGCTAAATCAATTGTTAAAGCTGAGATAAACTTACTGCTGGCTGAGCTATAGGTACAATATATGCAAGGAATCTGGTTTCCTACCTTTGATTGATACGTTTTATGTTTCTGTGGTCTGGAGCTCTGGAGTAGTGTGACAACCTTCATCAGATGCACGATTTGTACTGATTATAAGTGACCAGTGACCCTCAGAAGGGACATCCTCAAATTCAGTCACATGTGCATTAAGACAACCTATCAGGTGTATACAACCCATGATGCCAGGTAGGTGGAGTGCCTCAGAGACCATCCCCCACAATGATGGAGGTAGTGTGACTGCTAAATGGGATAATTAGCAAATAAGGCATAGAACGATTCATTGCATTGTTTACCAACTGGTGACGCAAACTCTACTTGAAATACTGTAACAACTTACTGTTTGCAGAACTAGGCATGTATTCATAAAACGGAACAGAGTAATGAGATTAAAATAAGCCTTAGGTGACATATACAGTTTACAGGAAAACATGAACAGTGTGGCACAAATAAATGTATATAAAGTAGCAGCATGTCAAAATAGACGAGTAATTTATAAATTAAGTGAATTAACTTGACTATGAAGGATAGTTATATGAAATTAACTGATATTAAACACAGTCGATAAAATGTCTTTAAGATGGATAAAACTAGCTTGTGATATGACTTACCATGCATAGAAGTGGTCAGTTATCCAATTGTGTGCTAGAAATGTGATATACAAACACTGATATTGTATCAACAGATCAGAAAATGAAAAATATAATTATAATCAGAAGCAGATATGAACGGTACATGAACTGAACACAAGGTAACCAGATTTAATTGCCTTAGATAAAGTATGAGTACTGCATACTGCCTTAATTTAAAATAGAGACAGAGCATAATAATGCAGACATTTTTTATTCTGTTCTGTACTGCTCCAACAAAAATAAGTATATTACACTTGACTAGATAATTAATTAGAAAATTGCACTGGATAGTATGAGTGACCAGTGCTGGTGTTATTTAACCAGAGTTTAAATAATGAACTATAATAATTTAAATAATTTTGAGGCTACTAAGACAATATTGTTTGTATATTTAGATAGATCCTAGCCCCTGTGGAAGCCCAAGGGTTTGGATGAAATGTTGGGCACACCAGGGGATCATTGTGTTCAAAGATACATTCACAATAAATAACATTTTAAGAAACCAGAAGTGTGGTTGGTTTGCTGAATTGATTTTGATGTACTGATGCGATCTGTATCACCAACCCCGAATATAAGCTTTCAGGAATAACAATTACAGAAGGGAACCTGCCTGAAAACCCTCCTCTGCATTTTCATTGTGGGTAAACTGATGGAGACCATTCTGAATGAAAGGCAAGTTGGGTTCCTTGAAGCAAACAGTCTCCAGTATGAGAGGCAGTATGGGTGCATGTCAGGGAGGTCCTGTTAAACCAACCTGATCAACTTCTTTGACTGGGTAATGAAGGCGGTGGACAAGGGCCAGGCGGTTGACATTCTATACCTGGACTTCAGCAAGCCCTTCAACTCTGTGCCCTACAAGGGGTTGATCAGGAAGTTGGAGGACCGAGGTGCGGGAAGCAAATTAACCAGGTGGGTGGCAAATTGGTTCAGAGGCAAGACCCAAAGGGATGAGGGTACTTTCAGGTTTGAGGAAGGTTACCAATGAGGTCCTGCAGAGGTCAGTGCTCAGTCCAGTGTTATTCAGTGTATTCATTAGCAACACTGGGAATTACATTAATGGCAAGATCTGCCTTTTTTTTCTTGTTAATACTGTTTATTGAATTTTTTCTGATTACACAGGTTACACCAAGAAGACTAAAGCGATGATATTCTCCCGCAGTGCTGTCTCAGGCCCCCCCAATACTCTTGCCCAAGACTTCATTGTCACCACGCTAAACGAGCCTCTGGAAGTTGTAACCAAATTTAAATATCTAGGTATCTGGATCGACAATAAATTATCTTTCCGTGACCACATCGAAGATGTCTCTAGAAGGTTAAAAGCAAGGTTAGGTTTCTTCTACCAGAAATAGGCCCCTTTCCCCTGAAACTCGAAACAAGCTTGTACAGGCCACTTTTCTCCCCCTACTCGACTATGGCGATGTAATCTATTCCTCCACCACTCTTGCAAATCTAAGTAAACTGGACATCCTTTATCACCGTGCGTTACGGTTCATTACCAACTCCCCTTACCGTTCGCACCACTGTGACTTATATGCAGCTGTTGGTTGGACATCCCTTACTACTAGACACCTGCTCCATGCTGGGCTATGGACTCTTAAACTGCTCCTGCAGAAATTGCCAAGCTATCTCTCTTCCCTTATTAGTATCTCACATAGTGCATACTCGTTAAGAAAATCTGACTTTATTATGCTTGACATACAAAGGCCACGGACTTCCTTTGGTAAACGTGTATATTGCATATGCCCTTCCTCCATTTGGAACCAATTACAAACCGCATTGAAACTAACTCAGCACAGTTTCAATAAACTTCTACAAATCGCTAAGTTCAGCCAAAATAAAAGACACCTGTAACTGTTATTAAGTCTCTTCCTTCCATGTGTGCCATATTTATCCGCTGGTAAGGTATAATTGATTTGTCATATTAACTGCTTTCCTTCCCTTCTACTCCTGGCTTTATCTTTGCTTACGCTCCACTGCTACTCTATCAACTCTCTCCTCCCTCCCATATCAGTTGTAGACTGTTGTTTGTTCTAGCTGCCAAAATACTGTATATTTGATTTGAATTGATTTGATTAAATCTAATCACACCAGTCATCATGTTTCATTTATCAGTATGCGACCTATAAGTCGCTTCCCTGTCTCATATCAATGTTTACCACCTGCGGTCACCCTGTATGGTACCCTTGTATGTATATCCAGCCTGCATCATGTAACGTGTATTTCATGTATATACTGTTATTACCTATCTGTGTTTGTACTTTAAGTGTTTATGTCACAGGACCTCCTTGTGAATGAGCTTGCTCAATGGAGTTTTCCTGCAATAAACTTGAACTTGAACTTGAACACTGTAATAGTTCAGGTAGGATGGTACAGTAGAAGCTTAAACATACACATAACACAACAAGCACAGGTCTTGAGAGTAATACAGAAGTTATGCCATTGAGTCCTGAGACCATTGCAAAGAGATATACTATATGAGGCAGCGTAGGAACATAGCACCTATAAATCTAAACCAGATGGAGCACATTAAACAAAAAAGATATTGAATTGTCTTTATGACTAGCAAAGAGGGCAATCCAACAAAAGGGAGGTGAGGTGCCTTCTCTCAACCTGTGGAACATGACAAGAACTTATTGAAAACCAGATCGCTGCTTATTGTTCAGAGAGGGGCAGAACCTAGGGTATATGAGCCTGGAGCGGGGAGAGGGAAGGGTGATCAGCAGATATTAGCAGACAGCCAACAGCGCAAGCCAGAAACTAAGCAGAGGTGAAGCGATAGGGGGTCAACCTACCCCAGTTCTTGGTGACAGATAAGCTAGGAAAGGAGCCCAACATAGATAATATTGCAGGAGTGCATTGGCAACCACGTGGGATAAATGATCTAAAGCAGCTATCTTAGAAAATGTGTTCAGCAGTTTGGGCATGGTGGGTACCTCTGGGGTTCTCCAGTGACATAGTATTAGTCACTTAGCCTGAAGGCCTAGGAGGGTGATCCATCGCAATTGCTGGGATTTCAGCTTAGTCATTGCGGGAGGTAGTCCCAGCAGCCAGACCTTAGGGTCTGGATCAATATTTGTGCCAATAACTTGTGTTGCTAAGCCACAGATAGAGGTCCAGAGAGGCTGTAAAAGTGGTTACTGCCAGATTATGTGAAATAGGTCTCCCACCACAGAATGACACCTCCAGCATAAGTTATCAATCAGGTTAAGCTTAAAAAGAGTGGAGGGAGTTCGAGACCAGTGAGAGAGTATTTTATTCTGTATGAGCTTAAGCATCAGGGTAAGCAGTGTGGGCTAGCTTCCAATACAGCTTCCATTGTGTCTCAGAGAGAGATTGCTGGAGGGCTTTTTCCCATCTGGCTTTAGCTTGCAGGACTTGAGAGGGAAGCTTAGCATGGAGCTCTAAGTAGATCGAGCTAGCGTGTCCTTTTTTGATAGAGAGCCACTTGCCAACTAAGGAAGGCCTATGATCCCCTGATGTTTGAAGTTTTTTTAGGTGTGCTGTGGCTGAGCTACAAAGCTGGAGATATTGCCTGAAGGAGGTCTTACCCAAATGGAATTCTTGATCAAGCTCCTGAAAGGATTTTAGGGTTGCCCCGATTGAAGTCTGGATATCAGCATGGGTGGAGATCCCATTACCCATCCATGAGAGCCAGCACAGGGTTTTGTTGTTCACTCGGATGGAAACATTATCCCAAATGGGAGTGAGTGACACAGGGCAAGGGTTAGCTTAGAGTTTCCTGTATACCACATACCAAATGTGCACCAGTGAAGCTATGGTAAGGTGCTGCATCAGTCTCTTGGGCAATGAATTGTATAGGAGCAGCGGGAAAGAATGAACCTGAGCTAGTGCAGTTTCCATATACAGCCACTGTGGCATCTCCAAGAAGTAGAGAGGAACCATAGGGATTTGAACAGTGGAGTTGGCCCACTTGTATCCCTCTATCCACGGAAGACCCCAGCCCCCTGAGGTCCAATGTGCCCACAATTTATTCCTGCTGTATCGAGGTTTGGATCCTTCCCAGATGAAGCCAGTGAAGGCTGTATCAATGGCCTTAAGCCAGGGAGCCGGAATGTCTAGAGGGAGGTGTGATATGACAGAGGAGTTTGGGGGCTAAAATCATTTTCAAGGCAGAGATTTTTCCTGTAAGCGTGAGGTGTAGTGCATGCCAGCAGTCACACTCAGTCTTGAGCTCAGCAATTAACAGTCTGAGATTAAGGTCCCACAGTTTAGTCAAATCCCAAGTCAGGCAAATCCCAAGATCTGCCTTTTTATGGATAACACCAAGCTCTGTGGGAGGGGTGACACAGATGAGTGGGTACAGGACCTAAATGAGGATCTAGAAAAGCTGGAGAGCTGGTCTGGTATCTGGCAGCTGGGGTTCCCTTCAAAGAAGTGCAAGGTCATGCACACAGGATGAAAGAACCCGAGGGTTGAGCATAGTTTAGGAGGAATCAAGGTCACAGCATCAGAGGAGGAAGAAAAGGACTTGGGGATAGCCATTACCAGGGACCTAAAGCAGTCTATGTAGTGTAGAAAAGCAGCAGTCAAAGCAAACATAATTCTGGCTTTATTTGTATTGCTAGAGGGTTTACAAACAGAAAAGAGGATTATCCTGCCACTGTAAGGCTATTTGTTGAGACCGCACCTGGAGTTTGATATGAAATACTGGAGTCCTGGCCTGAGGAAGGACATCAACCAGCTCAAGGCAGTGCAGAGGAGTTCTACTAAGAGGGTTCAGGGACAGCTGGACAGGGTGTATTAGGACAGACTGAGAGAACTCAATATGTACTCGTTTGAGGACAGGAGAGAGAGAGGAGGGACATGGCTGAAGCCTTCAAGTACCTGAAAGGTGTAAACAAGTTGGATAACAGGGATCTTTTCTATCTTAGTGAAAATAAGACCAGAAGGGGAGGAACACTGCAACAAACTGGTGAAGGAAGGTTCAAAAGAAGGTCAGGAGACATTTTTTTAAAGAACAGGTATTGCTGAAGTGGAACAAGCTCCCATCTGTTGTCAGCTAGAAATGGTGGGGAGGGGGTTCAAGAGAGGGTGGGACAGGGTGAAGGGTTGGGTCAGGGTTGGCAGGGAAGGGGAAGGATGGGATCCACTATAATCTCTGGATCAGGGGCTCCAAAATCAAGCAGACTCGATAGACCAAACAGCCTCCTTCTGCTGGCTAATTTGTATATTCATCTAAACAAGCATGCAACAGACACTGCTCCTTGACATTATGGGACAATAGGTGTACAAAAACAGCCAAAGAGTACTGATGAAAACCTGGTCCGAGACATAATAAAAGGAGCACTCCGATTATTATTCTAAATGTAAAACAAAGTGCTGAAGCAGACTTAAAATTGGGAAACAAGTCATCATATTAGTCGGGAGAAAAGGGGTAATCTAAAATAGATTATACAATGGCAAGAAAGAATCCTGGCTCCTGATTGGTCAGTTGGCTATCACAGCAGGGATGGTATCCTGGCATAACATCCCTGCTGTGATATACTTGAGCTTATTCATCATTCCTTGCATCTTTTCTTAAAAAAAATGTTTAAACTCTAAATAAAATTATTTAAAATTCTTTTTTTTCTGTATAAAACAACGAGCCATTGTATAATAGGAATAATGCCCTCCGGGGTGGGTGTTATGCTGGGATAACATTCCTTCTTGGGTGTTGGACACCCTCGGCCAGTGGCCTCGGGCCCAACCACCCGAGGTGGGATGTTATCCCAGCATAACACCCACCCTGTCAGGAATTATTCCTTTAATGAAAGTGTATAGGTCAACATTACCACCTTAAAGCAGCAGTACTTATAAACAGAAAAAAAAAATTCATCATGAAGATTTTTTAGTAAAATTGTATTTCTGGGATAAACATTGGTATATGTGGTAGGGCTAGTCATTCTACCTAAGCAATGGAGGGACTCTAGTCTAATTTCTTTTTCTAAATCCTGTTGCAACAGCATTCTAACTATTCTTTACTGTACTATACTCTCCCTGTTCTGTCAGGATGGCCACCTACAGACCCCCCCTCTTTTTATGTTGGCTCACGCTTCTGCAGCCAACATATTGCAGTAGTAGCAGATTTGGAGGAGCAGTCACTGTGGGCGAATGCAGGGCACGCATCAGTAGGCGTGTCCCTCATTCCCCAAAGAGGCAGCTGCAGGCACTGACACCAGCAACACGTAACATGGCCACCAGATCAAAGAAAAGGTCAGCTGCAATGAGAGCCAAGCTCGTCATGCAGCGGCACCTTCTTACGTGCCTTTGCTGGTGAAGCTAACATGGCGGCAGTGACTGCCACCACCAACTGCCACATTGCCCAAGTTTGGAAAGTGCCCAATCCCCCTGTCGGCATGCCCTAACCCATTTCATGTGCCGATGGGGGAGCCCACTCCCCGTCGGCATAATGCCCCCCCATTTGTTGTGTGCCGAGGGGGTGCCCTATCCCCCTTGGCACTTGCCCCTCCTTCGGTGTGTGCTGGTTGGGGTGCCCAATCCCCCATCTTCTAGCCCCCCCAAACACTCAGGTGGCACGCTGGGAGCCCACTCTAGTGTGCCAAATGCCCCTGTAAAACAAAAACCGTCCTGCAACTTTTTTTTTTAAAGAAGAAACGATCCTCGCAGTCTGTCCTGCTCTCTCCCCAACCTGCACCCACGGGTTCATGCACCCTGCCTCCCCACCCCCTCACCCCATGCTTACTCTGAGTCCGTGCGACGATCTTCGTGGACCGGAACACGCCTGCACTTTTCAAAGCTGACTGCGAACTGAAGAAATGCCAGTAAGCTGTATAATGGCATAAATAGGGTTTTTTCAACTTTGGTGCATATCTCGGGCATTTCTAGGAATTTTGGTACCAAATTTTCAACTTGGGGTTATTGGGGCCCCTCCTGATGAATTCTGTCACTGTCATGGCATTATTTGGTCCCGAAAGGTGATTTTGCAGTCACTGTGCGGTAGACCCCAGAGTCAGTTGAAAAACCAATTATAATAATAATAATAATAATAATAACATTTATTTATATGGCGCCTTATCCAAAACCAAGGTGCCTCACATATTAAAACACCAATAATGATAAAATCATAACATATTCAATAAAATCATACACATATTATAATATAAACAACAAACTCAATTGTTAAAAGCCCGGAGCCACAGATAAGTCTTTAAAACCTGTTTGAATGACTCCAGTTAGCAGCACTCCCAAATCCAACAGGGTAGAGAATTTAGTAGTAGGCGAGCGAGCTCAAAAGCTCTTGCGCCAGAAGATTTTAAACATACCCTTGGAACCTCTAGCAACCCCTCGCTGGATGAGCGGAGTGATCGACTGGGCTGGTAGGGAATCAGGAGCTCTTTCAGGTAGTCTAGGCGTAGTCCGCATAGGGCTTTAAAAGTCAGCAAACCGACTTTATAGGTGATCCGACACTGAACTGGCAGCCAGTGCAGCTCGTGCAGCACCGGCGAAATATGACAAGATTGCAAAGACCTCGACAAAAGCCGGGCTGCTGCGTTCTGCACCAGCTGCAGGCGGCAGATTTCTAACCCAGGAAGCCCTAGGTAAAGGGAGTTGCAATAATCTAAGCGAGAGGAAATAAAGGTATGGATCAATGTCGGAAGGTCATTGGACGTAACAAGGTGCCTAATCCTGGCAATATTCCTAAAATGGTAAAAGGAAGTTTTGATGACCACCTACACCTGCGAATGCAAGGTCAGCCCTTCGTCCAAAATTACCCCCAGGTTACGCACCCGTTCAGAAGTCGGGAGTGAGGCACCACCCAGAAAAATTCCCAAGGGCACACCCTCCCCCAACCCCCCTATCTGACAACCTGGATCCACAACCAACACCTCAGTTTTGTCTGGGTTCAACTTTAACCAGCTGGAATCCATCTAGTCTTGGATTTCTTTCAGACAGTTGTTAAAGACTGATACAGCTCCATTCTGGTCAGGTGCAAA
Source organism: Neoceratodus forsteri (assembly GCA_016271365.2). Lineage (NCBI taxonomy): Eukaryota > Metazoa > Chordata > Ceratodontiformes > Ceratodontidae > Neoceratodus > Neoceratodus forsteri. The sequence goes on from JADMNL010000027.1 coordinate 47,221,398, forward strand.
AGATAGGTAGAGCCGGGCATCATCAGCATAGCAGTGAAACCTCAGCCCATACCTTCTTACAATGTCTCCGAGGGGCAGCATATACACCGCGAACAGCATGGGTGAGAGTCTGAACCCTGAGGGACTCCACATGACAGAGAAGTAAGGTCCAAGGAATAAACCCCCGACACCACTCTCTGAGTTCTACCCATGAGAAACGATGAAAACCACCTGAGGACTGTCCACAAATGAACCTCAGATGACCCAACAACACCTCGTGGTCCACGGTGTCAAAAGCTGAAGAGAGATCTAGAAGGACCAAGATGGAACAGTTCTTCTGATCTCTGGCCATCAGGAGATCATTGAGCACCCAAACCAGCGCTGTTTCAGTACTATGTCTCTTACGAAAACCAGACTGGAGTGGTTCATAGATGACATGGATGGTCAAATGGTCTTCCAGCTGTGCAGCCACAACTTTTTCAATAACCTTCCCTATAAAAGGAAGGTTAGAGACAGGTCTGTAGTTGGCATGGCAGTCTGGGTCCAAAGAAGCTTTCTTCAAGAGAGGTGTCACCACCGCCTCTTTCAGAGAGCTAGGAAACTCTCTAGACTCCAAGGAGCACCAGACAATCCATGCCAGGACTGGACCGATAACCTCAATCCCTCCCAAACTTAGGGAAGTAGGTCCAGGATCCAATCTACAGCAAGTGGGGCGCACACTCTGGATGATCCACATGACATCCATGAACTCTGGATGGCCAAAGGTACTCCAAGACAACCGAGGTGTAGTAACCTCACACTGATCAATAGCAGCACCGATAGAGTGTGCTGTCCGGAGTCCCGCCCTGATGCCAGCCACCTTATTTGCAAAGAATCGAGCAATTTCATCACACTCTAATTGCGAAAAAGCTCTCTGCACTTGAAGACAGGCTGGGCTGCACAGTCTGTCCACAGTACGGAAAAGCTGAGCTGGTTGATTCTGAGCAACTGCAATCTCCCTTGACAGGAATTCTGCCTTCTTACTGGAGATTGCAGATTGGTAGACTTGATAATGTTCCAACAATCTAAGGCGGTCGGCATCAAGGGTGGACTTCCGCCAGCAACGCTCCAACCTTCGACCTAGTCTCTGCAGCTCCCTCAAAGTCCCATCAAACCAGGGAGATCGAGGGTGAAGGGAGAGAGGCTGAACGCAGACAGGGGCAATAGAATCCAAAGCTGTCGAGACGGCCAAGTTATAGGCCGTCACGAGAGTCTCCGGATCACTGCTGGCAAACGAGGAGAACAATAGGTCAAGAACCGCCATTAGGCTCTGAGAACTTACATCTTGTAAAGGGCAGTACCTGACCATCTCCGCAGGGGTAGGCCTACCGGGGGGGGGTATAAAAACTAAACCCCGCAGTGCAATGATCAGACCACCCGACTGGATCCACCTCCAAATCAGAAGCTTCGATCCCTAGGAGGAAGACTAAGTCAAGGGAGTGGCCGTGTCTATGAGTAGCGGAGGTAACCACCTGTGTCAGGCCCAGAGAAGGCATCAACTGGAGGAAGTGTTGTCCAAATTGCGAGAGTTCATCGTCGACCCAGGCATTGAAGTCACCAAGAACTACCAGTCTTGGTGACTCAAATGCCATGTTGACGATGAAGTCCACCACTTCCTGAAGGAAACGTTTCTCGTCACCAGGTGGACGATAGACGAGAACGATCCGACAACCCCCACCGCGGTCCAATCTCGGACGGTGTATTACCGAGTACCCAGCTGGAACTAAAGCCTCCAAAATGGGGCCAGAATTCTCATCCAGCCAGGTCTCAGTAATGCAAGTCAGGTCAACCATTTCCACAAGATCAGCAATAATTGCTGTCTTGTTTTTGACCGAGCTGGCATTGCATAACACCGTCCAAGTTGGACGAACGCCTTGTGCCTCCCGAACTACCTGCTGACTCAATTCGGTCATGCATTGGGTATGGGAACAAGACATGGCGGACCACGTTCTGATTTCCATTTCACCCCAGGGCGTCTCTTGACTCCCATGACCCCGACTGGATGACCCCGCTCACTCACCTTCCACTGTTCACCACCTCCTGTCCTCCTCCCCCTCCTCCATGCTATACCAAGCACTCTACAGCACTGGTAAACACCAAATTCCAGAGGAGGAGAAAAGAAAGGATGGAGGGCACGAAGAGCAGAGGGTGAGTAGTGCACAACTGTGGAGGCAGACAAACAGCACATCCTACATAGACTTAAACAGGTACTTAATTACTACAGAGCTCAAAAAATACATAAATCTAATTCAAACAAATTTTTAGAAAAAATTAACAATCAAAACTCTAATCATAAAAAAACCAAAAACAAATTAACTTAAATAGCCCAGGAAAGCTCTCCCCTTCCCTGAGCAATACCAATGCTTTATTAATCCCTAGCTCTGCTCTCACCAGACCATAGGAATTAAATAGCGAAACAACAAAGAAAACCTAAACAAAATATCAAATAATAAAAGAAAAAAAAAACATAATATCAAAACTCTAAATCTGTCTGATGATAAATTACTCACTCCTTGATTCTGTTCTCACCAGAATCAGAGAAGAGTATATAACAAATAAACATAAAACAGTCTGTACAGATGTCCAAATTTGATTGCTCAATCTTTAGTTCTGCTCTCACCAGAACTAATTTATCAGCGAATACAACAATAATATCTCAGGAATAGATTTTATCCAGAGCCATAATTGTCTAATAGTCTTGGCAGTTTTGATAGTCTAGAAAAATATAGGCAATCCCCAATAACACAGCACGCAAGAGGTGTGTTAAACAGGAACCAGAGGGGGCTCCCCCTCCCAAGGAGACAATTTTAGGTCCTGAAAGCCAGCCCCCCTCAGCCCACAACTACAGCCCCCAGAAGGACAGGCCCCACGACACGACCCACTGGAAGTTTAAGAGAACCCAGCACACCCCCAGGCTCCTCTCAGCGCCACTGAGTAACCCCCGTCTGGCCGTGGGAGACCAGCTCCCCATCCTGTCCCAAGGATATTAGAGGAGACCCCCCCGACACACCTCATCAGCTACTGTTCTATATTAGGGAACCCACAAGCATCCACTGGATGCACTCTCACCACACCAGCAGCTTTTTCATAGCCAACATTCCTTATGGCAAGATGCTTCTTACAGCCAGTCTTTTCAGAAACAATCCAGCTCAGGAAAGTCCAAATATTCCCATAAATCCCCTGCACAAATCACCACACAGTTCTTTAGAGTTCCTCACAAACTCGAGGGGATAGTCGTAATGCTGAAACGCTGTAAAGCCACTTTCACAGAATCAATAATTCATCCATTCACCAGTTCATTGGGCAGTCCCAACGCCAGTGCTACCGACCGGAATAATACTTTCCTTCAGAGGGAGAGCAACCCCCCCATAATCCTGGTGCTGCCAAAGTACTGCAGGAAAAAACACACTATCTGCAAAAACAAAAGGATGAATGCAGACTGCCCAGTATTCCTGCTGTCCAAATCCCATTCAACCTTCAGTGGTTTCAGCGTGTTAGTAGTTCAGCGTTTCAATCCATTGAACCGCAGTCCAAATCGACGTTCCATCTGTAGCACCACATCTTAGAGGTTTAACACTTGACCTCAAATAAAACCGGTCAAAGAAACAAATAAATGCAAAACCAAAACTAAAAATACAAAAAATAAATAAAACTTAGCCCCTACAGAGCTCAATTCAAAACGCAATTCGCAGCACCTCACACAAGCAGCTCACATTCCACCACCATCTTCGTATATGCTGCCTCCAGGCCCTGGCCCATTATGACTGACTTACCACTCATTGTGACTGATTTTTTCAACTAGTTTGACATTTATAACTTCAACTAACTAAAGAAATTTCAACTAATTTTTTCAACTTTCACCATTCTTGAATTCTATTTATGTACAAGTTTGTCGTACTTTAATTAGTGCAATTTGTGGAAAAGCTTTACAGCACATTCATTTACTTAGTGAATATACTAGTAAGTTATACTTTGGGTGCAATTAGTGGAAAAACTGTCTGGTGTACCACAGCTTCTATAGCAAGCAGCCTGGAGTTGATGTGGACCCTGGGTTGTACTGCAGACATCACTGTAGGGCAGAAGAGTGACATACTGTGCAGTGCAGTGCAGTGCAGTGCCAGGCTTGGTTTTGCAAAGGTAAACCAACTACTCAGTGTATGTACCAGGTGCCTCCTTTCCCAAGACACCCACCTTTTAGCAATGCATTATGCCAAAATTGAAATGCCTTGTTGTCAGTATGTTTTTTTGTAAAACTGTCTTCTGCCTCTGTAGCAAAGCAGTATGGGAACTGAAAGAACATTTACACAAGAACTTACCATAACAGTAGATCTTTGAGGGGATCTCAGCCATCAGGTACCACCGTAGGAATGAGTCCCAAGCAGTGACATATAGGAACAGCTAACTGGGAGGCTGGATCTCCATAAACTTAAGACAGGAGATGTAAATTGTAATGATGTATGCCACCCTGCCTAATCAATGACCTTCATAAACTTAAAACAGAAGGCCTTTATACTGAACCAGCATAGGATTCCATAAGCTTAAGACAGGAGTTCCTGCAGAAGTGATGGAACCGTCCATGTGGCAGCTTCACAGATAGTAGCAGCAGTGGTACCTGATGTCTGAGATACCCCCAAAGAAGATGATCAAGTTGCAGTCAGTGTCAGCCAAGACAGCTGTCAGTTTATGCATCGTGATTACTGTCTGTACGTTGATAATTTGAAAGCAGTAATGCCTCCTTAATCATTCCATACTGCTGTCTTACATTCGATTGGTGTGACTGCCAGGCATTTTACTACAGAAAGATATGGAAGGCACTATTATGGCATGGGTAAGGAGGCATTACTGCTGTGAAATTATCAAGGTATAGACACTATTCACACCGATGCAGAAGCAGAAGACAGTTTGACAAGAAAACATACTGACAACAAGACATATGGATTTTTTTGGCACAATGCACTGTTGACAGTTGGGTGTCTTGGGGAAGGGGAACACCTGAAGCTACAGCTACATAAACAGAGTAAAGTTAGACCATGGCATTTGATATTGCTGCAGTGGTAGTTTAGTACATCACTTTAAAGTTCAAAATTCAAATCAACAGATACAACTTTAGAGACCCTTATGTGGGTGGATCTGCTACACCCCTGAAGGCAAGCCATATATACAGCAGCTGCAGCCTTACACCCTGGTGTGGGACGCTGCAGTAAACCCCTAACCTGAATCACTGAATCAGTCTCACTCTTCTTTGTACACACCTCCAGGACTCACACTCTGTCCAGCCGACTCCAACTGCAGGCTGCAGCAGACAATGCTGCATGGCAGGCCTGCACAGCCCAGCCCAAAGGCATGCATGCATGCCTACTTAAGCAGGTGAGAAATCTGTAGAATATAAATATTGCTTGTGCCAGATTAAAACATGAAGTGTGTTTTTTTTTTTAACTAGAAATAATATGATACAGAAAAGGTTGACAGTGACCCATCTCCATCGTGTCTAACCCCTTCGACAGGATAGCCATGGATGTAGTGGCCCCCCTGAAAAAAAGCTCCAAGGGTAACATATCTGTACTAGTCATATGTGATTATGGTACCCACTACCCAGAAGCTATCCCCATGAGAACTGTCACTGCCCCAAGGATAGCAGAGGAGCTAGCAAAGGTATTTATCTGCATAGAAATCCCCCCGGAAATACCTACTGATCAGGGGAGTCATTTTAATGCACACCTCCTAAAAGAATTGTACTGTCTGCTGGGCGTGGCAGCAGAGCCTACTTCCCCATACCACCCACAGACTGACGGCCTCCTAGAGAGGTTTAATCAGACATCAAAGAGAATGTTGAGGAAGTATGTAAAAGAAAAAGGTAAAGATTGGGATAGGTACCTCCCTTATGTAGTCTTTGCTTACAGAGAAATCCCTCAAGCATCCACTGGTTTCTTCAATTTCTCATTGCTGTATAGGAGAAACCTGAGTGAGCCACTGGATGTGGTTAAAGAACACTGGGAAGAAGGGAAGGTGGTAGAATATCTTAATGTCGTAGAGTACATGACTCAGTTACGCAAACGCCTGGTGAGGCATGTCAACTTAGCACACCAGAGCTTAGAACAGAAGCAAGACTTGCAGAAAGAAAAATATGACCAGGGCTTGAAGACTAAAACATTTCAGTCAGGGGGCAAAGTGTTGTTACTCCTTCCCTCCACAGAGAACAAACTACTCATGGAATGGCAGGGCCCCTTCACCATTTTGAGGCAAATGGGAGCAGTGAATTATGAGCTTAGCATGCCAGGAAAGAGACCCCCTCCAGAAAATTTACCATGTGAACCTCCTTAGGAAATGGCGTGAGAAGCCTAACCCCTCCCTTTATATCCATCTTGAAGCTAGGGAGTCAGAGCTGGAGGTTGCCTATAAAAGGCTAGAGCAGTCAGGACAGTTAGGGGAGATCCAGATAAACCCTGAATTGGAGCCTCAGCTACAGAAAGATTTGCAGGAGATATTACAAGAATTTGAGCCCATATTCACAAACATCCTGGGGAGGGCCAAATTAATTGTGGACACCATAACTGCCACAAAAGACAAGCCCATACACCAAAAGTCCTATAGATTGCCCATGAAGGTGAGGGATGAGGTGATTCAGGAAGTCAAAAAAATGGAGCAGTTAGGCATAACTGTGCCCTCAAAGAGTGCATGGTCTTCACCCATGGTTAAGTAGACAAGAAAGAGGGTGGGATATGTCTATGCCTAGATTCTAGGAAGCTTAACAACACATCACTATTTGATGGCTATCCAATGCCCTGAATAGATGACATCATTGACAGACTAGGCAAATGCACAGTATATCTCAACCCTTGACCTTACTAAGGGATATTGGCAAATCCCCCATCACCTGATTCACAAGATAAAACTGCATGTAGCACCCCAATCCATTATACCAGTTTGTCACAATGCCATTTGGACTACATGAGGCCCCAGTCACTTTTCAGTGTTTTATGGACCACATACTAAGACCACATGCTGACTACTGTGTGACTTATTTGAATGATGTGATCATATTTAGTCCTGACAGGGAAACCCCAGATATTGCAAACAATAAAGGAGGCAGAAGTGACCATTAACCCTGCTAAGTGTACCCTAGCAAAGACCGAGACATGATACCTAGGGTTCATTTTAGGCAACAGACAAGTGAAGTCTGAGGTAGAGAAGGTTACAGCAGTAGCAAACAGTCCAATACCTACCACAAAAAAGCATGTGAGATCTTTCCTAGGCCTGGCTGGTTATTACTGGAGATTTATTCCTGCCAATCCTTTGACTGATCTCACTAAAAAGAGGTGCCCGAATAAGGGTCAGTGGACCTCTATTTGTGATGAGGCTTTTAGGAATATCAAGGTCATTTTATGTACAGCTCTAGTACTGAAAAGCCCTGACTTCAACCAAGTATTTGAGGTTAAAACCGATGCATCCGAGAATGGTACTGGGGCAGTCTTATCTCAGAAAATAGATGGGCAAGAACATCCAAGAATGTATATCAGCAGGAAGCTACATGAGAGGGAGAGAAGATATGCTACCATAGAGAAAGAATGCTTAGCTCTGAAGTGGGCTATTGAGTCTCTGAAATATTACTTGTGGGGGGGTTGAATTTAAGGTTGTAACTGATCATAACCCCCTTTGCTGTTTGTACCAAATGAGAGGTGGAAAAAATGTATAATGTGGTGGTACTTAGCTCTTCAGCCCTATCAATTTACTGTGTCCCACAGGACAGGCACAAAACATGTAAATTCATGGCTAGATATGTTGCAGGAATTGATGTCAATGAAATGTGACAGACTTTCCCTTAAAGGAGATAGTGCAGGGAAGGTATTGTTAGCCTCTGTTAAGAAATGTGTTAATGCTTCAGAATAAAGAAGGATGATACCCACTATGTTTATGATAGAATGTTTATTGTTAATAGGGTCCCTGAGATGGAGCTTCTGAAGATAGATGGGTGGAAGCTACATCCCTTTCTGGGACAGGAAGGTGGTAAGCAGTCTGAAATAACTGCTTCCCTCTTAAGGTGGGGGTTATGTGACAGGGAGATCCTGCCACTCTTGAGGACCGACCTTTTCTTAAATCTGTTGCAACAGTTCTTCTATTTCTTAGCATAATCTATCCTTTACAATTTCTAGTCCATAAGGTTGGCCACCTATAAGCACCCCCTTCCTTTCTTGACTATGCTATAGTGTCCTCTTTAATTTTCCTTTTCCTTCTTAGGTTCTCGTATAGGGAGGTTATTGTGATGATCTCCGAGCTGATGTAAAACAACAGGCTGTGTTCCTCGTTGTTGGATTTAGTATGCAATAGCACTATGTCATAAAATACCTTTATGTATATGCCTTATGTGTATGAAACCTGTAAATGTTGAAAATACCATGGCACTAGGTGTTTTTGATAAGGGTAAAATGTTACTAGGGGACTGTAGTATAAAAATTAAGTTAGTTGTGTTTAAAATGCATGTAAATTATAGATTGTTTGTGAGGCCCTTTGGCACCATGCATTCCTGCTTTAAGCTGAACAAGCCTAAAATTTCATGGTGATTTGCATATAGATCCCATTGTATTATGGGGGTATGTATGATGTGTTTCTTTGAAACTTGGCTTTACTGCCAATGCCCTTTGGGGTAACCCTTGCTTCAGTGCTTCTGCACTGAAGTTCTTTGTCTTTAGTTTGTTTTTGGAGTTTTTCTTTTTTGAGCTCCCTGTCACCCAACACACAAGACAAACATGAGGATTGAAACATTTACACTAAAGAGATAGATCAGCGGTCAGTAGGTGCTGACTAAGTACAGAGGAAGGACATGCATAGTCTGTTGCTGCAAACTGATGAATCGAAGAAGGAATATGCCTTGTATTTCAAATGAACATCACACAGAGATTGTGTGTTGAACCTGAAGTTCTGTGTCTGGTCTATCTGTTATCCCACAACCCCTCCACAAGGATGATACAACAAGCTGCTTTTTCAGGCTGCTGAATAAGAAAATTAATGTTTTTTCTTTTCCTTTTATGGAGAACATACTTTTTTTTGGTTTTAAATTAATAATGGTATCTGATAAATGCAGCCCAAAACAAACATGTTGACTATCTATATTGAAATGCACTCCCAAAACGAAGCGTATTACTGAACAGCTGATTTCAGATGGGAAGTGATAGCTCTGTATTAACAGTTCACATTCTGACTGCTCATTCTTCTTTTGGGCTTGAAAGCCCTAAAACTAAGCTGCAAAATAAACAAAATGTTTTAAAATACTCTCTGTGGTGTAACAATAAGAGGACAGGAGTGAGTGAGAGAACCGCATGCAAGTACTGTGAAAACGTCTGCACTTTTTCTCTCTCTCTCTTTCTCTCCCTCAGCGTGCAGTGTCGCAGTACCAAAGACTGAACGTGCATCACAGGAAAGGACAAATAAGTTCCCCTGTAGATATCTTGCCTTACCCTGTAAAAATGCATTTATTTAAAACCCTGCTTGAGAGATAAATCTATAAAAATGGGATAGAGCTCAGCCTTACTATAAGCATGAATTCGCTGACTCCATTAGGGGTCAGCGGCTATTCTGAATGTTTTTTTATAGTACCGTCCACAGGTAATACCACAGGAAAAGGGGTGGAGCTATGATCACTATGACCAGTTTCATAAACATTGTATTTATTTTTATAAGGGTTCTTATACATCAACAGATAGTTGAATGAATAGGCTTCTGATAAATGGCTGGTCCAAACCTATGTGTAAGGGGGCTCTTTCTGTCATGCGCACCCTGGTGCCCCCTCACACACTGACCTACCTTGGGCTTTGCCTGGATTCTTTTGGCTGCAATACATAAATTGAACACCAGTAATAGGATTTGGTGCCTCTACAGTACTTAGATTTGTCTCTCTCTCTCTCTAAATACCTTCTTAAAGTGCTCAAAGTTGTTTCTTTGTCAGAGTCTAGATAAAAGTGTCTCTGAAGGTAAACAGGATATTGTTTAAAAGCTGGCTTTGCCCACCTCTTTGGTCGCCTAGCTCCTCCCTGTCAGAATATATAAAAAAAAATATCTACACAAAAACAGGTTGTCTTTTCCAGAAGGTAAATTAATATTCTATGATCTCAGCACAACTCATATTCTTTTTTCAAATGACATTTCTTTGATCTTTAAGCAGTATCCTCTCTCACACAGACATCAAAGCATTTATGTCTTTCTGCCAGATCTCACGGCGGTGCAACATGCTTTGTATCACCATGTGAAAATGTAACTGTGTTTCCTCTAGAGTAGACGTCATAAATGTTTATGATTTCCCTGTAGCAACTACAGCTATAATTAACTTAGATAAATAGGAGATCCTTGATCAAGGCTGGTTCTACTCTGTAATTAGCTTCTGGCCTTCCAGGTAACACCTTGTATCTAAAACCTGTGTGTGCGTGTGATCTCACATGCTGTTTCAGCTATTCCCAAGAGAGACAATCCATAACCCATTTTTATATTACAAAAAAATGATACAGTGATCAGAACCAGCTGTCCAAGTGTCACAGTAAGCACTCTGCCTAAAAGTTTTTCTGAGCTTGGAAGGGCCTATCTGCACCAGAGCTAGCCTGCAGGCTCCTGCAGCCCTCCAATGCAGTCTTCATCTCTTAAGTCTTGGCTGGACTCCTCCCTGAATCCAGGGCACAGACCATCATACAGCAGCCCAAATTCCCCAGCCCACTGGCCAGTATTTTCCTGGGCTCTAAAGGGGTTGCCATTTTACCCCTTCCCAGAACCCTTGGTGGCAGGAAGAACTACAGGGAGCTACCACATTTGTTTACATTATGCCGAATTACTTTGCCAACCTTCCATTTTATTTTTAAGCCCATTCAGGGGTTACCAGCTCTATGCTCCGGCCTTGCTTACTATGCAGGGGCTAGGGAACCTTTATTTGTGTAACCCCTGTGCCAGTTTGGGGGTTACCAGCAAAGATGCCCTGTCAGCATCGGGAGGTGCACGTGCCACTGGGCATGAACAATGGCTCAGGCAGCACGCACCTTGTTTCAAAGCACCAACCGGCGTGAGGGGAGTTTTTTCAGCTAGTTCAGTTAGGAGTTGGAGTTGAAGGGAGTCATCAAGAAGAGCAGGCATGCCTGCTCGCAGGCTTGAGGGGAGGCATACTGTCAGGGCTGGCGAGACCCAGGGCCAGGGTGGGGATATTGCCCCTGATCCCAAAAGTGAGGATGGGGCATCCACCATGCCAGCAGTAGGGCAGCAGGACCAGAGGGAGCAGCAAATTTAGGAGATGGTCACTGAGAGCCTGCTAGGCTCTAATTGCTGAAGGAGTGAGTGGCTGCCATAGGGAGCCTGTCAACGACAGAACTGGCAGGGATGTCTCCGGTTGGGTAGGTGGCAGAGCTACCCCTTGCTTACCCATGTCCACTCGAGATACATGCTGCTGGATAGTTTCGGGGAATGATAGAAGGCATCCTTGGGATGGCAGAGAAAGGGGAGATATTGCTGATGAGGGACCTGAATATGCCAGATGTTGACTGAAGCACCTTTGCTGCAGCCACATCCAAGAGCAGAGCCATTCTTGATGCCCTACAGGGGCATGCCTCAGACAGTTAGTTTAGGAACCCACTCGGGAGAGAGCAATCTCAGACCTGGTACTCTCAAATGGGGATGGAGAGAGGATCTCTGATCTTGAAGTGGGTAGCCATCTGGGAACAAGCGACCACCAAACAGTGTGGTTCATGATAAACTTAGCTGTAGAGTCAAGCCACACAAAAGTGAAGATACTGGACTTCAGGAGGGCTGATTTTGTCAAAAAGGGAGAGTACCTCAGAAAAGTACTAGCAAACAGGCAAGAAGGTGGGGTGCAGCAACAATGGGGAAACATCAAACCACCATCACAGAGGCAACAAGCCGTTGTGTGAAGCAAATAAATCAAAATGAAAGAAAAAAACACTATGGTTCTCAAAAGAAGTGGCGGGGAAGGTAAGGGAAAAAAGATAGCATTCAGGAAGTATAAGAAAACACAGAAGGAGCAGGACAAAGAACTGTACCAGTTGAAGCAGAAGGAAGCAGGTAAGGCAGTCAGAATAGCAAAGGCCCAAACCGAGGAAAAGATAGCCAACTCGGTTAAGAAGGGGGATAAAACCTTTTATAGGTACATTAGGGAGCAAAGAAAGACTAAGGCAGGGTTACTGAGGCTGAACAAAGAGGAAGGTGGTTGGGCAGAGAGTGACAGTGAAAAAGCAGGGATACTGAATGAATACTTCTGCTCAGTATTCACAATGGAAAAGCAGGGGGAAATACCTAATCTGGTTAATAGAAGCACTCTGGATAGGGGGGTTGATAGTCCTTTCACTGAAGAAAGGGTTCTGAAAGAACTTTTAAAACTGAAGGTGGATAAAGCAATGGGGCCTGATGGGATTCACCCCAGAATTCTAAAAGAACTAAGGGAAGAACTAGTAACACCACTGACTACCCTTTTTAATAAATCATGGGAGGATGGGGTGGTACCTGAGGACTGGAGGAGGTCGGATGTGATTTCTCTTCACAAAAGTGGGAGCAGGACAGAGGCAGGAAACTACAGACCAGTTAGTTTGACCTCAGTGGTAGGGAAAATGATGGAATCACTTCTGAAGGAAAGAATTGTTGAGTACCTAGAGGCCAGTGGGGCACAGGACCCAAGGCAACATGGATTCATGAAGCGATCATCATGTCAGACGAATCTAATAGATTTCTTTGACTGGGTTACCAAAGTAGTAGACCAGGGAGGGGCTGTGGACATGGCCTACCTAGATTTTAGCAAGGCATTTGATACAGTCCCACACAAAAGATTAATACACAAGTTAGTGTTGATGTTCAAAAACGGGGGGGGGGGGACCAAAAAATACTCCACTCAGGCTGTTGTAAAATTTCTCAATGTTCTTTATTTATTTTTGTTAATTGCCCTGACGTTTCACATTCTTGTGCTTTTTCAAAGGGCTTTTCATATATTCTGTAGGAATAATAGATAAATATTGTTTATAAATCTTACATTTTTGAATTCCATTTCTTTTCATTATTCTTCTACTAAGGTTTTCTATTATAATTCATTACCTCTGTGCTTCTTTCCCATGCTACTTATAGTACACACTCTGTACTCTAATCACTCTTATAACTAAAACTTTACAAAAATAACATACAGTAATGAAGAATATGTACCCTGTATTTGTGCTTTGTTTCCACACTGGCCAGACACTTTTTACTTCTGCCTTTGCCTGTTCTACTGATTCTTCATGACAAGGAATTGCACCAAACTTGTGTCTTAACTATAATAATATAAACAATATGTGAAAATGCCTTCAGCAACCTTATTTAGCAGGTTATTTTCAATACAATAATCAAACAACTTTCCCTTATTGCTACCTTTTCTGTTATAACAGTGTACCATTTTAAAATATCTTAATTGGCTACATTTCACCTTTTGCAGCTTTACCTTTCAGCTCAGCACGTTCAGTTTCCTTTGTTCTTTGTCTTCCTTGAATTTTAGGTTCTATTTTTAAAACATTTAGTGCCAGATTTTCAAAACTTTGCCCTGGAGCTAAATCAGCACTGCCCAGCAGGCAAACTTAGCATGGAGCACAAAGCAAGCTATATTCAAAAGGAATAGCCCAGAGCAAACAGCTTCTGAATATAGCATGGGAATGAGGCCATGCAAACTGGGCTGGGAGTGCAGGGCAAACGTAGCCCTGGAATAAGACAGCACCGAATACAGTAACCAGGAAGTGCAAACCACAACAACAACACAGTGCACAGAGACGTGAGGGTAGGTAGAGAGGAACTATGTGGCCAATGTGTGTTCTGGCAAATGCAGGGACCCAGTACAGCTGCAGGCAGCAGCACACATGAAAAAACTGTGCTCAGAACTGTATAATATTCCCCAAACCATTAGCGCTGTGCTAGCGGAGCTAAGCGGTTTGCCTGGTGCAAACACGTTAGCCCCGCGCTAAACTTTGCCATATTCAAAAGTGACATGTAAATGAGCCTACTTAGTCTGTGGGCAAACAGCCACATTAGCTTCTCATCATGCCCTGATTTGCAAGCAGTTTGCACAGCATTACTGCAGGGTCCCACAGCTCCACCTGTAGGTCAGTCTGGAGGTACAGGGGCTGGCCAGGTCCGACCGCAGCTACACCTGTAGGTCAGTCAGGCAGTGCATGATGATAGCTGCAGGCTTCATGTAAACAGTACAGCATAGCATAGCATATCGTACCCCGGGGACAACACAGCATAGGCACAGGTGGTGGTGGTGCTGCATGCATCCTTCACACTGTAGGTCATGCTACAATGCACAGCAGACACTACAGTAGCAAGAGGGCCGGTAGTGTGAGGGACACGATACTGCCTATGGTATGTAGGGCAGTGATGACCACTGCACTGTACACAGTGACAGGCACAGCTTGCAGGTAATTACTGACAGTGGACAATACTATCACGCTGTTGTGTGATCCACAGATGCTGCAGCTGTGACATGGGATGCACACAGTGTCATGTATATGGCTGGCAGTGTGTGCTGTGACATCTGCACAGTTGTGTGGTAGGTGGTTCAGGGGGCATGTAGGATCCGACAGGCACACAGGTGGTGGCGTAATCCCACTACTGGCCCATGTGCACTGAGCGATGTGTCCCAGCCTTGTGGCCACACGTGGGCTGTGGTGAGGTCTGGCCACCCATACACCCTCCCCTCACTGGCCACCATGCCCACAGTGCTGCATGTGTGTGCTGGCATCTGTTACACACCACAGACGTATGGTCTGCAGGTGTGTGCTATATGGCCACACTACCATGCTGTCCCCTGTGGGTCAGATCATCCCTCACTGTCTGTGCATGGCTTGGACTGGTGGTAGCTGATGGCATCATGGTGGTGCCATCAGTGAGCAGCATGTGTCCTCCATGTCTGGCAGTGTCTAAGTGTCATACTGATATGTTAGGGCCGCGCAAGCCGCGTTAATGATGAGATAGCACCACGCAAAGCTGTTTGCCCAGGGTTAAGACCAGCTTTTCCTGGGCAGTAATTTGTACCGTGCTATGGGTCACGCTAAGTCGCGCTAAACAATGTAGTGCGGTGCTAGTCATTGAATATCTCATTGCACCTGTATTCATGTTCACTTTGCCCCTTGCATATAATTATTGTTTGCCTTGCGCTAATGCAGTTTGCCTGCACTATTCAGCCTTTTGAATATAGCAGACCAGCGCTAATCCCACGCTAAACCCGTGCAAACGTTTTTTGCCCGGTGCAAAGCTTTGAATATCTGGCTCTTAAAGTTTTAATACAATCAAATTTCTTGGTAACTGTTTAAACACTTCTACAATGTGTCTTTACCTGTATAACTGGTTTTAACACTTTTTACTCTCTTTTGTGCTGAACATTGTTTCCAACTCCTTATTTCTTTATTTTTTTATTTTATTGTCAGTCCCTAAAAAGAGAATCATTCCTTTCAGTACCCTTCAATATTTTATTTTTTCAGTCCTATTAATCTTTAACTGTATGTTACTATCTCACTTTACCTGGCTGGTATGTGTAGATACTTTGAGTATAGTGTTAAAAGTCACCTTCAGTACTTTCTTTAGCTTTATTATGTGAGCCCTGTATCTGTATGTAAAGAAAATAAGCTCTTTTAGTCACATTTTAAATTTATTTGACTTAGCCCCAGCTCCTAGATATCTAAATATTTGTCTTTTCTTACCTTGTGCTGATTCTGTTGTTCCTTGCGTTGTTTGGTGCAGCTACTGTGTGTATATGTATGTGTGTGTGTGTGTGTGTGTGTGTGGTGCAAACTCTCTTGTTAAATGCCTCTCGGCCTGATCACCACATGCAGATTCACCTGCAATGGATGAGCTCCAATTAAGCTCAACTCATGGTCGCTTAGCAACCTTTGTTGTGATCAGGCCATTGCCTGACCACAGTGTGTCTTTATTTATTTATTTAATTACTCATTTCTATGTTTAGTTTATTGAGAAACTAATGATGCCTTGAGGTGTTGGGTTTTCTTAAGTTGTGATTCTTCAATGTGTTTAAGTTTGTGTTTAGTTAATGTGTTCTTTATATGGGGGGATAGTATTATGGGGGTTGGGGAAGGACCTCAGAATGTGAAGTGTTCTTAACTTTATAATTTCTTACTTTACCATGTTTTTGTTAAAATTTGCATGCATATCCCTTCTTTTTCATGAACATTCAACTAAATGTGATGTTACTTTCATGTTTCTGACATAATTTGTTGATGGAATGTTGCTATCTTCTATTAGATTCCCATATACCATTTGTATATTAAAGTGGAGGACAATTTTCATTACGGCTTACTAGTCACATTTTATCATGTTGCCATTCTGTTTTTAGGAAAAAGAACCCATTTTGTAAAGTATTCATTTTTTGATGTGTCTAACCTTACTAATTCATGTTTGTTTTTTACGTTCGCTTGCGCGCAGGCGCAAGGAACGTCTTGGGAGAATGGGACACTTTGGAGGTGTGCCCCTCCTCTGCAATCCCCTGCTCCATTGAGCAGGCATGGCAGTCCTGCACCAATCGGCCGCGGTGCTGTGTATGACAGCGGAGGTCTTCTCTTCAAAGAAAACCACCGCTGTGTGCTTGCACCGCGTCATGCCGCCCCCCCCAAATCTTTCCTGCCACACTGGGAGCCCACCCCAGCGTGGCAAACATCCCACGTCATCTGCCGATGGGGGTGCCCAATCCCCCGCCGGCTCCACGACCCCCCAGCCATCCTTCTGCCATGCTGGGAGCTCACCCCAGCGTGGCAAACGTCCCATGTCGACTTTTTTTAAACCTGTAAATTGAAATGGTCCCACGGCGCTTCTCCCAGCACCCTCCCACAACCCGCACTCCACCCACTGCGCACTCCTGCCTCCCCACACCCCCAATTCTATACTTTCTCCGAGCGTGGCGCGATGATCTTCGGTGGACCGGGAACACGTCTGCACTCTTCAAAGCCGACCGCGAACTGAGGAAATGCCGGTAAGCTGTATAATGGGCTAAATAGGGGGGTTTCAACTTTATTGCATATCTCAGGCATTTTTTGGAATTTTTGCACCAAATTTTCAACATGGGGTTTTTGGGAACCCTTCTCATGAATGAAGTTACTGTCATTGCGTTATTCGGGCCCGAAGGGTGATTTCGCAGTCACTGCACAGTCACTGCACAAAATCACCCTTCGGGCCTGAATAATGCCATGACAGTGACATCATTCATGAGAAGGGGTCCCAAAAACCCCATGTTGAAAATTTTGTGCAAAAATTCCAAAAAATGACTGTTTTACGAGCGTGTGTTGCGCAGTTCCTATGCAGGCTCGTAAGTTCGCGAATTTTCAATATTTTCACTCCAGATTTTCAACATTGCCATTTTACCACACCTCCTTATGAACAGTACAGCTGTCATTTTTCACATCCTGCCCAAAATGTGTTTCTGCCCATGTACTGCACAATGGCGCAGTCGGTGTGCGAAATCAATGTATGGGACACATTAAGAAAATCACCATGATGCTGTTTATTAGCAGAGGTCTTAAAATGACTATGTTGAAAATTTTGTGAAAAATTCTAAAAATGACTGTTTTTACGGAGTGTGCTATGCAGTTCCTCATGCATCTGTGGATTTGCAATTTTCAATATTTCCACTCAGATTTTCAACATTGCCATTTTACCACACCTTCTTATGAGTAGTACAGCTGTCATTTTTCACATCTCACCCAAAACATGTTTCCTTCATGTAGCTTACAATGGCACAGTCAGTGTGCGAACTCAATGTATGGGACACATTAAAGAAAATCACAGTGACACTGTTCATGAGCAGAGGTCTTAAATGGCTATGTTGAAAATTTGGTGAAAAATTCCTAAAATGACTGTTTTACAAGCGCAGCGCTATGCAGTTCCTACGCACGCTAGTAAGTTTACATTCTTCATTTTCTTACCACAGATTTTCAATAGTTACTTTTACCACACCTCCTTATGAGCAGTACAGCTGTCATTTTCACATCCTGCCCAAATGTGTTTCCGCCCATGTAGCGCACAATGGCGCAGTCGGTGTGCGAAATCAATGTATGGGACACATTAAGAAAATCACAGTGACACTGTTCATGAGCAGAGGTCTTAAAATGGCTATGTTGAAAATTTGGTGAAAAATTCCTAAAAATGACTGTTTTACAAGCGTGCGTTGCGCAGTTCCTACGCACGCTCGTAAGTTCGCGAATTTTCAATATTTGCACTCCAATGACTTCCAGATACCTAAACAGCACATAGAAACAAGCAACATTCGGCATTGACAAATGCTTGTACTTCTTTGTCACTGATTTTTTTAAGCCATGTCCAAGTGCCAAATACCACTGCAAATACCTGCTAGCGAATGTTCGGCATTGACAAATGCTTGTTATTTTTAGTTTTTTGTCTATGGAGGCATACTCCATCTCTCTTACTTATTTTAATATTACCAACAAGCATTCCAGTTTGTGTCCTTGTTCATCCCTATATTTATTTACAGGGTTTGTAACTGAAAAATTCATTTAATTTCTGCTCTGTCCAACTGTTT
Source organism: Neoceratodus forsteri (assembly GCA_016271365.2). NCBI lineage: Eukaryota > Metazoa > Chordata > Ceratodontiformes > Ceratodontidae > Neoceratodus > Neoceratodus forsteri. The sequence continues at coordinate 47,239,960 of JADMNL010000027.1, forward strand.
TTGATAGTCCCCTCCCCTTACTGGTTTTTGGATTTGTTCAAGTCCCCAGAATCTGAGTGAGGCTACCATATGTCCTTCTTCAGCGAAGTGATTTCCTACCTGTGATTTTTCTTCCTGTCTTCTAATATCCCCTTTATGTTCTTGTATGCGTGTTTTTAGAGCTCTGGTCATTTGCCCCACATATAAGTGGTCACATGGACACTGTAATACATATATTACCCCCTCTGTTGTACAGTCTATCTGTTGTCTTATAGGGTACTCTTTACCCGTGTATGGGTGTTTAAACACTTCTTTTTTGCTGGTATGGTTACATACCGAGCATCTTCCACGTGGCGCCATTCCAGATTTGAGGGGTCCTAGTAAAAGTTGCATCCATTGATTTAAAATTTGGATCTTACTAATTTGTCTTTAATAGTTTTAACTTTTTTTGCTGCAATAATGGGTCTTTCTTTAAATTCCATAAAGACTTGTTCCCCTACGGACATTATGTACCAGTGTTTGTTTATAATTCTTTTGATTTCTGTAAATTGATCATTAAACTTAGTTGTAAATACCACCCTTGGTTTATGTTGTTTTTGTTTGGTTTGTAGAGTGTCTTGTCTAGTTACTGTCTCTATTCTTTGATTAGCTTTTTTAAGTAAGGACCTCTTGTATTTCCTTTGTTGAAATCGATTTAGCATTACTTGTTTTTCTTTCTGAAAATCTTGTTCTTTAGTACAGTTTCTTTTCACTCTAACTAACTGTGAATAGGGGATGCTTTATTTTAATCTTGTTTCATGAAAACTTTTGCCGTGTAGGACTGTGTTCCTGTCTATAGGTTTTTTGTATAAACTTGTGAATAGTTGGTTGTTTTCCTTATATATTTCAGAGGTCAAGATATGATATTTCCATTTTATTATGTGGCATAACAAATTTTATATTAGGATTAATGTTGTTTAAATAATTTAAAAATTGTTCTAACCTCGGTATGGTACCTTTCCAAACAAAAAATCCATCATCTATATATCTATTCCATGTGTTGATATCAGTAAAAAATGGATTTTCTCTCTCATTTAGTATATGTTCTTTTTCTAAATCATACATAAAAGCGTTTGCATAGGTAGGTCTTAACAGTATCCCATTACCCATGGAGTGAAGCATTATAGCTACACACCTACCGCTAATACACAAGTTAGCCAGCCTTGGAGTGGGTCCCAAGGTGGTAGCCTGGATAAAAAATTGGCTAGACAACAGGACGCAAAGGGTAGTAGTAAACTGAGTCCACAGTGAAGAAAGGAGGGTTACTAGCAGGGTACTGCAGGGTTCAGTGCTGGGACTGGTCCTTTTTAATGCCTTTATAAGTGACATTGCAGAGGAACTGGAAGGAAAAGTATATCTCTTTGCAGACAACACAAATATCTACAACAGGGTTGATACGCAAGATGTAGTGGAAAGGATGAAAAGGGAATTGGCAAGGTTGGAGGAATGGTCAAATGTATGTCAGCTCAGATCAATGCAAAAAAGTGCAAGGTAATGCACCTGGGAAACGAAAACCCAGGGAAAGAGTACACAATGAAGTTGAGATACTGACAACAGGAAAAATGGAAAGGTACCTGGGGGTAACTATATCAGATGACCTAAAGGTGGGCAAGCAATGTGAGAAGGCAGTAAGGAAGGTTGGGGGGATACTAGGATGCATAGGGAGAGGCATCAATAGTAGAAAACAGGAAGTTGTTATCCCTCTGTACAGACAGTTGGTGAGACCTCATCTGGAGTACTGTGTGCAGTTCTGGGGACCCCATCTCCACAAAGACATAGACAGAGTGGAGGCTGTCCAGAGGTGGGCAACCAAAATGGTGCAGGGTCTGCACCAGAAGACATATGAAGAAAGACTAAAAGAGCTTAATATGTATACCCTTGAAGAAAGAAGGAAGAGAGGGGACATGATAGAAACTTTTAGGTGCCTCAAGGGAATCAACAAAATCCAAGAAGGTAGTATCTTTCAGAAAAAGAGAAGTGCAAGAACAAGGGGGCACAATTTGAAGATAGAGGGGGGACGGCTCAGAGGTAATGTGAGGAAGTATTTTTTCATGGAGAGGGATGTTGGTGCATGGAACAGCCTCCCTGGAAGGTCGTGGAATCAAGAACAGTGGGGGAATTCAAGAATGCATGGGACAGACATAAGGCAGTCCTAGTGGGGGGTAGGAGGAAGTAAGCTGTTGGTTAACTAGGATCTTCAGCTTATCTGTTAGGTAGGAAAATGGGCAGACTAGGTGGGCCAAGTGGTCCTTATCTGCTGTCATATTCTATGTTTCTATGTAATGTGTCAGAGCAATGTGCAGTGCCCCCTTGTGGGGCATGGTCATTTGGGATGGCAGGACCCCTACGTGGGTCCACCATTGCCATATTATTGACTGGTTTGAGGTAGAAGGTTGGGACCCAGATGCAAGTGCCGTAAGGTCCAAGACAAAAGAGTAAGACTGTTTGTGTTGGGATGGCGGGACTCCACGTGGTTCGCTATCACCACATTATTGACAGAAAAAGCAATGCCTCCTCCCGGGCATGATTGACAGGATGCTGGGACCCCTCTGCGGGACCAGATCATACCTTTGACCACAACTGTCTTGAAGGGGCATCTCCGACTTGCTTCAAAGTTTACTCTGTTTGATGGAAGATTAGCGGTCTGTAACTAAGTGTGGATTGTATGCACAAAGGAATGCTCAGCATTAAAGTTGTGAACTTATTCAGCTGTTGAAAGGTTCAGTACGCGTGTATTTATTAGCACCAATACTGTATTGTACTTGTTTGTGTTACTAGGATTTTAGTTACAGAACAATGACCTTGTAACCTAAACACTCTTGGTGTGTAGGGTAAATAATAATAATACAGATTCTTGTGTCTCGGAGTCTGCCAAGAAACATTCGTAAACAAGCAAGGAGTACTAATAAAGTTTATTATACTACTTACACCAAGCATGTGACAAAGGAAATCACAAGGGGGATGGGTTTCTCACCATTTCTCCTGAAGAATGTACATAATCTCCAGGATTATAGGATCTCAGATTCTCCAAGATATAATTCTTTCTCCCTGCTCTGCTAAAGCACTAATCTTTCTAGAGACTAAATAAGTTGCAGACAACTATGTACTACAGACAATAGCATAGCAACAGAGATTACCTCAAAGTTACAGATATGAGAAACAATATGAATTGGTCCTAAGTCATTCTCCATTGGATGATGACTTAGGAGACAGAATTACTAATGAGTATTATACGAGACAGAATATGCTTCCATTAGCATGATAGCATGTGCAAAAGAAATGCTGATAGGTTCAAACTACATGTGGCATTTCTTGCTTACATGCAGTATAAGACATAGTTATAACAAAGACTTTCTCTCTGTGTCAGCTTGCTTAGACACAGAGAACTAATGACAGAGTTCTATTACACGTGGCATATCTGCTTGAGTGTAAAACACACACTGCATGTAATTATATGAGAATATAAGTATGCAATAATCACTGATGATCCCTCAGAGTCATCATATCAGTAATTAGGTAGATTATATATGGAATATCTATGAAAGACAAACTAATCTAGATGATAGTATTATAGTGAGGTATAACAAATCATGCATAATCAATATTAGCATATCTTAGCAGTAAAGCACATTCCTAGCACTCATGCTTATATGGTGTGTGCCCATATCTATATGTTAGTGCAAAATAGCAGTATTATAATACAATACACCAGAGATACAGTGTGAGGTGTATGTGGGTCGATAGGGGGCATAACCCAGGTGTAACAATCCCCTCTTTGTTGCCCTAATTGTAAAAGTGGCAACACAACAAAAAGACGGTGGTTAGGCATCATTCGTCTACAGACCCATGGCACGAGCCTGATAGAGGAAATTAACTGGTCATGGTAGTGTTTCAGGGTTTTCCTTAAACAACAAAATGTAATTATAAGGGAAATGTTAGTAAACCTTGTATTACTATAAACATTTGGACTAAAACTTCACAATGGTGTTTTCCAACATCAAAACAATCAGTAAATACTGATATGTATCAGGTGTGTATCTGCCCTATTGGGAAGAAATTGAGACAAAATTAAGTTGCCTGTATGGATATTAAAAATAAGTAAAAATTGAGATACAGCATCCAGATAGTTAGGACTAAGCTTAATGATATCTGGTTCTGGGATGGGAACAAGTGTGATTACCGTATAACCCATTACCTGTTTAGGGAGGAAAAATGGAAGTTAGAAAGTTCCCTTTGCATAACTTTTAGTCCATATCAGAAGAATGTATAGTTGGTCACCACACAATGTTCCACATCAGCAGAATGTACCACCTTGGAGGATGGCATTTTTCAGTTGGTAAGTTGAACAGGACATGAAATGTCAATGTCCACAAGGCATAAACTACGAACAGTTCCAGGGATAAATCCAAGGTTTCTTCAAGTGTCAGATGAAGATTCATAGTTCAAATTCGATGCATTTAGATTTTCCAAAGGTTGATCCAAATGTTCAGGAGGCAGTAATATTTTCATAGGCCTCAACAGGGGCTGCATTAGATTTCACATTGAGTTTTACAATGGAAAAGCAACAGTGTTCAGTTGAAGATGATCACACGGCTGCACAAAGTGTAACAGTTTATAACAGTTCTCAGTTTGTATGAGGTGCTAGCCAGGCTTGGAAAACAAGCAGTGAAGAAAATGGATTTCTTGATTGTAGATCAAATGAAGAAGAGTCTTTTTGCAGAGTTAGAGGATTGCCCCCACCCCAGACTTGCTTCATAGTATGCATAACATTGAGCTTGATTGTAGAATCTTAATCGGCTGGACTGAATTCAGTTTATTTGAAAGTTCACAAGAGGAAGCCTAATTTCAATTATTAGGCCAGTATTTACAAGTTGGTAATACAAGTTGTCAGATGTCACATCTGCATAAAAGGTGGTGTTCCTTTCAGGTACTACATCAAAATGTTGAGAGTCAGTCACGATTCCAAGACCTCATGGTAAACAAGGAAAGGAGGTAGTTTCAACCTTTTCACAATAAAAGTTCCCATCAAGATGACCAATAGAATGGACAGTTGCCAGACGATCAGAGATGGATGTTGCCAGATGAAAATGCGGCAATGACACTGTGAGAGTCACAAACATGGCTTCCTGGATTGTGCAGGAATAAGTTTTGAAACATGAAGCAATACTGGTGTGTGTGGTGACATATCCAAGGTTCTTTGCCATTGACAAGGGAATAGTGCTAGATTCAAATAAACATTTGTTAACACATAGAAATACAAAACCATACATGCCCCCACAATGCAAAGCATCATGGGCTGCATATGCAAATCACCACAGTATATTATGCTGGTTCAAGCAGAAATGCATGGTGCCAAAAGGCCTCTCACACAGTTTGCAAAGGGTGACAACAGAAGACATAGACATGTGTTTCGTCCTACCAGGACTCATCAGTATGCCTTGTCTGTTTGACACCCCAGTAGAATGAACCAGCTACCCTAAGATGGTCTATCTGGGTTGTGTTGTGGTAAACCCAATTAAAACAAAAAACAATTAAAAGACAAAGAACCTTTAGGTAGCTTACTCGAGGCAATGGTTACCTAAAGAGCATTGGTCGAAGTTAATTAAAGAAAATCATTACATGCCCCCATTAGTATAAGTTGCATATACTACAGAATATTATGTTGTTCAACATTAAGCAGAAACCATGCATTTCTGCTTAAAGTTGAACAAGCATAATATTCTGTGATGATTTGCATATGCAGCCCATGATGCTTTGAATTGTGGGGGCATGTGTGAATTTGTATTTCTTTGGGGTAACCATTGCCTCAGTGCTTGTGCACAGAGGTTATTTTTTGGTTTTTGATTTGTTAACACATGCAATAGAAGTGCAAAAGGTGGCAATGCCACTGATCCATACGTCTGTCATGTATGAGATCAAGGATATGTCCTAATTCCAGATCCCGGAAGAGATAACCAAAGGGTTGTAAAAACATAATAGATGTAGGCAGTGCAAAGGACTTTCCTAGCTATGTGATGCTCGTCTGCTTCCTTAATGTGAGCAGAAATTAATTCATTAATATGAACATTTGTCAGGTCAAACTCCTTCACAGTATCCTTAATATTGTAAATGTAAATAACTTTTCATGAGCAAAAATCATGTATACCATGCAATGGGGGGGGGGTACGATATTATATTTTATACTATCATCAAACTTTAACATATGTGCTTGAATAATGGCTAATAGCAGCCCTATTTCAAATAGATATGTCAGAGTCAAGTAGGCCAGAGTCTAAACCTGTTTTTTTTTTTTTTTTCATAAAAACAAAATGCCTGGTGTGTTTGGGTAGGTTTACAGTCATAAGATGCACCACTAGCAGTCAAGATGTGAAACTCCTGTGTGTGTGTATATGGTGCATGTGTGCTATTAGCCCCTGTACAGGGGTCATTAATGAGTACTTGGCACGCTGCCAGGGTATCCAATCACATCATTATTAAAAAATAAATGTTTGAAATGTTTGTTGTGAAACATAAAACAAATCATTTCAAGTTTAAAAGGTAAGATTTAACATCACTGGGATGTGCATAAGCTGCACATTATTAACTAGGGTACCTCATTTGGAAGTGGATGTTAGACCACTGGTTGGGCCAGGGTTCTATTTTGGGCACTCAGTATTAAGTGTCACAAATTATGGGGCATCATTGGGTAAAAACCTTAAGGTCTAATGGGTTTTATTACCATATAAATGTTGGTGCAAAATTCCTGATTGTCAATAAAATGTAAACAGGAGTCCAGATCAAGTCTAGCTGCTAGAATTGATCCAAAGCAATGATCATAACATTCAGTAGGGCCTCACCACCCTTCTGGACAATGAACATGTCTTTTAGGACTTTAGTGTGAATTCCACAGGATGTAATTAAATCATGTGGGCTTATGAGGTACTCTGCTTCAACAATCTGTTTAGGTTTAGGTCACTGGTTCTTATCTGCAGTAAAATGTGCTGTTTGGGCATGTAAGAAGACCCATACTTTTAAAAAAAACTAAACATAAAAGCAAGCATCTCTCTCTCTCTTTCTGGAACCTAAAATGAAAGAGAAAAGAAAAACATAGTTTAGTACTATTCCACCCATTGGGGTATGGAAAAGTAGTGTAATCTCCTTTAAACAGGTTCATTTGATTGGCATATATCCATTTATCAGAGACAGTTATAGTAAGGCAGTCAAACTTGGTAGACTGCTGGACTGCATTTGTTTACAATGGGATAGGGCCTGTTGTTGGGCCTTGTCCATACATTGTGCAGCAAACAAGTGTGCTTTTTGGATGTCTTGTTTGAGATATTTAACATATTTATCTACTGATGCTCCATCAGCAGTGGCAGTACACAGGTCCAGAAGGAAATGTTCTGAGAGTCTCATGAACCATCCGGTCATGATTTCAAAAATGGGGTACGCTGTCTACCTGCAGAGGGTGTCCCTCTTATTGCCATAAAGAGTAAAGGCAATAATGAATTCCAGTCCTTTTGGGTTTTTCTGAATAAGTTTGGATAACATAACTTTGATCTGCCTGTTAGCCCATTCCACCTATTCTGATGACTGTGGAATGTGAGGGTTACGAAACTTTTGTTTTTCCCATAACAAATCCAGAATTTCCTGCATTACTTTGGCTATGAAGCTGGATCTCATCAGAATTTACCTTTAGGGGTAAAGCCCTACCTGGTAAATAGCTGGTTTACCAAGACATCTGCAGTCACTTTGACTGTGTTCTGTTTTGGGATAGCTTTAAACTGTTTGGAAAATAGGTCGGTGATCACTAGTTGTTCTTAGTGGTTGGCATAGGGCCAATGTAGTCAATCTGGATGTTGTTCCAGGGGCCTTATTGCCTCTGGGGTAACAATGCATTTGTCTTAGCTGGTCTAGGATTGTTCTGTGCACAGATCAAAGTTACTGCAGTGTTCTACATTATTTCTCATGTGTGGCCACAAGACAGAGGATTTCAGTCTGTCTAGGGTCTTTACTGACTCACTAGTGTCCACCCATTGGAATAGCATATACTTGGTACAGTAGATAAAATCTACTCTCAGGTGTTCAGGAATTACTTGTAACTTTCCATGAGAGTTACAGTAGTGATGTTCCAAATGAGTAGGCCATCACTGGATAGGTGAATGTCATGTTCGCTTTCTTATAAGACAATACAATTGGGGTATAAGGGCTTATTTCTGGAAGTTATTCCCCAGTTCCTTTACTAGGGAACCTATACATTGCCCTCAAATGAGGGTCCTTCTTATGGAGCATAAAGTTCATGTTTAAAATATGCTTGAACCTTATGAATATACAGTAGTTAAACTGGTTAGTGTTGAGAAACTGCACAAGCAAGTCTGTATTTCGCAGCAATACTATAGAGTACTGAAACAGAAGTGTGTTTTTCTGCCAAAGAAATTCAGTTAAGAGAGAAACAGACTCAATTAGAAACTATAATAAAAACATTGTGTCTGCAGTCTTTTAGATCAAGGCCATTTTGTCAGACTGCAACACTTCACCCACTCATGGAGTGCTGGTATCATTTTACATAAGGAAAAATCTTTTTATTCCCTTTCTTAACACAAACTGTGTCTTTCTCAAGGACATTCCAGATCTCTAAACCATCCACAAATATTTGTGGTAATTAGGAGACTCCTCGCCTCCCTGCTTTTCATTTTGTTTGCCAGGTGTGTTTTAACATTGCCTGTGAATCATACATATACAATGATGCAATTACTAGCCATGCACACTCTGGCATCACTAGGATGTTCAATTAGAATTCCAAACCCCACTATCTGACCCTCCAGTCCACTTCCACCTGCATTTCCTTGAACTTCCTCAAGGCCTTTATGTGAAAAAAAACTTCCTCACATTCCCTCTTAATTGGCCTCCCTGTAATCTCATCCTCTGTTCTCTTGTCCTGCTATTTTTCTTTTCTTGAAACATGTTAGACTGTTTCACCTTGATGGTATAGAATGTTTCCTGTTTTCTGTTGTTAACTGGCCATCATTGTGTCATCCAGCCACTGACCCGTTCCTATGTAATGTGTTATGCCTCTTTTCTTGTAACAGGTGCCAGTGTGGTGTATGTGGGCCTATGCCGACAGACAGAGAGTGCACATGCTGCCGTAAGGTGGATAGAGTTTTGGACAAGATAAATGGAGCACAGCAGTCATTCGCAGATGGGTATATTCCTGATTGTATAATTTATTTATTTATTTATTTTTTGTTGACCGGGTAAGTGCACTAGACAAATCCTGCTTATTTTCAGGCAAGACCCGGGGGGGAGGGGGATACAGATTAATGCCAGCTGACCTTGAATCAGATTAAGCTGTTGGTGGTATTTTTTTGAGAATGAGGGAAATTTGGCCAGGACACCAGGGAAATTCCCCTACTCTGTGTGGGGGTGCTGTTGGACCATGGATTTGTTCGTGGGACCCAGTCAGTCTGCTGGTGTACCTGCAGGAGAGCAGAGCTCCGCTCCTGCAGGTCCAGCTTTGGAGCCAGAAGTACTGAGGACATCTGACCGTTTTGTTGATATGCTTGTGGATCTTGCTGTACCAGATGAATCTTTACCTGCTCAGTCTGCCTCTGCATCGTCAAATTTTTTGCCTGCAGATGAACTTTGGTTGAAGTCCCTCCTTGCTGCACATCGGGACCAGGTACTTGCTGTTGTTAATGCTGTTAGCCCTTTTGAGTCGGCCTCTCTTGGGACATAGACTCTGTCGCCAGAACTAGGGGCTGCGGAGGATCTTTCTGCTTTCATTACAGATGCGGTACCTTCGGGCTCTTTGGAGGTGCAGAGTCGGCAACAATCTTCTGTAGCACCGGTCCTACCAGTGTTGCACCATGCTCCATTGGAATTTTCAGTTCCTAGAAATCTGGATCAAGCAGTATCTTCTCCGCCTTTGAACTCGGCGGCGACTTTGCCTGGTGAACTTGTGAGTACTATGCATCCTAGACCATTTGTTTCACCTCCTAATGCACAGACTGTCTCGCCTGTTTTGCCTCCTCTCGCTCTGTTGTCTTGTTCTAGCCCACTACCCGTCTCTTTAGAGGCCTCTCTACGGAGTGCAGGTTGGAAACCAGGCAGTTCGGGGCACTGGATGCCTGACACTGACCATAACCCAATACCTGGTTGTGGAGGGCAACAGCCCCTCTTGATAGACATGCCTCCACCTTTGCCTGGTAGCCCAGATTTGGATTTGCATGCTGAGGATGTTCAGCATCCTGTATTGGATACTACTCTGCTGGCTAAAGTTCCTTCTTTGCCTCCCTCCTCTTCGGGTGATGAAGGCCCTAGCTCTCGGGGACCAGCGTGGGGTGATAGAATGGACATGGATGTCCCGCTCCCTGACCCTCCTCTGGGCCCTTCTCCTGACCCTGGGGACAAGGCTAAATCTACTTGGGAAGAATTTCGGAGAAGGGATATGTTTCGGAACTCCCCCCCCCTTCAACAACGGAATGTGGTCCGCCTTCAGTGTATTGGGGGTCTTGATGTAGCTCCAGACCATCTCTATGTGGGAAAGTCATTTTTGAAAGGATCTTTGGTTTTTTTTTACAAACAAAATATTTGCATTGATTCATGTATCAGGTTCTTCCTTATATGACGTTAGTTTTCAAAGCCCTAGAGGATTAGATCGATTCTGGACAAAGTATGATACTCTTAAATACACTGAGTTGTGGCTACCATTTCAGGCTATCCCACTTACTAGACCTTCTATTAAAACTGTCACCATTCTGTTTCGAAATGAGAATGTAGCAGCTAGTGATATTACGCATTGGTTAACTAAATGCTGTGATGTCTTGGGGTTGCCACAGCCTATATTTGACTCTGAACACTTGTGGACTGGTGGTTGGCGTTATAGGGTGTGACTTAGAAACACAAATGTGGGTCCCATACACTTACCTAATAATTTGTTTTTAGGTAGGGAACGGGGGGCATTGCTTCTATGTGGGCAGCCTCATACCTGTCTTAAATGTGGCTCCCCTCCCCATCTCAGTGCAGCCTATGATAGACTATGATGTTCCCTTTGTTTATCTTTTGGCCATGCTAATGCAGATTGTAATTCTGAACTAAAGTGTAATCTGTGTGAAGAACTAGGTCATGGTTTTAGATCCTGTCCCTGGGCTTCCCATAACAGGGAAGATAGCCCGGATCAGGATGTGATCCTTCTTAATGCCCAGAAAAAGGATATTGCTACGGCGAAGTCCCTTTCTTCGCATGTTAAGGTAGTCACTGGTCCCCCATTATGCCCTGATATTGCGGTGCCTGCACCCCAGTCAGTGGTTTCTGTATCTGAACCTTCCTCTGAGCCTCCTTTACAGGAAGTTCCACGACCGGTTGTACAGGACCCTTCCTCTACACCCCCTTCCCCTCTTTCTGTTGTTTCTCCGGTTCCTGCTGAACCTGTGCCTGTCCCTGACAAACCTCTGGGTATTATTATTATGCCCCCTCCTGAGCCTAGTGTTCAGACAAAAAAACGGGCTCAAAAACAGACTACAGATAGGGCCAAATTGGCTAAAGCATCTTCTCCTGGTGGCTCTGTTCCCTTAAGTAATAAATTTGAGGTCCTATCCCATCACACTCAGTCTTCCGATGTGGAAGCTGATTCTGACACCTCCTCACAACCTATGGTATCCTCTGATTCTGAGAATGATAAATCAAAGGAGTTGTTTATGGATACTCGACGCTCGCGGTCGGGGGTGAGACCCTGGAGAAGTACTAGAAAGGGAAGAGTTACTTGATGTTGACTTATTTTTATTTCGACCCTTTATCTGATTCTCTTTCATGGCCATGGCATTTCACCTCACTGTATCCACCCTCAATGTGAACAATGTGAAAAATGCTCGTAGGCACCTGATTACTTTTTCAACTTTTGAGTGATTTGACGCAGATATTTGCCTTATTCAGGATACCTCGTCTCAATACCCTTCCTTTGGTTAATATGGCCAAAAGCTTTGGCGATGGGGTCCTTCTTTTTCTTTAGGATTAGACACATGTAGTGGTGTTGGGGTGTTGTTTAGGGGTGATGGATTTCATGTTACCAAGTTGGTTGAACTGCTTATGGGATGGGCCTTAATATTGGATTTTACTTATTTACTTTACATTTGGAGGTTAATTGTGATTTATGCACCAGTTACGAAGAAAGGTCGAGTGGATCTCTTTCGTGAGGTGCAGCCTTTTTTGTTCACGTCATGCTTTCTCATATGGGGTGGTGACTTTAATTGTGTAGTGCATAAATCAGATCGGGGCCCAGACTGATAAGGATTTCTGATGACACATTGTCTCAATCACACTATTGTCCAGGGTCGTTTACAGGATGTTTATAGGGTTTGTCATCCTACTGGTGGACGTACATTTTTTAAGGGTGCCTTATCCACTAGGATTGATTTTCTTTTTGTCTCTGCAGCTTTGAGGGTGATTAAAGCTCAAACCATTCCAGTGGAGATTTCAGACCATAATGTGGTAACTGCCATGTTAGGAGTAGGCCCTCATGCTAAACTGGTGCAGGGATATTGGAAACTGAATTCTTTACTGCTACTTGATGACAGGTTTTTGGCTCAAGTTCATGATTTGTTGAAAGCTCGTATGTCACTAGCTGGACTTTCCGAAGATTTGTTAGATTGGTGGCTACTCACTAAATCTGAAATCTCTACTTTGGCTAGGAGGACATCTAAACATGCAGCAGTGACTAAATATAAGAGATATTTGTCTTTACGTATGCAATTGGAAACTTTATATTCAGCTATACACTCACAAGGCTTCTCTTTGACAGCACAGGTACAGAATGTAAAAAAAGAAATGGCTGCACTACAGTATACTAGAGCTACTTCCCTGTTACATGAACATAGGGTTTGTTCTGCTAATAAATCTGCTTTGGGGATGTTTTTGATTGTAGTCATAGGCGTTCTGCGGATCGCCTTCTGACTGAAGTTGTGAATACTGCTGGTACTAGTTACACTGCATTTCTGGATATCTTGAGAGCAGTCTCCTCACATTTTTCAGACTTATATGCTGCATCTCCAGTGGATAGCGCTGGTGTAGAATAATTCCTTTCCTCTCTCCATATTGCCCCTTGTTCTGATATGCTATTACGGGCTTTAGTTGCTCCAATTAGTGTTGATGAGGTTAAAAGGGAAATTTCTGGTTTACGGAATAACACAGTGCCTGGTATTGATGGCTTGCCTGCAGAATTTTATAAAACCTGTAGTCCTTTGGTTTGTGATGTGCACACAGTAGTGTTTAATTGGGTTTTGCAACGTCACACTCTCGATTTCCATTTTTGTACTTCAGTTCAGATTTTGTTACATAAGAAAGGTGATAGAACTTTACTTTCCAGTTGGAGGCCTTTAAGTCTCCTTAATACGGATTTTAAAATTTTAATGAAAATATCGAATACCAGATTGTTGTCCATAGCTCCACACTTGATTTCCCTACACCAATCCTGTTCAGTACCAGGCAGATCTATCTATAATAATCTCCTTTTGCTTCGGAAACTAATAGAGCTTGGTAAAGTTGACGTTATAAAGGGTTTTCTTATGCCCATGGATCAACAAAGGGCCTTTGATCAAATCCCGCATAGTTATTTGTTTCAGGTTTTACGAACCTATGGAGTTCCTGATCGCTTTATAGTCATGCTTATGCTATGCCCTTGGTAAATGGTTACTTGGGTTCCTATATCCCTATTCGTCAGGGGGTGAGACAAGGCTGCCCTCTGAGTCCATTGCTTTATGTTTTTAGTTTGGATCCGCTTTTACGTCCAATTGCCCAAGATGTGCGGATTCTTGGTATTGCTTCCCCTCATAGTACCCTTGAGGCCAACATTTTGGCTTATGCTGATGATGTCTGTGTCTTTGTTGCTGATTTGACCTCTGGAGATAAGGTGTTACATCATTTTTCTAATTTTTCGGATGTTGCAGGTTCCTCCTTAATAAATCTAAGAGTTTTTTATCCTCTACATACTGCCATTCCTGAGGTTACGGAGTGCAGGCATGCTCGTTGTACTGGGCCCGGTCCGAATTTTAGGTATTGATTTTGGTAAAGATGATAATGCGTTACTTAATTGGTCAGCTAAAATTGAGACAGTTCAGTCCAGAATCAGATTATGGAAGTCTTGGCAACAAACTAAACAGAAAAAGGTTATCATTACTAAATCTTTACTTCTCCCTCAATTTTTATACCTTAGTGCGGTATACCCCATTCCTTCTGGTTTGGAAGCCACTTTATTGGGTCTTTTTTTTTCAAATTATTTGGGGGAGTCACCTAAATCCCATTAAAAGAGATGTGGTGTATCTTCCTATTGCACAGGGTGGTTTGAATTGTGTGAATCCGATTACTTTTTTTACTATAGTATTTTTTTTCATTGGAATTTACTAGACTTTAGTCGTCCACACTCTGTGTTATGAGTGATTTATGCATATGGTTGGTTACCTAAATTGTCCTCAGAGTGGCCAGGTTTGAGCCAGAAAAATGTACACATTCCTTGTTACCCGATTTATGTCAGACCTGTGATATCGAAACTTAATAGATGGAAGTTACTTCCGGCCCATGTGTATTGCAAATCACACAAATATATTTATGATGTCCTACAATCTAAAGCACATTCCATAGTCCCCATTTTTAAGGATGTACCGGATGGTCATGTTGATAACCTCCTTAAAAGTTTGGTAGATAAACGGATTCCACCTAGATTATGGGATGTTTTATGGCTTAGTTGTCATGGGCGTCTCAATGTTAGGGGGAATTTAAAGCATAAAATGGTTACTGAACGTATTTGTCAACGGGATACTTGCATTAATCAGGAGAAACAATGTCCCATTTTTTGTTTCCTGCCCCTTTATGCAAGAATTCTGGATGACCCTTTCTGCCCGTTGGAGCCAGCCTTTCTGGCGGGCTGTTACATATCTGGAAGTTGTGGGAGTTTTTTGCTACATTCTACTTTGTTGGATGCAGGTGTAATCTGGCTGCTGTTTGCTATGTTCAAGTTTCATTTATGGACGCCAGATGTCGCCTTACTCTACAAAACAGTATACCACTCACCACTTGAAGTTCTTCAACATGTTGAACATGATTTGTTGTTACAATGTGATTCTGAACGAAACTGTTTGTCCAAAAATGTATGGCTTATGAGGTGGGAAGAGGTTCTTTTTTTGAAAGACAAAATAGGTTGAATCATTATGCTGTCGGAGAATTGAGTATTGCTGATATTCTCTTTGTTATGTTTTTTTTTCTTATTTTCCATGAATTGTATTACCGTTTTTCTGATTTATTGTTCTGTTTATTAATAAAAACCTTCCCCTACTCTTTTCGATAAGTGCCATGGGATCTTTAACATCCACCTGAACTACCACCAATCCAGGCAGATGGGACCTCGGTTTAACGTTTCATCCGAAAGACGGCACCTCGGAAGTGCAGCACCCCTCTCATGCTGCACTACAGTGTCAGTACTGGGATATTAACCCAAGTGCCAGATGTGGGAACTGAACACACAGTCCTCTGTTCTCCCGGCCTCAGAGGCGAGTGTGCTACCTACTGAGCCACTGATCACATTGCATCCTGGGTTCCCTGATGTGTGTCACAGCCAGTGGGTTTTGGAGATGGCTTTTAAGGAATACCACCAGTATCATGGACGTGACAACTTTCCAACCAATGAGTAAGTATCACTGTGTTCCTGTTAGTTACACGCCATGAAAATGTAGGGCCTACACAGTACATAGTTGTGGCAGGTATGGTGTGTTCAAAGTGCATTCTTTGCGCATATCACATACGTACCATAGGCTTGACATACCTAGTATGTAGTCACTGACAGACAGCATACTGTGTCAACATATGGAATTAATTTCAGTTGCCTGTTGTTCATGGTCACAGTCTCAGTCCACAATGTACGTTGTGTGCATCTAAGTGACAGTGCTTAAAGTGGCAATACACAATGCATCTAATAGCGTCTGTACGCTTTGGCAGTACTGACATGCTAATACAATCTTGCCTCTTCTACACCCTTGACTCTTGTACATGTATGGTGATTTCCATCATAGTTTCAATACGTACAACAATGATGTTTTCACACAGTCCATGCACATGCACTCTTTTGAATTGTTTTATTACATTCCCATACCACTGACAGTGAATGAAAACATTGTGTCCGGCACACGTGTACTACTTCCTCAGACACGCAGCTTGCCATCAATCAATCAATCAATCAATCAATCAAATCTTTATTTATCCAGGCGAACATCGTTGAGCAAGGCTCATTTGCAAGATGGACCTGGTAAGGTCAAGGTTCAATTTACATGAGATATAGCATTCAGAACATTTAAAAATATAAGAATACAAAAATGTGAATTATACAACAAATCCCAATAATATAACAATCAGATTATACACCAGTTTGTGAAGACAGAAATAAAACAATAAATCAGATATAGAACACATAATTTGACATGTTAGAAAAACAAGGATATAATACATATGTACACGATTCATAAGGTAGCCAGCTCACTAAGATAGGTAATAGGGGACAAAGGAGGGTTTTGTGGCTGACGGAGTGGCAGGATGGATACCTGCAGTAATGGTCTGGGGTAGGGAACCGGGTGGGGAAGGGAGGAATTGTAAGAGTTGGTGCATTAAGAGGATCCAGAGTAGGTATAGGAGGAAGAGGAGAGGGTTAGGCGAGAGGTATGAGCTGGGAGTGTTAGGGAGATTAAGTATTAAGGGTATAGGGAACTGAAAAGGCACTGGTTAGTGAGCTATAGGGTAGTTTCACAGTGGGTGCTGGTAGGCTTGTCCTGTCTATCTAAAAATGGAGGGTTAAACTAGTGTTGATGGAAGCAGTTACATTTTTCTTTCAAAATCCTATTGTATAGATATTTGAAGGCTGAAATAGATATAAGCTTCTTCACTTTCAATGTCTTCTGCATTGTGTTCCATAGAGTGGATAACACATAGCTAACTGCATATCTACCATGTCGAGAGTGGAATTTAGGCACCTTGAGGGTAATAAGGTTCAGACTTCTTAATGCATAACTATTTGATGTGGCTTGTAGAAAACAGTCAGAGATATATTTTGGAAGCTGCTGCGATATTGCTCTGTAGGTCCATAATATTGCATTTCTATCTCTTCTGGCTTGAAGCGACGTCCATCCCACTGCAGAGTAGAGCAGACAGTGGTGAGTGCTGTAGGGTAGGTCTGTGATGAACCTCAAGGCTCTGTGATATAGTGTATCTATCTTGTTCAGACATACAGTAGGGCAGCGACTGTATAAGAAGTCAGCATAATCTAGTACTGAGAGGAAAGTGGCCTGGACCATCTTCTTTTTTGAATCACTTGTAAGGAAGTGCCTTATTTTGTAGTAAAGTCCAAGTCTTTGTCTGAGTTTTTTTAACAGTTCTTCCAAATGCTCTAGGTAGTCTAACCTATTATCTAGCCATACCCCCAGGTATTTGAATTTTGTGACATAGTCTAGGTTTTCACCAAGGGTAGTGGATAATTTCGGTTGAAAGGGATAGTGTATCCTGACTGCACCTGAGGGGAGAAAAACATTGCCTTGGTCTTTTTTTGCATTCAATAGTAGTTTCTTTCCCAGCAGTTGATATTGCAGCAGGTCGAATTCTGCTTGTAATTCTTTGCAGGCTATAATAGGTGAAGAGTGACTGACATACAATACTGTATCATCCGCAAACAGGTGTACAGTGGCTTTGGAAAGATTTAAGTCGATGTTGTTGATATATATTGCAAATAGGATAGGGCCAAGGATAGATCCTTGTGGTACTCCTCTTTGAAGTGGTCTGAGTGGGGATATATCTCCTTCGGCCTTTACCTACTGAGTTCTTCCTGAAAGATAATTATGAAACCATCTAATGGAATTGGTGTCAAGCCCAACTGACCTCAGTGATGAGAGGAGCAGGTCGTGGTCAACCGTATCAAAGGCCTTACTTAGGTCTAAGAAAACAGCACAAACACAATTTTTTTTGTCCAATTCAAGTTGCCAGTCGTTGGTGACTTTTGCAAGAGCTGTGATGGTACTGTGATTTGTTCTGAAACCAGATTGTGCTGGGTTTACAAGATTGTTAGCTTCTAGGTACTCCCTTAACTGGGTGCTCACAATTTTTTCAAGTAGTTTGGACAGAACCGGGAGAATGGAGATTGGTCTGTAGTTATTGAGGTCTGTGGGCTCCCCGGTTTTCAATAGTGGAATAACTTGAGCGGTTTTCCAGATTGACGGGATACCTCCTGACTATAATGAGAGGTTGAACAGATGTGTCACCGGTGCTGCTAAAACATGTAAGGCAATTTTTATGAAGTAGGGGTCAAGGGAGTCAGCACCTGCACTTTTTTTTGTATCCAACTGTAATATTAGTTCTTCAACTTGTTTCAGCGTGGTTGGTGTGAAGGAGAAAGTGGAATCAGTCACTTTTACATCAGAGTTCTTAATCCCTAGTTGCAATCTCAGAAGATTGGCAGGAGAGGAGTCAAATGCTAGCCCAGCAGTAGTAAAGTGATTATTAAAAGCTTCCAGTACTTCTATTCTGTCAATGATGGTTCTATTTCCACTATGTACTTTTTCTGGGAGTAGGTTGCTTGTGACATTGCCAGTTATATCTTTTATGGTATTCCAAAATTTGGCGGGGTTGTGGTATGATGAATCTAGTTCAGCCATATAGTATGCAGCCTTTGTGTCTCACTATTTCTTGGTGCAGAGATTCCCAGCTTTCTGAACTGCTCCCAGTCAGTGGCTAACTAGTTTTCGAGCCTTCTTCCAAAGCTTATCCCTGTTGAGCAGGTTGGATTTAAGATCTGAATTGAACCAATGACAAGTTTTATTTTGATACGAAGTTTAGAAACTGGTGCATGGGTGTTTAGAGCACTTGTAATGATATCATTTAGAATACCATGTGCAATCTCCATAGTGGTCGCTAAATAGAACTCTTGCCATCTTGTGGAGTGTTTGATATCATCCAGGTATGCATTGATGTTGAATTTCTTTTTCGATCTCCTCAGCATGAATTTTGTAGGGGATGAAGGCTTACATGCTATTCTAATTGCTGCAATAGTACAATGGTCACTGATGTCATTGAACAGTACTCCAATATGTGAGAAGAGGTGAGGTTTACTCACTAATAGTACATCCAGTAGTGTATTGTTTTTAGGGTTCTTTTTGTTTACTCTAGTAGGTTCATTTATAAGTTGTGTAAGCCCATGCATGTCACAGAATGATGTTAGTGGTGCAGCTGCCTTAGAGAGCCAGTTTAGGTTAAGGTCGCCTATGATTATGGTTTCTTCATTCCCTGCTGAGATCAAGTCCCCCAAATGGGATAGACTCTTAAGGCCAGCTGAGGGAGGCCTGTAACAGCCGATCAATTGTAGCGAGATAGTGTTGGAGAGAGCTATTCTGAGGGATGAGCACTCGAATTCTTTTGTCATGGAAGGCGAGTCAAGACAAGTTGCAGGTAGGTTGGCCTTTACAGAATTACTACCCACCTCCTCTTGTATGCCTATCAGCTCTGAATGTTTGATAGTCAAGTAAGTTAATGTCTCTGTCAGCTGTGTCGGCCTAAGCCATGACTCAGACACTACAAAATGTCAGGTAGTGTGTGAATGCAGCCTGGAGCAATGTGATTTTTTAGTAGGCTACATACATTAATATGTAGAAGGCTTAGCCTCTAATCTTTACTAATTCTGATGGTGCAGAGATATTCACAGGTGGCCCAGGGTTAAGTTCCACGTTCCCAGAACAAATTAGTAATAGCAGTAGTAATTTCATAGTTGCCGTCAAAGATAGGGTATAGGATCTAGTAGATGCATTCATTTTTGATTTTTTTTGATTTTTATTTTGTTGGGATCTTAAATGCCATTCGGCTTCAGTCCTTTGGCCTCTTATAGTAGAAAAGATTAATACTTTAACTGAAATAAGTGTGGACTGTATATCTGAATGCAGTTGATGATAGTCACCAAACAGATGTACAGCCGACTGTGTCCCTCCATAGTAGCTGTTAAGTGTGTAAGATCGTATTAGTGGGATGTCATAGAAACATATCCAGTCTCCTGCTATGTGATTGCAGCAGGAGGAGAACAATACCGTATCACTTTGCATTGTATCATTTAGATGTCTGCATCTTTTACTGAATTCCAGTATTATAAGTAATACAAAAAGGCACAAGGGAAAGTTTCCCATTATGAGGTGACCAGATGTTCTATCTTGCAAAATACTCGCAGTAACTGTTCCGTTGGTGGTGTTGCTATGTGATTGCACAGACTAAATGTCAGCACTATAGATGGAGTAATATGGTGATCCACTATCTGTGATCAGCAATGGATGTGTGTCAGGCTATAGGTCGGCAATATGTGGCAGGCGTGGTTTTAGATTTTTGGCGGGAAAGTGACTACTTAAGAAACACCACAGGAGGGGGAAGGGCAGGTGGGCATAAAAGTTGCGGCTTTGCCGTACCTTTGTTGGAGGGTCTTTCCGGCTCTATGGAGCTCGGCGCCGGCTGGAGGTGCCGCCCGCCCGCTGGCGGCATCTGTCCTCGGCGCTCAGTGAGGGGCGCTCAGCAAGGGTCTTCCTCTGGGGAGACAAGAGAGAGCGCAGCTGGGTTTAAGTCTTTTTTGGCTCTGGCGTAAGCAGAGCAGCAGGGGGGCCAGTAAGATTAGCAAGTGAAAGGCCAGGGAGGGGGCTAAGGCGCCGAAGCGTCTGGCTACCAGCAATTTCGGCACAGGAAGGCTGTAATCACTTCGTCCCACTTCACACCTGTCACAGTTTTCCCCACCCCACAATTACAGTGCTCAGCTCTTTTTTGAGAATTTATACACAATCAATGCCCCAACAAATATTTCCGAATAAAAAAAATATAAATCTTTAGCGGTAGAATGCCATAGTAATGCATGTTCCTGTGACACATGTACTGTACCGACATGCAGTGCCTGCTAAGCAGGACGTAATTTCTATGCATATGTGCCACTGATGATGATTTTGTTATGCTGTCTGTGTGTAATATAGTCATGTGCAATGCAGCACATGAAAGCAGGACCATTTGTACTGCAGAGGGCACCAATCCTTTATTGCCTGTCGTTCTCACTGTAGATTGTTTTCCTGTATGCTACAACACTGTTGTTAGGTGTAGCAAACATTGTTTTTCCATATTGGTACAGCAATGCTGTATTTTCCCGGACTCCTATGTACTACTGTGCACGTGACTTAGTCATTAGTACAGAAACATAACATGTAGGTTTTTGTATTCCAGTGCTATGCATGCCTAGCGATTGTTGTGTCCGAATGTGTACCACAGCTCGACAGTATCACCATACAGATGGTGACTGCATGCAGCAGTAATGAGTCTTGGTACAGTTATGACATGTATTCATGAGTGTGCAGCAATCTGCAATGCTGTGTGGTGCTGTTGAGCACATTGCACATAGAATAGGCATAACAGAAATGGTGCTCGTCACCCATGACTCCTGCAACGCAGTGTACATGACTGTATAGTATTTGTCCTACTCATTATTTAATGTTTATCAACTAGTTTGTGAAGCAGTAAGTGCATCCAAAGGTTGGCCACTTCTCCCTTTCTTTAACGGACTTCATTACTTTGTGACTTTCTTTCGCATAGCGTGTCATTACATAGATACGCATACCGTACCTATTTTTAAATCCTCAATTCCGCCATCCATTGTGCTATATTGTGAAGTTCATTACATGCTGTTAAATCGGGTTGTGACTACTTAAACATGTGTCAGACAATCAGCTGGTTACAGGCATACCCTATAATAATGTTCTGTGTTCTTGAGTTGTACATAACAGTGTTCATATTCCACCTGCATTTCTTAGTACTTGCTGTCTCCTTTACTGAAGCACTAACCATTCTCTCTCTCTACAGGAGGAATTGCTATCTGGCCTACAGATGTTTCACTAGATGGTGCTGGTGGTGGCTTGGGTGCCACGTGAGGGTCATTCTTCCTGCCTGTGTGGTACAGTCGATAAGACAGCGATGGCCATCAGTACAGTACACCGGGTTCAGGAACGCCAACTTATGATGGTAGGTATGACGTGTACTGCATGTTGTGCTTCACCTTTTCTGTTTTGTGATGTACAGTTGTGATACATCAGCCAGAGGTGCCATTTTTCTACTTGTGGTTATTACATAGACTCTGATGACCCATAATGACTACTATGCCCACACACTCTTACAATTTCCTTACCCATGGGATAATCTGCAGATCCCTGTTATCCAACAGCATACTTTGTCCTACTCCCACCTCACCCAAGAATTGTCTAGTGTCTGTCTGAGGCATTCTTGAGTTTCCCATGCTGTTTTTCATCCCACCACCTCCTCAGCAAGGCTGTCCCATGTGTCCACCACCGTCTCCATGAAAAAATAGTTCCTCTCGTTGCCCGTGAACCACAACTCTCGATTTTCATATGGATCAACATTCAAATATCTCTGTTTCTGAAAGATGCCACCATTTTTGTGGTTTGTTGATTCTGTCAATGAAATTGTATTGTTGTTTTATGTCCACCCTTTTCCTCGTTTCAGTGAGGGCATACATAGTAACATATTGTACTCTATGTTACTTTAATCTTGTGGTGTACACCTTGTAAAATGTAACTTTCCCTCCTCTGTACTGCCTCCATCCTGTGTATGTCCTCGCAGGAATTGTTCCTTCCGATTGGCATGCAGTATTCTTGACGGGGTCTCACCAAGTAACTGTACAGAGCAATAACAACTTCATGTTTTATACTGTTGATGCCTCTCCTTACACATCTCTGTATCCCCTGCTAGCCCTCCACAATGATGTCTCACATTGGTCGCATAACTTTATGAGATGTAATATCACTGCTCCCAGTTTCATTTCCATTTCTGTTGCGGTTACTACCTCCGCCATCCCACTGTGTGCTGTTTCCCTGATGTTTTGTTTCACAGGTGCATTACTTGTCACATCTTCTCATTGAATGTAAGCTGCCAAACTTCAGACCATTTTGCCAACCTTACAAAGTCCCTTCTCACCCTTTCCATGCCCCTGGTGTATCAACGCTGTTGCACATGTTTTAGTAATCTGCCAGTAGGCAAACAATTCCTTCCATTCCCTTTCACAATGTCACCCATGAAGACATTACACAGGATTATGCAGTATACCACTACTAAGCAAAATTTCTTTGTATTTATTTTTTATGTATTTCATTTTTCGTATTACAGCAATGGAGGTAAGAGCGCTTTAACTATTTCCTAAAATCAGTAGCAGCCTGCAAACAGCAAACTATTTAGCACAGGTATATTTGCCTGGATGTACTGCTCAGAGCTTTGTTACACTTGTTGGGGGGAAGGGGCTGCATCCTCCCATTACATAGGCAAACTGCCATGTTCAGAGTTTCTACAGCAAGGAGAACTTTATTCATTTGTTAGCTGGCAGATTACATCCCTTGGGCAGTTTCTTTTACTCTTATTTAAAAGCAAAGCCCTCATGTAATACTTCTGTAACCCCCCTGCAAATGGGGGTTCCCAAAAGACTTCCAGGAGCTTGCTTGAATGCTCCAAGCCTGAATGGTGTTTGGCATTTAAGCCATTTATCAGTGAGTGTTTTTAGAGCCTCTGGTACTGTCTCTTTAAGAGCTGTCTGCTTGCAGACATAATTAGTTTATATGGGGGGACTGTGTGCTTCTCTGAGTACCACTCGAGCTGCTGCCAATTCACTTCATTTTTGCAGTCACTAGAGTGCAAAGGAACCTATCTGAAAGATGTAACTGTTTGCCAGAAATTATTTAGAGTAATAATGAAATTACAGTTTGTCTAACCTGCTTTCTTTGCAGTCAGAACTGTGTCTGCTAGTTCCCATTCTAGTTTTGAACTGCTGAACTGGACCAATCAGTGTGGGGTAGCTAGCTCTAAAATGGTGCCTTGGACGAATCAGAACTTGGACTCATAATCTGAGCCAGCCACAAGAGGATTGTATGGGCAGTGACTCTGGGAGATGTAGTTTAGACTTCAGTGCCTTTTGGACCAACAGCAGCAGTCTATTGTGAGTGACAGCCAATCAGTCAAGAACTGGGAGGAACTCAAAGGAAGTGCCAGTTTTGTCGGTTGGAGTTTCAGTTGAGCTTTGGCAGTGAAGAAGGAAGGAGCCCTGTGCTTTTTCAGTGTGCAGTTTTAGTCAAAAAGCGTGTGTAAGGCCCAGAGTTCCGGTCTGCAGCTTGTGTAACAGCTTGTTAGGACTGAATCCGTCCTGTGAAAAGAATCAAGGATCTCTGAAGAGTAGAAACCAGGCTTACCCTGTAGAAGACTGGAGGAATTGCTGAAAATTGCACTCGGTCTGTCAGGAACTGAATCTGCTGTGTGTTCTCCGGGTATTGTGCAGTAATTGCGATTCGGGAAACAGATGCAGCCTGCCTGGTATAGTGCTTTCTTTTATATGGATGTGTGAAGAGGTTTGTGTACCTCAAGTGAGCCCTGCTGACATTGAAGGACCCTATCTTATTTGGAGGTCGTGAGTACTAATTCAGAGGTCGCTCCCTGTTGAATTGCCACATTAAATCCAAATGGAATTACTGTACTGCTGACTGTTTAATTCTCCTTTTCTCTGTGTGAAAGGCCCTACCAGCTGCCACAGTTTGGACTAGCCACTAGGGCTTGGGTACCCAGGGACAGTAACTGATAGGGATAGGCCTGTGCACAGAGCCATAGATAGATTATTAGAGTGATAAGCTAATTAACCTGATTTCCCCTGTCCTTGTTATATCCCCTAAATAAATCAGAGCTGCTTGTTTCAGCAAAGTTATACTGCCTGAGGTATTTGTCTATGTTAAAGTACTGTACTGTGATTGTTGCACTGTATCTCATTTCACAGGAGGTCCCAGTGCCGAACCAGACCTGGGGCAAGTGTATACTGTGAAGGTAATTCTGATATATGTGTGGGCCACCTAGTGGGAAGAAAGGGGTTGCAGTGTCCCAGAGGGCTGTGACCAAGTTAGTTTAACTATTGCAAACCCTGACCTCTGGGTGGAGGCACCCGCCATTGGATCCAGGCCCCTCAACCTGTTAGTGGCAAATCAGGCAGGGGTAGTAGCCCCTGGGATAGCGCCATCTAGGGGTTACACTTCTTATGGTGATCTCTATATACCAGCAAGCCACATTCTTTTTGGGGGGGGGTGTTTGTAGAACACAAACTAAACTGAAGACTACCCTGATAGTGGCCAGCTAGCAAGGCTCAAAGATAAACAAAATATAAAGTACAACAAACTTACACAGAAGGAAAAGGTAACTACAACTTTATTTTACTTCCAGGGACTACTGCATGCTATACACATCCCTAATTTGGCATCGTGGGGTAAACTTTGTTGAAGCTGAGCTGCTTTAACCATCACTACAGTTTTCCAACTGGGGTAGGGTCACCCACCCTATCACAGAGGAGGGTGAGGATTGAGCATCTGATGGATAGCTCTCCTCTCCCGGGGGGAGGGCTACAGAGTTGTCCGCCATTACAGTGACCCCCGATGCAGATCGTAGGCACTGCAGGATGTGGATGAAAGATGTGGGGGAGCATGGTTGATGGTGGCAGGATTGCCATGCGCCATGATGTCATTGCACGACACACTTGGGGGGAGGGAACAAGTGCACCAGAACAGGGAAAAACCCTGCTCTGTGGGGTAGGCGACAGCACTTGACCCCCATGCCCACTGCCGGATCCAGCCCACACGTCCTTCCAGTTTGTCCACCTATGCCCTCACCTGCAGCCTGCTCAGTCTCTAGGAACACCGAAACAGGAGGGGTGGCCCCACCCTGGAGGGGTTAAGCCTGGGGTATTGGCTGCAGGAGGAGTGGGGGAGAGAGGAGGCTCGGGCTGGGAGGACCTCAGGTCAGGATCAGTCAGGATGCCTGAGAGAGGCTCCGCTGGCCATGACCTGAGGGAAAAAGAGTGTAAAACAAAACAAAAAAAAATGCTTGCCACTGAATCCTTTAAATCTTTTACCTGTGGTCCTGTTTGCCCTCACGAACAGATGCACATCATGGTGCCACTATAGGCCTGTGTTCCTCCCGGTTTAACCACACTCCAAGATGATGCAAAAACCCTGAAGTCTGCTTGCCTTTTGCAACCATTCATTGAAAGCCAAGGTGCAGAGCAACCTCCACTCACCCATGGCATGGACAGCTATGCCCTCTGAGAAGGCTGCAACTTGTGGTACTTGTCTAGTGCCTCTCCCCACTGCAGGACACTACTGCTGCACTGCTCAGATCCCAGTCCCTGCCAGGTGATTTGTCCACAGCTGCAAGATGACGTACATCTCTCTCTAACATGCTACTGTTCCCACAGTCCTGAGTATTTGCTTACTGTCCCTTCAAGCCATGTGTCCGTGCTGTCACCTTACCTCTCTGTCACCTACCTCCCCTCTTTTGTTGTATCACATGCTTTATTGACAGCAACAGAAGATCACATTACCCAAACGTGGTCATCAAATGCTTGTTAAATACAGATCATTTGCGATATTGTGGTGTAGTTACAACATTACCATGCTCATGACATACAGGGAAATAAAAATGAAGGTATATTTCATGGCAGGCACCATGCACATCGACCTGTCATGTGACCACTGATTATAACAGTGATGTTCTGTTACACTGCTGTGGTGTGCCACAGCTACCCACCAGAGCAAGTCATGATGTGTATACTGAAGGAAAGGTTGGTGGAATAGCTAGAAGAGCATGGTGTCAAGGATGAGAGGCAGCATGGGTTCATGGGGTGGACATCGTGTGAAAGAAATTAGATTTACCTTTTTGACTGTGTCAGTAAGACAGTAGACAGTGGCCAAGTGGTAGACATCTTGTATCTTGATTTCAGCAAGGTCTTTGACTCTGTGCCCCACAAAAGGTTGATCATGAAGTTGGTGGACCTTGCAGTTGGGGAAAAGATGGCCACATGGGTGGAAAAATGGCTGAGGGACAGAACGCAGAAGGTGGTGGTAGGGTGACAGTTATCTTACACCACAGAGGTAGCCAAGGGGGTCCCACAGGGCTCCACGCTGGGGCCGGTGTTGTTCAATGGGTTCATCAATGACATTGGGGATGTCATTAAAGGTGTAATGTGCCTATCTGCAGATGACACCAAGCTCTGTGGGAAAGTGGACACAGCTGAAGACATACAAAACCTACAGGATGATCTTGAAACAATGGGTAGGTGGTTCAGGAGGATGGGAGTAGTGGGTAGGGTGGGCCGGGACATTTGGTCAAGCTGTGGATCCTGCATTATGAACGGACTTGATAGACCAAATATCCTTCTTATGCTTGCTTCTTCGTCTGTTCGTATGTCATGTGTGACACGGGCAGACAGAGGCATGCACACAGACTTCATAATCGGCACCTTGCTTGTACAACACAGAAATGCTAAGAACGATGCAGAAACATTAGTGACTGATACTGTATCTTGAATCATACTGTAACTCTGTATTGCTTCAGTATCATTTGTGTTCAAATAACAATTACTTAAACTACTCAATGCAGGAAAATTCAACAGGGTAACGTGAATGTGTAGCACTGTAAAAAATGGATTGTCATATCATTACAAATTCTGATCTTGTTTGGTTACAAGTATTGTTGCAATTTCTTTATTTGCATTTCTGAAGTACTGCATTGGCTATCAAGCAGTCTGGCTCAGTACTTACTAACCTTTGAGGGTTGCACACAAGTACTTGACATATGTGGTGCTAGGCATACGCAGTAGTTGTTCACATCAATAAATGACCAATGTTTCCAGTTTATCACTTCATCTGGTCCATCAGTCACTGAGTAGTAAAGTGGTGGTGGTCCTTCCACAACTTTATTGCCTCATCTTTGCGTGGCTTATCAAATGCAGAAGACAGCATTGGTGGCAAGGACCTGTTGTCTGACTCGGAAGACATGTCATTGTCTGTGACTCTGTTCTCCACCCGATCAATAATTCCAGGTACAAAGTCTGCAGTGGGAAAGAAAGCAGTAAGTAATTACGTAACATGTCCTTCTTTTTCCTTAACCTATCACTTTTTCATTTACAGATTCCCTGGAGTCATCGTGCAGTGTTCAACTTCACCGCACTGCTATCCCAAGCCATGGCAATATAGCATGACTGTCATAATTACATGGCTGTGACCTCCAGAGTTATTGACACATTGCTACCACCATGACACTCTGTTGAAGTTCGTGTTGCTCAACATTTTTCCTGTGTACGTTTTCAGATGACTGTGCATCACTGTGGAGGTTCTGTTTCTGCATTTTGATGTTTCATTAAGCTCAAACGGGCAGTAAATATTTTGAAAGAGTAAGACAATGGTTGATAATTGAAATAAAATATATTCATTACAGTCAGTTTGGGGGCATGATATTTAGAGTGCATTGGAGTGTAGTGCTAGTACATTAATGCATTTCACTGGTGGTATGCTCCCCAGCAAGCATGTTTCCATGCTGCTATGTGTGCTGGCCGGCTTGTGTTCCACCACCAGTCAGCAAACGGTCATACAGAGGTGTAGGCTGTATGTCAGCCAGTGTTCAACTGTAGTCCATCCAACATTACCCACACAGAACAAGTCAAATATCAACAAGTGATGCGTCACAGCAAATATGCACTGATGACCATCGCCCATCACACCCTGAAGCTGTGCGGATTAAAACATTTGTGTCCCCCCACAGCCACTGTCAGTCAGCACATGACAACTGGTAGCTCACTAATCAGTTGGTGTCACAAGAAATGCCTTTTGTCATTATGCCACAGCAATCATCATTGTTGTCTGCTGAATTGGTCACTGAGGTGTGCAACATCAATGTCCCCTGGTGCCCTTCTCATCCGAACAAGGAATATATCATCCTTCATCTATGCTACACCACTTAATAGTGTACATATATAGAGATGTATTTTGTGAAGACATACTGCACTTCAGTCACCATCTCTTGGTGTACAGCTTGTGAAGTCATTTATGTCTGTTCCATGACCAAGTGGGATGGTGATAATTATACAATGGCTTTTAAATTATCACTCTCTGATTGGCTGACTAGCACATCCCAGCAGTGGTAAATTTTGACATTACCCAGGGGAAGAGGTGCCAGCAAGCTGCACTTTAAAAATCACTCCAGCCGCCAAAACCAAACCGAGAAACCGCCATATTGGCTCACCAGTAAAGCGGTAAATTTCACATTTTTTAACACGGATAACAGAGTCTCCAGTAATCTCCAATGGCACAACGCAAATCTCATCGCTCTACAAGTGACAAACCCTGCCTATTACCTCAGTTAGTCCATTTAAATGCATACCTGTGAGAACTGCGCCAAAAACTCTGCCAACTAAAAACGTACAACGGCTCGAACTGACCATGCCTGCTGCCACCAGAAAACATGCACACATTGCACCAACCCCCTGCAACTAAACAAATATTTAAATAGTTTAAACAATGCTCAAGTGGGAGAAGTGTTTTTGAATTAAAAACCAGCGCTGGACGTTATGGAATGGCGAAAACCATAGCCGTGATACTAGGCATCGTCTTGCTTATACTTGGGCGCATGCCTAGTATCATAACCAGTTTTCAGCTGTGATTTTTAAATTCTAACTCTCGTTTTTAATTCAAAAACACTTCTCACAGTTCAGCTTTCTTTAAACTATTCACATACTGTACTTGTTTAGCTGAACTGGGATGTCAGGTGCTCTTATACTTGTTACCTCTAGCCTCTGTGTCCATCACCAGTCACGCTCACTCCAGCTCCACAGCTTAAATCTCTGGCTCACTCCTTCTTTCCGTTATCAGCTTTGCCATCACTTCCACCTCATCGTAAAACCCAAAGCACTCTCATTTAATACCCGTAGCTCCCGCACTACACAGCATTTCACAAGCTCTCTCTGTCTCTATGGAACAACGTTACAAGCATGGCAGTAGGCAGCAACCAAGAACTATTTTTTATTGCACAAGAATAAACTAAAAAAAATTCAAAATACAATAAAAAGAAAATTTTCTTTGTTTGTTTTTTTAAACCTAAAAAAAAAGAACAACATTGTATAATAGCAATAACCCACTCCAGGGTGTTGGTGATGCTGGTTTTACCCACGCCCTGGCGAAGTTTACTCACTCGGCCTGTGGCCTCGTGACTGAACCACGCCAGGCGTGGGTAAAACCAGCATCACCAACACCCTGTCATGGTTTATTGCTTAAGTATAGGATCAGGCTAACTGGCAGTAAATGCTAGGACTTATACTAGGATGTTAAATATTGAATAAGTGTATGCTGGTTTCCACTTGTATTTATTATTCATTCTAGGCATGGACCCTTTTTATACGGATTATCTGTTTTCACCATACCCCCTCTTCCCTCATACAGTTTGATTACCTATGTCAAACAGATGTTATAAGTGAGGATAATTACAAATTTAGGATTCCTGGAAACAACCCGCTACTAAAGTGTACAAGTGTATATTGTTTATATTTATATTATGTATGTGAATTCTTGTTTTCTGTTTCAATTGCTCCTAAAAATGTGTTAAAACAGGACCATCTTGAAAACAGGCCCTTGGGGCCTAATGATGTGAAATGTCAAACTTCCTGTATAACAAGAAAGAGTAGCTTGGCAGAAGACACCAGAAGAAGGGACTGCTATGTAACTGGACTTCTCTGCTGGGACTAAAGAAGTAGAACTCTTGTACTTGGAACTTTAATTTAGGGTAAAAAACTAACAAACAAAACAAAAAAAAGTGTGTGTTTGTCTGAGTTAACTGAACTGAATGGTTGTCTGAACAGTTATCTAGGTGTAAATCTCAGGTGATTGAAAGGACTTGATAGCTGTCAGGTTTAAATTACTTGTGGAAAGATCTAGTAAGTAGGGGGAGTGGCTTAGCTAGAAGGAAGCTACATTTAAAGACTGCCTTAGAAATATTTTGCTAGTATCTTGGCAGAAGACACCAGGAGAAAGGACTGCTGCGTGACTGGACTTCTCTACTGGGACTATATTGCCTTCCTTTCCTCCCTTCCACCCTCCCACCCAAAGCTAGTTCTACTTTTTTTATAGGCACAGAATTTGACTGACAACAGGAACTTCCTGTTTGGGAGCAGGAAGTGAGTGATCACAGAGCCACCGAAGACCCACCATCCTAGAAGGGCAAGAGTAGCTCTCCGGCCCCCTCTAACTGCTGGAGGTCTGCCTCTGAGCAAGTAAGGGGTCTACTGAGAAATATAGGATATTCTTGTCTCAGAACAGGTCAATCAGGAGCTTAAAGGGCACACAGGCAGAAAGTAAGAAGAGAGAGAAAAAAAAAACAGAGGAAAGAGTAAGGATTGCAAACAGTTAAGGGGCCAGAAATAAGACATGATGGGAGTGGTGCAGTGCAGTGGCTGTGGAGCAGCAGTCTTCCGGGAGACATTCTGGAGGATGCGGTGTTGTCCCATCTGCAGGCACCTGTCTGGGCTGAGGGAGGAGGTTGCTCATCTCCAGGCTGAGTTGGCCAGTATTTGTGGGACCTCCTCTTCCATCCAGGGATCACCAGTGCCACTGCCGTTACCTCAGAGGTTGCCAAGAAGAGGAGTGGTTGGATCACAGTGGGCTCAGGGAGGGTGAGGGTGGTGGAACAGGGCACATCCCTCAGTTGTGCCTCTCCACAATTCCTATGCCATTCTGGCAAAGTGTGGTTCCTCTATGGAGGCACCCACAGTGGAGACCAAGGAGGATGCTGGGAACCTCCACAAGGAGACCCAAGGAGGGTGGCAGGGGACCCTACAGGGAAGGAACAACTCCTGGTGGGGACTCCATTGTTAGGAAGGTAGAACTGGGGGAGGAAGGGGAGAGGGAGGTAAGGTGCCTGCCTGGCGCCATGGCTTGGAGGGACAGGGAGCGAATCCTCAGGATTGCCAGAGCAGCTGCACAGGGAAGGGAGCTGGATGTCATTGTCCACCTAGGGACTAATGACCTGGCTAAGAAAGGAATTAGAGAAGTGCAGGAAGAGCCTGTGGAATTGGGGAGGGGCCTTAGACAAGTAGCACGCACGGTAACCTTCTCGGAGGTGCTGCCCATCTATGACGTAGGACAGGCTAGGGTGTTCAGCACCATGGGATTCAATCAGTGGTTGAAAAACTGGTGTGGAGCTCAGGGATTTGGCTTCAATTGAGACTGGGGGTCCACCTGGAGTGATGCAAGCCTATACTGGCATGATGGGCTGCATCTGTCCAGGAGGGGAACCAGGATCCTAGGTGATAGGTTTAAATACTTCATTGGCTAGCATTTAAACTAGCCAAGGGGGGAGGCACTAGAAAGGAGCAGGGAAATTCTAGCCCCCCCCCAAAAAAATCACAGCAGTAAGTGCGGTAAACACCAACATAGAGGTGTCGATAGGGAGAAGGGCAGGGGTAAATGGAGAAAGTGACAAAGGCAAGAAGGACAGGGATGGGACAAAAAGGAGTAAGGCCATCAGGAAATGGAGGGTAATGAGTACCAATGCCCATAGTCTGGGCAACAAGCTCCCTGAGCTGGTGGCCTTGATGGAAGAGGGATGCCTGGATATCGTAGCAGTCACAGAAACATGGTACACAGAGAACCATGACTGGGATGTTAACATACCAGGGTACATAACCTACAGGAGAGACAGGCAGGGAGAAGAGGGGGAAGAGTAGCTCTCTATGTAAAAGAAGGGATAAAAGCAACTGAACAAAAGAGTAAACAGGGGAGGGAGGCACTGTGGGTCACCTTGGAGACTGGAAAGGCACCACAATCTGCACAGGGTTGTGTACAGACCCCCATGTCAGGGAGGGAATGGACAAGGATATGATAGAAGGCATTCTTAGAATGACAGAGAAAGGGAGATACTGTTGATGGGAGACCTGAATATGCCAGATGTTGACTGGAGCACATTTGCAGCCACATCCAAGAGCAGGGCCATTCTTGATGCCCTACAGGTGGCAGGCTTCAGACAGCTAGTTTGAACCCACTCATGAGGGAGCACCTTAGACCTCATACTCTCAAACGGGGCATGAGGGATCTCAGATCTAGAAGTGGGTTGCCATCTGGGAACAAGTGACTATCAAACAGTGTGGTTCACGTTAAACTCAGCTACAGAGTCAAGCCATACAAAAGTGAGGGTACTGGGCTTCAGGAGGGCTGACTTTGGCAAGATGGGAGAGTGCCTCAGAAAAGCACTAGCAAACAGGCTAGAAGGAGGTGTGGAGCAACAATGGGGAATCATCAAAACTGCCATCACTGACGCAACAAGCCTTTGTGTGAAGCAAATAAACAAATCAAAATGAAAGAAAAAGCCACTATGGTTCTCAAAAGAGGTGGCTGTGAAAGTCAGGAAGAAAAAGATAGCATTCCGGAAGTATAAGGAAACACAGAAGGAGCAGGACAGAGAGCTGTACCAGTTAAGGCAGAAGAAAGCAGGGAGAGAAGTCAGAATAGCAAAAGCCCAAACTGAGGAAAAGATAGCCAACTCGGTTAAGAAGGGGGATAAAACCTTTTATGGGTACATCAGCGAGCATAGAAAGACAAAGGGAGGGACAGTGAGGCTGACTAGAATGAATGGTGGGTGGGTGGGCAGAGGGGGACAGTGAAAAAGCAGGGATACTGAACGAATATTTCTGCTCAGTATTCACAAAAGAGGAGGGAAAGTGCCTAATCCAATTAACAGAAGCACTCTTGATAGGGGGTCGATCTAAGTCCTTTCACAGAAGAAAGGGTTCTGCAAGAACTCCTAAAACTGAAGGTGGTCAAAGCAATGGGGCTTGATGGAATTCACCCCAGAATTCTAAAAGAATTAAGAGGGGAACTAGTGAAACCACTGGCTACTCTTTTTAATAAATCATGGGAGGATGGTGTGGTACCCGAGGACTGGAGGAAGGCGGATGTGATTCCTCTTCACAAAAGTGGGACCAAGACAGAGGCAGGAAACTACAGACCTGTCAGTCTGACCTCTGTGGTAGGGAAAGTGATGGAGTCACTTCTGAAGGAAAGAATAGTTGAGTACCCAGAGGCCAGTGGAGCACAGGACCCAAGGCAGGGCTATCCTAGATCTAGTACTGACTAACAAAGAAGGGATCACAGATCTCCAGGTAGAAGGTCACCTGGGGGCCAGTGACCATCACATGGTATGGTTCAGTTTGGCTACTACATCTAAATCATCCCATTCCAAGGCAAAAATATGGGACTTCAGAGGAGCTGACTTTGATAAGATGGCCTACAGAGTTAAGCTAGCCCTGGCAAAAAGAAACACAGGTGAGGGGGTACAGGCAAAGTGGGCAAGCATTAAGGATGCAATACTTGAAGCAACATCCCATTGTGTTAGACAGAAAGGAAGTGCAAAAGAAGAAGGAAACCACTTTGGTTCTCAAATACAGTAGCAGAAAAGGTCAGAGCCAAAAGGCTGGCCTTCAGGAAATATAAGGAACACAGCGGGATGAAGATAGGAGGCATACCAAACTGCCTAAGGGAAGCAGGTAAGGCAGTAAGGCAGGCAAAGTCCCAAACTGAGGAAACACTAGCACGAACAGTAAAGAAGGTGACAAGACTTTCTATAGATACATTAGTGAAAGGAGAAAGTCCAGAGGGGTATTGCTAAGCTTAATGGAGAAAGGGAGCATGGAGGAGGAGGACCCTGTAAAGGCATCTATCCTAAATAGATACTTTTGCTCAGTATTTACTGAAGAGAAGGTAGGACAGGGCCCACAGCTCAGCATCATGGACACAGGGGGAGGGAGGTGAGCACTACTCCTTCACAAAGAAAGGTCCTACAAGAGCTTGCTAAGCTCCAGGAGTGGATAAGGCAATGGGACCTGATGGCATACATCCCAGGGTACTTAAGGAGCTAAAGGAGGAACTAGCAGAGCCATTAGCAGAATTGTTTAGTGAGTCTCTGAGCACAGGAGGGTCCCAGAAGACTGGAGAAGGGTTCATGTGATCCCGCTCCACAAGAGTGGTAGCAGGGAGGAGGTGGGGAACTACAGACCGGTCAGTCTTACCTCAGTAGTGGGCAAGATTATGGGGCACTCCTTAAGGAAAGGATAGTGCAACACCTGGAATCCATAGGGCACAGGATCCAAGACAGCATGGGTTTACAAAGGAAGGTCCTGTCAAACTAATCTCATAGATTTCTTTGACTGGGTAACCAGAGTGGTGGACCAAGGGGAGCAGTTGATGTCGCCTACCTTGACTTCAGCAAAGCTTTTGACACTGTTCCCATAGAAGATTGATAAATAAGCTGGGTAGGCTCAGGGTGGGTCAGAAGTTGGTCAACTGGGTGGCAAACTGGTTGTGACGGGCAGAAAACAGAGAGTGGTGGTGAATGGTATACAGTCAGAAGAGATGCAAGTCACAAGTGGGGTACCTCAGGGATCAGTCCTGGGGCCAGTCCTCTTCAACATCTTCATTAGTGACCTTGCAGATGGACTAGAGGGTAAGGCTTGTCTGTTTGCAGATGACACCAAGATCTGCAACAGAGTAGATGATGCAGATGGGGTGGGCAGAATGAGAAGAGATCTGGATAAACTAGCAGAATGGTCAGAAGAGTGGCAACTGGGATTTAATGCAAAGAAGTGCAAAATCATGCACATAGGAGAGAAACCCTGAAGCCACCTATAGGCTGGGAGGAGTTGCTAGCAGTCACAAAGGAAGAAAGAGACTTGGGCATCATCATCACTGATGACCTAAAATCATCAACAGACCTCTAAAGCGGTAGGTAAGGCTGGGGGTGTTGGGGTGTATTAGTAGGGGTATCACAAGTCGTAAGAGGAGGTAATAATCCTCTGTACAAGACACTGGTTAGGCCCCATCTGAGTACTCGTGCAGTATTGGAGGCCACACCTTCACAAGGACATTAACCAAATTGAGGCAGTCCAGAGAAGGGCAACCAAAATGGTGCAGGGACTGCATCTGAAGACATATGAGGACAGATTAGCAGACTCAATATGTATACCCTTGAGCAAAGGAGGAGAGAGGTGATATGATCGGGCATTCAAACACCTTAAGGGCATAAAACAAGGTGAAAGAGTCTAACATGTTTAAATATAAGAAAATAGCAGGACAAGAGGACACAGCATGAGATTAGA
Organism: Neoceratodus forsteri; assembly: GCA_016271365.2. NCBI lineage: Eukaryota > Metazoa > Chordata > Ceratodontiformes > Ceratodontidae > Neoceratodus > Neoceratodus forsteri. The sequence goes on from JADMNL010000027.1 coordinate 47,275,994, forward strand.
GGAGGCCGATTAAGGGGAATGTGAGAATTCTTTTTCACAGAAAGGGTGGTGGATGCATGGAATGGCTACCACAAAGTGGTGGCTATGAATACAGTGCAGGGCTTCAAACAGGCATGGGATAGGCATAAGGGAGCAATACAAATGACTATGAATAGATAGGTCACTGACAGAGCAAAGGCCGAAGGCACATTTATAAGGTAGAAAAAGAAATGGGCAGACTGGATGGGCCTTGCGGTCCTTATCTGCTGTCAACTTCTATGTTTCTATGTTTCTAAGGCAGCATGGGTTCATAGCGGGAAGGTCATGTCAGACGAATCTAATAGATTTATTTGACTGGGTGACCAAAGTAGTAGACCAGGGAGGGGCTGTGGACATGGCCTACCTAGACTTTAGCAAGGCATTTGACACAGTCCTACACAAAGATTAATAGTCAAATTAACCAGCCTGGGAGTGGGTCCCAGGGTGGTAGCCTAGGTAAAACATTGGCTGGACAACAGGATACAGAAGGTAATTGTAAATGGAGTCCATTCTGAAGAAGCGGTTACTAGTGGGGTACATGAGGTTCAGTATTGGGTCCAGTCCTTTTAATGTCTTCATAAGTGACATTGCAGAGGGACTGGAAGGAAAAGTATGCCTCTTTGCAGATGACACAAAGATCTGCAACAGGGTTGATACAAGGGGTGTGGAAAGGATGAGAAGGGACTTGGCAAGGTTGGAGGAATGGTCAGAAGTATGGCAGCTAGGATTCAATGCAAAGAAGTGCAAAATAATGCACCTGGGAAATAAGAACCCAGGGGAAGAATACACAAAGGGGGGAGGTAGTAACAACAACAAAAAAGGAAAGGGACCTGGGGGTAATCATATCAGATGACCTTAAGGTTAGCTAGCAATGTGAGAAGGCAGTAGGGAGGGCTGAAGGTATACTGGGATGCATAGGGAGAGGCATCAGCAGCAGAAAACAGGAAGTTGTTATCCCTCTGTACAGACAGTTGGTGAGACCCCATCTGGAGTACTGTGTCCAATTCTGGAGACCCATCTCCACAAGGACATAGGATAGAGGCAGTCCAGAGGAGGGCAACTAAAATGGTGCAGGGTCTGCAAGAGAAGCCATATGAGGAGAGACTAAAAGAGCTTAATATGTATACCGTTGAGGAAAGAAGGGAGAGGAGGGACATGATATAAACTTTTAAGTACCTCAGTGGAATCAACAAAGTCCAAGAGGGTAGCATCTTTCAGAAAAAGAGACGTGCAAGAACAAGGGGACACAATTTAAAGATGGGGGGGGCAGTTCAGGGGCAATGTGAGGAAGTATTATTTCACAGAGAGGGTAGTGGATGCATGGAACAGCCTTCCTGAGGAGGTTGTGGGGTCTAAAACTGTGGGAGAAGTCAAGAATGCATGGGACAGACATAAGGCAATTCTTGTGGGGGGTAGGAAGAAATAGGCTGTTGGTTAACTAGGATCTGTGGTCTATCCTGTAGGTAGGGAAATGGGCAGACTAGATGGGCCAAGCGGTCCTTATCTGCCGTCAAAGTCTATGTTTCTATGTTTATTAATACTTAGTACTACTACTACTATAGTGCCACCGGGCCACCACTTTGTATTGATTTAAATTAGCGACAAACACAAATGATATTTACAATGAATGGCGGTTTTAAATGCTCCAACATTCTTAATATCATGCCTCTGAGTTGAAATTCCACTGTTGTGTTCAGTTTTGCACATTGTGACCCATAATGATGACTTAGATGTGTTACTTTTGACACTGATTACATGATTTGATACTCCTTCCTGTCCACATGCTCATGTATGGTCTTTGAAAGCTTGTAATAAAGAAAGGCTATTTCAAACAATGGCTGTCCTTTTATGTGTACGGTTTAATTCCTCCGCTCATCATGAGGTATTTGGTACACGGTGATGTAATCCCTGTTCTTCATCTTAATGAAAATTTCACCACTGATGATGTCAGAAATGGTAGGGCATGTCAACACAAACCAGAAACTACTGCCTGCATGGCTGTCGAGTGGTACAGATGCTGCTCGCGATGGCAGATGGGCATTCGGGTGACAGAGAACAGGTCAGTGTGTGACGGCCCAGTGCTTGGATTAATGAGCTTCAATGTAATGTTTATACACTCCCCAAGTTGGGGATAGTAGGGGCAGAGTGGTGTACACTCTGTGCATGCATGAGCTCTGTCGATGGACGTTGGTTCATGAAGCACGTGCTGAGAGTGTGGGGGTGGGTAACAACATCTGCTGGTGTCTTGGCATCGTGGCACCATCATGCATCCAGCATGTGGATTAACAAGAAATTATCCTGCCCACACAACCTCGACTGGGGTGGCGTGACATCTCCCCCTAACCACAGCAGACAAAAGCCGTAGAAGTATCTCAAAGAAAATTCCGAGGTATGGGCTGTAAGTGGGTGGGGCAATGATTGGCCACTCGGTTGGTGGTGTGGGTGGTGACAAGTCAAGGCTGCGTGGGTGTTCTGTCGTGGAAACTATGGTGTGTGTTAAGTTGTAAACAGAGATGTACATGAGTGGTCACACCAACAGTTAATAGAACTGTGAAAAAACAAACATCATGATGCAAGGATGTCAGTACTTCAGTGGTACGCACATGTTTAGTCCATCTGGTGGCCATACACACAGGGAAAGACTTGGTGTGAAACCACCAATGAGGGCAAGAGTTAGCTTACTACTGTGCTTGCACAGTCAGGTTACATGCAGTACTATGTGATGGGCATGCATTCGTATCAGGGTACTGCAGCACTATACCCTGCCACCTGCACATAATGATTTTGTAACTGTTGTCCCAAGTGCAGCACTGTACCCTACTGCCTGCATGTAATAACTGTGTAACTGGTGTCTCATGTGCAGCACTATGCCTGCATGTAGTCCCAAGATTTAAGTAACTTCTGTTTTGTCTTCTTTCACTACTTATGTCTTGCCATATGTGGTCTGTGTCTGTATTGGTCTGACCACCTCCATCCCCTTCTTATACTTTGGCAAGTCAAAGCGAATCTGACCAACACCATTCACAGTGGTTGCCTGGCTCCTTCCCACATTCTCATTAAAATTCAATGCTGCCAGTAGAGTCCTGCGTGAGAAGGGCATGTTACTGGTATTAGGATACTTGCAATGGAGCTGTGATCTGTGGCATACCACCAGGACAGAATCATAAAATCATGGAATCATAAAAGTCAGACGACAGAAAAGGGCACCACTAGCCTGTTTAGTCTGCTATACTACTCCCACTTAACTCATAGCCCATATCACTCGTACTACATGTCCCACAACGACCAACACCATGTGTCAGTCCCATGCCATCTGACCTCCCACCACTGTTTAAGCCACCAACAGTTCCTGTGGTACTTTATCTCAGTCTGACATCACCCCATTGGCGAAGTCATGGCCCCTCACAGTACATTTATATCTTCCTTGGAATAATGTTACATTATTCCATGCAGTGTCTGCACCTTGCTTCCTTTCACTTGCCACACACCATGTATCCATGTGCAAGCCTGAATGGTGTTTGGCGTTTAAGCCATTTATCTGTGAGTGTTTTTAGAACCTCTGGTACTGTCTCTTTAAGAGCTGTCCGCTTGCAGACATAATTAGTTTGTATGGGGGGACTGTGTGTTTCTCTGTTTGAGTACCACTCGAGCTGCTGCCAATTCACTCCATTTTTGCAGTCACTAGGAGTGCAAAGGGAACCTATCTGAAAGATGTAACTGTTTGCCAGAAATCATTTACAGTAATAATGAAAGTACAGTTTGTCTAACCTGCTTTCTTTGCAGTCAGAACTGTGTTTGCCTAGTTCCCCATTCTAGTTTTGAACTGCTGAACTGGACCAATCAGTGTGGGTTAAGGTAGCTCTAAAATGGTGCCTTGGATGAATCAGAACTTGGACTCGTAATCTGAGCCAGCCACAAGAGGATTGTATGGGCAGTGACTCTGGGAGATGTAGTTTGGACTTCGGTGCCTTTTTGGACCAACAGGGGCAATCTATTGTGAGTGACAGCCAATCCAGCCAAGAACTGGGAGGAACTCAAAGGAAGTGCCCGGTTTTGTCTGCTGAAGTGTCACTTGAGCTCTGGCAGTGAAGAGGGAAGGAGCTTTGTGCTTTTTCGGTGTGCAGTTTTAGTCGGGAAACGCGTGTAAGGCCCCGAGTTCCGGTCTGCAGCTTGTGTAACTGCTTGTTAGGACTGAATCCATCCTGTGAAGAGAATCAAGGATATCTGAAGAGTAGAAACCAGGCTCACCCTGTAGAAGACTGGAGAAGTTGCTGAGTGCGTTCGGTCTGTCAGAACTGAATCTGTTGTGTGTTCTCCGGGTATTGTGCAGTAATTGCAATCGGGATAGAGAAGCAGCCTGCCTGGTATAGTACTTTCTTTTTACCATATAAATGTGTGAGGAGGCTTGTGTAGCTCAAGTGAATCCTGCTGCCATTAAAGGACTTTTGCCTGTTACTGTTTACCATATAAATGTGTGAGGAGGCTTGTGTAGCTCAAGTGAATCCTGCTGCCATTAAAGGACTTTTGCCTGTTGCAGTTGGTCATATAAATGTGTGAGGAGTCTCATGGAGCTCAAGAGTAATCCTGCTGCCATTAAAGGACTTTTGTCTGTTGCAGTTGGTCATATAGATGTGTGAGGAGTCTTGTGGAGCTCAAGAGTAGCCCTGCTGATGTTGAAGGACCCTATCTTGTTTGGAGGTCGTGAGTACTAATTCAGGGTCGCTCCCTGTTGAATTGCCACATTGAATCCAAATGGAATTACTGTACTGCTGACTGTTTAACTAATTTTTCTTTTCTCTATGTGAAAGGGCCCCTACCAGCTGCACAGGTTTGGACTAGCCACTAGGGCTTGGGTACCCAGGGACAGTAACTGGTAGGGATAGGCCTGTGCACAGAGCCATAGGTAGATGAGTAAAGTGATAAGCTAATTAACCTGATTTCCCCCTGTCCTTGTTATATCCCCCCTAAATAAATCAGAGCTGCTTGTTTCAGCAAAGTTATACTGCCTGAGGTATTTGTCTATGTTAAAGTATTGTACTGTGATTGTTGCACTGTATCTTCTTATTTTACAGGGGGTCCCAGTGCCTGAACCAGTCCTGGGGGTAAGTGTATACTGTGAAGGTAATTCTGATATACTGTGTGGGCCACTAGTGGGAAGAAAGGAGGGTTGCAGTGTCCCAGAGGGCTGTGACCAAGTTAGTTTAACTATTGCAAACCCTGACCTCTGGGTGGAGGCACCGCCATCGGATCAGGCCCCTCAACCTGTTAGTGGCAAATCAGGCAGGGGTAGTAGCCCCTGGGATAGCGCCATCTAGGGGTTACATCTTGAAGGCTCACGGCTGGGATTGTGTGTCCTCTAGTGGCCATATTTACAAACCACTGTTAAGAAAAAAAATAAATAAATGGGTACCCCGACAGAAGTGGCTGTGCACCGGCTGGTGGAGTGGTGTACTAGGGAGGAGATAGACCCCAAATGCTATGCTTATCCTGGACATCCCCTGGGCATCAATACGGACATTGTACAGGAGTACTTTCCAAGGTGGAAGGTTTACAAAACCCTGTGGTGGTGGGTCGGCATGCTAATCTGCTCACCCACACTTTCCTGGCCTAGTAGAGTTTAAGGATCCCATAGATAGCTCCAAAGTGCCACAGACCATTACCCCAGAGGAGCCCTCACTGCTTGAGAGTGATAACTAAGGACAGTAAGACCGGGAAATGAGCCCCACCACTATCTGAAACTTTTGAGAAGAAATTTGCTAAATGGTAGCTGGGGAAGGAAAACTGTGGAGGACTTGAAGAAACTATTCTTGCCACCTGGGGGTGTTCCTCCCCAACACCCTCTCCACTCCAGTACCCGTAATGGTGGCTGAACCAATGCAGACTCCTATTTCTGCACCTGCCATTAGTCACGACTCTTACCGAAGGTTGAGGATCTTCTCTGGCACCTCCCCACCCCCAAGGGGAGGATGACTGGGAGACCTGGATAGACTGTGTTGCCCCAAGTGCTAGAATGGCAATACTCGGAAGCAGCGCAAGAGGGTTAGTGAGGCCTCCGAGGTCCTGCCCTGGCTACCATCCGTGCTAAACGGGCCAGTAACCCTGAAGCGACTGCACAGGCCTATCTTGAGGCCTTGGAGAATGTGTATGGGAGCCCAGATTCTGATGGGGACCTATGGTGGAGAGTAAGAAATGCACAGCAGTACCAAGGGGAGCTGTTGTCTGTGTATGTATCTCGGTTGGAAAAATTGTTGCAAGAATGCCTCAGAAAGGGTAGTTTGCCAGCGATTGAACTGGACCGAACCAGGCTGGACAGGATCCTTAAGTCTGCCCCCTTCTCAGAACTGCTGTTGCTTCAGTTACGCCTGGTAAATCGACTGTAACCTCTATTCAGGGTTGTAATGGTGTGACATTGTTGAACTGTGACACTACCGTAACAAGTTTCTGTGGGGATGTACCGCTGAGTATAGTGTCAATCAATGTCAACATTGTTAATCATGCGTTTCTATGTGGGGCGGGGACTGTGATACGTAGTATCAGCAGTGTATTGAGTGTTGTCAAACAGTGTTGACATAGGGAAGCAGTGACCGTGCGGCATCATTAGTACACCGCTGTGAATTCAGCTGTACATATTGCGATGTGCTGCTGCATGTATTGGATGTCAGACCAAAAAGTACCATGTTTCAAGGTCGCTTCACGGATGCCTTTTCTGAGAAATGGAAAACCAGATCTAGTGTGGCATGTGTCCTGTATGTTGCTAACTGAACTGTCATGGGACATACATTCTGTGCTGTTTGTGGGTACCAGAAAGGACCAGCATTGGTCTTTGTAGTTGGCCAGACAAGGAAAGTGAAGGCAGGGTAGCTATAGAGACAAGTATGTAGCAATGAACACAGCAACACTGTCAGTGTCACTGGTGGTTCATCACTCCATTCCTACCTTTTCTGGAAGTCACCTGGTTAAGGTAACATGAAGAATACTTGGAGATGGGTGATACTATCACCGTGAAGGCATAATGGGGTATCAGGGAGTCATGGAGTGCTTCCGTAAGTAAGGTCACAGACAGTACTGCTTAGCATGAAGTGCAAAACTCATAGGCATGGATTACCATTAATGATCCATTACACCTCACCATAGTGATGGTGATTTGATGGTGAAGCTACACAGCAGTTGGAAGTAGTACCCATACCCAAGTGTGTGTGAAGTGCATGAACAGCTACTCAACAAGTGATATAAACAGAGGCATTATGTGGTTTCAGCCATTTCCGCTGGTGGTTATCCTGTGCCAAGGGTCCATGTACACAGGCTGGAAACAGCACATCATTGTGTACGTGGATATCCTGTATGTGGTTGATGATTGACTTCATCTTAGCGGCCATGATGTCGCCATTGCCATCAGGTGTGGATCGCGGAATCCAGTACACCATATTTCTAATGCTGGGAATCCAGGCCCTGATATCATGACATCCTGCCTTGGAAGATGCTGCTTCTAACTTCTTAGTTATGGCTGCAGATTGAAAAAGGTGACATCAGTACACAGCCCAAGTCATTAAAACACACATATGGCATAGAAGCTGTATCAATGGCACATGCATATACGAACATAGAAATGTGCAGCAGAAACACGATCTATCTAAGTGTGCTCGAGTGTGCAGCTAGCACCCCTAGTTTGCAGCTTCCCACCCACCCTCCCTTTGTCATCCCAATGGTGCCACTCACTTCCCCACCCTCGCTCCTCCATTTCCTGTCCCATGCCGTTTTGAAGGTGTTCACAAACTTACATGATCCCACTCATTGTGGTACTGCATTCCATTTTGCTACTACCCTCTTCATGACTTAGTGTCTCATCATTTACCTCCTAAATCTCCCCCCCCCCATATTTTTTCCATGCCCCTGGTGTCCCTGCACCTCCTTAGTTTAATGGCACCATCTGCCCCATCCTTATTGATTCCCCTCAGATACCTGAATGTCTCTGTCATATACCCTTTGACCCTTCTGTCCTCTAGGGTGTACATAGTCAGGTCTCCCAGCCTGCTCTCATAGTCTCTCCCCTCCATCCCACATATCATCTCATTGCCCTCCTCTGCACCCCCTCCAGTAGCCTGATATAATACGTCAGGTATGGCCTCCAAAACTGCACACAATACTCCAAATGTGACCTTTCTAGTGACCTGTACATGGGCAAGATCGTCTCTCTTCGCCTGGACAGAAAGCACCTCACTATGCACCCTGGCACTTTGCTTTTGCAACCGCTCTCCTGCACTGGGCAATGTTATTCATCATCCCTGTTACCATCACCCCTAGATCCTTCTCCTTCTCAATAATCAGAAGCTTAACCCCTCCCAGCCAGTATTCTCTTCTTGTGATCTTTGCCACAAAGTGCATAACCTCACACTTCTTTGCATTGAACCACAGCTGCCACCTCTCTGATCACTCCTGTAGCTTGCTTAGGTCCCCCTGCAGCTGCTTCCATCCCTCCACTCCATCCAGCACTGCTCCCATGTTGGTGTTGTCATGCGCAATGTCTGGTATGAAGAGGTCAAATAATAACAGTCCTAGCACAGAGCCCTGTGGTACCCCACTCATCAGTGGCCTTGGACTTGAGAGTTCCCCTCCCACTACCACCCCTTGTAGCCTCACAGTCAGCCAGCTTGTAATCCAGTTTATAATTTTTGCCCCTACCCCTACACCAGTTACCTTACCCCCAATTCACCCCTGAGGCACTGAATCAAAGGCCTTGTTGAAGTCCAAGTAAAGAACATGCACTGCATGATCCTTATCCAGCTCACCTGTCACCCAGTCATAACATTGTATCAGGTTGGTTTGACAAGACTTTCTCAAAATGAACCCATGTTCCATCACATTCTGGATGCCATTGTCCTCCCGATATGACACCAGTCTTTCCTTTCGTATTGTTTCCATGAGGTTCCACACTATGGAGGTGAGACTTACCGGGTGATAATTACCTGGTTCATCCCTTGGCCCGCTCTTGTGTAATGGCACTACATGTGTCATCCTCCAGTCCAGTGGCACACATTCTGACTCCAGTGAGGTGCTGGACAGATCCGCCAGTGGCTCCGCAAACACCTCTGCCATCTCTCTCAGCACCCTGGGGTGGATACCATCTGGCCCTGGATCCTTATCTACCCACAGTGCCCTCAGTCCCTCAAGGACTGTGCCTCCCTCAATTCTTCCATTTGTCACATCCTCTCCCCCGTCCCCACCCTCCCAACACATGGTGCTAGTGTTCCCCTCTTTTCTTCCATGAACACTGAGCTAAAGTATTCATTCAGTGCTTCTGCCTGTTCTTCCCCCTTTTCCATCTACTTCCTACCCTTTTTTATCCTCACTATTGTGTCCTTAGCCTTCCCTTTCTCCCTGATGTATCTGAAAAAGTCTTCCCCCCAATTAATTTCCTGAGCTAATCTCAGCTCCCTCTCAGCCTTGGCTTCTCTAACTTTCCTGGTCACCGCCCTGGACCATCTTGCATACTCCTCTCTGTCCCCTTCTTTTCCTGTTCTCCCATACCTCTAGTGCACCTCTCATTTTGCCCTCACCACCCCCAGTATCTCGCTGTTCAACCACCATAGTTTCCTTGCTCTCCTCCTCTTACTCTGTGTCTTGGTGCAGGCTTCCGTTGACTCTGTAATCCCACATCTAATACTATCCCATTTCTGCTCCATGTCCATCTACTGCCTTATGCCCTCCAGTTTATCTTTCAGTTCTTCCCACATCCTCCCAAAGTATGCCCCCCTGAAGTTTACCACCCAGGTTAATGATTTCTCTGGCTCACCACACATGCTGATATTAAACCACACTGTGGGACGATCGCTGTCGGCTACTGGGTCCTCCACCCTCATTTCCTTTACTACCTCTCCATTTGACAATACCAGATCTAAAGTGTTCTTTAGCCTAGTAGGCACACTGACCAACTGTTTCAGGAAACCGCACTGGATCACGTCCAGGAACACTGGCTCCCTAGGACTGGAGGTGACCGGAATGCTCGAGTCAACCCCCGGCAAGTTTAAATCACCCACGATGACCACCTTCCCTTTTCTATATACATAGAAACATAGAATTTGATGGCAGATAAGGACCGCTTGGCCCACCTAGTCTGCCCATTTTCCTACCTAACAGATAAGCTGCTGATCCTAGTTAACCAACAGCTTACTTCCTCCTACCCCCCACTAGGACTGCCTTATGTCTGTCCCATGCATTCTTGAACTCTCCCACTGTTCTTGACTCCACAGCCTCCTCAGGGAGGCTGTTCCATGCATCCACAACCCTCTCTGTGAAAAAATACTTCCTCACATTACCTCTGAGCTGTCCCCCCTCTATCTTCAAATTGTGCCCCCTTGTTCTTGCACATCTCTTTTTCTGAAAGATGCTACCCTCTTGGACTTTGTTGATTCCCTTGAGGTACTTGAAAGTTTCTATCATGTCCCCTCTCTCCCTTCTTTTCTCAAGGGTATACATATTAAGCTCCTTTAGTCTTTCTTCGTATGTCTTCTGGTGCAGACCCTGCACCATTTTGGTTGCCCTTCTCTGGACAGCCTCAACTCTGTCTATGTCTTTGCGGAGATGGGGTCTCCAGAACTGCACACAGTACTCCAGATAGGGTCTCACCAACTGTCTGTACAGAGGGATAATAACTTCCTGTTTTCTACTATTGATGCCTCTTCCTATTTGTCCCGCTAATTCCCTGTCAAGCTCCTCAGACTGGGACAGCAGCCTGTATCGCACCCCAGTCCCCAGTTTCCTACCCCTTGAGTCTAGGAGCTGCAGCCAGAAAGCCTCTGTTCTCCTTTCTTCTCCATTTCCGTAATAGCAGTCTCCATCTGCTGTTATGACCATGAGAGCAGATGGAGACTGATTAGCAAAGCATAGAAATGCATGTGAGGCCAATCCGTGTATGCAGCACCATTTCCCTTACTTGTGCCACTGGTCTGCCAACAAGTCTCTTTCCCACGTGTGAACTTTATTACTGTAAAAAGCATTGAATTCAACCAGTTATGCATTTGTACCTTGACTATCATTAACTGTGCATTCCATGTCTCACATTGGGAACAGCAGAGTAACTACTGGCAGAAACGCCAAGAGTCATTTTGGGTTATCCCACAGATCAAGCTGATACAGTGTACATGCATGAAGGTGTGCATTGACAACAGCGTCAGCGTGTACTGTACACAGCAACCCCCGTATCATACATCACAAATCAGACACCACTGTCCTGCCTAATGCCCTTAGTGACCATACAGTATTTACCACAAGGCATACAGGTATCCTTACTACATCCTTAGTAGGTGTTTCCCAGCATGACGACACTGGCAGCATACAGTGATCAGACAGTGTTACCTAACTTACCGTTAACAAAATGCCACACATCGTAAAAGTGTCTGAATTCTGGGTGGTTCTCCCTCAGATACTTTTGTATCTGGGGGTGTCGATCTGTTACAAGGTATTGCATTGACAAACCTTCCCTCTGCATATCCTCCGGGCCACGCCTCAGTCTTTCCTCATCCATATGATAAGCAGAGCGAACCTCGTTGCACTGCATAAACAAATAAATAAATTATCAAAGAGAAATTCACAGACTATTGTGTGACCTGTGTAACTGGCACTCCATTTGTTACTAATGCAACTCTGATGGCTGCAATAATGTTTGTGAAAGGACACACATCATGGAACATGTTACATATACTGTATAAAGAGTAAAGTCAGCAAAACAAAGTGATGCATGTGTAGGTGTTTCACAACTATCACCACAACACAAACCTGCACAATATTCATTGTTATAATCTTGCACTTCTCAAGGTCCATTAATGTGTACGTGCCATATTTGGCACTGTGGTCGGGTGTATTGCAACGGCCATCACCTCCAACATCCAATTTTCTGCCTTCACTCTGAATGCTGGTGATCACCTTTCATCTCTCCGAAGACCAGATATCATAAATTGCAGGTTACACAAACTTGCGTGAATGCTCATAAAAGGTTCTACAAGATATTGTCTATAAATTAATGTGCATCATCATTCTTAACACTTTTTGGAGGGATGACCCGGAACATGCTATGGCTGCTGAAAGCATAATGTTTCCAGCAGGGTAACCCGAGATGTATGGCTGTGAACGCCAAGTGTTCTCAAATGAACATTTGATGCATTTTTGTTCAACAATAATGAAAGAGCCTTTGACCATGGAGACAGAGGCATTGCATTCCGGACATACTGCAAACAGAGACATCAGGCAGCTCTCAAACAAAATAAACTTTCTTGCTGTGTGTGCCGTTGTTTCCCTCAGCATGTCTAGGTGATCCTCCCTGTATGGGTAAATGTCAGGGAAATGCTAGGTCATGGAATTCCACATATGGAAGCGTACCATCAAGTAAAGCATAGTTGTTGACCAATGTAGGGATACCCAGAGTTAGAAGACATTAGAACCCTATTTTGGAGATTTGCCACATTAGGAAGGCATGTACACAACTGTTGAAATGCCTATCGTGAGCATCACATGCCATATGTCATCACATGACAAAGTATTATATCATGTTAGCCATGTGACGTAATGTGTTGTCACTTGGCACAACTTCCTCATTTCAATGCCGAGGTTGGAGCACTCGGGAGGACTTGATCACAGTCACACAGGGTTCAAGTGAAAGTTGTAATGAAGACCAAGTATCCTGGATGTAAGACGCACATTCACAGCTTCTTCCTTTAACCTGTAGGCTATACCGCCATCCCCTGCCTCATCTGCACCCACCATCCCCCCAACCCAACAGCACGTGTTAATAAAGACCAAAATGTCTCATGGTTGAACATGAAGCTGGTATTGTACAATCCACACTAGTAAGAGTGGAACAAACCATCGGAAGCACATTGCCCTTTGATGACATGTTCCTATTGTAATCCACCACCCATCTCCCCACCCACTACAACATTAGGCATTCATAGTGTCCAGACCACCAATGTTGGATCGATGAACATCTGTGTCTGCAGGCGCATAATACATCGTGGAATATATGAAAAAAGTATGCCTATGTCAATGTGTACTATGGGCTGTACACGGCCATACATACATAGTATAACATACAAATTTGTCAAAATGTGTACACCTGCTTTCAATGCAAGTACACAGGTTTTCATCCTTTCATGCAGTTTATAATCACACATCTTCTGTCAACGTGTGCCATGGCAGAGACAGTGTGGTGTCTGTATAGTTAATGTTGCTCCAGTATATAAGTAATCATGTATTATGCCTCCTTGCATTTGTTAGGAACACATAGCAACATACTATTAAGCCAGAAGAATATGCCCTATGGTCTATCCAGTCTGCTTTCGGCCAGTTGGCGCCTATGCAGGGGCACTATTTAACCCCTCCTCCCAACAAGGACCACTATTTCCAGCAGGGTTCCTGGATGTACCTCCTTGCACCTATCAAGCCCAGTAGAAGTACTCCACAGTAGTAGTGGCCACGTTTCTCTGGGCAGCGCATTCCAGGGCTCCACCACTCTCTCACTGAAGTAGCGCCTCCCTGTTTCCACCCTCAGCCTCACCCTATACAGCTTCATGAGGTCTCCCCCTGGTGTTCCCCCTGGTTCCCTCAACTGAAGGACCCCCAACAAGGCTTACCCTATTAAACCCCTTGAGATACTTGAAAACCTCTATCCCCCCTGTCTCTGCTCTCCTACAATGAGTATGTGAGGAGCGACCCCCAGTCACTCCTCTTGGTGCCTTTCCCCTAGCCCCAGTACCATCCTGGTTGCTCTCCTCCGTACCCTGTCCAGTAACGCAATGTCCTTCTTTAACTAGGGATGCCAAAACTGCACAATATTCAAGGTGTGGTCTAGCAGGTGTTTGCAACAGAAGGAGTACTTCAATACTCCTTGCAGTTATCCCCTGGCTGATACCCCCAGCATTTTATTTCCTATCACCTGCCCACCCTCCACCCCCCAATCTCTCCAGCTTCTCCAGTACCCCATGATGTGGCATGGAGCCAAAGCCTGCTGAAGTCCATAAGAACACATCCAGTGGCCTTGCATGATCCAGCACCCTTGTCACCCCTTCACAGAGCTCAACAGATTTGTCTGGCACGATCTGCCATTAACAAAGTCATGCTGCTGAATGTGTATGTCACCTGTGCCCTCACCACCCACTCTATCCTTTTCTTCAGGATGCTCTCCATCACTTTCCCCTACCGATGACAGGATAACCGGCATATAGTTACCCAACTCCTCTTGCAGGCCCCACTTGTGGATAAGCACAATATGGGCCATCCTCCAATCCTGAGTACCCATCCAGAATGCAGGCAGGAGTTAAGAAGATCAGCTAGGTAGGGCCAGGGGTCCTGCCAGATCCCTGAGCACCAAGGGCTGTATCCCATCATGGCCTGGTGCCTTGTCCCCTCTTAGGACCTTAAGTGCATCCAACACCCTACCTCTGGGTATTTCCTCATCCTGTTCCCCTCTTCAAGAACCATTATCCCTCCCCTTTCCTACCAGTTGCTTCCTTGCCCCTCCTTGGTAAAGACAGGCCAAAAAATAATTCAGTGCCTCAGCCTTCTCCCAGCCTCTTCCACCCACCTACCACCTATCCTGAGCTGACTGATCTGCCACTTACCCTTCCTTCTTTTCCTGCTCTATACCTAAAGCACCCCTTTTCACCCTTCTAATCACCTGTGCCAATCTCAGGTATGCTCCTGCCTTAGCCAGTCTCACCACCCTGCTGACACTCCTGGCCACCATACATCACAGTTTAAGTTTGACCCGGCATCAATACTACTAACAGGGTAAATGGTTTGTACCATGAAGGCTGATCACCATTCCACTGAATCACCTTCTAAGCATGGTGGCTTATAAGTGAATGAATACAGCACTGCACATAACAATAAAAGCAATTGAAATGATCAAATTCTTACCTGCTGCCTTCATAATGTAATCATCTTCATTTTCGTTAAATGATGGCAAATAAGATACATCTTTCTCATCAGCAGAAATCTTCATCTGAGTCCAACTCTGAATCTGATGAGGCCAAAGGTGTTGAAGTGAAGTTGATAGGTGCAGGTGGAACAAGCCCATGTCATCTGTCTGGGTGAAGGCATCCACCATTTTCACTGATGCAGACAGTCCTAATAAATGAATGTGACATTTGTAAGTTTTGGAAGGCTAAAATACATAAATACAGCATGGATGACATAACAATGTGTTTCTGTACACTTTACCAACAGAAAAGTGTGCATTACGACTCTCGGGCAGTTCAATAACAAAGCTGCACTGAGACAACAAAATGGAAATTTGTAGCACTCACAGTGCAGCAGTGGGTGCAAACACTAAAGAATTGACATTGCAGTACTTAGCATCACTCCATGCGTAATGTTGCATCAAAAGTAGTGCTAAGTGCACTATTATCTGACAGGATAACTACATCATCAAAAGCAGCCATTAAAAAAATCGCTGGTACATACCTCAATGTGCAACCTTCATTACTGCCATGAGTAAAAGAAGTAGCTATTCTTCAGATCATCACACCAGGGTGCCACTGACCATCAACCATAGAGCAGTACTGGGCATGGAAACTTTAATGGCAGCATGACAACCAGTCATTGCATACCATGGATAGCATGCCTAACCACTATCGGTATGCAATGCCTACAGATATACTGTATGGACACTGCTACTACCTCTAGACTTAGTGTCTATCATTTACCTCCCAAATCTCCCCATATTTTTTCATGCCCTGGTGTCCCTGCACCTTAGTTTAATGGCACCATCTGCCCTATCCTTATTGATTCCTCAGATACTTGGAATGTCTCTGTCATATACCCTTTGACCCTTCTGTCCTGTGGGGTGGTTATAGTCAGTCTCTCAGCCTGCTCCTTGTCCTCCTCCATCCCACATATATCATCCATTGCCTCCTCTGCACCCTCCAGCCTGATATAATACGTCAGGTATGGCTCCAAACTGCACACTCCCAATGACCTTTCTAGGACCTGTACATGGGCAAGATCCCTCTTCTCTTGACAGAAAGCACCTCACTATGCACCCTGGCACTTTGCTTTGCAACCGCCTCCTGCACTGGGCAATGTTATTCATCATCCTGACATCACCCTAGATCCTTCCTTCTCAATCGAAGTTTAACCTCCCAGCCAGTATTCTTCTTGTGATCTTTACACAGTGCTAACCTCACACTTTGCATTGAACCACAGCTGCCACCTCTGATCACTCCCAGCTTGTTTAGTCCCCAGTTGCTCTATCTTCCACTCCATAGCATGCTCCATGTTGTGTTGTCGCGAATGTCTGTATGAAGAGGTCAAATAATAGTCCTAGCACAGAGCCCTGTGGTACCCACTCATCAGTGGCCTTGACTTGAGGTTCCCTCCACTACCACCCCTTGTAGCCTCACAGTCAGCCAGCTTGTAATCAGTTTATAATTTTGCCCCTACCCCCAACCAGTTACCTTCCCCTCACTCACCCCTGAGGCATGAATCAAAGGTCTGTTGAAGTCTGGCAGAACATGCACTGCATGATCCTTATCCAGCTCACCTGTCACCCAGTCACATTGTATCAGGTTGGTTTGATAAGACTTTCAAATGAACCCATGTTCCATCACATTCTGATGCCATTGTCCTCCTGGAGTAGACCCAGTCTTTCCTTTCTTATTGTTTCGAGGGTTCCACACTATGGGTGGGACTTACGGTGGTATTACCTGGTTCGTCTTGCCCGCTCTTGTGTAATGGCACTATATGTGTCATCCTCAGTCAGTGCTTTACATATCCTGACTCCAGTAGGTGCTGGACAGATCACCAGGGCTGCAAACCCTCTGCCATCTCTCAGCACTCTGTGGGTGGATACCATCTGGCCCTGATCCTATCTACCCACAGGCCTCAGTCCTCAAGGACTGTGCCTCCTCAATTTTTTGCATTTGTCACATCCCTCCCCGTCCCCACCTCCCAACATGGTGCTAGTGTTCTTTCTTCCATGAACACTGAGCTACATTCATTCAGTGCTTCTGCCTGTTCTTCCCTTTCCATCTACTTCCTACCCTTTATCCCACTATTGTGTCCTTAGCCTCCTTTCCCTGATGTGTCTGAAAAAGTCTTCCAATTAATTTCTGAGCTAACCAGCTCCTCTCAGCCTTGGCCTAACTTTCCTGGTCACCGCCTGACCATCTTGCCACCCTCTGTCCCCTTCTTTCCTGTTCTCCCATACCTCTAGTGCACCTCTCATTTTGCCTCATCACCCCAGTATCTGCTGTTCAACCCATTATAGTTTTGCTCTCCTTTACTTGTGTTGTGCAGGCCTGCTGACTTGTAATTCCAGATCTATTTCATCCCATTTCTGCTCCATGTCCATCTATCCTTTTGTTCTCCCAGTTTATCTTCAGTTCTTCCCATCCTCCCAAAGTATGCCTCTGAAGTTTACTTCACCAGGTTACTGATTTCTGGCTGCCACATGCTGATATTAACCACACTGTGGACGACGCTGTCGGCTACTGGGTCCTCACCTCATTTCCTTTATTACCTCCATTTGATACCAGATCTAGTGTCTTTACTAGTAGGCACACTGACCCAACTGTTTCGAAACTGCACTGGATCACGTCCCGGAACACTGGCTCCCTAGGACTGGAGGTGTCGGAATCTCAGTCAACCCCGGCAAGTTTAAATCACCCGATGCCCCTTCCCTTTTCTATATACATGAAACATAGGATTTGATTTTATGGGTGATATGAATCGCTACCCACCTAGTCTGCCTGACATTTTCTACTTCAACAGATAGCCATGATCCTAGTTAACCAAACAGCTGGCTTCCTCCACTCCCACTAGACTGCCTTTATGTCTGTCCCATGCATTCTTGAACTCTCCATTGTTTGATCTATAGCTTCCTAGGAGGTTGTTCCATGATCCAACCCTCTCTGTGAAAAATATCACATTACTTCTGAGCTGTCCTCTCTCTCTTCAAATTGTGCCTCTGTTCTGTAATATCTCTTTTCTGAAAGATGCTACCCTCTGGCCTTTGTTGATTCCTTGAGGTACTTAAGTTTTTATCATGCCCTCCCTTCTTTCTCAAGGGTATACATTAAGTCTTTAGTCTTTCGATGTCTCTGGTGCAGACCTGCACCATTTTTGTTGCCCTTCTCTGGCTCTCAACTCTGTCTATGTCTTATGAGATGGGGTCTCGAACTCATGTTGTGCTCTAGATAGGTTCACCAACTGTCTGTACAGAGATGATAACTTCCTGTTTCTACTATTGATGCCTCCTATTTGTCCCGCTAATTTCTTGTCAAGCTCCCTCAGACTGGGACAGGCCTGTATCGTACCTCAGTCCCTGTTCTCACCCCTGAGTCTAGGAGCTGCACCAGAAAGCCTGGTTCTCCTTCTTCATTTCCCGTGGTATTCCATCTGCTGTTGTGACCATGAACAGATGGAGACGATTGCTCTTATAGAAATGCATGTGAAACCGTGTAGTAGCCCATTTTCCTTACTTGTTCCTGGTCTGCCAACAAGTCCTTTCCACGTGTGAACTTTATTACTGTAAAAAGCATTGACCAAACTAGTTGTGCATTTGTACCTTGACTATCATTAACTGTGTATCTGCATGTCTCATATTGGGAACAGCAGAGTAATTCATTGGCAGAAACGCCAAGAGTCATTTTGGGTTATCCTAGTAGATCAAGTTGATACAGTGTACATGCATGAAGGTGTGCATTGACAATAGCCGTTTGTACTGTACGCAGCAACCCTCGTGTCATACATCACAAATCAGACACCACTGTCCTGCCTAATGCCCTTAGTGACCATACAGTATTTACCACAAGGATACAGGTATCCTTACTACATCCTTAGTAGGTGTTTCTCCAGCATGACGACACTGGCAGCATACAGTGATCAGACAGTGTTACCTAACTTACACGTTAACAAAATGCCACACATCGTAAAAAGTGTCTGAATTCTGGGTGAGCCTCCTCAGATACTTTTGTATCTGGGGGTGTCGATCTGTTACAAGGTATTGCATTGACAAACCTTCCTCTGCATATCTCCGGCCACGCCTCAGTCTTTCCTCATCCATATGATAAGCAGAGCTAACCTCGTTGCACTGCATAAACAAATAAATAAATTATCAAAGAGAAATTCACAGACTATTGTGTGACCTGTGTAACTGGCACTCCATTTGTTACTAATGCAACTCTGATGGCTGCAATAATGTTTGTGAAAGGACACACATCATGGAACATGTTACATATACTGTATAAAGAGTAAAGTCAGCAAAACAAAGTGATGCATGTGTAGGTGTTTCACAACTATCACCACAACACAAACCTGCACAATATTCATTGTTATAATCTTGCACTTCTCAAGGTCCATTAATGTGTACGTGCCATATTTGGCACTGTGGTCGGGTGTATTGCAACGCCATCACCTCCAACATCCAATTTTCTGCCTTCACTTGAATGCTGGTGGATCACCTTTCATCTCTCGAGACCAGATATCATAAATTGCAGGTTACACAAACTTGCGTGAATGCTCAAAAGGTTCTACAAGATATTGTCTATAAATTAATGTGCATCATCATTCTTAACACTTTTGGAGGATGACCTGAACATGCTATGGCTGCTGAAAGCATAATGTTTCCAGCAGGGTAACCTCGAGATGTATGGCTGTGAACGCCAAGTGTTCTCAAATGAACATTTGATGCATTTTTGTTCAACAATAATGAAAGAGCCTTTGACCATGGAGACAGAGGCATTGCATTCCGGACATACTGCAAACAGAGACATCAGGCAGCTCTCAAACAAAATAAACTTTCTTGCTGTGTGTGCCGTTGTTTCCCTCAGCATGTCTAGGTGATCCTCCCTGTATGGGTAAATGTCAGGGAAATGCTAGGTCATGGAATTCCACATATGGAAGCGTACCCATCAAGTAAAGCATAGTTGTTGACCAATGTAGGATACCCAGAGTTAGAAGACATTAGAACCCTATTTTGAGATTTGCCCACATTAGGAAGGCATGTACACAACTGTTGAAATGCCTATCGTGAGCATCACATGCCATATGTCATCACATGACAAAGTATTATATCATGTTAGCTATGTGACGTAATGTGTTGTCACTTGGCACAACTCTCATTTCAATGCCGAGGTTGGAGCACTCGGGAGGACTTGATCACAGTCACACAGGGTTCAAGTGAAAGTTGTAATGAAGACCAAGTATCCTGGATGTAAGACGCACATTCACAGCTTCTTCCTTTAACCTGTAGGCTATACCGCCATCCCCTGCCTCATCTGCACCCACCATCCCCCCAACCCAACAGCACGTGTTAATAAAGACCAAAATGTCTCATGGTTGAACATGAAGCTGGTATTGTACAATCCACACTAGTAAGAGTGGAACAAACCATCGGAAGCACATTGCCCTTTGATGACATGTTCCTATTGTAATCCACCACCCATCTCCCCACCCACTACAACATTAGGCATTCATAGTGTCCAGACCACCAATGTTGGATCGATGAACATCTGTGTCTGCACAGCGCAATACATCGTGGAATATATGAAAAAGTATGCCTATGTCAATGTGTACTTATGGGCTGTACACGGCCATACATACAGTATAATACATACAAATTTGTCAAAATGTGTACACCCCTGCTTTCAATGCAAGTACACAGGTTTTCATCCTTTTCATGCAGTTTATAATCACACATCTTCTGTCAACGTGTGCCATGGCAGGACAGTGTGGTGTCTGTATAGTTAATGTTGCTCCAGTATATAAGTAATCATGTATTATGCCTCCTTGCATTTGTTAGGGAACACATAGCAACATACTATTAAGCCAGAAGAATATGCCCTATGGTCTATCCAGTCTGCTCGACGGTTAGCGCCTATGCAGGGCACCTATTTTAGCCCTCCCTCCCTCCCAACAAGGACCACTATTTCCCAGCAGGGTTCCTGGATGTACCCTCCCCTTGCACCTATCCAAGCCCATGTAGAAGTACTCCACAGTAGTAGTGGCCACCGTTTCTCTGGGCAGCGCATTCCAGGGCTCCACCACTCTCTCACTGAAGTAGCGCCTCCCTGTTTCCACCCTCAGCCTCACCCTATACAGCTTCATGAGGTCTCCCCCTGGTGTTCCCCCTGGTTCCCTCAACTGAAGGACCCCCAACAAGGCTTACCCTATAAATCCCTTGAGATACTTAAGCCTCTATCCCCTGTCTCTGCTCTCCTACAATGAGTATGTGAGGAGCGACCCCCAGTCACTCCTCTTGGTGCCTTTCCCCTAGCCCCAGTACCATCCTGGTTGCTCTCCTCCGTACCCTGTCCAGTAACGCAATGTCCTTCTTTAACTAGGGATGCCAAAACTGCACACAATATTCAAGGTGTGGTCTAGCCAGGTTATTGTACAACAGAAGGAGTACTTCAATACTCCTTGCAGTTATCCCCCTGGCTATGTACCCCAGCATTTTATTTCCTATCCACCTGCCCACCCTCCACCCCCCAATCTCTCCAGCTTCTCCAGTACCCCATGATGTGGCATGGAGCCAAAAGCCCTGCTGAAGTCCATAAAGAACACATCCAGTGGCCTTGCATGATCCAGCACCCTTGTCACCCCTTCACAGAGCTCAACCAGATTTGTCTGGCACGATCTGCCATTAACAAAGTCATGCTGCTGAATGTGTATGTCACCCTGTGCCCTCAGCACCCACTCTATCCTTTTCTTCAGGATGCTCTCCATCACTTTGCCCACTACCGATGACAGGATAACCGGCATATAGTTACCCAGCTCCTCTTGCAGGCCCCCCTTGTGGATAAGCACAATATGGGCCATCCTCCAGTCCTGAGGTACCCATCCAGAATGCAGGCAGGAGTTAAGAAGATCAGCTAGGGTGGTGGCCAGGGTACCTGCCAGATCCCTGAGCACCAAGGGCTGTATCCCATCATGGCCTGGTGCCTTGTCCCCTCTTAGGACCTTAAGTGCATCCAACACCCTACCTCTGGGTATTTCCTCATCCTGTTCCCCCTCTTCAAGAACCGTATCCCCTTCCCCTTTCCTACCGTTGCTTCCTTGCCCCCTCCTTGGTAAAGACAGAGCCAAAAAAAGTAATTCAGTGCCTCAGCCTTCTCTCCAGCCTCTTCCACCCACCTACCACCTATCCTGAGCTGACTGATCTGCCACTTACCCTTCCTTCTTTTCCTGCTATACCTAAAGCACCCTTTTTCCACCCTTCTAATCACCTGTGCCAATCTCAGGTATGCTCCTGCCTTAGCCAGTCTCACCACCCTGCTGACACTCCTGGCCACCATACATCACAGTTTAAGTTTGACCGGCATCAATACTACTAACAGGGTAAATGGTTGTACCATGAAGGCTGATCACCATTCCACTGAATCACCTTCTAAGCATGGTGGCTTATAAGTGGAATGACTACAGCACTGCACATAACAATAAAAGCAATTGAAATGATCAAATTCTTACCTGCTGCCTTCCATAATGTAATCATCTTCATTTTCGTTAAATGATGGCAAATAAGATACATCTTTCTCATCACAGAAATCTTCATCTGAGTCCAACTCTGAATCTGATGAGGCCAAAGGTGTTGAAGTGAAGTTGATAGGTGCAGGTGGAACAAGCCCATGTCATCTGTCTGGGTGAAGGCATCCACCATTTTCACTGATGCAGACAGTCCTAATAAATGAATGTGACATTTGTAAGTTTTGGAAGGCTAAAATACATAAATACAGCATGGATGACATAACAATGTGTTTCTGTACACTTTACCAACAGAAAAGTGTGCATTACACGGCTACGGGCAGTTCAATAACAAACGCTGCACTGAGACAACAAAATGGAAATTTGTAGCACTCACAGTGCAGCAGTGGGTGCAAACACTAAAGAATTGACATTGCAGTACTTTCCGCATCACTCCATGCGCAATGTTGCATCCAAAAGTGTGCTAAGTGCACTATTATCTGACAGGATAACTACATCTCATGTAAAGCAGCCATTACAAAAAATACGCAGTACATGCACCTCAATGTGCAACCTTCATTACTGCCATGAGTAAAAGAAGTAGCTATTCTTCAGATCATCACACACCAAGGTCACCACTGACCATCAACCATAGGCAGTACTGGGCATGGAAACTTTAATTGGCAGCATGACAACCAGTCATTGCATACCATGGATAGCATGCCTAACCACTATCAGTATGCAATGCCTACAGATATACTGTATGGACACAAGGATTGCAGTGGCCACTACATTTGCTTACAGCAGTGGTGCAGTAACACCAGCACGGTTACATCACTTACAAGTGTTAGTGGCAAATTACCACCCTTTACAACAGTTAACAACTTGGTGAACGATGCATGGCATCCAGACTGGGAGCTGTGAGAGTTTCCAAATTTATGGCTGTGAGGCCTTACAAATGTCATTTACAAAAAATGAAGGCATTATTCTTTGAAATTTACCAAGTATAAGACAACACCGTTATTGAAACCTACGCATGTAGCGCTGGTCAACCCTTACTGCGGCAACAGTGCATGAATGGACAATCACGGTCACAATAACATGGCTTGACAATGTCATACCTTCTTCTGAGCATCATCATACCTTGCAGATGTAAACCTGAAGGCATGGACACCACATGTGCTGCAGCAGGTGGCTCAGTACTAAGTATTTGTAATGAGTTTGCAGCCATTTTCTTCACATGGTTCAATGTTATATATTACAGACAGTATCAGAACACATTCAGCTTTACATTGTGTATTGGCAAACTGCGGTGGGACAGGAATATATGGTAGAATGCCAAATTCTGCAGTACTGTATAACTGGTGTTTTTCCTTTTTCATACCTACCAGTGCTGGGGTAATTGGCTTGATACATGCTGCAGCAGCCATGGTCCTCAGAAACATGTGCACCACTTTCCCGATGAGTCTCGCACTTGGTGACACACAGGAAATACCAAAATGTTTACACTTCCATCACTGAACTGTGATGCATAACTGCAGGACACAAGTAACATACAGTAGGTACTGTTACACGGATCATGTGCTGATGTGATACACAGGCAACCACACCTGGAGCAGCACAACCAAGTGCTAGACATGAATGCAGCATCACTGCTTACCTATGGAGCAATAATGCATTTTGGGTCCAGAGTACTGTGATGTCTTATCCGCAAACGATTTCTCAGACACTGTCAGTAGTAGCTGTACATCATGGATGACATCTGATGGTAAATCCACAGCTGTCTCATTCATGACATGGACTGAACCCATACAAGGATCCAATACTGGTATCATCTCAGTAGGCAACACTTCTGTGGGATCTTCTGTGTACTGCTGCATAACCTATTCAAAAAACAAGAAGGTAAAAAAGTTAAGTAGTATAGGAGCACATGAAACCACACCCCTAAAAAAACATGTAAAACAGAAAATATGTGGGTCATCATGCGTATTACAGTACTACATACACAATGCAAGAGCTTCCAAAGGTGAAGGTGAAGTCAACGGTTGTAACATGCAAGTGGTCCTTACTCATGCAAATTATACATGATGTGCACAGTGACTTTACTACTTACATCACTGTTGCAGTTCAAAGGGACACAACATAAACATAAGATAGTGAATCGTGTTTCGCTCTTATTGGAGCTCATCGGCATGGTGAAGATGCGAAACCAAGTGGGGAACCACATGGTCATCACATCAAGCCACAGACACGTTCAGAAACTAGCAAAACAAGGTTAGTGACATGGAACAGTACAACTTGACAACTATAAGTCACACTGTATACATATGAAAACAATTATCACCATCAGGTACTATTGGGAGCATATGGGTATCCATGGAGTCTGCTGCGTACACACAGTAGTCAGACCGCAATCTAAAAACACGAGGGCCACACAGCCAGCATGGCACTGTTTACATATGCAGCACACGTGAGGTAGGCAATGGTCACAACACAGATGGGATGCCACCAGCATAACTCAGTGGAAAGGCATGTGCAGACAGAATGTAAATGTAGGAAGAGGCCAGCAGACTAATAGGCTGGATAACACTATGCTGAACAGCACCCATATGACCACAACCTCTGTGTGTATACCTGTGATGATAACAGATGCTGACAACAGATGCATGCTGCACATATTTCACTTGGTGACATACGCCACACAGGAAGCATGTTTCTGTCATGTGTGCTGTCTTACAGCAATTGCCATGAACACATCATGAGGCAAGCCACTGTCTCAATACCATTGCAGGGTAGCCATCATGATGATCAATCATGGTTTAGTTTCATTGCACAGACCTGAATGTATTTCATTGTGTGTTAATGCATACATAACTGCAAAACTGCATGTAAATAAATGGGTGATGAACAACACTCGCATTAGTGAGCACGCAGCCAGGAACACATGAGACCCAAGTTACACCATACAGCACAACCGTGACCATCATGTCCAACATAGAAACTACATGTCCAACTACATGTACAGTGAAATTATAGCACTTCATGCTTAACCATCCTGTGAGCTGCCACCTCACAAAGTTAACACAGTATGTGGTGCCATAATGTAGAAAGCAAAATTCAACAGATGGCATACTTAGCTTATACGGCCACAAACATATATAGAGAGAGAGAACATGCTACACTGCTATATACGGTAGCATTGTGTGGTTAAGCACACAACCATACACTTGACGGTCCATGTGTGAGTGGTACAGTTAACATCATGTTTCTCATAAGGCATAGGTCAGTTGTACAAAATGCAAAACAATCAGGGCATGTAACTTGCTTTGTTGAAGGGCCTGCCAGGGAACAACAGAAGAAAACTGGTGAATGATTGAAAGCTTAGTGACAAAATGTCCACATACCAGAATAGCCATCTTAGGATGACTGTTGTAAGAATGCATGTTTCAGGAATGAACTGAAACACAAAAGGCACATTCCTCAGCCAATTCCCTCTTTCTGAAGGCACCGCCACATTTCCTCTTCTTGACAGGGTTCTGAAAGACATAGTCATCTGCAGGGCATTTTGGTGTTTTGCCACGATCACTGGAAGGCTGGCTATTAAGGGTGGGCATTGCATCTGGAAGTAACCTCAAGCCACATGCCAATTTCATCTTATACACAGCCAAAATTGTCGGATCCAAACATGACTCTAAACAATGGGCCGAACATAACACAGTGGTGTTATTAGCACCCGGCCAGTCCGCACGTTTTGTTTTAATGAGGCGATCCCACAACATCCTATAATGGGGATCCCTGGGAAATGTAAATAAAGAGTACCCCATCTTAGTAGTGTTACCACAAAGAGCTGCAACGCATCGAGCAGGCATGATTACAATATTGGATACTGTCTGATGTCTGGTAAAGTTACTGTCCACAGAACAATACCTGGAGTCGCAATACAGAAGCACAGCACTGTGCAGCACACAATATAACAACCTCAGCACAGAAAAAGTTATGACGGTGGGTGCAGATTATCCTGATAAAGAGGGAAATGGAACAAAGGCACACCAGGGAAAAACTGTCCTTTTCATATAGACAGTATCGTACTTTGGTGATCGGGTAACGATCAAAGGGCACAGACAACTGTACCACTCGTGAGGTGGAGTGACTGGCTCAAAGTCATATAATTACACATGAACAGCAGAAAACGAGATCTCACACACACTACAGATGCACAAAAATTATTCAAAGCACTGCTGAGAACAGAACAACATATGCAGGGAAAAAACAAATTCACTGACACTGCCTAAGTAGCCACCAGAACACTTTTTGCCACACACAATTGCCAAGCAGAACCACAAAGAAGAATGGCCATGACTCCGTGGAACAGTAACAGCAGCAACTTGTCAGCAGTATGTTTTGCTCTCACCAAAAACAAATATTAGTAACTCAGAGGCATGATAAGGAAACAAGACAGGTGAACACTGAAGTCAGAATGCAGCCTTTATGAATGTAATAGGTCCCCCAAATAGCATCGCAGAAACAGATGGCAACAGACAAAGCAACACAAAACAGCAGCAGCAGCAAGGATCGCAGTCGGTTAGACCACCAGAAGATCCACATCTACACTCCATCCACAACACAAGACCAGAACACATACAACTCAATAATTTCTAGGGCAAAGTATGGTGCCACACTTCTGCTTGACAGGACGAATCATTATATGGGTGCCTACTACAGCGTGAACACGCACTGATTGGTTGGTTCTGGAGCTGATCTCACTTCTGGTTCTTCAAGCTGCATTGCACGACCATGGAGCTGCAGGAATGACACTGAAAATAAAATAAAATTTCTCTGCATTGGGATAACTTTTTAAAACAAGCATTTGTAAATGCCCTCTGTAAAGACAGTTGGTGAGACCCCATCTGGAGTACTGTGTGCAGTTTTGGAGATCCCATCTCCGCAAAGACATAGACAGAGTGGAGGCTGTCCAGAGGAGGGCAACCAAAATGGTACAGGGTCCACACCAGAATACATACGAAGAAAGACTAAAGGAGCTTAATACGTATACCCTTGAGGAAAGAAGGGAGAGAGCGGACATGATAGAAACTTTCAAGTACCTCAAGGGAATCAACAAAGTCCAAGAGGGTAGCATCTTTCAGAAAAAGAGATGTGCAAGAACAAGGGGGCACAATTTAAAGATATAGGGGGGACGGCTCAGAGGTAATGTGAGGAAGTATTTTTTCACAGAGAGGGTTGTGAATGCATAGAACAGCCTCCCTGAGAAGGTCACGGAGTCAAGAACAGTGGGGGAATTCAAGAATGCATGGGACAGACATAAGGCAGTCCTAGTGGGGGGTAGGACGAAGTAAGCTGTTGGTTAACTAGGCTCTGCAGCTTATCTGTTAGGTAGGAAAATGGGCAGACTAGGTGGGCCAAGCAGTCCTTATCTGCTGTCACATTCTATGTTTCTATGTTGATTGTGTTGGTCCGTTGAGCTCACTCACTGCCCCTCTGTCACTCGCTCAGTCTGTTTCTCCCAGTGCTGCAGGCTGCTCTTTTGTACTGGGATCCTGCCTGCATTGGCACCTTCTTCTGCCCACTGAGAAATCTGCAGCTGTCCTGACAGAGCTCCATTGAGGTGGCTCACTCCCCCTCTCTCTCTCACTCACTCATTCTGTTTCTCCTGGTGCTGCAGGCTGCCCTTTTGTACTGGGCTCCTGCCTCTGTTGGTGGCTTTTTCTGCCCTCAAAGAAATCCGCAGCAGTCACGATACAGCTCCGTTGAGCTCGCTCACTCCCCACCTCTCACTCGCTCGTTGTGTTTCTCCCAGCGCTGCAGGCTACCTTTTGTACTGGGCTTCTGCCTGTGTTGGCACCATTTTCTGCCCACAAAGAAATCCGCAGCTGTCCCAACAGAGCTTCGTTGAGGTCACTCACTCCCCCGTCTCACTCACTCATTCTGTTTCTCCTGGTGCTGCAGGTTGCCCTTTTGTTCTTTATTCTTTATTCATTACAAATCAGGTTTACAAACTTTGAGTCAGAGACTCATTTACAAAGACACCTTGTCGCAGGTGGGGGCAGACATCAAGACAGTTATTACAGTGCAGATTAAAATAGAGGATAACATTACAAGTGCAGTAAAAGGAACATTTAACATAGATACACTTAGGTTACATAATGTAGTAGTTTGTATGTTACTTAGTGTAACCCCTAGATGGCGCTATCCCAGGGGCTACTACCCCTGCCTGATTTGCCACTAACAGGTTGAGGGGCCTGGATCCAATGGCGGGTGCCTCCACCCAGAGGTCAGGGTTTGCAATAGTTAAACTAACTTGGTCACAGCCCTCTGGGACACTGCAACCCCCTTTTCTTCCCACTAGTGGCCCACACAATATATCAGAATTACCTTCACAGTATACACTTACCCCAGGTCTGGTTCCGCACTGGGACCTCCTGTGAAATGAGATACAGTGCAACAATCACAGTACAGTACTTTAACATAGACAAATACCTCAGGCAGTATAACTTTGCTGAAACAAGCAGCTCTGATTTATTTAGGGGATATAACAAGGACAGGGGAAATCAGGTTAATTAGCTTATCACTCTAATAATCTACCTATGGCTCTGTGCACAGGCCTATCCCTATCAGTTACTGTCCCTGGGTACCCAAGCCCTAGTGGCTAGTCCAAACTGTGGCAGCTGGTAGGGGCCCTTTCACACAGAGAAAAGGAGAGAATTAAACAGTCAGCAGTACAGTAATTCCATTTGGATTTAATGTGGCAATTCAACAGGGGCAACCCTGAATTAGTACTCACGACCTCCAAATAAGATAGGGTCCTTCAATGTCAGCAGGGCTCCTCAGGTACACAAACCTCTTCACACATCCATATAAAAGAAAGCACTATACCAGGCAGGCTGCATCTGTATCCCGATCGCAATTACTGCACAATACCGGGAGAACACACAGCAGATTCAGTTCCTGACAGACAGAGTGCAATTTTCAACAATTCCTCCAGTCTTCTACAGGGTGAGCCTGGTTTCTACTCTTCAGAGATCCTTTGATTCTTTTCACAGGGCCGGATTCAGTCCTAACAAGCTGTTACACAAGCTGCAGACCGGAACTCTGGGCCCTACACACGTTTTTGACTAAAACTGCACACTGAAAAGCACAGGGCTCCTTCCTTCTTCACTGCCAAAGCTCAACTGAAACTCCAACCGACAAAAACCGGGCACTTCCTTTGAGTTCCTCCCAGTTCTTGACTGGATTGGCTGTCACTCACAATAGACTGCTGCTGTTGGTCCAAAAAGGCACTGAAGTCTAAACTACATCTCCCAGAGTCACTGCCCATACAATCCTCTTGTGGCTGGCTCAGATTATGAGTCCAAGTTCTGATTCGTCCAAGGCACCATTTTAGAGCTAGCTTACCCCACACTGATTGGTCCAGTTCAGCAGTTCAAAACTAGAATGGGGAACTAGCAGACACAGTTCTGACTGCAAAGAACAGGTTAGACAAACTGTAATTTCATTATTACTCTAAATAATTTCTGGCAAACAGTTACATCTTTCAGATAGGTTCCCTTTGCACTCCTAGTGACTGCAAAATGAAGTGAATTGGCAGCAGCTTGAGTGGTACTCAATCAAAGAAACACACAGTCCCCCATACAAACTAATTATGTCTGCAAGCAGACAGCTCTTAAAGAGACAGTACCAGAGGTTCTAAAACACTCACTGATAAATGGCTTAAATGCAAACACCATTCAGGCTTGGAGCATTCAAGCAAGCTCCTGGAAGTCTTTTTGGAACCCCATTTGCAGGGGTTACACCCTTCCTGGCCTGGGAAAGCTTGACGTCCCGCGTCAAACAAGTACCCCATAAGTTTCAACTGCAACCACATACATTTGCATTAGGCTCGCACATGTAATCATCAGTCAATATATCATTTACCAAGAACACATTTCTGAAACATTGCAGTCGTCACTCTTTACACAGTATTACATACACATTGTACCATAACTCAAGTTATTACCTCTTGTACATGAAACCTGAAGAGAGGGCCCTTCCTATCAGTTACCTTGGGGCTGGATGGGGCAAGGGCACCATACTTAGAGGGCAACACAAGTAACTTGGAGTTAGCACTGACGCTCAGTTTGGGCAGTGAGCTCGGGGACACATACACTCCTTTATAGACAACATTGAGAGGCAAATCCACAGGCCTCCCAAGGGAATCATAACTGAGGTGCACCACAGGCTTTACAGCTCGACCAGTCTTTCTAGGGGGCAGTTACAGTCTCTGCACTCTGAGCCTCATTTTCAGCATTGTCCACACTTGTCAGGGAGTCTCCATGGGGTAAGAGGCTAGAACTTGGGGCACTTTCAGCTCCAGGAGTTACAGTTTCTGAGTCCACAACATTTGGCTCGCATGGAGGCTTTCGGACACTGGCAGTGGACTGTCAGGGCACTCAAAATACTCTTCTGGTTGGTGTATCACCAGTCTGCCCCAATCTATCATTTCCTCCCTGAAAGCTCAAACAGTTCAACCATGCACAATGATTCCATTTCATCTGATCTGATGCTTTGCACTTCACTTTCTGGGAGCATTGGCTCCAGGGATGAAGCTGGGGGCTTAGACAGTCCAGAAGGCCCAGCTTTGTCTCCAGTATTGACTAGGGGATTGCCCCGAAACAATTGACTCAGTTCGTAAGAAGGATAGTATTCAAAGTCACTCTCACTTTCTTCCGATATGGACTGACAGTCATGCTCAACTGTGACTTGTGGAGGGGAACACTTTAACTTTGCTTCTGTAGGTGCAGACTTTCTTGATCTTTTCTTAGCAGCAGCTCTAGTCACTGGTCCAGAGGGGGCATCTTCTAGGGGCTCAGACTCAATTAAGATTTGTCCAATGGGCAGTAAATGATTTCTATGCATTGTTTTTACATCTTTTGAATTATTCTCAGGCCTTACTTTGTACACTGGCAGATCATCTAGTTTGCCACTACAATGTGGAGGAGATGGTGCCATCTGTCAGCAATCTTGTGCTTGCCATGCAATCCCAGATTTCTTAGCAATACCCGATCTCCTCCTGGAGTTCCTGTGCTTTTACCTTTTTATCATACCTTTCTTTGTTGACCAGATTTCTTTTGGCAGCCATGGTTTGAGCCAGTTGATACGCATGAGTTAGCTGGGCCTTTAACTTTTGCACATACTGTAAATAGTTGTCAGCTTGAACCCCATCAGGAGAGACCCCAAAACACACATCTACTGGTAGTGAGCTTCTCTTCCAAACATCAGGCGGTAGGGGAGAATCCAGTGGCATCACTTTTGGTGCAGTTATAAGCATGTACCAGGGTGCTAATTTGTTGGCTCCATCTAGGCTTGTCCTTTGGGTGCAGGGTGCCTAGCATATCTAGCAAAGTGCGGTTGAAACGTTCAGGCTGTGGGTCCCCTGGGGTGGTAAGGAGTGGTTCTGGACTTTCGTACTCCCCACAGAGAAAGCATCTCTTTGATCAGACGACTCTCAAAGTCTCTCCTTGATCAGAATGGATTCTTTGTGGAGCCCCATAGTGAACAAAAAGTTTTCTACAAGTACTTTGGCCACAGTGGATGCTTTCTGGTCTTTGGTGGGGAAGCTTGGGCATATCTCGTGAAATGGTCAGTGACCACCAGCACATTACTGATATTTCTTTGATCTGACTCCAAACTTAGAAATCAATACAGACCAGCTCCATGGGTGCACTGGTGGTGATGTTAACAAGGGGCAGCCCTCTGGGGCAAAGCTTTCCTCTGTAAGCAGCGACTACAAGTTCGAATGTGTTGCTCCACATCAGCCCCATCTTAGGCCAATAGAATCTGGATCTCACCAAGTCAAGTGTTCTGTCTATACCAAGGTGCCCCATGTGGTTGTGCAAGGACCTCAGTACTGAGTCTCGAAAAGCAGTGGGCAGCACTAGTTGTTGTTTGTCTACTTGTCCCCCTCTGTCTACTGTTTCTCTGTATAACAGTTTATTGATCAGTTTCAACTTAGGACCTTCTTTGTATAACAGTGCAGTTCTCAAATCAGTGGAGTAATTTGGACACATCTTTTCCTGCATAGAGGGCTTCTAAAGCTGCTTTGATCATGGGATCGCGGGATTGAGCCCTTGAATACTGTCATTGTCCAGCTGAGGCAGTGCACCAATGTCTATTGCAGAAAAGTGGCAATAAGCAGCAGGTATGCAATTCTCAGAGGCTCCCAAGCAGTCCACCATGCAGTCCACTGCGTCCGTGGACATTGTTCCTCCCTGTCAAACTTCGGCAGAGTGCCCGAATGTCAGGTTCTGCAATCGGACCCAATCATTCTGGGGAACAGGCCTCGGGAGAGAGCATCAGCATCTATGTGGTTCAGACCTGCTCGGTATTCAGAGCATAGTCATATGTAGATAATGCAGAAAGCCACCTATGGCCAGTGGCATCCAACTTAGCTGAGGTCTGCACATAGGTCAAAGGATTATTGTCAGTTTTACTAGTATTTTAGCCCCATACAAGTACTCATGGAATTGGTCAACAATAGCCCACTTCAAAGCTAGGAACTCTAACTTATGTACAGGATAGTTCTTTTCGGATGGGGTCAGGCTTCTACTGGCAAAGGCCACTGGTCTCAGGCCATTCTCGTGCTCTTGGTACAACAGCCCCCAACCCTTGCAAGCTAGCATCAGTGTGCAGGACGTAAGGTTTTCTTGGATCGGCATAGGCCAGCACTGGAGCATGGGTAAGTTGATATATGATCTCATGAAAAGCAGTCTCACAATCAGGAGTCCAGCGGGCCCAAATACTTCACTCGGATGAAAATACACTCTTTCAGTCTTGAGGGCGCTGACTTTTGGTATTTTTGTGGGTTGGGGATACCCTTGAGTAAGGTTAAGTAAAGGCGGATCACTCTTGAATAGTCCTTGATGAGCGCGATAATAACCACAGAATCCAGGAATCTTTGCAGTTCTTTTAGATTTTTGGGCTGTGGCCAGGTGGTCAAGGCCTCAACTTTACTTGGGTCAGTCTCTATTCCTAGATGGATACTATGTGTCCCACATACTTTACTGATGTTTGAAAAATTGACACTTATCAATGGACAGTTTAAGGCCAAAGTCCTCCAGTCGGTCCAATACCTTAAATAATCTGCTCTCATGTTCCTCCAGTGAGCTGCCAAAACACAATAACATCATCTAGGTATACCAGGCACTCTAGTAAGTTCATGTCCCCACTGCAGCTCCATCAATCGTTGAAAAGTGGCTGGGGCACCTGAAATCCTTGAGGCATCCTCATGAATTCATAGAAGCCAGCGGACAGATAAAGGCTGTCTTTTCACACGGTCCTCTGGGGCCATGGGATCTGATAGTACCCACTGCGAGATCCAGCACAGAGAACCACTTGCCCGTTTAGGCAGTCAAAGCATCCTGAATGCGGGCATTGTGTACTGATCAGGATAGTCCGCCGGTTTAAGGTGCGATAATCCACACATCCTTACTGTTCCATTCTTTTCCTCACTACCACAATGGGGAAGCATAAGGGCTTCTGGATTCTTGTATTACACCAGCAGCTAACATCTCTTGCAGATGCCGTCTCACATCATCTATGTCAGCAGGTGCCAGGCGTGAGACCTCTCACGAAATGGTCTTTCGTCATGCAGCCGGATATTGTGCTCAGCTCCTTGCACGCATCCTACATCCCATTCCTTTAAAGAAAACACCTGGTCTCTCTGGGCAAGCTTCTCACTGATCTTCACTTTCCATTCAGCTGGCAGCGGGAGTCGCGAAATCAAACAAGTCAGGTGTTACTCTGTCATTCTTCCTTGAACTCTTGCTGCTGGGTAGCACTGCAGTGTCTGCACAATGCACATTAGCCAGGATGCAACCTCTGTTTACTCGAATGTCTCTCTTTCACACATTATGAACTTGGACCATTACCCTTCTGGCATAAGCATGGGCTCTAGCGGGCAAAATACTAGGCTTGACCAGCAGTCCCTCTGGCAATTTTCCATCCTGGTGCATCCAACATTAATATTTTATTCTTAACATCCTTTCTGATACGGACCTCTCCCTGTAAGGTACACTGGGCATTTGGCGCCAGGATCAGAGACTCAGGATCCTTCTTCCATACAATTCAACGGTTCCTCTGGTTCTGTTTTTTCAGCATCTCTCTGTGCTTCATAGGCCTTCTTAATTAAAGCCGAACTCTTAAAGCTCTACTAGTCTTTGACCCCTGTTTTCATAACACAACTGTGCCAGCCTTCCGAACATATGAGCATTTGTTCCAATCAACAAAGGGACACCATCATACAGTCCAGTGGGGACACACTAAGGCTAGGTCTCTACTTGTTCAGCCACTCCAGCCACGGAGGTGGGGAAAGACAGCCAAATTCGGATATACCGGAATAGGGTAGGCCTTCTCTCTAACCCCCATACATGCAGTCCTTCTAATGGTTGTAAGGGTACGTCTGACAAATGCTTCTGATACTAATCTTGGAACATAATTGTCACTTGGAGCCACTGTCTAATATAGCTCTTGTAGACACTCAGTTCACCTTTACAGTGGTCTCCATGGAGGGACCCACTATTCTGGACCAGTCTGGAGGCGGTAGTGGGGCCTGGGCAATGACCTTGCACAAAGGACGTGGATTGCATTTTGTGCCCTCACTGGGATCATGTCGCACCTCTTAACCACTGATTTCTTCTCCGAGCTTCCTTGTAGCCTATATGCAACTTTGTCAGTGTCTTTTGGACTGGCATTCCCTTTTCATGTGCCCATCTTTCCCACAATTATAGCAAAACATACTTTCTGGAGTTTGAGCTGGCCGAGGCGCCCACTGGGAGCCAGGGCGGGGGTATTACTAACTGGAAACCTTGGTGCCATCTCTGTTTCGCGGGCGTGATAAGCATTTGGAGACATCTCGTCAGTTTCTCCACTTCCATGGTCAAGGAATCGAGTTCGGAGCTGTTATCAGCAGGAGATACATGGTGGGTACCCCCACCCCCATAGCAGATGCAGTCGGATATAGGTCAGGGCCCGGACTTGCAGGCGTGCCTTCATAAAGGGACTGTTTTGAATTCCGGATCTCTCTCAACAGTTCGCCCCCATTGTGACATATCTTTTTCCTTGTCAGAGCACTCATTGACTGCCAACCTCTGCCCCTGAACTTCACTTGATGGGTCACCCTCAGTCACTCGGGTCGTAGCCGCAGCTATTGGTGCAGGTCCCTCCCGAGGTCGTCTTTTCTCAACTCCTCGAATTTCTCTCATTAACTCATCATAGGAGGGTGGGGATTCCAGTCGATCTGCCAGGCGTAACTGAAGCAACAGCAGTTCTGAGAAGGGGCAGACTTAAGGATCCTGTCCAGCCTGGTTCGGTCCAGTTCAATCGCTGGCAAACTACCTTTTCTGAGGCATTCTTGCAACAATTTTTCCAGCGAGATACATACACAGACAACAACTCCCTTGGTACTGTTGTGCATCTCTTACTCTCCACCATAGGTCCTCATCAGAATCTGGGCTCCCATACATTCTCCAAGGCCTCAAGATAGGCCTGTGCAGTCGCTTCAGGGTTACTGGCCCGTTTAGCACGGATGGTAGCCAGGCAGGACCTCGGAGGCTCTCACTAACCCTCTTCGCTTTCACCTTCCGAGCATTGCCATTCTAGCACTTGGGGGCAACATAGTCTATCCAGGTCTCCCAGTCATCCTCCCTTGGGGGGTGGGGAGGGTGCCGAGAAGATCCTCAACCTTCGTAAGAGTCGTGACTAATGGCAGGTGCAGAAATAGGAGTCTGCATTGGTTCAGCCACCATTACGGGCACTGGAGCAGGAGAGGTGTTGGGGAGGAACACCCCAGGTGGTAAGAATAGTTTCTTCAAGTCCTCCACAGTTTTCCCTCTCCCAGCAACCATTCAGCAAATTTCTCCTCAAAAGTTTCAGATAGTGGTGGGGCTGATTCCCCCGGTCTTTACTGTCCTTAGTCACTCTCCAAGTAGTGAGGCTCCCTCTGGGGTAATGGTCTGTGGCACTTTGAGCTATCTATGGGATCCTTAAACTCTACTAGGGCCAGGAAAGTGTGGGTGAGCAGATTAGCATGCCGACCCACCACCACAGGGTTTTGTAAACCTTCCACCTTGGAAAGTACTCCCTGCACAGTGTCCCGTATTGATACCCAGGGGATGTCCAGGATAAGCATAGCATTTTGGGGTCGATCTCCTCCCAGTACACCACTCCACCAGCCGTGCACAGCCACTTCTGTCGGGTACCCATTTTTTCTTAACAGTGGTTCGTGAATATGGCCACTAGAGGACACACAATCCCAGCGGTGAGCCTCAAGATGTAACCCTAGATGGCGCTATCCCAGGGCTACTACCCCTGCCTGATTTGCCACTAACAGGTTGAGGGGCCTGGATCCAATGGCGGGTGCCTCCACCCAGAGGTCAGGGTTTGCAATAGTTAAACTAACTTGGTCACAGCCCTCTGGGACACTGCAACCCCTTTCTTCCCACTAGTGGCCCACAATATATCAGAATTACCTTCACAGTATACACTTACCCCAGGTCTGGTTCCGCACTGGGACCTCCTAGAAATGAGATACAGTGCAACAATCACAGTACAGTACTTTAACATAGACAAATACCCTCAGGCAGTATAACTTTGCTGAAACAAGCAGCTCTGATTTATTTAGGGATATAACAAGGACAGGGGAATCAGGTTAATTAGCTTATCACTCTAATAATTACCTATGGCTCTGTGCAGAGCCTATCCCTATCAGTTACTGTCCTGGGTACCCAAGCCCTAGTGGCTAGTCCAAACCGTGGCAGCTGGTAGGGCCTTTCACAGAGAAAAGGAGAATTAAACAGTCAGCAGTACAGTAATTCCATTTGGATTTAATGTGGCAATTCAACAGGAGCAACCCTGAATTAGTACTCACGACCTCCAAATAAGATAGGGTCCTTCAATGTCAGCAGGGCTCACTTGAGGTACACAAACCTCTTCACACATCCATATAAAAGAAAGCACTATACCAGGCAGGCTGCATCTGTATCCCGATCGCAATTACTGCACAATACCGGGAGAACACACAGCAGATTCAGTTCCTGACAGACAGAGTGCAATTTCAGCAATTCCTCCAGTCTTCTACAGGGTGAGCCTGGTTTCTACTCTTCAGAGATCCTTTGATTCTTTTCACAGGACGGATTCAGTCCACCAGCTGTTACAAGCTGCAGACGGAACTCTGGGCCCTACACACGTTTTTGACTAAAACTGCACACTGAAAAGCACAGGGCTCCTTCCTTCTTCACTGCCAAAGCTCAACTGAAACTCCAACCGACAAAAACGGGCACTTCCTTTGAGTTCCTCCCAGTTCTTGACTGGATTGGCTGTCACTCACAATAGACTGCTGCTGTTGGTCCAAAAAGGCACTGAAGTCTAAACTACATCTCCCAGAGTCACTGCCCATACAATCCTCTTGTGGCTGGCTCAGATTATGAGTCCAAGTTCTGATTCGTCCAAGGCACCATTTTAGAGCTAGCTTACCCCACACTGATTGGTCCAGTTCAGCAGTTCAAAACTAGAATGGGGAACTAGCAGACACAGTTCTGACTGCAAAGAAAGCAGGTTAGACAAACTGTAATTTCATTATTACTCTAAATAATTTCTGGCAAACAGTTACATCTTTCAGATAGGTTCCCTTTGCACTCTAGTGACTGCAAAATGAAGTGAATTGGCAGCAGCTTGAGTGGTACTCAATCAAAGAAACACACAGTCCCCCATACAAACTAATTATGTCTGCAAGCAGACAGCTCTTAAAGAGACAGTACCAGAGGTTCTAAAAACACTCACTGATAAATGGCTTAAATGCCAAACACCATTCAGGCTTGGAGCATTCAAGCAAGCTCCTGGAAGTCTTTTGGGAACCCCCATTTGCAGGGGGGTTACATTAGGTTACATAATGTTACAAAACTGTGAGTTATGCTCATGGATATAGTAGGTCCTCAGAGAAGACAGTGAGTTGCATCCCTGTTTG
Source organism: Neoceratodus forsteri (assembly GCA_016271365.2). NCBI lineage: Eukaryota > Metazoa > Chordata > Ceratodontiformes > Ceratodontidae > Neoceratodus > Neoceratodus forsteri. The sequence continues at coordinate 47,314,476 of JADMNL010000027.1, forward strand.
GACCTAGTAGGGAAGGAGTGGGTCGGAGGGAGGGAGAGGCTGTCCAGTGGACGTTGTCGAGCCAGGGGGCAAGGTGGGCAGGTATCACAGGTTACACCAGGGGGTTAGTTACTGGGCTCCTGCCTCTGTTGGTGCCTTTTTCTGGCCACAAAGAAATCTGCAGCAGTTCTGACACAGCTCCATTGAGCTCGCTCACTCCCCTTCTCTCACTCGCTCATTCCATTTCTGCCAGCGCTACAGGCTGCCCTTTTGTACTGGGCTCCTGCCTGCATTACTACCTTCTTCTGCCCACAAAGAAATTTGCAGCAGTCAGAAAAGAGCTCTGTTGAGCTCACTCACTCCCCCCTCTCTCACTCGCTTATTCTGGTTTCCTACCGCTGCAGGCTGTCGTTTTGTACTGGGTCCCTGCATGCATTGCTGCCTTTTTCTGCCCACAAACAAATCTACAGCTGTCCCAACAGAGCTCTGTTGAGCTCACTCACTCCCCCTCCCTCACTTGCTCGTTCTGTGTCTTCCACCACTGCAGGCTACCCTTTTGTACTGGGCTCATGCCTGCATTGGTGGCTTTTTCTGGCCACAAAGAAATCTGCAGCAGTCCTGACACAGCTCCATTAAGCTTGCTCACTCCCCCTCTCTCACTTGCTCATTCCGTTTCTGCCGACACTGCAGGCTGGACTTTTGTACTAGGCTCCTGCCTGCGTTGCCACCTTTTTCTGCCACTAAGAAATCTGCAGCAGTCGTGCCAGAGCTCCGTTGAACTTGTTCACTCCCGCTCTGTCACTCGCTCATTCTGTTTCTCTTGGCGCTGCAGGTTGCGCTTTTGTACGGGGCTCCTGGCTGTGTTGCACCTTTATCTGCCCACAAAGAAATCTGCAGCTGTCCCGACAGAGCTCCACTGAGGTCACTCAGTCTCCCTCTCTCATGCACTCATTCTGTTTGTCCTGGTGCTGCAGGCTGCCCTTTTGTATGGGGTTTCTGCTTGCATTGGCACCTTTTTCTGCTCACAAAGAAATCTGCAGCAGTCCTGATAGAGCTCTGTTGAGCTCACTCAGTCCCCCTGTCTCACTTGTTCATACTGTTTCTCCCACTGCTGCAGGCCGGCCTTTTGTACTGGGCCCCTGCCTGCACTGATTCCTTTTTCTGCCCACAAAGAAATCCGCAGCAGTCCTGACAGCATTTTGGGGAGTTCGCTCACTACCCCTCCCTCACTCGCTCTCTTGTTCTGTTTCTCCTAGTGCTGCAGGCTGCCCTTTTGTACTGGGCTCTTGCGTTGGGGCTTTTTTCTGCCCGCAAAAAATCCATAGCAGACCCAACAGACATCAGTTGAGCTCGGTCACTCCCCCCTCTCACTCACTCAATCTTAATCTGTCCCAAACACTGATTTCCCACAGCAACCATGCTATTCTCCAGCAGGAGTGCAAAAACATATTTTAGCCAGAATGTGAAAAATGACAGCTGTACTGTTCATAAGGAGGTGTGAAAAAATGCCACTGTTGAAAATGTAGTGTGAAAATATTACAAATTTGCGAAGTTACAAATGTGTGTTGAACTGTTTCCATGCACCCTTGTAACACAGTCATGTTACGGAGTTTCATCACCAAATTTTCAACATAGGGATTTTAGGACCTCTGCTCATGAACAGTGCCACTGTCATTTTCTTAATCTGACCCAAACACTGATTTCCCACAGTGACCACGTTATTCTGCGCCGGAACTGCGCAAACACATTTTGGTCGGGATGTGAAAAATGACAGCTGTACTGCTCATAAGGAGGTGTGAAAAAAATGCCACTGTTGAAAATCTGGCGTGATAATATTACAAATCTGCAAAGTTACAAGAGTACGTGGAAAGTGCGCAATGCACACTTGTAACACAATCATTTGATGGGCTATCATCACCAAATTTTCAACATATGCATTTTAGGACCTCTGCTCATGAACAGTATCACTGTAATTTTCTTAATCTATCCCGAACAGTGATTCCCCACAGAGACTGCGCTATTCTGCACCAGAAGTGCGAAAACACATTTCGGCCAAGATGGGAAAAATGACAGCTATACTGTTCATAAGAAGGTGTAGGAAAATGGCAATGTTGAAAATCTGGAGTGAAAATATAAATTTCCGAAGTTACGAGTGTGCATGCAAACTGCGCAATGCACGCTCGTAACACAGTCATTTTATGGCGTATCATCATCAAATTTTCAACATGGGCATTTTAGGACCTCTGCTCATGAACAGTGTCATTCACTGACCTATGCAGCCAGTATAGTGTTATGCTTGTGTAACTGTGTTAGTTTTGGTTGTGGCCGTTCGCACACTCTATTCCAAAAGAATTACCACCCTGTAGGGGCACGAAGCAAGGAACTCTCGGAGAGGGTTCTGCCCCTAGAGGTGCCAAGGGACGGTTCCCATGGCTAAAGGTACCTTAGGAATCCCCAAAAGAAATGTAGTATCATCCCCAAAGGAGGCAACATGATGCGTATGAGCAAGCAGTAACAGTGACGTTGAAGCAGTAACTGGAACATAGTAGTACAGAAGAATAGTGATGGCTTGCACTGAAAAGGGATCCCCTAAGGAGAGAGGGAATGGCAGGACATTCTCCACCTCCATCCAACAACAGAACCTACCTAAGGAAACTAGGGGAAACAACTATGTTAACGAAGTGTTATGACCTGAGGCAACGGAGGAGAGAAAAAAAAACCCTATGAGGAGGAAATCTCTGGGGATCCAAGGCCTAGGTCGCCTTCCCTCCAGGCTTGGGAAAAATGTATTTAGTGAAGTCTCTGCAGCCGCAATTTGGAAAATCCAATTAAAGGGAGGTGGAAAATATTCCAATTTTCAGGAAAGCTCTCACTCAAACCCTCTAGCGGGAACGTCATGGAAGGTTGCGAGAAAACTCTGCAACAATACGAGCATCCAAGGGGCAGGTGGAGAACAACAACTGCTGAGGCACTCACCTGGCCTACCCACCCTAAATCAAACCAGGTGAACCAGAGGCAGTTGTGGGGAGAATGCGGTGAAGGCGCCTTCCTAGGAAAACCACTAAAGTCAATGGCTAACCATTATAGTGGAACACTAGAGCCAAAGGAGATCGTCGTAACCACACTTCACCTCTAGTCTTAAATTCTACACCAGGAACTGCTGTTGCGTAGCAGGCAGCTAAAGCCAAGCCTGGGGCAAGGACATTCCCAGCTATGAGCCAGGTGAGAAGGATCCTGCCCCAAGCTGGACACGCTCGATGATGTGGACTAAATGCAGAGCGAGACCATCAGCTGCAGGAACCTGCACCAGATTAGAATGGCTGGCATGCCCCAGAATTGCTTGAGAGATGTAAAGCTGGTGAGCTGAATGAGCACAGCATGCTGAGATCGTAATGAGCAATGAGTGCTGAGATCTTGCAAGGTTGGATGCAGATGGAGAGCAGTAGAATCCCAGGCGAAGCCGAGGGGATGGTACTAGGCAGAAAGCAATGGTTTGTGTAAGCAAGGAGCAGCGGTTGTGTAAGCAAGTGGGACCTGGTAGGTCAGTAAGCAGTAGTAGCAGTAACAGGTGGACCTGCATAACAACTGTATAGCAAGTAAACTGCACTGAGTTAGGGGCAAGCCAGCCAGACATGAATAGCCAAATGAAGGTGACAAACTGAGGATTTTCATCGGCGAAGACAGGATTTAGAACAAATTTAATTAACCACATAGGCCACGACCCGCCAAACACCTCCCAGTCCCCACTGTAGGACAAACAAGGAAGTGATGAAAGGCCGAGAACCACATGCAGATATAAAAGCTAGTTTAATAGCCTCAGCAGGAGCTTCAGCTAACCTCAGAGTAAACAAGGTAGAATAGGAATGGGTGTAAACAATGCAGCAGGAAGCAAGTGGGCCTGTACAGCAGTAGTTAAATGAGTACAGTGTTAAAACACAGCACTGGGTACAATAGTAATTAAAGTAAACAGTCAGCAGCAGTGGCTGAAGCTGTAGGTAACTGAAAGCAGTAGCATGAGCTCTGAGTAGGTTTGCAGTTGCAGTGCAGTAAATTGAGAGTTGTAACTGAAGGCAAGCAGAATGAGCTCTGTAGTAGCAGTATGCTAGGAGTTTTAAAAATAAAAGCCCCCAAAAGAGGAAACCAAAACACAGCAAGACAGAAAACAGGGAGAGCCCCCCCCCAAAATAAAAACAAAAAACAAAACACAGGGAAGCATACAGCTGGAGGAAAGATACAAACCAGAAGCAGGAAAACAAACACTGAAGTCCAGCAGAGACACACAGAAACAGCGGGGGTAGGCCCCGCCAGCTAGGAGGACAAACCAACATAGCCTCCAGCTGCAAAGACAAAATGCTTCACAGTGAGGCTGAGAGGAACTGCTAGAACTGCTTATATAGCTCAGGAAGTGGGAGTGGCTGGCTGCTTGGCCACTGAATTACAGGCAAGCCTTTCAATTGTCATTTTCTTAATCTGTCCCTAACACTGATTTCCCACAGCGAATGCGCTATTCTGCACTGGAAGTGCAAAAACACATTTTGGCCAGGATGTGAACAATGACAGCTGTACTGTTCACAAGGAGGTGTAAAAAAATGCCAATGTTGAAAATCTGGCAGGAAAATATTGCAAATTTGCGATGTTACGGGTGTGCGTAGCAACTGCACAACGCATGCTTGTAAACCAGTCATTTTGATTTTCCAATAAATTCAAATATAAGCTTTTTGAGAGCCCACCAGCAGAATGCTGGCACTGTTGTTTTTAATCATTCCCCCAAAGGTGATTCCACGCTGCCGTCAAAAATCACCTTCGGAGTCGACTAATGCCATGACAGTGCCAGAATTCATGAGAAGGGTCCCAGAAACCCCATGTTTAAAATTTGGTGCAAAAATTCCAAAAAATGGCTGAGATATGCATCACCGTTGGAAAACCCCTATTTATTCAATTATACAGCTTACCATCATTTCCTCAGTTAGCGGTCGGTTTTGAAAAGTGCAGACATGTTCCCAGTCCAATGAAGATCGTCGCGCTGGACTCCAGAGGTAAGTATGGGGTGAGGGGGTGTGTGGGAGGCAGGGTGTGCAATGGTGGGTGGGTTGCAGGAGGGGCAGGAGACCGCCAAGAGACCGCTTCTTTTTCAAAGGTCAAAAAAAGACATCGTGGGACCGCTTTTTTTGTTTTCAGGGGCATGTGGCATGCTGGGGTGGGCTCCAGCGATAAATGGACTTGTTCTTGGGGGCAGCTGTAGCTGATGGGGGATTGGGCACCCCATCAGCACATAACAAAGGAGGCCACCATCATGCTGACAGGGTTGAGCACCCCGTTGGCACTAAAGGGGGTGCAAGAGCCGAGGGGGATTGGGCACCCCCTCGGCACAAATGTTCTGGGTGTTGTGGGGAGGCATTATGCCGACAGGTAGTGGGCTCCCCCATCGGCACATGAAATGAGGAGGGGGGACATAATGCCGATGGGGAGCGGGCTCTCCCGTCGGCAACATCAAAGGGCAGGGCCACTGAAGCCAACGGGGATTGGGGCCTCTGTCATCAAACAAAACCTGTTGTGGGGGGGAGCACATGCTGCAGAGGAGGACTGGGCACCCCCTTGGCACTGGGGGTTACTTAATATTGTTTGTTAACAGGGCGGCAAGCCACCACCGTGTTCACAAACAATAATGCACTTGGAAAGTTCCGCCCAGCAATGATGGGTCACTCCCTCATTGCAGTGAATGGCTAACGCTGCATTGACGAAGCGGCCTGATTGCAGCAGCTGAAACTATGGTTAGGGTATGCTAGCTGAACTAGTGTAAGGCAGCATGCCACGCGCATTGTGAAAGCGGGCCAAGTTTTGTAAAGGCTGTGGAGGCACTACACAACAGTGCCGCGCCACCACAACGTGCTTCTGAAAACCGGCTGCAATATGTTTCTTGCACATGCATGCAATCAACATAAAAAGGACTTTGCGATTTAAATACAGTGGACCTCTGAGACATAACAGTAAGTGTGGATCTCTACCAATATCACAGGACTCCCTCTTTAAGCTAAAACATGTTTTATCTAGAAATGAAAAATTTGGGGTTCTGATTTTGAGGTCTGTTTTGAAATCGGATTGTATTTTGAAATTCTGAAGCAGTCCAGTGGGATCGGATGTGGCCAATTTGGAACATCCTCAATAATGGCACTTTCTTTGAGTATGTTTAAAGGCATTCAGCGTGAGTGCCTTGTGCCTAACAACATGCACAAGGTATGAGATTATTGGCCCATAACTACACATCATGGCATGTTTTATTGCATACTTAAGACCTGATAAGTGCACCAGTCTGATATGTGGTATACAAGAGGCACACCAAGATGGGCTGCTAATGGGGTGGGGGTGGGGTGAACACAGAATGGACCTTGAGTCCTTTCCAACCACACAGTAAAAACATGTTTTGAGGGCCAGTACTTCATAATGATGAAATCATGAGGACAGTGTAGATCAGTTTTAAGATTGTCTGAACTGTCCAGGTCATAGTGCAAGTTACCCCAGACCAGTGCAGCTAACCCTCTACCTCTCCCTCTTAACTACTGCAGATACTGCATGGCTACAGCTGACGTTGCTGCAGTTCTCCCCAGTCGCTTGCTTGGCATGGCGCAGTCACTTCCAGAGGTACAGCTCTCTGGTTGCAGAAAAGGGGCTGGGCATTTCTTTCTCTGCTCCACTCTATCGTTTGCCCTGTGAATGGAGGGGTAGGAAGGTGAAGAGTCACATGATGCCAACAGAGCTCTGTTGGCTAGGTGCAGAGAGCCAAGTTTGCAGGACAAAATAGCTCCAGTAGGGGTTGGAGTCCACTCCTGCATTGGCATGCCAGTCTTGGTGCAGGGCATGAGGGAGGCATGGAAAGGCGCAGCAAGGAAGGTGCAGCACAGAAAGCGTGGGGGTGGTGAAGGAGACCCACCTGGAAAAAGTGGATACGGGGGCCCACTTGGAAAGTCAGTAGGAGAGGGCCCAGGATGGTACACTCATGAGTATTCAACATACTAGCTCTATGTTGGAATCTTACCTTTTCTAGCAATGCCCAAAATATCCATTTAGTTAGAAAACAGATAAATACAAAGATTTTCAGAGTTTAGAATGTGGTCAGGTACCCAAAGGAGGAGGGATGCTGGGGCCCTGTGAATTTCCAGGTAACCAGATGGGCCAGTTTAACTTGGGGGGGGGGGGGGGCAGACTGTGTGTGCCTGTTAAACTCGTCTGTCTGTGCTACCCTTAGGGTCAGAGAAGCAAAGCAGAAGCAGAGATAAATGTGCAATAATCACAAAATGTTTTTTGACTTGCATATTTTTTTTACTGCATAAGTGTACATAAAACAGTGGCGGTTCAAACCTTTGTTGGTTACCAGGGTTCAGGAGGAACGCAACAGCTGTCAACAAGGGAACTGATGTATCATTTCCGTGGGAAAAGCTCTACAGCACATAGGATACCAGCCGGAGCAAATGTTTTCTTTACTAGCGCCTGGTGCAGACAGCACTGGTCCAAAAATTCCATTATAATTGTGGACTGGTGCAACCATGTGCGGGCTAGTGCAATTTTGAGTCAACTTGTGATTACTGCAAAAAAAATGTTGAGGGAGGTGTTGCTGCTGGGTGCCAGCCGCCCATCCTTTAAATTCTAAGAAACACAGACATTGCCTGCAGGCGCAGTCCGGAGTGAATTGACAGCTGCATGTAACCCGATTCTCCCGGTCCCTTGTCATTTCACTCGCTTTGTGACACAATCTGAAGGTAAAGTGACGGAGGTGGAGTGGAGAGGAGTGGGGGCGGTTCTCGGCTCAGATGCGCTGGTTGGGCGGTAAAGGGGGCTGGAACAGGGGGGCGTGGTCACACTCGCACGCTGCTTAGGAGCTGGTCAGTTCCTGTTCTGTACCGCTTGTGTGGAGTTAGATGCTCGAGCTGACCGATCAGTTCAGGTGGCCGTTACAGCACTCGGAAAGCCGCATCGCGTGTCAGTCGCCATGGCGAGCAGGAAACTCGCTCGTCCTATTGTGGCTTGTTCGAACCTAACCCGGGCGTGTTCTGTTCTGGGTACCCGGTTCCGTTCCACGACGGCTGCAGCAGCATCATCACCGAAAAAGAAGCCGGAGTCACCGGAGGGGGAGGCGGAGGGACTGGCGGTGGCGCGCCCGTGTGAGCGGGTTCAGGTGGATCACATCCCGGCTACAGAGCAGGAGGAGCTCCGTGGGTCCCGGCAGCAGGCGCCGCCCAACATCGACTTCAATAACACCCGGGAAGTGTACCGGAGCAAGGCGACCCTGGAGCTGCTCCGCAGCCTCCTGGTATTCAAGCTGTGCTCCTTGGAGTTCCTGGTGGATAGGAACAGAGAGGTGAGAGGATGATTCAAAGTTGGAAGAAGTGCATATGATCTTGAAATACTTAGTAGTTGACAGGGCCGCAGTAATGGGGAGTTGTCCAGGCCCTGAGCTCAGGAGGGGCCCACCTGAGGAGCTGGCATTACCTGGTTTGGGAAACGGGGGCCCATTTCGATTGACTTGTCCTGGGCCCCAAAATTCGTAGCTGCAGCCCTGATAGTTGATTGCACAACACACACGTCATCTGTTATGCAACATTAATTGTATTAACTAGTAGGTGTACTTTTTGGAGGATGCCATGGGAGTAGAGGAAACTGATCCTCAAGCCAGTATGCCTAGTGAGTTCAGATCAATATGGTGTAACCTAATGGGATGCTAGGTTGCATAGGGAGGAGTATCGCCAGCATAGAGGCAGGTGGTGATATCTCTGTATAAATCATTGGTCAGGCTTCACCTATAGTACTGTGTCCAGTTCGGGAGACCTCATCTCCAGAAGGATGTAGACTGCCTAGAGGTGGTCCAGAGGGGGCAACTAAAATGGTGCATGGTCTGCATTAAAAATTCTATGAGGAGGAACTGAAGAACCTTAAAATGTACACTCTGGAGGAAAGGAGGGAGAGAGGAATATGACAGACTTTCAGATGCATCATGAGTATTAAAAAAGTTCAAGCGGGAAGCTTTTTTTTCAGAGGAAAAGATGCTCAGAAACAAGAGTCATGCTATTTTATGCTGGAGAGGGGTAGACTCTGGGGGGATGTAAGGAAGCGTTTCTTCACAGATTGAGTGGTGAATGCCTGAAACAGCCTCCCAGAGGAGATTTTTATTTGAATCTCGGATTACAAGTACCTTTGAGCCAAGGCTCTTTTACAAAGTTCCCATGTCGGGTGAGGTACAGGTCAAACAAGATAGGTAGTTACATACAGTTTTATACATTCAGTACAGTGGCAAAAATGCCAGAAGGAGGTATGGTAACAGGGTTAACATGGTATGGAAGAGATATAGTGGGGGCAGAAACTGTCCACTGGATTCAAGAAGGTATGGGACAGGCATGAGGGAACGTTAGTGGTAAGGGAGGGGTGTAAGGCTGGAGATCAGGTACAGTTTGAGGTATTACAGTGGGTAGGTAGGGAAAATGAGCAGGCTAGGTGGGCCATTGGCAAGCTGTACTTATCTGGGGTCAAACTCAGGTTTCTATAGAAACAGAATTTGTGGGCAGATAAGGACTGCTTGGCCAGCTTAGTCTGCCCATATTCCCTACTTATAATGTCACCACAGATCCTGCTTGAACTCTGTCCCATTCACACACACCCTTCCCTTTCCCTAAGATTTCCTTATGCCTATCCTATGCATTATTGAGCTCCACCACCTCTGCTGGAAGACTGCCAGGCATCCACCAGTCTTTCTGTTCTTCACACCTTCCCTGAATCTAATCCCCTCCAGCTTCTTATTGTGCTGCTTGTATTTTTTTGTTTATGAAAAATCATATCCTCCTCTCTTCAAGGGCCTACAGATTTAGGTCCATTACTCTATCCTTGTAGGGTATCTGGTGCAGACCCTCCACCGTTTTAGTTGCTCTACTCTGCTTCCACTGTATGGCCTTCCTGAGATGTGGTCTCCTGAACTGGACACAGTACTCTAGGTGGGGTCTTACCAGTGATCTATGCAGAGACAACACCACCTCCCTCTTTCTGCTGATGCTACCAATACCTGCGCTCCCCAGCTTCCCATTCGCCCTCCCAGCTGCCTTGTCGCACTGCCTGGCCATGTTCAGGTCATCCAATATGATCACCCCAGCTCTCTTTCCTGCTTGGTGTTAGTCAGCCCCCTCTTGTATCCTGCCGCTTGGTTTCTGTGCACCAAGTGCATTATTTTGCACTTTTTTGAATTGAAACCCAGCTGGCCTACCCTTAACCACTTCTCGAGTGTTCTTGGGTTGCTGCTTCTCCTTTCCACTTGTGTCTGGAGTATCCACCGTATTACAGAATTTGATGTCATCTGCAAAGAGGCAGACCTTCCCTTCCAGCTCCTGTGCGGTGCCACTTATAAAGACATTAAAGTGGACCGGTCCCAACACTGATCCTTGAGTCACCCTGCTGATCACTTTCACTTCTGAGTGAACTCTATTTACTACCACCCTCTGCCTGCCAATCTCTTACCTAGTTTCTTACCCAGTTTACTATTGTTGGACCCACTCCTAAGCCACCCATGTTACTTACTAGCCTCCTATGTGGAGTGGTGTTGCACGTCTTGCTGAAATCTAGGTATGCCATGTCCACTGTTCCACCCTGCTCTAGATCCTTGGTCACCCAGTCAAAGAACTTATCAGATTCGTTTGACATTATCTCTCTCCCCCCACCCCCCGGAATCCATGCTGCCTTGGGCAGGGGTTAATTGAAATGTTTAGGAGGTGGAACTGTAACCTCTAAATTTGTAGGAGGTGGAACTGTCATCCTTAGGAGGTAGAACTCGCCAATTGTAGTCAGTGGAGAAAGATGTCCGAGGAGGTGGAACTGAGTTCCAGACCTTTCCTGCCCAATTTAACCTCTGGTCTCTGATCTTATAACCCATTGGATTCAAGATATTCTACAATCCATTTTTGCAGCAGTGATTCCATTAGCTTTCCCACCACCAAGGTCAAGCTGACTGATATATAATTGCCTGCCTCTTACCTGCTACCACTTTTGTGAAATGGGACTACATCTGTCCTCCAGTCCTCCGAGCAGCACCCAAAGTTTGTCCACCCAGTAGCTGTGCCCCTGGGTTGCTCCTGAACCCAGTTTTCCCATGTCGCAATGCACTGCTTTTACCCTGGGGCCACCAGTCACCCAGTCGCCAACATTTTACTAAATTTTCTTTCATGGCTGTAACATTTGAAGAAATGTGCACACTTCTGGTAGATCTTAATTTTAATCATAGGAGGAAATCCACTGGGAGGGGGGGGATGTCATGGGGATGTCGTTGGGGGGAAGGGGATGCCCCAGACTAGGATCTGTACTGCAGTAACTTAAGTAATATCTCGGTGGATGTTGGTTGTGTTTTTTTTTCTTTCTTTCTTTCTTTCTTCTTTTCCCTGCTCCCATCCATCCCAACGCTTGTGATACCTCTATCAACCACTCAAGTTTTGCACTCGTGTGGTACCACACATTTGAGGTGTGTAACAAAACTTGTAACACATTGTTAATCATACATTATTCTGTAGATATTTTCATGACAGGCCAGTGTGCCAGGTGGTCGGCAAAAAACTATTTAAGTGATCATTTCATTAATAGCGTGGTACCAGTCTGGCTTCTTTTGGCAGTTTTATGTCACACTGTGCAAACATAACAGCCCTTGAAACACCTTTTTTATATGAATGTCAGACATGCCCCCATTATTCAGCTAAAATGATTACTTCTGAACGTTCCAGGCACTCATAAACATCATATATTGTATTTTTATTAGCCAATCAGGATTATTTCTAAACATTCCAGATACTGTTATGTGTGTTAGAGAATGTCATGATATGAAATTATGATGGTAGGCTAATCATCACATATACTGCAATTATTGTAATACTGTGGTGTTATTGATATAACCGTCATATAAAAAAAAGTTTCCTCAAACTCCCATCGGAGAGAGCTGGCGCAGAAGGAACAATCCTCCCTGGAAAGTCGATACAGAGGGCATTCCAGGTGTGTGTGTGTGTTTGTATACATACATATATAACACATACACGTATTCCACCTAAATCTGATACACTAGCTCTGTATTTGCATCTTACATTTATTTGCAGTGCTTCATTTAATTAGAAGATAGACGACAAATGGAAAGATTTTCACAGCTTAGAAGGTAGTGAGGCACCCGAGGGGGGGAGGGGGACGGTGCACCTGAACATTTCTGGTATCCTCGTGTGACAGTCCAGCTGTACTACGTTTACTAAATGAACAGCATGGTATTAATCAGTTGTTTGGCATACATCTCTGAAAAACAGACTATATTGACTAATACTGCACCAAGCAAACATCGAATTGCCATCTTGGTTATTGCTAGGTGCAGGATATACAGTACCCGAGAAAGGAAGTGTGTTTGGGAACCCCAGGTCCAACCATGTGAGCCCGTAGCTCAGTGGTTAGAGTACTGAGATGGTATTCTGGGGGGCCTGGGTGCAGTTCGTAGCAGATCATGTTTCCTTCTCTCTACAGTATGCGATTTCAGTTGCTTAGCAGTGGCTAATACTGCACCAAAAAAAATCTAATTGTCATTTTGAAAAACAAATAACTGTCTTTTCATACTTCTTGACTTTGTTCCATCGTAAAAAGGTTTCAGTTCTTTACTTTCTGCTTCTTTTTAGCTGATGAATCTGAGTAGAAAGCTTCTGGGGAAACAGCTCTTCGAGCGGCTGATGAAGATGACCTTCTATGGGCAGTTTGTGGCTGGGGAGGATCAGGAGAGGATCAAACCACTGATGCAGCGAAACCAGGCATTTGGAGTGGGGTCCATCTTAGATTACAGTGTCGAAGAAGATCTCACACAGGAGGAGGCTGTGAAGAAAGAAATGGAGTAAGCACACTTTTCATTTTGGAGGAATGTTTTAGGTGCAGTGTGCCTAGTGGGTAGAATGCAGAGCTGTGAATCTGAGACCCAAGTTTCAATTCCCCAGCTACCACTCACTGTGTGACCCTGAGCAAATCATTTAACCTCTCTGTGGTTAACCAGTCTATAAATTTATATTTTATTATACTCTAGATTCTCAGTTTCCACAAATCCGATGATTGGCTGACAATGGTCATCACCTGTGGGTAAATCCTACAGTAACCCACGGGTAAAGGTCTAGCAGGCAGAGAAGCCTGTTCAAAAAAATAAATAAATAAATAATAAAACAAAAAAAATCTTTACTCCAAAAAGTTTTGTTTTCATCACCATCATGAGTCTCACTTGGCTACAACTCGCAGTGCAACTGTCATTCTAAATATTAAAACAACTTTGTGGAACATTCCCCAAACCCAATTTAAATAACACAACTCTCACCTCTTTTTTTTTTTTTTTTTTGTAACAATTTGTTCTCCGTGACCACGTGCACCCTTATAACCTCCCTCTCAGTATTTTTTATTTGTATTGGCTGGGCTCCATCCTGCATTCCCGAAAAGATCATTAGCAAGGTCACTGATTTATGGTGATTAAAGTAATGAAATTCTGTTTTCAAGACTTGAAATTCTAGGAATTGCACCGTCGAGTCAGTCTAATTTCCACATTTTTTACTGGGGTTCTACTGCAATTCTTTTAGTATGTGTAAAAAGAATCAGAAAAAAAGGAAGGTGTTGTATGCAGAGCATTAAATGATACACATTGAAAATAGTACATGAAATAATTATAAGAAAAATACAAGTTCTATATAAAATAACACATTCCATGAATTTCTTTGTATTTACCAGTATGCAGGCTGTCTAAATTCTGGAGTTTTACTGGGTTTTCTGGTAAAAACCGTAAGCCAGTGACCTTGATCATCAGCTGCCTGCTCCGGACTACATGCTCCTTCATAGTTACAGTAAATTGCCGATGCCCTGCATGAACAAAAGACTGTTTTCTCAGTAACTCTCCAAGGAACCAGACCCTGAGGTACAGCAGCCTATCAGCGCTCGCACCACATTGTCACATAATGTCAACTATAGACCCACTCACAATTCCACCAGACTCTGTTTTTAAAAAAACAAACCAAAAAAAAAAAGTGAGTCTTGGCAACTGTGTGTGTGTGTGTGTGTGCGCGCGCGCTGTGTGTGTGCGTGTGACACCTTCAGATGTAATCTGCCTAGCAGCAAGGCACTATGTACTGGGGTGCTGGGAGATAGTAAAAGGTGCAGGGGCTGAGAATTGGAAGGGCACTTATTGGGGTACAAATGGCACTTTTTATGTTTGCTTGCACGCATGTACAAGAAGAAAAAATTACTCACCTTAGTAATGTTGTTTTTTCTAATGGAGTCTTGCTATATTATGACAGATGCAGTTTGTCCCACCATTAGAACTGCTCCGGAGGTAAAAGAGTTAACTTCCATGCAGAGCATGGAACTTAGAGAGCGAGCTCGGTTAAAGAAGCTCTGTTAGGGTGGTTTCAAACCGAAACCGTCAGATCTTTACGAGCAAAACTCACTAAGGCTCTGTGTGGAAGCTGTAACCTACACTAGCCAACTGGCTACTAAAATATTCACATTTTCCTGGTCCCAACACCAAGACTCAAGTCAGGGGACCAGAAAAATAAGATAAAATAACTAAATAAAACACAACACCCAAACATAAAAGGGGCATCAATAAATGCCAACAGTGGACTGCCCACCCCATACCCGAAGTAGAAGTTCTGAGAGGGGCAGGCTGGGGGGGAAGTCATAATATAGCAAGACTCCATTAGAAGAAACAACATTACTAAGGTGAGTAATTTTTTCTTCAAACATGAAGTCTTGCTATATTATGACAGATGCAGAATACACAGCAGTACCTCCATGGAGGAGGGACAGAACCTACTTAGGGAATAGGCTCTGAAGCATGGCTGTGCCAAACCGAGCATCCCTCCTGGCCTGGATATCCAGGGAGTAATGCTTGGTGAAAGTGTGTACTGTTTTCCAAGTAGCTGCTTGACATATCTCCAAGATAGGATGTCTCTAGCAGCAGCTAGAGATGCAGCTGTACCTCTGGTAGAGTGAGCCCTCAGGCCTGAGGGGGGAACCTTACCCAGCTTTTGATAGCAAAATTGGATACAAGAGACGATCCACCTGGCAATGGATCTCTTAGTGGCAGGTCTCCCTTTCCCAACCTCACCATAAGTGAGAAATAGTTGGAGGGAATCAAACCTGTGACCCTTGGTACGCTCTATGTAGTAACTTAGGGCCCTCTTAACATCTAAGCTGTGCAGCCTCCTCTCACCAGAGGAGGAATGGTCAGTGAAGAACACTGGAAGTGAAATAGATTGGTTAAGGTGGAAATCCGAAACCACCGTCTCCACTGATAAAGCCTGTAACTCACTTATGCGCCTGGCAGAAGTCATGGCTACTAGAAATACAGTTTTCCAAGTCAAATACTTAAGCTCTGCCAAAGACAGAGGCTCAAAGGGGGGTTTCATCAGCTGAGCAATGCAAACATTAAGATCCCAAGCAGGGGCAGGGTCCCTGAATGGAGGATTGGTATGAAGCAATCCCTTAAAAAACTTGTAAAATACAGGGTGAGCAGAAAGAGAAGAGGGCTTCCCTGCTGAAATGAAGGCAGCGACAGCTGCCAAGTGCACTTTCAGGGTAGCTGGTCTCAGTCCCAAAGAATTAAGATGGACCATATAATCCAATACAGTGGGTAAATCAGCAGATTCTGGGGAAATATGCTTTCCCAGAACACCATATAGAAAACCTTTTCCACTTGGAGTTATAGGTAGCCCTGGTGGAAGGCTTCCTAGCAGTTTTCAGGATTTCGAGAACACTTTGAGAAAGTTGTAGATCAGCAAACTCTAACTGCTCAAGAGCCAGGCCTTGAGGTTGAGGGATTTGAGATTCAGATACCAAACTCTCCCCTGAGCACAGGTTAACAGATTGTGGTTCCTGGGAAGACACAGGGGAAGATGGACTGCTAAGGACAGAAGGAGTGGGTACCAGGGCTGCCTGGCCCAGTCTGGAGCAATCAGGATCATCTTGCAGGGCTGAGACCTGATTTTGGCTAGTACCTTGAACAGGAGAGGGAAGGGGGGAAAGGCATAAAGGAACTGCCCTTCCCAATCAAGGAGAAAGGCATCCAGGGGGACTGAGCCCAACACTGGGGGTCTGCAACAAAAAAGTGGAAGTTGATGATTGTCTGGGGCTGCAAAAAGATCTATCTGAGGAGTGCCCCATCTGGCAAAAACTATCCCCAGTACTAGGGGATCCAGTGACCATTCGTGATGGCCCTGGGAAATCCTGCTGAAAGCATCTGCCAGGACATTGTCCTTGCCTGGGAGGTGAACTGCTATGAGGGAAGTGTTCAGGAATAAGCCAGAGACCACAACTTCATCGCCTCGGTGCACAAGGCCGAAGACCGAGTGCCCCCTTGTTTGTTGATGTACCACATTGTAGTGGTGTTGTCTGTTCTGACCTGTACCACCTTGTTCTGAACAGATGCAGAAAAAACCTGAAGTGCTAGAAAAACAGCTCTGAGTTCCAACAGATTGATGTGGAGCAGAGATTCCTGAGGGGACCATAACCCCTGGGTGGAGAGGTCGCCCATATGAGCTCCCCATCCCAAGAGGGACGATCTGTAGTAAGGGTCAAGGAGTGGGACAGAGGGATGAAAGGCACCCCTTGTCTCAGATTGCTCTGATCCTGCCACCACTGAAGGGCCTGGATCAGGGTTCGAGTCACTGGGATTAACTTGGATAGGGATCTCTTTGAGACCAGAAAGCTCTCAAATGGAACTGAATGTCCCTCATCTGAAATCTTGCTCCTTGCACTACAGCTGTGGAAGCAGCCATGTGTCCTAGGAGCTGCAGGAAATGCCTTGCTGGTCGAGAGACCTGCAGAGTGAAGGACGAGGCCAGGGCCACCAAGGTCCTTACCCTTTCCAGGGGGAAGGAAGGCTCTGGCTTGCTTTGTGTCCAGTTCTGCGCCTATAAAGGTGAGTACCTGGACAGGTTCCAAAACTGACTTTGGAAGATTGAGAAGAAAACCAGAGAGGTAAGCAGCTGCTGGGTAACTAGCAGGTGTGATTTGACCTGGTCTGGAGACTGACCCACAATGAGCCAGTCGTCCAGGTAGGGAAAATGGCAATCTTTGCCTTCTTAGATGAGCAACTGCTACTGCCAGACATTTTGTGAACACCCTTGGGGCAGAGGTGAGGCCGAAGGGCATTGCTCTGAACTGATAATGGCCTGAGGGCAGTTCGAATCTGAGGTACTTCGATGGGAGCTCTGATAAGAACATGGAAGTAGGCATCCTTGAGGTCCAGGGAAGCTAGCCAGTCCCCTGGCCTTAGGGAGGGTAAAATCATTCCCAGAGTCACCATTTTGAATTTTGGTTTTAAAAGGTGCTTGTTCAGATATCTTAGATCCAGGGTAGGCTGCCACTCTCCTGTCTTTTTTGGGGTAAGGAAGTACCTGGAGTACAGACCCTTGCCCTGGTGTGGGGGAGAAACCCTTTCTACAGCTCTGAGAGCCAGGAGGGTTGAGACTTCTGTTTCCAAAGCAAGAGTTTCTAAAGGGTTTGCAGGTGGAAAAGATCTGGCTCTCATCTTTGGAAATTTTTTGAAGCTGCGAACCAGACCCTGGGTCACTACTTCCAGGTCCCACCTGTCTGATGTTAAAGACTCCCAGTCCTGGACGAAGTAAGCCAGCCTGCCCCCTACAGGTAATGGAGAGCCGACTCTGGGCATCCCATCAGAGTGCCTGTTTGGCAGGGGCTTTAGGCTGAGGGGTGGGAGCAGGCCTGCTCGTACCCCGTCTGCCTCTCCCTCTGAAGAACCCCCTCTGAGCATAGGCTGAAGAGGAGGCCTGGGTCTGGTAAAAAGGCCTGTGAAAAGGCCTGCCCCTACCCCTTGGGGGCTGCCTCTGAGGAGTGGCTTGCCGTTCCTTGGCTTGTGCACTCTATAAGTGGTTCTGTATTCATCCATTTTCTTCATATATTCTCTGTCTGCTCCCAAACAGAGAATTTCCCACCACAGGAAAATCCATAGCCTTAGACTGGGTATCCTGTGACAAAGTAGTACACCTGAGCCAGGCCAATCTATGAAAAGCCACAGATGTAGCCATGACTCTAGAGGATACATCATTAGAATCCACTGCAGCATGGAATTGCACCTTAGATGCCTCAATACCATCAAGAGCCACCTGCTCTAGCTCCTTTGCAAGCTGGCCAGGGACCTGTTTGGCTAAGGCCATGACAGTATCCCATCTAGATTTCTGGTATCTCGCAACATAAGCCATATAGTTTGCTTGTCTGAGTCCCAAAGATGCTTCCATGTATTGTTTTTTGGCCATGGCGTCAATCTTCCTGGAGTCCTTGTCAGGAGGATGTGAAGCCAGGGGAATATTGGCTTTATCACAGGCTGCAGCCTGAACTACCCCAACATGACTGCATTGCTGTGAAAGAAAATCTGATTCAGGACCTGACAAAGTGTACCTCCTGTCCATCTTTTTATCTACAGGAGGCACAGAATTAGGAGCTTTTAAAATTTTTACTGTTTGTTTCCTAAAAGATTTATGTAAAGGGATGGACAATCTCCTGACTCTGGGATATCCATCATCTCTACATAGTCAGGCTCCTCTTGCTCATCCAAAGCCTCCTCTAAAGGAAGCTGGAGGGTCTCAGCAACTTTTTATAAAACAAAAATGGGAAGGGACTCAGAAAGCCTAGGGGAGATTCACCTAAAGGTCTGTCTGGGGAGATGTCCGGTTCAATGGGCACATCCAGACTTTCAAAGTCACATTCACACTGATCATAATCATCCTCCCTCCTCTGGTTCATAAAACTCTTCTATATCATATTCTTGAACTGGTGGAACCGACCGAACCGACCTTTGCCAGATAGTGGCGGTTCGGAGGGAACCGGGGACAGTGACTGGACAATCTGTATTGCCCTGGCTATCTCTGCAGCAGTTGGAGAAGGAATTTTGGACTCCACACCTGCTGACTTTCTAGTTCTCTTTGCTGGAACTGGCTCCTCAGAGTCAGCTTTACGTTTGCCCGAGGAAGTCTGGCCCTGGTCAGAGGGCACTCCCTCCGGTTCGGCTGGCATCGAACTGGGCTGGCCATCCGGGTCAGCGGACTTTTTGGCCTCTCGTTCCCTGAGCCTACCAACTCTCTTATCTAGGGTGGCTGCAGGGAAATTCTGCAAATCTGGCAGTCTGCATTGAGGTGGTCAAACCCAGACAATAACATGTGGTGTGGGTCAGCCTTGCAAAGGCTTTCCCACAGACACTACAGTGTTGAAACCCAGGGCCCGGTTTTCTTTGGGTTTCTCAGACATAATGCCAGCCTAACCAAAAACTTGCCCTTTTGATGGCAGTGCCAGGCAAGACACCCTTATCGGTTCCCAACCGTGTCACGGGTCGTGGAAAAAAACGTAATGAAATCCGTTTTTTTAGAACTGATAAGAACCGGGAACCGCACTCTAACAAGCCTTAAAAGGCTTTAAAACCAAGTTTAAATACAATTTGATCGGTTCAAACCGAACCGATAAACATTTACAAGTTCCACACAGAAAACCTATGTGTTACTTACAATACCATAGACAGAGCTTGAACCGATCGGTTTGCGGTTAAAATAAATAATATTGCGGTTAAATTCAACGCGAGAAAAGACGCTTTTAAACCGAGGAAATGAACCAAGCAGCAGGAGGAATCTCCGGAGCGACTGTTCAGTGAGGCGGAGTAAAGAATCTGACGGTTTCGGTTTGAAACCACCCTAACAGAGCTTCTTTAACCGAGCTCGCGCTCTAAGTTCCATGCTCTGCATGGAAGTTAACTCTTTCACCTCTGGAGCAGTTCTAATGGTGGGACAAACTGCATCTGTCATAATATAGCAAGACTTCATGTTGTTTGAAACATAGTGCCATCATACGAGTTTTCTAGAGGTGTGTCAGCCTCTTCCAATTCAGTCAGTGTGTTTGCAGGCACGGTCGCAGTGCGCCAATCACTGCTGCAGCTGTCTATGACAGCAGGAACATGCAGTGGCATACAGTTGAAAGGGAGAGCTCCGCTTCAGTGAGCAGGGCTCTCCCCCTCCACACACACATGCAAGCACGCATATTGCGTGCTGATGCGCCCCCCCCCCACGCACACAGTGTGTGGCCGATGGGGTGCTCAGTCCCCCGTCGGCTCCACGCCTCCCCCTCCTCCAACAGCAGCTGTCCAGATGCTACGCTGGGAGCCCACCCCAGCGTGGCAAGAACTGTCATAGCCAACGGGGTGCCCAATCCCCGTCGGCTCCAGCCCCCAAACAGTTTTTCAGCTGCCACGCTTGGGAGCTCACCCCAGCGTGGCAACGCCCCGTGTCGCCTAAAACCTGTAAAGAAGAAACCTTCCCTCGCAGTCTCCCTGCCCCCCACAACCCGCACCACCACTCGCACCCTGCCTCCCACCTCCACCCCATGCCTCGAACTCCACCCGGCGATCATTCGGTGGACGGAACCGTCTGCACTCTTCAACAGCTGACATGAACTGAGAAATGTTGATAGCTGTATAATGGGATAGATAGGGTTTTCAACTCTTTGCGATATCTCAGGTATTTTTGGGCCTAGCTCAAATTCAACATGGTTTTTGGGACCCTCCTCGCATGAATTCTTGCACTGTCATGGCGTTAATCAGGCCCGAAGGGTGATTTACGCAGTTACTGCGCGGGAAATCACCTTCAGGGACCCATTAGCGAAGCGACACTGCCAGTGTTCATAAGGTGGGCTCCCAAAAAGCCTATATTGAAATTTGAGTGAAATCCTAAAAATGACTGTTTTAGCGTCGTTACGCAGTTCCTACGCATGCTCGTAAGTTTCGCAATTTTCAATATTTTCACTCCAGATTTTCAACATTGCCATTTTACCACACATCCTTATGAGCAGTACAGCTGTCATTTTCCACATCTCACCCAAAACATTTTTCCACCGATGTAGTGCACAATGGCGCAGTCGGTGTACGAAATCAATGTACGGGACACATTAAGAAAATCACAGTGACACTGGTCATGAGCAGAGGTCTTAAAATGGCTATGTTGAAAATTTGGTGACAAAACTCCATAAAATGACTGTGTTATGAGTGAGCATCGCGCAGTTTCCACGCACCCTCGTAAGTTCATGAATTTGTAATATTTTCAGTCCAGATTTTCACCAGTGGCATTTTTCCACACCTCCTTAGGAACAGTACAGCTGTCATTTTCCACAACATAGCCGAAATGTGTTTTCACACTTTCAGCGCAGAACTGCGTGGTTGCTGTGGGAAATCATTGTTTGGGACAGATAAAGAAAATCACACTGACACTGTTCATGATTGGAGGTCCCAGAATGCCTGTGTTAACAATCTGCTGTAAAAGAAATCCCCAAACTAGTTACATTACGGGTGTGCGTTGCACAGTTTCTCGCACGCTCGTGACTTCACCAGTTTGTTTTTTAAGATTTTCACAGCAGATTTTCAACGCTATTTTTACACATCCCATGAACAGTACACTGTCATTTTTCACATCCTGTTCGAATGTGCTTTGCACCTGTGGTGCCAAATGTCAGAAGTCGCTGTGCAAAAGCAGTTTTCGCTAACAAACTGATATTGCCACTGTTCATAGAGGTGGGGGTCACAAAAACCATGTTGAAAATTTGGAGTGAAAATACCAACGAATGCCTGCGGTATTAGGGTTTCTAACCATAACGCCCCACCCCGTAGAGAATGACAGGCATCAGGGGTGTGACTTGCGATTCTTGCCTGTCATGCTCATACCATTCCACCCCCACCCACACCGGGCAGCCAGTGAGAGGCATCAAGGTGTGCCTTGGACTCTTCGGGCCCAAACTTCACCCCATTCTCATATACCGCACCCATCTCACCGTATTTTCTGATGGAATGGGGTGTGCATAAGGGCCAAAGACCCCAAGGCACAGTGACACTTGTCAGTGTCTGCAGGGTAGGGTGTGGTGAAATGGCGTGGTCGTTATGCCTGACGACCCAAAGGCACACCCCAATGACTGTCACTCTCTGCAGGGTGGTGGTGGGGTTGGCTTCAGTTCAATATTTCACTGCCATTCCTATTACGCAGCTCTGTAACTACTACACTACCACTGCCAATGCTAGCAAGCAAACATTCGGCATTGACAAATTCTTGTTCTAAACTAGTTTTTACTATACGGAAATACAATAAATGCACATTTATGATGAAGACTGTAATGTTAAGAATGCCGTTCTACCATATAGGAATATTTTATATAGACAAGAGCTCGGCTGTCAACCTATTACCTCTGATGGCTGAGTATGAAGTCTGACTCATCCATTGCTTAACCTGATGCAGTGGTCACCCAGGTGAAAATGAAAGATGGCATGGTAATAATACATGTTTTAGCAGTCTCAAACATACAGTCTTCATACAGATGTGTTGAGTTTTTGGTTCCACTGACTTCAGGATAGAACTTAGCAGTTAAGCCCAACCACCAGCTACAACCCCGGGTGGTGGGGGCCACACATGTTTTGACTGATCTACATTTCACACTTTCTAGCACCGTGACTGTACTGTATACATTTTGCTTCCCCTGTTTGATTACAGACTTTTTGTTCGGTATATTTTTGCAACGGATCTTTACACTTGTTCGCTCCTCCACGTGTCCCTGTCCACCAGACGCTTTTGAAAATGAGCATTGTCTCAGCATGCTTATCCCAGTTTTAAATCAATACCCACAGCACAGGGTGAAGGTATAGTAGGGAGATGACAGGTCTAGGAGATCATTTTGGGGTTGTCCAGAGGATGAAATCTTTATGGGAAGGGAAAACAAAAAAGTAAAACTCCAAAGAACAAAAGAAATCCTGACCAGGCCATATTCAGGGCCCAGGTTCTAGACAACCTTACGTCCCCATGTCAACAAAGTTGAGTGGCATACACGCATTGGCACATGGGTGCCAACCTCCCACTCATGTGCACATCCTCCCACTTGGCAGTCTGTTCAACAGAGGCCCTGGACTGAGCTGCCACTGGGATCAAACCTAAGTGCTTTAAACTGTTTCTCATTAGGCAGACTGTCCCCCTGTTAACCCACAGGAATGTAACTCTTTCATGTCCATCCAAGCAGGAGATGAGATTCCTTAGCACTGGCAATGCATGTTCCTCATTTCTGCAGGTTTTTAAGTGGCTGCCTTGTGCTCAGGGTCGGACTGGGATACAGAGGGCCCACCTGGAAAGAAGATACAAGGGGCCCACCTGGAAAATCAATAGAGGAAGGCCCAGGTTGACACACTCATATCAATATTCCACTTCAATCTGATACACTAGCTCTGTGTTTGCATCTTACGTTTATCAACAGTGTTGCAGATGCCTCATTTAATTAGAAAATAGAAGATTAATGCAAAAGTTTTCAGAGTTCAGAAGGTAACCACTTACCCAACTGAGAGGGGCCCACCTGGAAATTTCCAGGTATCCAGGTGGGCCAGTCCGACCCTGCAAGTTGTGCTGGAGGGAATGACCTTGTGCTCCATTTTTTTTTATGTAAACTGGTGTAGTAGGCAGCTGGGGAGTATTCTCCACCTCAGCCAATGCAAAACTTGACAAACTCTCTCATTATAGTGCTCCCCTCCCCACCCTCAGGCGCAACAGAGGAGCAGTAAAGGAACATTGCTATTGTTCACACTGTAGCTGCCCAGCTACCTTGTAATGTACCTGCCCTCCTACACTGTATGTGCCTCACATTGTACCTGCCCCATCCTGTATCTGCCCCACACTATATCTGCCCCTGCATTATACCTGCACATGCTGCACCTGTCCCACATTGTTCCTCCCCCACACTGTACCTGCCCATGCTATGTTCCTGCCCCCTGCACTATACCTAGCCCCACACTGTTCTTGTCTACACTGTACCTGCACCCACACTGTAAGTAACAGAGGATTTTCAGTCTCCAGTGCTATCAGTCCCTCTAGTCACCTTGCACCAAGGGTGCTAAACACACCACAGTGTGGTGAAGCCTGTACTGTACCTGCCCTGTTCACAGCCGTACAAACAAACAAACAGGGGGCTTCAGCCTCAAGTGCTGTCTGTCCCTTGCTTTTCATCAGCATTAAATGCATTACACAGTGGGCACACCTGCATGGCACCTGTCTATCTGGGCAAATGGGCTTCAGTCTCCAGTGTTGTTAGTTCTACACCTTTCACCAGAATAAAATACTTCATAGAGTGAAATCTGCACTGCTCCTACCCTGTTCGTGGCCCTACAAACAAACAGGGAACGTAAGTCTCCAGTGCTGCCAGTGACCAGTCTCTCGCTTTTCACAAGCATTTAATACATCACACAGGGGACACACTTATTGTATTGATTTAGTTTATGTATGCATGTGTATATTGATTGATTGATTTTATTTAAATTCAGATGACTGGGTAGGCCTACTGAGATGTGCAAGTCCCTTTTTCTGAGGTGACCCAGAACTGAAGAAAGCTTTTTCAGTGATTGCAGTGCAAGACTAGCCTACTGGTATAATATGTAACTCCTAGGTGGCGCTATCCCAAGGGCTACTACCCCTGCCTGCTTGGCTAGTAGCAGTATAAGGGGCCTGAGTTCTGAAACAGGTGCCTCCACCCAGAGGTCAGGGTTGGTAATGGTCAAGCTAACCTGGGCACAGCCCTCCGGGACACTGTAACCCCCCTCATTCCCCTCTAGTGGCCTGAACACTGTACAATAATCACTTTCACATTACGCCTGAACACCACACAAGTACCCACACTGTTTGCACTTACCACCAAGGCTTTCCTCTGGCTCGGCCCTGGGGACCCCTTGTAAAACAAAGTTATACACAGCAAATAACAGCAGTACAGTACTCTTGGACAAACTGGAACCACAGTCGGGGTAAATGCAAAAAAGAGTTAGATCTGATTTATTTAAAGGAGTAGTACACCCAGAATGTGCAAAAACATATGTTATGTAGAGTGTTTTGATATGTATGTTAAATCCTGGTGTGTCCTTCCCGCTGTCTGCTATTTGGAGTTTTTCCTAAATTGCCTGCTAGCTGTATGGTAGTTTTACAGCCCCTGGGGATCTCCATAACAAATAGTTTTATTGACTTTCTTTCTCCCAGGATAAATAAATGTCATGCAGCGGGGATAGTGAGAAGGCATTTAAGGGATGGTTGGGCTGGACAGAGTGGGAGACTGGAAGGGAGTGGGCAGATAGGGGTAGTCGGGACGAGAAGATGCCCTGGGGTGAAATGGGATCAGGAGAGGGGTCCTCCTTGCCTGATTCCCATACCCAAGGGCTCCACAGATTGTGGGCAGGTACTGCGCTCCTCTCCGAAAACCCATCCAACGCGGGCGGTGTTGTGTAATGCCAGGTCCATTAGGAACAAAACTGCAATTATTGCAGATCTTGTTGCAGCATCTGACCTGGCATGTATCACCAAGACCTGGCTGGATGAGAACGTAGGTCCTATATTAGACTCTGCTGCTCTGGCTGGGTTCTCGGTGATGCGCTGTCCGAGATTGGATCGTAGGGGCGGGGGAGTAGCCATCTTCTTTAGAACAGATCTGAGTCTTGTGGATGTGCCAGTGGGTAACACCAGATCTTTTGAGTGTATCCTGGCAGCAGGTGCAGAGTTTAGGATTCTTCTCATCTACCGGCCACCCGGTGATGGTGGAGAATTCCTGAGGGAGTTCGCGGACTTTATCATTGACATGGCATTGGAGTCGCCCAGATGGGTAATACTGGGTGACTTCAATGCCTGGGTTGACGATGAACTCTCGCACTTTGGAAAGAACTTCCTCCAACTTATGTCTATGTTGGGCCTGTCACAGGTAGTTACCTCTGCTACCCATATAGGGGGTCACTCATTGGATCTCATCTACCGGCCACCCAGTGATGGTGGAGAATTCCTGAGGGAGTTTGCGGACTTCATCATTGACATGGCATTGGAGTCGCCCAGATGGGTAATACTGGGTGACTTCAATGCCTGGGTTGACGATGAACTCTCGCACTTTGGAAAGAACTTCCTCCAACTTATGTCTATGTTGGGCCTGTCACAGGTAGTTACCTCTGCTACCCATATAGGGGGTCACTCATTGGATCTGGTGTTCCTACTGGATTTGGATGTCATGCATCTGGGGGTGGAACCGAATGTGTGGACAGACCATCACACCATAAGATTCAGCTTTGGGGCACCCCCTAATAGGCCTGCCTCTACGGAGATGGTCCAGTATCGCCCTTTAAGGGGAGTTAACCCAGAGGGCCTACCAGCGGTACTGGACCTATCTGGTATTTCGGGTGAGAGCATGGGTCCAGGGGACCTTCTTCTTGCCTATAGTAAGGCGGTGAGCGAGCTCTTGGACCAAATTGCTCCTGTTCGTGTTCGCCCACTCACTCAGCGCCCAAAGACTCCATGGTTCGATGAGTCTTTGAAGGAACTGAGAGAGTGGGCGAAAGCAGAGAGGGCCTGGTGGAAATCTTGCCTGGATGCTGACAGACTTAGGTTGATGTATCATTATGGTATCTATCAATCGACAATGACCCATAGAAGGCAGAATTCCTGTCAGGAGATTGCTGCTACTGCGAGACCGACCAGCTCAACTCTTCGGACTCTCGACAGACTGTGCAATCCCTCTGTCTACAGTCTGGAAGAGATTTTCACAAATAAAGTGTAGCGAGCTTGCTCGGTTTTATGAATAAGATTGCCAGCATTAGGTCGGATGTCGGCCAGGCTCACTCTTTAAGGGTTTGTGGTGATCGCAGGGAAACAAACACCTGTGTCACCTGGTTTGACTTTGGTAAGCCGTAATTCATGGATATTGTGAGGATTGTCCAGACTGTACGTCCAACCAGCTGCAGTTTGGATCCGGGCCCTACGCCACTATTACTAGGTTGCGTAGGTACTATCTGTCCGATCATTGCTGAAATTGTTTGGAAATCTCTGGAGCAGGGGGTCTTCCCCGATCCCCTAAAGGAGGAGGTCGTTCGACCACTGCTGAAAAAACCTTCACTTAATCCGAACTGTCCAGCCAACTACAGACCTGTCTCTAACCTGCCCTTTCTGGGTAAGGTTATTGAAAAGGTGGTTGCACTACAACTGGATGACCACCTTACAAATCACAATATCTATGATACTCTTCAATCAGGATTTAGGAAAAGACATAGTACTGAGACTGCCCTTGTCCGGGTTCTAAATGATCTCCTGATAGCGAGAAATCGAAAGGCTCGTACTATTCTAGTCCTTCTTGATCTCTCTGCAGCATTTGATACTGTGGACCATGGTGTGCTTCTGGAATGCCTGCAGCTCTATTGCAGACTGTCTGGTACAGTTCTGCAGTGGTTTCGATCTTTCCTCACAGGGCGGAGACAGAGGGTCATCACCGGAATTTATTCCTCTGATACCGTCCTCCTGCCCTGTGAGAGTCCCTGAGGTTCCATTTAGCACCCATGTTGTTTGCTGTCTATATGCTGCCATTGGGAGACATTATTAGGCGATACAGTTTGGGTTTTCACTGCTATGCAGATGACACCCAGCTGTATCTGTCCTTTAGTCCTGGACAGGAAGATGCAGTCTCTATACTTAACAGCTGTCTTTCCGAGATCAAGGATTGGATGAGTGCCAGCTGGCTGAAGTTAAACCCGGATAAGACTGAGGTGTTGGTGGTGGACCCAGGTCGCCTTGAGGAGGGTTGTAGGGCTGGGCTTCCTTCGAGCATATGGATCGATGGTGCCCAGCTCCCAACTTCAGACCGGGTGCATAACCTGGGCGTTATTATTGACGACGGTTTGACCCTGAAATCTCAGGTGTCATCCGCTGATGTAGCCATGCCCTTAGATTTAGCATGTGTATTGCTTTAAAATTAGTTTAGCAACAGCAGAGCCTTGTAACTTCTTATCCAGGGAGCACAAATGGCACCAGTTAGTTTAGCAGATACCTGAGAGCAAGCTAACTGGGGTTTCTGTAAGACAACAGCTACTAAATAGCTCTAATTCACTATTTTTGTTTTCTCTGTGCATAAGGTCTAGCTAGCAGGAGTGTTGTAACATCAAAAACACAAATAATGAATTATTTAGCAGCTTCGAGGTGGATGGGCATGGCTCATGCCAGGGGAAGAGGGAAGCAGCAAGAAAGCAACTGGATGTGACAGAGCTTCTGCCACTCTTCAGGACCAACCTTTTCTTAAATTTATTGCAACAGTTCTTCTATTTCTTAGCCTAATCTATCCTTTACACCTTCTAGTCCATAAGGTTGGCCACCTGTGAGTATCCTTTTCCCTTTCTTGACTGTGCCATAGAGTCCTCTTTAGTTTTCCTTTTCCCTCGCAGGTCCTCATACAGGGAGGTTATTGTGATGACCTCCAAGCATATGTAAAATAGGTTGTGTTTATCATTGTTGGCTTTAGTATGTAATAGCACTATGTCATAAAATACCTTGATGTACATACCTAATGTTTATGAAACTTGTAAATGTTGAAAATATCATGGACTACGTGTTTTTGATAATTGTAAAGAGTACTAGGTGACTGTTATAAAAATTTAAGTTAGTTGTCCTATTTAAAATGCATGTAAATTGCTGTAACTGAACACGACTGAAATGTCATGGTGATTTGCATATACCCCATGATGCTTTTCATGTGGAAGTATGTGTGATGTGCTTCTTTGAAACTTGGCTTATTGTCAATGCTCTTTGGGGTTAATCCATGTTTCAGTGCTTCTGCACTGAGGTTCTTTGTCTTTAGCTTGTTTTTCTTTTAATTTTTTTAATTTTTTATTTGAGCCCCCACCACTCAAGCAAACAAGGCCTGCATGGGGTGGAGGCTGAATCTCAACTGCTGTGTTGGATCAGAGATCAGTGTCAGTAGGTGCTGGCTAAGTGCAGATAAAGGACATACATAGTCTGTTGCTACAGACTGATGTATTGAAGAAGGGATATGCCATTGCTTAAGGTTATCTTTTTGTAAACATCACACAGAAATTGTGTGCTGAACTTGGAAGTTCAGTGTCTGGTCCATCTGTCATCCCACAAGCCCTCCACAGACTTGGTGTTAGAAGTGGAATAACTTGCTGGAAGCATCTGGACTGGCTGAAGAGGGATGTTTTCTGGTGGGTATCGCCCAGATATCACAGATGGACCGATGCACCAGGAGTTGCCAGAGGGGAACCTGGAGGAGAAAGTGTGTGGAGTTCTGACCAGAACCATGGCTGACAGATGGAGAGGAGCTGCTGCCTGCACTGGACCTGGGCGCTCAGAGGACGGCCTAGCCTGAAGATGATGAAGAGTTGTAAAGGGGATGAGGAACTACCATGGGGTTGAGGCAGACCAGAGATGCAAGACGACACCCCAATGGTGGAAAACCTAATGAGGCTAATACTATGTATGAAGGGTCAATGGCTGGAGGCAGACCGACTGCGCAGAGAGGTAGGTGCTCGAGAGGTCCCTGCTGGAGAGTTTGGATAACGAATTGGAGGAGGATTTTTCATGGGCTCAGCTGGAAGAGGACCCCATGACTGAGCAGGATATTCCTTTGTTGCCTATGTTCCCAGGATGTTACCTGTTGGAGGTTGGAGATGCAAGTATGCAACCTGACTGTGAGACCCCAGGTAAGACTGTGCCTAGTGATAGTGTGCTGGGGTTGAAGACGCCAAGCAAGCAGGAAGAAGCCTACAGTATGAGGCTAAAGTGACTTTTTTTCTTGTACTGATGTAGCTAAATCTAGTAACAGTATTGACTGGGGTATACTGCTGGCTAAAGATGCTAATATTGCCAGAATATTGCAATATGTTAATATCAAGGAGATGGTATATGTGTTTAATGTGTTTGATGAAAAACCTTCAAAAGAGGAGGTGGGTGGAAAAAAGAGAGGATCTGTGTTGGGGTAACACCTAGAGTGTCTACTCTCAGGTGTCTGTATCAGTAGCAAGTGAAATGCATGAATCAAGAGGCATAGTGGGTTTATGTAGAGGGGTTGACCCTAGGACTGGGCCCCTGCTTAAAACTGACATGTCTGGTGGGGTAGGAGCTGGTAATTCTAGGGACATGGATATGTTGCTTATCCACACTGTCTGGCAGGTTCCTTGCCACTTTAAATCTTGCCGGAAGGTCTTCAAGCTGGCTCCTCCCGCCCACCCAGGTGGTAAAACTCTCGGCTCCGCCCCATGATGCCAGATCTTCCTTATCGCTTGGAAGCTCAGGTTCCCTCCTTAATGCTTTGAGTGTAGACTGGATCCTAATTCTTCGGTTCGCCCCCGAAATTTATTTTAAAATTTTCAAGACCTCTTTCTACCTCGCAGCTGCGATGGACAAATCAATTCCTGGATTTCGGCGGTGCCCTTGTGGGAAGAAGATGTCCAGGACGGACCCGCACTCCACATTCGTTTACTGCCTCGGCCTAGAACATGACCCGCAGGCCTGCGAGTCATGCCGTTCATTTTCAGCCAACGTCCTGGAGGACTGCGCTGCCCAGTTACAGCTTGGGCACCCCGAGAAGCGCTACCCACTGGTTAAGTCGAAGGAGGTCTGTTGGGCAGTTACCGTGGCGGCTAGCTCGGCTGAGCAACTCGAGCAGATGATCGCCCCTGGAGGAGGAGGCGGCTCAGGCCGCATAATCCTCTTCCTCAGTTGCGGCATTTATCCCTCTCTCACTAGGTGCCTCGTATTCAGCTTCTTTCAAGGAGCTTTGCCAGTTCCTTTCCACGAAGGGAGAAGGGCCATCGGGACATTCCTCTCGGCCCAAAAAGAAGGACTCAAAGGATAAGTGCCATTGTTGGCGTTCGTGGGACGAGAAGGTCCCTTCCCGGACAGTCGACTGCCGACTTGATTCGAGGATTCTGACTAAGGCCGCTGGCTTCATAAGGCGTCCCTGTCAGGCCAGCTGGCTAGAGACACCCATCCGGCGTGGTCAAGATTTTTCTCGACCCGTCGGACGGGCTGTCAACTGGTGAGGCCAACAACCCTTCTTCACCGGTTCCCCCAGTGGAGACCGAGGACCTGCCTGCGCCCCCAGTGCCGCAGTGCCCGGTTAAGGCTTCTGAGCTGAGGGAAGAGCGGGTGTCCCCAGCCCCTTCCCAGACCCGTCCTCTGAAATGCCGAGGATCTTGGTCTCAGTCTTGGACATCGTCTCGGTCCAGCCGATCCCACCAAGATCAGCGGTTTTGGTCTCGGCACTGAGGTAGGCGGCGCCGCCGCTCGTCCTCGTCTTCCTCCTTGGAAGAGGAGAGGCTTCAGCGCAAATTGCGTTGATGCTACAAGGACCTGATGTGGCAGCACTTACTTCTGTCCAAGAACAAGCCAACACCGTCACCTTCCCCGGCCATCAAGTGGCTGTCACCCGAGCAGCCGAAACAACCCCTCGCTGTAGCCGAGGTGCCTAAGCCTGTGCAGGTTGTTCTGCCGAAACCAGCTGCCCCACCGATTGTGGTGGAACCTCTGCCTCCACAACCGAAATCGGGGGCGCCGACAAAGGACTCTCAGTCGGGTCAGGGCCTGCTCCACAGGTTGTCGGTCACCCTCACTCCCGACCGTCCTCGGCAGGTGGAGGATGGCTCAGGCCCCAGGCAGCTCTTCCTGGACTCCTCCGAGTCCGACGACGACTCCTCCCTGTTCTCCAGGCCCATTGACCTGGAGTCCTCCGGGGGCCAGTCAGTGGATGAAAGCCAATCGTCCTTCATGGGTTTGCTTCAGCTCATCTCGGAGTCCACCGGGATGCAGCTCGAGCCCATATCCAAGTGGGCCAAGTATCCCCTGACGGAGATACTGGACTGAGGGGATTCACCCACGGAGGCCTTTCCGGTGGCTGAAGCCATTATTGGCCCAGCCTTGGAGCTCTGGCAGCGGCCTGCTTCCTGTCCTGTGCCTTCAGCCAGGATGGGCAGGAAGTATGTGGTGCCTACCGGCTCTTTGCCCAGTTTTTCAGAACACCCCTCTGCTGAGGGTTTGGTCACCGACAGCGTTTTCTGGCATTTCAGGAATGCTAGGAACATGGACAAGCCCCCCGACAAGGAGTCCAAAAAGCTGGACTATGCCGGGCTCAAGGTGTACGTTGCATCCTCTCTTGGCCTCTGCCAGGCGAGCTCGGCCGTGCTGATGGCACACTTCTCCCACACCCTCATGGGCTCCCTGGATGAGGTGATCCCTCATCTCCCGGCTGACCTGCAGACTACTGTCCGGCAGGTTCGGGACCAGGTTAGGGCAGTGGCTAAGCAGCAGCTCCAAATGGCTCTGGACATAGGAGACTCCTGTGCCAGATCAGTTGCGGCCGCGGTGGCCATGCGCCGCAGAGCATGGCTGAATATATCCACCTTCACGGCAGATACGCAGCACAAACTGGTGGATGTCCCCTTCTTGGGGACTGACCTTTTCGGCCCTGGAGTCGAAGATCACCTCCAGCGGATCGAAAAGTCCAATGCCACTCTAGACTCGGTCACCTCCACCCAGAAGGACAAAGGCCACCGACAGCAGCAGCACAAGTCCTTTAGTCCTTCTGCGCCTGCAGCACGTCCGGCCCAACAGCACCAGCACCAGAACCAGCAGGCTCACGCTTGGCATCCCAAACCCAAGCCCACAGTTTCCTCCAACAGGAAGCAGGGAGGTAAAGTCCCAGGAGGTCCCTTGGCCGGTCCCTCCTCTGAGCCTGCCCAGTGACGGGTTGAGGGGTGTCACCTCCCAGCTTCATCACTCCCCCCTGGGTTCCCCCGTGTGGGGACGGCTCCGCCACTTCCTTTCCGCCTGGTCTGCTATAACCACGGACCGTTGGGTGTTGGAGGTGGTAGGAAAGGGCCTGCCCCTGGAGTTCGAGCAAGACCCGGCCTTCCGAGCCGTCGCCCCTCGGGGGCTATGGGGTCCGCAGCCTCTCTGTCGGCTCGCCGATATTGCCCTGCTCCTCAAAAAAGAGGTGATCTGAAAGGTGGTGGATCCTCCTCCGGACCCGGGGTTTGTGTCCAGGTACTTCCTGGTCCCAAAACGGATGGGGGGCTGGTGCCCCATTCTCGACCTGCATGACCTAAACAGGTTCCTAAGGTCTCGGACCTTCAGGATGGTCACTTTGGCTCAGATAATCCCATCTTTGGAACGAGATATGTGGTTCTCTTCTCTGGACCTTCAGGACGTGTTCTTTCATGTCCCAATCCATCCGTTCCACCAAAGATTCCTCCGCTTCAGAGTGGAGGGATCCCTTTACGAGTTCCGGGCCATGCCCATCGGCCTTTCCCTAGCTCCCAGGGTCTTCACAAATGCATGGCAGTGGTGACAGCATTCCTGCGGCGCTGAAGGGTCCGGGTGTACCCCTACCTGGATGATTGGCTGATTGCAGCCCCCTCCAGAGTGGAGGTGGAGCAGTCCAGAGATCTGGATCTCCGGGTTTTCTCTCGGGTTGGCCTCCTCCTTAATGAGGCTGAGTCGGAACTCGTGCCAAAGCAGGTGATACAATTCATTGGGGCAGAGCTCAACTCTCTACGAGCCAAAGCACGGCTCCCGGTGGACGGGGACGAGGTTCTTTCCTCCTTTGCCCAATCATTTCAGGTTGGGCAATCGTGCCCTGCCTGGATCTTCCTGCGCCTCCTGGGCCTCATGGCAGCCTGCACCAGCGTGGTCCATTGGGTCCACTGGTACGTGCGTCCCCTTCAATGGGGGCTGGCCAGCCAATGGTCACAGCACTCCGATCCCCTGGATCAGCTAGTGACAGTGATCCAGGGGATGTGGAACGCTCTCCAGTGGTGGATCGTTCCAGCACATCTGCAGGAAGGCATCCCATTTGTCCGCCCCGAGCCGACGGTCTCACTATCGACCGATGCCTCTCTGATGGGTTGGGGTGCCCATCTGGGGGAGCACAGAGTGCACGGCCTGTGGTCCCCTCAGGAGTCCCAATGCCATATCAACCTGCTGGAGCTTCGGGCGGTTTCTCTAGCCCTCACCGCCTTCGCTCTGTTTCTATGGGGTCAAGTGGTTCAGGTCCAGATGGACAATACCACGACCATGTACTACCTAAACCGCCAGGGTGGGATGCACTTCATGCCTCTGTGCAGGGAAGCTGTCTGCATTTGGTCACTCGTGCGCAGCCTGGAGGCGGATCTCCTCGCCATTCATGTGGCAGGAGCCTCCAACACCCTGGCCGATGCCCTAAGCCAGATAGGGTCTGCGTCTCATGAGTGGTCTGTCCGGCCAGAGGTAGTACAAGATCTTTTCTCCCACTGGGACACGCCTCAGGTGGACCCGTTTGCCTCCAGGGAGAATGCGAAGCTGAGACTGTTCGTTTCATGCCCGGCCCCCTCAACAGGGCTCGCTGCAAGGGGATGCCTTCTCGAGGCCGTGGACCCGGGCCTCTTCTGTGCCTTTCCCCCATTTCCCTTGATCCACAAGGTGCTTCTCAAGGCAAGGAGGGACAAGGCGCAGGTGATTCTGGTAGCCCCAAACTGGCTCCGCCAGTTCTGGTATCTAGATCTCCTCAGTCTCGGCTCCAGGCTCCTGAGGCAGCTTCCAGCCCACCTGGACCTGATCTCAATCGGTGGAAGGTATTCCATCCGGACCTTCAATCCCTGCACCTGATGGCCTGGTTCCTGAGCATTTAGAGTTCCAGGCCTTGGGTCTTTCCAACGAGGTCCCCAACGTCGTTGAGGTGTCCCGTAAGGAGTCGGCCAGAAAATGCTATTCCTGCAAATGGAAAATATTCTCCATTTGGTGTCAGGGCAAGGGCCTGAACCCTTCCTCCTGTTCCTTGGCAAGCATTCTGGACTACCTGTGGTCCCTTTCTCAGCTTGGGCTTCGATCGACGACCCTTAAGGTGCACCTGGCAGCCATCTCTGCTTACTGGGCGCGGGCCGGGAAGCAGTCAATGGTGCAGGAGAAGGTGATCGGGTGCTTTTTCAAAGGCCTTGATCACATATCCCCTCCGGTGTGAGAACCTCCACCTCCGTGGGATCTACTGCTGGTATTGGCTAAGCTCATGGGCAAGCCATTCGAATCAATGCACAGGTGTGACATCTCACCTGTCTTGGAAGTCCGTCTTCTTGGTGGCTATCATGTCAGCCAGAAGGATGGGAGAGCTTCAGGCACTTTCCATCGAGTCTTTTTATCTGGTCTTCCACAGGGACAGTGTTGTCCTGCCCCCCCAACCGAAATTCCTTCCGAAGGTGGTGTCGGAGTTTCACCCTAACCAGGTGTTGACTCTGCCAGTGTTATACCCCAGTCACACCTTGGAGGCCGAATATAGGCGCCATACCGCTGCATCGGTGGCTGCTTCCAGGGATGTCCCTATCCAGGAAATCTGCAGGGCTGCTACCTGGAAGTCGGCACACACCTTCATCACCCATTCCGACATCGACCTTGAGTCACGCCGGGATGCTGGTTTTGGGGCCTCGGTTCTCCAATCCTTATTTCCCAAGTAAGTATCGGAAGTGCTTGCCTCCCTCCTCCCAGAGAACTGCTAGGAGTCTGCCAGACAGTGTGGATGAACAACATATCCATGTCCTAGAAATACAGGTACTCACCTGTAACAGGAGTTCTAGGAATGGTACATGTTGTTCATCCACCGCATTCTCCCGACCTCCCGGCTCGATGCACAACCTGGCCTCCAGCAGGCTAGATCTGGCGTCATGGGGCGAGCCGAGTTTTACCACCCGGGTGGGTGGGAGGAGCCAGCTTGAAGACCTTCCGGCAAGATTTAAAGCGGCAAGGAACCTGCCAGACAGTGTGGATGAACAACATATACCATTCCTAGAACTCCTGTTACAGGTGAGTAACCTGTATTTACTCACCCCAGAGAAAGTCTTTCTGTGGTACTGGACTTTTCAGCCGTCCAGATTTTTTGTTAAGAAATATGGACTTTCCCTAAAAGATGATAGGAAGATGCCATTATTCTCTGTTGAGAAATGTGTTAATACCTCAGGGTAAAGAATGATGACATCCACTATGTTTATGATGGAATGTTTATTGTTACTGGGGACCCTGAGACACAGCTTCTGAAGATGGATGGGTGGAAGCTCCGTCCCTTCCTGGGACAGGAAGGAGGTAAGCAGTCTGCAAGAACTGCACCCCTCAAGGTGGGGGATATGTGACCGGGAGGTCCTGCCACTCTTGAGGATCGACCGTTTCTTAATTCTGTTGCAACAGTTCTATTTCTTAGCCTAATCTATCTTTCAGCCCTGTTTGTGCTGTTTTCAATTTAGCAAGGGAGCGACTAGGTTGCTTTACTGAATTGCGCTACTGAAAAAAAAAAAAAAAAATATGAGTAAAATACTTTGTTTGCCTTACTTATTTTCTGTGGACCTAAAGAGACAAATGGCAATGGCCTGCCCTTGCCAACTCAGTCACAATAGACTTCCTTTGCAGGTACTGTCTGCAGTAGCTCTAGAGCTCGCTGTGGGTGGGCCAGTGCCATCCTTTCTAGGGATCCTTGGAAAATAACTAGAGACTCAGAATATTTTACAGGCAGCAAAAGTCAGAGCTTCATCTAATCTGCTCAAGGGTGTAGACAGGCATACTCACTGTACACATTTGTGTACAGTTTTGTTGAGTGCCTGTCACAAACCATAAGCCACTCTGTTAATATTACCATTCTAATCTGTAGTATTTGGGTTAGTGTAGGCCACTGAGGAGTGCCCAATACATGTATAACCTCTTTAGAGAGTAGAGGAGTCAGATGGGGGTGCCATTTGGAAAGGATATGTACATTTTTTAATTGTGAGGGGTGTAACTGTTGGAGACTGTGTACAAAATGGAAATTTCTAGCTACACTCCTAAATCTGCTCTGTTCCAGCATAATGCCACACCTGCTTATCACTGAGCAGGCTTGGCTGTCTCTCCCCCTCCCCCAAAAGCCGCTGTGCAGTCTTCCCACCCCTTCATTTTTTTGCCAGCACCTTTTGTCTGTCCCATTCCATTTTGAAGCCCACCATGGTCTCCATTTCCACTACCTCCCTAGGCAAACCATTCCACCTGTCTATCACTTGTTTTATGAATAAATACATCCTCCGACCCCTAACACTGCTTGAACAAGTGCTGGTGGTTGACCCTGTTTATTCTCTTGATAAATTTAAATGCTTTGATCATGTCTCCTCACTCATTCCTAGTCTTCACTGAGTACATATCAAGGCTGCCCAGCTGCTCCTCAGATTTCCACCTCTGCTGTCCATGAATCCTCTGGTTCGCTGTCTGCACAGACTCCAGCCCATCCCTGTCCCTTTTCAAGCGAGTGCTTAGAAACTGCGCAGCACTCCAGGTGTGGCCTCACCAGGGATCAGTACAGGGGCAGAATCACCTCCTATTACTGGAGAACTCCCTTCCTAAGCATATCAGTGTCTTTTGGCCTTCTTGTACACCTTGTTACACTGGGCTGTTATCTTTTAAGTTTTCTATTTATTTTTTTCTTATTTTTTATATAACTCTTTGGAAGTAATCTTCGAGCTATGAGCTCTTTTACAAAGGTGTCACATTACGAAACAATACAACAGTTACAATGGCATAATTCACAGACAGAAATACAGGTTATTTACATAGGATTACCTGCTGGACTAGACAGTAACTAAGACGTTGATTGCAAGGTAGAAAGGTATAACTAGCTGCCTTGGGACAAGACATTGTCACATGTTTCAGGTCCTGATTTTTCTCAGTACTTGCAGGTATAGTGAGGAGGGAGAGGGGTGCGGGAGTGGGAGATCAACGTGCTCAGATCCCGAGGTGGGTTGGAAAATTGTAGCTAGGAGAGCAACACGTGGTAGGCAAAGTAAAGTGGAGGTGAGTAAGAGGCAGGGGTAGGTTAAGGTAGCGAGACAGTAAGAAGGGGGAGAAGGTGTAGGAGCAGGAATAAGAGTCAGCAGTGATGGAGTTGCATTACTGAATCTAGGGCATGCAGAGATGGGCAGGTAGGAAAAGGTAGGAGTAAGAGGTTGCCTGTGGTGGATTAATATCATATCGAGTGGGATTAAGGGGGTCTGATATCCCATGTTGTACTTTGTGGATGGTGTGTGCCTTTCTGAGAGGTGTAGGTGCCTTATGCATGTCTGCATTCACAGGCTCTAGTATTGATTAGGGATTGCTTCAGGTCGCGCTTAAAGGTATAGAGAGTTTTTGTGCTGTTTACTTCTACCGGGAGCTCATTTATCTAGAGTGGAGCTTTGTAGGCGCATGAGTGCTGGCCAAGAGATGTCTTCCTGAAAGGGACACATAGGGTACCGCTACCTGTGTCCCTTGTGTTATACTGTGGATGAGCCGGTGTTGTCAGATGTAGGGAGGTGCAAGTCCTAGTTGGGACTTTTTTACCTAGTAGACAAGTCTACAATCTGATTCTGTCTCTGGGTGTAAACCAGTTATTTTGTTTGTTCATACAGGGTGCATGTGTGGGTAAGTTTATCTGCCCCAAGAACTAGCCTGCATGCTTTGAGAGCTGTAGCCACCCACTTTAGGGCTGTTTCCGAGGCAGCACAGTATACTACCAGGCCATAGTCTATTATTGATAGGCTAGAACTGGCGACTGAGAGTCCAAGTATTGTGGGCATCAGGTGTTGACGGTGCCTACATAAAACCTGAGTCTGATGTTGACTGCTTTTATTACCTGTTCAGTGTGCTTTGAGAAGGACAGGGTGTCTGTTATGACCTCACGGTATTTAAAGCAGTCAACTTGCACCAGTTGGACTGCCTTGTTAGCAATGGTGAATAGAGGGTTTCTTGCCTTGTATTGGTAGCTTGAGATGAGCTTGGTTTTCATTTTTTTGTAGTTGAGTAGCAGTTTTTGTTGGTGAAACCATACTTCCAAGTTTATGAAAGGTGACCTGGAGATTCTGTTGGAGTTGATCAAGCTTTGTGTGGCAATTAATAATGACTGCATCATCAGCATAGAGGATGATTTTGCTAGTGCAGGCATCAGGGAAAGCATTTAGAAATAAACTAAAAAGCAGCAGGCCTAGTATGGACCCTTGAGGGACTCC
Source organism: Neoceratodus forsteri (assembly GCA_016271365.2). Lineage (NCBI taxonomy): Eukaryota > Metazoa > Chordata > Ceratodontiformes > Ceratodontidae > Neoceratodus > Neoceratodus forsteri. The sequence continues at coordinate 47,353,312 of JADMNL010000027.1, forward strand.
CAGGGAGACCTCGCTAGCAGTAGAGACAGCAACCCCTATTTTAACGCTCTGTGATCTGCAGGATAAATAGTCGTGGAACCACCTTACTGCGGTAGTTGACAGACCTAGAGACAGCAGCTGCTGAGTAAGGAAAGGGTGGCTGACTGTATCAAAAGCTTTGGAGAGCTCAATAAAAATTGACCCCACTAGCAAACCTCCATCCAGGGCCCTATGCACGGAGTCAGAGAATTCGACCAAGGCAGTTGATGTACTGTGGCTCTTCCTGAAGCCACACTGTTGTGTGCATTGAAGGTTGTATTTTTGCAGAAAACCAGTGATTTAGTCAGCCACTATTTTTTTCCAGCGCTTATGAGAGGGAGAAAAGAGGATCGAGAGAGGACTATAGTTGGATGTGCTTGTGCGATCCCCACTTTTGTGAACTGGGGTAACTAGAGCAAGTTTCCAAATGGAAGGGAATTTAGCAAGTGTGAGGAATTTATTGAATATTTTAGTGATGCGGGCAAGTACTTCTTCCAAGGTGCGAGCAACCATTTTCAGGTCAAGTTTATTGCTACCTTGTCTGGTTTTGCCGAGGACCTTTTTTACATATTTCCTCGCCTCCTTGATGGTGATGCATATAAAATAGTAATTAGGGTGCTTGTTTTCCTTGTTCGTGGTGGATAGAGGAGGTTCAGAGGCACCAAGATAGTCTGTGGGTAGTACAGAGCTATGGTCTGTGAAAGCTGTATTGAAGGAGTCGGCAACGGTGAGCAAGTCTTGTGTGGTTGTCCCATTTATGTTGAGCATTGTTAGATGCTTTTTATCTTCCTTCCCTAATAGTTCCTTTATGTTCCCCCAGAATCTCTTGCCATCACCCCATGACTGCTCAAGTTGGTCCTTCTAGGATTTTACTTTGGCAAGTCTCGTAAGTTTTGTACACATTCCTGGCCGCCCTATGTCTCTAATCATCTCTGTTACCTGTGTCCTTGGCCCTGCTCCACAGGTCTATTACGTCAACACCCCCTAGCCATTACTCTGTTTTGGAATTGTTTCTGCCAGTATGCATACGTTTGCATTTTTTAATTGTTGAATCTGCTGCTGTAACCTTCCTAGAGTCCTTTTCATGTTACTGATACCTTCCTTGCTGTCTACTCTCCCACATAATTTAGTGTCCTGTGTAGAGAGGCTAACCTTGTCCTGTGTCCCTTTTACCATGTCCCAGATTAATAAGTTAGAGACCTGTCAAAAAAAGACAAATGGCAGAGGTACTGAACAAATACTTCTGTGTTTTATATTCACCAGGGATAGAGAGAGAGAGAGATGGGCTGGTGCCTACAGGAGGGAAGCACGGATGTGGTGATGGTGGAGGATAGAGTGAGGGATGGGCTGCTAGCATTAAAGTGGACAGATCACCTAGCTTCATGGCACCGAATGAAGGGGTTCGCTCGGCACGATAGTGACCTGGGTTTATTCCCAGAGTCTGGGTACTAGGAGTGGAAGACTGGTAGGGAGGGGGGATTTGGACACTCCCCGGGGGGGGATACTCACCTGGGCACCTGCGGGAGGATTGGCGACATACTTGGGGACGTGATGCCTCAACATGCCCCCCCCCCAGGTTGCCTGCGCTCACACAAGACCAAGAACTGTGTTGGGCAGGGCAGAAGGGAGGGTGGTAGATAAGCCTAGGTGTTCTGAAGGAGTGGGAGGATGGGTAGCTCTGGGGAGGAGCATAAACAAATAAATAAAAAAAAAAAAAAAGTGGGCAAATCACCAGGCCGGGACAGCACACACCCAAGGGTACTGAGACAACTGACAGGGGAGCTTACAGGGCAACTGGGATGCCTGTTCAGTAGTTCACTGGAGTGGGGTGTGTACCACAGGCCTGGAGAATGGCACATGTGTTGCTTCTCCATAACAGCGGTCCCAAGTATGACCCAGGGAATTACAGACTGGTCAGCCTGACCTCAGTTGTGTGCAAGCTCATGGAGACCATGTTTTAGGAAAGGCTGGTACAGTATCTAGAGGAGTGTGATCTCCAGGATGCAAGGTGGCACAGGTTTATGGGAGGGAGATTGTGTCACACAAATCTGATTGACTTCTTTGACTGGGTCACAAAAGCAATAGACGGGGGCCAAGCAGAGGACATCCTTTATCTTGACTTCAGCAAGGCCTTTGACTCTGTACCTCACAAGAGGTTGATAAGGAAGTTGGTGAATCTCGGGGCTGGGGAGAAGACAACCAGATTGAAAGAAAGCTGGCTGAGGAGCAGGACCCAGAGTGTGGTGGTGGGGAGAGAGTTATCTAGCACCAGGGAGGTCACCAGTGGTGTCCAGCAGTGCTCATTACTGGGACCACTGTTGTTCAGTGTCTTTATCAGTGCTACTGGAAATGGCTTTAAGGGCAAAATTTGCCTATTCGCAGACGACACCAAGCTTTGTGGGAGGATGGACACAGCCGAAGTGATACAGAACCTACAGGATGATCTTAAAAAAAACTTGAAGTGGTTCACGATTTGGCATCTTGGCTTCAATGCCAAGAAATGCAGAGTTATGCAAATTAGAGCAAAGAATTCCAGGACAGAGTACAGACCCCTCCCAGGCTGGGTATCTGGAACAGAGGAGGTGAAGGGTTTGAGTATGATGATCACTAGCGATTTAATGCACTCCATGCAGTGCAAGAAAGTAGCAGCAAGGGCAGACAGGATGTTGGGTTGCTTAACCAGAGGGATCAGCAGTAGGGGAAAGAAAGTTATACTGCCCTTGTACAGGTCATTGGTGAGGCCACATCAAGAGTATGGAGTACAGTACTGGTGCCCACACCTCAAAAATAACATTAACCTGCTGGAGATAGTCCAGAGGAGGGCAACGAAGATGATTGCAGGTGAGCAGGTTAGATAATATGAGGAGATGTTGGGGGCCCTAAACATATACTCCCTGGAGGAGTTAGAGAGGGGACATGATAGAGACCTTCAAGTACTTGAAAGGGATAGATAGGGTGGATAAGGAGGGTCTCTTTATGCTAAGTGGCAGCTGAAGCACAAGGGGCAGAGTCTTAGCGGGGGTTGGGGTTAGGGAGGTTGGGAAGTGCTTCTTCATGGAAATGGTGGTGGCCAGTTGGAATGCGCTGCTGGAAGAGATGGTCTTGTTGAAGACAGTGGGCAGCTTCAAGAGAGGCTTGGATAGACAGAAGGGGAAAGTAAGGGCCATGGAGGGGCGGATGGAAAGGATGGGGGGAGCAGGGTAAGTAGCTTAATGCTGTGGACCCTGCAGTAGAAGCAGGATAGGTAAACCAAATGGCCTTATTCTGCTGGCTTCTTTGTATGTTCGTAGCTGTATTACAAATACAGGATCTCAACAGCCTAACCCTTATCCACTGCCTGAGTCACTACGTTGAAGATGTTGATAAGATTTGTCTGGCATGACCTCCCCAATACAAAGCCATGCTGCCTTTGTTTTTCATGCAGGTCATTCCTATTTAGGCACTTCACCATCTGATTCTTGATGGTGGCTGTAGCAGTTTGCCCACAATAGAGGTCGAGCTCAATTGCCTCTAGGCCATGGAGTCGCCCTTGCCCCCCTTTCCCCCCGTAGTGGAAGGATATCACATCAGCTGTCTTCCAAACTGCTGGGACTATCCCTGTCCATAGAGAACAGTTGAAAATGTCTGCAGAGGTGCAGCTAGTGCGCACCCCCACTTACTTCAACAGCGTGAGGCGCAGGCCATCCAGTCTGGGTGACTTGGTTGACTTTTAATGCTGTAAGCCCCTTTACCCTGTCTGCGGTGACGTGCCCCCCTTCCTTGTAATGCCTAAGCCCCATAGCCTTATTTATGCCACTTTCTGGCAGCAGTCTATTCTTTTCCTTGGTGAAAACTGAACTGAAATATTTGTTCAGTACATCTGTTCTTCCCTTGTATCCACCACCCACACTGACCCCCAGTCCTCCAGATAACATTGGCATTCAAGAGTAATGTACTCACCATTTTTGACATTGGGTGAGTAAAATAAAATTTTGATGAGTAAAAATACTTCAAACTTAGAAAAAACATCTTTATTAGAAATATTTCTGAAGTATTTATGCATGGCTGTCTAGCAAGGGTTTATACATAGTACATATAGATGTTAGGAGTCTTGTCCCCAAGCTTGATGAACTTACAGCATGGGTGTCCCATTATCAATCTGAAGTGCTTTGCATATCAGAAACCTGGCTCAAGTCATCAGTTCCTGACAACCTTTGCTCCCTTGCTGGGTACTGTTTCATTCACAGTGACCGTCCTGGCTCCAAGAACAGGAGGCGGCACTCTGATTTATTTTAAATTCCACGTCAGTGTCGCCCTATCCAAAAATACCATCCAGCCCACTCCTCATATTGAGTACTGTCATAGAGTGTTCATGCTGGGAAATATGAAACTACTGCACCGGTTTTTGCATATACCTTCCACCAACTGGGTGTATAAATCTCTTCTCCACTCTGTTCATGTTTCTGGGCACAATAACGAAAAACAAGGAGTTTATCCTACTAGGAGATTTTAATATCAATCGGCTCTCTGAATGCAACAAATCTGTGTCTCACACCCTCAGTAAACTTAACCTGCCACAGATTATTACAGACCCCACTAGACGATCAAATATTGGGAACGTAGCTCCTCTGATTGACTGGATACTTAACTCGGTGACCTGATAAAATCAAATGCTCTGGGGTACTCCCAGACACAATAAGTGACCACTCCCTCGTCTTCTGTTCCTGGCGTGCCAAATTAAAGAACCCCCCCCAACCAAGATCCATCCTATTTTGCAACTATTATAAGCTGGACCCTGAACAGTTTAAATTAGCGGTGCTCCAAATTGACTGGTCCTGTCTTTTCCAAACCTCTGATATAAAGTGGTAACAATTTTCACTCTTAAGTTCATTGATCTTCAAGTTAAATTTGCTCCAATTACACAAAGAAAACTAAGCGGGTCCTCTCCAAACTCAAGGAAAGAGATAAGAAGTGGCTTGCTTTTAAAGGCCTCCTTTTCCCATACAGATTGGGAGACTTATAGGGAATGTCATAAAAAAATAAATCGGACAAAATAAAAGTGGCCATTGCATGCAGCTCCTCAACTCCACTGCTAGAAACCCCATACTTTTCTGGAAGCAGATCAAAGAAATGTAAGGTATAACTTCTGGAAACTCACCTTCTGAAATGTTGGTAAATGGAGTACTCTGTACAAATAGTAGCACTATAGCCAGTTAATTTAATGATCATTTTCATGATCTCTCAACATACAGAAAGCAATTCCAAACTGCACAATCTGTCGCCAACTTCCCCCCTAAATTCTCACTTCAGTCAGTCTGTCTGCAGTTTTACTTTAAGAGGGTTGGAATTACTGAGGTATGCAAACATATCCTAAACATACTTATCTCCAAATCTGCAGGCTATGATGGTATAGAACCCTGTCTGATCAGGATGAAAACATAGGAACTCATCCTCCCTATTACCAGGCTAATAAACTTATCCCTGTCCTCTGGGGTGGTACCTGATATCTGGAAATGTTCCAATGTTGTATCAGTATTCAAAAAAGGGGATCACAACTTGAGCCCTGTACACATTAGGGAGCTTAAATTGGTTTAACTGCCTTAAACCGTTTTAAGCTCCATGAACACGGTTTGCGTCCACACTGTAACACGATTAAAACAGTGTTACAAAACTGTGCTAAAACCCTGCTAGAGAGGTGGTCTTTAGCACGGTTTTAGCTAAACACGGTTGCCTTAATCCATGTTAACAGCATTGTGTATGCAACACGGGTTAAGGCAACCTGTCCGGTGAGAAAATCCATTTTGTCAGCTGCACAAAAAAAAAAAATAGATACTTTACAGGCACCACTATGCAGAGGAAGAATCCCTGATTCTGCCCATATATTTTTTGTCCTGATCGGTTTTGGTGTCCATTCATGGGTATCGTGTCATGCACTGTGACACCAACCAGAACCCATAATGCTTTGAGTTGGTGCCGCAGTTATGCCTGGGAACCTCTTCCACCTGACATGGTTGTCGGAATGCAATGTGGACGCTCTGATAACTGTGCTAAGGACCGATTTTATAAAACGTTTTTAGTAACGTTTTATAAACTGTCCCTAGTGTGGACAGGCCTTAGTTAATAACTATAGACCTGTTGCCATGCTCCCTGTACTGAAAAAAATCTTAGAAATAGTGTCATCTCAGCTCATCCTCTGTTTCGCTACCCACAGCCTGCTGTCGCCGGTACAGCATGGTTTCCATAAGGGGCACAGTAGTACCACTGCCCTGCTCTCTCTTACAAACCAGATAACAGGCATGGACAATGGCAGCCTTAAAGGAGCTGTCTTCATTTACCTGACAAAGGCCTTCGAACTGGATGACCACTCACTTCTCTGTGATAAAATTGGTAACCTGGGTATCTCTTCCTCTGCACTCACATGGCTCAGACACGATCTATCCTACAGGTTGCAGAGAGTAAAATGTGGATCTGCTGTATCTAAACATGTCCCTATCCTTGTGGAGGTCCCTCAAGGTTCAGTCCTGGGCCAACTCCTCTTTGCAATTCACATAGCTATCCAATACTAAAATTGGCCCATTCAAAGCTAAGCTTTGTGACTATCTTGCAACCCTAAGCAGTTATGACTGCTGCCTTTAACTTGCTCAAGCCCCTATCAACACCTCCACTTTCCCCCTCCTACACCCCCTCTGCCTTCATATTTCTTTCAATGCCGCCTCCAGTTTCCCCAGCCATGTCCCTATATCTTACCCCAACCCTCCACCCAGATCTACATGTCCCCTTCCCATCCTCTCTCGCTCCCCCCTCTATCTACATCCCTCACCCGCTCAATTCTGACAAGGCCTACTCGGCTGCTCCAGTCCTCCCTCATCCCTCTCTTAGTCCTTCCTTCAGTATCCTCTTCCCCTCCCCCACCTCCTGCTACTGGTGCCTTCTCATCCATGGTCCTCTCTTTTCTCCTGCCTTGCATTATTAGTGCACTTATGTTACACGTGATTTCGTTGCTGCATGTACTGTATCGTAATATCTGTACTTTTATAATCCTACTTGTTAAATGGCTGTATCTGAATTGCTTGTTTGTTTTCTTTAACACTGTTCTGACTTTTATAATTTAAAGGGAAACTTCCATGTACCATCGGGTCCCGGGTGCGTGTGAAGTGGGCCCGATTAGCAAATACAAAAATAGTGTTAAATGTGGCACTTTCAGTTTAGTAGTTTATTTAAATCCATATTTGGTTGATCCTGCACCCTCCCCCACTGGCATTTTAAGTTCAAACACCCTCCCTGTCGTGCCCACAAGCACCCGCGGCTGTCCCCGTGATGATGTGGCAGGCGGGGAGCAGCCGGGGTGTCTCCATAGGCTTGTCATAGCCTAGGACTACTGAACAGCTCCGGTTTGGAACCCGTGTACTGCTGTGACATAAGGAGACCAGGTACAGACAGCTACTGTGCCTGTTAGTCTGTACCTGGTCTCAGTATTGCAAGAATACTGAAAGACTCCAAACTGGAGCTATTTGAAGCTACTGCAGCACATATAATCTGTATTGCGGTAGCTTCAAATAGCTCCGGTTTGGAGTCTTTCGATAATCTTGCAATACTGAGACCAGGTATAGACTAACAGGCACAGTAGCTGTCTATACCTGGTCTCCTTATGTCACAGCAGTACACGGGCTCCAAACCGGAGCTGTTTAGTAGTACTGGGCTATGATAAGCCTATGGAGACACTCCGGCTGCTCCCCGACTGCCACGTCATCACAGGAACAGCAGCGGGTGCTTGTGGGCAAGACGGGGAGGGTGTTTGAACTTAAAATGCCAACAGGGAGGGCGCAGGATCAACCAGATATACACTCACATACTGTGTGACCCTGAGCAAGTCACTTTTTATTTATTTATTTATTTAAGTTTTGGATTACATATACCTTTGAGCTTAGAGCTCCTTTACAGAGGTTCCACATCAGTAGAAAGGACAGTAGATTAAACAGGATAGTAAGGTACAGTACAATAAAGTGTAAATAGGAGGTACAAAAATCATAACGGACACAAAATCGTAATGGACAGTCAACGTAAAACAAGAGACACATTATGGTACTCAGTTTCAGGCACAGGAAAATGCATACAATACATTGATATTGGTCAGCAGGCTTTGTCAAGACAAACAGGGCACAGGGTATAGGAAGGGATGTGGGAGGGTGGGCTGGGAAGAGTAAGAGAGGGGTGGAGTGGAGGACATGAGGAGAGGTGGGGCAAGGGGAGGGGGAGGAAGGGTGGAGAGGGGGTTAAGGGATGCAGGGGGAGCGGTAGGAGGCAATAGTGCTAAGTTACTATGAAAGAGGTTGAGTGCTAAGGTTGAGGTTTGGGAAAACTGGGTTAAGGGAGACAGTCACAGATGCTAGCTGTAGAGAGTAGTGACTGAAGCTTGACTTTGAACAGGCCTTACTTAGTTTCGGAGGTGATGTCACTGTTGAGAGCATTCATCCAGAGGGGGCCCTGTAGGCGAATGATCGTTGACCCCAGGTGGTTCGGCAGTGAGGGACCTGTAGGAGCTGAGAATCAGAACGTCTGGTGCAGTGTGGATTACGAGGGGGGGCTTAGAAGATCTTGTACTCCAGCTGGCAAAAGGCCTATGGTTATTTTCTTGGCCATCAGGCAAGTTTGATATTTAATGTGATTTTTAAGCTGTAGCAAACCGGTTAGGACATAGAGGTCACACGTGTGGGTGAGATGGGCTCCTGAGACGAGATGACCTGCCTTATTAAGAGCAGTGGAGATACGGCGGAGGGCAGTATCAGTTGCAGAGCCATAGATGATCAGTCCATAATCAATTATAGAAATAATAGAGCTCTGTACAGCTATCCTTAAGGCTTTAGGGGTCAGAGATCACCTGTGTCTGTAGAGTAGATCTGTACAAATATTTACAGCTTTAGAAATGTTATCTATATGCATCCCATATGATAGGTTGCTGTCTATGGTGACTCCAAGATACTTAAAGAATTGTACCTGTTTGAGGGCAGTACCAAGGCAGTTCGTGATAGTCAGAATGTTTCCTGTGCTTATTATGGGAGCTGCTGAAGAGCATAAGCTTAGTTTTTTATGTTGGCACACTTGCACAGCCAACATCTTGCAGCAGTGCAGATTTGAAGGCGCGATCACTATTGGGTGAATGCAGGGCACACATCAGTAGGTGTGTCCCTCATTCTCGAATCAGCCTGCATGCTGGCACCACACCACCCGGGTGAGCACATCTAAGGAAAAGTCCACTCCAATGCGAGCAAAGCTAGTCACATGCAGCGGACCTCCCGATGTGCTTATCCGGAAACATAAACATGGCGGCACACTGCCTGCCAAACAACCCGACCGGAAATTGCCCCAATCCCCTATCAGCTTACCCTGCACCCCAATGTATGTACCGACAAGGGGCCCTCCCGTTGGCATAAAGAACCCCTCCCAGAAGTGCTCTTGACCCCGGCTTTCCTTGTGTGCCGACAGGGTGCAATCCCGTTGGCATAATAACCTTTTGTTGTGTGCTATGATTGCCCAATTCCGTGCCTGCTACAGCTGCCCCCCAGAGAAAAGAGCTCAGTTGGCACGCTGGGGCCCACCCAGCGTACACATGCCCCTGTAAACAGAAAAAACGGTCCTGCGATGTGGGTTTTTTTTTTTTTTTTTTTGGGGGTTTGTACCTGTGGAGAAAGGAAATGGTCCCTCAGCGCCCGCCCCCTCTCACAACCCACGCCCACCCACTGTGCACTCTGCCTCCCCATACTTACCTGCGGAGTCTGGTGCGACGATCTTCGGTGGACCGGAAACACGTCTGCACTCTTCAAAGCCGACCTCGAACTGAGGAAATGTCGGTAAGCTGTATAATGGAATAAATGGGGATTTTCAACGTTGATGCATATCTCAGGCATTTTTTTGAATTTTGGCACATCATTTTCAACATGGAGTTTTTGGGATCCCTCCTCATGAATTCTGGCACTGTCATGGCGTTATTCGATCCCGAAAGGTGATTTCATGGTCACTGTGTGGAATCACCTTTTGGGACCTAGTAACAAAATGACAGTGCCACTGTTCATGAGGGGAGCGCTCAAAAAACCCTATGTTACAAATTTGGTGACAAAACTCTCAAAAATGGCTGTTTTATGAGCGTGCGTTGCGCTGTTTCTACACACGTTCATAACGTCATGAATTTGTAATATTTTCATGCCAGATTTTCAAACTTGCCATTTTTCCACACCTCCTTATGAACAGTATGGCTGTCATTTTCACATCCTGCCCAAAATGTGTTTCCGCACTTGTGGCGCACAGTGGCGTGGTCGCTGTGGGAAATCAACTTTTGGGACAGATTAACAAAATCGCACCACCACTGTTCATAAGGGGAGCTCCCAAAATGCCTGTGTTACAAATGTGGCTACTAAACTCCCCAAAATAATTGGGTTACGGACGTGTGTTGCACAGCTTATATGCATGCTCATTGCTTCACCAGTATTTCATATTGTCACTCCAGATTTTCAACGTTGACATTTTTTTTACGCCTCCTCATGAACAATACAGTTGTCATTCTCCACATCCTGCCCAAAAATGTGTTTTCGTCCCTCTGTTGCCAAATGGCACAGCCGCTGTGCAAAACCACCTTTCAGCTAACAAAGTGATTGTGCCGCATTTCATGAGGTGGCCTGACAAGCAGCCCATGTTGAAAATGTGGAGTTAAACTACCACCACATGCCTACGGTGTTAGGGTTTCCAACTGTAGCACCCCACCCGGTACAGACTGACAGGCGTCAGGGGTGTGACTTGGGATCATTGGATGTAATGCTCACGTCATTCCACCCCCACCCCCACCCTGCAGCCACTGACAGGCATCGTGGTGTGCCTTGCACTGTTCGGCCACAGAGTTCACCTCACGCTCCTACTGCACCCATGTCAGTGTATTTCCTTATGGAATTGGGCAAGTATAACACCCAAAGACCAGAAAGCACCGGGGTAACCGTGACTGATTTCCGTTTATTGGGGAACTGTGCGAGTCTGGGTGAGAGGTTAAAGATCCTGGTTAAAGGCACGAACACTTCTTCAAGGGTGAGGGACAGCTGTTTGAGGTCAAGGGAGTCCCCACTGTGTCTAGATTTGCCAGTTGCTTTATGGATGTATTTTCGGGCTTTATGCAATGAGACTTGTTTGAAGTAGAATGGCGGGTGACTGGTTATTGGGGGAGAGCTTACAGGATTGGCCGAGGTGACATCTGCATCAAAAAAGTTGGGTGGAAGAACACTGCTAAGGTCTGTGAATGCGTTAGTAAAGGTATTGGCAATAGTTAGGGGGTCCAGAGTTGGAGTCCCATCAACATCAAATAAAGTGGGTGATGTTTTGGTTTTTTTCCCTGTAACCTCTTTGATATTATTCCAGAAAGCTTTACCATTGCCCCATGTGTCAGTATATGGATTAAATAAACTACTAAACTCATTTTGTAGGAGACCGCAAGCATGGAATTAATTGATTTGTAGGTGCTCATGATATGTGACAAAAAGTCAAGTGAGGGGTCCAGGAAAACGAGGGGACCATAGGAACATGCGTTTTATCCTGGATATGGATTTAAATAAACTACTATACAGTAAATGCCACATTTAACACTGTTTTTGTATTTGCTAATCGGGCCCCACTTCACACGCAGGTGGGGCCCGATGGTACATGGACATTTCCCTTTAACAACTGTATTCCTGTTTTGTCATGACGTGGAACCTTTGTAAACGAGCTTTTTTCAGCTCAAAGGTTGCAATCTGAGATTTCAATAAATAAACCAAACTAGTCAAAGCCTATCCCACTGTGCCACCATACTGTGGGCAGATGATTTGGTCCTGTATACCTGTTCTAACAGTATCTCCCTTATAAGCCAGTATCTCACCTCAGACCTGAGATCAGTTCAGAACTGGCTGTCCGATAACAAACTTATACATAACATGACCAAAACACAATCTGTGCTCTTTGGAACACCCACCAAACTCAAACAGTGTCTAGTCCCTTTAACTGTCACATACCAGGATGGAACGCACATTCCCACGGTCACCTCATTCTCCTGGACCCCTCGCTTGACTTTTTGTCACATATCATGAGCACCTACAAATCGATTTAATTCCATGCTTGGGGTCTCCTACAAAATTTGTCGAGATCTCACCCCCCAGGTTTGGCTCGATGTTGCCTAAGGTATGCTCTTACCTAAACTTCTTTATGGTGTTTCAGTCTTCATGTCTGCCTTCAAAACCACTCTCTCCAAATGGGATGTTGCATACAGTAGCATTTGCTGAGTTGCCCTTGCATCGCAAACACTCATCATTGCTCCCTCTATGAAAGGCTTGCCTGGCTCACTTTGACTCACGCTTGTGATCTCATGCTAGGGAGTCATCTATAATGTCCTACAAAAATGCATGCCAGTGGCCCTTGTGTCTCTCCTCAACAAGGTTCACTGCAAATGTCCCTGAGATCTGAAAGTAATGCCTTGCTGGGGATTCCTAAAACTAGAACTCAGATAGGGGACTCCTCCTTTGGATACTCTGCCCCTGCCCTGTGGAATACCATTCCAACTGATATAAAGCACTGTCCCACTATATCCTGCTTCTGTAGAAGGTTCTGTGAACATTTTTTCAGGGTATCTAAGTGTAAATGCCCCAACCTACTTTTTTTACTTTCTTTATGCAGCTCAGGCTCTGGTAGGGACGTACCCCCTTTATCTGCACCTGGGCCTGCCACCCGGCATCCCCCGAGGCTGCCTAGTCTGGGAGGCCCAAAGCTTGTCCCCATCGGTGGGGTTCTCCGAAGGGAGAGTCCGAGATCTACCTGAGGCCCCAACTGAGGCTTACTTCTGGGGTGTCATTGGGGTGTAGGTCCATATGTGGCACTATGCTGTCTGCCCTAGGGATTTTACTTTTTAGTTTTCCCCGGAGGCACGGACATGCGATGATGTAAACGTGAGTTGTGCATGCTCCTGTGCACATCCCGCAGATGTATGCCATCGCCTCCACCCACTTGCGTGTGGTCCTGGCCAGTGTACACGCAGTCTCCGCTGGGTGACACTAACATGCCAGGAAGCCACAACTGCCACAATCCCCCCAACCCCCGAACGAAGGAGGAGAGCTGTCCATGAAACGCTCGTCCTATTTCCCCCTGGCTGACCCTCTGATGTGCTACGCTTGTTCCCAGACATGAGTCATTAGTGTCGCAAGTGGTAACATTACCGCTGCGCTGATGGACCAGCCTACCTCTAAACTTCTCTTACCCTGGATTTGATCTTTTAATGACTGTGGACATTTTTTGGCATCTACTATGCTGTCTACTTTGTAAACCTTGAAGTGTATCCATTATTATTTGTAGCTGGTGTTATCTGTATCTGGGTCTATTTGTGTGTACCTAAATGTTTATTTACTATTACTGTTATTTTAGAATCCACTGTCTAATTTGTATATCTCCCTCATTTGACTGCATAAGCCTGTTACCCAGATATTATATTACTCTGTGTACTGATTTTTGCCTTTAACACTGATATTGGTCTGTCAAAACTACGATTTCTGTGCATTTTCTCTCCCGTAATGTCTTTGTATATTGTACTCTCCCAGGTCATGCCTGAAAATAGGCAACAGAAACTAAATAAATAAATTATGGAGCATTTCCAAGGGCTTGGATGAGTATCAGTACACAAGTTCTTTTAAGGAGTATCTTAAAAATTGATGAGTAAAATAAGTCGGTACTTGCCTTATCTGGAGCACTGCTGACTCCTCTGATAACGTTTCTGTGTTTTTATTTTTCCTCTCTTCACTTGTATATCAAAAAAGGCCTAACCATTGATCTTCACCCCTTCTGCAATTCTGAACTCTGCCTTCATTTTAGCCTTCATCACAGTTGTGATGGCTAACTTTTATTTATTTTTTATTTATTTCGTTTTGTTGACCGGGTAAGTGCACTAGACAAATCCTGCCCATTTTCAGGCACGACCCGGGGAGGGGGATACAGATGAATGCCAACTGACCTTGAACCAGATTAAGCTGTTGGTGGTATTTTTAGTGAATGAGGGAAATTTAGCCAGGACACCGGGGAAATTTCTCTACTCTTTTCGATAAGTGCCATGGGATCTTTAACATCCACCTGAACTACCACCAATCCAGGCAGATGGGACCTCGGTTTAACGTCTCATCCGAAAGATGGCACCTCAGAAGTGCAGCACCCCTCTCATGCTGCACTACAGTGGGATATTAATCCAAGTGCCAGATGTGGGAAATGAACCGAACTAAAAAGAGCAGCTGACACCATGTTCAGTCTCAGGCAGGCGACTCGCTCTAAGGAGTTGCCTGCCTGGGGAGCTAATCTAGACCAAAATTAAATTCCACCCCCCCAACTCTCCCTTATGGCCCCCTTCCATCTGTCCTCTGTCCCAGGCCCAGCCCCGTCACCCTGGTGTTCCTTAGTGCTTTCATGGGTTCCTCCTTTGTTTCCACAGAGGTTTCCCCCTCTGGCAGGGGCAACAGAGGCACCACTTACCTTCTGTTGTGGACTGGATCTGGTTAGGGAAGGACCGTGCCTGAGTAGCCAGCTGCAGGGGCCTGTGGAGCAGGTGGCTTCATCCAGCCATCAGGGAGTGTTTTTCTTGTTGCATCCCTGAGCCCCGGGATGTTGGCATCAAGGGTGTGGCAAACGTGTCCCCATGCAAGCTTGTAGCGTCTGCCGGTGTCCCCTCTCCCACTAGTCGCTCTAGCTGCAATGCTACCTGTAGTCACCCAGCAGAGCCTGCTGCCCTCCCTCCCCAGTGAAGGAGAGCATCCATTGGGACACTCCGTGCTTCTTCTCCCTTGTCAACCCCCTGCAGCCTCGAGTTCATTCCTGAACTTGGGCTGCCAGTATGGAAGAGGTAAGACACTAAGAGCCTCAGCCCTCTGCGCCACTGGGCCAGCCCAGAATTCAATTTTTTAGTGCAGTAATTAAAAGAGGGCTTACATTTAAAAGCCTGGCTCATAACTTCTGAGTATGAGCTGAGCTGAAGTAGAGTGCTATAGCTCCGCCCCTAAAAATAGCACTTTGATGAAGTGCAGTAGGGAGCAAGGCTGCAAGCACGCTGTGTGTATATATGTACGTGTGTGTATATATATATATATATATATATATATATATATATATATATATAGATATATATATATATATATATATATATATATATATATATATATAGAGATATATATAGATATATATATATATATATATATAGATATAGATATATATAGATATATAGATATAAAAACACTTGAGACCAGGATAGGGAGAACGTCTAAATATACATAAAGTACATTTGATTGCAATTTTATGTAACCCCCCTGCAAATGGGGGTTCCCAAAAGACTTCCAGGAGCTTGCTTGAATGCTCCAAGCCTGAATGGTGTTTGGCGTTTAAGCCATTTATCAGTGAGTGTTTTTAGAGCCTCTGGTACTGTCTCTTTAAGAGCTGTCTGCTTGCAGACATAATTAGTTTGTATGGGGGGACTGTGTGTTTCTTTGCTTGAGTACCACTTGAGCTGCTGCCAATTCACTCCATTTTGTAGTCACTAGGAGTGCAAAGGGAACCTATCTGAAAGATGTAACTGTTTGCCAGAAATCATTTAGAGTAATAATGAAATTACAGTTTGTCTAACCTGCTTTCTTTGCAGTCAGAACTGTGTTTGCCTAGTTCCCCATTCTAGTTTTGAACTGCTGAACTGGACCAATCAGTGTGGGTTAAGGTAGCTCTAAAATGGTGCCTTGGACGAATCAGAACTTGGACTCATAATCAGAGCCAGCCACAAGAGGATTGTATGGGCAGTGACTCTGGGAGATGTAGTTTAGACTTCGGTGCCTTTTTGGACCAACAGGAGCAGTCTATTGTGAGTGACAGCCAGTCCAGCCAAGAACTGGGAGTAACTCAAAGGAAGTGCCCGGTTTTGTCTGCTGGAGTTTCAGTTGAGCTCTGGCAGTGAAGAGGAAGGAGCCCTGTGCTTTTTCGGTGTGGCAGTTTTAGTCGGAAACGGTGTAAGGCCCAGAGTTCGGTCTGCAACTTGTGTAACTGCTTGTTAGGACTGAATCATGTCCTGTGAAGAGAATCAAAGGATATCTGAAGAGTAGAAACCAGGCTCACCCTGTAGAAGACTGGAGAAATTGCTGAATTGCACTCTGTCTGTCAGGAACTGAATCTGCTGTGTGTTCTCCGGTATTGTGCAGTAATTGCGATCGGGATAGAAGCAGCCTGCCTGGTATAGTACTTTCTTTTATATGGATGTGTGAAGAGGTTTGTGTACCTCAAGTGAGCCCTGCTGACATTGAAGGACCCTATCTTATTTGGAGGTCGTGAGTACTAATTCAGGGTTGCTCCTGTTGAATTGCCACATTAAATCCAAATGGAATTACTGTACTGCTGACTGTTTAATTCTCCTTTCTCTGTGAAAGGGCCCCACCAGCTGCCACGGTTTGGACTAGCCACTAGGGCTTGGGTACCCAGGGACAGTAACTGATAGGGATAGGCCTGTGCACAGAGCCATAGGTAGATTATTAGAGTGATAAGCTAATTAACCTGATTTCCCCTGTCCTTGTTATATCCCCTAAATAAATCAGAGCTGCTTGTTTCAGCAAAGTTATACTGCCTGAGGTATTTGTCTATGTTAAAGTACTGTACTGTGATTGTTGCACTGTATCTCATTTCACAGGAGGTCCCAGTGCCGGAACCAGACCTGGGGTAAGTGTATACTGTGAAGGTAATTCTGATATATTGTGTGGGCCACTAGTGGGAAGAAAGGGGGGTTGCAGTGTCCCAGAGGGCTGTGACCAAGTTAGTTTAACTATTGCAAACCCTGACCTCTGGGTGGAGGCACCCGCCATTGGATCCAGGCCCCTCAACCTGTTAGTGGCAAATCAGGCAGGGGTAGTAGCCCCTGGGATAGCGCCATCTAGGGGTTACATTTGGCTACAGGCTGCAGAACTTCGTCCTTTCTGGCAGGGACCAGGGCTTGCACGACTCACCCTCACATATCTCCAAAGGATGGCCGCAACCCACGATGATCTTCATTGCAGGAGCTGACTCCCCACACTGGTCTTTTAACAGCTTTGTTCTCGGAGACAACAGTCTTTTAGCAATGTTATTTGGCATCACAAGGTTAAATTCTGACTCGGTCTCAAATAGGCCACACAGCTTACCCGTTTGCAGTCTGCATTCCTTGGAGTTTACGCTGGCAAAGTAGAGGTCCAGATCCCCCCCCTTTGGCAAATGGGCTGGAGACAATTCTGGTGGCCCCAGGCTTAAGGTTCAGTCCCAATCCCAGGGGCCAACGGGTCTCTCATGGACACACAACTTGAGGGTCTTTCAGGCACTCTGACCCTCTTTCAGTCTGGAATTTAGCCCTGAGGAAATTCCTTCTTTTCTCCCTTTTGGAGAGTTGCAGTTTGATCTGCAGACTTGGAAGTCTCAACGACTCGGGGAAAAAGTTAGGCCGAGGAAAGGGAAAGTAAGCCTCTTCCCCAAATTCCCACAGCTGCGAGCAGAGCCTCCTTACCCTTTGGAAACTCTCTCCAGACTGACCCAGTTAAAACAGTTCCTCTAAATTGAAGAGCAAAGTTTCTGAAATCCAGTTGGCTGACCAGGCTGTCAGACACACTTCTAAAATCCTGAGTGGTTAAAAAAAATGTGCACCAAGCATTGTCCCTGCCTTTCCCCCCAAAATTCTCTGGCACAGTCCCAGGAGTCTCTGTGATAAATCCTTGCTTCTGATTGGCTGAAAGGCTGCAAACATGGTTACTTCTGATACAGTCCCCCCAACCAGTCCAAATAGTTCCCCACTTTAAAAGTTCTGGTGCAGCCAGCGTTTTCACTTTCTATTTACAAATCCCCCACAGTCCAGTAGCCCCTTTGGTTCTCTGTTCAATACTGCCACTATTTAACATGTATTTACAGTACTTCCCCCTGTCACTGCTGCCAAAATACAGTCCCCCCCCCCCAATGCGGCAAGCATCTCCCTCATTAATATTCAACCACTCATTAATATTCATTAGTCCCGATAACATGCCCTGTTCAAAACTCTATTTTTATAACATGCAGAGGCTCCTCATCAGCTTCATTCAGGTCACCAGCCCCCAGTTAGGTAAACAGTGGCACCGGGACAGCTGAAACCACCTTTTGTTTGACTGCAACGGCAGTCGGTAAACAAAGCACGCATCTGCACATGTGTGAGCTGCTGGCTGCTCAAGGGAGCAAAAGAAATGTGGTGGCTCATGGTTTTAACTCCTCCAAAGCCAAGTTACATAGATACGTAGACAGTGTCGGCAGATAAGGGCCTATGACCCACCCAGTCTGCCCATTTAAGTTTGTAAGTTCAGTTTATGTTTTCCAGGAAGTCTGTTGCCCCTTACCCCTGACCTCCAGAATTCCTTTATGTCTATCCCATGCATTCTTAAATCCCATGATTGTTTCAGCCCCCACCACTTCCTCTGGCAGGGTGTTCCACTTGTCCACCACCCGCTCTGTGAAGAAATTCTTCCTCACGCTTCCTCGAATCGCCCTCCTCCAACTTCATCCCATGCCCTCTAGTCCTGGAACATCTTTTTCGCTTAAAAATAGTGCATTCCTGCCCTGTTCCTCCCTGTAAGATACTTGTATGTCTCTATCATATCCCCTCTCCCTCCTCTCCTCCAGGGAGTACATGTTCAGTGCCTTCAACCTGTCCTCATAGGACTTGTGATGCAATCCATACACCATCTTTGTTGCACTCCTCTGAACCTTCTCTACCCTGTCTATGTCCTTACATAGGTAAGGTCTCCAGAACTGTACACTGTATTCCAGGTGCGGCCTCACTAGTGTCTTGTATAGTGGAATTATGACCTCCCTTTTCCTGCTGGTGATGCCCCTGTCTATGCATCCCAGCATCCTATTTGCTTTACCTGCTGCCTTGTCACACTGTTTCCTGCCTTGAGGTCATCAGAGATGATAACTCCAAGATCCCTTTCCTGCTTGGCATGCTATATCCTCACCCCCAACTGATATATTGTGCCAGGTTTTGTGCCCCTATATGCATTATCTTGCACTTCCTTGCATTGAATTCCAACTGCCAAACCCCTGACCATTCTTCAAGTTTCTGCAGGTCCTTCTCATTCTGTCTACACCCTCTGGTGTGTCTACTCTGTTACAGAGCTTTGTGTCATCAGCGAACAGTGAAATTCTGCCTTCTAGGTCCTGCGCAATGTCACTGATGAAGATATTGAATAGTACCGGTCCCAGCACTGATCCCTGTGGTACCCCACTGGTCACTCTTCTCTCTGTGGAGTGACAGCCATTTACCACCACCCTCTGTGTCCTGCTGCCCAGCCAGTTACCTACCCACCGCACTACTGTCCTTTGTGAGTTTGTAGTTGTGAGCTGAATTACCCTGGGAGCTGTTTGAGAACCCTGGGGCACAACCAAGGGGCTGTGGCAGTGAATATTGTGGGGAAAATGAGGGAAGCCACCAGCAAGAACAGACAGACAGAAGAAATGGGGGCTATTTAAGGTAAGCCACACTGGGGGAGTTGCACCTTAAATGGGAGCATTCATGTACATGGTCTGGCTTGATTGAAAGCTCAAGAAAAATTATTTGGGCCTACCTGTAGCTGGCAGCAGTCCAGAGATATACATTGCTAAGTCTGTTTAATATTTAAATTAAATTGCCCCATTTTATGGAACATTGTGGTGTCATGGAGGAACCATGCATGCTTAACTACATGTTGTCAGGTACAGCTTGTTCCGCTATAACATCACAAGACTCAATAAAATGGTGGCATTGTGTACCAGTAGTAAACAAACCTAGCAGTGTTTATCTATGGACTGCTGCCAGCTACAGGTAAATCGCATTACCTTGTTTTAAACAGCCTTTTTTTATAGACTTTGTCTGATGGCCACTGTGAATGAATGTTTCCCTTCAAGTACAGAAAATGAAGTATTAGTGGAAGTGTGTCTAAATATAATGTTTTTTAAAATGCCCTCTGTGATGTCGAACTCTGAGGAGTCTTGCCTGCCTCGAAGACAGCTGCCATAATCTTCTTATTTGCGTTTTGAAGCTGGCAGCCCTATTCCTTTCAACGTCCCTGTTTTGAGCCCTGTAGCTCGTGCTGACGGTTTCTGGCGAAAGTGTTTGGAAAGCACTGCAGGGAATCAATAGGGGCATCTTTTCAGGTACATTTGATGAGACTTTACGGGGCTGTTTTTTCTAATCAAAGCTACTACTTGACTATCCATGCTGTTGTGTATACACATCGGGTATTTGAGCCCAACTCGACTCCTCTGTACTTTGAGGCAATTCCTGCGTTACTGTCTGTGTTGTAATCAGCATTAGTCAAGTACTCAGTGAGGTTACCCAATACATCATTGAGAGGGGGAAAACAGATTTGTGTGGGGCAATGAATCAAAGCCATAATTAGGATGATACAGTGTTGGGTTGCAGCTAAAACAGTGGCAGTGGACTCTCCGTTTCCTTCCTGCCTTCCTTCTGCCCTCCCTCCCTGTTGGCACCACTTCATGTGTATGGCATGCCTGTTGTCCTAACCTGTTCTAACCTCCTGTTTTCTAGACAGTGAGGTGATGTTACAGAATCGGGTCTATGCTTTGTGAAAATGCAGGGTGCAAAGTTTGCTGCACAACACGTCTTTGTCCCATTGCTTTGTTCTTTAAAAAAACTAGTCTAAAGAGTAGAAAAATGTGTTTTTTTTTTTTTTGAAAATGGTGTGTCTGTGGTTTCCTATTCCAGAACTTTGTCTCAAGTGGAAGATAAAGAGTGAATAAAAAAAATCCTCACAATCAACAGTACTTGGCATTGATAAAGGCAGTCTGGTATGTGGAGGCTAGGAATGAACGGGCATGGAGTTTAAATACCCTGTCCTGTACTTGGTGTGCCCCTGCAAGGTAGCCATGAGGCTTTGGTAGGATAGTGTGCGGAAGCCTGCTCTGTGGCCACTCACGCTGTGCTGGACTTGTGAATAAATAAAGGATTTACTGTCTCCATTGCTGTCAATCTGTACACAAAAAAAATCCTGCACATTTTCTACTTTTTACTTGCCAACTCATCTCAAA
The DNA here is from genome assembly GCA_016271365.2 of Neoceratodus forsteri. Lineage (NCBI taxonomy): Eukaryota > Metazoa > Chordata > Ceratodontiformes > Ceratodontidae > Neoceratodus > Neoceratodus forsteri. The sequence goes on from JADMNL010000027.1 coordinate 47,374,396, forward strand.
CTTTGCCTGTGACTCTAGACATTATTGTTTTCTGAGGGCTATTTCTCCAGTACAGAGTACACAAGGCTTAGTTCTCAGCTCCCCGTGGTAGCAAGTTTTAGCTGTAGGGGAAGTCCTGGGCTCACCAGAGAATGTCATGTAGTGCTTGAGGCTGTTTGAGAACACCTTTTTGATCCTTTGTCATCTGTTTCCGAGGAATCGTCTCTCACAAGGTGTGTTTCCTTACAGCTGTGCACTCAGTGAAATGAACTGGTTCCAGGCTTTCTCTTGCAAGAAACCCTACTTCAGCTTGCATAAGGATAAAGTGATCTTAAGAATTCTTTCTTTTCTTTCGACAGTGATCATGTAAACCAGGAAGTGTGCATTCTTTTTTTTTCTGTCCACATTCGACTAACACCAAGGAAAAAGAGCTGCGTAAATTAGATCTCAAGGCAGTGAGAGTCTGTCTCGAGAGACCTGCATAATTCTGTCACTTGGATAACCTTTTTGTTTCTCTTTGGAGCAACAAGGAATGGCCAAAAGGCTTCCAAGGATACCTTGATAATGTGGGTCGGATCCTGTTTAGTAAAGGCATATGTGGTAGCCAAAATAAAACACCAGTTTTGATTGGAGAACAATCCACCAGGACTATAGCAAGCACTTTGGCTGAAAAGGCAGGGACTTCTGCATCAGAGCTTTGTGTGGTGGCCACCCGGTACTCGCTGCATGCATTCACGAACCTCAGCAGGTTTCACGCACCAAGGTTCGCTGATGCAGTAGTTGGGAGCAGAGTGCTGCATGCAGTTGCCAAAAAGTACTGAAGATTGTCCCTAAAGGACATATATGGGCTAATATTGTCCTCCCCCCCAGATCTCAGGATGGGTCCCAAGGCATAAATTAGTGTCAGAGACTTGATTAGCGGTCTTCGCTAATCAAAGTAAAAAATGATTAGCAGTTGACCGAAGTTGATTAACAGTTACCAAAAATTTATATTTTTGCTCAAAACGCAAGAAAATCTACTTATCTTGCTCTATATTTATTAAAATACACATTGTACACAAGTTTCTGAGACTGATAACTATTTTATTTAGCCATCAGAGTTGGAATTCAGTAATTGTGCAGCAGCAAATACATTTTAAGAGTCGTGAAGGATGATGTCTTCCAAAGCAGTCTGTGAATTATCGTGATGTGATCGTGAGTCGTGACAATTGATTCCCTACCCATAAAAACTACTATTCTACCTGGAACAGTAATTGACCATAAACTGCAACATAGGACTGTTTTGCTACTCTATTCCATCAGGCATGTAGCCAGTTATTTTGGCCTGTTTTGGGGGGAGGGACCAGGGGATGGTCCACCATCCACAGCTGCCAAATCACCTGGATGTCTTGGTTTAGCACTAAAAAATATGTCTACAGCCCTGTCTGAGTTGAATTCATCTGGAAGGGGGGGGGGGCTGGGACTTTTCATGCTAATCAATGTTTCTACAGTATCCTCTGCCAGACTTGCTTTCCAGTCAGTTTTTACCTTGTTCATAGTTGAAAAACATCTTTCTGCTATTGCATTAGACACAGAAAATGCTTTCAACACATTGACACGCTTCAGCAGATTTGGATAAGAATTTTGGAAATAACATGCCAGCTTTGACCAGATGGCAGAGGCAGACGTTATTGATGAAATTGGTTTGAGGAAAAATCTTAAACTCTTGCCATTCTGCAAGCACTTGATTGGTGTCATAATCGGGCTGCATAAGAGCTGAAAAATGATCAGCTACTTCAGTGATGTCACTGTTACCATACAGCTCCAGTTCCTTTCGGTCTGTTGGCCAAAGTCTGGTATCTAACACTTTTGCACGGTTCTAGAAACTACTTTCAAATTCAAACCGAACTTTATATACAATTTAATTAAAAAAAAAAATTAAAATAAAAAAAAAAGGGAACTGGAACTTACTTTTGCTTAAATTTTGCTCTGGCTGGAGCTTTTGGTCCTGCTTGCTCTTCTGCTGGGGTAACGCTGCAAGGGATGCTGTAATGTTTCTCCAGCAGAGACTGGTGGGGGTGGGTGGGGATTGCTGGCCAAACAGGAGGGGCGCGGGGAAGGAGGACAGAAAAAATGGAAAAGAAAAACAATTTAAGGAAACATGGCCCAAAATGCCAAAAAGGGCGTTTTTAAAGGACCCAGGGCCAGTTCAGAATGATTAGCAATAACTGCTAATCATTCCAAAAGTCGACTCACTTTTCTTCGATCTTGGGTCGCAAATTGCAATGCAAACCCACTTATTTTATGCCTTGGGTCCTCAGGGACTGAGACTGACTTTCTCAGCCACTAGTTGTCAGGACTAGTGACAGGAAAAATCCACTGGCCCCACAGACGTTTCACTAGCCAGTACAAAAAGGAGGCCCTGACGTCTACCTCTTTCAGCCTTCTCCTTCGCAGTGCCCATCACATGTGTTGCTGGAGCACTGTTCACTAAAATGCAGAGGAGAAAATCAAAATGAAGTCACACTCGGAGTAAAGTAAATAATCGATCACTGGTACACAGATAATGCTATCAGGAAAAGTTTATTTAGCTACCTCCTCAGACCAGACCAGCAGACCTTTTGCTCCAAATCATCTCCAAAACCACACCAGCATGATCCCACACCCCTCCCTCCTGGCAGACCAGACCCCCCCCCCCATGACTAAGAGGCAGTGTGGAAAGGGGTTCAAGAGAAAATGTGCATTTTCTGTTCCCAGCCTAAAAAGTTTACACTCTGTTCTCAGCTATGCTGTCCCCCCCACACACTTTTAAATGGCAGCCCCCACACAGGCCACATGCATTGCAAACCCATGACAAGGAGACTGTGATTAAAACTGCATTTAAATTATTTTCGGTTTTAAAGCCTTATCATTTTTTTTTCTCTGGTTAGCAACATTGGTGGAGTGGGTCCTTTTTATTTAGGCTGTGTTGGTGATGGTGGCACTCCTCAGGGATGGTGGACCGTGTCAGCAGAGGTCTGGGGCATCACTGAGGGTTCAGCAGGTAATGGCTCATTAGTGAGGGCAGTTGAGCAGTGGCAGAACACACAGCAGGGCTGCGGCAGACACGCAGTGGCACATGGAAACAAGCAGAGCTTCGAGGGGCAGTCTGGCGTGATCTCACACTCAGCTGAGAGCAGTCCTTTGGTTTGGCATGCTAATTCCGGTCAATAAGTTCAGCATCCTAGAAGCGTGAGTGGCATGAAGCAGCCCTATCTTATTGCTGGAAACATGCCGAATTTTCCAGCACGCGATTGACTAACAAGCAGCCACTGACTGGCCAGTTTTCTTCCTAAACCATCATTGGTCCTCAATGCTTGCTGATGTCTCAAATCTGCAGTTGGGAGGGGAAATGAGTGAGCAGACAGCTGCTGGCCCAGACTGTGCAGACAGCACAAAACACATCCCCACAGCAGCTTTGCACTTTCCAACTTTGTAGCTGGAAAATTTGCCTGCACCTCTGCGTTTCCCGGAGAGCTTGGTGCCTCCCCGGGGAGGCACACCTCACCAGTTGAGAACCTCTGCACTAGTCAGACCGAGAAAGTTGGGAGACCGCGGGCTGAACACAAGGTGACCAGCAGGCACTTCAGATTGCTGATTCTAGCCACCTGACAGAAAATCTACTTGCATTTGGCAGTCAGGCAGGTGCCAGTTTCGAACCCTGGGTCCTGTCTTTTAGAAGCCATGTGTAAAGGTTACCCATTGACATTATGTGGAGACACAGAAAGAAAATATTCTATCAGACATACCGTAATTTTTTTTTCTGTTTATTCCAATGTTGTCAATAGGGTCACTCCAGAGAGTCCTTGTTACTGTCGTGGGAAATATTGTCTGATATTTCTATATATAGGTATATCTGGGGGATTGGAAAATATCAGCATGTAGGTGTTATAGAAGATTTATCAGTCTACCCAGTACTGCTAGGTAACCATTTCCCTATACCATTTTCATAAATTGAGGACCAGCTACAGTTGGTGCCAGCCAATTCTTAAATTTTTCCTTCTTGTGCACTACCCCATCTGCCATGATGACTATCCAGCTTCATTGCCCCATCTATGGCCTTCACCTTCCGGACCTGGCTTACCCCCTTGATGTGGAGCTTAAGCCCCTATGGTTAGTGAGGGGTACTGTACAGTAGGCTGCACGGAGTCTAAGGTACCAGATGGTATTCTGTGGCTACAGGGACATTTTTTCACTTTTTTTGTCCCACCTAATGATGGTTGTGTACAAAAGCTCCAGTTCAAGTGTGCCACGCAAAGCCTGAGCACATTCTCTCCAGTAAAAACTAACACAAGGTTCAGAATCAACAAACTGTCAAAACAGTGTATATCACTGGTTATAAAATGGCAAGGATAAATCCTGGAAGCTGATTGGCTGAAGCAGACTTTAACCCGTGATGATATCTCACAATATTGTCACAGTCCAAAACTGATTACCAAGATCAGCTATTTACTAACACTTTAGGGCCATTTTATAATTGCAATAATACACTCCAGGGTGTGGTATATCATGGGATATCGTCACTTCTTGGATGCATGAGACACTCCGCCTGTGGCCTCGTGCCTAACAATGCACCCGAGGCGTGACGATATCTCATGATATATCACACCCTGTCATGTATTATTGCTTAATTGTAACATAGGCAAGAGAAAGGCTTACAAATAATTGGTAGAATACCATCACATGTCAATAGCGTGCCAATACATTAAATCTCAATTAATGTATCAGGATGTTAGCAATAATGCACGGTGCAATACCAAAGTACTGCCAGCAGACGTGAGACACATTTGTAACTATAAAAATTGTCAATATGTTATCCTGCTGTCTGCAGCACAATAATGGTGCAGTAAAGAAATTAGACAATCGCACCCCAAAGGCAAACAAAGCAAAAGTTGAAAACTAATAAAGCAGTTAGCAATGACTGTGGATGTGTGGTGATGGCTCCGAAATCGCCAGTCTTATCTGTGTCAGTCTTCACCACTCATCACTGGTGGGGTTCTGGCCGGTGGATCAGGATCCCATGGGAGCATTTTTTTTTTTTTTTTGCAAGAGGAGGAGCCGACGTTGTGACAGCGCCACCCTCGAGGCCGACGCACTGCATGGCACTCGCCGGGTTGGCCAGTAACTGACACCAACTCCTCCTCCATCCCAGTTCCGCTTCTCCCACCATTGAGAGAACATGAACCCGTATGGAGTGAATTTTTCCTGTGCAGCGGCCTTGTTTGTCAGATCGTCCTAGTTCTGTACAGCTGTGTTTCTCTGCGCCATCAACTGGTAAGACCTTTCCTTTTTATTTTTGACAACACCAAGTACAGTTTTTGTTTATTATTTTTCGTCTGGTCATGTCTCTTTCAGGGGACAAGAAGAAAATTTCCAAGACGGGCCAGCCTCCTATGTGGCGGTGTCTCTGCAGCCTGCTTTACGCCATCCCAGACAAGCATGACCAGTGCTTGACCTGCTTGGGCCTAAACCATGATATGGACCATTGTGATGCCTGCTTCTCCATGGACCTTCGAGTTTTGGAAGTCTGCGTGTTTAAAATCTGATGTGCACTGCCGACTTCCGGTGGACAGGCACACACCAGGGACGCAAAATGCTGGTTTCTTGACCCTTCCTCTGGGTCTCCTCCTGGTTCTATATGGACTGTGGAGAAGGGGGCTTCCACCTTTTCAAGCCTCGTCTCGGTGGTGGCCCTTGTTACGGTGCAGGGGGCCCGCTCTGATTCCTCTGGGAGTCGGGCGGGAGGCACCGTCCTGGCAGTCGCCTCCTCAGAGGCGAAGGATCCCCCAGTGTCGTGGCCTAGGCCTTCTGGGCTCAGCCCGACTGTTTCCTCGGCGCTGCCTGTTGGGGGGCCCCCTTGGATCCCGCTGCCGCTTGTGGCGCCGGAGATCGAGGTGGCGCCATGGGTGGTACCGAGCCAGTTCTTGGTGCCATCGCTGATCCCAGCACTGGATCGTGGCAGTGTCGTGGCCAGTGCGGGGCTGCCTCGTGGTGCCGGTTGCAGTGCTGGGAGCGGAGGAGCTTGTGGAGTGGTCTGGGTCCATGCCTCCTCCAGGGAGGATGGTGATTCAGAGGTGAACCAGGACTGGAGCCCGGATTTTTCGGAGTCCTCGGACTCCTCTTTGCCCAGCACAGGGACTCCGGTTCAGCCCCCCCTTCGGATTTGGCAGTTGCTACCAGCACCGGTGTCGGTGGTCCCGACCAGTCTCCCAGTTCTGGGGGTGGCACGGGAAGATCTTCCAGAGCCGGTGGTTCTCCTAGTCTTGTAAGGGGTGTATCTCCTCCTATGGGGGCTCAGGCTGGGCCCATTGTTGGGTTGGGTAGGGCACCTGGAGCAGGGGAAGGGTGCTCTCGCGTTGTTCATCTCTCAGGAGTCGGCTTGTGGGATTCAGCTGCCTAGGTTGACTCTGAGGAAGAGGTCCCTCTCTTAGTCTGAGGGGTTGAGGGGATGGTCAGGGACAGCGTCCCTCCCTTGTAGCCTGCAGGGATTTGGGTAGGAGTCACAGCGCCGGTCCTGCCTTTTCCCCGAAGTCTCCCAGGGAGGAATCTCATCTTGAGAGGCTAGGAGCTGCCCTTCTGGACTCATGCAGCCCCAGTTGCCTCACATGGGGGATTCTCTTTTAGGGCTCAGTCCTGACCATTCCAGTCCGGTTGAACAGCCTTCAACTACTTCGACCGATGGATCTTCTCGAGCTTTAAGGTCGCCTGTTTGGTTTCCCAGCCCTGGCAGAGGTTGCCCTCCTCGGAGGAGGAGTTTGGCCCCTCTACCTCTGCCAACCTTTCCCTCTCTCCCAGGCCACTCTGGTCCTGTGGGACCTCTGACCTGGGAACAGTTCAGAGCCACGGCTGCCCTGTTCCCTGTGTATCATAGGTCCATGGACGAAGAGGGTGTTCCACCATTCTCCTGGGCAGCCAGTGCCTGACTCTCTGGACTTGTCGGCTACCTCGTCTTCCTCACTTGAGGGAGAGGATCCCTCCGTCCACCTATCCCCCAGTTGCTGACCTGTCCAGTCATCAGCACTTCCATTCTGGGTTGGTTGACGAGCTCCACATTTCTAGACTAGGAAGCCGCAATCCTGAGCAGGCAGCGCATGCCTTTTTAGGTGAGTTCAGTGCAGCCAACCTGGTGGTTCCTGCTTGGCCCTCCCCCTTCAGGGAGGCATTGTTCTGCATTTTGAGAAGTCCTTCAGTCCCCTGTCCAGCCTCGAGGGACTGCCAGTGCAGGTACTGGGTGCCCCTAGGGTCTCCAGGAGCCTTGGCTCACCCCCTTTTGGGCGTGACGATCCTGGATACTCTTTCTGGGCATAGACGCCCGAGACGTGAGTGGCCCCCTGAGACAGACTCTGCGAAGTTTGACTTTTGGGGGAGGAGAGTGTTTTCCTTGGCATGTCTATCTATTTCAGCATATCAGGCCCCTTATGCTGCCTATAACAGGCACTTTTGGTCTTTACTAGGACAAGTCCTGGTATCTTTGCCTGATTCAGAGGCAACCAGACAAGCTGTTGCCCTCTCCCCACATGGCCTGGAGCTTGCGAGGCATCAAGCAAGAGCATTGTATGATGCCAATGAGGTGGTGTCCTGGCTAGCAGGGACAGTGATCTGCATAAGGTGGACGGCATGGCTTCATCTGTCCCAGTTATCATCCGTGGCCTGGCATAGGGTGATTGCCTCCTCTTTCCAGGAAACCCACCTCTTTTTCACGCAGGGTGAAGCAGGAGCTTCAGGGGCGACTTCCTTACCCTGGCCAGAGGGGGACGCTGCTGCGTAATGACCAGTCCCAGGTCTAATTAGGCCTATAAGGTGTCTCCCCACAGGAGGCTGAGGGACCTCCCTCACTCAGGGAGGTACCAGGTCCCCTTTGGGGGGCTTGGTAATCGCCCACCAGTGATGAATGGTAAAGATTGACACAGATAAGATGTGAAAATTATGTACCTACCATAATTCTTGATCTTTCTGTGTATCTTCACCATTCATCACTGCTTCCCACCCTCCTTCCCCTCTTGGGTCTCTGTCTCTGGGCGATGCCCCCTCCCTGTTTGTTTTTCTCTAATGGAAGGCCCTTGTGGCCCTCCTTCAGGTACCTCTTGTCTCTGCTTCTCTGAGGGAGCCAGGAGTGTCTTGGGAAAGACTAGCAGGGATGCTCCCTTCTCTTATGAGAGCTCACTGGGGCCCCTTGTCATCCTGATGGGATCCCCCTATAGTTCTGGTCTGAACCACTTGTTGGTTTGACCTTTTACTTTCTTCTTAACTTTGGGGGTTCTCTGTAGGACGGTGGTTGGAAGGGCCCTGGTGATCCTTTTCCCTCTTCAGGAGCGGTCTCCTCTCTGTCCTTTTCTAACTGCTGCTCCAAGTGGTCCCTCCTTGCAGGTTCCTCCTCTGGGGAATGAAACATTTTCTTCTCCCCTTTGGAAGAAGCCCTAAACCTCTAAGGGGAACTGATTTTGTGCCAGGAGGACCCTGCAACAAAGTGGGTCCTGTCCCCACCCCAGGATTCTTAAGAGGGGGGAGACACTGACTGGTCACTCTCATAGACTCGAGGAACACACATAAATTGCTGCCTTTCCTTGCCTCTGTATCCCAGATTTCTTCAAGTTGGCCGCCTCCTCTGGATCCTGCTTCTGTCAGAGAACAGCAAGAGGAAGGAGCTGCTGTTATACCTATACTTCTCTACTGGGACTAAAGAACTAGAACTCTACTACTGGGACCTTCAATTTAGGGTAAAAACGAAGAAAAAAAGAGTCAGTGTGTTTGTCTGAGTTGGCTGAAGTGAATTGTTATCTGTGCAATTATCTAGGTGTAGAAAGAGCTGTAAAGTAGTGGGAGTGGCTTAGCTAGAAGGAAGCCAGGTTAAAGCCAGATTTAAAAACTGCCCTAGGTAGCTTCTGTCAGAGAACAGGCAGAGAACATCAAGAGGAAGGAGCTGCTGTTCTAACTATATACTTCTCTACTGAGACTATATTGCCCTCCTTCCCTCCCCTTCATCCTGCCATCTTAAGCCAGTTCTTCGTTTATAGGCACAGGATTTGACTGACAACAGGAACTTCCTCTTTGGGAGCAGAAAGTGAGTGTTCACAGAGCCACAAAAGAATCACCATCCTAGAAGGAAAAGAGTAGCTCCCCCCCAAGCTGCTGGAAGTCTGACTCTGAGCCAGTAAGGAAACTACTGAGAAATACAGGAACTTCTTGTCTCAGAACAGGAAGATCAGGAGCTTAAAGGGCACAGAGGCAGTAAGTAAGTAAGTAGGGAGAAAAAAACATTAATAAACAGAGGAAAGAGTAAGTATCCAAAACAACAGTTAAGGGGCCTGAAATAAGACATGATGGGAGCGGTGCGGTGCAGTGGTTGTGGAGCAGCAGTCTTCTGGGAGACGTTCTGGAGGATGCAGTGTTGTCCCATCTTCAGGCACCTCTCTGGGCTGAGGGAGGAGGTTGCTTATCTCCAGACTGAGTTGGCCAGGATTTGGGGGACCTCCTCTCCCACCCAGGGACCACCAGGGCCACTGCCGTTGCCTCAGAGGTTGCCAAGAAAGAGGAGCGGTTGGACCACAGTGGGCTCAGGGAGGGTGAGGGTGGTGGAACAGAGGCACATCCCTCCAGTTATACCTTTCCACAATTCATATGCCGTTCTGGCAAAGTGTGGTTCCTCTATGGAGGCACCCGCACTGAAGACCAAGGAGGATGCTGGGAACCTCCACAAAGGAGACCTACAGGACTGTGGCATGGGACCCCACAGGGGAAGGAAACAACTCCTGGTGGGGGACTCCATTGTTAGGAGGGTAGAACTGTGGGAGGAAGGGGAGAGGGAGGTAAGGTGCCTGCCTAGCGCCATGGTTTGGAGAGACAGGGAGTGAATCCTCAGGATCGCCGGAGCAGCTGCATGGGGGAGGGAGCTGGATGTCGTTGTCCACCTAGGGACAAATGACCTGCCTGATAAAGGGATCAGCGCAGTGCAGGAAGAGTTTGTGGAGTTGGGGAGGGGCCTTAGACAAATAGCACGCACGGTAACCTTCTTGGAGGTGCTGCCTGTCTATGGCATGGATGAGGCTAGGGTGCGCCACACCATGGGATTCAATCAGTGGTTGAAAATCTGGTGCAGAGCTCAGGGGTTTGGCTTCATTGGGGACTGGGGGTCCACCTGGAGTGATGCAGACCTATACCGGCGCGATGGTCTGCATCTGTCCAGAAGGGGAACCAGGATCCTAGGTGATAGGTTTAAATGCTTCATTGGCAAGCATTTAAACTAGCCAAGGGGGGAGGCACTGGAAAGGAGCAGGGAAATCATAGCGCCCCCCCCCCAAAAAAAAATAAAATCAGGGTAGTAAGTGAGGTAAACACCAAGATAGAGACGTCGATAGGGAGAAGGGCAGGGGTAAATGGAGAAAACAACAAAGGCAATAAGGACAGGGATGGGACAAAAAGGGATAAGGCCAGCAAGAAATGGAGGGTAATGAGTACCAATGCCCGTAGTCTGGGCAGCAAGCTCCCTGAACTGGTGGCCTTGATGGAAGAGGGATGCCTGGATATTGTGGCAGTCACAGAAACATGGTACACAGAGAACCATGACTGGGATGTTAACATACCAGGGTACACAACCTACAGGAGAGACAGGGAGGGGAGAAGAGGGAGAGGAGTAGCTCTCTATGTAAGGGAAGGGATAAAAGCAACAGAACAAAAGAGTAAACAGGAGGAGAGGAGGCACTGTGGGTCACCTTAGAGACTGGAAATAGCACCACAATCCGCACAAGGGTTTATATTGGGTGAAAGATGGAAGAAGGCATAACTGCCCATTTTAACCATCCACCCACATCAGCGGGTCCAAATAAACCTATGATTCAACAGGTATACATCTAAATTCTTTTTAAACAGATTCACATTATCACTGTGTATAAGACTTTCAGGTAATGAATTCCAGTATCTACGTGTTCGTTGAGTATAGAAATTAAATCTTCCATTCTTTTTGGAAAAATCTACTTTTAATTGCTGCTTCTGTGATCTTAAGCCACTGGGTTTCAGCTGGGGGATAATGTCTAATTCTTGCACTAAGTCCCCATCCTTCATGATTTTGTATAGCATTAATAAGTCTCCCCTTAATCTTCTGGTCTCCAAACTGAACAATCCAGATCTCTATAGCCTAGTTCTGTAATTAAGATTTTTTCCTACCTGATACCATCTTTGTAACTCTTCTCTGAACACTCTCCAATCTATCAACTTCACCCCTAAAGTAAGGACTCCAGAGCTGAGACCCATAGTCCAACAAGGGTATGACATATGTCTTATACAACTGGAGTATCACAGCTACCAACCTACTCATAAAAAGATTTTTTTTTTTTTATATTCAGTTGTATACAGACCCCCCTCTCAGGGGGAGGGAATGGATAAGGATATGATAGAAGGCATCCTCAGGATGGCAGAGAAAGGGGAGATACTGTTGATGGGGGACCTGAATATGCCAGATGTTAACTGGAGCACCTTTGCTGCAGCCATATCCAAGAGCAGGGCCTATCTCGATGCCCTACAGGGGGCATGCCTCAGACAGCTAGCTTTGGAACCCACTTGTGAGGGAGCAATCTTAGACCTTGTACTCTCAAATGGGGACAGTGAGAGGATCTCGGATCTAGAAGTGGGTAGCCATCTGTGAACAAGTGACCACCAAACAGTGTGGTTTACGATAAACTCGGCTACAGAGTCAAGAAATGCAAAAGTGAGGGTACTGGACTTCAGGAGGGCTGACTTTGGCAAGATGGGAGAGTGCCTTAGAAAAGCACTAGCAAACAGGCAAGAAGGAGGGGTGGAGCAACAATGGGGAAACATCAAAACTGCCATCACAGAGGCAACAAGCCTTTGTGTGAAGCAAATAAACAAATCAAAATGAAAGAAAAAGCCACTATGGTTCTCAAAAGAGGTGGCGGGGAAGGTTAGGGAGAAAAATATATCATTTAGGAAGTATAAGGAAACACAGAAGGAGCAGGACAGAGAATTGTACCAGTTAAGGCAGAAGGAAACAGGGAGGGAAATCAGAATAGCAAAGGCCCAAACTGAGGAAAAGATAGCCAACTCTGTTAAGAAGGGGAATAAAACCTTTTACAGGTACATCAGGGAGCGTAGAAAGACAAAGGGAGGGATAGTGAGGCTGAATAGATTGGACGGTGGTGGGCAGAGAGAGACAGTGAAAAAGCAGGGATACTGAACGAATACTTCTACTCAGTATTCACAAAAGAGGAGGAGGAGGGGGAGGTATCTAATCCAATTAACAGAAGCACTCTGGATAGGGGGGTCGATCCCAGTCCTTTCACAGAAGAAAGGGCTCTGAAAGAACTCCTAAAACTGAAGGTGGACAAAGCAATGGGGCCTGGCGGGATTCACCCCAGAATTCTAAAAGAATTAAGGGGAGAACTAGACACTCCACTGACTACTCTTTTGACAACTCACAGGAGGATGTTGTGGTACCTGAGGACTGGAGGAAGGCAGATGTGATTCCCCTTCACAAAAGTGGGAGCAAGACAGAGGCAGGAAACTGCAGACCTGTCAGTTTGACCTCTGTGGTAGGGAAAGTGATGGAATCGCTTCTGAAGGAAAGAATTGTTGAGTACCTAGAGGCCAGTGGGGCACAGGACCCAAGGCAGCATGGGTTCACAGCGGGAAGGTCATGTCGGATGAACCTAATCGATTTCCTTGACTGGGTGACCAAAGTAATAGACCAGGGAGGGGCTGTGGACATGGCCTACCTAGACTTTAGCAAGGCATTTGACACAGTCCCACACAAAAGATTAATAAACAAATTAACCAGCTTGGGAGTGGGTCCCAGGGTGGTAGCCTTGGTAAAACACTGGCTGGACAACAGGACACAGAAGGTAATTGTAAACGGAGTCCACTCTGAAGAAAGGGGGGTTACTAGTGGGGTACCGCAGGGTTCAGTACTGGGTCCAGTCCTTTTTAATGTCTCCAAGTGACATTGCAGAGATACTGGAAGGAAAAGTATGTCTCTGCAGTTGACACAAAGATCTGCAACAGGGTTGATGCACAAGGAGGCATGGAAAGGATTAGAAGGGACTTGGCAAGGTTGGAGGAATGGTCAGAAATATGGCATCTTGGATTCAATGCAAAGAAGTGCAAAATAATGCACCTGGGAAACCAAGGTCCGTAAATAAGTGGTTCAGCCCTGCAGCTATCTCCATGGGTGAGGACACTGTGGAGCCTTTTGCTGTCAGTGATTGGGAGAAAATCCTTTCATTACCCTTTAGGAGTGTATTGATTTCCTTCCAGAAACATTTGTGGTTGGAGAGGTGGTGTTCCTGTAGTGATAGGAGATGCTCCCTTTTGGCTTTGCCTGTCTTAGATTTACAAATATTGCGTAGCTGGCGGTAGGTGTTCCAGTCAGAGTGGAGTGTAGAGATTTTGAAGGCATGCTATGCTTTGTCATGAGAGTGCATAAGGTGCCTCAGTTCCTGTGTGAGCCAGAGAAAGTGGGTGCCTTTTGATCTTCTTAGTCTGTGGGGAGCATGGTGGTCAAGGGTGGAGGTGAAGGTATTGACCAGATATTCTAATGCAAGGTATATGTCAGGAAAGGAGGTTATTGGTGACCAGTCAGCTGCGATGATACTTGAGCAGAAGGCTTTAGGAACAAAGTTGGTTATGTCCCTAGTTTTATGGATTTTGGGGGGGTGGGGGATGCGGAGAATTATTCTTCCAGACGCAAAATGTCAGAGAATGGTCACTGAGTGAATCAAGGAGGATTCCAGCGGCCTTAATAGAATTTGGATTATTAGTTGGTATCCAATCTTGGAGAGTGTGCTTGCCTGATTTCATATTCAGTCTTGTGGGATCGTCGAGGAGTTGCTCCAGTTTAGTGTCCAGTAGGGCAGCTTGGTACTGTGTTTTAAGAGGCCCAAACCAGTTCAGGTTAAACTCACTGCATATTATAGTGTCCTTCTTAGGGAGGGAGTCCAGACTAGTGAGGAATTCGGCATAGGAGGACACTTGATTCGGTGGTAGATAGATGCACCCTACTGTTACATTCTTGTCTTGGCCAAGGGTGACTGTGATAAAGACTTACTCTGCAGTCAAGCTGATCTTTAAGTCAGTTAATTCATTGACTACCAATCCATCTCTAGCATAAATTAAACCCCCCCTCCCTTTCTGGGAACCCGGTCCTGTCTGTAGTAGGTAAAACCAGGAAGGGCAGCCTCATGAGGTAGTATGGATGGTTTTAACCATGATTTGGTAATGCAGAGGATGTCTGATTTGTAATACAGCATCTAGGATTCCAATTCTCCCATTTTTCCCCTAATGCTCTGTATATTCATATGAGCTATATTGAGACCTTTGGAGTTAAGCCAGTTAGGGCAGGAGGTTAGGAGGTCAGGAGTGTGGATCTCATTTTGTGGTTAGGTTTTTGCCTCTTACTGGGTCCCGGGTTTAGTTCGACATTGCCTGACAGTAGGAGGCACGAGCAGGATTGGGGACAGAGTGGACGGAGGAAGGGTAGTTTGTGTATTAATTTGGAATGCTGCAGGAGGAGGATGGTTTTATTATGCTGGGCCAGGTTTAATAATGTAAGGTGAGGGAAAGACCCGTGTGGGCAAGGGGGCAATAAGTCAAGAGTGCTGGGTGGTGATAACCTTAAAGTGGAGGGTGGTACAGCTTCAGGGTTTGAGATCATATCTGCTGGTTGCAGGTGTGCCAGGAAGGACAAGCAAATGAGTAGTCCTTTGGTGAGAGGGAACATTATGATGCAGAAAGTAGAAGAAATCAGACCAGGGATGAAGAGGGAGGATGTGTGGTGTAGGATAACACCACTAGGCAGCTAACAACCAGAGGGATCTGGTGAGCTGTGTGCATCGGCCTATTACTGGGATCAAGGTCTCTGCATCCTAATTGATGGCAGGAGGACCCTTCGTAAGGGAGGAAGTTATTGAGGAGAGAAAAAAGTAAGTTAAGTTGAAGAGAACAATCAACAAAAGCTGTGATGAGCAGATCCCCTTTAAGAGGAGAAAATAGTGAAATTAAGCTGAAGAGAATGATCAAAAAAATAAATAAAATGTTGCAGTGAGCAGCTCCCCCTTAAGAGAAGTTTGCTCACTTTCTTTGTGTTTCAGGAGTAGCTGTAGCTACTATGTATATCGACCATACTAAACCCTTCAACCTGGTCATCCATAGGCTCCTACTTAAACTCCTTGGCCTGGGTTTGTCCCAGAACACAGTTGACTGGTGCCACAGCTGTCTCACCAGTCACTCCCAGCATGTGAAGATCGATAAATCCTTGTCTAACATTGCTGGAATATCTATTGATGCCCCCCAGGGTTCTGTCTTGGCCTCTTCATAAATCAGCTGTCCAGTGCCGGTCAGGCAGCCAACGTACTCCTCTATGCGATGATGCAGTCATCTATTCCCAAAACCCTGACCTTGCCAGCCTCACCGCTGTTCTCCAAAGTAACTTCAGGAAACTAGAAAACTGGTTCTCCAACAACAAACTGGTCCTCAGTTACAAAACACGAAGACCATGCTCTTCTCTAGCCTCCCACAGAAGAGGAAAGTTCCACCCTTTGTCATCCAAAACAGCCAGGGGCATAGCCTTGAACAGGTGAAAACCCTCGGATACCTTGGCGTAACTCTGGATGACACCTTATCTTTTGCCCCCATGTTGACAGTCTGGTGGCCATAGTTAACAGAAGACTGGGTGCACTGTACTCTAACTGGAACAGTCTCACTGGGGATGCTAGATGGCCTTATTGTGCCCAGCTTCATTCTGTCACTTATAGATTATAGCCTCCCTGTCTACGCAGCTGCCTGTGATATGGTGCTAGACCGAGTAAAGCTGATCTGTCATAAGGTGTGCTGCTTTGTACTTGGTGCAGATAAGCGCACTCACAGTTGTACTCTTTACATACTCACCAACTGGCTACCTTTAATCTGCAGAATAAAGCTTCAGACCGGTTTGCTAGCCAAAAAGACACTCCTGGGTTTAATACACCTGGCTTTAACAAATTGCTTTTGCACTGCTTCCAACAAGCACAATACCAAGAACATGGTCTGGAATGCCCTTAAGCTGCCTTTCTGGCATACCCAGCTGGGCAGTCATTTGCTGTCAGGGCCGCTAATTGATTAAATGAACTGCCTGATACACTGCTGAATCTCCCTTAATTGGTTTGAGATATTTGCCGTTTACCCTTGCTGTCCAATGCAATTGTAACCATTAAACTGTTTAATTGGTTTCTTTCTGTACATATCCTGTGACTTTTTTTTATGCAACGATTTGCATGGATTTTTTCAAAGCTGTATGTAATTGTTCTGTCAAGTGTTTTGAGCCTGACTCGACTGCACTGCCTGCGGAACTGCTTATTGTGCTTGTGGGCCGGGATATTCAGACTGCACCAGGCAGTGGCACAAGCCTGGGGGCAGTGCAACTGGGATGCACCGGTGCCAGGGCCAGGTGATATTCAACGGTGATACACCATGGCGTAGCACCATTGAATATGGCAAGGTCAGCACACATACTGCACATGGCATAGTGGCACTGCGCCAGCACAAGCCACAGATAGGAAGCACAGGTATGCGCAAGTGCAGTTGCGCTAGGTGCATCACCCGCGATATTCAGCAGGGGGCATGCAAATGAGGCCATAAAATATGCAAGGCACAAACTGGGCCATTTGCATGTCATTATGGCCTCATTTACATGCCTTGCGCAGGGCAGCCCAGCGACTTGCGCCTGGCGCCCTGCACAGCATGACGTGTGCAGTGGGGATCCCGGGGCATCCCCCGCCCGTAGCTGCAATCGCATAAATGTAGAACAAAAAATCCCTGGTAGTCTAGTGGTATCCCCCCCTCCCGATTCCCCGATTAAATATAAAAGACGTCCGTCCCTGGTGGCCAAGTAGTCTCCCCTCCCTCCCGACTCCCGATAAGTGTAAGGGACAACCGTCCCTGGTGGTCTAATGGTCCCCCCGGCCATCACGCGTCGCGGTACATCACTGTGAAATATCCCTGGTGATCCAGTGGCATCCCCTGCCCCTCCACCCACACAGAACCCCTTGCCCACCCACCCCCATGATCAGCGGCGGCAGCAACTCACCAATACTGCTCTGCCACCTGCCGAATGACAGGTATTATATGGGCTGTTGTCTCAGTGTGGACTAATGGGCTTGCAGGGCATATTGTATTAGACAGTCCCAAATATGTGAATGGCTTCACATATTTGGGATTGTTCTAGTACAGTATGCCCTGCAAGTCCATTGGTCCACACTGGGACCAATGGGCTTACAGCCCATACTGTACCTGTCTACCGCCGCGGTAGCGGGCGAGTTGCTGCCGCCCACCAGTGATGGGGAGAGCGGGGGGCAAGGGTTCTGTGGGGTGCCACCTGATCACCAGGGATATTTCTGATGATGGCGTCGTAGTCGCGGCGACGGGCGGGGAGCCATTAGACCACCAGGGACAGTCATCTGTTACACTCATTGTGAGTCGGGAGGGAGGGGACACTTGCCACCAGGATTGACGCACTCTTACATTTATCAGGGAATCGGGAGGAGGTACCACTAGACTACCAGGGAACGACCATCACATGTACCCGCAATCGGGGATCTGGAGGGAGGGAGGGGATACCACTAGACTACCAGGGTGATGTGTGTGCTTGGGGACGGTGTTCTGGGTGGGCGGGTGGCAGCCCACCTGTGGGTGGCCGGGATTTGTACCCACTCCTCACGGGCTCAACTTTGAGCCCTCCTATGTGGCACACTGCAGGGTTGCGCCAGCATATGCGCTGCACATCCTGGGCTGAATATCGGGATATGCCGTGATACGCATGGGCATGCCTCACATCTGCGCCTGCAGACACAATTACACTGTGCCCCGGGCGCATTGGGATTTTGTATGGCACCCGGCAGCCCTTTCAGTATCCCACCGGGGCACAATGTGGGGTTGCGCCAGGAGCAACCTCTTTGAATATCCAGGCTGTTAAGTTTTTTGTGACTGTGTATTTGATGTGGAAGCTTTGCAAGTGAGCACTTGTGACTCACAGGTAATCTGTGAAGTTTTCAATAAATAAATAAATATTGTTGTATCCATCTTATCCCACTGTCCCGTCCCCAGGATGGACATGGAAATTAGCTGTACAGCTGAGCATGCCTTTTTTTTTTTTTTTTAAATAAATAAATGAATTAATACATGCACCTGTGTAGTCATATTATAAAAGTAGTAAAAAATGGGACAAATTATAATAAAAAAGAATTTAACGAAGATAAATGATGAAAGAAAATGGTTACAAAATCAGAATCTTGTAACAACATGAAAAGAATTCTCCTCAAAAAAAAAAATTAAAAAATAAGACCTGAATGGGGTGAGACATGGTCACATGGTAATGGAATAGAGGGGTTGTCATAACCACCTCTGATCAGAATTCTAGAGCAAAACAGTATTTTAGCCAATCAGAAGCTTTTTTTTTTTTTTTTAAACAAGAGTAGAGTGTCGCGTTTTAAAAATGTTTATGGTATAACTGTAAAAAAAAAAAATAAAAAAAAAATGCATGGTTGTGATAGTATGGCCATATTATGGCGTCTTATTTGAATTTTGTGTGATGGGAACTTTTGCGTGTGTGTGTGTCTGTGTAGTGGACTGACAAACTGAATTTTCATAGTTTAATAATTTATTGAGCTATTTAATGAAAAACGTTTATTATGATATTGGAAAATGGACACACTCATCATGAACATAACGGTTTATCATGAAACATTGTTACTGTTATAGCGACAACAACGTTTGAGTGGCCAAAGTGCTAGTTTTCAAAAGGTCTTTTGCTTTGCCTGCTGCATGTATCCACGTCTCGGGACCGGCCGCCAGAACGCCACTTCTTTGGGCCCATTTGCGAACCCTGCTACATGCCAAAATCGCCCTGTGCTGCTATTCAGAATCCTATCCCAGCCCTGCAGCCTTCACATCCTGGACTTGCTTGTCCCTGTGTTTGGGGGGGGTCCTCAGATAGTAGTCAAGCTGTGTCTTCTGAACACTGCCTCACTTCCTGTTCAGTGTGGAAAAGAACACACTGTAGATGCAGCTGAGAATCTTCTACTAATGCACGGGGTGGGGGGCTCTATGGCATGGACATGGAGGAGCTGCGGGATGTCATTCAGCATACCCGTGTGGCTTTTCCACCTTTTATCCCTGCCCTCTCTCAAATTCTTGCATGTTGCAGCTGGTCAGGAGAGTGCCCAACGGCACATGGTCAGCCAACACCGTCCGTGTACCTCCACTAGCCACCACCAAGAGCCACCTCAGAGCAGTAAGTAAGTAAACGTTTGTATGTTAAGCACCAATTCCCTGGGGCTCAGGGCACTGTACAAAGGTCAGGAAAATTCATACATAAAACATTTCCAAATATAAAATTTGTGATAACTATATATTTAAATAATAACCCAAATTAGAGACAAATTAAAATAACTAATCAAAATAAATAAGTCTGAATAGCATCCAGTGTGTCAGGTGTGCTGCTTATGATCCAAAGGCCTCTGTAAATAAGCACAACTTCAAGACCCTCCTAAAAGCCTCCAGCAAGGGGGCTTGACTCCAGGACCTTGGATGCAAGTTCCACAGGGCCGGACCAGCTGCCTCAAAAGTTTGATCACCAGATAATTTGAGCCATGCCTGGCAACCACTAGAAGGCCCAGCTCGGATGAGTGGAGAGAGCAATCGGTATGATAGGGAGTCAGGAGGTTACTCAGATAGCCAAGCCCCATTAGTATAGGGCTTTATAGGTTGGTAAATGGACCTTGAAGGTGATTTGCCATGACACCAGCAGTCCTTGTAGGTCACACAGGACCGGGATCATATGACAGGACCTCGGAAGGCCCGTCAGCAATTTGGCCGCTCTGTTCTGCACCACCTGCAAGCTACATAGGACCACTCCATTGAACCCGAGGTACAGAGCATTACAGTAGTAGAGTTTGAAAGTCAGAATGAGGGAGGGCAGGTCATTGGGTAGGGTCAAGGCTTTAATCCAGGCAATGTTTGTAAGGTGATAAAAGTCGCTCCAAACAACTGCTATGACAACCTGGCAGACTCTGCTGGAGATGATCAGGTCCCACCCACTACTGTGTGTACCCTCCCCAGAGGAGAATATCCAAAGGACTCTCCAAACCCTCCTACTCTGCCTAAGCTCCTGACGTTCTGGGCTTGGGCCGTGAACATGGGCCATCAGTGTGCCAGAGCGACTCTCCCACTGCTCTGCACCGCAGAACCAGCTCAAAAAGTCATTTTAGTTTAAAAAAACAAAACACTTCATGGGTGTCTGACGGGGTCATGCATTCCACTGAGGTACTTTTACATGTAAAAAAGGGGTTTGAGTTGTGTCTGTCATGTATCCAAACAGCTCAGCTTTGTTTCGCTGGTCTTGGGTAAAAAACATGTGTGTGACCACTCTTACACTGATGAGAGTGCCTCCCTGAAATGTATTGCTATGCAATATACATTTCTATTGGAACAAGTGATGGGAGCAAAAGGATGGCACCACCAGCAACGCAGCATGGCACACCACCACAAATGCAGCATGGTAAAGTCAATGTTTGGTATTATTGCACGTACCTGGGTTACAAATTGAACCAACAACCAACTGCTCTTCCTGACCCAGAGACAAGAGTGCAGCTGAGCCACTCGATTGCGACCCTTCTTGATCTGACTGAATGTCAGATTCATGTGTGCTCTTTTGTAACATGGCGGGGAGGTACCATTGATAGTTCAGCACAAGAAGATGTACTGCTGATTTCAGGACTGTGGAGGAATGCACTGTACTGTCTGCTGCAGTTCTGACATGGAGTTGAGTAAGACTGATCATCTCTAGCAGAGTCTGCCACATTGTCGTAGTGGTCAGACTGTAACGCAGAGGATAGAGGAACTCCTTACCTTAAAGGGACACTGTCAACCCCATTTGGCCTCAAAGTGTCCCTAGTTTAAAAAATATTTTGATTGTTCTCATTCTATAGAGACTGCTGATGTAGTTGGTTGTTTGATTCAGACTGCTTTTTCCTTTTCAGAAGTAAAAAACTGAGTGTCAACCATACTGGTGTTACCACACCAAAACATTTGTTTACATTTCTTGACCAACAACAGCTGCATCTTTCCTGGACTCAGGAACACCCCCAACAATATCTAGCTACTCATTATGCAGTGGGAGTAGATGAGAATATTGCATCACAAGTGGCTGCACTGTCTGTGGGTGTTTCTAATGTTCAGTAACATATACAATAAGCTTAGGTAAACAATTTGGAACATAACAAGGCTTTGTATAACTATATATTCCCATGCATTTCATTTCTAATAAGCAAGAAGGCAGACTAAATAACCAGCAACATCAATGAATTTTAGAGAAAAGTACTTATAAAATGTGGGGTTTTATCTAGAAGTAATATGGTACAAAAAAGGTTGTCAGTGTCCCTTTAACATAGAATTTGATGGCAGAAAAAGGCCCGTTGTTCCATCCAGTTGACGCACCCTATCTAATTCTCCTGAGCTGGCACGAACGACCATTCTTCTCCCTTATGCCTTCCCCTTCTCCACCCCTCCCACCCTTACTATGGTCTTGTGTCTCCCACCCTTGTTTGAATCACCCCACTGTTTTCACAAATCCACTTCCCCTGACAGTCCATTCCGCTTGTCCATCACTGTTTCCAGGAAAAAGTGCTTGCAGACATCCTTCCTGAATCCTGCTTCAGCCAGCTTCAGTGAATTCCGCCTTGCGTTTGTGCTTAAGACCAAGTTCTTTGTATAACACCTTGTTTATCCCATGTAGCTATTCATATATCTCAGTCATGTTCCCCCTCTCCCTCCTGGTCATTAGGATGTACATATTGGTATGGTGCCATCTTGGCAACAGTGACCATCGTATGGTCGGTTTCCAAATCAATGCAACATGGATAACAGCCTTTCCAAGATCAGAGTTTTTGACTTCAGAAAGGCAGACTTTTCCAAAGCGAGAACCAGCCTAGCGGAGAAACTCCGGCATGGGGGGGGGGGGATGGAGGAAATGTGGGAGAACCTCAAGGGAGCTATCAAGGAGGTAACCGAGCAGTGCGCTAGGAGGATTAGCAAGGCAAATAAGAGAAGGAAACCCCTCTGGTTCTCCAAGGAAGTGGCTGCTATAGTAAGGGAGGGAAAAAAAAGGTCTACAAGGCATGTAAGGCATCAGACAGGGAAACATAAATAGTTGCACAGAGGGAAGCGGGAAAAGTAATAAGAAAAGCTAAAGCTCACACCAAGCTAAGGATAGCACAGGGTATTAGAGGGGGAGACAAAAACCTGTTTTTAGGTACATAAAAGAAAGGAGAAAGACTAAAGGAGGAATAGTAAGGCTAGCAATTTCGTGAGGGGGACTAGTAGAAAAGGCCAGTGAGAAGGCAGAAGTCCTAAATAAATATTTCTGTTCCGTGTTCACTAGGGAGAATGCAGGGGGTGGCCCAGACCTGCAAAACAGTTGCACCCAGGGACCAGGGGTGGACTTGAGCCCCTTCACGGAGGGACAAGTCTTGGAAGCCCTAAATAATTTTAAAGGTGGACAAGGCCATTGGGCCAGATGAGATTCACCTAAGAGTTCTCAAGGAACTGGGTAGTGTGATAGCAGCGCCCCAGTGGAGCTGTTCACCAAATCACTGGAAAGTGGGACAGTGCCTGAAGACTGGAAGAGGGTGACAGTGGTCCCATTTCACAAATCAAGGAGCAGGGAGGAGGCTGGAAATTACCGTCCAGTGAGCCTCACGTATGTAGTAGGAAAACCGATGGAGATGCTGCTCAAGCAAAGAATAGTAGCACATCTGCAATCCAGTGGGCAACAGGACCCAAAACAGCATGGTTTCACAGCTGGAAGGTCATGCCAGACAAACCTGGTCAACTTTTTTGACTGGGTAATGAAGGCAGTGGACCAAGGGGGAGCGGTGAATGTGGTCTATCTGGACTTTAGTAAGGCCTTCGACTCGGTTCTGCGCAGAATGCTGGTAAAGAAGCTGGACCACATTGTCATAGATAAGGAAGTGGGGGGTTGGGTGAGCAATTGGCTAAATGGAAGAACACAACGGGTGCATGTTAATGGAGTGGTATCGACGGAGAGGAAAGTGACTAGTGGAGTGCCTCAGGGGGGCGGTGCTGGGGCCCCTTCTCTTCAGTGTGTTCATAGCCAACATCAGTAATGGATTGGAAAGGAAGGTATGCCTGTTTGCAGATGACACCAAGATCTGTAACAGAGTGGACACCCCAGAAGGAGTCAAGAGCATGGAAACGGACCTGAGGAAACTTGAGGAGTGGTCAGACACCTGGCAGTTGAAGTTCATTGCCAAAAAGTGCAAGGTCATGCAGTTGGGCAAGGGAAACCCCAAGGTGAGATACTACCTGGGAGGGGAGCAGCTGGCATGCACCAACCAGGAGCGAGATCTAGGAGTCATTATAGCAGATGACTTAAAGGTAGGGAAGCAGTGCTAAACGGCGGCGCTAAAGGCCAGTGGTATGCTGGGTTGCATCGGGAGGGCAATCACGAGTCGCAGAAGGGAGATGGTGCTGACACTTTACAGGGTGCTGGTGCACCCCCATCTGGAGTACTGTGTAAAGTTCTGGAGGCTGCACCTTAGGAAAGACATCCATAGGATTGAGACGGAGCAGAGGAGAGCCACAAAAATGATTCAGGGTCTGCATCCAGTGACATAGGAGGATAAGTTGAGGGAGCTCGACATGTACTCCCTGGAGCGGGGGGGGGACATGGTTGAGACATTCGGGCATATCAAGGGTATAAATAAGTTAACGGTACAGGAGCTCCTTCAGGAGAAGAAAAGCATCAGAACTAGAGGACACCATATGAGGCTCAAGGGTAAGTAATTCAGGAGCAATGTTAGGAAGTTCTTCTTCACTGATGGGTGGTCGACCCATGGAATTGCCTGCCCTGGGAAATGGTGGAGGCCAAAACGGTAAACAGGTTCAAAAATGCCTGGGACAGGTACAAAGGTATCATTTCACAGAAAAGATAGATGGGGGGGTAGTTACCCATATCGGGCAGACTAGATGGATCTTGCAGTCCCTTAATCTTTCCTCCTGTGTCAACTGTCCCATACCCTGTATCATTCTGGTCGCTCTTCTCTACCTTCATCTTTTTGCAGTCCTTCCTTAGGTACAGGCTCCAGAACCTTGCATAGTACTCCAGATACAGGCACTCCATGGTCCATACGGGTGAAGGATCAGCTTCCTGTTTATACTGCAGATCCTCCTTCCTGTG
Source organism: Neoceratodus forsteri (assembly GCA_016271365.2). Taxonomy (NCBI): domain Eukaryota; kingdom Metazoa; phylum Chordata; order Ceratodontiformes; family Ceratodontidae; genus Neoceratodus; species Neoceratodus forsteri. The sequence continues at coordinate 47,398,628 of JADMNL010000027.1, forward strand.
CAACCTGGCATCCTGTTTGCTTTACCCACCGCCTTGTTATACTGCCTTGTAGATTTCAGAATATTTACTCTTACCGCCATCAGATCCTTTTGTTTACTGTGTGCTCCCCCATCAGGTATTTCGTCTTCAGGTTTTGCTCCTGGTGTGCTTTCTTTTTCTTTTTTTTTTTTTGCATTAAAACTCAGTTGCCAAATTTTAGACCATCTCTCCAGCCTTTCAGGGGACTCCCTCAATGCCCTGATTCCCGTCCATGCTGTCCAATCTTCTGCAGATCTTAAAGCGCAGCTGTCATGGTATTTTTCAAATTTCCCCCCAAGAGCAAGAAAGAACCCTTAACTGGTCCCTATTCATGCGCTGCTAATATTTTCATTTTCCAGTGCCCCCTTTTGGAAGGGAAGGGATCGTATTTTGGCTCAGTGGAGCCGAGCTGATCCCTTCCACTTCCTGGTACCTCTTTAGACTGTGATTCGCCCTTGTGCTAGCACATTTTCTGATGTCACTATATGGATAGCGCGGGAGCTTGCTCCATAGACATGAATGGGGCCATTTTTTAAACAAAGTTTTTGGTGTTTTAGAGGGCCATTGCAAACAAATCAAGGACACTGCTCAATTAACAAGGACCCTGTTAGTTGAGCCAGTGCCCTTGATTTTTTTGCGATAGCCGTCTAAAACATTAAAACCTTTTTTTTTTTTTAATGGCCTCATTCATGTCTATGGAGCGCACCCCCATGCTATCCATATAGTGATATCAGAAACGTGCAATCGTGGAGGTGGATTGGGGGTGGATCACAGTCTGAAGAGGTACCAGGAAGTGGAAGGGATGGGCACGGCTGCAAGGAGTCAAAATATGATCCTTTACTGTCCAAAAAGTGTGCACTGGAAAATGCAAATATTAGCAGCATACTGAAAAGGGGCTAGGTAAGGTTTTTTTTTTTGTTCTTTGGGGACCTGTAAAGTTGCTTTTTAAAGATGCATGCACATTGGGGCCAAATGTTCCAAACATTTACACGTGCAATTTGGTTTCTCCAGCACATTTTAGAAAATAAAAACCTTATTTTTTTTTTGATGCTTGCCCCAAGTCTCCAGGGACAGCCCCCTGATGCATGGCTGTTGTGAAGTTTAGTTTATACAATGAGCGTGTTGCCAAAACGACAGAGATAAAAGTGGTTTCTCAGCTGATGACGAACCCCACTCATAAGACAGCAGTTATATCCTATGAATCAGGTTCATCACACCAGCTATCTCCACACTCCAGTTCGTCATAATCGCAGACCAACTTTCACTCGCTTGTGACCTACCATTTTTATCTTGGTGTTTTTGAATTCTGTTCCAATATTTATTTGGTCATTTTGGCACACTCCTTGTATAAACTGGACATGGCATGGGTAACCGTGTCATATGTTTATCTTCATTAGAGACCTGCAACCTCTTGATCCCTCACTTGTGGCTCTGCCATTCGAGAGAGGTCAAGATGTGACAGAGCTCTCATGAAGACAAAAACCATATGACACACTCGGCCATATACCATATCCCCTATTTGTTTATTAGGATAGTCACACCCTTTGAACGAAGGTTCCTTTCAAGTGGCATCCCATAGACAGGTCCATAAATACGCCTGTCACATAGTAGTTACCATGTAGTGTAACCAAAATAAAACACATTCAGCAATGATAAAATATCAATACACAGTGTACAACAAAAGGAAATACAAGAAAAAGGAAGACACAATCATATTTAGCCATACAGACATTGGGAACCATTGGTAGTAAATTATTTTTTTAGCTGTTTACAGACAGGCAACGTACCAGTTGCTGATCTTAAGTCAATGAGCAGTTTGTTCTGAACCAGGGAACCCCGAACAGTAAACCGATTCCCACTAACAGAGTTTGTGCGTGGCACTTAAGAGGCCAGATTGTGGGAAGAGTGCATGCTCAGTCAAGTATACCTTTCAAACACTAATTCTGTAATCGAGGACTATCCCCTTAACACATAGTAACTATACTAAATGTAAATCATGTTGCTGTTTAAGTGGAAATCAATTTAGAGTCAAATATGCCACAGTGGTAAGCATTACATGGTATACCAAGACTAAAACTTGCCAGCCTATTTATTAAAACATCAAGCTTACCCAGGTGGCCCATTCTGACCCCACCCCAAGAGATAGCCTCTCCATAGTTTAAAATTGGCATGATCATTGTTTCACCGATATGTTTCCTGACCTCTGCTAAAAGAGTTGCAGTGTTTATCTAGGAACCCTGTTCTGAGGCCAGCCTTTTAAACTGTACTGTTTATATGCTGGTAGCTTGGCAACTCCCCTAGAAATTCTAGGTGAGCATTTTCTGTCCAGAAAGGGTTTTCAAATTTGCAGGAACAACAAAAATTAAAAATATGTAAGTGTTTTTAAATATGTAATGCCCTTTCAAACAACATGAAGTCTTGCTATATTATGACATATGCAGTATAACCCCAGGTTAGAACTGCTCCGGAGGTGAAATAGTTAAGTGCATGGAATTTTGAGCACGAGCTCGGTTGAACACTCTGTCTGTTGTGCTTCAAACCTTAACTGTCAGATTCTTTACTCCGCCTCACTGAACAGTCGCTCCGGAGATTTCTCCTACTGCTCAGTTCATTTTGTCGGTTTTAAAGGTTTTTTCCCGGTTTTTAAACCGCATTTGTTTTAAAAATCAAACCGCAACCAGTCTGTTCAAGCTCTGTCTGTAGTATCGTAAGTAAATTAAGGTTTTACATTTATTCTGTGTGTAACTTGTAAACGATATTATCGGTTCAGTTTTGAACCGATCAGGTTGTTGTAAAATTACTTCAAACTTCATTAGTAGTGCGGTTCCCGGTTCTGATCGGTTCTAAAAAAACCGGATTTCATTAGGTTTTTTTCCACGACCCGTGGCACGGTCTGGAACCGATAAGGGTGTCTTGCTTGGCTATGGGCCGTTAACGGGCAAGTTTCTGGTTAGGCTGGCATTAAGGGGTCTGAGAAACCCAAAAGAAAAACCGGGCCCACTGGGTTTCAACACTGTGATGTCTGTGGGGAAGCTTTTGCTAAGGCTGACCCACACACCACATGTGTCTATTGTCTGGGGTTTGACCACCTCAATTCAGACTGCCAGATTTGTGTCAATTTCCCTGCAGCTACCGGGGATAAGAAAGTTGGTAGGCTCAGGAAAAGGAGGCTAAAGAAGTCAGCTGATCAGATAGCCCAGCCAGTTCGGTGCCAAGCAGACTAGAAATCCCCTAAACAAGGTTGAGTCTTCCTCAGGCAAAGGAGAGCTGACTCGGATGAGTCGGTTCCAGTTAAAAGGACTAGGAAGTCAGCAGATTTGGAGCCAAAAATTCCTTCTCCAACTGCTGCAGAAATGGCCAACGCGATCAAAATTGTCCAGTCACTTTCCCCGGTTTCGACCGAACCGTCACCATCAGGCAGGTGGTCGGTTTGGTCGGTTCCTCCGGTTCAGGAGTATGATGTGGACGATTTTTATGTACCGGAGGAGGGGGAGGAAGATTTTGAAGAGAGTGAATATGATTTTGACAGTTTGGATGTGCCCATTGAACCAGACATTTCTCCAGACAGACTTATAGAAGTTTCTCCCCCTAGGCTTTCTGACTCTCCTTCTCATTTTATGTTCTATAAAAAAGTGGCTGAAACCCTCCAGCTTCCTATGGAAGAAGCTGTGGATGACCAAGAAGAGCCTGACTATGTGGAAATGATGGATATCCCAGAGTCTAGAAGACTGTCTATTCCTATGCACAAATCTTTCAGGAAACAGGCAGTAAAGATTTAAAAAAAAACCCATTCTGCACTTCCTGTGGACAAGAAAATGGACAGAAGGTACACTTTGTCAGGCTCTGACACGGAGTTCCTCTCACAACAATACAGTCATGTTGGGGTAGTGCAGGCTGCAGCCTGTGATAAGGCAGATATTCCTTTGGCTTCACACCCCCCGGATAAGGACTCCAGGAGGATTGATGCCATGGCAAAGAAACAATACATGGCAGCATCTTTGGGATTCAGACAGGCAAATTATATGGCTTATGTCGCAAGATATCAGAAATCCAGATGGGATACTGTTATGGCTCTTGCAAAGCAGCTCCCTGAACAACTTGCCAGGGAGCTGGAGCAAGTGGCTGCTGATGGTATTAAGGCATCCAAGATGCAATTTCCTGCTGCAGTGGACTCTAATGATGTATCTTCCAGAGTTATGGCTACATCTGTGGCTCTTCTTAGAATGGCTTGGCTCAGGTGTACTAGCCTGTGACAGGATACCCAGGCTAAGGCCATGGATTTTCCTGTTGTGGATAACTCTCTGTTTGGGGAGCAGACAAAGAATTATATGAAGAAAATGGATGAGTACAGGACTACCTATAGGAGTGCACAGGCCAAGGAAATGCAGGCCACTCCTCAAAGGCAGTTTTCCAGGGGCAGGGGCAGGCCTCTTCACATGCCTTTTTATCAAACCCAGGCCTCCTCTTCAGCCTATGCCCAGAGGGGGTTCTTCAGAGGGAGAGGCAGACGGGGTGTGAGTCTGCCTGTCTGAATCCCAAAGATGCTGCCATGTACTGTTTACTGTTTCTTTGCCATGGCATCAATCCTCCTGGAGTCCTTATCTGGGGTGTGTGAAGCCAAAGGAATATTTGCCTTATCACAGGCTGCAGCCTGCACTACCCCAACATGACTGTATTGTTGTGAGAGGAACTCCGTGTCAGAGCCTGACAAAGTGTACCTTCTGTCCATTTTCTTGTCCACAGGAAGTACAGAATGGGTTTTTTTTTTAAATCTTTACTGCCTGTTTCCTGAAAGATTTGTGCATAGGAATAGACAGTCTTCTAGACTCTGGGATATCCATCATTTCCACATAGTCAGGCTCTTCTTGGTCATCCACAGCTTCTTCCATAGGAAGCTGGAGGGTTTCAGCCACTTTTTTATAGAACATAAAATGAGAAGGAGAGTCAGAAAGCTCGGGGAGAACTTATAAGTCTGTCTGGAGAAATGTCCGGTTCAATGGGCACATCCAGACTGTCAAAATCATATTCACTCTCTTCAAAATCTTCCTCCCCCTCCTCCGGTACATAAAAATTGTCTACATCATACTCCTGAACCGGAGGAACTGACCGAACCGACCACCTGCCTGATGGTGACGGTTCGGTCGGAACCGGGGAAAGTGACTGGATAATTTTGATCGCTTTGGCTATTTCTGCAGCAGTTGGAGAAGGGATTTTTGGCTCCAAATCTGCTGACTTCTTAGTCCTTTTAACTGGAACCGACTCATCCGAGTCAGCTCTCCTTTTGCCAGAGGAAGACTCACCTTGTTTAGGGGGGAATCCCTCTAGTTCGGGTTGGACAACGAACTGGGCTGGCTATCTGGATCAGCGGACTTCTTAGCCTCCTTTTCCCTGAGCCTACCAACTCTCTTATCCCGGGTAGCTGCAGGGAAATTGACACAAATCTGGCAGTCTGAATTGAGGTGGTCAAACCCCAGACAATAGACACATGTGGTGTGTGGGTCAGCCTAAGCAAAAGCTTCCCCACAGACATCTCAGTGTTGAAACCCAGTGGGCCCGGTTTTTCCTTTGGGTTTCTCAGACATAATGCCAGCCTAACCAGAAAACTTGCCCGTTAACGGCCCTTAGCCAAGCAAGACACCCTTATCGGTTCCAGACCGTGTCACGGGTCGTGGAAAAAAACGTAATGAAATCCGTTCTTTTAGAACCGATCAGAACCGGGAACCGCACTTCTAATGAAGTTTGAAGTAATTTTACAACAACCTGATCGGTTCAAAACTAAACCGATAATATCGTTTACAAGTTACACACAGAATAAATGTAAAACCTTAATTTACTTACGATACCACAGACAGAGCTTGAACCGACCGGTTGCGGTTTGATTTTTAAAACAAATACTGTTTAAAAACCGGGAAAAAACCTTTAAAACCGACAAAATGAACTGAGCAGTAGGAGAAATCTCCGGAGCGACTGTTCAGTGAGGCGGAGTAAAGAATCTGACAGTTAAGGTTTGAAGCACAACAGACAGAGTGTTCAACCGAGCTCATGCTCAAAATTCCATGCACTTAACTCTTTCTCCTCCGGAGCAGTTCTAACCTGGGGTTATACTGCATATGTCATAATATAGCAAGACTCCATTAGAAGAAACAACATTACTAAGATGAGTAATTTTTTCTTTTCTTCTTCTTCTAAATACATACTTGTGATATACAGTAAGGACTGATCGTAAACAAGCAGTTCCATGTCTTTTGATTGTATTTGCTATGAAGCAAAACACTTAATGCTTAAACCAGGAAACCATGAGACCCAGGTTCAAATCCCCCTAGTAGTCACTTACTCACTGTATGACCGTGAGCAAATCACTAAACATCTCAGAACTTCAATCCACCCAGCTGAAAAAATGGTTAAAAGCAAGACCCTACTCTAAGGACGGATTGTGTCTTTACTGGGCTATCCTGGGTAAATAAATTGTAACAAAAAATGTGCAATGTTTCAAATGCAGTTTATTTTATGGCAATGTTTGGAAAAATTAATGGATTCCTTTCCTTTTTTAGGTCATGTGTGGCTGAAGTGGAAAAAGACACTCTAGGTGAGTCATGTGACTTACTGTGAACATCTTAAATTTTAATTGCTGGGTTCTGGATACAATACAGAGCATACTGAAGCAGCCTTTAATAAACCATCAGTGAAGTTTCAGTTACTTCTCGAGTTTGCTAGTGTGGATGGGGCTCTGTGATCAGCATGTTAAAATGTGTCTACCAGATAGTTTTTTGTTTTCTAGTATTGTAAGGAACCTCAGGGAAGTATTTCATTTGAGATGCCTTGCAAATAACTTAACAAACTGGCTGTTAATCCTAACTGCAAAATAGTTCACCTTTCTTTAAGTGATTGGTATACTGATATTGACTGTCCAGACCTGTTTATCATTAAAACATAATGGCATATTGTATTGATGTATAAAAGTGCAGTGCCCCTGTTAATTGACTATAAATCGCAGATAAAGGTTAACCTTGTTTTTTTTTTTTTTTTTTGTTTTTTTTTTTGCACCTGGAAGCAGAACAGAGAGGATAATGTCTGGGCACCAGTTAACAACCATGTTGTATTCACGTCGAGAGGGTACCATGAAAACTTTGTAAACCTCAAGAGCGAAGCTCGAGAGGTTTACAGTTGCCATGGTACCTCGAGACGTGAAGTCAACATGGTTGTTAACTGGTGCCCATACATTGTCTTTTATAGTGTATGGGCACCAGTTTAGGAATGGAGAAGATGCACCATTACATTGCAATTCAAATAAAAACAGGTTCAGACTTCACATTACCTTACCTTGTGATGAAGATATTGACGCGATTCTTTTGAGTGTATAAAGACGGGCTTTGTTTATTTTAACACCAGCTACAATTCAACTACAAGACAATGGCAGAAAAAACTATTCATTTTAAAACAAATAAAAAAAAAAAATGTATAAATCAGTCCTGGCACACTCGGAAGCTGTTGCAGAACACAGGGGGTGTTAAACAGGGTCGGGTCAAAACGTGCTCTGTATGTCTTCATGAAGTGTCGCAGAGCCAAGTGTTCAGTCGGAGAGGGGCACTTCGGGGACACACGTTTAAAATAAAATACAGGTATGACATTTTAGAGTACACAGCAGCCGCCATCAATAATGATCTTTTTCTCTGCTTTTTAACTTTTTACTTTGTACAGTATGCACAGCTGTCACTGACATTTGAATACTTCCATATTGTGCTGATTACCAGTGAGTGCTGCTACTATGCAATGTGACAGGCAGTGCCATTTTTTTCTTGTTATGGTATTGTTCTACAGTGGTTAACAGCAAAGAATGATACCATAATAAGACTGTGTTTCTACTGAATGTTGGTGATAATAACATTTTACCATACACTGTAAATTATACAATGGCAAGAAAAAATCCTGGACTCTGATTGGTCAGTCTTGGGCTGGACCCGTGATGTAAACCAGTACAACATCACGGGTCTAGTCTCAGCCTCACTGTGAACCTGCAGATGATTTTATGGCAGATGAGCTTTTTTTTTTTTTTTTGCATTTCCTCTTAAGAAACAAAAATATTTTCCACACTAATATAAAAACATTCTTTAAAATTATTTTTTTACTTTATATATAACAACAAGCCATTGTATAATAGCAATAATACCTCCAGGGTGGTAATGGATTTGGGATAACGTCACGCCTCAGTTGGACGCACTCTGCCTGCGGTCTCGTGCCCAACCACCTGAGGTGTGACGTTATCCCAGCACGACACACACCCTGTAGGGCATTATTGCTCAAATAAAGCATTGCAGTAGCCCACAGAACCTTGCTGTAGTCTGCAGTCACAGCCATATTTGATGTGACATTCAACAAGGACAATTGCATACATAAATTCTGTCCAAGAAATTCAATAAGCCGTTTTTATTAACGGCTTGGTAGTACTGTATCTGCCACTGTTCGAAGTGACTTGCTGCTTACAGAAGTGAAGAGCAGTACGTTCAGCACAATTCTCCATATTAGCCAGTATGGACCGGAATAGGGGTAACAAGCACTAGCCTGGGGCACTGTTCCTTGGACATGTCAAGTCTCTGAATGACTGGAACACTTCAAAAGAGTTTTGTTTTTCAAAAAACGCTGTAGCATAGTCAATATATTTTTGCTATTCCATCTAATAATGATGCTGCACTATATATTATGGATAGTGACATGAATGACAATGCTGTAGTATATATTATGGATAGTGACGTGAATGACGATGCTGCACTATATATTATGGATAGTGACATGAATGACAATGCTGTAGTATATATTATGGATAGTGACGTGAATGACGATGCTGTAGTGTATAATGTGGATAGGGACGTGAATGACGATGCTGTGCTATATATTGTGGATAGTGACGTGAATGACGATGCTGTAGTGTATAATGTGGATAGTGACGTGAATGACGATGCTGCGCTATATATTGTGGATAGGGACGTGAATAACGATGCTGCGCTATATATTGTGGATAGGGACGTGAATGACGATGCTGCAGTATATATTGTGGATAGGGACGTGAATGACGATGCTGCAGTATATACTGTGGGTAGTGATGTGAATGATGATGCTGCAGTATATACTGTGGGTAGTGACGTGAATGACGATGCTGCAGTATATACTGTGGGTAGAGACGTGAATGACGATGCCGTAGTATATATTGTGGGTAGAGACGTGAATGACGATGCTGTATAAATTATGGATAGTGGCGTGAATGACATAAGTAAGGACGGGATGGAGCAAAAAGAAATAAAGCCATAAAAAAAAAAAAAAAAAAAAGGGTAATGGGTATTAATGCCTGTAGTCTAGTTAAAAGCTCCTCGAAATGGTGGCCTTGATGGAAGAGGGATAACTGGATATCGTGGCAGTCACAGAAACATGGTACACAGAGAACCATGACTGGGATGTCAACATACTAGGGTACACAATCTACAGGAGGGACCGGGAGGGAAGAAGAGGAGGAGGAGTAGCTCTCTATGTAAGGGAAGGGATCAAAGCAACAGAACTAAAGGGTAAACAGGGAGGAGAGGAGGCACTGTGGTCACCCTGGAGACTGGAAATGGCACCACAATCTGCACAAGGGTTTTATACAGACCTCCATCTCGCGGAGGAAATGGACAAGGAAGTGATGGACAGCATACTCAGGATGGCAGAGAAAGGAGAGATATTGCTGATGGGGGACTTGAATATACCAGATGCTAACTGGAGCACCTTTACTGCAGTCACATCCAAGAGCAGGGCCATTCTTGATGCCCTACAGGGGGCATGCCTCAGACAGCTAGTTTTGGAACCCACTTGGGAGGGAGCAATGTTAGACTTGGTACTCCAAAATGGGAACAGGAGAGAGGATCTCCGATCTTTAAGTGGGTAGCCATCTGGCAACAACTGACCACCAAACAGTGTGGTTCACGATAAAATTAGCTGTAGAGTCAAGCCGTACAAAAGTGAAGGTATTGGACTTCAGGAGTGCTGATTTTGTCAGAATGGGAGAGTGCCTCAGAAAAGCACTAGCAAACAGACAACAAGGTGGAGTGGAGCAACAATGGGGAAACATCAAAACCACCATCACAGAAGCAAAAAGCCTTTATGTGAAGCAAATAAACAAATCAAAACAAAAGAAAAAAAACACTATGGTTCTCCAAAGAAGTGGCAGGGAAGGTTAGGGAGAAAAAGATAGCATTCAGGAAGTATAAGGAAACACAGAAGGAGCAGGACAGAGATCTGTACCAGTTAAAGCAGAAGGAAGCGGGGAAGGCTGTCAAAATAGCAAAGGCCCAAACTGAGGAAAAGATAGCCAACTCGGTTAAGAAGGGGATAAAACCTTTCATAGGTACATTAGAGAGCAAAGAAAGACTAAGGCAGGGATACTGAGGCTGAATAAAGAGGAAGGTGGTTGGGCAGAGAGCGACAGTGAAAAAGCAGGGATACTGAACGAATACTTCTGCTCAGTATCCATAATGGAAAAGCAGGGGGAGATGCCTAATCCAGTCAGTAGAAGCACTCAGATAGGGGGGTTGATATTAGTCCTTTCACCAAAGAAAGGGTTCTGAAAGAACTCTTAAAACTGAAGGTGGATAAGGCAATGAGGCCTGATGGGAATCACCCCAGAATTCTAAAAGAACTAAGGGAAAAACTAGTAACACCACTGACTACCCTTTTTATGTTTGCTAGCGCACATGTGCAAGAAACATATTGTGGCAGCTTGCTGCAGAAGCAGGTTGTGGAGGTGCGGCACTGTTGTGGCCAGTGCCTCCACAGCCTTTTGAGGCTTGGCCCGCTTTTCCCAGTGCGGTGGCACGCTACTGCTGACACTAGTTCAGGCAGTGTGCCACCACTTTGAAACGTTTTTGCTGCTGCAATCAGGGGCCGCCTCGTCATTGCAGTGTCAGCCATTCTGCTGCAATGAGGGAGCTACCCGTCATTGCAGGGCGGTGCCTTGCATGCCCCCGACCCAGTTTGCCGACGGGGAGCCCAGTCCCCGACGGCATCACCACCCCCAAGTTTCTGTTGTATGTCGAGGGGGTGCCCAATCCCCCTCGGCATCATGCGCCACCCCCCTGCCTTTGCTGACGGTGCACCAGTCCCCATCGGCTTCACTGCCCCTTCCTAGTTGAATTTGCCGACGGGGAGCCCACCCTGCTTCAGCATAATAACCCCCTAATGAATTGTGGCGTCGAGGGGTGCCCAATCCCCTCGGCTCTTTCTCCCCTGTGTGCCGACGGGGTGCCCAATCCTGTTGGCTACAGCCCTCCACCCAAAAAACACTAGGTGGCATGCTGGGAGCCCACCCAGCGTACTAAATGTCCCTGTAAGAAGAAAACCGTCCCGATGTATGTTTTTTTTTTTTTTTAAACCCTGTAAAACAGAAAACGGTCCCTCATTGTGTTCGGTGGCCCCTCCCCCAACCCGTGTCCACCCTCTGCACACCCTGCCTCCCCACCCCTCACACCATACTTCCCTCCAGAGCCCAGCGCAATGATCTTCGGCGGACCGGGAACACGTCTGCACTCTTCAAAGCTGACCATGAACTGAAGAAATGCCAGTAAGCTGTATAATGGCATAAATAGGTTTTTTTTCCAACTTTGGTGCATAGCTCAGTCAATTTGGGGATTTTAGGCACCAAATTTTCAACACGGGGTTATTGGGACCCCTCCTCTTGAATTAAGCCACTGTCATGGCGTTGTTCGGTACCAAAAGGTGATTTCATGGTCACTGCGCGGAATCATCTTTCCGGTCCGATTAATGAAATGACAGTGCAACTGTTCATGAGGTGGGTTCTCAAAAAGCCTATGTTGCAAATTTTGTGAAAAAATTCCTAAAAATGACGGTTGTGCAAGCCTGTGTTGCACAGTTTCCACGCACGCTCGTAACTTCGTGAATTTGTAATATTTTCACTTCAGATTTTCAACATTGCCATTTTTCCACACCTCCTTATGAACAGTACAGCTGTCATTTTACACATCCTGGCCAAAATGTGTTTTCGCGCTTCCGGCACCGAATAGCGTGGTCGCTGTGGGAAATCATTTTTCGAGATAGATTGAGAAAACGACAGACACACTGTTCATGAGCAGAGGTCCTCAAATGCCTATATTGAAAATTTGGAGACGAAAGTCCATAAAATGACTGTTACTAGTGTGCGTTGCGCAGTTTCCACACATCCTTGTAACTCTGCAAATTTGTAATATTTTCATGCCAGATTTTCAGCACTGGCATTTTTTCACACCTCCTTATGAACAGTACAACTGTCATTTTTCACATCCTGGCCGAAATGTGTTTTCACACTTCCGGCGCAGACTAGCTTAGTCACTTTGGGAAATCAGTGTTTTGGACAGATTAAGATCTAGTGAGTGAGAGAGGGGGAGTGAGCGAGCTCAACTGAGCTCTGTCGGGACTGCTACAGATTTCTTTGTGGGCAGACAAAGGCGCCAATGCAGGCAGGGGCTCAGTACAAAAGGGCAGCCTGCAGCGGCGGGAGAAACAGAATGAGCGAGTGAGAGGGGGGAGTGAGCGACCTCAACAGAGCTCTATCGGGACAGCTGTGAACTTCTTTGTGGGCAGAAAAAGGCGCCAATGCAGGCTGTAGCCCAGTACAAAAGGGCAGTCTGCAGCACCGGGAGAAATAGAGCCGAATGAGAGAGGGGGAGTGAGCGAGCTCAATGGAGCTCTGCTGGGGCTTTAGAGTTGCCCACCCTCCCGCCCTAGGGTCCTCTGTGGTCCTATATTACAGGGTCTCTGGAGTGGAGACAAAGTAATGATTGGATACTTTGAGGAGTGCTGTAATAATACAGATTTAGTTCTGTTTATTTCTCTAACTGAGCTAAGTACTGAGCTATACTGTTATGATTGCTGTAATAATACATATTTGTTCTGTTTATTTCTCTAACTGAGCTGAGTAATACTTGGAGTGCAATAGGATTTCTAACTGGGCTAAGTGAAACTATATGAGAGCTGAGAACAAAAAGTATGGTAGCTGAGGGGTGAAAAACGGACAAGGAGGCTTTAGGATTGCTAAGTAATACAGTATCTAATGGATGAGATTTGAGACCGAATTAACCCTGTCGGCAAGGGGCAGTAGGGGACTAGTGTGGGGGGACAGGAATTTGAGTAAATAGGGGCCCAACAGTTGTAGGAGGGCAGAACCTGGGAGTAAGAGCCCATAACATAAGATGGGGCCAAATGGAGTAGGTGCCACATGTCAATAAGGTGGCATCTTGGAAGGGTGGGTGTACAGGTGTGGGTCCTCCATGATCCTGGGCTGGGCTTGGAGGATGGGGGGTGTATGGTCTGTAGATGACTGGCTAGTTTGAGGGAGGAACTGTGGAGGTTAGGGAGGAGTCCAAGTGGCAGGGCAGAAGAGAATGGTAGGCATCCTGGCTGGGGGGATAGGGAATGGTAAGGGGGATGAGGAAGAACAACTAGGGGAGTGAAGCTGACGGTGATCGGAGGCACTAACAGAAAAGACGGAGAAGGGAGGGGTGTGCGAGGTGAGTGGTGGGGTCTCCTGATGGGGGGTGGAAGAGACCACGAGGAGAACCAGGGGAGAGATCAGATGGCTGTGGGTAGGGCGGGACCAGGGATGGCACGGAGGGGGAACAAGTAGGAGGGGGGAACCAATGGAGGAGAGAGAGAGAGAGATGTAGGAGGGGTATCAACTAGGAATAGCTTTGAACCTCTGCAATAGGAGAGAGAGAGGGGGCGCAGGGACATACTGAAGGGTGGGAGGACAAGCATGGTATGAGAGGGATGGCAACAGTAGGGGAAGAGATAGCGAGGATGAAAGGGTAGAGGGCTAGTAAGGAAGGAGGGGTGGGGACTGGAGGAGAGAAGGCAACAGGAAGGGGGAAGGATGGGAGGGGCATCACTATCAGGGTAGAAGAGAATGCGAGCTCTAAATCGACATCAGCGGGGATAGGAGAGGGGTTGGAAATCAGTAGGGGAGGAGGGTAGGTCGACATGGGAAACCCAGTAGGAAGTAGTGAGGCTGGGAAGAGGTTCAAGGGGATGGGAGAAATATGGCAGAGAAAAGGGATGAGGCGGAAGTAGGGGGTACAGATACAGACGTCACAGAAGGTGCAGCTGGCGGGGGTAAGGGGCAGGGAAGAATGAATACTGGGGTGGTGGAAGGGGCATTAGAAGGGAAAGGGGGTAAGGGATGGGAAGTACTTGTCCTGGGGGATTCTGTACTGAAAGGAGTGAGATGTGGCGGAAAGAGGGAAAGGCATAGCCGTATTTGGGTTGAAGCTATCCCCAGGTTGACTGCAGGAGGGACAGGGCAGGCACTGCTCAAGTGTGCTGCGAGGGGGAGGAAGAAACCTCATTTAGTGTTGCATGTGGGTAGAAACGACTTGGCGGGGGAGACTGTGGAAGTAGTGAGGGGGAGGTTTGAGTAGTTGGGCAGGCAGTGTGAGTGGGTGGGAGAGTCGGTGGCATTCTCGGAGTTACTGCCGGTACTGTGAGCAAGCATGGGAAGGAAGGGTAAGCTTGAGGAGTTCAGTGAGTGGCTGAGGGATTGGTGCCTCACCAAACATTATGGATTAGTGACTAACTGGGGTAGGGTCTGGGGGGGGATAGTGACTTGTACGTGGGGGACAGGGTACACTTGAGCAGGAAGGGGAGGGGAGTATTAAAGGTAGGATTAGTGTTGGCCCAATGGTGCTGAGGGTTGAGGTGCTGGACACCACACCTCATGCCACGCTGGTGACCTGGGTTCGGACATGAACCAGGGCCATCAGGGGAAGGATAGGATTGAGTGTCCGGAGGTCTGCTCTCCTATCCTAGGGAGGGATCCATGGACCCACCACTCTGTAGCAGCCCATGGTGATGACCAGGGGCGCTACTAGAGCGGTGTAGTAAAGGGGGCAGAGTGCGGCGGACGTTGGCACTCCGTGCCCAAGCGTCATTGCATGCCCGCACTCCGCAAAGGGGAGAAAAGTGGAAAATGGGCTACAGTTGGGCAGCATAAGCTTCCAGCCCTTGCTGCCCATCGCAAATGGCACCTCCTCAACTGGATCCTGCTCTGGTGGGTCGACCTGGGAAGCTCCTCACCATCCTGCCATGGGGGGTAATCCGTGGAGGTGAGGAGGTCGGCCTGATGTCGGGGGCAGGACTAGGAGGGGGGTCATTCCGGATGACCAAGCCGGCCGTAGCCCAGGGAGAAAATATGTAAAAAATAAAATAAAATAAAAAATAAAAAGCCAGGATTAGAGGGGTATATCTCTACTAAGGTGGATTTAAACTAGTTGGGGGGCAGGGTGGCCAAAGACAGGTTGGTAGAAAGGTCTGGACAGGGGAGCCTAATGAGCTCACCACTCTACATATAGGTAAAGGCAGAGGCGTAGTAATCCTGGGAGGGGGCTGGCAGAGTGCTCTGAGTGTAATACAGAAGGCACCACCACTCGGTAAGAATAAGGAAGAAAAAGGGTGCGGACTACCGGGAGGAGGGACACAGGCCCAGGAGAAAAAGAGTGAGGAGAAGGAGGGGTATGGGTGGAAGGTGGTCTGACTAAATGGATAGAGAACTGGTTACAGGGGAGGGTGCAGAGGACGGTGGTGGGTTAGCTCTCAGCACCCAGAGCAGTGACAATCGGGGTGCCGCTGGGCCCGGTGCTATTTGGGTTCTTTATCTCCGATCTAGCACAGGGAGTGGGGAGCAGGGTTAGTCTGTTCACATATTATACCAAACTCTGGGCAGTGGTGGACAAAGAGGATGTATGGTAAAAACTGCAGGAGGACCTACTCAAACTAGAGACATGGGCGATGGAGTGGCAGCTAGGATTCAGTGCAAAGAAGTGTAAGGTGATGCACTTCAGGGCTAAGAACCAGAAGAGGGACTATTGGTTGGGGATCACAGAGGAGAAGGACCTTGTGTCTTGGTAACTGGGAGCATGAACAGCTTGGCCCAGTGCAGGAGAGCAGCAGTGAAGGCAAACAGGATGCTAGGGTGCATCGCAAGGGGGTTCTCATCCAGACACAGGGATGTGATCCTACCTCTCTACAGATCATTGGTTAGACCGCACCTAGAGTACTATGTGCAATACTGGAGGCCATACCTGAGGAGAGATATAAAGTTACTGGAGGGGTGCAAAGGAGGGCACAAAAAATGTTAAAGGGGATGGAAGGAAAGGAATATGAAGTTAGGCTGAAGGAGCTGAACATGTACACACTGGAGGGATAGGGGGAATGTGATTGAAGCATTTAAATACCTGAGGGGGTAAATAAACCTAGCACCGAGAGGATGTTTAAACTGAGGAGTGGAAGAGGGACGAGGGTGCATGGACTGAGGTTGGAAGGAGGATGTTTCAAGAGGGAAATGAGGAGGCACTACTTCTCTGAGAGGGTGGTGTCTAGTTGGAATGCGCTGCCAGAGGGGGTGGTAACGTAGGACAGTCAGTAGCTTTAAGGAGGAGTGGGATGAAGCAAGAGGAAGAGTCGAGGGCAGGGGCTAGGGTAAACGGGGGAGGAACTGAGGGGGAGGAGACTGGGGCAGCTGCAATCTAATGTGGTAGCTGCACACTTGTGCAGACTTACATAGACCGATTGGTGTGTTCTGCTGGCAGATTTGTATGTTCATTCATATGTAAAATCACAGTGACTCTGTTTATGTGCAGCAGTCCTAAAATGCCTATGTTGAAAATTTGGTGAAAAATGTCTATAAAATGACTGTTACAAGTGTGCGTTGTGCAGTTTCCATGCACCCTCGTAACTTCGCAAATTTGTAGTACCAGATTTTCACCATTGGCATTTTTTCAGACCTCCTTATGAGCAGTATAGCTGTCATTTTTCACTTCCTGCCCGAAATATGCAGTTACACATCTGGTGCAGAATACCGCGGTTGCTGTGGGAAATCAATGTTCGAAACAGATTAAGAAAATCATAGTGACAGTGTTCATGAGCAGAGGTCACAGAATGCCTATGTTGAAAATTTGGTGAAATAATTCCACTAAATGACTGCGTTGCATGCATGCTTTGTGCAGTTTCCACGCACGCTCAACATTTTTAGCATTTTTAATATTTTCACTACAGCTTTTCAACATTGCCATCTCTTCACACCTACCTATGAATGGTGCAGCTATCATTCTTCACATTCTGCCCGATCTTTGTTTTCGTACATTTGGCGCACAATGGCACGGTCGCTGTGGAAACTCAAATTTTGGGACACATTGACAAAATCACAGTGCCACTGTTCATGAGAAGAGGTCCCAAATGCTTTCATGAGGTGGAGGCCACAAAATGGCCATGTTGAACATTTGTACTGCAAATACCAATAAATGCCCAGGGCGTTATGGTTTCTAATCAAAACGTCCCACCCTGTATAGACTGACAGGCACCAGGGGTGTGCCTTTCTATTGCCGACTGTAATGCTCATGCCATTCCAACCCCCCCCCCACCCTGCAGCCACTGACAGTCATCGAGCTGTGCCTTGGACTTTTCGGCCCCAGAGTTCACTCCATTCTATATTGCTCCCATTTCAGCTTATGTCCTTATGGGTGGGGTGACTGTAAAGCCTAACACCTCAAGGCACACCTCAACTCTTCTCAGTGTCTGCAGGATAGGGTGAGGTGAAATAGCGTGAACATTATGGGCGACAACCCAAACGAGCACCCAATGCCTGTCCATCTCTGCAGGTGGGGGGGTTGGCTTGAAGTTCAATACTCACTCCCATTCCTACTCTGCAGCTGTCTAACTCCTGCATTTCCAATGCTAATACTAGCAAGCAAACATTCGGCATTGACAAATGCTTGTTAATTAATCATGGGAGGATGGTGTGGTAACTGAGGACTGGAGGAGGGCAGATATGATTCCCCTTCACAAAAGTGGGAGCAAGACAGAGGGAGGAAACTACAGAGCTGTCAGTTTGACCTCAGTGGTAGGGAAAATGATGGGATCACTTCTGAAGGAAAGAATTGTTGAGTACCTAGAGGCCAGTGGGGCACAGGACCTAAGGCAGCATGGATTCACAGCAGGAAGGTCATGTCAGACAAATCTAATTGATTTCTTTGACTGGGTGACCGAAGTAGTAGATCTGGGAGGGGCTGTGGACATGGCCTACGTAGACTTTAGCAAGGCATTTGACACATTCCTGCACAAAAGATTAATAAACAAATAATCCAACCTGGGAGTGGGTCCCAGGATGGTAGCCTGGGTAAAACACTGGCTGGACAACAGAACACAGAGGGTAATAGTAAATGGAGTCCACAGTGAAAAAAGGGGGGTTACTAGTGGGGTAACGCAGAGTTCAGTACTGGGGCCGGTCCTTTTCAATGTCTTTATAAGTGACATTGCAGAGGGACTGGAAGGAAAAGTATGACTCTTTGCAGATGACATAAAGATCTGCAACAGGGTTGATACGCAAGGTTGGGTGGAAGGGAAGAAAAGGGACTTGGCAAGGTTGGAGGAATGGTCAAGTGTATGGCAGCTTAGATTCAACACAAAGAAGTGCAAAGTAATGCACCTGGGAAACAAAAACCCAATGAAAGAGTACACAATGAGGGGTGAGATACTGACAACAAAAATGGAAAGGGACCTGGGGATAGTCATATCAAATGACCTAAATGTGGGCCATCAGTGTGAGAAGGCAGTAAGGAGGGCTGGGGGGATACTGGGATGCATTGGGAGAGGCATCACCAGTAGAAAACAGGAAGTTGTTGGTCCTCTGTACAGACAGTTGGTAAGACCACATCTGGAGTACTGTGTACAGTTCTGGAGACCCCATCTCTGCAAAGACATAGACAGGGTGGAGGCTGTCCAGAGGAGGGCAACCAAAATGGTGCAGGGTCTGCACCAGAAGACATATGAAGAAAGACTAAAGGAGCTTAAGATGTGTAGCCTCGAGGAAAGGGGGGGGGGGGACATGATAGAAACTTTCAAATACCTCAAGGGAATCAGCAAAGTCCAAGAGGGTAGCATCTGTCAGAAAAAGAGATGTGCAAGAACAAGGGGGCACATTTTGAAGATAGAGGCGGGACGGCTCAGACATAATGTGAGGAAGTATTTCTTCACAGAGAGGGTTGTAGATGCATGGAACCGCCTTCCTTAGGAGGTCGTAGAGTCAAAAACAGTGGGGGAATTCAAGAATGCATGGGGCAGAGATAAGGCAATTCTAGTGAGGGGTAGGAGGAAATAGGAGGTTGGTTAACCAGGATCTGCAGCTTATCCGTTAGGGAAATGGGCAGACTAGGTGGGTCAAGCGGTCCTTATCTGCCATCAAATTCTATGTTTCTATATATTATGGATAGTGACGTGAATGATGATGCTGTAGTATATATTACGGATAGTGACGTGAATGATGATGCTGTAGTGTATATTATGGATAGTGATGTGAATGACGATGCTGTAGTATGTATTATGGATAGTGACATGAATGATGATGCTGTAGTATATATTATGGATAGTGACGTGAATGATGATGCTGTAATATATGGGATACATGATGGGCATGAGTGTGATATGGCAAATATTGTCACTCCTGCACAGTGAAATATCCAAGCTCACGATGCAGGAGTGACAATATTTGCCATAGCACACGATCTGTCCATCATGTATTCAATATATACAATAGGGCCAAGAGTTTCAGAAGTTTTGTTATGTTGTCTTGTGTTCTCTTCCTGTTTATGTGTTTCCTCATTCTGTGTGTGAGCTTTTCTGAATGGGCTGGCAGTGTTATAAACTCTGAGACACATGAGTGTGTTTTGCAATGCTAAATGAGTTCGTTTTAGGTAGGAGTGAGAAACATACTTTTGTGATGCTGTACTGTTTAGCAGTCTGGCTGCAGCGAAGCTAAGAGCATCACAGTAATTGTAATGAGCTGAGAGGCAGAGTGTCAGAACAGCTGATATGGTTTTCACTGGTAATTAAGTTAGCTGCTGGCAGAGTGTTCTGTGAAATTGTGCTCTTTAGGATTCTGGCTGCAGTGAAGTTGAGAGTGTCACAGTAATTGTAATGGGTGAGAATCAGAGTTTGAGGAACAAGTGAGAATGTGTTTCAGTGGTAGTTGAGTTAGCTGCAGGCAGTAGTTTAGACTGTTCTGTGAAGCGGTGCTGTTTGGAATTCTGGCTGCATCAAGTTGAGAGCATCACAGTAATGAGCTGGAAGTTGGTGGGGATAGGTGTGTTTTGTAATGCTCACTTGAGTTAGCTGTAGGCAGCAGTGAGACCTCTCAGGTAGTTCTGCATTTGTGTCTATGGTAACAGTACAGGCGTTTCTTGCATGCTGAGGGGAAAGCTGCCTAGGGTGATGATATCAGTGACCTGTGTGTGTAAATGGCTGATATCATCACAGTAGAGCAGAGGGTAAAAATATCACACTGCAGTGGATGATAGCTGTTTTATCTCACTCATTTACCACTCACCCCTAGTGTGTGTGTGTGTGTGTGTGTGTGTGTGTGTGTATATGTATATGTATATGTATATGTATATGTATGTGTGTGTGTGTGTGTGTGTGTGTATGTATATATGTATGTATATATATATATATATATATATATATATATATATCACACACACATATATACATATACATATACATACATATATAAAATACTGAAGTATATGTGGCAATCGAATTCCTGAAGCTAGGGACATTCCTTGGCTTTGACAAAATCCCTGTATTATCTCATTTTTATGTTGCTTGCACGCATGTGCAAGAAACATAGTGCTATCATCCATGTTTTCGGAGGTGTGTGGCAGCCTTCTTCCAATTCAGTCAGTGTGTTTGCAGGTGCGGCCACAGTTCTCCGATGGCTGCTGGAGCTGTCTATGACAGCAGTCGAAAATGCAGTGGAGTACAGTTGAAAGGGGGAGCTACGCTTCAGTGAGCAGCGATAAGATATCGCCTGCTCATGCGCGCTTCCCCTACACACACACGCAGGCATACTGCATGCTTGCCCCCCCCCATGCACACACTGTATAGCAAAAAAAGTATGCAGATCCTTGCTCCTGTGATATTCAATTTGAGTAGTTAAGAGCAACAGCATCTCAGCGTCTGACTTGGTTAAAGTTAGATATAATTCTTATCACCTCACCATCTAACAGAGAAGCACACAGTTGCTTCTTTTCATTGCCCTACCACAAATAGGTGTATTTTTACATATTGGATTTTGGTAACTGCATAGACTCACTAAGACAAGTTGTCCTTTTTGCAAAAGCTGTCCCCTGAAATGTTGTAGTTGCAATTTAAAAAGAGGAGTAATTCATAAATATCAATTAGAATTTACAGCCAGAAGTTGCTGGTCAAGGTTTTCTGGTACATCGTACAAGGTCCTTAAGCCTAGCCACAGGCACACCATCTCACACTCATTTCAATAGCAGCGGCAGGAAAGTGAGTGCTGGGGGTGGGGAGCAGCATGAGCTGAAGTCACAATAAAATTCAAAATATGCTCAAAACGTCATATAGATAAAGTTAGGAATGGCAGCTGTAATGTAAAATGTACCTCTGAAAGTGCACCACAATAAGGTGAAAAAATACAGATACCTCACTGACATTGTTGTGTTAAGGGTCCAGTAGCCTAATTTCACCTGAATCACAGGGGTTCAAATGCTTGTTGCAGTAGAATCTTTAGTAGAATCTTCTTTGTCCAATGTTTTACTGCTCTGTTTAATTTGCACTGTAACTGTATGTAATCCATACCTGGGTCGCCCCTGAAAAAGGGACTGTATTGTCTCAGTGGACTCACCCGGTCACCAAAACTCAAAAATAAATCACAGGGGTTATGAAGCTCTTCCACTCACTAAATTTGATAGAAATGCTACAAGCTTACTTTAGGGGTGGCAGTGGAGATCATAGGAATGGCAAAGAAATCAAAGGCGCCTCGACCACTACCCCTGGTTACCCTTAAATGAAGCCCCTGTAAGGGTCCTTCTCAGTTCTCCCCATAGTACACAAACTGCCTGTTTTGTATTTTGATTTGTTTCTGTAAATCTGAACCTTGTGGCTTTGGTCATGCTGCTTACTGCACCACACGCCGACAGTGAAACACTACACTGCACAATTCAACAGTGGTTTATATTGCCAGGAAGTTTATTTTATTTACCATATAGAGGAATGTTATGACAATGAATTCAAAATTGCTGGCTAGTAAATCATTAATATACCCCAAAATAAGTCAAGCCTTGCGATGCGATTTCTGGGGAGCCCAAAAGGTTACAGCACACAGTCTTGATCTATTTTACATTGCTGGGGGGATGTTCACTTTATATTCAGAGGGATGACATTAAGCCCAGTAACAGCACGCACATAAAATAACTGGTAGGTTATATGTCTCTTAAAATGCACACGCTTCTGTGTTAAAGGTGCTGGTTTCAAATTTCCACAACAACCTGGAGTATTCCTATAACTACCCATTCCTACACAAAGATTGCCATTTTGAAAGTTCTGCACTTGGAACTATATGCACAGATAAATACTGGTTGCTGCTTCTGATCCTTATTGGAGCGGAGTGGCACCAAGATTCACAGACGCTACCGACTCCACTGCATGTGTTACCCGTGTGGCCGTCTCAGAGTACTGAATGGGAAACCTCCCCCTTCTGTCTCTGGCTGAGGCACCGATCAGGGTGGCAGCTCTGACATGCTGCTCTGCACATTTTGGCTCAGACCTCGAGTCATTCTGTTCACTTCTCAGTTATTTTATCTATCCCGAACATTTCACACGTCCTCTGCTGCCAGATCTTACGAGCAAGCTCCTGGTAGCCAGCAGGCTCCACTGCTATCAGAACTCTTGGCCAACTCTGTAATCTCCCCAGGCTGATACGCCCCTTTTTGCAGTCAGAAAACAATAAATCCAGGAGTCTCCCTACACCAAGTTCAACACATATTTTTGAGAGACATACTTCTGGGGATGGCAGCTCTGCATCACGGGATCCAAACTGAACAGAGAGATGATGGCTCCCATTTGGAAGAACAACTTTGTTTTGCAATTTATTTACTAAGGGTGGTTCATAATGAGATGCAATATATCATTTTCTGGCTTTAGGTATTATTATAGCTGGGGTGACTGAAGCTCTGAGTGGTTAAATGACTTGTTCAGTCACTCTATGTATATAAATGGTGGGACTGAAACCTGGGTCTCCTACCATTTCCCAAACCTGTGCTTTAGCAACTAGAATACACTCTCTAATATGTACAAGAATTACACTTCTAATTACAGGTATCTTTTGAGCAAGAGCTTCCCATCAGAATGAACTGAAGTGATTAATGCTATAGTGCTTACTGTATATTGCTATACGATATTGTTATTGGAGGCAGTATAATGATGTGGTTAGGACACTGAGCTACAAACATAGAGACTTGGGTTTGAATCCCATAGCCCTGGCTTGCATGCTGTGTGACTCTGGGCAAGTCACTTAACTTCCCTGTGCTCCCAGATCGCACCTGGAAACAAGATCCGGTTTAGTATACCGTTCCTAAATAAACAAGTTCCCCTTTCCCTATATTGTTGCCCGACACCTTTTGCCTTCTGGAGTCTTGTCCGATAACAAGGACTTTGCTGGAGAAACATTTACCACAGCCGAATACTTGCTTCCATAGGTACCGGCTGTTTGCTTTCAAATATATCAGGAACATTGTGAGTTCAAATTGGTACAACCATATGTATTTTGAAAGAAAAAGTTCAGACCGAGCATAGCCTATTATAAAGAAAAGAGTCGCAACTGAGATATGTTGTAGACTACCAGCCATTGCCAAAAGCGAGTGGTAGTCCAATAATTAAATCTGTCCTTATCTTTTATACTGCCCTGGGGAGAGAGAGAGAGAGAGAGAGAGAGAGAGCACTTATCACCTCCCCAGAGTATATATCATCACAGTAAATTGGTATGAACTCTCCGTCTATGGATTAGCTACCATATTGGCACAAGGGCACTAACTGATACAAGGTTTGTGACCTTCAAATGTATCCATATATTTTGGTGTGAGAGCACCCCGGTCTGTGCCAGGTTACCGTACAGGTCGAAGTGATATTTGATAAGTATACTGTACCTTCCCAGACATATTTCCCTGTTTGTGCTGTGAACCCGCCCTGACTGCGGAGTAGTACGCCGATTATTTTCACTAGTGTTTATCATATTCCCAGTGTGAACAGAACCTCCCCAGTGTGTTGGTGTGAATCACCTTCCGACTGGAGTATTCCCTCACATTATTGGCACTGCAGTCTAACTGTGGAGTCGCTGCCAAGTTCAGAGAATTCTATCTGGAGAGGGAGGACATGCCCTTTCCCTTGTGGTTTCCTTGTTACATTGTAAGGTGCCCAGCTGAATTTCTCCAACAGTGTGGAAAAGATTCCTGTTTTAATTAAACATGCTAATTATCCTTCGGGAATGGTGTCGCTTTCAATAACATTTACAAAGCCCCATCACTTATACAATAAAGTCAGACTTTTAATGACTTGACAAATGGCCTTTTTAGTTTACGAGATGCAGAAACATTTAATGATTGTCATTTTATTTAATTTACAATTAGTTACCCTAGGACACTCAGCTTAGCTGAGGTACAACACCTGGCTTATAATGGGGTTCTGTTTCCCTCCAGTTTTATTGTTGTGTGGATAGGAGCATAGACATGTCACTGGACTTGCTCAAGGTCACTGAACCATTGCCTCTGGCAGGACTTGAACACTGGGCTTCCACATATTCAAGACTTCCCTGAAATAGGCAAGCTGTGTTTCTAGCTATTAAAGTAAGCAATATCACCAAATGACATATTGGTAGCTGAAATAATATGGAGGGCTTGGGTGTGTGGGGCCAAACTGAATGCCTCCAACTCCCGAAGAAGTCCTATTCTGCATGACTAGGCATCTGGGAGGGTGTTATTGTGCATATGAAACTGTTCCTGTAAATACTCAACAGTGGGCTGCAACAATCTTGCTGTTCAGGTTGCTGAAATAACCAGACACGATCATGCAGTTCTCAGCCAATCAGACTACTGGACTTTTCCGCCTTGTTTCATACTTTTCAGCTTTTTCTCAGTGATATGTGGGACACTTACACTGAAAATGCACCACATATTATCAGACATGGAGGTAAAATCTCAGACCATTGTGGAAAC
Organism: Neoceratodus forsteri; assembly: GCA_016271365.2. Classification (NCBI taxonomy): domain Eukaryota; kingdom Metazoa; phylum Chordata; order Ceratodontiformes; family Ceratodontidae; genus Neoceratodus; species Neoceratodus forsteri. The sequence continues at coordinate 47,423,722 of JADMNL010000027.1, forward strand.
GGACACCTTTATTGGTGCAAAGTTTAATTATGATTTAGCAACATAAGTTTAAAGTGCCATCTCTGTGTTAAGTACCTTTTCAGTGCAAGCCTACTCACTGCACTGCACATGTTTGTGAACAGTATTTAAACACCTGTTCCAACACATGTGCTCTTTCCCTCTTCTCTACTTTTTTGATTAAGGATATTTTGTTATGTTAATGGTGAAATCTACCCCCCCACCCCCATTTAGACACAGTTTGTTTGGCTTATGTTTTATTGATTTTCTGTATTTGTGTCCTTCATTAGAGTGTTTATTTTCATTGAAATGGGATCATTGCCCCCTGGAGTTGATCTTCTGTTTAATTCCTTGCTGAAGTCACAATCATGTGTCACTTTAATTATAAAGTATTATAGGACAGGTATCTATTGTAAGCCAATCAGAACACGAGAACTTTTATTTAATACCCCATAAACTACTATAATCACATTAGACATGCCCACAGTAGGTTATCTACATTTTACACACACCCACAGTAGATTGTCCACATGTCGGACACACCTACAGTAGGTTTTATCCATATTTTAGACATGCCCACAGTAGGATATCCACATTTGAGATAGCCTAATAGTTTATTCATTTATTTCACTGAGGAAAGAAAGTGGGGGAAGGCTTGTTCCACTTTGACTCCCATAGAACTTTCAACATCCTGGGCTCAGAATTCCTAGTCCTATACTGTAACAGTAATAACATTCAGTTAGCTGCTGGAGTATACGCTGAATAATCAGCTCCTGTGGGCCTTCCTTCACATACTCGGGCTAAACTGAATGTTATCACTTAAATAATTTCCTCAGCAACAAATTGTGGCGTGACACCTTCAGATTATGATTTCAGCAAAGGATTAAAAAAACTAGGGGACAAGGATCCTACTTCCATGCAAATTAGTAGTGAAGAACAAACTGAAGAGGAATGTAGACAAAATATATGCTCAAGTGTGTCCAAATGTTAGGGTTTTCAAAGCTTTCTCCAAGCGCACTTCTGAACTGTACCACATTGAGTGACATCCCTCATTAAAATTTTACCTTTCATAATTGCTGTGTCCCATATCTGCCCCTCATGGCAAAGCTGCTGACCACACAGAGAAAGTGCTGCAAACTCAGTCATAGGCAATGACGGGTTTGCTTTAGGGCTGCTCAGTGATTCTGAACTGATTAAAAAAACAAACAAAAAACACCAAACAAGATTCTAATTCATTTTGAAATCCCCCTTGCAGAAACAATGACATTCCCTCTAATGATTTAATGCCCTGCTATAATGCAAACTGTGTTTTGGCTAAAACAATTGTGCTAGCCCATGTATTATGTTGCTTGCACGTATGTGCAAGAAACATAGTGCCATCATCCGAGTTTTCGGAGGTGTGGCAGCCCTCTTCCAGTTCAGTCAGTGTGTTTGCAGGCACGACCGCAGTTCTCCAATGGCTGCTGGAGCTGTCTATGACAGCAGTCGAAAATGCAGTGGAGTACAGTTGAAAGGGGGAGCTACGCTTCAGTGAGCAGTGATAAGATATCGCCTGCTCATGTGCGCTCCCCCTACACACACAAGTATGCATACTGCGTGCTCGTGCCCCCCACGCACACACTGTATAGCCAACGGGGTGCCCAATCCCCGCCAGCTGTGCTGCGCCCCCAACCTCAAACAGAGTTCCACATGCCACGCTGGGTGCCCACCCCAGTGTGGCTACACATCGTATAGCCGATGGGGGTGTCCAATCCCCCGTCGGCTCCACTGTCCCCCGCCCCGAGAATATAGGGTGCCACGCTGGGAGCCCACCCCAGCATGACAACAGATGCTGTCACTGACAGGGGTGCCCAATCCCCCGTCAGCTCCATGCCCCCACCCAAACAGCTGTCCTTATGCCATGCTGGGAGCCCACCCTACCATGGAAAACATCCCGCGTCGTCGTCCTTTCTAAAAAAAACAAACAAAACAAACAAAAACCCTGAAACACAAAAACGGTCCCTCGCTGTCTCTGCCTCAACCGGTGCCCACCCACTGTGCACCCTGCCTCCCCACACCCCCCCTCACCCCATACTTACCTCCGGACTCCAGTGCGACTATCTTCGGTGGACCAGGAACACGTCTGCACTCTTCAAAGCCGACCGCGAACTGAGAAAATGCCGGTAAGCTGTATAATGTAACAAATAGGGTTTTTTTTCAACTTTGCTGCATATCTCAGGCATTTTTGGAGTTTTTGCACCAAATTTTCAACATGGGGTTTTTGGGACCCCTTCTCATGAATGCTGTCACTGTCATGGTGTTAATCGGGCTCGAAGGGTGATTTTGCAGTCACTGTGTGAAATCACCTTTTGGCACCGATTAACGAAACGACACTGTCAGTGTTTATAAGATGGGCTCTCAAAAAGCCTATGTTGAAAATTTGGTGGAAAAATTCCTAAAAAAGACTGTTTTATGAGTGTGCGTCGCGCAGTTCCTACGCACGCTCGTAAGTTTGCATATTTTCAATATTTCCACTCCAGATTTTCAACACTGCCATTTTACCACACCTCCTTATGTGCAGTACAGCTGTAATTTTTCACATCTCGCCTAAAACGTGTTTCCACCTACATGTAGCGACAGTGGTGCAGTCGTGTGCTAAATCACTGTATGGGACACATTAAGAAAATCACAGTGACACTGTTCATGAGCAGATGTCTTAAAATAGCTATGTTGAAAGTTTGATTGACAAACTTCCTAAATTACTGTTTACTGAGCGTCGTATCGCAGTTCCTACGCACGCTCGTAACTTTGCAAATTTTCCAAATTTGCACTCCACTGACTTCCAAATACCTACACAGCACGTACAAGCAAGCAACATTCGGCATTGACAAATGCTAGTTTCAACTACTTTATCAAATATAATCATATACCAAAGGCAAGTAAAGGTTCAGAAATTGTTCCACTGCGCAAAACATGTCAAGAAAATGATCCTAACCAATTTTAGACCTATTAGTTTGATAAATATAATGACTAAAATATTCATTAACGTTGTCCATGATAGACTTCAGTGTTGGGCATTAAAAAAATAATGCTATCAGTCATTATCAAGCTGAGTTCAGGAACCAAAAAAAATTCAACCTGTGACCAAATTTTTGCCTAGCATTACTTAAACATTACATAATATTAAAAAAAAAATAAGTTATTTGCACTTTTTATAGACTTTTAAGTCTGTTTTTGACAGCATCAACAGAGATGAGCTCTGGGCAGGACATAGGAATAGATGACTGTCTATCTGATGAGAAGCATTATAATTCTACGTGAGGGGTCACTGGGTAAGATGCTCATTGACGGGATACAACAAACAGCTTTCAAATACAGATGGGGTAAATCAGGGCTGCCTTCTGGCTCTACTTCTGTTTAATCTATTTAGTGATAAAATGTTGGTAGACGCAGAGAATCCAGAACTTCATTCACCAGCAATCTTGGGTAATGAGAGTTCCATTTTAGTCATTGCTGATGAGATTACATTTTTATCCTGTTTCAGATTAGGACTTACTAGAAAGTTAGCTAACTTCGAGAAAAAAAAATGCAATAAGTATAGAATAATGCATAAGGAGATGTGCATAAAATTCAGGTTTACGTTCTTCCTGATGCATTGTTTTATGTAATTGCTTGGGACTTTTTTTCTTGCCAACCACAGTATGACTATTCTGGGGACAGCCGTGTGGCAGAGTGAGTGCAAGTTGTCACTTTTACTTTCCATAAGGAAAGGCTGTTACAGTGCATGAGTTGCAACAGCCAGTTATTACCAGCTTTTCCTTTGGGGGAGAAAAATGGTCCCCAGTTATTGTGATGTCTTTAATCATTAATGTAAATAAAAATACTGTTATTTAGGGGCTTTATTTTCCAACAGTTTTAGAGGGAGTAAGCATGTTAAGAAAAAACAGCATATCTAAAACCAGTCTGAATAAATTTTTAAACCTAGGGAGACCACATCTAAGTAGTTTGGAGAAGGCTAGTATGCTCATCGAGCCTGTCCCCCACTTTTCAGTGGACCATTTTAAAACTCTTCAAGGTGTGGTTGTCCAATTTTTTGAAAGCTTTTTTGTGTTTTTGTATCCAATTTCTTTCAGTAGACTACAGTGTAATTGCACTTGATCACCAGCTCTGTCTCCCCCCCCCCAAAAAAAAAGATTCCCTTATGCCTATCTCGTGCCTTCTTGAACTCCACTGCTGTTTTCACCCTCACCACCTTTGCTGGAAGACTGTTCCAGACAACCACCACTCTTTCTGTGAAGAAGTACTTCCTCTCATCTCTCCTGAATCTACTCCCTCCAGCTTCATACCATGTCCCCTTGTTCTTGAGCATCTTTTTTCTGACAGATTCTCCCCTTTATTTACTCCTGTGAGGTATTTAATGGTCTCTGTTATATCCCCCCTTCTTCATGTCTTTAGGGGTGTACATATTGAGGTCCTTCAGTCTCTCCTCATAGGGCTTCTGATGCAGACCCCGTACCATTTTAGCTGCCCTCCTCTAGACTGCCTCTACCCTATCTATGTCCTTCCTGAGATGTGGTCTACAGAACTGGACACGGTACTCTAGGTGGGGTCTCATCAGCGATCTATACAGAGGCAACATCATCCCCTCTTTCTGGTGGCGATACCCCTCCCTATGCACCCTAGTATCCAACTAGCCCTCACAACTTCGTTGTTGCACTGCCTGACCACCTTTAGGTCATCGGATGTGATTACCCCAGGTCTCTTTCCTGTTTGGTGGTTGTCACTACGTTTCCATCCATTTTGTACTCTGCCCCGGGTTTCCATGCCCAAGAGCATGGTTTTGCACTTTTTTGTATTGAAACCCATCTACCATAACCTTGACCACTTCTTGAGTTTTCTTAAGTTTCTGTTCATTCTGTCTACCGCCCCTGGAGTGTCCACCCTATTGCAGATTTTGGTGTCATCTGCAAAGAGGCAGACCTTCCCTTCCAGTTCCTCTGCAATGTCACTTATAAAGACATTAAAGAGGACTGGTCCCAGTACAGAGACCTGAGGCATCCTGATGGTCACCCTCCTTTCTCTAATGTGAACTTCATTTACCATCACCCCCTGTCTCCTATCCCCTAACCAATTTCTTGCTCAGTTTGCCACCTTTAGATCCACCTCTAAGCTGTCCAGCTTCCTTGCAAGTCTCCTATGTGGAACAGTGTTGAAGTGTCCCCTCCTCTTCTGTTCCTCTGTGAACATTGAACAAAAGTACTTGTTCAGGATATCTGCCTTTTCCTGGTCCGCCTCTGCACCCCCTCTTCTCTTCTTAACCTTACAATCCCTTCCCTGACTTTCCTCTTTTCACTTACATAACTAAACAGTCTTGTCCCTTTGGTTATCTTCTGTGCTCTTCTCCTCTCCATTTGCGTCTTCATGCTGCTTACTGCTTTCCCTTCTTTTGTTTATTTCCCAAGATACATCTCCCTTTCCTCCTACTCCCTCTGTGTCTCCTTATGCCTTCTGAATGTTACCCTTTTAGCCTTAACCTTTTCAGCCACTTCTTTCAAGAACCATAGTGGTCTTTTTTCCTGTTGCCTTTTTTTTGTTTTACAGTGTTTGGCAAAGAAAGACAAACTAAGCCGAGGCTTGTTTCCACGCCTCCTTGGAGCACAGGGAAGTTAAGTGACTTGCTCATGATCACACAGTATGCAAGTGGAAGCTGTGGATTCAAACCCAGTTCTCCAGGTTTGAAGCTCAGTGTTCTTGACCACTGTGCTATACTACCTCCCTTTTGCTCACTTGCTTGGCACAGAGGTTTGTTGCCTTCACTATGTCCTCCTTTAGCTTCACCCACTGTCCTTCCACCACACCTAGGTGTCGTCCCTGAGGCATTCAGCAGTCTTTTTAAAATCTGCCCTTTTGATGTCCAGGACCCTCGTCCTCGAGTGATTCGATTCTGCTGCCATCCTGATGGTGACCACTGGTCTCCAGGTGGGCTTCCACTTTGACATCTGCAACACTGTCCCTGTTAGTGAGCACCAGATCTAGTATTTCCCCATCATGAGTGGCCTCTCTGACAAGCTGCCTGAGGGAATGCTCCCTGCAGGGAGTCCAGGATGTCTCTGCTTCTAGCTGAAGTTGCAGCTGGGAGGTTCCAGTATGCATCCAACAAACTGAAGTCCCCACCAGCAGCACCTCCCCATTTTCTGCCATCTTGCCGGTGGCTTCCACCAGTACCTTATCTAAATCCTCCCTCTCTGCTGGTGGTCTGTGACCATGCCTGTGCAGATAGTGACTCCATTTCCCGTCTCTACTGTGGCTCAGAGTATCTCCGCCACCCCCATTCCCTGTATCTGTGTTGCTTTTGTGCCTTCCCTCACATAAAGCACCACATACCCTCTTTTTCTTACCACCCTGTACTTCCTGAACTGATTATAGCCTGGTATAGCCATGTCCCAGTCATGGTTTTCAGTGCACCATGACTTACTGTTGGCTAGAATAGCCAGGTCAGCCTCTGCCATGATGGCCTTTGGGTCCAGAAATTTATTTCTTAGACTTCTGTCATACACACACGTGGCCTTTCAGATTTTGTTACCACTCTGCTTGCTAACACCCTTTTTTCTTCCCTCCTTCCATCCTCTTCCCTTTAATGCTGTCATTGCCATCCCCATTCATTTCTATCACCCTGTTTTTATTAATTTGCACCCTGGTGGGATTCATCCCCCTCAGGTCCTCCCTACTGTCTACTTCAGTCTGTTGGGGGGGGGGGTTGATTATGCCCTCCTAATTACTTCCACCACCTCCTCGGCTAGTTTAAATGGTCATCAGAGTAACATTTAAATGGTCTACTGAGTACTGCGGTTCCCCTCCCGGATGGATGCTAGCAATCATTACTGTATGAGCCCTTATCCCTCCAGGTAGGTCCCCAGTCCCCAGTGTAGCCAAACCTCTCCTCTCCTCTCTGCACCATTCCTTCAACCGTGAGTTGAAGCTTATGGTGCATAGAGCCCTGTCCTTCCCTGCATTATAGATGGGCAGCACCTCAGCGAAAGCCACTGAGTGTGCTACCTCTCTAAGACCCATCCCCAGCTCCCTAAACTCCCCCCGGACTATCCCAGCCCTATCTCTAGCCAGGTCATTAGTCCCCAGGTGGACACGGGACATCTACCTCTCCCTCCCTCTCTCTCTCTGCTGCACTAGCGATCTAAGGATTCACTTCACATCCCTCTGTGCCGTGGCGCCATGTAGGCCCCTTATTTCCCTCTCCCCTCTTTTCCTGTTTCCAAATCTATCCTCCTCACAATTGAGTCCCCCACCAGAAGTTGCTTCCTCCTCCTCTGGGGCCCTCTACCGCTCTCCTTGGGGTCTCCACTACAGAAGACACACGTCCTCCCTGGCCACTTCCATGGGTGCCGCCTCCTCCTCCTCCTGGCAGTCCTGCCTTGTCAGAGCAGCGTAGGAATTGCGTAGTGGTACTGGTTGATGAGTGTGAGTCTGTGCCTCTGATCCACCTCCCCCCACCCTTTCGGAGCCCATCATATTCCACCCATTCCTCCTCCCTGGTGTCCTCTGAGGTAACGGTGGCAGACTTGGTGGCCCCTGGGTGGGGGAAGTGGTTCCTCAAATCCTAGCCAGTTTAGCCTGGAGTCTAGTGACCTCCTCCCTCAGCCCACAGAGGTTTCTGCAGATGGGGCAGCATCGCAGTCTTGAAGGTCTCTCTGAAAACTGCCACACCATAACCACTGCACTGCACTACTCCCAGCATTCCCAATTCCTACTCTCCCTGTGTCACCTGGAAATACTTTTGCACCCTTACCCCCTGATAGGGTGTTTCTAGTTTCCCCCTTTTTTTGCTTGCTTCACTCCTTCATAACCTTACCCTGGATAGGATTTTCCTTTGTATCCCACTAAACAAGTAGCCCTCTGTTGTATGAAGTGTTTTCCTCCCTCCTTTGTGTCCTTACCTTTCTCTACTTTTTCCTACTGAGGTAACAGCACTTTCACCTTTACTTAACCCTGTGCTACCTGGCTCTAGATAGGCTGCTATTAGTATTTCTCTATACCTTTCTTAAATCCCTTTATACTCCTACATGTTTGTTTTTCCCTATTCCATCCTTAAATCCCTTTATTCTCTTACCTTAGGTAGGGTGTTGCACCTATTCCCAGTTAAGATCTACTGTTAGCGCTCCTTGTAAGAAAGTCAGACTGTACAGGCTGTCATATTGGTGCAGACATTGAATTGATTACCCAGTTGTATGCTAGTGAGGTTTGGGGACATATTTCCCTGCGTGATCTTGAACATTCTATTCTTGGGTACTGTAGACATATCTTACAGTCTCCCCGCTATGTTTCAAATGAGTTCATTCGTGCTGAAACCCTCATTTTCACCTGGGTGGCCATTTTGTATCAGGGTAAGCAATGGATGGTTCAGACTTCACATGGAGCTGTTGGAGGTAATGGATTAAGTTCAGTTGCCTGGCTTCGAATGCCAGCATGTTGGCTAAAACTTACTGCCTTATCCAAGGATAGATTTCCATATCAGTGCTTATGGGAAAAAATAATTTACTCAAGGACGGAGTTTAAACCCGAACTACTTGAATTTTATTCAATGATCAGATGTAGTAAATTAAAAATAATAGGAGTCCATGACCAATTTACGGGGACAAAGGTTTGAAGGTGGTTTTATATGAATAAATGGTGCTAAAAAAGATGGGCTTGGGGGACCCTTTCAAAAATGTGGGCAATTGCCATTAGGTGGCCAAATTCAAGATGGCCACCAAAAATCTCTAAAATGGCACATCTCGGCTCATAGTTGTCATACAAAGCTGTATTCTGTGTCTAAATGGGGGTTTTGAGGGTCAAGGAATTACTTTCTTATAATAAAAATGTTTTTTCTTGAAGCCAAAGACACCATGACAACATGATCTTACATTTCCGCAATAATGGCTGCTTAATTCCAAGTCCCCCCACCCCCAAACTTGAAATTTGTGCTTCTAAACTTAAGTATATAATGCATGTCATTTTTCAGTGTCAGAAAAATAGCCAACTTTTATTTTTACAAAATCTGGTTTTGCACAGTTAGTAACATTTTTAATTGTAAAGTTTTAGTTTGGTAACATTAGTCGGATTGTACAATTATCTAATATCCTAATGTTTGAAGCCTTATTGCTGTTGTAACATTCTCTAATTAATGTTTTAAGTGCTGTCTTCATTTGAGCATGCCCCAAATCTCCCACTCATTTTCTTCTTCCATGTTGTTCTCAGTCATTATCAGAGTCATAGTCTATATCATATTGTGAGTTGGATTCTGCATCATCTTTTCCAGCTGTTGAGACTTTCTCTTGTGCTTCCATACCCCTGAGGCTCTTTGGCAGAGGTGCCTTTATGTACTGGAGAGGTTGACATTTTCCTTCGGTCAGAGTCCAGCCACGGTCCAGTAGTGATGGTGGAGCTTCAGGCTTTTCATGGTTGAGCAGGATGTACACCTGGTAGTTAACTTACTTCACCTTCAAATCATGTGACTTGTGGTCGGGAGGTATTCTCTGAATTGACTTTCACTTCATTTTGTCCCACTTTGATTCCTGAGCCTCAGCTAGTGTCTATTGATACCATCTCTTGCTGATACTATTTCGATAGACAAACCTGATCGTGAACGTCGCCATGTTGCCCAGAATATTTGGTGTCACTGAAGACTCTTTCCAACACCTGGCAACCACCTATGTGCTGCTTCAAATTTCAGTGCACTTTGAAATACTGACTTCTTTCCATGTCAAAAGAACACTGAGACTGTATCTTCTCCTGTGAGTATATGATGAGGTAGAATGACTTGAGCAGCTTCTCTTGAACACAGTGCCTTGCAGTCAAATATGCCCTTCTTCCCCTTCAAGCCGAGAACACAGTCAACCTGGAGTCATACAGTACATATACAGCTATGACTACTATGCCTGTGTCTTCTGCATCAAGTACATCATCATCCTTACTCCATTCTTCCTCATTTGTGAGTGTGTGTGTGTGTGTGTGTGTATGTATGTATGTATGTATGTATATGTATATGTGTATGTGCGTAGCGTGTATGTATATGTATATATATATATATATATATATATATATTCATATATTCTTGAAACTTGGCTTCCCAGCCAAATGCCCTTCGGGGTAACCCTTGCCTCAGTGTTTGTGCACAGAGGTTCTTTGTCTTTTATATTTATAAGCAACCTCCCCCTCCTCCACTACTTTACACAGTTAGCTACCCCTGGCACCCTTAACTGGGCACAGACTTCGTAAACACATTTAGAAATGGTATCATCCCTAGCTTTGGGAATATATACCAGGCTCATCACTGTACTCTAGAGATCCAAAGGGGTGGGGGTGTACAAAAGCAAATTATGACCTATAAGGTATTTACAAAAACCAGGTTCTGAGGAGAGAACGTTTTGCTAGGGCTATGTGAGACCTAACTTCTGGAGGGGTACCCAGTAACTCCACACGGGAAGCAATAACGTAACTGTCCAAACCATAGTTGGGGTTCTAGAGTGTGACTTTATTCCAACAGATGTTCTCTAAATCAAAGGTGGACCCCCAAGGGTTATACATTGTTGCACTAGGAACTTGCAGAACAACAAAACGACTGTATCTGACAGAAAACTCTTCGTATTCCCACGCTGTAGGACACTGAACATCTTGTACTTGTATTCCCATATTGCATAGGATATTGAACATTTCTTCCAGTGGCACTGGCCACAACTGAAAACACATTTACTGACAGGACACTTGTTCTCTGCATTCCCATATTGCATAGGACATTGAACATTTCTTACAATGGTACTGACCACAACTGAAATTGCGTCTAGTGGCATTGGCCACAACTGAACATACATTTTGCTAATAACTAGTACAGCCCACTTCAGGGGGTAAAATCCTCTTCAGACATTGGCCCTATGTCTAAAGTAACCAGGCGCCTTCACTGAACCTGCAGTCCTGAACTGGTTACTCCAGATGGGGGTCTGCCCACCCTTTGCTCCCAAAACCATACCCAGCCATTCTTCAGAGTTGCACCTTAAACATCTTGAACACACTTGGAAAAATGCTTATTGAATGAAACTTTCACATCCAGCATTTAAAACACTACACTGGTAGTGGAAGAACTAAAGTCTCGAACAATGTGATATAGTCATACCTCTGTACATCACACATTTCAGCCAACTCCTTTTAGCCAGAGAACACACTATCACAGGCATTTGCTTTTTGGAATAAAAAGTCAGAACCTACTCACTGTTAGTCATTTCAGGCAGCTTTAAAACATCCTGGAGCAAAAAGGGGATTGCCCCTTGGATACATCCACTAGAAGTCCTTTTCACCCCTGCAGGGAAGAAAATCAGGAGATCCTGCTGCAGGCAACGGTTTCCAACACTTCTCTTGGCAAACTGGAGAATATCCGGACTAGGATGAAAATGCAGCGCTCTCCCTCAGAGCCCTCAGCAGAACAGTTCTTACTCTGCTCACTTCCAACTACAGACTCCCACTGACTCTTGTTTCAAGATTCTAAACTTCCTTCACACAGCTGGCTAAGGTTTATGCTGCTGCAAGAGTTCCAAATGAGCTCATCCCTTCCATCTCAGCTGAAGCCAAGTAAACAGAAGAGTAAGCTGGTGAAAAACCCCATTTAACTAATTAATCACCAGCTGCCTCTCCCTGCCGAGCACTGATACTGAGGGGATTCTAGTAACCTCAAGGGACTGGGTGGTTACATATACAGAAGTATCGTGTCTGCTTCTGTGTGGTGACACTGGAACTGTTTCATTTGCACATGTTCGTCCTCAGAGGACAGATCCCAACAGTTGCTCCTCAAAGAATATGGAAATTGAATAGCTGATGTTAATATGCAAACACCCTGAATTCACCCTACAGGAATTGCTTGGTACATACTTTGTTGCCTGGGTTTTTTGAACATGTTGTTGAACTCATTTGAAGCAGGCAACTTATTTTCTCTCTTGAGATATGTTCCACGTCCCTGCTGTGTATGATGTGCATGTTGTCCTACGTTCATGCTCACTGTCTTTGATACTCATCTCCAAGTCATATGGATCGTTCACGAAGACTACCTCTGAAGCTTTGGGGTGTCTAGCCAGGGCAAGTGCAAATACCGTATGAGTATAATCTGCCCATGTGAAGTCAGTATCATCATGTTTTTCTCTATCCTCTGCAGAACGAGCAGCAATCCTCCAAATTAATCCCATGTCTACCAGGGCAATGTAGCTACTTACGGGGTGTAGTGGGCCCAGGTTCAACTTTTCAGCTAACTTAGATTTTTGCACTTTGACCATAGTTCCATTAGGATTGAATATTGAGAGACATTCCTCTGTCACACGATGTTCCATTACTTGTGACCTGCCAGATTTCTCCTTGCACTTTTGAGCAAGAGAATACTTCTGCCATGGCATTGTTTTCCATTACACTAGTCCTCATAACAATGATTTCAAACAACATGAAGTCTTGCTATATTATGACAATTGCAGTTTGTCCCACCATTAGAACTGCTCCCGGAGGTGAAAGAGTTAACTTCCATGCCAGGCATGGAACTTGGAGCACAAGCTCAGTTAGAAAAGCTCTGTCTGGAATATTTCAAACTGAAACTGTCAGATTCTTTACTCTGCCTCACTGAAGAGTCGCTCCGGAGATTCCTCCTACTGCTCGGTTCATTTCTCGGTTTAAAAGAGTTTTTCTCGGTTAAATTCAACCGCGATTATTATTATTTTAACCGCAAACCGATCGGTTCAAGCTCTGTCTGTGGTATTGTAAGTAATAGACAGGTTTATTTCTGTGTGGAACTTGTAAATGTTTATCGGTTCGGTTTGAACCGAACAGGTTGTTTTAAAACTTTATTCTGAAGCATTTAAAAGCTTTTTAGAGTGCGGTTCCCGGTTCTAAAACAAAACAGATTTCATTATGGTTTTTTCCACGACCCGTGACACGGTTGGGAACCGATAAGGGTGTCTTGCCTGGCACTGCCGGAAAAAGGGCAAGTTTTTGGTTAGGCTGGCATTATGTCTGAGAAACCCAAAAGAAAAACCAGGCCCACTGGGTTTCAGCACTGTAGTGTCTGTGGGGAAGCCTTTGCCAAGGCTGACCCGCACACCACATGTGTTTATTGTCTGGGGTTTGACCACCTCAATGCAGACTGCCAGATTTGCAAGAATTTCCCTGCAGCTACCCTAGATTAGAGAGTTGGTAGGCTCAGGGAACGAGAGGCCAAAAAGTCCGCTGACCCGGATGGCCAGCCCGGTTCGGTGCCAACCAAACCGGAGGGAGTGCCCTCTGACCAGGGCGAGACTTCCTCGGGCAAATGTAAAGCTGACTCAGAGGAGCCAGTTCCAGCAAAGAGAACTAGAAAATCAGCAGGTGTGGAGTCAAAAATTCCTTCTCCAACTGCTGCAGAGATAGCCAAAGCAATCCAAATTGTCCAGTCACTTTCCCGGTTCTGTCCGAACCGCCACTATCTGGCAAAAGGTCGGTTCGGCCGGTTCCACCGATTCAAGAATATGATATAGAGGAGTTTTATGAACCAGAGGAGGGAGAGGATGATTATGAACAGTGTGAATGTGACTTTGAAAGTCTGGATGTGCCCATTGAACCGGACATCTCCCCAGACAGACCTTTAGGAGAATCTCCCCCCCTAGGCTTTCTGAGTCCCCTTCTCATTTTCTGTTTTATAAAAAAGTTGCTGAAACCCTCCAGCTTCCATTGGAGGAAGCTGTGGATGAGCAAGAGGAGCCTGACTTTGTAGAGATGATGGATATCCCAGAGTCCAGGAGATTGTCTATTCCTTTACATAAATCATTTAGGAAACAAACAATAACAATTTTAAAAGCTCCTAATTCTGTGCCTCCTGTGGATAAAAAGATGGACAGGAGGTACACTTTGTCAGGTCCTGATACAGAATTTCTTTCACAGCAATGCAGCCATGTTGGGGTAGTTCAGGCTGCAGCCTGTGATAAGGCTAATATTCTCCTGGCTTCACATCCTCCTGACAAGGACTCCAGGAAGATTGATGCCATGGCTAAAAAACAATACATGGCAGCGTCCTTGGTACTCAGAAAAAGCAAATTATATGGCTTATGTGGCAAGATACCAGAAATTTAGATGGGATACTGTCATGGCTTTAGCCAAACAGGCCCCTGGCAGCTGGAGCAGGTGGCTACTGATGGTATTGAGGCATCTAAGGTGCAATTCCATGCTGCAGTGGATTCTAATGATGTATTCTCTAGAGTCATGGCTACATCTGTGGCTTTTCGTAGATTGACTTGGCTCAGGTGTACTAGTTTGTCACAGGATACCCAGGCTAAGGCTATGGATTTTCCTGTGGTGGGAAATTCTCTGTTTGGGGAGCAGACCGAGAATTATATGAAGAAAATGGATGAATATAGAACCACTTATAGGAGTGCACAAGCCAAGGAACGGCAAGTCACTCCTCAGAGGCAGCCCCCCAGGGGTAGAGGCAGGCCTTTTCACATGCCTTTTTACCAAACCCAGGCCTCCTCTTCAGCTTATGCTCAGAGGGGGTTCTTCAGAGGGAGAGGGAGATGGGGTACAAGCAGGCCTGCTCCCACCCCTCAGCCTAAAGCCCCTGCCAAACAGGCACCCTGATGGGATGCCCAGGGCCGGTTCTCCATTACCTGTAGGGGGCAGGCTGGCTTACTTCCTCCAGGACTGGAAGTCTTTAACATCAGACAAGTGGGTCCTGGAAGTAGTAAGCCAGGGTCTGGTCCTCGGCTTCAAAAAATTTCCAAAGATGAGAATCAGATCTTTTCCACCTGCAAATCCTCTAGAGACTTTTGCTTTGGAAACAGAAGTCTCAACCCTCCTGGCTCTCAGAGCTGTAGAAAGGGTTTCTCCCCTACACCTGGGCAAGGGTCTGTACTCTAGGTACTTCCTTACCCCAAAAAAGACAGGAGAATGGCGGCCCATCCTGGACCTAAGATATCTGAACAAGCACCTTTTAAAACCAAAATTCAAAATGGTGACTCTGGGAATGATTTTACCCTCCCTAAGGCCAGGTGACTGGCTAGCTTCCCTGGACCTCAAGGATGCCTACTTCCATGTTCTTATCAGAAGCTCCCAACGAAAGTACCTCAGATTCGAACTGCCCTCAGGCCATTATCAGTTCAGAGCTATGCCCTTCGGCCTTACCTCTGCCCCAAGGGTATTCACAAAATGCCTGGCAGTAGCAGTTGCTCATTTAAGAAGGCAAAAGATTGCCATCTTTCCCTACCTAGACGACTGGCTCATTGTGGGTCAGTCTCCAGACCAGGTCAACTCACACCTGCAAGTTACCCAGCAGCTGCTTACCTCTCTGGGCTTTCTTCTCAATCTTCCAAAGTCAGTTCTGGAACCTGTCCAGGTACTCACCTTTATAGGTGCAGAATTGGACATAAAGCAGGCCAGAGCCTTCCTTCCCCTAGAAAGGGTAAAGACCCTGGTGGCCCTGGCCTCCTCCTTCACTCTGCAGGTCTCTCGACCAGCAAGGCATTTCCTACAGCTCCTAGGACACATGGCTGCTTCCACAGTTGTAGTGCAAGGAGCAAGATTTCAGATGAGGGACATTCAGTTCCATTTGAGAGCCTTTTGGTCTCAAAGAAGAGATCCCCTATCCAAGTTGATCCCAGCGACTCGAACCCTGATCCAGACCCTTCAGTGGTGGCAGGATCAGAGCAATCTGAGACAAGGGGTTCCCTTCATTCCTCTATCTCACTCCTTGACCCTTACTACAGATGCGTCCCTTTTGGGATGGGGAGCTCACATGGGCGACCTCTCCACCCAGGGATTGTGGTCCCCTCAGGAATCTCTGCTCCACATCAATCTGTTGGAACTCAGAGCTGTTTTCTAGCACTTCAGGTTTTTTCTGCATCTGTTCAGAACAAAGTGGTACAGGTCAGAACAGACAACACCACTACAATGTGGTACATCAATAAACAAGGGGGCACTCGGTCTTTGGCCTTGTGCACCGAGGCAATGAAGTTGTGGCCTCTGGCTTATTCCCTGAACACTTCCCTCATAGTAGTTCACCTCCCAGGCAAGGACAATGTCCTGGCAGATGCTCTCAGCAGGATTTCCCAGGGCCATCACGGATGGTCACTGGATCCCCCGAGTACTGGGGATAGTTTTTGCCAGATGGGGCACTCCTCAGATAGATCTTTTTGCAGCCCCAGACAATCATCAACTTCCACTGTTTTGTTGCAGGCCCCCAGTGTTGGGCTCAGTCCCCCTGGATGCCTTTCTCCTCGATTGGGAAGGGAAGTTTCTCTATGCCTTTCCCCTTCCCTCTCCTGTTCAAGGTGCTAGTCAAAATCAGATCTCAGCCCTGAAAGATGATTCTGATTGCTCCAGACTGGGCCAGGCAGCCCTGGTACCCACTCCTTCTGTCCTTAGCAGTCCATCTTCCCCTGTGTCTCCCCAGGAACCACAATCTGTTAACCTGTGCCCAGGGGAGAGTTTGGTATCCGAATCTCAAATCCCTCAACCTCAAGGCCTGGCTCCTGAGGAGTTAGAGTTTGCTGACCTACACCTTTCTCAAGGTGTACTCGTGTAACCCCTAGATGGCACTATCCCAGGGGCTACTACCCCTGCCTGATTTGCCACTAACAGGTTGAGGGGCCTGGATCCAATGGCGGGTGCCTCCACCCAGAGGTCAGGGTTTGCAATAGTTAAACTTACTTGGTCACAGCCCTCTGGGACACTGCAACCCCCCTTTCTTCCCACTAGTGGCCCACACAATATATCAGAATTACCTTCACAGTATACACTTACCCCCAGGACTAGTTCCGGCACTGGGACCTCCTGTGAAATAAGATACAGTGCAACAATCACAGTACAGTACTTTAACATAGACAAATACCTCAGGCAGTATAACTTTGCTGAACAAGCAGCTCTGATTTATTTAGGGGGATATAACAAGGACAGGGGGAAATCAGGTTAATTAGCTTATCACTTTACTATCTACCTATGGCTCTGTGCACAGGCCTATCCCTACCAGTTACTGTCCCTGGGTACCCAAGCCCTAGTGGCTAGTCCAAACCGTGGCAGCTGGTAGGGGCCCTTTCACACAGTGAAAAGAAAAATTAGTTTAAATAGTCAGCAGTACAGTGATTCCATTTGGATTTAATGTGGCAATTCAACAGGGAGCGACCCTGAATTAGTACTCACGACCTCCAAACAAGATAGGGTCCTTCAACGTCAGCAGGGCTACTCTTGAGCTCCATGAGACTCTTCACACATTTATATGGTAAAGAAGTACTATACCAGGCAGGCTGCTTCTCTATCCGATCATAATTACTGCACAATACCGGGAGAACACACAGCAGATTCAGTTCCTGACAGACCGAGTGCAATTCAACAATTTCTCCAGTCTTCTACAGGGTGAGCCTGGTTTCTACTCTTCAGAGATCCTTTGATTCTTTTCACAGGGCAGTTCAGTCCTAACAAGCAGTTACAAGCTGCAGACCGGAACTCTGGGCCTTACACGTTTTTGACTGAAACTGTGCACTGAAGGAGCACAGGGTTTCTTTCCCTTCACTCCAGAGCTAAACTGAAACTCCAACAGACAAAACCGGGCACTTCCTTTGAGTTCCTCCCAGTTCTTGACTGGATTGGCTGTCACTCACAATAGACTGCTGCTGTTGGTCCAAAAGGCGGAAGTCTAAACTACATCTCCCAAGTCACTGCCCATACAATCCTCTTGTGGCTGGCTTAGATTATGAGTCAAGTTCTGATTCGTCCAAGGCACCATTTTAGAGCTATCTTACACACTGATTGGTCCAGTTCAGCAGTTCAAAACCAGAATGGGAACTAGGCAGACACAGTTCTGACTGCAAAAAAGCAGGTTTGACAAACTGTAATTTCATTATTACTGTAAATGATTTCTGGCAAACAGTTACATCTTTCAGATAGGTTCCCTTTGCACTCCTAGTGACTGCAAAAATGGAGTGAATTGGCAGCAGCTCGAGTGGTACTCAAACAGAAAGCACACAGTCCCCCATACAAACTAATTATGTCTGCAAGCAGACAGCTCTTAAAGAGACAGTACCAGAGGCTCTAAAACACTCACTGATAAATGGCAGCATGCAAACACTATTCAGGCTTGGAGCATTCAAGCAAGCTCCTGGAAGTCTTTTGGGAACCCCCATTTGCAGGGGGGTTACACCCGAAATCTTGAAAGCTTCTAGGAAGCCTTCCACTAGAGCTACTTATAACTTCAAATGGAAAAGGTTTTCCATATGGTGTTCTGGGAAGCATATTTCCCTGGAATCTGCTGATTTGCCCACTGTTTTGGACTGTATGGCCCATCTTAATTCTTTGGGACTGAGACCAGCTACCCTGAAAGTGCATCTGGCAGCTGTCTCTGCTTTTATTTCAGCAGGGAAGCCCTCTTCTCTTTCCGCTCACCCTGTATTTTCCAAGTTTTTCAAGGGATTGCTTCATACTAATCCACCATTCAGGGACCCTGCCCCTGTCCCTGCCTGGGATCTTAATGTTTGCATTGCTCAACTGATGCAACCCCCCTTTGAACCTCTGTCTTCGGCAGAGCTTAAGTACTTGACTTGGAAAACTGTGTTTCTAGTAGCCATCACTTCTGCCAGGCACATAAGTGAGTTACAAGCTTTGTCAGTGGAGAGTGACTTTATTTCCTTTCACAGGGATAAGTGGTCCTCAGGACTAACAGGAAGTTTTGCCTAAGGTGGTTTCAGATTTCCACCTTAATCAATCTATTTCTCTTCCAGTGTTCTTCACTGACCATTCCTCCTCTGGTGAGAGGAGTTGCACAACAGATGTTAAGGGCCCTAAGTTACTACATAGAGCTACCAAAGGGTCACAGGTTTGACTCCCTTCAACTATTTCTCACTTATGGTGAGGTTGGGAAAAGGAAACCTGCCACTAAGAGATCCATTGCCAGGTGGATTGTCTCTTGTATCCAATTTTGCTATCAAAAACTGGGTAAGGTGCCCCCTTCAGGCCTGAGGGCTCACTCTACCAGAGGTACAGCTGCGTCTCTAGCTGCTGCCAGAGACATCCCTATCTTAGAGCTATGTCAAGCAGCTACTTGGAAAACAGTACACACTTTCACCAAGTATTACTCCCTGGATATCCAGGCCAGGAGGGATGCTCGGTTTGGCACAGCCGTGCTTCAGAAACCCTATTCCTAAGTAGGTTCTGTCCCTCCTCCATGGAGGTACTGCTGTGTAGTCTGAATTGTCATAATATAGCAAGACTTCATATTGTTTGAAGAAAAATTACTCACCTTAGTAATGTTGTTTCTTCTAATGGAGTCTTGCTATATTATAACCTCCCCAACCTGCCCGTCTCAGAACTTCTACTTTGGGTATGGGGTGGGCAGTCCAGTGTTGGCACTTATTGATGCCCATTTTATGTTTTCCACCCCTTCTTTTTTGGGGTGTTTGGGTGTTGTGTTTTATTTTATCTTATCTTATCTTATTTTCTGGTCCCCTGACTTGAGTCTTGGTGTTGGGACCAGGAAAATGTGTTAATATTTAAGTAGCCAGTTGGGTAGTGTAGGTTACAGCTTCCACACAGAATCTTAGTGAGTTTTGCTCGTAAAGATCTGACAGTTTCAGTTTGAAATATTCCAGACAGAGCTTTTCTAACCAAGCTTGTACTCTTAAGTTCCATGCCTGGCATGGAAGTTAACTCTTTCACCTCCAGAGCAGTTCTAATGGTGGGACAAACTGCAGTTGTCATAATATAGCAAGACTCCATTAGAAGAAACAGCATTACTAAGGTGAGTAATTTTTTCTTTTGTTCCATCTCTGATAATAGGTTGTCTACTGAAGTTGTACCTTGAGTTTCTGTGAACTGTTGCATCAGATGATTTCTTAGTGGAAAACATTCGCTCCTGAAAGAATTCGTTGACTAGTAATTCACCATTTTCATGTGCTGTTTCAAAGTCCTGGACAAGTTTTTCTGATGCAGTCATTCCAGACTGGAGAGTCCTCAGAGTACGCTTTATAAGGTCAAAAGGATCACAGTCAAATTCTGTGATGCAGCTATTGAGATCCTGTACTGCCTGTTCATCTGCTCTGTCGGGGGTTCAATTCTCACTGTGGCATTGAGAGGTTGTCTTCATGTTTGCGATGACATGCAGAAAGACTCTAACTCTGTTTATAATGTTTGCATTTCAAGTGTGAGTTAGCAGCATCTCCTCATTCTTCAGAATTCTCACTCAACCAGCTTTCATCTTTGAGCCCTTGTTCATTGTCATTTCTATCCATAGATAAAGTGGCAAGCAAGACTAGGGGTTCCCTTTTATTGATTGTGCAAATAAACCATCACACATGTACTTGACTTTCTCCTAAGATAGACAGCTAATCTCTAGCCAGAACTCAATGAGCCATCTTCCATACTTGTCATTGTCATATACTTGCAGCCATGGCAATACCAATCTGAGTGATGCCTTGAATGCCTCCCAATCCTGAGTTCTTAGTGCATGGATATTCATTATCAGTAGTTCAGTCATGTACATGAAACATCCAATACTTTGCCATTGAACTATCAGAATTTTTAACTGTTTTGAATGCTTTCACAACCAATGAAGATAACTCTTGATCAGCCTCTAGTTCATCACAGATCAATTTGAGCTCTAATTCGTGTGCTTGTGGAGGGGTGTCTTAGTTTTTCCAGCTTTTCTTGTAGCTCTGGAGACAAGTGTAGACCATTACCAAGTCCTTTTCGAATTATTCTGCAAGCCAGTTTCAAACAACATGAAGTCTTGCTGTATTCTGACATATGCAGTTAGCTCCAGCACTTGAACTGCCCCGGAGAGGAAAGAGTTAACTCTATGCATAAGCATAGAACATTGAGCTCGAGCTCGGTTCAAACCTCTGCAGCACTTCAAAGTGTAACCGTCAGATTCTTTACTCCGCCTGACTGAACAGTCGCTCCGGAGATTGCTGCTTCACTTACTTAGTTCGGTAAAATCAGTTGGTTTATATACTGTTTTTTCACTATTTCTTTCAGCTTCAGATCCCTGTCTGCAGTACAGTAAGTGTTGTAGGTATTGGACTTAGTTTTATTGTGGTAATTTCTGTGAAAATTGTAAAAAATTGTCGATCGGTCTGGTTTTGGGACCGATTGTGTTAGGTTAATTTTATTTCCTAATTTTCTAGTGTGAGGTAGCGGTTCCTATCGGTTTCAAAAAAACAGAATTTTAAATGTTATTTTCCACGACCCGTAACATGGTTGGTAACCGATGAGGGGGGGTCTTACCTGGCTTTTATGCTATAAAGGGTAAGTTGTTAGTCTGGCCATGTCTGAGAAACCCAAGAAAAAAAAAAATGGGCCCACTGGGTTTCAACACTGTAGTGAGTGCGGGGATGCCTTTGTTAAGGCAGACCCTCACACCACCTTTGTTTGTCTGGGGTTTGACCACCTCGATTCAGACTGCCAAATCTGCAAGAATTTTCCAAAGGCCACCCTGGATAAGAGATTGGGTAGGATTAGGGAAAAGGAGGCTTAGAAGTCCTCTAATATGGATGGCCAGCCCGGTTCAGTTCCAACCGAACCTGAGGGAGTGCCCACTGACCTGGGCGATACTCCCTCGGGCAAAAGGAGAGCCGATCCTGAGGGGTCGGTTCCATCAAAGAAAAAGAGGAAATTGGCCGGTTTGGATCCAGAACCGTAATATCTAACTGACTAAGAGATAGCCAGGGCGATAAGCATTGTAGAATTGCTCCGTCCAGTTCTGTCCGATCCTGCGCCTCTCGGTAGGCACTCAGTTCGGTTGGTTCCCCCAGTTCTGGAATATTGTCCGGATGAGTTTTGTGAACTGGAATGGGAAGGGGAGGAAGGCGACGATGACTACGATGATGATGGTGTGGAAGGTCTGGATGAGCCCATTAAACCGGACATCTCCCCAGACAGGCCTTCCAATGTTTCCCGTCCCAGGCTTTCTGAGTCCCTATCCCACTGTTTGTTTTACAAAAAAAGTGGCAGAGACCCTCCAGCTCCCTCTGGTTGAAGCTCTTCAGGAACAAGAGGAGCCAGATTTTGTGGAAATGATGGACATCCCAGAGTCCAAAAGGCTGTCTATTCCCTCCATAAATATCATGGGAAACGGACACAAAAAAGTCTCCAAACACCAAATTCATTACCTCCTGTGGATAAAAGGATGAACAGGAGGTATATGCTTTCAGGCTCAGGTACAGAGTTCTTGTTCCAACAATGCAGTCATGTTGGGGTTGTGCAGACTGTGACAAGGCTAATATACCTTTGGCTTCACACCCCCCAGATAAAGACTCTAGGAAGGTGGATGCTATGGCCAAAAAACAGTACTTGGCATCCTCCTTGGGACTCAGGCAGGCAAATTATATGGCCTATACACAGCCAGATACCAGAAGTCCAGATGGGATACCGTTTTGGAACTGGCTAAATAGGCTTCTCCTCAGCTAGCCAAGGAGCTGGAGGAGGTGGCTGCTGATGGGATTGAGGCATCTAAGATCCAATTTCATGCTGCTGTGGACTCAAATGATGTCTCATCATGAGTCATGGCTACATCTGTGTCTCTTCGGAGATTTGCTTGGCTCAGATGTGCTAGCCTCTCGCAGGACACTCTGGCTAAGGCCATGGATTTCCCCGTGGTGGGTAATTCTCTGTTTGGGGAGCAGATGGAGAATTACATGAAAAAGATGGATGAATACCGCACCACGTACAGGAGTGCACAGACCAAGGAAAGCAGGCAACATCTCAGAAGCAGTAGTCTAGGGGCAGGGGCAGACGTTTTCACAGGCCTTTCTACCAGGCACAGGCCTCCTCTCCTTTTCCTCAGGGGGGTTCTTCAGAGGGAGAGGCAGAAGGGGGATGAGCAGGGCTGCATCCTCCTCCCAGTCTAAGGCTCCTGCCAAGCAGACACCCTGATGTGTCAGCCGGTCGACTCCCCTTTTCCAGTAGGAGGCAGGCTGGCTTACTACTTCCAGACCTGGAAGTCTGTTACCTCAGACAAGTGAGTCCTGGAGGTAGTAAGCCAGGGACTGGCCCTCAGCTTCAACAAATTTCCAAAACTGAGGGTCAGGTCTTTTCCACCTGCAAATATCTCTGAAATCATTACCCTAGAGGCAGAGGTTTCCTCTCTGCTGGCTCTCAGAACCATAGAGAGAGTTCCTACTCAACACAGGGGCAATTGTCTGTACTCCAGATACTTCCTTACCCCAAAAAAGACAGGGGAGTGGCATCCCATCCTAGACCTAAGCTACTTAAACAAGCACCTTGTCAAGCCAAGATTCAAAATGGTCACTCTGGGAGTAATTCTTCCCTTTCTGAGACCAGGGGATTGGTTAGCCTCCCTGGACCTCAAAGATGCCTACTTTCACATTCCCATCAGGTGTTCCCACAGAAAGTACCTCAGGTTCGATTTGCCTTCAGGCCATTATCAGTTCAGAGCAATGCCCTTTGGACTAACATCAGCTCCAAGGGTGTTCACAAAATTCCTAGCAGTAGTAGTGGCCTTTCTCAGGAGACAGAACATCTCCATTTTTCTATACCTGGACAACTGGCTCACTGTGGGACAGTCTCCAGACCAAGTCAAGTCAGACCTACAAATGACACAGTTGGTCACTTCCCTGGGGTTCCTCCTCAATCTACCAAAATCAGTTCTTGAACCAGTAGAACTCCTGACCTTCATAGGGATAGAGTTGGATACTGTCCAAGCAAAGGCTTTTCTTCCTCTGGCAAGGGCAAAGGCCCTTACAGACCATGCTTCTTCTTTCCGCCTTCTGGTGTCTTGACCAGCAAGACTTTTTCTTCAGCTCCTGGGCCACATGGCAGCTTCCACTGCGGTGGTACAGGGAGCCAGATTTAAAATGAGGGACATTCAGTTCCATCTGAGGTCCTTTTGGTCTCAGTAAAAAGATCCTCTAACCAAACTGATTCCAGTGACTCAGACTCTGATCCAAGCTCTCCAATGGTGGTTGGATCAGGACAATCTTAGGCAAGGAGTCCCATTCATCAGTCAGACTCATTCAGTGGTGTTAACCACAGATGCTTCTCTGCTGGGCTGGGCAGCTCACTTAGGAGCCCTCACAGTACAAGGGGTGTGGTCCCCTCAGGAGTCTCTACTTCCTATCAATCTTCTGGAACTGGGCAGTATTCCTGGCTCTTCAAGCTTTCTCTGACTCAGTAAAGAACAAGGTGGTTCAGGTCAGGACAGACAACACCACCATGTGGTACCTCAACAAGCAGGGAGGCACTCTGTCTACAGCCTTGTGCACGGAACCCATGAAAATTTGATCTCTGACTTATGCCCTGCAAGTATCTCTGGCAGCAGTCCAACTACCAGGGAAGGACAATGTGCTAGCAGATGCCCTGAGCAGGATCTCTCAGGGCCATCATGAATGGACCCTGGACCCCTTCATATTGAAAGTAACTTTCTCCATGTGGGGGACCCCAGAGATGGATCTCTTTGCAGCCCTAGACAATCATCAACTTTCTCTCTTCTGTTGCAGACCTTCAGTCTTTGGCACAGTTCCCTGTATGCTGTGGTTCTGGATTGGGGGATTCTGTATGCCTTTCCTCCTTTTCTCTGTTATTCAAGGTACTGGTCAAGATTAGGTCGCAACCATGCAGGGTGATCCTGATTGCACCGGACTAGACCAGGCAGCCTTGGTATCCTCTGTTGATGTCTCTAGCAGTCCATCTCCCTCTATCTCTTCCCAAGAAATGCAATCTGTTAACCTCCTCTCAGGGAAGAATCTGGTACCCCAATCTTTGGTCTCTCAGCCTCAAGGCTTGGCTCTTGAAGAGTTAGAGAATGCAAGTCTGCACCTGTATCAGGGGGTTCTGGATATTCTTAAAGCCTCTCAAAAACCTGCTAAGGGAGGCAGTATAGCACATTGGTTTAAGGCTCTGAGCTGCAAATCTGGTGACATCCAGCAGACCAGACCTGGGTTTGAATCCCACAGCTTCCACTTGCATACTGTGTGACCCTGAGCAAGTCACTTAACTTCCCTGTGCTCCCAGGTCGCACCTGTAAAAAAGCTTTCAGCTTAGTTTGCTACTCCTGGTTAAACAACTAAAATAAAAAAAAAAATAAACCTGCCACCAGAAAAACTTATAATTCTAAATGGAAGAGATTCAGCATTTGGTGCTCGAATAAGGATGTTTTACCAGAAACTGCTGATCTGGCTACTGTTCTGGATTATATGGTTCATCTCAATGGCCTACAGTAGATCTCGGGCCAGCCACTCTGAAAGTGCACTTAGCAGCTGTCTCTGCATTTCTGTCAGTGGGGAAGGCTTCCTCCCTGGCATCTCGCCCTGTTTTCTGTAAGTTCTTTAAAGGTTTGGTCCATACTAACCCTCCTTTTAAGGACCCTACCCCTGCTTGGGATCTTAATGTTTGCATTGCTCAGCTTATGCAACCCCCTTTTGAGCCATTGACTTAAGCAGAACTTAAGTACTTGACTTCAAAACTGTATTCCTGGTAGCTATCACGTCTGCCAGGCATATTAGTGAGTTACAAGCTCTGTCAGTGGAGCCGGATTTTATCTCATTCCATAGAGATAAAGTGGTCCTTAGAACTAATAGTAGGTTCTTACCCAAGGTGGTTTCAGATTTTCATCTGAACCAGTCTGTGTCTCTTCCTGTGTTCTTCATGGATCATTCTTCTTCAGGGGAAAGAAGATTACACAGTTTGGATGCTAAAGAGGGCACTTAACTACTACATTGAGCATACTAAGGCATTTAGGTTTGACTGTCCTCAGTTGTTTCTCACTTATGGTAAAGTGGGAAAGGGATAAATCTGATATTAAGAGAACTATTGCCAGGTGGATTGTCTCTTTTGTATACAATTCTGCTATGAAAAGCTAGGCAAAATACCCCCCCTCAGGCCTGAGGGTTCATTCGACTAGGGGTTCAGCTGCTTCTCTGGCTGCTGCCAGAGATATACCTTTACTAGAAATATGCAAAGCAGCCACCTGGAAAAACAGTCTATACATTCACCAAGCATACTCTCTGGATATCCAGGCTAGGAATGATGCTAGGTTTGGTTCAGCAGTACTGCAGAGCCTATTCCCAAAATAGGTTTGGTACCCTCCTCCTTGGAGGTACTGCTTGGTAGTCTGCATATGTCCAAATTCCAAATTCTGGAAAGTCCTTGGCTCCCTGTTTTCCCCCCAAACAGTTAACCCTCCTCCTCTTCTCCTTGCCCAAGGTTCTCTCCTTTCCGACCCCCTGGAAGTCGCCTCCGAGTTTCATTCACATTTCACTACCTGTGCCCAGGCCCTCCTTGAAGCCCTTCCACCTGCAATTACTCCATCTCCTCAGTCTCCTATCCCCCACCTATCTGGCATGAACCCCTTCTCCTTTCGACCCATTTCCCCCACTGAAACCTTAGATACCCTCTGCGCCCTAAACCCTTCCAAAGGCAAATCCCCTGATGGTCTTGACAACAAACTCCTCTTCTTATCTGCTCCCGCCATCGCTACCTCCCTCGAAGCCCTACTGAATCTTTCCTTCAGTACTGAGTCACTCCCCTCCGTATGGAAGCATGCCACTGTTCTACCCCTCCCCAAAGGAGGTGACTCTACCTCTGCATCCAACTACTGCCCCATCTCCCTCCTCCCCACCCTCACAAAACTCCAGGAACACCTTGTGCTATCCCAACTCTCCCACTTCCTACATGAAACACTTCTTCACCCTTTCCAGTCCGGGTTCAGAAAGCACCACTCCACTACCTCCTCCTACTCAGACTCACAGACCACATCCTCACTGGGATGGACAAAGGGCTAATCACTGCTGCTGTTTTTATCGACCTAGCAAAAGCCTTCGACACCATATCCCATTCTCTCCTACTATCCTGCCTTTCCAGAGCTGGTTTAGCTGAATCCGACATAAACTGGTTCAGTGCCTACCTTCTAAATAGATCCCAGTCCACTAAAATAGCTGACCATATCTCCCCCCCATCACCTCCGGCGTTCCGCAAGGCTCAGTTCTCGGCCCCATCCTCTTCTCCATCCTCCTAAATGACTTGCCAAACTCCTGCTCCTCTTCCGCCATACACATGTATGCAGACGACACAGTCCTCTTCTCCTCCTCCAGTTGGACCCCCAAAGAAGTCACTTCCAAACTTCAAACTGATTTCACCAAAATCCAACTCTGGTTCAATAGCAACCAACTCTCCCTAAATGCTAAGAAAACCAACTCTATGATTTTCGGCACCAGACAGCGCCTTTCCAAACTCACCTCCCCTCTGAGATTCCACACTCTAAATAACACGGTCCTCGAAGAAGTACCCCCCTTCAGGTACCTTGGGGTCTGGCTCGACCGCCACCTCTCCTTTTCTACCCACGTCAATGCCATCATTTCCAAACTGCGCCCAAAACTTGGTGCCCTCTATAGAAACCGCACCAGTCTCCCTCTTCCTGTCAGACGCGAAATTGTTCAGAAAATGATTCTACCCTCCTTCGACTACTGTGATGTAGTTTACAGTTCTGCTTCACAGACCACCCTAGCCAGATTAGACCCCCACTTCAATGCTTTTTGCTGCTTTGCCCTCGATGCCCCCCTCGTTCACATCACTGCACGCTTTATCGTTCCCTATCCCTACCTTCTCTGAGTAACCAGCGCCTAATTCATTGCGTTAAATTCACTTCTAGCTTCTGGCTCAGCTCCCTCCCTCCCTATCTCACATCTTCCCTAGCCTCCCCACCCACCCCCTCACATGCCCTCAGATCCACTGACCCTAGACTACTTTTCATCCCACGCCGTAGGACCACCACCGGCCAATCTGCATTCTCCTACCTCTTCCCTAAACTCTGGAAAGGCCTACCACCCAGGTCCGTCATTCTTCATCAAGCTCTCCCTTTCCTATGCCTCTCTAACTTCCTTGCACCTAGTTGCTGCTGCCCCGACCACCCTCCCGCTTGGTCCCCCGTGCCTGACCAGTGGCCTGGCCATGCGCCTAATTGCCTGGCTATATGCTACCCCCACTTATTCCCATTCTATTTCCTTCCCCACACTCTCATTCTCTCCTTCCTCTTCCCACCTCAACCTAAGCTCCCCATCCCCACTCCCTCCCTCCTCACCTATACCTCTCCCCTTCTCACCTACGTTTCCACACCCTCCATCTCTTCCCCCATCTTCGCTCCAAATCCTTCCTCTCTATGTGATGCATCTCTCTGAAGCTCAACCTCCGCTACTGTCATTCAATTTCTGCTATTACTACCTCTGTTCTGTAACTGGCACCTATGCATTTCATGTTTTTGCCTCTCTGTGTACCCTTGTATTGTATACCATGCCTTACGATCATGTTCTGTACTGTTCCTACCTCGCTGAGAATCCACGAATTGTATACCTGTACTTACTGTCTAATGTGGCTAGGGTGGCCTGTGCAGCGGAACTGTCTGCGCTGTACTGAACTGCACTGCCTATGTATAAGTTAAATGTAATCCTCCCAACTATGTACATTTTCCATATTATGCTACTGCGAGTTCAACTATTGTATGTATACCTGCCTCCTCTGTAACCCCCCCCCCCAGGTCGCACTGTGAGACGAGCATTTTTTGTTCAGTGTGCCTTTCCTGGTGAAACATTTGCAATAAATAAATAAATAAATATGTCAGAATACAGCAAGACTTCATGTTTGAAGAAAAAATTACTCACCTTAGTAATTGTGTTTCTTCTAATGGAGTCTTGCTGTATTCTGACCTCCCTCCTTCCCTCCCCTCTCAGAACCTGTTTTTTGGCAAGTGGGCTGGCAGGTACAGTGTTGCACCTCAGGGGTGTACTTGGCACTCCTCCTTTTTAGAAAGGGGGAGTGGGTTATGGTTTTGTTGTTTTTGTAGTTATATGTTGGGTCACTACCTGGTTATTATTTTGGGTTCTCAACTTGAGTCTTTTGGGGGACCCAAAAATTTGTTGCCTGCTGGCTATTCTTTCTTTACAATTTCCACTTAGGAAGTGTAGTTAGTTGGTATTGGCTCATAAGAATCTGACAGTTACACTTTGAAGTGCTGTAGACAGAGGTTTGAACCTAGCTCAAGCGCAATGTTCTATATTCATGCATAGAGTTAACTCTTTCCTTTCTGGGGCAGTTCAAGAGCGGGGGCTAACTGCATATGTCAGAATACAGCAAGACTCCATCAGAAGAAACACAATTACTAAGATGAATAATTATTTCATCTCGTACATCAGTCGAAGACATCCAGCGCATCTCTTATAATGTTTTCCATGCAGTGCTTTGTCAACTGAACCCTCTAATCACACTAGCTGCAACAAGAATGTCAGATAAACCAGATCCTTTGAATCACTTGTTGATTGCTGATATGAAAGAACGCTGTGCGTGAAATAGACCTAGGAATGAAAGGATGAGTTCAAACTGTGTAGGATTCTCATTTTGTAGCTGAACAATTGGAGCATTGACTTACTGGTCTCCAGCCAGTTGAATGAAAGGCATTGGTTTCTTTTTCACTACAGCAACTATTTGACACATCACCTCATGTACTACCAACTTGTGGGGTGGCTTGGGCAATGTGAGGTAGTAGTATGCCTTGCTCTTTGTAGCCAACTTCTGGGTATTGGCTTGAAATCCAGCAAATGCTCCAATCTTCTGGTTTTCTGCTGGAACCTCTTTCCCATTGCTATCGAGGTGAGCCAAAGAATTGACCATTTCTCAAATCTTTTGGTCCCGAGTGCTTTGTGGTGAGATATCAACTTCAGCTTGAAATGATGGTAGACCATGTTTGACCGTCTTATAAGGTTGAACTCTGTGTTGTTCTGCGCTGATATTTTTCATCTCAAGAGGCTTTGCCATGACCAGTTTAGGATGATTCTCAGTAGAAACTTTAGTAGTAACATCCTCTGGTTGAACAAACATTACGTTTGTGCAGTGAGATGTATTCGCTCTGCTCAATATGTCATCCTGAAATTCCTCATTGTCTAGAATGGCAGTTCCAGGAAAATAATTGGCAAGCTCTTCAGGACAGCTGTCATTCTTCTCAAGCTCAAACTTGGCCCTTGTAGCATGCAGATTAAGACCATCCTGGTAGCTTATTCTGAGTGATAATTTCTTCATCATGTCTGTAATCTCACGACTTCTAGTCAGGCCATGAATCGTCATTGATGACTTGACCTTTAAGGATGTGTGTTTCCCCGTGATGAATGAAAACAACAGTGATGACAAGGCTGCAATCTCTGGATCCTGGCAGGCATCACTGAAGTCACTAGCAGCAGGGTTCTTTAGCCAGGTGAGAAACTTTTGTAACTCGGGATTAGGTTTTTCAGTGTTCTCAAGCTCATCAGTATGTGGAGGCCAACTCATGCCTGTATCATGCAATAACTTATCTTTCAAGTGCCTGGCAGTGGTATTCAGTAATTGCTGGTCGCTCATTCCCCATGAGTAGGTTGCTGCTTCCACATAACTTCCACCTGCAGATGTGTCATACACTATGGTATTCTCATTTTTGTGGAAACAATCATGAAATCTGATGCTGTTTGCAAACTCATTTTGAATCATCTGTTTAATTGTGCTTGATTTTGTTGTACTTGTATCATAACCGCAATTTCTCAGCGGGTTATTGTAGTCCATCAGTAGTCCTTGTACTGTCCTTGGCTCATTCATATCCAATACAGCTGTCCGTACATGTTTGAAGAACATTTCTTGAACTTCTGCAAGACAAACCTGTTGTAAGTGGAGACCTGAATCAATGTTTTTGTCCTGGTGGTATATTGGAGAGACATATTTTTTTTCCAACAGGAGCAATGATACTGAATCTCAGCCTCAGAAGGGTCTGTTGTACAATCAATTACAGCTAAGATACGGTCACGCATTGTAGCATCTTCTAGGTACACTGTGTGAGCCTTGAACGTATGCCATGCATCCGTTTGTTGGAGAAGACACCACTTGTCTCGGCCAGGATGTTTTTTGTTTTCTGGCGTTATGCACCAGATGCAGAGATCCTTGTCCTGTAGAGGTTGACTCCGTGAAAATCTAGCAGAAGGGCCAGGAGCATTTTTAAGGGAACTGTCATGCTCAGATTGTGATATGAGGATTATTTGCATCTGCTGTTTTTTTTTCGCCCTAGTTTTAGCTTGCTGAAGCTTCCTTTTACTTGTGAATCCAGTCTTACACAATTTGTGAAAAAACATGCCAGTTGGACCATCATCTCAGTTTACTTTCTCAAAAACACTTCCATATTTATCCACTCCCCCCATTCCAGTGCTAGACTCTTCAATTTGTTCCATGAATCAATTGGATAATCACTTTTGTTTTCATCACACTCTTTATCACATAATATGCACAGTTCTTTAATTGTCTCAACTCGACTCCTCGTCTTTCCTCCCGACTGTTGTACTGGTTTTATTAAGGGTGTCGACATCTTTCCAATCACCAGTCACAGAACTTCATTTGGACACACCTGTGAAAAGCTAAAACATAGAAATTTGGCTTCAAGAAAGAACATTTTTATTATAAGAAATAAATTCCTTGACCCTCAAAACCCCCATTTTAGACACCAATTACAGCTTTATACAACAAATATGAGCCCTGAGATCGGGGTTGGCAGTATAGCCTAGAGGTTAGAATAATGAGCTGTGATTACCACAACCTCCACTTGCATACTATGTGACTCTGAGCAAGTCACTTAGCCTCCCCAGTGCTCTTGGGTCGCCCCTGAAAACAGGCATCTGTGCCTAGTGGGCCTTACCTGGTTACCAAAGAATAAAATAAAAAAAAAATGTTTAGAGATTTTTGGTGGCTATCTTGAAGTTGGTCACCTAGTGGCGTTTGTCCAAAGTTTTGAGAGGGTCCCCTAAGCCCTTCTTTTTCAGCACCATTTATTCATATAAAAAACAACTTCAAACCTTTGTCTCTGTAAATTGGTCACGGACTCCTATTATTTTTCCTTTAATAACATCCAGAAGTAAATGAACTTTATAATGGCTACAAGAGTGGCTACAGCCAAACACAATTGCAAGAGCTACATCAGCTACTGGCCCCAAGAAGCTGATATACTGTAGCTCTGCAGTTGTGTTTGGCAATAGCCACTCTTCTGGCTGTTGTAAATGTTGTTTATTTCTGGGACGTCTGAACACAGAATAAAATTCAAGCAGTTTTTGCATTCAGCTTTGTCCAGTGGTTTCTCTGACTGCTGTATTTCTTGGACTTTGTGTTTTACAGTGTGAAGTGGTGGCCACCCTTCTTATGTCCAGCACCAAACCATGCACCACAGTTGTGGCTTCTTGCATCATAGAGGTGGAGTTTATACCTGTTTGGCTAGTAGAACTGTACTGTGGGGAAATTGGGTATCTGATTCTGAGAGATTATTTTATAAAGCAGAATTATTAGCGACAGTTATAAAAAGTTATTGAGAAGAAAACTTGTGGAATATACTTCAGCAAACACCAAACAAAATATAAGAAAGTCTAAATTTGCATAGTACACAATTAGAATCCTGTTTGGTACTGTAAGGGCAGAAGACTTATTTTCGTTATAGATTAGCATGTTTTCAGTCAAGTGTACTTGGCTATTCTGTAGGAATGATCAAGCATGAATATTACTGATTCCAAAAATCTTTGCAGCAAGGGCAAATGGGAGGACGTCTTTCATGTTCTGTTCCAGTGTTCCTGGTATCATGAGGCAGGATCTTTTTTTTTTTTATATTTTGCTCTTTTACTCCCCGAGCTACCTGCCGCCCAATTATCAGCCCGGTCACGGGCCGCCGGCTTCTGCACCCCATCAGCCACAGCCCTCGATACCCCGTGGCTTGCCCCCCACGGTGGGGCCTGCGGCACTCCGGCATATGCCGCAGGCACTGGGATTAGGTTGGGGGCTTGGCCTGGGGAGCACATTGAAGCCACGGTGAGCTTCATTCGCGGCGGCAGGCAGCTCCTCCATTTTTCTGCTTTTCTGGGGAGGCGGGGTCGTGCCATGATGTCACCATCCGCCCCGCCTCCAATGGGTTGTCAAGCGTCGGCTGCATGGGAACTCCCGGCCTCTGCCAGGGGTCCCCAGCGCACTGAATGCTACCCACACCCTCCCCCCGGAGAAGGAGAGCTGCTCAGCGGACGCTCGATCCTACTCCCCCAGCCGGCCCTCCGGCGGCCGGATTCGTTCCCAACCTGGTCCCCGGCCGTGCCGAAATCCACCGCTGCACCGCCGGGCCGGTCCATGAGGCAAGATCTAAATATTTGTCATGTTATATCAGTTATGGCAATATTGAAAGACCAGTGTTACTAGTCATATTAATGACAAAGAGCCAGTGAACTTCCATTTTCAAAAATGGTCTGTTTGGCAAAATCTTAAAATCTGTTTCTTTCCCTAAATTGAGGGCAAATTTGTTTATTTGTTTATTTGATTCATTCGGACAGCACCTTTGAGCTAACAGCTCATTTACAAAGGTTTCACGTCGGGCAACATTCACAAGTATCATACAGTATTTGCAGATATCAAGAAACATAGAAACATAGAATTTGATGGCAGATAAGGACCGCTTGGCCCACCCAGTCTGCCCATTTCCCTACTTAATTGATAAGCTGCAGATCCTAGTTAACCAGCAGCCTACTTCTTCCTACCCCCACGCCCTAGAATTGCCCTATGACTGTCCCATGCATGCTTGAATTCCACCAATGTTTTTGACTCCACAACCTCCTCCGGAAGGCCGTTCCATGCATCCACAACCCTCTCTGTGAAAAAATACTTCCTTAAATTACCTCTGAGCCGCCCCCCTCTATCTTCAAATTGTGCTCCCTTGTTCTTGCACACCTCTTTTTTTGAAAGATGCTACCCTCTTCGACTTTGTTGATTCCCTTGAGGTACTTGAAAGTTTGTCATGCCCCCCACTCCCTCCTTTCCTCGAGGCTGTACATATTAAGTTCTTTAAGTCACTCTTCATATGTCTTCCGGTGCAGACCCTGCACCATTTTAGTTGCCCTCCTCTGGACAGCTTCCATCCTGTCTGTGTCTTTGCGGAGATTGGGTCTCCAGAACTGCACATAGTACTCCAGATGGGGTCTGACCAGCTGTCTGTACAGAGGCATAATAACTTCCTGTTTTCTACTGGTGATGCCTTTCCCTATGCATCCCAGTATCCCCCCAGCCCTCCTTGCTGCCCTCTCACATTGCTTGCCCACCTTTAGGTCATCTGATATGACTACCCCCAGGTCCCTTTCCAAGAGATTACAATGCAAGACTATAGACAGCGGGATAAAGTTACATGGCTATTTACAGGGTACATGTCATTGCAGTTGAGACAGGATACAGTTTGATTTTAGGATTGGAGACAACTAATACAAGGCTTACTGGCAGCTCATAGGAGCACAGTCCTTGTGTAACCCCCCTGCAAATGGGGGTTCCCGAAAGACTTCCAGGAGCTTGCTTGAATGCTCCAAGCCTGAATGGTGTTTGGCGTTTAAGCCACTTATCAGTGAGTGTTTTTAGAGCCTCTGGTACTGTCTCTTTAAGAGCTGTCTGCTTGCAGACATAATTAGTTTATATGGGGGGACTGTGTGTTTCTTTGATTGAGTACCACTCAAGCTGCTGCAATTCACCCCATTTTGCAGTCACTAGGAGTGCAAAGGGAACCTGTCTGAAAGATGTAACTGATTGCCAGAAATCATTTACAGTAATAATAAAATTACAGTTTGTCTAACCTGCTTTCTTTGCAGTCAGAACTGTCTGCCTAGTTCCCCATTCTGGTTTTGAACTGCTGAACTGGACCAATCAGTGTGGGGTAAACTAGCTCTAAAATGATGCCTTGGACGAATCAGAACTTGGGACTCATAATCTGAGCCAGCCACAAGAGGATTGTATGGGCAGTGACTCTGGGAGATGTAGTTTAGACTTCGGTGCCTTTTGGACCAACAGCAGCAGTCTATTGTGAGTGACAGCCAATCCAGTCAAGAACTGGGAAGAACTCAAAGGAAGTGCCGGTTTTTGTCTGTTGGGAGTTTCAGTTTGAGATCTGAAGTGAAGGGAAAGGAAACCCTGTGCTCCTTCAGTGCACAGTTTCAGTCAAAAAGCGTGTGCAAGGCCCAGGTTCGGTCTACAACTTGTGTAACTGCTTGTTAGGACTGAATCCGTCCTGTGAAAAGAATCAAAGGATCTCTGAAGAGTAGAAACCAGGCTCACCCTGTAGAAGACTGAAGAAATTGTTGAATTACACTCGGTCTGTCAGGAACTGAATCTGCTGTGTGTTCTCCTGGTTATTGTGCAGTAATTGCAGTTGGGATACAGATGCAGCCTGCCTGGTATAGTGCTTTCTTTTTTTACCATATAAATGTGTGAGAGTCTCTTGGAGATCAAAAGTAGCCCTGCTGACATTGAAGGACCATATCTTCTTTGGAGGTCGTGAGTACTAATCGGGTCGCTCCCTGTTGAATTGCCACATTAAATCCAAATGGAATTACTGTACTGCTGACTGTTTAATTTTCCTTTTCTCTGTGTGAAAGGGCCCCTACCAGCTGCCACAGTTTGGACTAGCCACTAGGGCTTGGGTACCCAGGGACAGTAACTGATAGGGATAGGCCTGTGCACAGAGCCATAAATAGATTATTAGAGTGATAAGCTAATTAACCTGATTTCCCCTGTCCTTGTTATATCCCCTAAATAAATCAGAGCTGCTTGTTTCAGCAAAGTTATACTGCCTGAGGTATTTGTCTATGTTAAAGTACTGTACTGTGATTGTTGCACTGTATCTCATTTCACAGGAGGTCCCAGTGCGGAACCAGTCCTGGGGTAAGTGTATACTGTGAAGGTAATTCTGATATATTGTGTGGGCCACTAGTGGGAAGAAAGGGGGTTGCAGTGTCCCAGAGGGCTGTGACCAAGTTAGTTTAACTATTGCAAACCCTGACCTCTGGGTGGAGGCACCGCCATTGGATCCAGGCCCCTCAACCTGTTAGTAGCAAATCAGGCAGGAGTAGTAGCCCTGGGATAGCGCCATTTAGGGGTTACATCTTGGAGGCTCACCGCTGGGATTGTGTGTCCTCTAGTGGCCATATTCTGAACCACTGTTAAGAAAAAAATGGGTACCCCGACAGAAGTGGCTGTGCACCGGCTGGTGGAGTGGTGTACTGGGGAGGAGATCGACCCCCAAAATGCTATACTTATCCTGGACATCCCCCTGGGTATCAATACGGACACTGTGCAGGGAGTACTTTCCAAGGTGGAAGGTTTACAAAACCCTGTGGTGGTGGGTCGGCATGCTAATCTGCTCACCCACACTTTCCTGGCCCTAGTAGAGTTTAAGGATCCATAGATAGCTCCAAAGTGCCACAGACCATTACCCCAGAGGGAGCCCTCACTGCTTGGAGAGTGATAACTAAGGACAGTAAAGACCGGGGAGAATCAGCCCCACCACTATCTGAAACTTTTGAGGAGAAATTTGCTGAATGGTTGCTGGGAGAGGAAAACTGTGGAGGACTTGAAGAAACTATTCTTGCCACCTGGGGTGTTCCTCCCCAACACCCTCTCCTGCTCCAGTGCCCGTAATGGTGGCTGAACCAATGCAGACTCCTATTTCTGCACCTGCCATTAGTCACGACTCTTACCGAAGGTTGAGGATCTTCTCTGGCACCCTCCCCACCCCCCAAGGGGAGGATGACTGGGAGACCTGGATAGACTATGTTGCCCCCCAAGTGCTAGAATGGCAATGCTCGGAAGGTGAAAAGCGAAAGAGGGTTAGTGAGAGCCTCCGAGGTCCTGCCCTGGCTACCATCCGTGCTAAGCGGGCCAGTAACCCTGAGCGACTGCACAGGCCTATCTTGAGGCCTTGGAGAATGTATGGGAGCCCAGATTCTGATGAGGACCTATGGTGGAGAGTAAGAAATGCACAACAGTACCAAGGGAGTTGTTGTCTGTGTATGTCTCTCGGCTGGAAAAATTGTTGCAAGAATGCCTCAGAAAGGGTAGTTTGCCAGCGATTGAACTGGACCGAACCAGACTGGACAGAATCCTTAAGTCTGCCCTTCTCAGAACTGCTGTTGCTTCAGTTCACGCCTGGCAAATCGACTGGAATCCCCACCCTCCTATGATGAGTTAATGAGAGAAATTGAGGAGTTGAGAAAAGCGACCTCGGGAGGTACCTGCCCAACAGCTGTGGCTACGACCAGTGACTGAGGTGACCCATCAAGTGAAGTTCAGGGGCAGAGGTTGACAGTCAATGAGTGCTCTGACAAGGGAAAAGATATGCCACAATGGGGCGAACTGTTGAGAGAGATCCGGAATTCAAAAACAGTCCCTTTATGAAGGCCACGCCTGCAAATGCAGGCCCTGACCTATATCCGACTGCATCTGCTATGGGGTGGGGTACCCACCCATGTATCTCCTGCTGATAACAGCTCCAAACTCAATTCCTTGACCATGGAAGTGGAGAAACTGACGAGATGTCTCCAAATGCTTATCACGCCCGCAGACAGAGATGGCACCCAGGTTTCCAGTTAGTAATACCCGCCCCTGGCTCCCAGTGTGGCGCCTCGCCAGCTCAAACTCCAGAAAGTATGTTTTGCTATAATTGTGGGAAAGATGGGCACATGAAAGGAATGCCAGTCCCCAAAGACACTGACAAAGTTGCATATAGGCTACAAGGAGAGCTTGGAGAAGAAATCAGTGGTTAAGAGGTGCGACATGATCCCAGTGAGGGCACCAAAATGCTAATTCACGTCCTTTTGTGGCAAGGTCAGTTGCCCAGGCCCCCACTACCGCCTCTCCAGACTGGTCCAGAATAGTGGGTCCCTCCATGGAGACCACTGTAAGGTGAATGGAGTGTCTACAAGAGCTGTGATAGACAGTGGCTCCCAAGTGACAATTATGTTCCAGGATTGGTATCAGAAGCATTTGTCAGGCGTACCCTTACAACCATTAGAAGGACTGCATGTATGGGGTTAAGTGAGAAGGCCTACCCTATTCGGGTATATCCGAATTTGGCTGTCTTTCCCCACCTCCAGTGGCTGGAGTGCCGAACAAGTAGAGACCCTAGCCTTAGTGTGTCCCCCACTGGACTGTATGATGGTGTCCCTTTGTTGATTGGAACAAATGCTCATATGTTGGAAGGCTGGCACAGTTGTGTTATGAAAACAGGGGTCAAAGACTAGTAGAGCTTTAAGAGTTCCGGCTTTAATTAAGAAGGCCTATGAGGCACAGAGATGCTGAAAAACAGAACCAGAGGAACCGGTCGGAATTGTATGGAAGAAGGATCCTGAGTCTCTGATCCTGGCCAAATGCCCAGTGTACCTTACAGGGAGAGGTCCGTATCAGAAAGGATGTTAAGAATAAAATATTAATGTTGGATGCACCAGGCGATGGAAAATTGCCAGAGGGACT
This sequence comes from Neoceratodus forsteri, assembly GCA_016271365.2. Classification (NCBI taxonomy): domain Eukaryota; kingdom Metazoa; phylum Chordata; order Ceratodontiformes; family Ceratodontidae; genus Neoceratodus; species Neoceratodus forsteri. The sequence continues at coordinate 47,461,999 of JADMNL010000027.1, forward strand.
GCTGGTCAAGCCTAGTATTTTGCCCGCTAGAGCCCATGCTTATGCCAGAAGGGTAATGGTCCAAGTTCATAATGTGTCTGAAAGAGACATTCGAGTAAACAGAGGTTGCATCCTGGCTAATGTGCATTGTGCAGACACTGCAGTGCTACCCAGCAGCAAGAGTTCAAGGAAGAATGACAGAGTAACGCCTGACTTGTTTGATTTATGACTCCCGCTGCCAGCTGAATGGAAAGTGAGGATCAGTGAAGCTTGCCCAGAGAGACCAGGTGTTTTCTTTAAAGGAATGGGATGTAGGATGCGTGCAAGAGCTGAGCACAATATCCGGCTGCATGACGAAAGACCATTTCGTAGAGAGGTCTCGGCGCCTGGCACCTGCTGACATAGATGATGGAGGCGGCATCTGCAAGAGATGTTAGCTGCTGGTGTAATACAAGAATCCAGAAGCCCTTATGCTTCCCCATTGTGGTAGTGAGGAAAAAGAATGGAACAGTAAGGATGTGTGTGGATTATCGCACCTTAAACGTGGACTATCCTGATCAGTACACAATGCCCCGCATTCAGGATGCTTTGGACTGCCTAAGCGAGGAGCAAGTGGTTCTCTGTGCTGGATCTCCGCGAGTGGGTACTACCAGATCCCGATGGCCCCAGAGGACCGTGAGAAGACAGCCTTTATCTGTCCGCTTGGCTTCTATGAATTCATGAGGATGCCTCAAGGGTTTCAGGTGCCCCAGCCACTTTTCAACGATTGATGGAGCGTGCAGTGGGGACATGAACTTACTAGAGTGCCTGGTATACCTAGATGATGTTATTGTGTTTGGCAGCTCACTGGAGGAACATGAAAGCAGATTATTTAAGGTATTGGACCGACTGGAGGACTTTGGCCTTAAACTGTCCATTGATAAGTGTCAATTCTTCAAACATCAGTAAAGTATGTGGGACACATAGTATCCACCGAGGAATAGAGACCGACCCAAGTAAAGTTGAGGCCTTGACCACCTGGCCACAGCCCCAAAATCTAAAAGAACTGCAAAGATTCCTGGGATTCTGTGGTTATTATCGGCGCTTCATCAAGGACTATTCAAGAGTGATCCGCCCTTTACTTAACCTTACTCAAGGTATCCCCAACCCACAAAAATACCAAAAGTCAGCGTCCTCAAGACTGAAAGAGTGTATTTTCATCCAGTGAAGTATTTGGGGCCCGCTGGACTCCTGATTGTGAGACTGCTTTCATGAGATCATATATCAACTTACCCATGCTCCAGTGCTGGCCTATGCCGATCCAAGAAAACCTTACGTCCTGCACACTGATGCTAGCTTGCAAGGGTTGGGGGCTGTGTTGTACCAAGACACGAGAATGGCCTGAGACCAGTGGCCTTTGCCAGTAGAAGCCTGACCCCATCCGAAAAGAACTATCCTGTACATAAGTTAGAGTTCCTAGCTTTGAAGTGGGCTATTGTTGACCAATTCCATGAGTACTTGTATGGGGCTAAAATACTAGTAAAACTGACAATAATCCTTTGACCTATGTGCAGACCTCAGCTAAGTTGGATGCCACTGGCCATAGGTGGCTTTCTGCATTATCTACATATGACTATGCTCTCGAATACCGAGCAGGTCTGAACCACATAGATGCTGATGCTCTCTCCGGAGGCCTGTTCCCCAGAATGATTGGGTCCGATTGGCAGAACCTGAATTCGGGCACTCTGCGGAAGTTTGACAGGGAGGAACAAATGTCCACGGACGCAGTGGACTGCATGGTGGATTGCTTGGGACCTCTGAGAATTGCATACCTGCTGCTTATTGCCACTTTTCTGCAATAGACATTGGTGCACTCCTCAGCTGGACAATGACAGTATTCGGGGCTCAATCCGCGATCCCATGATCAAAGCAGCTTTAGAAGCCCTCTATGCAGGAAAAGATGTGTCAAATTACGCTCCACTGATTTGAGAACTGCACTGTTATACAAAGAAGGTCCTAAGTTGAAACTGATCAATAAACTGTTATACAGAGAAACAGTAGACAGAGGGGGACAAGTAGACAAACAACAACTAGTGCTGCCCACTGCCTTTCGAGACTCAGTACTGAGGTCCTTGCACAACCACATGGGGCACCTTGGTATAGACAGAACACTTGACTTGGTGAGATCCAGATTCTATTGGCCTAAGATGGGGGCTGATGTGGAGCAACACATTCGAACTTGTAGTCGCTGCTTACAGAGGAAAGCTTTGCCCCAGAGGGCTGCCCCCCTTGTTAACATCACCACCAGTGCACCCATGGAGCTGGTCTGTATTGATTTTCTGAGTTTGGAGTCAGATCAAAGAAATATCAGTAATGTGCTGGTGGTCACTGACCATTTCACGAGATATGCCCAAGCTTTCCCCACCAAAGACCAGAAAGCATCCACTGTGGCCAAAGTACTTGTGAAAACTTTTTGTTCACTATGGGGCTCCACAAAGAATCCATTCTGATCAAGGGAGACTTTGAGAGTCGTCTGATCAAAGAGATGCTTTCTCTGTGGGAGTCGAGAGTCCAGAACCACTCCTTACCACCCCAGGGGACCCACAGCCTGAACGTTTCAACCGCACTTTGCTAGATATGCTAGGCACCCTGCACCCAAAGGACAAGCCTAGATGGAGCCAACAAATTAGCACCCTGGTACATGCTTATAACTGCACCAAAAGTGATGCCACTGGATTCTCCCCTACCGCCTGATGTTTGGAAGAAGCTCGACTACCAGTAGATGTGTGTTTTGGGGTCTCTCTGATGGGGTTCAAGCTGACAACTATTTACAGTATGTGCAAAGTTAAAGGCCCAGCTAACTCATGCGTACCAACTGGCTCAAACCATGGCTGCCAAAAGAAATCTGGCCAACAAAGAAGGTATGATAAAAGGTGAAAGCACAGGAACTCCAGGAGGGAGATCGGGTATTGCTAAGAAATCTGGGACTGCATGGCAAGCACAAGATTGCTGACAGATGGCACCATCTCCCTCACATTGTAGTGGGCAAACTAGATGATCTGCCAGTGTACAAAGTAAGGCCTGAGAATAATTCAAAAGATGTAAAACAATGCATAGAAATCATTTACTGCCCATTGGACAAATCCTGATTGAGTCTGAGCCCCAGAAGATGCCCCTCTGGACCAGTGACTAGAGCTGCTGCTAAGAAAAGATCAAGAAAGTCTGCACCTACAGAAGCAAAGTTAAAGTGTTCCCCTCCACAAGTCCCAGTTGAGCATGACTGTCAGTCCATATCAGAAGAAAGTGAGAGTGACTTTGAATACTATCCTTCTTACGAACTGAGTCAATTGTTTAGGCAATCCCTAGTCAATACTGGAGACAAAGCTGGGCCTTCTGGACTGTCTAAGCCCCAGCTTCATCCCTGGAGCCAATGCTCCCAGAAAGTGAAGTGCAAAGCATCAGATCAGATGAAATGGAATCATTGTGCATGGTTGAACTGTTTGAGCTTTCAGGGAGGAAAATGATAGATTGGGGCAGACTGGTGATACACCGAACAAGAAGAGTATTTTGAGTGCCCTGACAGTCCACTGCCAGTGTCCAGCTCTCCATCTGAGGCCAAATGTTGTGGACTCAGAAACTGTAACTCCTGGAGCTGAAAGTGCCCCAAGTTCTAGCCTCTCTACCCCCATGGAGACTCCCTGACAAGTGAGGACAATGCTGAAAATGAGGCTCAGAGTGCAGACTATAACAGTTCCCCTAGAAAGACTGGTCGAGCTGTAAAGCCTGTGGTGCACCTCAGTTATGATTCACTTGGGAGGCCTGTGGACTTGCCTCTCAATGTTGTCCATAAAGGAGTGTATGTGTCCCGAGCTCATTGCCCAAACTGAGCATCAGTGCTAACTCCAAGTTACTTGTGTTGCCCTCTAAGTATGGTGCCCTTGCCCGTCCAGCCCCAAGGTAACTGATAGGAAGGGCCCTCTCTTCAGGTTTCATGTACAAGAGGTAATAACTTGAGTTATGGTACAATGTGTGTGTAATACTGTGTAAAGAGTCACGTACTGCAATGTTTCAGAAATGTATTCTTGGTAAAATGATATATTGACTGATGATTACATGTGTGAGCCTAATGCAAATGTATATGGTTGCAGTTAAACTTATGGTACTTGCTTGACGCGACGCCAAGCTTTCCCAGGCCAGGAAGGGTGTAACCCCTGCAAATGGGGGTTTCCAAAGACTTCCAGGAGCTTGCTTGAATGCTCCAAGCCTGAATGGTGTTTGGCATTTAAGCCACTTATCAGTAGTGTTTTAGAGCCTCTGGTACTGTCTCTTTAAGAGCTGTCTGCTTGCAGACATAATTAGTTATATGGGGGACTGTGTGTTTCTTTGATTGAGTACCACTCAAGCTGCTGCAATTCACCCCATTTTGCAGTCACTAGGAGTGCAAAGGGAACCTGTCTGAAAGATGTAACTGATTGCCAGAAATCATTTACAGTAATAATAAAATTACAGTTTGTCTAACCTGCTTTCTTTGCAGTCAGAACTGTCTGCCTAGTTCCCCATTCTGGTTTTGAACTGCTGAACTGGACCAATCAGTGTGGGGTAAACTAGCTCTAAAATGATGCCTTGACGAATCAGAACTTGGGACTCATAATCTGAGCCAGCCACAAGAGGATTGTATGGGCAGTGACTCTGGGAGATGTAGTTTAGACTTCAGTGCCTTTTTGGACCAACAGCAGCAGTCTATTGTGAGTGACAGCCAATCCAGTCAAGAACTGGGAAGAACTCAAAGGAAGTGCCGGTTTTGTCTGTTGGGAGTTTCAGTTTGAGATCTGAAAGTGAAGGGGAAAGAAACCCTGTGCTCCTTCAGTGCACAGTTTCAGTCAAAAACGTGTGCAAGGCCCAGAGTTCGCTCTACAACTTGTGTAACTGCTTGTTAGGACTGAATCCGTCCTGGAAAAGAATCAAAGGATCTCTGAAGAGTAGAAACCAGGCTCACCCTGTAGAAGACTGAAGAAATTGTTGAATTACACTCGGTCTGTCAGGAACTGAATCTGCTGTGTGTTCTCCTGGTTATTGTGCAGTAATTGCGATTGGGATACAGATGCAGCCTGCCTGGTATAGTGCTTTCTTTTTTTACCATATAAATGTGTGAGGAGTCTCTTGGAGATCAAAAGTAGCCCTGCTGACATTGAAGGACCATATCTTCTTTGGAGGTCGTGAGTACTAATTCGGGTCGCTCCTGTTGTTGCCACATTAAATCCAAATGGAATTACTGTACTGCTGACTGTTTAATTTTCCTTTTCTCTGTGTGAAGGGCCCTACCAGCTGCCACGTTTGGACTAGCCACTAGGGCTTGGGTACCCAGGGACAGTAACTGATAAGGATAGGCCTGTGCACAGAGCCATAGAGTAGATTATTAGAGTGATAAGCTAATTAACCTGATTTCCCCTGTCCTTGTTATATCCCCTAAATAAATCAGAGCTGCTTGTTTCAGCAAAGTTATACTGCCTGAGGTATTTGTCTATGTTAAAGTACTGTACTGTGATTGTTGCACTCTATCTCATTTCACAGGAGGTCCCAGTGCGGAACCAGTCCTGGGGGTAAGTGTATACTGTGAAGGTAATTCTGATATATTGTGTGGGCCACTAGTGGGAAGAAAGGGGGGTTGCAGTGTCCCAGAGGGCTGTGACCAAGTTAGTTTAACTATTGCAAACCCTGACCTCTGGGTGGAGGCACCCGCCATTGGATCCAGGCCCCTCAACCTGTTAGTGGCAAATCAGGCAGGGGTAGTAGCCCCTGGGATAGCGCCATTTAGGGGTTACACTTGCTTCAACAGGAATAAAATCAGGGGCAGTGACATTTGACACAGAGGATGAATAGGCATCTCAGCTGTTTTTTAAACGGGCCTAATTTATTGAGACTAAGGATAGAATCGGGGAGCTTGTTAAGCCACTAAGTTGTTCTGATAGCAAATGCTCTCATTGCATGGGTGGGCAAATCAGCATGTTTTGTACAAAAATGTGACTTAAAATGGAGGAGTTTGCCCAGAAAGCTGGTGCAAAGTTCTTTTTTGTTTGTTTGCTTGTTTTAATGATAATTTGACTCACACGTGCTGGTTTAAAAATAACAAATTCTGTTTTTGTTCTGGTGTTTTCTGTTGAAAATGGAACATCGTTGTCCATAATGACAACTGCAGATTATGATAACCTGCTCATGTCACAGCATTCTTTAAAGAGCACATTTCCTGGCATTTTCATTAAAATCCCTTTAGAACACCGTAAAAAGCCACACCTCCCTCGAAGACCGTCCATACATAAATTGTATTTTTCAGAGCCATAGTTTTTGGAAGGGAAGAGATCGTATTTTGGCTCTGTGGATTCGAGTCGCAGATCCCTTCCACTTCCCTGTTCAGAGTACTGCCCTTCGCTAGCAAGTTTTTTGAGAGCGTGGGGGGCATGTTCCATAGACTACTATAGGGGCTGACTTTAACGTCTTTTTGTTAATAGTTCATGGTTCTGATTTGGATAACTCAAGGCTACTGCTAAACTAACAAGAGCCTTATTAGTTGTGCAGTGACCTTGATTTATCTGAATCAGAACCTACGACTATTTAAAAAAAAAAAAAATGACCCTAACCTCTGTAGTAATCTGTGGAGCACGCCCCTGTGCACTCCATATAATTACGTTACAAAACATGCTAGCACAGGGGTGGTGCTCTGGACAGAGAAGTGGAAGGGATCTGCAGCTTGGCTCCACAGAGCCAAAATATGATCCCTTCTCTTCCAAAAACCATCGCTCTCAAAAGTATAATGTATGTATGGACAAACTCCGTGGGAGGTAAGGCTTCATACTGTCTTGCCTTGGGGACACCAGGAAAGGGGCCCTTTATAGAATGCAGCAAAATCAGGCTAAGTAAATTATAAGATGTTTCTGATTTCTTTCAGAAATTTGTCACCACAATCCACACCTTTAAATTAATCTGGCATTGACTTAGCCGACGTTATGTGCCCAAAGACACTCTTTGAAGGCAGTTATGGACTAGGGAAATGAAAACATTTTGATTAAAACCTATTTTTAAATACTAATACAAAATAAGGGCCCTAGGAGGATTAATCATTCAAACAACATGAAGTCTTGCCGTATTCTGACATATGCAGTTAGCCTCAGCACTTGAACTGCTCCGGAGAGTAAGGGGTTAATTCTATGCCAGGGCATAGAACATTGAGCGCGAGGTCAGTTTTCAAACCTCTGTCTCTGGTACATCTCTGGTGCATTTCAGTGTAACCGTCAGATTCTTTACTCTGCCTAACTGTGAAGTCACTCTGGAGATTTCTCCTTCGCTTCAGTTCGGTAAAGTTTTGAATCGGTCGGTTTGTTCAACTGATTTTCTTGTTTTTTCGGTATCAGATCTCTGTCTTCAGTACAGGGTAGCGTAAGTAGTTTTTTTCAATCAACCATTCCCTCCCACAGTAGCATATTTTCAGGCTGGGTCAGATCTACCAGGAAGGAAGCCCCATTCTTTGGTGAAGTTCTCAATTTTATTTTTAACTAAGAGAGTCAGCCTTTCCAGTGCCAGTATCCGCAGGGCCAAAGTACGCCAGCACTGTATTGTGGGTGTTACATTCGAGACCCACGTATTTTGAATACAGTGTCTAACTGTACCAAGAAGAATCCTAACCCATCTTGGAAGGTGCTCCCATTCCCCTTTTTCATCAATCTCTACCCCAAATAAGCATATCTTGGAGTCTAACTGCAGTACCCTTCCCCACATATGCCCAACTTCCTGAACCACCCCATCCCATAATTCCCGAAGGATAGGGCACGTGCAGAAGCAATGAAAATAATTTCCTTCCTCCAGTCTACACCGTCCACATTGTGGGGATATGGTGGGATGGTATTTATGCACTAAGGCAGGTGGGCTGTAGACCCTGTGTATAAATTTGTAGCAAACCTCTTTATACTTGTTGCAATCAAAAGACCCATATGCAAAGAAAGCAATAAGGTCCAATCTTGATCTCGAATCTGTATATTTAGATCTCTCTCCCATAATCTCCTCACCCTTAGAGAAAGATCTGGAAGGCACTGTCTAGTCTCCTTCACTGCTTGTCCTATAAACTCCTTAGAATCCTGCTTCGCAGTCAGAATCAGTGATTCTATCTTCACCATTTCAGCCAATCCCGGTTCTTCTCCAGCCAGTCCTGCAACATAGGCTGTAACCTGAAAAAACCTAAAATGGTTACCCAGCCCTAAGTCTAGCCTCTGACACAACCCTTTAAAGGAGCTGAGCCACCCCTACCATACACAAATCTCGTATGGATCCTATTCCATTCTTTTCTCAGATCTTGAATCCCGTGTCTTCCCAGTCTGGGAGAAAATAAGGATTCCCCGCCACAGGAACTAGGTAGGTATCTACATTTTTAATCTCCCGCTGTTTTAGGAGTTTACCCCAACTATGCAGTGCGGCAACAACCAATGGGTTCCCCCCATCCTGTAATCTTATAACCCTAACACCCTGTCTATCTCAGTAGGCTGATAATCTGGCTCAGCACCCCCATTGTTCGAGGCCCACCCAGCTAGCCACCCTAGCCATATGCACCCAATCACTAACATATTTCTGTTGTGCTGCCAGATGGTAATTACCTAGGTCCAGGAAATTTAGCCCGCCCCTTCCCATGTCTGCTTTAAGTCTTTGCAGGCTTACCCTGGGCCTTTTTCCCTGCCATATAAACACAGAGAACATGTTTTTCTATCTTCTTAGTGTCCTGCTTCGTTTAATCCACATGCACCATCTGCATAATGTATACCAGCCAAGGAAGTATATTCATCTTAATTAGGTTTATCCTTCCTAACCAAGAAATTTGGAGGGCTGCCCACCTCCTAAGATCTGTTTCAGTAGTTTTAAGCAAAGGCACATAGTTCAAATCATATAACGATCCCAGATTCCACCCTATTTTTATACCCAAGTATGTAAAATTGTTCCCCACCCACTTAAGGCCCCATGTCCGCTCTAGATCTGGTCCCTTTGGTAGTCTCATTATTTCCGATTTATCAGTATTAATTCTGTATCCTGAGAACCGTGCAGATTCTCCCACCACCTCTAATAGTGCGGGCACAGAGGTCGTGGGGTCTGTTACAAACAACATATCATCTGCATACATCGTTATTTTACGTTGATTACCTGATACACCTTGCACTCCTTGAATATTTCCACTTTGCCTAATGGCAATAGCAAGGAGTTCCATCGCCATGGTGAACAATAACAGGGAAAGCGGGCATCCCTGTCTTGTACCCCGGCCTAACCCAAATCCCTCAGAGAGAGTACCATGAGTACCGTTTACCAAAACTCTTGCTCGAGGCAAGTGGTACATTGCCTTTACCCACCCCACAAACATGTCTCCCGGACCAGACCGGGGTCAACACCTCAAACAGATATTCCCACTGCACCCTGTCAAATGCCTTTTCTGCATCCATAGAGATGATGCACGTGTCCTCCTTCCCTTTAGTTGCCCTCCAAATCACATTTAATAATCTCCTTACATTGTGGTAAGACAGGCGCCCCTTAACAAACCCGGTCTAGTTTGGGTGAACAATGTCCAGCAACACCAACTCCAATCTCCCTGCCAAAACCTTAGCCAATATTTTCATATCACAATTTAAAAGTGATATTGGGCTATAGGCTGCACACTCCATAAGATCTTTTCCAGCTTTTGGGATCAGACAAATCACAGCATCTGAGAAAGTAGCAGGGAGCTGCAGGGGTTCTCCTGCTGCTGAACGGTTTCAGCCAGTGGACCAGCCAAATGAGTCGCCATATGCTTATAGTAGTCCACCGGGTAGCCGTTTGGGCCACTCCCCTTCCCACTCCTCAGTCTCTGTATTGCCTGCAGCACCTCTGCTTTTGTAATAGGGCCATTTAACATTTCTTGCTGTACTTCAGATACCTGAGGCATGTTAACTTTTCTCAAGAACTCCCACATAATCTCCGTCTGTCCCCCTTCCGTCTGGTACAAATGCCTAAAAAATTCCGTAAAACATTCCCTTATCCATTGTGGCTGTTTATGCACTTTTCCCTTCCGGTCCTTAATGGCAGCAATACGCGTGGGGCATTTACCACCCTTCATTAATCTGACCAACATGGGTCCTGGCTTATTGCCCCACTCATAGAGCTGCTTCTTGCAAAATGTCCAGGATTTCCTCGCTTCCCCACTTACTAAGGCATTCAAGGCCTCTCTGGTCAGCTTCAGGCAGTCCCTTGCCCCTTCCTCCTCTCCCCCTGCTGCCTGCCTTTCTAAGTCCCTTACCTTAGCCTCGATTTCCAGCCTTTTCTCGTGTTTTCTTTTCTTTACTCCAGACACATACTTAATTATCATTCCCCTCCTAAAAGCTTTCCCTGCATCCCAGATAACAGACTTAGAGGTAGGGGAATCCTTATTCGCTGCCGTATAATCCTTCCATTGTTCATCCAGATATTCTTTGAACCCCTTATCCCCCAAGAGATATGTCGGGAATTTCCAGGGAGGGGGCCCATCCCTTGGCTCATTCATACGCGGAGCCAGGATCACCATCGCATGGTCCAAAACATGAATAGGGCTATGCCGGATCTTTCAAATTCTCCCATACCACTCCTGCAGCATAAACAAATAGTCTATACGTGACCTTGTACCATGTGGATTAGAATAGAATGTCAATTCTTTTGCTCCCGGGCTTGCCTCCCACCACCCATCTATCAGACCTAGGTCTACCATCCCCACCCCCCTCCACTGTACTATTGCTCCATTCTTCCTACCTTTGCCCTGAGAGTGATCACAGGCAGGGTCCAAGGTGCAGTTCATATCCCCCCCAATATCAGTCCTGGGAATTGTTCCTTAACCAACAGGGCAAGGAGGGAGCCATAGAAGGCATGATCAAATACCGCCGGTGCATAGATACTGCCAAATCTGATTTGTTCCCCCCCAGAGCTCTCCTGTAACAAAGACATATCTACCATCCACTGGATCCCTAACCACTCTCTTAATTTGGAGTGGCAAATGTTTGTGCAGGAGGGCAGCGACCCCATGCTTATGTGCTTTATATGATGCAAATAAGCATTTCCCCACCCAACCCTTTATTAGCTTATTATGTTCTGACACTGTAAGGTGCGTTTCTTGTAGCAAGGCCACTTGCGCTCCCTGTCGCTGCAGTGCCGTCAGCAAAGCTGCACATTTTATCGGGGTCCCTATCCCCCTGACATTCCAAGAATGTACAGTTGGGTCTTGTTTATTAGCCATGGTAATAAATAACATTTGTCTTTGAGCCCCATTCCAACCTTGAAATAGACCCCTCCAGGTACTGTTCCCTCTCTCTAATTTGATACATCTTGCATCTGATCCTGTAACATAGTAAACTTCTGGATGTGAATACATGTGATCCAACAGGTAAACGAATAATAACGAAAAACATTTTAACAACTTCCCAACTCCCCCCAATTTCCCAACCCTGAGAATCTTTTTTTTTTTTTCCACTACTACCTCCTTTCCCAGAAAAATGTACATCATTCCCTTCCTTCTGTTGCATTTTTTGCTGACCTTCTATTTGTGCTGTGTTAAATATTGTCCCCTCCTGCAGAAAAGCACTTCTCAACTTAAAAAAACAATGTATCCTCCTCTCTCCCTCTCCCCATTTCCTCCTCCTTATGCGAACAGACACTAACAGCAAAACTGTGCTATCAGTGTCAAAAACAGTTGCCCTCCAAGAATCCATGTCCTCCCCCCCTTCTCCCCTCGGGATTCTTTAAAAACCTGTCCATATCTCCGAACATATTTTGCATATTCTGTGTGTGGCTAATGTCCCATCAGGAATAAACATTGACAAACACTGCCCAGAATCCTGCAACGAAAATATTAACCATATGTGACTTATACCCATTCCCCAGAAGCACAGTTCTTTACACTATAAAGCATTGTCCCCTATTCATGTTCTAATCACTGTATATTTCCTAAGGGATCCCTCTGCACCTCCGATATTGGAGTGCGGGAAAAGATGAGTCCAACACAGGAGGCCCATTGAAAGAACCGAAACTTCACCCACTGCAGAAATTCCAGTCTCTCACTGTCCTCTCCCCCAGCTTTAAACTGCAAAGGGTCTCAGTTAGTGTTTGCCTCCCACCCTGAGAGTCCACGAAATGTCTCATCTTCCCCCTACACCTCCCATTCCGGGAGCGCGGGAACAATGACGATCCTCTCTCAAATGTAAAACCAAACCCTGTACCTCCAGAGATGGAGCACGGGACCCAAGAGGAGTTCCCATCCGCAGGCCCTTCGTGTTTCTTTCTCTCACAGTCCCTGATATATCCAGGCAGACAGGCAGTAGGTCACTCTGCGCCAAATGTCCAAAACAAAAACCCACAACATAATTCTCTTAACTACAGCAAGCTCCAAGCCCTCCACATATTCTCCTATGCACAAAAAGGAAAAATGGCAGGAAGCCGCCGAACATAGGATCCTCATGTAATTGTCACATACAGAGTTCAGGCCCCATTCGCCACAGCTAATCTGAGTTTGTGTGACTAAAATATGCCCAAAAAACCTCCATGCGCTATAACAGACAAAACATTCACGTCTCTTGCCCTCTTTCTTAGTAGGCCACAGGCAACCACATTAGGTCAGAGTTTAGCCTACTTTCCTTCGCAGATCCTCCACAAACTTTTTAGCCTTTTCGATATCCCAAAAGGAGAAGACTGCTACTTCATGTCGAATTTTTAGAGTAGCTGGTTATATCATGTAGTTCTCTACTTTTAATGAGTGCAGGGTAGCCATGACTTCATTGAACAGCATTCTTTTCTTTCGAAGCCTTGCCGAGTAATCCTGTGACAGAAATATTCTGTGGCCTTCACACTCCAAATGGCCCTTTTCCCTGTAGACTCTTAGGACAGCTTCCCTATCCTGAAAGTTGTGAAATTTCACAATGAGTTGATGCAAGTTGTCCCGCCAGGGGCCAAGGCATAATCGCGCGGTGTGCCCGCTCCAATTTGAGTCTCCCATTTTTCATCTCATCTATTCCTGTTGTTTTATCCCTACTTGAGGTTATAATGCACTCCTTGTGACACCACAATTACTCCCATGGCAACAGATTGTGATGTCACAATACAGGATTATGACTTGAAGTAGGAGTAAGCTAAAGAGGGAGATAAACTCTAAGGTATAAAGATCATGTATTCATGCTGATTTCCTTGGAAATAAATAACAGGAAGGAGAAATCTATGCAAAATGGAATGCAAGCTGAATTGGACCTAAATGTCATGTTTTTCAAAGTTTTCTTTGGGGCGTCAGCAGCTCTTTAAAATAGAAGGGGGTATAAATGGGTCTGAATGGTTTTTGATTTCCATAATCTCTGTTTTGGTCCAGTTGACTTTACATCCAGAAGCAGAGCCATACTGTGTAAGAATTTCCAAGACAGGGATGAAAGAATGATTTAGATTTGAGACACACATTAATGTATCGTCTGCATATAAATTAATACAGTGCTCTGTGTAGTTGATTTTAGGATGTAAAATAAGCTGAGATTTTCTGATGGATAGGGCCAAGGGTTCAGTGGAGAGGGCAAACATGAGAGGTGAGAGTGGGCACCCTTGCCTGGTGCCCTGGTGTAACTGGAAAACTGGTGAGATATCTTGATTTGTGTTGATCCTGGCCACCAGATTGGAATACAAAATATCCACCCACTTACAGAAATTGGAACCAAAGCCAAAGCTGTGAAGAACTGCCTTAATGTAAGGCCATTTAACACGATCGAAGGCTTTTTCTGCATCAAGCAGAAGCAGGGAAAGGTCAGAATCTCTGTGATAGTCCAGTATATTAAGTGTTCTCCTAATATTAGATGTTAGAGAACGGCCTGTAATAAGGCCGTTCTGATCTGGAAGTACTAATTGGAGAAATAGTTTTTCCAATCTGGTGGCCAGAATTTTAGCCATAATTTTAAAGTCTGAATTGATTAGGCAAAGTCACTCCTCGCCTTGCTGAGTCTCTCTGTACTGGCGCTCATTCACTTTCTTTGTACCAGATTTCACATTTTTTTTTAATATAAAGTAAATTAAAATATGTTGTGGAAGCTCTGACTCAGCAGAGCTGCTTCTCGATTCACTCTCTCCCTCTACTGGTCCTTGGTGCTGCTTGCTAGTTCCCTTAACAGAACCATATGCAATTAAAAAAAAAAAATAATAATAAAATATGGGTAATCATAAACAACTTGTCTTGTATTTCCATCTGGAGGTCGAGATAACAGCATGGACCTCTCAAGCTTTGCTGTCGAGATCCATATGTTATCTCGAGCCCTCGATGGAAACACAGGCTTGTTGTATATGGTCATCCATCCATTATTCCTTATGTAATGACCATTGGCTATATGAATAAAGTATTGGTGATAATGTAAAATTAACCCCTGATCACACGTGAATGTAAAAAAAAAAAAAGATTTCTTTTCTAGTTCAAAACTGAAACATTTTATTTCAATTTGACAAATCACCAAAATCTCCCCTTCCCTTTGGTGGTGGAACAGGGAACAGTCCAACAGTCTGCACAAGAGTACAGCTGTACTTGGATAAGAGTTTGGGGGGGTACTGAGATCTCATAAATCCTGGTCTTTGGTTTTTGGACATCATGTAATTTATAATAGTTCGTTACAGATTGAGCATGCATGTACCTAGGCTAGACTAGCTAAGCTGCAGCGTGTGTTATTCAGAGGGGTGTTTCGTGTACCAGTTTTACAGCTGTGAGAGATGGGGAAAAAATGCCCTGTCAGGCAGCGGTATAAATCCCACTTTAACAAAGTCAATATGAGCTCTATTCTGTTTAGACTGCACTTCAGCAGTTTGGCAAACGTGTTCTTGCCGTCCAGTTGATGGCTTGTATGAAGCACTCCCCAAGTCTTCAGTACAGTCGGTTAGAAAATGGGAAACGCACAATCCTGAACTGTGATTGATTGGTGGAATCTAATCAGATGACTTTGCAGGTATAACAGCATACCCACCCTGGTCAGTCAGAAAACTCTTTTGCATTTTGGGGGTGTTCTACTCATTTTGTAAGTTATGTGACACTTCAGAGACATGCCAGTCATGCTGGATTAGCACTCTTTCCCTGGGTGAGGAGACACCCGCCTGTGCTTTGTGTGTCACTTGTATACTTGGGTATGTGTTAGTTTAGCAATACTACACAGCGGTGTATTTTGTCACAGAATAGCGCCACCGCTCGGGTGCATTCAACCACTTTCAAAGTGATACTATCCTAAATAACACATTCTGGACTGCGTTATTGCTAGTATCAAATGGATTACTAGTACATAAAGTATAGTTTTCTGGGCCATGGTGTTAAAGCATGGAATGTTTTTTAGGCTATGGGGTTTGAGGAAATCCCTTACCCATTTGATAATAAAGGAATAATGCATGACAGGGTGTGTCTTGTGCTGGGATAACGCCACGCCTGGGGGGGTTGGGCACGAGGCTGCAGGCCGAGTGTGTCTAATGCCCCAGGCGTGGCTTTATCCCAAACGAGACACACCCTGGAGTGCATTATTCCTCTTATACAATGGCTTGTTGTTGTTATATATGAAATAAAAAAAAATAATTTTAAAGGATGTTTTTATTAGTGTGGAAAAATATTTTTGTTTAAGAGGAGGTCATCGTAATGGACATCTACATTGGTTCACAGTGCTGAGACTAGACCCATGGCGTTATGCTGGGATAATGCCACGGGTCTAGCCCCAAACTGACCAATCACAGTCCAAGATTCTTTATTGACATTGTATAACCCTGCATACCATATAACCTGTCATGGTTAATGTTTATTTGCTTTGCAGCTTGACTTAAAGGAATGATCCTGTTTCCTGTAGTACTGTCCTCAATAGTGCCTGGTTGCTGAGATGAGTAACTAGCACAGTTCTCCAGTTTCTATGAAATGTAGGCGGTACTGGTTCTCTGAGGTGGAGCCTGTAGCACTCCATTTTCAGACACTGTATTTACAATCTGTTGCTTTTGGGTGACTGCACTGCAGGAAAGGATGACCTTTCGTTGATGCAGCATCCTCCTGCCCAGCAGCGCAGCCTCCAGTGGGATGCAGAGTGCAAACATGTTTAAAAATGACACGTCTCCATTTGTGCCCGGACCTCAGTTACTGGCTAAATTTGGACCAATCTGAGAACTGCACTGTACAAGCCACTAGGGCAGTATATGGACAGCACTTAAGAAAATCAGGTCCCATTTGCAACATCAAATTGATAAATGACTAGAAATTCTTGTAATCAATAAAGACCAAATCAACATGCCTGTTGACTATTTTTCTTTTTTTCACATTCAGTTCTGGCAGAGATGCACCCCATATCTCTCCCATGGAGCCCTCACCTCACTCGCATCCAACTGCTGTCCCCCCATGGCCTACCTGCACAGGTTGATTGGTCATGGCTTACCTCCCCCCCGACAGCAGGGCTCCCCTGCGGTTAGTGGGGGACAGACCGAGATCATCAAGTGCCTGGACTAGTCATGCCTTAGGTTTCTGGCAGGCGAGGGGGAGGGCCGCCATCATACAGCATGGCTGGAGAGGGTTTTCCATGTTATGGTTTCGCCTGGAGGGTTGGAATTGAAGTAATATCCTGCTGCGTCATGCACACTCCTGTGCCTGGCGCACTGTCGTCTGCCACATCCTCCAGTCCCTTTCATTGGGGAGGTCCCAGGCTTACTTCTCCCTGGATACCACCAGGAGTTAGCCTTTTGCCCGGGTGCCTGTCTTCCTCCCGCCCCGGAGGAGGTGAGCTGTCCACCAGATGCTCCAACTTCCGCCCCTCAGTTGGCCGTCCGATGCTCTGTGCTTGTTCCTGAACCTAGGTTGTTGGTTTCACAAGCAGCAACGCAACTGCCCGGCCAGTCCTGACTGTTTTTCTTATTGGGCTTAAGCGTTGGATATCCATTAAGGCATAGAGCTTCTAGTAGGCAAAGGGACAGTAGTTTCAGTCATGAAGAGAAATATTTTCACTTGGTATGTGATCCATTCTGGTGTCAGAAGTGTGCTGTGGAAAATAAAATGTAAAAAAAAAAAAAGCCTAAATGTGCACTGTGTACAAGTTCTCTGCCTGCAGTTTGACAGTTTGCTGTGCTGCTGTATGCCTGACTACAGATTCCAGTAAGAGAGACAAGAAATTTAAGGCTCATCAGCAGTTTGGAGATCGCAGAGGAGGGGTCATCAGTGCCCGCACGTACTTCTACGCAGATGAAGCCAAATGTGATGGCCACATGGAAACCTTTCTTAAGTGCATAGAAGCATCAGGTACACAACTATTGGCTTTTACTGTTCATTTCTTTAAGTTATATACTATTTATCCAGTTATCTTTTTGTTATAGGTAAATAATACATATGCCTCATGCTCTGATTGCATGGAGACATCTAGAACCACAACCTAGCTCTTTCTGGTGTATGTGCCTGCATGTTCCAGAATTGGTATCTCAGGGAGCTGGTCGTAAAGGAGGTCCTCTTCATCCCAGAAATTTCCACTGATACAGGCCCTCATCTTGTACAAGAGGTGTCTCAGCAAGGGAATACCATTTGTGATCCCTTTTCCTGATTCCAAATGCAACCATGTTGGGCTGGGGAGCCCACCTAGGGTCAGAGATGGAGCATGGGCTTTGGAATCCATGGTAGATACCAAACTGCACATAACGCTCTGGAGCTCAGGGCTATAAAGCTTGTTCTTTTGACCCTCACCCCTCTGATCAGGACTCATTTCCTACGGTAAAAACCAATACCACCACTGCCACATTCTACCTGAATAGGCTGTGAGAGTCCAGGTCCTCTTGAGTTTTTCAGTGTCAATGCAGGTGTGGGAGATCACGTTCTTACCCACACTCACATCTGTAGTCCATGTGGAAGGTGCTGAGAATTGTCTGTTGGACAGTCTCAGTCCTATGGACTTTATCATGAGTGGCATAAGCACAAAGGGGTTTTACAAAATATATTCTTCAAATGGGGAACTCCACTGTCGCCCTCTTTGCCTCAAGAGAAAATCACACTCTTTACGTACAATGCTTATGACTTGGCATTCCCAAGTCCATTAAAGGACAACACTATTTAGCCAAACAAGACCGCCACCTAACAGATAAACCCCTTATTTGGGGTTAAAAAAATATTGTTTTAGTACCTTATAGCACCTGTATTTAAGTTGTGTAAATCCTCTGGTATGTAAACAATGGGCATGTTGTGCGGTGCCATTTAGAGTATAGAGCACAGTTCCGTGCTGCTCAGTTGTACTGATGGCATACAAGTGAGCAGCACGGAGCCACACTCTATACTTCAAATGGTGCCATGCAGCCATTATTTCCATACCAGAGGATTTACGCAACTTAAATACAGGCACTAGAATTATTTTTTCAAGTGAAACCCGAAATTGGGGGTTTGTCAGTCAGGCGGTAGGCCTTTTTAGCTAAATAATGTTTTCTTTAAAAGAAGCCCTGAGCTAATACGTTGATGGGCGTTTTGTCTGCCTTCCCTCCCTTCTCTCCTTGAAAAGTCATTTTGGAGGTCAAGCGGAACAGGGCTCAACTGATCCCATTTAGCCCAGATTGAGTTGGACAGATCTGGTACTAGGACTTGCTATACATCTATGTTTAGAACATAGTCTCTTCTCCTCAGATCCGATCTCCTATCCCTCTGTCAGGGCAGGGTCTTCCATCCAAATATCTGATCTCTGTGCCCAAAGGCTTGGTTCCTTAGAGCTTAGAACTGGAGTCCTTAAGATTTTCAGATGATGCATTGCAGATACACAGTCTCCAGGAAGCAATCCATTGAGAGGACTTCGCTAAGTGGCAGAGGTTTTCCTCAGTTTGTCAGGCGAGATCCCTTTCCTGACCCTTCTCCAGTGAGGAGTGGGCTGGATTATCTCCTTTCTCCGGCCTCGACTGGGTTGTGTCTGTCATAACTAAGGGTCCATCACTGTGTTGGGAGTTCCCTACTGCTTCAGTCTATATTTTTTTTTTTTTTGATTTTGTTGTTTAGAATAAAAGTAAGGAAACAAATAGAACCCCATTAGATCGGGAGCCCACCCCAGTTCATAGCATTGCTTTCTCATGAAATAGGGAGCTGGCGCTAGCCATTCTGGCTGTATTTCACTATAGAGGGGCAACAGCCTGGTATACATTATCAGAAACTATCAAACCTTTACTAGTTTACCTGTTACAGTGGTGATAGTTTACTTAATGTAACTGATAGTTGCTCTTTTATATTGTAACCCATCGGCAGGAAAAAAAAACTGCAGCGCTTGTATACTCAACCTGTTCTGCAAAAGCCCCTTGGGAATGGGATCATACCGGAAACGGGAGAACAGATTTTAGAATGGGTAAAAATGAATTCCATATCATCACAGAAAGGTGGAAGAGGAGAAAAGTGAAAGATCTAAGAGGGGGAAGAGAAACTTGTGTGAGAGAGAAAGAGACAGACAGAGAAAGTTGAGAGGGAAAGAGAAAGTTTTAAGCCAGACAGACGAGGAGAGGACAGAGGAAAGAGGAAACAGGAAACAAAGTGATACAGAATGACTAGCTGATTGAGGATTTCTGTAGCGCTCCACATTGTCAATGGGCATTCAGAACTACTGGGTATTTTGCACCCCTACTAGGGGAAATGGCACAGCCCAACGCTTTGTAATGCTGGGCATATGAGGATTCCAAGCAGGAGCAACTCTCCTGTATTAGTTGTGCCATGACATGGGAAAGACCTGTCAAGCTTCTCTGAAGAAACTTTATGCTATTTTTGGCTTGGGGTTGCAATTCTGCATAGCAGGTTGGGGCTAGCTGGTGACAGAGAGCACCCCTAAATTTAAATCGAGCCTGTTAAGCTGCAGCTTTCAAACTGAATAACCTGTTTTTCCCCATTTTGCAGTGCTTGGATTGGGGGCAATGTCTGCCTTTCTTTTAGGGTGTTTTGTTTGAATGATCTCCGATCATTTGCAAAAAAAAAAAAAAGTGCCCAATAAGTGTTATTTTTCTATTTGTATTGTGAAGATTTATGTTAGGGCTTTTGGGGGGGGGGGTGCCTACTGTCTGTTTGGATGTTGGTCCATTATCATTAATTTTACCCCTCCTTCATTGTTTATTTTTGATAAAATTCTATATTTTGACTGTGTGCTGTTTCTTTACTGAGGAACTTGCCTTTTTAAGACGCAGTTCCCGTTCCAGTCTTGTCAGCAGCATAGCCCTGCCTTGGCTAGTGCTCTGTAGTACAACCTGTTTACTTTTTTGACAGGAGCTTATTTCCATTACTGAGATTTTGCGTAACTTGTACTTGATTCTGAGGCTTTGCTTCCATCAGTCATTGGTGGGAATTTCAGCTCCTCAGAGCCGTCGGTGTTTTCCCACCATCCGACAGAGCATTTCTTTCCAGTGGGCACACGCTCCTCTCCTCAGAATCTCACCAGTGGGTCTCCATGTGCTTGTATTGCTGTGAGCCCATGCCCTTCTTGACATGATGATGATGTCATGCCAGTGACATGATGTCGTACATGCACCTGTGCGAGAGCACACGCATATATGAGCCTTGCTACAGCTCAATTAGATGCGCGGCTCAACTCTTGCTGCTTCTTGCCTAGGAGGCAGAGAAATTCATCACCGGAGCATCTGTGGAGTGTTCCTTTGATTTTTCGCTAGCCCTACAAAGGTGGGACTTGTTTTCTGAAGTTACTCTATATTTAATCATGCAGCATAGAGTATTTTTGTTTTATATTATTTTAAGGCCCAAGCTTAAACAGGGCTGCCATTTGGCACCATGGCTTATCGGAAGCCATTACAATTCAACAGATGTTAAGAACTGCAAGAGTGTGATGAGACACTCACCCATGGGTTCCTATTGCCCTCATTGTGTTACCCAGCATAATATTTTTCAAACAGTCTCCCCCCCCAAGCTGGCCCTCTGAGCTGGGGGGGAGGGGCACTTGGTACTTCAGTTGGCAGTGGCAAAGCAGAATTGCATAAATCCTTATTGTTGCTCTTGGGAGAGCTTCTGAGTCCTGATGTTCCGCAGGACATCCCATCAGACACACCCAACCCCAAATAGGGCCCTTCAGGTCGGGGGGGCCAACACAGACATGACCAGGTGCATTGCAGTAAGAAAGGGCTGCAGATGCAGGTATTTAGAGGGTCAGGAAGAGGATGTTGGTGATCTTGGGGAAAATCCTGACCCTTCAAAGCTACTTTATGATGAGGAGGACTACCCTTCTGAGGAGGAGGAGGAGGATGAAGGAGGAGGAAGAGGAGTGGACGGAGCCGAAGAGGAGGATCCCTATCCCTCCCCTGTTTGATAACAAGTCCTTGTCCTTACTGCTAGCTGAGGCATGTAGGTCCTTACAGCTCAAGGAGGAGCAGTCCACAGAGACAGTAGACAGTCCTATTTTGTCCGCATCTTTCTCTGCTCCTAAATGTTTCCTGAGCTTTCTTCACTGTGACCAAATTGTTCAACAAGAAAAGACAGGACTAGACCAAAGAAAGTCTTTGCCAAAGCCAAAAACCCATTGTTGTTTCCTCTTTTTGGAGGAAAAAATTTGCAGGTGGGAAACCCCTCCTCTGGCGGCTAAGGCGGTACATAATTCTGTTAAGCACACCACTATCGCTATTGAAGGATCAATAGCAATAACAGACTCAAATGACAAATGAGTGGATGCCGCATGTGGAAGGGCCTTCACTTCTAATGGCGCAAACCTTCGCACCTCGTATGCCTCGTTTCAAACAACATGAAGTCTTGCTGTATTCTGACTTATTGCAGTTAGCCTCAGCACTTGAACTGCTCCGGAGAGGAAAGAGTTAAATTCTATGCAGGCATAGAACGTTGAGCTCAAGCCCGGTTCAAACCTCTGCCTGCTGCACTTTGACGTGTAACCGTCAGATACTTTACTCCGACTAACGGAACAGTCAATCCAGAGATTTCTCATCTGCTCATGGTTCAAAGTCGGTTAAAGTTGTCGGTTTTTCCGATCCGTTTATTTTCGGTTCGGATCCCTGTCTGTGGTACAGTAAGTGCTTAGGTAATGGGCTAGCTGTAAAAAAAAAAAAAAAAAAAAAAAAACTTGTGGAAATCATAATTTTATAAACTTTTAAATGGTTCAGCTGAACCAGATACCTTGTGTGCTACTGTTTTTCTCTTTTTTTTCTTTAGGTCAAGTGTGTGCTACCGGCCCTTATTGTTTTTTTTGTTTGTTTGTTTTTTTTAAAAAAAACGTGTTTTTACGTTTTTTTCAAATACCCATAACACGGTTAGAAACCGATAAGGGGGTCTTGCCTAGTTTTTGCTGAGTAAAGGGTAAGTTTTGATTATTAGTATGGCTACGTCTGAGAAACCCAAAAGAAAAACTGGGCCCACTGGGTTTCAACACTGCAGTGTGTGTGGGGAGGTCTTTGCTAAGGCTGATCCCCACACCACTTGTGTTTATTGTCTGGGTTTTGACCACCTCGATTCAGACTACCAAATCTACAAGAATTTCCCTAAATCCACACTGGAGAAGAGATTGGGCAGGCTTAGGGAGAGGGCGGCCGAGAAGTCCGCTGACCCGTATGGCCAGCCCGGTTCGGTTCTGACCGAACCTGAAGGAGTGCCCTCTGACCAGGCGATACTTCTTCGGGCAAAAGGAGAGCTGATTCCGAGGGATTGGTTCCGTCGAAAAGAAAGAGAAAGGATAAATCGTCCGGTTCGGATCCAGAACCGCATGTTCCGACCACCGAGGAGATTGCCCGAGCAATTAGGATTGTTGAATCGCTTCGCCCGGTTCCGACCGATCCGGCGCCTTCTGGCAGGCATTCCGTTCGGTCGGTTCCCCCGGTTCTGAATTATGCCCCTGAAGATTTTTATGAACTGGATTTGGAGGGGGATGATGACTATGAAGGTGGTGGTGGTGGTGGTGGTGGTGGTGGTGGTGGTGATGATGATGATGATGATGATGATGATGATGATGATGATGATGGAATGGAAGGTCTGGATGAGCCCACTGTACCGGACATCTCCCCAGACAGGCCTTCTAGTGTTTCCCCTCCTAGGCTTTCTGAGTCCCCTTTTACAGGAAAGTGGCAGCAAATCTCCAGCTCCCTTTGGAAGAAGCTGTTGAGGAACAAGAGGAGCCTGATTTTGTGGAGATGATGGACATCCCAGAGTCCGAGAGGTTGTCTTTTCCCCTTCATAAGTCTTTTGGGGAAACAGACACAAAAACTGTTAAAAACTCCAAATTCTTTACCTCCTGTTGACAGAAGGATGGACAAGAGGTACATGCTGTCAGGCTCGGGTACGGAGTACTTGTACCAGCAATGCAGCCATGTTGGGGTTGTGCAGGCTGCAGCCTGTGATAAGGCTAACATACCCTTGGCTTCACACACCTCAGATAAAGACTCCAGGAAGCTGGATGCCATGGCAAAGAAACAGTACATGGCATCCTCCTTGGGACTCAGGCAGGCGAATTACATGGCCTATACAGCCAGGTACCAGAAGTCCAGGTGGGACACTGTACTGGCACTGGCTAAGCAGACCTCCCCCCAGCTTGCCAAGGAGCTGGAGGAGGTGGCTGCTGATGGGACTGAGGCATCAAAGATCCAGTTTCATGCTGCTGTGGACTCCAATGATGTGTCATCGTGAGTCATGGCTACATCTGTGGCTCTTCGGAGAATGGCTTGGCCCAGATGTACTAGCCTTTCACAGGACATCCAGGCTAAGGCCATGGATTTCCCTGTGGTGGGTAATTCTTTGTTTGGGGAGCAGACGGAGAATTACATGAAGAAGATGGATGAATACAGGACCACCTACGGGAGTGCACAGGCCAAGGAAAGGCAGGTAACTCCTCAAAGTCAGAAAGCTAGGGGCAGGGGCAGACCTTTTCATAGGCCTTTCTACCAAGCATAGGCCTCCTCTCCCTTTTCTCAGAGTGGGTTCTTCAGAGTTAGAGGCAGAAGGGGGATGAGCAGGGCTGCATCTACCTCTCAGCCTAAGGCCCCTGCCAAGCAGACACCCTGATATATCAGCCCGGGTCGACTCCCTCATTCCTGTGAGAGGCAGGCTGACTTACTACTTCCAGGACTGGAAGTCTGTTACCTCAGACAAGTGGGTCCTGGAGGTAGTAAGCCAGGGATTGGCTCTCAGCTTCAAAAAATTTCCAAAGCTGAGAGCCAAATCTTTTGCACCTGCAAACATCTCCGAAACCATTGTCCTAGAGGCAGAGGTTTCATCTCTACTGGCCTTAAGGGCCATAGAGAAAGTTCCTGCAATACACAGGGGCAAAGGTTTGTACTCCAGGTACTTTCTTACCCCGAAAAAAACAGGGGAGTGGCGGCCCATTCTAGATTTAAGATACCTGAACAAACACCTTTTAAAACCAAAGTTCAAAATGGTGACTCTGGGAATAATCCTTCCCTCTTTAAGGCCAGGGGACTGGCTAGCCTCCCTGGACCCAAAGGATGCCTATTTTCACATTTCCATCAAGTGCTCCCACAGAAAGTACCTCAGGTTCGAACAGCCTTCAGGCCATTACCAGTTCAAAGCAATGCCCTTCGACCTAACATCAACTCCAAGGGTGTTCACAAAATGCCTAACAGTAGTAGTGGCATTCCTAAGGAGAAAACATATCTCCATATTCCCATACCTGAACGACTGGCTCATTGTGGGCCAGTCTCCAGATAAAGTCAAGGCAGATCTGCAAGTGACCCAGCAAGTGCTCACTTTTCTAGGATTTCTTCTCAATCTTCCCAAGTCAGTTCTCGAGCCAGTACAGCTTCTGACCTTCATAGAGGTACAGCTGGATACTGTCAAAGCAAGATTTTTTT
Source organism: Neoceratodus forsteri (assembly GCA_016271365.2). Lineage (NCBI taxonomy): Eukaryota > Metazoa > Chordata > Ceratodontiformes > Ceratodontidae > Neoceratodus > Neoceratodus forsteri. The sequence goes on from JADMNL010000027.1 coordinate 47,486,755, forward strand.
CTTCCATTGGTAAGGGTAAGGGCCATCATAGAGCTGGCTTCCTCCTTCCACCTTCTGGTTTCTCGACCAGCAAGGCACTTCCTTCAGCTTCTGGGCCACATGACGGCTTCCACTGCAGTGGTCCAAGGGGCCAGATTTCAGATGAGGGACATTCAGTTTCTCCTGACGGCCCTTTGGTCTCAGAAAAAAAGACCCTCTAACCAAGCTTATTCCAGTGACTCGGACTCTGATCTAGGCTCTTCAATGGTGGTAGGATCAGGACAATCTCAGGCAAGGAGTCCCACTCATCACTCTATCTCATTCAGTGGTTCTAACCACAGATGCTTCTCTCCTGGGATGGGGAGCTCACCTGGGGACTCTCACAGCCCAGGGAGTATGGTCCACTCAGGAGTCTCTTCCCCACATCAATCTCCTGGAGCTCAGGGCAGTTTTTCTGGCCCTGCAAGCCTTCTCTGAATCAGTACAGAACAAGGTGGTTCAGGTTAGGACAGACAACACCACCATCATGTGGTATATCAACAAGCAAGGAGGCACTCGGTCTACGGCCTTGTGCACGGAAGCCATGAAATTATGGTCCCTGGCTTATTCTCTACAGACCTTTCCGGTAGCAGTCCACCTTCCAGGAAAGGACAATGTGCTAGCAGATGCATTGAGCAGGATCTCTCAGGGCCAACACAAATGGTCCCTGGATCCCCCAGTGTTAAAAGTGATTTTTTTTTAAGGTGGGGCACTCCAGAGATAGAGCTCTTTGCAGCCCCGGACAATCGCCAACTTCCTCTCTTCTGTTGCAGACCCCCAGTCTTGGGCTCAGTCCCTCTGGTTGCTCTGGTTATGGACTGGGAAGGGAAATTTCTGTATGCCTTCCCTTCTTTCTCTCTACTATTCAAGGTTCTGGTCAAGATAAGATCACAGTCTTGCAAAGTGATCCTGATTGCCCCCAGATTGGGCCAGGCAGCCTTGGTATACCCTGTTGCTGTCCCTAGCAGTCCATCTTCCCCTGTCTCTTCCCAGGAATCACAATCTGTTAACCTCCTCTCAGGGGAGGATCTGGTACCCCAGTCTCTCATTCTCAAGGCATGGCTCTTGAAGAGTTAGAGTATGCAAATTTGCATCTGTCTCTAGGGGTTCTGGACATTCTGAAAGCCTCTTGAAAATCTGCCACCAGGAAAACTTATAACTCCAGATGGAAAAGATTCAGCATTTGGTGTTCCAAGAAGCATATATCCCCCGGATACTGCTGACTTGTCTACAGTTCTGGATTACATGGTCCATCTTAATGGCCTAGGCCTCAGACCAGCTAACCTCAAAGTACACTTGTCAGCTGTTTCTGCTTTTCTGTCAGTGGGGAAGCCCTCCTCACTGGCATCTCATCCTGTTTTCTGTAAATTTTTCAAGGGATTGCTTCATACCAGTCCCCCTTTAGGGATCCTACTCCTGCTTGGGACCTTAATGTTTGCACTGCTCAGCTTATGCAACCTCCTTTTGAGCCTTTGTCTTCAGCACAGCTTAAGTACTTGACTTGGAAAACTGTGTTCCTGGTAGATATTACCTCTGCCAGACGTATCAGTGAATTACAAGCTCTGTTAGTGGACCCTAATTTTATCTCATTCCATAGAGATAAGGTGGTCCTTGGAACCAATTTGAGGTTCTTACCCAAGGTGGTTTCAGATTTTCATTTGAACCAATCCATGTCTCTCCCTGTGTTCTTCACTGATCATTCTTCTTCAGGAGAGAGAAGATTACACAGTTTAGATGTTAAAAGGGCCCTTAGCTACTACATTGAATGTACTAAGGCACACAGGTTTGACTCCCTCCAGTTCCTCACTTATGGGGAAGTGGGAAAGGGCAAACCTGCCACTAAGAGAACTGTTGCCAGGTGGATTGTCTCTTGTATATAATTCTGCTATGAGAAGCTAGGCAAAATACCACCCTCAGGCCTGAGGGCTCATTCGACTGGAGGTACAGCTGCTTCCCTGGCTGCTGCCAGGGATATTCCCTTACTGGAGATATGCAAAGCAGCCACCTGGAAAACAGTTCATACATTCACCAAGCATTACTTTCTGGATATCCAGGCTAAGAGTGATGCTCGGTTTGGTACAGCAGTACTGCACAGCCTATTCCCAAAATAAGTTTGATTCCCTCCTCCTTGGAGGTACTGCTTGGTAGTCTGCAATAAGTCAGAATACAGCAAGACTTCATGTTGTTTGAAGAAAAAATTACTCAACTTAGTAATTGTGTTTCTTCTAATGGAGTCTTGCTGTATTCTGACCCCCCTCCCTGTCTCCCCTCTCAGAACCTGGTTTATGGGAAGTGGGCTGGCAGGTGCAGTTTTGCACCCCAGGGTTGTATTTGGGCACTCCCTCTTTTTTAAGAGAGGGGGAGTGGGTTATGTTTTATTTTAATAGTCATAAGTTGTTCACTACCTGTTTTTTGTTTTTGGATTTCTCTACTTGAGTCTTTTGGGAAATACAAAATATTTGGTTGCCATTTGGCTAGTAAAACTTTACAATTTCCACATAGTGGGTTTAGTTAGTATTCGCTCGTAAGAATCTGATGGTTACACTTCAAAGTGCAGCAGACAGAGGTTTGACCTGAGCTCAAGCTCAACGTTCTATGCCTTGCATAGAATTTAACTTTCTTCTCTCCAGAGCAGTTCAAGTGCTGGGGCTAACTGCAGTAAGTCAGAATACAGCAAGACTCCATTAGAAGAAACACAATTACTAAGGTGAGTAATTTTATCTTATTGTTGCCATGGCTCTGAATTTGTAGGTCACCACCCAGGCCAGCTTTGTTCCCCCTGATTCAGAGGGAGTGAGCACTTTACAATTGGTTGCCATGGCCTGCACCTTTCTAGGTGATTCCATGATGGAGAATAGGGTTGTCACGGTATCATGATTTCATGGTATAGCGCAGTGTCAGAAGTCACAGTATTGATACCGTGGGCAATTTCCAATACTGCGATAACTGTGTTCAAACAACATGAAGTCTTGCTGCATTTTGATATATGCAGTGATCTCCAACCGATGAACTGCTCTGATCCCCAACCGATGAACTGCCCCGGAGAACAAAGAGTTAACTTTCTATGCAGAGCATAGAATGCTGAGCTCGAGCTTGGTTGGAGTCTCTGTCTGGAGTGTTTCAAACACAAACCGTCAGATTCTTTACTCCGCCTGACTGAACGGTCGCTCCAGAGATTTCTCCTTCAGCTCGGTTCGAAAGTCGGTTAAAGTCTCAGTTTTTGTCGGTTTTTAAACCAAAAAAGTTATCCGTATAGTTGGTTCAGTCTCTGTCTGTGGTGCTGTGAGTACTAGATAGGAATTGTTCTGTTTCCTGTGTGGAACTTGTAAAAATGCGGTCGGTTCAGCTGAACCGACCATTTGATAGTGAAATTTTGTGTGTTACTTAGTGTGTGGTTACCGGTCATTATCGGTTCTAAAAGAAACGTGTTTTACTATGTTTTTTTCCAATACCCGTGACACGGTTAGGAACCGATAAGAGTGTCTTGGCTGGCGGTTGCCATAAAAAGGGTAAGTTGGTTAGGTTGGCCATGTCTGAGAAACCCAAGAAAAAAAACGGGCACACTGGGTTTCAACACTGCAGTGAGTGTGGGGAGGTCTTTGCTAAGGCCGATCCCCACACCACCTGTGTTTATTGTCTGGGGTTTGACCACCTCGATTCAGACTGCCAAATATGTAAAAATGTTCCCAGATCTACCCTTGAAAAGACATTAGGTAGACTGAGGGAAAAGGAGGCTGAGAAGTCCGCTGACCCGGATGGCCAGCCCGGTTCGGTTGCGACCGAACCAGGAGGAGTGCCCTCTGACCAGGGCGATACTTCTTCGGGCAAAAGGAGAGCAGATTCCGAGGGATTGGTTCTGACAAAAAGAAAGCATAAAGAAAAATCATCCGGTTCGGATCCAGAGGTTCATGTTCCAACCGCCGAAGAGATAGCCAAAGCAATTTGGATTGTGGAATCACTTCGCCTGGTTCCTTCCAATCCGGCAACTTCTGACAGGGGTTCAGTTCGGTTGGTTCCCCCGATTCAAGATTATACCATGGAAGATTTTTATGAACCGGAGTTTGAGGAGGAAGGGGAATTTGAGGATGATGATGGTGAAAGTGAGGGTCTGGATGTGCCTGTGGAACCGGACATCTCCCCAGACAGACCTTCAGGTGTTTCCCTTCCTAGGCTTTCTGAGTCCCCTTCTCACTTTATGTTCTACAGAAAGGTGGCTGAAACCCTCTAGCTTCCTATGGAGGAGGCATTGGAGGATCAGGAAGAGCCTGATTATGTAGAGATGATGGACATCCCAGAGTCCAGGAGACTGTCTGTTCCCCTCCACTAATCCTTTGGGAAGCAGACACAAAAAATTCTAAAGTCTCCTAACAACATACCTCCTGTAGATAGAAGAATGGACAAGAGGTATACACTTTCAGGCTCAGATATGGAGTTCCTATACCAGCAGTGCAGCCATGTTGGGGTTGTGCAGGCTGCTGCCTGTGACAAGGCAAATATTCCCTTGGCTTCACACCCCCCAGACAAGGACTCCAGGAAGATTGATGCCATGGCAAAGAAACAGTACATGGCATCCTCTTTGGGACTCAGGCAGGCAAATTATATGGCCTACACAGCCAGGTACCAGAAGTCCAGGTGGGACACTGCACTGGCACTGGCTAAACAGGCCTCCCCCCACCTAGCCAAGGAGCTGGAGGAGGTGGCTGCTGATGGGATTGTGGCATCTAAAGTACAATTTCATGCTGCTGTGGACTCCAATGATGTGTCATCAAGAGTCATGGCTACATCTGTGGCTCTTCGGAGAATGGCTTGGCTCAGATGTACTAGCCTCTCACAGGATACTCAGGCTGAGGCCATGGATTTTCCTGTTGTGGGTAATTCTCTGTTTGGGGAGCAGACAGAGAGTTACATGAAGAAAATGGATGAGTACAGGACCACTTATAGGAGTGCTCAGGCCAAGGAAAGGCAGGCAACTCCTCAAAGGCAGCAGTCTAGAGGCAGGGGCAGGCCTTTTCATAGGCCTTTTTGCCAAGCTCAGGCCTCTTCTCCTTTTTCGCAGAGGGTGTTCTTCAGAGGGAGAGGCAGAAGGGGGATGAGCAGGGCTGCATCCACACCTCAGCCTAAAGCCCCTGCCAAGCAGACACCCTGATGTGTCTGCCCGGGTCGACTCTCCTGTTCCAGTAGGGGGCAGGCTGGCTTACTTTGTCCAGGACTGGAAGTCTGTTGCATCAGGCAAGTGGGTCCTGGAAGTAGTAAGCCAGGGACTGGTTCTCGGCTTCAAAAAATTTCTGAAGATGAGAGCCAGATCTTTTCCACCTGCAGGTCTCTCAGAAACCCTTACCCTAGAGGCAGAGGTTTCATCTCTTCTGGCCTTAAGAGCCATAGAGAGAGTTCCTACCCTACACAGGGGCAAAGGTCTGTACTCCAGGTACTTCCTTACCCCAAAATAGACAGGGGAGTGGTGACCCATCCTAGACCTGACACCTGAACAAACATCTTTTAAAGCCAAAGTTCAAGATGGTAACTCTGGGAATAATTCTTCCCTCCCTAAGGCCAGGAGACTGGCTAGCCTCCCTGGACCTCAAAGATGCCTATTTTCACATTCTCATCAGGTGCTACCACAGAAAGTACATCAGGTTCGAGTTGCTGGGCATTACCAGTTCAAAGCAATGCCCTTTTGTCTAACATCAACCCCAAGGATTTTCACAAAGTGCTTGGCAGTAGTAGTTGCCTTTCTAAGAAGGCAAAAGATTTCTGTCTTTCCATATCTGGATGACTGGCTTATAGTGGGCCAGTCTCCAGACCAAGTCAATTCAGACCTGCAAGTGACCCAGCAAGTGCTCACTTCTCTAGGATTTCTTCTCAGCCTTCCCAAGTCGGTTCTTGAGCCAGTGCAGCACCTTACCTTTATAGGGGAGAGCTGGATACTGTCAAAGCAAGAGCCTTTCTTCCTCTGGAAAGGGCAAGAGTTCTTCTAGAACTGGCTTCTTCCTTCAGCCTTCAGGTGTCTCGACCAGCAAGGCATTTCCTCCAGCTCATGGGCCACATGGCAGCTTCTACAGCAGTGGTCCAAGGAGCAAGGTTCCAGATGAGGGATATTCAGTTCCATCTGAGGGCCTTTTGGTCTCAAAGGAAAGATTCCCTAACCAAACTGATTCCTGTGACTCAGACCCTGATCCAAGCCCTCCAATGGTGGCAAGATCAGGGCAACTTAAGGCGGGGGGTCCCATTTGCCATTCAGTCTCATTTAGTGGTCCTTACCTTCTCTTCTGGGTTGGGGAGCCCATCTGGGGGCCCTCACTGCCCAGGGACTGTGGCCCCCTCAGGAATCCCTTCTTCATATCAACCTCCTGGAACTCGGGGCAGTTTTTCTGGCCCTGAAAGCTTTCTCTCAGTCAGTGCGGAACAGGGTGGTTCAAGTCAGAACAGACAACACCACCACCATGTGGTACATCAGCAAGCAGGGAGGCACTCGGTCTATGGCCTTGTGCACAGAAGCCATGAAGTTGTGGTCCCTGGCTTATTCCCTGCAGGCCTCTCTAATAGCAGTTCACCTTCCAGGGAAGGACAAGGTGCTAGCAGATGCACTGAGCAGGATATCTCGGGGCCCTCACGAATGGTCATTGGACCCTCAGGTGTTGAGTGATTTTTTTTCTAGGTGGGGCACTCCAGAGATGGATCTTTTTGTAGCCCCAGACAATCACCAACTTCCTCTCTTTTGTTGCAGACCCCCAGTCTTGGGCTCAGTCCCCCTGAATGCTCTGATTCTGAACTGGGAAGGGAAATTTCTGTATGCCTTCCCTCCCTTCCCGCTTCTGTTCAAAGTTTTAGTCAAGATAAGGTCACAGCCTTGCAAAGTGATTCTGATTGCTCCAGACTGGGCCAGACAGCCCTGGTGCCCCCCTGTTGCTGTCCCTAGCAGTCCATCTTCCCCTGTCTCTTCCCAGGAATTACAGCCTGTTAACCTCCTCTCAGGGGAGGATTTGGTACCCTAATCTTCAGTCTCTCAATCTGAAGACATGGCTCTTGAAGAGTTAGAGTTTGCAGATTTGCATCTGTCTCAGGGGGTTCTGGATATTCTCAAAGCTTCTCGAAAGCCCTCCACCAGAAAGACTTATAACTCCAAATGTAAGAGATTCAGCATTTGGTGTTCCGAAAAACATATTTCTCCAGATACTGCTGAGTTGCCTACAGTTTTGGATTATACGGCCCACCTTAATGGCCTAGGCCTCAGACCAGCTACTCTCAAGGTACACTTGTCAGCTGTTTCTGCTTTTCTGTCAGTGGGGAAGTCTTCTTCACTATCATCTCATCCTGTATTCTGAAAAATTTTTAAGGGATTTCTTCATACAAATCCTCCCTTTAGAGACCCTGCCCCTGCCTGGGATTTAAATGTTTGCATTGCTTAACTTATGCAACCTCCTTTTGAGCCTATGTCCTCAGCAGAGCTTAAGTACTTGACTTGGAAAACTGTGTTCTTGGTAGCCATTACCTCTGCCAGGCATATCAGTGAATTACAGACCCTGTTAGTGGAACCTGATTTTATCTCCTTTCATAGGGATAAAGTGGTCCTTCGAGCCAATAGAAGGTTCTTGCCCAAAGTGGTTTCAGACTTTCACTTGAACCACTCTGTCTCTTCCTGTTTTCTTCACTGATCATTCTTCCTCAGGAGAGAGGAGGCTACACAGTTTAGATGTTAAAAGGGCTCTTAGCTACTACATAGAGCGTGCCAAGGGTCACAGGTTTGACTCCCTTCAGTTGTTCCTCACTTATGGAGAAGTGGGAAAGGGCAAACCTGCCACTAAGAGAACTATTGCCAGGTGGATTGTATCTTGTATACAGTTCTGCTATGAAAAACTGGGAAAGATTCCTCCCTCAGGCCTGAGGGCTCACTCCACAAGAGGTACAGCTGCTTCCTTGGCTGCTGCCAGGGATATTCCGCTCTTAGAAATCTGTCAAGCAGCCACCTGGAAAACAGTCCATACCTTTACCAAGCATTACTCTCTGCATATCCAGGCTAGGAGTGATGCTCAGTTTGGAACAGCAGTACTTCAGAGCCTATTCCCAAAGTAGGTTCTGTCCCTCCTCCATGGAGTTACTGCTTGGTAGTCTGCATATGTCAGAATACAGCAAGACTTCATGTTGTTTGAAGAAAAAATTACTCACCTTAGTAATTGTGTTTCTTCTATTGGAGTCTTGCTGTATTCTGACCTCCCTCCCTGCCTCCCCTCTCAGAACCTGTTTTTGGGAAGTGGGTGGGCAGGTGCAGTGTGGCACCCCAGGGGTGCTCCTTGTTTACACCCTCTTTCCTTTGTTTGGGTGTTGATTGTCTTACTGTTATTTGTATTAGATTGTTTTTTGTCTTTTGGGTTTCCTGACTTGAGTCTTCCTTGGGAACCCAAAACTTTTACTGCCAGTTGGCTAGTAGGGATTTTACAGTTTCCACATAGAATTTTTAGTTAGTGGGCTCGTAAGAATCTGACGGTTTGTGTTTGAAACACTCCAGACAGACTCCAACCGAGCTCGAGCTCAGCATTCTATGCTCTGCATAGAAAGTTAACTCTTTGTTCTCCGGGGCAGTTCATCGGTTGGGGATCAGGGCAGTTCATCGGTTGGGGATCACTGCATATGTCAGAATACAGGAAGACTCCAATAGAAGAAACACAATTACTAAGGTGAGTAATTTTTTCATTCATGGTATACCGTGGTATTGAGACCTTTCAACTACTTTTTTTTTTTGCATTTTCAGGGACAACTGTCCCTTCCACACCAACTCTCCCTGATGCAAGAGTTTGAGGAGGCTTCTTTTTTTGTGCAAGAATTACTTGTTCTGCAATACCGCGGTATGACGATAACCACAGTGTTACATGTGACGGTTATCATACTGTCAGAATTTCATACCATGACAAGCCTAGTGGAGAACCCGCCTATCGCATTGTGTTTGCCATGTGAGGTGTATGGCTTGAGCATTGGATTGCTGATCAAGCTTCAAAGACTAAGCTGTTTAATCTCCCTTTTGAGGGAGGTTTGTTGTTCAGTTCTGGCCTGGATGATATTTTAGAGGATATCCCAGAAAAGAAGGGCCACCTTCCAATGTCCAAGCAACAGCGCAAGGCCTCATCAACTCCTAGAGGTCGAGGAAGCGGTCAGCGTAGACAGTTAAGAGGGGGGTTTGTCCCTTTCAGAACTTTTGTAACCCGAGAAATAGAGGTGCCTACTTGGGTAATGAGGGCTACAGTAGCAGAGGGCCCTTGTCAGATGTCATACTGGAGATCTAGGACAAAAGCCTGTGCCTCACAATGAAGGTACGCGGGCCCCATTTCTGCCCCCATTCCCTTGGTTAAGACTGCACGATTTCTACCAAAGATGGGCCCAGGTAACTTCAGATGTGTGGATTTTGGAAATTCTAGCCTTATGTGATAGAATTTTCAATAATCTCCTCAAGGGTGCATTTTCTATCATCCCCAGTTCCCAAGGACCCGTAAAGAAAAATGCGGTGTCAGAGACCCTGAACCACCCCATTCAGATTGGTGCAATTGTGCTAGTTTCTCCAAGAGAGAAGGATCAGGGATTCTGCTTGATCTGTTTTGTAGTTCCCAAGAAATTGGGGGTTTTCAGGCCCATTCTGGATCTGAAGCATCTAAACAAGTTCATGCGCCACACGACCTTCAAGATGGAGTCCCTGCGGTCAATCACCAGAGCTGTTCAGCCAGGGGATTTTCTAGCTTTCATAGATCTGACAGATGCATTCCTTCATATTCCCATCCATCAGTCTCATCAGAAGTATCTTAGGTTCTTGATACTGTGCCAACATTTCCATTATAGGGCCCTTCCTTTTGACCTTGCAACAGCCCCCAGGGTCTTCTCAAAGGTACTTATAGTCCTGGTGGTTCAACTTCGACAAGAGGGTTATCATGTCTATCCTTATCTGGTGACATGCCTATTCGAGCACCGACTGTGACCTTGACAAGGAGGTCAGTGCTCAGGACACTGGAGATGCTCGAGTCCCATGGCTGGGTGGTGAACCGAGAGAAAAGCTCTGTCGAACCATCTCAGACCCTGAAACATGTGGGAGCAGTATTCAGCACAGCCCAAGGGATGGTTTGCCTTTCGCCACCCCGTCGGGAGACTCTGTTGAAGGAAGTTCAGTGGCTCAGGGCTCAGTCATTGTGTTCAGCCCTCCGCATGCTGGGAATCCTGGGCCTCATAACGGCAGTGATAGGCCTAGTTCCATGGACTTGTTTTCATATGCGACCCCTACAAATGGGGTTGCTGTTGGCCTGGAATCTGATCTCTGAGGATTATCAGGCCAGATTCCTTCTTTCCTCAGCTGCAGCACCACCTGAGTTGGTGGGTGAGTTTGCAGAATCTGAGCAAAGGGGTTCCCTTGTGGCTCCCTCCATAGCTGATCCTGACAACAGATACCAGCTTATGCAGTTGGGGGGCTGTCCTGAACCAACTACCCTTTCAGGGAACTTAGTGCAGAAACGGCACCTTCACATAAACATTCTGGAGATGAGGGTGGTTCGCCTTACTCTTCTTCGATTTCAAAGTCTGCTGCAGATACAAGCAGTGAAAATAAGGTCAGACAATGCCGTCACAGTGGCGTACGTAAACAATCAAGGCAACACAAAGAGCAGGGAGATGCTAATAGAAACAAGCTCAAAAGGTTTTAAATGGTGCTTTGAACAAAAGAAAATGCAGCACCTATCAAAAATCAAGAACAAGTATACCAAACGGTGCACAAAGAAAGCTCAGAGGCAAAATTAGATGCTGAAGTGTAAGGTTTAATAACAGTGCAAAGAAAGGACTACACAAACAGGATAAGCCCCAATGCTTTGAGTCTCATGCAGGCTTTTCATCCCTGATGAAGAGCCTGCATGAACTCAGCTACTGAATACTGATCTATCCTTCTTGCACTAAAACCTACATTCACATCTAATTACCTCTGAGCTTTTCACCTTTGGCATACCAGATGCTAAAGAAGCCTCCGAGCTCCTCCTGTGGTCTGAGGAGACTCTTCTGTCAGCAGTACACTTGGCAGGGGAGTTGAACATTCAGGCAGACTGGCTAGGCCGTGAAAATGTCCATCCAGGGGAGTGGATATTGAGCCTGAGGTGTTCAACCTTCTGTGTCAAAGGTTCAGTCGACCTCAGATCTATCTGTTCACCTCCAGCTACAATGCTCAGACTCCAAGGTTTTTCAGCCATTACCGGTGTCTGCAGGTAGAAGCAGTGGATGCTCTGACTAAGGAGTGGAGCTTTGACAGGGCATACGCCTTTCCTCCTCTGCCTCTTCTCCCCAAGGTCATACGAAAAATAAGACACTCAAGAGGAAGCTTCTTTCTAATAGCTCAGGAGTGGCCCAGAAGATAGTGGTTCCTGGACTTAGTGAACCTAGCTCAACAAGCTCCATTTTGCCTTCCAGTACAAGGAGACCTTCTAGCTCAGGGCCCCTTTCTGCACCCAAATCTAAGGGCGATGCAGCTCGCAGCCTGGTTCCTCAAAGGAAGAGACTCCTAAAATTAGGATTCTCTAAGAAGATAGTAGATCTTCTGATGGCTGCTGGGAAAGCTTCCACTTCTGCAGCTCATGCCCATGTATGGACCACCTTTTTGACTTGGGCAAGGGGACAGGGTCTCCGACCTCACAAGGCCTCAGTCCCGCAGATTTTGGATTTCCTGCAGGAAGGTGGCATGGAGAAGGGTTTGGCCCTGAGCACTCTGAGAGGTCAGGCTTCAGCTCTTGGAGCATCTTTGGGCATGTACTTGGGGACTAATAGAGAGATTGTTTGTTTTCTGTGTGCAGTTAGCAGGAGTCAACCTATGATCCGATCCCCAGTTCCTCCATGGGCTCCAAATCTGGTCCTGAATGCACTTTGTAAGGAGCCTTTCAAATTGCTGTCATCCATTCCGCTGGATGTGCTGTCCTGCAAGGTGTATATTTTGATTGCTAAGTGCTCAGCCAGAAGGACTGGTGAGCTCCAGGCCTTGTCCCACAAGGAGCCGTACCTTGTCATGCATAAAGACAAGGTGGTACTCGGAACAGTTCCATTTTTCATCCCGAAAGTGCCCATGGCTTTCCATGTGAACCAGGAAATATGTCTTCCATCTTTCTGTCCGCAGCCATCTCACCCAAAGGAAAAGGAGTTGCACAAGTTGGATTTGTCACGAGCCGTTAGGACATACCTTAAATGGATGGCTGAGTTTCAAAAATCAGATAGCCTGTTTGTTCTTTTCAGAGCGGCCAAGCAGGGTCAAAAAGCCTCCAAGGCCACCCTAGCTAGCTGGGTGAGGGCCTGCATTGCCAAGGCGCATGTTGCAGAAAAGAAGAGGCCTCCAGCCCTCATCAGTGCTCTCTCCACAGGGCTATGGCCACTTCCTGGGTGTAGAGAGGTGAAGCATCTGTTTTAGAGCTATGTAAGGCTGCTACGTGGTCTTTCATCCACACTTTCACCGAATACTACAAATTGGATGTTCAGAGTTCTGCTGATGCAGCTTTTGGTCGCAGAGTGTTGCAGGCAGCAGTTCGCAGTTAAAGTGATTTTGTCACATTCAGCCTATTAGAAATGGACTTGCCCCATTGGATACTCAAAGGTAGCCAAAGTCGGCCTATCCCATTTTTAATACTGAAAATAGTGCCTGAATTTAGAAATTTTAGATCATATTTTGGCCCCAACAACACTGGCCAGCACATTCGTTTACTTCCTAATTCACTGAATACGCCCCCGCTCTGTGATGTCCTGCAAGGGAGAGTGCTGGGGTGCACACCATGGAAGTGAATGGGGCTCGATTTTGTGTCATACTTAAGTTCTATAAATGCCAGTTTGAGATTAATGAAATACACCGCTCGACTAACAAGGGCTTTGTCTTGTCAAGGGTCCTTGAGTAGCTCACACCTCAACTTCTTTTGGTGTAAGTAGCTCAGATCTGGTAGGCATTAAAGTTCAAACAACATGAAGTCGTGCTGTATTCTGACAATTGCAGTTACCCCCAGCACTTGAACTGCCCCGGAAATGAAAGAGTTAACTCTATGCTGAGAGCATCGAACATTGGGCTTGAGCTCGGTTCAAACCACTGTCTGCTGCACTTGAGGTGTAACTGTCAGGTTCTTTACTCCGCCTAACTGAACAGTCGCTCCAGAGTTTGCTTCTCGCTTTCGGTTCAGTAAAGTTTTTGTCGGTTTAATCTGTAGATTTTCTCCAATTTTTATTGGTTCCGATCCCTGTCTGTGGTACAGTAAGTGGTATTAGGTAGTGGACTTAGAGTTAATTGTGAGGAAATTGTAAATTGTGGTCAGTTCGGCTGAACCGATCAATTGTTTTAAATTTCTTGTGGTGATTCCGATGCCTACCGGTTCTAAAAAAAAAAAAAAAAGCATTTTTGTTTTTTTTCCAGCACCGTGACACGGTGAGGAACCAATAGGTTTTGTCTTACCTGGTCTGAAGCCGTGTAAAGGGTAAGTTAATTTTGTGGTTGGCCATGTCTGAAAAACCCAGGAAGAAAACCGGGCCCACTGGGTTTCAGCACCTTAGTGTGTGTGGGGAGGTCTTTGCTAAGGCTGATCCCCACACCACCTGTGTATATTGTCTGGGGTTTGAACACCTTGATTCAGACTGCCAAATTTTCAAGAATTGCCCAAAGACCACCCTGGAAAAACGTGTGGGCAGGCTTAGGGATAAGGAGGCCGAGAAGTCCGCTGACCCAGATGGCAGTCCCGGTTCGGTTCCAACCGAACCTGAGGGGAGTGCCCTCTGACCAGGGCCAGACTTCCTCAGGCAAAAGGAAAGCCGACTCTGAAGGGTCGGTTTCTTCAAAAACGAAAAGATAAATCGACCTGTTCAGATCTCGAATCTCTCCATCCGACGGCCGATGAAATTGCCCGGGCGATTAGCATTGTTGAATCGCTCCGTCCGGTTCCGACCAAACCGGCTCCGGTTGGTCGGTGCTCAGTTCAGTCGGCTCCTCCGGTTGCTGATTATTCTCTGGAGGAATATTATAATCCGGAATGGGAGGGGGAAGATGAAGAGGATGAAGAAGATGACTATGATGGTGGGGAAGGTCTGGATGAGCCTATTGAACCAGACATCTCCCCAGACAGACCTTCTGGAGTTTCCCCTCCTAGGCTTTCTGAGTCCCCTTCCCACTTTATGTTCTACAAGAAAGTGGCTGAGACTCTCCAGCTCCCTGTAGATGAAGCTGTTGAGGAGGAAGAAGAGCCTGATTTTGTTGAAATGATGGATATCCCTGAGTCCAAGAGGCTGTCTATTCCCTTGCATAAATCTTTTGGGAAACAGACTTATAAACTTTTAAAAACACCAAATTCTCTGCCTCCAGTGGACAAGCGTATGGACAGGAGGTACTGTATATGCAGTCAGGCTCAAGTTCGGAGTTCCTGTACCAGCATTGCAGCCATGTTGGGGTAGTACAGGCTGCAGCCTGTGATAAGGCTGGCATTCCCTTGGCTTCACACCCCCCGGATAAGGACTCCAGGAAGATAGATGCCATGGCCAAGAAGCAGTATTTGGCATCTTCTTTGGGACTCGGACAGGCTAATTACATGGGCTATGCAGCCAGGTTCCAAAAGTCCAGGTGGGAGTCTGTTTTGGAACTGGCTAAGCAGGCTTCCCTCCAGCTGGCCAAGGAGCTGAAGGAGGTGGCTGCTGATGGGATTAAGGCATCAAAAATCCAATTTCATGCTGCTGTTGACTCCAATGATGTGTCATCGAGAGTCATGGCTACATCTGTGGCTCTGCGGAGAATGGCTTGGCTCAGATGTACTAGCCTATCACAGGATACCCAGGCTAAGGCCATGGATTTCCCTGTTGTGGGTAATTCTCTGTTTGGGGAGCAGACAGAGAATTACATGAAAAAGATGGGCGAATACAGGACCACCTATAGGAGTGCTCAAGCCAAAGAAAGACAAACCACTCCTCAAAGGCAGCAATCTAGGGGCAGGGGCAGGCCTTTTCAAAGGCCTTTCTTCCAAGCTCAGGCCTCCTCTCCTTTTTCCCAGAGGGGGTTCTTTAGATGGAGAGGTAGAAGGGGGATGAGCAGAGCTGCATCCTCTTCTCAGCCCAGGGCCCCTGCCAAGCAGACACCCTGATGTGTCAGCCCGGGTCGACTTCCACATCCCTGTAGGAGGCAGGCTGGCTTACTACTCCCAGGACTGGAAGTCTGTTACCTCAGACAAGTGGGTCTTGGAGGTAGTAAGCCACGGACTGGCTCTCGGCTTCAAAAAGTTTCCGAAACTGAGAGCCAGATCTTTTCCACCTGCAAACATCTCTGAAACCATTGCCCTAGAGGCAGAGATTTCATCTCTCCTGGCCTTAAGAGCCATAGAGAGAGTTCCTACAGCCCACAGGGACAAAGGTCTGTACTCCAGGTACTTTCTTACCCCGAAAAAATAAGGGGAGTGGCGGCCTATCCTAGACTTAAGATACCTGAATTAACACCTTTCAAAACCAAAGTTCAAGATGGTGACTCTGGGAATAATTCTTCCCTCTGTAAGGCCAGGGGACTGGCTAGCCTCCCTGGACTTAAAGGATGCCTACTTTCACATTCCCATCAGGTGCTTCCACAGAAAGTACCTCAGGTTCGAACTGCCTTCAGGCCATTACCAATTCAGAGCAGTGCCCTTTGGCCTGTCATCAGCTCCAAGGGTGTTCACCAAGTGCCTGGCAGTAGTAGTGGCTTTTCTAAGGAGAAAAAATATCTCCATATTCCCTTACCTGGATGACTGGCTCATAGTAGGCCAGTCTCCAGACCAAGTCAAGTCAGATCTAAAAGTGACCCAGCAAGTGCTTACTTCTCTAGATTTCCTTCTCAATCTTCCCAAGTCAGTTCTCGAGCCAGTACAACTCTTGACTTTCATAGGGGTAGAACTGGATACTGTCAAAGCAAGAGCATTTCTCCCCTTGGCAAGGGTAAGGGCCGTTATAGAGCTGGCTTCCTCTTTTCACCTTCTGGTGTCTCGACCAGCAAGGCACTTCCTTCAGCTTCTGGGCCACATGGCAGCTTCCACTGCAGTGGTCCAAGGGGACAGATTTCAGATGAGAGACATTCAGTTTCATCTGAGGGCTTTTTGGTCTCAGAAGAAAGATCCTTTGACCAAGCTGATTCCAGTGACTCAGACTCTGATACACGCCCTTCAATGGTGGCAGGATCAGGACAATCTCAGGCAAGGGGTCCCATTCATTTCACAGTCCCATTCTGTGGTCCTCACCACAGACGCCTCTCTCCTGGGTTGAGGGCCCCATTTGGAGGCTCTCACAGCTCAGGTTGTGTGGTCCCCTCAGCAGTCGCTTCTCCACATCAATCTTCTGGAGCTCAGGGCAGTGCACCTGGCTCTGCAGGCTTTCTCACAATCAGTGAGGAACAAGGTGGTTCAAGTCGGGACAGACAACACCACCACCATGTGGTACATCAACAAGCAGGGAGGCACTTGGTCCACGGCCTTGTGCACGGAAGCCATGAAAATATGGTCACTAGCTTACTCCCTTCAGGCCTCTCTGGTAGCAGTTCACCTCCCGGGAAAGGACAGTGTGCTAGCAGATGCATTGAGCAGGATTTCCCAGGGCCATCACGAATGGTCCCTGGATCCCATAGTGTTTAAAAGTGATCCTTTCAAGGTGGGGCACCCCAGAGATAGATCTCTTTGCAGCCCCAGACAATCACCAACTTCCTTTGTTTTGTTGCAGATCCCCAGTCTTGGGCTCAGTCCCTCTGGATGCTCTGATACTGAATTGGGAAGGGAAATGTCTGTATGCCTTTCCTCCTTTTCCTCTGATTTTCAAGGTCCTGGTCAAGATAAGGTCACAATCTTGCAAAGTGATCCTGATTGTTCCAGACTGGGCCTGGCAGCCTTGGTACCCACTCCTGTTGTCCTTAGCAGTACATCTTCCTCTGTCTCTTCCCAGGAATCACAATCTGTTAACCTCCTCTCAGAGAAGGATTTGGTATCCCAACCTTCGGTCTCTCAATCTCAAGGCATGGCTCTTGAAGAGTTAGAGTATGCAGGTTTGCACCTGTCTCAGGGGGTTCTGGACATTCTCAAAGCCTCTCGAAAACCTGCCACCAGAAAGACTTACAATTCTAAGTGGAAGAGATTTAGTATTTGGTGTACCAAGAAGCATATATCTCCAGATACTGCCGAATTGTCTACAGTTCTGGACTATATGGTTCATCTCAATGGCCTAGGCCTCAGACCAGCTACCCTCAAAATACATTTGTCAGCTGTTTTTTGCTTTCTTGTCAGTAGGTAAACTCTCTTCACTGGCATCTCATCCTGTTTTCTGTAAATTTTTTTAAGGGATTGCTTCATACCAATCCTCCCCTTTAGGGATCCTCCCCCTGCTTGGGATCTTAATGTTTGCATTGCCCAGCTTATGCAACCTCCTTTTGAACCCTTGTCTTCAGCAGATCTCAAGTACTTGACTTGGAAGACTGTTTCTGGTAGCTATTACCTCTGCCAGACGTATCAGTGAGTTGCAAGCTCTGTCAGTGGAGCCTGATTTTATCTCTTTCTATAGAGATAAGGTGGTCCTTAGAACCAATAGGAGGTTCTTACCTAAAGTTTCAGATTTTCATTTGAACCAGTCCATGTCTCTCCCTGTATTCTTCACTGATCACTCTTCTTCTGGAGAAAGAAGATTACACAGTTTGGATGTTAAGAGGGCACTTAGCTACTACATAGATCGTACTAAGGCCCACAGGTTTGACTCGCTCCAGTTGTTCCTCACTTATGGAGAAGCGGGGAAGGGCAAACCTGCCACTAAGAGAACTATTGCCAGGTGGATTGTCTCTTGTATACAATTCTGCTATGAAAAGCTAGGCAAGACTCCACCCTCAGGCCTGAGGGCTCATTCGACTAGAGGTACAGCTGCTTCCCTGGCTGCTGCCAGGAATATTCCATTGTTAGAGATATGCAAAGCAGCCACCTGGAAAACTGTTCATACATTCACCAAGCATTATTCTCTGGATATCCAGGCTAGGAGTGACGCTAGGTTTGATACAGCGGTGCTGTAGAGCCTATTCCCAAAATAGGTTCGATTCCCTCCTCCATGGAGGTACTGCTTGGTAGTCTGCAATTGTCAGAATACAGCAAGACTTCATGTTTGAAGAAAAAATTACTCACCTTAGTAATTGTGTTTCTTCTAATGGAGTCTTGCTGTATTCTGACCTCCTTCCCTGCCTCCCCTCTCAGAACCTGGCTTTTGGGAAGTGGGTTGGCAGGTACAGTGCTGCACCCCAAGGGTGCATTGCTTTCTGTCTTTGGTTTAACTTTTGTTTAGACTGTTTAGTTCACTACCTGGTTTTTGTTTTTGGGTTTCTCGACTTGAGTCTTATGGGATCCAAAAAATTTGTTTGCCTTTTGGCTATGAGTTTTTACAATTTCCTCTTTAGAGTGTAGCTAGTTAGTAGTGCTCGTAAGAATCTGACGGTTACACTTCAAGTGCAGCAGACAGTGGTTTGAACCGAGATCGAGCCCAACGTTCTATGCTCTCAGCATAGAGTTAACTCTTTCATCTCCGGGGCAGTTCAAGTGCTGGGGCTAACTGCAATTGTCAGAATACAGCAAGACTCCATTAGAAGAAACACAATTACTAAGGTGAGTAATTTTTTCTTCTGGTTCTGTGGCCCATAAGCAGCTGTGCTGGGGATCCTAGCCCTTCCAGTGGAGTATTTCTCAATTGCAAAAGTGCCAAGTAAGGGTCTTGCCAGTCCACTTGTGCTTTAACTGTCTCTTTATTGTTTGAGTGGCTTGTTCTATCATGCAATTACTTTTGGGGTATCTTGGTGAAGATGTTACATGTTTAAACTCCTACATTCATTGAAAGTCTCTGAATTCAATGCAGGCAAATTGTGGGCTATCTGTTACAAGTATTTCTGGAATACCATGTCTTGCACGTTGTGATTTAATATGGTTGATCACCGTTTCACTTGTTGTATTTTGCAACTTGGATATCTCAGTGTATTTGGAGTAGTAATCAACCATTGCCAGATAATTTTCCCTTTCAAATTCAAATAGGTCAGCCCCAACTTTTTGCCAAGGTCTTCCTGGTGTTTCATGTGGCTGCAGCTGCTCTCTAGATTGTGCTTTCCTGAACTGGTGGCAAATGCCACACTTGGCCACCATGTCACTGATTTGACTGTTCATTCCTGGCCAGAACAGGGGATCTCTGGCCCTGCACTTGCATTTTTCAATGCCCAAGTGGCTGCTGTGTAATCTGGTTAACATGTCTGATCTCAGTGATGTGGTAACTATCAGTCTCTCCCCCTTTAGCAAAAGTCCATTTTCAGTCAAGATTTCATCTCTGAACTGCCAGTACTGCCTTATCTTGGGGTGCACTGATGTTTTCTCCTGGAGCCACTCATTCAAAACAGTGTCTCTCAACTTGACCAAAGCTGAATCTTTGTCAGTCTCTCGCTGAAACAATTTCAGTTTTTCATCACTGATAGGCATATAGTCTACCGTGTGAACCTCATATTTGTCTAGTTCAGTTTCTGGCACAGAATTTTCTCCCACAGCCCTATTCGGGGCATCTACTATATGAAGTTCTTTACCCACAAATCATACCTTTGCAGTTTTAGCATCATGGGTTGAATTCTCAGTGAGGCTGTGGCCAGTGGTTTTTTGAAAAGGCTTTCTAGTGCCTTGTGGTCCAATTCAACATGAACCCTTCCTTGGTCGACCATAAATATATTGATAGAATGTTGAACAGCCAAGCACAATAGCAAGCATTCCTTCTCAATTTATGCATAATTTCTCTCAACTTTATTAAGTGATCTGGAAGCAAAAGCAATAGGCCTGCCTTCTTGCAGCAGACATGCAACCTACCCTTCTGAGGATGCATCAACAGATAATTCAACAGGTTTCCTTAGATCATAATAGGCCAGCACCGGGGGGGGGTTAGTGACAACTGTTTTCAGCTCTTGAAAGGCCTGATGGTGGTGCTCCTCCCAGTGCCATGCTGTATTTTTCTCTAGTAACTCTCTCAATGGCTTATTTATAGTAGATAGGTTTGGAATGAACTTTGCCAGGTAGTTTACCATGCCCATAAATCTCTAAGTCAAGTCTTATTTTGGGGAATGGGTATCTGAGTAATTGCTTTTATCTTCTGAGGGTCTGCCAACAACCCGTCATTACTTAATTTATGTCCGATATATGTTGGACCTCTGACATTTTAATTTTGGATTTTTTTAGGTTTAAAGACCAATTTTTATCTCTGGCTGTTTGTAGAGTATGCCATAATCTCTCATTGTGCTCTTGTACATTTGTTTCTCATATTAGGATGTCATCCATAATGACCTCTGTGCCCTCGAGCCCTTCAAAAATGTGTGACATTTTCTTTTGAAAGACTTCTGGTGCTGAGCAAGTTCCAGAGGGGAGGTGCTTGAACTTGTACCTCCTAAAAAGTGTATTAAAAGTCACTAGATCAGAGCTAGGCCCATCCAATTTAGTCTGCCAGAAGGCAAGCCCTGCATCTAACACTGAATAGTTTGGCCCCTGCTAGCTTGACTGCAACCTCTTCAACTGTTTTCATCGGGTGGTGTTCCCTTTTAATTGCTCTTTCAAGATCTCTGGGATCTATGCAGATTCGTACTTCATTTGATTTTCTCTGGAACCACCAAGTTGACCCAGCTCATGGGTTTCTCCACCTTCTCAATAATCCCCAATCTTTCCATATTCTCTAGCTCATTTTCACTGTCTTGTAATGTGAAAGCTATTTTCCTGGGGGGGGTTGTCACTGGGCTTATTCACCCTCTGTGCATCCCAGTTCCTCAAATACATTAGCAAATCCAGCTAGTATGCCTTCTGTGGTTTCCGCTGCACTTCCACTTGCAGCATCTACTGAAAATAGCCTCCTTATAAGCTTCATTTCCAAACAAGTAGATAGACCCAACACTGGGGTCACGTTTGCATTAACCACTTGAAATGGTCACAGGTAATATTTTTGCTTAAAACATGTTAGCAGCATCACTTTGCCTTTCACATCAAGTTTATGCCGAGAATAGGAGACCAATCTAGCTGACGACCTTTGAACAGCTTTTCTAGACAATGTCTTATACATCTGAAAAGGTATAACATTGCACTGTGCTCTAGTGTCTAATTTGAACGTCGCCATTTTTCCATTTATGCTCAGATTTACTGTCCAATCAGTCTCTGCTTTATAGGTAGTCACTAAAAGTACTTTCATTTTCCTGCATATCTTCTGTAACAGCATAGCTCTCGCTGCGTTTACCCACAAGACATACTCTAGCAAAGTGATTTTTTCTGTGGCACAATCTACAGTACTGTCCATATGCTGGGTATTTGTTTATCTCATGCTCACAACCACACATTAGTGAAAGGAGAAAGTCCAGAAGGGGTATTGCTAAGATCAAAGGGGATAAGAGGGAGTGTGTGGAAGAGGATCAAGGAAAAGCATCTATCCTAAATAGATACTTCTGCTCAGTATTTACTGAGGAAACGGTAACTGCTCAGCACCATGGACACAGGGGGAAGGAGGTGTGCACTAGTCCCTTCACAAAAGAAAGGGTCCTACAAGATCTCACTAAGCCCAGGGTGGACAAGGCAATGGGACCTGATGGCATACATCCCAGGGTACTAAAGGAGCTAAGGGTGGAACTAGCAGGACATTATCATAACTGTTTAGTGAGTCTCTGAGCACAGAAGAGGTCCCAGAAGACTGGAGAAGGGCTCATGTGATCCCGCTCCACAAGAGTGGTAGCAGGGAGGAGGCAGGGAACTACAGACCAGTCAGTCTTACCTCAGTAGTGGGCAAGATTATGGAGGCACTCCTTAATGAAAGGATAGTGCAACACCTGGAATCCATAGGAGCACAGGATCCAAGACAGCATGGGTTTACAACAGGAATGCCCTGTCAAACTAATCTCATTGATTTCTTTGACTGGGTAACCAGAGTGGTGGACCAAGGGGGTGCAGTTGATGTCACCTACCTTGACTTCAGCAGAGCTTTCGATACTGTTCTACATAAAAGATTGATTGATAAGCTGGGTAGGCTTGGGGTTGGTCAGAAGTTGGTCAACTGGGTGGCAAACTGGTTGGCGTGCAGAAAACAGAGAGTGGTGGTAAATGGTATACAGTCAGAAGAGATGCAGGTCACAAGTGGGGTACCTCGGGGATCAGTCCCGGGGCCAGTCCTCTTCAATACCTTCATCAGTGACATTGCAGATGGACTGGAGGGTAAGGTTTGTCTGTTTGCAGATGACACCAAGATCTGCAACAGAGTAGATGATCCAGATGGAGTGGGCAGAATGAGAAGAGATCAGGATAAACTGGCAAAATGGTCGGAAGAGTGGCAACTGGGGTTTAATGCAAAGAAGTGCAAGGTCATGAACGTAGGGAAGAGAACCCCTGAATCCACCTATAGGTTGGGAGGGGAGTTGCTGGCAATCACAAGGGAAGAAACAGACTTGGGCATCGTCATCATCACAGATGACCTGAAATCTTCCAAACGGACCACTAAAGCAGTAGGTAAGGCTAGAGGGATGTTGGGGTATATTAGTAGGGGTATTGCAAGTCATAAGAGGGAGATAATAATCCCTCTTTACAAGACACTGGTTAGGCACCATCTAGAATACTGCGTGCAGTACTGGAGGCCAGACCTGCACAAGGACATTAACAAAATGGAGGCAGTACAGAGAAGGTCAACCAAAATGGTACCGGGACTGCACCAGAAAACATATGAGGACAGATTAACGGAGCTCAATATGTATGCCCTAGAGCAAAGGAAGGAGAGAGGTGATATGATCGGAGCATTCAAACATATTAAGGGCATTAACAAGGTGAAAGAGTCTAACATGTTTCAGTATAAGAAAAATAGGACATGAGGACACAGCATGAGACTAGAGGGAGGCCATTAAGGGGTAATGTGAGGAAGTTCTTTTTCACAGAAAGGGTGGTGGATGCATGGAACGGCCTACCTCAGGAAGTGGTGGATATGAATACAGTGCAGGGCTTCAGACAGGCATGGGATAGGCATAAGGGAGCAATACAGATGAGTATGAGCAGATAGGCCATTCACAGAGTAAAGGCCTATGGCACATTCATAAGGTAGAAAAAATGGGCAGACTGGATGGGCCTTGTGGTCTTTATCTGCCGTCAACGTCTATGTTTCTACACTTTTCACATTTGACTTTATTTACTTGCAGTTCATAACTTCCTTTGCTCACATTGGCACTTTCTTTTACTCTTTCTTCCTGCACAATTGCTACTTGCACTGAGCTTTCATCCTGAGCATTTCCAATAAAGCGTTTAATCTGCATTTCACTCAGTTCAGCGGCCCTATATATCTGTGGCATCATCTAATGTTAAGTCCGCTTTTCTCAGCAGTCTGTATCTTACATGCTAACTCTGTATGCCACATACAATTCTGTCTCTGATCAGCGATTCAGTTAAAGAGGGACTCTGGTCAAAAGTGCTACATTGCAGAATTAGAATAAGCATACCCCTAATAAATCTCATACCAAATATTAGGTTTCAGTGTTACTTCATTTTAAAGTTATGGGCTATTTTACAACCCTGATTTCACTACCTGTTCAAAAAAGCCAGGTTCAGTGAAGAGGTGCTGATGATGTCATCTCCTGAACTCACAGTCTAGCCCTCCCTGTCAGAAAGCATATAGGACCTGTTTCTCCAAAATTAAAAGATCATTCTGCAGTGGTTTTCACAAGTAAAACAGGCAGCCCCATTTTAAAAACAGTGCTATAGAATCTATGTGTTTCAGGTTTTGCAACAAAGTTGACAAGTTGTATTTTAATGCCTTTTTGGTGTGGTTCATTTCTCTACAGTTGCAGGATGCTGAGTCACCATGCCTCCAGGCTGCTGATACCATGTGAAGTGCTACTCTGCAGTGCCTGTTTAGAAATTGTATTGCTACAAGTATTGCAGTGTTGGTAACTGCATTGCTGTTTGTCAGTGTCTGTTTTACAATAAGTTTTAATAGGTGCCTTATATGTTAAATCCTTCTAGGGGTGGACGTGTTCGCCCCGGTAAAACAAATGTTATAATTTGGAGTACAACGCAGATGAGTCTGAATATAGCTCAAGTAACAGCCTGTCAATGAGAAAACAGAAAATGAACTCTGCTCAACTGAGTATCCCATTCATTCATACTTTGATGATGAATAAAAAATTGATTGATTGATTGACTGGGTGATTAAGCATTGAGCTGGCCACTGCATATAAACTCTTAGTAAGGTTTCAAAACAGCACTGCCTCTCCCACCCCCATTTACATGGTGATGGAATAACTGATTTAAAGAGCCATCCTGAGAAATCACCTCAATTGAATGATAGGTGTGAATGATCACAGCCTTTCACCACATCAGAGATATCCAGTCTGCAAATCTCACAGCAGTGTGCTGTGAATTAGCATTCAGCAAACCTGGAGGAAAGGACCACAACAAAAAAGCACCAAAAACAAAACTATGGATTTGTCAATTTTGCTACAAAACCTGAAACACACATAGGTTTTAAAGCATTGTGTATCGAATGGTGCTACCTGTTTTACTGAAGAAACCCATTTGCACATAGTTTTTAAACTTTGGAGAAGCAGGTCCTGTAAGCTTGCTGACAGAGAGGGCTGGACTGTGAGTTCAGGAGATGACATCATCAGCACTTCACTGAAACTGACTTTTTTGAACAGGCAGAGAATTTAGGGCTGTAAAATTATTTGTAACTTTTAAACAAAGTAACTTAGGGATCTCAGTTCTGGCATGATGGTGATTGGGGCCATGTTGATCCATATTCTGAATTTATTGATGATAGTAATTTGTGACCATAGTCCCTCTTTACATCTCCAAATTCACAAGATTTAGCCTTTAGCCTCAGTTCGTTATATATGAATCAATGGACTCACCCAAATTCTGGCTCCTAGTATTGAACAAATGTCTCCATTAAATCACATTCTTTCTTGGGTTACAATACCTATCGAATTGTGCCATGATTTTATTCAGTTGTTCCTTCTCTTCCTCGTTTTCCCAAACGAAAGTATTGAATACCTCTAATGCATCAGGGCCTGCCACATGCAAAAGGGTCATACCCTGGATTTTCTGGGATTTTTCAGCGAATCCACTGGCAACTGAGAAAATATCAAATTGCTGCTTAAATCTTCTCCAGTTTTCAGCAATATTTCCATGGAAATTGAGAGCGGTGGGAGGCTGCAGGTGGTCTGTTCTGACACCATGTAATAATCACGCAGACACCAACTTGGTGTTAACTGGTAGGTTTACTGTACTATAAAACACACTGAAAACAACTGCAGAAAACATGGGCTACTGTCCACCAGATAAGTTTTTATATATCTAGGCTAGCGCATGTGCATTAGCAAGGCATACGCAAATCACGTATGCAAATTAACTTCCTTACACTTACTACCCCATGCACATGCCTTATGACTACTCTCACTCAAGAGTTTACTTAAGGGGCAGAGGAAAGAGAGCTTCCTGTAGGGATGATCAGTCTTTGTCCTCTGGGGCTCAGCCCAAACAGAATTCCTGATGTGTGTGTCCAGGTTGCCAACCCATGGCCAGTAGGAAGAAAGCTGGCTCATTACTTTCAGGAGTGATAAAACATCACCACAGATGAGTGGGTCCTGGAAGTAGTGTCCCAAGGCCTCACTTTGTGGTTCAAGCTGTTTCCAAAATTGTCTGTACACAGACATTTTCACTGTCCCACTCCAACAGAAAAAATTCTGCTAGAACTGGAAGTCAAGAAACTCCTACAAGCAAAAGCAGCAGAAAAAGTGCCCCATCCCAGTAGGGAAAGGGCCTTTTTTCAAGGTGCTTCATCACAAAAAAGGAAAATGGGGAGTGGCGACCCATTTTGGACCTCGGATTTCTGAGCAAGCAGCTTTCAAAAGACAAATTCAGGATGGTCACCCTGTCCACAGTTATCCCATCCCTTCAGCAGCAAGACTGGCTGGCATCCCTGGACCTGAAGGATCCATATTTTCATATACCAGTCAGGCCCAATCACAAGAAATACCTATGGTTCAGGTTTCCCTCAGGTCAATACCAGTTAACAGCCCTTCCCTTCAGACCGCCATCTGCTCCCAGAGTGTTCACAAAATGCTTTGCCATCATAGCGGCACACCTAAGGAGAAAAGAGGAGATAGTTTTCCCTTACCTAGATGACTGGATGGCCATAGAAAAGTCACCAATTGGTCAAGGAGTCACTTCTCCTGACTCTGAGCACTCTAGAGGGATTAGGATTACTCATAAATGTGTAAAAGTCTCAGACAAAACCAGCACAGATACTGGAGTTCATAGAAGCAGAACTGGATGCCCAGCAGGGGAAAGCTTTCCTACCCCAGAAAAAAGTGCGAAACCATGTTGCCTCCAATCACCCATAGAAGCTCCGCCTCCAATCCCCCCACATAGAAGTCTTGCCTCCAATCCCCCACATAGAAATCTCACCTTCAAGCCCCCAACATAGAAGTCCTGCCTCCAATCCCCTCACATAGAAGCCCCACCTCCAACAATGTCAATCCTCCCACATAGAATTCTCACCTCCAGTCCCCCACATAGAAGCTTCACCTCCAGTTCACCCACATAAAAGTCCCACCTCCAATCCCCCCACATAGAAGCCATGCCTTCAGTAGCCCCACATAGAAGTCCAGCCTCAGATCTCCCCACATAGAAGCCCCACATCCAGTCCCCCACATAGAAGCTCTGCATCCAATCCCCCACATAGAAGCCTCACATCCAATCCCCCACATAGAAGCCCTGCCTCCAGTCCCCCCATATAAGCCCACTCCAATCCCCACATAGGAGCCCCCCCAATCATCCTAAATAGAAGCCCCACCTACAATCCCCAAATGCAAGCCCTGCCTCCAGTTCCCCACATAGAAGCCCCATGTCAGATCCCCTACATAGAACCCATGCCTATTCCAGTTCCCTACACAGAAGCCACCCCGCACAGAAGCCCCGCCTCCAAACCCGCACATAGAAACCCTCCAATCCCTCACATAGAAGCCCTACCTCCGCCAGTCCCCCCACATACTGTACATACATGTGATATCTCTCTCTTTACGCAGGAGACTCCTGTTTTTTTTGACTGAACTCCCTTCCTCCCTCCTGGGAAACAAAATCTCCTGCTTAAGTAAAATTCTGTTCACAATATCCATCTTTTTTGGGCAGATAAAGACACATTAAAATTATATCAGTGATGCACACGTATCTGATAATTTATATAACTAGTTGTTTATTCTTTTTAGTGCTTATTCTTGACAAAATGAATTGCATTACATTTTTGTAATGACTTTTTTATTATGTTTTTGACGCCATTTAAGGACAAACGCACGACGTTACGGCATCTCCCTACTAGCAGGCCAATCTTCCTCCTAATTTGACTCAAATCTCTCTCTTAAGCAAATTGGACATATCACATGTATGCACATAGAAGCCCTACTTCCTCCAATCCTCCCACATTGAGCCCTACTTCCTCCAGTCCCCCCATATAGAAGCACCACCTCTAATCCCCCTACATAGAAACCCCACCTCCAATGCCCCACATGAAGCCCCACCTCCAATCCCACACATAGATCCCGCCTCCTCCAGTTCCCACATAGAAGCCGCCCCACCTCCAGTCCCCCACATAGAAGCCCTACTCCTCCAATCCCCCACATAGAAGCCCCACCTCCAGTCCCCCCACAAGAAGCCCCACCTCAGATCTGCCTCTAGTCCCCCCACATAGAAGCCCTGCCTCAATCCCCCACAAGAAGCCCTACCTCTTCCATCCCCTCACATGAAGCCCTACTTCCTCCAATCCCCCACTATCCCGAGGCACAAGTGACCTCGTACAGGTGCTGACTCTTGAGGGGTCTGAGGCAGGTGGTGATCTTGCTTTGGGAGGGCTGTTGCAGTAGGTAATTACATATAGGACTGGCTGGCGGGCGTCAGTCCCTATGTATTACCTACTGCAAACCTCTCAAGATCTCTGTGCAGGTGAAGTTCTTACGTAACTGTACTTTTTTTTTTACTAGGGTTACATCACCACCCCTTTTATAATGCCTCTGCTCAAGCACTTGCTTGAAATTCACTGAAGCATATGTATATTGCAGTCCCAAGGGGCGGTTTGTCCTTGCCGCCCCATATCACTACTATCACTGCTCTATATTTTCAGGCAGTGGAGAACTCTGTAATAATCAGAAAACAAAATCTAGAGTAATAGGTGTCTAATTCAGCCTGTCCTTAAAAAAGGAAAATAACTGATTATTTACATTTTACCTTTAACAGACATTTTATCAAGTGGCACCAGGGTTAAGTTATTACAAAACCTCACCCTTTTCTGTTTTTAATGTATGTAATTTCAAATCTCTCCAGGTTACAGTTCTAAAGATGGATTTACAGCCATTAAGCTCACCGCTTTGGGAAGACCGCAGTTTTTGGTAAGTGATTTTAAACTTAAAACATTTACAGTTTCTAAGTTGTTTATATGTTGTGCATGTACTGTATACAGTACACCTTTCTTAGGTTTGATGAAAGTACAATCTTTTTTCTCTAATGTATGGAAAGATGGCTATAAACGGTTTGAAGCAGCAGTGCAACAAAAAATGTTTTTCCAAAAAGCTAGTTTATGCTTCAGTTCATTAAAAATATTAGCTTACCTGTCAAATCTAATTTTCTAGGTACCTCCTGTACCGTACACATAGAAATAATAGACTTTGATGGCAGATAAGGACCGCTTGGCCCACCCAGTCTGACAATTTCCCTACCTATTGGATAAGCTGCAGATCCTAGTTAACCAACAGCCTACTTCCTCCTAACTTCCACCAGAATTGCCTTACGTCTGTCCCGTGCATTCTTGCATTCCCCCACTGTTTTTGACCCCACAACCTCTTCAGGAAGGCTGTTCCATGTGTCCACCACCCTCTACGTGAAAAAATACTTCCTCACATTGCTCCTGAGCCATCCCCCCATTATCTTCAAATTGTGCCCCCTTGTTCTTGCACAACTCTTTGTCTGAAAGATGGTACCCTCTTGGACTTTGTTGATTCCCTTGAGGTACTTGAAAGTTTCTATCATGTCCCCCCTCTCCCTCCTTTCCTCGAGGGTATACATATTAAGCTCCTTTAGTCTCTCTTCGTATAGCTTCTGGTGCAGACCCTGCACGATTTTAGTTGCCCTCCTCTGCACTGTCTCCATCCTGTCTATGTCCTTGTGGAGATGGGGTCTCCAGAACTGCACACAGTACTCCAGATGGGGTCTCACCAACTGTCTGTATGGGGGATAACAACTTCCTGTTTTCTGCCGGTGGTGCCTCTTCATGTGCATCCCAGTATCCCCCCAGCCCTCCTTACTGCCTTCTCACATTGCCTGTTTACCTTTAGATCATCTGATATGACTACCCCTAGGTCCCTTTCCATTTTTGTTGTTGTTAGTACCTCCCCCCATTGTGTACTTTCCCCTGGGTTTTTGTTTCCCATGTGAATTACTTTGCACTTCCTTGCATTTAATTTAAGCTGCCATACCTGTGACCATTCCTCCAGCCTTGCCAAGTCCCTTCTTATCCTTTCCACCACCCCTTGTGCATCAACCCTGTTGCAAATCTTTGTATCCTCTGCAAAGAGTCATACTTTTCCTTTCAGTCCCTCTACAATGTCACTTATAAAGACATTAAAAAGGACTGGTCCCAATACTGAACCCTGCGGTACCATGAGTTTTGTTTTCGGGATCCTAACCTCTGCTAGATGTACAATGCTGTTTCTAAGTCAAATGTCAAATGGCCATTTAAAAAAAAAAATAATTTTTTTTGAGAACAAACGAAAATAAAACATTTATAAAATCACATTTTGATGGATCTAGATAGTTTGACAAACCAAATAAAATCAGCAGATGCTTGAAATCTTTTATAATGTAATAAACGGTAGTGTCAAATGTTTTGCCAGTTTTGTTACACTACTGCTTTAATATGACTGATGCTCGGAGTATAGTAATCTAGAAGTAAAAACTAGGCCAGGACTAATACATATACCTGTAGATTGTTAAATTTCACTGGCCAGTGTCCTGGGGTAACTAACCATGTTTTAAAGCTGTCCTCATCTCTGACTTTAAACAAGTAGCTGATCCACAAAATTACAACATCTGGGGCCTGTTATTTAAATCTGGGCAAAACAGAGGGCAAAACTTTGCGCTGCCCCCTGCAGTTGCCCAGTTGTCCAAAACTGCTGTATTCAGTGGAATAGTGCATCAGCACTATTCCACTGAATACAGGCAGATCCCCCACAATAGGGTGGCACAGTTGCTTGTGGCTGGGCAAACATCCCCATATTCAAATGGACCTATACAGATGAGCCCATTGGGCATGCAAGGTGCTATGTGACCATTTGCATAGGGAGCGAGGCTGTACTGCACGTCATCACACCCCTGATTGCCCATTTCTGTCGAGCTATCCCTCATGTTAGTGCCCCCCACCCACCGATCTTTATTCCGTTATGGATAAAATATATCACCCTGGTGGTCTAGTGGTGTTCCCCTCCCCACTGATTGCCATCCTGTTAGGATCTTAAATTATTCCCTGCTAGTCCAGTGGTCCCCTCCCCTGCTGAGGCGCCATCCCATTGTGATTTTAAATTATTTTCCTGGTAGTCTAGTGGTCCCCCGCCGATCGCCCTCCTGTTAGGAATTCCAGATATCTCCTGGTGATCTAGCAGTCCTCCCCCACCAATCACCATCCCATTATGATTTTTAAATTACTTCCCTGGTAGTCTAGTGGTCTCTTCCCCCCATCGATTGCCCTCCCGTTAGGAATTCCAAATATCTCCCTGGTGGTCTAGCGGTCCCATCACCTCCTGCCGCTCGCCATCCCATTAGGATCTTAATTTATTTCCCCTGGTAGTTTAGTGGTGTCCACCCCACCCCACCCCCCGACGATTGCCATCCCGTGAGGAATTCAAATATCTCCCAGGTGGTCTAGTGGACCCCCCACCCTGCCAGTGGTGACCCATCACCCGCTCCCCATCGGACCTAGAGCCAGCGGCCAGCACGGCTATCCTCTCTTCACCCAACTGGCCATCGACTAAGCTGTCACTGAGCGCACACAGTGTTGATGCGCTCAGTGACCTCTCAATCAGTAGCCAGCGGGTGGAGAGGAGGCTGCTGGTTGCTGGCTCGAGCAAAGAAGGGGGCGGGAGATCAGTCAATACCTGTGAGAGACCTGAACCACCAGGGACTGTGCCAATATTCAGGTCCGCCCTTCATTTACATTCGTCCCCTCTGTCATTTGCGGGTGCAAACTCGGCTGACCGGACTTTTCAATATTGTGCTTCAGTACAAGCCCAGTTTGTGCAGGAAACTCAGATCTTACTTCAAGAGGGCTCTTGCAGTAGGTAATTACTTATAGGACTGGCGCGGCAGGACCCACGGAAAATTTCTAGCTAGCAGTCCCTGGCTGAGGACCGCCCCACGATCAGGTGACGGCGTCATGACGTCGGTATAAAGGCGGTCCCAGGCGCTCGCCTTCAGTTCTTTCCACCGTCAGCTCGTGCAGCTCCCACAGTTAAGTTCTCTCTCAGTCCTGTTACCCGTCTTTTTTCCGAAAAGTTTCAGTATTTTGTATTTTATATTTTCTATCATCAGGTGAACGCTGATATGTCATCCCCTTCAAAAATAAAGTGCGACTGTGCGGCGCCCAACTGCCTCAAAAGGCGGTCACTCCCCCTGCTTTTCTGTTTAGGCCCCAACCCAGCGGTCGAAAGTGTCCACACTGCCTACATTTCAACGCAGCCACCACGAGCGGCCAGCAGTCTCTCAAGCCCATCTCCTCAAGAAGAAGATGTCCCACGATGGAGAAGGTTGAAGAAACTTGACGGCGTCAACCTCCCTGAAGGGCACAAGAGCGGGACAAGGAAAGGCACTGGGAAGGCCTCCTCCTCCCGACTCCGGCGGTCGCGGGCAAATAACATCCCCTCCGAGGATAGCACGGCACGCCTCAAGGCTTTGGAGGGCGTGCCCGCCCGTCGGGTTCGTGTTCGAACCGCCGGGTGCCTCCGAAGCAAAGGCTCCAGCCCCCAGCACCGCCGCCAGGCTGCCTACTGGTGCGGCGCCTCCCATAAGCAGACGTCGGCTCCTCGATGTCCGCGGGAGAAAAACCCGTTAGGCACGCCCGACCCGCCGGTAGGCGCCGCCGCAATATCCCCATCGGACGGGCCCTTCCCATCCTCAGCCCGTCTCCGACGAGGGACCCCCGAAGTCGGACGCCGGCTCCTTTGGCGTCTGTTGGGATTCGGCCCCTAAGTCACACGTCGGCTCCTCCGACATGCGCCGGGCCTCGGAGCCTACGGCAGACCCTGTTTCGTCTATCGTACCAGGTTCCCCGCAGCCTTCGCTGCCGTCAGGGGAGCCAGAGTCCCCCCCTGCCCGACCCCGGGGATTTTTCTCCTCCGTCCCCGGATGAGGCTCTGGATCCTGGGCTACCGTCCGATCCTCTTCCTACAGAGCCGGATCTGGCGTCGGCTCCCCTGACGCCGGCCCTGGCGCCAGCTCCCCCGAGGCCGGCTCAGGCACTGGCCTCGCCGACGCCGGTTCCGACACCGGCTGGGGATATTCCTCTTCCATCGGGCCCTTCACCCCACGGGCCTATCCCAGTTGATCCGCCCGTGGAGTACCCGGCTGGGCCGTCTGCTCCGGCAGCTCCTCCAGTGCCTGGATATCCACCGTCCTATCTGACGCCGGTTTTCCCAGGTCCACAGTATCCTGTGCTGCAGTACCCGGCGCCGACTCCTCCGACGCCGCAGTACCCAGCTCCGGTATTCCCGCAGCCGAGTTACGGATACTCTCCCTACGGATTTCATCCATACAACTATCCCCCTCCTCCTCCTCCACCGCCCCCTAGGCCACCGGTGGATCTCCAGGAGACTCTTGCCTCCTGGTGGGCTGAGGCCAAGACTCAGCTCATCAAGGAAGTCGAGAGCTGTCTTACAGTGACGGTGCCACCACCGGCTCCCGTATGCCCCAGATGGCACACTCCCTCTCCACCTCCGGATTCCCGGGCTTTACCCTCGGGATCCAGAGAGGGGCTGGACACGCGTCCTGGGATTCCCCCTAAGGAACCCGTTCCTCCCCCTAGACGAGTCAGGGAGTCTTACTCTTCTTCTTCTCTCTCAGACTCCTTGGAAGCCTCCGATGGGTGTTCTGAGAAAGACGACGAGCCGTGCTCTCCGTCCAAGCCCCGGCCGAGGACTCCTCCGAAGTCTCCTCCGGAGGATCCTTCCTTCACAGAGTTGCTCAGGAAGATCCAGGAAGTCCATCAGTGGCGTTTCTTAGAGCCAGACCCTCAACGGGTTAAACTCGCTGAACATCTGGACTTGCCCCTTACGGCTCCTACTCTAGTGCCACCCTGGATTGAGCCTCATGCCCACCTTGTTTCCACTATTTGGAAGCAACCGTCGGCTTTAGGCCCACTTCCTAGGAAGTCCAACAGGCTATACCAGGCTCCGGAGGGTGTAGACTTTTGAACTCTGACCCCGTGCAGACTCGGTTGTGATTATTGCCGCTCGGCTGGTCAGCACACCCAGGCTGCCAAACTCGTCTCCCCGGATAGGAATCTCGCCTTCTGGATCAGTTTGGAAGGAAGATCTATGCTTCTTCCACACTGGGGATTAGGGCCCTAAATTATATAGCACATATGGGGGATTACCAGAAGGCTGTCCTTACCCAGGCGGAATTCAAGATCGACTCCTTGCCTGACTCCCAAGTCAAGCAGGAGTTAGCCGACCTGGTCCGTTCTGCTCGTTCAGCCAGTCGTCATATTCTGAGGATGACCTACGATGCAGTGGACGCCGCAGGACAGAGCTCTGCATTCGCCATAAGTCTTCGGCGTCATGCATGGCTCCATGTATCAGGTCTGGTCCCGGAGGTGCAGTCAGCTATTCAAGAAGCACCTTTTAGGAGTTCTGTGCTTTTTGGTGGTGATGTCAAGGACATCATCACTGACTTGCAGGAGAAGGGGACAGCCCTTAAATCTGCTGATTCAATGTACCGTCCCCATCCCCCACAGCGCCATCCCTTTTGCAGATGCAGCCGGCCTCAAGCGAAACCTCAGGGAAGATGGCCCACAAAACGTCAGGCCCCCACAGCTGCCAGGCCCCTGCCGCCCAAAAAAGCAACGGGTGCCCCAGCTGAGGCGCTGCCTCACACCACCTGACTCCTTCCCTCACCCACCGCCTCCGGACGCCCCGGAGGAACCGGTAGGAGGAAGGTTCTCCTTCCACCTTCCGGGTTGGGAGAGGATAACATCGGATTCATGGGTGCTTCAGATCATAGCAGAGGGGCACTCCATAGAGTTTCTGCAGAAACCTCCACGTCACCCCCCTCTGAACTCCTCTTACTCAAGGACCATCTTCCTTTGGTCAGGGAAGAAATCTCTGCTGTCCTAGCGAAGCAGGCTATAGAACCCGTCCCCCTCACCTCCACGGGACGGGTTACTATTCCCATTTCTTCCTCGTACCAAAGAAGACTGGAGATCTCAGACCCATTCTCGATCTCAGCTCCCTGAACCTATATGTGGAATACAAGAGGTTCAGGATGCTCTCCCTTCAAACCCTCTTGCCCCTGCTTCAGCCGGGCCAATGGCTTTGTGCACTGGATATGCAGGATGCGTACCTGCACATCCCCATTAGCCCTTTGCACCGAAAGTACCTCAGGTTTGCGTTCCAAGGGACCACTACCAATTCCAGGTACTCCCTTTTCGTCTTTCCTCGGCTCCTCGAGTCTTTACCAAATGCCTGGCGGTGGTAGCGGCCCACCTGCATACTTTGGGAGTTCAGGTTTTTCCCTACCTGGACGACTGGCTCCTGGTGGCCCCATCCAGGGAGGAACTCCTGAATTTTCTCTCCCTCACCCAGCAGGTTTTCACTGGCTTGGGTATCACCATCAACCATTCCAAGTCCCACCTGGATCCTTCACAAAGGCTCCAGTTCATCGGAGCAATCCTCAACATGACAATGTGCAAGGCCTTCCTGCCTCCGGACAGGGGGGCCTCCCTCCAGTTCCAGATTTCCCTCCTATCGGAACACAGGAGGGTTCCGGCGAGGTCGGTGCTCCGTCTACTGGGGCTTATGGCGGCTGCCATCCCGATGGTTCCGCGCGCATCTCCACATGAGAATCTCTCAGTGGACACTCAGATCTCAGTGGGATCAATGGGTAGATGACCTAGATCATCTGGTTCTGATCTCCTCGCCGATGGTAAGACACTTGCAATGGTGGATAGTTCGAGAGAACCTATTCTGGGGGGTCCCCTTTTTTCATCCTCCCCGATCAGACTCTGACCACGGACGCATCAGGCGAAGGTTGGGGAGCCCATCTGGGTCCTCACCGAACCCAGGGCCTACGGTCAAAGTTGGAGTTAGTTCTCCACATCAACGTGCTCGAGCTTCGAGCAGTGCTGTGTGCTCTCCAGGCCCTTCACCAATACATCCTTCCCGGTCACCTAACTGTCCAAACGGACAACATGTGCGTGGTGTGGTACATCAACAAGCAGGGAGGGACTCGGTCCTACCCGCTGTGCCGGGAAGCGATGAGGGTTTGGGAATGGGCAACGCTTCACAACCTTCACCTCATGGCGATCCATGTTCCGGGAGTCGACAATGTCCTGGCAGACAGACTAAGTCGCTCGTCGGCCCTTCCACACTAGTGGGAATTGGACGAAAAAGTTCTAGAAAGCATCTTCCAGATTTGGGGGATTCCTCAGAGAGACCTGTTCGCCTCCTCCCAAAACGCAAAGCTTCCAATCTTTTGCTCGCTCGCTCCAGAGCGAGGCACTTTCTGAGGCGACGCTCTATCTCTAAGCTGGAAGGACAGATTCGTCTATGCTTTTCCCCCAATTCCTCTGGTCCCTCATGTGCTGCAGAAGCTTGCTTTGGAAGGAGCGAGAATGAGTCTGATCGCTCCTTTCTGGCCCAGGCAAATTTGGTTCTCTCTTCTACAACAATACTCAGAGGCTCCTCCTCTTCCTCTTCCTTTATCTCCAGGATTGCTGACCCAGGATCAGGGGACCCTGGTCCATCCGGGACTCAAGTCCCTTCAACTTCATGCATGGCTCCTGCAGACCTAGCTCAATCTCGTTTTGGCGTTTCCTCTAAGGTGGCCGAGATTCTCGTGGAGGCTAGAAAACCCTCCACTAGGTCCACCTACGCCATGAAATGGAAAAGATTTTCCATCTGGGCTGCGTCCAGGAACGTGGAGCCCTTTTCCTGTCCTGTGACCATTCTACTTGAGTACATGTGTCATCTTTTCGACCTGGGTCTCAGTCACTCCTCTTTGAAAGTCCATATGGCGGCTATTTCAGCCTACCATGTCCCTTTCACTG
Organism: Neoceratodus forsteri; assembly: GCA_016271365.2. Taxonomy (NCBI): domain Eukaryota; kingdom Metazoa; phylum Chordata; order Ceratodontiformes; family Ceratodontidae; genus Neoceratodus; species Neoceratodus forsteri. The sequence continues at coordinate 47,523,103 of JADMNL010000027.1, forward strand.
ATAAGGCATTTGCCCAGCTGGAGGTATCCAAAACTTTCCTCAGAGGGGTCCTTCATCTCAGGCCCCTATCAGACTCCAACTCCCCTTGGGACTTAAACTTTGTCCTCGAGAAACTTACTCTTCCTCCCTTTGAGCCTGCGGCTTCTGCAGACTTTTAAGTTTTTATCGTGGAAGACGCTCTTCTTGGTGGCCATTACATCTGCTCGCAGAATTTCCGAGCTCCAGGCCCTGATGTGCAAAATCCCTTATCTGATTTTTCACAAAGAATGAGTAGCTCTTTGCACGAATCCTAAGTTTCTCCCGAAGGTGGTAGCGGAGTCTACCTTGAATCAGTCTATTGAATTACCTGCCTTCTTCACGCAGTACTCAATCAAGGAGAATACCTGCTCCATACCATGGATGTTCACAGGATCCTGAGATACTACCGATGGGACGAAGGATCTCAGAAAGACTGATCAGTTGTTCGTCTCTTTTGCTCACAAAAGAGAAGGCAATGCTGTCTCTAAGCAATGCCTATCAAAATGGTTGGCCCATTGCATCACTTTCTGTTATGACAAGTACAACAAGACCTATCGGGTCAAGTCAGAGGTCACTCCACTCGTGGAGTAGCATCCTCTGTGGCTTGTTTCAAGAACGTGTTTGCGGCAGACATCTGTGCTGCCGCCACTTGGACTTCCGTCCATACCTTTACTAAACACTACAGTTTGGACATTGCCTCTCGCCGTAGAGCAGGCTTCAGGTTAGCTGTCTTGCAAGGCCTCCTTTCTTGAGGCTTGTAAGGTTTTCCTTGCTACTTCTTGGAGTAGTACCTCCTCCCGGTGCCTTTTCCTTTGTTCCAGACTGCTTGTGATTCTGTCCTATATGTAATTACCTACTGCAAGAGCCCTCTTGAAGTAAGATAGTACAGTTACGTAAGAACTTACCGTAACAGTAGATCTTCGAGAGAGGCTCTTGCAGTAGGTAATACCTTCCCGCCCTCCATCCCCCTAGGCTTTTTCAGCTCCTTTTCCATCGAGGGAAATATCTGCTTCTCTCTCGTCCGGGCCTTCCGGGCCTGTGGCGGGAAAGAACTGGGGCGGGCATCTGGGACGCCCTTTATACCAACGTCGCGCCAGCGGCGGTCACTGGCGTGGGGCAGTCCCTCGCCAGGGACTGCTAGCTAGAAATTTTTCCCGGGTCCTGCCGCCATGTCGGCATCAGTCCCATATGTAACTACCTACTGCAAGAGCCTCTCTCGAAGATCTACTGTTACGGTAAGTTCTTACGTAACTGTACTTTTTGCGCCTGGGCAATGTTTTGAATATTGGGCCCCAGGTGTCCAGGAGAAGATGAGTTTAAAACACAACAGGCAATAATGAGTGGCATGATATTCCAGGAAGAAAGCATAGTGTTTGGAGTTTTTGGAAAAAAATGTTTCTAAAAAGCCAGGAAGCAGCAACTCTAAAGGCTTGGTGCTTCCTATCACCAGTAGCCTCAGTTGTAATCTGTAGACTCCTATAGTGAGGGGTTACCATAGCCATAAGCTATCTTGTTTTTATCATATGTGACAGCAGAAATTGGTATCTTCATTGGTAGTGTATGATTTCCTAGATTTACTTTAGTGCAGTAGTTTCAAGCTTGGGCACCAACATAAATGATGGCTATCTGCAGAACATTTCCTCCATCAGACCTCACTTTCTTAGGCAGGCTTTAAAGAGACTCACCTGGATGAGCCCATGCAACACACATATGGGTGCCTTACCGCCAAAGAATCGGCATACGATGCTCCGCTCCTAAAACTGTGAAGTAGAAGAAAAGTTATATCCCTCATAAAATTGTGTATACTGGGTCCCAAGGACTTCCCGTTCTTTTTTTTTTTTTCTCCTTGCCTAATCTACCCCTGCGCTCAGGGACATGACGATATGCCAGTGAGAGCGCAGGGGCCAGCTCCATTTTAGCGAGCAGACTTATACTTTTAATGTATTTTTAGTAATAGAATGGTCACCAGGCAATGAAACGTGGGCACCGGACAACCAATAAGGCCATTGTTAGCCTACCGTGCCCACGCCTATTGTCAAGGGCTATTCTACTAAAGATAACATTCAAAAGTATAAGCCTCATTCGCTTAAAATGGAGGCGCCCCTGCGCTCTCACTGGCATATCGTCATGTCCCTGAGCGCAGGGGTAGAGCACGGCAAGGAGAAAAAAAAAAAAAGAACGGGAAGTCCTTGGGACCCAGTATACACAATTTTATGAGGGATATAACTTTTCTTCTACTTCACAGTTTTAGGAGCAGAGCATCATATGCCGATTCTTTGGCGGTATTGCACCTATTTATTTGGTGCAGGGGCTTCCCCTTTTATCTTGGTGGGTCTCTTTAAATAAAGCTAGCATTGGCAGACATGCTTCTCCCCACCTTATGTACACCTGCAGAGCTTGTAGCCTAGCTGACATTGACTGGCATTACTTCTCCAACCCCCTCCGGCCATGGCAAACTTCGATGGTAAGGTCACAGACATGGAACCACAACTGCTGGGCATTCATGGCTTTCTTGACAGTCTGTAGCCTTAGACTTGGCCATCAGTCAGCCTTTGTACATATGTAGAAAAGAAAGTAAAGTTAAAATTTCCACCACAGGCAATAATATTGAACCTGACTATGTACCCATAGCATGGGTTTAGGTTGGTGCAGATGCCAGGGCCAGCTCCCACTGAGATAAGCAGTGACGCTTTACAGTTGTGGCTATCCTGGGCCAAATCTTGAGCTTTTGAGTCTCACCATACCGACACCAGTAGTGACCTGATTGAGTGCATTTAGGACTTACGGCTGCTGAACTAACTACTAAGTTCATCTCCATAGAGACTGAGCTCTGTGAAATAATAGCATTTATTTATGTAGTTTTTGTTGACCGGGTAAGTACACTAGACAAATTCTGCCTATTTTCAGGCACGACCCGGGGGAAGGGGATATTGAACCAGATTAAGCTGTTGGTGGTATTTTTAGTGAATGGGGGGAGATTTGGCCAGGGCACTGGGGAAATTCCCGTACTCTTTTCGATAAGTGCCATGGGATCTTTAACATCCACCTGAACTACCATCAGAACAAGCAGATGGGACCTCGGTTTAACGTCTCATCCAAAAGATGGCACCTCAGGAGTACAGCACCCCCCCCCCCATGCTGCACTACATTGTCAATATTGGGATTTAACCCAAGTGCCTGGTGTGGGGATAGAACCCACAGCCTTCTGATCTCCCAGCCTCAGAGGCAAGTGTGCTACCTGCTGAGCCACTGACACCGATATTCATAAACCTAGTCAAATCCTGAACTTGGAGAAGGAGGCATGGTTTGATTGGATGTCCGGTTGTTCTTATCTCACTAGATAAGGACTGCTAGTGTAAATAAAACTGCAACCATTGGATACAAATCTTTTTTAATACAGGAAACCATGTTATAAGGGCTTCTGTCTCTGCTAATTACTAGTAGATGATGACCACTGTGAATAGCCACAGCCTGATGGCCAAGCACTGCCAAGCTGGCTACCTCAGTTCTGGAGAAAGCTGGGAGGCCAGGGATCCTAGCAGCCTGGGCTGCGGAGTACTGCCAAGTGCAGCGTGAGCCTACCCAAGGAAAGAGACATCCTGGCTCCAGTGTGATGGTATCCCTCATGGTGGACCAGGGAAAAACGTGGATAAAAAAAACATTCTTGCTAGAATGAAGGCCAGTGGTGCATTTGGGCCCCGGATAGCATGGAGCCCTTCTGGCAGGAGTGGGGGGGGGGGTATTAGTGGATGGGAATGGAGGTACTACTATGGGGGTATGCCCCTAAGCTGGAGGACTGAGCAAGTGACAGTGGTGGAGAAAGAGTTTTGTGGGGGGAAGTGTCAAGGGCCCACAGCTGTGTCTCAGACACTTAACTGTTCCTAACTGATATTACCAACAAGTCAAGGACGTCCGCCTTGGTCTCTACTGAATCATTTTGCTCTTAATTTACATTGCCTGCTAATTTTGTGTTTCTGTTAAAGTTGTGCCCCCACGGTAAATTTGGGGTCGGGGGACTGCATAGACTGTCCTGTCATTAATCCACTAGTCGGAGATGTACTGTATTGCTAGACAAGGGTTGTCAATATTTGTGAAGTTTCATGTCAGAATTCATGTATTAGTCATTAGACAACCATTTGTACCTAGAAATCTCATCTGACCTTAAATATCTAAAAGTCTGACAATTCAGTGCAAATGCAATGGAATTCCAGGTGTTCAGAAATGAAACTGTCTTACCCAGTTAGCAGTAAGCACCAAAGTCCGAAACAACCCTAGTGCTTTCATTCAGTTTTTGCTTTACGACTTCATAACCTAATCAACAGTCTGCAAAATAATTCACATTTCCTGTTGCCTTACTCACATCATCCTATGCAGACATCTCATACCATCACAAATGCATACTTTGTTGGTTCTAGCCATCTCTTACCTTTACCTCTTAGCTGCAGTTTTCTGAAGTTTTGATAAAATGGCGACAGTTTTTCAACCGGCTCGCTGCAGACCAGGGAAAAGGAGGCCTTGCTGCCATGGAAACCAAACTAGAGGTGCAACAAATGCAGGTAACATACAATACATGCTTAACTAGTGTATGTGTGCATTCTTTTTTGTTTATAGATGTTTTCTGAAAACAGCCTTGTTACTATGAACTGCATGCATGCATGTATGGTATGTTGTGAAGAAGCATTCATTGTTGAACTGCTATTTATCTTAATTTTATATTCTTCCACATTGGTACTTTGCATCTGCTAGCCTTGATGCCTTTTTGTATACCCCGCCTACTCACGGCACAGAGGCAGAAGAGCCGCTGAGGTGCACTCTGTCTTGTAGCTTTGACTGCACACTTTGCTTCTGCTACATTCCTGGGTCAGAGCTGGATACACAGGTATGGAACTAAAAAGGAAAAAAAAGGAGGACTCCTAGTTAAATTAGAGTTGTTGGGTAAGAAAGTGGTCTTTGCTCCCGTTACACATTTGTTTTTACTGACAGCAGTACTTCTGTTATTTTGGTACCTTGTTTTGTATGGCCTGCGGTTGAGTGAATTAATATAACTCTCTCATACATCTGCTTTGGCCACCATTACCAAATGTGAAAAAAATCCAAGAGATAGAAAATGTCTAAACTGACTGCTTCTACCATAGGCTCGTTTTGCAGATTCTGTGAGGATTAAGATTCGGGACTATCAAGGTAAAGAAATTTCAGCACCCTTGTCTTGGTCCTCTGGAGATGATACCACTTTGGATCAAAAGCAGAACACAACATCTGTGGTGAGGATACTATAGACCTGCAAGATAGGGTAAGAGATGCACAGATGCCAGTCGCTCACTTCGTTAAAGGTGGTTTCAGAAAAGGGGTCTGTCAGCCATCCCAAAATCTGTGCTCCGGAGATGACTTGGAAGGCAATATGCAGCTTGCCCTGCTTTCAAATCACTCTAAGTCAGAGAAAAGCACTTGGAACATTTTTGCTCTCCAAAGCGTTCAGCGAAAAAACACCCTTACAAGAAAAAATGCATAATGATGGGAATATTTTTCTTAGGGACCCTTCCTTCCACATCTTCCACTTCATCTTCCTCATATCATTTGATTCGTAGAGAAGGTGAATGGCAGATATTTCTCTAAACTGTACATGAACTTGTCTAAAAATCGAGATGTTGCTTATAAATGCGTATTTATTTTTGTCGCTGCCTCATTATGTAGACACACGGCAATTCTAATGGAGAAATTGTCAAACCCAAAGATATATTTAATGGGAATATAGAATTTTCTTTAAAACATTATTTTGACACACTGTCACCAAGTCTCCAAACGAACATAGCCTCATTATACTTCTCTTAGGCCATCTTCATGTGGCTTGGTAGAGAAAAGAGCTAGGATCTGGGGGTGTTTGTTAGGTATCCAGTAAGGTGGTCATTTAAACTGTGCTGTTCTGTGTGGTCCGTCTCCTTGCTTACCCCCAAATCGAATTAAGTCTTAGTGATCTGTGTCAGTGCAGAGTATTTTGTGTGGTGTACTGCACAATATTAGATATTAATATTAGATTGAGGGAGGCAGTATAGCGCAGTGGTTTAAGGCTTTGAGCTGCAAATCAGGAGACCTAGGTTTGAATCCCACAGCCCCCACTTGCATACTGTGTGACCCTGAGCAAGTCACTTAACTTCCCTGTGCTCTCAGATTGCACCTGTAAACAAGCTTTCAGCTTAGTGTGTCTCACCTGGTTAAACAATTGGGAAAAAAAAAAAAGATACCTCAGAGAAATTCATTAGAAAGCAAAGACGGAACCCTCCCTGTCCCACCATTACATGACTGGGCCCTGAGATGGAACTAATGACTATGCAACTGATGGAGATGCTTATGAACATATTCATATGACAACCATAGGGAATGTCAAGCAGTTGCTGTCTCGAGCAACAAAATATTACCACTCTTTTTTTTTTTTTCAACTTTCTTTTGCTCCTCCCGTCGTCGCAGCCCGTGGGACCTTCTGTTGGGCATCCTATTCATGTCCTGCCCTGCCTGAATCTCCCCCGATCTGTGCTTCCTCTCCCCCCTCCCTGCAGCTAGTACTCCCGGTTTCACCCACCCAGGGTGGGTCGCCCCTCCTCTTGGGCGCTCTTACTAAGTCAGACTCTGGCTGCAGGAGAGGGCCCGGGTGGAGGAACTGGAAGGCCAGTCGAGGAGAGCCTTGTGGAGGGCATGGCGGACAGGTGCTGTCACCTGTCCCACAGAGTCGGTGTTTTCCTTGTTCTGTGCTCTCTCCCCTCCCTCCATGTGTGGTGCACGTTCTGATGCACAGGCACACAGCAACCCTGCCTGCGTCAGCCACGATGTTAATGTACTGCTCGGCTTACAGCAGTGCCCCCTGTCTCCACCAGGGGACGCTGGCACACCAGGCCATCTCCCCCACCTTCCCCGGGGAGGAGAGCACCATGAGGGCACTCAACACTCTCCTGCCGACCCCCGGTGCCAGAGTCCGCTCCCGAACCCGGAGCACCGGCGTGGCATGAAGTGTGGCATCCAGTGCCTCAACCCTCCGCGCCACCGGGCCGGACAACATTACCACTCTTAATAATTATATAGAATAGGTGGAGAGGCTATCTGACTCATTAACACAGGCCACAAAACTCCCTAAGCTGGAGAAAAAATTAGTGAAGGTAAACATGAAAATTTAGGATTTGGAAAACAATTTGAGGTGCAATTACTTAAGTAGTAAGGCACAACAGGGATTGAGGGTTTACCCACACCTTGTGTGGTGTGTCACAAGGTGCAGCCGAGTGACTTAACCACACAAGAAGTGGGTAAATCCCCAATAACTCACACCCTGGAGTGCCTTATTGTGATTATACAACGGACCCATATGTAAAATAAATGTAAAAATGTGTTGAATTATGTGTTTTATAAATGCGCTTCCTCAGCTGTGGGTAATGCAGGATTTACCCACGGTCATGTGACCTGTTTTGACCAATCAGGTTACAGGATTTTCACACATTGTATAAACGTGTATTTTATATTTCACCAAAGGAGTGGAGAGATACAGCACTGTTACTGCAAAGCATCCTACCATCACTTCTGTTCTTGGATCCCTTGATGGATTTCTGATTTGAGACACATCGTACATGGAACACAGCTACAACCTGAAAGCAGGCCTCACAGCTTTGCAGTGTTTTTACTTTTTCTACCATAAAAGACTGCATGATGAAAACAGCCGTGCCAAGGCCCCTCTGCTGTAAGACAGCCGCATGATTACATTGTTCCAGAGTTTCTCCAAGAGCAATGCTGGACTGAAGACGGAAGTTAACAGAGATCAAGAACCTAGCAAAGAATGTGGGAGCCACCTTCAGTATGCTGTGTTCGATATTGCTGAAAGTATCCTTTGGGAGACTCATGTTTACCTTTTCCCAATCAATGAATGTGGGAAAATTCATCCCCATGGTCAGTTCTGTTTTCATCATGATAGTCTAGGAATGCGAGAGAGGGATTTCATGTTAGTAAGTTTTGTGACATCATGCAAGGACACACTTTGCTGCACCACTTCAGTTATACATGACGTTCCGTGAATTTGTGCATGTGGAAGCCATTGAGAGTGACATTCTCACCTTGACTAGCCTTAGCACAACATTTTGGGGTTTATAGTTTGGGTATTAAAGAAGATCAGGAGCTTGGCATGTCCTCCATTGGAATTTTTGCTTATGATTGTTGGTACATACTGAGTGCTTGGTAAATACTTACACTGTGTCGTTATTTATTTATTTATTTAAAATTGTGGCATCCGGGAAAGGCACACACAGCGGAGCTCATTTCCAGGTGCAGTATCGTGTGTGTGTGTGTGTGTGTGTGTGTGTGTGTGTGTGTGTGTGTGTGTGTATATGTATATGTAGATATACAGTATATCAGAAACATGGGGTAAGGGATATACTGTGTAAGTATTCATATTTTGGAGCCACCAAGGCTCAGAGTGTGGAGCAAAACCGATAGCTTGCCCTGGCCCAACTGTACAAGACAGTAAACCAAGTGAGCTCTCAACACAGTGCAGTTTGCAAATGATAGTTAATGGAATCACAAATCCTAGTACTTCTTTCCAGGAATGTTAATGGAATCCAGAGCCAGGTAGAAGAACCCAAAACTGAGCTAACGTATCGCTGTGTTGTCACTTTTGAGAAAACCTTGACAAAGATTATGTTGGCCACAGTTCAGCTATATTTTAGGGATTTTCTGTATTTTTACTATTTTTTTCATTCTCAGTACTGTACAATAATTGGACCAGCTAGTCCAACTTTTGCATCATCTCTGTGTTAGGAATGGTGCCCAGAAACCTAGATGATTTTTAAATCAAAATCCTCTCTTTATGCTGGTGTTATGCTGCCAACCTATCCCGAACATCTTTAGATCTTCTCCGAGGCAGTCTCTTGCAGCAGGTCATAACACATGGGATTACAGCTGCAGGTGTCATTTCCTCTGGATGACTTCTCAGCAGCTGACCCAGGGACCTCCCCCTAACACTACCACGTGGTGTCTGCCTGGCAGGTATAAATGGAGGAGGTCCCAGCTACTCAGTTCTTTTCAACCACGATCTGCATGCAACAAGTCCTTCTTTGGAGCTCTGCTTACCTGTCGTCAAAGAAGAGTTCTACTGACCAAAAGTTACTAAAAACTGAGCAACTTTTTGTCATCCTGCGTAGATAGTAAATCCATAGTCATTTGTTTGGTTCTGTTGATTGTGTGAGAGTACCACGATGTGGCTCTACGCCTGTCCCTTTAAATCATTATCCAGTGTGTGCATAGTAAATGGGCTGGGCTGGATCCGAGTGTTTTAGGGCCTGCGATGGGCCAGACGGTGCTTTAATTTGCTCCACTCTGCTTTCGATAGTAAAGCAGAGGGAGCTTTAACCAGTACTGTAAATATTTGCTTCTAACTTGTTGTTATATTTGAATTGGAGTGTATGTTGTAACCTCCCTTCTTGCAGCTTTGTTTATCCAAATGGGAGCCACCATGTTTGGTCCTGGACTTCTAGGAATTTGGACCATTGACACACAGGGGACCGTGAAGGGTCCTTAGTTCAAGTGCCTTGTGGGAAGGAAAACTGTAGTACTTGTAGTTTTTCAGGTTGGTACCTAAACTGAACTAGTGGGAGCATCCAAACATTGACTGGCAGCTCCCCCCAGCCAATCAGAAGACAGGAGAAACCCCAGAACTGTTAGAGGACAGGTGAGTTGGAGTTAGAGTTTGGTGAGTGAGCAGCTTGAGCTATCGGGAGGCTGCTCCAAGGAAGGCACTTAGGAGAATCGGCAGGGAAAGGCCTGACTTGTTGTCCTGCTGGGTTCTTTAGCATCAGTCTGCCTGCTATAATTTCATAGCACTAGACCTAAGTGCCTTTCCACAGCTCACCCCTGCTGACATTCAAAAGGAACAGTATCAGAACCCCATGATTAGACCAGTCTTAGATGCTTTGTATAGAAGGGAAGATGTCTCCAAGTTACGATCCAATGATCAGCAAACTGCCTTACTGTTTAGAGAGGGCCCCAGACTCCAGCTCCGAGAAAAACTGTTCTATCGCGAACTAACAAATAGCCAGCGAAAAGTTGTAAGGAAACAACTACTGTTTCTGTCAAGGTTTAAAACTGTGGTCTTTAAAGCCCTCCACAACCAGATGGGACATTTGGGTAGCGAGAGAACCTTGGACTTAGCCTGTGCCCATTTCTATTGACCCAAGATGGGTGCAGACATTGACCAATATATCAAAACATGTAGCAGATGCCACCACAGAGAGCAGCACCCTTGATTAACATCACCACACGTGCACCTATGGAGCTTGTATGTATTGACGTTTTAAGTTTAGAGCCTGATAACAAAAACATTAGCACTGTACTTGTCGTGACCGACCACGTCACTCGTTATGCACAAGTCTATCCAACAAAGGACTAGAAAGCAGCCGCCGTAGCCAAAGTGCTTGCTAAAAAATTTTTCATCCACTACGTTGCCCCACAGCGTATCCATTCTGATCAGGGAAGGGACTTTGAAAGCCGTTTAATTAAAGAAATGCTATCACTTTGGGGTGTAAGAAAGTCAAGAACCACTCCATATCACCCACAAGGAGACCCACAGCCCGAAAGATTTAATAGAACATTGCTGGACATGCTGGGTACACTTTACCGGAAGGACAAGCCAAGATGGAGTCAGGAAATAAGCACTTTGGTGCACTCTTATAATTGCACTCGTAATGATGCCACCAGATTCTCACCATATCATCTGATTGTTTGGTCGAGAAGCATGTTTACCAATAGATATTTGTTTTGGAATGTCACCAGATGGAATTCAAACAGTATGTACAAAAGCTAAAAGCACATATTAATCATGCTTATCAACTTGTGCACACAATGGCTGCAAAGCAAAACTTAGCTAATAAGGACAGATATGACAAACATGTTAAAGCTCAGAAATTACAACCCGGAGACCGTGTAGTAATGAGAAATTTGGGCTTGCAAGTGTAACCCCCCCCCCTACAAATGGGGTTCCCCGAAAGTCTTCCTTGAGCTTGCTTAAATGCTCACTGCCAGGCTGGTGTCCTACATTTTAGCAGTTTAAATGTATTGCCAAAGAGTGCCTGTATAGCCTCTGTGTTCTGTTTCTTTAAGAGCTGCCTGGATTGCAGTCATAATTAATCTGAGAGGGAGCTCTGTTAGAAGATGTACTTGTTTGCTGATCATTTGTTAGAGTAGTAATAATATTGCAGTTTGTTCTAACCTGCCTTCTTTGCAGCATGGACAGTTGTTTGTTTCCATCGTCTTGGTCCCGGACTGCAGAATGGGCCAATCAGTACATTTGGGACTCTAAAATGGAGCCTGCCTACAGGGGTTGGGTGGGGCCAAAACTTGTAGGAATTGTAGATCTTACTTCGAGAGGGTTCCTCGCCGTTAACTTCATGTAGGACTGCACCCCTTGGCGTCAGGTCCGAGCAGCAAGCAGAAGATAACAATCATCGGGGACCACCCTGACGCCGCGTCGTGATCGGCCCGGCTATAAAAAAGGCGGGCCTGCACCTGCCCTCCAGTTCTTTCCCGCTGTCGCCTCAGTAACGTTCGGCACGCGATAGAACAGCGATCAGATGTCCGCCATTTTGTCAAAGTTTTCTTTGCCTCATAACTATTTTTTCACAAATTGTTTCACTCTATTTGATGTCTTCTAGACAGAAGAAGAAGTGCTCAAAGTGTGGTGCTCAAATCCCGCATGGGGACAACCATTCCCACTGTCTCCTCTGCCTTGGTTCCAAGCACAACTCCCTGGAGTGCTCCATCTGCCAGGTCTTCAACCAAGGGACCCGAACCAGGTGTAAGCGGAACCTCTAGTACCATCTCCTGACCCGACGATTGGCGTTGATGGAAAAGGAGCTCCAGGAACTGCTGGATAGATCGGCGTCACCGGGCCTGAAAAAGAAGAAAACAAGGAGAAGCGCCGGGAACAGAGTCTGTCGCCACGCGGGAGGCCCTCCGAAACTGTGAGTACTTCTGCCGATGCACCATCTGCTTATTTAGGCCGGGCACCTTCTCCCCCTCCTGCTGAGGTGAGCGGGCAGCCGTGGGTAACCTCTCTAGAAGTTTCTATCATGTCTACCTGCCCAGCTGATAAGACACCCCTCGATCCCATCGAAGGTTGCACAGCTCCTGCCGATCAGACTAGTGGCAGTCTCCGGACTTCCACTAGCCCGGCTCGGTCCGATCAGCCGGACAACGGCTCCTCAGTCGCCCACCCGGATCCTTCCACTCTCCTGTCAGGCTCTAGTTTGGCCCCTGACATCGGACAGAGTGAGGGGCAGAGTGACCCATCGTCCTCTAGGGTTTTACATCCCAGGGAGTCGCCACCTGATCCATTGATTTTCCTGCCAGCGAATCACCTTTGGACCTGCTGTCTGGGCTTCTTCCGGACCTGCCCCCCCTCGCCAGGCCTTCCACAATCCCCGGACATCAGTCCGCCGCTGCTAGGGATCTATTCATGGAGCCTTCTCCCTCGGGACCTTCGGGGGCCCTTCCAGATCCCGTGCCTCCCCGAGGCACCATGGCACTTCCCCCTGCAGGACCAGATCCTCTGGGCGGGTTTCTGGGCTCAGAACCCATTGTCCCACCTCTGGGTGGCCCACCGTTGACTCCACAATATCCAACGCCGGGCTATGTGCCTCCGACGCCGTGACACTGAGTGCCGGGATACCCGACACTGGGATACCCTGGGTACTCGTACTATCCACAAACAGGTTATCATTACCCTTCTTGGCCTCAATACCCAGGTTATCCTACTTTCCAGCCTCCTCCTCCTCCAGCGTCGGAGACAGCACCCCAATGGTGGCAGGAGGCCAGAACCCAGTTGCTGTCGCAGCTCAGGCAGTTGGTGGGGGAACCTCCCCAGCCTAGGCCCCCCCCACTGCCTCCTGCAGGCAGAGCCTCGGGTTGTCTTGCTGCGGGTACTGCTGGGATGGAACCTTCCATTCCCAGCGGCTCTGAGCCATCTGACACAGAATCTGACACCGATCCCTCTGATCCCAGATCTCCAGTTGAGGGTCCACCAAAGGAGTCACCCAAGTCTCCTCCAGAGGACCCATCTTTTGGAGACCTCTTGCGCGCCATACAGGCAGCCGGAGGCTGGCCCACAAAAGAGGTGGCTCCGCAACGCAAAAGGCTAGCGGAGCACCTGGACCTTGCTACATCGGATCCCATCCCTATACCCCCATGGATGGAACCCCATGAGGTCTTGGTCACCACAATATGGCAACAACTGTCCTCCATTCCAGCAGTCTCCAGGAAGGCAGACAGGACCTGTTATCCCCCCGGAAGGGATTCAACACCTTAACTCCCATCCTAAGGCTGACTCCATGGTCATTACTGCCGCTCACGACCGGTCAGCCCAACCAAAACACCAGAGTTCCTCACCACCAAATAAGGACTCTCGTCAGTTAGACCAGTTCGGGTGAGAAATGTGATCTTACATCGAGAGAGCTCTTGCAGTAGGTAATTACATATAGGACTGATGCCGGCCAGCGATGGGACCCAACGGAAACATTTCTAGCTAGCAGTCTCTGATGGGGGACCGCCTCAACGTCAGGTGACCGATGTCATGTGGCGTCAGTATAAAGGGGCGGTCCCCCATGCCCACCTTCCAGTTCTTTCCCGCTGTTAGCTCATGTCAGCGCCTCGCGGTAAAGTTCAAGCGCTCGTCAGCTCTGTTGTCGGTAGTTTTTACCATCTTTTTTTCATTTTTCGATTAAATCATCAGGTATTCGTCGGTGTATGTCGTCCCCTACACCTTCTGAGCACAAAAATAAGTGAGACTCATGTGGCGCCCAACTCCCGCACAAGGACGGCCATTCCCAGTGCCTCTTCTGTCTAGGCCCAGTTCATCAGGTGGAGAAGTGCCAGCACTGCCTTAAATTCAACACCGCCACCTGCAGATGGAGGCAGCAGTCCCTGGAGGCCCACATACTAAAGAAGAAAATGTCCTCCATGGAGAAGGAGTTAAAAAAAGCTCTGGCAGGCGTCCACTTCCCCCGAAGGCCATCGTAAGGAGAAAGACAAGGAGAAGCACCGGGATAAGGGCTCCTCATCCACGCGTCTTCTTCGGGAGTCGCCTGCTACAGGTAGCGCCCTCTGGGAGACCGCTCCATGACGGCCACCTTGGAGGCTTCCAAGGCGGCATTGGCCTGCCCGTCTGGCTCACGCTCGAGCCCTTCAGGCACCTCTGGGCTATTGGAGGCCTCCGCTCCCAGTAAAGCCATCACCATGCAGCCTACTGGTTCGAGCGGCTCCGGTAAGCCGGACGTCAGCTCCTCTGATGCCCGCACGGAGACGGTCGATAAGCTGCCCCACCCTTTGGAGCGGTGCACTGCTCCTCTTCCGTCCGACCAGGCTGCTTCTCCTCCGCGACCTGCCTTGGGTGATGGGTTCGATAAGTCTGACGTCGGCTCCTCTGGTGTCCACCTGGACTCTGCTGATAAGTTGGATGTTGGTCTTCCTGACACCCACACAGTGACTGAGCCAACACCTGACCCTATCACGTCCACCTTTCCTGGCTTCCCACAGCCTTTGCTGCCCTCCGGGGACCCTGGCTCTCTTCAGCCTGACCCCCGGGGATTTTTCCCTTCCATTTCCAGGTGATGCAGAGGTTCCTGCTGCACCCCCATCAGGCCGTCCGCCCGCTGGGCCGACTGACCTGACGTCGGTTCCCCGGACGTTGGCTCTGACGCCGGTCTTGCCAACCAACGCCGAGCCTTCCATCCACCAGGCCTTCTGCTCCGGGCCCGCCTGTGGGCCCTCCATCTGGGCCATCTCCAGCAGACCCCCGGTATCCGACCCCTTCGTATCCGACGCTGTCTTACCCAGCTCCGCAGTATCCGACGCCGGCCTATCTGATGCCGCACTACCCGGTGCCTCAGTACTCGATGCTGGGTTTCCCATCGTCTGGTTATGGATACGTGCCTTACGGGTACAATCAATACCCATATCCCCCTCCTTCTCCACTGCCCCCTCAGCCACCGGTGGACTTGAAGGAGACTCTGGCCTCCTGGTGGGCTGAGGCCAAGGCTCAGCTCACCAGAGAGGTGGAGAGTTGTCTCATGATGATGGTGCCGATTCCGCCCTGTACGTCCGTGATGACAGATTCCTCCCACCTCCTGACACCAGGGGCGAGACCTCTGGTTCCAGGGCGGGGCAGGATACACTTCCACGAGGACCTTCCAAGGGGTCCTTTCCTCCCCCACGCCAGGAGAGGGAGTCTTCCTCTTTATCTTCTTCCTCCTCGGACGACTCCGACGGTTGCTCCGAGCCGGACGATGAGCCACGCTCTCCGTCTAAGCCCAGGCTTAGGACTCCTCCGAAGTCTCCTCCTCCGGATCCTTCCTTTACGGAGTTGCTGCGCAAAATCCAGGAGGTTCACAAGTGGCATTCCTTGGAGCCGGATCCACAGCGTAAGAAACTGGCTGAGCATCTGGACCTGCCCGAGACAGCTCCTACCTTGGTGCCACCCTGGATTGAGCCTCATGCCGATCTTGTTTCCACTATTTGGAAGCAACCGACGGCTTTAGCCCCGCTTCCTTGGAAGTCAAACAGGCTATATCAGGCTTCCGAGGGTGTTGACTTTCTAGATTCTCAGGCTCAAGGTGATTTGATCATGATTAGCGCTGCTCATGGACAGACAGCTAACCCGAAGCATCTGAGCTCGTCTCTACCTGACAAAGAATCCAGTCTTCTGGACCAGTATGGGAAGAAGATCTTTGCTTCTTCCACTCTGGGAATTAGGGCCCTAAATTATGTCTGTCACATGGGGGATTACCAGAAGGCAATTCTTAGTGAAGTGGAATCTAAATTAGACTCCCTTCCCGACTCTTAAGTCAAACAGGAAGTGGCTGACCTCGTCTGCTCTGCACATTTGGCCAGTTGGCAAATGCTTCGTGCTACATACAATGCATTGGACACTGCTGGTAGGAGCTCCACTTTCTCCATAGGCTTACAGTGTCATGCCTGGCTCTGTGTGTCAGGGTTGGTCCCAGAAGTGCAGTCCACTATTCAGAAAGCGCCTTTACGGGGTTCGGTGGTGATGTCAAGGACATTATCACCAATCTGCAGGAGAAGGGAACTGCATTGAAGTCTGTGGACTCCATGTACCACCCCACCAATCGCAGCACCGTCCCTTTCGCAGGCGGAATAGGCAAAAGGTGAAACCCCAAGGAAAGCGGGCCAATAAACACTGGGCCCCTCTGGCTGCCAAGCCCCCTCCACCCAAAAAAGCAGCGGGTGCTTCAGCCAGTGGAGTCACACCCCATATGTTGTCATCAGCAAGCTGGATGACCTGCCGGTCTACAAAGTGTATCCAGAAAATGATCCAAAAGCTGTAAAAACAATCTACTGAAATCACCTTTTACCCATCGGACAAATTATTAGAGACACTGCACCTCAAGCTAGTGCTCCACTGCACCTGTTACCAGATCTGCTGCTCGAAAGGGGCAATCAAATCGGCCCCGTGTTGTTCCACAACCAGAGCCTCCATCACGAACTGCTGCAGTTAATGATGACCATCATTCCGAGTTCGATGACAGGGAATATGGGATTACATATTATCCTTCTCTTGAACTAGCACAGCTGTTTCAAGGCCACCCTTTGTGTAATATGGGGGGCAGTGCTGACAGTCACGAAGTACCGGATAATCTTGTACTCTCGACCATGCCAGTGCCACCTGATAGTGAGGTACAAAGTATAACTTTAGAAGCAGCTGATTCTTTACCCACTGTGGAACTGTCTGAAATTGAAATAGCCAGTCCTGACCGAGAAGGTGAGTACCCCACTAGTGAATTTTCATTTGAAGCTGAGATACCTGGGTCTAGTGAACCTGACCTCATGTTGACCAGTAATGCTAATTCTGAAAGTGCCAGCAGGGTGCAAAACTATTTAAATTTTGTCCAAATCCTGCCTACTGATGAACCCGAATCTACAGAACAAGCAGATTCAAGTGATGCTGCCAATGCAAGTGATACCCCAAACTCTGAACAGACAGACAGACAGTGCAGAGGTGCCCCTTAATACAGAAGCTGATTTGTTGCTGGACAATAAGCCGGGGGTGACTGTGAAAAGTCAGAGATACTAAACAAATATTTTTGCTCAGTATTTACAAAGGAAGAGGGGGAGGTACCTAAAACAAACAGTAGAAACACTCTGGATACAGAAGTTGATACCAGCCCATTTACAGAAGAAAGAGTTATGAAAGAGCTCTTAAAACTGAAGGTGGACAAAGCAATGGGGCCTGATAGGATTCATCCCAGAATTCTAAAAGAACTAAGGATAGAACTAGTGACACCACTGACTACCCTCTTTAACAAATCATGGGAGGATGGGGTGGTACCTGAGGACTGGAGGAGGGCAGATGTGATTCCCCTTCACAAAAGTGGGAGCAAGGCAGAAGCAGGAAACTACAGACCTGTTAGTTTAACCTCAGTGGTAGGGAAAATGATGGAAACACTTCTGAAGGAAAGAATTGTCATGTATCTAGAGGCCAGAGGGCACAGGACCCAAGGCAGCATGGATTCACAGCAGGAAGGTCATGCCAGACAAATCTGATAGATTTCTTTGACTGGGTGACCAAAGTAGTTGATCAGGGAGGGGCTGTGACATGGCCTACCTAGACTTTAGCAAGGCATTTGACACAGTCCCACAAAAGATTAATATACAGTTAGCCAGCCTGGGAGTGGGTCCCAAGATGACAGCCTGGGTAAAGAATTGGCTGGAGAATAGGACACGAGAGTAATAGTAAATGAGTCCACTCTGAAAAAAAAGGGGGTTAGCAGTGGGTACCACAGGGTTCAGTATTAGATCGTCCTCTCAATGTCTTTATGCTTACATTGCAGAGGGACTGAAGGAAGGATGTCTCTTTGCAGATGACACAAAGATCTGCAACAGAGTTGATGCACAAGGTGGGTGGAAAGGATGAGAAGGGACTTGGCAAGGTTAGAGGAATGGTCAAATGTATGGCAGCTTAGATTCAATGCAAAGAAGTGCAGGTAATGCACCTGGGAAACAAAACCCAGGGGAAGAGTACACAATGGGGGTGAGGTACTAACAACAACAAAATGGAAAGGGACCTGGGGGTAGTCATATTAGATGACCTAAAGGTGGGCAAGCAATGTGAGAGGCAGCAAGGAGGACTGGGGGATACTGGGATGCATAGGGAGAGGCATCACCAGCAGAAAACAAGAAGTTATTATCCTCTGTACAGACAGCTGGTGAGACCACATCTGGAGTACTGCGTGCAGTTCTGGAGACCCAATCTCTGCAAAGACATAGACAGGATGGAAGCTGTCCAGAGGAGGGCAACTAAAATGGTGCTGGGTCTGCACCGGAAGACATATGAAGTGAGACTTAAGGAGCTTAGTATGTATAGCCTCGAGGAAAGGATGGAGAGGGGGGACATGATAGAAACTTTCAAGTACCTCAAGGGAATCAACAAAGTCCAAGAGGGTAGCATCTTTCAAAAAAAGAGGTGTGCAAGAACAAGGGGGGCAGCTCAGTGGTAATTTAAGGAAGTATTTTTCACAGAGAGGGTTGTGGATGCATGGAACAGCCTTCCAGAGGAGGTTGTGGAGTCAAAAACAGTGGTGGAATTCAAGCATGCATGGGACAGTCATAAGGCAATTCTAGGGGTGGGGGTAGGAAGAAGTAGGCTGCTGGTTAACTAGGATCTGCAGCTTATCCATCAGGTAGGGAAATGGGCAGACTGGGTGGGCCAAGCGGTCCTTATCTGCCGTCAAATTCTATGTTTCTATGAGTAGCTAACCCAAAAGCAGATGTTGAAGAGACTGTGCCTGTGCCCCTTCCACCTAGAAGATCTGGAAGAGATGTCAAACTGGTAGTACGGCATAAGTATGATACTCCAGGAGTGCCCGGAGACCTTCCTATGAATGTGGTCCATAAAGGGGTGTACATTACAGCTAATTCCCTTCCTCAGGATTCAATGCTGCTTCTCAGTTAGTCATGAAACCCTCCAATCAGTATTCCCGGGGTCGTTTTTCCAAAAGCCCAAAGTCAGCTGACAGGTTCAGGGTATCAGCCATGTGGGTTCGTGTACAGAGAGTGTGTGTACAAAGAGTGGGACAGACAAGTGTAATGCACATGTCTAACTATGTAAGACAGTATAAAAGTAAAAGATTAAATGTAATTATGGGAATTGAAAAAGTCTGAAATGTGGTAAAACTAAAGTTTAATCCCAAAGAGTAAATGCAAAAGGTCACATGTGTCTATGTTTAACCAAGCCAGGAAAGGGTGATGTGTATAACTACCTGAGATAGGATGCAAATGAAAAGTAGAGTGTTTAAAATGAAAATGCAAATTGCTCAAGTAATCTTATTGTGTATGGAGACATCAGTTATGAGTGAAGTATACTTATTCTTCTGATGAATATGAAAAATGAAACTGTGCAGTAAATGTATATAGTATTCATGGTTACAACCTGTCTATAGTCTCGAATAGTATTTTGCTAATAAAAAATGTCTATAATGTATAGACTTGACACAGATGCCAAGTTTTCCTAGGCAGGGAAGAGTATCTCCCTCTCCCCCCCCCACCAATTTGAGGGCTTACCTTAAGTATCTTCCTGGGCTCCAGTAATGCCCACTGCCAGGCAGTCGTCCTGCATAGATAGTAAATCCATAGTCAAGTGCCTCGTTGGAAGGAGAACTGTAGTTCTTGTACTTTCAGGTTGGCGCCTAAACTGAACTAGTGGGAGCATCCAAACATTAATTGGCAGCTCCCCCCAGCCAATCAGAAGACAGGAGAAACCCCAGAACTGTTAGAGGACAGGTGGGTTGGAGTTAGAGTTTGGTGAGTGAGCAGCTTGAGCTATTGGGAGGCTGCTCCAAGGAAGGCACTTAGGAGAATCGGCAGGGAAAGGCCTGACTTGTTGTCCTGCTGGGTTCTTTAGCATCGGACTGCCTTATTGCATAAAACAGACTAAATCCGAGAAGTGACTTTTAAACTGTGGCAGAAGGCTCCGAGATTATGTGGAGTACAGCTCGAATATTGGACCGAAAAGAAGCTCCTGTGAAGCATTCGGCCCAAGAGTTGGTCAGAGACTGTTTCATTGAATTAAGATGTTTGCTCAGTGACTCGATTGCAATAGCAACCAGACTAAATACCGAATTGAGAGTTGGAGACGTTAATGTTGTTCCTGTTGAATGTGCTGAATGTTTATCGTGAATCGTGGCCTGTTTTGACAGTGACTGAACTATGTTGCCAGCTTGAGGCCTTCACCAGCAGACAAACTGAACTTTGCCAGAATTGTTTATTCAGTCTTGGGCTTATGCCACACTCGGCCTGAGCCAACCATTACTGCACCAGAAACTGTTCTTCAGCGAGAGACCAGCTTGGGGATCCAGTTCCTGCACAGCAAGGATTCGCAGGTCGTGGTCACCTGGAGGGAAAGGCCATGAAGCAGAGGTGTGTTGTGCCGGCCCAGCTTCCCCTTGCTCATTGGTGAACAGCAGCAGGTCTTCATATTACCAGGTCCATTTCAACTAACTGGTGTTGTGAGTAAACTCAGGGTAGCTCCCTGCAACATTACTTTTAATTATTTTGTGGTACTGTCTGATTGCATTAGTGTTTTACAGGGTTACAAAGGACTGGGCCAACCAGCCAGGATTACAAATAATCATAGTATTGCTTGTGTATGTTAACTGCCTTTTCTTTCCATCAAGAGCCCCAACAACCTGGGTACCCAGTGTTGTTAGACTGTTTATTTTGGGACTAAAATGCATGCATAATAACCTGAATCAAATCAGTAAAGTAATCATTCTCCTAGATTCGTGCCCCATCCTTGTTCACATTCCTCTTAGTAAACCTGATTTGCTGTTTCACATTTTAACTAGCTTGTGAGCATATTCTTAGTTGGTGCACGGTACTGAAATTGTATGCTTGCCTTGTTACCTTTGCCTTTACAGGGGGTTCCAGGGAAGTTGCGGAAGAACTGTCCCTGGTGGTATGTGCAAGGGGTGTGTGCATATTAATGTTCATTGCTGACTGTGTCTCGCTTATTGCAAGGGGTTATTACTTTTTACAAGGCATTTGGTCAGTAGGTGGGCTTGTGGGTGGTTATAGCTTCCCAGAGGGCTATACCAGGTTAGATAGATACCCCCGTTATTGTTGCTCTACGTGGAGGCACCATAATTTTGAATCCAGGCCTCGCAACCTGTAGGTAGAGGTACAGGCAGGGGTAGTAACCTTAGGGATAGCGCCGCCAGGGGTTACACATGGTTGGCCAACTGCATTGCATTTATCTATACAAAATACGAAAAACCTCTCACAGGGATTGTAAAACCCTATTCTGTCAGAGGCATGGCTGCCTCTATGGCGTGTTTCCGGGGAGTTTCTGCCTTGGATATTTGTGAAGCCGCCACGTAGTCTACTGTACAGACCTTCACCAAGCATTACAGTCTAGACATCGCTTCTAAGAAGTGGATCGTTTTCGGATAGGCCATCCTACAAGGCTTCCTGTCCTAAGTCCTAATGATTCGCTTCCTCCTCCCACTGGGTATAATAACTGCTTGGGAATCTTCCCATGTGTTTTGACCTGCTGTAAGATAGTGCCTTGAAGAAGATAGTATGGTTGTCTTAAGAACTTACCGTAACAGTAGATCCTCGAGAGTATCTCTTGCCGCAGGTCATGCAGCCCCGCCCTCCTTCCCCCTTGCTGTTACTTCAGAAAGGTTCCTTGTTCGTGTCTTTCATGACTCCAAGAGCTGCTGCCTTGATTTCTCTCCTCTGTTCCCATCAGAGACCTAGGATATGTTTTCACGTTCGATCGCCAGGATGGAAAAGAACTGAGGAGTAGCTGGGACCTCCCCCTTTTATAACTACCAGGGAGACAGTATGTGGTAGTGTTGGGGGGAGGTCCCAGGGTCGACTGCTGAGAAGTCATCTGGAGGAAATGACGCATGTTGCTGTAATCAGGCAGAACAGTCAGAGAACACCAAGAAGAAGGAGTTGCTCTTATAACTATACTTCTCTACTGGGACTAAAGAACTAGAACTCTACTGTTGGGACCTTCAATTTAGGGTAAAAACAAAACAAAAAAAAAGTTAGTGCATTTGTCTGAGTTGACTGAAGTGAATTGTTATCTGTGCATTTATCTAGGTGGCTGAAGGGAATTGTTATCTGTGCAATTACTAAGTGTACAAAGAGCTGTGAAGTAGGGGGAGTGGCTTAGCCAGAAGGAAGCCAGGTTTAAACACTGCCCTAGATAGCTTCTGCCAGAGAACACCAAGAAGAAACAGCTGCTATTATAACTATACTTCTCTACTGGGACTATATTGCCCTCCTTCCCTCCCCTCCAACTAAGCCAGTTCTACTTTTATAGGCACAGGATTTGACTGACAACAGGAACTTCCTGTTTGGGAACAGGAAGTGAGTGATCATAGAGCCACAAAAGACTCACCATCCTAGAAGAAAAAGAGTAGCTCTCCGTCCCCTCCCTAGCTGCTGGAGGTCACACTCTGAGCAAGTAAGGAGACCACTGAGAAATATAGGAACTTCTTGTCTCAGAACAGGAAGATCAGGAGCTTAAAGGGCACAGAGCCAGTAAGTAAGTAAGTAGGGAAAAAAAAACCTAGGAAAGAGTAAATATTCCAAACAGTTAAGGGGCCAGAAATAAGACATGGTGAGAGTGGTGCAGTGCAGTGGCTGTGGAGCAGCAGTCTTCCGGGAGATGTTCCGGAGGATGCAGTGTTGTCCCATCTACAGGCACCTCTCTGGGCTGAGGGAAGAAATTGCTAATCTCTAGGCTGAGTTGGCCAGCATTTGGGGGACCACTTGAGTCACTGCCGTTGCCTCAGAGGTTGCCAAGAAAGAGGAGCGATTTGACCATAGTGGGCTCAGGGAGGGTGAGGGTGGTAGAACAGAGGTGCATCCCTCCAGTTGCACCTCTCCACATTCATATGCTGCTCTAGCAAAGTGTGGTTCCTCAATGGAGGAACCCGCAGTGGAGACCAAGGAGGATGCTGGGAACCTGCACAAAAGAGACCCACAGGAGAGTGGCATGGGAACCCACAGGGGAAGGAAACAACTCCTGGTCAGGCACTCCATTGTTAGGAGGGTAGAACTGGGGGAGGAAGGGGAGAGGGAGGTTAGGTGCCTGCGTGGCGCCATGGCATGGAGGGACAGGGAGCGAATCCTCAGGATCGCTGGAGCAGCTGCACGGGGGAAGGAGCTGGATGTCACTGTCCACCTAGGGACAAATGACCTGGCTGAGAAAGGGATCACAGCAGTGCAGGAAGAGTTTGTGGAGTTGGGGAGGGGCCTTAGACAAGTAGCACGCACGGTAACCTTCTCGGAGGTGCTGCTTGTCTGTGGCATGGATGAGACTAGGGTGCTCCACATCATGGGATTTAATCAATGGTTGAAAAACTGGTGCAGAGCTCAAGGATTTGGCTTCACTGGGGACTGGTGGTCCACCTGGAGTGATGCAGGCCTATACTTGCGTGATGGTCTTCATCTGTCTAAGAGGGGGACCAGGATTCTATGTGATAGGTTTAAATGCTTCATTGGCAAGCATTTAAACTAGCCAAGGAGTAGGCACTGGAAAGGAGCAGGGAAATCCTAGCCCCCCCCCAAAAAAAAAAAATTAGGGCAGTAGGTGAGGTAAACACCAGGATAGATATGTCAGTAGGGAGAAGGACAGGGGTAAATGGAGAAAATGACAGAGGCAATAAGGACAGGGATGGGGCAAAAAGGGGTAAGGCCATCAAGAAATGGAGGATAATGAATACCAATGCCCGTAGTCTGGTCAACAAGCTCCCTGAACTTGTGGCCTTGATAGAAGAAGGATGCCTGGATATCGTAGCAGTTACAGAAACATGATACACAGAGAACCATGACTGGGATGTTAACATACCAAGGTACACAACCTACAGCAGAGACAGGGAGGGTAGAAGAGGGGGAGGAGTAGCTCTCTATGTAAGGGAAGGGATAAAAGCAACGGAACAAAAAAGTAAACAGGGAGGAGAGGAGGCACTGTGGGTCATCTTAAAGACTGGAAATGGCACCACAATCCGCACAGGGTTGTATACAGATCCCCATGTCCGGGAGAGGGAATGGACAAGGATATGATAGAAGGCATCCTTAGGATGGCAGAGAAAGGGGAAATACTGTTGATGGGGGACCTGAATATGGTGGATGTTAACTGGAGCACTCTTGCTGCAGCCACATTCAAGAGCAGGGCCATTCTCGATGCCCTACAGATGGCTTGCCTCAGACAGCTAGTTTTGGAGCCCACTCATGAGGGAGCAATCTTAGACCTCATACTCTCAAATGGGGACAGCGAGAGGATCTCAGATCTAGAAGTGGATAGCTATCTGGGAACAAGCTACCACCAAACACTGAGGTTCACAATATACTCAGGTACAGAGTCAAGCCATACAAAAGTGAGGGTACTGGATTTCAGGAGGGCTAACTTTGGCAAAATGGGAGAGTGCCTTAGAAAAGCACTAGCAAACAGGCTAGAAAGAGGGGTGGAGCAGCAATGGGGAAACACATCAAAACTGCCATCTCAGAGGCAACAAGCCTTTGTGTGAAGCAAATAAACAAATCAAAATGAAGGAAAAAGCCACTATGGTTCTCAAAAGAGGTGGAGGGAAAGGTTAGAGAGAAAAAGATAGCATTTAGGAAGTATAAGGAAACACAGAAGGAGCAGGACAGAGAACTGTACCAGTTAAGGCAGAAGGAAGCAGGGAGGGAAGTCAGAATAGCAAAGGCCCAAACTGAGGAAAAAATAGCCAACTATGTTAAGAAGGGGGATAAAACATTTTATATCTAGATCAGGGAGCGTAGAAAGACAAAGGGAGGGATAGTGAGGCTGAATAGAATAGACAGTGGGTGAGCAGAGAGGGACAGTGAAAAAGCAGGAATACTGAACGAATACTTCTGCTGAGTATTCACAAAAGAGGAGGAGGGGGAGGTGCCTAATCCATTTAACAGAAGCACTCTGGATAGGGGGTTCGATCTCAGTCCTTTCACGGAAGAAAGGGTTCTGAAAGAACTCCTAAAACTAAAGGTGGACAAAGCAATGGGGCTTGATGGAATTCACCCCAGAATTCTAAAAGAATGAAGGGGAGAACTAGTGACACCATTGACTACCCTTTTTAACAAATCATGGGAGGATGGTGTGGTACCTGAGGACTGGAGGAAGGTGGATGTGATTCCCCTTCACAAAAGTGGGATTAAGACAGAGGCAGGAAACTACAGACCTGTCGGTCTGACCTCTGTGGTAGGAAAAGTGATGGAATCACTTCTGAAGGAAAGAATTGTTGAGTATCTAGAGGAAAGTGGGACACAGGACCCAAGGCAGCATGGGTTCACAGTGGGAAGGGCATGTCAGACGAATCCTTTGACTGGATGACCAAAGTAGTAGACCATGGAGGGGCTGTGGACATGGTGTACCTAGACACAGTCCCACACAAATGATTAATAATAAAGTTAACCAGCCTGGGAGTGGGTCCCAGGGTGGTAGCCTGGGTAAAACATTGGCTAGACAACAGGACACAGAAGGTAATGGTAAATGGAGTCCACTCTGAAGAAAGCGGGGTTACTAGTGGGGTACCGCAGGGTTCAGTACTGGTTCCAGTCCTTTCTAATGTCTTTATAAGTGACATCGCAGAGGGACTGGAAGAAAAAGCATGCCTCTTTGCGGATGATACAAAGATCTGCAACAGTGTTGATGGACAAGGAGGTTCTGTACTGTGTCCAGGGCCTTAGAGCCACCGACTCAATTATTTCACTGTCAAGATAAGCAGAAGAGATTTCCCTGATGAGCAGGTAAAGACAGAAGGGGGAATTTTCACTGTTAGTAAAGAAACAGTTGTAATGAAAACTATAAACAATACATAATAACTGGCAAGCAATTTTTCCCATTGCTTGAGACAGTTATAATTTGCTTTTATAACCCGCGGGTTATAATGGCAAACACGCGCCATGCCACTCAAACAAAAGTCGCATCCTAATTGGCTTGTAACTTCCCCTGGACGGGTTTACCAGAAAAAAAAAACATAGCAACTCCTTTGTCCCGCTTAATGAGGAGCCGCCACACCGAGAGCATGTCTTTTTATTTATTAATTTTTAAACCGTTCTCTCCTCCTTTATTCCATCTGGTTGATCCTGCTGTTCAAAAACTGCACTGAGCAGTTTGTAGCTGCACCGGAGAAAACACAGAGAAAAACTTTTCTCGGATGCACTTCAGAGGTAAGCGCCAAATGAGGGACAAACCAGAAGCCAAATAAATGTAAAATGATGACAAAAATGAAAACATATGCTGTCAAAAAACAAATTGGTGCTGTGTGTGTGGCTGTCTGTGGTGTGTGTGTGTGTGTGTGTGTGTGTGTGTGTGTGTGTGTGTGTGTGTGTAACCCCTAGATGGCGCTATCCCAGGGGCTACTACTGCCTGATTTGCCACTACAGGTTGAGGGGCCTGGATCCAATGGCGGGTGCCTCCACCCAGAGGTCAGGGTTTGCAATAGTTAAACTAATTGGCCACAGCCCTCTGGGACACTGCAACCCTCTTCTTCCCACTAGTGGCCCACACAATATATCAGAATTACCTCTCACAGTATACACTTACCCCCAGGACTGGTTCCGCACTGGGACCTCCTGTGAAATAAGATACAGTGCAACAATCACAGTACAGTACTTTTAACATAGACAAATACCTCAGGCAGTATAACTTTGCTGAAACAAGCAGCTCTGATTTATTTAGGGGGATATAACAAGGACAGGGGGAAATCAGGTTAATTAGCTTATCACTCTACTCATCTACCTATGGCTCTGGGCACAGGCCTATCCCTATCAGTTACTGTCCCTGGGTACCCAAGCCCTAGTGGCTAGTCCAAACCGTGGCAGCTGGTAGGGGCCCTTTCAAACAGAGAAAAAGAAAATTAGTTAAACAGTCAGCAGTACAGTAATTCCATTTGGATTTAATGTGGCAACAACAGGAGCGACTCCTGAATTAGTACTCACGACCTCCAAACAAGATAGGGTCCTTCAATGTCAGCAGGGCTACTCTTGAGCTCCAAGAGACTCTCACACATTTATATGGCAAACGCAACAGGCAAAAGTCCTTTAATGGCAGCAGGATTCACTTGAGGTACACAAGCCTCTTTCACACATTTATATGGTAAAACAGAAAGTACTATATCAGGCAGGCTGCTTCTATCCCGATCGCAATTACTGCACAATACCCGGAGAACACACAGCAGATTCAGTTCCTGACAGACCGAGTGCAATTCAGCTATTTCTCCAGTCTTCACAGGGTGAGCCTGGTTTCACTTTTCAGATATCCTTTGATTCTCTTCACAGGACGGATTCAGTCCTAACAAGCAGTTACACAAGCTGCAGACCGGAACTCTGGGCTCATACATCGCTTCCGACTAAAACTGCACACTGAAAAGCACAGGGTCTTCCTTCTTCACTGTCAGAGCTAAACTGAAACTCCAACAGACAAAACTGGCACTCCTTTGAGTTCCTCCCAGTTTTGACTGGATTGGCTGTCACTCACAATAGACTGCTGCTGTTGGTCCAAAAAGGTCAAGTCTAAACTACATCTCCCAGAGTCACTGCCCATACAATCCTCTTGTGGCTGGCTCAGATTATGAGTCCAAGTTCTGATTCGTCCAAGGCACCATTTAGAGCTAGCTTACTCCACACTGATTGGTCCAGTTCAAAACCAGAATGGGAACTAGGCAGACACAGTTCTGACTGCAAAGAAAGCAGGTTAGACAAACTGTAATTTCATTATTACTCTAAATGGTTTCTGGCAACAGTTAAATCTTTCAGATAGGTTCCTTTGCACTCTAGTGACTGCAAAATGGAGTGAATTGGCAGCAGCTCGAGTGGTACTCAATCAAAGAAACACACAGTCCCCCATACAACTAATTATGTCTGCAAGCAGACAGCTCTTAAAGAGACAGTACCAGAGGTTCTAAAAACACTCACTGATAAATGGCTTAAACGCCAAACACCATTCAGGCTTGGAGCATTCAAGCAAGCTCCTGGAAGTCTTTTGAACCCCATTTGCAGGGGTTACACTCCTTCCTGCCTGGGAAAGCTTTGACGTCGGCAAGGCAAGTACCCCTATGCTTCAACTGCAACCATATACATTTGCATTAGGCTCTATATGTAATCATCAGTCAATATATCATTTTACCAAGAACACATTTCTGAAACATTGCAGTACGCCACTCTTTACACAGTATTACACACATTGTACCATAACTCAAGTTATTACCTCTTGTACATGAAACCTGAAGAGAGGGGCCCTTCCCTATCGGGTTACCTTGGGGCTGGATGGGGCAAGGGCACCATACTTAGACGGCAACACAAGTAACTTGAGTTAGCACTGACGCCAGTTTGGGCAATGAGCTGGGGAACATACACCTTTATGGACAACATTGAGAGGCAGATCCACTGGCCTGCCCAGGGAATCATAACTGAGGTGCACCACAGGCTTTACAGCTCGACCAGTCTTCTAGGGGAACTGTTACAGTCTCCTGCACTCTGAGCCTCATTTTCAGCATTGTCCTCACTTGTCAGGGAGTCTCCATGGGGTAGAGAGGCTAGAACTTGGGGCACTTTCAGCTCCAGGAGTTACAGTTTCTGAGTCCACAACATTTGGCTCCATGGAGAGCTTTCGGACACTGGCAGTGGACTGTCAGGGCACTCAAATACTTTTCTTGTTCTGGTGTACCAGTCTGACCTAATCCATCATTTTCTCCCCTGAAAGCTCAAACAGTTCAACCATGCACAATGATTCCATTTCTCTGATGTGATGCTTGCACTTCACTTTCTGGGAGCATTGGTCTAGGGACGAAGCTGGGGACTTAGACAGTCCAGAAGGCCCAGCTTCTCTCCAGTATTGACTAGGGATTGCCCCAAAACAATTCACTCAGTTCGTAAGAAGGATAGTATTCAAAGTCACTCTACTTTCTTCTGATATGGACTGACAGTCATGCTCAACTGGGACTTGTGGAGGGAAGACTTTAACTCTGCTTCTGTAGGTACAGACTTTCTTGATCTTTTCTTAGCAGCAGCTCAGTCACTGGTCCAGAGGGGCATCTTCTGGGGGCTCTGACTCAATCAAGATTTGTCCATTGGGTAGTAAATGATTTCTATGCATTGTTTTTACATCTTTGAATTATTCTCAGGCCTTACTTTGTACACTGGCAGATCATCTAGTTTGCCCACTACAATGTGGAGGGAGATGGTGCCATCTGTCAGCAATCTTGTGTTTGCCATGCAGTCCCAGATTTCTTAGCAATACCCGATCTCCTCCTGGAGTTCCTGTGCTTTCACCTTTTATCATACCTTTCTTTGTTGGCCAGATTTCTTTTGGCAGCCATGGTTTGAGCCAGTTGGTACGCATGAGTTAGCTGGGCCTTTAACTTTTATACTGTAAATAGTTGTCAGCTTGAACCCCATCAGGAGAGACCCCAAAACACACATCTACCGTAGTCGAGCTTCTTCCAAACATCAGGTGGTAGGGGAGAACCCAGTGGCATCACTTTTGGTGCAGTTATAAGCATGTACCAGGGTGCTAATTTGTTGGCTCCATCTAGGCTTGTCCTTTGGGTGCAGGGTGCCTAGCATATCTAGCAAAGTGCGTTGAAACGTTCAGGCTGTGGGTCTCCTGGGGTGGTAAGGAGTGGTTCTGACTTTCGAGACTCCACAGAGAAAGCATCTTTGATCAGACGACTCTCAAAGTCTCCCTTGATCAGAATGGATTCTTTGTGGAGCCCCATAGTGAACAAAAAGTTTTCTATAAGTACTTTGGCCACAGTGGATGCTTTCTGGTCTTTGGTGGGGAAAGCTTGGGCATATCTCGTGAAATGGTCAGTGACCACCAGCACATTACTGATATTTCTTTGATCTGACTCCAAACTCAGAAAATCAATACAGACCAGCTCCATGGGTACTGGTGGTGATGTTAACAAGGGGCAGCCCTTGGCAAAGCTTCCTCTGTAAGCAGCCACTACAAGTTCGAATGTGTTGCTCCACATCAGCCCCATCTTAGGCCAATAGAATCTGGATCTCACCAAGTCAAGTGTTCTGTCTATACCAAGGTGCCCTATGTGGTTGTGCAAGGACATCAGTACTGAGTCTCAAAGGCAGTGGGCAGCACTAGTTGTTGTTTGTCTACTTGTCCCCTGTCTACTGTTTCTCTGTATAACAGTTTATTGATCAGTTTCAACTTAGGACCTTCTTTGTATAACAGTGCAGTTCTCAAATCAGTGGAGCGTAATTTGACACATCTTTTCCTGCATAGAGGGCTTCTAAAGCTGCTTTGATCATGGGATCGTCGGGATTGAGCCGCCGAATACTGTCATCGGTCCAGCTGAGGCAGTGCACCAATGTCTATTGCAGAAAAGTGGCAATAAGCAGGTATGCAATTTTCAGAGGGTCCCAAGCAATCCACCATGCAGTCCACTGCGTCTGCGGACATTTGTTCCTCCCTGTCAAACTTCCGCAGAGTGCCCGGAAAGTCAGGTTCTGCAATCGGACCCAATCATTCTGGGAAACAGGCCTCCGGGAGAGAGCATCAGCATCTATGTGGTTCAGACCTGCTCAGTATTCGAGAGCATAGTCATATATAGATAATGCAGAAAGCCACTTATGGCCAGTGGCATCCAACTTAGCTGAGGTCTGCACATAGGTCAAAGGATTATTGTCAGTTTTACTAGTATTTTAGCCCCATACAAGTACTCATGGAATTGGTCAACAATAGCCACTTCAAAGCTAGGAACCTAACTTATGTACAGGATAGTTCTTTCGGATGGGGTCAGGCTTCTACTGGCAAAGGCCACTGGTCTCAGGCCATTCTCGTGCTCTGGTACAACACAGCCCCCAACCCTTGCAAGCTAGCATCAGTGTGCAGGACGAAGGTTTTCTTGGATCGGCATAGGCCAGCACTGCAGCATGGGTGTTGATATATGATCTCATGAAAAGCAGTCTCACAATCAGGAGTCCAGCGAACCCCAAATACTTCAGTCGGACGAAAATACACTCTTTCAGTCTTGAGGACGCTGACTTTTGGTATTTTTGTGGGTTGGGGATACCCTTGAGTAAGGTTAAGTAAAGGCGATCACTTTGAATAGTCCTTGATGAAACGCCGATAATAACCACAGAATCCCAGGAATCTTGCAGTTCTTTTAGATTTTTGGGCTGTGGCCAGGTGGTCAAGGCCTCAACTTTACTTGGGTCGGTCTCTATTCCTCGGTGGATACTATGTGTCCCACATACTTTACTGATGTTTGAAAGAATTGACACTTATCAATGGACAGTTTAAGGCCAAAGTCCTCCAGTCGGTCCAATACCTTAAATAATCTGCTCTCATGTTCCTCCAGTGAGCTGCCAAACACAATAACATCATCTAGGTATACAAGGCACTCTAGTAAGTTCATGTCCCCACTGCACGCCTCCATCAATCGTTGAAAAGTGGCTGGGGCACCTGAAATCCCTTGAGGCATCCTCATGAATTATAGTAGCCAAGCGAG
The DNA here is from genome assembly GCA_016271365.2 of Neoceratodus forsteri. Lineage (NCBI taxonomy): Eukaryota > Metazoa > Chordata > Ceratodontiformes > Ceratodontidae > Neoceratodus > Neoceratodus forsteri. Next base: position 47,554,662 of record JADMNL010000027.1, read on the forward strand.
ATAAAGGCTGTCTTCTCACGGTCCTCTGGGGCCATCGTGGACTGGTAGTACCCACTGCGGAGATCCAGCACAGAGAACCACTTGCTCCCGCTTAGGCAGTCCAAAGCATCCTGAATGCGGGCATTGTGTACTGATCAGGATAGTCCGGCGGTTTAAGGTGCGATAATCCACGACATCCTTACTGTCCCATTCTTTTCCTCACTACCACAATGGGGAAGCATAAGGGCTTCTGGATTCTTGTATTACACCAGCAGCTAACATCTCTTGCAGATGCCGTCTCACATCATCTATATCAGCAGGTGCCAGGCTGTCGAGACCTCTCACGAAATGGTCTTTCGTCATGCAGCCGGATATTGTGCTCAGCTCCTTGCACGCATCCCACGTCCCATTCCTTTAAAGAAAACACCTGGTCTCTGGGCAAGCTTCTCACTGATCCTCACTTTCCATTCAGCTGGCAACGGGAGTCGCTGAATCACAAGTTGTATGCTACTCTGTCATTCTTCCTCGAACTCTTGCTGCTGGGTAGACGCAGTATCTGCACAATGCACATTAGCCAGGATGCAACCTCTATTTACTCGAATGTCTCTTTCAGACACATTATGAACTTGGACCATTACCCTTCTGGCATAAGCATGGGCTCTAGCGGCAAAATACTAGGCTTGACCAGCAGTCCTCTGGCAATTTCCATCACCTGTGCATCCAACATTAATATTTTATTCTTAACATCCTTTCTGATACGGACCTCTCCTGTAAGGTACACTGGGCATTTGGCGCCAGGATCAGAGACTCAGGATCCTTCTTCCATACAATTCCAACCGGTTCCTCTGGTTCTATTTTTTTAGCATCTCTCTGTGCCTCATAGGCCTTCTTAATTAAAGCTGGAACTCTTAAAGCCCTACTAGTCTTTGACCCCTGTTTTTCATAACACAACTGTGCCAGCCTTCCGAACATATGAGCATTTGTTCCAATAAACAAAGGGACACCATCATACAGTCCAGTGGGGGGACACACTAAGGCTAGGATCTCTACTTGTTCGGCCACTCCAGCCACGGAGGTGGGGAAAGACAGCCAAATTCGGATATACCCAGAATAGGGGTAGGCCTTCTCACTTAACCCCCATACATGCAGTCCTTCTAATGGCTGTAAGGGTACGTCTGACAAATGCTTCTGATACCAATCCTGGAACATAATTGTCACTTGGGAGCCACTGTCTAATACAGCTCTTGTAGACACTCCATTCACCTTTACAGTGGTCTCCATGGAGGGACCCACTATTCTGGACCAGTCTGGAGAGGGTAGTGGGGCCTGGGCAACTGACCTTGCCACAAAGGACGAATTAACATTTTGGTGCCCTCACTGGGACTATTTCTGTGCACCTCTTAACCACTGATTTGTTCTCCAAGCTCTCCTTGTAGCCTATATGCAACTTTGTCAGTGTCTTTTGGGGACCGCATTCTCTTCATGTGCCCATCCTTCCCACAATTATAGCAAAACATATTTTCTGGAGTTTGAGCTGGCGAGGCGCCACACTGGGAGCCAGGGCGGGTATTACTAACTGGAAACCTTGGTGCCATCTCTGTCTGCGCGTGATAAGCATTTGGAGACATCTCGTCAGTTTCTCCACTTCCATGGTCAAGGAATTGAGTTTGGAGCTGTTATCAGCAGGAGATACATGGGGGTACCCCACCCCATAGCAGATGCAGTCGGATATAGGTTGGGGCTCTGATTGCAGGCGTGGCCTTCATAAAGGGACTGTTTTTGAATTCCGGATTCTCTCAACAGTTCGCCCCATTGTGGCATATCTTTTCCTTGTCAGAGCACTCATTGACTGCCAACCTCTGCCCCTGAACTTCACTTGATGGGCCACCTCAGTCACTCGGGTCGTAGCGCAGCTATTGGTGCAGGTCCCTCCCGAGGTCGCTTTTCTCAACTCCGAATTTCTCTCATTAACTCATCATAGGAGGGTGGGATTCCAGTCGATCTGGCCAGGCTAACTGAAGCAACATCAGTTCTGAGAAGGGGCAGACTTAAGGATCCTGTCCAGCCTGGTTCGGTCCAGTTCAATCGCTGGCAAACTACCCTTTCTGAGGCATTCTTGCAACAATTTTTCCAGCCGAGATACATACACAGACAACAACTCCCTTGGTACTGTTGTGCATTTCTTACTCTCCACCATAGATCCTCATCAGAATCTGGGCTCCCATACACATGTTCCAAGGCCTCAAGATAGGCCTGTGCAGTCACTTCAGGGTTACTGGCCGTTTTAGCACGGATGGTAGCCAGGGCAGGACCTCGGAGCCTCACTAACCCTCTTTCGCGGCTTCCCGAGCATTGCCATTCTAGCACTTGGGGCAACATAGTCTATCCAGGTCTCCCAGTCATCCTCCCCTTGGGGGTGGGAGGTGCCAGAGAAGATCCTCAATCTTCGTAAGAGTCGGACTAATGGTAGGTGCAGAAATAGGAGTCTGCATTGGTTCAGCCACCATTACGGGTACTGGAGCGGGAGAGGGTGTTGGGGAGGAACACCCCAGGTGGCAAGAATAGTTTCTTCAAGTCCTCCACAGTTTTCCTTCCCCAGCACCCATTTAGCAAATTTCTCCTCAAAGTTTCAGACAGTGGTGGGGGCTCATTCTCACCGGTCTTTACTGTACTTAGTTATCACTCTCCAGGCAGTGAGGGCTCCTCTGGGTAAATAGCTTGTGGCACTTTGGAGCTATCTATGGGATCCTTAAACTCTACTAGGGCCAGGAAAGTGTGGGTGAGCAGATTAGCATGCCGACCCACCACCACAGGGTTTGTAAACCTTCCACCTTGGAAAGTACTCCTGTACAGTGTCCGTGTTGATACCCAGGGATGTCCAGGATAAGCATAGCATTTTGGGGGTCAGTCTCCTCCCAGTACACCACTCCACCAGCCGGTGCACAGCCACTCTGTCGGGTACCCATTTTTTTTTTTTTTTTTAACAGTGGTTCAGTAATATGGCCACTAGAGGACACACAATCCCAGCGGTGAGCCTCCAAGATGTAACCCTAGATGGCGCTATCCCAGGAGCTACTACCCCTGCCTGATTTGCCACTAACAGGTTGAGGGGCCTGGATCCAATGGCGGTGCCTCCACCCAGAGGTCAGGGTTTGCAATAGTTAAACTAACTTGGTCACAGCCCTCTGGGACACTGCAACCCTTTCTTCCCACTAGTGGCCCACACAATATATCAGAATTACCTTCACAGTATACACTTACCCCAGGACTGGTTCCGCACTGGGACCTCCTGTGAAATAAGATACAGTGCAACAATCACAGTACAGTACTTTAACATAGACAAATACCTCAGGCAGTATAACTTTGCTGAAACAAGCAGCTCTGATTTATTTAGGGATATAACAAGGACAGGGGAAATCAGGTTAATTAGCTTATCACTCTACTCATCTATTTATGGCTCTGTGCACAGGCCTATCCCTATCAGTTATTGTCCTGGGTACCCCAGCCCTAGTGGCTAGTCCAAACCGTGGCAGCTGGTAGGGCCCTTTCACACAGAGAAAAGAAAAATTAGTTAAACAGTCAGCAGTACAGTAATTCCATTTGGATTTAATGTGGCAATTCAACAGGAGCGACCCTGAATTAGTACTCACGACCTCCAAACAAGATAGGGTCCTTCAATGTCAGTAGGGCTACTCTGAGCTCCAAGAGACCTCACACATTTATATGGCAAACTGCAACAGGCAAAAGTCCTTTAATGGCAGCAGGATTCACTTGAGGACACAAGCCTTCTTCACACATTTATATGGTAAAACAGAAAGTACTATACCAGGCAGGCTGCTTCTATCCCGATCGCAATTACTGCACAATACCCGGAGAACACACAGCAGATTCAGTTCCTGACAGACCGAGTGCAATTCAGCTATTTCTCCAGTCTTCTACAGGGTGAGCCTGGTTTCTACTCTTCAGATATCCTTTGATTCTCTACAGGACGGATGCAGTCCTAACAAGCAGTTACACAAGCTGCAGACCGAACTCTGGGCCTTACACACGCTTCCGACTAAAACTGCACACTGAAAACACAGGGCTCCTTCCTTCTTCACTGTCAGAGCTAAACTGAAACTCCAACAGACAAAACCGAGCACTTCCTTTGAGTTCCTCCCAGTTCTTGACTGGATTGGCTGTCACTCACAATAGACTGCTGCTGTTGGTCCAAAAAGGCACTGAAGTCTAAACTACATCTCCCAGAGTCACTGCCCATACAATCCTCTTGTGGCTGGCTCAGATTATGAGTCCAAGTTCTGATTCGTCCAAGGCACCATTTTAGAGCTAGCTTACCCCACACTGATTGGTCCAGTTCAGCAGTTCAAAACCAGAATGGGGAACTAGGCAGACACAGTTCTGACTGCAAAGAAAGCAGGTTAGACAAACTGTAATTTCATTATTACTCTAAATGGTTTCTGGCAAACAGTTACATCTTTCAGATAGGTTCCTTTGCACTCCTAGTGACTGCAAAATGGAGTGAATTGGCAGCAGCTCGAGTGGTACTCAATCAAAGAAACACACAGTCCCCATACAAACTAATTATGTCTGTAAGCGGACAGCTCTTAAAGAGACAGTACCAGAGGTTCTAAAAACACTCACTGATAAATGGCTTAAACGCCAAACACCATTCAGGCTTGGAGCATTCAAGCAAGCTCCTGGAAGTCTTTTGGGAACCCCCATTTGCAGGGGGGTTACATGTTTTGTGTCTGTGTGTGTGTGTGTGTGTGTGTGTGTGTGTGTGTCTGTCTGTCTGTCTGTGTCTGTCTCAGACTTAGGAAAAATAAAGTGTGGGGAAAAATTGCTTACCAGCAATTGTAATTAATAAAAGATGGGGAATTGGGCTTAAATTTGAAATTAATGGTTGCCCTCTGTGTGGGATGCTTTAATAAACCCCTCAGGCTTCGCCCTCGGGGTTTATTTAGCATCCCACACCTCGGGCAACCATTAATTTCTCATTAAGCACACTTCCCCATCCATTATTGTATATTTAATGTTTCTAATTTGTGTATGTGTGTAACGAGAGTGTGATGATCAGGGAAACAACATTTAATTAATTTGTTTCATTTTTTATTTAAGGTAGTTTTATTTTTAGGGCCCAGTTGAAGGTTTTTACAGTGTAAGGGTAGATGCCATGTTTGTAATGGAACACCAGTTCTGGTTGCGGGGGTCTGATGGAAGATAGTTCTGGCTGTAGGAGGACTGATTTTTTCATTGTGTGATGTGGTTTAGGACCAGGATGACTGTGCGTATAAAGAGATTTAATGTACAGTCAGCTGATGTCTCTTTGCCAATGAGAATTCTAGATTTTTCTTGCCATTTTATAAGTGCAAAATAATGCACCTGAGAAACAAAAATCCAGGTGAAGATTACACAATGGCGGGGGGGGGGGTAGTAACAACAACAAAAATGGAAAGGGTCCTGGGGGTAATCATATCAGATGACCTTAAGGTTAGCAAGCAATATGAGAAGGCAGTAGGGATGGCTGGGTGGGGGTGGGGTGAGATACTGGGATGTATAGGAGAGGCATCACTAAACAGTGTTATCCTCTGTACTGACAGCTGGTGAGACCCCATCTGAGTACTGTGTCCAGTTCTGGAGACCCCATCTCCGCAAGGACATAGACAGGATGGAGGCAGTCCAGAGGAGGACAACTAAATGGTGCAGGGTCTGCAAGAGAAGCCATATGAGGGGAGACTAAAGGAGCTTAATATGTATACCCTTGAGGAAAGGGGGGGGGGGCATGATAGAAATGTTTAAGTACCTCAGTTGAATCAGCAAAGTCCAAGAGAGTAGCATCTTTCAGAAAAAGAAATGTGCAAGAACAAGAGGACACAATTTGAAGATAGAGGGGGGACGGCTCAGGGGTAATATGAGTAAGTATGTTTTCACAGAGAGGGTGGTGGATGCATGGAACAGCTTTCTTGAGGAGGTTGTGAGGTCTAAAACTGTGGTAGAATTCAAGAATGCATGAGACAGACATAAGGCATTTCTTGTGGGGAATAGGAAGAAGTAAGCTGATGGTTAACTAGGATCTGCAGCTTATCCTGTAGGTAGGGAAATGGGCAGACTAGGTGGGCCAAGCGGTGCTTTTCTGCCATCAAAGTCTATGTTTCTAATCCCATGTGTTATGACCTGCTGCAAGAGATACTCTCGAAGATCTGCTGTTACGGTAAGTTCTTACGAAACCGTACTTTCTGGCTGAAGAGGGCAGTTGTACTAGATGGTGCTCCTGTCATTTTCGACAGCTAAGTTCATTGAAATTATTTCAGACTGTTATGTTTTGTTCCAATTCTTTTCTAATGCTAATCTCTCTCCGATCTTCATTTTAGCACATTTTCATATAAAATGACTAGTTTTTCTTGGTTTTCCTCAGTTCCAGGGAACCACAAAGTAGGCCCCAGTTATACTCTGCTCACCGAGACTGTGCTGGAGTAGTGGTTTACTTTTAAAAGTTTTGCAGTACCAATTTCTGGGTCCTGCTTTAATTTAAATTGCATTTTTAGTTGATATTTTAACCAAAAAGACTAGTGTAACTGCACTACAAATGGGGGTTCCCGAAAAGTCATCCTTGAGCTTGCCTAAATGCTCACTGCCAGGCTTGTGTCCTGCGTTTTAGCAGTTTAAATGTGATTGCCAGAGAGTGCCTGTATAGCCTCTGTGTACGGTCTCTTTAAAAGCTGCCTGGATTGCAGTCATAAGTAATCTGAGAGGGCGCTCTGTTGAAAGATGTAACTATTTACTGAAAATCATTTAGAGTGATAATGATAATGTAGTTTGTCTAACCTGCCTTCTTTGCAGCAAGGACTGTTTTGTTTATCCCCACCACTTTGGCCCGGAACTGACGAATTATACCAATCAGTACTGGAGGTACCTAAAATGCAGCAGGACTACAGGAGCTGTCTGGAGTCAGAATCTGTAGGAATTGTAGTTTTGGGCTTTTGACACCTTTTTGCACCTAAAGGGGGATCTCCTGTTGTGACTGACAGTTGAATCAGCCAACCGAACCTTTTGGATCTTGGGGAAATTCCTAGGTTTGCTGGTAGTTGAATCAGATCTAAGTTGGGAGCTGAAGAGGCAACAGCTTGAGACAGTCAAGCAGCCGTCAGAGTAGTTTTGCGCGGGAGAACTGTGGAAAGGCCTGGGTTGTGGCCTGCATGTCTGCCTGCTGCCCCTGAGAGGGAGAAAAGAGAATTATTTCAGACTAAATCCAAGTTTTGAGAACGAAGTAAGCCACTTGATTTTTTTTTTTTTTTCACCAGGCTCATACCTGACAAAGCCGAAGATTTTGCTGAATGCAATCGGCCTGTCAGGATTTCCAGCTGCTTTTGAATCCCCAGTTTGTGCAGAGACTCTGCGATCGTTACTGGAGAGCGGTTTGCCTGTTACGGTAGAATTTCCTTACATATAAGCGTGTTGTGAGTTGTTAGTGGGTCGTGATTTGGTTCCCCCTGTGTGAACTGTGTCCTGCTTGTTGGAAGCTGTATCCAGCCCAAAATGGACTGTATCCGAATTTGTCTCCATTTGGCCAGGGCCTTGCCACACTGGCCCAGCCAGACTACCCGCTGCACAGAGAAAGCCATCGATGAGAGACCAGCCTGGGGATCAGCCCCCTGCTCCACGCTTGAACAGGAACGACTCCTCGGTGATTCGTGTGGGCCCTGCTTCTCCTGGCACTCCAGATTAACCACCTGCTGTCTCGATTTTCGTCCAGCCTGTGTCCAGTCTTTGGTATCGTGAGTAATCATCAGGGTAGCTCCCTGCAACAACAGCCTAATCTAAAAGTGTGTCATCTGATTGTCTTGTTTTCTTTTCTCAAACTGTGCCCTCCGGCCCCGGATTACAAATAGTGTGTGTTGTGCATGTTGTTTTCTTCCATCACAGGGCCCTAGCCAGCTGCAACGTTCCTGGCTAGCCCACCATTCTCCATCTGGGTACCCAGAGTGTGTGACTGTTTATGGACCCTGAAGTGCATGCATAACTGTTTGATTGATACAGCCTTTAAGCAAATTAACCTGGTTTTGCCCCTCCCTTGTTCAAGTCCCTTAAATAAATCAGATCCAGCTCTTTTGCATTTACCCTGACTGTGGTTCCAGTTTGTGCAAGAGTACTGTACTGCTGTTATTTGCTGTGTATAACCTTGTTTTTACAGGGAGTCCCCAAGGCCAGGCCAGAGGAAAGCTCTGGTGGTAAGTGCAAACAGTGTGGGTACTTGTGTGGTGTATCAGGGGTATTGTGAAAGTGATTATTGTGTATTGTTCCAATCACTAGTAAGGAAAGAGGGGGGTTACAGTGTTCCGGAGGGCTGTTCCCAGGTTAGCTTGACCACTACCAACCCTGACCTCCAGGTGGAGGCACCCGTTTCAGAACTCCGGCCCCTTAACCTGCTACTAGCCAAGCAGGCAGGGGTAGTAGCCCTTGAGATAGTGCCACCTAGGGGTCACATTAGAGTCTGAGGCTATTTAACAAAGTTTGGCTGATTTATGACAACTGTGGTCGGCATAGAGTGCTTCTGCCTGTATTCCTACATCAAAAAAAAAAATCTGCTCACAGCAAGTGTAACTGACCATTGAACTGGCACTTGGCACTGCGGTCGGATTATCAGCAGTGGTGCCCATTCTGGTTTCATGTCTGAGTCAGAAAAGCCAAAAAGGAAAACGCCCACTGGTTTAAACGTGTCAAAGGTATGGCACCAGTATGCCTTGGGCAGATTATCATACAGAGTGCTATAAGTGTTTGGGTACAACACACAATTGGTAAAACTATAAGCAGTGTAAAGTATTTTGTCCTAAAACACAGAGAAGGAGGCAGGCTAAAAGGTTACCTCTGTCAGACTCGGCATCCTTGTCTAGTTCCAAAGAGGGTGTTCCTCTGTGAAGGCTGTCAACCTTTTGCCCATAATGTCAGCTGAGTAGGCATCACCAAAAGGGCTAGGATATGCTGCCAAATGGGCTGGCAGTATAGTCTGGAGATTAGAGTAATGAGCTGTGAATTAGCTTGGTACATCCAGCAGGCAGAGTTTGATTCCCCGTAGCTTCCACATGCATACTGTATGACTGAGCAAGTCACTTAGCCTCCACAGTGTTCCTCAGTTGCCCACAGGTATCAATTTTAATTTACTGTACAGTATTTGATGTTTTATCTGATTAGATGCAATCAGTGCTTCCCAGATTTGAAGCTGGTTATCATTTCTCCTTAATTTTCTCATTTCCTTTAAGAACAACCTCAAGTCAAATAGTATATAGAGAATAGTGCATGGGCAACCATGCACAACCAGCCTATTGTACCACCGAGGGGTTTTGATTACCTCAGACCTCGAGAGCGAAGCTTGAGAGGTTTGTGGTAATCAGAACCCCGAGGTGGCACAATAGGCTGGTTGCACGTAAGGGTGCCCATGCACTATTTTTTATAGTGTATGGTCCCCCATTACCAAAGTTTTTTGTTTTAAATATTTGAAATGAAAAAAATATATATTCATTGCTCCATCGTGTTCTGGGAGTTGGGGCTGGTTGCTATGTTTACATGTGTGGTTGCTAGAGAGCAGACATCCCTACATTTATTGTGTAGCTTTCTATTGGCTGTCAATGGGATGTGGGAGGGATTTTCAAGAAAAAAACATGGCGGCGTATGTCTCGGTTAGCGAGAGGATGTGGGCTCAGAGGAAACGATTACTTGTAAGTTATTTAAATATCTTGCTCTAATTTTGATGAAGCTGAGGTTATCTGGTTGATCCTGCATGTGTTTTTTGCTTATGTGCCTGTTCATGTTCAGGTCACTGGTTCGGGGGATCTTGCCGCCAGTGCTGCTGTTGCTGCTGCCAGGAGGGCTCGAGGCCAGTTTATAGTTCTGATAGAACCTCTAGAGCTTTTCCAAACATTGTTGTACCACAGTGTACTACAATCACATTCCATGACCTTTTGAACTGTGGTACAACAACATTTGGAAAGGCTCTGATTTCTATACAGAACACCACCTGACTATACGCTATATTCTCATAGTTTAAATGTTCCGTATGGTCAACTGTTATTGTTGCTGTCCTCAGAACCCTTTCTAGAATAACTTTAGTATGGTGACTTGAACTACATGCTATATTATGTTCTTGGTGTTGGAACAAGACTGGAACCTTCAGTCAGCATATATCACTTTCCGCTGAAGTACAAAAACGCGGGTGAATGACTTAAAGTTGACTTAAAGTTCTATTAAAAAATATGGCTTTTAGCATTTTGTTCAGAGTCTAATGTTTTAAAAAGGTTCTGATATGATAACAATGACTATTAACATTATATTTTATTTTAATTATAAAATACTATGTGTACTACTCAATAGAAAAGGTATCTAAAATGTGAATGAACAAAAATTTAAAACAGATAAATGTAGGCTTAAATATAAGAAACAGCAAACACAAACTAATGAAGATAGCAGAAAATACAATGTAAAAATATTTGCTAGTAGCACTAGTTACTGAAAATGTTTCCGGAGCAGTGTGACGAATTTAAAGGTCTAACATTAGTTTGTGTAAATGCATGGACTACGTGAGGGTAAAAACCTTTTATTCCTCCCCCTAAATATGCTAGCATAGATAAATGACTTGCAGGATACAAGAAAATTGTGATATTCCATTTCTTCTCTTGTGATAGAAGAAAAAATTACTCACCTTAGTAATTGCTTTTCTTCTCATGGAGTCTTGCTATATTAGGACTTATTGCAGTTAGCCACTGCACCTGAACTGCCCCGGGGAGGAAAGAGTTAACTCCAGAGAATCTGGAGTTCTAAAGCACGAGGGCGCTATACCAAAGCTCTATCTGGGCAGTTTCAAATGAAACTGTCAGATCTTTACTAAGCTAACACAGCACAAGTCTGTGTGGAAAGCTCTACACTAGCCAAATGGCTACCTACTAGTAGTAATAACAACAATATAAACAACAATAGAAACAACAATAATAATAATAAGAATGAATAATGGTATTATTAGTTTTCTCCCTGACAAGCACTATTAGGACCCCCTTCCCCAAAGACTCGGAGTCCAGGAAGGGGGCCAACAAATCACTCAACACAGAAAACCCTAGTTCCCTAACCCTAAATAAAAGAGGTGAAGGAAGAACTAAAATGGCATGACACAGTGCTTGCACCAATTTGCCACCACCAGTAGAAGTTTTGAGAGGGCAGGTTGGGGGGTGGTCCTGTCTCTTGAGACTCTTGAGAGAAAGCAATTACTAAGGTGAGTAATTTTTCTTCAAACACCATGAAGTCTTGCTATATTAGGACTTATTGCAGATTACACAGCAGTACCTCCATGGAGGAGGGTCAAACCTACTTAGGAAATAGGCTTTGAAGCACAGCTGTGCTAAAAATGAGCATCTCTCCTGGACTGAAATCCAAGGAATAATGCTTGGTAAAAGTGTGAACTGTCTTCCAAGTAACAGCTCGACAGATTTCCAGAATGGGAATATCTCTAGCAGCCGCTAGAGATGCAGCTGTACACCCAGGGAGTGAGCCCTCAGTCCTGAGGGGCTCTCCTACCTAGTCTTTGATAACAAAAATGGATACAGAGACAATCCACCTTGCAATTGTCCTCTTAGTGGTAGGTTCCTTTGCCAACCTCGCCCTAGGTAAGGAAGAGTTGGAGGGATTCAAACCTGTGACCCTTGGTGCATTACAAATAGTAGCATAGGGCTCTTTTGACGTCCAAGCTGTGCAGTCTCCTCTCACCTGAGGAAGAATGCTCAGTGAAAAATCCTGGGAGAGAGAGATGGATTGGCAGGTGGAAACCTGAAACCACTTGAGACAAACCCTGTGTTAGTCCCTAGGGACTGTCTTATCCCTGTGGGAGAAAAATCTTCTTCCACTGCCAGGGCCTGTAGTTCCTTATCGTCTGGCAGAAGTGAAACCACCAGAAAAAACATTTTCCAAGTGAGAAGCTTGAGCTCTGCTGGGGACAGAGGTCCAAAGGGGTTTGCATTAACTGAGCAATGCAAACATTCGGCTCCATGCAGGAGCTGGTTTCCAAAAAGGAGGTTGGTGTGAAGCAACCCTTAAAACTTGAAAACACAGGTTGAGAAGAAAAGGAAGCAGGCTTCCTGCTTGCAGAAAAAACAGAGACAGCTGCCAGAGGAACCCTTAAGGTAGCTGGCCTAAGACCTAAGGAATTTAAAATGGACCAAAAAGTCCAGAAAATGGGCAGATAAGCAGACTGTGGTATAATCTGCTTCTCAGCGCACCAGACTGAAAACCTGTTCCACTTAGAATTGTAAGTGGCGCCAGTGAAAAAGCTTCCTTGAAGCCTTTAAAATATCCATGACACCTTGAAAAAGGTGTAAATCAGCAAATTCTAACTCCTCAAGAGCTGCCTTGAGAAGGAGGAATTTGAGGTTCAGATACCACACTCTCCCTTGTGCAAAGGCCAGTAAGTCGTGGACTCTGGGCAAGCTCAGGGTAGGGTGGACTGTCAAGGACAGAGACAATGGGTACCAGGGCTGTCTGGCCCAGTTTGGAACAATCAGAATCGCTTTGCAGGGCTGAGATCTGATTTTACTAGTACCCTGAAAGAAAGGGAAAAGGAGGAAGGTGAACAGAAACTTCCCTTTCCAATCCAAGTGAAAAGCGTCCAGGGCTGATCCCAGCACTGGAGGCCTCAACAAAACAGAGAAAGTTAGTAGTTATCTGGGGCTGCGAAAAGATCTATCTGAAAATGAGCCCCATCTGGCAGAGACTGAACCCAGCACCTGAGGATTCAGAGCCCAATCGTGATGGCCCTGAGAATCCTGTTGAGGCATCTGCCAGGGCATTGTCCTTCCCTGGGAGGTGAACTGCTATCAGGGAGGTGTTCAGGAGTAAGCCAGAGACCACCACTTCATTGCTTCGGTGCACAAGGCTGATGACCGAGTGTCCCCCTGCCTGTTGATGTACCACAATATTGTGGTGTTGTCTGTCCTGACTTGAACTACCTTGTTCTGGACAGAAGCTGAAAACTCCTAAGAGCTAGAAGACAGCTCTGAGTTCCAAAAATTGATGTGGAGCAGAGATTCCTAGGAGACCACACTCCCCTAGTGGACAGGTCGCTCAGCGAGCTCCTCACCCTAACACAGGAGCATCCGTGGTGAGGAATGAAGAGGACCCCTAGTTTTAGATGGCTTTGATCCTGCCACCAGTGTAGGCCAGGATCAGGGATTGGGTCACTAGAACCAATTTGGAAAGGGAATCCCTCCTTTGGGACCAATAGGCCCTCAGATGGAACTGAATGTCCCTCATCTGGAATCTTGCTCCTTGCACTACAGCTGTGGAAGCAGCCATGTGCCCTAGTAGTTGTAGCAAATGCTTTGCTGGTCAAGAGACTGGCAGAGTAATGGAAGATGCCAGGGCAAAGAGACTGCCTACCCTTTCAGAGGGGAGAAATGCCCTGGCTAACTTTGTGTTCAACTCTGCACCTATGAAAGTTAGTACCTGAACTGGTTCGAGAACTGACTTTGGTAAATTCAGCAGGAATCCCAGAAAGGTGAGAAGCTGCTGGGTGACTTGCAAGTGGGATTTTACTTGATCTGGAGACTGACCCACTAAGAGCCAGTCATCCAGGAAAGGAACCAAAGCAATCCTTGCCTTCTTAAAGAGCCACTACCACAGCTAGAATTTCTTGAATACCCTTGGCGCAGAGAGTAAGGCCAAAGGGCATTGCCTGAACTGGTAGTGGCCTGAGGTAACCTAGAGGTACTTTCGGTAAGAAGGCCTGATCAAGACATGAAAAATAGGCATCCTTGAGGTCCAGGAAAGCTAGCCAGTCCCTGGCCTCAGCCAGAGTTAACATTTTAACTTTGTTTTCAAAAGATGCTTGTTCAGGTACCTTAAATCTGAGATGGACGTAATCTCCTGCCTTCTATAGGAGGTAAGAAAGTATCATGAGTAGCCCCTTGCCGGTGGCAAGGAGGACCCTTTCTACTGCTTTGCAGTTCAGAGGCGAAGAAACCTCTGCTCCCAAAGCAAGGGATTCCGAAGGATTTGCAGGTGGACCTGTCTGGCTCTCATCTTTGGAAACTGTTTGAAGCTGAGAACCAGACCTATTACTTCCAGAACCCACTTGTCCGAGTTAGGGACACCCAGTTCTGGCTGAAATAAAAACCAACCTGCCCACTGGTATAGGAGAATCGGCCCTGGGCACCCCATCAGGGTGCCTGCTTGGCAATAGTCTTAGGCTAAGGGGAGGGGGACGGTTTACTTGTGCCCCGTCTATCTCTGCCTCTGAAGAGACCCCTCTGGCGAAAGCAGAGGAGGCCTGAGCCTCTACCTGGGCACTTTGTAGGTAATCATCCATGTTTTCATATAGATTTCTGTTTGTTCCTCAAACAGAGATTACCCACAACAAGAAACAAATCCATAGACTTTGACAGAGTATCTTGGGACAGATTAGTGCATCTGAGCCATGCCAACCTCTGAGAAAGCTACAGAAGTGGTCATGACCCTAGAGAAACAAGATTAACACCAACAGCAGTATGAACTTGAACTTAGAGGCTTCAGTGCCATTAGCAGCCACCTGTTCCAACCCACTAGCCAACTGGCCATGGGCCTGTTGGCTAACTGCATACTACGTCCCCACCTAGATTTCCGAAATCTAGCCACATAAGCCATACAACTGCCTGTCTGAGTCCACAGAAGCTGCCATATACTGTTTTCTTGCCATGCATCAATCCTCCTGGAATCCTATTCAGGAGGATGTGAGACCAGGGAACTAACCTTGACACAGGCTGCAGCTTGTACCACACCTACATGACTACACTGCTCAGTGAGGAAGTCTGTAACAGAGCCTGGACGAAATACACCTTCTGTCCATTTTTTTATCTTAGGAGAGGACAGAAGAGAATCTTATAAAATCTTTGTTGTTTACTTCCTAAATGACTTATGCAAAGGAAAGACAACCTCCTAGCCCATCATTCCTACATAATCAGGCTCCCCTTTACTCATCCATAGCCTCCTCTAAAGGAAGCTGAGGATTCTGCAAGCTTTTGTAAAACATAAACTGAAAAGGACTCAGACAGAATAGGAGGAGATTCTAAAAGTCTGTCTGGAGAATTGTCCGCTAAGTAGGCACGTCCAGACCCTACCAGCCACACATGTATTGATCAAATTTCCTCCTCCCACTCCTGTGGTTCATAATTCCTCAACATCATAAACCTGAACCACTGGAACTGAGCGACCACCTTTACCAACTGTAGATGGTTCGACAGGACCTAGAAACAGTGACTGGACAATCTGTGTGAAGCTTAACTACTTCTGCAGCAGTTGGAAGACAATCTTGGACTCCAAACCTACTGATTTCTCTGTCATATTTTTTTTTTAAACTGGTTCCTCTGAACCATCCTTTTGCCAAGGAAGTCTAGCCCTGGTCAGAGGCACTCCCTCTGGTCCAGTGGGTACTGGACCGAGCTGGCCATCCGGGTCAGCGGACTTTTTGCCAATAGTTCCCTGAGCGGCCCTTCTCTTTTCAGGGTGGCTGCAGAGAATTTTAAACACCTGGCAGTCTGACAGGAGGTGGTCAGCCCCAGACAATAAACACAAGTGATGTGTGGGACAGCCTTGGCAAAGGCTTCCCACAACATCACAGTGTTGAAACAGTGGGCCAGTTTTTCTTTTGGGTTTCTCAGACATAATGCCAGCCTAACCAAAAACTTGCCTTTTTTATGGCCGTGCCAGTAGAACACCCTATCGGTTCCTAACCGTTTCACGGGTATTTGAAAAACCCTATTTAAAATCAAGGTTTTTTAGAACCGATAAGAACCGAAATACGCGACTCTAAAAGCCCAAAAACTTTAAAAGCGTTAAAATAAGCAAACCGATCGGTTCAAAACCGAACCGATAACTAAATTTCCACACAGACTTTACATTTTGTACTACGGTTTACCAGATAGAGCTTTAACAGAAATGCGGCAAAATAATTACTTTTGCGGTTCAAATGAACCGAAAATACTAGCGACCGAGAAATGAACCGAGCTGAAGGAGCTGATCTCCGGGCGACTGTTCCAGTGAAGCGGAGTAAAGAATCTGACAGTTTCATTTGAAACTGCCCAGATAGAGCTTTGGTATAGCGCCCTCGCGCTTTAGAACTCCAGATTCTCTGGAGTTAACTCTTTCCTCTCCGGGGCAGTTCAAGTGCAGTGGCTAACTGCAATAAGTCCTAATATAGCAAGACTTCATGGTGTTTGAAGTACGTTTAGTGATGCAGTCTGTAGATGGATGTCTGCAATCTGTGATTGGTTTAATTTCTGGGGTCTGCCAATTACTTGTGATTCTTTTCTCTTGGCACTGTGTCTGTTCTTTTCATCCTTCCTAGCTGATTCGTTTTATACAGGAAGGGCAGGATTTTCAGAAAGATCTGTTCGGGATACGCTCGCTGCTGTTTTTAAAACAGAAATGTTGACTGGCGCTGTGGTGCCGAGTGTAAAGGCATTGCTCTGGCACGCTGGTGATCCATGTTCATGCCCTGAGCCTGGATGCCAGGAGTGGAGGCTGACAGGGAGGGAGCTGCAAGCATCTTTTGGATGTTTCCCTTCTGGGGGAAGGTCATCGTGTGCTGCTCTCGTAGTGGCGCTTTGTGGTGGTTCATGGAGGTGTTCCTGGGTGAGTCGGTGACCACACGCTGCCAAACATCCCCACCCATAGGACACCGATGCTGCCGCATGCATTGCCGGAGGTGGGTGGGTGCACCAGAAAAGCAGAAACATGGCCGCCCTGCAGTGCCGGATGATGGACTTCAGTAGGTCTCCTGAATGCTGCCGACTACCTAGGGCACCGCATCCCCCCCCCCCGGACTGACTTCTCCAGTGTAATAGGCACTGCCCCCCGGCAGGGATAAGCTGGACCACCAATGGGGAATGTTGGCAGAGCTCTGGGGGAAGCCAAGACAGGTGCAGCAGCATGGGTTATGTCCGATAGGGAGAGCCAGCATGCAAGAGCCCAAAGGAGTGAGGCTGCAGGGGGCCCCTAAGGAGCAAAAAAAAAAAAAAAAAAAATGTTGAGTCTTTTACAGGACAATCTACAGAATGTGTGTAAATTTGCCAGCATTTCACAGGAAGGTAACAAATGGTCAAGTGTTTGTAACTTCAATTGAAGCTATGGCACAACCTTTTGAATTGTTTTATCAGGAAGGTTATTTTGTTGTTCAACCAAGTGCATCAAATGTCATGTTCAAAATTTAATTCCTTTACAGTTACGTAAAGTTTGCTAAAGCTTCTGCAATAATATAAGCCTCTGTTCCCTGTCTTGTTTAACTGAAGTGTAGTAGGAATGCAACGCTCCCTCGCCATATTGCAAGCAATATTTGGGGCTTGCACTTTATTTATTTTATTATTTAGCTTTTGTTGACCGGGTAAGTGCACTAGACAAATCCTGCCTATTTTCAGGCATGACCCGGGGGAGGGGGATACAGATGAATGCCAACTGACCTTGAACCAGATTAACCTGTTGGTGGTATTTTTAGTGAATGAGGGAAATTTGGCCAGGACACCGGGGAAATTCCCCTACTCTTTTTTCGATAAGTGGTATGGGATCTTTAACATCCACCTGAACTACCACCAATCCAGGCAGATGGGACCACGGTTTAACGTCTCATCCGAAAGACGGCACCTCAGAAATGCAGCACCCCTCTCACGCTGCATTACAGTGTCAGTACTGGGATAGTAACCCAAGTGCCAGATGTGGGAACTGAACCCACAGCCCTCTGATCTCCCGGCCTCAGAGGCGAGTGTGCTACCTACTGAGCCACTGACACTGACTTAAAAACGGGTTGGCCAGCCTTATGCTTTTCCCTCTTTCTGTCTTTGTGACAGATATCTTAAATGTAACTTTGATTGAAATAAAAGTTCCTTGAAATCTTGAGCATTTAATAAAGCCACTTCAGACCATTTGGTCTTATATGTCTGCCACTATGGAACATTTGCTTAAGAAGGCAGTATGGATAAATGGCAACATAAGAGAAGTAAGGGGCTGGGAGAGCCCTCATGTGGCTGGGAAAAAATTTTTAGGAACCGGGCTGACTCGATGGACTATTAGTCTTTTTGTGGCCTTTACCATCCACTGTATGTATCTACGGTGGAGCCCGCCAGGAGGCAACACAGAGTCACAGTTTCCTGCATGACAAAACAGATCAACTTTCATTAAAATGGCCTTGTCTCCTGCAGTGACTGTGCTGCAGAATGCTGCAGTATTGGCTTGCATCCTGGTGAGCTCCACTGTATGTTAAACCCATGCCAATATAATAAAAAAAAATAAAAAAAATGTATTACCCAATTACTGTGAATTTGTTCACACATTGGTTAATGTTTGCAAGTAACCCAGTGATTTTCTTTATACAGGAGAGTCTGGTTAAGCTTGGAGTTGCAACCAAGGAAGAGAGCCAAAACTGGTTTACTGGAGAGAATCTGGGAGTCTCTGGGTAAGTGTGATTCATTTGGTTTATTGGCACTCCCAAAATGGGGAATTGAAGTTGGCACAGATAGCCATATGGCATCCAATAAATCCGGGCTTTATTTATTCACTGTCTCTACCGGTATGATGAAAACAAACTGAAGAGGATGAGACACAGTAGCATACAGACACTATAATTAAAGGCTACCTTCAAGTACTTTTCATTAGATAATTGCAACCATGTAGGTGCAGTGCAAAATGAAAGTGTAGCTACTCGAATGATATAACTTCAACACATACAGACAGACATGCACAAACGTGCTGTAATTAGTGGTGATGCTGTATGTGCAGGTGGCGTAGTGCCTGGTAAAAAGCTGATTTAAATTTATGTCTGGCAGAAAAAGGAACAGCACGAGTAGTTAGTTGACCTGAGATTCAATTGTGGAAGACTTACAAGGTGATGGGGGGGTAAACAGAATCCAGGCAGACTAGATGGAATGCATTTGCAGACCATTCTCGTTTAAAAATGCATGGCCTGCCACAGGATGTTGAGCTAGTCTCCTGTGGGTCATTCTGTCTTCTCTCTACTAGTCAAGTAAACAGCATTTTTGGCCACCAGCACCCAGACCACTGATGTTGCAGGGGAGGGTACATTCTAATGGCAGTGGCAAGACTGAGTTACTCTGGTCCCTGTGTACAACTATCTGTAGTCCACTCCTCCAAAGACATGATTGATTGGCCTCTCAGGCTAAGGGGGACTGCAGCAGGCATGTGCAGATGTACCAGAACATGCCAAAGATGCCTTGTCCAATTTGCAGGCATTCCCCGATTCTTTTTTTTTTTCCCCCTGACTTGGTCCGATACTCAGCTACAGAAAAATAAGGCTATTGATAATAGAATGTCCCATCCCCACAATTCCTACTAAGCCACCAAACAATTAGTACTGCTCTGAGGAAAGTAAGGTGAGGGCCGGTGTGGTATAGAGGCCTCCAGCACAGAAGGAGAATGCAGACAACAAGCTAGGGGCGAGATTAAAACGATGGCAGAACTGGTGGAGGTGTTGATTTGGGGGGATTTGTTTGCCCGACTTGGGACTGGAAACATCTCAGCAGCAGTAAGCGCAAGGAGTCAGCTGCTGGTAGAAATGATGCAGGAGGAATTTCTGAGCCAGAGGGTCATTGACCTTTTAAGGAAGGGGAACCATTCTAGATCTGGTCCTATCAGAGACAGTCTGGGTGAGGTTTGAGTAGAGAAATCATTGGGGTCTAGTGACTACAGAACAGTGTGTGTTGAGGTTAAACTAAAAACAGATAGGATCCACTCTAGGACTAAGGTCCTGAACTTCAGAGGGGCAAATTTTGGGCACTGGTAGCACATGCTGCATGAACTCTCACCATGCTAGGTCCCTCTGCATCCTTAGGAACCCTGAAGATTTGAACATTGTTCTGAAGGCTCCTGTTGTGGTCATCCACTTTTTCCCTCAGGAGAGTTATGTCAGTCTCCGGGGCTGTGACCCAGGCCTACAGCTGACCTGTGCCACCCTTCCAGCTGCCCGACTTGCGCTTCTGCCTCATCCAGCCTCCCACTCAGGCATGTGACGGACTTCACCTCCCGCAGGGATGTTTTTCAGTGCCAGCTCCCCAGTGACTGTGGTCATAAAATTACACATATCGCCAAGATCCTTCTCACTATAGCCCGCCAATTCAGTCACTCTCAACGCCGTCTTGCACTGCTGGCCACACTGCTTGAAGAAAAGACTGTCCTTTTAGCTCTCTTGTCAGTTTTGGGTTTTGAGGGAACTTACCGGAACCTTCTGCATATTCTCAGTAGATACTCTGACAGACTTGAGTCGAATTAGGATGAGTGAGAGGGTAGGATGGGTCTCAGTCACTGATCCCTCCCTTAGCGGGAGTTGGAAATCCAGTCTGCCTACTCAGTTACATCATGTGACCTTGTTAAATGTGCTGTTCTTTTTAGTTACTTGTATTGTTTTGTGTTTCTGAACAAGTATGTTTTTGTATATAGTCGAAAACGGCTGCAATCTCAACAGAGCTGATTTGGAATGAGGACATATAGGATGTCCTATGTACCCCTTGGAGAAAAAAATTAATAACAATTAATTAAAAAAAGGTTTTGCCTTTAGATAGAAGATTCTCCTCCAATGAGACATATTTTTTTAACTAGAATTTTTTGAATTTGAATAGCCCTCTATAGTTCTGTAGGTGCGACGTAGTGCCTTTTATGTATTTATTGGTAATTTAATTATTTCTGTAATGAGTTCTAGAGGAATTATGTGTGCATGTTGAACATGTTAATAGCCAGCATAAAGCTGGTTACCTAAGAAGTTAACAGTGGCCTTAGTCGTTTTAGTTTTCCATTATGCAAGGCAAAGTGAAAGGATATCCAGCGTTAATAATGAACAGAGATTCAGTCTGAATGTTGCTAGTGTCTGCCTGGAGAGTATACATGAGACGTATTGTGCTGTTTTGTTCTTTTTGTAGCAGCAGTTCTGTGTGACTTGCAGTATGATTGGTTTCCATGGCAACAGGCACACTGAACGTACCACTTAACCTAGAGGGAAGGGAAGGCAAAGAATAGTTAGTCAAAGAGTAATAACGGTCCCTTCTGTTACTGGTTTTACTGCACATGGTTCAAACCTGGTGCCAGATAGTTTCTTTTTCACATTTTATATTTTTATGGACTACATTCACAAACCTAAGGGAAACTTTTTCAGGTATACAACTTCACAGCCTAGGGGTGCTCTATGTCACTGTGGGGACAGGAGATCTTCTCAAATCATTGGAACAGGAAAGGGCCACTACTAGGAGTAAGCAGTATCCTTCACAAAAAGCCAAAAGATTTAAAGAGGATAGGAAATGATTCAGATTGATAACTGTTAATAATGCTCCTATTTTCAGAAATGATTTTCAAGCCTCCAAGTGATCCACATTTAACTGTACCTGAGTAAAAGTCCATGTGCCAAACTGTATTTGGTATTGTTTTCTTTTTATAGATAACATTCGGTACAGTTCTCTTCACAAGAACTAGTCATTTAAAGTTCAAACTATGTTAGGGTTTGTGTACAGAACTCTTGAGCACAGTTCTTTTTTTTTTTTTTTTTTTGTTCTCAATTTCTCCTCCTGGCTCCCTGGTTGGCTCTTCTTACCTGACATCCGTGTTCCAGCCACCGTCTGTCCTGCACCATCCTCCACCTTCGGGTCATCACCGCTCTACCCCCACGGCTTATCTTCCATGGCGGGGAGCTCCTCAACCTCTGCACCAGGACCAGATCCAGTACTGGTGATGATGCCCTCTGGAGGTGTCATGTTTCCCACGGACAGCCATCAAGCCACTCAACCAGGGCCACCCTTTTTGCTTTTTTTCTGTTGGGGCAGAGCGTGCAGTGCCGACAGTGGGCATGCTACATGTGCGTCCATACGGCTGCACGCCCGCTGGCTGCTCCGCCTCCATGCCTCACTGTACAAGGCCAGGCGTGCCAACACCTAGCCTCTGCTAGGTGTCAGGCAGTCGCAGGCCTCTGTTCTCCACCCTCCCTGGGAGAGGAGAGCTGCACTCTGAATGCTCGATCCTCTCCCACCCCGGCTGGCCCCCTATGACATGCTCACACCGCAAACATGGGTCGCCGGTGTGGCAGGAGGTAAGGCATCACTGCCTCAGCCCTCCACGCCACTGGGCCGGCCTTGAACAAGAGTTCTGATAGGTCAACAGCTTAAACTTAGCATTTTGTACACAAAGCATGATACAGTGACAACTCCAAACTATTGGTTCTGATCCACGACAAGAACTGTATAGAATGCTATCCATGAATAGAAAACCATATACAGTTTGTTACACCAGTGTTTATTGGTTACCATTTAATACGGATCATTTGGAGATATGAATATCATTTCTGTAGATATCAACATTACAGACTTCTGGGAATTGGCAAAAATGTGCTGTCCCTGTTAAACAAAAAAGGCAACACAATCACACCATAATAAATTTGTATCAAAAGCAAGAGTTAATCCATAAAGTGCTTATTTTATTTTGTGCAGAAAGTTGGCAAAAACTGATGTATACAAAAATTTTAAAAAACAAATCCCTCTGATGTTTCTGGCCTGTAGCAGGGTGTTTCTTTAGAAGTATTTGGGGCCACTATTATAGTTGCTTGCTAATGATACAGGTGCTCAAAGAGGGTATAAAGTGCATACACAGTGTGCAGTGAAGAGAAGCAAAAAGTGCAAAAATCATATGAGCAGATCCTTAAGATAACATTTCCCCAGAATACAATTAACCAGATTTGGCTGATGCTAACGAGGCTGCTCGTACTGTTTTTACGTTCGCTTGCGCACATGCACAAGGAGCGTTTTGGGAGAGTAGCACACTTTGGAAGAGTGCCTCTCCCTTTCAGTCCGCTGCTCGGTTGAGCAGGCGTGGTGGTCCTGCACCAATGGGTGCGGGAGCTGTGTATGACAGCGGTGGTCTTCGCTTCAAAGAAAACCACCGCTGTCCCTAACTGCAATCCGCCCGCCCCCATGTCACGCTTCCCCAAAAGCTTTGGTGCCACTGAGGCCCACCAGCGTGGCAAATATCAGCGTTGTTTGCCGGCAGGGTGCCCAATCCCGTCGGCTCCCGCCCCCCAGCCATCTTCTGCCACACTGGGGCCCACCCCAGCATGGCAAGCGTCCGCATTGTCAGCGGCAGGTGCCCTATCCCGTGTTGGCTCAGCGGCCCCCAAGCCATCTTCTGCCGCGCTGGAAGCCCACCCCAGCATGGCAAGCGTCCAGCTGTTTGCCCGGCAGAGTGCCCAATCCCTATGCGGCTCCTCGGCCCAGCCATCCTTGTGCCACGCTGGGAGCCCACCCCAGCATGGCAAGCGTCCCAAGTAGTCTTTTGTTTTCTTGAAACCTGTGAACCAAAAACAGTCCCACGGCTTCTCCTAGTCCCCTCACAACCTGCACCCACCCACTGCTTTTAGCCTCCCCCAAGGTCATACCCCATACCCCATACTCACCTCCGGACTCGTAGCGGCGATCTTGATGGACGGGAACATGTCTGCACTCTTCAAAGCTGACTCAAACTGAGGAAATGCCGGTAAGCTGTATAATGGGTTAGATAGGGGGTTTTCAACTTTAGTGCATATCTCAGGCATTTTTTGGAATTTTTGCGCCAAGTTTTCAACATGGGGTTTTTGGGACCCCTTCTCATGAATGATGCCATTGTCATGGCGTTATTCGGGCCCGAAGGGTGATTTCGCATTCACTGCGCAGTCACTGTGCGAAATCCCCCTCGGGCCAGAATAATGTCATGAGAAGGGGTCCCAAAAACCATGTTGAAATTAGTACAAAATAAATAATTGTTCTGACGTTAAGTTCTCATAGCTCGTCAAGTTCGTAATTTCAATATTTCCTCCAGATTTTCAACATTGCCATTTTACCACACCTTCTTATGAGTAGTACAGCTGTCATTTTCACATCCTGCCCAAAAGCGTGTTTCTGCCATGTAGTGCACAATGGTGCAGTATGTAAGAAATCAATGTATGGGACGCATTAAGAAAATCACGGTGACACTGTTCGTGAGCAGAAGTCTTAAAATGGCTATGTTGAAAATTTGGTGAAAATAATTCCTAAAAGTGACTGTTTTATGAGTGTGCGTTGCGCAGTTCCTACGCACGTATCAGAAGTTTGCGAATTTTCAATATTTTCACCAGATTTTCAACATTGCCATTTTACCACACTTCTTTATGAGCAGTACAGCTGTCATTTTTCACATCCTGCCCAAAACGTGTTTCCACCTATGTAGCGCACAATGGGGGTAACAAAAAGGTCATGCTGAAAATTTATTGTGCAAATACCAGCAATCGCACAGGACATTAGGGTAAAGCACCATACGTGCCAAACACCACTGCAAATACCTGCAAGCGAATGTTCGGCATTGACAAATGATTGTTTTTGTTATCTTTATTTTTTGGAGCAGGCCTTACTCGGCAGTTTCACTGTTATGTAATTGTTGTAGTTATATGAGGACTGCCTTCAACATCAATGTAACTGATTTTTTTGCTTACAGTGCCTACCGGGGGAGCATTGACACAGCGGCACTGCTTTTCAGTAATGCTCCCTATACTGTACACAGTGATAAGTTCACCTAGCACCAGATAATTAGTTTCATCAACCCAGCATCAAACTCACTTATAGCCCCTCCCTCCATATCACCATGCTTGTTTTTTATTCAGTGATGGTCTGGGTTGGACACCAGACCTGTTAGGTAGTTGGGAGCAGAGGGACAGGTTTTTGTTTTAATTCCCTTATGGGCCCGATTGGGCATCAGACCTGTAGGTGGGTTGGGGAAAGGAAACAGAATGTTCTTTTTCAAACAACATGAAGTCTTGCTGTATTCTGACAGTATGCAGTTAGCCTCAGCACTTGAACTGCTCCGGAGATGAAAGAGTTGACTCTTTGCTAAGAGCATAGAACGTTGAGCTCGTGCTTGGTTCAGATCTCTGTCTGCTGCACTTTTAAGTGTAACCGTCAGATTCTTTACTCCACCTAACTGAACAGTCGCTCCAGAGTTTCTCCTGTCACTTTCGGTTTGCGTTAGTGAAAATCGTCGGTTTAGTCCGAAAATGTTATACTTTTTCCTCATTTCAGATCCCTGTCTGTGGTACAGTAAGTAGTAGAGGTAGTGGACTGTAGTAAATTCTGTGGAAATTGCAAAACGTAGAATTGCTACGGTCGGTTCGACTGAACCAATCACTCTTTGGATTTCTGTGGTAATTCCGGTGCTTACTGGTTCCAAAAAAAAAAAAACACGTGTTTTACTGTTTTTTTTTTTTTCAAAATACCCATGACACGGTTAGGAACTGATAAGTCAGTCTTACCTGGCCTAAAGCCGTGTAAAGGATAAGTTTTCTGTTTTACTGTGGCCATGACTGAGAAACCCAAAAGAAAAACTGGGCCCACTGGGTTTCAGCACTGTAGTGTGTGTGGGGAGGCCTTTGCTAAGACTGACCCCCACACCACCTGTGTTTAGTGTCTGGGGTTTGACCACCTCGATTCAGACTCCCAAATATGCAAAAATGTCCCTAAGGCCACCCTAGAAAAAAGGTTGGGCAGGCTTAGGGAGAAAGAGGCCGAGAAGTTCGCTGATCTGGATGGCCAACCCAGTTTGGTTCTGACCGTACCTGGGGGAGTGCCCTCTGACCAGGGCCAGACTTCCTCTGGCAAGAGGAGAGCCAACCCTGAGGGGTTGGTTCCTGCAAAAAAGGAAAAGTCGGTCAGTTTGGATTCATATCTCCACCATCCAACTGCCGAGGAAATTGCTAGGGCGATTAGTATTGTGGAATTGCTCTGTTCGGTTCAGACTGATCTGGCACCTCTCAGTAGGCACTCAGTTCGGTCGATTTCCCCCAGTTTTTAGTTATTCTTTGGAAGAATATCATGAGGTGGAATGGGAAGGGGAAGAAGTTTGTTGAGGATGAGGATGGTGGGGAAGGTCTGGATGAGCCCATTGAACCAGACATCTCCCCAGACAGACCTTCAGGAGTTCCCTTCCCACTTTATGTTTTACAGGAAAGTGGCTGATACCCTCCAGCTCCCTGTGGATGAAGCTGTGGAGGAGCAAGAGGAGCCTGATTTTGTAGAAATGATGGACATCCCAGAGCCCAAGAGACTGTCTATTCCCCTACACAAATCTTTTGGGAAACAGACTCACAAGCTTCTAAAAACTCCAAATTCATTGCCTTCAGTGGACAAACGAATGGACAGGAGGTACATGCTGTCAGGCTCAGCTACCGAGTTCCTGTACCAGCATTGCAGCCATGTTGGGGTAGTGCAGGCTGCAGCCTGTGACAAGGCTAGCATACCCTTGGCTTCACACCCGGATAAGGACTCCAGGAAGATAGATGCCATGGCTAAGAAGCAGTACTTGGCATCTTCTCTGGGACTCAGACAGGCTAATTACATGGCCTATACAGCTAGATACCAAAAGTCCAGGTGGGAGTCTGTTTTGGATCTGGCTAAGCAGCCCCCCCAGCTAGCCAAGGAGCTGGAGGAGGTGGCTGCTGATGGGATAGAGGCATCTAAGGTTCAGTTTCATGCTGCTGTGGACTGCAGTGATGTTTCATCACGAGTCATGGCTACATCTGTGGCTTTTCGGAGGATGGCTTGGCTCAGATGTACTAGCCTCTCACAGGATACCCTGGCTAAGACCATGGATTTCCCTGTTGAAGGTAATTCTCTGTTTGGAAAGCAGACAGAGAACTACATGAAAAAGATGGATGAGTACAGGACCACCTATATGAGCGTACAAGCAAGGAAAGGCAGTCAGCTCCTCCGAAGTAGCAGGCTAGGGGCAGGGGCAGGCCTTATCACAGGCCTTTCTACCAGGCACAGGCCTCCTTCTTTTTCCCAGAGGGGGTTCTTTAGAGGGAGAAGCAGGAGGGAGATGAGCAGGGCTGCATCCACCTCTCAGCCTAAGGCTCCTGCTAAACAGACACCGTTAGGTGTCAGCCCGGGTTGACTCCCCAGTCCCTGTAGGAGGCAGGCTGGCTGGCTTACTACTTCCAGGCCTGGAAGTCTGTTACCTCAGACAAGTGGGTCCTGGAGGTAGTAAGCCAGTGACTGGCCCTCAGTTTCAAAAACTTTCCAAAGTTGAGGGTCAGGTCTTTTCCACCTGCAAACATTTCTGAAACCATTGCCGTAGAGGCAGAGGTTTCCTCTCTGTTGGCTCTCAGAGCCATAGAGAGAGAGTTCCTACATCCCTCAGAGGCAAGGGTCTGTACTCCAGATACTTCCTTACACCAAAAAAGACAGGGGAGTGGCGGCCCATCCTAGACCTAAGATACTTAAACAAGCATCTACTAAAGCCAAAGTTCAAAATGGTGACTCTGGGAATAATTCTTCCCTCTCTAAGGCCAGGGGATTGGTTAGCTTCCCTGGACCTCAAGGATGCCTACTTTCACATTCCCATCAGGTGCTCCCACAGAAAGTATCTCAGATTCGAACTGCCCTCAGGCCATTATCAATTCAGGGCAATGCCTTTCATGCTAACATCAGCACCAAGGGTCTTTACAAAATGCCTAGCAGTAGTAGTAGCCTTTTTAAGGAGGCAAAACATCTCTATTTTCCCATATCTCGATGACTGGCTTATTGTGGGGCAGTCTCCAGACCAAGTCAAGTTAAATCTACAAGTGCTCCAGCAAGTGATCACTTCCCTGGGATTCCTCCTCAGTCTTCCAAAGTCAGTTCTCGAACCAGTGCAGCTTCTCACCTTCATAGGGATGGAGTTGGACACTGTCCAGGCAAAGGCCTTTCTTCCTTTGTCAAGGGTAAAGGCCCTTACGGATCTAGCTTCCTCATTTTGTCTCCTGGTTTCTCACCCAGCAAGGCATTTTCTCCAACTTCTGGGCCACATGGCAGCTGCCACTGCAGTGGTTCTAGGGGGCCAGGTTTCAGATGAGGGACATCCAGTTTCACTTGAGGGCCTTTTGGTCCCAGGAAAAAAAGACCTTCTTACCAAACTGATTCCAGAGACTCAGACCTTGATCCATGCTCTCCAGTGGTGGTTGGATCAGGACAACCTCAGACAAGGAGTCCCATTCATCTCTCAGACTCATTCTGTGGTTCTGACCACAGATGCTTCTCTCCTGGGATGGGGAGCTCACTTGGGAACCCTCACAGCACAAGGAGTGTGGTCCCCTTAGGAGTCTTTTCTCCATATCAACCTTCTAGAACTCAGGGCAGTATACTTAGCCTTACAGGCTTTCGCGAATTCAGTACAAAACAAGGTGGTTCAGGTGAGGACAGACACCACCACCACCATGTGGTACATCAACAAGCAGGGAGCCACTCGGTCAATGGCCTTGTGCATGGAAGCCATGAAAGTCTTATCTCTGGCCTATTCTCTACAGACATCCCTGGTAGCAGTCCACCTTCCAGGGAAGGACAATGTTTTGGCAGATGCTTTCAGCAGGATTTCTCAGGGCCGTCACGAATGGTCCCTGGATCCTCTAGTGCTAAAAGTGATATTTCTAAGATGGGGCACTCCTCAGATAGACCTCTTTGCAGCCCCAGACAATCACCAGCTTCCTCAGTTTTCCTGCAGACCCCCAGTATTGGGCTCAGTCCCCCTGGATGCTCTACTGTTGGATTGGTCGGGGAAATTTCTATATGCCTTCCTCTCCTTTCCTCTATTGTTCAGAGTTCTGGTCAAGATAAGGTCACAATCTTGCAAAGTGATCCTGATTGCTCCAGACTGGGCCAGGCAGCCTTGGTATCCTCTCTTGCTGTCTGTGGCGGTCCATCTTCCATTGGCTGTCCCCTTAAATCACAATCTGTTAACTTCCTCTCGGGGGAGAATTTGGTATCCCAATCTTCAGACTCTCATGTCAAAGCTTGGCTCTTGAAGAGCTAGAATATGCAAATATGAATCTGTCTTGGGGGTCTGGACATCCTCAAGGCTTCGGAAGCTGTCTTTTTGGTAGCTATTACCTCTGCCAGAAGGATCAGTGATCTACAAGCTCTGTCAGTGGAGCCTAACTTCATTTCATTCCATAGAGATAAGGTGGTCCTTCGAATCAATAGGAGGTTCTTACCCAAAGTGGTGTCAGATTTTCATCTGAACCAGTCCATGTCCTTTCCTGTTTTTTCACTAATCATTCCTTTTCAGGAGAAAGGAGTGCATAGCCTGGATGTTAAAAGAGCCCTTAGCTACTACTTGGAATGTACTAAGGATTTTAGATCTGGCTCTTCCCAACTGTTCCTCACTAATGGTGAAGTGGGGGAAGGTAGACCTGCTACCAAACAAACTATTGCAAGGTGGATTGTCTCCTGTATACAATTCTGCTATGGCAAGCTAGGCAAAATACCCCATTCAGGCCTGAGGCTCATTCTACCAGAGGTACAGCTGCTTCTCTGGCTGCGGCCAGAGGTATACCCCTCTTAGAGCTCTGTAAAGCAGCCACCTGGAAAACAGTTCATACTTTTACCAAGCATTACTCTCTGGACATCCAGGCTAGGAGCGATGCTAGGTTTGGTACTCTCCTCCTGGGAGGTACTGCTTGGTAGTCTGCATACTGTCAGAATACAGCAAGACTTCATGTTGTTTTGAAGAAAAAATTGCTCACCTTAGCAACTGTGTTTCTTCTAATGGAGTCTTGCTGTATTCTGACCTCCCCCCCCCGCCTCCCCTCTCAGAACCTGTTTTTTGGGAAGTGGGCTGACAGGTACAGTGCTGCACCCCAGAGGTGCATTGGCTCCCTCTCCTTTGGGAGGAGCTGTGCATAGAGGCTCTATTGTTTGTTATTTATAAAGTTATGTTAAGTTCACTACCTGAGTTTTTTGGTTTGGGGTTCTCTACCTGAGTCTTTGGGATTCCAAAACTTTTGGTTGCCCTTATGGCTAGTGTTTTTTACAATTTCCACATAATAGGTATACTTAGTCTTGGCTCATAAAAATCTGACGGTTACACTTGAAAGTGCAGCAGACAGAGGTTTGAACCGAGCACGAGCTCAACGTTCTATGCTATTAGCATAGAGTTAACTCTTTCATTTCCGGTGCAGTTCAAGTGCTGGGGCTAACTGCATACTGTCAGAATACAGCAAGACTCCATTAGAAGAAACACAATTACTAAGGTGAGTAATTTTTTCTTCCCTGACAGGCTAGGTTGGGCTTGGGATTTGTCAGGTTGTTGAGGGGAGGGGGACAGTTTTTTATTCCCTGGTGGTTTGGTCCTGGACTCATTAGGTGTTTGGATGGAGGAGGAAGGATGGATTTTATTTATTCTCTAACAGAGTGTGTTGGGCACTAGACCTGTTAGGTAGTTGGGGCATGGGGCAAGAATTTTTTTTATTCCCTGATGAGCTGGGTTGGGCACTGTGACCCATCAGTGAGTTTGTGGGAGGGGGATAGATTTTGTTCTAATCTCAGGAATCCATAGGTATAGATTGACAAACAGCATAACAACATCAACTCACTGGATTAAGTTGCCTGGGGATAGAAGTTATGCTAATTGTAGAATTTTGAAATTAGTTGAAGTTCAAACTCTACACTGTGGTCACGCTTCCCCCAAGAGTCTAACGTCATATTAGTTTATCTGCAAAAGAGAGCAGCTGCCCCAAAATACAGCTGCACTCTTCTGGCCTCCAGAACTGTTCAGCAGTTCCAGTTTTACTCTTTTACTTGTTTCTAGTTACCTTTCAGTACTCCACATTAGGTTATATTTTTTCCTTTTACTGTGTTTTTGCTGTTTCTCAAGTTAATGGTCAGTTCCCCGGAACCGGAGAAGGCCGCAAACTAGTGCAGTTCCTGCCCTTGGGGAACCGCTTACTTCTTTTAATAAATACATTTGCTGCTTTAAAATAGCCACTAATTTGGTATCTTAGTTGTTTTACTGATATCATAGCTCGGCTACAATACAGAGGGAACTGAGCCATTTTCTATTACTTCATTTTGAATTAATTTTTTTTTTTTTTTTTTAATTCTCGATTTATGCTCCCCCGGCCCGTGGCACTCCACTCCGTTTGAGAGTCGCCTATGGCCTTCTAGTCCCCGCTCTCTTACCTGGAGCAGTCCATTCCCCATATAGCCATGGTTTGCCCCCCCCCAGGCAGGGACGAGGTGGGGCCCTTACACCCTGAATTCCTTAGTCTTGTCGGGACGCTGTACCACTGACACAGGTAGGGGCATTGGGGATCGGGACCTGGTGCTCCGTCTACCCGGGAGTGCCACAAGTTGTTTTTCCCATTTTTCTGTGTGTGATGTGCACCCTGATGTCAAGGTGCTGAGCGCTGACGTCCATCACACTGCTCCCCTTGTTAGTGGCTGGGCTTGCTGTTCCTTGGGCCTCCACTTGGGGTCAGCCAAGCACCGAGCCCTGGTTCCCTCTTCTCCTGGAGAAGGTGAGTGTTCCCTGGGACACTCGAGCCTTCTTCCCCCCCCCCCCCGGGCCGGCCATCCGGCTCCCTGGGCTCGTTCCCGAACCTGGGTCACTGGCGTCACAAGTGGTAGTGCTACTGCTGCCCCAGCGGGCCAGCTTTCATTTTGAAATTTACAACTACCTTAGCCCTATTTGGTTTTAAAATTGGTTTCTGAGGTAAAAAATTTTAGTGGTTCCAAGTTTTAAGGGAACCAATCCGATTTGGCACTTGTTAGAACCCTTTTCATATCTGTTGTGCTACAGAAACATAGACATTGATGGCAGATAAGGACCGCTTGGCCCACCTAGTCTGCCCATTTCCCTACTTACAGGATAAGCTGCAGATCCTAGTTAACCAACAGCCTATTTCTTCCTGTCCCCCACAAGAATTGCCTTATGTCTGTCTTATGCATTCTTGAATTCTCCCACAGTTTTAGACCCCACAACCTCCTCTGGAAGGCTGTTCCATGCATCCACCACCCTCTCTGTGAAAAATACTTCCTCATTGCCCCTAGGCCATCCCCCCATCTTCAAGCTGTGTCCCTTGTTCTTGCACATCTCTTTTTCTGAAAGATGCTACCCTCTTGGACTTTGTTGATTCCACTGAGGTACTTACAAGTTTCTATCATGTCCCCCCTCTCCCTCCTTTCCTCAAGGGTGTACATATTAAGCTCCTTTAGTCTCTCCTCATATGGCTTCTCTTTCAGACCCTGCATCATTTTAGTTGCCCTCCTCTGGACTGCCTCCATCCTGTCTATGTCCTTGCGGAGATGGGGTCTCCAGAACTGGATGCAGTACTCCAGATGGGGTCTCACCAACTGTCTGTACAGAGGGATAACAACTTCCTGTTTTCTGCTGGTGATGCCTCTCCCTATACATCCCAGTATCCCCCCAGCCCTCCCTACCGCCTTCTCACATGGCTTGCTAACCTTAAGGTCATCTGATATGATTACCCCCAGGTCCCTTTCCATTTTTGTTGTTGTTACTACCTCCCCCCCATTGTGTAATCTTCCCCTGGGTTTTTGTTTCCCAGTTGCATTATTTTGCACTTCTTTGCATTGAATCCAAGCTGCCATACTTCTGACCATTCCTCCAACCTTGCCAAGTCCCTTCTCATCCTTTCCACGCCTCCTTGTGTCTCGACCCTGTTGCAGATCTTTGTGTCATCTGCAAAGAGGCATACTTTTCCTTCCAGTCCCTCTGCAATGTCACTTATAAAGACATTAAAAAGCACTGGACCCAGTACTGAACCCTGCAGTACTCCACTAGTAACCCCTCTTTCTTCAGAGTGGACTCCATTTACAATTAGCTTCTGTGTCCTGTTGTCCAGCCAATGTTTTACCCAGGCTACCACCCTGGGACCCACTCCCAGGCTGGTTAATTTGATTATTAATCTTTTGTGTGGGACTGTGTCAAATGACTTGCTAAAGTCTAGGTAGGCCATGTCCACAGCCCCTCCCTGGTCTACTACTTCAGTCACCCAGTCAAAGAAATCAATTAGATTCATCTGACATGACCTTCCCGCTGTGAATCCATGCTGCCTTGGGTCCTGTGCCCCACTGGCCTCTAGGTACTCAACAGTTCTTTCCTTCAGAAGTGATTCCATCACTTTCCCTACCACAGAGGTCAAACTGACAGGTCTGTAGTTTCCTGCCTCTGTCTTACTCCCACTTTTGTGAAGGGGAATCGCATCCGCCTTCCTCCAATCCTCGGGAATCACACCACCCTCCTGTGATTTGTTAAAAAGGGTAGTCAGTGGTGTCACTAATTCTCCCCTTAATTCTTTTAGAATTCTGAGGTGAATTTCATCAGGCCCCGTTGCTTTGTCCACCTTCAGTTTTAGGAGTTCTTTCAGAATCCTTTCTTCTGTGAAAGGACTGGGATCAACCCCCCGCCCCATCCAGAGTGCTTCTGCTAATTGGATTAGGCATCTCCCCCTCCTCCTCTTTTGTGAATACTGAGCAGAAGTATTCGTTCAGTATCCCTGCTTTTTCACGGTCCCTCTCTGCCCACCCACAGTCTTTTCTATTCAGCCTCACTGTCCCTCCCTTTGTCTTTCTGCGCTCCCTGATGTACCTATAAAGGATTCACAGCGGAAAGGTCATGCCAGACAAATCTGATAGATTTCTTTGACTGGGTGACCAAAGTAGTTGATCAGGGAGGGGCTGTGGACATGGCCTACCTAGACTTTAGCAAGGCATTTGACACAGTCCCACACAAAAGATTAATATACAAGTTAGCCAGCCTGGGAGTGGGTCCCAAGATGACAGCCTGGGTAAAGAATTGGCTGGAGAATAGGACACAGAGGGTAATAGTAAATGGAGTAACATCTGGCATATTCACGTCCCCCATCAACAGTATCTCCCCTTTCTCTGCCATCCTAAGTATGCCTTCTGTCATATCCTTGTCCATTCCCTCCCCCTGACAGGGGGTCTGTATACAACCCCTATGCAGATTGTGGTGCAATTTCCAGTCTCTAAGGTGACCCACAGTGCCTCCTCTCCTCCCTGGCAAGGGCAGACTGATATAAGCTGTGTTTGAGGTTCCTGGGTCTAGACCACGATTTTTTAAATTGTGAGCTCTCTAAAAAAATTAAAAAAATAAATAAAATTTCCCTAAAACTTGAAGAGAGCCAAAAAAAGAAAAGAACTTACAGTATGGCTTCTCAATCTACCTCTGTGTCACCCAGTAAAGGCTCAGGTGAAGGTCCTTCCCCTCAGAATAAGCAGTAGTCCCTGTCAAAGGGGACAGAAAAGAAAGATAAGGCTGTTCAGCCATTAGAAAAGCATAGTAAAGTTGGTACAGAACCCAGGGTGTCCAAAGGGGGACCCTGATGCCAGTGAAAGACAAGAATATAAGTACAAGAGCCTCAGAGCAGGTATTGGAAATGGTGTCTGCAAAGAAAAGACAAAAAGAATAAGCATCTGTCAATGCTGAATGTTTGCTTGCATTGTAAGAGGGCTTTAAAGAGCACCTGATGATGTCTGGACAGCCATGAGAAACATAATATCTGCGCCCTTATTTATTACTAAGGACACTTGCATGGAAATTGGAGTTTTGCCATATTTGCTCTTTCTGCAGCCATAATTCTGTTTGACATCCCAGTCTATTTCTGTAGCAATAATTATGATGTCATTATGATGTCACGTGTAGACAAGCAGCCACAGCTAATAAAGTCCATGGGATAGTAATCTTGTTTGTATGTCACTCACCTCAGTAATAAAGAAAATGGGAAAGAATTGCAAAAACATAGTTGTGGCTCAATGGTACAGAGGGTAAAAGCACAGAACTGTAAAACTGTGGGTTGCAGGTTCAGTTCCCCCCCCGGGTCCCAAACAATATTGTCTTAAGTAAATCAGAGCTACAGTAAACCTGTAGCTAGCCCAGTGGCATGGTGGGCTGAGGTGCTGGATCACTCACCTCCCACCACACTGGTGACCTGAGTTCAGGAATGGAGCGAGGTCGCCTGAGGGCTGGCAGGGGAAGGAGTATTCCGCATCCATCGACAGAGCTTCTTCTTCGGGGGGAGGGGGCAATATGTACCAGTGCTTGACTGCCAACTAGTAGAGGGTAGCTGGCACAGCAGTGGTCACCAGAACTGAAAGACTGAGGCGGATGTTGAAGGCTTGCACCATCTTTGTGATCTGCATGTGTGCTATGGTACACCGCTGGCTCTCACTCAAGCGGAGAAATGGGCGGAAATAAACCGCTGTCTTCAGGATAATATTCTAACCCTTAAGGCACTGCACAACCACCATCCATGGCACCCACTCCCACAGTGAGGTAAGACGTAGATGGTGTAAGTCTTGGAGGTGGGGTAAAGGGGTTGGAGGTTGACAGCAGAAGGAGCTGATGAGGAGGGGCAGGCGGATAAAGTTAAGTTCATGTAAGAAAAACAGGGTTGCAAAAATATTTGAACAATAAGCTGAATTGTGTCGCTCGAGTGTGATTTGTTCCCATAATGCTGTTCTCGGGGCAGGGCTGCCCCCACGGCAGCACCCTTTTGCTCCTCCTCCAGCTTACTCCTGTTGGTGGATTTCGCCCACTGGCAGCGCTGCCCCCGGGGCAGCACCCTCGCTCTCTGCCTCCCACCTATCCCTATTGTTGGATTTCCTCCCCTGCCCCCAGGGCAGCAGCATGTAGCTGTTACTTCCCACAAAGCTGATTTTTGCAAGTCAGAGGAATTGAGGGTTTTAAGTGTACATAAGAATGTTATGGAAATGCTCCTCCCAACAGTTGTACTGCTTGTCTTTGAATATACTGCCCTCTCCACCACAACCACCATATTTCCAAGGGCAGATAGAAATTTACAGTTATAGAACCAGTTTCTTTTTTTTTTTTTTTGGGGGTGATTTCATGTCAAATAAACCTGACAAAAGTTGAACATTTCAGAGGACAGTGTTATTGTTCTGATGTTAGTGTGACCAACTTTATTAATTTGCTTTTTCTGAAGGAGAGAGATTTATTTATTTATTGAAGATATCGGTTTGCAACCTTTGAGTCATAGACTCATTTACAAAGGCTCCACGTCTGAACATAATACAGGACAGTATACAGAAAGCAGTATACAACAATACAAAACACAGAGGCAGGGTATGAACAGTATAATCAATAAGGAGGAAGAAGCCTATACACTTGGGTAGCTATCAGGTCCAACTAAGGAGCTT
Source organism: Neoceratodus forsteri (assembly GCA_016271365.2). Lineage (NCBI taxonomy): Eukaryota > Metazoa > Chordata > Ceratodontiformes > Ceratodontidae > Neoceratodus > Neoceratodus forsteri. The sequence goes on from JADMNL010000027.1 coordinate 47,590,646, forward strand.
GTAATTGTCAAGGTGAAAGCAGTCGAGATCCCAACTTTGTCATTAACACAGTCAATATTGTGCATTAGAGAACTACACATTAACAGTAGGGAGTAATACTTAAACAGACACTCTCTCTCTCTAAATACAGAATAGTATGACTAGTCTTGAAAATCCTATAAAACTTCAGTGTGCTTCAGTAGCTCAGTAGGTATGTCTGCATGCTACAGATCCATCGGTCAAGGGTTCAAACCTTCAGCAGGGAAACATTTCCTTTTTCTGAAGGATAGATATGGTGTAGTGACTACATTTTGAAATCATAAAACCATGTTGGAGGGGGCATAGGAGGTTGTACTTTTCCAGGTGTTCGGATAACTGGTAATGATTGATTATTTTTTTTTCAAACAATTTGCTGAGATGAGGGAGGAGAGAGATGGGCCTGTAGTTTTCTGGTGCAAGTCAGTCACAGGTTTTGAAAATAGGGATAACGTGTGCAAGCTTCCAGGGTCTGGCATAGTGGAAGATGAGAGGGCATGGTTGAAGATGAAAGTAAGGGGTTTGACAGTGGTGTAGGAAATCAGTTTTAGGAAAGCCGGGTAAAGACCATCACTGCCGGGGATTCCTCTGCCCGGCAGTGCCTTCAGGAGTTTGGTAGTGACTCTCTGGCTAATGGCTTTAAAATAAAAGGAGGGTGGGGAGGTGGGATTAGCGTGAGAAGGAGGGCAGTTTTGGCTGATGTTCTGTCTAACTGGTGGTTTGGGGGGTGGAGTTTATTGAGATAGGTGGATAGGTCGGAGATCACGGTGTTGAACGTGTCCGCAATTTTAGAGGGATCTGATATGTTACCCAAGGGGGTTATAATCTGGGTAATCAGGTTACCTGTACGAGGGTTTAATATGGACCCAATGGCAGCCCAGAAATGACGAGGGTTCCTGAGGGAGCTACTGTGTTGTGAGAGGTAGTACTTGCGTTTCAATGATTTGGATGCCTGTTTACATATGTTGCATTGTTGCTTATAGGCATTCCAAAGATTGGGGGGGGGGGTGCCTTGTAGGCTTTCCATTTGTGGTCCCTTTCTTTCATTTGCACCAGAAGTTCCTTTGATACCCATTGCTTGCAGCCCCCTGTGAACCATCTGGTAGTGAGGGGGAAATGCTTGTCCTGTAATTTGCGGAGGACATTAGTCAGATAAGTCACTGCAGTTGAGATGTTATCTTGCAGGTAGAGGATGGACCAGTCAGCAGTCATTGCGCCCCTGATAACTGTATTGGGATCCTGGTGGCTGAATTTCCTGAAAGACAGTAATTTGAGGGGTGGACGTTTGTACTAGTTCGTTATGATTATAAACATGGGAGCATGGTCCTTATGGAGTCCCACATAGTGCCAGCCTGGATGACCATCTCTAACTTATTAGTGGCGATCCAGTCGAGAGTGGAGTGGTTAGGCGAGTGAAGGTTGTGCCTAGTAGTGGAGGAGATTACTTGTTCCAAGCTATGTGCCTTCAGTAAGCTGGTATATACAGGTACAGAGTCATCTAACCAGTTGAGATTAAAATCCCCAATTATGGTATCTCGGGGGGGGTGAGATGCACCCAAGCCCATCAAAAAAAACAGGATAGGTCCTGGATACCCCCAGCGGGAGGGTTGTAGCTGCATCCAGGGTATAGTTTTTTTGTGTTACCCAGGGTGATCTTGGTGAGGAGCCACTCACTAGTTGAGGAGGAGGTTGAGGAGCCAATGAGGCAGATATATGATCCTGTACATAGCATGCCACACCCCCACCCCTCTTCTTGCCCTGTCTGTCTAGGTGTAGAAGGGAATAGCCAGGAAGAGGATACAAGGTGTCCAAATGAAATCGTTTTAGCCAGGTCTCGGAGAGGCCTAGCATGTGGGGCTTGTACATGGTCACGCACGCCTCAAGTTCACCGAACTGTGCTGGGAGGTTACATATATTCATGTGCACAATTTTAGGGCCTGCATTTCTTGCCCAAGATGCATCAGAGGAGTTGATATGCATGTCAGCAGGGCCAGGGTTGCTTTTCACATCTCCTGCAAGGAGGAGGAAGGATAAAAGAGGAGTGGTTGTGGGGGGACCCACAAAGGGCACTGTATGGAAAGGGAGTGCACGAAGCGGCCCAGTAAGCACTTCTCGTAGTTTGATAGTATGACAAGGATTGTGAAATCATGGGACATTAACTTATGGGAAATCGCAGAGTTTAGGGGGATACGGGGTGAACGAGTAGACAAAAATTGGTTGAGGCATGACTAGTCTGCAGGTAGTATTAATGCACAAAAATCTTGGTAATTAATAGTCCGGTCAGTGTTATAGCTTGTAGTAAGACCAGGGAGGTATTCATTTTGTGCGACCCTGTGGGCGAGATTGCTTTTAAAAGGGGCTGTAAGAGAGTGGGTCAAGTCAAGTATTGAAGACAGAGAGGCCAGTAGCCATAAGAATGTGCAGCAGCGGAGTGACCAATCGACTGCTAGGCTGAGGAGAGGGGCGGAGCAAGGGTCTGTTTAATACTGTGAGGAGGTGGGGGAGGCAGGATGGGTCAAAAATTCAGTCCAGAACACAGCACAGAAAGAGATTTCCCCGGGAGCTGAATTTCAGTCAGTGCCTGGCTCCTCCACTGGGCATCCAGTCAAAACAGCGGCATTCAAAACCACAAGTTTCGGAGGTCCAGTGCATACCTGAATCTGTCCAGGGGTCGGTTGGGTGGTCTGTTAACTGGGGCCAGCTAGGAGAGTGCCGGGGCCACGGCAGCAGCTTGGGAAGCCTGCAGATGGGCTGTCTGAATCTGTCCAGGGGTCGGTCGGGTGGTCTCTTATCTGCGGCCGGCTTGGAGAGTGCAGGGGCCACGGCGGCAGCTTGGGAAGCCCGCAGATGGGCTGTCTGAATCTGTCCATGGGTCGTTCGGGAGGTCTTTCAGCTGCGGCCAGCTCAGAGAGTGCCAGGGCTGCGGTGGCAGCTTGGGAAGCCTGCAGATGGGCTTTCTGAATCTGTCCAGGGGTCAGTCGGGTGCTCTGTAACTGCGGCTGGCTCAGAGAGCACCGGGACTGTGGCAGCAGCTTGGGAAGCCTGCAAATGGGCTGTCTGAATCTGTCCAGGGGTCGGTCGGGTAGTATGTTAGCTGCAGCCGGCTCAGAGAATGCCTGGGCCACGGCGGCAGCTTGGGAAGCCTGCAGATGGGCTGTCCACCCTGGTCCCTACTTCGTGTTCCTCTGTGGGGCATTCTCAGCCAGCCAGTGCTGCAAAGAAGTTTCGTAGTGGTATCAGATGGGGGATGTGCCTGCGCTCCATCACCCTAACCCTCCTCAAGCCCGCTGTTGTCCAGCCACTCCTCCTTCCTGGCATCCTTTGAGGAGGGGGAGATGGTCTAGGTCCCTGGGTGGGGGAGTAGGTCCTCCGAACCGGAGCCAACTCAGCCTTGAGTCTGGCACCTCCTTCCTCAGTCAGAGAGGTGCACGTAGAGGACGCGTAGAAACCCAGTAACTGTGTATAAGATGGGGGGAGGTACTGGCAGTCGGGCTTTCCCAAGCAGGAAAGGGACCTTAAGGGTTATATCTGACCTCAAAGTGGCAGGGCAGTGTGATAAAGCAGTGGGTGGGATGTATAGGGAGAAGCATCTCCAGCAGGAGGGGGGGTAATGGTGTTGTTACTGTATCACTTGCTAGTGTGACCCTACCTGGAGTATTGTGTCCAGTTCTGGAAGCCATACCTCAGAAAGGACATAGACAGGGTGGAGGCAGTCCAGAAGAGTGCAACTAAAATTGTGCAGGGGTTGCACCAAAAGCCCTATGAGGAGAGACTGAAGGATCTCAACATATGCACTCTGGAACAGAGGAGAGCGAGAGGGGACATGATAGAGATCTACAAGTACCTCACTGGGATGAACTGTGGGCAGAAGTGGAGTCTCATTCAAGTAAGGAAGAGTACCAGGATCAGAGGGCTTGCAGTGAAGCTGAATGCTGGGGGGTAGTTTTAAAAGGATGTGAGGCAGTATTACTTTACTGAAAGAGTGGTAAATGCCTGGACCCAGATTGCCAGCGGAAGTGGTGAAGGCAACAATCATGCGTGGAATAGACATAGTGGAGTATTAGTAAAGAGGAAGAGAGGAGAGAGTCGGCAAAGACCAGTTAGGGTCTGCGGAGGCAGACTAGGCAGGGACCATCTGGGCAAACTGGGTGGGCCAAGTGGTCCTTTGCTGCCGACAAATTCTATGCTACAGTATTTATGGTGTTGCACCTGGGACTGGAGATATTTCAGTGCTGACTGCTGCTGACATTGCCTGTACTGCTATCCCTCCTCATGTCCTAGTCATTTATATTCTTTAATATGAGGCAGTATAGCGCAGTGGGTTAAGGCTGTGAGCTGCAGATCTGGGTTTGAATCCCACAGCCACTTAGGTGCATACTGTGTGATCCTGAGCAAGTCACTTAACTTCATTGTGCTCCCAGGTCACATCTGGAAACAAGCTTCAGCTTAGTGTGCTACTCCTGGTTAAACAATATGATGTTATTACAGCAGGTACTAAAAAATCTTTTTCATATGTTTTTTTTTTTTTACTGACTTTTCATTTCTTGTACTTTTCAGTACTGTGGACCTACTGAACTGGAACAGCATGATTGACAGCAGGACTAAAATCTCAAAATTGCTCCTCACTCCAAACATGCAGGTAGGGTCACATTTTGTAAATTTGTCCTCATTTTTTTTTTTCACTTCTGAGGGCAGACCAATGCTCGTGTGTGATAAAAGGGTTTGCAACAGAAGGATTTCATTGCAAACTTGATGCTGTATTTCTGCTGCTGTGCTAATACTGTCTGACTTCATTTCTTCTCAGCTGCATAAGAGGGGATGAAAAGTCTCCAAGACTGAGGTCTGTGACTTGCTTAATCAGCAAGAGGACTTGCCCAGTGCTGAGGCTTTAAGGCTGATAGATTTAGCTTGTCGGCCTCTGTTGTCTGAACCGCGTATGCTCTGGTAGCCCCACTCTCAACAGTAGACTGCCCTAAACCTGTTCACTGCTGTGAATTGTACAAGAAGGTAGGATGGCTGTCCTTGAAGATTTGTAGAAAACTACACAAGATTATATTTGCAGTAAAAAGTGTATGTGGATTGGCACCCCAATATCTACTAGAGTGTTTGATTGTCGGGAGAAAATAACAGCAGATCAACAAGAGTTAGCTATACCAAGGGTTAAAACTCAGCAAGCTACTTTTTTATTTTCCCCACTTTATTCCCAGCTTCTGGCACTATTTTCCCACAGAGTTTAATGTTTAGAGGGAAGAAACCACCAGTGTCCTCTGTTATATCATGGTTTAAGAGTACATTACTCTTATATGGCATTTGTTGCCTAGTACTTAAACATCAATATAGGTGAACAGTTATACATAGAGGGTTTTTTTGCCACTAGTTTTGAAGTCCCTTTGTAAAAATTAGTTTTATTTGGTTTCATAGTTTTGTATATTGAAATGGGAATTATGTATAATCACTGTTAACTTGTGATGTCTTTTGTATTTTTATGCAACGTTTTGTAATGATTGGAGACTGAACTGCTAATGGACACCAGTGTAAATGAGACTTGTCGCAATGGTTATTCCCTATAAATTGAATTAAATTTAATTGACTGCTGACAGCTCCAACCTCCTTATTCCTTACCCTCCTCCCCCGCTCGAGCCATTGACGTCTTTGAGCATGTATGCATAGGTGATTTTATTTTTTTCAGGTTACATCTCCCGGCTCACGCTGAGGTCTTCGCACATTGAAGTGTGTTGTGGGGAGGTAGGTTGTCTTGCGCAGTGCGCTTTGCCAGTGATCATGAGAACCGCGTGGAAAAGGAGGAACATCAGGGACACTGCAGCAAGATGCTGGAACCCACTCCAGTGTTGCAGAAAGTGAATCACATGCAACTCGAGGCAGTGCAGTTCTCGCCTCGTGGTAAGCCACAAGTTACTACTCGTGTGTGGGGTAACTGAAGGACATAGACATGTCTTACTGCAGTCTGTGGCTCTTGGTGTGTGATTGAACTGGTTTCTGGTGGCAGTCGTTAGACGGTGACATTACTGTGTTTAAAAGTGTACTTTCTGAGAACTGATTAAAAAAAAAAACCTCAGGAGATTTAAGGGTGAAAAAGTTTGTGCAGACGGGAAGAGCTTTAGACGCTCAGTTGAAGTGTCTGGCTGTCAGACAACTAGGGGGGAAAAAAATCAGGATTCGTATTAAATTTATTCTGACTGGACACTTAGGGAGAGGGAATTAGCTAGCAGCAGTAAGAACAGACAGCAAGGCTGCTGGAGTGTCTGTGTCACAGATGTCGTTGCGCTAAACCCCAGTGGGTCAGACTTAGTTTAACACTTAATTTTATTAAAAAAAAAAAATCGAGGGAAAGGTCTGCTGTAATAGGTTTTGGTTTTGAATGCTGAGTATGAGTCTTTGACCCTCTATATGATAACCTTGACTTGATTACTGTACCTGTGTGCACTCTAAAAGAAAAGGAAAGAAAACGTGCAGAGCTATGCAGTTTAACTCCACATGGGTGCACAGCCCAGGTAAGGGGCATAAAAAGACAGCATTCACCCTTTGGTAAAAATTTAGGTGAAAAAAAGAATGCAACTTGCCAATGCCTGCCATGGACTTATGGGACCAAAGGAACAAAAGTCCTGGACTTACAGCCTCATGAAAAATTATTCCAGCCCCGATAAGGTGATTGGCAATAAGTCAGAATTATTTATAGACAAATAGTTGTTCAATGACATTGAATCAAATTCCAACTTAAAATGCAGTTGGTAACAGTAATCAAAGGTGGGAAAGAACTCTAGATCTGTCATGTTAGCCCTCCTGCTTCAGTAACTGGTAGGAATAAGTATAATGTGTAACCATGTACTAACTTGAAGAGGTTCCCAACCCATTCTACTAGCCAGGGTATCCTGTGATTCCCTTTGGTAAGCAGAAATTTGCCTAGGCTTACTTTGAAGGTGTGTACTGTCTCCACTAGTAGGTTGTTAAGTGCTTTCTGAAACTACCCCTGGATTCATAGAAAATTTCCATACTTTTTTATTCCCCCGGGTCAAAGAAATTGTACATAAATGTTACTGTAACATCACTTTACATAGATACTGTTGGCAGATGAGGGTATATGACCCACCCAGTCGGCCCATTTGAGCTTGTAAGATCACTTTTAAGTGTTTCTAGAAGTCTGTTGCCCCTTAACCCTGACCTCCAGGATTCCCTTATGTCTATCCCATGCATTCTTTAATCTTGTGATTGTTTCAGCCTCCACCACTTCCCCAGGCGGGGTGTTCCTCTTGTCCACCACCCTTTCTGTGAAGAAATTCTTCCTCATGTTTCCTCTGAATTGCCCTCCCTCCAACTTCATCCCATGCCTTCTAGTCCTGGAACATCTTTTTTGCTGAAAAAATAGTGTTTTCCTGCACCCTGTTCATCCCCGCAAGGTACTTGTATGTCTCTATCATATCTCTTCTCTCCCTACTTTCCTTCAGGGAGTACATATTCAAGTCCTTCAGCCTGTCCTCATAGGACTTGTGATGCAATCCCAGTACCATCTTTGTTGCCCTCCTCTGAACCTTCTCCACCCTGTCTCTGTCCTTAAATAGGTAAGGTCTCCAGAATTGGACTCTGTACTCCAGGTGGGGCCTCTAGTGCTTTGTTTAGTGGAATTATGACCTCCCTTTTCCTGCTGGTGATGCCCCTGCCTGTGCATCCCAGCATCCTATTTGCTTTATCTGCCACGTTGTCGCACTGTTTCCCTACCTTGAGGTCATCAGAGATGATAACCTCAAGGTCCCTTTCCTGCTTGGTGCATGCTATATCCTCACCCCCCCCTCCGGCTGATATATTGTTCTAGGGTTTTTGTGCCCCATATGCATTATTTTGCACTTTTTTTTACAATTACTTTGGTCCACTAAAAGGTTTTACAGTGTTCTATGAATTCTGTTTTGCATGGGATAATACAGCTGTAAACATGTGTTTTCCAAATGTTACCCCTGAATTTAACACCAGTGAGCTTCAGGTCATGTCCCCAGGGGCATCATTTCAGCAAAATCATAGGGGTAGCAAGGTGGGGGGGGGGGGGGGGCACGATGCGGGCGGGGCCACGGTGTGGGCGGGGCCATTGAGGGTGGCATTTGTCAATGGGCAGGTGCGCCATCTACCTTCATGACAACTTCCAAGCGCATGCCATCCCCAACTTGCCAATGGTGCCCAAGCCCTCGCGCTCAATATCTCCCTTGGGCCCTCAAAGGCCCCACTTATTCTCACAACAGCCTACATTCCCCCACAGGACCAGAAATCCAAATTCCAATCTCGCTGAATATCTCTCTGTTTCCCCTAAAGCTGAGCTTATCATGCTGGGTGACCGCAATATAAATTGACTCTCCCCCTCAGCCTCTCACTACCGCGATGCCCTGGCAGCCCAGGATTTAACCCAACTGGTTACTTGCCCCACTTGCCTCAACCATAAAACTGGCACTGCCAGCCTCTTAGACCTAGTCTTGACCAACTGCTCCCACAAATTCATGGATATCACTGTCCTCTTCAATGAGCTTAGCAACCACTCCCCTATTCTCTTCACCTGGTCCTGTCTTGTAAAGAAGCAACCTCCCAAATCCATCCTAACTAGACAGCTCCAATCTGGCATGCTCAGCCACCTGAAATCCTATCCCTCCTGTTGGAACTGGTCTCCCCTCCTTTGCTCCCTGGACCCTGATGCAGCCCTTGACTACTTCATTTGCACCTTTAATGAGGCCTGTAACAAATTCACCCCCCTCACCAGGAAGGTGGTCAAAGGGTTAGTTACCCCTTGGATCTCCTCGTCCCTCTTGGACCTTATGCAGTGGCAGGACCGTGGACGACCTATGGAAAAAAGCTCTCGATTCTGGTAATCCAGCGGACTGTCAAGGGTACCAGGTTGCCCGTAATCAATGTACCTGAGCCACCCGGAAGACCAAGGCTGAACACTATAAGGCCGCACTGACCACATCCTGGGGATCTGGTTGCAAACTCTGGGAAAATATGAAATCCCTCAATGGCAATCCCACCTCCAACATCCCAACTCACTGTAATTGCTTCTGGGTCCTCACCCCACATCCATAAAGCCCTAAGTGGCTCCTGCCATAGCAGCGACTCACTTGACCTTAGGATGCTGCACCTGGTGTAAGATGAAGTTCTCCCCCCCACCTCATTAACCTCTTGCTCCAACTTGGTAACCTGGAAAATGGGCATCATTACCCCATCGTCAAATCTGGTGACTGCCTCTCCCCTGGCAACTACCACCCCATTTCCATCCTCCTCTCCCCCTCTCCAAGGCCCTGGAATGCATCATCTTGGACCAGCTCACAGAGTACCTCACCAAAAATGACCTCCTATCCTCTGAACAACATGGCTTCTGGCAAGCCCATTGTACCTCCACTGCCCTCCTGGAATTTTCCAATTACATCCCTTTATAGAATGTGTGGCAAGATATCTGACTGAGAGGTGGTACGTCCGCGATGTGTGGAGGGGTCCCTGGCTATAGGAAACACATCTTCACATCATTTAAATATTTATTGTATTTGCTACTCTGTGTCAGGGATCAACTGTTTGCGAGTAGGGTGACTGGGTTAGCTGTGTCAGCTTTGTGGTGGAAGTAAAAAAAAAAAATCCCTTTTTTGTTGGTAAAACAGTGTGAGTGCAGTTACGAGACCTGTAAGATCATTAGGGACCCCCTACACATCACAGACATACAAGACCCTGTCTGTACCACATTCAACCTCCAAGGCTGCCCCCGACTGCCCGAAATTCTGCCAGTTTGAAAGCGATCCAGGGATCCGCCCACAAAGAAAACCTTGCTTTGGCTTTTTTTCTTAACCCAGAGAATAAGGTTCAAGTGATAGTACAAGCTGTCAGGTCAGTTAGGAGCCTTCTAAGCGTCAGACTCGCTAAAAGAGTACTTCCCTGTGTTAATAAGCATTAATTGGCTGCAGTATTGTAATTTCTCCAGAATCATAGGGGTTGCAAAGATCCCCGCTCACTTCACTTTTCATAAAATAATTCTAGGGAAGCAGGGGTTACGGTGGACATCATAGGTGTTGCAACTGCAACCCCTGGCTACCCCTAAGTGACACCCCTGGGGGACAACTGCAGGACTAACACTGCTGACACTGTGTAAGCCCTAGAAATGAATCCTGAGGTAACATCACAGACTCTCATTTTCTAGTAGCTTTGCGGATGGCTGCTGGGCTAATATCACTGACACTTTAGCAGACCTGGGTTAGGCAGCTGGGCTACCACCACAAAAACCGTGGTAGCCTTGGGGAAAGCTACTGACCTAATATCACTGAAATTCTAGCAACCTTTGGGAAGGCTACTGGGCTAGTACTGCTGACATCCTGGTAGCCCTGGGAGTGGTTGTTAGGCTGGTACTGCTGGCACTCAGCCTTGGTGAAGGCTGCTAGGCTAAAATCCTGACACTGATAGCTCTGAGGAATGCTACTGGGCTTACACCACTGACATGCTAGCCTCAGAGAAGGCTTTGGGGTTAATACATGGGCACAACCACTGGGGGGATGGGGGGCCAGTTCCCCCCCCAAAAAAAACTTTTTAAGCCATGCCAACTGCCCAGTGATATTAGCATCAGCACAAAAGTCTAGGTAGGGATGTGGTTGCTCCCATAAACACCATAGACACTAGTATCCTTGCAAACATCACTGACAGTAGCAGCCCTAGGGAAGGTGCTGGGCTAACATTCTTGCATTCTGTTAGTGCTGATGAACACTGCTAACACCACCACTGACAACAATCTTGCAGCCCTGGGAAAGGCTGCTAGGCTAACACTGCTGACACTGTAATAGCCCTGAGAAAGACTGATGGGCCTGCACCTCTGACACCCTTGTAGCCCTGATGAGGATTTCCAGGCTAGCACTGCTGACATTTCAGTAGCCTTGAGTAATGTTATTTTATTTTATTTTATTGAAATCTAGGATTACAAATACCTTTGAGCAAGAACTGCTCGTTTACAGAGGTTCCATGTCGAAGGAATGAGGGGGTATACATACATACAAAGGTCAACATAATAATACATAGTTACACAATAACAAGAAGTAAGAGACTGAGGCTTAGGAAATTCCAGTAATTCAAAATGTGCCAAATGTTAGGTAGCATGACATAACCAGCCATGGGCAATCTTGGAAATAAGCACTGCAGGTGAGAGGGAAGGGGGTAAGCAGGCAGGAAGGCCATTGTCGGAGGGTAGAGGGTGAGGGTGAGGGTAAGAGCTCTAAAGGGGAGGGAGAGGAGGGATAGAAGTCAGGAAATGCCCCGGGGGAGGAAAGGGAGAGGGGGCAAGGGGGTAGGCAGGTAGAAGGAGGCAAAGCGGGGAGAGATAGCTTTCAAGACTGAAGTGGAGGGCAGTGAACGGTGGGCCCCCCAATTAGGCGAGGCAGTCACAACGACTAGTTGAAATTAGATGAAGTCGGAGTTGTCTCTTAAAAGGGCCAAGAGCAGCAGCAGTAAGGATTTCTTTGTTGAGAGTATTGTACCACTGTGGTGCACTGTGGGAAAAGGTCCTCTGGCCCATGGTAGTCTGGCATCTGGGGACAAGGAAGGTTAGTTGTTGTGAACTTCTAGTTCTCTGGGTGCTGTGGTGGTCAATAAGTAGCTTTTCAATGCCCGGGGGCATGACCCCGAGGAGAACTTTTTTGGCTAAGAGGCAGGTTTGATATTGTACCCGGCTGATGAGAGGTAGCCATCCTGCCCGAGTGTACAGGTCACAAGTGTGTGTAAGTCGATCAGCCCCAGTTAGCAGCCTGCATGCTTTGTTGAGTGCAACTGTAATTCTGCGGAGGGCAGAGGCGGAGGCAGAGCCATAAATTGCTAGCCCATAATCGATGATGGAGGTGACAGAGCTGTCGATAGCCAACTGGAGAGTGTCAGGAGTCATGCAGTGTTTGTGCCTGTAGAGCAGGCCTATACGGATGTTGGTGGCTTTGGCGACATAATCTATGTGCCGATGGTAGGACAGTGAGCTGTCCAATGTGACACCTAGGTATTTAAAATCAGGAACGTGTTCAAGTAAGGTCCCTGTTTGGTTTAGGATGGTGAGGTCACGGGATTTGTACTTGCTCCTGGCATTGTAGAAGGTCATAACCTTTGTTTTGCTGTAGTTCATGACCAGTTTGTGTGACTTGAACCATTCTTCGATGCGCATGAATTCAAGCTGTAATTGTTTCTCGAAGAGCTCTGCGTTTTGGTGGTTGGTGAACATACTTGCGTCATCGGCGTAGAGCAGTAATTTCTGGTGACAGACACTGGGAAGGTCGTTGAGGAAGAGGCTGAAGAGTAGTGGCCCCAGGATGGACCCCTGTGGGACCCCTGAAAGGACTGGCTTTTCTTCCGAGGTAACACCGGCAATCCTAACCTGCTGGACCCTCTCCCCAAGGTAGCTTGAAAACCAGAGCAGTGCTTCATTGGAGAGCCCAATGTTTGATAATTGCTTGAGTAGGAGTGGGTGGTTTACAGTATCAAAGGCTTTCATAAGGTCGATGAATACTGCCCCTACACAGTTTCCTTGATCAAGTGCGGTATGGATGAAGCCTGTGTATTCTAATAGTGCAGTGGTGGTACTGTGCCCTTTTCGGAAACCATGTTGCTCAGGACACTGGATGTCGTATTTTTCTAGGTACTTGACTAATTGGTCTGAGGCGTTATCTTTGCTTCGATCCCATGCTATTAGCCCTCTTTTAGGAACCCCTGTTTCCACAGAGTGTAACAATTGGTCAGTACCTAATTTGTATTCAGTGAATTTGCTGAAAGTTGGCTCGTTTACCTTCAGTTCAGTCCAGCTGAACTTTTGGGCCACTTTGGATCACTTCAGCCTTTGGCAAAATAAAAAAAAAAATGTCTAGCCCTTCATAAGTGGCCAAGTCTAGTCCCCCTATAGCCACTTCTTCTTTACCACCCAATCACTCTCCACCCTCCCCCAGACTTTTTTTTGTTACAAAAATGACTGGATGAAGAGAGAGTGGATGAGGTTAGAACGGACTGGAGTGACCCCAGTATCACTTGATCCTCCTGCATCCCCTCAGCTGCTACTGACCACCCCAGTCTTGACCCCAAAATCAGATCATCAACCAATGTCTTGCTAACTGTTATACATTTGGTGCTTTTAAAAAGTAAGGATACTGATTACTGGAAATGTAAGCCTTGCCTCCTTTAAAAAAAGATATTCATGAAAACTTGCAGTTGGTTCACATTATGGAAAGACTGGAAGGCTGAATTAATCTTGGTGGGTTTGAATCTGATTCAGATGACTAAACTGACACATCCTTCACTTATCATTTAAACCACCATTAGAAGGAAAGGAGAATATCATTTAAATAATAAACATTATAGGCCACTTGAGGAGAGCAAGTGCTACAGTTAGATTTATTGCTTTAAATCCTGGCCAGCTATCTATAGTTTGCCCATGGTCCTTCAGCGCAGTTTATATTTACTGACAATATATCTTTAGTGTTTTTAGTGTAACCCCTAGATGGCGCTATCCCAGGGGCTACTACCCCTGCCTGATTTGCCACTAACAGGTTGAGGGGCCTGGATCCAATGGCGGGTGCCTCCACCCAGAGGTCAGGGTTTGCAATAGTTAAACTAACTTGGTCACAGCCCTCTGGGACACTGCAACCCCCCTTTCTTCCCACTAGTGGCCCACACAATATATCAGAATTACCTTCACAGTATACACTTACCCCAGGTCTGGTTCCGCACTGGGACCTCCTGTGAAATGAGATACAGTGCAACAATCACAGTACAGTACTTTAACATAGACAAATACCTCAGGCAGTATAACTTTGCTGAAACAAGCAGCTCTGATTTATTTAGGGGATATAACAAGGACAGGGAAATCAGGTTAATTAGCTTATCACTCTAATAATCTACCTATGGCTCTGTGCACAGGCCTATCCCTATCAGTTACTGTCCCTGGGTACCCAAGCCCTAGTGGCTAGTCCAAACCGTGGCAGCTGGTAGGGCCCTTTCACACGAGAAAAGGAGAATTAAACAGTCAGCAGTACAGTAATTCCATTTGGATTTAATGTGGCAATTCAACAGGGAGCCACCCTGAATTAGTACTCACGACCTCCAAATAAGATAGGGTCCTTCAATGTCAGCAGGGCTCACTTGAGGTACACAAACCTCTTCACATCCATATAAAAGCACTATACCAGGCAGGCTGCATCTGTATCCCGATCGCAATTACTGCACAATACCGGAGAACACACAGCAGATTCAGTTCCTGACAGACCGAGTGCAATTTTCAGCAATTCTTCCAGTCTTCTACAGGGTGAGCCTGTTTTCTACTCTTCAGAGATCCTTTGATTCTTTCACAGGACGGATTCAGTCCTAACAAGCTGCAGACCGGAACTCTGGGCCTTACACACGTTTTTGACTAAAACTGCACACTGAAAAGCACAGGGCTCCTTCCTTCTTCACTGCCAAAGCTCAACTGAAACTCCAACCGACAAAACCGGCACTTCCTTTGAGTTCCTCCCAGTTCTTGACTGGATTGGCTGTCACTCACAATAGACTGCTGCTGTTGGTCCAAAAGGCACTGAAGTCTAAACTACATCTCCCAGAGTCACTGCCCATACAATCCTCTTGTGGCTGGCTCAGATTATGAGTCCAAGTTCTGATTCGTCCAAGGCACCATTTTAGAGCTAGCTTACACACTGATTGGTCCAGTTCAGCAGTTCAAAACTAGAATGGGGAACTAGCAGACACAGTTCTGACTGCAAAGAAGCAGGTTAGACAAACTGTAATTTCATTATTACTCTAAATAATTTCTGGCAAACAGTTACATCTTTCAGATAGGTTCCTTTGCACTCCTAGTGACTGCAAAAATGAAGTGAATTGGCAGCAGCTCGAGTGGTACTCAGAGAAGCACACAGTCCCCCATATAAACTAATTATGTCTGCAAGCAGACAGCTCTTAAAGGACAGTACCAGAGGCTCTAAAACACTCACCGATAAATGGCTTAAATGCCAAACACCATTCAGGCTTGGAGCATTCAAGCAAGCTCCTGGAAGTCTTTTGGGAACCCCCATTTGCAGGGGGGTTACACCTTTCCTGGCCTGGGAAAGCTTGACGTCCGCGTCAAGCAAGTACCCCCATAAGTTTCAACTGCAACCATATACATTTGCATTAGGCTCACACATGTAATCATCAGTCAGTATATCATTTTACCAAGAACACATTTCTGAAACATTGCAGTACGTCACTCTTTACACAGTATTACACACATTGTACCATAACTCAAGTTATTACCTCTTGTACATGAAACCTGAAGAGAGGGGCCCTTCCCTATCAGTTACCTTGGGGCTGGATGGGGCAAGGGCACCATACTTAGAGGGCAACACAAGTAACTTGGAGTTAGCACTGATGCTCAGTTTGGGCAATGAGCTCGGGGACACATACACTCCTTTATGGACAACATTGAGAGGCAAGTCCACAGGCTTCCCAAGTGAATCATAACTGAGGTGCACCACAGGCTTTACAGCTCGACCAGTCTTTCTAGGGGGAACTGTTATAGTCTCTGCACTCTGATCCTCATTTTCAGCATTGTCCTCACTTGTCAGGGAGTCTCCATGGGGGTAGAGGCTAGAACTTGGGGCACTTTCAGCTCCAGGAGTTACAGTTTCTGAGTCCACAACATTTGGCTCAGGAGAGAGCTTTCGGACACTGGCAGTGGACTGTCAGGGCACTCAAAATACTCTTCTTGTTCGGATATATCACCAGTCTGCCCCAATCTATCATTTTCCTCCCTGAAAGCTCAAACAGTTCAACCATGCACAATGATTCCATTTCATCTGATCTGATGCTTGCACTTCACTTTCTGGGAGCATTGGCTCCAGGGATGAAGCTGGGGCTTAGACAGTCCAGAAGGCCCAGCTTTGTCTCCACTATTGACTAGGGATTGCCCGAAACAATTGACTCAGTTAAGTAAGAAGGATAGTATTCAAAGTCACTCTCACTTTCTTCCGATATGGACTGACAGTCATGCTCAACTGGGACTTGTGGAGGAGACACTTTAACTTTGCTTCTGTAGGTGCAGACTTTCTTGATCTTTTCTTAGCAGCAGCTCTAGTCACTGGTCCAGAGGGGCATCTTCTAGGGCTCAGACTCAATTAAGATTTGTCCAATGGGCAGTAAATGATTTCTATGCATTGTTTTTACATCTTTTGAATTATTCTCAGGCCTTACTTTGTACACTGGCAGATCATCTAGTTTGCCCACTACAATGTGAGGGAGATGGTGCCATCTGTCAGCAATCTTGTGCTTGCCATGCAGTCCTACATTTCTTAGCAATACGGATCTCCCTCCTGGAGTTCCTGTGCTTTCACCTTTTATCATACCTTTCTTTGTTGGCCGATTTCTTTTGGCAGCCATGGTTTGAGCCAGTTGGTACGCATGAGTTAGCTGGGCCTTTAACTGCACATACTGTAAATAGTTGTCAGCTTGAACCCCATCAGGAGAGACCCAAAACACACATCTACTGGTAGTCGAGCTTCTCTTCCAAACATCAGGCGGTAGGGGAGAATCCAGTGGCATCACTTTGGTGCAGTTATAAGCATGTACCAGGGTGCTAATTTGTTGGCTCCATCTAAGCTTGTCCTTTGGGTGCAGGTGCCTAGCATATCTAGCAAAGTGCGGTTGAAAGCGTTCAGGCTGTGGGTCCCCCTGAGGGTGGTAAGGAGTGGTTCTGGACTTCGCACTCCCCACAGAAAGCATCTCTTTGATCAGGCGACTCTCAAAGTCTCTCCCTTGATCAGAATGGATTCTTTGTGGAGCCCCATAGTGAACAAAAGTTTTCTACAAGTACTTTGGCTACAGTGGATGCTTTCTGGTCTTTGGTGGGGAAAGCTTGGGCATATCTCGTGAAATGGTCAGTGACCACCAGCACATTACTGATATTTCTTTGATCCGACTCCAAACTTAGAAAATCAATACAGACCAGCTCCATGGGTGCACTGGTGGTGATGTTAACAAGGGGGGCAGCCCTCTGGGGCAAAGCTTTCCTCTGTAAGCAGCGACTACAAGTTCGAATGTGTTGCTCCACATCAGCCCCCATCTTAGGCCAATAGAATCTGGATCTCACCAAGTCAAGTGTTCTGTCTATACCAAGGTGCCCCATGTGGTTGTGCAAGGACCTCAGTACTGAGTCTCGAAAGGCAGTGGGCAGCACTAGTTGTTGTTTGTCTACTTGTCCCCCTCTGTCTACTGTTTCTCTGTATAACAGTTTATTGATCAGTTTCAACTTAGGACCTTCTTTGTATAACAGTGCAGTTCTCAAATCAGTGGGCGTAATTTGGACACATCTTTTCCTGCATAGAGGGCTTCTAAAGCTGCTTTGATCATGGGATCGCGAGATTGAGCCGCTTGAATACTGTCATTGTCCAGCTGAGGCAGTGCACCAATGTCTATTGCAGAAAAGTGGCAATAAGCAGCAGGTATGCAATTCTCAGAGGCTCCCAAGCAATCCACCATGCAGTCCACTGCGTCCGTGGACATTGTTCCTCCCTGTCAAACTTCCGGCAGAGTGCCCGAATGTCAGTTCTGAATCGGACCCAATCATTCTGGGAACAGGCCTCCGGGAGAAGCATCAGCATCTATGTGGTTCAGACCTGCTCGGTATTCGAGGGCATAGTCATATGTAGATAATGCAGAAAGCCACCTATGGCCAGTGGCATCCAACTTAGCTGAGGTCTGCACGTAGGTCAAAGGATTATTGTCAGTTTTACTAGTATTTTAGCCCCATACAAGTACTCATGGAATTGGTCAACAATAGCCCACTTCAAAGCTAGGAACTCTTACTTATGTACAGGATAGTTCTTTTTGGATGGGGTCAGGCTTCTACTGGCAAAGGCCACTGGTCTCAGGCCATTCTCGTGCTCTTGGTACAACCCAGCCCCCAACCCTTGCAAGCTAGCATCAGTGTGCAGGACGTAAGGTTTTCTTGGATCTGCATAGGCCAGCACTGGAGCATGGGTAAGATGATATATGATCTCATGAAAAGCAGTCTCACAATCAGGAGTCCAGCGGGCCCCAAATACTTCACTCGGATGAAATACACTCTTTCAGTCTTGAGGGACACTGACTTTTGGTATTTTTGTGGGTTGGGGATACCCTTGAGTAAGGTTAAGTAAAGGCGGATCACTCTTGAATAGTCCTTGATGGCGCCGATAATAACCACAGAATCCAGGAATCTTTGCAGTTCTTTTAGATTTTTGGGCTGTGGCCAGGTGGTCAAGGCCTCAACTTTACTTGGGTCGGTCTCTATTCCCTCGGTGGATACTATGTGTCCCACATACTTTACTGATGTTTGAAAGAATTGACACTTATCAATGGACAGTTTAAGGCCAAAGTCCTCCAGTCGGTCCAATACCTTAAATAATCTGCTCTCATGTTCCTCCAGTGAGCTGCCAAACACAATGACATCATCTAGGTATACCAGGCACTCTAGTAAGTTCATGTCCCCCACTGCACGCTCCATCAATCGTTGAAAAGTGGCTGGGGCACCTGAAATCCCTTGAGGCATCCTCATGAATTCATAGAAGCCAAGCGGACAGATAAAGGCCGTCTTCTCACGGTCCTCTGGGGCCATCGGGATCTGGTAGTACCCACTGCGGAGATCCAGCACAGAGAACCACTTGCTCCCGTTTAGGCAGTCCAAAGCATCCTGAATGCGGGGCATTGTGTACTGATCAGGGATAGTCCGACCGGTTTAAGGTGCGATAATCCACACACATCCTTACTGTTCCATTCTTTTCCTCACTACCACAATGGGGGAAGCATAAGGGCTTCTGGATTCTTGTATTACACCAGCAGCTAACATCTCTTGCAGATGCCGTCTCACATCATCTATGTCAGCAGGTGCCAGGCGTCGAGACCTCTCACGAAATGGTCTTTCGTCATGCAGCCGGATATTGTGCTGAGCTCCTTGCACGCATCCTACATCCCATTCCTTTAAAGAAAACACCTGGTCTCTCTGGGCAAGCTTCTCACTGATCCTCACTTTCCATTCAGCTGGCAGCGGGAGTCGCCGAAATCAAACAAGTCAGGCGTTACTCTGTCATTCTTCCTTGAACTCTTGCTGCTGGGTAGCACTGCAGTGTCTGCACAATGCACATTAGCCAGGATGCAACCTCTGTTTACTCGAATGTCTCTTTCAGACACATTATGAACTTGGACCATTACCCTTCTGGCATAAGCATGGGCTCTAGCGGGCAAAATACTAGGCTTGACCAGCAGTCCCTCTGGCAATTTTCCACCATCCTGGTGCATCCAACATTAATATTTTATTCTTAACATCCTTTCTGATACGGACCTCTCCTGTAAGGTACACTGGGCATTTGGCGCCAGGATCAGAGACTCAGGATCCTTCTTCCATACAATTCGACCGGTTCCTCTGGTTCTGTTTTTCAGCATCTCTCTGTGCCTCATAGGCCTTCTTAATTAAAGCGGAACTCTTAAAGCTCTACTAGTCTTTGACCCCTGTTTTTCATAACACAACTGTGCCAGCCTTCCGAACATATGAACATTTGTTTCAATCAACAAAGGACACCATCATACAGTCCAGTGGGGGACACACTAAGGCTAGGGTCTCTACTTGTTCGGCCACTCCAGCCACGGAGGTGGGGAAAGACAGCCAAATTCGGATATACCCGGAATAAGGGTAGGCCTTCTCACTTAACCCCCATACATGCAGTCCTTCTAATGGTTGTAAGGGTACGTCTGACAAATGCTTCTGATACCAATCCTGGAACATAATTGTCACTTGGGAGCCACTGTCTAATACAGCTCTTGTAGACACTCCATTCACCTTTACAGTGGTCTCCATGGAGGGACCCACTATTCTGGACCAGTCTGGAGAGGCGGTAGTGGGGGCCTGGGCAACTGACCTTGCCACAAAGGGCGTGAATTAGCATTTTGGTGCCCTCACTGGGATCATGTCGTGCACCTCTTAACCACTGATTTCTTCTCCGAAGCTCTCCTTGTAGCCTATATGCAACTTTGTCAGTGTCTTTTGGGGACTGGCATTCCCTTTCATGTGCCCATCTTTCCCACAATTATAGCAAAACATACTTTCTGGAGTTTGAGCTGGCCGGCGCCACACTGGGAGCCAGGCGGGGTATTACTAACTGGAAACCTTGGTGCCATCTCTGTCTCTGCGTGATAAGCATTTGGAGACATCTCGTCAGTTTCTCCACTTCCATGGTCAAGGAATCGAGTTCGGAGCTGTTATCAGCAGGAGATACATGGGTGGTACCCCCACCCCATAGCAGATGCAGTCGGATATAGAGTCCGGGCCTACTTGCAGGCGTGGCCTTCATAAAGGGACTGTTTTTGAATTCCTGGATCTCTCTCAACAGTTCGCCCCATTGTGACATATCTTTTCCTTGTCAGAGCACTCATTGACTGCCAACCTCTGCCCTGAACTTCACTTGATGGGTCACCCTCAGTCACTTCGGGTCGTAGCCGCAGCTATTGGTGCAGGTCCTCCCGAGGTCGTCTTTCTCAACTCCTCAATTTCTCTCATTAACTCATCATGGAGGGTGGGGATTCCAGTCGATCTGCCAGGCGTAACTGAAGCAACAGCAGTTCTGAGAAGGGGGCAGACTTAAGGATCCTGTCCAGCCTGGTTCGGTCCAGTTCAATAGCTGGCAAACTACCTTTCTGAGGCATTCTTGCAACAATTTTTCCAGCCGAGATACATACACAGACAACAACTCCCTTGGTACTGTTGTGCATCTCTTACTCTCCACCATAGGTCCTCATCAGAATCTGGGCTCCCATACACATTCTCCAAGGCCTCAAGATAGGCCTGTGCAGTCGCTTCAGGGTTACTGGCCCGCTTAGCTACGGATGGTAGCCAGGGCAGGACCTCGGAGGCTCTCACTAACCTCTTTCGCTCGCCTTCCGAGCATTGCCATTCTAGCACTTGGGGGCAACATAGTCTATCCAGGTCCCAGTCATCCTCCCTTGGGGGTGGGGAGGTGCCAGAGAAGATCCTCAACCTTCGTAAGAGTCGTGACTAATGGCAGGTGCAGAAATAGGAGTCTGCATTGGTTCAGCCACCATTACGGGCACTGGAGCAGGAGAGGGTGTTGGGGAGGAACACCCCAGGTGGCAAGAATAGTTTCTTCAAGTCCTCCACAGTTTTCCCTCTCCAGCAACCATTCAGCAAATTTCTCCTCAAAGTTTCAGATAGTGGTGGGGCTGATTCCCCGGTCTTTACTGTCATTAGTTATCACTCTCCAAGCAGTGAGGGCTCCTCTGGGGTAATGGTCTGTGGCACTTTGGAGCTATCTATGGGATCCTTAAACTCTACTAGGGCCAGGAAAGTGTGGGTGAGCAGATTAGCATGCCGACCACCACAGGGTTTTGTAAACCTTCCACCTTGGAAAGTACTCCCTGCACAGTGTCCGTATTGATACCCAGGGGATGTCCAGGATAAGCATAGCATTTTGGGGTCGATCTCCTCCCAGTACACCTCCACCAGCGGTGCACAGCCACTTCTGTCGGGTACCCATTTTTTCTTAACAGTGGTTAGTAAATATGGCCACTAGAGGACACACAATCCCAGCGGTGAGCCTCAAGATGTAACCCTAGATGGCTATCCCAGGGGCTACTACCCCTGCCTGATTTGCCACTAACAGGTTGAGGGGCCTGGATCAATGGCGGTGCCTCACCCAGAGGTCAGGGTTTGCAATAGTTAAACTAACTTGGTCCAGCCTCTGGGACACTGCAACCCCTTTCTTCCCACTAGTGGCCCACAATATATCAGAATTACCTTCACAGTATACACTTACCCCAGGTCTGGTTCGGCACTGGGACCTCCTGTGAAATGAGATACAGTGCAACAATCACAGTACAGTACTTTAACATAGACAAATACCTCAGGCAGTATAACTTTGCTGAAACAAGCAGCTCTGATTTATTTAGGGGGATATAACAAGGACAGGGGGAAATCAGGTTAATTAGCTTATCACTCTAATAATCTACCTATGGCTCTGTGCACAGGCCTATCCCTATCAGTTACTGTCCCTGGGTACCCAAGCCCTAGTGGCTAGTCCAAACCGTGGCAGCTGGTAGGGGCCCTTTCACACAGAGAAAAGGAGAATTAAACAGTCAGCAGTACAGTAATTCCATTTGGATTTAATGTGGCAATTCAACAGGGAGCGACCCTGAATTAGTACTCACGACCTCCAAATAAGATAGGGTCCTTCAATGTCAGCAGGGCTCACTTGAGGTACACAAACCTCTTCACACATCCATATAAAAGAAAGCACTATACCAGGCAGGCTGCATCTGTATCCCGATCGCAATTACTGCACAATACCGGGAGAACACACAGCAGATTCAGTTCCTGACAGACCGAGTGCAATTTTCAGCAATTCTTCCAGTCTTCTACAGGGTGAGCCTGTTTTCTACTCTTCAGAGATCCTTTGATTCTTTTCACAGGATCGATTCAGTCCTAACAAGCTGCAGACCGGAACTCTGGGCCTTACACACGTTTTGACTAAAACTGCACACTGAAAAAGCACAGGGCTCCTTCCTTCTTCACTGCCAAAGCTCAACTGAAACTCCAACCGACAAAACCGGGCACTTCCTTTGAGTTCCTCCCAGTTCTTGACTGGATTGGCTGTCACTCACAATAGACTGCTGCTGTTGGTCCAAAAAGGCACTGAAGTCTAAACTACATCTCCCAGAGTCACTGCCCATACAATCCTCTTGTGGCTGGCTCAGATTATGAGTCCAAGTTCTGATTCGTCCAAGGCACCATTTTAGAGCTAGCTTACCCACACTGATTGGTCCAGTTCAGCAGTTCAAAACTAGAATGGGGAACTAGCAGACACAGTTCTGACTGCAAAGAAAGCAGGTTAGACAAACTGTAATTTCATTATTACTCTAAATAATTTCTGGCAAACAGTTACATCTTTCAGATAGGTTCCCTTTGCACTCCTAGTGACTGCAAAAATGAAGTGAATTGGCAGCAGCTCGAGTGGTACTCAGAGAAGCACACAGTCCCCCCATATAAACTAATTATGTCTGCAAGCAGACAGCTCTTAAAGAGACAGTACCAGAGGCTCTAAAAACACTCACTGATAAATGGCTTAAATGCCAAACACCATTCAGGCTTGGAGCATTCAAGCAAGCTCCTGGAAGTCTTTTGGGAACCCCCATTTGCAGGGGGGTTACATTAGTATACCTGTAGTGGGGGGGGCGGGATTCGGACTGCATCCTTACCTTATAGCTTCTGGACTGCTCTGCCCTTCTCTGACACACAAACAATGCTTCACTTCTTTCCTCACTCCGCTCGCTCGCTCACCTCACCCGCCGCCCGGTTTAAGTAACTACCAGTTGAATTTCAAAAATCACTCGAGTCTGACTGTCTCGCGCTCTAGCCTCTCGTCTCTCGCTCCGTCGCTTGCACCTCGGTCGCACACTCTTCAACTTGGAAGTTGTTTCGCGTGGTGGTTGGGTAGGTTATGCTGCTGCTCCCGCTCAATCCTCCAGTTTGTCAGGTGACCCTCTCTCAATGATGGTGGCAACAGGATGGATATGGGGGTCGTGAGTGGGGGGATGGGGGGGCTGACAGAATGCGTGCAGCGCGCGCCAGGCACCACCACACCAGACAGACAGACTCCTTGCTGAAACCCTCCTCCACACAGCAGCAGCACAGCATCTTGCACAAGCCACAGGTGCACGGGCAGGCACATAACACCGGGGAGGCAAAAAAAATGTTTTAATATTTTTTAAGCATCCATTAAGCCACAGCAAGGGCAGGGGTTGCAAGCCCTGTCATAGGGGTCACAAAAGTTTCATAGGGGTCGTGAATGCGACCCCTGGCGACCCCTAAATGATGCCCCTGCATGTCCCTGTGTCCTGGAGGGAGCCAGATCAAACATCCCTGTCGGTTCCATCTTGTTGGTACCCTTGAGTATGCAGAAGACCCAGGTGATGTCTCCTCTCAGCCTCCTTTCCTCCAACAGGAAGATGTTAAGTACCACCAGCATCTCTTATAGCTTTTGTCCGCCATATCCCTGATCATTCTGGTGGCCCTGCATTGCATCCTGCTGTCAGCTTCAGTCCCCGTGTTTGTACTGAGGAGTCCAGAAGGGATTGCAGTACTCCAGGTAGGGCCTGACTGGAGCGTTGAAAACAGGCATGATAAATTTCCCCTGCTGCACTGCTACTCACCCCCTTTTTTGATGCACCCCAGCATTCTGCCCGCCCTCTTGACAGTGACCACTCACTGCTTGGCATGCTTCATTCCCTTGTATGAACTTTGGGTCCTTTTTTCCCTCCGCTACTGCAAGAGGAGCTCCACACAAGTGTGTAGCTCCCCACCCCCCGTTTTCCTCCTGAAGTGTAGCCCCTTGCATTTGGCTATATTGAATCTGAGGCTTCAGGAGTCTGACCGGTCACCTAGCTTGTTAATGTCATTCTGAAGTTTGTCCCTGTCCTCAAGGAAGTCCATAACCCTGGCCAGCTTAGCGTCATTGGCGAACTTAAGTTGCCCGATTACAGACCCCAGCTTTCAGATTAATGATGTCAGTTTTGAATATCAGTTACCCAGTAACTGATCCCAGAGGGATGCCACCGAGTGCCCCTCTCCACTTGGAATAGTGCTGTCCCACCATAGCCCTCTGCTTCCTGTTTCTGAATCACTTAGCGGTGCATCTGTTACACCACACTGATTTACTTTGCCCTGAAGCTTGTCATGCAGCACAGTGTCAAAGTCCTTGCTGAACTTTCAGGTACACTATGTCCATGGTCCTGCCACTGTCCACCTCTCGGTTCACCCTCCCCTCAAAAAAGGTGATCATGTTGGTTAGGCATGTTCGGCCCCTCATAAAGCATACTGAGAGGGAGCAAGAACTTTGACCTTAACCACATGCTTCATTATTCTGTCCTTAATAATGATTTCCAGGGTCTTGGCCAGCACCTGTGTCAGGCTGCCTGACATGCAGTCGCCAAGTTCCAACCCATGTCTCCTTGGGTAGCATGTAAAGTTGCAGTATGTTAACATGTGACATGAAGCCAGCTTGTCAGTGCAGTGGTAGGACGTCTGCTGTTGCTGCTGGCAACCTGGGCTTGGGAATGAGCATGGGTCATGGTGGGCCAGCTTGGGTGGGGGGGGAGGATTAAGCATCCCAAGAGCAGCTCTCCTCCTTTGGGATATGGGGAGACTGCATCTTGCTGCGTTACTGCTACCTGGTGGAGGGCAGGTGGCAGCACAGGTGAGTGCACCAGCGGTAGAACTACTGCCGACAGATATCGACTACCATGCCCACCACCCAGTGCATGCACGTCATTGCACAAAGGCGCCCTAAGAGGAAACCGCCCTGGCCCTATCTGGCACCTGAGTAGGCACTGCCCGATCGACATGGCGGGCCACCTACTGCCATGTGTGGTCCCGAGTAAGTGGTGGATGACCAGCAAGTCAATGAGAAGATTGCTGACAGGTCTGGGAAGGGGACGAGTGGACAGAGGAGCAGAAACAGATAATGTGGAAAAAATGTAAACTGCAGAGAATGTTCTTTGAGACTTCCATCCTAATGTATGACTTCTCTGACATTAAATCACGTCTAGTGTTTGTTTGGGTTACAGTACAAGTCAGTGTTATTAAGTGAGAGAGAGATCACGCACCTGATAAACTTTTATTAGAAAATCCCTGTGGGGAACTGGGTGTTTTAATGTAGAGTCATGAATATGGAAACCCACATGTGATACTTTTTTATTACCAAGAGCAGCTAGAATGATTTTGTTGTATCTAAAGGTGAAAAGAATAAAGTGGCAGTGGGGTGCATGGGACCTCTTGGGATTTTATTGTGATCCAGCCCACTTCCTCGAAGCCTGCTTAACTGCATTAGTTTTAGATTTTTTTTAAACCTGTTTAAGTGTTTAAATTTGAAAATACCCTCTGTGGGGCCCTAACCTTTGACTCCGTGATGTCCAGCCTGCTTTTGCATGCACCTAATAGCTTTCTGTTAGAAATATGTGGAAGGAGTCCCAGCATGGGGCAAGTGTCAGATTACTTTTATTGTTTTCAAGAGAGTACAGTGTTTCAAAATCTAAAATTTAGCTCATTAAATTGCCTCTAAAAATTACAAAAACATGCAACAACAACGGGGGGGGGGGGGTTCTGTATTGCAGTAACTGCACTAGTTTTTAAGTCGGTTAAGTTTTGTTAATTGTAGAACTGTGATCTGGCAAAACTGCAACGTTTCACTTCATCTGAACAAAAAGTCACATGGGTTTGCTTGTTTTGTTCAGGCCATCCTAAGGATTGTTCTAGGGAAGTGTAATTGGAACATGTTAGGGTATTTGATACGGATGTAAGACGCCCTGCTCTGGATGCTTTCCCTCCTGACTCCAGATTTTCTGTGGAGAAATTCTGCATATATGATTTTATTGAAGTGTTTGTGATCATCTGTTCATCTTTATGAAAACTCTTCGCAATGCCAGCGGGTGCTTCAAAGCAGCTGAACAAGGGTGGAGCACTCAGCCAAATAGGTCGACTTGGCACAGCTGTTGTATTTTTGGCACAAACAACAAAACACATTGCCTGCTCACAATCTAGAGTTTCAGGAAGAAGTAATCCAAGAGAACTTTCCCACAGTTAGATACTCTGGCAGAATACTCTGTATTTGAACTCTTCTCCTTTCAGAGCTGGTCTCGACAGATGCCAGAAAGGCCCCATCTAAATCGATTGTTTGTTTGCTGCACTTTAATAAATGCAATAGTGTGTGTAGTGTAAGCACTAAATTGTCTGACCTGTAAACTGCACTTTATTACATCAGTGTTCGACTGAGACAGTAAGCAAACTCTGAGCAGCTTGCCACGGTGATCACACGGGGGAGTGCCAGGACATATTTTTAAGGGCATTTTAACCAGTGGACGTAGATTTTGGTCATCCTTGATGCTAATAATACTGTTCTCACTTGGACATTGTCAAACATCACCCCTCCCTCACATTCAGAGGCTAATTTTTAATAGCGCTGCTGTACATTGCTAGCATTGCTTACATGCTGGGAACACGCACAGTGCAAGTAATGCATTATGTATATGGGTAACGCTACGTAAACATTAACTAAACTAATTACGTATGTTTAGGTGTTAACATACCAACTACGTGGCCCCATGCAATTTTTAAATTTTGTATTTCTTAAACTTTACCTCTCTCAGAGGTCTTATACAGTTCTCCGTTTAAAATAGTATTAGGTCAGATGTGCAACCAGTAAGGTGCGGGGGTGGCTGTCCTGGGTCCAGTGCTGTGACATTGGAGTAGGGATCCAGGGCAAAATGTCTCTTTGTGGATGACACTAGAATATGTGGTAGGATGGACAGCGAGGAAGGGATAAGGAACTTGAAAAAGATCTGGAGAAATTGGAAAAATAATTCAAGATCTGGGCAGGAGGAATTCGAAAATGCAGTATTGGGTGGGGGAGTACAGAAGGAGCAGACTTCGGAGGAAAGAGACCTGAGGGTTGTTTGTAAGTGACAGCCTTAAGACAACTGCCCAGTGCAAGAAAGCATATGGAAAAGCCGGCAGGATACTGTGGTGCATAGGGCCTTCTCTAGCAGAAGAAAGGAAGTGATATTTTCCCCGTTATAGGTCACTGGTGAGTTCACATGTAGAGTATTGTGCACAGTTCTGGAACCCTCACCTTAATAAGGTCAAGAATCACTTAGAATCAGCTCAAAGGAGAGCAACCAAAATAATAAACAGGCCGCAGGGGCAAGATCTCCAAGGAGAGACTGACTGATCTGAACAAGTACTCCCTGGAGGCCAGAAAGGAAAACGGATATATGGCAGACATTCAGATACCTGAAGGGAATAAACAGGGAGGATTGCCAGCAAACTGTTCAGACAATAAAAGGGGATCTGCAACATGGAGGCACAACTATAAATTAGTGAGGGGGATTCAGGGAGAATGTGAGGAAGTACTTCTTCAGTGAGAGGATGTTGCATAGGTGTCACCGTCTACCAGCAAATGTGATTTACCTGATGATAATTACAGGTTTTAAGAGTGAGTGGGCGAGACACTTGGGATTGGTGAGAACATGGGGTGGGGAGAGAATCGGGAAGGGTTCAGACATTGTGCAAGGCTGAGCTGTACCAAGCAGGGGGAGAGTCTGGAGGAAGTTAGATATTTTGCAGGGCGGAGTTACTAGCAAGGAGCACTGCCAAGGCCCTACCCATGCAGGTCTGGAGGCACTAAGGTAGGGAACAGGCAGACTTCATGGACTGCAGATCTTTCTCTGCCCTTAAAATTCGATGTTATAGTTCCACATATGTCGTCCCCCCCCCCCAAAAAAAAAATGTGTTTGAAAGGGCCACAGCTGGGTTGTGGCGGGGTGGACAGTGTCTTCTTAATTCATTGATAAAAAAAAATGTAGTTGTCCACTATTTTTGTGATTTCTCACAAAAACTCTGCGCTGTCATATGAACAATGTGAGATCCGTGTTTTTACATTTTTCCATACACTTTTTTTACAAGTATTCTACAGTTTTTCCCATCAAAAAAAAAAAATAAATGCATTTTTATTTATGTTCATGTCCTCTGGTAGGTTTGTGGTTAAAAAAAATAAACGGGGGGAGGGGGCTAAAACTTGCAACAGACCCAAAACAGTGTTGTCTGTAGTATCTAGCATGGGTATTATAGGTGAGAACTGCTTTGTTTTCTTTTTTTGTATTCTTGAAAAATGAGGTCCAGGGACATTAATGGGTGAATATTATTTTGGCGCATTTGGTAGAACATCAAAATAGTATAATGTCCCTACTGGTAACATATTTCTCCTTCAGGGGTATCTGTCATCTGGTCACACCATAGGAACTTCACCATCGGTGAAGAGGAATCCACATGGAAGATTTTCAGCAGTACAACAGGGGCTGCCCATGTCGACGTGTGACAATGTCACCAGCCCTATAAAGGCGTGAATGGCCCCGCTTCCTCTTCAGTTCTTTCCTGCTGTCGACTCCATCTACACAGGTCTCCACGGAAGGTCCAATACAATTTCGCGCCTCTTTTGCCTATGGCTTTTTTCTATTACCCTACTTTGGAATAGAGATTCCTTTATTTTGTTTATCTTGAGAACTACTCCTACATCTCTCTTCCGTCGCTGCTGCTGCTGCTGAAAGAAGATTGCATCCACAGACAAACATTCTATGTGTGTGTGTGCTGTCTTAGGCCTGGCCACGGAGTTTCTGATTGTGAGCTGTGTCTGAAGTTTAGTCATACAATCCTCTGGCGACGAAAGAAGGCTGTAAATGATTTTCCAATGGAACTACAGGTAGCCAGTTCTGGGCAGGGGTGCTCTGGGTTCCCAGCCTCCCAGTCGCCGGCAGGGTTTTTGAGCTCCCAGGCCTCTAAGGCCCAAGACAAGTCCTTTGGGGGGATCATAAGAAAGACCGCGAACGGGACCATTCCCCCTGGCACCAGTCCCACTCCCTGATGGCCTCCTCATCTTCTTTATCTGGGGGAACTTCATTGATGGCTGTGGTGTTGATGCACAGATCTGCTGTCCAGGTCTCTGTGCCCTCCATTCCCATACTGACCGCTCCGCCGCCCGAGTCTCAGGGTAGCCATTCATTGACTTCCGGATCATCGGCCCCTCCTCTGTCAGCAATCCTGACACGGGCTGATGTGTCTCCAGGCCCTTGAGCAACTGGCTTTTTGGGCTCTCATGTCCCTGCCGACGAGCCTTGGCTCACGTCTCCATCGCGCCCCCCCGCTGTTGATGCAGGGCTTAACTCTTGTCGATCTCAGTGAGATCCTCAGTGATTGCCCCTTTTAATGGCCACACTGTTTGGCCCAGATGTCCAGGACATAATTAATGATCTGCAGGCTTCAGGCAGAGCTATTAAGTCTGTCCACTTGCTGTACTACACTCAGCAGCAGAAGGGCAGGCAGCGCCCTTCTTTTCGTAGGGCAACTAACGGACAGTGAGCAGCCTCTAGGCCACAAGGTAAGTGAAGAACCTCTGCCTTCCCCAACCCCTGCAATGCTGGAGCTGCTGCCAGGCATCCCAGAAGTGATGGACCAGATCAGCCTCAACTTGACTCCTTGCCAGACGCCCCTCTTCTGGTCACTGGCCAAAAGGTGGTGGTTGGAGATTGGTTTTCCCTCCATTTAAATCAATTAAGAACCATAACTTCAGACACTTGGATACTGCAACTTATAGAAAAGGGTCACACCTTGGAGCTTGTGGACTACCCTCCAGAGACCCCTCTAGCACCCTCCAACTATCCTCCAGACACCTTCACTTGTCTGCGCTTCGGGAGGAAGTACAGTCACTCCTGCACAAACAGGCCATAGTGCCAGTGCCCAGACGTCAGAGGAACAAAGAGTTTTACTCCAGGTGCTTTCTGGTTCCCAAGAAGACTGGGGATTTGAGGCCTATTCTGGACTTAAAAGACCTCAACCGGTATGTCCAGTACAGAACGTTCTGCATGGTAACCCTGCCCGGCCTGATGCCCCTGCTCAAGCAGGGTGACTGACTTGGCTCTGGACATGCAGGATGCCTTCCTGCACATCTCAGTGTTTCCTCCTCACAGTAGGTTTGGTTTCTCTGGTTTCTTTTTTAGGATGAACACTATCAGTTCAAAGTGATGCCCTTTGACTTGTCCTCCACGACGTGGGTCTTTACCAAGTGCTTAGCAGCAGTAGCTGCAGCCCTTGGGCAGGAAGGAATGTACGTCTTCCCTTATCTGGATGATTGGCTCTTAAAAGCACCATCCAGGGACTAGGTTGTGAAGACCTTAAATAGGACTCTTCACCAGTTCCTTTCCCTGGGCATCATGGTCAACTTGCCCAAGTCTGTCCTGGTTCCATCCCAGAGACTGCAGTACATAGGGGCAGTTCTGAATTCTGCGCACGGGAAAGCTTTCCTTCCTTCGAAAAGGGCAGAGTGCCTCATGGCCCAGGCCTAGGAGGAAGCCCAGAGTCGGCATATCCCTACCAGGCTGTATCTGAGGCTCTTGGGACTAATGGTGGCTGCCATTCCTACCATTCCTCTGGCCAGACTCTGTATGCGTGCCCTTCAGTGACGGATGACTTGGACCAGTTAGTCCTGGTCTCCTTTCCCATTCGCATGGTGATTCAGTGGTGGATGGATCCCCAGAACCTTTTGCAAGGCTTTCCATTCCATATTTCTTCCCCACAGCAGATCCTCAACATGGATGCTTCTGGGTTGGGCTGGGGGGGCCCCATCTAGGTCCCTTTCAGACTCTGGGATCTTGGTCCCAGATAGAGGTCTCCCTGCACATCAGTGTTTTGGAGATGCAGGCTGTTCTGTATGCCATGCAGGCCTTTCAGAACCATCTTAGTTGCTGATTCCGTCAGACAGTCTCTGTGTAGTGTACTACATCAACAAGCAAATGGGGACTCATTCGTACCCTCTATGCAGGGAGGCCATGAGAGTGTGTGGTATTGGGTTCTGGACCATAGTCTGACCCTCTCAGCATTCCACGTCATAGGAGTGCTAAACACTCTGGCAGACAGCCTCAGCAGGATGCAGTCCAACATGCACAAGTGGGAGCTCCTCTCGTCTGTCGTAGAAGATCTGTTGGATAGATGGGGTTGTCAAGAGTTGGACCTTTTTGCATCCCCACATGACACAAAACAGCCCAGTTTCTGCTCGCTCAATTCAGGGCCTGGAGTTTTCTGGTGAGACGCATTGTCCCTCTCCCGGAGTAGGAGGTTTCTCTATGCTTTCCCTCCGTTTCCTCTGATCCAGAGGGTGCTTATCAAGCTTTAGATGGAGGGGGCCTCCATGATCCTAGTGGCTGCTCTCTGGCCTTGCCAGATATCATTTCCCATTCTTCAGCAGCTGGCAGAGGAACCTCTGGTCCCTCTCCTCTTCTGCAGAAATCTGCTGACCCAGAATGAGGGGACAGGGACCCTGGTCCCATCCCAACCTCAGGTCCCTCCATCTGCACGCTTGACTTCTGAGGATGTAGATATTGCCTAATTCGGAGTCTCTAATAGGGTGGCAGACATCCTAGTGGCACCGAAAGCCGTCCACTCATGCCACTTATGCCATGAAGTGGAGGCAGTTTGCCATCTGGGCTGCCAGGCATAAACTGGACCCTTTCACCTGTCCTGTGAACCGGATCCTGGGCCACCTGATCTTTATCTGATTCTGGTCTCCAGTACTCTTCTCTCAAGGTGCACCTTTCAGCTATTTCTGCTTTCCACAAGCCCGTGGGTGACCACTCTGTTGATCTGCTATATGTCTTCCATACTTTTTTGAGGGGCATCCTGCATCTGAAACCTCCAATCCGTTCTCCTGTCCCAGCTTGGGATTTGAATTTTGCTTTGGAGAAGTTGACCCTGTCTCCTTTTGAGCCCATCGCAACTTGTGACTTGTGCTTCCTTTCCTGGAAAGGACTGTTTTTAGTTATTAGTTCTGCTTAAAGAATTTCAGAGCTTCAGGTTCTCTGGTGCGAGGAGCCTTATTTGATTTTTCACACAGACAGGGTGTCTTTGAGCACAAATCCTAAGTTTCTCCTTAAGGTGGTGTCTGAGTTTACTCTCAATCAATCTATCCACCTTCCTGTTTGTTTTCCTGAGCGTGCCGGTCCAGGGGAAGCACTGCTTCATATGTTAGATGTGCGCAGAACTCTAAAGTATTACCTGCTCTGAACCAAGGAATGCAGGAAGTTGAAGCAGTTGTTTGTTTCTTTTGCCCCAAGTAGAGAGGGCGCTTCAGTTTCCAAGCAATGTTTGTTGAAATGGTTGGCTAATTGCACAGTGTTCTGCTACAGTAAGTATGGCAAAGAATTGCCTGCTACTGTCAAAGCTCATTCCATTAGAGACATGGCTATCTCTGTGGCTTGTTTCTGAGGGGTCTCAGTGACATTTGTGCGACTGCCTCCTGGAGTTCTGTCCACTCCTTTACCAAGCACTGCAGTCTGGACATTGCCTCTAGAGCCCGTGCAGGATTTGACAGGGCTTTGCTGCAGAGCCTCCTGTCTTAAGTTTATGGTTGGCCTTCTCCTAGAATGTCTGTTTGCACCTGTAACTGCTTGGGACTGGTTTCTAGGGTGTGCCCTGATGATTGAGATGCCCTCGAAGAAGACAGAACAGTTACGTAAGAACTTACCGTAAGAGTAGATCTTCGAGGGGATCTCCATTATCAGATCTTTCCGGAACTGGCTACTTGGTGTATCCAGCCTTTCTTATAGGCCTGGGCACCTCTCTCTCTCACTCCTCCCCCCTTGGTCCCCTATGGCATGGGCTTGCTCCGTTAGGCTCGGGGAAAGAACTGAGGAGGGAATGGGGCTGCTCATACTTTGTTGTTGCATGACATCGGCGTGGGCAGCCCTAGTTGTACTGCTGAAAATCTTCCATGTGGATTCCCCTTCACAGGCAGTGAAGTTTCTACAGTGTGACCTGATGACTGAGATCCCCTCGAAGATCTATAATTATGGTAGGTTCTTACGTAACTGTTCTTTTTGTATTCAGTAGCCATTCATCATATATTTCATATATTATCTGTATTTTTCTTCCCTTTCTACTTTACAACTAAGGACATTTATGTGAAATCAAGATAGCTGGATAGTTGTCCCTGGCACGATCTGCTCCTGCTGTGTCTCTAACCATGGAATCCTAATCATGTGTTTGTAGCCTCCTAATGGTCTCCGCAGCAGTGAAATCTGATGCTGTACACTGAGGTTTATTACATCACATGTAGGCAAGCGACATGAGCAAAGGAAGCATAAGTGGCCAAGGACCTGTTTTTGAGACAAATGAGTAGCCGCGTGGTTAGAGTACAGAGCTGTAAACCTGAAGACTCTAGTTTGAATCTCGCCAGCCTCACTTACTCACTGTGTGACCACACTCCCTGTGTGTGGAGGGGTTGGAGGGTAGAGTGAGCCTATCTGCAGATGATGTAAAGATCTGCAGTAGAGTAGACATACAGGATGGAGCTGAGAGGATGCAGAGGGACCAAGGGAAACTAGAGGAGTGGGCCAGGAAGTGGAAATTATCGCTCAGCATGGCAAAATGCAACATCATGCACCTGGGCAGAAAAAATGGGAGAACGGAATACAGATTGGGGGACAGACTGCTAGCAGTAACCAAGGAGGAGAGGGACCTGGGCATCATCAGCTCTCAAGACTTCAAGGTGGCTGGGCAGTGCGGTAGGGCAGTGGCAAAAGCCAACAGAGTGTTGGGTTGTATTGGGAGGGGGATCACCAGGAGGAGGAAAGAGGTCCTGATTCCCCTGTACACCCAGCTCAGCAGGCCTCATCTGGAATATGGGGTCCAGTTCTGCAGGCCTTACCAAAAAAGGATGTGGAGAGGGTGGAGCAGGTACAAAGGAGGGCAACCAAGATGGTGAATGGGGCTCAGTCACTTGCCGTATGAGGAGAGACTGTGAGCCCTTGACATGCACTCTCTGGAACTGAGGAGAGAAAGAGGGAACATGATAGAGACCTTAAAGTACCTAAAAGGGATCAATAAGGTGCCTTAAGAGAACCCATTCTAACTGAAGTGTTGTCCCAGAAGAAGGGGTCATGATCTCCAACTCTGGGTGGGGGGGTAATTTAGGGGAACATCAGGAAGAACTTCTTTACGGAGGCGGTGGTGGACACCTGGAATGGGCTTCCTAGGGAAGTGGTGGGAAAATTCAGTTGGGAGGTCGAGAAGGCTTGGGACAGACATAGATGGCTATTGAAAGGGGGGGGGATCTTTCCTATGTTCCTATGAGCAAGTCGCATAACGTGTGTAATCGTTTCCTTAACCTCCTTGTGCTCACTAGCAACTGAGACAACTGTTGAGGGTGTGTGAAAGGTACAGTGTGACCCAAAAGTCTTTCCTTTTCTTAACTGGAAACTGAATTGTCTTAATAATGTCACTTCTCAAGGGTTTAGGCATCCATAACTTTAAAAATGATCATAAAATGGGCTCAAAGAATGCTGGCTTTTGCCTCAGCCTAACTCAGAGGGAATAAAAGTACCAGTGCCAGCCAGCCTACCTATCCAGATGTCACGCATTAGTAGGCACACCTGTGCATTGCTACTTTTGCATTTGCACATTTTGAGACTATTTCTACCCTCAAAAACTAACATTACACTTCAACGAAACATTGAATTAACTGTTATTCTGTAGACTGTGGACACTGTTTATCATAAATCCCATTTTCTATGTGCAGTAAGACTTGGGGGTGTGTTAGTCTGTGATAACTGTACTTCCAGGAGCTGTAAGGCCCACCACCTGCAGTGTTGGGCCTCACTGCATGCAGTTACCTCAGCCTAACGTACACCTTGTACTGTTTCATTGTTTGCATGGATACAGTGAATACTTTTTAGCGCTGCCATTGTACTGAATTAAATAGCAAAACGTACTAAAAATGCATAATCTCACCTGAGAAAGTAATTTGTTACACATTCATTGCAGATGTTATTCTGCTTTACCAGGGATTGCCAGCTTGGCTATGATCCAATTCTCACTGTGACTGATTCTGTTACAAAAGGTTCAGATTTACTCTGATTTATTCTAATTTGTTAAAAATGCAGTTACGTTTTCCAGACTGGGTCAGAACTGGTTCTTCTGACGATCCGGACAGAGTCAAATGACAGAACCAGGTTGCCTTTACTAGCCCCAATAAGTCCCCCAAGGAATGCTAGAATTATCTGGACCAAGCCTGAACAGCCCCAAAAAAAGGTGCACTTGTACACTTTGTACATTGTTTTTCTTTTTCTGGGATTTATTTCTTGCAGCTTGCATTGTTTTTCCTGTAATGCACAAATTGTCACTGTGTTTGTTACTGCAGTATCACTCCCTCCTCCGGGTCATAACTGGAAGCGAGCTGCCCCCTCAGTGTGTCTATCCTGGTGACCAAATTTGAGTAAGTAAATAATTACATAAGTAAATAAACAGGCAGATCTAACCTGGTCAGCAGACTTGCCTGGGTCAAATCTGACCAGTTACAGGTGTCCCACTTCCAGAGTTAGGGTTGGGGGTGCTGATCTGCTGCAGAGCTGATGTGCCCATACCCACACAATATCTTCACCGCCGTTGATGGTTGCAGTAGTCACTGGATGTACAGCTTGTCTGCTCCATATAAAATGCCTGGTTCCCGTGGCTAGCATTAGTGTGTGTATGTGTTTATGGTACATTAAGGTACTGCCATCTAGTGGTAAAACAGTTATTAATAGCGAGTGCAGTGTTTGAATTATCTTTCCAATCCACAGTGCATTTGTAAAATGTCTGATCTTCTAGACCATTGGTTCTCAGACTTTCTCACCGTGATCCTCCCTTACTTTATGGAAAAGATGTTGTGCACCCCACCCCAAATAGGCTTCAAAATTAAAAAAATAATAAAAAATACGGAAAAAAGTTTTTACCTCCCCATAGAAAAAAGTCATACTGTTCATAGTACACCAGGAATAAATTAAATTCTTTTGAGTAATTGGCCGAGTTTATTCTCATTTTATTCTACTTTTTGTTCTCCCCCTCTGTATAGCCCTCACAATCCAGGTTATCCTAGTTGCACTGCTCTTCTGATTCTTAGACCCGTGTTACCCCTCGCTGCAATACCTCCGTCAGACTGCTTTCATAGTTTGTTTCCCCTTTATCTGGAACTTTTCTACACCGTATAGCTCTTCCCCACTTGCCCTGCTCCTAAGCACCTTCTCTGGGATCATGTTGCTCCCTCCTTCTCTTGTCCCCTAGTGCATCTCTGGTTAGACCTTCTGTTTGCACTATTTCGCCACCAGTCTAGTAGGTAAGTTGTCCCCTCTTGCAATTTTCACACTGTTCCTGTTCATGTACACTGTTGTGTATTCTGAATTGTATTCAGTCCACTGGCCTTCCCCCAGGTTGATCCAGGAAATGAGCCTTGGCTCAGTATACCTTTCATGTTCACAAATTTGTAAATAAATAAAAAAAATTCACCTGCCATTATTCACTTTTAGTGTGCCTCCTCCCATCACAAAAAACATCCACAATTCAGAATTTAAATGCAGTTCATTTTCAGGCTTGCTGGAGCCTCCCTTGTCACAGGTTGGAGCCTCTCCAGGGATTCTGGCTTCAGCATTTGAGAAACATCATTCTAGATTGAATGAGCATTCAAACAACATGAAGTCTTGCTATATTATGACAGATGCAGTTTGTCCCACCATTAGAACTGCTCCGGGGGTGAAAGAGTTAACTTCCATGCAGAGCATGGAACTTAGAGCGCGAGCTCGGTTAAAGAAGCTCTGTTAGGGTGGTTTCAAACCGAAACCGTCAGATTCTTTACTCCGCCTCACTGAACAGTCGCTCCGGAGATTCCTCCTGCTGCTTGGTTCATTTCCTCGGTTTAAAGCGTCTTTTCTCGGTTGAATTTAACCGCGATATTATTTATTTTAACCGCAAACCGATCGGTTCAAACTCTGTCTATGGTATTGTAAGTAATAGATAGGTTTTCTGTGTGGAACTTGTAAATGTTTATCGGTTCGGTTTGAACTGATCGAATTGTATTTAAACTTGGTTTTAAAGCCTTTTAAGGCTTGTTAGAGTGCGGTTCCCAGTTCTTATCGGTTCTAAAAAAAACGGATTTCATTACGTTTTTTCCACGACCCGTGACACGGTTGGGAACCGATAAGGGTGTCTTGCCTGGCACTGCCATCAAAAGGGCAAGTTTTTGGTTAGGCTGGCATTATGTCTGAGAAACCCAAAAGAAAAACCGGGCCCACTGGGTTTCAACACTGTAGTGTCTGTGGGGAAGCCTTTGCCAAGGCTGACCCACACACCACATGTGTTTATTGTCTGAGGTTTGACCACCTCAATGCAGACTGCCAGATTTGCAAATTTCCTGCAGCCACCCTAGATAAGAGGTTGGTAGGCTCAGGGACGAGAGGCCAAAAGTCCGCTGACCGGATGGCCAGCCCAGTTCAGTGCCAGCCGAACCGGAGGGAGTGCCCTCTGACCAGGCCAGACTTCCTCGAGCAAGCGTAAAGCTGACTCTGAGGAGCCAGTTCCAGCAAAGAAACTAGAAAGTCAGCAGGTGTGGAGTCAAAATTCCTTCTCCAACTGCTGCAGAGATAGCCAGGGCAATACAGATTGTCCAGTCACTGTCCCAGTTCCCTCAGACCGCCACTATCTGGCAAAGGTCGGTTCGGTCGGTTCCACCAGTTCAAGAATATGATATAGAAGAGTTTTATGAACCAGAGGAGGGGGAGGATGATTATGATCAGTGTGAATGTGACTTTGAAAGTCTGGATGTGCCCATTGAACCGGACATCTCCCCAGACAGACCTTTAGGTGAATCTCCCCCTAGGCTTTCTGAGTCCCCGTCTCATTTTTTGTTTTATAAAAAAGTTGCTGAGACCCTCCAGCTTCCTTTAGAGGAGGCTTTGGATGAGCACGAGGAGCCTGACTATGTAGAGATGATGGATATCCCAGAGTCCAGGAGATTGTCCATCCCTTTACATAAATCTTTTAGGAAACAAACAATAAAATTTTAAAAGCTCCTAATTCTGTGCCTCCTGTAGATAAAAAGATGGACAGGAGGTACACTTTGTCAGGTCCTGATACAGATTTTCTTTCACAGTAATGCAGTCATGTTGGGGTAGTTCAGGCTGCAGCCTGTGATAAAGCTAATATTCCTGGCTTCACATCCTCTGACAAGGACTCCAGGAAGATTGGCGCCATGGCCAAAAAACAATACATGGCAGCATCTTTGGGACTCAGACAAGCAAACTATATGGCTTATGTTGCGAGATACCAGAAATCTAGATGGGATACTGTCATGGCCTTAGCCAAACAGGTCCTGGCCAGCTTGCAAAGGAGCTGGAGCAGGTGGCTCTTGATGGTATTGAGGCATCTAAGGTGCAATTCCATGCTGCAGTGGATTCTAATGATGTATCCTCTAGAGTCATGGCTACATCTGTGGCTTTAGTAGATTGGCCTGGCTCAGGTGTACTACTTTGTCACAGGATACCCAGTCTAAGGCTATGGATTTTCCTGTGGTGGGAAATTCTCTGTTTGGGAGCAGACAGAGAATTATATGAAAAAATGGATGAATATAGAACCACTTATAGAATGCACAAGCCAAGAGGCAGCAAGCCACTCCTCAGAGGCAACCCCAGGGGTAGGGGCAGGCCTTTTACCAGACCCAGGCCTCCTCTTCTTCAGCCTATGCTCAGAGGGGTTCTTCAGAGGGAGGGCAGGCGAGTGCAGGCAGGCCTGCTCCACCCCTCAGCCTAAAGCCCCTGCCAAACAGGCACCCTGATGGGATGCCCAGGGTCGGCTCTCCATTACCTGTGGGGGCAGGCTGGCTTACTTACGTCCAGGACTGGGAGTCTTTAACATCAGACAGGTGGGTCCTGGAAGTAGTGAGCCAGGGTCTGGTTCTCAGCTTCAAAAATTTCCAAAGATGAGAGCCAGATCTTTCCACCTGCAAACCCTTTAGAGACTCTTGCTTTGGAAACAGAAGTCTCAACCCTCCTGGCTCTCAGAGCTGTAGAAAGGTTTCTCCCCACACCAGGGCAAGGTCTGTACTCCAGGTACTTCCTTACCCCAAAAGACAGGAGAGTGGCGCATCCTGGATCTAAGATATCTGAACAAGCACCTTTTAAAACCAAAATTCAAAATGGTGACTCTGGGAATGATTTTACCTCCCTAAGGCCAGGGACTGGCTAGCTTCCCTGGACCTCAAGGATGCCTACTTCCATGTTCTTATCAGAAGCTCCCACCAGAACTACCTCAGATTCGAACTGCCCTCAGGCCATTATCAGTTCAGAGCAATGCCCTTCGGCCTCACCTCTGCCCCAAGGGTGTTCACAAAATGTCTGGCAGTAGCAGTTGCTCATCTAAGAAGGCAAAAGATTGCCATTTTTCCCCTACCTGGACGACTGGCTCATTGTGGGTCAGTCTCCAGACCAGGTCAAATCACACCTGCTAGTTACCCAGCAGCTGCCTCTCTGGGCTTTCTTCTCAATCTTCCAAAGTCAGTTTTGGAACCTGTCCAGGTACTCACCTTTATAGGTGCAGAACTGGACACAAAGCAGGCCAAAGCCTTCCTTCCCCTGGAAAGGGTAAGGACCTTGGTGGCCCTGGCCTCGTCCTTCACTCTGCAGGTTTCTCGACCAGCAAGGCATTTCCTGCAGCTCCTAGGACACATGGCTGCTTCCACAGCTGTAGTGCAAGGAACAAGATTTCAGATGAGGGACATTCAGTTCCATTTGAGAGCTTTCTGGTCTCAAAGAAGAGATCTCCTATCCAGAGTTAATCCAGTGACTGGAACCCTGATCCAGGCCCTTCAGTGATGGCAGGATCAGAGCAATCTGAGACAACAGGGTGCCTTTCATCCCTCTGTCCCACTCCTTGACCCTTACTACAGATGCATCCCTCTTGGGATGGGAGCTCACATGGCGACCTCTCCCCAGGGTTATGGTCCCCTCAGGAATCTCTGCTCACATCAATCTGTTGGAACTCAGAGCTGTTTTTCTAGCACTTCAGGTTTTTCTGCATCTGTTCAGAACAAGGTGGTACAGGTCAGAACAGACAACACCACTACAATGTGGTACATCAACAAACAAGGGGCACTCGGTCTTGGGCCTTGTGCCGAGGCGATGAAGTTGTGGTCTCTGGCTTATTCCCTGAACACTTCCCTCATAGCAGTTCACCTCCCAGGCAAGGACAATGTCCTGGCAGATGCTCTCAGCAGGATTTCCCAGGGCCATCACGAATGGTCACTGGATCCCTAGTACTGGGATAGTTTTTGCCAGATGGGCACTCCTCAGATAGATCTTTTGCAGCCCCAGACAATCATCAACTTCCACTTTTTGTTGCAGGCCCCAGTGTTGGGCTCAGTCCCCCTGGATGCCTTTCTCCTCGATTGGGAAGGGAAGTTCCTTTATGCCTTCCCCCCTTCCCTCTCCTGTTCAAAGTACTAGTCAAAATCAGGTCTCAGCCCTGCAAGATGATCCTGATTGCTCCAGACTGGGCCAGGCAGCCCTGGTACCCACTCCTTCTGTCTTAGCAGTCCATCTTCCCTGTGTCTCCCCAGGAACCACAATCTGTTAACCTGTGCTCAGGGAGAGTTTGGTATCAGATCTCAAATCCTCAACCTCAAGGCCTGGGTCTTGAGCAGTTAGAGTTTGCTGATCTACAACTTTCTCAAAGTGTTCTTGAAATCCTGAAAGCTGCTAGGAAGCCTTCCACCAGGGCTACCTATAACTCCAAGTGGAAAGGTTTTCCATATGGTGTTCTGGGAAGCATATTTCCTGGAATCTGCTGATTTACCCACTGTATTGGATTATATGGTCCATCTTAATTCTTTGGGACTGAGACCAGCTACCCTGAAAGTGCACTGGCAGCTGTCTCTGCCTTCATTTCAGCAGGAAGTCCTCTTCTCTTTCTGCTCACCCGTATTTTCCAAGTTTTTAAGGGTTTGCTTCATACCAATCCTCCATTCAGGACCCTGCCTCTGCTTGGGATCTTAATGTTTGCATTGCTCAGCTGATGCAACCCCCCTTTGAGCCTCTGTCTTCGGCAGAGCTTAAGTATTTGACTTGGAAAACTGTATTTCTAGTAGCCATCATTTCTGCCAGGCGCATAAGTGAGCTACAGGCTTTATCAGTGGAGACTGACTTTATTTCCTTTCACAGGGATAAGGTAGTCCTCAGGACTAACAGGAAGTTTTTGCCTAAGGTGGTTTCGGTTTTCCACCTTAACCAATCTATTTCACTTCAGTGTTTTCACTGACCATT
This sequence comes from Neoceratodus forsteri, assembly GCA_016271365.2. Classification (NCBI taxonomy): domain Eukaryota; kingdom Metazoa; phylum Chordata; order Ceratodontiformes; family Ceratodontidae; genus Neoceratodus; species Neoceratodus forsteri. Next base: position 47,632,382 of record JADMNL010000027.1, read on the forward strand.
CCTCCTCTGGTGAGAGGGCTGCACAACAGATGTTAAGAGGGCCTAAGTTACTACATAGGCGTGCCAAGGGTCACAGGTTTGACTCCTCCAACTATTTCTCACTTATGGTGAGGTTGGGAAAGGGAGACCTGCCACTAAGAGATCCATTGCCAGGTGGATTGTCTCTTGTATCCAATTTTGCTATCAAAAGCTGGGTAAGGTTCCCCCCTCAGGCCTGAGGGCTCACTCTACCAGAGGTACAGCTGCATTTCTAGCTTCTGCTGGAGACATCCCTATCTTGGAGATATGTCAAGCAGCTACTTGGAAAACAGTACACACTTTCACCAAGCATTACTCCCTGGATATCCAGGCCAGGAGGGATGCTCGGTTTGGCACAGCCGTGCTTCAGAGCCTATTCCCTAAGTCGGTTCTGTCCCTCCTCCTTGGAGGTACTGCTGTGTAGTCTGCATCTGTCATAATATAGCAATACTTTATGTTGTTTGAAGAAAAAATTACTCACCTTAGTAATGTTGTTTCTTCTAATGGAGTCTTGCTATATTATGACCTCCCCCCCACAGCCTGCCCCTCTCAGAACTTCTACTTCGGGTATGGGGTGGGCAGTCCACTGTTGGCATTTATTGATGCCCCTTTTATGTTTGGGTGTTGTGTTTTATTTAGTTATTTTATCTTATTTTTCTGGTCCCTGACTTGAGTCTTTGTGTTGGGACCAGGAAAATGTGTGAATATTTTAGTAGCCAGTTGGCTAATGTGAGTTACAGCTTCCACACAGAGCCTTAGTGAGTTTGTTTCAGAAAGATCTGACGTTTCGGTTTGAAACCACCCTAACAGAGCTTCTTTAACCGAGCTCACGCTCTAAGTTCCATGCTCTGCATGGAAGTTAACTCTTTCACCTCCGGAGCAGTTCTAATGGTGGGACAAACTGCATCTGTCATAATATAGCAAGACTCCATTAGAAGAAACAACATTACTAAGGTGAGTAATTTTTTCTTGTGTTCCCTTTCATACTGCTCAGCCCCCTCCCCAACACTAAATAAGGCCAACAAACATAATCTGAGACACCACCATGTTACAAAAGAATAATATCAACTTATGAAGCTGTTGCAATAATTAAGAGTATAAAGCATTCTCTGAATGATACAAACATATGAAATTGCCAGCAGAAACAGGCCTCACCGGTCTATCGAGTTTGCTCGAGTGTACAGCTAATACCTCATCTCGCAGCTGCCCCTCCCATCCCCATCTTCCCAGTATCCCTTCCCCTGTCCCAACCCCTCTTGAAACTGCCCGCAAGATCTGAAATGAGAGATATTCAGTTTCATCTAAAATCTGTTTGGTCTCAGAAAAAAGACCCTCTCTCCAAGTTAGTTCCAGTGTCTCAAACACTGGTTCAGGCTCTCCAGTGGTGGCTGGAGGAGGACAGTCTAAGGCAAGGTGTCCTTTTTCCTCAGTCAGGTTCCTACAGTGATTCTCATCACGGATGCTTCCCTACTGGGATGGGAGCCCATCTGGACCAGCTCACTGTTCAGGTAACACGGTCTCATCAGGAGTCTTTCCTGCACATAAATCTTCTCGAACTCAGGGCTGTCTTTCTAGCACTTCAGACACTGTCAAACACAATTCAGGGGACAGTGGTGCAGATCAGGACAGACAACACCACGACCACGTGGTACATCAACAAGCAGGGGGGCTGTTGGTCCTCGGCGTTGTGCACCAAAGCCATGAACATATGGTCACTAGCTTATTCCCTTCAGGTTTCCCTGATAACTGTGCATCTCCCAGGGAAGGACAATGTACTGGCAGATGCTCTCAGCAGGATTTCTCAAGGTCACCATGAATGGACTCTGAATCCTCTAATTCTTCAAGTAATTTTCAAGAGGTGGGGCACTCCAGAGATGGACCTCTTTACAACCCCGGACAATCACCAGCTTCCTTTATTCTGCTGCAGACCCCTCTTTTGGGGTCTGTTCCCCAAGATGCTCTCCTAGTGGATTCGATAAGCAGGTTTCTATATGCTTTTCCTCTAATATTCAGAGTTCTGGTCAAGGTCAGATCTCAGCCTTGCACAGTGATCCTAGTGGCTCTAGATGGGGCCAGGTAGCCATGGTACCCCCTACTGTTGTCAGTGTCAGTGACAATTCCACTGCGTCTTTCCAGACGATACAACCTCCTCACTTCCTCGCAGGGGAGGGTACTATATCCCAACCTTCAGACTCTCAGACCCGAAGCTTGGCTCTTGAGGAGCTAGAATAAGCAAGCCTGCATCTTTCCCAATCAGTCTTGGATATGCTTAAGGTTAGTAGAAAACCTTCCACTAGAAAAACTTACAATTCCAAATGGAAGAGATTTGGTTTCTGGTGCTCTCAGAGGCATATTCAGCTGACATTGCCGCTGCTTTGGACTATTTGGTGCATCTTAATGGTGTAGGCCTCAGGCCTACCACTCTCAAAGTGCATTTGGCAGTCATCTCTGCCTTCCATTCAGCTGGGAAGGGCTCTTACTTGGCTTCCTATCCAGTTTTCAAGACATTTTTCAAAGGTGTGATTCATATAAATCCTCCCTTTTGGGACTCTACTCCCGTTTGGGATCTGAATATCTGTATTGCACAGCTTACACAGGCCCACTTTGAACCATTATTTTCAGCAGAGCTAAATTTCTTGACTTGGAAAACTGTGTTCCTGGTAGCCATTACCTCTGCCAGGAGAATCAGTGAATTACGGGCATTATCAGTGGAACCTGATTTCATTTCACAAGGATGAGGTGGTCCTTTGAACGAACAGAAAGTTCCTCCCCCAAGGTGGTATCAGACTTTCATTTGAACCAGTCTGTGTCTTTGCATGTATTTTTCACTGACCATTCTTCCTCTGGGGGAGAGAGAAGACTACACAGTCTTGATGTAAAGAGGGCCCTTAGTTATTATATACAACACATTAAGGCCCATAGAAATGACTGTTCACAGCTGTAGAATGAGGCTTCAAAGACAGCCGGGGCATATATACTGCCAAACGTTACCTCCTCTCCCCACAGTTAACCCACAACAAATATATACCTGCCCCCCTCCCCCCCCCGTCTGATCTTTAACCATCCTGGTCACCTGGAAAGGGAGGTGCTTATGCAGAAGGATGTGAGCCCACACTTATGAGCCTTGAATGATGCTGCAAACATTTCCCCACCCACCCACCCCGTGCCAACTTGACATGCTTCGCTGCCATGAGATGCGTCTCCTGTAACATGGTGACTTGTACCCCCTGCCTTCTCAAAGCCGTGAGGATACTGGTCTGTTTCACTGGGGTTGCTATCCCTCGTACATTCCAGGAGCAGACAGTGAGGTTTTGTCTGTTAGCCATTTATAAAAAAAAAGACATTGTTACAGTTCCCCGCACCTTTACAACAGAACATACTAATTCACCCTCAGTAAAGTAGGTGGTTGCACTCTTCCCTTTCCCCTCATGTCCCCCGTGTCTCTGATACACCATAATCGTCCAACTGCATGTATGTGTATAAAAACAATGAAACAATAAAACAACCAGAACAACCCAACAGATAACTATATCCCCCCAACAGTCCCATAAACTCAACATCAGTTTCTTCTGCCCTCCCTCTTTCCCCTTACTCTTCATAGTTAGCCATATCTGCACATTTTCCCTTATTGTGGGATTCTAGTTCCCCATACCACTTTCCCCATACTCCAAATAGACACTATCTGCCACATATGCCAGAGTGTCAGTAATATCCCCATACTCATCCACGTCCCACTCTTTGCCCCCCCCAGAGTATAATATACAATTGCCCCACCCTTTTCTTTTTCACCCTGTGTAAATCAGCAGGCTCACCCCCAGGGTGAGTTAGCCAATAGATGTGCCTACCCGCCAATTATGTCTTGGCCAGGATCCCCCATATCCTACAAGTGCCAGGCTGCCTCCCGAGCCCCCCCATAAGCAGCGTGTCTGCTTAAGCCTAGCTCCGAGAGTCTAATCACTTGAGGATCTGCTCAGGGAGCGTGGCGAGGCCCAGCCCTCATCTCTGGTCGCACCCTGATTCCTATATCCTCCCCGACAGCTGTCTGACCATCTGAGCTCCCAAATTTCGGCCTAGACATGGATCAACTTCTCCACGAATAAACATATGGGTCTCTCCACAGTCTGTTTCGCAGCTGAAAGCAACAACCCATTATCCCCGCAGCACCTCTCAAGAATCCCAGATATACCAGGAGTCCTCTCCCACCCTTTAACGGATGCCACATAATTATGAGTCAAACTGGAGATCTGGTAATCCAGTATAGTGTACAGATTTCTCAAAAGTCCCACAAAGCTCAAAATGAACCACAAACAAAAACACTGCACCTCCTATCATCAGAGCGCTGGAAGAGGAAGTGAAAGTCCAAGACAGAAATAAAATGTTCCCAGCGTGGAAGAAGTGCAGCACATACCTCCGGTATGGTTCTCTGCATTACTGTACTTTCAACAAAAGTAAATCCTGAGTTAACTCGATATCATAGCCCAGTCGTGTGCCCTTCGTGGCGACAAGAGCTCGAGAATCATCCGATTTTCTTTTTAAGTTCCTCCAGGTACTTCGCTGCTTTATCAGCTTCCCAGAATGAATAAACCGCTCCCTCATTCTTAATCTTAAGGGTTGCTGGCTAGATCAAATAGTTCTCAAGAGCCCTGAGTGCAGCCATAACCTCATTAAACATTCTCCTCTTTTTCAGGAGTTTCGCCAAGCAATCCTGAGATAGAAAGAGTCGGTGACCTTCACACACAAGCTGACCCCTTTTCTCTGTATGCCCAGAGCACTGCCTCGAAGTCTTGATAGTGATGGAACCACATTATAACTTGTCGTGGCAGCTGCCCCACTGGAGGCCTAGTCATAACTGTCCGATGTGCCCTTTCTAACTTCAGCCTCCCATACTTGATCTCCATGCCCAGCAACTTCCGTAGCGATTCAGCACAATCATCTAAGGCATTCCTCCCTCCGTCCATCCCCTCTGACAGACCCTGGAGATGGAGATTGAGTCTCTGATGATAACTCTCCTTGTAGTCTGCCACTTCTTTCATGCCCTCGATTTCTTTTTGTAGGGCTATTATCTGCCCTGGGACCCCATGCAGCTCATCCTCTATCCTTGATATGCAATCCTCTCCCTCTGTCAAGCGTGTTGCCTGGGCTGCCTGCTTTGTTAAAACTTCTTGCAGGCGATCATCGATTCAGGTTTCCAGTCTCCATAAGCATGGTTCCAAAGCCGCGAGGACCTGTCTGTTAACTCTCACCTGGGTGCTTGTTGTGACAGAGAGACCACGAGAGCTCTCAACCTGTGCACAGGCGCGTTTTTCTTGGACGCTTTACCCACTGCCCGTTGACTTTTCCCTGCTCCTGATGTCAAATACTCATCCATCTTGTAAGTTTGCATGGTCTTGATGTAAAATAAACCGTTAGCTGAGACAATTTTATATTTTTAAATACTTAAATTTATCCTGGTGAGGAGGAGTGAGGTTTGGACACGTCTTGTTCCATCAAGTGCTTATCAGCGCCCCTTACTTTATTTTTAAAAAGTTTTTAGTATTTCCGTGGTTCCCTGTTGTTATTATTATCATTTAGTTTTATTGCGTTCCCTTTCTTAAGTGGGAACTGACGGTTTTATATATTTTTTACCTCAGAAAAAGAAGCAGTTATTTACCAAGAGGGAACTGACCGTTGGACCTTGGATTTAAATGGTTCAACATTCTTTTTAAGGGTTTTCTGTTAATTGGGCATGTCAGAAACCCCAAAGAAAAAAGACTGGACCCACAAGTTTTAAAAATTGCTTGAACTGCCATAGAATTTTAGCTAAAGTTGATACTCACGACCTGTGTTTAAAGTGTTTAGATCCAGATCATTATTGTGTTCTTTGCTCCAAATTCTGTTAAAAAAGTTCGAGAAATAGAGCAAAACGGCTTGGAGAAGTGGCAGAAGGGTCTTCATCTGGTCCCAAACATAGACCCAAAGCTACTGATGAGGGGCCTTTAAAAAATAAAAATAGTGCAGGTGCCGATGAGGCATCTTTGAAATCTAAGCCTAGTACAGGTGCTGATGAAGTGCCTTTAAAAGAGAACACTAAGCCTGACACTAAGCCCACCCCCAAACAGGTTTCCAGGTACGCTTACTGACTCTCTGGAGCCCAGACCGCACAGCTCAGTCTGGCTTGAAAGCTGCGAACCCTATTTGACTGGGGCTGACTGGAGAGGCTGTCTCAGCCAATCACTCTTTTTCTGACTCGGTTTTTGAATATTTTTTTTTCTTTTCTGTCTGAATACTAGTTCTCCCCCTAATATTTGGTAACTGGGTTTTTGCTAAGGGCTATATGTAATGTAATTGATTGTAATGTAATTTCACTGCTAGTCAATGGCAGGACTCAAGTTAATTTAAGTTGCTAGCTGAGCTAGAACCCACAAAGTGCCAGACATTTGTTAGACCTAAAATTAAGGGTGAGGCTCTGCTGTTATTTAAATGTGATGCAGTCTAAAGTAAACAGTCCCTAGGTAGACTAGTCCAGCCCAAGAGTGTGTTTCCAGATATTTAGAACTGATGCAGCTTTTAAAATTAATTACAGTTCCTAGGTAGTGTAGCCCAGCCAAAGAGTGTGTTTGAGGCTCTGCAGATATTCTAACGTGAAGCAGTGTGTTAAAGTTAATTTACAGTCCATAGCCATAGAGTGTGTTATCTTGCACAGGGATTTAATTAACTAAATGTGTCTGCTTAAGTGTACTCTGGAATTTGTGCATAGAAACGCAGTCATATAGGCTGGATTTTTGTTAACTTTCTCCACTTTGTTTTATCTGCTTACCTCACTGCCATTTCCTGTTGTTTTCTTCACACTCCGCCTTCCTGCCATCTCACACTCAGCACCCCCCGGCCCCCTCCCTCTCTGTTCCACTTGTTACCTGGCACCAAGGGTGGACGCCCCCCCATTCCCACCTATTCTGCACTCCAAAATGCCTCCTGTTCTCACCTCCTTTCTGTCCTTTGTCCCTGCCGTCTGCCCATCCCCAGATTACCTCAGCTTTTGTTGTAGTCTGACCTGTTTCTGACCTTGGCTCCCATCTCTTTATTTACAGATCTGCCCTAGAAGGCACCTCGCTGCACCGTGGCTCTGGACCCTCTCTCGCCAGCCACAGTGCTCCTCAGAAGCCCGTTCGCCCCTAAACTGGATTCCAGGTATGCTTGCTGACTCTTTGGAGCCCAGACTGCACAGCTCAATCTGGCTTGAAAGCTGCAAACCCTATTGGACTGGGGCTGGCTGGAGAGGCAGTCTCAGCCAATCACTATTTTTCTGACTCGGTTTTTGATTTTTTATTTTTTTCTCTACTGACTGCATACTAGTTCTCCTCCTAATATTTTGTCCCGCCCACCCTTCCCGGGCCCCGACCTCTATCTCTGTTAAATGCGCTTTTGCTCCACCCTGCAACTTTCCCCTCCCAAGTTTTTTTTTCTATAAATCATGATAGCTCTCTACCCTTAAAACGACCTTTCAGCCGCCGTTACACTAGAGCCTGCTTGTTGATTGCACTAATCTCACTTTCTCGATTTCCTGCACAAGGCTCATAGTAAACATAGACAACATCCTCCTGCATTTACTTTTGGCTACTATGTGGTTTCAGCAATCACGTTTTGACCACTACCTAATTGGGACCCATACACCCAATCCACTTTAAACCCTTCCTATCTCTGCCCAGTTCCTTGCTTTCCTTCTGCTTCCACACTAAGCTCAATCAAGCTGCTCCCATTCCTTGCCTGTGTCCCACTGCTCTTCACCCCTACCTCCCTCCACTATCCCAGCCCATTCTCCAGTTACCACCACTAACCTGGTTAGAAGTACCAGGAGCAACCTCCTCAGTGGGGGCCAACCAGGAGTGCCTAACACCTCTGACTAGTCTGTGTGCCAATACCTCCGCACCATGCCCCTGCACCTACATGCTGCCAGCCACAACTACCACCCTGGTCAAAATAAATCGGCCCTCTGCTGGCAAAATAAGACACCGCAAGACACTTTCCACTATAACCCTCAGCCTCACAGCAAGGAAACTAGTCCTAATGCTTCTCCTACTGTCAGGGAGTGTAGACTCCAATCCTGCCCCTCCATCCTCTCCCGGACCTGGTGGGTGTAAGACTAAGAGCATTAGTATTGCCGCCTTAAACATCTGCAGCCTTTCTGCCAAATTTGTGCAATTCCAGGCCTGTTTGGCCCTGCATAGTCCTGATATAATCTGTGAGACATAGCTGTCTGACAAAATAAAAAGTAATGCAATAGCACTGACAGGATACCAACCCTTCAGGATTGACAGGAGGCGCAAGAAGGGAGGCAGCCGTCCCATCTACACCAGGGACTCCCTCCACTGCTCTTTTCTCCCCATTTCTGTGGTGGCCGCTGACCACGAGCTCCTAGCGGTTAAAGTACAGGTCAGTCAGCATGGTAAATTCCTGATCATAGCCTTGGTCTACCTGCCACCAACAAAAGCCAAGGACAGACTGCTGAAGATCCTGGATGCCGTGGCCACTCACCCTAAGGATTGTGAACTCATTATAATGGGTGATTTTAACATAAACTGGGCCTGTGCAGATTCGACCCCTCAGAAGGACATTGTGGCTAGCACTTGCCTAACACAACCAGTCACAGAACCCTCTAGAAGGAAGTACAAGTTAGGCAACAGGAAACTGCTCAACTGGATCCTCTCTAACTCCCCCTCCCAGATCTCTGAGGTCATGGTGCAACCAGATACCCTGAGCGACCACTCTCAGGTGGTCCAACAAATTCAAAAATAACCCCCCTCATAATTGAGAGCAGGGTCCTGAGGAAAGGACAGCTGGGGAAGCTCAAAACTGCTCTCTCTCTCTCTCTCTCTCTCTCTCTCTCTCTCTCTCTATCTATGACTGGTCCCCCATCGATGGGATGCTTGACCTTGACTGGGCACTAAAGTACTTCGTTGATGGTTTCAACAGTGTATGTTATAGATATGCACCCGTCAGAAGAAGGAAGGCACATGAGATCAGCAATGGCTGGATTACTGGTGAGCTCCTTGCCGAGATGATGGAAAGGGGCAAGCTTTGGTCGAAAGCAAGGGTCACTGGAACAGAGCATGACTTCCAGTGCTACAGAGCTGCCAGAAATTGGTGTACAAATCTAATCTGGCATGCCAAAGCTGACTACGACAAAGAACTGCTAAATAGAAGCTGGGGAGAGGGCAAGAGATTCTAGGAGAATATAAAAAATCTCCTGGGGAAGAATGAAAAGAAGCATCCTCAACTGCTCAATATTAATGGCTCTCCCAAATCGGACCCTCTTCTTATTGTGGAGTCCTTCAACTCCGCCTTCACAGATCTAAGTACAGTCCTCCCTTCCGACTATCTACACCCCTCCGAGGATCTCCCCGACAACAAGTCAACTAGTAACACCCACCCAGACTTTCATTTCAAGAGAGTAACAGTTAAAGAGGCTGCACACTATATAAGGAAAGTGCTAGGCTTAACAAGAATGGACAGTGATTGAGTTGATTTTATTTATTTATTGAAATGTTTCACCAGTAAGGCACGCTGAGCAACAAGTTGCGTGTCTCCCGGTGCAACTGGGGGGTAGGGAACAATGGGATAGAATACAGAAAAATGTTACAATGTTGGAATACAGTTTGCTTACTTGCATACAATGAGAGCAGGAGGGATTATAGGTGGATCACGGCCAACAGTGCAGCAGTTAACTATAGTAGATACGAAGACACATATAGCAATTTGGCGACAGTTGGTAACACTGGAACACATATAATAACTTGGCAACAGTATGTAGCACTAGATGGTAAGGTGACACAATAGTAATTGGTAGCCATTAGTGTAACATAGATATTTAAGATTTACAGTAATTGGAGTAAAGAGAGAAAGAATGGAAGGAGGGAAGAAAAATTGTGGAGGGCAGAATGGAAGAAGGGAGAGGAGATTTATGGGGAAACACAGGCAGAACAAGATTTTCGAGACAAACGGAGACAACAGGGTGGACTAAAGTGCATATACGAGGGGTATGGGGTAGGTTATAAGTGCTTGATTGGGTGTAGGGGTAGGCCAGTGTTAGGCTATGTTAACCAGAAGGGGGAAGGGAGGAGAGGTAGAGTGTGGCAGGGTGAGGGGAGAGAGAGGGGTATTGTAGATGGGGGGGAGTTAAAATTCAACAGTGTCCTGTTATCCCTTTCTGGACAGGACGTTGGATAGCCCTACTGGTAGGACACATGTTAAAGGTGATGAGAGTTGTTTATATATAGTAATGAGAGATAGGGGGCTGTTGGGGGAGGGGTGTTATGGGATGGGGCAGCAGAGGTCAGCTGTAGTAGGGGGGGGGGGTAGTACCCCACCAGTGTGCTGGGTGACCCTGCCTGCACAAGGCGGTGATCTAGCAGTAACTGAGGGGGTGCAGTAAAAGAAGAAATAGGGGAAAGGAGGTAAAGTTGTTGCCTACCGTGTGCTATGGATCCTGCCTGCACAAGGCAGTGATCGAGCTCACAGGAGGGAGACAGATTAAGAGAAGAGAAAGAAGGAGGAAGAATACTTTAGGAGGAGGGAGAGTAGGGGACTAGGAGGAGCACGATTAGAGGGAAGTAAGAGTGATGGAGAGTAGGCGTATGGTAATACGGGCTTAGGGGAGATGGCGGTGGGATTAGGGAGGGTCATGGCAGGCACAGGAAGGGGCAAGGAAGTTCTTGAGGGCAGAGTTAATGGAGTAGCAAGTGGATGAGTGGCGAATTTGAGGGGGAAGTGAATTCTAGATTTTTGGGAGGAGATGAGAATAACCCGATTGGCTAATAAGGGTGGAGCAGCGTGGGACCACCAGAGTTCATGAGTCGGTAGATGTTAGGGAGTGGGAAGGGGGGGGGGTTGTAAAGTCAGGGGAGAGATGGGAGGGAAGTTCACCCAGCCGGTGCTTGGAGGTGAATTTTGCACATTGAGAGAGACGTCTGTTTGTTATGGAAGGGAAGGATGGGGCATGATAGTGAAGCTGATATCGCTCACAGTGGATGTACTTATCATACCTATAACCAGCTAGCCCTGGCCAAATTCCCGGCAGTCTGGAAACAAGCGCTTGTGATCTCAGTTCTCAAGTGGTATCAGGTCCTGTATTTCCAGCTATAGACCAATCTCAATCCTCTCCCACTGTCCAAGGCTCTGGAAAAGATTGTAGCAGACCAACTCACCGAATACCTCAACAAATGTCAGCTGCAATGCCCAAACCAGCACGGGTTCAGGCAGAATCACAGATCTGTTGAAGTACTGGTGGAATACACTAACTACATACATCGTGCTTTGGATGAAGGCAAGTTAGTTGAGTTGGTGTTCATCGACTTAACAAAAGCCTTCAACATCGTTAACTACACCCCCCCTCCTGGCTGAGCTGCAGAACCTGAGGGTGGCAGCCAATGCTGCATGCTAGTCCCAGGACTGCCTGTCTCTCAGATCCCAGCGTGTCAAAATCAGCCAAACTATGTCTGGATCAAGAAAAGTCTCAATGGGTGTCCCTCAGGGGTCTGCCCTGGGACCCCTTCTCTTCAGCCTTTTTCTGAACAATCTTCCTAAAGCCTGCGACTCTAAAATAATTCTATACACTGATGATGCGGTCTTTCTGAATAGTAACACAGAAATCAAATCTCTCCAATCTGCACTTCAGTATTCCTTCAACAGAATACAGGACTGGTTCTGTGAACACAAGCTTCTGCTCAGTTATGAAAATACTAAGACCATGCTCCTATCCAGTCCCTAGCTCAAAAAGAAGTTCCCAACCCTCTCCATCTCCAACAACATGCAAGCTCCACTGGAGTAGGTACACTCTTTAAAGTACCTGGAGGTCACCCTTGATGACACCCTATCCTTTGCTCAACACGTTGATTTGGTGGTCAAGGCAGTAAGCTCCAAGCTGAGAGTGCTATACAAGCACAGAAAATGCCTTACTCTATCAGCCCTCCACCTCTCAGTCACAAGCTCCATCTTATCTACCATTGACTAAGGCCTGGTAGTCTGTGGTGCAGCCACGGATACTCTGCTAAAGAGGATTCACACCGCTGTCATTAAGGACTGAAGACTCATCCTGGTTGCTGATCACTAACCCATATCTGCTCACTTTATGAGCAAACAGACTGGCTATCCCTGGGGTGCAGGATAAAATTCCAAACAAGCCTCCTTGGTAAGAAAGTGCTGTTGGGCAAGACACTTCCTTGCATATCCGACCTCTTCTCCCAATCAGGCTCTGGATACGGCACCAGAAGAAGAAGAAGAAAGCAGGGGGCACTCGTGGTGCCATTTCGACGAACCACACTAGGTCAACATGCCTTCTCCTACAGAGCCCCCCTTTGGCTCAATGGAGACCCCTGAGATCACCCAAAATACCCCTAGTCTCTCCTACTTCAAATCCAAACTCAATCACTACCTTACCTCCAGCACTGTATGTGCCTGCTTCCCGAATGTCTGTCACCCCACCCATTCAAAGCCTACCAGCTTAAAGGGGACAGGGTGTGTGGTAATTGGCAATAGTTATTAATGTTCTTAGTAAGAGAAATGAAGACTTGCCTCCAAATGAGCCATATTTAACTGTACCTTAATAAACACTGATGTGAAAAACTGTGTTTTCAGATGTTTTCTTTCTGTGGACAGCATTCTGCACAGTTCTCTTCTTGGAACCAATAATTTGGAGTTTTTACCATGTCATGATTTTTTTTTTTTTTAATTTCTCTATATCCTCCTCACAGCCTGCGTCCTCCGACCCTTCAGCGATGACCCCCAGACATCCCACTGCCCGGAACCCTGCCCACACACAGACCACAAATCCCCATAGAGCCGCGGTTTACCACCCGGGCGGGGACGAGGTGGAGGGGTACTAACCCCGTAACTTACGTTTCGTCGGTCTCGTGGTCTGTTGGGTGGGCACGGGCACATCATGGGCACGTCCAAGGTCCTCGCATTTTCCCGGACGAGGCAGGCTCTTTTTCCTCTTTTCTCCCTCCCCGGGAAGCTGACGACCTCCCCTGATGTCATGACGCGCACGTCGACGTCCGTGCTGCTCAACGGCCAGCCATCCCCTAGTGGGACTTGCAGTTCCCTGAGCCTCCGCTCGGGGTCATGCAAGTGCCGGGCATCGGCTGAATCCCTTCCCGGAGCAGGCGAGCTGTCGTCTGACGCTCAAGCCTGTCTTCCCCCCGGCTGACCCACCGACTACCCGAGTCCGCTCCCGAACCCGGGTCGCCGGCGTGGAGCGAGGTGTGGCGTCCAGCGCCTCAAACCTCAGCGCCACCGGGCCACCATGTTATGATTTGTGTACAGAATGCTAAACATGAAGTAGTGTCCTATCAGAACCACACTTAAAGTTCTTTGCTCAAACCATGACATGGTTGAAACTCCAGATCACTGGTTCCATGAAGAGAACTGTAACAGAATGCTGCCCATAAAAACAAAACAATGCAAAACACAGTTTTTCGTAATACTTTTTATTCAGGTACAGTTAAATATGGATAATTTAGGCTTATGGATATCATGTCTGTAAATGGGAACATTATAAACAACTACCAGTTAGAAATCATTTCCTGTCCTCTTTAACCTTAACGAACTGCTCCCATGACCTGGCCCAGGGCTGTCCATCTAATACCCCTACTCAGCTCTGCCCTTCCTCCCCGTCTACCCCTTCCTGTGCTCCCCATCCCCTCACTCCTCCTGCCCCACTGCTCCATCTTCTCCTCTCCTGCCGTCCACCAGCCACCACCGATGCTCTACCTAGCCCCCCTCCCCGCATTGGGTACTGTTGACAAAGTCTCGCCAGAGGCCGCCTGCCACCCTCCCATCTGCCACCCCCACCCCTTCCCTCACTTGGGGGAGACCTTGCCTGTCTTACTGATAGTACCTTGGGGCCTGCTCCTTGAGGGGGGCCCCTTCTGCACTGCTAAACTCTCAACCTGACAGTTGATGGTGCGTAAATAAATTTGTAATAATGTCTAAGATCTAATCAAGACCTGTAACTTTGTATAACATTTGTAATCTTTTCCATGTGTCTAACTTTGTACCTCTATTGTCTTATGTGCCTGTTGCTGTCTCATAATGAATAACCTTTGTAAAAGAGCCTTTGGCTCAAAGGTTATGTCCAAATTCTCGAAATAAATAAACGTCTTAAAAAATAAGGCTAAAGGGGCTGAAGAAGTTCCTAAATCATGAAGAAAACCTGATCAAGTCCCTGATGAAGTGGCATCAAAAAAGATATGTAAGGAAAAAAATTCCGTTTCTCCTCCAGGTGATGCCATTAGTGAGGCTGCAAGGGGAAAAAAGCATAAAGATAAGTCAAAAAATATTGAAACCCATGAGGGCAGCCCTCAAGGTTTTCAAGGGGACCTTCCCTCTATGGAGGATATCACAAATGCCTGGCACCTTTATCAAACTATCCAGGGCATGGGTTCTATTTTTGGTGCCTCTGATTTCCCTAGATAAACCCCTTCTAATGTTCTCTCTGCTGTAGGAGCTGACAAAGGAGATGATGATGACTGTTATGAGCCCCCTGATGACACCTCTGAGGGTAAGGCCCCAGAAACAGATGTCTCCTGATCCAAATTTTGGGGCTTCTTCTGACCAGGAGGATAATTCCTCCGTTTTCTTTCCTGCAAAACATGGCAGACACTCTTGATCTCCCCTCTCAAGAGTTCAGCCAAGATGAGGAGGAAGACCAGGACTATAGAGAGATGAAAGGTCTTCCCCCTCCTAAGAAATTGGTTTTCCCTATTTATAAACAGTGTGAAAATTCTTCAAAACCCCACTTCAGTACAAGGGGTTGAAAAAAGGGCTTACAAGAAATGCCAGGTTTCAAAAACTGATACTGAATTTCTGTTTCAAACAACATGAAGTCTTGCTGTATTCTGACATATGCAGTTAGCCCCAGCGCTTGAACTGCTCCAGAGAGGAAAGGGCTAACTCTATGCGAGAAGCATAGAATGTTGAGCTCGAGCTCGGTTTCAAACCTCTCTCTGCAGCACTTCAAAGTGTAACTATCAGATTCTTTACTCTGCCTAACTAAACAGTCGCTCCGGAGATTGCTCCTTCGCAACAGTAGGTTTGGTTTAGAATCAGTTGGTTTAATCACCGATTTTGTCATTTATTTCGGCTTCAGATCTCTGTCTGCGGTACAGTAAGTGTAGGTAGTGGACCATAGGGTAAAATTATTGCATTTGTGTATGGAAATTGTAAAAACCTGTGGATTGGTCCGGTTAGGAACCGATTGTGTTAGGGTTTTTTTCTTATTCTGTAGTGTGAGGTACCAGTTCCTATCTGTTTAAAAAAACACGATTTTACACATTTTTTTCCACGACCCACAACACAGTTGGGAACTGATAGGGGGGTCTTACCTGGCTAAATAGCTGTAAAGGGTAAGTTGTAGCCTGGACATGTCTTAGAGAAACCCAAGAAAAAAAACGAGCCCCCTGGGTTTCAACACTGTGGTGAGTGTGGGGATGCCTTTGCTAAGGCAGACCCTCACACCATTTGTGTTTATTGTCTGGGGTTTCACCACCTCGATTCAGACTGCCAAATTTGCAAACATTTCCCGAAGGCCACCCTGGAAAAGAGGTTGGGTAGGCTCAGGGAAAAGGAGGCCGAGAAGTCCGCTAATCCGGATGGCCAGCCCGGTTCGGTTCCTTCTGAACCTGAGGGAGTGCCCATTGACCTTGGCAATACTTTCTCGGGCAAGAGGAGATCTGACCCTGAGGAGGTCAGTTCCATTGAAGTGCACGAGGAAATAGTCCGGTTCAGATCCAGAACCACATCATCCAATCGCTGAAGAAATAGTCAGAGCGATAAGTATTGTGGAATCGCTCCATCCGATCCGGCGCCTCTTGGTAGGCACTCGGTTCGGTTGGTTCCCCCGGTTCCAGATTATGTTCTGGATGAATTTTTTGAACCGGAGTGGAAGGGGGAGGAAGAACAAGTCGATGATGACTAGGATAATGGTGATGAAGGTTTGGATGAGCCCATCGAACTGGACATCTCCCCAGACAGACCTTCTAATGTTTCCCCTCCCAGGCTTTCTGAGTCCCCATCCCACTATTTGTTCTACAAAAAAGTGGCTGATACCCTCCAGCGTCCCTTGGTTGAAGCTGTTAAGCAACAAGAGGAGCCTGATTTTGTGGAAATGATGGACATCCCAGAGTCCAAGAGATTGTCTATTTCCCTCCATAAATTCTTTGGGAAACAGACACAGAAAATTCTTCAAATCCCAAATTCTTTACTTCCTGTAGATAAAAGAATGGACAGGAGGTATATGCTTTCAGGCTGAGGTACAGAGTTCTTATTCCACCAGTGCAGCCATATTGGGGTAGTGCAGGCTGCAGCCTATGACAAGGCTAACATACCCTTGGCTTCACACCCCCCAGATAAAGACTCTAGGAATGTGGATGCTATGGCCAAAAAAATGGTACTTAGCATCCTCCTTGGGACTCAGGCAGGTGAATTATATGGCCTACACAGCCAGATACCAGAAGCCTAGGTGGGATACTGTTCTGGAGCAGACTAAACAGGCCTCCC
The DNA here is from genome assembly GCA_016271365.2 of Neoceratodus forsteri. Classification (NCBI taxonomy): domain Eukaryota; kingdom Metazoa; phylum Chordata; order Ceratodontiformes; family Ceratodontidae; genus Neoceratodus; species Neoceratodus forsteri. The sequence continues at coordinate 47,648,930 of JADMNL010000027.1, forward strand.
CAGCTAGCCAAGAAGCTGGAGGAGGTAGCTGCTGATAGGATTGAGGCATCCAGAATTCAGTTTCATGCTGCTGCGGACTCGAATGATGTGGCATCATGAGTCATGGCTACATCTGTGTCTCTTAGGAGGTTTGCTTGGCTCAGATGTACTAGCATCTCACAGGACACCCAGGCTAAGGCCATGGGTCTCCCTGTGGTGGGTAATTCTCTATTTGGGGAGCAGACAGAGAATTACATGAAGAAAATGGATGAGTATTGGATTACCTACAGGAGTGCACAGGCCAAGGAAAGGCAGGCAACTCCTCAGAGGCAGCAGTCTGGGGCAGGGGTAGGCCTTTTCACAGGCCTTTCTACCAAGCGCAGGCCTCCTCTCCTTTTCAACAGAGGGGGTTCTTCAGAGGGAGAGGTAGAACGGGGATGAATAGGGCTGCATCCTCCTCTCAGTCCAAGGCTCCTGCCAAGCAGACACCCTGATGTGTCAGCCCAGGTCGACTCCCCAGTCCCAGTAGGAGGCAGACTGGCTTACTACTTCCAGGCCTGGACGTCTGTTGCCTCAGACAGGTGGGTCCTAGAGGTAGTAAGTCAGGGATTGGCTCTCAGTTTTGCAAAGTTCCCAAAATTGAGGGCCAAGTCCTTTCCACCTGCAAACCTTTCCGAGACCACTGCTTTAGAAGCAGAGGTTTCTTCTCTGTTAACCCTCACGGCTGTAGAGACAGTTCCTACTCAGCACAGGGGCAAGGGTCTGTATTCCAGATATTTCCTTACCCCAAAAAAGACAGGGGAGTGGTGGCCCATCCTAGACCTAAGATACCTAAACAAGCACATCTTAAAACCAAAATTCAAAATGGTGACTCTGGGAGTAATTCTTCCCTCTCCAAGGCCAGGGGATTGGCTAGCTTCCCTGGACCTCAAGGATGCCTACTTTCACATCCCAATCAGGTGCTCCCACAGAAAGTACTTCAGGTTCGAATTGCCTTCAGGCCATTATCAGTTCAGAGCAATGCCCTTCGGTCTAACATCAGCTCCAGGGGTGTTCACAAAATGCCTAGCAATAGTAGTGGCCTTTCTTAGGAGACAGAGGATCTCCATTTTCCCATACCTGGACTGGCTCATCATGGGGCAGTCTCCAGACCAAGTCAAGTCAGAGCTACAAGTTACACAACAGTTGCTCACTTCTCCAGGTTTCTTCTCAATCTGCCAAAGTCAGTTCTCGAACCAGCCCAACTCCTCGCCTTCATAGGGGCACAGCTGGACACTTTGCACAGCAGAGCCTTTCTAACTTTGGAAAGGATTCAGAATTTCCTGTCAGTGGCAAACTCCTTTGTCCTGGGTCAGCCCAGACCAGCCAGGCATGTTCTGCAACTACTGGGACACATGGCATCTATGTCAGTGGTGGTTCCAGGGGTCCGATTCAGAATGAGGGACATTCAGCATTACCTAAGGTCTCGCTGGTCCCAAAGCAAAGATTCCCTGTCCAAACTGATTCCAGTTACAAAAGACTTGCTACAGTTTCTGGACTGGTGGAAGGATTCCCCCAACCTGTCAGCAGGGGTTCCCTTCCAGGTTTCCTCCCCCTCAAAAATCAGCACGACAGATGCTTTTCTGCTTGGATGAGGAGCTCACATGGATGACTGTTCTGTCAGTGGCTTCTGGACTTCACAAGAGTCACAATCCCACATCAGTCTGCTTGAACTCATGGCCGTTTATCTGGCTCTTAAAGCTTTTGCTCCACAGATAAAAGGACTAACAGTTCAAATAAGAACAGACAACACCACTGCTATGTTTTACATAAACAAGCAGGGTGGCACGAGGTCCACCATCCTATGCCTGGAAGCCATGATGATTTGGGGCCTTGCCTATTCCCTGGGAGTCAGTCTCTTAGCCATACATCTCCCAGGGAGAGACAGTACCCTAGCAGATGCCCTCAGTTGCATCAACCAGGGGCGCAGTGAATGGTGCCTAAACAAACAAGTGCTGGCCACAGTGTTTAGGAGGTGGGGCACACCAGAAGTGGATCTGTTCACCTCCCACCTGAACCATTAACTTCTTCTGTTCTGCTGCAGGCCCCCAATACTGGGAACTCTTCCAACAGATACCCCAGTACTGGATTGGACAGAAAGGTTTCTTTATGCCTTTCCTCCTTTTTTCTAATTTTCAGAACTTTGTTAAAGCTCAGAGATCAGCCTGCAGTGATGATACTGGTGGCACCAGACTGGTCGAGACAGGCATGGTACCCTCTGCTGATATCCATGTTGTGCAGCAAGCCTATTCATCTTCCTCTGAGTCACTCCCTTCTGTCTCTTCTCCAGACTTATCCAGACCTAAAATCCCTTCACCTCAAAGCTTAGCTCTTGGGGAGCTAGAGTTTCCGGATTCTCAGTACTCCGAGCAAGTACTGAAGATCCTGAGGATGTCCAAAAAGCCTAGTACAAAAGAGACTTAAGCAGCCAAATGGAAAAGATTTTCTATCTGGTGCAAACAGAAGCACATTAATCCTCTTAAGGCTTCGATTCCTAACATCTCGGATTACCTGGTATATCAACAGGACTCGGGCTTGAAGCCCTGTTCCTTGAAGCTTCATCTGGCTGCTGTTTCAGCCTGTCTTTCTGTGGGGAAGACCAAGTCAGTCTATTCACAACCGGTTTTCAAACAGTTTTTCAGAGGTATCCTTCATGCTCAGCCTCCAATAAGGGAACCTGTGTCCCCTTGGAGTTTGAATCTCTGTATTGCCAGACTTATGGAACCTCTTTTTGAGCTCATGGCTATAGCCCATATTAAATATGTGACCTGGAAAACTGTGTTTTTAGCAGCCATTACCTCTGCTAGAAGGATTTCAGAGCTGCATGCCCTCTGCACTGAGACCAACTATTTCATCCCACACAGGAACAAGACTGAGTTCAGGACTAACAGAAAGTTCTTGCCTAAGGTGGTTTCCGAATTCCACCTTAATCAATCCATCCATCACTTTACCTGTGTTCTTCACAGAAAAATCCACTCCAGAGGACCAAAAGCTGCATGGTCTGGATGTCAAAAGGGCCCTGATCTACTACTTGGACCACACCAGGCAGTCCAGGGGCTCTTCTACACAGCTGTTCCTCACCTATAGGGAGGTAGGTAGATAAAGGAAGACCAGCCACTAAGAGAACTATCACTTGCTGGATAGTCTCCTGCATTTGATTTATGACAAGGCTGGCAAGCAGCCCCTGAGGGCCTCATAGCCCACTCTACTAGGGATACTTCTGCTTCAGTGGCAGCTGCTAGGAACATTCCTCTTCTGGAAGTCTGCAGAGCAGTAACTTGGAAGACTGTGCACACTTTCACCAAGTATTATTGCTTAGATGTGCAGTCTAGGTCTGATGCCGGTTTTGGTAGGGTGGTCCTGTAGAGCCTTTTTCCTAAATAGGTTCTCTACCCACCTCCCATTAGCACTGCTTTATAGTCTGCTATAGTTACTGATCCTAAAGGACCCCAGGGTAAGTAGAAAAAAATACTCACCATAGTAATCTTCTTTCTTCCAAGGTGTCCTTAAGCATCAGTAATCTCCCACCCATCCTCCCCAGGTAACCTTCAGAAGAAGGTTTTGTCCTTTGCCTTAAACATTTTCAATATGTTAAACTTTGGATTGCATTTTGAGCACAGTTTTTATTATGATTGTGGCTATTGTAAATGTTTTTATTCCTGTTGTTTCTTTCCTGTGGTCATCTGCCTATCCTATCTTTGAAAAAATTCTGAAGCCTCCTTCCCTCTCACTGCTCAGCACATTCCATAGCTTCAATCTGATTGGCTAATTCATAAATCTTATTACCATACATTCTACCTCCGGGGCAGTGCTAGCTATCCAGCTGACTGCTATAGTTACTGATGCTAAAGGACACCTTGGAAGAAAGAAGATTACTATGGTGAGTAATATTTTCTTCTAGGTGTGTCCTTGGGGAAGGGTACATAGACCATGGCAAAATACAGGAAGTCCAGCAGTACAAAGTAATTACTGCAACTTCAAAAATGCAAAAAATACAGACAGCAGTTGAACAAAGCATGTATTACAGTTAAAAAAACCAGCAACTGCATATGGTGTACAGCACAGAGTGACATTGCAAACAGTATAAGATGCATGTATAGTCCTGAGGCAGGCAAGATGCAGAACATTGTAAGCTTTCAACATATACTTTTGGTTCCTGTCCTCCAACTCCTGCACTAACACAGTGGCAGACCTTGCAAGGCCACCTGTACATCACAGCTGCATCCCCCCCCACCCCCACCAGCAGGCCTTAGTCCCTAGGATCAAGTGTGAGGTCGGATGTCGGAGAGTCCTGAGGGCCACTGGCAGGCCATCGATGCAAAGGAAGGGCAAGGCTGTCAGGTGGTTGGCTAGAACACTTTCTCCTCCATTTAAGTTCTGCCCACCTCCTGACACCAGACCTTGGGGTGTGGGGTGGTGATGTGCATTCACCCACAACACCATGGTAACTCCACTCTCTCCTAAAGTAGGTGATTGGATAGCGGGGTGGGAGGTACCTCCCCTCCAAGAGTCTTAAGAACCTACCTCCGCCATGCAGCCAAGACTTCCTCATGTCAGGGCTGAGTGTCTTGATTGTTACAAGAACCCAGATCGCCTCATTGGTAGCCCAGTATACTTCTGCCAGCACCATCAGGGCTGGTCCATGTTTGAGAATCCAAGGACACCTGCACGCGAGGAAGCCCAGTGATTTACAAAGAGAATCCAAATGTAATAAAGTGAGTCTTTTAATGTGAGTACAAGTTTCCAGCAGGAGCTGGAGCCTCTACAGGAGCCCCTTGTCCACGTTTGGCATGATGGTGTGCTTCAAATGTCTACACTTCAAAGGCAGAGCCATTTGATCTTCCAGGAATCTGTCTTCACCATTGATTCCCACTTATCGGTCTGGGGCCAGAGGGACTAGGACCCCACAGGAACAAATTATTTTTGCAGGAAGGGAGCCAATGTTGGCTATTAATGGTGCCTGCGCACCTCACATAATAATAATAAATATTAATAATAATATTTTTAATTTTAAGGTGCCTTTCAAAAACCAAGGTGCCGTACAAGGTAAAATCAGACAAATCAGAATAAAACAATTTTAAAATCAAACGGACATCAGTATACTATTAAGACCAACTAATCACTTCCATAAGCCTGGTGCCATAAATAGGTCTTTAAGACTGATTTAAAACTTTCCACAGTCATGCACTCCCATAACCGATGAGGTAGAGAATTCCATAATGTGGGAGCCACGAACATAAAAGATCTGGCTCCCAAAGATTTCAGACACATCATAGGAGTCTCTAGCAACCCCTCGCCGGCTGAGCGTAGTGATCTCCCAGAGCAGTAGGGGACCAGCAGCTCTTTCAGGTAGTCTGGGCTCAGTCCGTGTAGGGCCTTAAAGTCAACAAGCCAACTTTTGAAGGTGATCATGCTGAACTGGCAACCAGGTACGGTTTGCTTGTCACGGTATAATATGACAGGACGAGAAGATCCTGTCAAAAGCCGGGCTGCTGCATTCTGCACCGGCTGCTGCGTTCTGCACCAGCTGCAGGCAGCGGATTTCTACCCCTGGAAGCCCTTGGTATAGGGAATTGCAGTAATCTAAGCAAGAGGACACAAAGGCATGAACCAAAACAGGAAGGTCGCTGGACGGAACCAGATGCTTAATCCTGGAGATATTCCTTAGATGGTAAAAGGAAGATTTGATGACAGCCAACACCTGCGATTGCAGAGTCAGCCCTTCATCAAAAATCACCCCCAGGTTTCGCACCTGGTTAGAAGTCGGGAGGGGGACTCCCCCGAGAACAAGTCCAGAGGGTGACCCACTACCCAAATCTCCTGTCCAGCGACCAGGTTCCACAACCATCACCTCAGTCTTGCCAGAGTTCAACTTCAGCCAGCTCATATCCATCCACTTCTGGATTTCTTTGAGACAGTTATTAAAGACCGAGAGATCACTACCCTGGTCAGATGCAAAAGAAAGGTAGAGCTGGGTATCATCGGCATAGCAGTGAAACCTCAGCCCATACCTTCTTACAATGTCTCCGAGGGGTAGCATGTACACCGCAAACAACATGGGCGACAAAACCAAACCCTGATGAACCCCACAAGACAGAGACATTGGATCTGAAGAAAACACTCCAGATACCACTCTCTGAGTTCTTCCAGTGAGGAATGATGTAAACCACCTGTGGACAGATCCATTTATTCCACAGATGTACCTCAGACGGCTGAGTAACAGCCCATGGTCCACGGAGTCAAATGCTGATGGTATTACTACTTTGAGTTAGAACTGTTACTTGGGCTGTGCTATTGTAACTATTGGGGCTTGTATGCTGGTTGTGGGAACCCTTGTTTGGCAGTGATAATTAGTGAAATTTAAATGTGATGTTTGCCTGGTGGTTGTAGAGCCCTCCCAGCCACCCTGTTTTGTAGGTTTTCTTAAATACTGAAAAGCCACTGGGGGTTGAGATTGAAGGGCTGTGCATTTCTGTTTGTGACTGAAATTTGAAGCAACGAGAACTGGTGGGACTGTGACATCATACGGTACCTGATGTCTGCAAACACACACTGTTAGCGGGACTGGACACACACTGGATTGTATGTGTTTGTGAGACCTGGGAACATTATTGGTGGGGTTGAAATTGGGTCCATAAACAACTGCACTCAGTATAGAAGGGACTGAGAAAAGGGGTGTGTGCCATTATGAACAGAGAGGGACAAACAGGGTGGCCACATTCCACCATGGTAGGCATCTTCGGAAGGGTTGTAGGCTGCACAGGCTGTGGGGTGGCAATAATTCTCAATTGGGCCTGGAGAGAAGGAGGCTGCCCACTCTGTAGACAGCTATCTCATATCAGTAGTGAAGCATATTGGTTAAGGAGTAAGCTGGGGGAGTTTGGGGGTGTGTCCAAGGATAAGTAGTGTGGATATGGGCAGCCGAAGGGTGGGGCGGAGGGGAGGCTGGGGCAATGCTCAGAAATTACAGGACGTTATGTTACAGCAAGCAGGAGGGGGGATATTAGGGACAGAGGACCCTTAGATAGGGATGTTGACACTAAGGGGAAAACTTACTGGGTAAACATTCCGAATATAAAGAGTGGAGGGGGAAGAGTCAGGAGGGGCTGTTGTGGGGAAGCCTAGAAGAGCAGACAGTGAGAAGGGAGGGGCTGTTGTGGGGAAGCCTAAAAGAGCAGACTGTGGGAAGGAAGCTCCTATGGAGAACAGGGCAAGAGGGGAGGAAGGGGGCAGTCGGGGGAAACTCAGGTTACTTGATGGAGGCTGGCATAGAGTGTTACAATAAATTTGAGCTACTAAGCAACCTAGAGGGGGAGGAAGGGGTTGGTGGAAATTAGGAAACTGATACAGAGGCCGGGGGGAGGAAGTCTGATACCCATAGGGCATCACAGACCAGCAATGGAAAGAATAGAAATAGTCCCAGAGGGAGAAGGGGAAACGTAAATGTTAAGCAGATGGGGGAGATGCAACATATTGCAGACATGAGGGAGAAGAGCATGACTGGAGAGAAACTGGGAGACAAGGAGGCAGGGGAGGGGCCCCCCTTCAGGAGGGGGGTCTGTACCAAGGATGGGGCCCTTGGTAAAGGGGACCCACAGAGGTCCTCTGGAGGTAGGGGCACTATTACAAGGGGGGAGGATGGCGGTGTGGGGGAAGGGGAAACCATCAGGGCCAGGATAAATGGTTCGGATAAGAGATGGTTAAAGGGGACACCTATTCAGGGGGGGTCTGAGTTAAGTGGGCAAAAAAAAAGGGAGGCAGAAAGAGGAGGGTGACAAGGAGGTCTCTAATAAGGCGGGAAGACTCATGGAATTGAGATCACGAATAAAAGGGGGATGGGGGTTGAGAGTGCATAGTGGAGGTAACCATAAGGATGATGGCAGTGTTAATTGGGAGACTCGATGATTAGGGGTATCCATTGGGAGGGACGGGGGGGTGGATGCCATAGCCAGGTGAAGGTAGCGAGTATCTCTGGGCTGATGGTGCACAGAGCAAAGTTCATGGTGTATGAACTGGTTAGGGATTGTGGAGGGAAACCAGATTTCCTTGCATTTGGGAACTAACGATCTAGAGGAAATATCATTTTGGAAATCCAAGCAAGGTTCTGAGAACTTGCCAGAGTCTGTCGGATAATGGATGCAATATTTCTTTTCGAGAGATATTGCGTTCCAAAATGGCCTCAGGGAGAAAAAATGAAGCTCACAGAGGTTAATGACTGGCTCAGGAAGTGGGGGTGAAGAGTGGGTTGGGGTGTTAGGAACTGGAAAGGAGTTTGGGAGGATAAGGGACTGTATGCCAGGCGACAGGCTTCATCTTGCCCCCTAGGGAAGGAAGTTCTTAAACAAGGGGTGTGGCTGACTACATTCAAGAAAGGTGGGGTTAAACTTGTGGGGGGATAAGGGAGGGGCTGACCAGAAGCCCTCTCCTCCAGATGAGGGGAGTAGCCTTCAAACCCAAGGGGGGGAGGGGGGAAACAGACTGGGGGAGGAGGTTTCAGAAGGAACAGAGGGAGGATGGAAGTATAAGGAACCTGGGTGGGGTTTGACAAAGGGATAAGGGATGGGGTGGTGTTAGTAAATGCCAGGAGCTTGGGAAACAAGTTGCCAGAGTTCCAGGCCATGCTGTTGGGGAGGGGGGGATGATGTCGTGAGTCCCAGGAAACATGGGCCAACAAAAACCATGACTGGGACCTAAACGTGCGGGGGTACACTATGCTTAGGAAGGACAGAAAGGAGGGCAGAGGGGGTGGAGTGGCTATGTTCATTAGAGATGACATAGAAATTGCTAGGGTAGAAGAGGCAGAGGGAAACGTGGAGGCCTTGTGGGTCACCTTACAAACCCCGGCAGGAGGTGTCAAGCTGGGTGTAGTATATAGGCCCCCCGGGATGGGTGATGTTCTGGAGGATTGTTTGCTGGACAGCATCATTGCCCAGTGTGGACCAAAAGGGGAGGGAGTGGTGTTGACGGGGGGCCTTAATATGCCAGGTACAAACTGGGGAACCATGTCCTCTAAGGTGGCCAAGGAACAGAGGCTGCTGGACGGCTTCCAGGATGTGTTCTTAACGCAGCACGTGATGGAGCCCACAAAGCAGGGGCATATCCTGGAGGTGGTTCTGGCAGATGGGGATCTGGTAAGGGACCTGGTTGTAGAGGATCCCCTGACTGGGAGCGACCACAATACTGTCTGGTTTCAAATAAGCATGTGGAGAGGGGGGGAGAGATCCAGGACACTGGCAGTGGACTTCAGGGGGGCAGACTTTGTGGGCATGGGAAATATTCTCAAGGATCACTTGAAGGGGATTACAACAATGACAAGTGTGGAAAAGAGATGGTAGGTCATAAAACGGGGACTTCATGAGGCAGTCAGGACCTGCGCTAAGGTGAAGCGTAAGGGAGGTCACATAAACCATGCTGGTGGTCCAGTGAGGTTCAGGTAGCGGTCAGAGAAAAGAAGGCTGCCTACAAAAAATATAAAACAATGAGAGGGGATAGGGAAAGGAAATGTACCATCTTGCATCTAGAAAAGCCACCGGATGGTGCGGGGGGCAAAGTCCAGTAAAAGAGCAGCGGGGCACAGGGGATACAGGGAGGGGAAAAGGGGTTCTTCTGGTACATTGGGGAGTGGAGAAAAACTAAGGGCCATCTTGGCAGATTGAGATCAGGAGGAGGGTGGGTGGAAGAGGCGAGGGACCAGGCAGAGGTGTTAAACGAGTACTTCGCCTCTGTGTTCACTAGGGAGGGGGATGGGATATCTACAAAGCAAGGCATGATGGGGATAGAAGCGGTAGTGATTGGGATCAGGGGAGCAACAGAAATGGAGCAAGAGGGAGGGAGAGGTACCCCAGGGGTGTCACATCAGGATAAGGATAAAAAGGCCAGTAAGGTGGAGGGGACGGATGATGCTATCTCCATCGAAAGGGCGTGGTTAGCCCTTAAGGCCCTAAAGAAAGATAAATCTCCTTGGCCGGATGGCATTCATCCGAGAGTACTATGGAATTGGCGGACATACTGACTGCACCTCTTGGAGCTCTTCAGCAGGTATCACTTGAGACAGGGAGGGTACCTAGGATTGGTGAGAGACACATGGTGCCAATCCATAAAGGGGGTCAAGGGAAGTACCAGGTAACTATAGACCCATCAGTTTGACCTCGTGGTGGGAAAATGAATGGAGAGTATACTAAAGGAACGATTGGAGTGTACTTGAGGAGGTGGAGGTCTGGATAGTCGGCAACATGGGTTTGTGCCAGGTAGATCGTGTCAAACCAATCTTGTGGAGTTCTACTAATGGTAACATCAGAACTGGACTGGGGAAAGCCTGTGGATGTATTATTCTTGGACTTCAGCAAGCGTTGACTCTGTCCCCACAATGGTGTGGTGGAGAAACTGACGGGGTTGGAGTAGGCCCTTGATGGTTAGATGGATTGAAAACTGGCTAGTTGGACGACTCAGAGAGTAGTGGTTGGTGGGGAGCTCAAACCCTGAGAGGACGGTAGTGGGGTATCAGAGGGCTCGGGTCCTGGGTCCGATCCTGTTTAATGGCACATATTGACATCAGGGAGGTATAGGTGTGAAATGAGTCTCTTCGCTGATGACTCCAAGATGGGAGCAGTAGTTGAGGGGGAAGAGCTGGAGGTTGGCCCTGCAAGGGGACCAGGACACCCTGGAAAGGTGGGCTCACACATGGAAATTAAATTTCAATATCACCAAGTGCAAGGTGTTACATCTTGGGCAGGGAAACCCTAAACACAGGTACACCCTGGGAGGGGAGGTGCTGGAGGCCTCAACAGGGGAAAAAGACCTAGGGGGTCATGGTGGATGCATGTATGAATAACTCTGAGCAGTGCAGGAGAGCGGCTAGCAAAGCAAACAGTATGTTGGGATGCATCGTAAGGGGGTACAATGGACTGGTTAGACCACACCTTGAGTACTGTGTACAGTACTGGAGATCACACTTGAAGAGGGGCATACAGCTCCTGGAGAGGGTACAGAGGAGGGCAACTAAGATGATACGAGGACTAGGGGATTTGACTTATGAGGACAGACTTAGGAGCTTTGCCTGTTTTCATTGGAGGAGAGGAGAGGAGAGACAGGGGGGACATGATTGAGGTCTTCAAGTACCTCAAGGGAATAAATAGGGTAAACACAGAGGGGCTCTTTAGACTAAAGCAGAGAGGTATCACCAGAGGGCATGGTTTGAAGGTGGAAGGGTGAGCGGGGAAAAGAGGAGGAGGTTTTTCACTAAGAGGGTGGTGGATCCTTGGAACGCGCTGCCTGGTGAGCTGATTCAGAGATCCACAGTGACGGGCTTCAAGAGAGGGTGGGACAGACACAGAAAGCAGGGATGTATCAGATGATGGCCTGGCCTGGAGGGGTGGGGATGGATGATAAAGGTTTCTGGAACACAAGGGGGAGGAGGGCCTCGGTACCTAACTAGGGATCTGAGGTTTGAGCAGACTCGATAGACCGTAAGGCCTAATCTGCTGGCAGTTAGTATGCTAGTATGTTAGATCCAGAAGAACCAAGATGGAAAGGTTCTTCCAATCTCTTGCCATCAGGAGATCATTGAGCACCTGAACCAGCACTGTCTCGGTACTATGTCTCTTCCAAAAACCGGACTGGAGGGGCTCATAGATGTCATGGATGGTTAAATGGTCCTCCAGTTGCGCTGCCACTACTTTCTCAGTCACCTTCCCTAGAAAAGGGAGGTTTGAGATTGGCCTGTAGTTAGCGTGGCAGGTTGGGTCCATAGTAGCTTTCTTCAAGAGTGGTATCACTACCGCCTCTTTCAGAGAGTTTGGAAACTCCCCAGATTCCAAGGAGCACCAAACTATCCGCACTAGGACCGGACTAATAACATCAAGACAACCCAATATCAGGGAAGTTGGTCCAGGGTCCAAACTACAGAATGTAGAGCGCACATCCTGGATGATCCGCATGACATCCATGAAGTCAGGGTGGCTGAAGGTACTCCAGGAAAAAACGAGGGGTAGTGGCCTCATGCTGATCACAAGCAACACCCAGAAAGCGCGCTGGTTGGAGCCCTGCTCTGATGTCTGCCACCTTATCAGCAAAGAAAAGAGCAAGGTCATTGCACTCTGTTTGCGAAAACGCTTTCCGAACCTGGAAACAGGCTGGGTTGCACAGTCTGTCCACAGTACGGAATAGCTGAGCTGGTTGGTTCTGAGCTGCCACAATCTCCCTGGACAGGAACTCTGCCTTCTTACGGGTGATTGTGGATTGATAGACTTGATAATGGTCCATCAATCTAAGGCGGTTGGCATCAAGGGCAGATTTCCGCCAGCGACGTTCTAACCTTTGTCCTTGTTGCTGCATCTCCCTCAAAACCCCATCAAACCAAGGGGATCGAGGGCGAAGGGAAAGAGGACGAACTCGGACTGGAGCAATCACATCCAGTGGCCCCGAGGTGGCCATATTATAAGCTAGCATGAGGGTCTCTGGGTCACTGCTTGCCACAGAGAGGGACGACAGGTCAAGTGCCGCAGATAGGCTCTGAGAACTTGTGTCTTGTAAAGGGCGGTACCTAACCATCTCCACAGGGGGAGGCCTACTGGGGGGGGCCAAAACCAAACCCCACGATGTAATGATCAGACCACACAACAGGCTCCACCCCCAAATTGGAGGCCACGATCCCTAGGAGGAAATCCAGGTTGAAGGAGTGACCGTATTTGTGAGTAGCAGTGGTAACCACCTGTGTAAGGCCCAAAGATGTCATTAACTGGAGGAAGTGCTGTCCAAATTGCGAGAGTTCGTCGTCTATCCAGGCGTTAAAGTCACCCAGAACCATCAGTCGACAACAAAGTCTGTCACTTCCTGAAGGAAACGCTTCTCGTCACTGGGTGGACGGTAGATGAGGGCAGTCCAACCAACCTACACCTGCTACAACAATACACTCTTACGACTCTGCTTCCTCGATTAGTGCACTCGAGATGTTTAGTTCGCTCTTAAAACAGACCACAACCGCCTGGCGATCCAATCTCAGGTGGTGTATCACCGAGCACCCGCTGGAATTAAAGCCTCCAAAATGGGGCCAGAATTTTCATCCAGCCAGGTCTCGGTGATGCAAGCCAGGTCCACCGTTTCAACAAGATCCGCAATAATTGCGGTCTTGTTTTTGATGGACCTGGCATTGCATAACACCCCCGGGTTGGACGAACCTCTTGGGCCGCCTAAACCATCTGCCTACTATAATCAGTAGTGCCCTTCGGTATGGAAACCAAGCAAGGAGCCCCATGCTGTGGGTTCCATTTTGCCCCAGGGCGTCTCCTGGATCCTACTACCCTGATGTGATGGCACCCCTCATTCGCCCTCCTCTGTTCGCCCCCCGCCTCCTCCAACTCCTGTGTGCAATACCCAATGCCCTGCACCGTAAATAGATGTCAAACTGAAGAGGAGGAGGAAAGGAGGGACGGAGGGCCAAGAGCAGAGGACGAATAGTGCACGACTGCGGGGGCCAGCATCCCAGGCATACAATAACCCAAAAACACAAATAAATAAATATCAGAAATGATACAAACAGTTAAATTATTATACAATCTCAATATTAACTTATCTAAATAATAAAATACTTTACCATAAATAATACACACTCCAAACCCAGCAAATAGCAATTAAAAATTAAAACCTAGACTTTGAGTCATTAGTCCTAAGATAGCTAAGTCTCACTAAGAGGCCACAACTAAAATAAAAAACCCTCCTCCCCCAAGGTTCTCTCACTCCCCAGAGAGCAAAAGGAAAAATATAAACTCAAAGTCAATACAATTAAACAAGCAAGCTTTAAATGAGGTAAGCTTTGGGTGCAAAGTGGAGATAGTTGAAAATATCCAAGCCCTCTCACTGCTTGGACAACAGCCAGAGGTATAAGCACTCTCACTGCTTATAAAGTTGTTAACATAATCCAAGTCACCAGAAATTAATAAGGAAAAAATGTCTGACTGTTTTTGTAGTTCTTCGGGTACAAATAGCCATCACCGAACCATTCCTTCCAGGCCAACATCCACCACAGGCAAGCACAGAGAGAAGCCTATGTGCTGGGGACCAAGCCAAAAATATTCACCCTGGCTAAAGAAACCACCACTGGGATTCACCAAACAGCAGACCCCCCCACCCCCGGGGAACCAAAGAGGACCCTGAGCCCACCGGTCAGTTCCCCAGCCGGTCCACAGCTCAAGTCCCCAAGCCACAGCAAAATTCGACCTGGACTCCCCAGCACAAATCAAGGAACCCCCTGTACTGCAAAAGTCCAATTTATGGTTCGGCACAGTCCCACAGCTTTGGTTTCTCCAATATTCAAATAAACCCCACGTAACACCGGTCACAATTCCAGTTCCCAGCTCGAGTTCCAGGATCTTATTCGAATCGCCGCAGAAGAACACGGGAAACATATCCAGCCAAGGAGTGAAAAGTAAATCCACCCTGCTACTCCCCGATTCCACAGCCTGCCACACTGTGGTCAGATGAGCGATGAGCGGTCAGGCAAACACCCAAACTCCCCTGAGGAGAGAGAGAGGAAACAACACTGCCAAAGCAGACAACGAGTCCTCTCTTTCCGCCTCTCAAAGTTGCCTAGTTCCCAAGCAGGCAGAAAAATCTTTCCCAATTCCCTTGACTCCACAGCCTGTCGTATCAAGAGCCGGAAAGGAGCCAGGCACCTGAACAAAAATCAAAAAAAGAACCAGGGACGCTAACAGGAGCCGAAAAAAAACAACTGGCACTCTGTGCACAGCAAACATAAAGTAAACCGAAAAAATGTCTCTCACCCTAATCTAACTCGCTTCTTCAGCCCTAACTAGTCTATAATAAAAGAAATACAAATAAAATGTAAAAAATAAAATAAAAATCAACAGACTAGTGCTCAGGCTAGCTCAGCTCAGCCGCCACATGGTGCTGCACATGCCAGCCAGTAACCACCTGCTCCCTCATGCAGCTCAGTTCTGTTCTTCCCACTGAGTGCACACCATAGGAGCAGCATGGCCTTGGTTCTACTGTGTCACCGGCCTTTAGTACTGCGACATCACCTTTCTGATGTATTATTTTTGCTTTCCAACCTGATAAACCAAAAAAGGCCAAGAAATATCGTCTGCTTCTCATTATATGTTAGTGTCCCTGTGGGAAACAAATGACAATGATGCCTTGGCCTGGATCACAGCATGGATGAGTGTGACACCTTCTTCTCTGTGAACTGTCACAAACTTGAAATCCATGTAATGAAATGGGGTCAGCTGATCCCCCACTTTTGGAGGCAGACATCACACTTGTGTTGTCACGGCATGGTCTCTGGGCCCTTCCCCTTGAAACTTCCGGCACCTCTGGTGTCGAGGAAGCACAGGATCCTCCTTGACCTTGCTTTGCCAAGGCATCAGAGGTCCTGGGGGGATAGGTCTGGTGGACAGCTGGCTCTTTCTGGGTGGCCGTCTGTACCCCCCCCAGAATGTCCTGAACAGCAGACGTCTTCCTCGGTGGACACTTTGGTGCTGTGGCCTGGTACTGCCCCAGCTCCCGGCACTGTTCACGGTGTCGGTGAGTGGGGTGGTGCCAACTGCAATGTCGGATCACCGTTCTCCATGCCGGAAGAGGGAGGGCACTGGTGTTGTGCAGCGTCTGGTTGCTGAGGGTGGAGGTGGTTCACTGCTCTGCAGAGGGGAAGGGGACAGCACCACTTCTGGACACTGATGCAGTGACAGCCATGGTGTTAGTCCTGGGCCTGACACTGAGCACAATGCCAGTGATTGTTGTTGTCCCTTGGCTTTTCCCTGGTCCTGGTGTCTGTCCCGGTGCCAGGGCCGGGGATGGCTCCAGGGTCGATACCAGGCCCGGCATGGAGGATGGCACTGACACTGGCTGTGATGATGGGAGTGAACCTGTCTCCAGGCTTATTGGCCCAGAGCTTGGTGCCAGAGGTGGCACTGGCTCAGAATCAAATGACGGCCGATAGGTGGTGTTCTCCCGGAGCCATGTGCTGCACCATCGCTGGTGGGAACAGGGGCTGCCCTATGGGGACTGTACGGCTCTGCTCCCCACCTGGGGTATTCCCCCCAATGGGCACCGACTGGGTCACTCCTCAGATGTAGGTCGACACCCTGTCCGGATGGTCCTGCAAAGTTCTCTGTGCAGCCCTGCAGTCCAGGCAGAGATGTTTGAGACCCTGGGTTTCTTTTCCCTCTTAGACCTCTGCCATCTTTGCTAGTTACCAGGGATCATGGGCCCTCTGGGGCCAATCACCTGCGCTCAGCATGGAGACAGGTGGTGCCTTATGCCAGTACTGTAGGGATACTAACAGGGTCCAGTTTAGACCCATCTCCTGTGTGCCATCTTCTTCTATTTTCAGTGCCTCCTCTCCATCAGTATCTTCCTCAGAGGACAACAAATCTTCCTTCACCTGTCCTCTGCCTCTGAGTACACTCCATATATATATATATATATATATATATATATATATATATATATATATATATATATAAAGATTCCTGGTGGACATCTTAGATGTACTGGAAGTAGGCTCTTATTCTAGTCACAGTCCTGTATCTTTGGAGCTGTGACTCCTTGGAGCTTTCAGCAATGGCTCCGCTGTCATCCCTCCTCAGTCTAGGGCCTTTAAGGATTCATCAAGGATGGTTTGAAGGAGTCTCTTCTCTTTTCCTCCAGCTCCCAGAGACCTTCAGCTACAGCAGCTCCAAGGGACCTTCTGCTACAGTACTGCACACCCTCGGGATCTAGATTCTCACCTCTCATTGGGGCCTGCTGTCTTGCAGATTCTGACAGGGTCTAAACACCCTAGACATGACTGACCTCCTGATGCTGATTCAGCTCAAGCAGATGCCCTAGGAAGGAAGATGTTTTCCTCAGCACATGTTATGATGTGCATTGCCTCACATCAGGCAGCCTACAGCAGGCACCTGGGGTAGCAGTTAGGTCTGTGCCTAGCTGCAATGCAACCTAGTAAGTTAGTTGGGCATGCCATTTGCCCTTCTGTTAAAGGCCTGGAGCTGGCAAACCACCAGTCAAGGTCATCGTGCGATGCCAGTGGGGTCGCCTCCAGGCTTCTAGAAATTGCAGTCTGCAACATGCAGATGCCACAGTACACACTCAACATAATTGTTGATCTTCTAGGATAGCTTAACCATTGATTACCATACAATCCAAACCGCAAAACTCCTGTGCTAATGCTTACAAGGGGTTCGCAACCAAAGGGAGACAACCTTCAATAAACGCAATATTCCAGAACAGTTGCGCTCTCAAAAAGAAGTAGACTGAATGCAGAAATTCAACAAATTGTTATTTAATGCACAGCTTGTGAAAGCCCCTAGCTCCTTGGGCAAAGTGCCTTCAAGGGGCATAGTTACAAAACTACCAGCACTTATTTAAATACATGTTCCAATGTGACATCTTGTAACGATCACCCAATCAAAAAAGCAATTGAAAAAAAACTTCTTTTTAAATGTTCAGACCAAAACATGACATGACATATATCAAAACATACAAAACTTAAATTCTAACTTCATATACAGCCTACAAAAAAAACAGGAAGCTAGGAGTCAGTAAATGCTAGATCCAAGCTTGACATTACCAATTATGATTAAATTCTAGGATTTAATTTATCTTGGGGTTCTCCTAACTTGATTAGGGATACACCATCCTTTTAAGCCATAATAATCATGTATTAGTATGTAGGCGATGTTACAGTACGTATTGATGCTCATGACTTTTAATTTAAATAATGTCCTTCTATATATTAGAACTGATCAAAAACTTATTGTATGAACAATAACATAAGGTAGCACATAAATCAATTACTTGGTCACTCACTATACATTTAGATCTTAGAACTCTGGAGAGGGAAATAGATGCAAAAGAATTTAGAAGAGCCCAGCTGTACCAGAAGATTGTTGAGAAGCCCAATTGTACTGGAAAAATGATGTCTGCAGTCTATCCTATAAAAGTATAATGAAATATAGTTAGTATTAAGTATAGTTCAATTCAAAAAATACAGGAAATATACTATAGCTAACTGCTGTACAAAAAATGTATTAGTTCTGAGTTGCAAAGATTTCTGAGGATGAAAGAGGGAGACAGAACATATCTAACATTACCAGTCTATTTAGATCTCAAAAAAGGTTTAAGGTCCCAAATGTCATTCAAACCAGATGGAATAACTGCGTCAGCTTTGAAGATCCATGCACTTTCTTTTTGCATTAGTCTATTAGTCCTGTCACCACCTCGTGGGTTACACTACACGTGTTCTGTTCCCATAAATTTAAAATGGGATATGTTATTTCCATATACACAAGTGAAGTATCTCCCCACAGGGGTGTCCGTCTTCTGATTAATTATGGACCTTAAATGTTCCTGAATTTGTTCTTTGAGAGGCCTTACTGTCTTTCCAATGTAATATAGATTGCGTGTACACCATAATATGTAAACTACAAAGGGAGGTATACAAGTGATCAGTTCCCTCACCTCAATTTGTAAGCCATTAGGTAATATCAAATTATTCCCTATGTTCATATGTTTGCACACATTACATCTCTCACATTTATGATTTCTCTTTGGTCTTTGTGGTAACCACATTCTGTTAGGTTCTTTTTTCTGATAAAACTGTCTATTAACCAGTTTATCTTGGAGATTAGCTGTGCACCTAAAAGTAATGCTTGGTGTTTCTGGTATCAAATTGCTTAATTCTGAATCACCTTTCAGTATATCCCAGCTGTTCCATACTATGTTCCCTATTGCACCAGCAATGGCATTGAATTCTAAAGAACATGTTATTTTACTGGTTTCATTGATGCTGTCTCTGTTTTTCTTTATCAGGTCCATTTGTGTTTTTCTCTTTATTTTCATCAAGGCCTTATTTAACACTGTTGCTCCCATAACCCTAAAAAAAGGTTTGCATAGGATGGGGCCATTGATGGCCCCCATCGCGGTTCCGCACTGGAGACATATGAACATAGGGAATAATTTGATATTACCTAATGGCTTACAAATTGAGGTGAGGGAACTAATCACTTGTATAACTCCCTTCGTAGTTTACATATTATGGTGCACATGTAATCTGTATTACATTGGAAAGACAGTAAGGCCCCTCAAAGAATAAATTTGGGAACATTTGTGGTCCATAATTAATCAGAAGATGGACACCCCTGTGGAGAGACACTTCACTTGCGTACATGGAAATAACGTATCCCATTTTAAATTTATGGGAATAGAACACGTGAAGTGTAACCCACGAGGTGGTGATAGGACCTAATAGACTTCTGCAAAAAGAAAGTGCATGGATCTTCAAAGCCAACACAGTTATTCCATCTGGTTTGAACGATAGATGAGACCTTAAACCTTTTTTGAGATCTAAATGGACTGGTAATGTTAGAAATGTTCGGTCTCCCTCTTTCATCCTCAGAAATCTTTGCAACACAGAACTAATACATTTTTTGTACAGCAGTTAGCTATTGCATATTTTCTGTATTTTTTGAATTGAACTGTACTTAATACTAACTATATTTTATTGTACTTTTATAGGATAGACTGTAGACATCATTTTTCTGGTACAGTTGGGCTCCTCTAAATTCTTCTGCATCTATTTCCCTCTCCATAGTTCTAAGATCTAAATGTATAGTGAGTGACCAAGTAATTGATTTTATGTGCTACCTTATGTTGTTGTTCATAAATAAGTTTTTGATTAGTTCTAATATATAGGACATTATTTAAATTAAAAGTCATGAGCATCAATGTACGCACTGTAGCATCGCTTACATACTAATATATGATTATTATGGTTTAAAAGGATGGTGTATCCCTAATCAAGTTACGAGAACCCCAAGATGAATGAAATCCTGGAATTTAATCATAATTGGTAATGTCAAGCTTGGATCTAGCATTTACTGACTCTTAGCTTTCTGTTTTTTTCTAGGCTGTATATGAAGTTAGAATTTAAGTTTTGTATGTTTTGATATGATATGTCATGTTTTGATTTGAACATTTAAAAAGCAGTTTTTTTCCCAGTTGCTTGTTTGGGTAATTGTTACATGATGTTACATTGAAACATGTATTTAAATAAGTGCTGACAGTTTTGTAACTATCCCCCCTTGAAGGCACTTTGCCGAGGCGCTAGGGGCTTTCATAAGCCGTGCATTAAATGACAACAATTTGTTAAATTTCTGCATTCAGTCTACTGCTTTTTTAGAATACAACTGTTCTGGAATTTTACATTGATTACCATACCCTGCCCACCTTCCTTGCTCAGTTAGAGCCAGGGCCTCTGGGCAGCCCACCCTGCTGGTGCTGGCAGCTCCATGAGCAACTTCCTGCTCATCTCTCCAGTCACACCCCCTTCTAGGGGGGTCCTATTTTTTTCTTAACAGAAAAAAAAAAAAAAGACACAATAGAGTTGGGCACTCTTCAGGAAACTTGGTGGGGATCCTTCAGGGCCCTCTCACCAACCAAAAAAAAGAAATAAGTGGGGAATTGTGGAAGGTGACTCCTCCCTCCCCTTTTCTTTCTTGTCATCCTTCTCCCTGCCAGGGTGGGGGTATATCCCTATTAGTTGCTGCATACAACATGTGCCCCTGGGCGCTATCCAGTCCAACTCCACTTGGCAGCTGCACTGCATGTTGGGGGTGCTTGTACCTTTTTAAATCAACTACAGTAGCTCGTATGCAGGGTACATCTTGGTGAATTACTGGCCTATCTCGAACCTCCCCTTTTTGGGGAAGGTTCTTGAGAAGGTGGTTGAGGAACAGCTCGAGGGTCACCTCATGGACTTCCATATCTACGAACCTTTACAGTCTGGATTTAGGACCTTGCATAGCATGGAGACCGCGTTGGTTAGGGTGCTTAATGACCTGCTTAGGGCGAGGGATAGAGGAGAGCAAACGATTCTCGTTCTCCTCGATCTCTCTGTTTGACACTGTGGACCATGGTGTGTTATTGGACAGGCTGAGCGACTATGTAGGACTCACCAGCAAAGTCATCAGCTGGTTTGAGTCCTTTCTCTGGAGCAGGTCTCGGAGGGTGGTACTGGGGAATTATTCCTCAGCCTCAACGGACCTGTCTTGTGAAGTTCCCCAAGGTTCTGCCCTCTCCTCCATGTTGTTCGCAGTGTATATGCTGCCCCTGTGTGAGGTCATAAGGCAGTATGAGCTGAGTTTTCATTGCTATACTGATGACACTCACAACCTGTCTTTTGTACCCGGAAGATCAGATGTGATCCATGTGCTAAATGAATCCTTGGCAGAGATCTGGGCTTGGACGACGTCGAACTGGCTGGGACTTAACCCGGGGAAAACCGAGGTACTGGTGGTTGAGCCGAGTCAAAGGGGAGGAGTGGGGGCCTTTGGCGATCGGGTGGGGCTGTTTATTGGCCCCACTGACTGGAGGCCGCCGTAAAGGTGAAAAATTTGGGCATTGTTCTGGATAACGACCTAACACTTGATGCTCAGGTGTCAGCCACAGTCCGAACTGGCTCCTACCATCTCTGGAACATCCTCAAATTAAGTCCCTTATCCCCCGCTGATGACCTGGCCATGCTGGTGCTTGCTTTTGTTACCTCAAGGCTACACTACTGTAACGCACTTACCCCGGGTCAGAGGTGGTGTGATGCGGTGCCTGCAGCTTTTGCAGAACACTGTGGCCCGGTTGTTGACTGGACACTCGAGGTTCAGTCACATTACACCGGTGCTGCGCAAACTACATGAGCTTCTGGTGTGCTGGCTCATCACCTTTAAAGTAGGCCTTCTGACCTATAAGGCCCTACATGGGTTGGGTCCGAGCTATCTAAAGGAGCTCCTGCATCCCTAAACCCCATCTAACTTTCTCAGGTCGGCTGGAGAGGCCCTCCTGGAGGTTCCCTAGGCATGATTTAAATCTTCCAAGTACCAGGCATTCGAAGTAGCAGCTCCGGTCCTCTGGAATTCATTGTTGGCGTGCCTCTGAGAGGCACCTTCGGTAGAGATCTTTAAGAAATGATTAAAGCCCTTGGGACGTAATATAACCACTGACACAGTTAATGGATCATCGAGCAGTTCGGTAATTAGTCTGTTTTTAGATTTTTTGTGGGTATGTAAATGTTATGGATTTATGTTGACTGTTCTGTACTGCTTTGTATGTCTGTATTTTTATTGTAAGGGTCCCCTGAGCCTTCCGGGAAGGGCGCCCAGTACAAATAAAGTTTACTACTACTACTGTGGTTGCAGCAGAAGCAGGTCATCTTTTGGATGAAATCTTTCTTCTATGTTGGATTTTTTTCGGTTGGTGTGCCCCTTTTCTTCTTTATGTATTTGGACCCTTAGCCCACTACCCTTTGGGGCATCTGGGCAGATGCACACATCTCAACTCCCTTGGACCCTCCAGTCCTGCAACTCCACATGTACCTAGGTTTCCTTTTTTCTCCCCTGATGTAATAAAGAGGGACATGGTTAACTCACAAGTTTAATCAATTCTCTATCCGCTAGCATGGAGTTGCCCCTTTTTTTTCCCAGCAGTCTGTGTGTCCCTTTCCTTTTTTGGTACACTCTGCTGTCTCATTTGCAGGTAGGTCCCATTAATGGGCATCCCCCTTGGGACTCTGGCACAGCCACATGTTCAGGGTTTCTGCCCTATTTTTTCAGACCACTATCCACCTTCTGTCTGGCTAGTGGTGTGAGGCTCTGGCTGTATAAACCCTACTACCCCTTGTGCCACCGCATTTGCCCTGTTCTTATTTCTAAGTTAGTAGTTGGGTTTTATTTTGTTATTTAGTTTATTCCTGTGTCTTTTCCCTGTCCCATTGGGCAAGACAGGATCTAGCCCTCTGTTGCTTTTCTCTGCACTTTGTTTCTTTCCCGGCAAACAGAACTGAAGTGCATGACTGAGCCAGCGTCTGTTATTGGCTGGCGTGCGTGGCATCACGTGAAAAAATAATTTGCTCCCGGGGGTCCCAGTGCCTCTTGCTCCAGACCCATCAGTGGTAATCAATGGTAAAGATATAGCAGAAGATCAACAGTTATTGTAAGCACATACTTTTCATTTTCTGAAGGATGGAGTAACGTTTTAGTGCAAAATTGGGGACATCTCTGAAAATCAGTGACTAGAAAAGTATGCTCCTAATAAAACATGGATGGTCTACACTGCTGAACTGGACTACTTCTTTCTGATGGTTTTCTTGGGAAATGTCAAGTTAGTTTAATCCACCTCTGATATAAAAATGGTACAAAACACTGCAGCACAAAAGGAAATCATTTAGGCTTTATAGTGACAGAACAGATTTTGCATAGAAAAAAATGCTTTTTAATTAATTGACTTGCTCAGTATAAGTCACACTCTTTGGGGTTCCTTAGAGAAGCTACAAACATTTGATATAGTTCTAGAACCCCGACACTTTCTTTCCCTACCTCCTGACCCTCTCCAGCTCTTATCCCAAAACCAGATTTATAGTAAGTACAGAAACTGCTCAAAAAAGCCACATCTGAGAATACCTTACATTGGCTGTCTTTGCTTGAAGTTTAGGTTGATTTTCAGAATTGGAATTTGAGCAGAATTTTTATCAGATGCAGTGTTTTGGGTTTTTAGTAGCACTTATCAGCCTGTATAGTGTACTATTCAAACACACTTTCTTCCTGACTTAAGCACCGGCTGTTAGTGCAATATGTCAAACAAAAACAAATGAACTGGCTATTAAGTTTAAAAACAGGTGTGTTTATGGTCACAGCCTTTAAAGTGAGTGCATGGATTGAAGTGATAAATGAGTGAAAGGGCTAGGGGCCTTCGCCCCTCTATCATGGGGGTTACTCAGAAGATGAACCATAATAGAAAATTCTTCTCATCTCCTTCATATCCCTTCAAATCTTCACATTTCTGACAGTGGCTGTATAGCCTGGCCTGTCTTTGTAGGAAACAGACCACATACCCATGGTCAGGAGTTCGAAGAGCAGTATAGGCTTACAGAATGGGAAATACCAGTAATGTTTAGGGGTGTTAAGATATAAACATGGTCACAGAAAAATAACCATGAGAAAATGATCAGTTTATTGTAATGTCATGATATTAGGACATCTGGTTTGGGGTTTAGTGGGAAAGACCCTTGACATCCTAAATTTGGGGGGAAACTGAGCTGTGAATTGAAAGATTCAAATGTTTCGCAATTTTTTTGTTATGAATTCTGTAATAATGTGGAAAAAGCTTATCACAATATAGGAAAACAGACGCAGTCTCTGTATCACCGGTGGTTATCATGCATCATTTTATCATCTTTCTTGGGTCTTCAGGATCACAACTGTTCTCTGCCCATTAGGCTACACTGTACCGTTACTACATTATCTGTTGCTCAGTATGGACAGGATTAACCATGCCTACTGTGCTCTTCCTCTTCCCACAAGGGGGCTACTGGAAGCAGGAGTTGAGAGGAAGTGTGTGACAACAAAAACCACCCCCCATGCAAAATAAAAAGGCAGTGCAGCAAAAGTTGCCCTTAAAACAAGTGCATACTTTTATTGTGGAACCCCAAATCAACAGCAGACACATGAAACCCCAGTACTTGGAACCACACCGTTTTTTTTTTCCTCAGGGGCCCGGAGTTCTGTGTGCCTGCTGCTTTTTGGGGGGATTCCACAATAAAAGTATGCACTTACTTTAAGCATGGAGCGCAGTTTTGCCGGTCAGTGTTCTAGTTGTTTAACCGCAGCCCTACCTAGTGCTGGGAACCGTTTGTTGTTTTGTTGAGAAGAAGTGGAATAAGGCAGTAAGTTGAAAAACGTAACCTATTTAAGCTGAAAGTCAAAAAACACATCAAATCTGGGCAGATTTTCACTTGAACCTTTTAGTGAAATGACAGATGTCTTGGCCAGATCTTCGAAAGCCTCATTGAGTTTTGATCTGTGGCCTGTGGAAACACAGTAGCAATGTGACTACCTGAACAGTCTTATTTGTAGCTAAATACAGAAATGCTTAGCAAAAACCCTGTCTGGCTAGTGGCAGCTTATACACAGACCAAAGCAGTGTTTCTCATGTGAGGCCACTGTGCCGGCATGCGGCCCCAGCACAAATTTCTGTAGATACAGGACTCATTAGAGCCCCAATTTCAGAGGTAATGGAGTGGGCAGTTTCTTACCCTTAAAAAAAAAAAAAAAGGGGGGGAGATACAGTTTAAAGGGACACATTCATGTACAGTGGCATACATAGTTGAAAGGCCCATAAAAAGTTATTTTAATTGAGATATTGGGCATACCTGTAGCTGGAAGTAGTCCAGAGATATAGATGACTGAGTCTGTGCAATATAACTACTACATTAGGGCCATTCTTAGAACCTTGTAATGTCAGTGACGATCAAGCAGTGCCTCACTGCATTGAGTTAAGCACTGCTTGATCATCACTGACTTCACAAGGTTCCAAGAATAGCTCTGATATAGTATTTATATTGCACAGACTCGTTCAAAGAGCTCTCTGGACTGCTTCCAGCTACAGGTATGCCCAATGACTCAATTAAAAGATTTTTTTCATGGGCTTTCAAACTGTGTCTGACACTGTACATGAATTTGTCCCTTTAAGTAAAAATATTTCAGACTTGAGTTTTTGTGTACTGTGTGAAAAAAAAACAAAAAAACGTAGAAACATAGACTTTGACGGCAGATAAGGACTGCTAGGCCCATCTAGTCTGCCCATTTCCCTACCTACAGGATAGGCTGCAGATCCTAGTTAACCAACAGCCTATTTCTTCCTACCCCCCACAAGAATTGTCTTATGTCTGTCCCATGCATTCTTGAATTCTCCCACAGTTTTAGACCCCACAACCTCCTCAGGAAGGCTGTTCCACACATCCACTACCCTCTCTGTGAAATAATACTTCCTCACATTGCCCCTGAACTGCCCTCCTTCTATCTTTTAAATTGTGTCCTCTTGTTCTTGCAAGTCTCTTTTTCTGAAAAATGCTACCCTCTTGGACTTGTTGATTCCACTGAGGTACTTAAAGTTTCTATCATGTCCACCTCTCCTTCTTTCCTCAAGGGTATACATATTAAGCTCCTTTAGTCTCTCCTCATACGGCTTCTCTTGCAGACCCTGCACCATTTTAGTTGCCCTCCTCTGGACTGCCTCTATCCTCGTCTATGTCCTTATGGAGATGGGGTTCCAGAACTGGACACAGTACTCCAGATGGGGTCTCACCAACTGTCTGTACAGAGGGATAACAACTTCCTGTTTTCTGCTGATGATGCCTCTCCTATACATCCCAGTATACCCCAGCCCTCCCTACTGCCTTTCTCACATTGCATGCTAACCTTAAGGTCATCTGATATGATTACCCCCAGGTCCCTTTCCTTTTTGTTGTTGTTACTACCTCCTCACCCATTGTGTATTCTTCCCCTGGGTTCTTGTTTCCCAGGTGCATTATTTTGCACTTTGCATTGAATCCTAGCTGCCATACTTCTGACCATTCCTCCAACCTTGCCAAGTCCCTTTTCATCCTTTCCACGCCTCCTTGTGTATCAACCCTGTTGCAGATCTTTGTGTCATCTGCAAAGGCATTCTTTTCCTTCCAGTCCTCTGCAATGTCACTGATGAAGACATTAAAAGGACTGGACCCAATATGGAACCTCTGTGGTACCCCATTAGTAACCCCTTTCTTCAGAGTGGGACTCCATTTACAATTACCTTCTGTGTCCTGTTGTCCAGCCAATGTTTTACCTAGGCTACCACCCTGGGTCCCACTCCCAGGCTGGTTAATTTGACTATTAATCTTTGTGTGGGACTGTGTCAAATGCCTTGCTAAAGTCTAGGTAGGCCATGTCCACAGCCCCTCCCTGGTCTACTACTTTGGTCACCCAGTCAAAGAAATCTATTAGATCTGCCTGACATGACCTTCCACAGAACCCATGCTGCCTTGGGTCCCAG
Organism: Neoceratodus forsteri; assembly: GCA_016271365.2. Taxonomy (NCBI): domain Eukaryota; kingdom Metazoa; phylum Chordata; order Ceratodontiformes; family Ceratodontidae; genus Neoceratodus; species Neoceratodus forsteri. Next base: position 47,675,819 of record JADMNL010000027.1, read on the forward strand.
CTCCACTGACCTCTAGGTACTCGACTATTCTTTCCTTCAGAAGTGACTCCATCACTTTCCCTACCACAGAGGTCAGGACTGACAGGTCTGTAGTTTCCTGCCTCTGTCTTGGACCCACTTTTGTGAAGGGGAATCACATCTGCCTTCCTCCAGTCCTCGGTACCACACCATCCTCCCATGATTTATTAAAAGAGTAGCCAGTGGTTTCACTAGTTCCTCCTTAATTTTTTAGAATTCTGGGGTGAATTCCATCAGGACCCATTGCTTTGTCCACCTTCAGTTTTAGGAGTTCTTGCAGAACCCTTTCTTCTGTGAAAGGACTGGGATCGACTCCTATCCAAGAGTGCTTCTGTTAATTGGATTAGGCACTTCCCCTCCTCTTTTGTGAATACTGAGCAGAAATATTCGTTCAGTATTCCTGCTTTTTCACTGTCCCCTCTGCCCACCACTCGCTCATTCTATTCAGCCTCACTATCCCTCCCTTTGTCTTTCACGCCGCTGATGTACCTCTAAAAGGTTTATCCCTTCTTAACTGAGTTGGCTATCTTTCCTCAGTTTGGGCCTTTGCTATTCTGACTTCCTCCTGCTTCCTTCTGCCTTAACTGGTACAGCTTCTGTCCTGCTCCTTCTGTGTTTCTATACTCCGAATGCTATCTTTTTTTCCTGACTTTACAGCCACCTCTTTTGAGAACCATAGTGGCTTTTTCTTTGTTTTGATTTGTTTATTTGCTTCACACAAAGGCTTGTTGCCTCTGTGATGGCAGTTTTGATAATTCCCCATTGTTGCTCCACACCTCCTTCTAGCCTGTTTGCTAGTGCTTTTCTGAGGCACTCTCCCATCTTGCCAAAGTCAGCCCTCCTAAAGTCCAGTACCCTCACTTTTGTATGGCTTGACTCTGTAGCTGAGTTTAATGTGAACCACACTGTTTGATGGTCACTTGTCCCCAAATGGCAACCCACTTCTAGATCTGAGATGCTCTCACTGCACCCATTTGAGAGTACGAGGTCTAAGATTGCTCCCTCATGAGTGGGTTCCGAAACTAGCTGTCTAATGCCTGCCACCTGTAGGGCATCAAGAATGGCCCTGCTCTTGGATGTGGCTGCAGCAAATGTGCTCCAGTTAAGTGTCATATCATGTGGTTTGGAGTACATCAGGAGATTGGGGTGAAATTAGTAAGCACTGAGGCCACCAGTAAGTTCTGGCGGTTGCTTTTTGAGGCACTTTAAGGTTCTTTGAGGCCACCGAGATTTGGGAGTTGAGAATCACTGCACTACAGTACATTGAATGCACAGTTGCAGGTTATTTTTTGTTATCGTTCCAGACTGGTCAGTTGGAGCCTCTGCTGTCCTCCTTCACAGATGAGGAAGAGATGCAAATGAAGAGAATGCTGCGGAGAATGGACGTTTTGGCAAAGGTAAGGGGCACGCACCAGACAATTCAGTGAATTGGAAATCTGTAGTGGGCAGCTTTGTTAGTTGAAAATGCACTGTCTACAGATAAGTGCCAGAGATGACATTTCCTGTTTCATCCGATGTATCCTAGCTTACACCACCTCTGTCTGGCTTTCTGACTGAGGAGGAAGTCAGTGCTCTTAATGTTGCTTCTTTCCCAGATTTTCATTATTGGTAAGATTTGGAATATAGCATCTCACAATTTAAAAAATTCCAGTTCAGTATATTTGTCTTGTGAGTCAAACTGAGGCTATGTTTGACTCAGAACGTTTGATCACTATTCTTTTACTTTCCTCTTTGGCCTCCCCCTTCCCGATATCTTAGTAACCATGTTAGCACTTGTCCTCTGGATGGGAGGGTGGGCAAGCTTCTGCCCTTGTGACAGACTTTGATGCTGCCACATGGTCAGACTTTAGGTTGCACATGAACAACACATGGCCTGTTCCAAACACTCCCTTCCTCTCCTAAGCAAGGGAATCCCAAGACTTTGTGTGAAAATGAGTGTCTCAGGCTGTAGTGCAGAGCACGGCCACCATGTCACCAAGCCCAGCAGTTCATTAATTTTTAAAGAAATATTTTCTCTTGAAAGCAGTTTCTTTAATTATAGATTGAGATTGTGCTCGCTGTCAATCAGAGCACTCCTTTTCCCTACATGTGAGACAAATCTTATTCTGCAAAGTGCGTTTTTAACCCATGTATTCTTCTCATATTCATAACTCTCTGCAGTTAGCCTGCTCTGTAGAACTGCCCGGAGAATGGAACTATATGCTAATGATGGAATCATTGGCACGTGACAATTATTCAAACTGCTGCCCTCATCTGCTGATATTCTATCAACATCTCATATTTCTTACTCTACCTCACAAGTCTAGACACCCAGGAGATCCCTCAGGTCGTTGTTGGCTTTTTGTGAAGTATAATTTCATAAATTATACATAATTTTCTTTCTGCTGCCTTCATTCATTATTTAATGTTATTATAACATCTAATTTGTTTAGTTAGATTTAGCGCTTATTTCTTGGTTCTTCGCGGTTTGGTATAACCATTGAGGAACCGAGTAGTTGTTTGTCAGTTGCGGACTTTTCCCTCTTTAATTTCTCTATTTTCTTTAAAAAAACAAAAGAAAGTATTACTGTGTTAAGTTTTATGTGTTTTGTATAAACCGCTAACCCGGTTTCTTTATAACCGGTAACCTGGTTACTGTGAACTGTTGTATCTGTTCCGAGAACCGCTGACCCGGTTCCGAATTTTCTGAATTTATCGGTTCTTTTGAGTCCTAATCGGTTCCTGAACCGCCAAAAAAAAGATAAAATCTTTGTGGTTAAGGTTTTTCTCCTGGAAATGGAGCATTCTGAAAAACCTAAGAAAAAGACTACCCCCCCAGGTTTTAAAAACTGTGTGAAGTGTTTGCCAAGGCAGACAACCATGACAGTTGTGTGTTCTGCCTGGGAACTGATCATCTGAATTCTGACTGTGAAATTTGTAAATCTTTCCCACAGAAAATTGTTGGAAAAAAGGATGGAGAGGTTGAACAAGAAGTTAGGGGGTGTTTCAGGCTCTAACCAGTCAACACCTTCCAAATCAGTGGGTGAAACCGCAGTTTCTTCTGTTAACACCCCTGAGAAGGGTGAATCAACCTCTTTAAAGAGACTGAGTGGGCCGGCTGACTCTCTGGTCCCCTCCAAAAAGTTAAAGAAGACTAAGAACGTCAAACCCCAGGCTAAACCTACAGGGGATTCTTCTGTGCCTCACAGTCTGCCTGCTGCTAAGGAAATTGCCAGGGCTATTAAAGTCATTGAGGCAATCCAGGGGTTTATACCTTCTCCAACCCCTCCTCCTCCTCCAAGGGTTCAGGAGATTACTCCCTGCTTGGACCCCCAGTCTCAAGAGATGGATACTGGGGAGTATGATTTACCAGAGCAAGACGAAGGTGAGCCCATTGAACCGGAACTCTCACCTGAGCAGGAATTTAGTTCTCCTCCTCGGCCTGAGGATTTTTCCTTTGTGAGGAAAATAGTAGATGCCCTTGACCTGGCTACAACCGAGGTCATAGAAGATGAGGAGGCAGAATATATGGAGATGATGGGGTTAACACCCACTAAGAAGACTTTTCTGCTTATTAATACATTCTTCAAGAAGGATTTATTCACAATCCTGCAGAACCCTAACTCTATCACACCTTTGGACAAGAAGGCTGACAGCAAAGGAGCTGACTTCCTCTATTCTCACCCTGATCATCAGGGTATAGTCCAGCATGCAGCCTGTGAGAAGGCGATGGTTCCTTTATCCTCTCACCCACCTGAGAAGGATTCAAGAAAAATGGACAGTATGTCAAAGAAGGGGTATTTAGCTACCTCTCTGGGGGTCAGACAAGCTAATTACCAGGCCCACGCTGCACAGTATCAGAAGACACTGTGGCAGTCTGTTTTGGCCATGTCAGAGAAGGTTCCCTCTCCTGTCTCTGATGACCTAGCAGAAACAGCCAGATTTGGACTGGAAGCATCCAGATACCTGTTCCAGATGGCAGCAGATGCCAGTGACAACACTGCTAGGATTATGGCTCTGACTGTAGCCCTGAGAAGGTTTGCTTGGCTAAGGGCTACAAATCTAACACAGGATATCCAGGCTAAGGCCATGGATTTCCCTGTTCAGGATCACTCTCTCTTTGGCCAACAGACTGAAGAGTATATGAAAAAGGTGGATGAATACAAAACTACCTTTAAGTGTAATTCATCCAAGGACAGGCCTTCTACTTCTTATAGGCCTTATGGAAGGGGAGGTAGAGGAAGGTCCTATGGCAGGCCCTTCTATCAGCCTCAAGCTGTTTCACAGCTGCAGCCATACCCACAGCAGACTGGGTATTATAGGGGCCAGAGGCTGGAGGGGCTCCAGGAGGGGTTCCCAATCCACCCAGGCTCAGGCCCCACCTAAACAAAATCCCTGACTCCTTTGCCAAGGTCGCCTCCCCTATACCAGTAGGGGGCAGACTGGCTCACTTCTTTCAGCCTGGCAGGCCATAACCACAGGCAAGTGGGTATTGGAAGTAGTGAGTCAGGGATTCTCCCTGAGTTTCAAGTCCTTCCCTCCTCTGAAGTCAAGGCTATTCAAACCAGCCTCCCTTCTTGAAGAACAGCTCCTGGAAATGGAGGTTCAAACCCTGCTCAGCATAAAAGCAGTGGAGCCAGGTACCAACCCTTCAGAGGGGCAGAGGGTTTTACTCCCCGTATTTTCTTACCAAGAAGAAAAATGGGGAGTGGCGGCCTCTTCTGGACCTAAGGCATCTGAACAAATAGCTGGCAAAGCCAAAATTCAGGATGGTGACCCTACCTTTAATTTTACCTGTTATTCATTAGGGAGATTGGCTGGCATCTCTAGACTTAAAAGATGCCTATTTCCACATCCCCATAAGGGAGTCTCACAGAAAATATCTCAGTTTCAGACTCCTTTCAGGTCATTACCAGTTCTCAGCCCTGCCCTTCGGTCTAACCTCAGCACCAAGAGTATTCACAAAACGCTTGGCAGTGGTAGTGGCATTCCTATGAAAACTAGGAATTACAGTTTTTCCCTATCTCAATGACTGGCTAATAGTGGGAACGTCATTCAAACAGGTGCGCAAGCACACCTGGAAATAACAAAAGATTTGTTGCAGTCTCTGGGCTTCCTGCTAAACCAGGAAAAGTCCATCCTCACACCGGTTCAAGTCCTGCATTTTATAGGAGCAGAACTGAATACCTTAAAGGGAAGAGCTTTTCTTCCAGAGGACAGAGTTCAGTCCTGATTGCCTCATTTGAATTGGGAAAGCCATGTTCTGCAAGAAGATACTTGCACATACTGGGACATATGGCTGCAGCAACAGGAGTGGTCTTGCGAGCAAGACTTCAAATGAGGAACATACAGTTTCATCTACAGACACAGTGGTGCCAAAGAAAGGACCATATGTCAAAATTTATCCCTGTAACAAGGTCAGTGATCCAGTCCCTGCAGTGGTGGACAGATATCCACAATCTTAAGTACAGGAGTTCCCTTTCAAAGGGAAAATCCCTCAGTCATCCCTACAACAGATGCTTCTCTGTTAGGATGGGGTGCTCATATAGGAGAGCACACTACCCATGGCACTTGGTCAAGCATGGAGTCTCTCCTCCACATACATCTGCTGGAGCTCAGAGCAGTGTTCCTGGCTCTAAAAAGTTTTTCCCAGTTAATACAGGGCAAGATGGTGCAGGTCAGAACAGACAACACCACTACAATGTTGTACATAAGCAAGGGGGAACAAGGTCAGACCCCCTGTGCACAGAGGCCATGAAAATTTGGGAACTTGCTTACTCTCTAAAAGCTTCCTCCCAAGCCATTCATGTACCAGGCAAGGACAATACCCTGGCAGATGCTTTAAGCAGGATCAACCAGGCACATCACAAATGGTCACTGAACAGACAGGTACTGGACTTGGTGTTCAGACGATGGGGCACTCCAGAGATGGGTCTCTTTGCCTCTGACGAGAATCACATGTTACCCCTATTCTGTTGCAGGCCACCAGTCAGGGGCACAATTCCCCTGGATGCCCTGGCCTTGGACTGGCCAGGAAAGCACCTATATGCCTTTCCTCCCTTCCCTCTCATCTTCAGAGTGCTACTCAAACTCTGGTCACAGCCTGTGTCCATGATTCTGATGATAGCACCAGACTAGGCCAGACAGCCATGGTATCCCCTCCTGCTGTCAATATCAGTGTTCACACCAATCCTCCTACCCAGGAGGCACAGCCTGTTAACTTCCCACCAAGGAAAGATCCTGTATCCGAACCTCAGGTCTCTCAGACTCAAGGCCAGGCTCTTGAGGACTTAGAGTTTGCAAATTTGCAGCTTTCCCAGGCTATTCTGGATATCCTAAAAGGATATAGAAAACCTTCTACTAAGAAAAACCTATAATGCAAAATGGAAAAGGTTTTCTGTCTGGTGCGATGCTAAACATGTTTCTCCTTCTCCGGCAGAGATTCCACTATTATTGGAATACCTTACTGAACTGCACTCTCAAGGCCTCAAACCTACATCCCTGAAGGTGCACTTGGCATCAATTTCAGCTTTTATCTCAGCAGGGAAAACTGTTTCCCTTGCATCTAACCCTATTTTAAAAAAATTCTTTAAAGGATTAGCCCACTTGCATTCTCCTATTAATAAACCAGTCCCAGTATGGGATCTGAATATTTGCATTGCTTAGCTCATGAAACCTCTATTTGAGCCAATGTCTTCAACACATTTGCAATATGTCACATGGAAAACTGTGTTTTTGGTAGCAATCTCTTCTGCTAGAAGAATAAGTGAGTTGCAAGCATTGTGTGTGGAAAGGATTATTTATCTTTTCATAATGATAAAGTAGTACTCCGTACTAACAGAAGGTTTCTCCCTAAGGTGGTTTCTGATTTCCACTTGAATCAGTCCATGGCATTGCCAGTCTTCTTCACAGAACATGTCAGTTCAGGAGAGCGCAGGCTCCACAGTCTGGATGTTAAAAGAGCATTGAGTTATTATCTAACTCACACCAAGGATCACAGAGCTGATAAACAGCAACTTTTTCTCACTAATGAGGATATGGGAAAGGACACTCCAGCCTCTAAGAGATCACTCTCTCGCTGGACAGTTCAATGCATTCAGTTTTGTTATACGAAATCTGGAAAACAGGCCCCAGCAGGCCTCAGGGCCCACTCTACTAGGGGCACAGCTGCTGCTATAGCAGCTTCTAGGGATATCCCCTTGCTGGAGATCTCAAGTAAAGCAGCTACCTGGAGGTCAGTATGCACCTTTACTAAACATTATAGTTTGGACTTGCAGTCCAGAAGTGATGCCAGGTTTGGCACACCAGTCCTACAGAGCCTCTTTCCTAAGTAGGTATTCTGCCCACCTCCAAATGTACTGCTTTGAAGTCTGCAGAGAGTTAGGAATATGAGAAGAATACATGGGGTTAGAATAAAAAATTACTCGCCTTAGTAATCTTGTTTCTTCCAATGTATTCTTCCATATGCATAACTCTCCCTCCCTGCCTCCCCTTCCAGAGCCTCTGAATGGTCTTCTTAATTGACAGTCCTAAACACAGGCACACTTACTTTAATCCTGTGGGGTTGTTTCTTCATACTTACCTTTCTTTTCCCCCAGGTGATTCTGGGTGTTTCAGATAGGCCTGATACCACATTCATCAGTATCAGTGGTATGGTTAGTATAGAACAGAGCTGTCTATATCAAGCAGTTTTTTGAGCTTGAGTCACTTAGTGAGGTTGCCTTGTGGGCTTCCCAGAAATCTGAGATGTTGATAGAATGTACAGCAGATGAGGGCAGCAGTTTGAATATTTCACGTGCCAATGATTCCATTGTTAGCATACAGTTCCATTCTTCAGGCAGTTCTACTGAGCAGGCTAACTGCAGAGAGTTATGAATATGGAAGAATACATTGGAAGAAACAAGATTACTAAGGTGAGTAATTTTTTCTTCCTGCGCAGCAGCTGCACTGGAAATGAAAACCTGCAGAGAAAGATTTTGAAATTTTAATGTAGTATTGTGAATCCAATACTGCTGTTGAGATCACCACAGTTGTAAGAGTGGCGCCACTTACATACATAGGGTATTAGAACCTGTTCTAGTACACTAACAATACACATAAGACCAGTATTGTAACCTTAAAGAGCATCTTTCCTGATCATCAAATGAAACACACAACAGGTGCCTTACCTGCCCCAAAGTTAAGTGGTACAGAAATTATAATTGTATCATTGCCAGAATTTGAGAGAGAGAGAGAGAGAGAGAGAGATTGTAATTTGGCTCTGTAGAGCGAGAGCCCAATCCCTTCCACTTCCCAATTTGGAGACACGTCCCCATGCTATAATGTTTTGTGATGTAAAAGTATGGAGAGTGCAAGGACACGCTCCGTAGAATTGTATAAGAACCCATTTTTTAAGTTCTTTTTTTAACATTCTAGGGTGCCAATTTCAACATGTCAATGCCACTAATCAACTAACAGTCACCTTGTTAGTTGAGCTGTTGCCTTGATTTGTTGAAATCGGCACCATAGAATATTAAAAAAGAACTTAAAAACGGGTTGGAGCACGCCCCTGCGCTCTCCATACTTTTGCATCACAAAATGGGGTGTGTCTCCAAATCAAGAAGTGGAAGGGATCATGCTCTCGGCTCCACAGAGCCAAATTAAGATCCCTTCCCTCGAATTCTGGCAACAATAAATATAATTTCGGTACCACTGAACTTTGGGGCAGGTAAAGCTCCTGTTGTTTGTGGAAGGGAATTTCAAAAAGAGCAGGCAAGGTGCTCTTCAAGAGTGGTCTCTGTGTCAGTATTAACATACTGCATAACCATCATAAGAACCTTTTATGGTTAGCTGTTCAAAGTTCTGTTCTATGCAACAGAGATCTGCTATGCCGAAAAGACTTTTACTTTGGCCCCACGTTTTTGTTCTCCTTGTTTAAGCAGCAAATCTGCATTGCCCTGCCCCACCATATTACTTGGTAAGTTTAACTCCACTTTTGTGTCATTGTGTACATTATTTTATGTATATTATTGTTTTATAACTACTGTGAAAGTAGCTCCAACATACATAGTAACACATTATTCTAACAACATGAATTATAACTGCCCTTCCAAACTTGGGCACTGTTTCTGCAAAGTGCATGATGCCCTGGAGTTTAGAATGTTTTTTTTCCAAGATGCTGTCTCTCTCTGATCTTCAGCAATCAGTCTTTCACCATTCAGTCACACTGATGGGTCTAAGCTGGAGGCGCTAGAACCCTGCAAGAGCAAATGTTTGCAGTCTAGGAGGGGACTAATGTTGGTGCTGGCACCTCCCATGAGGCACACATAGTGCACTCATAGTGACTCCACGCTCATGGGTTGGCCAGTAACCAATGCTGGACCCTCCCTTCCTCAGTTCTGTTTTTCCCCACCATCAAGTGCGCACTGTGGGAACTCTTCAGTCATTTTAACTGCGTCACAACTTCCTCAGTTCGCCAACGTATTTGTTCGATGCCGAATTTTCTCAGCACTGTGTATTTTCTGGTTCGGTTTAATCCAACTCGTTCTAATTTAGCACCAGACCTCTTTTCTCTGATTTTTTCATCATTTTTCTCATGTCAGGTCCTAAAAAACATAAGAAGACCAAGGAGAAGGTTAGCCCCCCTTGCCCGTGCGTCAGTGCTCCTGTGGGGATCCAGTTGCCATCTAGGACCGACATGATGAATGCTGAACCTGTCTTGGCACTGACCATGACATAGCTAGGTGCGACACATGCTTCTCCATGAACTGCCACACCCTCAAGAAGCATCCATGGAAGTGGGGCAGTGACCCTTCCATTTGGACACAGACATAACACCAGGGTTGTTAAGAGAACATCAAGAGGAAGGAGGTGCTCTTAGAACTGTACTACTTTACTGAACTGAAGAACTAGAACTCTATTACTGGGAACTTCAATTTAGGGTAAAAAACGAACAAAAAAGTGTGTTTGTCTGAGTTGGGTGAAGGAATTGTTATCTGCGCAGTTAGCTAGGTGAAGAAACAAACTGTTAATTAGGGGGCGTGGCTTACAGAGAAGGAAGCCAGGTGTTTGCATTTAAAAACTGACCTAGATAGCCTGTGGCAGAGAATGGCAAGAGGAAGGAGGTGCTGTTAGAACTATACTACTCTACTGGACTAAAGAACTAGAACTCTTACTGGGAATTTCAATTTAGGGTAAAAACAAACAAAAAAAGTGTGTTTGAGTTGGGTAAAGGAATTGTTATCTGTGCAGTTAGCTAGGTGAAGAAAAAAGCTGTGAATTAGGATGCATAGAAACAGAAGTTGATGGCAGATAAGAACCGCAAGGCCCATCCAGTCTGCCCATTTCTTTTTCTACCTGTAACCCCCCTGCAAATGGGGGTTCCCAAAAGACTTCCAGGAGCTTGCTTGAATGCTCCAAGCCTGAATGGTGTTTGGCATTTAAGCCATTTATCAGTGAGTGTTTTTAGAACCTCTGGTACTGTCTCTTTAAGAGCTGTCTGCTTGCAGACATAATTAGTTTGTATGGGGACTGTGTGTTTCTTTGATTGAGTACCACTCAAGCTGCTGCCAATTCACTTCATTTTTGCAGTCACTAGGAGTGCAAAGGAACCTATCTGAAAGATGTAACTGTTTGCCAGAAATTATTTAGAGTAATAATGAAATTACAGTTTGTCTAACTCTGCTTTCTTTGCAGTCAGAACTGTGTCTGCTAGTTTCCCATTCTAGTTTTGAACTGCTGAACTGGACCAATCAGTGTGGGGTAAGCTAGCTCTAAAATGGTGCCTTGGACGAATCAGAACTTGGACTCATAATCTGAGCCAGCCACAAGAGGATTGTATGGGCAGTGACTCTGGGAGATGTAGTTTAGACTTCAGTGCCTTTTGGACCAACAGCAGCAGTCTATTGAGTGACAGCCAATCCAGTCAAGAACTGGGAGGAACTCAAAGGAAGTGCCGTTTTGTCAGTTGGAGTTCAGTTGAGCTTTGGCAGTGAAGAAGGAAGGAGCCCTGTGTTTTTTCAGTGTGCAGTTTTAGTCAAAAACGTGTAAGGCCCAGAGTTCCGGTCTGCAGTTGTGTAACAGCTTGTTAGGACTGAATCATTCCTGTGAAAAGAATCAAAGGATCTCTGAAGAGTAGAAACCAGGCTCACCCTGTAGAAGACTGGAGGAATTGCTGAAATTGCATTTGGTCTGTCAGGAACTGAATCTGCTGTGTGTTCTCCGGTATTGTGCAGTAATTGCGATCGGGATACAGATGCAGCCTGTCTGGTATAGTGCTTTTTATATGGATGTGTAAGAGGTTTGTGTACCTCAAGTGAGCCCTGCTGACATTGAAGGACCCTATCTTATTTGGAGGTCGTGAGTACTAATTCAGGTCGCTCCTGTTGAATTGCCACATTAAATCCAAATGGAATTACTGTACTGCTGACTGTTTAATTCTCCTTTCTCTGTGTGAAAGGGCCCCTACCAGCTGCCACGGTTTGGACTAGCCACTCAGGGCTTGGGGTACCCAGGGACAGTAACTGATAGGGATAGGCCTGTGCACAGAGCCATAGGTAGATTATTAGAGTGATAAGCTAATTAACCTGATTTCCTGTCCTTGTTATATCCCCCTAAATAAATCAGAGCTGCTTGTTTCAGCAAAGTTATACTGCCTGAGGTATTTGTCTATGTTAAAGTACTGTACTGTGATTGTTGCACTGTATCTCATTTCACAGGAGGTCCCAGTGCCGAACCAGACCTGGGGGTAAGTGTATACTGTGAAGGTAATTCTGATATATTGTGTGGGCCACTAGTGGGAAGAAAGGGGGGTTGCAGTGTCCCAGAGGGCTGTGACCAAGTTAGTTTAACTATTGCAAACCCTGACCTCTGGGTGGAGGCATCCGCCATTGGATCCAGGCCCCTCAACCTGTTAGTGGCAAATCAGGCAGGGGTAGTAGCCCCTGGGATAGCGCCATCTAGGGGTTACATACCTTATAAATGTGCCATCGGCCTTTGCTCTGTCAGTGGCCTATCTATTCATACTCATCTGTATTGCTCCGTTATGCCTAGCCCATGCCTGTCTGAAGCCCTGCACTCAATTCATATCCACCACTTCCTGAGGTAGGCCATTCCATGCATCCACCACCCTTTCTGTGAAAAAGAATTTTCTCACATTACCCCTTAATCGGCCCCCCTCTAATCTCATGCTGTGTCCTCTTGTCCTGCTATTTTTCTTATATTGAAGGAATTGCTATCTGTGCAGTTAGCCAGATGAAGAAACAAACTGTTAATTAGGAGGAGTGGCTTAGAGAGAAGGAAGCCAGGTGTTTGCATTTAAAAACTAACCTAGACAGCATGTGGCAGAGAACAGCAAGAGGAAAGAAGTGCTATAGGAATTATACTACTCTACTGGGACTATATTGCCCTCCATCCCTCCCCCTTAGCCAGTTCTACTTTTATAGGCACAGGATTTGACTAACAGGAACTTCCTGTTTGGGAGGAGGAAGGGAGTGATTACAGAGGCACAAAAGAATCACCATCCTAGAAGGAAAAGAGTAGCTCTCCATCACCCTCTAGCTGCTGGAGGTCTGACTCTGAGCAAGTAAGAAGGAGACTACTGAGGAATATAGAAACTTACTGTCCCAGAACAGGAAGATCAGGAGCTTTAAGGGCATGGAGGCAATAGGAAAGTGCGTGTGTGTGTGTGTGTGTGTGTGTGTGTGTGTGTGTGTGTAAATAAATAAATAAATAAAATGGAGAGAGAGAGAAAAGAGTAAGTATGCAGAACAATAGTTAAGGGACAACAAATAAAGGCATTATGGGAGTGGTGCAGTACAGTGGCTGTGGAGCAGCAGTCTTCCAGGAGGCATTCTGGAGGATGCGGTGTTGTCGCATCTGCAGGCACCTCTCTGGGCTGAGGGAGGAGGTTGCTCATCTCCAGCCTGAGTTGGCCAGGATTTGGGGGACCTCCTTTCCCACCCAGGGACCACCAGGGCCACCGCCTCAAAGGTTGCCAAGATAGAGGAATGGTTGGACCACAGTGGGCTCAGGGAGGGTGAGGGTGGTGGAACAGAGGCACATCCCTCCAGTTGTACCTCTCCACAAATCATGTGCCATTCTGGCAGAGTGTGGTTCCTCTACAGAGGCACCCGCAGTGGAGACCAAGGAGGATGCTGGGAACCTCCACAAAGGAGACGCACAGGAGGGTGGCATGGGACCCCACAGAGGAACTCCTAGTGGGGGACTCCATTATTTGGAGGGTAGAACTGGAGGAGGGAAGGGGGAGAGAGAGGTAAGGTGCCTGCCTGGCGCCATGGCTTGGAGGGACAGGGAGCGAATCTTCAGGATCGCAGGAGCAGCTGCACGAGGGTGGGAGCTGGATGTCATTGTCCACCTAGGGACACATGACATGGCTGGAAAAGGGATCGGAGCAGTGCAGGGGGAGTTTGTGGAGTTGGGGAGGGGCCTTAGACAAGTACCATGCATGGTAACCTTCTCGGAGGTGCTGCCTGTCTATGGTATGGGTGAGGCTAGGGTACTCCACACCATGGGATTAAATCAGTGGTTGAAAAACTGGTGCAGAGCTCAGGGTTTTGGCTTCACGGGGGACTGGGGCTCCACCTGGAGGGATGCAGGCCTATACTGGCATGATGGTCTGCATCTGTCCAGGAGGGGAACCAGGATCCTAAGTGATAGGTTTAAATGCTTCATTGGCAAGCATTTAAACTAGTCAAGGAGGGGGGCACTGAAAATGAGAAGGGAAGTCCTAGCACCCCCCCCCCAAATCAGGGTATTTAGTGAGGTAAACACCAAGCTAGAGCAGTCGATAGGAAAAAGGGCAGGGGTAAATGGAGAAAAAGACAAAGGCAGTAAGGACAGGGATGGGGCAAAAAGGAATAAGGCCATCAAAAAATGGAGGGTAATGAGTACCAGTGCCGGTAGTCTAGGTAACAAGCTCCTTGAACTGGTGGCCTTGATGGAAGAGGGATGCCTGGATATCGTGGCAGTCACAGAACATGGTACACAGAGAACCATGACTGGGATGTCAACATACCAGGGTACACAATCTACAGGAGGGACTGGGAGGGTAGAAGAGGAGGAGGAGGAGTAGCTCTCTATGTAAGGGAAGGGATCAAAACAACAGAACTAGAGGGTAAACGGAGGAGAGGAGGCACTGTGGGTCATCCTGGAGACTGGAACTGGCACCATAATCCACACAGGGGTTGTATACAAACCCCGCCTCTGGGAGGAAATGGACAAGGAAATGATAGAAGGCATCCTTAGGATGGCAGAGAAAGGGGAGATATTGCTGATGGGGGGACATGAATATGCCAGATGTTAACTGGAGCACCTTTGATGCAGCCACATCCAAGAGCAGGGTCACTCTTGATGACCTGCAGGGGGTATGCCTCAGACAGCTAGTTTTGGAACCCACTCAGGAGGGAGCAGTCTTAGACCTGGTACTCTCAAATGGGGATGGAGAGAGGATCTCAGATGTAGAAGTGGGTATTCATCAGGGAACAAGTGACCACTAAACAGTGTGGTTCACGATAAACTTAGCTGTACAGTCAGGACATACAAAAGTGAATGTACTGGACTTCAAGAGGGCTGATTTTGTCAAAATGGGAGAGTGCCTCAGAAAAGCACTAGCAAACAGACAGGAAGGTGTTCAAGTTCAAATTTATTGCAGGAAAACTCCACTGAGCAAGCTCATTCACAAGGAGGTCCTGAAACGGGTATACAGACAAGTACACAATACATATAAAGAATAACATAACCGCGCTTAATATGCAACAAAATTCCATGTAGTACATAATGCTCAGGATAAAAAGTAGCAGTGTTAGTATAAAGAGCATAAACATACGGAGAGGCATATGGAACAGGAGGAGAAGGGAGTACAGTAAAAGTAAAAGGGGGGAAGATTGGGTGGTAACAATGTAGGAACCACTAAAGGGGAATGGAGTTTAAAAACAGCTACAAGTATCTTTTAATTAATCAATAGCTATCCTTTTGAAGAAATTAACAGGGACAATACTGGATAATTTCAGCGAGGATTGTAACCGATTCCAAATGGTTGGAAGGGAACATGAGATGGTGCGTTTGCTAAAGGAGGTATGAGTCCAGGGTACATCAAGGAGGATAAAGTCTGACTTTCTGAGTGAGTAAACACTGCCGGAGATGCGGACAAGAGAAGTTAGGTAGCGCGGGAATTTATTCAGAAGAAATTTTAGGGTCCAGATTCCAGCATAAAGCGTACGTCTAATGGTAAGTGAGGTCCAGCCAACAGTTGCGTATAGATCACAGTGGTGAGTTCAGTACGGGGAGTTAGTGATAAAGCGCAGCGCACGGTGGTAGAAGATGTCTAATTTATAGAGATTGGTAATTACTGAAGAGCTGTAAATTATGTTACCGTAATCAAGTAGGGGGAGGAATGTGGCCTGGACAAGACTGGTTCTGATCTCCAATGGAAGGAAATACCTGTTGTGGAAGAAAACACCTAGCCTGACTTTTAATCTCTTGGACAAGTCATCGAGATGATCATTAAAAGACAGCTTGTTATCGAGCCAGAAGCCAAGATATTTGAATTTTGAGAACATTTCCAGCGGTTCTCCTAGGGAGGTGACAATAAAGTCTTTAGGTGAGTCGCGAGGAGTAGTAGTGAGGGAAGTGCATGGGGAGAAAATCATGACTTTAGTTTTCTTGGCATTTAGAAGCAGCTTGGCATTGATTAGATTAGTTCTAATTGTACGAAGTCAGCTTGGAGAAGGTCCCTGACTCCAGATAATATGGGGCCAGAGGGGTATAGAACTGTATCATCTGCAAAGAAATGCAGGTTTGACTTGGTTATCTGATGGTCGAGATCGTTGATATATAGGGAGTAAAGAATGGGACCTAAGATGGAACCTTGCGGAACTCCCCTAGCAGTAGGCAGAGAGGATGAGAAGAAACCTCTTGCTTTAACTTTCTGAGTCCTTCCGGATAAGTAACTATTGAACCACTGAGTGGTGGATGGGGTAGAACCTATTTTAATAAGGCTATTCACTAATAAATTGTGATCTACAGTGTCGAAAGCTTTACTGAGATCTAGAAATACTGCTCCCATTATTTTTAGAATCCACTGCAGAGACCCAATCATTAGTAACTTTGGCCAAGGCTGTGATGGTGCTGTGATTAGGGCGAAAGCCAGATTGTGCTGGGTTTAGAAGAGAATGGGTTTCAATGTGTTTTTTTAGTTCGATAGAGATCAATTTTTTGAAAACCTTTGAGAGGATGGGCAGAATTGAAATGGGCTTGTAATTATTTAGGTCACTTGGGTCACCTGATTTAAATAGGGGAAGGATGTGAGCGGATTTCCAGCAAGAAGGGACTGTGGTGGTAGAAATAGAAGTATATGGAGGATAGGGGTTAAGTATATGGATGATAGGGACAGTAAGGTAGGTGTATCCAAGTTTTAGGTCACACACATTGTGGAAGACTGCTGTGTGTAACCCCTAGATGGCGCTATCCCAGGGGCTACTACCCCTGCCTGATTTGCCACTAACAGGTTGAGGGGCCTGGATCCAATGGCGGGTGCCTCCACCCAGAGGTCAGGGTTTGCAATAGTTAAACTTACTTGGTCACAGCCCTCTGGGACACTGCAACCCCCCTTTCTTCCCACTAGTGGCCCACAATATATCAAATTACCTTCACAGTATACACTTACCCCAGGGCTGGTTCAGGCACTGGGACCTCCTGTAAAATAAGATACAGTGCAACAATCACAGTACAATACTTTAACATAGACAAATACCTCAGGCAGTATAACTTGCTGAAACAAGCAGCTCTGATTTATTTAGGGGAATATAACAAGGACAGGGGAAATCAGGTTAATTAGCTTATCACTTTACTCATCTACCTATGGCTCTGTGCATTAGCCTATCCCTACCAGTTACTGTCCCTGGGCACCCAAGCCCTAGTGGCTAGTCCAAACTGGCAGCAGTGGTAGGGGCCCTTTCCCACAGAGAAAAGAAAAATTAGTTTAAACAGTCAGCAGTGCAGTGATTCCATTTGGATTCATGTGGCAATTCAACAGGAGCGACCCTGAATTAGTACTCACGACCTCAAACAAGATAGGGTCCTTCAATGTCAGCAGGGCTACTCTTGAGCTCCACGAGACTCCACACATTTATATGGCAAACTGCAACAGGCAAAAAGTCCTTTAATGGCAGCAGGATTCACTTGAGCTAACCAAGCCTCCTCACACATTTATATGGTGAACAGTAACAGGCAAAAGTCCTTTAATGGCAGCAGGATTCACTTGAGGTACACAAGCCTCTTCACACATTTATATGGTAAAACAGAAAGTACTATACCACAGGCAGGCTGCTTCTCTATCCGATCGCAATTACTGCACAATACCCGGGAGAACCACACAGCAGATTCAGTTCCTGACAGACCGAAGTGCAATTCAGCAATTTCTCCAGTCTTCTACAGGTGAGCCTGGTTTCTACTCTTCAGATATCCTTTGATTCTCTTCACAGGACGGATTCAGTCCTAATAAGCAGTTACACAAGCTGCAGACCGGAACTCTGGGCCTTACACACGCTTCCGACTAAAACTGCACACTGAAAAACACAGGGCTCCTTCCTTCTTCACTGCCAGAGCTCAACTGAAACTCCAACAGACAAAACCGGCACTTCCTTTGAGTTCCTCCCAGTTCTTGACTGGATTGGCTGTCACTCACAATAGACTGCTCCTGTTGGTCCAAAAAGGCGCCAAGTCTAAACTACATCTCCCAGAGTCACTGCCCATAAATCCTCTTGTGGCTGGCTCAGATTATGAGTCCAAGTTCTGATTCGTCCAAGGCACCATTTTAGAGCTAGCTTACCCCACACTGATTGGTCCAGTTCAGCAGTTCAAAACCAAATGGGGAACTAGGCAGACACAGTTTGACTGCAAAGAAGCAGGTTAGACAAACTGTAATTTCATTATTACTCTAAATGGTTTCTGGCAAACAGTTACATCTTTCAGATAGGTTCCCTTGCACTCCTAGTGGCTGCAAAAGGAGTGAATTGGCAGCAGCTCGAGTGGTACTCAATCAAAGAACACACAGTCCCCCATACTAACTAATTATGTCTGCAAGCAGACAGCTCTTAAAGAGACAGTACCAGAGGTTCTAAAAACACTCACTGATAAATGGCTTAAACGCCAAACACCATTCAGGCTTGAGCATTCAAGCAAGCTCCTGGAAGTCTTTTGGGAACCCCCATTTGCAGGGGGGTTACATGTGTTTAAAATTTTCTGAGGATGTGCGGTTAATATCATATCTAAGAGTGAACTATTTACGATTTTTGAAGTATTGATCCTAGTGGTCTCACTAATTAACTGGGCAAGGCCAAGTTCATCGCTAAGGGATTTCAAGCCAAACGATTTAGGGGACAGCCAATCCAGGTTGAAGTCCCCAAGGATTATTGTTTCTGTATTGGCATTAATGGCAATGGATTTAAGAATGTGAAGGACATTGGTCCTGCCAGCAGGGGGCCTATAGCCACCAATAATAGGGATGTTTTCAGAGGAAGGATGGTGGAGCTTCAGAGAAACAATCTTGTATTCCTTCTGTTTTGATTTGCAATAGATATCACTAATTATGAACCTGGATTTAGCAAGCCAGCTACTCCACCCCCCCGCCGGAGTCCCTGTCTGCCCTATATAGACTATAGCCCGCTAGATTAATTTATTGGTGAGTAATATTTTTTTTTTTAACCAAGACTCAGTAACAACGATAAGCTCGGGTTCGGTCTGGATGGCCCATTCTTATAATTGGGCTAATTATTTGGGCAGGCTCAGTATATTGACCAACATTATTTCTAATCCGGGTGCAGCTGCAAATTCAGTAGGAGAGGTGAGCAGCGATGGGGGGGGCTGGGATTTAGCTCGATGTTGCCTGAACAGAGAAGGAGTAGGAGTAAGTTTCTTTAGAGAATTCAAATGTGATCTGAGTACTTTTTATGTTGGCACTCTTGTGCAGCCAACATCTTGCGACAGTGGGGATTTGGAGGCATGGTCGCTGTTGGGCCAATGCAGGACACGCACCAGTAGGTGCGTCCCGCATTCCCCAGTCAGACAGCAGCAGGGGCCGACACCCTGCCTGGCTAATGAGGTGAAGAGATCTATCAGAAGGTCCGCTGCAATGAGAGCGAAGCTCTCATGCAGCGTGACCACAGCACGCCTCTCCCTACGTGCAGGCAACATGGCGGCAGTGACTGCCACTGTTGCCTGTCAACCCGCCTTCCTTTATTGTGTGCCGATGGGGGTGCCCAATCCCTGTCGGCATCATGTAACACCCCCCTTTTTTGATTGCCGAGGGGGTGCCCAATCCCCCTCGGCATCATGCACCCCCCCCCCAACAGTTTCTGTTTGCAGGTGGGAGCCCACTCCCGTCGGCATAATGTGGTCCCCTTCCATTTGTATAGCCGAGGGGTGCCCAATCCCCTCGGCTCCTGCAGCCCCCCCATCCTTGTTTGCCGACGGGGTGCCCAATCCCTCGTCCGGCTAAAGCACACACACACACACACACACACACACACACACACAGGTGGCACGCTGGGAGCCCACCCCAGTGTGCCAGAGCACCTATTAAAACAAAAACGTCCCTGTTGTCTTTTATTTTATTTTTTCCCTGTAAAGAAGGAACGTCCTCGGAGCCTCCCAGGCCCTCCCACAACCCACACTCCACCTACCGCGCACTCCTGCCTCCCCATACCCCTTCACCCCATACTTACCTCTGAGTCCGCGTGACGATCTTCGTGGATCGAACACGCCTGCACTCTTCAAAGCCGATCAGAACTGAGGAAATGCCGGAAAGCTGTATAATGGAATGAATAGGGTTTTTTCAACTTTGCTACATATCTCGGTATTTTTTGACACCAGATTTTCAACGTGGGTTTTTGGGACCCCTCCTCATGAATTCTATCACTGTCATGGCATTAATCAGCCTCGATAGGTGATTTTGCAGTCACTGCACGGAATCATCTTTCGGGACCGATTAACAAAATGACAGTGCCAGTGTTCATGAGGTGGCCTCTCAAAAAGCCTATGTTGCAAATTTGGTGGAAGAAATCCAAAAAATGACTATTTTACAAGCGTGTGTTGCGCAGTTGCTATGCAGTCTCGTAACTTTGCGAATTCGTAATATTTTCATGCCAGATTTTCAACATTGTCATTTTTGTACACCTCCTTGTGAACAGTATAGCTGTCATTTTCCACATCCTGTCCGAAATGTGTTTCTGCACTTCTGGCGCACAATAGCGCAGTCGCTGTGGGAAATCAGTGTTCGGGCCAGATTAAGAAAATGACAGTGCCACAGTTCATGAGCAGAGGTCCTAAAATGCCTATGCTCAAAATTGGGTGACGATACTCCATAAAATGACTGTTACAAGCATGCATTGGCAGATTGCACGCATGCTCATAACGTCGTGCATTTGTAATATTTTCACTCTGGATTTTCACCATTGTCATTTTTCCACACCTCTTGATGAACAATACAGCTGTCATTTCACATATCCTGCCCAAAATGTGTTTTCGCACTTCCGGCGCAGAATAGCGTGGTCGCTGTGCAAAATCACTTTTTGGGACAGTTTGAGAAAATAACACTGACACTGTACATGAGCAGAGGTGCTAAAATGCCTATGTTGAAAATTTGGTGCCGAATGCCCATAAAACAACTGTGTTCCAAGCATGCATTGCACATTTCCCACGCACCCTTGTAACTTCGCAAATTTGCTATATTTACATGCCACATTTTCAACGCTGGCATTTTTTTTACACCTCCTTATGAACAGTACAGCTGTCATTTTTCACATCCTGCCCAAAATGTTTTCTCACACTGCACTACCAAAGCCAATGCCAGCGCGACAACAATTCGGCATTGATAAATGCTTGTTTCCTTTGTGGTTGATTGCTAGGTGTTATCGACGATGACAGCTGAGTGCTAATTAGGGACAGGCTTGCATGACAGTTTGGGGCTAAAAGGAGGAGGAGTGCTTTGAGTGACATGGGAGAAGTGAGTAGGGAAAGTGAGGAGGAAGAAGGTGAGGAGTGGGTAAAGGGAGGGGGGCGTATAGAGTAGAGAGTAGTGCAGTGATGGAAGGCAGTGTAGGTGAAGGGTTCCAGGACAGGGCTCGAGTATTGAGTTTTTTAAGGTAGTATACATTGGGAGCACAACTTATTAGTAGCAGAAAGGCAATAGTGAAGTATGCCATGACTCAAGAAAAAGTAGAGTTTGGGTGTAAGAGGATGATAAGGCTGGATAAATATGTGGGAGAAAGTGGTGCAGTCTTTAACTCTGCCGTGGACCTGTGGGATGGCAGAAAACCAAGGAAGGCGTGGTTATGGTGTATTTAAAGGAGGCCTGGGAGGGGGTTGGATGAAAAACTAGTAGAGAATTAGCCCAGAGGAGAAGAATACAGCACAGAGAATTATCCCAGAGAAGAAGAATACAGCGCCAAGTGGCAAAAGCAAAGTAGGGGATGACTGGACCAATCAGGGTTTTCTTCAGAAAGGCGCCCACAATCTGGTTGGCTGGCTTGGGGCCGCACCTTATAGCAATCTGGGTCCAGGTTTTGGTACGCGGCCATCTGCTTGTGCAGTGCTGTCTGGTCGGTGGTCAGAAGTCCGGGAGTGGAGCGTGGGTTAGTCCTGCTCAAGGGCAGCAGCTGGGGGAAGAAAAAGGCTTGAATTTAAAGGGAGTTGAACAAAGGGTCAGTCAGAGGAGCCAGGGATCAAGAAATTAGCAGAACAGAGAAGTTAAATTTAGGCACCAAAGGCAGCGGGGGGGGTAAATCGGAACAGTCCAGCTTTGCTTGAAAGGGCTGTAAATCACTTTAACAATTCTGCAGCTCTACAAAAATTCAACACATACAGGCACATGTTCTCACATTAAATATATACAGTATATATATATATATATATATATGTTTAACTGTAAAACTAGCAGAGAATTATCCCAGAGAAGAAGAATACGTGAAGAGAATTATCCCACAGGAGAAGAATACAGCACCAAGCGGCAAAAGCAAAGTAGGGGATGACTGGACCAATCATGGCTTTCTTCAGAAAGGCACCAGCAATCCAGTTGGCTAGCTTGGGGCCGTACCTTGTAGCAAGCTAGGTCCGGGTTTCGGGATGCAGCCATCAGCTTGTGCAATGCCATCAGGCTGGTGGTCGGAAGTCCGGGAGTGGAGCGTGGACTAGCCCTGCTCAAGAGCAGCAGTTTGTAGCAAGCTGGTCCGGGTTTCGGGATGTGGCCGTTGGCTTGTGCAATGCCGTCGGGTCGGAAGTCCGTGAGTGGAGCGTGGGCTAGCCCTGCTCAAGGGCAGCAGCTTGTAGCAAGCTGGGTCGGGGTTTTGGGATGCGGCCGTCGGCTTGTGCAGTGCCCTCGGGCCGGTGGTCGGAAGTCCATGAGTGTAGCATGGGCTTGCCTATCCCTGCTCAAGGGCAGCAGCTTGTAGCAAGCTGGGTCCGGGTTTCCGGATTTGGCTGTCAGCTTGTGTAATGCCGTCGGGCCAATGGTCCAAAGTTCAGGAGTGGAGCGTGGGCTAGCCCTGCTCAAGGGCAGCAGCTTGTAGCAAGCTGGATTTGGGTTTCGGGATGCAGCCTTTGGCTTGTGCAGTGCCCTCAGGCCGGTGTTCGGAAGTCCGTGAGTGGAGCGTGGGCTAGCCCTGCTCAAGGGCAGCAGGTGGGTGGAGCAACTGTGGGGAAACATTAAAACTGCCATCACAGAGGCAACAAGCCTTTGTGTGAAGCAAATAAATAAATCAAAATGAAAAAAAAACCACTATGGTTCTCAAAAGAAGTGGCAGGGAAGATTAGGGAGAAAAAGATAGCATTCAGGAAGCATAACGAAACATAGACGGAGCAGGACAGAGAACTGTACCAGTTAAAGCAGAAGGAAGCGGGGAAGGCAGTGAGAATAGCAAAGGCCCAAACCAAGGAAAAGATAGCCAGCTTGGTTAAGAAGGGGGATAAAACCTTTTATAGGTACATTGGGGAGCAAAGAAAGACTAAGGCACTGATACTGAGGTTGAATAAAGAGAAGTGTGGTTGGGCAGAGAGGGACAGTGAAAAAGTAAGGATACTGAACGAAATACTTCTGCTCAGTATTCACAAAGGAAGAGGAGGGGGAGGTACCCTAATCCAGTCAATAGAAGTACTCTGGATAGGGGGTTGATATCAGTCTTTTCACAGAAGAAAGGGTTCTGAAAGAACTCCTAAAACTGAAGGTGGATAAAGCAGTGGGGCCTGATGGGATTCACCCCAGAATTCTAAAAGAACTAAGGGGAGAAGTACTAACACCACTGACTACCCTTTTTAACAAATCATGGGAGGATGATGTGGTACCTGAGGACTGGAGGAGGGCAGATGTGATTCCTCTTCACAAAAGTGGGAGCAAGACAGATGCAGGAAACGACAGACCTGTCAGTTTGACCTCAGTGGTAGGGAAAATGATGGAATCACTTCTAAAGGAAAGAATTGTTGAGTACCTAGAGGCCAGTGGAGCATAGGGCACAAGGCAGCATGGATTCACAGCAGGAAGGTCATGTCAGACAAATCTAATCGATTTCTTTGACTGGGTGACCAAAGAAGTAATAGTAGACAGGGAGGGACTGTGGACATGGCCTACCTAGACTTTAGCAAGGCATTTGACACAGTCCCATACAAAAGATTAAACAAATTAGCCAGGCTGGGAGTGGGTCCCAGGGTGGCAGCCTGGGTAAAACATTGGTTGGACAACAGGACAAAGAGGGTAATAGTAAACGGAGTCCACAGTGAAGAAAGGGGGTTTACTAGTAGAGTACGACAGGGTTCAGTACCAGGTCCAGTCCTTTTTAATGTCTTTATAAGTGACATTGCAAAGGGACTGGAAGGAAAAGTATGTCTCTTTGCAGACGACACAAAGATCTGCAACAGGGTTGATACACAAGGTAGGGTGGAAAGGATTAGAAGGGACTTGGCAAGGTTGGAGGAATGGTCAAATGTATGGCAGCTTAGTTTCAATGCAAAGAAGTGCAAAGTAATGCACCTGGGAAACAAAAACACAGGAAGAGTACATAATGGGGGATGAGATACTGACAACAAAAATGTAAAGGGACCTGTGGGTAGTTATATCAGATGACCTAAAGGTGGGCAAGCAATGTGAGAAGACAGTAAGAGGGCTGGGGGGATATTGGGATGCATAGGGAGAGGCATCACCAGTGGAAAACGTTGTTATCCCTCTGTACAGACAGTTGGTGAGACGACATCTGGAGTACTGCGTGCAGTTCTGGAGACCCAATCTCTTCAAAAACATAGGGTGGAGGCTGTCCAGAGGAGGGCAACTAAAATGGTGCAGGGTCTGCACCAGAAGACATATGAAGAAAGACTAAAGGAGTTTAATACGTATAGCCTCGAGGAAAGTAGGGAGAGTGGGGACATGATAGAAACTTTCAAGTACCTCAAGGGAATCAACAAAGACCCAGAGAGTAGCATCTTTCAGAAGAAGAGATGTGCAAGAACAAGGGGGCACAATTTGAAGATAGAGGGGGGACGACTCAGAGGTAATGTGAGGAAGTATTTCTTCATGGAGAGGGTTGTAGATGCATGGAACAGTCTTTCTGAGGAAGTCGTGGAGTCAAAAACAGTGGGGGAATTCAAGAATGCATGGGACAGACATAAGGCAATTCTAGTGGGGGGGTAGGAGGAAGTAGGTTGTTGGTTAGCTAGGATCTGCAGCTTATCTGTTAGGTAGGGAAATGAGCAGACTAGATGCACCAAGCGGTCCTTATCTGCCATCAAATTCTATGTTTCTATGTCCCTGGGATCTTCCCCTGAGCCCCTTCCCAATACTTGTGATAGTGAAGAAGTCCAGAGCACTCCCTGTGCTCACCTAGCTGAGACGTTGGAGGCCATGGTGGGGGGTCTGCTGGACAGTTGGCTTTCGCTGAGGGGGCTGACTCAGCACCCCTCCAGTCCTTTGGCCTTTTGGGACAGTGGATGCCCCTGGTGGTGAGGCTGAAGCTGTATGCTCGATCTACTCCAGTGGGGACCTCAGTGTTAGTTTGGTGCCGCCCCGACTCCTGGCCCCCTTCTGGCACTCAACTCAGTGCCAGGAGAGAGGTGGATTCCAGAGCTGGTCCTGTCTCCAATCCCGAGGTTGTTTCTATCTCCTCCCCTGAGCACCCTAACAGCCTGGAGGAGGATGAGGATGTCGACCTTGGGCCTGCGGATGGAACCAAGGATGATGGAAGCCACCCTAGGCTCTGTTATGAATCTGACTCTAGGCCTGGAGTCACCCCTCTGACTGGTGTTCGGGACAGTGCCAGGACCCCTTCATGGTTCAGGCTCCAGTACTGTTTGCGGCACTGGGTCTGGTTCCAGTGTGGCTCGTGGTGCGTTATCTGATGCCGACTCTAGGCTGGCTTAGCTCAGGGGTGGGGGCAGGATCAGCCCTAATGAGGAGCTGGGGTGGGGCACTGCTCCTGTGGCTCATCCCTTGTCCAGGGATGGTGGTAATCCTGGCAAGGGTTGCAGTGCTAGCCCAGTGCCTCATTTCTTGGGTCTGCACCGGAAGACATATGAAGAGAGATGAAAGGAGCTTAATATGTATAGCCTCGAGGAAAGGGGGACATGATAGAAACGTTCAAGTACCTCAAGGAATCAACAAAGTCCAAGAGGGTAGCATCTTTCAAAAAAGTGTGCAAGAACAAGGGGCACAATTTGAAGATAGAGGGGACGGCTCAGAGGTCATTTAAGGAAGTATTTTTCACAGAGAGGGTTGTGGATGCATGGAGCGGCCTTCCGGAGGAGGTTGTGGAGTCAAAATCAGTGGTGGAATTCAAGCATGCATGGGACAGTCATAAGGCAATTCTAGGGGGTGGGGGTAGGAAGAAGTAGGCTGCTGGTTAACTAGGATCTGCAGCTTATCCAGTAGGTAGGGAAATGGGCAGACTGGGTGGGCCAAGTGGTCCTTATCTGCTGTCAAATTCTATATTTCTGTTTCTATGTAACCAGCTGGCCCTGACATAGGTGAGAACCATGGCTGCCACATGGGTGTTGTCCGGCTCTGCTCTCCTCACCTGGTGGTTTCTCCCCAAGAGCATCTTTTGGACCGGTCTTCTGAGGTTGGTCAGCTCCACACAGGCGAGTTTGCCAGGTCCTCACTCTGGGCGAGGTACCCTGAGAACACTTGCAGCCCTGGCAGAGGACCTGACCTGGTAACCCATGACTCTCCTGCTCTTCTCCCCACTGCTGTCTTGCCAAGCATTTTGGGCCCAGTGCAGCCCATGACCTGGCAACAGTTCAGATCTCTCACTGGTGTGTTTTACCAATACCACCTCAAGGCAGACCAGGCCCAGTTCATGCCTCACGCCCCTTCACCACCATGGTCTGAGTTCTGCTCCTCCACTCCTACTTTCTCCCGAGAATGAGGATTTTCTAGGAATGTGGATTTGGTTCACTATCCACACTTTGGCAGTTCCATTGGAATGCTGTCACTGACCAGACATCTTTAAGGTAAGCTCCTTCCACCACCCGAGTAGTATATCCCCAGCTCCGTCCCGTGGCATCAGCTCTTTCTTTCTGCTTGAAGAACAGGTTACTTCTTTCATGACTCCCATTTAGGTTTCTGTACCATAGGCAAACTCTACTTTTCATTGTTTCCAAACTTTCCTGGAGTATTTCCGTAGTTCCTTTCACTCTGTTTAGCGATCAGCGATGGAGTGACGTAAGCCAGGATACAGATTTTGTGTTCTGTGCCAGCAGAAAATGTTGGTCACCAATCCGCATGACATGAGTGTGTAATGCCTGTAGTGGCAACGCACCATGGACTGGTGCATTCTTTTCTATATAGATTTTTTTTCTCCCCGTCCAGCAGGGCTGGCAGGCAGCTCCAGCCCCTCCCTCAGAGGGGCTCGTTCCCCGGTCCCCCGACTCTCCCTCGCCCGACCTCCTGGTAGGTCCCCTACAGGTTGCCCCCCTGTGGCAGGGCTGAGGCAAAGGCGTAGACTTTCCCTAGGTCTCTGAGGGCCAGCACAGGTACAGGGGCCATCATGGAGCCTGCACCAGCTCCTTCCTCCCCACAACTTGACACGCTCAGGCGCTCATGTGAAAACACGCACATGCAGTGATATGTGGCACCCTCCCGACTCTTGCCGCTGCCATCTGCACTACCCTTGGGCCGCCACCCAGGGGCAGCCCTGCAGCAGTCATGACTGGGTCCCCACCCGGCAGAGGAGAGCTGCCTAGCGGCCGCTCAGTCCATCTCTCGGCCTCCCCTCGATGACCCAGGCTTGTTCCCGAATCCAGGTCACCGGTGTGACACGAGTTGTGGCATCCAGCGCCTTAACCGGGCCAGCTCAGACTGGTGCGTTCTCAGTAAAAGCATGCTTCCCGAGTCTCTCGAGAACAGGAAGCTCCGGCTCTTACTAAGTTGGCCTTCAGAGAGGGATCCAAAGGACCATGTTAAGGCCCACAAAAAGGCCTCTGTTGCAGCCCAGCTTGTGGCCCTTGAGGTGGAAGTGGCGGCCATAGCAGGCACCTCCTCTGTCTCAGCGCTATTCCCTGTGGCCATTGTTGGAAATCATTCACCGGAAAGTTCTGGGGGATGTCTGGCCCTCCAGATCTTGTGACAGAGGCCTGCCCACCGTGGTACTAAAAGTAAGCACTGCCAGGGCCGGTTGTGAGACCAGGAGCAGTCAAGGTCCTGCCAGTCCCTTGACTCGCGCGACCACTAGATGGCTGTCGAGCACCCCTTGGCCAAGGGGCAGGTTGGTTTGGTCGAGGGCTCTTTGGTTCTCAATCAAGCCAGTCGAATTTGCCTCCTGTCAGGCAGGTCGCCAAGATTTTTCTTGATCCTGTTGATCAGCTGTTGGACGAGGTTGAGGAGTCAGTCTCTCAATCTCTGGTGCTCGTGGTCCTCACACTAGAGAATGTAGTCCAATCGGTGTCCCCATCCAGCCCTTAATGGGAGCAGCCTCCACCTGGGATCAAGTCTTCCCCACTCTTGTTGCTGAACGTGGGCAGGCACCTGGTCTACAGCAATCCACCAGAAGGTTTTTTTTTTCTTAACTTTGCTTTTTATCCCTCAGCTTTGCAATTGCACAGCCCCACCATCCTTGCCACCCCACCCATTTCTCTGGCACTTACCTGCACACACACACACACACACACACACACACACACAGAGTGCTCCCTAGATTGCCCCCAGAGTAAAGCCATTGAGGAGCCCTCCAGTTAAGCTCCCCAAGTGGTGCCACGTTGAGGTCCAGCGGTACAGTGCCTCGGACAGCTACATGAGGCTCTGTGGCAGAGGCGGACATCATCCGTGCAAGCTGGGATGTTTTGTCCCCGTTAATGGGAGGCGTGGTGTGCAGTGACGTCAGGCACGAACATGCTGACATCCTGCACACCCCCCGAACAACTTGTGAACCTCAGGTACTGCCCCGGCCCGGCCTCCTTTGGAGTGGCAAGAAGATGGCAGTTGTGCCCTTGGACTCTGGCCAGTCTCGCCTGCTGTCAGCTCCATTTTTGGAGTTGGATTTTTATTTCTCTAATTCTTGTCCTCTTTGACACAAAGACCCATGTCAAAGTTGATATTCTGTTATCTTAACCTCAGAGAAGCCCCCTGGATTTCTTTGTACCAGCCAAAGCTACATGCTAGGTCTGCTGACTTCTCCCTCTCTCCACCTTCCTGTCCAGATGGCTGAGATATGCTCTGGCTCTTACACCTGCTGCTTCTGTGCCACTTAGGCCCGACCCTTATTCTTACTAAGTTGGTAGTCTGGTTTTATTATGTTCATTATTTTTGATATTTTTTATCTTCTATATTCTTTTTTTTTTTTCAGTTGTTTTACCAAGAGTAACACACTAAGCTGAAAGCTTGTTTACAGGTGCGACCTGGGAGCACAGGGAAGTTAAGTGACTTGCTCAAGGTCACACAGCATGCAAGTGGGGGCTGTGGGATTCAAACCCAGGTCTCCAGATTTGCAGCTCAGAGCCTTAAACCACTGCACTATACTGCCTCTTTTTCCTGTCCCCTTGGGAGTCTGTAGCCCTCTCTCTCTCTTTTTTTTCTCCCACTTATTTTCTCTCTCGGCAAGCAGAACTGAGGAAGGGAAGGGGCCAGCTTCATTTACTGGCCAACCCATGAGCATGACATCACTACGTCTGCCTCATGGGCAGCACCAGCACTAACGCCTGTCTCCTCCAAGGTTGCAAAAGATTTTGCTCCCACAGGGTCCTTGCGCCTTCAGTTTAGACCCATCAGTGTAACTGAATGATGAAGATCTTCTGGAAGATTAAGAGTTATGGTGAGTACATAATTTTCATTTCTGGTCACAAGCCTCCCAGCATTCTAATCTCAGATCTTCTGTTTCTGCCGTTTGACGGCTCAGTCTTAAAGTTTTGTTGTTTTGTAGTAGTGTAAAGAATAGTTTAACTAGGTGTATTACTCCAGAACTATGTTATAACAAAAAAAGGTGCGTAGATGCACAGGTTAATGCCAGCAGAAAATGGCCCATAGGCCCATCCTGTCTGCCCACCCTACCATACTGTTGTGCACTGGCCTTCGTGGCCACCCTACTCCCCTTTATTTTGGCTACCTCTTTTCTGACTAATCTCATATGACTGTTCCATCCCTGTTTGAAGCTGCTCTCTGATTTTGCCTGTAGCACTTACTCTGGCAGCTTGTTCCACTTGTCCACGACTTTCAGTAAAAAAGTGCTTCTGGATGTCCCTTTTGAACCCCCCAACGCAAGTTTTGGTAAGTTCCTCCTTGTCCCTGTATTTCAGCTCAAGGAGAAAAGCACCTTGGCATCCACCATATTTATCCTATGGGGGTGCTAAAAGGCTAGTAAACACAAGCACAGTATGTGTCTTTTTATAGTTCCAGAACTGTTCCAGGAAATGTGGCCTAAACCACAAGTAATAGTGTGGTCATGACTATGGTGGAGTTTACGGCTTAAATAAACAATCTAGCAATTCCGTTTTTACAGTTCCACTTTAAACTAATAACAAAAGTGCTTCTGCCACATTTTTTGCCACTTACGGTTGTTTATTGCTCCTCACAACAGCTAATGTTTTTGACGTTTATGTATTCTCAGTCACTTCCCATGATTGCGTTCTGCCTCTGTTGGCTTCACAGCAGTCCTGTTCCCCATTTATCATTATCAAAGTGCTGTTTTGGGGATTGGGCTGCAGTGATCGAGGGCACAGCTTCTACAAGGAAGTTATGAGCATTGCAGGTGTTTCCCCCCCACTCTGTGTTTATCCTCTGATTGCTCTGACCGTCCCACATCTAGACTGGTCCCCCCGGCCCTATCACCCAGCTTCTCTGGGACTTACCTTCTCCATTGCAGCCCGTTCACAGGACCCTGGCTGGGGGTACCCAGTCTTCAGTGTGGGGCTTGTAAAGGACTGTGGTATCACTATGCATCAGTCTGAGGGTTTTTTCTTCCATTTCCTCACTGGCGCCCACGCACATGCTGTGACGTGGATTGCATGCTCTGCCTCCACTGAGAAGTGTCTGGGTGTTGGGTCCCCTTCCCTTGCTGTTCTGCAATGCTGCCACCCAGATTCTTGTAGGTGGCAGTCAAGCCATGAGACAGACTCCCCACCCCCGAGGGAGGAGAGCTGCTGTACTGACAGTGTTCCTTCTATCAGTTAGCCTCAGAGCAACCCAGGAACCTCGGTCACCAGCATGCTGGGAAGTGGGGCACCCAGCACCTCAGCCCTCCATGCCACTGATCCGGCTTACAAGCATTGCAGTTTAAGTAAAATATCTAAGTCAAGACTTAGAAAAATCATTCAAAATGTGGCTATTTTAGTCCTTCTGACAATCAGATCCTTGGAATGAGTTGCCTGCCTGGAGGGTGACCACTGTTGCTTAAGGTCAGAAGGGACTCTAGATCTGTCATATCCACCCTCCCCGACCCCACTTTTTATAAGAAGATATAAATAAGCATGCTGGTGTGAATATGAACTACTATGTTAAAGGTGTTCCCTCAACGCTCAGTAGCTCGTTGATGTGTGAATGTAATGAAGACAGAGGCATGTTTTTTTTTTTTTTACTCTGAAAGGAACCTGTTTTTCCAGATATGACAAAAGTGTTTTAGCCTTTCAGAACTTGAGTCCAGAGTTAAACGTCAGTGGGGAGCGAATCTTCCCCGTGACAAGTTTTATGAAAAACTTTTAAATCGTCAGCATCACTGCATGTCAAAACAGACATCCTCTATAGAAAAGTGACTTCAAGCACACAGATAAAGCAACCTCTTCAATCACTCTGAACAGATCAACATTTTCTTTTTGTACAAACAGAATTTCCAAGTGGCCAGAGGCAGGAAGTCAAAACACAAGTTTAAAAGTGGATAACAGGGGGTGGTATAGATCAGTGAGTATGCCTCAAACCTTTTTTTTTTTTTTTCCACTGGACACCAGGTTTCAGTCCTAGCTGAAATCCCAAGCGCACATAATTCAGCACTGTTAGCAGCCTTTATTTTCATAAAAGGCCCTAGACTGAATAAACCCGGAGGCTAATGGCTCACCTTAGAAAGTGATGAACCTCCCAATCAATATCCAAGTACTTTGGGAAGTGTACAGTGCTGTGAAGAGAAACCTGCCCAACTTTTGACCCTGTGGATAAGAAGGGAGCATCACTTATCCCTGGGATTCATCGATCCCGTTACCTTTTATGAGCAATACAGTTCATTGTTCAGATTTTTTAAACGTGTATAAAGAAATCTTGACACTGTTCATGAAATGTTGGTAGGACACAGAAAAACCTGTATGTTTTACATGGCGTCGAACATGGTGGCATAGCATCACTGTTTCTTATTGCTGGGAACTAGATTTTCTATTCTTACTATTAAAGAAACATGGCATTTTCCTGTCCAGATTGGACAGGAAGCTGCAGCTGTAGTCTGTGACAGTACTGTGCTTGCAGGCCGTACTGGAACCAGGTATAAGGTACACATGCACATAAAACCTGCCATTCTGACCTAAAATGGAAATCTAGACAGGAACCATTTGCATCGTGCCCTTCCACAATCCTCTGGGCGTTTCACAGTGCAAGTTGTACAAAATAAATCAACTGAATGTTAAAGCACATTAGCGCTGACAATTTATATAAAATGGATTCATGAAATATTTAAACATATTAACAACTGAAACAAAGAAGTCGATAGAATATCTAAACACATCATCAGATATTTCTAGAACTGACGGTCTGTTTTGCCTGTGCAAAAAGCCAGCTTATTAATAGTTTTTTTCTCAAATTGTACATTTATACACCTTCACTGCCGAGCAGCCCCACCCCAATCTGGTCAGCCCCTTCAGTCCCATCACCTACCTTCCCTTGGGTGCTTATCTCAGCCTCCTGTTTCCCCATGGCATGGCCTCTGTGGCAGGATCTCCAGGGAGCACAGCTTCCCTGACTGGGTCAGAATCCCGTGTGGAGATAGATGCTTAGTAGGCAGAGCGGGCCTGCAGATGCAGGGGGATTTCCATCATTATTTCTCCCCTATTAAGGGTTGCCAGGCATGAAATGATGCATGTGTAACCCCTAGATGGCGCTATCCCAGGGGCTACTACCCCTGCCTGATTTGCCACTAACAGGTTGAGGGGCCTGGATCCAATGGCGGGTGCCTCCACCCGGAGGTCAGGGTTTGCAATAGTTAAACTAACTTGGTCACAGCCCTCTGGGACACTGCAACCCCCCTTTCTTCCCACTAGTGGCCCACACAATATATAAGAATTACCTTCACAGTATACACTTACCCCAGGTCTGGTTCCAGCACTGGGACCTCCCAGTGAAATGAGATACAGTGCAACAATCACAGTACAGTACTTTAACATAGACAAATACCTCAGGCAGTATAACTTTGTTGAAACAAGCAGCTCTGATTTATTTAGGGGATATAACAAGGACAGGGGAAATCAGGTTAATTAGCTTATCACTCTAATAATCTACCTATGGCTCTGTGCACAGGCCTATCCCTATCAGTTACTGTCCCTGGGTACCCAAGCCCTAGTGGCTAGTCCAAACCGTGGCAGCTGGTAGGGCCCTTTCACACAGAGAAAGGAGAATTAAACAGTCAGCAGTACAGTAATTCCATTTGGATTTAATGTGGCAATTCAACAGGGAGCAACCCTGAATTAGTACTCACGACCTCCAAATAAGATAGGGTCCTTCAATGTCAGCAGGGCTCACTTGAGGTACACAAACCTCTTCACACATCCATATAAAAGAAAGCACTATACCAGGCAGGCTGCATCTGTATCCCGATCGCAATTACTGCACAATACCCGGAGAACACACAGCAGATTCAGTTCTGACAGACCGAAAGTGCAATTTTCAGCAATTCTTCCAGTCTTCTACAGGGTGAGCCTGGTTTCTACTCTTCAGAGATCCTTTGATTCTTTTCACAGGACGGATTCAGTCCTAACAAGCTGTTACACAAGCTGCAGACGGAACTCTGGGCCTTACAC
Organism: Neoceratodus forsteri; assembly: GCA_016271365.2. Lineage (NCBI taxonomy): Eukaryota > Metazoa > Chordata > Ceratodontiformes > Ceratodontidae > Neoceratodus > Neoceratodus forsteri. The sequence continues at coordinate 47,709,269 of JADMNL010000027.1, forward strand.
ACGTTTTTTGACTAAAACTGCACACTGAAAAGCACAGGGCTCCTTCCTTCTTCACTGCCAAAGCTCAACTGAAACTCCAACCCGACAAAACCGGGCACTTCCTTTAAGTTCCTCCCAGTTCTTGACTGGATTGGCTGTCACTCACAATAGACTGCTGCTGTTGGTCCAAAAGGCACTGAAGTCTAAACTACATCTCCCAGAGTCACTGCCCGTACAATCCTCTTGTGGCTGGCTCAGATTATGAGTCCAAGTTCTGATTCGTCCAAGGCACCATTTTAGAGCTAGCTTACCCCACACTGATTGGTCCAGTTCAGCAGTTCAAAACTAGAATGGGGAACTAGCAGACACAGTTCTGACTGCAAAGAAAGCAGGTTAGACAAACTGTAATTTCATTATTACTCTAAATAATTTCTGGCAAACAGTTACATATTTCAGATAGGTTCCTTTGCACTCCTAGTGACTGCAAAAATGAAGTGAATTGGCAGCAGCTTGAGTGGTACTCAATCAAAAGAAACACACAGTCCCCATATGAAACTAATTATGTCTGCAAGCAGACAGCTCTTAAAGAGCCAGTACCAGAGGTTCTAAAACACTCACTGATAAATGGCTTAAATGCCAAACACCATTCAGACTTGGAGCATTCAAGCAAGCTCCTGGAAGTCTTTTGGGAACCCCCATTTGCAGGGGGGTTACACCCTTCCTGGCCTGGGAAAGCTTGACGTCCGCGTCAAGCAAGTACCCCCATAAGTTTCAACTGCAACCACACACATTTGCATTAGGCTCGCACATGTAATCATCAGTCAATATAGCATTTTACCAAGAACACATTTCTGAAACATTGCAGTACGTCACTCTTTACACAGTATTACATACACATTGTACCATAACTCAAGTTATTACCTCTTGTACATGAAACCTGAAGAGAGGGGGCCCTTCCCTGTCAGTTACCTTGGGGCTGGACGTGGCAAGGGCACCATACTTAGAGGGCAACACAAGTAACTTGGAGTTAGCACTGACGCTCAGTTTGGGCAATGAGCTCGGGGACACATACACTCCTTTATGGACAACATTGAGAGGCAAGTCCACAGGCCTCCCAAGGGAATCATAACTGAGGTGCACCACAGGCTTTACAGCTCGACCAGTCTTTCTAGGGGGAACTGTTACAGTCTCTGCACTCTGAGCCTCATTTTCAGCATTGTCCACACTTGTCAGGGAGTCTCCATGGGGTAGAGAGCTAGAACTTGGGGCACTTTCAGCTCCAGGAGTTACAGTTTCTGAGTCCACAACATTTGGCTCGCATGGAGAGCTTTCGGACACTGGCAGTGGACTGTCAGGGCACTCAAAATACTCTTCTTGTTCGGTGTATCACCAGTCTGCCCAATCTATCATTTTCCTCCCTGAAAGCTCAAACAGTTCAACCATGCACAATGATTCCATTTCATCTGATCTGATGCTTTGCACTTCACTTTCTGGGAGCATTGGCTCCAGGGATGAAGCTGGGGCTTAGACAGTCCAGAAGGCCCAGCTTTGTCTCCAGTATTGACTGGGGATTGCCCGAAACAATTGACTCAGTTCGTAAGAAGGATAGTATTCAAAGTCACTCTCACTTTCTTCCGATATGGACTGACAGTCATGCTCAACTGGGACTTGTGGAGGGAACACTTTAACTTTGCTTCTGTAGGTGCAGACTTTCTTGATCTTTTCTTAGCAGCAGCTCTAGTCACTGGTCCAGAGGGGCATCTTCTAGGGCTCAGACTCAATTAAGATTTGTCCAATGGGCAGTAAATGATTTCTATGCATTGTTTTTACATCTTTGAATTATTCTCAGGCCTTACTTTGTACACTGGCAGATCATCTAGTTTGCCCACTACAATATGAGGGAGATGGTGCCATCTGTCAGCAATCTTGTGCTTGCCATGCAATCCCAGATTTCTTAGCAATACCGATCTCCTCCTGGAGTTCCTGTGCTTTCACCTTTTATCATACCTTTCTTTGTTGGCCAGATTTCTTTTGGCAGCCATGGTTTGAGCCAGTTGGTACGCATGAGTTAGCTGGGCCTTTAACTTTTGCACATACTGTAAATAGTTGTCAGCTTGAACCCCATCAGAGAGACCCCAAAACACACATCTACTGGTAGTCGAGCTTCTCTTCCAAACATCAGGCGGTAGGGGAGAATCCAGTGGCATCACTTTGGTGCAGTTATAAGCATGTACCAGGGTGCTAATTTGTTGGCTCCATCTAAGCTTGTCTTTGGGTGCAGGGTGCCTAGCATATCTAGCAAAGTGCGGTTGAAACGTTCAGGCTGTGGGTCCCCTGGGGTGGTAAGGAGTGGTTCTGGACTTTCGCACTCCCCACAGAGAAAGCATCTCTTTGATCAGACGACCTCAAAGTCTCTCCCTTGATCAGAATGGATTCTTTGTGGAGCCCCATAGTGAACAAAAAGTTTTCTACAAGTACTTTGGCTACAGTGGATGCTTTCTGGTCTTTGTGGGAAAGCTTGGGCATATCTCGTGAAATGGTCAGTGACCACCAGCACATTACTGATATTTCTTTGATCTGACTCAAACTTAGAAAATCAATACAGACCAGCTCCATGGGTGCACTGGTGGTGATGTTAACAAGGGGCAGCCCTCTGGGCAAAAGCTTTCTCTGTACAGCGACTATCAAGTTCGAATGTGTTGCTCCACATCAGCCCCCATCTTAGGCCAATAGAATCTGATCTCACCAAGTCAAGTGTTCTGTCTATACCAAGGTGCCCCATGTGGTTGTGCAAGGACCTCAGTACTGAGTCTCGAAAGGCAGTGGGCAGCACTAGTTGTTGTTTGTCTACTTGTCCCCCTCTGTCTACTGTTTCTCTGTATAACAGTTTATTGATCAGTTTCAACTTAGGACCTTCTTTGTATAACAGTGCAGTTCTCAAATCAGTGGAGCGTAATTTGGACACATCTTTCCTGCATAGAGGGCTTCTAAAGCTGCTTTGATCATGGGATCGCGGGATTGAGCCCACCGAATACTGTCATTGTCCAGCTGAGGCAGTGCACCAATGTCTATTGCAGAAAAGTGGCAATAAGCAGCAGGTATGCAATTCTCAGAGGCTCCCAAGCAATCCACCATGCAGTCCACTGCGTCCGTGGACATTTGTTCCTCCCTGTCAAACTTCCGGCAGAGTGCCCGAATGTCAGGTTCTGCCAATCGGACCCAATCATTCTGGGGAACAGGCCTCCGGGAGAGAGCATCAGCATCTATGTGGTTCAGACCTGCTCGGTATTGAGAGCATAGTCATATGTAGATAATGCAGAAAGCCACCTATGGCCAGTGGCATCCAACTTAGCTGAGGTCTGCACATAGGTCAAAGGATTATTGTCAGTTTTACTAGTATTTTAGCCCCATACAAGTACTCATGGAATTGGTCAACAATAGCCCACTTCAAAGCTAGAACTCTAACTTATGTACAGGATAGTTCTTTTCGGATGGGGTCAGGCTTCTACTGGCAAAGGCCACTGGTCTCAGGCCATTCTCGTGCTCTTGGTACAACACAGCCCCAACCCTTGCAAGCTAGCATCAGTGTGCAGGACGAAGGTTTTCTTGGATCGGCATAGGCCAGCACTGGAGCATGGGTAAGTTGATATATGATCTCATGAAAAGCAGTCTCACAATCAGGAGTCCAGCGGCCCCAAATACTTCACTCGGATGAAATACACTCTTTCAGTCTTGAGGGATGCTGACTTTGGTATTTTTGTGGGTTGGGGGATACCCTTGAGTAAGGTTAAGTAAGGCGGATCACTCTTGAATAGTCCTTGATGAAGCCGATAATAACCACAGAATCCCAGGAATCTTTGCAGTTCTTTTAGATTTTTGGGCTGTGGCCAGGTGGTCAAGGCCTCAACTTTACTTGGGTCGGTCTCTATTCCTCGGTGGATACTATGTGTCCTACATACTTTACTGATGTTTGAAAGAATTGACACTTATCAATGGACAGTTTAAGGCCAAAGTCCTCCAGTCGGTCCAATACCTTAAATAATCTGCTCTCATGTTCCTCCAGTGAGCTGCCAAACACAATAACATCATCTAGGTATACCAGGCACTCTAGTAAGTTCATGTCCCCCACTGCACGCTCCATCAATCGTTGAAAAGTGGCTGGGGCACCTGAATCCCTTGAGGCATCCTCATGAATTCATAGAAGCCAAGCGGACAGATAAAGGCTGTCTTTTCACGGTCCTCTGGGGCCATCGGGATCTGATAGTACCCACTGCGGAGATCCAGCACAGAGAACCACTTGCTCCCCGCTTAGGCAGTCCAAAGCATCCTGAATGCGGGGCATTGTGTACTGATCGGGATAGTCCGCCGGTTTAAGGTGCGATAATCCACACACATCCTTACTGTTCCATTCTTTTCCTCACTACCACAATGGGGAAGCATAAGGGCTTCTGGATTCTTGTATTACACCAGCAGCTTAATCCTCTTGCAGATGCCGTCTCACATCATCTATGTCAGCAGGTGCCAGGCGTCGAGACCTCTCACTGAAATGGTCTTTCGTCATGCAGCCGGATATTGTGCTCAGCTCCTTGCACGCATCCTACATCCCATTCCTTTAAAGAAAACACCTGGTCTCTCTGGGCAAGCTTCTCACTGATCTTCACTTTCCATTCAGCTGGCAGCGGAGTCGCGAAATCAAACAAGTCAGGATGTTACTCTGTCATTCTTCCTGAACTCTTGCTGTGGTAGCACTGCAGTGCCTGCACAATGCACATTAGCCAGGATGCAACCTCTGTTTACTCGAATGTCTCTTTCAGACACATTATGAACTTGGACCATTACCCTTCTGGCATAAGCATGGGCTCTAGCGGGCAAAATACTAGGCTTGACCAGCAGGCCCTCTGGCAATTTTCCATCACCTGGTGCATCCAACATTAATATTTTATTCTTAACATCCTTTCTGATATGGACCTCTCCTGTAAGGTACACTGGGCATTTGGCGCCAGGATCAGAGACTCAGGATCCTTCTTCCATACAATTCCGACCGGTTCCTCTGGTTCTGTTTTTCAGCATCTCTCTGTGCCTCATAGGCCTTCTTAATTAAAGCCGGAACTCTTAAAGCTCTACTAGTCTTTGACCCTGTTTTTCATAACACAACTGTGCCAGCCTTCGAACATATGAGCATTTGTTCCAATCAACAAAGGACACCATCATACAGTCCAGTGGGGGACACACTAAGGCTAGGGTCTCTACTTGTTAAGCCACTCCAGCCACGGAGGTGGGGAAAGACAGCCAAATCGGATATACCGGAATAGGGGTAGGCCTTCTCACTTAACCCCATACATGCAGTCCTTCTAATGGTTGTAAGAGTACGTTTGACAAAATGCTTCTGATACCAATCTTGGGAACATAATTGTCACTGGGAGCCACTGTCTAATATAGCTCTTGAGACACTGCTCACCTTTACAGTGGTCTCCATGGAGGACCCACTATTCTGGACCAGTCTGGAGAGGCGGTAGTGGGGGCCTGGGCAACTGACCTTGCCACAAAAGGGCGTGAATTAGCATTTTGGTGCCCTCACTGGGATCATGTCGTGCACCTCTTAACCACTGATTTCTTCTCGAAGCTCTCCTTGTAGCCTATATGCAACTTTGTCAGTGTCTTTTGGGGACTGGCATTCCCTTTCATGTGCCCATCTTTCCCACAATTATAGCAAAACATACTTTCTGGAGTTTGAGCTCGAGGCGCCACACTGGGAGCCAGGCGGGGTATTACTAACTGGAAACTGGTGCCATCTCTGTCTGCGGCGTGATAAGCATTTGGAGACATCTCGTCAGTTTCTCCACTTCCATGATCAAGGAATTGAGTTCGGAGCTGTTATCAGCAGGAGATACATGGGTGGGTACCCCCACCCCCATAGCAGATGCAGTCGAATATAGGTCAGGGCCCGTACTTGCAGGCGTGGCCTTCATAAAGGGACTGTTTTTGAATTCCCGGATCTCTCTCAACAGTTCGCCCATTGTGACATATCTTTTCCTTGTCAGAGCACTCATTGACTGCCAACCTCTGCCCCTGAACTTCACTTGATGGGTCACCCTCAGTCACTCGGTCGAGTAGCCGCAGCTATTGGTGCAGGTCCCTCCCGAGGTCGTCTTTTCTCAACTCCTCGAATTTCTCTCATTAACTCATCATAGGAGGGTGGGGATTCCAGTCGATCTGCCAGGCGTAACTGAAGCAACAGCAGTTCTGAGAAGGGGGCAGACTTAAGGATCCTGTCCAGCCTGGTTCGTCCAGTTCAATCGCTGGCAAACTACCTTCTGAGGCATTCTTGCAACAATTTTTCCAGCCGAGATACATACACAGACAACAACTCCCTTGGTACTGTTGTGCATCTCTACTCTCCACCATAGGTCCTCATCAGAATCTGGGCTCCCATACACATTCTCCAAGGCCTCAAGATAGGCCTGTGCAGTCCTTCAGGGTTACTGGACCCGTTTAGCACGGATGGTAGCCAGGGCAGGACCCGGAGGCTCTCACTAACCCTCTTCGCTTTTCACCTTCCGAGCATTGCCATTCTAGCACTTGGGGGCAACATAGTCTATCCAGGTCTCCCAGTCATCCTCCCTTGGGGTGGGAGGGTGCCAGAGAAGATCCTCAACCTTCGAAGAGTCGTGACTAATGGCAGGTGCAGAAATAGGAGTCTGCATTGGTTCAGCCACCATTACGGGCACTGGAGCAGGAGAGGGTGTTGGGGAGGAACACCCCAGGTAAAGAATAGTTTCTTCAAGTCCTCCACAGTTTTCCCTCTCCCAGCAACCATTCAGCAAATTTCTCCTCAAAAGTTTCAGATAGTGGTGAGGCTGATTCCCCCCCGGGTCTTTACTGTCCTTAGTTATCACTCTCCAAGCAGTGAGGGCTCCCTCTGGGGTAATGGTCTGTGGCACTTTGGAGCTATCTATGGGATCCTTAAACTCTACTAGGGCCAGGAAAGTGTGGGTGAGCAGATTAGCATGCCGACCCACCACCACAGGGTTTTGTAAACCTTCCACCTTGGAAAGTACTCCCTGCACAGTGTCCGTATTGATACCCAGGGGGATGTCCAGGATAAGCATAGCATTTTGGGGGTCGATCTCCTCCCCAGTACACCACTCCACCAGCCGGTGCACAGCCACTTCTGTCGGGGTACCCATTTTTTTCTTAACAGTGGTTCAGAATATGGCCACTAGAGGACACACAATCCCAGCGGTGAGCCTCCAAGATGTAACCCCTAGATGGCGCTATCCAGGGCTACTACCCCTGCCTGATTTGCCACTAACAGGTTGAGGGGCCTGGATCAATGGCGGTGCCTCCACCCAGAGGTCAGGGTTTGCAATAGTTAAACTAACTTGGTCACAGCCCTCTGGGACACTGCAACCCCTTTCTTCCCACTAGTGGCCCACACAATATATCAGAATTACCTTCACAGTATACACTTACCCCCAGGTCTGGTTCCGGCACTGGGACCTCCTGTGAAATGAGATACAGTGCAACAATCACAGTACAGTACTTTAACATAGACAAATACCTCAGGCAGTATAACTTTGCTGAAACAAGCAGCTCTGATTTATTTAGGGGGATATAACAAGGACAGGGTGAAATCAGGTTAATTTAGCTTATCACTCTAATAATCTACCTATGGCTCTGTGCACAGGCCTATCCCTATCAGTTACTGTCCCTGGGTACCCAAGCCCTAGTGGCTAGTCCAAACCGTGGCAGCTGGTAGGGGCCCTTTCACACAGAAAAGGAGAATTAAACAGTCAGCAGTACAGTAATTCCATTTGGATTTAATGTGGCAATTCAACAGGAGCAACCCTGAATTAGTACTCACGACCTCCAAATAAGATAGGGTCCTTCAATGTCAGCAGGGCTCACTTGAGGTACACAAACCTCTTCACACATCCATATAAAAGAAAGCACTATACCAGGCAGGCTGCATCTGTATCCCGATGCAATTACTGCACAATACCGGGAGAACACACAGCAGATTCAGTTCCTGACAGACCGAGTGCAATTTTCAGCAATTCTTCCAGTCTTCTACAGGGTGAGCCTGGTTTCTACTCTTCAGAGATCCTTTGATTCTTTTCACAGGCGATTCAGTCTAACAAGCTGTTACACAAGCTGCAGACGGAACTCTGGCCTTACACTTTTGACTAAAACTGCACACTGAAAAAGCACAGGGCTCCTTCCTTCTTCACTGCAAAGCTCAACTGAAACTCCAACCGACAAAACGGGCACTTCCTTTAAGTTCCTCCCAGTTCTTGACTGGATTGGCTGTCACTCACAATAGACTGCTGCTGTTGGTCCAAAAGGCACTGAAGTCTAAACTACATCTCCCAGAGTCACTGCCCGTACAATCCTCTTGTGGCTGGCTCAGATTATGAGTCCAAGTTCTGATTCGTCCAAGGCACCATTTTAGAGCTAGCTTACCCCACACTGATTGGTCCAGTTCAGCAGTTCAAAACTAAAATGGGGAACTAGCAGACACAGTTCTGACTGCAAAGAAAGCAGGTTAGACAAACTGTAATTTCATTATTACTCTAAATAATTTCTGGCAAACAGTTACATCTTTCAGATAGGTTCCTTTTGCACTCCTAGTGACTGCAAAATGAAGTGAATTAGCAGCAGCTTGAGTGGTACTCAATCAAAGAAACACACAGTCCCCCATACAAACTAATTATGTCTGCAAGCAGACAGCTCTTAAAGAGACAGTACCAGAGGTTCTAAAAACACTCACTGATAAATGGCTTAAATGCCAAACACCATTCAGACTTGGAGCATTCAAGCAAGCTCCTGGAAGTCTTTTGGGAACCCCCATTTGCAGGGGGGTTACACATGCATGCATTGGAACGGTATCATCGCTTGTCAGCTGCTTCTCCCCTACATTTTTCTACACTGCATTCCCACCTGGCTTTCACCAGCTGCAGATGATCATTGGAGGATGGAATCCCTCCTTCTCCAGAGGAGGAGAGTGGTTCACAGGGTACTCATCCTCTCTTCCCCAGCAACCTGAGTCCATTCTTGAACTGTTTTGTTAGAGTAGCAAGTGGAAGCACTACTGCTGTGTGACCTTGCTGACTGCTTTAAAGCTTTTTGAAGATATTTAATGATGGAGCCAAGATGAATCTCAGCGTGCAATGATTTCCACAGGATGGTTGCAAAGAAAAAACAACAGAAGATGGCCCACACATAATTCTTTCTCCTGTGGAAAATGTCACTTCTTACAGGGAGTGAGGGACTATAGAAGCACATGTAAGTTTAAATGAGAAACATTACTGAAGATACCTGTATGGTAGTGTGGCTGCTGTTTGTGAATTTTTGATGGAACTTTCCGTGACGCATCTGGAAACAAGCAAACCTGCTCAGCATGCCTTCCTGGTGAAACTTTGAATAAATAAAATAATAAAAAGATAGAATTATATATTTTGTCGGCAGAATAGGATGGCAATGCTGTCCAGTCTGCCTTAACCCTACCCTCGCTATGTGGTGGCAAGGGGGCTTATGTAGCCCCCAGCTTTCCCTATCCTCTCCAACTGATTCTTACTTTTAATGGTGCCTTTGTTCCTGTCCCATGCATGCTTGAATCCTCTGTGTCTCTGCCCCACCACCTCCCTAGGCTGTTGATTCCATCATCTACCACTCCATAAAGAAACACTTCCTCACCTTCCTCTTAAATCTTGCCACCACCACCAACTTCATTGTGTTCCCTCTTGTAACCATGCTAGTGTTTAACCTAGAGAGCTCCCCTCACTCCACCCTGTTTGTCCCCCAAAGGTATTTAAAGATATTACTTTGAGGGTGTCTCTTGCAGCAGGCCATCACCAGTAGGACTTAGCCACTAGGTGCCAGGACCACATGGAAGCCTTCTACCTAGCAATCTACCAGTGGGGGCTGCCCACCTCCAACATCAGCCCCTGATGTCAGCCAGCCCTATAAAGGCGGGCAGCCCCCGCACCCTCCTCAGTTCTTTCCCGCCATCGGTCAACACACGTAGGACCACTGATACCACTGCAGCTACAGTCGATCGCCATTTTCCCGCATTTAACTGTGCTTCATTATTTTTGGATTTTTAGTGAGTTTAACATCAAAATTTCAGTGTTCTCATCTGACTGTTCATGTTTTCTAAACCTTCCTTATCTGTCTGGTCAACAAAGTCTGCCTATGGCAAACTGACTCCAGACTAGGATGGCCATTCTGCCTGCTTCTTGTGCTTAGGCCCAGACCGCGATATCCAAGCCTGCAAGGTCTGTCAGAAATTCAACCTGGCCACCAGAAGACACTGCCAGATATCATGGAGAACCACCTCCTTAAGCAGACCTCGATGGAATGGGAGTTGCAGGCCAGGAGCTCCTCCATTTCCCCGGGCAGTCCTCATGGTCTTCGTCTTCAAAGTCTTGGGATAAAACCAACGGGAAACATAAGCACAGGGACAAGGATCGGGACTCACCCCAGTCTGCCTCCCACTCATGGTCCCCACACAAGAAATCTTCAACCTCAAAATGGTCTTTCTCCCTCAGGGGCACTGCACGTCTTAACTTCTACAAGGGTACCGGTGGCCCAGCCACCAAACCGTATCTCCCTCGCGAGCGGTGGCTCTTCGGGTCAGGGTACTCCATATTCTGCTCCCTAGCCCCTGCTGTTTCAGTCTTTATTCTCAGTGGGCATGCAGTCAGGCGGCTTGGCCGAGTCTCTTCAGCCAGCACAGGTGTGGTGGATGCCAGTCTTCTTGCTGCTGCCCCTCCCCCCCGCGAGACTCCCATGCTCCTGACGACGGTCTCATCCTCTGAGACCACTGCCGGTTCTGCTCCTCCTTCTCCGGGCAGATGCTGCAGGATGCTGGCACCTCTTTGGGCCCCTTCTTTCCTCGGTCTTCACCCAGGGGGGTCATCCTCAACTCCAGCGCCTGTCTCCCCACAGCCGGCGCCCATGGATCCCTCTCCAGCTCTACCCCAGCCAACGCCCACTGGGCCTGCACCTGTTTTCCCTCTACCACAGCCTGCCGGACCCACACCAGCCCTTCCTGTTCCTCCTGCGCCTGTGTGTCCACAGCCAGCGCCCGCTGGGCCCGCTCCGGCCCCCTCCTCAGAAAATACCCATTGGGCTGCCACCATCCTTCCACAACCTGCATCTGTAGGACCTCAGCCTGGGTACTCTGTGCTGGCACCTGTGGGTCTGGAACCTGCCTACCCCTGCCTTGTGCCGGCTGGACATTTACGCCGGGTTACCCATACTCAGCACTCTTGGGACCTACACCAGTCTACAGTTGCCCAATGCTGGGGGCACTGGTGCCAGTCCTCTTGGATTACTATGTTCGCTTTTGACCTTGTGGTCCTTTATGCAGACGCAGGCCCCCGCCCCAAGAGGGCCAGCCTCAGCCACCTCTCAAGGGCCTCCTTTTGACTCCATTACCCCAGCCGCTGTTCAACCAGGCCCTAGTGCTCCTTGCACCACCACACCCCCCCCAAAGAGGGGGAGATCAGTGTCGAGAGCAGGTAGGCCTGATGCTGGGTCAGCTGGCCACTCGGACGATCGTCGACCCGAGGACAGCGGGGATGACAACTCAGACAACACAGATGAGGGTGTCAGCAATGAGTCTTTCTCCATAGGCCCAGAATCCTCAGAAGGGGAAGTGGCACAGAGTAACGTTCCACAATCCCACCCCCCACACAGATGATCCCACTTTCATGGCCATCATGAGGCACATTCAGGCCACTATAGGGTGAGAGACAGAGGAGCAGGACCCTGAGAGGTGTCATATGGCGATTTACTTATGCCAGCCTGACACTTCTCCTTTGGTGGTTCTCCCAATCATCGATTCCTATGAGTATGTTACCTGGGCTGCCTGGAACTGTCCCCACACGGTCCTGGCAGTGTCCAAAAAAGGCTGACAGACTTTACCACACACCGGCTGGCAAGCCATATTTTGGGGAACAGACCAAGGCCGATTCGGTCATCATCAATGCAGTGCATGGCCGAACTAAGAGGCCAAAACACCTCATCTCCCTCTCTCCTGACAGGGGGTCTCACCAGCTGGACCAGTTGGGCAAACATACTTTCACCTCTGCCACTCTGGCCATTTGGGCCATCAGTTATGTGGCTCATATGGTGCGATATCAGAACCTCCTATGGGACCAAGCTAGGGAGGCAGTCCTAGCCATGCCAGATGACCCATCTAAGCAGTAGACCCTCAAGGCTCTCAAAATGGGCTCGGACATTGGTACCCATGTCCTCAGTGCTGCCTATGATGTAGTTGATGCTTGAGGCCAGGCAGTGTCTATAGGCATCAGAGTGAGATACCACTTCTGGCTACAGGTCACGGTCTTCACGCAGGACATCCAGTCTAACATGCTGGATACCCCTTTCAGGGGTTTCAAACTTTTCAGGGGAGATGTACAGGATATCATCTCTGAACTCCAAATGTCAGGATGGGCTCTCAAATCTGTCCTCTCTATGTACCATACCCAGTCGAAGTCTGGACAGTAGGCTCTCTTTTGTCACTCCTCCCGCAGATAGACCTGACCCCCTCCCAAAGCCCAGGGCAAGCACAAGGTGGGGGAAGCTCTCCCCACTCCCTCCTTTGCCGCCGGGAAACGTAAGCACAGGGACAAGGATCGGGACTGACCTCAGTCTGCCCCCCAGGGTCTTCACCAAATGCTTAGCAGTGGTGGCAGCTACCCTGAGACAGCAGAGGTTTTACATTTTTCCTTACCTGGACAATTGGCTGCTAGCGGCCCCATCCAGGGACCATCTCTTTCAAACTCTTTCTCACACCTACAGCCTGTTACAAACTTTGGGCATTACCAACAACATGCCAAGGTCTTTTCTGACCCCGTACCAGTGCCTCCTGTACATGGGGCAGTGCTGGACACGACCCAAGGGAAGTCCTTCTTACCCCCAGACAGAGCATATAATGGACCAGATCCATCTTCTTTACTCCAGTTGTCATGTTCCGGCCAGGGTTTTTCTGAGGCTTCTGGCCTCGTGGCCGCAGCCTTTACCACTGTTCCCCTGGCCAGTCTGCATATGAGAATCCCTCAATGGATCTTGAGGATCCAGTGGGACCAACCCCCAGACACCCTGGCTCCACCAGTGTTTGTATCGGAGCCGGTCAAAAAGGTACTGATGTGGTAGCTGGAGCCCATAAACCTGCTTTGGGGGCTTCCTTTTTGTCTACCTCCCCATTGGCAGGTCCTTACGATGGATGCCTCGAGCCTCAGTTGGGGGGCTCACCTGGGGACCCACCAAACTCACAGGACATGGTCCGAGGTGGAGAGGGACCCCTTCACATCAGTGTCCTGGAGGTGCAAGCAATCCTGGTCATCCTGCAGGCCTTCCAGACTCTGCTCTCCCTAGGTCCGCTCTTGATTCAGACAGACAACGTGCACAGTTTATTACATAAACAAGTAGAGGGGGGACTCATTCCTATCCCTTGTGCAGGGAAGCGATGAAAGTCTACCACACACTGACAAAGCTCGTATGAGCGGCACCACATCTCACCCCCCCAACCTGCCTGTTTGCCCATTGTACTAGTATCACCATGCTGTTTCTGCACGTCCCCGCATGCAAGAATGTACCACTGTAACTAGACTGGTTTTATCTTCTCGCTCTTCAAATGATTGTAGATACATGTGGTTGTTTTTTTGCTACAACTTGTAACTGTGTGATGTAACAATGAGTCTGTACTGTAATGTATTTGTCCTCAATGTGACGAGGTACCTTTGGAAATAAATAAATAAATAAAAGTCTGGTATTGGGCCATTGAGCATGGCCTGGAACTCTCAGCCATCCATATTCCCGGTGACCAAAACATCCTGGCAGAAAGCCTAAGCTGCTCGCGGTCCAGAGCCCATGAGTGGGAACTTCTGACCTCAGTGGTAGAAGACCCAGTCAACAGATGGGGTCTGCCAAGTTGGACCTTTTTGCATCCCCACACAATGCAAAACTTCCACTTTTCTGCTCGCTAAATCCAGGGCCTGGAGTTTTTTGGTGAGACGCATTGTCCCTCTCCTGGACAGGGAGGTTTCTGTATGCTTTCTCTCCCTTCCTGCTCCTTCAACGAGTTCTGATCAAGCTTCAGATGGACAGGGCTATAATGATCCTTGTAGCCCCCTTCTGGCTACATCAAATCTGGTTTCATTACTGCAGCATCTGGCAGTGGAACCGCCATTGTCCCTGCCCCTTTGCACAGGCTTGCTCTACCAGGAGCAGGGTATCCTGGTCCATCTGGGTCTCAGGTCTCTCTATCCCCATGCATGGGTCCAGAAGTCGTAGCCAATGCCAGATTTGGGGTCTCCCCCAGAGTAGCAGATGTTCTGGTAGCAGCAAAGAAGTCCTCCACCAGGGCCACTGAGTCTATGAAATGGAACTGCTTCATTCTTTGGACTATATCACACCAGTTAGATCCCTTCACCTGTCCCATGGATCAGGTTCTGGAGTACCTTCTGTCCCTTTCAGACTCGGGTTTGCGGTACTCCTCTATCAATGTACATCTATCTGCCATCTCTGCATATTATGTACCTGTGAATTAGTTTAAGGGGTAGGTTTTTTTAATTATTATGTGTGTGACATGTGTCTGGGGCAGAGAAAAGTAAGGCGCAGCTACTCTGGGGGCCACTTCCGCGGCCTTCGTCCCTTTGAGCTTCCTGAGCTTCCAGCTGTGGCCTACAGGAGGTGTAGAGCCTTGGGAATAGCTCGGAAGAGGGGGGGTTGGCGATGGCGGTGGTACCCAAGTGGCTGCCAGGGTGTCTGGGCTGCCTTGTTTTGTTCCCATACCCAAGGGTTTCACAAGGGATTGTGAGCAGTTAGCGGGTTCAGCTGCCTCACCTCATCCTTCTTGGGTTGTGTTGTGCAATGCCAGGTCAATGAGGAATAAGACTGCCATAATGGCAGACTTAATATCCTCAGTTGACCTGGTTTGCATCTAGAGACCTGGTTGGATGAAAATGCCTCCCCATTTGGAGGTGGCAGTTCCGGCTGGGTACTCCGTGATACACAACCTGAGGGAGGATGCAGGGTGGGGGGGGGTGGCTATTTGTTTAAAACCAGCCTGAACCTCACGGTGCTACCTGTAGGTCATACGCATTCATTCGAGAGTGTGTGGCTGCCCGAGGGTGTAGGGGCAGGTTTCAAGGTCCTTGTGCTTTTTCGTCCCCCTGGGCTGCATGGAGACTTTGTTGTTGAGATCAAGGAGCTCGTCACCAGCCTGATGCTGGAGTCCCCCAGGTGGTTAATTCTGGGGGCTTCAATGCCTGGGTCGAAGGTGGGCTCTCTGGTTTTGGGAGTGATCTTTTGGGAAGCATGGGGGCCCTGGGCCTGTCGCAAAATGTAACAACAGCTACGCACTCAGTTGGCCACATATTGGATTTGTTTTTTTTTTTTCATTAGGTTTAGATGTGATTGACCTCAGTATTGATCCTGTAGTTTGGTCAGATAATAGGATCGTGAGGTTCACGCTTGGTGATACCCTCCTAGATGGTCCTGCCCCTGTAGAGATGGTTCGATGTCACCCATTAAGAGGAGTGTCCTCTACGGGACTGTTGGCAGCATTGGACCTATTGGGTGTTGAGGCAGCTTATTCGATTGGCGCAGAGGAAGCAGTGATGACCTATAATGGGGTGGTCGCTGCGGCCTTGATTCTATCACACCCATTCATGTCTGTCCCTTTTCTACTGGCCGGAGACCTACCTGGTTTGATGAGGATCTCCGGAGATTAAAGACTAAGGGACGAAGGTTAGAGAGGTGCTGGAGGAGATCTGGCCTGATGGAGGACAGATTGGCCCTGAGGTTACATTATGCCAATTATCAGGGGCAATCTCCCGTAAAAAGGTAGGTTATCTGTCTAGAGAGATTCCTGCGGCAAAGAATAGACCAGCTCAGCTCTTCTGCATAGTGGACAGGCTATTGCATCCTGCCTCTGTCTATGTCGGGAGAGCAGGTTCAAGCACGAGATGCAAGGAGCTGGCTGTATTCTTTGCCGACAAGGTGTCTTCTATGAGGGATGAGGTCTCCTCAAGCACCTCTCAAAGGGGATGCATGGTCCGGCCTGAGGTGTGTTGAGACACTCCTCCTGCCTGGGATGAGTTTGAGCTGGTTGAAGTGGAGGAGATGGTGAAGATAATCCTGAAGCAGCGGCCAACCCAGTGTGATCCGGACTCTGGTCCAACCCGACATTTGGTCGGATATGTGGACATGGTTGGGCCTGTGATTGCTGGGGTTGTCTAGAGTTCCTTGAGGAAAGTGGGGTTTACCCAGTGGCCTTGAAAGAGGCCTTGATTAGACCCCTTTTGAAGAAACCCTCCCTTGACCCGGACTGCCTCAGCAATTACAGGCCAGTTTCAAACCTCCCATTTTTAGGGAAGGTTATTGAAAAAGTGGTGGCCATGCAGCTTGAGAGACATCTTGCTCCTTCCTCCACCTATGAGCCTTTCCAGTCAGGGTTTCATGCAGGGCATGGTACAGAGACCACCCTGGTGAGGGTGCTTAATGACCCCCTGATGGTGAGGGACAGGAGAGATCAGACCATCTTGGTTCTCCTGGACCTCTCTGCAGTGTTTAACACTGTGGACCATGAGGTGCTACTTGATCACCTGTGGTTTTGGTGTGGCTTGTCTAGTAATGTCATCAACTGGTTCAGGTCATACCTAACAGGCAGAGTGCAGAGGGTGATGATGGGGTTAGCTTCATCTAACCTGAAGCCTCTGTGCTGTGGGGTACCGCAAGGTTCAGTCCTGTCGCCCTTGTTGTTCACAGTATACATGCTGCCATTGGGGGAAATTATCTGGTGGGTATGGGCTGGGTTTTCACTGCTGTGCAGATGATACCCAGCTGTACCTGTCCTGTGCGCCCCAATACCCAGGTGTTGGCATCTGTATTTAACAGCTGCCTCGATGAGATCCAAGCTTGGATGACTCAAAACTGGCTTAAACGTAACCCAGATAAGACAGGGGTGCTTGTTGTGGACCCAGTTCATCGTGGCGGAGGGTGTTGTGAGGGGCTACCCCCTGGCCTTATGTTGGGGGGTGTTCCCCTTACTCCATCTAGTCAGGTGAAGAATTTGGACATGGTCCTAGCCGACAGTTTGACACTTGATGCGCAGGTGTCGGCCATCATTAGGAGTGGATTTTATCATCTTAGGAACATTGCTCGAATCCGAGCCAGAGCCCAACAGAGGATCTGACCACACTGGTGCATGCTTTCGTCACTTCCGGGCTGGACTATTGCAATGCCCTTTACCTAGGGTTATCTGGAGGCAACCTCCGCAGGCTACAGCTGGTGCAGAATGCGGCGGCAAGATTACTGACTGGGGCAAGACGTGGTAATCATATTACCCTGGTCCTCCGCGGACTGCACTGGCTGCCAGCCAGGCGAAGGATTATCTTCAAAGTAGGGCTCCTGACCTACATGAAGGGGGACCTGTCTATCTGCAAGATCTCCTTGCCCCCTACTGTCCGCCCCGGGAACTCCATTCTGCCGGGGGGGGGGACCTCCTTGGAGTTCCCAGAGTGAGGCTGCAGCATTCTGGAGATAGGGCGTTTTCAGTGGCGGCGCCCACTCTGTGGAGCTCCCTTCCTGGATATCTTAGGGAGGCCCCCTCGGTGGCAGTCTTTAAGAGGCAACTAAAAACATATCTGTTCCAGCAGGCTTTTAACGATTGATAAATTTTAGATGGGATAGATTGAATTTTAATGTCCATGTTGAATTGCTGCTATGTTTTTGTTTTTTTGAATTGTATTGTACAGCGCCCAGAGTCCCTGGAATTGGGCGCTTTATAAATAAAATATTTATCTATCTATGGGCGTTCAGTGGCTCAACTCGATGTGTCTCTCAAATTCTTATGGGGCATTCTGCATTTGAAGCCCCCAATCTGTGACCCTGTCCTGCCTTGGGACCTTAATTTTGTGTTGGAAAAGCTTTGCTGCCTCTCTTTGAACTGGCCGTGTCTTGCGAGCTACGCTTTCTGTCATGGAAAGCATTATTTTTGGTTGCCATTACTTCTGCTCAAAGGATTTCCGAGCTTCAGGCCCTCATGTGTAAGAAGCCTTATTTGATTTTTCACAAATACAGGGTGCCTTTACGTACCAATCCTAAGTTTCTTCCTAAGGTGGTGTCAGAGTTTACTTTCAGTCAATCCATGCACCTGCCTGTTTAATATCTAGAGCATTCCAATCAAAGAGGGGCATCGCTCCATACCTTGGATGTGCATAGAATCTTGCAGTACTATGCACACACATGACTGCGGACTCCCAGAAGTCTGATCAGTTTGTTTTGTTCGCCCCTGGTAAAGAGGGTGCCCCGATGTCCAAACAGTGTTTGTCTAAATGGGCAGACTGGCTGGGCCAAGAGATCCTTATCTGCCGTCAACTTCTATGTATCTATGTAAGTGGTTAGCCAGTTGCATTGTCTGTTATCAGAAGTACAGCAAGGATCTTCCTAGAGGGGCTAAAGACCATTCCACTAGGGGGTATGGCCACCTCAGTAGCTTGTTTCAGAAATGTGTCAGCTGCTGGCATTTGCGCTGCTGCCACCTGGAGCACTGTCCACACTTTCCCCAAGCATTACAGTCTGGACATCGCCTCTAGGCACAGGACCAATTTCAGCCTAGCTGTTCTTCAAGGCCTCCTTTCATAGGCTATTATTTTTTGCCTACCCACCCAGGCTGTCTTTCTGTAGTGCCAGAACTGCTTGGGACTCAGTCCTACTGGTGATGGCCTGCTGCAAGAGATGCCCTTGAAAATGGATAGTACAGTTATATAAAAACTTACCGTAACAGTAGATCTTCGAGAGGATCTCTTGCAGCAGGCCCTGTTTTCCCTCCCTCCTTCCCCCTTCTCTCTTTCTCTCTCTCTTGCTCTCTCCCCTGCTATAGGGGCAAACCTTTTGTTTTCTTTTTCTATTCTCTTGGGATACCTCGGAATCCTCCTCGGTTCCCCCTTATGGCAGCCTGCTTTTGGTCTCTGGTGGGAGAACTGAGGAGGGTATGGGGACCGCCTGCCTTTATAGGATTGGCTGACATTAGAGGTGGGTGGGCCCCCTCTGGTAGACTGCTAGCTAGAAGGTTTCTGTGTGGTCCTACTGGTGGTGGCCTGCTGCAAGAGATCCTCTTGAAGATCTACTGTTAACTGTACTGTCTCAGTCGTCTCCCCCACCCAACTTCACAGTTGATATGTGCTGTACTTCCAAGTACTTTACTATGGCTTAGCTCTGCGTTCTGCCTTGGTTTTGCCTACCTCTCCTCACTGCTGCGTAGCACTGCAAATGCCCACAGAATCATTAGGCAGGTGCTAGCAGAAGTATGTCAAGTACAGACGCATGAAACTCCGGAGGAATAGTAATTTTCACGGAAAAGGGACGTCTAAGTAGCCTGAACTGTCAATGCATTCTTACATTTTATATCCTAAAATATGTTGTTACTTTTCAGAAAGCAGTAGAGAAAGGAGTGAGACTGATGGTGGATGCAGAACAGTCCTATTTCCAGCCAGCAATCAGCAGGTTGACACTGGAAATGCAGAGGCGGTTTAACACTGAGAAACCTATTATCTTCAACACCTATCAGTGCTACTTGAAGGTGAGAGATTTCCCCATATAAAATACTGTTCTCAGTGTGATCAAACTTACTAAACAATTTGTACAGAAGCTTTTTTATAAAAATGCACTGGAAAACCATTTTTTCCACAAATTAAAGCAAGACTTGGTTAATGCTAGTGCTGATCTGCTATGCATGGAAATGTTGCATGTTTTTCTACATATGGTTCCTCTCCTCCATCCAGAAGCCATGGTTACACACACTTTATTCCTTAGCAAACTCATACCAGTCATTTTATTCTCAGTAAAATGGTGCTTACAAACAGGGATGGCATTCCATACATCACAGTGGGCAGTCCCCTAGATACCAGCCATCACCGTACAGTGTGGTTTACCATAAAGATGGGAGCAAGGCGCCCACATAAGGACAAGGGTACTGAACATTAGTAGGGCAGATTTTAAAGAAATGGGAGACTGCCTCAGTAACTGGCCAGTAGTGGGTACTACCAGTGAGTGGTGGAGGAACAGTGGGAGAAAAATAAGGGAGGGCATAATTATGGCAACCAGCCTGAAAAAAAGTAAGTAAAAGCAGAAGGAAAGAGATGGTTGTGGTACTCTAGGGAAGTAGCCACGGTGGTGAAGGGAGAAGTGGGTGACATTCCGGGGGTATAAGGAAGCGCAGAGGGAGGAAGACAGGGAGGTATATTGAGTAAAACAGAGGAAAACAGGCAAGGCAAAGGCAATTCCCACCTAGTCCACCCGTTAATATAGGCTTCTTCCCTATCCTGTATCTTGTAAGTTAGCCTTTCCAGGTCCGCTATTTCCCCATGATTGTTTCCTAGTCCTGTCAGGTAGGGGGCTCCATTTGAAGCCATTTGTGGGTTATGGCCTTTGCTGCCACCTCAACACATATATGCTACAAATAGCTGGCCTCCTTTCCCTTGACTGAGACAGGCTTGAGCCCTTGCAGAAGGTTGGCACAGTTTGGTGGTTTCCTGAAGCTGAATATGGGTTGTAGTTTGTGCACTACTGCCAGAGGGTGGTGGTTAAAGGCACTCACTCTAATGATGGAAGAGTGACCAGCAGGGTTCCATAGGGCTTAGTACTGTACTGGGACTGGTCTCTTCAATGTCTTGTTAACTGACATTGCGAAGGACTGGAATGGAAGGTGTGCCTTTTTGCAGATGTCACCAAAATCTGTAATAGGGTGGACAATCAGGAAGAGGTGGAAAGAAAGCCTAGATGTCTTGGGAAACCTGAGGAGTGGTCAAGAGCATAGCAGTTGGGGTTCAGTGCCAAAATGTACAAAATTATACACCTAGAGCACATGAATCCAGGAGCTAAGTACAGGCTGGGGGGGAGGATAGTGCTGATCACTAATCAGGAAAGGGACCTTGGGGGTTATGACCTCAAAGTGGCAAGGCAGTGTGACAAAGAAGTGGGTAGGGCCAGTGGGATTCTGGGATGTATAGGGAGCGGTATCTGCAGCAGGAGGAGGAGGGAGGTGGTGTTGCCACTGTATCACCCACTGGTGAGAGCCTATCTGGAATATTTTGTCAATATTTTGTCACATCACCCCTGTGCTGCGCACTCTGCACTGGCTGCCTATACAATGGCGGATCACCTTTAAAGTGGGTCTTTTGACCTACAAAGTCCTACACGGCTTAGGTCCCGACTACCTGAAAGAGCTTGAGCCTTACGCCCTCTGAGACACAGCTCCGCTATTGGATTTGAGGGGTTGCTGGAGATTCGAGGTGAATTTGAAGTCCTCTGGAGCCCGTGCATTTAGCTTTGTGGCTCCCACCCTTTGCAATTCTCTGCCCCGCCAGCTCCGAGAAAGTACAACTGTGGATGGGTTTAAGAAGGCCTTAAAATCATTTTTATGGATTCAGGCCTTCTCTGTTGTATTTTAAATCGTTTTATTTATTTATCTGTTGTATTGTTATTGTTGTCCTTGATTATGATAAATGTATGAAGACTGTACAGCGCCTTGAAATATCTGAAAGGCGCTTAATCAAATAAATTTTATTATTATTATTATTATTATTAAGTTCTGGAGGTCACACCTCAAAAATGATGTAGACAGGGTGGAGGCAGTCCAAAGGAGGGCAGTTAAAATAGTGCAGGGGTTGCACTTGCCAGTGAGTTAGCGTTAGGTCAGGGAGCTACTGGGTGGAAGTGACCATTGCACAGTGTGGTTTCAGTTGGATATGGGCAGGGAAAGCATCATGACGAAGACCACAATCTTGGATTTCAGGAGGGTGGACTTCAGGAAAATGGGTGAAGTGCTAAGGAGCCATCTGGCAGGCATCAGAGCAGACATGGGGGTGGACCAAAGGTGGTCCATCATTAAGGAAGGAATACTGGTTGCCACAGATGAGTGTGTTAGGGTCAGGGGGAAGAACACAAGGGCCAAAGCACTCAGCTGGTTCAGTTCTGGGGTTGCCCCAGGCAGTAAGGGAAAAGAGGTTGGCCTATAAAAAATTCAGGAAGACCAAGAGAGAGGTGGATAGGGAAAATTACGTAAGGTTGGTTAGTGAAGCAAGTAAGGAAGTTCATCGAGCAAAGACACAGAAGGAGTTGCAGATAGCTGAAGGAATTAAGAAGGGGGAGAAGGCTTTCTTTCATTATATAAGTGAGGACAGGGACAAGAAGAAAGGGATTGGTAGGCTTAAGAAAGGGGTGGAGTGGGTGAAGGATAATGGGGGAAAAGCAGAGATACTAAATGAATACTTCTGTTCTGTTTCACGAGTGAGAAGGATGGACTAGTGCCTTCAGAAGGGAAAAGAGGAGCAAGGGGGAAGGGAAAGACAGATGATGTGATAGAGGAGGACAGAATGAGAGAGGGACTGCTGGCATTTAAAGGTGGACAAATCACCAGGCCCGGACAGAGTACATCCAAGGGTACTAAAGGAACTGGCTGAGGATCTGGCAGGGCCACTGGCCGACCTATTTAGTAGTTCACTAGTCGGGGATGGTACTGCAGGACTGGAGAACAGCACATGTAGTGCCCCTCCACAAAAGTGGTCCCAAGGATGACCCAGGGAATTACAGACCAGTCAGTCTGACCTCCATTGTGGGCAAGCTCATGGAAACCATACTAAAGGAAAGGTTGGTGGAATATCTAGAGGAGCATGGTCTCCAGGATGCAAGGCAGCATGGGTTCATGGGGGGAGATCGTGTCAAATGAATCTGATTGACTTCTTTGACTGTGTCACTAAGACAGTAGACAGGGGCCAAGTGGTAGAGATCCTCTATCTTGATTTCAGCAAGGCCCTTGACTCTGTGCCCCACAGAAGGTTAATCAAGAAGTTGGTGGGTCTCAGGGTTGGGGAAAAGATGGCTAGATGGGTGGAAAATTGGCTGAGGGACAGAACCCAGAGGGTGGTTGTGGGGGAGAGTTATCTGACACCAGAGAGGTAACCAGTGAGGTCCCACAGGGCTCGGAGCTGGGGCCGGTGTTGTTCAATGTCTTCATCAGTGACATTGGGGATGGCATTAAGGGCAAAATGTGCCTATTCGCGGATGACACCAAGCTCTGTGGGAGAGTGGACACAGCTAAAGTGATACAGGACTTACAGGAAGATCTGGCATCTGGCTGCTTGGCTTCAATGCCAAGAAATACAAAGTTATGCATATTGGAACCAAGAATCCCGGGGCAGAGTACTACCTGAGTGGAGTCCAAATATCTGCATGAGATGAAGAAAAGGACCTGGGAGTGATGATCACTAGTGACCTGAAGCACTCCACACAGTGCAAAAAAGCAGCAGAAAAGGCAAACAAGATGCTGGGATGCATATCTAGGGGGTTCAGTAGTAGGAGAGAGGAGGTTATACTGCCCTTGTACAGGTCACTGGTAAGGCTGCATCTAGAGTATGGAGTTCTATACTGATGCCCACACCTCAAAAAGGACATTAACCTGCCGGAGAAGGTCCAGAGGAGGGCTACAAAGATGATAGCGGGTCAGCAGGGTAAGGCATACGAGGAGAGGTTAAGAGCACTGAACATGTACTCCCTGGAAGACACGAGAGAGAGGGGACATGACTGGGACCTTTAAGTATTTGAAAGGGATAAAATAAGGTTGATAAGGAGAGTCTCTTTAAGCTGAGTGGCAGCCATAACACGAAGGGGCACAGTCTTAAGCTAGAGGGTGGGAGGTTTAGGAGGGAGGTCAGGAAGCACTTCTTCACAGAGAGGGTGGTGGACTCTTGGACCGCACTGCTGGAAGAGGTCATCTTGTTGAAGACGGTAGGCAGCTTGAAGCGAGGCTGGGATAGGCATGGGGGAAGGTAAGGATCATGGGTAGGGAGGATGGGAGGAGTGGGGAGGGAAGGCAGGGACAGTAGCTCAAGCTGTGGACCCTGTAATACAAGCAGACTTGACAGACCAAATGGCCTTCTTCTGCTGGCTTCTTCGTATGTTCGGTCAGGATTCTTTAGACGTAGGCAGGGCAGGGGAGTCGTAGGAGTTAGCTTACTTGTTTTTTAAGCTAGAGTTGGCCTGCAGGACTTTGACTTTTCGTACTTGTATGTCCCCTGAGGTGTAGCAAAAGCTGCCATTGCCTGGACTTCACCTGCAACGTTGCTTTTTCCATCTGCAAACAACCAGCGGCGCAGTGGTACTGGTCCCGGTACCTGGCCCATGTTGGAAGGTGCCCGCTTCTTACAGAGGGGCCAACTGCTATTGGGGTGGAGTGTGATCTCTGGACTGTGTCTTCGACTATCGGCATTAGAGTTGGAGGGACCGGAGGACAGAGGCTTCAGGAACAGCTGGAAGTACCTCTTAAGTCATCATACGAGGGGGCCAAAGGTGCGACTGGCATCTGTTTTGGCTGGACTTTACTCCTGGGGGAATGTGGATGCATAGAGGGCGTCATCCGTAGTTCCTTTCCCCGGGACTTCTGGATCTGAAGTGTGGTTGGGGAAAACCTTATCTGTGACGAGTTCTATCTCCAGCTGTTTTTCTCTGCCCGGCTGGAGTTTTATCGGCTGGTGACAATCGGAGGAAGTTTGTGTGGCGGCTGCCGGCTGTCTGGGATTATTGGCAAACTTTGCATTTGTTCGCTGTTTTCCATCTCTCCTGGAGCTGGTGAGAGGAGCTCCGGGTTGTGAAGCAAGGTGATCTCCTCAAGTGGGACGGTGGGACTCTACAGGTATATTGTTCGGTCCCTTAGCCACCTTGCCTAGCGGAGACTAGCGGCAGTGAGAGGGCCCTTGGCCTCGTGATTATTCTGGTCTGGAAGTGGTTTTCTACATGCTGACGGTTTTTCCTAACTCTAAAACATTTAGCCCTGTCTTATAGGACAGTATTTTAATTACTGAGTCCTGCAGGCTGCTCTCCTTGGAAGCTGGGGAGCTTGGCTTCTTTGTCTTTTTTGCTCTCATCTGTGGGGGTTGTTTTGGCGGGTAGAGTGGGGGGTAATTGGGGTGTGGGGTTTTAGTTTTAATGAGTGTTTGTGTGGTATGATTGGTTAGACTTCTTTTATATTAGTTATGTGAATGTTTGTATGACTGGTAATTATTAGTTGCTTACTGAGGCTTTCTGGTTAGGACAGTATGTGTCTGGGAAAGTTTGGGGGGGGCCTTGGGTGGGTTAGGATTGTGTATGAGGTGTCCCAGCTTTTTGATCTGTGGCCCTTTACTGACCTCCCAGTCTCCACCACTACAGCTTGTCACTGTAGGGAGGCTGGAATTGAGAGATTTCTCATTGATTGACCTTGGCAGGGTGCCTTGGGCACTCTGGGGGGTGGTAGGATTGAGGTTATCAGGCGCAGAAGGTGCCCTGGGTGTCAACAGGTCCTAGGGAGAGGCCAGTCGTGTTTGATTCCCATCCCCAGGGTTTCCACCCGACCGAATGGACTAGTACCCAGAAGGGCTACACTATCCACCAATCCCCTGAGGGTAGTGCTTTGCAATGCCAGATCGATCAGGAACAAGACCGCACTTATAGCGGTCTTGGTTTCCTCGGTCGATCTGGCATACATTACTGAGACCTGGGTGGGTGATGACACTGGCCCAGTTTTAGAGGCCGCTGTCCCCCCGGGTACTCAGTGGTGCACTGCCCCTGAGTGGAACGCAGAAGCAAGGGAGTGGACATCTGTTTTAGATCTGAACTTGGCTTCACTGTGCACCAAGTGGGAAGACCAGGTTCCTTTGAATGTGTGGCTGTACATGGGGGTCCAGGCGCAGGTTGCAGGATTCTCCTGAATTACTGCCCCCCCCCCGGGTGGCGGGTGAATTCCTACAGGAGGTAGCCGACTTCATCGTCAGTGAGACGTTGGAGTCCCCCAGATGCTTAGTTCTGGGGATTTCAATGTCTGGACTGACAATGAATCCTCTAGGCTAGGTTACAACCTCCTCCAGGTGATGTCATCTCTGTGCCTGTTCCAAGAAGTTTCTTCCGTGACCCACCAGGGCGGCCTGGTCTTCTCACTTGGGCTTGAGATTAGTAATCTCAAGACTGATCGGGTCATTTGGTCCGATTATTGCACAATGGAGTTCTCGTTTGCCCCCGCTGAGATGGTTAGCTACTGCCCTTTGAGGGGTTTGACCCCGGAGGGATTTCTGGCGGTGGCAGATCTATCTAGTGTGAGTAGTGCAGTGTAGGGGTATGGGCGAGGCTGTCACCGCCATAATAGCGATGTTACTGCCTGGACTCTCTCTCGGCCAATAATCGGTCCGTGTACAACCCAAGTCCTCTCACTTGAGGTCCCCATGGTTTGATAGAGAGCTCAAGGTTATGAAGATTTTGGGTCAGAGGTTAGAGTGCTGCTGGTGAAAGTCCAGGCTGGAGGTGGACAGACTGGTCGTGCACTCTTATTATGTGGAGATTGATGCCGGGAAGAATTGACCAACAGTGCTCTTTCGGATTGTGGACAGTCTGTTAAATCCAGCCTGTCTACAGCTGAAAAAAGCCTTTTCCAATGCTTTATGCAGAGAGTTTGCTTGTTTCTTCTCGGACAGGGTGTCCACCATCTCAATCAATCAATCAAAATCTTTATTTAACCATGTGAACACCATTGAGCAATGCTCATTTTCAAGATAAACCTGGACAACACATAATCATAATGTGCACGAGAATTACACAACCAACAATATAAGACGTAATTGTGCAGAAACAGATGCCATGAATCTGACAACAGTAGCATGGCATATACAATAGTAATTACAAACATATAAGAAGTCACAGCGATTAAATAATATGAACACAATGGCCTGAAGGAAACAAGAGGAAGGAGGAAGGGGTCAAGGATGTTGTATAAGGTTATTAAGAAGATTTTAACAGGGGGGTGGGATGAGGACAGGTAGCTGGGGAAGGAAGTGAGGAGATGAAGCATGGGGGCCCAAGGGTAATCATGAGGATACCAGGGACTATTGTCATAGCCAATGGATTTCGTACAGACTCCATGTTGGGGTTGGTGGGGGGGCATTCTCAGCTTAAGGGTATGACCGTTGGATATGGTTACAATAAGATACAACAGTTGCAAATGAAGGGAAGGAATGAGAGGGAATGTGAAATGTAGGAGGAGATGAGAGGGGGAAGGATACGGGAGGGGAAGAGGATGTTTTTGGAACAGCATGTAGCTGCCACTAGATCCACTCCTAAGGATGAGACAATGATCATGGGGAGCAATTACAGGATTCTTTAAAGGAACGAGCATATAGTGGAAAGCTGTTAAAGTAATGGGGTGGACCAATTTCAATGTTTTTTGCAGCTTATTCCATAATAGAGGTAGCATCTAACTTATAGAAGCCCTGCCAAATCGCGATTCGACCTTGGGCACCATCAGAGAAATGTAGGAGGCACTTCTCAACACGTACTTGCCTATCATACTTAGTGGAAGGCAGTCCGAAACATAATGGGGCAATTTCTTGATAATTGCTCTGAAGGTCCAGTGGGTGGCGTTTCTCTGTCACCTGTACATAAGGGAAGACCATCCCACAGCCGAGTATAGGGTACAGTGGTGCGTTGAATATGGAAGGCCAGTAATAAGCCTTACAGCTCTGTGGTAGAGTGTGTCAAGCTTTGCAAGCACTGTGGCAGGACCCTGACTGTAGAGGAAATCCGCATAGTCCAAAAGGGAAAGGAAGGTGGTTTGGACCAGTCTCATCTTGGCATCCCTCAAAAGGAGATAGTTAATTCTACAAAAGGGACCAAGTCTCTGTCTGAGCTTTTTTACCAGTTCTTCTATGTGGTCCATGAAGGAAAGTCTGTGGTCGATCCAAACCCTAAGATATTTAAACTTTGTTACAAATACCAAGGGTTCGCTTAGGAGTGTAAGGATCGGTGGTGTCGTTACAGAGGAGGCTGCATGGAAACAGAGTGAAAAGATCATCACCTTATTTTTTTTGGCATTTAGGAGTAGTTTCTGGTTTAGAAGCTGTAGTTTCAGCTGGTTGAAGTCTTGTTATAGGTCACTACATGCTGCTTCGGGGGTCGGTCTGCTGATATACAACACTATGTCATCTGCGAAGAGGTGTATGTTGGCTGCTTTGATACAGACATCAATTCTGTTAATGTAAATTGCGAAAAGCAGTGGACCCAAAATGGAGCCCTGCAGAACACCTCTTGATTAGAGTTTTAAAGGAGAGAATTGTCCTTCTGCTTTTACCTGCTGAAACCGGCCTACGAGATGGTTAGAAACCATCTCAGTGATGGTTGATCTAGGCCAGTGTTGCAGAGGGATGAAAGGAGCCGGTCATGATCAACTGTATCAAATGTCTTACTCAGGTCTAAAAATACTGTGCAAACAAAATTCTTGGCATCCAACTCACACTGCTAGTCGTTAGTCACTTTAGCAAGTGCCAAAATAGTACTGTGTCATGGTGTAAAACCTGATTGTAGTGGATTAAGTAGTTTTGTGTAATGTAACTCACCTGGTTATCAAAGTCGTAAATAAATAAATAATTTCTGAGCAGGCCACTCACAATTTTTTCCAGTAGTTTGGACAGAATAGGGAGTAAGGAGATTGGCCTGTAGTTAAGATCAGTGGGGTCTCCAAATTTGAAAAGGGGAATCACATGGGCTGTTTTCCATGTGATGCCCTCCCTGGTGTCCAAGCCCTCTTCAGCCCAAGTAGTAATCCCCACCATACCAGGGGATCTAGTTCTCAACTCCTGCTGATTCCTCACTGCCGAACATCAATGGGACAATGTTCATTTGCCTACAAGGCCCCAAGCTGGTTGAATAGCCTCAACAGCAAGATCCCCTCCGTTCCCAAGCTTGGTCCCTTCAAATCAAGACTCCGCCTCGCTCTCTCTGCCTCCAGTACCTGCGACTGCCTCATCTAGCCAGCCCTCCCAGCTACCCTCTCAGTATTGCCTCAGCCCCGCTTCTAGCACTTTACCCCCTTTTCCCTTGTCTCTTCTCCTCCTCCCCCTTCCTCCCCTCACCCTCCTCCTACCCCGCTACCTGCACTTCTCTATGTGCTGTGACAATGCCTCTGGCAGCTCTTACCTCCCTGTGTCCTACCCATATCTTGTAATGCTGTTGTATACCCTCAGTTGCCCTTGACCTGTCTTCTCCAAAGTGTATGCATTTTTCTCTGGTAACTGATTGTAAACCTGTTTAACCTGTTTATCCTGCCTATAATTCCTTGCTTTGATGTATTACCATGCATTGTTGTAGTTCGTTGTACTGTCCTCAAACTGACGTGGAACCTTTGTAAAAGAACCTTGGCTCAAAGGTACTTGTAATCCTAGATTTAAATAAAAATAAAAAATATAGGAGGGAGGTCACCCTGCGAGAGAGAGAGAGAGAGAGAGAGAGATTAAAGAGATGTGTAAGTGGCACAGCCAGGACCTGATAACTAATTTTCAGGAAAAAAAGGGTCAATGAGGTCAGCTCCAGCGCTTGTCCTAGTATCTAGCTGTAAGAGGAGGTCTTCGACCTCCTTCAGGGATACCGGCTGCAGCGAGAACATAGAGCTAGTGACAGGGACCTCTTGATTCTGTGCACCATGTTGCAAGCGGAGATTATTTGCAGGTGACTCATCGAATGCGAGACCTGCGGTAGCAAAGTGATTGTTGAGATACTCAAGTATAGTATGCCTGTCCGAGACAGTGGTGTTACCAATGGTAATTTTTGTAATTAGGGAATTACCAGAAGTGTGACCTTCTATATCCTTTAAGGTTTTCCAAAATTTGGATGTACACTTCGAGGAGGAGTCAAGTTCCATGCGATAAAAGTTGGCCTTTGCCTCTCTGGCCATCTTGGTGCAGAGGTTCCTCGCCCTTCTAAATGACATCCAGTCAGCTTCACGCTTGGTTTTCTGGGCTGTTTTCCAAAGCATGTCTCTATTCTGCAATGCTGTCTTCAGCTCCTTCTTAGACCATTGGCATGATTTAATTTTGGTGCAGACTTTAGCCAGAGTTGCATGCTTATCTAGTGCATCTAACACAATATCAAGAAAGATATCATATGCCATCTTCACCGATTTTGCTAGGTAGAAGTCCTGCCAAAGTTAGGAGACTCTTAGCTCTGTGATGAAAGCACGTGGGTCAAAGTTACGTTGACACCTCTTAGTAGTAAATTTGGAGGCCGATGTTGATTTTGGGGTGGCTCTTATGCATGCGATAACGTGGTGGTCACTGATATCAGAGAAAAATGTGCCAGCGTGGGAAACTAAGTGAGGTTTACTTACTACAATGAGATCCAGCACAGTGCTATGATTTGGATTCTTCTTATTTGGGCGAGTAGCTTCATTAATGAGTTGTGACAGCCTGATGGCATCACAGATAGCTTTAAGGGGTGTGGAGGCACTAGAAAACCAGTCCAGATTGAAGTCTCCTAAAATTATGAATGCAGAAGGTAAGGATGCCAGGGTATTACTTAAGTGGCTCAAGAGCTGTAATCCTGCAGATGGGGGCCTATAGCATCCTACTACACAAAGCGAGACCGTGGAAGAAATGTCAGTTTTGAGAGATAGACTTTCAAATTCTTTTTGGATAGAGGGCGAGTCAATGATAGATTCAGGAAATTTATCCTTAATATAAATGGCAACTCCACCTCCTCTAGACTGCCTATCAGTTCTAAACAGGGAGTAGGAAGGAATGTTCACCTCACAATCAGAAGTTCCAGGTCTAAGCCAGGATTCTGTAACCACTATGACATCAGGTGTGGTATGGCAGACCCAAGCCTGAATGGAGGTGAATTTATTTAGAAGGCTACACACATTGACATGTATAAAGCTTATACCTTTAAGCCTAGGAAGATCAGAGATAGTTGCTGGTGGACCAGGGTTAAGTTTAACGTTTCCTGAGCAGAGCAGTAGGAGGAGCAGAAGTTCCTTAATAGCCCCAAGGAGAAATTTAAGTGCTTCAGATCGTTCTCGTGTGCAGGGATTATTGGAAGGAATTGGGTCCCTAAAACTACTGCCAAGTTGACCTAACATCGCCAAGATTATGACCCTAGTGGTGTAAAGCATGGGGGACAACGAGACATAAGTGGAAGGCACCACACCCTTTAGAACTGATACTGCAGTAGTACCAGCAGAAGGGGGATATAAGGGCAGATCCAGTGTGCAGAACTTGAAGGCACATATGTACCGATCAGAGTAGTCAAAAGTGCCCTGGCAATCCACTGAGTTACTATTTATGGACACACTACTGTGTGGCAGCTGAGATACCGTAAGAGGATGTAGGTAACATAGTAGGAGAAGGGGCACACAGGGTATTGAGTAAGTAGCCTGCATTATGGTGCCTGGTCACACGTAAGGCTTAGGAGTCCCTGGTTTGGATAGCTGAAGACGGCACTAGAGTGGTTCTTGAGTACTTCCACACAGTGTGGTGGTGCGGTTAATGTTCGACTACCTCAGTCATGCTTGCACATAAAGTGGCAAGGTGTATATGAGATGACCAGTGCTCAGCTGCCCTAGCCAGTTGGTGTACCTGCTAGCAGGCCACGGTAATTGTTGATGTGCATTTTGTTTAGTGAAAAGGGAGTAACTAACAAGTCATAATAAACATACAGACCTGACAAAGGTATGTTGCTCTTCAAGAAGAACTGAAACAAATCGCTAGTAAGGCTCAAAGCCAATAAGAGATAGGATATGGAAAGTGTGGGGGGGGTTAGGTGTATTTAAGGTGGCGGGGGGTCCGGAGGGCTAGAAGGATGCTTGGGGAACGGGGATAGACAGGAATTAGTTGTAGTTAGAAGGTGAGGGAGGGTTCATACAGTACACAAAAGGGCTGTTTCACTGAAAGGAGCTAAATTGGTAAGGGGCGGGTCACAGACAGCAAGCAAGGCATCAGCTGTGTTGGCAAAGAAACAGAAGAAGAAAGAAAAAAAATAAAGATTTAAAAGTTAACAAGGCAGGTTCTTATTTCACAGGAGTCAGAATCTTAACATTTTTTTTACGGTATCCAGACTGAGCCTAATATATCTAACACAGAGCTCCTACCTACAAACTTATTTTTATTTTATTTATTCAGGATTCGGAAGGTACTTTTGAGTCAAAGACTCATTTACAAAGGTTCCACATCACAAAAGATGGGACATTACAACAATAAGGTAAATACAATGCAGGAAACAGAATAAGCTTGATACACAGTAAAATACAATTAGAGGCTCGCAATCCGTTCCTAACAAAAAAAAATCAGTTCCTAAAAAAATCAAAGATGGTGAAGCCCCTCTGTCCGCAATGAACACTACTCCCACCAGCTCCCCCCG
Source organism: Neoceratodus forsteri (assembly GCA_016271365.2). NCBI lineage: Eukaryota > Metazoa > Chordata > Ceratodontiformes > Ceratodontidae > Neoceratodus > Neoceratodus forsteri. The sequence continues at coordinate 47,741,471 of JADMNL010000027.1, forward strand.
CTTCTACTTCAAAGCAGTCAAGGCTCACCAAGTACGCAAATATGTTACCAAAGCCCTTGGTAAATCAAGATTCAGTAATGACTCCCTCGATCTCAAAATCCTGTCTCTCACACTTAATGAAGTGCTTAGTCCTCTGACCAGAATTTTCAACCTCTCCCCTCAGCCTTAGCCAGTTCCTGGACAGATGGAAATCTGCCACTGTCACCACAAACCATAAAAGTGGTGATAAAACTGCCCACGATAACTACAGACCTATCTCCCTACTACCCCCACTCTCCAAGGCACTAGAACGCATAGTCTCGGACCAGTTCACAGAATACCTGGATATGTACAACATTCTGTGCAAGCAACAACACAGGTTCCGCAATAGTCACAGCATCTCCACAGCCCTACTTGAATTCACTGGCATGATCCGAAATGCACTCGACTCCGGTGAACTACTAGGCTCAATCTATATTGACTTAACTAAAGCCTTTGACACCGTCAATCACCGCCTCCTGCTTGTTCAGCTTCAGAACACTGAGCTGTTGACTGGCTCCATTGGCTGGTTTAAGAGCTACCTTGAAGAACGGTCCCAAACAGTAAGAATTGCAGATACACTCTCGGACCCTAGACCGGTCTGCTTGGGAGTCCCCCAGGGCTCCATTCTGGGACCCCTCCTCGTCAGCCTGTTCTTAAACTCACTACCGGACAGCTGCCCAGAACAAATAATTCTCTACGTCAACGATGCTGTGATCCTCACCTCGGACCCTGATCCAATCCAATTACAAAATAAACTTCAGCGGGCCTTCTCCTCCATCGAATCCTGGTTCCTAAATCATAAACTGCTTCTCAATCAGAAAAAAAACAAGTCTGTGGTCTTCTGCAGCCCCCCACAACAAAAACAAACAACTCCCACCTCTCCATTGCAACCGAACAAGGAGCCATCCTAGAGCAAACACAGTTGTTCAAGCACCTTGGCATCACCCTTGATCCCCACCTTTCATACGCTGCCCATATCAGCAGTGTTGCAAAGTCTGCCAGTGCAAGGTTAGGCATATTATTCCGGCACAGGAAACACCTAACCCCAGAAGCATTGTCAGTGGCCGTCCAAAGCTCCTTTGTCAGCATCATAGACTATGGTCTTATCATTTATGGGTCTGCAACTACCACTGCTCTCAAATGTATCGCGACCTCCCTGAATAAGGCCTGTTGTCTCATCACTGGCTCACATCGCCATACCCACACATGTGACCTTTATTCCCAATCTGGATGGCTTCAACTGGACAAATGCATAAAATACCAAACCTGCATCACAGCCAAGAAAATTATAATGGGGCTTGCCCCTGTGCCCTCCTCTGTGCCCTCCTCAAGCCTAGACATAGGAACGTCACTACAAGGAGATCCAATTCCCATCTACTACATATCCTACAATGTTGCATGACCCAAGGACAAAGTTCATTCACCTATCGGGCATCCAACTGGCTCAACTCTCTTGGCAGCGACATAGTGACCGCTCCAACGCTCGGCCTCTTCAAGTCGAAGCTGCACCTCTCACTGCTTGTATCCTGCGATTGCCCATCTTAACATTTCCACCGTTCCAGCTGCACATGCCCCAGCACCCAGCACTTACAATCAGTCTTTGCACCCCTAACACCTTACCTGGCATATTCCTCGACAAGACCCCGCTGCACTGTCTCCCGCCTCGCCCACCTCCCCGTATCTCCACTCCTGCCCCGCCCCAACCCCTCCCGTACTCCCCTACCCCTGCACCTCCTTCCCCCTTTATCTCCTACCACACTCCCCCACCCACCCTCCCTTCCCTTGTCTTGCTCATAGCTCAAGTCTTTGTACTGGTTATTACATGTCTGTAAGTCAATGCCTATATGTTTGTAACTAAAATGATGACTGTTGCACACGCCGACTTGGAACCTTTGTAAAAGAGCCTCGGCTCAAAGGTATTGTAATCCTAGATATAAATAAATAAATAACAAACTTTGTGCATGCTTGAACAGATTAGAATATAGGCACTTATATAGAGATGATCAAAAATGGAGGATAGGGGACTGGGGGGGGCGGGTGAGCAAGCCAGAGGCCATTGTCATGGGAGAGGGAGGAGAGAGTGACAGGTTCAAAGGCAGTCACATCTGTTAAAGGACTGGAGATGACCCCTAAGATAGGTTTTGAAGAGGCCAATTCTATTTTAGTTTGTGAGGGAGCTAGGCAGACCATTCATCCATGAAGGGGCCTTATAGCTAAAGTATCTTTGAAATTGGGAGGTTTGACAGAGGGGAACTGTGAGGAGTTTCCTGCTAGAGCTACGGGTGGCTTTTTGAGTGGTAGTCTGATAGATTAATGAGGTAAAACCGGGGGACCAAGGGTGATCTTTTTGGCCATAAGGCAGGTGTGGAACTTGATCCTATCGTCTAAATTAAGCCAGTTAGTAGAGTTATATAGTGAGCAGGTATGGGTGAGACGGTCACTGTCCAGTACAAGGCGACAGGTTTTGCTGAGGGAGAGACCGAGCCTACGGAGGGCCGAGGTGGTGGCAGTGCTATAAATAAGTATACAATAGTCGAGGAGGGAGTGGACTGATGACGAGACAACAAGCCGGAGGGCGTCAGGAGTAAGGCAATGTTTAAACCGATAGAGTAAGCCGAGACTGACATTAAGGGCAGTGAACAGGTGATGTATGTGCTGGTGGAAACTGAGTGTCGGGTCTAGGGTGATGAACAGATGTTTAAAGGAGTCCACTTGCTCAGAGGGATTTGATCTACAGTTAGAACCTGGGGGCAAAGTTCCTTCCTGGAGTTCTGAGGGTGTGAGAAGAGCATGAACTTGGTCTTCTTGTAGTTCAGTATGAGGCATGTGCGGAGAACCACTGTTCGGCTTCACTGAAGGAGGATTGGAGGGATTGGTGGAGTTTAATAGGGTTGGGGCTGGATGAGTAAAGTACGGCATCATGGGGGTATAGTAGTAGGTTGCCAGAGCAGGATGCGGGGAGAGAGTTAAGGTAAAGACTGAAGAGTATGGGACCAAAGAGGGACCCCTGAGCGAACTGGGAGTCTATTAGATAGGTTAGTGCCAATTTTGACCTGTTGGGACTGGTCCGACAAGTAGTTGGTGAACCAGCAAAGGGCATCCTGGGAGAAGCCAATGTTGTAGAGAGTGGCTAGCAAGAGGGAGTAGTTGATGGTGTCAAACTCCTTAGTGAGGTCAACAAAGACCGCTCCAGTGATGTGGCCTCTGTCTAATGCGGAGTGGATGTGTGCGGTGAACTCCAGCAGGGCTGTAGTACTGTGCTCTTTGCAGAAGCCATGTTGCTGTTTACAGAGTAGATCATATTTGTTAAAGTGGTTGGTGAGCTGATCATAGACAATGCACTCGAGTGCTTTAGATTTGGGGGGATAGAGATAGGGCAGTAGTTATTGGTGGCAGTATGGTCACCGCTCTTAAATATGGGGGTAATGGAAGCAGATTTCCAACGAGTGGGGAATTTACCTTGGCTGAGAGAGCAGTTGAGGATATGGGTGAGGGGGTAGAGTACATCATGGAGGGTGAGCCGGAGAAGCCTTGGATCTAAGGAGTCCCTACCATAGTGGGAGTGGCTTAGAATTGTTTTGAGATAAGGCTCAGTGGACTTGGGGTGATGTATTGTAGGTGAAAGGGAGGGGTGGTTTGGGAGGGGCACCAGGCAGGGGGTGGGTCAAGTTGGGAGGAAGGACATAGCTGAGGTTCGTGAAAGTGCAACTGAAAGCCGAGGCTATGTGAGAGGGGTCAGAGGTCAGGTGCCTGTCAATAGCTATCTGGTTGGGGGGGGTTAGGGTATTTGCCACCGATTTCCATGATATTATTCCAGAATTTACGCCCTGTGCTCCAGGCAGTGGTTAGGGAGGATTTATAGTGCTTGGCTTTGCGTAATGTCCACATGCATTTGTTCCGGGCCTCTCTATACCGCTGCCTATCAGCTGGTAGGCCAGTCTCATTGGAGAGGTGCCATAGTGAGTCGCGAGTTAGCATCAGGACTAGGAGGTGGTCAGTGATCCAAGGGAAAGGGTTGCCTTTGACCATCCTTTTGGTAAGCGGGGCAAACTTGTCACAGATAGTGTTGAAGGGGAGAATGAAAAGGTCAAGGGCTCGGCCAGGGTCAAGGGAATTAGTTAAGAAGGAACAGTCCAGTGATCTGAGATGAGATTTTAGGATAGCAAGTTTACCAGGACCAAGCTTGCGCTGGAAGATTATTTTGGGAGGGGTCTTGGTTGCTTTGCCCGACCAGGTGCAGAGAACTGGGGAGTGGTCACTAAGTGCAATTGGGAGCACAGTGGTACTAGTGATTTTGTGAGGATGGTTGGTGAAGACCAGGTCCAATAGGGAGGAGGACCTGGTACAATGATCCAGATGAGTGGGAGAGGGGACTACTTGTGTGAGGTCTTGGGCTGTAGCTGCATCAATGAGCGAGGTGGTGAGCTTAGCCAGTCAGTTGATACTGAAGTCGTCAAGAACTGTTTTTTCATTTTGCTGTGGAAGGGTGACGAGATAGGACAGGACCGAGTGGAAGGCCACTTTCTGGTCTCTGGGGGGGATGTAAACTGCCGTGATGAGAAGGATTTGGGAGTGACCCAGGGTATGTTTGAGTGTAAGGACTTGTGGTCCAGGTTCCAGTTCCTCTAACAGAGGAAATAAAAACAAGGTAGCAATGTACAAGACTCCGTTTACTAAAGAAAGGAGAGAATTTGGCTTCAGTTCAGATGCAGCCATGGCACACAAAACAGTTTTGGGTCTTGGCAGGATTTTTGTTCGTTTACCCCACCATAAGGCAAAATCGAAAGCTGTGCATGGAGGAGAAACAAAAGCAATGCAGCAGTCAATTACGTTGTGAAATTAAGTGCAGAGCTGTGGTAAGTTTCGGATCAGAGTCCGGTTTCAGGAGGGCTTGGGGAAAAAGTCAGGTTAGTAGGTTGGGCCAATCAGGCAGCACCGAGTTGGCGAGCAGCCAAAAAGGGTAAGTCCTTGTGAAGGCACCTAAATTCAAAGAGAAAACAAAACAGAAAAAGAAGTTGGATCCATGACCTTCACGGCTACACAAGAGCCAGTGTGCTGTTTCCAAAAGCCGTACCTGTAGCTGGGACTCGGTAGCAGCAGGCTCCTCACACCATGGGACACTGGCGGTTCAGTCTAAGCCTCAGACCTGGTACTAGCCCAGAGGACTAGGAGGACACCTGTAGCTGAGACTCGGTGGCGGGTGACAGCAGGCTTCTCGCGCCGTGGGGTGCTGGAAGTTCTGTCTGAACCTCGGACTGGTACTAGCCCAGAGGGCTAGGAGGATGCTTGTAGCTGGAACTCTGTGGCGGGTGGCAACAGGCTCCTCGTGTCGTGGGGCACTGGCAGTTCAGTCCGAGCCTCAGCCCTGGTACTAGCCCAGAGGGCTAGGAGGACGCCTCAACTGGCAGTCATCTGGCAGGGCGTTCTGCCGACAGTGGTCACCTTCAGTGTCCAGAGAGCACTCTGCCTAGTTGGGGGGAGTTTAAACCAGTGGAGGTGACTGAGGTCATTGAGGTTGCCCTCTGGTTAAAGCACACAAATTGTGAACTGGACCCGGTACCGAAACGTTTCTTGATGGGGATGTGTTGACACCGATGGCCTGGTGTTAGCATTGATTGTCTGATAAAGTGTCTCAGAGGGGGTCTTCCCAGATGCCTTGAAGGAGGCACTGGTTAGGCCTCTTTTGAAGAAACCATCACTATTCCCTGACGTCAAGTCGAATAACCATCCAGTCTCTAACCTCCCATTTTTAAGGAAGGTTGTTGAGAAAGCTGTGACACAGCAGCTTGAGGAGCACCTCGTGGCCTTTAACCTTTATGAGCCCTTCCAGTCAGGGTTTCGGACGAGGTGTAGCGCAGAAAACCGCATTAGTTCGGGTGCATAATGACTTCCTCAGGGCTCAAGATCGAGGAGAGGGGCCATTTCTCGTTCTCCTCGACCTCTGTTCAGCATTTGACGTGGTAGACCATTGTGTGTTGCTCAATCGCCTGAGGGGAAATTTATGAACTCGCCAGCACTGTCATCTGCTGGTTTGAGTCTTATCTCACAAATAGGAGGCAATAAGTAGTGATGGGGAATTTCTCCTCCTCCCCCCCCCAGCCTCCTGTCATGTGGAGTACCTCAGGGTTTGGTCCTGTCACCAATGTTGTTTTCCGTGTACATGCTGCCCCTGGGAGAGCTCATTAGGAAATACAGTTTGGGCTTTCATTGCTATGCTGATGGTACCCAACTGTATCTTTCCTTTGCCCCTGGGACATCCAGTGTGGTGGAAGTGCTGAACAGCTGCCTTGCTGAGACTAATGACTGAATGGCCTCCAGCTGGTTGCAACTGAACCCCAATAAGATGGAGGGTACTGGTGATGGAGTCGAACAGAGGGCGTGATAGGTTGGTCTCTGGTACAGCAACAGGGTTGTTCCTGGGATCTGTGCCATTGAAGGCCTCCTCTAGGGTGTGTGATCTTGGTGTGACCTTTGACAACAGATTGACATTTGAAGCTTGGGTATCATCCATTGTCCGGACCAGCTTTTACCATCTTAGGAATATCGCCGGGATCAATCCACCTCGTTCTGCTCATGGACCTCCCCACCTTGGTCATGCCTTCTTAATGTCCCAGCTTGATTACTGTAATGCGCTCTACCTCGGGGTCTCGGGAGGTACCCTCTGCCAGCTGCAGTTAGTGCAGAACGCAGCTGCCAGGTTAACGGGGCAGTCTAAATACTGCCACATCACCCCGGTGCTGCATGAACTGCACTGGGTGCCAGTCAGGTGGAGGATCCTCTTCAGAGTGGGCTTGCTCACCTGTAAGGTCCTACATGGGCTGGGCCCTGGATACTTGTCTGACCTTCTGACACCTGCTACCTTGGTCCTCTCCCTCCGTTCTTCCTCTAGGGGCCTCCTTGCATTTCCCAGGACAAGGCTAAAAACTGCTGGCGACAGAGCACTTAGTGTTGCCGGCCCTGTCCTGTGGAATTTGCTTCCTCCATCTATAAGGGAGGAAGTGTTCAAGGCCCACCTCAAGACCCTCCTGTTCAGTCAGGCCTTCCCAGACACTGTCTACTAGCATATATCTCTGGGTTAGCCTTTGCTAATGATTGCTTTTATTTTAAATTGTGTTTTATATGGCCAGGTTAATTTATTAGTGCTTCTGTTTATGCATTTGTTTGTTTTAGTTTAAAAAATAGTTTGTATTCATCTGTACAGTGCCCAGAGCCTCTGGGATTGGGCTCCTCGAAAAATAAAACTTGCCAAAAGCCCTACGTGGAGAGACTAAGGGAGCTCAACAAGGGTGTAGGAGGGGAGTCTCTTTCAAAGGAGGAAGAGCACCAAGAACAGAGGGCATGCAATGAAGCTAGGGGAGTGGAGTTTAAGAGAGAGAGAGAGATGTGAGGATGTACTATTCACTGAAAGAGGGGTAGATGCATGGAATTGACTGCCAGCGGAAGTAGTAGTGGAGAAAATAGTAGGGGTCTTCAAACATGCATGGAACTGACATTGAGGAATATTAGTAAACAGGCATGGAGGAGGGACGGTCACCAGAGAACAGGGTCTGCTGAGATTAACTAAGTTAGGACCATCTGTGCAGACTGGGGGAGCCAAGCTGTCCTTTTCTTCTGACAAATTCTGTGTTTCTAAAATGACAGCAGTGACCTCCACTTTCTTGCATTCTGATTGGTCTATACTCAGCAGCAAATACATAAAACGTAATAGTTATAGTATGCTAGTTTGGTCACTATCCTCTGCAATTATGTGATTATCTCGAGAAGATGAAGTACTCTGCCTTCTGCCTCACACTTTATTCACTCAACAGTCACATTATTGTCTCATGTAGTAGCCCATCCAGCACATTATCACTTAAATAATTGGATTTATGAGATCATCTGGATTTATGGTTTAAAAGAGAACAGCACTAATTAGTAAAAATCCTCCCGCAAAGGCTACCCACCCATCAGACTATTTCCACCTTGAAAATGTTTTAATCTTCTCAGTCCTCTCTATTATTGAAACATAGAAAACTGCTGGCACCCTTGTGGTCTGCCAAGCAGTGTTCCCATTTACCCCCATCTGTACTTGATTCAAGTACAAATTATGAAATTCAAGTACATTTTTGTGTCAAGGGGGTACACTGTACCCCCATAATTCTGTTTGAAGTATATGTTTCCCACAAAAATGTTGTACAAATGGTAGAATTAACCCTTATAATTTATTTTGTACCCCTGAAAATTTTTAGAGAGGGTGCAGTGCAACCCTAGATCTGCAGCCTTAATGGGAACACTGCTGCCAAGTCTGCCTCATGATTATAACTTCATTCACAGTTCCATAACTCTGCACAGCTCATGCTCCCAACCACTATTTTGGGTTATAAAGCATGCTTCCACCGTTCACCGTATGCAAAAATATGAGTGCCAGCGGAAGTAGTAGTGGTGAAAATAGGGGTCTTCAAATATGCATGGAACTGACATTGAGGAATATTAGTAAACAGGCATGGAGGAGGGACATATATATTTACACTGGAATTATGCTTTCTAGGATTGTGGATATGTCGTTCATCCACACTCTTTGGCATGTCCACTTCCGCTTTAAATCTCACTGGAAGTCTTCAAGCTGGCCCCATGACGCCAGATCTTCCTTTCCGCTGGAAGATTCAGGTTGCCTCTCTCGTGCTCACGCATTTCGTAGGCCCTGGCTTTCAAACCTCTGTTTTTACTGAAAATGCGAATTACTTGCATTAGCAATCGCAAGTTTGTTGCTTCGATTATGGAAGTCAAGTCTTCCCTCAGATTTCGCCAGTGCCCCTTGCGCTGTAGAAGATGTCGCGGCACTGATCCCCACACCGCATGCCATTGCCCGGGTGGCTTCCACCATGACACCTCTTCATGCAGTCTGTTTGGCTTTTCATCTCAATGTCCTTGACGACTGTCTCGCATGCCTGAAGCTGGAGAGACTGGAGAAGAGGAACCCTCTGGTGAAATCCAAAGAGGCCCGGTGGGCAGTTTCCGTGGCTGCAGGATCCGCCGAGCAGTTGGAGCACATGCAAGCATACGAGGAGGAAGCGGCTCGTGCTGCGGATTCCTCTTGGAGCTTTTTTGTTCCACTCAACCTGGGCTCCACCTTCTCGGGCTCCTTCTGGGAGTTGTGCCAGTGTCTCCCGACCAAGGGAGAGGCGCCTGCGGGCTCGCACTCCTCTCGATCCCATAAGCGGGAGAAGGACCCACATGCGTCTTCGTCTCAACGGAGACGTTCTTGGGAGCAGGAGAGATCTCAGTCCCGAGAGCATGCGGTCTCGAACTCGGTCAAGATCGCTTGCTTCTTTGGCCGCTGGCTTTTTGGCTTTGCTGTCTGGTCAGTTGACCGAATTATCTGTCGATGAGGCTGAGATCGTGATCAATCCAATATCGTTGACTCTGGTTGACGATTCCCTCAATTAAACACCCGGTTTGTTTTTCCCAGATGACGAGATCAGCCTGCTGGGACTCCTATAGAAGATGTGGTCCCTGCTCCTGTGAAATCACCAGTCCCGCCGGTGTCTCCCAAGCGACCGAGTTGGCCTGCCCGATCTCGATTAAAGTCTTGGACCCCCTTGTCCGAAAGGGCGAGGAAGAGCCATAAACGTTTCTAAAAGAGGCAACGCCATCAGTTGTCCTTGTCCTCCTCGGATGAGGAGAGGCTGCAGCGGAAACTCCAGCAACATGAATACCTCATCTGGCAACAGCTGATTTTGTCCGGGCACAAGCCCACCCCGGCTTCTACTATGGCCATTACTTGGCTTTCGCTTCCTAGGCCGAAGCCGACTCCCTCGGAGCCGATCAAATTGGTTCCTCAGCCCACGAAGCCAGCAAAACTGCCGGTTCAGCCCAAAATGGCCCCTTCACCAATTGGGGTGGAACCACTGCTCAAACAGCTTGTAGGAGGGGCTCCTTCCAAGGGAGACAGAACAGATACCAGGCTTCTCTGGTGATTGTTGGTCACGGGCACTCCGGACCACCCTTGGCAGGTCGTGAATGACTTGTGCGGTAGGCCCTTATACCCAAATTCCTCTGATTCGGATGCCACCGGCTTGCACTCACATCCAGGGGATGATGAGTTGACCATTGGCTTAAAGATGGAGGAAGGGCCCTTGTCTTTTCAAAGGATCCTTTGCCTCATCTCTGAATCTACAGGGATGCCCCTGGAGCTATTCCAGAAGAAGGCAGAGTACCCTCTTACATCCTTAAGAGAGGGGATACCCCGACGAAGGCCTTTCCTGTGGCTGAGGCCATTGTTGGCACAGCCCTAGAACTTTGGCAGCATCCTGCCTCTTGTCCAGCACCGTCTGCCTGCATGGATCGCAAGTATGCAGTGCCCGCGAGGTTTATAGAGCACCCTTCGGCCGAGAGCCTGGTGACCACCTCTGTGTTCAGGCATACTGGCAGTTCTGCTGACACTGACCAACCTCCTGATAAAGAGCCCAAGCTTTTGGACCATTCAGCCAGGAAGGTCTATGCAGCTTCATCCATGAGCCTTCATCAGGCAAGTTTGGCCGTCATCATTGCACACTTCTCTCACGCCCTTCTGGGGTCGCTTGATGAAGTCCTCCCACATCTCCCCATGGACATGCAGACCACGGTCAAGCAAATCTGGGATCAGGGCCGAGCTGTCGCCAAACAGCAGCTTCAGATGGCCCTAGACATTGAGGATTCTTGTGCCCGCTCAATGGCTGCCGCAGTTGCCTCTCGTTGCAGGGCTTGGCTGAGGCTCTCCTCCTTTCTGGTGGATACCCAGCACAAACTAGCTGATGTGCCTTTCCTTGGGACCGACTTGTTTGGCCCAGGAGTGGCTGGTCACCTTCAGCACATTTTGCAGTCCAGTGCCACTTTGGACGCTACTTCTGCCAAGGGTTCTTCAGGCAAGAACCAACAGAAGAAAAAGAAGCCTTTGCGGCACTCTTCCCCTGCGGCTCAGCAGTCCTCCTTTCATGGTGGACAGCAGCACCAGCAGCAGGCTCAAGCTTGGCACCCTAGGCCCAAGCCCAGACCCCAACAGGCCAGTTAAGCGGGCCGAGGCTCAAGTCCTGAAGACTCCTCCTCCTACTCCAAGCCTGCTCAGTAACTGGGCAGGGGTTACCATCCGCTCTCCCATCATGTCCGCCCTGGGTCCTCCCGTGGGGGGCCGGCTCCACCACTTCCTTTCTGCTTGGTCCATTGTCACTTCAGACAGGTGGGTTCTTGAAGTGGTCGGTCAGGGACTGCCTCTGGAATTCGAGCAGTACCCTCCAAGCCGAGTCCGCACCCCCCGGGAGGAAAGAGTATCCGCTCAGACCCAGTCGGCTCAGAGTACCCACATCGCTCAACCTCCTCAAGGAGGCAGTAGCTCCAGTGGCAGATCCTCCAGCAGACCCAGGCTTTGTTTCCAGGTACTTTCTGGTACCCAAGTGGACGAGGGGGTGGGGGCAGTGCCCCATTCTAGATCTGCACGACCTGAATCAATTCTCAGGTTACATACCTTTCGGATACTCGCCCTGTCCCAGATCATACCATCCTTGGAGCGAAACATGTGGTTCTGTTCACTGGATCTGCAGGACACATTCTTTCACATCCCAATCCATCCATCCCATCAGCGGTTCCTACACTTCAGGGTCGAAGGGACCCTGTACGAGTTCCGAACCATGCCATTCGGCCTGTCATCAGCCTCACGGGTCTTCACCAAATGCATTGCAGTGGTGGCAGCCCATCTCCGGCATCGGGGGGGGGGTCAGGATTTACCCCTACCTCAACGATTGGCTCCTTGCAGGTTCCACCCCACAGGAGGTGGAGAGGTCCAGGGACCTGGCCCTCCAGACCTGCTCTCAACTCGGCCTCCTGATCAACGAGGCCAAGTCGGAACTCGTGCCTTCTCAGGTGATGGGCTTCATCGGGGCAGAGCTCGACTCTTGTCAAGCCAGAGTTCAGCTCTTGACGGACAGGGCAGAGGTTCTTTCCTCCTTTACCCAGTCATTTCTGGTTGGGCACTTGCACCCTGCCCGGGACTTTCTGCTCCTTCTGGGTTACATGGCAGTGCGCACCTCAGTGGTCTGTTGGGCTTAGTTGCACATGCACCCATCCACGGTCATTTCGACCAGCTGATCACTGTAACCCAGAAAATGTAGGACGCTCTCCAGTGGTGGACCGCCCCAGACTGGTTGCAGGAAGGGATCCCATTTGTCCTCCCCAAGCTGATGGTCATCCTCATGACTGATGCCTGTCTCATGGGCTGGGGAGCCCACATGGGGCACAAAAGGGCCCACAGGCTCTGGGCCCCCAAGGAGTCCCGATGCCACATCAACCTGTTGGAGCTCAGAGCAGTCAGACTGGCACTGTCAGCTTTCACTTCTTAGTTCGGGGGTCAAGTGGTTCAAGTCCAGACGTTCGAGCCGGGGTGGAAGGACACCTCACTCAAATTGAGAAGTCCAGTACCACCTTGAACTCTGTCACCTCTAACCAGATGGATCCCAAGGGCTTCAAGCTTCAGAGAAAGAAGCTTCAGAGGAGGAAGCCCTTTCAGCCCCTCTCTGCCAGGCCATCCCAGCCCCCAGCTGGGCAGCAGGCACAGGCTTGGTGTCCTCGATTGAAGTCAGTTGCTTCGGTCATCTGCATATCAGATGGTCAAGGCCCAGCTGCTTCCTCAGCTGGTTCCTCCTCCAAGCCTGCCCAGTGATGGATAGGGAGCCCCCCTCCATGCCTGTCCTCTCTTCCCTGGGTCCTCCCATGGGGGCCTGCTCTACCACTTCCTTTCTGCCTGGTCTGCTGTCACCATGGACATGTGGGTCATCAAAGTGGTCGGCCAGGGTCTGCCTCTAGAGTTCGAGGCTTACCCACCTTTCCAAGCTCATGCCCCACGGGAGGACATGATGTCTGTTGACTTCAGGAAGACATTGCCTTGCTCCTCCAGAAGGAGGTAGTGTCTCAAGCCCCAGACCCTCCAGTAAGCCCAGGGTTTGTCTCCAGGTAATTCCTGATCCCAAAGCAGATGGGGGGGGGGGGCTGGTGCCCCATCTTAGATCTGAACAAATTCCTTTGGTTGCGCATCTTCAGGATGCTCAGTCTGTCTCCAATCACTCCATTCCTGGAGCAGAACATATAGTTCTGTTCTCTGGATCGTTGGAATGTGTTCTTCCGCGTTCCCATCCGTCCATCCTAAAGCTAGTTCCTTAGGTTCTGTGCAAAAGGGAATCTCTATCAGTTCCAGGCCATGCTCTTCAGCCTCTCGTCGATTCTCAGGGTCTTCACCAAGTGCATTGCAGTGGTGGCAGTCTACCTGAGGCATCGAGGGTTGCGGGTGTACCCCTACCTAGACTATTAGCTGATAGCAGGCCCCTCCAGTGAGGAGGTGGAGCAGTCCAGGGATCTGGCCCTCCAGACTTGCTTGTCCCTTGACCTTCTGGTGAACGAGCCCAAGTCAGAGCTTGTACCTTCACAGGTGATACTTTTAATTGGGGAAGAGCTCAACCTTTGCAGAGCCAGAACTTGACTCCCAGCAGACTGGGCAGAGGTTCTTTCCTCCTTTGCCCAGTCATTTAGAGTTGAGCAGTTGCACCTTGCTCGGGACTTTCTGCACCTCCTGGGATTCATGGCAGCTTGCACCAGTGTGGTCCATTGGGCCTGGTGGAGAATGTGCTCTCTGCAGTGAGAGCTAGCCCGTCAGTGGTCTCGGCACCAGGGCCACTTTGACTGGCTGGTCACTGTGTCCTAGTTGATGTGGGACACCCTCCAGTGGTGGTAAGTCCCAAAACATCTGCAGGAAGGAATCCCATTTGTCTGCCCACAGCCGACAGTCACCATCATGACCGATGCCTCCCTGATGGGCTGGGGTGCCCACCTGGAGGAGCACAGAGTCCACGGACTCTGGACCGCCAAGGAGTCCCGATGCCATATCAACCTGCTGGAGCTTTGGGAAGTTCTGCTGGCATTGATGGCCTTTACTCTGCACATTTGGGGCCAGGTCATTCAGGTCCAGATGGACAACACCACGACCATGTACTACCTCAAAAAAACAGGGTGGGACACACTCCCTTCCTCTGTGCAGGGAAGCTGTCTACATCTGGACCCTCATGCTCAGCCTGGACACCAATTTCCTGGCCACCCATGTAACCGGCATATCCAACCAGCTTGCAGACATCCTGAACCAGGTGGGCGAGGCGTCTCACGAGTGATCTCTCTATCAGGAGGCAGTACACAGTCTGTTCTCCCCGGTGGGGCACCCCTCTGGTGGATCTGTTCACCTCCAGGGAGAACACAAAGCTGAGGCTGTATTGTGCACTTCAGGGGAATGCCTTCTCAAGGCCCTGGACCCCGGGCCTCATGTATGCCTTCCCTCCATTCAAACAACATGAAGTCTTGCTATATTATGACATATGCAGTATAACCCCAGGTTAGAACTGCTCCGGAAGTGAAAGAGTTAACTTTCCATGCAGGGCATGGAACCTTGAGCGCGAGCTCGGTTGAACACTCTGTCTGTTGTAGCTTAAACTTAAACTGTCAGATTCTTTACTCTGCCTCACTGAACAGTCGCTCGGGAGATTTCTCCTGCTGCTTGTTCGTTTGTCCGGTTAAAAGTGTAATTCTCGGTTTATTTTACCGAAATTAACCGCAATCGGTCGGTTCAAGCTCTGTCTGTGGTATTGTAAGTAATAGATAGGCTTATTTTATTCTTCTGTGTGGAACTTGTAAACGTCTTTTTCGGTTCAGTTTGAACCGATCAGATGGGTTTTAAATTAACTTTCTAGCCCTTTAGAGTGCGGTTCCCGGTTCTTATCGGTTCTAAAAAACCGAATTTTACTACGTTTTTTTCCACAACCCGTGACACGGTTGGGAACCGATAAGAGAGTCTTGCTTGGCGGATTGCCACTAACGGGCAAGTTTTGGTTAGGCTGGCACTATGTCTGAGAAACCCAAAAGAAAAACCGGACCCACTGGGTTTCAGCACTGTGGCCTCTGTGGGGAAGCCTTTGCCAAGGCTGACCCACACACCACCTGTGTATATTATCTGGGGTTTGACCACCTCAATGCAGACTGCCAGATTTGTAAGAATTTTCTTGCTGCCACCGTGGAAAAGAGAGTTGGTAGGCTCAGGGAAAGGGAGGCCAAAAAGTCAGCTGACCCGGATGGCCAGCCCGGTTCGGTTCCAACCGAACCTGAGGGAGTGCCCTCTGACAGGGCGACACTTCCTCGGGCAAACGAAAAGCCAGCTCTGAGGAGCCGGTTCCAACTAAAAGGGCTAGAAAGTCAGCTAGTGTGGAGCCAAAAGGTTTTTCTCCAACCGCTGAGGAAATAGCTAAAGCTATTCAAATTGTCCAGTCTCTTTCCCCGGTTCCGTCCGAACCGACACCATCAGGGAAGCGCTCGGTTCGGACGGTCCCACCGGTTCAAGATTATGATTTTGAGGATTTTTGTGAACCGGAGGAAGGGGAAGAGGGTTATGAGGAGAGTGAATGTGATTTTGAAAGTCTGGATGTGCCCATTGAACCGGACATCTCTCCAGACAGACCTTCAGGGGTTTCCCCCCTAGGCTATCTGAGTCCCCTTCTCATTTTATGCTCTATAAGAAAGTTGCTGAAACTCTCCAACTCCCTGTTGAGGAAGCTGTTGATGACCAAGAAGAGCCTGATTATGTAGAAATGATGGATATTCCAGTGTCTAGGAGACTGTCTATTCCCTTGCACAAATCCTTTAGAAAACAGACAGTGAAAATTCTAAAAACTCCTCACTCTATCCTTCCTGTTGATAAAAGGATGGACAAAAGGTATACATTATCAGGCTCTGATACGGAGTTCCGCTCTCAGCAATGCAGCCATGTGGGGGTAGTGCAGGCTGCAGCCTGTGGCAAGGCTAATATTCCTCTAGCCTCTCACCCTCCTGAAAAGGATTCCAGGAGGATGGATGCCATGGCAAAGAAACAGTACATGGCAGCATCTTTAGGACTCAGACAGGCGAATTATATGGCTTATGCAGCTAGGTACCAGAAATCCAGATGGGATACTGTGCTGGCACTAGCAAAACAGGCCCCTGACCAGCTTGCCAGGGAGCTGGAGCAGGTGGCTGCGGATGGTATTGAGGCATCCAAGGTGCAATTTCATGCTGCAGTAGACTCTAATGATGTTTCATCAAGAGTCATGGCTACATCTGTGTCTCTTGGCAGAATGGCCTGGCTCAGATGTACTGCTCTGTCACAGGATACCCAGTCTAAGGCTATGGATTTTCCTTGGGCAATTCTCTGTTTGGGGAGCAGACAGAGAATTATATGAAGAAAATGGATGAGTATAGGACCACCTATAGGAGTGCACAGGCCAAAGAAAGGCAAGCCACTCCTCAAAGGCAGCATGTCAGAGGCAGGGGCAGGCCTTTTCATAGGCCTTTTTACCAAGCCCAGACCTCCTCTTCTGCTTATGCCCAGAGGGGGTTCTTTAGAAGAAGAGGCAGAAGGGGGTCTAGTAAGCCTGCTTCTACCCCTCAACCCAAAGCCCCTGCAAAACAGGTTCCCTGATGGGGTGGCCAGGGCAGACTCTTCACTACCGGTAGGGGGCAGGCTGGCTTACTTTGTCCAGGACTGGAAGTCTGTAACATCAGACAAGTGGGTCCTGGAAGTAGTAAGCCAGGGACTGGTTCTCAGCTTCAAAAAATTTCTGAAGATGAGAACCAGGTCCTTTCCACCTGCAAATCCATCAGAAGCACTTGCCCTAGAAACAGAAGTTTCTTCCCTCCTGACTCTCAGAGCTGTGGAAAGGGTTCCACCCCTACACCAGGGCAAAGGGTTGTACTCCAGGTACTTCCTTACCTCAAAAAAGACAGGAGAATGGCAGCCCATCCTGGACCTCAGGTATCTAAACAAGCACCTTTTAAAACCAAAGTTCAAAATGGTGACTCTGGGAATTATTTTACCCTCTCTAAGGCCAGGGGACTGGATAGCCTCCCTGGACCTCAAGGATGCCTACTTCCATGTTCTCATCAGAACAGGAATGCCAACTTTTAGGAATCTTTGTGGGTGCTCATTGCCAGTAGGTAGTAATTTTCCTGTGACCAGGTTCCCCAGTAATCTTTTTTGCAGCCAGCCCTCGAAAATTTGAGGGTGCTTAAGTCAATTTTGTGGGTGCTTGAGCACCCAAGCACCCTTAGAGTCGGCTCCTATGCATCAGAAGTTCCCATCGAAAGTACCTCAGATTCGAACTGCCCTCAGGCCATTACCAGTTCAGAGCAATGCCCTTCGGCCTCACCTCTGCTCCGAGGGTGTTCACAAAATGCCTGCCCGTAGTAGTTGCCCACTTAAGAAGGCAAAAGATTGCCATCTTTCCTTATCTGGATGACTGGCTCATTGTAGGCCAGTCTCCAGACCAGGTCAAACTACACCTACAAGTAACTCAGCAACTTCTTACATCTTTAGGTTTCCTTCTCAATCTTCCAAAGTCAGTTCTGGAGCCTGTCCAGCTTCTTGCCTTCATAGGCGCAGAACTGAACACAAAAGAAGCCAGAGCCTTCCTCCCTCTGGAAAGAGCAAGGACTTTGGTCTCTCTGGCCTATTCTTTCACCCTTCAGGTCTCTCGACCAGCAAGGCATTTCTACAGCTCCTGGGACACATGGCTGCTTCTACAGCAGTAGTGCAGGGAGCAAAGTTTCAGATGAGGGACATTCAGTTCCATTTGAGAGTCTTTTGGTCTCAAAGGACAGATCCTCTAACCAAATTGATCCAAGTGACTCGAACCCTGATCCAGGCCCTCCAGTGGTGGCAGGACCAGAGCAATTTGAGACAGGGGGTTCCGTTCATTCCCCAGTCTCATTCCTTGACCCTTACTACAGATGCATCCCTCTTGGGGTGGGAGCTCACATGGACGACCTTACTTCTCAGGGGTTGTGGTCCCCTCAGGAATCTCTGCTCCACATCAATTTGTTGGAACTCAGAGCAGTTTTTCT
The DNA here is from genome assembly GCA_016271365.2 of Neoceratodus forsteri. Classification (NCBI taxonomy): domain Eukaryota; kingdom Metazoa; phylum Chordata; order Ceratodontiformes; family Ceratodontidae; genus Neoceratodus; species Neoceratodus forsteri. Next base: position 47,759,408 of record JADMNL010000027.1, read on the forward strand.
AGCACTCCAGGTTTTTTCCACATCTGTTCAGAACAAGGTTGTTCAGGTCAGAACAGACAATACCACTACAATGTGGTACATCAGCAAGCAAGGGGGCACTCGGTCTACGGCCTTGTGCACCGAAGCAATGAAGTTGTGGTCTCTGGCTTATTCTCTGAACGCCTCTTCCTACGGCAGTTCACCTCCCAGGCAAGGAACAATGTCCTAGCGGATGCTCTCAGCAGGATTTCCCAGGCCATCACAAATGGGCACTGGATCCCCTAGTACTGGAGGTAGTATTTGCCAGATGGGGCACCTCTCAGATAGATCTCTTTGCAACCCCAGACAATCACCAACTTCCCCTTTTTTGCTGCAGGCCTCCAGTGTTGGGCTCAGTCCCTCTGGATGCCTTCCTTCTCAGTTGAGAAGGGAAGTTTCTCTATGCTTTTCCCACCTTCCCTCTTCAAGGTGCTAGTAAAAATCAGGTCTCAACCCTGCAGGATGATCCTGATTGCTCCAGATTGGGCCAGGCAAACCTGGTACCCACTCCTCATGTCCTTAGCAGTCCACTTTCCCCTGTGTCTTCCCAGGAATCACAACCTGTTAACCTGTGCCCAGGGGAGAGTTTGGTATCCGAAACTCAAATCTCTCAATCTCAAGGCTTGGCTCTTGAAGAGTTAGAGTTTGCTGACCTACACCTTTCCCAAGGCGTATTGGAAATTTTGAAGGCCTCTAGGAAGCCTTCCACCAGGGCTACTTATAATTCAAAATGGAAAAAATGTTCCATATGGTGTGCTGGTAAGCATATTTCCCCAGAATCCACGATTCTGGATTATTTAGTGCATTTGAATTCTTTGAGGCTAAGACCAGCTACCCTAAAAGTGCACTTGGCAGCTGTGTCTGTCTTTTTATCAGCAGGTAAGCCCTCTTCTTTTTCAGCTCACCATGTGTTCTCCAAGTTTTTTAAAGGGTTGCTTCACACCAACCCTCCGTTCAGGGACCCTGCCCCTGCTTGGGATCTTAATATTTTCATTGCCCGCTTATGCAACCCTTTGAGTCATTGTCTTCAGCAGAGCTTAAGTACTTGACTTGGAAAATTGTGTTTTGGTAGCCATCACTTCTGCAAGAAGCATAGTGAGCTATGTTGTCAGTGGAGCCTGATTTTTATCTCCTTTCACAGAGATAAGATGGTCCTCAGGACTAACAGAAAGTTTTGCCTAAGGTGGTTTCAGACTTCACCTTAATCAATTCATGTCTCTTCCTGTGTACTTCACTGACCATTCCTCCTCTGGCGAGAGGAAATTACACAGTTTAGATGTCAAAAGAGCCCTTAGTTACTATATAGAACGTACCAAGGGTCATAGGTTTGAATCCCTCCAATTGTTCCTCACTTATGGTGAGGTTGGTAAAGGCAAACCTGCCACTAAAAGATCCATTGCCAGGTGGATTGTCTCTTGTATTCAGTTTTGCTATGAAAAACTGGGTAAGATTCCTTCCTCAGGCCTGAGGGTTCACTCTACCAGAGGTACAGCTGCGTCCCTGGCTGCTGCCAGGGACATTCCTATCCTAGAGATATGTCAAGCAGTTACCTGGAAAACAGTTCACACTTTTACTAAGCGTTACTCCCTGGATATCCAAGCTAGGAGTGATGCTCGATTTGGCACAGCTGTGCTTCAGAGCCTATTTCCTAAGTAGGTTCTGTCCCTCTTCCATGGAGGTACTGCTGTGTAATCTGCATATGTCATAATATAGCAAGACTTCATGTTGTTTGAAGAAAAAATTACTCACCTTAGTAATGTTGTTTCTTCTAATGGAGTCTTGCTATATTATGACCTCCCAAGCCTGCCCCTCTCAGAACCTCTACTTTTGGGATGTGGGTGGGAGTGCAATGTTGGCACTCATAGATGCCCACTTCATTTTCACTCTTCTTAGGGTGCTCAGGTGTTATGTTTTATTTTCTTCTTGAATTCTCTGACTTGAGTCTTTATTTTGGGATCAAGAATAGAAATGTGTTTTGTAGTTAGTAGCCAGTGGGCTAGTGTAGGTTTATGGCTTCCACACAGAACCTTAGTGAGTTTTGCTCGTAAAGATCTGACAGTCTAAGTTTAAGCTACAACAGAGTGTTCAACCGAGCTCTCGCTCAAGGTTCCATGCCCTGCATGGAAAGTTAACTCTTTCACCTCCGGAGCAGTTCTTACCTGGGGTTATACTGCATATGTCATAATATAGCAAGACTCCATTAGAAAAACAACATTACTAAGGTGAGTAATTTTTTCTTGCAGCTGATCCACAAAGTGCTGCTCAAGGCCAGGAGGGACAAGGCATGGATGATCCTGGTGGCTCCAGACTGACCCCACCAGTTCTGGTACCCCGATCTCCTCTGCCTCAGCTGCAGTCTTCCTCTGCACCCGAACCTGTTCTTTTGCAGTCAGGGGAAGGTACTCTATTTGGACCCTCAATCCTGGCACCTGACAGTCTGATTCCTGAGTGGCTAGAATTCCAGGCTTTGGATCTCTCTGAAGACGTCCTCACCATGGTTGAGGCTTTTCGGAAGGCGTTGGCCTGAAAAAATATAATGCCTTCAAATGGAAGAGATCCTCTATTCGATGCCATGGCAAGGGGCTTGACCCCTTATCTTGCCTGGTGGCTAGCATTCTCAGTACCTTTGGTCCCTCTCTGTCGGGCCTTCAGTCGATGACCATAAGGTGCGCCTGGCAGCCAGCTCTGCATAACAGGCATGGGTTGGTATGCCATCGGTGGCACAGGAAAGAAGGTGGTTTAGCAGTTTTTCAAAGGCTTTGGCCACGTTTCTCCTCCAGTGCGTGAACCACCACCACCTTGAGACTTATTGCTGGTGTTAGCAAAGCTCACAAGCAAGTCATTCAAACTGATGCACAGGTGTAAAATGTCTCACCTGTTGTGGAAGTCTGTCTTCTTGGTGGCTATCACATCCACCAGACGGATCAGTAAGATCCAGGCACTCTCAGTGGAGTCTCCTTATTTGGTCTTCCACAAGGACATGGTTGTCCGCCCCAACCCGAAGTTCCTCCCAAAGATTGTGTCTGAGTTTCACCTTAACCAGGTGATGAATCTCTGGATGTTCTTCACCAACCACACCTCGGAGGCTGAGCACAGGCTTCAGACTTTGGACTTGCGGCAAGTGCTCACCTATTATAAAGAGCGCATGGCTGGAGTTCAGGGAAAGATTCACCAGCTATTTGTCACCTACGCTGAAGTCGCACCTGGCAAACCGGCAGCTATGCAGATGATTAGCAGGTGGATTATATCCTGCATTGACCTCTGCTATAGGTTGGCAGCGAGTAGGCAGCCTCCCATAGGGCAAAAGGCTCATTCCACCCATCATACTGTTGTCTCATTGGCTGCTTCCAGGGATATCCCTATCCAGGAAATCTGCAGGGCTGCTAGGAAGTCAGCACACACTTTCATCTCCCATTACCATATCGACCTTCAGTTACGCCAGGATGCTGGTTTTCAGTCCGTGGCTCTCCAATCTCTTCCATAAACAGGGTGTGTGTGCTTTTCCCACTCATCCCGGAGAACAGCTAGGAGTCTACTAGAAGTGTGGATCTGTACACCATGTCCATATCCCTAGAATAACAGGTTACTCACCTGTAACAGTAGTTCTAGGAGTGTATGTGGTATACATCCACACTGACCCACCGACCTTCCCTGGCAAGTGGCACACCTATTCTTGCTGCCAACGGGTAAGATCTGACGTCACGGGGCAGTGCCAAAGGAGTTATCACCTAGGTGGGTGGAAGGAGCCAGCTTGAAGACCTTCCGGCAAGATTTAAAGGGAAAGGAACACTGCCAGAAGTGTGGATGTACACTATATACCACTCCTAGAACTGTTGTTACAGGTGAGTAACCTTTTTTTTCGCTCGCTCACTCCAGGGCTGGGAGTTTTCTGTTGAGACACGCTGTCCCTCTCCTGGAAAGGGAGGTTTCTGTATGTCTTCACTCCCTTTCCACTAATTCAGAGTACTACTCAAGCTGAAGATGGAGGGGGCAACTCTAATACTTATTGCTCATTGCGAACAGAACTGAGGTTTGTGAGGAAGCCGATAACTGTTAACTCATGGTACCATGTGAAGGATGCACAGGTGCCATGCCCAGAAGCTGTGGCTGGCCCTCTGGCAAAAAGCTTTGTGCCTACAGGGCCCGAGTGCCTCTGGCCCAGACCAATAAGTGGTAAAATGTTGAAGACATTTTGAAAGATCAACAGTTACAGTAAGTACAGAAATTTCATTTGTGGGAGCAGGTTTAGGAAGAAAACGCCCCTGCATCCCATTGCTCCAGTTAGGAGGCCTGGAGTCCTAGGACCTGCCTGTCTCCCACTCCTTCCATATCTGAACTGTATTCTGCATAGCCCTCCCCATTGGTGCTGTTTGGCAGAGCCTGCCAGGTACAAACATATGAAGAAGCCAGCAGAAGCAGGCCATTTGGTCTATCTGTATAACTAAATTAGTTTTTCCTCCAACCTCCTTTACTATTTCCCCTTATTCTTGGGCCCACCGTCCCCGCGATCATTCCTGGCATGCAAACCACCCTCCTGCTTGTATTTGGGTCCCCTTTCCTTCCCCAGTGAATACCCCCAATTATGGAGTCCCCTATGATTTCTATCCTTCCTTCCTTACCTTCGATACTAGCTGCTCCTCCACCTAATTGCTCCCCCTGCACCCTAGTGAATTTATCTCCACATACATTACTTATCCCCCAACTGTTTTTCCATCTCCCTCTCCGCCCAGCTCCTTCTGACTATCTGTCTGCTTTCAGTTTTCCCCTCTGTAACCCCCCCTGCAAATGGGGGTTCCCAAAAGTCTTCTAGGAGCTGGCTAAGTGCTCCCAGCCTGAATGGTGTTCGGCGTTTAAGCCGTTTATCTGTGAGTGCTTTTAGAGCATCTGGTACTGTCTCTTTAAGAGCTGCCTGCTCGCAGGCTAAATTAGTTTGAATGGGAGGACTGTGTATTTAATGCTCAAATCCTGCCCTGAGCTGCCATCTGATCGCTCCGTTTCTGCAGTCGCTAAAAGTGCAGAGGGGAGCCCACCTGAGAGATGTAACTGTTTTCCTGAAATTATTTAGAGCATTAGTAAAATTGCAGCTTGTCTAACCTGCCTTTATTGCAGCTGGGACTCTGTGTGTGTTGTCTCTCCATTTTGGACCTGAACTGCTAATCTGGGCCAATTGGGTTAGGGGATCCCTAAAACGGAGACTGCCTGAGCCAACCAGAACTTGGACTCTCACCTGGAGCCTGCTTAAAGGGGGAATGTATGGTAGGGGCTTCTGGGAGCTGTAGTTTGAACCTTGGTGCCTTTTTGCATCAACAGAGGGAGCCCTGCAGTGATTGACAGTTGAATCCACCAACCGAACCTGTGTGGAGCCTAAGGGAAATGCCCTGAACTGTTCATGGAGGGCAGATGTGAGTTGACTGTGAAGAGAGTAGGAGCTCTGTTCTGCTACGGCATGCAGTTCGCGCAGGAGGTGTGTGTAAGGTCTTGAAGTTGGCCTGTAGCCATGAATGAGTGCTCAATCTGACTGAATCTGAGTTGTGGAAAGAGAAGGAGGAAGTGTGCAGACCCAGGCTTGCCCGTGGAAGACCGAAGATTTGCAGAAGTGCGATCGGCCTGTCGGGGACTCTATTGCTGCGTGTGTTCTCGGGTTTTGCAGTATTTGCAATCAGGATCAAGAAGCAGCTGCCCGGTATAGTAATTTCCTTCACATATAAATGTGCCTAGTGTTTGTAGGGGATCACGATTCCTTTTCCCCTTGTTCTGTGAGTTGTGAGCTGAAGCTGGAAGCTGGACTCAGAGTTAATGGGACTGAATCAGTCTGCTTTCCAGATCAGTTAGGCCCTGTCGCAGGGGTCTCATCTCCATGCCCTGCTCATCCTGGCCATCCAGAGCCACCTCCTCAATTCAGCTCTCAGTTTGGGGTTTGTGAGTACAAATGGGGGTACCTCCCCTCACCTTCATTTAATCAAAGTGTGTCAAACTGATTGTTTTGTGTGCTTCTGTTTGTGGACTGAGCCATCCAACTCCGGATTACAATTTGTTTGTGCATATATTTTCTTCCTACAGGGCCCCATCCAGCTGTAACAGCTGGCCAACCCCGGGCAATGGAGCTGGCTACCCCCCCCCCCCATCCTGGGTACCCAGAGTGTGACTTTTGGACCCTATATGCATGCACATTACTGTGATTTGAATATTGCCAATCAACCTGATTCCCCCCCTCCCATGTTCTAGTCCCCTGAATAAACCAGATTTGTTATTGTTGAACTTTATACTGTCTGAAGTGTCAGTACATATAGAACCAACATTGCAATCTGTGTTTGTGTATGTTGCTTAACCTTTGTTTTACAGGGAGTGCTCAGAGACATGCGGCAGAATCCATCTCGAGGGTAAGTGGTAACTATATGTGCAAACAGTGTTTATATGTGGGGTATTGGGAAGGTAGCTCTCGTGAATTGTGTGGGTCACTAGTGGGAACAAAGGGGGAGGGGTCACAGTGTCCCAGAGGGCTGTGCTCAAGCTAGTTTAACCACTATCAACCCTGACCTCTGGGTGGAGGCACCTGTTATGGAACCTAAGCCCCTCAACCTAACAGTAGCCAAGCAGGCAGTGGTAGTAGCTCTTAGGATAGCGCCACCTGGGGGTTACACCTCCCCTGTTCTCTTCCAATTTTCTCCTTCCCCCTTATCCTCCACTCAGTTTTGCCTGCCTCCTTTTCCCCACCCACCCTGATTAGTTCCCTCTCCCCTCCCCTATAATCCTACTCCTAGCCCTGTAGGTAGGATAAGATCCAGAAGCAGAGGTGGTAGAGAGGCTAGCGAAGACAGCATAAGAACCAGAGGCTGACCGTCCGGTTGAAGTGGATTGGAGACATGAAGATAACCTAAAGGGAATGCAGTTCCCTGGCTAAGCAGCAGGCAAAATAAGGTGGATTGATGGATTGAGATGTGTCAACCTTCTGGAAGAGTACTGTTCCACACATCACTCCTAGCATCATTCTAGTTAGTAAAAAATAAAATTAGTTCAGTTTAAAATAAAAACATTGACTACTTTCAAAAGTTAATATTCATTTCAGACAGTCCACTTGCTCTTTAAAGAGTCTCATCAGTCTCAGCATTTGCACCTGCCGGATTGGTGCCTTACTCCTTCGAAATGATCCTGCTGCGGATCTTTCCAAAAATATTCCAAAAGGTTTAAAGTTATATCCCTCGTAAAATTCCCCTTACTGGGTCTCTCCTGCTTCCCGGTTTCTTTAGCCACCCATGCTCCGCCCTTGCACTCAGCAAAGTTGTGATGTGATGCCTGGGAGAGCACGGGGACAAGCTCCGTTATAGTCTATGGGGGTCACCTTTCAAATCAGTTTATCTGCTGCAGTGGTTATTTGGTGATTAAGCAAGGGCACTGGTCAACTAACAAGGCCCTTGTTAGTCGACTGGTGCCCTTGCTTAATCACCAAATAACCACTGCAATAAAGTGATGTGAAAGCTGCCCCCCATAGACTATAATGGAGCTCATCCATGCACTCTCCCTGGCATCACATCATAACTTTGCCGCGCATGGGGGCAGAGCGTGGGTGGCTACAGAAAGCGGGAAGTAGGTGAGACCCTGTGGGGGCAATTTTATGAGGGATATAACTTTAAACCTTTTGGAATATTTTTGGAAAGATCCGCAGCAGGATCCTTTCAAAGGGTTAAGGCACTGATCCAGCAGGTGAAAATCCAACTTTAGTTAACTTGGTAGATCTCTTTAAAGATCTCTGCAGTATTGCTAACTCAGTTAAGAGGGAACTTTGGAAAGGTACAAGTATTTTAACGTAATTTTTGTTTATTCCGGCCCATAACGGTCAAGTGAATTAGGCAATGTCAGTATTTTTGGAAACTGTTGCACATTTAGTTGCACATATCTAAACAATCCCTGTCATTCTATTATCTTGTGGAATCCTAGGATGCCTATGACAACGTGACAGTAGATATTGAACTGTCTCGACGTGAGGGTTGGTATTTTGGTGCCAAACTGGTCCGAGGTGCTTACATGGACCAGGAACGGAGTCGGGCTGCTGAAGTTGGCTATGAGGATCCCATCAATCCAACATATGAGGCTACCAATGCAATGTATCACAGGTAGGGAGATTGGGTTAATGTTCTGTCCTTCAGTGTCATGCTGAGGAAATCCTGAAAGAATATTGTACCAATGGTGGTGGCTGTAATTTTATCATTTACAATCCTCTAAATTGAACCAATATAGGTAGTAAAATGTAGAGCTACTTAACTGAGTGAAATGTGACTTCTTTCAGAAGGTAAGATGTTCAAAAGATTTAAAGCAGAGATTTGACCATGTAAATAATTTGATGGGAGGCCTTGGATTATTCCAAGATTTGAGAGAGTGTGTGTGTGTTCTGATAGTCTTAGGCTTAGTCAAAAAATGTTGAGAGGGGGGTAAGTGAAAAGTTACCCCCCAGTGGGTAAGGCCTATGATTTAGGCTTAGACATTTTATCATCAACCGGCTAGACTGGTCAAAGGTTCTGTCTGTGGCATAATTAAGTAATAAGGCACTCCAAGGTGTGTGTTATCGGGTAATAATGTCACTCCTGGAGTGGGTTGAAGCAGGAGGCAAAGCCAAGTGCTTCCACCGCCCCAGGAGTGACGTTATTACACAGTAACACACACCTTGGAGTGCCTTATTACAATTACACAATGGCTCGATGTTATACAAAATAAAAAAAACAAATTTAAAAAAGGTTTTAGTAGATTTTTAGTATAGCAATAGATCTTTGTTTCTGAAGAAAGAATATCATCCTCCAACAAATCCACACAGTGATGTTATTGTGTGATATCATCACTGTCTCAGGCATACACTGACCAGTCAGAGTCCAGGAAATTTTCTTGCCATTGTATAATGGATAATACCTGTTTATAAAAACCCTATGATGATATATGGTTAAAGAGGACGATGGTGTCCTGTAGTGTTTTAGAATGAAATGCTTACTTTTGGACTTTGCCAAAATGGTCAGAGCTGTACACTGCACAGAAGTGGTGCATACTGTACTGGTACCGGCATTTCTGGACTGGCGGATCCGCCGGTTCCTTTGCCAGTCTGGTATACCATGGTGACCAATGAGGCTGCACCAGCAACAGATCCCATAGCAGTGGGTTCAGTCTGACCCTTTCTTGATGCCCCCTAGCAGTTTGCACTCATTCTGCCCCATCTTGCACCTCTAAACAGCACATGGGAAACTAATGAACTGAGCAAGTTAGAGCTGTTAGAACCCAAACAGAGAAGAAATGATACAAATGTTAAGTGGTTGTAACTTTTTATTTCTAAAGTATTTTTCTTTTTCCTCATTAGAAAGTTTTTTTTTTTTTCTATGACAGTATTGTGCTGGATATGTGGAATAGCTCTCAGCCTAGCAGCTGACAGTATCTATCCCTAGTCTTCCCATTACATCATCAGCATTGTGATCTCACTGTCTGTGACATCACAGGTGACTGACCTGGCAACTGCTGACTGGCTGCTCCTAAGCAGCAGTGATGTCCCTGTCAGTGACGTGACAATGCTGGTGATGTACTGGGCGGAACAGGGCTAAATATGTCAGCTGCCGGGGAAAGTGCTATTCCACACAGCACACCTGCTAACATCAGGTAATCAATCGTCTAACTATCCTAACGGAAATGAAAAAGTATTTCAAATATAAAAGGTAATGGGTGACTACTTTTAAAAACTAATATTAGTTTTAGGCAGTCCACTAGCTCTCTAATTCTGTTTAACCATTTTTTATTACAAAAGTTAGTTGCATTTAGCGATCAAATGAATGAATTTTCCAGGAATTAATCTTCACCATTGAGTCACACGGATAGGCCTATGCAAGAGGCACTAGGACCCCATGGAAGCCAGAATTTTTCAGGACAGCTGGTGCTGAGGCAGGCTGTGCGCATACATGGCACCATGAGAGTGGCTCACGGCACCAAGCTTACCTTGCTACCAGCCCTTCCTCGGTTCATTTTTTGCCTGCCATCAAGTGCACATCAGTGATAATGTCACTCACCCACCAGGAGTTAGAACTTCACGTCTGTATGACAGCTGCATTCAGTTCTTCTCAGTTTTACTTTTTAAAACTAGAGTTTATTTTTGTGTTAGTTTAGTAATTTTGTGTAAATATTTGTCGGTTTTCTCTCAACATGATTGAGTCTTCATTCAACGGCTGTGCAGGATAGCAGCAGGCAGCGTTTCAGGCAGGCTCCTCCCACAGTGGGGCTGTGTGCTGTCTACTTTTCTGTCGAGGAAGGGTTCTGACCATGGGCGGTCCTTTGCTTGGCTGGAAGGATGATCCCCCGAAGCACAAATGGGCGAGCCTGTTCCCAATTTTGTTCGGGCTCTTGGCACCGCTCGGCCTCAAGTTCTTCCTCTTCCCTTCAGAAGGAGAAGAAATGGTACCCACTCAGGTTTGCCTCTGGGAGGTCTGCGTGAGACCTTCAGTCTAATGGGGCCCTGTGCCCTCATCAGCGCTGTCTGCATTTCCAGGGGCCTTTAGTACTGCGGTATTGAGGTCTTGGGCCCGGAGTCCACCTCACAGAATTTGACATAGAATTTGATGGAAGATAAGAACCACTAGGCCCACCTCTGTCCTTAAGTGACCCCACTGGGCAGTTCACCCCATGGCAACTCCTTGGAGCATTGGGTGCAGCATCAAGCTCGGGTGTCTGTGCTTGCAGATCCAGTCTCTGGTCCTTTAAGGTTAGTGGCACTGGACCCGCAGGCAGGGCCCTCAAGCCAGGTAGAGCATTTGGCTCCAGCAAGAGACTTCTGCCCTTGCAGGTGACCTCACCAATGACTCCTTTCCCTCTGACCGCACCCCCTACCTTGTGTTACTTGGTGGGACTGGCTGGGTACCATTGCCAGCACCAGTACCAGTTGGTGCTGGCTGGGTCTCTGGTAGTGGGTCCAGTTCTGGGGTTGGGTCTTTCAAGGCCTGACCTGGCATTGCTTCTAGTGCTGTTCCTGGTGCTAGGTCAACATCATGTCGATGTCATGTCGAACCCATGCCACCTCCAGGTCACGGGAATCTCCTGGTGCCAGATTCAGCCCTCTCTAGCCCAAGGGGCCTGGTCGGGCACTGGTTCCAGTGCTGGTCCTGGCACGGGGTCATTAACTTGTTGATGCTGGGTTAGCTTCGGGGATTCCTGGCGCCAGCTCAGTTCCTTTCCCTGCTGCCCCAGGCAATGCTGATTCTGGCATCTTGTCAACACTAGGTCAGTGCCAAGGATCTCGTTGCACCGCATTGTCCATTCCTGTTGCCACCCCTTGTGGTGCTGCCCCCGGTGCCGTGTCTCACTTTGTGTCAGTGCCATGTGCTGCCGTACCATGTCCAGTGTCGTGGTCCGCACCAGGTCTAGTGCGAAGTGTGGTGTTGGGTCTGGCACCGGGTCTGGTTCCATTTTCAGCGCCTAGTCTGGCACCGTGTCTGTTGCTGGGTCTGGTGTCGTCTCCAGTGCCAGGTATGGTGCTGGGTCTAGCACCAGGTGTGGCGCAGTGTCTGGTGCCCTGTCTGGCACCCAGTCGGCGACGGAGCTTCTCGGGTTAGAGGCCCCTCCCTACACCCATTCCTCCAGGGAGCATATGGAGGAGGATGAATATGACCCCCACCTCATCTTTTTTGAGGACGGTGATGATGACTTCTTAGCCTGGACTTTATGGACCCAGGTCCTACTGCTGTGCCTCAGGATGTGGTTCTTGCATTTTGGTAGCTCCAAGGGCATTTTTCCCTTTGTGTCGTTTTCCATTGGAGCTCTCTTAGTCCCTGGCACAGATTAAAAAAAAAAAAAGATTCTGCTGACTACCATATACAGAATTTAGTCCAAGCAATCACCAGTTTTAGATATTCCTCCAGGACTGGTTGGCTCCCTGGATATACAGGCTTCAAGGCCCTGCCCTTTGCGCTCTCCTTGATGCCCAAGTCTTTGCAAGGTGCCTTGCACTACTCACAGCACATCTTAGAAAATTAGGACTCCAGGCTGGACATTTGACTGATAGCCAGTATGTCCAATCACAAAGTGGAACAAGTAGTGGCCACTGCCTCTCAGTTCCTTCCCTCCTTTGGAGTTCTGCTTAATCTAGAAGCCTCAGCTCTGACCACTCACACCAGCTGCTGTTACACAGAAACATAGAAACTGTCGACGGATAAGGACCGCCAGGCCTATCCAGTCTGCCCATATACCCTACCTTTATTAGTGGCCACTGACCCTATCTGGTCATTGACTTTAGCCTCTTCTTCCCACCTCTAGGGTTTCCTTATACCTATCCCATGCATGTTTGAATCCCCTCACTGTGCTTTCCCCCAACACCTCTTGGGGTAGGCTATTCCATGCATCCACCACCATTTCCATGAAAAAAAATTCCTTACAATTCCCCTTATCCTGCCCCCTCCAATCTCATATCGTGCGGCCTCATTCTTGTATCTCTCCTATACTGAAAGATGTTACCCCCTTGCACCTTGTTTATGCCCTTAAGATACTTGAAGGTTTCTATTATACCCCACCATTCCCTTCTCTCTTCCAGTGTATGCATATTGAGGTCTTTTATTAATCTCTCCTCATATGTCTTCTGGTGTAAGCTGTGCTCCATCTTAGTCGCCCTTCTCTGAACCGTCTCCACCCTGTCTATGTCCTTACGTAGATGTGGCCTCCAGAACTGTGCACAGTATTCCAGATGAGGCCTCACCAGTGTTTTGTATAGTGGTATCACCACCTCCCTTCTTCGACTGATGCCCCATCCTGTGCACCCCAACATGCCACTGGCCTTTCCTATAGCCTTTGTACTCTGCTTGGCCACCTTTAGGTCATCTGAGATAATAATTCCCAAATCCCTTTCTTCTCTGGTGACTATCAGCAACCCCCCCCCCCTCAAATACACACACACACACACAATCCTGTAGCTCTCCCCAGGGTTTCTGCACCCCAGGTGCATGATTTAGCACTTCTTCACACTGAACCTCAGTTGACACACTTTGGACCATTTTTCCAGCTTTCCTAGGTCCCTCCTCACCCCGTCTGGAATGTCTACCCTGTTGCAGATCTTGGTGTCATCTGCAAACAGGCAGGCAAACCTTCCCTTCCAGCCCTTCTGTAATGTCACTAATGAAGACATTAAAAAGGACTAGCCCCAGGACTGATCCTTGAGGTACCCCACTGGCCACCCCCCTTTCCTTGGATTGGATCCCATTTACCACCACCTTCTACCTCCTGTCCCCTGACCAATTGCTAACCCAGTTCACCACCTTGTGGTCCATACCCAGGCTGCCCAACTTGTTAACCAGTCTTCTATGTGGAAGGTGTCAAAGACTTTGTTGAAATCAAGGTAGGTGGCATCTACTGCTCCCTCCTGTCCACCTCCTTCATTACTCAGTCAAAAAAAGTCTGTCAGATTTGTTTGACATGACCTTCCTGCTGTGAATCCATGCTGCCTCGGATCCTGGGCTCTGTTGAATTCCAAGTGTTCCACAATCCTTTCCTTAACTAGTGCCTCCATAATTTTACCCACTATTAAGGTGAGGCTGACCTGCCTATAGTTTCCTGCTTCCTCCCTGCTACTGTTTTTGTGAAGAAGAACTACATGTGCCCTCCTCCAGTCATGTAGTACCACTCATGTGTTGAGCGACTTACTGAACATGGCTGCTAGTGGTGCTTCAAACAACATGAAGTCTTGCTATATTATGATATATGCAGTATAACCCCAGGTTAGAACTGCTCCGGAGGTGAAAGAGTTAACTTCCATGCAGAGCATGGAATCTTGAGCGCGAGCTCGGATGAACACTCTGTTGAAGCTCAAACTTAAACTGTCAGATTCTTTACTCTGCCTCACTGAACAGTCGCTCCGGAAATTCCTCCTGCTGCTCGGTTTGTTTGTCGGTTTTAAAGTGTAATTCTCAGTTTATTTTACCGAAATTTAACCGCAATCGTCGGTTCAAGCTCTGTCTGTGGTATTGTAAGTAATAGGCTTATTTATTATTTTTCTTCTGTGTGGAACTTGTAAACGTCTTTTTCAGTTCGGTTTGAACCAATCAGAGGGGTTTAAAAATTACTTTCTAGCCCTTTAGAGTGCGATTCCCAGTTCTTATCGGTTCTAAAAAAAATGGATTTTATTACATTTTTTTCCACGACCCGTGACACGGTTGGGAACCGATAAGAGAGTGTTGCTTGGTGGATTGCCATTAACGGGCAAGTTTGGTTAGGCTGGCACTATGTCTGAGAAACCCAAAAGAGAAACCGGACCCACTGGGTTTCAGCACTGTGGCCTCTGTAGGGAGGCCTTTGCCAAGGCTGACCCACTCACCATTTGTGTATATTGTCTGGGGTTTGACCACCTCAATGCAGACTGCCAGATTTGTAAGAATTTTCCTGCTGCCACCGTGGAAGAACGAGTTGGTAGGCTCAGGGAAAGGGAGGCCAAAAAGTCCGCTGACCCGGATGGCTAGCCCGGTTCGGTTCCAACCGAACCTGAGGGAGTGCCCTCTGACCAGGGCGATGCTTCCTCGGGCAAGCGAAGAGCCAGCTCTGAGGAGCCGGTTCCAACTAAAGGGCTAGAAGGTCAGCTAGTTTGGGGCCAAAGTTCTTTCCAACCGCTGAGGAAATAGCCAAGCTATCCAAATTGTCCAGTCTCTTTTCCCAGTTCCGCCTGAACTGCACCATTGGGCAAGCGCCTGTCTGGGTCGGTTCCCTCGGTTCAAGATTATGATTTTGAAGATTTTTTGAACCAGGGAAGGGAGGAGGGGTATGAGGAGAGGGAGTGTGATTTTGACAGTCTGGATGTGCCCATTGAACCGGACATCTCTCCAGACAGACCTCAGGAGTATCCTCCCAGGCTATCTGAGTCCCTTCTCATTTTTTGTTTTACAAGAAAGTTGTTGACACTCTGCAACTCCCTGTTGAGGAAGCTGTTGATGATCAAGAAGAGCCTGATTTTGTGGAAATGATGGATATTCCAGAGTCTAGGAGACTGTCTATTCCCTTGCATAAATCTTTTAGGAAACAGACAGTAAAAATTCTGAAAACTCCTCATTCTCTCCTCCCTGTGGATAAAAGGATGGACAAGAGGTATACTTTATCAGGCTCTGATACAGAGTTCCTATCTCAGCAGTGCAGCCATGTGGGGGTAGTGCAGGCTGCAGCCTGTGACAAGGCTAATATTCCTCTAGCCTCTCACCCTCCTGAAAAGGATTCCAGGAGGATGGATGCCATGGCAAAAGCAGTACATGGCAGCATCTTTGGGACTCAGACAGACAAATTATATGGCTTACGCAGCTAGGTACCAGAAATCCAGGTGGGATACTGTCCTGGCCCTAGCAAAACAGGCCCCTGAACAGCTTGCCAGGGAGCTGGAGCAGGTGGCTGCGGATGGTATTGAGGCATCCAAGGTGCAGTTTCATGCTGCTGTAGACTCTAATGATGTTTCATCTAGAGTTATGGCTACATCTGTGTCTTTTCACAGAATGGCCTGGCTCAGATGTACTGCTCTGTCACAGGATACCCAGTCTAAGGCTATGGATTTTCCTGTTGTGGGAAATTCTCTATTTGGGGAGCAGACAGAGAATTATTTGAAGAAAATGGATGAGTATAGGACCACCTATAGGAGTGCACAGGCCAAAGAAAGGCAAGTCACTCCTCAAAGGCAGCATGTCAGGGGCAGGCCTTTTCATAGGCCATTTTACCAAGCCCAGGCCTCCTCTTCTGCTTTGCCCAGAGGGGGTTCTTTAGAGGAAGGGCAGATGGGGCTCTAGTAGCCTGCTTCTACCCTCAACCCAAAGCCCCTGCAAAACAGGCTCCCTGATGGGGTAGCCAGGCCGATTCTCCACTACCGTAGGGGCAGGCTGGCTTACTTTGTACAGAACTGGAAGTCTTTAACATCAGACAAGTGGGTCCTGGAAGTAGTAAGCCAGGGACTGGTTCTCAGCTTCAAAAAGTTTCCGAAGATGAGAGCCAGATCTTTTCCACCTGCAAACCCATCAGAGGCACTTGCCCTGGAAGCAGAAGTTTCTGCCCTCCTGGCTCTCAGAGCCGTGGAAAGGGTTCTACCCATACTCCAGGGCAAAGGGTTGTACTCCAGGTACTTCCTTACCCCAAAAAAGACAGGAGAATGGTGGCCCATTCTGGATCTCAGGTATCTAAACAAGCACCTTTTAAAACCAAAGTTCAAAACGGTGACCCTGGGGATTATTTTACCCTCTCTAAGGCCAGGGGACTGGATAGCCTCCCTGGACCTCAAGGATGCCTACTTCCATGTTCTCATCAGAAGCACCCATTGAAAGTACCTCAGATTCGAACTGCCCTCAGGCCATTACCAGTTCAGAGCAATGCCCTTCGGCCTCTCCTTGGCTCCAAGGGTGTTCACAAAATGCCTGGCAGTAGCAGTTGCTCATTTAAGAAGGAAAAAGATTGCCATCCTTCCTTATCTGGACGACTGGCTCATTGTAGGCCAGTCTCCAGAACAGGTCAAACTTCATTTACAAGTAACCCAGCACCTGCTTACATCTCTAGGTTTCCTTCTCAGTCTTCCAAAGTCAGTTCTGAGCCTGTCCAGCTTCTCACCTTTATAGGCAGAACTGAACACAAAAGAAGCCAGAGCCTTCCTTCCTCTGGAGAGAGCAAGGACCCTGGGTGTCTGGCTGCTCTTTCACCCTGCAGGTCTCTCACCAGCAAGGCATTTTCACAGCCCTGGGGCACATGGCTGCTTCTACAGCAGTAGTGCAGGGAGCGAGATTTCAGATGAGGGACATTCAGTTCCATTTGAGAGCCTTTTGGTCTCAAAGGACGGATCCCCAACCAAATTGATTCCAGTGACTCGAACCCTGATCCAGGCCTCCAGTGGTGGCAGGATCAGAACAATCTGAGACAGGGGTTCCTTCACCCTCAGTCTCATTCCTTGACCCTTACTACAGATGCATCCCTCTTGGGGTGGGAGCTCACAGGTGACCTTCCACCCAAGGGCTCTGGTCCCCTCAGGAATCTCTCTGCCCACATCAATTTGCTGGAGCTCAGAGCAGTTTTCTAGCACTTCAGGTTCTTCCACAGCTGTCCAGAACAAGGTAGTTCAGGTCAGAACAGACAGTACCACTACAATGTGGTACATCAACAACAAGGGGCACTCGGCTCACGCCTTGTGCACCGAAGCAATGAAGTTGTGGTCTCTGGCATTTTCTCTGAATGCCTCCCTTACGGCAGTT
This sequence comes from Neoceratodus forsteri, assembly GCA_016271365.2. Classification (NCBI taxonomy): domain Eukaryota; kingdom Metazoa; phylum Chordata; order Ceratodontiformes; family Ceratodontidae; genus Neoceratodus; species Neoceratodus forsteri. The sequence goes on from JADMNL010000027.1 coordinate 47,776,630, forward strand.
CACCTCCCAGGCAAGGACAATGTCCTAGCGGATGCTCTCAGCAGGATTTCCCAGGGCCATCACGAATGGGCACTGGATCCCCTAGTACTGGAGGTGATATTTGCCAGATGGGGCACTCCGCAAATAGATCTCTTTGCAGCCCCAGACAATCACCGACTTCCCCTTTTTTGTTGCAGGTCCCCAGTGTTGGGCTCAGTCCTCTGGATGCCTTCCTTCTCAGTTGGGAAGGGAAGTTTCCTATGCTTCCCCCTCTTTCAAAGTGCTAGTCAGAATCAGGTCTCAATCCTGCAAGATGATCCTGATCACTCCTGATTGGGCCAGGCAGCCCTGGTACCCACCTCATGTCCTTAGCAGTCCACCCTCCCTATGCCTTCCAGGAATCGTAACCTGTTAACCTGTGCCCAGGGAGAGTTTGGTATCCGAACCTCAAATCTCTCAATCTCAAGTCTTGGCTCTTGAAGAGTTAGAATTTGCTGACCTACACACTTTCTCAAGGTGTATTGGATATCTTGAAGGCCTCTAGGAAGCCTTCCACCAGGGCTACCTATAATTCAAAATGGAAGAGATTTTCCATATGTGTGCTGGTAAACATATTTCCAGAATCTGCTGGTGTGCCCACGATCCTGGATTATTTGGTGCATTTGAATTCCTTGTGGCTGAGGCCAGCTACCCTAAAGGGGCACTTGGCAGCTGTGTCTGTCTTCTTGTCAGCAGGTAAGCCCTCTTCTTTATCAGCTCACTCTGTGTTCTCCAAGTTTTTTAAAGGGTTGCTTCACACCAATCCCCTGTTCAGGGATCCTGCCCCTGCTTGGGATCTTAATATTTGCATCGCTCAGCTTATGCAACCCCCTTTTGAGCCATTGTCTTCAGCAGAGCTGAAGTACTTGACTTGGAAAACTGTGTTTCTGGTAGCCACCACCTCTGCCAGGCGCATAAGTGAGCTACAAGCCTTGTCAGTGGAGCCTGATTTTATCTCCTTTCATAGAGATAAGGTAGTCCTCAGGACTAACAGGAAGTTTTTGCCTAAGGTGGTTTCAGACTTTCACCTTAATCAATCCATGTCTCTTCCTGTGTACTTCACTGACCATTCCTCCTCTGGTGAGAGGAGATTGCACAGCTTAGATGTCAAAAGAGCCCTTAGTTACTACATAGAACATACCAAGGGTCAGAGGTTCGAATCCCTCCAATTGTTCCTCACTTATGGTAAGATTGGTAAAGGGAAACCTGCCTCTAAAAGATCCATTGCCAGGTGGATTGTCTCTTGTATCCAATTCTGTTACGTAAAACTGGGTAAGGTTCCTCTCTCAGGCCTGAGGGCTCACTCTACCAGAGGTACAGCTGCGTCCCTGGCTGCTGCCAGGGACATTCCTATCCTAGAGATATGTCAAGCAGCTACCTGGAAAACAGTTCACACTTTTACTAAGCATTACTCCTTGGATATCCAGGCTAGGAGTGATGCTCGATTTGGCACAGTTGTGCTTCAGAGCCTATTTCCCAAGTAGGTTCTACCCTCCTCCATGGAGGTATTGCTTGTGTATCTGACATATCATAATATAGCAAGACTTCATGTTGTTTGAAGAAAAATTACTCATCTTAGTAATGTTGTTTCTTCTAATGGAGTCTTGCTATATTATGACCTCCCCAGCCTGCCCCTCTCAGAACCTCTGTTTTTGGGAGGTGGGTGGGCAATGCAATGTTGGCACTTCTTTGATGCCCACTTTATTTCACCCTCCTTGGGTGCTTAGGTGTTATGCTTGAGTTTCTTCTTGAATCCCCCGACTTGAGTCTTTGTTTTGGGATCAAGATCAAAAAGGTATTTTGTAGTTAGTAGCCAATGGCTAGTGTAGGTTTGACTTCCACACAGAACCTTAGTGAGTTTTTGCTCAGTAAGATCTGACAGTTTAAGTTTGAGCTTCAACAGACAGAGTGTTCATCCGAGCTCTCGCTCAAGATTCCATGCTCTGCATGGAAGTTAACTCTTTCACCTCCGGAGCAGTTCTAACCTGGGGTTATACTGCATATGTCATAATAGAGCAAGACTCCATTAGAAGAAACATTACTAAGGTGAGTAATTTTTTTCTTCTAGCTCCATCTGTAGTTCCTTTAATACCCTGGGATGTATGCCATCTGGTCCCATTGCCTTGTCCACCTTCAGCTTTGTAAGCTGCTCTAGGACTGTCTTCTGTAAATGGACTGGTGTTCACCTCCTACTCCCCTTTGCTTCTGATACCCAGCTGTGGTCCCTGTCCCTCCCCTTCTTCAGTAAATACTGAACAGAAGTATTTGTTCAGTAATAATGCCTTTTCCAGGTCTCCCTCCGCACACTGCCCTTTATCCCCTTTGAGCCTTACAATCCCCCCATACTTCCTTCTTTCACTGATGTACCTATAGAAGGCCTTATCTTGTTTCTTCGCCATCTGTGCTAATCTTTCCTTTGTTTGTGCCTTTGCACTTCTAACAGCTTTCCCTGCTTTCTTCAGACAATTTAGGTACACCACCCTATCCTCTTCCTTCTGAGTTCCCTTATATTTTTCTGAAAGCCAACCTTTTGGCCCTTACTTTCTCTGCTACATCTTTTGAGAACCATAGTGGTTTCTTCCTTCTCTTGCCTTTGTTTCTCAACCTAATGCACTGGTTTATCACCTTCACTATGGCTCCTCTGAGCTCTTCTGGTTACAGTCAAGGCTCAGCATTCCCTCCAGGGGGCATAATGCAGGTGAGCTAACAAATAACCGTGCTACATTATGGAGCGGAAAATCTGTTTCAGCCCACTCCATTCAACGAATGCTAGGTTTGATAGCAGGTGATCAAGTCCCTGGTTCTGTCACTCGCATGATGATCAGTGAAGGACAATCTCTTTGAGGGTTTTCCTTCTCCCAACCAAAGCCTTGGGTGACTTTCACAGTGGATGCCTACCTGCTGGGGTGGGTAGTGCACTGTCAGGGCTCCAAACACAAGGTGTCTGCAGCCTGTCTGAGCCTCATCTCCACATGAGTGTGTTGGAGATGCAATCTGATTTTGCATGGCCTGTGAACCCGAGTGGATCTTGTCAGCTATAAAACGGTCCTCTTCCAGACAGGCTATGATCTGTAATGTATTACATGAGCAAACAGAGAGCACACACTCCTTGTCTGCAGAGAAGCTAAGAGAGTGTGGGAAGGGTGCCTGAAGTAGAGGATCCTACTCCAGGCCTTTTATTTGCCAGGAGTCTAGAACACTTTGGTGGGTGAGCCCAGCCGATCAGAGCCTATCCTCATGAATGACTTTGAGATCACTGTTCAGTGAATGGGGCACCGCAGATGTGGACCTTTTGCATCCCTACTGAATGCCAAATCGCCTCGATTCTTCTCCAGAAGGCCAGGACATGGCATTTTCTGTCAGGATGCATTCAGACTGCTATGGTAAAATCGTTTCCTCTATGCATTCCCTCCAGTTCACCCTAGTGCAGAGGGTATTGCTCAAGCTGGAGGCATACAGGGGCAAGATCATTCTGATCGCATCCTACTGGCTTCGACAGATGTGGTTTCCTCGGTTGAACAGACTATCAGTCAGCAAACAGAGGATTCTTCCACTCACGCTGGACATATTGACTCAGGGTTTCCTAGTCCATCCAAGCCTGCGCTCCCTTCACCTTCAGCGCTGGCTCCGGAAGAGATGGAAGTGAATAGGAACAAGGTATCTCAGAAGGTCTCTGAAATACTTTTGGGTGCCTGTAACATTCTACTAGGAAGACTTACAGAGCCAAATGGAAAAGGTTTTCCAGCTGATGCTTCAAAACCTGCATGGGCCCCTTTCGGAGCCCACCTGACTAGGCTCTGGGGTACTTGCTGGACCTTCAAACAGCATGAAGTCTTGCTGTTTTCTGACATATGCAGTGATAGCCAACCTTTGAACTGCCCCGGAGAGGAAAGAGTTAACTTTCCATGCAAGGCATGGAACGCTGAACTCGAGCTCGGTTGAGACTCTGTCTGTTGTTGCTTGAACCCAAACCGCCAGATTCTTTACTCCGCCTCACTGAACAGTCGCTCCGGAGATTTCTCCTTCGCTCAGTTCAATTTAGTCGGTTAAAGTGTCGTCTTTTCCTCGGTTTCAACCGAATTTCTTCAATCTAACCTGTCGGTTCAGTCTCTGTCTGTGGTACCGTGAGTACTAGATAGGTTTATTATTATTAGCTTCTGTGTGAAACTTGTAAACGTCGGATCGGTTCGGTTTGAACTGTTCAGGTTTGTAAAAAAGTTTGTTCTGCTTTTTAGAGTGTGGTAACCGGTCCTTATCGGTTCTAAAAAAAAAACGGATTTCATTACATTTTTTTCCACGACCCATAACACAGTCAGGAACCAATAAGAATGTCTTGCCTGGCGGATTGCCAAAAGCGTGTTTGGTTAGATCACATGTCTGAGAAACCCAAAGAAAATCCGGCCCACTGGGTTTCAACACTGTAGTGTGTGGGGAAGCCTTTGCTAAGGTTGACCCCAGCAGCACCTGTGTTTATTGTCTGGGGTTTGACCACCTCGATTCAGACTGCCAGATTTGCAAACGTTTTCCCACAGCTACCCTGGAAAAGAGAGTAGGTAAGCTTAGGGAAAGGGAGGCCAAAAAGTCCGCTGACCCGGATGGCCAGCCCGGTTCGGTTCCAACCAAACCAGAAGGAGTGCCCTCTGACCAGGGTGAAACTTCTTCGGGCAAAAGGAGAACTAACTCTGAGGAGTCGGTTCTGGTTAAAAGAAAAAGAAGGGATAAGTCAGTCGGTTCGGATCCACAAGTTCTTTCTCCGGCCGCTGATGAAATAGCCAAGGCGATAAGGATTGTTCAATCGCTAACTCCGGTTCTGACCGAACCGGCACCATCGGTTAGGGTCTCGGTTCGGTCGGTTCACCTGGTTCCGGATTATAATTTAGAGGATTTTTATGAACCGGAGGAGGAGGAGGGAGAGTATGAAGATAGTGATGGTGATTATGAAAGTCTGGATGTGCCCATTGACCTGGACATCTCCCCAGACAGACCTTCAGGTGTTTATCCTCCTAGGCTTTCTGAGTCCCCTTCCCACTTTATGTTTTACAAAAAAGTGGCTGAAACTCTCCAGCTTCCTGTGGAGGAAGCAGTAGAGGATCAGGAGGAGCCTGATTATGATGAGATGATGGACATCCCAGAGTCTAGGAGGCTGTCTATTCCCCTCCATAAGTCTTTTGGGAAACAGACATTTAAAATTTTAAAGACTTCTAATTCTATACCTCCCATGGACAGAAGAATGGACAAGAGGTATGCTCTTTCAGGCTCAGATACGGAGTTCCTTTCCCAGCAATGCAGCCATGTTGGAGTAGTGCAGGCTGCTGCCTGTGATAAGGCAAATATACCCTTGGCTTCACACCCCCCAGATAAGGACTCCAGGAGGATTGATGCCATGGCAAAGAAACAGTACATGGCAGCATCTTTGGGACTCAGGCAGGCTAACTATATGTCCTATACAGCTAGATACCAGAAGTCTAGATGGGACACTGTGATGGCTCTAGCTAAACAGGTCCCTGGCCAGCTTGCCATGAGCTGGAGCAGGTGGCTGCAGATGGTATTGAGGCATCCAAGGTGCAATTTCATGCTGCAGTGGACTCCAATGATGTTTCATCTAGAGTCATGGCTACATCTGTGGCCCTTCGTAGGATGGCTTGGCTCAGATGTACTAGCCTGTCATAGGATACCCAGACTAAGGCCATGGATTTTCTTGTTGTTGGTAATTCTCTGTTTGGGGAGCAGACAGAGAACTACATGAAGAAAATAGATGAGTACAGGACACCTATAGGAGTGCTCAGGCAAAGGAAAGGCAAGCCACTCCCCAGAGGCAGCATTCCAGGGGCAGGGGCAGGCCTTTTCATAGGCCTTTCTACCAAGCCCAGGCCTCCTCTTCCGCCTTTGCCCAGAGGGGGTTCTTCAGAGGGAGAGGCAGACGGGGTATAAGCAGGCCTGCTACCACCCTTCAGCCTAAAGCCCCTGCCAAACAGGCACCCTGATGGGTTTGCCTGGGCCGATTCTCCACTATCAGTAGGGGGCAGGCTGGCTTACTTTGTCCAGGACTGGAGGTCTTTAACATCAGACAAATGGGTCCTGGAAGTAGTAAGCCAAGGACTGGTTCTCAGCTTCAAACAATTTCCCAAGATGAGAACCAGATCCTTTCCACCTGCAAATCCTTCAGAGGCACTTGCCCTAGAGGCAGAGGTCTCTTCCCTCGGCTCTGAGAGCCATAGAAAGGGTTCTACCACTACACAAGGGAAAAGGATTGTACTCCAGGTTCTTCCTAACCCCCAAAAAGACAGAAGAATGGCGGTCCATCCTGGATCTCGTGTATTTAAACAAGCACCTTTTAAAGCCAAAGTTCAAAATGGTGACTCCGGGAATAATTCTACCCTCTCTAAGTCCAGGGAACTGGCTAGTCTCCCTGGACCTCAAGGATGCTTATTTCCACATTCTCATCAGATGCTCCCACAGAAAGTACCTCAGGTTCGAGTTGCCCTCAGGCCACTATCAATTCAGAGCAATGCCCTTTGGCCTAACATCAGCTCCAAGGGTGTTCACAAAATGCCTGGCAGTAGTGGTTGCTTTCCTAAGGAGGAAAAAGATCTCCATCTTTCCATACGTGGACGACTGGCTCATAGTGAGTCAGTCTCCAGACCAGGTCAAGTCACACCTACAGATAACTCAGCAACTGCTCACTTCTCTAGGATTCCTCCTGAATCGTTCAGAGTCAGTTCTAGAGCTAGTGCAGCTCCTCACCTTCATAGGGGCGGAGCTGGATACAATAAGGGCAAGAGCCTTCCTTCCCCTGGACAAGGCAAGGACCCTTGTTACACTGGCCTCTTCATTCACCCTTCAGGTGTCTCGACCAGCAAGGCATTTTCTGCAGCTCCTGGGCCACATGGCTGCCTCTACAGTAGTGGTCCATGGAGCAAGATTTCAGATGAGGGACATTCAGTTACACTTAAGAGCCTTCTGGTCCCAGAGAAAGGATTCTCTGACCAAGCTAATCTCAGTGACTCGATCTCTGATCCAGGCTTTGCAATGGTGGCAGGATCAGGACAACCTGAGGCAAGGAGTCCCCTTTGTCACTCAATCTCATTCTCTAATCCTTACCACAGACGCCTCCCTCTTGGGCTGGGGAGCCCACTTGGGGGATCTGACCACCCAAGGGTTGTGGTCACCTCAAGAATCTCTGCTTCACATCAGTCTCTTAGAACTCAGAGCAGTGTTTCTAGCACTTCAAGTTTTTTCCAAGTCTGTTCAGAACAAAGTAGTTCAGATCAGGGCAGACAATACCACCACAATGTGGTATATCAACAAGCAAGGGGGCACTCGGTCTATGGCCTTGTGCACGGAAGCAATGAAGTTGTGGTCTCTGGCCTATTCCCTGAATACCTCTCTGATAGCAGTGCACCTCCCAGTGAAGGACAATGTCCTGGTAGATGCTCTCAGCAGGATATCTCAGGGCCATCACGAATGGTCCCTAGATCCCCTGATTTGGAAGGTGATCTTCTCCAGATGGGGCACTCCACAGATAGATCTTTTTGCAGCCTCAGACAATCACCAACTTCCTATTTTTTGCTGCAGACCCCCAGTGTTGGGCTCAGTCCCCCTGGATGCTCTAGTTCTCAATTGGGAAGGAAAGTTCCTGTATGCTTTTCCCCCTTCCCCTCTCCTGTTCAAGGTACTAGTCAAAATCAGGTCTCAACCCTGCAAAGTGATTCTGATTGCTCCAGACTGGGCCAGACAGCCCTGGTACCCTCTTTTGCTGTCCTTAGCAGTCCACCTTCCCCTGTCTCTTCCCAGGAATTACAACCTGTTAACATGTTCTCAGGGGAGGGTTTGGTATCCGAATCTCAAATCTCTCAATCTCAAGGCCTGGCTCTTGAAGAGTTAGAGTTTGCTGATTTGCATCTCTCTCTCAAGGTGTTCTGGATATTCTAAAGGCTTCTTGAAAGCCTTCCACCAGAAAGACTTACAACTCCAAATGGAAAAGGTTTACTGTTTGGTGCTCTGGGAAGCATATTTCTCCAGAGTCTGCTGGGTTGCCTACAGTCCTGCACTATATGGTTCATCTCAATAGTTTGGGACTTAGACCAGCTACACTTAGAGTGCATCTGGCAGCTGTCTCTGCCTTCTTGTCAGCAGGCAAGCACTCTTCCCTTTCAGCTCATCCTGTATTCTGTAAATTCTTCAAGGGATTGCTGCATACCAATCCTCCCTTCAGGGACCCTGCCCCTGCTTAGGACCTTTATGTTTGCATTGCTCTGCTTATGCAGCCCCCTTTTTGAGCCTTTGTCCTCAGCAGAGCTTAAGTACTTGACTTGGAAAACTGTGTTCTTGGTAGCCATTACTTCTGCCAGATGCATAAGTGAGTTACAGGTCCTATCAGTGGAGCCTGATTTTATCTCTTTCCATAGAGACATGGTGGTCCTCAGGACTAATAGGAAGTTTTTGCCTAAGGTGGTTTCAGATTTCCACCTTAATCAGTCTATGTCTCTTCCTGTTTTCTTCACTGACCATTCCTCCTCTGGGAAGAGGATGCTGCACAGCCTGGATGTGAAAAGGGCTCTTAGCTACTACATAGAGCACACCAAGGGTCACAGGTTTGACTTCCTCCAATTGTTCCTCACTTATGGTGAGGTTGGCAAGGGAAAACCTGCCACTAAGAGATCTATTGCCAGGTGGATTGTCTCTTGTATACAATTCTGCTATGAAAAATTAGGTAGGATCCCACCTCAGGCCTGAGGGCTCACTCTACTAGAGGTAAGCTGCTTCCTGGCTGCTGCCAGGATATTCTATCTTGGAGATTTGTCAAGCAGCCACCTGGAAAACAGTACATACTTTCACCAAGCATTGCTCTCTGGATATCCAGGCTAGGAGTGATGCTTGGTTTGGCACAGCAGTGCTTCGGAGCCTGTTTCCAAAGTAGGTTCTGTCCCTCCTCCATGGAGGTACTGCTTGGTAGTCTGCATATGTCAGAATACAGCAAGACTTCATGTTGTTTGAAGAAAAAATTACTCACCTTAGTAATGTTGTTTCTTCTAATGGAGTCTTGCTGTATTCTGACCTCCCCCTCCCCTCTCAGAACCTGGGTTTTGGGATGTGGGTGGGCAGGAACAGTGTTGGCACCCTAGAGGTGCCCCCCTTTTTTCTCACCCTCTTATTTTTGGGTGTGTGTTGTGTTTTGTTTTTTTGGGTTTCCTGACTTGAGTCTTTGCCTTGGAACCAAAAAAAACTTTTATTAAATTTAGTTGCCAGTTGGCTAGTGTGAGTTTACAGTTTCCACACAGGACGCCCAGTGAGTGTAGCTCATCAAGATCTGGCAGTTTGGGTTCAAACAACAACAGACAGAGTCTCAACCAAGCTCAAGCTCAGCGTTCCATGCCTTGCATGGAAAGTTAACTCTTTCCTCTCTGGGGCAGTTCAAAGGTTGGATATCACTGCATATGTCAGAACACAGCAAGACTCCATTAGAAGAAACAACATTACTAAGGTGAGTAGTTTTTTCTTTCTGATGCTGGTTTGCAGTATTCTACAGTCAAGGTCCACTTGTGTGTTATATCTGCATACCATGAGCGCACTGATACCCTTTACCTGGCTCAAGTGCCTATTTTTAAGAAATTCCTTTAGGGTATTTTACACATAAGACCCCTCATTTGGAAGCTGATAGTTTCCTGGAATACCAGCCTTGTATTGGACATGCACACCTACAAGCCCTTTGAGTCTCTTGCAGCATGTGGGCTAAAGTATTTACTTGGAAAGCAGCTTTCTAGTGGTCATCTCTTCTGCTTGCAGTGTGCCTGAAATCCATGCACGGCGGCAGAACTTCAGACTCTAATCAAAATAATAAAACCTCAGCTCTGAGGAAGGTGTGAGCTGAAACGTCAGCTGATTCCTGTGTGTCATCACACACATGGGCTGTCTGCTAGGCCGGCCTGGTCTGAGTATTGCTATGGCAAACCTCATGTTGGTGTCTTCAGTTTTATTATTTTGATTAGGGTCTGAAGTTCTGCCGCCATGCACTTTATTAGCTACGGGAAAGTGTTATGGAGCGCGTTAATAAATCATTGTATGGTAAGACTGTCTCCTTTTAATGACTGAGTGCTGAAACTGTTGGGTCAAGTGCAGCAGGCTTAGCTTTGGGGGCTCCCCAGAGCTTTGTTTTCATTGCTTCGGTCTCTGTTTCTGCTTGCACCAGAGTAGGATTACTCACCAAGAGTGAGTTGAGCCCTTTACCTTTTTTTGCTCTTGCAGCGCTGCTATGCCATGGTGCAGGTCATGCTGAAAGGTCAGGTATGCGCCCACTTCACGACTATGGTTGTCACGTCACATCGTGGCAGAGATTGCTCTGTGCCTGTCGGTGATATATTGCAGAGCTGTAACTGAGACCACAGTGTGCACTTTTGTTACGCACTAGGCCCTGAATGTCCCTGCCAGGCAGTATGCTGCCTTTGGACTTCAGTTGAGTGAGCGCTTGACTCCTAGCACCCTAGCCCAGGGGTTTTGGTCTGAGCTTGGTACTCTGACCCATTAGTGTGGAATCAGTGGTGAAGAGTCATTCCTGGAAGATATGAAAATTACATGCCATAATTCTTGATCTTCTAGGAGTATCTTCACCATTGATTAACATCCCCCTGAGCTCACTCCAGTATGTTTATTGGTCTTCTCCCCTTGTTCAAAACTTGGACTGTGAAGACACTGTATTACTCGCATGTTGACCATTCTTACACAGGTCACCAGAGCTTCCTTGTGCCTTCATGTTTGGTGCTTAAGTACTAGTTGGGTTATGCTGCACTTCCTTGGTTAAAAAGGGACTTGGGCAGTTGAGGGCTGGTGCCGAGGTAAGCCTGGCGCTGCGAGACGCTCTCACAGTGCTGTGCATGCGCACAACTTACCTCGACGCCAGCCCTCCTGAAAAGTTCTGGCTCCCGCAGGGTCCTAGTGCCTCCAGCACAAATCCATCAGTGTGAATCAATGATGAAGGTATTTCTAGAAGATCAAGAATTACGGTGAGTACGTAATTTTCATTTTCTTGAGTTGTGCACTCTTGATGTACATAATATGTGACAAGATTTGATAAACTAGAGCAAGTCTCTAAATAAGGCAGGCATTAACTAAAAAGTGGATTTCCGGGTTTTGCTTTCCTGAAAATTAAACAGCTGTAGACTATTTGTGCTGGCCAGGAAATTCAACCAAATCAATCAGAGGAATAAACACCAGTCTTATTTACAGATGTATCAGTCGTGTTTGACAGCAGATAATTTTGTAGTTAGCACATACGTATGTACCTACATACATACATTTTTAGGAAGGAAAGAAGTTTATGGGTCCACTAAGTTCCTCCTTCCTACCAGTAGTGGGAATACCCTGTCACCCCTTTTTCCTTAAAGTACCTGTCGAGTCTGGGCTTGAATGTCATTACAGTATCAAGTAATACCACCTGCTACATAATGTCTGCATAATGAGTCCATTTCAAATGTGTAGGATTACAGTTCAAATACATGCCTGAAAATAACACAGGATTCAATCTTATTTTTATTTATTTATTTTTTATTTTTCATTTTATCCATAGGTGTCTTGACTACATTCTTGAAGAAATCCATCATAATAAGAAGGCGAATGTGATGGTGGCCTCCCACAATGAAGGCACAGTAAAATTTGCTCTTGGGAGGTAAAAAAAAAAAAAAAAAGCAAAACATTTCTTAGTTCTAGGAATAATTCCCTCTCTTAAGGCTTTATACAACTCCGTAAGCTTTTGCATACTGATCCGAGAAGAATGCTGGTAGAAGGGGACAGCTGTGCAAATTAAAGGTGCAAACTTCAGCTGTTGCCACACATCAGCACACTGAGCCTGTGAATGTGACCCTAGCACCAGTTGTGTTGATTTCCATATCACAGCAAAGTAGTGATTTTTCTGCACCTCAACATGCCAGGAAAGAATATTGCATTCAAATATGAGAAAATGGGGGAGGACAGAGAGATGATATAGTTCGCTATAGAAAGTGAGCACTCTGCAAATGTTTGCTGGCTAAAGGCTCCCTGCAGAACAGCAAAGTGGGACCTTTTGTGTAGGTGTGTAGATAGTTTTTGTTTTCACCTTGCTTTACCCTTCTTTAAAGGGAGAGGTAAATGTTCTTTACTACCATGACAATGGTTATTTGAGTTGTAATCAAAGCTTTGTTTTTAATATTGTCGCATCTCTGCTGTTTGGTTAATCTTTTGTAAATGGATCTCGTAATGTGCCTTGCTTATGTCTACAGAATGAGTGAACTCGGAGTTCATCCACAGGATAACAAAGTGTACTTTGGACAGTTACTTGGGATGTGTGACCAGATCAGCTTCTCTCTAGGTATGACGCACGATTTTTCTTTCTCCCCATTATTGCTATAAATTGCACACATGTGCACACAATGTACGAAAGCAATAAACCATGACAGCGTGTGTATTAAAGGATTACATCAAATCATTTATTAAAATACATTTTAAATGGCACGGTTGTGTACGTGAAATAGGCCCTGATTTTGTAGGTAACGTTTTCTTTTTTTCCCCTTGGTAATGAGGTGCAGCACTTGAACCTGCATCTGCATAATCTTGTGATGTCTCTCAGCCAATGAGATTCAATAATTTTTCCATGTCATTCTATAAATAAACTTTAAAGAGTACTGAAGTTTTTTTTTTTTGTTTTTTTTTCACCAGTTTCTTAGGATGACTGTCTTAAGGCATAAAGCTGCAGAGCATACCTATAGTTTTTGCAATTTCCTTAGGTTAGAGTCATTACTAAAAATGCCCACAATAAATCCTAATCCACCAATGACTCACAAGTGGTTCAATCAAATAGGATGTGCAGCAAACAATGAGAGAATGAGGTAATTGTAGCCAAAACTGAAACATTTGAAAGAATTTGGTTGCATTTTCTAAAGATGTATTACTTTAACTCTTAGAAAATATTTTTGCTTTTGTTGCAAATATTTGCACTAATGTGTTTTACAGTCACTTGTCAGTGTGTTGTTGTTCATTCATAGAAACATTGAAGTTGACAGCAGATAAGGCCTGTGTGGCCCACCCAGTCTGCCCATTTCACCTACCTATTAGAAACCACAGATCCTAGTTGATCTGCAGCACACCCTTTCTTTCCTGTCCCTAGGGTACCCTTATGTCTATCCCATGGATTCTTGAATCCCCTGTTTTTGCCCCCACCTCCTCCTTTGGGAGGCAGTTCCAGGCATCCACCACTCTTTCAGTGAAAAAGTACTTCCTCGTGTTACCCTTGAACCTCCCCCCAACTTCATTTTGTGCCCCCTTCTTCTTGCACATTTTCATTTTTGAAAGATGCTGCCCTCCTGTACCTTGTTTATACCCCTGAGGTACTTAAATGTTTCTATCTTGTCCCCCCACTCTCTCTCTCTTTCTCTCTCTCCTCTCCTCCAGGGAATACCTATTGAGTTCCCCTAGCCTCTCCTCACGGGGCTTTTCATGCAGACCCTGCACCATCTTTGTAGCCCTCCTCTGGACCATCTCCAGTCTGTCTATGTCCTTCTGGAGATATGTTCTCCAGACCTGGACACAGTATTCCAGCTGAGGTCTCACCAGCGATCTGTACAGCGGCATAACCACCTCCTTCTTTCTGCTGGTGATACCTCTCCCAGCATCTCACTGGCTTTCCCCACAGCCTTCTCACATTGTTTGGTTGCCTTTAGGTTGTTTGATTATGAGTACCCCCAGGTTCCTGTTCCTGCTTGGTGGCCACCAGTACCTCCACCCCCCCCCCATCTTGTACACCTCCCTTGGATTTCTGCTCCCCAAGTACATGACTTTGCACTTTTTTTGCACTGAGTCATAGCTGCTACACTCCTGACCCCTCCTTCAATCTCTTTAGCTGTTTTCTCAGTTTTTTCTATTCCCTCTGGAGTGTCAACCCTGTTGCAGATCTTCATGTCGTCTGCAAAAAGACATACTTTCCCCTCCAGCCCCTCTGCAGTGTCACTTATAAAAACATTGAAGAGGACTGGTCCCAGGACTGAGCACTGTGGCACCCCGCTGGTCACCTTCCTCTTGTTTGATTGAGCACCATCCACCAGCACCCTCTGTGTCCTGCTCCTCAACCAATTTGTGACCCAGTTTACCACCTTGGGGCCACCCCATGCTTCCTAACTTACCTTACTAAAAGTGTGTTTTTTGTTCATTACCTTTCTTATTACTCTCCCATATTCTAATCATTATCCTGGATTCTCATTTGTTTTCATATGCTATATAATATGTAAATCTGTGAACTCTATTTCTGACTATGTGATGCATGTATTGTACCTTATGATCTTGTAGTAAAAATGAAAAATATTTTGAAGCCCCCCCCCCACGATGGCCCTGAAGTGCAAAACATAAACCAAAAAAGTGAAAAGCAATCAAATAAGTAAAGCAACAACCAGAAAATAAAATGCAAACAAAAAATGTAAAGCAATAAAACCAAATGTAGTGTGTTGCTACAAAACTGATGTAACACACAGCAAAACCAAATGTAACGTCCAACCAAAAGAAATGACAAATGCAACTCAAAACAGTGAAGTCCATCTAAAAATGATGAAGTTATAGAAATAAATTAACACACTTGAAACATGAATGCAAACAAATTTACTATAGTGCAAACAAAAAAACAGCAGAACAAAAAAGTGAATGCAAACAGAAAAGCACAGCACAACAAAAAGATGAATGCAAGCAAAATGTGAATCAAGAATCGTAGAGTTGGCTGGTACCTCAAACAGCTTGTTCAAAAAGAGTAACTACAAATGAATGCATCCTGTGCCAGGTATTCCCTGGTGTCCATTGGCACCCTCCACACTTACCCCCATCACTTGCCAAGGAGTCACTAGTATGCAGAGGCAATCTGTTCCTGTCCCAAGCCATTTGTTTCCTGCTGCTCAGTGGCACACACCGTCCTTCACCCCATCTCCATGCCAAGCAATTCCTAGTGCCCTGTGGCATCCTCTTACCACATGTCCAATCTGTATCAACCATTCAGTACATGCCCAGTAGCACTACCTCCCTATTTCTATCATCTGCCAAGCATTCACTAGGGTCCTAGATCTACTCCCTCACCCAACTCTATGCCAAGCACACCCTGGTGTATGGTATCAGTACCCTCCCTGACCTCATCAAGGGCCAAGCAGTCCCTGATGTCCAGTGGCACTACTATCAATTGCCCTATGCCATGTGAAGCATTTCATGGTTATCAATGGCACCTCCACCCTCCCCTATCCTGCACGAAGAACTCCCTGGTGTCTACTGGCACCCCTTCCCTTCCCCAAGCTATGAACTCTCAGGCACCTGGTGACACCCCTCCCCCCATTCAAGGTTAAGCACTCCCTAGTATTCAGTGGGACCCCTTTCATGCCAAACACTCCCTTGCCCTGGTGTCCATTGGCACTCCTCCTTCCCTTATCACATTCCATTCAAAACATTCTCTGCTGTCCAGTTACACCCCTTACCTTTCCCCATCCCATGCCAAACCCTTTCTGATATCCAGTGGCCACTGCCTTGCCCAGACCCATGCCAAGCGCTCCCAGGTATCCATTTGCAAACTCATGCTCACCCTGTCCCATGCCAAGTGGTCTCTAATGTCCAGTGGCACCCCTCCCTCACTGCATCCTATGCCAAGGACACCCTGTTGTGTGGAATGTCATTCCATCACCCCAAGCACATCCAGTACCCCTCACCATATTCTATGGCATGCACTACTTGGTGAGTAGTGGCCCTCTCCATCTTACACACAATGGCTGCGATTCACGAATGGGTAGGTTTCCCACACGAAATGTGCATAACCTGCCCACATGGTCCCACACCTGTGAACAGGTGTGTGATGGCCAGCATTTGCAATCACTGACCATTGCACATCTCCTGTCCACAGACCCTTCCCCTGGCATGTTAGTGTATGGGGCAGACTGGCAGACACAGGCGGGCAGCCAATGGGATGCTTGTACCCAGTCCGCTAGTGGATCCCCTACGGTGAGGGGTCTCTGGTAGTAATGAACTGTGTCCATGCAGGCACACGGGGAGAATGCAAGGGCCGCCACCTCATCCCTCCCTCTGTTCCGTTGGGCTGGTGGCACTGTTCTGGTATCAGCAATGCTTTGCCACTGCCAATGGAGGCACTGTGAAGGAGGTTGCAATGGCTGTGCCTGTGTTAACCTGGCATTGGGGATACAGCCCAGAATGGCGCATAGTGCGAGTGTGAATGGGCACCATGGGGAGTGCCCCCTGGCACACCCCCATCCCACCCTTGGTGTGGTGCCCCACGTTCAGCCGGAGATCACTTGCACAGGGTACTAATGCACCCATTAGTGAATGCCGTGGGGGTGCACAGGGCACCACTGCATGGCATTTGGTGTTGGGAATGCCTACGTGCTGCCCTTGCACGCCATGTAGACATTGGTGAATAGCAGCCAATATGCTGGCACAGCCAAAGAACTCTTTTCACACATGATATTCCTCGCTTGGACAGACTTGACGGACCACAGGTCCCCTTCTACCGTCATTTTCTGTGTTTCTATATTCAAACACTTACCATATGGTTCTGTCTTACACATTAACTTTTCACACACAGGGCAGCTATCAGACATGTTATAATGATCAGTCATACAAAAAAAGACCACAGAAAAATATACTGCAAAGATCTGAACTTTGTTCTTGCATATACCAGAAGTGCCAGCCACCAGTGCTTTTTCTTGCAGTGCAGAAAGTATCAGGGAAGTCTGCACTCACTTAATGACTGACTGACTGACCAACACACATCCACACTCACTGACGATCTAATAAATTATTGACTGACCCGCTCATTCCATAACCAGCTGACCCACTCACACACTCAGTCACTGACTGATCCACTCTAAGGCACTGACATCCCACTCACTTAGTCACAGACTGACCACTTACACAGTCAGTCACAGACTGATCTATTCACATACATATTCACTGACCAACTCACTCACTCACTCGCCCACTTTCCTACTATCAGTAATAGCCCAGGCAAGTGTATAGCACCACACTCAACCCCAGTTAGAAATGGTAGAACATGCTTTGACTACGGTTGTGGATCATCGGAGTAAACAACTGTCAGCTTAGCTTTGTAATGGCATGGTCCACAGTGGTCATCACAGAATGTTATTAAATGATGATTGACCATGCTGATGGCTGACGTCAATTTTGAGTTCTCATTACCTGGCAGCTGGAAAGGGAGCAGACAAGCAGCTGTGAAAGCAAGAGATGATGTGATATGCTTACCTGCATCTGGGGGGGGGGGGCAGTACATTTCAAGGGTGTCCCACATTTTGGTGCAGAAAAGATTATAAGTACATCCTCCTAGACATTAAATATTTTATATTGTGCCACCCCATTTTAAAGTCCACTCCCTCCTCTCATTTTAAACATACTTTACTCCATTCCTCTCCACTACTTTTTTAGCATACTGTACATTTGTAGTGCCCCAGAGTTCCTGGTACCCTCCAAAAGTGGGCATCCAGGGGCTCCAGGGCTGACTAGGGGGTTAGCTGTGCCCTGGGTAGGAAGGTGCCCCTGTTTTGTGCCCTAGCATTAGGTGCCACAGGCATAGGTGCACTGAGGTAAGGGAAGGGAAAAGGAAAGGGAACATTGTTTAACCAGGAGTAGCTCACTAAGCTGAAACTTGTTTCAAGTTGCGACCTGGGAGCACAAGGAAGTTAAGTGGCTTGCTCAGGATCACACAGTATCCACCTAGGTGGCTGTGGGATTCAAATCCAGGTCTCCAGATCTGCAGCTCAGAGCCTTAACCCACTGCACTATACTGCCTCCTTAGGCACCCCCCCCAACCAAGAAATGCAAAACCTCAGCTTGGCTGTGTTTTAAAATGTTTAATTCTAGGAGAGTGGATATATTGTTCATCCACACTCTCTGGCATGTCCCTTTCCCCTTTAAATTCACCGGAAAGTCTTCAAGCTGGCTCCTTCCACCCACTCGGGTGATAAATACCTTGGCTTCGCCCCATGATGCCAGATCTTCCTTTCCGCTGGAAGATTCAGGTTCCCTCGTGCTACTTCTGCAGCTCGTAGTCCCTGGATACTCAACAACGGTTTTCACTGCAATCACTTTCTTTAAAACTCATCAGAGTTTATGATTCCGATCTGAGCGCATCGGACATGGAGGACAAGTCATCCCCCAGATTTCGCCAGTGTCCCTGCGGACAAAAAATTTTGCCCACTGATGCCCACCTCTCGTGTGTCTATTGCTTGGGTGTCATGCATGACACCACTTCTTGCACCATTCATCTGGCCTTCCATCCCAACATCCTGGATGACCGCAAGGCGTGCCTAAAACTAGGGAGACCAGAGCTTTGCAACCCACTGGTGAAATCGAAGGAGGCCAGGTGGGTGGTTTCCGCGGCCACGGGATCCACCGAGCAGTTCGACCAGATGGCGGCTTTTGAAGAGGAAGCTGCTCAAGCTTCGGCCAGCTGAAGTTTTTTTGTGCCACTTAACCTGGGTTCCACCTTCACTGGGTCCTTTCAGGAGCTGTGCCAGTCTCTCCCCACCCCTGGGCTCGCACTCCTCCTGCCCTAAGAAAAGGGACAAGGACCCTAAATCATCTTCTGCCCGAAGAAGACGTTCCTAGGACTGAGAGCGGTCTGATTTCTAGAATCTTGCAGTCTCTACCTTGGTCAAGATCGCTTCCTTGGCTGCTGGCTTCTCAGACCTTCCGTCAGGCCAAGGCACTGAGGCTGAGGACACGGCTGAACCGGCCGAGATTTCTCTCGACCCGATTGAGCCATTGTCACTGACTCTTGACGACTCCTTGGAAAGGACACCTATCCTTTCCTTCCCTGACGAGAAGACCCAGCCCTCGGGTATCCTGATCGAGGGAAAGATGCCAGAACCTCGGTTCTTACTGACTCTGGCTTCTCCCAATCGAACCAGCCGACGCTGTCGGTCTTGATCGAGGACCAGGACCCCTTCGGTTGAAAAATCGAAGAAAGGTCACAAGCACTCTAGAAAGAGGTGGTGCCACCGATCCTCATCCTCCTTGGACGAGAACAGACTTCGACAGAAACTCCGTCGACGTTATGAGGATCTCATGTGGCAACAGCTGATTCTGACCGGTCAGAAGCCGGCTCCGCCGACACCACTGGCCATTACTTGGCCTCAGCCTCTTAGGCCGACGCTGACCCCTCTGGAACCGAAGAAAAAGGTTCCTCCACCCGTAGGGCCGTTACGCATTCCAGCTCGACCTGTTTTGGTCTCCCCACCGATTTTGGTGGAACCACCGCCTAAGCAGCCTCAGGGAGGGGCTCCCTCGAAAGAGGATAGGACAGACACCCGCCTTCCCCATTGTCTGTCCATTACGGTGGTCCCCATCGCCCTTGGCATATCGAGGGAGACAGGTGGGAGACCCTTATATCGCGATTCTTCGGACTCAGATGCCACTGGTCTGCACTCACATCCAGGGGATGATGAGTCATCAGTGGCAGGCTTGGAGGAAGGTCGGTCCTTCCTTTCATGGCATCCTCTGCCTCATTTCAGAATTGACCGGAATGCCCTTGGAGCCCATCCAAAAGAAGGCAGAGTACCCCTCATGGATATCCTCAAGAGGGGGGATACCCTGACGGAGGCCTTTCCAGTGGCCGAAGCCATTGTTGGCCCGGCCCTTGAGCTATGGCAATGCCCTGCCTCTTGCCCAGCTCCATCTGCCCATATGGCCCACAAGTATACAGTACCCACGATGTCCCTAGCGGGTTTCACAGAGCATACCTCGGCCGAGAGCCTTGTGACTGCTTCTGTGTTGAGACGCATGGGTAGCTCAGCTGACACTGACCGCCCTCTGGACAAGGAGTCCAAGTATATGGACCATTCTGCCCGGAAGGTTTATGCAGCCTCATTCTTGGGCCTTCATCAGGCCAGCTCAGCTGTGATCATGGCACACTTCTCTCATGCCCTTCTGGGGTCACTAGATGAAGTCCTCCCTCATCTCCCAGTGGACATGCAGACCACGGTTAAGGAGGTCCGTGACCAGGGCCGTGCTGTTGCCAAACAGCAACTCCAGATGGCCCTGGATATTGGAGATTCCTGTGCCCGCTCCTTAGCAGCCACAGGGCCTGGCTGAGGTTATCCTCCTTCCTGGCGGATACTCAGCACAAGTTAGCTGACATGCCCTTCCTCGGCACCGACCTCTTTAGTCCAGGTGTGGCAGGTCACCTCCAGTGAATAGAGCAGTCCAATGTCACCTTGGATGCTACCTCTGCAAAGGGTTCTTCGGGCAAGAACCAGCAGAAGCGCAAGAAGAAGCCTTTTCGGCACTCTTCCCCTGCGGTTAGACAGCCCTCTTATAAGGAGATCAGCAGCAACAGCAGCAGGCTGAAGCTTGGCACCCCAGGCCCAAGCAGGGTCCTCAACAGCCCTGTAAAGGAGGCTGATGTGCCCGGTCCAGGAGCCTCCTCCTCTAAGCCTACTCAGTGATAGGTCAGGGGTTGCCACCCCTACACCCGTCACGCCAGCTGTAGGTCCTCCCATGGGGGGCCAGCTCCGCCACTTTCTTTCCACCTGGTCCGGTATCACTTCGGACAGGTGGGTTCTGGAAGTAGTCGGCATGGGACTGCCTCTAGAATTTGAGCAGTACCCTCCCAGCCGAACCCGTGCCCCTTGGGAGGTAAGGATCTTAGCTCGCAGTCAGTCGGCCCTTTGGGACAACATTGCTCAGCTCCTCTGCAAGGAGGTGATAGCTCCAGTGCCGGATTCTCCTGCAGACCCAGGCTTCATGTCCAGGTACTTCCTGGTGCTCAAGCGGATGGGGGGTTGGCGCACCATCCTAGATCTCCATGACCTGAATCAATATCTCAGGTCTCGCACCTTCCGGATGGTAACTCTGAACCAGATCATACCATCCCTGGAGCGAAACATGTGGTTCTGTTCACTGGATCTACAGGACGCGTTCTTTCACTTCCCAATCTGTCCGTCCTACCAGCGGTTTCCTCCACTTCAGAGTAGAAGGGACCCTGTACGAGTTCTGAGCCATGCCGTTCGGCCTGTCATTGGCCCCTCGGGTCTTCACCAAGTGCATTGCAGTGGTGGCAGCCCATCTTTGGCGTCGAGGAGTTCGGATGTACCCCTATCTCGATGACTGGCTCCTGGCGGGTTCCTCCCTTCAGGAGGTGGAGGGGTACAGGGATCTGGCCCTCTGAACCTGCTCACAACTAGGCCTCCTGATCAGCGAGGCCAAGTTGGAACGCATGCCCTCTCAGGTGATGGGCTTTATCGGGGCAGAGATCAACTCCTGGCAGACAGGGCGGAGGTTCTCTCCTCCTTTGCCCAGTCATTTCTGGTTGGGCACTTGAGCCCTGCCTGGGACTTTCTGCACCTTCTGGGCTACATGGCGGCGTGCACCTCGGTGGTCCACTGGGCCAGGTGACACATGCTCCTCCTTTAATGGGAGCTGGCTGGCCAGTGGACTCAGCGATATGGTCACTTCAACCATTGGGGCAAACCATTGGTGGACCTGTTTGCCTCCAGTGAGAACACCAAGCTGAGACTGTACCATGCCCGGCCCCCTCAGCAGGGCTCGATGCAGGGGGATGCCTTCCTGAGGCAGTGGACCCCAGGCCTCCTCTACACCTTCCCTCCATTTCCCTTTATCCACAAGGTGCTTCTCAAGGTGAGGAGGGACAAGGCAAAGGTGATTCTGGTAGCCCCAGGCTGGCCGCGCCAGTTCTGGTATCCAGTTCTCCTCAGCCTCAGCTGCAGGGCCCCAGAGATGCTTTGTACACACCCGGACCTTCAATCCCTGCACCTCACAGCCTGGTACATGAGCTGCTAGAGTTCCAGGCTCTGTCTTTCTGAGGATGTCTACACTGTGGTGGAGGCATCTCATAAGGAATCGACCAGGAAATATTATGCCTTCAAATGGAAAAGGTTTTCCATTTGGTGTCAGGGTAAGAGTCTGGACCCCTTATCCTGCTCTGTGGCTAACATTTTAGACTACCTTTGGTCTCTCTCTCTCTCCAAAGGGGGTCTGCAGTCATCGACCCTTAGGATGCACCTGGCAGCCATTTCTGCTTACCGGGCACTTGTCAGAATACAGCAAGACTTCAAGTTTTTTGAAGAAAAAATTACTCACCTTAGTAATTATGTTTTCTCTATTGGAGTCTTGCTGTATTCCGACCTCCCTTCCTGCCTCCCCTCTCAGAACGTGGTTTTGGGAAGTGGGTGGGCAGGTGCAGTGTTGCACCTCAGGGGTGCTCTTTTTACACCCTCTTCTTTTGTTTGGGTGTCATTTTATTACCATTCTTGTTTGGTTTAGGTTTTGAGTTTTGGGTTTCCTGACTTGAGTCTTCCTTTGGGGATTCAAAACTTTTTTGTTGACAGTTGGCTATTAAAATGTTTTACAATTTCCACATAGAATAGCTTTTAGGGTGTTGCTCGTAAGAATCTGACGGTTAGGTTTCAGAGGGAAACAGAGACATCAACCGAGCTCAAGCTCAGCATTCTATGCTCTGCATAGAAAGTTTAACCCTTTGTTCTCCGGGGCAGTTTAAAGGCTGGGGCTAACTGCACTTGTCAGAATACAGCAAGACTCCAATAGGAAAAACATAATTACTAAGGTGAGTAATTTTTATGTTGCTTGCACGCATGTGCAAGAAACATAGTGCCATCATCGGAGATTTCGGGGGTGTGTCACCTCCTCCTCCAATTCAGTCAGTGAGCTGGCAGGCGCGGCCCCTGTAAGCCAATGCATTTTGGAGCTGTCTATGACGCGCTCCAAAATGCAGTCTCTCTGATTGAAAGGGAGCTACGCTTCCAGTGAGCAGCGATAAGAAGCGTAGCTCCCCCACCGCATGAGGCGTGCGCACCCCTTGCGTACTGTGTAGCCGACCAGTGCCCAGTCCCCGTCGGCTGAACTGCGTGATCCCCCAGTGGTTGGTGCCATGTTGGGGAGCCCACCCCAGCGTGGCAATCAGTCCTGGCCGGCCGGGGTGCCCAATCCCCGTCGGCTGAGGCAACCGATCCTTGTGCCATGCTGGGCCCACCCCAGCATGGCAAGCATTCACGGCGTCTTTTTTTTTTAAACCTATAAAACAAAAGCGGTCTCACGGCGTCGTCTCCTGACCCCCACAACCGCACCCACCCACTGCGACCAGCTTCCACACCCCCCACCCCATACTTACCCCGGACTACTGCGCGCGATCTTCGCTGGACTGGGAACACGTCTGCACTCTTCAAAGCCGACCGCAAACTGAGGAAATGCGATGCAAGCTGTATAATGGGCTAGATAGGGGGTTCAACTTTATTGCATATCTCAGGCATTTTGAGATTTTTGCACCATTTCAACATGGGGTTTTAGGACTCCTTTCATGATGTGTCACATTGTCGTAGATTTCAGTCCAGGGTGATTTCGCAGTGACTGTGAAAATCACCCTTCGGGCCTGAATACCACCATGACAGTGATATCATTCATGAGGAAGGGGTCCCCAAAACCCCATGTTGAAGAAATTTGGTCCAAAATTCCAAAATGACTGTTTTACGAGCGCAAGGCTATGCAGTTCCTACGCAGGCTCGTAAGTTCACAAATTTTAATATTTTCACTCCAGATTTTCAACATTGCCATTTTACCACACCTTCTTATGAGTAGTACAGCTGTCATTTTTTCATCTCACCCAAAATGTGTTTCCGCCCTTATGGCGCAGAATGGGCGCGGTCGATTATCTTGCGAAATCAATGTACGGACAAATTAAGAAAATCACAGTGATACTGTTCATGAGCAGAGGTCTTAAAATGGCTATGTTGAAAATTTGGTGAAAAATTCCTAAAATGACTGTTTCACGAGAAGTGCGCTATGTAGTTCCCACGCAGGTCAGAAGTTCACAAATTTTCAATATTTTCTACCCAGATTTTCAAAATTGCCATTTTACACCTCCTCATGAGCAGTATAGCTGTCATTTTCACATCCTGCCCAAAATATGTTTCAGCCTATGTAGCGCACATTGGCGAGTCGGTGCCTGAACTCAGTGTATGGGACACATTAAGAAAATCACAGTGTCACTGTTCATGAGCAGAGATCTTAAAATGGCAATGTTGAAAATTTGGTGAAAGATTCCTAAAAGCCAACTGTTTACGGTGTCGTTACTGCACAGTTCCATGCGCTTTCGTGGGTTGCGAATTTTAATATTTCCACTCCAGATTTTCAACATTGCCATTTTACCACACCTCCTTATGAGCAGTACAGCTGTCATTTTCACATCCTGCCCAAAGCGTGTTTCCGCCATATAGCGCATAATGGCGCAGTCGGTGTGCAAACTCAATGTATGAGACACATTAACAAAATCACAGTGACACTGTTCATGAGCAGAGGTCTTAAAATGGCTATGTTGAAATTTCATGAAAATTTCTAACAATGACTGTTTTCTGACGTCGTGGGCGCGGCGCAGTTCCTACGCACGCTCGAAAGTTCGCAAATTTTCAATATTTGCACTCCAATGACTTCCAAATACCTAAACAGCACGTAGAAGCAAGCAACATTCGGCATTGACAAATGCTTGTTTATTCTAGGAGTGGTATATGTTGTTCATCCACACGCACCCATCCGACCTTCCCGGCTTTAGGCGCACCACCTTGCTTCCAGTGGGCTAAGATCAGGCGTCATGGGGCGGAGCTGAGATATTTATCACCCAGGTGGGTGGGAGGAGCCAGCTTGAAGACTTTCCGGTGAATTTAAAGGGGAAAGGGACATGCCAGAGAATGTGGATGAACAACATATACCACTCCTAGAACTACTGTTACAGGTGAGTAACCTGTTCTTTCTTCTTGTCTTCCCTGCCTGCAGATTTGTGCAGAACCCCCCCCCCCCAGTTTTCTTGCACCAGGAACCTGCTCTCCTGAGTTCTGATCACAAGGGCAGACAGGCAGGAAAGGTCTCATGAGGATTCCAGGGTGGAACCCTCAACTCATTTGAATGACTACAACCATTCAGTTCATCATTGGAGTGAAAGGGAGCAACAGCATTGAGTGAGGGGGAGCGATCAGCAGGCTGGGGCAGAGCCTATAGGGAGGGATTTGGCTCAAGTTCCTGCATCCCTCCTGAGTCCCGGCCAGTCCAGCAGGTCAGCGGCTCCCCCTCTTTGCTCCCCAGCAGTGGACCCGGGTCCATGGCAGTGATGTAGTCCTGTTGAGAGGGGTGGTGGCAGCAGCAAAAGGCTGGCCCCTCCATCGTCATCAGCAGCAGCCAGCAAAAGTCAGAGGAGATGAGTGGGAGGAGGTAGGTCCAGGCCTCCCACGTTGCTTTTCCAACAATCCCAGCCCTAAAGAAAGTGTGCAGCAGGGTAAGTGGCAGCAGTACTGCAGTCGGGTGCTGGTCGCCATCCATTAAACCAGAATGTTTTTTTTTTTTTTATTAAAAAATAAATAAATTCTGGACACTTTCAGGAGCCAGCAACATTGTCTCGGCCGAGTAAGGCCCCAAAAATGGACCGCCCACGGGGCCAAGTTGGGCAGAAGGCTCCACTGAGCCAATGAACAATGCCCCTTTAAATTCTGTCTCTGTTGCATTTCCCCTTTGAATTTGGCTTTCAGGGCAATTATCCACATTCAGCACATCATTTAATAATTCTTGCCCCCTTCTCTTACTGTCTGTGGGGCTTCCCTTTTATCGTTTCCCCGTGGAGGGGTTCCATGACAGGGGCCTTGCCTGCTCCCACAGTCCCTGGCTCAACGGAGCCTTCCTTCAACTCCACCCCATGGGTGGTCCATTCCTGGGGCCATGCCCACCCACACTGTTCATTGGCTTAATGGAGCTTTCTGCCCAATTCGGCACTGTGAGCGGTCCATGTTCGGGGCCTTACTCATCTCAGACATTGCTGTTACTGCCGGTGCCTGAAAGCAACCCAAGTTTATTTTTTTAATAGAAAAAAAAGTCTTTGATTTAGTGGACGGTGGCCAGCACCCGACTGCAGTGTTGCTGCCAGTCACCCTGCCGCCCACTTTCTTCAGGGCTGGGATTGCTGGAAGAGCAACGTGGGAGGCTTGGACCCACCACCCCTTCATCTCCGCTGACTTTTGCTGGCTACTGTTGATGATGGAGGGGCCAGCATTTTGCTGCTGGCACCACCTCTCTCGACGAGACTACATCACCACCATGGACCTGGGTCAACTACTGGGGAGCAAGGAGGAGGAGCCACTGACCTGCTGGACTGGCCGAGATCAGGAGGTATACAGGAACTTGAGGTAACTCCCTCCCTATAGGCTCTGCTTCGGCCAGCTGATCGCTCCCCCTCACTCGATGCTACTGCTGCTCCTCCCTTCTGCTCCAATGATGTCTGTGATGAAGTGAGTGGGATGTCGGTGCCTGAGTGAGTGGGTTAGTCAGTGACTGAGTGAGTGTGTGTGTGTGTGTGTGGATCAACTGGTTATTGAGTGGGCGGGTCAGTCAATAATTTATTGGGTCGTCCGTGAGTGTGCGTGTTGGTCAGTCATTAAGTGAGTGCAGACTTCATCGATACTTTATGCACTGCAAGAAAAAGCACTGGTGGCCGGCACTTCTGGTCTATGTGAGAACAAAGTTCAAATCTTTGCAGTGTATTTTTCTTTGGTCTTTTTTTTTTATTTATTACTGATTGTTATGACATGTTTCATAGCTGTCCTGTGTGTCAGAGGTGCATGTGTAAGACAGAATCATATGGTAACAGTGTTTGAATATAGATACATAGAAGATGACGGCAGAAGGGGGACCTGTGGTTTGTCAAGTCTGCCCAAGCGAGGAATATTTGTGTGAAAAAGAGTTATTTGGCTGTGCCAACATATTAGCTGCGATTCATCAATGCCTACGTGGTGTGCAAGGGCAGCACGTAGGCATTCCCAATGCCGAATGCCATGCAGTGCTGCCCTCTGTACCCCAGCAGCATTCACTAATGAGCGCATTAGTACATCATGCAAGTGATCCCTGTCTGGCCGTAGGGCACTGCACCAAGGGTGAGATGGCGGCATGCTGGGGGCACCCCAATGGTGCCCATTCACAGTCACACTATGCACCATTCTGGGCTGCATCCTCAATGCCAGGGGGATGCAGTCATAACCATTTCGCTCCCCCACAGTGCCACCTTTGGCAGTGGCGAAGCATTGCTGGTCCCCACACAATGCCGCCAGTCCCATGAAACAGGGGGAGGGCTAAAGTGGCCATCCGGGCACTCGCCCCATGTCACTTCTTGGACCCAGTACATTGCTACAGCTACCAGAGATCCCCACACTGCAGGGAATTCACTAGCGGACCAGGTACAAGCATCCCATTGACTGCCCTCCTGTGTCCGCCTCCTTGCATTAGCACGCCATGGGGGGAGGGTCTGTGGTCAGGAGGTGTGCTGTGGCCAGTGACCACAAATGCTGGCCACCGCATACCTGTTCGCAAGTGTAGAACTATACGGATGGGTTATGCATGTTTTGCGTAGGAACCCCACCCGTTTGTGAATCGCGGTCATTGTGTGTAAGATGGAGGGGGCCACTAGACACCAAGTAAGGGGCACTGGATGTGCTTGGGGTGATGGAATGACATTCCACATACCAGGGTATCCTTGGCATAGGATGCAGTGAGGGAGGGGTGCCACTGGACATTAGAGACCACTTGGCATGGCCCGCACACCACCCTCTGTGATGCCTGGCCGGCGAATGAACAAGAGTTTCCATTGGTGCTGCCCCGTCCCCACCTTGGGGGATAAATCCAGGGAGGCTTCCTGGTGGTTCTTCCATGAAGAACCTTACATGGTCTTCCATGGGGGCTGTGCCAGGCCAAGCGCCCCGCCCAGAGGGGGCAAGCCTGGGTGGATCATGGCTCTAAGTCTGGGGGTGGGCATAGGTCAGAGGAGTCGGGGGCTAAGCTCTCGGAGGTCTTGCACCCAAAAAGCATATTAAATAAAAAAAATATGTTAGGGGGCAGGATCAGGGGATATATTGCCTGGGTGGTAGGAGGAGCTTAGCTTCAAGATATCTGATGTATCAGCACTTTCAGTGGAACTGACAATGTGGATTGTGAACTGCATCCATGCCCCTAGAACAGTTCTTGAGATATATTAGGGAAAAATAAAGGGAAGGAGGAATTGTTAGACTAATGAAGAGAGGTAGTGTAATTGAGGAGGATGAAGAGAAAACAGACATTCACTACTCTGTATTCACAAGGGGTGACGGAGAGGGGTATTAAGGCAACTGTAAGGAGTATCCCTGAGATGAGGCAGCAGGTATTTATCAGTGAATGGGTTCAGAAAGGGCTAGCGGCCCTAAAGAGTAGATAAGACCTCTGAGCCAAATGGGATGCTTGTGAGGGTGCTCAAGGAATTTGTAGACCCAACTGAAACCTTGGTAGGGCTGTTCAGTAGCTCAATTCTGGCAGTGGTAGTGCCAGAAAACTAGATGGTAACAGATGTAGTCCCTCTCCATAAGGGGGATAAAAAGCAATCAGGTAAACTGATGGAGTCACTTATCAAAGAGGATCTCGTCAACTAGCAGAGAGCAGTGGACTCTAGAATGGTAAACAGCATGGGTTTGTGGTAGGGAGGGCTTGTCAGACCACCCTGATAGTAGTCTTTAACTGGGTAATGAGGGTAGTGGATGAGGACCACTGTGGATTTACTACGCTTTGATTTCACCAAGGCTTTCGACTCGGTGCCTCACTGGTTACAGAAGAAGCTAGAGGATCTGGATGCAACAAAGGACACAGATGGGTGAGCAGCTAGTTGGAAGGGAGACAGCAGAGAGCCGTGGTTAACAGATCAAATCAGAAGAGAGGGAGGTCACCGGTGGGATGCCACAAGGATCGATCCTGTGTCCAGTCTTTTTCAATGTGTTCATCAGCGACATGGGAGAAGGAATCCAGGGCACGATGTGTCTCTTTGCAGAAGACACTAAGCTCTCTGGCAGGGTGGACAGCGAGGGGAAGGTCAGGGCTAACAGGGCAGATCTTATGAGGGTCGTCTCAAGGTACTGAACATGTACTCACTGAATGCCAGATGAAAGCAGAGAGATATGATAAAGACCTTCAATTTCCTAAAAGGAATGAAGAAGGTAAACTGTGAGAGACTGTTTAATGTAAGTCGCAGATCAAGAACACAGGGGCATGAGCCATTAACATCGGGACCACACAGAAATTTTTGCTAGCAGGCCACCCACAGTGACATGCAGCGTTGATGCGTATATAATGTGGGTGGCCCCATCACGCCTCAGTTCTTTCTCCTTCTGTTGATCATCCTCGTCGGACCTGCTGAAGGAAACCATGTCAAACAAGCCATTGGCAGGTGTTAATTTTTATTTTCTAAGTTTATTATTGTTGTCTCTGTATGCTGCCAAAATCGAAATAACTTTTATTTTGATAGTGTGAATGTGGTTATAAAATTTACAAGGAAAACACACACTCTGTGTGCTGTTTGGGTCTTCCTCACAACATGAGAGCTTGTGAGATTTGCCAGAGTTTCAACCAGGCTACAAGATGACGCTGTAAGAAAGCTCTAGAAAATGTCCTTGCCTTAAAAGAGTTAAAAGCCATGGAGACAGAAAAGGGCTTAATGTCTACTTCTCCTTCATCATCTTCCAAGAAACAGTAATCAGAATCGAAAGATAAAGACAAGGAGAGGGCGTATTCTCTGGCGTCCTCTCTTTCTGGGCGTAGGCACAAACATAAGAACAAGCGAGGTTCCAGTAATTGAAAAACAGGTACGTCCACATTAACACCAGCTCCAGCGACCTCAAAAAAAGGCCCCCCAACTGTCATTAATACACCAAGGTCGGGGCTTGGCTCAGGCACTGCCAAACTTACTATGGAGGGTATGACACCATCATCATCAGACTACAGCCCGCCAACGCAGGTAGTCCTGGACCCTTTTTAGGACACTGTCCACTCCCAGGCTGTGCTGGCATCATTCTCTGAAGTAATTTGATGCATTCTGCCAGGGCTGCCATTGCAGATAGTTATTCCACTGACTGGGCCTTCTGGTGCATGGCCCTTTTCAG
This sequence comes from Neoceratodus forsteri, assembly GCA_016271365.2. Lineage (NCBI taxonomy): Eukaryota > Metazoa > Chordata > Ceratodontiformes > Ceratodontidae > Neoceratodus > Neoceratodus forsteri. Next base: position 47,806,629 of record JADMNL010000027.1, read on the forward strand.
TGGATTCCAATAGCACGCTGCAGAAGCCAGCCTCTTTACTGCCGCTGGCTTCTTCAGTGGCCCCATGCTCATTCGTAATGTTGATGACAAAATGAAATATAATCCTGACCTCATGGATTTATAGGAGGAATATGAGGGTGAGGAACAGTTTGAGAGGAACCTGCCCGCTAACTCTACCCTCTCGTCCTGTAGTGAGGTCTCCATGGTATATAACTCAAGGTCTCCCTCTGAGGACCCCTTTTTCCAGGCCACAATGCAGCCAATGCATTCTGCTGTTGACTTTCATGTGGAATAGGAAGAATCCACTAAGAAGACTCTTTATGGGTTTTTTTTGAGGTGCCTTGCTGTCCCATAGAAACATAGATTTTGACTGCAGATAAGGACTGCTTGGCCCACCCAGTCTGCCCATTTCCCTACCTAATGGATAAGCTGCAGATCCTAGTTAACCAGCAGCCTACTTCTTCCTACCCCCAACCCCTAGAATTGCCTTATGACTGTTCCATGCATGCTTGAATTCCACCACTGTTTTTGACTCCACAACCTCCTCCGGAAGGCCGTTCCATGCATCCACAACCCTCTCTGTGAAAAATACCTTAAATTCCTCTGAGCCGCCTCTTCTATCTTTAAATTGTGCCCCTTGTTCTTGCACACCTCTTTTTGAAAGATGCTACCCTCTTGGACTTTGTTGATTCCTTGAGGTACTTGAAAGTTTCTATCATGTCCCCCTCTCCCTCCTTTCCTCGAGGCTATACATATTCAGCTCCTTAAGTCTCTTCATATGTCTTCCGGTGCAGACCCTGCACCATTTTAGTTGCCCTCCTCTGGACAGCCTCCATCCTGTCTATGTCTTTGCGGAGATTGGGTCTCCAGAACTGCACGCAGTACTCCAGATGGGGTCTCACCAACTGTCTGTACAGAGGGATAATAACTTCCTGTTTTCTACTGGTGATGCCTCTTCTTATGCATCCCAGTATCCACCCAGCCTTCCTTGCTGCCCTCTCACATTGCTCGCCCGCCTTTAGGTCATCTGATATGACTACCCCCAGGTCCCTTTCCATTTTTGTTGTTGCTAGTATCTCACCCCCATTGTGTACTCTTCCCCTGGGTTCTTGTTTCCCAGGTGCATTACCTTGCACTTCTTAGCATTGAATCTAAGCTGCCATACATTTGACCATTCCTCTAACCTTGCCAAGTCCCTTCTCATCCTTTCCACCCCACCTTGTGCATCAACTCTGTTGCAGATCTTTGTGTCATCTGCAAAGAGACATACTTTTTTTTCCAGTCCCTCTGCAATGTCGCTTATAAAGACATTGAAGAGGACCGGTCCTAATACTGAACCCTGCGGTACCCCACTAGTAACCCCCCTTTCTTCAGAGTGGACTCCATTTACTATTACTCTCTGTGTCCTATTCTCCAGCCAATTCTTTACCCAGGCTGTCATCTTGGGACCCACTCCCAGGCTGGCTAACTTGTATATTAATCTTTGTGTGGGACTGTGTCAAATGCCTTGCTAAAGTCTAGGTAGGCCATGTCCACAGCCCTCCTGATCTACTATTTTGGTCACCCAGTCAAAGAAATCTATCAGATTTGTCTGGCATGACCTTCCCGCTGTGAATCCATGCTGCCTTGGGTCCTGAGCCCTCTGGCCTCTAGTTACTCAACAATTCTTTCCTTCAGAAGTGATTCCATCATTTTCCCTACCACTGAGGTTAAACTAACAGGTCTGTAGTTTTCTGCTTCTGCCTTGCTCCCACTTTTGTGAAGGAATCGCATCTGCCCTTCTCCAGTCCTCGGTACCACCCCATCCTCCCATGATTTGTTAAAGAGGGTAGTCAGTGGTGTCACTAGTTCTACCCTTAATTCTTTTAGAATTCTGGAATGAATCCCATCAGGCCCCATTGCTTTGTCCACCTTCAGTTTTAAGAGTTCTTTCAGAACCCTTTCTTCTGTAAATGGGCTGGTATCAACTTCTGTATCCAGAGTGTTTCTACTGTTTGTTTTAGGTACCTCCCCCACTTCATTTGTAAATACTGAGCAAAAATATTTGTTTAGTATCTCTGCCTTTTCACAGTCACCCTCTGCCCACCCTCCCTCCTCTTTATTAAGCCTCACTAACCCTCCCTTGGTCTTCCTTCGCTCCCTGATGTACCTATAAAAGGTTTTATCCCCCTTCTTAACTGAGCTGGCTATCTTTTCCTTGGTTTGGTCCTTTGCTGTTCTGACTGCCTTCCCAGCTTCCTTTTGCTTTAACTGATACCGTTATCTGTCCTGCTCCTTCTGTGATTCCTTGTACTTCCTGAATGCTTTCTTTTTGTCTTGAACCTTCACTGCCACTTCCTTTGAGAACCATAGTGGTTTCTTACATCGTTTCGTTTTGTTTATTTGCTTCACACAAAAGGCTTGGTGCCTCTGTGATGGCAGTTTTTATTTTTCCGCATTGTTCTTCCACCCCTCCTTCCTGCCCATTTGCTAGTGCATTCTTAGGCACTCATCCATTTTGGCAAAGTCAGCCCTCCTAAAGTCCAGTACTTTTGCCTTTGTATGGCTTGACTCTATTGCTGTGTTTATTGTGAACCATACTGTTCGATGGTCGCCAGTTTCCAGATGGCTACCCACTTCTACATCTGTGATCCTCTCTTCATCTCCATTTGAGAGAACCAGGTCTAAGATTGCTCCCTCTCGAGTGGGCTCCAATACTAGTTGTCTAAGGCATGCCCCCTGTAGGGCATCTAGAATAACCCCACTCTTTGAAGTGGCTGCTGCAACTGCACTCCAGTTAACATCTGGCATATTCAGATCACCCATCAGCAATATCTCCCCTTTTTCTGCCATTCTAAGTATTCTTTCTATCATTTCCTTGTCCATTTCCTCCCCCTGAGAAGGGGGTCTGTATACAACCCCTGTGCAGATTGTGGTGCCATTGCCGGTCTCCAAATTTACCCACAGTGCTTCTTCACCTCCCTGTTTTCCCTTTTGTTCTGTTGCTTTGATTTCTTCCCTTATGTAAGGAGCTACTCCTCCTCCTCTTTTACCCTCCCTGTCCCTCCTGTAGATAGTGTACCCTGGTATGTTTATGTCCCAGTCATGGTTTGTGTGTACCATGTTTCTGTGACTGCCACGATATCCAGATGTTCCTCCTCCATCAAGGCCACTAATTCAGGAAGCTTGTTACTCAGACTACGGGTATTGGTACTCATTGCTCTCCATTTTTTGATGGCTTTACCTTCTTTTGCAGCATCCCCCACTGACCTGTCTACCTCGGTCTTTTTCTCATTTAGTACCCTGTTTTGTAGGGAGAGGCTGGTATTTTCCTGCTGCTTATCAGTGCCTCCCCCCTTGACTAGTTTAAAAGCTTGCCAATGAAGCATTTAAACCGATTGCTCAAAAGGCTTGTTCCCTTCCTGGACAGATGCAGACCATCCTGCCAGTATAGGCTGGTGTCCCTCCAGGTGGAACCCCAGTCCCCAATGAAGCCAAACCCCTGTGCTCCACATCATTTTTTCAACCATTCATTAAACTGCATGGTGCAAAGTACCCTCGCCTCACTCATGCCATTGACAGGCAGCACCTCAGAGAACGATATTGTGTGTGCTACTTGTCTTAGGCCCCTCCCCAGTTCTACAAAGTCCTTCTGCACTGCTCTAATCTCATGATTAGCCAAGTCATTTGTCCCTAGGTGGACAATGACGTCCAGCTCTGACTCCCGTGCAGCTGTTCTCGTGATCCTGAGGATGCGCTTCCTGTCTCTCCAAGCCATAGCACCAGGCAGGCACCTTACTTCAGTTTTCCCTGCTCCCCCCAGTTCTATCCCCCTAATAATTGAGTCCCCCACCAGGAGCTGCTTCCTTTCCTTGTGGTGTCCTCTGCCTCCTTCCTGTGGGCCTCCCTTGTGACAGTTGTCCTCAGCCTCCTTAGTCTCCTCTGCGGGTGTATCCATAGGGGAGCTATGCTCCCCCAGAATGGTGTATGGATTGTGGTGTGAAACAACTGACTGGTGTGCCTCTGTTCCACCATCCTCACCTCCCTGAGCCCACTGTGGTCCAACTGCTGTGCTTTTGCAACCTCTGAGGTAGTGGTGGTGGTGGCTCTGGTGCTCCTGGATGGGAGGTTCCTTCCTACCGTCCAGTGTGGCCTGGGAAGGTCCCTTACTACTGTCCAGTGTGGCCTGAAGACGGGCAACTTCCTCCCTTAGGGCAGAGAGTTGTCTGCAAATAGGGAGCATCTCAGCCTCCAGAAAGACTCCCGGAAGACTGCTGCCCCACAGCCATTACATTGCACTACTCCCCACAATTTTGTTTTTTTGTGTGTGATTGGTTTGTAATATATATATATATATATATATATATATATATTATACAAAGTGTATGCTTATATTGTCAGTGCAGTGTGTTAGAGAGGATATGACAGTGATATGCACCTTGCATTCTTCAGGAAATGATGTCAGAACCCCAGGTATAAAGGAACTATTTCCAGGGGTGGTGGGTGAGGTGGGAAGGGGTTGGGCCTAAACTGTGCCCTCCACAAAACAATCAGCTAAAAGCTCTGACCCACCACATGAGTGCCTTGATGTCAGCAAGATGCCCTACACAACAATTTGACAGAGAAAATACCCTGCTAATCAAACAGAAAAATCCACACATCCAAGTCAGACACAGGTAAACCTCCCCAGCCCCAAAACAGGCCTGGCGGTTTGTGCTCTGAAAGCTGTCAGCCCCAAAATAAGTCAGCTGTGCTTTAAACTCTTCCTGCACTGAAAATGTTAAGAATTGTAACCAACAAACAAACATAAACCTAGATCCACCTCCCTCTGTTGCTTGAAAGACTGTCTTTTCCTGTTTCACACTGCAGGTTTTTCTATGACAACTCCTTAACCACAGTAACTTATTTAAAAATAGTTTAACTATCACAAACTCCTACGCACCAGTCAATTATTTAAAAATAGTTTCTGTCCCAAAATCCTAGTAGTCAATCCGGCTACCCCCAAGGGACAACCAAAATGCAGTATTCAAACGCTTGTGAAGTTACTTCCAAGATAAGTAGAGTTTGCAAGCTCCTTTTTCAACTCCTCAGCCACCTGTAATTTATTTAAAAAAAGTTTAACTGTCAGAAAATCCTAGTAGACAATCTAGCTACCTCCAAGGATCTACCCAAATGCAGTATTTAAATTCTTCTGAAGTTACTAACAAGATAAACAGTTTGCAGGCCCCTTCTTGGTTAAACACTAAATAAATATGTGAATAAAAAGCAATTACCAAGGGTAGTTAGTTTCTCCTCCCACAGAATTAAGCAAAAGTGCATGTTTGTTGCAGATATCAAGTGCAATATAGGATTTCGCTCACAGCTGAATAAAGAAGTAGTGTCCTTCCAGGTCAAGCAAATGTGCTTTGCTCCCTCCATTATTATTATTCCACTTTCCTGTCCAGTCCTGCCTTACAGGGTGCTAGGTTTGCTTTATGGCATAGACCTAACTCACTGCCTGCAGTTCGTAGAAAGGCTGATAAGGAGTATCCTGCCCCATCTGCTAAGCCTTATTATGTTAACCAACCCGAAACTGACTCTGTAGTCATTATGGCTGCTAATGATGGGTCTAGAGATCAGAGACATATGGGTACTGGATGGATGTTATGGGCAAGTGGACATATGCCTCTGCCTCATTGGACCTCGGGATTGCAAACTGTCAGGCCCATGTGATCAAATACCAGAACAACCTGTGGAAAGCTGCTCATACTGCTACTCAGGCTTTAACTGTACTGATTTGCTTAAAACATTGTTTGCTGGTGCTGAGGTTGGAAAACATTTGCTGCTCCCAGTGTATGATGTTTCTGATGCTTCTGCTAGGGCTGCAGCTTCTAGCATTTGCATGAGAAGATATTCTTGACTCAGAGTTGCTGGCTTTGCCACAGATGTGCAACAAGCAGTTTTGAATGCTCACTTCAAAGGGTCCAAACTGTTTGGCTTTAATGGCAAAGAAGCTCTGCATGGCCTTCAGACTTCTAAAATGACTAGAAGGTCTGTCAAGTCCCTGTGCCCCATTCCCACTAGAGGTAATGATAGATAAGGGCTGTTTTCATAGGCCTGTTGCCCGAGGTAATAGTGGCTACCATCAGCAAGGCTGCAGTAGAGGTGGTAGTCCCCTTCCCTCTGGTGCCCATGCAAAAGAACCCACAGGAATCTATTCCAGTGGCTTTACCACCCCTGGTTCTGCCTGACTCTCTCCTGTCTTTCCCCTCTCGTCATCTGTTACCTCCAGGGGAGTGTGTGGAAGGCAGGATCTCCCTGCATTGAAACAATGGCGGGAGATCACTACGGATGATTGGGTTCTGGAGATAATTGCAAGGGGACATGCTCAGGATCTACTAGAAATCTCTCCAGATCATCTTCCGCCTCCATCCTTTTACCTCTGAGCCACTTGCCCCTTCTGTAGGAGAAGATTCAGACACTGTTTCAAAAGCGTGCCATAAAACCTGTTCCTGCATAACATCGAAACAGAGCATTCTATTCCAGATGCGTCCTAGTTCCAAAATGGACAAGAGATATAAGGCTGGTATTAGACCTCCAAGACTTCAGCCTGTACATCGAATACAAAAAAGTTTTGAATAGTGTCTCTACAGGTACAGATTCCCCATTACAAATGGGGGGACTGGCTTTGTTCTCTGAACATGAAGGATACCTACCTTAATAGGACGTCTCACAGACAGTACCTCCAATTTATGCTAGAGGGCAGTCATTATCAGTTCACAGTATTGCCCTTTGGCTTATCCTGAGCACCACAGGTCTATACAAAATGCTTGACAGCGGCTACAGTGGTCCTTCACGAGGAAGACCCTTGTTTTCCCTTATCTGGATGACTGATTCCTGAAGACCAGCTCCAGAGAAGCTCTGCTTCACATCCTGTCCCCAACATGTCAGTTATTCAGTGACTTGGGGGTCACAGTGAATGTGCCAAAGTCTGTGTTGATTCCGTGCCAAAGACTGCAGTACATAGGAGATGTCTTGGACACAGAAAAATGATGCTCTTTCCTACCCCAGGACAGGGTAGACACTCTGATTGCTCAGGCACGCATGGTGAACATGAGCCACTATGTCTCTGCTCGAACAGTGTTACGTCTGGGCCTCACGGCTGCAGCCATAGTGACTGTACCACTAGCCCGACTCCATATGAGGATACCACCGTGGACACTCTGGGTCCAGTGGGATCAGTTGATGGACGAGTTGGAACAAATGGTTCTCATCAAGTCTCCACTACGCAGAACGTTGTCATGGTGGCTGGATCATGACAGTCTGTTGAAAGCCATTTCATCCCTTGTACCAGCTCCTGTACAGATCCTCACCACGGATGCCTCAGGCTCCGGCTGGGGTCCTCATCACGGCGCTTACCAGATAACAAGGGCCATGGACCTAGGTGGAGGCCAAGCTGCACATAAATGTTCAGGAAATGAGGACTGTCCTGTACAGTCTACAGTTATTTCACAATCATCTCCACCCCCGGTCCTCTGCCAATCCATATGGACAATGTCAATGTGATGTATTACATCAACAAACAAGAGGGCACTCACCCCTATCCCCTGTGCAGGGAAGCGATGTGAGTGTGGTGCTTTCCTGTCTGTTCGGTTTTTCCCAGGTCTTCAAAATGTCTTGCCAGGCAGGTTAAGGTTGTCCCAGTCAGCGGTTAACAAATGGGAACTGCTGACTTCTGTGATAAATGACTTCTTCAAGACATTTCATCTAGAACTGACCTTTTTGCATCCCCACACAATGCAAAACTTCTATGTTTCTGCTCGCTCTAGGGCCTTGAGTTTTTGGGCGAGACACATCCCCTTTTTGGAAAGGGAAATTACTGTATGCCTCCCCAATTCCTCTAATATAGAGGGTTTTGCTCAAGCTGCAAATGGGACGTGCTACTCTCCTCCTCCTCAATGATCCATTCTGGCCTCACCAGATATGGCTTCCGCTCCTTCAATATCTAGCGGTGGATCATCCCTTTCCTCTACCTCGTGTTGGGGTCTGTTGTCACAGGGCGAGGGGTCTATGGTCCATGCAGACCTGAAGTCCCTGCACCTGCATGCATGACTCCTGAAAATATAGCCATTGCATGCTTTGGGGTATCCCCTAAGGTTGCTGATCTCCTGCTTGCGGCTAGAAAGCCTTCTGCCCGACATACTTATTCCCTGAAATGACAGTGCTTCCCTCTGTGGTCTGCTTCCTGGAATATGAACCCTTTACACGTCCTGTGAAATCTGTGTTGGAATACTTGCTCTCCCTGTCTGACTGACTCTATCAGCTTTCTGTGCCCCTATAGATGGTTGTACGGTTACCCAGTTAGCAGTGTCTCATATGTTTCTGGGAAGCCATGGTGCGAGAGTTCTGTGGTAGCAGCAGAATCCAGTGAGGACATGCTGTTTTTTTTCCTGCCTTAGTTGTTCAAAGTGCTGGACCTTTGAAACACTCCACGTTCTAGGCTGGTTAGCTTTGTCAGGACCGTACACTAAAACTGCATTGTTTTAAGTTGGAAGCTGAACACTTCAAACATTGTAGCTGTGCTGCACATTGGAGCTGTTTTCATATGATTTTTTTTTACTGCGGGAGAATGGAGAATTATTGAACTTTAACAGTGCCTGTATCTACCTGACCTGACCTGCCTCATCAACTTTCATAGTTTCTGAGAGGTATTTTTTTCCCCCCCGACTCTATTTTTGTGACACCCCACCAGACTGGAACTCTCTCAGGCTACCAGCTTGCGTGCCGCTCTCCCGCCCACTGAGTCCCCCGACCTTCTCAAGGACGTTAGTACTCCCCATGAGACCCCAGGCCCCTAAATCCGAAGGGCGTTCAATGGGCAGAGGCAGAGGACCAGTTCTGGATGTGTGGTGGCAGGCACTGTGGAGCCATCACCTGTCCGGCCAGTGGGGGGAGTATTTTTCTTGTGCTTAATTTGCCCCCCCCCGGGTGCATGGTGCACGCCCCGATGCACTGGCGCAAGGCAACCCTGCCTGCATCGGCCACGCAAGTTACATGCCGCCCGGCTTGCTGCAGTGTCCCCCAGTCTCCACCGGGGATCACTGGCATGACGAGCCATCCCACCCCTCCCTCCCTGGGGAGGAGAGCACAACGAGGGCGCTCAATCCTCAACCCTTCCCTGCCGACCCCCGGCACCCGAGCTCGCTCCCGAACCTGGGTCACCTGGTGCAGCATGAGGTGTGGCATCCAGCACCTCAACCCTCAGCACCACCGGGCCAGATCTGAGAGGTATTCTTCACGTAAAACCTCCTATCTGTACTCCAGTCCCACTTTGGGACTTGAATTTCATACTTGAGAAGTTGACGTTGCCTCCTTTTGAGCCTGCCACAAGTTGTGGCTTACATTTCTTGTCATGGAAAACATTATTTGTAGTTGCTATGACTTCTGCCCAGAGAATTTCTGAGCTCCAGGCTGTGATGTGTGGGCCTCCTTACCTGATTTTTCAAAAAGACAGTCTCTTTATATACGAATCCTGTTTCTTTTTTTTTTGTTGCTGTTGTAAATGTGCTCTTTTTTGTCGCTTCCAGCCACCGATGCATCTGCCCAGTCACGGGCCCCCGTGCTTCCACTTCCATATTGACCTCTGCTCTCCCAGCACCCCTGGCTTGCCCCCAGTGGTGGGGTTGCGGCACCAGCCCAAAGTGCCGCAATCCTTGTGACAAATTGAGAGGAGCTGGCCTGGAAGCTAATCAAAGCCGGGGGACAGGCTTCATTGATAGCTGGCTAGTTGCATGTTTTTTTTCTTGCTTTTACCCCAGGGGCAGGGACGTGCAATGATGTCCTGTATCTGCCCCACCCCTCTGAAGTCTAGGCTCCGATCCCCAGAGGTTCTCCTGGCCTCTGCCAGGACTCCCTCATGCACCAGGCACTCGCCCCACCCTCCCCCCAGAGAAGGAGAGCAGTCCGTAGGACGCTCGATCCTTCTGCCCCCATCCAGCCCTCCAGTTCCCCAAATCTGTTCCCGAACCCATGTTGCCAGCGTTACTAGCAGAAATCAAACCACTGCGCCAGCAGGCCGTCCGAATCCTAAGTTTCTATCGAAGGTGGTATTAGAATTTACACTGAACCAAATTATACACCTTCCTGTTTATTTTCCCAAGCATCCCAACCAGGGTGAGGCCCTGCTCCATACTTTAGACATACATAGAACACTGAGATACTGTGTTACTCGCACCAGTGGCTGCAGAAAGTCCTCTAAGCTTTTTGTTTCTTTCATTCCTGAGAAAGGGGTTGCTCCTGTGTCAAAACAGTGTTTGTCTAAATGGATGGCACATTGCATTACATTCTGTTATAGAAAGTACAGTGAGAAACTTCCTGGTTCTGTTTGTGGTCACTCCACAAGGGTATGGCCACTTTCGTTGCTTATTTCAAAATGTCCCTGCTGCTGACATGTGTGCTGCAGCCACTTGGAGCACTGTTTACACTTTCACTAAACATTACAGCCCAGACATGGTCTCTTGTAGACGTACTGGTTTTGGCCTTGCTGTCCTGCAAGGCCTCCTGTCTTGATCACATATCAGACTGTGCCATGCTCCCTGTTTACTTTGTACTGCTAGGGAGTCGTTCCAAAGGTGTGCCTAATGGGGAGATAGCCTCGATGAAGACAGAACATTTACATAAGAACTTACGTAAAAACGTAGAAACATAGACAGTGATGACAGAAAAAGACCAAAGGTCCATCCAGTCAGCCCAAGTTCCCTATAATCCCTGGAACCTATTCTTCCTCCAGGGTACTAACCCTCCCCATCCTCTTACATAGTCTTGTCGCCCCAGGCAACCGCTGTCTCTTCATTCTGTCCCAGCCCTGCTTGAATTCTCTGACTGTTTTCACACTCACCACCTTGGCCAACAGACTGTTCCAAGATTCCACCTCCGTTTCCTTAAAGAAGAGCTTCCTCACGTCCCTTCTGAACCTCCCTCCTGGTAATTTCCACTGGTGTCCACGTGACTGCGAGTTGTTATTCAGGCTAAATAATTCCCCGCAGTTCACATTAATTCCTTTAAAGGAAAACTACACCCAAAACTTGAAAAAATATATGTTGTGCAGAGTGTTTTAATTTGTATGTGAAGTTCTAGTGTTTCCTTCCCTCTGACTGGTATTAGGAGTTTTTCCCAAATTAACCTGTTAGCTTTATGCTAGTTTTACGACCCCTTGGGATCTTCATACCTGATAGCGTAATTGTATTTCTTGTTCCCACAGTGCATCTTGTCTCATGTGACTGTGATGTAAGAGAGACCCAACATTCAGCACACACATGCCAAACAAACTAAATATCTTGGAAGCTTTACACGCTGCACAAAAATTACCAGCAGCAAAGATTTTCAGGACAGTAAAACCTTTAGTATGAGAGTGGTCACCAAGCTGAATTCTACAGATTTTAAAATATAGCCATCTCTATTGTTGTGAACTGATTGTAATGCAGTGTTTTCTGCTGGATTTATGGGCTGTGCTACATGACCATCACATGAAACAAGGTGCATTGTAGGACAAAATAAATGCAATAAAGCTATTTGATATGGAGATCTCCAGGGGTTGTAAAAGTACCCTAAAGCTAGCAGGCTAATTTAGGAGAAACTCCTCATACCAGTCAGAGGGAAGGAAACACTAGAACTTCACATACAAATTAAAACACTCTGCACAGCATATATTTTTTTCAAGTTTTGGGTGTAGTTTTCCTTTAAGGAACTTACCATATCTGCCCTCTCTCCTCTGGTTTTCAGTGAGTACATATTTAGTGCCTTGAGGTGCTCCTCATAGTATCTGCCCTGCTGGCCCTGAATCATTTATGTTACTGTGTGCTGCACTGTCTCCAACCTATCCTTGTCCTGTCTGATGTAAGGATTCCAGGTGAGGCCTCACCAGGGATCTGTAGAGGGGAAATCTCTTTTCTTCTCCTATCAGTCCCCCTCCCAATACATCTCAGCATCCTGTTAGTCTTGCTATAGGCCTTGATGCACTGACTTATTTGCTTAAGTGAATTATTGATAACTCCTAGATCCCATTCCTCAGCTGTAGTGCTAAGTCTCTCCCCACCCATCAAGTACTCCGTCTTGGAGTTCTTGTTTCCTAGGTGCATTATCTTGCACTTTTTGGCATTGAATTTTAACTGTCAGACCTTTGCCCACCCCTCTATGTTTTGTAGGTCTGTCTGAATTTACCTTATCCCTACTTCACTATCTGCCTTCCCACATAGTTTTGTGTCATCCGCGAAGAGACACACTGCCCTGGATTCTTTTTGTCCAGTGTCACCAATGGCATGTTGAAGAGGACCGGACCCAGGACAGATCCCTATGAAACCCCACTCATAAACTCGTAGATCTTTTGAGATAATCTCCTCCATTAGGCCATGCTGTACCTTTCCCTCCTCCCCACTTCCGATACCTTGAGGGTTATAGCAGATGGCGTGCCTAAAACTTTACTCCATGCATCCTGTTTCCAGTCTCATGCCTCTCCTTGTATGCTTGGTACTGGTATAATCTCCTTGCTCTTCATGGTTAGAGGTGCTCCGAGGCTAATCTCTGGTGGGGAACTGAGAAGTAATGACTCCGCCCACATTATATACGTGGCAACACTGCACATCATTGGGGGTAGCCCCTGGCTAGCAAAAGGTTTATGTGGTCCTGACACTGATGGCTTATAGTTCCAAAGGTATAGCCTACTGGAGGAGATTCTCTGGTAGATTTACTGTTAAGGTAAGTTCTTATGTAACTGTTGCTTCGTGTGTGTGTGTGTGTGTGTGTGTGTGTGTGTGTGTGTGTGTGTGTGTGTGTGTGTACTGTATGTCCACAGCCAACGATGACTGTGTCTGCATTATCTTGATCTTTAGAGTTTTCTTGTTTGTTTTCTTTTTTTTATGTCTGTCTAGAATTCAAATATCAATATAATATAACAAGCAAACTACAATCCAAGCCACGCTGTAATACTGCATCTCTTTATCAGATTAATGCTTAAGCAGCCATTTTATCTCTGCCCAGCTCTTGTTAACACTAGCCACCTTATGTTTACTATGAAATGAGGTAAAATTGTGTTTATTTGCTCCTCACAGGTCAGGCTGGGTATCCAGTCTACAAATATGTGCCGTACGGACCTGTGGAAGAAGTCTTGCCATATTTGTCACGGAGAGCACAGGAGAACAGAGGCATGCTGCAGGGAGCCCAACGAGAGCGGCTGCTTCTGTGGACAGAGCTCATGCGAAGAATTCTGAGCGGAGAAGTCTTCTACCGCCCTACGCTTACTAACCCGTAGTGTGAGCTAGCAGTGCAACGAGACAGTGTTTTTTGCTCGTCATCATATTGCTTTGTGGGAGACCAGTGTTTTGCATGTTGAAGAAAGTACGAGCAAAAGAGGATTTTTCATCTCAATATATTGCACTTGATGGCCAAGGCATAGTAGACGTATATCGGAGAATGTGTTACAACCGAAACGCCTGCAGTATTGTGTGGTATGGGATACATGACTGCTGCTTATGCACAAAACAAAGTGAAATTGGATCATTCCTTTTAAGTTTGTCTGTTTGATGGTTTATTTTTGGGAGTGGCATTTCTGTTTTACTTTGTGCTTTAGCTTTAACTATAGAATGACTGGCTGCCATATTTGTGTCTCTTTTGGTTCAACAACACTGGATCCAATACATAACTGCTTAGATATTTGCAGACTAGTAGACTAGCTGCAAAAAAAAAAAAAAAAAAAGAAAAGTAACAAATGTTTTCAATAGTTTTGACTGCTGTATTTAGCATGTTCACTAAAAATACCACCAACCGCTTAATCTGGTTCAAGGTCAGTTGGCATTCATCTGTATCCCCCCCTCCCCCGGGTCGTGCCTGAAAATAGGCAAGATTTGTCTAGTGCCTTTACCCGGTCAACAAAAACTAAATAAATAAAATTTATTTATCCATTTCAAATAATTTTATGGAAAAGTATAGGATCTTGAATTATATTTGAGAACACATATAGTTTAAAGTGAAGAAGTTTTAATATGCCAATCTGCTATGTTATTAAAAAAAATGCAAAATATCCTTCAATTGCTGCCTTTGCATTATACTGGTGTCCTGGAACCTGTCTGGGAGAGTCCAGTAAGACACTCCAGATGATGTGGTATTGTGCAGGGAAGTGATTTAAACAGCAGCTGACACGAGCAGGATCTCAGGGTAGGCAACCCATTTCAAGTAGCTGCTTGCCTGAGGAGTTAAATAAGTCATAAATGTAGTTTTTTGTGACAGGTATTTTTAAGGTGTGTAACTGTTAGCCCCTACTGTGATCTCACTTCTGAGATTGTGCAAAGCAGCTAAGGAATGCCGCAGCCCCACCCCCCCCCAAAATCTTTTTTTTTTTTTTTTTTATGATGCAAAGTAAGACATGGGGCTGCATTACAAAGAACAGAGTGCAAGCCCAAACTGGGAGTGGTGTTTAAGTTTTAACTTATGCTTTAGTTTAAACTATAGAATGGTTAGCTGCCTTGTTTATGTCTCCTTTGGTTCAACAACACTGGATCCAGTACATAACTGCTTATATTTTTGCAGACTAGTAGACTAGCTACAAAGAAAAAAAAAAGTAGCAAATGTTTTCAATAGTTTTGACTGCTGTATTTAGTATGTTGTCACATTTATTTATCCACGTCAAATAATTTTATGGAACAGTGTAGGATCTTGGATTCTCTTTGACAATGCAGACGGTTTAAAGTGAAGAAGTTTTAATATGCCATTCTGCTGTGTTATCAAAAAACACAAATCCAAAATATCCTTCAAGTGCTACCTTTTTATTATACTGGTGTCCTGATACCTGGCTGTGAGAGAGTCCAGTAAGGCATTACGGATGATGTGGTATTATGTGGGGGAAGTAATTTAAACTGACACGAGGTGGATCTCAGGGTAGGCAACCCATTTCAAGGCGCTGCCTCCCCGAGGAGTTAAGTCATAAGTGTAAGAGTTTTTTGTGACATGTAATTTTAGGATTTATGCCTGTTAGCTGCTATGATCTCATTTCTGAGATGATGCAGAGCAGCCAAGGACTGCTGCAGCCCTACCCCCAAAATCCATGTTTTTTTATGACGCAAAGTAAGAAATGGGGCTGCATTGCAAAGAATAGAATGCAAGCCCAAACTGAGGCATTGCCTGCCTTTGTGGTACGATCTTTAAAGATCAAATGCAAATATATTTTAAAACTGAACCCTTTTTCCTGATGTAAGGACAACCAGGCCTCGTATATTACAAATAAACTGCAGGAATTGCACTTTATTATGTATAAATGCTGTTGTCACTTGAAACAGTGTTACGTGTACTGTAAGTTATTAGCTATCTAGTAACGTTCACAGACTAATCGGTAAAACTTTGGCGACAATGTTAAACAAGAGAAGGGGTGCCCAGACATCATCAAGTCATGCCAAGTTTTCCCCATTTTCTTCACTTAACTAACCTAGTTGCAGTTCTAGTTTGAGTCACCCCGTTTGCTAAGTTTCTACTGCACTCTTTATATTTATTCATTTTCTCTGTTATGGGTCTTCTCTTCCTAGAATTTGTATTGTCTGCCGCTGCTCTTGTAACCCTTCCAAAATATTTACTTATATTCTGCATCTCTTCCTAATTTGTAATTCTACCCTATCCCCTGCTAATGTTAGATCTTTATTTGTCTTTCCCAAAATGTGCACCTTTTTTACTGCACCCTCACAATATTTTCATTTTCACCTCTCCTGGCTCAGAATTCGCACTTTCACTCCTGCATCCATCCAAATATGAACCCCGTCTTCTGCACCCCTCTCTCAGAATCCCTGCTTTAGCCTCCACCACTATATATATATACACATAGATATAGATAGATATATATATATATATATATATATATGTGTGTGTGTGTGTGTGTGTATGTATGTATGTATATATATATATATATATATATATATATGCATTTACACCTGCGCTCCTCCTAAATGAACACTGCTTGCACTCCTCTCCAAATTTGTACTTACACGCCACCCAAAATCTGCCTCTGCACCCCTTCTGAAATTTGAACTTGGCGCCCACCATTTGCACTTGTACCCCTCCTGAAATTTGTACTTACACCACTGCATTCCTCCCCAAAATTGTATTTGCCCCAGCATCACTCCCAAAAGTTATAGTTGTACCCCTATATCCCTCACAACATTTATACTTGTGCCCATGCACATGTCCAAAATTTGTACTTATACAGCTGCACCCCTCCAAAATTTGTACTTGCACCCCTCCCAAAATCTCTACTTGCACCCCTCCCAAAATCTGTATTTGTACCCCTACATCCCTCTCAAAACATGTACTTGCACCCCTTTTAAAATTTGTTCTTGTACCCCTACATTCCTCTTAAAATCTGTACTTGTACCCCTACACCCCTCCCAAAATTTGTACTTGCACCCCACATCCCTCTCAAAATTTGTACATGCAGCCCTGTACCCCTCCCAAAATTTGTACTTGTACCCCTACATCCCTCTCAGAATGTGTACTAGCACCCCTCCCAAAATCTGTACTTGTACCCCTACATCCCTCGCAAAATTTGTTCTTG
Organism: Neoceratodus forsteri; assembly: GCA_016271365.2. Taxonomy (NCBI): domain Eukaryota; kingdom Metazoa; phylum Chordata; order Ceratodontiformes; family Ceratodontidae; genus Neoceratodus; species Neoceratodus forsteri. The sequence goes on from JADMNL010000027.1 coordinate 47,823,175, forward strand.
TACTCCTGTGCCCTCCCAAAATGTATGTTTGTACCCTAACTTCCCTCACAAAATTTGTACTTGCACCACACCTCCTCAAAAATGTGTACGTTTACCTCTGCACCTCTCCCAAAATTTGTACTTGTGCTACCTCATACCTCCCAAAATGTGTACTTGTTCCCCATATGCATCCCATAATTTGTACTTCTGCCCCTGTACCTCTCCCAACATTTGTATATGTACCCGTGCACCCCTCTCAGATTTGTACTTGTACCCCTGTACATCTCCCAAAAGTTGTACTTGTACCACAGCATCCCTCCCAAAATTTGTGCTTGTATCCCTTCACCTCTCCTACAGTTTGTACTTGCACGCCACCCAAAATCTGTATTTGCATCCCTGCTGAAATTGGCATCCATCCCAGGCTTTGTTTTCCTACCGTCTCTCATCTCTTAAACTATAAAATAGGCTGAAGTGCAGACTTGAGGAGCAGCGTGTGAAAGGTGCAGTACATATTTTGGAATAGTGTGGGGTAAAGGGTACTAATTTGTGGAAGGGTGCAGTGGTAAGTGTAAAAATTGTATGAGGATTGCAAGAGAAGGGATGCAGATTTTTGGCAGTCTTGTACATTTGCTATGTGTACAGGGAATTGAAACGTAAAACGTTTGGGAAAGTGGATTGTTAAATTAATTTTGGAGTGGTACAGGAAAAGGGGTAGAAAGCATAGGGAGAGTGAAGGTAGGGGTAAATAGTTTTCAGAGTGTTGCATGGGGTAGAACTTTTGAAGGTTTCTGATGCAGGGGTGCACATTTTGGGAAGGCAGTGGTAGGAGGTACAGATTGTGTGTTGGGTGAGAGGGCAGAGTTGTGCAGGGCAGGTACAAGTCTCAGGAGTCATGCAGGAGGTACAGATTTTTGGAGCTGTATATGTGGTATAAATCTGATATATACAGATGGGCACACATCTTGGTTGAGTTGGGGATGGGGTGAGAGGTTAGTATGCAAATACTGGGATGGGTGCAGGGTAGAAGTACAAATATAAAGGGTGAGGGGCAAATTTAGGGAGGAATGCAGACATTTTAAGAGGTGCAGAAGTATATATTTTAGGAGGGGTGTACAGTAAGCATAAATTTCAGGAGGTGTGTGGGAGAAGGGGTATAGGCTATAAGAGTAGGGCAAGGTAGAGTTAGGCACTTGGGAGAAGTGTGTAGGCATGTTTTGGAATAATTTCAAGGGAGGGGCAGAGTAGAGGTGTGCATTTTTGTGGGATTATACATTTGGGGAGAGGTACTGGGGTAGTAGTACACTTTTTCTGAGTGCTGTGGAACCTCAGCAAAGGGAGTGAATCTGAAAAGAATAAATAAGGAGGGAGCTGTGATCCATTCAGGGCTGGAAAGGGAACACAGGAAACACAAAATTACATTTTAAGGGAGGGGGTTGATATGGTGCTCAAAAGGTTGGAGATCAATCTATTGAATTTACTAGATATTTACTAGTTTGTTTTACCAGTATAAGCCCATTAATAAAAGCCCCATCAGAAAATTGGTAGCAAAGACTGATTTTTGCCCTTTGACAGTTTGATATACTGGGTGTACTAAGTTGACAGGACCTGGAGGAAAATGACATCATTGCTGCTTGAATGACATCAGTACTCACCCAAGATTCTGCTGGCTGGTTTGAAAAAGTCTGATACATTTTTGTAAAACCAAGTAACATGGGCAAACAAAATAGCATTTATACATTTGCAATTAATGAACTTTATTTGTAACAACTGTGACCTAATTGTCAGCATGGTGGGCAAATAGTACATTTTTAAAGCATTTACTTTTGATCTTTAACTTTGCAGGAAATTGTACATATTAAGGGACTATATAAATGTAATCCTGCCCCCCTTAATATGTATGATTGCCTTCAAAGGTAAAGATAGTAATGAAAAGGCAGGCATGGCTCCTTGTCGCACTTGTATTCTGTTCTGTACAGTGCCGCCCTGTTCCTTACGTCGCTTCATCAGAATGCGGATTGTGGGGGTGGGGCTGCAGCAGTTCTTGGTTGCACGATCATGGAAGTGAGATCGTAGCAGTTTTGAGAAGAATTCCTGTAGTTAAAAATGTAAATTTATGGTTTAAACTCCTCAGGTGGTGTACTTCCTTGGCATGCATTGCCTGCTCTGAGAGTGTCTGGAAACATTCTAAAAACCACATATTTACACACAATTCTGCTTATATTTCACACATTTTCTTTGTTTTTACCTTCTTCTATTTTTTTCATTAGTACAGATTGCTTCAGAGAAACAGGATCCCTGTCTCTCAGACTTCTGAGGACTGGAGGAAGGCGGATGTGATTCCCCTTCACAAAAGTGGACCAAGACAGAGGCAGGAAACTACAGACCTGTCAGTCTGACCTCTGTGGTAGGGAAAGTGATGGAGTCACTTCTGAAGGAAAGAATAGTTGAGTACCTAGAGGTCAGTGGAGCACAGGATCCAAGGCAGCATGGGTTCACAGCGGGAAGGTCATGGCAGACGAATCTAATAGATTTCTTTGACTGGGTGACCAAAGTAGTAGACCAGGGAGGGGCTGTGGACATGGCCTACCTAAACTTTAGCAAGGCATTTGACACAGTCCCACACAAAAGATTATTAGTCAAATTAACCAGCCTGGGAGTGGGTCCCAGGGTGGTAGCCTGGGTAAAACATTGGCTGGACAACAGGACACAGAAGGTAATTGTAAATGGAGTCCACTTTGAAGAAAGGGACGGTTACTAGTGGGTACTGCAGGGTCTAGTATTGGGTCCAGTCCTTTTAATGTCTTCATCAGTGGCATTGCAGAGGGACTGGAAGGAAAAGTATGCCTTTTTGCAGATGGCACAAAGATCTGCAACAGGGTTGATACACAAGGAGGCGTGGAAAGGATGAAAAGGGACTTGGCAAGGTTGGAGGAATGGTCAGACGTATGGCAGCTAGGATTCAATGCAAAAAAGTGCAAAATAATGCACCTGGGAAACAAGAACCCAGGGGAAGAATACACAATGGGTGGGGAGGTAGTAACAACAACAAAACAGGAAAGGGACCTGGGGGTAATCGTATCAGATGACCTTAAGGTTAGCAAGCAATGTGAGAAGGCAATAGGGAGGGCCGGGGGTATACTGGGATGTATAGGGAGAGGCAGTGTGGTGGAATTTTTATATGAAGTGTGGTGGAATTTTTATATATCCTAAAGTATAATAACTTTATATCCTAAAGCTTATTGTACCAGAGCTTATAACTGTTATATGCGATTATAGCCATATAAATATGTTGCTTCTCATATGCTCTAAAACTATCTGCTTTGTTATAGCCAGATAGTCATGTTGCCTCTCATATGCTTTAAAACTATCTGCTTTGTAAAACAGCCATAATGAATGTACAGTTTTGTGCTGACTAGAGCAAAGGAGGTTGTTTGACAGAGATAAGTAAACCTTGAAAATTGAATGAAGCTAAATACAGCTGGTTGTAACTAAGATAAAGGGGAGACACATAGTAAGTATGGAAAAACAACTCCTTATACGGAAAGTGCTGAATCTGAGGTTTTTGCTAGAGATAAGGAGAAGCTGTTGTAAGCATGTGTAAAATGAGATCACTGTTAGACTGTTAAACTGCAAAGGTATATAAGCTTCTGTGAACAATGATCGAGGAGCTCCCTCCTTTAGCTGAGGCTCCCACATATATGTGCTGCCAATAAACTAAGTGTTGTTGAATAACCATTGGGTGTGGTTATTAGTTCATAGGGAAACCTAAGGTAAAGTATAGACAGTAAAGAGAACTTTCAGCACGACAGTTTACGTGAAGTCGGCAGGATGGCTCTCGCCTCTCTCGGTCGCGACCGTGATCGGACTACCTAGTCCCACACGGGGAAGTGGGTGCCTGTGTTTTAGTCCCATCACTTGTGTGACGCCTAGGGATTGGCGACAACCATCATTTACTGTCTAGGGTGCTAGGGTGGCACCATAAGTGTTGGGTGGGCACTAGGCGTCAGGGATGCCGTAAAATTAAGTAATTAGGTGCCATTAGGGACAGTGCGAAATACTGGGGACCTCTACCAGATGGATCTCAACCTAGTACTGTTAGAGATTTATTTTTTGTTTTGTTTTTAAACTGCAAACCAGAGCTCTGGAAAAAGACTTGGTTTGGCAGGTTACTAAAATGGCCAAAAGAAAACCTTTAAAAGGGTTAATAGCTGCAGTGTTTGGAAATTATCATGAAGGTCCTGCAGTCAGTTTTCTTACTCAGACTTGTGTATCGGAAAAGAAGAAGAAAATACCTTGGCACCGGGTAAGTCTGAATTTTTTTTATTCAAAGTTGTTTTATGTCTGTCTGTTTTATTTCTGTCATTTACTAAACAAAGGTAATGCTCCGTCTTTCTCGTGCATATTTTCTAGCTTATATCTGTGTTCTGTAATTATGTTCTGTTGTCAAGGTTGCAAGATAGGATTAACTGCCGTCGGTGCACATGTTACAGTAAAAAAAAAAAAAAAAAAAGAGAAGAAGCTTCTTTGCCTCATAGCTGACTGTTTTAATTGGTTTTATTTTTAATGAAACATTTGTGCTGCCTAGATAGGGTCAGTGAAGAACTTTTGTATGTAGTTGTTGGTTGGAGCAGGTAGTGTTGAAGGTAAAGAGATATGACGTCATAGATTGCAATGTGCAAAAAGATTTGTAGTTTGAAACAGCGTGCCAAGCCACTGCTAGGTAAAAATGTAATGTGTTAACAGCTATAAATGGCTTATCATACTTCTAGTTAAAACCAGAAACTTTTTGCAAATGGCAGAGTGCCATATTTTGCTATAGCGACCAAAAGGTGTAACCATGTTATACTAGATGTGTTCACTTACAAATGGTGTGTTGTACTGCATTTTAAAAAAAAAAATTAAAATGTGTTTAAAAAGTGTTTTGTTCTGGAAAGATTTGGCATGGCAATATGTATAAATGTGTTGGTTTAAAAATTGTCAGTGTTACAAGACAGGCAGAAGGCGGCACATATATCTAAAACACGTTCAGTTTTCTAATAAAACTATGGGCATTACCTCAGCAAATTAGTGTCAAATAATGTCAGTCTTATTTTGTGTTAAGTATTTCTTTTTGTGTATGTGTGTGTACTGTCTTGGCCAGCAGTTTTATTGTGTGCTCTATTATTATTTAAAGATATTTTAATATTAGTAGTGTTCAAGGACACTACAAAAATAACTGGGTTTGAACGACCCTTGCATGCACACTGTGACCTTTTGCACGTTATTTGACCTTCTTGTGTTTCAACATTTTATGTTACTACCAGTTCAAACTTGATGTATATTCCATACCTAAAGCATAACTTTAAACACAAAATGTATGTTTTCATGAAAGCACACCAAGAGTGAACCATGTAATTTGACTTTTTATTGCAAAACTAGTATTCTAAGTAAAGAGAAACACATTTTTTTTCCTTCTCATTTCTTCTGACTTACAACTGTTTTTAAGAGTTTACCATCTACAGTTAAAAACAATGGCTTTTGTTTTTATGTGTGACCATGGTGTAATCATTTTTTTTTGTCTTTTTAAAATGCATTCTAAGAGATACGTACGTACGGTATTACCATCAATCCGGATTTTTTATAAACTCAGCTGACATTTTGTCATGCTTAGGATAAGGGAACCCAGGGACGCTTGGCTTTTTTATCCTATGAAAATAATCTTGTTTTATTTTTAAACTTGTGTAGGTTTAGTATTTTGTTGTTTGTCTGTGTTTCTTCTCTTTCTTCTAGAGAAAAGAAGTTCCCCATCTTTATAGTAGGTATGAAACTACTAAACTAATTGTAATATTATCTTGTTATAATTTAAAGTGTAGGTGGGGATCATGTCACCATCCACAACTAACCTTTTATTGCTACAGTATTGAGAGCTGTCTCTTCCACCTCGAGCTGTGTCTTCCACCAGTATGAGCTTGGAGGGAGGGTAAGCTACCCTTCCTCCCTTCCAGTGTAATACCCAAAGGCTGTAAGGTACATCACTGTTCCCCAAAGGGTAAAAAAAAATGTATTTGCCAATAATTGTTTCTTATTTACAGGTTTTAGAAAAGACCCAAGGTATTTTAACAGCATAACCAGCCCAAGCCCTTCTGTTTTCTAGTGCAAACAGTTAAATCTCACACCTATTATTGGTACAAAGGTTTCTGCCTCAGCAAGTAATCAGTTATGCTGGAGGGTAGAGTTGTGTATGTATGTCCACACATATTCATTCTTTTGATTGTCTTTTCAGCTTTCTTATCCAGTCAAAACAAATGTAAAACAACTTTTGTCATAGCCTTACAGCAATAAATGCATTTTTTTTAACCAGTAAATTTACAGTACTCTAACATTTCCGGACTCTAAGCTAAGTTTACAGTCTATATGTGTTGTTTAAAATGTATTTTATGCATTATGCTCAATACTAAAATTGTTCTATTACAAACATGTTTATGTTTCATGTTTATGTTATAATGTTTTGATATACATCTTGCTACACTGTATCATTTGTGTATTCAGAAAAGTGCTCCACATGTATAACGTTTTTAATGCTCATAACCAAACCTAAATACTGGGGCCAGCATTGCTGACCCACTACAATATGTTCCAAAGCAAAACCAAAAGTAAAATTAATGCTCCGTTAGTCTTATTACTCACAGGTACCCCTGAAAAATAAGTGCACTCTATGCAGGTTTTGTCATTTCAATTTTAACAATTATAATATGCAGAATTTAGATTGTACTCCAAACCTATGCTTCAAGCCTTACCCCACTCAGTACTTTGAGTATTTCACTATACAGGTAAAGAAGGTAGACCTTTTCACTTGTTACAGGTGCAATAGGCACTGTTATTAAATTGGCATAGGCCAACAACATATGTATTTGTCCCACTAATTGCATTGTGTAACAGGCATATTGCTATGAACTATATGTTTGAAGCGTGTTATTGTAACATTACAAAATTTTATAACTCAGGTCTCAGTCGGGCCTGCTTGCAACAGACAGGAAAATAATGTTCATCACTGTCATAACTGCTTCTGTGATTTAAAAGCAGGAGGTAACCATAACATTGTCATGATTTACAGATGGTATAATTAAACCTCAGCCTGCACCCCCAGGTGTGTGGTTGATGTCCCATTTTTATTTTTCTCTTTCCAATTGCCAGAATTTAGGCTCTGTCACACCACTCTTTACAAAACAAAAAGTTAATGGTTTAAAAGATTGTTAATTCAGTGTCAACACGCTTGTAGTTTGCAGGTTTCCGTAGTGGCACACATAAGATCTCCACGTTCAACAGCAGTAATACTTTCATCTAAGTTGCCAAGACCTTCATCTTTTTCCTTAAAAAAAAAAACTGCCGCCACAGTTTTGATGTTATCACCATCTTTGTGCCTGACTGGTTCCTTATCAGGACTATTGCATGAATCTAATTATTATTACCTCTGCAAGTGTAATGTTTTCAGCAAAATTACACCTATTTGTAAAACTTTAAATCAACTAAAGAAGGTCCAGTCAGTTCAGACTCTGCAATCAAGCTTATTGTTTCTGCTTACTATAAAGTTAAGTCTGGGTTAGGGGCAATCCCCTAAATTCGGCAAGAAGATTCTTCTTCAATTGACCTTCAGGCAATACATCCATTTCTTCACTGCCGCTTGTTCCAAACATGGCTGGTACTTTCTACAACCCTATTGCTCTGTTATGGACTGTGTTCTTAATGGTTTATTGTCAATTGTTACCCTTTTATGGACTGTTAATCTTTATGCCGGGGTGTAATCAACTACCACAACACAAATGCCATGCCAGTGTGTGTGTGGATACTCAATGCATAATCTAATGCACCCCTGGCCAGTGTGTCTGCTAATCAGCCAGCCAGCAGCCAGCAACGTAAATACTGACTTTCTACTATGCTGGTGTTTTGTTTTAAATTACTGTCTGCATTGCCCCATATGCCTTGTGGGGTTACCACCATTCTGCAAATGACATTTCACCTGTACTGTAACTACACCAGCCTGTGGTTACTTATATAAACTTATGAACTGTTAATTTCATGGACTATTATGTTTTATAAGGACTTATCTGTCAAGAGACATTATCAACAGATTCTTCAATCAAGCTCCAAGGGTGTGCCACACCTCAACACAAGGTAGTATCTACCTTATTCACTCTCAAAGTGGATTTCATAAACTCTTTTTCATCAACAAAATTGTTATGTTATATTGTGTTATATGCAGTGTCACATGTTAGCATTTTTTCACATATTTCAATTGTGGTGTTGACATCCTCAATTCTGTATTATGTTTTACAAACTCACCATTGTGTTCCATCTGTAACTCCCTCTGTATCAACTCCAGAACAAAATGTTTTTTTTTTATAAATGCCTTAACTATCTGTATGCTGGCAACCAGTTTTAAATCATATAGATAAAAAGGGGGGAAAATGTAGTAAAAATTTCTGAGTTCATACTAGTATATGCTGTTACAGGGTTACAAAATGTCACTGAGGTTACTTGAGGTACATTTGTAGAAGCAGAAAGCAAAATAAAACTGGATAGAACTGGTTGGTACCAGCCTGAATAACAGGCTCGGACAAAAATATAAAATAAAATGATAAAACATGCTTAGGCAAAACATATAAAAATAACAGCACGTAGAGACATTGCTATGGTGTGAGTAAAACTCATGGTCTCTCTCAGGTCAGCTTGACCCAGGCATATGTATCGAGCAGTATTAAAAAAGATATAAAATAAGTAGTAAAAAAGTACCTCATACATATCAACTTGTTTTTTCTGTTACATTGCTAAAAACTTGTTATGTGGGTGCGCAAATTGCAACAGCGCATTGTAAATGAACATGCCCCGAAATCAGTGGGTTGGGACCCCTGGTCATGGTTCTCGAGCATATTTGGAGACTGGGGGGCTACCCTCCTGCATTGGATGGCAGTCATAGTGGTGGTTATACTGGCATTGTGGCTCCTAATCACGTTGTTTAAATTTGTCTTGCGGTGCCTGTGCAGCTCATTGTCGCCACATGCCATTACCCAGCAGCACCCCTTGTTCTAGGGACATGGATATGTTGTTCATCCACACTTATTGGCAGGTTCCTTGCCGCTTTAAATCTTGCCGGAAGGTCTTCAAGCTAGCTCCTCCCACCCACCCGGGTGGTAAAACTCTCGGCTCCGCCCCATGACGCCAGATCTTCCTTACCGCTTGGAAGCTCAGGTTCCCTCCTTAACGCTCTGCGATTAAGTTTTGGGCCTAAAATCCTTCGGTTTCAAAAAAAAAAAAAAAACCTTTATAACTTTATTGGTCTTCTTCCTTCGCGGCTGCGGCGGACCATCGACTCGGTTTCGGAGATGTCCTGTGGGCAGAAGATGTCTCGGACGGACCCGCACTCCCGTGCGTTTATTGCCTCGGCCAGGAGCCGCGACCGCAGGCTGCGACCTGTGTTCCTCCTTCTCGGTCGTCCTCGGGAACCGCGCTGCCCGCGCACCACTTCTGGGCGTCCCGAAGAAGATTTCCTCCGGTCAAATCCAAAGAGGCCCGACTGGCGGTTCTTCGCGCTGGATCCGCCCGAACAACTAGAGGCTGGTCGCCAACGAGCAGGGCGGCTCAGGCCGCGCTTCCTCTTCTGCGCCTTTGTCCCTCTATCGCTCGGGTCCTCATACTCAGCTTCCTTTAAGGAGCTTTGCTTGACCCTCTCAACTAAAAGCGAGGTCCCTACTTCTTCGAGTCCCGTTTCATCGGTCGAAGAAGTCTAAAGAGCAATCTCATCGCTGACGCTCTTGGGAGCGGAAAGATCCTCTCCCTCGTCGACAATCGACTTCGTCAATTTCGGCCGCCACTGGCTTCACGGTGCCCCGCCAGGCCAGGGTGATCGAGACTCCGCTGACGCAGGTCGAGATTTTTCTCACCATAGGACGGTTCGTCGGCTGAGAGCTAAGATTCCTCCTCCCGGTTCCCCGGTGAGGGTTGAGGATATCGGGCCGGCCCTCCCATCGGGTGAATCAGGAGCCGCCGGTTTTGCCGACCGAACCGAGGATCGCCCGATCCTTGGCTCCCTGCCTCACCCGACCTCGGCCTAGCGAGTTTCACGATCTCGGTCTCAGACATCTTCGGCGGTCCAGCCGTTCCGTCGACACAGGCGGTCTCGGTCTCAGCACCGCGGCGCGGCGTCGCGCTCTTCCTCTTCTTCCTCCTCGGCCCAAGGAGGCCCGGCCGTGGCTACGCCGAATACGAGGACCTCATGTGGCAACAATTTTTTTCTGGCCAATAAGCAGGCTCAGGCCTCTTCTCCAGCCATTAAGTGGTTGCCACCGGACCAGGTAGTGGTCGAGGAGCCTGTTTCCAGGCCAGTTGTCCGACCTATTCCGGCTGCCCCACCAATTGTGGTGGAACCGCCTCCACCTCAGCCGACAGCTGGGGCTCCGACGAAAGATTCGCGGTTGGCCCAAGGCCTTCCCCGTAGGCTGTCGGTCACTCTCACGCCTGACAAGCCTCGGCAAGTGGAGGGTGGCTCAGGCTCCAGGCAGCTATTCGACAACTCGTCGGAGTCGGATGACTCCTCCCTGTTCTCCAAGCGCCTTGACTTGGAGTTCTCTGGGGGGCAGTCAGTGGACGATAGCCCTTCGTCCTTCCTAGGACTTCTTAGGCTCATCTCAGAATCCACTGGGATGAAGCTTGAACCCGTATCCAAACGGGCCAGATATCCTCTCACCGAGATTCTGGACCGAGGGGATTCTCCCACGGAGGCCTTTCCAGTGGCCGAAGCCATTGTCGGGCCGGCCCTGGAACTTTGGCAGCGCCCAGCTTCCTGTCCTCGCGCCTACCAGGATGGCCAGGAAGTATGCGGTCCCTACTGGCTCTCTGTCCGGTTTTCTGAACACCCTCGGCTGAAGGGCTGGTCACGGACAGTGTTTTCCGGCGTGCCGGTAATGCCAGGGACGTGGACAAACCACCCGACAAAGAGTCCAAGAAATTGGACTACTCGGGGCGGAAAGTGTATGCTGCCTCTTCTCTCGGCCTTCGTCAGGCCAGTTCGGCCGTCCTCATGGCACATTTCTCCCATGCCCTGTTGGGTTCCCTGGATGAGGCGGTCCCTCATCTTCCCGCTGACCTGCAGACCACGGTCAAGCAGGTGCGGGATCAGGGCAGGGCAGTAGCCAAACAACAGCTCCAGACTGCTCTGGATATAGGAGACTCATGTGCCCGGTCAGTGGCGGCCGCTGTGGCCATGCGTCGGCGGGCGTGGCTGCGAATATCCACCTTTACCGGGGATACCCAGCACAAGCTGCGGGGCGTTCCTTTCCTGGGAACAGACCTGTTCGGCCCTGGAGTGAAGGCCATCTCCAGAGGATCGAAAAATCCAATGCCACCTTGATTCGGTCTCTGTCTCGACAGAGGGATAAGGGTCATAAGCCCCAGCCCAAGTCCTTTCATCCTCTACTCCCGCCCACACGCCCGCCCAACAACAGCGTCAGGGCCAGCAGGCTAGACCTTGGTATTCCAAGCCCAAGCCATCGGCTTCCTCTATTAGGAAGCAGGAGGAAAAGGCCGGTGGTCCCCAGGCCGGTCCTTCCTCCAAGCCTGCTAAGTGACGGGCTGAGGGTGTCACCCCATCCCCGCCACCCGCCCCTGGTTCCCCATGGGGACGGCTCCGACACTTCCTTTCCGCCTGGTCCGCTGTTACCACGGACAGGTGGGTTTTGAAGGTGGTGGGAAGAGGCCTGCCTCTGGAATTGAGCAGGCTCCACCCTTCAGAGCTGCCTCGCCGGGGGCTTTAGTCCCAGAATTCTACAGGCTCGTCCGAGCCAACATCGCTCTCCTCCTTCAAAAGGGTGATAAAAGAAATAGAGACCCTTCACCAGAACCAGGGTTCATGTCCAGGTACTTCCTGGTCCCGAAAAGGACGGGGGGCTGGCGCCCCATCTTAGACCTACACGACCTGAACAAGTTCCTAAGGTCTCGAACCTTCAGAATGGTCACTCTGGCTCAGATAATACCATCTCTGGAACACGGCGTGTGGTTCTGTTCTCTGGACTTCCAGGACGCGTTCTTTCACGTCCCTATCCGTCCGTCTCATCAGAGATTCCTCCGCTTCAGAGCGGAGGGATCCCTCTTCGAGTTCCAGGCCATGCCCTTTGGCCTTCTTCAGCTCCAGGGTCTTCACCAAATGCATTGCAGCGGTGACAGCTTTTCTGCGGCGCCGAGGGGTCCGGGTGTACCCTTACCTGGACGATTGGCTGATAGCAGCCCCCTCCAGGTTGGAGGTGGAGCGGTCCAGAAATCTGGCCCTCCGGGTTTGCTCTCAACTGGGCCTCCTGGTCAACGAGGCCAAGTCGGAACTCGAGCCGAAGCAGGTGATATCCTTCATCGGGGCAGAGCTCGACTCTCTTCGAGCCAGAGCACGGATCCTGGCGGACAGGGCCGAGGTTCTTACCTCCTTTGCCCAATCATTTCTGGTTGGGCAATCGCGCCCTGCCCGGGACTTCCTGCGACTCCTGGGTCTTAGGGCGGCCTGTACTAGCGTAGTCCGTTGGGCGCTGGCGCATCACCCCCTCCAGTGGGGTCTGGCCGGCCAGTGGTCACAGCGTTGCGACCCTCTGGACCAGCGGCTGTGGACGACTCCAGGAGATGTGGAACGCCTCCAGTGGTGGACCATTCCGTCCCATCTGCAGGAGGGTATCCCGTTTGTCCGCCCGAGCAGCGGTCTCTCTTCGACCGATGCCTCTTTGATGGGTTGGGGTGCCCATCTGGGGAACACCGGCGCCGCGGCCTCTGGTCCCGCGGAGTCGATGCCATATCAACCTGCTGGAGTTGCGGTCCGCCTAGCTCTCACCGCCTTTGTCTGCTTTCTCCGGGGTCAAGTGGTCCGAGTCCAGGCGGACAACACCACGACCATGTACTATCTAAACCGCCAGGGCGGGACGCGCTCCTTGCCTCTATGCAAGGAAGCTCTCCACATCTGGTCACTAGTGCGAGCCTGGAGGCGGATCTCCTGGCCATTCATGTGCAGGAGCCTCCAACACTCTGGCGATGCCCTGAGGCGGATAGGGGCTGCATCATACGAGTGGTCTCTCCTGCGGAGATAGTACAAGACCTGTTCTCCGCTGGGGCACCTCTGGTGGATCTGTTTGCCTCCAGGGAGAACACGAGCTGGAGGCTGTTTCATGCCCGCCCTCCTCAGCAGGGCTCGCTGCAGGGGGATGCCTTTTCGAGGCCGTGGACCCTGGGCCTCTTTTACGCCTTTCCCCCCGTTCCCCTGATTCACAGGGTCCTGCTGAAAGCGAGGAGGGACAAGGCGCAGGTGATTCTGATAGCCCCAGACTGGCCTTGCCAGTTCTGGTACCCAGATCTCCTCAGTCTCAGCTCCAGGACTCCGCGGCAGCTTCCAGCTCGCCCGGACCTGCTCTCAGTCAATCAGGGGAAGGTGTTCCATCCGGACCTTCAATCCCTGTACCTGAACGACCTGGTTCCTGTAGCTAGGTTCCAGGCCTTGGGTCTTTCCGACGAGGTCTCAACGTCGTTGAGGCGTCCCGCATGAGTCCACCAGAAAATGCTATGCCTTCAAATGGAAGAGGTTCTCCATTTGGTGTCGGGAAAAGGGTTGGACCCTTTCTGGTGTCCTGTGGCGAGCATTTTGGACTATCTATGGTCCCTATCTAGTCAAGGGCTTGGGTCGACGACCCTTAAGGTGCACCTGCAGCTATTTCTGCGCACGGGCGGGTCAGCAGTCAGTGGCGCAGGAAAAGTGGTCGGGCGCTCAAAGGCCTTGATCACATTTCCCTCCAGTAGGGAACCCCCCTCCGTGGGATTTACTGCTGGTATTGGCAAAGCTCATGGCAAGCCATTCGAACTCAATGCACAGGTGTGGTCTCCCTCACCTGTCGTGGAAAACCGCCTTCTTGGTGGCTATCACGTCAGCCAGAAGGATGGGAGAGCTCAGGCGCTAAGCATCGAGGTCTCCTTACCTGGTCTTCCACAGGGACAAGGTTGTCCTACGCCCCCACCGAAATTCCTTCCGAAGGTGGTGTCGGAGTTTCACCTTAATCAGGTATTGACTCTGCCGGTGTTCTACCCCAATCACACCTCGGAGGCCGAATATAGGCTCCATACTCTGGACCCTAGAAGGGCGCTCGCTTATTATAAGGAGCGCACGGCTGAAATTCGGGGAGAGGTTCGCCAGCTGTTTGTCACCTACGCTGAAGCCGCACCTGGCAGACCTGCAGCCAAGCAGACGATAGGCAGATGGGTCGCCTCCTGCATAAATCTCTGCTATGAGTTAGCGGGCATGGAGCCTCCCAGAGGGATAAGAGCTCATTCTACCCGCCATACTGCTGCATCGGTGGCTGCTTCCAGGGATGTCCCTATCCAGGAGATCTGCAGGGCTGCTACCTGGAAGTCAGCACACACCTTTATTTCCCATTACCACATCGACCTTGAGTCACGCGGGATGCTGGTTTTGGGGCCTCGGTTCTCCAATCTTTGTTCCCAAGTAAGTATTAGGGGTGTGCTTGCCTCCCTCCTCCGGAGAACTGCTAGGAGTCTGCCAATAAGTGTGGATGAACAACATATCCGCATGTCCCTAGAAATACAGGTTACTCACCTGTAACAGGAGGGTTCAGGAATGGTATATATTGTTCATCCTATAATTCCTGACCTCCCTGGCTTCAACGCACAACCTGAGCTTCCAGCGGGCCAGATCTCAAGGCCATGGGGCGGAGCCGAGTTTTACCACCCGGTGGGTGGGAGGAGCTAGCTTGAAGACCTTCCGGCAAGATTTAAAGCGGCAAGGAACCTGCCAATAAGTGTGGATGAACAACATATACCATTCCTAGAACTCCTGTTACAGGTGAGTAACCTGTATTTGCACACCAAAGAGCTGCACCCCAGCAAATTAGTTGGGGTACTTCCCTTCTATGATGAACCAGACGTAACCAGAATATAAAATCTAGCTAAGTTGATAAAGAGTATCAAGAGGGGGGGAGTGTGGTGGAATTTTTATATGAAGTGTGGTGGAATTTTTATATATCCTAAAGTATAATAACTTTATATCCTAAAGCTTATTGTACCAGAGCTTATAACTGTTATATGCGATTATAGCCATATAAATATGTTGCTTCTCATATGCTCTAAAACTATCTGCTTTTTTATAGCCAGATAGTCATGTTGCCTCTCATATGCTTTAAAACTATCTGCTTTGTAAAACAGCCATAATGAATGTACAGTTTTGTGCTGACTAGAACAAAGGAGGTTGTTTGACAGAGATAAGGAAACCTTGAAAATTGAATGAAGCTAAATACAGCTGGTTGTAACTAAGATAAAGGGGAGACACATAGTAAGTATGGAAAAACAACTCCTTATACGGAAAGTGCTGAATCTGAGGTTTTTGCTAGAGATAAGGAGAAGCTGTTGTAAGGATGTGTAAAATGAGATCACTGTTAGACTGTTAAACTGCAAAGGTATATAAGCTTCTGTGAACAATGATCGAGGAGCTCTCTCCTTTAGCTGAGGCTCCCACATATATGTGCTGCCAATAAACTAAGTGTTATTGGAATAACCATTGGGTGTGGTTATTGCATTCATAGGGAAAACTAAGGTAAAGTATAGACAGTAAAGAGAACTTGCGATGACAATCAGCAGCAGAAAACAGGAAGTTGTTATCCCTCTGTACAGGCAGTTGGTGAGACCCCATCTGGAATACTGTGTCCAGTTCTGGAGACCCCATCTCTGCAAGGACATAGACAGGATAGAGGCAGTCCAGAGGAGGGCAACTAAAATGGTGCAGGGTCTGCAAGAGAAGCCGTATGAGGAGAGACTAAAGGAGCTTAATATGTATACCCTTGAGGAAAGAAGGGAGAGGGGACATGATAAAACTTTCAAGTACCTCAAGGAATCAACAAAGTCCAAGAGGGTAGCATCTTTCAGAAAAGAGACTTGCAAGAACAAGGGGACACAATTTAAAGATAGAAGGAGGCGGTTCAGGGCAATATGAGGAAGTATTATTTCACAGAGAGGTAGTGGATGCATGGAACAGCCTTCCTGAGGAAGTTGTGGAGTCTAAAACTGTGGGAGAATTCAAGAATGCATGGGACAGACATAATGCAATTCTTGTGGGGGGCAGGAAGATATAGGCTGTTGGCTAAATAGGATCTGCGGCCTATCCTGTAGGTAGGGAAATGGGCAGACTAGATGGGCCTAGCGGTCCTTATCTGCCGTCAAAGTCTATGTTTCTATGTTTCTGCTTGGCTGCATATAACATCATAATCAGCAGTGTATGAAGCTCAGTTGGTTGTCATGGAAAGGATTACAGTTTTCCTCATTTATTATTTTAGCTCGGTGGGCCACCGCCCTGTATTTTTACCACCACTGTATAAATATATATTTTTTACATGCCCCTATATGTTTTTGGCAGCACCCTTTTTTGCTTTTTATAAAATCCTCCAAAATACAGTAGTCTTTTACCACTGTCCCTTATTGCACTGCTACCCTGGTCTTTATACTGATACTCTGCACATTACTTATAAACAAGGTAGAGAAGGTTCAGAGGAGGGCAACAAAGATGGTACTTGGATTGCATTACAAGTCCTACGAGGACAGGTTGAAGGAATTGAATATGTACTCCCTGGAGGAGAGAAGGGAGAGAGGGGACATGATAGAGACATACAAGTATCTTACAGGGAGGAACAGGGTGCAAGAATACACTATTTTTAAGCGAAAAAGATGTTCCAGGACTAGAGGGCATGGGATGAAGTTGGAGGGAGGACGATTCAGAGGAAATGTGAAGAAGAATTTCTTCACAGAACGGGTGGTGGACAAGTGGAACACCCTGCCTGAGGAAGCGGTGGGGTCTGAAACAGTCACAGGATTTAAGAATGCATGGGATAGACATAAAGGAATTCTGGAGGTCAGGGGTAAGGGGCAACAGAGTTCTAGGAAAACATAAACTGAAGTTACAAACTCAAATGGGCAGACTAGGTGGGCCATAGGCCCTTATCTGCCGACACTGTCTATGTATCTATGTAAACAACTTGTGCACATGTGCAGTGCATAGAGGAGGTTCAAGAAATAATATGTCACCAGCCCTGATTTCCACAGCCAGAACCCTATATTCCCAGCCAGTGGAGAATCCTGGAGTATGATGTCACAAGCAAGAGATTATAGTATCCGGTGTAGAGGAGCAGCAGCAACAGATGAAGCTTAGAGGGTAAGGATCCTGCTTCCATATGACTTTACCTAGTAACTGAGAATAAGAGGAAGACTAAAGCAAGAAATACAGGAACTACAACTAGAACTATGTGTAATTTTCAAAGTTTTCCCAGAGACCTCACAAGTCCTTTAACATGGGGCTTGATTTTCAAAGCCCTGTGAATGCCACAGGGCCCTGGTGCGCTGATTGTTTGGCGCATGGGGCTTGCGGCACTCTTCCAGATGGTGATCGGGATTTTCATTCCAAAGCACCAAATGTCATAAGTTAGATCAGTTTTTCCCTGGTCTAACTTGTGCCTTTCAGGGGTCCCTTTTTTACAGGGCTTGCACCAACTCTTTGGCACAAGCTGCCGTAAATTGAGGAAACTGTCGCAGCTACGCCCGATGTACTAAAATCGAGTGCAGTTGCATCAATGAAGTTTGGCGCAACTGTGCCAAAAGCCAGGTATGATGCTAGATCACGCTTTAAAAATGGAGCCCATGGTGTTCCGTGGGCCAAGGGCCAGCCAGCGCTGGTTGTTGCAGCTGTAGTGCTACCACTTGTGACACTGATGACCCAGGTTCGTAAGGGAGTCCGAGTCATCAGGGTTGAGAACTGAGGATATCATAGGATGCTCTCTGGGGAGGGAGGATTGCGAGCTGAACTGCACTACTGCCACCTGGGTGACTATAGGTGGGGTGCAAGCTGGAGCTGCAGTGGGTGAGTGGGCATCTCCTGATGGTGAAGTGAGCACCTTGTGTGCTCTTGTCACTGCCATTGATGCCTACAAGGCACCCAGGGGTTTTAGGGGTGATCGAGGAAAACACAGTCCAGGACTGAAACCAGGATGATGTGGCAGCTCCTCGCGGGCCCCACACTGCTTACTAGACATCCTACCTCCAGATGAGTATAACATCTCAGGGGGCTTTGGGAACCCCAGTTGCATTCCCCCCCAGGGGGCAAGCTGTGGAGGAATGGAGGTAAGGGCAAAGTCCCAGAGATGACAGGTGATTGGGGGCCAAGGATGGGGCCAGAGAAGGGGTGGGGAAATGGTGTTGCATATGTTAGTGGTGAAATGAGGACAGGAATGAGTTTATCCTTGTTCCAACACGGAAAATGCTGTCAAGTGTAAAATGTCAGAGGTACTGGAAAGGAGAGAATTATGCCTGAACTTGAAAGGTCAGTCAAGACAGAATCATATTACGCACTCTAAAACTTTTTTGTTACCCTTTGTCTTATTTGAAATTTTCAAGAGTTATGTAAGGAGCTGCAGTCTAGCATGGTAAGGCCATTCTGTCACTATCCTTGTCCTGGCCAGCATGCAGTAATGATGTTTAGCTACTGGAACTTGGAAAAACTTCCACGTAATGGGTTGCTTAGATTTTTTTCTGTGGAAAAGTACCTTCCATTTATAATCGACTTCTTTCAGTTCTGCACGAAAGAGTGTGCACTTTGTAACAACAAGTGAACAAGAAAACGACTGAAGTGATGGAGCAAGTCATGTGCCAGTCCTCGTTTTAAAGGGACACTCTCAACCCCTTAGGCCTCATTTGTCGCTAGTTTAGAAATGCATTCTATGGATGTTCACATACTGCATAATTTTCTGATGTCACTAGCAGTTTGAGTCTGAGTCTTTTTTTCCAAATGTGAAAAATGGACTGCACACCATTCTGGCATTGTCACGCAAACACGTTTCTTCACAGTTCTGTATCAGCTCCCACTGCATCTTACCTGGACTTCGGAAACACCCCCAACACAGGCTACATACTCAAAATGCAGTGGGAGAAGAGGCAACTATTGCATCATCAGCGACGGCACTGTTTGGGGGTGTTCCTAATGTTCAGGAAATGTGCAAAGTCTAGATCAAGGATTTGAAACAAAGCAAGATAGGGTCTGATTACACCAACAGCATGCCTTTCAGTTCTAAGAAAGAAAGCAAATAAAACAGTGAGCAACATCATCAGTAACTTTTAGAGATGGTAAGCAATCATAAAATGTGACTTTTCAACTAGAAATACTATGATGCGAAGAGGGTTGATGGTGTCCCTTTAAGTACAGAATTTCAAACCCATCCTAATAGTCAGACAGTTGTGACTTATGCCGGTTGCATGTTGATGACCTTGAACCAGTTTATTTTTTGGTTTTTTTTTTTTTTTTTAAACTGGTGGCACCTCAGTCTCCTTCACGTCCCGGCATCCATCCCATCTGGCCACTGTCCGGTCTGCCACGGCCCCCGGAGAACCTCCACTGCTAATTACCCCCGCGGCTGGGCGGCGGAGAGTCCACCTTACTCCCCACCGAACCAGGATCTAGTAGCCACAGTGGTGTCTCCAAGGCCATGCGTCCCTTGACAGCCATCAAGCTGCTGCGACCATGCGTCATATTTTAAATTTTCTTGTACATGAGAGGGGTGTGCAGTGATACCGGGGGCGACGCATCCACGCACGCTCCTCCCAGCGCCTGCACTCAAACTCACCTGACCCAGTGAGGTACCAGCGCACGCCCACCTAGCCTCCGCCAGAGGTCGCTGGAGCGCCGACAGGTGAAAACCCCCCCTTCCCCAAGAGGGAGAGCAGTCATATGGATGCTCAGTCCCTCCCCTGCCAACCCCCGGCGACCTGAATCCGTTCCCGAACCCAGGTTGCTGGGGTAGAGCGAGGTGTGGCATCCAGCGCCTCAACCCTCAGCGCCACCGGGCCGGCTTTGAATCAGTTTTTCACATATTGAGCAGTTAGTTTTATTCAACCAACACCATATTCCAATCTGTATATTTAGTATTGGATATTTCAGGAAGGTGTTTACCCTCAAGGCATGGCTGCAGCATTTCCTGTTCATTGTCTAAGTGTTCAGTAGGCTAAAAATGCACTTTTTACCTATGTTTACATAAACGAGTGTTGCTTTTCTGCTGTAGTGCAGTAATACTGTATTTTGACATCTGATTGTAACTGAATGACCTCGGCTAGAGTTGGAAAGAGACTAGTTTAATAAATTCAAAAACTAATGCAAAAGGAGTGTGTTTTCCTTTGCCATGACATAGAGTATAATTTTGTCACAGTACCTTCCATGAATTTAAGTTTTTTGGAAGCTGCCTAGGTGTTACTTTCTGAGGTAGATTTGATCAAATTGCTGTTATTTTGTGTGTTCTTTTGTTTAAGTCACATTTTTTTCTCCTCCAGTTGGCCCCATCTGCTGAACACTCCAGCCCCGTCAGCCTGACATCCAGCGGGACTTACCTCCAGGGCTTGCTCCCTCTCCCTGGTGGGATTGGCTGGGGTTCCCCAACCCCCACTGTGGTCCGGGTCCAGCTCAGGATGGGGTGCCCAGGTGGTCGGGTGTAGGGCCTGCAAGCGGTTGGCATCATTCTGTGGCCGGCTTTTTCCTACCTTCTAGAGGCCTGGCGTACAATGATGTCATGACGCACGCCACGCGAGTCATCTGACATGCTATCATGGGCTGCCTTTCCCCCAGCTTCCACTAGGGGCCAGGCAAGCGCTAGACATTTTCCACTCCCCCATCCCCTCCCGGAAGAGGAGAGCAATCCTACGGATGCTCAGTCCTCCTCTCCTGGCTGCCCTTCTCCTCCCCATTCGCTTTTGAACTTGGGTCATCAGCGTCATAAGCAGTAGCGCTAGCAGTGCACCAGCAGGCCGGCTGTTTGTTTTTATTTGAAAATTTCAGCACCCAGATTGCCTCATTTAGGTGCTTCACCTAGTTTTCAAGAGGGTACTAGGGTATCATTTTAAACAGCAGTGGCAGTAGCAAATTTTACTTAAAGCAGCAGTGCATGATGACAGTAAAATATACTTTTTTTGTTTGCTCTCGCACAGAGTGAACGTGTTGGTATAATAGTGGATTTTAAGAGTTGTGTCGCTGTCAGTCCTAGTGCAGGACAGTCTATAAGGGATTCAACGCCATCAGTCCAGTCATCAGCCAGGCTGATCATGACACTCTCCTTGGCTTGCTGGTTGGAAACTGCATGAAGTTCAAAGAAAAGAACTGCCAGAATCCTAGGGCAGCTCTTTCATTTGATCTGCATAATGCTGCCTAGCAAGCAGAGCTGATAAATGTCATGATCAGCCCGCTGTGGATCCCCCAATGTAAAAACGATTCCTGCCACTCTCTGCCAGGTATCCTTCCCACCTCTCATTGCTTTTCCCTTCCTTCTTAATTTTCCGACACACGGGTGCCCAATCCCCAGTGCCGGCTAGTACCCTTCCCCCCCACCCATCTGCACTGTGCGACAGCGGGGAGTCCTCCCCCGGTGCTGCAAACATAACACCAAAACTAGATTTCCCAATCCCCAGTTTCACTACCTGATGAAAAGAAAAAATCCCTTTTTTATTTTATTTATTTTCTTTAATCCTACCCTCTGCCAAGTATCCTTCCCTCTTTCCCCATCGTGTCCAGTGCCTGTAGAGGTTAAACATTTTTCCCTAGATCTTCAATATGGCCTTTTTTGGGCCCCAACTTATGAACATGACAGTGCCAATTAGTGGCATCAGAAGGACATTTGGGGCAGTCACAGGAGAGCCCACTATGGTAAGCAGCCATCTTCGCTAGACCTGTCGCTGGGGTTGGCACTATCCTCGCACCTTCCTCTGTGCTGGCAACTGTCAACATGGTCAATGCAGAGTGTCTGAGCTGGTGCTGGTGCAGGCCGTGGCATTGGCACTACTAGCAGTGTTGGGGCTTGTGTTGCAGCCAGTGTCAATGCAGGATCCAGAGCAGTCTCTCAGAAGCCAGCAAGTTGTCATCTGGCAAGGGGGCTCCCCTTTGGGCACCTGTCCACAAGCCACCACTTCTGAATTGGGAGGTTTTACTTGCTCCTCTCAGGAGAGGACCCCCAAGTAAACCACAAAGTCCAAAAGTAGGCACAGGTATGGTGGATCCCCCTGTCACAAACATCCTTTTCAGACAGCCACCTCAAGTGCCACAGTCTGTTTTAGATAGGGTGGCTAAGTCCCTCAGGCCTCTGTGCTTTAGTTGGCAGTGGTTCCACCAGTAGATGAAGAAAGTAAAGCACTGGTTTAGGGAGATTAACCTGGCACACTTTGGAGTACCTCCCTCAGCTCCAACCTCTAGTGCCATTACAGACTCCTCTCCTTCGACATTCTCCTCTGTGGACAACAGATCCTCTTCCCATGTTTCTTCTACTGCTGAAGATGCTGTCTTTCATTGATTTGTGAGGAAGGACAGAAGGTGCTGAAATGGCCCTATCTTCCTGGACATAAGTCTCCACCACTCATTCACACTAGTGGGATTAGCGCCGGAGGCACTAAGACCCATCGGGAGCAAACTTTTTGCTGGAGGGTCGGTGCGAGAGGCGCGCGCGAGACACGGCGCCCGAGAGCAGCTCGTGGTAATGACCATCTCAGCGCGACCCTCCAACCGCCTCAGTTCCTTTTTCCCGCCGATCAGTGCGCTCTTCAGTGACGACGCTGCCGCCTGGTCAGAGTCAAACTTCAAACTAGCGCATAGTTTTCAGTTTGTTTTTGTAACTTATCACGATAAGTAGTATCGCTTAATTTTATTCTATTTTCGATAAATTTTTCTAATATTTCAATTTTACTTGAAGAAGTCTCGGCCTACTGGACGGAGTCGAACATGAGCAGGTCAGGTGACGGTAGGGAGACTTCGTATGAAAGCTGTTCAGTCAGCCGGGCTGGGTCCGGTCAGCCTCCTTCTCCTCAGCGGGGTTCCGACAACGGTCAGTCCGATGCCCGGGGGGATGGGCGGTCCCCCCGCCGGCATAAAAATAAACGGTCGCATTCTCGGCACCGTTCGGCCTCGAGCTCTTCTTCGGCCCACAGGTCAAAAAAGAGAAGGCATCACTCGAGGTTGCCCTCTGGTATGTCTGCGCGTCGACGCTCGGTTATCGTTGCTAGTTGCCGGTCTCCTTCTTCGGAGTCGCCAACTTGGTAATCATCGTCCTCGACATCGGAGCCCCTCCCCGCCTATAGGTAGGACTCCAGATGAGCAGTTTCATCAGTGGGCCGCTCTTATGGAGCAATGGGCTCGGAGGTTGGTTCTTCTGCCTGGCTCGGTTGCCTCGGAGCCCTCGGGCCCCTCCGGCGATCAGGTAGGGCGGTTGGACCTTCCTAGTCGCGTGGCGCCTTCTTCGGTGCCAGCGACTCCATGCATAGGTGTTTCCCCCCCTCACATGGCTGCGGCGCAGGGGGCCTCACCGATGCCCTTATCTCCTGTTTTTTTTCCTTCTCTAGCTTTCCAGGTTCCTGGGGCTCTTCCAGCGCCTTCCGCAGGGTCTGTTGGCTTTGGCGCTTCGGTGCCGCTGGGTCTTGCGGGCGCCGGTCCGTGGCACTGGCGGGTCTCGCGGTGCCGCCCGGTGGTGCCGTTGGATAAGGCGGCGCCGTTTCGCAGTGCGTCGTCAGGTGCCAATCGCGGGCGGTTGCTCGCGGCGCCGGCGCGGCGTTGCGGCCGCGGCCATGCGTTGTCATCCACGGCGCCACCTGGGCGCCAGGGTCAAAGATGCCTCTTCGGGCGCCAGGCGCCTCGGTGCCGCTTTCAGTCTGCTTTTGCCGCCTCGCGCCGGCAGCCCTTTGGGACTCTCCTTGTTTTTCTGCTATTTCCTCCTTCTCCTAATTTTCACCCTTTCCTGTCCAAACAGTCCTTTCTGGACCATCAGGAGATGATGTTGAGCCTGACCCAGACCTTCGAGTTGGGTGATGAAGTGGAGGAAACAGGATCTTTCTTTGCTACAGAGCCTGTGGTCGAGGACCTGTCCTTGAAGTCTCTGTTGAAGAACCTGGGATCCACTCTTTCTCTCCAGACTACAGACATCGATCCTGGGAAGATATTAAGACTCCAGTATCTTCATGCTTCGGAGATCCCTACGGATTTGACTCCTCCGATCCAGCCTTCCTTCGAGACGCTGTCTCAAATGGTATGGAATAATCCTGCTCTTATTCCCTCAGTGGCTAAATCCATTGATAAGAAGTATTCAGCTCCCAAGGATCGTCCCATTTTGGCATCCCAAGTCTTTATGGATCCTATTGTAGTCCTGGCAGAGAATGACAAGGTCGTTCTTCCTCAACTACTACAGCTCGACCTATTAACAAAGAGTCTCGTAGATTGATACATTAGGTAAGAGAGTCTTTGCTGCTCCACTCTAAGTATGCGTATTGCCAGTTATCAAGGCTATTTTTCTCAGTATGAGTATATCCTGTGGCACTCTATGAAAAGAATGGTTGAAGCTCTTCCAGATTCGGATTCCAAGTCAGAGCTTCTTCGACCGTTATTAGAGGTATTGAGTCCAATAACCAACAGGTCAAACGCCATGGACGCTCGACACTGCTTCTCGCTCAGCAGCCACGGGGATTGTACTCGGCGCCATTCCTGGCTGCGACTTCTGGCTTCACGAATGATGCTCAGCAGCAGGTGATGGCGCTGCCTTTGATGGCTCCTTTCTTTTGGCCCCAGGTGGAGCAAGCCTTAGAGGCCACTCAGAAGACTAGATCGGCCATTGTTGGCCAGATCCTCCGCCTGCCCCTCTCGGAGGCATGTGAACAGACGTCTGTTCATAGTCGTCAGTCCTTCGAGGCAGAGGCAGGAAGCTTCCATAAAAGCCAACCTGCCCAACCTCAAAGAAGACGCAGGCAGAAGCGCAGGGACCCAAAGCTCCCAGCGCTACCTTATGAGTCGCTGGGCCAAGTTCCATCCACTCTGCCCGAGGTGGATCTTTCTCCTCCAGTGGGAGGTCGTCTGATGTACTTCTACAACCAGTGAAGTCCATAACCTGACAAATGGGTCCTTCGGATAATTCAGCAGGGTTATTCTCTCATTCTTGGAAACCCCCGATTGTCCTCCCAGACTACAACCCAGGTTGTCGGCCTCTCAGTCAGACCTCCTCACCGCTGGAGATCCAGGGCCTTCTGAACAACAGGGCAATAGAACTGGTGCCCCGCAAGATCTCAGAAACACAGGGTTCTACTCCCATTACTGGTTCCAAAGAAATCTGGGGATGCCTCATTCTAGACCTCAGAAAGTTAAACAAATTCCTCCCCAGGGAGAAATTCAAGATGATTTCCCTAGGTACCCTGTTACCCTTGCTGCATCAGCACGACTGGCTGGCCTCTCTGGATATGCAGGATGCTTACCAGCATATCCTCGTCCACCCGACCCACCGCAAGTTCCTCAGGTTTGTAGCTTTGGGTCAGCATTATCAGTTCAGAGTCCTGCCCTTTGGGCTATCCTCGGCGCCGTGAGTTTTTACAAAGTGTTGTGCAGTTCTCGCGGCGCATCTCAGGAAAGTCGGACTCCGAGTGTTTCCCTACCTGGACGATTGGCTTCTAGCAAGCCCTTCCGGCCAAGGGACTTTGGAAGCCGGCAAACGACTTCCTGCCTCTCACGTCCATGGAGTTCTGCTGAATTTGAAAAATCTCAACTGCAACCCTCCCAGAGGCTCCTTTTCATAGGGACGCTTCTAGACACCTCTTCAGCGAAGGCTTTCCTTCCAGAGGACAGAAGACTAGACATCCCTTGAATGGCCCGTTACATCAGGGAGAACCAATCGGTTACAGCTCTCTCGATGCAACGCATGTTGGGTCTCATGGCGTCCTCGGTCTTCACTGTCCCTCTGGCCCGACTGCACATGAGAACCACCCAATGGATGCTCTCCACTCAGTGGTCCCCGACCTCTCACCCCAGTCTTATCCCATCAAGGTGACGGAGCCCTTCAAGGTCTCTCACCTGGTGGTCTCAAGAGAGCAATCTCTGAAAGGATTCCCCTTTGCTCCCCCGGATCATCAGATCTCCATCACCACAGACGCATCGCTAATGGGATGGGGAGCTCACTGTCTCTCCCTCCACACTCAAGGTGTATGGACTCAGTTCGAAGCTCATCTCCACATAAATGTCCTGGAGATGAGAGCGGTCCTCTATGCAATCCGAGCTCTGAAGGATGTCCTTTGTCACAAGAACATTCTCCTTCAAACGGACAACAAAGCAGTGATGTATTACATCAACAAGCAAGGCGGTGCTCATTCTTATCCCTTTGCAGGGAAGCAATGAGGGTGTGGGAGTGGTGCTTGGAGCACAAGTCTCTGATTCAAGCGGTTTATCTGCCGGGTATACAAAACGACCTAGCAGATCACCTCAGCAGAACGGAGGCAGACCCTCACGAGTGGTCTCTCGATCCAGCCGTAGCTCGGTCCCTGTTCAAAGAGTGGGGGACTCCAGACCTGGACCTTTTTGCATCCCCACTCAACGCAAAACTGCCTCTCTTCTGCTCCAGAAATCCAGGGCCTGGCATTTTCTGTCAGGATGCGTTCAGGCTGCGGTGGACAAAACGCTTTCTTTACGCCTTTCCACCGCTTCCTCTAATCCAGAGAGTACTCCTCAAGTTCGAGTCTCAGAGGACCAAGATGATTCTCATTGCTCCCTCCTGGCCTCGGCAACTATGGTTTCCTCTACTCAACAGTATGTTGGCACCTCTCGAGACCACTTCCTTTGCCAAATCAGTCTTTTGACTCAGGGTTCGTTGGTCCATCCCAACCTGAAATCACTTCACCTTCATGCTTGGCTCCTGAAGAGATAGAAGTGAATCGGTTCAACGTCCTCGTAGAGTCTCAGACATCCTTCTGGCTGCTCGGAAGCCAGCCAATTGAAAACGCACGTCCAAATGGAAACGTTTCTCTGGTGTGCAAATCCTCTTGGAATCCCTTTTCCTGTCCTCCTGGCGTTGTTCTGGAGTATCTTTTGGACCTGTCAAACTTAGGTCTTCAGTACTCCACAGTTAAAGTTCACCTTAGTGCCATCTCAGCTTCCATGAGCCGGTTTCTTCCTTAACTCTGGCTCAGTTACCTATGGTGAAGAGATTTCTTAAGGATTCTCCATACCAGACCCCTGTTAAGCGTCCAGTTGCAGCCTGGGACATTAACCTGGTGCTGGACATGCTCACTCGGAAGCCTTTCGAACCCTTAGCTACCTGTGAGCTAAAATTTCTTACCTGGAAGACTGCCTTCCTGGTGGCCATTACCTCAGCCCGCAGGGTCTCTGAGATACATGCCCTGGTTACGGACCCTCCGTATACTGTATTCCATAAAGACAAGGTAGTTCTCCGTACTCATCCTAAATTTCTTCCCAAGGTTGTGTCAGAATTCCATCTAAACCAACCTCTGGTACTTCCCGCTTACTTCGCTAATTTCCAAAATGAAGGGGAACGAGCTCTTCATTCCTTGGATGTTAAGAGAGCCTTGCGGTTCTATTTAGATAGAACCAAGGATGTTCGCAAGACTCAGCAACTGTTCGTTTCTTTCAGCGACACCCGGCTGGGTCAACCTGTCGCTATTAGATGCATCTCTTCATGGTTAGTGGCATGCCTTCGCATTGCTATTCCATGGCTCAAGTTAAATTAGAAGGTAGAGTGCACACTCTACTAGGGCGGTCGCGTATCCCTAGCGGAAATTGCAATGTTCCATCTGCAGATATATGCAACGCCACCTGGAGCTCAGTGCATACCTTCATACACTATGCACTGGATGTTCATGCTAGGCGACATTCCGCATTCGGCAGAACTGTCCTTAATGGGCTTCTATCTTAGATGCGTGAGCTCTGGCTCTCCTGCCGCCCTTTTGGGGGATTATCAGCTTGGTACTCTCCCACTAGTGTGAATGAGTGGTGGAGACTTATGTCCAGGAAGATAGGAAAATTACGTACCTACCGTAATTCTTGATCTTCTTGGACGAGTCTCCACCACTCATTCACACGCCCACCCTCCATCCCCCGAGCTCACCGCTGTATTGGTCTTCACTCCCTCAAATCTTTAGGCCGTGAGGACTTCTTTGCTGACCCTTCTTACACGGGTCATACGGACTATCTTATGTCCGTTTTTTAATGTTGAGTTTACTCTTTCGTTAGTTAGCTGCACCTCCTTGGTAAAAAGTACTGAGGCGGTTGGAGGGTCGTCGCTGAGATGGTCATTCCAGCTCGGCGCTGTCGGCCGGCTGTCTCAGGGCGCCTGCCTCGCTACGACCCTCCAGCAAAAAGTTTGCTCCCGATGGGTCTTAGTGCCTCCGGCGCTAATCCCACTAGTGTGAATGAGTGGTGGAGACTCGTCCAAGAAGATCAAGAATTACGGTAGGTACGTAATTTTCCTATCTAGTGGTTGTAAACCTCAGTGCTGTACCACTAGGCTTCTTGCTGTTGTCCAGTCAGGACACAGTCATGATCCCTTTAACATTCTTCACTAAGAGCGGCCACCATGGGGGTTTGGAGGCATCCTTTAACTCTCCCTGCTCCAAGGGGTATCCTGACTAGATACTTCACTCTGGCTGGGTCTCATGGAGCGCTCATTTACCCTGCTATGGTGCATACATCTCTCCTGACACTAGTGGGAAGTAGACCCATACCTGGGGCTAGGTTGTACCCCTCCATTGCTGGACTCCGGACAGATAGATGCTTTGGAGATGAAGGTTCTTACTATATCCCAGTCATCCCTTACCATAATATCACACCAAGCAATGACATATGACAGTATACCAGCACCGTCTGTAGTCCCAGATGCATGCACTGCTTTCTGAGATGCCTACAAGCATACCTCTAAACTGTCCCCAATTAAGGGTGACATCACTCATTTTACCCTTGAAAATTGCTCTGCCTCTCATCCGTCCCTCATGAAAAAGTTGCTGAACACACACAGAATGTGCTGTAAATTCAGACTGTAAAAGCAAAAATTCATAATACTCTAGAAGATACTAAATCCAAAATAAATGTTGTACAAATAAGCACAATGGTTTCCACAGTTCTCTGAGCTTGTATCTCCATGTTTGAAGATGTGCCCCTCATTATGAGGGTCAGTGTCCCTCATTCTGAGTATCTGTGTCCCTCATTTCAGTAACAGAAGCTTGTCTACGAGAGACAATGTTCGGGCCAGACTTGACATAGGTGCTAGTGGTGTGGAGGCAGCCCAGCACCAGACAGCATTTTGCGATGCTTCCGAGGTGGCTTCTTATTGTGTGGCATCTGCCATTTGTCTCATATGGATATCATGGCTACACCTATTTTGGTTAGGTCCAGTCACCTGTTATAAAGACCCTTTATGATCCTTCCAGAGGAAGTCCTTTTCTCCCAGCTTGTGGTGCAGCAGCAGTCAGAGCTAGTTTACCCCTCCAGTACCTCAAGATCAGCTGCATTCACCTGTTCTGCTCGTGGGTAAGGATGACCCAGGCAACTCTCCTCCTTAGTTTTTCCCTGTTGAGGATTGATAGGCTCATGCTTCTTTGAGTCAGCATCTGTTTTTTTTTTTTTAATATACTTTATCACCCAGACTGCCCACATTGACCTGACTCCTCCTGTGCCTAGTCCCATCACCCACCACTTCATGGACTTACCTTCCATCTTGTATTCCTCCCTGCCTTGCCCCCCCCCCAGTAGGGGCTATCGGAAGGTGGGATGAGTTTCTCCCAGTGGAGGTTAGCTCTGTTTCAAGTGGGAGCTGAGGTCAGTGGCGTGGGGTCTGCAGCATGGGACAGTGTCATACTGCAATGTCTAGGGTTTTTTTCCCAGTGTTTTCTCCCCCAGAACATCGAATGGGAGCTTTGCAGATGCGTATGCAGACCAAGGCATGTCAGCCCATGTCCTAGCTTGTTGGGACCACCCTCCTCCCTTGTTTACTAGGCTCCAGTGTACACTGCCAACTGTGATCACCCAGGTAGTGATATTTCGGCGGAGTTTGTGATCCCGCCTTCCCTGAGGAGGCAGAGAGCATCCTGTGGGATGCTCCGTCTTCCTCCTTGGTTGGCTGTGTGAGTTGGGCTTGATTCTGAACCTAGGTCATTGCAAGCAGTAATGCTACCACTGCACCAGTGTGCCAACACTGAACCGCCCTCTTTTAAGAGAAAATTGGTACTTGATCAAAGAATGGGGCTCTCTGTAGAAGACGGATTCTTGGAGGATAGGAAAGATCTTCCTTGACTTAAAGTCTTCACCATTTATTCATACTTCTGGGTTACAAGCCGGAGGCACTGGTACCCCGTGGGAGCAAAAAATCTTCAGGAGGGCCGGTGCCGAGGTAGGATCATGTATGCGTGGCACTGCGAGATTGGCTTGCGCCTGTGTAGGCTATCTCTGTGTCGACCCTCCAACCGCTGCAGTTCCATTTTACTTGCTGTTGAGAGTGCTTCAGTGATGACGACACTCACCCACCAGGAGTCAAATTTTCATGTCTGCAGCATTTAGTCATTTAGTTTAGTGTGATTTATTATTTTCTGAAACAAATAAAACAAAACAAAAAAAAAAAAGAAGAAATGTATTATTTTCCTCTCAGCCCTACTGATCAAAGGAGTTGACCATGGATGGAGACGGTGACAGTAGGGACTCTCCACTGGAAGGCTGCTTTGACAACAGGGCTGTGTCCGGAGGTGGGGTCTGGCCATGGACAGTCTCGTGTTCAGGAGGGAGGACAGTCTTCCCGTAAACACAAAAATAAGTGACCCATTCCCGATCCAGGTCGGGGCCCGGCATCGCTGTGCCTCGAGATCTTCCTGGACATAAAGTCTCCACCACTCATTCACACTAATGGGATCTGCACCGGAGGCACTAGGACCCAGCGGGAGTAAGCATTTTTGCTAGAGGGTCGGCGCCAGAGATGGAGCTGTGAGGAGCGGCACCGCGAGCCTCAGCTCATGCGGTAATAACGATCTCGGCATCGACCCTCCAACCGCCTCAGTTCCTTTTTTCCTGCCGTCGAGTGCACTTCAGTGACGACGTTGCTTGCCCGCCGTGAGTCAAACTTCAAACTAGCAGCTTAGTTTTTCAGTTTTTATTGTTTTGTAGTAATATCTCGAATAAGTATCGCTTAGTTTATTTATTCTTAATTAAAGAAGAAGTCTCAGCCTACATTGACGGAGTTGACCATGAGCGGGTCAGGTGATGGTAGGGAGACTTCGTATGAAAGCTGTTCAGTCAGCCGGGCTGGGTCCAGTCTGCCACCTTCTCCAGAGGGGGGGGGTCTGACAACGGACAGTCCAGTGCCCGAGGGGGTGGACGGTCGCCTCGAAAGCATAAATGTAAATGGTCGCACTCTCGGCACCGTTCGGCCTCGAGCTCTTCTTCGACCCACAGGTCGAGAAAGAGAAGGCATCACTCGAGGTCGCCTGATATGTCTGTGCGTAGACAGTCAGTCATTGGGGCTAGTTACCGATCTCCTCCTTCGGAGTCGCCGGTTTCGGTTTCTGGTAGCCGACATCTTCAACATCGGAGCCCTACCCCGCCCTCTGGTAGGTCTTCAGATGAGCAGTTTCATCAGTGGGCTGCTCTTATGGAGCAATTGGCTTGGAGGTTGGTCCAGCTGCCTGGCCTGGTCACTCAGGGGCCTTCGGGCTTCTTGGGAGATCAGGTAGGGCGGTTGAACCTCCGTAGTCACGCGGCACCTTCTTCGGTGCCGTCGACTCCGCACTTAGGTGTTCCCCCCACATGGCTGCGGTGCAGGGGGCCACATCGATGCCTTTATCTCCTGGTATTCATCCTTCTTTCTCCTCAAATCCTGTTTTTCGGAGTCTTGGGATGTTTTTGACACCCTTGGCGTCAATGGCATGCTCGGCACTGTCTTTGACGCTGATGCGTCTGGCGCTGACCTCGGCGCCGTTGACTTTCTCATCAATGCTGTCCACTTCGTCAGCGCCATCCTTGGCGCCTTGCGTATTTTCGATGCTGTGCATTTCTTTGGCACCGAGGCCTGTTAGGACGTCATCCAGCCTTCAGGACTCCTCTTTAAACCCTTTTCCTTCCTCATTTCCTACTGATTTTCACTCCTTTCCTGTCCATACAGTCCCTCCTGGACTGTCAGGAGATTACATTGAGTCTGACCCAGACCTTAGGCTGGGCAATGATGTGGAAGGAACAGGATCTATTCCTGCTGCAGAGCCTGTGGTCGAGGACCTGTCTTTTAAGTCTCTGTTGAAAAACTTGAATTCTACTCTTTCTCTCCAAACTACAGATATCGATCCTGGGAAACTGTTAAGACTCCAGTACCTCCATGTTCCAGAGATCCTTATGGATTTGACTCCTCTGGTACAGCCCTCCTTTGAGATGCTGTTTCAAATGGTATGGAATGATCCTGCTCTCATTCCTTCGGTGGCTAAGTCCATAGATAGGAAATATGCTGCTCCCAAAGATCGACCCATTTTGGCATCCAAGCCTTTGCGATCCTATTGTAGTCTTGGCAGAGAATGATAAGGTTGTCCTTCCCCAGACTATTACAGCTCGACCTATTAACAAAGAATCTCGTAAGATAGACCCTTTAGGTAAGAGAGTCTTTGCTGCTTCCACCCTAGGTATGTGTATTGCCAGCTACCAAGGCTATTTCTCTCAATATGAGTATATCCTTTGGCATTCGCTCAAACAAATGGTTGAAGCTCTACCGGAGTCTGACACTAATTCAGAGCTTCTTCAAACCATAACCAGGGGTATTGAGTCCAACAACCAGCAGGTTAAAGCAGCTGTGGACGCTTTCGATACTGTTTCCTGAGTGGCGGCGGCGGGCATTTGTACTCGCTGTCATTCCTGGCTGCACACTTCAGGTTTCATGAATGATGCACAGCAACAGGTAATGACGTTGTCTTTCGATGGTGTGTATCTCTTCAGCCCTCAAGTAGAACAGGCTCTAGAGGCTACAGAAAAGACTAGATCAGCCATTAAATTGGCTCGACCTCCTCCTGTCCCCCCTCTCGAGGGGGTGTTAATAATTGCCAGTTTCATAACCGTCAGTCCTTTCGAGGCAAAGGCAGGGGAAATTTTAATAAAAACCAAGCCCCCCAGCCTCAAAAGAAAACACGGCAGAAGGTGCAAGGACCCAAAGCACCCAGTGATGCCTTCTGAGTTGGCCCAAGTCCCACCTCAGCTGCCCGAGGTGGACTCTTCCTCAGCGGTGGGAGGTCTTGACTCACTTCTACAATCAATGGAAGTCCATAACCTCAGACAAATGGGTCCTCCAGATAATCCGCAAAGGGTATTCCCTCAATCTTTTGGAGACCCCCTCCGGATCGTCCCCCCAGATGACAGCCCAAGCTGTCAGCTCTTCAGTCAGATCTTCTCGCCTCCGAAATACAGGGCCTTCTGAACAACAGGGCAGTGGAAGTAGTTCCGCTGGATCAACGGAACACAGGGTTCTACTCCCATTACTTTCTGGTTCCAAAGAAAAACGGGGGCATGCGCCCCATTTTGGACCTCAGGAAACGAAACAAATTCCTTCCCAAAGAGAAATTCAAAATGATATCACTAGGAACCCTTTGCTTCATTAACATGACTGGTTAGCCTCCCTGGACATGTAGGATGCTTACCAGCACATTCCTATTCACCCAAAGCATCACAAATACCTAAGGTTCGTGGCTTTGGGACAGCATTATCAGTTCAGAGTCCTGCCCTCTGGGCTATCCTTGCTCCACGAGTTTTTACAAAGTGTTATGCAATTCTCACAGTGCATCTCAGAAAAATCGGAATACAGGTGTTCCCATATCTGGACGATTGGCTTCTAGCAAGCCCCTCCAGACAGGGAACTTAAGACACCGTAGCCATGGCTTCACACTTTCTCACTTCCATGGGAGTCCTGCTAAACCTCAAAAAATCGCAGCTGCAGCCCTCCCAGAGGCTCCTTTTCATAGGAACTCTTCTGGACACCTCCTGTGCAAAAGCATTTCTTCCAGAGGACAGGAGGAGCAATATCCTTCAGATGGCCCGATACATCGGAGAGAGCAGCGCGGTTTCAGCTCTCTCAATGCAACGGATGCTAGGTCTCATGGCATCCTCAGTGTTCTCTGTACCCCTGGCATGCCTCCACATGAGAACCTCTCAATGGATGCTCAGTACTCAGTGGTCCCTGACCACTCACCCTCAGTCCTTTCTCATCAAGGTGACTGAACCTCTGAAAAGATCACTCACCTGGTGGTCGCAAGAGGACAATCTTATGAAAGGGTATCCCTTTACTCCTCTGGATCATCAGATTTCCATTACCACAGACGCGTCCCTGATGGGGTGGGGAGCTCACTGTCAGACTCTCCACACTCAAGGTATGTGGACTGAGGACGAATCCCAGCTTTGCATAAATGTCTTGGAAATGAGAGCCATCCTTTATGCAGTCCGGGCTTTAAAGGACATTCTCTGTCACAAGAACATTCTCCTTCAAATGGACAACAAAGCAGTGAGGTATTACATCAACAAGCAGGGCAGTACTCATGCTTACTCCTTGTGCAGGGAGGCGATGAGGATGTGGGAATGGTGCTTGGAGCACAAGGCTCTAATTCATGTGGTCTACCTGCCAGGGGTGCAGAACGAACTGGCAGACCGTCTCAGCAGAACAGAGACAGATCCTCACGAATGGTCTCTTGACTCAGCCATAGCTCAGTCACTACCCGTAGAGTGGGAAACCCCAGACCTGGACCTTTTTGCATCCCCACTCAACACAAAACTGCCTCTCTTCTGCTCCAGAAATCCAGGGCCTGGCACTTTCTGTCAGGATGCATTCAGGCTGCGGTGGACAAAACCCTTTCTATACACCTTTCCACCTCTTCCTCTAATTCAGAGAGTACTTCTCAAATTCGAGTCCCAGGGGGACAAAATGATCCTCATTGCTCCCTTCGGGCCTCTACAGATATGGTTTCCACTACTCAACAGTATGTCAGAAGCTCCTCCAAAACCACTTCCCCTTCAGACGAACCTTCTGACTCAGAGGCCGGTGGTCCATAGAAACATAGAATTTGACGGCAGATAAGAACCACTTGGCCCACCCAGTCTGCCCATTTTCCTACCTACTGGATAAGCTGCAGATCCTAGTTAACAAGCAGCCTACTTCTTCCTACCCCCACCCCCTAGAATTGCCTTATGACTGTCCCATGCATGCTTGAATTCCACCACTGATTTTGACTCCACAACCTCCTCTGGAAGGCCGTTCCATGCATCCACAACCCTCTCTCTGAAAAAATACTTCCTTAAATTACCTCTGAGCCGCCCCTTCTATCTTCAAATTGTGCCCCCTTGTTCTTGCACACCTCTTTTTTGAAAGATGCTACCCTCTTGGACTTTGTTGATTCCCCGAGGTACTTGAACATTTCTATCGTGTCCCCCTCTCCTCCTTTTCCTCGAGGATATACATATTAAGCTCCTTTCGCTCTCTTCATATGTCTTCCGGTGCAGACCCTGCACTATTTTAGTTGCCCTCCTCTGGACAGCTTCCATCCTGTCTATGTCTTTGCAGAGATTGGGTCTCCAGAACTGCACACAGTACTCCAGATGGGGTCTCACCAGCTGTCTGTACAGAGGGATAATAACTTCCTGTTTTCTACTGGTGATGCCTCTCCCTATGCATCCCAGTATCCCCCCAGCCCTCCTTGCTGCCCTCTCACATTGCTTGCCCACCTTTAGGTCATCTGATATGACTACCCCCAGGTCCCTTTCCATTTTTGCTGTTAGTATCTCACCCCCCATTGTGTACTCTTCCCCTGGGTTTTTGTTTCCCAGGTGCATTACCTTGCACTTCTTAGCATTGAATCTAAGCTGCCATACATTTGACCATTCCTCTAACCTTGCCAAGTCCCTTCTCATCCTTTCCACCCCACCCTGTGCATCAACTATGTTGCAGATCTTTGTGTCATCTGCAAAGAGACATACTTTTCCTTCCAGACCTTCTGCAATGTTGCTTATAAAGACATTGAAGAGGACCGGTCCTAATACTGAACCCTGCGGTACCCCACTAGTAACCTTCCTTTCTTCTGAGTGGACTCCATTTACTATTACTCTCTGTGTCCTATTCTCCTGCCAATTCTTTACCCAGGCTGTCATCTTGGGACCCACTACCAGGCTGGCTAACTTGTATATTAATCTTCAAACAACATGAAGTCTTGCTATATTATGACTATTGCAGTTTGTCCCAGCCTTAGAACTGCTCCGGAGGTGAAAGAGTTAACTTCCATGCAGAGCATGGAGCTTAGAGCGCGAGCTCGGTTCAGAAGCTCTGTTAGGCTGGTTTCAAACCGAAACCGTCAGATTCTTTACTCCGCCTCACTGAACAGTCGCTCCGGAGATTCCTCCTGTTGCTCGGTTCATTTTTTCGGTTTAAGTGCTATGTCTCGGTTTAATCTAACCGCAATTTAATTATTTTAACCGCAAAACTGATCGGTTCAAGCTCTGTCTATGGTAATCGTAAGTAATAGATAGGTTTTTTCTGTGTGGAACTTGTAAAGTGTTATCGGTTCGGTTGAACCGATCGAATTGTATGAAAATTTAAATTTAAAGCCTTTTAAGGCTTCTTAGAGTGCGGTTCCCGGTTCTTATCGGTTCTAAAAAAAACGGATTTCATTACGGTTTTTTCCACGACCCGTGACACGGTTTGGAACCTATAAGGGTGTCTTGCCTGGCACTGCCATTAAAAGGGCAAGTTTGTTGGTTAGGCTGGCATCATGTCTGAGAAACCCAAAAGAAAAACCGGGCCCACTGGGTTTCAACACTGTAGTGTCTGTGGGGAAGCCTTTGCCAAGGCTGACCCACACACTACATGTGTCTATTGTCTGGGGTTTGACCACCTCAATTCAGACTGCCAGATTTGTAAAAATTTCCCTGCAGCCACCCTGGACAAGAGTGGGCAGGCTCAGGGAACGAGAGGCCAAAAAGTCCGCTGACCGGATGGCCAGCGGTTCGGTGCCCTGCAGACGGAGGAGTGCCCTCTGACCAGGGCGAGACTTCCTCGGGCAAATGAAAAGCTGGCTCTGAGGAGCCAGTTCCAGCAAAGAAATCTAAAAAATCAGCAGGTTTGGAGTCCAAAATTCCTTCTCCAACTGCTGCAGAGATAGCCAGGGCAATACAGATTGTCCAGTCCCTGTCCCCGGTTCCCTCTGAACCGCCACTGTCTGGCAAAAGGTCGGTTCGGTCGGTTCCAGTGGTTCAGGATTATGATATAGAAGAGTTCTATGAACCAGAGGAGGGGGATGAGGATTATGATCAGTGTGAATGTGACTTTGAAAGTCTGGATGTGCCCATTGAACCGGACATCTCCCCAGACAGACCTTCAGGTGAGTCTCCCCCTAGGCTTTCTGAGTCTCCTTCTCATTTTTTGTTTTATAAAAAAGTTGCTGAGACCCTCCAGCTTCCCTTAGAGGAGGCTTTGGATGAGCAAGAGGAGCCTGACTATGTGGAGATGATGGATATCCCAGAGTCTAGGAGGTTGTCCATCCCTTTACATAAATCTTTTAGAAAACAAACAATAACAATTTTAAAAGCTCCTAATTCTGTGCCTCCTGTGGATAAAAAGATGGACAGGAGGTACACTTTGTCAGGTCCTGATACAGATTTTCTTTCACAGCAATGCAGTCATGTTAGTAGTTCAGGCTGCAGCCTGTGATAAAGCTAATATTCCACTGGCTTCACATCCTCCTGACAAGGATTCCAGGAAGATTGATGCCATGGCCAAAAACAATACATGGCAGCATCCTTGGGACTCAGACAAGCTAACTATATGGCTTATGTTGCAAGATACCAGAAATCTAGATGGGATACTGTCATGGCCTTAGCCAAACAGATCCCTGGCCAGCTACATAGGAGCTGGAGCAGGTGGCTCTTGATGGTATTGAGGCATCTAAGGTGCAATTCCATGCTGCAGTGGATTCTAACGATGTATCTCTAGAGTCATGGCTACATCTGTGGCTTTTCGGAGATTGGCCTGGCTCAGGTGTACTACCTGTCGCAGGATACCCAGTCTAAGGCTATGGATTTTCCTGTGGTGGGAAATTCTCTGGGGAGCAGGCAGAGAATTATATGAAGAAAATGGATGAATATAGAACCACTTACAGGAGTGCACAAGCCAAGGAACGGCAAGCCACTCCTCAGAGGCAGCCCCCCAGAGGTAGGGGTAGGCCTTTTCACAGGCCTTTTTACCAGATCCAGGCCTCCGCCTCTTCAGCCTATGTACAGAGGGTGTTCTTCAGAGGGAGAGGCAGACGGGGTTCGAGCAGACCTGCTCCCACCCCTCAGCCTAAAGACCCTGCCAAACAGGCACCCTGATGGGATGCCCAGGGTCGGCTCTCCACTACCTGTAGGGGGCAGGTTGGCTCACTTCGTCCAGGACTGGCAGTCTTTAACTTCAGACAGGTGGGTCCTGGAAGTAGTGAGCCAGGGTCTGGTTCTCAGCTTCAAGAAATTTCCGAGGATGAGAGCCAGATCTTTTCTACCTACAAACCCTTTAGAGACTCTTGCTTTGGAAACAGAAGTCTCAACCCTCTTGGCTCTCAGAGCTGTAGAAAAGGTTTCTCCCCTTCACCAGGGCAAAGGTCTGTACTCCAGGTACTTCCTTACCCCAAAAAAGACAGGAGAGTGGCGGCCTATCCTGGATCTAAGATATCTAAACAAGCACCTTTTAAAGCCAAAGTTCAAAATGGTGACACTGGGAATGATTTTACCCTCCCTAAGGCCAGGGGACTGGCTAGCCTCCCTGGACCTCAAGGATGCCTACTTCCATGTTGTCATCAGAAGCTCCCATCGAAAGTACCTCAGATTCAAACTGCCCTCAGGCCATTATCAGTTCAGAGCAATGCCCTTTGGCCTCACTTCTGCCCCAAGGGTGTTCACAAAATGTCTGGCAGTAGCAGTCGCTTACCTAAGAAGGCAAAAGATTGCCATTTTTCCCTACCTGGATGACTGGCTCATTGTGGGTCAGTCTCCAGACCAGGTCAAATCACACCTGCTAGTTACCCAGCAGCTGCTTACCTCTCTGGGATTTCTTCTCAATCTTCCAAAGTCAGTTTTGGAACCTGTCCAGGTACTCACCTTTATAGGCGCAGAACTGGACACACAGCAGGCCAGAGCCTTCCTTCCCTTGGAAAGGGTAAGGACCTTAGTGGCCCTGGCTGTCTCCTTCACTCTGCAGGTCTCTCGACCAGCAAGGCATTTTCTGCAGCTCCTAGGGCAGCAAGGAGCAAGATTTCAAATGAGGGACATTCAGTTCCATTTGAGAGTTTTCTGGTCTCAAAGAAGAGATCCTGTATCCAAGTTAATCCCAGTGACTCGAACTCTGATCCAGGCCCTTCAGTGGTGGCAGGATCAGAGCAATCTGAGACAGGGGGTGCCTTTCATCCCTCTGTCCCATTCCTTGACCCTTACTACAGATGCATCCCTCTTGGGATGGGGAGCTCACTTGGGCGACCTCTCCACCCAGGGATTATGGTCCCCTCAGGAATCTCTGCTCCACATCAATCTGTTGGAACTCAGAGCTGTTTTTCTAGCACTTCAGGTTTTCTCTGCAGCTGTTCAGAACAAGGTGGTACAGGTCAGAACAGACAACACCACTACAATGTGGTACATCAACAAACAAGGGGGCACTCGGTCTTCGGCCTTGTGCACCGAGGCGATGAAGTTGTGGTCCCTGGCTTACTCCCTGAACACTTCCCTCATAGCAGTTCACCTCCCAGGCAAGGACAATGTCCTGGCAGATGCTCTCAGCAGGATTTCCCAGGGCCATCATGAGTGGTCACTGGATCTCCTAGTACTGGGCATAGTGTTTGCCAGATGGGGCACTCCTCAGATAGATCTTTTCGCAGCCCCAGACAATCATCAGCTTCCACTTTTTTGTTGCAGGCCCCCAATGTTGGGCTCAGTTCCCCTGGATGCCTTTCTCCTCAATTGGGAAGGGACGTTTCTTTATGCCTTTCCCCCTTCCCTCTCCTATTCAAAGTACTAGTCAAAATCAGGTCTCAGCCCTGCAAAATGATCCTGATTGCTCCAGACTGGGCCAGGCAGCCCTGGTACCCACTCCTTCTGTCCTTAGCAGTCCATCGTCCCCTGTGTCTCCCCAGGAACCACAATCTGTTAATCTGTGCTCAGGGGAGAGTTTGGTATCCGAATCTCAAATCCTTCAACCTCAAGGCTTGGCTCTTGAGCAGTTAGAGTTTGCTGATTTGCAACTTTCTCAAAGTGTTCTCGAAATCCTGAAGGCTGCTAGAAACCTTCCACCAGGGCTACCTATAACTCCAAGTGGAAAGGTTTTCCATATGGTGTTCTGGAAGCATGTTTCCCAGAATCTGCTGATCTACCCCATTGTATTGGACTACATGGTCCATCTTAATTCTTTGGGACTGAGACCAGCCACCCTGAAAGTGCACTTGGCTGCTGTCTCTGCCTTTATTTCAGCAGGAAGCCCTCTTTCTTTCTGCTCATCCTGTATTTTCCAAGTTTTTAAAGGATTGCTTCACACCAATCCTCCATTCAGGGACCCTGCCCGGCTTGGGATCTTAATGTATGCATTGCTCAGCTAATGCAACCCCTTTGAGCCTCTGTCTTGGCAGAGCTTAAGTATTTGACTTGGAAAACTGTATTTCTGGTAGCCATCACTCTGCCAGGCGTATAAGTGAGTTACAGGCTTTATCAGTAGAAACTGACTTTATTTCCTTTCACAGGGATAAAGTAGTCCTCAGGACTAACAGGAAGTTTTGCCTAAGGTGGTTTCAGATTTCCACCTTAACCAATCTATTTCACTTCAGTGTTCTTCACTGACCATTCCTCCTCTGGTGAGAGGAGGCTGCACAGCTTAGATGTTAAGAGGGCCCTAAGTTACTACATAGAGCGTACTAAGGGTCACAGGTTTGACTCCTCCAACTGTTTCTCACTTATGGTGAGGTTGGGAAGGAGACCTGCCACTAGAGATCCATTGCCAGGTGGATCGTTTCTTGTATCAATTTTGCTATCAAAAGCTGGGTAGGTTCCCCCCAGGCCTGAGGGCTCACTCTACCAGAGGTACAGCTGCATCTCTAGCTGCTGCTAGAGACATCCCTATCTTGCAGATATGTCAGGCAGCTACTTGGAAGACAGTACACACTT
Source organism: Neoceratodus forsteri (assembly GCA_016271365.2). Classification (NCBI taxonomy): domain Eukaryota; kingdom Metazoa; phylum Chordata; order Ceratodontiformes; family Ceratodontidae; genus Neoceratodus; species Neoceratodus forsteri. Next base: position 47,864,156 of record JADMNL010000027.1, read on the forward strand.
TCACCAAGCATTACTCCTGGATATTCAGGCCAGGAGGGATGCTCGGTTTGCACAAGCCGTGCTTCAGAGCCTATTCCTAAGTAGGTTCTGTCCCTCCTCCATGGAGGTACTGCTGTGTATTCTGCAATAGTCATAATATAGCAAGACTTCATGTTGTTTGAAGAAAAAATTACTCACCTTAGTAATGTTGTTTCTTCTAATGGAGTCTTGCTATATTATGACCTCCCCCCCAGCCTGCCCCTCTCAGAACTCCTACTTTGGGTATGGGGTGGGTAGTCCTCTGTTGGCATTTATTGATGCCCTCTTTCATGTTTGGGTGTTGTGTTTAGTTACTTTATCTTATTTTTTCTGGTCCACTGACTTGAGTCTTTGTGTTGGGGCCAGGAAAAATGTGTTAATATATTAGTGGCCAGTTGGCTAGTGTGGGTTACAGCTTCCACACAGAACCTTAGTGAGTTTTTGCTCGAAAAGATCTGACGGTTTCGTTTTGAAACCAGCCTAACAGAGCTTCTGAACCGAGCTCGCGCTCTAAGCTCCATGCTCTGCATGGAAGTTAACTCTTTCACCTCCGGAGCAGTTCTAAGGCTGGGACAAACTGCAATAGTCATAATATAACAAGACTCCATTAGAAGAAACAACATTACTAAGGTGAGTAATTTTTTCTTTTGTGTGATACTGTGTCAAATGCCTTGCTAAAGTCTAGGTAGGCCATGTCCACAGCCCCTCCCTGATCTACTACTTTGGTCACCCAGTCAAAGAAATCTATCAGATTCGTCTGGCATGACCTTCCCGCTGTGAATCCATGCTGCCTAGGGTCCTGTGCCCCTCTGGCCTCTAAATACTCAACAATTCTTTTCCTTCAGAAGTGATTCCATCATTTTCCTATCACTGAGGTTAAACTAACAGGTCTGTAGTTTCCTGCTTCTGCCTTGCTCCCACTTTTGTGAAGGGGAATCACATCTGCCCTCCTTCAGTCCTCGGGTACCACCCCATCCTCCCATGATTTGTTAAAAAGGGTAGTCAGTGGTGTCACTAGTTCTACCCTTAGTTCTTTTAAAATTCTGGGATGAATCCCATCAGGCCCCATTGCTTTGTCTAACTTCAGTTTTAAGAGTTCTTTCAGAACTCTTTCTTCTGTAAATGGGCTGGTATCTTGGTTCTGACATCATTTCCTCAAGAGTGCAAGGTGCATATCACTGTCATATCCTCTCTAGCACACTGCACTGACAATATAAGCATACGCATTGTATAGTATATATATTTCTATATAACCAATCACACACGCACACACACACAAAAACAAACAAACAAAAAAAATAGATAAACATATGGGGAGTTGTGCAATGTAATGGCTGTGGGGCAGCAGTCTTCCGGGAGTCTTTCTGGAGGCTGAGATGGTGCCCTATTTGCAGACAACTCTGCCCTGAGGGAGGAAGTTGCCCTGCCTTCAGGCCACGCTGGACAGTAGTAAGGAAACCTTCCCCAGGCCACACTGGACGGTAGGAAGGGAACCTCCCCCATCCAGGGAGCACTAGGGCCACCACCACTACCTCAGAGATTGCGAAGAAAGCACAGCAGTTGGACCACAGTGGGCTCAGGGAGGGTGAGGATGGTGGAACAGAGGCACACCCAGTCAGTTGTTCCACTCCGCAATCCATACACCATTCTGGGGGAGCATAGCTCCCCTATGGATGCACCCACAGAGAAGACTGATGACAACTGTCACAAGGGAAGCCCACAGGAAGGAGGCAGAGGACACCACAGGGAAAGGAAGCAGCTCCTGGTGGGGGACTCAGTTATTAGGGGTATAGAACTGGGGGGAGCTGGGAAAACTGAAGTAAGGTGCCTGCCTGGTGCCATGGCTTGGAGGGACAGGAAGCGCATCCTCAGGATCACGAGAACAGCTGCAAGAGAGTCTGAGCTGGATGTAATTGTCCACCTAGGGACAAATGACTTGGCTCATCATGAGATTAGAGCAGTGCAGGAGGACATTGCAGAGTTGGGGAGGGGCCTAAGACAAGTAGCACACACAGTATCCTTCTCAGAGGTGCTGCCTGTCAAAGGCATGGGGAGGCGAGGTGTATAGCACCATGCAGTTTAATGAATGGTTGAAAAATGGTGTGGAGCACAGGGTTTTGGCTTCATTGGGACTGGGGTTCCACCTGAGGGACACCAGCCTATACTGGCAGGATGGTCTGCATCTGTCCAGGAAGGGAACAAGTCTTTTGAGCAATCGGTTTAAATGCTTCATCGGCAAGCTTTTAAACTAGTCAAAGGGGGAGGCACTGACAAGCAGCAGGAAAATCCCAGCCTCTCCCTACAAAACAGGGTACTAAATGAGAAAAAGACCGAGGTAGAACGGTCAGTGGGGGATGCTGCAACAGAAGGTAAAGCCATCAAAAAATGGAGAGCAATGAGTACCAATGCCAGTAGTCTGGGTAACAAGCTTCCTGAATTAGTGGCCTTGATGGAGGAGGAACATCTGGATATCGTGGCAGTCACAGAAACATGGTACACACAAAACCATGACTGGGACGTAAACATACCAGGATACACTATCTACAGGAGGGACAGGAGGGTAAAAGAGGAGGAGGAGTAGCTCTTTACATAAGGGAAGGAATAAAAGCAACAGAACAAAAGGGTAAACAGGGAGGAGAAGAAGCACTGTGGGTAAATTTGGAGACAGGCAATGGCACCACAATCCAGCACAGGGTTGTATACAGACCCCTTCTCAAGGGGAGAAATGGACGAGGAAATGATAGAAAGTATACTTAGAATGGCAGAAAAAGGGAGATATTGCTGATGGGTGATCTGAATATGCCAGATGTTAACTGGAGTGCAGTTGCAGCTGCCACTTCGAAGAGTGGAGTTATTTATTTTTGGTCATCACTCCCTCAGTCTTTAGGCTGTGAAGACTTCTTTGTTGACCCTTCTTATACGGGTTGTCCAGACTATCTTATGTCCGTTTTTTTGGTTAGGCTATCCTTCTAGGTTATTACGCTGCACCTCCTCGGGGGGGGGAAAAAAGTACTGAGGCAGTTGGAGCCTGATGCTTAGAGATATCACACCGACGAAGGAGGTCACAGCCCTCATGGGTTCCATCTCTGGTGTCACCCTCTAGCAAAAAGTTTGCTCCTGCTGGGTCCTAGTGCCTCTGGCACAGATCCCATTAGTGTGAATGAGTGGTGGAGACTCATCCAAGAAGATCAAGAATTACGGTAGGTACGTAATTTCCATTTCTTTGGTCGGAAGAGGAAGAAGTGGTACCACTCGATTTTTGCCCTCTGATTTGTCTGCCAGAGGGCCTTCAATGGTTGGAAGTGGCAGGCTGTCTCCAGCTCCGTCCAGTTCCCTGATGGTTTCCACTCCTGACCACTTTCATTCTCAACACTAGAGCCCCTCTCTGTCCTCGTACAGGTTTTCTGGTGGGCAGTTTCATCACCGGGCTGCTCTCTTGGAGCAGTGGGTACAGTGTCTGTCTCACTTTCCCCTTCTGGTGGATCTGGTTCCAGGTCCTTCAGGCCTAGGAGCCTCAGAGCCCCAGTTGGGTCCTTCGGGGCAGGTGGAGTATTTCGGAATTTTCTCCCTTGCTGGTGCCGATGCTGGCCCCAATGGTACCCTGTGCCTTTCCCCCTCATTCTATCTCCTCACAGGGGCCAGCACAGGTAAAATATCCCTCCCCCTCTCTTTCTTCCAAGTCAGTGTTGGATCTTTGGGTGACCCATCATGACCAGCATCCGTGCCAGGTCCAGCGCCGGCTTCCGTGGTGCTTGGTCCGGCACCGGTTCTGGTATCTCCTATTTATCCTCTTCCTAGACCAGGCAGTGGCTTATTAGGGGTAGCTCCCAACCCCTCGGAGGGTGATGTGGAGCAGTATGTGTCTGATCCTGACCTTATTTCTGAAGAAGGTGATGAGGACTCGTTCTACAGCGTGGATTGTAAGTCCTCATTACCAGCTGGAAATCCAGTGGAGGACCTCTCCTTCCAGTCTTTACTTAAGAATATGAGGGCAACCCTGGCTCTTCAGATGTCTTCTGTAGACCTGGGTAGGCTTTTGTGCCTATGGATTCATGTCCTGAATATTCCAGTGAACCTTAGGCCACCTGTTCCTTCCCCCACCACCACCACCACCCTTCGAGACCTTGTCTGAAGCTGTATGGGCAAGGCTTGCTCTTATTCCTTCTATCTGCAAGTCCATAGACAGGAAATGTATCCCTCCCAAAGAAAGGCCCATTTTAGCCTCACAATGCATCGCAGATGTGCTGGTTGTCCTTGCTGAAAATGACAAAGCTGTTCTGCTCAAGAAGTATCGGCATGTCCTATCAATAAGGAGTCTCACAAGAGAGATACCATGGGGAAAATGGCCTTTGCAGCCACGACTTTGGGCATGCGTATCGCCAGCTACCAAGGGCATTTCTCCCAATACAAGTATGCCCTTTGGACTTCCCTTAAATCCCTAGTGGAGGATCTTCTGGAGTCTGACTCTATAACAGGTTTCACAGACTGTTACCCAGAGGATAGAATGCAATAGCCATCAGCTGAAAGCTTCCATGGACACATACGACAGTCTCCAGGGCAGCCACTGCTGGAATCTGTATTAGAAGACGTTCTTGGCTTAGGATATCAGGATTCTCCTCCGATGCCCAGCAGCAGGTCATGAATGTCCCCTTTTGTGGTACATATCTGTTTGGCCAAAAGGTAGAACAAACCCTGGAGGCCTCCCAGAAAACCAGGACTGCCACTGAAACAGCCAGGCAGACTTCTTCTGCTCCTCAGAGAGGCAGGAACTGTCAGTTTTTTTGTAAAGGCAGCCCCTTTCAAGGAAGAGGCTGAGGAGCCCCAATAAGCACCAGCCTCCTCAGCCGCAAAAGAAAATGCAGCAGAAGGTACACGGGCCAAAAGCTCCCAGTGCCACCCTCTGAAAGTCTGGCGTTGGTCTGACCTCAGCTGTGAGAGGTGGACTTTTCCACAGCAGTGGGAGGTCATGTGACTCTGTTTTACACCCAATGGGTCCACTGGATTGTTTGAGAAGGATACTCTCTCAACTTTGTGGAGATTCCCCCGGACCTGCCACGCAAGTGACAACACATTCTTTCCGCAGCTCAATCAGACCTTCTCACTTCAGAAATACTTGGCCTTCTCAAAAACAGGGCAGTGGAAGTAGTTCTTGGGCAGAGCAGAACATGGTGTTCTACTCCCATTATTTTCTAGTTCCAAAGAAGACAGGCAGCATGCGCCCCATTCTCGACCTCAGACAGCTAAACTAGTTCCTGTAGTGAGAGAAGTTCTAAATGGTCTCTTTATGGACACTCATACCACTTCTCAAACAGTACAACTGGCTGGCATCACTGGACATGCAAGACACCTACCATCACATTCTAGTACACCCAAATCACAAGTACCCTTGCTTTGTGGCCTTCGGTCAACATTACCAAGTCAGAGTCCTGCCCTTTGGGCTGTCCTCAGCACCTCCATTCTTTACCAAGTGTTTTGCAGACCTCGCTGCACACCTTTGAAAGCTCGACGTTCAAGTCTTCCCCTACCTAGACGATTGGCTTCTGGCAAGCCTGTCAAGGCAGGAGACAGAGAGCAGTATCCACAGCATCTCAGTTCCTCACCTCCATGGGGGGTTCTGCTGAACCTGGAGAAGTCGCAGCTTCAATCTTCCCAGCAGCTGCTCTTCACAGGAGCCCTCTTACGCATTACAAAAGCAAGGGCTTTTCTCCCAGAGGACAGAAGGAACAACATTCTCCAGATGGCTTGCTTCGTCAGAGAGAACAACCTTGTATGAGCTCACTCCATGCAACAGATGTTATGCCTCATAGCCTCATCCATTTTCACAGTGCGTCTAGCTCGATTACACATGAGGATCACTCAGTAGATGCTCAGCACACAGTGGTCCCCAACAACACATCCCCAGTCTTACCCCATCAAGGAGACAGAGCTTCTGCGGTGGTCACTTGCATGGTGGATACTAGCGGACAACCTCCTACAAGGTCTGCCCTTTGCCCCACCGGCACCTCAGATCACCATCACCATGGATGCATCTCTGCTCAGCTGTGGGGTTCACTGCCAAAACCTTCACACTCAGGTATTGTGAACTCATGAGGAGTCTCATCTTCACATCAATGTTCTGGAGGTGAGATCAGTCCTGTACACCCTCAGAATCCTGGAAAATGTCAGTCACAAGGTAATCCTTCTTCAGACAAACAAAGCTGTGATGTACTACATCAACAAGTACATTCCTACCCTCTATGCAGAGACACCATGAGAGTATGGGAGTGGTGCTTTGAACACAACATCCTGATTCAGGCCGTTTACCTGCCAGGAACTCAGAACGATCTGGCGGATTATCTCAGCAGAACAGAAGTGAATCCTCACGAGTGGTCACTTCCTCCAGACATTGTGCAGTTGCTCTTCGACAAGTTGGGCAGTCCAGACCTGGACCTTTTTGCTGGCCTTGAAAGATCTGGTTTCTTTGATCAACAAGTTGTCGGAGGCCCCTCTGAGGCAACTGCCTCAGTGAATAGACCTCCTGACACAGGGACCCCTGGTTCATCCCAACCTGCTCTCCCTTCATCTCATGCCTGGCTCCTGAGGAGATGGAAGTGAGCAGGTTTAAAGTTGCTGAGAGAATCTCTTGGCAACTCGTAAGCCTTCCACCAGGAAGACTTACCCAGCTAAATGGAAGTGTTTCTTAGAATGGTGTGCTAAGATCTACCTAGATCCATTTCAGTGTCCTCCAGATAAAGTATTGGAGTACCTACTAGATCGTTCAGATGCAGGGCTGCAATACTCACCTGTAAAGGTACACCGATGTGCGCTTTCTGCCTTTCATGAGCCAGTCCAGAACATATCCCTGGCTCAATTACCATTATTCAAGAGATTCCTCAAAGGCATTCTTCACACGAGGCCCCCAGTTATGAAGCTGGTTGCCCCCTGGGATGTTAATCTCATGCTAGACATGCTCACTCATAAACCATTTGAGACTCTAGCCATGTCATTAGAAATTTCTGACCTGGAAGACCACCTTTCTGGTGGCCATCACTTCTGCTCGAGTGGTCTATGAAATACATGCCTTGGTCACAGACCCTTCATATACCGTCTTTCATAAAGACAAGGTGGTCCACCGTACTCACCCTAAGTTCTTATCCAAAGTAGTTTTGGATTTCCACCTCAACCAGCCCTTGGTTCTTCCCACTTATTTCTCTAACTTCCAAAATGAAGGGGAACATGCCCTTCATTCCTTGGACATTAAGAGGGCTCTACGATTCTACATCGATAGAACCAGGGGTATCCGTTAGGCCAAGCAACTCTTTGTGTCCTTCAGAGTAGCCATCAAATGTATCTCTGCTTGGACAGTGGCATGTCTTTGCCATTACTACTCTATGGCACAGGTCAAGTTGGAGGGCCAAGTGCACGCCCACTCTACCAGAGCTGTTGCTGTATCCTTGGCAGAGGTCCACTCTCGTCCCACTGAGGACATTTACAAAGCGGCTACTTTAAGCTCAGTGTACACTTTCATGAAGCACTACGGTCTGAATGTCCATGCCAGACAGCATGCTTCCTTTGGTAGGACAATCCTTAATGGAATTCTGTCCTGAGTGAGCCCCGTCTCCTACCACCTTGCTCGAGGAATTGGTTTTAGTTTGGTACTCTAACCCAGAAGTATGAATTAATGGTGAAGACTGTAAGTCAAACATATGAAGAAGCCAGCAGAAGAAGGCCATTTGGTCTATCAAGTCTGCTCGTATTGCAGGGTCCACAGCTTGAGCTAATGTCCCTGCCCTCCCTTCCCGCTCCTCCCATCCTCCCTGCCCATGATCCTTACTTCCCCCCATGCCTATCCCAGCCTCTCTTAAAGCTGCCCACTGTCTTCAATGAGATGACCTCTTCTGGCAGTGCATTCCAAGTGTCCACCACCCTTTCTGTGAAGAGGTGCTTCCTGACCTCCCTCCTAAACCTCTCCCCCTCCAGCTTAAGACTGTGCCCCCTCATGTTATGGTTGCCACTCAGCCTAAAGAGATTCTCCTTATCAGCCTTATTTATCCCTTTCAAGTACTTGAAGGTCCCAATCATGTCCCCTCTCTCCTGTCTTCCAGGGAGTACATGTTCAGTGCCCTCAACCTCTCCTTGTATGCCTTGCTCTGCTGACCCGCTATCATCTTTGTAGCCCTCCTCTGGACCTTCTCCAGCAGGTCAATGTCCCTTTTGAGGTGTGGGTCCAGGAAGATATGAAAATTATGAACTCACTGTAATTCTTGATCTTCTTGGGCAAGTCTTTACCATTTATTCATATGCCCACACACCATCCCCCCGAGTTCACTCAGTCTGTTTCTGGTCTTCCCTCCCTTGTTTGGGTCGGGCTGTGAAGACATTGTTTAAACTGACCCTTCTTATATGGGTCAATTAGGCTATCTTATACCCTTGTTAGGTTAAGTGTTTCTTAGATTATATTATGCTGCAGCTCCTTGGTAACAAAAAAAAAAGATACAGAGGTGGTTAGAGGGTGAAAGCCAAGGTAGCCTACACAGGCGTGAGCCAGTCTTGCGGTGCCATGCATGCACGGTCCTACCTCGGCGCCTTCCCTCCTGAAGAGTTTTGGCTCCCGCGAGGTCCCAGCACTTCCTGCTTGTAACCCAGAAGTATGAATAAATGATGAGGACTTGTCCAAGAAGATTAAGAATTCAATCAATCAATCAGATCAATCAAAATCTTTATTTATCCAGGCTAACATCATTGAGCAGAGCTCATTTACAAGATGGACCTGGTTAGAACAAGGTCAGGGTACAATAAGGCAACATACATATATCTATATATATATATATACATATATATTATAGTAGCACGTTAGCGCTACCATAGTTAGGGTTGAGGAGCCATTTACATGTTAAACCCCAAATTTTGCACCTTAATAACTTTGTAACCGTTCAACGGATTTGCCTGAAATTTGGAATACATGATCAAGACCCATTCGCCTTGGGATTTGCCAAGTTTCGTACCGTTCGCGTACAGTATATGGCTGTGGAGTTATTAGGCGTGATCTGCATGCGCATTTACGCTTTTTTGGAATTCTACGGTCGTCTCTACAGGTCACACGCTTTGCGCGACCCATCTGAAATCTTAAGGGAACATGCGGCCAGGGTCCCCGATGTGCCTTTTGAAGATTTCGTGAAAAAATATTAAACGGTTCAAAAGTTATTCAAAAAACAAGATCCATTATAAATCAATGGAAAAAGTTAACAAAAAGTTTGACAGTGTCGCAAATGCAGTTTTTACTTTCGCAAATGGCCCTTTTACTTTTGCAAATCCGCCATTTTGTTTTCAGTTTGTCATCAGAAAAATGCTTGGCATTTAAATGTGGGACCCTCTAGCAACCTAATTCTTTTTGTATTCACCTAGTTGGACCCTGAGGATGTTAGGCATGTCTTTGTTTTGGGGTAAAACACCTCAGAAATAAGTTTTTCAAATTTCTGGAAAAAGTACTTTTGCACGCACGACACTGTCAAATGAATTTGCGAAAGCTTTCGCAAAGTTCAACAGTACTTTTCCAGGTTGTGGGAAACTGACAGCAATTCTTTGGCACCCTGCTGCAAAAGAATGGTCTGGTCTTTTTGGCTGAAATTTGGAGGGAACACAGCCAACATCTCACAGATGTGCCTTTCAGTGTGTTGGTGAAAAAATATTACAAGGCGGCAAAGTTACAGCACTCCAAAGTTGATGCTTTTTCCCATATGATAAAATTATGGCGTGCGCTGCATTACAGGAATCCTTTGGCGCCCTGCTGCAAAATACCGGTTTGGTCTATTGGGCTGAAATTTGGAAGGAAGAAAGCCAACATCCCACAGATGTGCCTTTCGTGGTTTGGTGAAAAAAATATTACAGGAAGCCAATGTTATGCCACTCTAACTTCTTTTTTCCCAAGGATAACATTACGTGTTCGGCCATGTTTTCAGGGCCCATATCTCGAAATGGTGTGGAGATACTGAATTTTCGTTGGAAAATTCTTAGCTCCTACCAGGGCTAAATACAAAACCAGCCAAGAAAGTCATAAATCATATGACTTTAAAAAGTTTTCTACGCCATACGGTTCCTGAGATACAAGCAGTTTAGTATTCCAACTCCTCATTTTCTGCTCCGAGACCCATTATTATGCATACATTCTTTGTACTCATTTTCTTTCTCTATGCAGCTTTTGGGGAAAACCAGCCTGTGCGCTCACATTACTGTTACTGTTATTGCTTCCGCTTCCGTACCCATTTCACTTACCGTTTTCGTCTACGCCACCATGTGTGTTACCCTTTGCATTTTCATTTGCGCTTGCTTTTGTGCTGTTTTTTACATTTCCATCTACAGTTCTGTTTCTCTTTCTGTTTCGCTTTGCGTCACCATGCGCATTACCATTTGCGTTTGCGGGCACAATGTTACTATGTGCCAAGACATCACATGGTGGGAGCGCGGGGCCCCCGCCACCGCATTACATTCACACTTTCTCGTTATCATTCTCAAAAAGAAGGGAAATTAGAGGCAAAAAACTCTGTTTAATGCATTAGGGTTGTTCCACTGTGACAAAAGTGAGGAAATTTGGTGTTAGGGTTGAAAGCCCCCCTTGGACCCCCCTGCCCACACCCCCAACTGGCATCGGGGTGCGCGTTGGGGTTGTCGGTTCTAACTCTCACCCCATTCTCCCTATACCTCTACTTCTTCACATCTGATGGGGTGAGATTTAGGGCTAGCAACCCCAGCGCACCGAATGCCGATTGAGGTGTGGCGAGGGCAGAGGCTTCAACCAACACCGATTCCTCACTTTGTCATGGCACGACCCTAACTAACGCATTAAACAGAGTTTTTTGCTCTAATATATATATATATATATATATATATACACACAAACACACGTATACACATTAACACAAATGAGTACAAAGGTTCTGATAAGGTGTAGAAAAAAAGAACCATAACAGAGGAGAATCCATTTACAAAATTGCAGACACACCATTAGCAGCATTATATAAATACATATATGTCATAAGGTCCATTTACATGATACTACAATACAAATATATACAAACTTGCCAGGGGTGATAATGAACACAGCCCATGAGGCAGACATGAACAGCCAGCTAACGGAAGGTGGGGGGACCAAGTGGAGAGTGGAAGTACACTGAGTCAGAGAAGGTCTTCGGGGGAGAGGGGGGTAACTACTGTGATAAGGGATATGACAGAGAGGACTGGCAAGGGACAAGGGGGGCTGGGAAAGGAGGGGCGGGTGATGTTTGACCAAAAGATGTAGGTAAATCCACCCTATAAGGGGGAACTGAGGATGAAGATGCTTGATGTGAGTCAGTGCCGAAAAGAGATGTAGAGACACGGAACAGAAATCACAAGATGGTTGAATATACAGTTAAAAAGGCATAAGTTGGGTACGGCAGCTTAGTCAGGGTGCTATGGGCCAGGTAAGCAATGGAACAAATTGAATATGGCAACAGATTAGAATCATGGAAAACAGTTGCACGGTTCATTTCTGAGACGAGAGTATAAAGACTTGAAGGTAGAGATGCTGATGTGTGTGCTAAATTTTAGCTGGTTTTGCAGTTTATTCCACAGGGAGGGCAGCACAAAGCTTATAGCTGCCCTACCAAAGCGAGAGCTAACTTTGGGTACTTTCAATGAGATAAATGTGCAACTTCTCAGGGCATACTTGCCTACTGAGTTTAGAGGGAGACAGTCTATAATATATTGGAAGTTTTTTGAAATAGCTCTGAGGGTCCATATAGCTGCATTTCTATCGTGCCTATACTGTAGGGAAGTCCACCCCACTGCTTCATATAAGGAGCAGTGATGCATAGTATAGGGAAGACCTGTGATAAACCTCAAAGCTCTATGATAGAGCATGTCTAGTTTTGTAAGGTAGGGCATTGATTATACAGGAAATCAGCGTAGTCTATCAATGAGAGAAAGGTTACTTGGACGAGCTGCAGTTTAGCATCTCTAGTTAAAAAGTGTGTTACTCTGAAGAAAAGGCAAAGTCTCTGTCGTAGTTTTTGAGTAGCTCCTCGATGTGCTCTGTAAATAAGAGCCTATGGTCCAACCATACTCTCAGGTATTTGAATTTTGAGACAGATTCCAACTTTTCACCTAGAATTGTAGCAATCTATGGCACTGGTTCTGTTAAGGCCAATTTTGCTGCAGGAACAGAAGGAGAAAAAAGCATTGCTGTGGTTTTCTTGGCGTTGATAGCTTTTTTTTTTTTTTTTAAGTTGATATTCCAACAGGTTGAATTCAGATTGAAGGTCACTACATGCAGCTTGTAATGTTGGGAGGCTCAAGTAAAGAACTGTATCATCTGCAAACAGATGAATGTTGGCCTTGGTTATGCTGTCATCAATGTTATTGATGTAGATTGCAAATAATAGAGGACCTAAGACAGATTCCTGGGGGACACCTCTTAAAAGAGGTTTGAGAGTTGAGAGATCTCCTTTGGCCTTGACCTGCTGGAAGTGGTCAGACAGGTAGTTATTGAACCACTGCAAAGATAATGGGTCCACACCTAATGAATTCAGGGAAGAGCAGATTATGATGGACAGTGTTGAATGCCTTGCTTAAGTCCAAGAACACAGCACAGATGTAGTTTCTATTATCAAGCTCTCTTTGCCAATCGTTGGTCACTTTGGCGAGTGCTGTGATAGTGCTATGATTCACTCTAAAACCTGATTGGACAGTGTTTAACAGGTTCATAGTTTCTAGGTAAAGCCTCAGTTGCTCACTTATGATTTTTTCCAGTAGTTTCGACAGGACAAGAAGAATTGAGATCAGCCTGTAATTATTGAGATCACAGGGATTCCCTGACTTGAACAGGGGTATGATATTCGCTGTTTTCCAGTTTGAAGGAATGAACCCTTGCATCAGGGATAGGTTAAATAAATGGGTTATGGGCACGGCTAGCACTTGAAAGGTCACCTTCAAAAAATATGGGTCAAGGGTGTCCGCACCAGCACTTTTTTTTTTTTAATATCCATCTTCAGTAACAGACAGGTCTTCGACCTCTTTCAATGTAGTAGGGTGCAAGAATACTGAGTCAGTGACATGGGGTTCAGCATCTTGAGTGCCCACCTGGGAGCATATCAGATTTGCAGGAGAATTGTCGAATGCTAAGCCTGCAGTAGCGAAGTGATTATTGAAAGTGTCCAAAACCCCCAACCTATCGCTGATAGTATTGTTGCCAGAAGAGATCTTGTCCGGTAATGAACTGCCAGGCATGTGGCCTGACAAGTCCTTAATAGTTTGCCAAAATGTTGTTGGATTCTTAGAGGCAGAGTCAAATTCAGTGCGATAATAAGCGGCTTTTGCGTTTCTAACCATTTTAGTTAACAAGTTTCTTGCCCTCTTGAACTGGCACCAGTCCGCAGGAGTCAGAGTTCTGCGTGCTTTTTACCATAGTTGAGTACGTAATTTTCATTTACATAACATAACTCTAGTTCTTAAAGAATATGTTCTCCATCAAGCCACACTCGCTCACCCTCCATCCCCCTCTCTTTGCAACGGTAGCCAGAGTCAGGGCTATGGTTCCCTGTGAGCAGTGCACACTCAACAGCAGGTAAGGCTGCTCACAGCTGTGTCTCTTTTTTTTGTTGGTGTTCGCTTTAGGCTGATACATCTCTAGGGTTTTCCCTGTGATGGCCAGTTGGCCCTATTTTTTTGTCTACCCTCAGGTGGTATCAGGTGCTGACTAATGCCCTCTGTGGAATCAACTAGAGGCGTTTATTACTTAGGTTTTTATTTTCTGGTTCATCAGAGGTATGGTTGGAAACTTGCCTATTCAATTTTCCATGCTCTAATTTCTTCCTATGTTTTTAGCCTTGATGAAGCATCTTCTAGCCAGTAAGGTCTCCAGACTTCGGAACCTCCGGGAACTTACATCTGACCTTCGTGTACAGGGCGCTATCCCTCTAGAATAATGTTTCCATGTTTTGTCTTTCTCAACTTGTCCTCCATTTTTGTTGACCTTCCACCAGCCTGTGTTGTTTGCAGCTGACCACATCTGATTTTTATTCACTCTGCCTAGTTCCATCTATGTAACACTCATTTCAGCTTTTTCTTTCCATGCAACTCATAGCAGGGTAATTACTTATTATGGCATACATCCCGCTAAAACATTAGCTATTGAGGCAGTGTGCTGTTTCAACAAGGCATTAATGGTGTCCTTCCCATACTAGGGGACCACTTGGCCTTTTGATTGTGCTGTACCCTCCTTTGTTTTCACTTCACATGGCAATCAGGCTGATTGGAAGTACACATCTGCTGTTCTCCAAACATCTACAGTGCCCACTTAATTGGGGTACAGTATTTATAGCTATTGACTGCCTTGCAGCATGGCACTCTCAGGCTGTACTGGGCCTCCTCAGGATTTAACAGGGCACCCCTTTAGTATATGCACTTGTGCCATTAGGGCACTGGGCAACAGTAGGGTGAAGTCACCACCTTGTTTCTCTTTACCTTGAGCCACATGGAAGATGGCTCTAGCGCATGATTCCTCATTTTCCAGGCTATATATCTGCCTACTACTTTGGGGAGTAAACAATGCCTTGGGAAGGGAAACTTTTCCCTCTGCCCCTTCATTTGCTAGTCATTTATTTGTTCAAGTTTAATCAGTCTGTATCCTTTCTGTTCTTTTCTATCTTTATACATGGCACTTATTCTTCTTTCCTTGCTAAAACAACTGAGGCAGTTGGGGCATCAGTGATGGTTGTTGGCTCAGCATGTGGTGTCACACAAGAGCCATTATTGGCACCCTCACTAACACATTTGCTCCCACGGAGTCCTAGCGCCTCCAGCCCTATGATCAACCAAGATGGCGGTTGTTGTGAGCCAGCCAGCATTAGTTCTTCAGTTTTGCTCTGCTTTATCTTTGCTTAAATTTTTATCTTATTTTATGTTGTTTATTTTTGTTGTTTTGTTTTTAGAACAGGTAGGGGTGAAGAAGTGAGGTAGACCAGGGTTAAATACGCTAAATACACTAGCGCTGAAAGAGCTGTATTGTTAGCGTTGTTGCCAAATTGCCGCTGTTTTTAAAGCTTTAACGTTATAACACTACATAGACTCCTCTGCAAATTTAGCTACAGAACAGAGGAATTTTTACAGTGCAAAATGGAGTGGGCTTGCAACGTTTTGTTGGGCCTTTTTGAAGTTGGGATGTGGATGCCTGTTTGCGTTAGATATATATCCAGCTAACACCTGGTAGCTGCTCCTTTGAAGTGGAGGTTTGCTTTTTCCCTGTTTGGCGGGTCGGGTGGCTGGCTTTAAAGGAGAGTTGGGACTGTGCGAAGAAGATTGTCAGACAGGAGTTGAACTTTGGAAGGGCTACTAAACATCTAGCTATTGTATATAGCTGAAGGACTTCTGGTTTTGTGGATTATGGTGCTTCTGGGTGCGGTGAGATGTACTGGATTGATCAGAGACTCGACCTTTTCGGCATAGTAACAACTGACCCGACCCATCAGGGATGTCTGGTTGTGGGATTCGCGGCTACACAGAGAACCTCGGCTTGATCTTGCTGGGTAGCCGGCTAGTTAGCTTGGGTGTTCTCTAGTCTCTCCACGGGGTCATCCAGTGGGTAGACCTTGTGGAGTTTCATGGTGGGGGCCGTGGATCCTCCTTCCTAGCCCCTGGTTAAGGAGTTTTGGGTTTAGGTCTGATGAAGTTGAGTGGAGCGGTCTCAATACCAGCAAGAGGATTTTTACAAACTATTCTCCGGAATACGGTCAGACAATTCATTTTATTTTCTGGTTGTTCTGCACTACCCCTTTTATCATGAGAGGGTTGAGGGGTCATAATTTTGGTTTAGCTATTATTAAACTTTCATTGGGAGTGAGAGTCCCTTGCTGAATCTGTTAATCCCTGTTGTGAGAGGACCTGGGGACTGACAATTTGTTTGTTCTATGTTTAGTTTGACTGTAGTCTGTGCTGCCTCACAAACAAACTCTCTGTCTGGATACCTGGCCTCCTTTTTTCTACAAAAACTGTTTTTAGGATTTATTAGGAGTATTTTTGTGGTTTGATTTTATTAAAGGGTTTTGGATTGGGATTTTCCCTCTAGTGAGAGTAGAGGGAATTGTTTATTTGCTGTTTGTTTTTATTTTTATTTTATTTGTTTTTTCACTTTTTCTTTCTTAGATTTTATTAGTTATTAGTTATAAGTTTATAGTGTTTCAGTTGTGTCTAACTTCTGCTGATTGGTTCTAGGAATTTTTCGACAGCATGTGTTGGGGCTGTGTTTCTGTAGGCAGGCACTATTCCTCCTCCAGACTGAGGGGTCTGCGCCCCTTCAGTAGCTCCCAGTTGCAGCCCGAGGTCTGTCGATGTTGCCGGACCTTAGGGATTGCTCGGAGGAGGTGGGTGCTTCAGCTGGGGGGGTGGAGCGGAGTGAGCAGATGGGGTGGTGGGGTTGGGAGATGCCCTGGGGTGAAATGGGTCCAGGATAGGGGTCCGCGATACCTGGTTCCCATACCCAAGGGCTCCACTAATGGTGGGCAAGTCGTCCACTCCTGCAGTGCCTCTCATCCAACCCGGGCTGTGTTATGCAATGCCAGGTCTACAAAAAAACAAGATAGCAATTATTGCTGATCTTGTTGAGTCATCCGACCTGGCTTGCATCACCGAGACCTGGCTGGATGAGAATGCTGGCCCCATTTTGTCATCCGCTATTCTAGCAGGGTACTCAGTGATACACCACTCGAGATTGGATCACGGGGGTGGGGTTCGCTATCTGTTTTAGATCAGAATCAGGCCTTGTGGAGGTTCCAATGGTATCCCCTGGATCCTTTGAGTATATTATGGGAGCAGGTGTAGGCTGCAGAATTCTACTTGTCTACCGTCCACCCGGTGATGAGAAAGGTTTTCTGCAAGAAGTAGCAGACTTCATTACTGACCTGGTGTTGGAGCCCTCCAGGTGGTTGGTCCTGGGGGACTTCAATGCCTGGATCGATGATGAACTCTCACATTTTGGTCAAAACTTCCTCCAACTTATGAATTCATTGGGCTTCACACAGGTTGTTACCACTGCAACCCATATTCAGGGTCACTCATTGGATCTAGTGTTTACCTTGGGGATGGAGATCACTGGACTGGTGGTGGAACTAGTCGGGGGGTCTGACCATCACACCATAAGGTTCAATTTAATGACCCCCCCATGAGACCTACCCCTGTGGAGATGATCCAGTACTGCCCTTTAAGGGGTGTTACCCCCAAAGGTCTGATGGTGGTGCTGGATCTATCAAGTTGGCCTGTGGAGTGCTTGGAACCAGATGCCTTAGTAGCGCACTATAATAATATGGTGCTGAAGGCTCTGGATTCCATAGCTCCTGTCCGGGTTCGCCCCCTCTCCCTCCGCCCTCGTTCTCTTTGGTTTGATGGGACATTGAGGGAGATGGGGAGAGTGGGGCGAAGATTGGAACATTGTTGGCGGAAGTCCAGCCTTGGAAGTGACAGGCTTAGATTGATCGCCCATTATTCGGACCATCAATTAGAAATCTCCCGTAAGAAGGCAGAGTTCCTGTCCAGGGAGATTACTGCATCAAGGAATCGACCAGCTCTGCTCTTTCAGACTGTAGCTAGACTGTGCAATCCAGCCTGCATGCAGGGCTGTAGAGCTTGTTCACAATCAAAGTGTGATGAGTTTGCTTGGTTCTTTGATGATAAGGTGTCAACGATCAGGTCGGACATCCGCACAGTGTGCTCAGATGAGCATGGCAGAGATCGATGTGTGGTTACAGGCCCTCGGTCTGTCTGGACAGACTTTGACTGGCCAGTGATCATGGATATCATGAAGATTGTCCAGAGCTTACGGCCGACTTGCTGTCATTTGGATCCTGGCCCCACGCGCCTCCTTATGGGTTGCGTGGAGGTGATCGGGCCAGTCCTTGCTGAGATATTCTGGTGCTCATTGGATCAAGGGGTATTCACAGAGTCCTTGAAAGAGACTGTTGTGACATCCCTCTTGAAGAAACCTTCCCTTGACTCAGACTGTCTCGCAAACTACAGACTGATCTCTAACCTGCCCTTTTTGGGTAAGGTTATTGAGAAAGTAGTCGCGCTACAGCTCAATGACATTTTTTTAACACCCATGGAATCTATGATCCTCTGCAGTCCAGTTTCAGGAAGAGGCATAGTACCGAAACAGAGCTGGTTCGGGTACTTAATGACCTCCTAATTGCGAGAGATTGGAGGTGCCATTCGATCTTGGTTCTCCTTGGTCTTTCTGCTGCGTGTGACACTGTGGACCATGGGATATTGTTGGAACATCTGCAGCTTATCTGTGGACTGTCTGGGACAGTCCTCAGATGGTTTTATTAATTTCTCATGGGCAGATCTCAGAGGGTAGTATCAGGAATTTTTCCCTCTGCTCCCTTTGTGCTGCCCTGTGGAGTGCCACAGGGTTCTGTGCTCTCTCCCATGTTGTTCACGGTGTATATGCTACCATTAGGAGACATTATTAGGTGCTATGAGCTGAGTTTTCACTGCTATGCAGATAATACTCAGCTCTATGTGTCCTTTGTACCCGAACAGAATGACGCACTTACGGTCTTTAACAATTGCCTTGCTGAGATCCAGTACTGGATGAGTGCCAACTGGTTGAGGCTGAATCCGGATAAGACCGAGGTATTGGTGGTGGACCCCGGTCACCGTGTAGATAAGTTGACTCCTTGATTCCCCTCTGGCCTTGTGCTGGGGGGGAACCAGTTGAGACCTTCTGAACGGGTGTGAAATCTGGGCGTAATACTTGACTGCGAGCTGACACTTTAGTCCCAGGTGTCAGCCATTGTCAAGTCCTCGTTCTACCATCTGAGGAATATAGCCCAGATAAAGCACCTTGTTCCACACAACGACCTCCCTATATTGGTTCATGCCTTTGTTTCCTCACATCTATATTACTGTAATGCTCTATATCTAGGGTTATCGGGTGTGTACCTCCGCCGCTTGCAGCTGGTGCAGAACGCTGCAGCCAGGTTGTTGACTGAGCTACCAAGAACTTGCCATATCCTAGTGTAAAAAAAAAAAAAATATATATATACTCTGTTTGACAATGCTCACTGAGCGGCTCCCCCCCCTTCCTTTCCCTACTAATTCCTCCTCCCCTATCTCCCTCCCTTCTACCCCCACCAGCTCTCCCCCGACCATAAGTTTTGCACCTTTTATCTTTTGCTTCATTGGAGATTGTATTCTATTGTAACAAAATTGTAATTGAACTGTAACTTTTTTGTTTGTAAGTACTGTGTCCCTTGTACTACTGTTCTGATGTCCTCTTTGTGACGAGATACCTTTGTAAATGAGCCTCTGGCTCAAAGGTTTCTAAACTGATGTTTAAGTAAATAAATAAATAAATATCATGCCAGTTCTGCGTGAACTGCACTGGCTGTCGGTGTGTTGGAGGATTACCTTCAAGGACTCATTGCTGACCTATAAGACCCTACAAGGACGGGGACCAGGCTACTTGCAAGATCTCCTTCGGCCCTATGCCCTTCCTGCTCACTTCGTTCCACCAACGAGGGATTGCTAGAGATTCCCAGGGTTCATCTTCAATCTTCTGGGGCCAGAGCCTTTTCCTTTGTGGCTCCAACCCTGTGGAATTCTCCACTTCATCGGATTAGGGAGTGCCAGTCCACAGAATCTTTTAAGGCTTCTTTGAAGAGTTTTTTGTTTATATCGGCTTTTGATTAGTTTATATTTTGCTGTCTTTTTAACTGTCTAAATTTTTTATTTTTATTTATTACTAATTTTATGTTTTATGTACTTGCACTTTGGTATTTGAAAAGCGCAATACAAATAAATTATGATTTGATTTGATTTGAAAAAGTGTGGTTCTATGGAGAAGACATTACTTGAAGATCTAGAATTATGGTAAGCAACTTTACTATGTCAGTGTTTCCATATTTGTATCACCATTTTTTTTAACACATTAGCATGCCTTGTGCTTTCCTCTGTCAATCTGTGCTGGCATTAGAAGTACAAACACGTGTTGTATATGTTAATTATTCCTGTTAAATATACTGGCACATAGGAGTTCCCCATGGTTTAGCCTATTGGTCGGCTCATTGGAGGGATGGCTGTGGGGGAACTCTGTGGAAAATAATGGTTGGAGGGGGATTGCAGGATCAACCAGATAAAAATAAACATTACAGCCTTATAAGGTAATGAAAACATTCAATCATGTTGCAGTTTTGCTTATCAGGACCTAAAGGTTCAGCTTCTTTGCCCCTGCGGAGCTGACAGTTCTCCTTTAAATATATGGAAACTTTATTAGAATAATGATTTATGCTATTATGACATGTCCAGCTAAGAATATATACAGGACAGCAACGAGAAAATCAACTCCCATAAAAGCAGCCATTGGCATCATTCAAGGCACTTTGCATACATGTCTGTTTGTCTTTGGTTACTCTGTTTCTTTTACATTAAAGTCCTTGTCATTCTGCATGCACTTTTGAATTGTTTAAATAGCTTTCTGGCAATTTTTTTTTTTTTTAGTGCAATTTTTAAATCACTTTTGTCCTGTGCCGACTATCTCTGAAACTACAACTTTTAAAGCAGATATAACCAAAAGTAGCATGGAAACCGCTATATTTCATTATTTTGCTATATTGACAACCATTTTCTACATCTATCAAATGTTTTATGCAAATTACATGGGACTGAAATGCTTTTACTAGGATTACTAGGATTTTAAGGACATATGAGAGCCAGTAGGCCCATTTTATATGTCTCCCACATAAGTGGGACAATTACACCAATTTATTAGTATTATAATAGGTTCTGTCAAGATAGTTCTTAAAGGAATCCAGACTAGAACTATCTATCGCTGCCTGCGGGAGTTTATTCCATAAAATTGGAGCTTTAATTGTAAAATAGTGATCCCTTTTAAATGTATTAGCGTGTTCAACTAAATTTTTTTGGATTCTGTGACCGTAGATTATTCCTAGTATAGCTATATTGCAAGTTAAATTCATTAAGACCAGAATCACTATGGGATAGTTTATACATCTTCAACAAGTCTCCTCTCTGTCTTCGTCCCTCTAGTGTATATAATCCAGACTCCTGTAGTCTTACGTGATAATCCATTGTCTTAAGTCTAGGGATATATTTAGTTGCATTTTTTTGGACCCCTTCCAAAATCTTAATATCTTTTTTTTTAAGTGAGGTGACCAAAATTGAGAACCATAGTCCATAATAGGTCAAACATAAGTTTTATACAAGGGTATATAATAAGTTGTTCTGTTCTATTAACAAATACACGCCTTATCCTAGTTAAAAAGGACTGTGCTGTTTTGGCTATTTTTCTACAATGACTAGCAGATGAAAAATAATTATTAACAACTATACCCAAGTCTTTAACACAGGTTACTGATTTCAACATAGTTTGATTTAGGATGTAAGAATATCCTGGATTATTCTTCCCAACATGGAGAACTACACATTTATCAGTATTAAATTTCATGTCATTTTCCTTAGCCCAGATTTCAATCTTAGCCAAGTCTGAAATCAACTGAAAATGTTTATGAATAGTATTAACTTCACCACCCAGCTTGGTGTCATCCGTGAACTTACTTATACAAGTTTGGATATCATTATTCATGTCTTGAACATAGATACTAAACAAAAGCACTGAACCCTGCGGGACTCCGCTAACCACTAATCCCTCATCAGATAGGGTACTGTTCATAGGTTCATAGATTAGTACGAGTTCAGTAGGTATTTCTACCTTTTATGAACACGTCACCCTATTATGGGTGGAAGCTAAATTTTAAGTTGCCTTTATAGTTATCTAAATTATTTTTAAATGAGGATATAGATTCACTATAAACCACATTAGATGGTAAGTTGTTCCAAGTATTAACAATCCTTTGTGTGAACCAGTTGTTCCTTTTAATTGAAGTATTGTTAGTACCTTTAAGTTTTAATGTATGAGATTATTTTGGTATTTTTATTCCTTTCTAGTCCTATAGTTTCGAAAATTATATCATTCTGAAATGCTTTGTATGTTAAACATAAATCATCACGAAGACGCCTATAGTCCATTGAATAAAGTTCTATTTTTTTAATCTACTTCCATAGTCTAAATTGTGCAAACTGTTTATTTTCTTAGTTGTTTTCCTTTGTATGTTTTCTATAAGTTTATTGTTTTTGATTAAGTATGGAGCTGTTACTGAACTACAATATTCTAGGTGTGGTCTGACAAGACTGGTATATAGTGGTAATAAAAATTTAGCATCTCTACTTTTAATGTTCCTCAGTATACAGTTTAGAATTTTGTTGCCTTTTTTAACAGCTGAAATTGTATGGTTATTAAAACTAAAGTCGCTTGTGATAGTAACTCCTAAATCTTTTTCTTGTGTTGTTTTTTGCAAACAGGTATTATTGATACTGTATGGGTAACAAGGGTTATGCTTTCCTAAGTGCATTACCTTACATTTGGTTTCGTTAAATAGAAGACTTTTATTTAAGGACCAGTCTACTAGGTGATTTAAATTATTTTGTATTTCTATCATATCATTTTGATCGTTTATAATACATCCCATTTTGCAGTCATCAGCAAATTTAACCAACCAACAGGAATTGTTAAGAGGACACATAGTTGATATTAGGATGTTAAATAGGGTAGGGCCCAGGACTGAGCCCTGAGGTACACCACTTGAAACCGGGCCCCAGTCAGATAAATAACCCTTGACAGATGCTCGCTGAGATCTGTTTAACAACCATGCATGAATCCATCCTATTATTTTAGGATCTATTTTTAATTTTTCTAATTCAGCTATTAATATTTGGTGTGACACCGAGTCAAATGCCTTGGAAAAGTCCAAGAAAATTATATCCACTGATAATCCTTTATCCAAGGCATGACTAACTGGTTCCAGAAAATACAGTAGGTTAGTTTGACATGATCTATTGCTGACAAATCCATGCTGATAGATATCAAGAATCTTGTTATCATTTAAATATTTAGTAATTCTACCCTTAAGTATCCTTTCTAACAATTTGCACATAACGTCCGTTAAACTAATTGGCCTATAGTTTTGTTAAAGATGTTTATTACCATTTTTATAGATAGGTATTACTATGGCTTTATTCCAATTTGAAACAGTTAATCCTGTAATGACTGATAGATTAAATATTAAGGTTAGTGGTCCAGCCAGTTGTTCCTTTGTTAATAATATAATGGTGGAATACCATCTGGTCCTGGGAAACCACAATTTTTTAAATTATCAATAGCTTCCAATACTTCGCTCTCTGTTATATGGGAAAAAGAAGTAGTTTTAATTTGTTCAGTTGTAGAATCTATTTTACTTGGTTGAAAAATATTTATAAAATAGTCATTTAGTCTGTTGGCAATGTCAATTTCATTGGTAATTAACTGATGGGATGACTGTAATGGTCCTATTGTCGGATTATTTTTTTAGTGAACCTATATAATTATAAAATGATTTTTTTGTTGTCTTTAACATTAGTTGCTAGTCTTTCTTCTATATATTTCTTTTCTTTTATAATCATATTTTTACTTTTATTTGATATTTGCTTATATCTATTACAACTTTCACTCTTTTTATTTTTCTTAAATTTCTTATATAATCGTTGTTTTTTAGCCAGTGTTTTCTTTATTTTGTGATTCCACCATAAGGGGGCTCTTTTATTTTTTACATATTTCTTTCTACTAGGTACCCAGAGTTTAATACTTGTATTTATTCTTAACATGAGTTTGTTATAAACCAAATTAATATCTTTATCAGGTCAACGGCCCAATTCCATTCCATAAAATATTGTTTAATTTTCTTGTAGTTGGCATTTAAGAAGTCTTTTATAATTGTACAGCCCAAAGTTGCAGTTGAATAAGTTAAATTCATTGTTGTATGTACCATATTATGGTCACTATTTGCTATTGGTTGTTCAATAGTTACCATCTCTTCTGCATTTTCTATATTAGAAAATATTAAATCTAATATATTATTTTCTCTAGTAGGTAATTTTACTAGTTGTCTCAAATTATTTATATTCATTAAGTCAAGGAATGAGTTCTCCATAATGGTGTTGGCTTTTGAATTTAGCCAATCAATGTTCAGAAAGTTAAAGTCTCCCATAAACAAGCAATTTTGGTCTAGTATATTATCTTCTATGTTATTTAAGAACTTTTGGTTCTCTTCTGAATTGAGATTTGGAGCTCTGTATCCTAATCCTACCATGATAGTACATTCAGGTGTGAGAATAATTTTAGTCCATATAATTTTGCTTGATACATCCTCTTTTAGATTAGTTACAGTATAACTTTTAAATTTATTGTGAATAAATAAGGCAACTCCTCCTCCTCTGGTATTAATGTGATTTTTTTCGTATTTAGTATATCCCAGTATTTCAGTGCCCCGTCCTCATTTTTGAACCAAGTCTCCGTTACTCCACATATATCAGTGTTGTTTACATATACATATTCAGCTAACTCATCAATTTTATTTAACAAACTTCTTGCATTTAAAAGTGTTATGTTTATTTTAGTATTATCTATTATTGGCTTATTACTGTCCTTAGGAGTACTGGTATTTGTAATGTATTTATTATCTTGCTGATATAGTCTTTTAGTATTTAGAGAATCCAACTTATTTGGAGACTCCCCCTCATAATTTAGTTTAAAAATTTGTGAATATTGATTAACATTTGTTTCCCCAGTAGATCATTTCCTCTCCTACTAAGGTGTAGACCATCATATGCGAATAATTCGTCTCTATGAACAAAGTCTTCCCAATGAGTTATACAACCGAGTTCTTGTTTCATGCACCATCTTCTTAACCAGTTATTAATCACTTTTATTTTATTTTGATTATATTCTGAAGCCTTGGGTATAGGGAGAATTTCTGAAAAGGTAATACTACAGTTGAGTTCTATTAGTTTATTTGTCATAGACACAGTCTTGTTTAATTTTATTTATTGGTTCTCTGAATATGTTATTTGCTCCTGCATGGATTATAACATTTGAGTTTTGCGAATTGGGTAAAATATCCTCTAACATTAGAGTGATATCGCCTATTTTTGCACCTCTAAAGGTAGACACAGTTCTAAACTCTTTGTCCGGATTACAAATCTGTCTGTCAAGAAACTTGACCATTGAATCATGCAATACAAAAAGAGGATTGGATGATGTGTTGTTTACCACAGCTGTTTGAATGTGATTTGTAATGGGTTTAGAATTTGTTTTTTGTTCAAGATTTTGGAACTCCATATGGCTATTGGAAGGATTTTCAGTAATCCCACTATCTGACCCATTTTCAATATCTTTTGTAGTATTTAAGATAGAATATTGATTAGACAATGTAAGTTCAAAAGCTTTTGCCCTTCTACCTTTTTTGGCTGCTCTAGTGTTGTTAACAGTTACCCAATCATCATCTAAGGTAACATTATCACATTCTCTTAATCTTTTTTTATTAATTACTGGAAGATCAACTAATAAGTTAGAGTTTGTATTTAATGTCAGTGTTTCTGATTTTCTGTTGGGTTCGTTTTAAAGTTAACTAGGTCATCATTAGTAGCATTTTCTGTCAGATTATTAATATTCCCAGTTATATCCTTCAAAGGATTTACTAATTGTTCACTAGATGATTGAAACCTATTTGTCATATTTTTTTGACTTGTTTCTAAATTTTGAAGCCTCTCCCCAAATGTTAAAATTTCTAATTGAAGTTCTTCATTGATTATACATTTAATGCATTTATTACTTGATTGTGAATCAAGAAACTCTGATGTGAATGAGTACATGGTACAAACTGGGCATTTAATGCCAATGTCCCCCGATTCTGATCTAATATAATCTGCCATACTTAGTTGTTTTTGGAAGATAAAATAAGGTAAACTTACAATTACCCAATTTTGAATTATAGTTCTGCCACGAATCCACGCTCCCACACTGAACACGCCAAACATGCGCCGACGTGCGTGTCTTTGCATGCGTCTTCAAGCGCGTTAGTGGGCTGCCCTGCTCTAACTCACCCTGCTCATAATAGCGTAGTTATATGGAGTGCGTTGACCCAGAAGCTATTCGTGAGGGTCACGAATCTTTGGAGAGTTAAAACTCTCTAATTCAACTCCAAAGGTGTTTATTTAGTACAGTTTTGCCCCCAAATAGTTTATCCAAGAAGTAATTTAACAATAAGGTGATAAAATTGAGTCTGTAGTTCTCCGTAGTGAGTAAGAACTACAGGCTCCTCTTCCTGCTTCCTGTGCAGGGCTCAAGTTGTCGGCAGGTATAAACAAACACAAAATATAAAAATCTCAATAAAAGATCACAGAGCAATAATGTCAAGAGTGTTTAACATGTTACATTTAGATCTGAAAAACTAGTTTAGGACCCGCTCGTGTCACTGCAGTTATATAGAGTTTGTTGACCCGGAAGCTAGTCGTGAGGGTCACGAATCTTTGGAGAGTTAAAACTCTCTAATTCAACTCCAAAGGTGTTTATTTAGTACAGTTTTGCCCCCAAATAGTTTATCCAAGAAGCAATTTAAAAATAAGGTGATAAAATTGAGTCTGTAGTTCTCCGTAGTGAGTAAGAACCACAGGCTCCTCTTACTGCTTCCTGTGCAGGGCTCAAGTTGTCGGCAGGTATAAACAAACACAAAATATAAAAATCTCAATAAAAGATCACAGAGCAATAATGTCAAGAGCATTTAACATGTTACATTTAGATCTGAATAACTAGTTAATACGCACTTTTTGTTTTCTATTTAATAACCAATTGTATATCCACTTAATAAACTGTTACCCTGTAATGTAATAAGTTTGGTAATCAATTTACCATGAACCACTCTGTCAAAAGCTTTAGAAAAAGCTAACAGTATTATATCTAATGGAATGCCTTTGTCAAGACTCTTACTATCATCATCATAGAATGTAATCAAATTGGTGGTACACAACCGTCCCTTGACAAAACCATGTTGTCTACCATCAATTTGATCGGTATTTTCTAAATATAATGTTAACCTATTTTTAATAAGGTGCTTCAGTAATTTACAACAATGGAAAGTGAGGCTAATGGCTAATACCCTACCCCTATCACCTGTTTTATGAATCGGCACCACCAATGCACTTTTCCAATCATCCGGTACGTATCCTTCCCTTACTGAATGATTAAAAAGTAGAGAAAGGGGATATGCCAGTGAGCTACCTGCTTTTATTTTATAAAATGGTATTAATACCATCTGGCCCTGGACTCAAAGTAATATCTAACTGGTCTATACGTTTAATAATTTCTTCCTTGTAGTAATAGATATCCCCAGATATTTGGAGTTCTGGCAGGGGTGATATAGGTGGATAGGAAAACACCAAACAGAAATACAAATTGAATTTATTGGCAATGAGTTTGTCATCATATATCTCTTGTTTGTTCTCCGTAATAGGTCCCACAGTTTTAACCCTATTTCGACACTTCGTATTCATGTATGAATATACTGTAACAACTTTCTGTTTTTGGTATGTGCAATCTTAAATTCTAATTGTGCTTTTCGTAGTCTATTTTTTTTAGTGTTTTTTGAGCTAAGTGGTATCTATTCCTTCTTTCTTCAGTAGAATTTATCTTAAATTTACTATATAGTCTCTGTTTATGTTTAATCAATTTTTTGATCTTTTTATTCATCCACTCTGGGACTTTACCCATCTTGTTATATTTTGCCCTGGAAGGGACAGAAAGGTCTTCTATCTCAAATAAAATTTCCTTGAACCTATCCCATGCATTTTGTGTTGATTCTGAGCTAATAACCATCTCCCAATCTATGTCAGAGATAGTCTGACAAATTTTAGAAAAGTCAGCTTTATGATAGTCTTTTATCCAAATTTTAGTACCAGAATAGAATCTCCCCTTAGTTAAATTATATCTAACAGTTAGATGATCACTGTTACCCAATGATGCCCCAATATTTATGTTATATATTTCATTTTTGATATTTGTCCATAATAAATCCAATATGTTACTATCCCAGGTTGGAGAATCAATGAGTTGGTCAACCCTGCTATTAATGCAGAGTTCGAAAAAGTCTCTTTCTCTAAGGTCAGAACCAGAACGGTCCTTACAATTGATTCCTGGATAATTGTAGTCCCCCATTATTATCACATCTCCCAATGAGCACATTTTTTATAAAAACATAAAAATATTTCCCCCATTTTTGAGAATGTTAATTCATGATGGTGTCATAGTATTGGCAATTTACTCTTTATTTTTGCATTTGTAGGAAAAGTGAAGCAAACATCATGACACATTTCCTTCTTTCACTTTTCCTTTGATACACATGTTCATCTAAAACATTGATGTTATAACTACATAAAACAATCTGGCCCCTTACAGATTTTTTCCATAAAAAAGAATAAATCTCACCATGTATCTTAAAAACAAGCATGACAGCCCATGTTTTTTGTTGTGGATTTTAAATGTTTAGATCATAATGTCCTGGGCAAAAAGTCATGCATCTGACATAGGTTTGCTGAAAAAACAGAGGACATCCTTAAGCCAGTGCTTTTGAAACTAGATGGAATGAAATCTTATTTGACTCCCTCTGAACTGTTGTGAAGCCCAGTAATTGTGCACTAAAGATTCAGCAATAGCGGTCTGGTGAATATTGTGTACTAGGACTGTACCTGTGTCACAGAAGTCCTGAAACTAATCAACACCATGGAGCTCGATTTTTAAACCAAAAACTTAGGTGCAAGATGCCTGCGCCAAAGGTGTATGATGAAAGTGGCACTTTGCATCAAAGTTTGTATTTGTCACAGTTTCTAAATGCTGACTGCATCCAAATCAGGATGCCTTGCAGCAAAGGTGCCTGTTCACCAGGTCGCAAGGGGACTTGCACCATGACAGGGCTCCATCATCCCCCTTTTTGCTCTTCTACAAGCCCTGCCATGGTTGCAACAGGAGGCTGCCGTTAGACCAGCCAGGAGGTGGTCTAAGGGCCATGTGCCACTGCTGGGCAGGGCGGTGATGGGGGGCTGCAAGGAGGGTGACCAGAGGCAGAAGAAGCAAGGGGTACCCTAGGGGGCGACAGGGGCACAGCTACATATAGCCAATAAGACCTGGTACAGGGGGCTGGCAGAAAGGGACCGGAACCCGGCCTCAGGAGGATGCAACCATGGCACCTCTCCCATAGATGCTATTGACACCAGTGCTGTCGGCAGGCAGCAGTGGCGGCAGGTTGTGGGGTGCAAGTGGTGGCTGGGAATGGTGCCCAGACACCACAGCATTCCTCTGGTATATTGTACAGTCTGCTTCCATGTGGGGACCATCATGAATCAACATTCTCAAAAATGGGGAAATATTTTTATGTTTTTATACATAAAAGCATTTCAGCCATGTCAGACTGGTTTACGACCAAAAAACAACCTAAAAAACCTGTGCACAGAGAGAGAGAGAGAGTACAGGCACAGAGGATGAGGATGCAGATGCTATATATTTTGTTGCATATCAGTTTTTTCAAAGGAGAGATGAGCATCATGGAAACAACATGGACATGCATTGGGCCATATAGTCACTCCCACTCTACGATGGTAACATTGGTACAAAAAGAGGGACAATTACCTTTCTTTGTACATGAACAATTAGGTGCACTTTACTCAACCTCCATAATTGGGGAACCAGGTGGCCTCTAGTGCCCCTCCAGTGGAGATCGTATTTGATCATATTTTTGCACCTTCTGTTGGACAAAGTGCTAGACCCTTTCTATTTTTGTACATGACAATAGTGATTAGACTCAATGTGCTATAGTAGGGGCAGTGTCAGCATGCCAGTATTGGTCGAAAACCTGAGTATCCACCACTACACCCAGTTTCCAAAGTAGGTATCAATATGCTTCCCCTCCTAAGGGTCCAGAATGGATGCCCAGGAGGACTCTGTCTGGTGTGGGTTCCAGGGGGGAATCCCAGTACCTTTGATAAAGGTGCTACAGTGCCTCCCAAGAAGGCTAAGATTGATGGTCAGGACCATATCATTGGACAATCATCCATTCCTCCACTTTGCGTTTAGGGCAGTTATTCAGCTCGGAGGAACCTAGTTTGTGTACCAAGCTAGGGGTGAAGCATGTGCGGTGGAGAATGCTGAAGTGGAGTTGGTGCAACCTGTTGCTAACAGAGCAGGAGTCTATAGTTTGCATGGCCATGGACCAGTTTGCTGCTGTGTCCCCTCCTGGTCTCCCATGTCCTTTTCCTATTTATGGTGAAGGGCCTTCAGCAGATCTTGTCAGCTGCTCAGCAGCATGGTGTAGCCTAGTTGCTTGAATATGTTTTATAAATACCATTTTTCTGCCTGAGCCATTTAAACACTGTCTACACAGTTCATATTTTGAATAATTATTTAGCATTTGTTTGTTTCTTAACAAGAAAAAAAATTATTGTAAGTCTGCTTAGTAGCTATTCAGCTTTTAACTTAAGCTCTGTGGTATAGACAAGATAGCACTGCTCCCTTCTGCTCTTCAGCACAAATCTGACATTAGAACACTAGAGGAAGCATCAGCACACAGCAACATTTGAATGGAGTTCTGAATCTTGCAAGAATCAGCCTTCACCATTTAGTCCCACCTATGGGTCTAAGCCAAAGGCACGAGAACCCACTGGGAGCAAAGTCTACTGTAGCTCCTGAGGCAACATCTCAGGCTGAAGATGATGCAGTTTTTCTATTGGATCACTATTGGACCCATTAGAAGAAACATTATTACTACTGTGAGTAATTTGTTATTGCACCTCCACCCCACTGCCAGGTTCAGTGTGGAATTCTGGTACTCCCAGCTGACAGCACAGTGCACTGTCACCCTCCACTGCTTGTTTTAAAAATGACATTTTTGGGCTGACCCAATCACATCTTTGCTGATGTACCCTGTAAAATGTAAAAATAGATTCAGCTTTCAGATTTGGTGGAACTGGTACAACAGTCCTCAGTTGGAAGCTCATGTAAACTCATTTGCTCGTGTACATACTCAACATCACTCAGTTACTAAGGTATCAGTTGCCTAGTAATGAAGTTATGGGAGCACGTAAATGTTCTACAGTTGTGTTCCTGTTTCAATTCAAGTGTACTGATTGTTTTGAATCCGTTTACTTGTGCAGTATGTTGAGGCAACTCCTTGCAGAAAACAGTAGAAGATGCAGCAGTCTCTCTTGTATATGGTTATAGAGCCTGCAAAAGATCGATCACTGAATGTAACAGACACCGGGCTTCACTGTATTCTATAACGTAATATAGTTGACAAGGGGCTGAAGCATGGCAAGCAGTGCATGGGTGCTGTCAAGATGGCTGGAAGAGGACTGCCGATTGCTCAGTAGTAGTACTTTGCACTTCTACACAGGTAACCCAGGTTTGGGAGCAAGCTTGGGTCTGCACAGGTCAGGCAGCCTGGCTTGGGAGTGCTCCTGTTGGGAGCGTGGGCCAACGGGGAGGGAGACGGCCCAGCGTGGTGCAGCAGTGGCCCCTTGTGATGAGCCGGGAAGCTTGCTCCTTCATGAGGGATGATGCATACCCAGTGTGCACTGCTGCACCCGAGGCCAACAGAGGCCACGCTGGACATCTAGGGTGGAGGGTGGGACCATGGCAGAAAAATGGATAAACCCTATGTGCACGGCCACTGAGTGTGACTGTCCCTGCAGTCCTTTGGCCTCACACCATGCGGATCCCTGCTGGCTAAGATGGCAGGGGTGGAGAGGCAGATGAGGTTGGGGACTGACAGGGGGCCCAATGACAGGAGTAAGTGGCAGTTGGGGCCAAAAAGCTGAACAAAAAGATGGCTGGAAGAATGCTTGTGGGCAGCCAAGGGAGGAAATGACCAGCAGAGGAGGGGAAGGAATCCTGCTATTTTGCAAGACCCTGGTCAAGCCCCACCTGGAGTTACTCTGCAGTTCTGGATTTCTGATGGCCAAAGGAATTACAAGGTACCTTGGGTAGTAGTGGGTGGAGTATTCTTATAAATTAGCATATGGTTGTTTGAACAGGCTCAGGTTTTTCTGCCACGGGCCCACCCTTCACCCTGCTCTTCAAGTCTGGTGACCGACTCTCCCCTGGCAACTACTGCCTCGTCTCCATCCTACCCCTCTCTCCTAGGCCTTAGAACACATTGTCTCGGACCAGCTTACCGAGTACCTCACCAAATATGACCTCCTATCTCCTGAACAACGTGGCTTCCAGCAGGGCCATAGTACCACCACTGCCCTCCTGGAATTTTCCAGTAACATTCACTCTGCTATTGACAATGGTCACCTGGCAGGTGCTGTCTTCCTGGGCCTATCAAAGGCATTCAACACCGTCAATCACGACCTCCTCACCTCTACCCTCTCTCATCTTGGCCTGTCCCAGAAAGCTGACTCCTGGTTTGCAGATTATCTGACTGGTCACTCTCAAAGGGTCAAAATCTGCTTCACCCTCTCAACACCCCTTCCTGTCTGCTCCGGCATCCCAGGGGGCCCATCCTTGGGGCCCCTACTATTCAGCCTTTTTCTGAATACCCTACCTAAGGCCTGCCCTGGGAATATTCTACTCTACGTGGATGATGCCATCCTCTTTACATCTCACATTAACCCTGCCTCCCTCGAAGACTCCCTCCAGGCCACTTTCACAGTTGCCGAGTCCTGGTTCTCCAGGCACAAGCTTGTCCTGAACCAAAAAAGTCCAAGGTCATGCTCTTTGTTCATCACCAAAATAAACTGAAACACTCTCCTCTCCGTGTCCACACCTCCCTCTCTTTCCCACTTGAACAAGTCTATACCTTCAAGTACCTTGGTGTTACCTTTGACCCCTTCCTTACCTTCCACGAACACATCCATCTTCTCTGCACCTCTGCCAACTCCTGTATCTGCCTGCTTTACCACCATTGAAACTGCCTACCCCAGAATCCCCCCAACTTGCCATCTCTTCCTCTGTCCTATCTATCATTGACTACGGCATTTTAATCTATGGTGCCACTGACAATACCGCCCTCTACTGAGTCAAGGTTGCCCTGAATAAGGTCTGCTACCTTTCCCTAGGCTGTTCAATAACCACCCACACCTGGACTCTGTATAGCCAATCTAATTGGCTTGACTTTGATGGCAGGCTCCAATACCATACCTGCCTCCTAGCAAAAAAAGTCCCAGCTGGCCAAACTGCCCCTAGTCTCTCCCCCCACCCCCGTCACTTGCGACAGCCACTAAGACCACTCATAGCTGACTCAAACCAAAGTACCAAGTGCCACGCCAAAACACTTCCCTTGGCCAACGCTCCTTCCCCTATTGTGTCCCCACCTGGCTCAACTCCTTCCCTCCCCACATCTCCCTCGAACCTAGGATTGGCCAGTTTAAATCTCTGCTCCGGTCCCACCTCACCTCCTCCCACACATGTAATTGCCCCTAGCCACCCCTTCCCCTCTTGACAATGGACTCTGTCCTGCTTACCCCCTGACATAGGCCACCGACCCCAACATTGCTCCCACTACCACCCTTCCTTGTCTGACAATAGGCTTGTCCCTGCCTCATCCTCCCACCCCCACTCCTTTTACCCTGTCCTTAGTCAAGCTGTACTCTTATGGCACATCCCAACCCTTACCCCAGACACACCGCGATGCTCTTCAGTTGACTGATACTTGTAAATATTCCTATCCTACCTAATGTCTGTATTACCATGTTATTTACCCTTCCCATCTGTATGATTACTGTGATATACATATGGTATCTATATCCTGTATTATCTTGCCATTTACCCAATCCATTTGAATGACAACTGTGATATAATTATGTTACTCGTACCTTGTATTATCTTATTATGTACTTATGTTATCTTACTCTCAACATGTACTGTCAATGTGATGTCTACTGACGTGGAGCCTTTGAAAATGAGTCTCTAACTCAAAGGATTATAATTCTGATACCTTTAATAAATAAATCCTGTTTATTAAAGGAGTGTGGACCTGGAACTCCATCTGACCCTAAATTACTATGTTTATAATAGCTGTCTATATATTTTTCTCCAAAATGTAATTCTGTTTTTGCTTAGCATCTGTTGGTCTTTATAGGATTTTAAAGATTACATTTCCTCAGTAACACACGTACTGGAGGACAAAGAAAATCACTTACCCAAAACTGATTTTCCAATACACTGTGTTTTTCTTTGGGATAGAACAGTAGATTTTGATTGATTTTTTTTTTTTTTTTTACAACACTATACCCTACAGCCGTTGCTTGATGTTTTCTATTGGAGGGGCTAGATTTCTTTCCTAAATCTCAAGTCCTGTTAGCATTCAACATTGACTTCTGTCAGTGTTTACAAATTAAAAAAGCTTCCTCCTAGTTAATGCAGATCTTTCATCTTAAACTGGATCCAAATTGATTTTTTTCTTGAGCAAAAAGTGATTGAAAACATTTGTAAAATACATAAGTTCTGGTAGAACT
Source organism: Neoceratodus forsteri (assembly GCA_016271365.2). Classification (NCBI taxonomy): domain Eukaryota; kingdom Metazoa; phylum Chordata; order Ceratodontiformes; family Ceratodontidae; genus Neoceratodus; species Neoceratodus forsteri. The sequence continues at coordinate 47,898,575 of JADMNL010000027.1, forward strand.
GGATAATTTTAACAGGAAATGAAACTAGGTGTCTGGAATATATTACAGTTCAAAAAAGGTAGGGTCAAATTTTTTGCCAGACTTCATTGCACTGCTGCCTTCATTTTGGTGTTGATGGCTACTGTTCATTGATACTGGATTTCCTGAATCACAGAAAGTAACACTAGTCCGTGCATATTTCACCAATCTTTTAAGAACCTGTCTTCTCCAGAGTTCCACACTTTGATCTGAGAGCCAAAGGTGACAGGTGTCTGTGGGAACCAGACCTTTTGGAGCAGGCGGCACTAGTGCCTAACAGTGACGCACTGTGTTGTCCAAGCACCCACAGGATATAAGGCAGCTTCGGCTTCATCCACCTCAGTTCCATTTTACCCTGCATCAAAGCTCAGTGCTCTCCTTGTTTGGGACCAGAACATCGGTTGCATACAGATAAAGTTCTAGTCTAGTGAGTAGCATCTCCAGCTCTTTATTTACCGATTTTGTTTTTGTTAATTTCTGTAGTTTTTACATAGAGTTGTCTCACAGCCCTACCATATGTGATGACATTAAAAACTCATTGCAGACAGTGAGCCTGACAAGGTAAGTTGCTCCAGCAGCATGAGTGTGCCCTACCTGCGCTCCTTTCTGGGTGAGTGTTCTGGTACCGGGCAAGCTCTTGATCAAGAGGATAGGTAGTCTTCCCCTAGTCATAAAAAGAAGCAGTCCAGGCCTTGCTCATGCACATTGTCAGGCTCCCTGGACCACTCAACCTCATCCTCACACAAAATGAAGGAAAAGTGGTGAAAGGTCCAAGTCAAGTTCTCCTCATTGTGCCCTCAGGCAGGCATCTCCCTTGGGAATGAAAATTCCAGTGTCCTCTCCTCTGTCACCACTTATAAGGGATGATACCACGTCAGATTTCTTTACTCCTTCAAGGTCAGCTCCTTCGTCTCTGACAGCCTCTCTGCCTATGGGAGACTTTCAGATGAGCAGTTTCATTGATGGACAGCTCTCAAGGAGCAATAGATCTTCTGTACCTTATTGGCTCTGCCAGTTATGGTACTAAGAAAGTTTCTGGGTTCAGCTCCCTTAGGCTTGGCAGTGTTTGCTGCACCGATGCACTAGCAGTGCTGATGCCATTCTCAGTTTCAGTTCCATCTTTGCTGCCAGTGCATTTTCCTTCCTAGTTATTGCTGTCGGCACTGCAGTAAGTCTCATTGTCGAGAAGGGAGTGTTTCATGGATCCAGCTTCTTCACTTGTGCAGCAGCAGTTCCTGGCTTCATACTACTTATTGGATGGTGAACAGGAGTATAATCCAGATAGTGCCTATCCAAGATGGTCACCACCCTGGGTGGTCCGTCAAGCCTGCTCTGAGAGACCAGGCTTTTACTTTATTTTCCCTGTGTATGAAGTGCACTTTATTCGTAATAATAATAACTAGCATTTGTCAATGCCGAATATTGTCATGCTGGCATTGGCATTGGCAGAGCTAGAGATGGATAATAGGAATGGCAGTGAAGTATTGAAGTGATGCCAACCCCACCCTGTAGAGAGTGACAGGCATTGGGGTGTGCCTTTGGGTCATCAGCTATAATGCTCATGCCATTGTACCTCACCCTACCCTGTAGTCACTGAGAAGTGTCATGGTGTGCTGTGGGGTCTTTGGGCAGTATACCTACCCCATTCCATAAGGAAATACGCTGACATCGGTGCAGTATAGGAGCATGGGGTGAAGTTTGTGGCTGAACAGTGCAAGACACACCACAATGCCTGTCGGCTGCAGGGTGGGCATGGGGGAGTGGAATGGCGTGAGTATTACATCCAATGATCCCAAGTCACAGCCCTGACGCCTGTCAGTCCATACCGGGTTGGGTGCTACAGTTGGAAACCCTAACACCTTTGGCGTGTAGTGGTAGTTTCACTCAACATTTTCAACATGGGCTGCTTGTCAGGCCACCTCATGGAAAGCGGCACAATCACTTTGTTAGCTGAAAGGTGGTTTTGCACAGCGGCACTGGCATTTGGTGACAGAGGGATGAAAACACAGTTTTGGGCAGGATGTGGAGAATGACAACTGTATTGTTCATGAGGAGGCGTAAAAAATGACAATGTTGAAAATCTGGAGTGGCAATATGAAATATTGGTGAAGCAATGAACATGCATACAAACTGCACAGCAGACGTCTGCAACCCAATTATTTGTGGGAGTTTTTTAGGCACATTTTCAACATAGGTATTTTGGGACCTCCCCTCATGAACAGTGGCGCTGTTATTTTGTTAATGTGTCTCAAAAGGTTATTTCCCACAGTGAGCATGCCATTATGCACCACAGTTGCAGGAACGCGTTTTGGGCAGGCTGTGAAAAATGGCAGCTGGACTGTTGATAAGGAGGTGTGCACAAATGCCAGTGGTGAAAATCTGGAATGACAATATTGCAAATGTCCGAATTTTGCAAGGCTGCATGGAAACTGTGCAACGTACGCTTGCAGCACAGTCATTTTATGGACTTTTGGCACCAAATTTTCAACATAGGCATTTTAGGACCTCTGCTCATGAACAGTGTCATTGTCATTTCCTCAAACTGCCTCGAAAACTGATTCTGCACAGTGACCACGCAATTCTGTGCCGGGCGTGCAAAAACGCATTTCAGCCAGGATATGTAAAATGACAGCTGTACTAGTCATAAGGAGGTGTGGAAAAATGCCAATTTTGAACATGTGGAGTGAAAATATTACAAATGCATGAAGTCACAAGCATGCATGCAAACTGGGCAACGCACGCTCATAAAACACTAAGTTTATGGACTTTCGTCCCCAAATTTCCAACATAGGCATTTTAGTACCTCTGCTAATGAACAGTGTCACTGTCATTTTCATAATGTGTCTCGATCACAGACTTTCCACAGCGACTGCGTTATTCTGCGCTGGAACTGCGAAAAAACACATTTGGTCAGGATGTGAAAAATGACAGCTGTACTGTTCATAAGGAGGTAGAGAATAATGGCAATTTTGAAAATCTGGAGTGAAAATATTATAAATTCACGAACTTATGGTGATGGCGTGCAAACTCCGCAGCGATGCTAAGTAACACAGTCATGTTACGGAGTATCGTCACCAAATTTTCAGCATAGGCATTTTAGGACCTCTGCTCATGAACAGTGCAACTGTCATTTTTGTAATTTGTCCCAAACACTGATTTCCCACACTGACCGCGCTATTCTGCGCCGGAAGTGCAAAAACACATTTCGGGCAGGATGTGAAAAATGACAGCTGTATGGTTCACAAGAAGGTGTGAAAAAAATGCCAATGTGGAACATGTGGCATGAAAATATTGCAAATTCACTAAGTTATGAGCATGCATAGTAACTGTGCAACACAAGCTCGTAAAAGTAATTTTTTTAATTTTTCCTACCAAATTTGCAACATAGACTTTTTGAGAGCCCTCCTCATGAACACTGGCACTGTCATTTCATTCCTCGCTCCTGAAAGGTGATTCCGTGCAGTGACTGCGAAATCACCTTTCAGGACCAAATAACACCATGACAGTGCAAGAATTCATGAGGAGGGGTCCCAGAAACCCCATGTTGAAAATTTGGTGCCAAAATTCCAATAAATGCCTGAGATATGCAGCAAAGTTGAAAACACCCTATTTATTCCATTATACAGCTTACCGGCATTTCCTCAGTTCATGGTCGGCTTTGAAGAGTGCAGACGTGTTCCTGGTCCACCGAAGATCGTCACGCTGGACTCCGGAGGTAAGTATGGGGGTGAGGGAGGTGTTGGTAGGCAGGGTGCGCAGTGGGTGGGTGCAGGTTGTGGGTAGGGAGACTACAAGGGACCATTTTTGTGTTACAGGGTGAAAAAAAAACCACATTGTGGGACAGTTTGTTTTTCCTCAGGGGATTTGGCATGCTGGGGTGGGCTCCCCGTGTGCCACCTAACTGTTTGGGGGGTTGCTGCAGCTGGTGGGGGATTGGGCACCCTCGTCAGCACACAACAAAAGGGGGTTAATTTATGCTGGCGGGATTGGGCACCTGTCGGGCACAAGGAAAGCGGGGGGAGCCAAGGGATTGGGCGCCCCTCAGCATATAACAAATGAGGGGGGGAGTGGGCTCCCCCGTCGGCACATACATTGGGGCCACAGTACGCTGGCAGGGGGATTGGGCACCCCCAAAGTTGGCAGTTGGGTGGCTGCCCGCCATGTATACAATGTGGCCGAGTACATTGGGAGGTCTGCTGCGTCTGACGAACTTTGCTCGGATTGCAGCGGACCTTTCCTTAGATGTGCTCACCACATTAGTACGCATGATGTGGCGCCGGCATGCAGGCTGATTGGGGAATGAGCAACACAGCTACTGATGCGTGCTCCTGTATTCGTCTCAACAGCCGTCAAGGCCCAAATTTCCATTGTCATGAAGATGTTGTTACGCGCAAGCGTGCATAACATAAAAAGGGATTGTTAGCTTAGGGTCATCTGCTATAGTTAGGGTACTATAATGAGTTAATCAAGGTTGTTTTATTTATTTTTAGTATAGCAGTTTTTTGGGGGGAGGGGGGTTGTTCAGTGCCCTATTCTTTTTTGGGCTGCCGACTGTCAGATTTACATTCACACTTACATTGTGGCAGTTTGGCACTTTGTTGGGAACTCACCATTCTTCTGGCAGCGAGTTCAGTGTTCCAGAAGCTGCTGGTTTAGCAGAGCTGAGCCATTGGAGTTGGACCTGTAGTCGGAGCTGGAGAGGAAAGTCTGAGTTGGTGGCTGCTGATTGTAGATTTCTTTTCCCATTAAGATCATCTTCATGGCAGAAGCCAGAGTTGGAAGACTGTGCCAGCTATACGATGCTCCTCCCGCTTTAACAACTTTTATCCTTGGTGCAGTGGAGTCCCAGGACTGGCTTGAAAAGAGGAGTGCGGTGAGCTTGGGCTGGCCCGGTTGAATGGACAAACATATTCTCGGGTCGGCATTTGGTGCAGGGTCCTGTTACCTTAGGTTCTTGGCTGATTCTGCTACTGTCTTTAGCAGAATGAATCTTCATTGTGGACAAGCAGCTGGAGGCAAGTCTGTTGTTTGAGTGGATTCTCTCCCCCACAATTGGCCAATGTAGATGTAATCTCATTTCCTTGAAACTGCTTTGATTTTCCTTCACTGCTTACAACTAACAGGTAGTGAGAGTACCTGTTGCCTTTTCTGTCATGTGGTGGAGCTATTATGTTTTTGGAGCAGCTGTGAGAGGGCTGACAGTAAGGTCAAGTCAAGCTGTTTTATGACTTTGGACTTTCTCTGGTGAGAGCGGAGACTTGTTTCATCATGCTTCGGTTTATTTTATTTTTATTTATTTCAGATTCAGATCAATACCTTTGAGCCGTGGAGCTCTTTCACAAAGGTTCCAAGTCAGTTATAACATAGTACAAGACATAGGGTGCAGGCAAGTTCACAAGACAGAACAGTAGATACTCAAGGATACATTACATTGCCAGTTTCAGAAGTGCGAGATGTTAACAGCAACAATATGTACAGTACCAAGTAGTTTTAAGGTGCAAATACACCGTCGTTATGCTATGAAAACACTTGAGTTATTAAGTGCAAGACAATGGGGCAGTGGCAGCCTGCGTAGGCTTTGTCAGGATAAGAAAGTTTCTGGGTTTATCAGGACATTTCTAAAAGTGATACTACCTTACTGCCTAATACTATTGATTCCCCTGTTTTTCTTTTGATAGTTTTCTCTTAGGATAGTACATATACTTTACTTTTTTAAGCTGGAGTGCATTGGGTTGTGACTGTCTTATTTAAAGGTATAGTTAATTTGTATGAATATTCTGTTAATGGTAGGGTTCTCTTTCTGAAATTTTAAGGGTAATTTTCTTGTGATTTGGGGTGGGATATTTGCTTTTGTGTGGGTAGATTGTTCTTTATTTTAACTGTTGGTTAGCTTGATATAGCATGTGCTTAGCCTAGGTGGGAGTGTGGGGGAGGGGTAGTCATCTGTTTTAGGTCCGCCTTGGGACTGATGGCATACCCCTTGGGGGAGACCAGATCATTGGAATTTGTGGCTGTAAAAGGTGGGTCAGATACAAGCTGCATGATCATGCTCTTATACCATCCCCTGGTTCTGGGAATGAATTTCTGCAGGAACTGCAGACTTTCATGGCCGATCTGGTGGTTGAGTCGCCCAAACGTTTGATTTTGGGTGACTTCAGCACTTCGGCCAGTGATGAAACATATCTTTTTGGAATGCTGTTCTTCCAGGTGATGTCCTCCCTGGGCTTCGTACCAGTGGTTGCCATTGGTACCCACCAACACAACCATGCCTTGGATCTGGTTTTTTTTTCCAATGGGTCTTGATAGCAGGGTTGATCTGGTCATTTGGTGGGATCATCATGTTCAGTTCCTCAGCGGGGCTCCTCATTTAATTTCACCCATGGGGATAGTCAAATACTGCTCTTTTGAAAACCTGGAGTCTCAAAGCATCCTGGCAGTACTGGACATCTCGGACATAAAGACGACTTGTGTGATGGAAGCTGAGGCAGCTGTGGAGGGTTATAACTTAGCCCGGTAACTTATCCCTTTTGACTGCTGTCAAGTCCCTAGTACTGTTTCATGTATGCCTGTTTTCCCACCTCAGGTCACCTTGGTATGATGTAGGCTTCAGAAGATTGAAGACTAAGGGGTGGAGGTTGGAGCACAGTTGGCGGAGATCCCACTTGGAGGAGGGTACATTGGTGCTGAGGGCTCACTACAGTGAGTATCAGCAGGCAATCACTCTGAAAAAGTCAGTGTTCCTTTCACAGGTGATTGCTGCTAGAAGGAGCCAGTCGGCCCAGCTCTTCAGCACTGTGAACAGACTAATATATCCTGTCTGTCTTCAGTCCAGTAGAGCTTTTCCTCTCGAGAAGTGCACTGATTTTAATCAGTTCTTTCTAGACAAGGTGTCCACCCTCCAGGCTGAGATGTCCCTAATCAGCCTGTTATCAGCTGACAGTGTCCGAAGTTCACTGGATGGAGGCACTCTGTTTTCATTGGCTAAGTTTGAGCCAGTTTCAGCGGATGATGTTTCCTGGGTGGTTTCTGGATTGTGTTGGATCCTGGGCCAACCAGACTTCTTTTAGAATGCTGGGATTTGCTCGTTCCAATTTTGGTGGTATAGTGAGCAGTCTAAGCCTGAGAGGCCATGTGTATGCAAGTAAACATCGGGTGTGGTTTCAGTTTTAGCTCTTGTCCCTCCAGTGACAAAAACCACAAACCCAAAACCTCATATCATTACAGTGGAGATCATCAGGTGTTCCCTTGAGAAGGGTTTTTTTCCATCTGCCCTTAAAAAGACCATGGTGAGGCCTCTCCTCAAGACAGCTTCCGTGGACCCTGATGATCTCTCCAACTACAGACCCATTTTGAACCTCCCTTTTCTAGGGAAGTTGATCAAGAAGGTGGTGGCAGTGCAACTGGAACACCTGAAGAAATATGACATGTATGAGCCTTTCCAACCGGGTTTCTGGACTTGCCATAGAACGAAAACTGAGCTAGTCAGTGTGTACCATGATCTCCTTCTAGTGAGGGATAAGCAGACATCGTTCTATTCTTGTCCTGCTTGACCTCTCTTCAGCATTTGATATGGTGGATCATGGGGTGCTGTTGGATTGCCCGAAGCACCATGTGGGACTCTTGGGAACAGTGTTGCGGTGGTTTGAGTTCTACATGTCCATCAGAATGCAGCAGATGGCACTTGGCTCTCTTACATAGAGCAGTGCTACACTCTGCTGTGGTGTGCCTCGGGGCAATTCTGGACCCCATGTTATTCAACATGTACATGTTGCCATTGGGGGAGATCATTAGACACTACAGCTTGGCGTTTCACTCCTATGCTGATGATTCCCAGTTGTATGTGTCTTGTGCCCCCGATGATGTGCAGCTGTTTCAGAACTGAGCAAGTGCCTTCGAGAAATCCAATATTGGATTGTGGCAGCTGGCTTAGGTGTAAGCTCTCAAAGACAGAGGTGTTTCAGGTGGAACCAGGTCAGTCAGGTTCAGTGGCAACAAGTGGTAGTGCCACCCTTTCTTTGTTGGGTGGTGTGGCTCTTCACGCTACAGATATTATGAAGAACCTGGGTGTCATTGTGGACTCCAAGCTGACTCTGGAATTTCAGGTGTCAGCTGTTGTCTGCAGTGGCCTTTATCGTCTTCGTAGCATCACCTGGATCAAGGCCTATCTTGCACTGACTAATTTGGCAACACCGATACGTCTTAGTCACATCTAGGTTGGATTATTGTAACACTCTACCTTGGGTTATCCATGAAGCTGATGCATCACCTGCAGCTGGTTCAGAATGTGGCTGCACAGCTGGTAGCTGGGACTTCACAGTTCAAGCATATCACACTCATTCTCTGCGCTCTCCACTGGCTGCTGATTCAATGACGCATCACCTTCAAGGTGTGTTTGTTGACATATAAGGCCCTATATAGTCTGGCTGCCTGAAAGACCTCCTGGTTCTATATGATTCTGGTCATGCCCTCCGGTAAATAGAGGCAGACCTCTTGTCTGTTCCTAAATCTCATCCTTGGGTGACAGGGCATTTGATGTTGTGGCTCCAATCCTTTGGAACGCCATTCCCCTGGAGGTAAGAGGTGCTCCTTCACTGGCAGCTTTGAAAAAATCTTTAAAAAACTCACTTTTTTACTTTAAGTTTTGGCCTGGATTCATGATTTTTAAATGATCTATAGCTTTGTTGTTCACTCTATTCTTAGTTTGTTTTATTTGTTGTTAGGCACCCAGAGCCTCTGGGATTGGGCACCATATAATTAAAATTGCTTTGCTCTTGCCTACCCAGACCATGTGGGCTCCTCAGGAGGAACTCTCTTGCCAGTTGCTGCTGGAGAATATGCACAAGAATCTGAATTAAGAGAGCACGGCTGTAGATAAAGCTAAGAATATACAGATGAAGTATCTGAATATGCCCTCACTCTTTGTATTTCCGGTGCTACCTATCCAGTCTGCCATGAAGTCCCTTACAGAGGTCAGCTTGGAGCAAACAATGGGAAGGCTATGCCTGTGGTTCAACGGGCAGAGCAACAATGTCACTTCCCATCAGGCCTTAAAAGGCCATTCCCCTGGACTGTTCCAGGATTCGTTTCTTTGTTTGACTGCTTTTCTTGCCGCTATATGTTTCTGTTGCGCCTCTGGCTGCGGTCCTCTTCTCGTGTTCGCCGCTCATTCTGCAGCATTCAGTGTTTGTCTCCTCATCTCCTGGCTTGTCCCCCTCATCCTCTTCCTCGGCTCCTTATCTTTCGCAGCCCCTGTGCCTTTGGCATTTTCCCCTCACCTCGCTGTCTGCCCATGGTCTTCCCACCCCCACCCCCCCTTTTCCCTGACATGACTTGTCTCTTACCTTCCTCCCTCCCTGTTTTGGTAAAAGTGGCCCTTTGTGCTCTGCCTGCGCTTCTGTGTGCGCTCACGCCTTCCGTGCCCCTCTGCATGTGGCGGCTGCGGGGGCCTACTTGTTCTTCTGTGCTGCTGTTGTTGCTGCATCTTTACCATGACTGCAGTTTCTGTTGCTGGGTTGGGGCACGGACGCCGATAGGTACATGTCCCCTCAGTCCATCCTGGATTCCACTCTCTGGCCCATACATTGCCCTCCTTTTTCAGCCAACAGCACCTCCCTTGCAGTTTTATATTTGCATTGGTTGGTGCCCCATCGTCTCTCTGCTCACCTCAATGCTTCCTCCTCCTCCTCGGGGGTTTCCTGTATTGGCTCTCTTCACTATTCTCCTAGTCCTGTGTTCAGGACCCATCTGTATCATTCTCTTCCTGCTTCAATCACTCATATTTTACACTGCTCCTTGGTAAGTCAACCTGGCTCCAGCCACTGGCCCTTCATCATACATTTACCCCACCGTTTTTCTCCCTCAGTCTCTTTTTATGTTGGCGCGCTTGCGCAGCCAACATCGTGGGACACTGCAGCTTTAGAGGCGCGGTCACTGTTGAACGAATGCAGGGCACGCACCAGTAGGTGCGTCCCGCATTCCACAATCAGCCTGCATGCCGATGCCACACCATGCATGCATAATGTGGCAAGCACATCTAAGAAAAGGTCCGCTGCAATCCAAGCAAAGCTCATCATATGCAGCGGTCCTTTTCTTGCTGTGCTCACCACCATTATATGCATGGTCGCGGAGCGGGCGGCCGCTTAACTATGCTGACTTGGGTGCCCAATCTCCTGTCGGTTAGCCCCCTAGGTGCCAATGAGGAGCTCACCCCGTTGGCATAAACTCCCCAATTGTTGAATGCAGAGGGGGTGCCCAGTTCCCTCGGCTTGCGGGCTCCGCCCCTGCTTTCTTTGTGTGCTGGCGGGGTGCCCAATCCCTGTCGGCATTACTCCTCCTCCCCTGTGTTGTGTGCTGACGAGGGTGCCCAATCCCCCGTCAGCTACAGACACCCCCACCAGACAGTTAGTGGCACCCCAGGATGCCAAACTCCTGCAAAAACAAAAACTGTCCTGCAATGTTTTTTCTTTTTCCCCTATAAATGAAAACGGTCCCTCGTAGTCTCGATGGCCCCTCCCCACCTGCACCCACCCACTGCGCACCTGCCTCCTCACCCCCCCCCAACCCATACTTACCTGCGGAGTCTGGCGCGACGATCTTCTGTGGACCGGGAACATGTCTGCACTCTTCAAAGCCGACCGCGAACTGAAGAAATGCTGGTAACTTTAATGCATATCTCGGGCACTTTTGGGACTTTTGGCCCCAAATTTTCCACAGGGGGTTTTTGGGACCCCTTCTCATGAATTCTTGCACTGTCATGGCGTTATTTGGTCCCAAAAGGTGATTTTGCAGTCACTGTGTAAAATCACCTTTCGGGTCCAAGTAATGAAATGACAGTGCCACTGTTCATGAGAAGGGCTCTCAAAAAGCCTATGTTGCAAGTTTGGTGGGAAAAATCCCAAAAATGACTGTTTTACAAGCGTGCATAGCAACTGCGCAATGCACACTCGTAAGTTAGCGCATTCACACTATTTTCATGCCAGATTCTCAACATTGGCATTTTACCACACCTTCTTGTGAACCGTACAGCTATCATTTTTCACATCCTGCTCGAAATGTGTTTTCACACTTGTGGCTCAGAATAGCGAGTCGCATGCCAAATCAGTGTTTGGGAAACATTACAAAATGACAGTGAGACTGTTCATGAGCAGAGGTCCTAAAATGCCTGTGTTGAAAATTAGGTGACAATGCTCCATAAAATGACTGTTTTCTGACGTGCGTAGCAACTGCACAGTGCTGCTCATAAGTTAAACGCATTTGCAGTATTTTCCGCCCATTCTCAACATTGGCATTTTACCACACTTTCTTGTGAACCCGTACAAGCTGTAATTTTCACATCCTTGCCGAAATGTGTTTTCACACTTCTGGAGCAGAATAGCGTGGTCGCTGTGCAAAATCACTGTTCGGGACACATTACGAAAATGACAGTGACACTGTTCATGAGCAGACGTCCTAAAATGCCTGTGTTGAAAATTAGGTGACAATACTCCATAAAATGACTGTATTACGAGCATGCGTTGTGCAGTTTGCACGCATGCTCGTAAGTTCGCAAACTTATATTTTCACTTCACATTTTCAGCAGTGCCATTGTTCTACACCTCCTAGTGAACAGTACAGCTGTCATTTTTCACATCCTGACCAAAATCTGTTTCCGCAGTTCCGGCGTACAATAGCACGGTCGCTGTGCAATGCCCATGTTCGAGACACATTATGAAAATGGCAGTGACACTGTTCATTAACAGATATCCTAAAATGCCTATGTTGAAAATTTAGGGACGAAAGTCAATACAATGAGTGTTTTACGAGTGCATGTTGTACAGTTTGCACGCACGCTCGTGACTTTGTGAATTTGTAATACTTTCACTTCAGCTGTTCATCACTGCCATTTTTCCATACCTCCTTATGAACAGTACAGCTGGCTGAAATGTTTTTTCGCACGTCCAGTGCAGAATTGCACGGTCACTGTGCAAAATCACTTTTCGCGACACTTTCAGGAAAGGACGGTGACACTATTCATCAGCAGAGGTCCTAAAATGCCTATGTTGAAAATTTGGTTGTGAAAGTCCAGACAGTGACTCTGTTGCAAGCGTGCATCGTGCAGTTTCCACGCACCCTTGTAACTCTGTCAATCTGCAAAATTTTTATGCCACATTTTCACCACTGGCATTTGTGCCCACCTCATTATCAACAGTCCAGCTGCCGTTTTCCACAGCCTGCCCAAAACGCATTTCCGCAGCTCTGCCGCACAGTGACGTACTCACTGTGCAAAATCACCTTTTGGGACACATTAACAAACTCACAGTGCTATGCCTCTCCACCTCCGCCACTGCCAATGCCAGTGCGACAACATTCGGCATTGACAAATGCTTGTTTTATCTTATTACTGACAGGTCAGCACAGCTTCCAGCTGCTGGCCTTTACCCATTGTTTCATTCACTATTTTACTTCATGTTTGGTTTCCGATGCCTCGTTGATGGCTTCTCTGTTTTTCCCATGGTGAGGACTGCACTGTTGCAACTGCCATCATGGTTCCGTACAGTGAGACAGTGTCTCTATGTTCTTGTCATTTTCCCGCCACTGACCTGCCGCTCCCTCGACCCTCACCTCTTCTCCTTCCTCGTCCAGTGCTTTCTTTTTGGGTTTTTCCCTATTCTGCTTTTACCATACCCTTCTCTCCATAATCGTACAGCATTGATTTCGTATTTCACCTTAACCGTACTAGCCTTCTAGGCCTCATTTCATAATCGTATATCATCCATTTCATTCCTCACCTAAACCCATTCAGGTCTTCAAGGCTTCTCTCCATCATCATAATACATCCCGTGAAGTCCACATCTAGAGTATGCGAAGCTTGGAGTGAGGTCCTTCTCCCTGGCCCATAGTGAGAATGTCTTTGCTCTGGGTGGACCGTCAGTCGCCCCTCATTTCGGCGACACCACTGGATGTAGAAATTACGACTGCAGGCTGCGAGGGGTGGGGCTGTCATCATCAGGGCCCCTTTGGCTGCCCGAGTGGGTTCGGAGGCACCTTCTACGCCATTCTCCATCTGACTGTCTCTGGTTCATCTGGTCTGATTCATAGGATCTCGTAGGCCAGCTGAGCACCTCAGCATTTTTTTCTCACAACCTTTGCTTTTGGGCTTCTAGTTGCAGAGATGTCGCTCGCAATCCTCAACAGCATTCCTATTAAAAGGACAGAGTGAGAGCTTTCTCTAAATTGGAATCTTTTCCTCTTCCCTCAGTACTGACTCTAAATTGCAGTAGTTGAGCCATCACTAACCAAAACGTCCTTCAGCCTGGAGGGAAGGTGACCTAGGCTTTGGACCCCCAGAGGTTTCCTCCTCAAAGGGGGTTTTTCCTCTCCTCCATGCTGATGGTAATAATATTAGTCAAGGTTAGTGCTTTCATAAGTTCCATAGTTAGATTCCGTTGTTGGATGGAGTTAGATGGTGGCCCTGGCTATTCTCTCTCTCCTTAGAAAGTCTGTCGTTCTGCATCTTGTCAGATTTCCTTTTGTTCATTGTCCTCGTCATATCTTCTCCTGTGCTTTCATCTATGTCTGTCACATTAATGGCCTCTTCGATGCTAGGCACCCTTTTGAGTATTCTTTTTATGCTTCTTTAAGCTACCTTCAGTCAAGGGACTCATTCCCACGGCACCTATAGGGGTGGAACCCCCCTCTAGGGTCCCTCGCCATTGTACCCCTGCAGAGTTGTATATCCCATGGATAGAGAGGTGAACAGCCACAATGTATCTGTCACACAAGCATACATCATATCAAGTTGTGTAAGCACATTGAATGGGAAGGCTATGCCTGTGGTTCAATGGGCGTAGTAACGACATCACTCCCCCATCAGGCCTTAAAAGGCCACTCCTCCTGGACTGTTCCAGGATTCGTTTCTTCATTGCCCCACCATCCTCCCCTCCTCCTCCCTAGTGGCAAGTCTCTCTTTTCTATGGGCTTCTTCCTAAGCTACCTTTAGCCAAGGGACTCATTCCCGTGGCACCTATAGGGGTGGAACCCTCCTCTAGGATCCTTCGCTGTCATACCCCTGTAGGGTGATATATCCCATGGATAGAGAGGTGAACAGCCACAATGTATCTAAGTCACACAAGCATAAATCATATCAAGTTGTGTAAGCACATTGAAACCTGTATTACAGAAAGTTCAAAGAAAAGGCTACTCCAAAGCTGATAAGTGGCTCCACAGTGAATGCAGGATAATGGGTACTGTACTGTAGTGTCCAGTACCCGGGTAGGGGGACCACCTCCACTGGTCTGCTGTGTGACTCTGACATAGCTCTTCATCACCCCAGTGCTCCCAGGTCATCCCAGGAAGCTGGTCTCAGCACTTCACCCAGGAGTAAGAAATCAAGGATGCTGCTTTCGGAGTTCAAAATATTGTTTATTGGTACAGGGCATAAGAGCCAGGGCAGCTTGAAATGTTGTAAGTGGGTGTACATGTAGGGTGCCTTGTTTTTATGTCTTGTACCAATAAAAGATATCACTGATCTCTGAAAGCAGCAACCTTGCTTTCTTACTTCTGGATGAAGTGTTGAGACCAGCCTCCATTCCAGTAGTTCGTGGCTCACAGATAAAAAGTATGTGACTCCCTGGCCCAAACCAGTTTATTGAATAGCAGGATCTTCTTAGAAGGGACACAGATAAAATGATAATAGTTCAGTTCAGTTTACTGAAGTACACATGTATGAAATCATCATGATTGTTAAATGCACATGATATTAAAATCAAGTACAAACTCATACATATACATCCAATGGCCATGATTCACCAAAGGGTGGATTTCTTATGGGCCACATAAAATAGGGGCATAGGCAACCTAAGTGGGAAAGCTGCACATTGGACCCCCCATGTCTTTCACCATGGGTGTGCCAGCGCCCTGCAGACTGGATCTCCCGGCCGCCCTAGCAGCTACGCACCAAGGGTGGGCTGGGGGTGTGTCAGGGCCCATGTACAATGGCACTGCGTGCTGTTCCAGGGCTGTAACATGTATGCAAGGGGAACCTGGCATACTGAAATGTGCACCCCCCCCTACAAGTCAACAGTGAGGCTGACAGTCGCCTCCATGCTGCCCAGCCAATTACAGATGGGGACAGCTGGGTGCAACTGTTTGGACACCTGTATGGCCCCCAACCAGATTTCCAGCCTGATGCTGAATCTTTGAGCCTGCCCCCCACCCACAGCAGAGCCTGGCAGCCCCTGTCCCATCCTTCACAGATGCCCAGGTCCCCCCGACCACTCAGTGGTGGTTAGTGCCCCTCCCCCACAGTAACAAGATCCCACCCCCATCCCCCATACCTGTATGTCAGTGCCACATTCATTGGACAGCGAGCGAGACATCCCACCACACAGTCCCCCTCAGCCGCCCACCTTTCAACTAGTGCTGGGAGAATGCTGCCTATAAATAGGCAGTGCACTTCCAGAATCAGTCGGGCAGCGGGTGGCTGAGGTGGAATGTGTGGTGGGATGTCTTGCTCACCGTCCAGTGACCACAGCACTGACAAACAGGTACAGGGGACAGGGTGTAGGATGTCGATGCCGCAGGTGGGGGGGGCCAGTGGGCGAGGGGAATAGTGTACAGTACCCGGGTGGGGGGGACCACCTCCACTGGTCTGCTGTGTGACACTGACATAGCTCTTTATCACCCCAGTGCTCCCAGGTCATCCCTGACTATGGCCAACCATGCCTAGTGGGCCATACCTGGTAACCTTTGGTGCCATGTCAGGACAGTCAAGTACACATCAGTGACTTATGGGATGGGGGCTGCTGGGCCGGGTCCGGAGTCTCTGTAGTACAGGACCGGTGCAGAGGCTGTGCTGTCTGCGTGGGAAGCTGTGCACCAGGCATTTTATGGCACACTGGGTCAGACAGGGGGAGGGTCCACTAGCCACCAGGGACCTATAGTACAGCCACTGGATGCCGGCATACATAGACCTCTGTGTGGAGGCACCTACAGTGGAACTGTATGCATGGCGGACACCCGCGTGTGCCATTCACCACCCTGGACCCATGCAACGGTGCAGGGGATCCACTCTGGGACCCAGAATGGGCAGCCCATTTGAGGCCTGCCTGTGTCCACTGCTCTGCCTCAGCCTCCCTCTATGTGCCTCTGCTCCGGGGGGAAAGGGCAGAACTGCAGACAGGTGGCTGGCGAGCAGAGCACCCACTCTACGCAATTTTCAGTTGTGATTAGCACACCTTAGTGAATTGCGGGCAATATGCACATTACCCATTTACAATAATAAATTCTGATCTACAACTATACAATAAAAATGAGTTGCATACGTCTGGTAACAACTCATTAAATTAAGCAACCTAATTTAAAATAGACAGTATGTGCAAACTTTGCTACTGCAAAAACTACAGGTTTATCCATCAAATAAAGGAACACTGTTAATAGGGACAGTCAGTTAAAAAGGACATTTTCCTTTGAACAGTTTCACTCCATATTAGCACAACGTTATTTTAAGTGGTTGATGGGGACTATAATTCCATTCAACTGGGACAATTTACACCTGATTTTGAATGCCTATAGAGACTATTTTGAGGCTTTAATGACTCATCATTGGTCACCAGCTGAAAACTATGGCTTCTTATCCTGCTCCACTCAAAATACGAACATATGAAAATGCCAGCAAATAAAGGCCATATGATCTATCTAGTCCGCTCGAGTGTGCAGGTCCCCATTATATCTACAGAGGGACCTGACCCCTTCTTAAATCCCCCCTGATGCCCCTAAAGTTCCCCCTCCCCCCTCTACTAGCAACTTTCCCCTTCATTCTGTCTCATTCTCTTTTGAAGTTGTCCACCATTTTCAGGGAGACCACCTGCTCTGGCAACTCCTTCCACTTGGTCAGCACTCTTTTGATGAAAAAGTGCCTCCGCATCTTTCTCTTGAATCTTCCCCCTACCAGATTTAGGCTACTGTATGTTCTCTAGTGGACCAGTTCCCACTAAGACTGAAGAGGCCCTCCCTATTAACTCTGTTAAAACCTTCAAGGCATTTGAAGGTCTCGATCATATCCCCCCCTTCCCTTCTGTCCTCAAGGGAGTACATGTTGAGCCTGTCTTCGTAGGTGGTGTCCTGTTGGCCCAATATCATCTTGGTCACCCTTCTCTGGACCATTTCCAGCATGTTAAAATCTTTCTTATGATAAGGGCACCAATACTGTACATTGTACTCAAGATGCAGCCTTTCCAGTGTCCTGTACAGTGGCAGTATGACCTCTGCATTCTTGCTGGTAATCCCCCTGGCTATGCAACCCAGCATCAGAATTGCTTTTGCTGCCTTTCTCCTGCAGTTTGCCCAGTGTTTCAGATCACTCGTGATGATTACCCCCAGGTTCTTTTCTTCCTTCACCTCCAAGTAGTATTTAGTCTCTGGGGTTTTCTCCCCCAAATGCATAACTTTGTGCTTTTTTGCACTGAACCCCAGTTGCCATATGCCAGACCACTTTACTAACCTAGCCGGGTCTTCCCTAAGTTCCTGTCTCCCCTGCTCCATGTCCATCCTCCCACAGAGCTTTGTGTTTCCATGAACAGGCAGATTTTACCCTTGATCCCATCTGCTATGTCACTAATGAAAATGTTAACACTGGAGTAAGCACTGAGCCCTGAGTCGCATGGGACCCCACTGGTTATTGACCTACCTTCTGCAAATTCTCCCCTCCCCCCCCCGACCACCACCTTTTGGCTTCTGTCCTTCAGTTTTTGACCCATCTAGGAAGCTTGGCTTCCATCCCCAGATCTTCCAGCTTCCTGACCAGTCTCGTATGTGGCACAGAATCAAAGGTCTTTCTAAAGTCCAGATATAGGACATCAACCGCTTAGCCCCTGTCCACTGTCCTAGTCACCAAGTTGAAAAAGTCAATCAGATTAGTATGGCAGGACTTCCCCGATATAAACCTATGCTGCCTCTCATCTTGTAGCCCTTTTTCCTTGAGAAAACTCACCAGTCTTTCCTTCAGAATAGTCTCCATCAGTTCCCCACTACTGAGGTCAGACTAACTGGCCTGTATTCCCTGGTTCATCCCTTGGACCACCTTTATGCAGAGGCACCACATGTGCAGTTTTCCAGTCCTGGGGCACACTTTCAGGCTCCTGAGAGGTGTTAAACAGGTCTGCCGGGGGCCTGCCAGCACATCCGTAAGTGCCTTTAGGACACTTGGGTGCACGTCGTCTGTCCTGGGGATATGTCCGCCTTCAGAGCCTTTAGGCTCCTATGCACCCTGTCTACCTCTGTTATGCTATCCGTGATGCCCCCTTCCCCATCCCCACTCCCATGCTCCCTTGTGGCACTGGTCCATTCTTCTCTCTAGTGAAGACAGAGCAGAAGTACTTAAGCACCTTCACTTTCTTTTCACTTCCTTCTGCACCTCCCCCACCTTCTTTAATCTGACAGCCTCTTCTTTAACATCCATCTTCTCCCTTCTATATTTGAAGAAGGCCTTCTTACCAGATTTTACTCTATGTGCTAGCTGTACTTCCTTTGCAGCCTTCGCCATTCTAAATGATCTGTTCGCCACCCTGGAGTTAGCACAATAGGCCTCCCTATCCTCCTTCGGAGTACATTTGCACTTCCGGAAGACTGACTTTTTTTTCTCATCCCATCTGCCATGTCCTTTCCAAATGAGATGGGCTTTTTGGCCTTAGATTTCTTGCTTTTAGTTTTGGCACACTCACTAGTGGCCTCCATCATTCCCTCTCTAAATATGGCCCATTTCCGTTCCACATCCATCTCTTTTCTGATCCCAGTAAGGTGTCTCTACCAGAATTTCTCCCATCTTCTTAAAGTCAGCCTTCCTGAAGTCCAAAACCTTTGTCTTGGTCCTGACCTTCCCTTTGACTATGTCCAGGTGGAACCACAAAATGTGATGGTCGCTTCCTGCAAACGGCGTTTCCACCTTTACATCCTTGACGTGCTTACAGTTGGACAAGTCCAGGTCCAGTATGGCCCGTTCCCTAGTGGACTCCATGAAACTGTGTCAGGAATCCACTCTAGAGTGCATTCAGCAGCACTTGCTCCTTGGTGCTGGAGGTGGCCAGCATTGTCCAACCCACCCCTGGCTGATTGAAGGCCCCCGTTATTACTGCCTCCCCTTTCCCTACCATTTCTATGATTTGGGACACCAGTACCTTGTCTGGCTCCTCATCCTGTAAAGGTGGTCTGTAAACTGTCCCCAGCCTTCGTTTCCTCCCCTTGGTTGATTGTACCTGCACTCATAGCGCTTCTAACTTTCTCTCTGCCCCTTTCTCTCTGGTACAGGTAATCCCCTCCTTCACATACAGCCACTCCCCCCGCCTTTCCCATTTCCTTATCCCTTCTATACACTTTATACCCAGGGACTGTGAGCCTGAAAATGACTAAAATGAATTCTCTCTTGCTTGTCAAGTGAAGGATGAGCGCTAAACAATTATTTTCAAGATAAGTACTGTACTGAAAATAATTTTATTTATTTATTTTTAGTTGACCGGGTAAGTGCACTAGACAAATCCTGCCTATTTTCAGGCACAACCCGGGGGAGGGGGAAACAGATGAATGCCAACTGACCTTGAACCAGATTAAGCTGTTGGTGGTATTTTTAGTGAATGAGGGAAATTTGGCCAGGACACGGGAAATTCCACTACTTTTTCAATAAGTGCATGGGATCTTTAACATCCACCTGAACTACCACCAATCCAGGTAGATGGGACCTCGGTTAATGTCTCATCCGAAAGACGGCACCTCAGAAGTGCAGCACCCCTCTCATGCTGCACTACAGTGTCAATACTGGGATATTAACCCAAGTGCCAGATGTGGGAACTGAACCCACAGCCCTCTGATCTCCCAGCCTCAGAGGCGAGTGTGCTACCTACTGAGCCACTGACACTGTAATTAAAAAAGTATTGTTGTATTTCAATGAACTGATAAGAAAAACATGAAGACAAAATAAAGACAACCTTGACTAAACTCCGAACAGTCCATATCAATGGGCTTCTGTTAATAAGGACAGCTGCTTAATGGGGATGAATTGATTTGAACCCACCTGTCGTCCCTATTAAGAGGATTCTACTATACTAATATAAACTGCTCACCATAGTAGTAATGATTCTTCTAGATGGTTTACTAGTAATTCATACTAACTCATTCCTACCTCTCCTTCTGGAACCTTAGTAAAACGGGATTCTTCATTATAATTATAAAATGATTTAACAGCTTGATCATTTAATTGTTGTAAACTGCACAGTGTTTACAATTTTTAGTGAGTTGTTTTCTGGATTCTTAGTACATTTACATTAAGTACAAATAATAGGGTAAATTACATAGGTGAGCATTGCTCTGTTCTGGTCTTCAGCAATCTGGTGGCCCTAGCCTCAACTGTTGAGGACACTTCATAGGGCACATTTGTCTTGCTTTTTATACCTTTCTACTGTGAACAGACAAACGTTACAGAACAGAATTATGCTTTAAACCGGCTCTCTGACCATTGTAAAGTCAGAGTCTTTTTTTTTTTTTTGGTTTTGGTTTTATGTTTGCTAGTCCGCACAGTGCACAAGAAACATTTTGAGGTAAGTAGAGCATTGCAGAGGTATGGCAGTGTTTGGCCAATCTAGTGAATGCTTTCAGGGGCATGTCCCTCAGCCACCAATCAACAGGGAAGCTGCCAATGATGGCAGTTTCAGAGCGAGTGCCGGGCTTGAAAGAAATGTGCTGCTCCAGTCATGGACAGTTTCGTCATTGCAGTGGTAGATCTCCCCCTCCCCCCCCCGACCAGACACATTCCAGCCATGCACATTGCAGTGCAAAGTAATGCACATGGCTGGATTTACCAGTGACTCATTTGCTCAGTGTGCTGCGGCTTTGCATAATTGGTGGCTCCTGCCGTCCATCACACACTCCCCCCAAAGCCGACATCGGGGTGCCCAATCCCCATGTCGGCATGCCTCCCCCAAGCCCAAACATATCTTTTGCCTACAACGGGGTGCCCAATCCCTGTGTTGGCATGCCCCCCACTATTGTGGCACACTGGGAGCCCAATCCAGTGTGCCAAAGTAATTCTCATATTTTTACGACACTGGGATGTGCTCCCCATGCCCCCTTTTTTTCAGCCGACCTCGGGGTGCCCAATCCCAGGGTCAGCATTGATCCCCTCACTGGTCTGGCACTGAGGCGCCACCCCAGTGTGCTGCAATTATTTTCATGGTATTTCACCTGTAAAGAAAACTGTCCCCTGAGATCTTTTTTTAACCTACAAAAAAGAGAAAACGGTCCTCATCGCCCTCGCCGCCCCATTCAATTCTCCTCTGCGCACCCACCTCCCTCACCCCTTACCCATACTTACCTCTGGAGGCCTGGCTCTGCGATCTTCTGTGAACAGGTACACGTCTGCACTCTTCAAAAGCTGACCACAAACTGAAAAAAATCACAGCAAGCCCATCTCAGTTTTGGTCCCAAATTTTCAATATGGGGTTCTCTGGACCCCACCTCATGAAGACTGGTACTGTCATTTTGTTTCTCGGTCTCGAAAGGTGATTTTGCGGCCACTGCATGGAATCACCTTTCGGGACTGATTATCGAAACGACAGTGCCACTGTTCATGAGGTGATGTCCCAAAAAGCCTGTGATGCAAGTTTCTTGAAAAAATACCAAAAAATGACTGCCTCACAAGTGTGCGTTGGGCAGTTTCCAACATTGCCATATTTTCACACCTCCTTATGAACAGTATAGCTGTCATTTTTTGCATCACACCCAAAATGTGTTTTCACACCTGTGGCGTAGAATGGCGCAGTCGTTTTGTGAAATTAACTTTTGAGACAGATTAATGAAATCACAGTGCCACTGTTTGTGAGAGGAGGTCCCAAAAATGCCATGTTGGAAATTTGGTGAAAAAATTCCAAAAAATAACTGTGTTATGAGCGAACGTTATGCAATTTCAATGCATACCCATAACTTCACCACTTTTTCATGTTTTCACTCCAGCTTTTCAGCATTGCCATTTTTTCACACCTCCTCATGAACAGTACAGATGTCATTTTTTGCATCCTGCCCAAAATGTCTTTTTGCATCTGTTGCACCGAGTGGTACATTCGCTGTGTGAAATCACCTTTCAGGATTGGGTAACAAATAATAGTGTCCCTGTTCATGAGATGGGGTCCCAAAAAGACCATGTTGAAAATTTGGAGCAAAAATGTAAAACTAAGCGCCCGGTAGCGTTAGGGTTTCGAACTGTAACGCCCCACCCTGTACAGACTGACAGGTGTCGGGTGTGGCTGGGGGTCATTGCTCGTATGCTTGCCTATTCTATTTCACTCCCCGCCTCTGCAGCCACGACAGGTATCGAGGTGTGTTTGGGTTCTTGGCCCTAATGTTCACCCCTTTCTCCTATACTGCATCCATCTCAGCTTATTTTGTTATGGAATGGGGTGAGCATAAGGGCCGAAGACCCCAAGGCACACTGTGACACCTGTCAGTGTCTGTAGGGTGGGGTGAGGTGGAATGGTATGAGCGATATGGCCGAAGATCCAAAGGCACACCCCAACGCCCGTCACTCTTCAGGGTGGGGGTTGGCGTTAGTTCAGTACTTCACTGCCATTCCTATTATGCAACTCTCTAACTCATGCAGTACCAATGCCAATATCAGCAAGCAAACATTCGGCATTGACAAATGCTTGTTTTATTACTCCTTTTCTTCCTCAGCACCCAGCCTCCTTCAGCTGGACTTCCCCAACCCCATCATCACCTTCTCTGGGTCTTATCTCCGCCTCCCATGGCTTACTCCTCCACCAGATGGCAGGGTCTTTGGAGGTGGCAGGTCTTCTCCAGACATGGAATCCAGTGAAGGGGCCAGTTGTGGTGTGGAGCCCTAATTATTCGGGCCTCAGCCTGCATGATGCCAGTTTTTCTCCTCTGATTGTTCTACCTCCCCTAGGCTGACAGGGCAACAGGTCTCTACTACGCACACAGTGGGCATGCCCAGAGATGTGCCACTTGTCTCCCCGTCCTTGCTGTTCTACTTTGCATCTGGTGCCTTAGGGTTGATAGATTGCACTCATGGAGCAGACTATAGACACCCCCTATAGGAGATGAGAGTCTGCTGGGATGATTGCGCCTTCCCCCCAAGCACTCGGACAGCCCAGGCTTTGTTCCAGAACCTCCGCGCACCAGTATCACAACAGGAATCTGATGCATGATGTCACACCTGGTTCAGCGACCTGATTGCTTGACCTCAGACATTTTGTTTTTTTAAACTCTCTTTCCTTTGGTCGCGGTCCTGAAAGCCATCTCTTGGGCATCCAACCTGTTCTTGCCCAGCCTGAAGCTCCCCCATCCAAACCTTCCTCCCCCCTGCCCCGCAGCTGGCACCCCCAGCTTAACCCCTCCGGGGTGGGTCCGCCCCTCCTACCTTGGGCGCTCTTGAAGTTGGTATTGCAGACTCCAGTTGCGGACGTCGGCCCCGGGTGGGACATCAATGAAGGCCGGTGGAGTTGGACCTGGCTGCGGGCATGGGGATTGGTGCCGTCGCTTACCCCCAGGACTGGGTTTTTCCATTTTCTGTGCCTCCTTTCCCATGCGTGTGCACGCCCCGATACAACTGGCGCACAGCAACCCTGCCTGCATTGGCCACGCTACTACATGCCGGCCCAGCTTGCTGCAGTACCCCTTGGTCTCCACCAGAGGTCACTGGCACGCCGGGCCATCCCATCCTTGGTCCCGGGGAGGAGGCACACATGGGCGCTCATACCTCAACCCTTCCCTTGTTGACCCCCGTGCCCGAGTCTGTTCCTGAACCTCCGGTCGCGCATGCGTGTAGGCATCCAGCGCCAACCTCAGCGCCACCGAGCCGGTCGTTTGACCTCAGACATGAGACTTACAACATAAAATTAAGTGCTTTGTGATCTGTTACTTCATAAAGGCATCAGGATTCTTCTACATGCTCATATCACCTGTGGAATAATGGCGGTCTGACATGTCTTCACTGAAGCTGCATTATTGTAATTTAACCTACTGCTGCTCTGTGATGTTTGATATTCCAGAATCAATAAGTTCTCCAAGCTAGGGCTTAGAATTCTCCACTGATGTCAGCTGCTTGGTCTGATGCAGAAGGATGGCATTTTTATCTTCATGATGCTGAAAAACAGGCTGCGCAGTTACTTGGCACTGAGCTGCATTATCGAGTAAGTATATGATACTATATGGCGCTAAGGGCAGACTACCTTACGCTGTCCTTGGGGAGTCTTTGCAATTTACTCAGAAGGTTTGTGTAGTGACTCTGGATCTCACTGACACGTTGTACAACATGTTTAATCTTTTTGGATGTTTTGAATACTTTATTGATACTGCAAGTGCAACATAGTACTTTGGGGATGGAAAGGACTTGGGGTCCATCTTGTCTGCAAAAGACACAAGAGGTGTACATAAACTGTTGCAGATAAGCCTATGTAGAGGAACCTATTCCAACTCTGTAAATATTGTGAACAAGACTATTTCAAATAATTGGTTTAAAAATATAAAAGTTGAGCTTGCCCGCCAGCACAGCAGTAGACGATCCAGGTTCGGGAGTGAACTCAGAACATCGGAGAGCTGTCCAGGGGGAGAAGGTTCAAGCATCCACAGGACAGCCCTCCACTAGGAAAGGAGTGGCGTGGCGCCAGTAGGAGCACTGGCCCCCTAGCAGAGGCTAGGGACTAGTGCACCAAGGCAGCAGAGGAGTGGCAGATATCCAGTGCGTCATACATGGGAGCATGTGTGGTGCCACCATTGAAGTTATTGCAAGCAGCACTCCATCTCACAAGGGGAGGAGAGAGGCACTGAAAAAGGGTGAAACAACCCTGACTGGCATGCATGACTACCACCTCCACAGGTCCTGCACTCAGTGACTTGGGCAGAGCTGCTGCATCCTTGGAATGGCAGGTTGACAATGCTGTCACCCCGCTGTGGGGATAAGCTGCAAGAGGAAGGCCAGGTAAGTCCCAAGAGAAGTTGAGGTGACAGGGCGGGGAAACATCATCAGGCAGCTAGACAGGAAGGAAAAAAGTGATAGCAAAAACAAGCAAAAACAAAATCACCGCCCCCATTATTTGACAAGTACAAACATTTGCTTCCTCAGGTGTGGGGTGGGTGGGTAGGGGAACAACACTGGGGAGCCTGTCCTTGCAGTGATTTTTGTATTGCTAATCCGGTGCTATGAAATAGCTTCGTTTCCCAGCGTTAGCAGAGTTTGAATTGGTTTCTCCACATAGGGTCCTCCATGACACTGCGTCCAACCCATATGTTTTTGTGACTGGACTGTTGTCTCAAGGCTACACTACGCTGACTGCCTGGTGTGCATGCTTTCATGTTTGTGTCCATCTTATTTGCCCCTCCTGCAGCACATCAGTGACTGTAACCAATTTGACCATGGACACCCATACAAGCTTATCAGACAGAATGCTACCCCTGCACATGCTGTATAAACTCAAGTTCCATTCTTCCAGCAGGACTTTGTGTAGTACTGCTTTGAAAGCCTGAACAGTGTAGTTTCTGTAACATGACTGGGTAGGCAATTCCTCCTGCTAACTGCCCTAAAAGCTTTCTAATGTTCCCCTTATGCTCTCCCCCCCCCCAGTTTAAATGCATACTCTCTAGTTCTGCATTTAAAGGGCTGCTGTCCTCTCAGGGGTGGTAGGGATGCATCTCTCACATTATGCCTGACATCTAGTGGCAGCTGGCTGTCACTGCAGTTGGCTGGCTCAGAAAGGAATAGGCTGCTGACAGACGTGTCTTGTGTCACTGTATACTGGATGGATGACCTCTCACAAACCTGGCACCACCAACGGGGTGGGGTGGGGGCCTCCATCCCTGCCTAAAGAGAAAACTCCTAGGGGTGGTAGGTGACCGGGCTTCGGGAACATCCTAAAGAACAGGAGCACAAATACTATAATAACAAGCATTTGTCAATGCCAAAAGTTCGCCGTTGGTATTGCAGTTGTATATGCTGTGTTTTGCTGTTGTTCATGCAGTGTTTGTTATGTTCTCCTATCACTGGTTACCATCATCAGGATTCTGAATCCCACAACCACATTTGGATCCCAAGCAAAGCCCATTCCACTGCATCACTGCTCAGCTTGACCACATCCCTGCTCCACAACACTGCTCAGTCCTTGGTACACATAATAATACCAACACAACTGACAGCCAGCCTAACTGACAGATTGAGCTAGAGAAAGAGGAGTGAGGGGTTAATTTAAAAAAGGTAGATGACAGCATTTCTCTCCTGTTGTGCTACTCTCTGTTACACACAAGGCATAAAAATATAATGGAACTAACTGTTAGCAGGTAAAGCCCCCCCCCCCACCATCTCTCTCTCTCTTTCTCCTCTGGATGGCAGAAGAAGTCAAAGATTTATTTTGCCAGCCTGCCCTTCCCCTGTAGCCACAGTGAAGCCAGGGGAAAAAATAAACTTTTATTTGGATTTCTGGGACTGTTAAATTTCTCGTGTCCCCCACTATAGTCTCTTCCCCCGGATGGCACATGTCAAAGATTTATTTTGCCGGGCCTGTCCTTGCCCTGTATACACACACACAGCCAGACTGAGGTCAGCGTAAAAAAGAAACTTTGATTTGGGATTTTTGGGACTGTTAAATGTCTCTCTATTTTGCCAGTTTGCCCTTGCCCTGTACACACAGCCACACTATGCAATCTCTCTCACTCTCTCTCCCCTCTGGATGGCAGAAGTCAAAGATGTATTTTGCTAGCCTGCCCTTACCCTGTGCACAGAGCCACACTGAAGCCAGGAAAACAAAGAAACTTTTATTTGGGATTACTGGGACTGTTAAATTTCTCATCCCTCCCGGTAGTGTGTCTCTCTCCCCTCTGGATGGCACAAGTCAAAGATTTATTTTGTAACAATCACACAGGAGTGCGGTGTGCATATCTATGGAACACATACAAACAAAGGTAAGAAAGAAGTAAGTGCCTCAGCTGGGACTTGAACCCAGGCCAACCAAAATACCATTCCAATTGCGTTAATCAGCTGTGCCACTGAGACAACTGGAACCTGGGCTGTTCCAAAGCACATTACTCTTTCTCAAATGCACAACCAAATGGCCACACAAATATTTATAATAATATAATATTTATAAAATAGTTTATTATAGCTTAGACACCATATTTGCACTCTCTGTAATACGTATATTGTTCCTCCCTGTCTCGCAAAGTCTTTTACTGTATAGCGTAGATGATGTATTGCACTTTCTGTTACTAATGCTTATGTGTACCACCTGTGTTCCTCACCAATTCTGTTACTCCTTGTACAATCTGTACCCGGGTAGCACCTGGAAATGAGCCTCGGTTCAGTGTGCCTTTCCCGGACATCAAAATTCTAAATAAAAAAATAAATAAATAAAAATTTACTTGTAACAATCAACAAGGAGTGTGTTGTGCATATCTATGGAACACATACAAACAGAGGTGAGAAAGAAATAAGTGCCTCAGCTGGAATTTGAACCTAGGCTGCCTGGAATACTGTTCTGATTGAGCTAACCAGCTGCGTCACTGAGACAACTGGAACCTGGGCTGTCCCTGAGCACATTACTCTTTCTGAAATGCACAACCCAATGACAACACAAATATCTACTTGTAACAAACACACAGGAGTGCAGTGTGCATATCTATGGAACACTTACAAACAGAGGTGAGAAAGAAGTAAGTGCCTCAGCTGGGACTTGAACGCAGGCCACCCAGAATACCGGCCAGCCTGGCCTTGCCCTCTACACACAGCCACACTGCAATCTCTCTCTCTTGCCTCTGGATGGCAGAAGTCAAAGATTTATTTTGCTAGCCTGCCCTTATCCTGTACACAGAGCCACACTGAAGCCAAGAAGAAAGATAAAATGTTATTTGCGATTTCTGGGACTGTTACATTTCTCTTGGCACCCCCACAATCTCTCTGTCTCTCTGGATGGCACAAGTCAAAGATTTGTTTTGCCAGCCTGCCATTGCCCTGTACTCACAGCCACACTGAAGCTAGGAAAAAAATAAATTTTTATTTGGGATTTCTGGGACTGTTAAATTTGTTGTGCAAAGTAGAATACCATTCCACACCACAGGTGCAAAAATAGATTTTGGACAGCATTTGAAAAATAACCACTATGACATACAGAAACTCAGGTAATAACAAGCATTTGTCAATGCCGAATGTTTGCTTGCTGGGATTGGTAGTGTAGGAGTTAGAGAGATGCATAATAGGAGTGGCAGTGAAGTATTGAACTGAAGCCAACCCCACCACCACCCTGCAGAGACTGACAGGCATTGGGGTGTGGCTTTTTGGATCATCTGCCATAATGCCCATGCCATTTCACCACACCCTACCCTGCAGACACCGACAAGTGTCACGGTGTGCCTTGGGGTCTTTGGGCCTTATGCTCACCCCATTCCATAAGGAAATACAGTGAGATGGGTGCAGTATAGGAGAATGGGAAGAACTTTGGGGCCGAAGAGTCCAAGGCACACCTCAGTACCTGTCACTGGCTGCAGGGTGTGGGTGGGGGTGGAATGGCATGTGCATTGCAGGCGACAATCCCAAGTCACACCCTTGATGCCTGTCAGTCTCTACAGGGTGGGGCGTTATGGTTGGAAACCCTAACACCCTGGGTGTTCGTTGGTATTTTCACTCCAAATTTTCAACATGGGTTTTTTGTTACCCCACCTCATGAACAGTGGCAATATCAGTTTGTTAGCCGAAAACTGATTTTGCACAGTGACTATGCCATTTGGCACCACAGGTGCAAAAACACATTTTGAACAGGATGTGAAAAAAGAGAGCTGCACTGTTCATGGGGAGGTGTAGAAAATGGTAATGTTGAAAATCTGGAGTGAAAATATAAAAAAACTGGTGAAATCACAAATGTGCGTAGAAACTACACAACGCACACCTGTAATGTAATTAGTTTGGGGAATTTTTACAGCAGATTGTCAACACAGGTATTTTGGGACCTCCACTCATGAATAGTGTCACTGTGATTTTCTTAATCTGTCCCGAACACTGATTTCCCACAGCGACCGCACATTTCTGTGCCGGAAGTGCGAAAACACATTTCGGCCAGAGTGTGAAGAATGACAGCTGTACTGTTCATAAGGAGGTGTGGAAAAATCTGGACTGAAAATATTACAAATTCGTGAACTTACGAGAGTGCGTGGAAACTGCGCAATGCACGCTCATAACACGGTCAATTTATGGACTTTTGTCACCAAATTTTCAACATAGCCATTTTAAGACCTCTGCACATGAACAGTGACACTGTGATTTTCTTAATGTGTCCCATACATTGATAGCACACCGACTGCGCCATTGTGCGCTACATGGGTGGAAACACATTTTGGGCAAGATATGAAAAATGACAGCTGTACTGCTCATAAGGAGGTGTGGTAAAATGGTAATGTTGAAAATCTGGAGTGAAAATAATAAAAATTCTCGAAGTTACGTGCGTAGGAACTGCACAACACGTCGCAAAATAGTAATTTTGGGAATTTTTATCAAATTTTCAACATAGGGTTTTGGGGGGCCTACCTCATGAACTGTGACACTGTTGTTTGGTTACCCGGTCCTGAAAGGTGGTTCCATGCAGTGACCACAAAATCACCTTTTGGAACTGAATAACAAAATGACAGTGGCTGAGTTCAAGGAGTGGAGTCCCAAGAACCCCATGTTGAAAATTTGGTGAAGAAGTTCCCCAAAATGGCCGAGATATGGACCAAAGTTAAAAAAAAAACAAAAAAACATTTATGTCATTATACAGCTTACCGGCATTTCTTCAGTTCGCGGTTGGCTTTGAAGAGTGCAGACGTCTTCCCGGTCCACCAAAGATCGTCGCGCCAGCCTCCAGAGGTAAGTATAGGTGAGGGGGTTTGTGGAGGTAATGCAGAGAGGGTGGGCGCGAGTTGGGGGAGGGGGCAAGAGAGTCCACAAGGGACTGTTTTCTTTTATTCTAGGTGTTGTTTTTTTATAAAGACGATGTGGGACTTTTGCCATGCTGGGTTGAGCTCCCAGCATGGTACCTGGAAGTCTGTTGGGGAGGCAGTGCAGCCGATGTGGGATAGGGCACCCCCATGAGCCACAGGCTTTTGCCCTGCTGGGGTGGGCTCCCAGCGTGGCACCTGGAAGTTTGCTTTTGGGGGAGGCAGTGTAGCCGATGGGGGATTGGGCACCCCCGTCGGTCATACAGTGTGCACAGGTGGAAGGGCGAGCATGAGCACACTGGGGTGGGCTCCCAGTGTGCTACCTAGGTGTTCATGGGGGGGGGACTGGATTCGATGGTGATCAGAAACAAACTGTCTGACAATTCAGGTGCAGTGCTGATGTAGGCAATTTGGTATACCGTCATCGGCAGTATGCAAATTGCTCGTTTAATGACAGTATGCAAATTGCCTACATGTTACCACCGCTGATTGTAGCGGTAGTTTTCTCAGAACTGTATGGCACTGCATCTGAACAGCTGTCATAGACAGCTTGGACATTCATTGGTGCGGTGCGGCCGCACCTGCAAAAAGGAGCAGGGCATTGGAAGTGGGGGTGGCACACCTACGAAAACTCGTATGGTGGCACTATGTTTCTTGCACATGCATGCACGCAAACATAAAAAGCTTATTTTGAAAATCTGTGGTGCAAATATTTAAGATTTCTGCAGTTATGAGCATGCTTACCGAAATTGCAATGGATGGATATAACTTTATCATTTTTTCATATTTTGACCCCAAATATTGAACATAGTCTTCTTATCACCCCACCTCAAGAACCCCTTAGGTGAACATTTTCAAATACATGGGAAAACGGCATTCTGTGCCACAGGTGCAAAAACATGTTTTGGGCAGGATGTGAAAAATGGCAGTTATGCTGTTCGTGAGGTGGTGTGATAAAATGGCTATAATGAAAATTTGGAGTGAAAATATTGAAAATGATCAAAGTTGTGCGCATGCATAGAAAATTTTGAATGGCCGCTTGTAACACTGCCATTTTTAGGAGTTTTTTCACCACATTTCAGCATGACCTTTTTGGGACCCTACCTCATGAACAGTGTCACTGTCATTTCGTTCGTTGGTCCTGAATGGTGATTTCACACAGCGACTGCACCATTCTGTGCCACAGGTGCAAAAACACATTTTGGGCAGGATGTGAAGAATGACAGCTGTACTGTTCATTGGGGGTGTGAAAAAAATAATGTGAATTTGGAGTGAAAATATAAAAAATTGCTGAAGTTACGGGCATGTGTAGAAACATTTCAATGACTGCATGTAGCTCGGGCATTTTTTGGTGTTTTTGCACCTAATTTTCAACATGGGTTTTTGAGACCCCACCTCATGAACACGGGTACTGTCGTTTTGTTACTCAGTCCTGAAAGGAGATTCCATGCAGCAACTGCGAAATCACCTTTCGGGACCAAGTAACGAAATGACACTGCCAGTGTTCATCAGGTGGGGTCCCAAAAACCCCATGTTGAAAACTTGGTGAGAAAATATTGGAAAATGGCTGAAATATCAACATAAGTTGAAAACACCATTGACAGCCATTATATGGTGCTTACCTATATTCTTCAGTTCACAGTTTGGCTTTGAAGAGTGCAGACGTGTCCCGGTCCACAGAAGATGGCAGCTGCTGACCTCAGATGGTAAGTTTAGGGCAAGAGGGGCTGTGGGGTGGTGGGTTGCTCGGTTGGAAGGTCGGAATGGGCAGGTGGGACAGGAGATGATGAAGGGCTATTTTCTTTTTTACAGGCTAAAAAAAAAGATGGACAGTTTTGTTTTACAAGGTATAAAAATGTTTATTTCAGGACACTGGGATTGGGCACCCCAGTGTCCCATGGAGGGGTATAGATAATGCCGACACAGGGATTGGTCACCTTGCTGTCAGCAAATGTGAAAAAAAAGTTTGAACTGACTTTTTTGGGGGGGGGGGCATCCGACACCAGGGGTGGGCATCCTTGTGTCCTAAAGAAAACATAAAAAAAAAAAATTAAGTACTTTGTGACATGGGGTTGGGTTCCCAGTGTCCCACACTACAGGGGGAGGGAGTACATGCTGACATGGGGATTGGGCATCCCGATCTCAGCAAACAATAATTGCAATGGGTTTTGGGGGGCATCTCGGTATTGGAAATAAACAATAAAAAAATTAAGAATTTTGGAACACTGGGAGTTGGTTCCCCAGTGTCCCACAGTACTGGGAAGAAAATGAAGCCTGCAGGTGTGCAGGCAAGGGCAGAGCACTCTCTGAGGGGAGAAATGATTGAAGAGATGCACCGTGGCTACAGGTGAGCCCCAATGGGCTGTATAATGGTGGGTGGTGGTGGGGAGGGGACAGCACAAATGCAAGCAAGGAGAGCATTTGGATTTCACTGATCAGCTGTTTTCTGGATGGTGTTCGTCCCACACATTAAAGAAAAAGTCGCCATATGATTGGTGATACTTTTTCTTCACAAGTAGAGGACGTTTCTGCCAATGTAAAAAAAAAAAAAAAAAAACAGCATCAGAATTAGCCTGCTTAATGATTGGTGTGGCATTGTCGAGACCCTTGCAGAGCACTCTGCATTGGACAGACAGTCATACTCCTCAAAAGGCACTTATAGCAAGAAGTTTGCTGCGCGTGCATGCACAGCGAGCTTAAAAATAGGGCAGAGAGGATCTTCATCAGAACATCCCTCCTTACTGAATGGTGACTTTACCGCCACACTTTTTCCTAAAGTTCCTGCCATCCAATTTGCTGTCCATCTCCTGTACACATTGTGAACTCCATATTGTGTTTATTGACAAAGGAACCACAATAAAAAAGCTCTGAAAGGGTTTAATAAGCCACGAGAAGTTCTGATAGTATGCAAAAGAAGAAAACAGCCTTTCATTACTAACAAGAAATCCCTCCCAGCTATCCATGGGGAACTTTCCACCTCCCAGCCCATTTTAGGTCGGTTGATGTTTCCATGAGAACTGAGGTTACAATTTAATTGTATTTGCTAATTCATGTTCAAAGTTCAGCTCTACTGTATCCCTTTTAATTTATCCCCAACCCCATACTCTTTCTATAAAGCATCCTGCTGTGATTTGTCATACCACTACCCGCAGGGGAAAGAGTGACTTAACTGGCTACCAGGATGAATGCACCTGGAACGAGGCTATACAACTCAACAACAAAGGGTGGGGCAAAGTACAGTGTTGTTTTCACTGTCCATACCAGTTCTGCCCCCGGCCATCATCCCACATTGGTGAGCACAAGCTTTCCAAAGGTAGTTCCTTCTTTGTGACTCCCTTGCTGGGGGCCACCAGGGGGCAGTGGCAATGTAATGAGAGCATTGACTTCTCGCCTAAAGACAAAGTGCCTCCTTCACACTGCCTTGCTGCCTCCCTTCCAGCCCAGAATGAGCCCCTAATTGGAATAAAACCCTTGTACCCTGTGTGGTAAGCACAAGTTCTAGCCATTATACCATTATGCTAGTCTGTTTATGTCATTGCTTTTATATCCATGCTGATTAAGAAATATTATAGAACTACAGCAAGAAAGGCAGCCTTCACTACCACACCGGCTGCATGCATCTACCATCGCCCGATGCAGAGGAAGGTAGGAAACTGGAATTTGTTTTATTTTAAAATATGAAAAACACCACTTATTCACCTTAGTGTATTTCATAACAGCAGAAAGGTGACTCTGGAGCCTGAGTAGGACTCTGACCCCCATGATGGACCACAGGTTAGGTGTGCAGAGGGTGGGATCAACACACTATAGCAACCCTCCATCATTTCATTTTCTTTTTTTTTTGTGTGCAAATGTCTTTTTTTACCGAGAATCAATAAGACGACAAAGACAATAGCAATGCTACATATATAGACAGTACGTTGGAACATGCATTATTGATTTTTTTTACTTTATTTTTATTTATTATGCAAATACGTATGAAACAAAATACTTGGTTCCAAGGCATAAGGATTGTGCAAACACTGGTGGTTACAAGCAGGATAATTTTCTTATCTCCCCTTGTTACAGATTGCAGGGGGATCTTTCAAACTGAGATCATCAGTTGTTAGAAGTAATAGCATTGAAGACAAGAATGCAGCCATGACCATGGGCTAATAATTGAAGAGACAAATACCTGTAATATTCCTGGGTATACAGCCCAAATAAAGTCAACAAGTGACTTTATATGTAGCCCATAAAACCAATAATAAGTTGATAAGTATATCCATATTTGTGAGACCCAGTAAAAGGTTCCCCCTCTCCCACCTCACAAGCTAAATAAATTAATAGTAATTAGTGAATTGAACATTTAATTATTTTGTTAGGTAGCTAAAGCATAGAAATATCTATAAAATGCTACATAACACTCACATCCGTGAGGGGACAGGGCATGTTTATACCACAATGAATCCTATAATAAGGGCCCCAATAACAGGTAGCAAATACTGGCGGCTCTTGAACGCTACGTGTTTCTTCACACCTAGGACTGGTACAGATACTGGGTACTCGACCATGCAGTCACAGCCATTTTAAAAGAGAAGCAATTTTTACTACTTGCCAGTCCATGGCATCCAGCTCCAAGAAAGAGCACCATAGATGCTACTGCTTAACAAGTAATAAACTGTAGTCAGCGTAAACAAATTATACAGGAAACTGTAAAATTCACAAACAGGTATTCAAGTCCTTATACATGGTAGACAGTGACTCAGAAGATCTGTCCCTACTCAAACCTCGTGGTCCGCATCCTGCTCTGCTTGCTGCACAGCAATGTCTTCCCTGATTTTTGTTAATCTTTTCCCAGCTTCAACTGCGTCGTAAAAAAAATAGGTTTTCCCGACACAAACAATCCTTAGTTTTGCAGGCATCTGAAGACAATGAGAAATGCCAAGTTCTTTAAGTCCCACTGAGACAGCATCAAACGCCTTCCTTCGATGCCGCGCAGAGAAACTGAGATCCAGAAAACAGAATATCTGGGTATCATCTGCAAGCTTGAGCTGTCCTTTTATTTTAGCCAAATGTAGAATATTGTCCTTCACATGCAGTCCCGCCGTAACAATTAAAATGGTTCTAAATTGAGCAGAGGCGGTGGATCGCCACCTGGGGTTAATGTGATAGGCTTTAAAGAACATCCCCTGCAGATCAAGGTCCAGAAGAGCTTTTAGTAAATCAGTGACAAACTGGATCAGATCCGCTCCCTCTAAACCCTCTGGGACTCTGAGCAGATGAATGTGAGTGAGGCGAGCCCCATTATTCAGTTGCTCCAAACGAAGTTGGAGGATTTTATTTTCATTAATATTTCCAGAGGCTACAGCTGCTGTTTTATCTGCAGTATCTTTTCTCAGATGAGATTCCGTGGACACTAGCTTCAGTTTCAGTTCCAGTATAGTGACCCTGTTTGTTAAGAGAGTCCATTTTCCGATCCAAATTTTGAACACATTTTGCCAGGTCTTTTACAGCCTGCAGAACTTTGCCAGTCGAAGGCTCAGCTCCGCTGCTTGCACCAGTGGCCGGGTTGCTCCATTCTGCTCCATCAGGCAGCCTGTTCTGCTTTCCTTTCTTGGTCTCTAAAACTGCTGTTTGACGGATCTTCCCCATTGTAGTTACTTTCAAAACCGGTAACGTCTACAGAGTAAGTCTTCCTCTGCTATTCGAAGTAGTTTATAAAAATGAAACAGTTCACTTTTTAACTTAAAAATAAATATTTAGTAAAGTGAGGGCAGGAAGTC
Organism: Neoceratodus forsteri; assembly: GCA_016271365.2. Classification (NCBI taxonomy): domain Eukaryota; kingdom Metazoa; phylum Chordata; order Ceratodontiformes; family Ceratodontidae; genus Neoceratodus; species Neoceratodus forsteri. The sequence goes on from JADMNL010000027.1 coordinate 47,934,289, forward strand.
CCAAAACTGCGTGCTGTTTCAGTGGCCACTAGCCACGCCCCCGGATTATGATTTCTACCAATTTTAAACAGTGTTACCCTGGATCCTGTGCCCATTCCTCAGTCCTAAGTTCAGACAAACATCAACAGCTTTATACATGTCATGTCCAGAAGGTCACCTATACAATAAATAAAATAACTTAAGGAACAAAGTCTGGTTTCTTAGTCATAATAAGGATTACTCAGCACTTTCATCATAATTCAAAAGCAGGATAAGTATAGTTTAACCTAGCAGTGAGCTTTTCAATGAGGTATATATGGTTCATGAGGTCCCTCCACACATCAGTTGTGGGGAGTTGTGTATGCCATTACTTTGTAATGGCCTTTTTAGCCAAAATTAAGGCAATGTTCAACAATTTTCTAGTGTCAGGAGTATGATAGCCCTCAGAGGCATCAAGAAATAGGACCAGGCAGTTGATGAGTACTGTATCCCCCTCCCAAGAAATCTCAGCTCCTGTTGAAGTACTCTATAGAAGGGAGCTAAATTGGGACAGGATAAAAAAATATGGCCATGGGTACCTATAGGGCTCCCATCATTTCTCCAACAGGCAGCTCCCAGTTAGGTAAGTACTTTACTTGCCTTGCTGGAGTGACTCCTTCCATGTATATAATGAGGTAACCTTGTGCAGATTTTTTATACAATAGTCCCACTGCTGGTCGGTAGTGTAGTCCCATATCACGTAAGTGGTAGCAAGGAGGAGGCTGGCAATTATAGCCCAGCCCGCTTGACATCAGTGGTGGGAAAGTTAATGGAATCACTGTTGAAGGAAAGGATAGGGGAATATTTTGGATGCAATAGGTTACAACACCCAAGGCAGCATGGTTTCACAAGGGGGGCGGCCAAGTCAAACAAATCTGATAGATTTCTTTGACTGGGTGACCAAGGAATTAGGTCAGGGTGGAGTGGTGGATGTGTTCTACCTAGATTTCAGCAAAGGTTTCTACACCATTCCACATAGGAGGCTAGTTAGCAAGCTGTGTAGCTTATGAGTGGGTAAAAAGGTGGTAAACTGGGTAAGAGATTTATTAGGGGACAGGCGACAGAGGGTGGTGTTAAATGGGAGTTCACTCAGAGAAGGGGGGTGATCAGTGGAGTGCCTGAGGGATCAGTGCTGGGACTGGTCCTTTTTACTGCCATTATAAGTGAAATTGTGGAGGAGCTGGAGTTAAAGAGCTGCCTCTTTGACAAAATAATCTGCAATAGGGTGGACACTCCAAGGGGGTGGAAAGGGTGAGCAGAGGGCTGAAAAAGATTAAGGAGTCATCATGAGTATGGCAGCTGGATTTCAATGCAAAAAAAGGCAAAATAAAGAACTTGGGGCACAGAAATCCAGGGGCAGAGTGCAAAATGGGTGGAATGTTATTGATGACCACCAAGAAAGAGAGAGAGACAGAGGGTGGGGTAATCGTATCTGATGACCTAAAGGTGGCCAGGCAGTGTGATAGAGCAGTTGGGAGGGCCAGAGGGATGCTAGGGTGCATTGGGAGGGATATCACCAGCAGAAAGAGGGAGGTGGTGTTGCCTCTGTACAGATCACTGGTAAGACCCCCACCTGGAATACTGTGTCCAGTTCTGGAGACCATGTCTCCAGAAGAACGTAGATTAGAGTCAGTCCAGAGGACGGCAACTAAAATGAAACAGGGTCTGCATCAAAGGCATCAAGAGGAGACTAAGAGAACTCGATATTGCACACCCTGGAACAAAGGAGGGAGGTGGGGGATATGATAGAAACCTTTAAATTCCTCACAGAAATAAATAAGATACAGGTGAGAAGTATTTTTCAGAAAAAAAGGTGCTCAACAAGAGAACATGCTATGAAGCTGAAGGGGGTAGATTCAAGAGAGATGTGAGCAAGTACTTCTTCACTGAAAGAGTGGTGGATTCTTGGAACAGCCTACCACTGGAGGAGGTGGGGGTAAAAACAGTGGTGGAGTTCAAGAATGCATGGGGTAGTCATAAGGGAATCTTAGTGGAAAGGAAAAGGGGGAGGGAGAATGAATCAGGGATCAAGTAGGGTCTGCGGTTGTACTGTAGGTAGGGAAAAATGGGCAGACTGGGTGGGCCTTATCTGCCGATTAATTCTATGTTCCTATGGTAATAACTACACACAGGTCTGTCTTCTAGGCTTGATGTATGTTTAGTTGAGTGGCTGTTTTGCATCAACAATACCTGAGATATGGCCATTTAGTTTTGACAACAGGGAGAGTGGACTAGAGAACTAATCCTGTTTTCAGCTATATCCCGTCATGCAATATCTCTGTACCTTCAGGAGTGCTTCTTTTGTGGTATTCACCCCAGGTGTGATATCAATTAAAACCACACCATTGGTTTCCCAATGTAAAATTATTTATGCTCAGATTTAAATTTAATCAAAATATAGTTTTGCTGTGTTTGGTTTGAAACTGCTCTAAGCATTACAACTTACAACTGGGTAAAACATTGTGACATCACAAGTGTGCTGTTGTGAGACTTCAAATAAGGTAAGCTTGTCAACAGTCATCTCATAATAGAAATACATTGTAACACAGTAAATAAAGGTCAGAAGTCTGCTGTGCAAATGTGCACAATATAGTTATAAAACCGGTAAGAAAAATCCTACTCTATTATTTGTGCAAATACAACATTTGACCCTGAATTATTCCCCAACTACCACATACCTTTTCCATATCTTTCTCCCCTATATTGTACTGTATATTAATTTGCATCCATTTTGTAAATGTGATACACTTCAGGGTGTGTAGACACTGTCTGATAGATGCACTTCTCGAGTGATTGAAGGCACTTGTCTTTGCCTCATGTCTCACAACATACCTTAAGGGTTCTTAGAGCAGGAATGCACACTCTGTTGTGTATTATCACTTGCCTATTGTAAGGGAGAAATTCTGTATTTTCTGACATGCTAACACTTTTCTAAAAAATGTAGATTGGAAAAAATAGGCATATTATTTTTGCATCTTGTAGGAACATAACACACAGCTACTCAGCCCTCTCAGGGATGCTTAGAACTGCCTTTGGAGTAAGTACAGCATAAAACCTTCGGTCGTGATCAGTATCACGTTAATGAACACTTAAATACAAGATATGTAAAAGGGATAGATGCACAGCTCTCAAAAATGGCAGGAGACAGAAAAGCTAAAGGCTCTTGAAATGCAGGCTAGGATAAATTATACCATGTTTGGTTTCAGAGAACTCAGTGGAGAGTAGTTTTGACTCAGAAAAACAACAGATGGCAACAAGTCACTTCAGACCCTCATGGTACCTGGGAGAAAAATGTTCTAAATAAAATAGCCTTTTCTGCATTTCTGTAAAAATGTGAAGTAGAGCTGCCAGGATATTTTCCCACATAATGTGTCTGATACAGGGCACAATAATGGTATTCCTGTCACAGCAATATAATGTTTCCTAGCAATGCTATAAGTGATTGCATCAGCTCGAACTTCACAATAGATATTAGTCTGACTGATGATGGCAGAAGCCTTATTAGAGGTAATCCGCAATGGATTGAACTCAGTCCCATCAAATATTAAATGGGTTTACCTTCAGATAGGATCAAGACAGTGCTACACAGGTTTGCCACAGAAATCTGCTGCTGATGTATTCATTTGAAAGTGATGCCTCCCCCCCCCCACACACCACCATATTGAGCCATATTTTGGTCTAGTTTTACTTTATTTCAGCTACATTAACTGTTGATATTCTGTCTTTGCAAACAGTTCCACTAACATCAGGTTATGGATGCAGTTTTGTTTGTGATTAAAGAGCCTTTGACAGGGTTAACTTGTGCAGTAACTACAACAAATTAGCTGATAAGTTAATTTGGTCTCTACTACATGTCTTTTATGGGTTGAGAGACTCTGAGCATGAGGTTTAGGCAAGAGGACCACAAAGTGAAGCTGATTGATTCTGGCTGCCGAAAACTTCAGGAGAAGAGTCTCTTATAAGAGATAACCCTCAGAAGCTCTAGTATCTTATTATAAATCAGTCAAAGCAGTTCCCTCAAACCAACATTTATCGTTCCATTCTGCCGTACCAACTAGGCTCAACGTGCTTTCCACACCAGGGCCCCCTGCTGCTAAACAAACTTCCCCCTGAAATTGCAGCTGAAAACAAGCTTGGCCCATTCAAACATAAACTCTGCCAGCACCTCACTGACCTCAGCAGTTGTGACTGCTCTGCCTAGGCTTTCGGCTTTGTTTCACCTCTTCCTCCTCTTCTCTCCTCCCTTGCTACCCTCCCCACTTCTCTCCACCCCTCCATCCCCTGCTACTCCCTGTCTCTCTCCCACTCCCACCTACCATTCTACCCCCTCTCACCTCCCTCCTACCATTCCACCCCTCTCCTGCTCCTCTCCTCGTCTCCCCCTCCCTATCATCCTATCTCTTGTTGCTCCACCCCAGACTACCTAGCACTTATCTTTCTGTTCTTGCACTTACGACAGTGTCAAATCTTGACTGCCTACCCCTTTGCCCACCCCCCTCCCTCTTATCCCCACCCTTTGCTCCACTTATGTCACCCTAGGATGTTTTATTTGTATTTGTGTCTTGCTATATATATATATATATATATATATATATATATATATATATATATATATATATATATATATATACATATATACATACACACACCCATATTGCTAATTGTGCATTGATATTTGCCACTGATTGTTTGCTATTGTGCAAGTCTATACACATGTGCTGTCTTTTGCTACTAAGTTAACCTCCTGAACTGTACTGTATCTTACCTCTGCTTACTTCTATGTTAACCTCCTGACCCTGTATTGTATCTGACCACTGTTTTGCTTGTACCCATTGCTGATGCGGAACCTTTGTAAAAGAACCATTTGCTCAAAGGTATTTGTAATCCTAGTAAAAAATAAATAAATAAAACAAATCACTGACATTAACTAGAGTGAAAAAAGTGTAGTATTTTTTTAAATTCCAAACGTTAAAATGAAGCTGCCTTATTCCTGGATGTGAAGTAGAATGCACTTATCCCAGCATTCCTGCATAAGAGACCTCTGTACCCACTGTTGGAATTATGCCTGGGATTGCTGGAGCTAAATCCCAGTAGCTGTCCAAGGAGCCCTGGCAACTATGAAAAATAAATCTGTGTACTAGGGCCGGGGATATGACCCCTGTAGTTCTTCCTTCATGGGGAACTCATAGGTTAACCCCTCACACCTAAGAAAGAGCCACTTTTGAGAAAGGAATCTATGCAAAGCTATCATGGCAGTGGGAAGCAAGACATTAATGGGCTAAGGTCCTAAAAACAGTTAAATGCATCATTAAGCAATTGAAACACAAGATGTTTTTAAGTCCTGTTAAGCTGAAGAATTATGTCCCACTGCTCTAACCAGCACCAAGACCCCAGATAAAACAGACACTCCCTCTGTCTGAGAACACACAGGAGAAGGTTCATTATTTTAAAGGAAGAAGGTCACAGTTGGTGTTAATTCAGAGGATGTATTTTCAGTACTATCTGATGAGACCTCCATATTCCAGCTGCTCCCCCCCCCCAAGTGCTCAACTGAATCCTAAGCCTGAGAGTACCTCCAACTTCAGAAAGGGAAAAAAAAAGGAACCCTAGTTTACAAGGGTCAGGTACATCAGAACCACGAGTACTCTCAGGGTGTGCCCTGCAACTGCAAAAGTTTGTACAGAGTTTTGCCACCAAATATACAGATTTGGCCAGTGGGTCAAGAGCTACAAATACCTCATTTGGAGGTTGGCCATTTAAGCAATTGCATGGCCTATGGGGATTTTTGGGTTTTACTGTTCTGTTTGTTTTAAAGTGTACCACCACCGGTCAACCAGCTGCAACATCACCAAGCTTGCAACATTCCTATGGCTGGGTACCCAGTGAAGCACAGGGAGCTCCCTTTAAGGTTTAAGGGATAAACTGATACCACTGAGTAGTGCCCACAATAAAGGTGGGCTGGTAATACTAAAAGGTTTACAGTGTTATTTGCTACTATATGGTCTTGCCTGGTGGAGGTGGGCACTGCACTGCATTGTCACTGTCACTGTTACTGCTACCCATCAATCAATGAGTGTGTACTGTATACAGTACACACACCATGACAGCTGAGTCGGTGGCTAACCATGGTGGTGAGAGGAGGGCTGTGCCAGTCGCTGGCTCGGTTTTGGGATGGGGAGTTGGGTGGTGTGGTACTACCTGCCAGGGAGGGCAGGTGGGGGGTCCACTAGACCACCAGGGATATGTCAGTTAGTATTTCACGGGATGGCGATCGGGGACTGGGAGGGACCACTGGACAACCAGGGACATTTTGAGAATTATATAATGGGATGGCGACCAGCGATCGGTGGGGGGAGGGACCACTGGACTACCAGGGAAATGTTTTGTTTTATATGGGATGAGGATCAGAGCATGGGGAAGGGACCACTGAACTACCATGGAAACTTTTTGTTTTATATGGAGACAGCAGTCGGAGTATGGGGGAAGGCCACTGGACTACCAGGGAAATTTTTTGTTTTATACGGGGACAGCGATCAGAGCATGGGGGAGGGGGAAGGGACCACTGGACTACCAAGGACATTTTTGTTTTATACAGAGACAGTGAACGGAGCATGGGGAGGAACCACTTGACCACCAGGGAGATAGTTTACAACTACTGGGCAGGTGATTGGGTGGGGAGGGACCACTAAATTACCAGGGACATGGTGTTGTGGGTTGGGGAGCACCTTGCACTACCTCAACCAAACAATAGGGCTGCACGAGTTGAGAGGAGGTTTTCCATGGCGGTATTTTCTCCGCAGTAAGGAACCCATGAAAACACACCAATGCATGGGGAAAATGCTTAGTGAATGGGACTATGCAGATATGCAGGTCCCCTTCCCCTCATTGCATTGCGGCCCCCTCAAAACTTTGCGCGGGTGCAAACTGGGCTTTTGTGAATACTAGTGGAGCAAAACCCAATTTGCATGGTGCAAACCGGGTTTGTACTGGGGCACAGTTTTGTGAATCCGGCCCCTGGTGTCAACCTGTCTAAGGCATCAGTAGCTTGGATTTGTTCTACCCATTTTATAGGCTTTACTTCCAGCTTTATTGTGCAGTTTTGGGGGAGTTTAACAAGGCTCATGCTTAACTTTTTTTTTTCTCGCACTTGTCATGCTCAAAAAGTGGTATCCACTTTGCTTTTCAAACCATAACTTTAAAAGAGAAGACATGACATTCTGCCATTTAGTTTTGTTTTTAGTTACATAAAATCCTTCAGGCAAGTACCTATTTTCAAAGGATTCAGAGTCAGGTATACAGACATTTAAGTACAGCATTCAGTACATACAGATCTTAAATATAATTGTGCATGGATCTGGGATTAGGTTTCAAGTGTTTCGGCAAATCAAGTGCAGTATACAAGAATTCATTGTTAAGAATTCAACATGTTCATAGGAAACATTTATATATTCCAGAAGCAGTAAACATGGCCATCAGCTGCATTTAAATGGTAATGCTCAGCTTTATCATTTACATGTTCTAGGGCTATGCTGCTATGTAGTACATTTTACTCAGTTTGTAACTGCATTCTCTTTGTTTTATCTTGATATAATTTATCATGTCAAAAGCTGCTGACCACCACCCTCCAGCCATGGCTGTCCTTGCCCCGTGTTTGCACTGTATGCTTGTCCCCCACCCACCCTCACCAATTTACAGTATTGTTCCTTCTCTGTACGGTATTGCTTTTGTATGTTTGCAAATTTATTTAACTTCATGCACCTTATTGTACTGTATTTCTCTGCACCTGGGGCCAGATATTCAGTGTTTTGCCCTGTGGCAAAATTAGCACTGCATGGTGGGCAAAATTAGCCCGGAACCATTTGCAAGCCATATTCAAAGGAACAGCCCCAGGGCTAAATGAGTTGAACATAGCGTGCAAACAAAGCTGAGAGTGCAGTGCAACAATAGCCTGGCAAATCAGACAGCACTGACTATAGCAACGAGAGCAGTGCAAACTGCAAAAGTGGCCCAGTGCACACAGAGGCGGAGTGAGTGAAGGCTGAACAATGTGGGCAACGTGTGTGCCAGCAAAGCAGTGGCGCACAACAGCATCAAACAACAGTGCAGGCCAATTACTGCAGAACCATATAATGGAGCATTACAGTCTTGCACGTCGCTAACACGGTTGCGAGGCGCTGACACATTTGTCCGGCATAATCACGTTTGCCCAACGTTAAAGTTTACCATATTCAAAACTGCTATGCAAATGAGCCTACTCAGGCAATCTGAGGGCAAACAGCCACATTAGCTTCGCATTACAGCTTGCTTAGCATGTGGATTGCCTGGTGCTATAACATGGTGCACACAGCTCCACCTGTAGGTCCAACTGGAATTACAGGATAGTAGCCACTTTCCTGTCTGAGCTCACAGCTCCACCTGTAGGTCCAACTGGGATTACAGGTCGATAGTCACATTCCTTGTGTGCTCACAGCTCACAGAACATTAGCTGCAGTCTTGGTTTAGACACAGATGCAAAGACTAATTTGGCCCAGGGGAGTAGCACTACAGGAACGGATGGTTGTGCTGCATGCCAGAGGCAAATCGTTGTTCCTGCCACAGTGTTTATCAGATGGTACAGTACCATAGTAGGTGATACTGTGAGGTACACAGCAATGCCTACGGTGTGTCAGGCAACAGTGACAGGTGCTATCCACACAGTGACAAGCACAGCTGGAAGGTGTGGTCTGACAGTGGACACCACGGTCATACTGTCCTGTGACCCTCAAGTGCTGCACCAGTGGCATGGGATCCCCACACTACCATACACATGGCTGTTCATGTGTGCAGGGATCCTGGAGAGGTGTAGGGTATGTGCCCCGGAGGGGGGGACCACACATACCATCATACTGGCACACTGCCATCAGGGGCATTACTGTCAGTGGAACAGGTGCACTGTGTGGATGGCCCCAGCCATGTGGCAGTACCTACTATGTGGTGCAGCGTGGCCACCTGTACACCCTCCCTTCAACACCCTCCATTCCCTCAGTGTAGCATGTGTCTGCTGGATTCTGTTGGTGTACACCAGTGGAGGAACTGGAGGTGTGTACTGCGTGGATGTACTGCCATGGAGTCCACTTGGAGCTGGGGCACCCACTAATGCCTGGCAGGGTTAGGACCGGTGCCAGATGACGGCGACATGGGCGGTGCTGTCTGTGTGCAGCATGTCTCGGCCATGTACGTTTTCTGTACATTGTTCTGTATCACCTTGTTCACTGGGTAAGCACACTGGGCAAAGGTTCAGTGTCAGGAATGACCCGGAGACATTAACTATGCAGCTGAGATGCAACGGCGTACAATACAAACATACAATGCACAACAGCACACAATACACAAATATCACATTGGGTACACATTACAGTACATTACAATACATTACAAATAGTTTGTTGCCGCAAGTGGTGTTCTAGCTCAGTTGTATCATTTACATGAGTGTGCACGTCACAGCACAGTTGGGGCATTGCATTCCACAGTTTGTGTGTCTGTCCATACGGGGTGGCCCAGGGTGGGCATCCACCCACACTGCCTCCTCATTGGATGCAAACAGCCTTGTTTCCTGTTACTGCTGTGTCCACTCCCCCATCATGGTTTTGCCTGGAATTAAGACTACCATTTCATAGGCAGTAACTAGCGCCATGCTACGTGTTTTGTGCAATTGCGCTTTGCGCTGCGCTACAGTTTTGAATATAGTGTTGCACATGTATGCATGGTCCTGCCCCTCACTTTGCTCCATGCATACATTATCTTGCTGCACTGGCACTAATGGGTTGTGCCAGCGATATTTGGTCTTTTGAATATTGCATGCTGGCACAATTCTGGTGCAATTCCAGCGCAATCGGTTTGCGCCAGGCGCAAAGCTTTGAATATTTGGCCCATGGTATTTTCTTTTTTGTACAGTTGTTATTGTTTTGTATTTATTGCACCTTGTTAGAGTGTACTGTTCTCCCCCACCTCTCTACCCTCAAATAAATAAGTAAATAAATAACTAAGTGTGCATTGTTGCTTTTTTTAACTTTGTACACCCTTGTTTCTCTCTCCCCAATTGCATCTAGAAACGAGCTTGGCTCAGTGTGCCTTTTCCAGTTACCAGTAGTTTACAAATAAATAACTTGCCATGTTCAGACGTATAGTTTTTAGAAAATGCATTAAAAGCCATGTAACACAAGGCTTTGCATTGTGTGCTTCTTTTTTTGCTAAGAGAAAATGGGCTACACAAACAAACGATAACTGTTTAGTGCAGTGTGCCTTCTATCTGACCCACTGGCATGCGTTACACACTTATTTAAAACAGCCGCAGATGATCCTTGATCCAACATTCCTAGGGCCCCAGTAGCTCTGGAAATATAATTCCAACACTGACTGTACCGCGGCTAAAAGGTACAGTAGCTTTGTGCGTTGATTGGCTGAAATCACATACCACATATATTCCTGCCAATAAGAAGAGCTCACATGTTAGTCGACCCTATACCTTGTCAATTGTAGCAAAGTTACAGACATGATTTTGCTGCCCAAATTGGATGAAAAATGTGTTCTACGGGTATTGATGTAGTTCACTATCCACACATAGACAGTTCCAAAGGAGAGTGCTGATTTGCCGGAACGTCTTCAGGCTAAGCTCCTCTCACCACCCAGGTAGTATATCCCTAGCCTCTGCCCTGTGACATCAGATCTTCCTTTCTTCTGGAAGAGTTCAGTCTTCTGCTTCACAGCTCTGTGTGTTGTAGGCTACCAAGTGCACCCCTGGCAATTTCTTCTTTTTCTTTAATACTTCAGGAGTTCCTTGACCATTTATTTCTTTATCATTTTGACTCCATGGAAGATGAAATCCGATAAAGTGAAGCCAGCTCCCAGCTTAAAGTTCTGCATCAAGTGCCAACAGAAGATATCATGGATGGACCCACACATGTCTTGCCTGTACTGTGACGTTTCAGGCTGTGCCCTATGCCACACAATGTTTCCTTCATCCTTGGTGGATCATGTGGCCTGGCTTCTTCTCAGTCAGCTGATAGAGATTTGAAGCTCTGGCCAAAAGGCTGCAAGAAGGCCTCTGCTGTGGCAGGGTCTGCTGCTTAGCTTGTGCCATGGAAGAGGTGGCGGCTTCTGCTGCAGGAGGCAACTCATCAGCGCTGCTCCCAGCTGAGGCCAGCACTGGAACATACTTCACTGGAGATTTCCAGGAGATATGTCGGGCACACCAGCACCACTGGCACCAGTTGTTGGACTGGGAGAGCTCAAGGTCCTTCTGCTCCCTCAACGTATGTTGAGCGCTTGACTCAGGTTGAGCTTTCTGTGGTTGAGGATCAGGTCAAAAGCTCCATAGTGCCACCATCAGGCATATTGACCTCAACACTGGCCAATGAGACAGTCGAGATCTTTCTTCACCCTGTCAACAAGTTGTTGGAGGGGATTAATGAAGCATTGATCTCCAAGACTCCGGTTTTCCCAGTCTTCCCTCAGGAGGACATGGATCGGTTGATGTCCCTGACCAGTTCCACTCGGGGTCAGCTTCCACAGTGGTTGTGCAGCCTGATCTAGTGCTCCTTCATGTACCTGGGCACATGATCTTTCCCGACCCTCCTGTTGCTTCTCCTCTGCGTCAGCCCATTAGTGAACAGTTGCAGTTGAGCTCTTGGTCAAGGTACTGCTCACACTCTTGTTTCTGCTCAGCCAGGAGGCATCACCATGGATGTTTCTCATCCTTAGGTGAGGAGAGATACTATCGCCAGATGCGGTGGTGCTATAAGAAACTTCTCGGGCAGCAATGGACCATTTTGGGGTGGAGTAGGGCTCTACACCCCTGTAGTTGACTGGTAGGTACCAGTCATGCCTATGCCAGTCCATCCTCTGCAGGTGTCTCTAGCATCTGCCTTGCCACCCTTTCCGGTGGAGCAGCCTCAACCAAAGCCTTTCGTGGGCACACCAGCTAAGGACTCCCATGCTGTAGCCAGCTTGGTAGGCTGGCTGTTGGTGGAAATGACCCAGTCAGACAATTCTTGGGTAGTCTGTGGCAACAAACAGCTGAGAGCTGTTTTTGAGGAGTCCTCAGATGACTCAGATGGTTCATCCATGCAGTCATTGAGGACGCACACCTTTGACCACGTGTCGGTTGAGGACTTCACTACCGACCATGGGCCGGTGTTATTCGGGGCTCTCATCTGAGTCATGTTGGAGTCTCCATCAATGTTCCTCTGGAGCCTATTCATAAAAGGTTCAAGTACCCTTTCATAGACATCCTGGATGAAGATGAATCCCCAAGGGGTTACCGTTCCCATAGCTGAGGCCATTTTGGAACTGGCCCTGGAGCTTTGGCAGAATCCAGCATCATGCCTGGTACCCTCTACCTGTGTGTTCCTCAGGTATGCACTCATATTGGGTTCCTTTTGGGGTTCCCAGACCATCCCTCAGCTGAGGGTCTGTCATGGACTCAGCTTTCTGGAAGTCTGGAAACCAAGGGGATGTGGACAAGCTCCCCCCCCCCCAACAAGGAGTCTAAAAAACTGGACCATGTGGTGAAGAAGGCTTATGCCACATCCTCTCTTTGGTTCCATCAAGTAAGTTATGCTGTGATGACGGCCACCTTTGGTCACTCCCTGTTGGGAGTGTTGGATAATGTCCTCCCTTACCTCCCTGTGGATAAGCAGTTGCCTGTGAAGCTGGTCAGAGACCAGGGCCAAGTACTGGCAAAATACCATGTCCAGACAGCCTTACACATGGATGACTCTTGTGCCTGTACCATGGCAGTGGCTGTCGTGATACAATGCAGGGCCTGGCTGAGACTTTCCACCTTCACGATGGATACTCAGCACAGGCTGGCTGATATCCCTTTCTTGGGCATTGACCTATTTGGCCCAGGGATGGAAGGACATCTCACCAGAATCAAGAAGTCCAGTGCCACCCTGGACTCCGTGACTTTCTCCCAGAAGGACCCTAAGACCCAAAAACTGAATAGGCCTTCCAGTTTCAGTCCTTTCAGTCCCAGCAGCCTTGGCAACAGATCCAGCAAGGGGCAATATCAAACCTGGTGCCCCAAGGCCATGTTCCCCAGCCAAAGGCCAAAAAGGGGCGGGGGAGTGGTGCCCCTCTGGTTCCAGTGACTAGTGTTCCCTCCAAAGCTGCCCAGTGATGGGGTGGAGGTGTCAAACTCCCACCTGTCTAGTCCCTCACCCAGCTTCCTGTGGGGAGTTGGCTTTGCCACTTCTGGCCACACTGATCCATCATTACCACAGACAAGTGGGTTCTAGTGATGCTAGGCAGAGGGCTGCCTCTAGATTTTGAGGCTTTCCAGCCTCACTGATCCTGTGCTCAAAGGAAGTCCTAGGTGTCACAGGACACGCTGTCCACCCTAAGGGAGGATGTTGCTCAGCTCCTTGTGAAAGGAGCTATAGCCCATGTCCCAGATTCCCTGGCAAGTCAGGAGTACATGTGCAGGTACTTCCTGGTCCTATAACAGACAGGGGGCTGGAACCCCATACTGGATCTTCCTGATCTCTATCAGTATTTATGGAAGCGCAAGTTCTGGATGATTACCCTGACCAGAATATATCATCCTTGGAGCAGGGCATGTGGTTCTTCTCCCTGGACCTCCAGGATGCAATCTTCCACATCCCAGTCTGTCCATCCCACTGGCAGTACCTTTGATTCTGAGCAGAAGAGGTTCTGTATCAGTTCCAGGTCATGCCCTTCAATCTCTCTTCTGTGCCCAGGGTCTTCACCAAGTGCATGGCAGTGGTGACAGCTGTTCTGAGGCACAAGGGCATCAGAGTGTATCCCTACCTGGATGACCAGCTGATTGCTGAGCCATCCAAGGAGGCTGAGGAGTGGTCCTGGGATCTGGCCCTCCAAACTTGCAGAGGCTTGGGCCTGTTGGTCAACCCGGTCAAGTCTGAACTGATCCCCTCACAAGTGATTCAGTTCATCGTGGCGGCAGAGCTAGACTCCCTGTGGACTAGGCATGGGATCTCACTTCCTTTGCCAGATCATTTCAGTTTGGGCACTTATGCCCCATCCAGGACTTCCTGCAGTTGCTGGGTACATGACATCCTGCACCAGCATTGTCCATTGTGCTCACTGGTGGATGCCCCCCCCTGCAGTGGGAGTTGGGCCATCAGTGGTCCCAGTACCTAGGCCACTTGGACCAGCCAGTGACAGTCACCAAGTTAATGTGAGATGCCATATGGTGGTGGCTAATCAAGAATGTCTGGAGGAAGGAGTCCTGTTTGTCGGCCCAGAACTGACCATCATGCTCATGATGGATGTATCTCTGGTGGGGCGGGGAGCATACCTAGGGGACCACAGATCTCATGGGTTCTGGTCATTCAGGGAGTCTTGTGACTGCATCAACCTGTTGGAGCAATGTGCAGTATTGCTAGCTCTCACGGAATTCGCTCCTCTTGTTGTGGGTTAGGTCATGCATGTCCAGATGGACAACACCGCGACAATGTTCTACCTGATCTGACAGGGTGGCATGAACTCCTTTTCCTTGTGTCAGGAGGCCATCCACACCTGGACCCTTGTGCACAGCCTGGGTGCAGGTCTCCTGGCAATTCATGTCTCTGGAGCAGACAGCTTGAGCATGGTCTCAGATGGGTGGGAGAGACATTGCACAAGTGTTTCTTGAATCAGGAGGTCGTGAACCACCAGTACTCCCTGTGGGGCACACCTTTGGTGGACCTGTTTGCCTCCTGGGTTAACGTCAAACTAAGGTTGATTTGTGCCCTTCCCCCACAGTCCGGGACAGTGATGGGGGATGCATTCATGAGGCACTGGACCATCCTTCCTTCTCCCCTCTCCTCTCCTCTCCTCTCCTCTCCTCACACAGATGATCCTGATAGCTCCAGATTGGCCACTGCAATTCTGGTACCCTGATCTTCTCCACCTCAACAGCAAGCCTCCATGGCAGCTGCTTCTTCATCTGGACATTCATGGCCTGGTTTCTGAGCAGCAAGAGTTCCAGGCCTTGGATCTTTTGGAAGCTATTCTCCATTTTGTAGAGTCCTTCTGGAAAGAGTCGACTTATGGGTGCTATGCCTTTAAATGGAAGCAATTTTGAATTTGGTGTAAGGGCAAGGAGCTTGATCCACTTGCCTGCCCTGTGGCTAATATCCTTGAGTACCTCTGGTCCCTCTCCCAGCCAGGGCTGTGAGCAACAACCCTCAAGGTGCATCTTTCAGCCATCTCTGCATACCAGGCACAGGCTGGTGTGCTAATGGTAGCCCAAGAGAAGGTGGTCAGATGCTTTTTTAATGACCTGTACCACCTGCCCCCACCAGTGTGTGAACCATCACCACTGTGGGACTTACTGCTGGTTCTGGCTATACTCATGGGCAAGCTGTTTGAGCCTATGCATAGGTGTGTCTCATCCCACCTGTTATGGAAGATTGCCTTCTTGGTAGCCATGATGTCAGACAGAAGGATCAGTGAGTTCTAGCTGCTCTCAATGGACTCTCCTTTACCTGATCTTCCACAAGGACAAGGTTATCCTTCACCCCCACACGAAGTTCCTCCCAAAGGTAGCATCAGAGTTTTACCTTAACTAGGTGATTATCTTACTGGTGTACTTTACAAATTCATCTTTGGAGGCCAACTGCAGGTTCCATAACCTGGACCTGCAGAGGGTGCTCGCTTATTATAAGGAGCACATGGCTGAAGTTTGGGGTGAGGGCTCGCCAGCTGTTTGTGACATACACTGAAGCCATGCCTGGTAGACTGGTGGCAAAGCAGATGATTGCTAGGTGGATTACCTTCTGTATTGACCTTTGTTATAGGTTGGCTAGTAAGGAGCCTCTTGTAGGGTTTCAGGCTTATTCCATCAGAAGCATTCACGATCACTTTCCCACTTTCTGTATTTGGAAATCTGCCAAAATTAGAGTTCCTCCAAAGATTATTACTTATAGGAATTTTAGGAATTATGATTCTGAGAAACTAATTGAGGACTTGCATGCTTTGGATTGGTCCTACATGGAGGCCATTCCTGACCCTAATATTGCAGTTGACTTTCTTATTGGGACCTTAATTGATTTCCAAGATAAGTATTTTTCTTTAATCAAGAGAAGGGTAAAGGGTACTAATAATAAATGGATAACACCGGAGCTTTCTGAGTTGATGAAAGAAAGGGATGGAAGTTGTTTTTTGTATAAAAAGTAGTGGAGGCTGTACAGAGGAGGGCAACCAAAATGGTACAGGGTCTGCACCAGAAGACATATGAAGAAAGACTAAAGCAGCTTAAGATGTAGTATAGCCTTGAGGAAAGGAAGGAGAGGGGGGACATGATAGAAACTGTCAAATACCTCAAGGGAATCAACAAAGTCCAAGAGGGTAGCATATTTCAGAAAAAGAGATGTGCAAGAACAAGGAGGCACAATTTAAAGATAGAGAGGGGATGGCTCAGATGTAATGTGAGGAAGTATTTCTTCACAGAGGGGGGTTGTAGATGCATGGAACAGCCTTTCTGAAGAGGTCGTAGAGTCAAAAACAGTGGGGGAATTCAAGAATGCATGGGACAGTCATAAAGCAAATCTAATGGGGGTGGGAGGAAGTAGGTTGTTGTTTAACTAGGATCTGCAGCTTATCCATTAGGTAGGGAAATGGGCAGACTAGGTGGGCCAAGCGGTCCTTATCTGCCATCAAATTCTATGTTTCTATGTTTCAAGCTTTTAATTTATACCATAAGTTATTAAATAAATGTAAACTCCTTATTTGAAAAATAAAATCTGAATATTTTCAACAAACCCAGATTAATTTAGTAGGTGATTCTAAAAAAATGTGGGCATCTATTAAAGAGTTGATTGATCCTTGCGACAAGTCATCTAACAACACAATTAATAACAATGGATTAATGTTAACTAATCCTAATGACATTTGTGAGTTATTTCTAAATAAATTTGCAGGTTTTTCAAAATATTTAACACAAAATGACTGTAATAATTCTTTTCATTATGAAGATAATATTTTAACTTCAGATTCTCCTTTTTACTTTAAAACTATAAGCCCATTACAAGTTCAAAAATTACTTATCCAGATGCCAGTAAATAAATTTGCAGGGACTGATGGTTTGGAACCTAGGTTCTTGAAACTTGTTACTAATTACATATATCAGCCTCTTACTGTAATATTTAATTTTTCTCTGACAACGGGTATATTTCCGGATTCTTGGAAACAGACTAACCTATTCCAAAAGTAGGTTTTACACAAAATCCAGATAACTTTAGACCTATCTCTGTTTTGTCTCCCCTCAGCAAACTGTTTGAGAAGCTTGTTAATAAACAATTGACTGATTATCTTGAGGCTGGTGGACTTCGATCTCCAGAGCAGCATGTCTTTCTAAGGTCTTGTAGCACGGGTACTGTGCTGGTAAGCTTTACCAACCATGTTTTAAGATCTATGGCTCTTGGTCGACTGACTGGCACAGTATTTGTTGATTTATTCAAGGCCTTCGATCCGGTTAATCATGCCATGCTGCTCCAGAGACTGAAGGACATTGGTCTTGCAAATATTTCTTGTAATCGGGTAAAAAGTTATCTTTCCGAGCACCCAATGAGGGTTTGTTTTGGGGCTACATCTGGTTCATGGTTGTTAGAACAGGGTGTACCACAGGGGTCCATACTTGGACTCCTGCTGTTCTCCATTTATGTTGACCCAATTTCAAAGATATTAACTAAATCAGAATTACTTTTATGTGCTGACGATATCATATTATATTGTAGTTCAATTTCTGTCCTAGAAATAAATGATTCGTTAAATAATGATTTTCAAGTATTAGGTAAATGGTTATATCAACATCAGTTGGCGGTAAATACCAACAAAACCCACAATGTATTTTGTTTGGTTCTAAACCCAAATTGAAAAAGACTCCAGCACTACAAATATTTGATCTTGGTGGATTAATGTTGCAACAAGTCACAGAAGTTAAGTACTTGGGACTATTATTAGATCCCGATCTTACTTTTACAGCCCATATTAAAAGAGTAGTTAAGGTTGTAAATCAAAAACTCTGTGCTTTATATAGAGTAAGGGATTGTTTAACCAGGGAATCAAGGGAGGCTATATCTCAAAGTTTTTCATTATCTTCTTTGCATCATAATTTGTTCTTTTTACTAATTTAACCACCTGTGATTTAGATTTAGTTAATAAAACCTACAATTCAATTTGTAGATTTATTACAGCAAAGCTGTACAAAACCCATCACTGTGTACTTTATGATGAATTGGGGTGGTTACCACCTAAACTGAATTTTCTATTTTACTTAGGATGCTTGCTTAATAACACACTGATGTCACAGGGTGGAGACTATGGATATACTGTTCGAGTGATGGGAGAAGCCTAGCTTTATGTTTTGGCAAATCAGCACTCTTCTGTGGAACTGCCTATGTGTGGATATTAACTATATACCACTCCTAGAACTACAGTTACAGGCGAGTAACCTATTTTTTGTGACCAACAGGATGCTCAGAATCAGTCTTTGTGGCCAGTCCTAGACAAAGAAAATCAGTTTACACAGTTGCAAAAAACGGTATAACACTGTAAACCCTGGAAATAGGTCAAACCCACAAATAAGTTAAGTCCCCTTTCTTGTGGGCTTATTTTTAGCATACAAAACTAGACTGACAACCTTTCTCTCTCTTACTGTGTTGCTTGTGAAATTTTTATGAATACTGAGGGGCCTACTTCTCATTTGTAGTTCTTCACACTGGGAAATGGGACAACAATTGCACCCCAACATGCAAACATAAAAAATTGTTATACAGAGCCCCCCCCCCCGTGTAGATCCTAATATTTATAGTAAATTAAGTCATACAAATGTTACTGGTAGAAAGGTAGAAAAATGTGCAGACTGGGTGAGCCAAGAGGCCCTTATCTGTTGTCAGATTGTATGATCTTCTTCAAGAAAATCTTTTGCAGCAGGTCATAACATACAGGAATATCCTGCCTCAGGCATCATTCCATCTGGATGAATTTTCATCAGTTGACCTGAGACCACCCCAGATGACACCTCGTGTTGCGTCCTGGTACGTATAGAAGGTGGTGGTCCTAGAGACTCCTCAGTTCTTTTCTAACCGAGACCTGCATGCTACATGTTCTCCGTCCATAGTATAGCTTCAGTCAATGATGAAGAGTTCACCAACCATTCCTCAGCGGTGTTCCCAGTATTGTCACTTGCCTTCCCCATGTCTTCTTTGGATCCACTGTTCTGAAAGTGTTCTTGTGGCCAGAAGATCGCAACAGAGGACTTGCATGATGCTTGTGTCCGGTGCCTCAGTCCTGCTCATGATACTCGTGCTTGTGTCCTATGTCAGTGGTTTAACAAGGCCACAAAATGTCAACGATTCCAGCAGCTTCGAGTGTACCTCATGAAGCAGAAGGTAGCTCTCCTGGAACAGGAACATCACTCAAAGTCCAAGGAGACCTTGTCGTCTTCCTCTGGGTCTCACCATTCAGGTAGACACCCCTCGTCGACTGGACAGGCTGACACTCAGGAGAAGCCAAAGAAACACTCTAGCAAGAGTAAACATAGTACTCCTGTCTCCACCCTGTTGATGAAGAGCCTGCCATCCTCCTCCCACTCTCGGGAGTAGGAGCTCCTTAAAACAAAAGTAGTATTGGCTGCCCTTTCAGAGGCTGTTGCCAAGTCGTCCTGTACTCCGTCAATGACCTCTGATGACTCTTTTACCCATTTGTCGATGGCTCCTCCATCGACGACCGCCATGGGTGTACTTAAGCTGTAGCTTCCATCGCTGCCAGACCATCACAGGGATTGCATTACCATCCATTGACTTCTTTGGGATCATCGATGCCCCTTCCTACTAGGGCTAGTCAAGACATTTTGAGCCCTTCATGGCTCTTCCATCGAAAATAATGGGTGTTTTTGTTCACCCGTCATTGACAGCCCGGTTGGTGCCTCAGCCAACTCCAGTCTCTTCTATTGTACCTATTCAATTGGTCCATACTACTCTGATTTTGACCTCCGCCCCTCAGCTTGCCATGGTGGATGTTCAGGCTTTGGTGCACACTATTCTTGACCTTCCTTCAGTCTCACAGGGGTGTTTCTTTGGCATCAGTTTCTGTCCCTTCTAGACATTCATATGTTTCTAGAATGGCCATTTCCTCCCTGGACTCTCTGGGTCCCCTGAACAGGGACATTGACATGGAGGATCCTTTTTATTGGGATTGGTAATTGGAAGATCAGGATGATGGTATGGAGCAGGAACCTGTGTCCCCTCAATCGGCCTCTTCCGCTTCCTCCATACCAGAGGAGGCTCCCAATGCCCTTCCTTGTTCCCATCCTGATAACCCTTGTTTCTCTAATATCATGCTACAACTTCAGAAAATGTTTGGTTTCCAGGAACTGGAGCAAAATGCCCCATGGAGAAAATTGGCCAATTACTTGGGTCTTCCGCCTCTGGTTATTCCTCCATTGCTAGGTGCTTTTGAAGATGCGATTTGGCTGCTTGGCAACTACTCTTTTCCATCCTCTCAGATCCTCATAATGTTGACAGGACCTATCAGGCCCCAGTAGATCACCCTTACTTTATTTTCCCTCTGCAGGCTAACTCTGTAGTCATTAATGTGGCTCATGATAGGTCAGTCAGACCAAAACATCTGAGTGAACAACTTCCGGATAAAGAATCCTGGAAACTCAATGTCATGGGAAAGAGAGTGTATTCTTCGTCTACTATGACCCCAAGAATTCTAAACTATTTGGGTCATTTACTTAAATATCAAGAAGAAATCCTGAAAGCCACTCAGTCCTCCATTCAATCCCTTCCAGATGCTGTCCCTAAGGAGGAACTTACAACTAAACTGTCCACTGCTTCAGCTGTTTGCCTTAACTTGCTGAGGACAACTTATGATGCCATGATTCCATGGCCAGGGCTTCATCAGCTGGCATTTGTCTTGGACAACATTCTTGGTTTAGGGTTTCCGGGTTTGCCCGGATGTCCAACAATCCATACTTCATGCACCTTTTAAAGGCGACAAGCTTTTTGGCCTCAAACCCAGGACATATTGACATCACTACAGAACTCTGGTCGTACCTTGCAGTCTGTATGTACTTTTTGGTTTTCTTACCTTCTTTTTCCCTGCGGTCACTATCGTCCAAGACTCCCTCAAATGATCGGCTTGTCCCGCTCAGCCTGAACACCCCCCAACCTTAGTTCCCCCCCTGTATGCCGAACCCCCAGGACCTACCTGTAGCTCTTCAGCCCCCTGGATTTTCTGCCAGGGTGGGGCCACCACCACTGCACTGGTGCTCCTCTCATCTAGCAGGCTGCAGGCAGTCTGAGGGTCAGAGGATATCAAGGGACTAGGTGGGCAGGATCCGGTGGTGGATGTGGGGCTGGTGTTGTCTACTCATCCAACAGGGATTTTCCCTTGTTCATAAGCAAGACCCCAGAAGTGAGAATGTGCAATGATGTCCAGCGTGAGCTGAGAGCACTCCCTCAACCCTCTCATGGATGTCCACCGTCGCCTCCTCCCCTTCGTGCATGAACCCCCGGCTGTTGCATTCCCAGTCTCCACTGGGAGTCGATGCTGCTGGGGAATCCAGTACCTACCCTTCCCAGGAGAGGAGAGGAGATCTCTCCTCCGGAGGCTCGATCCTCTCCTCCTTGGCTGACCCCCAGCTACCTGAGCTCATTTCCTACCCCGGGTCACTGGCATGGCGTGAGGTGTGGCATCCAGTGCCTCAACCCTCAGTGCCACTGGGCCAGCTAGTCGGTATGTACTTTCTACCATACCCAAGCCAAACCTTATTACATAGGGAATTTTCGCAGGCCTGCCAACAGGCAACGGTCTTCTCCCCGACAACAACCTGCCAATAAAAGGAAAGCCCACGTCTCCTTGCCGGGTCCCCATACCAATCCCAAGGTGACCCATTTTGTTCCAGATGCCCTCCAGCAGGGACCGCCTACTGCCTGAAGGCCCCCCTTCCCCGTGGGATTAGAGGCCCATCCCATGGCTGTCGGTGGCAAATTCTCCCTACACTTCCAAGGTTGGCAAGCGATAACCATGGATGGATGGATGAGTCCTTCAACTGATTCACTCAGGTCACACCTTGGATTTAATGGAGGTTTCACCCATGATGCCCCCAAGGGCCTCTCACTACCCCCCAGTCAAGAATCAGCATCAGCAGAGGAAATACAAGCTGTTGTCATGAAAAACGTGATAGAGCCTGTTCCCCTTCCCCAAAAGGGAAGGGGCTTCTACTCCCATTTTTTCCTAATCCTAAAATGGACAGGGGGTTTGTGTTCCATTTTGGATCTTTGGCTTCTCAATCTCTATACTGAGTACAAAAAGTTCTGGATGGTAACCCTTCCTACCCTTCTTCCTCTTCTGAACAAAGGAGATTGGCTCTATTCCTTGGATAGGAAGGATGCCTATCTCCATATCTTGATTTACCCTGCTCACAGGTGGTTTCTCCACTTTTGTTTTCTGGGTCATCACTATAAGTTCAGAGCCTTACCTTTTGGTTTGTCCTTGGCCTCCCGAGTCTTCACAAAGTGCCTTGCAGTAGTGGCAGCAGTGCTATGCAGACAAGGCCTATACGTCTTTCCATACCTGGATGATTGGCTTCTAAAAGCTCCATTCGGTCATCAGTTTGTGGACATAATGTCCCAAACTCTTCAGATGTTTTACTCCATTGGAATCACGATCAATATACCAAAATCTGAAATGGATCACACCCAATGTCTCCAACACACTGGGGCAGTCCTGAATACTGCCAAGGGGATGGCCTATCTTCCCAGTGACCATGCAGATGAAGTGATCACTCTGGCATCCCAGCTAGGCAGCTGCCAGGCATGTCTCAGCCGGGGACTACCTCTGCCTCCTGGGTCACATTGCGGCAGCCATCTCATCAGTACCTCATGCCAGATTATACTTGAGAATCCTACAATGGATTCTAAGAGTCCAATGGGACCAAGAGAAAATTATTTCAAAGCACCAGTTCTCATCTCCTCCCCAGTCATCTGTGAATTATTGGTGGATGTCCCTGGACAACCTTTTATGCAGCATTGTGTTCCAGGCTCCAATCCCTTGCCTCATCCTGACTACTGATGTCTTCTCCTTTGGCTGGGGTGCCCATCTAGCAGACGTGCTAGGAGAAGCAGGGCCCACACGATTCACCGAGGCGTCATTCCTGTTCAAGCGTGGAGCAGGGGGCTGATCCCCAGGCAGGTCTCTCGTCGATGGCTTTCTCTGTGCAGTGGAGTAGTCTGGCAGGGCCAGTGTGGCAAGGCCCAGGCCGTATGGAGATGAATGTGGATTCAATCTGGTCGAGCTGGATACAGCTTCCAGCAAGCAGAACACAATTCACACAGTGGGGAACCAAATCACAACCCGCTATAAACACACAACACATTTACATGTAAGAGATTCTACCACACCAGGCAAACCGCTCTCCGGTCACAATCGTAAAGTCTCTGCACACACTGGGAGTTTAGAGGTGGCTGAAAATCCTGACAGGCCGATGCATTCAGCAAATCTTCGGTCTTCTTCCGGTTTATCCTAGTCACAACTCTGTGGCTTACTTCGTTCTCACAAACTCGGATTCAGTCCGAACTGATTCTCTTCTCCCTCTCAGGGGCAGCAAGCAGGCATGCAGGCCAAAACTCAGGTCTTTCCACAGAGACTGTCTCGAGCTGTAGCTTCTTCAGCTCCCAACTTAGATCTCACTCAACTGCCAGCAAGCCTGGGAATTTCCCCAAGATCCAAAAGGTTCGGTTGGCTGATTCATTTGTCAGTCACAACAGGAGCTCCCCCTTCAGGTGCAAAAAGGCGCCAAAAGCCCCAAACTACAATTCCTACAGATTCTGACTCCAGGCAGCTCCTGTAGTCCGGCTCCATTTTAGGTCCCACCAGTACTGAGTGGTCCAATTCGGCAGTCCCGGGCCAAAGTGGTGGGGATAAACAAAACAGTCCTTGCTGCAAAGAAGGCAGGTTAGACAAACTACATTATCATTATCACTCTAAATGATTTTCAGCAAATAGTTACATCTTTCAACACAGCTCCCTCTCAGATTACTTATGACTGCAATCCAGGCAGCTCTTAAAGAGACAGTACACAGAGGCCATACAGGCACTCTCTGGCAATCACATTTAAACTGCTAAAATGCAGGACACCAGCCTGGCAGTGAGCATTTAGGCAAGCTCAAGGAAGACTTTTTGGGAACCCCCATTTGTAGGGGGTTACATATGTTATTGGGCAACCCCTAAAGAGATACACCTATTAGCAACGCATGTACCAGGGGTCAACAACACTCTAGCAGACGCTTTCAGCCAATCCACAAGTCAGAAACACAAATTGGAACTCCTCCAGGAAGTTCTGGAAGAAGTCTTCCTGTGGTGGGACCACCTAGAGTTGCAGCTGCTCTCCTCTCCGCACAATGCAAAAATGCCTCACTATTGCTTGCTAGAGTCTGGTCCTGGAAATTTATGGCTGGATGCATTATCTGATTCCTGGACAGAAGATTTATTCATGCCTTCCTGCCCTTCTCAGGTTCTACTCAGACTTCTCAGGGACATGGTTTCCATGATCCTTATCATGCCTCTGTAGCCGAGACAGGTCTAGTTCCCATTGTTACTGCAACTGACAGTCCACGACTCTCTACCTTTTCCCATCTACCCTGCTCTACTGTCTCAGGCCGGGGTTCCCTTCTTCATGCCAACCTTTGCTCCTTGCATCTGCATGCCTGGCTCTTGAGGACGTAGTCCTCTCCAGGTTCCAGGTTTCCCCACAAGTAGCGGAGGTTCTACAGGCTGCCCGAAAGCCATCCATCCAATCTTCCTATTCCATGAAGAGGAAACAGTTTTTCTTGTGGGCTAAAGATCACAATGTGAACCCATACACCTATCCTCCACAATGCATCCTGGACTATTTACTTTCTCTTTCTGATGGCGGGCTTAAATACTCCTCTGTCAAAGTCCATTTGTCAACCATTTTGTTTTTTCTTATCCCAGTGGAAGACAAACCTTTGACCAACTACAAGTTATGAAGACCTTTTTAAAGGGTATTCTTCATCTCAAGTCCCCCATTCAGGACCCTGTCTCTCCTTGGGACCTGAATTTTGTTCTTGAAAAGCTTACATTACATCCTCTTGAACCTGCAACCTCTTGTGAGCTGCAATATCTCTCCTGGAAAACTCTTTTTTTGGTTGCGATTATATCAGATCGATGTATTTCAGAATGACATGCACTGATGTGCAAAGAGCCCTACCTGAATTTTTACAAGGATAGGGTCTCTTTACGTACCAACCCTAAATTTCTCCAAAAGGTGGTATCAGAATTTACTTTGAATAAAACCATACACTTAACCATATATTATGCGGAGCCTATTAACCCAGGAGAAGCTCTGCTCCACACATTAGATATACATGGAATCTTAAGGCATTTTCTTCTTTGCACCAAGAATTTGTGCAGATCTGAGCAACTTTTTGTTTCCTTCGCCCCTGGTAAAGAGGGTGTTCCTATTTCCAAGCAGTGCTTGTCCACTTGGTTGGTCAACTGCATTACGTTTTGTTATAAAAAGTACAGTAAGTCACTTCCCTGAGTGATAAAACCTCACTCCACGAGTGGCATGGCTGTGCCAGTGGCATGTTTCAGAGGTGTTTCAGCAACAGAAGTTTGTGAAGCTGCTACTTGGTCTACTGTACATACCTTTAGTAAGCATTACAATCTGGACATTGCTTCCAAGAAGCGAACCAATTTTTGGACAGGCCATCCTCTAAGGCCTATTGTCCTAAGTTATATTTTCACTTCCTTTTCCCTGATGCACCCCAACTGCTGCGTACTCATTCCTATATTTTATGACCTGTTTCAAGAGATTTCCTCGAAGAAGATAGTACAGTTGCATAAAAACTTACTGTAACAGTAGGTCTTTGAGAGAATCTCTTGCAGCAGGTCATGCTGCCTCTCTCTCCATCCCCTTTGCTTCCTGCTATAGGAGGGTTACTTGCTCCTGCTCTCTAAGGTACTCCCTTCCCTCCTTGGTTCCCCTCAGAGGCCGCTTGTATAATATTCTCTTTATGGTCGCTGAGGTGGAAAAGAACCAAGGAGCTTCTGGGACCGCCCCCTTTTATATGTACCAGGACACAACACGTGGTGTCATCAGGGGCAGTACCAGATCAACTGCTGAAAAATCATCCAGATGGAATGATGCCTGTGGTTGAATATTCCTGTATGTTATGACCTGCTGCAAGAGATTCTCTCAAAGATCTACTGTTACAGTAAATACTTCCACAACTGTACTTTTCTATGTTACTGTGTGCAAAGACAATTTGCACACAGTAACGCCGCCGTTACTGCCAAACACATCTATGTGTATGCCATGTTGCTTATGAATGTCTCCCTCGTGCCCTTGCCCAATACCTTTGGGCTACTTCCGGCCCAGTGATGATGTAGCCGGGGATGTCTTCCAGTAATCACTCTCTGGTAGACCAGTGGGCCCCCAAACATTGTAACATATCAGTACAGTCCCTTGTTGTCTAGCATCCCCTTCCCTCGTTGTCTAGAGACCCCTCCCATCCCTAGCCACTCATGCCTGACTTTGTCCTTCACCAATCCAGTCCCATGCTGAACTCCTTCCCCACTGGGAGTGCACACTAAGCACAGCAGTTTGACCACACGCTGGCAGTTTTTTTCTTGCAATATCTGGGGACTTTCACAAAAGCCCTGAAATGAGTGCGCTGGTGGTAACTGATAACCATAGGAGACAGTACCTGGGTGACCTACATTGGTAAGGGCCAGCCAACACTGATAGGTAGCCAAGTACAGTGATGGAATAAATAATGAGACAGTTAGCTACTGTCTCATTCTTAGAAGCTGAGCAGGGGGAATACAAAGTAAAACAAGAAAAATCACATACCATCCAAAGTTGGGCAATTCTAGACATCTGTGAAAATGGGTTTTTAGCCCACAGACCTTTCAGTATGAAATAAATGAAAATGAAAAATGAAAAATTCTAAGGTAAGGTCAAACAGCTCTAAGCACGTCATTATTGATTGTTCCTCAGGGTGAGTCTATAGGCAACCTGCTACCTAATCGAAGGGGAGGGGCTAAAGTTATAATGCCACCTGTTTAGGGAGTATTTGATTTAGTCCCACTCTTAGGGGTGTTCCTTGCTCTGTGTTGGCTTTTGTTTTAGCCTAGACATCTGCACTTAAAAGTGAATGCCCCTTTCTGAGAGGATTTCCAGTTTTGAGGCCACCCCTGTTGCCCTTATTTAATTTTACACACCTCCCCAGTAAGGAGTTTGTAATGTCTTCTTCCAGAGATACTTCTTGTAGAGCTCATGAAAGGCGCCAAACTGACTGCACCGAAGGCTGAAGTTCACTAATTAATCACATGAGCAGCCACAGAGCACACTCCTCAGCCAGTTAAGCAACAAGGCTTGACAGGTGATGGTTTACTGTGAAATGATGGCCTGCTTGGAAAGTGAAGCATGAGGTAAAAAGCAAGTGCCTCATGCAGAGAGGAGCTATTAGCCCACAATTATGCACACCCTGGAGTGCCTTACAGGGATTAAAACAAGCATTTGTCAATGCTGAATGTTGATTGCTTATATGTGCTGTTTAGGTATTTGGAAGTGAAAGTACCATGCCTAAGAACTGTCATGTGCCCCCCCACCCAAGACATCCACTATGTCTTTCTGTTTAGTATTCACAGAAGAGGGGGAGGGGGAAGGGCCACGGCAGTTGCAAAGGCATGAAGAGGTGGACAATAGTCCATTCACAGGCAGAAGAATCCTGCAGAAGGTGAGTAAATTAACAGTGGACAAAGCGAGGGGACCAGATGGCATACACCCAAGGATATTAAAAGAACTGTGAATGGAGATAGCAGTACCTCTGGCAGCCATGTTCAGTAAGTCATTCAACACAGGGTTGGTACCAGAGAATTGGAGGAGGGCACATGTGGTCCCTCTATAGAAATCCAGCAGAAGGGAGGAGGCGGGGAACTATAGGCTGGTCAGCCTCACTTCAGTAGTGGAGAAGATCATGGAGACATTGGTTAAAGAAAAGATAGCTGGGCATCTAGAAGGCATTGGAGACCAGGACCATAGGCAACATGGATTCACAGTGGGGAGGTCATGTCGGACAAATCTGGTTGATCTCTTTGACTGGGCGATGAAGTAAATCAGGGTGAGGCAGTGGATAATGCTTACCTTGATGTAACCAAAGCCTTTGACACTGTCCCACATAGGAGGCTGATAAACTAGCTGAGTAGGCTGGGAATGGGGGAAAGGGTGGTAAAGTGGGTTAGAAACTGGGTAAGAGACAGGAGGTAGAGAGTGGTGGTAAATGGGGCGCAGTCTGGGGAGAGGGGGTGACCAGTGGGGTGCCGCAAGGATTGGTGATGGGGCCAGTCCTGTTCAATGTCTTCATTAGTGACATTGCAGAAGGGCTGAAGGGAAAGGTCTGCCTGTCTGCAGATTACATCAAGATCTGTAACACAGTGGATACCCCAGAGGGTGTGGAGAAAATGAGGAGGGACATGGGGAAGGTTGAGAAATGGTCTGAGGACTGGCAACTGAAGTTTAATTCAAAAAAGTGCAAAATTATGCACCTGGGACACAGAATCCCTTGGGAAAGGTACAGGATGGAGGTGGGGGGTTGCTGACAGTCACAAAGAAGGAAAGGAACCTGGGGGTTCTTATTTCAGATGACCTGAAAATGTTAAAGTGGCAGCTGGGAAGGTCAGTGACATGCTGGGGTGCATAGGCAAGGGTATCACCAGCATAAGGAGGGAGGTAGTGATGCCATTATATAAAACCATGGTCAGGCTTCACATGGAGTACTGTGTGCAGTTCTGGAGGGCGCACTTTTGTAAGGATATTAACAGGCTGGAGATGGTCCAGAGAAGGGCGAATGAGATGGTACAGAGCTTGCAACACAAGACTTATGAGGAGAAATTAAGGGATCTTAATATATACTCAGTGGAAGAGAGGAGGGAAAGAGGGGATATGATAGAAACATTCAAGTACCTCAAGGGTATAAATATAAGTACTGAGAAGCAGGAGACAGCTGCTATAGGCATATGTGCCAGCTTCTGTGTGATATTCTATTGTTCTTATAAATCTGTAATCTCCAGTATTTCAGTAACCACATGACCACACTGCCTTCTTTAGGCAATGTTATGCTGGCTGATGCCTGGTGTCAGATGGCAGACAGAGGGCTCACCACCTTGTGCTGCCATTTGAAAAACTTCATAGAGTGTTCTTTTACTGGTAAGCATTTTAGAAAGGTGGTGAAGGTCTCACAATGTTTATTATGATTTTCTCTTTCTAGGTCTGTCCCCTTTGGTTCCCCCCATCCCCACACCCCAACAGTCATCAGTGGCCACAGCTGCAGCCTTCTTCTTGCCAAGATGGTGGGTGAGAAACATAGAAACAAAGAATTTGAAGGTAGATAAGAACCACTTGGCCCACCTAGTCTGCCCATTTACCTACCTGATGGATACGCTGCAGATTCTAGGTAATCAACAGCTTACTTCCTCCTACCCCCCAGTAGAATTGCCTTATGTCTGTCCGTGAGCAGCTACCTTCACAGTCTATGAAGTCTGACGTCTTTCAGTGCCGCTTATTGGTCATCTTCCAACACAGACGAGACACTGCCAGCCCAAAACTAACTCAGGACAAGCAGTTTTCAAAGTGGGGAAGAAATGGAGTGAGGATGAATCAAGTACTCATTCAGATGCGGCGTCGATTTTAAGATCAGCATACTGGTGTGGACACTGCAGATAGAACCCCAGCTCTTTAAGCAGCCTTATGAAGAGTAAAGGCTTCTCAAAGCACTGGGGTTCTGTTTATTGTACTGTGAGTGGGCTGCATCTAATTCGGTAATTTACTGTACTTTACATCTGGATGTATAGTAGGCCCAACTTTGAATAAACACTGCACCTGAATTAACACATGATGCCATAGAAACATAGAATTTGTCAGCAGAAAAGGACCGTTCAGTCCACCCAGTCTGCCCAAGTGTTCTCTACCTACTTGTAACACCTGCCTGTATATGTTACTGCATGTCTTATTCTGCCTGTGTCCATCAGGACCTCCCTGTGAATGAGCTTGCTTAATGGATTTTTCCTGCAATGAACTTGAACCTACTCCACTTCCATAGCCCTATTGATCTCCGTTGACCCCTTCATTCCCCTTTTTCTAATATACCCCTATGTTTATCCCATGCATGCTTCATGCCCCCTACCATTTTAGATTCCACTTCTTCTGGCAGTCAGTTCAAGGCATCTACCACCTTTTCAGTAAAGAAATATTTCTTCACATCTATCCTGAATGCCCCCCCCCAGCTTCATTGTATGTCCCTTGGTTTGAGTGATCATCCTCATTTGAAGGAAACTCTCCAACTGTACCCTCTTTACCCCTCTGAGGTACTTTGTAGGTCTTGATCATGTCACCTCTCGCCCTCCTCTCTTCCAGAGTGTACATGTTGAGATTCTTCAGCCTGTATCTGTAGGGATTCCTGTGAAAATTCTGAACCATTTTAGTTGCCCTCCTCAGGAAACCTCCACCTTATGTCCTTTCTGAAGTGTGGACTCTAAAAACTGGACACAGTACTCCAGCTGGGGGTATACCAGGGAGTAATACAATGGTAGTACAACATCCCTCCTCCTCCTACTGGAGATGCCACTCCTTATGCACCCCAGAATCCAATTTGCCCTGCCAATAACCTTGTCACACTGTACTGCCATCTTGAGGTCCTCTGATATAATACCCTCAAGGACCTCTTCATGTCTAGTGAGTATCAATACCGCGCCCCATCCTATACCCAGCGTCGGGGTTCCTATGCCCTAGGTACAGTACATGATTTTACACTTGTTGGCATTGAACCCCAAGTAAGTAAGAAAATGGAACTGACTTGAATGAATTGCAGGCCTTTAAGCAGCTTTTCGGCGAGTGTATATGTGTGTGTGTGTGTGTGTGTGTGTGTGTGTGTGTGTGTGTGTTCTGTGCGGGCTCTGCTACTATAACTACTTGCTTTTGATTTGGTATAATGTGCCAACAGACTAGCCCTGCTCCCCACTCCATGTGCTATATTGGAGATAAAGAGCCCAAATAGCATTGGGCCAAGCACTGAGCCCTGTGGCACCCCGCTTGTCACTGCTGTGGGTGTCGAGAGCTACCCCACCACCACCACCCTCTGCACCCTCCCCTGTAACCAGTTCTCTATCCATGTAGTCAGACCACCTTCCACCCATACCCCTCGTTCTCCTCACTCTTCTCCTCCTTAGCCTGTGTCCATGCTCCCAGTGGTCCGCACCCTTTCTCCTCCTTATTCTTACTGGGTGGTGGTGCCTTCTGTATTACACTTAGACCACTCTGCCCGCCCCCTTCCAGGGTTAATAGGCCTCTGCCTTTACCTATATCTAGGGCAGTGAGCTCATCAGGCTCCCCTGTCCGGACCTTTCTACCAGCTTCAGTTTTTTGGCCATCCCACCCATCGCCATTTGTTTAAATCCATCTTAGTAGGGATACACCCTTCTAATCCTGCCTTTTTTTTTTTTTTACATATTTTCCCACTGGGCTATGGTTGGCTTGGTCATCCCAACTGACCCCCCAAGTCCTGCCCTCGACATCAGGCTGAGCTGCTCACCTCCACGGATTTCCCCCATGGTGGGGTGGTTACCCCCGTGGTGGGGTGGTGAGGAGCTCCAGTTCGACCCACCGAGTAAGATCTGGTTGAGGAGGCACCATTCAGGGTGGGCGGGGGTCGAAAGCTCATGCTGCCTGACCATAGCACATTCTCCACTTTTCTCCCTTTTGCAGAGTGCGGCTGTACAATGACGCTTAGGCACAGCGTGCCAATGTCTGACACAGTCCATCACCCTTTACTACACTGCTGTAGAATGCCCACAGTCGTCACCAGGGGCTGCTATAGAGTGGTGGGTCCCTGGATCCTGCCCCAGGATAGGAGAGCAGTCCTCTGGATGCTCAATCCTATCCCTCCCTTGCCAACCCCTGGCAGGCCAGGCTTGCGTCTGAACCCGGGTCACCAGCGTGGCGCGAGGTGTGGCTTCCAGCACCTCAACCCTCAGTGCCAGTGGCCTGGCAGCAATACTGCCTTTAATACACTCCTCCTCTTCCTGCTCCAGTGTACCCTCTCCCCCATGTACAAGCCACTATTCACCCCAACCCAACCCCAGTCAGTCACTAACCCATAATGTTTCATGTGGCACCAATCCCTCAGCCACTCAAACTCCTCAAGCCTACCCTTCCTCTCCATGCTTGCTCATAGTACCGGCAGTACCTCCAAGAATGCCACCGACTTCCCCAACCCCTCACACTGCCTGCCCAAGTACTCAAACCTCCCCCTCACTACTTCCACAGTGCCCCCCACCAAGTCGTTTGTACTCACATGCAACAGTAAATGAGGTTTCTTCCTCCCCTCGGTGCACAATGGAGCAGTGCCTGCCCGCCCCTCCTGCAGTAAACCTGGGGACAGCTTCAACCCAAATATGGCTGTGCCTTTCCCCCTTTCCATTCCATCTCACCCATTTCAGTATAGAATTCCTCAGGATGAGTACCCCCCCGCCTCTCACCCTCTTTCCCTTATAATGCCCCTTCCACCACTCCAGTATTCATTCTTCCCTGTCCCTTACCCCTGCCAACTGCACCCTCTGTGACTTCTGTATCTGTAACCCCTACTTCCGCCTCACCCCTTTTCTCTACCTTGTTCCTCCCATCCCCCTTGAACCCCTTCCCAGCCTGACTACTTCCTACTGGGCTTCCCATGTCGACCTCCCATCCTTCTCTGCTGATTTCCAACCCCTCTCCTATCCCCGCTGTTGTCGATTTAGAGCCCCCATTCCCTTCTACCCTGATAGTGATGCCCCTCCCATCCTTCCCCCTTCCTGTAGCCTTCTCTCCTTCAGTCACCACCCCCTCCTTCCTTACTAGCCCCTTCTACCCTTTTGTCCTCGCTATCTCTTCCCCTACCTGTTGCCATCCCTCTCATGCCCCGCTTGTCCTCCTGCTTCAGTATGTTCCTGCTCTCCCTCTCTGTCCCATAGCAGAGGTTCAAATCTATTTGTAGTCGATACCAGTCTTACATCTCTTCACCTGTCGGTTTTCCCCTCCTACGTGTTCCCCTCCGTGCCAACCCTGGTCCCTTCCTACCCGCAGTGATCTGCTGTCTCCCCTGGTTCTCCTCGTCGTCTCTTCCTCCCCCATCAGGAGGCCCCCGCCTCTCCTCGGCACCCCTCCTTCTCCTCTCTTTTCTGCTAGTGCCTCTGATACAGGGGTCAGTTTTGGTCCCTAGTTATTATTCTTCCGCCCCCTTTGCCATCCTGTGTCCCCCCAGGATGCCTACCATACTCATCTGCTCTGCCACTTACACTCCTCCCTAACCTCCACAGTTCCTCCCTCAAACTAGCCAGTCATCCACAGACCATACACCCCCCCCCATCCTCCAAGCCCAGTCCAGGATCATGGCACACCCTGTACACCCCTCCACCCTTCCAAAGACACCTGCCCTATTGACATGTGGCACCTGCCCAATTTTGGCCCCCATCTTATGCTACAGGCTTTTACTCCAAGGTTGTGTACCCTGCTACAACTGTTAGGCCCCTATTTAGTCAAATTCCTGTCCCCCCCACACACTAGTCCCCCTATTGACCCCTTGCCGACCAGGGTAATTCAGTCTCAAATCTCATCTGTTAGATACTGTATTAGTGTAGCAATCCTAAAGCCTCCTTGTCCATTTTTTACCCATCAGCTACCATACTTTTTGTTCTTGGCTCTCAAATAGTTTCACTTAGCTCAGTTAGAAATTCTATTGCACTCCAAGTATTACTCAGCTCAGTTAGAGAAATAAACAGAACAAATAAATATGTATTATTACAGCAATCCTAAAGTATCCAATCATTGCTTTGTCTCGACTCCAGAGACCCTTCTGTAATATAGGACCACAGAGGACCTGGGCAGGAGGGTGGGCAACTGTAAAGTCCCAGCAGAGTTCCATTGAGCTTGCTCACTCCCCCTCTCTCACTCACTCATTCTATTTCTCCCGACGCTGCAGGCTGCCCTTTTGTACTGGGCTCCTGCTTGCATTGGCACCTTTTTCTGCCCACAAAGAAATCCCCAGCAGTCCTGACACAGCTCTGTTGAGGTCGCTCACTCCCCCTCTTTCACTCGCTCATTCTGTTTCTCCTGACGTTGCAGGCTGCCATTTTGTAGTGGGCTCCTGCCTGCATTGGCGCCTTTTTCTGCCCACAAAGAAGTTCACAGCTGTCCCAACAGAGCTCCGTTGAGGTTGCTCACTCCCCCTCTCTCACTCGCTCATTGTGTTTCTCCTGCCGCTGTAGGCTACCCTTTTGTACTGGGCCCCTGCCTGCACTGATGCCCTTTTCTGCCCACAAAGAAATGCACAACAGTCCCAACAGAGTTCTGTTGAGCTCGCTCACTCCCCTCCCTCACTCACTCGTTCTGCTTCTCCCAGCATTGCAGGCTGCCCTTTTGTACTGGGCTCCTGCCCAACCTTTTTCTGCCCACAAAGAAATCTGCAGCAGTCCCGACAGAGCTCAGTTGAGCTCGATCACTCCCCCTCTCTCACTCACTCAATGCTAATCTGTCCCAAACACTGATTTCCCAAAGTGACTGCGCTATTCTGTGCCTGAAGCACAAAAACACATTGTGGCCAAGATGTGAAAAATGACAAATGTACTGTTCATAAGGAGGTGTGAAAAAATGCCAGTGCTGAAAATCTGGCGTGAAAATATTACTAATTTGTGAAGTTACAAGGGTGCGTGGAAACGCACGCTCGTAACACGGTCATTTTATGGACTTTAATCACAACATTTTCACCATAGGCATTTTTAGGACCTTTGCTCATGAACAGTGTCACTGTGGTTTTCTTAATATGTCCCGAACACTGATTTTCCAGCGCGACCATGCTATTCTGCGCCTGAAGTGCGAAAACGCATTTTGGCCAGGATGTGAAAAATGACAGCTGTACTGTTCATAAGAAGGTTTGGAAAAATGCCAGTGTTGAAAATCTGGCATGAAAATACTGCAAATTCGCGCAGTTATGAGCGTGTGTAGCAAGTACACAATGCACGCTCATAAAACAGTAATTTTTTTGATTTTTTCTACCAAATTTACTACTCAGTTCAGTTAGAGAAATAAACATGACAAATAAATATGTGTTATTACAGCAATCATAACAGTATAGCTCAGTACTTAGCTCAGTTAGAGACATAAACAGAACAACTTAATCTGTATTATTACAGCAATCCTAAAATTATCCAACCATTACTTTGTCTTCACTCCAGAGACCCTGATGTAATATAGGACAACAGAGGACTCTGAGCAGGAGGGTGGGCAACTCTAAAGTCCCAGCAGAGCTCCATTGAGCTTGCTCACTCCCCCTCTCTCACTCGCTCATTCTGTTTCTCCCGATGCTGCAGGCTGCCCTTTTGTACTGGGCTTCTGCCTGTGTTGGCACCTTTTTCTGCCAACAAAGAAATCCGTAGCAGTCCTGACACAGATCCATTGAGCTCGCTCACTCCCCCTCTCTCACTCGCCCATTCTGTTTCTCCCAGCGCTGCAGGCTGTCCTTTTGTACTGGGCTCCTGCCTCCATTGGCGCCTTTTTCTGCCCACAAAGAAATTTGCTGTAATCCCAACAGAGCTCTGTTGAGCTTGCTCACTCCCCCTCTCTCACTTGCTCATTCTGTTTCTTCCACTGCTGCAGGCTGCCCTTTTGTACTGGGTTCCTGCCTGCATTAACGCCTTTTTCTGCCCACAAAGATATCTGCATCAGTCCTGACAGAGCTCCGTTGAGCTCGCTCACTCCCTCTCCCTCACTCGCTTGTTCTGCTTCTCCCAGCGCTGCAGGCTGCCCTTTTGTACTGGGCTCCTGCCTGCGTTGGCACCTTTTTCTGCCCACAAAGAAATCTGCAGCAGTCCCAACAGAGCTCAGTTGAGCTCGGTCACTCCCCTCTCTCACTCACTCAATCCTAATCTGTCCCAAACACTGATTTCCCAAAGCGACTGTGCTATTTTGCGCCTAAAGCGTGAAAACACAAAACAGCCAGGATGTGAAAAATGACAGCTGTACTGTTCATAAGGAGGTGTGAAAAACTGCCAGTGCTGAAAACCTGTCGTGAAAATATTACTAATTTGCGAAGTTACAAGGGTGCGTGGAAAGTGCACAACACACGCTTGTAACACAGTCATTTTAAGGACTTTCATCACAAAATTTTCACCATAGGCATTTTAGAACCCCTGCTCATGAACAGTGTCACTGTGGTTTTCTTACTGTGTCCCAAACACTGATTTCCCACAGCGACCACTCTATTCTGCGCCTGAAGTGTGAAAACTCATTTTGGCCAGGATGTGAAAAATGACAGCTGTACTGGTCATAAGGAGGTGTGGAAAAGTGCCAGTGTTGAAAATCTGTAGTGAAAATATTGCAAGTTCGCGAAGTTATGAGTGTGCGTAGCAACTGCGCAACGCACGCTCGTAAAACAGTAATTTTTTGGGATTTTTTCTACCAAATTTACTATTCAGCTCAGTTAAAGAATTAAACAGAACAAATAAATATATATTATTACAGCAATCATAACATTATAGTTCAGTACTTAGCTCAGTTAGAGAAATAAACAGAACAACTTAATCTGTATTATTACAGCAATCCTAAAAGTATCTAACCATTGTTTTGTCTCCACTCCAGAGACCCTACTGTAATATAGGACAACAGAGGACTCTGGGCAGAAGGGTGGGCAACTCTAAAGTCCCGATACAGCTCCGTTGAGCTTGTTCACTCCCCCTCTCTCACTCAGTCTTTCTCCTGGCGCTGCAGGCTGCCCTTTTATACTGGGCTCCTGCCTGCATTGACACCTTTTTCTGCCCACAAAGAAATCTGCAGCAGTCCTGACAGAGCTCACTTGAGCTCAGTCACTCCCCCCTCTCACTCGCTCGATCTTAATCTGTCCCAAACACTGATTTCCCACAGCGACTATGCTATTCTCGCCAGAAGTGCAAAACATATTTCAGCCAGGATGTGAAAAATGACAGCTGTACTGTTCATAAGGAGGTGTGAAAAAATGCCAGTGTTAAAAATGTGGCATGAAAATATTCCAGATTTGCGGAGTTACACGGGTGCGTGGAAACAGCTCAACACACGCTTGTAACACAGTCATTTTATGGACTTTAGTCACCAAATTTTCAACATAAGGATTTTAGGACCTCTGCTCATAAACAGTGTCACTGTCATTTTCTTAATCTGTCCCGGACACTGATTTCCCACAGAGACCGCGCTATTCTGTGCCGGAAGTGCGAAAACACATTTTGGCCAGGTTGGGAAAAATGACAGCTGTACTGTTCATAAGGAGGTGTTGGAAATCTGGCATGAAAATATTGCAAGTTTGCAAAGTTACGAGCGTGCATAGCAACTGTGCAACGCACACTTGTAAAACAGTCATTTTTTTGATTTTTCCACCAAATTTGCAACATAGGCTTTTTGAGAGCCCACCTCATGAACACTGGCAGTGTCTCGTAAATTGGTCCCGAAAGGTGATTCTACACAGTGACCGCGAAGTCACCTTTCCGGGCCGAATAATGCCATGACAGTGGCTGAATTCACGAGGAGGGGTCCCAAAAACCCCATGCTGAAAATTTGGTGCCAAAGTTCCAAAAAATGCCTGAGATATGCACCAAAGTTGAAAAAAACATATTTATGCCATCATACAGCTTACTGGCATTTCCTCAATTTGCGGTCGGCTTTGAAGAGTGCAGACATGTTCCTGGTGCATCGAAGATCATCACTCCGGCTCTGGAGGTAAGTATGGGGCGAGGGATGTGTGTGGGGAGGTGGGGTATGCAGTGGGTGGGTGCGGGTTGGGGAAGGGAGCATGAGGGACCTTTTTCTTCTTTTCAGGGTGTAAAAAAAACAAATGATGTCGTGGGACATTTTTTCTTTTTACAGGTACTTCTGGCATGCTGGTGTGGGCTCCCAGCATGCCACCTGCGTGTTTTGGGGTGGGGTGGCACTGGAGCCGACGGGGATTGGGCACCCCATTGGCACATACTTTGGAGGGGCTCATGAGCTGAGGGGGATTGAGCACCCCCTTTGGCACACAAGAAATGGAGGGGGAAGATGCCGACGGGGATTGGGCACCCCGTCGGCAAAGAAAGAAGGGGGGGACATGATGCTGAGGGGGATTGGGCACCCCCTCGGCACACAGTAACAGAAACCGATGGGGATTGGGCTCCCTGTTGGCAAACTGGATGGGGGGAATGCAGGGGACCGCCCAGCAATGATGGGTCACTCCCTCATTGCGGTGGATGATGCTGCAATAACGAGGCGGCCCCTGATTGCAGCAGCTGAAACTTTTCAAGGTTGTGGCACGCTGGCTGAACAAGTGTCAGCAGCAGCATGCCACAGCATTGGGGAATAGGGGCCAAGCCTTAAAAGGCAGTGGGGGCATTGGCCACAACAGTGCCACACCTCCACAACCTGCTTCTGGAGCAAGCTGCTGCAATATGTTTCTTGCGCATGTGCGCAATCAACCTAAAAATGGCTTTCCTGATTTTTTATTTAACATTTTAGTGAATGTCAGCAACTTAAGTGTTTTTGACCTGTACTACTGTGCTAAAGTAATGCATGGTCATATGATCACATCTGACCAATGGAATTTCTTGATTCTGCTGCAAGAGTTGCTGGTGCGACACCTTCTGCATGCTGGCCAGCAGGGGATGCCATTACAATGGTGGACATGCGTCCCTCTCTCCAGAGTTCAAGCAAGTCTGCACCAGAGTGCTGCTTTAACTCCAGTAGCTGAAGAAGGCGGCCCTGAGGTGAGAAATGAATACAGGTTTTGCACATTACAGCAAACAGCTGCCCAGTGAGAGCCTTTCAACCTATGATGCCAGCAGACTGGATTTGGAGCAAGCATGGGATGCTGGTGACTGGATGGCATCCAGGAGGGCTGCCAGTGGTAGAGCACTCTCAGCTGGGGCAGGGGTGTGCTATGTTGTGCAGCTGCAGCAATCCCTGTGGTGGGCAAAGGAGGTTCAGCTCCTAACCAGCGGAAGCTGTGAGCTGATGATGCTATTCATGAGCATGGCACAGCACAGCCTGGCTGGTGGGTGGCGGTGGAAAAACTGAAGGCAAAATCTCTCAGGCATCTAAATAACAGCCACTGACCCTGTGCCAGACAAAAATGTGGAACAGCGGTGCTGATGCAGGGAGATCACCAAAGGGTCCAAGGAGAGAGAGAGAGAGAGAGACAGAACCGAAGATGGGGAGGAAACCTTAAAAGGACACTGTCAACCCTCTTAGGCCTCAATGTGCCCTTAGTTTAAAAAAAACACATTTTATGATTGTTCACGTTCTACACAGATTGTTGATACAGCCGGTAGTTTGAATCAGATCCCCTTTTTTGTTTAAAAAGTGGAAAATGGACTGCCCATCATACTGGTGTTACTACACCAAAACATGTTTGTTTACATTTCTTTACCAGCTCCCACGGCATCTTTCTTGGACTCAGGAACACCCCAATGCAATCTAACCACTCTTTATGCAGTGGGTATAGAGGGGACTATTGTATCATGAGTGGTTGCACTGTTTGAGGGTGTTTCTAATGTTCAGGAAGTTTTCACTAAGAGTAGTTCACTGATTTGAAGTAAAACAAAGCTGGGCATAGTTAGACATAACCATGCATTTTGGTTCTAATAAGCAAGGAGGCAGATGAAACAACCAGCAGCATCAATTAATTTTAGAGACAGTAAGCAATCATAAAATGTGGCTTTTTACCTAAAAATAACATGATGAAAAAAAGGTTGACAGTGTCCCTTTAATTAAAAACCAAACCTGATGGCCAGTCTCAGTAATTCAAATGTTCATGTTTTTTTTTTAATTCTTTTTCCCTCCGGTCACGGTCTGGGGGGTCTCTCTCAGGCATCCTGCCTGATCCTCCCTGCCTGAAGTCTTCCGTCTGTTCCTCCTCTCTCCTCCACCTCTACCACTGTCGGTACCCCCGGCTTAACCCCTCCGGGGTGGGGCTGCCCCTCCTCTTTGGGTGCTGCTAGAGACAGACCCCAACATGGAAGAGGGCCTGAACGAAGGAACCTGGAAGGCCAGGTAGGACGGACTCAGCATTGGGAATGGGGGCAGGTGCCGTCGCCTACCCCCGCAGACCGGGTTTTTCTGTTTTCTTGTCAGACCCCAACCCCCCCCCTTGCATGGAGCACCTCGATGCACTGGTGCATGGCAACCCTGCCGGCGTCGACCACGCTAGCTACGTGCTTTGCTTGGCATGCTACAGTGCCTCTGGTCTCCATTGGGGGCTGCTGGTACACCAGAGTAACCCACCCTTCCTTCTCGGGGAGGAGAGCATCATAAGGGCACACTACCTAAACCCTTCCCCTGCCGACCCCCGGCGCCCGAGCTCGCTCCCTAACCTGGGTCGCCGGCATGGCGCGAGGTGTGGCGTCCAGCGCCTCAACGCTCAGCGCCACCGGGCCGGCCTCCACAAATGTTCATATTAATTTTCCACAGAAACATAGAAACACAGAATTTGACGGCAGATAAGGACCGCTTGGCCCACCTAGTCTGCTCATTTTCCTACCTAACAGATAAGCTGCAAATCCTAGTTAACCAAGTGCTTACTTCCTCCTACCCCCCACTAGGACTGCCTTATGTCTGTCCCATGCATTCTTGAAGTCCCCCACTGTTCTTGACTCCACAACCTCCTCAGGGAGGCTGTTCCATGCATCCACAACCCTCTATCTTCAAATTGTGCCCCCTTGTTCTTGCACATCTCTTTTTCTGGAAGATGCTACCCTCTTGGACTTTAATTCCTTGAGGTACTTGAAAGTTTCTATCATGTCCCTCTCCCTCCTTTCCTCTAGGGTATACATATTAAGCTCCTTTAGTCTTTCTTCGTATGTCTTCTG
Organism: Neoceratodus forsteri; assembly: GCA_016271365.2. Classification (NCBI taxonomy): domain Eukaryota; kingdom Metazoa; phylum Chordata; order Ceratodontiformes; family Ceratodontidae; genus Neoceratodus; species Neoceratodus forsteri. The sequence goes on from JADMNL010000027.1 coordinate 47,975,239, forward strand.
GTGCAGACCCTGCACCATTGTGGTTGCCCTCCTCTGGACAGCCTCCACTCTGTCTATGTATTTGCAGAGATGGGGTCTCCAGAACTGCACACAGTACTTCAGATGGGGTCTCACCAACTGTCTGTACAGAGGGATAACAACTTCCTGTTTTCTACTACTGATGCCTCTTCCTATGCATCCCAGTATCTCCCCAGCCTTCCTTACTGCCTTCTCACATTGCTTGCCCACCTTTAGGTCATCTGATATAATTACCCCCAGGTCCCTTTCTATTTTTACTGTTGTCAGTATCTCACCCCCCATTGTGTACACTTCCCCAGGGTTTTTGTTTCCCATGTGCATTACCTTGCACTTCTTTGCATTGAATCTGAGCTGCCATACATTTGACCATTCCTCCAACCTTGCCAAGTCCCTTCTCATCCTTTCCACTCCATCTTGTGTATCAACCCTGTTGCAGATCTTTGTGTCATCTTCAAAGAGACATACTTTTCCTTCCAGTTCCTCTGCAATGTCTCTTATAAAGACATTAAAAAGGACCGGTCCCAGTACTGAACCCTGCGGTACCCCACTAGTAACCCTCCTTTCTTCACTGTGTATTCCATTTACTACTACCCTTTGCGTCCTGTTGTCTTAGCCAATTTTTATCCAGGCTACCACCTTGGGACCCACTCCAAGGCTGGCTATCTTGTGAATTAATCTTTTGTGTGGGACTGTATCAAATGCCTTGCTAAAATCTAGGTAGGCCATGTCCACAGCCCCTCCCTGGTCTACTACTTTGGTCACCCAGTCAAATAAATCTATTAGATTCGTCTGACATGACCTTCCCATCATGAATCCATGCTGCCTTGGGTCCTGTGCCCCACTGGCCTCTAGGTACTCAACAATTCTTTCCTTCAGAAGCGATTCCATCATTTTCCCTACCACTGAGGTCAAACTAACTGGTCTGTAGTTTCCTGCCTCTGTCCTGCTCCCACTTTTGTGAAGAGGAATCACATCTGCCCTCCTCCAGTCCTCGGGTACCACCCCATCCTCCCATGATTTGTTAAAGAGAGTAGTCAGCGGTGTCACTAGTTCTACCCTTAGTTCTTTTAGAATTCTTGGGTGAATCCCATCAGGCCCCATTGCTTTGTCCACCTTCAATTTTATTAGTTCTTTCAGAACCCTTTCTTCTGTAAATGGACTGGTATCGACCCCCGTCTTCAGAGTGTTTCTCTTGTTTGGTTTAGGTAACTCCCCCTCCTCTTCCTTTGTGAATACTGAGCAGAAATATTTGTTCAGTATCCCTGCTTTTTCACTGTCACCCTCTACCCACATTCCCTCCCCTTTATTAAGCTTCAGTATCCCTCCTTTGGTCTTTCTTCGCTCCCTAATGTACCTATAAAAGGTCTTATCCCCTTCTTAACAGAATTGGCTATCCTTTCCTCAGTTTGGGCCTTTGCTATTCTGACTGCCTTCCCAGCCTCTTTCTGCTTTAACTGATAAAGTTCTCTGTCCTGCTCCTTCTGTGTTTCCTTATATTTCCTGAATGCTGTTCTTTTCCTTAACCTTCCCTGCCACCTCTTTTGAGAACCATAGCGTTTTTTCCTTCATTGTGTTTTATTGATTTGCTTTACACAAAGGCTTGTTGCCTCTGTGATGGCTGTTTTGATCACTCCCCATTGTTCCTCCACCCCTCCTTCTTGCCTGTTTGCTAGTGCTTTTCTGAGGCACTCTCTTTTTCCCAAAGTCGGCCCTCCTAAAGTCCAGTACTCTTGCTTTTGAATGGCTTGATTGTATGGCTGTGTTTATCGTGAACCACACTGTGTGGTGGTCGCTTGTTCCCAGATGGCTACCCACTTCTAAATCTGAGATTCTTTCTCCATCCCCATTTGAGAGTACCAGGTCTAAGATTGCTCCCTCCCAAGTGGGTTCCAATATTAGCTGTCTGAGGCATGCCCCCTGTAGGGCATCAAGAATGACCCTGCTCTTGGATGTGCCTGCAGCAAAGGTGCTCCAGTTAACATCTGGCATAGACAGCTCTCTGCTATCAACACTCCTTATTCCTGTATTTGTGTGTAACCCCTAGGTGGCGCTATCCCAAGGGCTACTACTCCTGCCTGCTTGGCTAGTAGCGGGTTAAGGGGCCTGAGTTCTGAAATGGGTGCCTCCACCCAGAGGCCAGGGTTGGTAGTGGTCAAGTTAACCTGGGCATAGACCTCCGGGACACTGTAACCCCCCTCTTTCCTTACTAGTGGCTGGAACAATACACAATAATCACTCTCACAATACTACTGATACACCACACAAGTACCCACACTGTTTGCACTTACCACCAGGGCTTTCCTCTGGCCAGGCCCTGGGGATCCCCTGTACAACAAGGTTATACACAGCAAATAACAATAGTACAGTACTCTTGCACAAACTGGAACCACAGTCAGGGTAAATGCAAAAAAAAATTAGATCTGATTTATTTAAGGGACTTGAACAAGGGAGGGGCGTAATCAGGTTAATTTGCTTAAAGGCTGTATCAATCAGACAGTTATGCATGCACCTCAGGGTCCATAAACAGTCACACACTCTGGGTACCCAGATGGAGAATGGTGGGCTAGCCAAGAATATTGCAGCTGGTTGGGGCACTGTGATGGAAGAAAAGAACATGCACAACGCACACTAGTTGTAATCCGGAGCCGGAGGGCTCAGTTCGTGAAAAGAAAACAACAAGACAATCAGATGACACACATTTAGATTAGGCTGTTATTGCAGGGCGCTACCCTGATGATTACTTACGATACCCAAGACTGGACACAGGCTGGATGAAAATCGAGACAGCAGGTGGTTAATCTGGAGTGCCAGGAGAAGCAGGGCCAACACAAATCACCGAGGCATTGTTCCTGTTCAAGCGTGGTGCAGGGGGCTGATCCCCAGGCAGGTCTCTCAGGTGATGGCTTTCTCTGTGCAGCGGGTAGTCTGACTGGGCCAGTGTGGCAAGGCCCCAGCCAAATGGAGACAAATTCGGATACAGTTCATTTTGGGCTGGATACAGCTTCCAGCAAGCAGAACACAGTTCACATAGTGGGGAACCAAATCACGACCCACTAACAACTCACAGCACATTTACATGTAAAGAAATTGTACTGTACCAGGCAAACCGTTCTCCGGTCATGATCACAAAGTCTCTGCACAAACCAGGGATTCAAAAGCAGCTGGAAATCCTGACAGGCCAATCGCATTCAGCAAAATCTTCGGTCTGATTCAAGTATGAGCCTGGTAAAAAATCAGTGGCTTACTTTGTTCTCACAAACTTGGATTTAGTCCGAAATAATTCTCTTCTCTCCCTCTTGGGGCAGCAGGCAGACATGCAGGCTACAACTTGGGCCTTTCCACAGTTCTTCCTCATGAAACTACTCAGACATCTGCTTGATTGTCTCAAGCTGTTGCTTCTTCAGCTCCCAACTTAGATCTGACTCAACTGCCAGCAAGCCTGGGACTTTCCCCAGAATCCAAAAGGTTCAGTTGCCTGATCTGTCTGTCAGTCACAACAAAGGCTCCCCCTTCAGGTGCAAAAAGGTGCCAAAAGCCCAAAACCACAATTCCTACAGATTTTGACTCCAGACAGCTCCTGTAGTCCGGCTCCATTTTAGTTCCCACCAGTACTGATTGGTCCAATTCGCAGTCCAGGACCAAGATAGTGGAGATAAACAAAGCAGTCCTTGCTGCAAAGAAGGCAGGTTAGAAAAACTACATTATCATTATCACTCTAAATGATTTTCAGCAAATAGTTACATCTTTCAACAGAGCTCTCTCTCAGATTACTTATGACTGCAATCCAGGCAGTTCTTAAAGAGACAGTACACAGAGGCTATACAGGCACTCTCTGGCAATCACATTTAAACTGCTAAAATGTAGGACAACAGCCTGGCAATGAGCATTTAGGCAAGCTCAAGGAAGACTTTTTGGGAACCCCCATTTGTAGGAGGAGGGGTTAAATGTGTATTTGTATATACTGTTGTAAGGGCGCCCTGAGCCCATGGGGAAGGGTGTCCAAAATAAATTATCTTTACTACTACTACTACTACTACTACTACTACACTACTGCTCTGAAACCTAGAACATAGAAACATAGACATTGACGGCAGATAAGGACTGCTTGGACCACCTAGCCTGCCCATTTCCCTACCTACAGAATAAGCTGCAGATCCTAGTTAACCAACAGCCTATCTCTTCCTACCCCCCCACAAGAATTGCCTTGTGTCTGTCCCATGCATTCTTGAATTCTCCCACAGTTTTAGACCCCACAACCTCCTCAGGAAGGCTGTTCCATGCGTCCACCACCCTCTCTGTGAAAAAGTACTTCCTCACATTGCCCCGAGCCATCCCCCCTCTATCTTCAAATTGTGTCCCCTTGTTCTTGCACATTTCTTTTTCTGAAAGATGCTACCCTCTTGGACTTTGTTGACTCCACTTTGGTACTTAAAAGTTTCTATCATGTCCCCCCTTTCCTCAAGGGTATACATATTAAGCTCCATTAGGCTCTCCTCATATGGCTTTTCTTGCAGACCCTGCACCATTTTAGTTGCCCTCCTCTGGACTGCCTCCATCCTGTCTATGTCCTTGCGGAGATGGGTCTCCAGAACTGGATGCAGTACTCCAGATGTGGTCTCACTAACTGTCTGTACAGAGGGATACCTACATACTGAAATTCCCACCTAGAAAATGGTAAAGGGATCTGAAGTTTCAGCTTTGTTGGTGTTGTAGTTTGCCAGATAAAGTATGCTAGGAGCCCAAACGTCTTGCTTCAGAAGGGCCACCATCCCTCCTTAATGAATAAATGATAATGAATTACCTTTCCTTTCTGCCAGCGTCCTGCTTCTGTGAGAGATCCAATCTGCTGAACACATTTTGTTCTTTTTTCCTGTCTTCATAGCAGCTATGTCTCTGAGAAGGGCACTACCCATTTCACAAAAACAAAAAAATCCTCAAACAGTCACCAAGATCACTCACTATAGTTCAGTCCTGCACATCAACCTTTTTATAAACAAGCATTTGTTAATGCTGAATGTTTCCTTGCATGGTTTATGTGGCAGGTGTGTATTGTATTAGTTGAACTTCTGGTGGGAGGAAAAGCCTGCCTGAACTACTTTTTGACAAGCTGTGATATTTTGGACAGCATTTGAATACAGAAGCTCAGGTAATAAGAAGGCTATGTTAAAAATCTGGGGTGCAAATATTTAAGATTTCCGCAGTTATGAGCATGTGTACCGAAATTGCAACGATTGGGCATAACTTTGTCATGTTTTCATATTTTGACCCCAAATGTTGAACATAGTCTTCTTATCACTGCACCTCATGAACCCCGAAGGTGAAAAATTTCGAATCCGTGGAAAAACGACATTCCGTGCCACAGGTCCAAAAACACATTTTGGGGCAGGATGTGAAAAATGACAGCTGTACTGTTCAATTTGGAGTGAAAATATTGAAATGACCAGTTATACGCATGCCTTGAAAATTTTGAACAACTGCATGTAACTCTGCCATTATTTGGCGTTTTTTTACCAAATTTTCTACATGGCCTCTTTGAGACCCCACCTCATGAACAGCATCACTGTCATTTCATTCATTGGTCCTGAAAGGTGATTTCGCACAGCAACCGTGCCAACAGGCACCCAGGCGGCACTCCAACTTTACCGCTCACTTCGTAATTCTTGCACTAGGCAAATCAGGCAGGCCAAAGCCAATTATTTCAAGGCCTCCTTCAAAACAAACCTAACTCACCCAACTAACTTCTGGAAAACAATCAAGTCACTCCTCACTTCCCCTGCTCACCCCCCACCCCAACCCTAAATGTAGAAGGCTCCATAGTCTCTGAACCAGCTAAAGTGGCCTCGGTCTTCAACAATTTCTTCACCAGCTGTGCATCCTCTCTTCTAGACTCTCTACCGCACCCCCAAGAATGCACCTACCCCGATGCCTACAGCATACCAGACTACTGGCTTCTCTTTCTGTCGGGTTACTCTGCTCATTGTGTTTAAAGCCCTGTGATCTCTCAACCCCTCAAAAGGCAAGTGCCTGTCAGGGCTCAATTCCAAAATGTTACATCTTTCTGCCCCTGCCCCTGTCATTGCCACCCCGCTGGCTGCGCTGTTCAACCTCTCTTTTTTTCTGGCTGACGTACCATCCGATTCGAAGCATGCTACTGTCATCTCCCTCCTGAAAGGGGGAGACCCCTCGTCACTGGGTAACTACCGCCCAATCTCCCTACTCCCTATCCTTGCCAAACTACAGGAGTGCCTTGTCCAAGCCCAACTTTCCTCCTTCCTCGACTCCTCCTCTTTCTTTACACCCTACCAATCAGGCTTCAGGAAATCACACTCCGCCATAACCTCCCTGCTAAGGCTCACCGACGCCATCCTCATGGGCATGGATAAAGGGCACGCCACCTCTGCCATTTTCATCGACCTCGCCAAAGCTTTCAATACTGTCTCCCACTCTCTACTGCTATCCAAACTCTCAAGTGCTGGACTCTCTGGTGATACCTCCAGTTGGTTTCACTCCTACTTGGTAGGTAGAACTCAATCAGTAAGAATTGGAACTAACACCTCCTCCCCCCTCCCCATTAATACTGGGGTCCCACAAGGCTCGGTCCTCGGCCCAGTACTCTTCTCAATCTTCCTAAATGAACTTCCTTCAATCTGCACTCACACATTCATACACATATACGCTGATGATACCATACTATACGACACAGGCCCCTCCACCGATGTAGTGGCCTCTACTCTCCAACAAGATTTTAATGCAGTACAGCATTGGTTTCGTTCAAACCAACTTTTTCTAAACCCCAAGAAAACAGTCTCCCTAACTTTTGGGACAAGGCAAACGCTCTCCTGACTTCCTTCAACTCCCACTTTTTTTCACCACTGAGGGGACCCCTCTTAAGACCTGCACCTCCTTCAATTACCTCAGGGTCTGACTTAACTGGCACCTTGACTTTTCCACTCACATTGACCTGATCCACAAAAAGCTGCGCCCAAAACTAGGAGCCTTATATTGGAACAAGGGTAGCTTACCCCTGGCAGCCAGCAGGGAAACTGTCCAAAAAATGATCCTCCCGATTCTGGACTATGGGGACACAGTATACTGTGCTGCTCCCAAGTCTGCCCTAGCCAGCCTTGACCCTCTTTTCCACTCCTTCTGTTGCTTTGCTCTTGACTGCCCCACTTTAACTCATCACTGCGACCTCTACAGCTCCCTCAATCTAACATCGCTCCACGCTCGCAGACATATCCACAGCATCAGGACCTCTGCGAAATTCTGGGCGCAGTCCCTTCCCCCTACCTTGCATCTGCCCTCTCAGTCCCATCACAGCCCACCTACTCCCTTAGGAGTGGTAACTCCTGGCTCCTATATGTTCCACGCATGGCCACATCAAGGGGCCAAGCTGCGTTCAATTACCTCATGCCTAAACTTTGGAATGCACTCCCAGAAGACATTTGTAACTTCGCTAACTCAGCTCACCTACACCACCTCCTCAAGGCCCACTTCTCCCCTACATGCGCCTGTACATACGACCACCTAAGGGCTGGCACCTCAAGTCCCCTATTCATATTTAGGCCTTCTTGACATGCTCATAGCACACTATCCCTGCGTAGCTTACACGTTTGTTGAGCAAATTGTTGGGGGTTACAGAAGCAGTCCTTTCATAGAACCGTGTATAAACTCTTTTGCCTCGTACTTGCTTCGCAGCTAATTATGCCTATTTGTTAATTGTCACATGCACTATTTCTCCTACTGTTTGTAATATGTAAGCTACACACATGTGCTTCCAATTTGTGGCTATTACTTGTATGCTCCTGTCCTCCCCTCTGAGTTCTCATAACAACTTCCTGCATAGTGTACTGTTAAACATGCACAATCTTTCTCTACTGTATGTAAATGTAATTGCATTTCTTGTACACTCTTCTAATGATTGTATGTTCCACATGTCCCTATCTCCCAGGACGCATCTGGAATCGAGCGGTAACCCGCTCAGTATGCTTTCCTGGTAAAACTCTTAAATAAATAAATAAATAATTCTGCGCCACAGGTGCAAAAACACATTTAGGGCAGTATGTGAACAATGACAGCTGTGCTGTTCATGAGAAAGTGTGAAAAAATGACCATATTGAAAATGTGGAATGAAAATATTAAAAAAAGTTACACGCGTGCGTAAAAACTGCGCAATGCACACTTGTAATGTAGTCATTTGGGGGATATTTTGCACCATATTTTCAACATGGGCTTTTTGGAACCTCTCCTCATGAAAAATGGCACTGTCATTTTGTTACTCGGTCTCAAAAGGTGATTCCGCGCAGCAACCGCGAAATCACCTTTCAGGACCGAATAATGAAACGACAGTGCAGTGTTCCTGATGTTGGGTGTCAAGAACCCCATATTGAAAATGTGGGGTCAAAATTCCTAACAAGCATTTTTCAATGCCGAATGTTTGCTTGCTGGCATTGGCAGTGGTAGTGTAGAAGTTACAGAGCTGTGTAATAGGAATGGCAGTGAAGTACTGAACTGAAGCCCACCCCACCACCACCCTGCAGAGAGTGACAGGCATTGGGGTGTGCGTTTGGGTCATCAGGCATAACGGCCATGCTATTTCACCACACCCCACCCTGCAGACACTGACAAGTGTCACGGTGTTCCTTGGGGTCTTTGGCCATTATGCACATCCCATTTCATTAGGAAATACGGTGAGATGGGTGTGATATAGGAGAATGGGGTGAACTTTGGGGCCGAAGAGTCCAAGGCATACCTCGATGCCTCTCACTGGCTGCAGGGTGTGGAATGGTATGAGCATCACAGGCAAGAATCCCAAGTCACACCCCTGATGCCTGTCATACTCTACAGGGTTGGGCATTATGGTTGGAAACCCTAATACCACAGGCATTCATTGGTATTTTCACTCCAAATTTTCAACATGTTTTTTTTGTGACCCCACCTCATGAACAGGGGGAATATCAGTTTGTTAGCCGAAAGCTGCTTATGCACAGTGACTACGGCATTTAGCACCACAGGTGCAAAAACATTCCGAACAGGATGTAAAAAATGACAGCTGTACTGTTCATGGGGAGGTGTAAAAAATGGCAATGTTGCAAATCTGCAGTAAAAATATTTAAAAAAATGGTGAAGTCACGAGCACACATAGAAACTGTGCAACGCACACCCATAATATAATTAGGTTGGGGATTTTTTACAGCAGATTATCAACTCAGGCATTTTGGTGCCTCCGATCATGAACAGTGTCATTGTGATTTTCTTTATCTGTGCCAAACAATGATTTCCCACAGTAACCACGCATCTCTGCACTGAAAGTGTGAAAACACACTTCAGCCATGTTGTGAAAAATGACAGCTGTACTGTTCATAAGGAAGTGTGGAAAAATGCCACTGGTGAAAATCTGGACTGAAAATATTACAAAGTCATGAACTTACTAGGGAAGGTGGAAACTGCGCATCGCTCACTCATAACACAGTCATTTTATGGACTTTGTCACCAAATTTTCAACATCGCCATTTTAAGACCTCTGCTCATGAACAGTGTAACTGTGATTTTCTTAATCTGTCCTAAACATTGCTTTCGACACCAAGAGCACCATTGCGCCATATGTGCGAAAACACATTTTGGGCGCATATATGAAAATTGCAGTTGTACTGTTCATAAGGAAGTGTAATAAAATGGCAATGTTGAAAATCTGGATTGAAAATATTAAATTCGCAAACTTACAGTATGCATAGGAACTGCATAGCGCCCTCGTAAAACAGTCATTTTAGGAAATTTTTCACCAAATTTTCAACATAGCCATTTTAAGACCTCTGCTCATGAACAGTGTCACTGTGATTTTCTTAATGTGTCCCATACATTTATTTCGCACACTGACTGCGCCATTGTGCGCTACATGGGCAGAAACATGTTTTGGGTGAGATGTGAAAAATGACAGCTGTACTGCTCATAAGAAGGTGTGGTAAAATGGCAATGTTGAAAATCTGGAGTGAAAATATTGAAAATTCGCGAACTTACGAGCGTCCGTAGGAACTGCACAACGCATGCTCAAATAAAACAGTCATTTTGGAATTTTGCCAAATTTCCAACATGGGGTTTATGACCTTCTACGGAAACGATGTCACTGTCATGGGTTATTCAGGCTCGGCGGGTGATTTTGGCGAGTGACTGCAAAATCACCTTTGGGGCCCGAATAACGCCATGACGCGGACATCATTCATGAGAAGGGGTCCCAAAACCCCATGTTGAAAATTTGTGCAAAATTCAAAAAATGCCTGAGATATGCAATAAAGTTGAAACCCCCTATCTAGCCCATTATACAGCTTACCGGCATTTCCTCAGTTCGCGGTCGGCTTTGAAGAGTGCAGACGTGTTCCCGGTCCACTGAAGATCATCGTGTCGAGTCCGGAGGTAAGTATGGGGTGAGGGGGGGTGTGGGGAGGCAGGGTGCGCAGTGGGTGGGTGCGGGTTGTGGGAGGGGCGGAGAGACTACGTGGGACAATTTTTTCTTTACAGGTTTTTTTTTTCTAATGATGACGTGGGACGTTTGCCACGCTGGGTGGGCTCCGCATGGCACAAGGACATTGGGGACATTCAGCCGACGGGATTGGGCACCCGTCGCCAAGGAATCACTTCCCACGCTGGGGTGGGCTCCCAGCGTGGCTCCTTGTACTGGGAGTGAAGCCGACAGGGATTGGGCACCCCGGCCGGCATAGCATGGGGAGGAGAGAAGAAAAAGCCGACGGGGATTGGGCACCCCTGTCGGCTATTCCATCGAGATGCCACGCTGGGGTGGGCACCCAGCGTGGCATTTGGGAGGCTTTTTTTGGGCGCAGCACAGCCGACGGGGATTGGGCATCCCCTGCCAGACAGTGTGCGTGGGGGGCAGCACGCAGTATGCAGGGCCTCTGTGTGTGAGTGTGTGCGTGTGTAGGGGGAACTGCACATGAGCAAGCGATATCTTATCGCTGCTCACTGAAGCATAGCTCCCCCTTTCAACTGTATGCCACTGCATTTTGGAGCTTGTCATAGACAGCTCCAACATGCATTGGCTTACAGGGGCCGCGCCTGCCAGCACACTGACTGAATTGGAGGAGGAGGTGACACACCTCCGAAATCTCAGATGATGGCACTATGTTTCTTGCATATGCATGCAAGCAAACATAAAAATGGCTGAGATATAAAAATGTTATTTATTTATTTTGATTGTGGATTTAACACCTTTGAGCCAGAAGGCTCTTTTACAAAGGTTCCATGTTGAGTGAACAAGAGACAAATATACAAGACAGGTTACATATCAAACAAAAACAGGTTCCTTAACATTCATGGATAGCAGGAGGATACATGCTGAGTAAGTAGCGATTGAACAGGCTGTTTACAGTGTCAGCAGTATTACTATAAGATTGGAATCTTTTCAACTTAGTGAGCTGGTATCAATATAAACCTGGGAAGGGAGACTTACAAATGAATGTTAAGGGTGTGGCGGGAGCAGCCTGAGGCAGGTTAGTTACAAACTGAGGAGGGGGATATAAGAAAGGTAGGGAGATAGTGGGTAGCCACCGACCAAACCACCAAAATAAGTTGAAGACCCCGTTGACAGCCATTGTACAGCACTTACCTTGATTCCTCAGTTTGCAGTTCAGCTTTGAAGAGTGCAGACATGTCCCGGTCTACAGAAGATTGCAGCTGCTGACATCCAAAGGTAAGTATGGGGTAAGGCGGGGGGTGTCGGGAGGTAGTGTGCAGAGGGAGGGTTGGGATGGGAGGGCAGATGACAAGGGACCGTTTCTTTTTACAATCTTAAAAAAAAAAAAGACATCAGGGGACAGTTTTCTTTTTTGGTTTACAGGGTATAAAAAATATTCTGGAAACTGGGAGTGGGTTCCCCAGTGTCCCAGGTTGATACATAATGCCAACATGGGTATTGGGCACCCCCCCGATGTTGGCATGGGGACAGGGAATGGAGGGTACTGGGTGGACAGCATGCAGAGGGAGGGACCCCGATGGGTCACTTGTGCTGCTGGGATGCGTAACTGAGGGAGAGGGGCGGAGAGCACACAGAGGGAGGGAGGAAGCGGGAGGGTTCACTTGTGCTGGTGGGATGGGGAACAGAGGGAGCAGGGTGGAGAGCATGCAGAGGGAGGGAAAGGGAGGGTTCACTTGTGCTGCTGGGATGGGGAATGGAGGGACCAGGGCAGAGAGCATGCAGAGGTAGGGAGAGGGAAGGTTCAGTTGTGCTGCCAAGATGGGGAACAGAGGGAATGGGGTGGAAAGCACACCGAGAGAGGTAGGGAGTGGGAAGGTTCACTTGTGCTGCCAGAACAGGGAACAGAGAGAGCGGGACGGAGAACATGCAGAGGGAGGGAGAGGGAGGGTTCACTTGTGCTGCCAGGATGGGGAACAGAGGGACCAGGGCAGAGAGCACACAGTGGAAGGGAGAGGGAGGGTTCAGTTGTGCTGCCAACATGGGAAACCGAGGGAATGGGGTGGAGAGCACACAGAGAGAGGGAAGGAGAGGGAAGGTTCACTTGTGCTGCCAGAACAGAGAACAGAGAGAGCAGGACAGAGAGCATACAGAGAGGAGGGAGAGGGAGGGTTCACTTGTGCTGCCAGGAATGGGGAACAGAGGAGCAGGCAGAGAGCACGGAAGCGGAGTGGAGGAGGGAGGAGGGAGAGTTCACCATGCACAATATTTTGACTGGTGGCTGTCTGTGGAAATGTGCTGATGTGCACAGTGTGACAATTTCGGTCCGTGCCTAGTTATGGATGCAGCCATTCATGGACTGGCCTGTTAGGTACCGAGGGTGATAGCATTGCCATGCTGCCAGTAGCATGGGGCAAGATGCTCATGAATATTGGTACACCTCCTGACAATAGCGTGTGGCTCTCCAGAAATGATGGCAGTTTGGGAGTATCGCAGATATAGTGTGAAACGGAGTGCACAGTGCAGCTCTTGTGATGTCATTTGCCATGCCATGTGGGCAAAGAATGTCTACTGAACCTTCTGAGTGCTTTCAGCTGGAGGAGCTGCATGAACGAATGTCATTGACTACTAACGTACGCTGTGGCTGCACTAAGAGCTACTTGAACACAATGTGTGTGACTAGCAGTGACTAGAAGCACAGGTCCGCCGACCATGCGGGTGGGTGGGGTCCACTATCATGCTGGTAAGCAGTTTCCTACTGTAACAACTGCATGGCACACACACTGCCACCCGCCTGTCCTGCCTGCTCTTGCTGTCCCCATGTTATAAGCCCAGTTAAACGTGTTGTGGATGTACAGTGGGATGAAGCCGATCAGCTGCTTTCCAGAATGCCAGCCCGCTTTAATGTAAATGAAAGGAATGAAGTGCTCTTATTGGAGCGCTTCATTTCTTTCAACTAGAGAACAGTTTCTAGCTGTGAAACTGTGACTAGTGTCACAGTCTGGTTGCATGCTCATTGGTCTGGTAGGAACAAGCCCACTGTAGATTGCTCTGCATTGGACCCGTCCCTGACACACCTCTGAAAGTCGTTCTACCCCAAGATGTTTCTTGCGAAAGCACAAGGAAACATAAAAATAAACATTACCATGCAAGGATGACTATTGGAATGATGCCAGGCCATCATTGCTTCCCCCTAGTGGAAGCTTGCATACAGAGGAACTGTTTTGCACAAATGCCAACATATTTATTTTATAAATAAAATTTATTTAAAAGGTTTTTATTTTTAATGTAGCATCTGTATGGAGCTTTGCTTCTTATGTTTTTTTTTTCCCCCAAATGGTTTAACCAGGTGAGATACACTAAGGTGAAAGCTTTTTTACAGGTGCAGCCTGAGAGCACATGGAAGTTAAGTGACTTACTCAGGGTCACACAGTATATACAAGTGGGGGCTATGGGATTCAAACCCAGGTCTCCAGTTTTGCAGCTCAGAGCCTTAAACCACTGCACTATACTGCCTTCTGTAGGCCTACAAAACCTGTTTAGAAACCTCTAAAGGGTTAATCCCCTGGAGTCTCAGTGGGCTGGGCCAGCTGGCCTGCTCTAGCCCTCTGAGGGGAGGAGAAGCTGACTGTAGTTAGGGGTCTCAGTGGGCTGGGCCAGCTGGCCTGCTCTAGCCCTCTGAGGGGAGGAGAAGCTGACTGTAGTTAGGGGTCTCAGTGGGCTGGGCCAGCTGGCCTGCTCTAGCCCTCTGAGGGGAAGAGAAACTGACTGTAGTTAGGGGTCTCAGTGGGCTGGGCCAGCTGACCTGCTCTAGCCCTCTGAGGGGAGGAGAAGTCGACTGTAGTTAGGGGTCTCAGTGGGCTGGGCCAGCTGGCCTGCTTCAGCCCTCTGAGGGGAGGAGATAGCTGACTGTAGTTAGGGGTCTCAGTGGGCTGGGCCAACTGGCCTGCTCCAGCCCTCTGAGGGGAGGAGACAGTTGACTGTAGTTGAAAGAGTTGCAGGAAGTTGCCTCAGTCAGGGGAGTTGATTGCCAGACATGTATGCCTGCTTCATTTGCTGATCCTCTGTTCCGGTGTGGAAGGCCCAGAAACAGCTTACTGGTATTGTGTTGTGTCGCCTGCTGCTATTGGCAAGGACCCCAGAATGGGTAATCTCCCATGCAATTCATAATTTCAAAGGCTGAGAAAAGAGAAGGAGACATCTGAAGAACTAACTGCAATGTTCAAATAGAGAAATGAGGTAATATAAAACTGTTTATTTTCAGGGCTATACAAGGCACCCATCAGTGACCACTGTCCTTGCACTAGGCAGGAGGGTTTGAAAGTATGCCCCGTAGCAGCAGATTGGTCTGGGACCATCTGCCCACAGGTGTCATGTCATGGAAGAGGGTGGAAGGTGGCACCTGTGCCAGCCTCAGACCTTCTGTGGGTGTCTGCCTCCCCTTGTCCCTAAATTGTGATCCCCTCATGTGGGGACGAACCCTTAAGAAGTATTAATGTGTACCTAGACTCTCTACTCTCGGGGTCAAGTCTTGGGCGAGAGTGAAACGCATCATTGGAGACACTTTCGGAGCCCCAGGGAGTGTATGCCTTTCCTAGCCATGCAAATTGTGTGGTGAATTAGTCCCCATGGGTATCAGTACTTAGTCTACCAAGAAAGCTTGTGGAGCAAATGTGACACTAAAGGCTTTTTGCCCCTACTGTAATACACTATGGTCAAGGGGGCAGGCAGTGGGAAACTGTTACTGGGTTTAGGGGAGATTAGTCAGTGTTTATTAGCGATGGGCAGACCTGAAGGGTCCTAATCCTTAGGACCAGGATCTATGCCAGTCCTGATAAGTTCTGATTGGTTCTGATTCACATCAGAACCATAATGGTAATACCTGACAACAATCACAAAAGGATTAAAAAATAGAAAATAAAGTATTTTTTCTTACCTGAGTGTGCCGATCTGTTTCTGACTCGATTTGGTATGCTCATCTGCTGGATATAGATGCTTTATTTGCATTTGTTACCCTCTGTGTGTGGTTGGGGCATGGTATCACTCCCCTATTCTGCCCCAGTAATTATTCATATATCCCCAGCCTGTCCCATCCTATGATAACCTCCCCCTAGTATACAGCACACCTCTGAATTCTCCACCTGTTTACAACATGCACAGTTCCCCAGTATGTACACTTCTGTTCCCTCCAGATGCCACCAACCACTCTGCCCCATTATGCAAACCCCTGCTCCTTCATCTGCTGCTACCCACCCTGCCCCCACGAATACCCCTACCCCATCTCTCATCAGTTTATATCCACCATTCTCCAGAATAAATACTTTACCACCCTGTGCCCTTCCCTATCCATCTGGTGATACCTACCCCGTCCCAATATTAATAGCTCTCCCCCCATCTCCTATCTGTGATACGCATCTCATTCCAGAATAAATATTCCTACCCCCACCTTTCATCTGCTTAAGCCCATCTTGTCCCAGAATGAACCCCTATTCTCTCCTGCCATTTACTGATACCCACCTACCCTGCCCAAGAATAAAATGAATACCCCCTCCCATCTGCCGATTCCCACGCACTCTCTCCCAGAAAGAAAAATTAATATCCCCTCCCATCTGCTGAAGCCCACCCAGTCCCAGAAATAAATATCCCCTTATGGAGGCACTCCTTAAGGAAATGATAGTGCAACACCTGGAATCCACAGGAGCACAGGATCCAAGACAGCATGGGTTTACAAAAGGAAGGTCCTGTCAAACTAATCTCATAGATTTCTTTGACTGGGTAACCAGAGTGGGTGACCAAGGGGGAGCAGTTGATGTTACCTACCTTGACTTCAGCAAAGCTTTCGATACTGTTCCACATTGACGATTGATTAATAAGCCAGGTAGGCCTGGGTGGGTCAGAAGTTGGTCAACTGGGTGGCAAACTGGTTGACAGACAGAAAACAGAGAGTGGTGGTAAACGGTATACAGTCAGAAGAGATACAAGTAACAAGTGGGGTACCTCAGGGATCAGTCCTGGGGCCAGTCCTCTTCAATATCTTCATCAGTGACATTGCAGATGAACAGGAGGGTAAGGTTTGTCTGTTTACAGATGACACCAAGATCTGCAACAGAGTAGCTGATCCAGATGGGGTGGGCAGAATAATAAGAGATCTGGATAAACTGGCAAAATGGTCAGAAGAGTGGCAACTGGGGTTTAATGCAAAGAAGTGCAAGATCATGCACATAGGGAAGAGAAACCCTGCAGCCACCTATAGGCTGGGAGGGGAGTTGCTGGCAGTCACAAGGGAAGAAAGAGACTTGGGCATCATCATCACCGATGACCTGAAATCATCCAAGCAGACCACTAAAGCAGTAGATAAGGCTAGAGGGATGTTGGGGTGTATTAGTAGGGATATCACAAGTTGTAAGAGGGAGGGAATAATCCCTCTTTACAAGACACTGATTAGGCCCCATCTGGAGTACTGGAGGCCACACCTTCACAAGGACATTAACCAAATTGAGGCAGTCCAGAGAAGGGCAACCAAAATGGTGCAGGGACTGCATCAGAAAACATGAGGACAGATTAATGGAGCTCAATATGTATACCCTAGAGCAAAGGAGGGAGAGCGGTGATATGATTGAAACATTCAAACACCTTAAGGGCATTACCAAGGTGAAAGAGTCTAACATGTTTCAATGTAAGAAAAACAGGACAAGAGGACACAGCATGAGATTAGATGGAGGCCAATTAAGGGGTAATGTGAGGAAATTCTTTTTCACAGAAAGGGTGGTGGATGCATGGAACAGCCTACCTCAGGTAGTGGTGGATATGAATACAGTGCAGGGCTTCAAACAGGCATGGGATAGGCATAAGGGAGCAATACAGATGAGTATGAATAGATAGGCCATTGACAGAGCAAAGGCCGATGGCACATTTATAAGGTAGAAAAAGAAATGGGCAGACTGGATGGGCCTTGCGGTCCTAATCTGCCGTCAGCTTCTATGTTTCTATGTTTCCTCCTCCCATCTGCTGATGACCCAAACAGTTCCGGCTGGCTTCCTCGCTGTACTGCCCACCAATCACCAGACCGCAGCTTCACCCTTGACACAGGTGCCTCTGCTGCTGCAAGCTGCCTGGTGGGTACCCTCTGTCCACTGGTTGCCTTCCTCCCTGTACTGCCCGCCAATCACCAGACCAAAGGTACGCTGCTGAAACTTCTGGCATCTCCACGCCGACTGGCCGGAATGATCGGTTTTGCCTGCTGATTGGCTGCTCCACTTTTTAAATTCTTTGCTACGCTTTTTGGACTTTAAGCTAATTTTATTTACTGATTCTAGTACTGGTTAAGAGTCTCCAAATTGTCCTGTGAATGCTAACTGAAATGTGAATCTAAGCCTGTTTACAGCAATTTTGCACTTCAAAGGTTGTTTGAAGTGCACGATCCTTTAGAGTGCAGTTTTTTTAGGTTTTAAAATATTACAGTTCTCTGTGTAGAGCAGGTTTCATTTGTGCCACAGTTGTAAGCTACGCCATGCAAATAATCCCATTTTTATGTTTGCTTGTACACATGTGCAATAAACATAGTGCCATCATCCGAGTTTTCGGAGGTGTGGCACCTGTCTTCCAGTTCAGTCAGTGTGTTTGCAGGCACGGCCGCAGTTCTCCAATGAACACTGCAGCTGTCTATGACAGCAGTTGAAAATGCAGTACCAAACAGTTGAAAGGGAGAGCTCCATTTCAGTGAGCGGCGCTTCCCTCCACATGCATGCATATTGTGTGCTCATGCGTCCACGCACACAGTGAGTACGACGGGGTGCCTAATTCGCCGGTTCCACCCCCTCAAAGCTTCCAGGTGCCACGCTGGGAGCCCACCCCAGTGTGGCAAATGTCCACAGCCTTCCAGCTGCCACGATGGGAGCCCACCCCAGCGTGGCAAATGTCTCGCGTCGTCTTCTTAAAAAAAACAACCTGTAAACAAAAAAACATTCCATTGGCGGTCTCCCTGCCCAACCGCGCCCACCCTCTGCGCACCCTACCTCCCCACACCCCCACCTCACCCCATACTTACCTCCGGAGTCTGGCACGACGATCTTTGGTGAACCGGGAACATGTCTGCACTCTTGAAAGCGGACCGCTGAACTGAAGAAATGCCTGTAGGCTGTATAATGCAATAAATAGGGGGTTTTCAACTTTTCTGCATATCTCGGGCATTTTTGGGAATTTTTTCACCAAATTTTCAACATGGGGTTTTTGGGACACCACCTCATGAATTCTGTCACTGTCATGGCGTTAATCGGGCCCCAAGGGTGATTTCGCAGTCACTGCACGAAATCACCTTTTGGGACAGACTAACGAAATGACAGTGCCAGTGTTCATAAGGTGGGCTCTCAAAAGCCTATGCTGCAAATTTGGTGAATAAATTCCTATAAATGACTATTTTACAAGCGTGCGTTGCGCAGTTCCTACGCATGCTCGTAAGTTTGCAAATTTTTAATATTTGCACTCCGGATTTTCAACATTGCCATTTTGCTACACCTCCTTATGAGCAGTACAGCTGTCATTTTTCACATCTCACCCAAAATGTGTTTCTGTGCATGTAGCACACAATGGCGCAGTCGGTGCGCAAAATCAATGTATGGGACACATTAAGAAAATCACAGTGACACTGTTCATGAGCAGATGTCTTAAAATGGCTATGTTGAAAATCTGGTGAAAAAATTCCTAAAAATGACTGTCTTACGAGCGTGCGTTGCGCAGTTCCTACGAACACTCGTAAGTTCGCGAATTTTTAATATTTTCAGTCCAGATTTTCACCAGTGACATTTTTCCACACTTCCTTATGAACAGTACAGCTGTCATTTTTCACAACATGGCTGAAATGTGTTTTCACACTTTCAGCGCAGAAATGCGTGGTCGCTGTGGGAAATCATTGTTCGGGACAGATAAAGAAAATCACAGTGACACAGTTCATGATCGGAGGTCCCAAAATGCCTGTGTTGACAATCTGCTGTAAAAAATCCCCAAACTAATTACATTATGGGTGTGCATTGCAGTTTCTATGTACGCTCGTAACTTCACCAGTTTTTTAAATATTTTCACTGCAGATTTTCAACACTGACATTTTTTACACCTTCCGATGAACAGTACAACTGTCATTTTTTACATCCTGTTCGGAATGTGTTTTTGCATCTGTGGTGCTAAATGCCGTAGTCGATGTGCAAAAGCAGCTTTCGGTTAACAAACTGATATTGTCACTGTTCGTGAGGTGGGGGTTACAAAAAAAAATGTTGAAAATATGGAGTGAAAATACCAACGAAAGCCTGAGGCATTAGGGTTTCCGACCATAATGCCCCACCCTGTAGAGAATGACAGGCATCAGGGGTGTGACTTGTGATTCTCGCCTGTAGTGCTCATACCATTCCACACCCTGCAGCCAGTGAGAGGCATCGACGTGTGCCTTGGACTCTTCGGCCCCAAAGTTCACCCCATTTTCCTATACCGCACCCATTTCACCATATTTCCTGATGGAATGAGGTGCGCATTAGGGCCAAAGACCCCAAGGCACACCGTGACACTTGTCGGTGTCTGCAGGGTAGGGGTGGGTGAAATGCGTGGCCGTTATGCCTGACGACCCAAAGGCACACCCCGATGCCTGTCACTCTCTGCAGGGTAGTGGTGGGGTTGGCTTCAGTTCAATACTTCACTGCCATTCCTATTATGCAGCTCTGTAACTCCTACGCTACCAATGCCAATGCCAGCAAGCAAACATTCGGCATTGACAAATGTGTTATTTCACTTTCTCTGCTTCACTTTCTCTACTCCCTGCTTGAATTTTTCACCCCCCAGCCTTTATTAAATACTCTCCCTCCCCCCTTGGCGTTGTCCCTAGGCAATCTTCATCCTCCTCTCTCACTAATATTTCAACTCCTCTTAAAGAGACAGAATGCAGTTATAGGGCCTAACACTTATTGTTGTTAATCTTAACTCGTTAAGTTTGAAGAGACCCTGGGAAGACACCACACTGAACTCTAAACCAGCCTAATTTCTCCCCACTCTAAAGGCGTCCCCGTGTCTACTCACTTTCTACTCTTGGAAGACACCACACTGAACTCTAAACAGCAGGTGGTTGCCTCACTTCTGGTAGGTACCCCCGCAGCTTTATACCTGCTGCGACCCCAATGCCCACTGACAACCATGACCACCTCTTTATGCACAGCCGGTCCAGCCCTGCTTATGACAATACTACTTATTATTTCACCCATATGCTCACTGACGCCTCCCATGCTTAGCAAGTCAGATGTACCCCTTGGACCTCCCTCCACCCACCTCTCCCCACCCTGACAGCCCCTCAGCCCCCACCCTCTGCTCCCTCCCCACGATGCTGCTCTCCTCAACCCCCGCCTTTTGCTCTACCTCGGCTTCCCAGCCCTCTGCTCCTGCCCTTCCCACGCTCACGCCCCATAAAGTTCACCTACAGTCATCATCCAGCAATTAATAAATGCCTCTCAGCTCTCCTCCGGATAATCTCCCTACTACCCTTACTGTCTGGTAACATCCATCCCAGCCCAGGCCCTGCTACCTCCAACTAGCTGCTGACCCCCCCGGCTACGGATCGCCTCCATGAGCATCTGCAGCCTCCTGAAGAAGACTGCATCCCTCCAATGCTGGCTAGTGCAACACCAACTGGATGTACTGGCATTGCTGGAAACTTAGTTGTCTAAAATGACCCCTGACTCCTTCGTCACTCTCCCCGGCTACTCCCTCTTCAGGGAGGATAGAATAGGAAAGTGTGGTGATGGCTGTGCTTTCTACATCTGAGGCTCCTTGCTGTGCCAAGCACTCCCCACCCCTATGCAAGACCATGGGGTACAAGCCCTCTCCCTAAAACTCACTCCTGATCCTGCCAGGGCTCCCCTTACTATCACCGATTTAAACTTTGTACCTCTGCTAAAAGGAGGTGATATACTTTGCACTGTGTTTATATTGTTTGTTGAGCGAGATTTTGGCCAAGTGGTATCTAGCACTACTGCCGGGCACATTCTAAATACATCTTTCGAAATAGACTTGCACTTTGATGTTCTCCAGCATTTTGGGCTAAATATCCCTCAAATCCACCAGGGAGAGCCTTTTTAAAGGCTAAAAGTGCTTTTATTTTATTTCTGTAACTTACTATTAGGAGTGTGAAACCAGAAGCTCTGTAAGCTTAACACTTCGGGTTTTACGGTATAAAATCACTTGCTCTAGCGAGCGTGTGCAGGGCCGAGTGTGGAGACGCTTGCAGAGATGTGATTTGTCGAGCGTGTCTACTGTGTCCACTGTGGACATTAGGACAAGGGCACATCAGTATAACTGATATTATTCGTTGAACTAAGCTGATAATTCATATCTAGGGTTACTGGTTGTGAGTATCAACAATTATGAAACAAGCTAAAAATTGCTGTTCCTCATGTAAAATGTATGCCATTGGGAAACAATCTGCCAGTTTCATTTGTGATAAATGCCAGTTGGTTACCACACCGCAAGAGGATATTAAACGCCTCACAACTAGATCTACTAGCAGTACTGAGATAGAAGCACTTGAAGATTATATAGATCAAATGTCAATGTTGATACATCAACAACTTGCACTAATAAATCCATTACAGGACAAGAAATAGATTCTATATTACATTGTGCCCCTCCTCTTATAGAGAACTGTTTAATAAGTTCTATAATATAAATCCTGAGTTTAAGTCTCAGGCATTACTGCCCCTTGAAAGAGATGAATGGGTGAATATTCCAAATAATAAAAATAAGAAACACAGCAGTTGTAAGCCTATTGTTGCCCGCATATTACCAACGCATAATCCCTTTCATCCTTTGTCCTTTGTAAATGATGATGGACTACATAGCTTTAAAATCCTGAATGAGTGTCCTACTACATTGGGAACCAGTACAGTGGATACAACAAACACTAATTTCCTCCTTCCCTTAGTATCTTCAAAAATTGATGAACAGCCACTTCTGTATAATATCCCTTCTATTTTAAATGAACATCAAGTTAAATGTTCCGCCTCCAAACTAAAAAACAAACAAATTTTTGTCTTGGGCAATTCCATTATCAAATTTACTGATAGAGCCATCTGTAACCCAGATAAAAGCAATATAACTTGTTCTAGCTACAGAGGAGCTAGAGTATCTGACATAACACCAATGGTAAAATCCATCCTGTCCCAAGCAGGAAATAATCCTCTTGTAGTCATTCTTCTTGGGAGAAATTATATCAGTAAAACACCAATTGAACAATTGAAACAAGACTATGTTGCCCTTCATAATATTCTTGAAGAAAGAGGGTGTGATATATGTTTTTCTGAGATTTTACCAGTTCCTAGGGCACCCCCCCCCATACTTTAAGTAAAATCAAAGTCAACAATGAGTGGTTACAAAAATGGTGTCTTAGACAGGATCTTCCTTGCTTAACACATTGGGAAGAATTTAATGGCTACCCATACCTCTTTTGCTGGGATGGTTTGCATCTTAGCAGAAGAGGAAGTACACTGCTTGGATGTAAGATCAGCGCTTTTATTCAAAACCATTTAAACTAACACCAATGGGGGAGATTGGATTTAAACCTAAATCTCTTAATACATCTAGCTCTGTTTATAAGAAACAACAACTTAATATTCTGTCTCTTAATGCTCGTTCGTTAAATACCCTCAAACTGGCTGAATCAGAAGTTAAAATTCAACTCCAGAATCTCAGTGTAATATCTATATCTGAGACACGGGGGAATTCAGATAGATTATGGTCAGTAGAAATACCAGGATTTAAACTTTATACTAAAAATAGAGTAGGTAACAGGAAGGGGGTGGGGTATGTCTCTATATAAAGAATGACATTCCATCATTTGAGATAGCTTCTAATGCTCAAAATGAAAGTACATGGGTTACCCTTCAACTAGATGGTCAACCAAAGATGGTAGTAGGTACTTGTTATAGACCTCCATCTTCTGATATAGATTATACTTTATCCCTAACAAAAGAAATATCTTCACTGGCTACAAATGGTACAGTTCTCATTTTAGGGGATTTCAACCTACCATCAATTGATTGGGAAACCTTGACTGGTAGTTCTCAACATGACAGACTTTTCTTATCAACAATTATAGATCTGGGTCTGGTTCAATTAGTTAGGGAACCAACTTGAGGGAGTAACACTTTAGATTTACGCATCACTAACGATGAAAATAAAATAACTAATCTTAATGTTATAGACCCTCTGGGCAGTAGTGATCACATGGCTGTACAGTTCTCTATTACTTATGATTCATACACTCAAAACAATAACATTATGATCAAACAATATGAAAAGACACATTTTTCTAAAATTAATGAAAATCTTAACATCGATTGGGCAAATAAGCTTTCATTGCTAAATACTGAAGAAGCATGGACATACTTTAAAACAAAAATTTATGATCTCGAACATCAGTATGTTCCAATAAAAAATAAATATAACAAAAAGGGAAAGATACCCTTGTGGTTTAATAACACCATTAAAAAACAAATTAAACTTAAACAGTCACTTTTTAAACTCCTAAAACACCTGTGCTATCAATGTTAGAGAGGAAGCATTACACAAATACAGAAAATCAATTAAGGATTTAAAAAATTCTATAATTACAGTAAAACGTAATCTCGAATTTAGAATAGTTCATACAAAGGATTCTCATAAATCATTGTATCCTTATCTTAGTGAAAAAAAGGGAACAATAGATCGGTAGGCCCAATAGTTATTAAAGGTTCAACAATTGTTTCTGAATTTGAAACCGTAACAGTATTAAATGATTACTTTTGTTCTGTTTTTTCCCAACCTGATAATTGTACTCAATCTTCCAACTTCACTACCTGCCCACATGACTACAGTATTTCCCCACATAATGTAATGACTGTACTTAAAGCAATAAATAAAACTACTAGTCCTGGTCCTGACAATATTAACGCCAATTTTTTGTTAGGTACACTTGATACCATTACTTTACCACTCACTATAATATTTAATAAATCCCTACAAGAAACAAAAATTCCAACAGATTGGCTCTCAGCTATTGTTACACCTATCTTTAAACAAGGGACGCGTTCCAAAATTGAAAATTATAGACCTATAAGTCTTACTTCAATTCCTTGCAAGGTGATGGAGAAAATTATCAAAACTATCACTGAACATGAAATGGCCTCCTTAAATATTACAGATACAACTCAGCATGGATTTAAACAGGGTTACTCTTGTACTGCTAATTTACTCACTTTTTACGAATATGTAAGCAAGCACATAGATAATATTCCTATTGATGTTATTTTACTGGACTTCAGCAAGGCATTTGATAAGGTATCCCATGCAATTCTGGTGAACAAACTCACTTATTTGGGTTTCTCTCCAGTAATTGTTAGGTGGGTCCATTGCTGGCTGACTGGCAGGACACAGAGAGTCAGGATAAATGGTGTGCTGTCTGAGAGTGGAAAAGTGACTAGTGGTGTCCCTCAGGGCTCTGTCCTGGGACCCACTTTGTTTAATTTATTCATCCGCGATATGAATATAAAATCAACAAATATTGTTACCAAATTTGCTGATGACACAAAACTAGGAGGAAGAGTGGATAACCAAATAAACCAACAAATACTCAAGCAAGACTTAACCACCATTGAGCAGTGGGCAATAACAAACAAAATGTACTTTAATGAAAATAAATGCTCGGTATTACATATGGGCAAAAATAATCCTAGACTGACATAGATACATAACAATATAAACATCAAATCAGTTATTAGTGAAAAAGATTTGGGAATTTTGGTAAATTGCAAATTGTCATCTAAAGATCATTGTAACAAAGCAGCTAATATCGCAAATGCTTTACTTAGATGAATAAATCATACTATTATTTCTAAAACTGGGCAGTGTATAATCATTTTATATAGATCCCATATTCGGCCATATATGGATTATGGGTCACCATTTTGGAGCCCATATTTAACTACTGACATCAAAAGGATCGAACAAATACAACATAGAGCAACAACAATGGTTCCTTACCTATCTCACTTAAATTATGAAACAAGATTAGAAAAAAACCGGCCTATATTCACTTGAACAAAGAAGGGAAAGAGGTGATGATCTTCAATTATTTAGGATTATGCAGTCCCCAGTCCTAATGGACTCATGCGGTATCTCTTATGCAAAAAGGAAGATAGTACCAAGACTACACAATAAACAGTTAAATATTGGAAAGGCAAGAACAAATAAGAGACATTTTTTTTCTATCAGGGCATCTAAATTGTGGAATAAACTACCACAACATTTAGTGGAATGCTCAAGTATATCTATCTTTAAAAATCAATTGGATAACTGGTTCTTTGATTAAAATTATCTTGGAAAACAATATCCCACAATATGGGGGACAATCTCGATGGGCCTATGCCTTCTTTTGTCTCTGAAACCAAGGAACCAAGTAACCATGGCTTATATCCCACCACAGAACCAAACCCCTGCAATTCTATCCCTCTATGATTACCTCTTCAGCCTCCCCACAAAGTAGAACAGGTATTGGTGGGCGATCTCAATGTAAACTGGCTTACCAGCTCAGCAGCCCATGCCAAGGACACTTTCGCAGCCCTAGACCTAACTAAATTGGTAACACAGCCCACTAGGTCTAGCCGCTCGAGCGGCTCACACACCCTGCTGGACATTCTTCTAACCAATCACCCCCACAGAATCACAGACATTGTGGTCCTCCCTAACTCACTGAGTGACCACTCTCCAATACTCTTCACCTGGTCCTGTTGGCTACCCAAACCACTGCCCAGCTTTATTTCCCATCGCTGTTTATGACCTGGCAGCCTCAGTAAGCTCAAACACTACCTAGCCTACTGGGATTGGTCCTCCATAAAACTGGCCCAGAACAGAGACGAGGCCCTCAACTACTTCACTAGCTCCCTCAACAAGGCCTGTGATATATTCACCCCATTTGTCAAAACCCATACCAAGAAGCGTAATTCGCCTAGGGTCACTCCTATGCTTCTTCAACAACTGCAACTGAGGGACAACCTCTGGCACAAAGCCGCCACCTCAGGAAGACAGACAGATAGACAATCCTATAACACCGAGCATAACAGATGCACCTGGGCCATAGGTAAAGCCAAGGTAGAATACTACAGATCCTCTCTGGCTGCCTCCTGGGGGTGTGCCAGCAAGTTCTGGGACAATATTAAATAATTTAATGGGAAATCCTGCCTTCCACCCCTCTCCCAACTCGACATTAATGGCACCACCTCCATAGACCCAAAAACCATCGCTGACTGCCTCAACACTGCCTTTTCTGATCTCAGTGCAGTCCTTCCTGGCAACTTTTTCGACCCAGCTCCACCCTCTCTGGTGCCTAATCTCCACCGCCCACCATTCCACTTATGGGTCATTAGTCTGCAAGAAGCCAAACCTTACTTAACCAAAGCACTCAGTGGCACTAGCCCCTGCAATGACCCCCTTGACATGAGACTCCTTCGACTGGTCCTTGACTCCGTTCTTGCCCCACTGATGGACTTACTCAACTGCTCTCTGTGTCCTGGACAGTTCCCAACCACCTGGAAAAAGGCAGTCATTGCCCCCATACTGAAAGGTGGGGATTGCTCCTCCCCCAACAATTACTGACCGATCTCCACCCTTCCTTCACTCTCCAAAGCTCTCGAAAAAATACTGGCCAATCAACTCACAGAGTACCTTGACACCAACGGCCTGCTATGCAGGGAGCAGCATGGCTTCCAATCTGCCCATAGCACGATCACTGCCCTCACGGAATTCTCTAACTTTCTCCATTCTGCTCTTGACAAGGGCCACCTCACTGGTGTCGTTTTTTTCGACCTCTCCAAGGCCTTTGATACGGTCTCACACCCCCTCTTACTGAACACACTCCACCAACTGGCTTTTCTCACAGACCCCTCTCCTGGTTCTCTAACTGCCTTTCTTCACAATCCCAATGTGTAAAAATTCACACCACCCTCTCCAGTACCCAGCCTGTATGCTCTGGTGTCCCCCAGGGCCCAATCCTGGGCCTGTTGCTCTTTAGTCATCTGTTCAGGCAGGGTTCTTCTTTATGTGGATGATGCGGTCCTCTTTGCTTCCCAGTCTGACCCCTCTGTACTCCAGTCCTCCCTCCAGCACTCCTTTGGTCAAATTGAGAACTGGTTCATGGACCGTCGACTTATCGTAAATATTTAAACAAGCATCTGTCAATACCGAATGTTGATTGCATTGGTCCATTGAGCTCGCTCACTGGCCCTGTGGCACTCACTCATTCTGTTTCTCCCGGTGCTGCAGGCTGCTCTTTTGTACTGGGCTCCTGCCTGCGATGGGATGTTTTTCTGCCCACAAAGAAATCTACAGCTGTCCTGACAGAGCTCTGGTGAGGTCGCTCACTCTGCCTGTCTCACTCGCTCATTCTGTTTCTGCTGACGCTGCAGGCTGCCATTTTGTAGTGGTCTCCTGCCTCTGTTGGCGCCTTTTTCTGCCCACAAAGAAATCTGCAGCAGTCCCGACAGAGCTCCATTGAGCTCGCTCACTCCCCTTCTCTCACTTGCTCATTCCATTTCTGTCAGTGCTGCAGGCTGTCCTTTTGTACTGGGCTCCTGCCTGCATTGCCGCCTTCTTCTGGCCACAAAGAAATCTGCAGCAGTCACGATAGAGCTCCGTTGAACTCGTTCACTCTCTCCTCCTCTCTCACTCGTTTGTTCCGTTTCTTCTGCCGCTGCAAACTGCACTTTTGTACTGGGCCCCTGTGTGCATTGCTGCCTTTTTCTGCCCACAAAGAAACCTGCAGCAGTCCCAACAGAGCTCCGTTGAGCTCACTCGCTCCCCCTCCCTCACTCGCTCGTTTGGTGTCTCCCGCTGCTGCAGGCTGCCCTTTTATACTGGGTTCCTGCCTGCGTTGCCGGCTTTGTCTGCTCACAAAGATATGTGCAGCAGTCCTGACACAGCTCCGTTGAGGTCACTCACTCCCCCTCTCTCACTCGCTTGTTCCGTTCCTGCTGGGCCTGCAGGCTGGCCTCTTGTACTGGACTCCTTCCTACGTTGTTGCCTATTCCTGCCCACTAAGAAATCCACAGCAGTCCTGACACAGCTCCGTTGAGCTCGCTCACTCCCCCTCTCTCACTTGCTCATTCTGTTTCTGCCCATGCTGTAGGCTGGCATTTTGTACTGGGCTCCTGCCTGTATTGCCGCCTTTTCCTGCCCACAAAGAAATCCGCAGCTGTCCTGACAGAGCTCCATTGACGTCGTTCACTCCCCCTGTCTCACTCGCTCATTCTGTTTCTCCTGGCGCTGCAGGCTGCCCTTTTGTACTGGGCTCCTGTCTCTGTTGGCATCTTTTTCTGCCCACGAAGAAATCTGCAGCAGTTCCGACAGAGCTCCGCTGGCCTCACTCACTCCCCCAGTCTCACTCCCTCGTTCTGTTTCTGCCGGCGCTGCAGGCTGCCATTCTGTACTGGGCTCCTGCCTGCGTTGTCACCTTTTCCTGCCCACAAAGAAATCCACAGCAGTCCTGACAGAGCTCAGTTGAGCTCGGTCACTCCCCCCCCCCCAAGTCGTTTGATGCTAAGCTGTCCCAAACACTGATTTCTGACAGCGACTGTGGTATTCTGCGCCGGAAGCTTGGAAACACATTTCGGCCAGGATGTGAAAAATGACAGCTGAGCTGTTCATAAGGAGGTGTGAACAAATGCCAGTGTTGAAAATCTGGCATGAAAATATTACTAATTTGCAAACTGACAAGGGTGCATAGAACCTGCACAACACACGCTCGTAACACAGTCATTTCATGGAGTTTCATCACAAAATTTTCAACATTGGCATTTTAGCACCTCTGCTCATTAACAGTGTCAGTGTGATTTTCTTAATATGTCCCGAACACTGATTTCCCACAGCGACCGCGCTATTGTGCGCTGGAAGAGCAAAAACACATTTCGGACAGGATGTGAAAAATGACAGCTGCACTGTTCATATGGAGGTGTGGCAAAATGGCAATGCTGAAAATCTGGAATGAAATATTGCAAAGTTACGAATGTGCTTGGAAACTGCGCAATGCACATTCGTAACACACTCATTTTATGGACTTTCCTCACCAAATTTTCAACATAGGCATTTTAGGACCTCTGCTAATGAACAATTTCACTGTCATTTTCATAATGTGTCCCGAACACGGATTTCCCTTGGCGACCACGCTATTCTGCACTGGAACTGCGAAAACACATTTCGGCCAGGATATGAAAAATGACAGCTGTACTGTTCATAAGAAGGTGCAGAACAATGGCAATGTTGAAAATCTGGAGTGACAATATTATAAATTCGTGAACTTACGAGCATGCGTGCAAACTGCGCAATGCATGCTCATAACACAGTCATTTTATGGAGTATCTTCACCAAATTTTCAACATAGGCATTTTAGGACCTCTGCTCTTGAACAGTTCACTGTCATTTTCATAATCTGTCCCAAACACTGATTTCCCACACCGACCACGCTATTCTGCGCCGGAAGTGCAAAAACATATTTCGGCCAGCGTGTGAAAAATGAAATCTGCACTGTTCACAAAGAGGTGCGAAAAAATGCCAATGTTGAAAATCTGGCATGAAAATATTGTAAATTCACAAAGTTATGAGCGTGCGTAGCAACTGCTCAATGCACGCTCGTAAAACAGTCATTTTTTGGATTTTTCCACCAAATTTGCAACATAGGCTTTTTGAGAGCCCACCTCATGAACACTGGCACTGTTATTTTGTTAATCGGTCACGAAAAGTGATTCTGCGCAGTGACCTCGGAATCACCTTTCAGGGCCGATTAACGCCATGACAGTGATAGAATTAATGAGGAGGGGTCCCACAAACCCCATGTTGAAAATGTGGTGCCAAAATTTCAAACAGTTCCTGAGATATGCATCAAAGTTGAAAACCCCCTATTTATTCCATTATGCAGCTTACCGGCATTTCCTCAGTTCGCGGTCGGCTTTGAAGAGTGCAGACGTGTTCCCGATCCACCGGAGATCGTTAAGCAGACTCTGGAGGTAAATATGGGGTGGGGGGTGGGGAGGCAGGGTACGCAGTGGTGGCGTGGGTTGTGGAGGGGGGGCAGGGAGACCGCCGAGGACCGCTTCTTCTTTACAGGAAAAAACATGACTTGGGGACCGCTTTTTTAGTTTTACAGGGCATGTGGCACGCTGGGGTGGGCTCCCAGCATGCCAATGGAGTTCTGTTTGGGGGCAGCTGTAGCCGTGAGGTTGGGCACCCCGTCGGCGGACAACAAAAGGGGTGACATTATGCGGCGGGGATTGGGCACCCTGCTGGCACAAGAAAAGCAGGGGAGTTACATAATGCCGATGGGGAGTGGGCCTCTCGTCAAACATTACGGCACTGAAGCCGACACAGATTGGGGCCCCATTGGAAAACAAACACGGGAAGGGGGGCACATGCTGCTATGGGATTGGGCACCGGCAGGGTGATATTGTTTAGGAACAGGGCGGCAAGCTGCCACCATATTCACAAACACAACAGTGTTTTAAGATCCCAACCTGCAGGCCGGCCTGGTGGCGCTGAGGGTTGAGGCGCTAGACGCCACACCTCACGCCATGCTGGCGACCCGGGTTCGGGAACGAGCCTGGATCGCCGGGGGTCGGCAGGGGAAGGGAAGGATTGAGCGTCCGGAGGACTGCTCTCCTTCCTCGGGGCCGGGGTCCAGGGATGAAGCCTTGCACCGCGGTGACCTCTGGTGGAAACTGGAGGTACCGCAACGCTACAGGGCTCGAGAAGAGGGATGCGGAGCCACGGCAAGACATCCCCTGGCATCATTGTACGTTGAGGCCTGTCAGGGAGGGAGGGGGAGGGCATAAAGGAGGAAAAATCCCTCAACTCCAATAGGCGAAGGCGCCTCCCTCCACGGAGCACACTCGCAGACACGGCTCGCTCGGCTTCCCTTGTCCCTCACCAAGCCAATGCTGGGAGGCAGAGACTGTGGATCAGGAGGTTGCCGGAGAGATTCGGAGGTGGAGGGAGGCGGAAAAAGAGAGTTAAAAAAAAAGATCCGCCCTACAATGATGGGTCGCCCCTCATTGCAGCCGAATGGCTGACACTGCAATGACGAGGGCAGCCCCCGGATTGCAGCGCTGAAACGTTAAGGTGGTGGCACGCTGGCTGAACTAGTGTCAGCAGCAGCGTGCCACGGAACTGGGGGGAAGCGGGTCATGCCTTTACAGGCTGTGGGGGCATTGGCCACAACAGTGCCGCACCTCCACAACCTGCTTCTGGAGAAAGCTGCCGCAATATGTTTCTTGAGCATGCGCGCAATCAACATAAAAAACCAATCCATGCTTTTCGCGCATCGCCAAAGCAAAGCCAAGGACTCCCCCCTTCGGATCCTCTCCAGCTCACTCCATCCACTGGCCCAAGTCCTCACCTACAAATACCTGGGCATCACTTTTGATTCTACCTTTTCATTTCACGCTCACATCAATACGCTCACCTCAGCCACCAATGCACACATTGGCCTGTTATATAGACATAAGGACTGCCTGCCACCCGAATCCCTTCGCCTGGCAGTCACCTCCTCTGTACTGTCCCTAGTGGACTATGGATGCACAGTATACGCAGCAGCCGATGCCACCACTCTAAACATAATCCAAATTTCCATTAACAAGGCATGCCAGCTCCTGTCCAGAGCTGATAATTGGACACATACCTGCACCCTTTATTCCTTAACCAACGTACTCACACTCGAGGAGAGACTTCAATATCAGTCCCGCCGCCTTGCCAAAAAAAATACAACTGGGCACGCCTCGGGTCTCCTTGTCCCTTCTCCCTGCCACCCCTACTGTTGCCACTCGCAGTGCCTCCAAGACTATATTGCAGATCCCTAGGGTCTGGGCTGCACTAGCATAAAGATCCTTCCCCTTCAGAGCACCTTCCTGTACAATGCTGTCCCCCCGCCATCACCTCTCTCACCAAAATAGGGCCTTTCAAGGTTGCACTCAAGAATCACATTCTGTATGCCCACAACTGTGAGTGTCCTCTTCCAAAACCACCCTAGGCCTCTAGGTGCCTCTCTTCAGGGGCCAGAGCCTAGCCAGCCTTGACAATGTCTCTCCTGAGACAGCACACTTTGTACCTCATAAGAAGTTACTGTGCTTGTATGTTAGCAACTGCCTAGATACTGATTGTATAGGACTACAGCTCATTCTGCTGATGGACATGTTAACAACTGCCTAGCAACTTATTTGTATAGGACTGAAGTTCATCTGCTGGATGACACTATCACCCTGCTGATTGTGTTCAATGTTCTCCATCGTATGTATTACCTGTTCCTTCAGTTTTTGTTACTATCTGTATTTTTCTCTTTGTATCATGACGTGGAGCCTTTGGAAATTAGTCTATGACTCAAAGGGTTGTAATTCCGATGTGCTTATAAATAAAATAAATAAATAAATGAATAAATAAATGAATACCCCTTCCCTTCCAACTGCTGATACCCACCCTGCCACACACATCAGATGATGCCCCATTGCCTACCATTGCCATAGTTACCATGGCTACCACGCTGGGCTGAACAAAACAACTGCCAGGGCAGTATTCAAGAGGGCTTTTTATGATAAGCGTGCTCCTGTGCTCGGTCACTCACGCTTCTAGCATGCGATCTTGAATTAGTGCGTAAGACAGTGTGCAGCCAGGCAGGAAAAAAAAAATACATAAAAAAATAAAATCATTTTTTTAGTGCCCTCGTGGGATCCAGGGGGCAAGATAGGCCTATGGGATTGGGTATTGATTTTTCCTTTTAGTAAATAGTGTTTTAAAGCACAGTGGGGCAGACCTGGCACACTGCCAGCCAGAGATCAGATCTACCCAGGTCTGATGGACATTGCGAGATCAGGGGTTCTGATTTTTGTCGGACTGGTCTGCCCATCCCTAGTGCTTATCCCTAGGTAGCTCCAAGGTGTGAAATAACCCATTGCTGCAAAAGGACTGTGCAGGGTGAAGTCTGATTATAAGAGTAAGTCAAAAGTAAATTGCAGCTGTGATATAAAATGTGAAAGATGTGAATTGTCCTAAGCGTGGGTTCCCATTGTGGGTCTGGGTCACATGGGCCCCCCCTAATATCTTTATGCATTCCCGATTTAGCTGCTTTTAGGAGGTTACATGTGTTTCAGACTGTGAAGAGTTAAAAATCTATACATATGTGTCCTACTGGCTTGTTGGTACAACCCCCTGAAAAACACAATATGACAGTCTTGGGTGTTGGTTGTTATGGGTTAAACTCTTTTCCCAGGTTCTGAAGGCACTGAGAGCAAATGCCTCTTCTCTCACTATGCACCTAGGTCATGTGTTTAACCTGTGACAACCAACACTCTGTCGTGCCTTATTGCTTACATGTGATGTTCAGAATAAGGTGGTGTTTTAGTTACTCTGTCTAGTATGTGTGCATCAATTGTTGAGAAGAAAAGGAAGATGGTGTTAGCACAGTCCTACAAGGCTGTGCCGGGGGTTTGTTTTTTCAGCTAATAGACCCTGCATAAAATAGTATACATGTTCCGAACATATATCTTGCTTTGACTTTTTCTAACTACACTATGTGTCTTAAAGAAAGCAACTCACAACTATGTAATGTGTATAGCAGCTTCACATTTGTAACAAGTCCACAGCTTTGTCCAGGATGTACAATATTGTGTGCCAAATAAGGCACATAACATAATCGACGTAAACCTTATGCACCCGAAAAGTAATCTAATTTTAAATCTACAATGCATATGAAACACCAGACCTGTGTGGCATGACTCTGGACATGCATTTTACCCATAAGTCATGAGGGTGGGGGAAGGTGCAGGGATCAGGGCTGCTGTATACAAATTTTAACACGTTGACGCTGTATAAGGTACCATACCATGGATGTACAGTATGTCCCTGTTCTTGCTCGCTGTCCTTGGGTCATGATGGTAGGAGACATGGTAAGGTGGGTGGGTGGGTTTACGTACAAGGGTGGGTTTACGCACAAGAACTCTTAATAGTACAGTTACAAACTTTGTGGGGATTGTGTTTGCAACCCTGATAGTTTATTTCCAACCTTTCTGCAGTTTGTATTTTGTGCAGTAGCAGCCCTAATGAGCATTAACATACTTGTCTGTCATAAAATATAGATATAGATACTCTATAGATATGACATAGCCTGACTGTATATAATCAGGATTATCTTCACAAGAGGCCAATGATGTTATGATGCCACTCGTGAGATGTTTTAATATCGTTGGCCTCAAATGAAGATAACTCTAGTATCTTTGGTCAGACCATTTCATACTCTGTTTATATAACATATGTCTTTGGCAGATGTAGGTATCTGTGAGCTGCTGACTGTGTTTGTAAAATAGGGTCAATTTTTATGGCTGTGGACGGAGCCTACAGCCATCTTGCTGTCTGTAGCTGGAAAAATGGAGGAACATGGAATACATTTTTGGACAGTTCAATGTATCCTTCCACAACTATAAATCACTATGCCAAATGAAATAAAATACTCCCTTCTTTCTGTTTAGAATGTTGGAGACAGCACTAAAGCTGCTTATCAGATATCCATTAGGAAACTGAAACAACTTGTTAAATATCAGTTGCTTATTAAACTGGAGATTTGCTTACCCCCTTCGAAATGCAACAACTTGCACATTTAAATACTTAGCATTTAAACATTTTCTTGCTAGTAGCTTCAGCTGGGCAAGTATTGTCTTTCAAGAAAGATTCATACCTCATAAATGTCATCCTTTCCCAGGAACAAAGATTTACACTGTTTTCAACATCCTAAAACATTATCTGATAAGCACTGTCTCAGACATATGCCATGTCTTCTGTGTACTATCCAGGCTACTTATATAGCAAACAGCAGGCATTTTTTACAATACTTTTTGGGAAAAAAATATATTGAGCTACAGCAAACACACACACTGTACACACCATCCTCATGGCCACAACATTCAAAATAAATACTGCAATCTAATATATTATAAAACAATAAAGAAATGTTTATGTCAGTGAACACAGTGAAGTTCAGTTTACAGTACATTGCCTTTAAAGAGCTAGTGTACTGCCTAAAGCTAATATTAGATTTTAAAAGCAGCCAACCATTGCCTTATATATCTGAGGTACTTTTTCTTTTACCTTTGTTTAATTATTAGATTATTTACCTGATGTTAGTAGGTGTGATGTGTGGAACAGCTCTTAGCCTGGCAGCTGACATATCTTACTCTACTGCCCCGCACTACATCATCAGCATTGTGACCTCACTGACTGTGACATCACTGCTGCTTAGGAACAGCAAACGAGTGACTGCCAGGTTGTTCTCCTGTGATGTCACAGTCAGTGAGATCACAATGCTGATGATGTAGTGTGGGGCAGTAGAAAAAGCTATGTCAGCTGCCAGGCTAAGAACTATTCTATACATCCCGCAACATATTATCACATAGAACACTTTCTGATGAGCAAAAGGAAATAAAAAATTGCAACTGACTACTACTTAAAATTTTTATTATTTTCCTGTCTGCCTGTGTTGGTCCGCTAGCTCTTTAAATATTTCTTATCCTATATTTTGTATCCTGGATAGCGCTGGGGAGATGCTACCTCTCATTGTCATTGTGATCTTCATTTTATGCATTTTTGCACTGTGTTTACGCAAGATGTCCCAGATTAGATGCAATATCTTGTTTTCAGTGGGGTCATGGTTTTACCATTTTTATAATGTATTTATTCAGGATAGCATAGTCCAGATGTAAAATATTGTTTTCAGTGTGTTCTGATTTTATGCAATGCACCATAATATTGTGTAGATGTAGAGCCCCACTGGAAATAAGATACCATGTCTTCTGTGAACTATCCAGGCTAAATATATAGCAATCAGCAGGCATATTCTAGGAAAACACATTGCAAAAACTGTGTAAAAGGAAGAAAACATTGAAACTGCCTCTCAGTAGATCCACATTGTGCAAATTCATTAGAAATAATGGGTAAAAGCATCCCAAAAGCTCTCCACAGCCATATCGGCTCTGACCAGAATTTGTTAAAATAGGCTGCATGTGTAAAATGGATGTCCTCCACTAGATGGCGCAGTCTGCACAGTAGTGTAAGCAGTCGAGTCAAAGGGCTTGCTTGGTTTGACGGGAATTTTTTGTTTGTCTGCTTTGTGCAAGTGCCCTCCATGGTGAATAGCTAGCCTGCTAATGTCTTGCTTTTTTAAAGTTTAATTTGCTACTTCACAGTGAAGCATGTTTGCCAGGGCAGCGGTACAGTGATTGCTCTCATGGGGGTGGGGGATGGGGAAGCAGGCAGGATAGCTTGCTGCAACAATTTCATTTGGTGTGTAACTGCCAGTTCTGCTAATATCGATGAGAGTGGAGCTCTTCTAGCATGTTGTGTGTCACTTGGTCGTTCCATGGAGGCTCTCAGTGGGTAAGTGTTGTACAGTAGTGCCGTGTTTGACAGAGAGTGAGTGACAGAGCCCCTTGTATGTAGTGTAGTGGGTTTGCTGGTGGCTGGAAGGGTTGTGACTGTTACAAAGCTGAAGCGCCGGGGGCTGCGGGTCACAGAGTGAGAGCTACATGGCATCTTGCACTTCTCAGAGCCATGGAGTTTGAAATAGAAATACTTTCACGTTTGAGGCAGTTGAATTGTTATTTTCAGGTGAGTGTAGAACTGTGATTGCCATGACATGTGGCAACAACAAAAGATAACAGGATGATGTATTGTATTGGGCAAGATAATATTATCTTGCACAGTAGGTCACGATAACACTTTATCCTTCTGTTTCTTCCTAAGGCATATGTTGTGTTGTGTCTGTCTGTCTGTCTATCTGCAGTTACCTCCAACAGGGCATGTCTTTTAACAGAATGCCTGCATGCTCAGCGTGAATTGGAGGGCGTGAGGCTAATGCCCAAATAACTTTCAACGCACCCGGGAAGTGCATTAATTCTCTAGGAACCTACAGTATGCCCTGGAGTAGTGTATTGTGCTTATAAAATAGTAACTGTTTTTTTTTTTTTTATAGAAAAAGGTTTTATTCTCCTTTGCTTAGGTTGTTGCTAGGTAGAATGTGCGAGTTTGGTAACAAAGGCTGAGTACCTTTGAATGAACCTGGGAAATGCATTTGTTTGGAAGAAATATGTTCCCTGTTGTGTTTTTTGTGTTTAAAATGTTTTCTATTTTAATGGAAATTGTTTTTTTTTTCCTTTAGTTATGTTGTTGCTAGGTAGATTAGGGTAGCTTAGTTACGAACTGTTTGTATACAAGAGATTATTGAATGGTCTTGTGATGTGTTTAGACCAATTAAGTTGCTAGGATTTGGAAGCCATTATCTATCTATCTATCCATAGATATTTTCCACCAAATCCTAACAACTCAAGCACAGGCTTCTACACTTCCCTGAATCAGAAGCCCCTAATTTCTTCTTGCAAGACCAACAATTGCTTGACTTGAAACAGCTCTGTGT
This sequence comes from Neoceratodus forsteri, assembly GCA_016271365.2. Lineage (NCBI taxonomy): Eukaryota > Metazoa > Chordata > Ceratodontiformes > Ceratodontidae > Neoceratodus > Neoceratodus forsteri. Next base: position 48,013,179 of record JADMNL010000027.1, read on the forward strand.
TCTGGAAAGTTCTGGAAAAGGACAGAAAAAGTGCACTTTGTATGGATCTTCTGCACAGCAGGACCATTTGTTAAAAAAATATTTTGGTCTCACCAGTAGTTTGGGAAAGGGAGGAGGACATATTATAAAAGTTGAATTGTTAAATTTCAAACTAGTGTTTTGGAGCCTATAGGATTTTTTTTGTTTTATAAAATCTTTCTCAGAATCATACATTTAAAAAGGCCATAATTGTCACTAATCACCCTTTGATATTTAAACATTTCTTAGACTTTTTATTCAGTGTTAATTGAAATGTTCTATAGTCTGTACTCTTTCAGTGCACAGCCTTTTACTAATCAGAAATACTTTATGGACATTTGGCAGCTCCAAAGAATCTTGTTCATGGCAGACTTCAAAAACAGTCAAGCCAAGGGGACAGCTGTGAAAGGCTAGGGATGAGAAACAAACCTCTGTCTAATTTAAGAGGGATAATGATTTAATAATTGATTGATCAGACCTTCAAACCACTGATTAACTGTCAATGTAGCAGTTTCCAGAACCATGCTACAAGGTTCAAAAAATGAGGCGTGCATTGCTAATTAAGTAGCCTGATGTTACATGCTACATTATTATATTTTACGACTTACTTCATTACAATCTGTCCACTTCTCCTCTGTAAAACTATCCTTGCATGCATTTGTATTCCGTATCCTATGTTTGAAATAACTTTGGATTTTGTTAGCTTGCTCAGCAGCTTGTCTTCTCAGAATCTTTGCTGATGACACGCATTTTGCTGATGATGCAGCTGTTCAAAAGCCCATCTCGAGTTCAAAAGCCTTCTTGTGACCTTCAGGCTGATGTCTCATCATCACTGTTCAATTGACAGTGTTGGGTAGTGCTCGTGATGCATGGCTGTGTAATAATGTCAAAGTGTAATAATATTATTTATTTACACGAGGGTTTAACACCTAGCAATGGCAGGACATTTGAAAGTTAAGATTCACCAGCCTGTCAGTGCAATAGTAGCGCTACCACTAGCCATACCAGTGACCCTGGTTCAGAAGAGAGTCTGAATTTTGAGGGCCAGCGAGGGGGGAGGAGAATTGAGCATCCCAGAGGATGCTCTCCACCTCTGAGGAGGGAGGGCAGCATGCTGTGCCGCAACACCACCACTTAGGTAACCATAGGTGGTGATGCAAGTGGAGCAGCAGATTCAGGAGGGGAACACTACCTGATGGAAGATGTCATTGCATCTAGCATGCACGTCAAGCCATTAACCCCACAGAGTGTCTGAGGGCTGGGTGAAAAGCAGGAAACACCACCAGGTGGCAAGATAATGCCCATGGTTCCCCACAGGCCCCACACCACCTTCTGCTCATAACGGACTTACCCAACTCAGTGAGGTGTCCAGAGGGAGCTTGGGGAACCCCTGATGGCCCCGCCATGGGGGCAAGCTGTAGAGGAATGGATGGGTCCCACTAGGTTAGTCTCAGAGATGGCGGGTGATGGGGCTGGGGATACTGCAAGGCCAAAGGGGGACAGTCTGGTGAGGGAAAAAAAAGTTAAGGTTCAAAGCACACCCAGTGCTTCTGCTTTGGTGTTTCTAGGGTTAAAATCAGAACAAATAAGGACATCTAGTGGCCTGATGATACATGTTGGAGTCTACTATGCTGATAGCCCAGGTTTGAATCCCAAGACCAGGCCACCACACATGGAAAGGTAGTGGCAGTGATGAGCATTCACCTTGGATGTCTCCTGCCACAGGGAGGGTGGACTGCTCTTACTGTTACTTTACTGCCCCCTAGTGGCAAAGGGAAGGGAGTTGTGTGGACAATAATATGCAGCTCCAGGCATAAGGTGGGAATTCTGCTGCTGTTATAATGCAGGGTGCTGACACACAACATGGTGGGGGCGCTACATTCATCCCTGTGCCCCCACGAATCAGTTAGACTGTGGTGGGTGAAGCTGGTTCCACCCTGGAAGGTCTTCCATCTCAGCCAGTACGTCAGTAAGGTAGGGGTTGGGACATACCTGTAAGCAGATTAAAAAAAGGTGGAAACAATGGTAACGTTGAGGTGGATGATGTTACCGTGCTCTTACTTTTTTTATTAAACATTTTTAATCTTACGGGCTCTCCACCAGAACTCCTTCAGACTAACCCAGCTCCCCACACCCAACTGTGGAGCCTCAGCCTCAAGTATGCCCTCTAACTGGCACCTGATATCCAGCTGTTCTGTCACTTTAGATTAGTCTACAAAGAGTGGGCCCCCACCTTTCAGCTGCTTTGCAGGCATTCAACCTCCTTTTTACTTTGTCAGCAATGAACTGAAACTGGTTACTTGGTGATGGGGCTAGAGAGCGAACCCATTGTAGCCGTGGTGTGTTGTTGGATCTGTCCAGCAGAGGCCAGCCAGTTTTCCTTTTACTCCCACAAAGTCCTTCACCGATGGTATGCTATAGATGTTTGTTGCTAGCAAGCTAGATGCACTGTCAATGCTCTCTCCTACTACACTGAACCTCACTGCACTTCTACTTGTGGCCACCCAGCTAAGGTAGTATAGCAGCAGGATGCCTGAACCATCCTTCCCAAAGGATTATCGGATGCTTATCAATCCTTCTGCCAGTCCTCCAGCAACCCAGGCTAGGGATGCAAACCCAGGTCAATGGCATCACAGGCGATAATCCCGGTCCTTCCACACAGTTGCAGTGCTCAGAGCTCTGGGCCCCATGCCCCCTCCCCACCCAGGCCAATACAGTGTTCTGTTCTGCTCTAATCATGGCCCACTAGACCCACCACAAGGCATGGGTTCTGGACAGTATATTAAGGGACAGGGTAAATGCTGACTATTCCAGTATATTAAGAACTAGAGCATATGGATGGGCTAAAGGAATACCAAGTGTCCTGGGAAAGAAAGAACAATCTAATGTAGAAAAGCCAAAGAACAGAATGTAAGGGGGAAGGTGTAAACCTTCTGTCTAAGTACAGTAATATTGTTTTGTGCAATTTGTTTACCAACTAGGGCCTCAACAGTACCACAACACTCACCTGGCAGCAGGTGACTAACACTGACCCTATCCTGTGTGTCAGTATTTTTATTTATTTATTTGAAATTGATAAAAGGGGAATATACACTGAGTCAAGGCTTCTTTCCAGATGTAACACAGGGGGAAGGGAAAGTGCATACAATCAAAGTACATACACAGCAGCACTGAAATAGTACAAACAAGCATTTGTCAATGCCGAATGTTGGCTTGCTGGCATTGGCAGTGGTAGTGTAGAAGTTACAGAGCAGCGTAATAGGAATGGCGGTGAAGTACTGAACTGAAGCCCACCCCACCACCACCCTGCAGAGAGTGACAGCCATTGGGGTGTGCCTTTGGGTCGTCAGGCATAACGGCCACGCCATTTCATTACACCCCACCCTGCAGACACTGACAAGTGTCACGGTGTTCCTTGGGTCTTTGGTCTTGCGCGCACCCCATTCCATTAGGAAATATGGTGAGATGGGTGCGAGTATAGGAGAATGGGGTGAACTTTGGGGTCAAGAGTCCAAGGCATACCTCGATGCCTCTCTACTGGCTGCAGCGTGGAATGGTATGAGCATTACAGGCAAAATCCCAAGTCACACCCCTGATGCCTGTCATTCTCTACAGGGTTGTGCGTTATGGTTAGAAACCCTAATACCTCAGGCATTCGTTGGTATTTTCACTCCAAATTTTCAACATGGTTTTTTTTTGTGACCCCACCTCATGAACAGTGGCAATATCAGTTTGTTAGCCGAAAGCTGCTTATGCACAGCGGCTACGGCATTTCGCACTACAGGTGCAAAAACATTCTGAACAGGATGTAAAAAATGACAGCTGTACTGTTTGTGGGGAGGTGTAAAAAATGGCAATGTTGCAAATTTGCAGTAAAAATATTAAAAAAACTGGCGAAGTCACGAGTGTACATAGAAACTGTGCAACGCACACCAGTAATATAATTAGGTTGGGGATATTTTACAGCAGATTGTCAAGTCAGGCATTTTGGTGCCTCCGATCATGAACAGTGTCACTGTGATTTTCTTTATCTGTCCCGAACAATGATTTCCCACAGTGACCACGCATCTCTGCGCTGAAAATGTGAAAACACACTTCGGCCATATTGTGAAAAATGACAGCTGTACTGTTCATAAGGAAGTGTGGAAAAATGCCACTGGTGAAAATCTGGACTGAAAATATTACAAAGTCATGAACTTACGAGGGTGCGTGGAAACTGCGCAATGCTCACTCATAGTCATTTTATGGACTTTTGTCACCAAATTTTCAACATAGCCATTTTAAGACCTCTGCTCATGAACAGTGTAACTGTGATTTTCGTAATCTGTCTCAAACATTGCTTTTGCACACCAACAGCACCATTGTGCGCTACATGTGCGAAAACACATTTTGGGCGACATATGAAAAATGGCAGCTGTACTGTTCATAACGAAGTGTAATAATATGGCAGTGTTGAAAATCTGGAGTGAAAATATTAAATTCACAAACTTACGAGCATGCATAGGAACTGCGCAATGCACGCTCGTAAAACAGTCATTTTAGGAATTTTTTTCACCAAATTTTCAACATAGCCATTTTAAGACCTCTGCTCATGAACAGTGTCACTGTGATTTTCTTAATGTGTGCCATACATTGATTTCGCACATCAACTGCGCCATTGTGCGCTACATGGAAGGAAACACATTTTAGGCAAGATGTGAAAAATGAAAGCTGTACTGCTCATAAGGAGATGTAGTAAAATGGTAATGTTGAAAATCTGGAGTGAAAATATTGAAAATTCGCGAACTTATGAGCGTGCGTAGGAACTGCGCAACACACGCTCATAAAACAGTCATTTTTTTGAATTTTTTCCCCACATTTTCAACATAGCCATTTAAAGACCTCTGCTCATGAACAGTGTCACTGTGATTTTCTTAATTTGTCCCGTACATTGATTTCGCACACCGACTGCGCCATTGTGCGCTCCATGGGCGGAAACACACTTTGGGTGAGATGTGGAAAATGACAGCTGTACTACTCATAAGAAGGTGTGGTAAAATGGCAATGTTGAAAATCTGGAGTGAAAATATGTAAAATTCGCGAACTTACGAGCGTGCGAAGGAACTGCGCAACGCACGCTTGTAAAACAGTCATTTTTTGGAATTTTTCCACCAAATATTCAAAATAGGCTTCTTGAGAGCCCACCTTATGAACATTGGCAGTGTCGTTTTGTTAATCAGTCCTGAAAGGTGATTTCACGCTGTGACTGCGAAATCACCCTTCGGGCCCGAATAACGCCATGACAGTGACAGCACTTATGAGAAGGGGTCCCAAAAACCCCATGTTGAAAATTTGGTGCCAAAATTCAAAAAAATGCCTGAGATATGCAAGAAAGTTGAAAAAACCCTATCTAGCCCATTATATAGCTTACTGGCATTTCCTCAGTTCGCAGTCAGCTTTGAAGAGTGCAGACATGTTCCTGGTCCACCGCAGATCGTCTGCGACGGACTCCGAGGTAAGTATGGGGTGAGGGGTGTGGGAGGCAGGGTGCGCAGTGGGTGGGTGCGGTTGTGGGGGGCAGGGAGACTGCGTGGGGACCAAGCCAATTTACAGGTTTTTTTTTTAAATTGATGACGCCGGGACTTTGCCACGCCAGTGGGCTCCCGCATAGCAGAAGAATGCTGGTGGGAAGCGGAGCTGACAGGGGATTGGGCACCCCGCCGGCAATGAACAGTTGCCACGCTGGGGTGAGCTCCCAGCGTGGCACCCTGTACTGGGGGGGGGACAATGGAGCAGACGCGGGGTTGGGCACCCCTGTCGGCCATGGCATCAGTTGCCACTCTGGGGTGGGCTCCCAGCATGGCACTCTGTACTGAGGGGGGAACTGCACATTATGTAAAGTGGACGTAACTTGTAAACAAAGTGCCGCTGCATGACGAGCTTGTCTCTGATTGCAGCGGCACTTTGTGTAGAAGTTTTGTCCACTTTACATAATGTTGGTGTCAGCGCTAGCATGCTGGCTTATTGGGGAATGAGGGACGCACCTACTGATGCGTGCCCTGCATTCGCCAAGCAGCAGCCGCGCCTCCAAATCTCCACTCTCCCAATATGTTGACTGCTGCGCAAGCGCGGCAAGCCAACATAATAAAGTGTGAACAGTGTGCAATCCACAAGGTACAAGTGCAAAATAACACAGTGTAAGGAGCCAACATTTGGTGTATTGAGCAACTCCAAAATCCAGATTACAATGACAGCAGAACTGGATGTGATGTGTATAGTGCAGAGGTAGTTGGGACAATGAACTGAGCCAAGATGTAGCTCATCCACGGGGTGGTGGAGGCATCAAGGGAGAGGGCCAGGTAAGGGGCTGACAGGAGCAGGAGGGGCTGTGGAGGAGTTTTAGCTGGTGCCTAAGGGATGCTGGGGTGGGTGAGAGATGGAGAGAGGAGGAGGGGGTCAGATTCTAGAGAAAGGGAAGTTGAAAGGAGAAGGTTGACTGCCCGGCAGAGGAGCAGGGGTGGGGAAAGGAGAAGATGTGAGTATCCCTGGAGCAAAAGTAGTATGATGCAGAGGGAACGGGTGAAAGGAATGAGGCTAGGTAAGAAGGCAGGGCCTCGAACCAGCATTTGGAGATGAAAGAGGAGCAGGGGAACTGGTTACGAGAGGGTAGGGGGAGGAGGGATAGGGAACAGTAGAGGAAGCAGTGATGAGTCCAACATGGAAAGATGGTAGCAAAATGACAGAAGACATTATAGAGGGTATCACATCGGGCAAGGGAAGAGGTAGGGGCAGTGCTGCAGATCATGTCTGCATAGTTGGAGACTAGAAGCACCATTTTGGTGACCAATTCCTAGCAGACATGGGGCAGTCTTTGTTGCAGTAGAAGTCACCAAGTTTGGGGTGTAGCCTGGAGTTGATGGTATCAATGTGAGTGGAGACATCAAGCCTGCTATCAAGCCACACACTGAGATACTTGAAGGAAGAACTACCTTAACAGGGGAGCCATTCATGGTGGAGAAAATGGGGAGGAGGGAGAGCCTGGCCAGTTTCTGCCTGTTGCCAAAGTTCTTGGGCACTGTTTTCTTGGTTTTCACCCAGATTTGGTTGGCATGGAACCAGCACAGGGCATTGTGCAAGCCTTGCTGGAGCAAGTCTTCCACTGCTGTGGTTTATGAACCTGAGGTGTAGATAACTGTGTCATCTGCATACATGTCAGGGTTTTATTTAACTCTAAAAATTGATTAGCGTTTTGCTCATAAAAGTGCTAAATCTTTGTGAAAATGCATAGCTCTTGCCTCACTGTGTTTAACAAACATAGCACTTCTAGAAAATCTATATAAATAATTTCTGTACAGTTAGTATCATCCCAAGAAAAAAAACTGCTAATCAATTATTTAAAACCCTGCACGTGTATATGTGAGTTGGCGCAGGCAGAGGGGAGGTTATTGAGAAACATGGAGATAAGGATTGGACCCAGGATGGAGCCCTATGGGACCTCAGCCTGACCTGGTAATGGAGGTGACAGTATTCTTCATAGCTGTACTGATCGCTGATTGCCCAAGAGGTAGAACCAGAACCATTCAAAAGAGCGGGCTGAGAGACTGGTAGAGCTTAGCTTGTCCAGGAGGAGTGGATGGGGGGGCAAATCAAAGGTTTTGGCCAGGTCATTGAAAATACTTACTATGATGTGTCCCTGTTCCACCCTGGAGAGGATAGAGTCGATGACTCATAGCAGGGAAGAGATGCTGGAGTGGTACTTCTGAAAAACAGATCTTCCAAGAATCAATCTTCTCCATTAATTCCCACTCATGATCTTCCAAGAATCAGTCTTCTCCATTGATTCCCACTCATGGATCTGGGACAGAGGCACTAGGACCTCATGGGAGTGAAGAGTTTGGCCAAGGGCCAGAAATGGCTTCTAGACATGGTGCCTGCACAACCCCCATATGGTGTTGCATGCGCTAGCCAATCCCACTGCCAGCTTCTTCACCAACCTCAGTTCTGTTCTTCCCATTGTTGAATGCAGACTATGGGAGTATAGCGCCTCAGTTGGCATTGTCGTTGCTTAATTCTTGCTGTGTCACCATGTTTTTTCTTCATTTGTGGTGTCATCTGTGTTTGTTATTTTGCCACGATGTTGAAACGCGACAAGAAAGAAGCAACGACTTAAAAAAAAAAAAAAGTCCAACAGCTGCCCATAATGCATCATTGCACTTGTGGAAAACTGATGGCTGTGACGGACTGGCATCAGTCCAGGGTAGCCTGTCTTGGACTAGGGCACAACATGGATGCATGTGATGCCAGCTTCTCCATGGACTTCCATACCATAGAGAACTGTGTGTTAAGGTGGGGTTGCCTGATCCCCAACCTTCAAAGGCAGGCCTCATATGTGCGTGTACAGGACCAGGTCTTTTAGCCTTTCTCTGGGCCTCTTCCTGGGACATCTGGGTCCATGGAAATATGAAGTTCTCCCCAGCTTCACCACGCTGAGGCATCAGAGACTTCAGTGAATGTGTCTGGTGGACAGTCAGCTCATTCTGGGTGGTCAACTGAAAACACTCCACAGTCTCCCTGACTTGAGCAGCAAATACCACCCCCCACAATGAGGCTGCAGCTATGCACTGAGTCCATACTAGTGGACACCTCGATGTCCTCTTCTGGAGTTTCCCATGCTGTTGTCACCATTCATGGTGATGACACAGCGGGTGGCTCTGAGGACAATGCCAGACCTCCTCTTGACACTGTTCATGGTGTTGAGAGAGCAACAGGTACCGAGACTGTTGCCTGTTCTGTCGCTGATTTGTATGTTGTCACTGTCCATGGTGTTGCTAGTGACACTGCAGAGGATGATGGCTCCGGACATGATGACGAGGATGGCGACAGTAAGGATGCAGATCCTGGCCTGGCTCCAAATAAAGTGTTGATGATGATGTCATCTCAGAGATTGCCCCCCAACTCTGGTATTACCCATGACATAGAGAAGGGTGACAGCACCAAGCGCAACATTGAAATTGACACCAAACAAGGTGTTGAGGATGATGCCAGCCACAGCAACAAGGATAACCCTGTCTCTGAGGACATTGTTGATCCTGAGCCCTGTGCCAAAGGCAGACCAACTGGAGGTCAAACTATGGTCCTGAGAGGAAGTTTTCTCCAGAGCCGTTGGTTGTCACCATCATTGGTGAGGACTGAGTTGCCCTGTGAGACCTTTAGAGGTTTGATCTCTTCACCTGGGGATTCCCCCAATGGGCACCAGTTGAGTCACTCCTCAAATGTATGAGGAAACCCTTTGGGTGAATCTGCTAAGCCCTCCCCTTGGGCGATGCTCCCTATGTAGTTCTGCACCACAGGCCAAGGACCTCAAAACCATTAGTCTCAGCCTTTCCTAGATGTTCCTCACTGTTTCCATACAAGGATGCCCTCATTCATAGGTCCCAATAATGTGGGAAAAACACCAGTTCTTTGTTGGTGCCTTCAAGAACTGGCAGAGGGAGGCTGAAAGGGCCCAGTACATGCCTTCTGCCCAACACCAATGATGTCTCCATCAACAACCCCTCAGAAAGCAATGAATCATCTGTCTATCTTTCTTCTGCTGCTGAGTACACCCTGTATCAGTGATTCATGATGGAGATGCTCCAGCAGCTCTACCTACCTGCTTTTACAAGCCGTGGAAATCCTGCCACTGAGATTCCTCAAGGTTCCCAATAACAACACTACTGTCATTTCTCCATGGCCTAGAGCCCTGAAGGAGGCATTCAGGGCAGTGTGGCGTCATCCCCTCTCCAACCCAGCCATTCCCAGGGGCTTCCTCATGTGGTATTGCCCACCCACAGGGTCTCCAGGGGACGTACCTCAACCCTCTTTAGCTTGAAGTACTGCATACTCAGTTAGGACCACAGTGCCTCATGCATGATCGACCTCCAAAAGCAGATTCTGCTCAGGTAGGTGTTCTTGGAAGGAAGGCTGTGACCTCAGCATGCACCCTAATGTGCACTTCTGCACACCAGGCATACGTGACAACTTATAACCATCACCAATGGTTGCAGCTAAACCCATTCTTAGCTGCAATGCTGCAGAGTGAGACAGTCATGCAGGCCATTGAGCTTTCTACCCGGGGCCTGGAGGCAGCAGAGCACCAGGCAGTGCCAGTGAGGTGGCCTCCAGGCTGGATGAACCGCAGTCTGCATTAGGTGGATGGCATGGCTTCACCTCTCCCCTCTGGCCCCTTTGGCCTGGCGTAAGGTGCTAACTAACGTTCCAGGAGGCTCTTTTCCCCTAAGGTCAGGGAGCATTCTTGGGAAACTTTCTGCTCCTGTGCCACAGGAGGTCCCACCTGGCCCTGACCAGTCTTGCCAGACCTTTGAAGAGTCCCTGCTCTAGAGTGTTCTGCATCATGCAGAGATCTGAGGGTATCTTTTACCTTCAGGGTAAGCCAGCTCCTCCATCAGAAAGAATGGAGAGCTAGTTTCCCTTAAATGGTGAAGATGGAGTTTTGGAAGGTATGAAAGTTATGTACTTACTGTAACTGTTGATCTTGCAGAATATCTTCCCGTTGATTATCACACCCGCTCACCATCCCCCACTCTAGCAGAGCCAGGGCCTTTGGGCAGCTGACCCGGATTGTGCTCTCCTGCCTCATCTAATGCCACATGTCTCACTCCAGTTGTTTCCCCTGTGGGGTAGCCTGATAACAAAAAAAAAAGAGGAGGGGGGGGGCTTGGGACTCATTGTTGGGTTATCATCATCACGGAGAAAAAACACAGATTTTGGCCAGGATTTGAAAAATGACAGCCGTCATGTTCATGAGGTGGTGTGAAAAAAGGCTCTGTTGAAAACTTGGGGTCAAAATATTTAAAGAGGACAGGAAATTAATTCTAATTCGAAAATGGGTAAAGGAAAACTCGCCTCCTGATTGGCTGAAACAGCCTGGCACCCGGGCTGTTATTTCTTTACAATGCCTAATAAAAAACAAGTCCCAATTCGGAGTACCCTATTACTAAAACTATCCTTGGGCACCCCGAATTTCGAAACTCACCAGCTGCCATTTTTTCACTGCTCACTTAGCGAGACTAACTTCCGTGGACACTGTCACTGGACAGTCTAAAAAAACAAAACCTGCAACACTAATTTATCTTTTTTAACTTTCCTTACTGAGCGCGGTTGCGCTCCATATCAACACACAGCCAACTATTATAGTGAGCTGCAAACTTGCGCAGCACCACATTTCACAGCACAGGAAAAAACATACCTCTCTTGAAATATAAATAACCATGCAACATTCACCCCGTTCTGACGAACGATCTTTCTTTCGAGTTCTGTGCATGTCTGACTGACCGAAGAACGAGACACAAACCAAAACAACCTCAAAAAGCAGCTCTCATGTCTGTGAGCCAGTGCATGAAGAAACAAAGCAAGTGCACAAGCTCATGGGACAGACACAGACACGGCAGCACCCTCCTGTGGTGATTTCAGCAGCACAGAGATTATTTTACTATAAAATTTACCTTTTTTTATTTTCTATGTATTTTTTTATATTTAAATCTTTATTGTTATATTTTTTTCCAAAAATTACACCTATAGCCCATTTTCTAAGTATAATAATACCCTCCAGGGTGGGCGTTATGGGATATAATGGACCTTCCAGGGGCTATAAGGCTCGACGCCACCCCCGGGTGGTCTGTTATATCCCAATAATGCCCACCCTGTTGGGTATTATTACTTACTTTGCAGCTGTGTTTAATGTTCTGAAGGTTTGGCTTCAGCCCTCACAGCATACTTCACGCCTGATTTTCTGACTCCAGGGTGGGGGTGGGGTGTTAAGGTTTCCAATCCTAACGTCAAATTTCTCTGCTTTTGTCGCTTTATCCTCAACCCTAACTGATGCATTAATGTAGTTTTTTTTTTTTGCAAAGAATTTTCTTACTTACTGAGAAAGTGTAACCATAGCTTTATTTATATATATATATATCTGTGTGTGTGTGTGTGTGTGTGTGTGTATATATATATATATATATATATATATATATATATATATATATATATAATACATGATGGGCTGAGGTGGGTATGGAAAATATTTTCACTCCTGCAGAGTGACCTCTGGATACTCACGAGTGCTGAAGGCACGAGTGAGAGTATCCAGAGGTCACAGTGCAGGACTGAAAATATTTTCCATAGCACATGACTGCACATCATGTGTCCAATTTATACAATAGGGGTTTCTAGAACTTTGTTTTTTATTTCACTTTATCTTGTAGAATAAACGAAGACACAGGACAAAAAAAAGAAACCTCTGCTAAAACAATTTGAAACACTAATTTGCCATTTGAGATGAAGCTGGCTGCATTCATTGGTAGTTGCGGTATTCGTGGATGTGGAAGGCTTTGCACTTTTTTGGCTTCTTGTCAGTATGAAACTGGCTGCCGTTAGCTTGCTTTGGTTCTCTGCAGGAACACAATGTGCTTTTCTAGGACTAGCAGGTGAGTTGCAGGTGGATGTAATTAAGAGATCAGGATAGTGATTGTTTTAGGCAGGGTTTCAGCCTGACATCAGCACAGTGATGCTATCAGCCTGTGAGGTAAGCACAATACGTATAAATGTAAAATATTATCACACTGTGATAATGTTCCTGGTAAAAAATTACAGTGTGATTTTCTATCAGTATTTACATCACTGTGCGTAAGATACAGGGATTTATCCACTACTCGTTTGTCTCACCCCTATTGTATAAGTAAGCAGTAACACACAATGAGGTGTGGGTTATCACCTGATAAGAGTACGCCCAGGGGTATACTAAGGCGCCGAGTGCCTTATTCACCTGGGCGTGCTCTTATCAGGCGATAACCCACTCCTCAGAGTGTGTTATTGCGCTTATAAAATGGGCGCCCCTGTAAAAAAATGTATTTAAAGATTTCAGCTATGTAGTTTTAAAAAATGTATAAAAGTATGTTAATATAAGTAATACAAGTAAAAAAATTAGGTACTGTTCTTGTACTGTATTTATAGTGAGTATATGTAAAAGTCAGCCACTAGAGGGCATTGGTGTTTGTTTTGTGGTCCGTCATATCTGTGTTATTTTTTGTTAATGTGATCTATGCCTCTTGATGCTAATTTTCTATTTAGCTGATTTTATGCTTGTTGATGCTATTTTTGTATTTATTTTTTTCTTGATGTGTAGTCGGGGAAAGAACAGTATGATTACAGTGGCGTCAGCCACTGAACGAGCTGACCCGTGAGTGAGCAACTTCCTATTTTGGGTTTGGCTCTTATTTTCTCCATGCTAGAACTTGAAGGTACAGAATTTGATTAGTGGCATTTTATTTCTTTCAGTGTGAATGCAGTGTTTGAAAGATCAAGGGAGTCCGTGGTTGACAGAAGTCGCTGTGTGAGCGAGTGAGCGTTGCTGAGGCAACACACACTCGCGCTTGCCTGTAGTTAGCCAAAGCTGCAACTTACTGATGCCATGTTTCTGGTATCAGCAGCTTGTGTTTAAAAAAAAAAAATAGGAACTGGCTAAAAAAAGATACAGGTGTTGTTTTTTTATGTTGAGGTTGTGTGCTGTGAAGGAGGAGGGGGTGGGCAGACCAGAGCTCGGTCACAGGGATGTCACGCTGTGAGCTGTGCCAGCCTGTATGTCTGTTTTCAGCTGGTACAGCTCACTGATTTCGTGCAGTTGTGGGGCTCAGGAGTGGAGGGTATTGTCGGTTGGCTACTATATCATCTGATAAGGACATGGCTCAGATGATGTAGTAGCCAATCAGGATGATGGATTTTTTTTTGCCCATTTTATAAATATATAACATAGATAGATATAGTAAAGCCCACCAGGATGAAGTGCAGTGTCACAGGTTTCCTGTATGACAAAAGGGATTAACTCCCATTGAAATTGCATTGTATGCCGCAGTAACTCTACTGCAGAATTCTGCAGTGCTGCACTTCATCCTGGTGTGCTTCACTGTATATTCATTGCAAAAAACATTGTTACTGCATCAGTTAGGGTTGATAGCACAGCGACAGTATAGAATGTGTTGTTAAGGGTCCCTTCCTCTCTACCATTCACCATCTTCCACACACCAACAGAGGTTGGGTGTGCCATGGGTCGTCAGGCTAACTCTCACCCCATTCTATATGTAAACAAGCTGACATGCTACAGTACAGGAGAATGGGGTGAGAGTTGGACGTGATGACCCCATGGCACACCCTGACCTCTGTTGGTGTGTGGAGGGTGGGGGTGGTAGGGGGGTAACCCTAACATCACATTTCCATACTTTTGTTGCTGTGCTATCAACCCTAACTGATGCATTAATGAAGTTTTTTGCAATGAACTTCCCTTCTTTTTGAGAAAGTGTAATGTAATTGGTAACTGGTATGTGGTTGTGGGAGCGCGGGCCCTCAGGGCCATGTGCTCCCTTCACGATGCCAATTTATGCCTAATTTGTATGTGTATGTGGAAACGTGGGCCCTCTGGGCCATGTGTCCCACTTACACATAATTACAGAGGCATACAGTAGCCCTATACTACTGAAAAGTAACTCTTGTAACACTAATTTGGCAATATCTCAGTAACCATAGTGACTATGAAAAACATTCCACTGCAGTTGTAATCATGAGTTTGAAACCTCCACGTGGACTTAGTCCACCTAAGGTGGAACAAGCAGCCGGTAGCAAAAAATCCGTATCTCGAATCGTTTTCGAGATACGGGTGCTACAATGTTATCATATGGGAAATTTCTCAAATTTGGAACGCTGTAACTATGGGCCCGTTGAATCTTTTGGGACCAAACCACCAAAAGGCACATCTGTGGGAACAGGGCTTGCCATTCTGCAAATTTCATCCCAAAAGACCCAATCATTTTGGTGCAGTGGGGTGGCAAAGAAATGTTTTTTTTGATACAGTGCTGTTGCAAATTGCGACAGTTTCACAAAAATTTGAGATAGAATGGGCTCGACACTTTCGTGATTTGCGAATATGTCGAATCCATTCCATCGCATTTGCAACACTCACGGGGAGGGGCGATCATAGAAAAGGCATTTCTGGGGGGAGGATTTCCCCCCGAAAAAAAGATAGTGCTGTATTCCTCAGTGTTTACCTAGGTGGTCCCAAATTTAAACGGTAGGCGTTTTTCTCTCTCGCTAACTGAAAACAAGATGGCCACTGCATGACTGTAAAAGGGACATTTGCGACAGTAAAATGTACTGGCGGCAGCTTTCGAGAGGCACATACATTTTTTCCCATTGACAATAATGGGAAAATTAAAATATGAATAACTTTTGAACGGATTCATATTTTTTAACCAAACTTCAAAAGGCACATCGATGACCCAGACTGCATTTTCCCTGAATATTTCAGACCAGATGAACAAATCATGTCGATTGTAGCCCTGAGCAAAGAAACGCACAAAAAAACATTTTCTTGCACTCTGCAGCTTCACAACCGCTCATCCGACCATACCACAACTTGCCAGATCCAGAGATCTAGGGTACTCCACCTTGCATGCAAAATTTCAGGCAAATCTGTCATATGTGGCAAAGTTATTAAAGTGCAAAATGTTGGGTTTAACATAGAAGTGGCCTGGCAACCCTAACTATAGCTGCACTACAGTGGAACTATTGGAACTAGCAGGTCTTTTTGCCAATCAGCTCACTGCATTGGCATCTAAGTGATGCATTTATTTACAGTCCACAACTGCCCCTATAGGATCTTATTTACTGTTAGCAACAGATCTGCTTTAGGAGTATGCAATATAGTGAATGTCTCAGGCTCTGTATGGGGATTCTCTCATTAATCAGATTCCTGATGTGTATTACAGAAAATGTCGATCACACTCCTGTCTCCTACTGTTTTACTAAGAGTTCTGTTCTAAAACATATGCACCACATTTATCTGCAAGGTGATCACGGTCAGAGGGTGGGGATAGGGGGTGCCACTAGACACCAAGGAACTAAAGTTTTAAATACGGGGATGCCACTACATACTATTACACATTGTTTTCCACCACATAAAACACAGATAACATTTGCAAAAAGGAACATTAGTGTAATATCTCATCAAAATCTTTATAAAATTGAGTTCAAACTCAGTGTGACAGGGTTGAATAGGGCCCTGCCCCATTTGAAACCAGAAAGCGTTTAAAGGTAAGGGTATGTGCTGTTCTATCCTCTCCTTTTCTGTCTCTTCTCTGTCTGGTTGCGCAACCAAATTTTCTTGTGAGACTTAGGAACTGATCACTCTGATGCTTTCGTAGTTCTCCGTCTCTCATTGTCTCTCTGCCGTCACTTACTGTTCTGTCTTTTCTTCCCTCTTGCATATCTGCAGGTCTAAAATATGTGTGAATCTTTGTGTGGAAATGTCACTGATATTGGGATCTCTTTGTTTAAAACCGTATGCAGTATAGTTATACTGTTGAAATTATTGCAAAAACTGGAATTCAAGGAGTTAACATGAGATGCTGGTTTGAAAAATATTTCCAGAGCTGTCAACAAGAGGTCAGTTCTGGGTCACAATGTTCTTTTTGCTGCACCTGCTGAAACTGACAAGAACACTGTGTGAGAAGCAGAATGTTCTCTCAATGAGCTCCCTGCAAAGACTTGTTCTAAAAAGAGCTGCAATGTTTTGCAAGGAAGGAGACTGAGATTGGAAATTGAGAAGAAAAACGCTGAAGAAGGACTCTGCTTTCTGTGTTTGTACTGCCATTGTAACTAGTTATACTGAACAATTTTTATTTTTTATTTTACTGCTATTAATAATAAAATGCTATTTGTGAGTTTTTAAACTGCTCCTGGTTTTCCTATGCTTCCTGATCTATGCCTCGATGACACTCAGTTCATTAAGTTCTATTTAAAACATGCTCCAAAATCTTTTCAATATTCCATAAGGATATAGGGCCAAACAATCGTTTCAAATAAAATAATAAAGAGAGAAGCAGCCTCTTTGTGCTCTTCTTGGGGACTTATAAACAGAGGAAAACAAGGCGCTATTTTCTTAAGCCTCAAATTTAATCTCAGTATTCAGAGCAGATTTCTTTCATTCCAGTGGCTCATCGAAGGGCTATGCAACTGTTGGATCTGCAGCTGGATTGCCACCGTGATGTGGTGATGGTGGTCATTCGCTCCCAAAGAACAGACTTGGAACCTTACAGAAAGTAAAGTCCACAGTGGAATAGGTGGGACAGTTGCACGACAGTGCCTATGCAGTCAAGGTACAATAACATTTACTCGGTTTACTTAATTGTGCGGTGACAAAAACAGAGATATATGGAATTTGCTTAAAATATGGCCGAACACTGTTTTTTTGGTTTTGTTATACTGTATCCAATTGAATTAGTCGGCACAATGGCTCAAGTAGGACTTGTTGATTTTGCTTCAGTGCTGGGAATAATATGGTGCGTGCACTGCATACATCACAACATCTAGCCTCAGAAATCAAGAGCAAGACTTTAAAAAAGCTGTGCTTTAGTAAGATTTACTGTAAAGGGCACAAATGTGTCCGGCACACACATGGCATATAGGCACCTTTGTAAAGCAACACTGGGTATAGAAAATAAGGAGATTTTAATATCTCCATACATTAGGGCAATAGACAGGAAGAGGCAAAACTGCATCATCATATAGCAGTTTTTGCCAGCGTGATCTCCCAGTCTCCCAGGGGGCTGTACTCCGTTGTCCAATATGCCAACTGCGCCACCGTAGGATAAAATTTTACGAGCGATCAGGTGATTTAATCATGAAATACATATTGGGACTCCGGGGGGGGGGAGGATCAGGGTACTCGAGCCCCAGTCTATGCACCAGTGGCTCGAGTACTTTTATATCAGCTGATGCAGGGAAACAGGCAGGGCGAGTATGAGCGCTGTCAGATTGCACAGCCACCAAATGATGTAATTGTGCATGATGCTGCTTCGCTCTCCCGCCATGAACCTGTCAACAGAGAATGGAAAATTGGGCTGCAGGACTGAACAAATCACAAGGTTGGAAAATAGTAATTATTTTCAAAATAAAATACTTGCTCCATTTAAATAGTATTAACTTTATCAAAGCCTGCATGATAACAATTTACAACACTGCTGCATATGATTTTTAATTAGTTTAGTAGAAATGGCCAATATCGGAATCATGGAGGTGGTGGTGGGGGACCGCAGAGTACACCTGTCAAGTCTCGATGAGCTATATATATATATGTGTGTTGGGCTCTCGCCAGGATCTCAACGGTGACTGAAAACGACTTTTCCTTCTTGAAACAGGGTCTTATTTCATGACTTGTGATACGAAAAAGATTCTTTTTCGTATTACATGGTCACAAAAAAGGATTTAAAATGTGACAAGAGACACATTTAGGGGAAGTTTTCCAACATTAAAGCATAGAGTGCAACTAATGAGGTCCTGATGAGCCACATAGATGTGTTGGGCTCTCTCCAGGATGTCATTTTTGTGGGTTTTGGAATTTTTTTCTTGAAAAAATGGACACAAGATGGCAGCAAATGAAAAAGGAATTTTCCCATATGAAAGAGGATTCCTTTTTCGTTTCATATAGCTATCTTTTAGTAGACAAAGAACCTCTGTGCATAAACACTGAGGCAAGGGTTACCCCAAAGGGCATTTGGCTGGGAAGCCAAGTTTCAAGAAAATACAAAATCACACATGCCCCCACAATGCAAAGCATCAAGGGCTGCATATGCAAATCACCACAGAATGTTATGCTGGTCCAACTTTAAGCAGAATTGCATGGTGCCGGAAGGCCTCTCACACAGTTTGCAAAGGGTGCTAACAGAAGACATAGACACGTGTTTCGTCCTACCAGGACTCATCAGTATGCCACGTCTGTTTGACACCCCAGTGGAATAGACCAGCTACCCCAAGGCAGTGTGCCTGGGATATATTGTGGTGAACCCATTAAAATAAAAAAACTTCTTAAAAGACAAAGAACCTCTGTGCATAAACACTGAGGCAAGGGTTACCCCAAAGGGCATTTGGCTGGGAAGCCAAGTTTCAAGAAAATACAAAATCACACATGCCCCCACAATGCAAAGCATCAAGGGCTGCATATGCAAATCACCACAGAATGTTATGCTGGTCCAACTTTAAGCAGAATTGCATGGTGCTGAAAGGCCTCTCACACAGTTTGCAAAGGGTGCTAACAGAAGACATAGACACGTGTTTCGTCCTACCAGGACTCATCAGTATGCCACGTCTGTTTGACACCCCAGTGAAATAGACCAGCTACCCCAAGGCAGTGTGCCTGGGATATATTGTTCTGCTTAAAGTTGGACCAGCATAACATTCTGTGGTGATTTACATATGCAGCCCTTGATGCTTTGCATTGTGGGGGCATGTGTGATTTTGTATTTTCTTGAAACTTGGCTTCCCAGCCAAATGCCCTTTGGGGTAACCCTTGCCTCAGTGTTTATGCACAGAGGTTCTTTGTCTTTTAAGAAGTTTTTTTATTTTAATGGGTTCACCACAATATATCCCAGGCACACTGCCTTAGGGTAGCTGGTCATTCCACTGGGGTGTCAAACAGACGAGGCATACTGATGAGTCCTGGTAGGACGAAACACGGTTCATGTCTTCTGTTAGCACCCTTTGCAAACTGTGTGAGAGGCCTTCGGCACCATGCAATTCTGCTTAAAGTTGACCAGCATAACATTCTGTGGTGATTTGCATATGCAGCCCATGATGCTTTGCATTGTGGGGCATGTGTGATTTTGTATTTTCTTGAAACTTGGCTTCCAGCCAAATGCCCTTTAGGGTAACCCTTGCCTCAGTGTTTGCGCACAGAGGTTCTTTGTCTTTTAAATAGTTTTTATTTTAATGGGTTCACCACAATATATCCCAGGCACACTGCCTCTAGGGTAGCTGGTCCATTCCACTGGGGTGTCAAACAGACGTGGCATACTGATGAGTCCTGGTAGGACGAAACACGTGTCTATGTCTTCTGTTAGCACCCTTTGCAAACTGTGTGAGAGGCCTTTTGGCACCATGCAATTCTGCTTAAAGTTGGACCAGCATAACATTCTGTGGTGATTTGCATATGCAGCCCTTGATGCTTTGCATTGTGGGGGCATGTGTGATTTTGTATTATCTTTTAGTGCTTACTGAGCATGCTTAGAAATGATTTTTTTCAAATTTTAAAAATACATTAACTTAAAAACAGCTTATTATTTTTTTCACCAGACTAGCAAAAGGCACATCTGTGGGCTAGTCCCTTTCTGCCCAGAAAATTTCAGTCCAAAATTCCAAACCGACTAGGCTGTAGGCAAGTTCAAAGAAAAATCCCAGCAAAGTCAATGAGTGACAAAATGCTTTTTTCACCTCTCCACAACTCGAAAACAGCACATCTGACTGGAATGTAACTTGCCACATCCAGAGATCTACCCTGTGTAACGGTGCATGCCAATTTGCATGCAAATTCATTGAACAGTTGCAAAGTTATTAAAGTGCAACATTTTGAGTTTAACATTGAAGTGCCTACTCATGCCTAACTATAGGGGCGCAACTGCATGCACACACACACACACATATATATATATATATGTGTGTATGTATGTATGTATGTATGTATAGGAGGGACTGTGATTGGAGGCAGGGGTGCCACTACACACCAGGGAAACATCATGACAATATGGGGATGGTGATCGAAAGGCAGGAGGTTCCACTAGACATCAGGGAAACATTATGGAAATACCAGGTAACCCATGAAGTGGGCGCATGAGGAAAGGTGCCGTCCATTATGGTGACACCTTCCTTGCGCAATCCACTCACGGCGACCAACAGGTAGGGCGACCGGATGAGGAGGTGGGTGAAGGCGACATGATGTCGCAATGCGTACACGCAGGCGGGTGAGAGCGAGCATGGCGAGTGTGGGCTGGGAGGGGGTGGAGAGGCTGTAGGGGGTGGTGCTGTGGTCGTTGGTCGAGCTGCGGCATGGCGTCGGGGATAGGGCAATGGCTGGGGTGGCTGAGGTACTGGGTTCGGGTCCAGGCACTGGTGCAATTTTTATTGCGCCCGGCGCGAACCTTTTTATTTTTACTACTTTCACCCCCCCTGACATGCACCCCCCCAGAGTTGAGCTTCCTTAAGTAGGGGGTGACAGGGGTGGCCCCGCAGGGGGGGGCATGGGGGCCAACCCCCAGAAAGTAGTAAAAATATGTCCTCGCTGTTGTGTGGTGCTAGGGGTTGTCAGAGTGCCGAAAATGTGTTTGGCACTCTGACTGAGGGATAACAGTGATTGCCTTTAGGTGTTCGCTGTTATCACATAGACCCAAAATACCAGGATGGTGATCAGAGGGTGGAGGGTGTCACTAGACACCAGGGAAACATTATGGAAATACAGGGACAGCAATTGGAGGGTGGGGGGTACCACCAGACACCAAGGAAACATGGAACTAGGAGGACGGGGACTGGAGGGGGGAGTGCCAGTAGACACCAGAGAAACATGGCAATACAGGAACGGTGATCAGAGGGCAGGGTGTGCCTCTAGACCCAGAGAAATGTTACTAAAATACAGGGACAGTGATCAGAGGGTGGGGGGGGTACTACTAGATACCAGGAAAACATTATGGAAATACTAGACAGTGATCAGAGGGCAGGGTGCCACTAGACACCAGGGAAACAGGGATATACAGGGCCAGCGATCGGAGGGCAAGGGATACCACTAGACACAAGAGAAACAGGGAAATATGGGGCCAGTGATCAGAAGGCAGGGGTGCCACTAGACACCAGGGAAGCATTATGGAAATATGGGGCCAGTGACTGGAGGGCATGGTGCCACGGGACACCAGGGAAACATTTTATAGATATGGGGCTGGTGATCAGAGGCTGGGGGGGGGGGAGAGTGCCAGTAGACACCAGGGAAACATTACAGGGTGGGGTGCAACCAAACTCCGAACCTGGAAGTGAACCAGAAGTGAGCACAGAGCAGGGAAATAGTGCACCCGGCGGGTGGGGGACAGCACTGTGGTGAATGAAAAAGGCTGCATGTGCTTCAACTCCACTGTGGAAGGACACAGTCTAGGTATCCGGTCACGTGCTTCCAGTCCCTTCTCTCTACTATGTAATAGCAATACATCACATAGCTCTGCTATGCAGCCATGAAAAAAAGGAGGTAGCTCCCTCCATCTTTTCTTCTCTTGTCCTACTTTTCCCTGCCTTGGATATATATATATCCTGTTCTATGTGGTGTATCCATTTGTTGCTAAATACAATCTGTGTCTAGGGGCATTATCCAACTCTAACGCCACTTAGCAGCAGCACTGTTTATGGAGGGGTGCTGTTCACTGGACTGTATTAAGTTATACTAGCCCTTACACATGGGGTCTGATTTACAGTAATGCCAGGTACAACTGTGCTTGAGGGCCCTTTGTTTTGTGGGGCTCCTCTAGCAGCTGTTACAGTGTTTTTATTTCTTTCTTTTTTGTGTGTGTTTTTTATGGGGGAGATTTGGGCTGACCACATCTGGCTGTGCAAGAATTATTAAAATCTAAAGCACATGCACTGTGCAGCAGCTCTGCCTGAGAAATGTCTGTTCTTTGAAGAAAAAAAAAGCCAGTTCTGACTAGTGGTATTGGCTGGCTGGTATTAACTGATGGTGTGATTGGCCAGTAGCCACTGCTGAATTTAGTGTCGTGCATGTGCGTAGAGCCAAGTGGCAGTGCCGCGCCATTCTCTTTCTGAGCGTGCGGTGATTACCCAGTGTGAGGATGGGAGCACACTGTGTGGAGTCAGGAGTTTCAATTGAAACAGTGAAGAGCGGGAGACGGGGACCATTCTATCTCTATTCCCAATCTCATGAGGGCACTGCAGGCTGTCTTTGTTAAGCTAAAGAGTGCCTAGCTAAGGAAGGGCTAGCCTAATCTTTTTTTTTCTGAGCAAGGGTGAGCCATAGAACTTGGAAGGTGGAAAACTGGGCTGGTGGACATTAATAAACATTTTTTGACACACCACCAGGCTGGCTGTAAGAGCAGGTCGCAGGTCAGCAAGGCGAGTGAATTGTAAAGAGGCTGAGGGTTGGCAGCATGGTTGAGGTTTAGCTGGGGGAGAGAGCTGGCCCGGTCCAGTGGATTTTGCATTAGCGGTCACACAGTCAGACCAGCCAGCAGGTCAGAAAGGGGATAGGAGGAGGAGAGCCGCATCCCCAGCCAGCCAGAATTTGGACCAGAAGGGGAGAAGCACCACAGGGCACAAACACATCCTCATCACTGTGGGGCCTGCGGCAAGCAAACCAGAACAAGCAAAGTATGCGCTCTAAGACTGGGGCACTGACTCAGGCACAGGCAGGCTACAGGCTGTACAGCATCAAAGCTTTGAGGCAAGGAAGGTGGCTAGTTGATCATTTTTCATGTTTCACTCAGCCCACCAGCCCTTTCATAAATTATTTTATTCTCAGTTTTTTTCCCAGTCCATGTCTTATTTATATCTTATGTCTGAGTCTCTGCAGAGGGAAAGTCAAGTGCAGCTGAAAAGTGTAGGTGGGTCTTGTGGGGGGATATGCTGTGTGCGATGTGATGTTCTGCTTAATACATACTGCTGGCTGCTGCAGACATTTCGTCTAGTTATAATAATATGTTGGTGCGGAGTGAGAGTCATAGTGCAGTTGAACTATATAGGTTTTTGTGTTGGCATATGCTGTGTTGATGCTCTGCTCAACACTTGTTACTGCTGCAAACAGCTTGTTCAAGTTTGTTAGTGTGGTAGTGGCTACATTTGCATGTTAACCTCAAAGTGCTGCTGGCTGCAGCTGCTGTTGATAGATACTAATATGAATAAATGTCTGTGATTGGATTGAATGCTTGTGTAAGAAGATTCAGCTACATAACCTGTCCTGATTAGATAGGATGATGCGGTGGGGGTGGGGTGGGGTCAGATTGCCATGGGGTGGCGGGAAGATGCAGTTGACTGGGGTGCAGATGGCCGGGGTGTTGGTCTAGGTGGGGCAGATGGGCGGGGGCCCTTGGTTACCGCTGTGCATAGGTCCCATTGCAATGTAAATCTGGCCCTGCTTACACAGGGTACATCCTTGTTGTAGGAGAAGCAGGTCACTTTCTGTTTTTTTTTCTCCTGGCTATGCCTGTGCCAGGTTCTTCCTTTCTTGTTGATATGCGTTTTCTTCTCTTATGCCAGCTGGGCTAGTAGCCCTTTATCTTCAGGGGGAACTAGCAAGATGGACTCATCTCGACTCCTTGGGCTATTCAGCCCTACAGTTCCACATGCACAGGTAGTCTATCCCCTATTTCCCTATGGTGAAAAAAGGGGACAAAAATGAACTGTTTTACAGTAGGTTCTTCATCTGGTGGCATGAGTTTGCTTTCAGGAGTCATGTGTAGTTCATTTCTACTCTGGGCACATGGGTGCCATATGTGGTGATCTAATCCAACTGAGTGCTGACCACAAAGATCACTTATCTCAGCTGCATTCCCAGCGTCGCCTCAAGCAGGTGGACTGGTGAGACAACGCTGTAGTTTGAATAGGGTTGGGTGGATGGAGGCACTTGGTAAAGAGAGGCAGGAGACAATCTATAAGTTTGATGCCTGATGGGCTTTATTCATACCACAGGGAAAGTTAGA
This sequence comes from Neoceratodus forsteri, assembly GCA_016271365.2. Classification (NCBI taxonomy): domain Eukaryota; kingdom Metazoa; phylum Chordata; order Ceratodontiformes; family Ceratodontidae; genus Neoceratodus; species Neoceratodus forsteri. The sequence goes on from JADMNL010000027.1 coordinate 48,037,733, forward strand.
CACGGTCACAAGGGAAGAGGGGAACCAAACCACACGAGAACAGTAAGTAACACTCTATACCAACTCTGAGAGGTGCACCTTGGCCTAATTCCACTATTATACTCTATGCTAAACTTTCTCTAAATGGTCTAATGAACAAATTCAAACATCTATTACTCTATAATGAGGTGCGACAATCACTGCAGTGAACAATGGATACCAGTGCAAATCCCAAAGGATCGGGTGGTGTAACCACTTCTGAGAGTTCATGATATTAAAGGAAGTCCAAACTTTTCCTGCCATCTTCTTTCGCACAGCTGAAGAATGGAGTAGCAATGGGGTAAAAGGGAAAACGGGGTTCCTGCTTGGCACCAAGCTACACCAGTGTGAAAACCTAGGAGTGGCTGGAGGGGATAGGAGAGATTTTTAAACACATCCTGATTCTTCGGCTAACCCACTCTCCAAGGTTGCCAGAATACTCTAGCACGAGAGAACTGAACTCTCCTGAACTCTTCCCTGGCACAAACCCTCGACCAGGGCTGCCAAGGATGAAGAAACAAAGGCTGGCTGAAGTTCCCCAGCACAAACTCTCGACCAGGGCTGCCAAGGATGAAGGAACAAAGACTTGGCGTCAAATCCACTTGCAAGGATTGCCAAGGATGAAGGATGTTGAAGCTTCTTTGGTGAAGGATCCATCGGAGGACCACCAAGATCAAGCTGAATCCCAGAAGACATCATGGTGCAGGCGATGCGAAACAAGCAGAAAGTGTAGGATGCAGGGCAAAGATCAGAGCCCTGTACTGTCCAGAACAAGAAAACAACAAACTGGCTGATGCGGACACACATTAGCCATGTTGGACTTGGCTTTCAGTGAACGTGTGGGAGTGACGGACGAGGCTTCTTCCTTGACGTTCCACTTCCAGGCTGACTGAACCACAAGGAAACCAGGAGCCGGTGGCCACAAATATACCAGGTTGCGTCGACTTTGACCAACAGCGGATGACAGAGAAGGGTGTTGATGTGATGTTCTTTGCTGGTTGAAGACTGCTGCGGTGAAGAATCAGCTGTGAACAACCCCACCAGGGGTGTTGTGGCAGAAGATTGAGTCCATACACTTTGCACTAAGAACACTGGTAATTCTACCTTGCACTACACCATGGTGTTTAGTGGTTGCTGGGACAATTGTTTGTTACAGGGGCAATTTGCTTGGAACAGCGTCAAATTGCTGACATTTGGGGCAGTTGTCTGTTGTAGGGGCAATTTGCCTGGAACAGGGTAAATCACCAAAGGCTGAGGCAATTGTTCATTGCAGGGGCAATGTGCCTGGAAGAGGGGCAAATCACCAAAGGCTGAGGCAACTGTTGATTACAGGGGCAAATTGCTGAAATCCAGGGCAATTGTTTGTTGCAGGGGCAATTGTTCGTTACAGGGGCAATTTGCCTGGAACATGGGCAAATCATCAAAGGCTGAGGTTAATTGTTCGTTGCAGGGGCAATTTGCCAGGAGCAGGGGCAAATTGTTGAAATCTAGGGCAATTGTTTGTTGCAGGGGAAAATAACCACAATCCTAGTATAATACAGTCTTGGTACTTGGCAATCAATACAGCATTTCAGATACTAGTCACTATACCTGGGGCCTGTATTACCCACTTAAAGCCTTGGGTAAGTGTTGCCCTTTTAATATCTGAGGGCCTATATTGCTCCCTTGAACCTGGGGCCTGTATTACCCCCTTAAAGCCTGGGGTAAGTGTTGCCCTCTTAAAACCTGGGAGCCTCAAGTGGCCCCTGCCATTCATGGGCTCAGCCCCTCCTGGTTCCGCCCACTAAACAAAGCAGGGCCTCTAATAGGAATATCCCTTATGGTTCTCCTCCCTAGTCCTCGATAGTGTGATAGTGCTAACTCCAGGTGCTCAGCACTCCTCTAGTGTACTGCTGCTGACTCACTGACCCAGCCCCGGGGTGTAGCAGATGCTGGGAGGAGGTAAATCTTTGCTGGTAGAGGGAAGGGAAACCAATGCAGGAAGCAGCAGGCAGTGTGGCAGATGGCAGGGACCTTGTAGGTCTTCGAGACGCCCGCTGGCTCTGTCTCTCTCTCAGATGTGGCTCTTCTTTCGCCGTCAATGTGGGACAGAACGCTTTTTTTTTTTTTCTGCACAAAAAAAACCCAAACGGGGCTGAACTGAGCCCACACTGCTGCAAGAAACCGGGATTTCAGTCAGGAACCGCTGACATTCAACCACACAATGAGTGGGCACCAAACCAGGAGCAGCAATCTTCGCTGGCTGGAGGATGACACTGGGTAGAGTCGATGGGACTGGCATCCACACAAACCAGGTAAGCCCAGGGTCCTCAGTCCACACTTCTCCCCAGCCCAGCATGAACGTCTCTCAGAAAATGGGTCTCTCCCCTTTCAAAGAGTGCTCGGGGTTCTAACTTTAGAACCCCAAGCCTGTGCCCAGGACCAACAGCAAAACATTCAAACAGGAACATCACACCGGCAGGGACAGCGGTCCCAGCGTGAGGGTGTCCATGCTCGTGCTGCCTTCTTAAAGGGAGGGGGATAGAATGGAGCAGAGCAGGCAGCCAAGAAATAAAACGTTTTCTTTTATTTTTGTTTCTGGCCTTGTTCTGACCATAGCGGGGGAGACACGCAAGAGCCCCCTTTGCTTGCCCTTTCCTTTTAGCCCACACTGACAATGGGGCACCTCAGGGCACATTTTCCACAGTAGCCCCCCATTTCTGTAGTGCCCCCATTCTTTGGGGCATTACACATGTCAATTGCAAGGGGTCACAATTTTGGGGCACATCCCTCTTGGTTTATGTGCCAAAGCCACATACTTCAGGGCTACTACCTTAGTATCACTACCATCTGCTGTCTGGCTAGTGGTGTTGAGGCTCTGGCTCCATACCTGACTATCTCTCTATGCCACCTAGTGTGCCCTTCTCTTTACCCAGAGTCTGGCAGCTGGGTTTTATTTTAGAAACAGAAACATAGACAGTGATGGCAGAAAAAGACCAAAGATCCATGAAGTCCACCTGAGTTCCCTATCAAGCCCTGGGTTCTACTGTTCGTCCAGGATCATAGCCCTCCCTACCACCCCATTCTCCTCCCCAATCCTGATGCCCTCAGCAACCACTAAACCCTTCAATCTGTCCCAGCCAAGTTTAAACCACTGGCATTTTTCTGTACCCACCACCTCAGCTGGAAGCCTTTTCGACAACTCCACCACCCTTTCTGTAAAATAGTATTTCCTCACATCCCTCCTGAACCTCCCTCCAATTAGTTTCCACTCATGTCCATGTAACTGGAAGCTGGTACTCAAGTTAAATAGTTCCCTGCATCTCACCCTGTTATTTCCTTTTAGGAATTTGAAGATGTCTATCATATCTCCCCTCTCCCTTCTCGTCTCCATCGAGTACATGTTCAGTGCCTTGAGGCACACCTCGTAGGACATGCCCTGATGGCCGTGAATCATTTTTGTTACCCTGCACTGCACTGTCTCGAGTCTATCCCTATCCTTTCTGAGGTGAGGACTCCAAAACTGGGCTCAATACTCCAGGTGTGGCTTCACCAGCGATCTATAGAGGGGAAGTATTACCTCCCTTTTTCTGATATCAGTACCCCTTCCAATACATCCCATCATCCTTTTTGCCTTCCTATAAGCCTTTGCTGTATGGATTTGATTGCTTCAGAGAATTGGTGATGATATCTCTCTAAGGATCTCATTCCTCAGCTGTGGTACATCACCCCCCGATCTAGTACTCCGTCCTGAGGTTCTTGTTCCCTAGGTGCGTCACCTTCCACTTTTTGGCACTGAATTTCAACTGCAAACCCTTGACCACTCTTCCAGCTTTTGCAAGTCTCTCTGCATTTCCTTTATTCCCTTGTCACCATCCACCCTCCCAGAGAGCTTAGTGTCATCTGTGAAGAGACACAGCCTGCTCTGGATACTCTCACCGGTGTCACTGAGGAACAAGTTGAAGAGGACTGGACCCTGGACAGATCCCTATGGAACCCCGCTTGTGACCTCCCTCTATTCTGATTTAACCACATTTACCACTACCTTCTGCTGTCTCCCCTTTCACCAGTTACCTATCCAGTTTATTATGACGTTAACCAAGGTCAGATCCTCCATCTTCTTCAGCAAGTGTCTGTGGGGCATCAAGCCAAAAGCCTTGCTGAAGTCAAAGTAGAACAAATCCACAGCATGGTCCCCATCAATTTCCCTCATCACCTAGTCAAAGAAAACTATCTCCAAGTAGTCCATGAGATCCTCTTTGACCAGTGACTCTATCAGTTTTCTACAATAGAAGTAAAACTGACAGGTCTGTAGTTCTCTTTTTGTTCCTTGTCTCCCCCCACCCATGTATGTTCTAGTTCTAGTTCTAGTCAGGACAACACATCTTACCGTAACTGCTCTTGGGTTTTAATGGTTTGTTATGTATACACAGATGGCACTTATGTATTTGGTACAGGTGCTTTTGATGGGTATGTCACTTTAAATTGATTACTATTTAGGAGCACTAATTGCAGTAACACATAGATCCCTGAGGAGGCTCTGTTGAGCGAAACCGGTTGGATCTTTGGTGCCTGGTGGTGTGAGTTCAGTTTCTTTGTACCACTATATGTCTTTCTGTCCAGTTTGTATCAAATAAAAAGTGGAACTGTGGCATTTCTTCAAGACGAGTGGTGCCTTCCTTTAGTGCTTCTCCCCCCTTATGTAGTAGAATTATGCCTGCCACCTTCCAATCCTTTGGAACAACCTCTGTCCTCAGAGAGCTGTTGAATAGACCTTCCAGGGGATCAGCTATTTTCACTGCCAGTTCCCTGAGTATCCTCAGAGGTAGCCCATCTGATACAGGGGCCTTATCAATCTTTAGGGCTGCCAGCCCTTTTAGGAGCCTTTCTCTAGTAAATGCTGGCTGCCTCATCTCCGGGCCCCTTTAATGGCCACTTTGAGGTCACTTTGTGGCAAAGGCCCACCGTCCTCCCTAGTGAAAACTGAGCAAAAGTAATCGTTAAGGACTGTGGCCTTTTGCTCATCTACCTCAGTCACCCTATCTCCCTCTGTTAGCCTCACAATTCCCCCCCCCCTTCCTTTTTTCACTAATATACCTGAAGAACTGTTTTTCTCCACTCTGGAACTCCTCCATAATATGCAGTTCTTTTGCTTCACTAACAGCCCTCTTTGCTGTCCAGTTTTTCAGCAAATATTTTTCCCGTTCTTCCTCCCCCACTGTTCTTTCATTTCCTTGGCCCTGACTGCTTCTCTGACCCTTTCTGAGAACCATAGTGGTCTCTTGAACCTGTTCTTTTTGGTTACCATTCTCATGCATACCTTACATGCCCAAGAATGTCCCCCTTAATTGCCACCATCTCTCTTCCACCTCATCTATGTTGTCTACCCCTACTAACGTATCCATGACCAGCTCCTTCAGCCTGTTGAAATCTTCTCTTCTAAAATGAAGGACTTTCAGCTCTCGATTGAGGTTTAGCAAACCCGAGGGCTAGTTCGAATCAAATGGAGTTATGGTCACTGTTCTCTAAGGGCTCCCCTACTTCCACACCTCCTGCTACCTTTGAGTTAGTGAGCACCATATCGAGAGTTGAGGTCTGCCTGGTGGGCTGCTTAACTACCTGTGCTTGCAGACAGTCCTGGAACACATCTAGCAAAACCTGGCTTCTGGTGTGCCTGGCCACTCAAACATACCACTCAGTGTTCAGCAGGTTCAGATCACCCACCACCATACTTCTCCTTTAGATAGCCCTCTTTCCAGTTCTTCCCTGAGCTCTCTGTTCCTCTCCTACCCTTGCCCTGGTGGTCTATAGATCACCCCCAAGCACAGTTTCTTGCCTTAGACTGCCATGAGTCACACCCACAGTGACTCTGTCTCCCCATTACTATCCCTGATGCACCCATCTTCTGTCACCTCGATACCTTCCTTGACATAAAGGGCTATACCTCCTCTTATCCTGTTCCTGTATCCCTCCTGAACATCAAGTACCCAGGGGTCATCAGTTCCCAGTCGTTGTTTTCCAAAGCCCAAGTTTCTGTTATGGTCACAATGTTCACTTCAGTGTCAGCCATCAGTGCCTGGAGCTCTCTGAGTTTATTACCCAGGCTTCTGGCATTAAGACATACCCACTTCCATCTGACCCCTGGTCCTGCTTTGCTACTACCCTTGCGCTTTGCATGTCCTCTCATCCCCTTGTTTTTCTTGGTGCTTGCACCCTTTGCATTCTCGCTCTACAAAGTCCCTTCACCTAGTCTAGTATGGTCCACATCTTTCTATTCTTTTTCTCCCTGTGGACCCGGCCGGGTCTCTTCTCTCTCTCTCTCTCTCTCTCTCTCTATCTCTTTCTGCCATCCCCCCAGCATCATCACCTGAGCATCAGACCCCCTTCCCTCAGGCCCCCACGGCTTATCCTTCATGGCAGGGTGGTGGGGAGCTACTCAACCCAACCAAAAGGATCCAGCTCTGGGGAGGTGCCATCTCAAGGCAGTGCCTGCGGGGAACGGTGTCATGCCGCTTGGCCAAGGGCCAATTTTTCTGCTTTTCTTTACAGAGGGGGAGCATGCAATGCTGAAAATGGCATGCATCATGCACATCCACACGCTGCACACCGGTTGGCTGCTCCTCCTCCACATCCCAACGTGTGGGACTCAGCATGGCAACATGCCGTGTACTTGTTTTAGTTAGTGGATTGTTATTGCCGGATCTGATGACAGATCATTTTAAGATATACAGTATGTGCAATAAGATTATATATTGGTAAGAGAGAGGTGTTAATACATGTATAATGCACGTATAATGTGGGTTGGTAATTGTCTGATATGGATTTATGAACTTACAGGACATTGTTGAAAATGTGCCATAAACCCAACAATTTGCATCCTGTTTAAAAATAAAATTTTTATCATCATCATCAACACCCAGCCTCCACTAGGTGTCAGGCAAATGCCGGTGAATGTTCCCCACCCTCCCTGGGAGAAGAGAGCTGTCCCCTGGATGCTTGATCTTCTCGCTCCCTGGCCGACCCCCGATGACCTGCTCACACTGCAAACATGGGTCGTTGGCATGGCAGGAGGTAAGGCATGATGCCTCAGCCCTCCATGCCACTGGGCCGGCCTCCACATCTTTCTTTGTACCTGCTATGCTGCTACAAGTCCCCAGATGTTGGGCAGTACTAGTTGGGATCCCTTCCTCCCCTGCCACTGAGGTTCCCCTAGACCTAGTCTCCTCCACAATCAGTTTAAATGTCTGATATAGACATTAAACATCTGCCCAGGTGTGCAGGCCCCCTGTCCTGTCAGATGAATTCCATCAGCCTTGAAGAACCTCCTGTCCCAAAAGGCCCCCGTCCCCCACAAAGTGGTATCCCTTATCCTTACACCATCCCTTAATCCATCTATTAAACTCCTCTATTACCCCTTCCTTATCCCCTGCTTCCCCTCCCTGCCCCACACAGGGGAGACTTTTGAAAAGGCCAAGGAGGCCAAGTGTGCTGCCAGTCTGTCTTCCCATCTATGAAAGTTCCACTTCACCATCTCCACTGACTGGTTCACGAGATCACTGGTACCCGGGTGTACCAGCACCCCAGTTATCCCTGCTCCCTATCCACCATCCTCCCTATCCTGTCTAAATCCCAGATGGCAGATGCCCCAGGAAGGCACTGGACCATCCCCCTCCCGTCCATCCCCCTACCACCACCTCTCTACCCCCCAATCATTGAGTCCTCCACCACTAAGACTCTCCTGGCAGACTTGCTTCTCTTTGGTGCCAAAACGTTCCCTTTCCCATCAACTGTCTCAAAGATGCCCCCCAGCAGAGTCAAGTGACTGAACCTCCTCTAGGGGCATGAAGCTATTCGCCATTTGGATGGTGAGGGGCCGGAGAACCTCCTTGTGGCTAACCCTGCTTTCCCTCCCCATCCCCCTCTCCCCCACTGTCCACCCCCCTGGACCTGTGGGTCTCTGAGGGAGTGGGGGTGGGCTCCTGGTGAACTGATCTGATGACACAGCTGAGATATTTCTACCCTTGCTGCCACCAACTGAGCCTAGAGCTCCAACAAGGATCTACTGCTGGGGCAGTGCCCTCTCCTTCAGAGCATATCCCTAGAGAAGAGAGCCCACAACCAGCACAATTGACTGTCTTGTCTTTAAAACCCATCCCCATAAAGACCTGCACTAAGAAGACATCTAATTTAAGTTATAGAGCTCTCCCAGTTGGGGTCTAGCTGTAAGGCTCAGCTATAGCACATAAAAACGGGGATAAAACAAAACTACCTTGTAGAGCTCACCCAGATAGGGTGTAGCTGCAAGCTTGGTTATAGCACAAAATAACAGGAGTTAAAACTACCTTGTAGTGCTTACCCAGGTAGGGTGTCGCTGTATGATTTCACTATAGCACAACACAGCCCTGCAAATGAAAAGTTCCATAGCTATAGCACATTTTATGCATATTTTGTTTCCTATATCCTTTTCCCTATCCCTTTGGGCTAGGGAATTCCTTTAGCCCTCTCTTAACTTTTCCCCACTTAGCTTCTCTCTTGGCAAACAGAACTGTAGTTTGTGAGTGAGCCAGCAATGGTTATTAGCTAGTGTATAGCACCATGTGGGGGGTGCACAGGTGCCATGCCCAGTAACTGTTGCCAGCCCTCTGGGCAAAAGCTTTGCTCCCTCATGGTCTTAGTGCCTCCGGCCCACATCTGTAAGTGGTAATCAATGGTGAAGATATTCTGGAAGAACAATGGTTACGGTAAGTACGTAACTTTCATATCTGTCCCTTTTCTCCCTGGCCCCACCACCTGGACAATCAGGCTTGTCTTGGCTGCACCCTTCCTTGGGTTAGATGGGTGGGCATGTCGCTGATGTCAATGTTGCTCCTTAGTCGTTAGGCAAGGGTGTGTGTTATTGCCGGTGATGCATGTCTTCTCCCTGCAGGCTGAGCGCCTCCCCTCAGTGACTCGTTCAAACCCCAGCTGGTGCCAACATGGGATTCCCGGTCTCAAACCCGAGCAATGGCTGTCCCTCTCAAGAAGAAATGGTAGGGGCTGCCTAATGGCCCATTGGGTAGTGTGATTCCAAGTTGATTTAATTCTGAGTCCAATAAATACCTCAGAATCAGAAATGGAATCCTAAATTATCCATAGTTCTGTAAACTAAATTTTATTACTATATAATTACTGATTAGGGTCAATTACAAAGCAAAACCAGTGCCTAAAATTCTCCATTACACACACTGAGTTACACACAAGAGTCTGTAATAGAGAATTGTCTCACTCTCACTCTCACGCACACTGCACTGAGCACGAGACACAGCAGCTGAGACAAAATCTACCTGCATTTTCAATCCACTCTTGGACACTGTTCACAATAATTATAAAAACTAAAAATGAGAAGCAGAGAAAACTTTCTTTTTGGTTTTAAACACCCTTGGGTGTTTGAATCAATCTCATGGTTCATGTGGTATCAGATATCTTAATATGTAAACAAAATAATCATTACACACTGTTGCCCATACAATAATCTCATTACATTGCCTTTCAAAGCAAGTTGAAGCACTTTACAGAACAGTCAAAAAAGCATAAATAAACATAGCAACCAGCATGTTCAACTCTTTTTTTCCACTGTATTATCTTCCACCCTTTACACAGCTGCTCTCCTTCCTCCCTGGTCACCAGTCCTCCGTTACCCACAATATCAGGGATTTACCTTGGTGGAGGTTCCCCATGGATATACCCCTCACAGATATACCTCCGTGGCAGGGGCAGAGGCTGGAGGGTAATCCCCCCACCAAAGCACAGTCCAGATATCCTCAGGACCCTGTAGGTAGTGTGGGGGCTACAATGACCAGGAAATAATCCTGCGGCTTACTACGGATATTTCCATGTTCTGACCCCGCCCTTCTCCCCAGCATCAGGCCACGCCCCAAGGCTGCCATGCACACTCTAGCATGCCCCTGTGGGAGAGTTTAGCTCCTTGGTGCACTGCAAGGATTGCTGGAGGAGCAGAACTGATGCCATTCCTCCCTGACTGGGAGACCTGCCACGTGACAACACAGCCCTTGGGGTTGCCCAGCTGGCTTCCTGGGCTTGCTTCCAAAGTCAGGTCGCTGACATGGTAGCACACAGTGCTACCCACTGAGCCACTAGGTGGCCCCAAAATATGCAACTCTTAAAGAGCAGTTTTGCACTTCCATATACCTGGTACTTTCACAGATATAACATTTCAGCCATTACAAGCTACTAGAAAACACATTGTTTAAATATTCACTTTTCCTTGCCAGGGCTGGGTTTGTAACAAATACTAGTTGCCTAGCTACAAAGACAGTATAAAAGCACCAACTTCATGAGTCTTTGGCTATAATGTTGTAGCACTTCCCAAGAAAACAGACTGTGATGTCAGAAACACAGTAATTATGAGGTCAGCTGAGGACACTCCGGTGCATTTTGAAACATACAGTGAATGTTTTGTTATCTGGAGTTTATAGCTAACCAATAACTGGAGGAAATAAATAAAATCAGGAAACACTACAGCTAATGTAATAGTCTGAAACCTTTTTCTTTCAGTAGATACCTCCTGTAAATAACTTTTTAGGGCATCCTAAACATAATTGTGGATCTGCCTGTGTAGCTCCAAAGGATATCCCCATTTTATTATTCACATGTTACCGAGCTTTATTCTTGCACTTTTGCTGCCAAACCATGCCATTCTCTACCCCAGGACAGGTTGCCTTTTAGATGTCCTTCATACATTTCGATCAGCTATCATATCCATTAAGCCGTTGATGTATTCAATGTCGTTAATCTATTCTCATTATTGCTAATTACGGTTTGTGCACTTGCCTGGTTGTATTTATTTGAGTAGCTGATGATTTCCTCATGTGCCTTGTGTCAAAATTGCTGCCACATTTTGGATTATATGCACTTTGTTTTACATTAACTTTTTATTGCATTTTAAACACGCATCCTAGATAACATACAGTATTGTATGTATGCAAAGTCCCCCAGCGTGGCACTTGTCCTGGCCAGACTCAAAGTCCTTTGCTGTCCTCGTCATGTCATAAAATAGCTTATAGGAGGTATACTGCTGTCAAAGCATTCATGTGTATACAGTGCATGGCACATTAACTGTCACTAACTTGTCTGCTGATCCTTGTAAGACAGATCCAGTGACGGGCTCCAGAAATGTCAAGCATCTCTACCTAATAGTATTACTAGGAGAAGGAACTGCATAGAGTAGTGATGATGGCAAATTATGAAATCACGAGTTCGCTTACTGTAGGTCAGACTATGATGGTGGTATGCATTCATCTTTTAGGGGATCTTTGGTGGTCTAGTGGTTAAGATTCAATGCTCTCACTGTCGTGGCCAGGGTTTGGTTCCTGGTCAGGGAAGGTGCTTTGCTTTTATAGGATGCCAGTATAGCTTAGATGGTTAAAGCACCAAACTGAGAATGCGGAGGACCAGCAGACATTCGTTTGAAACCCACAGTCACCACTTACATACTGTGTGACCCTGAGCAAATCACTTAACCTCCCCGTGCTCCTGGGATGTGCCTTGAAATTAGTTTTTCTCAGGGTGGCAGAGGAGTATTATAAGGTGGTAGGCAAGGCTAGTGGGATGCTGGGGTGCTTAGGGAGAAAGATTTCTAGCAGGAGGAGGGGGGTGGTGCTACCACTGTAACACTCACTAGTGAGACTCTACCTAGAGTTACAAAATCACACATACCCCCATAATGTAAAGCACCATGGGCTGTGTATACAAATCACCACAGTATATTATGCTGGGTCAACTTTAAGCAGAAATGCATGGTACCAAAAGGTCTCTCACACAGTCTGCAAAGGGTGCCAACAGAAGACATATTGCCTAAGTGCTTGAGCGCTGAGGTTCTTTGTCTCCTACTTAGAGTACTCTGCCCAGTACTAGAGGCTGCACCTCTGCAAGGACATTGAAAGGGTGGAAGCGGTCCAGGTAAGTGCTACCAGAATGGTGTGTGGGTTGCACGAGAAGTCATACAAGAAGAGGCTGTGGAACTCAACATGTACTCCCTGGAGGAGAGGAGAGTGAGAGGGGACATGATTGAGACTTATAAGTACCTCACAGGGCTGAACAAGGTGCAGGTGGGGAGTCTTTTTTAGAGGAATAGAAGTGCCGAACACAGGGGCATGCAATGGGGGGAGGGGGAGTTTGAGAAAGATGTGAAGAAATACTTCTTCATTGAAAGGGTGGTGCACTCCTGGAACAGCCTGCCAGTAGAGGTGGTGGGGGCTAAAACAGTAGGGGGATTCAAGCATGTGTGAGATAGGCACACAGGTATAATAGGTGGTGGAAAGGGAGGCAGGAGGGACACCGGTGACCAAATGGGGTCCCGGTGTTGGAATAGGAAAAATAGGGCAGACTGGATGCACCAACTGGTGCTTTTCTGATGGCAAATTCTGCGTTTCTATGTTTCTATCTGTGCTTAGGAAGAAGAATAAAAATCTGTATTCATATAACACTTTTCATACACATAATATCCCAAAGTGCTTTACAAGCAATCAGACAAACTGGTAGTGAAGTGACTGCAAGCATGTAGTGGCAGCCAATTCTGCTCATCAACATCCACACTCCACCACACACAATTTCCTGAACCAGTTTTATGGGAAAGGGAATGGTGGCCAAGATGTTGGGGGAAAAAAATCCCCATCTCTTGCAAAAAGTGCTTTCTTTTACTTCCACTGTACACTCACCAGGACTGCACCAGACAGGGGTAGAAGGGACCTTGGTTTAATATCTCATCCAAAGGATGGCACACCCTGGCAGTACAGCAAGCACCCACCCCCAACTGAACTGCCAAAGTTTTGGGTATAAACCAATTCTTAGTGTGGGGCTAGAACCCACAACCTTCTGGCCCAGAGGCAGATGTGCTACTAACTGAGCAATGCTGACATCTAAAAAAATCTTCAGCCTTCTAGTCCTTCCCTATTCTGTTTTTCACTTTTATTGCAGGAAAAACTCCATTGAGCAGGCTCATTTACAAGGAGTTCCTGGTTACAAAGCATTGGCAGAAAAAAAGAAAGAAGTGTAGGTGGTATGCAAACACAATTAGAACGGAGAAACATTGAAGATACAAGATGTGGGGCAATTCCATGGCGGTAGTAGAGAACACAATGCATAACATCTTTACATGACAGCAATAAGAGTAATAATGCATGACATTTATAAGTTTGCAACAGAGGAGGGGTAGGGAGGACTCAAGCAAGGTGCATTAAGCAAAAGCATTGGAGTAAGTGCTAGGTAGCCTTATGGGGTATGGAAGAGAATTAAGTAGGAAAGGGATATTTTTTGGGAGGGGAGGTGGAGGACTGTAACACTGGTATGTGGTGGTTACTAGTAAACCCAGCAGAGACATAATGGGGAGGGACTAAAGGAAAGGAAGAATTGATGGACGGTAAAAGGGCACCTGGGAGGGCGAATGACAGGGTAGACTATGGGTTAGTGGGGGGATGGTGGAGAGGAGGGGTAATTGAGGGGAAGATGCAGTATGAAGAGAGAGGACAGAGGGGTGGGGAAGAGAAGTAACGTGCATGGGAACATGCATGAGTGTCTGAGATGGAGGGAGGTGGGAGGACAAAGAGTGAAGGATGAAAGAGGAGGGATAGACAAGAGGAGATTAGAATTAAATGCACATATGCCAGGGGTAGGGGTGGGAAAGGGTTGGGGATGGGGAAGGTAGGGGTAGGCGTGAGGTGGGGAGGGGAGCAGGAGGTGGAGGGAAGGAGAGTGAGGGGCATGGAGAGTAGGGGAAGGAGGAGATGGGACGGGTGGGGTAGGGGAGCAGAAGGTAGAGGGAAGGAATGCAGAGAGAGGGACATGGAGTACAGGAAGAAGGAGATGGAATGGAAGGAATAGGAATGGAAGAGAAGAAGGGGAGCGAGGGGTGGGTGGGAGGAAGAGGGAAGGGGGAAGGCAGGGGGTAGAAGTGTGGGTAGGAAGTGATGAGAGAAGAGGCTAGGTCCTGTGGCAGTTGCACACTTCTTTAAACTCTGTGGCTAGAGATTTAAAGAAATTTATTGAGACAGTGCTGGTCAGCTTGTTAGAAGGATGAACGCTAATAGAAGGCTAATGCTACCATTCCCTAAGAAAACACTGACTTCACAGTTGTAGTAAGAGGCACCTCTTTTTTTTCCCCTTTTTACATTAATGAACAATGCGGTTTACAGGGGTGAAAGCACTGAATAAGAAAAAGACATTCCCTGTTTGAGACAACTGGATATAATTTAACATGTAGCTGTGAATCCAAGCAACACTTCAGAAAGTTCTGAGGTTAAAGGGACACTGTCAACCCTCTTAGGCCTCAAAGTGTCCCACATTTAAAACAAGCATTTGTCAATGCTGAATGTTGATTGCGTTGGTCCATTGAGCTCGCTCACTGCCCCTGTATCACTCACTCGTTCTGTTTCTCCAGGTGCTACAGGCTGCTGTTTTGTACTGGGCTCCTGTCTGTGTTGGCACGTTTTTCTGCCCACAAAGAAATCTGCAGGTGTCCTGACAGAGCTCTGTTGAGGTGGGTCACTCCCCATCTCTCACTCGCTCATTCTGTTTCTGCTGGTGCTGCAGGTTGCTCTTTTGTACGGGGCTCCCACCTCTGTTGGCAGCTTTTTCTGCCCACAAAGAAATCTGCAGCAGTCATGACACAGGTCCGTTGAGGTAGCTCAGTCCTCCTCTCTCACTCGCTCATTCCCTTTCTGCTGGCGCTGCAGGCCGGCCTTTTGTACTGGGTTCCTGCTTGCATTGCCTCCTTTTTCTGCCCACAAAGAAATCCACAGCAGTCACGATAGAGCTCCGTTGAGCTCGCTCACTCCCCTCTCTCACTCGCTCGTTGTGTTTCTCCCAGCGCTGCAGGCTGCCCTTTTGTACTGGGCTTCTGCCTGCGTAGGCACCTTTTTCTGCCCACAAAGAAATCCGTAGGTGTCCCGATAGAACTCTGTTGAGGTTGCTCACTCCGCCTGTCTCAATCACTCATTCTGTTTCTCCTGGCACTGCAGGCTGCTGTTTTGTAGTGGTCTCCTGCCTCTGTTGGCGCCTTTTCCTGCCCACAAACAAATCTGCAGCAGTCCTGACAGAGCTCCGTTGAGCTCGCTCACTCCCCCTCTCTCACTCACTTGTTCCATCTCTGTCGGCACTGCAGGTTGCCGTTTTGTACTGGGCTCCTGCCTGCATTGCCACCTTCTTCTGGCCACAAAGAAATCTGCAGCAGTCACGATAGAGCTCCGTTGAGCTCACTCACTCACTCCCCCTCTCTCACTCGTTTGTTCTT
This sequence comes from Neoceratodus forsteri, assembly GCA_016271365.2. Classification (NCBI taxonomy): domain Eukaryota; kingdom Metazoa; phylum Chordata; order Ceratodontiformes; family Ceratodontidae; genus Neoceratodus; species Neoceratodus forsteri. Next base: position 48,053,016 of record JADMNL010000027.1, read on the forward strand.
TTTCTCTCGCCACTGCAGGCTGCCCTTTTGTACTGGACCCCTGTGCGCATTGCTGACTTTTTCTGCCCACAAAGAAATCTGCAGCAGTCCCAACAGAGCTCTGTTGAGCTCACTCACTTCCCCTCCCTCACTCGCTCGTCCTGTGTCTCCCGCTGCTGCAGGCTGCCCTTTTGTACTGGGTTTCTGCCTGCATTGCCGGCTTTGTCTGCCCACAAAGACATGTGCAGCAGTCCCGACACAGAGCTCAGTTGGTCGCTCGCTCCCCTCTCTCACTCGCTGGTTCCATTTCTGCTGGGGCCTACAGGCTGGCCCTGTTGTACTGGGCTCCTGCCTGCATTGCCGCCTTTTTCTGCCCACAAAGAAATCCACAGCAGTCATGATAGACCTCTGTTGAGCTCGCTCACTCCCCCTTTCTCACTCGCTCGTTCTGTTTCTCCCAGTGCTGCAGGCTGCCCTTTTGTACTGGGCTCCTGCCTGGGTTGGCACCTTTTCCTGCACACAAACAAATCTACAGCAGTCCTGACAGAGCTCCGTTGAGCTCGCTCACTCCTCCTCTCTCACTCACTTGTTCCGTCTCTGTCGGCGCTGCAGGTTGCTGTTTTGTACGGGGCTCCTGCCTGCATTGCCGCCTTCTTCTGGCCACAAAGAAATCTGCAGCAGTCACGATAGAGCTCCATTGAGCTCACTCACTCCCCCTCCCTCACTCGCTCATTCTGTGTCTCCCGCTGCTGCAGGCTGCCCTTTTGTACTGGGTTCCTGCCTGCGTTGCCGTTGTTTTCTGCCCACAAAGACATGTGCAGCAGTCCTGACACAGCTCCGTTGAGCTCACTCACTCCTCCTCTCTCACGCTCATTCTGTTTTTGCTGGTGCTGCAGGCTGGCCTTTTGTACTGGGCTCCTGCCTCCATTGCCGCCTTTTCCTGGCCACAAAGAAATCTGCAGCAGTCATGATACACCTCCGTTGAGCTCACTCACTCCCCCCTCTCACTTGCTCGTTCTGTTTCTCCTGGCACTACGGGCTGCCCTTTTCTACTGGGCTCCTGCCTGCATTGGCACTTTTTCCTGCCCACAAAGAAATCTGCAGCTGTCCTGACAGAGCTCCGTTGAGGTGGCTCACTCCCCCTGTCTCACTTGCTCATTCTGTTTCTCCTGGCACTGCAAGCTGCCCTTTTGTACTGGGCTGCTGCCTCTGTCAGCACCTTTTTCTACCCACAAAAAATTTGCAGCAGTCCTGACAAAGCTCCTTTGGCCTCATTCACTCCCCCTGTCTCACTTGCTCGTTCCATTTCTGCCGGCGCTGCAGGCTGCCCTTCTGTCTGGGTTCCTGCCTGCGTTGCACCTATTCTACCCACAAAGAAATCCGCAGCAGTCATGATAAAGCTCCGCTGAGCATCATAAACCCCTCTCTCCTCGCTCATTCTGTTTCTCCCACGCTGCAGGCTGCTCTGTACCAGCCCCCTGCATGCTATCGTCTTTTCATGTCGACAAAGAAATCCACAGTAGTCCCAACAGAGCACCGTTGAGCTCACTCCCCCCCCACTTGCTCATTCTGTATCTCTCGCTGCTGCAGGCTGCCCTTTGTACTGGGCTCCTGCCTGCATTGTCGCCTTTTCTTGCCCACACAGAAATCTGCAGCAGTCCCGACAGAGCTCAGTTGAGCTCTGTCACTCCCCCCCCCCCAGTCGCTCGATCCTAATCTGTCCTAAACACTGATTTCTGACATCGACTGCGGTATTGTGCGCTGGAAGCGTGGAAACACATTTCGGCCAGGATGTGAAAAATGACAGCTGTACTGTTCATAAGGAGGTGTGAACAAATGCCAGTGTTGAAAATCTGGCGTGAAAATATTATTAATTTGCAAACTTACAAGGGTGCGTGGAACCTGTACAACACACGCTTGTAACACAGTCATTTTATGGAGTTTCATCACAAAATTTTCAAGATAGGCATTTTAGGACCTCTGCTCATGAACAGTGTCTATGTGATTTTCTTAATATGTCCCGAATGCTGATTTCCCACAGCGACTGCGCAATTGTGCGCCAGAAGAGCGAAAACGCATTTTGGCCAGGATGTGAAAAATGACAGCTGCACTGTTCATCAGGAGGTGTGGCAAAATGGCAATACTGAAAATCTGGAGTGAAAATGTTGCAAAGTTGCGAATGCACAAGCGTGTGTGGAAACTGCACAATGCACATTTGTAACACACTCATTTTATGGACTTTCGTCACCAAATTTTCAATATAGGCATTTTAGGACCTCTACTAATGAACAGTGTTACTGTCATTTTCATAATGTGTCCTGCACACTGATTTCCCACAGCGACCACGTGATTCTGCGCCGGAACTGCGAAAGCACATTTCGGCCAGGATGTGAAAAATGACAGCTATACTGTTCATAAGGAGGTGTAGAACAATGGCAATGTTGAAAATCGGGAGTGAAAATATTATTAATTCATGAAGTTACGAGCGTGCGTGCAAACTGAGCAACGCACGCTCGTAACACACTCATTTTAAGGAGTATCATCACCAAATTTTCACCATAGGCATTTTAGGACCTCTGCTCATGAACAATGCCACTGTCATTTTCTTAATCTGTCCTGAACACTGATTTCCCATAGCGACCACACTATTCTGCGCCAGAAGTGTGAAACCACAGTTCGGCCAGGATGTGGAAAATGACAGCTGTACTGTTCATAAGGAGGTCTTAAAAAATGCCAGTATTGAAAATCTGGCATGAAAATATTGCAAATTCGCAAAATTACAAGTGTGCGTAGCAACTGTGCAACGCACGCTTGTGCAACAGTAATTTTTTGGGATTTTTCCCACCAAATTTGCAGTATAGGCTTTTTGAGAGTCCACATCATGAACACTGGCACTGTCGTTTCATTAATCAGTCCCGAAAGGGGATTCCATGCAGTGAATGCGAAATTACCTTTCGATGCTGAATAACAACATGACAGTGCCAGAATTCATGAGGAGGGGTACCAAAAACTCCATGTTGAAAATTTGGTGCCAAAATTCCACAAAATGCCTGAGATATGCATCAAAGTTGAAAAAACCTATTTATTCCATTATACAGCTTACCGGCATTTCCTCAGTTTGTGGTTGGCTTTGAAGAGTGCAGGTGTGTTCCCGGTCCACCGAAGATCGTTGCACCGGACTCCAGAGGTAAGTATGGGGTGAGTGGGGGTGTGGGGAGGCTGGGTGTGCAGTGGGTGGGCGCGGGTTGTGGGAGGGGGGCAGGGAGACCACCGAGGGACCATTTCCTGTTTTACAGGTTAAAAATAAAAAAGACATCGCAGGACTGTTTTTTATTTTACAGGGGCATGTGGCACACTGGGGTGGGCTCCCAGCGTGCCAACGGAGACTTTCTTTTTTTGGGGAGGGAAGCTGTAGCCGATGGGGGATTGGGCACCCCCATCGCACAAACAAAAAGGGGGGTATATATTACGCCGACGGGATTGGAGCACCCTTCGCACACAACAGAAGGGTGACATTGTGCGATGGGGATTGGACACCCCGTCGGGCAGACAACAAAAGCGGGGGGTTTACATAATGCCAATGGGGGAATTAGGCTCCCCGTTAGAAACATAAATCTTGCGGCACTGAAGCCGGCCGAGTTAGGGCCCCCGCCGGCAAATAAAGCAGTGGGGGCACATGCTGCCGAGGATTGGGCACCCTCGGCGGAGGAGTAATATTGTTTGTGAACACGGTGGCAAGCTGCGCCATGTTCACAAACAATATCAGTGTTCAAGATCCTGCCCTGCAATGACAGGTCGCTCCCTCATTGAAAGCGAATGACTGGCGCTGCATTGGCCGGTAACCTGATTGCCTGGCGGCTAAATACAAGTTGGTGGCATGCTGGCTGAACTAGTGTCAGCAGTAGCGTGCCATGGCATTGGGGGAAGCGGGCCAAGCCTTTAAAGGCTGTGGGGGCATTGGCCACAACAGTGCCCCGCCTCCACAACCTGCTTCTGGAGAAAGCTGCCACAATATGTTTCTTGCGCATGCTCTCAATCAACATAAAAACACATTTTATGATTGTTCACATTCTGTAGTGACTACTGAAAGTACTGATGTAGCTTGTAGTTTGATTCTGATTCTTTTTTTTTTTCTTTTAAAAATTAAAAAACAGAGTACCCAAAATTCTGGTGTTACCACACAAAATCATGTTTGGTTACATTCCTTGATTAACTCCCACTGCATCTTTCCTGGTCTTAGGAACACCCCCAACACAGTCTAGCCACTCATTATGCAGTGAGAGTAGAGAAGACTATTGTATCAAGAGTGCCTGCAGTGTTTGGAGGTGTTTCTAATGTTCAGGAAGTATACAATAAGAGTAGATCAAGGATTTGAAACAAAACGAGGTTGGGTATTACTGTGCATTAGCATGCATTTCAGTTCTGCTAAGCAAGGAGGTAGATAAAACAACCAGCAACATTAATGAAGTTTAGAGAAGGTACACAATCATAAAATGTGGGGTTTTAACCAGAAATAAAATGATGTAAAAAAAGGTTGACAGGGTCCCTTTAAAATACGTTTGTGACTTTGTGCCACATTTTAAAGATCACATTATCACAGGGCAACTCATTGCCAGTGATTTATTAGCATATGAATCATCAAAAGCCATGCAGCTTCTTCACTAGCTGTGACAGGAGTAAACTACAGACGGAAAGAGAAACAGTTTACCTTTGCATGTGGAATATACAGTACAAAGTGAGGTTAATGGAGGCAAAATGTAAGTTCAAACACAGTCCCTCCTGGGATCCAGTCAAAAAGAACAACTTAAAGCAGCAGTGCGCCTTATTGTGAAAATTTTGACCGATACTTTTTTGCTGCATTTCAGATTGCCAGTTACTTCCTGTCTTGTATGTTACCCTTATTTCCAGATTTTGAGACTGCTTTAGCACTATTTTGTTTCATCTGAAATATTAAAAGGAGCACTCCTTTTAATATGGGTCGTACTAGGTTTTCATTCGTATTCTCAGCTGCTTTTTGTACACCTAGGGCCAGATATTTACAACTTTCCCCAGTTTGACCAAACCAGGTTTTGTGCAGAAGTGCCATATTGAAAAGCCCAGATATGTGGGCGCACTGGGCTTGCACCAGGGCAAAGAGTGGAGGGGAGTGCAAGGCAAAACTATGCAAATGGGGGGGGGGGGGGGCATGGACCTGAATAGCCGATATTCAGAGTATTTGCCTCACGCAAGGGTGCCTAGAGCGGCCCCTTTGCATGGAGCAAATGCCATCAAACAAAACCAGGTCTTAACCTGGCACAACCCTAGTGGCCACCAGAGATAGTTTGTTGGCACCCCCCAACACATTAGGCTCCAGTGTCGTGTGGCACCCCCCTTCCTCCAATCCCAGTCTCACTGTCCAGTGGTCCCTCCCCCCTCTCTCATTCTCTGATTGCTGTCCCTGTATAAACAAATATATTCCCTACTAGTGCAGTGGTCCTTTCCCTCTCTCCTGTTTTCTGATTGCTGTCCCTGTATAAACAAATATATTCCCTGGTAGTCCAGTGGTTCCTCCCCCTTCCCCATTCTCCGATCTAAAACAAATATATTCTCTGGCACTCCAGTGGTTCCTCCCCCATTCTCTGATCCCCATCCCCACAAAAAATAAAATATTCCCTGGTACTCTAGTGGTCCCTCCCCCTTCCCTATTCTACGATCACCGTCCCCTTATAAAACCATAGATTCCCTGGTAGTGTAGTGGTCACCCCCACTCTGATCGCTGTCCCATTATTTAATTTTTTAACATTTCCCTGGTAGTCTAGTGGTCCCTCCCCATCCCAGATCACCGTCCCATTAAATACTAAGTAACATATCCCTGATGGTCTAGTGTACCCTCATCCCCCCTCCCACCCTGGCAAGTAGTGACCCACCAACCCTCCCCCATCCTGACCCCCTACCGGCAACTGACACAGCCCTCCTCTCTAGACCACAGCCAGCTGCCAACTGAGCTGTCACTGAATGCATACTGTATAAAGTATGTGCTTGAGACAGGGTGGAATAGGACCCTATCCCAGTTGTTAGAGAAAGTGTTTAAAATGCAAGAATCTGTCCTTTCCTGTCTATTTGTCTGTCTGGTTGTGCAACCAAATGTTCCTGTGAGACTTCGGATTTAATCACCCCGACAATCTCGCAATTTTTTGCCTCTTACTGTATCTCAGCCCTCCCTTGCTGTTTGTGTTTCCTCCCTTGCATATCTGCTGATATAAAAGATATGTGGAAATCATTATATGAAAATGTAACTGATATTGGGATCCCTTTTGTTTAGAAAATATAGTGTTACTCTTGAAATATGTATAATTATATTTTGAGATTATTGCAGAAAGCTATTGTAAACTCTAGAGGTTACCTTAGTGCAAATCTTTGAGCCTTTTGCAAAAGCTGTGAAAAAGGGGGCCTCTCAGCTCGGGCACAATGTGTTCTAGCAGCTCCTACCTGATATTGTACAAAAACAGAATGCTTGCTAAGAGTGGGGGATGGAAGGACATATTAAAGAGCTAAGCTACAACTGCAAGAGAGATTAGAAGAAAAAGGGACACAGAGACTGAAAGAAAACTCTATTTTATTTTGCCTTTGTAAATAGTTATCCTGAACAAGTTTATTTCATGATACTGCTAGTGTAAATAAATAATTTTTGGTGAACTCCGCAACTGCTCCTGTTTTTTCTATGCTTCCTGACCTGTGCCTTGACAACAGATGGTGTCAGCCTCGGTGGGATTTATGCCGTGCATACCCTAAGACAGGAGTTTTGTGCGTGGGTACTGGACTTAGTACCAGGGAAGCACAGAGGAAGGTATGGATTCTGCAGCAGCAAGTCCAGGAGTGGTTACCAGGAGAATGCGAGCCAAACTAGCAGAGACAGAAGTCCAATCTGAGATTGTACAGCCACCACAAGTTATGGAAAAAGAACAGGCAATGACAGAACCTAAAAGCCTGATGGACTTTTTCAAATGGTGTACAACAAAAAAGAGACCAAGAAGCAGAGAGAAAAATAGAGTCAACATTTAGAAGCGCAGAGGAGAGAAGAGATGCAGTGACAAGAGCAGCGATGGCTGGATGCCTTGCAAGCTATTAAAGGCAGACGATCCGGCACAGATTCAGACGAGCAAGAAAATGCAAGCAACTTAACAACCATTAAACTTACAAACTTGTGTCCCTCGGATGATAATGAGGCATACCTGACAACTTTTGAAAGAGTTGCCACAGCCTGCCAATGGCCAAAACAGCAATGGACAATCAAACTGGTACCCTGCCTGACAGGGAAAGCCCAGCTTGCCTACAGCAGTATGGACACTGCACAGTCAGAAAACTATGACCTGGTGAAAAGCGAAATCCTGAAAAGGTATGACATCTTCAGAGAGACATACAGGCAGCGATTTCAATCTCTGAGGTACATCTCGGTTGACAATCCTCGAGAAGCCTTCACCCAACTCAGAGAACTTCTGATAAAATGGATCCAACCAGAGAGCAAAACAGTCCCACACATCATCGACGCATTTGCCATGGAGCAATTCATCAACATCTTCCCTACAGAGGTGCAACTGTAGGTAAAAGAACACAGACCAGAGAGTGGGGAAAAGGCTGTTTCTTTGGCTGAGGACTACCAAATAGCCAGACAGATGCCACAGCAGCACGGTAACAGCCAAGCACTGGTAACACACTCTTTTTCCCATTTAAATTCCAAGCCTGATAAGAACTCTGGTGGGGGTAACAAAGCTATGCCCAAAGATGTTATCTGCTATAACTGTAATAAGCCAGGCCATTTTGCAAAAAACTGCTGTAGTGAGAGTGGCACTGGAGCGGATGTGTCCTTGGCAAATTGGGGCAAGTACTTAACAGATGTGAAGGTTGGGGATAAGACTGTGAAGGGACTCATTGATTTGGGAAGCAGACAGACCCTAGGGCATGTTAAAGTGCTGGGAAAACACTGTGCAAAGGGACCAGGTACTGGTGTCATCTGCATTCACGGGGACACTCGATACTATCCCACCACCTAAATGACTCTGATCGTTAAGGGTGTGTCGTACCAAATAAAAGTGGAGGTAGTACCAAAGTTACCTGTACCTGTGATTATTGGAAATGACTTTCCAGGATTTATTGAGTTGATCAAAGAGGGAGTAAATCCTGATGTTTCAGCAGCAGTTGTGACAAGAGCCCAGGCAAAGAAAAAATTTCAGACGGTGGGGACACTTTTCCTTTCAAAGATTTTGATTCAGACTTGTTTGAGCACAGCCCCAAGATCTGGAAATCCAGAAAAGAAAGATGAAGCCTGAAGAAACTTTGGCAACAAATGACTGATGGACATGAAGGGTTAATATGAAAATGTTGAAACTAAACCGATAACTGTGATTTTTTTTCGGAACAAGCTAACAATGTTTCTCTCCAAGGTTATTTTAAGCAGCTGGGGGTGAAATCAAAGCAGGGTGGACCAATGTTTAAAAAATGTAATGGGTTATTGTACAGAGTTTGGATTAAACTTCAGACACAGGAACAGACAGAACAATTAGTTATACCACTGACGTATAGAACAGAGTTGTTACAGATAGCACATGGTAGTCCTATGACTGGTCACTCAGGGATTGCTGTATAGATTTTACTGGCCTGGAATTCATGAAGATGTTGCTACCTATTGTAATTCCTGTGCTGAGTGTCAGAAAGTAGCCCCAGTCACTAGAAAAGACAAGGTGCCCCTGGTGCCCCTACCCTTGATAGACGTGCCTTTTGAGAAAATTGCAATGGATGTGGTTAGTCCTTTAGATAAAAGTAAAAAGGGTAATAGATTTATCCTGGTACTATGTGACTGTGCTACTCGACACTCAGAAGCAGTTCCAATGCATACTGTTACAGCTCCAAAAGTTGCAGCAGAGCTTGCCAAAATTGTCAGCAGAGTGGGCATACCTAAAGAAATTATTACCAATCAGGGTAGTAATTTTGGTGCTGCATTGCTTAAGGAGCTGTAAAGACTACTAGGTATCACTGCCATAAGAACCTCCTCCTATCACCCTCAGACAGACGGTCTTGTTGAGCATTTTAACCAAACCTTAAAACGCATGTTAAAAAGGTTTGTAAAAGGGGAAGGGAAAGACTGGGACTAATACTTGCCTTACCTGCTTTTTGCTTGCAGGGAAGTGCCACAGGCATCAACAAGGTTTTCACCATTTGAAATGCTGTATGGTAGGCAGCCAAGAGGGCCACTGGATGTGATAAAAGAAATGTGGGAAGATAACCCCACCCAGAAACAATCTATATCTTCCCATGTGTGCCCTAAGAAAGAAGCTGGCAAAACATGTTGAAATTGCCCGTAGTAATCAGGAAGAGACCCCAAATCAGCAGAAGGTGTATTATGACCATGGGGTAAAAGAAAACATTTTCGAGCCAGGTGAAAAGGTTTTGCTACTAACAGAAAATAAGCTGTTAATGAAGTGGCAAGGGTCTTATAAAGTTCTTGGACATACTGGCACTGTGAACTACGAGACTGAAACCCCTGATAGGAAAAATCCTTCTAAGATATACCATGCTAACCTCCTCAAGAAATGGGTTGAAAAAATGCCAAAAGCTGCTATGCTGGTTTTACCAGAAACTGATAAGTAAGATATTGATGTAGCTTATGATAGACTAGAACAAATTAACTGCTGATGCTGTAAAGGTCAATGTTTCCTTAACCTCAGAGCAAACTGCAGACATTCGTAATGTGCTAAAGACATTTAATAGTACTTTACCACAGTACCAGGCTGAGCAAAAGGGGTTGAGCACGTAATAGTGACGAGGAATGCTCGTCCTCTTAGGCAAAAATATAAGGTTGCCAGAGCGGTTAAGAGTTGATGTGGTTAAGGGAAATACGGAAAATGAAAGAACTGGGTATCATAGAGGAGTCGAGGAGTGCTTGGTCATCTCCAATGGTAATTGTAAACAAAAAAGAAGGGGGTGTTAGAATCTGCCTTGATTTTAGGACACTTCAAGGGTCAGAATTTGGTAGTTATCCTATGCCCAGAATAGATGATTTGGTGGACAGCCTGGGGAGTGCAAAGTATATCAGTACCCTCGATCTCACCAGGGGTTACTGGCAAATACCATTTGCTAAAGAATCCAGGGACAAAACTGCATTTGTCCCCCTATAGGATTCCATAGGCCCAGTCCGCCACCTCAGCAGCCCCACGGAGGATCCATCCCAGCCGGGTAAGCGCACAGCACAGACCGGGGGAAGCCGAGAGCAGCCATGATTAGTTGCTTGCTCTGAGCAGGAACCCCTGATTGGACTACCGCCTTGTGCCTCAGCTCCTGATAGGCCTTTACTTTCACAGTGTTTCTCAGGGCTTAGCACCCATTCATTTCAGTGGGAAAAAGCCAAAAATTTTCATCGAATTTGTTGAAATATGTTTGTATTTGCCGCTTGTGTGCATTTTGAGAATTTATTTACAGCCAGTTTACTACTCACTACTGGTTAGCTGCATGTGTTTCAATTGAGAATCTGTTCAGCTAATTTTACTGCTTACAACTCTTGCTGTAACTTGGGAGACATCTTGGCTTTCTGTCTGACTACTTTAAACTCTCTTTTCGCTGCTCTGGCCCTGCTCTCCTCCCCCCAATCTCCCTTATTTTCACCTACCTCCTATCGCTTTCTCCTTCCCCTAGCTGCTGCACCCCTCGACCCAATTGGCACCAGGTCTAATTGCTTTTGGTCCTGTCTGTCGCTGGCCACCCTCCCCCCCCATTGTAATCCGTCTTTCTCCGCCATTCTACAGCGTTAGCATCTCTCTCCGCCATTCTACAGCGTTAGCCTCTCACGCCAACCGATTAATGCCCTGCTTCACTCCCTTTTGTCCTTTGCCTCCCTAAAGCTAACTGATCTCTCTGTTTCCCCCCTTAGACTCAGCCCCTGACTCGGGCTTACTCCCGTGCAGCGCAGCTCTCCTAACCTGCCTGCCCGCCCAGACCGCCACCTCAGCAGCCTCATGGAGGATCCATCCTAGCCGGGTAAGAGCACAGCATAGACTGGGGAAGCCGAGAGCAGCCGTGATTGGTTGCTTGCTCTGAGCAGGAACCCCTGATTAGACTACCACCTTGTGCCTCAGCTCCTGATAGGCCTTTCCTTTCTCAGAGCTTAGCACCCATTCATTTCAGTGGGAAAAAGCCGAACATTTTTGCCCGGCCCCCCCACCTCCTGCCTTTATTAAATAGACCCTAGCTCTGCCTCTCCCCTCTCTGTTCCCTCCCTGCCTCTACCCCATTGGTCCCTCCTAGGTTGTAGTTGTCCTGACTCTGCCTCTTTCCTCCTCTACACCCCCGTCTTTTCAACACTTTCTCTCTCATTCTGGGCTTTGCAGCCACACTTGAAATCTCTCTCTAATCATGCCTACCTCCATTAATATGCTGTTTTCTCCTACTATCCGCACCTCACTACTTCACCTTTCCTACCTCCCTGGAGCCTGCCACCCCCGTCCCCCCATCTACCAGCTAGACACCCAATATCACCACCTAGGTACCTCGCACTGTGAGCACCACTCTCCCTCAAGGACATCTGACACCTTTAATAGGCACACCGTATCTCCCACAGCTACAGGCAATGGTCACTCCTATATCCCTCATCACGTATGATGTTGCTCTGGGGCAAGCACCTGCGACACCAGACCAGTAATAACAAACCACTAATACGTAATCTCACCTGCAAGAAACTCTGTCTGTGTGCCCTGAAGATCCTTCTCCTTCTGATAACAGGAGATGTGCACCCCAACCCAGGCCTTTCTACTACCACCAGTGCCAGCTGCACAAAATCTACTGGGGGCCTGACCATCGCCACTAATAACATCTTTAGCCTGATCCCTAAGCTCGACGCCATCCAAGTCTTTATAAACCAGCACAGCCCTGATATTCTAGCAATTGTTGAAACATGGCTGTTGCCAAAAATTCCAGACTCAGCGATTGCACTGCCAGGATATAACATCTACAGAGTGGATCGTGTGTCCAAGAGAGGTGGTGGTTGTGCAATCTACACCAAAGGCTATCTCATTGGTTGCCCTATCTCTACTCCTCTCCATGACTCCACTGCTCAGATCTTACCTATTAAGCTACTTTTAGGTGAACACAACAAAACCCTCACAATAATCACAGTCTACAACCCCCCAAAGACCAAGGGAAGAGCCTCAAAACTGTTCTGGACTTCATCAATTCCCAACCAGTAGGTGCGGAGACAATTACACTAGGTGATTTCAATATCAATTGGCTCTCATCAGATGCTGCTATATCTCGGGATGCCATATCAACAGCAAACCTCTCATAAATGGTTCTCTCCACCACTAGAAAGAACTATAAAACAGGCACTAGTACCTTACTGGACTGGGTCCTTACCAGTCATCTCTCTCATATTGCCAGCACCTCTGTCCTTCCTGACTCACTAAGCGACCACTCTCGCCTGCCCAACATGGCTTCAGAAAAGGGCACAGTACATCGACGGTGCTTGCGTAGTTACCTCTGAGATCAGGTCCGCGACTGACTAAGAGAACATGACCGGGGCCATATTCGTCGATCTATCTAAGGCCTTCAATCAGGTTGACCATTCCCTCCTCCACTCCACCCTGCACTCCCTCAGATTCTCCCACTGAGCCCTTGAATGGTTCTCCAACTACCTTGCAGGTAGACAGCAATACACCTGCTTCAATCGCACCCTCTCAGCCCTCTCTCCAGTTAACTGCGGGGTCCCCCAGGGATCCGTCCTTGGTCCCATTCTGTTTTCCCTGTTCATTAATGAACTGCCCTCCGCTACTACCCACAGGCACCCAACTCTATACGCGGATGACCTCGTTGTCCTGGCCAGCTCCCACGATATCAATATCATCAACTCTCAGCTTAACTCCGATTTCGTTCATATCCAGAACTGGCTTGAGGGCCACAAGCTTATTGTCAACCTGAAGAAGACCCAGGCCATGCTCTTCGGGTCTGTGGCTAATACCTCTTCCTGCCCAGCACCTCTAAAAATCTATGGGGCAAATGGCTCCCTCCTGCCAGTCATTGACTCTGTCAAGTATCTAGGGGTTACCCTTGATCCACAACTTAATCTCACCACGCTTATTTGGAATGTTTGTAAAGCCTCGAATGGCAAGCTTGGCCTTGCCTACAGAGCCAAGGACTGCCTCACCCCGGCTGCTCGGCTCGCCATAGCCAGGGGGATACTCCTTCCCACACTTTGCTATGGGCTCGTTGCCTTTGCTCCTGTTCCAAACTCTAGCCTTGCAAAATGGGACACAGCCTACAACAATATATGCCGCTTCGCACTCCACTCTCTGCCCCTCACCTTATGCATCGCTGTGAGCTCTATGCACGGCTGGAGTGGCTCCCCCTGAAAAGCACCATGCCTTTGTCCTTGGCAATTTCGTAGATAACATAGTCAGAACAGCCATTCCCTCGGCATTCACCCCTTCCCCTTAAACACGGAACCGCTGCCTACTATTTAAGATCTAGTGCTGCACAGGCCCGCCTGGTTCCCAGGACCCGCACCCTCACAGGTGACTGGGCCTTCTCCGTCCACGCGCCGAAAATGTGGAACTCCCTTCCCGCCCGAGTTCGTACCTCTCCCTCCCAACCCTGCTTCAAAACATCCCTATGGAGCTTCCTCAAAACTGCTTTGGCCTGTCTGTGTTCCACATAGACCCTACGCACCCTCTCCCTCCCCTGATTCTTTGAGGGAGGTGCCCGGAGAGCTGTTTCAACGGCCGCTGTTGAATTCTCCGCTGAAATCCTGCTTAAGGCATTTACCATCCCCCTCTTTGAAAGGTGATCCTGTCTTATCGGTACCCACCTCCTTCTGTATAGTTTTAACTATCTCCCATGTTAGGCATTTATTTTTAAGGTAATTACTAACTTGTACTGCAACTATTTTTTGATGTTAATCTTTTTCGTGTTATTTCTCTAATATCATTTCGAGCTGTGATTAGTTGTTAGTTATTATTCTACCTCCCTATGCTGTTATGTAACTTGTTGCCAGACTGCTTGCCTTACCATGTTTGAGCCTGAGCTGTACCTCCCACTTGTTGGAGACTGCGGCTCCTGTATGTTACTTCGACTCTGTATTATGTTTCCTGTATGCTCTGTAACTCTCCCGGGTCGCACCTGAAAATAGGCACTTGGTTGTCTAGTGTGCTTACCTGGTTAACAAAAGCAAATAAATAAAATATGTGAATGGTCAAATAAATTCTATAAGCCCCCACCCAAAGTCATCACTAGCAGAGTGCTCCCACGTGGCCAGCTAAGACACCTTAAATCCTACCTCAGTCAGATTGATTTGTCTCCCATTCTCCTTTCAGCAGATGTTAACACAGCTCTAGACCTCTTTATCTCCTCCTCCTTCAACGTGACTTGTGACACCTATGCCCAGCTTAAAAAATGAAAAGTCAAAGCGCTCTGCAACCCATGGCTAACTGGAGAGCTACTTGCCCAGCTTACGGCTCGGGACCACCTTTGGGCCCTAGCTAGATACTCTGGCGCACAACATGACATACAGAACTACAAATGTGCCTGCAATAACTGCACTAAATCCATACGACTACTGAAAAGTGCCTACTACAAAGAAGCTCTCTCAAACTCCTGGGGAAAGGGGTCGGATTTCTGGAATAATATCAAAGAAGTTACAGGGAAACCAACTAAATCCTCCCCAACTGTGCTAAAGGTTGATGAGACCATCACCCTGGATCCTCTGGTCATCACGAACACCTTCAATGATGCATTTACCGATCTCAGCAGTGTCCTCCCCCCGGATTTCTTCCTTGACACTACCCACGCCATCCCCGATGCTTCTCCTACCACTCTCCTGCCCTTCCACTTCAAAGAAATTAACCTCCATGATGCCCGAACACACATCACCAAAGCAATGTCAAAGTCAAGATCTAGTGGAGATTCGCTGGATCAAAAACTCCTAACCCTCACTATGGATGAGGTTCTAGTCCCACTAACACACATTCTCAATCTCTCGCTTAGCACTGGTCAGTTCCCTGACAAATGGAAGGCAGCTACTGTTACTCCAGTCCACAAAAGCGGGGATAAAACCTGCCATGCGAACTATCGACCGATTTCTATTCTACCACCACTCTTCAAGGCACTCGAACGCATAGTATCCATCCAACTCACGGACTACCTGGACAAACACAATCTCTTATGCCTACAACAACACGGCTTCAGAAAAGGTCATAGCACCTCTTCTGCACTACTGGAGCACTGCACAACACATTGGACATGGGTCACTTAACCGGAGCAGTATTTGTGGATCTGACCAAGGCCTTTTACTCAGTCCACCATCGGCTGCTGATCCAACAACTCCAGCATTTAGGACTCTCTCCTGACACTGTCTCATGGTTCAACAGCTATCTGCAAAACAGATCTCAACGAGTCAAAGTTACTGGGACACTCTCGGACCTCAGACTGGTCCAATCTGGAGTCCCTCAGGGGTCCATCCTGGGTCCGTTACTCTTCAGCCTCTTTCTTAACACGCTCCTGAAATCTTGCACTGAACAGATTATTCTCTATGCTGATGACACTGTTATCTTCTCCTCCCAGAAGGACCCTGTGCTCCTGCAGACCAATCTTCAGCAAGGCTTTGCCGCAGTGGAAAACTGGTTCATTCATCATAAGCTTGTCCTCAATCATAAAAAAACCAAAGTAATGCTCTTTCACAGCTCTCAAAACAGGCATAGATCTCATCCCCTATCTATCTCTACCAGCAATGGCAACACCCTTGAGCAAGTGCAGTTGTTAAAATACCTAGGGTTATCCCTGGACTCAAATCTCTCCTATGGGGCACACATAGACAATGTTGCCAAATCAACAAATCTGTGCCTAGGCCTACTTTACCGACATAGACAACACCTTACTGCAGAAGCACTGAAGATTGCCATCCAAAGCTCTATGGTCTCCATCATTGATTATGGTCTTTTAATCTATGGCTCTGCCTCTGCCACTGCCCTGAGATGAATTTCAACTTCACTTAACAAAGCCTGCAGGCTCATCTCTGGTGCTCATTGTCTCACTCATACATGTGACCTGTATGCCCGATCTGGCTAGCTTCAACTTTCAAATCGCATAAAATACCAAACCTGCATTATGGCAAACAAAGTAACCATGGGCCTTGCTCCACTGGGAGTCCAAGCACTGCTTAGTTCTAGACTAAAGCCACATAACACCAGGGGCTCTGAATACCAGCTCCTTCAGGATCCCCGATGTCGCATCTCTCAGGGCCAAAGAGCCTTTGCTTTCAGAGTGCCTAGCTGGTTAAATGCGCTCAATCCTGACATCTCCTCCACTACCACCCTTGGCTCCTTCAAACATAAACTCCACCACCACCTTACCAACTCTAGCACCTGTAAATGCTACATATAATCTCATTAGCCCTCTCGCTTTTGTTACCTCCAACTATCACCTACCACATCACCACCCCTCCTTTTCCTCTGTTACTTTTTTATTTTCTTCATTCTTTTCACCACTCCTGACTCTCCCCCCTTCACCCCCCGCCTCCTCTGAGCCCTCAATGATCGTTCCCTTCTGTTGACTAGTTTCAGCCTGCTCCCAGTTGATGACAACACACTTCGGCTGCTATTCCTGCCCTCTCCAACATCGCTCCTCATGCTTATCTTCATCTTCCTCCATCCCTCCAACTTATTCCTCTATTACTTGGTGTTCCCATGTATACATTCTAATTATTCTAGCAATTTATTGATCTGCCATGGTAACCTAATATGCCGACCTATTTATTGTTTTGTTCCTGTTTTTTGTAACTTGTATTGTATTTGTTCTCTGATGTGGAACCTTTGTAAAAGAGCCTGGCTCAAAGGTACTTGTAATCCGAGTTGTAATAAATAAAAAATAAAAATAAATATCAGTTCACCACCATGGCATTTGATTTACAGGGTGCACCAGCTACATTCCAGTGGTACATGGATGGCCTTTTATCCCATCACACAGGTTATTGTGCTGCGTACCTGAATGATGTCGTGGTTTACAGTCCAGACTGGAAAAGCCACCTGGAACACCTACGAGCAGTTATCCATGCTATCAAAAATGCAGGTCTGACAATTAATCCTACCAAATGTGCATTGGGCATGCAGGAAATCAGATATTTGTGCTATGTGTTGGGAAATGGAGAAGTCAAGCCAGGGGTTTCCAAAACAGAAGCTGTAGCTAACAGCCCTGTTCCTAAAACAAAAAACATGTCAGGTCATTTTTAGGGCTGGCTGGTTATTATCGGAAATATATTTCCAACTTTGCAGAGTTTGCTACTCCCCTCACTGAACTCACAAAGAAACGGTACCCAAATAATGTGAAATGGACCTCAGAGTGTGATGAAGTTTTTCAAGCCATTACGGCTGCGTTATGCCCCTGTTTTAAGAAGCCCAGACTTTGAGAAACCATTTTTGCTACAAACAGATGCATCAGAGGTAGGCCTAGGTGCAGTACTTAGTCAAAATATAGATGGGACAGAACATCCTATTCTGTACATAAGCAGGAAGTTGCATGATAGAGAGAAAAGGTACTCCACAATCAAAAAGGAATGTTTAGCAGCAAAGTGGGCCATGGAGTCCCTTAAGTTTTATTTACTAGGAATTTAATTTGTGCTTTTAACAGATCACACTCCTCTCTGTTGGCTTAACCAAATAAAAGATAAAAATTCTAGAATCACACAGTGGTACCTGGCACTACAGCCATTTAAATTCACTGTGATACACAAATTTGGTATGGATCAGGACTTGAGAGTTCTGAAGGTTGAAAAACAAATGTACGAGTTTAAACTTTACTGCTTGCTGTACTGTTACAAAAAAACAGATCATGCACATGTGCTTAATTGCTGAAAGCAGCAAATGTTATTAGCAAATAAAAAGTTTTGGAAACCTGTTTTATTAAACAGGTTCCCTCTTAAGGAGGGTGATGTATGTGATAGGGTGGAATAGAACCCTGTCCCAGTTGTTAGAGAAAGTGTTTAAAATGCAAGGATCTGTCCTTTCCTGTCTATTTGTCTGTCTGGTTGCGCAACCAAATGTTCCTGTGAGACTTCGGATTTGATCACCCCGACAATCTCGCAGTTCTTTGCCTCTTACTGTATCTCAGCCCTCCCTTGCTGTTTGTTTTTCCTCCCTTGCATATCTGCTGATATACAATATGTTCAAATCATTGTATGAAAATGTTACTGATATTGGGATCCCCTTTGTTTAGAAAATATATTATTACTCTTGAAATATATATAATTATATTTTGAGATGATTGCAGAAAGTTATTGTAAACTCTAGAGGTCACCTTAGTGCAAATCTTTGAGTCTTTTGCAAAAGCTGTGAAAAAGGGGGTGAGGGCCTCTCAGCTCAGGCACAATGTGTTCTAGCAGCTCCTGCCTGATATTTACAAAAACAGGACACTTGCTAAGAGCGGGGGATGGAAGGACGTATAAAAGAGCTAAGCTGCAACTGCAAGACATATTAGAAGAAAAAGGGACACAGTGACTGAAAGAAAACTCTATTTTGCCTTTGTAAATAGTTATACTGAACAAGTTTATTTTATGATAACTGCTAGTGTAAATAAATAATTTTTGGTGAATTCTACAACTGCCCCTGGTTTTTCCTATGCTTCCTGACCTGTGCCTCGATGACAGCGCTCATTGATTGACAGTTGTCAATTAATGAATGCATACATTATACAGTACGTGCTCAGTGACAGCTCAGTTGGTGGCCGGCCATGGTGAAGAGAGGAGTGCTGTGCTGGTCACTGGCTGGGGGTCGCGATGGGGGACAGGGGTGGTGGGTCACTACCTGCCAGGGTGGGAGGTGCACTAGACCATCAGGAATATGTTACTTAGTGTTTAATGGGACAGTGATCAGGGATGGTGAGGGAGCACTAAACTACCAGTGAAATGTTAAGAAATTAAATAATGGGATAGCGATCGGGGGGGGGCCACTAGACTACTGGGAATCTACGGTTTTATATGGGGATGGTGACTGGAGAACGGGGGGAGGGACGACTGGACTACTAGGGAGTATATTATTTTACATTGGGATGGTGACTGGGGAATGGTGGGGAGGGACCACTGGACAACCTACCAGGGAATACATAACTTTATACAGGGATGGTGCTTGGAGAACAGGAGAGGGGGGAGGGACCACTGGACACCAGGGAAATCTGATATATTCATTATTGGGTGGTGATCAATGGGGGGGGGCACTAGACACCAGGGAAGTTTTACCTGGTTATGGGAAACTGGGATCAGAGGGAGGTTGGAAGCCACTAGCACCAGGGACAGCTCACAGGATGGGCCATTGTAGGTGCTAAAGGGTCTCCAACCCCATGCAAATGAGTCCGTAATGGCAAACAGAGAGGTGGCCACTTAAAACATTGCTGGTGCCACAATGTAAAAAACTTGAGAAGAATCAATGTGAAGACGGGCAACACAGACTACTGGAATTCAATAAAAAATGTCTTACGATAGATATAGATAAAAAGCATTTATTTGCTAAAAAACAATAAGTAACTAGAGCAGCAACCTGACCCCTCCACAAACACCAACCTTTCACGGTATACTAACGCTTTTTTCAAGGCGTCTTGAAAAAGTGTTAGTATAATGTGAAACATTGGCAGTACCTCCCAAGGTGGTGGCTGCAAAGTCAGTATCAAGCTTTAAGAATGGGTGGGACAAGGATTGGGAACAAACACATAGCACTGGCAAGGGCTAGGCTGGGTGTCTAGGAGGACAGAACACTGGTGCACAATAAGTCCCGGGATACCAAGCTTGGGCAGACTCGATGGACCACAGGTTCTCTTCTGCCGTCATCTTCTAGGTTTCCATGTTTCTATGATATCTATTGTAAGAGATTTATTATGGAATATCAGTAGTCCATGTTGACCGACTCTCACATTGAGTCCCTAATTGGCATGCAAATAGCCCCTTAGTGTCATGCATGCCCGATGGGCTCATTTGCATGGGGACTTTTGAATATTGCAAATTAAGCCCCGGTGCTAGCCATTGTGGGGGCCCTATTCCAGGGCACTGTTGGGTGGGGCTAAGTGGCTTAGCATTGGGCAACAATAGCCCTATATTCAGATGAATAGAGCCCTGCATTAGTCATCTGAATATAGCATGTTTGACCACCAACGCTATTGCAAGATGGAGTGCAAATGTTTGCACTCCATTTTGCACTTTTTTGAATATCTGAACCTGTTGTTCTACAAGGTCAGGATATAGTGTCTGATACATTCTAATTCATTTTAGCTACAAGAAAAGTGATGTTTAAAGCAGCAGTGGACTGAAATTGGGCATAAACTTGACCCTACCTTTTTTTAACTGTAAAAAATGCCAGGCAACTTCCAGTTTTATGTGGTGGTAACAATTTCTAGTTCCACCAAAATGTGAGTATTTTATGAATGTTTTACTTAGATTTTTTCTGAAGAAAAAAAGATGGGCGCCACATTTGATGTAGGAATGCTATTGTGGACCTGGTAAGGGTTAGGCTTGAGAAACTAAAAAAAAAAAAAAATTAAAAATGGTGTGCAGCATAACAGATATTTAGACAAGTAAATCTGACTGGTATGTTAATATTTTTTATTAATTGTAGACAAAACTAGCTTTTTGGAAATATTTTGTTATTGTTGCACTGCTGCTTTAACAATGGGTGTTCAAAAATAACAGAAAATACTGATGGAAACCTGGACTGGGCCATATTTTATTTTAATGTAAAGAGAAGATTAATAACCAAACATTACATGGATAGCACGACTGTCCAAAATTTGTAACAATGTCCATTTACATGTGGAACTAGTACACTGGTCAGAAACTGTAAACACTACATCACTTCACTTGTAGAACAGAGTTACCCACTGAGGAGCATTAAAGAGGGTACACAGAGAGCTCAGTACTGAAGGACGTATCCGTACCTGACAGAAAGGCATGTTTATCTATTATTATCTGATATACCGTTGGAGATTGCTCACTAGACCTAACCCCTTATGAGAGAAACAGTCAGTCTGAAGCTGGGTATCTTAAGTAATGGCTTAAATGGGGGGTTGGGGTGGTGTTACATGGCTGTGGCAGTGGTACTTGGCACAGAAGCAATTAAATCTGAAGGCCCCATTTTTTTGCATATATGCTCAACTTTCCCAGTGTACTGAATGAGAGGCGTTCAAACTGCATCAGCCCAGTCAGGGCAGTGTGCCAGCCTGGTAATCATGGCAGGTATACTGGACTGGCACCATCTCACCAGTATATGCCATTTTGCTTACATCATGGCAGCAAGCAGCCAGCTCTGCAGTGGTCTGGCAAGACATGCCCCCTGAGAAGGGTCCCCTAGAATCAGTAGATCTGGTGAGCGTGGGAACCCCAGCATAGAAACATAGACAACAATGGCAGAAAAAGACCTAAGGTCCATCCAGTTTGCCCAAGTTCCCTAAATCCCTAGAACCTTCCCTGGAACCTAATGTTCCTCCAGGGTACTGACCTTCCTGATCTTTTCCCCATTCTGTTCCCTGGGCCTGTCGTCCCTGGCAACCACAATTCCCTTCATTCTTTCTCAGGCCTGGTTGAATCCCCTGACTATGTTTGCTCCCACCACCTCGGCTGGCAGATTGTTCCAAGGTTCCACCACCCTTTCCATAAAGAAGTACTTTCTCACATCCCCCGAAACCTCCCACTTGCTAATTTCCACTTGTGTCCACATGACCATGAGTTGGTGTGCAGACTGAATAATTCCCTGCAGTTCACCTTATTAATTTCTTTGAGGAATTTGAAGGTCTCGCTCATATCCCCTCTCTCCTGTCTGACCTTCAATGAGTACATATATTTAGTGCCTTGAGGCACTCCTCATAGGTTCTACCCTACTGTCCCTGAATTATTTTGATCATTCTGTGCTGCACTGTCTTCAACCTATCCTTGTCTCTTCTGAGGTGAGGACTCAAGAACTGGGTGCAGTACTCCAGGTGAGGCATCACCAAGGATCTGTAGAGGGGAAGTATTACCTCCTTTCTCCTACTGTCATTTCCCCTCCTGATACATCCCAGTATCTTGTTAGCCTTGCTATAGGCCTTGATGCACTGAGTTGTTTACTGATGATAACCTCCTATAGCCCGTTCCTTGTCTATAGTGCTAATTTTCTCTCCCTCCATCCAGTACTCTGTCTTGGGATTCCTTTGCCCTATGTTCTCTGCCTTGCACTTTTTAGCATTGAATTTTAACTGCCAGACCTCAGACCACCCCCTCTAGCTTTTGTAGGTCCTTCTGCATATCCCTTATTTCCTCTTTACTAGCCACCCTCCCACATAGCTTTGTGTCATCCGTGAAGAGACACAGCCTGCCCTGGATTCCCTCACAAATGTCACTAATCAACATGTTGAAGATGACTGGACCAAGGACAGATCCCTGTGGAACCCTGCTCATCAGTCAGCAGAGGGGAATAGTCAGCTAGGACACTTTTCCAAAAGAGGTCAAGCCTTGGGCATTCCTGAAGAATGTGGAGAAGGCCCACTACTGATCATGAGCAATGCCAGCAATTAGAGTGTGGCAGTGTGCCTATAGTTTGTAAAGCCTTGGGGGTCCTCTGCCACCTATGGTGGGTCTGGGTTTGAATTTACCTACCTTTGGCGTCTCTATAGGCATAGTGAACCATTACAATACAGGCAGCCCACTGTTTTGGGGAAATGGGGTGACTTAATTCTTGCTTCCATTGGGTCCTGTCTGGCTCTAATACATGCTGTTGAGAATCTCATAGTGTAGATCTGCCTCACTGTACCTTTTTGTGTGGGGGATAATACCTGCTTCTGTAGCCAGTCCCATACCTTGGATGCTTCAGGGAGTTTATCAGGATCCTGAACTGCTGCTCTGAGTTGCAGATATTTCCAGAAGTCAACCTGTGGCTCAGCAAACTTTGTCTGAAACTGATGGAAGGAGAGTAGCCCCTCCGAGTGACAGAGAGACAAGTCTACCAGCACCTTGATTCCTTTCTGTTTCCAGTCTTTCCATAATATGTGCTTGCCAGCTACTGAAATGTGGATGCTGCCCTACAGATAGGTGAAGGGCCTGGCTGGTGCTCTCAAGGATTTGGGGACTGATGTGAGTGCTATGCAGATGTAACCCTCCTGCAAATGGGGGTTCCCAAAAGTCTTCTAGGAGCTGGCTAAGTGCTCCCAGCCTGAATGGTGTTTGGCGTTTAAGCCGCTTAACTGTGAGTGCTTTTAGAGCCTCTGGTACTGTCTCTTTAAGAGCTGCCTGCTCGCAGGCTAAATTAGTTTGAATGGGGGTACTGTGTAGTTGATGCTCAAGTCCTGCCCGAGCTGCCGTCTAATCGCTCCGTGTCTGCAGTCACTAAGAGTGCAGAGGGAGCCTAATTGAAAGATGTGATTGTTTGCCAGAAATTATTTAGAGTGTTAGTAAAATTGCAGTTTATCTAACCTGCCTTGCTTGCAGCTGGGACTCTGTGTGTTTGCCCCTCCATTTTGTACCTGAACTGCTGAGCTGGGCCAATTGGGTTTAGGGGAGCCCTAACATGGAGACTGCTTGAGCCAACCAGAACTTGGACTCTCACCTGGAGCCTGCTACAAAAGGGGAATATATGGCCAGTGCCTCTGGGAAATGTAGTTTGGACCATGGCGCATTTTTGCACTAACAGAGGGAGCCCTACTGTGATTGACAGCTGAACCAGCCAACCGAACTGGAGGGAACCCAAAGGAAATACCCTGCACTGTTGCTGGAAAGCTAGTTCGGTAGTGACATTGAAGAGAGAAGGAGCTCTGCTCTTGCTGCGGAGTGTAGTTCACGCGGGAAGCGCGTGGGAGGCCCTGAAGCCAGCCTGCAGCCGCTGTGATTGCTAGTTCGGACTGAATCCGAGTTTTGTGAGGAGAAATAAGAACCCGAAGTGGAAAGCCAGGCTCAACCTGAAGAAGACTGAAAGTTTGTTGAATGCAATCGGGCCTGTCAGGGACTGCTGATGCTGTGTGTGCTCCCAGGTATTTCTGCAGTAATTGTGATTGGGATCAAGGAGCAGCCTGCCTGGAATTGTACTTTTCTTTTACATATAAATGTGTCTAGTGCTTGTGGGGACCGCAATCCCATTTCCCCTCTGCTGTGAGTCGTGTGCTGAATGCTGGCAACCCAGAAACAACACCTTCCAGCTTGAAATCCATGTGGGGTATTGTGAGTACAATTCAGGGCAACCCCCTGCAACAGCTTGTAAATCAAAAGTGTGCCATCTGATTTATTGTGTTTCTTTCTACGAACTGAGTCATCCGGCTCCAGATTACAAGTTTGTGTTGTGCATATATTTTCTTCCTACAGGGCCCCATCCAGCTGCACCAGCCGGCCAACCACGAACAGCGGACCTGGCTAGCCCCATCCTGGGTACTCGGTGTGACTTTTGGACCTATATGTATGCATAGTACTGTGATTTGACCATTGCCAAACCAAATCAACCTGATTGCCCCCTTCCGTGTTACTGTCCCCTAAATAAATCAGATTTGTTGTTATTGAACTATATACTGTCTGTGTTGTCAGTACATATAGAACCAGCATTGCATTGTGTTGTGTATGTTGCTTAACCTTGTTTTACAGCGGGTCCTCAGAGACATGCTGCAGAATCCGTCTCGAGTGTAAGTGGTATCTATATGTGTAAAACGTGTTCATATGTGGGGTATTGGGAAGGTAACTCCCGTGTACTGTGTGGGCCACTAGTGGGAACAAAGGGGGGGTCACAGTGTTCTAGAGGGCTGTGCCCAAGTTAGTTTAACCACTATCAACCCTGACCTCCGGGTGGAGGCACCCGTCATAGAACCTAGGCCCCTCAACCTGTCAGTAACCAAGCAGGTAGGGGTAGTAGCCCTTGGAATAGCGCCACCTAGGGGTTACACAGAGATCTTAAGCCTGCAGGGTAGCCTGTAGTATAGGGTGTGTCAGGGGCATTCTAGGGGTTTTCTGACCTCACAGTACACTCAGGCAGGGGGTCTGTCCTGCTGCCATCTTGGGAGAGAGAAAGATCCACTGCGGTGCGTCCTTGCCTCGGGGTGAAAGCCCCTACCTGGGGGTGAAAGCCCCTTGGTGGCTTGGGCCATATGGTATGTCAGGGAATAGCCCTCCATCCATGGGGGTCTCAGACCCCCCACTGCTCCAGTGAGCCCTCAACTTTGCCTTGCTCAAGTGGGGAGGTTTGCCCTCCCAGAGGAAGTGACTGAGGATTTGGTCTGTTCTTTTTTGCAACCATTCAGGGAGCAGCAGTGGGAGGCTACAGAATCGATAGGAGAACTTGGGCAGTGCAAACATGCGAATGGCTTCAATTTTCCCCATGAGGGATAGACTGAGTTTAGCCCAGTGTTTGGTCTTATATTCAAGCTCTGTGGTTAGGGGCAAAATGTTGGCTGGTATCAAAGCGGCCCATTTTCAACTTATCTTGACCCCAAGGTACTTAAACTTGTGTCCTGCCCAGGAAATTTGTTGCCCCTGGCAGCAGGAGCTGGACAGAGCCATACTAAAATGAATGCTGCTTTTATTATTTCAAACTCAAAATGGGGAAAATAGGACATCATACAAGATGGGAAATAAGGGGCAAGCTAAACAACTATAAAAAAAAGCATAGGACAAAACTATCACTGCTAACGTGCATTGCTGCATTAAAATGGCAGCTTTAATGAGCTATATATTGTCAATCCTAATTACACATTGCCTGGGTAGTATTTTTCCTACGTGAAAGGAAACAAACATGGATCCTTATACAGTAGCTCAGCACTTTTAGCTGAATTGTGTCCTGCTGACCATCTAGTTGGCATACCGCAGGTGAGGGCTGCAGAACAAGCTGGGAAGCTAGTTGGAGTCCTGATTGACATTTTCACAAATTATTCTTGGAAAGCATGATAAATAATTTGTTAGTTGCTCACTGCTGGAGACTTGGGTTTGAATCTCAACTTCAGTTACTAGTGCTAATTTAATTTAATTAAATTTTATTTATTTATTGATTGATTTCATTTGTTCACCAGGGAAGACACACTGCTCCAAAGACTTGTGGCAGCACACAAAAGGAGAGCCATGTCAAAATATGGTGCTGGTGCCATTCCCAGTGACTTCATCCAAAACAGCAAAGCAACAAAGTAGGGAAGGAACTCGACATCCACCTGCACAAGGCAAGATGTGAATTGCACTGTGAGTGCATTGCATTCAAAATAGCTCACCAGTATCCAAATTCCTGTAGAAGGTGCCGTGGTAGAAAAAATTGAATCAAAGCATGAAATGCAACTCCACAATACAACTGATCCGGACACCTGGTAATGATCACCTGACACCTCATCTAGCAGTGGACTTCCTCCGGGGTGGGGACAATTCTTACTGGACCCCTTATGTAGTGTTGCAGCTAGGAATCATCCATAAATTACAACTTCCCAAGTTAAGTAATGAAGTAATATATCCTTCAGAGTTACTGTACACAAAACAAGGGAATCCTGAAGGAACATTTCACAACCCAAAGTAAAAGTGCAGTGAATTAAATACATAGAATAAAATAATTACACAAGGGTTAAAACCATGGAAACTGTACAATGATCGCTATATACTGTATATAATCTATTAATAAATATATCTCTTTTGCTACTTTCTGTTTTCCCTTTTTATAATGAAGAGTGTTTCATATGCAGCCAATATACAAAAAAGTCTCCAGGACAGACTCAGGAAGCTATAGGATAGTCATCTTGTTTCAATACCAGGGGAGACCAGAGCCCCCCCTGCCCCCTTGCAGAGTGCGGTGCTTACTCCTAGCTACCACCCGCATTCCAGAGCTGCAAGAATACTTCCCCAGAGACTGAAGTCCCCCCTGACCAGGAGCTCTCCCCTTGCAGAGTGCGGTGCTTACTCCTCGCTGCCGCCCGCATTCCAGAGCTGCAAGACCGCTTCCCCAGAGACTGGAGCCCCCCTGACCGGGAGCTCCCTTGCAGAGTGCAGTGCTTACTCTTCACTGCCGCCCGCATTTCAGAGCTGCAAGACCGCTTCCCCAGAGACTGGAGCCCCCCTGACCGGGAGCGCTCCCCTTGCAGAGTGCAGTGCTTACTCTTCACTGCTGCCCACATTCCAGAGCTGCAAGACCACTTCCCCAGAGACTGGAGCCCCCCTGACCGGGAGCGCTCCCCTTGCAGAGTGCAGTGCTTACTCCTCACTGCTGCCCACATTCCAGAGCTGCAAGACCGCTTCCCCAGAGACCGGAGCCCCCCTGACCGGGAGCGCTCCCCTTGCAGAGTGCAGTGCTTACTCTTCACTGCTGCCCACATTCCAGAGCTGCAAGACCGCTTCCCCAGAGACTGGAGCTCCCTGACCGGGAGCGCTCCCCTTGCAGAGTGCAGTGCTTACTCTTCACTGCTGCCCACATTCCAGAGCTGCAAGACCACTTCCCCAGAGACTGGAGCCCCCTGACCGGAGCTCCTTGCAGAGTGCAGTGCTTACTCTTCACTGCTGCCCACATTCCAGAGCTGCAAGACGCTTCCCCAGAGACTGGAGCCCCTGACGGGGCGCTCCCTTGCAGAGTGCAGTGCTTACTCTTCACTGCTGCCCACATTCCAGAGCTGCAAGACCGCTTCCCCAGAGACTGGAGCTCCCCTGACCGGGAGCGCTCCCCTTGCAGAGTGCAGTGCTTACTCTTCACTGCTGCCCACATTCCAGAGCTGCAAGACCACTTCCCCAGAGACTGGAGCCTCCCTGACCGGGAGCGCTCCCCTTGCAGAGTGTGGCGCTTACTCTTCACTGCTGCCCACATTCCAGAGCTGCAAGACCGCTTCCCCAGAGACTGGAGCCCCCCTGACCGGGAGCGCTCCCCTTGCAGAGTGTGGTGCTTACTCTTCACTGCTGCCCACATTCCAGAGCTGCAAGACTGCTTCCCCAGAGACTGGAGCCCCCCTGACCGGGAGTGCTCCCCTTGCAGAGTGTGGCGTACTCTTCACTGCTGCCCACATTCCAGAGCTGCAAGACCGCTTCCCCAGAGACTGGAGCCCCCCTGACCGGGAGCGCTCCCCTTGCAGAGTGCAGTGCTTACTCTTCACTGCTGCCCACATTCCAGAGCTGCAAGACCGCTTCCCCAGAGACTGGAGCCCCCCTGACTGGGAGTGCTCCCCTTGCAGAGCGTGGCGCTTACTCCTTACTGCTGCCGACATTCCAGAGCTGCAAGACCGCTTCCCCAGGTACAGTCCTCCTAGACTCGCCGAAGTTTGAACCTTCTGGCACCTTCTCTCTGCTTCCTTGCCATTGGCTGAGCCTCTCCAAGAGCTCCTGCCATTGGCTGTGTCTCTCCCACCGATTGGCTCCCTGAGTTAGCCAAGGATTCTCTGCTGAAACTGAAGCTCCAACCGGCTTCTGGTGCCTCTTGCACTGCAGCCTGGTTTGGCTGAATTTTACATTTTTACTTACAATCCTGGGAGTTGATTTTCTACTGCTCCTCTCCTGCTCTGTCTACCGTGTTTTTACTATTTTCTTTATGTAGTGTTTAACGTATGGACTCAGGCTAGTTTTTATTTATGTAGTGTTAGCGAATGGACTCAGGCTAGTTTTTATTTATACAGTGTTTAGCGTATGGACTCAGGCTAGTTTTTATTTATACAGTGTTATTGAATGGACTCAGGCTAGCTTTTATTTATACAGTGTTAGCAAATGGACTCAGGCTAGTTTTTATTTATACAGTGTTAGCAAATGGACTCAGGCTAGTTTTTATTTATATAGTGTTTAGCGTATGGACTCAGGCTAGTTTTTATTTATGTAGTGTTAGCGAATGGACTCAGGCTAGTTTTTATTTATACAGTGTTTAGCGTATGGACTCAGGCTAGTTTTTATTTATACAGTGTTTAGCATATGGACTCAGGCTAGTTTTTATTTATACAGGCTCAGATATTCAAACTGCACCCAAAAAGTGCGCAATAGCAGGAGCAAATGCAAGTCCATTGCGCCCATGCGCAAGAGGTGTGATATTCAAAAACTGAGCCAGCCAAACTGCGCCTACAGCCGACGACTGAATATCGCACCACCTGCACCATAGCACAACTAGGGAGGGGAAGCTGAGCAGATCAGATGCGCCATAGTGCAACAAGGGATGTTCAGCTGAGCAGTCCA
Source organism: Neoceratodus forsteri (assembly GCA_016271365.2). Classification (NCBI taxonomy): domain Eukaryota; kingdom Metazoa; phylum Chordata; order Ceratodontiformes; family Ceratodontidae; genus Neoceratodus; species Neoceratodus forsteri. Next base: position 48,082,099 of record JADMNL010000027.1, read on the forward strand.
GAGGCACCATAGCGCAACCAGGGATGCCCCCCAGCAGCAGGGCAGCAATGCAACTGCACAACCAGGGAGGTAGGGGCCCACCACCCATGCCACAGATGGGCAGAGGAACACACAGCAGAACAGACATCGTCCCCCAACACCCCATGCACTGTACAACTGGGGGAGGGCTGGAATAACCACTGGCCCATGGAGACAAGCAACCAACCCACAGCCGGGCCTTGGTGCCCCATCACACCCCCCCCCGCAAGCTGTGACTGGCACACAAGGAGGGCTGACCACCCCGTGCCACACCATCCCCCCAATGCAGAGCACACCCTGCACCGTGACCCCCAGACACCCTGCTCAGGAGCAGCGTCCACCACTGCAGGAAACCCCATGCATGCCACCACCCCCACTGTGACAATGCAACCCTGTGCACCACAGAACCATGCAAGGCAGCCCCACCACGAGCACCCATCAGTGGGTGGCAGAGCACAGCGATGCAACGACGGCATACACAGTGCCACCATGCACAGCTCCCCCCGAGGTACTGCTGAGAGACCAACCATGTGTCGGCACACGAGGTACCCCACATGGGACAGGGCATGCCCCGGATCCCACCACCAGTGGTACAGCACCCTGCACACTCTCCCAATGACACACCCCGACCCAGTACTGGCTACAACAGCCAGTGCAGACACCTACAGTGGTGCATGGAAGCATGCACCACACCGGACTCACACAGTGCATGGACAGACACCCACCCATGCCCAAGGGCACAACAACACAGGGGCGCTGATGGCCGGGCAACCAAGCCCCCAGTGTGGGCCCATGTAAACTGTGTACACACAACCTGCAGTCCTCCATGGCACAGGAGTGCCAGCCACCCTGCGCAGGCACTGTGGACCTGTACGCCACCAGCATTTGCCCGAAGCACAAGTCACAGACAATGGTGCACATTCCCTGCAACACACACAAGCCACAGCGTGGAAGTGGGTCAAGAACTGTGGAGACCACAGTGTCACCCGAGGCAGACATGTACCACACCAGTGACAGGAGGCAACCCAGCATTGTGATGGGTACAGTGGCTGCCCTGCATGGACAGCCACCACTGACATGCCAGCAGACCGTGCAGGTCACAGACATGCATGGGTGTCAGCTGCACAGGCCATGGATGGGCTGACAGGGGCGCCATGGACACAGAGCATGCACCATGGACCACTGCACACAGTCATCCAGTGCACAGGGCACAACACACACACCACAGACACTGACTGATAGCTACCCCCACACCATAGTCACCTCCCCACGGACACACACACACACACACACACACACACATATACCCATGACTGCACCACCCCTGACGCCATGCACACCACTGCAGCTGAGCACCTATAGCCCGCTGCAAATCAGAGACCACCACAGTATTCATATCAAAAGATCTGTATTCAAGCAAAATATCAAAGTGAACTATATACAATAATATATACAAAGCTGGGGGGGCCACAAACAAGGTGGGGGTGGGTAAGAGGCAGGGGTGAACAAATGGGACAGGAAAGGAGAGGGTGTGAAGGTGGGTCCAGAGGGGTAGGGGATATCAGGGGCAGAGGGACTGTCAACGGGAGCCCCACTCACCGCTCTGGCTGCTCCTCCACTGGTGCCTCCTGAGGACCCCAATCTGGTCAATCCTTTGTAGTATTTCCAAGGACGCCCTTGCGATGTGCAGGATCTCCCTCAACGCCTCCCTGATGTCAATCAGCTGGCGGACACCTAGGACAAGGGAGCACAGTCAATAGGTGTGAATGCACAGCCCCATACAGCCCACCCACTGTGCATGGCATACGGCCGTGGGACATGCCTCTGTGATGGTGTGTGACCACCCACAGTGATCACGTCCACATGACCTGCCCACCCAGGTGCATACAGCCATGCGGAACGCCACACACACACACACACACACACACCGGCCAAGTCATGCTCAGCACCACCGTGGCCGTTTAGTGACATGGCTATGTGGTGCAGAGGCAGTGGCACAGCCATGTACCCGGTGCATGCATGAACCACCATCGACGCACTCCCAGACATGCATTGCCACTGGACAGTGCTGACTGTAACAAGTTGCGTGCATGGCAGTGGTGTCAATAGATGGTGGCCATGCCCCGCTGCCCACCCTGTTACACAGCATGCAATAGTAATCATGGAGGTATGACATTCACCATCATTGGGCTGGTCCCTTGGGTGCTGTGGACCGTCGCCCTGCCTTGCCTCCCTGTCCTCTTGGTGGCACCGCAGCTCACGTGCCAGGTGCTGCTCCTCCGGCCCTGTGGTGCAAACATAGAGAAAGGAACATCAGTACAATCCTGTAGCAAAGCCCCCCTGCCCCCAGGTGTGTGCCCTCCCACCCAGCCAGACCCACCCACCCCACACCCTGATAACACCACCACAGCCAACACCGGACGGTCCCTCCCCCATGTGCTGGACACATACAACCGTGATACCCATATGGAAGATAAAAGTGTATTGACGTAACACTTACCTGGCCGTGGCACTGTGCCCCTCCTTGCACGTGCCCGCAGGCGGGCTAGCAGGTCTGGCTCCCTCTGCCGCAGGTCGCCATACCTGTGGCAGCACTGCTCTGCTGTCCGCCCCCTTCCAGTGGCCTCCTCAAGTGCAGTGGCTACCTCCTCCCACACCTGGCTCCTGGACCTGTCCAGGGGTGCCTCCCCAAACAGTGGTCCATGGTGTGGCTCCACTATGGCCACTAGGTTGGCGAGTTCTACCTGGCTCCACTGTGCAGCCCTCCTGCGTGCCATTCCCCTAGCTCGGTCTGCAAAAATGGCACTCTGCAGCACGGCTCCCCACATGCAGATGCTGCGCGGTACAGCGCTGCCATTCCCTATCGCGCTGTCACTGAACAGCACGATAGTGGTGCACCCATGCCTGACACATGGCACCTAGGGGGCAAAGGTCAGGCACAGGGTCAAGGGGCTCTGGTGCACGGACAGGCACAGCGCCATTGGAACTTAATGCGTGTAGCGCGATTGGCTGCCTGTGTGCTACCTCCAGTAGCGGCCTACTGCGCTGTTGCCCCAGTGCGCCTATGATGGCCCAGTGCCACAGCGCCATGTAGGTGAACATCGCTGTAGCGCCACTGGCACAATGGTGGCCATGCCCTGCATTGCTTCCCGCGCACAGCACATCAGCAGCATGGCAGACGCCTGCGTCAGCAACCCGGGCATGCGCAGTGAGGTGTGTACTGCGCATGTCACAGAACTGCGCCCTTGGCTTAGCACATTCAACACAATTGCACAAAGCACAACAGCGCGATATTCAGTCGTCATATGCAAAACAGCTAATCAGCCATTCAATGGCACAGCACTGCAATTTGCATCCACTTAAAGTTGCGCCTCGTCTCATTTGCATGGGTTGCACTATAACAGTGCGACATTGGGCTGCACTGACCATAGTCGGTTACTGCAGTCTATTGGTGAGTTGCATGCTGTTTGGGAGTGTGGACTGTGGATTTGGGGACATGCATGGGACTGCACAGTCACAGGTAACAACTGTCATTCTTACAGGCTAAAAAATGACCGAGCGAGTTGTGGGAGAGGAGGAACACAGTGGTGGGAGGAGGAGGAGGAGGAGGCCTAATTTTACCAAGGCTGAGACCGATGCCCTGTTTGAGCCTACCTGGATCAGGAGCCGCTTCTCAGCGGACGGCAGGGAACACCTCAAGCCTGTGCTGCTGCATGGGAGGAGGTGGCACGTGCAGTGAACCTGCATGGCAGCCACCAGCGCTCCGTGCAGGAGTGCAAGAAGAAGATGGGCACAGACAGGAGAAGGATTAAGGAGAAGGTGGCTGCCATCAGGGCAGCATGAGCTGCGACAGGTGGGGGACAGCTGGAGGTGGTACACCTGACCCCACAGGAGGAGAGGGTTACGGGAAGCATGCAGCGTTGTGCCATTGAGGGTGTTCTGGGTGGTGTCTTCCAGACGAGTGGTAGCCCATCACTGCATGGTAGGTCATGGTCTGTCTATGGGGGGGGGCAGGGTAGGTCACATGCAGTAATGCGACTTTGTTTTCCCTTACAGATCCTGAGCATCTGCATGGGTCAGCGGTGGTGAGCCTGTCCACTGAGGACAGTCACTTGAAGATGGAGGAGGGCACATACACCTCCACAGGTATACGTGGCTCAGTGCGACAGTGGGCCTACCTGGCTGTCCACACTGATGTTGTTGGAACAGGTGCGGAGGAAGCCCTGCCCATGTCCCAGCATGCCAGCGTCCACGGATGCCAGCATGCTGTGACTCGGGCTGGTGCCGGGTCCATCACCAATGATGATGTCCCTAACGGCATGGGCAGTGCCATGTGTGTGCCATGGGATGGCCACATAGCAGGTAACATCGCGGCCATGGCTGTGGGTGGTGCTGCCGTGGAGGCCTGCGTGTCAGCACAGTCCCAGCCTGTGCCTGTCAGCACCAGTGGGGCAGCACTGGTGTGTGTTCAGGACAGTGGGACTGTTGTGGCCACTGCAGCACCACCACTGAGCCCTGGGGAGCGGCAGCCAGAGGGGCAGCATCAGCAGTCGGCCAATGGACTTGGGGGTACAGGGTCAAGCGGCGGCATCTGTGCACTGCCTGTGGACATGCCCAGACCTGGCCCTGGTGTGCAGCACCCACCCTCAAGGGGTGCTGAGCATCAGGGCCGCACACACCCTGAGGGACAGGATGCAGAGGAGGCAGATGACCTCTTGGACGAGCTCACCCGCATACTGCAAGCATCAGTCCAGCAGCAGATGCGGCTTGCGAAGTTGGTGGATGCACTGCGTGCGGCTCTGGAGTGGGCAGAGGAGCGTCGCAGCAGAGACACCGCTCTGATCCTGGCAGGGATGGGCCGGTTGCGGGAGGATGTGACCGCTGCCATTGACAGGCAGACACAGGCATTCACTGCTGTCATGGCCGCAATGGGCACACAGTCATGTGCCCATGCATCGCAGACACCACGCAGTGCACTGTCCACCCCCATTCCCAGCGTCATGCGACACTCTCCCTGTCAACACCGGGTTCAGCTGTGAGCATCCCAAGCACGCCTGGCGCAGGCATGTTCGGTGTGCTGCAGACCCCTGCGTGAGCACGGTCACGTTCACGCAGTGGAACCCCTTGGGGACCATCGGTGCCACCCCATGAGGCCAGTGGTCGGCCTGTCAGTGCTGGCGGGTCTCGATGGGGCCACCCATGCATCCGTGGTGGCCGGGGCACTGTGTCACGTGACTGACCTGTCTCCCAATGCGGCTACTGTCTGGTGCTGCCCTGTCTGCATTGTGTCTTTCAGTGGGCAGTGCACAGGTGGGTACCCGGCCCTGCACGCAGACACACAGTCCATCTGCACACCCTCCCGGCTGCTGTCCGCAGTTGCATGTGCATGATGATGCCTGCATTGCGCTGTACACCAGTGTGCAATGGTGCTCAGCATCTGACACACGCACATGGACAGGCAGTGGGCTTGGTGGTCTGTGGACATGTGTGTGGCTAGGGGTGGCATTCTGGGTCGGTGTGCCTCCTACCCTTTGTGCATGTTTGGTGCGTTGTGTGTGTGTGTGTCCATCTGCGTGGCATGTTAGACCTCACCCATCCCTGGTTGTGTGTGTGGTTCCATGCCCTGCCACTTCCCTTGATGGCATGCACCCCCGGTGTGTGTCCATGCGTGTTTGTGGGTTGTGCCTTAGCCACTGTTGGCTGCACATGGCCCCATGACTTACCTGGGTTGGCTGAAGTGCTCCTCTGTGATGGTGTCCCGGTGCAGCTGTGCCAGCTGGAGCAGTCATGGGTCCCGTCGCCCAAGGGGGGGCTGCCCATCACCATCATCGCCAGCGTCCTCATCGTCCCCATCGCTGTCCCCCTCTTCGACCTGTATGGCTATCCCACATTCGTTGGCCATGTTGTGCAGGATGCAACAGGCCAGGAATAGCCCGCAGGCCTTTGAGGGGCTGTACTGTAGGGCACTGCTGGAGGTGTCCAGGCAACAGAAACGTGCCTTCAGCATCCTGAACACCCGCTCAATGACATTATGTGTGGTGGCGTGTGCCTCACTGTAGTGTTGCTGCGATGGGGTTGCGGGCCACCGGTAGGGTTTGAGCAGCCAGGAACGGAGTGGGTATCCACTGTCACCTGTGTGTAGAGGGTGGAGGTTAGTTTGGTGATCAGCATCGCCCTGCCCCGGGCCATGTAGGCCACTACCCATGTCACCTCTGACCATGCCCCCCCTGGCCTATGATTGTCCATGTGGTTTGCATACTCACCCACTAGGTGTCCAGTGGGGATATTCCCACTCTCGAATCTGTGGCACAGTGCCGACTGGTGCCAGATGAAGGCATCATGTGCTCCCCCAGGGTGCGTGGCACAGACATTGATTATGCACCCCCTGGCATCGCACACCACCTGGCAGTTGATGCTGGCATAGCCCTTGCGATTGATGTATGCGGCCTCCTCGGGGCCAGGTGGTGTGTGGATGGCCACATGAGTGCAGTCTATTGCCCCTAGCATGCCAGGCATACCTGCTACCCTGTGGAACTCCTGTATGTTTGCTGTGCACTCTGCCGGTGTGCTGGGGAAATGGATGTACTCCACAGCATGTGGCAGCAGTGCGCTGAGGAATTGGGTGAGGTGGCGTGACGTGGCCAACTGGGTTATGCCTCTGGTGTCCCCAGTTGGTCTCTGGAAGGTACCCGTGGCGAGCAAGCACATGCAAGCTGTCACTTTGGTCTCCACTGACAGGGCATGGCTCTGTCGTGTGAATGCCTACATCACATCACTGCACAGCTCACAGAGCCGCCTCAGAATTGCCCGATTCAGGCGGTACCGGCCCCAATCTCGGTATCACTGAACAGCTTGAAGCTGGTGTGAGCCGGTACTGCCTGTTTGGCCGGCTATACCGATGACCGTTCCACGGCCACGCCCCCCTGCTGCCCATGCTTCTCACCGCCTCATCGCGGCCTCCATCTGGAAGGTGGCACTGGCCATGTCCCTGGCTTGTGTTCACCCCTCGGCAGCTGTTACTGTATTCCTTCCCGCTGTCCTCACTGCTACTTCCCCTGCACTGGGAACACCTGCCTATGCTTGCCTCACTGCTGTGTGGTGTACCTCCCCCTTCTGCACTGTCTCCCCACACCTTCCCCTGTGGCTGTTGCTTCCAGGTGCCCTTTCCTGCCTGGCCCTGTGTGCCCCTGCTGCCCAGTGTGTTCTGCTGGCTGTATTTTGCTCTCATGTGGCTTCCCTGTAGCGTTCTTGTGCCTCTCCCTTGCTCCCTTTTATTTTGGCTCATTTCCGCTATGGCGTAGCTTCCGCTTGGTCCCCTATTGCGCATGGCGCAAGTTGTTGAATATCGCATTGCGCCATTTATGCATGGTTCCTCCCCCTTCAGTTGTGCATGCCTTCATTATCATTGCGCTGTTGCTCAGTGTGATTTGGGGGGTGCAACTGCCTCCTGCTGAATATCGCAGAATGACGTATTTTCTAACTTGTGCAGGCACAACCCTATTGTGCATGGTTCAACTCTTTTGAATATCTGGGCCACAGTGTTTAGTGTATGGACTCAGGCTAGTTTTTTATACAGTGTTAGCGAATGGATTCAGGCTAGTTTTTATTTATACAGTGTTAGCGTATAGACTCAGGCTAGTTTTTATTTATACAGTGTTATCGAATGGACTCAGGCTAGTTTTTATTTATACAGTGTTAGCGTATGGACTCAGGCTAGTTTTTATTTATACAGTGTTAGCGAATAGACTCGGGCTAGTTTTTATTTATACAGTGTTAGCGTATGGACTCAGGCTAGTTTTTATTTATACAGTGTTATCGAATGGACTCAGGCTAGTTTTTATTTATACAGTGTTAGCGTATGGACTCAGGCTAGTTTTTATTTATACAGTGTTAGCGAATGGACTCAGGCTAGTTTTTATTTATACAGTGTTAGCGTATGGACTCAGGCTAGTTTTTATTTATACAGTGTTAGCGAATGGGCTTAGGCTAGTTTTACTGCTGTGTACCCTATTGCCGTATCTGTTTGAATAATACAGTTTGTACTGCTGTAACTGTTTGAATACTACAGTCTATGCTAGGTATTGCTTAAATAGCGTTACTCTCCTAAGTGCCTCTGTATCCTACTGATTTATTTGTCTCTTTGTCTAAGAACCTGCTGCTGTAACACTGTTAATTCTGTCTTTTTCACCTAGTCTCTCTCTGTCTCTCTCAGCATTCTCCCATCCAATCCTGCAGCCCCATCTCACCCCAGCTCGGTGACTCTTGCCCTGCCTCCTGCCTTTCAGCTCCATCCTCCCCTCTGTGCTAGGTGCTGACCCGCATTGCCCCCACCTCTTTTCCACTGCTCCTTCTAATTTAGCAACCTGCCCCATGATTAACCTAAGCCTGCTTCCCTGACGCCTTCTACCCCCTGCTGCTCAACTGTCTCTGTCCTGTGTCTACCCCACCCTTCGATTTAGCACAAGTTAATTGTAATCCTCTTTTCTCTTCTCTCCACAGAGACCAGAGCTCCCCTGACTGGAAGATCTCCCCTTGCGGAGTGCGGCACTTACTCCTCGCTGCTGCTTGCATTCCAGAGCTACAGGACCACTTCCCCAGGTACAGTCCTCCTAGACTCGCTGAAGTTTGAACCTTCTGGCACTTTCTCTCTGCTTCCTTGCCATTGGCTGAGCCTCTCCAAGAGCTCCTGCCATTGGCTGTGTCGCTCCTACCGACTGGCTCCCTAAGTTAGCCAAGGACTCTCTACTGAAACTGAAGCTCCAGCCGGCTTCTGGTGCCTCTTGCATTCTGGCCTGGTTCGACTGAATTTTACATTTTTACTTACAGTCGTGGGAGTTTTTCTCCCGCCCACCCTTGGCACTATTTAAATCCACTTTTCTGCCCTGAGTGCTCTGTCCTCCTTTCACCAGATAGGGCCACTACAGTAACCAGATGCATCCTTTCTCTTAAAGTAACAACACCAGCTCTACTTAATAAAGGAAAAGACAACACAATCCCTTGAACGCCCTCTCCCAAGCCCTCTCTTGTATATCTCCAATCCCCCTCCTTTTTTCTTGCATCTCTAACCTTCGCCTTCCTAAGCCATCCCTGGTATATCTTATGCTTCCTCCTTTCCTTAACCTAATTGGCCCTCTAAGAATTCTGCTCTCTCTCAGTACACAATCATGTTGCTCCTGTGCCTAATCCAATTAACAGAAACACTCTTGATAGGGGGGTCGATCCCAGTCCTTTCACAGAAGAAAGGGTTCTGCAAGAACTCCTAAAACTGAAGGTGGACAAAGCAATGGGTCCTGATGGAATTCACCCCAGAATTCTAAAAGAATTAAGGAAGGAACTAGTGAAACCACTGGCTACTCTTTTTAATAAATCATGGGAGGATGGTGTGGTACCCGAGGACTGGAGGAAGGTGGATGTGATTCCCCTTCACAAAAGTGGGACCAAGACAGAGGCAGGAAACTACAGACCTGTCAGTCTGACCTCTGTGGTATGGAAAGTGATGGAGTCACTTCTGAAGGAAAGAATAGTTGAGTACCTAGAGGTCAGTGGAGCACAGGATCCAAGGCAGCATGGGTTCTGCCGGAAAGTCATGTCAGATGAATCTAATATATTTCTTTGACTGGGTGACCAAAGTAGTAGACCAGGGAGGGGCTGTGGACATGGCCTACCTAGACTTTAGCAAGGCATTTGACACAGTCCCACACAAAAGATTATTAGTCAAATTAACCAGCCTGGGAAAAACATTGGCTGGACAACAGGACACAGAAGGTAATTGTAAATGGAGTCCACTCTGAAGAAAGGGCAGTTGCTAGTGGGGTACCGCAGGGTTCAGTATTGGGTCCAGTCCTTTTTAATGTCTTCATCAGTGGCATTGCAGAGGGACTGGAAGGAAAAGTATGCCTTTTTGCAGATGACACAAAGATCTGCAACAGGGTTGATACACAAGGGCGTGGAAAGGATGAAAAGGGACTTGGCAAGGTTGGAGGAATGGTCAGACGTATGGCAGCTAAGTTCCAATGCAAAAAGTGCAAAATAATGCACCTGGGAAACAAGAACCCAGGGGAAGAATACACAATGGGTGGGAGGTAGTAACAACAACAAAAAAGGAAAGGGACCTGGGGGTAATCATATCAGATGGCCTTAAGGTTAGTAAGCAATGTGAGAAGGCAGTAGGGAGGGCTGGGGGTATACTGGGATGTATAGGGAGAGGCATCAGCAGCAGAAAACAGGAAGTTGTTATCCCTCTGTACAGACAGTTGGTGAGACCCCATCTGGAATACTGTGTCCAGTTCTGGAGACCCCATCTCCACAAGGACATAGACAGGATAGAGGCAGTCCAGAGGAGGGCAACTAAAATGGTGCAGGGTCTGCAAGAGAAGCCGTATGAGGAGAGACTAAAGGAGCTTAATATGTATACCCTTGAGGAAAGAAGGGAGAGAGGGGACATGATAGAAACTTTCAAGTACCTCAAGGGAATCAACAAAGTCCAAGAGGGTAGCATCTTTCAGAAAAAGAGACTTGCAAGAACAAGGGGACACAATTTAAAGATAGAAGGAGGGCGGTTCAGGGGCAATGTGAGGAAGTATTATTTCACAGAGAGGGTAGTGGATGCATGGAACAGCCTTTCTGAGGAAGTTGTGGAGTCTAAAACTGTGGGAGAATTCAAGAATGCATGGGACAGACATAAGGCAATTCTTGTGGGGGGCAGGAAGATATAGGCTGTTGGTTAAATAGGATCTGCAGCCTATCCTGTAGGTAGGGAAATGGGCAGACTAGATGGGCCTAGCGGTTCTTATCTGCCATCAAAGTCTATGTTTCTATGTTTCCTCTTCCTCACCTGCTTCCCATTACTGCTCACTCCTACTTCTCTACCCCCTTCTGCTCATTCTTCTCCCCCACTCCTATCTCCAGCCTACCCTCCCTCACTCTCCTCTCCCCTCCTGCTGTCAGCCCTCCTTCATGCACTTCCTGTGGTGTTCTGCTGCCAGTTTCATCTTTGGAACTGGACCCCACTTGGCTTCTTTCCGAGCCTTTACAATGTGCTGCAAATGGATATTTGATCACACTTCAGCCCTCAGCTGTCCTCAACCCCAGATAAAAAAATGGCAGACCTTATTATCTAGATTACTAATAATACTTCTACTTCTCACATCAGGTGACGTTGAACCCAACCCCCCCACCACCCAACACCTGACTTCCCTAAGGGGCTAAGTATCATCCACCTAAATATTAGAAGCCTCTTCCCTAAAACTGATCTCCTGCAACTGCTCATGTCACAACTAAAACCCTCAGTTCTCATTATCACTGAGTCATGGCTCAGCTCTAAAATCCCGGACACAGCCATCTCTATCTCTAGGTATTCAATCACACGCCAAGACCGCAAGTCCAGGGGCAGGGGTGTCACCATGTATATCTCCTCCTCTGTCAAATACTCTATCTGCCTATCCACCACCTCCCCTTCTGCCGATGAACTGCTACTAATAAAACTATCCCTCCCTTGTTCCTTCCCCAGCTTCATTGGTGGTGTCTACTGCTGTTCCAGCCTTTCTGTCTCTGCCGTCTCCTCTGTCACCGATCTCCTCTCCACCATCTCATCCTTTGCAACCCCTAGTGAACTGTATCTCCTTGGTGTCTTCTACATAAACTGGCTTTCCAGCAAGCAGTCCCAAAGTCTGCACCCACGTATCTTCATTGAATCTAAAACAATTAATTACAGACCCAACATGTCTAAATCATACATCTGGGAAACATACGTTAATCTACTAGGTTCTGTCCTCACACCCCCATCATGTCATAAAGTCTGGTATACTACCTGATGCACTCAGCGATCACCATATGGTCTACTGCGTGTGCAAAATCCACCATATAAAGTCCCCTACTATCACTCTTTTTTTTTTTTTATTTAATATACTTTATTAGTTTAAATCTTAAATGCATCATGATATGGGACATACAGATGTATGTGCATTAGTACATTACACTGAATAAACAGGGCAAATTCAAGCATGACAAAACATTACATACATACTACATACAGCATTTAATAGCACAGTACCTCCTGACATATAATGATTGAGAAAACTACCCCTAGCGCTAACAGCCCCTTCCCACCCAGCCTTCCTCCCCACATACACCCACTAAGCCCCCCAAACATTTCAAAAATGGCGTACATGAGACACAATGAAATACCACATTAATGTGTAATATAGTGAGGCAAAAGGACATGAGGAGACAAAAAAAAAACTGTAACCACACCACTGGAGAACTGGACTTGGACAAAATACATGATATCATACCTTGAAACAATGCTTGCGAACCCCAGCCCACAGAGTACAGTCTGACTAATGAGCTAGGGTATTATTACCCAACCTGGTAGTGACCTTTGCAGGGAGGGGAGTCAGACTGTCAAAAGGGCCTCCAACCTACCCCATTTCTTGGTGTAAGATGGTGCGCAATAACGCAACCTTGCAATTGCTTTTTCTACCCTTAGGTTGAACAGGACTTCGTTCATCCACTCTGCATAGGTAATATCCTCCTGATCTAGCCAATGATAGAGGACTAACCGCTTAACAGACAGTGAGATCAGGGAGATGTGGAATCTTCTTTCCAGTACTGGAACAGTGGCCAAGTTCTCTAGTATACACATTTCAGGAGAAAAACAGTCCTGCAGCCCCAGCAGGGGTCCAGGCTATCCTTAATCCTATCCTAAAAGCAAAGCCACCCTAGGACATTCCCATAGTATTTGCAAAAGGATTCCCATGGCACCATTACACTGAGATCACTGAGTGGTGGGAAGCCTACCCATATTATTCAGATGGATCGGGGTGTAATAAATGTTGTGTAGTATGCAAAACTGCATGAAACGCAGTTTATCATTAGAGATGAATTTATACATATCATGCCAAACCCCCTCCCAATTAATATTTAGGTTGGAAAACCCTTCTATCACTCTTAACATCTGCTCCTTCCCTTCCCTTGACCTGTCCTCCATCCATAGTGATCTGATCAACATCGACTGGTCACCCATCTCCTCTACCTCCTCAGTGCATGTATCCCTGTCCTTTTCTAGCACACATTTCCTGTCTGTATGGAACCGCCATGCTCCCCTAAGAAAGGCTAGGTTCTGAGGTAACCACCTCCCCTGGGTCTCCGACGAACTCATTGATTTTCAGCATGTGCATGATCAAGTGTGGGTTGCGTTTAAGTCCTCTGATGCCCCACATGATCTTCAGTGCTATCGTTTACTCCAGAATGCCTATACCGGTGTCATCCATCTCACCAAGGTGGAATATTTCAATGCTTCCTTCCAAGAAAACATAAACAACCCATCCAGATTTTTGAAGGTTGTTCCGTCTTATTTTCCCCACCCTCCCAACCCCTCTCCTGTCCTAAAATTGGCTCCTGTATGATAGATGATCCACCACAGTGGCAGAAGAGTTCAACAACTTTTTCACTACCTGTGCCTCCTCCCTCCTTGCCTCACTTCTCCCCATCGTATCTCTTCCCCCAATGCCCCCTCCCACATTCAGTCCCCACTGCCACGCACTTCAGTTTTAAGCCAGTCCTCCTGATGACACCCTACGAGTACTGCTTGCCCTTAATCCAAACAAAGGAAGAAGTCCTGACGGTCTCGACCCTAAACTCCTCCACCTATCTGCTCATGCAATTGCTCTCCCATTGACTAGTCTTCTGAATCTCTCCTTCTTACACATGATTGTACCTAAGGCCTGGAAGGCCGCTACCGTAGTCCCTCTTCCCAAAGGTGGGGACCCTTCTAATCCTAGCAACATCCATCCTATATCCTTGTTCCCTATTCTGGCTAAGGTTCAAGAGTATCTGACTCTAGAGCAATGCTCCCTCTTCCTTGACTCCTCCTCCTCTTCCTTTTTCACCCCAAACCAGTCTAGTTTCTGTAAAGCCCACTCCACCACTACCTCCCTCCTCCGGCTCACTTACTCCATTCTCTCAGGCATGGATCAGGGATGCATCACCTCTGCCATCTTTGTTGACTTGGCCAAAGCCTTTGACACTGTCGCCCACTCCCTTCTCCTCTTCAAGCTGACTGTGGCTGGCCTCTCTGAATCCTCCACCAGCTGGTTCAATTCCTACTTCATGGGCTGGACCCAGTCTGTCAGAGTTAACAAATCCATCTCCACCCCTCTCTCAATCAACACAGGTGTCCCCCAAGGTTCGGTACTTGGGCCAATACTGTTCTCCATTTTCCTGAATGATCTACCAGACATCTTAACATCTGTCAGTATCCACATGTACGCAGAAGACACCATGTTATTCTCCTCTGGGAATTCCCTTGCCGAGGTGGCTATCAGCCTTCAGTTGAACTTTAACAGTCTCCAGCGCTGATTTAGCGCAAACCAACTATTACTGAATGTCAGGAAAAATGGTCTCTATGACCTTTGGCACCAGACAAAAGCTGTCCAGATTAGACTCCACCCCCACCTTTCATACCCTGTTAGGTTCTAAACTGGATGACGTCCTCGCATTTAAGTACTTAGGGCTATGGCTAGATAAGAATCTAGAATTCAGGGTATACGTAGAACTCATACACAAAAAAACTTCTCCCTAAGCTTGTTGCTCTGTAAAGACATCGCAGTTGCCTGCCAGTGCAAGCCAGGTGAAAAATTGTCCAAAAGATGATTCTCCCAGTCTTTGACTTTGGAGATACTGTGTACAGTTCTGCCCCTAAGACCACCCTATCCAGACTGGACACTCTCTTCAATTCCTTCTGTCACGATGTACTTGACTACCCTCCTCTCACCCACCACTGTAATCTCTACACCTCGCTCTCTTTCCCATCCCTCTCTGCCAGATGCCTATCGCACACCGCTACTCTAGTAGTGAAGTACTGGTTCAATTCTCTCCCACCCTACCTGTCCTCCCTCTTCTCCATCCCTTCTCCCTCCTGTTATTCACATTGATCCACCACACACATAACGCTTGCCCTCCCTCCATGGTGTACTTCATCTGGCCATGTTGCCTTCTCATACAAATTCCCTAACATCTGGAACTCCCTCCCCCGCAAGATTCACTTGTCCCAATCTCGCCATTCTCCTGCTCTTCTCCCTCACAAACACACTGTTCACTGCTGCAATTAACCCCTTGCAAACGCCACCCTTTTACTTCACTTCCCTCTCCCTTTTCTTCAGCCTCCCACCACTTACCTAATAGCCCTTTCTTGTCAAATTATGCCACTCTCCTGTCCCTTTCCCTCTAATTTGCCTCCCCCGCTGTCATTCGTTATGTCTCTCCTGCCTTCCCTTAGCAACTCCCTTGCCTATCGACCTCCCTAGCCTGCCATTCCCTCACATTCTGTCCCTCCCCTGCTACTTCTAACCCTCACTTTGTCTCTCTCTCCACTATCTTGCCTAATCCCTGTCCCATTGCAGGGTTCCCAGCAGCCTGAAGGGGAGTAGGTTTTGGCTGCCTTTTCTCACCACCTCCCTACTACCCCCTCTCCCCTGCTACTTCTAACCATCACTTTCTCTGTCTCCACTAACTTACCTAATCCCTGTTTCATTGCAGGGTTCTCTGCACCCTGAGGGGGAGCAGGTTCTGGCCTCTCTCTCACCCCTCCTCACTACCTCCCTCCCCCCACCCTCCACCCTGCTGATTTTACTGTTGTAGTTCGTTAATATATAGCACTATTTAATATATGTAACCCCCTATAAATGGGGTTTCCTAAAAGCCTTCTTGGAGCTTGCCTAAATGCTCCCTGCCTAACTGGCGTTCGGCATAATGCCACTTAAATGTGGGCACTGTGAGTGCTTTTAGAGCCTCTGGTACCATCTCTTTAAGAGTTGCCTGCTTTAAGGCTTGATCAGTTGTATGGGGGGACTGCGGGTTTACTGTTCGAATCCCACTCGAGCTGCTGTTCGAATCGCTCCATTCTGCCATCACTAAGCGAGCAGAGGGAGCCTCATTGAAGGATGTAACTGTTTTCTGGAACAATGTAACGTGGCAGTAAAATTGCTGTTTATTTAACCTGCTTTCATTGCAGCTGGGACTCTGTGCATTTGGCCCCTCCATTTTGACCTGTGCTCCTGGGAAGTGTAGTTTGGACCCTGGTGCCTTTTTTGCACCAATAGAGGGCGTGTGAGGTGATGGCCAGAATAAAGCAGCCAACTGGAGCCCTGTGGAGCGAGAAGAAACTGCCCTGCAACTGTCCTGGAGGGCAGAGTCATTGGTGATCATGAAGGGAGAAGGGCTCGGCTCCTAAGCATGAGAGTCTTGGCAGAGGCGGCGTGTGGGCCAGAAAGGCGGTGACTACATTGCCAGTGGGTGAGCGGACAAGATCCGTGGAGGAGTGCAGGCAGAGGAGGCTGTACGTATACAGCTACCTACCAGGCTCACCCTGTAGAATCTGCTGAATCGCGCTCGGTCTGTCAGGACAAGTGAGGCTGCATTGTTCACCTGGTTTGTTCAGCGAAAAGCGATCGGGAGTTTAAAGCAGCTGCCTAGTATGGTACCCCTCTGCATTATATATAAATGTGTGTAGCAGTGTCTGAATTACTGGCCAAGTCCTGCAGTGGTGTGAGAGAGATCTTTCTGCAAGAGTCGTGAGTACTAAATCAGGGTAGCTCCCTGTCAGATGTTCCTTGTGAGGGAAAGATTTCCTGGCTATTTCAGTGACTGCATGAATTGTGCCTGTGGGCTCTCACAACTCAAATCTTGGTATTAAATGCTTGTTTCTTCACCAGGGCCCCAACCAGCTGCACCGAATAGGCTAGCCTTGTATGGCCTGGGTACCCATCGACAGCGACTGATAGGTTTGGCCTGTGCACGGTGCCCTATATAGTAGAAGTGTTAAGCTAATCAACTTGATCTCCCCCGTCCTTGTTATTTCTCCTTTAATAAGTCAGATTTGTTGTTGCAAGGTATACCATTTGAACTGTGTGTTTGTGCTACCCTTTTGTGTATGGGTTACTTTATAACTGCATCTTATTTTACAGGGGATCCTCAGTGCCAAGTCTCCCATCCCGACCTGGGGGTAAGTGTAAGTCATAACAGTAGTGTGGGGATTGCTGGTGAGCTACTAGTGGGAAGAAAGGGGGGGTTGCAGTGACCCAGAGGGCTGTGACCAGGTCGTAGTTGACCGTTCCAACCTCGACCTCTGGGTGGAGGCATCCGCCATTGGATCCAGGCCCCTCAACCTGTTATTGGCTGAGCAGGCAGGGGTAGTTGCCCTTGGGATAGCGCCACCGAGGGGTTACATATATAGCACTAGTTACTGTACTCATTTTAAGCACTTGGGCTGCATATGCAATTTGTTGTGTTCAAATGTTTGTTTTGACATTATTATTATTATCCATGACTGCCAATATCCATTTCACTATATTTACATGTCTTTGTTGGATTGCACTGTAGTTGATTTGCACAATATGTTACTGTTGGTTTTTTGCTCCTCCCCTTCATGTAACCCCCCCTCCCAGGACACTTCTGGAAACAAGCTGTTTACAGCTGATGTTGTCTTTTCCGGTGAAATTGTTCTAAATAACTAAATAAATAAATAAGATGCTGGGAGCCACTGGGGACTGTCCTACGAGATAATATAGTCAAACACGTATAAAATACTACTTGGACTCGGTGGTCCAGTAAGGATTTCACAAGGGAAAACCTTACCAAACAAACCTCAATGAATACACTGAGAATGTTACCCAAGAACTAGATGTGAGTAAATCCTGTGGATGTTGTGTATCTTAGATTTCGCTCATTTGATGCTGTACAACACAGGAGGAGGCTAGTTTATGAAATAAAGAACCTCATCATAACTTGGGGTTTGATGAAATGGGTTCAAAAAAGGCTGCCGGATAGGAGACATAGTGTCATAAGCAAGCAATAATACCCAACAGGGTGGGCGGTATTGGGCAATACCGGATTGCTCAGGGGTGTAATGAGGCCTGATGCAGCAGACGGAGGGCCTTATAATCCCTGGAAGTTCCAGTATTGCTCATACCACCCACCCTGGAGGGTATTATTATTATTGCACTTAGAAAATGGGCTTCTGTATAAATCTACGTTAACTAATACAATAAGAGAGGAGATGATTTTAAAACAGATATAAAAAGTAAACGAAAAGTTTGTGGGATAAAATAGTCCCTCCATTTCTTTTGCCCCCCCCACACACATACACACAGCGCCATTCTCTTCTAACGGTCCCCCCCTCGTGTGCAAGAAGAGATTGAGTCAACAGTCACATCAGACTCAGGTTGCTGCCATCGTTTCTATGCTCAAAGAAAATAAAAAAAACCTTTTTTTTTTGCTGGTAGCAAGATGTGGCTGCTAGGTACACACCTGTCCTTGGAAGAAGTATGGTGCAGGACAACAGCATTGTAAATTATGATTTTTATTTATTGAAATGTTTCACCAGGAAGGCACACTGAGCAACAAGTCGCTTATCTCCTGGTGTGACCTGGGGGAAGGGGTACAATAGGAATTAGACATTAAACATTCAAGTTACAAGATCAGCATTTTTTTTTTCAATTGTTTAACTAGGAGTAGCACACTAAGCTGAAAGCTTGTTTACAGGTGTGACCTGGGAGCACAGGGAAGTTAAGTGACTTGCTCAGGGTCACACAGTATGCAAGTGGGGGCTGTGGTATTCAAACCCAGGTCTCCAGATCTCCAGATTTGCAGCTCAGAGCCTTAAATCACTGCACTATACTGCCTCCCAAATCATACATACAACATATAGCTTACAGTTGTAAGGTAGGTGTTACAAACAGTGTTACAACAGTGTTGTGCATAACATGCAGAAAGAGTGGACAATAATAAGTGCCGGGTTAATAAGTAAACAAGTGCTTACGTGAAAGAAAGGGGAAAGGGAGGGAGGGTGAGGTGGGGAGGGGAAGAGTCATGTCCTGGAGACCCCTCAGGGTGCGAGGAACCCTGCAATGGGACTGGTGGGACCAGAGAGAGAGAGGGGGATAATGCAGTGTCCCAAAGAGACCCCTTTAGGATGGTGGGGGAAGGGAGTAGATCAGAGATACAAGCCCCTTGGAGTGGCAGGTGAGGGTGAGGGTAGAGAGGTAGGGTTTGTCCAGGGCTTAGAGGAGGGAATTAGGGAGGGACATGGCAGGAGCAGCTAGGTACAAGGTATTTATTGAGGGCAGAGCTGATGGAGTAGGCAGAGGATGATTGCCGGATTTGAGGTGGGAGGGATTATTTTTAATGTTTAACCAGCAGTGCTGGTAAGTTAAGGAGGAGCCCCAAAGTACTTTAAAATAGGAGGTGTTAATTTCATCTGTCAGGAGAGAACCTGTTAGAGTGATGCAGTGAGAGATGTAGTTTCTTTTGTGGCTGTTTCTGCGGAGGTGAAAGGGGCAGGGCAAATGAGGAGGAGTGTGAGACTTCCAGTTGCCTCGAGCAGCCGTGAGTATGCTGCACAGAAAGAAATTAATTTTTTTTATGGATAGAGTTTGGTTTGTGTTTGCGGCTGCTTTTCAGTTGTTCGAATGGCAGGACAAATGGGGAGATGCATGAGACTGCCGGTTGCGGTCAATCGCAGGCATTGGGTGCCACCATCAAAAGAATGGCAGTTGGGGGTTCTGCGTGTGTGTTTATGTGGGGCTCACTCATTCTTTCATTCTTTCATTCCGCTAACAGAGTGGAAAAAAACATACTGGCTGTTCTGTTTTCAATGAAAGCTGGCACAATGATAGTGATACTAATTTCGGTTGGGCAGTATCTCTCGCTAAGCGAGAGAACAAATGGCGGCATTTTTAACTTGAATGGGGTGCTTTCAACTGATGGGAAGGCATGGTGGGCACAAGGATTTTTGAATAGTTGAAGGGGGAACTTGGGTTGGTACTTGTTATTTAGAGGGCTTTCACTGCAAGTTAATGTAGCCCTCTCAGCCAATCAGGTTTCTCAGTTCTTAATGCCCATTTTCTAATAAGTGGAAACAATCAGCTTTGAACAAGTAACCGGCAGCATTCCAAAGGGGTCTGTTCTGGAACCTACATTGTTCAGTGTATAGTATTTACAAGTGACATGGAGGAAGGTACCATCAGCTGGATTGCCAAGGTTGCTGATGACACCATGACTGGAAGAGCAGTTATATCACAATAGGAGACAGAGGACATGCAGAAGGATCAGGACAGGTTTGGGAAATTTGCAGCAAAATGGCCGATGAACTTCAATGTTGAGAAGTTCAAGTTAATGTGTCGAGTTGGTGTTTTTAAGGTGGGAGACTAGGTTTGCTGGCAGAGGCACCTAGCTTCACCTGAACTCTTTTCTTCTAGGTTTGCTTGTAAGTACAGAGCAAGGAATGACATTATCAGAGCAAGGAAAAAGATTAAGGCTTCTTTTTGCTAGGCAGATTTACTGTGTGTTATTTTCTTTTGTGCTCACAAGATTCGATACTGTTTTTTGCTTACATTTTACTGCTGTAATCTTCTCTGATTCAAATTTCTGTTGCAGGGTATACCTTCTGCTGCATTATTACAGGGTGTGCCTACAGGGTTGTTACTGTTTTGTGCTTACAGATTACTGCTGTAATCTTCTCTCATTCAAATTGTTTATTTTTTTTTTTTTTGCAAGGTGTATCTTCTGTTACTGCTTTATTTTTCTCTGCAGTAACATGTTTTTTGCAGGGTATATCTTATGTGAAATTGTTAGAGGTGGTGCTTACAGGGTTTACAGTTTTATATATCATTAGGTTAAGCTTTCAGGGCTACTGCATTTGTTGTTGATTGATCATTTCTGCTCTTACCTCCTCGTTTTTTCATCCATGGTTCTTCTTTTTTGGCAGGGGAAGGGCCCACCACCCACCCCCACCCCAACCACCCCAAGCTACACTCCTTTTATAGAGTAGCACAGTCGTAACATTTCCTGTAGCAAAGCAGGAAGGGAAGGATCAGAGGGGTATCCACACAGTGACCTCACTTACAGGGACACAAGTAATTTAACTTGTTATAACAAGTTATAGAAAACAAACAAAAAACAAAACAAACAAAAAATCAAACGTTTGCTTTCATTTTCCTCCTTCTAATTATTCAGACCAGGTTACAAACTCAGCAACTCAAGTGGAATGGATATTGTTAACCGAAGGCACTGCAGGACACTTTTCAAAAGGGCAGTTATACAGGATTTAGGATGCTGTCCTACATGTTGGACCACTGGAGATCTAAGGGCTCAGCTCCAGGCATCATGGGCAGAGATTGCGTGCCTCAAATCGCATATTCAGTAGGAAATATATTAGAAGACCCGCCTGCCATTTCCCCAACATCCAACTGAAGCACCTCGACTGCAGATGGTAGTTAGTCCGGGAGGTTGGCAGATGGTTACTTACATCATTTATGCCCACGTGGATCACTGCTACTGGTTTTTGACCTGCTCCTTTAAAACTGTTATCTACCATTCCATATAAATCCAAAACACCAGCTCCTGAGAAGCTGCTAACCATCAGGTTTGCCTTATCGTTTGTACAGATGTATTTATCTGTAAACTTAATAATGGAGTCACCTATCACTGTGTCCTGTCTTTGTTCTCTTTCTACTGTGTTTCCCTGTGATGCCATTTCATCATTAGTTTCTATTGTAGCCTCCTGATGGTTTACTAATTCCTCGAGTACTTGATGACTGTTTGAGAGTGCTATTACTGGCCTACGTTTGTCATGCCCAACTATAACCTCATTCCCTCCATTATTATTCACTGAAGTTGTTTCTTCTTGTACACTTCTTTCCCTTCTGCCATAATTTGATTCTTTAAGTGGGCTCCTTCTCCTCCTTCTTCTCTTAATTGGCACAGCATTATACCACTCATTTTCGCTGTCTTTATTTAGTTCTACCATCCTCCCTTCACTACCTTGTTTTCTCTTGCCTACTCCACCTACTGTGGGTGCCCCGCCCTTATTAAGGCTAGACAAGGTATGTAGTTTAGCAGCCATTTCCATTTTACACTTTTCCAAATATGCTAGCTGTAGTGAAACCGAGCTTAGATTTTCCTCTAATTCTTTATTATGAATGCATTTCTCACACTCAAAGTTTGAAAAGCTCGTACCCACATCCACCATTTTATACATGGAACAGTTTTTACATCTCACACATAGGTCCCCATCTTTAGTAAGGATAGAGTCTACCATGATATCAGACTTCCAAATACAAGTTATCAATTTCAGGTTATGATACCCCACCTACCCAATCTGCTATATCTAGATCAGTTTGCTTCTTTATATCTCTCTGCCTTTTCCCCGTCTCCCCGTAAACACGTTAACACATGCTAGATGCTCGCCCAATGTGATTTAAGTGCCACGACACGGAAGTGGCTCTGCTTCAAACAGGCATGGGATAGGCATAAGAGAGCAATTCACATGAGTATGAATAGATAGGCCATTGACAGAGTAAAGGCCTATGGCACATTCATAAGGTAGAAAAAAATGGGCAGACTGGATGGGCCTTGTGGTCCTTATCTTCCATCAACGTCTATGTTTTTATGTTTCTAGACAAAAAGAACCTAAATGCCAAAGACTTCCTGAATGGCATGGAGTGGTTGGAACTCAAGCAAGAGCAATGACCTGTGAGGAGTACTGACCAGCAGCAGTTTTAAATGTGGACAGCAGTGCAAGGCAGCAGCTAACAAACCAAATCACAGCAGGCATATAGAGGCACTTCATAAGTAGGTCAAGAGACATTCTCATACCCTTAACGAGATCTCTGGTCAGGCCCTATCTCAAGTATAGTAAGTACAGAGGAGAGCAGGGCCCCTAGTGCTCTGTGGCAGTTTGTCTTGATTTCTGTGGCAGGGCTCCTAGGCTTCTGTGGTAGTATTTTCTGATTTCTGCAGCATGATTTATTTATTTCTGTTGCAGAATGCAGTCCTGCTATTGGCTAAAATAGGATGTGAAGTCACTGATGTCATCACATGCTGAGCATAGAGGATGGACTTCAGGATAAGTGAGACGGAGAAGGGAGCTAGGCTCTATGAAAACAACTGTATGTTTAAATGAAAATTCACCAAGAACAATGAATTATGTAGCACTGTATATATTCTGCAGCATGATGCAAATTCTGCGACTGCAGAATCCAAGAATTCCAGGGGCCTTGGGGGAGAGCAACCAAGATGCCTGTTGGCTTGGAAAATATGGGATATGAGCACTGACTGGCAGAATTGTGTGCTCTCCATGGAAAAGAGATGACTCAGAGGAGACATAAGCACAGTATTCAAATATATTAAGGAATAACAGCATCAGGCCAAGTCCAGATCTTCAAGATGCACAAGAAAGGGACACTCCATGTCACTGACTAGAAGAAAATTCAAGGGAAACATTAGCCAGAAGTGCTTCATGGAATGAGTGGTGAACACTAGGAATAAACTGCTAAAGTATCTGGTACCAGCTGATACTGTGATGAACTTCAAGTTCACTTTCAACAAGCACTTTGAAGAAAATGGGATGCCCATTGAGCTAGTCAGAGAAAGGAACTTGATACACTAATCTGGTGTTCTTCCCTTCCTTAATAGAGTATGTATTTATGCAGTGGGAGCGTGTGTCCGTCCCATTTCATACATTACTATAAAAAAGCTGCAGTGAGAGTAAACCATTTATCCTCATTGTTCCAATGTTTAAGCTCATAATTCTATGTTAAATCCTCTGCATCTGTGTTCTAGTAAAAAAAAAAGCCAGATTTAACATCATCATCATGAGTGGAGCTGCTCATGCAAATAAAACCCAACAGCTGATCGCATTCCCTGCTCATCTGAATAGTGCAACCAGTTTTTCACAAGGTTGACTCTTACATAGTCAATTAAACGTGGCGAACCACACCTTGTTTAAAAAAAACAACTTTCACTTACAAGCAGTTAGTCTTATGTTCTCCACAAACTCCAGCTTTAGTCTGGAATGAAATGAGGGAATGGACCGCTGATCTCCTACCATGCTGTGTGTCAGCCTTAGCCCCTTAAGTACCATGTCCAAACTCAAGAAAATCCACTGTGCCTGCACTTATGCCTCTCCAGTGAACAACCACTCCATCACTCACTGAGGCAACCATTGGACTGAAGATCACACATGCGAATTCCCAGTCATTGCACTTCATACAATGTCACCATGCATCCAATCAGGGAAGAATTCCCACGGCCAATAAACCAACAGTGACAATCATTTCAAACAGCTAGAGGACAGCAACATGTTAGATGAAGAAGCGGCAGCTAAAGTAAAAAAGTGCCGATGAATAGAAAAAAAGAAACCCCAAGACTTAATTTTTAAAAACAACTTAGGCTAGTGACACACACTCCAATTGCACAAATTTGATATGCAACAGGGCAACAATCAAATACATTATTTGTCCAAACTTGTGCTGACCCCATTGCCTGACCACTTATGGCTCTGTTTTTCTCTCCTACTCGTGAAGTCAATGCAAATCATTTGGATAAATTATCTGATGCTGCCCTGTTACATATCCCCTATGTATGTTGTATGTATATACGACTATGAATGAGGATATTATGTATGGTGCAAGAGGTAGAGGACCTCTATAAGCGCTCTGAGCACTATTATTCACTGTGGCACCAAACTGCATTTGCCATCTTGTCAGGCTACACTGGAAGTAAGGAATAACATATGACTTAGGGGGATTCTGCTATGTTAATTTATCCTCTGGTACTGAGGGCATAAACCACTAGGAGGTACAGTTACAGAAACATATCAGTCCTTCACATCTATAGTATGTATAATTCTCCCCAAAAATGTCTCCTTCGTTTTATAAAATGTTTATTTTTAGCAATGTTATAATTTGGTGATATTTCTTTAACTTTCAAGTTCTAAGGTACTACAGTATGCAGCAGGGGGTTACACTGTACTTGGAACTCTCATGTGTTTGGTGTCACTTTTGAATCCAATATGATCTGTGCCATTGGTTAGGCTATAATTGGAGAGTTGAGCTAGTTAGGGTTGGTTGCACTGCTTCATCCAGTGTAATCTGTGTGATTGGGTTAGGTTGTCTTGGAGATCTGAGCTACATGTTTCCAGTTGCAGTTCTTAGTTCAGTGTGATCTCTGCAATTGGGTTAGGTTTCGCTAGGAACTGCAGTTGCGTTTAACTGCACATCTTCACATGTGATTTGGGAGACAGCTGGAAATCAGTGTTCCTTGATTAGCATGAAAATGCTGCAGAGAGGCTGCACCGGGCTTTCCTCACGCTTTAGCTGGCTAAGTGGTAATTTCATTACATTTTAGAGCACTTTTTATGTTGACTTTTTGGTGATATCTTTACTATTGTATCTTCCATGGAGTCAGCCAGGATGCGATGAAGTACCTTGCAGTAAAAGACATCACAGAATACTGCATGACAAAACGGCTTAATTGCCATTGAATATTACTGTTCCATGTAGCACACTGCAGCACTGTGCAATAATACTATAAACTACTGCATTGCATCCTGGGCAGCACCACTGTATATTGATTTATTCATGATTTTATGTTTGCTTTTGCATGTGCAAAGAAACATAGTGCCACCATACGAGTTTTCGTAGGCGTGCCTCCCCCACTTCCAATGTCCTGGTCCCTTTTGCAGGCATGGCTGCACCACGCCAATGAATGTCCGCGCTGTCTATGACAGCCGTTCAGATGCAGTAGTGTACAGTTCTGAGGGAAACACCGCCACAGTCAGTGGTGGTAACATGTAGTCACTTTGCATACTGCCATTGGCAGTATGCAAATTGCTTACACGTATGTCTTCACTGCATCTGAACTGTCATAGACGGTTCATCCACCCCCCCCGAACACTTACGTAGCATGCTGGGAGACTGCCCCAGCGTGCTCATGCGCTCCCCTCCACCAGAGTACACTGTATGACCGACGGGGGTGCCCAATCCCCCGTTGGAGCCACTGCCACCCCCCAAAAAAATAACCTTCCATCTGCCATGCTGAGAGCCCACTCCAGCATGGCAAAAGTCCCGCATCATCTTCCTGAAGAAGATGCCATGCTGGGAGCCCACCCCAGCGTGGCAAAAGTCGCTTTGGCCGACGGAGGTGCCCAGTTCCCCATCGGTTCCACTGCTGCCCACCCCAAAAAAATAACCTTCCAGCTGCCATGCTGGGAGCCCACCTCAGTGTGGCAAAAGTCCCGTGTCATCTTCCTGAAGAAGAAAAAAAAAACTGTAAAAAAAAAAAAACGGTCCCTTGTAGGCTGTCTTGCCGCCCTCCCACAACCTGCGCCCACCCTCTGTGCACCCACCTCTCCACACACCCCCTGACCCCATATTTACCTCCAGAGCCCAGTGTGATGATCTTTGGTGGACGAACACATCTGCACTCTTCAAAGCCGACTGCGAACTGAAGAAATTCGTGTAAGCTGTATAATAGCGTAAATGTTTTTTTTTCAACTTTGGTGCATATCTCAGCCATTTTGGGGAATTTTTTCACCAAATTTTCAATATGGGGTTCTTGGGGCCTCATCTCATGAACTCAGTCAGTGTCATTTTGTTATTTGGTCCAGAAAGGTGATTTTGCGATCACTGCGCGGAACCACCTTTCGGGACGGAGTAACGAAATGACAGTGGCACAGTTCATTAGGTAGACCCCCCCAAACCCTATGTTGAATATTTGATGAAAAAAATCCCCAAAATGACTGTGTTATGAGTGTGCGTTGTGCAGTTCCTATGCATGCTCGTAACTTCGCAAAGTTTTAGTATTTTCACTCCAGATTTTCAACATTGCCATTTTACCACACCTTCTTATGAGCAGTACAGCTGTCATTTTCCACACCTTGGCCAAAATGTGTTTTTGCACTTCTGGTGCAGAAATGCATGGTTGCTGTGGGAAATCAGTGTTCGGGACAGATTAAGAAAATCACAGTGACACTGTTCATGATTGGAGGTCCCAAAGTGCCTGTGTTGACAATCTGCTGTAAAAAATCCCCAAACTAATTACATTACGGATGTGCGTTGCACAGTTTGTATGCACGCTCATGACTTCACCAGTTTTTTTTATATTTTCATTCCAGATGTTCAACATTGCCATTTTTTACACCTCCCCATGAACAGTACAGCTGCCATTTTTCACATCCTGTTCGAAATGTGTTTTCGCACCTGTGGTGCCAAATGGCGTAGTCGCTGTGCAAAATCAGCTTTCCGCTAACAAACTGATATTGCCACTGTTCATGAGGTGGGGGTCACAAAAAGCCTATGTTGAAAATTTGGAGTGAAAATACCAATGAACTCCTGAGGCATTAGGGTTTTCGACCATAACGCCCCACCCTGTAGAGACTGACAAGCATCAGGGGTGTGACTTGGGATTGTTGCCTGTAATGCTCATGCCATTCCACCCACACCCACACCCTGCTGCCAGTGACAGGCATCGAGGTGTGCCTTGGACTCTTTGGCCCCAAAGTTCACCCCATTCTCCTATACTGCACCCATCTCACCATATTTCCTGATGGAATGGGGTGAGAATAAGGTCCAAAGACTCCAAGGCACACTGTGACACTTGTCGGTGTCTGCAGGGTAGGGTGTGGTGAAATGGCATGGCCGTTATGCTTGATGACCCAAAGGCACACCCCAATGCTTGGCAGTCTCTGCAGGTTGGTGGTGGGGTTGGCTTCAGTTAAATACTTCACTGCCATTCCTATTATGCATCTCTCTAACTCCTACACTACCAATGCCAGCAAGCAAACATTCGGCATTGACAAGTGCTTGTTTTTTCACTTAAGACTTTGGTAACTGGGGCCAGCCCAGTGGCATGGAGGGCTGAAGCATCACTTCCTTACTTCCTACTATGCCGGCGACCCGTGTTTGCAGTGCGAGCGGGTTGCCAGGGGTCAGCCGGAGAGGGAGAGGATTGAGCATCTAGAGACAGCTCTCCTCTCCCGGGGGAGGGTGGGACACGGACCGGCATTTGCCTGATCCCTAGTGGCGGCTGAGGGCGACATGCCAGGTCCCATAATGTGGGGGCAGAGTGCAAGCAGCCTGACGTACAGCGTATGGATGCACGCTCGGTGGGCGTCATTGGCGGCATTGCATGCTCACACTCTGCACAAGGAAAAAAGGAAAAACTGATTCCCACCGAAGCAGGATGAAGATGGTCCCCCTTTGTGAGCTGCCCTGAGAGGACATCTCCCACAGCTGGATCCATACTGGTGGGTTGAGTCGCTCCCAGCCCCCTACCATGAAGGGTAAGTCATGGGGGAAAGAAAGGAGGGGGTCTGATGCTCGGGTGTGATGTGAGGGGGACGTCAGAGATAGCCGGTGTGAGCCAGGGGAAAAACAAATACAAACAAGCATTTGTCAATACCGAATGTTGTCGCACTGGCATTGGCAGTGGCAGAGGTGGAGAGGCATAGTGCTGTGAGTTTGTTAATGTGTCCCAAAAGGTGATTTTGCACAGCAAGTACGTCACTGTGTGGCAGAGCTGCAGAAACGCGTTTTGGGCAGGCTGTGGAAAATGGCAGCTGGACTGTTGATAATGAGGTGTGCACAAATGCCAGCGGTGAAAATGTGGCATGAAAATATTGCAGATTGACAGTTACAAGGGTGCATGGAAACTGCGCAATGCACGCTTGCAACACAGTCATTGTCTGGACTTTCGCCACGAAATTTTCAACATAGGCATTTTAGGACCTCTGCTGATGAATAGTGTCACCGTCATTTCCTGAAAGTGTCCTGAAAAGTGATTTCACACAGTGACTGTGCAATTCTGCACCGGACATGCAAAAACACATTTCAGCCAGCTGTACTGTTCATAAGGAGGTATGGAAAAATGGCAATGATGAACAGCTGGAGTGAAAGTATTACAAATTCACAAAGTCACGCGCGTGTGTGCAAACTGTCAGCAGCAGCTCTCATAAAACACTCATTTTATTGACTTTCGTCCCTAAATTTTCAACATAGGCATTTTAGGACATCTGCTAATGAACAGCGTCCTGCCATTTTCATAATGTGTCTTGAACACGGGCTTTCCACAGCGACCGCGCTATTGTGTGCGGAACTGCGAAAACAGATTTTGGTCAGAATGTGAAAATGACAGCTGCACTGTTCATTAGGAGGTGTAGAACAATGGCACTGTTGAAAATGTGGAGTGAAAATATAAGTTTGCAAACTACGGTATAAATTACCAAACTTCATACGCCTTCATTAGCTAGTCATTTTATGGGTGATTGTCACCAGATTTTCCACACAGGCATTTTAGGACCTCTGCTCATGAACAGTGTCACTGTCATTTTCATAATTTGTCCTGAAAAGTAATTTCACACAGTGACTGTGCAGTGATTTCGCACAGCAACCGCGCTATTCTGCGCCAGAAGTGCGAAAACACATTTCGGCAAGGATGTGAAAAATGACAGCTGTATGATTCACAAGAAGGTGTGGTAAAATACCAATGTTGAGAATCTGGCATGAACATATTGCAAATGCGCTAACTTACGAGTGTGCGTTGCGCAGTTGCTACGCACGGTCGTAAAACAGTCATTTTTTTGATTTTTCCCACCAGACTTGCAACATAGGCTTTTTGAGAGCCCCTCTCTTGAACAGTGGCACTGTCATTTTTTTACTTGGTCCCGAAAGGTGATTCTGCACAGTGACTGCGAAATCAGCTTTCGGGACCGAATAATGCCATGACAGTGCAAAAATTCATGAGAAGGGGTCCCAAAAACCCCATTTTGAAAATTTTGGGCCACAATTCACAAAAATGCCCGAGATATGCATTAAAGTTGAAAACCCCCTATTCATTCCATTATACAGCTTACCGGCATTTCTGCAGTTCGCGGTCAGCTTTGAAGAGTGCAGACGTGTTCCCAGTCCACAGAAGATCATCGCTGGACTCTGCAGGTAAGTATGGAGCGAGGGAGTGAGGGGAGGCAGGGTGCGCAGTGGATGAGTGCGGGTGGGGGCATCGAGACTATGAGGGACCTTTTCATTTTACAGGAAAAAGATGAAAAAAATCCCAGGACAGTTTTTTTTTTTTTTTGCAGGGGATTTGTACGCTGGGGTGGGCTCCCAGCATGCCACCCTAACTGTTTGGGGGATGTCTGTAGCCAGCGGTGGATTGGGCACCCTCATCGGCCACAACATGGGGGAGAAGTAATGCAGATGGGGATTGGGCACCCGTCGGCCTACAAAGCGGGGTGCAAGTCGGGGATTGGGCACCCCCTCGGCATTCAACAATTGGGGGTGTATGCAGTGGGCTCCCGTCAGCACACAAAGAAAGTGGGGGTTAACGACAGGATTGGGCACCCCCCAAGTCGGCAGTAGTAAGGTGGCCACCCACTCACCGACCATGCACATAATGGCGGTGAGCACGGCAAGAAAAGGACCGCTGCGTATGACAAGCTTTACTCGGATTGCAGCAAACCTTTTCTTAGATGTGCTCGCCACATTATGTATGCATGGTGTGGCGCCAGCATGCAGACTGATTGGGGAATGTGGGATGCACCTACTGGTGCGTGCTCTGCATTCGCCCAACAGCGACCCCACCTCCAAAGCTGCACTGTCCCACGATGTTGGCTGCGTAAGCGCGCCAACATAAAAACAAAAAAAAGACTTTGGTAACCAGTTAAAACCCATTGGGACAAAGCTCATTTTCAGTTCTTTCTGTGTATACCCTCTGCTTTCTTTGTAAATGGAGCTGTAGAACTAAAGCATTAAAGATGCAGCTTTTAAGGTTACCCTAATGATGTGGCAATAGTGGGTTACGTATGTTTTGGAGTGATCCCAGGTTCCTCAATATCTGTGAACCATGGTTCAGTGTGCATCCAAGAACAACACATCCTTACCAGGGGAGGGAAGGGCCAGCTTTCACTCCTAAAGTCATCTCTGTGGTGGGATAAGAAACTCCATTTCCAGAGGGATGCTGTGGTGTCTGTGATGCCAGAGGAGGGTAGAAGGGCAGGGAGAAAATGGTGGTAAAGACTCGATGGCTACTGGATGATAACTCCTTAGATACAGTACTTTCAGGCCATAGGCCACTTGATTGACGGCCAGTGTTGGGGCTGGGCAGTTGCCGCTTATTGTAGAATGGATGGATATAGTCAGTGGCAAGATGAAGACTTCAGCTGAGTCTCAGTACCAGGGCTGCTGGTCCCAATGCTGGTGATCCAGGCATGGAAACAACCCAAGGAAACATATGTCCCTTTGCAGACGATGCAAAGATCTGCAACAGGGCTGATACACAAGGTGGGGTGGAAATGATGAGAAGGGACATGGCAAGGTTGGAGGAATGGTCAAATGTATGGAAGCTTAGATTCAAAGCAAAGAAGTGCAAAGTAATGCACCTGGGAAACAAAAACCCAGGGGAAGAGTACACAATGGGGGTGAGATACTGACAACAACAAAAATGGAAAGGGACCTGGGGGTAGTCATATCAGATGACCTAAAGATGGGCAAGCAATGTGAGAAGTCAGTAGCAAGGGCTGGGGGAATACTGGAATGCATAGGGAGAGGCATCACCAGTAGAAAACAGGAAGTTGTTATCCCTCTGTACAGACAGTTGGTGAGACCCCATCTGGAGTACTGCGTGCAGTTCTGGAGACCCCATCTCCGCAAAGACATAGACAGAGTGGAGGCTGTCCAGAGGAGGGCAACCAAAATGGTGCAGGGTCTGCATCAGAAGACATATGAAGAGAGACTAAAGGAGTTTTATATGTATACCCTGAAGGAAAGGAGGGAGGGGGGGGACATGATAAGAGACTTTCAAGCACCTCAGTGGAATCAACAAAGTCCAGGAGGTTAGCATCTTTAAGAAAAAGAGATGTGCAAGAACAAGGGGACACAATTTGAAGATAGAGGGGAGCGGCTCAGAGGTAATGTGAGGAAGTATTTTTTCACAGAAAGGGTTGTGGATGCATGGAACAGACTTCCTGAGGGGGTCGTGGAGTCAAAAACAGTGGGGGAACTCAAGAATGCATGGGACAGATATAAGGCGATTTTAGTGGGGGAGGGGTAGGAGGAAGTAGGCTGTTGGTTAACTAGGATCTTCAGCTTATCCATTCAGTAGAGAAATGAACAGACTAGGTGGGCAAAGCGGTCCTTATCTGCCATCAAATTCTATGTTTCTATGTTTCTGTGTAAAGATAGTGAAGATCAACAACGGGCAGAAGAAATGAAACTCCCAAAGGAGGGTGGCTGCATCACCTCACCCTGTCACTGCTGCCTGTAGGAGTACAGATAGTAATGCAGCAGATGGGGAGGAGGGGGGGGGGGGATGTTGCGGAGAACATGGTGGGCACGTGCACCCTTGCGCTTCCTCCAGGACAAGCTGTCCTGGAATAGACATCCTCATGGGGATGGAATTGGCAGTGGGGGTGTGTGGAATTAATGGGTAAATCCCCTTTGTCCGGCTCCATGATGGCCAGTATTGCCAGAAGCAGTACATCTGCTCTGCCAGAGGCTGGAGCAAAAAGAAGGTCAACCAAAAAAGGTGGTGTAACTTTTTGTTTTTGTAAGCCCCCTTGACAGTTCTGAAGTCAAACGATACTGTGTCAGTATTTCAAACAGAGTGCACTTCTAAACAGTCATTGCTTCTCTCAGCAATTATCTTCCGGAAAGGCAAACCCATGAAAGTGCCATGAGCTTCCTATGAAGTCGTCTCAGATCAATTGAAGAATCAATATTACTGGGGACATCATTTAGCAGTTTGACATTATGCAGCACTGACGGATGCCGTCTAACCCTGTATAGTAAGCACAGGACGCATAGCTCATAATGTATGGGAGCACATATCATTCAAAAGGAGCAAATACAATTTATAAATGTGACCTGGTTCAGGATAGTGAGAAGTTAGGTCATACTTTAGGGAGGCACTATAGCCTAGCAGTTAGAGCACCAAGCAGGGAACCAGAGACCCAGCAGACCTGAGTTTCAGTCTCACAACTGCCACTTGCAGACTTTTTGCTCCTGAGCAACTTACTTTTAACCTTCCTGTTATGGACAGTTTCAGGTCAGTACCAGACAGGGCACATGCCAGGTAAAAACCCGCTGCGCCCAAGCAGTACGCCAGCAGTGATACATGGCTGGCAATATAGTTGGGATTTAAATTTCCCTGCATGCCCAGACACAAGCCCTCTATACCCTGCCTGTGCCCTGGTCATCCTTAAATCCTGGAGCCACCACCAGCTTTCTGTGCTCCCAGGTCACACCTAGAAATGAGGTTCAGCCCAGCATGACATTTCCAGCCAAACATTCTAATATAAAAATAAAATAAATAAAAACATTGAAATGTTTGCCATTAAAAATGTGTAAAGTTGAACAGAATTTGGCATGCTGTGCTTTTCATACACACTGTAGCTCAAAGAATTTTACAGAGCTATAAGTTGGGTATTGGTAGTGAAACACCTGCAGATAGAGGAACACATCAGCTATTACATGCCAAACATCTCCCACACACAGCATTTAACAGTCGCGTTAGAAGCTGTCCTGAGAGTAGAAATGTTGGCTTGGACACTAGGGATACTTCCTAAGCGTTCTGAGATGCCTCATTGGATTTTTTTTATTAAAGTTTTTGGCCTTCTTTAATTGACCTGCCCCTATCTGTCTCAGTCCACCCAGCCCTTTCACACACCTTCTCAAGGGCTTACCTGTCCTCTGGCAAAGTCCCCCATGAATTAGCTCCCTTATAGTGGGGCTGCTGGGGTGGGCCAGGCTGCTCTGGAGCACAATCCACATAATTCCAGAGGATGAGCTTAGTTTAGGTTGCAGGACCTGCGATGGACCTGAGCGCCATCTTACATGGTCGGGGGTTTCCTCCAGCTTTTCTTCCTGAGGCCACAGAGCATGAAATGATGCAACACGCATGTGGGCGGAGGCACGCACATGCATATCAGCATCGGAATGTGAGCCAACCCCTGTGCGGACACTCCCACTGTGCTGTCACCTGGCTTCTGCTGGGTGTCTTATGAAAACAGTGGTGCGACATGTCCCCCAACGCCGAGAGTGGAGAGCAGTCCATGGGATGCTTTATCCTCTCTTTCCTGGCCAGCCCCCGTGCAACTCGGGTCCGCTCCTGAACCAGGGTTGTGGCCATAGCAGTTGGTAGCTGTAATGCCGTGCTGCTGGGCTAGTTGCCCCATTGGATCTCTAACTTTCTGTTGGCCAAACAACAGAGATGGGCCAAAAGAACCAGCATATCATGTACATTGAAGCTCAAAGCCAGAAATTGCAGTGTGTTGCACACTGAGAGCAAGAACGCCAGGATGGCAATCTGGATGTGAGAGGTTATGCTGGGCAGTACTGCTGAGGAAAGGGACCTGGGAGTCATAAGTGGCTCCCTTGAACAATCTATCCCATGTAACAAGGCCTACAGCAGGGCAACCAGAATGTTGGTGTGTTTTGGGAGAGGTTTAGATAGCAGGAGAAAAGAGATAATACTACCTCTGTATAGATCACTAGTTCAAGTTCAGGTTTATTGCAGGAAAACTCCGTTGAGCAAGCTTATTGACAAGGAGGTCCTGAGACGGACATACAGTCAAATACTTTAAGAGAATTACATGATATTACATAATGTACATAATGAGCTCCCTGGGTACAGAAAAATTCATGGTGGGAGGTGACACTGATTAAAAGACAATACATTGCATACATTAGGATTTCGCCAGAGAAAAATAATGTTCCTGGAGAAGGTAACAGTAATTACATAACTGTAACTAACATGCTAATAGAATTCCATCAGATACACTGTTAATGGTTAGCGGTAGAACTAGTGACATATAGGGATAGAGCCTAAGATACTGTGTGGTCGCTAAATTGATGCCCCAAAAACGATATCCAGTTTATTGACAGTTACAGGTATCTTTTAATTTGGCCATGGCTACCCTTTTAAAAAGTTAACAGGGACAATACTGGATAATTTCAGAGAGGATTGTAACCGATTCCAAATAGTTGGCAGCAAACATGAGATAGCGCGTTTGCCAAAGGATGTACGGGTCCTAGGTACATCGAGGAGGAGGAAATCAGACTTCCTGAGGGAGTAAACACTGTGTGATATGTGTACTAGGGAGGTTAGGTATTGCGGTAGTTCATTCATAAGAAGTTTTAAAGTCCAGATACCGACATGGACTGACCGTCTAACGGTCAGCGAGGGCCAACCAACTATGGCATATAGATCACAGTGATGGGTTTGGGGAAGGGAGTTTGTAATAAATCGAAGGGAGCGGTGGTAGAGAACATCTATGTTATGAAGACTGATAAGTGCTGAAGAGTTGTAGATTATGTCGCCGTAATCAAGAAGGGGGAGAAATGTGGCCTGAACCAATCTGGTTCTAATCTCCATGGGAAAGAAGGACCTGTTGCGGAAGAAAAAGCCTAACCTGGCTTTTAATGTTTTGGACAATTCCTCAAGGTGATCATTGAAGTAAAGCTTGTTGTCAAGCCAGAAGCCGAGATATCTGAACTTTGAAACGATTTCCATTTGTTCACCTAGGGAAGTATTTATAAAATTGTTAGGTAAAACAGGAGTGGTAGAGGGGGAGGTACATGGGTGGAGGATCATAGCTTTCATTTTCTTGGCATTAAGGAGCAACTTTGCATTAATTAGATTATTTTCTAATTGTGCAAAGTCAGCTTGAAGGGTGTCCCTAACTCCTTCCAGTGTGGGACCAAATGTGTACAGGACTGTGTCACCTGCAAAAAAATATAAGTGGGACTTGGTAATCTGATGGTCAAGATTGTTTATATATAAGGAAAAGAGGACGGGGCCTATATCAAAAGCTTTACTAAGATCTAAGAATACTACACCAGTGGTTTTCTTGGAGTCCATTGCAGAGACCCAATCATTAGTAACCTTGGCCAGAGCTGTTGTGGTGCTGTGATTAGGATGAAAACCAGATCGGAGAGGGTTTAAGAGAGATTGAGCTTCAATATGGTTTTTCAGTTGTGCGTAGATCAGTTTTTCAAAGGCTTTTGAGAGGATGGGCAGTATCGAAATGGGTCTGTAATTGTTGACATCGCAGGGATCACCCGACTTAAATAGGAGGAGAATGAGAGCTGATTTCCAACACGACAGAACTGTGGCAGTTGATATAGAAAGGTTGAATATATGAAGTATTGGGGCGGTAAGGTAGGAGTAACCAAGTTTTAGGAATAATGGTTCTACGTTATCTTCCCCCGCACTTTTTTTGGTATCCAGATTAATAAGTGAATCCTCAACTTCCTTAAAGCTAAGAGGGAGCAACTGAAATGGACAGGCTGAGGTATGTGGTAATGCATTCATGCTATGTAGGTTCTTTACTTGGGTGGCATATGGAGAGGAATCAAATGCTAGGCTGGCTGTGATGAAGTGGGAATTAAGTTCTTCAAGTATTTGATGGGTACTTTCAATTGCTGTTCCCTTGATGTGGATCTTTAGCGGAACAGATGGAGCAATTGAGCAACCCTCAATTGACTTAAGGGTCTTCCAGATTTTGTAAGA
Source organism: Neoceratodus forsteri (assembly GCA_016271365.2). NCBI lineage: Eukaryota > Metazoa > Chordata > Ceratodontiformes > Ceratodontidae > Neoceratodus > Neoceratodus forsteri. The sequence goes on from JADMNL010000027.1 coordinate 48,118,459, forward strand.
GTTCCCCTTAGCCTGCTCAAGGGTAGAGACATGGTAGTTTGATTTGATTGCACGAATACTTTTGACGCAAGCATTCCTGGCTGCCCTAAATGCCTACCAATCTATAGGGCTCTTGGTGTGCCTAGCCTTGGCCCATAATTTATCGCAGTTTGCCAGTGCAATTATGAGTTCTGGGGTAAACCAAGGGTGTGAGTTTTTGCGCGTCCGAACCTTAATAATACGAGCATGTCTATTAACCAGTGAAGTAATGTTGCAGTTGAGAACATTCACAACCTCGTCTACTGATTTTGCAAGGAAGAGGTCTTGCCATCTGACCTTGCTTAGATCGGCCAAATAGTTATCGGTGTTCAACTTACGGAACGACCATTTGGTTATGAATTTAGGGGGGAGGTTGACTTTAGCTCGTGATCTAGTGCAGACTATGATATTGTGATCGCTCATATCATTATGAAACACCGCTGTTTGTAGAATTTTATGTGGATGGGTAGTTAATATAACATCTAAAAGTGAGCTATTGGTTGTTTTTAAGGTATTAATTCTAGTTGGTTCACTAATTAGTTGGGCAAGGCCAAATTCGTCACAAAGTGATTTCAAGTCGAGGGATTTTGATGATAGCCAATCCAGGTTGAAGTCACCGAGGATTAATGTTTCTGAATTAGCATTAACGATTAAGGTTTTGAGGGCACTAAGAATATCAGTTCCGGCAGCAGGTGGTCTATAAGTACCTATGATAGTAATGTTGTCAGAGGAAGGGAGATGGAGTTTCAGAGAAACAATTTCGTATTCCTTGTGTTTAGATATGGTAATAATGTTGCTAATTGTATACTTGGATTTAACATAGACAACTACTCTTCCCCTCCTTGATTCCCTGTCCGCCCTAAACAGAGAATAATCCACTAGGTTAATTTGTTGGTCGGTAATATTTTTATTAAGCCATGACTCAGTAATAATGATGATGTCAGGTTCAGTATGGACAGCCCAGGCTTGTAACTGGGATAGTTTTTGGTCAGACTCAATATATTAACCATCATTATCTTTAATCCGGTGCAGCTGCAAATTCTTTTGGGGAGGAGAGCAGTGAAGGGGGGCCTGGATTTAGCTTGATGTTGTCCGAGCAGAGAAGGAGAAGGAGTAACAATTTCTTTAAGGAGATCAAATGCGACCTAGAGATTTTTTTCCTCTCTGTCCGGCTGTTATTTGTTTTTGAGGGTAGCAACTGTTTATTAATTGTGAATGTGCTTGCGATACAGTTTGGAACTAGGAGAAGGAACGCATTAAGGGACAATGGGGAAGGAAGAAGGGAGAGTAAGAATGAAGAAGGTGTAGAGTGGATAAAGGGAGGGGGGCATGAGGAATATTGAGCGGTAAAATGGCCGGAGACATGGTACGTGTCGTTTTTCATGGCAGTGCTCGTATATTGTGTTGTGTTAGAGTAGCATACACCAGGAACAGAGATTATCAGTTACAGACATGCTACAGTGAGATGTCCCATGACTCTCAAATAGGTATGGTTTGAAAGTTAATGTCGGGATATGGCTGGGCGAATATGTAAGAGGAAGTGAAGGGCTTCTTTTAGCTTATTAATTTTTTTTTTCCAACTAAGCAGTAACCTATAGGATGGCTAGATAAACAGAGAGGGCATGACCACAGTGTATTTATAGGAGGCCTGGGAGGGAGTAGAGGGGGTGGGTAGAAAATCAACAGAAGAAATCACTCCGGAGAAAAGCCAGCACCAGGGTGAGGGACTGGACCAATCGGCGGCCTTTCTGAAAGGTGCTCGAAATCCGGTTGGCTGGCTTGTGAGCCATACCTTCTGCAGAGCTTATCCGCTTTCCAGGATGCTGCCGTCGGCTGTGAGGTTGCCGTCGGGCCGGTGACCGGGAGTCCTGGGGCGCGCCCTGTTCAAGGGCTGCAACTAAGGGAGACAAAGACAAGAATTTATAGGGATTTGAGTAGTGTGGCAGGCTGAGGAGCCAGAGATCAGGAGAATTTGCAAGACAAAGGGACACTTAAAAAAGGCGCCAAGGGCGGCAGGGGGTTAAACACTTCGGTCTAACAAAACTTTAGTGGGGCTGGTAATCACTTTGCATACATTCAATTTCTTAAATTCTTTGTTTCTAAAGCAGGCTTCACTAACATTTCCCACAAACTTAGTGCAAGGCTGAAAATCAACAGAAGAAATCACTCCGGAGAAAAGCCAGCACTGGGGTGAGGACTGGACCAATCGGCGGCCTTTCTGAAAGGCGCTCGAAATCCGGTTGGCTGGCTTGTGAGCCGTACCTTCTGTGGAGCTGAATCCGCCTTCCAGGAGGCTGCCGTCGGCTGTGAGGTTACTGTCGGGCCAGTGACTGGGAGTCCCGGGGCTTGCCCTGTTCAGGGGCTGCAACTTCTCACACCTGGAGCACTTTGCCCAGCTCTGGAGTCCTTCCTTAAGGAAGGAGAAGGACAGCCTGGAGACGGAGCAGTGTAGGGTAACAAAAACGATCCATGACCTCTAGGACTGATCCTATGAGGATAAGCTCAGGGCACTGAACATGTACTCAGTGGAAACCAGAAGGGGGAGGGTGATATGACTGAGACTTTCAAGTTCTTGAAAGGAAGAAAAATGTAAACTACGAGGAACTATTCGACAGAAATAGTGAATCTAAAACACGGGGACAAGTGGAAGCTGTCAGGAGGGACGTAAAGAAGTTCTTTTTTACAGAGAGAGTATTTGAGCTCTGCAATAACCTGCTGGCTGAGGTAGTATGTGCCAAGACCATTAGCAGTTTTAAGCACAGCTGGGACAGAGTTAAGGGCTTGGTAGTTACTCGGGGAGGGGGATAGCAGTAAGGCAAGGAACATGGGGGCGGTTAGCGTGTGCACCCCCCCATATACACTGGGGCTTGGGGTAGGACAGTATAGTATGGGCAGATGGGATGGACCTTTAATCTTTTTTTTTTGCCATCAATTTCTGTGTTTCTATGATGCTACATCTGTCAATGCAGCTCCCTTGTACTAGCAGCAGTGACATCATCAGGTAATTATTAATGTGTAGAACTGGTCAGGCAATGCAGTAACCACTGCAGATCACTACCTGTGGATAGCTCAAGTATCCATTTCTGGGCAGATAGACCCAGGTAAGGGATGGTTTGCTCACGTAGTCTTTCATAATCCGAATAATTAGGTTCTCCTTTCCCTATTACAGAGTACATTTTTAAAGTGTAAGTAGGATTGCAATTAGTCTCAGTTCTGGATTGATGTGTTTTATGGGTTTGTATCCTTCTCTGTGCTGGGAGGTGTGATGAAATTTCATGTCTGTGCAATGTAATATTTTGCCTTGTTAAATCCTGTTTTTTTTTTTATTTTAGATGTTCCAGCTGAGATGCTTCTCCTTTCTCCTGTTGTGGTTCTGGATTTGAGCCATTTCTTCAGTTCTGTGTATTGCAAAAGTGGGAGGTCAAACAAGATGAGAAAGGTCACACAGTATTTTGTTTTAAACAGGTTTGTCTACAACTGTGTTTTGTTTTTGATTTTAGCTTTATCAGAGGCTACAATAAAATATTGTGAATGCATTTTTCATCAAAGTATGGTTTTGACATTGAAGTAGCAAGGTTTCAAAAGTTTATTTTTTTCATTTCTGTTTTCTGCCTCTCCGACCAGGGCAGGGATGTATCCTATATCTTTCCAAGGATCCACTAGCCATCCACCCCCCTCCATGGCACTCCCCTAGCTGCCTGGTACAGGAAGAGAGTGACTTTCTCCTCATGGAGGGGCTCCCCACAGGGAGAGATTGAGATCACCCCGAGACCCTGGCCGAAACTTACGTTAGCATTGTTTCAGTGGTAGAGTGAAGGTTGGTGTCTTGGGAGTCATGCTGCTACCTACCCAGAGGGCTTTCTGCTTTGGTGGTTCCCCCGAGGCACAGCCATGCAGTGACAACAAGCGTGTGGCCATGCATACTCCCATGTATAATGCACTGACATCTGCTATCGCCTCCCCCCCCTTCTTGCATGGTCTGGGCTGTTGTTCTCCCAGCCTCCACTGTGAGTCACCATATCACCGGGTGCCACAGTCCCCAAAGAGGAGAGCAGTCCCTGGATGCTCATCCTATCCCCCCCTTCCCCCGCCAGTTGTCCCTCTGACGCTCCAGGTCCATTCCCAAGCCCAGGTCATCAGCATCGCAAACTGTAGTACTACTGCTGTGCAAGCAGGCCAGCTCAAACCTTTTTGTAGAGGATGTTATATCACGGTCATGAGTTCCAGTCATAGGATATGGGTTTTAGTCGCACTCTGGGATGGGCTCATACTGTAAAACGCTGGCACAGGTGCAGTATTAAAGGTGTGCGGTGTTGTTGGGTTGTGCCGTCTTTAAGATGAGATGTTAAACCGAGGTCCTGTCTGTCTTTTCTGGTGGTTGTTCTGGTGGATGTTAAAGATCCCATGGCACTTCTCAAAAAGAGTGGGGGGAATTTTATTAAAAATACTTGAAAAGGAAACTTAAAATAAAAACATACATCATATACACAAATAAATGAAAAGATACATAATCCATCTCATTATAGAAACAAAAAAAATTACATAATAACAGTAACAACCACCCCCCACCCCAGTACATGATGCTCAACAACAACGCAACAAAATCACTCAAGATACTACACAGACATAAGTTTAGCCAGAAATGTCGAAAGGCATTTACACTAGTGCCTCACTGTATTTTGAGCTGACCTATGTCTGCAACCAGACTGTATTTTTCAGTGTTTGGAAACCCAGGACCTACTGCAATTTTTGTCCCATATTTGGTTTCATATGTGTTATAAATTGATGAGCTAATCATCAGAAGCACGGCCTTCTGTGGGAACTTCTTCTTCTGCTGCAGTGTTAGCCCACATCTGCATTGCCACAAATGGACTTTAACAATGGCCAGACGTACCCTCAGGGTACTAGCATTAACATTTCCCCATATTCCTTTAAATATGTCCAATATTTAATATGTCATAGCTTATCTGATTCCAAATATCTGCTTTCCATTCCTGACTTACTACTGCTCAACAGTCCCTTATATAAGGGCACTCTAAAAACAGGTGGGACTGGGTTTCTAGCATGCCTACACATGACTCCTGTGGATGCATCCTTTCCGCAACAAATTTATACGTCCATGTGTTTCTGACTACTAACCTGTCATGACAACAGAGCCATCACACATCTCATGTTGCTTCGGAATTCTAGCGTCAGTTAATATTGCCAAAGGACATGACCTTTTTCCTTGGGGACTAGAAGGGAATACATTCATGACTGGGACGTGTGCTGTCAAAATAGATGTATACAGCACTTTCTGCTGAATAGCCCTTTCATCTTCATGTGTCTCAAAAAGAGTAGGGGTGTTTTTATTGAACAAACAAAGAGTATCAAACCAGAAAAATCATAAAATCATACTTTAAACAGAATAACCCAAACCCACTTCCCTCAATACCTTTACAATATCCCGACACTTAAACTACCCCACCCAATACATATTTTTTAATGAAGGAAAAACCCCGCCACCACACCATCACCCATGATCTTGGATGCACCTTTAGGTCATTTTTATACACGGAAAGTAAAGCAGTTTCACATAGCTTACTATAGGTAACATAATGCAAAACCTTTTGCTGAATTAAGAATTAGTATCTTCCTTGCCACAAATAGAACTTTAAACAAGCAAAAAATAATGTCAGTGTCACACAGTCTTAAGACTGTAGTAAATGAAGGAAATCTTCTAACACTAACATTTCATACATCACGTATTTCAACCATGGCACCTTCCACTGATGGATCAAAAAATCCCCATAGTGCATAGGAATAAGAACAGTTTAACAAAAACAATGTTCCTATGTTTCCACCTGGTCTACACACTCTGGGTACAGACACTTTCTCTCCTCCATAGCTTTGTGTTTGTGGTTTGCCCCCAACTCCTATTCTGCCATGTGCACAAAGCCACTGTGTGTCCCACATCCACTGGGGCAACCTTGGGCGAGTCAGCTGTTTATACACAAAGTGTTTCTGTGATGGCATACAGTGGTTAAAATCTGTTTTTTCTGGGCCTAGGAACCTTAAAACCTGATGGTACAGGGCTTTCTGAGAGCTTTGTAACAATTGTTGCTTCGTTGCCTGCCACTTGAACAATTCTGAAATGTAATCTTTAAATACCTGTACACCTTCTTGCTTGGTGTAAACTTAAGGGGAAGATTGTCCCATTTTGCCAACACCCCTTGGAACGTAATTACCAACCATGATCTGCTCAGTGATGGTTGGAGTAACAAGGCCAACTTAATATTAACTGTCCAAAACGAAGAGTGAAGAAACACTATTGGGTTCACCATTGCGACAACTCCCTTGCTTAGAGGTAAATATGTCACTTCCCTTTTTATGGGGTTCAGCTGACTACCCCACAGTAGCTGAAAAAAAGCCCTATATGTTCTAGTTTCAAGTGCCACCAGCAATGGAAAGACCATAGCTACACAGAGAAAACACGGGATCAAGAACCGCTTTATTATGTGGACTCGTTTTATTTTGGCCAATTTCCATCCTTTCCATTTTGCTACCTTTGTTTCTCCCTTTCACAGAGCCTTCTCCCAATTTAGCCAGGCCACGTCCCCAGGGACAAATTTAACCTCCAGGATTTTAATCGGGTCATCAGACATATGTATCCCGCAGTTCCTGTCATGGGGGGCAGAGCCAACTGTAGCCCTATGCATTTTGAATATTTAAACTAGACCCAGAAACAGAAACAAACCTTTCCATTTCTTGTAATAATTCTTATACACTATCCTGGTCCTGTTCAAAAACACAAATATCATTAGCGTACGCTACCAGTTTTACTTCATCTCTCACCTGTGCTCCGGAAATACCTCGTACCTTTGGATTGATCAATAATTGTCTGATTAAAGGGTCTACAGAAAAAAATATATAATAGCAGGCTCAAAGGACAGCCCTGCCACACTCCTTTGTGGAGTCTGATTCTCATCCCTCCTATCCCTGCTATAATTAGGGAGATTACAGCATCCTGTTACCTGATTAACCCACGACAGGGTATGGGTTTACTGAGCATTAATCCACACCTGGGGGGGGGGGTAGAGTCCCGAGGTGAAGCTGAATGACTTCAATCACCCAGGCGTGGACTAATGCTCAGTAAACCCATGCCCTGGAGTGGGTCAATCCTCTTATAATGTGTGCAGTGTTTTGTTAGAGTATTAACTAAACAAATTGTAAAATAAAGCCCTGTGAACATGCAACTGTCAGTATATCAGGGATTAATCAATGATCAGGTGACCTGTTTGGATGAATCAGAAGACAGTATTTTAGGAACTCATGTTCTAAAGCAATTTAACCCATCCAAGGAACGGTTGAGGTATCCTGTATTTCAGTAAAACTTTAAACAGGAACTCATGACTAACACGATCAAAGGCCTTACACTGATCTAGTGACAACAACAATTCTGGGACATCCTGCACTTCACAAAAGCTACATACAGTACATCTCTAATTAAACTTAGATTGTGTTGAATATTTCATCCTAGTAAGGCACAGGTTTGTAATGGATGTACAGTAACCCTTCGCTATAACGAACCCGTTATACCGAATTCTGAATGGTTCCTATGGCTCCTGACTATAATTAAGGTAGCTCAGTAGCCGGCACCAGTACATTGTGCTAACACAAACTGCTTATGTGAGCAAATAAAAAAACAAGCATACCTTGTTAAAGTCACCAAAAGCACTTTAGCTTTATTGTTGCCATGATTTCAAAGTACTTCTTATTACAGACGGATCAGCAGACAACTCAGACGAACCAGAGTTGGTATGTCCGCTGATCTGTCGGTAATAAGAAGCACTTTAAAATTGTGGTAACAGTAAAGCAGAAACTCTTTGGGTGAATTAAACAAGGCATGCTCATTTTTTTCATTTGCTCACATTTGTAGTGTATGCCTGAAACTGGTGTTAGTACAGTGTGCAGGTGCCGGCTACCGAACTGTCTGCAAATTAATGTTTAAATAGCGCAGCACTGCCGTCTCCAGGTCTGGCTTCAGGAACTTCTTTCTACCTATGGTTATGGCTTTGTGTGCAAGATCGAACTTTATTCCAACAAGTTAGAGATTGGTCTTTTTATTCTCTCTGTTCTAAGTTCTGCGTTCTGGGAGTACACAGTGCTCACAAAGTTAATAAGAATGGTGACGAACAGAATGCCCCTTAAATACCCTTTACTAGACTCTGTTCTGAGTTCTAGCAGTACACAGTGCACACAAAGCCATCTAAAACACTCTGCTGAGGGCTCAATAACCAACTATACAACTAACCAACTATATAAATAACTAAATTAATGCTGTAATCATGCTTCAGAACAGCGTCCCTCCTATTGCTCGGTGCTCAGACAGTTCTTTTAGCATCCCTCATTATAACAAGCATTTGTCAATGTCGAATGTTGATTGCATTGGTCTGTAGCGCTCGCTCACTGCCCCTCTGTCACTCACTCAGTCTGTTTCTCCTGGTGTTGCAGGCTGCTCTTTTGTACTGGGCTCCTGCCTGCGTTGGCACCTTGTTCTGCCCACTAAGAAATTTGCAGCTGTCTCGACAGAGCTCCGTTGAGGTGGCTCACTCCCCCTCTCTCACTCGGTCATTCTGTTTCTCCTGGCACTGCAGGCTGCCCTTATGTACTGGGCTCCTGCCTCTGTTGGTGGCTTTTTCTGCCCACAAAGAAATCTGCAGTAGTCCCAACACAGGTCTATTGAGCCTGCTCACTCCCTCTCTTTCAGTCACTCGTTCTGTTTCTGCCGGTGCTGTAGGCTGCCCTTTTGTACGGGGCTCCTGCCTGCATTGCCGCCTTTTTCTGCCAACAAAGAAATCCACAGCAGTCACGATAGAGCTCCGTTGAGCTTGCTCACTCCCCCTCTCTCACTTGCTCGTTGTGTTTCTCCCGACATTGCAGGCTGTCCTTTTGTACTGGGCTCCTGCCTGCGCTGGCACCTTTTTTTGCCCACAAAGAAATCCACAGCTGTCCCAACAGAGCTCTGTTGAGGTCGCTCATTCTGTCTCTCCTGGCGCTGCAGGCTGCCCTTTTGTACTGGGCTCCTGCCTCTGTTGGCACCTTTTTCTGCCCACAAAGAAATCTGCAGCAGTCCCGACAAAGCTCCATTGAGCTCACTCACTCCCCTTCTCTCACTCACTCATTCTGTTTCTGCCGGCGCTGCAGGCTGCTCTTTTCTACTGGGCTCCTGCCAGTGTTGCCCTCTTCTTCTGCCCACAAAGAAATTTGCATCAGTTACAATAGAGCTCCATTGAGCTCGCTCACTCCCCCTCTCTCTGACTCACTCATTCTGGTTTTCCCGCCACTGCAGGCTGCCCTTTTGTACTTGGCCCCTACATGCATTGCTGCCTTTTTCTGCCCATAAACAAATCTGCAGCAGTCCCAACAGAGCTCCGTTGAGCTCACTCACTCCCCTTCCTTCACTTGCTCATTCTGTGTCTCCCACCACTGCAGGCTGCCCTTTTGTACTGGGCTTCTGCCTGCATTGGTGGCTTTTTCTGGCCAGAAAGAAATCTGAAGCAGTCCCAACACAGCTCCATTGAGCTTGTTCACTCCCCCTCTCTCACTCACTCATTCTGTTTCTGCTGGCGCTCAAAGCTGGCCTTTTGTACTGGGCTTCTGCCTGCGTTGCCGCATTTTCTGCCCACAAAGAAATCTGCAGCAGTCATAATAAAGCTCCGTTGAGCTCACTCACTACCGCTCTGTCACTCGCTCATTCTGTTTCTCTTGGTGCTGCAGGCTACACTTTTGTACGGGGCTCCTGGCTGTGTTAGCACTTTTGTCTGTCCACAAAGAAATCTGCAGCTGTCCTGAGAGAGCTCCATTGAGGTCGCTCAGTCTCCCTCTCTCACGCGCTCATTCTGTTTGTCCTGGTGCTGCAAGCTGCCCTTTTGTATGGGGCTTCTGCCTGCATTGGCACCTTTTTCTGCCCACAAAGAAATCTGCAGCAGTCCTAATAGAGTTCCATTGAGCTCACTCAGCCCCCCGTCTCACTCGCTTGTATTGTTTCTCCCACTGCTGTAGGCTGGCCTTTTGTACTGGGCCATGCCTGCATTGATGCCTTTTTCTGCCCACAGAGAAATCCGCAGCAGTCCTGACAGCACTCCGGTGAGTTCGCTCACTCCCCCTCCCTCACTCGCTCTCTCGTTCTGTTTCTCCCAGTGCTGCAGGCTGCTCTTTTGTACTGGGCTGTTACGTTGGGGCCTTTGTTCTGCCCACAAACAAATCTGCAGCAGTCCTGACAGAGCTCAGTTGAGCTCGGTCACTCCCCCCTCTCACTCGGTCAGTCTTAATCTGTCCCAAACGTTGATTTCCCACAGCAACCGTGTTATTCTCTAGCAGGAGTGCAAAAACATATTTTAGCCAGGCTGTGAAATCATAAGGAAGTGTGAAAAAATGCCACTGTTGAAAATGTGGCATGAAAATATTACAAATTTGTGAAGTTACAAGGGTGCGTGGAAAGTGCGTAACGCACACTTGTAACACAGTCATTTGATGGGCTACTATTACCAAATTTTCAACATAGGCATTTTAGGACCTCTGCTCATGAACAGTATCACTGTCATTTTCTTAATCTGTCCCGAACAGTGATTTCCCACAGCGACTGCTCTATTCTGTGCCGGAAGTGCGAAAACACATTTCAGCCAGGATGGGAAAAATGACAGCCATACTCTTCATAAGTAGGTGTGGGAAAATGGCAATATTGAAAATCTGGAGTAAAAATATTATAAATTTGCACAGTTATGAGCGTGCATGCAAACTGTGCAACGCACGCTTGTAAGACAGTCATTTTGTGGAGTATCATTACCAAATTTTCACCATAGGCATTTTAGGACCTCTACTCATGAACAGTGTCACTGTCATTTTCTTAATCTGTCCTGAACACTGATTTCCCACAGTGACCGCGCTATTTTGCGCCATAAGTGCGAAAACACACTTCGGCCAGGATGTGAACAATGACAGCTGTACTGTTCACTAGAAGGTGTGAAAAAATACCAGTGTTGGAAATCTGGCATGAAAATATTGCAAATTCGCAAAGTTAGGCGTGTGCGTAGCAACTACGCAATGTACGTTTGTAAAAGTCATTTTTTTGATTTTTTTCCACCAAATTTGCAACATAGGCTTTTTGAGAGCCCACCTCATGAACACTGGCACTGTTGTTTCCTTAATCGGCCCTGAAAGGTGATTCCACACAGTGACTGCAAAATCACTTTTCCGGGCTGATTAATGTCATGACAGTTCCAGAATTCATGAGGTTCCAAAAACCCATGTTGAAAATTTGGTGCCAAAATTCCAAAAAATGAATGAGATATGCATTAAAGTTGGAAAAAACCCATTTATTCCGTAATACAGCTTACCGGCATGTCCTCAGTTCGCGGTTGTCTTTGAAGAGTGCAGACGTGTTTCCAGTCCACCGAAGATCATCGTGCCGAGCTCCAGAGGTAAGTATGGGGTGAGGGGGGTATGTGGGGAGGCAGGGTGCACAGTGGGTGGGCGCGGGTTGCGGTTGGGGGCAGGGAGACCACCGAGGGACAGTTTCCTCTTTTACAGGTTAAAAAACAAAAAAAAAGATGTCGCAGGACCGTTTTTTATTTTACAGGGGCATGTGGCACACTGGGGTGGGCTCCCAGCATGCCACGAGTCTGTCTTTGGGGGGCAGCAGTAGCCAATGGAAATGGGCACCTCATGAGCACACAACAAAGGGGGATCACATTATGCTGGCGGGGATTGGGCATCCGTCAGCAGACAATAAACAGGGGGCTGTTACATAATGCAGGCGGGAGTGGGCTCTCCCGTCGCAAAAAAAGCACTGGGGCACTGAAGCCGATGGGGATTGGGCCTGTTGTAAATATACACGGTGGGGGTTATATTTGTTTTGTGAACACGGCGAAGCTGCCGCCATGTTCTAAACAATATCAACATTCTAGATCCACCCTACACTGTGGTCGCTCCTCATTGCAGCGGATGGCTGATGCTGCAATGACGAGGCAGACCCTGATTGCAGCGGCTAAATTTTCACAAGTTGGTGGCATGCTGGCTGAACTAGTATCAGCAGCAGTGTGCCACAGCATTGGGGGAAGCAGGACAAGCCTTTAAAGGCTGTGGGGGCATTGGCCACAACAGTGCCGCACCTCCACAACCTGCTTGTGGAGAAAGCTGCCGCCATATGTTTCTTGCACATGCGCGCAATCAACATAACAAATGAGGTACTATAACGAATGGAAGCTAAGGCTCCCAACTCGTTCGTTATAACGAGGGGTTACTGTATCAGATTCTTTGCTGCCTTTTTTAATCTGTTTTGCAAAAGATAGGTGATAATTTTAAAATCTGAGTTCAGGAGGCAGATAGGTCTCCAGTCACTAATAAGAGTCTTATCACCAAATTTATACAAATAGGTTACCAGCCCCTGCATAAACTGTGAGGCAAAACTCAGATGATAGTAAATAATTATGCACTCTTGCCAAATAGGCTGCCATTATTTCTGGAAATGTTCTGTAAAACTCATGTGAGATCCCATCCCTTTCCGGTGTTATGCCTAGTTTAAATGTCCCTATAACTTCTAAAATTTCTAGTTCTTGTATTGGTGCCGTAAGGTTCTGTAGATGGTCCTGAGACAAAGGCGTTATCTGTACCTTATCTAGATACTCCTTCATAAGTGCTGAATCTAAAACCGCTGGTGCCGCAAAAGTGTCCAAATGGTCCTCAATAATCTGACAGATGCTCTTGGTGCTCATTACTTTAGTCCCAAGTCTGTTCGTTAGACATGAGAACTGTGCTACATTCTTCCTTTCATTGCAGGCTGAGCATGGGTCTAAGAATAGAGTTTTCCATGTGCCGAACCCCAGCTCCACCTGCAAAAAAGCCGACCTATCATGTTGATAAGTTTTCATTTCTTGTTTGAGATTACTGATTTCATCAGATATATCCATCTGAGTCAAATATGTAGCTGACAACAGCTTATATAATTGTGTCCGGAGAGAAAGGTACATCAGAAATTTAGAATTTACTTGTGTCTTCCCATATTTCTGCATCCATAATTGTACCTGTAATTTAGTATCTTTCCGCCATTTCCCAGATCATTGTATAAACATAGGACCAATGTCCTACCCAAATATACAGAGGAAAGTCCTAGCTTAACTTTCATTAGGGTCAAGCTTTCTGTATTCAGCTTCCACCTGCTTGGGGGGGATTGGACCCTGGTATCAGTTGTAGTACGGGACTGTACTAGAACATGATCTGAAAATTCTGTCGGAATTGTTTTTGTTTGTGAGGCCTGCACTTGCCTTGACACAAAAATATAGTCAATTTTAGTTGTGAATTGGCTACGTACATAGGTGTAAGAAATGGGAAGTGTTGCCGAAATACTACAATTAACTCAGCTGCTTTAATACAGTGAGAGAAGGCCACAGAATCGCAATATACCATTTCCCCCGTGTCTTACGATAGGTTGTATCTAGAGTGCAATTAAAATCCCCCCTTAAAAAACATTCTTAGCAGTCGCTAAACACGGTTGTATAGACTCAAAATGAGTTACCCTCTCTACCTTAACCTGGGGCCCATATACCACTATAAATTGACTGGGAACATTTTACTAGATACCCTCTACTATAAGTACCTGTCTGGGTATGATATCTATAATCCTATGTAATTTAAAGGAAGATCCTGAAAACATAATTCTCACCCCATCTGCTTTGTCTGTTCCGAAGGACCAGTACGAGGGACCCCATACCCAGGCTCTCTGGGTTTGTTGCACTACTTCTAGTGAGTTAAACCAGGATTCTTGGATACAAACTATATCCAGTTTTAAATCATGCAGCCAAGTAAACACAGCTTCCCTCTTTCTACCATTTAACAAACTATGGGCATTTAGAGTAGCTATGGTAAAATATAACAAGAAAAAAAGGAGATTGCCCCAACATCAGAGTAATTTCTTCTTCTTCTTTTTCTCTGCTCCTTGCGGGTTTCCTCTTTCTCCTGCGAGGCAGACTCCAGATCACCTGAGTCAGCGTTTCCCCTGCTAGCTGTGGCCAGTACACTGTAGGGGTTATCCCTGTCTATACTCTGTGGCTCTAGGTTTCTGCTGATGGAGACTCTGGCATCTGGATAATAGGTTCTTCCATTCTGGAGTCTTGGGGGGCAGTTACAACCCACGTAACCTCCTGAGATGCCCCCGGATCTGTAGCAAATGGGGCTGGGGAAGGTACTGTTTCCCTGCTGTCTGTGGCTACCTCCATGTCCTCCTCAGGGGAGCTGGTGGGGAGCACTGGCTGAGCCTCGATGGGCTTCCATGGAGGTACTACCGAATCTTCCCTATATACAGTACCTCTGTGTTATCCACCAGAGCAGATCTGGCTTCCTGCTGTTGGGCTTTTTTAATTAAGTCATCTGGCTCGAGAGGCCTGGAGTTATTATGTGCCACCCAGGGGCATCCTTGTAAAACATGTCAATATTCCTTACACAGGTTACAGCAGGCATGATTTGGGCACTGTAGACTCGTATGCCCCACCTCACCATAGATGCCACAGTGGAGCTTGTCGCAAACATTGGACAGGTGTGTTCGGGCCCCACATCTGTAACAGGCTTTGGGCCGTCTTGAATAAAAATACACCCCTCTATCCTGGCCCAAGAAAAAACTATTTGGGAGATGCACCACCCCATCCTCATTATGTCTCAGCTTTATTTTAAATTTCCAGCCCCCTGTCCAGAGGAATTCATCATCCAGGATTGCCTCTGGGGCACTCAAGACTTCGCACCGCTATTGCAGCCAGTGCACTATGTCACTCATGTGTGCACTTTCCTTTTGAAACATAACTGTGATATACTTGACTGTGGGTTTTGTTAAGGGAATGACCAGAAAAGGGGTCCACTGGGGGGGAAATTTCAGCTGCTTGTACTTGGCCCAAAATCAGTCTAGCGAATGAGGGTAACGAAAGCTATGTCAAAATTATCCTCCTCTGACACATGGATCAGGGCATATATTTCTGATGCCATAAATCACAGAGTCTTTCAATAATACTCTTCTCATGTAGTGGTGGTCAGGCCTACTGTCCATGCCTCCTTTATACTGGAGTTGGACAGCATTCCAGTGGGGCACTGGCTCAGATTGAGAAAATAAATCTGAGAAACGTGTACTCGTGCGAGGGGGGTCCCAAGCTATGCACATGATGACCTGTAGCAGTTTCCCCATCTACAGATAAATCATGTCCTGTAACCTGCTGCATATTTTTGGTATTCAGGACAGGACAGCCTGCTAACTCCATTTGCCCCTCCACCATATCCCTTTGAGGTACCCCTTGGGATATTCTATCCCCCTTGCAGTTGCTGTTCAGCACTTCCATCCACTATTTCCTCCTGAACTCCTTCCACTGGATTTTGCAAGAACTTCGATGCATCTTGTAACTCATCAGCATAAATGGGCAGACCCTCTTGCGTCTCCACAGTCTCTCCCCATGACCCCTGAGTATTCTGGCTTTCCTGCTGCACTCCCAAACTGCCTTGGGCCTTTTACTGCCCTCCCGACTGATCTGGAGAATCCTCAATCCCCCCCTCCCGAAGTGAGTTCTGCTCACTGCCCGTATTTTCCCCCAGCTTTCCAATTACGTGCTCTCCAGCTTGTTCTCCCTCACTTTCAGGCACTTGTGAAGGAGGTTCCCCCTGAGTGGTCCCGGTGTTGAAGTTCTCCCAATGTGGGTCGGGGATCCATTTCCCTTCCGCTGTTTGCATCCACCCTGTCCCCATTATTGCTTTCTTCAGAGGCCATCAAGGACCTCCCGGCACTTCTGTGGTCATTTGGAAGGCCTTTCTGATGGTCTCCTGTGCAGTTTGTGCATCTGGGGAATTACCTGGAGTAGGGGTCCATGGAATTTCTGCTTCTGTCTCAGTCGGTGGAGTGAACGATAAATTTCCTTTCTCCATCAGATGCCTGAAATGTTCCTGCTGTGGTCTGTCCCTCACCGTCCTTCATAGTGCAGCCTTCCATTTGTTGTACCTCTCTTCATCGTCTGCTAGCATCCATAAAACAGTGGTCCATCTCTCCTCCAACTCTTGCTCCAATTGTGCCACCATTGACTTGATGTTCTCCTCTGTTGTACCAGGCACCGGTTCCTCCATTTCTGTATTCATCTCTGCCATTCTATTCTCGGATACTGTGCCCTCTTTTGATTCCATCTCCATTTCTCTAGCCATCGCAGCTAGAATCTCCTCACTGTTATCCTCTGGAATTTTCCTGGCTAGGGCAGATTGGCTTCCAGCCTGTTGCTCCTCCGACTCCTCCACCTTCTTTGGCACCTCCATTGAGAATGGGCCAACAGCACCTCCTCCCGACAGAGTAGGGGAGTCACCTCAGTGTCTTGGCCATATCTCTTCAGTTTGCTAAAGTACCACCAACAGCTTAATCTGGTTCAATTTCAGTTAGTTTATATCTGTTCCCCCCCTTATAAGTTACTGCTTTTCTTTCTTTTTCATTTTGTTCAGATGCATGAGTGACTTAATCATAAGTCTATATCATAAGTCTTCAGCATCATCATTACAGCCTAACTCCCTCAGCATAACACTATTCTAACCTAATGCTCACCATCCTAGACCTTAAATTAGGACTCCTTTTAATTATTATTATATATTGATATAAGATGGGTATATAATGGATTTCTTTAGTATTTTACTATTTTTGTTGCAAGTGGAATCCAAAGCAGATCAACAATATTAACTTTTGCACCATTCTACTTTAATTCATATCTATCATAAAAATGATAGCCGTTCATTGAAATTTGGTGCTGCTTTGTCTTTCTAGTGACTTGATATAACTTTCTTCGCCACCAGAAGATCCAAATTTACAAGATTTACCTGTTCATTTAAATCCCAATCATTATCATACGCAATTCCCAATATGACAATTCCCAGATCAAATGGGAACATTATATCAAGAACCTCTAAAAGTACCTTAAAAATGCTGCACCGATAATTATTAAATTTAGAACATGTGGCTAGCTTATGGTAGATCGTACCTCTACTAAGTAAACGTTTTTGACAAATCTCTAAATAATTGTTGTCTATCTTATGTAGTTTTACTGGGGAAAAATAAGTCCTATGTACGATATTAAAATTAATTTGTTTCAGTCCATTATTTTTGAGTGGAAATGCACATAAATTAATCAGCTCCACCCAACTATGTAGTGGGGTTCCTTCTCTAGATCCCTTTCCCAGGCTTATTTAGTACTGTTAAGATCCTTTTTACTGCATCACATAATAAATTGTATAACTTTGAAATAGTTTTAGGTCTTGATGAAATGTCTAACAGAAGTGACTAGTTATGAAAGTGGTGGAGTTATAAAATACTTCATTTTCAAGAAAATATAGCTTTTGAGCTGTAAATATTGAAATAGAGAATTATCTGTTATTCCATCTTTTGCTTTGTTTAAACCATACTGCCTCCGCATTTGAAAAGTGTTACTGATTAGTGACAGATGAAAATTAGTATTTTGATAGCTTGATTGGAACCTTGAAAAATGCTCCTTTTCCCTCAAAAGGTGATGTACCATTTGCCAAGTTAAGTTTTAGTGGCTAAGATTTAGTGGAAAGTCAGTCAGTAAGTTTATTTAACTTAGACATTAAGACAGTCCCAGGACAGTTAAAAGGTAAAGCCTCCAGTTCCAGAGAAAAGCAAGTTGGGAGAGCAACTTCATCATGAAACTGATCAAAGTCACCTTCAATTTGTGCTGCTAAATAATAAAGAAACAAATTAGGACAGCCAAGTTTGCCTTTCTCCTGTTTAAAAATAACTTTTCAAAAGTAACTCTTGGACTATAAGATTTCTGCAAACGTTTTTAATGTGTTTATTTAACAAACTAAAAAAAAATTTATTCAAAACTATTGGATTGACTGAAATAAGAAAAGCAGTCTAAGAAGTATATTCATTTTCAATAGGTTAGCTCTCCCAATCCGTGTCAACGGGAAGTGCTGCCATCATTCCAAATCTGTAATTATTTTTTCCAGCTCTGATTTGTACCCTCCTGTTCAACGCCTACGTCTCTGACATAAG
Source organism: Neoceratodus forsteri (assembly GCA_016271365.2). Lineage (NCBI taxonomy): Eukaryota > Metazoa > Chordata > Ceratodontiformes > Ceratodontidae > Neoceratodus > Neoceratodus forsteri. Next base: position 48,136,535 of record JADMNL010000027.1, read on the forward strand.
GACAGGTATCAGGAGTGAGATGAGTCTCTTTACGGATGACTCAAAACTGAGGGTGGTGGATGGGGGAGGAGGGAGGGTGGCCCTACAGGGGGACCTGGAGGCTCTGGAAGATGGTCTAGAAAGTGGAAGCTGAGGTTCAACACAGGGAAATGCAAGGTACTGCACCTGGGGGCCAGAAACCCAGGCCAAGTGTACACCCTGGGGGGATGCTACAAGTCTCGATGGCTGAGAGGGACCTGGGGGTGGTGTTGGATGTCAAGATGAACAACTCGGAGACTTGTAGGAGGGCAGCAGCCAAGGCCAACAGGATGCTGGGATGCATCACTAGGGGGGATCACCTCCAGAAGGAGGGAAGTGATACTCCCTCTGTAAAACTGCTTGGTGAGGCTGCACCTCGAGTACTGCGTGCAGTTTTGGAGGCCACACTTAAAGAGGGACATTAAACTCCTGGAGAGGGTCCAGAGGAGGGCAACCAAAATGATTTGGGGCTTGGGGGACAGGACCTATGGGGAGAGGCTCGAAGAGCTAAATATGTACACATTGGAAGAGAGAAGGGATTGGGGGGACATGATAGAGGTCTTCAGGTACATGAAGGGGGTAAATAGGGGAGGAACAGTCAGGGTGCTTCGAAGGAAGGAGGAGGGGGCCACTACATGGCATGGGTAGAAGCTGGAGGGGGGGGGAAGATTCAAGGGAGAAAGGAGGAGGTGCTACTTCACTGAGAGGGTGGTGGAGCCATGGAATGCACTGCCTAGGGGCCTGGTGGAGGCAGAGACTGTGGAGGGGTTCAAGAGGGGGTGGGACAGATACAGGGGAAGGGTTCTGGAAGCAAAATCCAATGCAGCAAGAATATCCAGAACTGGGAAGGGAGAAGCCAGAGAAGGCAAGGGGGGCAGCAAGGTCAGCTCCCAGGATGGGGGCTGACCAAATGAGCAGACGTGAAAGACCATTAGGCCTATTCTGCTGGCATTTTAGTATGTTTTGTAATTTAAATTAAATAAAAGTTCCAACTTTCTTGCGATAATAATACCTAAGTATTTCATACAATCATTTTTATGTTGATTGCACGCATGCGCAAGAAACGTAGTGCGTCAGCTTTCTCCACAAGCAGGTTCTGGAGGTGTGGCACTGTCGTGCACAATGCCCCCACAGCCTGCAGATGCTTGTCCCCCGTCCCCCAATGCCGTGGCACGCTGCTGCTGACACTAGTTCAGCCAGCGGGCCACAACCTTCTAAAAAAGTAGCCGCTGCATTCAGGGGCAGCCTCGTCATTGCAGCATCAGCCATCCGCTGCAATGACGGAGCGACCCATCATTGCAGGGTGGGATGTGAAACCCCTGATATTGTTTGTGAACATGGCGGCAGTTTGCTGCCGTGTTCTAAACAACATACCCTCCCCACCGTGTTTACTTGTTGCGGCACGGGGAGCCCACTCCTGTCGGCATTGTGCAACACCCAGTTTTGTTCCTGCCGACAATCCCCGTCGGCATAATGAAACCAGCCCCTCGGTTTTGTTCCTGCCGACGGGTGCCCAGTCCCAGTCGGCATAATAAACCCCGTTTTGTTCCTGCTGGCGGGTGCCCAATCCCTATCAGCATAATGAACCCCCGTTTTGTTCCTGCCGACGGGGTACCCAATCCCGTCGGCTACTGCTTGCCCCAAACTGAAGCCTCTGCTATGCATGTGGAGCCCACCCCAGCATGCCAGATACTCTAATGAATGGAAAAAGCGGCCCAGTGGCGTCTTTTTTTACCTGAAAAAAGAAGCGGTCCTTCGGCGCTTGCCTACCCCCACCGCAACCCGCACCCACCCTCGCACCTGCCTCCCCACCCCCTCACCCCATACCTGCCTCCAGAGCTCGGTGCGATGATCTTCGATGGACCGGGAACACGTCTGCACTCTTCAAAGCCGACCGCGAACTAATGAAATGCCGGTAAGCTGTATAATGAAATAAATAGGGTTTTTTCAACTTTAGTGCATATCTTGGGCATTTTTGGGAATTTTTTCACCAGATTTTCAGCATGGGGTTTTTGGGACCCCTCCTCGTAAATTCTTGAACTGTCATGGCATTAATCGGGCCCAAAAGGTGGTTTCGCTGTCACTGTGCGGAATCACGCTTCAGGGCCGATTAAGGAAAAGACAGTGCCAGTGTTCATGAGGTGGGCTGTCAAAAAGCCTATGTTGCAAATTTGGTGGAAAAAAATCCAAAAAATGACTGTTTTACGAGCGTGCGTTGATCAGTTGCTATGCACGCTCGTAACTTTGCGAATTTACAATATTTTCATGCCAGATTTTCAGCATTGACATTTTGTCACATCTCCTTGTGAGCAGTACAGCTGTCATTGTTCACATCCTGGCCAAAATGTGTTTTCACACTTCCGGCACAGAATAGAGCGGTCGCTGTGGGAAATCACTGTTCGGGACAGATTAAGAAAATGACAGTGGCACTGTTCATGAGCAGAGGTCGTAAAATCCCTATGTTGAAAATTTGGTGACCAAAGCCCATAACATGACTGTGTTACAAGTGTGCGATGCGCACTTTCCACGCACCCTTGTAACTTCGCAGATTTGTAATACTGTCACACCAGATTTTCAACAGTGCCATTTTTTCACACCTTCTTATAAGCAGTACAGCTGTCATTTTTAACATCCTGACCAAAACATGTTTTCACAGTTCTAGCGCAGAATAACGTGGTCACTGTGGGAAATCACTATTCGGGACAGATTAAGAAAATGACAGTGGCACTGTTCATGAGCAGAGGTCCTAAAATCCCTATGTTGAAAATTTGGTGACGAAAGTCCATAATATGACTGTGTTACAAGCATGCGTTGAACGTTGTAACTTTGCAAATTTGTAATACCGTCACGCCACATTTTCAACAGTGGCATTTTTTCACAACTCCTTATGAACACTACAGCTGTCCTTTTTCACATCATGGCTAAAATATGTTTTTGCACTTCTGCCGGACAATAGCACGGTCACTCTGGGACATTAGTGTTTGGGACAGATTAAGATCGACTGAGTGAGAGGGGGGATTGACCGAGCTCAACTGAGTTCTGTTGGGACTGCTGCGGATTTGTTTGTGTTCAGACAAAGGCCCCAACACAAGAGCCCAGTACAAAAGGGCAGCCTGCAGCACTGGGAGAAACAGAACAAGAGAGCGAGTGAGGGAGGGGGAGTGAGCGAACTCACCGGAGCGCTGTCAGGACTACTGCGGATTTGTTTGTGGGCAGAGAAAGGCGTCAATGCAGGCAGGGGCCCAGTACAAAAGGCCAGCCTGCAGCGGTGGGAGAAACAGTACGAGCGAGTGAGACAAGGGGACTTAGTGAGCTCAACAGAGCTCTATCAGGACTGCTGGGATTTCTTTGTGGGCAGAAAAATGCGCCAGTGCAGGCAGGAGCCCCGTACAAAAGGGCAGCTTGCAGCACCAGGACAAACAGAATGAGCGATGAGAGAGGGAGACTGAGCAACCTCAATGGAGCTCTGTCAGGACAGCTGCAGATTTCTTTGTGGACAGACAAAGGTGCCAACTCAGCCAGGAGCCCCATAGAAAAGCGCAGTCTGCGGCGACAAGAGAAACAGAACGGGCGAGTGACAGAGCAGTAGTTAGCAAGCTCAATGGAGCTCTAGTGTGACTGCTGCAGATTTCTTTGTGGGCAGAAAATGCGGCAACGCAAGCAGAAGCCCAGTACAAAAGGCAAGCTTGCAACGCCGGCAGAAACGTAGTGCGAGAGTGACAGAGGGAGAGTGAGCAAGCTCAGTGGAGCTGTGTCGGGACTGCTTCAGATATCTTTCTGGCCAGAAAAAGCCGCCAATGCAGGCAGGAGCCCAGTACAAAAGGGTAGCCTGCAGCATCAGGAGACACAGAACGAGTGAGTGAGGGAGGGGGAGTCAGTGAGCTCAACGGGGCTCTGTTGGGACTGCTGCAGATTTCTTTGTGGGTAGAAAAAGGCAGCAATTCATGCAGGGGCCCAGTACAAAAGGGCAGCCTGCAGTGGCAGGAAAACCAGAATGAGCGAGTGACTGAGCTCAACAGAGCTGTATTGTAGCTACTGCAGATTTCTTTGTGGGCATAAGAAGGCAGCAATGCAGGCTCAATGGAGCTTTGTCGGGACTGCTGCAGATTTTTTTGTGGGCAGAAAAAGGCGCCAACAGAGGCAGAAACCCAGTACAAAAGGGCAACCTGCAGCGCCAGGAGAGCCAGAATGACTGAGTGAGATAGGGGGAGTGAGCGACCTCAACGGAGCTCTGTTGGGACAGCTGTGGATTTCTTTTGTGGGTAGAAAAAACCACCAACACAGGCAGGAGCCCAGTACAAAACGGCAGCCTGCAGCACCAGGAGAAACAGAATGAGCGAGTGAGAGATGGAGAGTGAGCCACCTCAATGGAGCTCTGTCGGGACAGCTGTGGATTTCTTCCTCAGCAGAACAAGGTTCCAATGCAGGCAGCAGGCTAGTAGAAAAGAGCAGCCTGCAGCACCAGGACAAACACACTGAGCCAGTGACACAGGGCCACTGAGCGAGCTCAACAGACCAACGCAATCAACATTCGGCATTAACAAATGCTTGTTTTTATTGGTAATACATGATGTTGAATGCCTGAATCTTGATTTTGGGCCCAGTAATACCACTTCAGTGTTCTCCCAGTTCACCTTATAGCCTGAGATCTTACCAAATTTTGTAATTACCTTGGTTATGGCATGGAAAGAAATACTAAAGTTAGCAATATATAAAAGTATGTCGTCTACATACAATGAAATTAAATGTAGAGAATTATAAACCATTATGCATGTTATTTTGTGGGTGCTGTCTGATTGCCGTAGATAAGGGTTCTATATGATGGGAGGACGATTCAGAGGAAACGTGAGGAAGAATTTCTTCACAGAACGGGTGGTGGACAAGTGGAACACCCTGCCAGAGGAAGTGGTGGGGGCTGAAACAATCACAGGATTTAAGAATGCATGGGACAGACATAAAGGAATTCTGGAGGTCAGGGGTAAGGGGCAACAGACTTCTAGGAAAACATAAACTGAACTTACAAGCTCAAATGGGCAGACTGGGTGGGCCACAGGCCCTTATCTGCCGACACTGTCTATGTATCTATGTATCTATGTATATATAATGCAAAAAGTGACAGTGACAAAGGACAACCCCGTCTAGTCCCCCTTGACACAGGGAAAGGCTACAGGACCCTATCAAATGCCATTTTGGCATCTAGAGACAGGCTAGCAGAGTTGTTGTGCTTTGATATATGTGTCACAGTAATTGTTCTCCTAATATCATCCTCCTCCTCCTCCTTCCCTTAATGAAGTCACTTTAATCTTCATGAATTAGATTTGAAATAATTTTTGTTAATCTAGAAGCAGTTAATTTAGCAATAATGTTATAATCAACATCTACTAAAGAAACTGGTCTGTAAGATTTTGTTGAATAAGCTGGGTTATCTTTTTTAAGTGTTAAAGAAATTATGCTTCATCAAAGAAAAGAGATAGCCCACAGTTAGATTCCATCAAAACAAAAATAACAGGTGAAGCAAGATAGGGGCTAATATATGTTTTAAATGTTTGATGAATTCTACCAGAAATTCATCTGGTCAAGGAGAATTTCCATTAGTCATGTTATTAAGCATTTGTTCTATTTCAGTTAGTGTAAAATCACTATTGAGAATTTCCCCATCACCTGAGTCTAAAACTCTGAAAGGTACGTCCTTCAAAAATTTTCAGTATTGTTTTCCTCTACAAGACATATAGGCACATACAGCTCTCTATAATAAGGTTCAAAGGCCTGATTAATATCCCTAGGGTTAGTTAATGTAATATTATTATCTAATTTAATAATATTAATTGCACTTTGACTTTGCTCACACCTTCTTTGTAACGCTAATATTTTGTCTGGGAGATCCAAAATACAATAATATTTAACTCTAGACCTTAACATACTTTTTGTGGCTTCAGCATTTACAATATTGTTGTACTTATCCTGAAGGGACCATGCTTTTAAAAGATCTTGATCTGAACCTGAAGATTGATGTTGGGCTTCTGCGGCTATTAGGTTTTGTTGTAAACTTTTAAGTTGTCTTGAAGATTTTTTCTCTTTAAAATTTGAAAAATAGATTACGCAACCTCTTATGTACACTTTTAAAGATTACCACTGATTATAATAAAGTGGTTTGAAAGGCTGTGTTCCACAACAAAAATCTTCTATCTCTTTTTCTAAAAGGCCTTAAAGGAATGATCCCACCAGAAAGTGTTATCAAGCCTCCATAGTATTCTATCTCTTTGTGGTTACTCTGGTGATAGGGAAATAAAATTATGACTATGGTCTGATATTTTAATTGCAGCATATTTCGGATCATAAACCCTATATAAAAGAGACTAAGAAACCAAAAAAAAAATCTACTCTGGAATATATTTTGTGCATGGGTGAGAAATATGAATACTGAATTAAATTAGGAAAATGAAAGTGGTATGGGTCTATCAAATTTAGATCTGCCATAAAACTTTTTAGCGCTTTAACTGCATTGACTTCATACTCTACAGAGGCTTCCAATCTGTCTGGGGGAGGGGCACAGCACCAGGTTAAAATCTCCTGCAATAATATAAGGATCTGGAAATGCAGTTAAATTAAAAAAAAAGTTTGAAGAAAAAAAAACTCCTCTTCATTAGGAGCATATACTGTTGCTAAAGTGAGCACTGATTAGGAGAGCTACACCATCACTATAGCAACTCTAGCACCCCCATTAATATAAAAAAACAAAAAATATTGGCTTCAAAGACTTTTTAATAAAAATACTGAGCCCTCTTGTATTCCCAGGAAAATTTGAACTCTAGTGTTGCTCGGATAGTGCTTTTGTGGATCCGACTATCGTCTGTCAGGTAGTTCTAGTATGTGACCTAGGGTCCCGTCAATGGATCTGGTGGTCAGATCCATTGGATCCAACTTTGGATAGTTGGATCTGATAGTCAGATCCATCGGATCCCGGTTGGATCCATGGATACCTTGGATACTTACAGTGGATCCTAGCAGGTCAGATCCTTGGTTGGATATCTGTGCCATCCAAGGCTATCCGATATCCAACCAAAATGATGGTATCTGATGGTATCTGACTTGGTAGGATACTATCCGAGCAACACTAGTGCTCTCCTACTGCCATGGCTAGAACCATGTCTCAACCAATCAGGACACAGGGATTTCCTTGCCCATTTTATATTGGCCAAGAGGCAGCACCCAACCATGCACTAAATCTCTATAAATGCACATTAAGGTGCTGAATCTCATTTTCCTCCCCAAAAAACCTACTTACTTACACAGATTACCACACCCCTAAACCAAAAATTAAACACGCATTTGTCAATGCCGAATGTTGATTGCGTTGGTCCATTGAGCTTGCTCACTGCCCCTGTGTCACGCGCTCGTTCTGTTTCTCCCGGTGCTGCAGGCAGGCCTTTTGTACTGGGCTCCTGCCTATGTTGTCACCTTTTCCTTCCCACAAAGAAATCCACAGCAGTCACGATAGACCTCCATTGAGCTCGCTCACTCCCCCACTCTCACTTACTCGTTCTGTTTCTCCCAGCGCTGCAGGCTGCCCTTTTGTACTGGGCTCCTGCCTGCGTTTGTACCTGTTGCTGCCCACAAAGAAATCTGTAGCTGTCCCAACAGAACTCCGTTGAGGTAGCTCTCCCCCTGTCTCACTCACTCATTCTGTTTCTTCTGGTGCTGCAGGCTGCTCTTTTGTACTGGGCTCCTGCCTGCATTGGCACATTTATCTGCCCACAAAGAAATCTGCAGCTGTCCTGACAGAGCTCTGTTGAGGTGGGTCACTCCCCCTCTCTCACTTGCTCATTCTGTTTCTGCTGGCGCTGCAGGCTGGCCTTTTGTACTGGGCTCCTGCCTGTGTTGCTGCCTTTTTCTGCCCACAAAGCAATCCGCAGCAGTCACGATAGAGGTCTGTTGAGCTCGCTCACCCCCCTCTCTCACTCGCTCATTGTGTTTCTCCCAGCGCTGCTGGCTGCCCTTTTGTACTAGGCTTCTGCAGGCGTTGGCACCTTTTTCTGCCTACAAACAAATCTGCAGCTGTCCCGATAGAGCTCCGTTGAGGTCGCTATCTCCACCTGTCTCACTCGCTCATTCTTTCTCCTGGTGCTGCAGGCTGCTCTTTTATACTGGGCTTCTGCCTGTGTTGGCATGTTTTGCTGCCCACAAAGAAATCTGCAAGTGTCCTGACAGAGCTCCGTTGAGGTGGGTCACTTCCCCTCTCTCACTCGGTTTCTGCTGGCACTGCAGGCTGCCCTTTTGTACTGGGCTTCTGCTTCTGTTGGCGGATTTTTCTGCCCACAAAGAAATCTGCAGCAGTCCTGACACAGGTCCATTAAGGTAGCTCACTCCCCCTCTCTCACCTGCTTGTTACATTTCTACCGGCGCTGCAGGCTGTCCTTCTGTACTAGGCTCCTGCCTGCGTTGCTGCCTTTTTCTTCCCACAAAGAAATCCACAGCAGTCATGATAGAGTTCCGTTGCACTTGCTCACTCCCCCTCTCTCACTCATTCATTATGTTTCTCCTGGCACTGCAGGCTGCCCTTTTGTACTGGGTTTCTGCCTCTGTTGGCATTTTTTTCTGCCCACAAAGAAATCTGCAGCAGTTCTGACACAGCTCCGTTGGCCTCACTCACTCTCCCTGTCTCACTCGCTTGTTCCATTTCTGCTGGCACTACAGGCTGCCCTTTTGTACTGGGCTCCTGCCTGTGTTGCCGCCCTTTTATGCCCACAAAGAAATCTGCAGCAGTCACGATACAGCTCCGTTGAGCTCGCTCACTCACTCACCCTCTCTCACTCATTCATTCTGTTTCTCCCACCACTGCAGACTACCCTTTTGTATTGGGCCCTGCGTGCATTGCTGCCTTTTTCTACCCACAAAGAAATCCGAAGAAGTCTCAACAGAGCTCCGTTGAGCTCACTCACTCACCCTCCCTCACTCGCTCATTTTGTGTCTCCCGCTGCTGCAGCCTGCCCTTTTGTTCTGGGTACCTGCCTGTGTTGGTGCCTTTTTCTGCCCACAAAGACATCTGCAGCAGTCCCAGCACAGCTCCGTTAAGTTCGCTCACTCTCCCTCTCTCACTCGCTCATTGTGTTTTTCCGGGCACTGCAGGCTGCCCTTTTGTAGTGGGCTTCTGCCTGCATTGGCACCTTTTTCTGCCCACAAAGAAATCTGCAGCTGTCCTGACAGAATTCTGTTGAGATTGCTCACTCCGCCTGTCTCACTTGCTCATTCTGTTTCTCCTGGCGCTGCAGGCTGCCGTTTTGTAGTGGTTCCCTGCCTCAGTTGGCACCTTTTTCTGCCCACAAAGAAATCTGCAGCAGGCCCGACAGAGCTCCGTTGAGCTTGCTCACTCTCCCTCTCTTACTCGCTCATTCCATTTCTGTTGGTGCTGCATGCTGCCTTTTTGTACTGGGCTCCTGCCTGCATTGCCGCCTTCTTCTGGCCACAGAGAAATCTGCAGCAGTCACGATAGAGCTCCGTTGAGTTCGTTCACTCACTCCCCCTCTCTCACTCATTCATTTTGTTTCTTCTGCCGCTGCAAGGTGCCCTTTTTTACTGGGCCCTTGCATACATTGCTGCCTTTTTCTGCCCACAAACAAATATGCAGCAGTCCCAACAGAGCTACATTGAGCTCACTCACTCCTCCCCCTCACTCACTCGTTCTGTGTCTCCTGCTGCTGCAGGCTGCCCTTTTGTACTGGGTTCCTGCCTGTGTTGTTGGCTTTATCTGCCCACAAGGACATGTGCAGCAGTCCCGACACAGCTCTGTTGAGGTCGCTCACTCCCTCTCTCTCACTCGCTCGCTCGTTCCGTTTCTGCCAGGGCTGCAGGCTGGCCTTTTGTACTGGGCTCCTGTCTACATTGCCACCAGTCGCAATAGACCTCCATTGAGCTCGCTCACTCCCCCTCTCTCACTCACTCATTCTGTTTCTCCCAGCGCTGCAGGCTGCCCTTTTGTACTGGGCTCCTGCCCGCGTTGGCACCTTTTGCTGCCCACAAAGAAATCCGCAGCTGTCCCAACAGAGCTCCATTGAGGTCGCTCACTCCCCCTCTCTCACTCGCTCATTCTGTTTCTCCTGGCGCTACAGGCTGCCCTTTTGTACTGGGCTTCTGCCTCTGTTGGCATTTTTTCTGCCCACAAAGAAATCTGCAGCAGTCCTGACACAGCTCTGTTGGCCTCACTCATTCCCCCTGTCTCACTCGCTCGTTCCATTTCTGCTGGCGCTACAGGCTGCCCTTTTGTACTGGGCTCCTGCCTGCGTTGCCGCCCTTTTCTGCCCATAAAGAAATCTGCAGCAGTCACAATAGAGCTCCGTTGAGCTTGCTCACTCACTCCCCCTCTCTCAATCATTTGTTCTGTTTCTCCCACCGCTGTAGACTGCCCTTTTGTATTGGGCCCTGCGTGCACTGCTGCCTTTTTCTACCCACAAAGAAATCTGCAGCAGTCTCAACAGAGCTTTGTTGAGCTCACTCACTCCCCCTCCCTCACTCACTCATTCTGTGTCTCCCGGTGCTGCAGGCTGCCCTTTTGTTCTGGGTACCTGCCTGTGTTGGTGCCTTTTTCTGCCCACAAAGACATCTGCAGCAGTCCTGGCACAGCTCCGTTGAGCTTGCTCACTCCCCCTCCCTCACTCGCTCATTCCATTTCTGGCAGCGCTGCAGGCTGGCCTTTTGTACTGGACTACTGCCTGCATTGCTGCCTTTTCCTGCCCACAAAGAAATCCACAGCAGTCACGATACACCTCTGTTGAGCTCGGTCACTCCCCCTCTCTCACTCACTCATTCTGTTTCTCCCAGTGCTGCAGTCTTCCCTTTTGTAATGAGCTCCTGCCTGCGTTGGCACCTTTCCCTGCCCACAGAGAAATCTGCACCTGTCCCGACAGAGCTCCATTGAGGTCGCTCACTCCCCCTGTCTCACTCGCTCATTCTGTTTATCCTGGTGCTGCAGGCTGCGCTTTTGTACTGGGTTCCTACCTCTGTCTGCATCTTTTTCTGCCCACAAAGGAATATGCAGCAGTCCGAACAGAGCTCCGTTGGCTTCACTCACTCCCCCTGTCTCACTCGCTCGTTCTGTCTCTGCTGGCGCTGCAGGCTGCCCTTCTGTTCTGGGCTGCTGCCTGTGTTGCCTCCCTTTTCTGCCCACAAAGAAATCCGCAGCAGTCATGATAGATCTCCATTGAGCTTGCTCACTCCCTCCTCCTCTGTCACTTGCTCGTTCTGTTTCTCCCACCGTTGCAGGCTACCCTTTTGTACTCAGCCCCTGCATGCATTGCTGCCTTTTCCTGCCCACAAAGAAATCCGCAACAGTCCCAACAGGGCTCCGTTGAGCTCACTCACTCACACCCACTCCCTCACTCACTTGTTCGGTGTCTCCTGGCACTGCAGGCTGCCCTTTTGTACTGGGCTCCTGCCTGCGTTGTCGCCTTTTCCTGCCCACAAAGAAATCCGCAGCAGTCCCGACAGAGCTCAGATGAGCTCGGACACTCCCAGTCGATCGATCCTAATCTGTCCCAAACACTGATTTCCAACAGCGACTGTGGTATTCTGCGCCGGAAGCGCAGAAACACATTTCGGCCAGGATGTGAACAATGACAGCTGCACTGTTCATAAGGTGGTGTGAACAAATACCAGTGTTGAAACTCTGGCATGAAAATATTACTAATTTGCAAACTTACAAGGGTGCGTGGAACCTGCACAACACACGCTTGTAACTCAGTCATTTTATGGAGTTTCATCACAACATTTTCAACACAGGCATTTTAGGACCTCTGCTCATGAACAGTGTCAGTATGATTTTCTTAATATGTCCCAAACACTGATTTCCCACAGCAACCGCGCTATTGTGCACCGGAAGAGCGAAAACAGATTTCGGCCAGGATGTTAAAAATGACAGCTGCACTGTTCATAAGGAGGTGTGGCAAAATGGCAATGCTGAAAATCTGGAGTGAAAATATTACAAAGTTGAGGAAGATCGGTGTGCGTGGAAACTGAGCAATGCACACATTCATTAACACACTCATTTTATGGACTTTCATCACCAAATTTTCAACATAGGCATTTTTGGAACTCTGCTAATGAACAGTGTCACTGTCATTTTCATAATGTGTCCCGAGCACGGATTTCCCACAGCGACCATGCTATTCTGCGTCGGAACAGCGAAAACACATTTTGGCCAGGATGTGAAAAATGACAGCTATACTGTTCATAAGGAGGTGCAGAAGAATGGCAATGTTGAAAATCTGGAGTGAAAGTATTATTAATTTGTGAAATTATGAGCGTGCGTGCAAACTGCGCAACGCACGCTCGTAACACAGTCATTTTATGGAGCATTATCACCAGATTTTCACCATAGGCATTTTAGGACCTTTGCTCATGAACAGTGCCACTGTCATTTTCTTACTCTGTCCTGAACACTGATTTCCCACAGCGACCGTGCTATTCTGCGCCGGAAGTGCGAAAACACATTTCGGCCAGGATGTGGAAAATGGCGGCTATACTGTTCACAAGGAGGTCTGAAAAAATGGCAATGTTGAAAATCTGGCGTGAAAATATTGCAAACTTGCAAAGTTACGAGCGTGCATAGCAACTGCGCAATGCACGCTCGTAAAACAATCATTTTTTCAATTTTTCCCACCAGATGTGCAGTATAGGCTTTTTGAGAGCCCATCTCATGAACACTGGCACTGTTGTTTCGTTAACTGGTCCCGGAAGGGGATTCTGCCCAGTGACTGCGAAATCACCTTTCCGGGCAGAATAATGCCATGACAGTGCCAGACACCTAGATATATAGGGACGACTGCATCAGTGACTAAGGGGGAAAAAAACAATCAGCCAATTTCTCCATCAGCAGGTTATGCTAATCCACCACTAGTGGCCACTAGCTATAAACCCACACATAATCAAGCACACTATAGCATGTTCCCACATCTCCTGATTCCTGTCCTTTTCATCTCCCTGACCCACCAACCGACGCTGTCACCAATCACCCTAGCAATTCCACAACTCGGGTCCACCACTATCAGTCACCCTCCATGCCCCAGTATAACGCCTTGCTGGGACCCCTCAATTATCGCTGGCACTCACCCACGTCCTCCTCTGTTACTCCAGCTGAAGTGCTCACACTACCTCCCTGCGCCTGTAACCAACCCATATGCCCACAATTACCATTGTACTGCTATACTGACTCCCCTCAGGTTACATCCCCCCACCACTGTTGTTAGATACCATCCTGATACCTATATAGCTAAATCCTCAACTATGATAACACACCTCCTACGCACTCTCCCTGTCCCGGTCACACTTGCAAAAAATCTCACTGCTTCGCAATCTCACCGTGCCTCACCTAAACTACTCAGACTGGCATTGCTTTGCCATGCTGTCCTCCTCCTCCTCCTCCTGCTCCTATCAGGCAATGTGCACCCTAACCCAGGGCCACTTACCACTGCTGTCACATCCAGGGGCAAGCTTGGTACCCTGCGCCTGGCCAAACTCAATATCTGCAGCCTTCAGAGTAAATTCACCCCCCTCCAGGGCTGGATCGCCCAGCACTCACCTGATATCTTAGCACTGTCTGAGACCTGGCTCTAAAAAAAAAATACCTAATGGGGCAGTCTCCCTCAGTGACTACAACTTTTATCGAGCTGACAGGATTAGTAAGCGGGGAGGAGGCTGTGCCATCTACGTTAGATCCTCCCTTCGCTCCCTCAAGTTCGCCATCCCACCACCTACACAAGGTGCCCAGACCTTAGCAGTCAAGCTTAGCCTTGGCAACCCAGGCAAAAGCCTCTACATTGTGGCGGTGTACATTCCCCCTTGCAACCAAAAGCTCGCTTTCGACTCAGTCCTGGACAGTATCACCCACCTCCCACCTAATAGCGAAATCATTTTTATGGGAGATCTCAATGTAAATTGGTTATCACCTGCATCATATCCATACAGAAATTCAGCCCTAGCGTGTGACCTCACCCAGGTCATCCAATCCCCTACCAGATTGAACTCAAGGACTGGGACCTCTACCCTAATAGACCTAATCCTTACCAACAAGCCTAATAATCTCTCCCAAATCAAAATGCTTCCAGACTCAATAAGCGATCACTCACCAGTGACCTGCATGTGGTCCACTCAAATTCCTCCTACCCCCCCTAAAGTCTCTGTCCAAAGATGACTAAAAAAAGTTCCCTGGCATGACTCAAGTCACATCTTGCCTCCTGTGACTGGTCCCCTATAAACACTGCCCAGTTAGTTGACGCTGCCCTTACCTACTTCATTGCCTTATTCAACTCAGCCTGTGACTTATTTGCACCCTTCTCCAAACAAATTGTAAAACACAGAAACACTCCCTGGATCACCCAAACACTACTAGACCAAATGCACCACAGGGATAATCTGTGGTATAAGACCCTTGACTCCCAACTTTCGCAGGACAGACAACGGTATGGGGAAGCTAGAAACAGATGCACCTGGGCTACCCAGCAAGCCAAACCTGCATATTATAAACAAACTCTCACCAACTCCTGGGGCTCTGGAAAAAATTTCTGGAGCAATATTAAGGAGCTCTGTGGGAAAACTGTATCCTCTGCCCCAGTCCAGCTTCTTGTTAATGGTACCTCCACCCAGGACCCAAACCTTATTGCTGATGCACTTAATACCTCCTTCTGCGACCTCACGCACATCCTCCCACCCAACTTCTTTGATCCTATCACCGACTGCCCCTCCAACATTTTTGACTCTGCTATCCCTACCCTTTTCAGGCTAAGAGTCATCTCCTGTAATGAGGCCAAATGCTATCTCACCAAAGCCCTGGCGAGCTCCCGCTATAGTAATGATTCCCTTGACCTCAAACTCTTTCGACTTACGCTGGAAGTTACACTACCCCATATCACCAAGATTCTCAATCTGTCCTTATGCCTCAGCCAATTTCCCTCCACCTGGAAAAGAGCATTAATAACCCCTATGATAAAGAGTGGCGACCCCACCTCCACTAACAATTACAGACCAATATCTATCCTCCCCCACCTCTCTCAAAGGCCCTTGAAAAAATAGTGTCGGACCAACCAACAGACTATCTGTCCAAACACAACCTGCTCTGCCACGAACAACATGGGTTCCGGAAGGGACACAGCACTACCACAGCCCTCACCGAATTTATAACATTTATACATGAAACACTAGAACAGGGCTCTGTAGCCGGAGCTCTCTTCGTTGATCTGACCAAAGCATTTGATACCATCAGTCACACTCTACTTCTCCACACCCTTCCATCCCTAAATTTCGCACTGGAGGTTACCACCTGGTTCAAAAACTATCTCTCAGGTCGTACACAACAAGTAAAAATCAATGCTACTATCTCCTCAAGCAGACCGGTCCAAGCTGGTGTACCGCAAGGGTCAATACTAGGCCCATTACTCTTCACCCTCTTTGTAAACTCCCTTCCTAAATCCTGCAGTGGAAAAATGCTGCTTTATGCTAATGATGCAGTAGTCTTCTGGGAGCATCCCCATCCCAATACACTATAAACTGCACTACAGGGTTTCTTTACAGAGCTGGAAACCTGGTCCGCTAGACACTGCCTAATAATTAACTACAAGAAAACCAAAACCATGATATTTGCCCACCACCAGAACCCTCTATGTCATGCACCCTTAACAGTCTTAAGCTCCTAAGGCAATGCGCTTGAACTGGTCCCATACTTCAAATACCTCGGACTCACGTTGGACACTTCCCTCTCCTACCACCCACACATACAACAAGTCTCCTCCTCTAACAACGCTAGACTAGGGATCCTGTACAGACATAAGCACTGCTTACCCCCACAGGCCATGCACCTGGCAGTGTCATCCTCCATTCTAACCTTGGTAGACTATGGAATAGTGAGTTACGGGTCCGCTGACCAAACTGCCCTCCGCAGCATAAACCTTGCCCTCAATAAAGCCTGCCAATTAGTCTCAGGTTGTGACAGGTTAACCCACACTTGTGAGCTCTATAGGTGCTCTGGCTGGCTAAACTTCCAAGGCAGGCTGAAGTACCACACCTGCTTACTAGCTAAAAAGATACAACTAAAGCAGGCTCCAGCTGGCCTACACCCACTCATACATGCAGCCACACATAGGAGGTCCCATAGGCACTCTGCAAACTCCACTCTCCTAGTCCCACACTGTAGAACTTCCCTTGGACAAAGGTCCTTCCGCTATCGGGCTCCTTCTTGGCTAAACAGCCTCCAATCCTCCATCTCCCAGGCCCAAAGCCTCAACCTATTCAATTCAAGCGTAAAAACCCTACTCCTTGACTCAGCAAACTGTAACTGCATATAATCTCCCTCTCTTGTCCCTTCTGGCTTCTATCATGTCTTAACCCTGACCCAGGACCCTCTTTACGCTCCATGATGATATAACCCTCCATTTTGTAAAATCATGTTTTCTATAACTAATTTGTAAAATCATGCGATGTATGACTATGTATTACTGGATATTAGTTATGTATGTGTACTATAGGATCCGCCCCAGTATTTGTATTTTACTTTTAAACAGACGAGGAGCCTTTGCAAAAGAGTCTATGACTCAAAGGGTTGTAATTCCAATTTTATAAATAAATAAATAAATAAATAGAATTCATGAGGAGGGGTCCCAAAAACCCCATGTTGAAAATCTGGTGCCAAATTCCAAAAAATGCCTGAGATATGCAGCAAAGTTGAAAAAAAAACTATTTATTCCATTATACAGCTTACCGGCATTTTCTCAGTTCACGGTCGGCTTTGAAGAGTGCAGAAGTGTTCCCGGTCCACCGAAGATCGTCGTGCCGGACTCCGGAGGTAAGTATGGGGTGAGGGGGGTATGGGGAGGCAGGATGCGCACTGGGTGGGCGCGGGTTGTGGGAGGGGAGCAGGGATACTGCTGAGGGACCGTTTCCGTTTTTACAGGCTTAAAAAAAAATGACATCGAGGAACTGTTTTTTAATTTTACAGGGGCATGTGGCACGCTGGGGTGGGCTCCCAGTGCACCAATGGATCTTCTTTTGGGGGTAGCTGTAGCTGACAGGGATTGCACCCCCGCCGCACACAAGAAAGGGGGTTACATTATGCTGATGGGGACTTGCACTTTGTCAGCAGACAACATGGGGAGAGTTACATAATGCCGACAGGGAGTGGGCTCCCCGTCAGCAACATAAACTATGGCATTGAAGCTGACAGGGATTGGGGTCCCCGGTGGCAAACAAACACTTTGGGGGGGCACATGCTGCCGAGGGGGATTGGGGTTAATATTGTTTGAGAACATGGCGGCAAGCCGCCGCCATGTTCACAAACAATATCAATGTTTCAAAGTTCAGCCCTGCAATGACGGGTTGCTCCTTCATTGCAGCGAATGTCTGATGCTGCAATGAAAAGGCGGTCCCTGATTGCAGCAGCTAAAACGTTAGAAAGTTGTGGCACGCTGGCTGAACTAGTGTCAGCAGCAGCGTGCCACAGCATAGGGGGAAGCATGCCAAGCCTTTACAGGCTGTGGGGGCATTGGCCACAACCAGTTTCGCGCCTCCACAACCTGCTTCTGGAGAAAGGTGTCGCAATATGTTTCTTGCGCAGGTGTGCAATCAACATAAAAATGCCAGTAACCACCATGTTTAAATTCCTACACTTTACTACCATGATTTTAATTTATCCTATTTAAATCACTGCTCATAATTAGTGCTGCATGTTCAGTTCTACCAAAGAATTTAACACCTCAAAATTAAGGTGTTTGATTCTTGCAAATGTTGGTGAACCTTCTGCGGAAATCGGTAGACTTAGGTTCAACTGGTTGGACCTGGTCTGAATGGTGTAAACCAGTTGAACTGTGAACTGTGGTTCACCCTGAAACAGTTAACTGGCTATAGCACTAACAGGGCTCAGTGTGATTCACAGGCTCCAGCCTCATTTTGGACCTGCTTGACTCTGCTCAAGTCACGTGACTCAGAGGGAAGCTCACTTATGCGCTTGTTGTTGGGCTGTTAAATAGCTCCGGCAGGGCTGAGTGACTGATTAGTTGGATTAGCTAGGAAATTGTTCACACCTGAAAAAAATCATCTTGAATCAAATGTTTGACCTATTAGCAGGGTTGCTGAAGGGGTATAGTAGAGGAAAAGGTAGAACAAAATAAAAAGGCAGGCTGAGCAGCAGCAGTGTTGCAGGCTTGCAGCAGACCGTGGGACCAGAGGCTTGCCGGAGAGGGGAGAAAGAATGTACTCTGGGTGATTGGAGGACAGAGTGTGCTTGTGCCTGGACAGTGAGTGGGCAGATAGGGTTTGAGGCGGCATTCAGCCAGTGCCCACTTGTTGCCTCAAATAATTTAATCTCAGCAGTGTAGCACCCATTTGTTTGTTGCAGAACTGGTCTTTTAGCAGAGCAAAATATATACAGTACTGTATAT
This sequence comes from Neoceratodus forsteri, assembly GCA_016271365.2. Classification (NCBI taxonomy): domain Eukaryota; kingdom Metazoa; phylum Chordata; order Ceratodontiformes; family Ceratodontidae; genus Neoceratodus; species Neoceratodus forsteri. The sequence goes on from JADMNL010000027.1 coordinate 48,154,969, forward strand.
ATAGGTGCAGTCACACCCCTATAGTTAGGGTTGAGTAGGCAGTTCAATGTTAAACTCAAAATTTTGTACTTTAATAACTTTGCAACCGTTCAACAGATTTGCACAAAATGTGGTATGCATTGTCCTGTTGGGTAGCCCTCTTGATGTGGCACGATATGTTCTGAATTTCCATACTTTGGTCACTGTGATAGGAACCCTAATTGATGCATTAACAGAGTTTTTTGCAATGAATATATATATATATATATATATTAGTACAGGATTACTGTCTTAGTAATTTACTTTTTATTTTACTCAAGTGAGTGCCAGCTGACATCAGGACAGTGCCTGGCCACTGGTAGTTGTCACCCTGGTGACATCCCATAAAAATAATTCTTCATTCGTGTTTCTTTTTGTGGGAGTTTAAAACTCTCAGTACCTGCGCCCAAGTTGCAGGCTTGCTTGCAGGCTGCAGCAGTTACTTCTTTCTTCCTCCTTCTGAGTCCTGAAGCAGCCTTTTGCAGTGTGATCTGGGCAGTGGGCAGAGCAACAATTGTGTGCCCGCTGGCAGGATGCCAGTACCGAGCCACTGGTAAGTTGGCATCTTGATGGTATCCCATTAAATTGAATAATAATTTTTGTGGCAGTTTTCAAATTGAAACTCTCAGTTTTCACTTACCCCCAAGTTGCAGCGGTTCCTTCCTTCTGAGTCCTGAAGCAGCTTGTGTGTGCCATACTGAGCAGTGTTGTTGCAGTGTGATCTGGGTAGTAGTCAGGACAGCAAGTGTGTGCCAGTACCTGGTTCCTGATAGCTGGCACCTTGGTGACATTCCATTAAAAAAAAAAAATCATGTTGTGGCAGTTTTCAGATTGAAACACTTGGTCCTCAAGATCCCCCAAGTTGCAGCAGTTTCATCTTCCTGAGATCTCAAGTGGTCTGTGTGTGTTTCAGCCTGAGCTGTGCTGTTGCAGTGTAATCTGGGTAGTAGGCAGGGCAGCAAATGTGTGCCAGGTGGCAGCATGCTAGTGTCTGGTGCCTGGTAGCTGGCAGCTTGGTGGCATTCCATAAAAAATATTTTTTTCCTTTTGTGGCAGTTTTCAGATTGAAACTCAGTTGTCAAGTTCCCCCAAGTTGCAGCAGTTCCTTCCTCATGAATCATGAAGCACCGTGTGTGTGTCATCCTGAGCTGTGCAGTTGCAGTGTGATCTGGCCAGTAGGTAGGGCAGCAAGTGTGTACCAGCTGTCAGTTTGTCAGTGCCTGGCCCCTGGTAGTTGGCACCTTGGTGAAATTCCATTAAAAAAATTATTTTTGTGCAGTTTTCAGATTGAAACTCTTAGTCTTCAAGTTCCCCCAAGTTGTAGCATTTTCTTCTTCCTGAGATCTGAAGCAGCCCGTGTGTGTCAGCCTGAGCTGTGCCGTTGTACTGTAATCTGGCAGTGGGCACGTCAGCAAGTGTGTACCATCTGTCAGCATGCTGGTGCCTGACCCCTGGTAGCTGGCACCTTGGTGGCATCCCATAAAAAAGTAAAAAAAAATTAAAATCCTCCAAAATTCCTCTAGTTGCTGAAGTTCCTTCCTCCTCCTCCTCCTCCTCCTCCTCCTCCTGAGTCTTGAAGCAGCCTGTGTGTGTCATCCTGAGCTGTTGCAGTGTGATCTGGGCAGTGGGCAGCAAATGTGTGCCAGGTGGCAGTGAGTTGGTGCCTGGCTTCTGGTGATCATTGGTGGCATCCTATTGATAAAATAAACAAAACAAAAAAATGAAAGTAAAAAAAATAACATTAAAATTAAATAAGAATGTTTTACCCTTTATAATTCATCACCCAAGTGGCTGAGTGGTGTTGCATGCATTAGGAACTAGAGCAACAGCGAGGCCAAGGATACAGTGGCATGGGATTATCCAGTCACAAATAGAAACAAAAACATAGTGGGCTTGGTAATAGACCCTCTGCCTCAATGGGAACTGCAAGTATAGAGGAAGATGACAGTAGTGGTTGAGCAGTCCATAAAGCATTTCATATTGTAGGAACCACTCGCAATGGCACTGCAACATATGTGTGCTCTGTAGAAAGAAGGGATAAGAAAGGAGTGCATCAGGTAGTGACACAGGCAGAGGAGGAGGAGGAGCAAAGTGATTTGGCAGAGCTTGGGGACAGATTATGATTACTGTATATACAAGATAAAAATGATAGCAGCAGCAGTTCTGGAGAGGAGGTGGAAGAGATGGGAATTCAACTTGGGGCAGATGCACAGAAGAGATAAAAAAGAGCAAAAGTGGTGGAACAACAAAAACACAGAAAGGCCACAAAACAACAAGGTGAAACACAACAAGAAGCATATGAAATGACTGCAGGTAAAGAAGACACAGGCAAAACTGATGGCCCTGGACACATGGTAAAGGAAGAAGAAGAATTCTCTGACCCTGGAGAAGTGGTGGAGGAAGAGAAAGAGGGTGATGATGTTGAAGCAGCCCACATTAGCCCACCTATTCAGCAACAGCCGAGAGGACCAGTAGGAAAGTCCAAACCGGTGACAGTGGTGTGGGATTTCTTTAGCATGGACAAAGAATCATGGACACATGCAATGTGTCTTTTATGTAATGACCGGCTGAATTGGGGTAAGGAGGGAACAAGGCTGGGAATATCTGCCATGAAAAGGCATTTGCTGATGTAAGCCCCCCCCCAGTTCGGGGGCTTACTAAAGGTTACCCTGCTCTTTTCTTTTGTGTGCACTAGTTGGGAGGTAAGACCAGGGTGGCTTCTGCCCTTTGGGTGTGGTTGCCCTACCCCCTAGGGTATAAATTGGAAGGTCTGGCATTGCTGAAGGAGGCTGACGGGAGTGCAGATCACAAGTAATGGGCTGGGGGTTTGCTCCCCCAGTCCAGGAGTGTGGCCTAAGCTCCACCTTGCTGCATACGGTACTCAAAAGTTTCAGTGGGAGGTATGTCAGGGAAGCAGCCAGTGGGATGGGACCCTTGTGGTGGAAGTAGGCACCGCAGCCTGGAGGAATAGAAGTCTGACCCGCTTCATGCTCCGTGGCACTGTGGCGGGTTGGGGCCCTGTCCGTGTAAAGATGCAAGGCGGTGGGGGTGCCACGGTGGTGGCACCACCATGGTGTGGCTAGCTCAGTGGAGGCAGCACTGGGAGGTTTTACCCATGTGGCATTCCATCCTCTAAGTTTTGGGTGGCCTGCCGGGGGTAAGAGTAGTCTGGTCCGCCTTTCCCATGTTTTGTCTGTGTCCAGGATCAGGGATGGCCAAGTGTTGGCCTGATGCAGCAGGAAGCATGTGAGTCGGAAGGGAGCCAGCTTGTGTGAAAGCTCCCTGTCTTTGGGATTCCGAGCATCGAAGGTTGGAGCAGAAGTTTTTGTGCAGGCCGGGTGGTGTCCTGGGATGAGTTGTAGTGAGCCCTGGTTTTGTAGGCCTTGGTTATGCTGCTTGTAAAATCTGAGTCCCTCGGCTCAACATTCTAAGTGGTGCCCACCTGTTGGCCTGCTTAGGCCTAAGTATTGTGCCGCAGCCTTGTGCTGCTGAAAGTGCTGACACTCTAACCTTGTACCTGTCTCCATTTGCCTCCAGCCCCATGGAGCAGTATTTATTCGTTTTTAAATTTTATTTAATTAAATTTTATTTTTTTAACTCCTTGGTGCTCCTGCTCGGTTTGTGCTGCCAATTTTCCAACCAGTTTTGCCCCAGCTGGCCCTCAGGGCCATCCTTACCTCTGCCATCAAGATGATTCTTCTATCTGTGTGCATACTGAGTTTGAACAGCTCCTGACTTCCTGATCTCAGCGGGCAAGGTAGGCCAAGCATTTTTCTGTTACCATTTCTTCTTGTAATACCTGGCTTGTGCCCCCTCCTCCAATATTCTTTACCATCAGGATCCTTAGACACAATCAGGAGGCTGGGTTACAAATGTGGGGGCTCATCTGGGATACGTTTTTGTTTGGCCACGAAGAGTGGCCTGGAATTGGGGGCTGACAGCATTTTGGAGCCCTTGTTTTAGAAACTGCATCATTCAGGGGGGGCAGCCCTGTTGGGCATGTTTTGTGCTTTGGGTGTGTCACCATCTTGAGCTGAGGAGCTGAATATTTATGAGCATGCCCGCATGGCAGAGTATGGCCGTGCTGATTAGCTGGGAGGCAAGTGTAACCTTTTGGAGCCATTCCTGAGGTCACCATTTTGCTTGAACTGTTAAGGAGGGAGCAAGCATGAGTGTTTACCATGGTGGAAAAAAATCCTACTGAAAAACCCCAGGCTTTGGTCCCTGCCTCCCTACTTTTGTGGTTATGAAAAACAGCTGGGCGCAGAACTGCAGAAGAATGGTGTGTCCAGTGTGATTACCAAGGAGTTGTCATAGTGCGGTTACTGTTATGCTTGGCCTGTGCCAGGGGCCCTCCTGCTGGGTTGTATGAATTGCCACCTTATTCAACCTTGTGAACTTGTCCGTTTGTGTCATCGGTGGGTACGGCCTCCTTGCTATCTATGGGAAGCTTGGATCTTTGAGAGGAGACTAAGGCAGTGATTTCCCCCCCCCAATGGAGCCCTCCATTCCTGCCCCGGATGTTGTGATTGAGTCAGTGAAAGAGGAAGATCTCCATGGCATGTGAGGGCAATGACATCTTCCCAGCCCTTCCCTGCCACCACCTGCTAAGTCTCCCCATGGCAGAGGGAGAGGGTGAGGAAAACTTGCAAAATCCGTAGACCCCCCCCCCCAAGGCGCCAGCCTGTGCTTCCTTACTTGGCAGGGGTGGTAAGGATGCTCCTACCCATGAAGAGGCTTCAGGTAAGGAATTGTCAGCTTTTGTGGAGGTCCTGGGTGGAAGGAGTGAGGCAGAGTATGTTGAGCTACCGGTTTTGACACCTGGCCAGGCACCTCGTAGTCACGTTTGCTGACCAAGATGTCTATTGGGCTATACCACAGCCATATTCTAGGCCGATACTAACATTGCTGGATAACATCCCCCACTTGGCGGTGCTGAGCAAGTCTGTCAGGGTGAAAATGGATGGACTTTTAAGTTCTGATTCCCTGAATGTTTGCTACAGAACTAGAGTTTGGTTGGAGCCTGGTGAAGCCCATCGGTCCAGCATGAGGGAGATGCATAAGTGGTCCTAGGTGGAGTGCTGGGTGCACTACAGAATCCACCTAGAGTGCCCTCAAGCAGACAACCAGAACATGTTAGAGCACCTCTGGGATATAGGGGAAGAGAAGAGAGCTCATTGGTTGTTCTGAGGGATGGTGCAGAACTTACAGCCGAGGAACAATGAGTCGGGACCCCCTTCTGAAGAGGTGACCCGCTGTGCCAGGTCCCTTTGCCATTCTGCGACCTAGGCCAGGTTAACCCTCTTTAAGCATGTTGCATTAATTCAAGACATGGCTAGTAGCCATATGAAGTAATATATATCATTTCTGCGGACTTGTTCTCCAATGAAACTACAAAGCCTGATCCCGCCTACTACTATCCCCGTTGCGATGGACTCACTATCTGAACAGGGGCACCTGTTTTGGACTTTAGTTGTACTGCCAGGGTTGTGAACTGTTGGTGAGTTAAATTGACTGCTTTGTCATTGCAGTTATGGTTCTAATAGCAACTTGTTCAAATAATGAGTGTGTACCCAGAACTATCTTCTGAAGAAACAGTGCCCTGGTGTGTTTGGGACTTTTGGACTTAGTTCTGTGCAGAACATATGTTTTTGGACAGTGTACAATAAACCCTCCTTCAAAGACTGGAAGCTATTGTAGTGGGGAGGATTAGGAACATCATCAACAATGCCTGTTGCATATTTGAATCAGTGTTGGTTCCGAGTATGAGAGTATATGGGCAGTGGGTTATGCTGGTGGTGTATGAGAGTGTGTGAATGTATGGGTAGTGGCTGCAGTGTATGAGAGGAAACCCAAATTATAGGGTGAGACTAGTAATTAGAAGTGTTGTTGTTTCCTGTTGTAATAATGTCTTGGCATGCCTTGATTTATCAGTTCTGCAGTTTGCTGAGGATATTCGGGGTGGGGCTAGAGGTTTATGTGGGCTCCACTTAGTTGTCTGTTTCCTGGGATTTTGGGTCCCCTGGGTTCTTTGTGTGGCATTCCTGTGAGGACGGGAGTTTGCTAGATGGAGAGTGCAGATATCCTTCTGCACTCTTCCTGTGGTTGGTTGGGTGCCCCATTCCCCGGTGGGGAATGGATTTAAAGTGGGGGAGAGAGTAAGCCCCCCACCCAGTTTGGGGGCTTACTAAAGTTACCTTGCTGTTCCCTTTTGTGTGCACTAGTTGGGAGGCAGACAGGGTAGCACCTGCCATTTGGGTGTGGTTTGCCCTGCCCCCGAGGGTATAAATTGGGAGGTCTGGCAGTGCTGAAGGAGGCTGAGAGGAGTGCAAATCACAAGTAATGGGCTGAGGTTCGATCCTCTGGCCTGGAAGTGTGGCCTAGGTTCTGCATCGCTGGGTACAGCGCTCAGGAGTTTCAGTGGGAGGTATGTCAGGGAAGCAGCTGGTGGGATGGGACCCCCATGGTGGAAATTGGAGCCGTGGCCTGGAGGAATCAATGTGTGACCCGCTTCATGCTCCGCTACACTGTGGCGGGTCGGGGCCCTGTCTGTGTGAAGATGCGCGGCGATGGGGGTGTCATGGTTGTGGCAGCACCAGGAGGTTATACCCATGAGGTACGCCATCCTCTAAGTTTTGGGTGGCTTGCTGGGAGCAAGAGTAGCTAGGCCCACCTTTCCCATGTTTTGGCTGTGTCCGTGATTAGGGTGGGTCCGGGTGTAGGCCTGATGCAGCTAAGGAAACATGTGAGTTGAAAGGGAGCTGGCTGGTGTGAAAACTCCCTGACTTTGGGATTCTGAGCATTGGAGGTTAGAGCAGCAGTTTTTGTCCAGGTCAGGTTATGTCCAGGGGTGAGTTGTAGTGAGCCCTGGTTTTGTAGGCCTTGGTTGTGCTGCCTGTAAAATCTGAGCCCCCGGCTCAATGTTCTAAGTAGTAGCTTAGGCCCAAGTATTGTGTCGTAGCCTTGTGCTGCTGAAAGTGCTAACTCTATAATCTTGTGCCTGTCTCAGTTTGCCTCCAGCCCCATGGAGCTGCATTTATTTGTTTTAAAATGTTAGTTAATTACATTTTATTCTTTTAACTCCTTGGTGTTCCTGCTTGGTTTGTGCTGCCAATTTTCTAACCAGTTTTGCCCCCAGCTAGCCCTCAGGGCCATCCCTGCCTCCGCATCAAGCTGATTCCTCTATCTGTGTACATACTGAGTTTGAACAGCTCCTTACTTCCTGATCTCAGTGGTTAAGGTAGGCCAAGGTATTTTCTGTTACCATTTCTTCTTGATTATACCTGGCTTGTGTCCCCTCCACTATTCTTTACCATCAGGACCCCTAAACACAATCTGGAGGGTGGGTTACATTGACGTCCCACAGATCTCAGTTTGAGAAGGCATGCCAGTGCATGCTGTCAGCAGCAGTATCACAGGGCAGTGAAGCTGATGATGATGGTGACGATAATGATGATGGCCAGGGGGAGGAGAACATTAGGAGACCAGGCAGAGAGGAAGAAGAAGAAAGTATTTCAAGTGGTAGCTGATGCACAACTCCAACATCTTCCATTCATCAGTCATTAGCTCATTGACTCCCACTCCTCCGAGGGGCTACAAAGCCCCAGCTACCCAAGTGGTGGCAAAAATAGTAGCCAGTTGTCACATCCGGGGGAAAAAGCACTCAACTCACACTGGTCCAGTCCCTGAAAATGGGCCATAAATATAAAGCAAAGAGATCCGTGAGCAGTTGTGGAAATGCTAGCCACAGGCTTGCTGCCATTCTCCTTTTTGAGCAATGCTGGTTTTCTATCATTAACGCAAGTTGCTGTGCCAGTGTATCACGTGCCCAGTTGTACCTACTTTTCCACACTGGCACTTCCTTGATTTGTATCAGAGTGTCTACAAGACTGTGTCACATACCCTGAAAGCATCATTTGTTCCAGCCTTTCGCATCTCTACTGACATGTGGATCAGTGGTTAGACTACTGATTACATGGCAGTGACTGCCCACTGAGTCAGTTTCCCCTCTTCATTCCCCTCCTCTTTCTCCTCCTCCTCCTTCTCTGGGTTAAGTGCCGGCAGCTGCAACAGTAGTCGCAAGTCCCCAGTGCTCCCAACCTCCACAAGCAGCCAGTTTTATGTATTGCTGGCTTTGACAATGACCATTGCACAGAAAACTTGTTACACTACCTTTGACAGAAGTTTGATGCATGGCTGACACCACACTCATTAACACCAGGTTTTATAATATCAGGTAATGCAAAGAACATTGTAAAGACAGTTGAGGAAGGGACTATACACATGTTCCATGTTTTGCTCACTGTATACATTTGGTAGTTCAGGGATTCCTAGATGAGGAAGGCACCACTATGCAGACATGTGTAAGGTCTGGCCAAAAAAAACTGTGGTCATTGTAGCCATTCTGTGAAAGCCTGGAAGCTATTATGAAACATTCAGTAGTGGAACTGCATTCTCCTCCACCACCTGACGTAGGATGTGGCAACAATATGGAATTCCACCCATTACATGAGGAAATGACTGAGAGAACAACAGAAGGCTATCCACCAGTATGCTGTGGAGCATGGTACTGGCAAGGAAGACGTAAACATCAACCCAAATCAGTGGTGCCCGGTGGAGGCCCTCTGCACTGTGCCAAAGCCCTTTGAGGAGGCTACAAGGGTGGTAAGTGCTGCTGCAGCTGGTCTAAGTCAGATACTCCCCCTCATTGTCCTCATTAACTTGCGACGTCTTTGTATGAAAAATCATTATGAGGAAAAGAAGGATACCACTGCTCTCAATTTAATAGTGAGGATAAAATCACATTTCTGGAATGACACGCACTTCAAAAATATGTACAGATGACCACTACGTCCTGGTCATTCCCTTGAACCCTCGGTTCGAAGACACATTTGAGACATTCTTTGACGCACAAGAATGCAGTAAGGATCAGCAGTCCTATAGAGCCTTGCCTATACCTCTGGCCTCTGTACATGTGGCACAAAAGAAGAACGGGAATACAAATAGAGCAGAAGAACAACACTCATCATCATCCCTTGTTGCAGTCACCCAAACAGGCCAGCTGGAGAAGAGGGAAGAAGGAAGCTCCCAATGTATTTCATTGCTGCTGAACATACTGCTGCACCCCCGAGAAAGACCGCAATTGATGACAGACAACTACGGGAATAACTGTCTTACTATGGCTTGATGAAGAAGCACAGCAAGTCACTTTCTGACACAGTGATGCCTGAGATGCCAGGATACAAAATGGTGCAGGATTATCTGGATGAGAACATGCCACTAGCAGAAGATGAGCCTCTATTGTATTGATACCCAAAAAGACCCTTTGGCCCTCTTTGACACAAGTAGCTGTTGAACACCTCAGCTGCCCACCTGCAAGTATGTACTCAAAGAGGATTTGTAGTGCTGGAGGCAATATTGTCACCAACAAGAGAACATCCCTTATAACCAAAAATGTAGAGATCCTTACATTTAAAAAAATTACCCGTGGCACAGTGGGTTGAGGCGCAGGATGCCACACCTTGAACCACGCCAGCGACCCGGGTTCGGAAATGGACTCGGGGCACCGGGGGCTGGCAGGGGAAGGAGAGGATTGAGCGTCCGGAGGACTGCTCTCCTCTCCTGGGGTGGGTTAGGGGATGGCCCCGCTCTGTAGCAGTCCCTAGTGGAGACCAGAGGCACTACAATTAGCACAGGAGGGACTCAAGAAAACCGGAAAACAGCTCTGGAGCTCACCAGATGATAGCTTCCACCCTCAACGCCATTGGGACCTCCGGGAATCTCCTCCTCCACAGTGGCGCCCCCGGGGCCGTGAGAGCAATAGTGTGCTGGGTTTCCCCCCTCTCCCCGGTGCCTTCCCCCTTGAAGGAGGGGGACCCACTCAGCAATGGGATATGTTGGGACCAACTCGGGGGTCGGTTGCAATCTGTGGATGGAGGAGCTCCTGAAGAGGATCACCGGGGTTAGTGGGGCACTAGGAGGCCCGAAGGAGAGGTGGGCTCCGGAGTGTCATTGGGGGTTAAAAGAATATATATAAAAAAAATACCTTCCCCCTTTTTCCAAAGCCCTTTTTGCTACTGTTCATGGATGATGAATCTCCTACGCTTCCAGCTGGGGTAACAGAGAAGGATGAGTTGGCTAGGAGAGCTTCTGTGTCCATTAGTTTTTCTTGTTGGAACCAGTAGCCTAGACACACACTACAGGATGAAGCACTGTTGTCTTAACTCAGACTTCTTCAGATGTCTGTTTTGTGACTTTTTGGCAGGCCTACACTGGCCGAATAAATAATTTTTAGGGTAACGTTGCCCATGAAACCAGTGTATACAACACTTAGCCATGGCATAACTAAGCCTTGTCCATGTGTGGCACTGTCTCAATGAGCGCACAGTTTTTGGAAGCAGTTGCCCACACTGTAGGATGCTGCACTACTGTCTTCACTCAGCCTTTTTCAGATTAACGTTTTGTGAATTTTTGGAAGGCCCACATGGAGGAATAAATAGTTTTTACGGCAATGTTGTCTACGAAAGCAGTGTGTACAACACTTATCCATAGCATAACTGGTAGCCTTGTCCATGTGTGGCATTATCCCAATGGACACATGGTTTTTGGAATCAGTAGCCCACACTGTGGGATGCTGTACTGATATAGTTTAAGGGGTTCCATGTGATTTGGGCAAATAAAAAAACGGTGATGGTCATTTGTGCAATGCAGCAATGGCGAGAAAAAGAACAGCAACCGGCAATATAGGGTTACAGCAAAAGTGTCAAGAACACTATATTATGTATTATAGGGGGTCTTCACCCCCCACCCCAATGTGGGGGGCTTTGCCTCCAGTGCCCCCCTTACTATTGATTATCAACTCCGGGTAGGGCAAACTTGGGGAGGGGGTGAAAGCTGCTGGTCACCTTTTCTGGTCGGTCGCCATTTTCCCCATCACCATATTTCCAGTTGCTGTTATTGCCATCGCCCAAATGACCGCTGCTGTTTTGTATTCGCCCAAATGATGTGCTACCATTTTAAGGGCATACATAGGCCTTGCAATTAAAATCATTCTATTTTTTATTTGAGCATTATTACTTAGCCCCATACTCTTTACTACTACATTGTTCATCTTTGGCACTGACTGAACAAACACAATTTGTGGAACCAGTACCTTTTTGGAGAGGTCTGCTGCATCATCCTGTTGTTTTGGGTGCTTCAATAGCTGAGTGCATTAGGTTATTTCATTTTATCCCAGTTCCTGATATTTTGTAATGGTCAAACCAGCACAAACAAGTTCGCCATTAAGAGAACTTTGGTGAACTTTACACTGTTCGATGGTCAAATTTCGGGACGTTCACACAGCCCTATAATACAAAAAGCAAACTTCACTCCTACATTCTCAACACACTCTAGAAGACTATCAGCAAGCCACATAAGTGATTTCACGTTTAAAGTATTGAAACAAAATTCCCAGGCTCCTGCAGAAAGCAGCACGGTCTTGCCCAATCTGCACCCGCACTGCAGCAATCCCCACTGAGCAGCAGCAAGAGAGCCGCACTAAAACATATTATTACAGCCACCACACAACCCCTTTTTAGAGGCCTATCTAGACTTTAGCAAGGCATTTGACACAGTCCCACACAAAAGATTAATATACAAGATAGCCAGCCTTGGAGTGGGTCCCAAAGAGGTAGCCTGTGTAAAAAATTGGCTGGACAACAGGGTATAGAGGGTAATAGTAAACGGAGTTCACTCTGAAGAAAAGGGGGTTACTAGTGGGGTACCGCAGGGTTCAGTACTGGGACCGGTCCTCTTTAATGTCTTTATAAGTGACATTGCAGAGGGACTGGAAGGGAAAGTATGTCTCTTTTCAGATGACACAAAGATCTGCAACAGGATTGATACAGAAGGTGGAGTAGAAAGGATGGAAATGGACCAGGCAAGGCTGGAGGAATGGTCAAATGTATGTCAGTTTAGATTCAGTGCAAAGAAGTGCAAAGTAATGCACCTGGGAAACAAAAATCCAGGGGAAGAGTACACAATGGGGGGTGAGATACTAACAACAACAAAAATGGAAAGGGACCTGGGAGTAGTCATATCAGATGACCTTAAGGTAGACAAGCTATGTGAGAAGGCAGTAAGGAGGGCTGGTGGGATACTGGGATGCATAGGGAGAGGCATCACCAGTAGAAAACAGGAAGTTGTTATCCCTCTTTACAGACAGTTGGTGAGACCCCATCTGGAGTACTGCATCCAGTTCTGGAGGCCCCATCTCCGCAAAGACATAGGCAGGAAGGAGGCTGTCCAGAGGTGGGCAACTAAAATAGTGCAGTGTCTGCACCAGAAAACAAACAAAGAGAGATTAAAGAAGCTTAACATGTATACCCTCGAGGAGAGGGGGGGGGACATGATAGAAACTTTCAGGTACATCAAGGGAATCAACAGAGTCCAAGAGGGTAGCATCTTTCAGAAAAAGAGATGTGCAAGAACAAGGGGGCACAATTTGAAGATAGAGGGGGGACGGCTCAGAGGTAATGTGAGGAAGTATTTTTTCATGGAGAGGGTTGTGGATACATGGAACAGCCTTCCTGAGGAGGTAGTGGAGTCAAAAACAGTGGGGGAATTCAAGAATGCATGGGACAGACATGAGGCAATTCTAGTGAGGGGTAGGAGGAAGCGGGCTGTTGGTTAACTAGGAACTGCAGCCTATCCATTAGGTAGGGAAATGGGCAGACTGGGTGGGCCAAGCGGTCCTTATCTGCCATCAGATTCTATGCTTCTATGTTTCCAGAGCAGCACTATTGTGGATGGTTTGTAATGGACACACAGCAATTACAATGACAATCATCGTTTTTTTTAAATCCCCTCTGGGAGCGTCCTCTCTGTGTTCGTCCGTAAGCATCGTGCTTGCAGTATGCAGAGTGGGCTCTGTTGCTGGCATTAAAATTGGGTGCAGCATGTCAGCAGCGACACGTTCACTCGTTCTTGGGCCTACAAAGGTATGGCCCTCTCAGCAGCTGCTTTCTCACTCAAGGCACCGCATCTGTTGGTATTAGCAGAGTCTCAGGGTGACAGCTCTATACAGTGTGGAAAGGGAGGAAGTAATGTTAAACTCAGCCCCAAACAGAGCTTTGCTCTTGTTCTCTTTTTGGGGGGTGGGGGTCAACTAATCTGCACCATTACCTTCTGGATAAAAACAACACACTTAATCCTCCTGCTCTGTAAGGAACCTCCACTGCTCATCACGCTGTACCTCCAACTTTTGCTCTTTCAGACCCCACTCCAAAGGGCTAAAACACTGACCACAAAGAGCAGAGTCATAGTGCCACCTGCTGGCTTGGGCTCATTACAACAGTGAATACAAAACAATAATACAAAACAGGGAATTTTTTTAATTCAAAAATGAATTTGTTTCCATTTTATCTGAAGTTAAACAGTACTCCTTTCTTGGAACTACATTAGTTGAATTGCTATATTACTGCAAATATCAATGACAAGCCATTTTATAGGTATAATACGCCACTTCAGGGTGTGCAGTAAAGGAATGCAATTTCCAGGAGCATAAAGAGACTCAGTCTTCAGTTTTTTGCTTTGGTATGCCCCTGGGGCATGCATGAAGATTCTTTAATGCACATCCTGTCGTGGCTTACAACTTAACGTGAACCTCCACTCCAACGTCAATAAATGGTGGCATCATAAGCACTGAGGTGGGCTCATGAAACCCTAATAGAATGAAGTGATAACTAAAAAGTTCCAGTCAAATAGCTGCGGTGAGGCTGGGGGTGCAGAGGATGTCCAAAAGCCAATAACTGTGGTAGAAGCTTGATAGAAATAAAAATAAATGAAAAAACGGTCTCAGGTCACAATGTACTGCAATGTGATATCATGCTAGCTAGTTTAGACTGCAAGTGAAACAGAATTTCAAAATATAAAATGATCTGAAGCATGTTGTAGGCTAATGTCCTGAACATTTAATGTGGTCTCACAGTATACAGTCCTTGTTCTTCAGTAACATTGCAGGGACTGGGCTTGACAGCTGTGCTGCATGATCATTTTAAATATTTTCTGGTGCAGAATCTACATGTAATTTTTGCTTTAAACACCTCTGAAAATAGTGTTCGGCCTTGTTAAGTGCACAGGGCTATCAGGCTTGCAGGTGTGCACGTCGTCTGGCAGTTCACGCTGTAGGTGCCTCCTTGGTGTGCAGTCCTGGGACAAGCAATTTCTCATAACTGCAGTAAAACAATGACACATCGTGGAAAATTTGTTTCCCAGTCCTGCACTTTTCCTACAATTTGTGGTAAACATGCTGAACTGTTTTTCACCACTTTGACACTTTTTTACTGCAAGTGTGTACTCTAGGGCTCTTATACATTTTCCTGGTACCCTCATTTGTTTGTTTTTCTACAGGGAGTTCACAACTCTCAGAATGCAAATCCTATGGAGAACCCTGGTGTAAATACAGTTTCGAGTGCAAGGTAGAGTGAGAACAGCTGACATCTTTTGTTAAGAAATTTGAAAACTGGGCCAGCTGCTCGTGACGCCAGCAACTCAGGTTTGGAGGCAAGCTCGGGCCACTGGGGGCCGGGGGGGGGGAGAGGATGAGCATCCAAGGGACTGCTCTCCTCCTCTGAGGAGGGTTACAGTGCTTGCTGCATGCCTGGCCCCTAGCAGAGAGTTGGGAGGGATCACCAGAGCCTGTCACAGTCGGGGTGGAGCGACAGGCAGACACTGACGTCTCCCTGGGGGTGCACAGGGTGGCATCAGGGCATCATTGCATGCCATGTCCTTCTGGGGAAAACTTCACCATAAAGGAAAAAAAAACATGCCTTAAGACCTTCTAGATCGGTTCCATCCTTGTTCATGGCTGCTGCAGGAGTGCAGGGGGGTACAACCCCCCGCCTTGGGATGGCCCTACCACAAGGGGGTGAACTTGTGGGGTTGACATCCCACAGTGGGGTGTGTTCTGGTGTCAGAGGAGTGATCTCGGGGTGAAGTCACTGCTAGGGAGCATAAACTATAAATAAATAAAAAAAAGAAATGTGAAAACTACAGGCAGCACATTAGACTGACCTTCGAATGTGCACCTCGAATTCTAACTGGAAACTCCACCCACACAGCAGTGACGCTAAAGTGTTCTGCTGTAACAGGCATGACCTTCATCAACAAGCAAACCATGCTGTGATTCAATACGACCAGTGTGGGGAGCCCCAAGACCTGTGTTCAGAATGTGAGTCACCGCTGCCATTCCAAATCAGTCATTTTACACTGCTCGAAGAACTCATTCAGCTGTCTCTAGCTTTATACATCCAAAATAAATCTGCAACATAAAATACATTTTGTTTTCCTGGCTTGAGACATATTTAAAATGTATTTTCAGTATTCAGTACCTTTCTGTAAAATAGAATATTCAGATACAGTTCAGTTTATAGTTAATTAACTTTCTGTATTTTATATACCCTTATTCTTTATTAATGAGGACACTGATATGAAAAATTATCTCTGTCCCACAGGCGTCATATCGTCCACTTACCGCACATGCCACTGAAGTCATAATCCTGTTTGCGACATCATAGTCTGTTGCTATAGAAACGATTGGGCTATCACATATAGAGCTATATGGAATTTTCAAATTCTGTTTCTGCTGGAATTCTGCCTGAAGAAGAGTCATTACTATACACCTTGAAAGCTTGCACTGTATCTTAAATTTTTTGTTAGGCTAATAAAGATAATAGGGGATTATCAAAGGGACCCGCATGAGGTGCGTCTGCTGCTATTTTTAAAGCAGAAATGTGTCCAAACCTGTTAGACCATCCATTAGATGGCCTAACAGCATCCAATGTTTGCATCAAAAAAATGCATGCAATTGCACTTGCATCCAACTTGGATGCAGCTGCATCCATTTTTTTGCCTCAAATTGCGACTTTTTGTCATAAACAGGCACAGCTTCCGAAAAAAGCAGGAGTGCTGCCTGGATGCAGACACAGGCGCAGCATGTATTTGTGTCTGTGTCCAACCTTTGACCCTCCATCTCTACCTAGCAAAAATATTTTCTTTTAGTTTCTCTCTAAACTTCATGCTCTTATAGTTGTTACCCTGTTCTCAGCCCCTTACCAATGCGTATCTCAAGACCTCGTCTCCTGGCCCCTATACCCACAATCTGTTCAGTGCTGTAAAATGTGCTAATCTCAGTCCTTAATTGTACCGCTGTTTCCCTACCACTGTTAGCACTTAATTCTGCATAATCCTGTATTCTAATCACATTTGTTATATGACTGTTATCAGTTGTAATTTTTATGTATTTTTTTGCTTGTTCCTCCCCCCCCCACAGGATGCATCTGGAAATGAGTAACACTGCTCAGCATGCCTTTCCTGGTGAAACGTTTAAATAAATAAATAAGGTACCGAGTCAATACCACGCAAGAAAGACAGTGTGGTATTAACCATGCTGTATAGCATGCCTGGAATTACAGCAACAGAGGCAGAACAGCAGTAGAGAATTACCACTACCCCTATCACTGTACACTGAACATGTAGACGTATCAGGTTGCTGTATGCTGGAGTGCCAGTCCAGTTGCTCCTGTGGCGGAGTGGCTAAGGCACCAGCATGCAGTGGAAATGGAGACCTGGGACCCTGGTTTGAATCCTACCAGGTCTCTTGTGCTGCAACTTTTTGCAGCTTTTATTTTTTTTTTTTAAAGAAACTTTTCCCTCCTCCCAGTTATTCCCCATCACAAGCCCCCAGTTTGTTATAATAATTCCAGAGGTGTGGGGTGAAGCCCCAGCAAAACATAAAAAGCCCATTGTTTTGTAGAGCATGTGCTGTTTGCGTTGGGTCGGTGTTATACCCAACAATATTGCAGCGCACGCCCTTTTGCGTGTGGCATTGGTTGCTGTGCGGTTTTTGCTTTTGGCAGAATGACCCAGTGCCATACATAAATAAGTGAGGGCTAACACGGCACAACCTTGTCCCATGGAATTTTCAAAATTCTGCCTAATTCCATGAAATTTCCTTGCAAGCAGAATTCTGAAATTCCGAAAGCAGAATTGTAATTTGTTTTCATGAACTGCTTAGGTAATTTGAGGATTCATTTTCTGCAAACCACAAACTACTATTCTGTAGATCACATAATCCATAGAATGTTGTTCTGTGGTTTACATAGAAATGCTTATTTGGAATTCACTGGAATTAAAAAAAGAAATTCTGGAAAGCATTTTGGAAGCAGAAAAGCCATTCTGCATGAATTCTGACAGTAGCTCTAGTTCCAAATAGAGGGTTACGACTTGGCAGGGGTTTAATCAAGATGATAAAATGAAGTCTAAGGGTACAAAGATTATGCTTTCATTTGCACTCAATAATTAAAAATCAGAGTAAATAAATACAGAAAATGAATGAAAGGTTTGCAAACCAATATCTCTACACAAGAATGGGAACATGTATGGAATTCAATTTTATGGGCTTGCAAGGAAGCCACGGGTAGACTCATTGGCCCAGATATTCAAACTGCGCCAGGCTGTGGTGCAAGCCTGGGTGCAGCTCAACTTGGTTGCGCAGGGGTGTGGCCTGGGCGATATTCAACAGAGCTGCGCCATGGCTCAACAGCTTTGAATATCGCACCCTGGCCACCCCACACTGTGCATGGCACAGTGGCACTGTGCCAGCACAAGTGGCCAGAGTGGAGCATGGAGATGTGCTAGCGTAAGTGCCATTGTGCCATTCACAGCACCTGCGATATTCAAAAGGGGACATGCAAATTGGGCCATAATTTATGCAAAGCGCACATGGGGCCATTTGCATGTCATTATGGCCCCATTTGCATTCCATTAGCATGCAGGTGCACCGATCCCCGATGACTTGCACCTGGCACCCTGCCAGGCAGCAGCTGCCAGGGACCGATGCCCCCTGCAGCCCGATTGGGGGCATTTGTCTAAAAACAAAATCCACGTCTAATATCCCTGGTGGTCCAGTGGATCGCTATGTGCCTGATCGCGGGCATTTGTCTAAATAAAAAATTCTCGTCTAATATCCCTGGTGGTCCAGTGGACCGCTATGTGCCCAATCGCGGGCATTTGTCTAAATAAAAAATCCTCGAACAATATCCCTAGTGGTCCAGTGGACCGCTATGTGTCCGATCGCGGGCATCGGTATAATAACCCCCCCCCGTCCAATATCCCTGGTGGTCCAGTGGACCGCAGTCTGCCCAATTGTGGGCATCTGTAAAACATAAAAAACGTCCTATTACCCTGGTAGTCTAGTGTATCCCCCTCCCCACTGAGCCCCATTGCCCCGCTGCCCCCCTGGTCAGCCAGCGAGCAGCACCCGCCCTGCCACCTGCTCGCCGCGCCGACTGACAGCTCGGTAGGGCTGCCGCCGATGGTTCACAGCACTAAATAAAGGTTTCTGTACAAAAACTTTGTTGATTAAAAGAGAATTCTTCCTTCAAGTGGTGTTTTTGCCTGTTTTACTTCCTTTCTGAATCATTCTTAGTTAAATTTGTAAGGTTTCAATACAATTGGTAGGTAAAACGTAGTTGTATTTGTATTTGTTTTTCTGCAATATCAGCTAGACAAAACAGTCTATTTTATGTCAGCATAAAATAACTGATAATGAATAGAAAGTAATTAATTGATGGGTAGAATGCAATCTATAAATTAACAATACTTTTATAGCATATAGTGAGGGCTTGTTCTGTACAGATTTCTATGCCAGCTGATAAGTTGTTGTACCATAGTTCAAAGGTCATGAAATGTGGTTATATCCTTCTGTGGTACAATAGCATTCCATCTGATTCATAAATCCATGAGACATCTGCTTTCCATTCCTATAACAGCCAAGCACACATCAAACAATTGAAAGTGAACTGTTATGACTGCAACAGTGATGCCGGAGTATGATGACAGCTGATGATTTTTTAGTTATTTTTGCACTATACACCATATAAAATGCTGGACATGCAACTGTGTACAAGCAGCCTGAGCTGCCACCTCCAGATTCTGATTCCATCAGTCCTCTCTAGCTTTGTTTTTTGGGTCAGAGGGAACCAGAACCCCTCTGTGGCAGCAGAGGCTGTTTCTGCATAGTTGCCCATCTAATATTCTCTATATTGTATAGAAAACAATCAGGAAACTCATCATTCCACACAGACATGCACCCATAGCAGTCAAGATGCAAGTCAGCTACGACAGAAGCAGCAATGCAGGGACCACACTGATGCTGTTTTCAGTGATCTAGCAATTTCTGTATTACAAATACAGAGACTTCACAAAGGACCACAACGGTTCAGTGCCCACACACCGCAGTCTCCATGTTAATGTCTGTCACAGCATTTTGACATCCGTCCCCCTTCCTCAGGTGACTCACTTAGAGTATTCAGGAAGAAATCCTACCACTTTACAGGGCCCTGGTCAGGAAGTGAAAGCAGCACACATAAAATGTATCTCTCTTGCAAGTGCTATGTTGATACAAAACGTTTTGACATATATTAAGTTGGAAATGTTAGTTTCCACAAAAAGAGCTTATTCAGATCACACTGCCATTTAAATGATCGTTTTTGTTAATTATTTTTACTATTGTTTTTTAACTGACGATGTTGATTGTGCAATGAGACCAGAATTACTTGTGTGTATGGGGTGTTCTTTTAGGGATATTTTTAGTGCCTAATTTTGTATGGAAGAGCACTTATTAGCTGATTTCACCTCCCCAGGAGTTTTTCTTTAATTTCACTGGAGCAGTACATAAAAAAATTGGCTGTAACATTCGTTCAGCCAGCCTACCCCACCCCACCCCACTCCGCTTTTCTATCTTGAGATGAAGCAATTGTCTCTAATAGGAGCACACACAATGAATCCTTGTCACGTGCACTATTGGGCTCACCTGCATTCGCTGATATTTAAATGGAGTCCTCGTACTGATGGCCACTCCTCCCCCGACAAAGGAGGAGAGACGTTGTAAAAAGTGTTTGCTGGCACAATGGCGTTTTTCCTTTTTCAAGTGGATACCTGGTTTTGTGGACACTAGCAGGTGCGGCAGGATTGCTTGCGATCCAGAGGTGACTGACTGACGATGCGCGACCATGTTTGTGGAGTAAACATGGGTGGTAGGGCCACACCGTTTGTTTTATTTTTTGAAAAGGTATGCTACTGGTTGCCTGAAAAGTGTGGCCTTACCAGACCAGCTTATTGTCAGAAAATTTCCCTCGTTTCAGTTGTTTTTCTCTCTGTCCTTTCCCGTCTGTTTCAGGAGAAAACACCTGGGACCAGGCAACAGCCGATTCAGAGGAAGGAGAGGCCAGTTGGAAGGCCTGGGACTGAGAGTGGAGAAAATCCAGTTTGGGGAACGCTGGATGGGCATCGCAACTGAAGCTGAAGACTTAAGGATCAATATTGAGCCTTGTGGCTGCTACCCTAGACTGCCCTCAAAACTGCTGTTACTGCTGCTGTCACTGTTATTGCTGTTACCAATGTTGGGCTTTAAAAACCTTTCATATGGTTTGGGACGCCAGAGATGGACTATAGTAGTGGGGCATAGAACTGATTCGATAAGTTATGGACAAGGACAGTAACTCTTTTTTAACACTTTTTTTTACATTTTTTTTTTACTGCACCAAATTATTTATTAGCTGTGGTACGAATTTGCAGACCTTGTAGGTTTTTCAGTTTTTTATTTAAAACTCTGTTCTTACTTATTCTTGTTACTTCTTATTTGTTCTTTTTTTATGTTAGGGTCTGTGGATGTGGATACAGTGTTTTAGTTCTCGCGCCATAATTTTAGGTAGTATTAGCTGTGTTGCTGTGCAGGTACACTTTTTCTGTGTATATATATATATATATATATCTGAGAATTGCGCTTTTTTCGCACCAGGTTGCTGATGACGTGGAGTGCTAATTAGTATATACAGTAGTGCCTAGACTCAGGGACCCTGCAGATTCATTCAATCATTCACCTGCTCCAGATGCCTGCTTGCTCACTCTAGCTGCACGCCACTGAAGGAATGGGGAGTGAGAGTTGAGAATTGTTTTTTAGCCTTTTTCTTGTTTTTGATTTTAGAGTACAAGTTTGTGCTTATGTCTTGACTATCCAGCTGCTTGTTTTTTGGTATTTTGGCCTTCTGGCTGTTTTTGACCACTTTTGAATGGAGATTTGTATTTACAAAAGCATTTCATTTTAAAGCTGTTACAGCAACAGCTGCAGCTGTCTAGCTGTGTAGCGCCTCACTCTAATTCGGCGCCGGCTGGCTTGTGGTGGCCACTGCCGCTTAAAAGTAGTAATTTAGCATTCCCTTCTCCACATAGCGTAGAAGTTTCTGCCCTGCCTCCTGAGTCTGGAAAGTAAGCTTAAATAGATACAAAACAGTTATAAACAGTGGGGGTCTAGGCACTCTGCAGTTTTTCTGTTGTGCGCAACAGTCCTCAGCCTCAGTAGAAAGCTAGTTGTTAGTTAGTTACAAGCCGCTATCTTTACAAAAAAAACCTGCTACAAACTGTTATAAGTTGTTGAATTTATATAACATCATAATAATATAATAACATAATATAATATCATAACATTATACCTTCTATCCTTGTATGTTTAGATCTGTCAAATGCTAAAACAACTCAGATATTTAAATTGAATTTACTGAACTGAATGGATTAATTGAGTTGATCAAAGTGAAGTGGGTCTTTATTTGTCTTTTGCCTTTTATTACCCTTTTCCTAGTGGTTGGCCTGTCTAGTCTGGCTTAGTTTGATTATAAAAGAGCTGTGAGGACAACTCCATCTTTCAGAACACCTGCCTCTTTTTACTGGATGGGCACGAGAGGAGAACTACCAGATCAAGCCTTATATGAACTATGTTGGACACTTATGATTATTTCTTTTTTGTGATATCGCAAGGTACTTTTTTCTATTCTGGGGCTATTTTGGACGTGTCGGACATAATTATCTCCATACAGTGTTGGAAGACCATTTGTTACATCCAGGACTAAGAATTGCATCAAGTTCGCTCCAAGTTTGCATCTGTTTGCATCTGTTTGCTCCTGTGAACATAACCCTAGATAACTCTAGCTGTTTCTTGGGAGTTCAAATGGACTTTTGATCTCAGCTGATTTTATATTGTTTACGTTGTCTATATATATTGCATATAGTATTTTTCTTTTTTCTGTTTGTTCTAGTGATAGCAGTGTTTACTGCTCTATGTAGCTGTATTTAGTGTACTTTGTGTACTAAATACTGCAGCAGGAAGGACTGCAGCAGTAAAGATTGTATGTTTGTGCTGCTCCAACTGTCCTATTACTGAAGACTATGTTTTCTTAACAAAGGAGTGTATCAGTTCCCTATAAATATAAAATGAGAACAAGAAGTAAGGGGGACTTGAGATATTTGAAAAACAAGGGAAATAAGGGGAACAGAGCTGAGCTTGATAAACCATTTACAAGTCAAAAAGAAAAAAGGGAAAGAAGCTAGCTAAAGAGTCACTGGCTGGAGAAGGAAAGAAACTAGAAAAAAATTCAGATAAATTGCATGGAGAGAAAATGGTTCGGGGAGAAGTTAAACAAGATTCAAAAGGTCAATCTCTAATAACAAAACATTTCCAAAGGGAAGTGCTTTTAGAGAATAGCTCAACCACAATTATAGATTTGACAAAGAAACAAGATACTATATGAGTGATTTATATCAACAATCCCCAAATCTTCTACTTGAATCAAACATAGTCAGGGCCCCTAGTGTTCTGCGGCAGCATTTTCTGATTTCTGCGGCAGGGCTCCTAGGCTTCTGAGGCAGCATTATATGATTTCTGTGGCATGATTTATACATGTCTGAGGCAGAATGCAGTCCTGTCATTGGCTAAAATATGATGTGATATCATTGATGACATAACATGCCAAATACAGAGGAGGGGCTTTGGGATAAACAAGATCGGTATGGGAGCCTGGCACTGTGAAAAAACTGTATATTCAAAAGAAAATTCAACAAAAACAATTAATTCTGCGGCACTATATGAATTCTGCTGCATGAGGCAAATTCTGCGGAAAATTCTGCAACCGCAGAATCGCAGAATTCCAGGGGCCTTGAACATAGTTAGTAGTGTGTGTGTGTGTGTGTGTGGGGTAAATCTAAGTAATCTTAAATCACTGATTTTAATTACACTTGAAAGGCAGATCTCGCCAAAAAAACACAACGTACACAATATGCAGAATGAAAGCTTTCAATTACAGGCTGAGCTAAATGAAAGCTATCAGCAATTGCCTGGTGACTACTCCCAACAAAGACAGACAGGGGTATGGGATCAGGGGTATAGCCAGGCATTTCAGATTTGTACACCAAGCTGCCACACTGCTACCCACTCCCCTACTGTTGTCCATGCCTGCCCCCTCAATGATTCGAGTCCAAGATTCCTGTCTCCAGTCAGATGATTCCTACACTACACCTGCTGCCTGTCTACACTGCTAGTAATGGTGTTTGGCTCCTGCTGCCCTCTGGTAAATGCCACTGACTGCACCACAAGTTCACGACCATAGTAGAAGTTTCTTCTCTTTCTCCCCCACAGATAGGCAGACTCGCTCTGCTTGCCACTTCACATGAAGTATTTGTTATTTTAGCTGGGTCTGAGTCTGTTCTTTCATCTGCTGCTCCTCAATTCTTCTACTGCTTCTCTCACTCCCAGTCCAATTGAACTAATAGTATGGCTTCTGACTTTGCTGGGGCATTTAAACTTGCTGCCCCAGACTCGCCATACCCCCTCCCTGATGCCGCAGCCAATTACTATGCAGGTGGACCATGCAGACCTAATTGAGACCTTCAGCTTCAACGGATGTGGTCCGCTCAGCCAGCCACACCCCCAAAAATAAATCTGAAAGAGAAAAGAAAAAGCCTGTGAAGCTAAACAAAGGAATTTAAAAGCAAGGGACTAGAGAGGGCAGAGCAATGCTGGCCAGCTTGTTTGCTACCCCCTGCTACTAAACTTGGTACGCCTTGGCTTACTTGGTGTATCAGTAGCTACACCCTTGTATGGGATAAAGAACTAAAAGAGA
Source organism: Neoceratodus forsteri (assembly GCA_016271365.2). Lineage (NCBI taxonomy): Eukaryota > Metazoa > Chordata > Ceratodontiformes > Ceratodontidae > Neoceratodus > Neoceratodus forsteri. Next base: position 48,178,980 of record JADMNL010000027.1, read on the forward strand.
TAAGGGATGACTTGCATAATACAGTACAAGTCACATTAAACTGTTCCTTCAACTCACTGGTCTTTCATTATTTTTAAGGAATGACAATGCAGTGGCAATTCTAAACTCTTTAAGCTAAAATTCTTTTCCACCTATAGTTCAGCTCAAATGCTATGCACTTCCAACCCTTCTCTAACATTTCTTCAGCTGTTTTCTAATCATTATGCACCGCAGTGATGCTTGTTTGTCTGCTGTGAGCTGTTAGTCCCCTTCCATTCACTGCTTTGCTTCTAATCATAGCATTCTCCATCTGCATTTTGTCTCACTCATTTACAGCACTTTAGCTACAGTATGTGCACATCCATAATCACTAGGGATGCTGTATTTTGCATTTGTATGAGTTTTGTTTCAAATTACTGTATTTGTTTAACCTACTTATCCTGAATGCCTGCTGAAAGATGCTCCCAGATGGGCATGTTATTCAGTACTGCTGTATGACCTTTGATGTGCTGTGCACTCGCTCGTGACAACATAGAAACATAGAATTTGATGGCAGATAAGGACTGCTTGGCCCACCCAGTCTGCCCATTTCCCTACCTAATGGATAAGCTGCAGATCCTAGTTAACCAGCAGCCTACGTCTTCCTACCCCCACCCCCTAGAATTGCCTTATGACTGTCCCATGCATGCTTGAATTCCACCACTGTTTTTGACTCCACAACCTCCTCCGGAAGGCCGTTCCATGCATCCACAACCCTCTCTGTGAAAAAATACTTCCTTAAATTACTTCTGAGCCACCACCCCCTCTATCTGCAAATTGTGCCCCCTTGTTCTTGCACACATCTTTTTTTGAAAGATGCTACCCTGTTGGACTTTGTTGATTCCCTTGAGGTACTTGAAAGTTTCTATCATGTCCCCCCTCTCCCTCCTTTCCTCAAGGCTATACATATTAAGCTCCTTAAGTCTCTCTTCATATGTCTTAAGTAAGATAAGAATTGTTTGAGTTAAAACAGGTTTTACTGAGCTTTCCAAAGTTAATTCTGTTTGAAAAAGATCACCTTAATATGTTTAATTTACTGTTTAAACCTAAAGCCGTGACTCTCGGCGTGTGTGCATACCCAGAGTCACGGCTTCAAGTTTCAAACAGTAAATTAAACAGGTTACGGTGATGTTTTTCAAACATAAATAACTTAGCTGAGTTCAGTAAGGCCTGGTTTAACTCAAATACATCTTATCTAACACAAGATAAACTTTTTCTAAGCAAGTGCACAGCGTAGCACGTCAGGGGGTCATACAGCAGTACTGAATCACACCGGGTGGGGGGGTTATCTTTCAGCAGGCATTCCAAATGAGTAGCTTCAAAAAATAATTTGAAACACATCACAGATGTACAAAGACACCATGTGCAGCAGGAGAGATACAGCACTGTATAAATCAGGAATTTACATGCTGACGATCTACTCTACTGTACAGTGCTGTACGTTATCTCAATTAACGTGTAAAACCATTTCTGTAGAATGCTGCACTGTACTTCTGAAACCAAACGGAAACTCTTAAGCAGCTGGCTTAAAAGCAAGTTGAAACTGAAAACCAGCTCACTGACAGCCATTATGAAACTCTTTATCAATTCATTGAACTGAACACTGCACACATTAGACAACTCATTGGAAAATGCTAAACCAGTGAGTTGAAGGAACAGTTTAATGTGACTTGTGCTGTACAATAGTTGGTCTTAAAGATCTCATGGAGACCGTAGAGAAAGAACAGCCACAAAGTGATAGTAAACCACTTGTCTATAATCATTTTCTGGACAATGATTTGGCAGAGGTCTTAAGACATCCTCATATTGCTAATATTGCTTTGATGGAACAGTTGATACTTATTAGGAGTGAACTTACTACAATAAAAACTGAAGTGGCCTTTAATATGAAACGTTTAGACAGATTATTACAAGGTGAGAGACTGGAAGTGAGTAAGGGACAGAATGAGGGAGAGGTGTTAAACATTCTCTTAATTGAACAAAAAGAGTCCCTGAAGGATGAACTACTTAATACTGAACAAGGAACAGGAATTAAGCAGAAAATAGTAGAAAATACGAAAGGCTGTGATAATAAAAAATAAGACAAGACCTACTAAAGAATATAAAAAGAAAGGAAAAAAGCAGGCCAATAAAAAAGATAAGAGACAAGTTGTGGATAAAGAACAAGAAATAAATGTATTGGATAAGGAGACACCTGACAATATTCAAAGAATATCTAATAGTATAGTTCTGAGGGGAATAGATATAAATGGAGATGGAAATGTGGATGGTAAAGCTGGAAAACAACAAAAAAATATACAACAGCAAGCTGATGGGGTAATTTCCTGTGATGAATCCACACCTGTGGACCATTTTAAGTCTAATTCAGAAGCCATAATTGTATTAAGAGGGGTTCAGAGGTGGAAAAAAGGAGAATACTCAGATCAGAATAGAATTAGGGAAATTGATACGTAGAGAATTTCTTGATCTGGAACTACAGGACGATGACATTGTTGATGCAATGAGAGCAGATGACTTGACCTCATGGGATATTATATTGTTTTTTTTTAAATATAGTAGGGTTGCACAATACACATGGAGAAATTCTGAAGCTTTAAGTAGTGTGGATCTAGCAATGGATTACCCTACAGAAACAGGAAATTTAAAAAATAATGAGAAAATGACAAAATCGCATGTAGCAGTACAATTAAGAAGCTCCACTTCCCTAAATGACCTTTGAGTTTTGGAGGACAACATTCAGTCGGAAATGACACTTTCAATATTTGGAATAGAGCACGCTGGGACAGAAACACACTTAAAACTGAAAACAATGATGGTCTGTCTAATTGACAATCTTCTGGGCACTGAATTTTATGAAGATGATATAATTAAGGTAAAACGGATATCTAGAGATTGGATGGGAGGGAATCAAATCAATTTAACATTACAAAGTAATGTATTGATTGAGAAAATATTACACGCTAGTACAAAATTGGACAGTATGAATATATTAATTACTAATTTAAATGAGGTAACTAAGGAACAAAGGGCAGAGTGTCATCAGGAGGAAGTTACACAGGAATTAATTTATAATATAGAAACATTGAATAGGTTTGAACTTCTGGCAAAAGAAAGTAACAGTTGACAGACAAGTATTAAAAGATCTGCTCAGGAGACTGTGCAATTCCAAGACAATGATATATTAGATGAACGTGGACTCCAATACTTAAGTATAAATGCTCGTAGAATAGTCTTTATGACCTGGAATGTTGCTAGTTTAATACCCAGGCTTGTTGATGGGGAATTTTGTGAATTCTTGAGGAAGATGGATGTGTTAGGATTTCAGGAGACTTGGCATGGGGAAGATCAAGAAGAATATATAAGTTTAAATGGATATACTTTGATACACACACCTGCAAAGAAATTTAAGAAATTAGGAAGGCGCATGGGAGGATTAGCTCTCTATGTTAAAATAACCAATTACATTAAAGTGACTGATTACATAGTCAAATCAAACTATATAATTGTCATGTTAACAGCATGGGATGTGAAATTAATGGTTGTCAATGTATATAACCCACCAACTACTTCAAAGGCATATGATAAATACTTAATGGAAAAAATGGTGGAGGACATTAGGAAGTTGGAGGATAGAAAATATACAGAGCTTCTCCTTTTAGGGGACTTTAATGTTAGACTTGGGGAAGGAATAGATATGGAATATGAATAGTTACTCTGTGCACTGACGATACCCAAAAGAAGTGCGCTGGACAAAAAAAAAAAAACACAGATGTGCATAGGCAAATGAAATATTGACTTGAGACACTCCAGTTATTAATCTTAAATTGTCACCTTGAGTCAGATAGGGGAGAATTAACCTGTGTCACCAGTAGGGGTTCAACAACAGTGGATTATATGATGGCCTCCATTTATGATTATGATAAGTATGAGGATCTTAAAAATTATAGATAGGCCAGAAAGTGATCATCTTCCATTGGTGCTGTTCAGAAAGACAGATACATCTGTAATAAGGGAAAAGCAACAAATAACCTGTATGAATAACAAACAAAACAAAATAAACTGGGATAAATCTCTGGGGGACAAGGTTATTAAGTTAAGTAATAGGTATATACAGGATGTAAAAATAAAAATTCAGTGTGAGATGGATCCCACAATTATATATGACACAATAATTATGCTGTACAATCGTATTTTAGTGTAATGCTCACAAAAAGAACGGAAGATTACACAAAGGCAAGGTTATAACAATTGGTTTCATAAGAGTTGTAGAATTGAAAAGAGGGAGGTGGCCAAACTAGCAAGGAGAGCTAGAAAATATCCTACTAAAGAAAATAAGATTGAGTTAAATAAAACAAGGAGACAGTTTAAAGAACATGTTAAAATACAAAGATATAGACTTCAGAAAGAGCTCTGGGGCATAATGCAAAGAGCAATAGACAAAGATGATAAAACATTTTGGAATCTGGTGGCCAAAGGGAACAATTCCTTTAAGAAATATTATGATGTTTATATTGAACCAGATACATGGACAGATTACTTTAAAAATATATATAAACTAGAACAGACAACAAATACATTTGAAGAAAATGAAATAGATGGTAATTTTGTCTGGTTCACAGACACAGAAGTTAAAATAGCTACAGAAAGCTTCAAGAATCATAAATCTCCAGGACTGGATAATATAGCAATATATTTTATAAAAACAAATATAGATTGGTGGGCCAAAGTTCTTTCTGATTTCTGTAACAAAACAGTAATGAATGCATACACACCCGATAGCTGGCTGGGAAGCTATATCGTCCCCATTCATAAAAAAAAGGCTTGTTTAAAGATCCTGCCAATTATAGGCCTGTTAGTCTTCTGCACACTGTAGCTAAAATCTACGCTAAGGTGTTACTGAGCAGATTAACTTTATGGCTAGAGAAACACAACGTCATCTATGATTATCAAGCAGGATTTCAGAAAAATACCAGTACCTTAAATCAGATATTTTTTATTAGACCACATACTTGAAAAGTACTGTAAAATTAAAAAACAACCAATATTTGTGGCATTTGTGGACTATTCCTCCACATTTGATATGATAATAAGAGAACTTTTATGGGAAAAGATGAAGAAAATGGGCATCAAATTAAATCTAATAAAACTTATAAAAAGGATATATCAGAATACTTGGATAAAGATAAAATATTCACCAGTTACCACATTGACAGGTAAAGTAATAACTGAAATTGGAGTTAGGCAGGGCTGTGTACTAACCCCTATACTTTTTAATATCTATATAACTGATATTATTATGGCGCTTGATGACACAGTTTTTCACAACCCAAAAATAGGGAATAGGAGACTTCTAGTTCTGGCTTATGCAGACGATCTGGCAATTTTATCCACAAGTAGATTGGAACTGCAGAGAGCATTGAACAAAATGGAGGAGATGAGTAAAAGACATAACCTTAAAGCATATATAAACAAAACAAAGGTGATGATATTTGGCAGTAATAAGAAATACAGGAATCTGACTCTGCTAAACAAACATCTTGAGTTTGTGAAGGACTTCTCCTATCTGGGAGTGACATTCTCCAAAAACCTAAGATGGAACAAACATACACAGGAATGTATTAATAAAATGCAGAATTCAGTAAAAATGCTGAAAAGATTTAATTACTTGTATGGGGGGACATATGGTTGAACCCATGATTAAAGCACTAAATGCTAAAACTATTCAACAGGCAACCTATGCTGCTGAGATTTGGGGTGCTGATAGAATAGATAAAATTGAAAGTATATTAAACAAGACCTATGAGCAACTATTAAGACTACCAAATAGTACACCAAGCTCACTTGTTAGAGCAGAACTAGGACAAATATTTTTCAATACTTAGTAAATGGTAAACTAATTAACTGCTGGGTAAAATTAACATCTGAAAACAAGAACTCATTAATGGCAACATGCTTAAAAGAGAAAATACAGCTACTGGCAAATAAGAAGGATGGATGGTTAAGCTCTGTATATAAGGTAATAGGAGAGAATTATTTACAATACCTATGGAACTGGGTTATCCAGAAGATTAACATTAGTCCAGCATATACAATATATATTACCAAATTGATGAAGGCAAATTCCAAAGTAGCAGATTTTAAAAACATAGCAACATTGAGAGTTGCCCCTTGGCTGACGAATAACACAAAAGAACATGTTTTAAGACCATACTTGAATTTGGTACAGGACTTGAAAAATAGTAGTGCTCTGACCAAATTTAGGTTTGAGATGTTCCCTAGTACTATATTCGACTTAAGATATCATAAAGATCATGAATGGGAGAAAACAAGAATTTTTTATTGTAATTTACAGGAACCAGAGGACTTAAAACATGTGGTACTCATCTGCCCATGGTAGAAACATATTTGGGAGAAAAGATTGGGGGCATATATTGGAACTCTATATATGCCAACAAGATACACTCTTGATGTATTATTCAACACAGAAAACCCTGAGGTCTTAAACAATTTAGCCATATATTTAAGACAGTGTATAAAACTATGAACAAAAAGAATACAGGGCTTTAAAGTACAGGATTTGGGACTAACAAACCAGAGCCTGTAAAGTCCTAATGTCTATAGCATTGATCTTCCCCTTTCCAAAGTTGTAAATGAACTGTACTGCTTATATGGGTTGTTTTAGTGTATAAAACTTAAAAAAGAAAATTATAGGGATCTGATATATTGACAATCTCATACACCAATAATTAGGCTTTTAAGAAATTGAATTTTAGATAACAAAGATGTATGAATATGCAATAGTGTTATTATTATAACAATTACAAATGATGAAATGGTGTTTTATCTCTAATGAATATTTTATGATTTTTGTATTGTTTGGATACTGTAATGCTTTAAGCGGATCAATAAACTTAAAACTAAACTAAACCCCTGACAAAGTGCCAGGGTCATGGCTATATGTCTGTTCCTGCACAATTTTGTATCAAAATAAATAGGACTGGCAACTGAGATCCACTTCATGTGTGCTGCTTTCTGTCTTCTTTTGCAGTTTGTCCAGCAGCAACACCCATCCCACAGTGAGCACAAAGCAGTGATCTCTCTCCTCTTCTCTCCCCTGGCCATGAAGGACCCATGGGCAGTATTGTGAGAGTTCTGGGCTCTTCTAGGTGTTAGCGTGACTCAGTTGGTAGCACATCCGCCTCTGGACCAGAAGGTCGTGGGTTCTCATCCCACACTGGGATTGGACTTGCACCTAAAAATCATTGGCATCTGAGTGCAGTATTGGGGAGTGCTGTACTGCTGGGGTGTGCCGTCCTTCGGATGAGACGTTAAACCAAGGTCCCTTCTTCCCATCCTGGTGTTGTCCTGGTGGGTGTCCAGGTGGAAGTAAAAGAACCCAGGGCACTCTTCACAAAGAACAGGGAGCATTCCCGGTGTCCTGGCCAACATTCACCTTCCCATAAACTGTTTCATGCAATTATCCAGGCTGTGTGGGTGATGATGTGCGATATGGCTGCCACCACACATTCAATCACTTCACTACCAGTCTAGCATTGCTTGTAAAGTGCTTTGGGATACTGTGTATGAAAAAGCGCTATATAAATGCTGATTCTTCTTCTTCTCTAAGGACATTGAGGCAGTCCAGAGGGTCTAATGCAGGGTCACCACAATGGTCATGGGTATGGGGGAAAACAAGCTATTAGGGGAGGCTGGAGGCACTAACATGTTCACCTTGGAGAAATAGAGGCTGAGAGGGACATGGTCTTCCACATATTGAAGGGTACCGAGAAGATCGAACAGCTGGAGATATTTAATCTGGTGTGCTATAGCCGGATGCAAGGCCATGAACTGAAGCTCAGAGGTGGTACATATGAGGGTAAGTTACTAGGAATTTCTTCTGCCAGATGTGACAGGGTAGAATAGGACCCTGTCCCATTTGTTATAGAGAAAGTGTTTAAATGCAAGGATCTGTATTCTTTCCTTTTCTGTCTCTTCTGTCTGGTTGTGCAGCCAAATTTTCCTGTGAGACTTTGGACTTGATCCACTCAGTCTCGCAATCCTTTGCCTCTCACTGTCTCTCTGTTTCTCTTGCTTTCTGTTTTCCCCCTTGCATATCTGTATCTGGTAATATAAAAATATGTGAAAATCAATATATGGAAATGAAACAGATAATGAGATCACTTTTGTTTAGAAAATATGGTATTACTGTTGAAATGTGTATATATTTATAATTTGAGATAATTGTGGAAAACTGGAGGTTACTTGAGTACAAATGTCTCAGCCTTTTGCAGCTGCTGTGGGGACCTCAGGAAGTTCACAATGTTCTAGCAGCTCCTGAAATTTACAAAGGACAGGATGCTTGCAAAGGATGGGGGTTGGAAAAGAGTTACAAAAACAGCTAAGCTGAGCTGCAAGGGAGATTTTTTTTCTACAAGAAAGATTTTATTTTTGCTTCTGTACATAGTTCTTCTGAACAAGTTTATTTTATTCCATGTCACTGCTACAATAAATAAAGTTTTGTGGAATTTTACAACTGCTGCTGGGTTTTCTCTATGCTTCCTGACCTGTGCCTCGATGACAGATGTTGTTAGCAGTGGGATTTGAGACATACATACCCTAAAACAGGGGATTTGTGAGCGGGTACTGATCCTAGTACCAGGGAAACACAGAGGAAGGTATGGATTCTGCAGCAACAAGTCCAGGACTGGTTACCAGGAGAATGGCAGCCAACTAGCAGCAACAGAAGTCCAGTCTGAGATTGTACAGCCAGCACAAGTTATGGAAAAAGAGCAGGCAGTGACAGAACCTGAACGCCTGATGGACTTTTTCAAATGGTGGGCTACACAATAAAAAGAGACTGAGAAGCAGAGAGAAAAAGAAATTCAATGGGTAAAAGCATTGAGGAGAGAAGAGATGCAACGACAGGAGCAGCAATGGCTGGATGCCTTACAAGCTTTCGAAGGCAGAGGATCCGGTACAGATCCAGGTGAATAACAAAATGCAAGCAACTTAAAGGCCATTAAACGTACAAAGTTGTGTCCCTCAGATGATATCGAGGCATACCTGACAACCTTTGAAAGAGTTGCCACAGCCTGCCAGTGGCCAAAGCAGCAATGGACAGTCAGATTGGTACCCTACCTGACAGGGAATGCCCAGCTTGCCTACAGCAGTGTGGACATTGCACAGTCAGAAAACTATGACCTGGTGAAAAGCAAAATCCCAAAAAGATACAACATCTCCAGAGAGACCTACAGGCAGAGATTTCGATCTCTGAGGTACAGCTCGGTTGACAATCCTCGAGAAGCCTTCACCCGACTCAGAGAACTCCTGATGAAGTGGATCCAACCAGAGAGCAAAACAGTCCCACAGATCATCGACACATTTGCCATGGAACAATTCATCAACATCTTGCCCACAGGTGTGCAGCTGTTGGTAAAGGAACACTGACCAGAGAATGGGAATAAAGCTGTTTCTTTGGCTGAGGACTACCAAATGGCCAGACGACACAGCAGCGAGGTAACAGCCAGGCACTGGTAAGAAACTCTTTTTCCCATTTAAATTCCAAGCCTGCTAAAAACTCTGGTGGGGATAACAAATCTGTGCCAAAAGACATTATCTGCTATAACTGTAATAAAGACCAAAAAAAAGGGGGAAATCCAGAGGAAATGAACTGTCCTTTTAAAAGTACTTGAAGCAGCCTTTCCCAATGTGAAAACAGTGCAAATAGTCTCTGAGTCAGAATGGGGGTGGGGGCACTGAACAAATATTGCTGCAGATGATTGTTTCTGGTGTTCACATTATTTTCCTTTTATTATAAATTCAGCAAATGTCTCAACGTTTCACCTACAGAGCAGGCTTTTTCAAGAGGTGCCTTCTATAAACTTATTTACATAGGCGAAATGATTCTGTGTATTTCTACACTTAGTTAAATCTTAAAATCCAGAAATTTCCACTTTTCAAATTCCAGGTTATGCACTCATTATGCTTCACAATATTTCAGACCTTTGCTGCTGTTTTTATTTAATTCATTCATTCAAGTTGTCCCATCAGGCTCAGATAGCTTTTTTATGTTGCTACACCAGATGCTGAGTTCAAAAGCCTGCCCTATAGATGAAACGTTGAGACATTTGGTGAATTTGTAATAAAAGGAAAATGATGTGAACACCAGAAACAATCGTCTGCAGCAATATTTGTTCAGCGCCCCCCAACCCCATTCTGACTCGGAGACTATTTATAACTGTAATAAGCCAGGCCATTTTGCAAGAAACTTCTGTAATAAAGAGAGTGGCACTGGAGCAGATTTATCCCTGGCAAACTGAGCCAAGTACCTAACAGATGTGAAGGTGGGGAATAAGACTGTAATGGGACTCATTGATTCGGGAAGCAGACAGACCCTAGTGCATGTTAAAGTGCTGGGAAAACTCTGTGCAAAGGGACAAGGTACTGGTGTCATCTGCATCCACGGGGACACTTGATACTATCCCACCACACAAGTGACTCTGACCGTTAAGGGTGTGTCGCACCAAATGAAAGTGGAGGTAGTACCAAAGTTACCTGTACCTGTGACTATTCGAAATGACTTTCCAGGATTTACTTAATTGATCAAAGAGGGAATAAATCCTGATGTTTCAGCAGCTGTGGTGAGAAGAGTTCAGGCAAAGAAAATTTCAGACAGTGGGGACACTTTTCCTTTCAGTTATTTTGATTCGGACTTGCTTGCGCACAGCTCCAAGATCCGGAAATCCAGGAAAGAAAGACAAAGCTTGAAGAACCTGTGGCAACAAATGACTGATGGACATGAAGGGTTAAAATATGAAAATGCTGAAACTAAATTGATTACTGATTGTGATTTTCTTTCAGAGCAAGTTAACAATGTTTCTCTCCAGGGTTATTTCAAGCAGCTAGGGGTAAAACCAAAACAGGGTGGACCGATGTTTAAAAAATGCAGTGGGTTACTGTACAGAGTTTGGGTTAAACCTTAGACACAGGAACAGACAGAAGAACTGGTTATACCACAGAAGCATAGAACAAAATTGTTACAGCTAGCACATGATAATCCTATGGCTGGTCACTCAGGGAGGGATCACACCCTTGCTAGATTGCTGTACAGATTTTACTGGCTGGGAATTCACAAAAATGTTGCTACCTATTGTAATTCCTGTGCTGAGTGTCAGAAAGTAGCCCCATTCACTAGAAAAGGCAAGGTTCCCCTGGTACCCCTACCCTTAATAGATGTGCCTTTTGAGAGAATTGCAATGGATGTGGTTGATCCTTTAGACAAAAGTAAAAAGGGTAATAGATTTATCCTGGTACTATGCGACTATACTACTCGATACCCAGAAGCAGTTCCAATGCGAAGTTGCAGCAGAGCTTGCCAAAATTTTCAGCAGAGTGGGCATACCTAAAGAAATTATTACTGATCAGGGTAATAATTTTGGTGCTACACTGCTTAAGGAGCTGTACTGACTGCTAGTTATCACTGCCATAAGAACCTCCCCAATCACCCTCAGACAGACGGTCTTGTTGAGTGTTTTAACCAAACTTTAAAACGTGTTTGTAAAAGGGGAAGGGAAAGATTGGGACCATTACTTGCCTTACCTACTTTTTGCTTACAGAGAAGTGCCACAGGCATCAACAGGGTTTTCACCATTTGAAATGCTGTATGGTAGGCAGCCATGAGGGCCACTGGACGTGATAAAAGAAACGTGGGAAGATAACCCCACTCAGAAACAATCTATATCTTCTTATATGTGTGCCCTAAGAAAGAAGCTGGCAAAATATGTTGAAATTGCCCCTAGTAATCAGGAAGAGGCTCAAAACCAGCAGAAGGTGTATTATGACCATGGGGTAAAAGAAAAAGTTTTCGAGCCAGGTTAAAAGGTTTTGCTACTGTTACCTACAACAGAAAATAAGTTGTTAATGAAGTGGCAAGGGCCAAATAAGGTTCTTAGACGTGCTGGCACTGTTAACTATGGGACTGAGACCCTTGACAAGAAAAATCCTACTAAGATATACCTGCTAACCTCCTCAAGAAATGGGTTGAAACAAGCATTTGTCAATGCTGCCAAATGTTTGCTTGCTGGCATTAACAGTGGAAGTGCAGGAGTTAGACAGATGCAGTATAGAAATGGCATTGAAGTATTGAACTGATGCCAACTCCACCCTCACTCTGCAGAGCTGAACAGGCATTGGGTGTGCCTTTGGGTCGTTGCCCATGACGGTCATGACATTTCACCTCACCCTACCCTTCAGACACTGACAAGTGTCGAGGTGTGCCTTGGGGTGTTTGGGCTTTTCATTTACCTCATTCCATAAGGAAATACACTGAAATGGGTGCAGTATAGGAGAATGGGGTGAACTCTGGGGCAAAGGGTTCAAGGCGCAGCTTGATGCCTGTCACTGGCTGCAGGGTGGGGGTGGGGGTGGAATGGCATGAGCATTAGTGTCAACAATCCCAAGTCACACCACTGACGCCTGCCAGTCCCTACAGGGTAGGGTGTTATCGTCGAAAACCCTAACACCCTGGGCATTTCTTGGTATTTTTACTTCAAGTTTTTCACATGGGCTGTTTGTGACCCCACCACATGAACAGTGACACTATCAGTTCGTTAGGTGAAAGGTGATTTTGCCCAACGACTGCTCCATTTGGCGCCACAGGTGCGAAAACACATTTTGAACAGGATGTGAAAAGTGACAGGTGTACTGTTCATGAGGAAATGTAAAAATATGGCATTGTTGAAAATCTGGAGTGAAAATATACAAAAACTGGTGAAGTCACGAGCGTGCGTAAAACTTCGCAATGTACATCCGTAATGTACTTACTTTGGTGATTTTTTACAGCAGATTTTCAACATAGGCATTTTTGGACTTCCGCTCATGAACAGTGTCATTGTGATTTTCGTAATCTGTCCTGAACACTAATTTCCCACAGTGACCACTAATCTGCACCGGAAGTGCGAAAACACATTTCAGCCGGGGTGTGAAAAATGACAGCTGTACTGTTCATAAGGAGGTGTGAAAAAATTTCAATGTTGAAAATCTGGACTGCAAATATTACAAATTCGTGAACTTACGAGGGTGCGTGGAAACTGCGCAATGCACGCTCGTTACAGAATCATTTTATGGACTTTTGTCACCAAATTTTCAACATAGCCATTTTAACATCTCTGCTCATAAACAGTGTCATTATGATTTTCTTAATGTGTCCCGAACATTGATTTTGCACACCAACCGCGCCAATGTGCGCTACATGCGCGCAAACGCATTTTGGGCAAGATATGAAAAATGACAGCTGTACTTTTCATAAAGAGGTGTAATAAAATTGCAATGTTGAAAATATGGAGTGAAAATATTAAACATTCTCAAAGTTACCAGGGTGCGTAGGAACTGTGCAACGCACGTGTGTAACAGTCATTTTTGGGATTTTTTTCACTAAAGTTTCAACATAGAGTTTTTGGGGGCCTATCTCATGAACTGTGACACTGTCATTTCGTTACTCAGTCCTGAAAGGTGGTTCTGCGCAGTGACTGTGAAATCACCTTTCGGGACCGAATAACAAAATGACAGTGACTGAGTTCATGAGGTGGGGCCCCAAGAAGCACATGTTAAAAATGTTGTGAATAAATTCCCAAAAATGGCCGAGATATGCACCAAAGTTGAAAAAAATAACATTTATGCCATTGTACAGCTTACCGGCATTTTTTCAGTTTGCGGTCGGTTTTGAAGAGTGCAGATGTGTTCCCGGTCCACTAAAGATCATTGCACTGGGCTCTGGAGGTAAGTATGGGGTCGGGGTGTGGGGAGGTGGGTGCGCAGAGGGTGGAAGTGGATTGGGGAGGGGCAAGACAGTCAACAAGGGACTGTTTTTTTTTTCTTTTCAGAAGACAATGTAGGACTTTTGCCATGCTGGGGTGGGCTCCCAGTGTGGCAGCTGGAAGCTTTTTTTGGGAGGAGCCAGTGGAGCCAATGGGGGATTGGGCACCCCCGTCGGCTATACAGACGTTTGCCACGCTGGGGTGGGCTCCCAGCTTAACAACTGGAAGTCTGTTTTTTTTTTGGGGGGGGTAACAGTGGCACCGACGGGGGATTGGGCACACCCTTTGCCATACTGACTTTTGCCATGCTAGGGTGACTCCCAGCGTGGCGCCTGGAAGTCTGTTTGGGAGGAAAAGCGGACCCGGCGAGGTTGGGCACCCCTGTCGGCCATACGGTGTGCGGCGGGGGGTGAGCACATGAGCAGCTGCGGTGGACTCCCAGCATGCTACTTGAGTGTTTGGGGAGGGGGGAACTAGAAAACAAGGGAGCTGTCTATGACAGCTGTGTTCAGATGCAGTGATGAGTGTAGGCATTTTGCATACTGCCGACGGTAGTATGTAAATTGTCTGCCGACGGCAATATGCAAATTGCCTACACATTACCACTGCTGATTGCAGTGGTCTTTTGCTTACAACTGTACGTCACTGTATCTGAACTGCTGTCATAGACAGCTCTGACATTTATTGGTGCGGTGAGACAGCGCCTGCAAGAAGGAGCAGGGCATTGGAAGCTGAGTGGCACACTTATGAAAATTCGTATGGTGGCACTATGTTTCTTGCACATGCATGCAAGCAAACATAAAAATTTCTAAGGCTGCCTTGCTAGTTTTACCAGAAACTGATAAGGAAGATATTGATGTAGCTTATAATAGACTAGAACATATTAAATGCTGATGCTGTAAAGGTGAATGTTTCCTTAACCTCAGAACAAACTGCAGACATTCGTAATGTGCTAAAGACATTTAACAGTACTTTTACCATGGTACCCGGCCGAGCAAAAGGGATTGAGCATGTAATAGTGACAAAGAACGCTCGTGCTATTAGGCAAAAGTCATACAGGTTGCCAGAGCGGTTAAGAGCTGAGGTGCTTGAGGAAATACAAAAAATGAAGGAATTGGCTATCATTGAGGAATCGAGGAGTGCTTGGTCATCTCCCATGGTAATTGTAAACAAAAAAGAAGAGTGGTGTTAGAATATGCCTTGATTTCAGAAAACTGTCAGAATTTGACAGTTATCCTATGACCAGAATAGATGATTTGGTGGACAAGCTTGGGAGTGCAAAGTATACCAGTACCCTCGAACTCACCAAGGGTTACTGGCACATACCTTTAGCTAAAGAATCCAGAGATAAAACTGCATTTGCCACCCCTATAGGAGTCTATCAGTTCACCACCATGCCCTTTGGTTTACATGGTGCACTAGCTACATTCCAGCGGTACATGGATGTAATTTAATCCCCTCACACTGGTTATTGTGCTGCGTACCTGGATGAGGTCGTGGTGCACAGTCCAGACTGGAAAATCCACGTATAACACATAAAAGCAGTTATCCAAGCTTTCAAAAATGCAGGTCTGACAATTAATCCTACTAAATGTGCATTGGGCATGCAGGAAACTAGATAGTTGGGCTATGTGTTGGGAAATGGAGAAGCCAAACCAGAGATTTCTAAAATAGAAGCTGTAGCTAACAACCCTGTACCTAAAACAAAGAAACATGTCAGGTCATTTTTAGGGCTGGCTGGTTATTATCGGAGATTTGTTCCCAATTTTGCTGAGTTAGCTACTCTCCTTACTGAACTCACAAAGAAACAGTACCCAAATAATGTGAAATGGACTCCAGAGTGTGATGAAGCTTTTCAAGCCATAAAGGCTGCATTATGTTCAGCACCTGTTTTAAGAAGCCCAGACTTTGAGAAATCATTTCTGCTACAAACAGATGCATCTGAGGTAGGCCTAGGTGCAATCCTAAGCCAAAATATAGATTGGAAAGAACATCCTATTCTGTATATAAGTAGGAAATTGTATGACAGAGAAAAAGGTACTCCACTATCGAAAAGTAGTGTTTAGCAGCAAAGTGGTTCATGGAGTCCCTCAAATTCTATTTGCTAGGAACTAATTTTGTTCTTGTAACTGATCACAAACCTCTCTGTTGGCTTAACCAGATGAAAGATAAAAATTCCAGAATCACACAGTGGTACCTGGCACTGCAGCCATTTAAATTCTCTGTGATTCACAAATCTGGTAAAGAGAATTGTAATGCTGATTTTCTGTCAAGATATGAATCAGGAATTTAGGGTTCTGATGGTTGGAAAAAAAACAACTAATGTATGGGTTTGAACTGTACTTTTTGCTGTACTGTTAACACAAATGGATGCAAATATGCTTAATGTCTGAATGCAACAAGTGTTATTAGAAAATAAGAGTTTTGGAAACCTGTTTAATAAAACAGGTTCCCTCTTAACGGGGGGAGGGGGTACATGTGACAGGGTAGAATAGGACCCTGTCCCATTTGTTTTGGAGAAAGTGTTTAAATGCAAGGATCTGTATTCTTTCCTTTTCTGTGTCTTCTGTCTGGTTGCACAGCCAAATTTTCCTGTGAGACTTTGGACTTGATCAACTGAAACAGTCTCGCAATCCTTTGCCTCTCACTGTCTCTCTGTTTTCTCTTGCTTTCTGTTTTTCCTCCCCTTGCATATCTACATCTGGCAATATAAGAATATGTGAAAATCAATATATGGAAATGAAACCAATAATGGGATCACTTTTGTTTAGAAAATATGGTATTACTGTTTAAATGTGTATATATTTATAATTTGAGATAATTGTGGAAAACTGGAGGTTACTTGAGTACAAATGTCTCAGCCTTTTGCAGCTGCTGTGGGGACCTCAGGAAGTTCTGAATGTTCTAGCAGCTCCTGAAATTTACAAAGGACAGGATGCTTGCAAAGGATGGGGGTTGGAAAAGAGTTATAAAAACAGCTAAGCTGAGCTGCAAGGGAGATTTTTTTTACAAGAAAGATTTTTATTTTTGCTTCTGTACATAGTTATTCTGAACAGGTTTATTTTATTTTATGTTACCGCTACAATAAATAAAGTTTTGTGGAATTTTACAACTTCTTCTGGGTTTTTGCTATGCTTCCTGACCTGTGCCTAGACGACATCAGAGGATGATGAACCTATAGAACAGCCTACCAGTGGAGACAGTAGAAATTAAAACAGTATGTGCCTTCCAGGTAAGCCTGGATAAAGGGAATCTCTGGGTAACCTGGATAGAAGAGTGGGCAGGGAACACCTTTAAAGGTGGTACATGTTTGCACAGCGTACTTATTCATACCTATTTAAGAGGCATGGGGGGGCAAATATGATGGACTTAGAGTCCCTTCCATCCTTCAGTTACTATGTTACTTTATTACTATGCTGTAGAGTATCTAAAGAACTATAATATGACCACAAGGCTGCGTACTGAACTGTCCATCAAGCAACATACATGAAACTTCCTCACTCATCAAGCCTTCATTTGGAAATTGCTTCTTTTTCCAGCTAGCCAGTTGGTGTAGTGGCAGTGTTGATGCCCACTGCTTGGGTCTGTGAACTAGCCCAAGGTGTTGGGGAGCTGGCAGGGGAAGAGGTTTGAGCATTTCATGGAATTCTCACCTCCACAGGGTGGGAGTGTGTCTGATCCCTGCTGCAAGAGCACCACCTGGGGGTTTCTAGGTGGAATCAGTCAGCTGGGGATGGTGTTAGGGAGCAGTGACATAATGCTTTAGGCGCCGTGCACAGTCAGAATCTTGGGGAGAGCAGAAAACAGAAACTCCTTCAATCCACCAGGATGTTGCCTTGACATACTAGGACTTTGCACCACCTGTCAGCCCAGTACAAAGGGGACCCTCTCATCAGATTCAGAGTTCCCGAGGGGGTACCACTCCTGAAGGCACTATCATGGAGGGTAAGTCACATGGCAGGTAAGGGACCCCTGGGGTGCATGGTCAGGTGACAGGGTGGTCAGGAGCAGAAGGAGGCCATGGCTGAAGAGTAGGGGCACAAATAGTAAGTAAAAAACAAGACATTGCTCCCTTTTTGCTGCAGGCAGTTAATATTGTGTCTTTTATGACACTCTGAGCTGAGGGTGCTGAGCGGTGGGGTAACTGGTCTGGTATACTGTAATCCTTACTTACATTCTGAGCCCAGGATGGCTTTCGGCTACAGGGGAGACCAATTCCTCATTTGAAAGAGCTTTTCATGGGAGTTAAAACTATGGTGGCCTCTGGGAATGTTGTGTCCCTTTAACTTGCATCATCAATCAGCTTTGGTCATCCTGCTTCGGCCCTGTGCTGGACACCGTGCACTCAATATCTTCAATATCATCAATATCCAAGGCTGGATTTTTAGCCAGGCATCAGTGGCGTGTGGCATGATTGTGCCACATCCCTGACATTTGTGCCAATATATTAGACAACCAACAAGGTGATTTAACCGTTGTCCACATCTGCCACGAATAGCAACGCTTCTGGTGCCCTATAAGGACGCATGTATCAGTATTTGACACATGCATCAATATTTGATGCATGCACGCATGCTTATTTTGTCGTAAAACATCAACTGCTAAATGCAGCATGATGCCTGAAAATTGCATTCAAACATTGTGCTGCATTTACCTGGCTGCAGGGTCACCAACAATTCGGGACCCGAGCCTGTTGCAAGAGCTTTTAAAATTGAACCCCTCGGGCCAGGTTTTTGAAAGGGCTAGATTGCCACAAGTCCCATGTGCACCACAGGTATGGCGTAACAGGCTTGTGGCAGTCTAATGGGAGGGGATTTGTATTCTGTGTGACAATAGCCGCAAGTTAGACCATCTTTTTGTGGCCTAGCTTGCATCAGTCCTGGGGACCCTTTTTACAGTGCTTTCACCAGAGATTTGGTGCAAGCTGCCAAACTGTCACAACTGTGTCCAAGCTATGAAAATTGGATGCAGTTGTAGCAGAAGTGTTTGGCATACTGGCAGAATCAAAGTGTTGCTGCACCAGGCCTGATGCAAACCTGCGCCACCGTTTGAAAATCCAGCCCCCTCTCTTTACTGTGGATGCAGTATTCATGTTACTGTCTAGCCAAGGCCTTGTAAAAGGGGGACGATCCCTTCCCTTGACCTGCTGCCCCCATATATCCCAGCACTGTGATTGCTCTCTTGACAGTAGCAGCACATTTTCCATCTGGCTTTAGCTTACTGTCCACAATTATGCCGAATTCCATTTCCACTGTTGTGCTGCCCAGTGCTACACTACACAAGTATGTAAGTAAGTAAGTAAAAATATATTTATACACAGCGCCCTTCCTGAGCTCAGGGCGCCTTTACAACACGCCATACAATAACAATACATTTATAATCAATAAAACTAATGACAGACAATAATAACCCCTCAGTAAGTCTCTGAAAATGCCTGGTTAAACAAATACGTTTTTAAGAATTTTTTAAATCCTTCCACTGTCAGGTTATCTCGTATCTGGTGAGGTAGAGAATTCCACAGGGTAGGTGCCATGAAGGCAATAGATCTTCCTCCAGATGTTTTCAGGAATGCTCTGGGAATCTCTAGCAATCCCTCATCAGAGGATCGGAGTGAGCAGGAGAGGCAGTAAGAAAACAAGAGCTCTTTCAGGTAGTGTGGTCCCAGCTCTTGTAGGGCTTTATAGGTTAGCAATACGACCTTGAAGGAGATCTGCCACTGTATGAGCAGTCAGTGCAGTTCACGCAGCACAGGTGTTATATGACTGGATCTGGAGATTCCAGTCAACAACCTGGCTGTCGCATTCTATTTGTAACCTGAATATTTAGCCCTAAATGAAGTACCAGTCCTCACATTAAAGCAGCACTATGTTACTTTGCAAAAAATGTCATCATGTAATTTTTTTTATCAAGGATTTTTACTGACTTACAGTACTAAGATTCATTATCTGGGTGTTTTCTACAACCTCAGATACATGTTTAAGAGCTATTTAATTAATTTTGCAATTAATGGCTTAAGTCACTAAGGATAGTCACTACTGTTAATTTTTAAAAGTCTCTTCTGTTGAGGCTACTTTTTGGCTCTACAAACTTGATTTATTCTGTGAATGTATTAGGATGTACTAGCATGTGTATCTGAGGGTAAACAGCACAATATCACACCAAAATGTTTAACTTATTCACAGTGGACATAGCAAGCTAGTATAAACTTTTAAAAATTTCAGAAACACATGTCTCTGACCAGAAAGGAAATAGAATGAAAATACACATGCATGTATTGATGTTTTTGCAAGACATATGTTATTATTAAAATAATAGCTGGCTCTGTGGCACCGAGCATAGGGGTTCACTTGGTACACCACCAACCTGGGTTCACGCCCCGAGACGGGTGCCAGGCGCAGAGACCGTCAAGAAGGGGATCAAGAGCATCCATTGGATGCTTCCCTCCCATGGGGTGGGCAGGGTCTTGGCACCTGCAGGTGGATTGGGACACGGGCTAGGGGACATGCAGCCTTGAGATGCCTCTGCACGTCCCCACCATAGGTCGCTGCTCCCACAGGCCCAATTAGGATAGAGTGGGTAGGCCATGAAAACTGGAAAATGTCCCCTGGCCTGACTGGATGATGGCCACCAGTCCCCAGCATGCCATGATAGCCTGGGATAGCCCCGTGCTGACCTCTCTGCCTCCGATCCTCAGGCTAAGTAGTTGTGCCTCTGGGCACTTCTCCCCTGGAGGGGAAGGGGGCCCAGCCAATGAAGGGTTATGTCAGGTCACCGGGGAGATCAACTGGCAGTTGTGGGGGGGCAGCGGATGGTGACTCATGGAGGAGGGTGGACGAGGAGGCCTAGGTAGCCTGAAGGAGTGTCCAGCCAGGGGGGAGTGGAAGGAGCATAAAAAAAAATAACTGGTACATTTTTTGCTGCTAACAAGTACTGCTGCCTTAAACCAAAGAACCCATTTTTGTGCTGTGCCTGACTTTCAATGTGTGCAGGTCCTGAGATGGAACTTGATAGATACCTCAAGAGAGGAGACATTTCTGGGTATTGCTAAGGCCAACTGTTAGGATAACAGGGATCTGGGTATTGCTAATACTAACTGTTAGGATAACAGAGAAGGCAACTTCATAAACCACGTGGCCTTTCTTCATGTCACCTATGTACCTATGCTGTGAGTGGGCCCTGAGACAAGTACATTCTCTGTCTTTCAGTCCCATCAGCACAGATGGCTGTGCATTACTTCTGAAATTAATTCCTCAGGTTTTCCCATTTCTCACAGCTTTGAGAACTGGTCCAGAGAGCTATGAACCCTCTTCCAACATTA
This sequence comes from Neoceratodus forsteri, assembly GCA_016271365.2. Lineage (NCBI taxonomy): Eukaryota > Metazoa > Chordata > Ceratodontiformes > Ceratodontidae > Neoceratodus > Neoceratodus forsteri. The sequence goes on from JADMNL010000027.1 coordinate 48,200,130, forward strand.
TCTGCTCAATGGCTGGACTGAGAGCACTTCCAGAGGCAGCATCATTAATTAGAAGTGAAACTGCCATGGAAATGGGGCTTCTGAGTCAGCCCAGGGTGTCTAGTGTGAGAGGGAAAGATGCAATGCAGCAAAAACCGTTTCAGGTTAGCAGATGAAGGATTTGACATTCTGCTGCTGTAATTCACATTTCCATTTGGTCTGCACTAAGGAAGTCTATACGTAACCTTTGACTTATTGTATGCATTGTGAATGTTGAAGTTCAGGTTGAACTCCATACAGTCCCTTTTGACCTTACAACTGGACTGTCCCTCACAGTGTGGTGAAAATAGACACAAATGTGATTCTAGAAACTCAAAGCCCAGTACGCATGTATGCTTCAAAGCTCACAAAGATGTTTACTGAGCAACATACCGTAGATTATTCTGAATTCTTCTTTGGCAACAGTGTGCAAAATGTCTGAGTGCACCCTCTGAATTTCGGAAAGGAAGGCTTCTGAACAAGGCTGTACACAAGGGCTGATTTTTTGTTATTTAAATTCGTAATTATTTCTCTGGTATTTGTATCGGTGTCTCTGGTACTGGTACTTGTATTTGTGTTTCTGGTATTAATATCTGTATTTGTACAGAAAAAAGAACAGCAGCCCCCAATTCTGTATCCCAGTACAAAGAGCTGACATGAATGGATAAAAATTTTCATTTCAGTATTCACATATCCAAAAAGGCAAAATACATCTGCCAGTGAAAGAACAGATAGCTAGAGATTCTTCAACTACATCCCAATGGCGTTTCACAAAATGTGCTGTTTCAAGGGTCAAAGTGCAAGTGAGTGATTTGTCTCCTGCTGACGTCATTAGTAACTGTTCAGAAACAGATACACTAAAAAAAAACTCTTCAGTTTATACCATAATATCTGAAGCATTTAAATTAATACTTCTAATGATGAACTAAAACTCATGAGAGAACTCAAACTATTCAGTAGTTAAAAACACAAACTTAAGTGCATATTAAAGTCAAAGGATGCTGTGAATAGATGATTAAAAACACTGCTGTGTGAGATAATCAGTGCATTGATTAGCATGCAGTGGGAACAATAAACAAGTATTTGTCAATGCCGAATGTTGTCTTGCTGGCATTGGCATTGGTAGTGCAGGAGTTAGAAAAATGTGTAATAGGAATGGCAGTGAAGTATTGAACTGACGCTAACCCCACCTCCACCCTGCAGAGATGGACAGGCATTGGGGTGTGCCTTTGAGTTGTCGGCCATAATGCTTATGCTATTTCACCTCATTCTACCCTGCAGACACTGACAAGCGTTGTGGTGTGCCTTGGGGGTCTTCGGGCCTTACACTCACCCCATTCCATAAGGAAATACGCTGAGATGGGTGCAGTATAGGAGAATGGGGTGAACTTTGGGGCCGAAGAGTCCAAGACACACCTCGATGCCTGTCACTGGCTGCAGGGTGGAAGTGGAGGTGGAATGGCATGAGCATTACAGCTGACAATCCCAAGTCATAGCCCTGATGCCTGTTAGTCTCTACAGGATGGGGCGATACAATTGGAAACCCTAACACCCCAGGTGTTTGTTGGTATTTTCACTCCAAATTTTCAACATGGGCTTTTTGTGACCCCACCTCATGAGCAGTGGCACTATCAGTTTGTTAGCCAAAAGATGATTACACAGCAACTGCGCCATTTGGCGCCACAGGTATGAAAAAATTTCGGGCAGCATGTAAAAAATGGCAGATGTGCTGTTCATGAGAAGGTGTAAAAAATGGCAAGGTTGAAAATCTGGAGTGAAAATATGTAAAATTGGTGGTCGTGTGTATGCGTAGAAACTGCACAATGCACATCCGTAACGCAATTATTTTGGGGATTTTTTTAACCAGATTTTCAACATAGGCATTTTGGGACCTCCGCTCATGAACAGTGGCACTGTGATTTTGTTAATCTATCCTGAAAGTTGATTTCTCACAGTGACCACGCCATCGTGCGCCAGATGTGCGAAAACACATTTTGGGCATGATGTGAAAAATGACAGCTGTGCTATTCATAAGGAGGTGTGAAAAAATGGAGTAAAAATATGAAAAATTGTCAAAGCTAAGAGCGTGTGTGGAAACTGCACAATGCACGCTCGTAACACAGTCATTTTTTTGAATTTTTTCACCAAATTTGCAACATAGGTTTTTTGGGACCCCAACGCATGAACAGTGGCACTGTCATTTTGTTACTTGATCCAGAAAGGTGATTCCACGCAGTGACCACAAAATCACCTTTCGGGACTGAGTAACAAGATGACAGTGCATGTGTTCATGAGGTGGGGTGCCAAGAACCCCATGTTGAAAATTTGGAGTCAAAATTTAAAAAAATGTCTGCGATATCCACCTAAGTTGACCCCCCCCCCCATTAATGCCATTCTACAGCTTACCGACATTTCTTCATTTTGAAGTTTGGCTTTAAAGAATCCAGATGTGTTCCCTCTCCACCAAAGATCACAGCGCTGGACCTCCGGAGGTAAGTATGGGGTGTGTGGGGAGGTGGGGTGCGCAGAGAGTGAGTGCGGGTTGGGGGGCACCATGGACAATGGACCGATTTCTTTTTTTCAGGTACAAAAAAAAAAATGGACACTGTGCTGCGAGACAGTTTTCTTTCTTTACAGATGAAATAAAACAAATGTTGGGCACACTGGGGTGGGCTCCCAGTGTGCCTGATGACTTTGGGGGCATGTTGGCCACACTGGGGTGAGCTCCCAGTGTGTCACACAATGGGGGTGGGGGGAGGAACATGCCGACACAGTCAGCTTTCTGTGAGTAGAGGCACACTGGGGTTGGCTCCCAGTGTGTCACACAATGGTGGGGGGGTTGCATACATGCCAACACGGGGATTACACCCCGATATTGGCCTTCTTTGGGGATTGTGTGCCGACGCCATGTTTATTGAAATATTTCACCAGGAAAGGCACGTTTGGGAGGTGTGTAATCTGTGCCGTTGCATGACGAGCTTGTCTCTCATTGCAGCAACACATTTCTTACAAGTTGTGTCCACTTTACATAATTCTTGCATCAGTGCTAGCATGCTGGCTAATTGGGGAATGAGGGATGCACCTACTAAAGCATGCCCTGCATTCACCAACACTGACACACCTCTGCATTTTTCCTACTACCACAAGATGTTGCTTGCACAAGCGCAAGACAACATAAAAAGTCCTGCTTTCTATTGTGATGAGGATCTGTTTTCCATGTAAATGTACAGACTGGAATTTTTCAATTCTTGTCTCCACTGATTGGTTGTTCATAAACATGATCATTCCAGCTCTGTAACAGTAAAGTTTCCCGACACATCACTATAATCTGCCCGTCATTACAATCTGCATGTAATGACCTTCAATCTGAGTTCAACCTGCTGCAACACCAACTCCTAAACAAAAAACTTAACGCCAAGAAAACAAAAGCAATGCCCTTTTCTCCCTCTGCCCAAATGGTAAATTCAGCCCTATCAGATCCTGTGCCGCAGATTACTGGTGTAACCCCCTTCTGCAAATGGGGGTTCCTAAAAGTCTTCCAGGAGCTTGCCTGAATGCTTCAAGTCTGGGCGGTGTTCAGCGTTTAAGCTGTTTAAATGTGGTTCCAAGTGAGTGCTATTTGAGCCTCCACATACTGTCTCTGTAAGAACTGTCTGCTTGCAGACTTAATTAGTTTGTATGGGGGGGGGACTGTGTATTTAATGCTCAAATTCCGCCTGAGCTGCTGTCAATTCACTCCGTTTCTGCCGTTGCTACATGTGCAGAGGGAACCTTGTTGAAAGATATAACTGTTTGCCAGAAATCATTTAGAGTGACTGAGAAAATGTAGTTTGTCTAACCTGTCTTCCTTTCAGCACAAATGGTTTCAGTGTTGCTCTTTCGGGAGACCCTAAGATGGAGCCTGTGGACGAATCGGAACTTGGACTCTCAATTTTGAGCCAGCCACAAGGGGATTGTATGGGCAGTGACTCTGGGAAATGTAGTTTTAACCTTGGCACCTTTTCTCCACCAACAGAGGTAGTCTTATGGTGAGTGACAGCCGAACCAGCCAACAGAATGGCGTGGAGCTAAAGGAAATGCACTGCTCTGTGACTGGAAAGATTAGATCAGTTGTGACTGTGAAGAGAGAAGGAACTCTGTGCTTCTGCGGTGAATAGTTTCGTGCGGGAAGCATGTGTGAGGCCCTGAGTTTTGGTCTGCAGCCTTCGTGAGTGCCAGTTTGGACTGAATCCAAGTTGTGAGGAGAAAGAAGCACTAGAAGTGTAGAACCAGGCTAACCCTGTAGAAGACTGGAGAAATTGCTGAATCGCGCTCGGTCTGTCAGGAACTGAAGCTGCTGTGTGTATTCCTGGGTATTTTGCAGTAATTGCAATCGGGATCGAGGAGCAGCCTGCCTGGTATAGTACTTTCCTTTTACATATGAATGTATGTAGTGCTTGTGGGGAATTGCTATTTCCAATCCCCAGTGCTGTGTGCTGAAGCTGGAAGCAAACCCCAGCTTGTCTCGGACTAAATCTGTTTGCTATCAACTGCAGTGGGGTCCAGTCACAAGGACTTTGTCTCCATACCTCGTTGCTCTGGCAATCCAGAAGAACATCCACTATCTGGTTTTCAGCTTGGGTATTGTGAGTACAAGTCAGGGTATTCCCCTGCAGCCTGTTTTCAATCACAAGTGTGTCATCTAATTCTTGCTGTTTCACTGCTTCATGGACTGAGACATCCGGCTCTGGATTACAGTTGGGTGTTGTGCATATAATTGCTCCTACAGGGCTCTGTCCCTCTGCACCTGCCAGCCAACCCCGGGCAATGGACCTGGCCAGCTCCTCCCCCCAACCTGGGTACACAGAGTGTGACTTTTCAGACCCTATATGTTTGCACAGTACTGTGATTTAATGCCACCAATTAACCTGATTCCCCTCTGCCGTGTTACTGTCCCCTAAATAAATCAGATTTTTTGTTGTTATACTATATACTGTCTGTGGTGTTAGTGCTTATGGAAACAGTATTGTATTTTGGTGTGCATGTTGTTTAGCCTTATTTTACAGGGGGTCCTCAGAGACGTGCTGCAGAATCAGTCTTGTGGGTAAGTGGTACTTTATGAGTGAACAGTGTGTATACGTGGAGTATTGGAGCTGTAACTCCTGTGTACTGAGTGAGCCACTAGAGGGAACCAAAGGGGGTCACGGTGTCCCAGAGGGCAGTGATCAAGCTAGTCTAACCACTACAAACCCTGACCTCTGGGTGGAGGCACCCACTATAGAACCTAGGCCCCTCAACCTGTCAGTAGTCGAGCAGGCAGGGGTAGTAGCCCTTGGGATAGCACCACCTGGGGTTACATCTTGGAGGCACTGCTGGGATTAGCATCCTCTAGTGGCCACATGAAGAAATGACCCCAGTATGTTCAGTTTAGGAGGGAAAATGGAAGAACGTACTACGCCTAAGCTAAAGATTGCCTCCCATAAGCTAATGGTGCACAGAATGATGGGGTGGAGCGAAGCTGAGGGGGTAGATCCCCACAGGGCCATTCTGTTGCTGGATGTCCCCTTAGAGACCAGTAATGCTGACATTGTATCCACTGTAGAGTATGTCAAGGGCTTGGGCAAGATAAAAGTAAGGGGAAGAGATGCTGATTTATTTGAACAAACTATGATAGTGCTAATCTCGTGCAGTTCCCCTGTGGACCCAGAAAAGGTACCCCTTGTTATTCTGTCGGAAGGTGCCCAGACGGGATGGAGGGTCATCCATTTACTTAGTGGTCCAGCCATCCCGGATGGGTCTTCAAATATAGATGGGTTTGAAGAGAAACTACTCAAATTGTTAGCATCTGAGAGACAAACTGCTTAGGAACTGGTAAAAGTGTTAGACCTCTCAGGTGACCACACGCCCCTGCATTCCACAGGTACATCTCCAGTTCCCCCCAAGAGCGCTCCAGTGGCCCCCTTCCCCATCATAATTCCTCCGATCCAGCTGGTCTCCTACCGACAGCTCAGACTTTTCTCCGGCACAGTCCCACTGCCCTCGGGGGAGGATGATCTAGAGGCCTGGATGGACTATGCCACCCCATTAGTGTAAGAATGGCAGTGTTCAGAGGGGAAAAAGAGGAAGCACTTGATGGAAAGCTTGAGAGGCCCTGCTCTAGAAGCCATCCAGTTTTTACGGGCTACTAGTCCGGAGGCCACTGCCGCAGAATATCTTTCTGCCCTAGAGGAAGTGTTTGGCAGCACAGAATCCGGGGATGATTTATTATGGAAATTCAAGTCAGCCAAACAGTGGAAGAATGAGAAATTGTCTGCCTTTGTCACCAGGATGGAAAGGGCTTTGCAGAGGGCCCACCGAAAAGGGGGAGTGCCTGCCAAAGAGTTAAACCAGGTCAGATTAGACCACATATTGAAGTCAGCAACATTTTCGAGCGTAATAATACTGAAGCTCAAGCTGCAAGACAGAAGGACCAGCCCTCCAGAGTACTGCCATTTGATGAGAGAGATCCGTGAGATTGAAACTGATGAAGAGGGCTGGGAACCCTGTGCTGAGGCTGTGAACACTTGTCAGACTCCTGAAAAAAGTGAGCTAGATGAGGCTCAACAGTTGAGAGGTTTAATTAAGGAATTGACTGAGGTATACAGAGAACCAGATCTGTATCAGGCTCCCCCTGAGCCCAAAAGTGGAGTGGGAGTGCATGTTGTTTCCCCTGAGACCCGGATTGAGGGTAACCTGCTAGCAGAACTAAGAGAATTGAGAGAGATGGTGGGGGAGCTGCAAAGGACTGCCCTCACTCCCAATATAAGTGGAGATCCAGAAGCCCAAAGGTATAAGCCCCCAGTCCACAAAGAGCCCCACAGGGCTCCAGAGGTGCCCCAACAGAAAAGAGACCCCCCCACCCTCCAAGGACACTACAGACATTAAGTTCTGTTACTGTTGTAGGGAGGATGGGCATTTTCAGTCAGCTTGTTGTTTGCCCGAGAACCTGAGAAAAGTTACCAATAGGTTAGTGGCCTGGCATCGTAGAACCTACGCCCTGCCACCAGGGGGAGCCACTCAGAAAAGTTATGCCACCAGGGCCAATGCCCGATCGACATCCAGATCAGTGCCACCAGAATGGTCTGAAGTGGTGGGTCCCTCCATGGAGACCACTGTAAAAGTGAATGGAGTACCTACAAGAGCTGTTTTAGACAGTGGCTCCCAAGTGACAGTTATGTTCCGGGATTGGTATCAGGAGCCTTTGTCTGATGTACTCCTGCAACCATTGGAAGGACTACATGTCTGGAGTTTAAGTGAAAAGGCCTACCCCTACTCCGGCTATATCCAAATTTGGTTGTCCTTTCCCACCTCTGTGGCTGGAGTGACAGAGCAAGTGGAGACCTTGGCCCTAGTGTGTCCCCCTACTGGACTGTATGATGGAGTTCCTTTACTAACTGGGACTAATGCACATAGGTTTGGACGGCTGGCACAGTTGTGTTATGAAAAACAGGGGTCCTGGACTGGTAGAGCTTTAAGAATTCCGGCCTTGATCAGGAGGGCCTATGATGCCCAGAGAAATGCTGACAAAGTGGAACCAGAGGAACCGGTTGAAGTTGTCTGGAAAGAGGTTCCTGAGTCTCTGATCCTGGCACCAAATGCCCAGTGTACATTACAGGGAGAGGTCCGTATCAGAAAGGATGCCAAGAATAAAATATTAATGCTGGATGCACCAGGCGATGGAAAATTGCCGGAGGGACTGCTGGTCATGCCTAGTATTTTGCCTGCTAGAGCCCATGCTTATGACAGAAAGGTAATGGTTCAAGTTCATAATGTGTCTGACAGAGAGATTTGAGTAAATAGAGGTTGCACCCTGGCTAATGTGCATTGTGCAGACACTGCAGTGCTACCCAGTAACAAGAGTTTGGGGAAGAATGATAGAGTAACGCCTGACTTGTTTGATTTCGGTGACTCCCCGTTGCCAGCTGAATGGAAAGTGAGGATCAGTGAGAAGCTTGCCCAGAGAGACCAGGTGTTTTCTTTAAAGGAATGGGACGTGGGATGCATACAAGGGGCTGAGCACCATATCCGGCTGCATGATGACAGGCCATTTCATGAGAGGTCTCGACGCCTGCCACCATGCTGACATAGATGATGTGAAACGGCATCTGTAAGAGATGCTAGCTGCTGGTATAATACAAGAATCCAGAAGCCCATATGCTTCGCCCATCGTGGTAGTAAGAAAAAAGAATGGGACAGTAAGGATGTGCATGGATTATTGCACTTTAAACAGGCGGACTATCCCTGATCAGTATACAATGCCCCGCACTCACAATGCTTTGGACTGCCTGAACGGTAGCAAGTGGTTTTCTGTGCTGGATCTTCGCAGCGGGTACTACCAGATCCCAATGGCCCCAGAAGACCATGAGAAGACATCTTTTATCTGCCCGCTGGGTTTCTATGAGTTCATGAGGATGCCTCAAGGGATTTCAAGTGCCTCAGCCACTTTTCAATGACTGATGGAGCGTGCAGTGGGGGACATGAACCTATTAGAGTGCCTGGTGTACTTGGATGATGTTATTGTGTTTGGCAGCTCGCTGGAGGAACATGAGAGTAGATTGTTCAAGGTGTTGGACCGACTGGAAGACTTTGGCCTGAAACTGTCCATCGATAAATGTAAATTCTTCCAAACATCTGTAAAGTATGTGGGACACATAGTCTCCACTGAGGGAACAGAGACAGACCTGAGTAAAGTTGAGGCCCTGACCACCTGGCCACGGCCCTACAATCTAAAAGAACTGCAAAGATTCCTGGGCTTCTGTGGCTACTATTGCCATTTAATCTTACTCAAGGGTACCCTCCAACCCACAAAAAATATAAAAGATCAACTTCCCCTGAGACTGAGAGAGTGTATTTCCATCCTAATGAAGTATTTGGGGCCAGATAGACACCTGATTGTGAAGCTGCTTTTCATGAGATTATGTATCAACTTACTCACACTCCTGTCCTGGCCTATGCAGTTCCAACAAAACCTTATGTCCTACACACTGATGCTAGCTTGCAAGGGTTGGGGGCTGTGTTGTACCAGGAGCACGAGAATGGCCTGAGACCAGTGGCTTTTGCCAGCAGAAACCTGACTCCTTCCGAAAAGAACTATCCTGTACATAAGTTAGAGTTCCTAGCTTTGAAGTGGGCCATTGTGGACCAATTCCACGAGTACTTATATGGAGCTAAGATACTGGTAAAACTGACAACAATCCCTTGACCTATGTGCAGACTTCAGCTAAGTTGGATGCTACTGGCCATAAGTGGCTTTCTGCATTATCTACATACGACTATGCTGTTGAATACAGAGCAGGACTGAACCACATAGATGCTGATGCTCTCTCACGGAGGCCTGTTTCTCGAAATGACTCAGTCAGACTGTCAGAACCTGATATTCAAGCACTCTGCCAGAAGTTTGACTGAGAGGAGCTAGTGGTCCCAGACACAGTGGACTGTCTGGTGGATTGTTTGGAGCCCTCTGAAAATTGCATGTCTGCTGCTTATTGCCACTTCTCTGCCTTAGACATTGGTGCTTTGCCTCAGCTAGACAATGACAGTCTTCAGCGGGCTCAATCCCGAGATCCTATGATCAAACCAGCTCTAGAAGCCCTCTACGCAGGGAAAGATGTATCCAAGTTACGTTCTACTGATTGAAGAACTGCATTGTTATACAAGGAAGGTCCTAAGTTGAAGCTGATTAATCGCCTGTTATACAGGGAAAAAGTGGACAGAGAGGGACAAATAGACAAACAGCAGCTGGTTCTGCCCACTGCCTTTCGAGACTTGGTGCTGAGGTCCCCTACACAACCACATGGGGCACCTTGGCATAGACAGAACACTTGACTTGGTAAGATCCAGATTCTATTGGCCTAAGATGGGGGCTGATGTTGAACAACACATCTGGACTTGTAGTCGCTGTCTACAGAGGAAAGCTTTGCCCCAGAGGGCTGCCCCCCTAGTTAACATCCCCACCAGTGCCCCCATGGAGCTGGTCTGTATTGACTTTCTGAGTTTGGAGGCAGATCAAACAAATATCAGTAATATGCTGGTGGTCACTGACCATTTTACGAGATATGCCCAAGCTTTCCCCCATCAAGGACCAGAAGGCATCCACTGTGGCCAAAGTACTTTTAGAAAACATTTTTGTTCACTATGGGGAGCCACAAAGAATCCATTCTGATCAAGGGAGGGACTTTGAGAGTCATCTGATCAAACAGATGCTTTCTCTGTGGGGAGTGCGAAAGTCCAGAACCACCCCTTACCACCCCCAGGGTGACCCACAGCCTGAACGTTTCAACCGCAACTTGCTAGATATGCTAGGCACCCTCCGCCCAAAGGACAAGCCCAGATGGAGCCAACAAATTAGCACCCTGGTACATGCCTACAATTGCACCAAAAGTGATATCACTGGGTTCTCCCCCTATCGCCTGGTGTTTGGAAGAGAAGCCCGACTACTGGTAGATGTTTGTTTTGGAGTTTCTCCTGATGGGGTTTGAGCTGATAACCATTTACAGAATGTGCAAAAGTTAAAGGCCCAGCTAACTCATGCCACCAACTGGCTCAAACCATGGCTGCCAAAAGAAATCTGGCCAACAAGGAAAGGTATGATAAAAAAGTGAAAGCACTGGAACTCCGGGAGGGAGATCGTGTGTTGCTAAGAAATCTGGGACTGCATGGCAAACACAAGATTGCTGATAGGTGGCACCATCTTCCCCACATTGTGGTAGGCAAACTAAATGATCTGCCTGTGTACAAATCCGGCTCTGGATTACAATTGGGTGTTGTGCATATATTTTCTTCTACCGGGCCCTGCCCATCTGCACCTGCCAGCCAACCCTGGGCAACGGACCTGGCTAGCCCCTCCCCCCAACCTGGGTACCCAGAGTGTGACTTTTCAGACCCTGTATGTGTGCACAGTACTGTGATTTAATGTCACCAATTAACCTGATTCCCCTCTGCCGTGTTACTGTCCCCTAAATAAATCAGATGTTTTGTTGTTATGCTATATACTGTCTGTGGTGTTAGTGCTTATGGAAACAGTATTGTATTTTGGTGTGCATGTTGTTTAACCTTATTTTACAGGGGGTCCTCAGAGACGTGCTGCAGAATCAGTCTCGAGAGTAAGTGGTACTTTATGAGTGAACAGTGTGTATACGTGGGGTATTGGAGCTGTAACTCCTGTGTATTGAGTGAGCCACTGGAGGGAACCAAAGGGGGTCAATGTGTCCCAGAGGGCTGTGATCAAGCTAGTCTAACCACTACAAACCCTGACCTCTGGGTGGAGGCACCCGCCATAGAACCTAGGCCCCTCAACCTGTCAGTAGTCGAGCAAGCAGGCATAGTAGCCCTTGGGATAGCACCACCTGGGGGTTACACTACAATTCCTGGTGACAAGTTGGAATTTGTCCCTAAATTCAAATACCTGGGAGTATGGCTGGACCATAAGCTCTCCTTTATAGAGCACATTGAAGAATTACTCAAAAAATGATGACAGAGACTTGGCCTGTTCTTTAGGATAGCCCGCTTCTTAACTAGAGATGCCAAACTACAGCTGGTACAATCAATCTTTCTATCTTTGATAGATTATGCTGACATCCTCTACAGTCACTGTCCCATTTCCTACCTCACCAAACTTGACACATTATATCATAGAGCTTTGAGGTTCATCACAGGCCTGCCTTATTCCACTCACCACTGCTCCCTATATCAGTCAGTGGGGTGGGGTTCTCTTCAATTCAGGTGTGATAAAAATGCAGCCTTATGGACCCTGAGAGCCATCTCCAAAAAACTGCCCCGATACATTACAGACTGTCTTCCTATAAAACCAATAGGCAATTACACCCTGAGAAGTTGCAAATCTCTCCTACTGATGGTTCCCAAAGTTAACTCTCACTTTGGCAGAGCTGCTATAAGCTTTACACTGTCCTCCTTGTGGAATAAATTGCAAAAAAAAACTGAAACTGAGGTCACCCATTGGCATCTCATCTTTCAAGCTCTTATATTCACGTCTCAGAAATGATCAGTGCAATTGTCTCCCATGACCATGAATTGTCATCATGCTAACCTGTACCATTTAACCATGAACAAATTACCTCTAGTGCTTGTCTTCTCCTTGGCCCTGGTCTGTCATCATGTGTTCATGAAACACCTTGATGCCTCTGTCCTCCCTTTGATATTGGTCTATCTTCCCGCTTTCTCCAGCCTTCTTTTCACAACTCTATACTGCACTCATCACAATCTACACGCAATCATACTATAAAAGTCCTAACTCCCCTTTTCCTCTCCCCGTAGGCCCCCACCGCTGCATCAGTTCTACCGACCTATCCTTGGGACTTTACTCGCAATGTTTATCCTTCGCTTACATATTACATACCCATCCTGGTATCCCATCTGCCATTACTTGGTGGTTCTCCAAGCCATTTTCATGGCTAGTACTAGTGACTGCCCCTGGTAAATGAACTAACTGGTACTTCTATACAGAGAACATAGTTTATATACAGTTGCATGGTTCAATGGTGGACCTGCCCCCTTGTATTTGAATCCTCCTCTGTTATGGCTTGCCTTGTCTTCCTTTTATCATTTGACTCCCTTATTACTGCACCATTGTGTTTGTGTTTATATACTTATTTACATGTATTTATATGTTTTTATGATGGATGTTACCCGACCTGTTCTAACCAGGTCCATCTTGTAAAAGAGCTCTGCTCAATGATGTTCGCCTGGATAAATAAATATTCTGATTGATTGATTGATTGATTGATATGGACATCTTTGATAACACAGCTTGATAGAATAGTAATACAATACATTATTTACAATCATCGTAAAATAACATTTCCCTAGTGGAAATTCTGTATACAGTCCTGCATATTATAAAAAGGAATTAATTCTGATCTCTCATTTAACCCAGGATGGGACATGCCCCACAGGGCAAAGGTCAAATATGCTTCTCTACATAGGATAGATGCGTCAGTATCTTCCCTCTGACATTCAGTCCAGTCCTTTCAGTCCTCATAAAAGATCCTTTATTTTACTCTTTATTCACAGCATCATGTATATGTTTAGCTAATGCATTGTCTAGGTCACCCTTTTTAATTGCATGAACATGCTCTCCTACCCTCACCTTTAACATCCTGTGGTCTTCCCTACATAAAACACATTGCATGTGCATTTCACTAGTTAGAACACCCCTTTTGTATTACAGTGGACACATGCATTGATCTGAAACAAACTGGTGTTATTAGCAGTGCTGTAACTATCCTCCTTAACCATCCATTTGCAAAACTTACACCTCCCACATATATGACAGCCTTGTGGGAACTGAGGGAGCCAGGTCTTAATTGGTTGCACAGACTGCAGAGACCAGACCAACAAGTCTTTTTGAGTTTTCCCTCACCTGTGTACCATTTGGTGGATCTGATATAATTTGGGACAAAACAGGATCAGTTAGAATAATATTCCAGTTCTCCTTAATGATCTTATGAATACTATAGGACTGTGAGAAAAAGGTAGTGACAAAACATAGTGCTACTGGGTCACCCCTGAAAACAGGCACCTGTACCTAGTGGGCCTTACCCAGTTACCAAATAACAATAATAATAATAATAATAAAAAAAACATGTCCTAGTCTGGTTAAAAGTGCTATTGACATTCCTTCTCTGTCCAGTCTCATTTAATAATGCATTCCTATCTTCTCCCTTGTCCCATTGTCTAGAGTCAGTTACATTCTGTTTCTTGTAATCTCTCATAACAAAGCAATTTGCAAGTTCCCCTGCTCTAGTATCAAAGTTGTTCTCACTGCTGCATTTTGTCTCAAGCGAAGAAACTGACCCATCAGTATGGTATATCTTTAAGCACATGGTGTGGATGACTGTTAGAGGTCATGAGTGAAGAGTTTGTATCATTTTGTTTCCTAAATAAATCTGTTTCAAAGCCCTTTTCTGAGTTTTTATAAATTGTTAGATGTCGAAAATCAATTTTCACATTATTGTATGTCAGAGTAAAGCACAAGTTTCAGTTAGAAGACTCCCCAAATGGGATACTAATTGCGATCGGCTGTTTATACCTCCCATCCATATGATGATAATATTGTTAATTATACAATGGGCAAAGTAATAGACAGCAAATGATGCTCTGTGATTGGCTGGCACCCTTCCAGCATTGTAAATCCTCCAGTATACAAACTAGAAAAGGTGCCAGCCAACCTCACCTCTTGCCAACAATAAAAATATCACTACGGCCCTCCCCCACATCGCCGCCATCTTTGACGCTGCTTAAACCCACTGCCGCAGTAAATTCAAAAAGTCATTGCTTCCTTGTTCCACTTATGCAACATAGATGAACTGGAAAACATACTCAGCACACAAAATGAAGTATCTGACTCAGAAAACTTGCCTGACAGACCTGTAGAAAACAACGCTACCTCAGTCAGCACTCCGCTACCCGCTCCAAGTACGGCTGTAACTATCAGCACCACCGAAACTGCAACAAACCCGGAAGCACAAGCCCTACTTCCAGCCACAGTCCACGCACACTCCAGTGCCGACATGCGTGGACTGTGGCTGGAGGTGGGGCTTGTGTTTCCAGGCTTCTTGCAGTTTCTGTGGTGCTGATGGTTACGGCTGTACTTGGAGTGGGTAGCGGAGTGCTGACTGAGGTGGCATCGTTTTCTAGAGGTCTGCCAGTGGAACCTTACAGTCCTGGGCATGTGCACTAAATAAAATCCCTAGCAAGCCAGGATACCAACCCTGGAGGACTATTTTTTGTTGGGCAGTAACAAACTCAAGAAAAATTACTAAAAAAACCCCAATGTTTTATGTCATTATTTATATATATATATATATATATATATATATATATATATAAGCAAACCTGTATGATAAAATATACCACTCAGGGTGTGGGTATATGGTGGGATTTACCGCTTCTGGTGTGGATTTGATCATGAGGCGGACCAGGCGTGGTAAATCCCACCATATACCCACACCCTGTTGTGGTATATTGCTTAATAAAACACCTGTATAAATCCAAGTGTAACTCCTAGGTGGCGCTATCCCAAGGGCTACTACCCCTGCCTGCTTGGCTAGTAGCAGGTTAAGGGGCCTGAGTTCTGAAATGGATGCCTCCACCCAGAGGTCTGGGTTGGTAGTGGTCAAGCTAACCTGGGCACAGCCCTCCAGGACAATGTAATTCCCCCTTTCCTTACTAGTGTCCGGAACAATACACAATAATCGCTTTCACGATATCCCTGATACACCACACAAGTACCCATACTGTTTGCATTTACCACCAGGGCTTTCCTCTGGCTCAACCCTGGGGACCCTATGTAAAACAAGGTTATACACAGCAAATAACAGCAGTACAGTACTCTTGCACAAACTGGAACCACAGTCACGGTAAATGCAAAAAGAGTTAGATCTCAGTTATCGAAGGGACTTGAACAAAGGGGGGCATAATCACATTAATTTGCTTAAAGGCTGTAGCAATGAAACAGTTATACATGTACTTCAGGGTCCATAAACAGCCACACATTCTGGGTACCCAGATGGAGAACGGTGGACTAGCCAGGAACGTTGCAGCTGGTTGGGGCCCTGTGATGGAAGAAAACTACATGCACCACACATAATTGTAATCCAGAGCTGGAGGGCTCAGTTCATGAAAAGAAAACAACAAGACAATCAGATGACACAATTTTAGATTAGGCTGTTGTTGCAGGGAGCTACCCTGATGGTTACTTATGATACCCAAGACTGGACACAGGCTGGACAAAAATTGAAACCGCAGGTGGTTTACCTGGAGTGCCAGGAGAAGCAGGGCCCACACAATCCACTGAGGCATCGTTCCTGTTCAAGCATGGAGAAGGGGGCTGATCTCCAGGCAGGTCTCTCGTCGATGGCTTTCTCTATGCAACGGGTAGTCTGGCTGGGCCAGCATGGCAAGGCCCAGGCCAAACTGAGACAAATTTGGATACAGTCCATTTTGGGCTGGATACAGCTTCCAGCAAGCAGGACACAGTTCACACAGTGGGGAACCAAATCACATCCCACTAACAACTCACAGCACATTTACATGTAAATAAATTCTACTGTACCAGGCAAACTGCTCTCCGGTCATGATCTCAAAGTCTCTGCACAAACCAGGGATTCAAAAGCAGCTGGAAATCCTGACAGGTTGATCGCATTCAGCAAAATATTCAGTCTTCTTCAGGTATGAACCTGGTAAAAAAATCAGTGGCTTACTTTGTTCTCACAAACTTGGATTTAGTATGAAATAATTCTCTTCGCTCCCTCTCAGGGGCAGCAGGCAGACATGCAGGCCACAAATCAGGCCTTTCCACAGTTCTGCCACGTGAAACTGTTCAGACGGCTGCTTGACTGTCTCAAGCTGTTGCCTCTTCAACTCCCAACTTAGATCTGACTCAACTGCCAGCAAGCCTGGGACTTTTCCCCAGAATCCAAAAGGTTCGGTTGGCTGATCTGTCTGTCAGTCACAACAAAGTCTCCCCCCTTCAGGTGCAAAAAGGCGCCAAAAGCCCTAAACTACAGTTCCTACAGATTTTGCCTCCAGACAGCTCCTATAGTCCGGCTCCATTTTTGGTCCCACCAGTACTGATTGGTTCAATTCGGCAGTCCAGGACCAAGATAGTGGAGATAAACAAAACAGTCCTTGCTGCAAAGAAGGCAGGTTAGACAAACTACATTATTATTATCACTGTACATGATTTTCAGCAAATAGTTACATCTTTCAACAGAGCTCCCTCTCAGATTACTTATGACTGCAATCCAGGCAGCTCTTAAAGAGGCAGTACACAGAGGCTATACAGGCACTCTCTGGCAATCACATTTAAACTGCTAAAACACAGGACACCAGCCTGGCAGTGAGCTCAAGGAAGACTTTTCGGGAACCCCCATTTGTACGGGGGTTACACAAGTTGTTAAGAAAAAGGCTATTATCAGTATTTCTCAGATATTCCTTTTCAGGGAAATATAGAAGCAGAGAATCTGTCATCAGATAAGGACTGCTTGGCCCACCCAGTCTGCCCATTTTTTTCCTGTCTATACTGTTACCACAAACCCTACCTGATCTCTGGCTACTCCCCCCCTCCTTTCCTGCCAGGATTCCTTTGAGCCTTTCCCATGCATGCTTGAAGTCTACTACTGTTTTCACCCCCACCACCTTTGTTGGAAGACTGTTCCAGGCATCCACCACTCTTTCAGTGAAGAAGTACTTCCTTACATCCCTTCTAAATCAGGTATCAAACCTGCCTTCTCGCCATAAAAGTCGCATTAAATCTGCTTCCAACAGGGGTGCAGGACCTGCTGACACTACTTATGAATACAAGACTAACTAGAAGCTCCACCACTCAAATTTTCCAAGTGCCCAGATGCTGCACTACCATGGCACTGCATGCGTTCTCACACCGTGCAACCCTCTGGGTAAACGCACTGCCCCTGAAATCTCTGGCTTCACAATGATTAGCTATTTTAAGCATAGACTGCGCCAGCACCTCATTGATATGAGTAACTGCATGCGCACCTGTTAAGGCTCTGCGCACAGCAACAATCTGCCTCTAGTATTTATCTTTGCCTCTGTCATGACTGGATAGTCAAACCACAGCACTTTGCCCACCTCTTTACCCCTCCCTGACTCTGACCCATGCCCCCCTTGACCTCTCCCTACTCTCTTCCCTCCTTGCCCTCTGTGCTCTGCTCACCTAGCCATCCCACTCCCAGTGTATCCTTCCCTATCCTGTCTGCTTGTCTTCTTGATGCGGGTATACATTGTACAATGCCTCAGCATACCTAGTGCTTTATGTTTGAATTCTGTAACCTCCATGTATATTTTTCTCAGTATTTGTATATTTGTCCACAGTATTGTACCTTGTTGTCTAATGTATCTGATGTAGAACCTATCAACAAGCATCCTCTCACAGGTATTATCCAAGATCTCAATAAATAAATAAAATAAATAAAAAAATAAATTTCCCCCTTCCAGTTTCATTGCATGCCCCTTGTTATTGTGCACCTTCTCTTCTGAAAAACACTCCACTTCTGTACCTTATTCACCCCCCCATGAAGTATTTATAGGTTTCTGTCATGTCCCCCCTCTCCTTCCACTCTTCCAAGGTGTACGGATTGAGATCCCTTAGTTATTTATTGATGAATATCGGACACACCTTTGAGTCAAAGACTCCTTTACAAAGGTTCCACGTCAACTGAGTAAAGAAGCAAAAGCAACAGATAGTTCAACATATACAAAGGTAAAAGTGTGATCAGAGGAACAAAAGTAGCAAGTACTACAATCAGTACAGTATCAAACATGGTGACAGGTGGTTGATACATTGCAGCTAGTTATACAATGGTACATAGAGTTACAGGAATAGGAACAAAGGAGTACAGTAGGAGCTAACTAGAACGTACACCACAGGACGGTGGCATAACCATGCCCTGGTGGTTATTAGCAATTTCAGGCAGGACCATGGGAGTCCATTGTCATATATACGCACGCTCTAGGGCAGCGATACCAGGGAGGTAAGTATTCTGATGAGATACAGGAGTGCCTGGAAAAATCAGGGACAGTCACAGACTGAGTCTTGGGTGATTAGGTCTCTCAGGTGGGATTTGAACAGTCCAAGTTTAGGCTCTGTGATGAGGGAATTCAGGAGGGAGTTCATCCAGCCAGGAGCCAGGTACTTAAATGTTCTTTGGCCCAAGGAGGTGTTGCAGTGGAGTACCCAGAAGTGGGTCATTGCAGTTTGCCATGTGTGGTGGGTGGACAGAGGTGCTTGGAGTAGAGGGGTGAGAGCAGGAGGGAGTAGTCCAGCAGTTATTTTTTAGTGAAGATCCAGGTCTGATATTTTAGCCTACCATCAAAGTTTAGCCAGTTGGTAGTGGTGTAAAGAGTGCAGGTATGTGTGGGCCTATCACAGCTAGTGGCTAGCCTACAGGCCTTATTTAGGGCTATCCTAATTTTGTTGAGGTGCATGTTGTCAGCTGCTCCATATACACTATGATGCTATAGTCTATGAGGAATAGTATAGAAGCCGATACAGCTAAATGTAAGGCTTCGGGGGGAGGCAGTGCTTGTACCGGTTAGCAGACCAATACGAACATTGACAGCGGAGCACAGACTTCAGATATGATCATGGTAAGTGAGCCTAGAGTCCAGGGTGATACCCAGGTATTTGAATGAGGTGACCTGCTCAAGGGGGTTGTTTTGTGAGTTTAGAATGAGTAGGGAGGATCATTTTGGGAGGGATTTTTTTGCAAAACAAGACTAGGGAGTGGTCACTCAGGGCATTTGGTACCACCTGGACTTGGGCTGCTTTGTGGGGTGCATTCGTTAACACCAAATCAAGGAGGGTCGCAGTGCCAGTCCTTGGATTGACTCTAGTGGCAGTGGACATTAGTTGGGATAGGTTTCTTGCGGTGGCTGCATCCCTGAGGGGTGCCGATGTGTCCTCTAGCCAGTTTATGTTAAAGTTACATAGATACACAGATACATAGACAGTGTCAGCAGATAAGGGCCTATGGCCCACCCAGTCTGCCCATTTGAGCTTGTAAGTTCAGTTTATGTTTTCCTAGAAATCTGTTGCCCCTTACCCCTGACCTCCAGAATTCCTTTAAGTCTATCCCATGCATTTTTAAACCCCGTGATTGTTTCAGCCCCCACCACTTCCTCTGGCAGGGTGTTCCACTTGTCCACCACACGTTCCGTGAAGAAATTCTTCCTCACGTTTCCTCTGAATCGTCCTCCCTCCAACTTCATCCCATGCCCTCTAGTCCTGGAACATCTTTTTCACTTAAAAATAGTGTATTCCTGCACCCTGTTCCTCCCTGTAAGATACTTGTATGTCTCTATCATATCCCTCTCTCCTCCTCTCCTCCAGGGAGTACATGTTCAGTTCCTTCAACCTGTCCTCATAGGACTTGTGATGCAATCCATGCACCATCTTTGTTGCCCTCCTCTGAACCTTCTCTACCCTGTCTATGTCCTTACGTAGGTAAGGTCTCCAGAACTGTACACTGTATTCCAGGTGGGGCCTCACTAGTGTCTTGTATAGCGGAATTATGACCTCTCTAGTTCCCTAGATCAATAATTTCGGCCTTGTCAGGGAATGTCTCGAGGTGATCTAGGACAGAGTGGAAAGCACTCTTCTGATGTCGGGGAGGAATATATATGGAAGAGAGGAACAGAGGTGCCCTGTTTGGTGCAAGTGTGATTTTCACTGAGAGTTTCTCCCCATAAGGCTTATGATGCAGCTCCTGCACCATTTTAGTTGTCCTCCTCTGGACAGCCTTAATCGTGTGTATGTCCTTCCTGATGTAACCCTTACCCAGGCCAAGAGCGGCATCTTGCAACCAGGACCCCCTACTTGTTACACAGACAAGGCAACAAACCACAGCTTAAGCAAACAGTAGGTATCACCCATGGCATTAGGGTAAATACCTGGCTCAGGCATCTAAGGGGTTGGGGGGGGTTAGGGCACAAAATAACATTTATATTTAACCCAAGTCTGGGAGAGAGGTGCCAGGGCTATGCTGTGTCTCCTATCTGAGAGGCCCCAAAACATTTCACTCAGAGACTCAAAGATGGATTGTCTGCAACCATAAACTTTGGGATTGTACTGTATGGCCCAGATATTCAAAAGAGTTGAGCCATGCGCAATAGGGTTGCGCCTGCGCAAGTCCAATTGCGCCATTCTGCGATATTCAGCAGGAGGCAGTTGCGCCCCCGAAATCATGCTGAGCAACAGCGCAATAATAATGAAGGCATGCGCAACTGAAGGGGGAGGAACCATGCATAAATGGCGCAGTGTGATATTCAAAGACTTGGCAATGCGCAATAGTGGAGCAAGCGGAAGTTGCGCCATAGCAGAAATGAGCCAAAATAAAAAGGAAAAAGGAAGAAGCACAAGAATGCTACAGGGAAGCCACATGAGGCAGAGGCAGAGGCAGACAGACAGGGCAGGAGACACAAACAGGGCAGGCCAGGAAAAGGTCACAGTGAACAGCCAGGCACAGGGAAGGTGTGGGGAGCCACACAGCACAGAAGCCAGCACAGGCAGGTGTACCCAGTGCAGGGGAGGTAGCAGCCAGGACAGCGGGGGGAATACAGTAACAGCTGCCGGGGGTGAACGCAAGCCAGGGACATGACCAGTGCCACCTTCCACATGGAGGCCGTAATGAGGGGGGTGAGAAGGCGGGTGGCAGGGGGGCGTGGCCATGGAAGGGCCCATCGATGGTATGCCCCCAACAGGCAGTACCGAGCCCGCACCAGCTTTGAGCTGTACACAGATACTGAGATTGTGGGCTGGTACCGCCTGAATACGGGGCAATTCTGAGGTAGCTCTGTGAGCTGTGCAGTGATGTGATGCAGGCACCCACACGACAGAGCCATGCCCTGTCAGTGGAGACCAAGGTAACAGCTTGCATGTGCTTGCTCGCCACGGGTACCTTCCAGAGACCAACTGGGGACACCACAGGCATAACCCAGTCAACCACATCACGCCACCTCATCCAATTCCTCAGCGAACTGCTGCCACATGCTGAGGAGTACATCCATTTCCCCAGCACAGTGGCGGAGTGCACAGCAAACATACAGGAGTTCCACAGGGTAGCATGTATGCCTGGTGTGCTAGGGGCAATAGACTGCACCCATATGGCCATCTGTACACCACCTGGCCATGAGGGGGCCACATACATAAATCGCAAGGGCTATGCCAGCATCAACTGCCAGGTGGTGTGCGATGCCAGGGGGCGCATCATCAATGTCTGTGCCATGCACCCTGGGGGAGCACATGATTCTTTCATCTGGCACCAGTCAGCACTGTGCCACAGATTCGAGAGTGGGGACATCCCCACTGGCCACCTAGTGGGTGAGTATGCAAACCACATGGACAATCATAGGGCCTGGGGGGGCATGGCCAGAGATGGCATGGGTAGTGGCCTACATGGCCTGGGGCAGGGCGATGCTGATCACCAAACTAACCTCCGCCCTCTACACACAGGTGAAAGTGGATACCCACTCCGTCCCTGGCTGCTCACACCCTACTGGCGGCCCACAACCCCATCGCAGCAACGCTACAATGAGGCACACGCCACCACACGTAATGTCATCAAGCGGGTGTTCAGGATGCTGAAGGCATGTTTCTGTTGCCTGGACACCTCCGGCGGTGCCCTACAGTACAGCCCCTCAAAGGCCTGTGGGATATTCCTGGCCTGTTGCATCCTGCACAACATGGCCAACGAATGTGGGATAGCCTTACAGGTTGAAGAGGGGGACAGCGATGGGGACGCCGGTGACGATGGTGATGGGCAGCCACCCCTTGGCCGATGGGACCCCCGACTGCTCTGGCTGGCACAGCTGAACCGGGACACCATCACGGAGGAGCACTTCAGCCAACCCAGGTAAGTCATGGGGCCATGCGCAACCACCAGTGGCCAAGGCACAACCCACAAACACGCAGGGACCCACACCGGGGGTGCATGCCATCAAGGGAAGCGGCAGGGCACAGAGGCACACACACACAGCCAGGGATGGGTGAGGATTAACATGCCACACTGAAGGACACACACACACGCACACACACACAATGCAACAAATGTGCACAGAGGGCAGAAGGCACACCGACCCAGAATGCACACCCTAGCAACACACATGTCCACAGGCCACCATGCCCACTGCCTGTCCATGTGCGTGTGTCAGATGCTGAGCACCGTTGCACATTGGTGTACAGCGCAATGCAGGCATCATCATACACATGCAGCTGCGGACAGCAGTCGGGAGGATGTGCAGGTGGACTGTGTGTCTGCATGCAGGGCCGGGTACCCACCCGTGCACTGCCCACCGACACACACAATGCACACAGGGCAGCACCAGACAGTAGCCACGCTGGGAGACAGGTCAGTCCCATGACACAGTGCCACAGCTGCCACGGATGCTGGGGCAGCCCCGCCGAAACCCACCAGCACTGGCAGGCTGACCACTGGCCTCATGGGGTGGCACCGATGGTCCCCCAAGGATTCTACTGTGTGAACATGACCGTGCCCACACAGGGGTCTGCAGCACACCGAACATGCCCGCACCAGGAGTGCTCAGTATGCCCACAGCTGAACCTGGTGTTGACAGGGTGGGAGTTGCACGATGCCAGGAATGGGGGGTGGATAGTGCACTGCATGGTGTCTGCGATGCATAGGCACCCGACTGTGTGCCCATTGTGGCCATGACAGCAATGAACGACTGTGCATGCCTGTCAGTGGCAGTGGTCACATCCTCCTGCAAATGGTCCATCCGTGACAGGATCTGTTCGGTGTCCCTGCTGCGACGCTCCTCTGCCCGCTCCAGAGCCACATGCAGTGCATCCACGGACGTCGTAAGCTGCATCTGCTGCTGGACCGATGCTCGAAGTAGGCGGGTGTGCTCGTCCAAGAGGTCATCGACCTCCTCGGCATCCTGTCCCTTAGGGTGTGCAAGGCCCTGATGTTCAGCACCCCTTGAGGGTGGGTGCTGCACACCAGGACCAGGTCTGGGCATGTCCACAGGTGGTGTACAGATGCCGCCGCTGAACCCTGTACCCCCAAGCCCAGTGGGCGACCTCTGATGCTGCCCCTCCGGCTGCTGCACCCCAGGCTCAGTGGTGCCACCGCAGTGGCTGCAACAGTCCCACTGTCCTGAACAGACACCAGTGCTGCCCCACTGGTGCTGACAGGCACAGCCTGGGACTGTGCTGACATGCAGGCCTCCACGGTGGCACCACCCACAGCCATGGGCGCTAATTGCCCTGCTGTGTGTCCATCCTGTGACACACATGTGTCACTGCCCGTGACGGTCGTGTCATCATCACCGGTGCCGGACTCTGCCCCAGCCACGGCCACAGCGTGCTTGCATCCATGGATGCCAGTACGCTGGGGCACAGGCAGGGCGTCCTCCACACCTGTCACACCGACATCAGTGTGGACAGCCCTGGTGGCCCCACTGTCGCAATGATCCACATATACCTGTGGAGGTGGATGGTCCCACCTCTGACTCCATCCGACTCTCCGCAGTGGACAGGCCCACCACCGCTGACCCATGCAAATGCTCAGGATCTGTAAGGGAAAGCAAAGTCATGTTACTGCGTGTGACCTACCCTGCCCCCCCCATAGACAGACCATGACTTACCATGCAGTGATGGGCCACCACCCGTCTGGAAGCCACCACCTGGAACACCCTCAATGGCACTTCGCTGCATGCTTCCAGCAAGCCTCTCCTCCGCTGGGGTGAGCTGTACCACCTCCGGCTGTCCCCCACCTGTTGCAGCACGTGCTGCCCTGATGGCAGCCACCTTCTCCTTTACCCTCCTCCTGTCCGTGCCCATCTTCTTCTTACACTCCTGCACGGAGCGCTGGTGGCTGCCATGCAGATTCACGGCACATGCCACCTCCTCCCATGCAGCAGCATGGGCCTGAGGGATGCCCCGCCATCCACTGAGCAGTGGGTCCTGATCCAGGTAGGCCTCGAACAGGGCTTCGTTTTGGCCTTTGTAAAATTCGGCCTCCTCCTCCTCCTCCTCCCACCATTGTGTTCCTCCTCTCCAACAACGTGCTCGGTCATTATGTAGCCTGTAAGAATGGCAGTTATTACCTGTGACTGTGCAGTCCCATGCATGTCCCTGAATCCACAGTCCACACTCCCAAACAGCATGCAACTCACCAATAAACTGCAGTAACCGACCATGGCCATTGCAGCACATTGTCGCACCTTTATAGCACAGTCCATGCAAATAAGGCGAGGAGCAACTTTAATTAGATGCAAATTGCAGTGCTGCGCCATTGAATGGCTGATTAGATGATTTGCATATGATGGCTGAATATCGTGCTGTTGCGCTTTGGGCAATTGTGTTAAACATGCTGAGCCAATGACGCAGTTCTGTGGCATGCGTAGTACACCTCACTGCGCATGTCTGGGTTGCTGACGAGGCATCTGCTGTGCTGATGACATGCTGTGCGCAATAGGCAATGCAGGACATGGCCACCATTGTGCCAGTGGCGCTATTGCGATGGTCACTACATGGTGCTGTGGCACTGGGCCTTCATAGGCGCAATGGCCCAACTGCCCGGTAGTCCGCTATGGCGTTGGCACACAGGTAGCCAATCACACTACATGCATTGTCATCCGATGGCGCTGTACGTGGCCTTGCGCCAGAGACCCTTGACCCTGTGCCCGACCTTTGCCCCCTTGGCGCCATGCGTCAGGCATAGGTGCACCTCTATCGCGCTGTTCGGTAACAGCACAATAGGGAATGGCACTGCTGTACCGCTCAGCATCTGCATGTGGGGAGCCACACTGCAGAGTGCCATATTGCCTACTATAGCTGTTGGAATGGCGAGTAGACGAGCTGCTCAATGGACGGCTATTGAGCTGGCCAATCTGGTGGCCATAGTTGAGCCACACCATGGGCCTCTCTTCGGGGAGGTCCCCCTGGACAGGGCCAGGACCCAGGTGTGGCAGAAGGTGGCCACTGCCCTGGAAGAGGCCACAGGATGGGGGTGTTCAGCTGAGCAGTGCAGGCACCGCTATGGTGAGCTGTGCAGGAGGGACCCGGAGCTACTGTCCCGACTGCGGGCACGTGCCAGGAGGGGGCACGGTGCCACGTCCAGGTAGGGGTTCCGTCAACACACTTTTATCATCCATATGAGTCACAGTGTTGTATGTGTCCAGCACATAGGGGAGGGACCATATGGGGTTGGCCGTGGTGGTGTTCACAGGGTGTGGGGTGGGTAGGTCTGGCTGGGTGGGAGGGCACACACCTTGGGGCAGGGGGACTTTGCTTCGGGAATGTACTGATGTTCTTCTCTCCTTTTTTCCCCCACAGGCCCGGATGAAATCCGCAGGGTGCGGGCAGATCGGTGGAGGGGTGAGGAAAACGCAGCCAGGCGGGCTGAGGACCATCAACGCCCACCTGACCGGCCTGATGAGGGTAAGCGCCATACCTCCATGATTAGTATTGCATGCTGTGTGACAGGGTGGGCAGTGGGGCATGTCCACCATTCATTGACATCACTGCCATGCACACCTCTTCTTACAGTCAACACTGTCCAGTGGCAATGCATGTCTGGGTGTGCATCACTGGTGGTGCATGCGTGCACCAGGTGCATGGCTGTGCCACTGCCTTTGCACCACATAGCCATGTCACTAAACGGCCACAGTGGTGCTGTGCATGACATGGCCGGTGGGTGTATGCAGCGTTCCGCATGGCTGTATGCACCTGGGTGGGCAGGTCCTGTGGGCGTGATCACTGCGGGTGGTCACACACCATCACAATGGTATGTCCCATGGAAGTATGCCATGCACAGTGGGCGGGCTGTATGGGGTTGTGCATTCACACCTATTGACGGTGCTCCCTTGTCCTAGAAATGAGACATCTCTGTGAAATTAGGGACACCTTAAGGGAGCTCCTTCATCTGGCCCGCGAGTCCATGGAGATCTTGAGGAGGTTCGACGCAGCGGGGGTGCTGCAGCACCACAGTGGCAGGAGGTCCCAGAGCCAGGAATGGCGGACGTGATGACAGTCCTTTGGTCCCTGACTTCCCCTACCCCCCTGGACACACTCTCACACCCCTCGTATCCCATCCCATCCCATTTGTCCACCCCTTCCCCCTGCCCACCCCCACCTTGTTTGTGTCCCCATCCCAAGCCTGTATATAGTTTTTATTATTGTACATAGTTCAGTTTCATATTTACAATACATTTGAATTTTATATGAATACCGTGGTGGTCTCTGATTTGCAGCGGGCTATAGGTGCTCAGCTGCAGTGGTGTGCATGGCATCAGGGGTGATGCAGTCATGGGTATGTGTGTGTGTCCGTGTGGAGGTGACTATGGTGTGGGGCTAGATATCAGTCAGTGTCTGTGTTGTGTGTGTTGTTCCCTGTGCACTGGATGACTGTGTGCAGTGGTCCATGGCGCGTGCTCTGTGTCCATGGCGCACTCATCGGCCCATCCATGGCCTGTGTAGCTGACACACATGCCTGTCTGTGACCTGCACGGTCCACTGGCATGTCAGTGGTTGCATTCCCTGCAGGATGGACACTGTACCCGTCACTTTGCTGGGATACCCATGTCACTGGTTTGGTGCATGCCTGGCTCGGGTGGCACTGTGGGCAACACGGTCATTGTCCCAACTCCATGCTGTGGCTTGTGTGTGTTGCAGGGGATGTGCCCCACTGTCTGTGGCTTGTGCTCCAGGTGACTACTGGTGGTGTACAAGTCCACAGTGCCTGCGCAGGGTGGCTGGCCCTCCAGTGCCATGGTGGACTGTGGGTTGTGTGTACACTGCTTACATGGGCCCACAATGGGGGCTTGGTTGCCCCACCACTGCATCCCTGTGTTGTTGTGCCCTTGAGTATGTGTGAGAGTCTGTCCATATCCTGTGTGGCATCCGGTGTGGTGCATGCTTCCACGCACCACTGTGGGTGTCTGTACTGGCTGTTGTGGCCAGTGGTGGGTCGGGATGTGTCACTGGAATACTGTGCAGGGCGCTGTACCACTGATGGTGGTGTCAAGGACACGACCGTCCCATATGGGGTACCTCTTGTGCCAATGCATGGTCGGTCTCTCAGCAGTACCTCAGGGGGACTGTGCGTGGTGGTACTGTGTCTGCCATTGTTGCATTGCCGTGTGCTGCAACCTGCTGATGGGTGCTTGTGGTGGGGCTGGCTTGCATGGCTCTGTGGTGCACAGGGTTGCATTGACACAGTGGGGGTGGTGGCATGCATGGGGTGTCCTGCAGTGGTGGTCACTGCTCATGGGGGTGGTGTCTGGGGGTCACGGTGCAGGGTGTGCTGTGCACTGGAGGGGATGGTGCAGCACAGGGTGGTCTACCCTCCTTGTGTGCCAGTCACAGCTTGCCGGTAGGTGTGATGGGGCACCATGGCCAGGCTGTGGGTTGGTTGCTTGTCTCCATGGACCAGTGGTTATTCCAGCCCTCCCCCAGTTGTGCTGTGCTTGGGGTGTGGAGGGACAATGTCTGTTCTGCTGTGTGTTTCTGTGCCCTTCTGTGGCATGGGTGGTGGGCCCCTACCTCCCTGGTTGTGCTGTTGCATTGCTGCCCTGCTGCTGGGGGGCGTCCCTGGTTGTGCTATGACACCTCTGGACTGCTCAGCTGAACATCCCTTGTTGTGCTATGGCGCATCAGATCTGCTCAGCTTCCCCTCCCTAGTTATGCTATGGCACAGGTGGTGCGATATTCAGTCGTTGGCTGTAGGCACAATTTGGCCTGCTCCTTTTTTGAATATCGCGTCTCTTGCGCATGGGCGTAATAGACTTGCACTTGCTCCTGCTGTTGCGCACTTTTTGGGCGCAGTTTGAATATCTGGGCCTATGGCTTTATTTCTATCAAGATGGTAAAGCAGAATAGGGTGGTCCCCCAAGTTTGTAACTGTTCAAGACAGATGACAATAACTTTTTTGCAGGTAGAAACATTTTACACTCTGGCAGTACTGTAATTCCAACATGAACACTTTTTTTCCCAAACGAATGTATCCATCCCTGTGCTGAGGGGTCTCTGGATTTGATAAGTACATAAATAATGGGGGTTACCACACACTTAAACTTGGAACACACCTGACACGATGGACCATTGTTAACATTTGCAGGAAAACTGTTCCTATTTTGTAATCCGTTAGACCCACTCTGAAACCCTGAATGAGGTTCTGCCCACCCTGGCTAAAGTCAGACTCTGCCATTACTTCAGGAAACACACTGGATTCTCCAGCCCCACTGGGCTGCTAAAGACATCCTTACATTCAGCACATAATCAGCACATTTTTGTGGTGAAAAGGGTTCTGAGTGCTTGTAATCTAGCCAGTGTAGGGCAAATACAGCACCAGACAACCCAAAGTCTATTTTCAAATTAAACTTGTACTCATGGTTTGGTATTCCCTTTGTTACAGGCATTTGAAAGAACACTTAAGTCCATAGTTCTCTCACAGATCCATAGCTTTTTGAAGAAAAACTCACACAGTCTCTTCACTCTGGACAGCTTAGACAGTCTTTTAGTCTTTCAGGGGGTTGCCCCTAAGAACCACTGACTTCTGATCCCTGTTCCCATTCTGTATGAAACTTGAACACACTGGGTCTCCACTGGATCAGGTCTCCACCACTTCTAGGCAAACACTTGTTGATCACCAGACTAGAGTGAGAACTAGCATTTGTCAATGCTGAATGTTGTCTCGCTGACATTGGCATTGGTAGTGCAGGAGTTAGAGATGCATAATAGGAATGGCAGTGAAGTACTGAAGTGACGCCAACCCCATCCCCACCCTGCAGAGACTGACAGGCATTGGGGTGTGCCTTTGGGTTATCAGCTATAATGCTAATGCCATTTTACCTCACCCTTCTCTTTAGACACTGACAAGTATCGTGCTATGCTTTGGAGTCTTTGGGCGTTATGCTTACCCCATTCCATAAGGAAATACACTGAGGTGGGTGCAGTATAGGAGAATGGGGTGAACTTTGTGGCCAAACAGTGCAAGGCACATCATGATGCCTGACACTGGCTGTGGGGGGGGGGTGGTGGAATGGTGTGAGCATTACAGCCGATGATCCCAAATCACACCCCTGATGCCTGTCAGTCTGTACAGGGTGGGGTGCTACAGTTGGAAACTGTAACACCGTAGGCGTGTGTTGGCAGTGAAGTATTGAACTGACGTGAACCCCACCCCCACCCTGCAGAGACTGACAGGCATTGGGGTGTGCCTTTGAGTCGACGGCAACAACGCTTATGCCATTTCACCTCATCCTACCCTGCGGTGTGTCTTGGGGTCTTCGGGCCTTACACTCACCCCATTCCGTAAGGAAATACGCTGAGATGGGTGCAGTATAGGAGAATGGGGTGAACTTTGGGGCCGAAGAGTCCAAGGCACACCTCGATGCCTGTCACTGGCTGCAGGGTGGAAGTGGAGGTGGAATGGCGTGAGCATTACAGCCGACCATCCCAAGTCATAGCCCTGATGCCTGTTAGTCTCTACAGGATGGGGCGATACAATTAGAAACCCTAATGCCCTAGGCGTTTGTTGGTATTTTCACACCAAATTTTCAACATGGGCTTTTTGTGACCCCACCTCATGGAGAGCGGCACTATCAGTTTGTTAGCTGAAAGGTGGTTTTGCACAGGGGTGAAAACACATTTTGGGCAGTATGTGGAAAATGACAACTGTATTGTTCATGAGGACATGTAAAAAAATGGCAACGTTGAAAATCTGGAGTGAAAATATGAAAAATTGGTGAAGTCATGAGCATGCATAGAAACTGTGTAACACACGTCCGTAACCCAATTATTTTTGGGATTTTTTTAACCACATTTTTAACATAGGCATTTTGGGACCTCCCCTCATGGACAGTGGCACTGTGATTTTGTTAATTTGTCCCAAACGTTGATTTTCCCATAGTGACCATGCCATTGAGCGGCACCGGTACGAAAACACATTTAGGGCAGGATGTGAAAAATGACAGCTGTACTGTTCATAAGGAGGTGTGAAAAAATGCCAGTGTTGAAAATCTGTCATGAAAATATTGAAAATTTGTGAAGTTACAAGGGTGCATGCAAACTGTACAACGCACAGTTGTAACACAGTCATTTTATGGAATTTCATCACCAAATGTTCAACATAGGCATTTTAGGACCTCTACTCATGAACAGTGTTACCGTCATGTCTTTTAACTGTCCCGAAAACTGATTTCACACAGCGACCGTGCTATTCTGCTCCAGACGTGCGAAAACACATTTCAGCCAGGATATGTAAAATGACAGCTGTACTGTTCATAAGGAGGTGTGGAAAAATGGCAATTTTGAAAATGTGGAGTGAAAATATTATAAATTCATGAAGTTACAAGCATGCATGGAAACTGCACAACGCACGCTCGAAAAACAGTCATTTTTGATTTTTCCACCATTTTGCAACATAGGCTTTTTGAGAGCCCCCCTCATGAACAGTGGCACTGTCATTTCATTACTCAGTCCCCAAAGGTGATTCTACGCAGTGACCGCAAAATCACCTTTCGCGACAGAATAACAAAATGACGGTGCATGAATTCATGAGGAGGGGTCCTAAAAACCCCAAGTTGAAAATTTGGTGCCAAAATTCCCCCAAGTGGCTGAGATATGCACCAAAGTTGAAAAAACCCTATTTATGCCATTACATAGCTTACCAGCATTTCTTCAGTGCACGGTCGGCTTTGAAGAGTGCAGACGTGTTCCCGGTCCACCGAAGATCGTCGCACCAGGCTCTGGAGGTAAGTATGGGGTGAGGGGTGTGTGGGGAGGCAGGGTGCGCAGAGGGTGGGTGCGGGTTGCCGGATGGACCGTTTTCTTTTTTACAGGGGTTTTTAAAAAAAAATGTGGGACGTTTTTCCCTTTTCAGGAGATTTGGCATGCTGGGGTGGGCTCCCTGCCTCCACCTCAGTGTTTTGGGGGGGATGCTTTAGCCGATGGGGGATTGGACACCCCCGTCTGCACATACTGAAGAGGGGGGACAAGAGCCGAGGGGGATAGGGCACCCCCCTCAGCATACAACAAAAGTGGGGGGGAACATTTTGCCAGCCTGTCGGCAACATAAAGGGAAGGGGGATCAAAGCCGACGGGGATTGGGCCCCATCGGCAAGAAAGACTGTTGGGGGGCGCATGATGCCGAGGAGGATTGGGCACCCCCTCTACATACATTGTAAATGGGTGGGTCTTTATGCTGACAGGGGGTGGGCTCCCCCATCGGCATTGTATCAGGTGGCAGCAGCGGCAGTCACTGCCGCCATGTTGTCTGCACATAGGGAGGCATGTTGTGGTCCGCTACATGAATGCTTCACTTTCATTGCAGTGGACCTTTTCTTAGATCTGGAGGCCACATGATGTCAGCGCCTGCTGCTGGCTTATTGGTGAGTGAGGGATGCAACTACTGATGCATGCCCTGCATTCACCCACAGTGACCGCACCTCCAAATCTGCTACTAGCGCAAGATGTTGGCTGCGCAAGCACGAGCCATCATAAAAATGACAAAGAGAGTTCCTTCGCCCAGCTACGGGAGGATGTCAAGCACCTCTTGCCCTCTGCAGTCACAGAGAGCTCCCTCTCCTTTACACTCTAACTCAGAACTCACCAAGTTCTAGCAGCTTCGCTGCAGTTACCAACCAAGTGTGGGTTATGCCGCTGCAAGAGTTCAAAACGACATCACCTCATTCTCTGCCCAGCTGAACTAGGTAAACAATGAGGTAATGTAGAGAATTTAAAACTGCCCAGAAACCTACCTGGTCTAACACTGATGGGTTTCTAGTAACCCCAGGGACTGGGTGGTTACACTGAGATGTGGTCTCCAGAACTGGACACAGTACTCCAGGTGGGGTCTCACCAATAACTGATATGATGGTAACACCACCACTCTCCTCCTGCTGATGATACCCCTCCCTATGCACCCCAGCATCCCCCTTGCCCTGCCTATTGCCTCGTAGCACTGCCTCACCACCTGGAGATCATCAGATATGATTCCCCCCTCAAGGTCCTGATCCTGTTTAGTGACCATCAATACCTCGTCCCCAATTCTATACTCTGCTTCTGGGTTTCTGTGACTTAGGTTCATGATTTTGCACTTTTCTGCATTGCTAGCTTGCTGACCAACCTCAGTGTAGAATCACTGTATACAAATATTCCATATGAGGGTGGCCAAGGAACACCAAGTGGGTTATTCACAGTTGCCCTATTGTAGTGCTTTGGGTTTGCAGGAAATGTTGGTCCTGAAATACAAAATGAGTACAAGTCAATACAAAATGGAGTACTGTAACTCCAATATAAAGTTTATAAGTGGCATATCTAGCTCACCCTGGGTTCTAGATAGTGCATGTCCACTGCTTGGCCACCCTTGTGTGGAATATTTATGTCTCACAACATTTGTAAATTCTCACTAGATTCATGTATGAATGGTGGAATGGCAGGGACTAACTTTCTAATGAACTTGTTTACAAATATAGAGATTCTGTAAGAGACCCATTGCTGGCCACGATGGGTCTGCCTGGAAGATTCACAAGTGTCTTGTGGTGCACTTTCGGTGAAATATACATCACTGCCAGCATCGGGTGTTCTGTAATCAGGAAATCACCTGTGTTGTCTGCAATAATGCCTTTTTGTGCAACGTCAGTAATGGATCCATCAACTTGTTTTTAGAAAGTTCGCATGGGATTACCTGGAATTGTCTCATAGACCCTGTTGTTAGATAATTGCCAGGTCACTTCAGCTAAGGACAATTTAGTGCCCAGGATCACTGTTCTGTCCCCGCTACCAGCAGGTTTTATAGTGATGACAGGATTGACCTATAGGCTCTCAATTGCTTCACTCTCCAATTTGCTGGTGTTGCTAAAGTTTAAGTCTCTCACATTGGATACAAATAGTCTTTTCAAATCTTGCTCTTTTTAAATCTGGCTAGCTATAACAATATAGAAAAAAATCATTTGTCAATGCTGAATGTTTCCTTGCATGGTTTATGTGTCAGGGGTGCATTGTGTTAGTTGAACTTCTGTTGGGAGCAAAAGCCTGCTTGAACTATGTTTTGACAAGCTGTCGTATTTTGGACAACATTTGAATACAGAAGCTCGGGTAACAAGAAGGTTATGTTGAAAATGTGGGGTGCAAAAACTTACAAGTTCTGCAGTTATGAGCATGCTTACCGATATTGCTATGAATGGCATAACTTTGACATTTTTTCATATTTTGACCCCAAATGTTGAACATAGTCTTATCACCCCACCTCATGATCCCCATAGGTGAACATTTTCAAATCTGTGGGAAAACGGCATTCCACGCCACAGGTGCAAAGACACATTTTGGGCAGGATGTGAAAAATGACAGCTGTACTGTTCATGAGGAGGTGCGATAAAATGGCTATACTGAAAATTTGGAGTGAAAATATTGAAAATGACCAAAGTTACACGCGTATGTAGAAAAGTTTGAAGGACCGTGTATAACTTGGCTATTTTTTGGAGTTTTTTCACCAAATTTTCAACATGGCCTTTTTGGGACCCCAACTCATGAAGAGTGCCACTGTCATTTCATTCATTCATCCTGAAAGGTGATTTCGTATGGCAACCATTCCATTCTGTGCCACAGGTGCAAAAACACATTTCAGGCAGGATGTGAAAAATGGCAGCTGTACTGTTCATGAAGAGATGTGAAAAAATGGCAGTGGTGAAAATCTGGAGTGAAAATATTAAAAAATGGAGAAGTTACAAGTGTGTGTGTGTACAATCTGGGCAAGGCACGCTTGTAATGCAGTAATTTTGGGGATTTTTTGCACCAAATTTTCAACATGAGTTCCAAAGTAGAAGTATGCAAGCTGGAGCTAATGAGTTGGTGCATGCATGCTACAATGTGGCAGGCTGCCTCAAAAAGTCATAGTCTAAAACAGAGAACAGTGGCACTCGGAATACTCCTGTATTCTCTGTTTTAATGGGCATACAGTCTTCCCTTTCTAAAGTTTTCTAAAGTATCTAACATGTTTAATCTTGCATATAATGAATATTAATGTAGTATACATATAAATAGCATGTGGTAAGCCACATCCCCTGAGGAAGACTCTCATTCAGAGTCGAAGTGCTGGGGTAGTTTGTGTTTTGCAGGATATCTGCTTGAATCATATGTGCCTGTATTTATTTCATTTGCATCTGAGCAGAATCAATCTTTTTTTGCACCAGTATTCCAAGTGCTGCTGTTCTCTGTTTTGGACTGTAACTTTTCAACATGGGCTATTTGGGACCTCTCCTTATGAACGCTGGCACTGTCATTTTGTTAATCAGTCCCGGATAGAGATGCAGCAAATTTAAAATCCGACGGTGAAGTGAACACAAAATGGCCACTTCGTGACACTTTGCTATGGAGTGCCCCATAGGAAAGGCCTCCACTTGCCTTGTTATTATTATCAGTGTTGGTCATTCCGCCTAAACGCAGCTAAGCATGGAGTGACAACAATATTGGCAGCATCCCACCCACACAGTCACCAGAATGAATGTGCATCCCCAAAGTGTCCAGAAAACTCCCCAGTGCTGATGAAGTGAAATGAGAGTGTAACAAGAAATGCAGAGTCTCCCAGAATTAATGGTGCCATGCAAACGCACAGACAGATTAAGATTGCGCTGCACACTCAAGGGATGCATGCGAAAAGGCAAAATAACACCCAACCAGTGCTCACAAGTCACAAATCCAAATCTGGAAAGGAATACATTTTGCCAGTTGGGGGATTAGTGCACGGCAGTAACAATCCACTACCAGTTAAGATACCACAAAGCAGTATAAATAATTCATGCAGGTGTGGTGGATAGCATGTTCACACTGCTGAAATTGCTCTGTAACACAATAAAAGGTGTCTGATTTAATGGCACACATCACACACACACTCACACGCACACTCAAGTAATGCGTAGCAAATTGAAAACCTTTAGTAATATAACCAAAAGTTTTAAACAGACAAATTGTACACTGCTGCACCACAACAATCAGCAAAAAAATGTCAAGAATTACTGAAAATATTACTGTGTGTATATTAACACGGTTATACAAGAAAAATATAACCAAAACAGAAAGACTGCCTTTTTCTCCCAGTTAATCTACCTATACCACAAATATGCCCCTCCCCCAAAGCTCACTTCACAGTACACAGAATGACAGTTCTAAATTAACATTCAAAATCCACACCCAACAATAAACACTTGATGATATGAGCACAGAAGGGTTTCCTACAATCAATGTACTAAATTGTAAGCAAAAAATATTACTCAAAAATGCATTTTAAACAGCTAACAGCTTTTAGAGGTTTTGAATAGCAGGGCTCTGTGAGCAAACTGTCTCCAGCTACCACTGCACACACACTACCCAGGCCAGAACTGAGGCTGTGCCAAACAATCTAGAGCCCATGTGACCTGCAATCCCATGAATAACTGCAGAATTTCATTTGGAGCTCAATTACAGGGCAAAGTGAGGCAAATGACACTGATTTCAATGTACTTCACCTTAAAATTGGTGGAGAAGTGGTTTGGGGAAGGCAGAATAACTCAAAGTCATTGGTTTTAATGGACTTCACATTCCTCATTATGAAGTGACATACTCCGCTTCACATTGTGGAGTTCTCCACGGATTCCACGTTACTCAGTGAATCATTTCATGGAGCAAATTGGGGCACTTCGCCCACCACCGCCTACAGTACTGTAACTCACATGCTGTATGGGAAGGAACACGAATGCCTATGGTTGTACTTCCCCAATGAGCTGTAGCACAAAACTCCCCTGCTTAAAAATGCTTATTAATGAGTACAGTGATGGAGTGGTGAAGCCTGGAGAGATACTACAAAACATGCTTACAATACATCCAAGTAACTAGTAAAAAAAATGAATGGTGTGATTTGTGACGTGATTGTGAATCATGATTTATGACTGCATTTGTGACCATGATGATGAAGAACATGATTCGGTGTCGACGGTGTGAGATAACCAATATGGAACTGTACTGGGAATGCAAATGCCTACGGCTGTACTCCCCCGATGAGCTGTAGCAGAAACTCCCTGACTTAAAAACGCTCATTAATGAGTACAATGGTGGGGTGGTGAAGCCTGGAGAGATACTACAAAACATGCTTACAATACAGTCAAGTAACTAGTCAAAAAATTAGTGTTGTGATTTGTGACGTGATCGTGAATTGTGATTTGTGACTGCATTTGTGACCGTGATGAAGAATGTGATTTGTATCACGAGTGACTCGTGATGATGGTCCTGACTTAAAAATGCATATTAATGAGTACAATGTTCATGCAGAATTGTGCACCACACCTGTCCAGTACTCTGAAAGGAAGCCAAAGAAACAACTGTGACTTAAGTTACAGATGGAGATTGAGCCCTAAAGAGGTGCAAATGCACGGACAGATTAAGATTGCACTGCGAACTGAAGAGATGCAGACACAAAGGCACAACACCTAACCAGTGCTCACCATCAGAAATTCAAATCTGGAAGAGAATACCTTTGCCGGTTGGAGTGGGCCACGGGGGGCAGGCAGTGTGCTGCACTGCTGTAGTAACAGTCACTAGTACTAGTACCAGTAAAAATACCACAAAGAAGTACAAAAATTATACAACTGCAGTGGATAGCAGGTTCACATTGCTGAAATTATTATGTGGCACAATAAAAGGTGTCTGATTTGATGACACGCATCACACACATACTCACACACACACTAAGTAATGCGTAGCAAATTAAAAACTTCAGTAATATAGCCACATATTTTAAACAAACTAAAATTATGCACTGCTGCACCACAACAATCATCAAAAAAATGGCAAGAATTATTGAAAATATCACTGTGTGTATATTAACAGAGTTATACAAGAAAAACATCACCAAAACAGAAAACACTGTCTTTTTTTCCAAGTTAATCTACCTACACCACAGATACGCCCCTCTGCCAAAGCACACTTCCACTGTCTCTCAGTACACAGACTGAATGTTGTACATTAACATTCAAAATCCACACACAAACAATAAACGCTCGATGATATGAGCACAGGAGGGTTTCCTATAATCGAGGAACTAAAGTTTCAGCAAAAAAAAAAGAATCAAAAAGGCGTTTTTAACAGCTTTTAGAAGGTTTGAATAGCAGAGAGCTCTCACAGCAGATTGTCTCCTACAGCTTCCTACACACAATACCCCAAACTGAGGCTGCGCAGAACAATCTAGAGCCCATGTGACCTAAAATCCCATAGATCACTGCAAAATACACCTTTGGAGCTCAAAAACAAGGCGAAGTGAGGCGAAGTACATTTTTTTCAATGTACTTCGCCTTAAGAATTGGTGGAGTAGTGGTTTGGGAAGGCAGAGTAATGTGAAGTCATTGTTTTCAATGGACTTTGCATTACCCATTATAACGCAAAGTACTCTGCTTCACATTGCAGAGCACTCCGCGAAGTCGCCTTCACTTTGTGAATCACTTCGCGGAGCGAATTGGAGCCACTTCATCCTTCTCTAGTCCCGGAAGGTGATTCCATGCTGTGACCATAAAATCACCTTTTGGGACTGAGTAATGAAATGACAGTGCCAGTGTTCACGAGGTGTGGTCCCAAGAACCCCATGTTGAAAATTTGGGGTCAAAATTCCTAAAAATAGCTGAGATATCAACATAAGTTGAAAACCCCATTTACAGCCATTATACAGGCGTACCCTTAATTCCTCAGTTTGCAGTTTGGCTTTGAAGAGTGTAGACATGTCCCAGTCCAGAGAAGACAGCAGCCGCCGACCTCAGAGATAAATATGGGTATAAGTATGGGGTAAGGGGGTGGGTGTAGAGAGGGAGGGTTGGATGGGGAAGGGGATGGGGAAGATGGCGAGGGACCATTTTCTTTTTTTACAGGATAAAAAAAAGACATTGGGGGACAGTTTTCTTTTTTTTTTTACAGGGCATAAAACTTGTTTATTTCAGGACACTAGTAGTGGGCTCCCCAGTGTCGGGGGGGTAGATAATGCTGACAAAGGGATTGGGCACTTCGATGTTGGCACAGGAAGGGAAAAAGAGGGAGTGGGGTGGACTGAACGCAGCAGGAGTGGTTATTGTGCTGCTGGGACAGGGAACAGAGCGAGTGAGGTGGACTGAACACAGAGGGAGGGAGTGGGAGTGGTTATTGTGCTGCCAGCAAGGGAACAAAGGGAGCGGGGAAGACTGCACACAGAGGGAGGGAGTGGGAGGGGTTATTGTGCTGCTGAGATGGGGAACAGAGGGAGCAGGGTGGAGAGCACGCAGAGGTAGGGAGTGGGATGAGTTACGGTGCTGCTGGGATGGGAACAGTGGGAGTGGGGTGGAATGAACACAGAGGGAGGGGTTATTGCGCTGCCCAGATAGGTAACGAGGGTTGGGCCAACAGCACTATGCAAATGAAAGAAATAAAGCGCTTTCATTGGAATGCTTCATGTCTGTGAACTAGAGAACGGCTTCCAGCTGTGAAATTCAGACTACTGTCACAGTCTGGTTGCATTCTCATTGGTCTGTGAGAGACGAGCCCACTGTAGATTGCTGTGCATTGGACTTGTCCCTGACACACCTCTCAAATGTCGTTCTACCACAAGATGTTTCTTGTGCATGTGCAAAGAAATATAAGAAGAGCAACACCCACCAACTCTGCTTCGCAGTACAAAGAACTAACGTGAATCAAACATAGATAAAACATTCTTTTACTTTAGTACTCACATATCCATAACAGTAAAATAAAGGAGCCAGTGACAGAACAGATAGCTACAGGTTCTCCCAACTTCAGTAAAATAAATAGACATGCAGACCATACATTCATCATAGAACCTAAAGAAGAACAGGAACTAGAAATAACAGAACATGGAATTAATAGGCCTTTAAAAAATATCCGAATTTTGCTCACAACCAAAAGCCTTTAAAAGGAAATGTGAGCAAGATTTAAAAAGACTATTTGCATTTGATGTGAGAGACTCAAACTTCAGCAACAGCAGCAAGCTGAGGAGAGAAGCAATTAAAAGCCTAAAAAGCTATCCTCCGCTCACTTTAAAACCTGCCGATGGCGGGACAGTGATCCTGGACAGTGGATTGTACGTGCATGAAGTGACTTGGCAATTATCTGACAACAGGCTCTATAAAAAAAATTTAGGTTAATCACGTTAATTTCAACAAAACAAGTTTATCAATGTATTATTGCTGATGCTGTAATTTTTTAGTATTATAACAGATGAGACAGATGATTTCCTGATTACAGAACACCTGGTGCTGGCATATACAATATATATATATATATATATATATATATATATATATATATATATATATTGATAGAACATAGGGCCTTTATCTGCTGGCAATTTTGTATATATATATATATATATATATATATATATATATTTCCAGCTGATAAAGGCCCTATGTTCTATCAAGTCTGCTTGATTGTGCAGCTAGCAGCCCTTATAATCAATCAATCAAAATCTTTATTTATCCAGGCAAAACATCGTTGAGCATAGCTCATTTGCAGGATGGACCTGGTTAGGTTAAGCTGTTACAAACATATATGTGCAACCAGACAAGGTAATACAAAAGGTTTAAAGATTATAAAGCATACAGCAATCATAGATAATCGTACAGAGACATTCTTTATACATGCGATATCAATACATCGAACACGATCTTTAATTGTTCAACTAAGCAAAGTTATTCGATGTGGAGTTGCAAGATGGGCCAGGGTGGAACACGATGGATATAACAGAACAGAGTGATGTGACTGAGTACAGAGGGATATTTGAAAACAAATCCATAAAAGACAACAGAGCATACAAGAACTAGTGTTCGAGACAATAGTGTAGAAGGATGGCATATGCATGTATTCGGTCTGGACACAGAAATGAGGGAGTGGAAAAGGGAAGAACGTGGAGGTAAGAGGAGAGGCAGGACTGGAGGGACCTAATGGGATGAGAAGGGAAAAAGTAGCAGGTAAGCAGAGTTCAGGAATGTGAGGGGATGAGGAAATGGCTAGGGATGCAGAGGGGAGAGTGGCAGGGGAGTGGGCACGGAAATGGTCTCGACCAGAGGATACAAGCAGTTTCTATCCTGATGATGGGGGACAGAGGATAAGTGGGGGGAAGGGAGAGAGTGGGGCAGAGGTGTGGAACGAGAGGATGGAGAGACTAGGTCTTGGAAGGTCAGTAGACGGTACCAGAAGTTTATTTTGTTAGCATACTGTGCATGGCAGAATAGGGTACTATGAGAGACACAGACCCAGAGCAAGGGTGGGAGAAACAATTGCAGACTTCTTTGAATGATAGGGAGTATAAGCTCTTGAAGGCGGAGAAGCAGACAGGGGTGCACAGTTTAAGAGTTTTTTGTATTTTGTTCCAAAGTGCAGGCAGCACATAGCTTATGGCTGCTCTGCCAAAGCGAGATTTGGCCATAGGTACTTTGAGTGAGAGGAAAGACGAGCTTCGTAGAGCATAATTACCTATTGTGTTTAAAGGAAGGCAATTGATGATGTAATGAGGTAATTTTTTTGAAATAGCTCTGAAGGTCCAAAATGCAGCGTTCCTCTCTCTTCTAGATTTAAGGAAAGTCCAACCTACAGCCATGTACTGAGAACAGTGATGTGTGCCATGTGGGAGACCCATAATGAACCTCTGGGCTCTGTGGTAGAGTGTGTCCAATTTTGACAAACAATAGGTAGGGCAATGACTATAGATGAAATCCGCATAATCTATCAACAAAAGAAATGTGGATTGGACCAGCCGTAGCTTGGCGTCTCTGGTAAGGAATTGGTTGATTCTAAAAAAGATTCCTAGCCTCTGCCTTAGTCGTTTTAGTAGATCATCAACGTGTTCAGTGAAGGTGAGTCTATGGTCTAGCCACAAACCCAGGTACTTGAATTTTGGGACATATTCCAGTTTTTCACCTAATAAAGTGGGGATCTGGGGTACTGGGCCAGCAGTTGCAGAGTTGGTTAAAGGGTAGATGGAGAGAAGAGCATTGCTTTCGTTTTTTTGGCATTGAGGAGGAGCTTTTTATGAATAAGTTGTCTCTGGAGAAGATTGAATTCAGATTGTAAATCTTCATAGGCCGCTAATGGTGTTGGTCAACATAAGTATAAGACAGTATCATCTGCGAACAGGTGAATACTAGCTTTATTTATGCAGGAGTCGATGTTATTGATGTATATTGCAAATAGCAGTCCTAGGATAGATCCCTGGTGCACTCCCCGCTGGACAGGTTTAAGGGGTGACAATTCACCTTCAGCTTTTACTTGCTAGCGACGTCCTGTAAGAAAGTCAGTGAACCAACACAATGATGAGGAGTCCATGCCTATGGACTGCAGGGAGAGGAGAAGCAGGCTGTGGTCCACTGTGTCAAAAGCCTTGTTTAACACCGGCCTGCTGGCGCAGAGGTAGGGTTACCGCTTGAGGTGCCAGTGACCCGGGTTCGGGAACGGACTCGGGCAGCTGGAGGGTTGGCTGGGGAGAGGAGGATTCAGCGCCCAACGGCTGCTCTCCTCCTCTGGGGAGGGAGGGGATGCCTGTCCCGCAGCTCTACCGCCACCTGGGTGACCACGGGTGGAGGTGCAGCGGGACTGCATACAGAAGGAGGACGGGGCTGAGACCGGAGCGCCTGCCACGCCCGACGCAGCGCTGCCCCTAGGTCTCCCTAGCGTGCTCACGTCCTGTGGGAGGGGACAGAAAAATGGAAAAAGGAACCTGTCATGGAGGACGGAGACGGGACCCGACTGCCCCAGATAATCCATAACCGGGCTATCTCTGGATGCCACAGATGGACCTCCTGACACACATTAATGGACTGGAGGGGGTTAAATGGGTCTCCCCCCTCCTCCCCGCCCAGGGGGGTAGGCCGAGGCAACATGGAGGTAGGTCCGAGCGACACCACGGTAGGTACCCGGGGAGAGACTAGGGGAGCACAGTCTAGGGATTCCCTGAAGAAGTTCCACCACGGCAGAGAGAGGGGCTAAAAAAAAAAAGCCTTGTTTAGATCCAGAAATACAGCACAGACATAATTCTTAAGGTCCAACTCCCTCTGCCAATCATTGGTCACTTTGGCAAGGGCCGTGATGGTGCTATGGTTAGCCCTAAACCTGGACTGCATTGGGTTTAGTAGATTTAATGTTTCAAGATGGGACCACAGCTGTGTATTCACTATTTTCTCCAATAGTTTGGATAATACTGGAAGGATGGAGATCGGCCTGTAATTGTTGAGGTCACAGGGGGTCCCTGAGTTAAAAAGAGGGATGACATGTGCAGTCTTCCATGAGGGTGGCAGAATACCCTGAGACAATGATAGATTAAATAGGTGGGTGATCGGCACAGCTAGTACGTGATAGGCAATCTTTATAAAGTATTGGTCTAAGGAGTCAGCACCAGCGGTTTTCCTGATATCCATTTGCAGAAGGAGATCTTCAACCTCTTTTAACTATGCAGGTTGGAATTTAAATACCGAGTCAGTGATACTGCAGCTGCCCCTCTTGTGACTCTCCCTCTTACCCTGTCCCATCCCCTTTTGAAGCAGCACACTGTTCTACAAGATACCACTTCCTTTGGCAATGCGTTCCACCCTGACACCACCCTCTCTGTAAAGAAGTGTCTCCTAATTTCCATCCTGAACCTTCCCCCTACCAATCTCAGATCATGCCCTCGAGTGTCCCTCCCCTCCCTGAATTTGAAAAGCCCCTCTGTGCCCATCTTATTTATTCCTTTCAAGTCCTTGAAGGTTTTGATCATGTCCTCCCTATCCCTCCTCCCCTCCAGGGAGTACAAGTTCAACTCCCTTAGTCTGCTCTCGTAGGGTATGTCCCCTAGTCCCCGGACCATCTTCGTTGCCCTGCACTGCATCCCCTCCAGTAACCTAATGTCCTTCTTCAGGTATGGTCACCAGTACTGCATTCAGTACTCCAGGTGTGGTCTAACCAGTGACCTATATAGCAGTTGGATCACCTCCCCTCCAGAGGATATTCCCTTGGCAATACAACCCAACATCCTGTTGGCCTTTGCAGCTGCCTTTCTACACTGTGCTGGGTTATTCATTGTGCCCATTATGATAACCCCAGATCCTTCTCCTCCTCCTCCTCTGTCTTGGCTAGTTGAGTCCCCCCCCCCAAATCTGGTAGCTCCTCCTTGGGTTTTTTGCACCGAAATGTAGCACCTTGCACTTCTTGTCATTGAACCCCAGCTGCCAAGTGTCCGACCAGGCCTCCAGTTTTGCCAGATCATCCTGCAACCCCTGCCACCCTACCAAGTCATCCACTACTGTTCTCATCTTGGTGTTGTCTGCAAACAGACTGATCTTGCTCTTGTTGCCTATTAAGATGTCCGCTATGAAGATCCCAAACAACACCGGCCCCAGTACAGAGCCTTGTGTACCCTGCTTGTCACTGCCCTTGGAGATGAGAGCTCCCCTCCTGCCACTACCCTCTGATGTCTCCCCAGACACCAGTTCACCACCTATCCCATCAACTTTGCCCCTGTCCTATTGCCTTCCAGCTTACTACCTAGCCTCCTATACGGCACCAAATCTAATGCCTTACTGAAGTCCAGGTATAGGACATCCACTGCATGGCCCCTGTCTAATTGCCTGGTTACCCAGTCATAGTACTCCACCAGGTTGGTCTGACAGGATCTGCCTGAGACAATCCCATGCTGTCTGCTGTCCTGCAACCCATTTGCCTCTTGAAGGGGAAACCAGCCTCTCCTTCAGGATTGTCTCCATCAGCTTTCCCATGATGGATGTGATATTTACTGCTCTGTAGTTCCATGGCTCATCCCTGGGGACACTTTTGTGGAAGGGTACCATGTGCGCCATCTTCCAGTCCTGAGGCACCCTCCCTGAGTCCAGGAAGGCATTGAACAGGTCTGCCAAGGGTTCTGCTAAGATTTCTGCCAGCTCTCTCAGCATCCTGGGGTGTATTCCCAGGAGCCTTGTCCACCCTCAGTGCCCTCCAGTACTCTGCCCACTGGAATTCCCCTTCTGTCACCACCCCCACCGTGCCTACCCTCCCACCCCCCTTGGGTACAGCCCCCCCTTCTCTTTATAAATACTGAGCAGAAGTTTTCATTTAATGCTTCTGCCTGTTCTGCCCCTGTTTCCACCCACCCCCATCCCTCTTAATCCTTATGATTTGGTCGTTACAGCTCCTTTCCCCTGATTTACCTGAAGAAGTCCTTCTCCCCTCCCAATGCCTTGTGCCAGCCTGAGTTCCTGAATGCCTTGGCTACCCTGACTGCCCTTGTCTTCTCCTCCTTCGACTCCTTCAGGTATTCA
This sequence comes from Neoceratodus forsteri, assembly GCA_016271365.2. NCBI lineage: Eukaryota > Metazoa > Chordata > Ceratodontiformes > Ceratodontidae > Neoceratodus > Neoceratodus forsteri. The sequence goes on from JADMNL010000027.1 coordinate 48,244,962, forward strand.
TCTCTGTCCTCTCCTTCCTGTTTTTGTACCTCAAAAAGGTGACTGTTTTCTTCCCTACTTTTCCATGACCTCCCCACTTACCTAGCTAGATCTCCTGCCCAGCTTTCTTACTCTGGACCCTTGCACATGATTTGGTTGCCTCCTCAATTCCCAGTTTAATGACCTCCCAATTCTGGTCAGTGTCCATATTTGGATGGTTCCTGGCCAGATACTAACATACTATTTGTCAGCAGATTAGGCCTTACAGACTATCGAGCCTGTTCGAACCTTAGATCCTTAGTTGGGTGCCGAGGCTCTCCCATCCCTTGTGCTCCAGAAACCCCCTATTATCCATCCCCACCCCCTTGGGACAGGCCATCATCTGATACATCCACTTTCTGTGTCTGTCCCACCCTCTCTTGAAGCCCTCCACTGTGGATCTCTGAACCAGCTCACCAGGCAGTGCATTCCAAGGGTCCACCACCTCAGTGAAACCTCCTCCTCTTTCCCCCTCACCTTCCACCTTCCAACTTCAAACCATGCCCTCTGGAATACCTCCTGCTTTAGTCTAAAGATCCCCTCCATGTTTACCCTATTTATTTCCTTGAGGTACTTGAAGACCTCAATCATGTCCCCCCTGTCTCTCCTCTCCTCCAATGAAAACAGGCAGAGCTCCTCAAGTCTGTCCTCAAACGTCAAATCCCCTAGCCCTCGTATCATCTTAGTTGCCCTCCTCTGTACCCTCTCCAGGAGCTGTATGTCCCTCTTCAAGTGTGGTCTCCAGTACTGTACACAGTTCTCAAGGTGTGGTCTGACCAGTCCATTGTACAGCGGCAGAATCACTTCCTTGCTCCTAGAGGTGATCCCCCTTACGATGCATCCCAACATCCTGTTTGCCTTGCTAGCCGCTCTCATGCACTGCTCAGAGTTATTCATACATGCATCCACCATGACCCCTAGGTCTTTTTCCCTATTGAGGCCTCCCAGCACCTCCCCTCCCAGGGTGTACCTGTGTTTAGGGTTTCTGACCAAGATGCAACACCTTGCACTTGGTGATATTAAATTTATTTCCATGTGTGAGCCCAGCTTTCCAAGGTGTCCAGGTCCCTTGCAGTGCCAACCTCCCTCTTCTCCTCAACTACTGCTCCCATCTTGGAGTCATCCGCAAGAGACCTCATTTCACTACATACACCCTCCCTGATGTCCGATATGTATGCATTAAACAGGATCGGACCCAGGACTGAGCCCCCATGTGTACCCCACCAACCTCTCTAGGGTTCAAGAGCCCCCACAGACCATTCTGGGTGCATCCAGTCAGCCAGTTTTCAATCCATCTGACCATCAAAGGGCCTACTCCTAACCCCATCAGTTTCTCCACCAGACCATTGTGGGGGACAGAGTCAAACCTTGCTGAAGTCCAAGAATAATACATCCACAGGCTTTCCTTGTCCAGTTCTGATGTTACCCATTCATAGAACTCTCAAGGTTGGTTTGATATGATCTACCTGGCACAAACCCATGTTGCTCGACTATCCAGACCTCCCACCTCTTCCCAAGTACATCCCCAATCGTTCCTTTGGTATACTCTCCATTAATTTTCCCACCCGAGGTCAAACTGATGGGTCTATAGTTACCTGGTACTTCCTCAACCCCTCTTTATGGATTTGGCACCACATGTGCTCTCGGCCAATCCCTAGGTACCCTCCCTGTCTCAAGTGACCTGTTGAAGAGCTCCGCCAGGGTGCAGCCAGTATGTCCGCCAATTCCCATAGTACCTCGGATGAATGCCATCCGCCCAGGAGATTTGTCTTTCTTTAGCCTTGAGGGCTAACCACACCCTTTTGGCGGAGATAGCATCATCTCGTCCCTCCACCTTACTGGCTTTTTTATCCTTATCCAGATGTGACACCCTGGGGTACCTCCTCCTCTTGCCCATTTCTGTTGCCCCTGATCCCACTTACTGCCGCTTCATCCCTCTGTGCCTTGCTTTGTAGAGTTATCCCATCCCCTTCCTAGTGAACACAGAGACAAAGTACTCATTAATACTCTGCCTGGTCTCGCCTCTTCCACCCACCCTCCTTCTGATCTCAATCTGCTGAGATGGCCCTTAGTTTTTCTCCACCTCAATGTACCAGAAGAACCCTTTTCCCTCCATGTATCCTCTGTGCCAGCCGCTGCTCTTTACTGGACTTTGCTTCACACACCATACGGTGACTTTTCTAGATGCAAAATGGTACATTTCTTATCCCTATCCCCTTGTTGTTTTATATTTTTGTAGGCATCTTCTCTGCTGACTGCTACAAGTACCTCACTGGACCACCAGCATGGTTTATGTGACCTTGCTCCCTTACGTTTCAACTTAAGCATGAATCCTGACTGCCTCATGAAGTCCCGTTTATGATCTCCCATCTCCTTTCAACACTTGTCATTGATGTAATCCCTTTAAGTGATCCTTGAGAATATTTCCCATGCCCACAAAGTCTGCTCCTGCAGTCCACTGCCAGATGTCCTAGATCTCATCCTCCCTCATGCTTATTTGAAACCAGACAGTATTGTGTCACTCCCAGTCAGGGGCTCCTGTACAACCATGTCCCTACCAGATCCCCATCTGCGGAACCACGCTCCAGGACATGCCCCTCCCTGTAGGCTCCATCACATGCTGTGTTAAGAACACATCCTAGAAGCCATCCAGCAGCCTCCTGCTTCTTGGCCACCTTAGAGGACTTGGTTCCCCAGTTGTGTACCTGGTATATTAGGTCCCCATCAGCACCACTCCTTCCCTTTTGGTCCACACTGGGCAATGATGTTGTCCAGAAAACCATCCTCTAGAATATCACTTATCCTGCGGGGCCTATATACTACACCCAGCTTGACCTTATCTCCTGCTGGGATCGTAAGGTGACCCATAAGGCCTCCACGCTTCCCTCTGCCTCTTCTACTCCTAGCAATTTCTATGTCATCTCTAATGAACATAGCCACTCCACCCCTCTGCCCTTCTTTTCTATCCTTCCTAAACATAGTGTACCCCTGTCATGCTTAGGTCCCAGTCATGGTTTTGTTGGCTCACGCCTCCGTGACGCCGCCACATCCACCCTCTCTAACAGCATGGCTCTGGAACTCTGGCAACTTGTTTCCCAAACTCCTGGCATTTACTAACACCAACCCCCACCCTTATCCCTGATCCCTTTGTCAAACCCCACCCAGATTCCTTATACTTCCATCCTCCCTCTGCCCTCCTGAAACCTCCACCTCCAGTCTGTCCCCCTCTTGGGCTTGAAGGCTACTCCTTCATACTGGAGAGGGCTTCAGCCCTCCCTTATCCCTTCCCCCTCACAAGTTTAAACCCACCTTTCTTGAATGTAGTCAGCCATCCCCTGTTTAAGGACTTCTCCCTAATCGGGGCAGAGATAAAGCCTGTCCTTGGCATATAGTCCCTTATCCTCCCAAACTCCATTCCAGTTCCCTCACCTCAACCCACTCTCTTCACCCCCACTTCCTGAGCCAGTCATTAACCTCTGTGAGCTTCATTTTTTTCTCCACTGAGGCCTTTTGGTACTGGCAATATTCCAAAAAGGAAATGTTGCATCCATTATCTCGACAGACTTGGCAAGTTCTTGAACCTTGCTTTGGATTTCCAAAACGCTATTTCCTCTAGATCGTTAGTTCCCAAATGCACCAGGAACCGTTTCTCTCACATTCCCTAACCATTTCATACACAAATGAACTTTGTTTGTGCACTGTCAGCCAGAGATACTACTACCTTCACCTGGCTATGCATCCACCCCGTCCCTCCCACTGGATACCCTTTAATCATCGAGTCTCCCAATAACAGAACCTTAACACCGCCATCATCCTTATGGTTACCCACTATGCCCTCTCAGCCCCTTCCCCCTTTATTCATGATCTCAATTCCATGGGAGGCTTCCTGCTCATTAGGGCCCCTGTCACCCTCCCCTTTCTGCCTCCTCGTTATTTTGCCCACTTAACTCAAACCCCTCTGGATAGGTGTCCCTTTAACCCTCTCTTATCCGAACCATTTATCCTGGCCCTGATGGTCCCTTCCCACACCACCATCCTCCCCTTGTAATGAGTACCCCTGCCTCCAGAGGCTCTCTGTGGTCCCTTTAGCTAGGGCCCCATCTCTTGGTACTGACCCCCTGCTGAAGGGGGCTCCTTCCCACCTCCTTGTCTCCCAGTTTCTCCAATCATGCTCTCCTCCTCATGTCTGCAATATGTTGCATCTCCCGATTTGTTTAACATTTATGTTTCCCTCTCCCTCTGGGACTATTTCTATCCTTTCCATTGCTGGTCTGTGATGCCCTATGGGTATCAGTCTCCCTCCCCCCGGCCTCTGTATAAGTTTTCTCATTTCCACCAACCCCTTCCTCCCCCTCTAGGTTGCTTAGTAGCTCAAATTTATTGTGACACTGTATGTCAGCATCCATCAAGTAACCCGAGTTTCCCCTGACTGCACCTCTAAACTGCCCCTCTTCTTCCCCTCTTGCTCTGTTGACCTTAGGAGCTCCCTTCCCACAGTCTGCTGTTTTAGGCTTCCGCACAACAGCCCCTCCTGACTCTTCCCCGCCACTCTCTTTGTATTCAGAATGTTCACTCTGTACACTTTCCCCTTAGTGTCAACATCCCTATCCAAGGGTCCTCTGTCCCTAATATCCCCCCTCCTGCTTGCTGTAACATAACGTCCTGTAATTTCAGAGTGTTGCCCCAGCCTCCCCTCAGCCCCACCCTTCTGCTGCCCGTATCCACATCCCTTATCCTTGGACACCCCCAGCTCCCCCAGCTTACTCCCCCAACCAATATACCTCACTCTGATACAAGATAGCTGTCTCACAGAGCCGGGCATCCTCCCTCTCCAGGCCCAATTGAGAATTATTGCCATCCCACAGACTGTGCAGCCTACAACCCTTCAAGATGCCTGCCATGGTGGAATATGGCCACCCTGTTTATCCCCTCTGTTTATAATGGCACCCCCTTTCCTCAGTCCTTTTCCCTGAATACAGTTTCTCTCTATACTGACTGCAGTTATTTACAAACCCATTTCAACCCCACCAATAAAGTTCTCAAGTCTCACAAACACATACAGTCCAGTGTGTGTTCAGTCCCACTAACAGTGTGTATATGCAGACATCAGGTACCGTATGATGTCACAGGCCCACCAGCTCCTGTTGCTTTGAATTTCTGTCCCAAACAGAAATACTCAGCCCTTCAATCCCAACTCCCAGTGGCTTTTCAGTATTTAAGGTAAACAACACATTTAAATTTCACTCTAATTAACCCTGCCAAACAACTGTTCCCAAGCCTCCAAAGTTACAATATCACAGCTCAAGTAGCAGTTCTAACTCAAGGTAATAATTTTTAACACATAGAACTAATTGCACTTACAAAACTATTCAAATATTTCAGTTAAAACAGAATATAACCCCAGACCTCTGTCCTTACTAGCCTGCTGCTTATGTTCCCAAGTGAACAATGAAAGCCAAGGTAATTCCTGTTAAAGACAAGGTAATTCCTGCTATGTGTGATTTTGTATTTTCTTGAAACTTGGCTTCCCAGCCAAATGCCCTTTGGGGTAACCCTTGCCTCAGTGTTTACGTACAGAGGTTCTTTGTCTTTTAAATAGTTTTTTTATTTTAATGGGTTCACCACAATATATCCCAGGCACACTGCCTTAGGGGTAGCTGGTCCATTCCACTGGGGTGTCAAACAGACGAGGCATACTGATGAGTCCTGGTGGACCTAAACACGTGTCTATGTCTTCTGTTAGCACCTTTGCAAACTGTGTGAGAGGCCTTTTGGCACCATGCAATTCTGCTTAAAGTTGGACTAGCATAACATTCTGTGGTGATTTGCATATGTAGCCCATGATGCTTTGCATTGTGGGGGCATGTGTGATTTTGTAAATTCCTGCTAATGTCCCCTTCCCCTAACACCAGGCAAACAACACATTTAAATTTCACTCTAATTATCCCTGCCAAACAACTGTTCCCAAGCCTCCAAAGTTACAATATCACAGCCCAAGTAACAGTTCTAACTCAAGGTAATAATTTTTAAAACATAGAACTAATTTCACTTACAAAACTATTCAAATATTTCAGTTAAAACAGAATATAACCCCAGACCTCTGTCCTTACCAGCCTGCTGCTTATGTTCTCTGTACTATTTCCCCATCCTCCTGAGGTCAGCCTTTCTTTAGTCTAACACCATTGTACCTGTTTCTACTCCCTCCTTGCCCGTATTTATCATGAACCACACTGAGTGGTGGTCAATCCCCATCAGCGGTTCCTCCACTCTCAGCTCCTTCTCAAACTCCCCCATTAGTCAGCACGTGGTCTAGGGTGCTTCCTAACTGGTTGGCTCTCTGACCATTTGCAATAGGAAGCTGTTTTGGAAGGCATCCAGAAGTACCTGCTCCCTTCTATTTGTGGTGGCTGGGATATCCCAGTCCTCTCCCGGCAGATTGAAGTCACCCACAATCACCATGCTACCCTTCCTGCAGGTCCTTCTAATCTGTCCCGCTAGTTCCCTGTCTAACTCTTCTGTCTGAGAAGGCAGCCTGTACACCATTCCCATCCTGAGAGTCCTATCTTTACTGCTGTGTGGGCGAAGCTCCGCAGACATTTTGCTATCACTGTAGAAGAACAGCAGATCACCTCTGGAATGTGACCCTGTGTTCTCCTACAGTGATGTAGCAACATCATGACAGTGCTGACTCCATATGTGCTGTCCTCTGCAATGGAGCTCCCTTCCACAGCATGGTCACCCCCCATGGTGCACTACTTTGCAAATATACTTCCGCTACAACTGCACACACGTGAGTGTCGCACATGCGTGGTTTCACTGCCGCTGCCATCTTTTGAATTGCAAACCATTGCCACCCTGAAACTGGTGCCCCAATGTCGCCACTGCAGCTCCATAACTGCACCAATATTGCCATCACCACCGCTCTGAGAATCATGTTGCCGTCACTCTGCTACCCGGACAGGTAAGAGCTCAGCACAGCCATATCGGCTCTGATCAGAGTTTGTTTGAATCTTGGAGCTGTATTCATAATGACTCCTTATTGCCCTCATCCCCTTCCTCCCAGACACACTTCAGTCCTTCTCTCACATACAGAACAGAGAACACCAGGAGGAAGGAACTGCTGTTATAATTAAACTTCTTTACTGTGACCATATTTCCTCCTTCCTCCCTCCTCCCACCACCCTAAACCAGTTCTACTTTTATAGGCACAAGATTTAACTGACAACAGGAACTTCCTGTTTGGGAGCAGGAAGAGAGTGATCACAGAGCCACCAAAGACTCACCATCCTAGAAGGAAAAGAGTAGCTCTCCATCCCCCCTAGCTGCTGGAGGTCTGACTCTGAGCAGGTAAGAAGGAGACTACTGAGAAATATAGGAATGTATTGTCTCAGAACAGGAAGATCAGCAGCTTAAAGGGCACAGAGGCAGTAAATAAGTAGGGAGAAAAAAATAAACAAACAGCGGAAAGATTAAGTATTCCATACAGCAGTTAAGGGGCCAGAAATAAGACATGATGGGAGTGGTGCAGTGCAGTGGCTGTGTAGCAGCAGTCTTCTGGGAAACATTCTGGAGGATGCGGTGTTGTCCCATCTGCAGGCACCTCTCTGGGCTGAGGGAGGAGGTTGCTCATCTCCAGGCTGAGTTGGCCAGGATTTGTGGGACCTCCTCTCCCACCCAAGGACCACTAGGGCCACTGCCGTTGCCTCAAAGGTTGTCAAGAAAGAGGAGCAGTTGGACCACAGTAGGCTCAGGGAGGGTGAAGGTGGTGGAACAGAGATGCATCCCTCCAGTTGTACCTCTCCACAATTCATATGCCATTCTGGCAAAGTGTGGTTCCTCTATGGAGGCACCCACAGTGGAGACCAATGAGGATGCTGGGAACATCCACAAAGGAGACCCACAGGAGGGTGGCATGGGACCCCACAGGGGAAGGAAACAACACCTGGTGGGGGACTCCATTGTTAGGAAGGTAGAACTGGGGGAGGAAGGGGAGAGGGAGGTTAGGTGCCTGCCTGGCGCCATGGCTTGGAGGGACAGGGAGTGAATCCTCAGGATCTTTGGACCAGCTGCACAGGGGAGGGAGCTGGATGTCATTGTCTACCTAGGGGCAAATGACCTGGCTAAGGAAGGGATCAGAGCAGTGCAGAAAGAGTTTGTGGAGTTGGGGAGGGGCCTTAGACAAGTAGCACGTATGGTAACCTTCTCAGAGGTGCTGCCTATCTATTGCATGGGTGAGGCTAGGGTGCTTCACACCATGGGATTCAATCAATGGTTGAAAAACTGGTGCAGAGCTCAGGGATTTGGCTCATTGGGGACTGGGGGTCCACATGGAGGGATGCAGGCCTATACTGGCATGATGGACTGCATCTGTCCAGGAGGGGAACCATGATCCTGAGTGATAGGTTTAAATGCTTCATTGGCAAGCATTTAAACTAGCCAAGGGGGGAGGCACTGGAAAGGAGCAGGGAAATCCTAGCCCCCTCCCCAAAATAAATCAGGGTAGTAAGTGAGGAAACACCAAGATAGAGATGTCGACAGGCAGAAGTGCAGGGGAAAATGGAGAAAATGACAAATGCAGTATGGACAGGGATGGGGCAAAAAGAGGTAAGGCCAGCAAGAAATGGAGGGTAATGAGTACCAATGCCCATAATCTGGGCAACAAGCTCCCTGAACTGGTGGCCTTGATGGAAGAGGGATGCCTGGATATTGTAGCAGTCACAGAAACATGGTACACAGAGAACCATGACTGGGATGTTAGCATACCAGGGTACACAACCTACAGGAGAAAGAGGGAGGGGAGAAGAGGGGGTGGAGTAGCTCTCTATGTAAGAGAAGGGATAAAAGCAACTGAACAAAAGAGTAAACAGGGAGGAGAGGAGGCACTGTGGGTCACTTCAGAGACTGGAAATGGCACCACAATCTGCACAGGGGTTGTATACAGACCCCCATGTCAGGGGGAAGGAATGGACAAGGATATTTATTTATTTATTAGTTTTTGGTAACCGGGAAAGTGCGCTAGGCAACAGACCTGCCTATTTTCAGGCACGACCCGGGAGAACACAGGACATTGGTTACAATATGCAGAAATGCACAGACATAATACAGGTGTACAGGAACAAAACAAGATATACATTGAGTAGCACAGTAATAGTTACATAAGGGTACATTTTAGGCATAGATCATAATAAGGATGTAAAATAAAACAATTAGGGTAACTATAAGACAGTTGAGGACATTAAAGACATCAAGGTTCATAGCCACCTAGACAAACATATTGCATTAGGAGAACATTAGTGTAGTACTCAGGATCAGACCCGACAGCCTGCAGTGGGACAAAGCATATTAAGAGCATTTGCATTGGCCAGAGGCTAGGAGGTGGGAGAAAAGCGAGTTTTTGAATTCTCGATGGGAGGCTGAAGTTTCCACCATAAGGGTGAGTGAGTTCCAGAATTTGGGAGCAAAATGGGCAAATGCCTGTTCACCCATTTTTGTCATGCAAGGTCTAGTGGGGAGCATAGGGACAGAGGAAGACCTGAGGGTACGGGTGTGTGAGGCAGGAGTCAGGAGGTTAGCAAGATAGACAGGGCAGGGAGGTCTGGACAGGGAGTCGATAAAGCACAGGGCAGGGAGGTCTGGACAGGGAGTCGATAAAGCAGCCCAGGGAGTAGGCTCGAATATCCTTAGGTGACAGCCAATTTAAGCCAGCGTAAAGGAGACAATGATGGGTAGACGTGGGGCAGTTAATGGCGGAATCTACAGATGTTGTTGTAGACAGTGTCCCATTTGTGGAGTGTGAAGAGTTTCAGCAAGAGGAGGGGAGGCATATTGAGCTGGGGTAGAAGAATACCTCTCACAACAGAATGTCTAGCAGAAGGAGTGAGGGAGTGGCACATGTGATAAAGCTCTGGCAATTTTAGCATTGTTGCCACGGCACACCATATTGACATGTTGAGACAGGTCTAGTGTGGGATCCAAAGTGACCCCAAGGTACTTGAAGAACTCAGTGTTTATGATGGAGGAAGCCATCAAGGCATTGAACCCGGAGCCTGTTCGCAGGGGCAGACAGTTTTTTAGAGGATCTGAATAGCATAGCACAGGTTTTTTCTTGGTTCAGGACTTGGTGGTTCTAGAGAGCCAGGTCTGCAGGAATTGGAAGTCATTAGTGAGAGTGGAGTTGATGGGAGCAACCGATTTTGACCCAGAGTAGAGAACAAGGTCATCTGCGTACATAAGAGTGCAGCTATGCCGGGATATAGTGGAAATATCATTTAGAAAGAGGGAAAAGAGTAGAGGTCCAAGAGTGGATCCCTGGGGAACTCCACGGGAGATGTTTAGGGGGGAGGAAAGGGCCTTGTGAAATGCTATCGCCTGAGTCCGATTGTCAAGATAGCTATGGAACCAGGAGAGGGCTTGGTCAGATGCTCCAGTGGATTGGAGCTTCTTTAGCATGAAAGGATGATGCACCATGTTGAAAGCTTTGGATAGGTCGATAAAGACAGCCCCAGTGAGAAGGCCATGGTCCATGTTATTTTTGATGTCATTTGTAAGTTGTGTCAGTGCTGAGGTGGTACTGTGACCGGGCCGGAAACCATGTTGGCATGGGGTTTGAAGATTAAACATGTCAAGGTGAGCAGCAAGCTGGCGGTGGACTATTTTTTCAAGAAGCTTGCTGAGAGTGGGCAGAAGAGATATAGGACGGTAGTTGGACATGAGTTTGACATCACCCTTTTTGTGTATAGGGATTGTTCTAGCAGTTTTCCAGGTGGATGGGACAGTAGATGTACAAGTTGAGAGGTTAAAAAGCCAGGTGATAGGTCTGGTCAGCCAAGGTGCATACTGCTTAAGTATGCAAGGATGGATGCCCTCAGGCCCTTGACCCCCGCGTGCCAGAAGGGAGTAAAGTAGCTTGCGAACTTCAAGGTATGTGGTTGAGCCAGAATGAAAGGGGGTGGGAGGGTGAGGGAGGAGAAGAGGGACAGTTAGGTTGTGGGCTAGTTAGAGTAGCGACTGGTGGCGAAGATAAAAGGGCATTGAAGGGTTGGCAATGGTGTCAGGGTTGGTGCAATGAACACCTTGAATGTTCATGTCAGCTGGATTCTGTTGCTTGTCATTGCTGAGAATGTCCTTAATTTGGGACCAGTACCTGCGCTGATTTGTAGAGGATGTTATTAGTAGGTTCCAATAGTAGGTGCTTTTGGCAATATGAATTTGTCTTTTGCAGTTGTTACTCAATGCACAATAGTCTTCGAAGTCTGCACGGAGATGGGAGATCTTACACCTGGACCAAAGTTTGTCCCTAGATTTGAGAAGTTGAAGCAGGGGGTGTGTTAGCCACTTGGTTACTTTCCCTGCCATCCTATGTGTGGTGACCGAGATGTGAAGGTTTTGAAGAGAGAGGAGGACGGAGTTGAAATATTCTGTGGCTATGTTAATGTCCTCTGTTTGGTAGAGAGGGGACCAGTTAACCTAGTTAAGGTCAGTTAAGAAGTCATCATGATTTAGGCAGGAGAGATTAGGAAAGGTTACAGTTTTAGCAGGGAGGGGAGGAATGACAGTGTTTCAGACACAGTAGATGGGATAGTGATCACTAATTGTGTCAGGTAGCACACTGGCTGAGGCAACATATTCCGTCCTGTTAGTAAGTATCCAGTCGAGGAGGGTGGCACTGTTGCCTCTGCGTGAGACCCTAGTAGGTTCATGCATGAGCTGGGATAGATTTGCCTTGCTAGCTAAGGAGGATAGGTTAGCTGAGTTTTTCTTGGACCAGTCAAGGTTAAAATCACCAAGGCAGATAATGTCATTCTTGCCTGTAACTGTAGGCAGAGACCCCAGGAGTTCAGTGATGCCTTGTGTAGCATTTTTTGGAGGGATATAAGTACAAAAACTATGGTGTTTCTTTACTCCCCCCAGAAGCAGTAGGGAGTGTAGGATTTCACAGTTTGGTAGGAGGGGGTCCTGCAGAAGGGTAATGTTTAGGTGAATTTTGAAGTAGAGGGCAAGTCCACCTCCCCTTTTAGTGCCAGGACGGTCAATACGAAGCATGCTGTATCCAGGAAAGTGGCACTGAGAGTCAGGCACTGTGGGCTTAAGTCAGGTTTCTGTGATGGCGAGGACGTCCAGGACGTTAGTATACATCCAAGCCTGGAGGTGAGGGAGGTTGGCCATAAGGCTCCTAACATTAAGGTGAGCGAAAGTTAGTCTATTGGTTTTTGGGAGGGTGGTGGCCCAGGGGGCAAGGTTATGACGGGATGCTGAGATGGGCCAGGGTTGATCTCAATGTCACAGGCTAGTATAAGAGATAAGGTTAGTAACCATGGGGGTGATGAGGCACGCCTGATAGAGAGACGTGAGTAGGCTTTGTATTGGCCAGTGAAGGTAGTCTGGCTATTGGGCTAATAAGCTTGCTGATGAAGACAGAGAGGTAGAGGTAGTGGAGTGGCAGTAGCAAGCAGGTTGGAGTAATAGAAGTCAAACTGAGCATAAGTATAGGCAGAAGCTGTCGATGTGTTCAAGCAGGAAAGCTCAAAGAGGATAGGAAGGCAAAGTATCCCCATGAGGAGAGCTAGGAGGGGAGGGGGGCATTTTAGACTAGAGAAAGGAGAGGTTGAGAGGAAAGAGGCCGTTGAGGGCTCCTTTAATATAAATCACCAAGTGAAAACAGCTACTAGAGTGAAGTAAATTGTGACAAGTGAGGTACTGAGAGCAAATTGCTCGAACTTAATCAGGCTCCCTCTAGTGGCAAAACAATATAAGGAGCTAATGAAGAAGTTGGGTGTTAGGTAAATAACTGACAGCAGCAAAGTATCGCGAGGTTAGAGGCTATTTAAGTAATACCAGCCAAGGGTGGGAGAGTATTGGGGAGGGAGGGAGCAGTCGCACAGCGACTGCGGGAAGATCGGTGTGAGGGAGCTAGGTCCTATGCTATCTGGCAAAACGCTGCCATGATCCTGTGTCTGGGGGCGGGAAGAGCCATCGGGAGCTGCCCTTTCTTGTGGATCAAGCACAGAGGTCCTTCAGTGTATGGGGGGACAGCCCCTGAGAATTTCAGACCCTCTCAACCTCCAGGAGCACGGAGCTCTGTTCAGGGGGTGGAGGAGAGCCCCAGACCTGTTCCTCTGCAATCAGGAGAGATTCTGCAAAGAAAGGTACTGAGGCAGAGTGAAACTCGAGCTGGGGGATTAAGTTAAATTTAGTGTTTGAGTGGGCAGGTAGAGCGGGGAGGGGCAGGGAGCAGTTGAATTGGACAGTATATTTTAAAGTCAGCAGCAATTCAGACTGGAACAGATTTTACAGTTCAGCATTTAAAACAAACTTGCAATTTCCTAAAGGTAACCACAGAAGCAGGGTAGAAAATACAGTGCAAACATGAAGTCAAGGTAAAAAAATACAGTCTGAACTGTTGTGGGGACATAAATTAAAGTGTAAAATTCAAAACAGGAAAAAGGCACGAACAGAGCTGCTCCCTTTGTGCAAGGAAGCTAGGTCCTATGCTACCTGCCAAAATGCTGCCACGATCCTGTGTCTGAGGGGCAGGAAGAGCCACCAGGAGCTGCCCTTTCTTGTGGATCAAGCACGGAGGTCCTTCGGCGTATGGGGGGACAGCCACTAAGAATTTTAGACCCACTCGACCTTCAGGAGCGTGGAGCTCCGTTAGGGGACGGGAGAGCCCCTGACCTGTTCTCCTCTGCAATCGGGAGAGATTCTGGCAAACGCTGCTGCGATCCTGTGTCTGGGGGCGCGGAAGAGCCACTGAGCTGCCCTTCTGGATCAAGCATGGAGGTCCTTCACATATGGGGGAGACCTGAGAATTCAGACCCTCTCGACCTCCTGGAGCGCGGAGCTCCGTTCGGGGGGGGAGAGCCCCAGACCTGTTCCTCTGCAATCAGAAGAGATTCTGATAGAAGGCATCCTTAGAATGGCAGAGAAAGGGGAAATACTGTTGATGGGGGACCTGAATATCCCAGATGTTAACTGGAGCACCTTTGCTGCAGCCACATCCAAAAGCAGGGCCATTCTCGATGCCCTTCAGGTGGCATGCCTCAGACAGCTAGTTTTGGAACCCACTTGTGAGGGAGCAGTCTTAGACCTCATAGTCTCAAATGGGGACAGTGAGTGGATCTCAGATCAAGAAGTGGTAACTATCTGGGAACAAGTGACCACCAAACAGTATGGTTCATGATAAACTCAGCTACAGAGCCAAGCCATACAGAAGTAAGGGTTCTGGACTTCAGGGGGGCTGACTTTGGCAAGATGGGAGAGTGCCTTAGAAAAGTACTAGCAAACAGGCTAGAAGGAGGGGTGGTGCAACAATGGGGAAACATCAAAACTGCCATCACAGAGGCAACAAACCTTTGTGTGAAGCAAATAAACAAATCAAAATGAAAGAAAAAGCCTCTATGGTTCTCAAAAGAGGTGGTGGTGAAGTTAGGGAGAAAGAGATAGCATTTAGGAGTATAACAAACACAGACGGAGCAGGACAGAGAACTGTACCAATTAAGGCAGAAGGAAGCAGGAGGGTAATCTGAATAGCAAAGGCCCAAACTGAGGAAAGATAGCCAACTCAGTTAAGAGGGGATAAAACCTTTTATAGGTATATCAGGGTGAGAAAGACAAAGGGAGGATAGTGAGGCTGAATAGAATGGACGGTGGGTGGGCAGAGAGGGACAGTGGAAAAACAGGGATACTGAACAAATACTTCTGCTTAGTATTCATAAAAAAGGAGGAGGGAGAGGTGCCTAATCCAATTAACAGAAGCACTCTGGATAGGGGGGTCAATCCCAGTCCTTTCACAGAAGAAAGGGTTCTGAAAGAACTCCTAAAATTGAAGGTGGACAAAGCAATGGGGCCTGATGGAATTCACCCCAGAATTCTAAAAGAATTAAGGAGAGAACTAGTGACACCACTGACTACCCTTTTTAATAAATCATGGGAAGATGGTGTGGTACCTGAGGACTGGATGAAGGTGAATGTGATTCCCCTTCACAAAAGTGGGAGCAAGACAGATGCAGGAAACTACAGACCTGTCAGTTTGACCTCTGTGGTAGGGAAAATGATGGAATCACTTCTGAAGGAAAGAATTGTTGAGTACCTAGAGACCAGTGAGGAACAGGACCCAAGGCAGCATGGGTTTACAGAAGGAAGGTCATGTCAGAAGAATCTAATTGATTTCTTTGACTGGGTGACCAAAGGAGTAGACCAGGGAGGGGCTGTGGACATGGCCTACTTAGACTTTAGCAAGGCATTTGACACAGTCCCACACAAAAGATTAATAGTCAAATTAACCAGCCTGGGAGGGTCCCAGGCAGTGGCCTGGGTAAACATTGGCTGGACAACAGGACACAGAAGGTAATTGTAAATGGAGTCCATTCTGAAGAAAGAGGGTTACTAGTGGGGTACCGCAGGGTTCAGTACTGGGTCCAGTCTTTTTTAATGTCTTTATAAGTGACATTGCAAAGGACTGGAAGGAAAAGTATGCCTCTTTAGATGACACAAAGATCTGCAACAGGATTGATACACAGGGAGGTGTGGAAAGGATGAGAAGGACTCATGAAGGTTGGAGGAATGGTAAGAAGTATGGAAGCTTGATTCAATGCAAAGAAGTGCAAAATAATGCACCTGGGAAACAAAAACCCAGGGGAAGATTACACAATGGGGAGGGAGGTAGTAACAACAACAAAAATGGAAAGGGACCCAGGGGTAATCATATTAGATGACCTTAAGGTTAGCAAGCAATGTGACAAGGCAGTTCGGAGGGCTGGGGGAATACTGGGGTGTATAGGGAGAGGCATCACCAGCAGAAAACAGGAAGTTGTTATCCCTCTGTACAGACAGTTGGTGAGACCCCATCTGGAATACTGCGTCTAGTTCTGGAGACCCCATCTCCACAAGGACATCAACAGGATGGAGGCAGTCCAGAGGAGGGCAACTAAAATGGTGCAGGGTCTGCAAGAGAAGCCATACGAGCAGAGACTAAAGGAGCTTAATATGTATACCCTTAAGGAAAGAAGGGAGAGGGGGGACATGATAGAAACTTTTAAGTACCTCAGTGGAATCAACAAAGTCCAAGAGGGTAGCATTTTTCAGAAAAAGAGATGTGCAAGAATAAGGGTCACAATTTGAAGACAGGGGGGACGGCTCAGGGGCAATGTGAGGAAGTAATTTTTCACAGAGATGGTGGTGATGCATGGAACAGCCTTCCTGAGGAGGCTGTGGGGTCTAAAACTGTGGGAGAATTCAAGAATGCAAGAATCCTCCCCTTTTGTGAATACTGAGCAAAAGTACTCGTTCAGTATCCCTGCTTTCAAACAACATGAAGTCTTGCTATATTATGACATATGCAGTGAGTCCCAACCTTCGAACTGTCCGAGGTGAAAGAGTTAATTTTCCATGCCAGGCATGGAACTTTGAGCTCGAGCTCGTTGAAAACTCTATCTGTTGTTCTTCAAACTCAAACTGTCAGATTCTTTACTCCGACTCACTGAACAGTCGCTCCGGAGATTTCTCCTTCTGCTTGGTTCATTTTGTCAGTTAAAGTATTAATTTTTCGTTTTTTTAACCAAATTTAAACCGCAACCGGTCGGTTCAAGCTCTATCTGTGGTATTTGTAAGTACTAGATAGGTTTTACATTTACTTTCTGTGTGGAACTTGTAAACGGTTTTATCAGTTCTGTTTGAACCAATCAGGTTGTTTCTAATACATTATCTATCTTTAGAAGTGCGGTTCCCGGTTCTTATCGGTTCTAAAAAAAACGGATTTCATTACGTCTTTTTCCACGACCCGTGACGTGGTTGGGAACCGATAAGGGAGTCTTGCTTGGTGGATTGCCATAAACGAGCAAGTTTTGGTTAGGCTGGCACTATGTCTGAGAAACCCAAAAGAAAAACCGGGCCCACTGGGTTTCAACACTGCAGTGTCTGTGGGGAAGCCTTTGCCAAGGCTGACCCCCACACCACCTGTGTTTATTGTCTGGGGTTTGACCACCTCAATGCAGACTGCCAGATTTGTAAAAGTTTTCCTGCAGCTACCCTGGATAAAAGAGTTGGTAGGCTCAGGGAAAGGGAGGCCAAAAAGTCCGCTGAACTGGATGGCCAGCCCGGTTCGGTTGAAACCGAACCGGAGGGATTGCCCTCTGACCAGGGCGAGACTTTCTCAGGCAAAAGGAGAGCTGACTCTGAGGAGTCAGTTCCAGCAAAGAGAACTAGAAAATCAGCTGGTGTGGAGCCAAAACTTCCCTCTCCAACTGCTGAAGAAATAGCTAAAGCAATTAAAATTGTCCAGTCACTTTCCCTGGTTCCGACTGAACCGGCACCATCAGGTAAGCGTACGGTTTGGTCGGTTCCACCGGTTCAAGAGTATGATTTAGAGGAATTTTATGAACCGGAGGAGGGGGAAGAGGAGTATGAGGATAGTGAATGTGGATTTGAAAGTCTGGATGTGCCCATTGAACCGGACATCTCTCCAGACAGACCTTCAGGAGTGTCTCCCCCTAGGCTTTCTGAGTCCCCTTCTCATTTTATGTTTTATAAAAAAGTGGTTGAAACCCTCCAGCTCCCTATGGAGGAAGCTGTGGATGATCAAGAAGAGCCTGATTATGTAGAAATGATGGATATCCCAGAGTCTAGGAGACTGTCTATTCCTCTGCAGAAATCTTTTTGGAAACAGACAGTGAAAATTCTAAAAACTCCTCACACTATACCTCCTGTTGATAAAAGAATGGACAAAAGGTATACATTATCAGGCTCTGTTATGGAGTTCCTTACACAACAATGCAGCCATGTGGAGGTTGTGCAGGCTGCAGCCTGTGACAAGGCAAATATTCCCTTGGCCTCACACCCCCCTGACAAGGACTCCAGTAGGATTAATGCCATGGCAAAGAAACAGTACATGGCAGCATCCTTGGGACTCAGACAGGCAAATTATATGGCTTATGTTGCTAGATACCAGAAATCCAGATGGGATACTATTTTGGCTCTAGCAAAGCAGGTCCCTGGCCAGCTTGCCAAGGAGCTGGAGCAGGTGGCCGCTGATGGTATTGAGGCATCTAAAGTGCAATTCCATGCTGCAGTGGACTCTAATGATGTGTCATCAAGAGTCATGGCTACATCTGTGGCTCTCCGTAGAATGGCTTGGCTCAGATGTACTAGCCTGTCACAGGATACCCAGACTAAGGCCATGGATTTTCCTGTTGAGGGCAACTCTCAGTTTGGGGAGCAAACAGAGAATTACATGAAGAAAATGGATGAATATAGGACCACCTATAGGAGTGCACAGGCCAATGAAAGGCAGGCCACTCCTCAAAGACAACCTTCCAGGGGCAGGGGCAGGCCTTTTTCATAGGCCTTTTTACCAAGCCCAGGCCTCCCCTTCAGCTTATGCCCAGAGGGGGTTCTTTAGAGGAAGAGGCAGACGGGGTGCCAGCAGACCTGCTTCCACTCCTCAGCCTAAACCCCCTGCCAAAAAGGCACCCTGATGGGGTGTCCAGGGTCGATTCTCCACTATCTGTAGGGGGCAGGCTGGCTTACTTTGTCCAGGACTGGGAGTCTCTAACATCAGACAAGTGGGTCCTGGAAGTAGTAAGCCAGGGACTGGTTCCCAGCTTCAAAAAAATTTCCAAAGATGAGAACCAGATCCTTTCCAGCTGCAAATCCATCAGAGGCACTTGCCCTAGAAACAGAAGTATCTACCCTCCTGGCTCTCGGAGCTGTGGCAAGGGTTCCACCCCTACACCAGGGCAAAGGGTTGTACTCCAGGTACTTCCTTACCCCAAAAAAGACAGGAGAATGGTGGCCCATCCTGGATCTCAGGTACCTAAACAAGCACCTTTTAAAACCAAAATTCAAAATGGTGACTCTGGGAATCATTTTA
Source organism: Neoceratodus forsteri (assembly GCA_016271365.2). Lineage (NCBI taxonomy): Eukaryota > Metazoa > Chordata > Ceratodontiformes > Ceratodontidae > Neoceratodus > Neoceratodus forsteri. Next base: position 48,263,845 of record JADMNL010000027.1, read on the forward strand.
CCCTCTTTAAGGCCAGGGGACTGGCTAGTGTCCATGGACCTCAAGTATGCCTATTTTCATGTTCTCATCAGAAGCTCCCGTCGAAAGTACCTCAGATTCGAACTGCCCTCAGGCCATTACCAGTTCAGAGCAATGCCTTTCGGCCTCACATCTGCCCCAAGGGTATTCACAAAATGCCTGGCAGTAGCAGTTGCCCACTTAAGAAGGCAAAAAAATTGCCATCTTTCCTTACCTGGACGATTGGCTCATAGTAGGCCAGTCTCCAGACCAAGTCAGATTACATCTTCAGGTAACTCAGCAACTGCTTACTTCTCTAGGTTTCCTTCTCAATCTTCCAAAGTCAGTCCTGGAGCCTGTTCAGCTTCTCACCTTTATAGGTGCAGAACTGAACACAAAAGAAGCAAGAGCCTTCCTTCCTCTGGAAAGAGCAAGGACCCTGATCTCTCTGGCCTCATCCTTCACCCTGCAGGTCTCTCAACCAGCAAGGCATTTTCTCCAGCTCCTGGGACACATGGCTGCTTCCACAGCAGTAGTGCAGGGAGCCAGATTTCAGATGCGGGACATCCAGTTCCATTTGAGAGCCTTTTGGTCTCAAACGAGGGACCCTCTAACCAAATTAATACCAGTGACTCGAACCCTGATCCAAGCCCTTCAGTGGTGGCAGGACCAGGGCAACCTGAGACAGGGGGTTCCCTTCACCCCCTCAGTCTCACTCCTTAATCCTTACTACAGATGCATCCCTCTTGGGGTGGGGAGCTCACATGGGTGACCTCACTACCCAGGGATTGTGGTCCCCTCAGGAATCTCTGCTCCACATCAATCTGTTGGAACTCAGAGCAGTTTTTCTAGCACTTCAAGTTTTTTCCAAATCTGTTCAGAACAAAGTTATTCAGGTCAGAACAGACAATACCACCACAATGTGGTACATCAACAAGCAAGGGGGCACTCGGTCTACGGCCTTGTGCACCGAAGCAATGAAGTTGTGGTCTCTGGCTTACTCTCTGAACACCTCCCTTTTGGTAGTTCACCTCCCAGGCCAGGACAATGTCCTGGCAGATGCTCTCAGCAGGATTTCCCAGGGTCATCACGAATGGTCACTGGATCCCCTAGTACTGGAGGTGGTATTTGCCAGATGGGGCACACCCCAGATAGATCTTTTTGCAGCCCCAGACAATCACCAACTTCCCCTTTTTGGCTGCAGGCCCCCAGTGTTGGGCTCAGTCCCCCCCTTCTCAGTTGGGAAGGGAAGTTTCTCTATGCTTCCCCCCTTCCCTCTCCTGTTCAAAGTGCTAGTCAAAATCAGATCTCAACCCTGCAAGATGATCCTGATTGCTCCAGACTGGGCCAGACAGCCCTGGTACCCATTCCTTATGTCCTTAGCAGTCCACCTTCCCCTGTGTCTTCCCAGGAATCACAATCTGTTAACCTGTGCTCAGGTAAGTTTGGTACCCGAACCTCAAATCCCTCAATCTCAAGGCCTGGCTCTTGAAGAGTTAGAGTTTGCTGACCTACACCTCTCCCAAGGTGTATTGGATATCCTGAAGGCTTCTAGGAAGCCTTCCACCAGGGCTACTTATAATTCCAAATGGAAGAGATTTTCCATATGGTGCTCTGCAAAGCATATTCCCCCAGAATCTGCGGGTCTACCCACAGTCCTGGACTATATGGTCCATCTAAATACTTTGGGGCTGAGACATGCTACCCTAAAAGTGCACCTGGCAGCCGTGTCTGCTTTCTTATCAGCAGGTAAACCCTCTTCTCTTTCAGCCCATCCTGTATTCTCCAAGTTTTTCAAAGGGTTGCTTCACACCAACCCTCCATTCAGGGATCCTGCCCCTGCCTGGGATCTTAATATTTGCATTGCCCAGCTTATGCAACCCCCTTTTTGAGCCCTTGTCTTCAGCAGAGCTTAAGTACTTGACTTGGAAAACTGTGTTTTTGGTAGCCATCACTTCTGCCAGACGCATAAGTGAGTTACAAGCATTGTTAGTGGAGCCCGATTTTATCTCCTTTCACAGAGATAAGGTAATCCTCAGGACTAACAGAAAGGTCTTGCCTAAGGTGGTTTCAGATTTCCACCTTAATCAATCTGTGTCTCTCCCTGTGTACTTCACTGACCATTCCTCCTCTGGCGAGAGGAGATTGCACAGTGTAGATGTCAAAAGATCCCTTAGCTACTACATAGATCATACCAAGGATCACAGGTTTGACTCCCTCCAAATGTTCCTCACTTATGGTGAGGTTGGCAAAGGGGAAACCTGCCACTAAAAGATCCATTGCCAGGTGGATTGTCTCTTGTATCCAATTCTGCTATGAAAAACTGGGTAAGGTTCCCCCCTCAGGCCTGAGGGCTCACTCTACCAGAGGTACAGCTGTATCTCTGGCTGCTGCCAGGGATATCCCTATCCTGGAGATATGTCAAGCAGCTACCTGGAAAACAGTTCACACTTTTAGCAAGCATTACTCCCTGGACATCCAGGCTAGGAGAGATGCTCGGTTTGGCACAGCTGTGTTTCAGAGCCTATTTCCTAAATAGGTTCTGTCCCTCCTCCATGGAGGTACTGCTGTGTAGTCTGCATATGTCATAATATAGCAAGACTTCATGTTGTTTGAAGAAAAAATTACTCACCTTAGTAGTGTTGTTTCTTCTAATGGAGTCTTGCTATATTATGACCCCCCCCCTTGCCTGCCCCTCTCAGAACCTTTACTTGTGGGATGTGGGTGGGCAGGGCAGTGTTGGCACTTAGTAGATGCCTACCTTGTTTTTCACCCCTCCTTTTTGGGGTGATTGGTGTTGTGTTTGTCATTTTCTGGGTCTTCTGACTTGAGTCTTTGTTTTGGCACCAAAAAATATGTTTATATAATTAGTAGCCAGTTGGCTAGTGTAGGTTTACAGCTTCCACACAGAGTCTTAGTGAGTTTTGCTCGTAAAGATCTGACAGTTTGAGTTTGAAGAACAACAGATAGAGTTTTCAACCGAGCTCGAGCTCAAAGTTCCATGCCTGGCATGGAAAGTTAACTCTTTCACCTCCAGAGCAGTTTGAAGGTTGGGACTCACTGCATATGTCATAATATAGCAAGACTCCATTAGAAGAAACAACATTACTAAGGTGAGTAATTTTTTCTTTTCACTGTCCCTCTCTGCCCACTCACCATCCATTCTGTTTGAACCTCACTATCCCTCCCTTTGTCTTTCTATGCTCCCTGATATACCTATAAATGGTTTTACCCCCCCCCTTAACTGAGTTGTCTATCTTTTCCTCAGTTTGGGCCTTTGCTATTCTGACTGCCCTCCCTGCTTCCTTCTGCCTTAACTGGTACAGTTCTCTGTCCTGCTCCTTCTGTGTTTCCTTATACTTCCTAAATGCTATCTTTTTCTCCCTAACCTTCACTGCCACCTCTTTCGAGAACCATAGTGGCTTTTTCTTTCATTTTGATTTGTCTATTTGCTTCACACAAAGGCTTGTTGCCTCTGTGATGGCAGTTTTGATGTTTCCGCATTAGATTTGTTTGGCATGACTTTCATCCTATGAAACCATGCTGCCTTGGATCTTGTAATTCATTGAATACAAAATATTCCACAATCCTTTAGTTTGGTAGTGTTTCCATTAACTTACCCACCACTGATGTCAGGCTGACAGGCGTATAATTGGCCACCTCTTCCCTGTTACCACTTTTGTGAAGTGGGATTACCTCTGCTCTTCTCCAGTGTCCTGGGATGTGCCAGTCTCCATTAATCAGAGATGCAGCCAGTACCTCCCTGAGTTCCCCCAGCACCTTTGGATGTACCCCACCTTCAAGTTAGCAAGTGCTTTCTGGACTTTCTCCTCAGAGAATGGAGTAGTGTCCATTTCCCTCCCATCAAAGATCCGGGCACCTTTTGGTGGTCCCTCCCTTTCCTCTTCTACTGTGAATACTGAGTAGAAGTGTTTGATCAAGATGTTTGCCTTTCCTTGATCCCCCTCTATACATTCACCTCCCCCTCTCTTTAACTGTACGATCCCTCTTTTTGTCTTCCTTTTCTTGCTAACATATCTAAAAAATGTCTTGACCACTTTTGATACTCCCTGAGCTCTTCTTTCTTCAGTGTGCACCTTTGTGCTCCTTACTGCTTTGCTTGCCTCCCTCTGTTTTACCTGATACACTTCCCTATCCTCCTCTCTCTGGGTTTCTTTATACCTTCTGAATGCTACTTCTTTAGCCTGTACCTTTTTTGCTGCTTCATTTGAGAACCATAGCAGTCTCCTCTTTCTTTTACTTTTGCTTACCTGCTTGACACAGAGGTTTGTTGCCTTCATTATGCACTCTTTAAGTTTAGCCCACTTTTCTTCCTACTTCCCACGTCCGCTCCCCCTGCCAAACGTGTGCTGTACTCTGATATACTGCTATGGGAAAACTGATTTTCTAGATTTGACAGTTTATAAGAACTCAGAAATGGGCTTGGAAACAGATTTATTTAGAAAACAAACCAATACAAACTGGTTGCTCCTGGCCTCTAGCAGTCATCCACACTATATGATTAAAATATACTGAAGGAGCAACCAGTTGGTATTCTTCATTTGAGATGAAATTGTAGCAGTGAGAACAACTTTGATACTAGGGCAGGGAAAATTACAAATTGTTATTAACTGCTTTATTACAAGAGGTTACAACAAACAGAATGTAACTGATTCTAGACAATGGGTCAAGGGAGACGATAGGAATGCATTATTAAATGAGACTGGACAAAGAAGGTACGTCAGTGGTACTTTTAACAAGCCCTGGACATGTTTTTTTTACTACCTTTTCCTCACAGTCCTATACTATTCACAGGATCATTAAGAATTGAAATATTATTCTGACTGATCCTAATTTGTCCCAAATTATGTCAGATCCACTGAAGATGGTACACAGGCAAGGAAAAATCAAAAAGACTGGTCTGTGCAACCAATTAAGACCTGGCTCCCTCAGTTCCCACACAGCTGTCATATATGTGGGAGGTGTAAGTTTTGCAAATGGATGGTTAAGGAGGATAGCTACAGCACTGCTAATAAAACCAATTTGTTTCAGATCAATACATTTGTCAACTGTGATACAAAAGGGGTGTTCTAACTATTGAAATGCACTTGCAATGTGTTTTGTGTAGGGAAGACCACAGGATGCTAAAGGTGAGGGTAGGACAGCATGTTCGTGCAGTTAAGAAGGGTGATCTGGAAAATGCATTCACTAAACATGTACATGATGCTGTGAATAAAGAACAATATAGGTGGCCTTTTATGGAGATTGAAAGGACTAGATTGAATATTGGGGGGGGGGGGATGTATAGAGTATATCCTACACAGAAAAGCATGTTGGACTTTTAACCTGAGGGGCATGTCCTATTCAGGGTTAAATGAGATATTTGAATTAACTCCTGTTTTACAAAATGCACGTTTATATATAGAATGTTCACTTGGGAAATTTTATTTTATGATGACCATTTGTAAATTATGTATATTATATTTTATTTCTATCTTTTCAATATATATTATCCAAAATGCCTGCAATGATGTGTCGGTGAACTTTGCTGACATAGAGCTGGAGTAATCATGTTTATGAACCACCAGTCAGGGGAGACAAGCATCAAAAAATTCCAGTCTGGACATTTACATGGAAAACAGATCCTCATCATAATAGAAAGGAGGACTTGTTTTGTGTTCCTGTAGCATGCTAGTCAGTGTACTGATTATCTTACATGTCTGTGTTTAGTCATTTATTCAGAAGATCCTTGGACTTTAGCATGCACTTTAGTTTGTTTTTAACAAATAGTCTGAGATCTCGCATGAATTGTAGCTCATCATAGGCAGTATTAATTTAAATGCTTTGAAATAGTATGGTAAAAGATTATATTTGTGTAAAATATACATTGAAAAGTTTTTATGTATTTGTTGAATGCTTATTAATGACATCAGCATGAGACAAATATTTAGGGTCTGCCATCACTTGCACTTTGAACCTTGAAAAAGCATGTTTTTGTGAAACACCAGTGGTTGTAGTGTCAGGGGACCATTCACTATCTGTTCTTTCACTGGCACCTGTAGTTTTACCTTTTTGTGTAACCCCTAGGTGGCGCTATCCCAAGGGCTTCTACCCCTGCCTGCTTGTCTACTGACAGGTTGAGGGGCCTAGGTTCTATGACAGGTGCCTCCACCCAGAGGTCCGGGTTGATAGTGGTTAAACTAACTTGGGCATAGCCCTCTAGGACACTGTGACCCCCCGTTTGTTCCCACTAGTGGCCCACACAGTACATGGGAGTTACCTTCCCAATACTCCACATATGAACACAGTTTACACATATAGATACCACTTACCTTAGAGATGAATTCTGCAGCATGTCTCTGAGGACCCCCTGTAAAACAAGGTTAGCAACATACACAAACACAGATTGCAATGCTGGTTCTATATGTACTGATACCACAGACAGTATGAAGTCCAGTAACAACAAAGCTGATTTATTTAGGGGACAGTAACATGGGAGGGGGCAATCAGGTTGATTTGGTTTGGCAATGTTCATATCATAGTACTGTGCATACATATAGGGTCCAAAAAGTCACACTCTGGGTATCCAAGATGGGGGGCTAGCCAGGTCTGTTGCCTGGGGTTGGCCGGCTGGTGCTGGGGCCCTGTAGGAAGAAAATATATGCACAACCAGATTATAATCTGGAGCTGGATAGCTTACTCCACAATCAGAAGAACAAAGCAATCAGTTGACACACTTTGATTAAATGAAAGGTGCAGGGAGTTTCCCCGATTTGTACTCACAAACCCCAAGCAGAGAACTGAATTGAGGAGGTTACTCTGAATGGCCAAGATGAGCAGGGCATGAAGATGAGGCCCTCTTGACAGGGGCCAACTGATTTCAATGGCAGATGGATGCAGTCCGGTTAAACGGAGTTCAGCTTCCAGCTTCAGCTCACAAATAACTGCAATCAGGGGATTAAAGTCGCGATTCCCATAAGCACTAGACACATTCATATGTAAAGGAAATTACTATACCAAGCAGCTGCTTCTCGAGCGCGATCGCAAACACTGCAAAACCTGGGAGCACACACAGCATCAGAGTCCCCGACAGGCTAATCCCACTTCTGCAAATCTTCGGTCTTCTACGGGCAAGCCTGGTTCAGCACACTTCTTCCTTCTCTCCACAAACTCAGATTCAGTCTGATGAGTACTCGCTAATGGCTAAAGGCTGGCTTCAGGATCTTCCACGCGTTTCCCGTGCGAACTGCATGCCGCAGCAGAACAGAGCTCCTTCTTCTTTCACAGTCAACTCGTATCTAGTCCTCCAGCAACAGTTCAGGGCATTTCCCTTAGGTTCCACACAAGTCTGGTTGGTGGATTCGGCTGTCAGTTACTGCAGGGCTCCCTCTGTTGGTGCAAAAAGGCACCTCGGTTCAAGCTACTGTTCCCAGAAGCACCTGCCATACATTTCCCCTGTAAGCAAGCTCCAGGTGAGAGTCCAAGTTCTGGTTGGGCCAAGCAGTCTCCATTTTAGGGTTCCCCTAACCCAATTGGCCCAGATCAGCAGTTCAGATCCAAAATGGAGGGGCAACACACACACAGAGTCCCAGCTGCAATAAAGGCAGGTTAGACAAACTGCAATTTTACTAATGCTCTAAATGATTTCAGGCAAACAGTTACATCTTTCAGTTGGGCTCCCTCTGAGCTTTTAGCGACTGCAGACATGGAGCGATTAGACGGCAGCTCGGGTGGGATTCGAGCATTAACTACACAGTCCCCCCATTCAAACTAATTTAGCCTGCAAGCTGGCAGCTCTTAAAGAGACAGTACTAGAGCCTCTAAAAGCACTCACAGTTAAGCGGCTTAAACGCCGAAAGCCATTTAGGCTGGGGGCACTTAGTCAGCTCCTAGAAGACATTTGGGAACCCCCATTTGCAGGGGGGGTTACACCCTTCCTGGCCTGAAAAAAACTTGGCGTCCGCATCAAGTAGGTACCCCTATAACACTTTAAAGCAGAACAGTTTAAACTTGCATCCCTTTTAAACAACAGTCAGCATATTAAACCTTTGTTATATACACTTATACTGTATTACACAGTCTACTACTGGTTACACAACATTACACATACAGACATTTTGAAATCAGGTCATTACTTCCTGTACATGAAACCTGAAGAGAGGGGGCCCTTTCCTATCAGCTACCTTGGGACTGGATGGGGCAGGGGCACCATACCTAGAGGGCAACACAATGAACTTGGAGTTAGCACTTATGCTCAGTTTGGGCAATGAACTCGGGGACACATACACTCCCTTATGGACCACATTGAGAGGCAAATCTACAGGCCTCTCAGGAGAATCATAGCTTAAGTGCACTACAGGCTTCACAACTCGACCAGTCCTTCTACGGGGAATTGTTATAGTCTCTGCACTTTTACTCTCACTTTCTGCAGTGTCTGTAGTGGCCATGGGAATGGCCTTCGAGGTAGAGAGGCTTGAACTTGGGGCACTTTCAGTTCCAGGATTTGCAATCTCTGCAGTCACATTACTTGGCTCACATGGAGAGTTTTCTGACACTGGCAGTGAACCATCAGGACACTCTTGTTCTGGTATATCACCAGTCTGCCCAGTTCATTTTCCTCCTCCGAAAGCTCATACAGTTCCACCATGCACACTGATTCCACGTCATCCAACTTAATACTCTGCACCTCACTTTCTGGGAGCAATGGCTCCAAGGACAAAGCTGTGGGCTTAGACAGTCCAAAAGGCCCAGCTTCATGTCTGTAATTGACTAGGGGGTTGCCTTGAAACAATTGACTCAGTTCATAAGAAGGGTAGTACCCAAAGTTGCTCTCACTTTCCTCTGAAATAGACTGACAGTCATTTTCAGCTGGGACTTGCTGTGGAAAACACTTTAACTCAGTATCTGTAGGTGCAGACTGCCTTTGCTTTTGCTTAGCAACAGCTCTGGTCACTGGTCCAGAGGGAACACTTTCTGGGGGCTCAGACTCGATCAAGATTTCGCCAATGGGCAGCAAATGATTTAGATGCATTGTCTTAACATCTTTTGAATTATTCTCAGGCCTTACTTTGTACACAGGCAGATCATCCAGTTTACCCACTACAATGTGAGGGAGATGTTGCCACTTGTCAGCAACCTTGTGTTTGCCATGCAGTCCCAGATTTCTTTTCAATACACGATCTCCCTCCTGGAGTTACTGTGCTTTCACCTTTTTATCATACCTTTCTTTGTTGGCCAGATTTGTTTTGGCCGCCATGGTTTGAGCCAGTTGGTATGCATGATTCAGTTGGGCCTTTAATTTTTGCACATACTGTAGATAGTTGTCAGCTTGAACCCCAACAGAAGAAACCCCGAAACAAATGTCTACCGGTAGTCGGGCCTCTCTTCCAAACATAAGGCGGTAGAGGGAAAACCCAGTGGCATCACTTTTCGTGCAGTTGTAGGCATGTACCAAGGTGCTAATTTGTTGGCTCCATCTAGGCTTGCCCTTTGGGTGGAGGGTGCCCAGCATATCCAACAGAGTGCGGTTGAAATGTTCAAGCTGTGAGTCCCCCTTGGGGTGGTAAGGAGTGGTTCTGGACTTTCGCACTCCCCACAGAGAAAGCATCTCTTTGATCAAATGACTCTCAAAGTCCCTCCCTTGATCAGAATGGATTCTTTGTGGAGCCCCATAGTGAACAAAAAAGTTTTCTACAAGAACTTTTGCCACAGTAGATGCCTTCTGGTCCTTGGTGGGGAAAGCTTGGGCATATCTTGTAAAATGGTCAGTGACCACCAGCACATTACTAATATTTCTTTGATCTGGCTCCAAACTCAGAAAGTCAATACAGACCAACTCCATGGGGGCACTGGTGGTGATGTTAACAAGGGGAGGCAGCCTTCTGGAGCAAAGCTTTCCTCTGTAAACAGTGACTACAAGTTTGAATGTGTTGCTCAACATCAGCCCCCATCTTATGCCAAGAGAATCTGGATCTGACCAAGTCAAGTGTTCTGTCTATACCAAGGTGCCCCATGTAGTTGTGTAAGGACCTCAGAATCAAGTCTCAAAAGGCAGCGGGCAAAACTAGCTATTGTCTGTCGATTTATCCCCTTCTGTCTACTGTTTCTCTGTATAACAGTCGATTAATCAGCTTCAACTTAGGACCTTCCTTGTATAACAATGCAGTTCTCAGATCAGAGGAACGTAACTTGGATACATCTTTCCCTGCATAGAGGGCTTCTAAAACTGATTTGATCATAGGATCTTGGGATTGAGCCTGCTGAATACTGTCATTGTCCAGCAGAGGCAGTGCACCAAAGTCTAATGTGGAAAAGTGGCAATAGGCAGTAGGTATGCAATTCTCAGAGGGCCCCAAGCAATCAGTCAGACAGTCCACTGCGTCTGGTGACATTTGTTCCTCCCTGTCAAACTTCTGACAGAGTGCTCGAATATCAGATTCTGACTGTCTGACCCAGTCATTTCGGAAACAGACCTCCGGGAGAGAGCACCAGCATCTATGTGGTTCAGGCCTGCTCTGTATTCAACAGCGTAATCATATGTAGCTAATGCGGAGAGCCACCTAAGGCAAGTAGCATCCAACTTGGCTGAAGTCTGCACATAGGTCAAAGGATTGTTATCAGTCTTTACCAGTATCTTAGTCCCATACAAGTACTCATGGAATTGGTCAACAATGGCCCACTTCAAAGCTAGGAACTCTAACTTATGCACAGGATAGTTATTTTCAGATGGGGTCAGACTTCTACTGGCAAAAGCCACTGGTCTCAGGCCATTCTCTTGCTCCTGGTACAACACAGCCCCCAACCCTTGCAGGCTAGCGTTAGTGTGTTGGACATAAGGTTTTGCTGGATCTGCATAGGCCAGGACAGGAGTGTGGGTAAGTTGATATATAATCTCATGAAAAGCAGCTTCACAATCAGGTGTCTATCATGCTCTAAAAACTTAATTGGGATGGAAATACACTCTCTCAGTCTCAGGGGAAGCCGACCTCTTGCATTTTTTTGGGTAGGAGGGTAACCTTGAGTCAGATTAAGTAAAGAATGAATCACTCTTGAATAGTCCTTGATGAAATGGTGATAGTAGCCACAGAATCCCAGGAATCTTTGCAGTTATTTTAGATTGTGGGGCTGTGGCCAGGTGGTCAAGGCCTCAACTTTACTTGGGTCTGTCTCTATTCCCTCGGTGGATACTATGTGTCCCATATACTTTACAGAGGTTTGGAAGAACTGGCATTTATCGATTGACAGTTTCAGGCCAAAGTCTTCCAGCCAGTCCAACACCTTGAACAATCTACTCTCATGTTCCTCCAGTGAGCTGCCAAACACAATAATATCATTCAAGTATACCAGGCACTTTAATAAGTTCATGTCCCCCACTGCACGCTCCATCAGTCGTTGAAGTGACTGGGGCACTTGAAATCCCTTGAGGCATCCTCATGAACTCAAAGAAACCAAGTAGGCAGATAAAGGCTGTCTTCTCACAGTCTTCTGGGGCCATTGGGATGTGATAGTACCCGCTGTGAAGATCCAGTACAGAGAACCACTTGCTACCGTTCAGGCAGTCTAGAGCATCCTGAATGCGGGGCATTGCATACTGATCAGGGATAGTCCGCTAGTTCAAGGTACGATAATCCACACACATCCATACTGTCCCATTCTTTTCTGTCACTACCATGATAGGAGAAGTATATGGGCTTCTGGATTCTTGTATTACACCAGCAGCAAGCATCTCTTGCAGATGCCATCTCACATCATCTATGTCAGGAGGGGCCAGGCGTTGAGACCTCTCACGAAATGGCCTTTCATCATGCAGCCAGATATGGTGCTCAGCTCCTTGCACACATCCTACATCCCACTCCTTTAAAGAAAACACCTGGTCTCTCTGAACAGGCTTCTCACTGATCCTCACTTTCCATTCAGCTGGCAACAGGGAGTCACCGAAATCAAAGAAGTCGGGCGTCACTCCATCATTCTTCCCCAAACTCTTGTTACTGGGTAGCACTGCAGTGTCTGCACAGTGTACATTAGCCAGGGTGCAACCTCTATTCACTCAAATCTCTCTATCAGACACATTGTAAACTTGAACCATTACCGCTTTGGCAGGCAAAATGCTAGGCTTGATCAGCAGTCCCTCCGGCAATTTTCCATCACCTGGTGCATCCAGCATTAGTATTTTATTCTTGCTATCCTTTCTGATATGGACCTCTCCCTGTAAGGTGCACTGGGCATTTGGTGCCAGGATCAGAGACTCAGGATCCTTTTTCCAGACAATTCCAACCGGTTCGTCTGGTTCCACTTTTCCAGCATCTCTCTGGGCATTGTAGGCCTTCTTAATCAAGGCTGGAATTTTTAAAGCTCTACCAGTTCAGGACCCCTGTTTTTCATAACAAAACTGTACCAACCATCCAAACATATGTGCATCAATCCCAATTAGTAGAGGAACCCCATCATACAGTCCAGTAGGGGGACACACTAGAGCCAAGGTCCCCACTTGCTCTGCCACTCCAGCCACAGAGGTGGGAAAAGACTACCAAATTCGGATATAGCCAGAGTAGGGGTAGGCCTTCTCACTTAAACCCCAGACATGCAGTCCTTCCAATGGTTTCAGGGGCACATCAGACAAATGCTTCTGCTACCAGTCCTGGAACATACAGTAACTGTCATTTAGGAGCCACTGTCTAACACAGCTCTTGTAGGCACTCCATTTACTTTTACAGTGGTCTCCATGGAGGGACCCACCACTTCAGACCACTGGCACTGACCTGTGTGTCGATCGGGCATTGGCCCTGGTGGCATAACTTTTACGAGTAGCTCCCCTTGGTGGATGGGCGTAGATTCTGTGATGCAAGGCCACTAACCTATTGGCAACTTTCCTCAAGTTCTTTGGCAAGTGACAAGCTGACTGAAAATGCCCATCCTCCCCACAACGGTAGCAGAACATAATGTCTCTAGTGTCCTGGAAGGGTGGGGGTCTCTTTTCTGTTGGGGCACCTCTGGAGCCCTGTGGGGTTCCTCTTGGACTGGGGGCCTACATCCTTTGGCTTCTGAATCTCCAATACGGTTGGGGGCATGGGCCACCCTTTGCAGCTCCCCCAACATCTCTCTCAATTCTCGCAGTTCTGCGAGAAGGTTACCCCCAATCCGAGTCTCAGGGGAAACAACACGCACCCCCACTCTGCTCTTGGGCTCAGGGGGAGCCTGATACAGATCTGGTTCTCTGTATGCCTCAGTCAGTTCCTTAATCAAGTCTCTCAACTGTTGAGCCTCATCTAACTCGCTCTTTTCGGGGGTCTGGCAAGTGTTCACTGCCCCAGCACAGGGCTCCCAGCCCTACTCATCAGTTTCAATCTCACGGATTTCTTTCATCAAATGACAGTACTCTGGAGGGTTTGCCCTCCTGTCTTGCAACTTGAGCTTCAATATCATTATGCTCGAAAACCTAGCTGACTTCAATATGTGGTCTAATCTGACCTGGTTTAACTCTTTGGCAGGCACCCCCCCTTTTTTCGGTGGGCTCTCTGCAAAGCCCTGTCTATTGTAGTGATGAAGGCAGACAATTTCTCATTTTTCCACTGTTTGGCTGACTTGAATTTCTGCCTTAAATCATCCCCTAATTCTGTGCTACCAAACACCCCCTCCAAGGCAGAGAGATATTCTGCTGCAATGGCCTCCAGACTAGTAGCACACAGAAACCAAATGGCTTCCAGGACAGGGCCTCTCAAGCTCTCCATCAAGTGCTTCCTCTTTTCTCCCTCTGAACATTGCCATTCTTGTACTAAGGGGGTAGCATAGTCCATCCAAGTCTCCAAATCATCTTCCCCCGAAGGCACTGGGACAGTACCGGAGAAAAGTCTAAGCCTTCTATAGAAGTCCAACTGTATCAGGGGAATTATGATGGGGGAGACAGCTACTGGGGAGCTCTTAGGGGACACAGGGGATGTGGTCGGGGCATGCACGGGCATGTGGTCCTCTGGTTGATAGTGGTTAATCTAAATTGGGCACAGCCCTCTGGGGCACTGTGACCCCCCTTTGTTCCCACTAGTGGCCCACACAGTACACGGGAGTTACCTTCCCAATACCCCACATATGAACATGGCTTACACATATAGATACCACTTACCCTTGAGACGAATTCTGCAGCACGTCTCTGAGGACCCCCTGTAAAACAAGGTTAGCAACATACACAAACACAGATTACAATGCTGGTTCTATGTGTACTGACACCACAGACAGTGTAAAGTGCAATAACAACAAATCTGATTTATTTTGGGGACAGTAACATGGGAGGGGGCAATCAGGTTGATTTGGTTTGGCAATGTTCAAATCATAGTACTGTGCATACATATAGGGTCCAAAAAGTCACACTCTGGGTACCCAGGATGGGGGGGGGGAAGGCTAGCCAGGTCCGTTGCCCGGGGTTGGCCGGCTGGTGCAGCTTGATGGGGCCCTGTAGGAAGAAAATATATGCATGACCAAATTGTGATCCAGAGCTGGATGGCTCAGTCTACAATCAGAAGAACACAAAGCAATCAGTTGACACACTTTGATTAAATGAAAGGTGCAGGGAGTTACCCTGATTTGTACTCACAAACCCCAAGCAGAGAACTGAATTGAGGAGGTTACTCTGGATGGCCAGGATGAGCAGGTCATGGAGATGAGGCCCTCTTGACAGGGGCCAACTGCTTTGAATGGCAGACGGATTCAGTCTGGTTGAACAGAGTTCAGCTTCCAGCTTCAGCTCACAACTAACTGCAATCGGGGGATTAAAGTCGCGATCCCCATAAGCAATAGGCACATTCATATGTAAAGGAAATTACTATACCAAGCAGCTGCTTCTCGATCCCGATCGCAAACACTGCAAAACCCAGGAGCACACACAGCATCAGAGTCCCCGACAGGCCAATCGCACTTCTGCAAATCTTCAATCTTCTACGGGCAAGCCTGCTTCTGCACACTTCCTCCTTCTCTCCACAAACTCGGATTCAGTCCGATGAGCACTCGCTAATGGCTACAGGCCAGCTTCAGGACCTTCCAAGCACTTCCCGCACGAACTGCACGCCGCAGCAGAATAGAGCTCCTTCTCCTTTCATAGTCAACTCGCATCTGGTCCTCCAGCAACAGTTCAGGGCATTTCCCTTAGGCTCCAGACAAGTTCAGTTGGTGGATTCAGCTGTCAATCACTGCAGGGCTCCCTCTGTTGGTGCAAAAAGGTGTCAAGGTCCAAACTACAGCTCCCAGAAGCACCTGCCATACATTCCCCCTTTAAGCACGCTCCAGGTGAGAGTCCAAGTTCTGGTTGGCTCAAGCAGTCTCCATTTTAGGGCTCCTCTAACCCAATTGGCCCAGATCAGCAGTTCAGGTCCAAAATGGAGGGGCAACACACACACAGAGTCCCAGCTGCAATAAAGGCAGGTTAGACAAACTGTAATTTTACTAATGCTCTAAATGATTTTAGGCAAACAGTTACATCTTTCAGGTGGGATCCCTATGCACTTTTAGCGACTGCAAACACAGAGCGATTAGACAGCAGCTCGGGTGGGATTCGAGCATTAACTACACAGTCCCCCTATTCAAACTAATTTAGCCTGTGAGCAGGCAGCTCTTAAAGAGACAGCACCAGAGGCTCTAAAACACTCACAGTTAAGCGGCTTATACACCGAACACCATTCAGGCTGGGGGCACTTAGCCAGCTCCTAGAAGACTTTTGGGAACCCCCATTTGCAGGGGGATTGCATTTGGATATGCGAGTACTGAAATAGGAACATATTTATCTACTTTTGACTCACATTAGTTCTCTGTACTGTGAAGCAGAGTTGGTGGGTGCTGTTCTTTTTTACTGCTACAGGGTGGAGCTCTGCAGACGTTTTGCCATCACAGTAGCAAAATGGAGCTCTCCAGATTCCTAACGCACTTCATAAAATTGGAGTTGGAGCGCAATCACTCTGCTAGTTGAAACAGTCTGGTGTGTCCCTACACAGCACTGTGTTTTCTCTGTCTCACAAGGAAAGCTTATTCGTAAGTATAAATGCTGCAAAACATAGTTTTTTTCTTTAGCTGCTGAATGGAAGTTTTCTGATGTGAGAAGCGCTGAAGGGGAACATAAGGTGCCTTTTCCTCCAGGCTGAAAGACAGAAACATAGATGTTTTTACCTTCCCCTCTAGTGGGAAAGTGTTTAGTTTAAGGCCCGGTCCACATTACACTGAAAACTCCACTCTGTAATGCTACAGAGGGCCCAAACTGTTACCGCAACGATTTGCGTTTACACCTGTAACATTACAGGAGGCATTTTTGTAACCATTGTTGAAACCACTTATGAAGTGGTTTCAACAACGGTTACAAAAACGGTTCTGCCTCTGTAACATTACCAGCTGTAGTGTGGACGCATGAACGTATAGCCCCAGCATTGCCCTCAGTGCAGCATGAACTGCATTGTGGGATAGGATGCCGACCACAACAGTCACGTGGCACCCACAATGTGAACTGGCTGTAGTGGTTCCGAACTGTTATCATGATGGTTCACTGGCAGTGTGGACACACTGTAACGTTTACAGTCTGTAACGGTTTGAAACCATTACAGGGTTTTAGTGGTGTAGTGTGGATAGGGCCTAAGAGTCTGTTGGCTCTGTAGATTGGAATGCATGAAATGCGGTCCCGGGAGACATTCATAAATAGTGTTTGATTTAGAACTGGTAGGAATTTTGCTTCAAAGATAAGAATTATTTAGCACTAAGCAGGCATTGAAAGTGTATGGTGAGGGGAGCCCACTTTCTCATTCCATCTATTATATTTCTATATTTGAATATGTATTCTGATATTACCTCTCTAGGTTTTTATATGAAAGGTCAAGCATACTAATTGCAAGTTACAAGTATTTAAAGCTATACTAGTTTATCCACAGAGTCATGTACTTTATTTATTAATCATCTTGGAGTAACACCTTTGAGCCCGACACTCATTCACAAAGGTTTCAAATCATGACATGTACATTTACAGACAAATGGACAGTTAGATTAAACAAAATAGTGAAAACGTATTATAAACAGTAAGTATATACATTTGTAGCAAGCAAGGGAATCAGTTGAACTGACTTTGTCAAAAGGCAAGGAGAGGTGGAGAGGAGAGAAAAGAAGGTATAGTGAGTGCCAAGAGATGGGGGGGGGTGAGTGTTAGGGGTAGAGTGGAATAGGAGTAGAACAGGAGGGAAGTCTGAAAGGTTGGTAGTGGGAGGTCAGGGGGAAGGTGGATGGAGTATTTAGGGTTGGCAGTCACAGATACTTAGCATAGCAAGGTGTTTAAGGAGTTTATTCTTAAACGGTCCGAGTTTAGGCTCATTTGCTATGTCGGGAAGGAGATCATTGAGCCAATAGGGTGATTTTTAGGCAATGGAGTGTTATGCCAGAGTCGTGCAGCAGTAGGGGACTTGCAGAGCATTTCTGGCCATACCTCTAGTACAGTGGGGGTTGGATATAGGTTTAAGGAGGTTTTGGATGGCTGTAGAGGTTAAACCCAAGAGGGTTTTTTTTTCCCAAGGAGGCAAACCTGATACTTTACCCTACCCTGCAAGTTTAACCACTGGGTTTGGGCATATAGTTCACAAGTGTGGGCTAGTCTGAGTGCCCCTAATACTAGTCTGTAGGATTTATTCAGTGCCGTGCTTACTCTTTTTAGGGCCGTATTCGTGGCTGCACCATACACCACTAGCCCATAATCAATAACAGAGAGGATGGAGCTATGTACAGCAAGCGAGAGTGCTTTGGTGGTCATACTATGGTGGTGTCTATATTGCAGGCCGATTTTTGTGTTGACAACTTTTACAATGTGGTCAATGTGATGAGAGAAGTATAGGGAGCTGTCGAGTGTTACACCCAAGTACTTAAAGGTGTTCACCTGCTCCAGTGGGGCTAGTTTGTCGTTAATTATTGTAAGCTGGTAGGATTTGTTTTTGCATTGGGGGTTCGCAAATAACATTACCTTAGTTTTTTTATAGTTAAGGGGGAGTTTGTTTGCAGAGAACCATTCCTGAATGTTAACAAAACTTTTTTGCAGATGGGTCTTAAGTATTTGCGGTTCCTAATTACTAGAGAAGATGACCGCATCATCAGCATAAAGTTTTTTTTCAGAGCATACATAAGGAAGATGGTTGAGGAAAAGGCTAAACAAGAGGGAGCCTAGGATTGAACCTTTTGGTACACCCATTTGCACCATTCGGCTACCTGATAGGGTAGTGTCTATTTTCACCTGTTGCAATCTGCCAGAGAGGTAGCTTTTGAACCATCCAACAGTGTCCAGAAAATGTCCTGTGGCACGGATTTTGCCAACCAATATGTTGTGGTTGACAGTTTTGAAAGCTTTTTTGAGGTCGATGTAAATTGACTTCACAAGTTGGTTCCTATGCAGCGCCTCATGAATAAAGTTAGAGTACTTGAGTAATGTTGTCATAGTACTGTGACCTTTCCAGAATACGTCTTGCTGGGGTCACTGAATATTGTACTTGTCAAGGTAGTCTACAAGTTGATTAGATTCAATGTGTTCTAGGGCTTTGGAGAGGAGGGGAAGGATTGAGATGGGCCAGTAATTTGCATGAAATGAACGATCACCGCTTTTATGTACAGGGGTGACCACTGCCGCTTTCCACCTCTTGGGGAATTGTTCACGTCTTAGTGATCGGTTAATTATTTTTGTGAGTGGCAGGAATATTTTGTTAAGTGTGAGAGCGACTAGTTTTAGGTCAAGGGAGTTACTGCTATGCCTGGATTTTCCAAGCATACACAGGATATATTTTTTGGCCTCAGAGTGGGAGATTTCCTTAAAGTAAAAAAGGGGTGTTCCAGAAGGGGGATTGTTGTTTGTCATGGCATTTTCAGGGTGACCCTGTACTCCATCATGGAAGTCCTATGGGAGTATACTACTTAGGTCAAAAAATGCAGCGTTGAATGTGTTCGCAATACTTTTAGGGTCTTGGGTGATTTCCCCATTTACTAGGCGCATAGAGGGGGAGGACTTATTTATTTTGTCTGTGAGGTCTTTAATGTTGTCCCAGAATTTTTTACCATCCCCCCATGTATTTGAGAGACAGTCCTTGAAGTATGGCATCTTGGCTCTCCTGACCTCATGTGTACAGACATTTCTTGCTACCCTATACCTTTGGGTGTCAGCCAGCTTGCCTGTGGCCTTTTTGTCCCTGTGCCACAGATGGTCCCTGTCTCTAATTTGTGCTAACAGGGTCTGGGTGACCCATAAGTTGTTGATACCCTTTCTTTGGTGTGTTTTCACTGGTGCGAAGAGGTAACATGCCGTGTTGAATGTGGTGATAAAATATTCTAACGCTTGGTCTACATCAGGTAGGGAGTCAAGGGGGGACCAGTTTAATTGCTCGAGGTGGGACTTAAGAGAGTTTAGTTGTCCCCTTTTGAGTACCTGACTAGTAGTTGTATTAGGGGAGGGCTTTGTGAATTTGTTTGACCATAAGCAAGTGACCAGCGAGTGGTCACTAAGCGAATCAACATGGACTAAGGTGTCGGAGATCCTTTTAGGTTGATTCATAAGGATCCACTCCAGCAGTGTTTTAGACCCAACCCTGTAGTTTGTTCTAGATAGGGAGTCTACCATTTGGGAGATGCTGAGGCTGGAGAGGGTGTCTTTGTAGATGGCTACGTCCTGGGATAGCCAATAGGTGTTGAAGTCCCCTAGGATTACAACCTCCCAGTTTTGTTGTATCTCTTTTATGTAGTTAGTAACCATGTTGAATCCACAGGACTGATCTCTAGGAGGTATGTATACTTACAGTACTGTGAGGGATTTACTGTGAGCTCCAAGTAGTACTCTAACAGCTAGAACTTGCGCATTTTTCCTGGTCTCTAGTTGGGGTAGGGCGTGGCCACGGAGATAGTCTGTTAGGCAAATTAGACAACCTCCATATCGTTTGCCTATCTTGTCCTGCTGGAAGAGTGTATACCCACCAAGAGTTAGGCCCAAATCTGGGATCTTAGGAGAGAGCCACACTTCTTTTTTTTTTTTTTTTTTTGCTGCTGGGCATCCCCAAGCCCTGCAAATGGGCTCGCCAGGCTCTAGCTGCGCCCCCTCATACTTAGGGCTTACCTCCCGGTCGCCACCAGTGGTGGACTTAGGTGTCTAGGTGGAAGCGGCGCCAGAGCTGGCTCATTAGTGGGGGATGGTATAGTTAGTGTTGAGGTTTCCTTGGGGCAGGGACGTGCAATGATGACCCGTGTCTGCCACGCCCCCATACTTACTGGCACCGATTGCTGTGGATCCCCTGGCCTCCGCTAGGGGTCCACATTGCGTCGGACACTCAACTCCACCTCTCCCCAGAGCAGAAAAGCAGTCCAGTGGATGCTCAGTCCTTCTCCCGCTGGCTAGCCCTCTGACTCCTGGATCCATTCTCGAACCTGGACCATCGGCGTAGCAGATGGCAGCCATGCCTCTGGGCCAACGGGCCAGCCCGAGAGCCACGTTTCTACTATTCAGAGTATATCAGGATAATGTTGATGCACCCAAACTTGGAGCTGGTCCATTTTGGGCAGAACACTGCAGATGTTTATGGATGCTATTTTCACTGACCCAGTGTTGTTTGTGCTGCTTTGAGGTAGTTGTGGGAGTTCTCTCTGCACAGTGAATGGAGCTCCATTCACTGTGCAGAGAGAACTCCCACAGGTATGCTGTGTTGCTCCATGGCTCAAGGATAGGTTACTTGGCTGGAGGAGGGTAGAATCAGGCAAGAGGAGGAGTCCATGTTCCTGCTCACCCTCATGGCTTGAGTGTGTGGCCAGTAGCGTGGCAGTGGAACTCGGACAGGGTTCTGCAAAGGAAAGAGACAAAACAAGGGATTAAGAGGGCAAGAGGTAGGGCTGGGTAACAGTAATTGGAGAGCCGGGGGTAGAAGAGGAGATACAGCTGAGTGAGAGAGGGATGAGGGAGGGTGGCAGGGTGCTGAGAGGCAAGTTTTATTTTATTTATTTAGTTTTTTTGTTGACCAGGTAAGTGCACTAGACAAATCCTGCCTATTTTCAGGCATGACCCGGGGGAGGGGGATACAGATAAATGCCAACTGACCTTGAACCTGATGAAGCTGTTGGTGGTATTTTTTTTGTGAATGGAGGAAATTTGGCCATTGCACCAGGGAAATTCCCCTGCTCTTTTTCGAGAAGTGCCATGGGGTCTTTAACATCCTCCTGAACTACCACCAGAACAGGCAGATTGGACCTTGGTTTAACGTCTCATCCGAAAGATGGCACCTCAGGTGTGCAGCACTCCCCTCATGCTACACTACAGTGTCAGTATTGGGATAGTAACCCAAGTGCCTGGTGTGGGGATAGAACCCACAGCCTACTGATCTCCTGGCCTCAGAGGCGAGTGTGCTACCTGCTGAGCCACTGACACTGACTGACTTTTGAAAACAGACAGTGCAGATCTTCACAATAGCATCACTATGCAGTAAATACAAGCAGTATTTGTGGATGGAAACCCCTGCTTAGACAATATGGCATTTCAGGAATGCAGCCCTCACTGTAAGCACCACAGAAGGTGTGGCTAGCTTAGGAGAAGGACCTGGTTAATCGGTAACACCTGTATTAGTCCTCTGTGCTGGCAAAAAATTGCAGCTGTCACTAAGGGACTAAATTACAATACAGTAAGCACTATAGTGTGTATGGCTAGCTCTGGAGATGGACCTGGTTAACCGGTAAACCCCCAGTAACATACATATTGCTGGAAAAGCCCAAAAGAGTAACCACTGTATGTCTATACTACAACAGGGGTCACAGCCCTTAATTCCAGCCCCAAACAGTGATCCCAGCACTAGACCACAAAATGAATTTGCAGCAGAGCACAAGTAGCACCTTTAACTGCGGTAAACATAAGGCAACATCTACAATCGCATCCTAGTAATGGTAAAATACAGGGATATAATATTGCAACAATAATCAATCAGTCACACTACATTGATCATATTCCCCAGTGGCCACATGGTATGGCACAGCTGTTAAAGGATCCAAACAAGATGGTTCCGGTCCCAGGAAGAGCACCCGTTCACTGTTCATCCATTCACTGTACAGAAAGAGCACCCGCAGGTAGGCTGTGTTGCTGCGCAGCCCAAGGATCGTTTACTTGGCTTGAGGAGGGTAGAATCAGGCATAGGGAGGGGTCTGTGTTCCCACTCACCCTCACGGTCTGAGTGTGTGGCCAGTAGCACGGTGGTGGAACTCGGGCAGGGGTTCTGGCTTGAGGATGGTAGAATCAGGCATGGGGAGGGGTCCGTATTCCTGCTTGCCCATACAGCCTAAGTGTGTGGCCAGTAGCATGGCGGTGGAACTCGGGCAGGGGGAAGACAGTGCGGGGCAGGAACAGTATGCCTTTTTCCCCACACTGGGATGTATTTAGTACTGGCAGTGTTAAAATGTAAGGGACAGGTACAATGCAGGCATCCCCTCACTGTGATGGACTTCATGCTAGGGGGAAATGTGAAGGACTGCCAGCACCATAGATTGAACCCTCTGTTTATTCACAGGCACAGGTACAATGTGGCTAAAGGACAGAGTAGTCTTCTCCACACTGTCATGTGTTTTCTGCTGCTGAAAGGTGAGGGATTGACAGCACTGGAGACTGAAACCCTCTGTTTATCCACAGCAACATGTACAGTGTGGGGCAGGAACAATGTGTATTTCCCCACACTGGGATGTATTTATTACTGGAGAAATGTGAGGGACTGCCAGCACTGAAAACTGAACCATCTGTTTATCAATAAAGACATGTTCAAAGTGGAGCAGAAACCATGTGCATTTTCCCAGCACTGTGATATTTTTAGCGTAAGTCAAAGGTAAGAAACTGACAACACTGGAGATTGATACCATCTCTTTATCCACAGGAACAGGTATAATGCAGACTTCCCACGATGGAATGTATTTTGTGGTGTGAAAGGTGAGGGACTGACAGCACTGGAGACAGAACCCTATGTTTGTCCACAGAGACAGGAGCAGTGGGGGGGGGGGGCAGGTACAATACAGGCATGCCTATACTGTGGTGGACTTAGTGCTAGGGAAAGCTAAAGGATTGACAGCATTGGAGACTGAACCTTCTGTTTATCCACAGGGACAGGCACAGTGTAGGGATGGGACAATGAAGACTTCCCCACATGGTAATGTATTTCCTGATGGTGAAAGGTGAGGGACTGACAACAATGGAGACTGAAGCCCTCTGTTTATCCTCTGGGATAGGTACACTGTGTGGCAGGGAAAATGTGTGTTTTCTCTACACTGGGATGTATTTTAGTACTGGAGAAAGGTGAGGGACTTACAGCACTGGAGACTGAAGCCTTCTTTTTATCTGCGGGGATGAGTACAGTGTGGGGAAGGGCCAGTGCTGGCTTCACAGTGTAGGCATGGACAGTGGGTGTTTCTCACACACTGCAATGTATTTAGTACTGGAAAAAGATGAGGGACTGACAGCACTGGAGACTGTACCCTCTGGTTATCCACAGAGACAGGGATAGTGTGGGGCATGTAAGTCTCAGGCATGCCCACACTGTGATGCTGTTTCTGCTAGGGAAAGCTGTTGGTCTGACAGCACTGAAGACTGAACCTTATGTTTATTGAGATAGACAGGTACTGAAGAATGTGGAGAAGGAACAGTGCAGGCTTCCTCACACCGCGATGTATTTCCTGCCGGTGAATGGCGAGGGACTGACAACACTGGAGGCTAAAGTCCTCTGTTTATCCACAGGGACAGGTAGAGTGTGGGGAAGAATATATTTTCCCCAGACTAGGATGTATTTAGTATGGGTGAAAGGTAAGGAACTAACAGCACTGGAGGCTGAAGCCCTCTTTTTATCCATAGAGACATGTACAGTGTGGGGGGGCAGGGGCAGTGTGCATTTCCCACACACTGTGATATTTTCAGTACAAGTGAAAGGTCAGAAACTGACTAATGCTGGAGACTGAAGCCCTCTGTTTATCCACAGGAACCAAACAGGTACAGTGCAGGCTTCCCACACTGTAATGTATTTACAACTGGTGAAAGGTGAGGGACTACCAGCACTGGAGACTGACGCCACCTGTTTATCCACAAGGACATGTACATTGTAGAGCCAGGACAGTGTGTGTCTTCCCCACAGTGGGATGTATTTAGTGCCGTTGAAAAATGAGGGACTGACAGCACTGGAGACTGAACCCTCTGTTTAACCGGAGAGACCGGGACAGTGGGGGCCACGTACAATGCAGTCATCCCCACAATGTGATGGACTTAATGCTAGGCAAAGGTGAAGGACTGACAGCACTGGAGACTGAACCCTCTGTTTATCCACAGGGACAGGTACAGTGCAGGCTTCCCACACTGTATCGTATTTCCTGATGGTGAAAGATGAGGGACTGGCAGCACTGGGGACTGAAATTTTCTGTTTATCCAC
The DNA here is from genome assembly GCA_016271365.2 of Neoceratodus forsteri. Taxonomy (NCBI): domain Eukaryota; kingdom Metazoa; phylum Chordata; order Ceratodontiformes; family Ceratodontidae; genus Neoceratodus; species Neoceratodus forsteri. The sequence goes on from JADMNL010000027.1 coordinate 48,288,255, forward strand.
AGGGACATCTATAATGTGGAGTCAGGACAGTGTATGTCTCCCCCACACTGCGATGTATTTAGTGCTGGTGAAAGGTGAGAGACTGACATCAGTGGAGACTGAACCCCCGTTTATCCTGAAAGACAGGGACAGTAGGGGCCAAGTACAATGAAGTCATCCCCACAGTGTGATGGACTTAATTCTAGGGAAAGGTGAAGTCTGCCAACACTGGAGCCTGAAGCCCTCTGTTTATCTACAAGGATGGATGGGTGCAGTGTGGTCCAAGGACAGTGCAGGCTTCTCCACACTGCAATGTATGTGTCATTGATGAAATGACAGGGACTTGCAGCACTGGAGACTGAAACACTCTGTTTATGCACAGTGACAAGTACAGTGTGGAGCAGGGATGTAACAAGCTATCCCACTCTGTGATGCATTCAATGCTTGTTTAAACTAGGGACAGTTTGAGGCCTAAAGGGGTTGACAGTGTCCCATTAATCCTGTATGTTCTATAAACAGCTCCAGTGACACTGGTTTGTAGCTGCATGTAATTTTATATATTTAAATGATGATGGAGATATATCACCCAGCTCGCAATTACTTTCATACAAGGGGCGCGCATACATGAGAGAGTAATGCCAGCCTAATTCCTCGGTTCCGATGCCAACCTGTGATCCTGATGAAATTATTTAAAAATAAGTATCTCATTTATCAGTTGTTATTGGTATTTTGCTAAATTGTGCGATGATCAGGAAGTCCAATTAACTTGGCTCAGTTTTTACTTAAACTTGAAATATTCAGATTTGACAATGCCGCAGCTCAACTCGGAGATGCCACCCGGCAACGGCAAGCTAAATGCGACGCACAATAATGGTCTGAGCGGTGCACCTTCCAAGTCTGCCTCAGTGCTCTCACCAGACAAGCACTCATATTCAGGTAAAACAGACTAAACAGACAAAACTGACATGATGTTTATAAAAGATATGCTGCTTTCCATTAAAGAGGACATAAGTTTAAAACTAAGTGATTCCTCTACAAATAAAAAACTGATAGATGTCTCTAAGCGTATGGATTCCTTTGAAGAAAGATTAGCTTTCATGGAGGAATCTTTAAACTTGAAGATTTTGTGAAAGGGGAGGCACAGCAATTAAATTGCATGACAGACAGATTAGATGATCTTGAAAACGGGGCGAAGGAACAATTTAAGAATAGTGAGGGTCCCAGAAGGGCCAGATATGATACATTTCCTTCAGTATTTCCTGCCAGCCCTTCTAAACTATCAGAGGAGTTGGCCGCTCGAAATTGAACCAGCACACAGAGCCCTGTCAGCAAAACCTAAACCTGGTCAGAGATCCAGACCCATCATCACCAACTTCCTAAGATTTACAATCAAAGAAGAAATACTTAGAGTGGCAAGGAAGAGGAAAATGCTGAGCTGGGTCAGGTAGCGAATCTATATATATTCCAGGACTTTTAAATGGAAATAGTAGAAAAAAGAAAGAAATTTGCCCCTGTCGGAGTAATGTTTCAGAGCTTAAATATAAAGTACTTTATTAAATATCCTGCCGTTTTAATGGTACAGAAAGGGGGAGATTTACACAGTTTTCAGTCAGTGGAGGAGGCATGGAGCTTTATTCACAGGAGTTAGCCTAATGCTTGTCAGAATTCTAACTCTCCTAGACACAGAAACGCCCAACTGTCACCCTCTTGAATGGAGGGCCCGCGACAGTTACAGGTCCCTGCAGCAACTGTTCACACTGCGCATGTCCAAAACAGGCAGCACGAGCAAAGCAAAGAAGACCTTGTCAAACAGATAAATGGCAAACCAAACAAATCGGCAGAGGAGTAATTTGGGTGTAAAGGTTGGTGGGGGGGTGGACCTCACTCTGAGCCAGCCTCTGATCACGAGAGCTGTCTTGCTGCATGCTCCTTGTGTTGTCATTCCGTGGCCGACTGATGAGGCGAGAGGTGGGCTGTGCTGGTTGCCATATGGTCTCCCGCCACACTGATCATTTAGGTAAGGGTGGAGTGGCAGGGTGGGTTGGTCGCCAATTCAACCCATGTTTTAACCCCCCCTTAGCATGTCACTGGCTTGCTGCTCCTCTTGATTGTGTTTAAAGCAGCATATACAGGAAGGAGGAGCAGCTGCACTGTATTTTTTATGTTCTTTTTTAAACAAAATATGAAATTCCCCCTGCCTTTCATGCCCTTCAGCTGTCCACACCACTTCATCCACAGTCTACCCACTTGCAAGGTTTGATTTTTTTTAGATTACTTTAATTTTAGTAACACAAAAGAAAACACTGGAGTTGCATGTTAGGCTAACCATATAACCCCACCCCCCCGACTCAGGTGGCTCACAGGAGTGACGCTAGACAGCACAGCATTTTAAATCAGACACGGACTGATTGTAGACAGCAGACACAACCAACACAGCACAGCGGAGCAGACCATCAATAATTAACATAACCGAACACCACCTACCCTTTCCGTCTTGCACACTACTAGAGCTATGTTAGTTCAAGTTGAGAAGTTGGAACTGGTTGTGCCGTTTTGCTGTGCTGGTCACTGGTAGAGCCACTGGCCACACTACAGACACTACAGTAGCAGGAAAGAGAGAATGCCTTGCAGATTGCAGCAGGCTTCTTTTCCCGCGAACTCCCTGACCCTGACTTGTGCCAGATCAAATGGCCCCTGCCAGCTCAGAACTGCCCTGTGCAAACTGGAATTCCCTCCCACCACCTCCTCTGCTTTTTTGTGCATACCTCAGGTGGCATGAATGTTGCTGCCAACCATCCACCATTCACAATCACTACTCATCCCCACCGCACCACCAGTAACCAGTCAGTCCTACCTCCCTTGTAGTTCTTGCTTGCAGCCTCCACCTTGAGCCTCCTGCAGTCTGACTCCATTCCAAACTTCCATCAGACCAGACAGTTAACATTCACAGGCTCAGCAGCATAGCCAGACACCCCGACTGACCCCCACTTACAGTCACAGACACCCGGCCCGCTCAATCCAATAAGGACTCTTCCTCGACTCTGGCCCAAAGTGAAGCAGCAGCCCCTTGGCAGCATTTAATTTAAAAGGCAGGACCAGAGGAAGGGAAGTGAAGCACCAAACATGACGAGCAAGCACCGCAGTTCTCTCCCCGTCTTAACACCAACACCTGCAGTCTCCTGCCTGCTCATCCTGACTCCTCACTATTGACGGCAGTGCGCCCTTATGCTACTTTCAGGTGCAGAGACTGTTGTCCATCACTTTCTCCCTCCCTGGTGCAATTCACTCCTGCTCCTCCCAGTTCCAGCCAGGCCAGCTTGTGCAGTGATGGTTCCCCCTACCCGCAGCTCTGTCTGACCACACCGCACTCTCCCGTGGCTCTCTCTCCTAATATACTTGCTTCTGCTGCGACCCACCAGTGACCCCCTCCGGCAGGCACAGTGGGCTCCCGTGTACCTCGTAGTCCACCAGCAGGTGGCAGCAGCAGCAGCATAAGGGGCAGAATGTTGGGGGTGACAAATGTGATCACCTGAATTGTTGGGGGGACTTGTAACCCCCATCCCACCCTATAATTATGCCACTGCAAATCAGCTCCAAAGACAGCCTTGCTACCAGTAAACTCTAAGCCTCTTCCAAAGTCATTAGCCTGGTCGAATAAATCCTACAGAAAAACAATCCCGATATCAAAAAACAGATATCGCACAATGGAAATGGCTTCCAAAGCATCTGACACACCATTGCAGCTCCACACTAATATGATCCCTACTGAGGTGACTAGAGATTCTCAGGCTTCCCCTATATCGCATTACTCACAGTTAAACATGGACGTACTTGCTGAACTTGATAGTGACTCTTACCCCCAGAAACAGAATGCTCCAACGGCTGAAAATACTCACATCATGATTCTCGTCACTCTAGTTTCTTACGTAGGCTTACCAATGTGCTGTATGCTGTCATAGTCCATCCCATTTTGTAACAAACATCTTTGGACTCAAGGGAGAATTGGCTCTGAAAGATGAAACTCATCTGTAAGAACTCCATTCAACAGCTCCGCTTTTATACTAAACTGGGTCTCCTTTGACTTGCACACTTACATAGATTCACAAACTCACGCTGCAAAGTAAGCCTGGGTGGGGTTTACAGATGTCAAAGTATGTGGCTCACATCCATTGCAACAGCCCAACCTGTTCAGACTTTTTGGGCACGGTGATGCTTACAAAAGAAAGAGAGTCATCTAATATGCGGCACTGGATTAGGGGCTAGTTCTGGAGCGGACTCTACTGTTCTCTGGCTTACCTTTCGAGGGCTTACCTTCACTAAGTGTTTAGCTTGCCACTGACCCATTTAGATAGGTATTTACGCCCTCATATCCAAGAGCATGACAAATACAAATGTCTCATGTAGGAACAATTCTCATTTCAATGCAATGCTGTCACCCTTGCCAGCATCAATGTCTGCAGCCTACTTACAAAATGTGATGCTCTTACTGTCTGGGTCACCCAGTATAACCCAGATGTCCTATCAGTGCTCAAGACGTGTCTGTCACCTAATATCCCAGACAATGCTATTGCGATTCTGGGGTAGACAGTCTTCTGGCAAGACAGACTTTCAAATAAAGGTGGCGGCTGTGCCATTTACCTGAAGGAAACCATCATGGGACATGTCCTGACCATACCATGCTTCGAGACTGGGATACAGTTCCTCACTATCGAGCTACTTCTTGGTGCACACAACATGGCCCTGACTGTTGCATCAGTCTACATTCCTCCCAGGATGTCTGCCAAGGGCCTAAACTCCATACTCAATGACATCCATAACTTAAAACTTAAAACAACACTCAGAGGTCATAATGCTCAGTGACTTCAATATTAATTGGAACTCCCCAATGCAGACAATCACAAGGATGCCTTGGCAGCAGCAAATTTCACACAACTGGTTCAGTCACCCACGAGGACTAACTACAGAACAGGAACCAGTACGTTACTTGACTGAGTGCTCACGAATCATCCAGATCACATCAAGCATTCTGAAGTCCTTCCTGATACCATTAGTGATCATTCCCATATCATGTGTCAATGGGCTAACAAATTTACTAAACCCCCGGCAAAACCCATTACTAGCAGGGTATTAACTAGAGGGCACCTACTGCCTTTAAAAGCACTAATGAGACAACAATTTTGGTCACAAATAGACACTGCTATGGATGTTGACACAGCTCTAGAGTTCTTCATCTCAATTTTTAATGCAGCTTGAGATGTACACATTCCCTTCAAAAAGCGGAACGTTAGAGGAACTGACAACCCTTGGATTACGTTTGATCTCTTGCTGCAAATAAAATCATGTGACCAACTCTGGCGTCGGGCAAGGGCAACAGACATGCATGCAGATATTCAGGCCTACAAGACTGCTAGAAATGTCTGTACCAGGGTGATTCCATTTGGGAAAAGCAACTTACTACAGAAATGCCCTTGCCAACTCCTAGACTAATGGAAGGAAATTCTGGAGCAACATTAAGGAACTCACCGGGAAAGACTTTAGAACTGCACCTGCTATGCTTAACTTAGATGGCTTCTCAACCCTTGACCCTGCAATAATTGCCAACACATTTAACTCTGCATTCATTGACCTCAGTCATGTCCTACCCTCTGACTTTTTTGAATCCACCCCTTGTGACGTTACTAATGTTAATACAGCCACACAGCATTTGCATCCCCCATTCAATTTAAAAGTTGTGACTGAAAATTAAGCTACAAAAAACCTACTAAAAGTACTCAGCAAGACTAGAATGAGTGGGGACTCTCTTGACATGAAATTTGTTACCCTTACCCTTGATGCAGTGCTATCCTCCCTTACTAAGGTTATCAGCAAATCTCTTTCACTTTCCCAGTTCCCCCTCAAATGGAAACTAGCCCAGGTGCCCCCAATCCACAAGAATGGTGATAAGGCTCATTATGTTAACTACAGGCCCATCTCTATTCTTCCCCCTCTATCTAAAGCACTTGAAAGATTCATTGCCAACCAGCTGGTGGATTACATGGAGACGTACAACCTTCAGTGCTCCCAGCAACATGGATTTAGAAAGGACCATAGTACCTCCACTGCACTACTAGAATTTACGGGCTATATCCTTCAGGCTTTGGATCAGGGCCAACTAATCGGCGTAGCCTGTATTGACCTTACCAAGGTGTTTGACACTGTGACTCATCCCTTATTGCTTCAACAGCTTGCTGAACTTGGTCTATCAATGGACACCCTCAGATGGTTTAACAGCTATCTCTCAGGCCGCTTGCAGCAGGTTAAGATAGGGGATGTGCTCTCGACTTTGCCTCCAGTCCATTCTGGTGTCCCACAAGGAACAATCTTGGGTTTGTTACTCTTTTTTTTTTTTTATTGCTTTTAGGTGACATAGATAAGACATTATAATATCACATACATATTTAAGTCTGAATCAGAGAGCCATAGTGGTAGTACAAATAGTAGAGTTCACATGATATATTAAAGATCTGTATAATACTGGTAAGACAGTGCCCTATTAAGCTTGTATTGTCCTTTCAGGATATCTGAAAAGAGGGAGGGACAGATGTTCCTTTATTAGTCTTAATCTGGGTGTACTGTTCTCTCTGAAGGGGCCAGAGCTGAAGAAGAGGAACATTTGAGAAGTAGAAACAAGGGATTGATGTTCTCCCAGGAGGAAAACTCTAAGAGGATATGTTGAGTGGTAACACCTCTGTTATGGTGGTAGTTAGTAATAGATCTTAAAGTGTCTTGGGGTAGATAATTGTTATTTGTTTAGGGAATAATATCTGGGTGGTGGTGGGCTATATATAAAAACCAAGGGGTCCATCTGTTCAGCAATACCGTTGATGAGTTCTGCAACTTAGCAGTTAAACTTTCCACCCAGTCAGTTATTTTGGGAGTGTCTACTTTCAACCATAACCTAGTTATTACTTTTTTGGCTGCTCCTAATAGTATAGTAATTAGATATGCTTGATATAGATTCCTGAAATGTTTCAGAAAGTATAGTAGGAGAGCTATCTCTGGAGTTAAGGGTCCTAGGGTCGGGATGAGGTCCTGTAATTGTTTTCCCACCTGTTGCCAAAAAGAGAGTAGGGCAGGGCATAGCCACAAGATATGGGAGTGAGTAGCCACCTCTTCCCCACACCTCCTCCAACAGGAGGAGTCTCCAGCTAGGGAGAATTTTGCTGTGATTTGTGGGGTACGGAAGTACCTCACTGCTATTTTCCAGGAGAATTCTCTACATGTATAAGAGTTGGTGGTTTTATATTGTTTACGCCATATCAGAGCCCAGTCTTTTGGTGATAGGTTCAGCATTAGCTCTGATTCCCAGTTGATTTGGATATAGTCCATGTCACATAGAGAATTATTAGCTAATACTTTGTTTCTCTTTGAAATAAGATGTTGGTGTATAAAAACACTTTGTAGTTTTGTAAGTATTATTACCAGTGGAGGGGGGGGGGGAGATGATCAGGGGTATCAGTTCTCAAGGCTGTGCCCAGGAAGTACCTTAATTGTAAGTAATAAAAAAAGTTGGAGTGAGGGAGGGAGAATTTGATTTGTAACTGGGTGAAGGATTTAAAGGTTCCTTCATCATAAAATTGTTGTGTCAACCCCTGTGTATTCCATTTTTGGAATACTGGGTTAGTCTTAGAGGAGATAAATGTTCTGTTCTGGGCTGGTATGCCTATCTATTTAGCCAGGTAATGATTTTCTGGGAGCTTGAGAAATTTTTACCACTCCGTGAACAGCACTTTCATGAAGAAAGAACACTGTGTTGGTGTTTGAGGTTGAAACACTTGAGTTTTGTTTAACGGTACATTAGATAGTGCTTGCTCTATGCATATCTATGGTGGTGCTTGATTCGAGGGAAGCAGCCATTTTGCTAAATGAGTAATAGCTGTTGCAATTGAATGCCTATAGAAATTGGGTAGAGCCAATCCTCCCCCTCCTTAGGTAGTTGTAATTTGTATAAAGCAATGCGGGGTTTCCCCCTCCCCACAAATATTCATTAATAGCCTTGTTCTACTTTGTCATTTCATGTTTCGGGCAGAGATGGGGTATACTCTGCATGAAATAAAGTATTTTTGGCAGTACATTCATTTGTATAGAGTGCACTCTGTGTATGATACAGATTGGTAGGTGGGTCCACTTTCTAAGGTCAGATTATATTTCTGTGAAGAGCGATCATAGTTTAGAGTCCTGATATGAGATAGGGTAGGGGATAATTGAACTCCTAGATATGCGATATATGGGTGGTTCCATTTATAATGGTATTTGTCCTTAAGAAATTGGAGGGGGGGAGTAGTTCATTAAAAAGGCTTCAGATTTATCTTGATTGATTTTATAGCCCATTAAATGTTCTGTTTTAGGTAGTATTGTATTTAAGGACGTTAGAGAGGGCTCAGGATTAGTTATATATAAAAGGAGGACATCTGCATAACATGCTAATTTGTGTTAAATTTTATTTACTGTATATCTGGTTATTTGGGTGTTTTGTCTTAAGAACTGTGCTATCGGCTCTACATACAGGGCAAAGAGGTAGAGGGAGAGAGGGCAGCCTTGACGCATGCCCCTGTACAACCTGAATCGGGAGGAGTATGATCCATTTATTTTAACCACTGCTTGAGGACTTTGGTAAATTCCTCCTATGAGGTCTAAGAATTGCTGTGGAAATCTAAAGCCTAAGAAATCCCAAGATACTCAATCAAATGCTTTTTAGGCATCTATGCTTCGTATCAGGAGAGGGTTGCGATTTATTTTTGCATGATTCAACAGATATACTGTAATGTTCGTTTGATATTACCTATGATTAGGCGTGTTTTAATAAATCCAGCTTGATCCGGGTGGATTAAAGTGGGTAAAATATCATCTAATCTGTGAGCTACAATACTTGTGTAAATCTTATAATCCTGATTGAGTACTGATATAGGGTGACAGGTGTCACATAAATGTGAGGGGTTTCTGTGGTTTCAAAATGGCCAAAATAGCTGCCTGATTCCAAGATATTGGGAATGCGGAGGTAGAGTGGCTATTTTGTAGTGCCTCTAATAAGGGTAACTTAATTATATCCCAAGTTCCCTTATAAAATTCTGCCCCATAACCATCTGGGCCAGGGCTCTTACCATTCTTCAGATTCTGTACTGTGCCTTGTAACTCTCGGAGCATGATGGGGGAGATTCTTTTTTCCTTTTGAGTGGGCTTTAGGGTTGATAATTTTAGTTGGGATAGGAAATCTTTAATTAGTTGTTGATCAGGGGGATTCTGTGCTGAATATAATTTTTGTGTTTGCTTGCATGTATGTGCAAGAAACACATTGCATCAGCTTCCTTCACAAGCGCGTTTTGGAGGCGCGGCAGTGTTGTGCTGAATGGCAGCAGACCGTCCTGGGGCTGGTCTCTGCCATGGCGGATAGAGAAGCATGCTGTCAATGATGGCAGTTAATGAGCATGCTACCATGCTCAAAGAAACTGGCCGCTGCAATCAGGGAGTGCCCCGTCACTACACAATCAGCTATTTTTGCTGCAGGACAGTCCCTGACTGCAGCAGCCAATTACAGCTGCATTGTCTGGTGTCCGCTTTCAATAAACATGGTGATGGCTTGTTTTCACTTTGGTGTGGGTTCTCAGCAAATACTGTAACTTCAACAGTCCCTAAATTAAAGAGCGATGCGAGACAGTAAAAGAGAAGAAAGCAGAGCGACTCGGAGACTGGTCAAACTTTAAAGTTGTTTATCGGGGAAAAAAAGAGGTTCCATTTGTCCAACCTCAGTGCTCACAGAATGAGGGTAGGATAGTCTGAGGAGTAGGTTGATTTGACACTACACTGGTCGTAGGGAAAACCAGATGCTCGGTTTGACCTGCTCGGGCACTGTGAGTGAAAACTACTGAAGTAACTGAAGCGATAACATGGCAGATATTGTACAGTGTGTGTGGTGACGAGGGGAGAGATGGCCAGTGAGTGGGAGATGGAATTTAAGATACAGTCCTCATGTTACTAGCTGCTTGTGGTCAGCGGTCACTAGGTCGGGTCTTTCAGCGCAAAAGGGAAAAAAAAATCGCAGTACGCAGTGGGAGAACACGAGGCTTCAAGGTGTAACTGAGTGTTGTGTGACAGTTGAGAAGTACTATGCCCTCAGTATAGTTCTTAAATGAAACTGAGTTGTTGCTATATTGGGCAGCTGCTTAAAAAACTATAAAAATATAGTCATAAGTAAAATGGTTTACCAAGAGAGGGCAAAAGTCATGCAATAGTGTAACAATGCATTATATAGTCAGCTCCACTGTACAAGTGTATCCTACATTTTACCATTAAAAACCACGCAAGTCTGTTTCACCTTCATGCTGATTTTGGATAACTGAGCCTAAAAATGAAGAGGATTCTATGGTTATGCCCAGAAAAGCTGCAGAGTTGCCATTCCTACTCATGCCATAAATTAAAGCCTAGGACACTTTAGTTAACTATTACAAGCACCACTTCTGGTACTTCGATCCGTCTCTGTCATTTGAAATCTAATTAATCAAACAGCTCCTCTCAGCGTGGGTATCTATTTTATTTATTTATTTATTGAAGAGAATTGGAATTACAATCCTTTGAGTCAAAGACTCCTTTGCAAAGGCGCCACGTCAGTACAGAAAGCACAAACATAACATTTACTAGCATTATACATAGGCACAGTATATACATTGCGTCCAGGATCCTGAAGTGGATTTTTGGTCTTTGCTGCGACCACAAGGTAGATTACAGGTTTGAGGGGTCCTAATTGAACCCTGAGTCGAGTTTTTATATACCTTGGGATTGAGGGACCTGAGGAAGCCATCAAGGAGTAAGGTTAGGCCTTTTATCTCTACCATTACGGATTTTCTACATTCACTGGCGCTATATAGACTGCTAGCATTGGGCTTCTTTTTGTGTTATGGGGATGGTGGAAGTATTATGGTTGCAGTCACAGGTAGCTGAAACAAGGAAGAGGTTCTTAAGGTCCTTTTTAAATTGGCCAAGACTGGGGGCTAGGGAGATAGAGGCTGGTAGGCTATTTAGCTAGAGGGGAGCTCGGTATCAGAAAGGCCATTTTTTCCCCTAGGGAGGTCCTACAGTGGGGGACTAGGAGAGAGGTGCCAGTGGTGCATCTAGAGGTCCTTCTGAGTGGGACTGTCTGGATGAAGGGGTGGAGGCCTTTGGGTGCTAGATTCATGAGTATTTTTTTGGCTTGGATTGTGGTGTGGTACTTAAGTCTGCATTCGAAGGTGAGCCAGTCTGCTCATTTGTAAAGCTCACATGTGTGGGTGTCTCTATCACTTCCAGTGACCAGTCTGCAGGATTTTTTGAGAGCTATGTTGATGCTGCATAGGGCCATTTGGTCGGCAGATCCATCAATCATTATGCCATAGTCGACCAAAGATAGGACAGAGGCAGTTACAGCGAGATGTAAGGCCTGAGTGGGTAGGCAATGCTTATGTCTGTATAGGATCCCCAATCTGGTGTTTACAACAGAGGAGACGTGTGTGGTAGGTAAGGGAGGTGTCCAGAATTACACCCAGGTATTTGAAGCTAGAGACCTGTTCAAGAAGGAGACCCTGGGAGTCTAAGATGCATAGTGGAGCACTACTGAGTGGGCTTTGGCAGTGGGCAGAGATCATCGATTTTGTCTTGTTGTAGTTGAGTACTAGGTGATGCTCATAGAACCTGGATTCTATTTCAGTCAAAAAGCCCTTTAGGGAGTCAGGATAAGGGTGTTTCCAGAGCAGTACTGCATCGCCCGCGTAGAGCAAAAGCTTCCCATTGCATGATTGAGGGAGAGAATTAAGGAAAAGGGTGAAGAGCAGAGGGCTGAGAATGGACCCTTGGGGGACACCTGTTTGGACTGGTCTTGCATAGGAAAGGGTGGTATTAATTTTAACCTGTTGCGACCAGCCAGAGAGACAGTCCTTGAACCAGGAGGTTGCTTCGGGGGAGAAATGTTGGGAGGGAAGGGCGTGGATCAGAAGTGCGTGACTGATGGTATTGAAGGCTTTGGTAAAGTCAATGTAGATTGCTCCTGCTATGGACCCCTGGTCCAGGGCCTCATGAATGTATGAGGTAAATCCCAGGAGGGAAGTGGTGGTGCTGTGCCCCCTCCGGACCACGTGTTGTTCATGGTACAGCAGTGAATATTTGGTTAGGTAGTCGGTGAGCTGGTCCAACACAATTTTTTCAAGCGCCTTTGGGGGGGGGGTAGGATCGAGATGGGTCGGTAATTGCTGGTGGAGGTGGGGTCACCACTCTTCAGTATGGGGGTAATTATACCTCTTTTCCATGGCGTGGGGAACTGGCAGAGGCATAGCGACCAGTTAAGAATTTTGGTAAGATGTGGCAGGGTTACATCCAGAGTTAGCCTGAGCATTTTGAGGTCAATAGAGTCACTGCTATAGCGTACGTTCATCAAAGCTTTGGTGAGGTAGCTGTAACCCCCTTGTTACCCGGGGTTACTAGAATCCCAGTAAGACCTAGTTGTAGGCAGGGAAGGCAGCTTGTGAAACTCCAGTTAAATGGGTTTCACACTGTCTCACTCTGTTCTCAGTCACAGCTGAGACTGAGAGATGACATCACCATAGAACTGTCGCAGCTGCATGAGCCACTTTGGAATCTGCAGCAGAGGGAGTGAGTTAGAACTTTGGGAGTTTTCAAGTTCAGTTTCTGTTTACCTTCTGTTGGAGAAGGAAGTGTTTCTGGTTTATCCTTTGAAAGTGGTGGAGACCGCTGTCCAGGTCTCTAGTGCTCCCTCCTCCGGGGTGGAAGAAAAGTCCTCTGTGGATTCCAGTGGGCAACTCTATTTCCACTATAGAAGAAAGCTGCCTGTTTACAGTTTCTGTTCTTGTATAACAGTGAAAGAAGTGGTACTTCGCCTATGGGGCACCTGCAACGAAAGGAGTGAGTGTTTTGCTCCATTTGAGGGGCAAACCAATTGTTTCATCAGTTTGAAATATAAAAAGCTGGGATGTGGACTGCTATTTTGGGAGGACTATTTTACTAGGACAAACAAATAGAGCAGTCAAAAAGTCTAAAGTTTTAATGGATTTCAAGTAATGCTGTAGAGGGGTGCTTAGGTCATCCACCGCTTAATCTACATGTTAAAGTTCTAAGTTTCTGTTTGTCCAGAGAAATGGCCAGGTATGGGCTGTGGGAGCTGGAGGTGGGAACACCCCCCATCTTTAGTAACCAGGTCCACCTCTACGGATTTCTTCTGTGATTTGCTACTTGCCTCATGCGCCTGGCCAGTGATGAGGTAGGTACCCAGACGTGGGTCGCAACTTGGAAAATCTCTCTAGGAGTCGCAGACTCTAAGTGGTGTGGGGAGCCACAGGATGGGTAATATACTCCTTGTTTGATGGGAGTCTCCTTGTTTGATGGCAGTCCGAAGGAAGTAAGAAAACAAATCTCTCTAGGAGTCACAGACTCTAAGTGGTGTGGGGAGCCACAGTTTGGGAATATACTCTTTGATGGGAGTCACTCCAAGTAAAGTTGGGTTCATTCTTCAAATGGACCATCAGTCAAGTGGCTGGCAGGGGAGCCGGGCCAGTTGGGTTGTGTATCCAAAGTGCATGCAAGTCCGGGCTGAGTGCCTGGTGGGTCCAGAGCCAGACAATAGTAAAAAATGGGTTCATTCTTCAAGTGGACCGCCTTGTAGTCTCTATCTGCGTATACAGTGAACGTAGCCCCTTGGGGGACCAACTATGCTTTGTCATGTTTCATCTAGTTTTGAATAAAGCCACACTGAAAAATTCCAGTCCTGGTTCTGGCCATTACAGTTATTGCTTCCTGTAGTTGGATTTACTTGGGTGCCCCTGTGCAGAGTAGCCAAACCTAGGTCCCCTTGTGCCAGGTAACCTCATCCTTCCCGAACCCAGGTCCCCACCGGGTATTGCTGCCAACGCCAACAGTATTCCACCTGTCATTTTAGTAAAAAGGCAGGGGTGAGGGGTTACAAAAATGGAGGCACCGCTTTGGATTTGTTTGGGAAGGAAGGTGCTTGGGCAAGTGGGCTAGCGTTTTGGCTATCTGGCAGTCGGTAGCCCAAAAAAGTTGAAGCAATTTCCCTAGCGTGTTGCTGTGTGCTGTGAATCTTGTGCTGCTGTTTAAAAAATGCCAACTGTTTACCAAGGAGCTGCAAAGCCAAAGAGTGTGCCCTTGTCCTGCATCAAAAATGTTTACAGCCTTTTTGTTGGCTTTTAAAATGAATTCTGTGGGGAAAAGTATGGAAAACTAGGGGTAGCAACAGAGAAATTATCGGGTATTGCTGCCAACGCCAACAGCATGCCACCTGTCGTTTTAGTAAAAAGGCAGGGGTGAGGGGTTACATAGCGTTTAACATCTCTACAAGAGATAATTCTTAGATGGAAGGGTGGGGGGGCTGTAGCGGTAGAGGTGTCTGTGGGGCCATTAGGAATTGGGTCAAAGAAGTTATGTGGGAAGATGTGACTGAGGTCTGAGAAGGTGGTATTAAGGGCATTTTATATGGCAGTGGGGTCCTGGGTGAGGGCACCATCCACTAGAATATGCGAGGGTGCTGAGGAAATGGTTTTCCTGCTCAGCTCTTTTATATTGCTCCAGAATTTTTTCCCTGAGCTCCAAGTGGAGGTGAGGGCATCCTTGTTTGGCTAGCCGAACGGCCCAGGTGCATTGGTTTCTGGCCTCTCTATAGAGTTGCCTGTTGTGGGGTAGCTGGGAGTCCTGGACCCTATGCCAGAGGTTGTCTCTATGGTGCATCAGATTAAGAAGGGACTGTGAGATCCAGGGGGTGTCCCTGCTTTTTAATATATGCTTTGAGAATGGGGCAAAGATGTCACAGGCAGCGTTAAAGGTGGTGATAAAGGAGAGGAGGGCAGTATCAACAGAGTGAGCATTATAGATGAGTGACCAATCACATGAGACGAGGTACGATTTGAGGTGGGAGAGGGACCCTTTTTTGAGGTGCCTTTAGACTGTAACTTTAGGGAGGCTAGGAGGGAGTTTATTTGACCACCAGCAGGTGACAGGGAGTGGTCACTTAGCACGTCAGGAAGCACTTTAACCTGGGCGAGGTTATTGGGGTGATTGGTGAATATGAGGTCAATAAGGGTGGAGGACCCTGTTCTGGGGTCAAGTCTGGTGGGGGAAAGGACCATCTGAGTGAGGTCATAGGCTAGAACGGTGTCTTTGTAGGTGGCAGATATGGTGGATAGCCAGTTCACGTTGATATCTCCCATTATAATTAGTTCACTATTGGGAGGGACATGGGTGATGTTGGAAAGTATAGAGTCAAAAGCAGGCTTTTGGTTAGTTGGGGGGGGGGTGTAGACTGCCATAATGTATAGTGTTTTACCCTGTTTGCCAAATGTGATCTTGATGGTAGTGGATTGGGCAACATGGGTCGGTGGGGGCAGAGAGACCGGGAGAGCTTTCAGCATGGTTTTGACGTAGATGGCACAACCACCTCCCCGTTTGCTAAGCCTGTCTGCTTGAAAGATGGTGTAGCCACTGAGGGTAACAGAGGCATCAGGGATGTTTTTCGAGAGCTAGGTTT
Organism: Neoceratodus forsteri; assembly: GCA_016271365.2. Taxonomy (NCBI): domain Eukaryota; kingdom Metazoa; phylum Chordata; order Ceratodontiformes; family Ceratodontidae; genus Neoceratodus; species Neoceratodus forsteri. Next base: position 48,303,790 of record JADMNL010000027.1, read on the forward strand.
CTGATAATGCCAGGATGTCAGGGGCGTGTTGAGAGATCCAGCTCTGAAGAGGAGTGAATTTACTTAGAAGGCTGCAGATATTGATGGATGCTAGTAATAGGCAGCTTTGCTTGCCCTTGATTGTAGCACCAGGAGTATATGGCCCTGGATTAGGATGCACATTGCCTGACAGTAGTAGTAGGAGGAGGGTGAGATGGAGAAAAACGTTCTGTAGAAGCTTGGGTGCAAGGCGATGGGAGTGAGGAGAAATGTGGTTTTTGGAGGGTCCGACTGGTATAGGGAGGGTGCCTATGAGATGGGCTAGTAGAGCTGGGGGTAGTGAGGGATGGGGGCTGAGTGAGGGGTGAACAGAGGGTGTGAGGGAGTGAGATACCCTGGGGGTCACGGAGGCAGTGCCATGTAGGTTGGAGGTATAGTAGGTGCATACTTGATCATGGTAGTCAGAGCTTTGGGGGGCACAATAAGTGGGCTAGCAGGCCAGACCTTGTGGTCCCATATTTGTGGTTCTTCGACTCGGAGAGTGGAAGGGGGTAATGTAGAGAAAGGCAGCAGTATGGTAATAGTGACACGCATCTGCAGGTAGATATACATGTTGTTTTAGGGACAGATTTAGAATAGGATGGGATGGTGGCCACTAGTGGTGAGAGAGTATAGGCTGCAAGTGGGAAAGTGGGCTGATTGGTTATTACCAATCATGTGAGCTTCCCTATATAATAGTATGTTTGCCAAGGGTGGTGGTGGGGGGGGGCTAACAAAACTGCGTTTCAGCAGGCGGGTGAGAAGTTCTGCACCCAGTCTCATCCAAGGCTTTCGGTTGTCGGTCCATACCTGCAGTGTTACGGCATGGGGGAGGGCAGCTCCAGGACCCTCATGACCTCACTCGGCCCAGCTGTGGACAAGGAGAGGGAGAGAGCACAGAGTTATATCAAATATGAGGCTTGGGGAGGGCCAGCTGAAACATTTAAATTACAAGGGAGTCACCCGCACGAAACCGGAGCACTGGCTATAACTGTGCTTTCACTCCCGATTTGGTTTTAAACAGGCACAGTTATAGTCAGACTGAGCTACAGTTTTAAATTAACCCTGTGTTGGTGGCAAAACCTGACCGACTGCGTTACTGGCATTAAGAGAAATTGAATTAAGGCAGTATTCTATCAGGCTTCGGATTACATTAAAGTAATATTTTTTAACAGGGGGCATAGCGCCAAGACACAGACAGCACTTAGGGCTACTTGAAATAAATTATTTTAAAGGTGATTCTTAGAGCAAACTGTATAACTTCTTGGTCAGAGAAGCGAGAGAGAGAAAAAAATAATTTGAATTGTGTCTTTGGCGCCAAACTGCAGTCGCTATGAACAATGCAAACTGGGGTTTTACCATACAGATCATGCAGCTTCACTGAAACTATTAGCCTAAAAAAAACTATCAGCACATGTAAGGGGACATAAAATTAAGCCCCTTTAAGTAAGCCCAAACAGCATCAAAACTGCGTTTCAGCAGGCGGGTGAGAAGTTCTGCACCCAGTCTCATCCAAGACTTTCGGTTGTCGGTCCGTACCTGCAGTGTTTTGGTGCGGGGGAGGGCAGCTCCAGGACCCTCGTGACCTCACTCGGCCCAGCTGCAGTGTTTCGACATGGGGAGGGCAGCTCCAGGACCCTCGCAACCTCACTTGGCCCAGCTGTAGTGTTTTGGCATGGGGGAAGGCAGCTCCAGGACCCTCGCGACCTCACTCGGCCCAGCCTATGCTAGCTCCTGTTCCAATAGGTTGCTAAACTTTCTTGTTTTGAAATGACATTACACATCTAGTCCTCTAAAGGGCTCCTCTATCTGCACTGCAGGCTGGTAGGTGTATTCGTCCCTGGTATCTTCTCCGAAAAGAGACTGATGATGCTTACGTTCCCTCCTCAGTTGCCATGGCAATGGAAGATTGCTGGATACATGCTAGAATCCTTCGGAGGGCTTCCCGGTCCCTTGAAAAGTCGAAATAATTGCCTCGGCTGTCTCCTACCTGTCTCCAGGGATTGCCATAAAAGACCACTAGTGACGCAGGCTCTGATGTCAAAGAATGGCCCAAATGAATCGGCCGAGGGAATTTGTTGCCAGTTTTATTAATAGTTCATTCAGTCCCAGTCCTTCAATGTTATTATCAGCAGCCAGCGAATGAATGACAAAGGAGGGGAATAAAATAGTAAAATGCGGCCCTGTCTTTAACAGGGCCTGGAGTGGCAATAATAAAGCATATTAATACAGTAGTTCTCAGAAACGAGGCACGTAATCTACATCAATAAGCTTTAGTGCTGTCCGTCTGCATTAGAGCAGCAATTTTATTAAACAAATTTGAGACAATTAGATTTTAAACAAGAAATGTGACATTGACCTGACGACTCACTTCTACAAGTTTTGTTTTGTAGTTAACCTCTTCACTGCCAGAGATCTTTGCAAGTACTGAAACCAGCACTCAGTACATTTTTTCTGTTTTTTTTGCACATAATGGCCCAGATATTCGGAGCGGATGTGCCATGCACAACAGGGATGTGCCAACGTAAGTACGGAAATGCGCCATTGTGCGATATTCAGCGGGAGGTGGCTGCGCAGTGCAATAAGCAATGCGCCAGTGCGTAATAGTAATGAATGCATGCACAACTGTAGGGGGCGGAACCATGAATAACGTGCAGTGCGATATTCAACAGCATGCGCCATGCACAATAGGGGAGCAAGCGGATGTTGCGTGACAGCGGAAATTATCCAAAATAAAAGGGAGTGAGAGGGGCACAAGAATGCAAAAGGAAGCCACAGGTGGGAGCGTTGGGACAGAGAGCCGGAGTGGTTTAGAAGGAAGCAGTGCACAGGACTAAGCAGGAGCAGGACAGGGTCCACCAGAACTGAGCCATAGACAGTAGGAGTGGGTGTGCCTGTGCCACTGTGCAGCAAAGGTCGTGGAGTGCCACAGTGGACTGAGGACAGTGGCAGGAGGCAGGACAGCCACAGTCAAAGGCCGGAGGTGTACCCGGTGCAGGGGGAGCATCAGGAACGGACAGCGGGGGGAATAGGACAATAGACTCCTGGGGGGGAAACACCAGCCAGGTACATGGCCAGCACCACCTTCCAGATGGAGGCAGTAATGAGGGGTGTGAGAAGGCAGGCACAGGGAGGCACGGCCATGGAAGGGCCCGTTGGCGGTACACCCAGAACAGGCAGTACCGAGCTCGCACCAGCTTCGAACAGTACTCTGACACAGAGATTGTGGGCTGGTACCGCCTGAACCAGGTGATCCTGAGGCAGCTCTGTGAACTGTGCAGTGATGAGATGCAGGCACCCACACGACAGAGCCATGCTCTGTCAGTGGAGACAAAGGTGACAGCTGTCATGTGCCTGCTCGCCACGGGCATCTTCCAGAGACCAACAGGGGACACGACAGGCATAACCCAGTCGGCCGCGTCATGCCTACTCACACAGTTCCTCAGCGCACTGCTGCCACATGCTGCAGAGTACATCCATTTCTCCAGCACACAGGCAGAGTGCACAGCACACATACAGGAGTTCCACAGGGTGGCACAGTTGCCTGGCATGCTCAGGGCCATTGACTGCACCCATGTGGCCATCCACATGCCACCTGGCCCGGAGGGTGAGGCATACATCAATTGCAAGGGTTACACAAGCATGAACTGCCAGGTGGTGTGTGATGCCGGGGGGGGGCATTACCAATGTCTGTGCCACACACCCTGGGAGGGCACACGATGCCTCCATCTGGCACCAGTCTGCACTGTGCCACAGGTTTGAGAGTGGTGACATCCCCACTGGCCATCTAATAGGTGAGTATGCATATCACGCAGGATGACGTGAGCAGATGTGGGGGTGCATAGTCAGAGGTGCCATGGGTACCGGCCTTGTTGGCCCATGGCATAGCGATGCAGACCACCATTCTAATGTCCACCCTCTACACACAGGTGACAGTGGTTACCCGCTACGTCCTTGGCTGCTCACACCATACCGGTGCCCCATGACCCCATCGCAGCTATGGTACAATGAGGCACACACCACAACACGGAATGTCACTGAGCGGGTGTTCGGGATGCTGAAGGCACGGTTCCAGTGCCTGGACACATCAGGCGGTGCCCTACAGAACAGTCCCTTGAAGGCCTGTGGGCTATTCTTGGCCTGCTGTATCCTGCACAACATGGCCACTGACTGTGGGATAGCCGTAGAGGTCGAAGAGGGGGGACAGCGGTGGGGATGATGTGGATGCCGGTCCAGCTGGTGATGGGCAGCCACCACCTGGGTGAAGAGACCCTGCCTGATCCGGATGTCAGAGCTGCACCGGGACACCGTTACACAAGAGCACTTTGGACAACACAGGTAGGTCACGGGGCCATGCGCAATGACCATGGGCAAGGGCGCAGCCCACAGACAGGCAGGGCAGGACACCAGGGGTGGACGGCAGTAAGGGAATGGGTCTGAGTGTGGCACCGCACACGGCATCAGGGATGGGCAGGGCCGAACATGACACGTGCACACACACACGCACACACACACCACAAGACATGCACAAGGGGTAAACAGAACGCCAACCTCACAGCCACCCCCACCCCCACACAGGTCCACACACGACCATGCCCAGTGGCCGTCACTGTGTGTGCCTCAGACGCTGGGCACCATTGCACACACAGGCAGACAGCGCAACGCAGGCATCATCATGCACATGCCAAAGTGGCCAGCATCCGGGAGGGTGTGCACAGGGACCGTGTGTGTGCAGGGCCGGGTACCCCACCCGTGCATCGCACAGTGCACACCACACTGCACAGAGGGCAGTGGCAGACAGTGGCGATGGTGAGAGACAGGTCAGTCATGCCGCACAGTACCACAGCCACCACGGATACGTGGGTGGCCCCAGTGAGACCTGCCAGTCATGCCAGGCTGACCATTGGCCTCATGGGGTGGCACCAACGGTCCCCCAAGGGTGATGCTGCATGAGCGTGACCATGTTCACACAGGGGTCTGCAGCCCACCGAACATGCCCCTGCCAGGCATGCTCGGTATGCCCACAGCCGAACCCAGTGTCGACATAGCAGGTGTCACACGGCGCCGGGAAATGGGGGTGGACATGACACTGTGCGGTGTCTGCGGTGGCTGGGCACCAAACTGGGTGCCCAATGTGGCCATGACAGCTGTCAATGCATTGGTCTGTCTGTCAATGGCAGCGGTCACATTCGCCCGCTGCCGGGCCATTCCTGCCAGGAGCAGACCGTGGTCCCTGCTGCGCTGCTCCTCTCCCTGGCGCAGAACCACACTGAGTGCATCCACCACCATCACGAGCCGCATCTGCTGATCTACTGAAGCCTGGAGTAGATGGCTGTGCTTATCAAAGAGATCATCCGCCGGTCTAGCATGCTGTCCCTTGTGGTGTTCTTGGCCCTGCTGGCCAGCACCCCTTGATGATGGGTGCTGCACACCAGAGCCATGCTGGGGCACGTCCACATGTGGTGCACTGCCACCGCCTCCCGACAATGTCCCCCCGTCGCCATTGGCCAACTGCTGGTGCTGCCCCTCCAGCTGTTGATCACTAGGGCTCACCGTCTCTGCCGCAGCGGCCGCAACAGCCCCACTACTCTGGATGCACACCAGTGCTGCCCCAGTGGGGCATACAGGCACAGGCTGGGACTGTGTTGTTACGCAGGCCACCACGGTGGCACCACCCACGGCAACGCCCGTGCGGTTGCCTGCTGTGGGACCAGCCTGTGTGCCACACGTATCACTGTCCAGGACATGTGGTCCATCATCATCGGTGCTGGATCTGGCACCAATCTGTGTCCCAGCACGCTGGAGACCGTAGGCGCTGTCACGCTGGGACACAGGCAGGGCCTCGTCCGCACCCGCACCACCCTCATCAGTCTGGACAGATGTGCAGGTATGCACTTGTCCGGTTCCTCGGACACCTGTGGAGCTGGGTGGGTGATCCTCTGTGTCCAGGGCATCTCCCTCAGTGGACACACCCACCACTGCTGACCCATGTAGATGCTCAGGAGCTGTAAGGGAACACATTAGCATTAGAGGCTCCACCCTGCCCTGTGGCATTCCCTCCACCACCCACACAGTGACAGCACAGGGTCTACCAACAGTGATGGGCTGCCACCCATCTGGAGGCCACCACCAGGAATGCCCTCGATGGCACGATGCCACATACTGCTGGCCACCCGCTCCTCCTGTGGTTCCAGGTGTGGTACATCTGGCTGGCCCCCACTGGTGGCAGCATGTGCAGCCCTGATGGCAGCCACCTTGTCTTTGATCCACCTCCTGTCTGTGCTGACCTTCTTCTTACACTCCTGCATGGACTGCTGGTGGCTGCAATGCTGGTTCGTGGCACGCGCCACCTCACCCCACATCGCAGCACAGGCCTGTGGCATTCCCTGCTGTCCGCTGAGCAGTGGTTCCCTGTCAAGCTATGCCTCGAACAGGGCATCTGATTCAGCCATGGTGAAGTTGGGCCTCCTCCTTCTCCCCTGTCCCTGTTCCTCCTCTTCCTCACGTTCGATCATGCTCGAGCCTGTGGGAATGACAGATGTCACCTTGGACTGTGCAGTCCCATTCAGCCCTCACAAACCACAGTCCACACATCCCATCAGCATGCAACCCACCACAATAGACTGCAATACCTAACTATGTCCTCTGCAGCCCCATGTTGCATTAATATAGCGCAACACATGCAAATGAGGCGAGGCACAACTGTAAGTGGATGCTAATGCAGTGGTTGCACTGTGGAATGGCTAATGAGCTGATTTGCATATGCTGGCTGAATATCGTGCTGTTGCACCTTGCGCAGTGTTGGTGAGCATGCTCAGGCTATTGTGCAGCACTGTAACGTGCGCAATCGGCACCGCACGACGCATGCCCGGGGTGCTGACACTGATGCGTGCAGCGCAGCTGATGTCCAGTGCATGGGAGGCAGTGCAGGACATGGCCACCACTGTGCCTGTAGTGCTAGTCTGCTGTTTGCCCATGTTGCACTGGTGCCTTGGTGCGCCATAGGCACCATGGAGCCACAGCGCAGTAGGCCACTGCAGGGCATCACACACAAGCACCCTACCACGCTACATGCAGGGCATCCCAATAGCACTGTGGCGCTCTGTGCGTGGACAGACCCTTGACCCTGCGGTCGACCTTTGGCCCCAGGCACCATGCGTCCACATGGGTGCACCTCTATCGCACAGTTCGGTGACAGGGCAATAGGGACTGGCAGCACAGTACCACGCTGCCTCTGCACATAGGGCACGTGTTCTACAGAGCACCATTTTGATTGCGATACCAACAGTAGGATGCCTCATAGGAGAGCGCAGGTGTGGAGTGCAATTGAGTTGGCCAACTCGGTGGCCCTAGTTGAGCCACATGCTGGTGCCCTATTTGGGCAGGATCCCCTAAACAGGCCACGTACTGCTGTGTGGCAGGAGGTGACTGACAGCCTGGAGGAGGTGACTGGGATCAGCTAGACAGTGGAGCAGTGTCACCACCGGTATGGCAACCTACAGCAGTGGGACCCTGACCGACTGGGGCGCCTGCAGGCATGCGTCTGGCGAGGTGCCATGCCATGGCCAGGTAGGTGCTCCATCGAAACACTGGTAGTGTCTGTCTGTCCGGGTAATCGCGGTGTGGCTAGGTCCACCCCACAGGGGGGTTGGGGCCATCTAGTAGGGGTGGTGGTGGTGCGTCATGGCTGGGCTGTTCGGGCACGCACACACCGGGGGGGGGCTTTGCTACTGGCTTGTACTGATGTTTCCCTCTCCATGTTTGCACCCTAGGCCCGGATGAGCACCGTAGAGCAAGGCTGGCCCAAGAACAGGCGGAGCAGAACTGAGTGGGTGCATTACCGATGCAGCCGGGACACATTAGAGGGGCCATGGGCCAGCAGGACCCTGCTGGCCCGGATGCAGGTGAGTGCTGTGTTTCCCCTTACATCTGTGCATGCTGGGTTGCAGGGGTGGTGGCAGGCCGTGGCCACCAGCAGTTGGCCCCACTGCCGTGCACGCCACATGGTGCACTCAGCACTGTCCTGTGGCACTGCATGTGTGGGTGGGTGTTGCAGGTGGTCCGTGCGTGCACTGGGTACATGGCTGTGCCACTGCCTTCGCACCGCATAGCTATGTCACTATACGGCCATGGTGGTGCTGTGTGGGACATGGGTGGTGGGTGTATGCAGCGTTCCACATGGCTGTGGGTGCCTGGGTAGGTGGGTCATGTGGGCGCGGACACTGTGGGTGGTCACATGCCATCACAGGGGTGTGGCCCACGGCTGTATGCCGTGCACATTGGGTGGGCTGCAGGGGTATGGCCAGTCACGCGTATTCACTCTGCTCCCTTGTCCTAGGTGGACAATGCTGGACTCCACTGGAACGGAGTGTATAGGAGCTTCTGCAGCTGGCGAGGGCCACCCTGGAGCTGCTCCAATGGATGGAACGAGGTGGAGGAAGGCGGCACAGGAGGAGACACTGAGATCGTAGTGGTAAGAGGGGTTGACATTAGGTCCACTACGCCCCTGTTGTACATTCCCCCCCTTGACTAATCCTCACACCCCTTCATCCCACTCCCTGTTGTACACCCTTGCCCCATGCCCACCCCCACCTGGTATGTGGCCCTCCCCCCCCAACATTATAAATAGTTTGTTTTGCTGTTTTTTATAATGTTCACTACTCGAATACAGACACATTTGTTATGACAACTGTGTTGGTCTCTGATTTGCAGTGGGCATATGGTGCTTGGCTGCAGTGGTGTGCATGGCATCGGGGGTGGTGCAGGCCTGGGCGTGTGTGTGTGTCCGGCAGGGACCCACCTATGGTGTGAGTGGGGAACTCAGTCCCTGTCTGTGGTATGTGTGTTGTTCCCTGTGCACTGGATGCCTGCGTGCAGTGGTCCCTGGTGCATGCGCTGTGTCCCTGGCGCCCCTGTCAGTATGTTCATGGCCCGTGCAGCTGTCCCACTTGAATGTCTGTGGTATGCATGGTCTGATGGCATGTCATTGGTGGCTGTCCATGCTGGCCACCCTCTGGCCACGGCACAATGGTGGCTTGCCTCCTGTCACCGGTATGGTGCACGTCTGCCTCAGGTGGCACTGTGGCCTATGCTGTTGTTGTCCCCCTCTCCATGCTGTCACTGGTGTCTGTTGTGGGGTCTGTGTTCTGATGTCTGTCACTTATGCTCCGCCCACATGCTGGTGGTGGATGGCTTCATGGTGCATGCGCAGGATGGGTGGTACACCTGTGCCATGGTGGGGTGCAGGCTGTAGGTACACAGCATCAGTGGTCGCAAGCCCGTGGCATTTGCTGCCCTGCTACTGTGTCCCTGTGTTGGGGTGCCCTTGGGTCAGGGTGGGTGTTTATCCATGCCCTGTGTCACATCCTGTGTGGCGCATGCCTCCATGCACCACTGTGGGTGGCTGTGCTGGCTGTTGGGACCAGTGCTGGAACACGGTGTGTGCTTGGGTGGGTGTGCAGGCTGCTGTCCTGCTGGTGGTGGGATCTAGGGCAGGCCTTGTTGCATGTGGGGTCCCTCAGGTACCGACGCAGGGTCGACCTCTCTGCTGTGCCACAGGGGGGCCGTGCAGGGTGGCACTGTGTCTGCAGTTGTTGCGTCGGTGGCTGCTGCTGCCCACTGTGGGGTTCTCACAGTGGGGCTGCCATGCATGGCTCCATGATGCACAGGGTTGCATTGTCACAGTGGGGGTGGTGGCATGCACTGTTGGACACTGCTCCTGGGCTGGGTGTCTGGGGATCGCTGTATAGGGTGTGCTCTGCATTGGTCGGATGGGGTGGCACTGGGTGGCCGGCCCTCCTTGTATTGCGGTCACTGTTTGCCATGGGGTGTGCTGGGGCACCATGCCCCCGCTGTGGATTCGGTGCTGGTGTTCATGGGCTGGTGGTCCATCCAGCTCACCACTGGTTGTGCAGTTCATGGGGTGTGGAGTGGGCGCTCTCTGGTCTGCTGCGTGCTCCTCCAGCCATGGCTTCCATGGGTGGTGCACCCATGCATCCTGTCCCTGTCCCTGCACATCCCTGGTTGTGCTACTGTGCATCAGCCCTGGTCCATTGCGCATCCCTGCTTGTGCCATGGTGCAGTTGGCATGATGTTAGGTTGTTAGCATGGCGCGCATTTGGCCCTGCGCTGTGTTTGACTATCGCGTTATTGTTGCGCGGGGCGCCGATGCACTTGTGCTCTGCTCCTGCTATTGCGCTACTTTGTGGCGCAGTCTGAATATCCAGGCCAATGTGTTTTAGATGAGCTGCTATGATTTTTGGGTATGTCCCCGTAAAGGAAAAGTTGGCAAAATACATATGGATTTTTCACAGCACAAGCGGAACTTTTATCTGGTGCTGCATTTGAGTGGCTCACTGGTTCTTGACTATCGAACCCAGCCTATAGTGGTGAATTATTGTTTTACACAAAAGTCATGCAAAGCAGGCCCCAGAACAATACAGGGCTTAAATAGAAAACCTACATAGTAATGAACTTACTTGTCCCTTTAAAGAGGAAAACAGAGAGTATTAATTTTTGATTATATTATGTGAAATAGCCTTGACATGTTATAAAGTATCAGATACGCAGTAGTCTGCTATAAATAATTTAAATAAAATTATAGTGTGATGCCATGATTTCTAAACTACGAACACAAGCCGTGCAATGCTCTGCTCATTTTGAAATTTGCAAATAAGATCTCACACAACATGAAAGACTACAGTATTTGGGGCCGGCCCAGTGGTGCTGAGGGCTGAGGCACTGGACGCCTTATCTCGCGGTGCGCCAGTGACCTGGGTTTGGGAATGAACCCGGGCCGTTGAAGGTTGGCAACAGGGGGGACTGGGCGGAGCTGGATAAATCTGCCAACAGGCAAGCTCTCCTCTCAGGGGAGGTGCAAGAGCTTCCTTCAGCTGATGGCTGCCACCTGGTGGAGACTGGGGACAGCATGGGCCAGGAGGAGCCAGGTGCTAGGCCTGGGGTGGTAGGAAAGGGACAGTTACCGGGGCTGTGGGACTAATGCATGCCTCCACTTGCATGCGTACCCACTCCTGGGGCCCCTGGGGTAAAAACAGAGGAAAAAGCCAGTGGCAGGATGACGACAGACTCCCCGCAGGCTCTGTTCCCGGGCTGGGCATAAAGCAAGCCCTGGTAATTCTGGGTGACGGGGCTGGGGGGGTTAGTCAGATGAGAGCTGTCAGGGGGTGAAAAAAAATGTTCAATGGTAAAAAAAAAACTACAGTATTTGCATACAATAGAATCATAACAGATTTTGTCACACCAGTGATAATGATTTTCAGAAACCTAAAACTAGTGTTATGCAGATTGTCCCAAGCAACAACGAAGTATTGAAGTTTTAGTCTTGAAATAGGTGTATCATGCCTGCAGGATGGTTTCACCTCTGATCATACCTCTCAACTGTCACACATTACGAGGTACGTCACTCATTTTAACCCTCAGAACTCTTCTGCCCCACATGAAGAAGAGGATATTTCACATTTTCCACTGAGACTTTGAAGCAGAAATTCATAATTATCTATTATGCTCTGTTATCAGCAAACATTATTAACATAAGTGCTCTGACATCAATAGTGTTCTGAACTTGCAGTGCCAAGTTAGATGATATGTCACACATTTTGGTCATCTGTCACACATTTCAGGGAAGAAAGGTTGAGAGGTATGCCTCTGATGCAAGTAATGTCCATGTTAATATTCTAAGCCAGTTCAAGGTCAGATTTGGGTACCTCTAAGGCACAGTAGCTGAAAATGATTGACTTTCCCATACCTAAGATTTATGAATCTAAAGTGCCAAAAAAGTTGTCCTTGTCTCCTGACTATTACAAGACTCCTACTTCTCAAACCAAGAGCGAATAAAACTTAAATTATATATAACATCTTCACTGCCAGAGAGTTTTGCAAATACTGAAACCTCAGATCAAGATTCTCTGTCTGGTATTTGTTCACATACATTTTAGACAATCTAATATGATTTTATATATGTCTTCATAAAAGAAAAGGGGAAAGTATGAATGGACTTTTCAAAGCACAAGTTGAACTTTTACATGTTGCTACGTTTGCCTGGGTTGCTGGTTCTTGACTACAGAATGTAGTCTAAAATGGTGAATTATTGATTTACACAAAAACATGATTTACAGAGCTGGTGACACGTTCAGGAGAACTTTAACAAAACCGAATAGCTAGACACAGTCCAACTTGTATTTTCAGATCACCACAGAATATTATGCTGGTTCAACCATCTTAGGGTAGCTAGTTCATTCCACTGGGATGTCAAACAGACAAGGCTCACTGATGAGTCCTGGTAGGACGAAACACGTATCTGTGTCTTCTGTTGGCACCCTTTGCAAACTGTGTGAGAGGCCTTTTGGCACCATGCATTTCTGCTTGAAGTTGAACCTGCATAATATACTGTGGTGATCTGCATATGCAGCCCATGATGCTTTGCGTTATGGGGGCATGTGTGATTTTATATTTCTTTGAAACTTGGCTTCCCGGCCAATGCCTTTTGGGGTAACCATTGCCTCAGTGATTGCGTACAGAGGTTCATTGTCTTCCAACTTGTATTTCCCATTAGTGCTGAATTCCTCCTCTCTATTATTTATCACTGAGGTCATCTGTATGAAAACAGGATCTTTGCTCCTGAAGAGTTTGTCTATTCCTGCTGCTTTCTCCCTACCTGAAGTCAGAGCACTGCTCGTGATATCACGGTTACTCCCATGGCAACAGATTGTGATGTCACAACAGAGGATTATGACTTGAAGTTGGGAGTAAGCTAGAGAAACAGGTGGACTCTAAAGAAACTCTAAGGAATAAAGATCATATATTCATGCAAATGTCCTTAGTAATAATAATGGGGAGGAGAAATATATAAAATACAAATGGAATTCAGGCAGAATTGTAACTAATTATTATACTTTTTAAAGTTTTCTTTGAGGTGTCTGTAGGTCTTTAAATAGAAACCTGTATAGTAATGAACTTACAATACTTGTCTGTTTTAATTGGTGGACACAGGACATTTGTGGTTATAATTTTTTTGTTGCTATAGTTTTTATTGGAGTTTCATAGGTCATTACAGTATATTGTAGAAGCAATAAAGATTAAATTACATTCTGTTGTGAATCTCTTCATTTCATGAGTCTCCACACTTTAGAATTGACTGTATCTGGTTACTTATTCTCCTCCTTCTCCCAAGGAACAGTTGTTGGTGGTGTGTGTGTGTGGAGTGCTGTATTTGGTCTTCACACATTCGGTGCCACCATTTTACAGAGACAATACTTCTGTGTGTTGTGGCAAGATTATCTGCTTTATAACCCTTGAGTGTGGCTACGGTGGAGGGTGGCCTTTGCTAGGACGGAGAAGGGAAGGGGACCACAAGTCAAGCTGTGCTGTAGCTCCCCGGGTCCATGTCAGATAACACTGATGGCTGGTTCTTGGCTTACCTTCATTAATGGGGGATGTTGAAAGGGTGGGGAAGCTCCAAACGGAGCAATCAGGGGCCAGGGTTGAGTCTTTTCTCATGATGTGAAACAGCCAGCTGTTCCAGTGTGGGGTATATACTTCCATGAGCTGTTTAAGGAGTCCATTATTTTTTCCATTCAATATATGTGATTGACTGTATTCCTTCAAGAAGTCAGACTTGTTCAAAGCCCTCTTCTCCTATCATTGGGAAACTATTACAAGACCCTTACTTCCCAAACACAGAGTGAATAAAACTAAAATTATATATATTAATGCATATGTTAGGGTTACAGAATCACGAGTCTAGATATGTGGCCTTAGTGCTTTGAACCCTAATGCCCTCCTGGCTTCTCGCCACATTTTCTACCCTCATGACCCAAGGCCAAGCTAAAGGCCTGGGACAATGCCCCATGAGTACCACATAGGTGTTTTTTCTGATGTCAGGCCAGATTCTAAGAAGCTTACTTGTCGGGCATGGCCCCAGATCTGAGCCTTGCTTTTAGGGCTAAATGAGCAAACCCATGGTGTGTGTCTATAAAGTTGCAGGCCCTAAGTGAAGCACCTGACCCATAGGTCTTAACCCAGATATGTGGCTTGGTTTGTGCAGGGCTCCTTGGGCTCAGTAGAGAGCAGCAGATTCATGGGCATGGCTCCAGGCCTGCAGATTGCCTTGTGCAGGGCCATGTGGCATGATGCAAAGTAACAGACCCATCGGGCATTGCCTTGTACCTATACCTTAATTCACATTGGGTCCTGCAAGCAGCAAACCTATAGGTCACATGACGAGACCTGTAGCTTGCTTTGTTCTGGACCCTTCTGGCCCTTCATAGAATCACAGACATGTGATATATAGCCCTGGACCTATAGCATGCACCCTGTGGGCCCTGTGGGCCATACATGAATCACCAGACACATGAGGTATGGCCCTGGCCATGTAGCTTGAGGCAGCAAACCCATGGGGCACGGTGTCAGACCAGTATGTATCATCCATGTCACACAGCTTCAGACCTATAGAGTAGGGCCTCAGACCTGTAGCTTTAACAGCAGACCCATCGGACATGGTTATTGACCTCTAGCTTGGCCTTGAGTCATGAGGGTTGGGGAAGGGGTGGATACTAGCGTTGAAAAGCTTAACACTGCATTTTCTAACTTCTGTGTAATTGTAATGGCAATGTTTGGATTAACTTAGATTTTCTGCAATACATTTTCTTGCTTTTTGCAAAATATAGTGACAGACATATAACTTGCTTCATGCAAGCCCTGTGTGAAGCAACAGATCAAGTGTAACTTGCTTCAAGCAACAGATGAGTCATACCTTTTGGACATGGTGCATAACCTGTAGCTTGCTTTGTGTAGAGCCCTGTGGGTCCTACATGAAGCAGAAGACCCATCAGGTGCAGCAGTGTAACTGTAACTAGTTTTGTGCACCACCCTGTGGCCCATACACAAGGCACCAGACCTGTCTGGAATGTGGAGCTACAAGCCCATTGGGTACAGTGCCAGACCTATAGCTTGGTTTGTGCAGGGCCCAGAGTGCCGTATGTAAAGTAGAAGACCAGTTAGGCATAATGTTGGACTTAAAGGATATCGCACACAGAGTCCACAGGGACCTACTTTGAGCAAAAGACCAGTGAGGTACTTGTGAAAGGTGCCTCTTGGGTGGTCATAAGGAGGGGTGGTCAGTAGCCTTTTCCCAAAATTTGGGCTTAGAATGTTAAAGAGTGTTAAAGCTGTGTGCGATAGAAAAAAAAATATGCACAGTTCATTATTTTTAATTAGGATTTTTTAGTTTTTTTAGTTTTGTTTCCAATCAGCTGTAATTTTTTCAGTTCTTAATTTATGTTTCCCTATTTTTTAGAGTCAGGGTGCTCATTACCCCTCCTCATGACCACGCAAATGTGGTGACTGATTTTGGCCCCAAAATATATTTTTGGGGACACAAACCTCACCCTTCAGTCAACAAAACATAAGTCCCTGCACATGCATGGTAGGTTATTTTGGTATTAAGTTTTTTTTATTCATGTGTGCTGGATGCCCATCACATGACCTTCCAAACAGAAGTGCTGGTGTAATGTTGGGGAGGAGGATGGCATGGATACTGGAAGTATGCAAAAGTGGGGATTCTTCTAATGTGTGAGGGGGATAATGATGGCATTGGTGAGAAAGGGTGGTTGAGGTTGTTACTTGCATGGGTGGTGGATGAGGTCTGCAGTTGCTAGGGGACACATCAGAAGACAGTGATCAGCTGATGTGGAGTGAGGGTGAGCCAGTTGCCGATAGTGGGGCTCTTACCATTGTCATTTGGGTGGAGGGGGAGGAGGAGGCATGGGTGCTACAGGGTTGATGAGGGCCGGAGAATGGTTCCTGTTAATCAGGTTTGCAGTTGCTAGGGAACACATCAGAAGACAGTGAGCAGCTGATGTGGAGTGAGGGTGAGCCAGTTGCCGATAGTGGGGCCCTTACCATTGTCATGTGGGTGGAGGGGGAGGGGGAGGCATGGGTACTCCAGGGTTGATGAGGGCGGGAGTATGGTTCCTGTTCATCAGGTTTGCAGTTGCTAGGGGACACATCAGAAGACAGTGAGCAGCTGATGTGGAGTGAGGGTGAGCCAGTTGCCAATAGTGGGGCCCTTACCATTGTCATGTGGGTGGAGGGGGAGGAGGAGGAGGCATGAGTGCTACAGGGTTGATGAGGGTGGGATTATGGTTCCTGTTAATCAGGTTTGCAGTTGCTAGGGGACACATCAGAAGACAGTGAACAGCTGATGTGGAGTGAGGGTGAGCCAGTTGCCGATAGTGGGGCCCTTACCATTGTCATGTGGGTGGAGGGGGAGGAGGAGGCATGAGTGCTACAGGGTTGATGAGGGTGGGAGTATGGTTCCTGTTAATCAGGTTTGCAGTTGCTAGGGGACACATCAGAAGACAATGAGCAGCTGATGTGGAGTGAGGGTGAGCCAGTTGCCGATAGTGGGGCCCTTACCATTGTCATGTGGGTGGAGGGGGGGAGAGGAGGCATGGGTGCTACAGGGTTGATGAGGGCGGGAGTATGGTTCCTGTTAATCAGGTTTTCAGTTGCTAGGGAACACATCAGAAGACAGTGAGCAGCTGATGTGGAGTGAGGGTGAGCCAATTGCTGATAGTGGAGCCCTTACCATTGTCATGTGGGTGGAGGAGGAGGAGGCATGGGTGCTACACGGTTGAGGAGGGTGGGAGTGTGGTTCCTGTTAATCAGGTCTGCAGTTGCTAGGAGACACATCAGAAGACAGTGAGCAGCTGATGTGGAGTGAGAATGAGCCAGTTGCCGATAGTGGAGCCCTTACCATTGTCATGTGGGTGGAAGGGGAGGAGGTGGAGGCATGAGGGCTACAGGGTTGATGAGGGTGGGAGTATGGTTCCTGTTAATCAGGTTTGTAGTTGCTAGGTAACACATCAGAAGATGGTGCCAATAAGGTGGAAGAAAGGAAAGCTGAGCTGGTCGCCCAACATGGGATCCATGTCATTGTTACTTGGGTAAGGGGCTTGCATGTTTGCTAGAGGGTTGGGAGTATGTTTCTTTTTTTAAATGGTTTTAATCATGGGGAATACATTTGAAGATGGCAGCTAGTCAAGATGAAGGGATCACTGAGCTGGCAGCCTACCATGGGATCCTTATGAAGTATGTACTGGGGTGGCAGTGGAGTTGAATTGTGGAATGGGACCCAGGTGTGAATTATTTTAAATTTATGGGTGGGTGGAGAGAAACTGAGCCACTGGGTTAGGGCAAATTTTTTTTTTATTATTAATAATTGAAAAGATCCTCAACACTGGGTTTTGAGAAAGAGGCATCTGGCATTAGGATTGGGCATCCAGTGGAGGAAATAGGAAGAAAGAGTCTGTTTCATTTTTTTGTTGACTTTATAAGTCACAAAAAAAAATCATTATGTTCAGGGATGTTTTCTAGCAGTGAGCAGGGTAAAACACATCGCTTTTTGATTTTTTCATTCATGAATGACTTGAGAAAAACAGTCATGAAATTAAAAAAAGCTGCATTGTTCATCTGTGTTTTCAACTGCTGAAAAATAGTCCACACATGCATGAACTTTAAAACCTTATGACATTTACTGGAACAAAATTAAATTTTAAACCCACCCAATGGCACTTCCTTTACTCAAACTCTAATACATTTCATAATTTCACTCTGGCTATCTTTTTCGATAGTCATGAGGGGGAAAAACAACTTCTGAAATTGACGATTTCTGCATAGTTTCCCCAATAAAAAAGCTTTTAACCACTAAACCAACAGTCACCAAACTTGTCCAAAAATAACTCCGAGGCGTGAGACTGTGCACATCTAACAGTGGCCATAATGAAGACTCAGAGTGAGTCAAACCACAGAGGCTGTTGTGCCACTCTATCCATTCAATGCTTAGTGATATATATCTTCTTACATTTTCCATTATTTTTCCTTTATAAAAGGGGCTCAAAATCCTACAGTCCTCATTGACTAAAACCAGCTGACCATGCATTAGTACAGCACAATGCACAGTCATTCTGGCATTTAGCAACTTCATACAGGTATATCAATACTTTACCACAGAATGTTAGCACAATGTCTGGCAGCCATTGTTTTACCTTGATAAAACAGTATACACTGCACAACCAATAAAAAAGCAATATGGCACGTTTAGCCTTAAGTCATTATACCAGTAGCTACAATTCACAATCAGCCACTATGTTGTCTACCATAGTTTTCAGGCGAGCTTTCATTCTTCAAATCCACGTACCCAAAGAAGTAATCGTGCCATGGCCTGACACCACCCCAGCCCCCTGTCCTCAAACTCTGTCCTGCTCTGTTGTGGCTAACTCAGTTTTTGGTTTAGGTTTTGCAGCACTGTCATGAATAAGTCAGCACTTCTATACCTTAGTGCAGTAGCGTAGCAAATTCCCAGAGGGCCTGGGTGCAAGGTGATGTTACAGAGCCCCTCCCCAGTTTTGAATAAACATCAAAATTATGATTTGGGCCCCTCAAACCTTGAGGGCCCAGTTGCCACTGCACCCTTGTAGCTACGCCCCTGCCTTAGTGTCCCAGTGTCTCCCACCAGTGTCTGTTTTCCACTGATGTGCCTTAGCAAAGTACTGTACATAGACTCTGTGTCAGACCATTACTGACATGTCATCACTCACTCTGTCTCTCGAACAGGTAGCCCCAGTACTACTCGCTGCCATCATGCTAGTTATAGCACACAATTCTTAGGATCCAAAGTCGGGTAAAGGTTTTAAAATGGTTTAAAAAACAAACAAACAAGATAAAAACCAAAAACAGTTGTAGTGGCTTTGCTGTCCTTCTGTTTACAAAGCATTACAATCTCTGACTTCACTGTGTTATGGTGAAACTGTCGTGACACCGCCGTCTTGCTCTCTTGCACTGTGTAATTGTGCACTATACCTGTACTGTATAGGGAAATTAAATAACATTAGTTTGTCTAGTATAACAATAGACAACTGACACAAAAACACATGATGGAATTACAAAAACAGCACTGTTTTAACAATGCCCTGTAAATTACAAGAAGGAGCACATGGACAGGCCAAACAGCCAGTAAAAACAAATGTTAAAGGAAAATGAAAAGAGCCTATAGACTAGGATGGGGCAAATGCTACAGAAATGACTCAGCACAACTCCTAATCCTCTAACTAGCCCAATAATGTTAATACAATTTAAATCAGATTGCCATCTTACCTTACCAAGTCAGGTCCTACTTTGCAAACTACACAATTCCAAAAACTACAAGTATGGACACCACATTTGGACACATTTTTTAAGGTAAAACAAAAATGACATGTAGTTTCACCAGGTGGAAGAACTACTTTACCAAACATACAAGTACATTTTTTAATTGTTTACATATTTTAACATTACTTTTGACATTCCTAAAGACATTTAAATTAAAGAAGTCCATTTTATTTTAGCTATTACTTTCTTACCTCCTATTTCTTGGCCACCTGGTCTGCTCCCCTGGTCTCGCATCCTTCGAGGACTCCAGCCGCCATCCGCCTCTGCCCTGGTCCACCTGGCACCTTACCCATGCAGTTGTACCCTCCACAACAGGGCCACAGGGAGCCCCCAACTCCCTGCAGAACATGGATCCAGCTATGCAGTGAGCAACCATGGTGAAACTTGTGGATGGCCATCCAGCCACTCAACGCAGGTGCCAACCCCCTTTTTGCCCCGGACCCGAGGATGTGCAATGATGTTGCCAGAGGGAAGCGCGCATGTGTTGACATGTGCTTCCTCCAGATGTCTACCCCCCCAGCTCCACCCCACTGTGTGCAGTGGAGCATGTTGTCCCCCAGTCTCCACCAGGAGGTACCTAAGCACTGACTGCCATGAACCACCCCCCAGAGAAGGAGAGCAGTACTACGGATGTTCAGTCCTTCTCCTCCCCTGCCAACCCCTGGCGACCTGTGCTCATTCCTGAACACCAGTCACAAGCGTGGTGCAAGGTGCAGCGACCAGTGCCTCAGCCCTCAGCGCCACTGGGCCGGCTAAAAAGAAGTCTATTTTAAAAGTGCAAAAAGACACTCTGTGCTATGCATTGTGCTGAGATAACTGCACTCCCATGGGCCGAAGGTACTCAGCCTATGGCCTTATGCCTTATAATGCCCCTGGATGTGTGGTTGTCTCAGCATAATGCACAACCATTGCATCTTATTGCTTATGCAACTTCTAACTTGTTCCTAAAAGGATGGAAGTTACATGCCTTATCACTTCCAAATAAATTCATTTTGAGGATGGATTAACACCACATTGTGAGAGTGCAGATATTTTTTTGTTTTATTTTGTGCTTTGTGCAAAGCCCTGTGGACCCTACATGAAGCAGCACGACTGACAATCACAGCACCATTCTCGTAGCTTTGTGCAAGACTCTGTGTCTCCAGCACAAAGGAACAGATCCATCACATGGGCACAGCAACTGTAGCTTATTTCATGCATTGCCCTGTTTGCCCTATGTAAAGTTCAAGGATTGTCAGGGATGGTGCTGGATTAAGAAAATCACAGTGACACTGTTCATGAGCAGAGATCCTAAAATGCCTATGTTGAAAATTTGGTGAAAAAATTCCAAAAAATTACCACGTTATGGGTCTGCGTCGCTAATTTTCTACGCATGCTCATAACTTCGTGAATTTTTCATATTTTCTCTCCAGATTTTCAACACTGCCATTTTTCCACACGTCCTTATGAACAGTACAGCTGTCATTTTTCACATCCTGCCCAAAAATGTGTTTGAGCACCTGTGGCACCAAATGGCATAGTTGCTGTGAGAAATCACCTTTCAGGATTGAGTAATGAAATGATAATGCCACTGTTCATGAGATGGGGTCCAAAAAAGCCCATTTTGAAAATTTGGAGTGAAAATACCAACAAACGCCTGATTCGTTAAGGTTTCCAATCATAATGCCCACCCTGTAGAGACTGACTGGTATCAGGGCTGTGACTTGGGTTCGTCGGCTGTAATGCTTATGGCATTCTACCCCCACCCTACAGCTACTGACAAGCATCAAGGTGTGCCTTGGGGTCTTCAGGCCTAAAGTTCACACCATTCTCTTATACTGTACCCATCTCAGCATATTTCCCTGTGAAATGGGTTGAGCATAATTGCTGAAGACCCCAAAGCACACCGCGACACCTGTTGGCATCTGCAAGGTGGGGTAAGGTGGAATGGCATAAACGTTATGGCCAATGACCCAAAGGCACACCCCCAATGCGTTTCAGTCTCTGCAGGGCGGGGATGGGGGTTGGCGTTAGTTCAATACTGCCATTCCTATTATGCATCTCTCTAATTCCTGCACTAGCAATGCCAATGCCAGCAAGCAAACATTCAGCATTGACAAATGCTTGTTGGTAATATTCCTTGAAGGTTTCAAGTATGTGGCATGTAGAATATTTAAACTGTCCTGTGACTGGGTCTTTAATTTTAGTAATTATAACCTGTTGGGTCTGTCTCCGAAGTCTATAGGCTAAAATTCTAGAGGCACAGGCACTTCCTTCATAAAGTCTCTGACATGGCCACATCAGGGCCTGTTCTGTACGAGTTGTCAGTAAATTATTAATTGCCTGCTGGGATTGTGACAGTTGATCAGTTACTGTTAGATCCCTGCCCATGTGATTTTTTTGAAGGGTTCTGAGTTGTGCCTGTAGTTATCTCAATCTGGTTTCTCTTTGGTAATTTTTTTCTTGCCACATATGCAATGATATGACTGCATAGGACCACTTTAGGTGTGTCCACAATAATTGTGGTGAGGTTTGGGGGGAGATGTTGTTGCCCAACATCGCAGGGATTTTGTCTTTTATTAAATCTTGAAACTCAGGGTCCCTGAGCAGAGAAGGGTTGAAGCGCCAAAAAGTATTTTTTCTTTCTTGAGTGATCCCTAGTTCAAAGGAAATAGGGGCGTGGTCTGAAAGGTATATATTCATGATCTCCGATCGGTGGACTATCTCCTTATGCTCACCACTAATACAAAGATAATAAAGTCTTGAGTAATGTCTGTGGGCATAGGAGTAATAACAGAATTTTCTCTGATTGGGGTGTAATTGTTGCCAAGTGCCCACTAGGCCTAGATCTCTAATCAGACGGCAGAGATGTTTTTGCCCTGAGGTTTGTACTGGGGGAGCAGGCTGCAGAGGTATCAAAAGAAGGGTTCAATAAACAGTTCAAATCTCCTCCGATGACTAGAATGCCTTTCTTGTGGGTAAGGATGGTATCCCTTAATTGTTGTATTGAGGACACATCACTGTGTGTGTGTGGGGGGGGGGATGTAAAGGCTACACACTGTCAGGGTTTGTCCATGAAGCCTGGCCGAAGCTAAGGCTAATCTGCCCTCTTTGTCTGCATATTGATTCATGAGTTGAAACTGAGAGACTTTAGGAATCAGTGTCACTGCTCCCCGTTTCCTTCCCCTCTGATAAGCGGATTCCACTACATGTGAGAATCCAAATTTTAACAGTTTGAAATGTTCTGTCAATGACAGATGAGTCTCCTGTAGTAATAACAGATCAGGTCTAAGTTTCTTTAGAGCCTGAATTGTTCCATATCTCTTAATGGGACCACTCAACCCATTCACATTATGTGATATTATCTTTAGGGGTACACTCATTGTATTGGGGATCTTTTTTACTCAGGAAAAGCTTTCCCTCCATTATTAAATGTATCAATCGTACTTAGTATATCATGCATATCCTGCATAGTTGAACTGTCTCCGATACTATCATAATGCAGACTGTCTTCTCTTTCTGTGTCTAGCAACTTATAACATATGGGGTAGGGAGTATAACTTGGATTAAGAATCTGCACAAACAGTGCCAGTGAGCTAAATAATTTTGGCCAACTGGGCCTACTCTGAACTAATCTCATCCAAAAAATTAAGTGAGTGTGGGTACAGACTTCCAAAGCCAGGGCCCTTTCTGCGGGCTCTGGTGTAGGCAGCCAAAAAGACTGCCGAGTAGGGATTAACTCTCTTTTCCAGGGAGAAATACCCTCGGGGTAACTCTTGCCCCAAAATTGGTAGTGGGAAAGGGTGATGAAAAATACAAAACTCAAAACAATAGGTTAAAAGAAATTGAAAAGGATAGAACTGAATATGGAAGTGAGAGAGAAAAGGGATGCTTCTTTCCTTTCATGTGGTAGTCCATTCTCCAGCCCTTCTCCCGACTCTGGAAAAAGAAAGACTTAAGGAGGGTGATTTAATAAGTTCACTCCAGTCGAAATCCAGAGATATCATATCTTATTAACTAAACAATTATGCAATCTGTATGTCAGATAAACCAAGTACTATCTATCTGGGATACTCTTGAATCTAAACAGTATTATATAAAAGAAGAGCTATACATGAATTTCTTTTCTCATCTTTTGTAAAACTAAAGCGTTCAAATTGCTCATAAATCAGGTCCATTTTTAGCCTGATTAAGTGTAGAAAGAAAAAAATATTTCCCTTAAGATAATCCCTCAAACAGTGGAATTACTCTCCTGTGGTTTGCAAGGGGGGTGTTGAATCCTGAGTATGATGTTGGTATTTGAAAATAAGGGGTATTTGTAATCCAAGTAGAAAGTCTCTCCTGGAGATTGCAAATGAGCATTGTCTCTTGTGGGTCCCCCAGCCCAACTTCCCACATCTGAGGAGGCGGGGGAGGGGGGGGAAGATGCCAGCTGAGGCAAAGTCATTAGGTTTATGGTTAGACTGATAAGCTTTCCCAGTTGCCTCATCCACCCCTAGCAGCCAACCGATCCCCCCAGGGAGGATACAGAGGAGGTAAGGAGGTCACTCAGTTCATATTCTCCAAGGTCCCTGGTCCCTACAGCATGCCGGTCCCCACCCCCAAGGAGACACCAGGTCCACCAGGCGCACACATGTAGCAGGAGCAGTAAGCAGTGGTTCCTCCCCTATTTAGTGGAGATTTGTGGCAGTGGCATTATCTAAACTAAGTGTTTGGTTTCTCTGCCACTTATCTTCCAGAGCCATTCTTCCCTAGGCCCCCACAAGGCAATAACTTCAACCGAATATTACCCTATTTAGCTGGATTATCTATCTATGGGATTAGTGTTCTGATCCCTGGTAACAGACACCTGGACACTTTCATCTGCTAAAACATAAATATCAGATTCATTTTTCCACCTCTGCCTGTTGTACTCCCTATTTAGCGGGAAACAAGACATAAGGCACTAGGATTGTCATGCCCTGCTAGAGTCCGTCAGAATTTCTGCTGCTCCTATCTTTTCCATGCGTGCCCAGCTCAGTCTCAGTGCCCCCATGGGGAGAAGGCAAGGAAACCAGCTCACCCACTGACCGGAGGCCCAGACCTCCAACCTGGGGTCCATGGTCCATGTGGGAGTGCCTCAATCCCCCACCCCTCCAAACCTGAGAAAGGCCCGTGACCAGCAGCAGGAATCACCAGCATCCCTCCCCCAAACAGGCAGCAGAGAGACAGGGCCAAGAGTTAAGCACAGAAGTCACTCACCGCACCACCAAGGTAGTAAAACAACTTCCTCAGGCTTCTTGTCATGCAAACTGTGCCAGAAGTCTCTTTATAGTGTCCAGGGTTTTTAGTTGGCTTTGTTGTCCTTGAAAGGCCACATCCTGTTCCATCTTGGACATCTGGTTTTGTTGCTTTTGGAATCTGTCAGGAAGAAAAGAAAGTCCTCTTGCTTTAAGGTCTTGAATCACCTCAGTTGCAGAGTCGTATGTTTTTTGGCCACATGGAAACTGCACCACCGGCTTACTAGGGTAGGGTGTTCTGAATTTCAATTTTTCTTGTCTTAAAGTGAGAAATAATGGGATATATGCCCGTTGTCTTTGCATTGTGGTAGGAGCATAATTGTTGTCTATAAATATTCATGTATGTCCATAAAATACCTTTCCCTGGGCCCAGGCTTTCTTTAGCAATAGTTCCTTTGTTTGATATTTTAAGAATCTGATTATTATTGACCAGGGTCTGGCTGTGGGCTGGGTGGGTTTAGGGCCCAATGCATGATGCACTCACTCTGTCTCGAAGAGGAATTCTGTTTCTAGCGCTAAAGAGGTGCCCAGCATATTTTTTATGAAATCCTGAATATCTGTCCCCTTGCTATTTTCAGGTATACCGTAGATCCTCAAATTACGGTTACGGTGTCTGTTTTCAGCATCCTCTTGCCTTTCTATATTAAGGTGGCACAGTTGGGTTATTTGAGTCATTGTGGCCTGTATTTGTTTAGTCCTCTTGGTTTGGGCTTGAGAGGCCTGCTCGAGCATTAGGACTCTGGATAGTGTGTCCACTAAGTCCTGTTGAAAGGATTCCTGGGTTTGTTTGAAGGTGAGGAAATCTGATTTGAAGTCATGTATTTCTCTTAATATTTTATCAAGCTTCAGGTTCATCTTACTCAATTTCCCGGTTTTGCTCTTCGGAGATTTTGTAGAGGAGGAGTGGGCAGTGTGTTGGGAGTGCATGGAGTTGTCTGAATCGGAGATCTCCAGGTCCGATTTTTCATGTTCTGGAGCTAGTAATTTGAATCTGTTGCCTCCTACCTTATTTCAGTTTGTAGCCATTGTGGTAGTTCTGGATTCCTAATGAAGGTTGACTTGATGTAGTGGCTATTTGCAGTTTAAAACAGCAGGGATGTGCGGAGTGAGAGAACTACGCTGCCATTGAGGAGGAAGTCTCACCGGAAGTCAGGTCCATTACTCATTAGTATTTTTCTCAACAAACTCCCATCCTACTGCTCTGAACAAATTCTCCTGCATGCTGATAATGCGATAATTTATACAAAGACCTCTGATCCTACTCTTCTAGAGAAGCAACTACAAAAAAGCTTTTCGGATGTCGAAGATTGGTTTATTGCGCAGAAGCTTGTACTCAGTTGTAAGAAAATGAAAGCAATGCTTTTCCATGGATTGCACAACAAGCACAAATCCAGTCTGCTAATTGTTAGAAATCGCTCGGGTATTTCCCTCAAACAGACGCAAACGTTTAAGTACCTTGGTGTGACACTGGACAGCACCCCTCTCCTTTGCCAGTCATATTGACATGGTCGCCAAATCAGTAAATACCCGCATCAGGCTCCTTTACAGGTATAAGCACTGCCTTACCGCTGATACCCTTCAGCAGGTAAATCAAAGCTCTATTGTCTCCTTAATAAACTATGGACTCATAATCTATAGTTTGACTACCAACACTGCCTTAAGGCATATCTCTATTGCCTTGAACAAGGCCTGCAGGCTTCTTACTGGGGCTGCTCCACGAACGCACACCTGTGACCTTTACGAACAGGCTAATTGGCTTCGGTTTCAAGGCAGATTATTCTATCACACCTGCCTTTTAGTAAAAAAGGCCTCCCTTGGTCTCCTGCCCCCAGAAGTTCAGAACCTCCTCAGCCACTCCTGCAATGCCTGCCACACTACAAGTTCTGACAGCTCCACCTTCCAAGTTCCTTGCAATCGGACTTCGCAAGGACAGTGCTCATTCGCAGTCAGAGCCCCCAAATAGTTTAATTCTCTCGACAAAGACATTGTAAATGCAGCCTCGCTGAGTTTATGCAAACACAAGCTACAGGAGTCGCTAGTGGCTAGTGCTACTTGTGACTGTTTCACTTAATATTAAACTTACTACCCTAGCTCCAGCGCCATATCTCTCATCCCTTCCCCTCTCTCTCCTGTAACCTTCCATCCTTCTTATTTAGCCCACACCTTACCCGCCCTGTTTCCCATCCTTTCCCCTCTCTTTACCCTTTGCCTAAACTTTTGGCTACCTCATATTCCTTCCCTCCACCCCTGTGAGTTACTCATCTCCCTGGCTCACCCAAGAATCCAGTATGGGGTTTTTGCAGTACCATCATCCACTCCTACTCCCCATGAGCAACTCACACTGTACCCTCCGTGCCACACCCCTGTTCCCACCAGCAGTTTTATCCCTCAAGTGCCACCTGACACTGCTTCTCTCTTACTCCCTTTCAGCCTCTTGTCTATGGCATACCACGGTGTGTGTAAATGTTTCGGTACACACACCACCCCATGCTTTATTCTCTATATCATGTATTTGTCCCGCCTGTCTAGGACCACTTTGAAAATGAGCTTGCTCAATGGTGTTATGCCTGGTTAAATAAAGTTTTGATTGATTGATCAATTGATACTGTGCTCCTGATTTATGGCTGCCACCCACTGGTTTAAACTTGCTGTTTGTTCGATTTAAATGGTTATAGTATAGTTATGTTTCTCTGCTTTCATTGCAGGTTATTCACCTGTGGCTTGGCGGGCTGCAAAATGGTAACCAAAAAGTGTAATCCTGGACATTTTGAGTCGTATGGGGCGAGTCTGTTTTGCTCTCTTCTGCAACTTTTCATAGGAATCAATCCTTTGGGAGGGGAAGGGTGATGGTGCTCCTCAAACCACTAGACAACATGGGGGGGGTGCTTATTTTGATTAGGATGCCCATTTTTGATATATTCAGTCCTCGGTTTTCATCTGCCCTTGAAACATGTAATAGGTTACTACCTTTGTTTTATGGTGTCCCTTTTCTACAGTGTACAGCTCTTGGTGTGTTGGGAAACTTTGGTAACATAGGTCATACAATTATAATAGACTGCAGACCCCCTAGTAAAAGGTGGCCCAGGATCCCTACCCCTGCCATATTGTTTTGGAGAGGATAGAAGTATCCCCTAGTGAAGAAACCTACCGGGGAGGTGATTTTGGAGTGTTGATGGTAAAGACACTTATTGGAAGCATGCTGAATACACTGCAGCTAGTGGGGGGGGGGGCAGTCTAGATAAACATGCTGTATATTACATGGAACCCTATCTGGCAATATATATCTTCTGGATGCGTTCTGAGGATTGAATAGAAACACATACATATAATAAATACAAACAAAGAACTTTTAGAGAGAAAAGAGTAAAAGGAGCAGAAAAGTGGCTTATCGAGTAGTCTTTTTCCTCCTCCCTTCATAGGGGCAAAGTTTTACTTTAATTCAATAAAACCTACAGTGTCTTGGCTAGGGTTAAGGGAAGCACTGATCTCTTGTACCCTCTGTGTCGGATATACAGTATCTATGACTAAACGTGGAGGGCAGTAAAGCTGTATGTTCCATCAACATACAGAGAGACCTTTTACTCTCCAACAGTGTTCAAGCTAGGTATTACAATTTTCTCAGGTGCTCACAACTACATGGTTGGGACAAAAATTGGCTAACATTAACTGAGGCATTTACTTTACGTATAACGCAAAGTTTAAAGTTTGTTCGTTTATTAGAAGTCAGGTGTTTAAATAAATTACTCTACTGATATTATAGATAAGACACAGACTGAGGCTGCACCTCGTTATGATTTTAAACTCATGATATGGCATAGAAGACTGCTGGTCTCTAACTGGTCCAGAACCTTCGGAGGTACCTTGGGTGGTCACTCGTTGCAATTCTTGAGGTTCTCTTCCTATTGGTGGATACATATCCCATTTTAGAGATTTTTAAGAAACATTACAACTCTTTTTATCTGTTTTATTGTTTGCTTGCTAGACTATCTGATTATCAATCTACTCATTTTTAAGTTATTTGTTATTCTTAGTACTAGTCAATTTAAACTGTGATTAGTGAATATTTTCCTCAGGTTTACAGAACTCTTGAATCTGTTTTAACTATCATTATATAGTCTTACATTATAAAACTTCCTCTCCCTTAAAAGTCACTTGTTGAGTAATAAGATTACACTGTTCTAATATCTTTACTCTGAAAATGTAATGGCTATGCTGAATATTACAACACGGAATGTTAATGGCCTTGGTTCCCCAATTAAGAGGAAGAATATATAGAATCACCAAAAGAAACATAAAGGAGATATTGTGTTTCTTCAGAAAATACATCTCTTGCCAGGGGAGGCTGACAAGTTACAAAGGCAATGGGTGCCACATGTGGAACATAACTGCTTCTCTTGAAAAATTGGGGGTTAGCTATGTGACACTTGGACAGCTGGTTCTGATTAATCTATGCTTTTTGTAATATAAAAAAAATGTAGAGCTGGCCCGGTGGTGCTGAGGGTTGAGGCGCTGGACGCCACATCTCGCACTGCGCCGGCGACCCGGGTTCGGGAACGAGCCAGGATCGTCGGGGGTCGGCAGGGAGGGTGAAGGATAGAGCATTCGCTGGACTGCTCTCCTTCCCCGGGGAGGGGGGTATGCTGTCATCGGTACTCTGGTGGCCTCTAGCGATAACTGGGGCGATGCAGTAGCACAGACAGTCAGAGGGACGTGCTGGGGCTGACGCCGGGAAGGTGTGTGTGTGGTAGCGTGCGCACGCCTGTCCCTTGGCATCATTGTATGCCTCACAAGCCATGGGGAGAAAACAGGAAATTGGCACTGGTTGTGACGGCATGATGGCCATCTCTGATGAGAGCAATGGCTCCGAGGGTACGCAGCGACACACTGGATCCAGTCTTGGCGGAGGGTGTAGGGGGGCCCGCCGCCACCCCACCGTGGGGGTACTAGCTGCGGGACCCAAACGGGAGCCGGGGATCCCTGGAGATGGCAGATGGAAGACCTGAGGGGATACCAGGATGTGATAGAGGTAGGCAGACTAGGGGCCAAGGGAGAAAAATGATTAACAAAAAAAAAATGTAGTGTGATTGTCTGTCATGAGAAATGCTGTGCCTGAATAACCCCCCACCCCAGGTTTCAATTCTAACATGACAGGACAGGATATATGTTAAACAGCAGATATTTGTGATGAGATTAACTTCTAAGAACTCGCATTTTATAGCCTCATTTAGGATCTGGGTGGTTTGATGCTAAGACCTGAAATATCCATTTTATGACGTCCTCAGGAAGGTCAGTTAATTGCAGCTGGTGTCATAAGGAAGTGGAATATCCATTTTCTGACATCCTCAGGAAAGTCAGTTAATTGCACCTGGTGTCATAAAAAGTCCTTTGATGTGTTTGAAGAAAGGAAACTGCTCATGGATCAAAGGGACTGAGAATTCAGTCTTAATTAAGAGTGCCATGATTTTGAAAATGAGTCTTGCTGCAGTCCAGAATTCAATACCTTGATGGGACATCCTGTTTTGTATATATATATTTTTTATGTATCCTGAAAGGGAGGAGCTAGATGATGACATCATGAAGAGGGTTGAAACACAACATTTTTAAACTGTAGTCTGTATTTCATTTAGACACACACATGTTTGGACTCTGAAAAAGCAACATCAGGCACTGTTAGAAGGTATACATAAGAAAGACAATTCTAAGTGTACTGTGGTAGGAGATTTTGTTCGCACTTTAAACTTGTTTTTTTTAAGTGATTGTATGGTTTTGTGATATATGGTTCTGTATTTATATTTTACATTTTTATCTATTTTGAAGTAAACATCTCATTTTAGAGACTACTTGGTGTACCTTTGAAATTCTTTCTTTGGCAAGTGAAGCATATATGGTTAAAGCTGACACTGGGCATAGCTTACTGGTTTACTAAACTGGAAAAGGTAAGAGTTTATTCTGAGGTCTTTAATAGTATTTTAATGGGTTCATTTTGTATGCCTGGTTAGCTGCCTGTAGCCAAAAGATACCTGTCCCCCTGAAGAACAGAATTATCTGAGCCTATACATTGGGTATGCTAGCAAGAGGTTCACAGTTTGAATCCCTCCAGAGCTTGAGACCAAAGGTTGATTCGAACCCACAAAACAGACAGGAGGGTTTCCCTGTTTCTGTTAACTGTTCACAATACTGCACTCAGAGGTTGGCACTGTGGGAGCAGAGGGCCTGACCTGTTGAGTGGGGTTGTGACAGATTGGTTGGCAGCGGTGTACATAAGTTTGGTATTACAAGCTTTTATTGTTCAGTGTGTCGGCTGAGACTGTTAGCTCACTTGGGAAGAAAGAAAAAGGCAGCGATTTATTTTTAAAAGGAAACAGAACTATATCACTTGGCTTACAGTCGAGTTCCTACCTGTTTTATTTTTTTTTCTAAAGTGCAAGTCAGAGTAGCCGTAGTTAGGGAAGAAGATGGCTTCAACTACAGCAAGCACACTGTAGACTACTTAAAGCAGTTGTGCAGGGACAGAGGAGTCCTGTTCAAGGTGAAAGCCACCAAACAGAATCTCATGGATGCCCTGATGGTAGCAGATACCCAGAGCATCGAGTCACAGACAGTGACTGCAAAGGACCAAACCTTGAGTGTGGAAGGGCTAGTGGCCAGTGCAGTGGCCAGATCCGATGAGGAGGGCAACAGGGCCAGTGCCAGCGCCAGCAAAGGGCCACAGCAGCAGGAGAAGGTCACCAGTATCCTGGATCCAGAAGTACTCAGGCTGTAAATTGAGTTGTGCAGAATGGAGCTGGAGTTCCAGAGGAAGAGGGACCGTGAACAGCAGGAGGCAGACCGTGAGGAGCATGAGTGCCAGAGGCAACACAAACTGGAGAAGCTACAACTCCAACCACCAGCACCAGAGCAGGTAAGCTAGCTGAATTTAAAGAGGGGCAGGATATGGATGTCTTTTTAAATTCTTTTGAAAAAGTTTGTATTCAGGCAAAAATTCCAAGACAGTCCTGGAGCTTCCAGCTATCCCCGCTACTTACCGGGAAAGCTCGGGATGCATTGGGTCAAATGGACAATGAGGACAGTGATGATTACAGCAAACTTAAAGCTGCACTGTTAAAGAAATTTGAATTAACTGCTGAATCATACAGAGCTAAATTCCATAAGCTCAGGAGAAGCCCTGACATGAGCTGCGAGGAGCTAGCCATGAAACAACATCAGTTTTTAAAATGTTGGTGGGAAGGAATTGAAGCAAACTCTGTCGATAAAATTGAAAATGTGATTTTGTTAGAACAGTTTTTCTGGGCATGCCCAGCAGAGCTAAAAACCTGGCTGGAGTACCAAGATCCCAAAACAGTGCAAGAGGCTGCTGAACTCTTGGACCGCTATGCCAAGAGCAGACCATCTCTGAGAGCGAATGGGGTGGGCGTGGCAGTGCAGAAAGGGAACAGCGTGCTTTCAGGGCAGCTAAAACCCTCACTGCCTCCACTGAAATCAGTTAGCCCCAGGTTTCAGAGAAAAGATTTCTCTGAGAAAAGAAATAAATGTTGGTTGTGTAAAGAAACTGGGCATATTGCCAGACAGTGTCCCAAAAAGGTGAGCAATACACAACAGGGGGCTAGGAAAGAAGTGGGTTGTTTGTGTGTCCCTGGAAGCAAGCCTGTGAACAAGAGGGAACACATGCACCCAGTCATGGTGAATGGTGTACAGATGCAAGGGTTAAGGGACATGGGCATCCTTGACCTTGGTAAAGTGGGATCTAGTAGAGCCAGGTCAGCTTATACCCAATAAAACGTCACTGTACAGGACTTTACTGGTAAAGAGAAAACATTGCCCCTTACTAGTGTTCTCCTAGACTGGAGTGAAACAGAGGGAACTATGCAACAGGTGGCTGTAGCCAAAACCTTAGCAGTGGATGTGATCCTGGGCAACAATCTCCAACAGGGGATGGTATGTGCAGTTATCCATAGCCAAGCGGCAAGGGAAAATTGTAGTTCCCTGAACTCCACAGAAGCCATTGTGGAAACCACTGAGAGGCTGGTTCCCCAGCCTGTGTCTCCAGAGGGGGGGGACTAATGAAAAGGGGGTAGAAATTTCCCCAGTAGAAAGTAACCACACAGCTACAGAGGGTTACTCAGAAAGAGGGAGGGGTTACTTATTCTCAGAGGGTTGGAATTGACAGTGATCCTGAGTGCCCTGATGCTAGTGCTAGGGACCCTAGTTCAGTGACTGAAGGGGACCTGTCCCATGCCTTGGGAGTGTGTGAGGAGTTTGCAGCTGCTCAGAGAAGTGACCCTAGTCTAGAGAAGCTGTGGGCTTGGGCAGACATTGACGGAGCACGGGGAGGTGACGGCAGACATAAAGTTTATTGGGAAAATGGACTAATGTATACTCAGGCTGTGCAGATGGAGGGAGGGGTGCTAGGCAGGCAGCTTATCGTTCCCCATGGATATCGTGAGCAGTTGCTCAAGATTGCACATGATATTCCCTTGTCTGGTCATCTGGGAATTGAGCTTACTATGCAGCGGTTGGCCCAGAATTTCTATTGGCTTAACTTCACCCAGCAGATGAAGGAGTATTGCAGGTCTTGTCACCGGTGCCAAGAAATAGGGAAGGCGGGCAAGAAAACCCATGCCACCCTGATTCCATTGCCCATAGTGGAGGAGCCATTCCAGAGGGAGGGAATGGATATTGTGGGGCCTTTAAAAAGCCCCAGCTCCTCAGGGAAGAGATTCATCCTGACTGTGGTGGATTATGCCACCTGGTACCCAGAGGCAGTCACCCTATCCTCAATGAGGACACACAGAGTGGCAGATGCCTTACTT
The DNA here is from genome assembly GCA_016271365.2 of Neoceratodus forsteri. Lineage (NCBI taxonomy): Eukaryota > Metazoa > Chordata > Ceratodontiformes > Ceratodontidae > Neoceratodus > Neoceratodus forsteri. Next base: position 48,337,103 of record JADMNL010000027.1, read on the forward strand.
GGGATTTCCCCGTGTTGGGTTTCTGCAGGAGGTTATCACCGATCGAGGGGGTTCCTTCATGTCGGACCTGTTGAAATGTTTATGGGAGAAGTGTGGGGTGGTACAGAGAAGCACGACACCGTATCACCCACAAGCCATTGGGCTTGTGGAAAGATTCAATGGTACCCAGAAGTCAATGCTGTGGGCGTTTACTGAACAGCTTAGGAGGGAATGGGAGAAATACCTTCCCCACATGTTTGCATACAGGGAGGTACCCCAAGAGTCAACAGGATTTTCACCTTTTGAACTCTTATATGGACGCCGGGTACATGGTCCCCTAGACTTGATCCGGGAGGACTGGGAAGGCAAGCATGCCACCCAGGGAACTCCCATAGTGGATTACATCCTTAAGTTTAGTGAAAGGCTGAAGGAGCTTATGGGGACAGCCCAGAGCAACCTGGAAGCTGCCCAACAGAAGCAAAAAGTGTGGTACGACCGCAGAGCCAGAGCTCGCTCGTACATGGTGGGTCAGAAAGTCATGGTCCTTATTCCGGTCCAGAGAGACAAGCTGCAGGCTGAGTGAGCAGGACCGTACTAAGTGGTTGGGAAGGTAAATGATGTGAAATATATTATAGAGTTACCTGATCAAAGACCGACAGAAAGGATGTACCATGTCAACATGATGAAGCTGTATGCAAATAGGTCTGACATGGTGTTTGCAGTGTGTAGTCCTGGGGAGGGGACGGACGAAGGAGACACCCTTCTGGACTTGCTGGAAGAAAGTAAGCAGGAGTCCTCTGTGGAGGTCTTAAAATTGTCTCCCCAGCTGGCCCTGGACCAGATCCAGGAAGTAAGGGAGGTTTTAGCAGATTTTGACCCATTGTTTAGCGCCAAACCTGGACTAACCCCCTTAGCGACGCACGATGTGGAGACAGGGACACAGACGCCCATACGGTGGACAGCATATCGGGTGTCAGAGGCTGTCCAAAAGGACATTAGGAGGGAAGTGGAGGAGATGCTGGATTTAGGGGTAATCCAGAGATCCCACAGCCCCTGGGCCTCACCCGTAGTCCTTGTGCCTAAGCCAGATTGCTCTACTCATCTCTGTGTGGACTATCGTGGACTGAATGCAGTCACGAAGTCAGATGCCCACCCGATGCCCCAGATGGACGAACTCCTGGACAAGTTGGCAGGGTCGACCTACCTTACAGCCATTGACCTGACCAAGGGGTATTGGCAGGTAGAGTTAACGGACAGAGCTAGGGAGAGGTCAGCCTTCATCACTCCGATAGGCTTATTTGAATTTAAAGTAATGCCTTTCGGAATGAAGAATGCCCCGGCCAGTTTCTAAAGGTTGGTGAACCAGGTGTTAAATGGTGCTGAGGAGTATGCCGTGGCGTACCTGGATGACACTGCCATCTTTAGTGCCAGCTGGGAGGAACACCTGTCCCACCTTAGGGAAGTGCTGGGCAGGATACAGAGGGCCGGGCTCACTGTCAAAGCCAGGAAGTGCCAGGTGGCCATGGGAGAAGTGGCATACCTCAGGCATGTGGTAGGCTGGGAATAGCTCCATCCTAACCAAATAAAAATAGAGGTAATCCAGGCGTGGCCCAGACCAGAAATGCAGAAGCAGGTCAGGTGTTTTCTAAGGACAGCAGGGTACAATAGAACATTTTTAGCCAATTACAGTGCCCTGGCTGCTCCCCTATCTGACCTGGTAAAGAAAAGGATGCCAAAGAAAATTACTTGGGTACCAACCTGTGAAGAAGATTTTACCAGATTGATGGAAGCACTGTGCAGTGCTCTTGTTTTGAAAAGTCCTGACTATAGCAGACCCTTTATAGTTCAGACTAACGCCTCAGACGTGGGTATTGGGGCAGTACTGAGTCAGACATCTAGCCAAGGGAAAGATCACCCTGTAGCATATCTAAGTAATACTCCACTGTGGAAAAGGAGTGTCTTGCCCTACTTGTATGGGCAGCATTTTGTGGTACAGATCGACCACAACCCCCTGGTTTGGCTGACGCAGATGGGAAAAAAAAAACAATGGTAGATTGCTAAGTTGGAGTCTTGCTTTGCAAGGGTATGACATGACAATTCTACATAGGGCTGGAGTGACCAATCAGAACTCAGATGGGTTGTCTCGTGTCTACGAGGAGTGAACTACTTTTGGGAAGCTCATCCCATGCGGGGGGGTGGGAAGGAATTGTGACACTTGGACAGCTGGTTCTGATTAATCTATGCATTTTGTAATATAAAAAAAAATGTAGTTTGATTATCTGTCATGAGAAATGCTGTGCCTGGATAACCCCCCACCCCAGGTTTCTAACAGGACAGGATATATGTTAAACAGTAGATATCTGTGATGAGATTAACTTCTAAGAACTCGCATTTTATAGCCTCATTTAGGATCTGGGTGGTTTGATGCTAAGACCAGAAATATCCATTTTATGACGTTCTTAGGAAGGTCAGTTAATTGCAGCTGGTGTCATAAGGAAGTGGAATATCCATTTTCTGATGTCTTCAGGAAAGTCAATTAATTGCACCTGGTGTCATAAAAAGTCATTTGATGTGTTTGAAGAAAGGAAACTGCTCATGGATCAAAGGGAAATCAGTCTTAATTAAGAGCATCATCATTTAAAAAAAATGAATCTTGCTGGAGTCACAAAATTCAATACCTTGATGGGACTTCCTGTTTTGTATATATATATATTTTTTTTTATGTATCCTAAAAGGGAGGAGCTAGATGATGACATCATGAATAGGGTTGAAACGCAGCATTTTTAAACTGCAGTCTGTATTCCATTTAGACACACACATGTTTGGACTCTGAAAAAGCAACATCAGGCACTGTTAGAATGTATACATAAGAAAGACAATTCTAAGTGTACTGTGGTAGGAGATTTTGTTTGCACTTTAAATTTGTTTTTTTTTAAGTGATTGTATGGTTTTGTGATATATGGTTCTGTATTTATATTTTACATTTTTATCTATTTTGAAGTAAACATCTCATTTTAGAGACTACTTGGTGTACCTTTGAAATTCTTTCTTTGACAAGTAAAGCACATATGGTTAAAGCTGACACTGGGCATAGCTTACTGGTTTACCAAACTGGAAAAGGTAAGAGTTTATTCTGAGGTCTTTAATAGAGTTTTTAAGGGTTCATTTTGTACTCCTGGTTAGGTGCCTGTAGGCAAAAGATATCTGCCCCCCCCCATAGAGCAGAATTATCTCAGCCTGTACATTGGGTACGCTAGCAAGAGGTTCACAGTTTGAATCCCTCCAGAGCTTGAGACCAAAGGTTGATTCGAACCCACAAAGCAGACAGGAGGGTCACTCTATTTCTGTTAACTGAGGGTTACCCTATTTCTATTAACTGTTCACAATACTGTGCTCAGAGGTTGGCACTGTGGGAGCAGAGGGCCTGACCTACTGAGTGGGGTTGTGACAGATTGGTTGGCAGCGGTGACAAGCTATTCTATTAAAACAAGCATTTGTCAATGCTGAATGTTTGCTTGCTGGCATTGACATTGGTAGTGTAGGAGTTAGAGAGATGCATAATAGGAATGGCAGTGAGGTATTGAACTGAAGCCAACTCCACCCTGCAGAGACTAACAGGCATTGGGGTGTGCCTTTGGGTCATCATGCATAACGGCCATGCCATTTCACCACACCCTACCCTGCAGACACCGACAAGTGTCACAGTGTGCCTTGGAGTCTTTGGGCCTTATGCTCACCCCATTCCATAAGAAATATGGTGAGATGGGTGCAGTATAGGAGAATGGGGTGAACTTTGGGGCCAAAGAGTCCAAGGCATACCTCGATGCCCGTCACTGGCTGCAGGGTGTGGGTGGGGGTGGAATGGCAGGAGTATTACAGGCGACAATCCCAAGTCACACCCCTGATACCTGTCAGTCTCTACAGGGTGGGGAGTTATGGTCAGAAACCTAATGTCCCAGGCGTTTGTTGGTATTTTCACGCCAAATTTTAAAAATGTTTTTTTGTGACCCCCACCTCATGAACAGTGGCAATATCAGTTCGTTAGCAGAAAGCTGATTTTGCACAGCCACTATGCCATTTGGCACCACTAGTGCGAAAACACATTTCAAACAGGATGTAAAAAATGACAGCTGTACTGTTCATGGGGAGGTGTAAAAAATGGCAATGTTGAAAATATGGAGCGAAAATATAAAAAAACTGATGAAGTCATGAGCGTGCGTAGAAACTGCGCAACGCACACCCATAATGTAATTAGTTTGGGGATTTTTTACAGCAGATTATCAACACAGGCATTTTGGGACCTCCGCTCATGAACAGTGTCACTGTGATTTTCTTAATCTGTCCTGAACTCTGATTTCCCACAGCGACCACGCATTTCTGCGCCAAAAGTGCGAAAACACATTTTGCCCAGGTGTGAAAAATTACAGCTGTACTGTTCAGAAGGAGGTGTGGAAAGATGCCAGTGCTGAAAATCTGGACTGAAAATATTACAAATTTGTGAACTTAAGAGGGTGCGTGGAAACTGCGCAATGCAAGCTTGTAACACAGTAATTTTATGGACGTTTGTCACCAAATTTTCAACATAGCCATTTTAAAACCTCTGCTCATGAACAGTATCACTGTGATTTTCTTAATCTATCCAGAGCATTGATTTTGTACACCGACAGCCTCACTGTGCGCTACATGGGTGAAAACACATTTTTGGCAAGATATGAAAAATGACAGCTGTACTGCTCATAAGGAGGTGTGGTAAAATGGCAATGTTGAAAATCTGGAGTGAAAATATTAAAAATTTGTGAACTTATGAGTGTGCGTAGGAACTGCGCAAAGCATGCTTGTAAAACAGTCATTTTTGGGAATTGTTTCACCAAATTTTCAACATAGGATTTTGGGGGCCTACCTCATGAACTGTGGTACTGTCATTTTGTTACTGGGTCCTGAAAAGTGGTTCCACGCAGTGACCGCGAAATCACCTTTCGGGACCGAATAACAAAATGACAGTGACTAAGTTCATGAGGTGGGGCCCCTAGAACCCCATGTTGAAAATTTGGTGAAAAAATTCTCCAAAATGGCAGAGATATGCACCAAAGTTGAAAAAAAAATGTATGCCATTATACATGCTTACTGGCATTTTTCAGTTCGCGGTCGGCTTTGAAGAGTGCAGACGTGTTCCCAGTTCACCGAAGATTGTCGCAACCAACTCTGGAGGTAAGTATGGGGTCGGGGGGTGTGGGGAGGTGAATGCACAGAGGGTGGGTGCAGGTTGTGGGAGGGGAGGCAAGACAATCAGCGAAGGACCATGTTTTCTTTTTAGGCATTTTTTTTTCCTTTTAGGAAGACGACACGGGACTTGTGCCACACTGGGGTGGGCTCCCAGCATTGCAGTTGGAATTTTTTTGGGGGTGGCAGTGGAGCTGACAGGGGATTGGGTACCCCCATCAGCCATACAGACATTTGCCATGCTGGGGGGCTCCCAGAGTGGCAACTGGAAGTGTGTTGGGGGCATGAGCCAAGTTGAGCACCCTGTCGGTCATACGTGTATGGGAGTGATGAGCATGCTGGGGTGGGCTCCCAGCATGCATGTATGTGTTCGTGGGGGGCAAGAACTGTCTATGACAGTTTAGATGCAGTGCCGACGTAGGCAGGCAGTATGCAAATTGTTTGCAGCGGTGTTTTCCTTAGAACTGTACGCCACTGCATCTGAACGTCTGTCATAAACAGCTCAGACATTCATTGGCACGGTGCAGCCTCGCCTGCAAAAGTGAGCAGGGCATTGGAAGTGGGGGAGACAAACCTACAAAAACTTGTATGGTGGCACTATGTTTCTTGCACATGCGTGCAAGCAAACATAAAAAAAGGAATACTGTTTATGAAGAAAGAACATGTCTTGGATAAGAAAGGTCGATTTCAAATACTCACTGGGTCCTTACATGGCAGAGATGTTGCCCTTTGTAATGTATGCACGTCATATAGAAAGAGCTGCCTTTTTTCATAATTTACTTTTATCCCTACTACCCGTTAAGGAGTATGAAATCATACTAGGGGGTGATTTTAATAATGTCATGGACCCTTTACTAGACAGATCAAGCTCTCCCAAACTGATCAGACAACTTTACTTACATAACTGCTTACAAGAAATGGTGGATGACTTGGGTCTTTTAGATGTCTGGAGGCTAGCGCATCCAAAGGGGAAGGATTTTTCATCTTTTTCTGCTCATCATAATATTTTCAGCAGAATTTATTACATTTTGATATCCTTAGCACTATGTAACATGACTTCTGAGGTTATCTATGACTCTATTATAATTTCAGATCATGACCTGCTTAAAGTAACTTGAAGTTTAGAAGGCACTCCAGAGAAACAATTTAGTTGGCACTTTAACACCTCTCTAAATCATGACCCTGAATTTAAGGATAGGCTTGCTAGGGAAACCTCTATATACTTTAGTCTTAATGATAACAAAGAAGCCTCCTATGAAGTGCTTTGGGATGCATATAAGGCCTACATCAGAGGTAGCATTATAAGATATTCCTCCATTCGAAAAAAACAAAGGCAAAAGGATGTAGAAAATAAAAAGAAGTTTATTAAACAAATTGAGGAAAAAATGAAACAAAACCCCAACAAAAATCAAGATTTAATTTACCAACTTATTAGACTAAAGTTTGAGGTTAACAAAATATACTCCAGTAAAGCGGAATTTGCTCTCTTCCACACTAAACAATATTACTGGGAGTCAGGGGAAAAACAAGAGAAGCTCCTTGCATGCTGCTTAAATAAACAACAGCACCGAAATAGGATTCCTAGAATTGGAACTAAAAAATAACAATATCTCTCATAACATACAAGAGATCAGTGTTTGCTTCCAGGACTACTATGCGAACCTATATAAACCTTTCTACCCAGATACTGGATCAGACCTTCCAAGCTTTCTAGAATCTGCAAAACTTCCCAGTCTATCTAATTTGGAAAGAGAGGCTCTAAACAAACCAATATCTAACATAGAAATTACACAAGTAATTCAAGAGGCTAGTTCTTACAAAACTCCAAGCTCCGATGGCTTCACTAGTGAGTTCTACAAACATAACAACCCCATAATCATTGATTACCTAGATACATTATACTAAGAATTCCTAAAACAGGGACAGATTACGGGCACTTTTAATGAAGCGTTTGTCTGCCTACTGTCAAAGAAAAATAAAGACCCTCTAGAACCTACAACTACTGCCCCATCTCCCTCTTAAATTTTGATTATAAAATATTACTTAGGGACAAATGACCTGGCTAGGAATGGGATCAGAGCAGTGCAAGAGGAGTTTGTAGAGTTGGGGAGGGGCCTTAGACAAGTAGCGCATACGGTAACCTTCTCGGAGGTGCTGCCTGTCTATGGCAAGGGTGATGCTAGGGCACTCCTTACTAGGGAATTCAATGAGTGGTTGAAAAACTGGTGTGGAGCTCAGGGTTTTGGCTTCATTGGGGACTGGGGAGCCACCTGGAGGGATGCAGACCTATACTGGTGCGATGGTCTGCATCTGTCCGGGGAGGAACCAGGATCCTAGGTGAGAGGTTTAAATGCTTCATTGGCAAGCATTTAAACTAGCCAAGGGGGGGAGGCACTCAAAAGGAGCAGGGAAATCCCAGCCTCCCCCACAAAACATGGTAATTAGTGAGGTAAACACCAAGGTAGAGAAGTTATTAGGGAGCAGAACAGAGGTAAATGTAAAAAAAGGCAAAGGCAGTAAGGACAGTAATGGAGCTAAAAGGGGTAAGGCTATCAAAAAGTGGAGGGTGATGAGTACCAATGCCCGTAGTCTGTGTAACAAGCTCCCTGAACTAGTGGCCTTGATGGAAGAGGGTTGCCTGAATATTGTGGCAGTCACAGAAACATGGTACACAGATAACCATGACTGGGATGTCAACATACCAGGATACACAATCTACAGGAGGGACAGGAGGGTAAAAGAGGAGGAGGAGTAGCTCTCTATGTAAAGAAAGGGATCAAAGCAACAGAACTAAAGAGTAAACAGGGAGCAGATGAGGCACTCTGGGTCGCCCTGGAGACAGGAAATGGCACCACAATCCGCATGGGGGTTGTATACAGACCCCCATCTCAGGAGGGAATGGACAAGGAAATGATAGAAGGCTTCCTTAGAATGGCAGAAAAAGGGGAGATATTGTTGATGGGGGACCTGAATATGCCAGATGTTAACTGGAGCACCTTTGCTGCAGGCACATCCAAGAGCAGGGTCATTCTTGATGCCCTACAGGGCATGCCTCAGACAGCTAGTATTGGAACCCACTGGGAGGAGCAATCTAGACCTGGTACTCTCAAATGGGGATGGAGAAAGAATCTCAGATTTAGAAGTGGTAGCCATCTGGGAACAAGCAACCACCAAACAGTGTGGTTCACGATAAATACAGCCATACAAACAAGCCGCATACAAAAGAAGAGTACTGGACTTTAGGAGGGCTGACTTTGGGAAATGAGAGAGTGCTCAGAAAAAGCACTAGCAAACAGGCAAGAAGGAGGGTGGAGGAACAATGGGAGTAATCAAACAGCCATTACAGAGGCAAATGCTTTGTGTAAAGCAAATCAATAAAACACAACGAAGGGAAAACCGCTATGGTTCTCAAAAGAGGTGGCAGGAAGGTTAAGGAGAAAAGGATAGCATTCAGGAAATATATGGAAACACAGAAGGAGCAGGACAGAGAACTTTATCGGTTAAAGCAGAAAGAGGCTGGGAAGGCAGTCAGAATAGCAAAGGCCCAAACCAAGGAAAGGATAGCCAATTCTGTTAAGAAGGGGGATAAGACCTTTTATTGGTACATTAGGGAGCGAAGAAAGACCAAAGGAGGGCTACTGAGGCTTAATAAAGGGGAGGGAATGTGGGTAGAGGGTGACAGTGAAAAAGCAGGGATATTGAACGAATATTTCTGCTCAGTATTCACAAAGGAAGAGGAGGGGGAGGTACCTAAATCAAACAAGAGAAACACACTGAAGACGGGGGTCGATACTAATCCATTTACAGAAGAAAGGGTTCTGAAAGAACTAATAAAATTGAAGGTGGACAAAGCAATGGGGCCTGATGGGATTCACCCAAGAATTCTAAAAGAACTAAGGGTAGAACTAGTGACACCGCTGACTACTCTCTTTAACAAATCATGGGAGGATGGGGTGGTACCGAGGACTGGAGGAGGCAGATGTGATTCCTCTCACAAAGTGGGAGCAGGACAGAGGCAGGAAACTACAGACCAGTTAGTTTGACCTCAGTCATAGGGAAAATGATGGAATCACTTCTGAAGGAAAGAATTGTTGAGTACCTAGAGGCCAGTGGGGCACAGGACCCAAGGCAGCATGGATTCACGATGGGAAGGGCATGTCAGATGAATCTAATAGATTTCTTTGACTGGGTGACCAAAGTAGTAGACCAGGGAGGGGCTGTGGACATGGCCTACCTAGATTTTAGCAAGGCATTTGATACAGTCCCACACAAGTTAGCCAGCCTTGAAGTGGGTCCCAAGGTGGTAGCCTGGATAAAAAATTGGCTAGACAACAGTATGCAAAGGGTAGTAGTAAATGGAGTACACAGTGAAGAAAGGAGGGTTACTAGCGGAGTACCGCAGGGTTCAGTACTGGGACCGATCCTTTTTAATGTCTTTATAAGTGACATTGCAGAGGAACTGGAAGGAAAAGTATGTCTCTTTGCAGATGACACAAAGATCTGCAACAGGGTTGATACACAAGATGGAGTGGAAAAGATGAGAAGGGATTTGGCAAGGTTAGAGGAATGGTCAAATGTATGGCAGCTCAGATTCAATGCAAAGAAGTGCAAGGTAATGCACATGGGAAACAAAAACCCAGGGGAAGAGTACACAATGGGGGGTGAGATACTGACAACAGTAAAAATGGAAAGGACCTGGGGGTAATTATATCAGATGACCTAAAGTGGGCAAGCATGAGAGAAGGCAGTAAGGAAGGCTGAGGGATACTGGGATGCATAGGAAGAGGCATCAATAGTAGAAAACAGGAGGTTGTTATCCTCTGTACAGACAGTTGGTGAGACCCCATCTGAGTACTGTGTGCAGTTCTGGAGACCCCATCTCCGCAAAGACATAGACAGAGTGGAGGCTGTCCAGAGGAGGGCAACCAAAATGGTGCAGGGTCTGCACCAGAAGACATATGAAGAAAGACTAAAGGAGCTTAATATGTATACCCTTGAGGAAAGAAGGGAGAGAGGGGACATGATAGAAACTTTCAAGTACCTCAAGGGAATCAACAAAGTCCAAGAGGGTAGCATCTTTCAGAAAAAGAGATGTGCAAGAACAAGGGGGCACACTTTGAAGATAGAGGGGGACGGCTCAGAGGTAATGTGAGAAAGTATTTTTTCACAGAGAGGGTTGTGGATACATGGAACAGCCTCCCTGAGGAGGCTGTGGAGTCAGAAACAGTGGAGGAATTCAAGAATGAATGGGACAGACATAAGGCAGTCCTAGTGGGGGGTAGGAGGAAGTAAGCTGTTGGTTAACTAGGATCTGCAGCTTATCTGTTAGGCAGGAAAATGGGAAGACTAGGTGGGCCAAGCGGTCCTTATCTGCCATCAAATTCTATGTTTCTATGTTTCTATTAACCAAGGTACTAGTGAACAGGCTGAAAAATACAATCTAGTCATTGGTAAGTACAGAACAAGCAGATTTTGTTAGGGGGCGCCAGGCATCAGATAACCTCAGGAGACTTTTCTCTGTTATATGGTCAGCTAAATCTAGTTTACATCCTCCAGTAGCACTATCTTTGGACATTGGGAAGGCTTTTGATTCTTTAGATTGGTCATATTTACAGATGATACTGGATAGTTTCAATTTTGTCCCAATCTTTAAGCAGAGGGTTTTGACCATATATTCTTCCCCTAAAGCCGCTATTATTACCAATGGATTAATATCAAGGCCATTCCAGCTGTTTAGAGGCACTCGTCAAGGATGTCCACTTCCCCCTTCTTATTTATTCTAGCATTTGAACCTTTACTGAGACATATCAAGCTCTCTACTAATATTCAGGGTATTCATTCAGAGATAATAGAAAACAAAGCCTTTGCTTTTGCAGACGACCTACTGCTAACCCTTTCAAATCCTTCTCAGTCTTTTGCTGCATTAAACCCTTTGCCAGATAGGTTTGCCTCACTGTCAGGGTTATTTGTTAACTTTATTTATCGAAATGTTTCACCAGGAAGGCATGCTGAGCAACAAATTGCTCGTCTCCTGGTGCGACCTGGGGGGTAGGGAACAATGGGATAGAATGCAGAGAAATGTTACAATGTTGGAATACAATTTGCTTACTTGCATACAATGAGAGCAGGAGGGATTATAGGTGGATAACATTGGCTAACAAAATAACAGTTAAGTATAGTAGCTATGAAGACACATATAACAAATTGGCAACAGCTGGTGACAGTCAGTAACACTGGAACACATATAATAACTTGGCAACAGTATGTAGCACTAGATGATAAGGTGACCCAATAGTAATTGGTAGCCATTAGTGTAACATAGATATTCAAGATTTACAGTGATTGAAGTAAAGCGAGGAAGAATGGAAGGAGGGAACAAAAAATTGTGGAGAGTAGAATGGAAGAAGGGAAAGGAAATTTATGGAGAGACGCAGACAGAACACAATTTTCGAGGCAAACAGAGATGACAGGGTGGACTAAAGTGCATATAAGAGGGGTATAGATGTAGGTTATAAGTGCTTAATTGAGTGTAGGGGTAGATCAGTGTTAGGCTATGTTAACCGGAAGGGGGGTAGGAGGAGAGGAGAGGTAGAGTGTGGCAGGGTGATGAGAGAGAGGTATTGTAGGGGGGGTTATCCAAGGAGGGGAAGGGGGGAGTTAAAATTCAACAATATCCTGTTTTACCTATCTGGGCAGGGCGATGGACAGCCCTACTGGTAGGACACCGGTTATAGGTGATGAGAGTTATTTATATATAGTAATGCGAGAGAGGGGGTGATGGGGTAGCAGAGGTCAGCTATAGTAGGTTTAGTTAACTGGAACAAGTCAGAAGGAATTATGCTCCAGGATTCAAGGAAGGAAAAAAATATTTTAACTGGGGTTTTTCACTTTCCTTGGGGAGAAAGGGGAATTCTTTACCTAGGTATATGAGTGTTCAACTCTATTCCCCAAATCATTCAACATACTCTATCAGAAGTTATAGTAAATTTACAAAAAGAATTAGACAAATGGTCTAAATTAAATCTGTCATTATGGGGCAAGAGTAATTCGATAAAAATGATTCTAGTCCCAAAAATATTTTATGTTCTCAATAATATCCCTCCAAAGATTCATAATGATTGGTATAAAAAAATAGATAACATTTTTACTAAGTTTCTCTGGGACAACAAATTTCCCAGGTTAAGTGTCAATAAATTATGGGCACCATGGAAAGTGGGTGGATTTAACTACCCCTGGTGGCAAGGATAAAGATGCATCTCTCTGAGACAGCTGCCTGTAATTGCAGGTAGTTTGGGTACTATCGGTTTGCTGAGTTGAAATTTCAATCCTCCTCCCCCCACACCAACTCATTCTTTGCTCTTACACTGTTGTTCCTGTTGATTAGTGCCTCCAGTACTGTACCTGCATCTCCCCTGCATCTTTCCACTCCCCTTATCTTATCAAGCATTCATCCCCCCCAGCACCAGCTCAATTGACCCATGCCCTTCTCTCCACTAGCATGGTCATGACCTCATTCCCCATTCTAGGACCTTTGACTAAGCCTTCTCTCCAGGCTGCTACCCCTTTTTCTGTACTGTACTCCCTTAACGCTCACCTCCTGATGGATGTCAGTAACTGATTGTTTTTTGTTTTTTTCTTCTACTCGCAGAATGTATTTTCACCTTTACTTAATTTGATATTATGATCACCAGGCATTGTTGAAATATTTATAGGAGTCATGCGATTTGTCTTTGTACTAATTGTATAGCATTTCTTGTGTTTTCTGTATATTCCTGTAACTTGATTTTACATTGTTGTACAGATGTGGAAACTTTGTAAAAGAGCATTTGCTCAAAGGTGTTTTCTGAACTATTGAAATAAATTAATATCATTGGGCATTCCTGTTCAAGCACTCAGCACTATGGCTCTCTACAGACACATTAGAGTGACTCCCTTTATGGCTTCTTGTGGAAGAAGAACTAACCAAACCACATACCTTAACAGACTTTCTATTTAGGCCGCTCCCTGCTGATCTCAGAACTCATCCTATCTTAGACGTTATCTGTTGGTTATTCAAAACCCTTGCTAAAAAACTTCAACTAGGCCCAGTGCCGCTGTAACTTGCTCTAATCTGGGATAATCCAAGCCTTACTTTAAATGATGAACAATTTAGGGACAATAGCTGGAATCATGCAGGATTAACTCATGTTAGAGACTTACTAAATACGGAAATTGGGGTATTTCTTTCATTCAGAGAATTAAGGGGGCAGTAGCACATTTCCAGGCTTCATTTCTGGTTGTACTTGCAGTTGACGGAAAAAGTTAACAAATATATGGCTCAAGCGTCATCTGTATTTATGAATGGTTCCCAATGGTCTCAGCTTTTGAGACTGGCCCAATTAATAAAGGGATCCAGCCTTCTATACAAGTTGATGATTAACTGTAATGTTGAAATTACAATTTCAGCGAAACTGGCTTGGGAACAAGACCTCAATGTAAAGATTTCTGATCAAAACTGGGAATACATGTGTAAAAATGCCTATAAATGTAATAAGCAGGTTAATGGCAGGCTCACTCAGTTTAAAATACTGCCAGCCCAGTGGCGCAGAGGGCTGAGGTGCTGGATGCCACACCTCGAACCACGCCGGCGACCCGGGTTCGGGAATGGACTTAGGCGCCGGTGGTCAGCAGGAGAAGGGGTAGGATTGAGCATCCATAGGACTGCTCTCCTCCCCTTGGGAGGGTTAGGGATGCATGATTGCTCTGCAGCAGCCCCCAGTGAAGACCAGGGGCACAACAGAGGGATCGCATGAAGGGGGAACACCAGAAAATGGAAACACCACTTGCTGGCCACTGAATGATGGCTCTCTGTCTCTGGTTGCCTCCAGTGACTTCCCGGGGCCTCCTTCTCCACAGCAGCATCCCTGGACCCTAAGAAGAGTGTGCTGGGATCATCCCTCTCCCCTGGCGCCTTCCCCTCGGAGGAGGGGCGGGCCGCCTGGTGAAGGGATATGGCAGGATATCCCGGGGATCGGCTGCGATACGAGGAGTTAGAGGAGGGCTGGGTTAGGACAGGAGGGGCTATCGGGAGACTTGCAGAGCCTGAAGGAGTTGGGGCCTGCGAGCATGAGGAGGGCGGAAAAAAGAATATACAAAAAAAAAATACTATACCGGTATTATAATTCTCCTTTAAGACTAAGTAAAATTGATGAAACTAAACAACATTGTTGCTGGAAATGTAATTCTGTTAATGCATCTCTGGGACATTTATTTTGGTACTGTCCGAGAATACAGAAAAATGGAGAGAAATACATTTACTTGGCCAAAGTGTACTGAATGAAAAGATTACCTCCCCCCTCCACTCCCCTCATTTTTATTCTAGGAGACACCGCAGTGTTTTCTCTTGTGCCTAGATCCCTTCAACTATGGACTTTAACCACAGCGTTGGCATATAAAAGATTATTGCTACAAAATTGGAAGGTTTATAGAATCTCTGGTATGAGTGAGTTATTAGACTGTGTAGGAAATGTGGCAAACTGCTGCAGCATTTAACATCAAGTCCACGCTGCACTTTTCTGCCCTGTCTGTACCTGCCTGCAGCTGATTAGGGAGGCTGTGACTTTCATCTGCGGAGAAACAAACTGTGCCCTGAGTTTGGAAGCTGTCTGCTGCTTTTTACATCTATTGCCGGTGTCTCGGTAAGCGAGGGGGCTACCGGGCAGGTGAGTGTGGCTAGACAGATAATTAGGGGTGGAGACTGCAGTTCAAAAGCAGCACATGTTTGTAACATCTGAGACTGCTGCTGCATTTAACATCAAGTCCACGCTGCACCTTTCTGCCCTGTCTGTACCTGTCTGCAGCTGATTGGGGAGGCTGTGACTTTCATCTGAGGAGAAACAAACTGTGCCCTGAGTTTGGAAGCTGTCTGCCGCCTTTTACATCTATTGCCGGTGTCTCGGTAAGTGAGAGGGCTACCGGGTGGGTGAGTGTGGCTAGACAGATAATTAGTGGCGGAGACTGCAGTTCAAAAGCACCATGTGTTTGTAACATCTGAGACTGCTGCTGCATTTAACATCAAGTCCACGCTGCACCTATCAGCCCTGTCTGCACCTGCCTGCAGCTGATTGGGGAGGCTGTGACTTTCATCTGTGGAGAAACAAACTGTGCCCCGAGTTTGGAAGCTGTCTGCTGCTTTTTACATCTATTGGCGGTGTCTCGGTAGGCGAGGGGGCTACCGGGCGGGCAAGTGCAGCTAGACAATTAGGGGTGGAGACTGCTAATTGATTTCCTAATAAATTTGTATCATCTTTAGTGGCTGTCCGTGGAGTGGCTGTATGAGTGAGTGGAAGTACGCAGGAGTGGTGGAGCCACTTTCGGGAGTCAACGGAGGGAGACTGCGGGGAAACTGCACGTAAAATAAATTTAGCTGTTGTTAGTTAGATAACTTTGTAACTATTTTATTAGACTATTTATTAACTGATTAGACAGTTAATATGTGTGGGGCTTTCAGATATTTATGATATGTTGTGGTACGGGGCTGTTTTTGTTAGATCATGGTCTTATATACTGCACTGACCCTATATTGGCAAATGTTTATGATTATTCGGTTACTGACTATATATTTTCAAATTTACTAAGTGTTTCTACTTCTGGTTTTTCCTTAACTATAAGGGATTTGGGTAGTCTTAGTAGGAGAAGCGTGTATGAAATGGGGGTGTTTTTGGCTCAACGTCTAGTGCAAAAATCTTGTTTGTTTCCTTGTTGCTTGGTACTCTGTGGTGTATTCTACTTTTATCTGGTGATGTGGAAACAAACCCTGGTCCTTCAATTTCAAATGAAGGAAATTATGACAACTATTGGCAAACTAAAGGCTTGAGAATAACTCATTTAAATGTTAGAAGTTTTATGTCTAAACAAGCTGAAATTGAGGCCTGGCTTACTACTTATGACCCAGATATATTTAGTGTAACTGAAACCTGATTGAAACCTTCAGTATCGGATAATCTTGTTGCTTTTGAAGGTTATAATGTAATCCGGAAAGATAGGACTAGAAAAAAGAAGGGAGGGGGTATAATGATGTATTATAAGTCTGAATTAAAATTAGTAGAGATTTTTCCTGAATATAAACAAGTATCTGATTTTGAATGGTTGTTATTGGAATTGAAGTTGGGTGGTTGCCAAAAGTTGCAATTTTGTACAGTCTATAATCCCCAAAAACTGCTAAGAAAGGGTTGGATGATATTTTAGGGTTTGTAGCAACTATTCAATCAGGTGGTGATCGTTTGATTACTGGAGATTTTAATATTCATTGGGATCCTATAAATGATCCTTCTATTGAGAAATTACTGACTAATGTTGGTCTGTCTCAGCTCATAAACTCATTTACTCATATGAATATGAATAGTCAGAACCATACAATTTTTGATTGGGTTCTTGTTAATAAACAGGTAAACATTTCTGGTGTTGGTGTATTACCAGATGTAATAAGTGACCATTTGGCTACTTACTGCATATGGAGATCTAAAAGACCTAAATTGCCTCCTAGGTTCATTTCATACCGTAAGTTTGTTAATGAGGTTAGTGGTGATCTTCTTGTTGTTGATTTGCAGAATATTGATTGGACTTATTTGGATGCAATCCCAGATGTAAATATCGCTGTTGACTATTTCACTTCCACTCTTCTGGGGTTACAAAATAAATATTTTCCTAGAGTGGTTAGGAGAGTTAGAGGCTCCCTTAATAAGTGGATTACTGCCCCTTTGTTACATTTAATTAAATTGAGAGCTGCTGCTTGGAAATTGTACAAGGTAAGTAAGTTAATGAGTGATTTTAATAGCTATAGGAAGCTTAGAAATGAATGTAGAATAAAAATTAGGCAAAGTAAATCTAGTTATTTCAGAACCTACAAACCTCTAGTTTAAATAACCCAAAAAGGTTTTGATCTTCTATAAATTCTTAAATAATCCATCAAGGGAAGAATCTATTGGGGCTTTTAATAAGGATGGCCAGATGATTTCTGATGTGCAGGTTATTTGTGATTCTTTTTTGAACAGATTTCTTGATTTGTCTAGGTATACGCATGCCTTTATTCAGGACCCATGTATAGATAGACAATCTCATGTTGTTCCTAAATCTGGTTCTTTTTCTTTTACATTTATTGAACCATATCAGGTTTATTATCTTTTGAAACACATGCCAATTTGTTCAAGTGCATGTGAACTTGAAACCCAGTTCTTAAAACTGATTTCTGAATATATTACTTATCCACTTACTTACATTTATAATTTGTTTTTGCTTACTGGATGTTTCCCTGATGTATGGGAACAAACAGTAATCAAACCTATTTATAAATCAGGTGATAGAATGGACATGGACAATTATCGTCCTATTTCTCTTTTGCCACCCTTAGGTAAGATTTTTGAGAGACTTGTGAATGAGCAGTTTACTGCCTATTTACAGGATAATGGTCTTAGAACGCATGATCAGCATGGGTTTTGTAAGTATCATGGGAAGGGGACGGCCTTGGCCAGGTTCACGAACCACACCAGTGTAGCTATGGATGAGGGTTTGCTCACTGGTGCTGTGTTCGTGGACCTGTCCAAGGCCTTTGATTTAGCGAGTCATTCTTTGCTGATTGGGACGCTTAGACGTTATGGTATGACAGAGATTGCTGTTGATTGGTTTCATAGTTATTTGTCCGATCGTCCACTTAAGGTAGGATTAAATGGAGCTTTCTCAACTAGTAAAATCTTGTTACAGGGGTGCCACAGGTCCGTTTTGAGCCCCTTGTTGTTTACGGTATTTGTAGATGTTGTTCCATCTTTATTGAATGATACACATTGCTTGATTTATGCAGATGATATTATTCTGTATAAAAGTTCAACTTCTGTTGAACTTATAAATAAGTCTTTAAATAAAGACTTTGCTATTTTATGTGGGTGGTTAAAAGGGAATTGTTTAGCATTAAATAATACGAAAACAAAGTGTATGCTTTTTGGATCTGAAATTAGATTAAATAGATCTCAGAATTTATCCATTTTTGATTTATTGGGTAATGGGATGGAGCAGGTTAAACAGTTTAAATATCTTGGCATCCTCTTAGATCAACATTTAAAATTTTCTGATCATGTAAAATATATTTCTCGTCAGATAAATCAGAGACTTGGTGTATTACTGAAGTTCAAATCCCTGTTGACTTTACCAGCAAGATGTACAATAGCTGAGGGTGTCTTATTACCACAATTGAATTACAATGCATTTCTTTTTACTAACTTGTTTAATAGAGATTTATCTCTTCTTACTAATGTGTTTCATGGTATTTGTAGATTTACTTTTAATTTGCCTTACTCTACTCATCATTGCGAGCTGTATAGACTATCTGTCTGGCTTCCTCCCAGGATGGGTTGTCTATACAGTTTATGTTTATTAACAGATAAAATTCTTCGTCAAGGGACTGATTCTCCATTATATTCACTTTTTCATATTAAAATAAATTCACGTGAACTTCGTTCTGATCAACAAATTAAGTTAAAGGTCCCTAAGACTAAGACTAAAATGGGGGATGGTTCGTTTACTTACTCTGCTGCTAAAAATTGGAATGAGCTTCCGATTGTTTTATATGAAAATGTTTGTCATCAAACTTTTAAAATTAGGTTAAGCAATTATTTTCTTGATAAATTGCATTGCTGTTGTTTTTAATGATCGTTCTACATTTATTATGTTAGGTAATGTATGTTAAATGTTGTATTGTATTGTGATGTGAGTTTTTTCATTGTAAACATCTTGACTGTTTATGTATTCAGTCCCCAAGTCATACATGAAAACAGGCCTTTGGCTCATTGTACTTACCCGGTAAACAAATGTTTAAAATAAAAAAAATAAATAAAAAATGAATGTATTAATTATCAACTATTGAACAGGTCAGGCCTTTCTAATGAAATGTGGAAGCCTTTCTTCTTCTTTTCAGATTTATGTTTCAATGGTGGCTTCTGCTTGCAAAGATGTTGGTGGGAATGAATTGGAAGTATGCTATCTTTATGTGGATCTAATATTGTTATAATTGAATTTTTAGACTAGGATTTTTGTAATATTTATGTGACAAGTTTGTATATGATTGTTTACTTTAAAACTGATAAACTTTTAAATTGAAAAACAAAAACCAAAAACAATTACTTTCATACCTGGGCTTTATATTTGAGCACTGTTTAGCCCTACTAGTTGAATGTCTGCACACTGTGTTCCAAATTTCGTATTTTCTTAGTGCATTTCTCACCGATGTCACAGGTTTAACCTGTATAGCAATAAGCTGAACATGACTGAGTTGAAGACAAGTGCATCCCCTCCCCCCAAAAAAAACAGCAATAGTGTGAAAACCACTCTGTTATTTAACTCCACCAACACTTATATTTATAGTTGTGTACTTGTTTTTTGATGCTATTGTTCTTCAATTGTGGTTTCCAGTGTATTTACCTACAACATCTAATTTCCACCGTGGTTCTGCTTTTACCCATTTTCCAGTGTATTTACCTACAGCATCTCATTTCCAGTGTGGTCCTGCATGTTCATATGTAAGTAATAAGGCACAAAGGGGTGAGTGTAAAGCATATTTTACAGCATGGCCAGGGGCGTAGTAAGGCACGAGGCTGAAGGCCAAGTGACTTCAGCCACTGGACATGCTGTAAAATATGTTTTACACAAATCCCTTCATGCCTTATTGCACTTATAAAATTGGCTCCTTTTTTTTTTTACTTTATTTTTTCTAAAAGCATGTTTATATGTAGAAACAGTAGATTTACTTGTTTGCATTTGTGATAAAACAGTCCTTCCGTCCACTGCCAAGTGATGCAATCAATGATGTCATTGTATTATTGCCTACTTACATGTTTCTGTTTTTTTCTCTCTGTTTTCTCCACCTTCAAGGTATGGAATGCTTATCATGGAATGTTTACGTAAGCAATAATTCTCAACAGGGTGGGCGGTATTGGGCAATACCGGACTGTCCAGGGGCGTAATGAGGCCCAAAGCTGCAGGTGGAGGGCCTTATAGCCCCTAGAAGGTCCAGTATTGCCCATACCACCCACCCTGGAGGGTATTATTGTGCTTAGAAAGTGGGCAGCTGTATTACATATGTTTTAAAAATACATATTTTTATGTTTAAATGTTATGACTCTTAGCTGTTTCAATTATTCTGTGATTAAATAGTTCCTCCGCCTGGTCCTACTGTGTAGTTTTCAGTTTGGAGTTTATTGCCATGCCCCCGACACTGAGGGCTTAAGACTGCTTTTGTTTAATGTTTATTTTTTTATTATTATTTATTATTTTTATCTGTGTTTTTTATTTTTTTTCCCCATTGGTTCTACCCAGATTTCGATCGCGATCCACTGGAACTGAAATGCATCTGCTTCCTGGTTTCATGCATAGCTGGAGACCTGCAAGTGTCTAGCGCTAACTTAGGGACACGTCAGATATGAGCCAGGAGAGCAGTGAAAAAATGCTAGGGATATGAAGAAAATCAAAGCAGGAGAAAGGTACCTTTAGCAGTCCTGCTTGTGTGTCCTAGTTTGCCCAATT
This sequence comes from Neoceratodus forsteri, assembly GCA_016271365.2. Classification (NCBI taxonomy): domain Eukaryota; kingdom Metazoa; phylum Chordata; order Ceratodontiformes; family Ceratodontidae; genus Neoceratodus; species Neoceratodus forsteri. The sequence continues at coordinate 48,357,851 of JADMNL010000027.1, forward strand.
TAACAGTACGAGTGTTAGCAGAGGAGGGTGCAGCAGTTTATCTTATAGGCGCTGTGGGGAAATGATTTTTATCATTATGCATCTCCCTTCACTTGGGTAAACCGATAACAGATGCTTTTATATTTAAACAGAATAAACTGTTTGCGGCGTCTGAGTACTTTCAGTACTGATGCTGTGTTCTTTTTGAAGAGGCATGAAGAGGCATGATGGCGAAAGCCAAATGGATGAGCTGAACAACTTCTAAGGAGGCAGAGAATGCTCATCATGATGACTGTTGCCAGTTTTACTTTTACTTTTATTTGTTTACTTCATTTATGTGGGAACTGATCGATCAGTTTAACTTATGTGGAGGTCGCTACTTTGTTAAATGTGATGGTGGCAGGATAGTCTAGTACAGGAACCGTTGGGACCAGGAACTGTCAGGACTCTGCATGCTACTCTTGCCTGTTGAGTGATGCGTGCTGCTTGCTTGGGGATTAAAATTTAGCGTCCGGCTTTATGGATGGAGATACAAACATGAATCTACACAGTTTTTTTGCCACGGTAGTACTACCTATAATGTATTTTTTTGAAATGTTAGGCTTGCACTTGATTCATGCTTACAAATGTTGAATGGGGGGATGTTAAAAGGTGTGTACCAACTAGCTGACTGGACAGTATGGGGAAAAAATGGCGGTGTGACAGTGTCTAACATTCCATGGCACTATAATGTGTGTAAACAGGTACTTGCATTGGCACTTTTAAAAGCAGAGCTCTGTTATCTGGTAGACGACCACCTTGGGAGGCCTATCAGCCAATCAGAGCCCGTAGATTTCTTAGTCCATTTTCTAACATGGAATACATGGATTCAAAATGCTGCTCAGTTCCACTGGCAGAATGTTTCTCTCCTAACACTCTGTACACACAGAGAACAAATGCCTTTGTTACAGCCAGAGACTCAATTATATCACTGGCAGGGCAAGAAGAAGAGAGTTCCCTGATGAGCAGGTAAAGATAGAAGGAGGATTTTTCACTGTCAGCAAAGAAACAATTGTAGTGAAAACTATAAACAATACTTCTTGTTTCTAATTTGTTTATATATACATAAGGAGAGTGTGATAACCAGGGAAACAACATTTAATTAATTTGTTTTATTTTTTATTTAACTCACTGAGTCCACTAGATGCCATATATGGTGTCAGAACCTCCATTACAGAACCTGACCCAAAATGGCCACCAGGACTCAATGAGTTAAGGTAGTTTTAGTTTTAGGGCCCAGCTGACATTTTTTTTACAGTGTAAATGTAGTAGCCATGTTTGTGGTGGAAGATCAGTTGTAGCTGTAGGGAGCTAACTGAAATGCCTGTGTTCCAAATGCCCATTGATCTGGGTTCCAGACTCTTCACTGCTGAGAAGTCCTTTTTTTAACCATGCCCACCCCAGTGTGGCAAACGTCCATCTGCTGCCCCCCAACACACTTCCAGGTGCCATGCTGGGAGCCCACCTCAGCATGGCAAACCTCTCTAGGGCCGATGGGGTGCCCAATCCCCGTCATCTCCGCTGGCCCCCCCCAAAAAACATCCAGTTGCCACACTTGGAGCCCACCCTAGCATGGCAAACGTCCCATGTCATCTTCCTAAAAGTAAAAAAAAACTAGAAAGAAAGAATGGTCCCTCGCTAACTGTCTTGACCCCCTTTTCCACCTGCGCCCAACCTCTGCGCATCCTGCCTCCCCACACCCCTTCACCCCATACTTACCTCCGGAGTTCGGAGCGATGATCTTCGTGGACCGGGAACACATCTGCACTCTTCAAAGCTGACATCGAACTGAGGAAATGCTGGTAAGCTGTATAATGGAATAAATAGTTTTTTTTTTTTTAACTTTGATGCATATCTCAGGCATTTTTTTGAATTTATTCACCAAATTTTCAACATGGGGGTTTTGGGACCCCACCTCATGAAATCTGGCACTGTCATTTTGTTATTCAGTCCCAAAAGGTGATTTTGCGATCACTGCACGAAACCACCTTTCGGGACCGATGACTGTTTTACGAGCGTGATTGCACAGTTCCTACGCACGCTCGTAAGATCGCTAATTTTTAATATTTGCACTCCAGATTTTCAACATTGCCATTTTACCACACCTCCTTATGAGCAATATGGCAGTCATTTTTCGCATCTTGCCCAAAATGTGTTTCCGCACATGTAACGCACAATGGCGCAGTTGGTGTGCGAAATCAATATTTGGAATAGATAAAGAAAATCATTGTGACACTGTTCATGAGCAGAGGTCTTAAATGGCTATTTTAAAATTTGGTGAAAAAATTCTCAAACATGACTGCTATACGAGCGCAGCATTGCGCTGCTCACTTACGCGCCGAAGTTTACAACGTCTCTTAAAATTTGCATTCCAGATTTTACCATTTCATTTCCACACCTCCTTATGAGCAGTACAGCTGTCATTTTTCATATTTCCCCCAAAATGTGTTTCCGCGCATGTAGCACACAATGGTGCAGTCGGTGTGCGAAATCAATGTTTGAGACAGATTAATAAAAATTACAGTGACACTGTTCATGAGCAGAGGTCCTAAAATGCCTATGTTGAAAATCTGGTGATGAAAGTCCATAAAATGACTGTGTTACAAGCATGCATTGCACAGTTTCCATGCACCCTTGTAACTTCACAAATTTGCAATATTTTACGCCAGATTTTCAACACTGGCATTTTTTTTACACCTCCTTATGAACAGTACAGTTATCATTTTTCATATCCTGGCTGAAATGTGTTTTTGCACTTCTGGTGCAGAATAGCGCAATTGCAGTGGGAAATCAGTGTTTGGGACAGATTAACAACACACGAGTGAGGGGAGGAGCGAGCAAGCTCAACGGAGCTCTGTCAGGACTGCTACAGATTTCTTTGTGATCAGAAAAAGGCACCAATGCAGGCAGGAGCCCAGTACAAGAGGGCAGCCTGCAGCGCCATGAGAAACAGAATGAGTGCATGAGAGAGGGGGAGTGAGCGAGCTTAATGGAGCTCTGTCGGGACTGCTGTGGATTTCTTTGTGGGCAGAAAAAGGTGCCAATGCAAGTAGGAGCCCAGTACAAAAGGGCAGCCTGCAGCGCCGGGAGAAACAGAATGAGCGAGTGTGAGAGGGGGAGTGAGCAAGTTCAATGGAGTTCTGTCGGGACTACTGCAGATTTCTTTGTGGGCAGAAAAAGTGCCAATGCAGGCAGGAGCCCAGTACAAAAGGTCAACCTGCAGCACCGGGAGAAACAGAACAAGTGAGTGAGAGAGGGGGAGTGAGCGAGCTCAACGAAGCTCTGTTGGGACTTTAGAGCTGCCCACCCTCCTGCCCAAGGTCTTGTGTGGTCATATATTTCAGCAGGGTCTCTGGGGGTGGAGACAAAGCAATGATTGGATACTTTTACGATTGCTGTAATAATACAGATTTAGTTGTTCTGTTTATTTCTCTAACTGAGCTAAATAATACTTGGAGTGCAATATGATTTCTAACTGGGCTAAGTGAAACTATGAGGGCTGAGAATAAAAAGTATGGTAGCTGAGGGGTGAAAAACGGACAAGGAGGCTTTAGGATTGCTACAGTAATACAATATCTAATGGATGAGATTTGAGACTGACTAACTCAGTCGGGCAAAGGTAGGGGGACTAGTGCGGGGGGACAGGAATTTGAGTTAATAGGGCCCTAACAGTAGAGTACAGAAACCGAGAGTAAGAGTCCGTAACATAAGATGGGGGCCAAAATGGGGCAAGTGTCACGTGTCAATAGGGCAGGCATCTTTGGAAGGGTGGTAGGGTGTACAGGGTGCTGGGTCTGCCATGATCCTGGACTGGGCTTGGAGAATGGAAGGTGTATGGTCTGTAGATGACTGGTTAGTTTGAGAGAGGAACTGTGGAGGTTAGGGAGGAGTCTAAGTGGCAGGGTAGGTGAGTATGGTAGGCACCCTGTCTGGGGGGGATAGGGGATGGCAAGGGGGGGATGGAGGAAGAACAACTAGGGACTGAAACCGACCCCAGTATCAGAGGCACCAGCAGAAAGAGAGGAGAAGGGTGGGGGTGCATGAGGTGAGGGAGGGGCCTCTGATGGGGAGGAAGAGACCATGAGGAGTACCTAGGAGAGAGCAGAAGGCTGCAGTAGGGAGGGACCAGGGTTGGGACCGGGGGTACAGAGGGAAACAAGTAGGAGGGGGAGCCGATAGGGGAAGAGATGCAGGAAGAGTATCGACTAGGAATAGATTCGAGCTTCTGCTATGGGGGAGAGAGAGGGGGAAGAGGAACATACTGAAGGGGGGGAGGACAAGCGAGGCATGAGAGGGATGGCAACAGCTAGAGGAAGAGATAGCAAGGATGAAAGGTGGCTAGTAAGGAAGGAGGGGGTGACTGGAGGAGAGAAGACTATGGGAAGGGGAAGGATGGGAGGGGCATCACTAATGGGGTCAAAGGAAATGGGGGCTCTAAATCGGCAATAACAGTGATAAGAGAGGGGTTGGAAATTAGCAGGGGAGGAGGGGAGGTCAACATGGGAAGCCCAGTAGGAAGTAGTCAGGCTGGGAAGGGGTTCAAGGGGGATGGGAGGAATAAGACAGAGAAAAGGGGTGAGGTGGAAGTAGGGGGTGCAAATACAGAAGTCACAGAAGGTGCAGCTGGCGGGGTAAGTGGCAGGGAAGAATGAATACTGAGGGTGGAAGGGCATTAGAAGGAAAGGGGTAAAGGATGGGGGATACTTGTCCTGGCAGATTCTATACTGAAAGGAGTGAGATGGAGCAGGAGCGGGGAAGGCACAGCTGTATTTGGGTTGAAGCTATCCCTGGGATGACTGCAGGAGGGGCAGGCACTGCTCACATGTGCAGTGAGTGGGAGGAAGAAACCTCATTTACTGCTGCATTTGGGTACAAATGACTTGGCAGGGGAGACTGTGGAAGTAGTGAGCAGGAGGTTCTAGGAGTTGGGCAGGCAGTGTGAGAGCATGGGGGTGTCGGTGGCATTCTCGGAGGTACTCCAGGTACCATGTGCAAGCATGGGGAGGAAGGGGAGGATCAAGGAGTTCAACGAGTGCCTGAGGGATTGGTGCCACACCAAACATTATTGGTTAGTGACTAACTGCGGTAGGGTCTGGTGGAATAGTGATTTGTACACAGTGGACAGGCTACACTTGAGCAGGGAAGGGACAGATGTTTTAAAGGTGGGATTAGAGGGGTATATCTCGACAATGGTGGATTTCAACTAGTGGGGGGGGTGGCCAAAAGACTGAGGTTGGTAGAAAGGCCCGGACAGGGGAGCCTAATGAGCTCACCGCCCCTAGATATAGGTAAAGGCAGAGGCATAGTAACCCTGGAAGGGGGTGGGCAGAGTGGTCTGAGTATAATACAGAAGGCACCATCACCCAGTAAGAATAACGAGGAGAAAGGGCGCAGACTAGAGGGAGGAGGGACACAGGCCAAGGAGAAGAGTGAGGAGAAGGAGGGGTACGGGTGGAAAGTGGTCTCTCTCAATGCAAGAAGCCTGGGGAACAAAATTGCAGAGCTTCAGGTGCTCCTTTCAGAGGGGAAGGTGGACACTGCTGCAGTGACAGAGACTTGGGCCACAGAGTACCTTGATTGGGACATGGCAATCCCGGGATACAGGATATACAGCAGGGACCGGGAGGGTGGAAGGGGGGGGTTGCACTCTGTGTGAGGGAAGGGATCAAATGCCTAATGGACGAGGGAGAAGAGGAGAGGACAGAGGCACTTTGGGCTCAACTCCTGGACTCCAAGGGCAGAAAGCTGAGGCTGGGAGTGGTGTACAGACCACCAGCCCAATCCAGGGAATTGGATGGGGAGTTGGCAGAGCAGATAAGGAAGGTCTGTAGAAGGGGAGTGTGATGATAGTGGGAAATTTAACCTGCCAGGGGTTGACTGGAGCACCCCGTCCACTAGCAATACTAGGAAACAGATGCTCATTGATGCATTCCAGGATGGCCTTCTGATGCAATTGGTAAGTGGGCCTGCATGGCTTGGTAGCACTCTGGACCTAGTACTGGCAAATGGGGAGGCGGTGAGGGAGGTAAGGGTGGAGGACCCACTAGCTGGTAGTGACCACCAAACCGTGTGGCTCATTCTTGCACTGGGCAGGGAGACAGGAGGCACAGGCACTAAGGTGGTGTACTTTGGGAGGATGGGAGCAATACTGCAAGGAAGGCTCCAGGATATAAGGCCAGGGATGGATGCAGAACAAAAGTGGGGAGTCACAAAGACTGGGCTAACAGAGGCCACTGTAGCCTGCACCAGGGCCAGGAGTAAGAAGAGCAGAGCCAAGAAACTATGCTGGCTGAACAAGGAAGTGCTGCAAGGAGTGAGGGCATTGAGGGCTGCATACCGGAAGTACAGGAGAACAGGGAAGGGAGAGGATAAGGAGGCTTATGGGAGTTGGTCAAGAGAGTTGGCCAGGAGGGTGAAAAAATCTAAGGCCTCCAGGGAATTAAGGTTAGCACTGGGCATAAATGGAGGGGAAAAAGACATTTTTAGGTATGTTAGGGAAAAGCGGAAGTGCAAGGAACATATTGTGAGGATAAAGCAGGGAGCGGATTGGGTGGAAAAGGGGGAGGAGCAAGCGGAAATTCTAAATGAGTACTTCTGTCTGCTTCAATAAGGAAAGGATGTTCCATTACCAGCATGGGCTGGGGGTGGGAAAGGGGAGGAGGACGACAAAGTGATCACAGGGACTAGGGTGCTAGAGGGGCTGAGGGCAGTAAGGGTGGACAAGGCACCAGGTCCCAATGGCATCCACCCCTGGGTGCTGAGGGAGATGGCGGTGCTGTTGGCAGATCTGTTCAACACCTCCCTGAAAATGGGGTGTGTGCCCCAGGACGGCAGGGTGGCCCATGTGGTGCCCATACACAAGAGTGGCCTAGGGAGGAGCCAGGAAATTATTGGACAGTCAGTCTCACGTACATAGTGGGTAAGCTTATGGAGGTGATATTGAAGCAGAGGCTGGTGGCATTCCTAGAGAGTAATGGCCTTCAAGATAGGCGGCAACACAGATTCGTCTCTGGGAGGTCTTGTCAAACCAGCCTAATAGAGTATTATGACTGGGGGACAAGGGAGTTGGACAGGGGCCATGCGGTACATGTCCTGTACTTGGACTTCAGTAAGGTCTTTGATACAGTGCCTCATGGGAGACTGGGGAGAAGATGATGGCAGTGGGGGTGGGAAAAAAGCTGACTAAATGGATAAAGACCTGGTTACAGGGGATGGTGCAGAGGGTGGTGGTGGTGGTGGTGGGGACCTCTGGGATCCTAGAGCAGGGACAAGCGGGGTGCTGCAGGGGTCAGTGCTGGGCCCAGTGCTATTTGTGCTCTTTATCTCTGATATAGCACATGGAGTGGGGAGTAGGGTTAGTCTGTTTGCAGATGATACCAAATCAGGGGCAATGGTGGACACAAAAGAACAAATGGGGAAAAACTGCAGGGGAAACTAACAAAACTAGAGACATGGTCAGTGGAGTGGCAGCTAGGATTCAATGCAAACAAGCGTAAGGTGATGCACATCAGGCCTAAGAACCAGAAGAGGGACTATTGGTTTGGGGGGGTGAGGTTGGGGATCACGGAGGAGGAGAAGAACCTAGGGGTGTTGGTAACTGGGAGCATGAGCAACTCAGCCCAGTGTAGGAGAGCAGCAGCGAATGCAAACAGGATGTTGGGGTACATCACAAGGGGGTTCCCATTCAGACACAGGGATGTAATCCTACCTCTCTACAGATCATTGGTCAGACCGCACCTAGCGTATTGTAGGCAATACTGGAGGCCATACCTGAGAAGAGATATACAGTTACTATAGGGGGGTGAAAAGGAGGGCAACAAAAATGTTAAAGGAGATGGAAGGAAAGGAATATGAAGTCAGGCTGAACGAGCTGAACACGTGCACACTGGAGGAGAGGAGGAATGGGGGGATATGACTAAAGCATTTAAATACCTGATTGGGGTAAATAAAGTTAGCACCGGGGGGGTGTTTAAACTGAGGAGTGGAAGAGAGACGAGGGGGCACGGACTAAGGTTGGAAGGGGGACGTTTCAAGAGGGAAATGAGGAGGCGCCACTTCACTGAGAGGGTGGTGTCTAGTTGGAACAGATGCCAAGGCGGTGGTAACATGTATACAATAATAGCTTTAAGAAGGACTGGGATAATGCAAGAGGAATAGTCGGGGGGCAGGGGCTGGGACAAGCAGGGGAGGAACTGAGGGGGAGGAGGCTGGGGCAGTTGCAATCTAGAGTGCTAGCTGCACACTTGGGCAGATATAGATAGACCGATTGGTCTGTTCTGCTGGCAGATTCGTATGTTCGTATGTATGCTCATATGTAAAATCACATTGACTCTGTTCATGAGCAGAGGTCCTAAAATGCCTATGTTGAAATTTGGTGACAAACGTCCATAAAATAAATGTGTTACAAGCGTGCGTTGTGCTGTTTCCACGCAACCTTGTAACTTCGCAAATTTGTAGTACTTTCACTCCAGATTTCCAACATTGGTGTTTTTTAAGACCTCCTTATGAACAGTACAGCTGTCATTTTTAACATCCTGTCCTGGGGAACGGCTCAGAGGTAATGTTAGAAAGTATTTTTTCACAGAGAGGGTTGTGGATGCATGGAACAGCTTTCCTGAGGAGGTTGTGGAGTCAGGAACAGTGGGAGATTCAAGAATGCATGGGGCAGGCATAAGGCAATTCTAGTGTGGAGTGGGAGTAAGTAAGCTGTTGATTAACTAGAATCTGCAGCTTATCCATCAGGTAGGGAAATGGGCAGACTAGGTGGGCCAAGCGGTCCTTATCTGCCGTCAAATTCTATGTTTTCTGTGTTTCTGCCTGAAATATGCATTTACACATTTGGTGCAGAATAGTGCAGTTGCTGTGGGAAATCAATGTTCAGGACAGATTAAGAAAATCATACTGTCAGTGTTCATGGACAGAGGTCACAAAATGCCTATGTTGAAAATTTGGTGAAATAATTCCACTAAATGACTGTGTTAAGTGCATGCATTGCGCAGTTTCCACATACCCTCAGAAGTTCAAGCATTTTTAATATTTTCACTATCGATTTTCAACATTGACATCTCTTCACACCTCCCTATGAATGGTGCAGCTGTCATTCTTCACATCCTGCCCGATCTGTGTTTTTGTACATCTGGCGCACAATGGCACGGTCGCTGTGGGAACTCAAAGTTCAAGACACATTGACAAACTCACAGTGCCACTGTTCATGAGAAGAGGTTCCAAATGCATTCATGAGGTGGGGGTCACAAAAAGGCCATGTTGAAAATTTTTAGTGCAAATACCAACAAACATCCGAGGTGTACAGATGACAGGAATCGGGGTGCCTTTGGATTGCCAGCTGTAATGCTCATGTCGTTCCACCCCCAACCCCCCACCCTGCAGCCAGTAAGAGGCATTGAGGTGTACCTTGGAGTCTTCAACCCCAGAGTTCACCCCATTCTCCTATATTGCACCCATTTCAGCGTATGTCCTTATGGAGTGGGGTGACTGTAAAGCTGAACACCCCAAGGCACACCTCAACACTTGTCGGCATCTGCAGGATAGGGTGAGGCGAAATGGAATTAATGTTATGGACGACAAACCAAATGCATACCCCAATGCCTGTCCATCTCTGCAGGTTGGAGGTGGGTTGGCATGAAGTTCAGTACTTCACTGCCATTCCTGCTCGGCATCTGTCTAACTCCTGCATTTCCAATGCTAATTCCAGCAAGCAAACTTTCGGCATTGACAAATGCTTGTTTTGTAATTGTGTACATATGTAAATTTTTTTCTAATTAATGTCACGCTTATTCATGACGTGCTTGTATAAATTGACATCGCTTCTCTCCTGCTAACCATGGCCCCTGGTGAAGGGATTAATACCCGAAGCGCCGGGACAACTAATGGCAAGTGGATACCTCTGTGCACCTTTGTTTGTTATATTTCTGCAATAAAGCATTTGAAACTGATAAAAAGTAGTGCCTTGGTTGTTTTCAAGTGCAGGTTTTCTCTGACTTTTTGAGTGTTTTGGGATGGCTGCCCCTTCCCTGCACCATCCCTCTCCTAAGGATTTGCAATCCACCTTTGGAAATCAATCTCTTATCACATTAATGCATTAGTAGCCATTGTGGCTCTGTCCAGTGTTTGTTCTGCACTGTTATAGTTAACCGTCTTAGCACCAATGGGGTCGGAGCATGTTTTTTTTAGTTTGTATCTGTATTTGTGCCTCTTGCATTTACATTTGTATTTGTATCTCTGGTATTTGTATCTATAATTGTGTTCCTGATGTTTGTATCTGTGTCTCTGGTATTAGTATATGTGTCTTTGGTATTTGTGTTTATATTTGCCTCTGTTGTTGTAGCTCTGGTATTTGTATTAATGTCACTGATGTGTATATCTGTATTTGTGCTCCTGGCATTTGTATTCTGTGTCTTTTTTTGTTTATTTACTGAAAATGTTACCAGGAAGAACATACTGAGCAGCAAGTGTTCGTTTCCCGATGTGTTCTGGGGGAGGGGGGAATACAAGACATACAGAATAAGAACATTCAATACAGCAGAGATAATATACATTGAATTCAAGTTAGAAGTACAATTTTTTACATTATAGTACATAAGTGGAGTCAGAGACTTTTACAAATATTTCAGTGCAAATGCAGGGAGATCACCCAGAAATCAATGAGACCAGAGCAGAATATAGCTGGGGGGACATGGGATGTTAGAAACAGGTGCAGGGGGAGTTGAAATGTTTTTTAATGAGGGAAGTGCGAACATGAGGTGATTGGTCAAAATGGATGTTGTACGGGAGGGAGATCCAAAGAGTTGGGAACCTATAGGAGAAGGCAGCCTGACGTGCTGAGGAGGTCCAACGGGGGACAGATAAGGTGAGAGGGTCTGAATTTCTGAGCAAATGGAGGGGGGGTGGAGGACGGAGAGGGAGAAGGATAGATAGAAAGGCATGGACTGGGCCCAATATTTAGCCACAAAGGTGGCACAATGTATACACTGTCTTTCCTCTAAGGAGGGGAGTGATAGAGAGTGGTAAAGGGTACAGTGGTGAGTGAGGGGGACAGTCAAGGGTGAAGCGCAGAAAGAGTGGAAGAGTGTATCCAGTCTGGTTAAGGAGGTGGAGAGAGTGGCACTGTAAACCACATCCCCATAGTCAAAGATGGGGAGAATCATTTTCTGTACAACAGACTGTCGGGCCGCCAATGGGATGCAGTCCTGGTTGTGATACAGGGCACTCAGTTTAAGTTGCAGCTTCTTCTGTATGGCCTCTATGCGTACAGAAAAATTGAGGTTCTGGTCGAGCCAGACACCAAGGTATCTAAAGGAGGAGCAGTTCTTGAGCAGAGTCCCATCCAGAGTTTAGAAGGAAGGGAGAGTAGCCGAGAAAGTCTCTGCTTAGTGCTGAAGGTCATGGAGACTGTTTTCTTGGCATTCAGGACAAGTTGATTTGAGCGAAACCACAGCTGAACATTATCAAAATCACGCTGGAGTCTGGTCGCCACATCGGTTTTGGAGAGCCCAGTTGCATACAGGATGGTGTCGTCTGCATACATATGGACAGAGGTATTGGGGCAAGCAGAGGGCAGGTTGTTTAGGAAAACAGAAAACAGCAGGGGGCCAAAGACAGAACCTTGGGGCACACCAGTGGATATGGGTAGAGGTGGGGAAAGTGAGTTGCAAACTCTGACGGATTGAGACCTACCTACTACCAGAGGTAGATTGGAGCAGAATGACTTTTTAAAAAAAAAAAGTCATTCTGCTCCGATCTACCTCTGGTAGGCTGAAGTCTCTTACCACCACCATATTTCCCCTTAGGCAGTGCTCAGTGATGTTTGTCACTAATTCCCTATGAACTTCCTCCGACTGAGATGGAGGCCGGTACAGCACTCCCAATCTCATCTTCCTCCCCTTCCCATTCTGTATGTTGAACTATAAGGTTTCTGCTCTCCCTACTCCATCTTCTTCCCTGTTACACACTATTTCCTCCCTAATGTAGAAAGCCACCCCCTCCCCTGCCTTCCTCTCTATCTCTTCTATGCAATTTGTACCCCGGTGTGAAAGAGGAAGTACCCCCACATTTTTTTTTCTCCACTAGTTCCAGGGAGCAGGCCATTCTGAATGGGTTCCAAGATGCACTCCTCATGCAGAGAGTACATGAACTGACCAGGGAAGGGAACATCCTAGATTTTATATTATCTGAGTTAGAGCAGGTGCAGGATGTTATAACTGAAGACCCCTTGGCAGGTAATGACCACAGCACAGTATAGTTCTCCCTAGACATGGGTATGGTAGGCTCTCATAGTAAAGCCAGGGTGGCATACTTCAGGAGGGCTGACTTTGGAAAGATGGCAATCATAGTGAGGAAGCATGTAGCAACACCATATGGCCGGAGATGGATACTAATCAAAAGTGGGACACTGTGAAGAAGGGTCTGATTGAGGCAACAAACCCATGCACAAGGAGTGCCAGAAAGAATAAGAGGGCCAGGAAGCCTAGTAGGTGAACAAGGGAGGTTCAGGAGAGTGTGAGGGAGAAAAGAGCAGCCTTCAGGAAATTTAAGAAAACAGGCAAGGAGGATAGCGAGGAACACACAAAGAGATCAAGGGAGGTGACCAGAGTTGTGATGGGAGCCAAGGTCTCAAAAGAGAGAAAACTAGCGCAGGGGATTAAAAAAAGAAAGAGAGACTTCTTTAGATATATCAGGGAAAAAAGGAATACCAGGGAACAGATAGCCAAAATTAAAAAGGAGAATGGATTGGCCGAGCATGGGGCAGAACAAGCAGAAGTACTTAATGAGTACTTCTGCTTAGTCTTTACGAGAGAAGGAGGTGGACCCATCCAACCAGGAAGGGAGAGGGGAAGAGGGTGGGAGGGGAAGCATTAACCAACTGTGATATCCTGGTGGAAATGGCACTGGCTAGCCTTAACTCCTTATGGACAGATAAGGCACCCTGGCCAGATGGGATACATCCGCACATGCTTAAAGATTTGGTAGATGTGCTGGCGGCACCCCTGGTGGGTGTGTTTAATACCTTCCTGCACACAGGTTGTATGCCTTTGGACTGGAGGACAGCACATGTGGTGCCCATCCATAAGAGTGGCCCAAGAGATGACCCAGAGAACTATAGGCCAGTCAGCCTCACATCCATAGTGTCTAAATTAATGGAGTCTATCAAGAAGGAAAGGCTGGTGACATTCATGCAGGAGAATGGTCTGCAAGATGAACATCAGCATGGGTTCATCCAAGGGAGGTCATGTCAGACAAATCTGGTGGACTTCTTTGATTGGGTCACTAGGGCATTGGATGAGGGGAAAGCAGATGATGTCTTATACTTGGACTTCAGCAAAGCTTTCACTTCAGTGCCGCATGGCTGGCTAGGGGATAAACTGAGGACCCTGGGTGTAGGACAAAAATTGGGCATATGGGTTGAAAGTGGGCTGAGTAACAGGCAGCAGAGAGTGGTGGTAGGGGGAGAATTCTCAAAGCCCCAAGCAGTCAGTGGTGGGGTCCCACTGGGATCCATTCTAGGGCCTGTGTTCTTTAACATCTTCATTGCTGACACAACAGGAGGAGTTGAAAGTAAAATGAACCTGCAGATGCCACCAAAATTGGTGCAATACTGGATGAAGGGGAGGAGGGGGTTCTCCAAAGGGATTTGGATACACTAGGAGAATGGTCAAGGACTTGGCAATTGGGATTCAATGCCAAGAAGTGCAAGGCCATGCACTTCGGGTCCAGGAACCCTAGGTACAGCTACCATATGGGTGGGGAAAGGCTGAAGGTCTCTGAAGAAAGAAAGGATCTGGGGTGATAGTAACAGTGAGGTTGAACCACTCAGAGCAGTGCAGAAGGGCAGCAGCCAAGGCCAGCAAGATGTTGGGGTGTATAGCTAGAGGGATCACCTCCAGAAGTGAGGAAGTCATCCTATCCTTGTAAAGATCACTGGTTAGGCCGCACTTGGAGTACTGCATGCAGTTCTGGTGCCCCCACTTAAAGAAAGACATCAAACTCCTGGAGAGGGTCCAGAGAAGGGTGACCAAAATGATAAAAGAGTTGGGGGGCATGCCATATGAGGAAAGGTTGGGGAAGCTCAACATGTACTCCCTGGAGGACAGAAGGGATAGGGGAGACATGATAGAGACGTCTAAATATTTAAAAGGCATAAATAGGGGAGATACAGACCACATGTTGAGGCTAAAAAGGGAGGAGGTCACTAGAGAATACAGCATGAAGCTGGAAGGGATTAGATTCAGGAGGGAGCTAAGGAGAAACTATTTCACAGAGAGGGGGGTGGTGGTGGAGTGGAATAGACTACCAGAAGAGCTGGTCTCACAAAAGACACTGGAAGGCTTCAAAAGAGGATGGGATAGAGTCAAGGATAAAATAAGTACCAGAGGAGACCTGCCACAAGGGGGGAACTCATATCTGAGAGGATGTGGGGAGGGGGAAGGGGAGAGGCAGCTGTGGTATAAGCCACAAACTGAACAATCAAGCAGACATGATAGACTGGCGTGGCCAATATCTGCTGGCTTCCTTCTTATATTCGTATTTGTTCATATTGCAGACTTATTTCTGTTGTTAATGATGGTTTAAAAACAAGCATTTGAGAGCTATCAAAAGAATATGCATTCATGTAATGTGCAATATATTTATTCTCGTGAGGGTGTGTCACTGAGCCTCAGCCAAGGCCAAATACTACTTGATGTGATCAAACTCAACTGCAATTATTTAAGAGTGATATCTGTATTTGTAAAACGAGTACATTCTGTGTATTTGTCCCAAAAAGTATTGTATTGCACAGCCCTATTTCTTAGTAGCAAAATGAGTGCCTGTCCCATTGTAATGTTAGACTCATGAGAAGTACAGTATACTGCCCTCTGCTTGGGAAAGCAGCATTTCATTTTCTTCTGCACCTGCACTGTGAAGCATTAGGCAAACATTCCAAGACTTCCCAAATTTGTCTTTTTCATCAGCATTAAAGCAACAGTATTTGTTAACAGGCAAAAGAATTTCATCATGTAGTTTTTAGTTATTTCAGGCAGATTAATAATCAATATATTTTTTCTCTCTGTGAAACAGATTTTCTTACTAATTATACAATTAATGACTCAAGTTATTAAAGATAACCACCACTAATATTTTTTTTTTTTAAATCTCTTTCCTCAAGGGTACTTGTTGATTTTACATACTAAATTCATACTCTGGGTGTATTAGGAAGGCACTAGCACACATTTCCAAGGGTGTACAGCACAAGACCAAACCAAGATGTTTAATTTGTTCATGCTGGGCATGGCTAGAGAGTTCTTACTTTTAATATCAAAACCCCATATCGCAGTTCAAGAATGAAAATCAATGAAAAGAAAAATGTATATATTGATGTTTTTGCCAGAAACACATTATCACTTAAAAAAAAAAGGATATGATGATATTTTTATTCTGCTAACAAATGCTGCTGCTTTAAAGAAACAGTTTTTGTTAGTCAGCAAAAATAGTAATAATATATTAACATTTTTAACCTTTTGCTTATTATGATGTTTCAGTCTTAAGCAAATACAACGTTTTTACATTTCATCATTATTGAACTCATTATTTACAGGGAGGCAGTATAGCGCAGTGGTTTAAGGCTCTGAGCTGCAAATCTGGTGACATCTAGTAGACCAGATTTGTGTTTGAATCCCACAGCTTCTACTTGCATACTGTATGACCCTGAGCAAATCACTTAACTTCCATGTGCTCCCAGGTCGCACCTGTCAAAAAGCTTTCAGCTTAGTGTACTACTCCTGGTTAAACAAAAAAAAAAACATACATAACTCAAGTGTATTTATTATAACGAAAGTTTTTTGTTTTTTTGCATCTAGTGACTATAGTGGAGATCCAAGCAAAAATAGTTGTTCAATATAAGCAACATCGTAACTGAAGTAATTAAACTGCATCTTTAATAACAATGTTTCTAAGCACTTTTTAAAGAATTTGCAATAATATCTAGAGCTGAATGCCAAAAGCATCAGTGTAAATTTATTCCATAAAATAACAAAATGTAAAGGGTACTGCAAGTGACTCTAGGAAGAAAACCCCTCAAAAATTATAGTTAACATTTTTCTATTTCAAGGGTGGCACCACAATAAAAAAAAACAAGAAAAAGTTCATGTTAGCATCGTAAAGTTTCTATTTATTTTTCAAGAGGTGGCATTCCAAATAGATATTCTTATCTTTTAGTATTCTACATTATTTATTTTCCTCTGGTAGTCTTCAGCGTTTTTAATTTTTTCTCTTTTGTGTATAGTTTTACCTGCTGCAGGTCAAAATACTTTGGTTTTTCAGCTCCACATGTAGCCACACTCTTTGCTAGGAATGGCAGTGTGAAAGTCATATTAATTTCAGTGAGATCATCTTTACAATAGGAAACATTCTTTCTCTTTTCTTGTGTAGCAGGTAAAAATGTGACAGTAGTTATGTTTAAAGTACCCCTCTACAGCTAGCAGACTGTAGATTATGTGTAGTGCTAGGCAGAATTAGAAAAATTCTGTTTTATGCATTTTTGCAAAAGTGTACCAACGTAATATAGTTTCACACAAGTTTACAAACTAAAACAGTGTGTTTAATATGGATAATTTTGGTTGAAATTGTGCATTTGCTTTAAAAAAGATTACATTTTTAGAAATGCGCAGTTGAGGAAAAAATTGCATTATTTCCTGAAATTTTGAGGACTCATATTTTTAATAATGCACAGTTTGGCAAAAAATGTGCTGCTACCTGGATTTAAAAAAAAAAACATAGGTGAAATGATGGCAGATTTTGGCACAATTTCAGCAAAATTGTGCAAATGCAAAATTGTCATTTTTGCATTATTTTGCAAGCATTACAAAAATATCACCTGCAATAAGTATGTCATGATCTGTAATGAAAGCGTCACAAATATAGAGAATAATGCACTGGCAATTTATATATTTAGTTTTGTGTTACCCAATTAGGTGCGCTAGACGACAAATGTGCCTATTTTCAGGCACAACCCAGGAAAATACATCAAATGACATTAGCAAAGTTGAGGACAGGGTACGATAAGCACAGGTTTATATACATCAGCAATAGAAGTCACACAATTCAGCAGTGTAAAACAGCTGAGCAAAATACGTCATAAATACAACTGGGGACCACAGTACAACTTCTGAGTTCAGAAGTTTAACAATATACATTAAACTGTCCTGCTTGAGTGAAGTACACAAAATCTCCAGAGAGGAACTGAAAGTTGTAGATTTGAGCAGCATGACCAGCCACTGGCTACCTCCTTGTGTTGACCCTGTTTGGGCAGACTTTGATGTCATTTGCACAAGGTTGTGTTTACATTGAGGGGTTCTGATAACATCACAAGGACCTCGAGAGCAAAGCTCAAGAGGTCCCTAATGTTATCAGAACTCTGAGATGGAAACATAAACAAGCTGTACATGATTGCTCGTGTCTTAGTTTGTATAATATATTATATTTTGCATAGTATATGGTTTGAAACAAAACATTTTAAAATTGTTGTTTTTTTCCTTTCTAATCAATCTTTGGTTTCCTTTTTTTTAAAAACAGAAATCCACCCTTAACCAGCTGCTAAAAACTCTCCCAGGTTTTTTTAATGACTATTGCTTCAACTCCTACAGTCGACCGGCCACCATTAGCCACGCTCCTCCCCAGCCTCATCATCTGCTGTCCCTTGGAGTTAATTCGGATTCAACAGTACCCCATGGTTTTCCTCCCATGGTGGAACCTCCAAGGCTCCCCAGGCCTGAGAGGACTTTAGCTTGGTTGTTTAGTCAGCAAGCCAGTGAGCAGTGTGGGGGCTTCCAAGGAGAGAGGCCACATAATCCTGCAGTCAATGGCTCCATTTTTCTGTTTTTTCTCCTCCCTGGGTGCCTCGTGGGCAAGGTGGCAGTGTTGCAGTGGAGTGCACAGACTCCTCCCCCTCCCCTGAGGAGGAAAGCATCCTCTGTGATGCTCAATCCTCCTCCCCCAGCTGGCCCTGATAACTCGGGCTCTCTTCTGAACCTAGGTCACCAGTGTCACAAGTGGCAGCAGTACCGTTGTGAAAACAAGCCAGCTCTGTTTTTTAAAATGATGAGACAACAGAAGACTTTGTTTGAGGGGAGGATCCGGTTTCTGTGTGTGTGTGTATGGGGGAATGAAAATAAAACAACAGGTGACATCAGTTTCCGTTCTAATTAAAAAGCTGTTGCATCACAGAAGGGTACAACAGTATTCTATGACCTTTGAACTGTTGTACGACAGTGTTTTAGTTAGGATGGAACTCCATACACAACAAGGGGTAACCATATAGTAAGGTATAGTTGAACGCAGAGTTCCTGAATAATTTTTCAACAAATTGAAAGTTGGTGTGTTACAATTTTGAGCATTTTGGATCAGTTTAACTTTGGTTTGATTTTTTGTTGAGATATTCCAGCTTTTTGTTCTCTCCATACAACAGCCACAAAGCTTTTATAATAAATGGGAAATTCTCTATAGGCAGATTTAAGGCTGAAACAAATAACTCTTAAAACAGTTCTCTCACAGATGTAAACTCATTATGCAAGTTATTTGGCAGTCTTACAGTCCTAAGATTTTATAACAGAGTTTTTTTTCTAATGCCTGTATCTTTCATTGTAAGGTAATTATGGCCCCAATATTGCATTTAGATTGTTCAGCAATAATTTGAATTTTGGAACAATTCTACCAGGATTGGTGTTCAGCCCAAACCCCTTTCATCTCTTCTTCTAGATTGTTGCATTGAACCAGGAGTGTCAAGCTTCTTATCAAAGACTTTGAAAAAACAGAAAAGCTCAGAAAAACTAGCTGATACCTCCTTTAAATGTTTGAGCTCTTTTTCCTTCACAGGTGTGCTGGAAAGCCAGTTTTTTTCTTTAACTGAGTCAAGGTTTTCTGCTGCACTGCTGACTCATTATAGTTCCTCTGAGATGGTCATTGAGTTAGCATTCATCAAAGTCACTGAGGCTGTGGGAGTGTTTCTGATGCCGGGCACCATTGCATCTGCTGCTATCCCTGAACCTAGGCTTCCTAAATGAGCAAAAGTGTCTAAAGGCCCCTGCTGAACAGGATTATCCTTTTCAGAAGACAACAAAGTTGTCCTTCTTTGTTGAATTTTCTTCAGCTTGGAGGTACTGTAGCTTTAGGCATACTGCAGTGAGTCAGAGAAGAGCATTTTTATTGCATGAAGAGAGAGCAGCGTTGCTTGGCTCCTCACTTTATTATCATTGTTGGTCTCCACCTGCTTGGGCACAGTGATGTACTTCAGACATCTTAAGATTCATCATTAGTATAAGTGTAATTACCTCAGATCTTTTAATTTTTTTTATTCTTTTTGTAGTTAAAGGGTTAAGTCAGAAACTATAGCCGACACTAGCAGTCTTTAAACATATCTTCTGCTGAAGTTGTGTCCAGTTCTGGAGACCACATCTCTGGAAGGACATAGACAGAGTGGAGGTGGTCCAGAGGAGGGCAACTAAAATGGTGCAGGGTCTGCATCAAAAGCCCTACAGAGAGAGTCTAAAGTACCTCAATATGTATACCCTGTAAGAGAGGAACGGATATGATAGAGGCCTTTAAATACCTCAGAAGGGTAAATAAGGTACAGGAAGGGAGTATTTTTCAGAAGAAAAGGTGCTCAAGAACAAGAGGACATGCTATGGAGCTGGAGGGGGTAGATTCAGGAGAGATGTGAGGAAGTACTTCTTCACAGAAAGAGTGGTGGATTCCTGGAGCAGCCTTCCAGCAGAGGTGGTGGAGGTAAAAACAATGCAGGGATTCAAGAATGTATTTATTTGCTTTTGTTTACCGGGTAAGCACACTAGACAACCAAGTGCCTATTTTCAGGTGCGACCCGGGAGAATTACAAGATACATACAATCAGCAGTAACAGGAAGAGTCAAAGTAACATACAAGAACTTTAGGCATAACACAGAATGATGGGTAGCTAACAGGAAAGTGGACTTCAGAATTAGTGTTTAGATATCAACATACGATTCATAATAGATTAGATTAAGATAGATAACAGCATAATACAGAATAGTACAGACATTTTCAACAGAGCAGTCAATATAAGGTAAGCCATTATCCTTGGGGGAGGCTAGGTGGTTAACAGGAGAGGTACATAAGTGCAGGAGAGAGACCTGGGGAAGGATGGGGATAGATAAGGCAGGGTACCACTCTGGGACAGGTGGGCAGGGAGTCCTAGAGCAAAATTGACACTATTTTTATTATCATGCTGGTAGATGTGCACTTTTAACGCTGGAGCCACGCTCCTTCCAGTAATACACAGGGGGGGAAAAATATGAGCCTCAGCAGGTGGATTAAGAGGCACAGAGACAGGCAGAGGCAGATTTCAGGAAGCCCCACAGGGAGGCTTTAAAGTAAGGATGGGAGGAGGAGAAGCAGATTAAGGCAGGAAGGGAGTTCCACATTCTCGGCGCATATGCGGTGAAAGCCCGATCGCCGGCAAGGGTGCGGGTTTTTGGCACCAGGCGGTCCTGCATCTCCCTTGATCTTAAGTGGTAGGTTGAGGTTCCACGTTTAGGGGTTAGGACAAGAGCAGAGGGGACAGCTGTTCTGACGATGTTGTCGATGAAGTTGCTGAGGACAAAGGTGCAGTGTTTTTCCGGGGGAGCCACTCCAGGCACGAATAGAGATCACAGCGGTGCGTGAGGTGAGAGTCCGAGAGCGCAAAGCGGCAGATATTGTTATAAGCTGAGTCCCATTTTGTGCAAGTAGATTTAGGATGGGGCAAAGGATACAAGCCCATAACAGAGCATTGGTAGGAGGACCCCCCCCCCCGGCTAAGGCCAGTCGTGCAGCCGGGGTGAGGCAGCTTTTTGCTCGATAAGCAAGTCCGAGCTTGCCATTTGTTGCCTTACAAATGTTCCAAATATACAGGGTAAGATCAAGTAGTGAGTCAAGGGTGACACCCAGGTACTTGACTGAATCCACTGTCTGCAGGAGGGACCCATCTACCCCATGGATCTTTAGTGGAGCAGGACAGGATTTTATTTTGCCCAGGGGGCCAAAGAGCATAGCTTGGGTCTCTTTTAGATTGATGGTAAGCTTATGGTCCTTTAACCCGGTCTGAATAAGCATGAAGTCTGAGTTAAGCCAGGAGTTTATGGTAGCGATGCCAGGGGTGTGGGCCAGGATGACAAAGTCATTGGCATAAAGTGTTGTATGCACGTGGGCAGTGATGGAGGGCAGTTCATTAATGAAAAGAGAGAACAAAATGGGTCCAAGGACGGACCCCTGGGGGACCCCGCAGTTAACTGAAGAGGGGTTAGAGAGGGTACGATTACAGTTAGTGTATTGCTGCCTGCTAGAAAGGTAGTTTGAGAACCAGGCAAGGGCAGGGGAGGAGAACCCAAGGGACTGAAGAGTGGAGATGAGGAGGGGGTGGTCAACCCGATCAAATGCCTTCAAGAGATCCACAAAGATGGCTCCAGTAAGATTGGCTTAATCAGCAGCTGTCCTGATCTCAGAGGTTACCATGGCAAGAGCTGTACATGTGCTGTGCCCTTTTCTGAAGCTGTGTTGTGCGGGGGAGAGGAGGTTGTAAGTCTGAAGGTAGTGGGAAAGCTGAGAAGCAACTACCTTTTCCAGGAGCTTGCATATCGCAGACAGAATAGCAATGGGTCGGTAGTTCTGGATATCTTTGGGGTTCCCTTGTTTGAAGACAGGGACAACCTTGGCCACTTTCCATATGTCAGGGATGATCCCTGAGATAAGAGAGGTGTTGAAGATATGTGTGACAGGCCTTGCCAGGAGGGGTATCCCCAGCATGAGCAGTTTAGGTTCAAGTCTGTCGTGCATTGCCCCACTATGGGGGGACAGACCAGCAAGGAGCTTCTGGGTCTCCATAACCGAGACCCTTTTTAGGTAGAAGGGAGGTCTGGGGATGTTTCTGCTCAGGGAGGGACCAGGGGACTTGGGGCAGGGGGCTGGGAAAGGGGAGCAGACAGGTCAGAGAACAGGGAGTTAAAAGAGTTTGCAATAGTGAGGGGGCTATTGCAACTGACCTTGCCGATGAGCATATCGGTGACCTGAACTATAGCAGACCCTCCAAGTGTGTTTTTAATGTTTTGCCAGAAACTCCTTGGATTGCTGGCAGAGGATAGCAGGGCTGATTGGCTGTACTCACTCTTGGCCGAGCGGATGGCTCTTTTACACATATTTCTGAGCTGCCGATATTCTAAGAAGTCAATATGTTATGGGAGTCCTTGTATCTCTCCCAGCATTTGTCCCTGTGCTTCATAATGGAGAATAGGCTGCCATGAAGCCATTTAGTGACAGCACCCCAAACCTCCTCCTAGTGAGGGGGGCATGCTTGATTTGCAAAGGGACAAACTCCACTATGAAATAGTCCAGAGCTCGGGCAGGGTCATTTGTTGCTATGACCTGTGACCAGTCAGTTTCCTGTAGGTCAGTGAGGTAGTCGTTTAGGTTAAATTTTGAATAGTCCCTCAACTGGATCACTTTACTGGGGATTTTGGGTGAGGAGATCCCCAGTGATGCATGGGGTAAGCATGAGGTAATCATAATGGAAAGGGGGGTGGAAGAAAGATCTGTAGATTTGGCACAGTCTACGGTAATAGTGTAGGTAGGGAGACATTGGCAGGCTGGGTGGGCCAAGTGGTCCGTATCTGCCATCAAATTGTATGTTTCTAAGCTACATCTACTGTACACACTAGAGTCATACTGTGGATGTATTATGATGCTAGCACATGCTTTTGATGGTAAACAGCACCACACCATACCAAGATATTATATTGTTTTTTGTGATGGGCGTGGCAAGAAGGCAATAACTTTTAAACATTTTAAAACCAAATATTTCAAGTTCAGGAAAGACACACAATGAAAAGAAACTGGGTATTTTGATGTTTTTGACCGAAATACATTATTGTTAACAACTATTTGATAAAATGGGAATTTTCCATTAGCAGAATTGTTAGAATTGTTGCCTTTGGGATTCAGCATCCCTGGTTTGATTCCCAGCAAGGGCTGTAGGGGGCATCTACTTAATAAGAGAGGACAGCCATATCAGTGGCAACTAGGATATAGCATGCTTCACCTTTAAAAAAGGGGAAGTAGTTGGGAACATGTAAAAAGGCAGTCTGTACAAAACAATACCATCTACAGTGAAGCCCTGTTATAAGCACACTCTAAATGCCAAGCACACATGTTCTTATAACAGGGATGTGCTTATAAGAGGGCTTCATTGAAAACATTGAAAATCCATGTAAAATCTGTGGTTAACAATTAAACTACACCCAAACTGTAATAGTTTGTAGATAGTAGCAGTAGTAGCAGTAGCAGTAGTAGTAGTAGTAGTAGTAAGTTGCTTTATTTTTATACTGGATAGAACTATGATGACCAAAAGGCCCTATTAACAAAGTTGTCCTATTTACAAAGCATCAGTTACAGTGCAGAGATAATACGTAATACAGGCAAGGCAAGGTAAATTTTATTTTTCAGGCACCCAATCCCAGAGGCTCTGGGCGCCACACAATCAAATACATCAAGGAACAATTAAAACTCTATAAATAAAATATAAAACTTTCCAATTAAATAAAATCAGACCACAAAAATGGGGGTCTGACCTAACAGCAGAAATCTAGGGGCCATTACGCAAAATATCTCAAAGACATTATCTAAAAGACCATGTCTGGGAATGCTCAGCTGAATAAAAAGGTCTTGAGGCTGGCTTTGAATGCTTCAACTGAAGGAGCCTCACTTACTGATGGAGAAAGCAAGTTCCACAGGACGGGGCCGGACACACTGAAAGCTCTGTTGCTGCAGTTTTTAACCTCGTCCTGGGAATTGCAAGGAGGCCCCTAGAGGAGGATCAGAGGGAGTGGACCGGGGCAGCAGGTGTTAGAATGTCCAACAGGTAGCCAGGGTCCAGTCCATGTATGGCCTTAAAGGTGAGCAAGCCCACCTTAAAGAGAACCCTCCATCGGACAGGCAGCCAGTGCAATTCACACAGCACCGGGGTGATGTGACAGTATTTAGGCTGTCTCGTCAACAGCCTGGCAGCTGCATTCTGCACTAGCTGCAATCGATGGAGGGTACCTCCAGAGACCCTGAGGTGGAGCGCATTACAGTAGTCAAGCCTTGATGTCATGAATGCAAGTACCCAGGTGGGGAGGTCCAAGGGTGGAACTAGGTGTTTGATCCTAGTGATATTCTTCAGGTGGAAAAAGCTGGACCAGACAACGGATGACACCTGAGAGTCAAGTGTCAATGCACTGTCGAGGATAACACCAAGATTGTGCACCTTAGAGGAGGAATTCAATGGCACAGATCCCAGAAACAATCCAGTTTTTGCACCAGAGGCCATCCTATCATGCCTCCTGTTCGACTCCACCACCAGTACCTCCGTCTTATCGGGATTCAGTCACAACCGCATTGGATGTCCCCAGGGCAAAGGATAGATACAGCTGGGTATCATCGGCATAGCAATGAAAATCCAGACTGTACTTCCTAATGATCCCACCCAGGGGCAGCATATACATGGCAAACAGCATTGGTGACAAGACTGAACCCTGAGGTACTCCACAAGACAGAAGGCTGGGGGGGGGGGAGGAGGAGAAATTCCTCATCACAACCCACTGCCTCCTGTTTGGGAGATAGGACTCAAACTAGCAGATGACAGTGTTGGCAAGTCCACAAAATTCCCTCAAGTAGTCAAGTAACACACAATGGGCCACCGTGTCAAAAGCTGAGGAGAGATCAAGAACAAGAATTATTCCCTCTCCTCAGTTTCTCACCCTGAGGAGATCATTATGCACCCAAACTAATGCGGTTTCCATACAGTGCCCGGCATGAAACCAAGACTGGAGCGGCTCATAGATATCAAAGGCCATGAGGTGTTCTCTGAGCTGCTGCACCACAATCTTCTCTACAACCTTTCCCAGAAATGGAAGGTTGGAGACAGGACAGTAATTTGCCTTGACGTCAGGGTCTAAAGATGGTTTCTTCAGAAGGGGTCTCACCAGTGCCTCCTTCAAGGCATCTGGAAAGACCCCCTCCAACAAAGAACACCAGACAATCAAGGGGAATACCGGGCCTATAGAGTCAACACATCCCATTATGAAACAAGGTGGCACTGGGTCCAGTTCGCAATATATGTGCTTCAGCCTCGAGACAACTTCAATGACCTCAGCCACCACTGGTTTAAACTCCCCCCAACCAAGTGGAGTGCACCTCGAACAACATGGTGACCGCTGATGGCCACACTGTGGCTTACTGGTGGAATTCCTTGCCTGATGGCAGACACGCTGTCCGAGAAGAACCAAGCAAACTCATTGCATAAAGCATCATAAAACACATTTTTCGGTTGTAGACAAGCTGGATGTAATAGCCTTTCCACAGACTGAAAAAGAATAGCTGGTCGGTGTCACAAACCCACTCAGCAGGTCAGGCCCTCTACTCCCAAAGTGCCAACCTCTGAGCGCAGTCTTGTGAACAGTGTAACAGACAAGGTAACTTTCTTGTCTGTTTTTCTGAGTTCGGATCAACCTTTGGTCTCAAGTTCTGGAGGGATTCAAACTGTTAACCTCTTGCTAGCATACCCAATGCACAGGCTCAGATATTTCTATCTTCGGTGGGCCAGATATCTTTGCCTATTGGCACCCAACCAGGTATACAGAAATGAACCCTTAAAAACTTTAATAAAGACCTCAGATTTAAAATGCTTCTCTTTCCAGTTTGGTACCACCATTCAAGCTTATGTTTAGTATCTGCAATAACCATGTACTTTTCTAACAAAATAAAAAGAAGTCAAAGACAGACTAAGTAGGTTCTAAAAAGAATTTTACTAAAATAGTTAAAAATATGTGAAACACAAAGTACAGAACTCTCATATCCCGTGACATACAATCACTTAAACAAAACAGGTTTAAACAGTGCAAATTCCTATTTCAGTACTTAGTCTCTAAATACTTGCTTAAGTGCTCACTGATCTTGCTTGGTCAGAGTCTAGGTAAAAATGTGACTCTGTAAAACAGATTTATTCCTTAAACAACTGTGTTGGCCAACCCACTTTTGGTGAGGTCAGCTAGCTCCTCCTCTGTCAGATTATATTTAAAAATATAGCTAATAAAAAAAAAGTAGTCTTTTCAAGGTATCAATTTTGCAATCCTTCAGCATGACTTATGTTTCAAATGACATCTTTTTTGATCCATGCTGCATCCTCCTCAAACAGGCTTCATAAGAGCATTTACAACCTCGCACCCCTGTGTAATAACTTGGGTTTTCTCTTCAATGTCATAAACCTTTTTTATGATTTCCCTCTTAACAAAGTTAACTTAAACAACTCTCTGATTAGCTCCTGGTCTGCCATGTAACACATTGTATCTAAAAACTGAGGGTGTGTGATACACATGCTATCAGCATTTCTCTTAGCTTGCCATCTGTCAGCTGAAAATGGGGGGTTGAGGTCACTCCTAGAGCATTAGACTTTTCAGAGACAGTCAGTCATACATTTTATATTAATAAAAATGATACAGCACTCAGAACCGGCTGTCTACGTCACACTCCTCCACACCTAGACTGAATTTGGGGGATCTATCCCCTACATGGGATGAGCTTCCCAAATCAGTTCACTCCTCATAGACCCTAGACAGTCCATCTGAGTTCTGCTTCTTCGCTCCAGCCCTATGTACAATTTTTAGATCATACCCTTGTAAAGCAAGACTTCATCTTAGTAGGCTGCCATTGTTCTTCCCCAGCTGCATCAGCCAAACCAAAGGGTTCTGGTCAGTCTTCACCACAAAATGCTGCCCATACAAGTATGGCTCTAATTTCTTTAGGGCCCACACTATGGCAAGACACTCCTTTTCCAGCATGGAGTACGCTTGCTCCCTGGGAAGCAGCTTTCTGCTCAGGTACACTACTGAATGATCTGTCCCTTGGCTGGACGTCTGGCTCAGTACTGCCCCAATACCCATGTCTGAGGCGTCCGTCTGAACTATAAAGGCTTTGCTATAGTCAGGACTTGTCAAAACAGGAGCACTGCATAGTGCCTCTTTCAGTCTGGTAAAGGCTTCCTCACAGGCTGGGCCCCAGGTAATTTTCTTTGGCATCTTTTTCTTTGTCAGGTCAGATAGGGGAGCAGCCAGGGCACTGTAATTGGGTACAAATTTTCTGTAGTACCCTGCTGTCCCTAGAAAGCTCCTGACCTGCTTCTGAGTTTCTGGTCTGGGCCACACCTGGATCACCTCTATCTTTATTTGGTTAGGACAAAGCTGTCCCCGGCCTACCACATGCCCGAGGTATGCCACTTCCCCCATGGCCACCTGGCACTTCTCAGCTTTGACAGTGAGCCCGGCCCTCTGTATCCTGCCCAGCACTTCCCTAAGGTGGGATAGGTGTTCCTCCCAGCTGGTACTAAAGATGGCAATGTCATCCAGGTATGCCACGGCGTACTCCTCAGCACCTTTTAACACCTGGTTCGCCAGCCTTTGGAAAGTGGCTGGGGCGTTCTTCATTCCGAAAGGCATTACTTTAAACTCAAATAAGCCTATCGGAGTGATGAAGGCTGACCTCTCCCTAACTCTGTCTGTCAATTCTACCTGACAATATCCCTTGGTTAGGTCAATAGTCGTAAGGTAGGTCGCCCCTCCCAACTTGTCCAGGAGTTCGTCCGTCCGGGGCATCAGGTGGGTGTCGGACTTTGTGACTGCATTCAGTCCATGATAGCCCACACAGAAATGAGTTGAGCCATCTGGCTTGGGCACAAGGACTACAGGTGAGGCCTAGGGGCTGTGGGATCTCTGGATTACTCCTAAATCCAGCATCTCCTCCACTTCCCTCCTAATGTCCTTTTCGACAGCTTCTGACACCCGATATGCTGTTTGCCGCATGGACGTCTGTGTCCCTGTCTCCACATCGTGTGTCGCTAAGGGGGTAAGTTCAGGCTTGGCGCTAAACAAGGATGCAAAGTCTGCTAAAACATCCCTTACTTTCTGGACCTGGTCCAGGGCCAGCTGGGAAGACAATTTTACTGTCTCCACATAGGACTCCTGCTTACTTTCTTCCAGCAAATCCAGAAGGGGTCTCCTTCGTCCGTCCCCTCCCCATGACTACACACTGCAAACACCATGTCAGCCCTATCTGCATATAGCTTCATCATGTTGACATGGTACATCCTTTCAGTCTGTCTTCTGTCAGGTAACTCCACAATGTAGTTCACATCATTTACCTTCCTAGCCACTTTGTACAGTCCTGCCCACTCAGCTTGCAGCTTGTCTTTCTGGACCGGAATAAGGACCATGACTTCCTGACCTACCAAGTACGAGCAGGCTCTGGCTCTGCAGTCGTACCACACTTTTTGTTTCTGTTGGGCAGCTGCCAGGTTGCTCTGGGCTGTCCCCATAAGCTCCTTCAGCCTTTCCCTAAACCTAAGGATGTAATCCACAAGGTGAGTTCCCTGGGTGGTGTGCTTGCCTTCGCAGTCCTCCCGGATCAAGTCTAGGGGCCCACATACCCAGCATCCATATAAGAGTTCGAAGGGGGAAAATCCTGTCAACTCTTGGGGCACCTCCCTGTATGCAAACAACAGGTGGGGAAGGTATTTTTCCCAGTCCCTCCCATGCTGTTCAGCAAACACCCGGAGCATTGACATTAGGGTACCATTGAATCGTTCCACAAGTCCATTGGCTTGTGGGTGATATGGTGTTGTGCATCTCTGCACCACCGCACACTTCTCCTATAAACATTTCATCAGGTCCGACATGAAGGAACCCCCTCGATCGGTGATTACCTCCTGCGGAAACCCAACGCGGAAGAAAATCCCAAGTAAGGCATCTGCCACTTTGTCTGTCCTCAGAGAGGATAGGGTGACTGCCTCTGGGTATCGGGTGGCATAATCCACCACAGTCAGGATGAATCTCTTCCCTGAGGAGCTGGGGGTATTTAAAGGCCCCACAATATCCATTCCCACCTTCTGGAATGGCTCTTCCACTATGGGCAAGGAGATCAGGGCGGCTTGGGTTTTCTTGCCCACCTTCCCTATTTCTTGGCACCGGTGACAAGACCTGCAATACTCCTTCATGTGCTGGGTGCAGTTAGGCCAGTAGAAATTCTGGGCCAACCGCTGCGTAGTGCACGTGATTCCCAGATGACCAGACAAGGGAATATCATGTGCAATTTTGAGCAACTGCTCACGATATCCCCGGAGAATGACAAGCTGCCTGCCTAGCATCCCTCCCTCTGTCTGTACTGCCTGTGTATACATAAGTCCATTTTCCCAATAAACCTTGTGTCTGCTGTCACCTCCCTGTGTGCCGTCCGAGTCTGCCCAAGCCCTCAGCTTCTCTAAACTAGGGTCACCCCTCTGAGCAGCTGCAAACCCCTCACACAGTCCCAAGGCATGGGACAGGTCCCCTTCAGTTGCTAAACTAGGGTCCCTAGTACTAGTGTCAGGGCCCTCAGGATCACTGTCAATCCCAACCCTCTGACAACAGGTCACCCCTTCCTCTTCTGAGTAACCTTCCATAGCTGTGTGGTCACTTGCTACCAGTGAAATTTCTACCCCCTTTTTATCTGTCTCCCCATCTGGAGACACAGGCTGGGGAACCAGCCTCTCAGTGGTTTCCATACTGGTTTCTGTGTGGTTCAGGGAACTACTATTTTCCCTTGCCTCTTGGCTATGGGTAACTGCACATACCACCCCCTGCTGGAGATTGTTACCCAGGATCACATCCACTGCTAATGTGTTGGCTACAGCCACCTGTTACACAGTTCCCCCCTGTTTCACCCCAGTCCAGGAGAACACTAGCGAGTGGCAATGTTTTCTCTTCACCAGTAAACCCTTGTACAGTTACGTATTTATTGGGTATAAGCTGACCAGGCTGTACCATTTTCCCCTTTACCAATGTCAGGGATGCCCCTGTGTCCCTTAACCCCTGCGTCAGTACACCATTTACTATGACTGGGTGCATGTGTTCCCTCATGTTCACTGGCATGCTGTCAGGGACACACAAACAACCCACTTCTTTTCTAGCACCCTGTTGTGTATTTTGGCTCACTTTTTTGAGGCACTGTCTGGCAATATGCCCAGTTTCCTTACACAGCCAACATGCATTTCTTACTTCATAAAAGTCTTTTTCTTTGAAACCTGGGGCTAACTGGTTTCGGTGGAGGCAGTGAGGGTTTTAGCTGCCCTGAAGGCACGCATTTCCCTTTCTGCACTGCCACACCCGGCCCATTCACTCTCAGAGCAGGTCTGCTCTTGGCATAGCGGTTCGAGAGTTCAGCAGCCTCTTGCACTGTTTTTGGATCTTGGTCCCCTAGCCAGGTTTTTAGCTCTGCTGGGCATGCCCAATAAAACTGTTCTAATAAAATCACAATTTCAATTTTATCAAAAGAGGTTACCTCAATTGCTTCCCACCAATGTTTTAAAAACTGACGTCGTTTCGTGGCTAGCTCCTCATAGTTCAGATCAGGGCTCCTCCTGAGCTTACGGAATTTAGCTGTGTATGATTCAGCAGTTAATTCAAACTTTTTTAATAGTGCAGCTTTTAACTTGCTGTAATCATCACTGTCCTCATTGTTCATTTGACCCAATGCATCTCGAGCTTTCCCGGTAAGTAGCGGGGATAGCTGGAAGCTCCAGGACTCTCTAGGAATTTTAGCCTAAATACAAACGTTTTCAAAAGAATTTAAAAAGACATCTACGTCCTTCCCTACCTTAAACTTGGCTATTAATTTGGAGTTCAATTTGTAACCCAGTCCTGCAGTCCCAGTTAAACCCAAGCCACTTACCTGCTCTGGTGTGACTGGTCGGAGTTGTATCTTCTCCAGTTCATGTTGCCTCTGGTGCTCCTGCTCCTCACAGTCTGCCTCTCGGCGTTCTCGTTCTCTCCTCTTCTCTCCTCTGCAGCTCGCTGGTGCTCATGCTCCTCACGGTCTGCCACCCTCTGTTGTTGCTCTGCCTCTCGATCCGCCTCTCTCTCTGTTCTCGCTCTGCCTCCAGTTCCATCCCGCGCAACTCAATTGGCAGTTTGAGTACCTCTGGATTCAGGATACTGGTGACCATCCCCTGCTGCTGTGGCCCTTCACTGACAGTGGCCCTGTTGTCCTTTTCAGTCACGGTCAGTGACTTTCTGCTCTGGGTATCTGCTACCATCAGGGCCTCTATGAGGTTCTGCTTTTAGGCTGCCACCTTGAACGGGACTCCCCTGTCCCCGCACAACTGCTTCAAGTAATCTACAGTGTGCCTGCTGTAGTCGGAAGCCATCTTCTTCTTCCCTCACTACTGCTACTCTGACTTGCACTTTAGAGAAAAGAAATAAAATGGGTAGGAACTGGACTGTATGCCAAGTGATATATAGTTCTGTTTCCTTTTTAAAATAAAACTCTGCCTTTTTTCTTTCTTTGCAAGACAGCTTATGGTCTCAGCTGACACAGAACAATAGAGCTTGTGATACCAAAATAATGCCACCGCTGCCAACCAATCTGTCACAAACCCCACTCAGCAGGTTAGGCCCTCTACTCCCAAAGTGCCAACCTCTGAGCGCAGTCTTGTGAACAGTGTAACAAACAAGGTAACCCTCTTGTCTGTTTTTGGAGTTCGGATCAACCTTTGGTATCAAGTTCTGGAGGGATTCAAACTGTTAACCTCTTGCTAGCATACCCAATGCACAGGCTCAGATATTTCTGTCTTTGGGGGGCCAGATATCTTTGCCTATTGGCACCCAACCAGGTATACAGAGATGAACCCTTAAAAACTTTAATAAAGACCTCAGATTTAAAATGCTTCTCTTTCCAGTTTGGTACACCATTCAATCTTATGTTTAGTATCTGCAATAACCATGTACTTTTCTTACAAAATAAAAAGAAGTCAAAGACAGATCAAGTAAGTTCTAAAAAGAATTTTACTAAAATAGTTAAAAATATGTGAAACACAAAATACAGAACTCTTATATCCCAAGACATACAATCACTTAAACAAAACAGGTTTAAACAGTGCAAATTCCTACTTCAGTACTTGGTCTCTAAATACTTGCTTAAGTGCTCACTGATCTTACTTGGTCAGAGTCTAGGTAAAAATGTGTCTCTGTAAAACAGAATTATTCCTTAAACAACTGTATTGGCCAACCCATTATTGGTGAGGTCAGCTAGCTCCTCCTCTGTCAGATTATATTTAAAAATATATCTAATAAAAAAAACAGTAGTCTTTCCAAAGTGTCAATTTTGCAGTCCTTCAGCATGACTCATGTTTCAAATGACATCTCTTTTGATACATGCTGCATCCTACTCACACAGGCTTCATATGAGCATTTGCAACCTCGCACCCCTGTGTAATAACCTGGGTTTTCTCTTCAACGTCATAAACCTTTTTTTATGATTTCCCGATTAACAAAGTTAACTTAAACAACTTTGTAATTAGCTTTTGGTCTGCCATGTAACACACTGTATCTAAAAACTGAGGGTGTGTGATACACATGCTGTCAGCATTTTTCTTAGCTTGCATCTGTCAGCTGAAAACTGGGGGGTGTTGAGGTCACTCCTAGAGCATTAGATTTTTCAGCGGAGACGGTCAGTCATACATTTTATATTAATAATATGATAGAGCGCTCAGCACTGGCTGTCTGCGTCACACTCTGTTCTTCCCAGTGGCAATCTCCCTGGACAGGAACACTGCCTTCTTATGGTTGATTACCCCCTGACACACAACATAGTGTGCATGCAGGGCCAGTCTGTCCATCTCCAGTCTGGTCCTCCACCAGCAGCGCTCTAACCTCCGACCCTTGATCTTCATCATCTTGAGCTCCCGCTCAACCAAGAGGACCTCAGTTGAGAGGATCTGGGTAGTATACAGACCAGTGCAAGGGAGTTGAGTGCCCCATACACTGCCTTGTTATAGGTGGCAACTGCTTCACCCACACCCCTCTGCATGCATTGCCCACACTAGGTAGGTCTACCACCGCCAGAAAACCCTCCGGGGTCAAACCCCTCAAAGGGCGGTAGCTTACATCTCTGCAGGGGGAGGGCTCACGGGGGGGGCCCTAAGCAGGAGCTCCACTGTGCAATGATCAGACCATGCGACCCAATCAGTCTTAAGATTATCAATCTCAAGCCCCAGCGAGAAGACCAAGTCCAACATGTGACCACCCTAGTGAGTCGCGGTAGAAACCTCTTGTGATAGGCCCAGAGATTACATCATCTGGAGGAAATGATAACCCAGCCTAGATGATTCATCGTTGGCCCAAACATTGAAGTCCCCCAGAACTAGACATCTGGGAGCCTCTAATGTTTCACTGAAGACAAAGTCGGCTACTTCCTGCAGGAACTCTCCTGCTGGGGCGGTAAATCAGGAGAATCCTGCAACCTGCACCCGGACCACCACAGATGGTCACACATTCAAATGAACTCAGTGTTCTCACTGGGTGCACGGTGAAGCCTAGTTCAGATCTAAAACAGATGGCCACACCCCCAACGCTGCGTTCCACCCTGGGGCAGTGTGCAATGGAGTACCGGGGGGAATGGCAGCCTCTAAGACTGGGCCAGCATCGTTCCCTACCCAGGTCTCCGTAATGCATGCCAGATCGACTGACAAAACCAGATCCGCTATAACTGTGATCTTATTTCTGATCGATCTAGCATTGCACAGCACCATCCTCAGGGGATTGGTGAACAGTGCAGCCCTTCTGGCTGCCTGCCCACTCGATCTTGTGGGAACCCTGGGGATGGGAACCAAACATGTCTGGCCTCTCGTCAAAATCCAGGGCACCTTCTGCACCTAGCCACCTCTATCCTGCCCCCTTCTGATGTGCACGAGGCCCCCCGCCAACACCGACCAGTGTGGCACCATCTAATCCTGACCTCCTGATTGCAATGCACTGTATTGTTAGAAACTGGGAGGTCGGTGAAGGGCTGCAAGTCAAAAAGCTGGGATGACCCTTACACAATTCTTACCCGCCCCTGCTCCCCGGACACCCCCAGACACATGCCAACCAACTAAGGGACCAAAACAGCAAAGAACTTTACTACATAAATAACCCACACAGACACCGATCATAAGCTAATACAGTCAAACCTAAACCACACACTACACATACACAGCCACTAACTTCCACCCCACACAGTCACCCTAACCGACTTAGAAAATAAAAATAAAATTCTCACATGGGGAAAAACACAGGTAAATACGCGTGCTGCAGAAATTCAGACTAATAAACAGGAATATAAAATGTCCAGAGCACGAAGAACTAACTGCCCAGTCCAAGAGTCAAAGCCTTTCCCAGGCTCGCAACAACATTTGTGCAGAGGGAGCAAAAGTACTCAGACCACCATAGTTCCAAGGTCTTAGATGGGCTGCACGTCCAAACAAAAAAGTGTTTCATATTAAGAAGCCCCTCCAAGAAAATCTCCAAGACTGCTCTCCTCTCACCAGAGCAGCTTCAGTTATCAAGATATTACAAGTAGTAGGCACTCACCCCATGAAACAGGAGAGTCCAGCGATGGAAAGGCGGACAAACTCTCCCATGTCCTTGACTCCTGACTTGGCTCCTCAATTCGTACACAGTTCGTCCCAGCAAGTGTCACAGGGCAAGCAGCCCAAAAACGAATGACAGAGCAAATTTCGGTCAATCAGAAAGGAACCCCTCAGGAGGGAATTCGTCGCCCCTGAACCAGAAGAAAACAGAAGGGCCGCCTCTCTCCGGCCCCAGATCCGCACCACAGATCGCTTTTGGGCAGCAGGAGACAGCAGGTCAAAATTCAGAAAGTCATACCAAATAATAACCCAGTAACACCCATTTTATTTATTTATTTAGTTATTCATTCATTTATTCTTTTTGCCAGGAAGGCACAACAAGTCAATGACTAATTTCCAGGTGCATCCTGGGGTAACAGCAGGGGAGATGCAACAGAACAATAATTACACAGCATATACAAGCCATATCATATATCAATTGCAAAAACCTGTGTTCATGCATTTATTAGGGTGGAAGCCTAAAGAGTACAAAGTAAGGAAGAGAACAGTTAGGATAATAATTTCCTGGAGCCGTGGAAATTTGGTTTTGTGGTGTTCCTCAGGGTTTGAATGATTATGCAGTGCAGTATTGGCATTTTCTTACTATCAGCACCTTTTGTGCAAGCTTTGTTGTCTCAATATTTCACTTTCTTTGACAAGACACTGACTCTAGCAGTGGAGCAGGAATCTGGCAACATGCAGGTTAAACAGCATGATTGTGCATGAAAAACAAGACTAACAGGCAGCTTAATGGCTCAGTGGGTAGTATGTCATGCCTCCACAGTGGCAATCAGGGCTCAGGAGCTGTCTTGGAAAGACGGATGAACAGAGATGCTGCCCTCAGCAGCGCTCCCACCCAGGAGGTGATGGTGTCACGTTCTGCCATGCTAACAACCCCTGCAAGTGGCCATGGAGCTTACCTCCTCCACAGGGGCACGCTAGCTGCATGTGAGGTCTGTCAGGACATGGCCTGACATTGGGGAGGTGGGCAGAGACAAGGGGAGAAAAGGGTAAAAATCCTATGTGCCCTGGTTGCCATTAATGTTTGCAAACCGGAACCTTGAGACCCTTCCCCATGTTCATCCCTGCTGGTAAGACAGCGGGCGGAATGATCATTGGAGTGCTAGAAATCACCTAATGTGGGAGACATGTGGCAACCAGCAGGTCAAAAGACTGTATGAAAAACAAATGGAGACCAAGTGAACAACGCAGGAAAACTGAGGAAACCAGCAAGAATGAACATCTGCAATAGTGAGTGTTTTCCACATCAAAAATAGACAAGTGTGACCACTGCAGCCCTGGAAAAAATTGGCCAATGGAAGCAATGAAATGTTGGTAATGATTTACAGGTGGCAGTCATAAACTGAATAGAAACTAATCAAATCTGAATATGGAAATTTAGGAGTTTCAGTCTTTCTCAGTGCCCCACATCATTTGAGTTTGTGCTACAGAGAAAGACTCCTCCGATAATAATTTGCCCAATATTAAGGGTATAGGGTAGCACGACTGCAACCCCCATAACCCAAGTCATGTGACCTCCCAGATTGTGCTTCAGTTCTCCCTGTTTTAGAACTGGGTTGATGCTAGAGCTATGCAGAATGTGGAATTCCACTGGTGGAATTTGTGTGGAATGGTAATTTCACTTCTAAAATGCTTTTTTGAATTTCTTTTTGAATTCCCCAGGGTTCCAAAAAACATTTCTATGTAAACTGTGGAATATGATTCAACAAATCATGTAAACCCTGGAATATTTTTCAGTGCACTGTGGAAAAAGAATCCACAGCTGCGTCGGTTGAAGACTAAGGGACGGAAGTTCTCGGAGAAGGTCCCAGTCTGAGGAGAAGAGGTTAGCATTGAAGACTCACTACAGTAAGTATCAACAGACGATCACTCTGAAAAAGACAGAGTTCCTGTCAAAGATGATTGCTGCGAGGAAAAACCAGCCAGCTCAGCTCTTTTGCACCATAGACAGGTTGCTTAACCCCTCCTGTCTGCAATCTGCTCAAGAGTTTTTGGCATAAAAGTGGAAGGAACTTGCAAATTATTTTCTGACAGTGTCCTCCATTCAGTCAGGTAGTTCATCAAGTGGTCTGTTATGAGCCAGTGCTGGTTAGCCTATGAAAGACATAGAGCTGCCTACCTGGGTAAGTTTGGGCTGGTTATTGAGGAGGAGGTGCTCTGGATAATTTGGGGTTTGTGTCCCACCTGCTGTATTTTAGACTTGGGGCCTACCTGGCTGCTCTTGGGCTGCCAGGAATCCCTGGGTCCAGTTATCACTGAGATTGTCAGGTGTTCCTTGAGGGAAGGTGTTTTTCCATCTGCCTTGATAAAGGCAGTGGTTAGAACCCTTCTCAAATAGCCATCCATGGACCCTGATGTGCTAGTTAATTACAAGCCTATCTCGAATCTTCACTTTTTGGGGAAAGTTATTAAGAAGATGGTGGTGAAGCAGCTCAGGTATCTGGAGTAGTATAACATCTATGAGCCTCTCTAGTTGGGTTTTCTGCCTTGTAATTGCATGGAGACTGCACTTATCAGGGTGACTCAGGATCCGGACTATGTTGTATCTTGATTCTCTTGGCTCTCTCATTGGTGTTTGACATAATTAACCTTTGGGTGTTATTGCATCGCCTGAGGAACTACGTGGGTCTTACTGGCACAGTTTTGGCTGGTATGAGTCCTGCATAACAGGGAGAATGCAGCAAGTGGCCCTAGGTCACTTCATCTCTGACTTCTGCACTCTCCTGTACTGTTCCTCAAAGCTTGATCCTTTCCTCCTTGTTGTTTTCTGTGCATGTGCTGCCATTGGGTGAGATCATCAGAAAGCATGGTGTTGAGTTTCACTGCTGTGCAGATGATACTCAACTGTACATGTCATGCACTCCTGGCAGGGTTCAAACTGCCTCGGTGCTGGGGTGATGTCTTGCTGAGATCAATGACTGGATGGCCTCAAACTTGCTGTGTCTTAATCCAGGGAAGATGGAGGTTATGATGATCAAGCTGGGTCATGGGGTTCAGTGATAATGGGTGGTTTGGGAACACTTCCTTCATTGAGTAGCCAATCACTCAGAGCTGTAGATGAAGTACTGAATCTTGGGGTCATTTTGGACTGCAAGTTGACGCTAGAAAAGCAGGCATCAGCAATGGTCTGATCTGGCTTTTGCTGTCTTTGTAACATCGCTAGGACTGAACTGCCTCTGGCACCATGTGACTTGGTGATGACTGTTCATGCATTTGTCACCTCTAGGCTTGACTATTGTAATGCTGTTGACTAAGAGTTATCTGGAGATCTGATGCAATGCCTGCACCTGGTCCAGAATGCTGAAGTCCAGCTGATTGTAGGAACTTCTCAGAAGGACCATATCACGCTGGTTCTGTATGCGCTGCACTGGCTGCTTGTAGAGAGGTGCATCACCTTTAAAATATGTTTGATGACCTTCAAGGCCCTATGTGGTTTGTGACCAGACTATCTGCTAAAGATCTCCTGGTTTCTTACCTCCCAACTTACCCCCTCCATTCCTCTGATGTAGGCCTGCTTGTTGATCTCCTGTCTCATCTGAAACAATCTGGGGACAGAGCTTTTGATGTCAGGTGACTCACAGACCCCAGTCCACATCCAAGTGAATGACATCATTCACAAATCTGGACTGTCATGTACGGTATGGGCTGCATGCCCATGGCTGTAGCTCTGCACCAATGGCGTGCAGCCCTACTGGACAGTCAATCGGCGGAGGCGGGCGGCAGGCGGGTGGGATGCTGTCGCCCCGCCCGGCTGCAGGGGAGCGGGGTGGAGGGGCTTCGTGGGTGGGTGGGGGGACACTAGACACCAGGGAGATTTTGGGGGTTGTGATGTGACATTCTGCCGCGATCGGGCTTTACGGTCCACTGGACCACCAGGGAGATATTCAGGTTGGGGAGGGTTACATGTGCCCGCGATCGGGCACTGGGGGTTCATACACGCTCTGCCCGCGATCGGGCTGTGGGAGATGTGTGGGTGGGGGGTTCATAACTGTACTGCCCGCGATCGAGCGCGATATGTGTGTGGGGGTTTCATGTACCTGTAATGCCGCGATCGGGCTATGGGGATATGTGGGGGTTTCTGTAACTGTGATGCCCGTGATCGGGCTGTGGGATATGTGGGGGGTTTCTGTAACTGTGATGCCAGCGATCAGACTGTGGGATATGTGTGGGGGTTTCTGTAACTGTGATGCCCTTGATCGGGCTGTGGGAGGAATGGGCGGGAGTTCATGCAACTAACTGCCCTTGATCGGGCCAAGGATAATGGGGGAGTTTCATGTACCTGTAATGCCAGCGATTGGGCTGTGGGATATGTGGGGGGTTTCTGTAACTGTGATGCCAGCGATCGGGCTGTGGGATATGTGGGGGTTTCTGTAACTGTGATGCCCGCGATCGGGCTGTGGGATATGTGGGGGTTTCTGTAACTGTGATGCCCGCGATTGGGCTGTGGGATATGTGTGTGGGGTTTCTGTAACTGTGATGCCCATGATCGGGCTGTGGGAGATTGTGGGCGGGGCGGGGTTCATGTAACTGTACTGCCCGCGATCGGGCTTCGGATATGTGTGGGGGTTTCATGGACCTGTAATGCCCGCGATCGGGCTGTGGGATATGTGGGGGTTTCTAACTGTGATGCCCGCGATCGGGCTGTGGGATTTGTGTGGGGTTTCTGTAACTGTGATGCCACGATCGGGCTGTGGATATGTGTGGGGTTTCTGTAACTGTGATGCCCGCGATCGGGCTGTGGGATATGTGTGGGGTTCTGTAACTGTGATGCCCGCGATCGGGCTGTGGGAGATGTGTGGGGGGGGGTTCATGTTACTCTATGCCCGCGATCGGGCTGGGGGGGGGGCACAGGGACCGAGTTGGGGGCCAGCCAAGGGTGGCAGCTGCTGTGTTGCGCCCTGCAATACAGCAGCTCACCTGTGGGTGGCCCTCAACTTGATCCTTTTTTTTTTGGCTCAAGGTTGTGCAGGCGCAGGTTGGGGGTTGCGCATGCACTACTCTGCACAACCCGACTGAATATCGGGTTGCGCAGGTTATGCATGGTTCCTCCCCCTCCTGTTGAGCATGCATTCATTTGCATTGCTCTTTTGCGCAACCTGTTGCCAGTGGAACAACTGCCTCCTGCTGAATATCGCAGAATGGCGCAATGTAGGGCTTGCGCATGCGCAACCCTGTTGCGCATGGAGCAACCCTTTTGAATATCTGGGCCACAGTGTCTACGTCAGCAGATGATATCCTCACTGTGGTGACGTCTGCAGAAACACCTCCCTGCCCGGACTACTTATAATCCAAATGAAATGATAAACACACCTGTAAAACTAGCTGAAATAGAAATATTTGACACCTCACAAACATGCATAGCGCAGTGAACATAAAGCGATCCACAACAAGAAATGCTGAACTGCACATTGAAGCACTGTAGTAGCAAATAAAGTAGAACTCAAAGCACTCATCAAATAAAGAAAATGGTACTCAAAATACAATTTTTTTACACCTGCTGACCAAACAGGACAATGAACATAAAATGATCAACATAAAGAACTGCTGAACTCCACATTAAAGCAGTGTAGTAGTGAGTAAAGTAGAACGGAAAGCACTCAGCAAATAAAGTAAATGGAAATCTCCCAAGCGTACAAAAGAAACACAGTCCCACACATAAAAATTGTCTTTCAACAGCATGTAAAGTACTGTACCTTTAGAATACCGGTGCTGCTTCTCCTCAAAAGAGCAAAAGGTAATAAAAATCCACCTGTACGGTGCAAATCAAGCAGTCAGCCAACAAAATTACATTACTCGACCCGAACCACGGTAAAACAAAAACGAATAAGGACGTTAACCACAAACAGTGTAAAAAACATCTGCATGGCCACATTCTTGAACTATATATGTAGAAAATGAGAAAAAAACAATGAGAAAGCACACCTGATTCCATAAAAATAAAAACTTTTAAAATGATCTCCTTTACCAGTTACCTACTAAAATCCTGCCCACAAACAGAGATAAACCAATGATAAATCAGGCAGCTTGACCAACACACTGCATCAACCAATCACAAAACAGCCATTCATAAACACAACCAATCAAACATTACAACCATCCCATTCACAACCAAAACAGTCACACTTGAGTCAAACAAACTTATTAGTACCAAACAACCCGTGGATTTATACTAGAAATAAAAATAACACCTAACACACACGTTATGAAATGACAAAACCATTTCATTAACCAACTAAACACACAATCCCTATTGTATAAATCGCACACATGATGTGCAGATCGTGGAATATGGAAAATATTCTCACTCCTGCCTCGTGAGGCATAGATATCCCACTCGTGCCTTCGGCACTCGTGAGATATCCATGCCTCACTCTGCAAGAGTGAGAATATTTTCCATATTCCACTCCTGCCCATCATGTATCTCATATATATATGTATATATTCCTTTAGGTAGTATAAATTGTTCCGGGCTGTTGTCCAGGATATTTTACCCAACTTGCAAGCCTCCAGACATGCCCTAAGGTTGGTACATTCGCTATGACATACTCAGCAAAAGAGTGCCCAATAGGTGCCCTTTTGTCGGGTGACTCACAGACCCCAGCCCAGATCCAAGCCAACCAAACATAAGGCTGCCGCAGTCCTGCCCACCCCCTCCTCCTCATCCTCCATATGTAGATATGCATCCTGCATGTCAAGGGAGCATATCCAATCCCTTTTTTTCTGGAGGGGCAACAGCCCCTGAAAGGTTACCATATATATATATATATATATATATATATATATATATAAATATATATATATATATATATATATATATATAAATATATATATATGTAACTATATATATATATGTAACTATATATATATATATATATATCTAGTTCCAGATGGTAACCCTTCAGGGCTGCTGCCCTCTGAACAAAGGGATTGGATATGCTCACTCTTGTCATGAGAGGATAGCTATATAATGGATGATGGATGGCACACGAACAACATAGAGGATTGTCTATGGGGAGACATGCACAACAAGGGCATTCTTGATCGAGAGGTATCCATGGCAACATGTAACCTCGAGAGCATAGCTCGAGAGGTTTCACTTTGCCATGGATACCTCAAGATCAAGAATACCCTTGTTGTGCAAAACTCCCCATAGACAATCTTTTATAGTGTATGGGGAGTCGCAATGAAAACAAATGGACGCGATGTGTTGTCTGACATTTTTTACTAGATACAAGTGATAATGGGCAAACAGGAAAACAAATACCATTGCAGCGATTCAAATGAATGTAACATTTACTCAGTACAATAACAAGCGGGCAGACACGAAACAAATAGCTTTCTACAATTGGAACAAACTGCCCATATGAGAAAACGTCTTATCTGATCACGAAAAATTCTTGGGTCCACATGCGGATAGATCGTGTTGCTTATGTCCCCTGGGTGAGCTTCTTCCATGTTAATGGCACATTCTAAGCAGGGCGAGAGAAAAAAATAGCATTTTAAATGGTATGGTTGCTCTAATTATTCGATCGCTCTTTTGTCCAGTTACAGGAAGCCGGGAGGGCCGGTACTTATCTTATTCGTCATCTGAGCTGCCGCTGTCAGTATTCATGGTCACATGGTTCTTCCTCTTCCGCTGGCCGTAGTTATGGATGATGTTCACCGTGAATGGGTGCTGGAAGAAACAATTTTGTCCGAAAATATTTATTTGAGAACCATCACTGAAAGGTACTTTGCACTTTGGGGGCGGTTGGCACTGTATCTCTGGGCTGGATGTTATTACTGTGGCTGAACACAATGAATTCAATGAATGGCCTAGTAACTTTGAGTTTCTTTCCTGCTTGTCATCTGAGAGTGTACTGTAATTGTTTATTGACTGTAAGGAGCGGTGTCCAGATACTTGCTGGACTTCGTTTGGGGGTACACCTTGGTCAACATGTCGCTGGACTGCTGTTTTCCTTGTGGCATGATTGGTTATTCGCTTTTGGGTGGACAGACCAGCATGGGACTTTATACGTTGAAGCATGCATTGTATCTTGTTTTCACCCACTGCCATTGCCCTATACCACAATGAAGCACCAGGTTTGTAGTTTATGTTTGGTGCTAGGTAAAATGGGGACTCTGGGGCAAGCATTGTTGGTGGCCTTTCAGAGGAGTACTTCTTATAAGCTGTCACTGGGTCACGGTCAGGGTTTCCAGAGTTTTGGTACATTCTAGGCTTAATTGCTCGGATGTCTCTTGGGTTTTCTCCTGTTTGGGTTTTAGTTTGCCTCTCATTATATTGGATGTATTTTTTACCAACTGAATCTGTGATAAGCTGGAGGTCTCCCCATCGCAGGGCATACTGCTCTGTGGTACATAAGGCATAATATAAGCCGTTGTTGAAGAACAACATGTTTAGGAGGCTTATGGGGTTTTGCAAGCCCAGTGCTCCTGACTCATACAGTTTGTCTATCTCCATCAGTGACAGGGCCTCTGATTGCATTGGTTTATTTCCCTTTCCCATCTTTTTTAAGAATTTTTGTTTTGCTTGTAAGGTGGCCAGAGTTTCCTTAAATACCTCTGTATTTCCATGAAGTATCGAGTGACCGTACTTTTGCTTTATCAAATACCTGTCTATGCTGCCAAGGATCCCACGGACAGTGCTTGGCTCGTATTGTTGTCCATCTAATCTCTCTAATTTATATATGAAGTTGGCTACAAGCTCATCCAACTCGTTGACTGGTATGTTGTGTATGGCATGGATTTCTCCACTGTCGGCTAGGTAACTTTTTAAAATGCGCATGTCATTCTCCGTCTTTTTAATTGTGCGGCTATTTTCCTGGTCTGCTATGAATTTTGCTCTATCCGACAGTGGTTCAAATGGATGGGACAATGCCATTTTTTTTTACTGCTTCGGGTTTCTGTGACTGTCACGGTTGCGGAGTATGAATTGCCGTTGTGTGCGACGTTGGATTTACATACCGTATTTATTTAAACAGTGGCGTAGCGGTGATTGCAGCGCGAGAAACCATTCGATTTTGTTGTGCTGCACTACTGACGTACTGAGTGCAGCGCAACAAGATCATGACATACTCAGTACAGAAAAACAAAGATTTTTGGAGCATGGATTTCCATGCATAATAACGTTCCACCATACACTATAACACTGTTGTTCACTTTGAGAGGTTGTCATGACAACCATGTAAACCTCGAGAGCAAAGCTCGAGAGGTTTACAGTTGTTATACAAGATATGTGCCCCACACAGACAATATCTCAGATTTCAGTTTCAGGGGCACATTTCCAGTTCTGGGCC
The DNA here is from genome assembly GCA_016271365.2 of Neoceratodus forsteri. Classification (NCBI taxonomy): domain Eukaryota; kingdom Metazoa; phylum Chordata; order Ceratodontiformes; family Ceratodontidae; genus Neoceratodus; species Neoceratodus forsteri. The sequence continues at coordinate 48,401,693 of JADMNL010000027.1, forward strand.
TTGCCCTTTGGCTTGTCCTTGGCTCCTCAGGTGTTTACCAAGTGCCTAGCAGTGGTCGTGACTGCTCTCAGGAGATAAATGTTCTATGTCTTCCCCTGTCTGGATGATTGGCTGCTCAAAGCTTATCCAGGGACAGCAAGTCCAAGATGTGCCACTATGAACAACAACGTGAGGGGCTGCAGGTCCAGGGCAGCCAGCCCATGTAAGCTCCAATAAAATCCAAGGAACAGCACTCCAAAACAGCAAGCCAGAAGGACTCAGACACAGCACAGATGCTAAATAAACATAAACAGTTTATTTGTGGAAGTCCACAGCACTCAGGTAGATCCCAGCTGCCCCTTTGGGTCCTTGTGTGGTTCTGGTGAAAAAAGTTCTCCTCTGGTGGAGGAACTCACTAATCTTCTCAGGCGTCCCCTTTGCTATTCCCTCCCCTCAGCAGATTCTGACCACAGATGCCTCGGGGATGGGCTGGGGAGCTCATCTGGGCCCACACCGAACTCAAGAGATTCTAGAGATGTGGGCAGTGCTTTATGCCCTACAGGCCTTTCAGACTCAGCTGTCTCCAGGCCTTCTGTTGGTGCAGACAGACAATATGACTGTCGTCCACTACATCAACAAATGGGGTACTCACTTGTGTCCTCTCTGCAAGGAAACAATGAGAGTCTGGTTTTGGGCTGTGGACCATGACCTAAAACTATCATCCATCCATGTTTCTGGTGTCCAAAATGTCCTGGCAGATGAACTAAGCCAGTCAAAGTCAAAGATGCATGAGTGGGAGCTTCTGACTCTGGTCATAAAAGATCTCTTCAACAGATGGGGTCATCCAGAGTTGGACCTTTATGCAACCCCACTCAACACAAAACTGCCATGTTTTTGCTCACTAGATCCAGGGCCTGGAGTTTTCTGGTGAGATGTGTTGCCCCTCTTCTGGAAAGGGAGATTTATGCATGCCTTCCCTCCCTTCCTGCTACTTCAGAGAGTGCTAATCAAGCTTCAGATGGAAGGGGCTATGAAGATCCTCTTTCGCCCCTGGCAAACTTTTAAACTAGTCAAGGGGGGAGGCACTGATGAGCAGCAGGAAAATCCCAGCCTCTCCCTACAAAACAGGGTACTGAATGGGAAAAAGACAGAGGTAGAAAGGTCAGTGGGGGATGCTGCAACAGAAAGTAAAGCCATCAAAAAATGGAAAGCAATGAGTACCAATGCACGTAGTCTGAGTAACAAGCTTCCTGAATTAGTGGCCTTGATGGAGGAGGAACATCTGGATATCGTGGCAGTCACAGAAACATGGTTTGCACAAAACCATGACTGGGACGTAAACATACCAGGATACACTATCTACAGGAGAGACAGAGAGGGTAAAGAGGAGGAGGTAGCTCTTTACATAAGGGAAGGAATCAAAGTAACAGAACAAAAGAGAAAACAGGGAGGAGAAGAAGCACTGTGGGTAAATTTGGAGACCGGCAATGGCACCACAATCCGCACAGGGGTTGTATACAGACCTCCTTCTCAGGGGGAGGAAATGGACAAGGAAATGATAGAAAGTATACTTAGTATGGCAAAAAAAGGGGAGATATTGCTGATGGGTGATCTGAATATGCCAGATGTTAACTGGAGTGCAGTTGCCACAGCCACTTCGAAGAGTGGGGTTATTCTAGATGCCCTACAGGGGGCATGCCTTAGACAACTAGTATTGGAGCCCACTCGAGAGGGAGCAATCTTAGACCTGGTTCTCTCAAATGGAGATGAAGAGGATCACAGATGATAGAAGTGGGTAGCCATCTGGGAACTAGCGACCATCGAACAGTATGGTTCACAATAAACACAGCAATAGAGTCAAGCCATACAAAGGCAAAGGTACTGGACTTTAGGAGGGCTGACTTTGCCAAAATGGGTAAGTGCCTAAGAAATGCACTAGCAAATGGGCAGGAAGGAGGGGTGGAAGAACAATGGGGAATAATAAAAACTGCCATCACAGAGGCAACAAGCCTTTGTGTGAAGCAAATAAACAAAACTAAACGATGTAAGAAACCACTATGGTTCTCAAAGGAAGTGGCAGTGAAGGTTCAAGAGAAAAAGAAAGCTTTCAGGAAGTACAAGGAATCACAGAAGGAGCAGGACAGAAAACTGTATCAGTTAAAGCAAAAGGAAGCTGGGAAGGCAGTCAGAACAGCAAAGGCCCAAACCGAGGAAAAGATAGCCAACTCAGTTAAGAAGGGGGATAAAACCTTTTATAGGTACATCAGGGAGCGAAGGAAGACCAAGGGAGGGATAGTGAGGCTTAATAAAGGGGAGGGGGCAGAGGAGACTGTGAAAAGGCAGAGATACTAAACAAATATTTTGCTCAGTATTTACAAAGGAAGAGGGGTACCTAGAACAAACAGTAGAAACACACTGGATACAGAAGTTGATACCAGCCCATTTACAGAAGAAAGGGTTCTGAAAGAACTCTTAAAACTGAAGGTGGACAAAGCAATGGGGCCTGATGGGATTCATCCCAGAATTCTAAAAGAACTAAGGGTAGAATTAGTGACACCACTGACTACCCTGTTTAACAAATCATGGGAGGATGGGGTGGTACCCGAGGACTGGAGGAGGGCAGATGTGATTCCCTTCACAAAAGTGGGAGCAAGGCAGAAGCAGGAAACTACAGACCTGTTAGTTTAACCTCAGTGGTAGGGAAATGATGGAATCACTTCTGAAGGAAAGAATTGTCGAGTATCTAGAGGCCAGAGGGGCACAGGACCCAAGGCAGCATGGATTCACAGCGGGAAGGTCATGCCAGACAAATCTGATAGATTTCTTTGACTGGGTGACCAAAGTAGTAGATCAGGGAGGGGCTGTGAACATGGCCTACCTAGACTTTAGCAAGGCATTTGACACAGTCCCACACAAAAGATTAATATACAAGTTAGCTAGCCTGGGAGTGGGTCCCAAGATGACAGCCTGGGTAAAAAATTGGCTGGAAAATAGGACACAGAGTAATAGTAAATGAAGTCCACTCTGATGAAAGGGGGTTACTAGTGGGGAACCGAGAGGTTCAGATTAGGACCAGTCCTCTTCAATGTCTTTATAAGCTTACATTGCAGAGGCACTGGAAGGAAAGGCACGCCTTTGCAGATGACACAAAGATCTGCAACAGAGTTGATGCACAAGGTGGGGTGGAAAGGATGAAAAGGGACTTGGCAAGGTTAGAAGAATGGTCAAATGTATGACAGCTTAGATTCAATGCTAGAAGTGCAAGGTAATGCACCTGGAAACAAAACCCAGGGAAGAGTACACAATGGGGGGTGAGATACTAACAACAACAAAAATGGAAAGGGACCTGGGGGTAGTCATATCAGATGACCTAAAGGTGGGCAAGCAATGTGAGAGGGCAGCAATGAGGGCTGGGGGGATATTGGGATGCATTGGGAGAGGCATCACCAGTAGAAAACAGGAAGTTATTATCCCTCTGTACAGACAGCTGGTCAGACCCCATCTGGAGTACTGCGTGCAGTTCTGGAGACCCAGTCTTCGCAAAGACATAGACAGGATGGAAGCTGTCCAGAGGAGGGCAACTAAAATGGTGCAGGGTCTGCACTGGAAGACATATGAAGAGAGACTAAAGGAGCTTAATATGTACAGCCTCAAGGAAAGGAGGGAGAAGGGGGACATGATAGAAACTTTCAAGTACCTCAAGGGAATCAACAAAATCCAAGAGGGTAGCATCTTTCAAAAAAAAGGTGTGCAAGAATAAGGGGGCACAATTTGAAGATAGAGGGGGGTGGCTCAGAGGTAATTTAAGGAAGTATTTTTTCACAGAGAGGGTTGTGGATGCATGGAACGGCCTTCCGGAGGAGGTCGTGGAGTCAAAAACAGTGGTGGAATTCAAGCATGCATGGGACAGTCATAAGGCAATTCTAGGGGATGGGGGTAGGAAAAAGTAGGCTGCTGGTTAACTAGGATCTGCAGCTTATCCAGTAGGCAGGGAAATGGGCAGACTGGGTGGGCCAAGCGGTCCTTATCTGCCATCAAATTCTATGTTTCTATGTTTCTTTTGGCCTCATCAGATCTGGTTCCTCTTACTCCAGCAGCTAGCAGTAGAACCTCCAGTACCTCCTTCTCTGTGCACTGGCTTGCTCTCCCAGAACCGGGGCACCCTGGTCCATCTGGACCTCAAACCCCTGCACCTTCATGCCTGGCTCCTGAGGACATAGCCATGGCTCAGTTTGGGATGTCACCTAAAGTGGCTGATGTCCTGGTGATGGCTAAATAGCCTTCCACTAGAGCCACTTATTCTATGAAGTGGAAGCAGTTTACGCTATGGGCTGCTTCACACCAGTTGGACCCTTTCACATGTCCTGTGAATCATATCTTGGAATACTTGCTGTCCCTTCAGATTTGGATCTGGGATACTCCTCTCTTAAGGTGCACGTGTCCATCATCTCTGCTTTCCACGTGCCCATTGATGGTCATACGGCGGCACAACTGGAAGTGTCACCTACTTTTTTGAGTGGCATTCTTCACCTGAAACCTCCCATCTGCAGTTCTGATCCTCTATGGGACTTGAATTTTGTGTTGGAAAAACTTACTTTGGCTCCTTTTGAGCCTGCTGCAACCTGTGAGCAACGCTTTCTGTTGTGGAAAGCATTGTTTTTAGTTGCCATTATTTCTGCTTGAAGGATTTCCGTGCTACAGGTGCTCATGTGTGAGCAACCTTATTTTTTTGTCAATAAAATGTTTTTGTTTTAAAGATATAAATGCATTACATATTTCAAACATTTTCAAGAAAAAAATATGACATATCACATAAGTAGCTTTAAATAAAATAATTAAACCATATCTATAATACGTGTATAACTATAATTTTGCCTTTATATTTGTATTTACTAGTAATTGTTAAACTGAGTAGATTACACTCTTAAATTAGATGAGCTAAGTAGAGAGGAAAAAGAAGGAAAATATATATATATATATCTATATTATATATCTATCTATATATATATATATATATATATATATATATATATATATATAAAGAAACCAAAGAAGAAGAAAAACCTGAGGACCATTGACATACTTTATCTCCACTATGCCACTTATATTAACTACAAGTGTGAGGAATTTGTCATAAAAGGTTCAGCTATAACTACAGACATGGGTTGACATTATTCAGAGTCTAGCTCTGTATACCAGTGCAGAGACATTTGTGAATAGAATCCCATTTTGTATAATGCCTGGTATTATTATTATCTCTAAAATGCAATGCTAATTTCTCTAATCTAAGAATCTCTAACAAATTGTTTTTCCATTCCTGAATAGTCGGGACTGTGTCTAATGGCCAATATTTCAAAATACTATGTCTAATGACACACCTATTAAAAGGAGAGTGTGTTTCTGTTCATTAGACCAATGAATGTTTTCTTCAAATTGGCCTAAAATACAAGTATTTAGTTGAATGCAGTTTGAAATCAAGGGGTCTTCTTGGAAAAGATGTTTAACCTCTACCCACAATGGTTGAATAAGTGGACAATGCCAACACATATGTAGTAAATTACCTGAATTAAGCTTACATTTGTGACATAATGATGTATTAGAAAGGCCCATCTTAAACCTTTGTAGAGGGGTATAATAAAGGTTATGTAGTGTTTTAAAATGAACTAATCTAAGATCCACAGTGGAAAAGGTTTTATGTGCCAATAACCACATATTTTCCCAGTCCCATTCATTAGTCGGATATCCAAGTTCTTGAGACCACCACCTAATTATCTCTGTTGCTGATCCCCTAATCAAATCTAAAAATAATGCAGAAAACATAGAAATAGATGAACATGTTTTCATGCACCCAAGGAAGGATATAGAATTGTCATTTAATGATGTCGATAAATTTAATTTGTGCAGAACAGAATTCTGTACAGTCATAAAATGTACTTTAAGTAGGTAACATGCCATGTTTGTCCAATAGGGTAAGTCATGACAGGAAAGAGTCGTTTCTTAAAATATCTTGCACTGAATAAATGCCCTTTTGTTTCCATATATTGTTATTTATAGTTTTTCCATCCTTTAAAAAGTTGGGGTTATCCCAGATTGGTTGGGCCCTAGCTTGTCCAAAGCTAAGATTTAACATCAGAGATGTTTGCTTAATTTGCCTAAGAGAATCAGCTGTTATTTTATTATTGTAAGGCCTCAAGGGCTTTGAAAAAAAAAAAAAGAGTTCATATGTCTGTCCCTTGAGAATTCATAACTTCTTGCTCAATATATACCCAATCAGGAATATATGTTTGTGTGGTTCCTTTTTTAAACCAAAATGCTAGTTGTGTCATTCTTTGCATCCAAAAGGTACAGATAAAAATCAAATACCTTCAAGCCTCCTTTGTTCTTGGCCTGCATAATTTAGTGTAAGCCAATCTACAGTACATCTTTTATAACCCCATATAAAGTGGACCGCTTGAGACAATATTCCCATAATCCATCTTTTTGTTAGACTGCATGGGATCATCATGAATAAGTAAAGTATTCTAGGTAAGATGTTCATTTTTATGGTTTCTATTCTCCCCCAAAACCCTAGAGGCACTTTGTCCTATTTAATTAAATATTCTAATGTTTTTTGTCTAATCCTTGCTGTGTTTTTGGAAATTGTCTTGTTAGTATTTTTGTAAATAAGAATCCCTAAGAATTCTATAAATTCTTTGGACCATGAGTTCCATACATTATCTATGTCTGCCTTAATATAGTGTTTGTTAAGTGGCAAGAAATTGGTCTTCTCTTTGTTTAGTTTATAACCAGATATTCTACCAAAATGTTGAATAACATTAAATACCTGAGGTAATGAGGTGGATGAGTCAGATATCATGAGAAGTATATCATCTGCATACGCAGCTACTAGGTGCTCACTTTCTCCTATTTTAATACCTTTAATTTCTTTTTCATTATTAACCTCCTTATCAAAGGATCTATAGTAAAATTAAATCAGAGTAGTGATGAAGGACACCCTTGTCTTGTACCTCTTCCTATCATGAAGAATCCAGAAATCACACCATTAGTTACCACCACAGAGGAGGAATTTTGATATAAGATGTGAGTCCATCTTATAAAGGAATCCAGAAAGCCATATAGCTTGAGAGAGCAAAATGTATGATCCCACGCTACCCTATCGAATGCTTTTTCAGCATCAAGTGAAATAAGACCACATGGAATCTGCTAGCTATTGGCTGCCTGTAAAACGTGGAATAATTTCCTTGTATTATCAGCCGCATATCTTCCCTTCATAAAACCTGTTTGTTGTTTTGAAATCAATAAAGGAGCAACAGTCTCCAATCTGTTAGACAAGACTTTGGCAAGAAGTTTAACATCACAATTAATTAAATATATCAGTCTATAACTTCCACAATCCAAAGGGTCTTTTCCCTGCTTTTGTATTAAGGTTATTAGACCCTTGGTCATTTTTTGTGAAAGTTTGCCATCTTCAAGTGCCTGGTTATAAACTTCCGCTAAGACAGGGGCTAATTTAATGTTAAATTTGTTATAAAAATTAGTGGAGAAACCATCAGGTCCTGGAGCTTTTTTTTTTTTTTCAGTTGCTTAATGACTGTCATGATCTCCTCAGTTTTTATTAGAACCCCTAGTCCTTCTTTTTGTGTATCTGGTACCTTAGGAATACTAATGCCATCACAAAATTCTTGCAGAGAGATATCATGTGCTCCTTCTTCCTTAGAATATAACTCTTTGTAAAAAAGATAAAACTCCTTATATATTTTGAGATGATCTGCTATTATATTTCCACTATCTTTATTTTTGATGGTTGTAATGTTAGTAGCACTACTATTTTGTGAAATTCTCATGGTTAGGATTTTTCTTGCCTTAGGGCTTGAATCTATATAGTTTAATTTAGCTTTCCTGATGGAAAAGATCACCTCACTTCTAATAGCCTCATTATATTCTAGTTTAACCTTAGACAATTCCCTCCAGATGTCAAGTGAGTCCTTGGTTACTAGAGTTCTTTCTAGCTCCTTTATTCTCTTTAAAGCATCTTGTTGTTTCTGACTATTCTGTTTCTTAATTGTAGAAGCCTCCCTTATCAATAGACCCCTCATGCAACATTTGAGACTATCCCATGTATTATTCCAGGAGGTATCTTCTGGATTGTTAAAGTAAAGAAACTCATCTATGCTGTCATTGACCTTTTTGCAAATGTCTAAGCTTTCCAAAAGGAAATTATTGAGTTTCCATCTCCTTGTTTTATGTATGTTGTTTAAAATACTAAACAATAAGGAAACAGGTGCATGATCAGAGATCACCTGTGATTCAATGGTGACATTTAAAATTCTAAAAATGAAGGTTCTGGGTGTATATATCTGGTCCATTCTGGAACCTGAGTTATTACATGGTGACCAAAAGGAATATTCTCTCTCCTCTTGGTTAAATGTCCACCATGCATCTTCTAAGCTTTGGTTGTCCACCAAATCTCTCAAATCTCTTTCAACATTAGCTAAATGAGATCTAAAAGTAGATTTGTCCATTACTGGATCCAATGTGCTGTTCATATCACCTGCAACTATAAAAGTACTATCCAGAAAATTATTGATTTTAGAAAAAAATCACATTAAATATCTCATGTGAGAGAGTTTGGGCCATAGATATTAATAAATGTAAGACTTTCCTCTCCCAATTGTCTATTAGCAATTGTATAATAACCTGAAGGATCTCTATTATTGTGCAAGGTATAAAATGTAGTCCTTTTCTAAACAAAATTAAGACCCCTGCTTTTTTGGAGTTGTCTCCAGCCCCAAATAATTGTCCTACCCATTCCCTCTGCATCAGAGCATAATGTTCTTTCCTGAGATGTGATTCTTGTAGAAAAGCGATAGATGTGTCTAGTTTCTTCAGATGCCTTAAAACAGAATGCCTTTTAATTTTGTGGTTAAGGCTTCTGACATTCCATGATACTAGTTTTAACTTAGCATTCATATTTATGTATAGTTTTCCAAAAGCAGTATTTGCTTGTATAATTTAAAGTTACCAGTTCTACACCTGAATCCATAAGCTGAACATTGATATTCCAGACCCTCAGGTAGTTAAGAAAGAAACAGTAAAAAAGAAAAAGAAATGACTATATATATATATATATATATATATATATATATATATATATATATATATATATATATATATATATCTGTCAGAACAGAAAGAAGAAAAAATCTCAGTATTTGGAATATGATCTAGGTCTAGAAAGGTAGAAATAGCATTAGTATATTTGTTGGCATGCATCAGACTATTACTAAACCCCCCAAAAAAACACATTAAAAAGAGATGCATCCAGACACCACCTCAGCACATTCCTAGATGGGCTTATTCAGATACAGACTCCATTCCTTTCTAGCAGATTCTATACAGCAGTTAAATAATCTGTATACAAGTTAGAAATCTATCTCTTTTGAAATAGCAAAAAATAAACCTCTGTGCACTAATTTTATAGCACTCCATCCCCCCACTTATGATTCACTAACTCTTAATTTAGTCAAGTAGTAAAAAATATTTTTTTTGTAAACAACATGGAGCATAAAATAAACATCACATAAATAATTATGTCAGGTGTATCAGAGATTCATCCCTAAACACAGTAATCCTAGTAATAATTATTATTTCATTTCAGTAAATAATTGATCCCATATGTTAACCTGCAAGTAAATATTCCCTGAGAGATTTGTTTTCTGGGTACCATCAGGGCGAATATCTTTTTTTAAAACATATGTCACCTGTGAAGGAAATACAAAGCAGTCATGTGCACTATATTAAATCTATAACATTTAGAATAAGCAAGTGCATAGTGGTGGTGTGAAATATGTGCACACCCACTGCTGAATTCCCCAGAAAAACACTGCCAACTGTTGCAATCCAGAGTTGCAAGCTATGTGCAGGGAGCTGTGAGAAGCTATGCATATAGTCACCTTCACAACGTGTGGTGATGGCCACCTTTTACCACAAAAACTCCCTTCCCTAATGCTTTCCTGGCCAAAGAATTAATGCCAAGATTATGCCATAATGGCAGATACTCATCAGCTCCCCATATTACACATTTGCACTATGCATTGTATCAGAGAAATGCCAGCTCTAGTCACTGTGGCTAACTCCAACAAGTAAAATACAAGAGGAAATAATACAGCGGTCTATAGAGAAACACATTAAATGTAGAATCAAATGTGTCAAACAACTGTAGCCAGCTTAGTAAATATCTGCAGCACTAGAGTACTCTGTCTTGCTTGGATTTTAAAAAAGAAACCTATCCCATTTCATTATAGATATTCACAGCCCTTGTAGAGGCAGTTCATAGGATTGAAATAGAAGGCAATTGAATAAACCATCAAATATTGTGTTAACCATAAAAACTGTACCTGCATGCAGTCACCAGAAAGATCTCAGCCGAGCTGTTTGGTAGAAGTCTGTGTGACTAATGCCACCATCTTCAGACACTGACCTCGCCCCGTGGCTTTAGGGAAATTACCCACAAACCTCAAAGTTGAAAGTTTGGAGGTCAGTCCCCAGCACTGTTCTAGAAGGGCGAGGCATCCACGAGACCACAAACAGACTTCAAATGCCGGTGAAGAGCAATTTGAATTCCAGGTACTTTTTAAAATATTTCTAACTGTAAAATGGGAACAGGAAAAAAAATGGCTGGATTTTAAAAACCACGTAAAGATCGAGTGAAAGGGCCCATATTTACTCCCACCTTCAATTGCAAAAAGGTGGCCATCAGAGTAGAATAAAGATCATCATTTTCCTCTCAGCTGAAATGTTAGCTTTGCTCCTCAGTAATTAAAGTGATATCTCTGAAAATTCAATAGTTATGTAATTAGGAAGCTGCATGTCTGTCAGCTCCCAAGACCCCCAACGATTCAGGTGATCAGTTAAAGAGTAGTTTGGGCAAAGCAAACAAAGTTTTTAATTTGGTAGTTGGCACCTACTCTGACTCTTCACCATTCTCAGTGAACATAAGTTGGGTTTTTTGCAAGCGAAGATAAACACCTTACAGCAGTCGCAACACCAAATAACATCGCAAAAGATGTAGGCTATTATTACCAGAATACCTTGAACCCAACCTTTTTTTATGCACAGTAGCCGACTCAGCCAAAGAATACACAAAATTTCCTTCATTTAATCTGTCAGAGGTCTTGCCAATGGACAAAACACAGCTCATTAGTTAACAAGGAGCAATTTCATTTGAGCTGAGAAATGGAAAAGATCTGTCCCCTAATAGCCAACAATAAAAACAGCTGTAAGAGAGTCCACATGCTCCCAGTACCCTCCGATGCATGGAACTTGTGACAAACCATAATCTAAACTGGTAACTAAGCATTTGAATCCTCCTCCCAGCATTTGAGAAATCTCTTAGATTAATTGGCAGAGATAGAGTTCAGACAAAAATGAGCTAACACAAGTGTTATGTACTTACTGAGCAAATACTGAAATGTATGTTTAATCAGGAAAAAAGCCTCTGGAGATATTTCAAATACTACCTACATGCATCCTAAGTGCCTCTCTCAGTTTTGAAAGTCAACATTTTTAAACACAGTGAGAAAGTCATTTTTCAACCCTGTTTTGCAGCCAAGTATTCATTGCATTCTTTAGAAATGCCTTCAGTAGACCAGACTTTCAATAAAGTTGGGAAGAATAAGTTGTATTTCAACCCTGCTTTTCTGAGTCACTTTTTAATAGGGAAGAAGGCATCACTCTTCTGTATAGTTTCTGGAGCCAAGTCATTAAACACCTTTATTTTGCAGCCTTCACAAATAATATTAACTTTGACTCTGATGGCACGCTGAACTTAAGCTTTTTGCTGAAAATGAAGGAGTCTGATCACAAATGACCTTGGTCTGTCTCCTATGTTGGGCTTAGGTTTCAGTGATCTGTGAGCTCTCTCAATAACATAGTGTTTGGTATCAATAGGAGGACCAGCTATTTTAATGAGATTATTTGCAAATGAGATAGTATCTTGCCCCTCAAGCCCCTCCTTAAGGCCAAAGATCCTAAGAGTATTCCTTCTGTTTCTATTTTCAAGGTCTTCTAATTTCAATGCCAATGTATTAATTTTACGATGGTCATTAACCCTCTACAAATGATCTTTATTAATATTATCTTCTAAGCTGCTAATTCTTGTTTCCACATCAGAAGTACGCAAAGTGTGTGATGCCAATTCCTGTTTAACTTCTTTTAAATCAGTGTGCATGTCAGTCATTTTTAAGTTGAGTCTAGTAATTTCTGACATAATAAGATCAAAGAGGTCCACCATCAAGGCAGTAGCAGATTTTTTTGGTACACATTCATTTGAATCATCTGAGCTGCCATCTGAGTCAGGAAAGGGGCGTTTCACAGCAATAGACTCGTCCCTCATGTTCACTAAATTGACATTTGGATCCATTGTGTCTGAATGAGTGTGTCTGTTTTAAATGTATACTTATAGAGTTGTTTTTCCGAAAAGTACAATTTGCCTATGTAACAGGACAGGTGGTGTCTATTTCAAGTTTAGCTGAGAAAATTTGCAACCTGTTTTCCTTACATGCACACTGTGTGGCACTACGTGACTGACTGAAAGCACTCTTCTGCCTTCACACAACTGTAAACCGAGGACTTTTCCCTGCTGTGTCCTCTAATGTAATTCACCTCTCGGTTGGATCCGGAGAATAACACAGATTTGTGTTGGAGGGAGTTTATAGGTAAAAGTCACAGATTGGCAGTGTTTATTTATTTATATTTTTTAAACAAGTAGAAAAATGACAATAGCAGGCTGTAAACTGACTGAAATAAATTATGTTATGATTCAAGGGAGGAAGGCTGCTGTGGAGCTCAAGACCGAACGTTGCTTTCCGATTGAATACTCATGAGCAGCCTTATATGGTTTTCCACAAAGGTAGGGTGTTGTTGCATACTAACTCTAAATTTCTTCCCAAGGTGGTGTCTGAGTTTACCCTGAATCAATCCATCCACTTGCCTGTTTATTTTCCAGAGCATGCCAATCCAGAGGAAGCATTGCTCCACACTTTAGATGTGCATAGAATTTTGCATTACTATACACACTGTACGATGGACTGCAGGAAGTCCAAACAGTTGTTTGTTTCTTTTGCCCCTGGGAAAGAGGGTGCCCCTGTTTCTAAGCAGTGTTTGTCCAAATGGTTGGCCAACTGCATTGCATTCTGTTACAGAAAGTGTGACAAGGGACTTACTGGAGATGTTAAGGGCCATTCCACCAGCGGTATTGCTGTTTCAGCTGCCTGTTTCAGGAACGTCTCAGCCGCAGAGATTCGTGCAGTGGCTACTTGGAGTTCTGTCCACACCTTTACCAAGCACTACAGTCTGGACATTGCCTCTAGGGGCAGGGCCAATTTCAGCCCATCCGTTCTACAGGGCATACTTTCTTAGGCTTTTGGTTCCTACCACCCAGACTGCTATTCTGATATCAGAACTGCTTGGGACTCATTCCATAGGTGAAGCCTGCTGCAAGATATACCTCTGAAGTCAGATAGTACAGTTACGTAAGAACTTACCATAACAGTAGATCCGCAAGGGGATCTCTTGCCGCATGCCTTGCTGTCCATCCCTCCTACCCCCCTGGATCTGGTAGACCTTTCTGTAGCCTGTGGGTCCCTTTATGCTTCCATGTTGGCGGGAATCTTTGGTACCTCCTCGGTTCCCCAGCAGGGGACATTTCACTCTGGTCTCTGGCAGGAGAACTCAGGAGGGAGCGGCTGCCACTCACTCTTATAGGGTTGGCTGGCATCAGAGGATGACATTGGAGTAGGCAGACCCCAGATAGACTGCTAGCTAGAAAAGTTTCCAGGTGGTCCTAGTGCCTGACAGCGGTAGTTCCATAGGTGTGGCCTGCTGCAAGAGATACCCTTGCAGATCTACTGTTATGATAAGTTCTTACGTAACTGTATTTTTTCAGGAGAAACCATGGAGAATTACAGTGAAAGTAACAGATTTATAAACATGCAAATAAAAAAATTACGACAGGATTAACAGTATAAATGCAGTGGACCAGAGGGAAAGTAACATTACAAAACAAATCATACATAACTTAAAGTGGCAAATAAGGCAAAATAAAGCAACTAAGGAATTATGGTTATAAATAACAGTCAAGAGTAACTACAAGCTGAGGAGATCAATAAGTGACTCCTTAGTGCCCTTCTGAAAAGATAATCAGAGGGTGTACAATGGACAGACAAGGGGAGTGAGTTCCAGGCCCTAGGGCAAAGCTGTAAAAGGCCTGGTCACATGTCAGGGGGGAGACTTTAGATACCATAAATAGGGGCTCATCATTAGACCTCGGAGAGTAACTCTGGAGAGAGTGTCGGAGGAAGGCAGTGATTGAGGGTGGGGTATCAGTCATGGAGTGCCTGATTCTCAAAGGAGCCTTAGACCGACAAAAGTTACAAAAAATGCAGCCTGTGTCAAGTGCGCCATGTGGCATGTGCCACATTCACAAAGAAGTGCCCCTTGCGCCAAAGGTGTGCCATAAAACACAAATGTGCACAGTGCACCATATAAATGGTGCATGTGGCGGCAACACCGCAGGCAGCACCAGGATGCTGAGGCACCACCATGGCTGAGGCACAAGTGACACAGAGTGTAGAAAGGACGCAGAGACATGGGAGACACAGGAGAAAGAAAAACTTTACTGAGGCTGAGACAGATATCCTGATTGAGAAGGTACATGCAGGGTCATATGTGTCCATGTTCGTGACCTATCTATGAGCCATACATCCTTTAGTGTTCTGTTCTCAGAAACCTGGCACAGTCCACTATTTCTAAAGATGTACGAGTTGTGGCATGACCCGGAATACTATGCCATGACATCCAGGATGTGCCACTGACTGTCAAACATGACCTGTATATACATTGAGAGATACCCCTTCCTGTTAATATAGGCTTCAAGTTCAGCCACTGGTGCCTGTATGGCAAGATGGGTGCAGTCAATTGCACCCAACACACGAAGGAAGTCAGCAATGCTATAGAGTCCCTATTTGATGCTGAGCTGCTCCTGTGCTTCCGTGGGGGAGGTGATGTACAGATGTGCCCTGCATACCAGGGCATCCGCAAATTGCCTTAGGCACTGTGATACTGAGGACTGGGAAATGTCCATGGTATTGCCACTTGGGGTCTGGAATCCCCCACTGGTGAGGACATGGAGTGGTGCACTCACTTTCACTTTGCTCAGTATTGCATGATCTCTGTGTGACCCGCTCGTCAGGTCACCTCCCAGTTACTGGCACAGCTCTGTGATAGCTGCCTTGCCCAGGCAGTATCAGGTGATGCATTGCTCTTCTGTGAGTTCCAGGTATGAGGTGCGTCTGTGGTACACACTCCTGGCGTGATGCCTCTTTATGCATTCCTGCTGCCTGCCATGCCCTTGTGTGGCTGTAGTGATAGTATAATATGTTGATTATTGTGACTCCATTTTGTATTATGTGACTCCATTTTGTATTGTGTGACTCCATTTTACATGCTGCTTCATTTAATTGGTGTTTTGCTCTTTAGATAGCCTCATTATTATGTTTTGCTTCAGACAGTGTATTTTGCTGACTTAAAGGTCGCATACAAGATGTTGTGAGAATCTCTGGCATTGTTTGGCTCATGATGTTCTGGACACCTGGCCAGTGCTTAGGGCATGATGATCTAACAAATGCCAACTATTTATTATGAGAATAAGTGGTGTTTGTCATGCTAAACTCGTGATGTTCTGGGCACCTGGCCAGTGCTTAGGACATGATGGTTTAGCATTTCTAAATACCAGATAAAACATATAAAATGGGACTTTCCAGATGCCTGGTTAGAAGCCTCTCCTGCAGGGTGGACGCATCGCTGTGGGGCCAGTTCCCGGTTCGAGAGACTCCTAGCCAGGCTGACAAGGGGGCTTCCCAGCCATTGAAAGAGGGCTTGGATGATGCTTTATTAAATCGGTGATGTATAACCTTTTGTATTATATTTTGCTATAATAAAGCTTTGGCTTGCTGTACTTATTGTATTGTTATTGTGTGTATGTAAGTGTAAGTAAGTAAATAGCTGCTTGGTTTAAGTTGGCAAAACAGTGGCACCACCCTGTTGGTGGGCTCATCTCTGGCAGCGTAGTATGGCCAGCCTGATGCCCAGTGGAGCCACAGCCCCAAACATCTTCTTGTCCCTCTCCTCTGTTGTGTCTCCTGCTGCTGCAGTGTTGCTTCAGTAGTGTATGGACAGAGCCTGCCTGCTCTGTGCCTCCCATTATATTTTCTAAGTCCCCTTAGATCATCTGGGGCTGGTCTAGCAGGTATTTGAAATTTCCAGCAACTTGCACCTTTGTGAATCCCAATCCAGGGCTCTTGCTTCATTTCTGTGGCACAACACACCTTGCAACATGTCGCTGACTATTTTTTGGCGCATCCGTGTTGCAAGGCACGTTTGATGCACACAGGATGAGTTTGACACAGCATGCATTTGTGAATTGCACTTGGCGCAACTTTTGACGCAAGCCTCATCTTGCGTCATTCCCAGTGATGCATGCTCCTTGCATCATTTTAGGCATTTTGAGAATCGACCCCAGAATGTTTTGTCAATACAACAACCTAAGGCAAACAAACAACCGTTGGATGGGGCCAACCAGCCTATGTTGCATACAGGTCACAGTGGTGGGTGAGTTGATTGGCTGATGCTACAAAGCAACATATTATAGTCACCTTCCACCTTGGCAATGCAGACATTACTGATTTAGGGGTGCTTGTGTGAGCAAGGACAGCATATGTTAGGCTACAGAGGAGGACACCTCTAACAATGGCAAAGCGAACATCTGGATTGAGTACTATAACAGTTGAAATTTTCACTGTCAGATAACTTTCACTATTTTTACTGAAGCACTAATTTGCGTGAAAATAAATTTCCACTAATTAGCCCTTCAGTATGTGGTGCCAATGACTTAGTGCTAAATTAAATTGACGCCTTTATGGTTGCATTTGTGTTTGCACTAAAATTACTTTGCATGAAAATAACTCATTTTATAGTTTATGTTTTGCTCTGTAAGTCATGCCTATTTTAGTGTTAAAAATCTTAGAAATGGATTACTTTTTCAAGAAACTAATTACAGCAGTGGATATTTCCCGTTCCTCACAAGTAATCTACTTATTTTTGTGACCATCAAGGATCCCAGATTACATTTAGAGGTGTGCCAGTTGGCTTTTTGGGCTCTAATATGTCTGGCTGGGTCAGACTGGGCAAATAGGAATCAGAACCAGAAGCAACAAGCATTTGTCAATGCTGAATGTTTGCTTGCTGATATTAGCATTGGATGTGCAGGAGTTAGACAGATGCAGAACAGGAATGGCACTGAAGTATTGAACTCACGCCAACCCTGCCTCCACCCTACAGGGATGGACAGGCATTGGGGTGTGCTTTTGGGTTGTCACCCATAATGCTCACAGCATTTCACCTCACCCTATCCTGCAGACACCGACAAGTATTGAAGTGTGCCTTGGGGTGTTTGGCTTTACAGTCGCCCCATTTCATAAGGACATATGCTGAAATGGGTGCAGTATAGGAGAATGGGGTGAACTCTGGGGCCGGAGAGTCCAACGCACACCTCGATATCTGTCACTGGTTTCAGGGTGGGGGTGGGGTGGAATGGCGTGAGCATTATAGCTGGCAATCCAAAGGCTCACCCCGATGTCTGTCAGTCCGTACAGGGTAGGACGTTATGGTTAGAAACCCTAACGCCCCGGGCATTTGTTGGTATTTGCACTACAAATTTTCAACACGGCCTTTTTGTGACTCCCACCTCATGAAAGCATTTGGGATCCCTGCTCATAAACAGTGGTACTGTGATTTTGTTAATCTGTCCCGAATGTTGATTTCCCACTGCGACCACACCATTCTGCGCCAGATGTACGAAAACACAGTTCAGGCAGGATGTGAAAAATGACAGCTGTACCATTCATAGGGAGGTGTGAAGAGATGGCAATGTTGAAAATCTGGAGTGAAAATATTAAAAATGCTCAAACTTACGAGTGTACATGAAAACTGCACAATGCATGCTTGCAACAGTTATTTAGTGGAAATTTTCAACATAGGCATTTTGGGACCTCTGCTCATGAACAGTGTCACTGTGATTTTCTTTATCTGTCCCGAACACTGATTTCCCACAACGACTGCGCTATTGTGCACTGGAAGTGCGAAAACACATTTCAGGCAGGATGTGAAAAATGACAGCTGTACTGTTCATAAGGAGGTGTGAAAAAATGCCAGTGTTGAAAATCTGGAGTGAAAATATTACAGATTCACGAAGTTATGAGTGAGTGTGGAAACTGCACAATGCACGCTAGTAACACAGTCATTTTTTGGAATATTTTCACCAAATTTGCAACATAGGCTTTTTGGGAGCCCACCTCATGAACAGTGCACTGTCGTTTTGTTAATCGGTCCCAAAAGTTGATTCCGCGCAGTGACTGTGAAATCACCTTTCGGGACTGAATAACCAGATGACAGTCACCACTGAATTCATGAGATGGGGTCCAAAGAACCCCATGTTGAAAATTTGGTGCCAAAATTCACAAAAATGGCTGAGATATCCACCTAAGTTAAAACTCCTCCATTTATGCCATTATACAGCTTACGGCATTTATTCAATTAGCCATCAGCTTTGAAGAGTGCAGACGTGTTTCTGCTCCACGAAGATCGTGCGCCAGGCTCTGGAGGTAAGTATGGGGTGGGGGGTGTGGGAGGTCAGGTGCACAGAGGGTGGTGAAGGTTGGGGAGGGCACAAGAGACAAAGAGGGACTGTTTTCTGTTTTACAGGTTTTTTTAAAAGAAGACCTCGCGGGATGGTTTTCTATTACAGGGACAATGGGCACGCTGGGTTGACTCCCAGCATGCCACCTGGGTGTTTGTTGGAGGGGGGCTGTAGCCGATGGGGATTGGGCACCCCCTCGGCACATACAGAGTGTTTGGGGGGGCGCAAGAGCCAAGGGGGATTGGGCATCCCCCTCGACACACAACAAATGGGGGACATTATGTTGATGGGGATTTGGCTCCCCCGTTGGCAAATGAACTTGGGAGGGGGCATGCTGACAGGGGGATTGGGCACCCCCGTTGGCCTTCATGGGGACTGTGAGAGGTGGATGGTGACAGCTGCCATGTTTATTGAAAACAAATGAGGGGGACATTATGCCGACGGGGATTGAGCTACCCTATCAGCAAATGAACTGGGGAGGGGGCATACTGAAAGGGAGACTGGGCACCCCGTCAGCTTTCATGGGGACTGTGAAAGGAGGCCCGTGACAGCCACCACCATGTTTATTGAAATGGGACATCTGACAAGGCAAGCTGTGATTCGCCGCTGGAATCAGGGACCACCCCAGCAGCAAAATCAGCTGATTGTTAAATGATGGGGCGCTCCCTGATTGCAGCAGCGAGTTTCTTTCAAGTTGGAGGCATGCTACAATACTACTGTGATTGACAGCGTGCTCCTCTTTTGGAGCCACAGAGACCAACCCCAAAATAGAGTGCTGGCATTGGCCACAACACTGCTGCACCTCCACAACTCGCTACTACAGCAAGTTGCCACAATATGTTTCTTGTGCATGTGCGCAAGCAAACATAAAAATGTAATGTATATATAAAATGAAATGGTGCAATTAATAAAAATAAATAAATAAAAAAACACAGTGCAAAGACATTGTGGATCTACTGGCCTCAAAAAAGACAATTTTCCACTGCCTCTTAGTAGAGTAAGATCTTCTTCTGCCCCCACCCCTTGATTTCTGACTGTGAGTTACACTGCAGTATCCTGTCCTATGTTGCCAGTTACTAGACTCCAGTCGACTGATTTAAAAAAAATAATTAAACTTGGGCCCATTTCTATGGGGCTCAGACATGTGTGCCATCAACTTCCAGTACCACTGTTATCATTAGTTGCTCCCCCAATGACCTGTTACATGGAGGGTGCAGGGCAGTACATAACATGTGGCCAGGCTGGTGTTTCAGGCAGGAGACTATCAGTGATGATGTAATTTGGGGCGGGACTGATGTCAGCATGTCCAGTTGTAAAAGACATCAGTAATCCACGATTGATTGCTTGGCAGGCAAAGTAATAACTATATGTAACAGATTATCTAAACTTTGTCCTGAATTACAGCACTGAGGAGATTAATTTTTAGATTAATGTTTAGACACTATAATCTTTTATAGCAACAGCCAAGTTTGTACTAGGTTATATGGGAAACCTAAAGACAAATTCGCTCTTGCATGTGACTAGCTTTCACTCTCAGAACTTAACTAAGAGCATACCTGAGCGCAAAATGCAACAGCACACCGGATGGAGATTACAGTTCAGCTGCAGAAGAGGTGCAACAGAGGTTCAAATCAGGAGCTATTGATGGCCCATCAGTGAATGGTAGCAGTACTGCTTGTGATGCCGACAACCCAAATTCAGAAGCGAGCACAAGTCACTGGGGTCAGCCAAGGGGAGGAGGAGCAGGAGGATTGAGAAATCCCAGGGAATGCTGTTCTCCTCTAGGAAGGAAGGGCAGCCTGCTCCGGTGGTTGACTGCCACCTTGGTGATCACAGGTGACAGTGCACTCCGGAGTAGCTCAGTGGGCAGGGAAGCGCTGACAGATGATGCGCCCGCTTGTGTGCTTGAGTCACATTCCCAGGCCAGGGTCTCAGAGGGGAGGACAATGGAGGAAAAATGGCAGGCTGGGGGCAGCATGAAGGACTGACCCTCTGCAGGTCTTGCACCAGTAACATGGCTGCCTGCCTCAGAACTGGATCCATGTGTGGGAGTTGAGGGTCTTGCCACCCTTACCATGGGGGGGCATGGGGGCAGATAGGGGTGAATGCTGGTAAGTCCATGAGATGTCAGGGGACAAAGGCTGGGAGGGTCAGTATGGATGGGAGGGCACAGGCCTACAGTAGGAGAGGTAAAAAGATTAACAACAATATATACAATAATGGATGGGGAAGTGTGCTTAATGAGAAATTAATGGTTGCCCAAGGTGTGGGATGCTACATAAACCCCGAGGGCGAAGCCCGAAGGGTTTATTAAGGCATCCCACGCCAACAGCAACTAGTAATTTAAAATTTTTACGCACTTCCCCATCCCTTATTAAATATAATTGCTGGTCAGCAATTTTTTGTTTTACATTTTTCATTTATTTTGCGTTTCCAATCTTACTGCAGTTGTCTTCCCACTGCCACTTCCTGTTCTGTGTGGCGGCCGAAAGGCAGGTTCATCCAGATAGCAAGTCGCCAAATGGCAGGATCATCCAGATAACAAGTGAGGCTCAGAAATGTTGCCATTTCTAAATGGTAGTATCAACAAGATACATTCCTTTATTTTTTAAAAAAGCGACGAGAACGCTTGCTCTGGCAGCTCCTAGCTAAGTGAGTGAGGAGCCGCCATGTTTTTTGAACTGAAAGCCCACCCCGGACCACACGCAGAGCCAATCATGGAGTGGGTTTTCGTGACTGACTCAGCACGTGTTCCCTGTTATAACTTGCGAGTTATAACGGGAAATTATAACTTGGTCAGGCAATGTAAAAAATTGCTGACCAGTTATAAATAAATAACAGGAACCATAATGACAGCACTATACAGGCGGCAAGAAAGAGGGCAGCTTTCCGCAGCAAGACAGGAACTACTGATACAGAATGAAATGGGATTGAAGTGGGACATGAGTGGCAGACATGTATTTACAACAGAATTCAACACTTCCTTCAGAGACATAAGAGCATCCATGAACAAACATCGGCACGGTTTACAGGCCACAACTATTGGACAACAAGTATTTATGAAAAGACCACCAGTTGTGGCAAAGAAAGCACAGAATAGTTCATTATGACCAGGGCTGCAGCTATGAATCCTGGGGCCCTGGACAAGTCACTTGGAATGGGCCCCCGTTTCCCAAACCAGCTAATGACAGAGGTAATGCCAGCTCCTCAGGAGGGCCCCTCCTGAGCTCGGGGCCCCGGACAACTTCCCCACTTCCCCCCCAATTACTGCGGCCCTGGTTATAACCACCCTATCACAAAACAGCCACTGTTGTGGAATTTAGATAATTACCCTTGGGGATGATGTATTCATTGTCCCAACACATATAAAATGAAGGAAGTACAAAATGTGAGTCTGATGGAAGCACTATGCAGATTAAGTACTTTATTAACTGTCAAAGCTCAGGGGTAATTTACATTTTGAAGTGCCCCATTGAGTTACTGTACGTGGGCAAAACTTGTAGGCAGTTGAAAACCAGGATGGAGAGCCAGACCAGTGGCCCAGAGGGTTAAGGCCCCTGTGTGTCATTAGCACCCATGCTGGTGACCTGAGTTTGGGAATGGACTCAGGTCAGTGGGGGACAGTGGGGGGGGGGTGAGAGAGGATCGAGCATCCCTGGGACTGCTCTTCTGTCCTGGGGAGTGGCGGCCAGCCATCTCGGCCTTTGACTGCTACCAGATGGCAGCCCAGGGGTAGTTCAGGTTGTGAGCAACTCAACAGAATGGGCCACAAATCTGCAGTACGTGTGTCTCCACACACATGTGCTTACGTGCCACCGTGTTTTAAGGGAATTTGGTACAGAACAGAAAAGGGGCTGGGGCGGACTTCATGAAGCTGTGCCCCCTCTCCTCCAGCCCTCATTACCACCCAGTTGCCAGTATCTGAATATGTTGTACTCACGGGGGATGGCCATCCTCCTCCTGGCCCCACCACACAGGAGCAATCCACTGGGGGACTCTCCGGTGGCCGGAGGAGGAGGTGAAGTGTTGGCCGGAGGGAGTGGGGACATGGCTGATAGCCACCCACTTGCAGCCCAGGGAGAAAAACCTTTATGGGAAAAAAAAGAAAACCAGGATGGAAGAACACAAGAGCACTGTCTAGAGGGAGGATGAGAACTCCCGAAAAACCAACTGCACTCAGGAACATTATGTGGAATAATTTGGTATAAGGCACAGATTCACAAAAAATATAAATCTATCAAATTTCTCCAAAAGCAATGTCCAATTTATTGATACAGTTCACCACATGGAAAACCATACAATCAGACAGATCCACAGAGCTGTTGGGAATGCATCCCAGATGTCCCGGTGCTTCGCTCGCTAGAGCTTCATCAGGGGGCAGTCGTCTGGAGAATTAGCTGCACTTAAATACCCAAAAATAATATATGTCATAATTACGTCATCAGTAAGTGCCAGGGCATCTAGTACACGGTCCTAACCGCTGTGTGGATCTATCTGATTGTATGGTTTTCCATGTGGTGAAATGTATCAATAAACTGGACATTGCTTTGGGGAAATTTGAGGGCTCCGTATTTTTTGTGCATCTGTGCCTTATACCAAATTATTATGCACAGTGCTCCTGAGTGTGGTTGTTTTTTCTTGTTTTCATTGTGAATCTCACAGGGTGTGCAACACCCTCAACCTGCACCCCTCCCTCATCCAGTGAGCGCTGTAGTCACCTTGTCTTTAGGATGAGAACTCCCCCATTGGCAGCCATTTCATATCTAAGAGGCACACTACCTTTTTAGGCTTTTTTTGGAATAGAGAAAGTAATGATTGAAAGGAAGGGTGACAATCCTGATAGGAAGCTTTTCACATGAGCTTCTTACTGTATAAATAGATTTAAATCCACAGATCCAAGCTATGGGTGATATGAATCAATAGACTGGCTGTCTATTATGTAGCCTTCTTCGCTTATATGACATGTTTCTCTTTTAGATGAAAACCACTCTGTCATTCAGGAATGGATGGAACCTCACTGCTGTTCATCCTACTCTCTGTGATTTCTACATTTTTAAATATCTGGGTAGGAGAAGGAAACATCTCCCCCTCTCCATCTTTAATGGTTAAAAAATGTGAACCTTAGCCAGTCCATCAGCGCAACG
This sequence comes from Neoceratodus forsteri, assembly GCA_016271365.2. Classification (NCBI taxonomy): domain Eukaryota; kingdom Metazoa; phylum Chordata; order Ceratodontiformes; family Ceratodontidae; genus Neoceratodus; species Neoceratodus forsteri. The sequence continues at coordinate 48,425,570 of JADMNL010000027.1, forward strand.
GTAGTGCTACCGCATGTGACACAAGCAACCCGGGTTCAGGATCGTGGCAGGAGGAGGAATGAGCATCCCAATGGATGCTGTTCTCCTCTGGGGAGGTAGTGCAGCAGTCAAGACACATGGTGGGGGGAAGGGAGTTGAGCTGCATGTGGTAGGGCATGTGTTCTGCACATTTTCACCCAGACCGTGGTCCCCATGCCGGCGTCCCCATGGGGGGAGGAGATTCACAGCAGCTGGGGAAACAGAAAGGGCTATGTCTCCTCTGCAATTGCTCTGTGCTGGCTGTAAAATCGGTCAGATGGTGGCCAGGTGGAGGAGCATAAAAAACAAATTAAAAAAAATTAAGTGGACCTTGTTGATGTAACTGTCCAGCCTATCCCTTTGTTGTTTGATTCCTCCACCAGCCGATATTCACCTTTTTTTTTATAAAAAAAAATACTTCAGAATCCAAATCTTGAATTGGCATCTTTGGAACTGTGAACAGCCTGTTATATGACCTCATGGAAGGAGACCCTGATATCTCCCAGTAAATGTCTATGTTGGTATAATAGACAGCACGTCTACCAGTAGAGTTTCTTTATTTATACAACGGCCTCCAGACACCAAGGCTGCCAGGCCACTAGGTGCTGCTGTTGCAGATCAGGAGGGAAGCAGTGTCTCTGACACAAGTGATGATGTCACAACTTTAGTCAAACCCCCCTACTGATTCAAGAGGGGATAGGGCAGTAAAAGAGCCCTTCATATGATCAGTTCCCCCCCCCCCCAGGAAGGAAGTCTAGGGTGTCATGCTACTGAGAACAGTTTCTGAAGGTGAGTGGGTTCATTCTGCACTAGTTATTGACTGAACCAACTTTTATTGTGAGGTGCCAGTATTTTCAGTGACGCATCTATGCTCCTACATACCTGTATGTATGTATTTTTAAAACAGTTATCATTTAACCTTTTAAGACCCCCCCTCTCCTCCGGACAGAAGCACAAGTCTAGGAGTATTTTAAATGAAGTTAAAATAATGAAAACATAGAACAGACTAAATAATATGTCATACAAGGCTGAGAGAATGCAGAACTAGCTTGTGATACTGCAGGCTAGTGGCTACAGTGACACAATGGATCACATGTCTGTTTATATGGGTTCTCAACAACCAGTGAGAAATGTAATAAGCAAACATTGTAAGGAGAACCACTCAGGTATTATTCTTTTTAAAATGTAATTTTGCTTATCTAATTTAAAGTTATGGTAGCTAATACACGAAATTACAATAGAAGATTAACCAAGCCATATAGGTTATACTTGCTCTTATTTGATCTACAGCTATACCTAAACACAATTAGTGAAATGTTTATTCAGACACACACGCTCACACCCACACCTACCTTTCTTTCTTTCTTTCTTTCTTTCTAATTTTGGAAATGCTGACTGCCACAAAGAAGGGGTTTAGTTACTCTAAAACTATGGTGAGTTGGAAGGCTTTTATGAGCGATGTATGTCTTGGGAAAAAAAACAAATAATATGTAAGGTCACCCTGGTCTAGGGGTACACAGGATAGAACAGTCGTTCAGGAAGGGGCCTCGCACAAAGAAACTGAAAAAAACATTTACTTGACCTGCTGAGCCTGAGGGCTCCACTGACATGTGCTAGGGGTGATGGAGCTACAGAAGGGAAGGGGTTAGCAGAAGTTGGAAACATAGCAAAGGCAAATGTCCAAATGGGGTTAATAGAAACAGGATTCCTCTACTGTGAGCTCACGTGGAAAGATGTTACATTCTCACACTTCTGGGCACAAATTTCCGCCGGCACAGTTTATTTTATGTCACCTTGTCACAAAGGGTGAACATTTCCTTTTATTCTGGGTTGGCTTCCACCCTGGTGGGATACTTTCAGTGCCACATAGTGGCCCAGATAGAGGCACTTGGAACTCATGGAGTGCACCACCCCAGGCAGCTATGGGTGGGGACTCCCCTGGCATCTCCTAGGTCATTTTGTTACTTTTACTGGACTTTACAAACTTCAGAGTTCCAGCACTGACACCATGCAGCACTACTCGATCCTGTGAGGAACTTCTGAACACACACTGCCTTCCCACACAATCTATTCCTTTATGCTTCTCTCATATTTTTCTCTTTTACACATGGACACTTTGCCCACTTGGGCAATGGCATCATATCTGCTGCTTACTGGCACTACCCAGACATTTTTGGGGGCAATCTGGCCTACACTTTATTCCCTGAGGTAAACTCCTGTTTTCTGACAGGAATTTTGCAACTTGAAAATCACTGTTCCTGTCTTGGGGAGGGAAGGCACAAATAAATGCCAAGTCAGTCACTTTAAATGTGAAATAGAGTGAACATCACCTCAGATCCTTTGCTTACAGAACTCCCTGGGACAAACTTCCTCTCAGACAGACCTCAATTTCTTTCTTCAAATGCATTTTTTTCTTCTGCTGGAGATGGGGCACCCCGGGCTGTCTTCGACAGCTGCCATGAATGAGTACTTTTCTCAATGCTAGGCTCTAAGAAGAAACTTTCAAGACAGTGGGAGCTAGCACTGTGCCATGTGCTAGCCTCCCACCAACTCACAGTCACTAGTCCCTGCTCTTCAGCACAGACCTCTGACTCCTCCCCTTTGGAATGTCAGCTCAGAACAGTTGACCCAGTTATCCAAGGGCATAGAAAACTGGCACAACTTAGAGGGCAGCCGACACTCTTAAAGGTGCATTTCATAGCTCCTGAGGAAAGCTGCACTCATCTGCCTTTCAAAGGTCGATGTCCCTGGTGGCACTGAGACAACAAAATGTAACTTTACTCCCAGAGGCCTATCCTGCAGAGGGTTGGTCACCCCTCTATGAGCTAGCCCCCAAGGGAACTATGGCTGTTTACTATGCTGGTAGTGCATCAGACTCAGAACCAAAAGGAAACAGGAGCTTCCTTAACCTCGAGGTTCTCACTCTCTTGCTCATCTGATAGCCCCAGCTCCCAAGCCCCCTGTGGCACTGTGCCCAGGAGATCCTGAGTGGCACATCGGGTTCTACATCATCTGGGCAACATAAACAAATCCTTATGACCCACTTCAGTAGACACTCTTAAAGGTACATTAAATAGCTCCTGAGGGGAGCTACACTCATCACCTTTCAAGGCCTGACATCCCCGGTGAGCATCTACACATCAAAATACAACCTTCCACCCAGAGGCCCCTGCAGCAGAGGGTTGGCCACCCCTCTTCCAGCCAGCCCCCACTGTGACTGTACACTATGCTGATAGTGCATCACACTCAAAATAAAAAGAAAGGAGGAACTCCCTAAGCCTTGAGGTCCTCACCCTGTTCATTTGATAGCCCCAGCCCTCAAGCCCCCTGAGGCACTGTGCCCAGGACACCCAGAGTGGTCCATTAGATTCTATGGCACCTGGGCAACTCAAACAAATCCTTACAACCCACATGGGCAACTATGTCAGCACTATGCCTGTAATGACTTGTACCCCACCATACATGGGCATGTATCCCACCATAACATGAAGTAACGTTTTACAAAACATGCAGAGAACATTTACAAAAGATTCAAGCAGTGAAATATTACACTAATCCTGCTATACCCTGACATCTAGAAAAATATGTGCATTGAATGCTGCAACATTTCATACAGTGTGAATTCTGTACTTTACATGCAGCTTTACTCTAACATGCCTTATCTGTATTTTACGTTAAGGCCTTAGCCTAGTCACAGTGGTGCTTCTCTCTAAGGTGTCTAACATCTTAGCTATTTCTCTATAGCACATCCTAACACTAAGCCCCTCTCTGTACATCCTATACTCTAGTACTAGCATAACCCCTAGGCGGCGCTATTCTAAGGGCTACTACCCCTGCCTGTGAAGCTATGCACAGGTTGAGGGGCCTGAGTTCTATAAACGGGTGCCTCCACCCGGAGGAATGGTATTGGGGTAGTTTAACTGCTCTGGTATAGCCCTCTGGGACGCTGTAACCACCCACTACCCACCTAGTGGCCCAATGCCTTGGCATGAACAGTTATCACTTGCAGTATTCACCATACAGTTTTCTCCCCACATAAACAATATGTTCACAAGCTTACCACTTACCGAGGTCTGGGCTTCAGTAAGACCTCCGAGAACCTCCTGCAAAACATCAGTAGAGGGCATGCACATCCAGAAGTATCCCAAGCACTGTAACAATCGGACCACCCGTAAAACATGCGTGAGGCAGTTTAACATTGAAACAACAATCAGATTTATTTAGCGGGAGCATAACAAGGGAGAGGGCAATTCTGGTTAAATGATTAGTTAGTACTGGTTTGAGCCAGAATAATGGCAAGCACGGAGTCCCACTTTGCAGTCCCATAAACATGCTGGGTATCCAGATGAAGAACAGGCTAGCTTAATGGTGCCTGGGGTGGAAGCTGTCATCCCTTGATGGAAAAAGAAATAATAACTTGCCATGCACAACTGAATTATTTGTATTCCAGGGCTGGATGAGCCAGTCTCTTGACCCCTAAACCAATGGTGAAATTAAGCTCAAGTGGTACCACAGTGACAATTTAAATATGTTGCAGAGGCTACCCTGATTGCTACTCACTATGCCCCAGACAAAAAGATGATCCGATGTAGTGAGACCTAGTGCAGTGTTTTGTGAAGCTGAAGGATGATTTCCCTCATGGTCCTCATTGAGAAGCTGGTTGGGTGATGCAGGAACAAATGGCCGAACTCCTCGATCTGACTGGCCTCGCAAACACTTTGGCAAACTATTCACATTTACATGCGAGGCTTGTTCTTCTCTGTTCCTTGCAGCCAGATTGCAGGCTGATCCTCTTCTGCTTGCTTGTAGACTGGATCCCCTGCTGCTGCAAGCTGCAGCTGCACTGGATGAACACTTTGGACCCGCGGACTAAACGTCCGAAAAAGTCTAGGCTACCAGGCCTAACCTCTGAGAGCTGACTGGCTCCCCAGAGGCACTCACACTGAATTCCTGGGCAAATCTGACCTTTTTTGAGCAGTTAACCCCTTTTATATGGTGCTTAGGTCCAGAGATCCTGTTGGCTGCCAAAACTGTCCTGAACAGTTCCAATCTGTTAATTGGTCCACCTTTTGGCACCTAGAAAAATTCCTCCTATATCCCCCATAGGTTTTTATTAATTCCCCAAAAGCCTCTGGTCCAAGTAGGGTTACCACCTGTCCCTATTTTCGCAGGACAGTCCTGATTTGGGCAGCTGTGTCCTGCAGAAAAACATGAAAAATACTAAATGTCCTGACATTATAGTAGAAAAAATATTTTCTGATTTTCCTCTAAATGTTGCAAAAAACTATAATACCTTAACTAAAATACCTTAAAATAATAAAAAACACAAGAAACAACTAAAAAACTACAACACTTAGTCTTAATTCTGATTATTTAGAGAAAACATGTCTGTTGCATTGGTTGAGATGACATATTGTCCTGCGAATAATCCTGTTTTGGTAAGAAATGTCCCACTTTGGGCTTCTTAAAAGGTGGTAACCCTAGGTCCAAGGTCCAGACTTCCGATTGGCTGCAGGGCTGCAAAGTGGTGGCTAAAGCATTGTCCCATACATACATTTCACTGCAATGCCAAGATTAGAGTTCCGGTGCAGCCAGAATAAACATTATATTTACAGTCCCAGCATTTTCCTCTTACACACATTTATTTATTTATGTTAATTGTGCCCCAGAGCGGAGTTACTATCTTTTAAACATAGTGCCCCTGGATACATAGTAGCTCATTAATATTCATAAAGGCATTCCTTGCCCTGACCTTTGCCCTTTGACTCTGGTGCCCCGGAGGCAGCACTTTAGGCGTCTGCTTATTATTTATTTAAAAACATTTCTCAGGCTTTTCTGTGTCCCGGTACCTTTTAACTTAACCCGGCACTGGGAACATCGGATCTGGACTGCAACTGCGCGGTCACAACAGCAGTGTACCTTCTTGATGGTGCGACGTGGTGGCTACTCGCTGAAATGCCGGCTTGTTCAGAATCACTCTGTGAGCCTTGCAGGGCTCAACAACACAGGGGCTGCCTGGGAAACTGAGGGATATTGGGGGAATGCCTGGAGGAAGGCAGGAAAATGGGAGGACTCCAGGTAAGTCCCCCAAAGGGGGGGTTACATCTCTCCCCTGCCTGAAATGCTTGGCATCCTCACCAAGCCTATATTATTCATGGACCCAAAACACATTTATACATATATATGTCTGATCAGACACATTACTTTTGCACAAAATGGTATACCATACTCATCATATTTATACATTATATACATAGTCTAGACACTTAGTTACACAATTTCACTTTTGTACAACATACCATGGTAATAATCATCAGTTTAGAAATATCAGAAACTTAGGAAGATACTTTTTGCATTTGTCTGACACATCAGTTTACCGTTTATCAAACAGTGCACCTTTTTTTTGTTCACCTTATACCCCTTTTTGTACATGTGGGCCCCTTTTTATTCTGGGTGGAGGTCTTAATGTGGAGGCTAGACTAGAGGCAGAAGTGACCATTATTTTGGGCAGGGAATTGGCTGTGACATATAGTCCTTTGTGGACAATGTTCATAGGAAGGTTGACAGGTGTTCCCAAAGTATCATACGTGAGCTGGGTTCTTGGCTTTACAGACCTTTCTGAGCGATGTGGTAAACTGGGCACGGGAACTGGCATTTCTGCTTCAGCATTTGGGTTAGCTACTCCCTGTTCATTGTCCAGCAATGAAACAGCTTCTGTAGACATGGGTTCCAGTGTACTTTTTTGTCGGTTATTACTAGTTTCAGGCACACTTGCTTGAGTACCGTTGGCACTCATTTGCTCTATAACTTGAACAGTGCTATTACTTTATGATTCCTTTGGCTCATTCTCTTCAAAGAGAGGTATCTCTTCAAAGTTTGAGTCATCCAAAATATTGCTGGCATTTTCAGGATCGTCCACATTTTGAGATTTAAACAGTTCACTTAACCTGCGTAAAACAATGTCACTTTCAGGAGTAGGCACTGATTTACTACTTTCCTCCTTTGATTCAGGAATGCCAATTTTAGATAATTCCACCAGGCAGAGGGAGTCTGCCATGGCTAAGGCTATACTTTGGGCATCACTTTCTGGAGGCTCAGGAATGACTGACATGGCTGAGTTACCGGATAATTCTGAATTTTCAGAGTCATTTTCTTTGTTAACAGCAGGAATTCCTTGAAACAACTGTGACAACTCGAAAGAAGGGTAATACTAAGGACCAAGTTCACTTTCTGCAGATTCAGAGTTAGTGTCTTCATTAACAGCTGCACCACTAGTCGAAGGCTTAGGCTGCTGAGGAACAGAGGACTGATTTAACTGCTGCTTTTTTTATGCAGATCTGCTAGTAGACCCTTCTGGCGTATCATTCTGAGGTGCTGTACGCACTATGACTTGACCAATAGGTAGCAGGTGATTGTGGTGCATGGTTTTTACTGCTGCAGGATTCCCTTCTGGCCTTATTTTGTAAACTGGCAGGTCATCCAAATTTTTTTTTCCAATTGTTTAACCAGGTGAGATGGTAAATTTGCTGATGACTACAGTACATTAGGGATGTGGCTTCACCGGTCAGCTATTTTGTGCTTTCCTCGCAGGCCCAAGTTTGTCACAAGTACCCAATCTCCTGGTTGTAGCTCTTGTGCTTTTACCTTTTTGTCATACCTGATTTTGTTTGCAAGATTTCTTTAAGTAGCCATGGTCTGGGCTAACTGATATGCATGGCGTAATTGATCTTTGAGCTTTTGCATGTACTGGAGGTAGCTGTCAGCTTGTATTCCATCTGGCGATGCTCCGAAGCATATGTCAACTGATAATTGATCTTCCCTTCCAAACATTAACTTGTAGGGTGAGAACCTAGTGGCATCTTTGCGTTGCAGTTATAAGCATGTACCAATGCACTTACTTGCTGACTCCATTTAGGTTTATCTTTGGGATGAAGGGTGCCCAGCATATCTAGCAGCATGCGGTTAAAGGGCTCAGGCTGTGGATCACCTTGCGGATGGTAAGTGGTGGTCCTAGACTTTTTCACTCCCCACAATGATAGCATTTCCTTAATCAACCGGCTTTCAAAGTCTCTCCCTTGGTTGGAGTGGATGCGCTGAGGTTCCCCATAGTGCACAAAGAACTTTTCGACTTTAGTAGCATAGGCTTGAGTGTAGCGTGTAAAGTGATCAGTCACTACCAGACTATTACTCATGTTTTTGGAATCAGGCTCTAAGCACAAAAAGTCTATGTAGACAAGCTACATTGGTGTGCCAGTTGAAATGTTTACCAACTTGGCAGTTTTTGTAGCTGGGCCTCTCTCTGTAAGTACCTGTTGCAGGTTTTGATGTACTGTTCTACATCTGCTGTCAATTTTGGCCAGTAAACACGAGCTTTTGCAGGGTTTATGGTTCTTTCACTGCCTAAGTGCCCCATTTGGTCATGTAAGGCCTTTAGTACTATTTGCTTGAACTTGCTGGGAAGGACCAATTGTGTTCGTATAACTTTATCTTGTCCCACTGTGACTTCTCTGTGCAGTAGGCCATGTTTTACTTTAAGCCTGGGCCACTCGTGGTATAGCAAGACATTCCTTTGGCCATTAGATCTCAGTTTTGATACATCTTTTCCTTTGCTTAAGACTTTCAATATAGGCATAATCATAGGATAATTATATTGTTCTCTCATGACATCAACTTTGGTGAGCTGCGGTAAAGTGCTGAGATCCAGAGCTGCAAAGTTATAGTATGCAGTTGGAATACAAGATTCTGGGGGTCCCAGACAGTCAGCTAAGCAGGTTACTGTAGTAGAACACTGCTCTTCATGATCAAACTTTTGGCAAAGAGCTCAGACTGATTGTTCAGACATTTAACCCATTCAGTCTTGGCTTCTGGTCTCCGAGCTAAAGTACCTGCATCAGTGTGGTTTAACCCAGGGTGGTATTCAACTGAGTATTCATAGGTTGACAATGTTGAGACCCAACTGTGTCCTGTGGTGTCCAATTTAGCTGATGTTTGAACATACGTGGGTTGTTTACTAGAATTTTCACCCCATACAAGTACTTATGGTATTGATAGACTACGGACCACTTTAAAGCCAGGAACTTGAGCTCGTGTACAGGGGAATTTTTCTTTGAAGGTGTTGGGCTCCTACTAGCAAATGCCACTGAGCGCAGTCCTTTCTCGTATTCTTGGTAGAGAACAGCTCCAAGGCCACTCAGGCTGGCATCAGTGTGTAGTACATAAGGCTTGGTAGAATCAGCATAGGCCAAGACTGGGGCATGGGTGAGCTGGTGGATGATGTCATAGAAAGCTGTGTCACATTCAGGAGTCCATCTGTTTCCAAATTATTCATTTGGTCTGAAGTAAACCTTGTCTCCCTCTTTGACAGCATTTTTTTCTGTACTTGTGGCTGGTGGGAGGGTAACCTTGGGTTAAGTTTAACAATGGCCTGATTATTTTGGTATAGTCTTTAACAAATCACCTGTAATAGCGACAGAATCCCAGAAATCTTTGGAGTTCTTTCAGGTTAGTGGGCCTTGGCCAGGTGGTGAGTGCCTCGACTTTACTGGAGTCTGTTTGCATGCCCTCTAAAGAAACAATGTGCCCCACATACTTCATTGATTTCTGGAAAAAACTGACTTTTGTTATTGGACAGCTTGAGACTGAATTCTTCCAGATGGTCTAGGACTTTGAACAGGCAAGCCTCATGGTCTTCCAGGGTCTTACCGAAAACTGTTACATCATCCAGGTAGACCAAACATTCGAGGAGGTTCATGTCCTCTACAGCCCACTCTATGAACCTCTGGAAGGTGGCTGGCACTCTGGATATCCTTTGGGGCATATGCAGAAATTCATAGAAGCCCAAGGGACAGATAAAGGCTGTTTTTTTCCCTGTCTTCTGATGCCATCGGAATCTGGTAGTATCCACTCCAGAGATCCAGTACGGAAAGCCACTTGCTCCCATTCAGACAATCTAGGGCATCATGAATACGAGGCATGGTGTATTGATCTGGAATGGTTCTCCGGTTTAGTGTTCTATAGTCAACGCACATTTACACATCACCCTTCTTTTTCCGGACCACCACTATCGGGATGAGTAAGGGCTGTGTGACTCTTGTATGATACTTGCAGCAAGCATTTCCTGGAGATGGCGTCTGACATTGTCGATGTCTGCAGGAGCCAGTCATCGAGATCTTTCCCTAAAGGGCCTGTCATTGTGGAGCCTGATGTGGTGTGCAGCACTCTCAACACATCTGACATCCCACTCCCGGCGGGAGAGTACTTGAGTTCTTTGAGCCAGTTTCTCACTAATCCTGTTTCTCCAATTGGTTGGTATGGGTGACTCCCCAAAATCAAACACATCAGGTGAGAGTTCACGTGCGGCATTAGGTGGGCATTTGGATGGCAGCACAATGGTGTCAGCACTGTATACTTTTGCCAGTGTGTAACCTCGGTTCACCTAGACTTCTCGGTCAGTAACATTTTGTAGCTGTACCACCACTCTTCTTGCATAGGCATGGCACATACAGGTAGCACACTAGGCTTGACCAGTAGCTCTGCAGGCAGCTTTCCTTCTTCTGGGGCATCCAACGTCAATATTCTATTTGTCATATCTTTACACAGTCGTACTTCACCACTAACAGTACATTCAGCATTTGGAGGGAGGACTATGGTAGAAGGGTCTTTTTTCCAGACAATCCGACAGGCTCATCCTGATCTTTTGGTTCAGACTGCTGTTGGGTATATGCTTTTTGGACTAGTGCGCAGACATTCAGAGCTTTTCCAGGCTTGCTTTGTTGAATTTCCTAGCATAACTGAGCAAGACGTCTGAGCATGTGTGCATTTGTACCAATTAGTACAGGGACTCTATGGTGCAATCCAGAAGGAGGACATATCATAGAAACATAACAACGTAGAAGTTGATGGCAGAGAAGGACCGCAAGGCCCATCTTGTTTGCCCAATTTTTTGTACCTTATGAATGTGCCATAGGCCTTTACTCTGTCAATTGCCTCTCTATTCATACTCATCTGTACTGCTCCCTTATGCCTATCCCATGCCTGTTTAAAGCCCTGCACTGTATTCATATCCACCACTTCCTGAGGTAGACCGTTTCATGCATCCACCACCCTTTCTGTGAAAAAGAATGTCCTCACATTACCCCTTAATCGGCCTCCTTCTAATCTAATGCTGTGTCCTCTTGTCCTTCTACTTTTCTTATATTGAAACATGTTAGATTCTTTCACCTTGTTAATGCCCTTAAGATTTTTGAATGTTTCACTCTTATCACCTCTCTCCCTCCTTTGCTCTAGGGTATGCATATTGTGCTCCATTAATATCAGAGCCAAGGTCTCCACTGGATCTCCCACATTGGCCACAGACGAGGGAAATGAGAGTCGTACCTTTAAATAACCAAGATAGATCTAGGACGTTTCACTTCACCCCCATACATGCAATTCTTCAAAAGACTGAATGGGATGGTTGGAAAGGTGCTTGTCATACCAGTCTTAAAAGATTGTTGTGACCTGAGACCCGCTATCTAGGAAGGCTCACACTGGAATCTTGTTCACATTTACTGTAGTCTCCATAGACAGGCCTACCAAGTCTGACTAGTTTGAGAAGGAATTGTCAGGAACTTGGACTGCTGACCTTGCGATATATACATTTTACGTGACAGGGCTAAATTTCCACTGGTACTGCCTCGCCTTGGATGCCTCTCCGCTAGGAATCTATCTCTTACCCTGGCAGGGTCATCTTTGGAATGGCACTCTCGCTTCATGTGACTGTCTTTATCACATTTGTAGCAAAATACAGTCTCTCGGGGTCGATGCGGCTGTGTTGGAATGTCACGGTTTGGCTGAGATTCCTGGTTAGAAGGTGAGAGCAGGTGCACGTTGGTAGCTTGAACTGGAGCACTTGCAGTGGTGAATTCTTGTTGAGCAGATGTGCTACACCCCATCAATTCCTTCATCATGGCAGACAATTTACTGAGTTGAGTCACTAAGCTGCTAGCTGTAGAAGGGGCTTGGGCACAGGTGCCCACTTCCATGGCCAGTGCATTGCTCCGAGCATCCTGGGCTTCATCAGAAGTAACGTTGGCCTTAACTCCAGCTTTCAATTCTCGAAGTTCTTTAAGAACTTCTTGGAGTCCAGCATCATCACGGATTGATCCCTCAGTCTGGAATAGAGGTGACAGTGGCCACAGTAGCACAGGGTTCCCCTGAGTCTTCCTCCTCCTTGGCTTCTCAGACTTCTTTTACCAGCATGTAGTAGGGGGGAAGGTTAGCTCTTTGATCGTGTAATCGCAACTTAAGTAGTACCCAGCTTAAATACTTAGCAGACTTGAGTATCGGGTTAGTAGCCCTCAAAGATCTACTAATGTCTAAAGCAGGTCCCCAGAGGCTTTTCCCTAAGCGTTTTCCTTTTTCGACTTCAGAGCATTGCCAGTCCTGCACTAGGGTAGTAATAGAGTCCATCTAGGTCTCTAAATCATCTTCCCCATTTGGCAGGGTGAGTGTGCCCAAAAACATTCATAGCCTGCAATAAGATTCATTGCTGATTGCTGACACAAATCAAACAAAGAGGCAGAAGACACTGCAGAGCAGGACACTGCAGCACAGGAGCTAGCACAACAAAACTCACCCAAATCAGGAACCAAAACAAAAAAAGCAAAATTGAAATCCAAAAAACTTCTGATCATAGGAGACTCCATGATTCGGGGAGTTGATACCCATCTCCAGCCAGGGGTAATGGTCAGATGTCTCCCAGGTACATCAGCATGGAGAGACACTGACCGCATTGTTAAAATTGTTCACAAAGCAGGAGAAAACATTGATGTCCTAGTACACATAGGGACTAATGATCTCGCCAGCCGGTCAGTTGTGGAGACCAAGGAAAACCTGACCAGGCTGGGTGACAACCTATTATCCATTTCGTCCGGCATCTCCTTCTCTGAGATCCTGCCAGTCTGGGAGAGGGGAGCAGATGGACGGAAGGTCAAAGAAGGGGAGATAGGGGAGCTAAACACGTGACTCAAGGGCTGGTGCCAGGAAAAAGGACACAGATTTGTAGGGAACTGGCAAAAGTTCTGGGAGCGAAAGTTCTTTAAATTTGATGGACTGCATCTGACTAAGGAGGAGTCAGTGCATTGGGGCAGAAGTTTGACGCCTTTGCAGAATATTTAAACTAGCAATGGGGAGAGGGTGCAGCACCTCAAACGTTGAATGGGAAGAACATCCTCTCCCTTAGCTAGTGGTCAAACAGGGATTCAGCATGTTTGCAGTTCATTTGCATCACCAGGTAAGAAAAAGGTTTGTCTCCCATACGACACACAGGGTAATGCCAAACCTCACCCAACAACTAACACACCAAAATCTGGCCAATGGAAAATCACGTACACAAATGCTCACAGCCTGGGAAATAAGATCCCAGACCTGCAGGCAAAAATGTCAGAGGCTAAACTGGACATAGTAGCAATTAGTGAGACGTGGTTTACCAGTAACCACACTTGGGAGACTTCAGTACCTGGCTATGTATTATGCAGAAGAGTCTGAGGTGCAAAAAGGGGAGAAGGAGTGGCCCTGTATGTCAATGAAAATATCAAAGCTACAGAAATTCAGAATACACATAAGGAGCCAGAAGAACTGTGGGTCACCCTGGAAACAGGAAATGGGACAGCCATAAGAACTGGGGTTGTCTACAGGCCCCCAGACCAGGGGGAGGACAGAGACACATTACTGTTAGAAGATATACAAACATGAGAGCTAAAGGAGGTTCTGATAATGGGAGACTTCAACATGCCGGATACAGATTGGTCAATACCAGCAGGAACATCTGCCAGAACTAGACACATACTGGATTCTCTGCAGGGGAGGGCCTCAAACTGGGTACAGCAGTCCACAAGAGACAGGGCTATCCTAGATCTAGTACTGACTAACGGGAAGGGATCACAGATCTCCAGGTAGAAGGTCACCTGGAAACAGTGACCATCACATGGTATGGTTCAGTTTGGCTACTACATCTAAATCATCCCATTCCAAGGCAAAAATATGGGACTTCAGAGGAGCTAACTTTGATAAGATGGCCAACAGAGTTAAGCTAGCCATGGCAAAAAGAAACACAGGTGAGGGGGTACAGGCAAAGTGGGCAAGCATTAAGGATGCAATACTTGAAGCAACATCCCATTGTGTTAGACAGAAAAGGAAGTCCAAAAGAAGAATGAAACCACTTTGGTTCTCAAATACAGTAGCAGAAAAGGTCTTAGCCAAAAGGCTGGCCTTCAGGAAATATAAGGGAACACAGCGGGATGAAGATAGGGAGGCATACCAAACTGCCCTAAGGGAAGCAGGAAGGCAGAGGCAGACAAAGTCCCAAACTGAGGAAACACTAGCACAAACAGTAAAAGAAGGTGACAAGACTTTTATAGATACATTAGTGAAAGGAGAAAGTCCAGAGGGGTATTGCTAAGTTTAATGGAGAAAAGGGAGCATGGAGGAGGAGGACCTTGTAAAGGCATCTATCCTAAATAGATACTTTGCTCAGTATTTACTGAAGAGAAGGTAGGCAGGGCCCACAGCTCAGCATCATGGACACAGGGGAGGGAGGTGAGCACTACTCCTTCACAAAAGAAAGGGTCCTACAAGAGCTTGCTAAGCTCAGGGTGGATAAGGCAATGGGACCTGATGGCATACATCCCAGGGTACTTAAGGAGCTAAAGGTGGAACTAGCAGAGCCATTAGCAGAACTGTTTAGTGAGTCTCTGAGCACAGGAGAGGTCCCAGAAGACTGGAGAAGGGCTCATGTGATCCCGATCCACAAGAGTGGTAGCAGGGAGGAGGCAAGGAACTACAGACCAGTCAGTCTTACCTTAGTAGTGGGCAAGATTATGGAGGCACTCCTTAAGGAAAGGATAGTGCAACACCTGGAATCCATAGGGGCACTGGATCCAAGACAGCATGGGTTTACAAAAGGAAGGTCCTGTCAAACTAATCTCATAGATTTCTTTGACTGGGTAACCAGAGTGGTGGACCAAGGGGAGCAGTTGATGTTGCCTACCTTGACTTCAGCAAAGCTTTTGACACTGTTCCACGTGAAGATTGATAAATAAGCTGGGTAGGCTCGGGTGGGTCAGAAGTTGGTCAACTAGGTGGCAAACTGGTTGACGGGCAGAAACAGAGAGTGGTGGTAAATAGTATACAGTCAGAAGAGATGCAGGTCATGGGCAAAATTGTGCTCAGTTCTGGGGCCAGTCCTCTCAACATCTTCATTAGTGACCTTGCAGATGGACTCTAGAGGGTAAGGCTTGTCTGTTTGCAGATGACACCAAGATCTGCAACAGAGTAGATGATCCAGATGGGGTGGACAGAATGAGAAGAGATCTGGATAAACTAGCAAAATGGTCAGAAGAGTGGCAACTGGGATTTAATGCAAAGAAGAGCAAAATCGTGCACATAGGGAAGAGAAACTCTGAAGCCAGCTATAGGCTGGGAGGGGAGTTGCTAGCAGTCACAAAGGAAGAAAGAGACTTGGGCATCATCATCACTGATGACCTGAAATCATCCAAGCAGACCCTAAAGCAGTAGGTAAGGCTAGGGGGTGTTAGTGTATTAGTAGGGGTATCACAAGTCATAATAGGGAGGTAATAATCCCTCTTTACAAGACACTGGTTAGGCCCCATCTGGAGTACTGCATGCAGTATTGGTGGCCACACCTTCACAAGGACATTAATCAAATTGAGGCAGTCCAGAGAAGGGCAACCAAAATGGTGCAGGGACTGCATCAGAAGACATATGAAGACAGATTAACAGAGCTCAATATGTATACCCTTGAGCAAAGGAGGGAGAGAGGTGATATGATCGAGACATTCAAACACCTTAAGGGCATTAACAAGGTGAAAGAGTCTAACATGTTTAAATATAAGAAAAATAGCAGGACAAAAGGACACAGCATGAGATTAGATGGGGGCCGATTAAGGGGGAATGTAAGGAAATTCTTTTTCACAGAAAGGGTGATGGATGCATGGAATGGCTTACCACAAGAAGTGGTGGCTATGAATACAGTGCAGGGCTTCAAACAGGCATGGGATAGGCATAAGGGAGCAATACAAATGACTATGAATAGATAGGCCACTGACAGAGCAAAGGCCGATGGCACATTTATAAGGTAGAAAAAGAAATGGGCAGACTGGATGGGCCTTGCGGTCCTTATCTGCCGTCAACTTCTATGTTTCTATGTTTCTATGGTCCAGTCTTACTCGGTCTAGCTCACTGGGGGACACACCTCCCTTCCTGATAAGCTGACAGAGGTTCACCTTGTCTTTGTTTAACAGCCTTGAATTTCTACATTAATTCCTCAGCAGTGTCGGTGCTCCCAAAGACATGCTCCAGAGCAGACAGGTGCTCCTGGACACTGGCATCGGGTTAGTAGCCCTCAAAGATCTACTAATGTCTAAAGCAGGTCCCCAGAGGCTTTTCCCTAAGCGTTTTCTTTTTTTGACTTCAGAGCATTGCCAGTCCTGCACTAGGCTAGTAACAGAGTCCATCTAGGTCTCTAAATCATCTTCCCCATTTGGCAGGGTGAGTGTGCCCAAAAACATTCATAGCCTGCAATAAGATTCATTGCTGATTGCTGACACATAAAGAGGAGCAGGAGCTGGAGCAAACAGGGGTGTCACTACTGGGATGGATGCAGAAGTAGACACGAGCACAGGTGTGGGCATAGAGGCAGCAGCAGACACAAGTGCTGAGGATGACTCTGGGGAGGGGGTACCTTTGGGGGGTCAAACAGTTTTTTCAAGTCACCTAGGGTTTGACCCCTGGTTTGTAACAGTTTGGTAATTGTATCCTTTAACCCTTCAGCTTTGGGGGGGTTCTTCAGCCCAAGATGTGACACTGAACACGTGCACAACTCTCCATACCATTTTAGGTTCCTCCAACACAACCACAGGAGGAACTCTAGGGGGATCTATAGGAAGACTACATTCCACCAGTGCCATTATAGTTTGATTAGTCCTGCCCATAAGATGAGTCCTCACTACAGCTTTACTAAGGCATTTTATGGGATTCAGTGCTCCCTCAGTGGTGTCCTTACTTGTGCCCCGAAGAATGTCCAAAAGCATTAAAGCCTTATGGAAGTTACCTCATCTGCCTTGCACCAATCAAGTAAATACCGTACAGGCATGTTAATTTCAGCAGTTCCAATTCCTGGATCAGAAATTTGTTCCATTTTGATGCCAGTGCTCATTATGTTGATTGCGTGCATGCACAAAAAACATATTGCAGCGGCTTTCCAGAAGCAGGTTGTGGAGGCACGGCACTGTTGTGGCCAATGCCCCCACAGCCTGTAAAGGCTTGGCCTGCTTTCCCCAATGCCATGGCATGCTGCTGCTGACACTAGTTCAGCCAGCATGCCACCATCTTGAAATGTTTCAGCTGCAGCAATCAGGGGTCGCCTCATCATTGCAGCGTCAGCAGAACCTCTGTAATGAGGGAGCAACCCGTCATTGCTGGGCGGAACTTGATGACTGTAATATTGTTTTTGAACATGGCGAGTGGCCTGCCGCCTGTTCACAAACAATATTAATTACCCCCCAAGTGCCGAGGGGGTGCTCAATCCCCCTTGGAAGCATGTAACCCCCCAACGACAATGTTTTTGCCGATGGGGGCCCTGATCCCCGTCGGCTTCAGTCCCCCTCTTAGTTACAGTTGCCGATGGGGGAGCCTACTCCCCATCAACATTATGTCCCCCATCCTACTTTGATTTGCCAATGGGGAGCCCACTCCCCATCGGCATAATGCCCCCCACAAACACCCAGTACATTAGTGCTGAGGGGGGTGTCCAGTCCTCCTTGGCTGTTGTGCCCCTTTGTGCCGATGGGGGTGCCCAATCCCCATTGGATACAGTTGCCCCAAGAAACACTCCATTGGCATGTTGGGAGCCCACCCCAGTGCCACATGCTCTGTAAAAAAAAAAGATCCTGCGATTTTTTTTTAAATCTGAGAAAAAGAAAACAGTGCCTCGCGGCTCCCTGCCCCCTCCCACAACCCCGCCCACCCACTCCACACCTGCCTCCTCACACCCTTTCCTTACCCCATACTTACCTCCGGAGTCTGGCGTGATGATCTTCAGTGGACCGGGAACACGTCTGCACTCTTCAAAGCTGACCGCGAACTGAGGAAATGCCGGTGAGCTGTATAATGGAATAAATAGGGTTTTATCAACTTTTATGCATATCTCAGGCATTTTTTTTATTTTGGCACCAGATTTTCAACATGGGGTTTTTGGGACCCCTCCTCATGAATTCTATCACTGTCATGGTGTTATTTGGCCCCGAAAGGTGATTTCGCGGTCACTGCGTGGAATCACCTTTCGAGACTGACTAATGAAACGACAGTGCCAGTGTTCATGAGGTGGGGTCTCAAAAACTGTATTTTGCAAATTTGGTGAGAAAAATCCCAAAAATGACTGTTCTATGAACGTGCACTGCGCTGTTGCTACCCACACTCGTAACTTCGCTGCTTTGCAATATTATCACTCCAGATTTTCAACATTGCCATTTTTCCTCACCTCCTTATGAACAGTGCAGCTGTTATTTTTCACATCATGGTCAAAATATGTTTTTGCTCTTCTGGCACAGAATAGCGTTGTCATAGTGGGAAATCAGTGTTTGGGACACATTAAGAAAATGACAGTGACACTGTTCATGAGCAGAGGTCCTAAAATGCCTATGTTGAAAATTTTGTGATGAAACTCCATTAAAAATGATTGTATTACGAGCATGCATCATGCAGTTTCCACTCACCCTTGTAACTTTGTAAATTAGTAATATTTTCACGCCAGATTTTCAACACTGGCATTTTTTCACACCTCCTTATGAACAGTACAGTTGTCATTTTTCACATCCTGCCTGACCTTTGTTTTCACGCTTCTGGTGCAGAATACCACAGTCACTGTCAGAAATCAGTGTTTGGGACAGATTAGGATCCAGCGAGTGAGAGAGGGGGAGTGGATTTCTTTGTGGACAGAAAAAGGCGGCAATTCAGGCAGCAGCCCAGTACAAAAGGCCAGCCTGCAGTGCCAGCAGAAACAGAATGAACAAGTGAGAGAGGGGGAGTGAGTGAGCTCACTGGAGCTGTGTTGGGACTGCTGCAGATTTCTTTGTGGGTAGAAAAAGCCACCAACACAGGCAGGAGCCATGTACAAAAGGGCAGCCTGCAGTGCCGGGAGACACAGAATGAGTGAGTGAGGGAGGGGGAGTGAGTGAGCTTAATGGAGCACTGTTGGGACTGCTGTGGATTTCTTTGAGGGCAGCAAAAGGCTGCAATACACGCAGAAGCCCAGTACTAAAGGGCAGCCTGCAGCGGTGGGAGAAACACAATGAGCGCATGAGAGAGGGGGAATGAATGAGCTCAAAAGAACTCTATTGTGACTGCTGCAGAATTCTTTGTGGGCAGAAAAAGGTGGCAATGCAGGCAGGAGCCCAGTACAAAAGGGCAGCCTGCAGCACTGCAGAAACGGAATGAGTGAGGGAGAGAGGGGGAGTAAGCAAGCTCAGTGGAGAGCAGCCTGCAGTGCAGGGAGACACAGAATGCATGAGTGAGGGAGGGGGAGTGAGTGAGCTAAATGGAGCTCTGTTGGGACTGCTGCGGATTTCTTTGAGGGCAGAAAAAGTCAGTAATGCATGCAGGGGCCCAGTGCAAAAGGGCAGCCTGCAGTGGCAGGAGAAACAGAATGAGCGAGTGAGAGAGAGGGTGTGAACGAGCTCAACAGAGCTCTGCCATGACTGCTGCGGATTTCTTTGTGGGCAGAAAAAGGTGGCAACACAGGCAGGAACCCTGTACAAAAGGGTAGCCTGCAGTGCCAGGAGAAACAGAATGAGCGAGTGAGACAGGGGGAGTGAGCGACCTCAACAGAGCTCTGTTGTTGCACCTGTGGATTTCTTTGTGGGAAGAAAAGGGTGCCAACGCAGGCAGGAGCCCATTACAAAAGGGCAGCCTGCAGCACCAGGATAAACGCAACAAGCAAGTGAGAGGAGGGAGTGAGCATGCTCGACGGAGCTCTATCATGACTCCTGTGGACTTCTTTGTGGACAGAAAAAGGTGGCAATGCAGCCAGCAGCCCAGTACAAAAGGCCAGCCTGCAGCACCGGCAGAAACGGAACAAGTGAGTGAGAGAGGGGGAGTGAGCGAGCTCAACGTAGCTATGTTGGGACTGCTGCAGATTTCTTTGTGGGCAGAAAAAGGCCCCAACGCTAGCAGAAGCCCAATACAAAAGGACATCCTGCAGTGCTGGGAGACACAGAATGAGCGAGTGAGGGAGGGGGAGTGAGTGAGCTCAACGGAGCTCTGTTGAGACTGCTACAGATTTCTTTGTGGGCAGAAAGAGTCAGCAATACATGCAGGGGTCCAGTACAAAAGAGCAGCTTGCAGCGGCGGGAGAATCAGAATGAGCGCGTGAGAGAGAGGGAGTGAGCAACACAACGGAGCTCCATCATGACTGCTGTGGATTTCTTTGTGGGCAGAAAAAGGCGGCAATACAGGCAGGAACCCAGTACAAAAGGGCAGCCTGCAGCACCGGCAGAAAAGGAATGAGCGCGTGAGAGAGAGGGAGTGAGCATGCTCAACGGAGCTCTGTTGGGACTGCTGCAGATTTCTTTGTGGCCAGAAAAAGGTGCCGACAGAGGCAGAAGCCCAGTACAAAAGGTCAGCCTGCAGCACCAGGAAAAACAGAATAAGCAAATGAGACAGAGGGAGTGAGCGACCTCAGTGGAGCTCTGTTGGAACACCTGCGGATTTCTTTGTGGGCAGAAAAAGGCTGCAATGCATGCAGGGGCCCAATACAAAAGGGCAGCCTGCAGCGCCGGGAGAAACAGAATGAGTGAGTGAGAGAGGGGGAGTGAGCGAGCTCAAAAGAACTCTATTGTGACTGCTGCAGATTTCTCTGTGGGCAGAAAAAGGCGGCGACATAGGCAGGAGCCCAGTACAGAAGGGCAGCCTGCAGCACCAGCAGAAACGGAATGAGCGAGTGACAGAGGGGGAGTGAGCGAGCTCAGCGGAGAGCAGCCTGCAGCGTGGGGAGATGCAGAACGAGTGAGTGAGGGAAGGGGAGTGAGTGAACTTAATGGCGCTCTGTTGGGACTGCTGTGGATTTCTTTGTGGGCAGAAAAAGTCAGCAATGAACGCAGGGGCCTAGTACAAAAGGGCAGTTGCAGCACTGGCAGAAATGTAACAAGCGAGTGAGAGAGAGACAGAGAGAGTGAGCGAGCTCAACGGAGCTCTGTCGGGACTGTTACAGACTTCTTCTGCAGAAAAAGGTGCCAACAGAGGCAGGAGCCCAGCACAAAAGGCCAGCCAGCAATGCCTGCAGAAACAGAACGAGCGAGTGAGACAGGAGGAGTGTGAGCTTAATGGAGCTATGTCGGGACTGTTGCAGATTTCTTTGTGGGGACAAATAGCACCCAACGCAAGCAAGAGCCCAGTATAAAAGGGCAGCCTGCAGCACCAGGAGACAGAATGAGCGAGTGAGGGAAGGGGAGTGAGTGAGCTCAATGGAGCTCTGTTGGGACTGCTGCAGATTTTTTTGTGGGCAGAAAAAGGCTGCAATGCATGCAGGAGCCCAGTACAAAAGGGCAGCCTGCAGCACCGGCAGAAACAGAACAAGCGAGGTGAGAGAGGGGGAGTGAGCAAGCTCAATGAAGCTCTATCGTGACTGCTGTGGGAGATACAGAATAAGCGAGTGAGGAAGAGGGAGTGAGTGAGCTGAACGGAGTTCTTCTGGGACTGCTGCAGATTTCTTTGTGGGCAGAAAAAGGCAGCAATGCACACAGGGACCCAGTATAATAGGGCAGACTGCAGCAGCGGGAGAAACAGAACAAGCGAGTGACAGAGGGGGAGTGAGCGAGCTCAACAGAGCTCTATTGTGACTGCTGCGGATTTCTTTGTGGGCAGAAAAAGGTGGCAATGCAGGCAGGGGCCCAGTACAAAAGGTCAGCCTGCAGTGCCAGCAGAAACAGAACGAGCAAGTGAGAGAGGGGGAGTGAGTGAGCTCACCGGAGCTGTGTCGGGACTGCTGCAGATTTCTTTGTGGGCAGAAAAAGCCACCAACACAGGCAGGAGCCCAGTACAAAAGGGCAGCCTGCAGTGCAGGGAGACACAGAACGAGCTAGTGAGGGAGGATGAGTGAGTGAGCTTAATGGAGCGCTGTTGGGACTGCTGTGGATTTCTTTGTGGGCAGAAAAAGGTGGCAATGCAGGCAGGGGCCCAGTACAAAAGGCCAGCCTGCAGTGCCAGCAGAAACAGAACGAGCAAGTGAGAGACGGGGAGTGCGTGAGCTCAAAAGAACTTTATTGCGACTGCTGCTGATTTCTTTGTGGGCAGAAAAAGGCGGCAATGCAGGCAGGAGTCCAGTACAAAAGGGCAGCCTGCAGCACTGCAGAAACGGAATGAGCAAGGGAGAGAGGGGGAGTGAGCAAGCTCAGTGGAGAGAAGCCTGCAGTGCGGGGAGACACAGAATGCATGAGTGAGGGAGGGGGAGTGAGTATGCTAAATGGAGCTCTGTTGGGACTGCTGCAGATTTCTTTGTGGGCAGAAAAAGTCAGTAATGCATGCAGGGGCCCAGTGCAAAAGGGCAGCCTGCAGTGGCAGGAAAAACAGAACGAGCGAGTGAGAGAGAGGGGGTGAACGAGCTCAATAGAGCTCTGCCGTGACTGCTGCGGATTTCTTTGTGGGCAGAAAAAGGCGGCAACACAGGCAGAAGCCCTGGACAAAAGGGTAGCCTGCAGTGCCAGGAGAAACAGAATGAGTGAGTGAGACAGGGGGAGTGAGCGACCACAACAGAGCTCTGTTGTTACACCTGTGGATTTCTTTGTGGGCAGAAAAGGGTGCCAATGCAGGCAGGAGCCCATTACAAAAGGGCAGCCTGCAGCGCCAGGATAAATGCAATGAGCAAGTGAGAGGGGGGAGTGAGCGAGCTCAATGGAGCTCTATCATGACTCCTGTGGATTTCTTAGTGGACAGAAAAAGGCGGCAACGCAGGCAGCAGCCCAGTACAAAAGGCCAGCCTGCAGCGCCGGCAGAAATGGAACAAGTGAGTGAGAGAGAGGGAGTGAGCGAGCTCAACGTAGCTATGTCTGGACTGCTGCAGATTTCTTTGTGGGCAGAAAAAGGCCCCAACACTAGCAGGAGCCCAGTACAAAAGGACATCCTGCAGTGCTGGGAGACACAGAATGAGCGAGTGAGGGAGAGGGAGTGAATGAGCTCAACAGAGCTCTGTTGAGACTGCTTCAGATTTCTTTGTGGGCAGAAAAAGTCAGCAATACATGCACGGGCCCAGTTCAAAAAAGCAGCTTGCAGCGGCGGGAGAATCAGAATGAGTGAGTGAGAGAGAGGGAGTGAGCAACACAATGGAGCTCCATCATGACTGCTGTGGATTTCTTTGTGGGCAAAAAAAGGCGGCAATGCAGGCAGGAGCCCAATACAAAAGGGCAGCCTGCAGCACTGGCAGAAATGGAGTGAGCGCGTGAGAGAGAGGGAGTGAGCATGCTCAACGGAGCTCTGTTGGGACTGCTGCAGATTTCTTTTGTATTGTGAAAGGTGCCAACAGAAGCAGAAGCCTAGTACAAAAGGTCAGCCTGCAGCACCAGGAGAAACAGAATGAGCGAGTGAGATGAGGAGGAGCTACCTCAATGGAGCTCTGTTGGAACACCTGCGGATCTCTTTGTGGGCAGAAAAAGGCTGCAATGCACACAGGGGCCCAATACAAAAGGGCAGCCTGCAGTGCCAGGAGAAACAGAATGAGCGAGTGAGAGAGGGGGAGTGAGCGAACTCAAAAGAGCTCTATTGTGACTGCTGCAGATTTCTCTGTGGGCAGAAAAAGGCGGCGACATAGGCAGGAGCCCTGTACAGAAGGACAGCCTGCAGCACCGGCAGAAACGGAATGAGTGAGTGACAGAGGGGGAGTAAGCGAGCTCAGCAGAGAGCAGCCTGCAGCGTAGGGAGATGCAGAACAAGCGAGTGAGGGAGGGGAGGGAGGAACTTACGCACTCTGTTGGGACTGCTGTGATTTCTTTGGGCAGAAAAGTCAGCAATGCACGCAAGGGCCCAGTACAAAAGGGCAGCCTGCAGCACCGGCAGAAACGGAACGAGCGAGTGAGAGAGAGAGAGAGTGAGCGAGCTCAACGGAGCTCTGTTGGGACTGTTACAGACTTCTTTCTGGCAGAAAAAGGTGCCAACAGAGGCAGAAGCCCAGTACAAAAGGCCAGCCAGCAACGTCTGCAGAAATGGAACGAGCAAGTGAGACAGGAGGAGTGTGAGCTTAATGGAGCTGTGTCGGGACTGCTGCAGATTTCTTTGTGGGGAGAAATAGCACCCAACGCAAGCAAGAGCCCTGTACAAAAGGACAGCCTGCAGCGCCGGGAGACAGAATGAGCAAGTGAGGGAGGGGGAGTGAGTGAGCTCAATGGAGCTCTGTTGGGACTGCTGCGGATTTCTTTGTGGGCAGAAAAAGGCTGCAATGCACGCAGGGGCCCAGTACAAAAGGGCAGCCTGCAGCACCGGCAGAAACAGAATGAGCGAGTGAGAGAGGGGGAGTGAGCAAGCTCAACGAAGCTCTATCGTGACTGCTGTGGGAGATACAGAATAAGCGAGTGAGGAAGAGGGAGTGAGTGAGCTGAACGGAGTTCTTCTGGGACTGCTGCAGATTTCTTTGTGGGCAGAAAAAGGCAGCAATGCACACAGGGACCCAGTACAAAAGGGCAGACTGCAGCAGCGAGAGAAACAGAATAAGCGAGTGACAGAGGGGGAGTGAACAAGCTCAACAGAGCTCTATTGTGACTGCTGCGGATTTCTTTGTGGGCAGAAAAAGGCGGCAATGCAGGCAGCAGCCCAGTACAAAAGGGCAGCCTGCAGTGCCGGGAGACACAGAACAAGTGAGTGAGGGAGGGGGAATGAGTGAGCTTAATGGAGTGCTGTTGGGACTGCTGTGGATTTCTTTGTGGGCAGCAAAAGGCTGCAATACATGCAGAAGCCCAGTACAAAAGGGCAGCCTGCAGCGGCGGGAGAAATACAATGAGTGCGTGAGAGAGGGGGAGTGAGCGAGCTCAAAAGAACTCTATTGCGACTGCTGCAGATTTCTTTGTGGGCAGAAAAAGGCAGCAATGCAGGCAGGAGCCCAGTACAAAAGGGCAGCCTGCAGCACTGCAGAAATGGAATAAGCGAGGGAGAGAGGGGGAGTGAGCAAGCACAGTGGAGAGCAGTGCGGGGAGTCACAGAATGCATGAGTGAGGGAAGGGGAGTGAGTGAGCTAAATGGAGCTCTGTTGGGACTGCTGTGGATTTATTTGTAGGCAGAAAAAGTCAGTATTGCATGCAGGCGTCCAGTGCAAAAGGGCAGCCTGCAGTGCCAGGAGAAACAGAATGAGCGAGTGAGACAGGGGGAGTGAGCAACATCAACAGAGCTCTGTTGTTACATCTGTGTATTTCTTTGTGGGCAGAAAAGGGTGCCAATGCAGACAGGAGCCCATTACAAAAGGGCAGCCTGCAGCGCCAGGATAAACGCAACGAGCAAGTGAGAGGGGGATTGAGTGAGCTCAAAGGAGCTCTATCATGACTCCTGTGGATTCCTTTGTGGACAGAAAAAGGCGGCAATGCAGGCAGCAGCCCAGTACAAAAGGCCAGCCTGCAGCACCGGCAGAAACGGAACAAGTGAGTGAGAGAGGGGGAGTGAGTGAGCTCAACGTAGTTATGTTGGGACTGCTTCAGATTTCTTTGTGGGCAGAAAAAGTCAGCAATACATGCAGGGGCCCAGTACAAAAGAGCAGCTTGCAGCGGCAGGAGAAACAGAATGAGCGAGTGAGAGAGAGGGAGTGAGCAACACAACAGAGCTCCGTCGTGACTCCTGTGGATTTCTTTGTGGGCAGAAAAAGGTGGCAATGCAGGCAGGAGCCCAGTACAAAAGGGCAGCCTGCAGCACTGGCAGAAATGGAATGAGCGTGTGAGAGAGAGGGAGTGAGCACACTCAACGGAGCTCTGTTGGGACTGCTGCAGATTTCTTTGTGGCCAGAAAAAGGTGCCAACAGAGGCAGAAGCCCAGTACAAAAGGTCAGCCTGCAGCACCAGGGAAAAACAGAATGAGTGATTGAGACAGAGGGAGTGAGCGACCTCAATGGAGCTCTGTTGGAACACCTGTGGATTTCTTTGTGGGCAGAAATAGGTGCTAGTGCAGGCAGGAGCCCAGTACAAAAGGGCAGGCTGCAGCGCCAGGAGAAACACAACAAGCAAGTGAGAGAGGGGGAGTGAGCGTGCTCAACGGAGCTCTATCGTGACTCCTGCGAATTCCTTTGTGGACAGAAAAAGGCGACAATCCAGGCAGCAGCCCAGTACAAAAGGCTAGCCTGCAGCACCAGCAGAAACGGAACGAGTGAGTCAGAGAGGGGGAGTGAGCGAGCTCACCGGAGCTGTGTCAGGAATGCTGCAGATTTCTTTGTGAGCAGAAAAAGCCACCAATGCAGGCAGAAGCCCAGTACAAAAGGGCAGCCTGCAGCGCAGGGAGACACAGAACGAGTGAGTGAGGAAGGTGGAGTGAGTGAGCTCAACAGAGCTCTGTTGGCACTGCTGTAGATTTCTTTGTGGGCAGAAAGAGGCTGCAATGCACACAGGGGCCAAGTACAAAAGGGCAGGCTGCAGCGGCCGGAGAAACACAATGAGCGAGTGAGAGAGGGGGAGTGAGTGAGTGAGCTCAAAAGAACTCTATTGTGATTACTGCAGATTTCTTTGTGGGCAGAAAAAGGCAGCAACGCAGGCAGGAGCCCAGTACAAAAGGGCAGCCTGCAGTGGCAGGAGAAACAGAAAAAAGGGCAGCCTGCAGCACTGCAGAAACAGAACGAGCGAGTGAGAGAGGGGGAGTGAGCAAGCTCAACGGAGAGCAGCCTGCAGCGTGGGAAGACAAAGAATGCGTGAGTGAGGGAGGGGGAGTGAGTGAGCCAAATGGAGCTCAGTTGGGACTGCTGCGGATTTTCTTTGTGGGCAGAAAAAGTCAGCAATGCATGCAGGGGCCCAGTACAAAAGGGCAGCCTTTAGTGGCAGGAGAAACAGAATGAGCGAATGAGAGAGGGGGTGTGTCAACGAGCTCAACAGAGCTCTGCCGTGACTGCTGTGGATTTCTTCGTGTGCAGAAAAAGGCAGCAACACAGGCAGGAGCCCTGTACAAAAAGGCAGCCTGCAGCACTGGCAGAAATGGAACGAGCAAGTGACAGAGGGGGAGTGAGCGAGCTCAACGGAGAGCAGCCTGCAGCATGGGGAGACGCAGAACAAGGGAGGGGGAGTGAGTGAGCTCAACGGAGCTCTGTTGGGACTGCTGCAGATTTCTTTGTGGGCAGAAAAAGTCAGCAAGGCACGCAGGGGCCCAGTACAAAAGGGCTGCCTGCAGCGTCAGGAGAAACAGAACGAGCGAGTGAGAGAGGGGGAGTGAGCAAGCTCAACGGAGCTCTGTCGTGACTGCTGCAGATTTCTTTGTGGGTATAAAAAGGTGGCAAAACAGGCAGGAACTCAGTACAAAATGGCATCCTGCAGCACCGGCAGAAACAGAACGAACGATTGAGAGAGAGAGGGAGTGAGCGAGCTCAATGGAGCTCTGTCGGGACTGCTACAGTCTTCTTTATGGCCAGAAAAAGGTGCCAACAGATGCGGGAGCCCAGTACAAAAGGCCAGCCAGCAGCACCGGCAGAAACTGAATGAGTGAGTGAGACAGGAGGAGTGAGTGAGCTTAATGGAGCTGTGTCGGGACTGCTGCAGATTTCTTTGAGGGGAGAAAAAGCCCCCAATGCAAGCAAGAGCCCAGTACAAAAGGGCAGCCTGCAGTGCCGGGAGACAGAATGAGTGAGTGAGGGAGGGAGTGAGTGAGCTCAATGGAGCTCTGTTGGAATTGCTGCAGATTTCTTTGTGGGCAGAAAAGGGCTGCAATGCACGCAGGAGCCCAGTACAAAAGGGCAGCCTGCAGCACCGGCAGAAACAGAACGAGTGAGTGAGAGAGGGGGAGTGAGCAAGCTCAACGAAGCTCTATCGTGACTGCTGTGGGCTCACATTGGATATGGGCAAGGAAGTAGTGGAATCTGGCACAATAGTGCTGGACTTCAGGAGGGCCGACTTTAGGAGGATGGGGGAAGTGGTAAAAGGGTACCTGGCCAGAATTCAATCTAGTATGGACACTAACCAGAGGTGGGAGCTCATAAAGCTGGGGATAGTGGAGGCAACCAAAACCTGCTGCAATGCCCAGAGCAAGAAGGCTAGGGCTAAGAAACCGATCTGGTTGAGCAAGGAGGTCATGGAAAAGGTAAGGAGGAGAAGAGCTGCCTTTAGGAAGTACAAGAAAACAGGGAGGGGGGAGGACAGGGAGGAGTACTTGACAGAATCAAAGGAGGTGACAAGGGCAGTAAGGGGAGCCAAAGCATCTACCGAACTCAGGCTGGCACAAGGCATTAAGAAGGGGGAGAAGGACTTCTTTAAGTACATCAGGGAGAAAAGGAGCTGTAAGGACCACATAGTAAGGATTAGGAAGGAGGGGGTTGGGTGGAAGCAGGGTGCGATAAGGTGGAAGCACTAAATGAGTACTCTGCTCAGTATTTACTAAAGAGAAGAGGGGGGTGACACCAGGTGGGAGAAATGGCAGAAGCAGGGGGAAAGTGGTGACAGATGGGGAAATCATGGAGAGCAGCTGCCGAGAGGGTTTGAAGGCACTGAGGGTGGACAAGGCGCCCAGGCCCAGATGGCATCCACCCCAGGGTACTGAAGGA
Source organism: Neoceratodus forsteri (assembly GCA_016271365.2). Classification (NCBI taxonomy): domain Eukaryota; kingdom Metazoa; phylum Chordata; order Ceratodontiformes; family Ceratodontidae; genus Neoceratodus; species Neoceratodus forsteri. The sequence continues at coordinate 48,454,344 of JADMNL010000027.1, forward strand.
GTGGCAGAGGTCCTTGCAGGACCTTTGGCAGACCTATTTAATGCCTCAACTACATTTGGGGTGTGTACCTCAGACTGGAGGATGGCTCATGTGGTGCCCCTCCACAAGAGTGGCCCCAAGGATGAACCAGGAAACTACAGACCAGTGAGCCTCACATCCATCGTGTAAGCTAATGGAGACTATCCTGAAGGAGAGGCTGGTGGCCCTCCTAGAGGCCAAAGGACTACAGGACAGCAGACAGCATGGCTTCATATGTGGCAGATCCTGCCAAACCAACCTGGTCGAGTTCTCCATGACTGGGTAACTAGGCAACTGGACAGGGCCATGCAGTGGATGTTCTGTATCTGGACTTCAGTAAGGCATCTGACTCAGTGCCACATGGAAGGCTGGGAAGGAAGTTAGTAGGCACAGGGGTGGGTACAAAGCTGGTGAGTTGGGTAGGAAACTGGCTGCAGGGAAGGCAACAGAGGGTGGTGGTGGTGGGAGCTCTCACCCAAGGGCAGTGACTGACGGTGTTCCACAGGGCTCGTGTTGGGACCAGTGTTGTTTGGGATATTCATTGCAGACATATCATGGGACATCAAGAGCAAGATCAGTCTGTTTGCTGATGATACCAAGGTAGGCGTGGTGGTGGATGACCTAGGGGATGGCAGGGGTTGCAGGATGATCTGGCAAAGCTTGAAACCTGGTCAGACACCTGGCAACTGGGCTTTAATGCCAAAAAGTGCAAGGTGCTGCATTTTGGGATGAAGAACCCAAGGAGGAGTTACCAACTAGGGGGAGTGCAGCTAGCTCTGACAGAGGAGGAGAAGGATCTGGGTGTGCTCATTACAGGGTCAATGAACAACTCGGCACAATGTAGGAAGGCAGCTGCAAAGGCCAACAAAATGCTGGGTTGTATTGCAAGGGGTATATCCTCGAGGAGGGAGGAGGTGATTCTGCCACTGTATAGGTCATTAGTTAGACCACACCTGGAGTACTGTGTGCAGTACTGGCATCCGTATCTGAAGAGGGACATTAAGTTACTGGAGGGGGTGCAGCGCAGAGTGACAAAGATGATCAAGGGGCTGGGGGACTTATCATATGAGAAAAGGTTGAAGGAGTTGAACATGTACTCACTGAAGGAGAGGAGAGACAGGGGTGACATGATTGAAACCTTTAAATACATGAAAGGAATAAACAAGACGGGTACAGAGGGGCTGTTCAAAGTAAGGGAGGAGAGGGCCACCGGGGCCGTGATATGAGACTGGAGCGAGGGAAGGTTCAGGAGGGAGATGAGGAGACACTTTTACAGAGAGGGTGGTGGCTGGGTGGAATGCGTTACCTGCTGAAGTGGTATGCAGTAGAACAGTGGACTGCTTCAAACGAGGATGGAACAGGACAAGGGGGAGGGTTAATGAAGGGGAGGGGTGGAAGGGAGGGGCAACTGCAGAATAAGGGGTGCTAGCTGCATATTCAAGCAGACTTGATAGACCTCTAGGCCTTTATCTGCTGGCAAATTTTGTATGTTCGTATACAGAATAAGCGAGTGAGGAAGGGGGAGTGAGTGAGCTCAACGGAGTTCTTCTGGGACTGCTGCGGATTTCTTTGTGGGCAGAAAAAGGCAGCAATGCACACAGGGACCCAGTACAAAAGGGCAGACTGTAGCAGCGGGAGAAACAGAACAAGCGAGTGACAGAGGGGGAGTGAGCGAGCTCAACAGAGCTCTATTGTGATTGCTGCAGATTTCTTTGTGGGCAGAAAAAGGCAGCAATGCAGGCAGCAGCCCAGTACAAAAGACCAGCCTGCAGGACCGTCAGAAACGGAATGAGCAAGTGAGAGAGGGGGAGTGAGCGACCTCAATGGAGCTCTGTCAGGACACCTGTGGATTTCTTTGTGGGCAGAAAAGGGTGCCAATGGAGGCAGAAGCCCAGTACAAATGCGCAGCACCAGGAGAAACACAATGAGCGAGTGAGAGGGGGAAATGAGCGAGCTCAACGGAGCTCTATCATGACTCCTGTGGATTTCTTTGTGGACAGAAAAAGGTAGCAATGCAGGCAGCAACTCAGTACAAAAGACCAGCCTGCAGCACTGGCAGAAACAGAACAAGCAAGTGAGTGAGAGTGGGGGAGTGTGCGAGCTCAACGTAGCTATGTCGGGACTGCTGCAGATTTCTTTGTGGGCAGAAAAAGGCCCCAATGTAAGCAAGAGCCCAGTACAAAAGGACATCCTGCAGTGCCGGGAGACACAGAATAAGTGAGTGACGGGGGGTGGGGGGAGTGAGAGAGCTTAACAGAGCTTTATTGTGACTGCTGCAGATTTTTGGGCAGAAAACGGCAGCAATGCAGGCAAGAGCCCAATACAAAAGGGCAGCCTGCAGCGTTGGCAGAAATAGAATGAGCGAGTGAGAGAGGGCAAGTGAGCAAGCTCAACAGAGTGCAGCCTGCAGCACGTGGAGACACAGAACAAATGAGTGAGAGAGGGGGAGTGAGTGAGCGAGCTCAATGGAGCTCTATCGTGACTGCTGCAGATTTCTTTGTGGGCAGAAAAAGGTGGCAGTGCAGGCAGGAATCCAGTACATAAAGGCAGCCTGCAGCGCCGGCAGAAATGGAGCGAGCGAGCGAGTGAGAAAAGGGGAGTGAGTAAGCTCAGTGGAGCTCTGTTGGGACTGCTGCAGATTTTTTTCTGGCAGAAAAAGTGCCAACAGAAGCATGAGCTCGGTACAAAAGGGCAGCCAGGAGAAACAGAATGAGCGAGTGAGACAGGGGGAGTGAGTGACCTCAACGGAGTTCTGTCAGGACAGCTGCGGATTTCTTTGTGGGCAGAAGAAGGTGCCAATGCAGGCAGGAGCCCAGTACAAAAGGGCAGCCTGCAGCACCGGGAGAAACACAGCGAGCAAGTGGGCGAGGGGGAGTGAACGAGCTCAGCAGAGCTCTATCATGACTGCTGCAGATTTCTTTGTGGGCAGAAAAAGGCAGCAACGCAGGCAGGAGCCCAGTACAAAAGGCCAGCCTGTAGTGCTGGCAGAAATGGAACGAGTGAGTGAGAGAGAGAGGGGGAGTGAGTGAGCTCAACGGAGCTGTGTTACGACTGCTGTATATTTCTTTGTGGGCAGAAAAAGCCACCAACACAGGCACGAGCCCAGTACAAAAGGGCAGCCTGCAGTGCTAGGAGAAACAGAATGAGCGAGTGAGACAGAGGGAGTGAGCAACCTCAACGGAGCTGTGTCGGGACACCTCCAGATTTCTTGTGGGCAGAAAAAGGTGCCAACGCAGGTAGGAGCCCAGTGCAAAAGGGCAGCCTGCAGCACAGGGAGAAACACAATGAGCGATTGAGAGAGGGGGAGTGAGCAAGCTCAATGGAGCTCTATCGTGACTGCTGTGGGAGATACAGAATACACGAGTGAGGAAGGGGGAGTGAGTGAGTGAGCTCATCGGAGCTCTGCTGGGGCTGCTGTGGATTTCTTTGTGGGCTGAAAAAGGCAGCAATGCACACAGGAGCCCAGTACAAAAGGGCAGCCTGCTGCAACGGGAGAAACAGAATGAGCGCGTGACAGAGGGGGAGTGAGCGAGCTCAACAGAGCTCTATTGTGATTGCTGCAGATTTATTTATGGGTAGAAAAAGACAGCAATGCAGGCAACAGCCTAGTACAAAAGGCCAGCCTGCAGCAATGGCAGAAACGGAATGAGCAAGTGAGAGAGGGGGAGTGAGCAAGCTCAATGGAGCTCTGTTGAGACAGCTGTGGATTTCTTTGTAGGCAGAAAAAGGTGTCAATGCAGGCAGGAGCCCAGTACAAAAGGGCAGCCTGCAGTACCGGGACAAACAGAATGAGCAACTGACAGAAGGCCAGAGAGCGAGCTAAGCGGATCAAAGCAATCAACATTCAGCACTGACAAATGCTTGTTTTAAAATTTGTTTTGCAATTTGGCCACTGGGGACACTAATCCCAGTGATGCCTCCAAAGATGTAACCCCTAGCTGGCGCTATTCTAAGGGCTACTACCCCTGCCTGTGTGGTTATGCGCAGGTTGAGGGGCCTGAGTTCTATAAACGGGTGCCTCCACCCGGAGAAATGGTATTGGGGTTTCTTAAAGGGCACTGTCAGCGTTTCCCCTCGTTTTTGCATCAAAGTCTATCAGTGCACCTCTGTGAACCTATCTATCAAATATGCCCCACATAATGTCCCTAAATGTGCCGCAAGTGAAAATGCTTACCATTTTCCTTCTTTTTTGTAATATTTTACTTTCCAGCATCCCAACTGAAAATACCCTGTCTCCCGGAAGCAGAGGTATGCTGAGAGCGTGCATCTGGCATGGCGCGCTGGCACAAACTTCGATTTTTTACATGCCCACCCTGAAAAGCTAATTGTGGCATGCATTTTACAATGCTAGACTAGATTTGCCATTTTTCTACAAAACCGAGCACTGCTAGTGCTAGGAAATACATTTAAACACAGGCACTGAAATCCCGTGCATGCGCAAAAGCAGGCTGCTCCTGTGCATGCCTGGGATGTGTTTCTTGCTGCTTTCTGCGCATGCACAGGATTTCAGTGCCTGTGTTTAAATGTCTTTCCTGGCACTACCAGTGCTCGGTTTTGTAGAAAAAATGGCAAATCTAGTCGAACATTGTAAAATACATGCAACAATTAGCTTTTTGGTATGGACATGTAAAAAAATCGAAGGTCATGCCGCATGCTGTGTCAGATGCGTGTTCTCAGCCCACCTCTGCTTCCGGGTGATGGGGTATTTTCGGTCGAGATGCTGGAAAGTAAAATATTACAAAAACAAAGAAAATGGTAACTTTTTTACTATTGGCACATTTGGGAACATTATGTGGGGCACATGTGATAGGTGCACAGAGGTGCACTGATAGACTCTGATACTAAACCAAGGGGAAATGCTGACAGTGCCCATTTAACTGTTCTGGTATAGCCCTCCGGGATGCTATAACCACCCACTACCTACCTAGTGGCTCAGTGCCTTGGCATGAACAGTTATCACTTGCAGTATTCACCATACAGTTTTCTCCCCACATAAACAATATGCTCACAGGCTTACCACTTACCGAGGTCTGGGCTTCAGTAAGGCCTCCGGTAACCCCCTGCAAAACATCAGTAATGGGCACAGAAACATAGAAGTTGATGGCAGATAAGGACTGCAAGGCCCATCTTGTCTGCCCATGTTTCTCTACCTTATGAATGTGCCATAGGCCTTTACTCTGTCCATGGCCTATCTATTCGTGCTCATCTGTATTGATCCCTTATTTATTTTTATTTTATTTTTTATTTTAGTCTTTGGTAACTGGGTAAGGCCCACTAGAGACAAGTGCCTGTTTTCAGGGGTGTCCTGGGAGAACTGGGTGGTTAAGTGACTTGCTCATAGTTACACAGTATGCTAGTGGAGGTTGTGAGAATCAAACCAAGGTCTGGTTTGCTGATGTATCAAGCTTGTTCACACCTCGTTCCTCTAACCTCTAGGCTATACTGCCAAATCCTTATGCCTATCCCATGCCTGTTTGAAGCCCTGCACTGTATTCATATCCACCACTTCCTGAGGTAGGCCATTCCATGCATCCACCACCCTTTCTGTGAAAAAGAACTTCCTCACATTACCCCTTAATCAGCCTTCCTCTAATCTCATGCTGTGTCCTCTTGCCCTGCTATTTTTCTTATGTATATTGAAACATGTTAGACTCTTTCACCTTGTTAATGCCCTTAAGATGTTTGAATGTTTTGATCATATCACCTCTCTCCCTTCTTTGCTCTAGGGTATATATATTGAGCTCCATTAATCTGTCCTCATATGTTTTCTGATGAAGTCTCTGTACCATTTTGGTTGCCCTTCTCTGGACTGCCTCCATTTTGTTAATGTCCTTGTGCAGGTGTGGCCTCCAGTATTGCATGCAGTACTCCAGATGGGGCCTAACCAGTGTCTTATAAAGAGGGATCATACTTCCCTTTTACGACTTGTTATACCCCTACTAATACACCCCAACATCCCTGTAGCCTTACCTACTGCTTTAGTGGTCTGCTTGGATGATTTCAGGTCATGGGTGATGATGATGCCCAGGTCTCTTTCTTCCCTTGTCCTTGCCAGCAACTCCCGTCCCAACCTATTGGTAGCTTCAGGGGGTTTTCTTCCCTATGTGCATGACCTTGCATTTCTTTGCATTAAACCCCAGTTGCCACTTTTCTGACCATTTTGCCAGTTTATCCAGATCTCTTCTGATTCTGCCCACCCCATCTGGATCATCTACTGTGTTGCAGATCTTGGTGTCATCTGCAAACAGACAAACCTTACCCTCTAGTCCATCTGCAATGTCACTGATGAAGATATTGAAGAGGACTGGCCTCAGGACTGATCCCTGAGGTAACTCACTTGTGACTTGCATCTCTTCTGACTGTATACCATTTACCACCACTCTCTGTTTTCTGCCTGCCAACCAGTTTGCCATCCAGTTGACCAACCTCTGACCCACCCTGAGCCTACCCAGCTTATTAATCAATCAATCTTCTGTGTGGAATAGTATTGAAAGCTTTGTTGAAGTCAAGGTAGGCGACATCAACTGCACCCCCTTAGTCCACCACTCTGGGTACCCAGTCAGAGAAATCTATGAGATTAGTCTGATACAACCTTTCTGTTGTAAACCCATGCTGTCTTGGACCAATGGGTTCCAGGTGTTGTACTATCCTTTCCTTAAGGAGTGCCTCCATAATCTTGCCCACTACTGAGGTAAGACTGACTGGTCTGTAGTTCCCTGCCTCATCTCTGCTACCACTCTTGTGGAGCGGGATCACATGAGCCCTTCAACAGTCTTCAGCATGCACATCCAGAAATATCCCAAGCACTGTAACAATAGGACCACCAGTAAAACATGCGTGAGGCAGTTTAACATTGAAACAACAATCGGATTCATTTAGGGGGAGCATAACAAGGGAAGGGGCAAATCAGGTTAAATGATTAGTTAGTACTGGTTTAAGCCCAAATAATGTCAAGTATAGAATCTCACTTTGCAGTCCCATAAACATGCTGGGTACCCAGATGAAGAACGGGTTAGCCTAACGGTGCCCGGGGTTGCAGCTGTCATTGAGGCCCTTGATGGGAAAATAAATAATAACTTGCCAAGCACAATTGAATTATTTGTGTTCCGGGGCCAGATGACCCAGTCTCTTGACCCATAAACTAATGGTGAAATTGAGCTCAAGTGGTACCACAGTGACAATTTAAATATGTTGCAGGGGCTACCCTGATTTCTATTCACTGTACCCCAGATCAAAAGATGACTGACAAAATGAGACCTAGTGCAGGTGTTTCGTGAAGCTGAAGGATGATTTCCCTCATGGTCCTTGTCGAGAAGCTGGTCGGGTGATGCAGGAACTAATGGCCGAATGCTTCAAACTGACTGGCTGGACAAACAGTTTGGCAAACTATACACATTTGTATGTAAGGCTTGTCCTTCTCTGGTTCTTCCAGCCAGATTGCAGGCTGATCCTCTTCTGCTTGCTTGTAGACCAGATCCCCTGCTGCTGCAAGCCACAGCTGCACCGGCTGGACTCTATGGACATGTGGACTAAACAGATGAAAATGTCCAGGCCACCAGACTTAACCTCTGAGAGCTGACCAGCTCCCCAGAGGCACTCACACTGAATTCCCGGGCAAATATGATCTTTTTGAACAGTTACCCCCTTTTATATGGGCTTAGGTCCAGAGAGCCTGTAGGCTGCCAAAACTGTCCTGAACAGTTCCAATCTGTTAATTGGTCCACCTCTTGGCACCTAGAAAAATTCCAACTATACCCCCATAGGTATTTATTAATTCCCCCAAAGTATCTGGTCCAAGGGCCAGACTACTGATTGGCTGCAGGGCTGCACAATGGTGGCCAAAGCATTGTCCCATACATACATTTCACTGCAGTCCCAAGATTAGAGTTCTGGTGCAGCTAGAATAAACATTGTATTTACACATTTTCTCCTTTATCTTATAGCCCCAGCATTTTCCTCTTGCACACATGTATTTATTTATATTAATTGTGCCCCAGAGCTGAGTCACTACCTTTTAAACATAGTGCCCTGGATACACAACAGTAGCTCATTAATATTCATAAGAGCATTTCTTGCTCTGACCTTTGTCCTTTGCCTCTGGTGCCCCGGAGGCAGCACTTTAGGCATCTGCCTATTATTTATTTGTAACCCCCCTACAAATGGGGGTTCCCAAAAAAGTCTTCCTTGAGCTTGCCTAAATGCTCATTGCCAGGCTGGTGTCCTGTGTTTTAACAGTTTAAATGTGATTACCAGAGCCTGTATAGCCTCTGTGTACTGTCTCTTTAAGAGCTGCCTGATTGCAGTTTAAGTAATCTGAGAGGGAGCTCTGTTGAAAGATGTAACTATTTACTGAAAATCATTTAGAGTGATAATGATAATGTAGTTTGTCTAACCTGCTTTCTTTGTAGCAAGGACTGTTTTGTTTGTCTCTACTATCTTGGTCCTGGACTGCAAATTGGACTAAATAGTACTGGTGGGACCTAAAATGTAGCCAGACTACAGAAACTGTCTGAAGTCAAAATCTGTAGGAATTGTAGTTTTGAACTTTTTGTGCCTTTTTTTGCAACTGAAGGGGGAGCTCTTGCCTTGACTGAGCCAAATCAGCCAACCAAATCTTTTGGATCTTGGGGGAGTCCCAGGCTGCTTGCAGTTTTCAGTGAGATCTGAGCTGGAAGCTGAACAAGAAGGAGCTGAAGGGATTCTGAGCAACAATCCTGAGTGGATTCGCATGGGAGAACTCTGAAAAGGCTACGTTTTTGGCCTGCATGTCAGTGTGCTGCTCCTGAAAGGGAGAGAAGAGAATTATTTTGGACTAAATCCAAGTTTGTGTGACTAAAGTAAGCTACTGAAGTGGGCCAGGCTCAACCTGAAGAAGACTGAAGATTTTGCTGAATGCGATTGGCCTGTCAAGAGTTCCAGCTACCCCTAAGCTTCCTGTGTGTGCAGAGACTTTGCGATTGTGACCCTGGAGCGCTTTGCCTGGTACAGTAGAATTTCCTTACATGTAAATGTGCTATGAGCTGCTAGTGGGTCGTGAGTTAGTCCCCGACTGCGTGAACTGTGTTCTGCTTGCTGGAAGCTGTATTCAGCCCAAAACGGACTGCATCTGAATTTGTCTCTATGCGGTCTGGGCCTTGCCAGACTGGCCCAGCCAGACTACCCACTGCACAGAGAAGCCATCGACGAGAGACCTGCCTGGGATCACCCCTGCTCCACGCTTAAACAGGAATGACGCCTCTGTCACTCGTGTGGGCTCTGCTTCTCCTGGCATTCCAGATCAACCACCTGCAGTCTCAATTTTCATCCAGCCTGTGTCCAGTCTTGGGTATTGTGAGTAAATACCAGGGTAGCTCCCTGCAACAGCAGCTTAATCTGAGTGTGTCATCTGATTGTCTTGTTTCGTTTCCTTTATGAACTGAGCCCTCTGGCTCCGGATTACAAATATTGTGTACTGTGCATGTTGTGTTTTCCATCACAGGGCCCCAACCAGCTGCAACCCCGGGCAACAGTCCTGGCTAGCCCATCTCTTCTCCACCTGGGTACCCAGAGGTGGACTGCATGGGGGGACTCAAAGCGCATGCATAACTGCTTGATTGATATAACCTTTAAGCTAATTACCCTGATTTTGCCCCTCCCTTGTTCAAGTCCCCTGAATAAATCAGATCTAACTTTTTCTGCATGTAATCTGACTGTGGTTCCAGTTTGTGCTCAAAGTACTGTACTGTTGCTATTTGCTGTGCATAACCTTGTTTTACAGGGGGTCCCCAGGGCTGAGCCAGAAGGAGCCAGCCCTGGTGGTAAGTCTAAACAGTGTGGGTACTTGTGTGGTATACCAGGGGTATGTGAAAGTGATTATTGTACTGTGTTCAGGCCACTAGAGGGGAAAGAGGGGGGCTACAGTGTCCCAGAGGGCTATGCCCAGGTTAGTTTGACCACTACCAACCCTGATCTCTGGGTGGAGGCACCTGTTTCAAAACTCAGGCCCCTTAACCTGCTACTAGCCAAGCATGCAGGGGTAGTAGCTCTTGGGATAGCGCCACCTAGGGGTTACATATTTAAAAAACATTTCTCAAGCTTTGCTGTGTCCTCGATACGTTTTAAACTTAACCCAGCACTGGGAACCATCAGGAACACCTCCTGACTTTAGGCTGCAACCGGCGGTCACAACAGCAGTGCACCTTCTCGATTGTGCGAACGGTGTTTGCTCGGCTGAAATGCTAGCTGTTCTCAAATACACTCTACGAGCCCCTCAGGGCTCAACAACACAGGAGCTGCCTGGGGAACTGGGGAACATTGGAGAATGCCCGGAGGAAGGCAGGAAAATGGGAGAACTCCAGGTAAGCCCCCCTGAAGGAGGGTTTCTCTAGATAACAATTACATATCCTCTCTGTCATCTAAACAGATTACTCCCAGTCTACTCTTACTCTTCAGGCTATCACTAAGCATATCTAGATTACATACTTCCAGTGGCATCTGTCTCTCTAATGGGCATCATTAGGGCACAAATGTCCCTTTTAATTCAAAACCTGTTTACCTGTGGCTGCTCCTGAAGCTTTGGTCTGGTCACTGGAAGACTAGGAGAGAGAAAAGAACAGAACATCCCATGTAGCACAGACAATATCTGATTCTGCACTGATACCACTTTGTATTGCCCCTGTTAATCAACGTTTCCCCACCCATGAGTGCACAATAGTAGTTTTTTATTTATTTAAGAGTTTAACCAGGCAGGCATGCTGAGCGGGGGCCGCTCGTTTCCGGATGCGACCTGAGGGTTACATAGAACATACAGAAAATACTGCTGGAAATTTACAGAACAGGGTAATACAACATGTCCAGCAATAGTGCCAACGCAGGTATAAATTTGTTTCACAGTTGTTACTACAAGGGTGGACCGCCACCATAGAGTAAGTACAGTCAGAGAACAGGCAGGTAAAACAATAGTGACTAAAACAGTGCTAAGGCTGTCGAGATACATCAAGGCGCCCGTTGGTTGAGAGTCTGGGCTGCTGGTAGCAGTTACATGTGTCGGAGAGGTAATCATGGAGGAGTGGTTTTAGCAGCCTAGGGGCAGTGGTCAGCCTGATGCAAGCAGGCAGGTCATTCCAAAGTTTAGGCAGGCGGTATTTGAAAGCAGATTGGCCCTTCGAGGTGTGCATGAAAGGGATTTTGAGTAGTCTGGAGTTGGAGCATCTGAGGGAATAAGCGGGGAGGGTTGTGCCGTCAGAGTGGAGCTGAGATAAGGGGGAAGGGAGTTTGTCCAGAATTTGGCTATTACATTTGCGCTGTGTATTCGACGTCGCGACTTGAGCGAGGGCAGTGAAACGGAGCTATATAGGTCACAGTGATGGGTGGTGGGCGGGCAGTCCAGGATGAAGCGGCAGTAGGAGTGAAAGAGGGTATCCAGACTGGCTAAGGAGGTTGGGGTGCAGCTCCGTAAACCACGTTGCCGTAGTTGAAGATAGGGAGAATCATTTTATGCACTAATTCCCTTTGGACCGTGGGGGGCAGGCACCCATTATTGCGATGAAGTGCCCCCAGTTTGGGGTGCAGTTTTCTGTGTAGAGAGTCAATGTGGATGGAGAAATCCAGGTGTTGGTCAAGCCAGACTCCCAAGTATCTAAAGGAGGTACAGGTCTCCAGAGGAGATCCGGCCAGGGTATGGAAAGTAGGGGGGTAGCTAGGCGGTGTTGTGTGCCCAAGGTTAGAGAGACTGTTTTTTTTTAGTTTAGTACTAGTTGATTGGAATCAAGCCATTTTTGGACAGCATCAAAATCCTTTTGGAGGGTTGCATGTACGTCCCTAGGGGTGGGACCGGAGGCATATATTACGGTGTCATCTGCATACATTTGTATGGCTGAGGTTGAGCAGGTCAGAGGGAGGTCATTTAAAAATATGGAGAAAAGTATGGGGCCTAGTACTGAGCCTTGGGAGACCCCCATAGAGATTGGGAGTGGGGGGCGATATTTGAGTCCCGATTTTGACAGACTGTTTACGGCCGGTCAGGTAGGCATGGAACCAGCTGGTGGCTAGGCTGGAGAGGCCAGCTTCACTCAGTTTAGCGAGTAGCTGTGGATGGGAGATGGTGTCGAATGCCTTGGCCAAATCGATGAAAATGGCCAAGGTGATATGACCCTTGTCTGTCTCCAAGGAGATGTCATTTGAGAGTCTTAAGAGTGCGGTGATAGTGGAGTGGGATTTCCCAAAGCCTGACTGACTGATAGGGGGTGAAGAAGGTGGAGGATTCAAGGAATTGAGTGAGTTGGGAAAGAGCTAGGTGTTCCTGAAGTTTGGCCAGAACTGGGAGAAGGGAGATGGGGCGATAATTTCCAGGTACAGATGGGTCGCCACCATTAGGTAGGGGTATGACAAGCACCTGTTTCCATGCAGTTGGAATTTGAGCCTTAGAAAAAGAGAGGTTGAGGAGGTCAGCTAGGGGGGCTCCTATTGCAGGTGCTGATAGGTGGAGAATTTTCACGTCCAGCCCTAAAGGACATTTTCCTTTGTTAGGGTCAAGAGATCCTAGGGCGTGGAGTACTTCTGCCATAGAGACTGGGCGGAAAGCGAACGTGTGGTTCGGTGTGGAGTGCTGGGGTTGCAAGGAGGGACTGGGTGGGGTGCGCGCAAGGTTTGTGAGGAGTAAGGCCACGCCATTTGTAAATTAATTGTTGAACGTTGAGGCAACTACACTTGGGTCGGAGACAGAGTTGCCATGAATGGATAGGGTTGGGGTAGGTGGTTGGGCCGGTGGGGGTGAGTAGGGTTTTGATGGTTTTCCAGAATTTTGAGGGGTGGCTTCAGGTTGAGGCGAGGGCCGCCTTGAAGTAGTTATTCTTTGCCTGCCGGATGGCTTTGGTGCAGTAGTTACGTAGACTGCAATAGTGTTGCAGTGAATCAGGAGAGCCGGTTAGCTTGTGCTTTTTCCAAGCCTTGTCCCTGGCTCGGCACCAGCCGATGATATCGGCGGTGACCCAGGGGAGATGTAAACCCTTTACCCTGTTTGACCTTAGGGGGGCGTGAAGGTCCCAGACGGCAAGCAAGTTGTGTCTGAACTTATCGAAAGCATAGTCAATAGAGGGAGCTGTCTGGATGAAAGACCAGTCAACTAGGGTGAGGTCGTCTAGAAGTGAATGGAGACAGAGGGAATTGTAGGCCCTCGTGAGGAGGGTCTTGGGAGGTGGGCGGTTTGAGGGTCTGTGCACCTTCCTAACCATATAAACCATGTGGTGATTGCTCATGGAGTCAGGGAGGATGCCAGCTGTTGTTATCCTATGGGGGTGGGTTGAGAGGGCCCAGTCCAGGAGGGAGTGTTTTTGTGTATTTGAGTTTAGTCGAGTGGGTTGATTGATATGTTGGGTTAGGTTTAGGAAATGTACTTTGCTTTTTAGTTTAGCGCAGTCTTTAGCTAGCCAACTGTGGTTAAAATCCCCGAGGATGTAGAGCTCACCCTCCCCAGCAGCTGATTTTAGAGTGGCTAGGTGATCATGGATGCTAGGAGCTGGGGTGGCTAGGGCACAGTAGATCCCAGCCACGTACACCGGGGTGGAATGGGGTAGGGTCAGTTTGATCAGCATAGATTCAATTGAGGGTGAGGGTACAGGGATCAAGACATGGGTGAACTGGAACCTTGTGGATAAGTACATGGTGATTCCCCCACCTTTTTTCTTGCCCACTCTGTCCTGCCTGCAAACTGTGTAGCCGGGGATGGCTATTTCTGCATCTGTGTGGTGTGGTTTCAGCCAAGTCTCAGGGATAATGCAGATGTCTGGGCGGAGGTTTAGGGCAATGAGTTGCAGCTCTGATACTTTGTTCAGGAGGCTGCGGATGCTTAGGTGAAGTAACCTAAGTCCCTTTGAGAGTGGTTTGGGGGTTAAGTGGTGCACTGGGCCAGGGTTGGTTTCAACATCCCCGGCCAGGAGGAGAAGCAGGGTGACGTAGTGCTTGGAAAGGTACCAAAGTTGTCTTGATTGTAGTTTAGAGTGGCTTGTTTGTGACGTGTTGAGAGAGCTAGCGGTAGCTAGATTGCATGGGACATATAGGCCATGGAAGAAGGAGGGGGTGTGACAGAAGGGCTTAGGGCCCACGAGTGGGTGTGTATTATTTGCTCAAGCGGAGAGGTGGATGTTAGTGGGGGGCAAGGAGGAGATGATACGCTGTGAAGGTGGAGGAGGTTTGGGTCCTGCATAGGCTGGGTAGCTGTGGGTAGAGAGGCTAGGGGAAAAGCTAGGCAGAGGAGTGGTATAAGATAGAGGAGTATGATTAATGTTTTGAGCTAGCCAGTAGCAAGCTGTGACACAGTACAGCGGCCACTAGTGGTAGGATAGTATAAGCTGCTAGTTAGAAAGTGGGCTGATAGATTCTGGCGCATGTCAGCTGATAAACAGCGTCACCACGCTAGTGTATAAAACTGAGTGCCGACCAAGGGTGGTGGTGGGGAGCCAGAGCGCAGCGCCGGCGGGGCAACAACTTGCAGAACCGCGCCGTGCTCCAGGCGCTGGGAGCTGAGAGTCCGGGCTCCGTGATCGTACGTGGCAGTTCTCCTTCGGGGGTCCTTTCGTTCTCCGGTGAGGAGGGCGGCTGTGCTGGGGCCCTCGCAACCCTAATGGGGATCCTGGGGGAGGGCGAACGTCTCTGTCCCTCATGACCCTCTGTGTGTGGAAGAAAGGAGAAAGGACAGGGTTATTTAAGCAGAGACTGGAGGGGCGGAGTTACTACAGGTAAGGGATTTCAGTTGCAGGCTATGTTGCTACCAGCCCTGTTAGAGTTTTAACAACAGCAGTATAATTCTCTAAAAATAATGTTTGTACAAGCAGAAAAAGACTGCAAACGGCTAAAGGTCAGCAGTATATTACTCTAAATAACGTGTGTGCAAACAGAAAAGACTTTACAAGACTACAGGTTTTTCCTTCTGGCTATGCTTAGCTGGGCTTAAAGGAGCGTGCCACGAGGCAGCAGTTTCTGGTCTTAAGGTACAGGCTCAGTAACAGCAATAAAAGGTAGAAATGGAGAAAAAGTCTGGCAAAAAAGCTATCTATAGAGGTACGCAGAGTTTTTTTTTAACTAGAACAGCAGTAGGCGTATGGTACATAGGTAGCAGTTATAGGCAAGGCTCAGTCAATTTGAATTTAAAGGAAAATGGCACCAAAACAACTTGCAGAACCGAACCGTGCTCCAGGCGCAGAGAGCTGAGAGTCCAGGCTCCGTGATCATACCTGGCAGTTCTCCTTCAGGGGGGGTCCTTTCATTCTCCGGTGGGGAGGGCAGCTGTGCTGGGGCCCTCGTGACCCTAGTGGGGATCTTGGTGGAGGTGAACGCCTCTGTCCCTCTCGACCCTCTGGCAGTTCTCCTCGGGGGTCCTTCATTCTCGGGTGGGAGGGCGGCTGAAGCAGGCCCTTGCTGCACCGTGGGATCCTGGGGAGGGGTGAAAGTCTCTGTCCCTCTCGACCCTCTGGCAGTTCTCCTTCGTGGGGGTCCTTTTGTTCTCCGTTGGGGTGGGCGGCTGTGCTGGGGCTCTTGCGACCCTTGTGGGGATCCTGAGGGAGGGCGAACATCTCTGTCCCTCTCAACCCTCTGGCAGTTCTCCTTTGGGGGTCCTTTCATTCTCCAGTTAACCCTGAAAGGCACAGAGGAAGGTGTCCCTCTAGTCCAACTAGGGAGTGACAGCCCCAAAAGAGCAAAAATTATGCATTAAGTATTAGTGTCACTGTCACTAGGGGTTATATGCAATCACAGAGTTAATTTGTACTTGTGTCCCAAATAGAGACCCCAAACCCTGTGTCCTACCAGAACAAAGAGTAAAAAAGATTGTACTAGTCTAAAGTCATCTACTTCCTCAAACTGACTGTCCCCACTGAGGTGCTGTGTGATGTCTCAGGCTGGTGTAGATGGAACAGTGAGTTCTTTGTCCCAGTAAGGCTTGGTCCACAACAAATCTTCTCAAGGGCTTCAGGGCCTGGAAACCCCCTTTTCTTGTGAGGCTAGAGATTGTAACAACAGTTGCAAACTTCAACTGGGATGAAACCGCAGCAACAGGTCAGAATGTTTGGTGGCATCAGAGAACCCCACTGGTGTACTGGTGTCTCATTTCCGGCTTACGCAGTTCCTATGGAGGATTGAAAAATAATACTTGGGACAAGGCTTGGTGCAAGGCACCCCACTGGTGTCCACTGCCTCTACTTTGTATAGAGCTACAGTGCCAGACATGGATTGGTCGAGAGCATGAATCTTGAACAGGGTCAGGCCGTCGTACACTCTGCACAGAATAGACTGAACTACATGCTACACCTCTTCTTTGGATGCCTCATCACTGGAATAAGTGATGCTTTGTTTCTTCTGGTTTCATTCAATCTGATCCCACATCCACTCAGACATGTAGGGATAATCATATGCAGAAAAGTCTGCTTTAATCTTGCGGTGGATAATCCTTTCAGCCTAGTTGTATTCGGGCAGTGCCTTCACAGTATGGGGCCCTTGCCAGGAGGCAGCCACACATCTTCATAGTACTACTTCAGTGCCGCAGGCATTTCCAGTGGTGCAGGCCCAGGGGTGAGGGTCTTTTCCTTCTCTTCAGCCTTACCAACTTTTAACTTTTCCCCAGGTCTGTTTTCATGCCACTTGGCAGCAGGGACTCCTCTCCCGATGACATTCACTCCCTGATGTTTTGGGGCACTGGATGTAGCATACTGGGACCCCACTGGACTACTTTTTGCTAAGTCCAAGGGTTTCCTGCATGGAGCTAGGGTTTGAACATAGTTCCCACTAGGGCACTGTGATGCAGTAGAGGACCTTGGTTCATTTTCCATCTCCGGGGGGGTGGTACTATGTTCACTGGGCTGTGGACTATGTATTTCAGCTGGAGATGGCCATATATCCAAGGCCTGTGTAACCCCTAGGTGGCACGATCCCAAGGGCTACTACCCCTGCCTGCTTGGCTAGTAGCAGGTTAAGATGCCTGGGTAATGAAACAGGTGCTTCCTCCCGGAGGTCAGGGTTGATAGTAGTCAGGCTAACCTGGGCACAGCCCTCCGGTACACTGTAACCCCCCTCTTTCCCTTCTAGTGGCCTGAACAATATACAATAATTACTTTCACAATGACCCTTATTCACCAGGCAATTACCCACACTGTTTGCACTCACCACCAGGGCTGGTTCCTCTAGCTTAACCCTGGGGACCCCCTGTAAAACAATGTTACGCATAGCAATTAGTAACAGTACAATACTTTTGGCGTAAACTGGAACAACAGTCAGGTTAAATGCAAACAAAGTTAAATTTGATTTATTCAAGGGACTTGAACAAGGGAAGGGTGTAATCAGGTTGATTTGCTTAAAAGCTATATTAATTAGACAGTTATGCATGCAGTTCAGAGTCCCTACACAGTCACACACTCTGGGTACCCAGCTAGGAAAATGATGGGCTAGCCAGGAATGTTGCAGCTGGTTGGGGCCCTGCGATGGAAGAAAGAAAGCAACAAGCACAACACACACACTATTTGTAATCCGGAGCCGGAGAGCTCAGTTCATGAAAGTAAAGGCAACAAGACAATCAGATGACAACACTTTTAGATTTAGCTGTTGTTGCAGGGGAGCTACCCTGATGTTTACTCATGATACCCAATACTGGACACAGGCAGGATGAAATCGAGACTGCAGGCTGCTGAGCTGGAGTGCCCGGAGAAGCAGGGCCCACACGAATCACCGAGGCATCATTCTTGTTCAAGGCATTGAGCAGGGGGCTGATCCCCAGGCCGGTCTCTCGTCGATGACTTTCCCTGCGTAGCAGGTATTCTGGCTGGGCCAGTGTAGCAGGGGCCCAGGCAAATGGAAATGGATACGGATTCAGTCCATGGAGCTGGATACAGCCTCCAGCCAGCAAAACGCAGTTCAGGCACACAGTGGGGAACCAAATCACAACCCCCTATGAGCACACAGCACATTCACATGTAAGGAAATTCCACTGTACTAGGCAGATGGCTGTCCATCACAATTACTGACTCTCTGCATAATAGAAACATAGAAACATAATCCGGGAGTTCAGGGGTAGCTGGAAGTCCTGACAGGCCGATCGCATTCAGCAAATCTTCGGTCTTCTTCAAGTTAAAGCCTGGTCACAATTCAATGGCTTAATTCACTCTCCAAATTCAGATTCAGTACGAATGCATGCATGCAGGCCAAACTCGGGCCTTTCCACAGTTCTCCCACTCGAATCCACTATGGATTGCTGCTCTAACTATCTCTAGCTGTTATTTCTTTACTTCCCAACTCAGATCTAACTGAAACTGCAAGCAGTGTGGGACTTTCCCCAAGATCCAAAAGGTTCGGTTGGCTGATCTGTCTGTCAGTCACAACAAAGGCTCCCCCTCCAGGTTATTTTAGGCACCAAAAGCCCAAAACTACAATTTGTACAAGTTTTGGCCCCATCAAGCCCCTGAGGCAGGCTCCATTTTAGAGTCCCAAATGTACTGATTGGCCCATTCTGCAGTCCAGGACCAAGATGATGGAAACAAACAGAACTGTCCATGCTGCAAAGAAGGCAGGTTAGAACAAACTGCAATATTATTACTACTCTAACAAATAATCAGCAAACAAGCACATCTTCTAACAGAGCTCCCTCTCAGATTAATTATGACTGCAATCCAGGCAGCTCTTAAAGAGACAGTACACAGAGGCTATACAGGCACTCTCTGGCGATACATTTAAACTGCTAAAACGCAGCACACCAGCCTGGCAGTGAACATTTAGGCAAGCTCAAGGAAGACTTTTCAGGAATCCCCATTTGTAGGGGGTTTACACCTGCATCTCAAACACATCCCCAGAAGGAGGATACATGGCATATTCTCCTACAGCTTTTTGGGCATTACGTTGCTTTTCCCATGGCTCCAGCAGAGATTCTTCTGGCTGCACTCAGGATACCACTCCCACTGTCTGTGCTAACCATGACATCAGGAGGGTAGAAATTCCTCACGATTACACATTCCACAGAGGGGCACATTCACCACATTCTCTCCTGTGGTACTACATTGAAAACATGCCAGGCCATCCTTTTCCATTTGCTCCCTTTCCTGCACCTTTTTGGCGAGGTATGCTAGCAGGGTAAAGGGTATTCTCACCTCTCAGTCCTGGCTGCTTTGCTCTTCAGTCGTAGCCTTGGTGGTATTACAGTTCTCCTTTGTGTTCAGTTCACTCATTGTAGATAGGCCACCATAGTTCCCCCCCTTCCATGGTCAAGAAAGACACAGCACAGTTCTTGGAGGAAAATGGCTGCAGCCATGTTTTATTTATTTATTTCCAATTTTTAGATATTAATCTTTATTGAGTCACCAATTATTTTTATATTTCATACTCTAGATTAATACCTATTCTAGTAATATTGAGCAGCAGGTGCTGCAGGGAGGAAGCACATACCCCAGGCCCCTGCACCGTCCCCAACTTGGGGAATCCCTTCCGGTGTGGGCCAAGGCATCCATCTGCAGTAGCAGGACAGGTCATATGGCCAAGGTTCTGGTGGTCGCCCCCCAATCTGGCGTCGACGACCTTGCAGTCTCTGCTGCTGAGGCTGGACCTAGACTCCCCGGGCGGGTATAGGTCTTGTGGTCCACCAGCCTTACGTTGACCAGGGGCCCCGAGACCTTCAGGAGAACTGGCATCATCCCCTATTTTCCCGCTACTTTCCTCGTGCGCTCCTCCCACGCTGTACTACCTAGCTGCGACATACTGCAACACCATTTCATTCTGTATTTCAATGAACTCTGTACTTTTCTGAGTATACCTGTATTAAAGATTTTGTCTACTTTTATTTGACGTGCATTTTGTTGTTTTTGTTACCTGATGCCCTTACTTCTCTGAAACCTTACCATGACATCCCTTTTTATGGGAGGCAAAAAACCCCGGGAGAAACCCCAGTAGGGGAAAACCAGGAAAAGTCTCTCCCCAACCCCTAATGCGGTCACCCCTAGAGGGTCAAAAAAGGGGCCTTACTGAGCCATCCTCCCCTCCTGAATTATCAGGGGGATGGGTGGGTGAGTGATCCGAGGGGAGTAAGAGCAAGAAGGCTGGAATCCGGCCTGCCAGCTAGTTTTATTCGTCTCCTCCCCTTGGACCCCCCCCTTCGGAGGGGCTAGCTGTGCCCTATCCCTGCCTATGTCCAGATGCTGCTGACCACTCCCCTGGGCTGGTTTCCAGCAGCCTCTAGTCATTGTCCATGGAGAGGGGGAAGGGGGCCCCCGGACAAAGAGATGCTGCAGCAATGTTTGGGCAGCCTATGCATTGTCCAGTAGGCCCCCCCATAGCTCCCCCCCTTCCGTGGTTAAGAAAGACACAACACAGTTCTTGGAGGAAAATGGCCACAGCCTTGTTTTATTTATTTCCAATTTTTAGATATTAATCTTTATTGAGTCACCAATTACTTTTATATTTCATACTATAGATTAATACCTATTCTATTAATATTGAG
Organism: Neoceratodus forsteri; assembly: GCA_016271365.2. Taxonomy (NCBI): domain Eukaryota; kingdom Metazoa; phylum Chordata; order Ceratodontiformes; family Ceratodontidae; genus Neoceratodus; species Neoceratodus forsteri. The sequence continues at coordinate 48,474,808 of JADMNL010000027.1, forward strand.
CAGTGGGTGCTGCAGGGAGGAAGCGCATACCCCAGACCCCTGCACCGCCCCCAACTTGAGGAATCCCTTCCGGTGCAGGCTGAGGTATCCATCTGCAGTAGCAGGACAGGTCATATAGCCAAGGTTCTGGTGGCAACCCCCCTTCCCCGTCTGGTCAATCAATATCAATATCAATCAATAACTTTATTTAACCAGGCATGTCACCGTTGAGCAAGCTCATTTTCAAAGTGGTCCTGGACATAAGCAAATGAATCACATAATGGTACAGTACATAGTGGTATTCAATCAAAGAGAGACAAAAAAAATAAATAATGGTAAAAAACAGCAGTATACAATGAGCATAGGCAACACTAACACAATCCTTGAGCTAATAGTGTTGTCATATTTGTGGCCTATTGCTTAAATAAAAATAGGCCCAGAGATACTAGGGTTAGTGCTGTCATTGAAAGTCAGAGGTAGCACACAGATGAGGATTGAGAGCTAGCTGGAGGTTGTTCACAGATGAGGCTTGAGGGATGTATGGTAAGGGTGAGAGGAGGGGGACAAGGTGGTGGTTGTGATACGATGGATGGCTAGTGCGAGTAGTAGGTGATAAGTAGCTAGGGCATGTGAGTGTGGGAGCAGGGGCAAGTGATGTTATTTAGGAACAGGTGGTATGATATGATAAGGTAAGGGGAAGAAGGTGTGAGAAGATTAAGGGTTCACTGTGAGGGAGCTGCAAGTTTAAGGAGAGTTAAAGAAAACGGCAGGCGGATTGAGTCACACAGGTCATCTGTAACAGATGTAACTTTCTTTAAGGTATTTTGTAATCAATGCCTTGAAGGTAAAAGGGCCGGGGAGGGCCGTAAGCTTCCGTTTCTTTTGCATAGTGTTCCAGATAGACGGGAAGGAGAAACTGATAGCAGATAACCCTCTGGTGTTGCCGACCTTGCAGTCTCTGCTGCTGAGACTGGACCTAGACCCCCCCATGCAGGTACAGGTCTTGTGGCCCACCATCTTCATGCCGACCAGGGGCCCTGACACCTTTGGGAGAACTGCCATCATCCCCTATTTTCCCGCTACTTCTCTTGTGTGCTTCTCCTGCGCCGCCACATGCCGCACCCTGTCCAACCCCCCAAGCCCTCTGCTCAACCCTTTCCTCCAATATCGTTTTAACATTGCCCAATAAACTATGTAAAACCTCGCCCTGCAGCCGACCCTCCGGGCCCACCACCAGGCACTGGTGGGTACAGTAAATGTTGTCATGTCTCAATACGGTGCCCCCCAGGGCCTCCATAAATGCTCCCATCTCCTTGTTGATTCACAGACAAGCCCGGTTCAGTGAGGGCACCTTGCGTGCATGAGCCCAATGCTCCCTCATTAACAAGTGTGACCAGATGAGAGTAATGACGGGCCACCAGCCCTTGATGCTCTGCAAGTCATCCTTCATTACCAACAGCAGATTCACCGTCCTCCTGCAGCCCAGGTCTTCTGCACCCAAGTGAATCAACAATATTTGTGGTGCGTTCCCTCGGTCAGCCTCACTTTGCAATCTTGGAAGCAACCCCTCCCAGAGCAGACCCTTGGTCCCCAACCACTCAATCTAGGTGACTTCCCATGGCAGAGACAGGTTTCTTCCCCCGGCTGACCGACTGTCCTCTGAGCTGCCCACCAGATGAATGTGTGGCCACATATCCAAATATGCATAAGGTCTTCCCTAGGGCCTGTAAGAGACAATAAACAATTACTGTAGGTGTGGTCTCGCATAGCACAGGAATGCCTGAGACTTCCAGCATCCCAAGGCCTGAATCTCAGAATCTGATAGGCCCCTGCCCCGGCAATCGTCACTGCCCCAATGTGGAATGAATGGGTCCCATAATCCCAGGCGTGTAGCCCCAGCCCCTGGATAGCCTTCCACAGGATGAACCAGAATTGGTAAGCTGTCACCACGCTGCCATCCTGATGCCTGAAGAAGGCCTCCCCGTTCACGGAGCAGCATGTCCAATAGTCACCCAGACTATGGGCTACGTGACACCGCTCTCCAGCTGGAGCCTTAATTTCATGCCAGTGGCCTGCTCCCCTCTGTTCCGTCTTGGATCTGCGGAGATGCAGAAATACCCTGTTCCCTACCATCACCACATCCTGTGACATCAGGCTTGGGATACCCCGGTCCTTGGAGGGTTTTATTAGCTCTGAAACCCTGAAGGCCCCACAGAAAGTGACCAGGAACATGGTGCTGAACAGCCGGGCTTCATGCTCATCCCTACAAACTGTGGGCAAGACCCCATAAATGGCTTCTAACTTAACTGGTGTAATGGGCCATCTAGCATCAGGAGTGGAGATAACCTCCCTATGCCAGCCTTCCAATAGCTTCCTCACCTTAAAGGCACCCATGGTGTCTGCTATCCCCATGGCTTTCATCACCCATGACAAGCCCGTAAGGTGATGTGCCACCACTCGCAGCAAGAGACCCTCTGCTCTCCCTACCATGACATATTTGCAAAGCTGATCTACCGGGATGGGCCAAATGTCCTGCCACTCCTTGGCCTCTTGCGTGGCTAGGTAGTGCTTGACTCCCTGGCAGTACGCCTCCTTTGTACTGGGTGCAATGGAGTTACCTATGCATTTCCAAGCCTGTCAGTCACTACCTCCCACAGGAAGAGAGGCACCTGCTGTGTCTCCTTGTCCTCTCTTGGTGCCAGCCTAAAGAATCTGTCCCACTGTGAATGAGATAAGGCATAGGCAATGCCGTTGTCAATTCCTGGGACATGTATAGCTTGGAATGTCATGTTAAGCAACATACATTTTAAAACAAATACCCACATCAAATCTCCCATTGGTCCCAACTGACCCAACTGTCTATTGATGGTAGGGACCACCCCCATGTTATCTGACCTGAAGTGCAGTACTTGATTATAGAATCTGTGACCCCAGATGTACAGGGCCACTATGACTGGAAAGAACTCCAGCAGCGTGATCTGCTTCCCCACCCCAGCCTCCAGCCATGGTGCTGGCTACTGCCATGTGCACCATTGCCCCTGAAAATAAGCCCCAAATCCCAGACCACCCGCTGCATCCGTGTACAGCTCCAAGGGCTTACCCCCCCTCGTGGCACTTGCCACAAGTCCGTCCCATTGAAGTGGTCTAGGAACATCTGCCAAACCTGCAAGCCCTCTCAGAACTACTTTGTGACTCGAATCCTGTGATGGGGTCTTGTGCAGCCATCCCCCCTCCTGGCCGAACATTGCATGAAAGTCCTCCCCACCGGTATGTCCCTGCATGCAAAACTGAGATGCCCAACTAACTGTTGTAATGCCTTCAGAGAAACTTTCTTGCTCCCCAATATCCTACACAACAGAGACCGAAGTGCGGTCAGTTTGTCCAGCGGTAGGTGACACAGCCTGTTCGTGGATTCAATTTCTATGCCCAAGAAGGTGAGGGAGGTTCCTGGAGGTTCGGAATTTCACTTCGCTAAAGGAACTCCAAACTCCCTGCACACGTGTTCAAAGGCCCTTACTAAGTCCCCACATACTGGAGACTGTGCTGGGCCCACAAACAGGAAATCATCGACATAGTGTACTATGCCGTTGGTGCCTGCTGTTTGTGTGGTAACCTAATGCAAGAAGGTGCTGAAACTCAAACACAGCACAGGCCACCGAGCAGCCCATAGGCATGCAGTTATCCACATAGTATGCATTCACAAACTTCATGCCCAACAGTACTCTGTCCTCCTGATGCACTGGCAATAGCCTGAACGCGGACTCAATGTCCGACTTAGCCATCAGGGCCCCTGCTGCCTGCACCACCTCCACTGCTCAGTTGAACGACTGGTAGTTAACCGATGTGTACTGTTGGTCAATGTGATCATTCACTGAGTCTCCCCCGGGTGCGACACGTGATTAAACAGCCTATATTCTCCCAGAACCTTCTTGGGCACCAGGCCAATTGGTGAATCCCTTAGGTTTGGCAGTGGTGGCCTAGCAAAGGGGCCACTCACCTGCCTGAGCCACCGCTCTTTTTCCAGTTTCCCCCCAGACAACATGTGGCAGGTCTCTGGCCGACTTCATGTTCTCTGCCTCGTACTGCAGGCGAGGACCGGAGTAAAGGATCCTGAAGCCCACGCTTAATCTTTTTTATCCATACCAGAGTTGGAAGGCTTGCCACTTGGAGGCTTCCCGAACCTGCCTCGACCCCCCCCCTTCCAAATCCTCTTCCCCCCTGTGGGGGAGAGCACTGCAGAAAGGGGTGCTGTCAGCCACAGGCTAGGCATGTGTGTTTGAACCAGCAGCTGGAGCACAAGCAGGCCGATTGATTATATGCATAGCACAGCTGGGAGGAGGCACTGCCCCGCCCCCCCGTGGTGCCAGGGCGAGGATCAGGAGCCCGCTATCAGTGTGCTGCACTCCCCTGCCCTGGCATCACATCCACCAACAGTGGCATATCCAGTTTGCCCCAGCAGATGACAGAATCTACCTGCCGTCTACAACGGAACTCCTCATCATAATCCAGCCAAGTTGTGCCGCCTTTCTTGCGATGCATCAAAGAGATGCGATGCATATAGTTAAGAATTTCCACCCCGGTTTTCGTCACCCTCCAACACCACAGTGGCATAGATTAAGAAGGCCACGACCCAGTTGTTATACGTACGGGGAACCTTAATCTTCTTCTGGTCCCGGTCCTCCCGTTGTCCGTCTCCTTTTTCTTCTCCATTTTCAGCGGGCCGATTAAGGAGGGAAAAAATGTCTAAGTATTCCCTATTCTTAATCTGTTGCTTGATCTTGTCAGTCAAGTGAGTCCCCACTGGGGAGTCCAGACCAGCATATGGTTTCACTGGTGGTGGAGACGCCGGCTTGTCTGGTGCCTGGCCCTCCAGCCCTGTGCCTACCCCCTCTGCGGGCTAAGGCAATGATCGATTTTTAATCCCTGTCACTAGGTCCACGACCACCCCTACCAACTGCTTCAAGCATTCGTCAGTCACCACCCACAGACTAGTGTCTGACAAGGGCTGCTGTCCACCCAACTCCTTCCCTTCCGATCCATCGGGATCATTCCCGGCTTCATCTCTGTCAGAATCTGGAGTGTCCGCTGCTAGTGTACCCTCAACCTCGCTATGTGATGACTCGTCTTCAACCAATGACTCTCCCCTCACTGCCCCCAACACATGCCTTACCTAGCTGGCCCCCACCTGTGGGCCCTCCAGTACCTCCTAATCTGCAGGGCAGGAAAGTTTCACTGGTGGCAGTGACTTCTGGCCACCTACCCTCTTCTTCCTGCTGGGTGTTGAGGACTTCTCCAGCCCTTCCAGGCATACTTGCAGCCAGGCCGCTCCATTCCTCCTATACAGGGTGCGTAGCTTGTCTTCGGCAGCTGCCAACATCTTGGATGTGGGCACCTGCTTCCTGGCAGACATGTTCTGAAATGACAACTAGTCCCCCCCCAAAGAAACATGGTTAGTAGTAGTCATGACCTGGCCACCCCCCGACATTGTCAGGAGGCCCCCATCTCCCGATGAGCCAGCTTAGTAACGCTATGTACCCGCCATGCCTATCAAAATTAGCATCATAGGCTCATTCCCTGTAGCAAAACTACAGGGAGAGTGCACTGCTCCTATTGTTTTATCGTCTTTCACTATTAATATAGGTTTCAGGGTTATCCCAGCTTTTGGAAATTCCATATTGAGGACTGGAACAGAGAGGGATGAGAAGTGGGATCAGGACTAGAACCAGTGTCCGGTGCCTGGAGCCCTGCTGCTCAGCCCCAGTGACTCTAATCGCTGTGGCCCGAGGCAGTGCGCCACCATCATGAAGGGGGAGGCAGGGGGCCCCCCTCCCCCCAGGTCAACCTGTCCACGATGGCAAGGCCTGAGCAGGGCCCCCGCCTGAGGAACCCGGGCGATCAAGATGTTCCCAAAGTCCATGTGGGCATGCCTTGCCCTGCATGTGCCCTTGACAGCCATGCCCCCAGTGGAATCCCCCCTCCCACTGTGGCACCCGGGGGACACTGCCCACCATCCCCATCCATCGAGGGACCAGCAGTGCTGGACCAATGTACTTGGGGTTGTTGGGTGGAAGCTGGAGCAGCAGAGTTCCCCCCCCCCCGCTGCCTGAACAGCCACCGAACTCTTGCTGTGATAGGAGTTTGTTATCAGTATACACTCTGCTGTTTAATATTATTATATATCTATATATATTTTTTTTCAGGGAGCCAACTTTAGTGCAGTCTCACAAAGCACAGATGCATGTCATGTGGCTTGCTAAAAGCCCTCAATGGCTGTCGTGGGAGTTAAACCTGGGGCCTCTTGGTGCCAACTTAAGTGTTCTACCCCACCTGGCCACAATGCCTTGCTTATTTTCCCTTTTTTTTTTTTGAATACCTCTGAAGTCACCCTATATGACCCGAAACTGGCCTTCCAAGCTGAAGGCCCCAGCCAAGATGGCTGACCTCTTACAAGCGTTCCCGTGAGATCTGCAAAGGCTGTATGCCTTGTTAGGCTCAGATCTCGTGGGAAGCCTGGAGCCATGCGATTATGCTGCACGACCAATCCTCAACCAGCAGCAAGCCACGAGGAAGGCCGGGACCTGTAGTCCCAGCTGTGGGCCACTGGAACAACGCCTAAGCCTTTTTCCCCCTCACAAGCTCCTCTCAGGCTGCTCCCCGCTTACAAGCCAGAACCACGGCTGGCAGCCACCACACCCCTAGGGCAGCCGGAGGAACTCCATTGCTCCCCAGGCTCCCAAAAAAGAAGCGGACCACCAGCCACTCATGGGTCCACAGCAGAGGCCCAAAGGATCACCGGCCAAGAGGAACTACACTCCTGTAGCATTCTGGGACAAGCCGCCCGCCGCAGGAATCCACCTTGGAGTCCGCTAGCCCGGGGGGGGTGTTCACTGTTCACTCGGGCTATGCGGGCAAGACCCAGGGGAAAAACATGGAGGATCAACAAATTGGAGCCGCGTAGACCCACCTCCTGAGATGCCACCCACTCGCCTACCACCCCACTCGCCAAGGAACTGGATGCCCAGAAGCAGCGGGGACACCACCAGCTCAGGTAGGCCCTTCAGGCTACGGCTGGATAGACTAAAATACTTGCAGCTGTATATGGGATTTGCTCTTACTTATTTTCCCCAACTGAAAGCTCCATCCCCGGCTGCCGAGGGGAGCACCCTCGGAACCACGTGGGAGCTAGCTGGCCCTCTCCCAGCCCTAGGCCCCTGAACACTGGTCTCATACCAGGGAAGGCAGCAATCACCCAGCTGGACTGCCTCCAGCCTTAATAGCCGTTCAGTGCTTTAACCAAGCAGTCACCCAGTTGCTGGGGGGCAGTAGCCTGGCTTGCAGCTAAATGCCCATAATTAAAGAAATGAATGCTTCATGGAGGCCTCTAGGCCACAGCTACCTTACCTGCATCCTGAACTGGGAGCTGGGAGCTGGAGCTATTGATCTGAGGGGAGGAAGAGCAAGAAGGCTGGAATCCGGCCTGCCAGCTAGTTTTATTCATCTCCTTCCCTCGGACCCCCCCTTCGGAGCAGCTAGCTGTGCCCTATCCCTGCCTATGTCCAGAGGCTGCTGACCACTCCCCTGGGCTGGTTTCCAGCAGCCTCTGGTCATTGGCCATGGAGAGGGGGAAGGGGGCCCCCGGACAAAGGGATGGCTGCAGCAATGTTTGGGCAGCCTATGCATTGTCCGGTAGGCCCCCCATAGCTCCCCGCCTTCTGTGGTCAAGAAAGACACAACACAGTTCTTGGAGGAAAATGTCCACAGCCTTGTTTTATTTATTTCCAATTTTTAGATATTAATCTTTATTGAGTCACCAATTACTTTTATATTTCATACTGTAGATTAATACCTATTCTATTAATATTGAGCAGTGGGTGCTGCAGGGAGGAAGCGCATACCCCAGGCCCCCGCACCGCCCCAACTTGAAGAATCCCTTCTGGTGCAGGCTGAGGCATCCATCTGCAGTAGGGGGCACCTGGACAAAGGGACGGCTACTGCAATGTTTAGTCATTTAGTCAATGCTTAGACTGCCCAAGCCTATGCAATCCCTGGCTGGATTACAAACACATCCCATGATTTGCAGTCACACAGTTTCTGACCCCTACATTTTTTTTCTTGTTCAGCCCCCACCCCCCTTCACTCTAAGGTGTTCTGTTTATTTTGTTTCCCCTCAGTCCTGCAACATGAACATCCTTACATCACCACACTTCACTTGGGAGTTAAGCAGGTTTTTTTTCTTGCTCTCCGCATGTATTCATTCATCTGACATTAAGTCCATACTGTTCTTACTTACTGAGGGTAGATCTTGTGGCTCTGGATCTCTGTCAGTTGTCCTTCCAGAGACAGGAACTCTCCCACATGGGCCCAGCTGAACGCTCCACAAAGCAGGCTACCAAGTTTATATTTTGAACTCAATGGTGTTTTATTTTCTTGAACTCTGCAACTCCTCACCACTGCAACATCCAACTCTCTCTTTCTCTCCTTTGCAGGACATTAGATGTCACGTTCTCCCACCAGCTGCACAAGCCACGACCCCAGTATGATGTTGGACCAATCAGATTCATCCTTTGGGTACCTCATTGACATATTCATGAGTTTTTTCACATGTATCAGCCATGAGTACTCGAGCTTAATGTTCCCTTCTCACATAGTCGCTCAACTAGGTAGCACACTCGCCTCTGAGGCCGGGAGATCAGAGGGCTGTGGGTTCAGTTCCCACATCTGGCACTTGAGTTAATATCCCAGTACTGACACTGTAGTGCAACATGAGAGGGGTGCTGCACTTCTGAGGTGCCGTCTTTCAGATGAGACGTTAAACCGAGGTCTCATCTGCCTGGATTGGTGGTAGTTCAGGTGGATGTTAAAGATCCCATGGCACTTCTGGAAAAGAGTAGGGGAATTTCCCCGGTGTCCTGGCCAAATTTCCCTCATTCACTAAAAATACCACCAACAGCTTAATCTGGTTCAAGGTCAGTTGGCATTCATCTGTATCCCCCTCTCTCGGGTCGTGCCTCAAAATAGGCAGGATTTGTCTAGTGCACTTACCCGGTCAACAAAAACTAAAATAAAAATAAAATAAACTCATGCTTCCTACCTTTCCATAACATTCTAACTAACTGCCACTTATCCAGCGCCATTTTGCTCCTCAGCCTGTGCATTAACTGTATCTTTAGCAAGTGTAGAAATGTAACTCACTGCCCCCCTGCTATGCCATATACCCATGAGGCAGCTCAAAATCCTGGGAAAGAGACCCCAGTGTAAGGCCATCCTCCCTGGTCTTGGGATAAGCAGGATGGAAGAGTCATTCAGGGAGGGGCCTTACACAAAGAAACTGAAAAACCACTTACTAGACCTCCTGAGCCTGAGGCAACCTCTGGGGCGAACAGAGTTACAGAATGGAAGGGGTTAGCAGAACTTGGAAACATACTGTAACAAAGGCAAATGTCCAAATGGGGTTAAACAAACAAGATCCTTTTATTCCTCTACTGTGAGCTCACATAGAAAGAAGTTACATTCTCACACTTCTGGGCACATGTTTCAGCCAGCACCATTTATTTTCTGTCACCTTGTTACACAGGGTGAACATTTCCTTTTATTCTGGGTTGGCTTCTACCCTGGTGCGGTACTTTCACTAGCACATACTGGCCCTGATGGAAGCACTAGAACTCTTGGAGTCCACCACCCCAGACAGCAATGGGTGGGCACTCCTCAGGCATCTCCGAGGTCATTTTTTTACTGTTACTGGACTTGGCAAACTTCAGAGTTCTAGTGCTGACACCATGCAGCACTACTCGATCCTGCGAGGGACTTCTGAACACACACTGCCTTCCCACACAATCTGTTCCTTTACATTTTTTTCACAACTTTTAATCCTTTACACAGGGACACTTTGCCCACTGGGGCATCATGTCTGGTGCTTACTGGCACTACTTAGACTTTTTTGGGGGCAGCCTGGCCCACACTTTAATCCTTGAGGTAAAATCCTTTTTTCTGACAGGAATTTTGCAACTTGAAAGTCACCATTCCTCTCTTGGGGAAGGAGGGCACAAATGAATGCCAAACCATTCACTTACAACATAATAGAGTGAACATCACCTCAGATCCTTTACCCACAGAACTCCCTGGGACCAACTTCCTCTCAGTCAGTCCTCTATTTCTTTCTTCAAATGTAAGTATTTCTCCTGCTAGAGAGGGAGCACCCCCCTTTAAAGGGCTGTCTTTGGCAGCTGCCACGAACGAGTACTTTTCAGGACAGCGAGAGCTGGCATTGTGTGCCAGGCAGTAGGCTCCCACCAACTCACAGTCACTAGTCCCACCCTTCAGAACAGACCACTGAGTCCTCCCCTTTGGAATGCCAAGCCAGACCTGCTGATCCAGTCCTCCAAGGGCATAGAAACTGTCACAACCACAAGGTCAATAGACACTCTTAAAGGAACATTACATAGCTCCTGAGGGGGGCTACAAATATATATTTGACTTGACTATCTGGTGAGTGAGTTATATTTTCAGTGTCCTTCTTGCATGAAAATCAACCCACCACCTGTGTGCTTTATGTCTCTCAGGTGTTCCCATGCCACTAATGTCAATGTAACCCCCCCTACAAATGGGTGTTCCCGAAAAGTCTTCGTTGAGCTTGCCTAAATGCTCACTGCTAGGCTGGTGTCCTGCGTTTTAGCAGTTTAAATGGGATTGCCAGAGAGTGCCTGTATAGCCTCTGTGTACTGTCTCTTTAAGAGCTGCCTGGATTGCAGTCATAAGTAATCTGAGAGGGAGCTCTGTTGAAAGATGTAACTATTTGCTGAAAATCATTTAGAGTGATAATGATAATGTAGTTTGTCTAACCTGCCTTCTTTGCAGCAAGGACTGTTTTGTTTATCTCCACTATCTTGGTCCTGGACTGCGAATTGGACCAATCAGTACTGGTGGGACCTAAAATGGAGCCAGACTACAGGAGCTGTCTGGAGTCAGAATCTGTAGGAATTGTAGTTTTGGGCTTTTGGCGCCTTTTTGCACCTGAAGGGGGAGCTCCTGTTGTGACTGACAGATGAATCAGCCAACCGAACCTTTTGGATCTTGGGGAAATTCCCAGGCTTGCTGCAGTTTGAGTCAGATATAAGTTGGGAGTTGAAGAGGCAAGAGCTTGAGACAGTCAAGCAGCCATCTGAGTAGTTTTGCATGGGAGAACTGTGGAAAGGCCTGAGTTGTGGCCTGCATGTCTGCCTGCTGCCCCTGAGAGGGAGAGAAGAAAATTATTTTGGACTAAATCCAAGTTTGTGAGAATGAAGTAAGCCACTGATTTTTTTACCAGGTTCATACCTGAAGAAGACCGAAGATTTTGCTGAATGCGATCAGCCTGTCAGGATTTCCAGCTGCTTTTGAATCCCCGGTTTGTGCAGAGACTTTGCGATCGTGACCGGAGAGCGGTTTGTCTGGTACAGTAGAATTTCCTTACATGTAAATGTGCTGGGTATTGAAAGTGGGTCGTGATTTGGTTCCCCACTGTGTGAAATGTGTTCTGCTTGCTGGAAGCTATATCCAGCCCAAAATGGACTGTATCCGAATTTGTCTCCATTTGGCCTGTACCTTGCCACACTGGCCCAGCCAGACTACCTGCTGCACAGAGAAAGCCATCGACGAGAGACCTGCCTTGGGATCAGGCCCCTGCTCCATGCATGAACAGGAACAATGCCTCGGCGAATCGTGTGGGCTCTGCTTCTCCTGGCACTCCAGATTACCCACCTGCTGTCTTGATTTTCGTCCAGCCTGTGTCCAGTCTTGAGTATCGTGAGTAATCATCAGAGTAGTTTCCTGCAACAACAGCCTAATCTAAAAGTGTGTCATCTGATTGTCTTGTTGTTTTCTTTTCACGAACTGAGCCCTCCGGCTCCGGATTACAAATAGTGTGTGTTGTGCATGTTGTTTTCTTCCATCACAGGGCCCCAACCAGTTGCAACGTTCCTGGCTAGCCCACCATTCTCCATCTGGGTACCCAGAGTGTGTGACTGTTTATGGACCCTGAAGTGCATGCATAACTGTTTGATTGATACAGCCTTTAAGCAAATTAACCTGATAACGCCCCTCCCTTGTTCAAGTCCCTTAAATAAATCAGATCTAACTCTTTTTTGCATTTACCCTGACTGTGGTTCCAGTTTGTGGAAGAGTACTGTACTGCTGTTATTTGCTGTGTATAACCTTGTTTTACAGGGGGTTCCCAGGGCCAGGCCAGAGGAAAGCTCTGGTTGTAAGTGCAAACAGTGTGGGTACTTGTGTGGTGTATCAGGGGTATTGTAAAAGTGATTATTGTGTATTGTTCCAGCCACTAGTAAGGAAAGAGGGGGTGGGGCTTACAATGTCCCGGAGGGCTGTGGCCAGGTTTGGTTAGCTTGACCACTACCATCCCTGACCTCCAGGTGGAGGCACCCATTTCAGAACTTAGGCCCCTTAACCTGCTACTAGCCAAGCAGGCAGGGGTAGTAGTCCTTGGGATAGCGCCACCTAGGGGTTACAGCAAGAATAACCCAGTTTAGTCCAGCAATGGGAGCAAACTTTAAGTAAGCCTAGGGCTAACCCTGGGGTGGGGGCCTTTTCTGTGGGGCATTCCTATGATGATGGCTGTACTAGAGCTAGTGGAACAAATCTGTAGTATACCTGGTACTTCCCTGCTGTGTGCCAGGGCTACACGGGGGCTTTCCCTGTGGGGTGCTGCCACAATGCTGTCTGTGCTGGAGCTACTGGTACAAAAACTTGACTGATGGGAAGCATATCACCCCCCCCCCAAGGAAAAGGAAGCTGGAGCACAGGCAGTGAGTGGTAATAAACAGTAACAATTAAAATAATAGATATCTCCACTTTCTGCTTATATCAGTCCCTCAGTTTCAGGAAAAGACAAATTCATCACTCAAAATAAGAGAAACTTTTAACAAGCCAAGCAGCCCTAAGTGAAAAACAGAACCCTTTTTAAACTGTTATAGCACTCTTAACAAAAAAATAAATAAAAAAACAGCGCTCAGTTCCCCTTAGAAAAATCATTACATGTTTTAAAGCCCTATCAATTTAGTTTGGGTTCTTGTGGAACTATTAAGAAAGTCTCTGTATTATATCTGAATGCTGCTTCTGACAAGGGACACGTGGGATATTGATTTTATCTTGCAGCATCAGCCTCCGCATCTCAATGAGAACAAAGTGGCTCAAATCAGCTCGTGCTGTAATGTTGCATTTGGGAGACTTGATGCCAACTTCTGAGCTGTGGGGTCAACCCTTCTGGTGCCAGAAAGTATATTTTTATCCCAAAACATAGACTTAAATCCCTACTGCACAGTATCCCACTCTTGGTTTCTACAAAAGATTATTTTCATATAAAGGTTTATGGAGACAAACATATTGTAGCAATCCACCCTATTTGTGTTTATTTTTTTTAAAACTCTGCTTTATTTAAAAGAGCTTGTAATACAAGTACTTGGCAGACCAGCAATGCAAGTGAATGGCACAAATGAAAATAAGAATCTTTCTGGTTACTGACTAGTACAGGAGGACATCTTCCTATTTAACAAGCTCACACTGAAAGCTGTGGACTTCAACAGTGAGTAACAAGCATTTGTCAATATCGAATGTTGATTGCGTTGGTGTGTTGAGCTCACCACTGTCCCTCTGTCACTCACTCAGTCTGTCTCTCCTGGTGCTGCAGGCTGCTCTTTTGTACTGGGTGCCTGCGTTGGCACCTTGTTCTGCCCACTAAGAAATCCGCAGCTCTCCCCACAGAGCTCCGTTGAAGTGGCTCACTCCCCCTCTCTCACTCGCTCATTCTGGTTCTCCTGGCGTTGCATGCTGCCCTTTTGTACTGGGCTCCTGCCTCTGTTGGTGGCTTTTTCTGCCTACAAAGAAATCTGCAGCAGTCCTGACACAGGTCTGTTGAGCCTGCTGACTCCCCCTCTCTTACTCGCTCATTCCGTTTCTGCCAGCGCTGCAGGCTGCCCTTTTCTGTTGGGCTCCTGCCTGTGTTGCCGCTTTCGTCTGCCCACAAAGAAATTTGCAGCAGTTACAATAGAGCTCCATTGAACTCGCTCACTCCCCCTCTCTCACTCGCTCATTCTGGTTTTCCCACCACTGCAAGCTGCCCTTTTGTACTGGGCCCCTGCAATCTGCAGCAGTCCCAACAGAGCTCCACTGAGCTCACTCCCGTCCCCTCCCTCACTCGCTCGTTCTGTGTCTCCTGCCGCTGCAGGCTGGCCTTTTGTACTGGGCTCCTACCTGCATTGGCAGCTTGTTCTGGCCAGAAAGAAATCTGAAGCAGTCCTGACACAGCTCCATTGAGCTCACTCATTCCCCCTCTCTCACTCACTCATTCCCATTTCTGCCGGAGCTGCAAGCTGGACTTTTGTACTGGGCTCCTGCCTGCGTTGCCACATTTTCTGCCACAAAGAAATCCACAGCAGTCACAATACAGCTCCATTGAGCTCGCTCACTACCGTGCTGTCACTCACTCGTTCTGTTTCTCTTGGCGCTGCAGGCTGCGCTTGTGTACGGGGCTCCTGGCTACGTTGGCACCTTTGTCTGTCCACAAAGAAATCCGCAGCTGTCCTGACAGAGCTCTGTTGAGGTCGCTCAGTCTCCCTCTGTCACGCGCTCATTCTGTTTCTCCTGATGTTGCAAGCGGCCCTTTTGTATGGAGCTCCTGCCTGCATTGGTGCCTTTTTCTGCCCACAAAGAAATCCGCAGCAGTCCAGATAGAGCTCCGTTGAGCTCACTCAGTCCCCCTGTCTCACTCACTCATACTGTTTCTCCCACCGCTGCAGGCTGGCCTTTTCTACTGGGCCCCTGCCTGCTTTGACACCTTTTTCTGCCTACAAAGAAATCCACAGCAGTCCTGACAGCGCTCTGGTGAGTTCGCTCACTCCCCCTCCCTCACTTGCTCTCTCGTTCTGTTTCTCCCAGTGCTGCAGGCTGCCCTTTGGTACTGAGCTCTTGCGTTGGGGCCTTTTTCTGCCCACAAACAAATCCACCGCAGTCCCGACAGAGCTCAGTTGAGCTCGGTCACTCCCCCCTCTCACTCGTTCGATCTTAATCTGTCCCAAACACTGATTTCCCACAGTGACCGTGCTATTCTCCAGCAGAAGTGCAAAAACATATTTTAGCCAGGATGTGAAAAATGACAACTGTACTGTTCATAAGGAGGTGTAAAAAAACTGCCACTGTTGAAAATGTGGCGTGAAAATATTACAAATTTGCGAAGTTACAAGGGTGCGTGGAAACAGTTCAACGCACACTTGTAACACAGTCATGTTATGGAGTTTTGTCACCAAATTTTCAACACTGGCATTTTAGGACCTCTGCTCATGAACAGTGCCACTGTCATTTTCTTAATCTGTCCCGAACACTGATTTCCCACAGCAACCGTGTTATTCTGTGCCGCAACTGTGAAACCACATTTCAGTCAGGATGTGAAAAATGACAGCTGTACTGCTGATAAGGAGGTGTGAAAAAATGCCACTGTTGAAAATCTGGCATGACAATATTACAAATCTGCGAAGTTACAAGGGGTGTGTGGAAAATGTGCAGCAACGCACACTTGTAACACAGTCATTTGATGGGCTATCATTACCAAATGTTCAACATAGGCATTTTAGGACCTCTGCTCATGAACAGTATCACTGTCATTTTCTTAATCTGTCTCGGACAGTGATTTCCCACAGTGACCGCTCTATTCTGCGGCAGAAGTGCGAAAACACATTTTGGCCAGGATGGGAAAAATGACAGCTGCACTGTTCATAAGTAGGTGTGGAAATGGCAATGTTGAAAATCTGGAGTGAAAATATTATAAATTTGTGAAGTTACGAGCGTGCTTGCAAACTGCGCAACGCACGCTCGTAACACAGTCATTTTATGGAGTATCATTACCAAATTTTCAACATGGCCATTTCAGGACCTCTACTCATGAACAGTGTCACTGTCATTTTTATGTTTGCTTGCACGCATGTGCAAGAAACATAGTGCCTTCATCGGAGATTTCGGAGGTGTGTCACCTCCTCCTCCAGTTCAGTCAGTGGGCTGGCAGGCGTGGCCCCTGTAAGCCAATGCATTTTGGAGCTGTCTATGACATGCTCCAAAATGCAGTGGCATCCAGTTGAAAGGGGGAGCTACGCTTGAGTGAGCACCGATAAGATATCGGCTGCTCACGCAGCTACCCCCCACGCACAGACAGACGGTACTTCCGTACTGTATAGCTGACGGGGTGCCCAACCCTGTCGGCTGAGCTGCATCCTCCACCAGTTGCTGAGCTGCGTCTCCCCACCCCAGTTGCAGGTGCCACGCTGGGAGCCCACCCCAGCGGGCAAGCACTGTAGTCCTTGGCCGCGGGGTGCCCAATCCCCGTTGGCTGAACGCCCCAAGTCCTTGTGCCATGCTGGGAGCCCACCCCAGCGCGACCTTGGCGTCCACGATGTCTTTTTTTAAACCTGTAAAATAAAAACTGTCCGGCGCGTCTCCCCAACCCCCTCCCACAACCGCACCCACCCACTGCGCACTCCAGCCTCCCCACATACCCCCTCACCCCATACTTCCTCCGGACTCTGCATAATGATCTTCGTGGACTGGAACACATCTGTACTCTTCAAAGCCGACCGCGAACTGAGGAAATGCCGGTAAGCTGTATAATGGGTTACAGGGGGTTTCAACTTTATTGCATATCTCGGGTATTTTGGGAATTTTTGCACCAAATTAACATGGGGTTTTGAACTCCTTCTCATGAGTACTTCATGTCATGCGCAGATTCGTCCGGCGGGTGACGCAGTAACTGTGCAGTGACTGCGAAATCACCCTTCGGCCTGAATACCGCCATGACAGTGACATCATTCATGAGAAGGCATCCTAAAACCCCATTTTGAAAATTTGGTGCCAAAATTCCAAAAAATGACTGTTTTACGAGGGTGCATTGCGCAGTTCCTACGCAGGCTCGTAAGTTCGCGAAATTTCAATATTTTCACACCAGATTTTCAAAATTGCCATTTTACCACACCTTCTTATGAGTAGTATAGCTGTCATTTTTCACATCTCACCCAAAATGTGTTTCCGCCCGTGTAGTGCAGAATGGCACAGTCGGTGTGCGAAATCAATGTACGGGACAAATTAAGAAAATCACAGTGACACTGTTCATGAGCAGAGGTCTTAAAATGGCTATGTTGAAAATTTGGTGAAAAAATTCCTAAAAATGACTGTTTTACGAGCGTGCTGTGCAGTTCCTACGCACGCTCGTAAGGTCGCGAATTTTCAATATTTTCACTCCAGATTTCCAACATTTCCATTTTATCACACCTTCTTATGAGTAGTACAGCTGCCATTTTTCACATGTCACCCAAAACGTGTTTCTGCCCATGTAGCACACAATGGCGCAGTCGGTGTGCGAGATCAATGTACGGGACAAATTAAGAAAATCACAGTGACACTGTTCATGAGCTCAGGTGTTAAAATGGCTATGTTGAAAATTTGGTGAAAAAATTCCAAAAAATGACTGTTTTACGAGCGTGCGTTGTACAGTTCCTACGCACACTCGTAAGTTCGCGAATTTTCAATATTTTCACTCCAGATTTTCAACATTGCCATTTTACCACACCTTCTTATGAGTAGTATAGCTGTCATTTTTCACATCTCACCCAAAACGTGTTTCCGACCATGTAGCGCACAATGGCACAGTCGGTGTGCGAAATCAATGTACGGGACAAATTAAGAAAGTCACAGTGACACTGTTCATGAGCAGAGGTCTTAAAATGACTATGTTGAAAATTTGGTGAAAAATTCCTAAAAATGACTGTTTTACGAGGTGCATTGCGCAGTTCCTGCGCACACTCGTAAGTTCGCGAATTTTCAATATTTTCACTCCAGATTTTCAACATTGCCATTTTATCACACCTCCTTTATGAGCAGTATAGCTGTCATTTTTCACATCTTGCCCAAAATGTGTTTCCACCCATGTAGTGCACAATGGCACAGTATGTGCAAAATCAATGTATGGGACACATTAAGAAAATCACAGTGACACTGTTCATGAGCAGAGGTCTTAAAATGGCTATGTTGAAAATTTGGTGACAAAAGTCCATAAAATGACTGTGTTACGAGTGAGCAATGTGCAGTTTCCACGCACCCTCCTAAGTTCATGACTTTGTAATATTTTCAGTCCAGATTTTCACCAGTGGCATTTTTTCACACTTCCTTATGAACAGTACAGCTGTCATTTTTCGCAACATGGCTGAAGTGTGTTTTCACATGTTCAGCGCTGAGATGCATGGTCGCTGTGGGAAATCATTGTTCGGCACAGATAAAGAAAATCACAGTGACACTGTTCATGATCGGAGGCACCAAAATGCCTGAATTGACAATCTGCTGTAAAATATCCCCAACCTAATTATATTACGGGTGTGCATTGCACAGTTTCTATGTACGCTCATGACTTCACCATTTTTTTAAATATTTTTACTGCAGATTTGCAACATTGCCATTTTTTACACCTCCCCATGAACAGTACAGCTGTCATTTTTTACATCCTGTTCGGAATGTTTTTGCACCTGTGGTGCTAAATGTCGTAGTCGCTGTGCATAAGCAGCTTTCGGCTAACAAACTGATATTCCCCCTGTTCATGAGGTGGGGTCACAAAAAAAACATGTTGAAAATTTGGAGTGAAAATACCAACGAATGCCTGAGGTATTAGGGTTTCCAACCATAACGCCTAACCCTGTAGAGAATGACAGGCATCAGGGGTGTGACTTGGGATTCTTGCCTGTAATGCTCATACCATTCCACACCCTGCAGCCAGTGAGAGGCATCGAGGTATGCCTTGGACTCTTCAGCCCCAAAGTTCACCCCATTCTCCTATATCGCACCCATCTCACCGCATTTCCTAATGAAATGGGGTGCGCATAAGGGCCAAAGACCCCAAGGAACACCGTGACACTTGTCAGTGTCTGCGGGGTGGGGTGTGGTGAAATGGCAAGGCCGTTATGCCTGACGACCCAAATGCACACCCCAATGCCTGTCACTCTCTGCAGGGTGGTGGTGGGGTTGGCTTCAGTTCACTACTTCACCGCCATTCCTATTACACAGCTCTGTAACTTCTACATTACCACTGCCAATGCCAGCAAGCAAACATTCGGCATTGACAAATGCTTGTCTTAATCTGTCCCAATCACCGATTTCCCACAGCGACCGCACTATTCTGTGCCGGAAGTGCGAAAACACATTTCCGCCAGGTTTTGAACAATGACAGCTGTACTCTTCTCAAGGAGGTGTGACAAAATGCCAATCATGAAAATATTGCAAATTCACGAAGTTATGAGTGTGCATAGCAACTGTGCAGCGTACGCTCATAAAACAGTAATTTTTTTAAATTTTTTCCACCAAATTTGCAACATAGGCATTTTGAGAGCCCACCTCATGAAGCTTAGCAGAAGACACCAGGAGAAAGGACTGCTGTGTGACTGGACTTCTCTGCTGGGACTAAAGAAGTAGAACTCTTGTACTTGGAACTTTAATTTAGGGTAAAAACAACTAACAAACAAAACAAAAAAAAGTGTGTGTCTGAGTTAACTGAACTGAATAGTTTTCTGAACAGTTATCTAGTTGTAAATCTCAGGTGATTGAAAGGACTTGATAGCTGTGAGGTTTAAATTACTTGTAGAAAGATCTAGTAAGTAGGGGGAGTGGCTTAGCTAGAAGGAAGCTACATTTAAAGACTGCCTTAGAAAGATTTTGCTAGTAGATTGGCAGAAGACACCAGGAGAAAGGACTGCTGTGTGACTGGACTTCTCTGCTGGGATTAAATAAGTAGAACTCTTGTACTTGGAACTTTAATTTAGGGTAAAAAACTAACAAACAAAACAAAAAAAAGTGTGTGTTTGTCTGGGTTAATTGAACTGAATGGTTTTCTGAACAGTTATCTAGGTGTAAATCTCAGGTGATTGAAAGGACTTGATAGCTGTGAGGTTTAAATTACTTGTAGAAAGATCTAGTAAGTAGGGAAAGTGGCTTAGCTAGAAGGAGAAAGGACTGCTGTGTGACTGGACTTCTCTACTGGGACTATATTGCCCTCCTTCCCTCTCCTCCCCCCCACCCAAAGCTAGTTCTACTTTTATAGGCACAGGATTTGACTGACAACAGGAACTTCCTGTTTGGGAGCAGGAAGTGAGTGATCACAGAGCCACCAAAGACCCACCATCCTAGAAGGGCAAGAGTAGCTCTCCGGCCCCCTCTAGCTGCTGGAGGTCTGCTTCTGAGCAAGTAAGGGGTCTACTGAGAAATATAGGATATTCTTGTCTCAGAACAGGACAATCAGGAGCTTAAAGGGCACACAGGCAGAAAGTAAGGAGAGAGAAAAAAAAACAGAGGAAAGAGTAAGGATAGCAAACAGTTAAGGGGCCAAAAATAAGACTTGATTGGAATGGTGCAGTGCAGTGCAGTGGCTGTGGAGCAGCAGTCTTCCGGGAGACGTTCTGGAGGATGCGGTGTTGTCCCATCTGCAGGCACCTCTGTGGGCTGAGGGAGGAGGTTTCTCATCTCCAGGCTGAGTTGGCCAGGATTTGTGGACCTCCTCTTCCATCCAGGGACCACCTGTGTCACTGCCGTTGCCTCAGAAGTTGCCAAGAAAGAGGAGTGGTTGGACCACAGTGGGCTCAGGGAGGGTGAGGGTGATGGAACAGGCGCATCCCTCCAGTTGTACCTCTCCACACCCTATGCCATTCTGGCAAAGTGTGGTTCTCCATGGAGGCACCCACAGTGGAGACCAAGGAGGATGCTGGGAACCTCCACAAAGGAGACCCACAGGAGGGTGGCAGAGGACCCCACAGGGGAAGGAAACAACTCCTGGTGGGGGACTCCATTGTTAGGAAGGTAGAAATGGGGGAGGAAGGGGAGAGGGAGGGAGGTAAGGTGCCTGCCTGGTGCCATGGCTTGGAGGGACAGAGAGCGAATCCTCAGGATTGCTGGAGCAGCTGCACAGGGGAGGGAGCTGGATATCATTATCCACCTAGGGATAAATGACCTGGCTAAGAAAGGGATTGGAGAAGTGCAGGAAGAGTTTGTGGAATTGGGGAGGGGCCTTAGACAAGTAGCATGCACGGTAGCCTTCTCGGTGGTGCTGCCCTTCTATGGCATAGGAGAGGCTAGGGTGTTCCACACCATGGGATTCAATCAGTGGTTGAAAAACTGGTGTGGAGCTCAGGGATTTGGCTTCACTGAGGACTGGGGGTCCACCTGGAGTGATGCAAGCCTATACTGGCATGATGGGCTGCATCTGTCCAGGAGGGGAACCAGGATCCTAGGTGATAGGTTTAAATGCTTCATTGGCAAGCATTTAAACTAGCCAAGGGGGGAGGCACTGGAAAGGAGCAGGGAAATCCTAGCCCCCAAAAATCACAGTAGTAAGTGCAGTAAGCACCAACATAGAGGTGTCGATAGGGAGAAGGGCAGGGGTAAATGGAGAAAGTGACAAAGGCAAGAAGAACAGGGATGGGGCAAAAAGGAGTAAGGCCATCAGGAAATGAAGGGTAATGAGTACCAATGCCCATAGTCTGGGCAATAAGCTCCCTGAGCTGGTGGCCTTGATGGAAGAGGGATGCCTGGATATCGTAGCAGTCACAGAAACATGGTACACAGAGAAGCATTACTGGGATGTTAACATACCAGGGTACATAACCTACAGGAGAGACAGGCAGGGAGAAGAGGGGAGGAGTAGCTCTCTATGTAAAGGAAGGGATAAAAGCAACTGAACAAAAGAGTAAACAGGGAGGAGAGGAGGCACTGTGGGTCACCTTGGAGACTGAAAGTAGCACCACAATCCACACAGGGGTTGTGTACAGACCCCCAGGTCAGAGGGAGGGAATGGACAAGGATATGATAGAAGGCATACTTAGGATGGCAGAGAAAGGGGAGATACTGTTGATGGGAGACCTGAATATGCCAGATGTTAACTGGAGCACATTTGCTGCAGCCACATCCAAGAGCAGGGCCATTCTTGATGCCCTACAGGTGGCAGGCCTCAGACAGCTAGTTTCGAACCCACTGTGAGGGAGCAATCTAGACCTCTAGATCTCAAACGGGGCAGTGAGACGATCTCAGATCTAGAAGTGGGTTGCCATCTGGGAACAAGTGACCATCAAACAGTGTGGTTTACGTTAAACTCAGCTACAGAGTCAAGCCACAAAAGTGAGGGTACTGGACTTTAGGAGGGCTGACTTTGGCAAGATGGGAGAGTGCCTCAGAAAAGCACTAGCAAACAGACTAGAAGGAGGTGTGGAGCAACAATGGGGAATCATCAAACTGCCATCACAGAGGCAACAAGCCTTTGTGTGAAGCAAATAAACAAATCAAAATGAAAGAAAAAGCCACTATGGTTCTCAAAAGAGGTGGCTGTGAAAGTCAGGAAGAAAAAGATAGCATTCCAGAAGTATAAGGAAACACAGAAGAAGCAGGACAGAGAGCTGTACCAGTTAAGGCAGAAGGAAGCAGGGAGGGAAGTCAGAAGAGCAAAAGCCCAAACTGAGGAAAAGATAGCCAACTCAGTTGAGAAGGGGGATAAAACCTTTTATAGGTGCTTTTATAGGGCTGCTCTCCTCCTTCTGCTCCTATCCGGCAATATCCATCCCAATCCTGGGCCTGTCCCCAATGTCTCCCCTTGGAAATCGACTGGGCTGCGTATCGCATCTATTAATATCTGTAGCCTCCTCAAAAAATTGGATGCCCTACAATGCTGGGTGACTGTTCATAATCCTGATGTGATTGCATTAGTTGAAACCTGGCTTTCCGGCTCCACCTCTGATGCCCAGGCTCTCTCCCAGGCTACTCCCTCCACCGGCTGGACCGCATCGGTAGGAGGGGTGGTGGTTGTGCCATCTATGTTAAAGACCCACTTCTTGGCCTAGCCCTCCCTCCCCCACCCTTGATTTCAATGCCCAGGCCCTAACTCTAAAGTTGTCACCGGACCCCTCAAGGGCTCCAATCATCCTGACTACTGCCTATATACCTCCAAAATATCAAGCTCAGGCACTGGGCCCCCTAGTTGACTACATAACCTCCCTACCTAACCCCTCTGACCAAATCCTGGTAGGTGACCTGAATATCAACGGGCTATCTCCAAAGGGGTCCACCTCACGTGAGACATTCTCTGCCATTGATCTGACACAACTAGTCTCACAACCTACCAGGTTAAATCCTAGCACGGGCACTGGCACTCTTCTGGATGTGGTGCTCACCAACAGGCCCAGCCGCATCTACAATGTGCAAGTCCTACCAGACTGCCTTAGTGACCCCTCCCCAGTTCTTCTTCTGGGCAACCTCCCTACCCAAGCCCCTTGTTCATACCACCCACCGTCAGTCGGCTTAGACCTGGTGGGCTAAAGACTTAAACACCACCTAGCTGGTACTGATTGGTCCCCACTACTAAACACCACTGATATTGACTAGCTGCCAGCCTTCTTTGTCCACACCTTCAACCTTGCTTGTGACACTTACGCCCCTTACTCCCACTTAGGTCTCAAAGTAAGGCACACCCCTGGATTACCCCTGCCTTACGACACTTCTCAAACAGCGTGACAACTTGTAGTACATTGCTATTGAAACTGGCCGACCAGCGATGAGACAGGCCTATGCAGCTGCCGGAATAAGTGTCGTGGGCGTCCATAGAAAGCAAAGGTGGATTATTACCATGCTGCTCTTACCTCCTCCTGGGGTAACCCTAGGTCCTTCTGGGACAACATCAAGCAGCTAAATGGTGGTACCCCCCCCTCATCGCTTCTCAACATTGATGGAACCACCTCTACGGACCCTGCCCTCATTGCAACGCACCTCAACAACTCCTTCACTGACCTTAGTGCAGTGCTCCCGTGCAGCTTCTTCGATCCCCCTCCCGCCATGACTGCCCCTCCCACCTCCCGACCCCCCTTCCACCTTCGCACTGTCACCACCCTTGAGGTTAGGCCCTACTTACTAAAAGCCCTAAAATGCAACTCCATCGGCAATGACTCCCTTGATCCCTATCTCCTTCGTCAGGTCCTGGATCAGGTCCTCTCACCCATTACTTGCCTCTTTAATAAGTCCCTCTGCCTGGGGCAATTCCCCACCTTCTGGAGGGTTGCCACTATTACCCCTATTCACAAAGGTGGTGATAGGAGGCTCACAGGCAACTACCGGCCTATCTCCATCCTCTCCCTCTCTAAAGCCTTGGAGAAAATAGTTGCCAGCCAAATCACACATTACCTCACGAACTATAAGGTCCTCTGTCCTGAACAGCATGGGTTCAGAGTTGGTCATAGCACAAATACTGCTCTCCTGGAGTTTGCTAACTTCCTTCATAACTCACTTGATGCTGGCTCCCTCGCTGGTGCAGTATTTATAGACCTATCTAAAGCCTTTGATACAGTCTCACACCCTCTACTATTAGCTACCCTTGCCAGTGTGGGCTTTGCCGCTGGTCCACTCTCCTGGTGCGCCAGTTACCTGACCAACCGCTCCCAACGTGTGCGGGTTGGTGGCACTGTTTCCAGTACCTGCCTAATCCGCGCTCAGGAGTTCCCCAGGGCTCCATACTTGGGCCATTACTCTTCTCTCTCTTTCTCAATTCCCTGCCCTATGCATGCGCAGGAAAAATCCTTCTCTATGCAGATGACGCAGTTCTCTTTGCCTCTGATAGTAACCCCACCTCACTCCAAAACTCCCTCCAGCGTGCCTACACCTCAGCTGAAAACTGGTTCACTGATCATCGTTTGGTCATCAACCTTAAGAAAACTAAGACTATGCTTTTTACTCACCCCCAAAATAAGTCCAGCAACTTTCCTCTCTCTGTTCACTCCGCCCTGAATCTCCCTTTAGATCTTGTGCGCTCCTATAAATACCTTGGTATAATCTTCGATTCTGGTCTCTCCTTTCATAACCACATCTCTGCTCTGACCTCTGCCTCCAATGCACGGTTGGGTATCCTCTACCAGCACAAAAAATGTCTCCCCTGCAAACTCCCTTCACTTGGCTGTCACCTCTTCGGTGCTCTCCCTAGTTGATTACGGCCTTCCTGTTTATGGCTCGGCCGACCAGACAGCCCTTCACAAGGTACGCCTAACGCTTAACAAAGCATGCAGACTTATTACCAGTGCCCATAGACTGACCCATACCTGTCATCTTTATTCCATGTCCTCTCTACTCAACCTCGATGAGCGCCTCTTGTTCCTAACGTGCCAAGTTACTTACAAAGCCCTCCATGGGCTATTCCCGCCACACCTTGCTAATTCTATTCACCGATCCAACCCCATGGTGCTCACCCGCGCCTCCAGCAAAAGTGCTGTGGTCATCCCCAGGGTGTGGACCACCCAGGGCCAAAGGGCTTTCCCGTATAGAGCCCCCTCCTGGTACAATTCCCTCCCAGCTGGCATCACTGACGCCCCATCACTCGCTAGCTTCAAATACCGCCTAAAAAAATCACTTGCTCACTTCTCATTCCTGCCACTGCCCCTGACCCATCCCATCCCCACCTCCGTAATGTCTCAAAAAAATACAAAAAAAAAAAAACAAACAAAAAAAAAAACTATGCCTATTGTTAAGGAGTGTTGCTGACTGTATCGCTTTGCCTGTAACTTGCCTGTCCCTTATTGCTGTACTGTATTTCTGATTGTCTCATGTATACATGTAGTTCTGTTTTCATTCCGACGAGGTACCTTTGTAAACGAGCCTCTGGCTCAAAGGTTTTAAACTGATGTTAAAATAAATAAATAAATAAATAAATAAATAGGTACATCAGCGAGCGTAGAAAGACAAAGGGAGGGATAGTGAGGCTGAATAGAATGAACGGTGGGTAGGCCGAGGGGGACAGTGAAAAGCAGGGATACTGAATGAATATTTCTGCTCAGTATTCACCAAAGAGGAGGGAAGTACCTAATCCAATTAACAGAAGCACTCTTGATGGGGGTCGATCCCAGTCCTTTCACAGAAGAAAGGGTTCTGCAAGAACTCCTAAAACTGAAGGTGGACAAATCAATGGGTCCTGATGGAATTCACCCCAGAATTCTAAAAGAATTAAGGAGGAACTAGTGAAACCACTGGCTACTCTTTTTAATAAATCATGGGAGGATGGTGTGGTACCCGAGGACTGGAGGAAGGCGGATGTGATTCCCCTCCACAAAAGTGGGACCAAGACAGAGGCAGGAAACTACAGACCTGTCAGTCTGACCTCTGTGGTAGGGAAAGTGATGCAGTCACTTCTGAAGGAAAGAATAGTTGAGTACCTAGAGAACAGTGGGGCACAGGACCCAAGGCAGCATGGGTTCACAGCAGGAAGGTCATGTCAGATGAATCTAATAGATTTCTTTGACTGGGTGACCAAAGTAGTAGACCAGGGAGGGTCTGTGGACATGGCCTACCTAGACTTTAGCAAGGCATTTGACACAGTCCCACACAAAAGATTAATAGTCAGATTAACCAGCCTGGGAGTGGGTCCCAGGGTGATAGCCTGGGTTAAACATTGGCTGCACAACAGGACACAGAAGGTAATTGTAAATGAAGAAAGAGGAGTTACTACTGGGGTACCGCAGGGTTCAGTATTGGGTCCAGTCCTTTTTAATGTCTTCATCAGTGACATTGCAGAGGGACTGGAAGGAAAAGTATGCCTTTTTGCAGATGACAAAAAGATCTGCAACAGGGTTGATACACAAGGAGGCGTGGAAAGGATGAAAAGGGACTTGGGAAGGTTGGAGGAATGGTCAGACGTATGGCAGCTAGGATTCAATGCAAAGAAGTGCAAAATAATGCACCTGGAAAACAAGAACCCAGGGGAAGAATACACAATGGGGGTTGAGGTAGTAACAACAACAAAAAAGGAAGGGATCTGGGGGTAATCATATCAGATGACCTTAAGGTTAGCAAGCAATGTGAGAAGGCAGTAGGGAGGGCTGGGGGTATACTGGGATGCATAGGGAGAGGCATCAGCAGCAGAAAACAGGAAGTTGTCATCCCTCTGTACAGATAGTTGGTGAGACCCCATCTGGAGTACTGCGTCCAGTTCTGGAGACCCCATCTCCGCAAGGACATAGACAGGATAGAGGCAGTCCAGAGGAGGGCAACTAAAATGGTGCAGGGTCTGCAAGAGAAGCCGTATGAGGAGAGACTAAAGGAGCTTAATATGTATACCCTTGAGGAAAGAAGGGAGAGGGGGCACATGATAGAAACTTTTAAGTACCTCAGTGGAATCAACAAAGTCCAAGAGGGTAGCATCTTTCAGAAAAAGAGACGTGCAAGAACAAGGGGACACAATTTAAAGATAGAAGGGGGCGGTTCAGGGGTAATGTGAGGAAGTATTTTTTCACAGAGAGGGTAGTGGATGCATGGAACAGCCTTCCTGAGGAGGTTGTGGGGTCTAAAACTGTGGGAGAATTCAAGAATGCATGGGACAGACATAAGGCAATTCTTGTGGGGTAGGAAGAAAGAGGCTGTTGGTTAACTAGGATCTGCGGCCTATCCTGTAGGTAGGGAAATGGGCAGACTAGATGGGCCAAGCAGTCCTTATCTGTCATTAAAGTCTATATTTCATTTCGTTAATCGGCCTGAAAGGTGATTCCGCCGTAGAGTGACCTCAAATCACCTTTCGGGGCCACTAACGCCATGACAGTTCAAGAATTCATGAGGAGGATCCCAAAACCCCATGTTGAAAATTTGGTGCAAAAATTCCCCAAAATGCCCGAGATTTGCACTAAAGTTGAAAAAAACCCTGTTTATTCCATTATACAGCTTACCGGCATTTCCTCAGTTCGTGGTTGGCTTTGAAGAGTGCAGACGTGTTCCCGGTCCACCGAAGATCGTCGTGCTGAGCTCCAGAGGTAAGTGTGGGGTGAGGGGGGTGTGGGGAGGCAGGGTGTGCTGTGGGTGGGTGCGGGTTGCGAGTAGGGGGCAGGGAGACTACGAAGGAACGTTTCCTTTTTTGCATGGGAAAAAAAAAACAAAAGACGTCACGGGACCATTTTTCCTTTTACAGGGGCATGTGGCATGCTGGGGTGGGCTCCCAGTGTGCCACCAGAGGCTTTCTTTTGGGGGGGCCAGCAGTAGCTGACGGGGGATTGGGCACCCCCAGTCAGCACCCACAGGGGTTATCATTATGCCGATGGGGATTGGGCACCATGTCGGCAGGAATAAAAGGTGTGGGGGCGGGGTTTACAGAATACCGACGAAGATTGGGGCCTCCGTCGGCAAAAACACGCGGTGGGCGGGTTATATTGTTTGTGAACATGGCAGCAAGCTGCCGCCATGTTCACAAACAATATCAGTCTTTCTAGATCCCGCCCTGCAATGAAGGGTCGCTCCCTCATTGCAGCGGATGGCTGATGCTGCAATGACGAGGCGGCCCCTGATTGCAGCGGCGAAATTGCCACAAGTTATTGCCAACGTTCCAAACTTGTGTCAGCAGCAGTGTGCAAGGGGATTGGGGGACAGGGGACAAGCCTTTGCAGGCTGTGGGAGCATTGGCCACAACAGTGCTGTGCCTCCACAGCCTGCTTCTGAGAAAGCTGCCGCGATATGGTTCTTGTGCTGCATGCAAGTAAGATAAAAATATAAAATTTGCATAACTAAAAGAAACCGGATCATGGACTGCAACTTGTCTGTGGTTTAGCCCATTGAGCTCTTAGTTTACTAAATAACATTGGGCACCCGCCCCCTACACCCGGAGTCTGGAGGGGGAGCCACCCAGCTTATGTGGGACCCCTCCCATCTCCCTGGATAGGCTGGGGAAAGGATAGCGGAAGGAAAGGGAGAGAGGAGATTAAGGGCCCCATGAGGGGAGCCATCCAGTCCCTACTGTTTATTGTGTGTATATTTTTGATTGAATTTATCGATAACCTGGAGAACATATGAAACTGCCAGAAGAATGAGGCCATGTGGTCTATCAAGTCTGCTCGAATATGCAGCTAGCAGTCCATTACTCTGCAGCTGCCCCTCCCTACCCTACCTGCATAACGGTGACCCAGCCCCTCTTAAAACTGCCTACCGACTTACAGAATACCACCTCTTCGAGAAGCATATTCCATTTTTGTCATCACCCTTTCTGTGAAATAGTACCTCCTCATCTCTCTCTCTCTCCCATGAATCTTCCACCGTCCAGTCTCAGACCATGCCCCCTAGTGTCCCTCCCTCCCTCCCTAGAACTTAAAAAAATCCCTCAGTACCAGCTTCTTTAAACCCTTCATATATTTAACTCATTCAGGCCTAGAGATGTCTATAGGTGGCGTCTGAAAGCATAGCCACTCAGGACAATAACGCCTGTAGACGTACTCAACTGACTTTCACTCAGGCCTAGAAACGTCTGAGGAAGTCAGCAGTTTTTACCTAACTATTAAACAAACCGAATTGCTTCGAATTGAATGCATAGCACTGTTAGAAAGTTAATTTTGCTCTGAACAATTTTGCTGCAGATACTTTGTGTCTATCATGTATACTTTAGGAGTTATTCATATTTGTTTAAGGTATGGTGTGCATGGCTAACATTTGTCTCTCAAGCCTCACCTAAGCACCTTGAATAAATCTGAAAAAACAGTTGTTTGGTATTTCAGCTACTATAAATAAAAACTAAATGGATTACAATTGATTGCATAGCACCATTAGAAAAGGTTATTTTGTGCTGAACAATTTTGCCACTGATACTTTGTGTCTACCACATATACTTTAGGAGTTATTTGCATTTGTTTAGGGTATGGTGTGCATGGCTGACATTTGTCTCTCATGCGTCACCTAAGCACTTTGAAAAAAAATCAGAAAAAAATCAGTTGTTTGGTATTTCAGCTAGTATAAAATAAAAACTAAATTGATTACAACTGATTGCATAGCACCATTAGAAAGGTAATGTTGTGCTGAACAACTTTGCCACTCATACTTTGTGTGTAGCACTTACGGTTCAAGAGGTAGTCACATTTGTTTGTGGCATGCTGATTATGGCTAGATTTTGCTTGGAAAGGCCCAGGATGCAGTGCTAAGAGTATACAGGGCACAAGTGGTGGAAGTTTCAAAGAGCTCTTGTGGTGTGAATGAGTTAAAGGTCTCTATCATATCCCCCCATCCCTCCTCGCCTCCAAGGTGTACATGTTAAGCTCCCTCAACCTCTCCTCATAGGGTTTATCTTTCAATCCCGTGATCATCCTTGTTGCTCTGCACTGGACCCCCTCCAGCAATTTAACATCTAAAGTACAGGCACCAGAACTGCATGCAGTACTCCAGGTACAGCCTCACCAATGACCTGTACAGTGGCAGGATTACTTCCCCTCTCCTGGAGGTGGTTCCTCTAGCAATACACCCCAGCATCTTATTGACTTTAGCTGCTGCTTTCCTGCACTATGCTGAATGGTTCATTTGCCCCATTATTATCACCCCAAGAGCTTTCTCTGTACTCCTCCCAACTGATAACACCTCCTCGGGTTCCTAGCTCCAAAGTGCATGACTTTGCACTGAACCTCAGCTGCCATGTGTCTGAGCAGTACTCAAGTTTAACCAGATCATCTGGCAGCCCCTGCCACCCTTCTGTGTCACCCATCACCGTTCCAATCTTTGTGTCATCTGCAAAAAGACTAATCTTGTTCTTTATGCCATGCGAGATGTCAGAGACGAAAATGCCAAAGAACAACAAGCCCACTACTGAGCCTTGTGATACTCCGCTAGTTACAGCCCTTGCAGATGAGAGTTCCCCTCCCACCAATATATTCTGCTGCCTTCCTTGCAGCCAGTTCTTGAACCAATTCACCAACTTTTCCCCTGCTCCTTGGTATCCCAGCTTGCTAATCAGCCTCCCATGTGGCACCGATTCGAAGACCTTCCTGAAATCCAGATACAGGACATCCACCGCCTGGTCCTTGTCAAGTGCCCTAGTCACCCAGTCATTATAATCAACCAGGTTGGTCTGACAGGATCTGTCAGATACAAACCCATGTTGTTTTCCATCCTTGGGGCCATTACCTTCTAGAAAAGTTACCAACCTCTCCTTAAGGATCATCTCCATTAGCTTCTCCATAATGGATGTAAGACTGACTGGTTTATAGTTGTCTGGTTCATCCTTGGATCCACTTTTGTGGAAAGGCACCACATGAG
This sequence comes from Neoceratodus forsteri, assembly GCA_016271365.2. Lineage (NCBI taxonomy): Eukaryota > Metazoa > Chordata > Ceratodontiformes > Ceratodontidae > Neoceratodus > Neoceratodus forsteri. The sequence goes on from JADMNL010000027.1 coordinate 48,505,870, forward strand.
CTATCCTCCAGTCCTGGGGTATGCACCCCTTTCCCAGAGAGGTACTGAACAAGTCTGCTATTGGTTCTGCCAGAACCTCCACCAACTCCTTCAGTACCCGGGGGTGTATGCTGTCTGGGCCAATTGTCTTATCCACCCGCAGGGCTCTTAGCCTTCCAGAGCCCTGCTCACTGGGATTTCCCCATTTCTTATCCCTTCCCTCTCTGTGCCTACCCTTCCTATCCCTTGTGGCAGTGACCCATCATTTTCCCCTAGTAAACACAGAGCAGAAGTATTCATTGAGTGCTTCTTCCTGGTCTACCCCCTTCTCCGCCCACCCCCCATTTTTCCTGATCCTTACAATTTGATCCTTGCAGCTCCTTCTCTTGCTTATGTACCTGAAAAAAATCCTTTTCCCCTTCCTTGATACCCTATGCCAGCCTAAGCTGTCTCAAAGCCTTGGCTGCCCTGACTGCTCTGGTCATCTTTCCTGATTTTCTCAGGTACTCCTCCCCCCAGTTGGATCGCTTGAATATTCTGAAAGCTGCCCTTATCCCCCTCACCTTTTCCAACACCTCCCTGCTTGGACCTAGCCTTTTTGCTTTGTGTCCTTGTACAAGAGCTAATGGTCTCTGCAAGCCCTAGCCTGATAATTTCCCATTTCTGGTTAGTATCCATGTGTGGATGGATGCTGGCTAGGTGCCTGGCCACTGTGTCCCTCATGCTTCCAACATCAGCTCGTCTGAAGTCTTAACATCCTGGTCCCTGTTCCTGCAGCTTCCTTGCCATGTCAAGTGAGAACCACACTGTGTGGTGGTACTCCCTGCCAGCGGATCCTTTATCCCCAGCTCGCTGAAAAATTCCCCATTAGTCAGCACGAGGTCCAGAATGTTACTTAACTTGGTTGGCTCATTTACCGATCTGTACCAGGAAGCTGTCCTGGAATGCCTCCAGGAGGACCTGCTCCTTGACGCTTGAGGTGGCTGGGGTGCTCAAATCTACCTCTGGCAGATTGAAGTCCCCCACAATCACAGTGTTACCCTTCCCACTGACCCTCCTTATTTGCTCCGCTAATTCCCTGTCCAAGTCCTCCGCCTGAGACAGTGGCCTATACACCACCCCCATCCTAAGTCTCCTGCTCCTTGAATCCTGGAATTATATCCATAGTGTATCTGCTTTTTCCTCCTCCTCCTCCCTGGTACACCATATCCCCTCCCTCACATAAATAGCTATCCCACCCCCCTTTCCCTTTTCCCCTATCTCTGCATTATAGCTTGTTCCCCGGGATCAACAGGTCCCAGTCCTGGTATTGGGTGGCCCATGTTTCAGTGATGACAGATATGTCCATCTCCCCCTCTGCCATCAGAGCCTGCAGCTTGGCTGCTTTTTTTCCCCCAGGCCCCTCACATTTAAGGAAAATACCCTCCAGGATATGCCCTTCACATCCTTCCCCCTTTGAACACTATTATTATTGACACTGTATGAACACTCCCCTGTTCCTTTCCTGCTGGTATGGGGGTAAGTTTGTTTGGCTCCCAGCTCCAAAGATCTTATTTGATTTCCACCCACTTGTCTCTCCCAAGACCTAGTTTAAAATCCCCTTCTGGACATCCGTGTGTCAGTCCGGAGTGCGCCCATCAATAGGGTGCCAAAATCCCGAATTTTCCGCCCCTTCCCCGAGGTCCGCCCCACCTGGAGTTAGAATGTATAGTTAGTGGGGGGCATGAACACCGGGTGGCAAATTCAAATCCTGGCGCCCTAATGATGGGTGCACTCGGATTGGCGTGTTCCAATGGTGGAACCATTTAAATCCACTCTGCTTGCTATGTATTCTTCCAGCCTCTGTTTTAAACCCCAGAGCACTCTCTGCTCAAGTGTAACCTGTCCAGGACATACAGGCTGTTGCTATCTCAAGTTCTATCCCATCCCCCCCCACCAGCTCATACTCTTTGGTCTGACACCAGGCCCCCAGCCATGTATTAAACTCCTCTATTCTCAGTTTCCTTGCAGCACTTACTCTGGGTTCTAGGAGAACTTCTGAGAAAGCAGCTGAACTCCCTACTTCCTCACATAGGTTCCTGATCTCCATGAATCTCTCCTGCACCTCCCTGACCGTGTTCCCCTCCAAGTCATTTGTGCCCAGGTGCACCATGATATGAGGTTTCTCCCTTCCCCTTCTTACATACTTAAGAATAAACTGCCCCACCCTTCCTGCTGTCGTTCCTGGCATGCACTCCACCCAAATGCGACTATGCTGTTCACTAGTGCTGCTCGCGTGATATCGGACCAATCATGGCAGGATATTGGATCTGCCAGATACCACCACTATCTGCCTGTGGATCTGGACATCAGATTCTGAGATGGATCCCGTGTTATCTGATGGCTGGATCCAGGGATCTGGCACCAAATAACGTGGGATCTGACCTGGGAACTGACCTCTGTATTCGTCCGGATCGCGGGCTGGATCCCACTCTAATAGTGCCGTCATCCACTGGATCACTGGCGGATCCACAGCGGCACTATCTGAGGACCACTACCATTCACCCTTACTTCCCCATCTCACCCCTTTTAGGATTGAGTCTCCCAGAACTAGAACCTCCCCTTTATAAAGTTTCAATCCCGGACACTTCCCATTAACCTGGCCCCAGTTTGAACATTTACCCCATCTTGCATATCCCCAAGAAAGGTTGAGACTAACAGTCCCATATTTTTTTTAGTATTCCCTCTATAGGCCCCTATTATCTATGTAACCCCCCTACAAATTGAGGTTTACTATAATGTCTTCCTGGGCTTCTTAATGCCCACTGTCAGGCTGGTGTCCTGTCTTTAGTAGTTCTATCTATCTACGTGAGAGTGCCCTAGTGAGCCTCCTTGCCTGTCTCTAAGAAAATGGCTAATCTGTGTTTAGAAATTAGTCTGGGCTGGGTCTGAGTGATTTAAGGCTTGTGGCCAGACAGATAGTCTGTTATTCTGCTCCATTCTGCAGTCGCTACTTGCGCAACAGGAGCTTTCATAGGAACTATGACTGTTTACTCTTTATTTACTGTTATAGCAAAGATAGAGAAGTTTGTCTAACCTGCTTTTATTGCAGCTTGCACATTTGGACGGGAGCCACAATGTTAGGTTCTGGACTTCCAGTATTTGGGCCAATCGAACCACTGGGGACCTAAAATGGAGACTGTCCCCAGGAGTCTTGTGGGAAGAAAATTCTGTAGTTTTGTAGTTTTTGACTGCTGATGCCTGAATTGGCTTGGAGGGGAAGCCCAAGCTGTGACTGACAGTTCCCTCAGCCAACCAAACCTTTTGGATTACAAAGGAAATAGTCAGAACTGCCTGAAGTAGTGGATGAGTTAGAGTTGGAGGTTGAAGAGTGAACAGCTCAAGCTTTCGAGCAGCTGCTCCCAGAAGGAGAGTAGGGGAATCGTTGGGAAGAGGCTCGGCTGGCCTTCCTGCCACGTTTCTCCTGCATCTGAACTATCATTGCAAAAGTCGGATCTTTTCCGATTTCCAGCTTGGAACTACGGCAGAAGAAAGAAGAAGTTTGTTATTGAAACTTGTGATTTGGACTGAAGACTTGCTACAGAAGCGATTGGCCCGTCTGCAGATAGAATTTGTCTTGGATTGAAAGGTTTGCTCAGTGAAGCTGTCATTTGCAACTGGGCTATATCCAAACTATTATCTAGAGAAAGTAGTGATTTAAATGTGCTGAATGTGTTTCGTGGGTCGCGATTTAGTTTTCCAAGGCAGAATCTTTTACACCAGCTGGAGGCTTCACCAGCAGAAGATCACAAACTTTTACAGAACTGTTCATCCTGCCTTAGCCCTGTCATCTCAGCCTAAGCCACTACTCCCGCTTCAGAGACCATCTCTGTGAAAGACTAGCTTGGGGATTTGGCCCCCTGCCCAACACCATTGAGCTGGTAGAGACCACCAGGAGGTGAGTCATGTTGGCCCTGCTTCCCCTGGCCTTCCTGATCATCACCATGAGGTCCTGAGTACAATCCAGAGTACAGGGGTGCCAGGTTTTTAAAAAGTTTGTGGGTGCTCAGAGTCCTAATAAAAGGCCGGGGTCTGGGGCTGCCTAGGCCCCCAGAAGCTATAGGCTTTTTCATGCTTTCTGGTGCATTTTGGTGGTTATTTTGATACATTTTGGAATGAGTATGCTACCATCACAACTACTCCAATGTAGAGGAGGCCAGGGTGCCATTGGGGGCTATTTGATGCCTGAGCAGGTGCTAAAATCAATAAGAGAGTGCCCGCCTGGAGGGATCTTTCATGCTCTCAGTTTTGCAAGCATGTCAGAGTACTGATGTTAGGTTGCAGTGCCACCACTCAACAGTGTGAAAGTGTATCCTGAAGGGCTCTTAGATGCCTCCAGTTAAGGACCCATGGAAAAGTGTCCGGGTGGTGGGCTCTTTGATGCCCACACATGCTTTAAGGATGCCCTTAGTGATGGTTACAGTGCCACCACTCCACAGGGTGCAACAGTGCCTTGGAGGGCTCTTTGATGCCTCCATGTGCTCCAAAAAGACATGGAAGAATGCACTTCGTGGGCCGTTTGATGCCTCCAGCCATGTGCTGCAACTGCAAGAAGACATGGAAGAGTATCCTGGAGGACTCGGAAGACATGGAAGTTTCTTGTCTTTTTTCAGCACCTGGTAGGTGCAAACTAAAATCTTAAAGGGCATCCTTTTAGCAGCTGGAGGCATCAAACAGCCCTCCAGGGCACTCTTGGATCCTGTGGGGTGGTGGCACTGTCTGCAACCTAAAATCACAAAGGACATCCTTAGAGCACCTGAGGGCATGAATGAGCCTTCCAGGGCACTTTTCTATATCTTCATGCAGCACCTGGAGGCAACAAAAAGCCCTCTATCTAGGGCACTCTTGCACCATGTTCAGTGGTGGTGATGCTGTACCCTATAATCACAAAGGACATCCTTAGAGCACCAGGGCATCACAGAGCCCTTCATGGCACTCTTTCCTGGCTTGGAGGGCTCTTTGATGCCTTCATGTGCTGTAAGAAGGCATAGGAAAGTGCTCTGGAGGGCCCTTGCATGCTCACAGGTGCTCTAAGGAGGTCCTTGTGATTTTAGGTTGCAGACAGTGCCACCACTCCACAGGGTGCAAGGGTACCCTAGGGAACTCACTGATGCCTCCAGGTGCTGCAAGAAGACATGGAAGAATCCTGTCTTTTTTCAACACCGAATGGAGGCAAACTAAAATCTCAAAGGGCATCATTTTAGCACCTGGAGACATCAAAGAGCCCTCCAGTGCACTCTTGCACCCTGTGGAGTGGTGGCACTGTCTGCAACCTAAAATCACAATGAACACCCTTAGAGCAACTGGGGGCATAAAAGGACCCTCCAGGGCACTCTTCTATGTCTTCTTGCAGCACTTGGAAGCATAAAAGAGCCCTCAGACATTCTCTCATGTCTTCTTTCAGCACCTGGAGGCAACAAAAAGCCCTATAGGGCACTCTTGCACCCTGTGGAGTGGTGGTGCTGTGCCCTAAAATCGCAAAGAACATCCTTAGAGCACCTGGGGGCATTGCAGAACCCTCTACAGCACTCTTCCTTGGTTTGGAGGGCTGTTTGATAACTCTGTGTGCTGCAAGAAGACACAGAAGAGTGCCCTGGAGGGCCCTTTCATGCCCTCAGGTGTTCTAAGGATATCCTTTGTGATTTTAGGTTGCAGACAGTGCCACCACTCCACAGGTTGTAAGAGTGCTCTGGAGGGCTCTTTGTCTCCAGGTGCTAAAAGGATGCCCTTTGAGATTTTAGTTTGCCTCCATTCGGTGCTGAAAAAAAGACAAGGAACTTCCATGTCTCCTTGCAGCAGCTGGAGCCTGGAGGCATCAAACAGCCCTCCAGGAAACTCTTCCTTCCATGTCTACTTGCAGCATCTGGAGGCATCAAAGAGCTCTTCTGGGCACTCTTAATGTCTTCTTGCAGAACCTGGAGGCATCAAAGAGCCCTCCAAGGGAAGAGTGCCATGGAGGGCTCTTTGATGCTCCCTGGTGTTCTAAGGATGCCTTTTGTGACTTTAGAGTACAGTGCCACCACTCCACAGGGTACAAGAGTGCCCTGGAGGGCTCTTTGATGCATCCAGATGCTGTAAGTAGACATAGAACAGTGCCCTGGAGGGCCATTTCATGCCCCCAGGTGCTCTAAGCATGTATTTTGTGATTTTAGGTTGCAGACAGTGTCACCACTCCACAGTGTGCAAGAGTGCACTGGCGGGCTCTTTGATGCAACCAGGTGTTGTAAAAGGATGCTCTTTAAGATTTTAGTTTACCTCCACCAGGTGCTGCAGAAAGACAAGGAACTTCCATGTCTTCTTGCAGCACCTGGAAGCAACAAAGAGGGCGCTCCTGCACCCTGTGGAGTGGTGATACCGTATCTTAAATCACAAAGGGCACCCTTAGAGCACGTGGGGGTATCAAAGAGCCCTCCATGGCACTCTTAGATTGGAGGGCTCTTTGATACCTCCAGGTGGTGCAAGAAGACATGGAAGAGTGCTCTGAATGGCTCTTTGATGCCACCAGGTGCTCAAAGGATTCACTTAGCACGTTATTTATTTATTTTAAAGTTGATAACTGGGAAAGGTACCATGAGCTGAGGTCATTTAAGAAACTACCAGAGGAAGGAGGAAGCATGTGTCAGTGTAATGGTATTAGAATTTTTTTAGGACTAGCCAGGACAAAAGCAGGAGTAATTGTAAATTGTTAGAGACAGTTGCTGATGATTTTCAATAGTAAACATAACTGCAAATGCCATGAATGATTACACATTATTTGACCATATAGAAGGCATTCTTTGCGTACTTTTGCTCTCCCAATAAACTCATCAGCTATTTTGTCCATGTCTAATGCATCAGTGTGTTCTTGATGAATGTGAAGCAAAGCAACACTATTTAAGCATCTCTGTGACATTGTTGATCTAAGATATGTTTTCAGTCTCCTGAGTCCCGAAAAAGAACGTTCAGCTGTACAAGTTGATACTGGTACTGTCAGTAAGAGCTGAATAAATTTACAAACTCTGGCAGTAAATCACGAATAGCTTCTTTTTCTGTGATGACACAGTACACATCTTGCAGTGAATCAACAGTTTTCCCACTAGCTTTTGTTATGTCAATGAACATGTCACAGTGTAGTTGCAGACGCCCTGCATCTAAGTCATTGCCATAAAAATTAGATATGAGATCTAATGGCCCTTGTCCTATCGCAAATCGTTCTGCATCTAACATAAGCTTCTGAGCTGGAGTCTGAAATCTATCTTTGAGTGAAAGAACAACCTGATCAATTACTTGGAAAAATATTCTCCTGAAGTGGTCTTTTGAGGGTGCATCAGTAACTGATTGAGAGCCATTATCTATATGACGAGGAACTTTGCGTTGACGCGGGAAGATTTGGTTCATCTAACTGCGGTTCCTCAGCTCTTTCATCCACTGTGCTCCAGAAGTTGTCAAACTGCCCTCTGTATTGTTGCATAGTGTCGAGAAGAGTTTGAATCATACAATTAGCTTTTAGAAATTGAAGAGAGGTTGCTTGAAGGGCTGTGTTTATGCTGTCACAGTGAGAAAAATTTTTTAAGCGAAGACTCAAGAAGAAAAAATCCTTTAAATGATTTTAGCTGTGCCAAGAACCCTCCTGCTTTTGCCCCACACTCCTGAGTATTCTCTGAGGACACACTGTCCAGAAATTCCAATAATGCCAAATAGTTTTCTAGAATCGAATTTAAACTATTTGCCCTCACTGTCCACCTTGTTGGAGCAAACGGTCGTAAACAGCCAGGCCTAGTGTCTTCCATACCGCTTTGTATGTTTTCAAAAAAAGTTAGCCGTTTTGGAGAGTCTCTAATGAATGTTATGAGTTCCCGTAACTGATTTAGCATGTCTCAACATTCTTGTATTTTGCTGATGCAGTCCTGTACTACAAAGTTCAAAGAATGTGCCTAACAATGTACCAAAAGGACCTTAGGCTCAACAGCATTTAGCCTAGCCTGCACTCCAGAATGAATCCTAGCCATAGTAGCATCCCCATTGTAACATTGACCCCGGCATTTATGTATAGCCTAGTCAAAATGTAACAAAACATCTTTAAGGATACCGAATAGTGTAGCAGCATCTACTGCTGGTGTTTCATGAAATCCTAAAAAATGCTTCTTCAATTCCGCGAAATCCTCACTGACAAATCGAAAACATATTGAGACTTGCTCATGAACAGTGATGTCCGTTGTCTCATCCATCATTACAGCAAAATACTGAGTTGCTTTGATTTTGGAAACAATTGTGTTTTGCACATCTTGTCCCATAATGTCCAGCATTTCATTCATTATGTCATGAGACAACCATCTGTAGCTATCCCTTAACAACCACTGCTGCAACTGTTGACAATCAGTGGCTCGCACTTTTAGCACTTGCATGTAATTTGAACTCTCATCTGTATGGCCCCTGTTAGCAAGCCCCGGTTGGGCCAGTAATCTTAAAGTTGTCATCATTATGTTACTTGCGCGCATGTGCAAGAAACATAGTGCCATCATCCGAGTTTTTGTGGCACCCTGTCTTCCAATTCAGTCAGTGAGTTTGCAGGCGCGGCCGCAGTTCTCCAATGACTGCTGCAGCTGTCTATGACAGCGTCGAAAATGCAGTGGCATACAGTTGAAAGGGAGAGCTCCGCTTCAGTGAGCAGAGCTCTCCCCCCTCCACACACACACGCAAGCACGCATATTGCATGCTGATGCGTTCCCCAAGCACACACTGTATGGCCCACGAGAATTGCCCAATCCCCGTCGGCTCCACGCTTCCCCACAAGCTGTCCAGGTGCCACACTGGGAGCCCACCCCAGTGTGGCAAAAGTTATAGCCAACAGGGTGCCCAATCCCTGTTGGCTCCATGACTCACGCCCCCAAAACCTTTTTCCAGGTGCCACGCTGGGAGCCCACCCCAGCGTGGCAAATCTTGTTATAGCCGATTGGGGGTGCCCAATCCCCAGTCAGCTCCAGCCCCCAAACAGCCTTTCCAGCTGCCACGCTGGGAGCCCACCCCAGTGTGGCAAATGTCCTGCGTTGTCTTAATTACAAAAAACCCAAAAACCCTGTAAATAAAAGGTCCCTCGCAGTCTCACTGCCCCACCCGCACCACCCACTGCGCACCCTGCCTCCCCACACCCCCTCACCCATACTTACCTCCGGAGCTCGGTGCGGACGATCATCGGTGGACTGGGAACAGGTCTGCACTCTTCAAAGCCGGCCGCGAACTGAGGGAATGCCGGTAAGCTGTATAATGGAATAAATAGGTTTTTTTCAACTTTGTTGCATATCTCAGGCATTTTTGGGAATTTTGGGCCCAAATTTTCAACTTGGGGTTTTTGGGACCCCTCCTCATGAATTCTTGCACTGTCATGGCGTTAATCAGGCCCGAAGGGTGATTTCGCCATCACTGTGTGAAATCACCTTTCCGGGTCGATTAACAAAATGACACTATGAGTGTTCATAAGGTGGGATCTCAAAAAGCCTATGTTCAAAATTTGGTGAAAAAATTCCAAAAAATGACTGTTTTACGAGCATGTGTTGCGCAGTTTCTACGCACGCTTTTAAGTTCGCGAATTTTCAATATTTTCACTCCAGGTTTTCAGCATTGCTATTTTACTACATGTCCTTATGAGCAGTACAGCTGTCATTTTTCACATCCTGCCCAAAACGTGTTTCCACCCAAGTAGCGTACAATGGCGCAGTTGGTGTGCAAAATCCATGTATGGGACATATTAAGAAAATCACAGTGACACTGTTCATGAGCAGAGGTCTTAAAATGGCTATGTTGAAAATTTGGTGAAAAAATCCTAAAATGACTTTCGTTATGTGTGTGCTATGTTCCTACGCACGCTAGTAAGTTTGAGAATTTTCAGTATTTGCACTCCAATGACTTCCAAATACCTAAACAGCACATACAAGCAAGCAACATTTGGCATTGACAAATGCTTGTTTTTAAAAGTGCAAGCCTTGCATCTACTGCTCGCTGCCTACTGGCATCAGACATAATGCTGTACACATTTTGCTTGACATGTGTTTTCATTACAGTCTCACTGTGACAGCCACTTTTTTCATGGGATTCGAATCTTTCTATTGCCTTATACCATGCACTATAACCAGTAACTGTGAATGCTTCATCAGCTTTTGTGGAAAATGTGAGCAGTTTTTTCTCTCTTGCCTCTTTACACACTGAACAGAAGGCCTTTTTTTGATTGGCATCGTACAGTAACCATTTGAACCGGTCAAGCCACATTTCTTGAAAGGTTCTGCCTTTTTTCTTGGTGACTACTAATGATTCCTGTCTTGTTTTTTTCTTTTACAGACAGAGTGCTGCTGCTGCTACATGGCTGCTCAACATCGACCACGTCCACATCCCTAGCAACGTGAACTTGTGCAGCTGCTGTTTCCTCAGCTTCAGTCTCACAACTTGCTCTGTCACTTGTTGGTGCTGCTGCTGTACTGCTTGCCTCACTTTGTTTAGCCCATTTTTTAATAAACTTGTCCATTTTAACTTACAGTTTGTGTTTCTCTTGTGTTGAGTCAGAATAGGTTACACTGTTAGTTGCTGGTCTGGACAGAATATGATTAAAATATTAGAGTCAGTGGAGGTCAGAATAGCACTAAACAATCAGTTCACAGCACTTTGTTTTTGACACAACGACCCCTCTTAAATCCAAATAGTCTGATTTTTTTTGTTTTTCTTTTATTGGTTTTTGGATGGTCAGACACTGATAGGGACTGTCCAGACAGGACAGGAGGAGGACTATGACAGCACTGACAGTCTAGGTTAGTCTCGGCTGCTCACCCTCTCACACAGACTTCATAAGCACCCACAGACAGAGCACTGCCTATTCACCTGGACTATATGGCCCAGAAGACACCTCTGTGCAATCAGCACTCTGACTTTAATATTTTAATTGTATTTTTCTTTCGGACGGTCGGACACTGGTATGGACTGGACAGGAGGACTGTTACTGGCAGGATAAGACAGAGCTTAATTCAATGTGGCACTTGAATAAAAATATCGCACTTGGAAGCAGCGAGCAGCATGTTTATCGTGGTGGTCAGTGCTGGACTTGTTGAATAACTATAAGACAGAGCACCGCCTATTCACTTTGATAATATTATGGCACAGCAGACCCCTCTCTGAAACCTACACTCTGACTTGATTTTGTTTGCTTTTGGATGGTCAGGCTCTGCCACTGGTGGTACAGGCACGACTAGACAGAAGGACTAGGCAGGTCTCATCTGCTTGCTCAGACAGTCAGCAGTCGTTTCTGCTGCTCCAGTTTCCACCACTCCACAGTCTCCACTCCACACAGTGACTCAAGAGCACACACAGACGCTGCACTGCACAGCACAAAAATAAACAGTACTGGTGTCTGGTATACTTTCTGTATTGAGACTGTCTGGTGTGGTGGTAAAACTCGGTGCCTTGCCTATCCTACTATCCTGGCTTCCTCCTATCCTCGTTCCCTCCCCCTCTCCTCCAATTAAGGCACTGCCAGCTCCACTGCCAGGCTTCTTGCCTCCTCCATTCTGTAGCCAGTGGGTGCACACGACATGCACAGAGGCACACACACTCCCTTGGCCTCGCTCTCCCCCCCCCCGGCCCTCGTTGAGCCTCAGACCAGAAAAGAAAATCAGCTTCAAAACTAAGTATCTCTTTCGCCCCGCGCTCCTCTTGCTTGTGACACCACACAAAATTGTTCTCTTTTAGTCTTAGTCTCTCACTCTATTCTAGTCTGAACTGACACGAGTCGGCTACTACTACCCTCAGCTCACTAAGTTGCAAGTCGCAGTAGTGTGTGCTCCGCGCCTCCGCCTCCTTCTGACTACGCAGCCCTACAGTGAAGCTGCTGCCTGCCCGCATCACATGACCGTCTCCTTGACTGGTCACGTGTTAGGGTCTTCCTCAGTAGGCAGGACTGGAGGAGCGAGCAATCACTCCGTTGGTGTCAGGACTTTGGAGGGGTGGGACTAGGGTTGGAATGATGGATGGGATTCGGGAGTCATCGTTTGGTTGGCTGCTCATTCGGGAAGGACTCGGGACATCGGGAGCCGTAATGACAGGTAGTAGCCTAGGTCAGACAAACTGAAGCATTTGGGACTCAGGGAGGGACTTGAATGATGCAGCCTGCTGGGTGGCCTGGCACTCAGGTAAATTAAATAAATGACAGCTCTGTCCTGGCTGTGTCAGCTGTAAGGAGTGCTTTGTTTGCAGTTTGCGCTGCCACGCACAGAACGATCAGGCAGGCTGGGGGTTTGGGAGGAGGGTAGGGACCTGGCTGGGTGGAAAATGAGGGTGCTCATTTTAACTTTGTGGGTGCTCAAGCACCCAGGCACCCATGCTGACGGTGCCCCTGCCAGGGTAGCTCCCTGCAACAAAAGCCAAAATCATTGTGGTACCATCTAATTGTTTCTTTTTATGGGTTAATGCAATGGACTGAACTATGTGGCTTGGATTACAAAAAATTGGATTGTGTGCATGTTTAACTGTCATTCTTTTCTTAAGGGCCCCAACAACAGCTGCAATGCCGGCCACCACAGGCAATGCTTCAGGCTAGTCTGCATGACATACTGCATACCCAGGGTTGTCGAACTGTCTAATTGGGACTTACATCGCATGCTGAACAATCCTGATTCAAATCAGATTGCTAATCGATCATTCTGCTAGATTCATGCCCCTTCCTTGTTCACTGCCTCTAAATAAATCTGATTGCCTTTTTCCACGATTAACCTGGCTAGTATGTATATTCTTAGTTGGGTTACAGTTGTAAGATTGTATTGTTGCATTGTTGATCTTATTTTCCAGGGGGTCTCCGGGGCAGTTGCAGCAGATCCAGCCCTGGTGATAAGTAAAAGGGGTGTGAGCATATTATTACTGCCACACAGATTGTGAAGGTATCACTGTGTTATTTCTTAGGCCACTAGCAGGGTTGGTGGGTGGTTATAGTGTCACAGAGGGCTATACCAGAGCAGTTAGGCCACCCCAGTACCGCTCGTCTTAGTGGAGGCACCCAATCACAGAACTCAGGCCCCTTAACCTGGGTATTGCCATACAGGCAGGGGTAGTGGCCCTTGAATAGTGCTGCCTAGGGGTTACACCTATCCTGTCCCTGACCAGCTCTCGCTCATGGTCACCATCTAGTGACCCAGATATCCTTTGTACCATTTCCGCTGATCTCCCTTGAGCTTCCCTGTGCCCCAGCTTTGCCCCAGGGGCAGCGCTCCCTTTATGGCCTGGACAGGGCTGGAGCATCTAGATTTTTCAGCACGTTCCATGGTGACAGGGAAGGAGCTGAATTTTCAGCTTGCTGTTTTGAGCGTAAGCAGCATATGTCAATTGTTCTGTGCTCAGCTATATGGGTTTTCCCCTTTTTGTCCCATCCCTCCACCCCATCAGTGCAATCTTGCAACAGTCTGGTGGGGGGGGGGACTGCTGATGTCATACCTGCTCTCGGCAATACCACTTACAATTCATTAAAAATACCACCAACAGCTTAATCTGGTTCAAGGTCAATTGGCATTCATCTGTATCCCCATCCCCTGGGTCATGCCTGAAAATAGGCAGGATTTGTCTAGTGCACTTACCCGGTCAACAAAAACTAAATAAATAAATAACCTCAGGTGTCACTCGAGGAGGGTGCCAGCCACCCACCCAGGGAGACGGGCATCTGCAGGGACACCCTTAGGTCTCTTTCTGGTCTCTGCTCATGATGTCCCAGGCTTGGGGCAGGAACAAAACAGTCCAGTGTTTGATCATATCCCACTTCTAGGGCAAGAAGCTATACCAGTGACAATCAGTGCAAACAATTAAAAAGCAACTGTCACCACAAGAACAACGTTCAGAAAAATAGACAAAATATCTATTATAGTCAAACAGTTTCAGTAGTAGTCTTCCCCTTGTTCTTTTTTATAATGCCAAATCTTAGGAAAACTCATTCATGATAAACAACAGGAAAATACTAGTATGTTAATTTGCTAAACTGGAGCTAGATTGTCATTTACCCCTAGTCAACAAATAGGTACACGGGGACAGCAGCATGTCATCAGTTCTGCCCTCCTGTGATTGGCATGGCAGTACTTTGCTGCATGTAAATGAACCACTGGTGCTTTGCCCAAATGGATCCCCTATTACAATAATAACACACCAAAACCACTTACTTTGCTTACAAAAAGGCTGCAGCTTTACTTAAATTCAGAAATTCACTAAACATATTTACAAGCAATAACAGCATTTTAAAGATCTATATACAACATATACTATCTTTGTATTTACACACACACACACAATATTTAAACAAAACCCCCCCTGGGGTAGCAAATGCATGCTTTATACAAGAGCGGGAACAAAGAGGAAGTGGGGAACTGCAGACCAGTCAGCCTGACCTCGGTAGTGGGGAAGATCATGGAAGCACTATTGAAAGAGAGATTGGTGGAACATCTGGTTGCCAACGGACTACAGGGCCCAAGGCAGCATGGTTTCACTGGGGGGAGGTCATGCCAGACCAACCTCATTGTATTTTTCAACTGGGTGACAAGGATCAGGGGAGGGCAGTGGATGTGGCCTACCTGGACTTCAGCAAGGCCTTTGACAATGTGCCACATAGAAGGCTATTAAACAAACTGGGGATCATGGGAGTGGGCAGGACAGTAGTGCACTGGGAGGGTAATTGGCTGGACGGCAGGACATAGAGGGTGGTGGTAAATGGCTGTCACTCCACAGAGTGAAGAGTGACCAGTGGTGTACCACAGGGATCAGTGCTGGGACTGGTCCTATTCAACGTCTTCATCAGTGACATTGTGCAGGACCTATGTAACCCCCCTACAAATGGGGGTTCCCAAAAGAGTCTTCCCTGAGCTTGTCTAAATGCTCACTGCCAGGCTGGTGTCCTGTGTTTTAGCAGTTTAAATGTGATTACCAGAGCCTGTATAGCCTCTGTGTACTGTCTCTTTAAGAGCTGCCTGATTGCAGCCTAAGTAATCTGAGAGGGAACGCTGCTGAAAGATGTAACTAGTTGCTGAAAATCATTTAGAGTGATAATGATAATGTAGTTTGTCTAACCTGCTTTCTTTGCAGCAAGGACTGTTTTGTTTGTCTCTACTATCTTGGTCCTGGACTGCAAATTGGACCAATCAGTTCTGGCGGGACCTAAAATGTAGCCGGACTACAGGAGCTGTCTGAATTCAAAATCTGTAGGAACTTTAGTTTGGTTTTTTTTGCGCCTTTTTTTACAACTGAAGGGGGAGCACTTGCTTTGACTGACAGCCAAATCAGCCAACCAAACCTTTTGGATCTTGGGGAAGTTCCGGGCCGCTTGCAGTTTTCAGTTAGATCTAAGCTGGAAGCTAAAGAAGAAGGAGCTGAAGTGATTCTGAGCAGCAATCCTGAGTGGATTCGCATGGGAAAACTGTGAAAGGGCTGAGTTTTTGGCTTGCATGTCTGCAGCTGCTCCTGAGAGGGAGAGAAGAGAATTCTTTTGGACTAAATCCAAGTTTGTGTGACTAAAGTAAGCTACTGAAGTGGCCAGGCTCAACCTGAAGAAGACCAAAGATTTTGCTGAATGTGATCGGCCTGTCAGGAGTTCCAGCTACCCCTAAGCTCCCGGTGTGTGCAGAGACTTTGCGTTTGTGACCGGGGAGCACTTTGCCTGGTACAGTAGAATTCCCGTACATGTAAATGTGCTATGAGCTGCTAGTGGGTTGTGAATTAGTTCCCCACTGTGTGAACTGTGTTCTGCTTGCTAGAAGCTGTATCCAGCCCAAAACAGACTGCGTCTGAATTTGTCTCCATACGGTCTGGGCCGTGCCAGACTGGCCCAGCCAGACTACCCACTGCACAGAGAAGCCATCGACGAGAGACCTGCCTGGGGATCAGCCCCCTGCTCCACACTTGAACAGGAATGACGCCTCTACAACTCGTGTGGGCCCTGCTTCACCTGGCATTCCAGATCAACCACCTGCAGTCTCGATTTTCATCCAGCCTGTGTCCAGTCTTGGGTATCGTGAGTAAATACCAGGGTAGCTCCCTGCAACAAATGCTTAATCTAAGTGTGTCACCTGATTGTCTTGTTGTTTCATTTCCTTTATGAACTGAGCCCTCTGGCTCCGGATTACAAATATTGTGTACTGTGCATGTTGTGTTTTCCATCACAGGGCCCCAACCAGCTGCAACCCCGGGTAACGGTCCTGGCTAGCCCAGCTGTTCTCCATTTGGGTACCCAGAGGTGTGACTGTGTGGGGGGACTCAAAGCGCATGCATAACTGCTTGATTGATATAACCTTCAAGCTAATTAACCTGATTTTTGCCCCTTCCTTGTTCAAGTCCCCTGAATAAATCAGATCTAACTTTTTCTGCATGTAATCTGACTGTGGTTCCAGTTTGTGCTCAAAGTACTGTACTGTTGCTATTTGCTGTGCATAACCTTGTTTTACAGGGGGTCCCCAGGGTCGAGCTAGAGGAACCAGCCCTGGTGGTAAGTGCAAACAGTGTGGGTACTTGTGTGGTGTACCAGGGGTATTGTGAAAGTGATTATTGTACAGTGTTCAGGCCACTAGAGGGGAAAGACGGGGGTTACAGTGTCCCGGAGGGCTGTGCCCAGGTTAGCTTGACCACTACCAACCCTGACCTCTGGGTGGAGGCACCCATTTCAGAACTCAGGCCCCTTAACCTGCTACTAGCCAAGCAGGCAGGGGTAGTAGCCCTTGGAATAGCGCCACCTAGGGGTTACACCTAGAAGGCAGAATTTCTCTGTTCGCTGGTGACATGAAGCTCTGTAGCAGAGTGGACATGCCAGAGGGTGTAGATAGAATGAGGAGGGACCTGCAGAATCTTGAAGAATGGTCAAGGGTTTGGCAGTTGAAATTCAATGCAAAGAAATGCAAGATAATGCATAAAGGGCACAAAAACCCTGGAACAACATATCAGTTGGGGGTGAGGATATACCATGCATCAAGCAGGAAAGGGACCTTGCGGTTATCTCTGATGACCTCAAGGTAGGGAAACAGTGTGACAAGACAGCAGGTAAAGCAAATAGGATGCTGGGATGCATAGGCAGGGGCATCACCAGCAGGAAAAGGGAGGTCATAATTCCACTATACAAGACACTAGTGAGGCCCCACCTGGAGTACAGTGTACAGTTCTGGAGACCTTACCCATGTAAGGACATAGACAGGGTAGAGAAGGTTCAGAGGAGGGCAACAAACATGGTACAGGGATTGCATCACAAGTTCTATGAGTACAGGCTGAAGGTCTTGAATATGTACTCCCTGGAGGAGAGGAGGGAGAGAGAGGATATGACAGAGACATACAAGTGCCTTACAGGGAGGAACAGGATGCAGGAATATATTGTTTTCCAGCAAAAAATGTGTTCCAGGACTAGAAGGCATGGGATGAAGTTGGAGGGAGGGTGATTCAGAAGAAACGTGAGGAAGCATTTCTTCACATAAAGGGTGGTTGGCAAGTGGAACACCCTGTCAGAGGAAGTGATGGGGCTGAAACAATCACAAGATTTAAGAATGCATGGGATAGACATAAGGGAATTCTGGAGGTCAGGGGTAAGGGGCAATAGACTTCTAGAAAAACATAAGGGAACTTACAAGCTCAAATGGGCAGACTGGGTGGGCCATAGGCCCTTATCTACTGACAGTGTCTATGTATCTGTGTCCCATTTAGTTTGACCCTTAGCCATCCATGTCCTGTGTACTGGGGGGAATCTGGTGCATAGGTCGGACATTTCAGCCAGGGGCTGTGTCTGTCTACTGGACAGTCCCACCCTTCCTGCTGGATTCTGGGAACTCCAGGACCCTTGCCAATAAGAGCATGTCCTCCCAGAGCCACACTCCACAGCTACAGATCCTGTCCACCCTGCGTTCTGGTGCATGCCCTAATTATGTGACCACTGCCTTTTGCCATAAAGCATACCCACCCAGGGTCGTGCCTCTAGCTTGGCTGTCACTTAATCCCAGCTTGCTTAAATTCTTGCCCAGAATAACTTTTTAGGAGGGTATGACATGAATTTATAATCACTGAAACATGATCTGTACTTTTACCCACCAGTGCCACAGGGGTCTTCCCCCTGTAGTTCAAAAATGAACTTACATGCATCCTGCCATACCAGGTTAAAGATGTCAGTCCATGACACATGCATGTTGTCCTTGCTGTAAGAGCCTTGCATGTGTAACAGACCCTTGAGTCACCTTGCTTGTTTTCCAGGGCTCTTGGGTCTCACCTAAACACACCTCTGAGAGGGCTGGCCTGGGTTCACTGGTAGACAAGCCATACAGGAGATGAAATGGCACCGTGCCTCCACCTGGGGTAGTGATAGGGGAGACCTGTGGATAAACTGCAGTTTACCACCTCCCAGGAAAATACAGTAACTGCCCCCCCACAGTTCCTTCCCTGCTCAGTAACAATACACAATTTGCAGAAACAAAAATACCAAATTGTAAGATAACCCAACTTCCTGCTTTATTGTAGGGAGTGGGTGAACAAGAAAGAAAATAATACAACAACAGTAACAACAACATACTATACCCCGCACTGTATTCCACACCTCCCACCTGTGGGTGCACCCAGCTGTCCCCCCTACGGCCATTAAAACACAGTCTATTGGTAATGGTGGGTACCTCACCTGAGTCATGGTTTAAAAGGCTGAGATGCTGTGGTTGTAAACAGTCTGCAAGGCTTGGGAGAACACTTTCTTTTGGGCCCAATAATCTCTAAATGCATTGACTTTCAGACTTTACTGCCTGAGTGCAACTTTAGAATTTGGCACAGTCCTGCCCAGGACTTAGCCCTCCTTTTTTAACTAGCTAGGTAGTTAAGAATGGAACTCCTCTGAGCCGCAGCCAAAGAGTACTTACCGTTTGAAGCTTCATGTGGGGGTTTGCAGAAACTGGCTTAAACTGGTACTGTGCGGTGGTTGATGGTGGTACACCACGGTAGCTGTTAGCAGGAAAGCTGCAGTTGGGGGGATGAAGAACGCTGGACTTCACCTGTCAGACCTTTCCAAATTTTGCCTCTAAGGCCATTGCAGCTTGTGTTCACCTGACAGGCCTCTCACTGTCTTTCTCTACAGAAATCTCTCCATTGGTCTGGGGAACGGAGCAGGTTGGGTGTCCCCAAGGCTTTCCTGCTTGGCGCACAATCTTGGAAGCAGTTTTGCAGTAGTGCTCTGGCTCAGTCTTGAGCCTCAACATAGACAACTTTTTTGGGGCTAGAAGCAGTTCCAGTAATCCCAGACACTTATCTCTCTATAGGTTAACATAATTTACCAGTCTCTGAGTCAGCCTAAACCACTTTCCGTTATTGGTTCAGAACCAGTCCACACAATCTACATTGATATTCACAGCATCATAAAACAGCAGGGTGAATATTTCTCACAGAAGAATGTCCGAGCAGTGCAATGTCTTCCTGGATCTCCACACAAATCTAAGGTGCTCAGCCAAAACTGTGCCTGCAGTCCAAGAATTCCGATCACTTAACAGTGCTCTTAGGGCTAAGGAGCCCACGCAGTCTCTCCTTGATTGGATCCCCAAGAATCTCCCCCCTTTGACAGGCACTGCACTCAATTTTATAGAGTCCTCCAAGTTCCAACCTTATTGGCTGATTCTTTCTTGGGCATACACTTGTATCCTATGACCATTCCCAGCAGCCCCCTGCTGCAGGAGGCCCATGGGGGACGCCATATTTGTTTACATTTGCCCCCAAACCCACACAGTCCTTTAAATGTTATGATAAGCCTCAATAGGGGCAGAGCCGGCCGGCATAGTCCATGCCCGTGGGAGTTTTCACATTGACCCCTGGCTCCTCTGCCTATTCTAGAGCCAGGGATCATTTTAAATAGTGACCAGATGGTCAAGTACTCCATTAGAACCACAGCTTCCATAAAATTTCTTCCATCACTGGCCACGTATGTGCAGGAGGTGCACTGCGGCCATATTGTTTGTTTTCTTTCACCGATCTGTTTTCTCACTGCTCTCTGGACCAGTTATTGTCCTCCAAAGCATTCAGAGGCACAAATAGTGCTGTGGACCTCAGCCACCCCGCTAGTATGAGGCTGAGGAACCATTTCCAGAGCAGCAGCCGCCGCAAAGATTGGGTGCTCCACATATGCCCGAATCCCCCCAGAAGCCACTGCAGAAGACACCGTGGGGCCATAGCTCAATAAGATGAGCCCCCATCCCCAAAGGGGGGTCACATGCTTTTATGGTAGTGTTTGATGACCTCCACCCCACACAATAGAGTGAACCAGGACACCTCCCTATTCACTTCCCTTCATACCATATCTATACTTGGGACACTATGAGTTCCTCACCACTGCAGTCTAGGAATGATGCAGGACCACACCAAGACCATATCTGGGAGTAGCTGCCTAAGATGGGCCAAATCCTCCTTAATTTCATGAATCGTATTCGGGCCCCATGGGTGACCAAGTTGTTCCGCCCAAAAATGCACCACCAATCTGCAGAGGGTTACTTGTGGAGGCCCTATTGATAAAGCAAGCAATAATGCCCCACAGGGTGGGCAGTATTGGGCAATATTGGACCATCCGGGGAGTAATGGGCCCAACGCCGCAGGCGGAGGGCCTTATAGCCCCTGGAAGGTCTGGTATTGCCTATACCGCCCAACCTGGAGGGTATTATTGCACTTAGGAAATGGACCACTGAATTATATATGTTTGGTAAAAAAATAATTTTTATGGTTTCATGTAAAAACTCCTACCCGTTTGATTTATTTTGTAATCAAACAGTTCCTCCACCTGCATTCAAATACTGTGTTTTTTTCTAAACCTAGGAACTTATGTCATAATGCCGTCTCTGTAGTTCCCACTTTGGAGCTGCTTGTTATGGTAACCCCCTCCCAACCACACACATGCACTTGTTGAAGTGCTTTTCTTGTACCTGTTTTTCTTACTTTAGTTACTGATTCATTTGTTTGATGATTTTTTTACTATTTTACCCTACCTATCCCGATCGCTTGTTGATCACAAATCCTGTCCACCCACCCAAAGCACACTCGTTGGTGTCCCGTGTTGCTGTTGGTTTCCTTTTAACAGCATGGCAGGGAATGTGTTCTTTTGCAGAGCAATTGGATGGGGAGATGAGGAGAACTGCAGTGGGGATCAAGCATGTGGCGTTACCGGAGTACTCCGGGCCACTATTGCCAAACATGCTGTAGCTCTCGCCTAGATCAGGCATGACATCCAGGAAACATGAAGGCTCTGTTACCAACAAAGACGTAGGATGCGGTAAGGAGGTATGTCTAAGTGTGATCAGCAGTTGTAGACAAGGTGGCTGATTTCGGAATATGTGTAGGATATGTATAATTTCTAACATGTGGCTATTAAAATACAAAGGAAACTTTTGCTACGTGGGTATACTACAGTTCAGAAGGACTGTATTAGGGAACTGTCATGCTCCACACTCAGTCCATAAGTGAATGGAAGGAACAAGTAAATAAATAAGAAAAATCAATTGTTTTTATTTGCTGTATATCTATAGAGCTGTAATTTTTTTTTAAATTAACTGGGTGGTATCTGGCAGGGCTTAAGGACTGAGTGTGTATGTGTGTGTGTGTGTGGGGGGGGTCTCACTCAGTCTCTGTCTCGCTAAGTGATTTAAAAAAATGGCAACAGTTTGAAGTTGTGTGCCCACTGCTTCAACCAATGAGGAAGCAGGCTGGGCACAAGAATACTTGCCTGGGCATGAGGCAGGTTTGGGCTGGCACTTTTTTTGCAGCGGACATCTATTGAGAGTTAATGTGCCCCCTGCTGTGCCTCTCAGCCAATCAGAACACTCGTGGTATCTAGCCCATTTTCTAAGAGTTCTCAAGAAGTGGTGCCTATGCAGGCCTCTCTTTCCTGCCTAATGCAATATATCCTCTGCTTTGGTATGCTCAGCTGTGTCTCATACAGTTGAACCTTCGCCCTGCTGTAAGCTTCCTGAACATTAGAATGGCCTATAATCCATATTTTTGGAACCGTTGGGCATGCTCCTGAAAGACAAAATAAACAATGTGAGTGGCCTGTATGGATAAGCCTTAATGTGTTCACTATCTGCAGTGGCCTGAGCCTACCTGCCCATCACCTACACCTACTTCTCCCTGCAGTCTGACGTACCCTTTATAGGCACTGGATATCTGTCTGCCCTCTCCTTTCATTTGCTTTTCTGGCAAGCCTAACCTGGCTGCATCCATTGCTGTTTTAGCATGTGTTAAATGCCTTTGTCTCCCTGCTCATTATCCATAGGCCCTTTCTGAGGACTGCAGAAAATTGCAGTCTCCTAACTGGCTTGCCATCCCCGTAAACAAACAAGTCACCTTCCCCTTTTGGTCCGTCCACCAAATAGCTGTGAAGCAGCAACCACAGGCATATGTTACCAACCTCAGCCTTAAGCAAAGTTATGAGTGCTGGTGGTCCGCATTGATTTGTTTTGGACTTGAGAAGCATGACGCATACTCTGTCCTGCCATAGTGTGGTATCACTGACCTGAAGGTTGTCATTTCCCCTCAGCCACAGTCGACTCTGGCACCAACTCCAGGACTTAAAAGACCATAAAAAATGCACATGGGACTAACGCTCTGAAGATCTTGACTTGATACCTCAAGCTACATGCCAAAACCAATGCCTTTAACAAATTGGAAAGACCGTGGAGGCCTACCGGCCACCTGCTGTGTTGTGTTTTCCCTTGAGACCTGGCCGATCCTGCCAACATTTTTCTGGCTGTAAAAGTGTTAGTGGAGTCTGGAAAGCTGTGTGTTTTGTGCAAAAAAGGCAATCCCTGCCAGTTGTGTATATATTGCCTCCGGCATCTTACCTAATTTTATAAGGGAGAGGACATAATCTTGGACCTGTTTGTGCAGGGTCATGCTTACCTCGTGTAACCCCTAGGTGGCGCTATACCTTGGGCTACTACCCCTGCCTGCTTGGCTACTAACAGGTTGAGGGGCCTGAGTTCTAAAATGGGTGCCTCCACCCAAAGGTCAGGGTTAGTTGTGGCTTGTCTAACCAGGTCACAGACCTCTGGGACACTGTGACCCCCCCCTTTTCTCCCACTAGTGACCCACACAGTACACAACAGTAACTTTCCCAATACCCCAGATATGCAAACCACATACGCTTGTACTTGGCACTTACCCCCAGGACTGGTTCCTTCAGCTTGGCTCTGGGGACCCCTGTAAAACAAGGTGATGCAGTACAAAAGCAAAAATGCAATACCTTTAGCATAAACTGACACCACAGTCAATGTAAATTTGCAGAAACAAACAGATCTGACTTATTCAGGGGAGCAGTAACAAGGAGGGGGGAAAATCAGGTTAATTGGTTTAAACACAATAATAATCACAGTACTGTGCATGCACTTAGAGTCCCAATCAGTCTCGTTCTCTAGGTACCCAGGATGGGAAAGGGTCTGGCCCAGTCTGTTACAGCTGGCTGGGGCCCTGCGATGGAAAATAGGAACATGCACACACACAATTTGTAATCCAGAGCCGGATGGCTCAGTTCATGGAGAGAAAAGCACAAACAATCAGACGACACACTTTGAATAAACAAACGTTGCAGGGAGCTAACCTGATAATTACTCACGATACCCAGGCTAAACACAGGAGGGCTGATGGATGATCTCTCTGGATTGCCAGAGGAAGCTTGGCCCCTCAACGATGGATCTTTCTTTGCAGCAAGGTGGTGAGGCAAGACCCCCGTGGCAGGGCCTATCTGCGCCAGGCAGCACAGATTCAGTCCGATTCTTACTGGGAAAACTACTTCCAGCACTAGCACACAGTTTACAGCAAATAGGGAAACCAGATCGCAATCCCCTTCCAGCACATAGCTCATTTATATGTAAAAGAAAGTTTACTGTACCAGGCAGGTGACTCCTCGGTCCCGATCGCAAAAATCACTGCAATTACCCAGGAGGACTACAGTACCTAACGTCCTGACAGGCCAATCACTTTCAACAAAATCTTCGGTCTTCTACAGGGTAAGCCTGGTCTCACAACAGCAGCAGCTTGCTTTTTCCTCACAACTTCGGATTCAGTCCGAAAACACCTTTTTCTCTCTCTTTCTCTTCCTCTCACAACGGCAAGCAGGCCAAGATTCGGGCCTCATACGTGCCTCCCACACAAACTACCACACCGCTCGAACAGAGCAGAGCTAAGCTTCTCACTCTTCACTCTCTAACTTGGATCTGGCCTCCCGACAGACAGCCCAGGGTCTTTCACTTAGATCCAAAAGGTTCGGTTGGTCAGTTCAGTTGTCAGTCACAGCAGGGCTCCCTCTATACGTGCAAAAAGGCACCAAGGATCTAAAACTACATTACCCAGAGGCATCTTCCATACAGTCCCATTTCCACAAGCTCTAACTGAGAGTCCCAACTGTCCCAAACCAAGCTCCATCTTAGAGTTCTCACATACTGATTGGTCCAATTCAACAGTCCCAGACCAAATTGGTGGGCACAACAGAAACAGTTCGTGCTGCAGGAGAAACAGGTTAGACAAACTGCATTTCCATTAAAACTCTGCAGTTCTCCCCAGAATTAGTCACATCTTCAAAGAGTGCTCACTCTGCCCACTTAGCGACGGCAGAAACAGAGCGATTTGGCAGCAGCTCGAGCGGAACTCGAGCAAGGAAACACACAGACCCCCATCCAAATTAATTATGTCTGCAAGCAGACAGCTGTTAAAGAGACAGTACTTGGAGACTTTTAAAAGGGCTCACTGGGAATCACATTTAAACAGCTTAGACGCCGAACACCTCCAGGCTCTGAGCAATTAGGCAAGCTTTTGGAAGACTTTTGGGAACCCACATTTGCAGGGGGGGTTACACCCACATCTGCAAAAGTCGATAAAAGCTGAGAAACTACCATCATACTTTTTCCAGGTTGACAGGGCAACAGAGACCTGTACCAACTGAATCATTCTTGAGTTCACAACTGTCATACCAACTTCGGTATCTGCGTGGGCCATGGGTCTGCATCAGGTGCCAGCTGCCTGAATTGCTTGAACTGAAATTGAGACAAGGATTCAGCAATTATATTTTCCTTCCCAGGAAGACAGCAACCTCTAAACATGATGTTTTGTTGGAGGCAACACAGAACAAAGACCCCCAGCACCCTCATGACATTCTCAGACCTATATGTCCAACAATTAATTATTTCTGCAACCACTTTGTTGTCTGTGCTAAATAATACATCCTGGTTTGCCATTCTGTTTCCCATATTTGCACTGCTACCATAAGGGGGAAGAATTCCAGGAGTGTGATATTCTTTGTGAGGCCCAGATCAACTCATTCCTGAGATCATTGCCACACCAACCAAGAGCACTGGAAAAAAAACTCCAAAATCCAGGCCCCCCCGAAGCATCTGTAACCAATTCTTGCTCCCGCTTTTCCCCTTTTTTGTTTCAACAGATGGCCATTCTATTGAAATCTCACACAAAAAAAAATTCCCACTCCTTTAAATCTGCTTTCATAGCTTTATTCACGCTGATGTGATGATATGGCCTCAAGGGGCCAGCAGTCGCAGCCGCCAGCCTCCCCAGGAATGGTCTTCTTGGGCTGATTGCCTGGCATGCTAAATTCAAGTGTCACACTAAAGATTGCAAATTAAGTAGGGTAACCTTTTTTGCTTCTTCCTTTTCCCCCAGTAATCATCTTAAAGTGCAGGTTCCTACCCTGCATGGTGCTGCTGTGCCCCCAGTCTGTCAACAAGTTCTAGTTGGTTTCCGCATTGCATACAAGTTTTGTAGTTTAAAGATATCTCCTCAGGTTGAAATTAGCGCCGGGCCACCATTTCGTCCTATAAACCCCTATGTCGTACAGCGCTGTTTTTTATGTCAAAAACAAGGCCAGGTGAGATGCCCATTTATTTGTATGGGACTGTATTTTTGTGTGCCTTTGTGTCGTTTTTCCATCGCAGTGATCGATGTTGATGGAGTCGATGGGTCTTCGTTGGATAAAGTCGCACCAAAGGGCATAAAACACTTAGAAAATGCCAGTCCCATACAAGTAATGTGGCGCGCTCACGCAGCCTTTGTTTTTCGATATCACAAAACAGGGGGCTGCGTGGGCTGACGTAGGGGTGTGTTTTCAGGACCGGGAAGTCAGTGCGTTTTTGGCCCTGGGTGCTAATTTCAATTTTATGAGGGACATATCTTTTAAACTACAAATAATTTTTATGCCACACTTGGTGACAACACTACTGAGGGGGTAAGTTGTCAAGCAGACTGGGGTAGGCAGCTACCCAGAACCTGCTCTTTAAGGTTATCACCTTATGGTCCAGCAGTCGGTAAACCATTTGTGTGGAGTCTAGCTCTATCCCGAGGTAAGAGAACTGCGTGGTGGGACCTTCATTTTTATTTGGAGCTAATGGTACACCAAAATACTTCATGAGAGCACAAAACTCCAGCGAGATGTCTTGACACTTACCAGAATGTCCAGGCCTCACAAATAAAAAATCATCCAGGTAATGTGTAATGTGCCCATTTCTTGTGAATGAGTTGGTAGACCACTCCAAGAAAGACACAGGTGTCAAATGCTGCACGGCTGACAGAGCATCGCATGGGCATTGCTTTGTCAACAAACCATTGTCCCTGTGCCATAAAACCCAGTAGGTTATAGTCTGGGTCTCATGAGAAGGAGACGAAATGTGGACTCGATGTTGCTTTTTTGCCATTAGTGTGCCAGGAAAAAAGATGCATACCAGCTCCGCCGCTGTGTCAAAGGGTGCATACCTGACTGCACTGTCCTCCACAGCTATAAAGTCATTGACTGATGAAACTTTTGGGTAAGACAGGTGGTGTATCTATCAATACTTGCCAGGGGTCTTACATCCTATCCCAAGAGGAGATACTCTAAGGTTTGGAATGGGCGGCTGCCAAAAGGTGCCTGCCACCCAACTGGCCTCAACTTCCTTCCTTATTTTCTGCTTCATTATCTCCAGAAGAGCCTCAGCTGATTTGAGATTACATGCTGTAGTATTAGTCACTCAAGGCACCTTGCATGGAATCTCAAAGCCTTTGCTAAAACCTTCTGCTAAAAACTGCCGCCTCACAGTCAGGGTACTGGGAAAACCAATGGTTGATGCTTGTGAGCTGTACTGGTGAGTTAGCCAGAGTTACCAGTTCCTTGCTTGTTTTTGTCTCTTCCAATTGTTTCAGACCACTGGTGCCTGGAGCTGGCGCCCTTGCTGCTGGTGGCATTTTGGTCTCCTCCGTAGTTTTTACCTACAGTATGCGGCTGAACTTCCAAAAGGCACAAAAACACTGGCCTTTGTTATATTCATAACAAACCCCTTTGCTTCCTCTATTATGGTCCTTTCTGCTGTCCCCTGAACCTTGCATGGCAATCACATGCCCACTATCCATGTAGATCACTACATTAGGCCTTCCCAGGTCTCATGTAATGAGCTCCAAGATCCATGTGCATGGTCTCCCATTTGAGGTCAGGCTGAGTGCCGCAACATCTTCAAACTGAATTGCTCATCATACTTTAATCATGTGCAGCCATCGAAAGATAGGTAAATTTAATGGTGTCCTGGTAGTTAAGCAAGGACACCACCTTCTGGGGGTACTTCACACTGTAAACAGACATGTAGATATCAAAAGCCACTGCACAATGTTCAAATGTATATGGGACTTATGATCTCTGTATCCTGTACTTTATACCTTTTTTGTTGTCCTCCTCCTCTGGCAGCTCCCAATGTAAAATGAAAAACATGTCTATAAATTCCCCCTTCCAAATCTTCTTTCACTTTGTGTCCAAAAGGAGCTCCCCAAAGGGCCATCCACCCCAGCTTATGCCCATTTGTCCCCACCCTTTTGCGTTCCTGCTGAATTACCATCTTCCATGCTGGTCTGGGCCAATACTGTGCCGGCCGTGGCTGAGGTTGTCTGGGAAGGCACTATGGTTGTCCCCATTGTGTCTGTGCTAGGTGATGGCCCAGATTGGCCCACCATTGTCCCACTCACCCCCCCGTCTCATTGGAAGGGACATTCTGTGGGTTGGATGTAGGCATCACACCCATCCAAACTTGGACCACAGTCCCCTGAACTATCTAGGTGCTCTAATGTGAGGCACCCTGCTGTCATTGACTGCGAGATAGGCCCTTGATGAGCCGGTGCAGCTGTTTCCTGTGGGAATTCTGGGGGTGGTATGCACCACTAGTCCCAGGGGCTCACCATGGGACCCACATTCTGCGATGAGCTGCCCACTCCACCAAAAATGTTCAGCCACATCTGTGGCCATGGGTTCCACATGGGACCCCAGGGAAAGGTTGACCACTGTGGCAACTGGGGATTCACTAGTGGGGATAGCAGAGGTGCCAGCTGGTTCCTAGGGGTTCCAGTGTTAGCCAGTGCTGAGGGGT
Organism: Neoceratodus forsteri; assembly: GCA_016271365.2. Taxonomy (NCBI): domain Eukaryota; kingdom Metazoa; phylum Chordata; order Ceratodontiformes; family Ceratodontidae; genus Neoceratodus; species Neoceratodus forsteri. Next base: position 48,534,246 of record JADMNL010000027.1, read on the forward strand.
TGGGAGCTGGAGAGTTTAAGGGGGCCCGAGGACCTCTCTGCATGCCCACAGGTACCTCCCCGGGGCACGTCATAGATTGATTTGTGGGTGCCCAGTTGGGATACCCAGTGCATTGGAAATGCCCGCTGGTTGGTGGGCCCCTGCACTAAGTTATCCTGTTTCCTTCACCATGCAGGAGCAAATATCTAACCGCACCATTCTGGACCTCCCCCTGCCCTGATGGCCTCCTAGCTGCCTTTCTGAGCATGCCCTTCCATATTCCATGTCTTGTCGTTTGGTGAGGGGGACCTCCTACCAATGACCCCCTGGTCAAGAGGTTTTCACCCTGCCAAGGAATAGATTTCCTATGATCCACAAATGCCTCCACATCCCCCTGATATTTTGAAAATACCTCAACATTCTCATCATCATACTCACCATCTGACAGCTGCTCTAGATCATTGAAGGAGTGGTCATCTGGTATGTGGTCCCTGTTCTCACCCTGCCTCTCGATGCAAATGTCTGCTGCCACCCTCATCGGTGTCCATCCACATCTGCTGCTGCCTCTTCTCCACCAGTGTTTTCGCCTTCTGCTTAGCTGGCCTGCTTTGCCCCTTTCTGCTACCTCTGTTATACTGTGCCCAGACTCCATAAGGTGAGCATAAAGTTGCTGCCAACTGGAAGAGTGTCCGAGTCATTCTGTAGCGATGAAGTCACTAAAAATACCACCAACAGCTTAATCTGGTTCAATTTCATTTGGTTATCATCTGTATCCCCATCCCCCCGGTCGCCCCTGAAAAGGGACTTCTAGTCTCAGTGGGTCTACCGGGTCAACAAAATTCAATGAATAAATAAAATAAATGAAGTAAAACCAAATCCCAAGCCAAAACCCAACCATCTCCCATGCTACCTGCCCACCTCCTGCACTGACTCAGATGGCTTGACAAGAGAACACCCAGACAGCCTGAAAGCACCACTCACTGAGGCCACCCTCCTACCTCCTATATGCTTTTCACTGAATGACATGCGCAACCCATAAGCCCCAGCTGTAGGAGCCCTTTCCTTCCTCTACCCAGTGGGCCGCAAATTGACAAAAATGAACATTTGACCCAAGATGTAAGAAACAGAGGGAAAAATTAAATTACTCGGGGCCTAAAGTGCACATAACAGAAGCAACTCTGTCTGTTAAAATGCCCCTGGTATTCCTACAATGCAGTTCCAGTAACCTGGTAAAGACAATACTGTACTTCATGTGACATTGCAGGCTAGTCATGGTCACTCTGTGATTGAGCTGGGAAGCAGGATGGCAGGAGGCAACTAAAATACTCTTGACTGGAAACTAAAACCTGACAACCTCATTTTCCTATTTTTTTTTATTTAATTGGCTGGGGAGGGCCTAGAGCCAGTAGTGGGATGCGTAAGGCCAGGGAACAGGAGCAAGAGCAGGCACCAAGGGGCGCATGATTGGGTTGAGCCACATGGAGGCCCAGTGCCAGACTGAAAGGGGGGGCACAATAAATAGGCAACCAGACAGTGAAAAGGGGACCGGCTGGGGATCAGAAAAAAGCGGGCAATATCACCCTGCAAAAGAAGCCGCAGGGAAGGAGTAAAAGAAGCTGGGGAGAACAGGAATCAGTCAGGAAAAGATAGAGAATTATGAAAGCACAATACAGCTAATAGTCTTGCAGTACTGTCTAACTAGCCTTCTGTCTGTCTGTTTGTCTGTCTATCTGTCTTCAGATGCAGTTGAAAGGCATGCTGGTTTATATCACTGCAGTAGCAAAATTATTGTGAATAGAATCGCTTCCAAGCTGGTCTCACCATGTCTGGATGCATTCTTGTCCACAAAAGGGAGAAGCTGAGCAAGCCAGGCTACATGGCCACAGACAATGCAAATGGAAAGCCAGGTGCAAAAAGAACAAGGCACTGCATGGGGCCAAGGAGCAGGTGAAGGATTCCTATGATATTGCATATTTATTACTCGCACTTTTTTTGTGGAACTCCTGGGCAGCAGGGACTGGGAATGAGTGCCAGGGACATGAGCACCGAAGAGGATGCACAAATTGCAGAAGGGGAGGGGACACCCTTGGGGATGGTGCAGTCATGAGGTGGGGATAAAATATGGGCATGTGGCAGACTGGGCCGTGAACTGGACTGCAAAGGGGGATGGGGCTAAACAACTGAGGAAAAGGGAATATTCAGGGAGCTAGCTGTCAGCAGTGGAAAAAATAGCCAGGATGCAAAAAACTGAAAGCCCGATAAAAGGGAACAAGGAGGCAGGGGAAGAACTGAGGGGGTGAAATGGGAATGGAGCAGAGCAAGCAGAGGAGGGGAAGGGTCCAAGTATGCCAAGAGAGGATGTCATGCCATGGGAGCCCAAAGGGGGGTGCAAGGCCCGTGAGCAGGCCGGCGGTGAGCAGCTGCAGCAGGGGTAGCAGGAACAAACCCAGTGGAGGACAGAAGAAATTGGAGGAAGAACACAGTAAAAGCACACCAGTAGTGAGGAACCACTGGTAGCCAGTGGGGAAAAAAATGCAGCCAAGAATAATCCTAACCAGACCAGATATGTGAAAACAAATGAGGGGAAGGGCAGAGGAAAGGCAAAAACCAGGAGGCCTGCAAGAGGGAGGGAGTGCTAATAAATTGAAGTCTTACCAGGCCTATGAAGCTGCTGCAAAATCGCCAGAGAAAACCCTGGAACTAAAGCCTTTGGAGGTTCGGTAGCAGAGAACGCTGCCAAGCTGGTCACAAAAAAACAGAGTTGGATAAGATACTTTTAAAAATGAATCAGTTAGTTACTAGTTACTTTCAAATTAGTGTAATCAGTTACAGTTACTTATTACTTTTATATAAAAAGTAATTAACTGTAACTGTAATGCACATTACTTTTCATATTACTTTATATTACTTTTGATAACGTGGTCGTATTTACTCACAGAACATAGCTATGTGCTCATATGAACATACGAACGTACGAATTTGCCAACAGATAAAGGCTTTATGGCCTATTGAGTCTGCTCGAGTGTGCAGCTAGCAACCCTTATACTGCAGCTGCCCCTCCCCTGACCTTGTCCCATCCCCTTTTGAAGCAGTCCACTGTTGTACCTGTTGTACAGGATACCACTTCCACAGGCAATGTGTTCCACCCAGACACCACTCTCTCCATAAAAAAGTGTCTTCTCATTTCCCTCCTGAACCTTCCCCCCTCCAATCTGAGATCATGACCTTGAGTGTCCCTACCCCCCCTTAGCTTGAATAGTCCCTTTGTGCCTGTCTTGTTTATTCCCTTCATGTACCTGATGGTTTCAATCATATCTCCCTGTCTCTCCTGTCCTCCAGTGAGTACATGTTCAACTCCCTCAGCCTGTTCACGTAGGGTATGTCCCCTAGTCCCTGGATCATCTTTGTTGCCCTGCGCTGCACCCTCTCCAGTAACTTACTGTCCCTCTTCAGGTATGGATGGCAGTACTGTATGCAGTACTCCAGGTGTGGCCTAACCAGTGACCTATACAATGGCAGGATCGCCTCCCCTCTCCTTGAAGATATAGTTTCATAGCTAGTTCAAGCAATAAGACTGTCGTCCATGGAGCTTGCCAATGAATGTTTAGTATAATCAAAAGTTATATGCAATCTCCCCAAAATGTGAGTCTAGATTTCCCTTAAACTGGTTCATAGTTGCACTGTTAACCATGAATGCAGGTAAGGTGTTCCAAGGTGTAACTACTCGTTGACTGAACCAGTGTTTCCTTAGATTATGCTTCCATTTGGTTGGCATTATTTGTTTATTGTGTCTTCTACTCCTGAATTCATCAGTTCTTAGAGTAATACCCAAATCAGCTAAACTGTCAATTTCACTCGTAGCTCTGTAAAGTAGACACATGTCTCCTCTGTCAATCAATCTATCCTGATATACTAGTGTTCGTAAACCAGCTATTGTTTTTGTGAATCTCCTATGGACAGATTCCAGCCTATCTATGTATTCTCGGTTTTGAGGGGACCAAACCTGGACTACATATTCCAAATGTGGCCTCACCAATACAGTATACAACGGAACCATCACCGCTCCGTCCCTGCTAGATATGTATCTTAATATGCAATTCAAGTTTTGATTAGCCTTTTTTATTTGTTGCTTACAATGAGAACTAAATTTAAGGTCAGAACTAATTATGATACCCAAGTCCCTTTCTTCATCGGTAACTATTAGTTGTGAGTTAGCAATTATATAATTGCTCTGTTGGTTAGTTCTCCCCAAATGCATAACTTTGTACTTGTTGACATTAAATGTTAGTTTATTTTCAGTTGTCCAACTTGAGATATCATTTAGTGCAAGTTGTAGGTCATTTGTTTCTTCCAAAGTATCTGCCAGTGCCCCCACCCTACAGTCATCAGCGAATTTATACAGCCATATATTCGGGTTTTTAAGTTGTAGGGAAGCTATGTAGATATTAAATAAACAGGGTCCCAAGACGGAACCCTGGGGCACTCCACTAGTGATTTCTGACCATTTAGATAAAGTACCCATGATAGTGACGCTTTGTTGTCTGCCCTGTAACCATTCAGATATCCAGTTACAAATATTAGGGTTTAAGTTGATGTCTTCTAGCACTTTTATTAGTTCTATATGAGGTAGTTTGTCAAATGCCTTTGCAAAGTCCAGATAAATCACATCCACTGATTTACCCAAGTCCATTTCCCTATTAATCTTTTTGTAAAAGACCAACAAGTTGGTCTGGCATGATCTGGCCTTGGTGAACCCATGTTGTGAGTGGTCCACCAAACCATTTTCTTCCAGATGGAGTTGTACCTGATCCTTGATAACCCCTTCCAAGATCTTTCCCATCAAGGATGTCAAACTTATCGGTCTAAAGTTTTCTGGTTTGGATCTGGCCCCCTTCTTTAGTATAGGGACGACTATGGCTTTTTTACAATCAGTGGGAACTTCTCCTTGATCTAATGAAATCTGAAAGATATAAGCAAGTGGTGGAGCAAAAACATGGACTGTTTCCCTTAACACCTTTGGATGAATGTCATCTGGCCCTGGTGACTTAGTTAATTCTAGTCTAGATAATCTATCCTGTATCTCATTAACATTAATTATGATTCCCCCTGATTTTGAACTAGCTTTCTTGCCATGTGGATCTTTATTGTCTATATGAAAGACTGAACAGAAATAGTTGTTTTGTATATTTGACATTTCCAGATTGGTGGCTGTCTGTCCTTTGGTATTCATAAAGGGTCCTATGAAACTACTTCCCTTTCTTTTGTTATTTATATATGAATACAAATATTTTTTGCTGTCTTTCACCTTACATGCCAAAGTCAATTCGTACTGTGTTTTTGCTTTCCTGATGTTGTTTTTGGTTTGTTTGAGGCAGTCTCTGTACAGTTTATAGTGCACGGGTAACCCAAAACTCATACTTTTTGAACAATCTATTCTTCCTGTTTATAGATCTTTTAATGGTTTTATTCATCCATACTGGGTTAGTCCTGGTGGAATTATTATATTTGAGTTTCCTTAGTATAAATTTCTCAATAAGATGTTTAAGTTTAGTTATCAGCAATTCCCACGTATCATGAACAGAAATACCTTTGAGTTCACTTTGCCAGTCCCAAAGATCAAATTCCTGTATGATGCCCACAAAGTTAGCTTTGTTAAGGTTTAATATGGATGTAATACCCCGTGTCTTTACTAAACTAGGCTCGGTGATGTTGAAAAAGGCAGTATGATGGTCACTGTTCCCTAAACGACTTTTGACTGATAATTTAAATATTGATTGACCCATGTTTGTAAGAACCAAGTCTAATATTTTTGTTCCTCTGGTACTTTCTTGCACTATCTGTTCGAGACCCAGTTGCTCAAATGTATCAAGGTACCACTTGTTAATAGTTCCGTTAGCCTGCTGGTTTTCCCAATCTATATAAAGCAGATTGAAATCCCCAGCCAAGATTAGTCTGTTGCTAGGATCTAGTGCAATAAGATTGTTAAGTATCTTTATATCATCCTCAAAACTAATAGAGGGAGCTCTACACCAAAGTCCTAGTATGATTTTAGTGTTATTTGCAGGTAATAATTTAACCCATAAGAATTCCAAGGTGGAGGCATCCCACTGGATTTCCTCGCATTTGATGGTGTCGTGTACAAAAATAGCAATACCACCTCCCTTACGGTAAGTTCTAGATTTAGAAAATAACTTATATCTTGGGATATTTTTGTCCCATGTATCGCCATTATCCCACCATGTTTCTGTAATCATAGCCAGGTGAATATTATAAGTACTTAGCAGAATTCTAAATTCATCAAATTTACCCACCAAACCCCTTGCATTAATAAGGACTACATTCCACTCTAAGGATTTTATGTGAGCGGTCATTATGTCTGGATACTTTATTGATACATTGTCGTAGCCACCCCCATTGTCCAGTTTAAATGGAATTTAATAACCTCATTCACTTTTTTACTTAAAATCCTTGTACCTGTGTGATTTAAATGTAAGGCATCAGGTTTGAAAAGTGCTTTAGTACTAAAAGTCCCAGAAATGTCCATAAACCCTAATTTTTCAGACTTACAGAAGTGTCATAACCATAAGTTAATCTCCATTATTAACCCATTCTTGTATGATTGGTACCTGTGTGTCGGTAGAATACTAGATATAATGATTTCCCCTTTTTTTTGCCTAATCTTTTCGGATATGTATTTATATTCTGATTGAATTTTGTCCATACTAGTTCTACTCACATCATTTGTACCAACAATCAGGATCACAAGAGGCTCTGCTGTGTTTTCTAAGAGCTCCTCTATCATTCTGGAGACATCCTAGAGTCTGACACCTGGCAGAGTACTAACCGTCGTGGTGTTTTTACGTCCATTACATACTGCAGAATCTATGCCTCTGGTAATTGAGTCCCCGATAACCACTATATCCCTATTAAATTGTTTCTCTATGGTGGTCAAGTCTGCGATGCCATTGTTTGGGTTATTATCTTCAGTTGGGGGTTTTGAGTTAGTTACTCTATGAGTAAAATTATTGGCCTCTGATAGACAGTCATATTTATTGGATAACTGAAGTGGCGAACTTAATATTTCGTAAGTATGAACTGACTGCTCCTTTAAAGCCTTGGTGTCAACCCTATTTTGCATTGCTTCAGTAACTCCTTCCCTTCTAATATTTTGCCTATCTTCAGCTTCTCCTTCCCTTTTAGTAATTTGTATTACTTCAGTTTCTTGTTCCCTTCTAAGGTCTCTCGTTTTGTGGGTATTTTGGTTGATATTTTGACTGATATTACAAACCATTTCATCAATGTAATTTTCTAATTTCTCAGTTTTGTTCTGTGTTGTTAACCTATTTAGCAGATGCTGGATTTCTTTTTGTAGAGATTCAACAAGGAGGCATTTGTCACATATAAAATCCTGACCTACTGCCTCCTCCGTAAACATTTTACATTGGTTACATGCTTTTTTACTCCTCCCCTGTTTAGTTTTTCCCTGTGCCATTTCAACTCAGTCAACAGAGATACTAGCTATTGTTTTTGTTCATTCTAAAACTTACTTACTTATCTTCTTCCTTTTAGCTTTTTTCCCCACGAGTCCACCACCTTCCACAGCTGACACAGCAGACATGTGACGCGCGTGTCTCTGCGCGCATCTCCACGCTGTTGATATTGCCCACCTTTGCTACCGCCTCCGTCATTGGTGGAGCAGTTTATATGTTACTGAACCCGAAGTATGCTTCGTACTACACGCTCATCGAAGTAGTTTTTTTAAGTCAATTTTAAGTAAACATAAACTAGAAGGGATAGCAAAGGTGTCTTAACTGCCCCTGGGGTTGTCTTTTGAAAAATTGATTACAAATACACAGTTTGTAGTTCGGGTTTCTGTTACCGAACTACAAACTCTCTTCCTAGTTCCGGTTTTGGTCCCAGGGCTCAAAGTGTTTAAAATACTATATTGTACACAATTTAGTCAACACAACATTTACACACAGTTATTTAAAAGAGATATTCACAGCACAGCAAGGTATATAGGTTAATTTTGTGTTCATTACTCCTGGCAATACAACCCAGCATTTTGTTGGCCTTAGCAGCTGCCTTCCTGCATTGTGCTGAGTTGTTCATTGAGCCCATTATAATCACCCCCAGTTCCTTCTCCTCCTCTGTCACGGCTAGCTGCCCCCCAGCTTGTAGCTCCTTCTTGTTTTTTTTTGTCACAAAATGTAGCATCTTGCACTTTTTGGCATGGAAACCCAACTGCCAGGTGTCCGGCCAGGTCTCCAATTTTGACAGATCATCCTGCAACCTATGCCACCCTCCTAGGTCATCCACTACTGCTCCCATCTTGGTGTCATCTGCAAACAAACTGCTCTTGCTCTTCATGCCCATTGAGATGTCTGATGTGAACAAACCAAACAACACCGGTCCCAGCACTGAGCCCTGCGGTACTCCACTTATCACTGCCCTCGGAGATGAAAGCTCCCCTCTCACCACCACCCTCTGCTGCCTTCCCTGTAACCAGTTTACTACCCATTCCACTATTTTTGCCCCTGTACCTGTCAGCTTGCTACTTAGCCTCCCACGTGGCACTGAGTCGAATGCCATACTGAAGTCCAGAAACAGGACATCCACTGCATGGCCCTTGTCCAACTGTCTAGTTACCTAGTCATAGTAATCCAGCAGGTTGGTCTGACAAGATCTGCCCATGACAAATCCATGCTGCCTAATGTCCTGCAGTCCATTGGTCTCCAGAAGGGACACCAACCTCTCCTTCAGGATTGCCTCCATCAGTTTTCCCACAATGGATGTGAGGCTTACTGGCCTGTAGTTTTCCGGTTTGTCTTCAGGACCGCTGTTATGGATGGGTGCCACGTGAGCTATCCTCCATTCCTGAGGTACACTTCCTGAGACTAGAGAGGCATTGAACAGGTCTGCCAAGGGCCCTGACAGGATTTCTGCCAGCTCTCTCAGTACCCTGGGGTGAATGCCATACAGCCCTGGCACCTTGTCCAACCTCAGTGCCCTCGGGCCCTCCAGTACCCTGCCCTCTGTTTTTCCCCCATCTGTCACCTTCTCCCCCCCCCGAGCCTGACCTCCCACCCCCCCTTGGTAGTGCCCCTCCTTTCTCCTTAGTAAACACAGAACAGAAGTATTCATTAATTGGTTCTGCCTGCTATACCCCTGTTTCCACCTAACCCCCATCCCTCCTTACTCCTTTTCTCCATAATGTACCTGAAGAATTCCTTCTCCCCCTTCTTGATGTCTTGCGCTAGCCTGAGCTCCTTAGATGCCTTGGTTGCCCTTACTGCCTTCATCACCTCCTTCGATTCCTTCAAGTAATCCTCTCTGTCCTCCCCTCTCCCTGCTTTTTTGAACCTCTTAAAGGTGGCTCTTTTATTTCTTACTTTCTCCATGACCCCCTTGCTCAACCATCTGGGTTTCTTGGCCCTAGCTCTCTTACTCTGGACCCTGATGCAGCTTTTGGTTACCCCCTCAATCCCCAGTTTTATGGTCTTCCACCTCTGGTTAGTGTCTATATTACTTTGGTTTCTGGCTAGATACCCTTTAACTACCTCCCCCATCCTCCTGAAGTTGGCCTTCCTGAAGTCCAACACTCTTGCACCCGTCTCTACTCCCTCCTTACCCATTTTCAACGTGAACCACACTGAATGGTGGTTGCTCCCTGCCTCACAAACTCCCCATCATGAGGTCTAGGATGTTCCCTAACCTGGTTGGTTTGCTGACCATTTGCATTAGGAAGCTATCCTGGAACGCATCCAGAAGTATCTGTTCCCATCTATTCATGGTGGCTAGGGTACTCCAATCCACTCTCAGCAGGTTGAAGTCCCCCACAATCACCATGCTACCTTTTCCACAGGCCCTTCTGATCTGTCCCGCTAGTTCCCTGTCTAACTCTTCTGTCTGAGATGGTGGCCTGTAAACTACTCCCATTCTGACAGTCCTATTCTTGGAATCCTGGATTTGCATCCATAACGACTCTGTACTACCCTCATCCCCCTCCTCATGAACACACTTCAGTCCCTCTCTTACATACAGTGCCACCCCCACCCTTCTCATTTACCCTATCTCTACAGAAACCCCAAGAAACATATAGAAGAAATAAAACAGATTCTAAAGATGATGAATATGTTAATTTATAATGCAGTACCCATCTGACTTTACCAGCCACAACAATCCATTTCCATAAATAAGAGCTCTATTAACAACAAAAAACACTCACACACCCAGCATCTACTGCTGCCCTCTGCAATCTTTCCCCCACAGCCAAATCCTGACTTTGTCAGCCACTACTGTTCCTGACCTTTTTCATTTCCATAACACCCACTGTCACCCTCCAGCACACACACACGCACACACACCCTGCAGCTACTGCTAGTGCCCTTGACGATCTTTCCACAGCTGTATATCCTGACAATACCAGCCACAACTATTGCTTTACATCCCACCCTTATCCCAGTGCCACATAAACCCTACTGCATCTTCTGCAAAAGCCACCACTACCCCTTTAAATTTCCATAATAAAATCCCATTCTCTCATAGCTCCCTCTACACTCACACACTCACACATCCTGCAGATCTACTCCCTTTCTTTGCCTTGGTGACCAAATCTCATTTCCCCACAGCAGCCCGAATCCTAACTTTGCCATTGCCAGCCACAGATCCACCCCACATCGCATACAACAAATTCCACCAGCACACACCTGCTTACCCCAACATACAATTTAAACCCCTCTTTCTCACAGCTGAACCTTGACTTACTACTGCCTCTCAGACACAGTTATAATTATAACTAAGTCTGCCATGATTATTATGCCACTGCCAGTATGCCACAACTGAAGTCAGACAGTGTCACTTACATTCAAATTACAGTATCGCAGAATGCAACACAGTTGTTGCACCCCAGTATGTGCTCCTTTGATGAAGATTTTCTTTGAGATATGTCGGGTGATGGTGATAGACCTGGCTGGTGGGCGGGTGGACGGTCGATCAAGCGGCATGCTGTGGCAGTTCGGCACATGTGGTGTTGGTGGAAATAGACCCTGAGCCCTGCCTGAAGATGGACTACTTGCCTTTTCCTCTACAACAGCTAGCCTGGCCCCAATTCCCTCCGGGTTCACAATGGCTACTATAGAGGGCCACGACTGATGACATGCAGGGGTGTAGCAAGCTATCTATAAATTGTACATCAACTGGCCAATCTGTTGCCTCCTCAAACAAATTTCATCAAGTCCTATTGTGAGTCTTAGCTGTACCATGTGGCGGTGCATAAGCAGTATAATTTGTATATGAAACGTTGCAAAGTGATATATTTAATAATAAACCAACAAATAAAATGGTGTTTTCTGACTTTTATTTGCACAGCACATTACAGATATTGAACAAAATGGTAATATTAAATGCATGCTGAAAATAGAGTTAAAATTGATGTTTCAACCATAGGTCTTCTTCAAGAATTATCTAAAAGAGAATAAAGCAGGTAAGGAAAATAAGAGAAATACATGTGTGGAAAGAACATAGGGGGACGCTATAGGAGAAAAAGTGACAATAGATAAGGTAAGCAAAATAAGCATAGAATCTGGAAAATGAAAAAGGTGATCACAGATATCAAAAGGCATAGTAGAAGTGAATGAGATGAGGAGTCCTTAAGTGGGGACTAATTACCAGGACCTAGTAAGATGGCTGAAAGCTGAAAGCTATGTGTGCACACTCATTTTCATTTTCTACAGATCAAAGAAGTACTCAAACTGGAGTGGCCAGTGATTTACACCAGATCTGTGACAATTGGTACAAGGACACTCAGTGCAAGGACACCTCGCCATAGCCATTCAGCTTAACACCATTTTCCGTAATGAGACAACTGGTGAAAACGACCCAGACATCCACCAGCAGTGGGACTGTAACCATGTAGAAAGCAGTGGTACGATAAATGAGGCTATCTTGTAGTTGTAGCCACTGTGTTAGAGCAAAGATCTCATAGGGCAAACCAGTAGTTAGGTCAAAATTCCTAGACTAACTGCTGCAAGACTGCATGTCTTTGCTCCAGTTGTCATGCTACCGGTTTACACCACCCTGTACCTCTGGCAGCTCATAGTACCCGGACACTGTGACTAAGCAAACCTGATTATAAGCAAGGCTACAAAAAATGGCACATCACAGCCATGAAATTTGTCTAAACGTTTTTCTTGTGAAAAATTGCAAAAAGTGGGTGCTCACAAAGTGCTTGTGAGGAGGCAGTTTTTTTAGCTTGATGTAATAAATTGAGCATGCAGTCAGCTGAGCAGTCATTTACACTGAAACCTGAATATCAAAATATGTCTGCACAATCTCTGGATTTCCTGTGATGTCATAAACCTTATGAGGTTTATGAAGTCACAGGAACCCCTAGATGGATTACAGGAACCATAGCACATGGATGCCTATCTGTTATTCTGTTTATATATGAAAATACAAAGGAGTCAGCGGAAGAAGGCCATTTGGTCTATCTAGTCTGCCTGTACTGCAGAGTCTACAGCTTGAACTACTGTCCCTAACCCCTCTCCCCACTCCTCCCATCCTCCCTACCCATGATGTTTACCTTCCTCGATGCCTATATTGTAGCTGCCCACTGTCTTCAATGAGACCATCTCTTCTGGCAGCACATTCCATGTGTCCACCACCCTCTCTGTGAAGAAGTGCTTCCTGATCTTCCTCCTAAACCGTCCCCTCCTCCAGCTTAAGACTGTGCATCCTCATGTTATGGTTGCCACTCAGCTTAAAGAGACCCACCTGATCCACCTTATTTATCCCTTTCATGTACTTGAAGGTCCCAGTCTTATCCCCCCCCCGTCCTCCAGGGAGTACATGTTCAGTGCTGTCAACCTCTCCTCATATGCCTTACCCAGCTGACCCACAATCATCTTTGTAGCACTCCTCTGGACTTTCTCCAGCAGGTTAATTTCCTTTTTGAGGTGTGAGCACCAGTACTGAACTCCATACTCTAGATGTGGCCTCACCAGTGACCCAAGGACAATATAACCTTCTCTCTCCTACTACTGATCCCACTAGCTATGCATCCAATCATCTTGTTTTCCCTTGTTGCTGCTTTCTTGCACTGAGTGCTGTGCTTCAGGTCACTATGTTACATTACAGTATATTCAAGTAATTAGTTACTTTGAGGGAAAAGTAATCTCATTACAGTTACTTATTACTTTATTTTAAAAGTAATCTGTTACTATTGCTAGTTACCTAGAAATGTAATCAGATTACAGTTACTAGTTACAAGTAACTAGTTACTCCCCAACACTGCAAAAAACCCTGTGTTGAGCTGGTACAAAGAGAGCAATTCCTCTCCGGACCAGTTCTTTTGTAGTAGCCTAAGCCACTCCCTACTGGAGTGGCCTGTGCCGTACCCTGCAGATTATTCCATACCTGATTGTGCTCCTTGATCCTGGGACTGCCTTCTTTGCCTGAAGGCCAAGGCAGTCCATCCCAGCAGGTAATGGGGACCATGTGCAAAGCCACTCCCCACCATGAGAGACCATGGGGGTCAAACTCACCTCTGCTGGTTTTCTCCTCCCCACCTTTCCAAAATCTAGTACCCAACTCCAATTTTATTTTCCCTACTGCTACCTACCCACCACACTAAATACCTACTTCCTTATCCCGGTACCTACCGGTTTCTATATCGCCATTTCCCTCTGAGTGTTCATCCCCCTCTTCTTTTACCTCACTCGTCCACTGTTCACCTAATTGTTTGAGCATTGTAATTTTACCACTTCCGTTAAGCTCCATGCTAGCTGTTGTATTTTTCAGTCTTCGTATTTGTATATTTAATTTTATTTATTTTTATTTATTTATTTCATTTTTGTTAACCGGGTAGGTACACTAGCCATACAATGACTATTTTCATGCACGACCCGGGAGAGTACAACAAAAGACAAGCATACAACAAGAATTACAAGAAGTGCAGGAACATTACAGGTAGGGTCAGTATGAAGTAATAAGTAATAACAATAACCAGTAGTAGTCAGAAACATTGGCAGGAAAGAAATAAGGACATTAACAAACATAGTCTCTAAATCAGGCAGGGTACGCCAAATACAAATATCAAATATAGTTAAATAGTTACACTGCCTTCCAAAAGGTAAAACAACTAGCTATAATTATTACAGAACAAACACTTTAGATAGGGATGGGAGAAATTATGAGAATCACAGTGGTCAGGAGAGACTAGTAGGGGACTGTAACACAGAAGGTGAGTGCGTACAATATGCCATCATTGCTCTATGATGCACTTATTATGTACATAATTGTTAATCCCAGCACTATTACACTGTTCATGCCTTTACTTGTATATTGTGTGATTTTTATCTGTATTTTGTATGAAATTTATCTATATATTGTTCTTCCCTGTTACACTCTCCTCCAGGATGCACAGGGAGTCAAGCAACCTGTTGTTCAGTGTGCCTTTCCTGGTGAAATTTTCCAATAAATAAATAAATAAATAAATAAAGTGAAAATGGATTCACCTGTACACTATTAGTATAGAAACTATAAACACTTTTTGGGAAAAACAGAGTTTTCTGCAAATAACTAGTGTTAGCGAGTGCACATACTTCTGCCTCCTCTTTCTAAAAAGTTAAAGAGAAAGATCCAGGGAGTGTTCCTTTAAGATGTAGCATGTTATAAAAGAAAGAGGGGACCTTTGTATGCTCTTTCACCTCTACTGATATCTTTATGCATCTATTACAATAACCCACAAAGGACTGTCAAATAATGAGTGAGAAGTCAAGTGGTCCCGTGCTCTGCTTTGTGAAACATGTGAAAGGTTGCTTTTCGAGATAGCTTCTTCACATGTGTATGCCATTGGGAAACTTGACACTTGACTGCTGACAGACCAATAAAAGTAGAGCTTTCTGTATCTTTTATGCAAGTGATGGCTGCAGTATTACACCTGTGCAATCTACAGTGGACTTCCTAATCAGAAGCTGCTTACAAACACTGAAACTTTTTCTGACAGATGGAAAGATGATTGAAGGCAGACTTCCTCATGTTTCCCCCACAAAGTAAGAGGACCGACAACTCCCACCTAGTGACCAACACCCTATAATATTTTTGTGATTTTATAATTGGAGTCAAGTTGAAAACAGCTGGTTAGTCAAAATCATAACATCTGATGTAGGTCAAGCGCTGGCCCTAGCTATCCCAGGGCCCTGTGCAAACCTCCTAGCTGGGGTTCCATATCAGAAGTCACAAAGCCCCCAAGAAACCTCCTCACCCCTATCATGCCTCCCTGTAGCTTAATTTTTAGCTAGTTTTGTGCCATTTTTGCACTTTACTTAAATTAGTACATACAGGACCAGGAAGAAGGAGGCCAACAGGACAGCTGAGTTTTTTGGGGGGCCCCTCTGCTCTTGGGGCACTGTATGAATGCACAGTTCGCAAGCCCCCCAAGGCCGGCTCTGATGTAAGTGTAAGCAAGGGTTCTTAGCTGTAAAGAAAAGTACAGTGAGTGTACTTTGTAAAACATGTTAATAACTTGATTATATGAAAACAAAACATTAGAATCCAACCCTAAACATAAAACCAATGCAACAGCATGCTATTGAATCAATTAGTCAAAATACCAAAGGCCAGTGAGTACAGATTCATGAAACAGAAGGTAAGAATGTCCAGTGCTAAAATAACTGAACATGCAGTGCACACGAAAAATGCAACCCCAGTGGATCTTTTAAAATAATTCTCAAACAAAAACCTCAGTTAAGTACAGTCTAAACTCAGCTACAAAATAAAATCCAAGAGTCCTATATAGTTAAGACAGTCAGTAGAAGAAAACCTCAGGAAATTTGAGGTAACCTAAATTAAGAACTGCTAAATAATTGTTAGATCTGTCTGTCTGTCTGCCTGTCAGTCTCTCTATCCATCTAGCGTGTATGTTGTCTGTCAGTCCGTCTCTGTTGCTCTACAGTGTGTGTATACATTATCTATCTACACTCAGTTCAGAAGTGCACTCACTCAAAAAGAACCACAAGAAGGAAATCATTTATCAGTTTTGACCATTATTGCTCGAGGCAAATTGCCATCTATAAAGTGTGGTAGCTATGACATACACAGACTACCAATGGTAAAACAATGAAGCCCAGGTGCATTCTGGGTGAAATGTTGGATCATTTCATTTTTACCCCACAGGAGTCAGCATATATTGTTGCTACCAGCACTTCATAGATGGCAGATTGTTGTAAGAAATAAAAGCAGGTAATGATAAATGATTGCCATCTTGTGGTTCTTTTTAAGTGGGTACTCTTTTTCTGAACTGAGCAGTGTAATTTTGTTGTTTGAACTGTTCCCTGTTGTGGCCCACTAATACGTGTGTAAATTATCTAGCTCTGTCTGTCCTGTCTAGCGTATCTAATTAGGGGTGCCATAGTAATATTTTTTGACAACTTGATGAGTATTTGCATTCGGCACCCACAGATGCTCAGTATTAAGTACTTTGCACTCGATATTTCAGCATAACTACGGGACACATTTTTAACATAAAAACATATATCATTCCCCAGGCAGCCAGGGCTAGTCCCTTGGTCATCTCTCCCCAATCCTAGTCATTTCCCAATGTCCACCTCCCTCCCCTGTTCCTCCATACATGGTTAAAAAAAATACCTTCTCCTGCCTCAGTGCCAGGAGCTGTCCATATCTTTTTACATCCCTGGCCCCCACCTCCCAGTCCTCAAAATAGCCTTATTAGCAAGTGCTCCCCAACCCTGATTCATGATCTGGGGGGGACAATAGTAGTTCAAAACCAGGCAAACTATGTTGTATCCCACCCAAACCCACAGCACTCCACCCCTATTAAGATAATATAGCCATTTGCCCTCGATGAGGGGTTGATAGGAAGGGTGCTGACCTGACGACAAGATGGAGGGTGGCCAACACACCATCAGGCTGGTTGAGTAGCAAATGGGGGGGATGAAGGGGCAGATAACAGATCTCCTTCAGTGGGCAGAGACACTGGTGGTGGCTGAGGGAAATCCTACTAAGATTGGAACACAAGTTAAGATTGGATCACAAGACAGAGTTTGGATTCAAAATAATAAACTAGCATTTCTACGCTACTGCAGAAGCTAGGAAGAAATCAATAAAAAAAATGTTTCTATTCAGAATTGTAGGGGTCAAATTTATTTTTAAAAGGAGGGTTTTGAGTCAAGCGCTGTAAAACCATTTCATCAGAGGGAACAAAAAAACTAGGTGAGCGTGGGAGAAGGGTGGCGATGTGGTGCTAGCAGATGGAGGGAGGGTTCTACTGATGTGTGGCAGGGAAGGGGAAGAAGGAGGTCTGGGTGCTATTGGGTGTGGGGGGAAGGGAAATAACATTTGTTTTTAAATGTACACTTTCCAACGGTGGGGTTGGGCACACAGGGTCAGAACTGGGTAGGCAAGTCTTTGGGTATGCCAGGGTCAAGTGCCTTGTGTCTGTTTTATGTCTAAAAGAGGGTGTATGCTGGATGCTTGGGGGGGGGGTCTTATCTGGGAAGCTTCTGTAACAATGGGGAAACTTTTTCTGGTATTAATTCAAACCCCAAAAGATTCTGGAGGATACGGCTGCCCGATGGTCCAGAGGAAGCACTATGCACTTCTGTGCAGACGACCCAGGTTCAAGACTGGACACAGGAAGTTGATTCAGCAGCTGGAGGGCTGGCATAGCGCTGCTGTGCAGCAGCGTTTCCAGCCTGGGGAGGGAGGTGCCCTGGCTCTGGCACTGTAGTGACCCCAGAGCCCCGTCAGATGTTGCTACATGCATTCGAGGTGACATGCGTCAGGACCCACATCCTATGCCAGAGTGCCAGGGAAGGGGGGAGGCCAGGGAGAAAAAGCAGGAAAAAAAGTGTGCTCCAGTGGCTGGGAATGATGGCATCAGTGCCCTTGATTCCCTCCCCACATGGATCCCCACTAGGGGGATGGGGGAAGGAGTTATCCCGGTGGCCAAAAAGCTTGATTAAAAAGAATGAGTTAAGTGGGGTTCAAGTAAGCAATAACCCATGACAGGGTGTGTGGCTACTGGGATTGTTCCAACACCCTGGGTGCGTTGTGTGGCATGAGGCTGCAGGCCAGGTGTTATCACAGCAGCCAGGGTGTTGATTAATCCCCAATAACTGTACACCCTGGAGTGGGTTATTGCACTTATAACATGGGCTACATGTGGACAAAAATGCACCAAGGAAAGTGGTACTACAGCCACAAAACATGGGAACTTTATTTTGTGTCCTTCCACTAGTTATGGTTGCGGTACCACACTGTGTTGTGTGTCCTGCCACACAACAAATAGTTCTACAAACAGAACTGACATATTAACTGAAAGAACACCACTCATTACCAGAACAGTGCGTGGTAAAGCGGTATCAGAGAACGAAATCAAGGAACAGACCAAACTTGTTAATGCACACTGACAATCACAGCGGAAGGCAGCCATACATTTTCCCAG
The DNA here is from genome assembly GCA_016271365.2 of Neoceratodus forsteri. Lineage (NCBI taxonomy): Eukaryota > Metazoa > Chordata > Ceratodontiformes > Ceratodontidae > Neoceratodus > Neoceratodus forsteri. Next base: position 48,552,691 of record JADMNL010000027.1, read on the forward strand.
GAACCAAGACACAGTGAGTGCAGGTGAGAAAAAGTAGTGTAGTGTGTGTGTCGTCAAATCAAATAGCATTACATATACAGTACTGCAGAAGCAACTATTCGGTGCTACACGTAAACTTTACATTGGTAATCCACCTGTGTTATGCCACTCACCAGGACATCTGAGGGAATGTGCATGACAACACTGTGGTGACAGCAGCTGGTCTCTGTGTGAGTCTCCATATCTGTCAGAAGGAGTAAGAAGTGTCACACTGACTGTTAGAACTGCGGACCATTGCACTGGTCGCACTGTTCACCCTTCCATTTCAGTGTGTCTTTCGATCTTAGTGGGCTGTGGCTTCTGTTCTTTGGGCACAAAGTATTGGGTACTGCACTTCTCCTACATGGCTTCCTCCAGGTCTGTGCCTCTTGATTTGCAAATGTGCAATTTTACTGAGAGAGACACAGATTGGCAGCAAATTGCCACAACTTTACACAGTGCAGGACAAGGAACGGGGAATGGCTTCTCTTCTGTGGACACAGATCGGGGTGGCGGTGTATAACACAGACCGCTAGAGTCTGGAGCACTGGAGGGAACAGGAGATTCAGACATTGATGCTGCCTGTCCCTCCACTGCTGTTTTGTCAGAGCATTCAGGTCAGTTGGTTGGGTGGATGGGAAATTAATAAACATGTGGCACCAACACTCGCTTCTGGAGCTCCATACAGACTACTTTTTAGCAGCACATATCAGCAACGACTACAACGGTGACCTGGCCAGGTGGGTGGGCAACAGACATCACTGTGTGGGACCTGAAATGGGCGAGGAGGATACAAATTATGCGGATGGGTAGCTGGTCACAGAGAACACACTGCGGGAGGACAGATCAGACGCTCCCTTTCTAATGTCTCGCTCAAAGCAAAAATTAATGGCTGTCTTACACTGTGGTTTTCAGACACCAATAACAAGTTTGGTGTGCTGCTCGATTTTGTTCTCTGAGACATGTTTGCCACAAACTATTCGGGTAACAGAGATTAATCAATGGTCAGGTGATCTCTGTCTGCCAATCACATCATGGAGATTTACACGCCCATGCTATAAGTCCTTTTATTTAATCTGAATTTTAGACCCAGTAGGTTCTAAGGTGTTCTTTAGTTTTTCAAGGACTGATTCTGCCCAACCTGTAAACTCTAATACAGACTTTGCAGTAAGACTCATTAGTCACTTTACAATAAATGCAGAGGGCATTTTGAGAAACATTGCGGCATCAGATGTTTATTGCCCAGACATTGTTCTGCAAACTGAGTGCTATACTACTTTTCGGTATGTTAGCTACATGGCCTGCACTGCCAGAAGGTGTTTGTAAGCAGAGAGCATTGCTGACATTAAGTGAAAACTGTTACCACTGAATTCATTTCCCTTGTCACTTTCATGTGAAAATAATTTATTCGGCAGTTTTGTGTTGTGCTAGCTTATGTTTTCTATTTTAAAAACTTAAAGCACTGGAGGGGAGATGCAAAAAGTTGAAAACTTGAAAAGGGAATGGGGAGTTGAGAAAAAAAGAGTAGAAAATCAAAAGGTGAGCTAGAGCGTTGGGGAAGTGGTCCAAGGGGATTCGATCTGTGGAAAGAAAGATGGCTCCAGATACTGGGTACAGAGCAGGGGAAGGAAGGGGGGGGGCACATTAAAGTCTGTCTCAGCGAATTGAAATGTTGAAATAATTGCAGAAGAATGTAATTCAGTACACAGAATAAACAATAAGTAAAAGTCCTGAAGGGGTAAAGGACCTGTTGGGAGTACCCTGCACAGAAACCAAGATTTTCCGCAACATAAAATAGTTATTCTTCTAAAATATAGCTGTTTATATGTGCTTACCTTCTTGCTGGGTTCGTTGCTGTGTTGACTGCTAAACAGAATTTTCCAGGTACAGCTCTGTTACGTGACTTGTACATGCTTGTTTCTACTTGTGTGATAAAATAGAAGTATGTGAATATATTAATAAATTAAAATGCAAAAATGAAAATGTGATGTATAATGTGGTACATATGGAGGCAGTGTGGTCAAGATCACCCACTTGGGAACCCAGTGATCACAGGTTCAAACCCCACTACAGTCAAAAACAGGGTGTGACATTTGGCAGGTCATTTTATCTCCCAGCGCTCCAGTCCACCCAGCTGCAGAACATTAATCTCTGCTGAGCCATCCTGGGAAAATAAATTGCAACCCTTCTCCACAAAAAATGCACGATGACGACTTTAATTTACAAGAGATATTTTATGTTAAGCCCCACTCATGTAACTCATTATAGCTAGAATATGTGCATTCCAACACCTTAAACTGCTGTTAACTTTTTATAGGTCTGGCAAAAGTCCTGCTCTAATTCCTCTATTATCAAAAGATTTTTTCTAGGTCTGATAATAGTCCTGCTCTATATCAATTATTATCAAGAGTTTTTTTTAGGGCTGGCAATAGTCCTGCTCTGATTCTATTAATGAAAAGCTTTGGTGAGCCACGGGACCCAGTTTTCATGTTGTACAAATAAAGTGATCTATATACAGTAAATCGGAATGAGTTTTATTATAGGTGGCATGTGTCCTGCAGTGTTCTGTAATGTGCATTATGTGTTTTAAACTTTTACATACTCAACTTGAAAACAGCTACTGTAGTTCAGAGAAGACATACAGACAGACAGAGAGAGAGAGAGAGAGAGACAGATCCACGGGTAGGTAGGTAGATAGATAGATAGATAGATAGATAGATAGATAGATAGATAGATAGATAGATAGATAATTTAAAAAAGGCCTTTTTGAAAACCAAGGTGCTTTAGATAACCGTGGCAATAAGAAAGCAATCATATTGCAACTAACGTTATAAGTTAATAGGGCCGCTGAGGAGGGTCTCTTATCATATAAGAGACAATGAGCATGAGGTTTGGGTGAGAGGACTGTGAAGCAAAGCTCAGTGGTTCTGTCTGCCCAAACCTAGCAAGAGGAGTCTCTTATACTAAAAGATACACCCCTCGGAGGCCCTGTTAACTTACAATAAATCACTTGATTTCAGCTGGAGTGATGCATGATAGGTTTCGAGCCTGTTTTTTAAATTATGCCGCCCTACCTTCTGGTGCTGCAATAGAGCTCTCCCTCCAAATGCTCTCACATGAGAGCACACATTATGTAGGATAAGCTGCACAGTGGCTCTGTGTGCTGACTGGCTGAAATCATGTTAGTAGTTTATAATACAAGCCTTGTAGATACTCGGCAGAAGATTTTAAGAGAAGAGTTTGCCTCTTCCAAAAGGAATGACTTTCCAAGGGTACTACCTTTCTGCATCCAGAGTGCAGATTGTGGACTACTGATTTACATTGGAGAACTGCTTTTATCTCACTCCCTGCCCAGTAGTAAGGATTCCAGTACAATTTTAAAACATGAGGGGTCTGATTTTCAGTCACAGTTGCTGGCATTAGATGGTCTTTGTAACCCAGAGCCAACATGTGGATTGCGACCCTCTTGACTCATGCTGAATGGGGGCCACAGACCCCTTCCCAAGCACCCTGCCATGGTCATGGCAGGTGGTTGGGAATGAGGGTGGGAGCCACCATGTAAATACCAGGTGGTGGCCCTCACAAGCTGGAGTGAATGCAGCTGAATCCCACCTGTTTACCACCTGCCAAAAGCAGGCAGTAACAGGGGCACAGCTCTGTACCTGACTGCGGACTGTGCCCGATAGTTTGGAAGTTACTAGAGCTGTGTGAAATTTTCAAATTTCATTTTGGATCTAATTCTGTGGAATTTCTAAAACTCTGCTTAATTCAATGGCATTCCATTGGAAGTGGAATTCAGAAATTATGAACGTGGATTTGAAAAAAAAAGTGGGTCAGTAATCTGCAGTTTACATAAACTGCAGAACAGTAAACCATGGATTTATTTTCTGCAAACTAAACATCCACGAATTATAATAACCCACAGAATATTACTCTGCAGATGACATAAAAATGCTTTTCAGAATTCCAAGGAATTAAAAAAGAAATTTCAAACAGCATTTTGGAAGCAGAATTGCCATTCAACACCAAAGCCACAGGTGGAATTCCACAAGACACATACCAGATAAGGCAGGATGCTTGGTTAGAAAGGGTGAACACTGGACCACTAGGGCATGCTTCCTCTGAGAGAGAGAAGGTGGGGGCCCTGGACTGCCAAGGAGACCTGCAACTTTACCACAGAGGAGAGAAAACCACTGGACCACAGGAATCCTGTCAGTTTAGGTGGGCTAGCTGGGGGAGGGGTTATAGGTCACCAGGCCAGTTTGCCCAGAACGCTCACTGTGGTGTAGCACTGGGCATGGTGACATGTACTAGGTACATGTCACAATTCAGTGCTGAACTGCAGTCACAGGCATACGTTTGGGTGTTTGTGAGTACAACCCACCTTTGCCTGCTAACATTTGGCCCAGCAATTTGCACTGTGCTGCTGTCACAGAAGGGACTCCTCCCAAAGACAAGACCCTATGGTTGTGTATGGCAGTTTTAGGTGGTGGAGCAACAGTGTAGGCAAAAAGCACGTGTTTTGCTGTTTCATCAACTGCAACTTCCAGTTGTGCCCATGACGTCTGAATGGAACAAAATTAATTTGCTATGTTAATATAAGGACCAGCAATGACACTGCTACCAGCTAAAGTGCCAACTACCATCAGGAAAAAAACTATAGGGTAAATGACTGGCACAGTATATCACAGGTAAATTTGAGGTTGTCTGCATGAAAGGAGTGTATACTGTAGGTCTGTGATTGTTCTGGGGTTGGAGACGGGATAGGGAAGTATTCTCTCCCATTCACAGTGTTCCTACCTCTTCATTGGCTGTATCCAAGTCATACTGGTGGTGGAATGTGTTATTCACATGTATGGTGGATTGGCATGCGGTGTGTGTGGGTTGCCTTGCAAAAACCACAAAAGATGAAGAACCCTCATTGACCACGAAAATAAAATAAAAAAGTGAGCAAAATCTTGAGAAAGAATAATGCTGCATGTAGTGATATAAAATAGATGGACTTGCATGTTACAAGATTTTGTTTCCATTTCTTTCATAATATGAGTGCTCCAAGACTTTTTGGCCCTTTTCATCTGGGCCTGTGGTCTATGGATTTTGTGAGTATCGTTCTAGAATTGGGTAACTGGGAAGAGAACAATGGTTGCTAGCGGGCTGTGTCAGATGAGCTGTGGTCCACTGTTTATGCTGTTGACCAATAATGGGTCAGAGGAGAGCAGAAGATTACATGATAGTATCAGTGATCAAGGGCAATGCTGATGTATTTTTATGTTTGCTTGCATGCATGTGCAAAAAACCTAGTGCCACCATACGAGAATTCGTAGGTGTGCCTCCCTACTTCCAATGCCCTTCTGCTTTTTACAGGCACGGCCCCACCGTGCCAATGAATGTAAGAGCTGTCTATGACAGCGTTTGCAAATGCAGCGGCATGCAGTTGAAAGAAAGAACCGCAGCGTGTAGGCAATTTGCATACTGCCACCGTCGGCAGTATGTAAAGTGCCTATACGTTGGCACTGCAGTGAAAGAGCTGTCATAGATAGCTCCTCCCCCAGCAAGTAGCATGTTGGGAGCCCACCCCAGCGTGGTTATCGCCCCCACACACACACTATGGCCGACAGGTGCCCAATCCCTCTCCGGCTGTGCCATGCCTCCAACAGAGTTTTAGGTGCCACACTGGGAGCCCACCCCAACATGGCAACAATCTGTAAGGCCAACAGGGGTGCCCAATCCCCCATGGGCTCAACTGCCCTCCCAAACAGCCTTCCAGGTACCACGCTGGGAGCCCACTCCAGTGTGGCAAACGCCCGTCTGCTGCCCCCAACACACTTCCAGGTGCCATGCTGGGAGCCCACCCCAGTGTGGCAAACCTCTCTATGGCTGACGGCGGTGCCCAATCCACATCAGCTCCACTGGCCCCCCCCAAGAAAATTCCAGCTGCCACACTGGGAGCCCACCCCAACGTGGCAAACATCCCTTGTCGTCTTCCTAAAAGGAAAAAAAAACCTTGAAAGAAAGAATGGTCCCTCACTGACTGTCTTGACCCCTCCTCACCGCACCCACCCTCTGCATGACCCTGCCTCCCCACCCCCCACCCCATATTTACCTCTGGAGTCTGGTGCGACGATCTTCGTGGACTGGAACACGTCTGCATTCTTCAAAGCCGACCATGAACTGAGGAAATGCCGGTAAGCTGTATAATGGAATAAATAGGTTTTTTTCAACTTTGATGCATATCTCAGGCATTTTTTGGAATTTTTTCACCAAATTTTTAACATGGGGTTTTTGGGATCCCTCCTCATGAATTCTGTCACTGTCATTTTGTTATTCACTCCCAAAAGGTGATTTCACAGTCACTGCGTGAAACCACCTTTCGGGACCGATGTACGAAATGACAGTGTCACAGTTCATGAGGTAGTCCCCAAAAACCCTATAAGTTGAAAAATTTGGGAAAAATTTCAAATGACTGTTTTCTTATGAGAGCGTTACATGTTCCTATGCACGCCGTAAGTTCGCAAATTTTAATATTTGCATTCCAGATTTTCAACATTGTCATTTTACCACACCTCCTTATGAGCAGCACAGCTGTCATTTTATACATCTCGCCCAAAATGTGTTTTCGTGCATGTAGCGCACAATGGCGCAGTTGGTGTGCAAAATCAATGTTTGGGACAGATTAAGAAAATCACAGTGACACTATTCATGAGCAGAGGTCTTAAAATGGCTATGTTGAAAATTTGGTGACTAAAGTCCATAAAATGACTGTGTTACGAGCGAGCATTGTGCTGTTTCCACGCACCCTCGTAAGTTCATGAATTTGTAATATTTTCAGTCCAGATTTTCACCAGTGTCATTTTTCCACACTTCCTTATAAACAGTACAGCTGTACTTTTTCACAGCATGGCCAAAATGTGTTTTCATACTTTCTGCACAGAAATGCGTGGTCGCTGTGGGAAATCACTGTTCGGGACAGATTAAGAAAATGACAGTGACACTGTTCATGAGCGGAGGTCCCAAAATGCCTGTGTTGACAATCTGCTGTAAAAAAAAAAACAACTAAATACATTAAGGGTGTGCTTTGCGCCGTTTCTACGCACACTTGTGACTTCACCAGTTTTTTTACTATTTTCACTGCAGATTTTCAACATTGCCATTTTTTACACCTCCCCATGAACAGTACAGCTGTCATTTTTCACATCCTGTTCGAAATGTGGTTTTGCACCTGTGGTGCCAAATGCCGTAGTCATTGTGCAAAATCAGCTTTCAGCTAACAAAATGATATTGCCACTGTTCATAAGGTTGGGGTCACAAAAAACCCATGTTGAAAATTTGGAGTGAAAATACCAACGAACGCCTGAGGTGTTAGGGTTTCCGACCATAACACCCCACCCTGTAGAGACTGCCAGGCATCAGGGGTGTTACTTGGGATTGTCACCTGTAATGCTCATACCATTCCACCCCCACCCACACCCTGCAGCCAGTGAGAGGCATCGAGGTGTGCCTTGGACCCTTCAGCCCCAAAGTTCACCCCATTCTCCTATACTGCACCCATCTCACCATATTTCCTGATGGAATGGGGTGAGCATAAGGGCCAAAGACCCAAGGCACACCGTGACACTTGTCGGTGTCTGCAGGGTAGGGTGTGGTGAAATGGCGTGGCCGTTATGCCTGACGACCCAAAGGCACACCCCACCAATGCCAATGCCAGCAAGCAAACATTCGGCATTGACAAATGCTTGTTTTTCTTTTGGTGTGGGCAAGGGCTACAGATGTGGCTTTGTGTTTGTTAGGAGGGTTGCTGATTGGGGAGGGGACAGAAACAGCTAACAATATTGCCGTTTTAGAAAATGGGTTGTAGATTTCCAGCTATCTGACTGACTGAGAGCCAAGCCAGGAGAGTACATTAACTACCAGTAGAGCCTGCAAAGAATAAGTGCTAACCTGGGCTGCCTCACTAGTAAACTGGTATCACTGTGCCACTTTGAATTTGAAAACCTGTGTGCTGACATTTTTTCCTGCTCGCTAAGTGACAGTGCAGCCACCCCTTCATGCAAGTCACAGCCACTAAAAATGGTTTAAATCACAATGAAAATAAATGAAAATCACTGATACCTTGACCTTATAGTTACCTGTCACCAAACTTGCTCTCAAATATGAGGTGGGCTATGATACTGCTGCTGGCAGCCTCGCTGCTAGGCACCGTACTCCTTGTAGATCTTGGTGCTTCCATACTTGCCATAGAACAGAAGCTCCTACCCTGCCTTACCCCCTCCTTCACCCCTGATGTCCCCAAGTCCCACTGTCAGGTGGGAGGGTACCCTCATGGGCCTTGCTTTTTTCACATTTCTTTCCAAACAGGATGCCTGCCATCTTGGATTCCTCCTTTTCTCTACTACTGTCCCCCTTCCACATTTGCTCGTGGCATACAGTATCACCTGCTCTTCTCTTTGCTTCTAGTAGCAGGAGGCATTGAGACCAATCATGGCCCCCCTTGTACCGCAATTGATCACTCAAATCCTATATGGAACTCTTCCTTTGGATTGAAGTTCGCAACATCAACCTCTGCAGCCTCTCCTCCAAATTCATTGACCTTGAACCCTGGGTCACCCTTTACAAGCCACATGTGCTAGGCATCTCCGAAACGTGGCTAAAACCCCCTCTCTCCGATGCTGCCTACTATTTCCCAGGATACTCCCTGCTGAGGCGTGACAGGCCTGGTAAGTAAAGGGGTGGTGGGGTGGCTCTCCACATCCATGAGCCTCTCTCTGCTACCCCCGTCCTCCACTCTGACCCTAGCTCACCTAGTGAGTGGCTCCTAGTGGAACTGACCATAGGTGCAGCAAATAAGATGTATGTGGGTTGCTGCTATAACCCTTACAAAAAGTTCTTCAGAATACCACTGTAATACCACTCATTTGCCATTGCAATGCCACTGTGATTACCACTGTACTACCATTAAGGTTTTCCTGGTATCACAGTGGTTTGTTTCAATTCCATTGTGATACCATTGTACCACTGCCCTACCATATCAACAAAAATAATCAAAATGTAAACTACCATAGTACAACCATGGTACCACTGGGTAGTACCATTGCACATATTGTAGCTCACCACTGTGTTGCCATTGTGGTACCATGGTGTTGCCATTGTGTCACATTTGGTAAGGGAACCCCCCTTTAGGACACTCAGCAGGTCTCACCGTCCACCTTGAAGGGATGGGTAGCCTCTCCCCTGCCAGGGACACCATCCTCCTTGGGGATTTCAACCTGGACTGGCTTAGTGCCCAGGAACCTGATTACTCTAACCAACTCAAGCTTCATAACATAGTCAAAATTATCCTATCGGGCACTCTGTCCAACACCATTAGTAATCACTCCCCCACCTACCTGGTCTGGGCCTCTAAGACCAAGCGCCCACCCCCTAAACTACTCTCCTTCTGTAATTTCAATCACCCAGATATCCTCTCCCTCCTTCATGATGTTCGAGAGATAAACTAGACAGCCTTCTACACCCTCTCTGACATATCCGAGGCTGAGAGTTTCTTCACAACAGCACTCCTCCATCTCCAAAATCAACATTTCCCCCTGACTACTCACCAAGTTGGGGTGGCTGTACATACTGAGTTACCAAATATCTCCTGGCCTTGATGAGGGAAAGGGATAAGCTATGGTCAGCCTACAAAAAAGTCCCCTGCCCGATGGAATGAATACCGGCTGCTACGAAACCTTTGTAAACAGTCAGCCCTTGCCAAAAAGCATACCTTCTATCAGGGCAAACAAAGGGACAGCCTTGGTGACCCCCATCGCTTCTGGGCCAAGGTCGGCTCACTATTCAACCCATGCACTCATAATCCTGTTATTCACCTTGACACTCCCTCTGGACATCTGGCCAACCCTGTTGCTGTGGCCGAGGCCTTCAATAAAAAGTTTGCGAACCTGTCTGCCCTCCTTAGCAAGCTGCCACCCCTGGTGATCATTGGTCTCTCTGATCATCCCCCCACCCATACCTCTCAAACTCCTCCCCTCCTCTCTTTCTACTTCCAGACCAATACCCCCAGGGACACTGCTAAACTCCTGAAGAGCAGGCCTAGCTGGGACAGCCCAGGCAGTGATGGTCTTTTCCCTGCTATGCTTAAACTTATATCACCTGCCATCTTAAAACCACTCACCTACCTCTTTAACCTGGCATTGACTTCCTCCTCAGTGCCCAGCACTTGGAAGCATGCCATGGTGGTGTTTTTAAGACTAGTGACCTGTTATCCCCAGATAACTATCGGCCTATATCCTTGCTCCCCCACCTTAGTAAACTCTTGGAAAGGATTGTCCACCGACAACTATCTGACTATATTGACACACAACCTACTGTCCAGACAACAACACGGCTTCCATAAACATCACTCCACCACATCTAGCCTTGCCCTATTTATCAATCATATCCTTAGGAACATGGACCTTGGAAGGCAACGGGTGCTGTCTTTGTCGACCTGTCTAAAGCTTTCGACCTGGTTGACCACACACTGTTACTCTCCTCTCTCCATACCCTTGGCTGCTCTACTGAGGCCACACAGTGGTTCCAAAGTTAACTTTCAAATAGATCTCTGTCAGTATGTGTAGCACCTTCCACCTCCCCCCATCCTCCCAGTCACTACCAGTGTACCCCAGGGCTCCATCTTGGACCCACTCTTATTCTCCCTGTTTATAAACTCTCTCCCCTGTGACTGTCTTACTTGTGATGCCCTATTCTATGCAGATGACCTTGTCCTCTTCACTAGTGACAAGGCTCTTGAGAATATATCCAAGGCTTTATCCAATAACTACTTTGTGGCACACACCTGGTTCCACTCACATCGCCTAATTGTTAATGCTAAAAAAACAAAATCCATGCTATTTGGATCTAAACCGTTCCTATCTAAGGTCACCAAGGCTGGGTCCGCCCTCTCAGTAGTCTTACCTGATGACACTGTACTTGAAAATGTACTAACTTTCAAATATCTGGGAGTTATCTTAGACCCATCCGTCTCCTTTTCCGAGCATATCTCCTCTGTTATCCACTGTATGAACCAGAAACTTGATGCAGCTTATCGGACAATGTCACTCCTGACCAGGGAAGCCCATTTAGCCATTGCCCAATGTAACCTGCTACCCTTTATTGACTACTGCTCCTCTGTTTACTCAAACACATCCTCAGCTTTGCATGCGTGCCTCTGCTCCACGTACAACAACATTTGTAGTTTCACTCTCCTGGCACCATATTCCACTCACCACTGTCTCTTCTACCAGACTCTTGGCTGGCTCCCACTACACTGCAGGTTTGATTATGGGCTTGGCTGCCTCCTGGACAGCGGCATCAGGCATGGCGAAGCCTCCCCTTATATGTCTCTCCTCAAGACCAGAACTCCCTTGAGGTGTCTGTGTGCATCCTCAGTTCCCCCCATGAATATCTCGAAAGTCTCGTTGGCTATGGGTAGCAGAGTGTTATATTTAGCTGCTCCCATTCTGTGGAACAGAATCCCCATGCCTATCCACTCTCTGGGCTCCCATGCCACTTTCAAGACACATCCCAAATCCTGGCTGCTTGATGAGGCCATATGCCATTGCTAGCTTGGATACCCCGCCCCCTTTCTGACTTTTCCCTTTTGGGCTGCTTTGGCCTCACCTGCCCTCTTTCACTTCTTTGGACTCCTGTCTTACATCCTTCACTACCTGCTTCTTGGGCTCTCCCACTTGGCTGTTGTCCTGTATATTTTTTGGTTTTTAGTATATGGATATGCAATTTAATACTATGCTAAAGCATACAAAAAAATCCCGGTAATAGTACCGGACAGCAAGTGGTAATACTATCAGTCACCAGTGATAATAGCACAGTTCAAAAGTGATAATAGTATAGTTCAGAGCCCGTAATACTATCGTTCGGAGCTCTGAATGATACTATTACCACTGAAACTGAAAAGCGCAAGCGTAGCAGTCTTCGATGCCTGGCTATGTTGGAAGTGCCACTCAAACAGCGTGGTCCATCACTGGACACTTTCCCTCTGTGGGCGGGCAGAACATTTTTAAAAACATGGCGGCCGTGTGTCACTTAGCGTCACTGTACTATGTCCTCGGGTGCCATCAGTATTTCTCCTTTATTCCTGTGCAAAAGGGGAATAATCTGGTTCATCCTGTGGTACCAAAAAACAAAAGGTAGACCTGCGTACAATTTTCTGAAAAATGACTGTACTGAGGGCAGAGACAAAACGCGACAGTGCAGCGGGTGGGAGATGGAGTCAGACAGTGTGGCACTCATCCAAAACTGAGAAACTTCTTCACTGAAGTGAGCAACCATCACAGAATGTGTAAAAAAAAAAAAAAATGGATCCATATATTAAAAAAAATAATGGACAACTTAGTGTCCATTACCGGGGAGTTCTACCATCTCGAGGTTCTGGACACATTGGAACCTCTCGAGCTTCGCTTTCGAGGTTCCTGTATCCAGAACCTCTCGATGGTATTACTCCCTGGTAATGGATACTAACCTATCCACTATTCTCTTTTTGTTTGTTTTCCATCAGACATTAATTTGCACTTGCCACTTATCCTTAATAATTAATTTGTATAATAATTGTTGCTTATCATGATGTACTGATTTTTTTTTTCAGCTTCTCATTAATTTTCTTTCCTATGCCACTTTCTTTGTTCACCAATGATGTCTGTCTATCCACATGGCTTGTACTCATTGTATTACTTGTCACTACCTCTGTAACTGCCGCCTGTGTGGCCCGGGTCATGCCCGAAAACAGTCCCCTGGATCAGGGCACTTACCCGGTTACTAAAGACTTAAATAAATAAATAAATATTTACCTGTTAAAGATATTTAAGTTCCCTCTTCATCTCCTGACTTCAGTTCTCTGTGTTCCAATCCTGACCACAATCCGCTGCCCACCTGCTTCTTGTACAGCTGCACACTGGTAGTGCGTCTCCATCTGCGGAAGCTGAATCCACAAAAGTACCGGCTGTCTCATGGACACGGTACTCTCACTCACTTTGTGCTGAAGAGTTAGCAAAAAACAAAATAGGAAATGGACCAAAGTAAACAATGGGGACAAACTGCAAGGGGAAGAGGACACAACAACACAAATAGTGGCAGAGCACTAATCACAGCAGCACCCTCTACTGCCAATGACAGCAGTAGAGGGACTACTTTATAGCAAATGTTTATATTCTTTCTAATGAAATATTTACACAACATTTTTTGATTCATTTTTAATTTTTATTCTAAAATGCAGCCTATATTCCATTTTATGAGCGCAATAATACCCTCCAGGGTGGGCAATACCCGACCTTCCAAGGGCTGTAAGGTCCTCCGGCTGCAACACTGGGCCTCATTACGTCCCTGTGCGGTCTGGTATTGCCACATACCACCCATCCTGTTGAATATTATTACTTGCTGAGTGAAGTGGTCTACCAGTGGTAAACTGTATGGAAAATTAGGGCCACTGATGGTGACATGGCTTCTGAAGGGACCACATGGAGAAAGTTTGCTACAGTACATTTGGGGCTATACCTGGAGGACTGACATTGATGGAGCTGGGGGATGGGACAGTAAAGCGGCAATGTGGCAGAAGGTAACCAATGGTGGCATTGGAGATTGAGGATCTCTGGTTGAACAGCAGTAAGGGACCCAGTTGGTGATTTGCTGCTTGAAAGTATATGACGTTGTGCCATGACGTTGTATTGAAGGCATGGTGCAGCACTGTTTGTTGGCTTTATGGAATACTGATGTGTTTTTTGTAACAGTAGGGGAGTCAGGACTTATGAGTGTGGTGGGGCAATGTTCTTTTTATATTCAAGAAAAATGGTCAATCCAGTTTCCTTGCTGGTTAGAGCTGGGTGAATATGACTGAATCTTCATAGGATACTTCTACTCTACCTTACTATTGTGCATTTGGTGATACATTTGTCTTAATGTTTTGCATTCTTATGTACTTGTGAACCGATTTCAACAGTATCAATCTCTGGGGAATTACAGGCTTAATGCTATGCTATCTGAGTGATTGAGGGGTCTGTCATGTCATTCTAGTTGTGGAGATTTTGGGTATGGCATTTTATGACCTGGTAGTTAGGGGCATGGTACATGCAGGCAAAGCTGGTTGTAGGTTTGACTGCGGTTATGACTGACTGAAAGAAGGAAGCATGTTTGAACTGGCAACAGTGGCATAGGTTAAATGGGTGGCTGACAGTAATGATGAAGAGCATTGGGTGACTGGGACCATGTTGTAAGGAGTGTTTGTGTATGGGTCTTAGTGATGTTGTATGAGTGTCTGAGCACCTGCTGTTTAATGTTTTTGATGACTGATAACATGCATGCCTTTATGTATACCTGTCAGATGGTGTTGAAGCTATTGTGCACTGGGGCACTATGACCAGCAACCTATATGACACAGTGTCTATTGCATACTAATGGCAGGAACTGATCCTCACAGATCACAGCGACCTCCCTTGAGGAGTAGCAATCCTCAACTTCCTTTGGTGCCATTCAAGTCTCGATCTCCTGGCTTCTTGAGACAGACCTGCTCTAGTTCTCCTCCTCCTCCTCCTCCTAGCTGTTGCTCTGGGGGTGTCCTCCTACTGAGATCCCAACTGGGTTTTGAGCCAACAGAGACCTTGCCAGAATGAACTAGTGCCATATAGACTAAGGGACCATGTCATCACCCTGAACCAGCAGGCTCCCTTGGCTCAATCACAACTGAAGTAGCTGGACTGTGTTGCCTCTTTTCTCTCGCGATCCTCCTCTCCACCCCAGTTTTCCCACTCTGGCCCGCATCGTGCCTGCTTGCCTTCCCCTCTCGTAGTGTAATGGGGTAAGGGCAGGGCCATGAATATTCATGTCTGAGCCTCCTGCTGCTGGCCGAGTCAGACCACAACATTGAGACACCCTATCACCAAGCTGGGGCCCACTAGAGAATGACTCTGTGTCAAGCTTAACCCTTCGAGTGCTCTCTAGGATCTAGCCTTGACCTGGGTAGAGAGAGAGGCTGGTAACACGTGCAAACAAATAACAAAAAAAAACAAAAAAACACGCATTTCTCAATGCTGAATGTTCACCACATGCATTGCTGTTGTGGTGGGTCTTGCTTGTACATATTTTTACTATATATTTACCCAAGATAGACCAGATGAGATGCAGTATGTCATTTGCACTGGGGTCCTGATTTTACAGTTTTATATTGCAGTTACCCAGGATAATAGAGGTGAGATACAACATTTGATTTTTAGTATGATCCTGCTTTTATAATGTATTTTTCTAGTACAGATCATTTTAGATGCAACATCTCCTTTTCAGTGGGGTGCTGCTGTAGACATCTGTTTTTACAGTTTTGCAATATATTTCTCCAGGGTAACCCAGCTGAGGTACTGTATATAATTTTCAATGGAGTCCTGCTTTTACACATTTTTGTGCTGTATTTATGCTGGATAGCACAGCTCAGATGCTATCTTGTTTTCAGCGGCATCCTGCTTTTCCTATGTAACCCGCTTGTCGGGGGCTTATCTGTGAGCCCCCCAAAAAGGTTTGTTTCCCCAGAGGGTTTTGGTCCACCACCCTCTCCCCATCTTTTTTGTCCAGGTTCCGGTTTGCTCCTGCATTTTCCTGGTTCTCCTGCTGGCCCCCGTGTTGTTTTGTTGAGAGAGCAGGGCCGGAGGAGCTGTTTCGTGGAGCCACCAGCTTTTGAAAAGGCGGGTAAAGAAAGAGAAAGAGAACAGCAGCAGAGAATGGGCTGAATGTTTCTGCTGGCACCCAGGGCCAGATGGGGAACTTGCTAACCCCCATCGAGTGGGGTCTGCCACTGCAGGGGGGTTACGGGTCTTGTACCTGAGTGCTAGGGTGCTCTGATCGAAGGAGCCAGGCCGTGGGGCCACTTCTCGGTCTGGGCCCTCTGTAGTGGTAGGCCATGCGCACGTGCTCTGCATCGGGGCCTGTAATGGGCCGAAGGGGACAAGCTGCAAGATCCATGAGCAAGAGATGAAGGAAGAGCAAACTGCAGCCTCTGTGCCCCAGTTAAAGAAATTGTGCCCGGCTCTGCCTGTGCCATCAACCCCCATGATGTCAGTGAACTGTACCATCTGGAGGACTGAGTTCTGCAGAACCATGAGTAAAATGCAGGAATTGGTCTTCACCTGGGGACTGTAAATAAGTTAAGCAAGCACACTAGGGCTGAGGGGAAAGCCAAGGGAAATGTATAAAGTTTAAAGCTAAATTCAAGCAAGTGCGCCAGCGCCAGCTACCAGCTGCTCCTCAGGCTTGCATCTGTAAATCTGGGTACCCAGTGAGGGACTTAAGGGAAAATGGACTGGGACCTGCTGGTCTGGGTTTGAGCAACTGCAGCAGATAGCTAGATAGATACTGATGGCTGCATGGATTGAAACATAGGAATGAATCAAAGGGAATGTGATTTGGGAAATGCAGATTGATAATGCCTTAACCTTTATTCCTCTTCCCCACTCCTAAACTCTCTCCCTGTAAATAAACCATGGCGTTATTGTTTTGCAGTGAAAAAGGAATCCAGAGTCTGATTTTAGTGAGCCTGTGTACTGATGATGGGAAAAGGTAAAAGCTATAACTGAATGTGGGGAGGTTCAGATTTGGTAAGTCCATGATGGGGTAACTGTTGGGGAGGTGGGTTGGTGCAACATCCCAGGGGGTTGTACTGCAAGCTATCAGACCCACTTAAAATGTACTCTGAGTGGATGCACTGCCATTTTATTTTTATCTTTTGGGAAAGGACTCCCTTAGGTCAGTATTGGGAACCCAAGCCGGCAAGCCAGGGGCAGTGGCCTTCTCCTGAATGTCACCAGAGAGGGGGTTACACCTAGGACAGCCCAGCCAAGATGTAATATCTTTTTAAAATGTTGTTCTGTGACTTTGTCAGTGTGAACATGCTGTGAATAGAGATGCTTTCTCGAAATGCTGACTTGTGTTTCAGTGATCAAGTCTGACCTGCTCCTGTTGAGCAGTCGAACAGGAAACTATAGCAATGTTGTTTTAATTTAGTTGTAGTGTTATCCATATTCATTTATGAATATAGGGTCTCTCACTAACTTATCCACATATTTTGATTAAAAAAGTTGTTACACATGTAATCCACAATTTTTCACCCCCCCCCCACACTTGAGCAAACAGGCACCACTGACATAGTGTAGTTCCACATCATCTGAATACAAAAACACAGAGCAAAAAGATAGTAGGGTCGGTAATGTAAACTGCAGTGCCCCCCCACCACTTCCACCGCTGCAAGTCTCATTAAAACTCTACAAAAGTTGCAAGTGCTTTTTTTTTTTACACTTGACCTGTCATCCACCGTCCATCTCCCTCGTATCTGATTAGCTCACCATTAGCCCATCACTACTATCCAGTCCATTCATAACCACCACTGTCGAAATCGATGCACAGACAGTTCAAATAATCACGTATCTAGAGTACGATTATCATTTTAAAAAGCACTTTATTTAAATCAGTCTATACATCATAGGCTGATGTCAGTTTATTCATGCCATCTGTGCCCTCCTCTTCCAACCTCATCAACCATGATCTAGAGTCACATTTCTCAAGCCTCATAAGTTAATGTTCAGTACTGAACAGAACCACAAAACACTACCAGTGTCACTATCCAATTGTAATGACTTGATCATTTTACACTTAATAATAGTAACTGTGCATTTTTTTGTTAGTTCATTGTGCATGTCTCTGCTGTCAGGACTCAAACCTGCAGACATATGACAGATGTAGAAGACCAGACAGCCCACTCAGTGGGAAAATGGTCAGCACTAAAATGAATATCCACAGAACAAGAGCTGATTAAAAAAAAAAAATCAGTCTCAGTTTTATTAATGATCCAACAAAGTGCAAAAGTGCCTAACGTAAACAGTTTCTTGAAAACAATATTGGAACGGCTCACCACACACTGTAGAGGCAGCCAGTACAAATGGCTCAGGCTAAGAGTTCACAGAACGTCAGATTACATTGCTAGCAGCATTGCTATCATAGTGCATGAAGTTCAGTGCATCAAATGCAACAGCACTAACAGCTTGGTAAGGAAATATTTCCATACATCCACACAACTCCAGAAAAAATAATAAACCAGAGGTGTCACTGCACATACAAAAAGAGCCTGCAGGTGCCTCAGCAGTTACATCTTGCTTATATGTCAATGTCAAACTGAAATCATCTTCAAAGCATGACTGAGAAGTGAAAGAGAGTGCTATAAACGGCAGTGTTTTAAAGAGACAGAAACAATAAAGAAAAGTGCACAAGTGATCGACAAGTGACACACTACACACAAACTGGAAAGGAAGGGGAAGGGTGCAGGAAAGGGGACTGGATAGTAATGATGGGCTAATGGTGAGCTAGTCAGATACAAGGGAGGTGGGAGGCAGATGACAGGTCGAGTGTGTAAAAAAAAAAAAAACAACACTTGCAATTTTTGTAGAGTTTTAATGACACTTGCAGTAGTGGTGTGGGCAGAGGGCATTGTGGTTTACATTACAGACCCTGCCATCCTCTTGCTCTGTGTTCTTGTATTCAGAAACTGTGAAACTATATTATTTATCCAATATTATAACGTCAGTGGTGTCTGTAAGCGCATGTGTGTTTTTTTGGGGGGGGTTGAAAATCAGGGTTTATAAGAGTGTCAACTTGAAATGCAAGTTGGCATTTCAAGAAAGTGTCTCTCTTCATAGCATGTTCACACTGACAAACCCACAGAACTGCATTTTAAATAATATTGAAGATGCAACTTTATATGCTTGAACAAGTCCCACTTTTCAACAAAGTAGACTTAACTGCAGATTTAACTGAAGCTACACTTCAAACAGTCTGAAATGCAACAGGAATCTCCTCTGCCATGGGTTTGTTTATGGTGTATCATTTCAAACGAGTTACCTTGTGCGCTGCCTGTTCACTAAAGGTATTTTAAATAAAACTAGTAGGGACCGACTTGATGGACCCTTGGTATTCTTCTGCTGTCAGATTCTATGTTTCACTGAAACAACACATTCATGTATAGAATCTCAATTTCTTCTTTTTAAGCACAGTGCCCTATAGGTTTCTTTTTCCCCTTTTCTATTAGTTCTTTCCAGATTAGTAGTTGGTTATAGCATTATCTGAGATGCTACAGAAACCACTTTTTTTCTTTTTTTGCTAAACTGTGATAGTTGGATTTCAGTGATGTTAATATCCTTATCTTTTGTTGTATATGCTTGAAAATTTCACTAAAATATGGATTATAAACTGGATTATAAACACAATAAAAACTGAAGCAGCACATTTACTGCTCTGTCCTGTGATATGTCCTGTGATGTGCAGAAACGCTGCTCAACTAGTTGGTAGCTGGCGTCATGCAGATGAAGGAAGGCAGCTGTGTTTGAAAGACCAAGCTGCCTCTTTTCAACTACACAAAGTTTCTGCCCATCCACTGGCAGAGCTGCGTCATCATGAGCCTTGCTGACTGACAGGGGCTACTAGTCACGCATGCTCAGTACAGTGCAGCAGCCATCCTGCACACAGCAGAGTGTGCCATGTTCTGCCATGACCACCATTTGTTTTTTTACTTTAAAATTAGAGTCACCCCCATCTGACCCTTACACTCTAGACACCCCCACAAACATAAGAGTGACACGGGGTGCCCAATCCCCAGTGTCCCGATGTGGAATCCTTGATTTATTTTTTTTTTTAAAGTGACCCCCCATACCTGCATGTGCAATTGTTTCTTTTTTCTATATATATATATATATGTATTGCTATCCCCACCTGACCCTGCCTCTCAGCACTCGCCACTCCACACACTCCCAGAAACATAAGAATGACACTGGGGATTAGGGATGCCCAATTCTCCAGTGTCCTGATGAGGAATCCTCTGTGCATTGTAGTAGAGTTATCCCCCCACCAACCTCCCTTTCGCACCCACCACCCCATATCCTTCCAGAAACATAAGAGTGGCACTGGGGGTGCCTAATCTCCCAGTGTCCCAATGAGGAATCCTCTGTGCGTTGTTGTAGAGTTATTGCCCCTACCAACCCTCCTTCTCAGCATCTACCATCCCACTCCCACCTCCCCTAGAAACATTAGAGTGGCAGTGGGGGTGCCCAATCCCCCAGTGTCCCAATGAAGAATCCTCTGTGCATTGTTTTTTTTTAATCCTGCAAAAAAAAGAACATCCTTCAATGTCTTTTGGGGCCATACCTGTCCCCCACCCAACCCTCCCACTCAGCACCCACCATATAGCACCCCACCCAAGCCCTTACTTACCTAGTGGGGGTCCAATGCTGTAATCCCCTCTGGACCGCAGACACATCTTTACTCTTCAAAGCTGGACCACAGACTGAAGAAACAGGTATGTGGTTCAATATATTTCAATGGGGTTTTGAACTTAGTGGCATAATGTGGGAATTTTTGCATATTTTTCCTCCAAATTCACATCATAGCCATATCTTCTACAGAAGTAAGATGGTGGCCATGCTGGGCTAGCCGTCGGACTGTCAATTGTTGTTTGTTCTGTTTTTACTTTTGCGCTGTCATTTTGTTAATCTAAAAGCATTTTTTGCCATTTTTAAGTGTAAGATTGAAAGTTTTCGGCTTGCGCTTTTGTTACTTATTTTTGAGCACGTATACTTATTAGTACCGCATTGTTTAGGCACTGTGAAGCTGACGAGAGCTTAAACAACAAGCGTTTGTTTTAAGGGGTAGTGTAGTAACACTAGTTTAGTTAGGGCAAGTAAGTGAGATAGTGAGTTATAAACGCGGCGTGGGAATAGTGATTAGTGTCTTGTATTTAGACATCAGTTTGCAGTCCTTTTGAAGTCTGGTAAAATCAGTTATCGGAAATAAGAATGAACATACCTATACACGTTATATCTGTTTACTGCCTGCTTAAAACTCTGATATTCTGATGGAACTGTGAGGAGTGTTTCCGAGGACTCTGCAGGAATGAACCTTTCAAGTGGATCATTTCTCTCGGACGGTTGGACCTTGTGAGAACTGTCGGATTTCCTGGCAAATGGACTGAGGGATTGTTTTCTACCTGTTTCCCTTCCTTTCATGGATTGTTGAAGGTGGAGAGTGGATTGGGGTGGCTTGAAGCTGTCGGTACTGTGGGGGAGCTGGCCATTACTGCTGGGTCCAGGGAGGAGACACCGGGGCTCGATCTGTTGGAAGGTGGATGGTGCTCATTCGGTGCCTCTAGGTGTTCTGGGGGGATCTTCTGGAGAGTTGATCCCAGCCCAGAGGCTGAATCTGAGGGCTCGGTGGGTGAAGGTCGTCTCCTGCTTGTGTACTGGCGACCCCCTTTTGTGATACCTATCTGTTGATGTGCCAGGTTTTTTGAAAGAACGTTATACTCTGTGGACCAGGTCAAGATTATTGGGAGAAGAAGATCTGAATCCAACCAAAGCATTGGTGAGAACTTTCCAATTTGAAGTACTTTGTTGGGCAGTAAAGAATACTTATTTATTTTTTGTCCACTGTTCAGTACTGTAGCCAATGTGAGAGATTGGCTCAGCTAAAATTATTATTTGGTTTAATTTTCTATTGGAGGTGAGAGCTCCAGTGAATTCATTTATAAATATGGTATGACTCAGTTTAAAATTATTTATTTAATTGACTTCCCATTGGAGGTGAGAGCTCAAATGGACCTTCATATGTAGCTTGAATAATTGATTGGACTTCAATTCTGGACTGCAAATCTGGACTCTGTGAATGAGTTTTTTGTTTTCTTGGTGGAGTATTTCTGCATTGTGTTGTTTTAATATTTTAAGGGGGGTATTTTATTTATTTTTCCTTTTAGGGTTGTTTAAGTTGGGGGTAGGAGGGTTTTGTTTGTATGAAGGTGAATGAAACAGTTTAAAATATGTGTTGGGATATAAGTAGGACGGTTAGGCAGTACTCCCCTTCAAGACTTAGGGATCTCCGTCCCTTTGAACTACCCCCACTTACGGGGAGGTTTATGTTAGATGTCGAAATTTCAGCATTATGAGATCAAAATGTAGAAAGATACGGGGATCCTGGAACTCATGGGGGGGATAGGAGGGAAAAGAATGGATACAGGCAGTGAGGGCTAGGAGACGTCCTGGGGCGAAATGGGTACTACAGCGAGGTCCTCCTTGCTTAGTCCCCATACCCATGGGCACTGACTTGGAGTGTGTCAGGCAGGAAGTGGGATCACCCTTGGATTCCCGTCCCTTTCGGGCGGTGTTAAGCAATGCCAGGTCGATTAGGAATAAGACTGCAGTGATTGTGGACCTTATTTCCTCTGTCGACTTGGCTTGCATCACCGAGACCTGGCTGGATGGAAATGCTGGTCCTGTTTTGGACTCTGTGATTCCAGCTGGGTTCTCAGTGATTCACCACCCGAGAATGGACCGGAGGGGCGGGGGGGGGGTTGCGGTCTGTTTTAGACAAGATCTGGATCTCAGGGAAGTGCCAGTTGGTGATACCAACTCCTTTGAGTGCATAGTGGGTGCAGGTGCACGCTACAGGACCCTTCTTATCTACCGTCCACCAGGGAATGAGAGGGAGTTCCTGAAGGAGGTTGCAGACTTCATTGCCGATATGGTATTGGAATCCCCCAGATGGTTAAACCTGGGAGATTTCAATGCCTGGGTCGACGATGAACTCTCGCCATTTGGTCAAAACCTCCTCCAATTGATGGATTCATTAGGCCTGTCACGGGTAATTACCTCTGCAACCCATGGGGGGGGCACACACTGGACTTGGTGTTCCATCTGGGGATGGAGTTATCTGATGTGCAGGTGGAGCCAGTCGGATGGTCTGACCATCACGCCCTGAGGTTTAGATTTGCGGCCCCCCAAAATAGGCCTGCCCCTAGGGAGTTAGTATAGTTCCATCCTTTAAGAGGGGTTACCTCAGAAGGCCTAATTACGGAGCTCGACTTCTCGGGTCTTCCAAGGGATAGCATGGATCCAGGACCTTTGGTCCTAGCCTATAACAGGGCTGTAACTGAGGCCCTGGATGCCATTGCTCCAATTCGTGTTTGTCCCCATACTCTTCACTTGGGGGCTCCCTGGTTGGATGGGGAGGTCTGTGAGTTGAAGAGGAAGGGACAAAGATTGGAAAGACACTGGCGGAAATCTCAACTGGAGGTGGATAGACTTGAATTGTTAGAACATTATAAATTCTACCAATCAGCAATTTCCCATAAGAAGGCAGAGTTCCTGTCCAGGGAAATTGCTGCAGCGAGGAATAGACCATCCCAGCTCTTCCGGACTGTTGACAGACTGTGCAATCCAGTCTGTCTTCAGACTGGAAGAGCGTAATCACAGGTACAGTGTGAGGAGTTCACGAAATTCTTCACTGACAAGGTATCCATCATCAGGGATGAGATCCGCCAGTGTCCTTCTATTGGACATTGCACTGGTCAATCGGGTGGTACTAACGCCCAGCTGTACTGGTCTACCTTTAGACTACCAGCAGTATTAGAGATATAGTGAGGATCATCCAGACTCTGAAACCTACCTACTGTAAGTTGGATCCAGGCCCTACTCACCTGGTGGTGGGGTGTGTAGATGTTATTGGCCCAGTCCTGGATGGGATAGTGGTGGTGTCATTAGAGAGAGGGATCTTTCCGGATCCCTTAAAGGAGGCAGTAGTATGCCCCCTGTTGAAAAAGCCCTCTCTTGACCCCTTCTGCCCAGCAAATTACAGACCAGTCTCTAACCTTCCCTTTGTAGGGAAGGTTATTGAGAAGGTGGTTGCTCTGCAACTGGAGGATCATTTGTCCAGCCACAATATCTATGACCCTCTCCAATCCGGCTTTAGGAAAAGGCATAGTACAGAGACGGCTCTTGTTCGGGTATTGAATAATCTCCTGATGGCAAGAGATCAGAAGACCTGTTCAATCTTGATTCTCCTGGATCTCTCAGCAGCATTTGACACTGTGGATCATGGGGTATTGCTCGACTGCCTGCAGTTTTTCTGTGGTCTGAGGGGAGCAGTCCACAGTTGGTTTCGATCTTTTCCGAAGGGCAGATCTCAGAGAGTGGTGTCCGGAATTTACACCTCGGCCCCTCATTGGTTGCCCTGTGGGGTACTGCGGGGGTCGGTGCTGCCCCCTATGTTATTCACGGTGTATATGCTTCCATTGGGGGACATTATAAGATGGTATGGGCTGAGTTTTCATTGTTACTCTGATGATTCTCGGCTCTACCTATCTTTTATGCCTGATCAGGAGTCTGATTCCATCACGATGTTTAATAACTGCCTGCTGGAGATTCAGGATTGGATGAGTGCTAGTTGGCTTAGGTTGAATTCAGAGAAAACTGAGATGTTGGTTGTGGACCCTGGAGGGAGGACGATAGGGGCATGGACTGGGAAACCCTCAAGTTTATATCTTGGGGGAGCCCCGCTTCTTGCCTCTGGCCAAGTGCGTAATCTAGGCATGATCTTTGACAAAGGCCTGACTATGAAGGCGCAGGTATCGGCCTTGGTCAAATCTGCCATTTTTCATCTGAGGAACATTTCCCGGGTGAAACACTTGGTTCCACCGGAAGATCTTCCCACCCTGGTCCACGCCTTTGTCACCTGCCATTTTGATTACCGCAATGCCCTCTATCTAGGGCTGCCGGGGGTGGACATCCGCCGCTTGCAGCTTGTGCAGAACACGATGGCCAGGTTGTTGATGGAAGTTTCAAGATCTAGCCATATGACACCTGTGCTGCGTGATCTGCACTGGCTGCAAATACAGCGAAGGATCACCTTCAAGGTCGCGTTGCTGACCTTTAAGGCCCCACATGATTTGGGACCTCACTACCTGAAAGAGCTCTTGGTGCCTTACTGTCCTGCCCATTCTCTTCGCTCCTCTGATGAGGGATTACTAGAGATTCCCAGGGTATGTCTAAAGATGTCTGGAGGTAGATCTTTTGCCTATATGGCACCAACCCTGTGGAATTCTCTACCTTGTCAGATACGAGATTGCCTGACTGTCGAAAGTTTTAAAAAACAACTAAAGACTTTCCTTTTTGCCCATGCATTTTTCTGGAATATAATAAGTGAGTGTTCTATATGACTGTTGGATTTATTGTTTGTAAAATGTGTTTTGAAGTGATTTTGAATTATTGTAAAAGTGCCCTGAGCTTGGGAAGGGCGCTTGAAATAAATAAAATTTTACTTACTTACTTTACAGCACCTCATGAGTGTGACAGCTGTCATTTTTCAAATCCTGGCCAAAAGTTTTTTTTTTACATCCCAAAAGGTGATTTTGCAGTCCCTGTGTGAAATCACCTTTCGGGCAGGAGTTGAAAATTTTCTCTACCCTTGTTCATGAGGTGGCTATGTTGAACATTTGGTGTAAAAATTGAAAAATAATGAAGTCATGAGCCTACACTGAGTTTTGCGAATGCAGGCTCATACCTTTGGTAATTTTCGATATTTTTTTACCCCAAATTTACAACATAGCCATATCTTTACAGCACCTCATTAATGTGCCAGCTGTCATTTTTCAAATCCTGGCCAAAAAATGTTTTTTTTTTACATCCAAAAGGTGTTTTTGCAGTCCATGCAAAAAATCACCTTTAGGCCAGGAGCTGAACATTTTCTCTGACCTTATTCATGAGGCAGGGTCATAAGAAGGCTATGTTTTAAATTTGGTGTAAAAATATTTTTAAAAAAAGTTATGAGGCTATGTTGAATTTTGCAAACACAGGCTCATAACTTTGGTAATATTCAATATTTTTACCCAACTTTTCCACATAGCCATCTCTTTACATCACCTCATGAATGTGACAGCTGTCATTTTTCAGCTCCTGCCCAAAATGTGTTTCTGCATCCTCAAAGTTGATTTTGCAGTCCCTGCACAAAATCACCTTTAGGCCAGGAGTTGAACATTTTCTCTGCCCTTCTTCATGAGGCAGGGTCATAACAAGGCTATGTTGAAAATTTGGTGTAAAAATGTTAAAAAACAAATGTTCAATATTTTTACTCCCAAATTCCTCGGGCAAGGCAAGGCAAATTTTATTTTTCAAGGCGCCCAATCCCGGAGGCTCTGGGTGCCGTATATAAATTCAAACTAGTAATAAAATACACAACAGATAAATAAATAAATAAATTATAACAGATTCTATAAAGTAAAATAAATAAAGCTCAAACTAAGAACAGTCACTAGGGACAATCCCAGGACTAAGATCAACAAACAGAAGGCCTGACTGAACAGGAGGGTCTTGAGGCAAGCCTTAAATACCTCAACTGAAGGGGCTCCCTTACAGATGGTGGCAGCGAGTTCCACAGTATGGGGCTTGTGACACTAAAGGCTCTGTCACCGGCAGCTTTTACCCTCATCCTGGGAGCCGCGAGGAGTCCCCTAGAAGAGGAACAGAGGGAGGGAGCCGTGGTAGCAGGTGTAAGATGGCCAACCAAGTATCCAGGGCCCAGCCCAAGTAGGGTCTTAAAGGTGAGCAAGCCCACCTTGAAGAGGACCCTTCACTTGACCGGCAGCCAGTACAGTTCACACAGCACTGGGGTGATCTGGCAGTATATCGACTGCCCCGTCAATGACTTGGTGGCTGCGTTCTGCACTAGCTGCAGCTGGTGGAGGGTACCTCCCGAGACCCCGAGGTACAGCATATTACAATAGTCAAGCCTTGACTTCACGAAGGCATGCACTAAAGTGGGGAGGTCCAGGGGTGGAATAAGGGGCCTGATCCTCATGATATTCCTGAGATGGTAAAAGCTGGTCCAGACAATGGATGGCAGCTGAGATTCAAAGGTCAATCTTGTGTCAAAGGTCACACCAAGATCCTTGGAAAGACACCTTGGAGGAGGCCTTCAATGGCACAGTCCCCAGGAACAATCCCATGGCTGTGCCAGAGGCCATCCTATTACGCCCTCTGTTTGACTCCACCACCAGTACCTCTGTCTTATCGGGGTTCAGTCGCAACCAGCTGGGGGCCATCCAATCACTGATCTCAGCAAGGCAGTTGTTCAGCAGTCCCGCCACATTGGATGTTCCAGGGGCAAAGGAACGATGCAGTTGGGTATCATCAGCATAGCAATGAAAACCTAAACTGTATTTCCTAATGAGCTCCCCCAAGGGCAGCATATACGTGGCAAACAACATTGGCAACAGGACTGAACCCTGAAGTACTCCTCATGACAGGGGGCTAGGGGAGGAGGAGAAATTCCCCATCACCATCTGTTGCCTCCTATTCATGAGGTAGGACTCAAACCAGCAGCTGACAGTGCCGACCACTCCACAAAATTCCCTCAGGCAGTTGAGTAACACACAGTGATCTACCGTATCAAAAGCTGAGGAGAGATCAAGGAGAACGAGACTTGTCCCCTTCCCTTGATCTCTTGCCCTGAGAAGGTCATTGTGCACCCGAACTACTGTGGTTTCTGTGCTATGCCTAGCATGAAATCCAGACTGGAAAGGCTCATAGAGATCAAAGGCCACAAGGTGCCCCTCAAGCTGCTGCGCCACAACCTTCTCGACAACCTTCCCTACAAATGGGAGACTGAAGATTGGACAGTAATTCGCCTTGATGTCAGGCTCCAATGATGGTTTCTTCAGAAGGGGTTTGACCAGTACCTCCTTCAAGGCATCTGGGAAGATGCCGTCTGACACAGAGCACCTGACAATCAAGGCGAACACCGGTCCAACAGTGTCAACACATCTTATCAAGAAATGAGTTGGCACAGGGTCCAGTTCGCAGTATGTGCGCTTCGGCTTGGAAGCAACCTCAATGACCTCAGACACCTCCACTGGTTTAAACTTCCCCCAGCTAGGCAGGGTGCTCTCTGGACATTCAAGGCAATCACTGTTGGCCACACTGTGGAACACCAGCTGAACTCTTTGCTGAATAGTGGACACACTGTCTGAGAAGAATCGAGCAATTTCTTCGCATAATGCATCAGAAAAAGCTTTTTTCAGCTATAGACAGGCTGGGTTTAGCAACCTGTCCACTGCCCGAAAGAGCACTGTTGGTTGATTCTTCCTGGCAGCAATCTCCCTGGACAGGAACTCTGTCTTCTTATGGGTGATTGCCCCCTGATACTCACTGTAATGGGAGTGCAGGGCCAGTCTGTCCACCTCCAGCCCAGACCTCCCGCCAGCAGCGCTCCAGCCTCCGGCCCATATTCTTCATCACCTTGAGCTCCCCATCAAACCATGGGAATCTCAAATGAGAGGATTTGGATCATACACAGACTGGTGCAAGGGAGTTGAGTGCTGCTGACATCACCCTATTATAGGTGGCAACAGCCTCACTGGTACTCTCTGTGCATGCACTGCCCACACTGGATAGATCAGCCAATACCAGAAATCCCTCTGGGGTCAGACCCCTCAAAGGGCGGTAGCTAACTATCTCTGCAGGGAGAGGGCTCTCATGGGGGTCCCAAATGAGAACTCCACTGTGCGATGATCAGATCAAACGACCTAATCAGTCTTAAGGTTTCTATTCTGAAGCCCCAGCGAGAAGACCAGGTCCAACATGTGGCCGCCCTGGTATGTCACGGAAGAAACTTCTTGCGACAGGCCCAGAGATGACATAGTCTGGAGGAGGTTATAACCTAGCCTAGAGGATTCGTTGTCAGCCCAAATATTGAAGTCACTCAGCACTAAACATCTGGGAGACTCCAATGTTTCGCCGACAATGAAATTGGCTGCCTCCTGCAGGAAGTTATCCACTGCCCTGGGGGGGTGGTAAACCAGGAGAATCCTGCAACCTGTGCCCAGACCCCCATGCACAGCCACATATTCAAAGGAACCTGACCTTCTCACTAGGTGCCCAGTGAAGCCAAGTTTGGATCTAAAACAGATGGCCACTCCCCCACCCCTGCGCTTCACTCTGGGTCAGTGCACTACCGAGTACCCAGGGGGAATGTCAGCCTCTAAAACCAGGCCTGCATTGTCACCCACCCAGGTCTCAGTGATGCAAGCCAGATCAAATGAGGAAATTAAGTCTGCTACAATGGCGGTCTTGTTCCTGATCAATCTGGCATTGCAAAGCACTGCCCTCAGGGGATTGGTGGACAGTGTAGCCCTTCTGGTTACTAAAACACTTGGTCTGGTGGGTACCCTGGAGATGGGGACCAAAGACATCTGGCCTCTCTCTAAGGCCTGTCAATACCCAGGGCACTTTCTGTACCTGACCACCTCAATCCTACCCCCAGGGTGCATGGGGCACCCCGCCACAATTGGTCAATGCGAGACCTCCCAATCCCGACCTCCCGGCAGCGATTTGCTATGGTGGTAGAAACCTGGAGGTCAGTGAAAGACTGCAGATCTAGAAGCTGGGACACCCTGTACACTATCCTAGCCCAGCCCAGACCCTCTGACTTCCCCAGACACATATTGTCCAACCAGGGCACCTATGTAACTAATTAATAAATAAACAGCCATACGACACAAGTATACTACTAATACAGAAAAAACAATCCTAGCCAGTCACTCTATACAGACACATATTAAACCACAATCCCTCACCCACCAACCACTCACACCCAACCACCCCGGGAAAGACAGGAGATGTAGAAGCAAACAATTCAGCCGAGGAGAGCATTGCCCCATGATCCCAGCATAGTAATGGAGACCAACTTAACTGGGCAAGACAGTATTGTCAAAGAGTTATAAAACCAACAGCTCTTCATAGCCCAGTGATGAATAGAAAGAGGGCCCTCTCACTGCCCACCACCTCAGGGCCAAGTCCTTAAGTGAGCAACCAACGTTATCGTAAATATTGTAGTAGCAGCTAGGGGTCTGAATAAGAAGATAATTCCTGGAAAATACCTCCTCAGCTGCTCACACCAGCCTAATGAGGTCCAAGAAAAAAGGAGTTACCAGATAATGCAGGGTCCATCATCAACTGCAGCCCTATCGTCTCTGGCCAGAGTTTGTTAATTATTGGTAATGCTGGAGTTGACACACACTTGGCCCACCATGACACCATGACCATATGGAGGGTTGGCGTATATTACCCCAACATTCTAATCTAGATTTAGTAGTTGCTGTATTGGTCCTTGCAAGAATAGATCCAGAAGCAAATGATTTGATACCTTTTAATGGACCAACATAGATGTAACAACAAGAACAAAGTGCTCTAGCTTTCGGACCAACCAGTCCTTCTTCTTGCATGAGCTTCTGAAGAAGGACTGGTTGGTCCGAAAGCTAGAGCACTTTGTTCTTGTTGTTACATCTATGTTGGTCCATTAAAAGGTATCAAATCATTTGCTTCTGGACCCAACATTCTAGAAATAGGGACAGAACTTGTAGGGTGGTCTGAAAATAATAGTATAGGGGATGAGTAGACAGTTTTTTCCAGGTACTTACAGGGAAAGATATTTTTTTTTCTCTGCAGGTTCTGCAAGGATGCACTTGACAAGAAAAAGAGAAGTTAGCATCATTGTGCCATGTTTCAGTAAAGGAAAAGAATAGCTTTTTTTCACAGGTTAACAGCTTTAACGTATGGAAACTGGAAAGAAAAATCTGACATATTAGTCTTAGGGAAAGGTAGGATCACTTTTTTCTTTACAGGGCTTGCATGATGATCTGAAAATCATAGTATAGGGACAGAGTAGGCAGTTTCTTTTCCAGGTTACAAGCCTGAAAATTGTAGATAGTTATAGGGAAAGGTAGTTTTTTTTCTACAGGTTCTGCAATGATGTGCTTGGCAATGATGTGCTTGGCAAGAAAAGGAGGAGCTGAAATCTTTGTGGCATGTTTTAGTAAAGGGAAAGGATAGGGTTTTAAAGTATATTAATCTAGGGAGAGGCAGGATGATTTTTTCTTTACAGGACTTGCATGGTGATCTGAAAATAGCAGTATCAGAAAGGGGCTGGGGGTGATTGTCTAAGCAGGAAAGGCACACTAAGCCACAGTTTATTTCCAGGTGCGGCCTGGAAGCACAAGGAAGCTACTGTAAGTGACTTGCTCGGTGTCTCACAGTATGCAAGTGGGGGATGATGGGATTCAAACCCAGCTCTCCAGGTTTGCAGCTCAGTGCCCTTAAGAATAGACTGTTTCTGTTCCAGGTTCCAAACTGTAGACAGTTGTAGGGAAATACATTTTTTATGTTGCTTGCGCACATGCGCAAGAAACATGTTGCGGCAGCTTGCTGCTGAAGCAGGTTGTGGAGGTGCGGCACTGTTGTGGCCAATGCCTCCACTGACTTTGGAGGTTTGGCCTGCATTCCCCAATGGGGTGGCATGCTGCTGCTGACACTAGTTCAGCCAGCATGCCACCACCTTGAAACATTTCAGCTGCTGCAATCAGGGGCCGCCTCGTCATTGCAGTGTCATCTGCTACAATGAGGGAGCGAACCCTCATTGCAGGGCTTACCGACGGGCGCCCAATCCCATAGAACCAGTCCCCTTCCCTTGCCGGAGGGGAGCCCACTCCCCATCGGCATACGTCCCCCCACTTTTGTTCTGTGCCAAAGAAGGTGCCCAATCCCCTCAGCTCTTGTGTCCTCCCCTTCGGTATGTAGCAACGGGGTGCCTAATCCCCTCGTCAGTTACAGATTCCCCCAAAACACTCAGGTGGCATGCTGAGAGCCCACACCAGCTTGCTAAATGCCCCATAAAAGAAAAACCATCCCGTGATGTTTTTTTTAAACCTGTTAAAAAGAAAATGGTCCTTGTGGTCTCCTGCCCCTCCCCAACCCACGCCCACCCTCTGCATGCCCTACCTCCCACACCCCCACCCCATACTTACCTCTGGAGCCCGGCGCGATGATCATCGGTGGACTGGGAACACGTCTGCACTCTTCAAAGCTGACCGCGAACTGAGGAAATGCAGGTAAGCTGTATAATGGCATAAACAGGATTTTTTCAACTTTGGTGCATATCTCAGGCGTTTTGGAGAATCTTGGCACCAATTTTCAACATGGGGTTATTGGGACCCCTCCTCATGAATTCAGCTACTGTCATGGCATTATTCAGTTCAGAAAGGTGATTTCACAGTCACTGCGTGGAATCTCCTTTCGGGACTGATTAATGAAATTACAGTGCCAGTGTTCATGAGGTGGGCTCTCAAGAAGCCTATGTTGCAAAATTTGGTGGGAAAAATCAAAAAAATGACTGTTTTACGAGCGTGCGTTGCGCAGTTGCTACACAAGCTCATAAATTCATGAATTTGCAATATTTTCACTCCAGATTTTCAACATTGGCATTTTTCACACCTCCTGATGAACAGTACAGCTGTCATTTTTCACATCCTGGCCAGAATGTGTTTTCGCACTTGTGGCACAGAATAGCGTGGTCGCTGTGGGAAATCAGCATTCGGGACACATTAAGAAAATGGCAGTGACACTGTTCATGAGCAGAGGTCCTAAAATGCCTATGTTGAAAATTTTGTGATGAAAGTCCATAAAATGACTGAGTTACGAGCGTGCATTGCGCAGTTTCCACACACCCTTGTAACTTCGCAAATTAGTAATATTTTCATGCCAGATTTTCAACACTGACATTTTTTCACACCTTCTTATGAACAGTGCAGCTGTCATTTTTCACATTCTGGCTGAAATAAGTTTTCACACTTCCAGCGCAGAATAGCGCAGTCGCTTTGGGAAATCAGTGTTTGGGACAGATTAAGATCGAGTGAGAGAGGGGGAGTGACCAAGCTCAACTGAGCTCTGTCAGGACAGCTGTGGATTTTGTTGTGGGCAGAAAAAGGGGCCAATGCAGGCAGGAGCCCAGTACAAAAGGGCAACCTGCAGCGCTGGGAGAAACAATGAGCGAGTGAGGGAGGGGGAGTGAGTGACTCCAATGGAGCTCTGTCGGGACTGCTGCGGATTTCTTTGTGGGCAGAAAAAGGCGTCAATGAAGGCAGGGGCCCAGTACAAAAGGGAAGCCTGCAGCGGCGGGAGAAACAGAACGAACAAGTGATAGAGGGGGAGTGAACAAGCTCAGCAGAGCTCTGTCAAGACTGCTGCGGATTTCTTTGTGGGCAGAAAAAGGCGCCAATGCAGGCTGGAACCCAGTACAAAAGGGTAGCCTGCAGCGCCGGGAGAAACGAAAGGAGTGACTGAGAAAGGGGATGTGAGTGAGCTCAACGGAGCTCTGTCAGGACTGCTGCAGATTTCTTTGTGGGCAGAAAAAACTGCCAATGGAGCCAGGAGCCCGGTACAAAAGGATAGCCTGCAGTGCCAGGAGAAACAGAATGAGCGAGTGAGAGAGGAGGAGTGAGTAAGCTCAATAGAGCTCTGTCAGGACAGCTGTGAATGTCTTTGTGGGCAGCAAAAGGCACCAAGACAGGCAGGAGCCCAGTACAAAAGGGCAGCCTGCAGCGCCGGGAGAAACAGAATGAACGAGTGAGAGAGGGAGAGTGAGCGAGCTCAATGGAGCTGTGCCGGAACTTTAGAGTTGCCCACCCTCCCGACCAGGGTCCTCTGTGGTCCTACATTACAGCAGGGTCTCTGGAGTGGAGACAAAGCAATGATTGGATACTTTTAGGATTGCTGTAATAATACAGATTTAGTTGTTCTGTTTATTTCTCTAACTGAGCTAGGTACTGAGCTATGCTGTTATGCTTGCTGTAATAACACAATGGATGTCTTGGGGGGAGGGGTTCTTAGTTCTTAGTTCTTAGGCATGGTACTTTCATTTCCAAATACCTAAACAGCACATATAAGCAAGCAACATTCGGCATTGACAAATGCTTGTTTTCTACAGGCTCTGCAAGAATGTGCATGACAAGAAAAGGAGCTGGAATCATTGTGACATGTTTAGTATAGGGAAAGGATAGGTTTTCTCCCCCCACAGATTTACAGCTTTAAAGTATGGGGGGGGGGGGAATAAAAATACGGTGTATTAGTCTAGGGAATGGCAGGACTTTTTTCTTTATAGGACTTGTATGGTGCTCTTGAAATAATAGTATAGGGAAAGAGTAGACAGGTTTTTTTCCCAGGTTGCAAGTTTTAAAAACTGTAGTTTAGGGAAATATATTTTTTCCCTACAGGCTCTGCAAGGATGTGTTTGACAAGGAAAGAAGGAGTTGGAATCACTATGGCATGTTTTAGTAACGGGAAAGGATAGGATTTTTACCCCCACAGGATTACAGCCTTAAAATATGGAATAAAATATATATTATATTAGTTTTGGGAAAGGCAGGACATTTTTATGTTGGTGCGCTGGCGCAGCCAACATCTTGGGACAGTGCAGCTTGGGAGGCGCAGTCGCTGTTGGGCGAATGCAGGGCACGCACCAGTAGGTGCGTCCAGCATTCCCCAGTCAGCCAGCAGCAGGGGCCAACACCCTGCCTGGCTAGTGAGGCGATGAGATCAATGGAAAGGTCTGCTGCAATGAGAGTGAAGCTCTCATGCAGTGTGACCACAGCACGCCTCTCCCTTAGTGCAGGCAACATGGTGGCAGTGACTGCCGCTGTTGCGTGCAAACTCCCCTTCCTTTCTTGTGTGCTGACGGGAGTGCCTAATCCCCGTCGGCATCATGTAACACCCCCCCCTTTTTTTGATTGCCGAGGGGGTTCCCTAATCCTCGGCATCATCAAGGCGCCCACAAACAGTTTCTCTTTGCCGCGGGGTGTCAATCCCTGTCGGCATGTATCCCTCCTCCTTCCTTGCATGTTGCTGGCGGGGAGCCTTAATTCCATCAGCATACTGTTGTCCCCTTCCGCTTTCTATAATGTAGGGGTGCCTAATCCCCATCAGCTCCTGCAGCTCCCCTTTCCTTGTTTGCCAACGGGGGTGCCCAGTCCCCCATTGGTTAACACACCCAACCACACATACAGGTGGCATGCTGGGAGCCCACCCCAGCGTGCCAAAGCACCTGTTAAACAGGAAAATGGTCCCCCGATGTCGGTTTTTTTTCACCCTGTAAAGAAGGAAATGGTCCCTCGGAGCTCTCCCAGGCCCCCCTCCCACAATCTGCACCCACCCACTGCGCACCCTGCCTCCCCACACCCCCCTCACCCCATACTTACCTCTGGAGTCTGGTGCGACGATCTTCTGTGGACCGGTAACACGTCTGCACTCTTCAAAGTCGACCGCGAACTGAGGAAATGCCGGTAAGCTGTATAATGGAATGAATAGGGTTTTTTCAACTTTGCTGCATATCTTGGGCATTTTTTGGGATTTTGGCACCAAATTTTCAACATGGTGTTTTTGGGACCCGCTTCATGAATTCTATCACTGTCATGGCGTTAATCAGCCTCGAAAGATGATTTCGCAGTCACTGCATGGAATCACCTTTCGGGACCGATCAACAAAATGACAGTGCCAATGTTCATGCGGTGGCCTCTCAAAAAACCTATGTTGCAAATTTGGTGGGCATCAAAAATTACCCTGTTCTGGCGTGTGTTGCGCGGTTGTACGTAACCGCAAATTTAATATTTTTCATGCCAGATTTTCAATATTGTCATTTTTGTATATGTCCTTATGAATAGTACAGCTGTCATTTTCCACATCCTGCCCAAAATTTGTTTCCGCACTTCCGGAGCACAATAGTGCGGTCGCTGTGGGAAATCAGTGTTTGGACCAGATTATGAAAATGACAGTGACACAATTCATGAGCAGAGGTCCTAAATGCCTATGTTGAAAATTTGGTGACGATACTCCATAAAATTACTGTGTTAGGAGCGTGCGTTGGCAGATTACACGCATGCTCGTAATGTTGTGCATTTGTAATATTTTCACTCTGGAGTTTTACCATTGCAATTTTTCCACACCTCTTGATGAACAGTGCAGCTGTCATTTCACATATCCAGCCCAAAATGTGTTTTTGCACTTCCGGCGCAGAATAGCGCGGTCGCTGTGCGCAATCACTTTTTGGGACAGTTTGAGGAAATAACAGTGACACTGTACATGAGTAGAGGTACTAAAATGCCTATGTTGAAAATTTGGTGCCGAACACCCATTAAATGACTGTGTTCCAAGCGTGCATTGTACATTTCCCACGCACCCTTGTAACTTTGCAAATTTGCTATATTTACATGCCACACACACAACACTGGCATTTTTTTACACCTCCTTATGAACTGTACAGCTGTCATTTTTCACATCCTGTCCAAAATGTTTTCCCGCACTGCACTACCAATGCCAGCGCGACAACATTCGGCATTGACAAATGCTTGTTACTTTATAGGATTCATATTGTGATCTGAAAATAATAGTATAGGGAAAGAGTAGACAGGTTATTTCCAGGTTGAAAGCTTCAAAACTGTAAATAGTTATAGGGAAAGATAGTCCTCCCCCACAGGTTCTGTAAGTATGTGTTTGACAAGAAAAGGAGCTGGAATCATCCTGTCATGTTTTAGTGTAGGGAATGGATAGTTTTTTTTTCTCCAAAGCTTTACAGCTTTAAAGTATGGGAACAAAAAAGAAAATTATGGTATATTAGCCTAGGGAACGGTAGGACATTTTTTTCTTCACAGGACTTTTATGACGATATGAAAATAATTGTATTGGGAAAAAATAGTTTATTTTTGTACAGGCTTGCAAAAGGGATGTCATCTGGAGGAGTCTTGGAAATGGTGGAAGTGAAATAGAGTTATGAAAGAGTAGGGTGCCTTTTTTACAGGGTGACGTGATTTTGCTAGGAGGATATGATGTGTGATGTTGTGGCAATGATGAATTAGGGTTGCGGGAGTCGGGGGAGAGGGGTTAGTTGCTGGGATTGGGTTGGTGGGGAATGGCACCCCGCTTAACTGAAAGTGGTGTTGCAATATAAAATTAATGAACAAAAATGGTCTCCAAACATGTCTATTTGTAAGAAATGGTGTAATCTGTACACATATATAAAATGTCCGATGCATTTATCCCCATAAAAGTGTAACAGAGGTGTTTTGCCACTTGAAATGACTGAATGGTGGTGGCCATCTTGTTTTGGGTCATGTGACCTCAGACATCTTGGTATGGGCACAATCTGTGCCTTGATTTACTCCTCTGCTCCCTTGTCAAGTAAATCGGGCTATTTCTTAACTTTTCTTTATGGTTTTAGTGATCTATACCCCATAGTGTAATAGATGGGGCTCCCTTGGGGTGGCATGGTCCTACCAGGAGTAGGGTTACCACCTTCTAGGAAGCCCAAAGTGGTTCATTTCTTAGTGAAACATAATTTTTCGCAGGACAGTACATAACCTCGACCAATGCAACAGACTTGTTTTCTCTATATAATCAGAATTAAGGGTAGGTATTGTAGTTTCTTAGTTGCTTCTATTGTTTCTTATCATTTTAAGGTATTTTAGTTAAGGTATTGTAGTTTTCTGCAACTGTTAGTGGAAAGTTAGAAAATATTTTTTGTACAATAAAATCAGGACATGTAGTATTTTTCATGTTTGTTTGCAGGACACTGCTGCCCAAATCAGGACTGTCCTGCGAAAATCGGGACAGGTGGTAACTCTAACCAGGAGTTGTGGGGTATAGCTCCCCACTTGTCTGAAAATGGGGTTGCACTGTGAAATGTTTGATCAGAAATGGTTATCAAGCCATTTTATCTACAGGAAATGGTGTAATCTAGACACATATACAACATTTATGATGCATTTATCCCAGTAAGCATGTAACAGAAGCATTTGTCACTGGAAATGACTGAGTGGTGGTGACCATCTTGTTTTGGGTCATGTGACCTCAGGCATCTTGGTATGGGCACACTCTGGGCCTTAATTTACTCATAAACTCCACTGTCATGTAATTTATGCAATTTCTTGCCTTTCCTTTATGGATTTAGTGACCTGTATCCAATAGTGTAATAGGTGGGACCCCCTTGGGCTAGCATGGCCCTACCGGAGGTGATGTATGGCCCCCCGTATATCTGAAAGTGGGGTTGCAATTTGAAATTAATGTTCAGATATGGTCTCCAAGCCCTTCTATCTGTAAACAAAGGTGTAAGAGATATATATATGATACATGATGGGCAGGAGTGGGATATGGAAAATATTCTCACTCCTGCAGAGTGAGTTATCCATGCCTCATGATGCAGGAGTGAGAATATTTTTCATATCCCACGAGCTGCACATCATGTGTGCAATTTATACAGTATGGCATTATTTATTTGTTTTCTTTATGAAATGCACTGATTGTTTTATACGGCGGGTTTTATGTGCTACTTTTTATGTTGGCTTGCACTTGCTACAACATCTTGCGGGTAGTATGGGTTTGGGGCGTCAGCTGTTGGGCTAATGCAGGCACGCACCAGTAGGTGCATCCTCATTCCTCAATCAGCCTGCATGCCGGTGCCACACCATGCATGTATAATGGAAGTGAGCACATCTAAGCAAAGGTCTGTGCAATCCGAGCAAAGCTGCGTCATGCGCATGGCGGTCCTTTGCTTGCCGTTCGCCCGCCATTATCAGGAGCATGGTCGGCGAAGCTCAGGCCTGCCGACACTGCGGGTGCCTAGTCCTGTCGGCAACCCCTGCTGTGTTAGTGTGTCATGGGGAGCCCACTCCCCGTCGGCATAACCCCCAATGTTGAATACCTGGCCGAGGGGTGCCCAATCCCCCTGCTCTCCGGCCGCTTCAGTCTTTAATGCTGATAGGGGAGCCCATCTCCCCATCACCATCACCCCCCAATTGTTGGAATGCCAAGGGGTGCCCAATCTCGGCCCGCGCCTCCCCGCTTTGTTTGCCGACGGGGTGCCCAACCCGCCGGCATGACTCCCCTTTGTGTGCTGATGAGGGTGCCCAACCCTGTCGGCTACTGACACCTCCCTAAACAAAACCAGTTAGGTGGCATGTTGAGTCCACCCCAGCGTGCTAAATGCCCTGCAACAGAAAACTGTCCGCGATGGTTTTCCTTTTTCCTGTGAAATGAAAACCGCCCCCCTCGCAGTCTCGATGCCCCCTCCCCCACCTGCACCCACCCACCGCGCACCCTGCTCCTCCCTCACCCGCCACCTCATACTTGCTTCCAGAGTCCGCGCGACGATCTTCCGTGGACCGGGAACACGTCTGCACTCTTCAAAGCCGACCGTGAACTGAGGAAATGCCGGTAAGCTGTATAATGGAGTGAATAGGGTTTTTTCAACTTTGCTGCATATCTCAAGCATTTCTTGAATTTGGCACCAAATTTTCTACATGGGGTTTTTGGGGCCCCTCTTCATGAATTCTATCATTGTCATGGCGTTAATTGGCCTAGAAAGGTGATTTCGCAGTCACTGCGCGAAATCACCTTTCGGGACCCATTAATGAAATGACAGTGCCAGTGTTCATGAGGTGGCCTCTCAAAAAGCCTATGTTCCAAATTTGGTGGGAAAAATCCAACAAATGCCTGTTTTACGAGCGTACGTTGCACAGTTGCTATGCAGGCTCTTAACTTCGTGCATTCCCAATATTTTAACACCGGATTTTCAGCATTGGCATTTTTGTATGCCTCCTTGTGAACAGTACAGCTGTCATTTCCCACATCCTACCCGAAATGTGTTTCTGCACTTCTGGCGTACAATCGCGCAGTCACTCTGGGAAATCAGTGTTTGGGCCAGATTATGAAAATGACAGTGACACAGTTCATGAGCAGAGGTCCTAAAATGCCTATGTTGAAAATTTTGTGCTGATACTCCTTGAAATGACTGTGTTACGAAAGGCATTGGCAGATTGCACGCACGCTCGTACCGTCGTGCATTCATGATATTTTCACTCTGGATTTTCACCATTGCCATTTTTCCACACCTCTTGATGAACAGTATAGCTGTCATTTAACATACCCTGCCCAAAATGTGTTTTCGCACTTCCGGCGCAGAATAGCGTGGACGATGTGCGAAATCACTTCTTGGGACACTTTGAGGAAATGACAGTGACACTGTACATGAGCAGAGGTGCTAAAATGCCTATGTTGAAAATTTGGTACTGAATGCCCATAAAATGGCAGTGTTGCAAGCGAGCGTTGCATATTCCCCACGCACCCTTGTAACTCCGCACATTTCTTATATTTGTATGCCACATTTTCAACACTGGCATTTTTCTACACCTCCTTATGAACTGTGTAGCTGTCATTTTTCACATCCTGCCCAGCATGTTTTCCCGCACTGCACTACCAAACACCCAAAGGGACACCCTAATGCCTGTCACTCTCTGCGGGGTGGGGGTGGGTTGGCATCAGTTCACTACTTGACTGCCATTCCTATGCTGCATCTCTCTAACTCCTGCACTCCCAATGGCAGCAAGCCAACATTCGGTATTGACAAATGCTTGTTTTTTCTGGTATACATCCACGGATTGTTCGATAGTAGCAAGGTTGTGTGAATGAAGTGTGAGTGGTTAGGTGGTAACTGAGGAGGTTATGGTGTTTGGTTGGTTTTATGAATGTGTGTTTTTTGATTGGTTGGTGCACTTTGTTGTTCAGGTTGCATGCTTTGTAATTGGTGGAGTTCTGTTTGTGGGCTGGATTTTTGTTACTAACTGGGGAGTGAGATTTATAATGTTTTATTTTGGCTCTGTGAGGTATGTTTGCTGTTTTTTTATAGATTTGGAGTTTCTGGTTCTGTATGTGCTGTTCAGCTGTGTTTTTGCATTGTCCATATCTGATGTTTTTACCGAGGGTCCAGGTGCAGTTATGTTTTTCTTCACAGTGAATTCGTCATTTGGAGCGCTGTAGAACATGTCTTTCAGATTATTTTCTTTCTGTGTATTTTGAAGTCCGTTGTCTTTAGGAAAGTGGCGTTCAGGTAAGAATTCGACTGCAGTCTTGATTACAGTTGTGAAGGCTTTTCTTTGGGGAATAGTATTGCTGGTGTTTATTAGAGCCGTACTGCAGTTTGTGAAACTACTAAATGTTAGTTTGCGCACTGTAATTGACGGGTGTATAGTTTTTTTCTAAATTTATGGTTTGCTTGAGCAACCTGAAGAAGCATTTGAGGGGTACTGTTTTGGGACAGGTTATTTTTCTACAGAACTAGATCGGGCAGGGAGGTCTTTGATGAGACGTCACGACAGTGAGAATATCACCTGCTGACGTAGACACTGTGGGCAGAATATTCAGAGCAGTTGCGCAATGCGCAACAGTGATGTGCCAGAAAGTGA
This sequence comes from Neoceratodus forsteri, assembly GCA_016271365.2. Classification (NCBI taxonomy): domain Eukaryota; kingdom Metazoa; phylum Chordata; order Ceratodontiformes; family Ceratodontidae; genus Neoceratodus; species Neoceratodus forsteri. The sequence goes on from JADMNL010000027.1 coordinate 48,593,654, forward strand.
TATTCAGTGGCAGCAGATGCGCCGCGCAATTTCCAATGCACCAATGTGCAGTGGTAATGACTGTATGCGCAAGTTCAGGGGGCATAGCCATGAATATGTGGCGCAGTGCAATATTCAATGGCAGGCAAATGGCGCAAGCATGGAGCAAACAGGACTTGCGTGGAGCAGACTTGAGCACATAAAAAGAGGGAGCAAGCGAGGGAATGACGCTTGCACCACAGGGGAGCCAGACAGTGGGAGAGTGAGGGAGCAGGCAGAACAGCCAAAGGGGAGCCACAGAGTGGGGCTCAGGGAGCCTGAAAGAGCCAGTGTCTGGGGGAGTGAGAGTGTGTGTGTGTGTGTGTGTGTGTGTGTGTGTGTGGTCGTGGGACAGAGAGCAAGACCACACGTAATGAGTGCCAGTGACACCCAGCACAGGAGGGGCTGCACAGGGCCACAGAGAGTTGGGAGATGGAGGTCACAGACTGCAGGCCGGGTGGCCACAAATAGGGGTGCACCCAGTGCAGGGGCAGAGACAGCAGCCCTCAGCCGGGGGGGGCCATGGGAGAGTGCCACCCAGGGGGGAGGACGTACGGCCCAGGACATGGCCAGTGCCATACTCCAGATGGAGGCAGTAATGAGGGGTGTGAGGAGGCAGCTTGCAGACCAGCGTGGCCATGGAAGGGCCCGTTGACGGTATGCCCGGAACAGGTGGTACCGTGCCCGCATCACCTTCAAACAGTATAGTGACACAGAGATCGTGAGCTGGTACCGCCTGAACCGGGCCATCCTGAGGTGGCTCTGTGAGCTGTGCAGTGGGGAGATGCAGGCACCCACAAGATGGAGCCATGCCCTGTCAGTGGAGATGAAGGTCACAGCCGTCATGTGCCTGATCTCCACGGGTACCTTCCAGAGGCCAACAGGTGACACCACAGGCATAACCCAGTTGGCCGTGTCACGGCTCCTCACCCAGTTCCTCAGCACACTGCTGCCACATGCTGCGGAGTACATCCATTTCCCCAGCACACAGGCAGAACATACAGTAAACATGCAGGAGTTCCACAGGGTGGCACAGTTGCTTGGTGTGCTAGGGGCCATCGACTGCACCCATGTAGGCATCCGCGCACCGCCTGGCCTGGAGGGGGTAGCCTACATAAACAGGAAGGGCGACCTCAGTGTCAACTGCCAGGTGGTATGCGATGCCAGGGGCGCATAATCAATGTCTGTGCCACACACCCTGGAGGAGCAAACAATGCCTTCATCTGGCACCAGTCGGCACTGTGCCACTGGTTCGAGAGTGGGGACATCCCCACTGGCCACCTAGTTGGTGAGTATGCTGTGGATGCAGTATGCCAGGAACAGCAGGGCAAGGTGTGTGGGTGGCAGGGCATGTGTGCCAGGAGGTGTGGCCAGGATGGCAGAGGGGTGCATTGACACAGGCCACCATGCTAACCAGGAATCTTTCTACTCAGGTGACAGCGGCTACCCAATCTGGCCATGGCTGCTTACCCCATACCGGCACCCGTCAACCCCAGCACAGGAGCAATGCAATGAGGCACATGCCAACACATGGAGCATCATCGAGTGGGTGTTCGGGCTGCTGAAGGCTCGGTTCCTTTGCCTGGACAGGTCTGGTGGTGCCTTACAGTACAGCCCCTCAAAGGCCTGCAGCCTATTTCTGGCCTGCTGTGTACTACACAACATGGCCACCGACCATGGGATAGCTGTTAAGGACGAAGAGGGGGACAGCAGTGGGACGACATGGCCGCTGGCCTGATGGTGTGGCAGCCTCAGGCGTAAGAGAGAACCCCGCTGACAAGGATGGAAAAGCAGCACAGGGACACAATCACTGAGAAGCAATATGGAGCACGCAGGTAGGTGTACATGGTCACACACAGGGCCAGCGCCCAGGTCACAGTGTACAGGCAGGCACGGGCATGCACCGCACCAGGGTCAGTGGAAGGGGGGCGTGGACAGGCATGGGGAACAGACAGCGACGCAGAATGCAGCACAGGCCTGCACACCACACCCACCCCTACCCACACACACCCGCACACATACACATGCAAACAAGACCCATCATGCCCCTGCCCAGAGGCGGGCACCCGGTGTGTGTCAGACGCTGGGAGGTGCTGCACAGTGGCAGTCAGAGCTGTGCTGGCATCGTCATGCACACGCCACAGCAGCCAGCAGCTGGGTGGGTGGGCACATGGGCTGTGTGTGACATCACCCACAGATGCCACAGCCATGGGACGCACACACACACACACACACACACACACACACACACACACACACCACACCAATGTGCACACAGGGCATCAGCATATGGCGGACATGGAGGTGGGTGAGTCAGAACCGCTGCACAGTTGCATGGCCACCATGGACACGTTGACAGCCCCACCAGGAACGCACAGCTGTTGCAGGCTGGGCGTCCACCACAGGGGGTGTCACAGATGGTCCCCCAGGCATGACACTGTGGGACCACAACCGGGTCCGCGCAGGCATCAGCAGCCCCCAAACATGCCTGCACCACGTGTGCTGGGAATGCCCACAGCTGACCTAGGTGTTGACACCATGGGGGTTGCACGACGCTGGGCCCGAGGTGTGGAGAATGCACTCTGCGGTGTGAGTGATGGATGGCAATGCACCAGTGCAGCCAGTGGTGCCAGTCCGGCCATGACCGCAGTGGTCAGCTGATCCATGACTGTGGCCATGTCCACCCGCATATGCGTGTTCTCAGCCAGGAGCAGGGTGAAGTCCCTGTCCCACCACACTGCAGCCTGTCACAGCTCCGCGCAGAGTGCATGCACTCCTGCCATGACCAGCACCTGTTGCTCAACAGAGGCCCGGAGCAGACGGCTGTGCTTGTCCAAGGGGTCAGTTCCCTGGGGCGTAGGGGCACTGTGCTGACCCACGGATGTGTCCCAACCCTCTGGCCCAGCACCCCGTGAAGGTGGGCGCTGCACAGCGGGTCCCTCCTGAGGCTGGCTACGATGCGGTGCACCAACAGCGGGCACTGCCTCAGGCCCCCCTCAATGCCGTTCAGCCGCTGCTGACACCCCTCCAGCTGCTGTGTGCAGGGTATCATCAGCGCAACTTCACTGCCACCAGTACCACCGCCAGCTGTAGCTGCACCAGTGGCAGCCTCAGCTATGCCGGCCACAGTGGCCAGTGTGCAGACAACCACCACCGGGTCACCGACTGCGCTGCCATGTCAGGTGTGTGGTATAGGTGTCTCCCCTGCAGCTATGACATCGCTGTCTGGGATGTAGGTGTCATCATCATCATCATCGGAAGCGGACCCTGCCCTGATCTGTGTCTCAGCACACAGGACACTAAGCCTGGCATCATGCTGAAATGCAGCCAGGACCTCATCCACAACCACGCCACTGGCATCTTGATGGACAGTGGTGCTGACCTGCAGTTGATCCGGCCCATGGTGTCCAGTAGAGGTGGATGGCCAGTCCTCCGGGGCCAGGACTGCACCCACAGTGGACACCCCCACTCCTGCCGCTGCACGCAGGAGCTCAGGAGCTGAAAGGGAACACAGTCGCATTAGTGTTGCTGATGCCCACCCCTGCCCCCTTGCCCCATCACAGCCATGCCCACCATGCAGTGATGGGCTGCCACCCATCTGGAATCCACTGCCGGGCACTCCCTTGATGGTGCTGCACTGCATGGTGGCTGCCAACATCTCCTCCTGTGGTGTAAGGATGGGCACAGCAGGCTGACCCCTGACTGTGGCAGCATGCACCGCCCGGATGGCTGCCACCTTCTCCTTGATGTGCCTCCGGTCTGTGCCAATCTTTTTCTTGCACTCCTGCACAGACCATTGGTGCCTGGCCTACTGGTTCATAGCACGGGCCACGCCCTCCCATGCTGCTGCCGGGCCTGTGGGGTGCCTATGGAGCCACTGGGGTGGCTCCTGATCCAGGTAGCATGGAATAGGCATCAGACTCTGCCCTGGTGGTTAAATGCTTGCATGCAGGCCCATGCCTCGGTCTCCCCTCTCTCAGGCATACTTCTTCCTGTGGAGATGGACATGTGTTAGTATGGCCTGGAAGCATCCCCCCACCCTCCCATTCCACTGTCCTTCCAGCCCCGCAGCATGTATCTTACCTCTAAGGGATGCAATACCGGTCCTTTACCGTGTGCATTCCCCTGGCACCCTTATAGCGCATCGCATGCAAATGAGGGGTTGCACAACTGTAATGACATGCAAATGCAGCTGATGCACCACAGATAGGCTAAACAGCTGATTTGCATATAGCGACTGAATATCATGGAGTTGCACTTTGCTTAATGGGGTTGCGCATGCACAAGTCAAGGCGCAACATTGTGCTGTGTGCAACTGCCCGTGCTACACACATTAACAGTCTGCCATCACGTGCGACAGCCGCTGCTTATGCAACGTGCGCGATAGGCAGTACTGTGCCCAGCTGCTATTGCACGTGTGGTGCTCATGCGCTGTATGGCTTACGGCGCACAGGCACCAGTCAGCCGATGGTGCCACTGCACTACAGGTGCCATGGTGCCCGTGTGCAATTGGACGGTGTACTGTGGCATCCACGTGGCCCTACTGTGCAGCATGCCTGCTATGCCAAATGGTGCTGTGGCACAGGGTGCATGGCCCGACCCTCACCCCATTTGCACATCTCCGTGCTTGCGCCATTGGCATTGGCAGCGCTTCGCAGAGCATGCTGTGCAGCACCAGCATGTGTTGCACATGTGCTGCTGGGTGCCATTTTACTCTACCGAGCTCGCTGCTATCATGCCACACTGTACAGCACCCAGAGCCCCCAACTGGATGCAGACTGAGTTGGTCAACCTCGTGGCCCTAGTGGAGCCACATGCTCGCTCCTTGTTTGGTCAGGTGCTCCTAAACAGGCCTCAGACCGATGTTTGGCAGGAGGTGGCTGATGGACTCAAGGAGGCCACAGGTGCGCGCCGCACTGGGGAGCAGTGCAGGCACCACTACGGAAACCTGCAGTGAAGGGACCAGGAGTGGCTGCGGATACTACAGGCACATGTCCAGAGGGGCGTCCTGCCACGGCCAGGTAAGTGCACAGCGCCTGTTCCCTTTCCCACCCACCAGTCCATGGGGTGGTGCCGTTGGCACGCCATGCTGTGGGGGGGCTTGGGCAGCGTGCCCTGTTGGGAGTGGTGGTACACTGCGGCTATCCACTGCCAGCGTGCCACTGGCATGATGCACAGGGTGTCACACTGTGCTGGGGGGGCCTGTGGTGTTGCCTGGTGCTGATGTGTCATTCTCCATACGTTCCTCCTAGGCTTTGAGGATTGGAGACGGGTCTGCGTCACTGGAGCTGCGGTCGGGCCAGGACAGCCACCGCAGGGAGAAGTGCACCGGTGGCAGGACGCATGGTTGGGGTGGTCAAACAGCCTCAGGGTGCAGCTCAGCATGCAGGTAGGCACATTTACATGCTTCTGTGTTGTGTGGGGCAGGCAGAGGGGGTTGGGGTGGGACACTGCCCTCTGTGTGCATGGCCCCCCCGCTGTGCATTGCCTGAGGTGTCCTATGCACTGGGTGGCTGCTGCAGGTGGGCTGTGGGTGCACCTGGGCCCTGGCTGTGCCACTGCCAACCGACTGCATGGCCATGTCACCTGCCTGTCTTGGCAGTGGTGTGCTGCTCATGGGTGGTGTTGGTGTGCAGTGCTGTGCATGGCTGTGGGTACCCGGGCAGGTGGCTCATGTGGGCACACTCACTGCGGATGGTGGCATGCCGTCCCAGGGGTGCATGGCACTGATGCCCACTCTGCACAATGGGCAGGCTGCAGCATTCCAGCCATGCACTCATTTGGTGTTCACTCCTCTGTCATAGGTGTCGGGACCCGTGATCCACATGCACGCCTTCTCTGGCAGATCCTACATGTGTCAACCGCCACACTATGGGTGGTGGAGCAACTGGTGCTGTCCCAGCGAAGACAACGGTGCCAACGCCCATGACGGCCTACAGTGGGGCGCAGACACCCATAGTGACCATCGTCCAGATTCCTCACCCCTTCCCTGAGCAACCTCCCTGGCCCTCCCTTGTCTCCTTCCCTTGCCTTTGCCCCTGGCCTCCCTGTCTGTAGGTGGTCCCTCCCTCCTTTCCCATTACCTTGTATATTTGTAAATAGTTTTGTTTACATGTTGCAATACATTCTTTATTGTTACCCTTCTGTGTCCATGTCTGTTTTGAGGCTGGCATGTGGAGCCATGCTGCAGTGGTGTGCCTGGCTGCTGTGCTGTCCATCTGGAGTGGTTGGGGGGTTGTGCCTGGTGGTGTTCCACCATGGGTTGGGTGGGGTGGCTGTGGCCTGTCTTTCCAGGTTGTGTGGTGTATACCTTGTGTGCTGTTTGCCTGTGTGTTGCTGGCAGTGGTCTGGGTGGCATGTCCCCAGCCTCCCTGTTGGTTTTGCCAGAGGCTGTGCTGCAGGGGCCATTGTTGCCACCCTGCCACCATGCCCTACTGGGGTGTGCATGGTCAGGGGCCTACTGCCTTCTCATGCTCACTGGGTGGTGGGCCCACGTGTGGCCATCGTGCTTCTTGCTCGGTGCACTCTGTGCCCTGGTGGTGGGTCCTCTCCCCCTGTGGCATTCCACCTGCTGAGCCCATTGCCTTTCCATGTGTGTCCTGGGGCATGCTCCTGTGCACCTTGCACACTGGTGGCTGCTGTTCATGTGCTATGTGGCTTGCTCCCCTGCACATCCCTGGGTGCGATATTGCACTTCCTGCCATGCTCCCTGGCGCATCCCTGGTTGCGCTATGGTGCTTCTTGTCTTGCTCTCTGGTGCATCCCTGGCTGTGCTATGATGCATCTGTGCGATATTCAGCCACATTGCGCAGGTGCTTCCTGTCGTGTGCAACCTTTGAATATCATACCGGACGTGTCATGGCGCACTGTACTTGTGCTGCACCCCTCTTGTGCCTCCCTCTGGTACATTTCTGAATATCCCCGCCTGTATGTGTAAATCTAATTATCTCCACAGTGTCTACATCAGCAGGCATTTATCTCACTGGTGTGCAAATACATGTTTTTATTTGCCATGTTTATCACCTACCCCACTGTGTGTGTGTGTATATATATATATATATATATATATATATATATATATATATATTAGTGGCACTTTAGGGTTGCATGGCCACTTCTATGTTAAACCCAAAATTTTGCACTTTAATAACTTTGCAAACATTTGTCCAATTTGCCTGAAATTTTGCATGCACTGTCTGGTACCATAGATCTCTGGATCTGGCAAGTTTTGTTCTTGTTGAATGTGTAGTTGTAGAGCTGTAGAGTGCCACAAAATGTGAAAAATGCAACTTTTTTTCAAATTCTTTGCTCAGGATTATGGCCAAAATGGTTTGGAGGTCTGGTATGAAAATGTCAGGGTGCGTGGGGTATGGGTCTTTTATGTGCCTTTTGAAGGTTTGGTAAAAAAATATTAATCTGTTCAAAAGTTATTGAAGTTTAAAGTTTCCCATTATAGCCTGTGGGAAAAAATTATATGTCCACCTTGAAAGCACTTTTTACTTTTGCGAAAGCACTTTTGACTGTTGCAAATGGGTTTTGCACTTTTGCATGGCCACCATCTTGTTTTCAGTTAGTGATGGCTAAAAAACACTGTAATTCAAAAAATACTGCCCCTTGGTAAACACCAACAGTTATGTTTACTTATTTAGGGCCCAAAGAACACAGTCCTGATATTAATCTTTAAAAATAATGCTTGAAAATATATTTTTTGAATTTTTTCATTGGATGTGTCTCAAATTTGTGAAAGTATGTTTGCGAAACATTCACAAATTTGGGAAAGTTTCCCAAACTTACTTTCGTAAATTTGCGAAACTTTTCATGAAACATTTGCAAATTTTGCAAAACTTTCACAACCATGAGAAAGTACCAAATAAAAGCAGTTTCTTTGCCACTTCATAGCAAATAAATGGTTAGGACATGTGGGATGAAATTTGCAGGGTAGGAAGGGCTTGCACCACAGATGTGCCTTTTGCTGGTTTGGTGAAATAAATTGACATCAGTTGCATAGTTATAACTTTCCGAAGCTTAGAAATTTCCCGTAGGATAACAGTGTGGCATCCGCAGTATCTTTCGACACTTATATCTTGAAAACGGTTTGAGATATAGAATTTTTGCTAAGTGCAGCTTAGGTGTAATAAGCATGCGTGCAGGTTGCCAGGCCATGATTACAACTACAGTGGAATTTTTTTTCAATGTTCCTATGGTTACTGAGATATTGCCCCATTTGCAGCACAAGGATTACTTGGAATGTCTCTAGGCCTGCGCTATGTCTCTATACTTATGGGTAGATGGCTGCGCAGGGCCCAGAGGGCTCTGCACTACCACATTTGGATACCATTATGCAATACTGAGCATGCAGGTCCCTCCATTATTCAGTACTGGGAGTGCAGGGCCCCAAGGGCCCTACGCTCCCATAGGGAGATGAGAGTTCATTACAATGTCTCCACACTTTATATAGATAGGCTGCACTCCAACATGAAAATCAGAGACAATTACAATATGCATGCATGACGGGAATGCAGGGCCCTTTGGGCCCTGCGCTCCCATAACCACATAAGGGTAACATTACACTTTTTCAAAAACAAGAGAAATTCATTGAAAAAACTCCATTAATGCATTGGTTATGGTTTCTATTACAGCTACAAAAGTTTGGAAATTTGGTGTTAGGGTTACCAACCCTATCACCCCCACTCTCCACACCAACAACATGCATCTGGGTGTGCCTTGGGGTTGTCAGGCTTAACTCTCACCCCATTCTCCTACACTGTACTATTTCAGCTTCCTTACAAATGGAATGGGGTGAGAGTTGGGGCCAGCTACCCTGACAGCCCGGCTGTATGTTGGTGTGGGAGGGTGGTGGTGGGTGGGTGGAGGGGTCAGAGATTGGCAACCTTAACACTAAATTTCAGACTTTGTCACTGTAATAGAAACCCCCTAACTGATGCATTAACAGGGTTTTTTGCCATGAATATATATTATAAAAGGGATCTCAGAAATGCTGCAATCTGATTGGCTGCTAGGAATCCAACAGCCTTACATTAATCCCTGTTACACTGTCATATACAGCCTGATCACCATGGCACATGGATTCTTCCTGTCAGCATTCCACCCTCTAGCACTGCTGAATGCCTGGAATGATGCATTCTGATTTGAACCAGCATTCTTAAACTGCTGGTGGAAGAAATATTTTATTAAAAATCTCCTTCTAAATGAGGAAAACAGTCAAAGTATACTTTTAACACTTTTCTTTTTGGAATATTTTTTTATAATAGCAATAAGATAATCCCAGGAGTTAAAGTAGCAGCCAGTTAATCACCCCCTAGGGGCAATATGGCACTTGGTTGCACATCATGCCACATTACACCCCTAGGGGTGAATAACATAGAGAATAATGGATGGGTAGGGGGTTATAACAAGGATTTTACATCCCCCCAAGAGGTGGGATGCCACATAAATGCCAAGAGCGAAGCTTAAGGGGTTTATTCTACCATCCCACCCCAAGGATGTGTGTAAAATCCAAGTTTTAAACCTCCTGCCCATCCTTTATTTTGTATAATTGCTGGGGATCATTTTTTCACCACAGCAATTGTACAAAATAAATAGGTTTGTTTTGAGCTGTGGGCAGTTAAGATTTCAGCGTGGGGTGTCCATGGCGGCTCCTACTGTTTCGTTTTTTTCTTCACACTATGATTAAGAGTTTGTGCCCAGTGATATTTTAGTTCCCCTTCCCGAAAAAAGACAACAATTTACCACTGACTGCTTGTGTTGGGGAATTGGAGCGGATGCAGTACTGAAGAACGAGATGGCAGGGCATGGCGTACAAAACAGAAAGATCGTGGTAGACGCATGCACGGAAGTAGGGAAACCGGGTGCATGTTCATCATTATAACCAGCTAGTTATAATGCTAGAATTATAACCCGGTTTCCCTATGGGAAAAAACGGGAACCAGTTATTATAGACTGTTACTCTAACCCCTGCTCATGCCTTATTGCTTAATTTTATATATATATATATATATATATATGTATGTATATATACATATATATAGAAAGAAAGAGAGAGAGATACCATCTGTACTTTTTCTGTGGCAGTTCAAGATTTAAAACTCCTAATCGCTGATCCAGCATGCATACAGAGAGTGCTTGCACTCATCCCTACTACAGTAGTCTCGAGGCTCCCCTTCCGATACCGACTGTACTTTTACATGCAGAGAGAGTGATCACTGACCAAATAGAGCAGAAGCGGCACGTGAACTTTAAACCCCCAGGATCTCCGACATTTCAGGCCCCTTTCATGACACAAAAAGTGAGTTACATTACTGTCCCTATTTTTCCTACCTTTTTTTACATCCTGACGTTACACCGACCACTCACTATAACAGGCAAAATGCTTCTGCACAAATGTGCCCGTTATAAGCGGTGGGGACTGTACACTCATATATAAAATATTTGTGATGCTAGTATCCTGTTAAATGTGTAACAGAAGCATTTTGTCAATGAAAATAACTGAACACTAGTGGTTATGTAAACTAAAACAACATAGTGTGGGCACAGTCTGGGCCTTGATTTACTCCTCTACTCACCTGTCAAAAAAATTCAGGCTATTTCTTTCGTTTACTTTATGGAGTTAATCACAAGCACCCCATAATGCAGAGGGGTGGAACCTCCTCAGAACACCTCAGTCCTAGGGAGGAAAGGAGTGCATGACCCTCTAAAAGTCCTTAACCCGTGTTGGAATATGGTATTACTGTACATTATTGTCATCTAGACCCCTTCACCTCTGTGGAAAATTATGAAACTAAAATTAACTTTATTTCTGATGTATTTCCAACAAGGAATGTGTATTGAGACTGTTCTACCTTTAGAAATTAGAAACATTGAAACATGGAATATGACGGCAGATAAGGACCAACAGGTCCACCTAGTCTGCCCATTTCCCTACTTGTTTTGGCAATCCCTACCCTTATCTGGACTGCTGTTCCCCCACTCTGCTGCACAGCAGGGTGCTTTTATGCTCATCCCATGCACTTTTGAATCCCTGTACTGTTTTTGCTTCCACCACCTCCGCTTGTAGGCTGTTCCATGAATCCACCACCCTCTCTGTGCAAAAATACTTCCCAGCATTCCCCTAAGCCTGTCTCCCTCCAGCCTCATGTTATGACCCCTTGTCCTTGTGCACTTTCTTCTCTGACATATGCTGCCCTCATGTACCCTGTTTATTCCTCTAAGGTATTTGAAAGTCTCTATCATATCCCCTCTCTCTTCCAATGACTAGATGTTAAGTTCCCTGAATTTTTCCTCATACGGCTTGTGGTGCAGTGCATGTATCATTTATGTTGCTGTTCTCTGGACTGCTTCCATTCTGTCTTTGTCCTTCCTGAGATGCGGTCTCCAGAACTGGATACAGTATTCCAGATGAGGCCTCACCAGTGATCTGTACAGTGGCATCACCACTTCACTCCTCCTACTGGTTATGCCCCTTGTTATGCACCCCAGCATTCTGTTTACTTTTCCCCACTGCTTTTTCGCATTGTTTGGACGACTTCAGGTCATTGGATATGATAACCCCCAGGTCTCTCGCCTGACTTGTAGTGGCTAGAACCTGCCCACCCCCCATCCTGTATTCCTCTCTTGGGTTTCTGTGTCCCAGGTGCATAATCTTGCACTTCTTAGCGTTAAAACCCAACTGCTAAACCCTTGACCATTCCTCAAGTAGTCTTGGGTCATTTCTCATTTTATCTAGCCCCTCCTGTGTGTCGACTCTGTTACAGATCTTGGTGTCATCTGTGAACAGGCATACTTTCCCCTGCAGTCTCTCTGCAATGTCACTTATGAAGACAATGAATAGGTCTGGACCCAGCACTGATCCCTGTGGCACCCCCCGCTGGTCACCTCCCCCTCTTCGGATTTTATGCCTTTTACTACCACCCTCTGGGTCCTGCCTTTTAGCCAGTTTCCAACCCATTTTACCACTAAAGAGCCAGCACCCAGATTCCCTAATTTGTTAAGCAACCTTCTATGCAGAACGGTGTCGAAGGCTTTGCTAAAATCCAAGTAGCCCACATCCACCGCCCCTCCCTGATCCACCACCCTGGTCACCCAGTCAAAGAAATCTTTAAGATTAATCTGACAGGACCTTCCCCTCAGTGAATCCATGCTGCCTTGGATCTTTTGCATGGCTTGACTCCAGGAACTCCACTATCCTCTCCTTAAGCAATTAACAATCATTAGAGGGCATCTTAATTTGGGTTACATGACCTAAGTGTATGGGATATGGGTAATAAAATGGCTTAGAAATGCTATACTACCTCTATATTTGTGATACAGTGTGTGTATAGACTCTGGTTTTACACATTTTTGGAATGCTGACCTAAACATTTTGGAGAGTACCCTTTCAAATAAGTCCTGTTACAGTGTGCTCTCAGTGGACATATGACTGAAGATCACAACATGAGGACTTTTTCGTGCATTTTTTTTTTTTGCATTAGAAATACCTAATGTATGGTGTAAAACAGTTTTTTTAACACACGTTGTTTACCTCACATGTTTATCTCTTGGTAACCATGCTACTACCCCATATTATGATCATGGTAGGCATCTTGGATTTTGTCATGTGACTATGATGAGGCTGAAAATGTTAAATAACTGTTTAGACAAGCAAAGATATATGCTTCTGGTGTTAAAAAACAATCTAATTTGTTATTCAGTGTCAAACTGTTTTAGAACACAGTTTGATAAATTAGTATTCTAGGTGGTGATTTTACACGGGTATTTGTGTAAATATTTTGGAAACTTTACATGCTTTGTGGTGTATAAATATTGTTGGTATGAAGCATTTGTCACCAGAAATAGAAAATGATTTGGATTTTTTCCAAAAATATTTGACAATTATTTAACCGGTTCTGGAGTTTTTACAACTTTGAGTATTTGTCTGTAGAAAAAATGCAAATAAAACTGAAATTTCACTAAATAAAGCATATATAATTACTGGTGTACGCTTTTTCCCTTAGGGAAACCTGGTTGTAATTTCCCATTATAACCAGCTGATTATAATGGCAAACACGCGCCAGGTTTCCCTCAGACCACGCATGTGCCAGTCACTGGTCTACTCTGCGACGTTCCCTGGAGCAGTACGGCCACAGACTTCGCAGCCCCTCACAGTCGGCAGTAACTTGATTTTTTTTAAGTAGTCTCATTCTCCACTGACCCAGAAAACAAGAAAATAAGGGAGATGTTAAACGAGCGCCAGATTTCCTTGTCAGCATGTCTTCCCACCTCTTCTACTGGAAGGATGCCACAAGTTTGCAATTGCTGCTCAGTGGTAAATTTAACTTAAAAACAAATACAGACAGTTTCAAAACAAAATCTCCAGTTTTTTTAAATCAAACAAGTAGAACACTCCGGGGGAGCATTGTAACTTGGCAGACCACACAGATGTTGTAACTTGGCAGACGCAGAATGCTGACTGGTCCGCGGCTGCCTGAACACCAGTCTTTTGCTTATTCTATTTTGTATAATTGCTGAAGCGCAAAAAAGCACACTCCAGCAATTATATAAAATAAAATATGGGGTGGTTGAGTAAAATTCGATTTTACACACACTTTCATTGTGGGATGCATTTCATGAACCCCTCTGGCTTTTCCCTCGGGGTTTATATAACATCCCACAACTCAGATGTGTATAAAATCTCATTACACACATCACCCCATACATTATTCTATATATAACTAACATGCTTGACTAAATACATTAAATGATGGTTGTGTTTGGTACTTTTTGCATTAACAAAAAAAAATAAATGGCATTTACTTAAATTCTGTAGTAACATCATAACTGACAGGCATGCCAAAACAAAAATCCACTAGTGTCAGGGATATGCAATTAAAAAACCCAAACACTGGCAGAGTAAGGGTTAAGGGTAAAATGTATGAACAGCAGCAATCATAGTTCATGAAAATCTCTTTAATAATGCGTAAGGCCACTGATTTAGGGTGATTGAAGTAATGAAATTCCATTTTCAAGGCTTGGAATTCCAGGAACTGCACCGGTGATTGTAAGTCAAATTCCTGGATTTTGCCGGGGTTGGTATGTGTACAAATAATCAGAATAAAAGAAAGCTTAACATACAGAGCATTAAATGAAGCAAACTGAAAATAGTACAGGAAGCAATTATAAGAAGAATACAAGTCCTGTAGCTTTACTGATTTGGTATAAAATGCAAAATTCCATAAAATTCTTTGTTTTCACCAGTATGCAGGCAGTCCATGTTCTGGAATTTTACCAGATTTTCTGGTAAAAACACAAAAACCAGTGGCCTTGAAAATAAGATAGTGGTCTTATTCATAGCTGGCAGCAGTCACAAAGTATTGATGACTGTCTGCCCTATATTAGTGTTACACAGCCACCATTTTCATAACCATATAATGTCACTGAGGGTGAAACTTTGCTAAAATATAGTCTACATAAGCACAGAATCACCCTCAGTGACATCTACAAGGTTCTAAAAGTTTTGTGACATAGTAATAACATGGGGCAGACTTAATCATTGATATCTCTGGGCTGTTGCTGCTATAGGTCAACACAGTCCCTCACTTAAAAGAGCTATTAATGGGATTTCAAACCGTGATTGCCACCATTTATAAATGTTTCCCTTAAGTGTAGATATTAGTTCTGTAGTGCTCCACATTGTCAGTGGGTAATCATAACAACTGGGTATAGTGCACCCCTACCAGGGAAATGACACAGCCCAAGCTTTAGAATGTTGGGCACATGAGGATCCCAAGCAGCGGCAACTCCCCAGTTCTGCTGTGCCACTAGAAGGGGACAGAGCTACTTTTATCTTCTCTCTCAAGATTTTCAAGATTTAAGATTTCTGGACTTCTTTTGGGGCTGCAACTCAGCATAGCAGGTCAGGGTTGCCTGTTCCAGTGAGCACCTCTAAATTAAAATTGTGCCTGTTAAGCTTCGTCTTTCAAATTGAATAACCTGCCTTTTTCCTCATCCCTTGTGTGGATTGAGAGCCACTTCTTCCTTATTAGGGTGTTTAATGGTCTACAAGAAAGAAAGAAAGAAAGAAAGAAAAACAAAGGTGTCACAGGTAGGTACATTTTTATTGTTCTGGGAGTGTAGGGTCTGTGGGGAGGGAAGGGGTCCTTCGGCTCTGGTGTTGGTTCTCCCATCCCCCAGCATCAGGTTTCTGTATTTTTAGTATTCTGCAGCTAAATTGTATTTTTTGGGTGATTTTCTCGTCAGACTAGTGTTTTTCCATTTGTGCAGCCACCATTAGGGCTAAGTGCACGCTCCTCCTTCAGGCCGTTTTCCTGCCTGTCTGCTAGGTATGCACCCATGGTGCGTACGCTTGCACAGCACAAGGAGTGTTTGTGCAGCGCAGTCACCCATTGATTACATTGTGCTATTGTGCTTGCACACTTACTGGTGCATGCAGACCTGTGCTGGCACACTAATGACTTGCTTGTGCCCGCAAATGAGCATGCACACCCATTTATTGCTTTTGGTGTGCTAACCACTATATACAATTCTGTGGAGATTTTTTAAGCCCAGGTTCAAAGATAAATTGTTTTATATATTTGACTAGAATCATAGAAATCTGGGAGCAGAAAAGGACCCTCTAACCCATCGAGTCTGCCCCTTCCCCTTACTCATTACCTATGTCACGGGACCTCCCCTTCCCCCTACTTGCCAACCCCTTATGTTTGTCCCATGGCTGCCTGACTACCTCCACCATTTCTGCCCCTACTACTTCCTCTGGTAGTTTATTCCAGGCCTCTATCATGCTCTCCATGAAGTAATGTCCCCACAAATTGTCCCTAAATCTTCCTCCCTCCAATCTTAGACTATGCCCTCTAGTTTTAACCCCCACTTTCCTCTTAACTAAGCTCCCTTCCCTTACCTTATTGATCCCCTTCATGTACTTAAATGTCTCTACCATGTCCCCCCCTCTCCCTTCTAGTCTCCAATGGGTGCAGATCCAGTTCCATCCATCTCTCCTCATATGGCTTCCCCTGCATACCATGCACCATCTTGATTGCCCTTCTCTGCACCTTCTCAAGCCCATCTATGTCCTTGCGTAGGTGTGGTCTCCAGAACTGGACCCAGTACTCCAGGTGCGGCCTCACCATGATTTTATAAAGAGGCATCAGTACTTCCCTCCTTCTGCTTGTTATGCCCCTCCCAATGCACGCCAGCATTCTATTTGCCTTTCCCACTGCTTTGCTGCATTGATGACCTACCTTAAGGTTGTTTGATACTAAGATCCCCAGATCCCTCTCCTGCTCAGTTGGCTTAATTACCTCTCCTCCCAAGAGTGTAAGCTGCTTGCTGGTTCTTATTCCCCATGTGCATCACCGCACACTTGTTAGCACTGAATTCAGCTGTCAGGTTTCCGAACACCCTTCCAGAATCTTCAGGTCTATCCTCATGGCCTCCACCCCCCCCCAAGGGTGTCCACCCTATTGCAGATCTTCATATCGTCTGCAAACAGGCACACCCTCCCCTCCAGCCCATCCGCTATATCACTGATATAGATATTAAAAAGGAGGGGTCTCAGTACTGACCCCTGGTGCACCTCACTTGTCACCCCCATCTCCCTTGAATGTACCCCATTAACCACCACCCTCTGACTTCTGTCCTTCAACCAGTTTTCTACCCACCTAGTTATTTTCTGTCCCACCCCTATGCTTTCCAGCTTATTTACCAGTGTTCTGTGAGGGACAAAGTCGAAGGCCTTCCTGAAGTCTAGTTAGGCCACATCTACTGCCCCTCCCTGATCAACCACTTTCGTCACCCAATCAAAGAACTCTATTAGGTTCATCTGACATGACCTCCCAGTTGTGAAGTCATGCTGCCTATGATCCAGTAGTCCATTGTCTGTCAGGTAGTTTGCCACTCTTTCCTTTAATAGCACCTTCATTACCTTCCCCACCATTGAGGTAAGGCTGACTGGATGATAGTTTCATGTCTCTTCCCTGCTGCCCCCCCCTTATGCAGTGGCACCATGCCCGCCTTCTTCCAGACACTTGGCACCCATCATGTATCTAGGGTAGATAAGCTAAACAGTCTCGCCAGAGGTACCACCAGCTCCTCCTCAGTTCCCAGAGTACCCTAGGATGCAAGCTGTCTGGTCCCATTTCCTTGTCTACCTTCAACCTTCCTAGTTCTTCTTTTACCCTGTCCTTGCTGAACAGGCTGGGATCCACTCCTTTGCCATCCCCTCCCTTCTTCTTTAACTCGGGTCCCTTCCCCTCCCCTTCCACCATAAAGACCGAGCAAAAGTAGCTATTCAGCACCTCTTTCTTCTCAAAGTCTCCTCCACCAGTGCTCCCCCTTCCCCTCTCACCCTCACTATCCCCTGCCTTGCCTTCCTCTTCCCCCCCCATATGCATAAAGAAAGTTTTATCTTCCCTCTTGGCTTGTCTAGCAATTCTGTCTTCTGTATTCACTTTTACTCTCATAATTTTTTGCTCTGCCACCCTCAGCTTCTCTCTATAAATCTCCCTGTCTTCCCTCCTCTGGGTCTTCTTATGTGTTCTGAAAGCATTCTTCTTTCCCTAATTGCCCCCATGATCTCCCTGGTAAACCAGAGTGGCCTCCTTCTTCTTTTGTTTTTTCTACCCTCTTGATGCAGAGCTCCGTGGGTTCCAGTATCCCTCCCTTAATTCCATAATTCCTCCACACCCCCTATTAGCTCCTTACCTTCCATTTCCTCTCTGAAAATACCCCTCATTCTTGCAAAGTCCGCTCGCCGGAAGTTCAGAACCTTTGTGTTGGTTCGATTTGCTTCCTTAACCGTTTGTATCCTGAAACTCACTGTATTGTGGTCGCTCATTCCAAGGCAGTTTCCCACCTCCACTTCTTCCACACTATCCCCGCTGGTGAGGATCACGTCCAGTAAGTTATCCCCATTACCCTGCCACTCCGTTGCCCTGTCTTCCTTGACATACAATGCTAACCCCCCTTCTGCCAGCCCTGTCGCTTCTGAAAGGTCTGTACGCCAGGACTTTTACTTCCCTGGACTGGTGCTCTGACCACCAGGTCTCGGTCATAGCCACAATGTCTAGACCCTATTCCACCATAATGGTTTCCAGGTTCACCATTTTGTTCCCTTAAACTCCTGGCATTTGCTGACAATTCTTTCCACCATACACCCCCTTTACCCTTGCTATCCCTTGCTGCCCTACCTGCCCCATTTCGTGGGGTAGTACTAGCTAGGTTATTCCCTGCTGCTCCATCCCCTGCTCAGTTTAAATGTAAACCCTCCCTTACGTAGCTATCTAATTTATTCTTCAAGACCCTTGTTTCCCCCTTGCTTAAATGTAACATGACAGGAGCATAAAGTTCCTTGTTATCCCACGTCCTACCCCATTCCCCCACCAGTCCGAACCCCATTTCCTTACTCCAACTTCTCAGCCACAAATTGAATTCCTCAATTTTCCCCTTCTGTTCCATACTGGCTTTTGGTACTGGCGGGACTTCAGAAAACAAAACAGTTTTACCCTCCACCTGACAGACCCTAAGCAGCTCCCTGAATCTAGACTGTATTTTTTTCCGTGCTAACTTTCTATTCCTGGCACCATGGCATATCGGAGATGATTAATTTTGAAACAATGTAAGACCTGCAAAAGGGTTATGAGGCCCTCCTCCATGTGTTCCTATTGCACTCACTGTGTTGCTCAGCATAATATTTCTCTAACGGTTACCCCCAGCCGTTCCTCTGAGCTGGGGAGGGGGGCACCTGGTTCTTATATTGACAGTGGCAAAGCAGAATTGTGAAAATTACTTTTGTTGCTCCTGGGTGAGCTTTTGGGCTCTGATGTTCTGCAGGACATCCCAGGAGATACACCTGACCCCAAACTGGGCACCTCAGGTCATGGGGCCCACATAGACATGTTCAGGTGCATCGCAGCAAGGAAAGGCTGAGGAATCAGATGTGCAGGCAGACCCCAATCCTAATTTCTTAGAAGGCCAGGATGAGGATTTCAGGGATCTTGGGGAAACTACTAACCTAAAAACTGCTCTCTGATGAGGAGGACATCCTCTCTGAGGAGGAAAAAGAGGAAGGGGTGTGGATGGAGTCAAAATAAAGGATTCTGATTCCCCCCTTGTTTGACAATAAGTCCTTGTCCTTTTTGATAGCTGAGGCATACAGATCCTTACAGCTTAAGGAGGAGCAGTCCATGGAGATGGAGTCTGTTAATCCAGTCCTGTCTGCATCCTCTTGAACTTTTGCTCCTAATTGTTTCCCAGGTTTTATTCACTGTGACCAAATAATTGAGCAGGAATGGGCAGGTGTGGCTCATACAAAAAATCTTCCCAAACCAAAAACCCAAAATTTCTCCTTTTTTGGGGAAAGATCTCACAGGTGGGAAGCTCCTCCTCTGGTGGACAAGGCCGTTCATAACTTAGAAGGATGTTTACTGAAGGCTCTCTGGAGCTAGCAGATTCTCCTGACAAGTGGGTGGATACCACATTCAGGAGGGCTCTTAGCTCTAATGGCATGAACATTTGTATGTCTTATACTTCATTTTTTGTTGCCAGAGCCTTAAACATCTGGGTTTCCACTTTGGCCAGTTTTGTTCCACCTGATTCGGAAGGTGTGAGCATTTTGCAGTTGGTGGCCATAGCCTCCACCTTTCTTGGTGATTCTGCAGTGGAGAATTTGCACGTCAGCCCGTTTGGCCTATTACATTGCTTCTGCTATGAGGGGCATGTGGCTTAGACATTGATCTGCTGATTGAGTTTCAAAGGCTAAGCTGTTTAACCTCCCCTTTGAGGGAGGCTTATGGTTTGGCCCCTGGATTCTATTGTGAATGATGTCCAGGATAAAAAGGGCCATTTGCTAGTGTCAAAACAACAACACAAGATGACCAGAACCCGAAGAGGTCAAGGTGATGGCCAGCACAGGCAGTCCCAAGGTCCAGGGGGGTTAATTCCTTTTGGAACTTTGGTAACCAGAGAAATAGAGGAGCCTATTCAGTTAACAAAGCTTACTCTAACAGAGGTGCCTTTGCCAGGTGCCATGGAGGAGGACCAGTACAAAAGCCTGGTGCCTCATAATGAAGGTACACGGGCCCATCCCTGCCCCCTTTTCCTTGGTGGAAGACTACAGGAGTTTGTCTCAAGATGGGCCCAGACAACATCAGGTGCCTGGGTTCTGAAAATCCTTCACTTGGCTATGCCATAGAATTCTTATCAGTTCCCACCAAGAGATGCTTTCTGCAGTCCACAGTTTCCAAGGACATGGCAAAATGTCATGAGGTGTCAGAGACCCTGAACCACCTCATTCAAATTGGGACCATTGTGCTGACTCCATCAAGTGAGCTAGGTCTAGGGTTATATTCAGTCTATTTCATAGTTCCAAAGAAACTGGGTGGGGGGGTTCATATCCATTCTGGATCTGAAGCATCTGAACAAGTCTATGACACAAAACTTTCAAGATGGAGTCCCAGAGGTTTATAACCTGGGCTGTACAGCCAGGGGACTTCTTAGCATCCATACATCTGATGGATGCTTACCTTTACATCTCCATCCATCAGTGCCACCAAACATATCTCAGGTTCTCAATTCTGGGTCAACACTTCCAGTACAGGGTGCTTCCGTTCAGCCTTGCAACAGTCTCCTGAGTCTTCTCGAAAGTGTTGATAGTCCTGGTGGCTCAGCTTCAGCAGTAAGGGCATCATGTCTTTCCTTACCCAGACAACCTGCTCATTCATGCACCAATGTTGCCTCTGGCAAAGAGGTTGGTACTCATGACTTTGGAGATCCTAGAGGCATATGGCTGGGTGGCGAACCAAGAGAAGAGCTTTCTCGAGCCATCTCAGTCATTGGAACATCTGGGGGCAGTCTTCAACATGAAACTGGGGAAGGTTTTTCCCTTGCCTTCCTGGAAAGAGACCTTGTTGATGGAAGTCCAGTGGCTCAGGAATCGGTCATTGACCTCTGCCCTCAGTCTGCTGTGGATTCTAGGCCTCATGGTGGCAGCGATAGATTTAGTCCCATGAACCGACTTCCATATGCAGCCCCTTCAAATGAGTCTACTGTCAACTTGGGATCCAGCATCGGAAGATTATCAAACCAGGATCCCCCTCACCCCTCAACTTTGTCACTCCCCGAGTTGGTGGGTGGATGTGCAGAATCTGAGCAAGGGGTTCCTCTGGAACTTCTTCCCAGAGTTAATTATCACAATGGATGCCAGTCTGCATGGGTGGGGGCAGTCCTGAACCAACTTCCCACTCAGGGGACTTGGTCAGCACAGGAACAGCATCTCCACATAAATGTTCTGGAGATGCAGGTGGTCCCCTTGCTCTCCTGCAATTTCAAGACCTTCTGCAAAACAGCGTGATAAAAGCAAGGTCAGACAATGCGGTCATGATGGCGTACATAAACAATCAAGGAGGCACAAAAAGCTGGGAGATGCTTCGAGAGGCTTCCGACCTCCTCAGGTGGGCAGAGGAGAATCTTCTCTCTCTCTGACGGCAGTACACCCGACAGGGCAGTTGAACATTCAGATAGACTGGCTAAGTCATGAAAGTGTTCATTCCTGAGTATGGAAGTTGAACCTAGAGGTGTTTGAACTCCTGTGTAACCGGTTCAGTCGACTGCTGATAGATCTGTTTGCATCCAGGCAAAATGCTCAGATCCAAAGGTTCTTCAGCCACTTCCGGTATCTACAGGCTGAAGCCATGGACACTCTGACATAAGACTGGTCCTTTAGCAGAGCTTATGCCTTTCCTCCACTACCGCTCCTTCCGAAGGTCTTAAAAAAATAAGACACTCAAGAGGAAACTTTCTCCTAATAGCTCCAGAGTGACTGAGATGACCGAGGTTCTCTGATCTAGTGAACCTAGCTCAGCAAGTACCCTTCTGCCTTCCAGTGTGAAGAGACCTTCTGTTACAGAGTCCTAGTCTCCACCGTAATCCAGGAGTAATGCAGCTCGTGGCCTGACTCCTGAAAGGAGGAGGCTCCTAAAATTAGGTTTCTCTAAGAAAGCAGTTGAAACCTTGATGGCTGCCAGAAAGACTTCTACGTCTGCAGCTTACCCTTGGATATGGACTACTTTTTAATCTTGGATCAAAGAGAAATATTTTAAGCCTTCAAAGGCCTCAATTCCTCAGATTTTGGATTTTTTCCAGGAAAGCGTGGTGAAAGGGTTGGCACTGAGTACGCTGAGAGGCCAGGTATCTGCTCTTGGAGTGTCCTTGGATTTTCCCTAGGGACTTATAGTGAGGTCATTCATTTCTTATGCGCGGTTAGCAGCAGTCATCCGATATTCCAATCCAGAGTTCTGCCCTGGGATCTTAATTTGGTTCTGAATGTGCTCTGTAAGGAGCCTTTTGAATCCTATCATCCATGTGTTGTCTCACAAAGTGTGTTTCTTGGTGGCCATGTGTTCAGCCAGAAGAACCGGTGAACTCCAGGCCTTGTCTCACAAGGAGCTGTACCTGATTATGCATAAAGACAAGATGGTACTCCGAATGGTTCCGACTTTTGTTCTCAAGGTACCCACAGCTTTCCATGTGAACCAGGAAATATGCCTTCCTTCCTTCCTTCTGTCTGCAACCTTCTCACTCCAAGGAGAAGGAATTGCACAAGCTAGATTTGTGACAGGCAGTTAGGATATATCTTGAAGGACGGCTGCGTTCCGATAGGCAGATACTCAGTTTTTTTTTTTTGAGCAGCTGAGCAGGGTCAAAAAGCCTCTAAGGCCACCCTAGGTAGGTGGGTGAAAGCTTGCATTGCTAAGACGTATGTTTTGGAAAAAAAAGAGTCCTCTGGCTCTCATCAAGGCTCACTCCACCAGGGCTATGGCAACATTTTGGGCGGAAAGAGGCGAAGCCTCAATTTTAAAGCTATGCAAGGCAGCTACATGGTCCTCTGTCCGCATGTTCATGAAACATTATAAATTGATTGTTCAGGAGTTCTGCTGATGCAGCTTTTGGTCGCAGAGTACTGCGGGCAGCAGTTTACAAGTAATTCTTAGTGCTTGCCTCTGGCATATGGGATAATATTTTTCCTCCTCCTCCCAGTTATCTGGGTACTACTTCTTAGAACCCAGTTGTTATGATTACCTGTTGACAATGTGGAGTGCTACAGAAAGAAGAAATTTCTTCATACTTACCGTAACTTCCTTTTCTATTAGCTCCAACATTGTCAATGGGGCCCACCCTGGAGCCTAGCTCCTGTGGGAGAATCTTATCCGGTATGCTAGGAGGGATGTCCTGCTTGACAAAATCTCCTATTTTTGGACATCTCTCTATGCTGCTGCACTGCGTTCATATATACATAAAATAAAAAAAAAGAAAAAAGAAAAGGTTTTTCAGTAAATCGTCGACTGCAGGTTATCAGGTTTTGTTATATTTTTAAGGTGTTTGTTCCTTGCTACAGGTAGTCTCACTGAATGTAGTGTTGCCTGGAAGTTACTGTATGTATCATTATGTGATCAGCTTCAGTTCCCAGATCTGCGTCTGATGTAGAGAGTGCCTTGTGGCCTGATTATTCCTTCTTGCAAGGAGAACCAAATTTTCCGAACTTTGAGTCCAATGAACAGTATTTCTTCCTCGAATATCTGCCAGGAAGGTAACAAAGCATTTATTTACAATATTAAGGAATGTTATATAATATATGAAAATGCGTAGCCACTATGGCACTGTGAAGTTTGTAGTGACTGGGAGTTGCTGCTGTTTGGAATCCTCATGTGCCCAACATTCTAAAGCATGGGAAGTGCAATTCCCCTGGTAGGGGTGCACTATACCCAGTTGTTATGATTACCCATTGACAGTGTTGGAGCTAACAGAAAAGGAAATTACGGTAAGAATGAAGTCAATTTCTTCTATGATTTATTGTAACAGAATGGCTTGCAACAGGTTATTAACAACTTTTCTGCGTACACTATTGTGCTTCTAATGAGCTTTTAAGTTGTCTGGTTGTCGTGCCAACATGTACATTAGTAGTCTATTGGGATGTTAATGGATATAGACCATAATCTTGGTGTTATAGTTGATATACTCTTTCACTTTGAATCCATGGTCAGTGTGTGGGTGGTTAAATGTTTCTGGTCTCTGTCGTTACAATGGAGTATTAAAGTCACAGTGAAGTTCCCGTGTGGTGCAGTCAACAATATTGACAGTACAGTATTCGAATAATGTTGTCTGCTTCACACAATTTATCACTGAGATTTCTTAGGCAGTTTTCTTTGAACCAGTTGCAGCAGTTTCTAAAAATGTGTTTTGCCATGTGTACAAGACACTGCATGAAATTTAGCCAGACTAAAATAGCCCCTTATATAATAGTTGAACTGACGTATTCATGGACTGTGAATTGGCTAATGGTATATGCTACAAAAATGCTGCAGTATGTTTACTAATTGGACACTGATCCAGGCAGGGGGCCAGAATATTAAAGGATATTTTGTTTCCTTTCTTTTAACTCAAACTTTGAGTTTTAACTTTTAGACGTTTACCAACAATACACGTTGACAAAAGCACTGACATGGCACAGTTTGTCCGTTGAGCAACTCATGACTTACAGCAGACAAAATATCACTAATACAAACACAGGTACAGCAGTTATGGTATATACTGTACAAGAACTGACTACACCTTCTAATGATACTCCCTAATGGACATCTGATACAGTGGAAAAAGGACTAAATCAGAAATTTAATAAAGTGGTTGGGAAGTAATGAAGTAGTTCAAACTCACACAACTATCTGGGAGAGGGTAGCTCCTGATCATTGTGGCCCTTATCTCCTCCCATTCCTAATTTTCTGGGCAGGACAGACATGTATGATGAGCTTGTAAGACTTGTAATGGCTGTTTCTATTTCAAAAGGTGGCAAAATGATGTCCTGCCACAGGAGCCGCTGGCTCAGGTCTCCTGTGGCAAGGCAGTGAACAAAAAGGGAGAGTTCCTCCCCATAGCTGTTGGGCCATTGAAGATGGATGGTGTCTTCCCCCACCACACACACACAAACACACACACTCCCCACACCTACATTAAAAAGAGAAAAGCAGCCCCTGCCGCTAGTAGGGTGTGTGCTTCTGCTGCTGTCAGTGGGGACTCTCACACAAGAGGCGATTAGTGTCCACTGCTGCTCTCATATATGGCCGCTAAATGGCTGTTACGGTCTAGATTTTGATTGGCACTTTCAGACTGGGGCATTGCAAGTATTCATGCTCCAAGGTTCTACAATGACAATTACCAAAGATTAGCTGACTATGTGGGGTATGCAGAACTACCAGTACTACTAGGATTGTTCCTTATGTGATGTCAGTGGCCAAGGAATCATGGGATATTTGTGGCATAAAGTGTCTACTATATGGGACCTCTCATTCTTGCCATCTAAACTTTTAAAGTAGAGAATGGGTCCAACTCCCTAGCAATGCTTTCCAGGGGCTAACTGCATTGAAGCTCTATGGATTTGGAGATGGATTTTCAGCCAGTTGTGGCATGATTCAGCTGCACTTGCAGTAGTTAGGACAAGACTGATAGACCACTGAAAATGTGGGCCATCTTCTTGTCACAAGTGCTGCAAGTTGCATGGCATAAATTATGCATGTGTCATCTTTTGGCTGTAAAATGAGAAAAGTGTTGTAAATGCATCAGACTCCTTAAAAAATGCCCTGCAAACATTCTGACATATTTACAGGAAGTTAGCTGTGGCAGTACACTCGCAGTACACCTGCCACAAGTGCTGGGTCCAGACCTTTAAAAATCCAGGCCTTTATCTAGTGGTGAAGTGAATTGTCCCCATGACTGCTGAGCCAACTGCCATGTAACAGATCTGAAACTGGAGAGATCTTCTTTGAGGATAACTCCTCCATTAGGCCACACCCTTGGAACTGTAAGTTGTCAGCATCAGGATCACATGGAAACATTTTGCTAGCTGGGGTCCGCCCACAATGACTTGCAGTGCCGATGCATATATTACATGGGCAGCCCCAAAATGCTTCATTTTTTTCTCCTGCTGTCAATCATCCATGTCGAACCTGTTGAAGAGAAATGACAAAAACCATGCCCTTATTGATGGTCATACAGTTACCCATCTAGAGATGTCCTCTACTTTTCTGAGAGGTATCCTGCATATGAACCTCCTATCCATAATCCAGTCCCACCTTGGGACAATTTCATACATGAGAAATTGACATTGGCTCCTTTTGAGCTTCCTGTGACTTGTCGCTTATGTTTCTTGTCATGGAAAAAATTCATTTTTAGTTGCTATGACTTCTGCTTGGAGGATTTCTGAGCTTCAGGCTTTGATGTGTGAGCCAACTTACTTGATTCTTCACAAAGACAGAGTCTCTTTGCATACGAATCCTAAGTTTCTACCGAAGGTGGTATCTGAATTAACACTGAACCAAACAATACACCTTCCTGTTCACTGTCCTGAGCATGCCAACCAGGGTGAGGCATTGCTCCGTACTGTTGATGTACACAGAACACTGAGACATTATGTTACTCACACTAAAGACTTCAGGACGTCTTCTCAGCTTTTCGTTTCATTCACCCTGGGAAAGAGGGCATTCCTGTGTCCAAACAATGCCAGTCCAAATGTCTGGCTAATTGTATTATGTTTTGTTATAAGAAGTATGAAAAGAACTTCCTGGTACTGTTTGTGGTCACTCCACAAGGGGTATGGCCACTTCTGTTACCTGTTTCAGACATGTCCCTGTGGCTGCCATATGTGCTGTAGCCACGTGGAGCACTTTACACACATTCACTGAATATTACAAGGGGATTGGTGGCCTTCTCAGAGGTACACCCAGTACCCTGTGTGAGTACAGCAAGGAAAGGAAGGATAGATGAGTTTAATACTTGGCTGGGGGAATGATGTCACTCAAGGGGGTATGGCTTGGTGGGTGGCTAGGGTAGAACCTGGGACACGAATGACCTGTATGCCGGTGACAGACTACACCTGAACAAGGAGGGGAAAGTGGTACTGAAGCAGAAGATAGAGGAGTATGCAGAAACAAAGATGAATTTAAGCTAGAAGGAGGGGTGGCGAGTGGTCAGCTGGTAGACAGGGGTCCCGGAGAGGGGGGCCTGACAAGCTTACCCCCCTAATTAATGGGGAAGGCAAAGAGGAGGGACATGGGGGGAAGGGAGGAGAGGGGGTTAGAGAGAGGAAGGGAGTTGGTTGGAGAGTGGTCTTACGGAATGCGAGGAGCCTTGGAAACAAGTCAGCTGAGTTTCAGGCCCTATTGGCAGAGGGGAGGGTGGACATTGTGGCCATCACAGAAATGTAGGCCACCCAGTGCCAGGACTGGGAGTTGATGGTCCCGGGGTATAGGATATTCAGAAAGGATAAGACCAAGGGGAGAGGGGGAAGGGTGACGATCTATGTACGGGAAGGGATAAGGTACACAAGGGATGAGGGGGAAGAGGGCAAAACAGAGGATCTATGGATGCATTTTCAGGACTCAAAAGGCAGGACACTGAGGATGGGGGTAGTTTATAGACTGCCAGCTCAACTGGAGGACCTGGACAGGGAGTTAGCTGAGCAAATCCAAAGGGTCTGCTGGAAGGGTGACACAGTGGTGGTGGGGCACTTCAACCTACCTGGAGTGGATTGGAGTACCCTAACCACCACAAGTGCAAGGGAGCAAGTCCTGTTAGAGGCATTTCAGGACAGCTTCTTGATGCAGTTGATCCATGGGCCAACTCGGATAGGAAATTCTCTGGACCTTGTATTGTCCAGTGGAGAAATGGTAAGGGATCTGGGGGTGGAGGAACCACTAGCGGGGAGTGATCACTGCTTGGTATGGTTCACACTCAACATGGGGAGGGAGGCTGGTGGTACAGGTACCAATGTGATTGACTTTAGGCAGGTGGACTTTAGAAACATGGGGTAAATTCTGGCGGGGCACCTGGAGGGGATTCAACCAGGCTGGGACACAAGCCAGAAGTGAGATGTCATAAAAAAGGGGCTAGTGGAGGCTACAGGGGCATGTACTAAAACACAGAACAAGAAAGGGAGGGCCAAGAAGCCCAGTTGGATGACTCGGGAGGTCAGGGAGGGGGTGAGGGCCAAGATAGAGGCATTCTGAAGGTTCAAAAAGTCAGGGAGGGGAGAAGACAAGGAGATGTACACAAAGAAATCCAGAGAGGCTGCCAAACTAGTCAGAGCAGCCAAGGCTTTCAGGGAGCTGAGGCTGGCACAGGGTATTAAAAATGGAGAAAAGGATTTATTCAGATACATAAGGGAAAGAAGGAACAACAAGGTCCAAATAGTGAGGATAAAAAAGGATGGGGGGTGAGTGGAAAGAGGGGAGGATCAGGTAGGGGCATTAAATGAATACTTCTGTTTTTTATTGATGCAAGAGACAATGGGGCGGGTACCACAGGGGAGGGGTGTGGAAGGCAGGGGAGCAGGGGGTAACAGATGCAAGGATTATTGAGGACAGGGGTGGCGGAGGAGGTTGCTCATCTCCAGGCTGAGTTGGCCAGGATTTGTGGGACCTCCTCTTCCATCCAGGGACCACCAGTGCCACTGCCGTTGCCTCAGAGGTTGCCAAGAAAAAGGAGCGGTTGGACCACAGTGGGCTCAGGGAAGGTGACGGTGGTGGAACAGACGCACACCCCTCCAGTTGTACCTCTCCACAATTCTTATGCCATTCTGGCAACGTGTGGTTCCTCTATGGAGGCACCTGCAGTGGAGACCAAGGAGGATGCTGGGAACCTCCACAAAGGAGACCCACAGGAGGGTGGCAGGGGACCCTGCAGGGGAAGGAAACAACTCCTGGTGGGTGACTCCATTGTTAGGAAGGTAGAACTTGGGGAGGAAGGGGAGAGGGAGGTAAGGTGCCTGCCTGGCGCCATGGCTTGGAGGGACAGGGAGCAAATCCTCAGGATTGCTGGAGCAGCTGCACAGGGAAGGGAGCTGGATGTCATTGTCCACCTAGGGACAAATGACCTGGCTAAGAAAGGGATTAGAGAAGTGCAGGAAGAGTTTGTGGAATTGGGGAAGGGCCTTAGACAAGTAGCATGCACAGTAACCTTCTTGAAGGTGCTGCCCTTCTATGGTGTAGGAGAGGCTAGGATGTTCTGCACCATGGGATTCAATCAGTGGTTGAAAAACTGGTGTGGAGCTCAGGAATTTGGCTTCACTGGGGACTGGGAGTCCACCTGGAGTGATGTAAGCCTATACTGGCATGATGGGCTGCATCTGTCCAGGAGGGGAACCAGGATCGTAGGTGATAGGTTTAAATGCTTCATTGACAAGTATTTAAACTAGCCAAGGGGGGAGGCACTGGAAAGGAGCAGGGAAATCCTAGCCCTCCCCAAAAAAAATCACGGTAGTAAGTGCGGTAAACACCAACATAGAGGTGTTGATAGGGAGAAGGGCAGGGGTAAATGAAGAAAGTGACAAAGGCAAGAAGGGCAGGATGGGGCAAAAAGGAGTAAGGCCATCAGGAAATGGAGGGTAATGAGTACCAATGCTCGTAGTCTGGGCAACAAGCTCCCTGAGCTGGTGGCCTTGATGGAAGAGGGATGCCTGGATATCGTAGCAGTCACAGAAACATGGTACACAGAGAAGCATTACTGGGATGTTAACATACCAGGGTACATAACCTACAGGAGAGACATGCAGGGGAGAAGAGAGGGAGGAGTAGCTCTCTATGTAAAGGAAGGGATAAAAGCAACTGAACAAAAGAGTAAACAGGGTGGAGAGGAGGCACTGTGGGTCACCTTGGAGACTGGAAAGGGCACCACAATCCGCACAGGGGTTGTGTACAGACCCCCATGTCAGGGGGAGGGAATGGACAAGGATATGATAGAAGGCAATCTTAGAATGGCAGAGAAAGGGGAGATACTGTTGATGGGAGACCTGAATATGCCAGATGTTAACTGGAGCACATTTTCTGCAACCACATCCAAGAGCAGGGCCATTCTTGATGCCCTACAGGTGGCAGGCCTCAGACAGCTAGTTTCGGAACCCATTCATGAGGGAGCAATCTTAGACCTCATACTCTCAAATGGGGCAGTGAGAGATCTCAGATCTAGAAGTGGGTTGCCATCTGGGAACAAGTGACCATCAAACAGTGTGGTTCACATTAAACTCAGCTACAGAGTCAAGCCATACAAAAGTGAGGGTACTGGACTTGGAGGCTGACTTTGGCAAGATGGGAGAGTGCCTCAGAAAAGCACTAGCAAACAGGCTAGAAGGAGGTGTGGAGCAACAATGGGAATCATCAAAACTGCCACCACAGAGGCAAAGCCTTTGTGTAAAGCAAATAAACAAATCAAACGAAAGAAAAAGCCGCTATGGTTCTCAAAAGAGGTGGCTGTGAAAGTCAGGAAGAAAAAGATAGCATTCCGGAAGTATAAGGAAACACAGAAGGAGCAGGACAGAGAGCTGTACCAGTTAATGCAGAAGGAAGCAGGGAGGGAACTCAGAATAGCAAAGGCCCAAACTGAGGAAAAGATAGCTAACTTGGTTAAGAAGGGGGATAAAACCTTTTATAGGTACATAAGCAAGCATAGAAAGACAAAGGGAGGGATACTGAGGCTGAATAGAATGAAAGGTGGGTGGGCAGAGGGGGACAGTGAAAAAGCAGGGATACTGAATGAATATTTCTGCTCAGTATTCACAAAAGAGGAGGGGGAAGTGCCTAATCTAATTAACAGAAGCACTCTTGATAGGGGGGTCGATCCCAGTCCTTTCACAGAAGATAGGGTTCTGCAAGAACTCCTAAAACTGAAGGTGGACAAAGCAATGGGGCCTGATGGAATTCACCCTAGAATTCTAAAAGAATTAAGGGGGAACTAGTGAAACCACTGGCTACTCTTTAATAAATCATGGGAGGATGGTGTGGTACCCAGGACTGGAGGAAGGCGGATGTGATTCCCTTCACAAAGTGGGACCAAGACAGAGGTAGGAAACTACAGACCTGTCAGTTTGACCTCAGTGGTAGGGAAAGTGATGGAGTCACTTCTGAAGGAAAGAATAGTTGAGTACCTAGAGGCCAATGGGGCATAGGACCCAAGGCAGCTTGGGTTCACAGTGGGAAGGTCATGTCAGACGAATCTAATAGATTTCTTTGACTGGGTGACCAAAGTAGTAGACCAGAGAGGGGCTGTGGATATAGCCTACCTAGACTATAGCAAGGCATTTGACACAGTCCCACACGAAAGATTAATAGTCAAATTAACCAGCCTGGGAGTGGGTCCTAGGGTGGTAGCCTGGGTCAAAACATTGGCTGGACAACAGGACACAGAAGGTAATTGTAAATGGAGTCCACTCTGAAAGAAAGAGGGGTTACTAGGTGGGCACCGCGAGGGTTCAGTATTAGGTCCAGTCCTTTTAATGTCTTCATAAGTGACATTGCAGAGGGACTGGAAGGAAAAGTATGCCTCTTTGCAGATGACACAAAGATCTGCAACAGGGTTGATACACAAGGAGGCGTGGAAATGATGAGAAGCGACTTGGCAAGGTTGGAGGAATGGTCAGAAGTATGGCAGCTAGGATTCAATGCAAAGAAGTGTAAAATAATGCACCTGGGAAACAAGAACCCAGGGGAAGAATACACAATGGGTGGGAGGTAGTAATAACAACAAAAAGGAAAGGGACCTGGGGATAATCATATCAGATGACCTTAAGGTTAGCAATCAATGGAGAAGGCAGTAGGGAGGGCTGGGGGTATACTGGGATGCATAGGAGAGGCATCAGCAGCAGAAAACAGGAAGATGTTATCCCTCTGTACAGACAGTTGATGAGACCCCATCTGGAGTACTGCATCCAGTTCTGGAGACCCCATCTCCACAAGGACATAGACAGGATAGAGGCAGTCCAGAGGAGGGCAACTAAAATGATGCAGGGTCTGCAAGAGAAGCCATATGAGGAGAGACTAAAGGAGCTTAATATGTATACCCTTGAGGAAAGAAGGAAGAGGGGGACATGATAAAAACTTTTAAGTACCTCAGTGGAATCAACAAAGTCCAAGAGGGTAGCATTTTCAGAAAAGAGACGCAAGAACAAGGGACATAATTTAAAGATAGAGGGGGCGGTTCAGGAGCAATGTGAGGAAGTATTATTTCACAGAGAGGGTAGTGGATGCATGGAACAGCCTTCCTGAGGAGGTTGTGGGGACTAAAACTGTGGGAGAATTCAAGAATGCATGGGACAGACATAAGGCAATTCTTGTAGGGGGTAGGAAGAAATAGGCTGTTGGTTAACGAAGATCTGCGGCCTATCCTGTAGGTAGTGAAATGGGCAGACTAGATGGGCCAAGCAGTCCTTATCTGTTGTCAAAGTCTATGTTTCTAGGGTACTGGAAGGACTGAGGGCACTGAGGGTGGACAAGGCACCTGGGCCAGGCGACATTCACCCTAGGGTACTCAAGGAGCTGGCTGAGGTTCTGGCAGGGCCACTGGCTGACCTGTTCAATACCTCCCTGGACGTGGGATGCGTACCACAGAACTGGAGGATGGCACATGTGATGTCCATCCACAAAGGTTGCCCAAAGGATGAACCAGGAAACTACAGGCCAGTGAGCCTCTCATCAATCGTGGGGAAGCTCATGGAGACAATTCTGAAAGGGAGGTTGGTGACCTTTTTGGAGGACAGTGGACTCTAGGATGGGTAACATGGGTTTGTCTAGGGCAAATCCTGCCAGACCAATCTCATTGAGTACTATGATTGGGTGACAAGGGAACTAGACAAGGGCCTTGCAGTGGATGTCCTGTATTTGGATTTCAGCAAGACCTTTGACTCTGTGCCGCATGGGAGACTGGGGGGAAGCTGGAAGCTGTAGAGTCAGGAGAGAAGATGGTGAAATGGATAACGAATTGGTTAAGGGGTAGGCAGCAGAGTGTGGTAGTGGGAGGGGAACTCGCAGTACCGAGGGCAGTGACGAGTGGAGTGCCACTGGGATCAGTGTTGGGGCTGGTGTTGTTCTGGTTATTCATAGCTGATGTCTCACATGGGATCCGAAGTAAGATCAGTCTGTTTGCACACAACACCAAAATGGGGGTGGTGGTTGATGACATTGAGGGATTGAAGGGGCTACAGGATGACCTAACTAAACAGCCGGAATGGACAGAAACATGGCAGCTGGGGTTCAGTGCCAAGAAGTGCAAGGCAATGCACTTCGGAGCAAAGAACCAGGGGAGGGACTATCAGCTGGGAGGGGTAGAGTTGGGTAGCACCAAGGAGGAAAAGGACCTAGGGATACTTATAATGGGGAGCATGAACAACTCTGCTCAGTATAGGAAGGCAGCAGCTAAGGCCAACAAGATGCTGGGGTGCACAGCCAGGGGAATCTCCTCCAGAAGTAGGGAGGTAATCCTTCCTCTGTACAGGTCAATGGTCAGGTCGCACCTGGAGTACTGCATGCAGTTCTGGCACCCGTACCTAAAGAAGGATGTCAGATTGTTGGAGAGAGTGCAGCATAGAGCAACAAAGATGATCCAGGGATTGGAGGGCAAGCCCTACGAGGAAAGGCTGAGCGAGCTAGATATGTATTCCTTGGAGGAGAGGAGGGATGGGGTGACATGATTTAGACCTTTAACTACTTGAAAGGGATAAACAAGACTCAAACAGAGGGGATCTCCCAATTAAGAAGAGGAAGGGACACGAAAGGGCACATTCTCAGACTGGAGGGGGGAAGATTCCTGGTGGCCTGTAAGACAGTGGACAGTTTCAAGAAAGGATGCAACGAGGGTGAGGGTGAGGGTAAATCTAAGGTGGGGAGAAGTGGGAGGAGAACTGCGAGATGAGCGGCTAACTGCACAATCGAGCAGACTCAACAGAACGTGAGGCCTTTTTCTGCTGGCATCTTCATATGTTCGTATCACAGTCTGGACATCGTCGCTTGCAGATGTACTGGCTTTGGGCTTACTGTATTGCAAGGCCTTCTGTCCTGGTCACATATCAGACTGTGCCATTCCCCTAGGCTGCTTTGTACTACTTGGAAATCATTCTAAAGATGTGGCCTAATGGAGGAGATATCCTCAATGAAGATAGAATAGTTATGTAAGAACTTATCATAACAGTAGATCTTCGAGATAATCTCTGCCGTTTGGTCATGCCGTACCCTTCCCCCTTCCCTGTTTATCTTCTGTTATATCAGATGCTATGCCTAAGGCCTCATTCCATGTGTCTTATCTCCATTCCCATGCCTCTCCTTATTTGCCTAGTACTGGCTTGATCTCTTGGTTCCTCATGGTAAGAGGCCCTCTGAGGCTAATCTCCAGTGGGGAACTGAGGCATGTTGGGGCTGACCATGTCATATATGCATCGACGTTGCACATTATTGTGGGTGGCCCCCTGCTAGTAAAGCTTCCATGTGGACCTGACGATGACAGCTTGCAGTTCCAAAGGTTGGCCTAATGGAGGAGATGCTCTTGAAGATCTACTGTTATGGTAAGTTCTTACAGAACTGTTCTTTACTTCCAACTCTATAGACCAGTGACAAATTCTCAAAAATCCTATGAGGCTTTTATAGTCTAATTTCGATTTAGAAATTCAAGTAAAGTCAAAGCTTCATATCCTGTAATCATATTATGGACGCATCAACAATAGCGAATGGCCTTATCTGGTACCACTCTGGTAGCCATATTATGAGTTACCTGTAGATCAGGTGGCAAAAACTTTCTAAAACCCATGCCATGTCCGACCAAGGTCTTGTCCATAAGAAAAAATAAGGAAAGACTGGTACCTTCACTTTTCTGCCATTTCTACTTTGGGAACTCAATCACTTCAGTTTCTTTTAAGAAAAGGAACTCTGTCCCTCCTCAGTGTGATCTCTGCCTGAGATTGCCTTAAGGAAAAGTTATTTCATCTTGCTCCTTTCAGTTTGAATAATCATCACATGATTACTGCGATCATGCTCTGTGACTGTCAGACAGTGGCCAGCAGAGTAGATGAGTGGAGGGCTGTGCTGGCTGCCACTGTGAGCTCTTCCTACTGATGAGGGGCAACTGGGGTGGGCAGGATGGGGGCAGTGGTAAGCAAGAGGGTGAGTGTTTGTTGATAATTGGAGGGAGGTCCACTAGACACCAGGGGAGAAAATAATAAAAAGCACCATGGGTGATTGGGACAGGGGTACAATAGATTACCTGAGCTTCAGTGAATAACTACAGCATGGGTGAGTGGGGGAGGGTGGGCCATTACACACAGGGAAGTGTTACCATCATCACCCTACATCAAAACCAGGGGTCCACTGTGCCCATGCAAATAAGCCCATAATGGGCATGCAGATGCCCCCTTAGCACCTTGCATGCCCAATGAGCTGATTTGCATGCTCAGGCTGAATACGGCCCACAAGAGCTCTGGCGCTATCCTGTTTTAAGCAGCGCTGTCTCCTGTGGTTCATAAGCAGCCTTGGTCCATGTAGGTACAGTGCATATTCACTTAGCACTGCACTGACATGGCCTGATATTCAGTTAGCGCGTTCTGGCTTGCGCTAACTGGCTGAATACTGCTTGGAGCTGGCCATGCGCTATCGCAAGTCCAGAACAACAGTCTGTGCAATGCTTGCAGCTGGCTCTGAATATGTGGCACAGAACTGCTAAAAAACAAACAAAAAAAAAACAGTGATGGCATTGTTTGCCCACTAACAAATACTGCTGCTTTAAGTAAAAAAAGGTGGAAACATTAAAAAATACATTTTATTTCAGTTGTTAAGGTGCTTTCTTCACACAATCTCTACATTCTCAGGATGGAAACTATCTTGAGGATGCAGGGACCAGATCCCTCCTTGAATTACCTTTTTGTTTAATATACTGAAGTTGTTTCTAGAGCACTGGGCCTTGAAATTACTGTGACCTTAGCAGGCATCTGCTTCTATATGTTCTTTATTAAGTTGCAGTCAAGTGGTCTCACTGTTTCTGAACATGCGTGCAGCCGTATTTGAGAATTATGAGACTGGCTAGCCAAGTAGTAACTATTTTTGCTGCTTAAATTTTTGTAGATTTTCTGAATAATGATGTCCTGAGGCTTTGGCATGCTGTTTGGGGCTTCCTTAACTGGCTTTCAATATTCTGTTTGTATAAAAGTCTCTAACCCCTTAATGAAGTAAGTTTGTTGCTTTTGAGAAAACCATGAAAAACATAACATTTAGACACAATTCAAGCAACAAAAAATAAAAACAGGGAGATCCTCAGGGGCCTTACTACACCCCTGACCATGGGGGAAACCTAGTACCGCCAACACCCTGTCATGCTGTATTGCTTAATGAGTTCAGTGATGGAGAAAGGGGACTAGGATCCTGTTAACATGTAAATGAACCTGGTCATAACTAATCGAAGGACTAGAAATACAGATAATCAGCAACCCATTTAAGCAATCGAGTCAGTGCAACAAGGCCAATAGCAAGGCTAACGGGATGCTGGGATGTATCAGGAGGGGCACTGATGGCAGAAGAAAAGAGGTCATGCCTCCCCTCTACAAATCCCTGGTGAGGTCTCACCTAGAGTACTGCACCCAGTTCTGGAGTCCTCACCTCAGACAGGACAAGGATAGATTGGAGACTGTGCATTGCAGAGTAACAAAAATGATCCAAGGCCAGCAGGGCGGATCCTATGAGGAGCTCCTCAAGGTACAAATATGTACTCACTGGAAACGAAAAGGGAGAGGGGAGATATGATTCAGACTTTCAAGTTCCCTAATGGAATTAACAAAGTTAACTGCAGGGAACTATTTAGCCTGAACATTAACTCATGGTCTCATGCACATGGGTGAAAAATAACATGAGAGAGGTTCAGGAGGGATGTGAGAATGCACTATATTATGGAACGGGTGGTGGAACCATGGAACAGTCTGTCAGCCGAGTTGGTGGGTGCAAAAACAGTTAGGGGATTCAAGCAGGGCTGGAATAGAATGAAGGGTATAGTGGTTGCTCAGAATGACAGAATCAAGGAGGAAAATGAGGGGGAGGACAAGGAGAGTTAGTACCCAGAGAAACAATCGGATCTAGGGCTTATAGAGAACTTGGGCAGTCTGGATGGATCATTGACCTTTTTCTGCTGTCATTGTCTATGTTTCTACTGAATGTGTCTATAATCTGTCAAATGTAAGGTGAACTGTGACTACACAGTGTTCCTGATTGCCCAAATATATAGAGTAGTGGTAAATGGGGGTGGAGCCATTGTGGGGGGTGGAGTCAAAATGGGGGGCAGAGTCAGCCATGGGACACATGGAATGCATAAATGGACTAAAACATAGGACTATAAGCTGAGTAGGGTATTTATTTATTTATGGTCACCCCAGACTTCCTCCTTGTTCCCTGTCTCCTCTCTACCACAGCAACTGGTTGCTATGCAGCACCAAAAGTGAGACCTTTACTTTTTCCCACAAGAGGAACAAATTACATGCAACCTGTTGAATTTTTTTTTTGGTAATGTTACAGAAAGCATGCCACTCAAGTTTTCCATCTTTTTTTAATGCAGCCTCTCTGCAATCTAGCAGCAAGTTGCCACAGCTACCTGGATGGCCTGTGGGAGACCCTGTGATCCCGCGACATCCCCCTACACACACACACTCACAAATTCAGAGTGCAGGGTTTTCAAAGAGCAACCTTTTTCCCCTTTCAATAGTTTGTAATCTTTTCTCAACCTAGGACTAAACTGACTAAGTATTCCTCTGAGTTGCGCTGATGAGGATGCAATGTGTGACCATCCTTACCACCAATGGCATGACTGCAATGTATAAAAGCAAACCTTTGAGTGGCAGCAGACTACAAAATGGGCACTTACCAGAATGGTGCTGCTCCATTCATAGGACTGCTGGGCTGTCCATCTACCTTTGTGCTCTCTGACTGGCTCCAACATTTGCGCTCACCAGTAGTGCTGCCCACCTCCCAGCTCCTCATGTGATCTGCCAGAAAGACAGAAGAACAGTAGGTGCACGAAAGTGCTAGCAGATGCCAGAGTCAGCTGTGTTGAAGCATGGTCACCTGACGTGCTGGCATGTAGGATTGGAGTCCCCCCCATGTACTTGCATGTGCGCAAACTCCTAGCACGAGTTTAAAGGGAAAGTCAGGCTATTCAGCAAGGCGGCTGAATAGTGAGGTGGTGGCTCCACAAAAAAGAGTGGCGACAAGGCAAAATGAGAGGCAGCTATGTTAGGTAGCATGGCGGCCCACCTCTCCATTTTAGTGAATGGGGAACTCTGCTACATATTATGCTTTTCAAAGATTTTCCAACAGTGATGCATTGACTTAAAATTCTAGAAGAAAGTTGTTGGCTATTCATGTAAACTCTTGCCAACTATATTTATTAAGTTGTTTAATTCTGGAGAAACATATAAAGATACATTAGAGATCTTGTTTGCAAATTTGTCCTGGGAGATATGATTGGGATAGCAACACAGTACAAATTGGATATGCTGTAGGAGTTTCAAGCAGATCATTGTGGAATCCTCCCACACCATTTTCAATACAGACTTTCATCCACACTGGTAGAGCATCACTTAGCTGGCCGGCATGCATCCAATGAGCATCCGATCGTCAGAAGTGATTATTCCCACGCTTGAATCAATAAATGAAACAAGGGTTTGCAAAGTGTGATACATTGCAGAAAACCTCCTGCAGCCTCTTAAACAAGCCGCAGGCTGCACAGATGCGCTCCTTTTGATGCTGACATGGGTGGATCTTGATTATGTGGCTGCTCAGGGGCTTTGCCCCCCCCCTTAGTATAGTTTACTGAGTGAAAGGTAGTCCATATTTCAGAGATTGGGGGGACAGCCTCATTGCTAGCTGAAGTCTGTAGGCTTACTGCATCACTGTATGGGTGACTCCTTTCCACCTCTGTGATGATATTTCTTGAACTGTCAGTAACCTGCATTGTGTATCTTGGAACTAGGCTTATGTATTCTAGCGTACTGCACTATTGTACATAATTGTGTATGTATATGCATGTATTTCTTTATGTATTTCTTTATTACTATAAACAAAGTACTTTTTTACCCTGGTGTTCCAAGGGCTCCCCCAGAGAAATGAGATTTTGTATCTCTTTGAGGCCATCCAACAATCTGTTTGATACAAACTTAAACTAGATAAAACACAATTAACTATGTTTAACTAAAACAAAAAATCTGTAAATAAAAAAAGAATGTTAAATACCTAAATAAAATAAAGTGGTGAATAAAATGCATAATCTTTCTCGAGCCTGACTTGTGTTTTTTTTCCCCTTAAGAAAGCTTTGGTTTAATTTTTATGTTGATTGCGCACATGCGCAAGGAACATGTTGTGACAGGTTTGTCCAGAAGCAGGTTGTGGAGGCACGGCACTGTTGTGGCCAATGTTCCCACAGCCCGCAAAGGCTTGCCCCGGTTCCCCCAAT
The DNA here is from genome assembly GCA_016271365.2 of Neoceratodus forsteri. Taxonomy (NCBI): domain Eukaryota; kingdom Metazoa; phylum Chordata; order Ceratodontiformes; family Ceratodontidae; genus Neoceratodus; species Neoceratodus forsteri. The sequence continues at coordinate 48,632,969 of JADMNL010000027.1, forward strand.
GCTGTGGAACACTGCTGCTGACACTAGTTCAGCCAGTGTGCCACAACTTTCTAAAAAAACAGCCGCTGCAATCAGGGGCCGCCTCGTCATTGCAGCGTCAGTCTTCTGCTGCAATGAGGAGCGACCCGTCATTGCAGGGCGGAATGTAAATTTCGAGATTGTTTGTGAACATGGCGGTGGCTTCTGCCGCTGTAGCACCACAAACAATATAACTGTGCCCCCACCATGTTTAGTTGCCGATGGGGACCCAATCCCCATCGGCATTCTGTGCCCCTGTTTATACCCCTACGACGGGGTGCCTAATCCCCGCCGGCTGTAGTGGTCCCCTGTTTGTTTTCGTCGATGGGGAGCCCACTCTAACGGGTATTCTGTAAACTCTCTTCTGTTCCTGCCGATGGGGTGCTCAATCCCCGCCGGCTATAGTGCCCCTGTTTGTTTTGTTGCCGGCGGGAGCCCACTCTGCCGGCATTCTGTCACCCCCTTGTTCCTGCCGATGAGGTGCCCAATCCTTGTCAGCTACTGCTGCCCCAGAAGAAGAAAGCCTCTGCTGACACACTGGGAGCTCACCCAGTGTGCCAGAGGCCCTGCAAGTAAAAACGGTCCCGCGGCGTCCTTTTTTGTTTTTTCCCTGAAAGCAGGAAACCGCCCTCGGCACTTTGCCCTGCCTCCCACTCGCACTCTACCCACTGCACGCCCTGCCTTCCCACACCCCCCACCCGCATTTCACCTTAGGAGCTCAGCGTGATGATCTTCGGTGGACCGGGAACACGTCTGCACTCTTCAAAGATGACCGCGAACTGATGAAATGCCGGTAAGCTGTATAATGTAATACTTAGGGTTTTTTCAACTTTAGTGCATATCTCAGGCATTTTTGGGAGTTTTTTCACCAAATTTTCAACATGGGGTTTTTGGGACCCCTCCTCATGAATTCTTAAACTGTCATGGCGTCAATCGGCCCAGAAAGGTGATTTCACGGTCACTGCGTGGAATCACCTTTTGGGACTGGTTAATGAAATGACAGTGCCAGTGTTCAAGAGGTGGGCTCTCAGAAAGCCTATGTTGCAAATTTGGTGGAAAAAATCCAAAAAATGACTGTTTTACTAGTGTGTGCTGCGCAGTTGCTACGCATGCTCATAACTTCGTGAATTTGTAATCTTTTCATGCCAGATTTGCAACATTGGCATTTTGTCACACCTCCTTGTGAACAGTGCAGCTGTCATTGTTCACATCCTGGTGGAAATGTGTTTTTGCACTTCCAGCGCGGAATAGTGCAGTCTCTGTGGGAAATCAGTGTTTGGGACAGATTTAAAAAATGACACTGACACTGTTCATGAGTAGAGGTCCTGAAATGGCTATGTTAAAATGTGGTAATGATACTCCATAAATGATCAGGGTATGAGCTGCGCAGCATTGGCGTAGTTTGTATGCACGCCGTAAGTTCGCGAATTTATAATATTTTCTACCCATATTTCCAACATTGCCATTTTCGCATAATTCCTACTTATGAACAGTAAAGCTGTCATTTTTCCCATCCTAGCCAAAATGTGTTTTCGCATTTCCAGCGCAGAATAGAGCAGCCGCTGTGGGAAATCACTGTCTGGGACAGACTAAGAAAATGAGAGTGATACTGTTCATGATCAGAGGTCCTAAAATGCCTATGTTGAAAATTTGGTGATAATACTCCATTGAATGACTGTGTTACAAGTGTGCGTTGCGCACTTTCCATGCATCCTTGTAACTTCGCAGATTCGTAATATTGTCACGCCACATTTTCACCAGTGGAATTTTTCCACACCTCCTTATGAGCAGCACAGCTGTCATTTTCCACATCCTGACTGAAATGTGTTTTCACAGTTCCGGCTTAGAATAATGCACTCGCTGTGGGAAATCACTGATCGGGACAGATTAAGAAAATGACAGCGGCACTGTTCATGAGCAGAGGTCCTAAAATGCCTATGCTGAAAATCGGGTAACGAAACTTCATGATATGACTGTGTTACAAGCTGTGTTGACCTGTTTCCACACACCCTTGTAACTTCACAATTTTGTGATATTTTCACCCCACATTTTCAACAGTGGCATTTTTTCACACCTCCTTATGAACAGTACAGCTGCCATGTTTCACATCGTGGCTAAAATGTGTTTTTGCACTCCTGTCGCAGAATAGCACAGTCGCTGTGGGAAATCACTGTGTGGGACAAATTAAGATAGAACGAGTGAGAGGGGGGAGTGACCTCGCCCAATTGAGCTCTGTCGGGACTGCTACGGATTCGTTTGTGGGCAGAGAAAGGGCCCAACGCAAGAGCCCAGTACAAAAGGGCAGCCTGCAGCACTGGGAGAGACAGAACAAGAGAGCGAGTGAGGGAGGGGGAGTGAGCAAACTCACCGGAGCTCTTTCAGGATTGCTGCGGATTTCTTTGTGGGCAAAAAAAGGCATCAATGCAGGCAGGGGCCCAGTACAAAAGGCCAGCCTGCAGCGCTAGGAGAAACAGTACGAGCGAGTGAGACATGGGGACTGAGTGAGCTCAATGGAGCTCCATCAGGACTGCTGCAGATTTCTTTGTGTGCAGAAAAAGGTGCCATTACAGGTAGGAGTCCTGTACAAAAGGGCCGCTTCCAGCACCAGGACAAACAGACTGAGCGTGTGAGAGAGGGAGACTGAGCGACCTCAACACAGCTCTGTCGGGACAGCTGTGGATTTGTTTGTGGGCAGAGAAAGGGTGTAACATAAGAGCCCAGTACAAAAGGGCAGCCTGCCTCACTGGGAGAAACAGAACGAGACAGCGAGTGATGGAGGGGGAGTCAGCAAATGCACCGGAGCTCTTTTTAGGACTGCTGCAGATTTCCTTGTGGGCAGAAGAAGGCATCAGTGCAGGCAGTGGCCCAGTACAAAAGGCCAGCCTGCAGCAGTGGGAGAAACAGTACGAGCAACTGAGACAGGGGGACTTAGTGAGCTCAACGGAGCTCTGTCAGGACTGCTGCGGATTTCTTTGTGAGCAGAAAAAGGCGCCAATGCAGACAGGAGTCCCGTACAAAAGGGCCGCTTGCAGAGCCAGGACAAACAAAATAAGCGTGTTTGACAGGGAGACTGAGCAACCTCAACAGAGCTCTGTTGGGACAGCTGCGGATTTGATTGTGGGCAGACAAAGGTGCCAGTGCATGCAGGGGCCCAGTACAAACGGACAGCCTGCACTGGCGGGGAAACCAGAATGAGCGAGTGACAGAGGGGGAGTGAGCGAGCGAGCTCAACAGAGCTGTAATGTAAGTGCTACAAATTTCTTTGTGGGTAGAAGAAGGCTGTAATGCAGGCAGGAGTCCAATGAAAAAGGGAAGCCTGCAGTGCCGGCAGAAACAGAATGCACGAGTGAGAGAGGGGGAGTGAGCCACCTCAACGGAGTTCTGTCGGGACAGCTGCAGAACTCTTAGTGGGCAGAACAAGGTGCCAATGCAGGCAAAAGCCCAGTACAAAACAGCAGCCTGCAGCACTGGAAGAAACAGACTGAGCAACTGACAGAGGGCCAGTGAGCGTGGTCAACACATCAACGCATTCAACATTCGGCATTGACAAATGCTTGTTTAATTTGGAAAAATCAAAAACCAAAAACAAATATAAAATCACCCTCAACCATCTGCTAATATCCCAGCTGGGTGAGAGGTAGTTTTCTGAGTTTTAAAATAATGAGACAACAAAAGATTTTGCATTAGGAGAGGGTGTAGGTTCTGTGTGTGGGGGAATAAAAGTAAAAAGGCAGGCTGTACAAGCTGTTGTATCACAGAGAGGTATAACAGCATTCCATGACCTTTGCACTGTGTTACAGCAGCTTTTTATTTAGTCAGGATGGACATCCACGCATAAGGAATAACTGTATACCATAAATATAATAATTGATAAGAAACCCACATTATCAAGGCTTTAATTCCACAACAGCAAAGCTTAAGTGGTTTGTGATGATACCAGAATCCCAAAATGGAATTACAGGCCTTGTTACTGACAATTTCCTAGTTATTATTTGCAATATATGGTTCTCTCAGACCATTCCATCCCATAAGTAAGCAAAAAAACACTCTGGGTGTTGTCTATATTGTGATGAATGAACACAGAGGAGTGTAGCAAAATATGAGGCCACAGGCAGAGTGCCTTACTGCCGCTAGAAGTGCATTTATCCTAGCATAACCAGTATCTCATAGAGTGTCAATGCACTTATAAAATGGGTATATAGGTAAATGTTTTTAAAAAGAAAGATTAATAATAGACTCAATAAAAAATGAATGTATACTGAGTAAAAAGGTCAAAGAGTTCCTCCACCAATAATTGCCACTAAGGGGCTCATTTGTTGTGACCTGTCCTTCGGTCAGTATTTTAGTAGCAGATATAGTTAGAGCTTCTTATTTTTTGAGTTTATGGCCTCAAATTACTTGAAATAAGGTTGTCTGTAGGATGATAGCGTTATCCTGACAGTGCTGATATGTGATACGTGTGGCCACGGCAAGACTGAGATTTTCTTATGGTCTTGCTTGCAGCACACTACCATCTGTGGTAGAGACTTTCACAAAAGTGCTGTCAGTCTATGTCTTGACAGCTGAATTATGTGAGGAAGTCAAGTACATGTGGGAGCTTAATTTCTGTACTGTAGCTCACCAAAACTAGTCTGTTGCCAGCAATGCAGCGAAACTGTAAAACTGTATATTTTTTTTTAAGAGTGAGACTGAGTGGGCAGGAGTCATGGATGGGACTACTGAGCTTACCAAGGAGAAAAAAAAATGGCTGCCAACAAGGGGTGAGAAGGATGCCAGGGTGGCTCACTGATATATATATTTATACCAGTATGGGTTCATTAAAAACAGATCTTGTTTAACTGATCTGTTATGCTTCTATGAAAAAGTAAACAAAGAGATTGATAATAAAAACTCAGTTGACATTGTATTTTTGAACTTTGCAAAAGCCTTTGACAAACTACTTCATTTGGAATTGGTTAAATCTTTAAGGAATTTAAAATTGTGTACCAATATTACGCACTGGATTGCAAATTGGTTGGTGGGTAGACAACAGAGGGTGGTGGTGAATGGATTTTTTTCAGATTGGGTTGGAGTTATGAGTGACGTTCCTTGGGGGTCGGTTTTAGGTCCAATTTTATTCAATATCTATATCTCTTCATAAAAAATAGAGCTACCAAATGTGTGGTTGTCTAAATTTGCAGACAACTGCAGATTGGGAACTGTGGTTAAAACCTTAGAAAACAGTATAACAGTACAGGATGCACTGAACCATATTTTCTCTTGGACGACACACAACAAATTAGAATTAAATATTAACAAATGTAAAGTTATGCATTTGGGTCCAAAAAAATAGACGGTGTAACTACACCCTTAATCATAACCCCCTAACTGTAACTACATGTGAAAGGGATTTAGGAGTGACTATAAGTCATGATCTTAAATTTAATATGCATTGTAGAAACCAGGTGAGAAAAGCTAATCAGATGCTGAATTGTATCATTAAACATATTTCTAGCAGAACTAAGGAGGTACTACTCCCTCTTTATGTAGCATTGGGTAGGCCCCGGTTGGAATACTGTGTGCAAATATGGTCACCTTATAGAAAGGAGGATATCAAAAAGGTTGAAGCAGTCCAAGACAGATTTACAAGATTTATTACAGGTTTAAACCGGCTACCTTATGAACAAAGACTGAAAATTCCTTAATTTATGCTCATTGCAATATAAGAGAATAAGTGGAGACTTGTGTTATGTTGCACAGGGTAATTGGAGACGACACCTTCATGACAGAAATTGGTTTGAGGTTAAATCATGACAGAGTCGGTGGTAGGAGACATCCTAAGCAGCTACGTTCTGATAAATGGAATACGCTGTCTAGGAAATACTGGTATAGTCAAAGGGTAATTACCCTATGGAATAATCTTCCAGCAGAGGTAATAGACAGTAAAAATGTAAATGTCTTTAAAACTAGACTGGATGACGCAATGAGTGATGAAATTAAATATGGGTTATAAATTATTTCAACGTGGCAAACATAAAGGACGAAAGTCTATAAAGCTTGATTGATCTATTGTCAGGAGGTCTAAACCTCACCTTCAGGTTCTTGGCAATATTGGGAATGCAAGTAATCACAGATACATTGCATAAGAGTAATAAACTTGTTTATTACTACCAAAAAGGAAAAAATCACAGTTGCCCTAAGCAGTTCTTACCAATACGAACCGGGAGCCAGTGCTGAGCGTTCCCTATACCTCGAGGTTTCTCTGTGTCTCTTGGGATCTCCAAGGTACAAGACTAGTGTATCACATTATATACCTGTGATAATGACTATGGTTACTGTAAGATTGAAACATTTCTAGTTACAGAGATGAGCCCTATTGGCTAAATTAGAGGTGGCTCCACGGTCCAAGATAACATTATACAATATTGCAGTAGTCATCAGTTTATGAACAAAAGAGTTCTTATACAGGGTCTTACATAACTCAGTGTAGTAGTACAAATCACCAAAAGGTGGCAATGCTGACTTACATATCATAATGACTCCAAGGACACAGGTGCCTTGGCATCTTACAAGTAAGAAATACACAGAAATGACATAGCAGAATATATGTATTAGCAAGCAAAGTGTATTACTACAATATGCATTCATATTCTGACATCTACTCTTGTACGGTAGATGCCCTTAGCCCTATATGTTAGTATAAAATATGTATAACCACTAGCTGTCTACGGTGTACCTCTAAGGGTACCAATTAGGGTGCAGGGGCCTCATGTAACAGTCCCCCCTTGTTGCCTCCAAGGGCAACAGGGGCAAATCTAGGGAAAGGCCAGAGAGCAGTGGTTGTTTACAAACCAGACTCGTGAGCTTTGTAAAGGAACTCAAGCTGCTCACGGTGTTGGCGCAGTGTGCGCTGTAGGCAGCATAGCATGATAATCAAAATAAAGATTAAAAATGCCTGAATAATAACAAAACCTTTAAAAGTAATCTCTAACCAGGTGTTAGTCAATGTGTCATTTGTGTCACCTTCATTAATCAATGAGGGGATGGCTTCATTGGCCTTGGTTATATTATTGCTGATGTGGATGAGGTGTGTGTCTTTCCTATCTAAAAGTGATTTTAATGTAAGTGTGAGTGGGTCTATGTGTACATTAAAATATAGTAAGTATTCAGACAGTGTGAGCAGATAATCGGGGTTACCATCAATGATGTCTGTATCCATGAGGGGGATGGGGGTTATAACGGTATGTCCAATGACAGTCTTCTGGTGGGGGACAAAACAACAAAACAAAAATTGGGGTAATCAATAGCACATGTCACAGATCCATAAGTATAGCTTTTAAAGTTAGTTACCACACAATACTCCCCATCAGAATTATAGAGGGCGAACAGTAGGGAGTCTCCACTTTTGCAACTGGACCGGGCAGGTGTAGGCTGTCTTCGAAATCCATGTTGACAGGTGATGAACCTCCTCATGATATAATTGGTAGCGCTTATCTGGAGCCAAAGTCGAATCTGAGAAATCAGTGTCATTCTGGGTGATGTCATCATACATGGTGAATGTCCAATCAATGCTATCTGGAGAATAACCACAAACAGGTTGAATAACATCAAATACATCACACCGGGCACAAGTAAATATATTGCTGCTTCACACAGCAGTCTGTGTGCGGAGCCACCCAGGCATCCAGGAAAGGATGGAAAACCAGTAGAGGTGGTAGATCCAGGCGTTCTCTGTAGATGTCTTCATCCAAATGCCCGATGGAGTGGACCAGTGCAAGCTTGTTGAACAAGGCTGTAGTGGGAACAAAATGTGGTAAAGAAACAGTGAGAGAAACAAACATAGTATCTCTAATGGAACATTTCTTAGTAGTAAAACAAGGACCAGCGTTAGGCTGTCTGGTCACGAACCCCAAATTCCTAGCTGTGGAGAGAGGAATGGTTAAAGTCTGTTGCATACACATGGCAATACAGCTAGGGGTTTTACATCATGGACAATACCATTTGAAAAATGCGTCTGTCATGTATGATGTCAGGGATTCTTCCAGATTCTAGATCACGGAAAAGGTTGTTGATGGTAGTGATGATGTATGAACCATAGGCAGAGCAAAGTATTTCTCTAGCAATGTATTCTTTATCTGCTTCTTTATTGTTCTGTTGTATGAGTGCGTTAATCTTGTCTTTAGAGTCTGTGAATGCCTTAGCAATGTCATGCATGTTGTATACTGTGTATCTTTCTTCCTGACTAAGGCCATCCACACCATGCAATAATGGGGGTAGTATATTGTTAACCAAACCAGTGGAGAACTTTGCAGAATGAGCTTTGATAGCAGCAATGTCTGCTTTATTCCAAATAGACATAGCTGTACCAAAGAGGCCAGTGACAGTACCTGTTGCACCTGTGACATCAGAACTGTCAACTTCATGTGTCTTACGTATACGACTTTGTTCATCAGGAGTGGGTTTTCTCCTGAAGTTGCCTCTATGTTCAGTAGAATGGACCTCAGCAATAGGGTCTTGAGTGCGAATCTGAAATGCAGCTAAACTATCAAGCAATAATGAACTATAAAATGCTGAAGTATTAGTATTGTGATACATACCAAATTCTTTTATATTCCAGTAAGTAAAATTAAACAAAACAGGTATATGCATAAATTGTAAGTTATTAATCAATGAACCTGGGAGGGCAGTGGCTGTTAGACCACTACGGGGACCAGGGGTGTACTTTGGACATTCCAAAAGCTGTTTATCAGTGGGTGGTAACACGGAGAGTTACATGGCAGCAGAAGCCATGTGGTGTACAGCACAAAAGTTTCTAGCAGAATCCTTAGACAAAGAATTACAGTACGAAGGATCAATTAAGGCAGTAATATTGTACAAACCAGAATGTCTTAATGCAGTTTGTAACAAGGACAGAGAACCATTTGGGGATAATTTAGCATAGGGCCAACCCTGGAAAGTTTCTTTGGAGAGTTTGGCCACAGGGAGAATTTGTCCTTGCGATGTAGTTTGCCACTCAATTTGTAGGGTAGATTTATCAGGAGCAACAACCGAGGCAGTGAGGTAAGCATCGGAACCTTCCTGGACAGTAATCAGACTATCGGGTATATTGATGGATACTCCCTCTGAAGGAGATGCTGGATGATCAAGGTGTGGTAGGAGGTTCTGTACCATGCCTTGGATGCAGGGGATAGCTCCTGAGATGAGGAGACAATGGAACAAGATAGCCATCTTGCCAGTGTATCTGAAAAGCAAAATCAAAGATTAGTAAGTTAGTACTATTCCGCCCAATGGGGTGAGGAAAAGTAATTAAGCTCCTTTATACAGTTTCAACTGGTTTGCATGTAACCATTTGTCAGTCAACTTGTTGTTGTGTAGGAGTCTAACCTGTTAGACTGCCGGACTGAGCTTGTTGACAATGGGGTATGGGGCTTCCCACTTACTGGAGAAGGAATGAGTGGGATGTGCAAATCGGAGTACCATTACCTGATCTCCAACCTGCCAATCCACTTCTTGTGCATGTTTGTCAAACTGTATTTTGGATTGTTGCTGGGCCTTGCCCATGCAATTGGCAGCATACAAGTGTGTGTGTATGAGATCTTTTCTGAGTTTTTCCACATATTGATCTACAGACACACGGTCTGCAGTGAGGGTATGCAGGTCAAACAGCAGGTGTTCAGGTAATCTCATCTGTCTTCCAGTCATCACCGCAAAGGGTGTGAGCTGGGTGGTGACTGAGGCTGTACCCCTAATTGCCATAAGGAGTAACGGCAGTAGGCAATCCCAGATTTTGGGATTGTCCTCAATAAATTTGGAAAGCATTTGCTTAATCCGTCTGTTGGCTCTTTCTACTTGACCTGAGGATTGGGAGTGGTAAGGTATGTGGAACTTCTGTTGAACTCCACGGAGTTCAAGGGATTCTTTCATCAACTCACCTGTAAAACTGGTTCCTTTGTCAGAGTCTACCTTGAGAGGTAGGCCCCAGCTGGAGAAAATCTGTTCTACCAGGATTTTGGCAGTAGTTTTAGCAGTGCATGTCTTAGTGGGGAAAGCTTCAACCCACTTAGAGAACAGATCGGTTACCACAAGAGCATACTTGTTATTTCTGCTGGTGTTGGTCAAAGGACCAATAAAATCAATCTGTTTGGCATGCGAAGGGCCATAGTGTCATTGTGGTAAGAGTTTGGCATTTTGCTTGGTAGGGATGGGGTTGTTTTGCGTACAAACGAGACAATTGTCTATGTACTGTTTAACATCTTTGGTGACACCAGGCCACCAGGTGGTGGTCTTAAGCCTTTGGAGGGTGTTTTCCACTCCCTGGTGTCCACCAGTGGGTGTGTCATGCACTTGGTGCAAGAATTCAGACCTGAGATGTCTGGGGACCACCTATAACTTGGTGGTGGAATCATCTGGTTGGTACCAGATGAGCTTGTCATCTGGTGACAAGTGTAACTTACCTTCATGCCTCCGGTAGGGGTTGTGTGTGGGAAGTTTCTCTTTGGTACTGTTCTCAAAAAATCTGAACACTTCCTTGTGTTCAGCATCAGCATGTTGGGCTGCTGAGAGGTCCGGGGGGGGGAAGGGTTCAGGTTTCTTCCTGAGTGCTGCAATTTGTACAGCCTCATTGGCCTGTGGATGGTCCATCATCCAGACGTCCCCCCCTCGGGCCCCTTCCTTGGCAAGGGTGTCTGCTGTGTCATTGAAGGCATGATAGGGGTCATGGAGAGCATGAGCTTTAACTTTGTGTACATAGAGTTTGTGTGCAAATTTCTGTGCCAGTGAATGTATGTATATTACCAACTCTTTGTACTTCTCTGGGCTGCCATCAGAGGAGAGGAAGGAGTTCTTCTGCCAGAAAGGAAGAAATTTTGTAAGAGAACAACAAACCCAGTTAGACTCTATAAAAATGATAGTATCCTCTGTCCCATGCTGGATGAACTCGAGGGCGCAGGCCACCGCTGCCATCTCTGCATACTATGATGATGCTACACTGCAGCACTTAGATATTTTAACAGTGTTCCCATAAGGGTAAATCACTAAAATGCCCATCTCTGCAATTTGTTCTCCCTGATAGTAGGATGCTGAATCATCAGTAAAGATGTGACACAAAGAGGTGTTATCGAGTATTTGTTGCGTGGCAAGGAGGAAAGGACCTGGATCTGGAAGATCAGGTGACTGCAGTGCACAGTCATGGGGCTCCCCTTGGAAGAGGAGTCCATGAGCCAGCGTAGATAGAATTTTTGTTGGGTGTACCTGCATGTCTCTGTCTTGGAGAAGAAGTGACCAATGTGTCAGTTTGGTGTTAGAGACTGACCCATCCTTCACTCTGTCAGAGAGCAGAAAGGTAGTTGGGGTGTGGTTGGTGTTGATGATCAGTGGAGAGTACCCAATGATATACAGGAAGTGCTTGACAGCCCAGTTGGTGGCCAGAAGGTTCCTTTCACAAAGGCTGTACTTCTGTTCCACTGGGGTCAAGAGCTGTGATGCAGATGCAATGGGTCTCAGGGTGCCATGAACCTTCTGGGCCAATACTGCTGATATGGCAATGTCAGAGGTGGCACATTCCAGATGGAATGGTAGTGCTGGATTGGGGTTGACCAGAGCTGGGGTGAAGGCCAGGGCCTGCTTCAGTGATGTCATAGCCTGGGTGTGTATGGGGCCCCAAGTCCATGGGATGTCCTTTTTCAGTAACTCATACAGAGGAGCAGCTTTCTGAGCAAAGTCACAAATAAAATCTCTCTAATAGTTTACCATACCTAGAAACCTTCTGAGAGTTGCCACGCTGGTAGGCAATGGCAAGTCTTGCAATCCTTGTATCTTCTTCCAGGTAGGGCTTTGACCCTGGTCAGTTATTTTCAGTATCAGAAAGAGTACTTCTTTCTGACACAATTGTGCTTTTGCTGGATTGCATTTCAGGCCTGCTCTCTGAATGAGAGTCACTAGTTCGTCCAAGAGATCCAGATGTTGTTCCTGTGTGGCAGTTGCCAGCAACAGGTCATCCACGTATTGCAAGAGACATTGGGGAGTAGAGAAACCCTCAAGGGCATCCATCATGTGCAGATGGAACAGGGACGGACTATTATGGAATCCTTGGGGCAAGCAAGTCTTCGTGTACTGTCTTCCTTCAAAGGTGAAGACAAAGTTATATTGACTCTTAAGGGCCAATGGCAATGACCAAAAACCATTGGAGATGTCCAGGGCACTGAACCATTTCAGGTCAAGGGTCAAAAGTCGTAGCACATCGGATGCTGATGTCACAGTTGGAGAACAACTGGGAGTGACCTGATTCAGTTTCCTGTAGTCAATAGTAAGTCTCCAGATGCCTGTGGGTTTTTTCACAGGCCACACTGGGGAGTTGGCAGTAAAAACACAAGTTCTAATCACTCCTTGTTTAAAAAGTGACTTGATTGTTTCTCTGAGAGAAGGCAAGGCCTCAGTTGGAAAAGGATACTGCCTTTGTCTCTCATGTGGTGGGCCTGGCACTTCGATGACAGTGTGCATTCTGCCACAGTCATGTTTGTTAATTGCAAACACTTCCAAATGCCATTGCAAAATGGGAAGAAGCTTTGGGCAAAGCTCATGACCTTTGAACAAATCTATGACATCATACTCCTTGTCGTTGGCAGAGATTGTCGCCACGACGTGTGGATCAGGGATCAAAATGGTGTGGTATTGACCCTGAATCTGTATCAGTAACATGTTGGCTAGGTTCACCATACAGCCGTGTGGTGCAAGGAAATCGATTCCTATGATACTAGGATGATCATGCATTACCATTAGTTGAAAGGTGTATGAGGCCTTTAAATGACCTAGCTCTACCGGTAGGGGTAGAGAATGATACGGAGGCAGCCTAGTACCATTGACTCCTGACATGTTGGTCCTCCGTCCGGTGGACCAAGGGGATGTGTCTGGATGTTCATCATGTAACACAGGTACAGCAGCACCTGTATCCAGTAAGACCACAAGTAGGCGGCCCCCGACCTTGGTGCAGGGCCTTCCATTTGTATCCAAGACCAACTTGTTTACAATCTGGACTGGGGCCTGTAATTGTCAATCTGTACTGCTAGTAGTATGGAGAGGTTGGGCCTGACTCCTGTGAATCACTTCACCATGCTGCACCGATGCTACATAGGGAAGAGCTTCTGGGTTCAGGCCTGTATGGGCCTGAGGGCCTGCACTTCTGGTATCGCCATGTCTTGTTGGGGTCTGGGTTGCCAGTTGTACAGCTGTAAGGGCCTGTGCGGAAACAGCGTCCGCTACACAGTGCACTTGTCCCAGGAGCTCTCGGAACTTCTGATTCTCTTCAGCTATCTCCCTATATGAAGGGCCTGTTCTTTGTTGTTGGGGTTTACCTTTGCCCTTATGCTTTTTATTCTTATGCCAATTCTGGTTCCCACCCTATTGTTGTTGTGGTTGCGGTTGTTGTTGGGTTTGCTGGGGGTGTTGGTTATCAGCTGGAGGGGCCTGTTGGTGTTGGGCCTGTCCTTCCACAGTGTAGTGCATCGTGGCCTCTGACACAAGCTCCACGGTGGCTACCTTCTTGGAACCGGGGCCCAGATTCACGGATATAGAGTTGGTAAACTCTCTCGGTTTTCCGAAGAATGTTGGCAAACCTATCCATATTGGGATAGGTGGTTGGCTCTACCTTTTTTCATACTGCAGGAATCATGTTCCTAAGGAACAGGGTCTTATACTCAATAAGATCTACATCCGCAGCTTCTTGTGTCAGGTGCTTTCCTGCTCGGTAGGCCATCCAGAGTCTCTGGTGGTAAGTCACTGGGCTTTCCTTTGCATTCTGTTTTACAGGGTATGCAAGCATCACTCCTACTACACCTGGGCTGTGTGCAGAAATGAGCTAAACTGCAACCTCATCAAAGGTGGCGTGCTCATCCTGGCGGATGGCATCGGGGAGTTTGCCCCACAAACTAGGATCGATGGTTTGGCGTAGTATGTGGACCTGATATTCTGCAGCGAGGCTAAGCATCTTGCATTTAGAACGCACCTTTTCTAAGTGACAGCTGAGGTTGTCGGACGGGTTCATCCGACCGATACTGTCAGCTATTTGCTGAACAGAGTAGGCCATTTGTAGGGGATTACTGGGTCGATCAGGCAGAGGTAGGTTGTCTTGGGCGCCGTCTAGGGCGGCCCAAGCTGCAGCTTCAGCCGCAGTACGAACAATACCCTCTTGAGTGGCAGCTTCTTGTAGAATTATGCAATTTTGTAGTAGTCATCAGTTTATGAACAAAAGAGTTCTTATACACAGTCTTACATAACTCAGTGTAGTAGTACAAATCACCAAAAGGTGGCAATGCCGACTTACATATCATAATTACTCCAAGGACACAGGTGCCTTGGCATCTTACAAGTAAGAAATACACAGAAAATACATAGCAGAATATACTGTATGTATTAGCAAGCAAAGTGTATTACAACAATATGCATTCATATCCTGACATCTACTCTTGTACGGTAGATGCCCTTAGCCCTATATGTTAGTATAACATATGTATAATCACTAGCTGTCTATGGTGTACCTCTAAGGGTACCAATTAGGGTGCAGGGACTTCATGTAACACTATGAAATCTATTATGCGGTGGTCTGTGAGCAATGTGACTTTTTTAAGTGTAGTATAGTTTGAATAAAGAGCATGGTAAGAACCCCATTTAAGGAAGCAGGATTTTTCAAACCCATTTTATAATATCATTGATTTCATATCAGAACAATGGTACCATCAATTTTTGATGTCACATTAGTGGTATTTTGGGACTTTTAAAATTAAAGTGCATGTAAACTGTGGAAATCTTTAAATATTCCAGTCTAAACTCTGGAATTATTTTCTGTGTGTGTGTGTGTGTCTTGACAATGCCCCCCCCCCCAACACACATTTTAGGGGATGTTCAATTTAAACTGCAGAATTTATGTTCTGTTTGGACATATTTTATGTGGATAGAATTCCATGGCTATGACAATTTCCCTCAGAAACAAAGCAATATTTCATGGAATTTGGTATTTCTTTAAATTCCTTAAAAATTGTAGAATTCCACAAAATCATACATAGTATACATGGGAGGGATCTACAGAGTTTCTCCAGCCCAAACAATGGAATATAAAGGAATCTGAATAAAGAACTCAGTTTTTGTCCCAGTAGTGCTATTCATTGGTATATCTCACATGATACAATATTTAAGCAGTAATACATGACAAGGTGTGCAGTCCCATGAGATGCTGTCCCACTTCAGGTGTGTTGCAAACCATGAGGACATAGGCAAAGTGACTTCAACCACCTAAGAGATGATAGCCCATGATGTTGCATATCTTGGAAAGTATTGTTGCGATTGTGAAATGAGTCAATTTTTGAATTAATAAAAGCAAATTAATAGGTTAGTTGCAAAAAACTTGTCATCATTTTTGTTGACTGATGGCATGATCTACTTGCTGATTTATGGCATGAACTGCTTTCGGACCAGGATTATGTACAGCGCTATCATCCCAGCTGAATGTGGTCTCAGCCAATCAGATTTGAGGATTTTGACCATCACTCTCATAATTGCAGTTATAAAATGGGTTGGGAAAATTGGGCACTGTGACTAGTGGCATATGACCACATGTCAGCAGATCATATGATCACATGTCAGCAGATCATATGATCACTTGATCACATGTCAACAGATCACTTCAGACTACCACTTCATATTCAGCAGATCACTTCAGATGGGGTAGTGCCAGGAGACTGGAGAAGAGCTGATGTGGTACCTCTCCACAAGGGAGGGAGGGAGGGAGTTCGGAGAAAGCAGGCAACTGCCGACCAGTCAGCCTTACGTTGGTAGTGGGGAAACTTATGGAAACCTTAATAAAACAAGACTTGCTAGAGTACCTAGATAAGAACGGACTGCAGGATGACAGGCAAGATGGAGGGAAGGTCATGCCAAATGAACCTAATCACATTTTTTTGACTGGGTCACTACGGAACTAGACAGAGGCCACCCAGTGGAATTCCTCTACTTCAATATCAGTAAGGCCTTTGATTCAGTGCCTCACATCTGTCTGTTGAAAAAGTTGGAGGAGATGGGTGCAGCCAAGTGCATAGTCAGTTGGATAGGTAATTGGCTTGGGGACAGAAAACAGAGAGTGGTGGTCAACGGGATGAGGGTAGTGGTCAACAGGGTGAGGTCTGATGAAGTTGTGGTCACTAGTGGTGTGCCCCAAGGCTCAGTGTTGGGGCCAGTTCTGTTTAATGCTTTTATCAGTGACACTGACATAGGGATTCAGGGCAAAATTGCCCTATTTGAGGTTGATACCAAGCTAGGAGGAAGAGTTGACAGTGAGAAGGTGGTTAAGAACCTACCAAAAGACCTACAGAGGCTGGAAAGATGGTCCAACATCTGGCAGCTGAAGTTCAACACCAAAAAATGTAAGGTGATGCGTTTGGGTAAAGGGAACCCAAAGACAGAGTACCACCTCAATGGAGTCCAACTCAGCGCCAAGCAGGAAGAATGGGACCTAGGTATCATTATAAACAGCAGCCTTAGACCAGCCAATGCAAGAAAGCTCATAGCAAGGCCAACAAAATTCTGGGATGCATAGGGAGGGGATTCGACAGCAGGAGGAAGGAGGTAATACTGCCACTCTACAGGTCCCTGGTCAGGCCTCATCTGGAGTACTGTGTCCAGTTTTGGAGTCCACATCTGAAAAAAGATATAAACAAGTTGGAGGCTATCCACAAAAGAGCCACCAAAATGATCCAGGGCCTTCAAGGGCACTCATACGAGGAGCATCTGGAAACATTAAAGCAGCAGTGCAACGAAAATGGGTTAAAATTTGACCCCACCTTTTTTTCTTTCTAATTGATGCCAGATGTCTTCCTGTTTATTTTGGTGGTAAAATGTTCAGTTTTCATTATCATTTAAGAATTTTATGAAAGTATTAAAATAATTATTTCTCAAGAAAAAAAAGATGGCTGACTCATTTTTACACAGAAGTAATATTGAGGACCCAAGGAGTCTAAGAGTCCTAGCAAAAATGCAAATGTACAGTACACAGCATTGGAAGCATCCAGAAACCCAAATCAACAGTTCTGCCAATATTTTTTATAACTACAGCAGAAAATTAGCTTTTTGGAACAACTTTTTTCGTTGCACTCTGCTTTAAATATGTTCTCACTAAAGACAAGGAGGGAGAGGGGAGACATGATTGAAATATACAAGTTCCTGAGAGGAATAAATAAGGTGCCATCCTCAGACCTGTTCAACAGAGTCTCCTACTCTAACACTACAAGGCATGAGTGGACGTTGGGGGCCTTCAAGAGGGATCGTTGGGAACACTATTTTACAGAAAGAGTTGTGGAGCCATGGAATAAACTGCCAGCTGAGCTAGTGGAAGCAAAGTCCATGACATCATTCAAGCTGGGATTGGACAAGGCTAAAGCACGATCAAATGCAACAGAAGCAGTAGGCGGCATTAGGAGGTAGAAAGGTGGTTAGGTACTGGGGTCTGAGAAGGTCCTGGACAGACTAAATGATGCTTGGTCACCTTCTGCCATCTTTTTTCTATGTTTCTAAGATTCTTTGTCTGTGTATTTTTACTGCACAACAGCACAAGTCAGAAATACTTATTTGTGTTTTGTTAACTGGGTGAGCAAAATGGAAGACCAGTTGCATTTAAAGGAATGACCTGGACATAATACAGACACACAACTGTGCATAAAGAGTACCTAATTTAAACAGCAGCATAAACATCTGAAACAAAACTGGCTATTCTCTGGATGAGCCAGGAAATTAGTTCACAAGGCAAAGGTGATGTAGCATCAGACAGACAGAGAGAAACATTCCTTCAGTGGGTGTTTTTTTTAAACTTAATTTTCATCATCGATACAATTGGAAAATAGTTGAAGTCATACAGACCTATAAACATCCTATACTGAAGTCAGCAGCAACTCAAAAACATTTACAGAATAGAAAGGCATGTCCAATTCAACTTGTTTTCCCTCCATTTAAAGATAGTCAAGCATTTCTGTTTTATATCCTTATTTGAAAAATTAGTGTTAGTGAAAAATGAAACCAGAGAAAGAGATCTTCTAAGAAGGAGCATCTGGCCTATCCAACATCCTTGTTACAGTTATCTTCTGTTTTTTTTTTTTTGTTAATTCTTCTTTTACTCCTGGCACTGGTCGCCAGGGATTCTCTTGAGTGAGACCCACTCAACCGGCCTTTTACCACCTGGCCTGAATCCCTTCCCAACTGAGGAATTGGGTGCTGGAGCCTCTTCCAACCACGGGCCCATACAGGGGAGGGGATCACAGAGAGTCAAGTCAGGTCAGGACTGGTGATGGGCATGTGGGTCGGTCACTCGGCTCCACCATTGCCCCCCTGACAATCAGGGTTTTTTCTCCTTTAGGTTTCCCCTGAGCCATGGATGTGCAATGACGTCAGCATGCGGAAGGCGCACATCTGCCCCCTCCCGCAGATGTCAGCCGCTGCTTCACCCTATTCACGTCATCACTTAGGTGTAGTACTCTCAGTCTCCACTGGGAGCTGCTAACAAGTGTGAATTCCCCTGCAACCCACCCCAGGAGAGGAGAGCAGTCCTCTGGATGTTCGATCCTCTCCTCCCCCTGCCGATCCCTGGCACCCTGAGTCCCCTCCTGAACCCGGGCAGCCAGTGTGGCATGAGGTGTGGCATCCAGCACCTCAACCCTAGTCACCACCAGGCAGGCAGCTATCTTCTGTTTAGTTGCAGATAATGCATGATTTTTGACTGATTCAATTGCAAGAGGGGAATCATTCCATTTTATTTTTCAGAAAGGTAACCAAAAGTTTTCTGTCCCATATTAGAGTGCATGCAGGGACACACAATAAGCTTTTGCCAGACAATTTTCAAGTGTAGTTTTAGTTCATAAGGTACAACAGCAATAGTACAGCATGGGAACTTGCAGTACCACCACAGAGAGGAAGGAGAAGAATGAGGGAAGTTACCAAGACAAAAGTGGAAGAGGGAGAGATGGGAAGAGGAGGGTCTGGGCTCAAGGTGGACTGTAGTATCTTTGAATGCAAGGAGCTTAGCAAACAAGGTGGCAGAGTTCCAGGCAATGATGGTAGAGGGAGAGGTTGATATTGCTGCCATCTCAGAGACCTGGTCCACCCAATACCGTGACTTGGATCGTATGATCCCGAGTTACAAGGGTGTTCCGCAGGGACCGAGAGGGGAGGAAGGGCTGGAGGGGTGGCTAGTTATGTCAGGGAAGGGATACTGTGTACCAGGGAGGAGGTGGATGAGGGGAGGCCAGAAGCCATATGGGTATTGCTCCAAAGCTCTAAAGGTAAGAAGCTCAATATGGGGGTGATGTACAAGCCACCCTCATAGAGCGAGGAGGTGGCTGGAGAGCTGGGGGAGCAACTCAGGAAGGTCAGTGGCAAGAGGAATAGAGTTATAGTGGGAGACTTCAACCTACCTGGGGTTGACTGGCAGACAGTAATATGGAACGGGTGCTGCTGGAGGCTATCTGGGACTATATTTCCCTCCTTCTCTCCCCTCCACCCAAAGGCAGTTCTACTTTTATAGGCATGGGATTTGACAGGAACTTCCTGTTTGGGAGCAGGAAGTGGGTGATCACAGAGCCACCAAAGACTCACCATCCTAGAAGGGCAAGAGTAGCTCTCCGTCCTCCCCCCCAGCTGCTGGAGGGCTGACTCTGAGCAAGTAAGGAGTCTACTGAGAAATACAGGAATTTCATGCCTCAGAACAGGAAGATCAGGAGCTAAAAGGGCACAGATGCAGTAAGTAAGTAGGGAGAGAAAAAAAAAAATAAACAAACAGAGGAAAGAGTAAGTATTCCAAAGAACAGTTAGGGGTCCAGAAATAAGACATGATGGGAGTGGTGCAGTGCAGTGGCTGTGGAGCAGCAGTCTTCCGGGAGACGTTCCGGAGAATGCGGTGTTGTCCCATCTGCAGGCACCTCTCTGGGCTGAGGGAGGAGGTTGCTCATCTCCAGGCTGAGTTGGCCAGGATTTGTGGGACCTCCTCTCCCACCCAGGGACCACCAGGGTCACTGCCGTTGCCTCAGAGGTTGCCAAGAAAGAGGAGCGGTTGGACCACAGTGGGCTCAGGGAGGGTGAAGGTGGTGGAACAGAGGCGCATCCCTCCAGTTGTTCCTCTTCACAATTTCTATGCCGTTCTGGAAAAGTGTGGCTCCTCTATGGAGGCACCCACAGTGGAGACCAAAGAGGATGCTGGGAACCTCCTCAAAGGAGACCCACAGGAGAGTGGCATGGGACCCCACAGGGGAAGGAAACAACTTCTGGTGGGGGACTCCATTGTTAGGAAGGTAGAACTGTGGGAGGAAGGGGAGAGGGAGTTAAGGTGTCTGCCTGGTGCCATGGCTTGGAGGGACAGGGAGCGAATCCTCAGGATTGCCAGAGCAGCTGCACAGGGGAAGGAGTTGGATGTCATTTTCAACCTAGGGACAAATGACCTGGCTAAGAAAGGGATCAGAGCAGTGCAAGAAGCATTTGTGGAGATGGGGAGGGGCCTTAGACAAATGGCACGCACGGTAACCTTCTCTGAGGTGCTGCCTGTCTATGGCAAGGGTGAGGCTAGGGTGCTCCACACCATGGGATTCAATCAGTGGTTGAAAAACTGGTGCAGAGCTCAGGGATTTGGCTTCATTGGGGTCTGGGGGTTCACCTGGAGGGATGCAGGCCTATACTGGCATGACGGTCTGCATCTATCCAGAAGGGGAACCATGATCCTAGG
Source organism: Neoceratodus forsteri (assembly GCA_016271365.2). Lineage (NCBI taxonomy): Eukaryota > Metazoa > Chordata > Ceratodontiformes > Ceratodontidae > Neoceratodus > Neoceratodus forsteri. The sequence goes on from JADMNL010000027.1 coordinate 48,653,712, forward strand.
TGATAGGTTTAAATGCTTCATTGTCAAGCATTTAAAATAGCTAAGGGGGGAGGCACTGGAGAGGAGCAGGGAAATCCTAGCCCCCCCAAAAATATCAGGGTACTAAGTGAGGTAGACACCAACATAGAGATGTCGATAGGGAGAAGTGCAGGTGTAACTGGAGAAAATGACAAACGCAATAAGGACAGGGATGGGGCCAAAAGAGGTAAGGCCATCAAGAAATGGAGGGTAATGAGTACCAACGCCTGTATTCTGGGCAACAAGATCCCTGAACTGGTGGCCTTGATGGAAGAGGTAATGCCTGGATATCGTAGCAGTCGAAGAAACATGATACACAGAGAACCGTGACTGGGATGTTAACATACCAGGGTACACAACCTACAGGACAGACAAGAAGGGGAGAAGAGGGGGGAGAAGAGGGATGGAATAGCTCTCTATGTAAGGGAAGGGATAAAAGCAACTGAACAAAAGAGTAAACAGGGAGGAGAGGAGGCACTGTGGGTCACCTTAGACACTAGAAATGGCATCACAATCTGCACAGGGGTTGTATACAGACCCCCATGTCAGGGGAAGGAATGGACAAGGATATGATAGAAGGCATACTTAGGATGGCAGAAAAAGGGGAGATACTGTTGATGGGGGACCTTAATATGCCAGATGTTAACTGGAGCATCTTTGCTGCAGCCACATCCAAAAGCAGGGCCATTCTCGATGCCCTTCAGGTGGCATGCCTCAGACAGCTAGTTTTGGAACCTACTCATGAGGGAGCAATCTTAGACCTCATACTCTCACATGGGGACAGTGAGAGGATCTCAGATCTAGAAGTGGGTAGCCATTTGGGAACAAGTGACCACCAAACAGTGTGGTTCATGATAAACTCAGCTACAGAGTCAAGCCATACAAGAGTGAGGGTTCTGGACTTCAGGAGGGCTGACTTTGACAAGATGGGAGAGTGCCTTAGAAAAGCACTAGCAAACAGGCTAGAAGGAGGGGTGGAGCAACAATGGGAAATATCAAAACTGCCATCACAGAGGCAACAAGCCTTTGTGTGAAGCGAATAAACAAATCAAAATGAAAAAAATCCACTATGGTTCTCAAAGAGGTGGCGTGAAGGTTAGGAGAAAAGATAACATTTAGGAAGTATAAGGAAACACAGAAGGAGCAGGACAGAGAACTGTACCAGTTAAGGTAGAAGGAAGCAGGGAGGGTAGTCAGAATAGCAAGGCCCAAACTGAGGAAAAGATAGCCAACTCGTTAAGAAGGATAAAACCTTTCATAGGTATATCAGGGAGCATAGAAAGACAAAGGGAGGATAGTGAGGCTGAATAGAATGGACGGTGGGTGGGCCGAGAGGGACAGTGAAAAAGCAGGGATACTGAATAAATACTTCTGTTCAGTATTCATGAAAGGGGAGATGCCTAATCCAATTAACGGAAGCACTCTGGATAGGGGGGGGCGATCCCAGTCCTTTCACAGAAGAAAGGGTTCTGAAAGAACTCTTAAAACTGAAAGTGGACAAAGCAATGGGACCAGATGGAATTCACCCAAAAGTTCTAAAATAATTAAGCAAAGAACTAGTGACACCACTGACTACCTTTTTTAACAAATCATGGGAGGATGGTGTGGTACCTGAGGACTGGAGGAAGGCAGATGTGATTCCCCTTCACAAAAGTGGGACCAAGACAGAGACAGGAAACTACAGACCTGTCAGTTTGACCTCTGTGGTAGGGAAAGTGATGGAATCACTTCTGAAGGAAAGAATTGTTGAGTACCTAGAGGCCAGTGGGGCACAGGACCCAATGCAACATTAGTTCACAGTGGGAAGGTCATGTCAGACGAATCTAATTGATTTCTTTGACAGGGTGACCAAAGTAGTAGACCAGGGAGGGGCTGTGGACATGGCCTACCTAGACTTTAGCAAGGCATTTGCCACAGTCCCACACAAAAGATTAATAGTCCAATTAACCAGCCTGGGAGTGGGTCCCAGGGTGGAGGCCTGGGTAAAACATTGGCTGGACAACAGGACACAGAATGTAATTGTAAATGGAGTCCACTCTGAAGAAAGAGGTTACTAGTGGGGTACCACATGGTTCAGTACTGGTCCAGTCCTTTTAATGTCTTTATAAGTGACATTGCAGAGGGACTGGAAGGAAAAGTATGCCTTTGCAGATGAACACAAGATCTGCAACAGGGTTGATACACAAGGAGGCATGGAAAGGATGAGAAGGGACTTGGCAAGGTTGGAGGAATGGTCGAAGTATGGCAACTTGGATTCAATGCAAAGAAGTGCAAAGAATGCATCTGGAAACAAAAACCCAGGGAAGATTACACAATGGGGGGGGGGGTAGTAACAACAACAAAAATGGAAAGGGACCGGGGAGTAATAATATCAGATGACCTTAAGGTTGGCAAGCAATGTGAGAGGGCGGTAGGGAGGGCTGGAGGATACTGGGATGTATAGGGACAGGCATCACCAGCAGAAAACAGGAAGTTGTTATCCCCCTGTACAGACAGTTGGTGAGACCCCGTCTGGAGTACTGCATCCAATTCTGGAGATCCCATCTCCGCAAGGACATAGACAGGATGGAGGCAGTTCAGAGGAGGGCAACTAAAATGGTGCAGGGTCTGCAAGAGAAGCCATATGAGGAGAGACTAAAGGAGCTTAATATGTATACCCTTGAGGAAAGGAGGGAGAGGGGGACATGATAGAAACTTTTAAGTACCTCAGTGGAATCAACAAGGTCCAAGAGGGTAGCATCTTTCAGAAAAAGAGATGTGCAAGAACAAGGGGACACAATTTGAAGATAGAGGGGGGACGGCTCAGGGGCAATGTGAGGAAGTACTTTTTCACAGAGAGGGTGGTGAACGCCTGGAACAGCCTTCCTGAGGAGGTTGTGGGGTTTAAAACTGTGGGAGAATTCAAGACTGCATGGGACAGACATAAGGCAATTTTTGTGGGGGGTAGGAAGAAATAGGCTGTTGGTTAAATAGGATCTGCAGCTTATCCTGTAGGTAGGGAAATGGGCAGACTAGGTGGGCCAAGCGGTCCTTATCTGCCATTAAAGTCTATGTTTCTATGTATCCAAGACAGCTACCTAGTCCAAGGGGTGATGGAACCTACTAGAGAGGGGAACGTACTGGATTTGGTGCTAACATATGGAGATCAAGTCCAGGATGTGGTAGTACAGGACCCTCTAGCAGGAAGCAACCACCACTCAGTGTGGTTCCTCCTCAACACAGGGAGGGAGTCGGCTCAGACCAGGACAAGAGTGTTGGACTTCAGGAAGGCAGATTTTGCCAGAATGGGCAGCATCCTAGAGGGGGTATTTAGCTAAAATTAAGCCAGTGATGGATGCTGAACAGAAGTGAGCAATCATTAGGAAGGGGCTGAATGAGGCCATGAACATGTGTGCCAAATCTTAGAGTAAGCAGTCCAGGTCCAAAAAATCTTGCTGGCTCAGCAGGGAAGTGGAGCTGAAGGTGACGGGAAACAAGCTTGGCCTTCATTAAGTTCAAAAAATCGGAGCGTGAGGAGGATAGAGAGGTGTTCACAAAGGCATCTAGGGAGGTGACCAGGTCAGCCAAGGCAGCAAAGGAGCTGAAGTTGGCTCAGGGGATCAGAGGGGGGGAAAAGGAGTTCTTTAAATACATAAGGGAGAAGAGGAGTTGTAGAGATGACATTGTTAGAATCAAGAGGGGATGGGGATGGGCGGAACAAGGGGAAGAACAGGCAGAGGCACTCAATGAGTACTTTTGCTTGGTGTTCACAAAAGAAAGGGATGGCCCAATACTGCAGGGGAAAGGTGGCAAGGGTGAAGGGAGGCAGAGATAACAGATGGGGTCATCCAAGAGGATAAAGTTCTGAAGGGCCTTAAAGCCTTGTGGGTGGACAAGGCACCAGGACCAGACGGTGTACATCCAAGGGTCCTGAAGGAACTGGCGGAGGTGTTGGCAGGCCCTCTGACGGAACTCTTCAACACATCCTTGGAGATGGGGAAGGTATCCAGGGACTAGAGGATGGCTCATGTGATACCCCTTCACAAGAGTGGACCCAAGGACCAACTGGGCAACTACAGGCCGGTAAGCTTGACTTCCATAGTGGGAAAGTTGATGGAGACCATTCTAAAGGAGAGGTTGATAACCTTTCTCAATAGTAATGGTCTACAGGATGAGAGCCAGCATGTGTTTGTCTTGGGAAGGTCATGCCAAACTAACCTGATTGACTTCTTCGACTGGGTCACTAGGGTGGTTGACAAAGGCCATGCTGTGGATGTCCTGTACCTGGACTTCAGCAAGGCTTTTGACTCAGTGCCCCATGGGCGGTTAATGAGCAAGCTGAGGGACGTGGGGGTTGGGGAGAAACTGGTGGGGTGGGTTGAGAGCTGGTTGCAGGGCAGACAACAGGTAGTTGTAAGGGAGAAGGCATCCAAGCCAAGGCCAGTAACAAGTGGGGTGCCACAGGGTTCAGTGCTGTGCCCTGTTTTGTTCAATGTCTCCATTGGAGACACTGCAGAGGGAGTCAAAAGTAAGATCAGTCTGTTCGCAGATGACACTAAGATTTGTGCAGAAGTGGACAATGAGGAAGGGAGGCAGGCACTCAGGGGGATCTAGCTAAACTTGATCACTGGTCTAGGGAGTGGCTGTTGGAGTTTAATGCTAAGAAGTACAAGGTCATGCACCTTGGAGCAAGAAATCCCAGGACCATCTACTGGCTGGGGGGAGTGCAGGCAACAGCTTCAGAGGAGGAAAGGGACCTTGGGGTAGTAGTCACAGGGGACATGAAGGTATCAGAACAGTGTAGGAGGGCAGCAGCAAGGGCAAATAAGATGTTGGGGTGCATTGCCTGAGGGATCACCTCTAGAAAGGAGGAGGTAATCCTGCCCTTTTATAGATCACTGGTGAGGCCACAGGTACTGTGTGCAGTACTGGTGCCCATACCTCAAAAAGGATGTGAGATTACTGGAGGGGGTGCAGCGCAGGGCTACAAAAATGATCAAGGGACTAGCGAAGTTGCCATATGAGGAAAGATTGAGGAAGCTCAACATGTATTCTCTGGAAGAGAGAAGGGAAAGAGGGGACATGATAGAGACCTTTAAGTACTTGAAGGCATAAACAAAGTCAGAGAGTGAGGCTTGTTTCACTTAAAAGACCAGGAAAGAGGAGGAAGGGAGGGGTTTGAGTGGGGCTGGGGCAGCTGTAGTAACATGAAACTAAGATCTGCACAATTGGACAGACTTGATAGACCTGTGCACCTTTTTCTGTCTGTAATTTCATATGTTCGTATGTACAATCTGTTTTACCAGATTTCCAACATACCATTTTTATGTTGGCTTGCGCTTGCGTGCCAGCCAACATATTGCATTTGTGGCAGATTTGGAGGCGCAGTCACTGTTGGCCGAATGCAGGGCATGCATCAATAGGTGCGTCTCTCATTCCCCAATAAGCCAGCATGCAGGCACCATACCAGGAATACTTAAAGTGGCGAGCACATCAAACAAAAAGGTCCGCTGCAATGACAGCCAACTTGTCATGCAGCGGCACCAAAACACGCCCTCCCTATGTGCCTTTCCTGGTGAAACCATTCCAGAAATATGGTGGCACTGACTGCCACCGTGCGGAGAGCCAACTTCAGGGGTGCCCAGCCCCCACAGTCGGCTTGCTGTCACTCAGTTCATGTGCAGATGGGGAGCCCACTCCCCGTCGGCATAATGATCCCCCCCATTTGTTCTGTGCCGAGGGGGGTGCCCAGTCCTCCTTGGCTCTTGCCCCCCTTCGCTATCTGCTGATGGGGGTGCCCAATCCCCCTGTTGGCTAGCCCCCCCAACACTCAAGTGGCATGCTGGGAGCCCACCCCAGTGTGCCAAATGCCCCTGTTAAAAAAAAAAAAAAAAAAGTCCCAGGACTTTTTTTTGTTTGTTTCTGTAAAGAAGAAAATGGTCCCTCGCGGTCTGTCCTGCTCCCACCCCAACCCGGAACCACCCTCTGCACACCCCACCTCGCCATACCTCCCCTCACCCCATACTTTCCTCTGGAGCCTGGTGCAACTATCTTTGGTGGACCAGTAACACGTCTGCACTCTTCAAAGCGGACCGCGAACTGAAGAAATGCCAGTAAGCTGTATAATGACATTAATAGGATTTTTTCAACTTTGGTGCATATCTCGGGCATTTTGGCACCAAATTTTCAACATGGTGTTCTTGGGACCCCACCTCATGAACTCAATCACTGTCATTTTGTTATTCAGTCCCAAAAGGTGATTTCCCAGTCATTGCATGGAATCACCTTTTAGGACTGATTAACAAAATGACAGTGTCACTGTTCATGAAGCGGCCTCCCAAAAAGCCTATGTTGCAAATTTGGTGAAATAATTCCCCAAAATGACTGTTTTACAAGCATGCATTGCGCAGTTCCCACACACGCTCGTAACTTTGAGAATTTTTAATATTTTCATTCCAGATTTTCAACATTGCCATTTTTCCATACCTCCTTATGAACAGTACAACTGTCATTTTTCACATCCTGCCTGAAATGTGTTTTCAAATATCTGGCGCACAATAGCGCAGTCACTGGGGGAAATAAATGGTTGGGACAGATCAAGAAACTCGCAGTGACAGTGTTGATAAAGAGAGGTCCCAAGAAGCCCATGTTGCAAATTTGGTGAAAAAATTCAAAAAAATGACTGCGTTACCAGCATGCATTGCGCAGTTTCTACGCATACTTGTAACTTCCGCAATTTTTTATATTTTCACTCCAGATTTTCAACATTGCCATTTTTGCACACTGCCTGATGAACAGTACAGCTGCCATTTTTCACATCCTGCCCAAAACATGTTTTCACACCTGTGGCGCACAATGGGCATGGTCGCTGTGCAAAATCAACTTTTGGGACAGAGTAACAAAATCACAGTACCGCTGTTCATGAGGAGAGGTTGCAAAAAGCCCACGTTGAAAACTTGGAGTGAAAATACCAAGAAATGCCCAGGGCATTAGGGTTTCCGACCATAACGTCCTACCCCGAAGGGACTGACAGGCGTCAGGGGTGTGACTTGGGATTGTCGACAGCAATGCTCATGCCATTCCACCCCCACCCTGCAGCCAGTGACAGGCATCGAGGTGTGCTTTGGACTCTTTAGCCCCAAAGTTCACCCCATTCTCCTATACTGCACCCATTTCAGTGTATTTCCTTATGGAATGGAGTGAGTGTAAAGCTGTAAAAAAAAAAAACTTGCAGAATAGGAATGGCAGCGAAGTACTGAACTCACGCCAACCCCACCTCCACCCTGTAGAGAGGGACAGGCATTGGGGTGTGCCTTTGGGTCATCACCCATAATGCTCACAGCATTTGACCTCACCCTGTCCTGTAGACATCAAGTGTTGAGGTGTACCTTGGGGTGTTCGGCTTCACAGTCACCCCATTTCATAAGGACATACGCTGAAATGGGTGCAGTATAGGAGAATGGGGTGAAGTCTGGGGCTGAAGAGTCCAAGGCACACCTCGATGCCTGTTACTGGCTTCAGGATGGGGGTGGAATGGTGTGAGCATTACAGCCGGCAATCCAAAGGCACACCCCTGATGCCTGTCAGTCTATACAGGGTGGGACGTTATGGTTAGAAACCCTAATGCCCCGGGCATTTGTTGGTATTTGCACTACAAATTTTCAGCATGGCCTTTTTGTGACTCCCACCTCATGAGAGCATTTGGGACCTCTGCTCATGAACAGTGGCACTGTGATTTTGTTAATGTGTCCTGAACTTTGATTTCCCACAGTGACCGTGCCATTTTGTGTCAGATGTGCGAAAACACAGATTGGGCAGGATGTGAAGAATGACAGCTGTACCATTCATAGGGAGGTGTGAAGAGATGGCAATGTTGAAAATCTGGAGTGAAAATATTAAAAATGCTCGAACTTCTGAGCGTAAGTGGAAACTGTGCAACGCATGCACGTAACACTGTCATTTAGTGGAATTACTTCACCAAATTGTCAACATTGGCATTTTGTGACCTCTGCTCTTGAACACTGTCACTGTGATTTTCTTAATCTGTCCCAAACACTGATTTCCCACAGTGACCACGCTATTCTGTGCCAGAAGTGTGAAAACTCATTTTGGCCAGGATGTGTAAAAATGACGGCTGTACTGTTCATAAGGAGGTGTGAAAAAATGCCAATGTTGAAAATCTGGAGTGAAAATATTTAAAATTTGCAAATTTATGAGAGTGCGTGGAAACTGCGTAATGCACACTTGTAACACAGTCATTTTTTAAAATTTTTTTCTCCAAATTTGCAACATAAGCTTTTTGAGAGCCCACCTCATTAACAGTGACACTGTTGTTTCGTTACTCGGTCCCGAAAGGTGATTCCTCACAGTGGCCACAAAAGCATCTTTTGGGACTAAACAATGCCATGACAGTGACTAAATTCATAAGGAGGGGTCCCAAGAACCCCATGTTGAAAATTTGGTGTAAAAAGTCGAAAAAATGGCAGAGATATCCACATAAGTTGAAATAAACCCATTTATGCCATTATACTGCTTACCAGCATTTCTTCAGTTTGCGGGTGGCTTTGAAAAGTGCAGACGTGTTCCCGGTCCACTGAAGATCATCGCATAGTCTGGAGGTACGATGGGATGGGGGGTGGGAGGTGGGAAGAGAGGGTCTGTGTGGGTAGGGGAGGGGAAAGGACTCAATGAGGGACCATTTTCTTTAACAGGATTTAAAAAAAAAAGACAACCCGGATGCTTTTGACATGCTGGGGTGGGCTCTCAACATGCAACCTGAGTGTTTGTTGTGGGGGACTGGAGCTGATGGGGATTGGGCACCCCGTCGGCCATTCAGTGTGCTTGGGGAAGCGATGAGCTGAGGGGATTGGGCACCCTCAGCAGAAAACAAATGGGGGGATCATGCTGATGGGGATTGGGCTACCCTGTCAGCAAATGAACTGGGGAGGGCATGCTGACAGAGTTGGGCCCTTGATAAGCTAACGAGGGACTGTGAGGCAGCGGTTGTCTGTCGGCTTCGTGGGGACTGTGAGAGGCTGACGGAGAAGCCGTCGCCATGTTTATTGAAAGGGGACACCGGACAATGCAGCTGTAATTGGCTGCTGCATGAAGTGTATTATTATTTTGCAACTGATTTATTTTTACATATTAAAAAGTAAACAAAAAAGTTTAAATATTTTATTTGTGCGTGCATGTACTGTATACATATACAAATTAGCTCTGTTTTGTTCTGTTTTGACCAGTAGGTGGTGCTGTTCTAAAGGATATGGTGGGCTATGGGGTGGAAAGCTTCGAAGTAGGTTAAAAAAAAACCAACTTGTTGACTTGGACTTTTCCTTACCCCTGAGTATGGGCTGGGATTTAATCATAGGTAAGAAGATGTCTCAGTCAGTCCAGTTACTGGAATCTTTCTACACATTGCAATTCTCTACCTAGATCATTGCAACGTATTACTCTTATACCAGGTTTCCCCTCTAGCTTTGCATCTATCCCGTGATGTTTTCTGTATTCTATGTTAGTCCTTACAAAACAAAATGAATTACAAATGCCAGCTGTGTCACCCATTTGTCTTCAGATGCATCTTTCTGCAGTCTCTCAATATATATCAACTTCACCTTTTGATAAATTGCATTTGCAGTGCCCTCAATCCCTCCCTAGCTAGAGGGTGATTTTTTAAAACTGGTTTTTAGTTGTGTATTTTTGCTGCAGTGACATGAAAATAAAGCAGTTATTTCTTAACTTGTGTTTATCTTGTGGAAAGACTTCCATCAAAAAAGTCCATGGTAAATTGTCTTTCTATTTCTAAAACCTCCCACAAATCCGCTAAATATCTTCCAAGCATCATGCATGGCCAAGATATACTGTATGTGCAGCTGGTCAACTTTCAACCCAGCACAATCTTTCCGTTGGCTCACTTTTACAAAAGTTTGGCCTACTTCTCTGTACAGGTGTACACTTTGAAAACAGTATAGTTCTCTTTTGGAAGGCTTGGTACCCAATAGATCCAGGTTCAAATCCAATCAGAGACTCTGTCACACTGAATGACTGTGCTTCAGTTCTCTCAGCAGTAAACATGGGTAGTACCAGGACCCCCCTAAACATGAAATGTTGCATCTCAGTTGGGATATTCTTGGTTCACGGATTGCAAAAATGACCATGTACATCATTCTGACCATGCTTCCTGTTTGTGTCTGTAAAAACGCAGGTGCCCCAGGGTGTTGCTTTTATTTCCACCAGTCTTGCCATCAGCTAAGCACTGCAGGCTTTCTTCTGTAAGCTGAAATCTGACAAACATTCTGATGCACAATCTGTTATCACAGTTATATGGGTGAACATTTGTTTGATCATGTGTTAGCATGTGAAACTCTTCACACAAGTTGCTTTGTTTCAGATCAGATCGAGTTACACTGCACATGAAGGTGACTGTCACCCACATGACTACCCCACAGCAGGTCTGATTTATTCATACCATCTGGGCTTACTGCCAGTGGCCAGTGATCTTTTCATCATTTTTTCACTTTTCTGTGATGCAAAATTGAATTCAAATTGCCCTTTCAGTCAGAAAATGTTATACGCAGATTACTTTTTCCAAGTGTAAGTGCCAATAAGAATGCATTTTGGAGAGGGTAACAGAAATTGTGGTTGCAGACAGGAAGGATTACAGCAATCAGAACAAAACAGAAAAACAGCACAAGCTACAGAAATGAATTTGTGCAGGTATTTATTGGCATTAAAGTGCAGTGTGCTGCTAGGCTCCTCGGTGTGCTCTACCCTTTCTCAAGGAGCCTTATATAAAGATTATGTAACTGGGTCACCATGCCTTTAGTCAGAAAGCTGCGGTTACACCCCTGCCTTACACACACAGACCTGCAAGGTTGAGGGCCCTGGGTTCTTTGAAACTCCTTGAGGGATTCGTATCCAGAAAGAAAATAAATAGCACGGTGCCTCCACCTAGAGAACAAATTTGTGGGCCTTGTGACAGGTGTGGTAAGCAATGATACATGTTTGTAGATGTTTTAAATGAATGATAACTTTAATAGCTGTGTATTTTTTTGTAATTTATTCATGTTCCTTGTTGGTTGCAATTATAAAAGAGAGATTTTCTCTCAGTTTTGCTTTCCAATAAATTGAATTGAAGTGAAGTGGTATAACCCCCTGAAATGCAGTACCTGCCTACCTCCCCACTGGCGCAAACAGCACTCTAGATCCCACCTAAGAAGCAGACCTAAATAGATATTGCAATACAGGACCAATAACAGTCTACAAATTAACATGCAGTCACACAAAATACAGCAAGCATTTGTCAATCCTGAAAGTTTGCTTGTATGTATGTGTTGTGCAGGTGTTTGGTACTGATACTGCACAGATGCAGATGCCCTGTGCCAAGGGAAGACTCCGTCCAAGGGCACTGCACTTCCTTGCAGCGATGGATGTGAAGAATTCATGGGGATGTCTAGTGTGCTTCCATGTGGCCACAAATACATATGCACAGGGCAAACAGTGCATCTGTCACCCAATGCATAAGGCACTCTGCCACCCATGGTGGAGGGATACAGGGCCCTACACCAAGAGGGCAGATCATACTTTGAGGAAGGGTCTTGCAGCAGGCCACACTGGTAAGACTAAGCGGTCAGGTGCCAAGACCACATAAAAAACTTCTAGCTAGTAGTCTACCATGGGCCCCCCCCACCGCTGATGTCAGCTTATCCTATAAAGGTGGGAGGTCCCCCACACCTACCTCAGTTCTTTCCTTGCCATTGACCCACGCATGTCGGACCTTAGCCGACACTGCAGCTACAGTCGACTGCTATTACCCTCATTTGCCATGTTTGTTTATTTTTTGTTCTCCTTTAGTGTTAAACATTGAATTCTCAGTGTTTTCATAGATGACTTTATGTCTTCTCCACCAGCCTTGTCTTCTGACCACTCTTCAACATGTGCTTGCGGCAAACTGATGCCTGAAAATGGCGGCCACTCTGTGTGTCTTATCTGCCTAGGCCCCAGCCATGATACCAAAGCTTGCCAGTTTTGCCAAATATTCAACCAGGCTGCTCGGAGGTGACATCTTAAAACTCTGAAGAGCCGTCTTTTGAAGCAGAAGTTGGCTGCAGTGGTAAAGGAGGTACATGCCAGGAGCTCTTCGGCCTCACTGGCACAGTCCTCTGGGGCCTCTTCTTCTCATAAGGAGAAATCTGGTGGAAGCAAAAGAACCAGGACAAACACTGGGTGGGCCCGGTTGGCTTCTCACTTGCAGTTGCCCCATAAACTGTCGACTGCGATGGGGTCATCCTCCTGCAGGGGGTCGGCCCCACCAGCCCTCTTTTCCTCTGGGCTCCCAGTGGCTCTGCCACCCACCCTCATAGCTATTTAATGCTGTGGTTCTTCAGGGCAGGGGGACTTGCCCTTTATCTTCTATAAACTCTCAGCCAGGTGGCTCAGCTGGTGTTAGTTCATCGGGTGGTGGTTCCTTTGTTGTCACCCCCCCCAGCCACAGTGTTGCCTTAGTCGGTTCCCACTACTGGGGCTGATGTCAACCCTTCCAGGCAATGCCAGCAGGAGGCTACTGCCACATCTTCTTCTCCAGCGTCGCCTCTGCCCTTGCCTCAGGGGTCTCCTTCCTCTCAAGTGCCTGCTTCTCCCATCAGGCCAGTGCCAGTGGATCCTTCCCCTAGGCACTCCATGCAGATGCCCACTGGGCCACCGCAAGTATTGCCCTTGCCTCAGCTTGCAGACCCAACTCTGTCATCGCCACTGCTGCAACTTATGCCACAGCCAATGCTTGTTGGGCCAACTCCAGATCCTCAGCTAGCACTGGGCGGTCCTGCACCTGGGTACCCAATGCCAGCCCTGCTGCCATCATACCCTTACCTGGCACTTTCTTATCCACTGGTGTATAACTTCTTGCCCCTGGTGGATTACAATGCCCAGTTTTTGGCATGGTTGTCATATGTCCAGAGGCAGACCCCTGCCCCTCAAGGGCTGCCTCTGACATCTCCCCTCCATCCTCCTCGGGACTCACCACCCCAGGATTCAGGCTGGGCCGGACCTAGCAAACCCTGAACATTGGGGTCCTCTGGAGCTCAACCCAACACTGGCTCCGGCTCTTGCAGGAATGAGCGCCATCTACTGGCATCAGCCCCAGATAGTGAGTCTACTGAGGATGAATCCAATTTCTCAGAGTCTTCCTCATTACTGGGGGAGTCCTCAGATGGGAAGGACCCTAACAAGGATGGTCCCAAGTCCCCTCCTGATGACCCTACCTTTATGGATATCAAGCACCACATCCAGTCCATGGGCTGGGACATGGAGGAGGAGCAAAACCCAGAAAGGCACAGCTTAGCCATTAATTTAAGGCAGCAGGATGCCCTCCCTGTGGTGGCACCCCCTTTGATCTATTCTTATGAGGATGTCACCTGGGTAGCATGGAATCACCCATCCGCCACCTCTCCTTTGCCCAAGAAGACAGACTGTCTTTACCACGCTCTGACATGAATACCCTTTTTGGAAGGTCATCCTAAAGTGGATTCAGTGGTTATCAACGTGGCACATGACCGTACCAAGAAGCCCAAGCACCTTAGTGCCCTTCCCCCAGGTTGGGAGTCCAGGCAGCTGGATCACCTGGGCAAACACATGTTAGCATCCACTACCCTGGCTATACAGGCTCTGAATTATCTGGCCCACATGATCCACTATCAAAATGTCTTTTGGGACCAAGCCAGGGACCTGGTCCAGACTTTGCCAGGATACCACACTAAAACGCAGCTCACCCAACTTTTGAAATTGGCTTGGACATGGGCCATCACATTCTCCGGGCTGCTTATGATGCTGCGAATGCCTACAGGTATGGGGCGGCTGTTGGGATCTGCCTCCAGCACCGTTCTTGGCTCCAGGTATCCGGCTTTGCCCCAGACATACAGTCCAGCATTTTGGATGCCCCCTTCCAGGATTCGTTCCTTTCTGGGGTGGTGTCCAGGACATCATTTCCACCCTGCAGGAGTTAGGGCATGCCCTCAAGTCAGTCCATTCGCCCTATCACACTCAGTCTAGAGCGGGCCAACATTAGTCCTTTCATAGGTCCTCCCATAAGCAGTCTCAGAATCAGTCTGCTGAAGGCCAGCTCAAGTGTAAGACCACAGTGGCCCCCACAGCTGCCTTCACCAGACCCCCTCAGGCTCCTGTGGCCATCCTACCAACACCCGCCCCTACCTCCTGACTCCTTAGTTGACCCCTCCTCCTGGCTGAGGACCCAAGGGAGGCAGTCAGGGGTCTGTTCTCCCTCCACCTAGACAGGTGGCGGGGATCATAGAGCATGGTCTCACACACTGGAGTTTCTAGAGTGGCCTCCAGAAATTCCCTGGCAAACTCCACTTACCCTCCCGTTCACCTGTCCCTGGTCTGGGAGGAAATTCAGGCTCTCCTTTAAAAAAGAGCCATAAAGCCCATCCTTTCTGCTCAATGGGGAAGGGGTTTTCCCTCCCACTTCTTCCTCATCCCCAAAAAGACTGGGGATCTTTGGCCCATCCTGAACCTGAGCCACCTGAATCTGTACATAGAGTACAAGTGCTTATGGATGGTCACTCTGCAGGGGCTGATACCCCTTTTGCACCAGGAGTATTGGCTCTGCTCTCTGGACATGCAGTATCCTTACCTGCACATCCAAATCTTCCCTGCCCGTCATTGCTTCCTCTGCTTCCACTTTCAGGGAGCTCATTTTCAATTCTGGGCCCTCCTTTTTGGCCTTTCTTCAGCTCCCTGGGTATTTACAAAGTGCCTGGCAGTAGTGGTGGCTGCTCTGAGGAGGCAGGGCTTCTATGTGTTCCGTGACCTGGACAATTGGCTGCTAGCAGCCCACTCTGGGGATCTCCTGGTTCAGACTTTGGAGCACACGTTCTGTCTTTTTCAGGCCTTGGAGGTCACTGTCAATTTGCCAAAGTCCTACATCTTCCCTTGCCAGTGCCTTAAGTACATGGGGCGACCCTGGACACCAGCCAGGGCAAGGCCTTTTTGCCCATGGATAGGGCAGAGTGATTGATGGAGCAGGTTGTATGGTTTCCTCCAGTCAGCAGGTACCTGACAGGGTGTTCCTGCACCTTCTAGGCCATATGGCAGTGGCTATTGCCACGGTCCCCCTGACCGACCTGCATATGCAGGTTCCCCAGTGAACCTTGAAGGTCCAGTGGGACCAATGCATGGACGACCTGGACCAGTTGGTCCTGGTCTCCGACCTGCTCCAGAGAGTTCTGTCATGGTGGCTGGAACAGGCCAACCTGCTTGGGGAGTGTCCTTTCAGTATTTGACCCACCATCGGATGCTCATGATTGATGCATCTGGCCTGGGATGGAGTGCTCATCTGGCCAATCACTAGACCCAGGGTACCTGGACAGATGTAGAACAGAGTCTCTTCAAATCAACGTCCTGGAGATGCAAGCAGTTCTTTATGCTCTACAGGCCCTTCAGACTCTTCTCCTCACTGGTCCACTGCTGGTGCAGGTGGACAACATGTGTGCGGTGTATTACATCAACAAGCGGGGAGGGGACTCATTCTTACCCTCTGTGTCAAGAGACAATGAGAGTCTGGTATTGGGCCATCGAGCATGGTCTGGAGCTCTTGGCCATTCATGTTCTCGGCATTCAAAATGTCTTGGCCGACAGTCTCAGCCTGTCCAGGTCATGAACTCACGACAGGGAGCTTCTAATCTTGGTGGTTGAAGATCTCTCCAACAGGTGAAGTCATCTAAAGTTCGACCTTTATGCGTCCCCACTCAATGCAAAACTGCCACTTTTATGCTTGCTAGATCCAGGGCCTGGAGTTTTCTGCTGAGATGCACTGTCCCTCTTCTGGAAGGGGAGGTTTCTCTATGCCTTCCCTCTCTTTCTGCTTCTACAGAGGGTTCTGCTCAAACTCCAGTTGGAAGGGGTGGAGATGATTCTCATAGCCCCCTTCTGGCCTCATCAGAGTTGGTTCCCCTTGCTGCAACAGCTGGCGGTGGAACATCCGGTGCCCCTGCTCCTGTGCACCAGTTGGCTCTCCCAGGTCTGGGGCACTCTGGTCCATCTGGACCTCAAGCCCCTGCATCTCCATGTGTGGCTTCTGCAGACCTAGCTATTGCCCTCTTCAGGGTGTCCCTAGGGTCACAGATGTCCTGGTGGCTGCTAGGAAACCCTCTACCAGGGCCACTTTCACCATGAAATTAAAGCGTTTCACCCTTTGGGTGGCTGCTTACCTTTTGGATCCTTTCACCTGCCCGGTGAATCAGATGTTGGAGTACCTTCTCTCCCTTTTGGACTCCGGCTTGGGGTACTTCTCCAGCAAGATGTACCTTTCCACCATCTCTGTGTACCATGCACCTATCATGGGCAAAGCTGCTGCCCAGCTCGAAGTGTCACGTACCTTCCTGTGGGGCATTTTGCATTTGAAACCTTCCATTCAGGACCCAGTCCCCCCTAGGGACCTCAGTTTTATGTTGGAGAAACTCACTTTATGGGACCCCTCCCCAGCCAGAGAATGAAAGGTGCAGGGTTGTCTGCATGGTCCCACATACCATATAGTGAAGACAAAGTACAGTTATATAAGAACTTACCGTAACAGTGGATCTTTGAGAGAAGCTCTTGCAGCAGTCCACACTGGTAGGACTAAGTCGTCAGGCACCAGGACCACACAGAAAACTTCTAGCTAGCAGTCTACCACGGGGGACCGCCCACCACCAACATCATTCAGCTGACATCGGCCTAGCCTATAAAGGTGGGTGGTTCCCCACACTTACTTCAGTTCTCCTGGAGACCCCGAATGGCAGCGAATGGAGAATCGAGGAGGTTCCTGAGAGCCAAAAGAAGGGCAGAAGCAGTGCAAGAGAAACAAAGAAACAAAGAGCAGAAGGGGGAAGGAGGGAGGGAAATCAGGTCCTGCTGCAAGAGCTTCTCTCGAAGAACTACTGTTATGGTAAGTTCTTACTTTGAGGAAGACTCTTGTAGCAGGCCACACCTGTAGGACTGAGTCCCAAGCAATTCCAGGCATGACTAGGAGAACAGCACCAGAAGGAGGACATATCAGCAGCCCAGAGCTCAGGAAAGAAGGCCCTGAAGTACTGCTAGGCTGAAATTGGCCCTGCACCTAGAAGGAATGTCCAGACTGTAATGCTTGGTAAAGGTATGGACAGAACTCCAGGTGGCAGCTGCACAGATGTTTGCAGCAGACACATTTCTGAAAGAAGCCATTGAGATTGTCATACCCTTGGTGGAATTGCCCTTGACCACTCCAGGAAGGGGCTTGTTGTACTTGAGGTAGCAATAAACAATACAATTCGCTAACCACTTAGACAAATACTGTTTGTAAACAGGAGCACCCTCACTCTTGGGGTTCAATGAAACCAACAACTGGTCAGATTTTGGTAAAGGCTTTGGTGCAGTTTGTATAGTACTGCAAAATCCTATGTACATCCAAAAGTATGGAGCAAAACCTCCCCCTGATTAGAATACTCAGGAAAATAAACTGGAAGGTGGATGGATTGATTCAAAGTAAACTCCGACACCACCTTAGGTAGAAACTTAGGATTAGTACTCAAAGACTTTGTGATAAAACACATAAGGCTCTTTACATACAAGGGAACATTGTTTAACCAGGAGTAGCACACTAAGTTGAAGCTTGTTTCCAGATGCGACTTGGCAGCATAAGGAAGTTAAGTGACTTCTTCAGGATCACACAGTATGCACCTAGGTGACTGTGGGATTCAAACCTAGGTCTCCCAGATCTGCAGCTCAGAGCCATAACCCACTGCGCTATACTGCCTCCTATATAAGATATAACATATAAGAATCTGAAGCTTGGAAATCCTTTGAGCAGAAGTGACAGCAACTAAAAGGAGCGCTTTCCATGACAGAAAGCACAGTTTGAAAATCGTGGCCAGTTCAAAGGGAGGTAACAGGGCCATTCCTCCACCCTCACCCCATCCATCTGGGTCACTGAGCTCACACCTGAACTCAGCTCACCGGCACAGTATCACAGAGCATGGCCACTGGAGTGAAGGCTGGCACTACACACAAAGGTTGCTAAACAATTATAATTGTTTTTTCATTTTGACCCCAGCTTTTCAAGATACTCATTTTATGGTTCGCCTTCTAAACATGACATTTAACATTTATAGAATATTAGTCGAAATGTCATTTCACACCAGAAGTGTGAAAACATGTCTTGTCCAGGATTTTAAAAATGACACGTCACGTTTATGAGGTGTTGTGGAAAGATGGCTATGTTGAAAGTTTGGAGTCAAAATATTGAAAATTAGCAATGTTATGAGTAAATGTTGAAATGCTGTAATGTTCAGTCATGACCTGGACATTTTACTGTATTTGTACACCAAATTTTCAGCATAGCCTTTTTATTACCCAATCTCATGAACCCAGTAGGTTAAAATGTTTGGATCCCCCACCAAAAATGTCATTCTACACCACTGAAAATTCATTCCATGCCACAGGTGTGAAAACAGATTTTGACCAGGATTTGAAAAATGACAGCTGTCATGTTTGTGAGGGTATGTGAAAAAAATGGCTATATTGAAAATTTGGGGTCAAAATATTTAAAGTTACCAAACTTACTAGTGAGCATAGAAAGATTTCAAGGTGTGTACATAACTTTGCCATTTTTACATATTTTGATCCCAAATTTTCAACACAGCCTTCTCATGACCCCATCTTTTGACTGTGGACTCCGCTGCAGAAGTTGAGTGGGAGAGCAGCTACCAGCTACTACAGCAAGGAGGTGATTTACTGAGTACATTGAATTGAATTAATTCAGGGGCCTGTAATAGTAAGTAGAAGTCAGTGTTTTGGTTCTTTATTTTTGGGGTTGTCTTTACTTAGTGTAACTAATTTGTCAGTGAGGTGATCTAGCTGGGAGAATATATGCAGTCATTTGTGACTAGAGCTGTTACTGAAACTCTGTGAAAGAGGTGTCCGATGAGGGGAGGAGCTGAAGAAGGCTTGAGGGACTGTGGATTACAAACAGTAGTTGACTGTGAACTCTGTTTGCTGCAGAAGTTGAGAGGGAGAGCAGCTACCAGCTACCTTAAACTAGAGCTGTGTTTGTGCCCTGCAGTTTGTAGAAGAAAGTCTTTTTTTACCTGATTGTTTTTTGTAGACACTGAGCACCAAAGGAACAGCCCCCCCCCATTCCCCAACCATCCCCATTCATCCCCGGGTGCTCTACCCTTATAGTGGAAGGCCAGGCCAGAGCTACTTAAAGACACAGGAACAGTTAGGCAGCACAGCACGAGCAATAGCCTAGCTGGTATATAGGCAGAATTACAAAGGGCGTAGCTAGCAACTAGGTCTACAAGGGCACATACAAGAGGAGGAGAGAGAAGCTGTAAGTTACTACAGAAGGAGAGAAAGACAGGGAGAGAAGGAGAAGGAAAAAAAGGGTTAGGAGGGGAGGAATAGCAAGCACAGGATGATGCAGGGAGTGGTGCAGTGCTCTGGCTGTGGTACAACAATCTTCAGAAAAACATTCTGGTTACTATGGTGCTGCCCCATTTGCAGGCACCTCTCTGGGTTGATGGTGGAGGTAGCCAGTCTCTGGGTCGAGCTGGCAGGAATGCTAGGGACCTTCTCCCACCACCCAGAGGCCACTAGGTCCCCAGCCAATGCCACAACGGCCACCCAGGCAGATGGCAGGGGTGTACCGATGCAAGAATGAAACCCCCATCTGTGAAATCTCCCACAGCAATGTTTTCTACAGGTTTTGAAAATGTTGGTGTGGGGGACCCACTGTCGAAATTTCACCCTTACGACGAGTGCTGCACCCTTTCATTAACTCCAACTCTGAGTTAACAATCAATAGATGGGGGGGCAAGGGGCAGAGCCCCCCAATGGAAACACAAATTGATGTCTGACAGGTGAAATTTCACCTGTCAACAATGGGGCTGTCGCTATGCCGAATGTTAACATTGTTGTTGCATTGGCATAGCTAAATCGATGGCAGGATGGACTACGTTGGTTGTCTCAGGAAGGTTCAGGGGAGGGGGGCAGAGACACATCCCCCATCCAGTCCAGCTCATGAATCCCTAAACAATGATGGAGGAATGGAACAGCCCTGCAAAGGAACCCGAGGCTGAGACCAGGGAAGAGGTGAGGATCCTCCAACAGGAAGACCAAGTGGCTGGAGGAAGAGAACCCCATAGGAAGAAGAAGTTACTCCTGTTGGGGACTCAATTGTCCGGGGAATGAATTTGGGCACAGATAGTAGAGAGGAAAGGGAGGTAGAGTGCCTTCCAAGAGGCACAGCTCGGTAGGAAGGAGTGTGCATCCAGAGGATCGCTAAAGCTGTGGCAGGGAAGGGAGGGCTGGAGGTCATTATCCACTTGGGGACAAATGACCTATCTAAGAATAATGCAAGCTTGGAGCAGGTGAAGGAGGACTTTACAGTGTTGAGAGGAAGCCTGGGGAAGGTAGCAAGCTCTGTGACATTTTCAGAGGTGCTGCCAGTCCACGGCGGAGGGGGGGATCTCCAAATTAGTAACTTCAATACATGGTTGAAAGGCTGGTGCAATGAGAAGGGGTATGGCTTCACTGGGGACTGTGGACCCACCTGAAGTGATGCAGCCCAGTACAGTGGGGACGGACTGCATCTGTCCAGCAAGGGGAAGGCAGTCCTCAATGGATGGTTTAAATGCTTGGCTAATGAGCGTTTAAACTTGCCAGGGGGGAGGTCAACAGGAGCAGAAATACTCAGGCAGCTCACCCCCACATGGTAGAGAAAGCAGAACAATGGAGCAGGAAGAGGAGTTGATAGCAAGGTCATCAGAGTGGAGCAGAAATGGAATAGGAAAGGAATTGGGAACACAAGAGAAAAGTATCAGGAAAGGGGGGAAGATGCAGGGGACCAAAAACAGGAAGAGAGAGAGAGGTCAGGCAGTAAATCTTGGAAGGTCATGGTGACAAATGCACGCAGCCTGGGAAATAAAGTCCCAAACATGGAGACCTTAATAATTGAAGGAGACCTGTACATAGTAGCAATTACTGAAACCTTGTACACAGCTAATCAAGAGTGGGAAACAAATGTACCAGGATATGTTCTATTCAGGAGGGATGGGAGGGCAAAAAGGAAGGGGGAGTAGCCCTGTATGTCAGAGAGGGTATAATGGCAACACAGGTATAGGGTAGGCAGGGGGAGGCCGAGGCACTGTGAGTCCCCCTTCAACCTGGAAATGGCACAGCAACACACACAGGGTGATATACATGCCTGCAGGACAGGGAGAGGAACTGGACAGGGAGCCAGTGGAGGAAATACACACCCCCTTGAAGGCTTTGAGTCGAGGTGCTAGGGGCTTTCACAGTGGTGGACATTAAAAAACTATTTAGTCTGATTTACAGTTTTTATGCCATTTGTGGTGTGAAGCACAACTTCCTTTCTTTTGTGAAGAAATACACGAGATAGCAATGAAAGGTGAAATTCTACTGATGGAGGATTTCAATATGCCAGACGTGGACTGGAACACCAGTGTAGCTGCTTCAGCAAGAAGCAGAGGCATCCTTGATTCACTCCAAGAGGCTAGACTCAGGCAGCCTGTGCTTGATCCCACCAGAGGCAGGGCAATTCTAGATCTAGTAATGACCAACGGGGATTGAATCGCAGATGTCCAGGTAGAATGGCAACTGGGATCCAGTGATCACAACACTGTGTGGTTCAGCATAGAGACAGAGAATCACTTAAGCCATACTAGGACAAAGGTTTTGGATTTCAAAATGCTGACTTCGTGAAATGGGAGAGGTATCAAACGAGCCCTGAGAGAACGGGGCAGGAGAGAGAGGAAGAACAGTGGAAGCTTCTAAAGGAAGCCTTACTGGAACTAACAAACCAATGCATCAGATTGGTATCCAAAGGCAAGAGAAGGAGAAAGCCACTGTGGTTCTCGAGAGAGGTGCAGTATAGGTCATGGCAAAAGGAAAGGGTTGAGGAACTATAAGGAGACCCAAAGGGAGGAGGACAGGGAAGAGTACCTAGAGCACCTAAGGGAAGTGGGAAAGGCAGTAAGGAGAGCACAGGCACGGACTGAGGAAGGTTTAGCACAGTCAAGTTAAGAAAGGGGACAAGACTTTCTTCAGGTACATCAATGAAGGGAGGAAAAACAAGAGGGGGGGTTGCAAGACTCAAGGGAGAGGGAAGGGAATGCAAGGAGGGTGACATGGAAAAGGCAGAAATACTGAATAAATATTTCTGTTCAGTATTCACTGAAGAGGGGAAGGAGCAGGGGCCACAGCAGTTACCAAGGGGGGTGAAGAGTGGACAATAGTCCATTCACAGGGGAAAGAGTCCTGCAGGAGCTCGCTAAATTGAAGGTGGACAAAGCGATGGACCAGATGACAAACACCCAAGGATATTAAAAGAACTGTGAAGGGAGATAGCAGTACCTCTGGCAGCTATGTTCACCGAGTCATTCAACACAGGGGTGGTACCAGAGGATTGGAGGAGGGCACATGTGGTCCCTCTACACAAATCCAGCAGCAGGGAGGAGGCGGGGAACTATAGGCCAGTCAGACTCACCTCAGTAGTGGAGAAGATCATGGAGACATTGCTTAAAGAAAGAATAGTGGGGCATCTAGAAGCCATCAGCACTCAGGACCGAGGGCAATATGGATTCACAGTGGAAGGGTATGTCAGACAAATCTGTTGATTTCTTCGACTGGGTGACAAAGGAAATAAATCAGGTGGGGCAGCGGACGCCACTTACGTTGATTTCAGCAAAGCCTTTGACTGTCCCACATTGGAGGCTGATAAACAAGCTGGGTAGGCTGGGCATGGGGACCTGGTGGTAAACTGGGTTAGAAACTGGTTAACAGACGGGAAGCAGAGTTGGTGGTAAATGGGGTGCAGTCTGCTGAGGGTGACCAGTGGGTGCCTCAGGGATCAGTCCTGGGCTAGTCCTGTTCAATGTCTTCATTAGCGACATTGCAGAAGGGCTGAAGGAAAAGGTCTGCCTGTTTGCAGATGACACCAAGATCTGTAACAGAGTGGATACCCCAGAGGGGATGGAGAAAATGAGGAGGGACCCGAGGAAGCTTGAAAAACGGTCCGAGGACTGGCAACTGAAGTTTAATTCAAAAAAGTGCAAAATTATGCACCTGGGACACAGAAACCCTGGGGAAAGCTACAGGATGGGGGGGGGGAGTTGCTGACAGTCACAAAAGATGAAAGGGACCTGGGGTTATTATTTCAGATGACCTGAATATGTCAAAGCAGAGTACTAAGGCAGCTGGGAGGGCTAGTGGCATGCTGGGGTGCATAGGCACTGGAATCACCAGCAGAAGGAAGGAAGTAGTGATGCCATTATATAAAACCATGGTCATGCCTCACATGGAGTACTGTGTGAAGTTCTGGAGGCCGCACCTTCATAAGGACATTAACAGGCTGGAGACGGTCCAGAGAAGGGCAACTAAGATGGTACAGGACTTGCAACACAAGACTTATGAGGAGAGATTAAGGGACCTCAATATGTACTCAATGGAAGAGAAGAGGGAAAGAGGGGACATGATAGAAACGTTCAAGTACCTCAAGGGTATAAACAAGATGCAGGAGGATGCATTTTCCAATACAGGAGGTGCACAAGAATGAGGGGGCATGACATGAAATTGGAAGGTGGGAGGTTAAGAGGGAATGTAAGGAAGTTCTTCTTCACAGAGAGGGTGGTGGACTCATGGAATGGTCTGCCTGAGGAAAGTTTTCAAATCCCACCCAAAAGGTGCAGTGCAACCATGAAATAAACATTGAAGCCTGATTTGTATTGTTCTATCACCACTGGTCATGAAGTGGTGTCCCAAAAAGGCCAAGTTGAAAATTTGGGGCCAAAATATGCAAAAATGACAAAGCTATGCATCACATCCATCGTGGGTAAGCTAATGGAGACTATCCTGAAGGAGGGCTGGTGGCCCTCCTAGAGGCAAAGGACTACAGGACAGCAGACAGCATGGCTTCATACGTGGCAGATCCTGCCAAACCAACCTGGTCGAGTTCTATGACTGGGTAACTAGACAACTGGACAGGGGCCATGCAGTGGATGTCCTGTATCTGGACTTCAGTAAGGCATTCGACTCAGTGCCATGTGGAAGGCTGGGAAGGAAGTTAGTAGGCACAGGGATGGGTGCACAGCTGGTGAGACGGGTAGGAAACTGGCTGCAGGGAAGGTAACAGAGGGTGGTGGTGGGTGGTGAGCTCTCACACCCGAGGGCAGTGACGAGCGGTGTCCTACAGGGCTCGGTGTTGGGACCAGTGTTGTTTGGGATATTCATTGCAGACATATCATGGGACATCAAGAGCAAGATCAGTCTGTTTGCTGATGATACCAAGGTTGGCAGCGGTGGTGGATGACCTAGGGGATGGCAGGGGTTGCAGGATGATCTGGCAAAGCTTGAAACCTGGTCAGACACCTGGCAACTGGGGTTTAATGCCAAAAGTGCAAGGTGCTGCATTTTGGGATGAAGAACCAAGGAGGAGTTACCAGCTAGGGGAGTGCAGCTAGCCCAGACAGAAGAGGGAAGGATCTGGGTGTGCTCATTACAGGTCAATGAACAACTCGGCACAATGTAGGAAGGCAGCTGCAAGGCCAACAAAATGCTGGGTTGTATTGCAAGGGTATATCCTCGAGGAGGGAGGAGGTGATTCTGACACCGTATAGGTCATTAGTTAGACCACACCTGGAGTACTGCGTGTGCAGTACTGGCGTCCGTATCTGAAGAGGGACATTGTTACCGGAGGGGGCAGCGAGGGTGACAAAGATGATCAAGGGCTGGAGGACTTATCATACGAGAGGAGGTTGAAGGAGTTGAACATGTACTCACTGGAGGAGAGGAGAGACAGGGTGACATGATTGAAACCTTTAATACATGAAAGGAATAAACAAGACGGGTACAGAGGGGCTGTTCAAAGTAAGGGAGGGAGGGCCACCAGGGCCATGATATCAGACTGGAGCGAGGAAGGTTCAGGAGGAGATGAGGAGACACTTTTTACAGAGAGGGTGGTGGCTGGGTGGAATGCGTTACCTGCAGAAGTGGTATGCAGTAGAACAGTGGACTGCTTCAAACGAGGATGGGACAGGACAAGGGGGAGGGTTAATGAAGGGGAAGGGTGGAAGGGAGGGGCAGCTGCAGAATAAGGGGTGCTAGCTGCACATTCGAGCAGACTTGATAGACCTCTAGGCCTTTATCTGTTGGCAAATTTCGTATGTTCGTACGTTCGTAGTTCAACCCCCCATTGAAATACATTGAACAGCACTTATCTTAGTTTCTTGGACAAGACTACCCACTCTTTTTAGAATCTTCTGATGTCACAGGGGAAACTACTGCGCACAGCGGCTGCATGAACACTCGAGGCGGTTTCCCCCTCAGCTTCCAACTTCAAAACGGTTGTCTTCTGCCCCAAACCTCAGGGCACTTCGGCATTTGCTTCCTCTTCGGAATCTCTGTCCAAAAATCAAGGTTCCTCTTCGGAATCTGTTTTTCACCTTGGTTGCCCATGATCCAGGCCACAACAACTGCTTTCCTTTACACACAAAGTTCAGATACTTGGTCCGAGAAAACAGAGTCCTTTCTCTCCTCCAGGACAGCTGACGTAAAGACTGCCCTTTTCAGGCCTCCCATGCGATTCTGCTGCCCTCGCAGCAGCCCCACTCAGCTGCTCACTCTTCAAGCTCCATGCTCAGACTGACTCTCTCAGCAGGCAGTCCAGGCATTTCCAAATCCAAAAGGTTTCAGTTGGCTAAGCCTCCTGTCAGTCACACAGGCTCCCTCTATTGGTGAAAAAAAGGCACCACGGTCCAAACTACAGTTCCCAGAGGCTCTCTTCATACAAGCCCCTTGTGGCTGGCTCCACTTGAGAGTCCAAGTTCTGATTTGAAAGCAGGCTCCATTTTAAGGAACCCCTCCTCATTGATTGGACCTCTTTAGCAGATCCGAAATGGAGGGGA
This sequence comes from Neoceratodus forsteri, assembly GCA_016271365.2. Classification (NCBI taxonomy): domain Eukaryota; kingdom Metazoa; phylum Chordata; order Ceratodontiformes; family Ceratodontidae; genus Neoceratodus; species Neoceratodus forsteri. The sequence continues at coordinate 48,679,661 of JADMNL010000027.1, forward strand.
AAAACACACAGAGTCCCAACTGCAAGAAAGGCAGGTTAGATAAACTGTACTGTCATTATCACTCTAACAAATTACCAGCAGATAATTGCATCTTTTGAAAGGGCTCCCCGTGTGCATATAGCGACTGCAGAATGGAGCGATCTGCTCAGTGGCCCAGGTGGGACTTGAGCAGGGAAACACACAGTCCCCCCAGTTCAAATTAATTATATTGCGGTTTGGCAGCTATTAAAGTGACAGTACATGGAGGCATTAGGCACTCTCACTAAATTATTTTTTAAATCGGCTGAAATACAGGACACCAGCCAGGCGGAGAGCATTTAGGCTCTCCCAAGGAAGGCTTTTTAGTGACCCCCATTTGTAGGGGGGTTACACACAGTAAACACATTGTCCTGATAGTGGGTAATTTATTTAAATAGGCACTTTAATCTGATGGCCCCATGTGCTCTGTGGGACCTGTCGGAGCGTGTCACTCCTTGGTGCCTTCTTTCCAGCAGCTTTCACCACTTGAGCTTACAGGCATATCCACAGATGTGCACATGCACACTCTGTAGTTAAGTGCCCAAGCCCCACTTGCTACTGGGGCTCGAGCTACATGGCTCTGATTACATGGCCTAGCAGTGCGCAGCTTCTGCTCTCTCTCTCTCTCTCTCTCTCTCCATCTGCACAATGGAAGGCAAAGCAAGCAGAAGGGACAGCAGAGAAACAGGTGTCAGAACACAAGGGATGCGCAGCAGAAACGGGACCTGAGGTGGCATGTGCTAGGCCAAGTGTGGGCCAAGAGGAAACCCATTTTGGGAGGCTACAGTTACAATAATGTTTGCTAGAGCTAGTGCATGGAAAGGTAAGATCCTCTTCAGTAGGTAACACACTCACCTCTGAGGCTACAAGATAAAATGGTGATGGGTTCTAGCCCCACCCCTGGCACTTGGGTTAATACCCATAACTGACACTGTAGTGCAGTGCAAGCGGGGGGAGGGGTGCTGCACTGCTGAGGTGCCATTCTTTGGATGAGACATTAAATCAAAGTCCCATCTGCCCCTGCCTGGTCACTGCCTAGGTCGAAGTAAAAGATCCCACAGCACTTACCAAAGAACCGGAGGGCCAGTTTTATTCATGAAAAGCAGAAACAAATAATAATAAACAAGGCTTTGTCAATGCTGAATGTTGATTGCTTTGCTCCGTTGAGCTCGCTCACTCCCCTGCTCTCACTTGCTCGTTGTGTTTCTCCCGGCACTGCAGGCTGCCCTTTTGTACTGGGCTCCTGTCTGTGTTGGCAACTTTGTCTGCCCACAAAGAAATCCGCAGCTGTCCCAACAGAGCTCCATTGAGCTTGCTCACTCCCCCTCTCTGACTTGCTCGTTCTATTTCTCCCAGCACTGCAGGTTGCCCTTTTGTACTAGTCTCCAGACTGCATCGGTGCCTTTTTCTGCCCACAAAGAAATCCACAGCAGTCCTGACAGAGCTCTGCTGAGCTCACACACTTCCCTTCTCTCACTCGCTTGTTTTGTTTCTCCTGGCACTGCAGGCTGCCCTTTTGTACTGGGATCCTGTCTGTGTTGGCAACTTTGTCTGCCCACAAAGAAATCTACAGCTGTCCCGACAGAGCTCCTTTGAGGTCACTCAGTCTCCCTCTCTCGAGCTAATTCGGTTTCTCCCAGCGCTGCAGGCTGCCCTTTTGTACTGGGCTCCTGCGTTGGGGCATTTTTCTGCCCACAAAGAAATCTGCAGCAGTCCTGACAGAGCTCAGTTGAGCTTGGTCACTCCCCCCTCTCACTCGCTCAATCTTAATTTATCCCAAACACTGATTTCCCACAGTGACCGTGCTATTCTGTGACAGGAGTGCAAAAACATATTTAGGCCAGGATGTGAAAAATGACAGCTGTACTGTTCATAAGAGGCTGTGAAAAAATGCCAGTGTTGAAAATGTGGCTTGAAAATATTATTGATTTGCAAAGTTACAAGGGTGTGTGGAAACTGTACAACGCACGCTCGTTACACATTCATTTTATGGACTTTCATCACAAAATTTCAGCATAGGCATTTTAGGACCTCTGCTCATGAACAGTGTCACTGTGGTTTTCTTAATGTGTCCCAAACACTGATTTCCCACAGCGACCATACTATTTTGCGCTGGAAGTGCGAAAATGCATTTCAGCCAGGATGTGAAAAATGACAGTTGTACTGTTCATAAGGAGGTGTGGGCATATCTACTCATTGCATTGTCTCCACTCCACAGACCCTGCTGTAATATAGGACCATGGAGGACCCTGGGTGGAAGGGTGAGCAACTGTAAAGTTCTGGCATAGCTCCATTGAGCTCGCTCACTTCCCCTCTCTCACCCGCTCATTCTGTTTCTCCCGGTGCTGCAGGCTGCCCTTCTGTACTGGGCTCCTGCTTGCACTGGCACCTTTTTCTGCCCACAAAGAAACTGCAGCAGTCCCGACACAGCTCCGTTGAGTTCACTCACTCCCCTGTCTCACTCACTCGTTCTGTGTCTCCTCGCGCTGCAGGCTGCCCTGTTGTACTAGGCTCCTGCCTGTGTTGGTGCCTTTGTCTGCCCACAAAGAAGTTCACAGCTGTCCCGACAGAGCTCCATTGAGGTCGCTTACACCCCCTCTCTCACCTGCTCATTCTATTTCTCCTGACATTGCAGGCTGCCCTTTTGTACTGGGCTCCTGCCTCCATTGGCACCTTTTTCTGCCCACAAAGAAATCTGCAGCAGTCCCAACAGAGCTCCGTGGAGCTCGCGCACTCCCCCTCTCTCAGTCGTTCGATCCGTTTCTTCCAGCGCTGCAGGCTGCCCTTTTGTACTGGGCTCCTGCCTGCATTGGTGCCTTTTTCTGCCCACAAAGAAATCTGCAACAGTCCTGATAGAGTTCCGTTGAGCTCACTCATTCCCCCTCTCTCACTCACTCGTACTGTTTCTTCCACCGCTGCAGGCAGCCCTTTTGTACTGGGCCCCTAACTGCATTGATGCCTTTTTCTGCCCACAAAGAAATCCGCAGCAGTCCCGACAGAGCTCCGTTGAGTCTGCTCACTCCCCCTCCCTCACTCGTGCTCTCATTCTGTTTCTCCCACTGCTGCAGGCTGCCCTTTTGTACTGAGCACCTGTGTTGGGGCCTTTTTCTGCCCACAAAGAAATCCGCAGCAGTCCCGGCAGAGCTCACTTGAGCTCGGTCATTCTCCCCTCTCACTCGCTCGATCTTAATCTGTCCCAAACACTGATTTCCCACAGCGACCGTGCTATTCTGCGGCAGGAGTGCAAAAAACATATTATGGCCAGGATGTGAAAAATGACAGCTGTACTGTTCATAAAGAGGTGTGAAAAATGCCAGTGTTGAAAATGTGGTGTAAAAATATTACAAATTTGCTAAGTTACAAGGGTGCATGGAAACAGTTCAACACACGCTATAACACAGTCATTTGATGGGCTAGCATCACCAAATTTTCAACACTTTTTGGACCTCTGCTCATAAACAGTATCACTGTCATTTTCTTAATCTGTCCCAACACTGATTTCCACAGCGACCACGCTTATTCTGCGCAAGTGCGAAAAGACATTTCGGCCAGGATGGGAAAAATGACAGCTGTACTGTTCATAAGTAGGTGTGGGAAAATGGCAATGTTGAAAATCTGGAGTGAAAATATTGAAAATTCGTGAAGTTACTAGTGTGCATGCAAACTGCGCAATGCACGCTCATAACACAGTCATTTTATGGAGCATCGCCACCAAATTTTCAACACAGGCATTTTAGGACCTCTGCTCATGAACAGTTTCACTGTCATTTTCTCAATCTGTCCGAATGCTGATTTCCCACAGCGACTGTGCTATTCTGCTGGAAGTGTGAAAACACATTTCAGCCAGGATGTGAAAATGACAGCTGTACGTCACAAGGAAGTGTGAAAATGCCAATGTTGAAAATCTGGCATGACAATATTGCAAATTTATGGGTTATGAGCGCAGTATATAACTGCGCAACGCATGTAGAAACAGTCATTTTGTCCACAGCTGGGCCACTTGAGATCGCGAGAGTCTTGGAGCTGCCCTCTCCCCACACTGAATTGCACAGGCATGCTATGGGGAAAAGAAGCCTTGGAGGAGCCTGCCAGAATCACTGCTCGCTCACTGCCTAGCAGCTCTCTGTACTGTTGGCCCCGCCACCACCCTTGGTCGACATTGGGTTATATATCTAAGATCACATGATCATTTAAAACCAGCCCACTTTGCCATCAGCAGCCTATACTAGCTCACCACTAGAGGCCACCATTTCATTTAATTGCCTTTAAAACGCAATTCTATCACAACATGAATAGCTACTTTGGTACTTATCCAGACCATCACACTACTGATTTTTTTTTCCCCCCCACTCTCCCTGTGAAAATGCCTCACATGGGATCCCCAAGTCTACTTCCTAATCACCACCACAGAATTACCGCCACCCCACTGTACCACCAAATTTCCTCCTCAGTTCTACTCAGCAGCAATTATACCCCAACCTAAGCTACACTGTAATCTGGACCTCGTTGGAACTACCGCCTCTTCCCACACAGTCACCCCAATGTAGCCCCCATCACTCCTCGTCTCCAGCCCTGTTAGCTCCACTTATCTGCACCCTCCCTATACCAGTCGGGTACACCAGAATCACCACTACTCCACGCTTCTGCTGCTCCGTACCCAAAATTGCACCGGAAAGCTCTCCTTCTCCTCCTCCTTCTCTCAGGGAATGTACATCCTAATCCAGAACTACCTTTGCTTAGGGCTACCAAGGAGGGCAGGCATGGTGGCCTATTACTGGCCCCCTTAACATCTGCAGCCTGACTAGGAAGTTCACTTCTCTCCAGGGCTGGATTGCCCAACACACCCCTGACATTCTGGCCTTATCTGAGACCTGGATCTCTAAAAACATCCTAGATGCCTCTGTCACGCTCACTGACTACTCCATCTTCCAAGCAGACAGGACAGGCAAGAAGGGAGGTGGTTGTGCCATCTATGTCAAAACATCCTACAAGCCCTCATGGTCCCTATTCCCCCACCTGCCCATGGTGCCCAAACCATAACCATCAAGGTCACCCTCGGCACTCCTGGTAAACCGCTATGCATTATGGCAGTTTGCATCCCCCCCTCGAATCAAAAGCTCGCCTTTGACTCTATACTTTCCAGCATCACCCATCTCCCTCCCAAGAGCGAAGTGATTATTATGGGAGATTTTAATGAATTGGCTTTCCACCATATCTGCCACATATAAGGATGCTGTCCGAGCCTATGACCTCCCAGGTAGTCCAGTCTCCCACCAGGCACAACCCCAGATAAGGGTCCTCCACTCTTTCGACTCATCTTTACTAACCTTCTCAATTACATCTCCAAGGTGAAAGTGCTCCTGACGTGGTAAATGACCGCTCCCCCATCTCCTGCTGGTGGTCGAATAAAATCCCTCCCTGTAGCGTTGTGAAAAAATTACCATTAGTAAATTATCTATTACAAATACTTAGAAAGGAGATGAACGGAGATGAGGCTGAAGGCGGAAGAATTTAATAATTATAACAATAATCACAGCGAGAGATTACAAGTGGTACATCCTTCATTCTTCATTCTTCAAACTAACAGTGTATAGTGGCTTGCTTATATAGTGGAAGACAGTACTATGGTTGTCTATGACTGGTCCAAGACAAATATAAACTTTAACTTTAAAAGGCAATTTCTTTTAGTTCTTGCATGAGCTAATGTATGAGCTAGCTCTTGTCAGCACAAATGTATTGATAGTGTAAATTATATTACTATATAAGGATAGTAATAATGGTCATTACCAGTTATCAAGGTTTAGGAGGATGAAATAGGTTTGCACTTAGGAATGTGCACACAGGCACTCTGGCCCGTCCTAATAATAAACACTAAAAATAGTCTGAAGGATAATTTGAACTCTCTCCCTGTATTTCTGTTTGTGCAGACACTTAAGACACCTGTTTCTATTACACATGATTAGTACAAATATCAAAGACACTTTAATATTACAAGTTGTTGCTCAGTTTAACTTGTAATTTTGCAAGTTTTAATATGATTTAGCTTCATAGATCAATATTTGTTACACAAACACCTTATGTTTTAGACCAAAATGAGGTTTGCCTGTAACATAGGGACACACTTCTATATCCCTTGTTACACTCCCAGCTACCCTAAAGTTGCCATCCAAAGGTTCCTCAAAAAGGAGCCCCTCACATCTCAAAAGGTACCTCTCATGACCAGATGCACCATAGAGATAACCTCAGCACAGGGCCCTGAACTCCCAGCTACCCCAGGACAGACAACTCTATGAGAGAGAGGCGAGAAACAAATGCACCTGGGCCATCCGGCTAGCTAAGGCAACCTACTATAAGCAAGCTCTTACCACCACCTGGGGCTCAGGGAAAAACTTCTGGAACAATATTAAGGAACTATGTGGGAAAACCGTCTCCCCTGCCCCAGCGCAGCTTCAAGTCAAGGGAGCCCGCTCCCAGGACCCCACTATCACATCTAATACTCTTAACACCACCTTCTCCGACCTTAGTCACATTCTCCAGCAAAATGTCTCTGACCCAATCACTAGCCACCCCTCAGACACCTCTTCCTCAACAGCCCCCCTCCCTTCTGGCTGTGAATCATCTCCTGTAGGGAAGTTAAACTACCTTTCCAAAGCCTTGCACAACTCCTGCTATAGCAGTGACTCCCTTGACCTCAAAATTCTCAGACTAACACTGGATGAGACCCTGCCACCACCTCACAAATTACTAAACTGGTCACTGCGACTAGGTCAATTCCCCTCTCTTTGGAAAAGAGGTATTATAACTCTAATCCTAAAGAGTGGTGACCCCACTCCCTGGTAACTACATAGAAACATAGACTTTATTGACAGATAAGGACCATAGGCCCATCTAGTCTTGCCCATTTCCTACTTCCAGGATAGGGCCAGAGATCCTAGTTAACCAACAGCCTATTTCTTCCTACCCCCACAAGAATTGCCTTATGTCTGTCCCATGCATTCTTGAATTCTCCCACAGTTTTAGACCCCACAACCTCCTCAGGAAGGCTGTTCCATGCATCCACTACCCTCTCTGTGAAATAATACTCCTCACATTGCCCCTGAACCGCCTCCTTCTATCTTTAAATTGTGTCCCCTTGTTCTTGCAAGTCTCTTTTTCTGAAAGATGCTACCCTCTTGGACTTTGTTGATTCCACTGAGGTACTTAAAAGTTTCTATCATGTCCCCCTCTCCTTCTTTCCTCAAGGGTATACATATTAAGCTCCTTTAGTCTCTCCTCATACGGCTTCTTTTGCAGACCCTGCACCATTTTAGTTGCCCTCCTCTGGACTGCCTCTATCCTGTCTATGTCCTTGCGGAGATGGGGTCTCCAGAACTGGACACAGTACTCCAGATGGGGTCTCACCAACTGTCTGTACAGAGGGATAACAACTTCCTGTTTTCTGCTGATGATGCCTCCCTATACATCCCAGTATACCCCCAGCCCTCCCTACTGCCTTCTCACATTGCTTGCTAAACTTAAGGTCATCTGATATGATTACCCCCAGGTCCCTTTCCTTTTTTGTTGTTATTACTACCTCCCACCCATTGTGCATTCTTCCCTGGGTTCTTGTTTCCCAGGTGCATTATTTGCACTTCTTTGCATTGAATCCTAGCTGCCATACTTCTGACCATTCCTCTAACCTTGCCAAGTCCCTTTTCATCCTTTCCACGCCTCCGTGTATCAACCCTGTTGCAGATCTTTGTGTCATCTGCAAAGGCATACTTTTCCTTCCAGTCCCTCTGCAATGTCACTGATGAAGACATTAAAAGGACTGGACCCAATACTGAACCCTCAGTGTACCCCACTAGTAACCCTCTTCTTCAGAGTGGACTCCATTTACAATTACCTTGTGTCCTGTTGTCCAGCCAATGTTTTACCAGCTACACCCTGGGTCCCACTCCAGGCTGGTTAATTTGACTATTAATATTTTGTGTGGGACTGTGTCAAATGCCTTGCTAAAGTCTAGGTAGGCCATGTCCACAGCCCTCCCTGGTCTACTACTTTGGTCACCCAGTCAAAGAAATCTATTAGATTTGTCTGACATGACCTTCCTGCTGTGAACCCATGCTGCCTTGGGTCCTGTGCTCCACTGGCCTCTAGGTACTCAACTATTCTTTCCTTCAGAAGTGACTCCATCACTTTCCCTACCACAGAGGTCAGACTGACAGGTCTGTAGTTTCCTGCCTCTGTCTTGCTCCCACTTTTGTGAAGGGGAATCACATCCGCCTTCCTCCAGTCCTCAGGTACCACACCATCCTCCCATGATTTATTAAAAAGAGTAGCCAGTGGTTTCACTAGTTCCTCCCTTAATTCTTTTAGAATTCTGGGGTGAATTCCATCAGGACCCATTGCTTTGTCCACCTTCAGTTTTAGGAGTTCTTGCAGAACCCTTTCTTCTGTGAAAGGACTGGGATCAACCCCCCTATCAAGAGTGCTTCTGTTAATTGGATTAGGCACTTCCCCCTCCTCTTTTGAGAATACTGAGCAGAAATATTCGTTCAGTATTTCTGCTTTTTCACTGTCCCCCTCTGCCCACCCACCGTTCATTCTATTCAGCCTCACTATCCCTCCCTTTGTCTTTCTACGCTCGCTGATATACCTATAAAAGGTTTTATCCCCCTTCTTAACTGAGTTGGCTATCTTTTCCTCAGTTTGGCCTTTGCTATTCTGACTCCCTCCCTGATTCCTTCTGCCTTAACTGGTACAGTCTCTGTTCTGCTCCTTCTGTGTTTCCTTATACTTCCGGAATGCTATCTTTTCTTCCTGACTTTCACAGCCACCTCTTTTGAGAACCATAGTGGCTTTTTCTTTCATTTTGATTTGTTTATTTGCTTCACACAAAGGCTTGTTGCCTCTGTGATGGCAGTTTTGATAATTCCCCATTGTTGCTCCACACCTCCTTCTAGCCTGTTTGCTGGTGGTTTTCTGAGGCACTCTCCCATCTTGCCAAAGTCAGCCCTCCTAAAGTCCAGTACCCTCACTTTTGTATGGCTTGACTCTGTAGCTGAGTTTAACGTGAACCACACTGTTTGATGGTCACTTGTCCCCAGATGGCAACCCACTTCTAGATCTGAGATCCTCTCACTGCCCCCGTTTGAGAGTACGAGGTCTAAGATTGCTCCCTCACGAGTGGGTTCCGAAACTAGCTGTCTAATGCCTGCCACCTGTAGGGCATCAAGAATGGCCCGCTTTTGGATGTGGCTGCAGCAAATGTGCTCCAGTTAACATCTAGCATATTCAGGTCTCCCATCAACAGTATCTCCCTTTCTCTGCCATTCTAAGAATGTCTTCTATCATATCCTTGTCCATTTCTTCCCCTGACATGGGGTCTGTACACAACCCCTGTGCGATTGTGGTGCCCTTTCCAGTCTCCAAGGTGACCCACAGTGCCTCCTCTCCTCCCTGTTTACTGTTTTGTTCAGTTGCTTTTATCCTTCCTTTACATAGAGAGCTACTCCTCCCTCTTCTCCCTGCTTGTCTCTCCTGTAGGTTATGTACCCTGGTATGTTAACATCCCAGTCATGGTTCTCTGTATACCATGTTTCTGTGACTCTACGATATATCCAGGCATCCCTCTTTCATTAAGGCCATCAGCTCAGGGAGCTTGTTGCCCAGACTACGGGCATTGGTACTCATTACCCTCCTTTTCCTGATGGCCTTACTCCCTTTTGCCCCATCCCTGTCCTTCTTGCCTTTGTCACTTTCTCCATTTACCTCTGCTCTTCTCCCTATTGACACCTCTATGTTGGTGTTTGCTGCACTTACTACCATGATTATTTGGGGGGGCTAGGATTCTCTTGCTCCTTTCCAGTGCCTCCCCCCTTGGCTAGTTTAAAAGCTTGCCAATGAAGCATTTAAACCTATCACCTAGGATCCTGGTTCCCTCCCGGACAGATGCAGCCCATCATGCCAGTATAGGCTTGCATCACTCCAGGTGGACCTCCAGTCCCCAATGAAGCAACCTGAACTCCACACCAGTTTTTCAACCACTGATTGAATCCCATGGTGCGGAACACCCAGCCTCTCCTATGCCATAGATGGGTAGCACCTCCGAGAAGGTTACCGTGCGTGCTACTTGACTAAGGCCCCTCCCCATTTCCACAAACTCTTCCTGCACTTCTCTAATCCTTTTCGTAGCCAGATCATTTGTTCCTAGGTGGACAATGACATCCAGCTCCCTTCCCTGTGCAGCTGCTGTGGCAAATCCTGAGGATTCGCTCCCTGTCCCTCCAAGCCATGGTGCCTGGCAGGCACCTTACCTCCCTTTCCCCTTCCTCCCCCAGTTCTACCTTCCTAACAATGGAGTCCCCCACCAGGAGTTGTTTCCTTCCCCTGCAGGGTCCCCTGCCACCCTCCTGTGGGTCTCCTTTGTGGAGGTTCCCAGCATCCTCCTTGGTCTCCACTGTGGGTGCCTCCATAGAGGAACCACACTTTGCCAGAATGACATAGGAATTGTGGAGAGGTACAACTGGAGGGATGCGACTCTGTTCCACCACCCTCACCCTCCCTGAGCCCACTGTGGTCCAACCGCTCCTCTTTCTTGGCAACCTCTGAGGCAACGACAGTGGCACTGGTGGACCAACCCATTTCTTCCCCCCCCAAAAGCTCTAGAGAAAATTGTATTGGACCAGCTCACCGATTACCTGGCCAAACACAATCTGCTCTGCCATGAACAACATGGTTTCAGGAAGGGACACAGCACAACCACAGCCTTACCTGAATTTACATCATACATACACGAAGCACTGGAACAGGGGTCAATAGCTGGAGCAATCTATGTCGATCTGACCAAAGCATTTGACACCGTCAGTCACACACTACTTCTCCACTCCCTTCCCTCCTACCATTTCGCCACTGAGACTATCTCCTGGTTCAAAGACTATTTCACTGGCCAGACACAACAAGTCAAAATTAACTCCACCCTCTCCGCCAAGTGACCAGTCCTAATGGGTGTCCCTCAAGGGTCTATTTTAGGGCCACTACTTTTCACACTCTTCCTAAATTCCCTCCCTCAGTCCTGCAGTGGAAAGTTCTTACTCTATTCAGATGACGCCGTAGTTTTCTGGAAAGACCCCAATCCTAACTCCCTCCAAAGTGCCCTACAAGGCTGTTTTAGAGAATTAGAATCCTGATTCACTGACCATCGCTTAATACTAAAGTACAATAAAACGAAATCTATGATCTTTGCCCACCGACAAAACCCATACAGTAATGCCTTCTAACCATCTCAAACTCACAGGGCCTCCTCATTGAACAGGTCTCAAACTTCAAATGTCTGGGTGTCACGCTGGACACATCCCTCAGCTACCACACACACATTAAACACCTTTCCTCCTGTGTGAACGCCTGGATAGGGATTCTATACAGACGTAAGCACTGCCTACCCCCCCAGGGCTTACATCTTGCTGTAACCTGCTCAGTCCTTTCATTGATCGACTATGGTATTGTAATTTATGGCACCGCAGACCAAACAACCCTACCCTGCATTAGCCTAGCTCTCAACAAAGCTTGCCAACTGGTCACAGGCTGCGACAGATAAACCCACACCTGTGAGCTCTACAAGCTTGCAGACTGGCTGAACTTCGAAGGGAGACTTAAGTACCACACTTGCCTCCAAGTCAAAAAAATACTTATGAATCTTACGCCCAAGAAGCTACACCCCCTCATCCAGCCAGCCACTCACAGGAGGGCCCCTAGACACCCTGCAAGCACTCCCTCCTAGTCCTCCACTGTAGGACCTCATAGGGCAAAGGTCCTTCCGTTATTGTGCTCCCTTTTGGCTTAACAAACTTCCACCCTCCATCTCCCTGGCCCCTAGTCTTGGCCAATTTAAAACTGGTATCAAGAGCCTCCTTCTTGACTCAGACGCCAGTGGCTGTTACCAACATTCCTCTTGTCTGAATATAATAAATGACTAGCTTATCCCTTGATTACATCCTCAGGTCCTACACTCTAGCTGCATATAAACCTTGACTCAGGGTTCTGTAAATGACCCTCCGAATCTGTAACCTGTCTTGTCTCACTACAATGACCCAGGATCTTATAAGATCCTAGTGGTGGTAACCAACCAATGTGAATACACTATACTGTGTGACCTATGTATAAAATGTTTAATGTAATGTATGTGCTTTTGTACCGACGAGGAGCCTTTGCAAAGGAGTCTATGACTCAAAAGATTGTAATTCTGAGTCTCATTAAATAAATAAATAAATACACATATACATTTTTTGGATTTTTTGCACCAAATTTGCAACATAGGCTTTTTGAGAGCCCACCTCATGAACACTTGCACTGTCATTTCATTAATCGGTCCCGAAAGATGAGTCCGCGCAGTGATCTCGAAATCACCTTTCGGGGCCAAATAACACCATGACAGTGGGGAATTCATGAGGAGGGGTCCCAAAAACCCCATGTTGAAAATTTGGTGCCAAAATTCAAAAAAATGCCTGAGATATGCACCAAAGTTGAAAAAAACTATTTATGCCATTATGCAGCTTACCGGCATTTCGACAGTTCGCGGTCAGCTTTGAAGAGTACAGACGTGTTCCCGGTAGACCGAAGGTCGTCGCGCTGGACTCCGCAGGTAAGTATGGGGTGAGGGGGTGTGGGAGGTAGGGTGCGCAGAGGGTGGGTGTGGTTGTGGGGGGGCAGGGAGACAGCAAGAGACTATTTTCTTTGTTGACAGGTACAAAAAAATTAAAAATAGCCATCGTAGGACTTTTTTTTTTTACAGGGCAATTTGGCACACTGGGTGGGCTTTCAGCATGCCAACAGAGTGTTTGTTTGGGGGAGAAGCTCTAGGCGACGGGGCACCCCATCGGCACAAAGGGGAGACGCAAGAGCTGAGGGGGATTGGGCACCCCCTTGGCACAACTGTATTGTGTGTTTGGGGGGCATTATGCTGACGGGGAGTGGGCTTCCCCATCAGCAAAAGACACTGGGGGGAGGGACATAATGCTGATGGGGAGTGGGCGCCCCCATCGGCAACATCAACATTAGGGCACTGAAGTTGATGGGGATTGGGGCCCCCATCAGCAAACAAACATGTTGGGGGCACATGCTGCAGAGGGGATTGGGCACCCTTGACAGTAGGTTAGTTATTGTTTGTGAACATGGCAGCAAGCTGCCGCCATGTTCACAAACAATATCACACTAACAAGGTTCTGCACAGCAATGAGTTGCTTCCTCATTGCAGCGGAATGACTTACGTTGCAATGATGAGGTGGCCCGTGATTGCAGCTGCTGAAACCTTACAAGGTTGTGGCCGTCGGCTGGACTAGTGTCAGCAGCAGTGCGCCACCCCATTAGGAAAAGTGGGCCAAGCCTCCAACGGCTGTGGGGGCATTGGCCACAACAGTGCTGAGCCTCCACAACCTGCTTCTGGAGCAAACTGCCACAATATGTTTCTTGCGCATGCGTGCAATCAACATAAAAAGTAGAGACTCATCAACTGATCAACAGTTATGCAAAGGAAATGTAATCAAATTAGGCTCAACAAATCATACAAAGGCAATGAAGGTGAAATGCCTGGAGATACAAAGATTCAAAACTATAAAAGAAATCGCAAACAAAAAACATCCTTCATCACACCAGGTGTCGCCCCCATAACTCTTCATAAGAAAAACAAGTGATACAAAAACCTTTCCAGATGGAGGTTAGATGCATATCAGTAAGTCTAATAGCATCTGATCTATACACTATATACAGTATATTGCTAGCTCAATGCAGAGTAAATGCTCTTGATACAGAACGGATTTCTGCTGCAAGGATAAGGCGCATCCTGATTGCCAGAGGAAAAATTTGATAATGATCAGAAATACCACTATGGAAGAAGAATCATACTTGTCCCAGGCAGGGGGAAGGCCTAACACTAGTTCCGTAGTTGTAATTTGCTTCAGAAAAGGACATTCTATAGTTACCAGCAAGGAACTTCCAACACTCCAATGCATACGGGCAAGAAAGAAATAAATGGGTCTGGGTTTCTAAGGTGTTACAGAGTTTTGGCCTAGGGCAATTATGTCCACCCAAACTTTAATGCTGAAAGTTACTTTTAATGCCTAAGCTGCCATGTATGATCAACCAGAGCACATTCTACATCTGTGGAGGGAGTCTATAATTATAAAGATGTTTCAGAACCTTCAATTCTGAACCAGTTGGGCACTCAGGGGCAACCGGAGAACTTTCAAAGCCAGATGCCTGGATGGCAACATACCACTGCTTCCTATGCTCCAAATCTTTTCAATTTGTCCAGGATTCAGTTTCCACTGTTTGAGTTTTAAACGTCTCAGTGGGATGTAATCAGGACATGTGGGTGAAAAGAGAAACCCCTAATCTATTCTTTCATTTAAGCACCTTTTGAACATTATGAAACAAAAACAAACCATAATAAAACCCCGCAGGATTAGCCATGCCAGCTCCCCCCACCTTGATACTCAAGTAAGTCACCCCCTGTTGATAAGGTTCAGTCTGCTCCCCTCAAAAATATAAAGAACAGACTGAACAGCTGGACCTCAACAGATATAGGGGGAAAAAACTAAACTAATATGTAAAAAGTTAGGAATCGGCAGAGATTTGATTAGAAAAAACATTTGTTCTTAGGTTCCAGTTTTTCCTCCTCTGTATATGCAGTAAGGTCAGTTGAAGACTGGAGTCACAGTCAGCCAAAGCTATGTCACCGATTCCAAAACTTACACCCCAGAAGTTCAAAAGAACTGCCTTCAGCCAGAATATGAGCAATGCATCCTTTTCAATCTTGGTGTTACCCAAGTCCAGTGCCTTAATTACTTTTGGTCAACTTAATAGCCGAGACAGATGTCTCAGTGTAAACCCCTTGCAAATGGGGGTTCCTAGAAATGCCTATCTGGGTTTACCTTAGCCTGTTTGGTTCTGTCCTTCTCTCACTGTCTCTCAGGCTTCTCCCGACTTGGTCTCTAATTTTTATGGCTTCCCAGGTCCTGTTTGCCCTCGTGTGTGCCCCAGCTTGCAGTCAAATGAAAATCCAGCCCCTCGAGGCTTAAACTGCTGATGGCAAGCTCCTGCTGCAAAAGTGCTGCCTCCAGGGCAGCGGGAGTTGCGTTGGCGCAAAAAGCACCTTTGATGTGGAGCCACTTGTTCTGCGGTCACCTCGGGGACTGTGCCGTGGGTCCCGGATCCCTTCCACCTATTTGGAACCCGTGACCACGGACAGCCTGCTAGGGGACCGCTCAGATGGGAATTAAAGGAGTTCTGACCGGGGCTCATTTGAGTATGCCTGTGCAGGGCCCTGGTCATCTGAATAATGCATAACAGTGTGTCTGGCTGCCTCCAGGGTAGCTATGTTCAGCTCCAGCCAAAAAGTAAAGAATTAAAATGTTTTACATAATGGAACTGTTGTTACTTGTTGGGAATATATTGTACATGTGGGGGAAAGTGCTTAAAGTTAAAATGAGTACCGCTTCCCTGGCAATTCCAGTATCTGGGACTCTGTGTGTCAGCCTGTCAGCTGCTGCAAGAGGAGCTTGCATAAGTGCAGTAGCGACAGAAAAAGTAAAAGGGCCATGTTTTTCATCTGTGCAGTGACTGCAAGTACAGCCTTTAAGCTATAGAACTGTGGGGCATGTGGGGCAAATAATTTCTTCTTTCTGGCTGCACCAGGACATTATTCTAATCTGCTATAAGGGACAGTGGGTTAAGCAGCCATTGCCAGCAGTATAGTCAATTGGAATTGCAGCAACAGATAGCCAGGACTTGTGGGACATTCACTGCATCTCATGGGTAAGCACCCAAGTGCTTATGGGGGCTTACAGGGACATTATTTTAGGAGCAAATTCCACAACCCAATTGTGCCTCGAGTGTTCTGATTGACAGGTCCTTCAGCAACTTGGAGACATGTCACCCCATCCCTGCTACCAATCAGGAGTTGAGCTAGGAGCTCTATAAAGAGACAATGTTGCCAGTTTGTTTGGAGATTCAGAGGGAGATTCAGAGATGCAGAGCTGAGAAAAAGAGAGAGAGCAGCAGAGCAGGCTTCAGCCTGCTGGGAGCCCCCATGGGGGAGGGGCTCAGGCTCCAGCCTTGCCATCAGGCCTGAGCCACTTAATTCAAGGCCTTTCAGTCTTCAGGGGGCATTTGTTATTTTCTTCAGTTAACTAGTTACAGTAATTGTGCTTTCTGCAACAGCTAGTATGGAGGTTGCCAGTACTGTCCTTCAGAGGCTAGCCTTCCCTCCCATGTCGGGGAAAGATGTGGACTGAAGATCAGATGTACAGCAGCGGTGAGAGTGATGACCAGACCAGATGACATCATGCGGTGGTGAGAGCACTGACCAAGTACCTCAGCGGTGAGAGAACTGAAGAAGTCTTCAGGTTGCCTTCAATTGCGGATGAGACCCGTGGAGGACCTGAGTGAGTACCCTTGTACCCCCAGGTGCGATGGAGAAGCTAAGCAAGTAATCTTGGGGGCTCCATGCCCCATTAAGAAATGTGTGCTGTTAAGTGTGAAGTATTGAAGTCATCAGTCTGGGCTACTAACCCCATAAGAGACTGCCTAGTTCAAGTAATGGATGTATCTTGTCTATGGCCCAAATGGCTAAGTTGCAGGTGCAGCAAGACGCTGGGCTTAGTGAATCATATAAATGTGTAGCTGTGGGTTAGAGTCCTGCCATCGTGGAGCTGTCTGCCAAGACGTGCTTGCCACTTCATGAGACAGGAGGCCCTAGAGCATATTAATGTCTAAGATACCTTAAAGAGAATGTACCGGTGTTTGACCAGAATTTCATCTGAGAGCGCTTGGGATAAGTGTACAATGTCTAGATGTGCTGGATAGGACTCCGCTTGTGGATAATGTTCTTGGTATATAGAATGTACTGGATGTGACTGCCTGTAACTAAAGTATATGGGATGCTTGATAAAAGTGTCGTTGCCAACTTACTCTGGATGGATGCCTTTGGTATATAAAGTATTGGATGTGACCGTATTTGAATTGCATATAGGATGTTTGACAAAAATATCACCCTTATTGCTTTGGATGGGACTTTCAAGTATTGGGCTGAATGTTCTGGATGTGAGATCCACATAGTTTGTTCTGGAATGTTCAGAAGTCTGTGAGTGCAGGGCAGTCCCTGATTTATCTGCACGTGCAGGGCAATCCCTGCTTTGTCTGCTAAAGTGCAGGGCAATCCCTGCTGTGGATGTAAATAGTAATTTGCTGCTTTACAAAAATCTGTCTCCAAGTTGCCCCACACCCTCAAATTAATAGCCGGCCACCTCGACCAGCTGCAACTCCATCAGGCCTGCAACATCTTGGACTGTGGTATCTGTTTAACCAGTATGGTATGAGATTGCGGGGTTTCTGCTGTATCTGGGACTGGTACCAGTGTGGGTATTATTAATAATTATGTTTAACATCTGATTTATCAGCAGCTAGATAGCCAGGGCTCTGGATGTCTTACGTTGAATGGTAAAATGTGATTTATGTCTGCCGGTTAATATGTAACCACCCAGCTGGAAGGTTCACCAGCAAAATCCAAAATGATCTCTGTACATGTGTATATATGGTAAGATAACCTTTACTCCTCCTGTTTCCCTTTCCTAGCTCCTTTATTCCCCCCGAAATAAATATCTTCTTGTTGTTGTTTGAAATCCTGTGTGAGCATATTATTAGAGAGAGCCTTTAATTCAAATGTGGAAATGTGGGGAGCTGTATCTTGGGGCATGTCTGGGGAAGGTAATTGTGGGTGTTGTAGCAGCTCAGGGGGCTACACCCAGCACCATCTCACCCACCTAAAGCACCCTGAGTGGAGGCATTGTGCAAAGGTTTTAAAAAATGTTATAAGTTAGCGAACCCAAACCCCTCAGCCTATGTCCAGGGTAGTAGGCAGGGATGTAACACTGGGGGGGTGGAGCCGTCCAGGGGTTACATCAGAAAAAGAATTCAAGGTATTCTCCATCAGATGCCCATCCGAAGAATCTTTTAAAAACATGCTGAGGTTGTCAACATAAGCCAGAATTTGTAGATTAATGGTGCTGACAAAGAGTGTCATCCCCTGCAGCCCTCTGTCTTTTGCAAAGTTCTTAACAGGGGATCTGTTCTGAACACATAGAGGAGGGGACAACCCTGTCTCGCACCGCTGGTCACTGGTAAGGTAGAGGCCTGCCAGCCATTAATTAAGGGACTAATAGTAGCTTGACAGTAACAAAAAAAAAAAATCAGCTACTCAGTAAAGTGTGCAGGTATACCATACACCTGAACAGGAAAACACGGTAGAGCTTATCAAAAGCTTTTTCCAAATTTGTTGACAAAACAAGACCATTGGAAGCAATTATATGCTTTTTAGGTATGTTAGCAAGAAAAGGAAAACTAAGGGAGGGATAGAATGGGAGGGGTGGGATCTTGAAAAGGCACAGAGAGCTTTGAGGAGAGGGGAGTGGATACCAGTCCATTTTCTGAGGAGAAAGTCCAAAATGTACTTGCTATCCCGAAGGTGAACAAAGCTATGGGTCCATGACGGGCTACATCCAAGGGTACTGAGGGAGCTCAGGGAGATACTGGCTGCACCTCTGACAGACCTGTTTAACGGATCACTGAAGATCAGTGTGGTCCCAGGAGCCTGAAGGAGGGCAGTGGTAGTCCCCCCTTCACAAAAGTAGTAGCAACGAGGAGGCAGACAATTATAGGCTGGCCAGCCTGACATCGGTGGTGGGTAAGTTAATGGAAACGCTACTGTAACCCACCCCCCAGCCCCCCATCTATGGGCATAGTTTCTTCACAGATGGTCCGGGGGCTTGCAAGAAAGGGGGAGTACCCTCAAGTGCTAAAACCTCTGAGACGAATGCACTTCAAACAAGGCAGGAAAAGGTAGACTACCTTTCTAGCGTCTTCATACTCGTGCACTCTTCACCTTCTCTCCCCGAAAACTGGAATTTCCCCCCGATTAGGGCACACCAGACCAGGAACTCCAAGCTGCACCTCTACCATTCTTTGGAGTCCCTTGAACCCCCTGGCCCCGCCATGGGCGAGATAAGCCTTAACTTGAAAAATTAATCTGAGGCAACACAAGAAAGGGGGAAAAGGGATTTCATTTCATTAGCTTCCTCCTTCTCCCTAATAAAGCACATCACCGCTATGCTTTCTCCTAAACAGCTTCTTTATGTGATCCTGCACAGCAAATGATTCCCAGCCCTGCCGAGGTCACATACTTCCTATAAATAAATAAAGCAGCTCCATGGGGCTAATTTAACTTTTTGCAGACATACTGACTGGACATTAAAAGCAGCAGAAATGATGACTTGCAAGGCAGTAACTGTCAGGGATTTTTCTTCTCTCTCTCTCTCTCTCTCTCCCTTGGATGCTTTACCCAAAACCTCTTGACCTCAGATCCCTGCAATCTCCTGACTCTCTGGATCTGGTAAGCCAAACCTTTTCTCTAAACTGCTTATTCCCGGGTTACCCACTCACTGGCATTGGTCGTCCTGTCAAACTCTGGCACGGGAAAGCAAGTTGCTTCGCCCACCTGGATCCCTGGGCACTGGCTCAGCCCAGGGGAAACACTAGGATTTGTTCCTGATGACCCAGGCCCTGCAACCCACCTTAGCTTGGCTCTGAAATCCAGTGCCACTTAAGCATCATCACCTTTCTTTCTCTCAGCCCCTCTTCTTAATGGCTCCATTGGTACCAAGTTCCTGGGCACTAACACTGCCCAGGCCCCTACTGAGCCCCCCGCTTCAAACTGCAGGCTAAGAAAACTGCTCTGACTTCTGCTCCACCCTGCCAAATGGGGATTCTCTGGTAGGCCAACATCCAATCCATCACATCCTGGGGTCGTATAAAGCTCCAGCATGAGGGCTACCCTCCAAGGCCTGCCATTATGGCTTGTGACCTGCCCAGCCTTCGGCATACCGGTGCCCCAAGACCTGCCCCTCCAAGCAGGCCCCATAAATTGGGTGAAAGGCCCCTCAGCTCCCTCTACCTCCTGGGCCGCCCTGCCATGCCAGGTGCGAGGGAGAGCCACTGCCACTGACTTCCCTCCTGTGGGGACCCTGCCACTGCCCCACAGCCGTGGCAACCAGGATACCTCTTTAATGGGGGTGTCTAAGGGTTCCTACCTGTTCTTCTCCAGCTAACCACCTAATTTCCCCTGCCCCTAATGATGCAGGACCTGGCTACCTCTTTCCCCCCACAGAGCTCCATCCCCCAGCTTCTCATCAACCCCAATGCTTAACAAGATATCCTGACTTCCACTTAGGGGAAAGGGTCCTCCACTGGCTCACCATGGACCATCGAGCTCCCTCACTTGCCCACCTAGCACTCAGCACCTCCAGCCACCCCCCTCCAGCCCAGGCATAATGCCCGAGCCGGAAGAGCCTCAAGCGTCCTGTCCACTCCCTTAAATACCTACTAAAACTTACTCTCTGCTGCCACCTTGAGGCATCCAGCAGCCACTAACCCCCACAGCACTAACCTATTCCCTACCTCTGGGGGCAGAGGCAAGGGATGTCTAACAAGGAGCATAAGCCCCTCCTTTACAGGGGGCCTACACTACTAAAGGAAATAATTGTGGAATATCTTGTATCCAACATATTACAGGATCCAAGGCAGCATGGGTTCATGGGGAAAGGTCATGGCAAACAGATATGATAGATTTATTTGACTGGGTGACCAAGGACTTGGACCAGGGAGGGGTGGTGGGCATGGCCTACATGGATTTCAACAAGGCTTTCAACATTGTTCCACATAGGAGACTGGTAAGCAAGTTGGAGAGCTTGGGGATGGGTGATAAGGTTGTAACCAGAGTAAAAAACTGGTTAGTGGGCAGGACACAGAGGGTAGAGGTAAGCGAAGTTAGCTCTGAGGAAGGGTTGGTCAGCAGGGTACCTGAGGGATCAGTACTGGGACTGGTCCTCTTCAGTGTCTTTATAAGTGACATAGCAGAGGAACTGGAAGGAAAGGACTGCCTCTTTGTGGATGACACCCAGATCTTCAACAGAGTTGACATTCTGTGGTGGGTGTGTGTGTGTGGACAGGATGGTTAGGGATCTGAAAAAAACAGAGGAGTAAGGGTATAGCAGCTGGGTTTTTTTTTTTGCAGTTAATCTTTTTATTGAAGTATTTAAAAGATAAACAAACAACAAGTATACCCTATAACAATACTATATAAGGTTATATAAATGAAAAACTAAGTAGCATAACATCTAACAAAGGAGGAAAAAAAAGACTATTCAATGGTAATATAATAATTATGGGTTAACGACCTAAACTAGACAGTTACAATATTATAATGAAAAAAAAGGGCTTAGCACTACATAATATAGAGTAAAAATAGAAAAAGTAGAAGGTGAAAGAGGAGATATGAATAGTCATAGTTGTACATTACTACAATGTATATATCGTTAGAGTGCTACTAAAGCTTATGTAGAAAAGATTAAGAATAACAAGAGAAGAGGAAGAGAGAATCAAGTAAGAGCAGCTGGGTTTTAATGCAAATACAAAACTGCAAAAAAAAAATGCACTTGGGCCATAGAAACCTGGAGGTGGAATACAAAGTGGGCAGTGTGATACTGACAAAGACCAAGCAGGAAAGAGGCCTGGGAGTAATCATATCGGATAACCTAAAGGTGACCATGCAGTGTGACAAGGCAGTCGGTAAGGCAAGTGGGATGCTGGGCTGCATAGAAAGGAGTATCACAAGCAGGAAGAAGGAGGTTGTGCTGCCCCTGCATAGATCGTTGGTAAGACCTCATCTGGAGTACTGTATCCAGTTCTGGAGACCACATCTCAGGAAGGACCTAGACAGAGTGGAGTCAGTCCAGAGAAGAGCTATCATAATGGTGCAGGGTCAGCATCAAACGCCTTATGAGGAGAGGCTAAAGGAGCTAAATGTATATATGCTGGAGGAGAAGGGGGGGGATATGATAGAGACATTTAAATACCTATTACTGGAGGGGAATATTTTTCAGAGAAGAACATGCTCTAGAACAAGGGGGCGTGCTATGAAGCTGGAGGGGGTGACTTCAGGAGGGATGTGAGGAAGGACTTCTTCATGGAAAGGGTAGTGGGTTCCTGGAACCTTCCATCAAAGGTAGTGGGGACAAAAACAGTGGAGGGATTCAAAAATGCCTGGGACAGGCACAAGGGAATTGTAGGGGTAAGAAAGGGAGGGGACTACATGGCGCCGTAGAACAAGTGAGGTCTACAGCATAAAATGAAGGAGAAAAACAAATAATAAAATGGACAGACTGGGTGGGCCAAGCAGCACTTCTGTGTCATCACATTCTAAGTTTCTGTGTTTCTGTAAGTGCATCTCATGTTTCTCCATTTAACAACCTTCCTTAAAGTGGCAAATCTTGAATGGAGTGACCAGGTTTAGAACAAGACTGGTATGGTTAAATGAAGTGAAGCCCTACCACTTTTTCCAGCCTTTTCTCTGGGATTTTCAACAGTATTTTAAAATTAACATTCAAAAAACTGATAGGATACCATTTTTGTAAGAGAGATCTCTCCCCTTTTTTGTCTAAAAAAGTCAAATATGCAGTTGCCATAGAGGATGGCAGAGAGTGTGTTTTCAGAATCTAATTATAAAGATCCTCTAGGTCAGGGC
This sequence comes from Neoceratodus forsteri, assembly GCA_016271365.2. Taxonomy (NCBI): domain Eukaryota; kingdom Metazoa; phylum Chordata; order Ceratodontiformes; family Ceratodontidae; genus Neoceratodus; species Neoceratodus forsteri. Next base: position 48,702,291 of record JADMNL010000027.1, read on the forward strand.
CCATTTCTGCTAAAATGGATTTATAAAATGTGGCTGAAAGGCCATCACTGCCTGGGGCTGTGTTCAGATTTAAGGGAAAGGGAACATTGTTTAACCAGAAGTCACACACTAAGCCAAAGCTTGTTTCCAGATGAGACCTGGGAGCACAAGACAGTTAAGTGACTTGCTCAAGATCACACGGTATGCACCTGGGCGGCTGTGGGATTCAAACCCAGGTCTCCAGATCTGCAGCTCAGAGCCTTAACCCACTGCCCTATACTGCCTCCTTTAAGGACTTAACCACACTTGTCACATCACTCAAGGTAACTGATGGAACCATGGATGATTGTATTGAAATAGCAATATCTGGAATTTCCAATAGTTTCGAAAAAGGAGAAGGTTGTACTGTGGTGGTGGGGGGGGGTAACCTATTATAGCAAACACACATCATTCTGCAATGGATAACGGACCATTGTAATCTGATTGGAGAGTACCATCAGCATCATTGAGAGTAGAAAACATTCTACTATCTACTGTCTGCTTACAAGCCTTTAAAAGATCAAAGCACTGCTTTGATCCCTGAATGCCAAATTGTTGCTCTTTTGCTAAATAGCCTGATCATACTTCACTTCTTTCATCTGCATTTTTATTCTATGAATTTGGTCTGAAAAGGATCCAGGATGCTGCTGGGTTCCATCGATCAACTTTTGCAAATGGGTTCTGAGAAATAAATAATTCGTATAAGCAGTTTTAGATTTAGCAGCAGCTTCAGTCTGAAAACAAGCATTTGTCAATGCTGAATGTTGACTTGCTGGCATTGGCATTGGTAGTGCAGGAGTTAGAGAAATGCATAATAGGAATGGCAGTGAAGTATTGAACTGACACCAACCCCACCCCCACCCTGCAGAGACTGACAGGCATTGGGGGTGTGCTTTTGGGTCGTTGGTCATAGCGCTCACGCCATTTCACCTCACCCTACCCTGCAAACACCGACAGGTGTCGCGGTATGCCTTGGGGTCTTCAGGCCTTATGCTCAGCCCATTCCATGAGGAAATACACTGAGATGGGTGCAGTAGAGGAGAATTGGGTGAACTTTGGGATGAAGACTCCAAGGCACACCTCGATGCCTGTCACTGGCTGCAGGGTAGGGGTGGGAGTGGAATGGCATGAGCATTACAGCCGATGATCCCAAGTCAGAGCCCCGACGCCTGTCAGTCTCTACAGGGTGGAGCGTTATGGTTGTAAACCCTAATGCCCCAAGCATTTGTTGGTATTTTCACTCTAAATTGTCAACATGGCTTTTTGTTTCCCACCTCTGAACAGTGGCACTATCAGTTCATTCACAAAAAGGTGATTTTGCACAGCAACTGTGCCATTTGGCGCCTGATGCAAACACATTTTGGGCAGGATGTGAAAATTACAGTTCTACTGTTCATGGGGTGGTGTGAAAATATGGCAATGTTGAAAATCTGGAGTGAAAATATGAAGAATTGGCAAAGTTATGAGCTGGCGTAGAAACTGCGCAACACATGCCTATAACGCAATACTTTTTGGGAATTTTTTCACCAAATTTTCAATATGGGCATTTTTGGACCTCTCCTCATGAACAGTGGCACTGTGATTTTGTTAATCTGTCCCAAAAGTTGATTTCCCACAGTGAATGCTCCATTCTACGTCACAGGTGTAAAAATACATTTTGGGCAGGATGTGAGAAATGAGTTGTACTGTTCATAAGGAGGTGTGAAAAATGGCAATGTTGAAAATCTGGAATAAAATATAAAATATTAGAAGTTATGAGCATGCATAGAAACTGTGCAATACCCAAAACAATAATGCAGTCATTGTTTGGATTTTTTCACAGAATTTGCAACATGGGCTTTTGGGACCTCCCCTCATGAACAGTGGCTCTGTCATTTTGTTAATCCATCCCAAAAGGTGATTCCGTGCGGTGACCGCGAAATCACCTTTCGGGATTGAGTAACGAAATGACAGTGACATGTTCACAAGGTGGGGTCCCAAGAACCCCAGGTTGAAAATTTGGGGCCAAAATTCCCCCAAAAAATGGCTGATGTATCAACCTAAGTTTTAGAAAGCATTTGATGAGTTGAAGAGTTTTTTGAGGGAGAGTGATTTGGTTTTGAACTCTAAAAAAAACACAGTCAGTTTTAATCTTCCATTCCAGTTCAAGAAGATTTGACATTAAAGATCTATACCTTGGAGGAACCCTGATCCTTCAGACCCAAACATATAAATATCTGGGAATGTGGTTCGATAAGACTCTAAATTGGGCAGCCCACATAAATAGTGTGGTAACCAGTGTAGGAAAAAAACTGGGTGCTTTGTGTCGTGTTAGACACTTTATGAGCACTGAAACAAGGGAGAAAGTGGTATGCTCGGTGGTTTTGCCCATTTTACACTATGGGGATTTCATTTATACCAGCGTAAGGAAAACTGACCTGGACAGGTTTGCTCTATGTTATGGCAGATTAGCCACATTTATTCTTGAAACTGATAGGCTCACCCACACGTGCTTCTTATTTAATCGCCCGCAATGGCGGAGACCATCTGAATACAGGCAGGAGCACTTGCTTGCTTTCATGTGCAAATGTTGGTTGGGAACCCTGCCCCCATATATTGATGTAGCGATTCCATGACAAACCAAATTAAGCTCACTGCAAGCCTCATATACCTCAGAGTTAGTACCCAAGTATAATCTAGAGATTGGTTGACACTCTTTTTTTAGCGGTCCAATGGAATGGGATAGAATCCCAGCTGATATTAAATTCTATAAGGGGAAACCATCTTGGTGGAACATTAGGGCATGGTTTAGACATCAAGCTCTTAATCTTAGGAACTGTTGTAAACAATGAAGAAAATGTATTATTTTACATAACTTATTTTGTGTTGTCTGTTTGTCCTTATTGTAAAATTTTACATAATGTGGAACATTATTTCTATAGGACCTCATTGTAAATGAGCCTCAGCTCAATAGAATACATCCTAGTTCATATATATTTATATGACTAAAACATTTTACTTACTTAGTAAGTTGAAACCGCCCTCTTGACTCCCATTATAAAGCTTATCGTCATTTCTTCAGTTTGCGGTTGGACTTTAAAAGTGCAGAAGTGTCCTGCACTGCAGAAGATTGCTGCTCCTGACCTCCAGAGGTAAGTATGGGGTGAGGGTGGGGGGTGCAGGAGGTGGTGTGCAGAGTGAGGGTGCGGGTTGGGGAGGGGATGGGGAGATCATGAGGGACCGTTTTCTCTTTTACAGGTTAAATAAAATAGAAAGACTATGGGGGACAGTTTTTCTATTTTACAGGGGGAAAACAATAAAAAAAACATTTAGGCACACTGGGGTGGGCTCCCAGTGTGCCACAATAGTGAGGGTGTGTGTGCATGCCATTGCCGACATGGGGATTGAGCACCCGTTGTTGGCAAAGAACATAGACGGGTTGGGGAGGCGGTGCATCCCACAGTGGGAGTGGGCATCTCGGTGTCGGAAACAATTATTTCGGCACACTGGGATTGGCTCCCAGTGTGCCACAATGTGGCTGTGTGGAGGGGGATACATACCAACATGGGGATTGGGCACCCCTGATGTTGGTTTTGTGGGACAGTGTGGCAGGTGGCAGGAGCCACCATGTTTTGGCACACTGGGGTGGTCTCCAGTATGCCACATAAGAGGGCGTGCGACACAGGGTTGCCCACCCGATGTCTACTTTCCGGAGGAGTGTGTGTATCGGTGGCAGGAGTCATCATTGTGGAAAGCCACGACATGGCTATTTTACTTATTGAAATGTTTCACCAGGAAAGGCACATCGAAACTCTGCTGGTAACTCTAGCCATGCACATTACTGTGCACTGTAATGCGCATGGCTGGGGTCTTGTCATCTACTGCTGCAATGAGGAAACTGCATCTCACTGGAGTGGCAGATTTCTTTCAAGGTTTTGGCTCTCTTTGAAGTTTGCTATCTTCGCCAGCATGCTCACTGATTGGTGGCTGAGGGACGCACCCACTAAAGTGTCCCCTGCATTGACCTCAGCACTGACACACCTCTGAAATGTGCTACTACTGCAAGATGTTGTTTGTGCACGCAAGCCAGCATAAAAATGCTTAAAACCAAGTTTGGAATCTTTGCACAAGAGTGCTAGAGAATCATAAGCACAAATTACAGACTGGCGGGTTTCCCATAATGGCTGTCACCTAGTTTTGATTTTTTCGTCTTTCAACAAAGACGTATTATGTCTCCAAGCACCTCTGCTCTTAGTGGGAATGGAACCTGAGAAACATTCACAGATCAACGCTAAGTGATCAGAAGACTCAGCTGCAATGGCCCCTGCCTTGGTTATATGGATCGAGTGAGATCAAAAAAAAAAAGTTGATCCTGGAAGACAAAGACCAATGAAAATAGATACTTCTGCCATGAAGGTGTAAGGAGTGGTAGGGATCTTTGATTTGCAATAACCAACATGACTGATAAAAAAGATTAGTCACAATACACTTTCTCACCTGAGTCAGTTGTGTCACTGGAGAGTTGAAATCACCACCAAACACTATTAGTTTAGATGCATACAAAAAAGGTTACACCTCCTTAAAAAGGTTAACCCTCAAGGCATTGGTTTGAGCCCCCAAACAGGTGCGGTCTCACCTGTATACTAGGGTTGAGTAAGCACTTCTATGTTAAACCCCAGTTTTTGCACCTTACTAACTTTGCCCACATTCAGCCGATGTATATGAAACCTGGAAAGCACAGCCTCTGTGACAGGATCTCTTGATCCCGTCAATTTCATGCAGCTCAGTTCAGTGGGGGCAAAGTTACAGAGGTGCAAAAAAAGAGTGAAAGTCCCTGTTTTTGAAAATGTTGACTTTTTTTGCCATTAGATAACTAAAAAAATAGGAGACTTTGAAATCTGAAACTTACATGTTTGCTAGAGGTTGTTCCAAGGTGTGTGCTTTTGTGGTTTTTAGGTCCAAATGTTTCATGGTTTTTAAAAATATTTTTAAAAAAGTTCAGTTTCTGAGCATGGACAGTTCAAAAAATCAACGTTCTATTCATAACTGAATTTTTGCAACAACAGCTGCTTGTATTATACGACACAGCTGTCGTTTACCAACAAATGACAGCTGTCGTATAATGCAGTCAGCTGTTGTTATGACTCATAGACCAGGGATGGGGCTACTGTCGTTATAGCCCCGCCGTCCTGACTGTGCTGTGCCTGGATAAAATTATCTGCACACTGGGGGCCTCAATCCCCGGTGGCAGTGTATTTATTTATTTATTTAGTTTTGTTCATTTAGTGTTGCAGTATAGTTGGACACTGGGATGCCCATCCTTGGTGTCAGATGCCCCCCAATCCTACAGTGCTTACTTTTGCTGGAGCTGCCCTTGCTTCTGCAGGACATACCCCATTCCTCGTTAAACCCTATCTTATAAAAACATGTATATTTCTGAATTTTTCTATATTTGTTCTCACTTTTGTACATATTTTCTCTAACTGGACGTGGCATTTTATTAATACATTATTACTATTAATCTGTGCCTCTTGCTATCCCGTTTCTAGGGACTGAGTCCCAACTCCTAATCACGTCCATTGAAGTCACTTATACAAATTTTGGTTCTTAACAAAGTTCATTAATAAAACTTAAAATTTAGCTATTAGCAAAATTATAGTTAACAATAAGTTTACCTGAATTTGTATGAAGCAATAAACTATCCAGTGACATTAACTGTATGACAAAAATATTTTTTCTGTAAATTTGTATTTTTTTATTTTAGTCTTTGGTAACTGGATAAGGCCCACTAGGCACAAGTGCCTGTTTGCACTGGGCAGTTAAGTGACTTGCTCAGAGTCACACAGTGTGCAAGTGGAGGTTGTGAAAATCAAACTCAGGTCCTGGTCTGCTGAGTGTATCAAGCTTGTTCACACCTCATTCCTCTAACCTCTAGGCTATCCTGCGTCACTTTAATTGTAATTGTATAAATTTGAATGTGATCTGTTACTCCTCAGACCTGCCTCCTGAGGAAGACCTTGTGCTAGGATTGAAGCGCTGGGAAAGAAGGTTGTTGTCTGGACATTAGGCCGCAATAAAAAACTTTATTTCATTAACTTCTGTTTTCCTGAGTGCTGAACTTTCTAAGGAAGAAAGCTCAAACAGATTATGTTGGCCATACTGTGTAACTATGAGGCACTAGGCTGGAGCCATATCTTGTGCTTCGGACAGGAGGCTACGGGGTGGGGGGAAGGGGGTGGGCATTAGAGTTGACAACCCCAAGTAAGACCCCACCACTGATTCGCCAATACTCTGGAGACCCAAATTCCTAATGTTTTTCATTTCCCTTCTTTGTGCATTTTATGTTCTACATCCCTAATGTCTGCATTAACATAGTTTTTTGCAGATATATATATCTACATATATCTAATTGAAAATCACCCCAAGCAACATCAAGAATCAAAAGTCTACCCGGATGAACATCAACCAGTTTCATTTGATTCCAGTCATAGCCCATAAAAAGAACTCCCACTCCATCACATGTATTATCCCTGTTTGACTCAAAGGATGCCCACGCTGTCCATAGCAGGCCCTAAATAATTCGTCCTGATTTTTGAGTCTAGTATCTTGTACAAAATATACAACTCCCATTAACTAACTCTGAGTGAAATGAGTCATTGTGCATTTTTTCTGGGACTTCAGGCTGTTAGCATTTAAAGTTAAAGTCATGAAGTTAAACATCAACAGCAGAAATAATAAAAGGACAGCACTGTACCCCATTGTAGTGACATCCTCCGCACCCTCAAAGATCAGATCTCATCCTCCCTCTCATTTTTGTGGCAGTAGATGTCTCAGATTGGGAGTCATCGGAAGATGGATCTCTTTGAGATAGAATGGAAGAAACATCCAAATCCTCCTCTTCCTCCTCTGTGTCCCCCTACATTGAACACTTTCTACCTGTTAGAGACTGGGATTCCAGAAAGTTCAGTCATTTTAGGCCTTTAACTAAGGCCTCTTTTTTTCTTCTTTATAACCTGTTGCATCTCACTCATTCCTTCCAAAAGAGGGAAGGGTTCAGGATGAGAGAGCACTGGGGTGTAGGTTGCAGAGTGGGTAGGGGGAGTGGGGGGCATAACTTGTGCCTCAGCAGCTAGTTTCATAAGTGTATCAGGGGTATGCTGATCCAGAACTGGGGGTGTTTTATGTACTGGAGGAGGGAGTGGGTCCCCTCCACTCAAAGGCCAGGGGCTTGCTTCATTTCCCACGTTAGTAGGGGCTTGATCCTGCTCATCTTCCTCCCTTACTGAAGGAGTCTCGACCAGAATCAGTGTCAGTTGGCAGGAAGAGATACAAGCCAGCCCCTCAGCTTTTTCTGCAGACGTCGATGGCTGTACTTTGTCAATGAGATGTTCTTGGTCCAGACCATCATCTCAATTGTGCGAGTCCCAGGGACAGTCCCTATGGGAGTGTCCCTTTTCTTCACAAAGATTGCAGCATAGTGGGTTTGGGCATGCTGCACTACTATGACCATATTCCACACACAACCCACACTGCTGCTGATAACAGATGCTACTATAGTAATTGAGACAGCCACACTTATTTATTTATTTAAAATATTGGATTTACAGACCTTTGAGTCAGGGACTCATTTACAAAGGCACCTCGTCAATATAAGACAACAACATTACAGATACAGGTAGTACAACAATAGCTTGGAGAGCAGATAGTGATTACAATCATTCACGGAGATACCAGGGTGGCAGGAGTGAGGCTGGCCCTGATAAAAACAGATGGGACACTCTGAACCCTCACTGCTGGCCTTCGTTTCTGACATCCCAAGTTCAGAATGCAAAACTGGGTCATCAGCATGCTGGAGAAGCAAGTATCGTATGCCAAAAGGTAACCTAACCCTGGAGAGCATTAATGCCATTATTAAATTAAATTGCTTTTATATATTTTTTTAAATTAATGTTTCTGTAGTTAAAATTCAAATGGCTCTATTGTACAGGATGGTTCCAGCCATTAACATAACCCTTTTAGAATGCTGTCAGCCAATCTAAATGCTCCACTTCTAGCCATTCTTTACCCAGTATAGCCCAGCTGAAATAAAAGTGACTACTGACCTGACTTTCATGTCCAGAAACTGGCAGTAACTGTTTTATGAACAGTACATGTTGGTTATATACTGTGATGTGACTTGGGTTTTAGAAAAGCACCATGCTAGATCCAACTACAACTTACTGTTTCCCTAACATCTCATTTTCAGTGCAGTTCTGCTCCCACCCAGTGTGTACATTTTGTGATCTACCATGCCGCAATGACAACATAGTTGTCGACATCTGGCACAGCAACAGGCACAATGTCAACAGTCAGCATTGTGCAATCAGGATTAAAATTTAAACCCCCGCAACCCACATGTTGGGGGCTGTGCCCCCTGTACCCACCTTCTTTAAATAAGAAACCGAGTTGGAGTTGTTTCGGGGTGAGGGTGAAACATCAGGAGAAACAGTGTTGGTAGAGAGAGGGACCATTACAGCAACCTGCCGATATTTGTCACTGTAATAGTCTTCTTCATTGATAGGTTTGTTGTGCTGATGGTATATGTACATTTTGGTGGACTGGAGCACAGGAAGGTACAGATGTATCTATTTATTTATTTAGAATTTTTGGTTGGGAAAGGAACACTGAGCTCATTTTCAGCTGCGAACTGGAAACACAGGGAGGTTAATTCACTTACTCAGGGTCACACAGTATGCAAGTGGGAGGCGCTGTATTCAAACCCAGGTCTGCTGTGTCTCCAGGTTTACAGCTAGGCTATACTACCTCCCAAATTACTTGCCCATGTCCACATAGTGAGTAAGAGAATTGAGCAATAATGAGTGAAAAGAAGGTAATTTCTTATGGAATAATGGCCATTTGGAGGGGATGGGTGGCTGGAGGTCAGTCATCCTGACTTCAGTGCTGGGTAAGGTCCTGGAAACCATTATCAAGGGCAGACTAATAGAGCACTTGGTTGAAGCCAAGGTTCTTGTCCCCCTCTCAGCATTGCTATATGAGAAGCTGATTATACAAAATCCACCTTGGTGACTAGGGAGGTGGACCAGCCAGGACCGTAGATATAGTCTATCTGGACATCATCAAGGCCTTTGACACTGTGGCTTGTGATGAGCTTCTGGGCAAAGTACACCAGTGCTGTATACATGAGGCATATCCATAGTGGATTGTTAACTGGTTTAAGGGCTGAAAGCAGAGGATTTTGGTGGATGGGCACTAATCCAAGTGAAGAAGGCTACTCAGTGGCATCCCTCCGGGACTGGTGCTGGTGCCACTGTGGTTGAACATTTTTGTCAGTGATCTGTAAGCTGGGGTTTCTAGCAGGCTGCCTAGGTTCATGGATGACACTAAGGTGGCCATGATACTGGACTCTCTTGAAGTTGGGGAAAAACTTCAGGAGGACCTGAACAAGATGAGTGATTGGTTGAACTCCTGGAGTCTCAGATTCAGTGTAGCTAAATGCAGGCTGCTCCACTTGGGGAGGAAAAAGAGAAGTAAGATTGTCAGCCTGTATTGGGCCCCTTGCAGTGTAGTGGAGGAGGAGAAGGACCTGGGAGTCACAACAGACAAAATAATGAGCATGTCAAGCAGTGCTTGGCTGCTGAGAAGAGGGTCAGTGGACTATTGGGGTATGTCAAAAGGGGGTGACCAGTAGGGCATTGATTTACACTTTGCAACTGCATGGTATAAAATATGTTTTCAATCTGTAGGGTTAACATTCCATAGTATGACTTCCCTGTGGTGTAGCACTTTACTAATTTGTTTAAACCCTAAACATTGTGGGGGATCTACAATAGTATATAATGCATTGACACTATTTTATGCAAAATATATTGGGCTGGATATTCAAACTGCGCCATTCTGAGGCGCAAGCCCTTGCGCTGCACAAAATAGTTGCACAGGGGTGTGGCCCAGGCGATATTCAAAGGAGCTGCGCTATTGAGCAACTCCTTTGAATATCACCCCCCAGCCACAGCCACTGTGCATGGCGCAGTGAATCTTGCACCACCGCAAGTTGTCAGAGTGGAGCATTCAACTTGCGGTGGCCAAGTACCATTGCGCCATGCGCAAAATCACAGTATTCAAAAGGTGACATGCAAATGGGGCCATAATTCATGCAAGGGCGGGGGCCATTTGCATCTGATTATGGCCCCATTGCATGCCATTAGCATGTAGGTGCCTTCCCCAAGGACTTCGCCTGGCCGCCTGGCGAGGCAGCAGCCGTCAGGGACCGGCGACACCTGCAGCCCGATCAGTGCAGCAATGTGGCTCCCCACCTCCTCCCGTACATCTCCCTGGTGGTCCAGTGGACCGAAATGCCCGATCGTGGGCAGAATGTAAAAAGAACCCCCCTGCCCAAACATCTCCCTAATGCCCGATCGCGGGCAGAATGTAAAGAACCCCCCCCAACATCTCCCTGGTGGTGCAGTGGACCATAATGCCCGATCGAGGCAGAATGTGAAATGAACCCCGAATACGTTCCTAGTGCCGATCGTGGGCAGAATGTGAATGAACTCCCCAACATCTCCCTGGTGGTCCAGTGAGCGTAATACCGATCGCGGGCAGAATGTAAATGACACCCCCCCAAACATCTACCTGGTGGCTAGTGTCCCCTCATCTCATTCATCTTCCATGGCCTCACTCATTTCGGCGGGCGGTAGCATTTCATTCGCCGCCGCTTCATCGACCGACGTTCGAAGCTGCACATTTATTGCGCAGAGCAAGAACCACGGGCGTTCATACCGCATATGACAGTCCAGATTTGTGAATGTTGGACCGTCATGTAGTCGGATGGGCTGCACGCCCATTGGTTCTTGCTCTGCACCAATGGGCGGCAGCCCTACTGGGCAGTCAGTCGGCGGGCGGGGCGGGCAGGCGGGTGGGTGATGCTGCCGCACCGCCGCTGCCGAGGGGAGCGGGTGGTGGGGCTTCGGGGTGGGGGACACTAGCCACCAGGGAGATGTTTGGGCGGGGTGTATTTATATTCTGCCCGCGATCGGCATTACGGTCCACTGGACCACCAGGAGATGTTGGGGGTTCTTTACATTCTGCCCGCATCGGGCACTAGGAACGTGTTTGGGGGTTATTTCACAATCTGCCCACGATCGGGCATTACGGTCCACTGACCACCAGGAGATGTTGGGGGTTCTTTTACATTCTGCCCGCGATCGGGTCACTAGGAACGTGTTCGGGGTTCATTTCAATCTGCCCCGATCGGGCATTTTGGTCCACTGGACCACCAGGATGTGAACGGGAGAGGGGAAGCCACACTGATGCCCACGATAGGCCTGGTGGGGAGTACACTATGCCCGCGATCGGGCTGGGGGGGCACAGGGACTGAGTTGGGGGCCAGCCACAGGTGGCAGCTGCTGTGTTGCACCCTGCAATACAGCAGCTCACCTGTGGGTGGCCCTCTACTTAAGCCTTTTTTTTTTTGGCTCAAGGTCCTGTAGGTCAGGTTGGGTTGCACCTGCACAACTCTGCACAGCCTGGCTGAATATCGGGCTGTGCAGTTTATGCATGGTTCCTCCCCCTCCTGTTGAGCATGTATTCATTTGCATTGCGCTGTTGCTCAGCCTGTTTTCAGTGGCGCAGCTGCCTGCTGCTGAATATCGCAGAATGGCGCAATGTAGGACTTGAGCATGCGCAACCCTGTTGAGCATGGAGCAACCCTTTGAATATCTGGCCCATTATGTATAAATAAATGAACTGAGCTTGTGTTGCTGTCTCAGAATGGAGACCCCTTATTCTAATATGGCAAGTCCTTCAAATCAGTTTTATTTGGAATTAATCAGAGTGTAGAAATTTTCTAGTATAGAGAATTTCCTCATTTGTTTAAATCTTATCTCGAATTGGAATGGTCACTGACTTTTTTTTAAATTGAGGAATACAATCATAAAAAAGCATATCAAATCCAGTCAGTAAAGAACAGAGATTCCAATTTTCCACTTGCTTTGCACAGAGTATAGGTGGAGTCACTAATACAGGTATCTTACAAAAGAACAGGACCATCAAAGGTTAGTGTAACATGGCTTGAAGAGAAATGAGAAACACTAAACTACAAGAACAGAAGACAAATTATAATGTATAACAGTAGACAAAATGTATTGTATCTCATGAATTCTTTTTAGATAGGCTATATGTTGCCTGAAGAAAGGGAGACCATATACTGTAGAAGTGATCTAACTTATGAGTAGCCAAATGGGACAGGTGCTCATATTCTACCAGCTTGGAGTGTGCTGAGGTCCATTCTGCTGGTGATAGGGGGTGTCCAATTTCCATTTTAACAAAATATGCTGCTTGGCTTCCAGGGCTGCAGGAATGAGTCATGACTTAATTACATCTTACTGTGGGCATCTGGAGTATGATATCATCTCTGCAAGATCTTTTTTGACTCAGTTGGTATCTCATATCTTTAGTGTCTGTGTGAGCTTTTGCTGAGCAGGCTGGACCACAGATCTTCCAAAATGGATATATGGATATATGGAGCTCCGCTTCTCAGGATTGCCTTTGTTTCTGTAGTTCAGGTCAGTGGGGTTCATGTAGATAGCTGTAGATGCTCCCCTTTAGCCTTGTTGGGTTTTAACGCATTGTGAGATATTGATGGGGAGGTGGTCATCATGGGTTTTGGAGGCAATTGAGGCTCTTGTTACAACAGCATCTCTAATCTGGAAGTGTTTCCAAAAATCAGTCTGTGGGAGATCAAATTTAGAAGACATGTTCTGGAAAGTGCCCAACACACCATCAATAGAATCTCACAGGTGCTCTACCACTGAAATGCCCTTAGAGGCCCAGGATGCTCAGTAGAATGGTTTGTTCTGAATAGTGAGCTGCAAATTCTTCCACAGGGGCTCCCAGCCACCAAGATGGTCCTTAGCCCAGTTATGGTTCTTGACCAGTGTGGACCAAGAGTGGCTCGCAAAACACTACACTGGGGAGAGGGTGGTGCTAGGGAGTGTTTGGTGTCTGGAAGCCATAGCAAGCCAAGAGGGGTCTGCCTCTGGGTATATCTTCCAATGTGCACCACAGAGGGGGTTGCTTGTTGTTGGGGAGCAAACAGAAGAGGTTCTGACAGATTCTGACTGCTTGGTGATAGACCCACAGCCAGGGGAGGGCCCAGCCCCCTATCTGCCTGAAGACCTCTGCTTCTGGAGACTGAATCTGGGTTTCTCCCCCTCCCATAAAAAGAAGAGGAACTAGTTATTTTTGGATCCACTGATGTGTTGTCTCAGGTATAGGTACTGGTAGGCTGTTTGGCAAAAAAATAATTTTGGGGAATGCCATCATCTTGTAGGCAGCAATCTTTCCACTAAAGTTTGAGCCGGAGTTTGTTCCATCTGCAAAGATTTGTCTTGAGGACAGCTAGGACTGGATTAATTTTGAGATCAGCTACTCTGTTCAGCTCTGCTGGGGTAGGTTGATGCCTAAATGTGATAGCTGGGTTGGTGCCCTTTTCAGACCCAGATGTTGAAGCTGCTCTTTTTGAGTGTATTTGTTCAGTGGCAATAACTCTGTCTTTTCCCAGTTTTACTTTAATTCTGAGATGAGACAAAATTAATTTAAGGTATCTAGAACTACTGGGAGGGAGGTGGCTGGGTCTAAAACTGCAACCTACAAGTAGTCTGTGTAAGCAAGGGTCTTAATCTGGGTCCCACCAGACTGTATGCCTTTACTTGCTGGGGAGTGCCATATCTTGCAAAGAAGTGGTTCCGTTGCTAACAGGACACCCCTGTTTCATTCCTCCATGTAGGTTAACCTTGGCTGATATTCTTTTCTTGGTCATGAGCCTTGCTGGCAGATCGGTATATAGAAGATGCACCAGGTAGTGATTGTGAGCCAATGTCCATAAAGTGCATAACCTAATACGGGTATTCCCACTCTACTAAATCAAAGGCTTTTTCGGTGTCCACACTCATTAGTCGTGCCAGGGAGTTCTAGCATGAAGCTGCCCAGATAACATTCATAGCTGCTGAAATATTGTCCAGAGCCATCCTGTGCTTCCCAAATCCACCCTGCTGATTGGCTATGATATGAGGAATGATCTTTTCTAACCCACAGAGAACGATCTTCACCAGGATTTTCACTTCCACATTTAGCTGAGAAATGTGTCAGTAGTTAGAGACCACCTGAGGGTCTTTGTTAGTCTTTGGGAGTGGGGTTAGGAGATCTCTGGTCATAGAGGAAGGAAGGGTCTTGATGTAGCAGGCTTCAGAGAATGTGGAGAGGTGATGATGGCTCATGTCTCGCAGGAAGGTCTGGTAAAATTCTACTGTGAAGCCATCCATGCCCAGAGCTTTCCCTTAACTCATTACCTCCAATAGCTCCATATGAAGTCTGAGCTATTCATTATTTACCTGACACAAAATGGCCACCAGGAGGTCATGAGTTAAAGGAAATCCATTTTTTGGATTGCTTTCAGCTTACTTCTGTCTTAATGTCATTTTTCTGACTTTTTGTGGATTACTTTTGTCTTCTTTTCTGAAAAGGATTTTTCCCTCGACAACTGACGATTTATTTAGAATTTAAAAATGCTTCTAAACTTGCTCCAAAAAAGTAAGATTAAACATGGCTTGAAAGTAGATTTCCTTTTTCAGTTCAAATGCATTTTTAGTTAGGCCTCTAGCTGATTTACATATTTAACACCACCCGTGCAGTAATTCCTGTGTTTCACTGCAAAATGCAATACCTTGTGAGAACTGTATACGCACATGTGTCTTCAACCAATTGATAAGTATTCTTATCCAAATTTGAACCCAAAATTTGTGAATGAATTATTGCTATTAATCTACGTGTTACTATTACTAAAACAAAAACATTGTATTTAAAACATTTTTATTAAGTGTAATGCACATAACCCACAGTGATGTGTTTTTTACGTCATTTATTTTATTTAATCATTTTGCTCAAACATTAATGGCCACTAATAAATAAGTATGTATGCGTGGCATTGCTTGAATAAATGCCATGTCACATATACAGTTGCTGACTTGGAAACTGCAAAAATGACTTACTCTTGTAGTTGCTAGCCTCTAAAGTGGATGTGGGCATTCAGCGGTGTTATCTCCATGAGGTGCCACAATGCTCAGGCATGAGAGGTCAAGAGACACGTATATACAGTGAATGTAATGGTGCCTTACTGAAGAAACAACTCTGAATGCCCACATCCACTTTAGAGGCTAGCAACTACAAGAATAAATCATTTTTGCAATTTCCAAGTCAGCAACTGCGTATGGGACATGCTGTTTATTCAAACAATGCCATGCATGACTCGGACTGCAGAACATAACTAAAAAATAAAGTGAATGCAGGGCACATCACGCAGAGTTAGGCAGCACAGACATGGAGCATGTGGTCCTTTAGACATAGGCAGATAGCTGCGTGGCTTGAATAAACGTGGCACCACATGAATACACCCGCTCACAATGTTTACTTTCTCGGCATGGTTCGGACAAGTACTGCTGCACAGCATGGTGGAAAATGCCTTAAGTTATGGGAGTGTACAAGAATGATTTTTAAAAGGAATACCTATCCCTTTACTTGGAAAAAAAACAAGAAACAGGAACCGGAATGCATCAGGTAACATAGCATTGTCACACTGTGTTTCCATTCTTCAAATCATGTTTGTTCCAAATATTCATGTCTGCACATGCTCCCTTTAGATTTTCCCAGGGTTACCATTTCTGTGGAACAGTGGGGAAAGGTGAAATATTGGAAATTACTGGGGTGCCCCCCCCCCAGCTATGTGGTAGGGATAGAGGCCTTTTTTTATGTTTTAATTCTGAAAGTATAAAATGTAAGTGCCTAAAAATTAAGATGAGTTGTCAACAACCATTTACAAAGATACTGTAATTTACTACCGAAGTGTTCCCAGATTGATTTGTCATTTTCCCTGTAGCTCCTTGACAATCTTCCCGTGCTTTCCTATAGCTACACTACAGTACTTCCTATGGAAGTCAAATTGCTGTGCTTTCCCGTATAACCAGTGCAAGTCTATCAGAACAATTCTCCTGTAAATGGCTCCATTTCCCTGTAAAATGCAGGAATTCTTGTAGATCTGGGAGACCTGCTACTGTACTGCACACAAAAGCCAATCCCTGTGCTTTCTTTGCTATCCAGCCATACCCCTAGAAAAAAAGAAATCCAAACTGAGCACCCTCTGGACCACTCCAGACCCCACAATTTGCATTATACCTCCCCACCACCACCTTTCTAAAACAGACTAGCCACCTTCTTCCTGCAGTTGGAACACCACCCACCCACCCAGCTGACCACCCCTGGGACCTTCCTTCCTGCCCATGGATCAATCACCTCTTTAGCTAACCACCTCCATACAGCTGGACAATCCTTCCTGCCCCTGGAAGCACCCTCTTTATTCCACTTCACAGCCCCTGAATCTACTTCTCCCCCCTCCAACAACTTTCCCTGGACCAGAGTGTAGCCCACCACCCCTACAAAAAGCTGAACCATCCCTCCATCCAACCAGCCTCCCTGCATCTGGACCAGCCTTCAAACCTGTGCCAATCAAACTCCCTGCAGCTGGATCACTCCCCCAAGCTCCCAGACAAGCCTCCATCATCAGATTACTGTTTCTGTAACTGCCTCTCCCCCACAGCCACAGAAGCCCTGGACTAGCCCCCCAAACACCCTCCCTTTCAGACCTCGGACTATCTGCCCCCTTCCCAGTTGACAACCTAGTGCTGGATCACCCTTTAAACTTCTAGACCCACTCCACAGAAGATCAACCATGACACCACTCTTGCAGCTATAGAACACCCCACTCTCACACACCTAAATAGCCTTTGAACCCCAGGCAACCAACTATTGAATTTCATTATTGAATTGTGGTGACCGGATAGGTCCATTGAGACTAGAAGTTCCTTTTTCAGGGACAACCCAGGGGGTGGGATACAGATGGTAACCAACTGAAATTGAACCAAATTAAGCTGTTGGTGGTATAGTTAGTGAATGGGGGAAATTTGGCCAGGGCACTGGGGAAATTCCCCTACTCTACCTGCAGGGGCCCTTGCTTCCTGTGAGCAGAGGTGACCCCTTTGTCTGCTGCACCAAGATGGTGGACAACAGGGTGGAGAGTATGGAGGCTGGTGTAACTGCAGGGGTTCTGATCTCCATCCCTGTGGGTCCAGGTCAGGAGATTAGCAATGGAAATTCAGCAGTACCTGGCGGAAAAATATCTGAATCTAGAAACATAGAAGTTGACGGCAGATAAGGACTGCAAGGCCCATCCAGTCTGCCCGTTTCTTTTTCTACCTTATAAATGTGCCATTGGTCTTTGCTTTGTCAGTGGCCTATCTATTCATACTCATTTGTATTGCTCCCTTATGCCTATCCCATGCCTGTCTGAAGCCCTGCACTGTATTCATAGCCACCACTTCTTGAGGTAGGCCATTCCATGCATCCACCACCCTTTCTGTGAAAAAGAATTTCCTCGCATTCCCCCTTAATCGGCCCGCTCTAATCTCATGCTGTGTCCTCTTCTCCTGCTATTTTTCTTATATTTAAACATGTTAGACTCTTTCACCTTGTTAATACCCTTAAGGTGTTTGAATGCCTCGATCATATCACCTCTCTCCCTCCTTTGCTCAAGGGTATACATATTGAGCTCTGTTAATCTGTCCTCATATGTCTTCTGATGCAGTCCCTGCACTATTTTGGTTGCCCTTCTCTGGACTGCCTCAATTTGATTAATGTCCTTGTGAAGGTGTGGCCTCCAATACTGCACGCAGTGCTCCAGATGGGGCCTAACCAGTGTCTTGTAAAGAAGGATTATTACCTCCCTCTTACGACTTGTGATACCCCTACTAATACACCCTAACACCCCCTAGCCTTACCTACTGCTTTAGAGGTCTGCTTGGATGATTTCAGGTCATTAGTGATGATGATGCCCAAGTCTCTTTCTTCCTTTGTGACTGCTAGCAACTCCCCTCCCAGCCTATAGGTGGCTTCAGGGTTTCTCTTCCCTTTGTGCATGATCTTGCACTTCTTTGCATTAAATCCCAGTTGCCACTCTTCTGACCATTTTGCTAGTTTATCCAGATTTATTCTCATTCTGCCCACCCCATCTGGATCATCTACTCTGTTGCAGATCTTGGTGTTATCTGCAAGCAGACAAGCCTTGCCCTCTAGTCCATCTGCAAGGTCACTAATGAAGATGTTGAAGAGGACTGGCCCCAGAACTGATCCCTGAGGTACCTCACTTGTGACTTGCATATCTTCTGACTGTATACCATTTACCACCACTCTCTTTTTTCTGCCCGACAACCCGTTTGCCACCCAGTTGACCAACTTCTGACCCACCCCGAGCCTACCCAGCTTATTTATCAATCTTCTATGTGGAACAGTGTCAAAAGTTTTGCTGAAGTCAAGTTAGGCGACATCAACTGCTCCCCCTTGTCTGATAGCAGTGCTGCTGTGAACAGGTCTGGTTTGGTTCAGCAACATACAGAAGAAAGTCCGAGTGAAGATATTGGTTCTACCTCTTCCACTTCTACTTTCTCAAAGAAAAACCTACAGAGCATGGAGTTTCAACAGGTACCTGTAAATAATGCAGATGTGAGACCTACAGATGTTGTTTCTCAAGAAACTGCAGGACATGTTCCGACTACTATCACCCAAGAAATTTTCTCAAGAAACTGCAGGACATGTTCCGACTACTATCACCCAAGAAATGTTGCTTAAAGATGCTCTTAAACAAACAGAGAATTCCTGTTAAAACTATTGAATGAGGAAGAAAGTGCTGCTAGACTTACGGACAATGTTTCTTCTGATTGCGAACCTTGCTCACCCTCAATGTCAATTCCATTCCAGTTTTCTGCAGGGCACTCAGAAAATCCACAGTTTGTTTCAAATTCGGTTCACCGACCTGAAAAACCACTCACTTCCTTAAGAAAAGGTCACCCGATGGACTCGCAGCAGAAACAAACCAATTGGACACCTGAGGCAGCTTTGCATGCTGCTGGTTGGCAAAAGGACACAGATCAAAGTGGTTAGATTTCTCCTCGCCCTGTTACTGCTGAGGAGATTAGACTTTCTTGTGCTTCTGAGGTGAACACAGCACCTTTTGCTATCTCTGCCCATAGCAAGGTTTCCATAGTGACAGATGCTGGAAACCTGCCAAACGACTCCCCTGTGCATATGGGGCTCCCTGACACAAGTGCAGCTGGCAACAATACTGTCCCGGGACAAGAAGAAGAACCAGCACAGTGAGAGACAACTGAGGAGCCAAAGAGACTGTTCATGGCAGATCTGTTCAAACATGCAGGTGAGCCCGCACAGCGGCTAAATGCCATGCGGCTCAATTTTAATGGGAACATTGATGTTGCACTGGACAGAAAAACTCTTTTACACAAAATGTTGAAGGAGGGTATGGGGAGTCAGCCTAATGAATTATTTGCTGTGATTCATGTTGGGGGAACCCATATAGGATGTTAGTCTTAAAACTAATCATTCATTGGAAAGATTTTGGGCAATGTATCCACAGGTTTCAAACTCAGACTTATGGCATTCTTTCTTTCCAATCCCTCTAACAAAGCCAATGATTAAAACAGTCACTTTGCTGTTTAGAAATGAGGGGGTGAACATTTCTGACGTTCAGTATTGGTTGAGGCAGCACTGCACAATTCTAGAAGCCCCTACCCCCATCTTAGATGAAGATCTTGTTTGGACAGGGAATTTGAAGATAAAGGTTCAGCTAAACATACTGAACAAGGTATTTTACATCTCCTAGGGAGCTTCTTTATTGGAAGGGTTGTGTTTCTACCAGGGACAGCCTAGAACCTGTCACAAATGTGTTGCTCGCACACACCTCAGTTCAGTGCGTGACAAACCCAGATGCAATTTGCGTCTTACGAATATACGAACATACGAAATTTGCCAACAGATAAAGGCCTAGAGGTCTATCAAGTCTGCTTGAATGTGCAGCTAGCACCCCTTATTAGTCTTGAATATGGACATGTCAGCCTAGGCTGTCCTAACCCTCTGAAATGCAACCTCTGCGAGGAAGAAGGGCACTCTTACCAAGGCTGTCCCTGGGCCGAAGGAAACAGGATAGATAGAGCACAACAAGACCAGATACACTTACTGGTAAAGTGTCAAGCACAGGAGGCAAACAAGAAAGTGAGGGATCCTGCCCCCCAAGAGACAGCAACCCCCCAGTCTTCTGCAACCCTGCCTTCCACTAGCATATCTGATCATTCGCTTCCTTCTAGGGCTACTGATCAGTCTCAGGATGAGGTCTCACATACAGGCCTTGAGGACACGGAAACTACTGACATGTTACCCCCCCAGAAGCTTCTCAGTATACCCTGGTTGACCCTAAGAAAAAGGAAGTAAAAGAAAGGCTGAGAACCCCCCCAAAAAACTTCTACCATTGTAACTAGAAATATGTTTCAGGCACTAGCAAGGAGTCGTCAGTGGGGGGACATGGTAGATGAAGATGATGACTCTGATTCCTCCTCCTCCTCTGCACAAACAGAGTCTCTTTCAGATCCACAGGCCTCTTTGAAGCATAACCAATGTAACCCCTAGATGGCGTTATCCCAGGGGCTACTACCCCTGCCTGATTTGCCACTAACAGGTTGAGGGGCCTGGATCCAATGGCGGGTGCCTCCACCCAGAGGTCAGGGTTTGCAATAGTTAAACTAACTTGGTCACAGCCCTCTGGGACACTGCAACCCCCCTTTCTTCCCACTAGTGGCCCACACAATATATCAGAATTACCTTCACAGTATACACTTACCCCAGGTCTGGTTCCGCACTGGGACCTCCTGTGAAATAAGATACAGTGCAACAATCACAGTACAGTACTTTAACATAGACAAATACCTCAAGCAGTATAACTTTGCTGAAACAAGCAGCTCTGATTTATTTAGGGGATATAACAAGGACAGGGAAATCAGGTTAATTAACTTATCACTTTACTATCTACCTATGGCTCTGTGCAGGCCTATCCCTACCAGTTACTGTCCCTGGGTACCCAAGCCCTAGTGGCTAGTCCAAACCGTGGCAGCTGGTAGGGGCCCTTTCACACAGTGAAAGAAAAATTAGCTTAAACAGTCAGCAGTACAGTGATTCCATTTGGATTTAATGTGGCAATTCAACAGGGAGCGACCCTGAATTAGTACTCACGACCTCCAAACAAGATAGGGTCCTTCAACGTCAGCAGGGCTACTCTTGAGCTCCATGAGACTCTTCACACATTTATATGGTAAAAAAGAAAGTACTATACCAGGCAGGCTGCTTTCTATCCCGATCGCAATTACTGCACAATACCCGGGAGAACACACAGCAGATTCAGTTCCTGACAGACAGAGTGCAATCAACAATTTCTCCAGTCTTCTACAGGGTGAGCCTGGTTTCTACTCTTCAGAGATCCTTTGATTCTTTTCACAGGACGGATTCAGTCCTAACAAGCAGTTACACAAGCTGCAGACCGGAACTCTGGGCCTTACACACGGTTTTTGACTGAAACTGTGCACTGAAGGAGCACAGGGTTTCTTTCCCCTTCACTGCCAAAGCTAAACTGAAACTCCAACAGACAAAACCGGGCACTTCCTTTGAGTTCCTCCCAGTTCCTGACTGGATCGGCCGTCACCCACAACAGACTGCCGCCGTTGGTCCAAAAAGGCGCCCAAGTCCAAACCACATCTCCCAGAGTCACCGCCCACGCAATCCCCCCGTGGCCAGCCCAGACTACGAGTCCAAGTTCCGATTCGTCCAAGGCACCATCCTAGAGCTAGCTTACCCCACACTGATTGGTCCAGTTCAGAAGTTCAAAACCAGAATGGGGAACTAGGCAGACACAGTTCTGACTGCAAAGAAAGCAGGTTAGACAAACTGTACTTTCATTATCATGATTTCTGGCAAACAGCCACATCCTTCAGATAGGCTCCCTCTGCACTCCCAGCGACTGCAAAAATAGAGCGAACTGGCAGCAGCCCGAGTGGTACCCAAACAGAGAAGCACACAGTCCCCCCATACAAACTAACCACGTCTGCAAGCAGACAGCTCCCAAAGAGACAGCACCAGAGGCTCCAAAAACACTCACTGATAAATGGCTTAAATGCCAAACACCACCCAGGCCCGAGCACCCAAGCAAGCTCCCGAGGTCCTAGGAACCCCCATTTGCAGGGGTTACACCTTCCTGGCTTGGGAAAGCTTGACGTCCGCGGCCAAGCAAGTACCCTACAAGTTTTAACTGTAACCATATACATTCGCATTAGGCTCACACATGTAATCATCAGTCAATATATCATTTTACCAAGAACACATTTCTGAAACATTGCAGTCGTCACTCTTTACACAGTATTACATACACATTGTACCATAACTCAAGTTATTACCTCTTGTACATGAAACCTGAAGAGAGGGGCCTTCCTATCAGTTACCTTGGGGCTGGATGGGGCAAGGGCACCATACTTAGAGGGCAACACAAGTAACTTGGAGTTAGCACTGACGCTCAGTTTGGGCAATGAGCTCGGGGACACATACACTCCTTTATGGACAACATTGAGAGGCAAGTTCACAGGCCTCCCAAGTGAATCATAACTGAGGTGCACCACAGGCTTTACAGCTCGACCAGTCTTTCTAGGGGGAACTGTTACAGTCTCTGCACTCTGAGCCTCATTTTCAGCATTGTCCTCACTTGTCAGGGGAGTCTCCATGGGGTAGAGAGGCTAGAACTTGGGGCACTTTCAGCTCCAGGAGTTACAGTTTCTGAGTCCACAACATTTGGCTCACATGGAGAGCTTTCAGACACTGGCAGTGGACTGTCAGGGCACTCAAAATACTCTTCTTGTTCTGGTGTATCACTAGTCTGACCCAATCCATCATTTTCTCCCTGAAAGCTCAAACAGTTCAACCATGCACAATGATTCCATTTCATCTGATCTGATGCTTTGCACTTCACTTTCTGGGAGCATTGGCTCCAGGGACGAAGCTGGGGCTTAGACAGTCCAGAAGGCCCAGCTTTGTCTCCAGTATTGACTAGGGATTGCCCTCAAACAATTGACTCAGTTCGTAAGAAGGATAGTATTCAAAGTCACTGTCACTTTCTTCTGATATGGACTGACAGTCATGCTCAACTGGGACTTGTGCAGGGGAACACTTTAACTCTGCTTCTGTAGGTGCAGACTTCCTTGATCTTTCTTAGCAGCAGCTCTAGTCACTGGTCCAGAGGGGAATCTTCTGGGGGCTCAGACTCAATCAGGATTTGTCCAATGGGCAGTAAATGATTTCTATGCATTGTTTTTACATCTTTTGAATTGTTCTCAGGCCTTACTTTGTACACTGGCAGATCATCTAGTTTGCCCACTACAATGTGAGGGAGATGGTGCCATCTGTCAGCAATCTTGTGTTTGCCATGCAGTCCCAGATTTCTTAGCAATACCGATCTCCTCCTGGAGTTCCTGTGCTTTCACCTTTTATCATACTTTCTTTGTTGGCCAGATTTCTTTTGGCAGCCATGGTTTGAGCCAGTTGGTACACATGAGTTAGCTGGGCCTTTAACTTTTGCACATACTGTAAATAGTTGTCAGCTTGAACCCCATCAGAGAGACCCCAAACACACATCTACCGGTAGTCGAGCTTCTCTTCCAAACATCAGGCGGTAGGGGAGAACCCAGTGGCATCACTTTGGTGCAGTTATAAGCATGTACCAGGGTGCTAATTTGTTGGCTCCATCTAGGCTTGTCCTTTGGGTGCAGGGTGCCTAGCATATCCAGCAAAGTGCGGTTGAAACGCTCAGGCTGAGGGTCCCTGGGGTGGTAAGGAGTGGTTCTGGACTTTGACTCCCACAGAGAAAGCATCTCTTTGATCAGACGACTCTCAAAGTCTCCTCCTTGATCAGAATGGATTCTTTGTGGAGCCCCATAGTGAACAAAAAGTTTTCTACAAGTACTTTGGCCACAGTGGATGCTTTCTGGTCTTTGGTGGGGAACTGATATTTCTTTGATCTGACTCCAAACTCAGAAAATCAATACAGACCAGCTCCATGGGTGCACTGGTGATGATGTTAACAAGGGGGGCAGCCCTCTGGGGCAAAGCTTTCCTCTGTTAGCAGCGACTACAAGTTCGAATGTGTTGCTCCACATCAGCCCCCATTTTAGGCCAATAGAATCTGGATCTCACCAAGTCAAGTGTTCTGTCTATACCAAGGTGCCCCATGTGGTTGTGCAAGGACATCAGTACTGAGTCTCGAAGGCAGTAGGCAGCACTAGTTGTTGTTTGTCTACTTGTCCCCTCTGTCTACTGTTTCTCTGTATAACAGTTTATTGATCAGTTTCAACTTAGGACCTTCTTTGTATAACAGTGCAGTTCTCAAATCAGTGGAGCGATTTGGACACATCTTTCCTGCATGAGGGCTTCTAAACCTGCTTTGATCATGGGATCGCGGGATTGAGCTGCCAAATACTGTCATTGTCCAGCTGAGGCAGTGCACCAATGTCTATTGCAGAAAAGTGGCAAAGCAGCAGGTATGCAATTCTCAGAGGTCCCAAGCAATCCACCATGCAGTCCACTGCGTCCGTGGACATTGTTCCTCCCTGTCAAACTTCCGGCAGAGTGCTCGAATGTCAGGTTCTGCTAATCGGACCCAATCATTCTGGGGAACAGGCCTCCGGAGAGAGCATCAGCATCTATGTGGTTCAGACCTGCTTGGTATTCGAGAGCATAGTCATATGTAGATAATGCAGAAAGCCACCTGTGGCCAGTGGCATCCAACTTAGCTGAGGTCTGCACATAGGTCAAAGGATTATTGTCAGTTTTTACTAGTATTTTAGCCCCATACAAGTACTCATGGAATTGGTCAACAATAGCCCACTTCAAAGCTAGGAACTCTAACTTATGTACAGGATAGTTCTTTTCGGATGGGGTCAGGCTACCACTGGCAAAGGCCACTGGTCTCAGGCCATTCTCGTGCTCTTGGTACAACACAGCCCCAACCCTTGCAAGCTAGCATCAGTGTGCAGGACGTAAGGTTTTCTTGGATCGGCATAGGCCAGCACTGGAGCATGGGTAAGTTGATATATGATCTCATGAAAAGCAGTCTCACTAATCAGGAGTCCAGCGGGTCCTCAAATACTTCCTCGGATGAAAATACACCTTTCAGTCTTGAGGGACGCTGACTTTGGTATTTTTGTAGGTTGGGGATACCCTTGAGTAAGGTTAAGTAAAGGACGGATCACTCTTGAATAGTCCTTGATGAAGCGCCGATAATAACCACAGATCCAGGAATCTTTGCAGTTCTTTTAGATTTTGGGCTGTGGCCAGGTGGTCAAGGCCTCAACTTTACTTGGGTGGGTCTCTATTCCTCGGTGGATACTATGTGTCCCACATACTTTACTGATGTTTGAAAGAATTGACACTTATCAATGGACAGTTTAAGGCCAAAGTCCTCCAGTCGGTCCAATACCTTAAATAATCTGCTCTCATGTTCCTCCAGTGAGCTGCCAAACACAATAACATCATCTAGGTATACCAGGCACTCTAGTAAGTTCATGTCCCCACTGCACGCTCCATCAATCGTTGAAAAGTGGCTGGGGCACCTGAAATCCCTTGAGGCATCCCTCATGAATTCATAGAAGCCAAGCGGACAGATAAAGGCTGTCTTCTCACGGTCCTCTGGGGCCATCGGGATCTGGTAGTACCCACTGCGAGATCCAGCACAGAGAACCACTTGCTCCCGTTTAGGCAGTCCAAAGCATCCTGAATGCGGGGCATTGTGTACTGATCAGGGATAGTCCGCCGGTTTAAGGTGCGATAATCCACACACATCCTTACTGTTCCATTCTTTTTCCTCACTACCACAATGGGGAAGCATAAGGGCTTCTGGATTCTTGTATTACACCAGCAGCTAACATTTCTTGCAGATGCTGTCTCACATCATCTGTGCCAGCAGGTGCCAGCGTCGAGACCTCTCATAAGAAATGGTCTTTCGTCATGCAGCGGATATTGTGCTCAGCTCCTTGCACGCATCCTACATCCCATTCCTTTAAAGAAAACACCTGATCTCTCTGGGCAAGCTTCTCACTGATCCTCACTTTCCATTCAGCTGGCAGCGGGGAGTCGCCGAAATCAAACAAGTCAGGCGTTACTCTGTCATTCTTCCTTGGACTCTTGCTGCTGGGCAGCACGGCAGTGTCTGCACAATGCACATTAGCCAGGATGCAACCTCTATTTACTCGAATGTCTCTTTCAGACACATTATGAACTTGGACCATTACCCTTCTGGCATAAGCATGGGCTCTAGCGGGCAAAATACTAGGCTTGACCAGCAGTCCCTCTGGCAATTTTCCATCGCCTGGTGCATCCAACATTAATATTTTATTCTTAACATCCTTTCTGATACGGACCTCTCCTGTAAGGTACACTGGGCATTTGGCGCCAGGATCAGAGACTCAGGATCCATCTTCCATGCAATTCCGACGGTTCCTCTGGTTCTATTTTTCAGCATCTCTGTGCCTCATAGGCCTTCTTAATTAAAGCCAGAACTCTTAAAGCTCTACTAGTCTTTGACCCCTGTTTTTCATAACACAACTGTGCCAGCCTTCCGAACATATGAGCATTTGTTCCAATCAACAAAGGGACACCATCATACAGTCCAGTGGGGGACACACTAAGGCTAGGGTCTCTACATTGTTAGCCACTCCAGCCACGGAGGTGGGAAAGACAGCCAAATTCGGATATACCCGGAATAGGGGTAGGCCTTCTCACTTAACCCCATACATGCAGTCCTTCTAATGGTTGTAAGGGTACATCTGACAAATGCTTCTGATACCAATCCTGGAACATAATTGTCACTTGGGAGCCACTGTCTAATACAGCTCTTGTAGACACTCCATTCACCTTTACAGTGGTCTCCATGGAGGACCCACTATTCTGGACCAGTCTGGAGAGGCGGTAGTGGGGCCTGGGCAACTGACCTTGCCACAAAGGGCGTGAGTTAGCATATTTGGTGCCCTCACTGGGATCATTTCGTGCACCTCTTAACCACTGATTTGTTCTCTGAAGCTCTCCTTGTAGCCTATATGCAACTTTGTCAGTGTTTTGGGGACCGGCATTCCCTTTTCATGTGCCCATCTTTCCCACAATTATAGCAAAACATACTTTTGGAGTTTGAGCTGGCCGGGCGCCACACTGGGAGCCAGGGCAGGGTATTACTAACTGGAAACCTTGGTGCCATCTCTGTCTGCGGCGTGATAAGCATTTGGAGACATCTCGTCAGTTTCTCCACTTCCATGGTCAAGGAATCAAGTTCGGAGCTGTTATCAGCAGGAGATACATGGGTGGGTATCCCCACCCCCATAGCAGATGCAGTCAGATATAGGTCGGGGCCCATACTTGCAGGCGTGGCCTTCATAAAGGGACTGTTTTTGAATTCCCGGATCTCTCTCAACAGTTCGCCCCATTGTGGTATATCTTTTTCCTTATCAGAGCACTCATTGACTGCCAGCCTCTGCCCCTGAACTTCACTTGATGGGCCACCTTCAGTCACTCGGGTCATAGCCGCAGCTATTGGTGCAGGTCCCTGCCGAAGTCGCCTTTTCTCAACTCCTCGAATTTCTCTCATTAACTCATCATAAGAGGGTGGGGATTCCAGTCGATTTGCCAGGCGTAACTGAAGCAACAAGCAGTTCTGAGAAGGGCAGACTTAAGGATCCTGTCCAGCCTGTTTCGTCCAGTTCAATCGCTGGCAAACTAGCCTTTCTGAGGCATTCTTGCAACAATTTTTCCAGCCGAGATACATACACAGACAACAACTCCCTTGGTACTGTTGTGCATCTCTTACTCTCCACCATAGGTCTTCATCAGAATCTGGGCTCCATACACATTCTCCAAGGCCTCAAGATAGGCCTGTGCAGTCACTCAGGGTTACTGGCCCATTTAGCACGGATGGTAGCCAGGGCAGGACCTCGGAGGCTCTCACTAACCCTCTTTCGCTTTTCGGCTTCCGAGCATTGCCATTCTAGCACTTGGGGGCAACATGGTCTATCCAGGTCTCCCAGTCATCCTCCCTTGGGGGTGGGAGGGTGCCAGAGAAGATCCTCAACCTTGGTAAGAGTCGTGACTAATGGCAGGTGCAGAAATAGGAGTCTGCATTGGTTTAGCCACCATTACTGGTACTGGGCGGAGAGGGTGTTGGGGAGGAACACCCCAGGTGGCAAGAATAGTTTCTTCAAGTCCTCCACAGTTTTCCCTTCCCCCAGCAACCATTTAGCAAATTTCTCCTCAAAAGTTTCAGACAGTGGTGGGGGCTCATTCCCCCGGTCTTTACTGTACTTAGTTATCACTCTCCAGGCAGTGAGGGCTCCCTCTGGGGTAATGGTCTGTGGCACTTTGGAGCTATCTATGGGATCCTTAAACTCTACTAGGGCCAGGAAAGTGTGGGTGAGCAGATTAGCATGCCGACCCACCACCACAGTGTTTTGTAAACCTTCCATCTTGGAAAGTACTCCCTGTACAGTGTCCGTATTGATACCCAAGGGGATGTCCAGGATAAGCATAGCATTTTGGGGGTCAATCTCCTCCCCAGTACACCACTCCACCAGCCGGTGCACAGCCACTTCTGTCGGGGTACCCATTTTTTTCTTAACAGTGGTTCGTAAATATGGCCACTAGAGGACACACAATCCCAGCGGTGAGCCTCCAAGATGTAACCCCTAGATGGCGTTATCCCAGGGGCTACTACCCCTGCCTGATTTGCCACTAACAGGTTGAGGGGCCTGGATCCAATGGCAGGTGCCTCCACCCAGAGGTCAGGGTTTGCAATAGTTAAACTAACTTGGTCACAGCCCTCTGGGACACTGCAACCCCCCTTTCTTCCCACTAGTGGCCCACACAATATATCAGAATTATCTTCACAGTATACACTTACCCCCAGGTCTGGTTCCGGCACTGGGACCTCCTGTGAAATAAGATACAGTGCAACAATCACCAGTACAGTACTTTAACACAGACAAATACCTCAAGCAGTATAACTTTGCTGAAACAAGCAGCTCTGATTTATTTAGGGGGATATAACAAGGACAGGGGAAATCAGGTTAATTAACTTATCACTTTACTATCTACCTATGGCTCTGTGCACAGGCCTATCCCTACCAGTTACTGTCCCTGGGTACCTAAGCCCTAGTGGCTAGTCCAAACCGTGGCAGCTGGTAGGGGCCCTTTCACACAGTGAAAAGAAGAATTAGCTTAAACAGTCAGCAGTACAGTGATTCCATTTGGATTTAATGTGGCAATTCAACAGGAGCGACCTGAATTAGTACTCCGACCTCCAAACAAGATAGGGTCCTTCAACGTCAGCAGGGCTACTCTTGAGCTCCACGAGACTCTTCACACATTTATATGGTAAAAAAAGAAAGTACTATACCAGGCAGGCTGCTTCTCTATCCCGATCGCAATTACTGCACAATACCCGGGAGAACACACAGCAGATTCAGTTCCTGACAGACCGAGTGCAATTCAACAATTTCTCCAGTCTTCTACAGGGTGAGCCTGGTTTCTACTCTTTAGAGATCCTTTGATTCTTTTCACAGGACGGATTCAGTCCTAACAAGCAGTTACACAAGCTGCAGACGGAACTCTGGGCCTTACACACGTTTTGACTGAAACTGTGCACTGAAGGAGCACAGGGTTTCTTTCCCTTCACTGCCAAAGCTAAACTGAAACTCCAACAGACAAAACGGGCACTTCCTTTGAGTTCCTCCCAGTTCCTGACTGGATCGGCCGTCACCCACAACAGACTGCCGTTGGTCCAAGAGCGCCCAGTCAAACCACATCTCCCAGAGTCACCCACACATAATCCCCGTGGCGGCCCAGACTCTGAGTCCAAGTTCCGATTCATCCAAGGCACCATCCTAGAGCTAGCTTACCCACACTGATTGGTCCAGTTCAGAAGTTCAAAACCAGAATGGGGAACTAGGCAGACACAGTTCTGACTGCAAAGAAAGCAGGTTAGACAAACTGTACTTTCATTATCACTCTACATGATTTCTGGCAAACAGCCACATCCTTCAGATAGGCTCCCTCTGCACTCCCAGCGACTGCAAAAATAGAGCGAACCGGCAGCAGCCCGAGCGGTACCCAAACAGAGAAGCACACAGTCCCCCCATACAAACTAACCACGTCTGCAAGCAGACAGCTCCCAAAGAGACAGCACCAGAGGCTCCAAAAACACTCACTGATAAATGGCTTAAATGCCAAACACCACCCAGGCCCGGAGCACCCAAGCAAGCTCCCGGAAGTCCCCCGGGAACCCCCATTTGCAGGGGGGTTACACCAAAAAGACCCCCATCATAGGAAAGTCCCTTGATGATTTTCTTTTTCCTAAAATATGGGAGGAAGCAACAGCTCTCTGTCCTCACTCTAAATACCTGTAGTACCAAGAAACGTATAACAACCTTTCAGATCATGAAATACCTTCCTAATAACATCATATTTCTACAGGACACTAGGCTCAAAACCACTTAAGAAGTTAATCAAGCAGCAAATTCCTGGAATATAGGCCCATCTTTTTTGTCTCAAGGTCCAGATAGGTGCAATGGGGAGAGGATTCTTTTGCGGGGTTTTGAATTCACAATCCACAGAGTGCTGGATATTTCTCCAGGTAGGGTGTTATTACTGGATGGCTGTTTTGGGACTCTGTTCTTTAGGCTAATTAATATATACGCTCCACAGGGTGCTGCAGCACAGTCAGATATTTTTAAACTAATTCAGCCCTATCGTCACACAAATAAACATATATAATTTTTTTGGCGGGGACTTTAATTGTCCACTTGCCTTAGCAGATAAGGGGGCACACCACTAAGCTATTTGGGGACACTAAGTGTTTAAACTCTATTTTAAAAACAGCTGGTTTAAGGGACAGTTATAGGGAAATTCATGATCTTGGGGCTAGACCCTTCATAAAAGGTACACTGGCCACAAGAATAGAGTACATTTTTCTTTCAAAAGATCTGGATACTATGCAAGCTTTCACCATTCTATGTGAAACCTCTGATCATTTGGCAGTTTCAATTTTTTGTAAACTTCCTTCTAAGTCTTCTGCTGGGAAAAACAGATTTGCTAGATGGAAGTTAAATAATCAGCCGTTGTCACTGCCTTCTGATGAGAGCAAAGTAAACTCCTTGCTAGCTGCAACATATACTTTATTAGAAGCTTTTGACTCCTTAGGTGAATGGTGGGTGGAGGTAAAAAATGATTGTAAAGGTTTTTTTATTCAGGCTGAAGCAAATGTATCAAGAACCAAATATTTGCATTATTTAGGCTTAAGGGAAAAACTATTCTCTCTCATTTCTAGATCTTATGAGAATGCAGTAGATTTGTCAGCTGAAATTCAGGAAGTTAAAGCTAAACTGTTATAGTGTAGTATAATAGAGTAGAATCTTTAAAAAGAGGTCAGTTTGGCACTCAGGGCTCAAAACCTTCACTCGACATTTATAAAAGTTGTCAAGATAGAATACAACAACACTAATCTAGATCAAGTAATGGATCCACACACTAGAAAGGCTTTCACGGATGTTTTTCACATACAAGACTTAGCACAGAACCACATTTTTAGAATGTTTGGAACTTCTTCCATGGCAGTTTGGGATGAGGAGTATCTCAATGACATATATGTTCCTGCTTTAGATCCAGGGTTAGTAACCAGTTTGTCCACACCAATTACATTAGAAGAAACTCAGCATGCTATAACTAAGTTGAAAAAAGATTCAGCCCTAGGTCTGGATGGTCTGACGGCAGAATTTTATATTGCATACTCTAAATACTTGGTCCCCATTTTAACAGATGTTTTTTAAGACATGCTAGTCTCACAGGTTCTCCCTAAAAATATATTTCAGGCTCTTGTAATTTTGTTATACAAAAAAGGGGACAAGAGTGACTTAAGAAACTGGCGCCCCTTAAGTCTATTGAATATAGACTACAAAATTCTGGCAATATCCTTTTGAACAGATTATCTAAAGCTGCAGAAACAGTCATTTGTCCAGTACAAACCTGTGCAATACAAAAAAGATCCATGTTTCACAATCTTGCCTTTTTAAGGGAAATTCTGTCAAGAAAAAGGATAGTAACATACGGTGCTTAATTCTGGCCTTAGATCAAGAAAAGGCATTTGACGGGGGGGGGGGGAGGTGCTGTGGAGCAGCAACATGGTGGCAGCTCTCTAGACCAGCTCTGCATATTGTATTCTTCAAAGGCCACCAAGTGGTAGTTTTCTCTAGAGAAACAAAGATCTGACTAGAACCAAATCCGTCTGAAACACCCAAGACCACAATGGGGCCAAAAAAAGATGGCGAGCATGGACTGCGTAGCCTGGATGTCTTCCTTTCCCCAGCTGGCGCGTCTACAGGATCAGGGCCGACTCCAACCAGCGGCCTTGTCATGCTGAATCTTCCAACGGCGCAGATTATGGCAATTCTCACTAAAATCCAGGCAAATGGGGAAGAAACAAATAAAAGACTGGCCACAGTGGAATCCAGACTTTCAGAAAGTGATACTGCGGTTAAAGAACACTCACAGGCAATCGCTGAAATTCAAGTGAATTCCACCCAACAGGAGGAATGTAATGCTTCCTTCGCAAAAGATCTGAACTTTCTCAGGGGGAAAATTGAGACGCTGGAAAACTCGTAGCGCCAAGCAAATGTACAGGTGGTGAGCTTTCCGCCCTGTCTAGCAGGACATATGGGCCTCTTGCCTAACATTGCTAAATTAATCTTTACAGACCTAAAGCTTC
The DNA here is from genome assembly GCA_016271365.2 of Neoceratodus forsteri. Lineage (NCBI taxonomy): Eukaryota > Metazoa > Chordata > Ceratodontiformes > Ceratodontidae > Neoceratodus > Neoceratodus forsteri. The sequence continues at coordinate 48,735,067 of JADMNL010000027.1, forward strand.
TACCCCAGGACTCAGGGGTCACAATACAAAAAGGTTTTGCCATCCCACAGTGACCACGTAGAGGAGACATGAACCAAAGGCCTTTGATGGTGATTGCCACGCTGTCATCTCCTGAAGCCAGGATCCCACTCTTACAAGCCGCATGGACCCACGGGGACATTGTTTGGGAGAACAGCCATCTGGCTTTCTTTCCAGATCTATTAGCCCAGACACAAAGCTGGAAAAAAGAACTTCAAAAAACCAAAAAGGAACTGCTGAGTAATGGTATTCAAGCACAACTTACATTTCCTGCAAGTCTGCAAATTTGGCATGAAGCTAAAACATATATTTTTGTGGACCCTAAGCAAGCAGCGGACTTTGCAGAGAAGTTGATGGCAAAATTGCACCCTGTAGAGAATGCCTCCTTTGAAGATGAAGCAGGTTGAATTCACTATGTTCACTTTTGTTGGGACACTTATTTCCTGGTAGTAATTTTGTTTACTGCATAGCAAGGTGGTTAGGGTTCCAAATTAGAGATGAGACACTTTAAAATTCTCCTTTTGGGGCTGGTCCGGTGAGTTCTCACTGAAAGTGTTGTATTTTCTTGTTATTAAAAGGTTTTTTTTAAGGTATGCATGAATTTCAATATAAATTCCTGAGTATGTTTAAGCCCTAAGTCAATGATGTACTGCTCTTATTAAAGTTTCTTCATATTGATGGTTTCTATGGCTCAGGAGACACAGGGAAAATTGTAAGTATATTTATACTGCTCAGTTCCGTAAGCTTTAACAGAAGTTCTTCAAAAGATTCTGATAACCCACAGGGGAGGTTTCGGCCATACATGATATGTGGGTTTCATAATATAACTTAATTGAGACCAGACTATCTAAGACCTAATCCTGCCCATGTATTCTTGGCTTATCAGCTCCCCCACTGAAGTTTAATTCTACTAGGAACTGGATAAATCGGTGTGTAATATGATAGGAGTTATAGATATTGGTGAGAGTAACACTGACCTACAGTTTAAGCTGGTCAAATTTACTTCTATATGATAATAGTGAAGCAGTATCTCTATACTTTATATGTAACATATGTACGAAAGAAATATGTATACGTAATTGTATTGTAAATGAAGCATGGAGGTCTGCGTACCTCATATCCTGTTTTATTATGGGTTTACAACAATCTCTGTAAGCTCATAAAATCAATAAACAAAAAGTAAAAAAAAAAAAGAAAAGGCATTTGACAAGGTCGATCATCATTATTTAATCCAAGTTTTGAAAAAATATGGCATCCTGAATAAATTTATTCAGTGGGTGTCCATGATGTACGTTTCATATTACATAACCCCTTATATAAACGGAATCCTTGGGAGGCAGTTTAAAGGCTTGAAAGGGGTACGCCTAGGATGCCTCAAGAACCCTCTTTTGTATACTTTCCAAATCGACCCTCTTTTGAGGAAAATATTAAATTCTGGAAATATACCAGGTATTTGGGTAGAAGGACATGGACCCCTGCCAAACATCTGCTCATATGCAGACAATATTAATATTTGCTCCACCCCAGACATGGATAATTCTGCATTAAAAAATGAAATTTCCAAGTCTGAAAACATCTCAAGTGCAAAATTAAACTTTCATAAAAGCAAGGGACTTTTGTACTCATCTCCACTAAATCAAGGGCCAGACCCCCCACCTCCTTTGTAAATATTTCAATATCCATATAGCCAGTGACAATCTTAGGACTATAGTTTGGTAGCCAGGATGATGCCACTTTAAACTGGGTCTCGGCATTACAAAAAGCTGTAAAAACAAGATCATTTCTAAAAAGAAATGTGTTTCTTTGCTATATTCTCTAGTTGTTCCAGTTTTGCTTCATGTGGTTCATGTTTTTCCGTTACCCTCTTCCCTGGAAGTGAAAGTAATGAAAATCTTCTTTTGGGGGCTCTGGGGGAGAAGATTAAACCCTGTGAAGAGGAGGTACACTTATCATGATTACAGTCTGGGTGGGATGAAGATGATCCATCCAGTCTTATTCTTTTTTTGTATTTTTGTGTACCAAAACATTGTCTCTATGTTAACTGACACATGTCCCTCCTGGCTAGTACATTTAAAAACAATTTTGCAAGACCTTTTAGGGACCTAGACCTCAACCCAAGGCCTACCCAGATCCTTGAAGAAATTAAATCTTCCTGGTTATTTGTTCCCAGTCTGTAATAAACTTGAGTGGAAAATCTCCACTTCACAGCTTATTGGAAATTCTAGAAGGGCTTGTTACTCTGTAATCCTATCAGACCATTTTTTAGAAACACCAAATAAACTTACACCATATGCAGGCAAGCTAGACAGTATTTACAGCCAATTAACAGATAGATGACTTCCCCCATAGTGTGGGACACTACATGGCTTTCCTGTCATAGCAGGTTGGGGGTAAGGAACTCCCACAAACACAAGCAACTAGAAGAGTGCACGTGCCCTAGAGAGACTTGTCCTGGAATATTAGAGACTCAAGAACATTTCTATGTACACTGCCCTTTTACCAAGCACTTCTGGGCTGATATTCTCATGTCCTGGGGAGACAGGAATCTATCCCTATTCCCCTACGAGACAATTGTTTATGGCTTATATCCAACTAACCTGAATAAGTACAACAGTAGCACACTGTGCTTATTTTTTCCCCTTTGTAGGTTTTATTTATGGCAAATGAGATGCGCTTTAGTGCTACAACAAAAAGGGTATAGCACAAATCAAGTTGTTATTCAAGTATCTCAGAATTTATTGTGCATATATAAAAAGGAGATATTGCAAAGGACAAAAACATTTTCTGATTTATGGAAGAATTTCTCATGGTTTAAATCCTAAGGTTTGCCTTTTTTTCTGTTATGCTGTACACTAAAAGCTGTAATTTCAGTAAAGACATATTTATTTTCTTTGTTTACAAGTTTATTTGTTACTTTTTTCCCAATTTCTTTGTTGTTTCCTGAGTATGCTATTGCAATTATGTGACCTGCTTATGTTCTCCTTTGTCGTTGTACTATTTTCATTTAAATAAAAAAAAAAATCCCCTACTCTCCAGTAGGGGAATTGCTGTCCGTTCAGGATGGCCACTCAGTGTGGGACTTCAGAACAGATGGACGCTCTCCGAGTCAGGGAGCAGGCCTCCTCTGTACTCAGTTTGCTAGAGGTCATTGAAAATGTGGAGGCTCCATCAATTATAAAAGAAGACGATGGTGGCAATGAGATTTTTATATCTATTGAGGATCTGAGCACACTGGAAAGTTTATGAGAAAGTGTAAAACTTGGCAACCTTACCGATACCGAAACTTCTTTGAGGGAAATTATGATTCAGGAACTAGTGGCAGAAGAACTGAGACACCAGCATTTCGAGCAAAAACTTCAGTCTGAAATTGCAAAACTGCAAATGGAAAGCGAGTCTGTCACTAGGCGCGTCCCACTTGTCAAGCCGCATTCCTTTCCCGATGACGCACCTGTGGGGCCGGAGGAAATTAATATCTCTACACCACAGGTAAACACTATCCTTCTACTGAATGTACTGTTACACGCCGCTGGCAGTAGAAATGCTGATGGAAGTGTCTGTCTGTCTACAGCCGCTGGGATCAGTGGGTGGTGGATCTACACAGAGCCTTCAATGAGTACAAAACTAAACAGGGTTCGTTCAAGCACCAGGAGAAATGGCTGATAGGCAAAAAACTATCCTGCCACATACGTTAACAAGTGAGCAAAATAATGGCCAGGACTTACAATCAAAAAATAACGCCAAACGTCAAGAGAGCACTCTTACTGAAAAGAATAGAAATACTTTAAACCCAGGACAAAGAGAGACGCCCTTACCTCCCGACAACTCACTTATATATCAGACTGATGTAACTAATCAATCAGGGGTGATTGTGTTTTCATTCACTGCTAAAGGTCCTTCAACTAAATCAACTGCAAGGGAAGATATAAAACAAAAAAGGACTGCCCTGATTCTATCTAAAAGAAACATTCCCCCCGAACTCCCTAATTCAAGTGATGAGACTCTGAGGACCCACCTCTGCCTGCAAACCTACCCCCCAGCCTCAAACCACTGCAGCAGCAATACAGGCTGCTTTTCTATTGTCTCCCGAACACAGACCCTTTCTCCAGTGGTCTCCAGAGGCAGTGACTGAAGCAGGATGGAAGGAAATGCTGGCTGGCAAATGGCTCCCAGACTCTGACTGGGCCTCAAAACTATCATTGACCCAAGAATCTCAAGAATGGTTCCCAAAGGTTCAAGAACAGGTACCTGCATCTGTGATTCTTCCCAAAACTGTACAAGGTCCTACCAGTTCTAATGTTATGACTGAACCTAATTCCAAAGGCAGGAATAATGATCCTAAAACCACTGTGCAGAGCTCTACAGGGCCTAAAACATGTCCAGCCCCCCCCACCTACCCTCAAGTAGGTCAATAGATAAGGTGCACCTAACTATTCTGGATTTAAATAATGCTATTGAAGGAAACCAGGAGGGACCTTTACCACAAAGGCCTTTACTTTCTGAACTGTTTCAAAAAATGAAGAAGGAAGCAGCTCCAAGAAGACATGCAGTTCGAATTAGATACAAAGGCGGATTAGAAACAAGACCAGACAGACATTATGTAGGGAGGTCTTTACTAAAAGACTCTTTACATTTCACACCTAAAGAAGTTTTTGCATTTATTAATATTTCCAGTGATGATAAATTTCATGTGAGCTTACGCTCTCCATATACACTAGAACTGTTTTGGCAATGCTACAACCAGGTTAAATTCTCCCCTTTATGGATCTCCTTTTTGGTAATTCCTCTAACCAAACCACTAATCAAATTTGTTACTGTTATGTTCAGGAATGAGTGGGTCCATGTGGATGATATAACTTATTGGTTGTTACAGAAATGTGAAGTCCTCAGTGCTCCCAACCCTATTTTAGACTTGGAGCTGTTTTGGACAGGGGGCTAGAAATACAAGGTAAAGCTATGGCAGACAGATTCTGGTACTGAGCACATTCATAACTAATTTCTGTTAGGTATGGATAGGGGAGTTTGCTTTTATGTGGGCCAACCACGTGCCTCCTACAAGTGTGGAGCTTGAACACACTTATCTAGAGTGTGTATGAGAGGCCACAATGTGATAACTGTGGGGAGGTGCGCCACATAAGCCACCAGTGTGCTAACCTTACTAAATGTGATCTGTGTGAGGAAACTGGCCATGTCTTTCCTGAGTGTCCTTGGGCAGCAAAAAACAATGCTTCATGCATGAGCCCTGAATTGTTACCCCAACAAGCTCAAGATGCCTCAATCACCCCAGAAAAGGATACTCCAAGGGACAACCCCCACTCCACCTCAGGCCTTGCCCCAAGAAATAATTTCAGGAAAACCACTGCCAACCCCAGACTGATCTTCTTACTCCTGTCTGTTATCATGATCCACCTGAGGAAAAGAAACAGATGTAGGTTTCCTGTACTGCACCCCCATCTGCTCCAGCCCCCCTTCCTAGGAGATGGGTTACCAGGAATTCAAACCCCCCTCCTAGTAATATCCCAGAAATAGAATCAGAGAATTCTTATGCAGCCTTAGCTTCAAACTGGGGGGAGTCTGATATGGAGGTGGGAGATTCAGACTCACAACCCCATAGTCTTGACAACATTATGACTAGTATTGATACTATGGGCTACAAGGGAAAGAAGAAAGAAAGGAGAAACAATCCTTAAAACCCTCACCTTGAATCTATGTCCACATTCTGTTTGGGGTCACTGAATATCCACAGTTTACTTAATCATGCAAAAAGACAGGCCGTCTTTCAGTTTTTGCATGAAAAGAATACAGACATATGCCTGCTTTAGGAAACATGGATGTTTTCAACCAACCAAGTTCAGCTTTTCCAATCCGAAGGGGTCTGCGGACCCTCATACTGGTCCTTTGGACCAGATAAAGCCGATGGGATAGGGATACTTTTCAATTCCGTCTTGTTTATCCTAACAAAACTAATTGATCCTATCCCAGGAACATTATTGATCCTTGATGGTCTATGGAACAATGCTGCATGCAGATTTATAACTGTATGTGGTCCACAAACAAATGCAGAAAGGGCCGTCCTTTTTGCCTCACTCCAGCCATACTTAGTGACATTCATTAACATCTTTTTAGGAGATGACTTTAATTGTGATGCCCCAGACAAAGGTAGGGTTTCTGAGGGAAATAAAGTATAGTGTGATTCCAATGCCCTACAAAAGAGTATTAATTTAGCTGATCTCATAGACTGTAGTAAATTTCAGAATATTGACCTACGTTTACTTATAAGTGAGGAAATTTGCCACAACTATAGATCATGTGTATGTATCCAAGGGCCTTTCTATGCCCCATTTCAGAATACATAGATCATTGACAGTGTCGGCAGATAAGGCCCATGGCCCACCCAGTCTGCCCATTTAAGTTTGTAAGTTCAGTTTATGTTTTCCAGGAAGTCTGTTGCCCTTACCCTGACCTCCAGAATTCCTTTATGTCTATCCCATGCATTCTTAAATCCGTGATTGTTTCAGCCCCCACCACTTCCTCTGGCAGGGTGTTCCACTTGTCCACCACCCGTTCTGTGAAGAAATTCTTCCTCACGTTTCCTCTGAATTGTCCTCCTCCAACTTCATCCCATGCCCTCTAGTCCTGGAACATCTTTTCGCTTAAAATAGTGCATTCCTGCACCCTGTTCCTCCCTGTAAGATATTGTATGTCTCTATCATATCCCCTCTCCCTCCTCTCCTCCAGGGAGTACATGTTCAGTGCCTTCAACCTGTCCTCATAGGACTTGTGATGCAATCCATGCACCATCTTTGTTGCCTCCTCTGAACCTTCTCTACCCTGTCTATGTCCTTACGTAGGTAAGGTCTCCAGAACTGCACAGTGTACTCCAGGTGCGGCCTCACTAGTGTCTTGTATAGTGGAATTATGACCTCCCTTTTCCTGCTGGTGATGCCCTGCCTATGCATCCCAGCATCCTATTTGCTTTACCTGCTGCCTTGTCACACTGTTTCCTGCCTTGAGGTCATCAGAGATGATAACTCCAAGATCCCTTTCCTGCTTGGTGCATGCTATATCCTCACCCCCAACTGATATATTGTGCCAGGGTTTTTGTGCCCCATATGCATTATCTTGACTTCCTTGCATTGAATTTCAACTGCCAAACCCTGACCATTCTTCAAGTTTCTGCAGGTCCTTCTCATTCTGTCTACACCCTCTGGTGTGTCTACTTTGTTACAGAGCTTTGTGTCATCAGCGAACAGTGAAATTCTGCCTTCTAGGTCCTGTGCAATGTCACTGATGAAGATATTGAATAGTACCAGTCCCAGCACTGATCCCTGTGGTACCCACTGGTCACTCTTCCCTCTGTGGAGTGACAGCCATTTACCACCACCCTCTGTGTCCTGCTGCCCAGCCAGTTACCTACCCACCGCACTACTGTCCTGCCCACACCCATATTCCCCAGTTTGTGCAATAGTCTTCATGTGGCACAGTGTCAAAGGCCTATAAAGAATATACCCTGTAGAGTTCTCAGATCACTTATTATTAAAATGTCATTTCAAAATTTTCAGGCAAATAAACCAAAAATAATAGGTGGACATTTACTTCTTGATCTCTCTGATCCGATAGTCCAAAAAGAAGTATTATGTTTACTCTGGGCTAGAGCATCAGTAGTGTTTTTATATGATATCATAGGAGAATGGTGGAATGATACCAAAGAAGACCTAAGGCAGTGGTTCCAAAAATTTAGAAAACAAAATGGAAAAACAAAATTCTTTAAATATTTACAGTTAAGGAACCAGCTTCAATATTTACATACTTTAGCTTCTATTTCCAGGCATGATTACACACCACAAATAGATCAGCTAAAATGGAAATGAAGGAGTTTCAGTATGATAGAGCTAAAATTATCAGAGCCATGCTACAATATGAAACCCAAAAATCCCCAATTGGAGACCCCTTGGAAGCATGTAAAAAAGAAAGGAACACTTGATAGCCTTATAGATACAGATGGGAATAGTGTAGACTCTATGGGTGGATTACACCACATTACCTACGAACATCTACAATCCCACTCTATTACTGACCCCCCAATTAAATATTATAAAAGCCTATTTATGGGAAATACATTTTCCTACCCCCTTAGGAGAAGTAAAAGAGCTAACTCTTTCCATTGGTGCTGCAAAAATTGAGTAGGTTATTAAAACACTCAAGCTAGGTACTTCCCCTGGCCCAGATGGGCTTCCTTATGAATTGTATTAAACTTTTTCCAAAGAATTAGCAGTATGTTTGGAGATAGTTTTCACCTTCTTTTTAAAATCAAAGGAAATTCCAACATCCTTTATAGCAGGATTAATAATCTTTCTGTTTAAATCAGGAGATATGCAATAGATAAAAAATTGGAGGCCAATAACCATTTTAAACTCAGATTTTTAAAATTCTCTCCCAAATCTTGAACAACAGGTTACAGAAAATTGCAAATACACTTATCTCTCCTGCTCAGTTTTGTGGTCACCCAAACCACAAAATTCAGCATGCTCTGATGAGAATTAGGGATATTATTGAAATACTTCCCTTTAAAGAAATAAAGGTTGCATAATATTTATAGACCAGTACAAGGCATTTGACAGACATTCTCGACTCTGGAGCATTATGGTATTCCATTGGAGTTTATGAGACAGATACAATTGTTGTATTCTTCTGCCACAGTACAGCCTGTAATTAAAGGACATATTACACATAGTTTTAAAATGATAACAGGGTGAGGCAAAGCTGCCCCTTAAGCCCCCCCTCTACATCTTTTCTCTGGACCCCCTCTTTAGAAGGTTAGAGAAAACAACAGATTGGCAAGGTATCATAGGGAGTGGCATACAGGACACCTTAAAAGTCCAAGCTTATGCGGATGCTATATGTCTTTATTCACTAATCATAACCAAATTAGGTCATTTTTACAAGGAAATGAGGGTTTATGCATATGTTTCTAATGCTAGGTTAAATCATGGGAAAAGTAAAGGTTTATTTATAGGGACCCCCTCTCCCCCACCTTTAACAGTTGCTGGGATCCAGATTTCTACTGAACCATTAAAAATATTAGGCATAACTTTTGGCCAAGAGAAAATTCCCCTCCAAAATTGGGACTCTGCCTTACAATCAATGGAAAATAAAATACAGAGATGGAAAAACTAGAAATTTTCAAAAATTAAAATGATTTATATTATAAAAAGATTTAACATTCCCTGTTTATTATATACAGCTATGATCTTCCCCCTTCATACACTTCTAGAGACTCGATTATACAGCTACTTTTTTCAAATGTTGTGGGGAAGCAGATTAAATCCCATAAAAGGTATTTTATATATTTGCCAAAATCTCAGGGAGGACTGGGTATAATAGACCCCAGAACCTTTTTCATACACTCTTTAGTTCCCAGACAGCCAAAACAGGTCTTTTACCCTCTGATTTCTTACAATACAAGTGGATTCATAATAATTTAGCTAGGTTTTTCCACAACTGGGGTGATAGCCCACCTAAAATAACCCACGCCGCCAGATTCCTGAATATTTCAAATCAACAGCACAACAATTATATAAATGGGACTTAACCAAAACTCAGATATGCCAGAACTCCGATGCTCAACGATAAATGGGGCTTAACCAAAACTCAGATATGCCAGAACTCTGGTTCTCAGTGATACAATATTGTTTGGGCTAAAATATACCGAAAAGAATCAGAATTAAAAAACTGCCCACTTTCACTGAGGGGAAGAGTTCTGACCCATTTAAACAACGATAGGATTTCCTCTCAAAAGTGGGAAGTATTATGCCTTTCAATGTATGGGAGGCTAAATAGAAGGGGAAATTGTAAACACAAAATGCAGGAGGAGAGAAATTGTCCATATACCTCCTGTATAGCAATAGAGAGACAATGGAACATTTTATGTTTAATTGTACTTACACAAAACCATTGTGGGCCTTTTGGCAGATAAATGGAATTTGGTGGCTCAAGAATTTTAACTATGAAATCCTAATTTGGGGTAATTACCCCATTTATGCAGCAAATACTATGATGAAACTGTAGCAGTCTTTCTTTGTTGCTTAAAATTGTATTTATGGCAGGCAAGATGCCAGTGGGTTATTAAAGGAATAATGCATGACAGGGTGTGTGTGGGTGGAATAGCATGCTTGCTGGGGGTTGGGCATGAGGGCGCAGGCGGAGATAAATCAATGCCCCAGGCGTGGCGTTATCCTTAAATGACACACCCTGGAATGCATTATTCCTATTATACAATGGCTCGTTGTTGTATATAAAATAAAAAATAACTTTAAAGAATGTTTTATTAGTGTGGAAAATATTTTTGTTTCTAAAGAGGAGATGCAAAAAAGCTCTAACTCCCAAAAATCATCAGGCTCATCATCCAAAAATCATCTGCAGGTCACAGTGAGGCTGAGACTAGACCTGTGGCGCCATGTGAGGATAACGCCATGGGTCCAGCCCCAAACTGACCAATCACAGTCCAAGATTCTTTCTTGCCATTGTATAATCACCAGTGACTAATGCTATATGATATTCTGAGTAATGTAATCCATCGAGCTATGAATGCTGTTTATTTGAATGAAAAACATGTCACACATCACATAAAGTTTTCAAATAGTGGAAACGGTATGCAATATTTATTAAGAATCAGTAAAAAATTAATTTAGGTAGCATAAAATGATTGAAAATGTTTGAAATGTTTGAAAAAAGAGTTAACAAAAGGGAATAATGGGAACTATAAGAATTACTAAGAAGGAAGTACTGAATATATGTTTCTTGTTTTGTCTCATGTTATAATTTTTGGTTGTTCTTATTTTTAAGAACATTTAAATGTATTATATGTTTTATGATGTTATCTGCAATAGAAGTTCCCCTACTCTTTTTGAGAACTGCCATGGGATCTTTAACATCCACCTGAACAACCACCAGAACAGGCAGACGAGGCCTTGATTTAATGTCTCATCCGAAAGACAGCACCTCAGGAGTGCAGCATCCCCCTCATGATGCACTATAGTGTCAGTATTGGGATTTACCCCAAGTGCCTGGTATGGGTCTAGAATCCACAACCTTTTGATCTTCCGGCCTCAGAGGAGAGGACCTATAACACCAACCCAACACCCAGAACAGCCTAACCACTAGCCTACCACTCACCTGTAACACACTAGCTATTGCAAGTGATACACCCCTGGGACAATTAACCCTTCACTGACCAGACCTTCCCAACAGCAGCACCAGGATAACCACACAGCACCACCACCCCCAACCTCCCTAGCAGACAACCCACCCTGCAGCTGGATTCTCCACACTCCTAAATAGACTCCCGCCTAGTTCTGATGCTGTCTCACCTTGTTCTTCATTTTGAGTTTCTAGGTCCCTCAGTTAAGTAACAGAAATGTTCATGGACTCCCCATTGTGCCTGTGAGATGGAACCCCTCCCCATCCCAGCAGTTGGAACCACCGACCCCTATCTGAAGTTTGGTAGAGGATCAGTGCAGAATATACATGTGGCTATCAGTCATGCTCAACCCACATTTTGGTTCGTAAAGTGCCTCTAGCCCGATTTAAAGTTGAGAGGGCTAGAGAGCAAATGGACTGTCAATCATGCCTTCCTCCAACGTAATCCTACCTAACGCCTAGCAGACTGAGAGGAATGCCTGACAGAAGTTTTCCAACACAGCAGCAAAACAATGGATGCAGGAGGCGGAAGTCTGGCTAATGGCCGCCAGTGGTTCAGCACCATCGATCGCACGCAGAAAATTGAATGCAGCTGTATAGTACCACTTCGAAAGTTCCACTGCTTCCAGGATGGATCTGGAGGCTCTTGGTGGATCTTTATAAAATGAATATATCAATCAAACAATCAGTCTTTATTTTACCAGGAGAAAACACTGTTGAGCAAGCTCATTAACAAGGTAGTCCTGAGCAGACAACTTTGGGTGATAATAGCATAAAAGCACAATAGAGGATACAGTGAATAATGCGGTGAAAGATATATACAAAAGGGTTAAATCATATGATGTAAGGTCAACAGAGACCAGGTGCAATATGCATATGAGCAGTTCATAAATACATACATGTCAAAATAGACAAAATTCGAATACATACAAGAAATAAGAGTACTAAATATCATGATGTACAACATACAAGGTCATTGCAGAGGTATCGAAAGTTTGGCAGTGGGCAGGAGATTGAGGATGGGATTCGGAGACAGTGGAGGGTAGGGAGGGAGGGAGAGAGAGGGAGAAGGCAAATATATAATGGGATGGGGCTGCAGCACATAATTAGAAGAAGTAGCTAGAAACGAGGGTCAAGTGAGAGAAAGGGCAAGAGGGACATGGGTAGGTAGAGTAGAGGGAGTCAGAGAGGGACTGCAAGCAGTAGACAGGAGGGTGTGTCAGAGAGGGACCATGAACAATAAGGTCGCACCACAGTGGAAGTAAGTGCTGAAGAAGGGTGGGCACATTGGGTGAAGGGAATACGGGGGAGGTGCAGTAGTGGGGAAGACAGATGGGGCAGTGGAACAGGATATAGTGAGATGATGTGTCAGGGAGGGGATGAATTCAGGGTTGTTACAACACAGCGAGGGAAGTACTAGAGTAGGTTGCTTCAGTTTCTCAGGCTCAGAGTCTGCTAGAAAGGAGGAGGAGGTCCCAGTGAGTTGAGAGTTTTAAGAACTTCTGAAGTTGTTCCACAGAAAGGAAGAGTATAACTTATAGCAGAGGCACCAAAGTGGTTGCATCCTGGGGATATCAAATAGGATATAAGAGTATCTACTAAGAAAATATTTAAATAATAGAGTGAATGAAAAGAGCTTTCTGGCTTTCACCCATTTATTGTATTTGGCCAATGCCGATGTTTGGGACTGCAGCATTGTTATTTCAGATGGACTGGTGCTCATGCAGTGATGGGTTGGAATGGAACATGCTGGTTGTCACTCGAGCACCCAAACTCCTGTTTACAGGTGAAAGAAAAGATCTGATGGCACGGCACCACGTCTGTATGTGGCAGTGTGTAAAATGACAAGGACACCGTACACATCACCTCCTCCTGCATTGACTGGCTGAAATCTCTTTGTTGGTCAGGGCTGAGTCTGGTGGTAATTGGGGCCTGCTGACACTTGGTGGTGAGTTGTTATGGTTTTTGAGTAGGCCAAGGGTTGCAAAATAAGTAATAATAAACATTAAAGTATAGGAAATAAGCATTTGTCAATGCCGAATGTTGTCTCGCTGGCATTAGCATTGGTAGTGCAGGAGTTAGAGATGCATAATAGGAATGGCAGTGAAGTACTGAACTGATGCCAACCCCAACCCCACCCTGCACAGACTGACAGGCATTGGGGTGTGCTTTTGGGTCGTCGAATATAACGCTCATGCCATTGTACCTCACCCCACCCTGTAGGCACTGACAAGTGTTGTGGTGTGCTTTGGGGTCTTTGGGCCTTATAATTACCCCATTCCATAAGGAAATACACTGAGACGGGTGCAGTATAAGAGAATGGGGTGAACTGTAAGGTCGAACACTCCAAGGCACACCTTGATGCCTGTCACTGTCTGCAGGGTGGGGGTTGGGGTGGAATGGCGTGAGCATTACAGGCAATGATCCCAAGTCACATCCCTGATGCCTGTCAGTCTCTGCAGGGTGGGGTGTTACAGTTGGAAACCCTAAAGTCGTAAGCGTGTGTTGGTATTTTCGCTCCAAATTTTCAACATAGACTTTTTGTGACCCCACCTCATGAAGAGCGGCACAGTTTGTTAGCTGAAAGGTGGTCTTGCACAGTGGCTATGCCATTTGGTGACACAGGGATGAAAACACATTCTGGGCAGGATGTGAAAAATGACAACTGTATTGTTCATGAGGAGGAGTATAAAAATGGCAACGTTGAAAATCTGAAAAATTGGTGAAATCATGAGCATGCATAGAAACTGTGTAACACATGTCCGTATCCCAATTATTTTTTAACCACATTTTCAACATAGGCATTTTGGGACCTCCCATCATGGACAGTGGCACTGTGATTTTGTTAATCTGTCCCAAACGTTGATTTCCCACAGCAACCACGTCATTGATGCGCCACAGGTGTGAAAACACATTTTGGGCAGGATGTGAAAATGACAGCTGTACTGTTCATAAGGAGTTATGGAAAATGCCAGTGCTGAAAATCTGGCATGAAAATATTACAAATTTTGAAGTTAGAAGGGTGTGAGGAAACTGCATAGCGCCCTTGTAAGACAGTCATTTATGGACTTTTGTCACCAAATTTTCAACATATGCATTTTAGGACCTCTGCTCATGAACAGTGTCACCATCATTTTCTCAAACTATCCCAAAAACTGATTTTGCACAGCGACCGTGCTATTCTGCGCCGGACGTGCAAAAACACATTTTGGCCAGGATATGTAAAATGACAGCTGTACTGTTCATCAAAAGGTGTGGTAAAATGCCAATTTTGAAAATCTGGGGTGAAAATATTGCAAATTCACGAATTCTGGCGATGCATGGAAATTGCATAGCAATGCTCATAAAACAGCCATGTATTGGATTTTTCACCAAATTTGCAACATAGGCTTTTGAGAGCCCCCCTCATGAACAGTGGCACTGTTGTTCCATTAATCAGTCCCAAAAGGTGATTCCATGCAGTGACCACGAAATCACCTTTGGGACTGAATAACACTCATGACATTGACTGAATTCATGAGGAGGGGTCCCAATAAACCCATGTTGAAAATTTGGTGCCCAAATCCCAAAATGGCTGAGATATGCACCAAAGTTGAAAAATCCTATTTATGCCATTATACAGCTTACCAGCATTTCTTCAGTTCATGGTCGGCTTTGAAGAGTGCAGATGTGTTTCTGGTCCACTGAAGATGTAAATCTGCGGGACTCCGGAGGTAAGTATGGGATGAGAGGGGTGTGGGGAGGCAGGATACGCAGAGGGTGGGTGCTGAGTTGGGGGTGGGGGCAGGACAGACCCGCGAGGGACCGTTTTCTTTTTTCACGGTTAAAAAGACAATGAAGGTCGGTTTTCTTTTTGCAGGTGTTTGTTTGGTACACTGGGGTGGGCTCCCAGTGTGCCACCTGCATAATGGGGAGGGGGACCAAGTCAGCACAGAAACAGGTGGGGGGGGTGCATGATGCTGAGGGGGATTGGGCACTCCCTTGGCACACAGTACACATCAGGGGCTGGGGACATTATGCCAACAGGGAGTGGGCTCCCCCTTCGGCAAATTAAGCTAGGCTTGGAAGGACTGAATCTGATGGGGATTGGGGCCTCCGTTGGCAAAGAAAGACTGTTGGGCGGCTCATGATGCGGGGGATTGGACACCCCCTCGGCACACACGCAGAATTGGAGGGGTGACATCATGCCTGCGTGGAGTGGGCTCCCCCGTCAGCAAATGAAGTGACTGCGGCAGTCAGTGCCACCATGTTTAGGTTAGGGAAGTGCTTCACTAGCAAGGGCACATTGGGAGGCGCCGCTGCATGTTGAGCTTGGCTCTCATTGCAGCGAACCTTTTCTTAGATGTGCTCACAGCATTATGTGTTGCTGGTGTGGTGCCTACATACTGCCTTATTAGGGAATGAGGGATGCACCTACTGATGCGTGCCCTGCATTCGCCCACAGTGACCGCGCCTCCAAATCTGCTACTACTGCAATACGTTGGCTAGTGCGCAAGTGCGAGCCAACATAAAAATGGGACTTCCAGTGTTCTGCATACTGAGTAATTCAGTTACATACTGATGCTTTAATGTTTATTATTTATGCTGGATAGTAAAGGGAACAAATGATTAAAGTGCACTAGCCCTGATAGTGTTATTGTGTTAATGTGAGCAGCCATTTTGTTGAAAAATAAGGGAATAATTCACGATCAGATTCTATTTTTATAGTATGGCCATATGGATATTAATTTTTTTGACTGTAATAATACTAGCTGCGTGGCTGAGCTGTTTCATATGCTAACTGCATATGTTTCATTGAGATGTACTCTATCCTGGTATACTAGAGCACCAGGTGGCTGGGAATGAGCACTGCAAGTGGGAGCGTGCACTCACAGCACTTCAGTACTGTGCAGACGCAGAGGACAAGTGCTTAATAAAGCGGGTGGTGGCTGAAACTGGTACACACTTGCAACTAGTCAGGATCCGGTACCACTGTAAGATAATTGGTATTGTACCAGCCAAAACAGTACAGTTGGAGGGTCTATCAGTGGGGTCAGCAAAAGTACTCTTTTTTGTGGCTAGGTTAATTTGAAGTAAACTTTGTGTATGTGAATACCCGTACTGAATTTGTCACAATGGCAATACAGTGGTATAACAATGGCAATACCATGGTAAGCTGAAAAATCCATAATGGTACTACTCAGTGGTACTCTGGTATCACAGTGGTAGGCAGCATATTGATTTTCTTTGGTGCACTGGTAGTGTACTGGCACAATGATATCCCTATGGTATTTTTTACTATTTTCTCTCTCACACACATACACACTGGTGATACAATGGTATCACATAATTCTGAGATTTTTGTCAGTCCCCCCAAACTCTGACACACTGGTAGCACAATGGTACTGCGTTATTTTGACATTTCAGGATTTGGCATCTCTCACTGCAACCCTGGACTCATGTAGTAGCACAGTGGTATCAGTATTAATCTTATTATCCCTCACCAAAGTCAAATACTAAAGCAGTCATTAATTTGTCTTTGAAGACTAGTTTTAGTCATTTTTAATCATCTTTAATCATCATTAAAAAATACAGACTCTAAGAATACTAAATTCTAAGAAATATTCAGCAGACTACTTGTTTAAGAATAAATTACTACTAAATGAGGCTTAGAAATAGAACTGCAATGCTCTTCAAAGTACAATTTTTTTAAAAACTACTGAATCATAAAAGAAGATTACAATCAGCTGAGTAGTTCAAGAATTTGAAGCCAAACAAGGCTGGGTATTACCTTGCATTTCAGTTCTACTAAGCAAGTAGACAGATAAAACAACCAGCAACACCGATAAATTTTAGAGATGGTAAACAATCATAACATGTATTTTTTTTACCTAGAAATAATATGATGCACAAAAAGGGTTGACAGTGTCCTTTAAAAGTCCACTGAACTACATTTCTAGAACCACTTCCTTTTCCTGCCCAGACTGAGGAAAAACATACACGAGCAACAAAGCTGGTGTTGCCATCTGGTGAGTGCTTATGTTTAAATAGAAAGTGCATCATTTTAGCTCCCTGAAATGTTAAATACACTAAGGGAATTATTACTCAGGTTTTAATTGAAATGCTGTTCAGTTTTCAATCAATCAATCAATCAATCAAAATCTTTATTTATTCAGGCGAACATCATTGAGCAAAGCTCATTTACAAGATGGACCTGAGTGGTCATACAAATGAGGATGCAAGTATTATTACATAGACAAGAATAGCATAAACAGCAATACAATGACATGAAATGATTATATACAACAATTTACATATATACAAGGAACAGTAGAACCATTTAGCCTGTAAGAAAAAAGGGGACAAAGGGTATAGCAGGCATGAAATATAAATTATAGGGTCTAACTAGTTTTTATGAGAATATAATAGGTGATTTGGAAGATAGAAATTGAATTAATATAATGGACGGAAAAAGGAAGGTGGGTCAGGTAGGGTAGGGGATTAGGCTTTATAAAAGCAATTGCAGAGCTCTGGAAAAAGGGTGGAGAACAATCTTTTGAAAGATGCCAGAGGTAGTAGGCTATCTAGCTTCATGGATTTTTGGAGAGAGTTCCATGCAGCTGCTAAGGTATAGCTGAAAGCAGCCCTCCCAAACCGGGTGCAGGCATTGGGGACCTTTAATTTGATGAGTTTACTGATCCTTAAGGTGTATGGCCTAGTTGTAATTTGGGTAAAGCAATCAGTGATATAGGTAGGTAGTTTGCCTGTTAACGCTTTGAATATCCAGATAGCAGCATTCCTATTTCTTCTGTGTTGTAATGATGTCCAGTTGACTGCCATATAAAGGGAGCAATGATGGGTGCTGGAGGGAAGGTCAGTAATAATCTTATGGACCTGTGATACAGGGTGTCCAGTTTATGTAAGAGATGACGTGAACAATGGCAGTAGAGAAAATCAGCATAATCAATGAGGGATAGGAATGAGGCCTGAATTAACCTTTTTTTGGAATCACTGTTTAGGTAATGTTTTATTCTAAAAAATAGTCCAAGCCTCTGTCTTAGCTTTTTAAGTAGCTCTTCAATATGGACAGAATAGTTAAGCCTGTTATCTATCCAGACTCCAAGGTATTTGAAGTTATCAACAAATTCCAGTTTCTCTCCAAGTAAGGTGGATAATTGTAGGGTGGTGGATGCTGGGTAGTGGTAGAGCAACTCTTGTGGCAAAGAACATAGCTTTTGTTTTTTGGCATTTAGAAGTAGTTTTTGTCAAGTAGATTGTGCTGCAGAATGGAGAATTGGATTGTAACAGTTCACAGGCTTTAGAAGGTGAGGGATTGCTGACATATAATACAGTATCATCAGCAAACAGATGAATGTTAGATTGAGTGAGGTTGGCATCAATATTGTTTATATAAATGGCAAAGAGGATAGGGCCAAGAATAGAGCCTTGTGGTACACCCTTAGCAATGGTTTTGAGGTGGATAGGTAATTTCCATTTTAACCAGTTGTGACCTATCTGAAAGGTAATCCTTAAACCAGTTGAGTGATAGGGAATCCAGGCCTAGTGAGTTAAGGAGGTGATTAATAAATCATGATCCACTGTGTCAAAGGCTTTACTCAAATCCAGGAACACAGCACAGGTACAATTTTTCTTATCCAAGGCAGTCTGCCAATCGTTGGTTACCTTGGCTAAGGCAGTAATGGTGCTATGCTTTGATCTAAATCCAGATTGTGAAGAATTTAGAAGGTTGTTGTTATCCAGATAGTTTTAATTGTGACTATTTTGTTATGAAGAAATGTTCTCTGCTCTTAACTCACATGTGGCTAAAAACCCTGGAAAAGCCTTTAGAATACAATTTTTTTAATCAAATCACTCCTTAAAGTGTCTAGTGTGCATTGTGCCTCTAGATTACCTGTTATTTGTGGCATTTTTACTGATTTAGTTACTTTAAAGTAGTTTCTTTGGGGATTGGGGCCAGGAGAGTTACCTAGCAGCAGAAAGATTGTATAAATTAGTAAATTCAGAATGCAGTTTGTGTGCATAGCCATTCAGTAGCCAGTTTATCTATATTTACAGAGAAAAGACTTTACAGTTGTTTTATCTGAGAAAATCAGGAGTAACCTGTAGATTGATAAAGAGATTTATGTACTGTATAAATTCTGAGTATTTAAATGTGTGTGGGGAGCTGCTTTTTGCATTTAAATAGTGTGTTTGATTAAGACATTTACATATGTTAATCCATTATATTAAATAGTAATGCTGGGATCCTTGTGCTTGTTTCCTGTTCTTTAAGCTGCTGACTGCTTTTTTTATGAAAATATCTCCTTATGTACTTCTAGAGGAATTTATATTTCCTTGGATCCTGTTTGTTCATAAACTGATTTGAGATGGGGTGGACTGGAAAAGCTGCGGTCTTTGCATTTGATTAAAACATTAGTATATTTAAATCCATTACATTAAATTAAATAGTAATGCTATGATCAGTGTACTTTTTTCTTTTGCTGAAGACTGCTGATTATGAAAATCTCTCTTTTGTGTATACTTGTGGAAGAATTTCATGAGTAATTTTCCTGTTTCTAAAAAGTAAGCATTTGTTAACTGAGTCTTTGAATCCATGTAGCTGTTTTTTTAAAGGTTCTCATGAATTTATATTTTGTAAGTTAGTGTTTTATATTACATTGAGAAGTATGATCTGGGGAGGGGATCTAGTTACAGGGAGGGTGGTCTGGGGAGGTTCTGCTCTTGAGGGAGGGTGGGTCCGCTGGTCTATGTGTAGGAATGAACATGGTGGTCCAGCTGGAGGGAGGGTTGTCTGCTGGGGGAGGGTGGTCCAGGGAATGAAAGGGTGAGCTAGCAGCAGGAACGGTGGCTGGTGAGGATGGGGGAGCTAGTTCAGGGATGGAAGCAAGGTCCAGCTGCAAGGTGGGTGATCACATGGTGAGGCTGGTATGAGGCTTGTGGTAGGTCCAGCTGTAGGTAGACTGGTTGGCTGGGGGAGTGCTGGTCCAGGGGCTTGAGGGGGACAGTTGCAGAGATGTGGTCTGTTGGAGTGGAGGCTTGGGGGGCGTGCTCCAGCTACATGGAGGTTGTATGGCATGTAGTTGGAGGCTGGTCCAGATGCAGGGAGAGTGGTCAGCTAGGGAAGAGGCTGGTCTGGAGGCTGTGTGTGGTGCTCTACAGTAGCTCCAGTGAGGTTGCTCATCATGGGAGAGGCTGGGGCTAGAAGGGTTGTCCAGCTGCATGGAGGATAGTCTGGTGCCTGGATAGGTGATCTAGCAGAGAGGAAGGTGGTTGGCTGTTGGGGGAGGGAAGAGGATGATCTGAGCACTGGATGGTGGAGGTGGTGGTCAGACTGTAATTGTTAGGATATATAGCCAGAATTGTTAGGATATATAATGGGAAACCTTGACTTTTCGGAATGAACTATTGACTAAAAATAGTCATACTAACTGTCAGTAGTTCATTCATTAGTGTAAATATTTTCCCTCTATAGCCCTCAACTGGTAAGGCTAGTACTGCTGGCTCCATGCTGTGCCATATGCACTGCCCTCACCACAGTGTCATGTGCACTGCTACCACCTCACTGTTCCACACGCACTTCCGCCACTGCATTGAGCCATGTGCACTGCCATCACAGTGCATTTCCACATGCACTACCAACTCTGCATCATGTGCACTGCAGACACTGTAGTGCAGCATGCAGTACTATATACATTGCCACCATCTCATTGTTCATACACACTACCACCACTTTACTGTCGCGTGCACCACCATATCTGTGTGGTGCCACGTGCCCTGCTGACTCCATGCTGTGTCATGTGATCTGCCAACACCACACAGTGACTCATGTATTGTCATCTGTGCATTGCCACATGCACTGCCAACTCTGTTGTGCCATGTGCACTGTCATTGCCACAGACTGCCACTTGTACAGCTGCCAGCTTGCTGTTCTATGCACAATGCCACCACGTGCTGTGCCACATGCACTGCCGATCCTGCACTGAGCCATTTGCACTGCTATCAATATTGGATGCCATGTGCACAGCTGACTCTACTGGAACTGTACCTGGTGTTGACCGTTGCTGTGCCCTTGCCTGTTGGCCCTGGGCTGAAGGCTGGGGCATCTGTGGTGTCAGCTATTTTCACCCACCCACCCTTGAAGACTCAAGTATTGATACATGCTCTGTACTGTAGGTCAGATAATATCTATGGGCAGCAGAATGAAGGCATATTATATTAAAATTATTGAATCAAAATGAAAGCCTACACTTTAAGGCTATTGCCTGGCTAGTCCCCTGACCAGTTCACAATGACACCCAGTTTCAACCCAGTTTTGAAGCTGAGAGGTCATGTGTCATATCCTGAGCCAGTGACCATGGTGGGATTTGAACTAGAGATTACCGGGCTTGTGTATGTAATATCTGTGTTCTCCTGTAGCTCTTGTACTTCTCTGGAACTGTCTGTACTCTTGCTTTTCTTTTTTCCTGATAATAATCCTTTTTTTCCTTTATTTCTACAGATCTCAGAGGACATTGACCATGGTCTGACAGGACGCAGACTACCTACATATCAGATGAGTATTGTTTATGTTTATGTTTCAGTGTCAGTGGCTCAGTAGGTAGCACACTCGCCTCTGAGGCTGGGAGATCAGAGGGCTGTGGGTTCAGTTCCCACATCTGGCACTTGGGTTAATATCCCAGTACTGACACTGTAGTGCAGCATGAGAGGGGTGCTGCACTTCTGAGGCGCTGTCTTTTGGATGAGATGCTAAACCGAGGTCCCATCTGCCTGGATTGGTGGTAGTTCAGGTGGATGTTAAAGATCCCATGGCACTTCTCGAAAAGAGTAGGGGAATTTCCCCAGTGTTATGGCCAAGTTTCCCTCATTCACTAAAAAAATGCCACCAACAGCTTAATCTGGTTCAAGGTCAGTTGGCATTCATCTGTATCCCCCTCCCCCGGGTCGTGCCTGAAAATAGGCAGGATTTGTCTAGTGCACTTACCCAGTCAACAAAAACTAAATAAATACAATAAAAATAAAAAACCTTCCCTGTTGGTCCCATTTTGTTCTTGAAGCACTATGTATCCTTTGTGACCCCATGGATATTCTTTTTCATAGGTACAATTGGACATCACTCCAAGACACCCATCCCAGGCTCCCCCATGACCCAAGTAAGAGATCTCTTATCTATGCTAGTTAGGCGAGCTGTGATGATGAGCCTCTGCTGTGCCTTGCCTGTCTCCTGCACCCTTTGCATTGCCTATGCCCTTGACCCACATATCATATTAATGCATTCGCAGTAGAACATCAGGAATCAAAATGCCAGAACCAGCAGGAATGCAACAAGCAGAATACAGGTGTATTCAGGTTCCCACGTGGCATTGCCTAACCCTGCAGGAAGAAATGTTTGAAACTAAAGCAGATCTGTCAGTTTAAGGGGCTTTCCTTCATAGTACCAACATAAATGTGTCGGGACAGCCCTAAGTAAATTATTAAGGATGGTAAGTTTTCACCTCCCACTCAGGTTTAAGTCATCTTCCAAGGTTCAGAAGGTCTGGCATTTCTCATTGATAAAGGCCAACAGAAGCTGATTTTCCACCATGGGCAGAGGTAGCCCCCTTTTATTTTTCTCAACTATATGTATAACCCTCAGCCTGGAATGCTCTCGGGCCTCCTGCACTCACCAGCTTGCTCTACCTCCCGCTGTGTTCCCTGACCATCTTCAAGTTCATTGCGGTTCCCCGGGTCAGACAGGCCAACCCAGGGAGACTGCGGGGGGCAGTGGCAGGGAACCAGCACTGGGACTGTGGCAGTGGCACTGGAAGGGGCCATCGCCTATCCAGGGCTTGAGGGGACTTTTTCCCAGTGTTTACGCCCCCGATGTGGGCCGTGCAATGCTGCCCAGCTCATGACGTGGGTGCTCCCACCCACGTCCAGAAGGCAGCCGCCCGACATCTACTCCTAGCTTGCTAGCGAGCCCCTGTGCATAGCAGTGCCGCCGGTCTCCACCGGGGGTCGCTGCTGCATTAGGCTTCCCCTGGATCCTACCCTAAGAGAGGAAAGCAGTCCTCCGGATGCTCGATCCTCTCTCTCCCCAGGCGGTCTGTGCTCTTTCCCGAACTCGGGTCGCCGGCGTAGCGTGAGGTGTGGCATCCAGTGCCTCAACTCTTAGTGCCACCGGGCCAGCACATAGAGGTAGCCTTGAGGGTAAAACATGGGCTGGGTAGTAGGCAAGCTTTGCCTATGACCCTTTTGAAGAACAGGATGGCATGATGCCAAAGGCTGAGATACCCACTGGAAGAGGTGCTGGGTGTTGCTGCTCCAGGTGCACCGAAGTGGTTGAGTAGGGTAACAAGCTGATAGTGACCCCTTGCTTATGCTGGAATGCTACCTCTGAGAGAGTTTACAGGCTATGGACCAAGCCTGGGTTGGCATCTGGGTCCAAGGCAACAGCACAGAATTTGTTCAGCAGGAAAGAGGGTGGCCTCTGGGGGCAGGATAGGGAGGAATAGAGCTGTTCATGGCATGCGAGGGCAGATGAGGTATTATCAGGAAGAACAGACTCAGCCTAAGTATGCCAGGTGCATTGGGAGAGGCTGAGGGCAGGTGCAGCAAGAGAGTGGAGGTATTAGGTGAGAAATAGGCTGCTGCTGTATCTCTGACTGTGAGGAAAATGCAGCAGGAAGTGCAAGTGACTTTATCGCAACAGTTGGGCAAGGAATGCACACAATTAGTATAATCATTATATTTAATATTATTCTGGTGTCTATACACACATGCTGTTGCTTTTCAAATGGGGAGCTCCATCTGTGGCCCTGAGGGAGGGAGGCAGGCAAGCAGGTGTCTCATGGACTTTATCCAGGATTCACAACCCACACATCAGCTTACCATCTGCAGGACCACACAACTAGAAAGAACATAAAAAACAAGGTGCAAATTCAACCCAGTCCATGTAAGGCTGCATAACACACATCATGCTACAGATAAGTAGCTCTTCCGGTTCTTATTGCATTCATAACATGGCCTATACACTCAATATACTTGCACCTGGAATAACTGAGGGTGTTGCCATTCTAGTCTTCTTTCTAGCTCTGTGTACTCTGCCATGTGGCCAGATAGGTTACAATAATACCTTTTAAAATGATGCTCTGATCTCACTGCTCACATGCTGTTTATTTACAGCAGAGCATGTGAATATGGTCAGTGGGTACGACAGCATGCATAGGATTGGTAGGTGTGATGGCATGCATGGGGTATAGAATCATGAGATGTGACATGGTGTTATGTGGTCAGTTGGTGTGACAGCTTGCATGGTGGCATGGAGTTGTGAGGTGTGATAGCATGCATGGTGGTATAGGTCAATGAGTTTGACAGGGTGTATGGGGGATGATGGGTGTGATAGTGTATCATTGGGTGTGACAGCAAGAATGGGGACACATGGTCAGTTGATGGACATGACAGCATGTATGAAGGTGTGGAATCATGAGCTGTGACAGCGTGCCAGGTATGGGATTGGTGGGTGTGACA
The DNA here is from genome assembly GCA_016271365.2 of Neoceratodus forsteri. Lineage (NCBI taxonomy): Eukaryota > Metazoa > Chordata > Ceratodontiformes > Ceratodontidae > Neoceratodus > Neoceratodus forsteri. The sequence goes on from JADMNL010000027.1 coordinate 48,759,787, forward strand.
GCATGCATGGGAGTATGGGACTGTGAGGTGTAACAGCATACATGATGTTATAGGGTCTCTTGGTGTGATGACTTGCATGGGGTTAGTGGATGTGACAATGTAAGGGGGCATGGGGTCATGTTCTCTAACAATTCTTGCCCACCTGCATCAAAACAAGGATGCCTCGCTAAAGAAGTCACTTCTCATCTGAGCTGCTGTGTTAATTCTGTTGCAGGAGATGTCATTGGAGCAACCCACTGTGGCAATGCTGGGATGGGCTGAACTGTCTGCACTCCCAGGAAGACCCTATCCCTTACTTCTAGGAACAAGTAAGACTGGGGCCATTTACTTTATTGTTTTTATTTTTGTAGGGAAGAGTGTCCCCAAGGTCCCTTTGTGCTTTCCATGTGAGCAAGAAGGGTTCCTGCACTGAAGCATGGCACCATGTTGTGATTCTAGAAGGGCATTGTGTAGCATAGACTAGGGACACAACTGGTGCATGGATAACTTTGGTGGGATTTCCAATGTACAGCTGGTGATTAGCTGATGTTTGATGATGCCTACATTAGGATGAGTGAATGTCTGATCTTGTTGGATGTGCCTTAATTATGTTTTGGATCACTCCAGCTTGCAGGTTTTCCCTACATGTGGTCAGTGTGATAATAGTGACCCATGCAGGCAATTGTGATACCATGTTGCATGACCATTGTACTACCACCAGCATAAGGCATGGAATGAGACCATTGTATTACCACTGCAAGTGCACCAGTTGTGTTACCACTGACACGTTGTACCACAGTGGTCACAATGGGAGTGCAATAGAATTAAAACAAATCTATTCTGATACCAATTGCAGTGGTATCACACTGGTATTTGCCATTGTGCTACCATTGCACAATTGTTTGCCACTGTGCTACCACTGTGTGTCAATGGTATCACAGTAGACACAATGGCATCACACTGGAATTCGAACAAAACAACTGTGATACCAATAAACAGTGGTATCACAATGGTGCACATTGTTACCACTGTGGTACCAGCAGAGGTTGTGTTACCAGTGAACTACCACTGTCTGCATGGTATCACAATGGTTACAATGGTATCACAATGGAAGTGAAACAAATCCACTGTGATACCATTTATGAAACCCACAATGGTAGTATATTGGAAATCGCAGGAGCCTAAGGAATAAAAATGGCTGAGTTGCAGGTACTCATGGCAGAGGAGGAGGTGGACATAGCTGCCATCACCAAAACATGGGCCACCCAATACCAGGACCTGGGACCTGGTAGGTCTAGGGTACAGGATATACTGCAAAGATAGGGACAAAGGGAAGGGGGGTGGGGTGGTGATTTATGTGAGGTATTAGGTGTGCCAGGGAAGAAGGGGAGGGAAGGTAGGACAGAGGCATTATGGTTACAATTCCAGGATTCCAAAAACAGGATACTTAAGATGGGGTGGTTTATAGACCACCGTCTCAGACAGAGGACTTGTACAGAGAATTACTGGAGCAGGTAAGGAGAGTCAGCGGGAAGGGCAACACCGTGATCGTAGGGGACTTCAATCTGCCAGGGGTGGAATGGTGCACCCCAGCAACCTTGTGTACCAGGGAACTGGTCCTCCTGGAGGCCTTCCAGGACAGCTTCTTCGTACAGATGGTAAACAAGCCAACCAGGTTGGGCAACACTCTAGACCTTGTGCTGTACAATGGGGAGTTTGTCAGAGAGCTGGGGTGGAGTATCCGCTGGCTGGGAGTGACCACCACACAGTATGGTTCTTGCTCAGCATGGGCAAAGAGGCTGTGGGAATGGGTACCAGGGTGCTGGACTTCAGGTGAGCTGACTTTGTGAAGATGGAGGGAATAGTGACCAAGCACCTGGCTGGAATCCAACCACACATGGATGCTAACCAGAAATGGGAAGTCATTAAGCTAGGGCTCATGGAGGCTTCTAGATCCTGTATCATACCTCTCAAGTGTCCCTGATTTTGCCTCAACATTTTACTCTGTTCCTCCTAAAATTTGTGTTTTTGTGGCTAAACAGTGGAGACTGTAAGCATAAAACAATGTCAAGCATTACATTTACAGACTTGTTCTTCTTTAGAAAATGTATTTTGCACTAAGCCCCATATTCTACCAGCTTTCTGGGTGGATCTCTCTAATTTTGAGGATGTGCCCCTGATTTTGGTCCTTTGTCCCTGATTTTTTTAAGCCTTATCCCTGATTTATGAGGCAGGGGAGTTGAGAGGTATGTCCTGTACCAAAACACAAAGCAAAAAGGTTATGGCCAAGAAACCAAGTTGGTTAGGCAGGGAGGTCTTGGAAAAGGTGAAGGCAAAAAGGGCAACCTTTAGAGATTTCAAGAGATCCAGATGGAGGGAGGATAGGGAGGAGTACCTGAAGAAATCAAAAGAGGTGACCAGAGCAGTAAGGGCAGCCAAGGCTTCCAGAGAGCTAAGATTGGCACAGGACATCAAGGGTGGGGAAAATGACTTCTTCAGGTACATAAGGGAGAGAAGGATCTGCAAAGATCAAATAATAAGGACCAAGAAGGATGGGGTGGGTGGGCAGAGAAAGGGTAAAGCAGGCAGAAGTGCTAAATGAATACTTCTGTATTTATTTATTTTTGAGTTTACCTTTTATTAATTTAAGTATATAAAGACATACAGGCATACATAATGAAAGGGAAACCTCATATGGATTAAATACTTATGTATTTGTGAAGGAGAAGGATGGATCACTGCCTCAGGGGTTGGTGAAGGTAGGCGCAGGGGGTGACGGATGAGAAAATCACAACAGGCAGGGTACTAGAAGCATTAAGGGCACTGAGGGTGGATAAGGCACCAGGACCAGACAGCATACTCCCGGTACTGAAGGAACTAGTGGAGTTACTGGCAGAACCATTGACAGACTTGTTCAATACCTCCCTGGACACAGGGTGCATACCCCAGGCGGAGGATGGCTCATGTGGTCCCCTCCAAAAGTGGTCCCAAGGATGAGCCTGGCAACTATAGATCAGTGAAGCCTCACATCCATTGTTGGAAAGTTAATGGAGGCGATCATTAAGGAGAGATTGGTAACTTTTCTGGAAGGTAATGGACTCCAGGATGGGAAGCAACATGAGTTTGTTGGTGGCAGATCCTGCCAGAACAATTTGGTTGACTATTATGACTGGGTGACTAGGGAACTGAACAAGGGCCATGCAGTGGATGTCCTATATCTGGACTTCAGCGAGGCATTTGATTTGGTACCACATTGGAGGCTGGTTGGTAAGTTGGGGGACCGGGGAGCAGGGACAAAGATGGTGAACTGAATCAAGAACTGGCTGCAAGGGAGACAACAGAGGGTAGTGGTGGGAGGGGAACTCTCATCTCCAAGGGCTGTGATAAGCAGGATACCACACGGCTCAGTACTGGGGGTACCAGTATTGTTTGGCATCTTCATAGCAGACATCTCACATGGCATTAAGAATAAGATTAGCCTTCTTTGAAGATGACACCAAAATCGGAGCGGTGGTAGATGACACAGAAGGGTGGCAGGATGATCTGGCCAAACTGGAGTACTGGTCAGACACTTGGCAGCTGGGGTTCAATGTTAAGAAATTCAAAGTCATGCACTTCAGAGCAAGGAACCCAAGGAAGTGTTATCAGTTAGGAGGGGTACAGCTAGCTACTACTGAGGAAGAGAAGTATCTTGGGGTGATAATAACAGGGCAAATGAACCACTCAGCACAGTACAGAAAATCAGCAACTAAAGCCAACAAGATGCTGGGGTGTATTGCCAGGGGAAACACCTCCAGGAGATGTGAGGTGATTCTGCCTCTATACAGGTTGTTAGTGAGGCCACACCTGGAGTACTGCATGCAGTACTGGTGCCCATACTTAAAGAAAGATGTTAGAATGCTGGATGGGGCCCAGCACAGAGCAACAAAGATGATCCGGTATTGGAGGACCAACCCTATGAGGGGAGGCTGAGGGAGCTTAGCATGTACTCCCTGGAGGAGAGGAGGGATGAGAGAGATATGATTGAGACCTTTAAATACATAAAGGGGATGAACAAGACTGGAACAGAGGGGATTTTTAAAAGGAGGGGTGGGAGGAACCCAAGGGAGCATAGTCTGCGATTGGAGGGCGGAAGGTTCAAGACAGAGCAGAGGAGACACTTTTTCATGGAAAGGGTGGTGTCTGAGTGCAACACACTGCCTGAGGAGGTGGTATCCTGGCTGTAAGACAGTGGGGAGATTTAAAAGGGGATGGGACAGGGTGAGGGGAAGGGTCACTGTGAAGGGGGGGTTCAGCGCAGTATAAGGGATAGCTAGCTGCACATTTGAGCAGACTTGATAGTCCATTGGCCTGTATCTGCTGGCACTTTGTATGTTCATATGTTAGCAGTGGTAATATAGTAGTAAAGAACAAGTATTACAATGGTATTAAGAATTTTTTTTGTAAGGGTAGTATTTTATGTTGTATGTTCTATTTTAGATTCACTTCTGCTTGAATCAAAGATAAATCCAGACATGGCATACCAAACACAACAGGTAGGTTACCATTTTTTTTTTGCTTTAAATTGACATAAATAGTACTTGACTGTGGTCTGTTTTATGAGAGCTGCCTTGAAGCAGTGTGCTGTTATCTGGACTGTAAGGCCTTCAACATTGGGTGATGGTGTATTTTACTGAGTACAATTTATGCAAAAACCAATGGCTGCGCTAAGTAACTATCTAAAGGTCTGAAGTGCCATCTGTCATTACACAGCATCCTCACGCTGCTACTGTACATGGATGCTGACTATGTTTCTATGGACACCATAATTAAGCGAATAAACACAGTAAAACCCCAGTAAAATAACCAGAAAAATACACAATTTATTTCTGTGGTAAAACTACAACAGTTTAAATAAATATTAAAGATTGATGGGGGTGTAAGTGAGCAGATCGAATTCTGAATTGGAAGTAAACCAATGGCTGCATGTGTGCTGTGCCTGTTTCCATGTGCAAGGATTAAGGGGCTCCGCCCCCTCCCACCATGATTTTTTGCTTATTTACCTCACAAAGCAGGAATGTTTTCCATATGCAGTGATTGGGGGCTCCGCCCCCACACACCCCATTTTATTTTGTGTGTTTTTCCATAGTTTCCCCCCCTTTTTTGTTTTTACTTATTGAATTAGATGACTGTATTACTTGAATATGTGACAGTTTGAACAATGTAGAGCTTCTTAATTAGAATGTTTATTGTAATGCTGGGAATCATGAACAAGCTGTGAATGCATGAATGAGTGGTGAATACATGCATGCACAACATTAGTGCATGCAGTAATTCTAATGATATACCTTAGTACATTTCCATTGCGTAAGCTGCGCAAACTACGTACGATGATTCCGTGTACCCGATAAAATACACTATCACCCAAAATTGTGCCCTTCAGGAAAGCGATTAAGAAATTGAGCAGCCTAGGAGGATACAAATGGTGGATTGAATTAGAAACTGGTTAACGAGCCAGCCCTTCGGCTCAGTGGGAGCGCTATAGCCCATAGTGCAGGCAACCTGAGTTTGGGAACAAGCTCACGTTGTTGGGGGCTCGTGGGGGGGGTGGGTGGAATCAAACAATCTAGGAGATGCTCTCCTCTGAGGAGGAGGGCAGTCAGCTCTGCTGTAGTACTGCCTACTGAGTGACCACAAGTGGCAGTGCAGTCGGGAGCAGCTCATGGGTGGGAAGACGCTAGCTGGTGCTGCGCCATGCACATTTGTGCACGTGCTTGTGCACCCTTGCCACTCATATCCTAGGGGATGGAAGAACATGCAAAAATATCCTGGCTGGCAGTATGATGCTGACTACCTGTAGGTCCTGCACCTGACTACCCAGGCTGCTCCTCCACATACTGGATCCGTTCTACAGCAGAGCAAGTCCTGCTGGATGCCAGGGTGATGGAGCTGTGGTGGATGAGCAGAAGGGGTCCGATAGAGATGCAGGTGGAAAAAGTAGTAGCTAAAAAAACAGCTGGTTAATGAATAGGTGTCAGAGGGTGATGGTTAATGGCACTCATTGCAAAGATGGGACAGTGACCAGTGCGCTCAGTACTGGGACAGGTTCTCTTCAGTGTCTTCATAAGTGACATTGCAGAAGAACTGGCAGAGAAGGTAATGTCTTTTTTCAGACAATACCAAAATGTGTAGGGTGGGCACTAAGAAGGGAGTGGAGAGAGTACACATGGATCTTGGAGAAACTCGAGGAGTGGTCAAGATTATGGCAGATAGAGTTCAATGCCATTAGTGCAGAATCATGCACCTAGGGGCATGGGAATCCAGGAGCTGCTTTATTGGGTTGGGGGTGGTACTGATGGTCACTAAGCAGGAAAGGGACCTTGAGGTTATTATATGATCTTAAAGTTGCAGGGCTGTGTGACAAAGCAGTGGGTAGGGCTAGCAGGATTCAGGGATGCATAGGGAGGGGTATCTTCAGCAGAAGGAGGGAGGTGGTGGTGTTGCAAGTGCATCGTTCATTAGTGAGACTCCATTTAGAGTACTGTGTCCAGTTCTAGAGGCTGCACTTTAGAAATACCATAGGGTGGAGGCAGTTCAAAGGGCAACTAAAATGGTACATGGGTTGCGTCAAAAACCATGTGAGGATAGACTGTGGGATCTCAACATGTACACCCTGGAAGAAAGAATCTCAAGAGGGAACATGATGGAGACCCACCAGTACCTGACAAGGGTGAACGGGTGCAAGGGGGGGTCTCTTTCAAATGAGAAAGAGCACCAGGATCAGGGGGGCATGTGATGAAGCTGGGGGGTGTAAGAGGGATGAGAGGAAGTCCTACTTCACTGAATGGGTTGTAGATACTTGGAACAGACTGACAGCAGTAGTGATGGAGGTGAGAAACAGTGGGGGTGGGGCTTAAAGCATGGGTGGCATAGAGGTAGGGGATTATCCGTAAATAAGTAGGGAAGAGGGAGGGTCACAAGAGACCATTTAGGGTTTGTGGAGAAGGACTTAGAAGGGAACATTTGGGCAGACTAGGTGGGCCAAGTGGTTCTTTTTCTGCCTACAGATTCTGTGTTTCTATGGGTAAGTAACACTGCTTAAAAAGCAGCATTTTTTTTGGTTTTAAAATAACATAATCTGCTTTTTATGTTTGCTTGCGCATGCACAAGAAACATCATGTGACAGCTTAGGAGAGAAGCGGGTTGGGGAGGTGCGGCAGTGTGGCATTCAACAGAAACAGTACATTTGGGGGCCTGGCCATGGTGCACCGATGGAGGCACAGTGTGCTGATGACACTGGCTTCCAGAAGGTACACCAAGTTGTAACATTTTTGCCACAGCAATCATGGGCCGCCTCGTCATTGCAGCATCAGCGATTCACTGCAATGAAGGAGCGACCCGTCATTGCTGAGCAGAACATTGATAGTGTGATATTGTTTGTGAACATGGCAGTGGCTTGCCGCCGTGTTCACAAACAATATCAAACGACCAGTGCTGAGGGGTGCCTAATCCCTTCAGCAGCATGTGCCCTCCCCACAGAGTGTGTTTTGCCGATGGGGGCCCCAGTCCCCGCCGGCATCCATCCTCGGTGCTGACTTGCCAACGGGGAGTGCAGTCCCATCAGCAGTAAGTTTCCTCCTGTTTGATGTGCTGATGGGGACCCACTCCCGTCAGCATCAGCCCCCAAAGTGTTACGGAGAGTCCGAGGGGTGCCAATCCTCAGTTCTTGCACTTATTTTTGTACCGACGGGGGTGCCCAATCCCCGCCGCTACACCCCACCCAACAAAAATATTATCTGAGGTGGCACACTGGAGCCCACCCCAGCGTGCCCAATGCCCCAGCAAAGGAAAACTGTCCCGCAAAGTTTTTATTTTGTTATAAAACCTGTAAAGCAAACATGGTCCCTTGTGGCTCCCCTGGCCCCTCCCCACAACCCGCCCACCCACTGCTCACCCTGCCTCCCACCCCCCCTCACCCCATACTTACCTTGGAGTCCGGCGCGATGATCTTCGGTGGACTGGGAACATGTCTGCACTCTTCAAAGCCGACCGTGAACTGAGGAAATGCCGGTAAGCTGTATAATGGGAGAAATAGTTTTTTTTTTTCAACTTTGTTGCATATCTCAGGCATTTTTGGGAATTTTGGCACCAAATTTTCAACATGGGGTTTTTGGGACCCCTCCTCATGAATTCAGTCACCGTCATAGCGTTAATCAGTCCCAAAAGGTGATTTTGCAGTCACTGAGTGGAATCACCTTTCAGGACTGATTAATGAAACGACAGCGCCAGTGTTGATGAGGTGGGCTCTCAAAAAGTGTATGTTGAAAATCTGGTGAAAAATCCAAAAATGACTGTTTTACGAGCATGTGTTGCGTGCTGCTACACACGCCAGAAGTTCGCGACCAGTAATATTTTCAGTCCATATTTTCAATATTGCCATTTTTCTGTACCTTCTTATGAACAGTAGAGCTGTCATTTTTCACATCCTGGGCAAAATGTGTTTTCGCACTTGCGGCACAGAATAGCGCTGCTGCTGTGGGAAATCTGTGCTCGGGACACATTATGAAAATGACAGTGACACTATTCATTAGCAGAGGTCCTAAAATGCCTATGTTGAAACTTTGGTGACAAAAGTCTATAAAATGACTGTGTTTAGGCGTGCATTGTGCAGAGTTCACGCCGACGTCTTAACTTTCACATTACAATATTTTCACTCCAGATTTTCAACATTGCCATTTTCTGCACCTCCTATGAACAGTAGAGCTGTCATTTTCACATCCTGGCCAAAATGTGTGTTTTTCACTTCCGGGCGCAGAATAGAGCAGTCGCTGTGGGAAATCAGTGTTCGGGACACATTATGAAACTGACAGTGACACTGTTCATTACCAGAGGCCCTAAAATGCCTATGTTGAAAATTTGGTGATGAAACTCCATAAAATGACTGTGTTACAAGCGTGCGTTGCATAGTTCCCAGTCATGCTCATAACTCCGCACATTTGTAATATGTTCACTCCAGTTTTTCAACATTGCCATTTTACTGCACCTCCTTATGAACAGTACAGCTGTCATTTTTCACATCCTGGCCGAAATATGTTTTTTGCACTTCTGGCGCAGAATAGCGTGGTTGCTGTGGGAAATCAGTGTTCAAGACACATCAAGAAAATCACACTGACTCTGCTCATGAGCAGAGGTTCTACAATGCCTATTTTGAAACTTTGGTGATGAATGTCCATTAAATGTCTGTGTAATGCGCATGCGTTGTGCAGTTTCCACATACTGTATGCTCGGATGTGCGAGCACTTTTTATATTCCCAGTACAGCTGTTCAACATTGCCATCTCTTCACACCTCCCTGTGGATGGTACAGCTGTCATTCTTCACATCCTGCCCAATCTGTGTTTTTGTTCATGTGGTGCAGAATGGTATTGTCGCTGTTGGAAATCAATGTTCGGGACACAGAGACATAATCACAGTACCACTCTTCATAGATAGGCTCACAAAAAGGTCATGTTGAAAATCTGTAGTATAAATACCAACAACGCCTGAGGCATTATGGTTTCTAACCATATCCTACCTGCACAGACTGACAGGCATCGGGTGTGCCTTTGCATTGCCGACTGTACTGCTCATGCCATCCCACCCCAACCTCCAGCCACTGACAGGCATCGAGGTGTACCTCTTGCACTCTTCAGCCCCAGACTTCACCCCATTCTCCTATGCTGCACCCATTTTAGCATATGTTCTTACGGAATACGGTGACTGTAAAGCCAAACACCCTAAGGCACACCTCAACGCGTGTCGCTGTCTGCAGAATAGGGTGATGTCACATGGCATGCCCATCATGGCTGATGACCCAAACACTTACCCCAATGCCTGTCCATCTCTACAGGATGGAAGTGGGGTTGGCGTGACCTTCAGTACTTCACTGCCATTCCTATTCTGCATCTGTCTAACTCCTGCATGTCCAATGCTAATACCAGCAAGTAAACATTTGACATTGACAAATGCTTGTTCGTTTCCCTACAGTTTAGTTGCTGGTGGCTGAGGAGAGAGCCCGATTGCTGGGGGAGAGGTGGCAGTTGTTGCAAGTCCGGAAACCGAGCATAAGAAAGAGTCATTTGTGGAGTTTGCAAGTAATCAGTTTTTTCAATAAATGTTTCTGTGTCCATTTCGTTTACTGGACAGTTCTGTGTGCTGGCAGGAGCCTCTGGTGGCAGTTGTAGTGAGGTCAGAAAACCATAGCAGAAGTGTGAGAGAGTGAGGGGTCCTCACCAGTGGGGTTTACAAGCATGCAGATCAAAAAAAAAATCTTACAGTTTTCTATGTGTTGGGGGGAGCTCTGGTGGCAGTTGTAGCAAGGTTGGGAAATGGGAGTGGAAGAGTAAGAGTGAGGGGTTATCACTAGTTCAGTTTTCGAAGAAGTAGTTTTAAAACAAGCATTTGTCAATGCCGAATGTTGCTTGCTTTTATGTACTGTGTAGGTATTTGGAAGTCAGTGGAGTGCAAATATTGAAAATTTGCAAACTTACGAGCATGCGTAGGAACAGCGCAACGCACGCTAGTGAAACAGTCATTTTTAGGAAGTTTGTGACCAAATTTTCAACATAGCCATTTTAAGACCTCTGCTCATGAACAGTGTCACTGTGATTTTCTTAATGTGTCCCATACATTGATTTTGCACACCGACTGCGCCATTGTGCGCTACATGGGCGGAAACACATTTTGGGCAAGATGTGAAAAATGACAGCTGTACTGCTCATAAGGAGGTGTGGTAAAATGGCAATGTTGAAAATCTGGAGTAAAAATATTGAAAATTCGCGAACTTACGAGCATGCATAGGAACTGGCGCACGACATCAGAAACAAAGTTATTTTTAGATTTTCACACCAAATTTTCAACATAGGCTTTTTGAGAGCCCACCTTATGAACACTGGCAGTGTCGTTTCAATAATCGGTGCTGAAAGGTGATTTCACACAGTGACTGCGAAATCACCCTTCGGGCCCGATTAACACCATGACAGTGAGACCATTCATGAGAAGGGGTCCCAAAGACCCCATGTTGAAAATTTGGTGCAAAAACTCCAAAAAATGCCTGAGATATGCAGCAAAGTTGAAAAAACCCTATTTATTACGTTATACAGCTTACCGAGAGCGTGTGCGCCGCCGCCGCTGGTGCCATTGCACGCCGAGACCTCGGGGGAAGGAAAAGAGGGAAAATGGGAGTCCTCTGTGAGGATGACGATGGCCCCCTCCACGACAGCCCGGGAAGGCACCTCCCCAAACACTAAATCCGGTCAGGTGGGTTGAGTCGCTCCCCATCCCCTGCCACTAAGGGTAAGTTGTGGGGTCTAGGGGATGGGGTCTCATACTCGGTGCTGGGCTTGGGGGGGGACATCAGATGGGATGCAGAGGACTCCAGGAGGAGAAAATAGATAACTGCAAAAAAAAAAACATGACTTACACTTTATTTTTGTGGGTGGCTATGCCCCTGCACCCCCAATTATGAATGCAACTAGCTACGGGGGAGCGGATCACGAGGAAAATTAGAAACTTGGGGAGGGGTTCAGTTTTATTTCCATGCTGTCCCAATAAAAAAAAAACACCAGACATGAGGAGAACACAAAGTAGGTATCCTTCACGGACCAGAAACAGAACCCTGGTCTCCCAATCTATCTGACTACGCTGCTTCTGCTTTAGCCCTCTCTGCCACAGAAGAAGGCCAGCCAGCTTCTGCATTTTGTTCAACTTCTCTGCACCCAATAATGCCTGGATAGCTACAGGGGTAGCAGTAGCTGACGTCGCTATTCTACCCCTGTAAGCTATTCAAACGTCTGAATCCTACTGTAGCCTGATTTAGATGGTGCTGTTTAGGAACCATGATTCTAACCTCATACAGGGTGGAATCAGTCACGTGGCCTTAATAAGAGGGACTGGGCCAGTGGCAAAGGGAAGGGATGGTCACAAGGCCCTAAGTTTTAGGTGTGAGGAGGTAGACTGGATGGGCCACTAGGCTTTAATCTGCTGTCACTTTCTATCAGCAGCCCCCCCACTAGGCTGTTCTATGTGTAGCTGAACCTGCTGCTGTCCCTCTGGACCTCCTTGTAAAGGAGATGTTTTACAGCTGAATTAAAATACAACTTCCTGTTTACAGTGGGGTCCTGCTTATACTCAGTTTGAGCTAGTGTCTGTGTGGAATTCAAACTTAATGATGTTTCACAGTTCAGTATTTTATGACCAGAACTTTGGCCTTAATGGGTTTGGAGGGGGTTCCGCGAGGCCCTTGTCTAAGCAATGAGACATGGTATGGTGTGGGATGTATAATAACCCATGCCCCAGTTGGTAATGAGGCATGAGGCGCAGCCAAATATCTTCAATCACCTTGGCATAGGTTATTAAAATGCCAACCCAAAAACTCTGGAGCGTGCTGTTGCATTTATAAAATGGGTACATTAAGGAACAAAATTAAAAGCAACTTGAAATAAGTGATAAAGTGTGAGTTGTTGTGGAAAAAAAAAAACAGCCTTGTTATCAGATTCCACTAACCACAGTATGGGGCTGCACAAACTCATTGTATCAGTAAGCAAAGTCAATTGTACCATGGGGAGGGGGTTGTATTCTTGTTGAGTACTGGTTTTTAATCAGCACTTTATCTACAGTTCTACAGCTGTCCCAGCTCTTTCCTCACAGATGGTGTATGAACCCAGTGTTTTGTATTTTTGTCACCATCCTCTTGTTTTTGAAGGAGGCTATAGGCATCTTGTGTGCAGGCTTATTCGTAGCTGGGGAAGTATGACTGCTGTTGCCTCGCATCAGGTTGTGCAAAGTCAAGGAAGGGATGGGAACAGTGTCATCTTCTGGGTACATGGGGAAGTGATGAAGTCCTTTCTTTGCCCATTTATGCTATGCAAAATCAAAATTCCTCTAGAGGAATTTAGGTGGAATGACTGATTTTGTGAAGTTTTGCAAAGTTTAGAAAGTTTTCATGAAATATTGCCAATAAGTAGCTAAGAGATTGTCCAGGTATCTTTAATGGTACTCAACAGAAATTCATCATATTTGATAGATTTTGAGGCAGTACCACAAACAACATGTATGCTTGTCCACTTGCAGGTCTACTGTCCAGTTATAAGTAGCCAAATATTTCTGACATCTTCCTGAGTTTGCACCAATGAGTAAACTGCAAGAGCATGCTCCCCTGTAAATTTTAAACTACTTAACCAGATGTCACCAAATTCGACAGTTGCCTGTACCACATAAATGTGCCAATACCAATGTCAGTATTCTGGTTTTTAGCTCTAAGAGCAGCCAGGTCACAAGTAATCATGACATTTCATGAAATGGTACAATTGTGTAAACTTCAAGATTTGAAGTCCTCGAACTTTTGAGCTATTTAATTGATGATAACTAAATCTGACAGGTTCCTAGCTAGATCATGAGTGTACATGCCAGCTTTCTGAGCTTTCCTAAAGGGATGACCGACCGAGTTATTTTCACCAAACCATAATGCCACTGAAGAGATAGTAGTCCACAATCCGTGAAGACCACCTCCCTTGCATGCAGTCTAGGTCACCTCCAGAAGTCGGCTCATCTGCACGAAGCCGTAGGTACCAGTAGTCCCTTGGATGAATAAGTACCTGTACACTAACTGTAAGCCTATTGTACCAAATCTAAAGCCACTGATCGCTGGCGTTGTTACGCTGACCTGCTGTGCTTCTCTGATGGCATATACATGAAACATGCAACCCCAGATATCAACAGAACTTTTTTTTTTTTTTAAGTTTACTGGATGCAGTTTAAGTCATTACCTTTGTCGTTTGCACAGAGTTTAGTTAACCATGTTTTAGGAAAAAAGGTATGGAAACTTTACCTAGTTGGAAATTTACTACTGTCATAGGATCTGATTTTATTTGTAATTTGTTCTTGTATATTCAATGTTATTATAACTATTGTAATTTCTTACTGGGGCATCACTAGAAACTAGAGACTCTTATCTCAGTAGATTTAGGTTATTAGCGGATCCATACATTTGGACGAATAAATAAATGCAATGGCTAATCTGCTCACCCTACATCGGCAATGAGGGTGACAGGGCACCTGTCTCAAGGGCTCCACCTGTTTTAGCATGTCTGGCCTGCCCTGAGACCCGTACAGGCAGAGCTGCACCGGCTGGCAGGCAGTGCGACTCTACTTGCCCTGAGACCTGCAGGTAGAACTGCACCTGCCGGGGTGCATGTGATGGGAGTGGTTTCGGTAATAATGCTTCTTAAAGTAGCTCATAGCTAAAGATGACCTAACGAGGAAAGCACATAAATATCGTTGTCAAGAACTGCGAAGCACTGAATGGAAAAGACAAGATCAAATCAACGTTTGTACAGCACCTAGCGCTGAGAACCATACCATAAATTAAAGTGCTCTTAGGGTAAAGCACAATACCAGGATGTGGTTTTGATTTGCAGGTAAGATATGAGACAGCAGCTTTTGGCAGAATACCATACACCGATCACTGTTCGTACAGCCTGATGGTTTATTTCTAATATAGTAAAACTAATCCTTTTACGCTAGTAACGGATTCAATGTCCCAAGCCCAAGAACTATTTAAACTAGTTGAAGAATACTGAAACAGAAGGTCTGACTCCTGATTATAAACAACCATTTAAGGGCAAAGCCAGGGACCCCTCATGCTATAATGCATTAGCGTTCAAGGGCGGCTGTTTGGGGGAAGGGGGCGAGCATGCAGTATGTGTGCCTGTATGTGTGTGTGTGTGTGTGTGTAGGGGGAGCGCGCATGAGCAGGTGATATCTTATAGCTGCTCACTGAAGCGTAGCTCCCCCTTTCAACTGTATGCCACTGCATTTAGGAGCTGTCATAGACAGGTCCTGCAGGCATTGACAACTGCGGCTGCGCCTGCAAACACACTGACTGAATTGGAAGAGGCTGCCACACCTCCGAAAACTCAGATGATGGCACTATGTTTCTTGCATGCGTGCAAGCAACATAAAAATGTTTGTGTGTCTGTTTTGTATATCGAGAGGTGTGGAGAAGACAGAAAGCAGCAGCATGCAGAGGGTGTGACAGCTGGAGCACAGTTTGGAGCAGCCGGTTGAACAAAGCTTTGATAAAAGCGAAAAAAAAAAACTGAAAGAAAAACACTAAAAGCAATATACCAGTAGGTAATGCCAGCCGGTGGGGGTGCAGGGTGGAGATGTGTGATGCAGTCCACTGTGTACAGTAAAGAAAAGCTGCCCAAATTAGATTATCCCCCTCCCCAAAAGCCTTACCCCCCGATTAAGCATTTTGTAAGGGAAACGCAGTTTTTCACTTACTGAAACGTAGGTTATTTTTCTTTTGAAAGTCCAGTGCTCTACAAAATGGCAGAACCTGCGCGGTTCCATTTTGTCAGAAAGTGCGGTGCTGCACCACTCACCTCAATACACTTGTATTGAAGAGAGCAGTCGATGCTGCACTTTCTGACAAAATAGAACATTCTAGCACTGGACTTTCAGAAAAGAAAAAATAAACAGTCTGGTAAGTGAAAATTTATGCTTCCATAAAACTATAGAAACATAGAAGTTGGACGGCAGATAAGGACATCAAGGCCCATCCAGTCTGCCCATTTCTTTTCTACCTTATAAATGTGCCATCGACCTTTGCTCTGTCAGTGACCTATCTATTCACAGTCATTTGTATTGCTCCCTTATGCCTATCCCATGCCTGTTTGAAGCCCTGCACTGTATTCATAGCCACCACTTCTTGTGGAAAGCCATTCCATGCATCTACCACCCTTTCTGTGAAAAAGAATTTCCTCACATTCCCCTTAATCAGCCTCCCTCTAATCTCATGCATGTCCTCTTGTCCTGCTATTTTTCTTACATTTAAAGCATATTAGACTCTTTCACCTTGTTTATGCCCTTAAGGTGTTTAAATGTCTCGATCATATCACCTCTCTCCCTCCTTTGCTCAAGGGTATACATATTGAGCTCCGTTAATCTGTCCTCATATGTCTTCTGAGTGCAGTCCCTGCACCATTTTGGTTGCCCTTCTCTGGACTGCCTCAATTTGGTTAATGTCCTTGTGAGGTGTGGCCTCCAATACTGCGCAGGTACTCCAGATGGGCCTGCCAATGTCTTGTACAGAGGGATTATTACCTCCCTCTTCGACTTGTGATCCCCTACTAATAATACACCTAACACCCCTAACCTTACCCTGCTTTAGAGGTCTGCTTGGATGATTTTAGGTCATCAGTGATGATGATGCCCAAGTCTCTTTCTTCCTTTGTGACTGCTAACTCTCCTCCCAGCCATAAGTGGCTTCAGGGTTTCTCTTCCCTATGTGCATGATTTTGCACTTCTTTGCATTAAATCCCAGTTGCCACTCTTCTGACCATTCTGCTAGTTTATCCGGATCTCTTCTCATTCTGCCCACCCCATCTGGATCATCTACTCTGTTGCAGATCTTGGTGTCATCTGCAAACAGACAGCCTTACCCTCTAGTCCATCTGCGGGTCACTAATGAAGATGTTGAATAGGACTGGCCCCAGGACTGATCCCTGAGGTACCCACTTGTGACTTGCATCTCTTCTGACTGTATACCATTTACCACCACTCTCTGTTTTCTGCCAGTCAACCAGTTTGCCACCCAGTTGACCAACTTCTGACCCACCCTGAGCCTACCTAGCTTATTTATCAATCTTCTATATGGAACAGTGTCAAAAGCTTTGCTGAAGTCAGGTGGCGACATCCCTTCCTTGCAAACAGCAATCAGGGAGTAAGGCTTTTGTGGGAGGTGGGGTATCTAATTTGGACAGCTTTCCTTTAATAGAGGATGACATAGTAACTGTGTATAAATGTAAGATTCTGCATTTATACACATAGTTATTCAGATAAAGTGATTTATCACACTCCATTTACATTTACCCCTATTGCATAAATTTATTTATAGCCTATCAGGGCTCTTTCTATTTACCGCTGTGCATTTTTAATTATGGTCTCTCCTAGACCTTATGCTGTTCTTTTCCTTCCCCAATCTTTTAGTTAGCACCTGGTGCTCAGACATTAGCAGCTGTGTAGCTCTATTGCATGCAGTGCTTACTGCTTCCATACTCCCTCAGGGGCCACTGATCCCTTAGGCTCCTCCACCACAGCTACTTAAGCCCATTTCAGACATTGGCCTTCAGCTGCAGTGTGGCTTTTCCTTTGTGGCCCCTATCTTGTGTGTCTGCTTTCCAAGTCCCTTTGTAACAGGCCCTTGGAGCACCAACACTCCACCACCATGCAGCTTAGCTGGTGGTTCCTGCCACCTACTGCTGGCTGCCCACCCTCTGGACCTGCTTAACCAGCCCCTTGGGGGCTCTTTCACAATCTTTCCCACCCACATGAAGCAGGCTACAGTCTGAACTCTGTGCAGACTGGGAGTTGAAAGTGCCTGCCAGCATTGTCACTGTAGTACAGTAGCACTAAACTAATGACTGCATAGCAACAGCCGCAGCATTTCTGGTTGGTGGTTTTCTGACCAGCCTACCTGCCTGCTACACACAGTTGGGACCCAGGGACCCCCACCCCAAATGCCAAGGAAGGTTAAACAGAATAACCACCCCCAAAAAAAATATCAATGGCCATAAGGGAGCTGGCCTACTACACTACCAGGGGTATACCTTTAAAACACTGGCCTCCTGGGACAACTCAAGACCCCTGAATCACCAGTGTCCCCTTTTTAAATAATGCATTGACAAGTAGCCGAAGAGCATCCCTACTAGACCATTAGGGC
Organism: Neoceratodus forsteri; assembly: GCA_016271365.2. Classification (NCBI taxonomy): domain Eukaryota; kingdom Metazoa; phylum Chordata; order Ceratodontiformes; family Ceratodontidae; genus Neoceratodus; species Neoceratodus forsteri. Next base: position 48,777,508 of record JADMNL010000027.1, read on the forward strand.
CACTGCTTAATTCTGCTGGCCACCAGCAGGCCACCTGGGGGCACTAAGGGGATTTTGCTGAGCCCCCAACATCACTTTATTATTTTCTTAGCTGCCTGTGTTTTATTTCCTATCTGCATTTTCTTTACTTTGACCTTAAGTGTGTATTTTCCTCTAAAACACCCCTTCCTTTACTCCTGTGCTGTACTGTACTTCCTCTTTTTGTTGTTTAGTATACTTTCTGGTCGTGGCCGTCCAAGCCCTCAGACCCCACTGCTCCTATGCACCCGCTCTGTCTCTCGCTCGTACGTTCCCATACTAATCTGTTTTTATTTTATTTTTTTATTTCTACAGGTCTGGCCAGATTGTATACCAATCAGATAGGTATCTTCATTTAATTGTAACTCCCTGTCACAGAGTGGCTCTGTGAGATTTGGAACAGAGATGTGGTAACATATGGGGCAGGATGTTTTGTTTCTTTCTGTGCTGGAGTGTTAGGTTGATCTCCTTTTAGAGAGAAAGTTAAGTGGAATTTGGAACTGGTAAAATACCCCTCTTTTATTTACAAGATATTTTCCTTGTTGGGAAAGATTCCAAGTGGTTTGGACCCTGTGAGTGGTTTATTGTTCGCTGTTTGCACGATCGGCGGGACGGCGCAACTGTGCGATTGTGTGCACGTTCGTGTGGCTTGGAATGTTGTTCCGGCTTTTCTGTTTGGAAGTAGTGGTTTTTCTTTGTGTCCTTGGGATAGAAGTCCTCCTGGAATCATGGATGTTTCCTTATTAAGGAGAATGTAGTTATTGTCCAAAATTAGCCCCATTTTAGTAGTAAAAATGTTCAGTCAATGGCTTAATCTTATAGAAGGGATAATGTTTTGTTTGTATGTATTTCAAAACTAAATATTATGTTGATATTGGAATATTGTTTTTGGTGGGGGCTAAGTGGGGACCAGGCACAGGGCGCTGTGAGCAGAATCCTGGTAAGATGGAATTATTCCCGCAAATGAAAGTACTTATTTTGAGACCAGAAAGTGTATAGGCAGTCTTCCAATTCTTTAGTTGTTCTCCGTTGCATATAACTGGTAAGAAGGTAAAGGAGGGTGGTTGTTTGTACAGGGGAGTGCTTCTGGGGTGTTGGGCAGCAACATGGATTGCCGGTGAAATTGTTGTGCTGGTTTGTGCACCTTTGTGAGGGCATTCTTTTTCTTGCTGTGTTGTTCTTGGTTGCAGAAAAAAGGGAACCTCCCCCCTTCCATTGAATAGTACTGCAGAGTCTGGAATTGCAGTGGAGCCTCAGGTAAAATGTATGTATTTAGCATTTTCGGGGTATTTAAAAAAAAGATTGGCTGTGGCATAGCTGTAGGATGTTTCATTTGGGGCTGTCTGGCTGTGAGCTCCGATTTTCGACTGCGCTTGAGCAGCGTCAGTGTGAGTATACAAGTGGCTGTTCTGGCTCATTAGTCTGGCCAGCCAAGGCATTTAGTTCTCTAAGTTGTAGTGACTTTAATTATTCTTTATTTAAAATATGGAGAATCTTTCGTCTTACCCTCCAGAGGCGAATTCTTGTGGTTTAGAGCTGCTTTGGTACTGGTCTTGAAACGAAGGGATTGTGAGCATTGTGGAGCTCTGGCGTTCCTGTATTTTCAGGTGTGGCTTGCGCTTAAGAGCCAGCCGGCCAATTTTCCCTGTTATTTATGCTGGGAAAAGGGGCGTTGCTTCTTGGGGTTAAAAAAATACATTACAAAACCTTTAAAGAATGAGTGTAAATTATTCTGCATACAGAATTAAGATATTATACTGTATTATGCGTTTAGACATGTTCTATAAATTTAAAATAAGGTATATAAGAAATACTGTTTAAATTGAAGTATAGGGAGGGTTTTGAAGTCACCTGACTTTCTTTAGAGTATATATAGCTGAACAGCTAGTTGATAGTTTAGATTGCTTTTGGGTCTGGAGGTGAACTCGGGGAATGTTATTAAAGTGCCTATGTGAAGTGCTCTGAGGAGCAAAACTATATACATTACCAAGATGGAAGACTAAAGGTCCAGGTCCTAATTTTATGAGATAAAATGTGACTGTGGCCTGGAAAGCACTATTACTTGATGAAGAAGCTTGCTATATATTGACTGCCTGCAGACTGTTTGGAGCGCCACTGATGATTATTGTAAGAAAATGCACTCTGCTAATATAAAGAACTTTTCTGTTATTTAATAAAACTTTGAAGCATCTAACACGCTGCTATGGTGTCATGTTACCTGATTGCCCACGTATACCTGTGCCCTACCACATATGGTGGCAGTGGTGGGATGTTCGTGATCTGCATAAGGTCTGGTGGGCGGAGAGCCTAGTAAGATGGTGCTTTGAACTAACTCCTCTTTATTGGTTATTGGTGAGAGTACTTTGTTCCGTGGACGAAGCCAACAGAGTGATGGTCCTGGGATGGTGGTGAGGCCTTGTTTGAACAAGCTAAATGAAAATGAGGAGCCACTGTGAAATTTTGTTTGACCAGAAGAGTGACCAGAGTGATCGGATGGAGGTGATACAATGGTTATTTAATCACTGGATGGAGGCGGAGAGTCAGTGGAAAGAAGCAGAACAAAGGTACCAGGAGGTGTTAAGCCAATTGGCGATAATGAGGACAATTTGGTTTATCAAAGGCCTATGAAGAGGGCTGAAAAGATGGCCTGTCGAATTATGTTGACTGTGTTGAGGACCAGCTTCCTGTTTTACCCATGTTCCAGGAATGTATTGGGTCAGAGATGATGGAGATGATGGACGAACTGACGTCAGACAAGTCCCAGGTGAGACTGTTTTGGTATCTGGGGTGAAGGATGCAAGCAAAACAGAAGAGGCAGTAGTTGCCGAAGGGACTTGTTTAGTGACATGTGATAATGTTAAAAACAAAAATGTTTTTGATATCTCTGCTGCTTGCTGGAAAACTATACAGGCTGAGGATCCTGAAACCTATCAGCTAAGTAGCTCTGTTATCCTGAACAGGGAGAAAATAGGTGTGGATGTGAAAAAAAAACAGTTATGGTGGTACCAAGAAAAAAACAATGTATTGTACCACATGAGACCAAATCCCCGTGCTAAACAGGTAGATGCCAGGGTGGTGGTACCTAGTAAATATAGACAGGATCTGCTAGATGCCTTATGTATTAACACCAAACATGCGCATCATGAGGAAGTTTTGGGGCGGCTTATTCCTTATTTTTATTGGCCTGGAATGTATAGTCAGGTGGCTCTTTATTTAAGGAGATTGGCAGACATTCAGAATAAACAGGCATGGCAAATTGATAGGAACACATGTCAGAAGAGAAACAAATGTAATAATTGGCTCTCTTGGAAAAAGGGGAAGGTAATTCAAAGGGATATGAGCTGTAGGTAGTAGAAGCTCATAGTTCTAGATAGTAGGTAAGAAGTATGCTAATTTAAGTGCCCTCAATAATAATATAATGTTAATTGTATACAATGGGTACTGCTGTTACTGCATGTTGTATAAAGGGTTATACCGTGGGTGAGATGACTAGAGGAATAGCCCTATGAAGGTTATGTATGTAAGTGGCTTCCTGTCAAGTACTCCAACCCCAGTGTGTTTTAGGTACTGAGAGTAATGAAAGGGTTATTAGATAAAAGGGGTACTAGATAGAAGACGCCAAAATAAAGTATTTAGATAAATTGTTTGAGAATTAGGAATGTTTACATTATGAAATATCAGTCTGAAGAAAGAGTGAGACAGATAGGAAGGAAAACACTCAATGGAAACTATTTGGTACACTAAAATAGAGTATGAGTATAATGGGGTTTGCAATATCCTGGATGCAGGGTTATTGTTTGGGACAGTTTCATTAAGAGTAAAAACCTGAGTTCAATTCAGTGAAGGAATGTATCTATAAGCCACATTTAAGCTTAAGTCCGTTAACATCTTAAAGCTAAGCACTATTTTTTTTTCTCTCTAACGACTGGAGGGTTGGCCACCTGCAGTTGATTTTATTCTGTTTTCTTTTATTTCTAGTTCCATCTTTGTTGCATTTGTTTTGGTTTGTCTATCATAAAACAAAATACAGTTAAAATAATAGCCTGTTTGCTTAAGAGCTGTTATTTAGTGAATGTTATGTGAACTGCTGTCCTATTTCTGTCAGTAGCAAAATTGAAGTTAATATAGATTATGTGTTCCTGAATATGAATGAGGTATAGACCATAATAACAGTTCAAAGAATGGAACTGCTGGCTTGAAAAATATTTCGTTGATGTCGATGTGGGTAAAGAAAACAAATTTACAAAAAATGATTTTGACATGGTATTTTATGGTGTTACAGATTATCTAGACACAGGCCAAGTTAAACAATAACTAGAAATTAAATCTGGTTCATAGTTAGGGATATAGAATATGGACATTGGGTATTTAGTACAAATCTGAGTAAAGTCTCTTTGAGTGTTCACTGAGGTAGTAAAATTGATGTGCTAAGGGACCCCCCCTTTTCTCTTTTCTGAGCTAAAGTGCTTAATGAAGTCGGACAACCAAGGAAATGGTTGCCCTCTTAGGTGGGGAGGAATGTCACAGAGTGGCTCTGTGAGGTTTGGAACAGAGAGATGTGGTAACATATGGGGCTGGATGTTTTGTTTTCTTTCTGTGCTGGAGTGTTAGGTTGATCTCCTTTTTAAGAGAGAAAGTCAAGTGGAATTTGGAACTGGTAAAATACCCCTCTTTTATTTACAATATATTTTCCTTGTTGGGAAAGATTCCAAGTGGTTTGGACCCTGTGAGTGGTTTATTGTTCGCTGTTTGCACGATCGGTGGGGCGGCGCAACTGTGCGAATGTGCATACGTTCATGCGGCTTGGAATGTTATTCCAGCTTTTGTGTTTGGAAGTAGTGGTTTTTCTTTGCGTCCTGGGGATAGGAGTCCTCCTGGAATCGTGGATGTTTCCTTATTAAGGAGAATGTAGTTATTGTCCAAAATTAGCCCAATTTTAGTAGTAAAAATGTTCAGTCAATGGCTTAATCTTATAGAAGGGATAACGTTTTGTCTGTATGCATTTCAAAACTAAATATTATGTTGATATTGGAATATTGTTTTTGGTGGGGGCTAAGTGGGGACCAGGCGCAGGGTGCTGTGAGCAGAATCCTGGTAAGATGGAATTATTCCCGCAAATGAAAGTACTTATTTTGAGACCAGAAAGTGTATAGGCAGTCTTCCAATTCTTTAGTTGTTCTCCGTTGTATATAATTGGTAAGACGTAAGGAGGGTGGTTGTTTGTACAGGAGTGCTTCTGGGGTGTTGGGCGGCAACATGGATTGCCGGTGGAATTGTTGTGCTGGTGTGTGCACCTTTGTGAGGGCATTCCTTTTCTGGCTGTGTTGTTCTTGGTTGCAGAAAAAGGAACCCCCTTCCATTGAATAATACTGCAGAGTCTGGAATTGCAGTGGAGCCTCAGGTAAAATGTATGTATTTAGCATTTTCGGGGTATTAAAAAAAAAGATTGGCTGTGGCATAGCTGTAGGATGTTTCATTTGGGGCTGTACGGCTGTGAGCTCCGATTTTCGGCTGCCGCTTGAATGCGTCAGTGTGAGTATACGAGTGGCTGTTCCGGCTCATTAGTGCACACAGCCGCGAAGGCATTTAGTTCTCTAAGTTGTAATGACTTTAATTATTCTTTATTTAAAATATGGAGAATCTTTCGTCTTACCCTCCAGAGGCGAATTCTTGTGGTTTAGAGTTGATTTGGTATTGGTCTTGAAACGAAGGGATTGTGAGCATTGTGGAGCTCTGGTGTTCCTGTATTTTCGGTGTGGCTTGCGCTTAAGAGCCAGCCGGCCGATTTTCCCTGTTATTTATGCTGGGAAAAGGGCGTTGCTTCTTGGGTTAAAAATACATTACAAAACCTTTAAGAATGAGTGTAAATTATTCTGCATACAGAATTAAGATATTATACTGTATTATGATGTTTAGACATGTTCTATAAATTTAAAATAGGGTATATAGAGAAATACTGTTTAAATTGAAGTATAGGGGAAGGGTTTATGAAGTCACCTGAATTCCTTTAGAGTATATATAGCTGAACAGCTAGTTGATAGTTTAGATTGCTTTTGGGTCTGGAGGTGAACTCCGGGGAATGTTATTAAAGTGCCTATGTGAAGTGCTCTGAGGAGCGAAACTATATGCATTACCAAGATGGAAGACTAAAGGTGCAGGTCCTAATTTTATGAGATAAAATGTGACTGTGGCCCCTCATGAGTGCTGATTTCAAAACAGCACCCAGGAAATTATTTTTACTGGATGCTGTTTTGAAATCTATGCTTTTGAGGGGGTTTGCCTGTCACTAGTCCTATACCAGGCCCAGCATCTGGTTTGCTGGAGTGCGAGTGTGATTATGGCAGCTGTTTGGAGAAATAATTCATGTTCTTATTTTTATTTATTTATTTATTGTAAAATCAGAATTACAACCTTTGAGGTAAAAGCTCATTCACAAAGGATCCTCGTTGAACAGAGGGTGGGGGAACATCAAGTACATGGACAGTGGAGAAAAACAGAAGCAGCTAGTAGGCATTTTCAGTTATACATCATTAAAAAGACTATACAGCATTACAAATAGAAGGATGGGAAAAGGCAGAATACATTGCAAAAACCGTCACTTAATTACATAATACAGAGGAAAAAAGTTTCATAACAAATTCGGTAAATAAAGTGCAGATTCCAACTATGTACAAAGTATGAGAATTCCCAGAATGCAGCTATGGAACTTAGATAGGTTCCTGGTGGGAACAATTAATGTGACCACCACCAAGTACAGCCATTAAGGGAGTAGGCTACAGGCTAGGTTGGTGAGGGGACAGCACAATGGTGGGTGATAGCTTGAGGTGGGGCTAGCGGGTATGGAGGTGGGGGTATGGTGGGTCAGGAGGGCTAAGTCAGTGAGGGGGTGGGGGAAATGGGGGAGCAAAGGGTGGGTAGGTGGGGATTAGAGGGAGATTCTTAAGAGCCACGGGTTGCCACAGCCGTGCTCTGAATGGTGAATTATTTCAATTAGCATTCCTAAAAGGTGGATTACTGGTTTTAGAAACCACCACAGAGATTGGCTTTATACTGATATTCAGGATGGCCCAGTCGCAAACCCACAGCATATGGCCACCTGCTCTATCAGTCGGTGAGCTACTCAGCAGAGCATGACTGCGCCAGTGAGTTAGAGGGAGTGGCCAGAGTGGTGAATGTCATTGATAAGGCTAGGAAGATCAATTTCTGCATAGCTTTATGAATAACATACACTGCTCTGCCTCCTTCCTCCCGATCATGCACACTGTCACACTCTGTCATTCAGCATGTGGACTGATAGAGCTGGTGGCTGACTGTGCTATGGGCTAGGGAGGGGAAGGGACCGTGCTATCCTGGATTTTTTGCTACATGTGGCCCCCAAATCATGGCTTGGGGGTCAGGAAGGGGTGGCCTAACATCTAAATAATGATGATTGGGGTAGGGTGGGGTGTGGCTTAAGGGGCTTTTAAAAATGGCAGGAGTATGCAGGGTTTTGTATCCATGTGGAAGAACAGGGAAGGGGTGTGGGTGTAAATCACAGAGAGTGTGGAGAGTGTGGCCTAGGGCTAGCCTTTGTCACCTGGGAAAGGACAGGATCTTACATTTTTTTTTTATTTATTCCCGAGTATGAGTACCACAAATAGCGGGAAATACTTGGGCTGCTATTTCAGATTTTGTGGTATTTGGAATTATTCAGAATGTGCACACCGATAACTGCTGGTGTTTTGCTATCTACACGTTTTACATTTACCCAAATTTACAAACATTTTTCCAATTTTTTTCAGTTTTACAGTGCTGACCAGATGTCCCCATATTTATTTATTTATTTATTTATTCATTCATTCATTGATTTATGCCACTTTGATCGGGCTGTCTCACTGAGACTAGTGCCCCATTTTTCAGGAGCAACCCAGAGTTATTTACTGTCAGTTCTTAAGTACAATTATGCAGTCAGTTTTATATGGTAGCAGAGACAGCACATGCCTAGGTATTAGTTTACTTGAGTATTATTACATAAAAAAAATAGGAAGAAAAAATGTTTGAAGATACAGCTAAACTTGTTTTTAGCCAAAATAAATCATAATGGATTATGTGGGCCTTATATCTGGCTGCATACACAGTGAAATATGTGAATGAGCAGGTTCTGGTTACAGTTGAATTTCTTTATAGGAAGAGTCTATTTACATTGTAAATGCATTAAATCCAGGGATAATGCATTTACAATGTAAACAGAATCTTTCTGAAAAGAAATCCAAATGTAAGCAAAACCTGCTCATTTATAGTTTGTTGTGTATGCAGCCAAATATAACCATAAATAATCAGTAAGATTCTTTGCTTAAAACAGAAAACATTTATTTTACATTTACTAAAAATCCCAAAGTAGTACAGGATTGAACATTTGTATATTTACCTTCAAATAAAGCCCAAAACAAGCACAAATAAAGCCATTAGGAAGAAGCATTCTTTTGCTTTTTTTCAGCCACATAAAAGGATTGAAAATTAGCATATTTCTTGCTTATGCAACCAAAGGTAAGTCAGTAATAAGATAAGAAATTGCCATAAGAACTTTTCTGGATTAAATACAATTTGAAGTGAATTTAAAGGAATTTAAATCTTAAGTAAAAGGTAAAGTAAGCCAGTGTCAATCCACAATTTTGGTTAGAGCCCCAGCTGCAGCTTGGCACAGCTGCTAATGTGAATGTTTATCGGGACTTCAACATTGTAAGCTGGGAGTTGGATTTTAGAAGACTGGTGTCAGAAAGTGAATCCTGCAGATGATGGGGGAAGCGGCTCTCTGAGACTGGTAAAGGCTAGAGTAGAACTCTTCAAAAGTTTTGCCGATGCCCTCTGAAGAGGTTACCACCTGTCCTGAAGGCAGCTTAATGCTCCCAATATGCCTGACTGTCTGATGCATTTTAGTTCGGTATGCGAGCAGTTTGCTGGACTTCTCTCTTGAGTCCCCATATTTATAGGCGGTGTGCTGGAGAGCTGTTTGCACAGCAGTGGTGGACACTGTGTTGATCTTATGCCTCATCTGGATCAGTTTCAGGTGTAACTTTTGGGAGTGAGAGGTCATAGAGTTGCACTCTTTTTCTTTCTGCTTTCTTTGAGGTGCACTTCTTAGCATTCACTGCATATCCAATTATATGCCCACTGAGGTAAGCTTTTAGGTATCCCAGAGTACCACCTTGAGCATCTTGGGGATTCATTGAGAAAGAAGAAGAGTGCAGTTTCTTGGAGAACAGTGCTTAAAGACCTCACTATTAAGCAAAAGTCATCCATGTGTCAGCCTGTGGGGGTGGGGGTGTGGGGCCCAGGCAGAGTAAAATATATGCAAGCATGATCAGAAATTATCATTTGGCTAATCAAGACGTAGTGTGGCGTACATCTCATATGCAAGTTTTTACAGGAGGAAGTGGTCAATTCTGCTGTCCCATTGTGGGGGCAGAAAGGAAGGTGAAGTCTTGCTCCATTGTGTGCAGTTCCTCAGGGGTCCATGAACTGGAATTCATGCCCAGAGCCAACAGTGACTTTCTTGATTTGGTGGAGACAGTGGAGGGACTACAGAGTCTGTCCATTATGGGGTCCCAGACTTCACTGAAGTCTCCTCCCAAATCAGTTTATCATCTCCTCATAGTTATCTGAGATCTCCTGGGCCAATTCAGGGAATAAGGAATCGGTAAGGGTAAGGGGGGAGTATATGTGGAAGGGGACTTCGAGAAGGCAGAGGTGCTGAATAGGTACAGTATTTCGGCTCGGTCTTCACAATAGAGAGAGAAGGGAAGGGACCTGTGTTAGGGGGAAAGGGAAGGGAGGGCAGAGGGGTGGAACCTAGTCCAATCAGTGAGGACAGGGTCATGGAGGAGTTGTGTAGATTGAGAGTAGACAAGGCTATGGGGCCAGGTGCCCTGCATCTTAGGATGCTCCGGGAGCTAAAGGAGGAGCTGGCAGCACCACTATCAAGGTTATTCAACCTGTCCTTGGATACAGGGTGGGTACCAGAGTACTGGAAGAGGGCTGACGTGGTACCATTTCACAAAAGTAGCAGCAGAGAGGAGGCAGGCAATTATCACCCGGTCAGCCTCACATCGGTGGTGGAAAAAGTGATGGAGGTGATATTAAAAGAAAGGGTGGTTAGCTACTTGGAGGATAGTAGCTGCAGGACATCCATCAACATGACTTCACACAGGGGAGGTCATGCCAGATGAACCTGATTGAGTTCTTCGGTTGGGTTATGAGGGTGGTTGATGGGGGGGGCAGTAGATGTTTGGACTTCAGGAAGGCCTTCGACACTGTGACCCACAGAAGACTGGTAAATAAACTGGAGAGTTTGAGGGTGAGACAGAAAATAAGGTGGGTGGAGAACTGACGGATGGGTAGAAGCCAGAGGGTGGTGGTAAATGGGGTACATTCCTGGGAGGTGGGGTAGTGGGGTCCCCCAGGGGTTGGTGTTGGGCCCATTCTATTTAACATCTACATCAGTGACATAGCCGAGGGGCTACAATGGAGGGTCTGCCTTTTTGCAGATGATACGAAGATCTTCAGCAGGGTGGATACCACAGATGGGGTGGAGGCTATGAGGGAAGATCTAAGGTTGCTGGAGAGGTGGTCGAGAACATGGCAGCTAAAATTTAATGCCAAAAAATGCACAGTGATGCACATGAGGTGGAATAATCCTCAAGCAAAGTATACACTGGGGAGGGGGGAATGAAAGCAGCTGAGCAGGAGAAGGATCTAGGAATCATAATCACAAACTACCTCAAGGTGGGGACACAATGCTGCAAGGTGGTGGGCAAATCAAACAGAAAGCTGGCATGTATAGGGAGAGGGATAACTAGTAGAAGATGGGAGGTGCTGATGCCACTCTACAACTCCATGGTGAAGCCCCATCTGGAGTACAGGGTTCAGTTCTGGAGGCCTCACCTATGAAAAGATATAGATGGCATGGAAAGAGTACAGAGAAAGGCCACCAAGATGGTGCATGGGCTAAGTGGGAAGCCATATGAAGAGAGGTTGAGGGTGTTGGATTTGTACCCACTAGAGAGCAGAAGAGAGAGGGGACATGATAGAGGCATTCAAATACAGTATGTGAAGGGGATTAATAAAGTGGGGGGAGCTTATTCACAGGGAAGGTAGGCGATAGAACTAGAGGTATGGACTGAGAGTGGAGGGTAGGTTTAAGGGGAACGTGAGGGGCTGCTTTACTGAGGGTTGTTGCACCTCAGAACAGTCTGCCAGAGGAAGTGGTGGGGGCCAGAACTGTGAAAGGATTCAAGAGGGCATGGGACAAACACAAGAGGTTGATTAGGGAGTGGAGGGTGGACTCTATGGGGGAGGGGGCAAGTAAAGGGGGGTAGGCAGACTTGATGGGCCAAGAAGGTCCTTTTCTGTTGACACATATCTATGAATCTATAAATATATGGAATCGGAGATGGTCCCAAAGACATTGACTAATACTACCATCTGAGAGTTAATAACCATCAGTCTGGCAAGAACTCACCTACCTTGCTTGCAAACATTTGTGAAGTAGAATAGCCTCTCCACATGCCTTAGAGGTGTGGAAGCTGCCAATCATTTGTTCCATACAGCCTCTCAAAAGCTTTTGAGTCTCTGCCAGAAGGAGATGAGTCTCCTGCAGGAAGGCTATGTCACAGTGCTCCTTCTTCAAGTGAGAGAGCACCTGGATGTTCCAGGAAAGCAGTTGGTATAGGTTAGAGACTTGGGACATAGTACAGACTTGTAGGACTATAGTGCATTGTTACCACACTGGTGTTATTGTTGGGAGCTTGCAGGTGGTGGCGTGTTCCTTGAAGGGGGTGATCACTGAGTAACATAGTAGTGAGTTTATCATGAACAGGGGGAAGGGGATGAACCCCAGTCATGTTTTCCTAACATGAGAGCAGCAGTCCGATTGGAATAGGAATCCTGGTATACGTGTCCCAATAAAGGCTAACACAGATGCTTACAGGGGAGTATTTACATGTAGCAAAAGCAGTACAAAACAGTAAGAAGCACATAGAGAATAGCAGGGCTGTATCAACTGGATTCAGAAACAAGTCTAAAAGGTAAACTATAAAACACGGTGCATATTCAAAAGTTTCAAAGAAGAAAAGAAAACAATATGTGCCTATAGGACTGTAGTCCACTACCTAAAAATGAGAGCCAGTCAGCCGAAACAATCAGAGGGGGTAGGTACATCCCTAGTGAAAGCAGGGAGGCATTAACGCTCACTAAGTAACAAACGTAAGAGAGAGATTGGTTTCCCTTGGGTTAGAAAATTGAGTTGTCATTTCAACCTGTAATGCAAGGGGATAAGGTGGTTTATATAAAGTACCTATAGTGAAACCCTGGGCTGAGACCTGAAGAATAGGAAACTCCTTCACCTTGCAGGGGAGGGAGTGATGGAAACAGTCACACAGAGCAACCCATCCAAGGGTGTACCGGGGTGGGGTGTAAAAAGGAACTTTTGCCAGTTTCCTGGACAGTAGCCTTATGTCAAGCTTAAGAAGGAAAGGGTAAAGTGGTTGGTTCTGGAAGGTGAGCTCCCCAGAAGTCCACAGATTTATACTACGAGGAGTATTGCAGGAATAAAAGACTGCACTGTGGGAAGGAGCAATAAGTCACATAGGGGGCTATGCAAGCTGACTGCACAGTTGCCACTTAAACTATGACTGTGTAACCCCTGGGTGGCGCTATCCAAGGGCTACTCCCTGCTTGCATGACTAGTTGCAGGTTAAAGGGCCTGGGTACTGAAAATGGGTGCCTCCACCCAGAGGACAGGGTAGGTGGTAAGCGTAGCTGACCTGGGTACAGCCCTCCGGGACACTGTGACCCCCTCTTTCCCCTCTAGTGGCCTAAACAATGAACAGAATACACTGGTACAATAGCCCCCAAACCACAAATATATCCCCACTCTGATTGCAATTACCACCAGTGCTGGTTCCACCTGTCTGACCCTGGAGACCCCCTGTAAAATAAGATTAGACACAGCCAGCAACAACAATACAGTGCTATTAGTACAGAGATGTACCACAAACAGTTTAAGTGCAAAAAGAGTCAGATCTGATTTATTCAGGGGGATTGAACCAGGGAGGGGCGTAATTAGGTTGATTGGTCTAGCAACTGATTCAATCAGGCTACAAGGCATGCACATTAGAGTCTCTCAGTCACACACACATTTTGGGTACCCAGTTGTTGATGCAGGCTAACCTGAAGCACTGCCTGGGGTAGGCCGGCGTCACAGCTGGTCAGGGCCCTAATAATGGGAAGAAAGAGTCATGCACAGTAACCTACGATTTGTAATCCGGAGCCAGATGGCTCAGTTCATGATAATCAAACAAAACAATCAAATCAGATGACACACTTTGATTTTAACTGATGTTGCAGGGAGCTACCCTGGTGTTTACTAATGCTACCCAGTACAGGACGCAGGATGGATGAAATGGAGACTGCAGGATGACTTGCTGGTTTGCCAGGAGAAGCGGGCCCACATGATTCACAGTGGTGTTGTTCCTGTTAGTGACGCTGAGCAGGGGCTGATCCCCAGGCAGGTCTCTCGATGGCCTTCTCTGTGGTGTGAGTAGCTGGCTGGGACAAGGTGGCAGAGTCCAGGCCAGGAGAACAATTCAGATGGCAGTCTGGTAGTGCTGGATTCAGCTTCCAGCAAGCGTGACACTAATGGAAAATGGCGAACCAAATCACGATCTACAGGAACATTCAGCATACTTATAGTAAATAAAAGCAGTACCACAGTTGGATGACAGTCGGTCACAATCACAGTGTCTCTGTGCAAACTGTATGCTCTGTGGTGGTTTCAGACTTCCTGACAGGCCAATCACGTGAAGCAAATCTTGGTCTTCTTCAGGTAACAGGGCAATCAGAATCAGGTATTTCTGGTCACAAGCCGGTTCAGATTCAGTCCAATTAATTTCACTAGCAGATCCCTCAGAAGGAAAGATGAAGCAAGCAGGCCAGACACAGCCTTCCCAGCAGTTTCCAGCTGCTTGAATGTCTTGAGCAGTTCACTCTCTCAACTCCAAACTCAGACTGACTCTCTGCTGCAGGCAGCACCAGGACTTCCTTCTGATCCTAAAAAGGTTTGGTTGGTTGATTTATCTGTCTGCCAAAGTAAGGCCATTTAGGCACCAAAATGAAAAAACTACAATTCCTACAGAAATTCACTCCCACAAGACCCCTGCATCCCCAAAAGGTACTGATTGGTGCAATACAAAAATGTCCATGCTGCAAAGAAAGACAGGTTAGACAAACTCTAATACCGTTATTATTAGAGCAGCTAATCAGCAAACAATTATCAGTTCTAACAGAGCTCCTTCTGCACCATTAGCGATGGCAGAACAGAGCAATATTATTGCAGCTCGGGCGGGACTCGAGCCTGGAAACACTTGGCCCCTACCCAGATTAATTATACACTACAAAAATAATGTCTCTTAAAGGGACAGGCACAGAGACTAACAGGGCACTGATATGCAAGCACTTTACACCTGTAAGACACTAGAATGCCCACCTGGCAGTGGGCATTTAAGCACCCAAGGAAGACTTTTGGGAACCCCCATTTATAGGGGGGTTACACCCTTCCCTGCTTGGAAAGAACTTGGCATCCACATCAAGTCCATGCTCACAACAACGTTATTTGAAGACATTATACTTATACAAAATAGATGCTTCATTACCATTACTATAAGTATCCAAAATAGCTAATGCATATGATTATATATATTTATGTATATATTATGGCAACAGTTATACAGTTTTCATACATTCAGCAATGATTTCACTATGATTCACACAATAATATTACTGTACTCGTTCATGCTACAGTTTCTTGCATTCTAAACAACATAGATGGGGTCCCATCCCTATCAGCTAACTTGGAGCTAGACGGGGCAGGGGCACCATGTCCTGAAGGATGGACAATCAACTTGGAAGTCAGTAAGGGAGGCAGTATAGTGCAGTGGTTTAAGGCTCTGAGCTGCAAATCTGGAGACCTGGGTAGGAATCTCACAGCCCCAACTTGCATAGTGTGTGACCCTGAGCAAATCACTTAACTTCCCTGTGCTCCCAGGTTGCACCTATAAACAAGCTTTCAGCTTAGTGTGTCTCACCTGGTTAACAAATTGGCCAAAAAAAAAAAAGTAGCAGAAAGGCTCAGTTTGAGCAGAGAGCTCTCTGAAACATAGATACCCTTGTGGATTACATTTAAAGAAAGATCTACTGGTCTTCCAGGGGAGTTGTAGCTTAGACGCATTACGGGTTTAACCGCTCTCCCAGACTTCCGTGGGGAAACAGGTACAGTCTCTGAAGTACCAGCATTTGCATCAGTCTCTTCTTCAGTAGAAAGGGGAACCTCTGAATTGGGCGAAGTCTCCAGTACTGGAACATTATCGGCTCCTTGCATGGCAGATTCTGCTTCCACAATACTTTGCTTATTATTCTCTCCTGAAGAGGGCCCAGATTGCTCATCCTGAAGGAACTCTTGGATCATTGAATTTTGTGGCACTGAAGGGATGCTGTCAACACTGTCATATTGCTCTGCAGGTTCTGGTGTGTCACCAGGGAGATGTTCCATGCAGATTCCTCCTCAGGTAATTCAAACAGTTCAACTAGGCACAAGGAATCTGCTATTCAGGTGTAATACTCTGTACCTCACTTTCAGGGGCATTGGTTCCAGGGAAGAAGCTGGGGGGTTAAGCAGCTCTGAAGGCCCAGCTTCATCCCCACAATTCTGCAGAGGATTGCCTCAAAGCAACTGGCTCAGTTCATAAGAAGGATAGTAGGCATTGTCACATTCACTTTCATCAGAAATACACTGACAGTCATCATCATCATTCATGGCCTGCCGGGGTGAAGGTCTTAGGTCTGGAACAACCGGGGCAGGTTGACTCTGTCTCTTTTTGGCAGCAGCATGAGTCACCAGCCCGGGGGAAGTGTCAGGTGTTGGTTCAGCATCAATGATCACTTGACCCGATGGGCAGTAGGTGATTGCGGTGCATGGTCTTGACAGCTCTAGCGTTATTCTCAGGGCGCACTTTGTACACTGGCAGGTCATTCAGTTTACCAACTACTATGTGGGGAAGATGGTGCCACCTGTCAATGATTTTATGCTTCCCATGCAGTCCCAAATTGCGCAGTAGTACCCTATCTCTGGGTAACAATTCTTGAGCTTTCACTTGTCAATCATATATCTTTCTTTATTAGCAAGATTTCATTTGGCAGCCACAGTTTGTGCCAGTTGATATGCATGGTTCAATTGATCTTTCAGTTTCTGCACATACTGCAAATAAATCGCAGCTCGGACTCCATCTGGAGAGACCCCAAAGCAAACATCAATGGGCAGCCAGGCCTCCCCTCCCAAACATGAGATGATAGGGAGAGAATCCAGTAGCATTACTTTTGGTGCAATTGTAAGCATGTACCAAGGTGCTAATCTGCTGACTCCACTTAGGCTTGTCTTTAGGATGGACAGTGCCCAGTATGTCCAGAAGGGTTCGGTTAAAGTATTCTGGTTGAGGGTCTCCCTGCAGGTGATAGGGAGTGGTTCTGGACTTCTGCATCCCCCACAGGGAGAGCATTTCTTTGATTAGTCTACTTTCAAAGTCTATGCCTTGGTCAAAATGGATACGTTGGGGGGGGGCACCATAATGGGCAAAGAACTTTTCCATTAGCACCTTGGCCACTGTAGAGGCCTTTTGATCCTTGGTTGGAAAAGCTTGTGCGTATCGAGTAAAATGATCAGTTACCACCAGCACATTGCCAATGTTCTTTTGGTTAGGCTCCAAACACAGGAAGTCTATGCAAACTAGATCCATGGTGCGCTGGTAGTGATACTGACAAGTGAGGCAGCCTTCTGGGGCAGGGCTTTTCTCTGTAGGCCCCGACTGCAGGTCTTTACATGATGTTTGATATCTGCCCCCATCTTTGGCCAGTAGAATCGAGATTGTACTAGGCTGAGAATTCAGTCAATACTGAGGTGTCCCATGTGGTTGTGGAGGGACCTCAATACCAGCTGTTTAAAGGCTGTGGGTAGGACCAACTGTTGCTTGCCCACTTGACCTCAATGATCCACTGTCTCTCTGTATAACAGCTGATCATGCAACTTTAACCTGGGGCCTTCCTTGAATAGTGAAGCAGTTCGCAAATCAGTGAAACGCAACTTGGACATATCTTTTCCCGCACGCAGGGCGTCAAGTGCGGGTTGAATCATGGGGTCCTGGGATTGAGCTCACTGAATACTGTCATTATCAAACTGAGGCAGCACACTAATATCTAATGCAGAAAAATGACAATAGGCAGGTATCGGGGGGAGGGGGGTGCCCCAAGCAATCCACCAGGCAGTCCACTGTGTCTGCAGACAGTTGCTCATCTTTATCAAACTTTTGGCATAATGCTTTAATGGAGGGTTCAGACAACCTCATCAAATTGTCCTTAGAATTTGGCCTCCATGACAGGGTGTCAGCATCAAGGTGATTCAGTCCAGGCCTGTATTCAACAGCGTAATCGTAAGTCAACAAGGCAGAAAGCTACTGGTGCCCAGTGGTGTCCAACTTAGCTGAGGTCTGCACATATATCAGAGGGTTGTTATCAGTCTTCACTGATATCTTTGCCCCATAAAGGTACTCATGAAGCTGGTCGACTATGGCCCACTTTAGAGCAAGGAATTCCAACTTGTGGACTGGATAATTCCACATGGACGGGGTCAGACTGTGACTGGTGAAAGCCATAGGTCTTGGGCCATCCTCGTATTCTTTGTAGAGAACAGCCCCGAGCCCCTTCAAGCTGGCATCTGTATGCTGAATGTATGGCTTGGTGGGATCAGTACAGGCAAGGATGGGGGCATGGGTGAGCTGATAGATGACTTTGAAGAAACCCTCCTCACACTCAGGAGTCCACTGAGGCCCAAAGGGTTCACTTGTCTAGAAGTACACCTTTTCTTCTTCCTTGATGGCCCCCTTTTTGTATCTGTGATTAGTAGGGGGATAGCCATGGGTAAGATTAAGGAGTGACCGTATCACCCTTGAATAGTCTTTGATGAATCAGCAGTAGTAGCCACAGAACCCCAGGAAATACTATAGCTCTTTTAGGTTGGCGGGCTGGGGCCAGGTGGTCAAGGACTCTACTTTACTGGGATCTGTCTGTATCCCCTCAGCAGACACTATATGCCCCACATATTTCACAGACCTTGAAAGAACTGGCACTTGTCTATGGATAACTTGAGGCCGAATTCCTCCAATCTGTCGAGGACTTTGAAGAGTCTGGTCTCATGCTCCTCCAGCGTGCACCCAAATATGATGACATTGTCGAAATATAGCAGACACCCCAGCAGGTTCCTATCCCCTACCACACACTCCATCAACCTCTGAAAGGTGGCGGGGATGCCCGAGATCCCCTGTGGCATCCTCAGAAATTCATAGAACCCAGTGGACAGATGAAGGCTGTTTTCTCACGGTCCTCCGGGGCCATTGGAATTTGATAGTATCCGCTGTGAAGATCAAGTACTGAGAACCACTGACTACCATTCAGGCAGTCCAGGGTATCTTGTATGCATGGTATGGTGTATTAATCGGGGACAGTCCATTGGTTGAGGGTCTGATAATCCACACACACCCTCATGGATCCATTCTTTTTACGCACAACTACAATGGGGGATTAATAGGGACTTCTTGATTATTGAATAATGCAAGCAGTGAGCATTTCCTGTAGGTGCCTCCTAACATCATCTATGTCAGCTGGAGCAAGGCGTTGGGACCTCTCTCGGAATGGTCGGTCATCATGCAGGCATATGTTATGCTTGGTACCATGGACACATTCCACGTCCCACTCTTTTAGTGAGAACTCTTGGTCTCTCTGGGCAAGTTTTCTGTTAATTTGGGTTTTCCACTCAGCAGACAAGGGGGAATCACTGAAATCAAAAAGGTCTAGGGTAATTTTCTCCTTTCCACCATAGTGCTTGTTACTGGGTAATACTGCAGTGTCTGCGCAGTGCACTGTAGCCAGCGCATATCCTCTGTTCACACGGACTTCCTGATCCAACACATTTCAAATTTGGACCATCACTCAGTGTGCATAGGCATGGGCATGGACAGGTAGGATACTGGGGTTGACCATTAGCCCCTCCGGCAACTTTCCTGTCTTGAGCAGTTCACTCTCTCAACTCCAAACTCAGACTGACTCTCTGTTGCAGGCAGCACTGGGACTTCCTTCTGATTTACCTGTCTGTCGAAGCAAGGGCTCCTCCTCCAGGTCCATTTTAGGCGCCAAAATGAAAAAAACTACAATTCCTACAGAAATTCACTCCCACAAGGCCCCTGGGGACAGACGGGTTCCCAAAAGGTGCTGATTGGTGCAATACAGGAATGTCCATTCAGCAAGGAAAGGCAGGTTAGACAAATTACCATTATTATTAGAGCAGCTAATCAGCAGAAAATTACCAGTTCTAACAGAGCTCCCCGTGCACCATTAGCGATGGCAGAACAGAGCAATATTATTGCAGCTTGGGTGGGACTCGAGCCTGGAAACATTCAACCCCTACCCAGATTAATTATACACTACAAAAATAATGTCTCTTAAAGGGACAGGCACGGAGGCTAACAGGGCAGTCACATGCAAGCACTTTTCCACCTGTAAAGACACAGAACGCCCGCCTGGCAGTGGGCATTTAAGCACACCCAAGGAAGAGTTTTGGAAACCCCCATTTATAGGGGAGGTTACAACTGTATTTCGAAAAGGCAGTGTGTAGGGTCCATATGTCACGAGAAGAATGGGAGGATATCACTGTGCAGGCTGACTGTGAGGTGAGACACACTGCTTGCTCCACCAAAGAAAACCTTTGGTGCACAGGCTAGGGCAAGGTGGGATGTACCCACTCCCTCACTTGCCTAGCCTCACTGTACATTGTTATCATCTACAGTCACCTAATCTGAGTGATGCTGGCTTTTGGTATTTGGCCTGTACACAGCAGATCATTGACTAGTGGTGGATCCTGCTCTCATGCAGCAGGACCACAACATGCCTCCCGACATCCACACAACATGGCGGCAGTGACTGCTGCCACCTCCTATGACAATGCCGACGAGAGAGCCCACTCCCCATTGGCATAATGACCCCCCCTCCCATTTAAAATGTATGCCGAGGGGGTGCGCAATCCCCCTCAGTATCATGCGTCCCCCAATGTTTTTTCTTTGCAGACGGGGGGCCCAATCCCCATTAGCGTTTATCCCCATCCTGGTTTATTTGCCAATGGAAGCCCTCCCATCAGCATAATGTCTTTCTCCCCGGCTTTGTGCGTGTGCTGAGGGGTGCCCAATCCCCTGGCTCGTGTCTCTACCCCCTTCAGTATGTGCTGAAGGGGTGCCCAATCCCGTAGGCTACAGCATCCCCTCCCAAAAGACTTAGGTGGCATGCTGGGGCCACTCCAGTGTGCCAAATCCCTGCAAAAAAAAAGTCCCCTTTGTTTTTGTTGTTGTGTTAAACCTGTAAAAAGAAAACAGTCCCTCACAGTCTCCCTGCCACCTCCCACAACCCACCCACCCTCTGTGCCCCTACCTCTTCACACCCCCCCTCACCCCATACTTACCTCCGGAGTCTGGCGCGAGATCTTCGGTGGACTGGGAATACATCTTCACTCTTCAAAGCCGACCGCAAACTGAGGAAATGCCGGTAAGCTGTATAATGGGATAAATAGGGTTTTTTCAACGTTGATGCATATCTTGGCCATTTTAAGGAATTTTGGCACCATATTTTCAACATGGGGTTTTGGACCCCTCCTCGTGAATTCTGGCTCTGTCATGGCGTTAATCAGCCCTGAAACATGATTTCGCGGTCACTGTGCAGAATCACCTTTCGGGACTGATTAACAAAACGACAGTGCCACTGTTCACGAGGGGGGCTCTCAAAAAGCCTATGTCACAAATTTGGTGGGAAAAATAAAAAAATGGCTGTTTTAGAAGCGTGTATTGCGCACTTTCCACGCACACTTGTAACTTCGTGAATTTGTAATATTTTCACTCCAGATTTTCAACATTGGCATTTTTCCACACCTCCTTATGAACAGTGCAGCTATCATTTTAAATTTACTGGCTGAAATGTGTTTTTGCATGTCCGGCACAGAATAGCGCAGTCGCTGTGCGAAATCAGTTTTCAGGACAGTTGGAAGAAATGACAGTGACACTGTTCATGAGCAGAAGTCCTAAAATGCCTATGTTGAAAAGTTGGTGATGAAATTCCATAAAATGACTGTGTTACAAGTGTGCATTGCGCAGTTTCCACACACCCTTGTAACTTCGTAAATTTGCAATATTTTCATGCCAGATTTTCAACACTGCCATTTTTTCACATCTCCTTATGAATAGTACAGCTGTCATTTTTCACATCCTGCCCTAAATGTGATTTTGCACCTGTGTCGCCAAATGGCATAGCTGCTGTACAAAACCACCTTTCAGCTAACTAACTAACTGATAGTGCTGCTTTTCATGAGGTGGGGTCACAAAAAGCCTATGTTGAAAATTTGGAGTGAAAATACCAAAACACACCTACACGTTAGGGTTTCCAACTGTTACTCCCCACCCTGTAGAGACTGACAGGCATCAGGGGTGTGACTTGGGATCATTGTAATGTTCACGCCATTCCACTCCACCACCACCCCCAACCCCACCCTGCAGCCAGTGACAGACATTGTGGTGTGCCTTGGGTGTTCGGCCATAAGTTCACCCATTCTCCTATACTGCACCCACCTCAGCATATTTCCTTATGGAATGGCATAAGTATAAGGCCCAAAGACCCCAAAGCACACCACGACACTTGCCAGTGTCTACAGGGTAGAGTGAGGTAGAATGGCATGAGAATGATAGCTGACGACCCAAAGGCACACCCCAATGCCTGTCAGTCTCTGCAGGGTGGTGATGGGGTTGGCTTCAGTTCAATACTTCACTGCCATTCCTATTATGCATCTCTAACTCCTGCACTACCAATGCCAAAGCCAGCGAGACAACATTTGGCATTGACAAATGCTTGTTTAATTTTGTTACTTTGCACTATTTCAATGCACTGATGCTCTAATAGTACTGTAGCATTAAAACATACCGGATTGGAAAAGTGCTAATTTTCTGTGTTTTTTTCGTCTTATGTTTACTGAGCACCTAGTCTGACATGGAGCATGGCTGAGTTTCTGTTTGTGGGCAGGAGAACTTATCCTGCTTTTTTAGAAGGCCATGGCCTGGCACCCCCTTGAGTACTGCATGCAGTTCTCAGGTTCTTAATACAAAAAGGACACTGAGGCAGTCTGGAATGTGCAATGCAGGAAAGGCTGGAGGTACTTAACATGTTCTCATTGGTGGAAAGGTAGCATAGAGAGGACGTGATCTCAGTTTTTTGGGGACATACTGGAGGGTAAGATCGAACAGAGATAGCTGATCTGGTCTCCTTCTGCAGGATATGTTGACATGCTCTGAAGCTCAGAGGTGGTAAATTCTAGGGTAATGTGAAGAGGCACTTCTCCTACAGTGGGTCTTCAGAAGGGGAGGCCCCAAGGAGGGAGGTAGAAAGAGGCCCCTAACCAAAATGGAAGCAGCTGCTGGCTGGGTACTATGTTAGGGGATAAACTTGGGGGAGGGGGAGGAAGGGAGAGGGAGGGAGGTGAAGTGTCTGAAAGGTGCTTTGGCTTGGAAGGATGGAGAGCAGATCCAGGATCACTACGGCAGCATGAGATAGGAGGAAGCTAGATGTCATTGTCCACCTGGGGACAGATGACCTGGCAAGGGTCTGGGTAGGGTTAGTGCAGGGAAATTTCAGGGAGCTGGAGAGGGGCCTCAAGCAGGTGGAACACATGCTGGCTTTTGACAAGATGTTACCTGTATGTGGCTGGGAAGAGGAAAGGACACTCTGCATCAGGACTTTTAACAATAAGTTGAAGGCATGGTGCATGGAGGAGGGCTTCACCTATATTGGAGATGGGGGGTATCAGTAGGGAGAGAGAGAGTGAGAGCCTGTGGGGAGTAAACTCCCCTATGACAGGGGTGCAAGAAGACATGGGTGGGGATGAGGCAGGGGACAAGGGGGCTATAAATCAAGAAGCAAGAAGGAAGGAGTAAGGAGACAGGTAATGGAGATGGTAACAAGAGAAGAGGTGGGTCAGGGGAACACCAGGGAACAGCACAGGTTTGGGGCAGGGGGAGAAAGCATGGAGGGAGTAAGATATCGAGAGCCATGTGCGTGGATACAAGGAGTCTGGGAAATAAAATTCTAGACCTGGAGGCCATCATGATGGAGACTAGCCTGGATTTGGTGGCCATAACAGGGTTATGATGCACTGACAGCTATGACTGGGACATGGCCATACCAGACTACTCTCTGTTTAGGAGAGACAAGGAATGGATCAGGGGTTGTGCTATATGTAAGGGAGGGAACTGAAGCCACAGACGTGCAGGGGAACCCTGAGGAAAATGAAGTGCTGGAGGTGCTGTGGGTCATCCTGGTGACAGATTCTGGGGCCGCTATCCACTCAAGGTGCTATACAGACCTCTAATACAGGGAGAAGAATTGGACAAGGTACATAGGAGAAGCTGTTATCAGGATGGCAAGTAACGGGAGGTGCTGCCAGTTGATGATGCCAATAAGCCTGATATTGATTGGAGCATTCCTACTGCAGCTTTGGCAAGGAGGAGGGCCTTCCTTGACTCCCTACAAGGGTCTCTTCTCAGGCAGTTAGTCAACAAATCCACTAGGAATGAGGCAGTGATGGATCTGGTGCTTACAAACAGGGATGGCATTGCAGACATCACAGTGGGTAGTCTCTAGGTACCAGTGATCACTGTACAGTGTGGTTTCACATTAAAATGGAAACAGGGAAATCACATGGGGATGAAGGTCCTAGACTTTAGGAGGGTGGATTTTAAAGAAATGGGAGACTGCCTCAGAAGCTGCCTAGTGTAGGGGGGACTGCCAGAGAGGGTAGAGGTATAATGGGGAAAAATAAAGGAGCCATAATTAGGGTTGTCAGAACTTATTCGAAAAAGATTTGAACCATACTCGAACTCTGGTGTTCCAGTTTTGATTTATAACTTCGAACACTAGAGGTTCACAGCATGGTTCAACCTTTTCATGTTGATTGCATAGCGCAAGAAACATATTGGGACAACTTGCTGAGAAGCAGGCTGTGGAGGCAGGGCACTGTTGTGGCCAATGCCCCCACAGCCTGCAAAGGCTTGTCCCACTTCTCCCAATGCTGTGGCAGGCTGCTGGTGACACAAGTTTGGAACGTTTGCCCCAACTTGTGACAATTTAGCCACTGCAATCAGGGGCCACCTCATCATTGCAGCCATTGTAAGCCATCTGCTGCAACAAGGGAGCGACCCGTCATTGCAGGGCGAGATGTAAAAACCCTGATATTGTTTGTGAACATGGCGGCGGGTTGCCATGTGTTCCAAACAATATTAACCCCTCCACCATGTTTTTCTGCCGGCCAGGGAGCCCTCCACATCGGCATAATGTAGCCCTCCTCTGTTTAACTGTCTGCTGATGGTGCCCAATCCCCCGCCAGCAAAAAGAACCCCTTTTGTTGTTTTCGACTGGGGGTGCCCAGTCCCGTCAGCACAAGAATCCCCCCCCGTTTAACTGTCTGCCGATGGGGTGCCCAATCCCTATTGTCAAAAGGCCCCCCATTTGTTGTTTCCGTTGGGGTGCCTAATCCCCGTTGGCTACAGCTGCCCCCCCAAAAAGAAAGTTGTTGGTGGCATGCTGGGAGCCCACCCCAGCGTGCCACATTGCTCTGTAAAGGAAAAACGGTCTCGTAAAGTCTTTAGTTTTTTTTGTACCTGAAAAAAGGAATCTGTCCTCATAGTCTTTCGGCCCCCACCCGCAACCTGCACCCACTCACTGTGCTCCTGCCTCCCACAGCTCCCACCCCATACTTACCTCCGAGCTGGGTGCGACGATCTACGGTGGATCGGGGAACATGTCTGCACTCTTCAAAGCTGACTGCAAACTGAGGAAATGCCGGTAAGCTGTATAATGTAATAAATAGGTTTTCCAACTTTGCTGCATATCTCTGCCATTTTTTTGGAATTTTTACACCAAATTTTCAAGATGGAGTTTTTGGGACCTATCCTCATGAATACTGTCACTGTCATGGTATTAATCGGGCCCGAAGGGTGATTTTGCAGTCACTGCGCAGAATCACCTTTGGAGGCCGATTAATGATACTTTTTTACGAGCCTGCACTGCGCAGTTGCTACACACGCTTGTAACTTCATGAATTTGCAATATTTTCATGCCAGATTTTCAATATTGCCATTTTGTCACACCTCTTTGTGAACAGTACAGCTGTCATTGTTCACATTCTGGCGGAAATGTGTTTTCGCACTTCTGGCGTAGAATAGTGCGGTCACTGTTGGAAATCAGTGTTCGGGACAGATTAAGGAAATGACAGTGACACTGTTCATGAGTAGAGGTCCTGAAATGGCTATATTGAAAATATGGTAATGATACTCCATAAAATGACTGTGTTACGAGCGTGCATTGTGCAGTTTGCACTCACACTTGTAACTTTGCGAATTTATAATATTTTCACTCCAGATTTTCAACATTGCCATTTTCCCACACCTACGTATGATCAGTGCAGCTGTGATTTTTCACATCCTGGCCGAAATGTGTTTTTGCAGTTCTGGCACAGAATACAGCGGTCGTTGTGGGAAATCACTGTCTGGGACAGATTAATAAAATGACAGTGATACTGTTCTTGAGCAGAAATGAAATGCCTATGTTGAAAATTTGGTGATGTTAGCCCATCAAATGAGTGCGTTACAAGTGTGCGTGGCACACTTTCCACACACCTTTGTAACTTTGCAGACTCATAATATTGTCATGCCATATTTCCAGCAATGGCATTTTTTCACACCTCCTTATGAGCAGTACAGCTGTCATTTTTTACATCCTGACTGAAATGTGGTTTCACAGTTGTGGCACAGAATAAGCAGTTGCTGTGGGAATCAGTGTTCAGGACAGATTAAGAAAATGACAGTGGCACTGTTCATTAGCATAGGTCCTAAAATCCGTATGTTGAAAATTTGGTGACAAAACTCTATAACATGACTGTGTTACAAGTGTGCGTTCAAATGTTTCCACGCACCCTTGTAACTTCACAAATTTGTAATATTTTCATGCCACATTTTTAACAGTGGCATTCTTTCACACCTTCTTATGAACAGTACAGCTGTCATTTTTCACATCCTGGCTAAAATATGTGTAACCCCCAGGAGCGCTACCCTTAGGGCTACTGCCCCTGCCTGCCTCCACTGAGACAGGGTGAGGGGCCCAGATCCATTGACGGGTGCCTTCACCCAGAGGTCAGGGTTAATACATTCGAGATTGCCTCAGTCACAGCCCTCTGGGTTACCGCAACCCTCCTTTTCTCCCACTAGTGGCTCACACTGGGTACCAACAATTCTTTTCACCAATACACTTACCCCCGGGTAGTATCTCTCAGCTCACTCCGGGGACCCCCTGTAAAATAAGATACAGTTATATCACAGTCACTGTACAGCAATTTAACAGAGATGCACAAACCAGCCAGGGTGTAGTTGCAACACACCAATCTGATTTATTAAAGGGAGAAATAACAAGGAAAGGGGAGAATCAGGTTAATTGGCTTATCACTATGATTATCTACCTAAGGCTCTGTGCACAGGCTTATCCCTAAGATTTGCTGTCCCTGGGTACCCAAGCCCTAGCGGCTAGTCCAACGTGGCAGCTGGTTGGGGCCCTGACACAGATAACAGATATGATCCTGAGAAATACGGATAGGCAGGGGTTTAATTTTGCAGTTAGAGATGGATTCATACAATTGAAAACACTGGGCACACTTGGCAGGGAGCTACCTGATTCAGTACTCACTACTCCAGTAGACAATGATTTCACCACTCTGACAGGACTGAGCCTGCATTTCACCAGCCTCCTCACACATTTATATGGCAAATAACAGAGGGGTACCATACCAGGCAGCTGTTTTCAGACTTATACCAACTTGTAGAAAACTCAGGCAGCAGACTGCAGCTTCAAACTCACGGATGGACCGGGCGCACTTCAGCAATCCTCTCCAGTCCTCTCTGGTCGAGCCTGGTAGGTAGCTGGGATGGAACCATCCTCCTCCGACCGACCGCCGACGGATTTAGTCTAATTTGAAGTCACTGAACAAACGGCCACCTTCGAGCCTTCACGCGCTTCCCGCACGAAGACTCTCCAGCGCAGAAGCACAGAGCTCCTCACTCCTCACCAGCCACAACACATCTAACCCCCAACAGCAAGGGGCTCTTCCTTCAGTTTGGGCACTACCCGCTTTCATTGGCTGGCTGACACATGCCAGTCATTTCCTCTTGCTTTTAGTGGTGCGAAAAAGTGCCATAGCCCATAATGCCTTTCCCAAAATACAAGCAGTCCCTCTATTGGTCAGTCAGCCCTGTAAGGTCCCAAGGCACTGATTGGTCCCATTTAGCAGTTCTGGTCCAACATGGCGGAGGCAGTCAACACAGTCTTTTGCTGCAAAGGAAGGCAGGTTAGAACAGCTGCATTATTATTATTACCCTACGTTATATTCAGCAAACAATTACAGCTTCCAGCAGAACTCCCCCTGCACCACTAGCGATGACCGAAAAGAGTAATTCTTTCAGTGTCCCGGGTGGGACTCGGGCACACAACCACACAGCCCCCCTCCATTTCAATCACTTACAGCTGCAACAGGCAGCCCTTAAAGAAACAGGTTACGGAGGGTTTTGTTTTTCTTTTTTTTCAAAACGCTCACAGGCTACCTGTTCAAACGGCTTTATGCCGATCACCATCCAGGCATGGGGAATGGAAACGAGCTCCAAAACAGTCAGAAACCCCCATTTGCAAGGGGGTTACATATGTTTTTGCACTCCTGATGGAGAATAGCAAGGTCGCTGTGGGACAACAGTGTTTGGACAGATTAAGATGGAACGAGTGAGAGAGGGGAGTGACTGAACTCAACTGAGCTCTGTCGGGACTGCTCCGGATTTGTTTGTGGGCAGAAAAAGGCCCCAACGCAAGGGGCCAGTACAAAAGGGCAGCCTGCAGCACTGGGAGAAGCAGAACGAGAGAGCAAGTGAGGGAGGGGGAGTGAGCGAACTCACCGGAGCGCTGTCAGGAGTGCTGTGAATTTCTTTGTGGGCAGGAAAAGGCATCAATGCAGGCAGGGACCCAATAGAAAAGGCTGGCCTGCAGCGGTGTGAGAAACAGTATGAGTGAGTGAGACAGGGAGACTGAGTGAGCTCAATGGAGCTCTATCAGGACTGCTGCAGATTTCTTTGTTAGCAGACAAATGCAGGCAGGAGCCCCATACAAAAGCACCAGGACAAACAGAATGAGCGCATGACAGACGGAGACGAGTGATCTTAATGGAGATTTGTCAGTACAGCTGTGAATTTCTTTGTGGACAGACAAAGGTGCCAAAGCAGCCAGGAGCCCCGTACACAAACGCTGCCTGCAGCACCAAGAGAAACATAACGAGTGAGTGACAGGCGGTAGTGAGCGAGCAGCAACAGAGCTCTACTGTGACTGCTGTGGATTTCTTTGTGGACAGAAAATGTGGCAGGAGCCCAGTACAAAAGGCCAGCTTGCAGCGGGCAGAAACGGAATGAGTGAGTGAGAGAGGGGGAGTGAGCGAGCTCAATGGAACTGTGTCAGGACTGCTTCAAATTTCTTTCTGGCCAAAACAAGCCACCAATGCAGGCAGGAGCCCAGTACAAAAGGGCAGCCTGCAGCGGCAGGAGACACAGAATGAGCGAGTGAGGGAGGGGGAGTGAGTGAGTTCAATGGAGCTCTGTTGGGACTGCTGCAGATTTGTTTGTGGGCAGAAAAAGGCAGCAATGCACGCAGGGGCCCAGTGAAAAATGGCAGCCTGCAGTGGTGGGAAAACCAGAATGAGCGAGTGAGAGAGGGGGAGTGTGAGCGAGCTCAGTGGAGCTCTATTGTAACTGCTGCAAATGGCGGCAATGCATTCAGGAGCCCAATACAAAAGGGCAGCCTGCAACATGGGCAGAAATGGAATAAGCGAGTGAGAGAAGGGGAGTGAGCGAGCTCAACGGAGCACTGTCAGGGCTGCTGCAGATTTTTTTGTGGGCAGAAAAAGCACCAACAGAGGCAGGAGCCCAGTACGAAAGGGCAGGCTGCAGCGCCAGGAGAAACAGAAGGAGTGAGTGACACAGGGGGAGTGAGTGACCTCAACGGAGCTCTGTCGGGACAGCTGTGGATTTCTTTGTGGGCAGAAAAAGGTGCCAACACAGGCAGGAGCCCAGTACAAAAGGGCAGCCTGCAAACCCGGCAGAAAAGGGAATGAGTCAGTGACAGATGGGGAGTCAACAAGCTCAACAGACGTGAGTCGGGACTGCTGCAGATTTCTCTGTGGCCAGAAAAAGCCACCAACAGAGGCTGGAGCCCAGTACAAATGGGCAGCCTGTAGCTCCAGGAGAAACAAAATGAGCAAGTGAGAGAGGAGGAGTGGTGCAGATTTCTTAGTGGGTAGAACAAGGTGCCAATGCAGGCAGGAGCCCAGTACAAAGAGCAGCCTGCAGCACTGGGAGAAACAGACTGAAGCGCAGTGACAGAGGGCAGTGGCGAGCTCAATGCACCACGTAATCAACATTCAGCATTGACAAATGCTTGTTTTATTTTTTTTTTTTGTTTTTAAAGCCTGTTTTAACTTAAGCAGCTCACCTCAGCCAGCAATTCCCCTAACTGCAGACATCCTCCACTAGTCCACTTTCGACCCAGTCCAGTCCTCTTGGCGGTGCTCCTCATCATCATCATCACTGGTGGGTGGGGGTGTGTGGTTGCAGCCATGGATGGTAAGCCAAGGGGGTGGGAACTAAAGTAGAAGGAAGAATGTGGTGATGCCCCCCTGGAAGGAAATCAGGAATGGTCAGATTGCTTTGCTTGCTGTGCTGATTGAGCTTGTGGGAGGAACTATGCAGTGGGTGGGCACACTAGTGGGTGGTCAAAGTCCAGTGTGAAGAGTTTGCAGCAGATGATGGGGCAGTGGGAACGGGAAGGAGGAACAAGTGCTGCTGTTGGGTTGGGAAGTAAACTGGGTGACCACAATGGAACTTGCAGTTGTGTTTCTTGGTTGGCTATTCTGTAGCACTGGGTGGACTAGGTGGGAAGAAACTGGCTGAAATGGGAACTGGAAGGGAGGGAAGAAGAAACTGTTATTATGGGAAGGGAACTTCAACAGTTTATTGAAGTTGGATCAGATCAGTGGCACGCTGCTGTTGTGGGAGGCAGGGAATGAGGGTCTCAGGTCCTCAATAGGCAGCAGCTGAATTTGGGACTGGGTGGACTTTTTGGTGGGACAGTTGGAGGTTCTCAGGGAGGGACTCATTGCTGCTGCGTGGGGTATAAAATTTTCATAGAAACATTGAATTTGAAGGCAAATAAGTACTGCTTGGTCTACCCAGCAAGCCCCATTTTCCCCTACTTACATTATTACCACAGACCATACTTGATCTACAGTTCTTTCTCCCTTCCCCCTTCCTTTCCATTATGATTCCCATGTGCCTATCCCATGCATTCTTGAACCCTGCCATTGCTTTTTCACCCCCACCACCTCCGCTGGAAGGTTGTTCCAGGAATCCACCACTCCTTATCGCTTTATCTGTCCTCTTAAAGAAGTACTGAAATATAGTTATATAAAAAGACAGTTTCAATACTGAGCAACATTTCTGTATTGAGAATAAAAAAAATGTTGTAGGTGCCGTATTGGTCCTTTTAAGAACAGATCCAGAAACAAATGATTTAATACATAAACATAAACATAACATAAATTTCAGAATTTTGTCTCTCATTAACTGTTCTTTAATGCACCAGGACACTTGGAATGTAAGTTGTAACCTCATCTTACATGTATTAGAGAGAATGCTAGCCCAAGGTTTTTTTTATCACTAGAATGCTTTCTTAGCGTACTGAGACATTTTAAAATTTATGTGAGAAGAACTCTCTGGTTGTTGAGAATTCTTGATAACCTTTGCCCTTCTGAGGCTCCTCAGTTAAAAGCATACTGGTGTTAATTATGATGTCTTTTGTATTGTATATGCATGATTTTTATGTTGATCGCGCCTGTAAAAGGAACTAGTCTTCCAGTGTGTGTACCCGTTAAGCGAATAAACAAACAAACAAACAATTAGCTTCTCTAACATAATCTTCTGTTATGTTTTAAATGTATATGTTAAACCAATGAGAATTATTTCTGTTTTTTCAACATAATCTGGTGTTAATAGTATGGGATTTTCAAAATAACTGCCATAAAGCTTCTGAAGAAGGACCGGGTAGGTTTGAAAGCTAGGGCACTTTGTTCTTTTCTGTAACATCCATGTTGGTCCAATAAAAGGTATCAAATCATTTGTTTTTGGATCTGTACTGAGAACATGAATTCCTGACATCATTTTGCCTTTCTCCTATTCATTTTGTAAGCCCTGAAATTGGGATCTAACTTGATCATTGCTTCTTCAATTGGCTTCAACTGCATCACACTGTCATACAAGCCAAAACTAAGTTTGTGAGTTGGGGTGCGCCACATCATTTTCTGTCGCAGAAGTTGTGTACGCTTTACAGTCACTGGTGCTGTTATAGCTGACAACACAGATGAAGCATCGGCTCGGCACTAGCGCAGTTCAGGTGTTGGTGGTAATGGCAATCCTGGTAGTAGCAAAAATAACTGACA
Source organism: Neoceratodus forsteri (assembly GCA_016271365.2). Classification (NCBI taxonomy): domain Eukaryota; kingdom Metazoa; phylum Chordata; order Ceratodontiformes; family Ceratodontidae; genus Neoceratodus; species Neoceratodus forsteri. The sequence continues at coordinate 48,809,261 of JADMNL010000027.1, forward strand.
TGTTTCAGGTGATAAAAGTACAAGTACCAACAGAACAGACAATGAACTGTTCGGTACAAGGGGACTGTTTAAGAAACGTGTGCATCTGCTGGTGTCACTACGGAGAGGCACCATAAGGTATGCTGTTCATGATGTTAAAATCCTCTGACTAGCAGTAAGAGTAGTGCAATAGACAATGACTCTGAGCAACTCAAACAGTAGCTCTCTGAGTTTGACACTTTAGTGACTGGTGATGTATCATTAGCCCCTTAACCAAGCCAAATGAACAAGTCAGCTGAAAAAGAATCAGGGGTAACACCCTATATGAGCGCCTATTTTTGAGTGACTCAATAATAGCGCTTGGAAGTAGAATGATGGAAAAAGTCACTATTTCCTGTAGAGTGAGTGTAGGAGGGAGCTACACTCGCTACAGCAGGATATGGGATGATGCTTGGCCTACCTCTGCTGAGCTGGCCGTGTAGTGCAGTGGTGTACACTACCACCCCTGAAGCCAGTGACCCAGGTTCGGGTCTTGAAGCAGACAGAATAAAATGTTTTGCTTTCTTTCTGTTTTCTTCTAAGTTCGTGCCCCCACAGAGTTGATTATATTTATTTTGGGGGGTGCAGGGGGCACATATGGTGTATTTTCTTTGGATGCTGTAAGTGACCATCGCTATTTCCGACGGTCAGTTTAATGTCTGTCGCCCTGTCTCGCTGTTTGTGGTTGGTGCTCATTAGGAGTCTCCATTATCACATAATTCCAGAATCATGTAGTACAGTTGCAAATAAATCCACAAACAGTGGCAGCGGGAATGACTAATCCAGTGAATCTACCACTTCTACATTGGAGCAAACTGAAAAACCCTAACGTACCCACTCTTTTAACACCATGGGTAAAAAAAAAAAAGTATGGATGGCCTGAATTTTGCTCACACAGATGAGAAAATCTGTATAGTTTTCAGTTATCTTCCTAGCACTCAAACAAAGTCCGCAACTTCTGCAGTACGAAAACAATTTTTCTGTCATTAAAAATGATCCATGCAGAGCAGTTTGTACCCTATGTAAATAAAGTGTAAGCCATGGTAAAGTTGCTTCCTCTCTCGGCACTACAGCTCTTAAACACCATCTGAAAACACGTTCAATATTTCTTGGGCAACCAAAAATCCATCTCCCAGACTACAAATGAGAAGGATCAGGATGTTGAGATGGTCAGTGAATTTTGTGAACCTGACATGGACAGAACCACCGCCAGCCCTAAAACCACTATTACTACCAACACCACCAACACTACTAGCACACGTTGCACATCCAGTGATGGCACTGAATGTATACATCCACCACCTCAAGGTCCATCAGATAAATGAAGCACAGTGTCTAATAAACCAACAGGGTCATGTTGCAAGCAGCTAACATTCTCAGACATTTGAGATAAAGAATATTTTTAACAAAAGTCATCCAGAGTGTCTTCATTTTAATTATAAAATTGGGGAAATGATAGCTGGAGCCCTTCTTCCGTACTCTTTAGCAGATCAAGAAGATTTTTAGGGTGGTCATGAAACTTTATCTGAAGTGTTCCTCATCCAAATTACTTTGCTTATTTTGAAATACCAAATATTTATCAGGCATTAAAAGCAACAGTAATACTTGCATTTAAAATTGCAGAGGATGGGGTTATTTATGTCGTGATAGACACATGGATCAACATTTAGAATATAGATTATATGTCCCTTACCGCTCATTGGGTCAGTTTTTCTTGTGCTGCTTCAAACCCCCAAATGTGGTGCTGCTGCATATAAAGAAGTTTGAGCAAAGTCATGCAGATTCAAATATATTGCAAGAACTAAACAAGCTCCTTCATTTATTTATTTTATGTATTTATATTCACATCGGAATTACAACCCTTTGAGTCAGGGACTCATTTCCAGAGGCTCCACGTCAGGTAACAGAGAGAATACAGGAGAGCATTTCTTAGTAACAGGCATATACATAACAATGAATCAAGTACAAATGACAGTAAGGTGGACTCAGAGGTTTGAACATAGAAGTCAGCAATTAATTACAGTGAGGTTGTAGGGCTATAAATTGTGGTAGCTAGGCAATGTAACACAATAACACACGTGGTGTCCAGAAAAGAAAGATGAGGTGGATGCAGTCCTAATGGAGACTTTGTCACAAGAGGAGACTCTATATTCAGACCAAGAAGATGGTTGGGAGGCCCACAGGCCTGGGGCCTCACCGTTGTATGCACATACAGCTTCGGGTGTTGAAAATGTGGTAAATGAGAGCAACTTAAAAGGACCAACTTTTGGGAGGCTTGTGATAGTGGCGAGAGGAGTTGAACCATGATGGGGCCCTATAACAGAAAGATCTTTGGGCAAGCGAGGTCCTAACCCTTGGGACCAGGAGAGTGTACTAGGAGGCACTGCGAGTGGAGACAGAGGGGGTAGCAGGGTGGAGAGATGAGGTCACCCCGGGGGGGGGAGACTGAGGAATATTTTTTTAGCAAGGAAGCATGATTGATATAGGAGCCTCTCCTCGAAATTGAACACATTAGCAAAGGAGTAGAGTGAACATGTTTGGGTGCGTGTATCAGCACCTGTCAGGAGCCTGCAGGCCTTATTGATGGACATCTGGATCTTGCTGAGAGTGGTGTTGTCAGTGGCTGCATAGACCGGAAGACCATAGTCAGCTGGGGCAGGACTGAGGAGGTGACGGCCAGCTGGAGGGCTTTGGGCGGCGGGCAGTCCTTATGGCGATAAAGAAGGCTGATTCGTGTATTGGTGGTAGATGAGAGAACTGATGTGGGAGTGAAAAGTGAGGGCAAGGTCAAATGTGATGCCCAGGTATTTGTAGGATGTGACTTTCTCAAGGGGGTGGAGAGAGCTGGAGAGTATCTGGAGGGAGGAGTCTCTCCACTTGCTTTGGTGGTGGGCGAATAACATAGTTTTTGTTTTTTTAGGTTAATGATCAGTCTATGGTCCATGAACCAGCACTCGGTCTGGTTGAAGAAGTGCTGGAGGGAGATCTGAAGGGAGGTGGGGTCTGGGTACGAAACGAAAAGGACAGCGTTGTCTGCATAGATAAGAACCTTGCCAGAGCATGAGCTGGGTAGAGCATTGAGGTACAGACTAAAAAGTGGACCAGGATGGAGCCCTGGGAGATTCCTGAGCAGACTGGATGAGTGCTGGAGAGGGTGCTGTATATTTTGCTGCATTGGGACCTGGAGAAAAGGTAGCTAGTGAACCAGGAAAGAGGCCTTTGGGAGATTCCAAGTCGCAAGAGAGAGTCAAGCAGGAGGGAGTGGCAGACCGTATCAAAGGCCATGGACAGGTTGATAAAGACTGCCCCAGCAAGGTGGCCTTTGTCTAAGGTGGAGTGGAAGTCAGAGAACTCCAGGAGTGCCATGTGTGGCCTGGGTGGAAGCCATGCTGCTCCCTGCACAGCAGATTGTGGGCGCCAGAAATTCAGTGAGTTGGTCAGCCACTATTTTTCCAAGGCTTTGGAGAGCAGGGGAGAATAGAAATCAGCCGATAATTATCAGGGAGGAGCTATCTCACCTTTAAGTATGGGTATGATGACAGCTGTCTTCCAGGCGAAGGAAGCCGTCCAATACATAGAAGTGATTGAGTAGGTCTGTGAGCAGGCGAGCACTACATCTAGGACTAGGTGAAGAAGCTTTGCATCTATAGGGTCATTACTGGGGCTGGTGCCATTAAGGGCTTTAGTCAGATATGGCCTGGCTTCCTGCGAAGTGATGGTGTGATGGTAGAATGGAGGGCTAAGGAGGGCAGGTGGCTATGAAGGAAGGAACGGGTCAAAGAAATTGCTAGGGAGGACTGTGCTGAGGTCAGAGAAGGCAGTGTTGAGACAGTCGGCAATGCTTTGGGGTCAGTGGAGATGGCATTAATGCAAAGTTGAGATGGGAGGGAGCACAACTGCCCATTCAGTTCTTTTACATTGTCCCAAAACATATGGGCAGACCCCCAGGAGGAGGCAAGAGTTGATCTGTAATATTCTGCTTTGGTCTTGCAAAAGGCCCAGGTACACCTGTTGTGCGCAGCATTATAGGCCTGTCTATCTGCCAGTTTGCCACAGTCAATGGCTCATGCCAAAGGTTATCTCTGTGCCTCAGTTGTTGAAGGAGAGATGGGGTGACCCATGGTGCATTGTGTTTCTTGGTTTGGATCTTGGCGAGAGGTTGAAGATGTCACAGGCTGTGTTAAAGTGAGAGAAGTAGTTAAGCACAGCATCAATACTTGGGGCAAGGTTTATAGGGACAGGTCCCAAGGGCAAGGTGCTGTCTGAGTTCATTGAGATTACGGGACTGAGGCTCCGATGGGAAACCGCATTAGGCTCAGGCTTGGGCAGAAGACATGACCATGTGAAGAATACCAGGGAATGGTTGCTTGGAGAGTTAGGGAGGACCATGATGTCTACAATTTTATGGGGGTGGTTGGAGAGAACAATGTCCAAGAGGGTGTGAGTGCCATTGGAGGGGTTGAACCTGGTTAGCTGGGTAACTAATTGAGTTAGGTCAAGGGCTGCAAAGGTCTTCTTGGCTTGGGCTGCCGAGCTGGCAAGCCAGTTTGTATTGAGGTCACCCAATAGGATCTGCGCAACCTTATATGGAAGGTTGGAAAGCTATTCTGAGAGTGAGAGAATAGCTGGGGTTTGTTTCCGAAGGGGAACATAGGCCACTGTGATAATAAGAGGGGTCCTAGAGGGGTCAGGGTGATTTTGAGAGAGATAGCTTGGGCACCATGATCTAGTTGGGGGTGGGAGGGCATGGACCAACAAGGTGTCACTCATGTAGAAGGTGCATTCACCACCACACTTACCCACGCTATCCTCCCGAATAGGGAGCACCCAGGGAAGGTAATGAAGGAGTCAGGGGTTGATTTAGAGAGACCAGTTTTCCACAGCACTAGATTTCAGGTTGGGCTGCCCTATCCAGCACTGAAGGGCTGTGGATTTCTTCAGGAGGCTACAGATATTCATGGAGGGTATGCATACACCAGAGATGGGGGGGGGGTCTGTGGTTGGCTGGTGGGACTGAGCCTGGGCTGGGATGGATATTACTGGACAGCATGAGGAGTAAGGAGATTACCTTGAGCAGGGCAAGAAAACATTGATTGTTTGCCAAGGGAGGGAAGTGGATGGACCTTGAAGGCTGGGAACATGAGATTGGCAGGAAGCAGAGGGCAAGGATAGTGAGGTGAGAGAGGGCTGAAGGGATTAGGGAGGGACAATGGCGGGGGAGGTGAACTGGTGGGGGATGAGGAGGGCTGGAGAGGTGGCCAAGGTGGGGGACGCGGGTGTGAGGAGGATGGGAAGTTGATCGAGGTGTCACTGTGGAGGGGTGTCATTAGGCACTAGTGGGGAATGGAAAGCACCAGTATGAGAGCGGGCCAGACTGCAGAAGCATTCAGAGGTGAACATGGTTGGCAGTAGATGGTAGACTTGAACTAAGTATAAGGCTGACAAGTTAGCTTCCAGAAGTGAGGCAGCCATAATGGTGCAGTGGTAGGACTGTGGACTTTGGCAGTGAACGTACAAGGTTCAAATTCCAGGGAAGGGATGCTGGAAAATGCCTACTCCAGAGCCCAGAAGGCTGTGGAAACTGTGCTGGGAGAGGTGCGGAAGTCAGAAAAAGAGGGGTGTGACAGTGACTCCTAGTAGCTACTCAGGAGAGAGTAGGGTGTGGAGGGTGTGCAGTGGGGAGGGGAGTGACAATTAGTAAGGGGATAGTGGGCTAGAGAGGGGTGAGATCAGTGGAGACTGGAAGAGGAGTATGGAGACAGGGGGTAGAGTGTCAGGCAATGGAGTGGAGGTGAAGCAGGTAGATAGAGAGGCTGGCCAGGGATAGCAGGAGAGGGCACACTCCCTCTAGTGGGAGATCAGTATAAGCTGCAAATGGGGACTTAGACTGAATTTATTATCATGGTCTAAAATGTGGCTTCATGGTGACAAATTAATGGATCTAACATCTTGAAAGCAGTACAGGATGAAGGGTTCATGTAAACTTCTTCCTTTGTACATTGCTTGTATTTAAAGGGGAATCTGTCAAGATTCAGGAACAAACACGCAGGACCTATAGTTCTCGATAAGCTAAAATGGACCATTTTTTTTTTTTTTCGTTGTTTAACCAGGTATAGCACACTAAGCTGAAAGCTTTTTTACAGGAGCGACCTGGGAGCACAAGGAGGTTAAGTGACTTGCTCAGGGTCACACAGTATGCAAGTGGAAGCTGTGGGATTCAAATTCAGGTCTGGTCTGGTCTGCTGGATGTCACCAGATTTGTAGCTCAGAGCCTTAGACCACTGCGCTATACTGCCTCTATGGCTGAAATCTGTTTGTTTATCTGATTGGTCCTGTGACCCCCCTCCCCCTGACGGTCATTATTTTCCCAGAGTCTCCGATGTGAAGTGCCTGATGGGCTAAGCTGCAGGGGACTCCTGTGTGCCAGTGTAGTTTTCAGAAAATATTAACACATATACATGCGTTTGTGCTTCTAACGCTAGTACTAATCGACTGAAGAAAAGCCCTTTCCTTGGTCAAGCAGTAATGGCATTATAAGCGCAAACATGCATTGTAGATGTGTTAATCTTTTCCTACAACTATACTGGCACATGGAGTCCCCTCAGCTTAGCCCATCAGGTGCATCATCAGAGGGCTGATCACAGTGGACTCTGGCAAAATAGTGGCCCAAGGGTGGTGAGGTCACAAGATCAACCAGATAAACACACATATTTCAGCTATTTAAGTTTAAAAAAAAATTGTAAATGTAATACGTTTTAGCTAATTAGGACCTATAGATCCTGTGTTTTTGTTCCTGAAAAGCTGACAGTTCTCCTTTAATAGACAGTGGACTCCTAAGCAATAAAACACAAGTTGATGGTATGATTGCAGTTTGCAAAAACAGTGTGACTCACTTTTCTCATTCAACCAAGGCTATATGGAAATTATTCGAACTTCAAAAAAAAAAAAAACACACAGGCAGACCCACCAAAACCTGATTCAAATGTTTCCACTCGGTGGAATTCAATCCTTAATATGCTATAGTGCATCTTTGGAACAAAAGCAAGCTGTATATAGCTCGAATTACATTATTGGTGATGGCATTATGCTTTCTGCACTGTAGTGGAAGTTAATGGAGGCAATCTGCTGCATCCTAACTCCTTTTAGACAGCTACAAGGGAAAAGTCTGCAGAATGTATGATTCTGAGACAGGTTATCCTATCTAGAATGCTGATTACATATCATCTGAGTGTTCTGCCTCCACAGATAGAAAGAGACAAGTCTAAAGAAGAGACAAGATGATGGCAGTGTCATGGAAATCTTGTAAAGAGGTTTCTGAGAACCTACAAAAAGATGACAAATTAGTTGCAGTGACCACATCAAAACACTACATACTTGCAGCGCTCTAGATCCAGGTCCAAGGCTATGTATCTTCCAAATAAGGCGATGATGTACAATACTACAGATTTCTGTTAGAGGAGTTGCAGCAGTCACAGGACCTCAAACACAGACATACGCAATAGTTCTCATCTGCACAGCATGCAGGTCCATCTTCATGAACAGATACAGGACAGCAAAAGTCATTGAGTGTGAGCAGTAGTTCTTCCACAACTCCCTGTTGCACACCTACTAGCAAGCTAAATCTGTGGCAAAATCTTTTGCAAATCACTGTCATACCAAGTTACACTGATTCTTCTGTGCATTTTATTTCTGCTGTGGTAGACAGTTACCTGTAAGAGCCACTTATTCCTGTTGATGCATGTCCTTTTGAATGTTGGAGACTGAAAAATGTAATATGACTTGAGATGTGCAATGAAGCCTTTAAATATTTTGGTTGTCCTTCAGCAGGTGTCTCTTCTTTTTTTTTTATAAGAACATCTTTATTAAGAATAATATACAAGAGAAAAACTTACAAGGAAAACCTTAACGTGTACTGTGGAAACAGAGAGAAAAAAACCCCAGCATATTTACAGGTCAATTAAATCAAGACAACTATTATAACTAAAGAAAGTCAACAGTATATTCCGATAACCAGAACTACAATAAACTAAGAACAACAGCGAAGAGAAATTATACCTAGGGGAATCGTAAATAATAAGAAAAACAGTAACTATACGCAGATAGTCACAATAATACCAAAACTAGTTACGTAATGAGCAGGTGTCTCTTCCTAATGCATGCTTAATACAGCTGGCAATACTGCAACAGACACCAGAAATAGATTGCTGCCAGAAACTGTACAGACGTTAATATTCATTAAAGTTAATAAGGTAAGATTTTCTTATCCCCACAAAAGTCTACCAACTGCTGGTCCTGATCAAGTGATGTATCTTGTGAATGACGACAACTCATATGGTGGTTGGTAAATGCTGTGTGAATTAAAAAAAACTTTAAAGATCAGAATTTGAAGAACTGTGGTGTCTAATTGAGCAGTTCTACTGCTATGGGATCATACTCACAAAACACTTTCACCATTGGTGTGTAATTTGGCAAACTGTTTCGGAGACACAGCCCAAAGGCTGCACATTTTTTTTACAGGAAAAGTTAATCAGTGGGAACAAGGCAGATGCCATTGGAGGGAAACTGTCAACCCTTTTTGTATCATATTATTTCTAGCTGAAAACCCACCTTGTTTGATTGCTTACCTTCTCTAAAATTCACTTGTGTCGCTGGTTATTTTATTTGTTTCCTTTCTTAGTAGAACTGACATGTACGGTAATGGTGTAATTATACCCAGCCTTGCTTTCTTCCAAATCCTACCTTGATCAGCTCTAATTGCATACTTCCTGAACAATATAAACACCCCCAAACAGTGCAGCCACTCATGATGCAATAATCTCCTCTCCTCCCACTGTATCACAAGTGGCTAGACTATGTTGGGGCATTTCCAACCAGGAAAGACGCAGAGATAGTTGATCAAGGAATGCAAACAAACATGTTTTTGTGTGGCAGCACCACTATGGGGCAGTCTGTTTTTCACTTTTAAAAAGAAAAAAGGAACCACAACCAAGCAACCAGTTACATCTACAATCTTGACAGAATGCGAACAATCATAAAATGTATTTTTTTAAACTAGGGACAATTTGAGGCCTAAGGGGGTTGACAGTGTCCCTTGAACATCACGTGTCAACTGCTGCAGCTACATTAAATGTTACCAGAGTTATTAAATTTTTTAATTTATTTATTTATTTGTTTCTAGGAAGTACCTTTGAGTCAAAGGCCCTTTTACAGAGGTTCCACATCATAGTAATACATGGGCATAACATCATTTAAAATGGTTACAAGTACATAAGCAGATACAAGGAGGTTCCATGCCTAGAAATACATGAGTACATCAGGTTACAGAGGTTACATAATTACAATAACAGGGAGTACATAAGTAAAAATATACAGACACATAATTTAAAGCAGGCTAGGTTGACAGGTTGTTAAGTGAACAACTGAGAATCTACAGGATATAAGTGAATCAGGTAGGGAACAGAGGATGACATAGTCTGTAAAATAATTAACTAATACTATCTACAGGAGGAGAGAACTTGATGGGCAGCAGTTCTTTTGTCTTAAGTGCTAAAGAGTGTAGTCATAAAGAAGGGCTAGACTCACTGGGGGGGGGGGAAGTGCTGAGGCGGGGACCTGGAGCCTACTAGGGGAGTGTTAGTTAGCAAGAAGAGAGGAAAGGCAATGTTACAGGTTAGAATGAGGGTAGCAGGAAAGAGGAGTGAAGAGTGTGGGGGAGTTCAGGTCTCACAGTCACAGTTCCTGTTTGTGGCGAGGACCACTCAGAGTTTATCATTAAAGGGGCCTATTTTGTTCTCTTTTGTGGTGCCTAGGTCAAGTGCAGTAAGCCAAAGTGGTGCCCGGTATTCATAGGACCATTGTCCTTGTGAGGTTCTATGGAAAGGGATGCAGAGAGCTGAGTTGTTTGTACCCCTAGTGCATCTGATGGAATTAGGTCAGCTAAGGAGGCTTTGCAGGCCTGGGGTGGTAAGTCCTAGCATAGACTTCTTGGCGAGCATGCATACTTGATACTGGAAGTGACTGTCAAGGCTGAGCCATTTTGTTTGGTGTACAACTACTGGCGTGAGTGAGATGGGATACACCTAGGACTAAACAACACGCTTTGTTTAGTGTTGTTCTGATACGTTTCAAAGCAGTTTGGGAGGCAGCCCCATATACTGCTAGACCATAGTCTATCACTGAGAGGACTGAGCTATTTACAGCAGTTTTGAGTGCCTCAGAAGTCAGGCCTTTTCGGTGTCTGTACAGTAATCCTAGTTTTGCATTTGATGACTTTGCGACTGCGTCTATGTGTTGGTTAAACAAGAGGGTGCGGTCCAGTGTCAGTCCCAGGATTTAAATGTTTGAACCATCTCCAGGGGAGTATTCTGATTGTTATGAATGCAAAGTTGGTGAGTGCGGTGTTTGTTATATGATGATGTGACTAGCATAGTCTTAGTTTTTTTATAATTGAGGAGCAGTTTTGATTGAAGGAACCAGTGCTCAACCGTGATGAAATTAGCCTGCATTTGCTTTTCCAGTATGTAGGGGTCAGAATTACATGAATATTGGACTGCATTGTCTGCATACAGTAGTAGCTGGTCGTTTACCGATTGAGGGAGGTTGTTTAAGAACTGGCTGAACAGTAGAGGGCCAAGGATAGAGCCTTGAGGAATGCCTGTGTTAACACTAAGGTTGTCAGAGAAGGTGTCCAGGATTTTCACTTTTGGACCCTCCCAGAGGTAGCTTCTGAACCATTCTACTGTTGCAGGGGAGAGCCGGTGTGGGGAACTGATCCAGGAGTAGATTGTGATTGATGGTGTCGAAGGCCTTGGTGAGATCAATATATGCTGCCCCCTCAAAGACCCCTCTGTCTAGAGCATTATGGATAAAGCTGACAAACTCCACTAGGGCGGTTGTGGTACTGTGTTGTTTTCGAAATCCATCTTATTGCTGACATTGTAAATGATACTTGTCTAGATATTCCGTCAGTTGGTCGCTTACGATTCGCTCCAGGGCCTTAGAGAGTGGAGGAAGGATAGATATTGGGCAGTAATTTGTAGAGTTGGCCCTGTCACCACTTTTGTAAACAGGGGTAACCACCGCCACCTTCCAGATCCGTGGGAATTCGCATGATACCAAGGAGAGATTTAAGATTTTGGTGGGGATTTGAGAGTTATGTCCAGGGTGAGCCTAACTAGTTTTAGGTCAAGTTGATCAGAGCTAGTTCAGGAATTACCTAGCCCTTTTAGGATGTACTTTTTTGCTTCCATAAAGGTGATAGCTCTGAAGTAGAAAGGCGGATGGCAATTTGATTGGGTCCCCGGGTTTCGTTCGGTGCAAGTATCTGATTGGTGTTGAAGGAAGCTAGTGGGCAACACTCCACTGAGGTCAGTAAAAGCTTTGTTGAAGACATTTGCCATGTGACTGTGATCCTGCGTAGGTTGGCCCTCAATGTTCAGGAAGGTGGGGGGAGTTTTATTAGGTTTACCAGTTAGGGACTTGATGTGCTCCCAGAACCATCTACTCTCACCCCATGAGTTTGTCAGCTCATTTTTAAAGTGAGTGTTTTTGGTCTTGCGAATAGCCCAGGTGCATTTATTCCATGCAGCTCTATAGTTCTGGTAGTTTGTCTGGGTACCACAGTTTCTTGCTTTGTACTACAAGTTGTCTTTATTTTTCATGAGGGCTAGTAGCTGTACCGTGATCCAGGGGCTGTCATAGTCACGGATCCTTCTTTTAGTGTAGGGGGCATAGACACTGCACACTTCATTGAATGCTTATAAAGCATTCTAGGGCAGTGCTGATATCTGTTTTGTGGTCAATAGAGCTCCAATCTTGAAGGCTGAATTGTGCTCTTAGAGCTCCCAACTTGCCTTTCTTCAGAAGTCTAGCATTAATAGTCCTGGCTAGTTTCTTTGGGGCCTTATTTGACCATTTATAGATTACCTGGGAGTGGTCACTGAGGGAGTCAGGGAGAACCGTGATGGAGGATTTTCTTTCTGCCCGATTTGTGACCACCCAGCCGTGCCTGTTCTGCTGTTATACCGAGTGGGGGAGTCTACCAATTACATAAGGTTGAGAGTGGCTAATGAGTCCTTGTAGTGTACAGCTTCAGCAGAGGACCAGTTGATATTAAAGTCTCCAACCATTATCAGCTCTGTGTTTGGTCCCCCTTCAGAGAGGTAGTTGATGACAGAATTGAAACCGTTCGCTTGTTCCTTGAGAGGGATATAGGCTGAGACTATTGTTAGGGTTTTCCCGTTCTTGCCAAGTATTACTTTTATGGTCATCAGTTGAGCCCCACATTTGGTGTCACATGGGTTAAGCATTTGGTCCAGAATTTGGTCTTTAACATATATAATACAACCACCTCCTCTTTTACTGAGTCTGTCTAGTCTGAATGCAGCATACCCAGTGAGTTGTATAGCAGAGTCTGGCACCCTAGGTGATAGCCAGGTCTCTACTATAGCAAGAATGTCGTTCTGGTGCTGCTGGACCCAGACTTGGAGAGTGTCCATTTTGCTAGCAGGCTGCATATATTTATTGATGCTATTGATAGTCCATTCTGTTTCTTATGACCTGTTGCAGTGTAGGTCATCGGGCCTGAGTTGGGATGGATATTACCTGAGATCAGTAGGAGCAGCCATGTGATCCTTATAGCTTGCCATTTAGATATGTTAGGGCCTGCGATTGTGTGTCTGACGTGATTTTTTGTACGGTACATGGGTAGGTTAGGGGTACATCACTACCAGGTGGAGGGAGGGGATAGCCAGCCTGTCCACTGCTCATATAGACCCATGTAGTAGCGGGTATGATGTGGCGTGTTACTGACAGCTGCGCATTTGTGGTTTTTGTGTTATCCAGGTGGTGATACTGTGGCACTTCAGTCTTGAGGTGGAGAATTAATGTCCTCCTCATATTCTGCAATGCATCCTTGATGGAGTCATATTGATATATTGGCAAGCGTTTTGTGTGGTCCTGTCCTGTAGAGGGGGCCAGTATCAGAACTGATAGGAATAGAAAAAGGGTTCTAAAGAGGAACATATTGTGGGCTACAGCAGGGAAAGAATTCCCTAGGTGTGTTTACAGATGGTGGGAGAGGATCTGCGTTTAATCCCTGTAGGTAGATTGGGGCTAGAAGCACAAGTGGTTAGAGGTGAGAGTGGATGGCAGGCTTATCTAGTTTTTAAGGAGGGAGAGAGAGAGGAAAAGGAGAGCCCACTGAGGAGGGAGCATTGTGATGATAAAATCTGGAGAACAGAGTGTGTGTGATGTGCCAGATAGGATAGGAGCTCCTAGTAGCAGCTGCATATAACCTCCTAATAGTAGAGTAGACACAGAAAATGTCACTGCTACCAGAGATATAGCCCTCTAGTGGCTAGGGGATATAATCTGCTAATGGAAAAGTAAAAAAAAAAAATCAATATTTTCTTCTAATATCAACTCAGAACTTAAAATGACTGTAAGGATTAAACAAATTATTAAACTCTGGCACATAGAGACAGAGGGAGATACAATAGTTAGAGATGTGTTCAGCAGGAGATAGTGTGGGCCACTTGGAAATCAGCTTCCACTGGTACCAAATCCAAAAGTCAGGGCTAGTACCTTGCAGTATTGGCTGAACTGTAGCTCATGGAGGAATTCTGAACCACTGTTTAGGTTCAAGAAATTAAGGGTCCCTGGCTAGTCAAGGCTCGCTGGATCCCTTGCAGTATCAACTGAGCCATAGCTCATGGAGGATTTCTGAACCACTGTTTAGGTTCAAGAATTGAGGGGTCCCTAGCCTAGTCAAGGCTCTCTGGATCCCTGGTGAAGATTACTGGTGAGGAAACTTGACTTTATTATTTATAGAAAGTTTGAAACAAAACAACTTCTGAGTTACTCATTTAAATTGACAGCAGCAAGTAGATGATGTTAGCTAATATAAATGAATGTTTTATTCATACTTTACTGAAGAATGATGATAATCATACAAGTGAATAAATGTAGCTGTTGATTTTTGTTTTTGCACTCAGGAAATCAAATGCAGCTGCAGCAGGAACATTTTAATGCATGGGTGGGTGGGTGGCCTGTTAGCATCTGTAAGTGGCTGGCTTTAGAAAGCAAAACAAACCACAGATATACCTAAAGACAAAGATCTCAGAGCAAAAACTCTGAGACAAGGGTTACCGAAGGGCATTGCCATAAAGCCAAGTTTCAAAGAAATTCAAAATCACACATACCCTATAATGCAAAGCATCATGTGATGTATATGCAAATCATTACATTTTAGGCTGGTTCAGCTTTAAGCAGGAATGCATGCCTTAAAGGGACTCTCACACAATCTGTAAAGGCTGCAAACAGAAGACACAGACACGTGTTTCATCCTACCCAGGACTTACCAGACGTGCCTCGTCTGTATGACACCCCAGAAGAAATGAACCAGCCCCTAAGTTAGTCTTACAGGTTTGGGTCATGGTAAGCCCCAAGAAAACAACAGAAAAAAAACAAGCTAAAAGACAAACACCTCAATGCCTAAAAGACAGATAAACTTAGCTATGTAGGCTATTTCACTGGTAGCCAGTGACAAACAGTTTAATAAAATAATAATCCCCTTTCCCCTCGGATCTAGTGGTGGATCTCTGGGCCCTGATAATGTGTGATGGCAGGTAGGGAGGAGTGTGAGGAGGAAGACAAGCTGTGGCTGCTGGTGCAGTCATCCTGTAGTGTGCTCAAGCTAAAAGTGAAAGTGCCAGTAGGCACTTGTTACTCCCAGTCTGTATGGAGCTTAAGCTGTGGCCTGCATTAGATGAGGACCAGGAGCTCAGCAGGAGGTGGAGAAGGCCATGGTTCAGCACCTCCCTTTAACTACCCAAAGAACCTCTCCAGTGGAATATTTGTAAATGCCCTGAGGAGCTTGTAGCAGCAGGAGGTTACCATGGAGAGAGCTACACTCATGGCAACGTAAGCTCTCAGAGGGGAGCAGGAGGCAGCAGAAGCCACCAGTAAGTGAAGCTGCTCCTGTGGCTACACTAAAGTGCCCCATGAGGAAGATTTGCTGCAGTTTTGGGGGGTGGGGCAGCAGAAAGTATGGCAAGACCCACACATATAAAGTCCAACTGCAGCTAAAGTGTAAAATGTCCTAAAGGGCTTAAAATAAACAGCCCGTAGGAGGCATGCAGTCTATCCTCTACTGCAGTAAAGTGGTTCTGCTGCTACCTCACAAATCGTAAACAGCAAATTAAGGTTCAAGGAGAATTCTCCCCACTAAAATTACTGCCCCGAGGTGTTCTGCAAGGTTCCATTTTGGGACTTGTCCTCTTCAACCTTTACATCAACTGCATCGACTCTGGCCTGGTTGCTGGAAAAGTTCATCTCTTCACAGATGACACAGTCTTGTACATTACCAGCCCCTCCTTGGACATTGCATACAAGGAACTACAGCAGGATTTTATCATCCTCCAGTACAACCTGCTGAATCTAAAACTCTTGTTAAATGCAAAAAAAAACCCCAAAGCTATGATTATCTCTACATCCCACAATATGGGGATTCATGGGACCCCACAAATTATTACCCTCCTTAATGAACCACTAGAGCCAGTGGATAACTTTAAATATCTGGGAGTCGGTATTTTCTACCACATAAGACGTCTACTCACCCTGGAAGCTAGGAAACAGCTGGTTCAAACAACCTTTCTTCCCCTGATTGACTACACCGATTTCTTATACAGCCATTGCCCCCAGTATGCACTCCAAAAACTGGATACACTCTATCAACACGCTTTGAGATTTGTTCTTGACCTGCCCTTGCAGACTCATCACTGCTTGCTGTACCAAGCATTAGATTGGACGTCCCTCTCCATGAGGAGGCAAATAAATGCCCTCATGTGGCTTTTTGGGCTCTGTCAACAAATTACCACCCTATATCTGTGACCTGTTTGAATGTTCAGAGGGTGCCTACGGACTAAGGAACTCCTCCTTTGTCTTCCTTAAGCTACCACAAGCAAGGACTTGTCTTGGCTCAGCTGTCATTAGCTCATTCTTACCAAGCGCTTTGGAACAACATGTAAAAATCACTAAAATCTCCCTGCTGATCAGCCTTTTTATATTTAGGGGACTGCTCTACAGAGGCCTGAAAATGGCATGTAATTGTTTCAGGTAAAGCCATACCCCGCTAAACTGAGTCCCTGAACCTCTGTAATTCTGGGCCGCCTATTTCCTGTGTTGGCCAGCATCTCCTTAGGGCAATCAACTCCCCCCTCCTACCTCCCCCTCTCCTCAACTAGTTACTCTGTGGCTGATACCCTTTCTTCCCACTGCCCTTCCCTATGTTCTTCCTCCCATCACTTGTACTCTATAATCTACAACCTGTATACACTGCACTTTAAATGCCTATATTTGCACTTGCTTTTCATATTCTGATTCATCCAAGTACTGACTTGATGATATTGACTGACTTGATATTGTAACTGCCTGTACCAATGTCTATTATTGTATGAAATGTTGTCTATTGTAAGCAAAGTGTCCTCTGTGTCCAGGACCATCTTGAAAATGAGCTTGCTCAATGATGTAACTGCCTGGTTAAATAAGGTTTGATTTGATTTTTGATTTGATTTGATGCAGGACCAGGACACCTCGAGGGGAGCAGCAACAGCAAAATCTGTATCACAGCTATGTTAGGACACGAAGGGGCCGTTAATGAGAATTGGTGGGCAGCTAGCAGCCAGGAAGATCCATAGGCACAGCAACTGATGCATGAAGCTCTGAGGGGCAAAATATAAAAATAAATGAATACATACATGCATAAATATTTACCTGGGGAGGGCAAGCAGTCTCTCCAGGGGAAACTTCAGGCAGGCAGTGTTGGTACCTGCTGGCTGATGTCAGTCATCAGTAGTGCATCCTGATGTCAGCAGCAGAAGGTAAGGCAAGAACACAATGGGGACCATGGGGAATATGGAAGAGTCTTTGAGTGAATTAACTAAAATAAATGAGGGTCTGAGCCTGGATCAAGCAGTAGCAATGGGACAGAGGCATGGTGCCCCCACCTTCAGATGCAGAGGTGTTTTGGGATATGGCAGCGAATATCATGCAGGCAGAGAATTTGGAAAATAATTAGGAATCTGCTAGTGGGATGGAGTTTTCTATAACGGGATTCTTGAGTTCATACCAGAGTTCTGAGGGGCAGATGAAGGCTAAATGCTCATGTAAACTACCACCCCTACTATATCAGTAGTATTTAATGTTAGATCTTGGTGACATACAGATGTCCAATCTATTCTTGAATATCTCCTTATTTTTACTTAGTATCACATCTAGTGGGAGACTATTCCATAGCCCAGTTCCTCTCTGGGTAAAAAAGAACTTCCTCCTCTTGCTCCTAACTTTACTTCCTCTCAACTGTAGCAGATGATGAATGATGGGATCGAGCAGTGTTTTTTTTTTGGGGAGGAACAACATGAAAGTGTCCTTAAAGCCCAAAACACATTTTGTCCAAATAATCCATGTCACTCACAAGATTGAAGAGTTTGAAAAAGCTGTATGACAAGTCGTAACTGAAATGTTAAAAAATGGAGAATGGCAATCCTACACCAATTTGTCCACTAAAGACTACCAATCAAGCTTTAAAGCAGCAGTACTATGAAAAAAAAATTGTGCATTTTTGACAGGTTATTCCCTTTGCCCTGCTAATCATGTACCTAGTACTCTTTCTCGCCAGCATTGTACTATAGCTGAGTAATTTGCTCAGTTATTCTTTACTTTTGTTTACATTTCTGCCACCAAGCATGTTGCACTGGAACCCCCTCTGCTGCCAACTGCACATGTGAATGACTTGCAGTGACATCGGGAATGGTCAGCAGAGGGTCTCTGTGCTGTTGTCAAAAGACGTGATGTGACCTGTAGAAAAAGCGCAGCTGATAATTAGTCAGCTGCCATATTTGTTGTAGCACTACAACAATTCAAATAAATTGCAAATATCTAAAAAACTAAAGATGACTAAAACAAAAACATTTACAGGTATGGAAACTGGAACTTTGGCTGCATGCTTACAGGTGAAAAGCAGAATTTTGACAGCTCACTTCCTGATTTGGTAGTACTGCTGTTTTAAATAAACTCAAGAAAATCAGTAACATAAGTCATAACAATAACAAGCATTTGTCAATGCTGAATGTTGTCGCACTGGCATTGGCTTTGGTAGTGCAGTGTAGGAAAACATTTTGGGCAGGATGTGAAAAATGACAGTTGTAAAGTTCATAAGGAGGCGTAAAAAATGGCAGTGTTGCAAATGTGGCATGTAAATATTGCAAATTTGCGAAGTTACAAGGGAGCGTGGGAAATGTGCAACGTGCGCTAGTAGCAGTCATTTTATAGACGTTCGGTACCAAATTTTCAACATTGGCATTTTAGCACCTCTGCTTATGTACAGTGTCACTGTTATTTCCTCAAACTGTCCCAAAAAGTGATTTCACACAGCGACTTTGCTATTCTGCGCCGGACGTGCGAAAAAACATTTTGGGCAGGATATGTGAAATGACAGCTGTACTGTTCATCAAGAGGTGTAGAAAAATGCCAATGGTGACAATCCAGAGTGAAAATATTACAAATGCACAATGTTATGACCGTGCGTGCAAACTGCGCAATGCACACTCAACACCCATAACCCAGTCATTTTATGGAGTATCATCACCAAATTTTCAACATAGGCATTTTAGGACCTCTGCTCATGAACAGTGTCATTGTCATTTTCATAATCTGCCCCGAACACTGATTTCCCACAGCGACCGCGGTATTGTGCGCCGGAAGTGCGGAAACACATTTCGGCCAGGATGTGAAAAATGACAGATTACTGTTCTAAGGAGGTGTGAAAATGACAATATTGAAAATCTGGCATGAAAATATTACGAATTCACAAAGTTATGAGCGTGCGTAGCAACTGCGCAATGCACGGTCATAAAACAGCCATTTTTGTTTTTTTTTTCCATGAAATTTGCAACATAGGCTTTTTGAGAGCCCACCTCATGAACACTGCCACTGTCCTTGTGTTACTCGGTCCCAAAAGGTGATTCCATGCAGTGAGTGCAAAATCACCTTTCGGGACCAATTAACGTCATAACAGTGACAGAATTCATGAGGAGGGGTCCCAAAAACACGATGTTGAAAATTTGGTGCAAAAATTCCAACAAATGCCTGAGATATGCATCAAAGTTGAAAAAACCCTATTTATTCCATTATACAGCTTACCAGCATTTTCTCAGTTTGCGGTCAGCTTTGAAGAGTGCAGACGTGTTCCTGGTCCACTGAAGATTGTCACGCCAGGCTCTGGAGGTAAGTATGGGGTGAGGGGGTGTGTGGGGAGGCAGGGTATGCAGTTGGTGGGTGCGGGTGGTGAGAGGGGGGTAGGAAGACTACGAGGAACTGTTTTCTGTTTACATGTGTTGAAAAAAAAAAGACATCGGGGGACCGTTTTCGTTTTAATAGGTGCTTTGGCATGCTGGGGTGAGCTCCCAGTGTGCCACCTGAGTGTGTGTGTGTGTGGGTGGGTGCTTTAGCTGACAGGGGATTGGGCACCCCAGTCGGCAAACAAGGAAGAGGGGGCCGCAGGAGCCGAGGGTGGGCACCTCGGAGGAAAAAGCGGGGATTACATGATGCCGGCGGGTTCGGCACCTGTCGGCACACAATAAACTGGGGGGTTGACAGGCAACAGAGGCAGTCACTGCCGCCATGTTGCCTGCATGTAGGGGGAGGCGTGTTGTGGTCATGCTGCATGAGAGCTTCACTCTCATTGCAGCGGACCTTTTCTCTGATGTCGTCGCCTTATTAGCTAGGCAGGGTGTCGGCCCCTGCTGCTGGCTGATTGGGGAATGCGGGATGCACCTACTGGTGCGTGCCCTGTATTCGCCCAACAGTGACCGTGCCTCCAAATCTGCACTACCACAAGATGTTGGCTGCACAAGCGTGCCAACATAAAAAGTGTGGACAAAATGGGAATGATGGATCTTCCTGGACTAAAAGTCTCCACCAGTCATTCACACTAGTTAGACTACGCTGGAGGTGCTAGGACCCAGCTGGAGCCAAAATCTTCAAGAGGGCCTGTGCAAAGATAGGACCACGCATGTGTGGCACCGCAAGGCTGGATCACGCTGTACAGGCTATGTTGGCATTGACCTTTCTAACCACCTCAGTTTCTTTTTTCCTGCTGTCAAGTGTGCTTCAGTGACTAAGTCACTCGCCCGTCGAGAGTCAAATCTTCATGTCTATATGACAGCAGCTTTAGTCGTTCAGTATTCATTTTAGTTTTAGTGTTTTTAGTAGTATTTAATTTTAAAAGAAAAAAAATTATAATTTTTTGTTTTTAAAGTGAAGTAACGAAGAAAAGAAGTCTTCTTCAACCCGCCAGCGACAGAGTCGACTATGAACGGTGATGGTGATGGTATGGAGACTTCGCTTGAAAGCTGTTTTGGCAGCAAGACTGGTCTGTTGCCTTCTTCGGAGGGGGGGTCTGACCATGGGCAATCCAGTGCTCAGAAGGAAGGGCGGTCCTCCCAAAAGCACAAAAAGAAGCAGGCCTGTTCCCGATCCCGGTCAGGGGCTTAGCACCACTTGGCCTCAAGCTCTTCTTCCTCCGACCGGTCGAAGAAGAAGCGGTACTGCTTAAGGTCACCCTCTGGTATGTCTGCACGGAGTATGGTAGGCCAACCCCGGCTCCATTGGAGTCATCTGCAGCCTTGGTCCCTAGTAACCGTGGTCCTTGGCTCTGGAGTCCCTCCCCAGGGGTCTTCCAGTGAGCAGTTTCATCACTGGGCCGCTCTTATGGAGCAGTGGGTCTGGCAGTTTTCCCGACTGCCCTTGCTTGCAAACTTGGTCCCGGGGTCTTCGGGCCTGGGGACCGTTGGCCTGTGAGTGGAGTGGTTGGGTCAGCTTGATTGTGTGGCACCTTCTTCGGTGCCATCAACACTGCTCCCTCATGCTTTTTCCTCTCACATGGCTGCGGGCACAGGGGCCGGCACAGGTACTGCATTCTTCTTCTACTCCTCTTCATATTTTCAGGTCTCCGGGTGTCACAACCTTCAGGTGTCCTAGTGTTGGGACCCCAGGCACTTGTTTGGAGCTGGTTGCAGCTCTCATGCGAGCGCCATTGCGGTGCTGTGTGCAGTGCCGTTTTCAGCACCAGTTCTGTCTCAGGTGCTGGGGTTCTTGACTCCAAGTGTGGCACCTCTGGCTCTTCTCCCTTCTTTTCCTACCTATACTATTCCTTCTGGGGTAGAGGGAGACTAGGATGAGTCTAATCCTGATCTGCGCCTGACAGACAATGTGGATGAAGACTCGTTTTAAAGGGTAGAGGGTAAACCCTCCACTTCAGCTAAGCCTGTGCTCGAAGACCTCTCTTTTAAATCTCTGCTGAAGAATATGAATTCCACTCTTGCTCTCCAGACTTCTGAGGTGGACCCTGGGAAGCTTTTGCACCTGCAATATCTGCATGTTCCTGAAATTCCTGTGGACCTGACATCACTGGTGCAACCCTGTTTTGAGACTCTTTCACAAGTGGTGTGGGACAGACTGGCACTAATTCCTTCTGTGGCTGTCTATAGATAGGAAGTATGTTCCCCCTAAGGACAGGCCAGTCCTTACTTCTCAAGCCTTTGCAGATGCCCTAGTGGTTCTGGTGGAAAACAACAAAGCTGTGCTTCCCCAGGAATCCACAGTTTGTCTGGTAAATAAAGAATCTCGTAAAATAGACACTTTGGGAAGCAAGTGTTTGCTGCTGCTACCCTGGGCATGCGTAATGCTAGTTACCAGGGCCATTTCTCTCAGTAGGAATATACCCTCTGGCATTCACTCAGAGAAACAGTTGAGGATCTCCCTGAGTCAGACCCTAACTCAAAAGCTTCTTCAGACCATTACCAGAGGCGCTGAATCCAACAATCAGCAACTTAAAGCTGTTATGGACGCTTTTGACACTGC
Organism: Neoceratodus forsteri; assembly: GCA_016271365.2. Classification (NCBI taxonomy): domain Eukaryota; kingdom Metazoa; phylum Chordata; order Ceratodontiformes; family Ceratodontidae; genus Neoceratodus; species Neoceratodus forsteri. The sequence continues at coordinate 48,831,200 of JADMNL010000027.1, forward strand.
CTCAAGGACAGCAGCGACTGGGATCTGTACCCAGTGTCACTCCTGGCTAAGGACTTCAGGCTTCACTAATGATGCTCAGCAGAGAGCCATGAATTTCCCCTTTGATGGTGTTTATCTGTTTGGCTGTCTGCAAACAGTCGCCCCACAGTTGGGTGTGCTCCAGAAATACACATTAGAAGTTGAAGTTGACATAGAAACATAGAAGTTGACGGCAGATAAGGACCGCAAGGCCCATCCAGTCTGCCCATTTCTTTTTCTACCTTATAAATGTACCATCGGCCTTTGCTCTGTCAGTGACCTATCTATTCATAGTCATTTGTATTGCTCCCTTATGCCTATCCCATGCCTGTTTGAAGCCCTGCACTGTATTCATAGCCACCACTTCTTGTGGTAAGCCATTCCATGCATCTACCACCCTTTCTGTGAAAAAGAATTTCCTCACATTCCCCCTTAATCGGCCTCCCTCTAAATCTCATGCTGTGTCCTCTTGTCCTGCTATTTTTCTTATATTTAAACATGTTAGACTCTTTCACCTTGTTTATGCCCTTAAGGTGTTTAAATGTCTCGATCATATCACCTCTCTCCCTCCTTTGCTCAAGGGTATACATATTGAGCTCCGTTAATCTGTCCTCATATGTCTTCTGATGCAGTCCCTGCACCATTTTGGTTGCCCTTCTCTGGACTGCCTCAATTTTGTTAATGTCCTTGTGAAGGTGTGGCCTCCAATACTGCCGCATAGTACTCCAGATGGGGCCTAACCAATGTCTTGTACAGAGGTTAATACCTCCCTCTTACGACTTGTGATACCCCTACTAATACACCCTAACACCCCTAGCCTTACCTACTGCTTTAGAGGTCTGCTTGGATGATTTTAGGTCATCAGTGATGATGATGCCCAAGTCTCTTTCTTCCTTTGTGACTGCTAGCAACTCCCTCCCAGCCTATAAGTGGCTTCAGGGTTTCTCTTCCCTATGTGCATGATTTTGCACTTCTTTGCATTAAATCCCAGTTGCCACTCTTCTGACCATTCTGCTAGTTTATCAGATCTCTTCTCATTCTGCCCACCCCATCTGGATCATCTACTCTGTTGCAGATCTTGGTGTCATCTGCAAACAGACAAGCCTTACCCTCTAGTCCATCTGCGAGGTCACTAATGAAGATGTTGAATAGGACTGGCCCCAGGACTGATCCTGAAGTACCCACTTGTGACTTGCATCTCTTCTGACTGTATACCATTTACCACCACTCTCTGTTTTCTGCCAGTCAACCAGTTTGCCACCCAGTTGACCAACTTCTAGACCCACCCCGAGCCTACCTAGCTTATTTATCAATCTTCTATGTGGAACAGTGTCAAAGCTTTGCTGAAGTCAAGGTAGGCGACATCAACTGCTCCCCTTGGTCACCACTCTGGTTACCCAGTCAAAGAAATCTATGAGATTAGTTTGACAGGACCTTCCTTTGTAAACCCATGCTGTCTTGGATCCTGTGCCCCTATGGATTCCAGGTGTTGCACTATCCTTTCCTTAAGGAGTGCCTCCATAATCTTGCCCACTACTGAGGTAAGACTGACCGGTCTGTAGTTCCCCCTCCTCCCTGCTACCACTCTTGTGGAGTGGGATCACATGAGCCTTTCTCCAGTCTTCTGGGACCTCTCCTGTGCTCAGAGACTCACTAAACAATTCTGCTAATGGCTCTGCTAGTTCCTCCTTTAGCTCCTTAAGTACCCTGGGATGTATGCCATCAGGTCCCATTGCCTTATCCACCCTGAGCTTAGCAAGCTCTTGTAGGACCCTTTCTTTTGTGAAGGGAGTAGTGCTCACCTCCCTCCCCCTGTGTCCATGATGCTGAGCTGTGGGCCCTGCCCTACCTTCTCTTCAGTAAATACTGAGCAAAAGTATCTATTTAGGATAGATGCCTTTACAGGGTCCTCCTCCTCCACATGCTCCCTTTTCTCCATTAAACAGCAATACCCCCTCTGGACTTTCTCCTTTCACTAATGTATCTATAGAAAGTCTTGTCACCTTCTTTTACTGTTGGTGCTAGTGTTTCCTCAGTTTGGGACTTTGCCTGCCTTACTGCCTTACCTGCTTCCTTAGGGCAGTTTGGTATGCCTCCCTATCTTCATCCCGCTGTGTTCCTTATATTTTCTGAAGGCCAGCCTTTTGGCTCTGACCTTTTCTGCTACTATATTTGAGAACCAAAGTGGTTTCCTTCTTCTTTGCACTTCCTTTTCTGTCTAACACAATGGGATGTTGCTTCAAGTATTGTATCCTTAATGCTTGCCCACTTTGCCTGTACCTCCTCACCTGTGTTTCTTTTGCCAGGGCTAGCTTAACTCTGTTGGCCATCTTATCAAAGTCAGCTCCTCTGAAGTCCCATATTTTTGCCTTGGAATGGGATGATTTAGATGTAGTAGCCAAATTGAACCATACCATGTGATGGTCACTGGCCCCAGGTGACCTTCTACCTGGAGATCTGTGATCCCTTCTTTGTTAGTCAGTACTAGATCTAGGATAGCCCTGTCTCTTGTGGGTTGCTGTACCAGTTGTTTGAGGCCCTCCCCTGCAGGAATCCACTATGAGTCTAGTTCTGGCAGATGTTCCTGCTGGTATTGACCAATCTGTATCTGGCATGTTGAAGTCTCCCATTATCAGAACCTCCCTTTAGCTGTCATGTTTTGTATATCTTCTAACAGTAATGTGTCTATGTCCTCCCTCTGGTCTGGGGGCCTGTAGACAACCCCAGTTCTTATGGCTGTCCCATTACCTGTTTCCAGGGTGACCCACAGTTCTTCTGGCTCCTTATGTATTCTGAATTTCTGTAGCTTTGATATTTTCATTAACATACAGGGCCACCCCTCCCCCCCTTTTTGCACCTCGGTCTCTTCTGAACAATACATATCCAGGTACTGAAGTCTCCCAAGTGTGGTTACTGGTAAACCACGTCTCACTAATTGCTACTATGTCCAGTTTAGCCTCTGACATTATTGCCTGCAGGTCTGGGATCTTATTTCCCAGGCTGTGAGCATTTGTGTACATGATTTTCCATTGGCCAGATTTTGGTGTGTTAGTTGTTGGGTGAAGTTTGGCATTACCCCTGTGCATCGTACAGTCCAAGCTATCTACCTCTCAGTCAGACTTTCTTGCTTCCAAGAGTTAAGGCCTTCTGAACAACAGGGCAGTAGAAGTGGTTCCACAGGCAGAACAGAACACAGGTTTCTACTCCCATTACTTCCTGGTTCCAAATAAACAGGTGGTATGCACCGTTTTCTAGACCTAAGGAAGTTAAACAAATACCTGTTCAAAGAAACATTGGAGATGATCTCGCTGGGAATGCTACTTCCTCTCATTCACCAAAATAACTGGTTGGCATCTCTGGACATGCAGGACACCTACCAGCATGTTTCTGTCACATTACATAAATCTCAGAATCCAGCACTACCATACAAGGCAATGACACAAAATATATGTCTAAAAAGAATGCAGTTTAATAATACAGCACTATAAACAAATGGTGCAAACCTCACAAGTGCTGATAGCACAGGCTGGGAGGGCAAGGCAGAGCCCCACTGACTTCTTTCTTCTTAGACACACATTTTGTGTCACTGCCTTGTTTGGTAGTGGGTAGTGCTGGATTCTGAGATTCACATTTATCTGTTTGGCCCACAAGTGGAGCAGGCACTGGAGGCCACTCAGAAAATCAGGACTGCTATTAAGACTGCCAGACCGGCCCTTGCCGCCCATCAGCGGGGTGGAAACCACTGACAGTTTCATAACCAGCAGTCCTTTTGTGGTAAAGGCTGAGGGACTTTTAACAAGATTCAAACTCCCTCAGCTGCAGAAGAAAATGTAGCAGAAGACACAGGACCCGAAAGCACCCAGTGCTACCTTCTGAAGACCAGGCCTATGTCCCACCTCAACTGCCCAAGGGTGAACTCCCCTTCAGCATTAGGGGGATGTCTGACTCAATTTTACAGCCAGTGGAAATCTGTCACAATGGACAAATGGGTCCTCAGAATAATTCAAGAAGGATACTATCTCAATTTCTCAGAGACCCCCTGGATCATCCACCCAAGTGACAGTCCAAGCTATCTACCTCTCAGTCAGACTTTCTTGCTTCCAAGAGTTAAGGCCTTCTGAACAACAGGGCAGTAGAAGTGGTTCCACAGGCAGAACAGAACACAGGTTTCTACTCCCATTACTTCCTGGTTCCAAATAAACAGGTGGTATGCACGTTTTCTAGACCTAAGGAAGTTAAACAAATACCTGTTCAAAGAAACATTGGAGATGATCTCGCTGGGAATGCTACTTCCTCTCATTCACCAAAATAACTGGTTGGCATCTCTGGACATGCAGGACACCTACCAGCATGTTTCTGTGCACCCAAGCCACCACAAGTACCTACACTTTGTGGCCTTGGGTCAGAGTACCATTCAAGTTCTGCCTTTTGGGCTGTCCTTGGCACCATGAATCTTTACAAAGTGCATTGCGGTACTTGCAGTGTATCTCAGAAAACTCAGAATTTAGGTGTACCCATACCTGTATGATTGGCTCCTAGCAAACCCTTCCAGACAAGGGACACAGGATGTGGTTACCACAGCTTCCAAGTGCCTCACATCCATGGGAGTTCTACTGAACCTGGAAAAATCGCAGCTTCAGCCCTCCTAGCAACTTCTCTTTATAGGAGCTCTTCTGTACACCTACAGGGCAAGAGCCTTCCTTCCAGAGGACAGGAGAAATTACATTCTCCAGATGGCTTGCTTCATCAAGGAGAATGGTTCAGTCTGAGCTCTCTCGATGGAACAGATGCTAGGTCTCATGGCATCATCTGTATTCACGGTGCCCCTAGCCCACTTGCACATGAGAACCACACAATGGATGCTCAGCACTCATTGGTCTCCAACCATTCACTCGCAATCCTTCCACATCAAAGTGACAGAGCCATTAACAAGGTCACTCACCTGGTGGACCCAGGAGGACAACCTTCTCCAGGGTTTCCCCTTTGCCCCACTTAAGATGCAGATCACCATCACCACAGATGTATCTCTGACTGGTTGGGGAGCTCACTGTCAGGACCTCCACACCCAGGATCTGTGGATCCTGGATGAGTCCCATCTGCACATAAATGTCCTAGAGATGAGAGTTGTCCTATATGCTGTCTGAGCCCTAAATGATGCCCTCTGTCACAAAGTAATATTCCTTCAGATAGACAACAAGGTGGTGATGTACTAAATCAACAAGCAGGGTGAAGCGCACTCTTACCCTCTGTGCAGAGAGACTATGAGAGTGTGAGAGTGGTATCTCAAGCATGAAGCCCTGATCCATGTAGTCTACCTGCTAGGAATCCAGAACAATCTGGTGGACTGCCTCAGCAAAAAGGAGGCGAAGCCACACGAGTGGTCTTGCGATTCAAACGTCGTGCAATCGCTATTCGAGGAGAGTGGGGCACTCGGACCTGGACCTTTTGCGTCCCTCAACACAAAACTGCCTCTATTTTGCTCCAGAAATCCAGAACCTGGCACTTTCTGTCAGAATGCATTCAGACTGTGGTGGACAATGTGCTTTCTGTACGCATTTCCTCCTCTTCTCTTAATTCATAGGGTGCTGCTCAAGTTAGAGGTGCAGGGGGGCAGCATGATTCTCATTGCCCCATACTGGCCTCGTCAGATATGGTTTATGTTAATCAATGGATTATCAGAGGTTCCTCTGAGACAACCTCCCCTACAGGCAGACCTCCTGACACAAGGTCCGGTGGTCCATCCAGCCTGTGATCCCTTCATCTCCATGCCTGGCTCCTGAGGAGATAGAAATGGTTAGGTTTAACGTCTTTCAGAGAATATCAGAAATCCTCTTAGCTGCATATAAGCCATCCACTAGGAAGACTTACATGGCAAAGTGTAAACAGTTTTCCATTTGGTGCACAAAGTCTGCCCTGGACCCTTTTGTTTGCCCTCCAAGTAAGGTTTTAGAGTACCTCCTAGACCAGTCAAATGCAGGACTGCAATACTCAACAGTAAAGGTGCACCTTTGCATGATTTCTGACTATCACAAGCCAGTACAGAATATGTTGGTGGCTCAGTTACCTTTAGTCAAGAGAGTCCTTAAAGGTATCCTGCACACTAGGCTGCCAGTAAGAAGACCGGTGGCTGCGTGGAATATCAATCTTGTGCTAGACTTGCTCATCCATAAACCTTTTGGGCCTTTAGCAACCCGCGACTTGAAGTTTCAGACCTGAAAGGCAGCCTTCCTTGTGGCCATTACCTCCACTCTCAGGGTGCCTGAAATACATGCCCATGTCACAGATCTACTGTACACAGTATTTCACAAGGAAAAGGTGGTTCTCAGAACTCACCCTAAATTCCTACCCAAAGTGGTCTCGTAATTTCACCTTAACCAGCCCTTGGTCCTCCCGACCTACTTTGCAAATTTCCAGAATGAAGGGGAATGCAGCCTTCACTCTCTGGATATAAAAAAGGTTTTGCAATTCTACATCGACAGAATAAAAGAGATTTGCAAATCCAAACAACTGTTTGTCTCATTCAGCATGGCCCAGCTGGGTCAGCCTGTTGCCATTATGTGCATTTCAGCATGGTTAGTAGCATGTCTTCACCATTGCCACTCGATGGCACTTGTCAAGCTAGAAGGCAGGATGTATACCCACTCTACCGGAGCAGTTGCGGCACCATGGCAGAGATTTGGAATGTGTCCATTGCAGACATCTGCAACGTGGCTACTTGGAGCTCTGTGCACTTTTGTGAAGCACTACACCCTGGCTGTCCATGCCAGACAGCATCCTTCTTTTGGCAGGTCAATCCTTAATGGACTTCTGTCCTAAGTGAGCACCTTTTTCCTGCCGCCCTACCGGGATTGTTTTCAGTTCGGTACTCTCCCACTAGTGTGAATGAGTGGTGGAGACTTTTAGTCAGAAAGATATGAAAATTACATACCTACCATAATTCTTGATCTTCTTGGATGAAGTCTCCACCACTCATTCACACACCCACCCACTGTCCCCCGAGCTCAATTATCCTGTTTCTGGTCTTCATGCCCTCGTTGCCTGGGCTGTGAAGACTTTGTTGAGTTGATTTTTCTTACATGGGTCATACAGACTATCTTATGTCAGGGTTAGGTTAGTTTATTAGGTTAGTTTATGCTATACCTCCTCAGTAAAAGGTCCTGAGGAGGTTGGAGAGTCAGCTGAGATAGCCTATGGAGTGTGAGCCAGCCTTGTGGTGCCATGCATGCATGGTCCTACCTAGGCACCAGCCCTCTTGAAGATTTTTGGCTCCCACTGGGTCCTAGCACCTCCAGCATAGTCCCACTAGTGTGAATGAGTGGTGGAGACTTCATCCAAGAAGATCAAGAATTACAGTAGGTACATAATTTTCATTTGTTCAGGATACAGAAAAACGTGGCGTAAATAAAAAAAAAAAAGTTAAGTTACATTGAATGCTACAGGCCCCTGGCATTTAACCCACAAATCTTGTATAAGTATTTTGAAAGATCTAATTGATTAAGCTTTTGTAAATGATCACATCAGTGAGGCAGCCTGTAGTTTCCTGAAGACCAGTCATCCCATTACACCCACTCTCTACACTCTTCCAAAGGTCCACAAGCCTGCAACTGACCCTCCTGGGTGGCCCATAGTTTCAGGGAATTGGGTCATTCAGTGAGGCTCCCTCCAGATTTGTGGACCTACACATCAAAAACAACAGTGCCCTAAATTCCTAGTTACATATAAGACAGTATGGGCATCATCAAGAAGTTAGAAGGCTTTGAATGTGGAATTTATCAGTGGCTCATGACAGACATAAACTCACTTTCTACATGTAAAAATCATGAAGAAGGAGTGAGAGCTGTTAAGTGATTTTATGACAGCTGATCTGGAACTGAGGGATGCATCACCAAGGTTTATCCTGGACCTACTGAAGTTTGTGCTGTGGCATAACTATTTCATCTTTAAAGGAAAGGTATATGTTCAGACCAGAGGCACAGCGATAGGGGCAACAATCACCCCAGCTTATGCAAATATCTTTCTGGCATGGTGGGAGGACCTGATGACTTTTGAGGACTGGAACCCCATCGCAGACACATCATTAAATGGGATTGCTTTATTAATGATGTCATACGTGTCTGGGATTGGAGATTAATGTCCATAGAAGGATTCATTCAGTGGCTTACTGCTAACAACTTAAACATCCATTGCACTTTTAATTCGAGTCTAGAACAGGCAGAATGTCTTAATATCACATTTATTTGTGGGAATAGGCCACTTAGTTAGGTGCAAACTATACAGAAAGCAATTAAGAGGAAATAGCTTGCTCTGAGCAGTGAGTTTGCACTGTACATCTCTGGTCAACAGCATCTCCTATAGCCATTTTTAGCATAAGAGAGAATTGCTCATTGGACAGCACATTTGAAAAAGAGGTAGGAATGTTGTCTACCAGATACTATGAAAGGGATTATCAGTCAAGGTAGCCCAAAAGGCTAGGAAAAAAGCCAGCCAAGTACCTAGACACTCTCTCCAGACTACAAAAAAAACAGGAGATGAGTGATCCGGCATAGATTACTTTTCTCACTGATTTTCATAGACAGTCTTTCATGGTCAGGAATATCACCAAACAGAGTTGGTCTATGTCATCTGAAGAAGAAGGAAGAAGAAGAATTGAAGGAACTCTTCACCAGGGGTTGAGAGAAACCTTTGGATGGGTTATGAACCTGTCAGATCACCTGGTGAGCAGCCACTATGTAGATAAAACTTCAAAAAAACAAGTCAGAAAACAAAGCTTTTTGACTGTTATGCCTGTAATGTGTGCAAATTTGGCCAGGAAGGTAAACATTTTACAATCCAGTCACAGGAAATGTCCATTATTAGAAGCATTTTACGAACTGCAGGAAAACTTTTGTGGTTTATGCATGTTGGTGCAGCTGTGGAAAGGTGTATGTGAGGCATACTATATGCCCTTTAAAGGAGTGAATTCAACAGCATGTACGAGCCATCCAGAAGGGCAACCGAGACAGCACGTTGGTCAAGCACTTTTGCGAATTCCACAGCTGCACCACTACCTGTTTTAATTTTTTATTATTAGACCATGTGTTGCCAAATCCAAAGTGGGGGTTGGGGGAGACAGAGTTAAAATTTTATTACAGTGGAAATTGAATCGATATTTAGGATCAAAAGTTCACACCCAAAGGAATGGAACAGTGATATGGATTGCAAATCTTTCTTGTAAATTATTGAAGGGCATATGAAATGTATCATTGTGTTGCAGTTTGTGAAGATGTAGATGCTCGAAACAACAAAATTTACGAAGTGATCCAAACTTCTCCTATCTCATAAGTTTTCTAGAAAAAAAGGAGGCATAAACCTCACAAAACTGGGTGTATAATAAGTTTCATTTGGATGTATACAAAGAAAGGATAATTATGGATGGGTCTGAGAATTAAAGGAAACCAATTATTTCTCAGGGGGGAAATAATAAAGAGTGAAAATAAAGATCAAGAATGAGTTTAACCCTCCCCTATATATAGATAGAGATATATTTTCCCTTGGAGATAAACATCCTTAGGCACCTCTTGCCCAGTATATTACTTAGCAGATACAGAGTTTTGAGCCATCTAGTACGGATAGTTACTACATATAAACCCTGCAGAAGTTATTGTCCCTGCTTAAATATGTTAAGTTTTGCCCTGGAGACATGTCTGCTCTGTTTTATATTTTTTCAATACACATTAGTATCACATTGCAACAGAATATCTGTTAAACTTGTCTACGTATAATGAGAAACTATCTAAACATTTTTAATCACCCGCATGTTGGATTTTTGTGTTGGAATGTAAGGAAAAGCGTGATTATTAAGGGAGCAACTACTGGGAGGGTACACGAGTTGGAAACAAAGGGAACTGTATTTATATCAGTTCCATACAGTGGTATTAAACAGCTGCTGATAGAACCATCTATGCATGAATGAGAGTGAAAGGAAAGTAGAAGCACCGTATGTTCACTCATGCAAGGCAAAGTGAGAAGATGAAACATGGTAGTGAGCTCCCTTACTATATATTCCTTCTTCTCCCCCCCACCCACTACCTGCACATATTTGGCACCTTAGATATTATGAAGTAAATGTGCACAAGGTGGTCAGAATCCAATACAATGAGTGTACAATAACAATATGACTGATCATAAAATGCAGTGGTAATCACAGTGCATGGTTTTCGGTAATTACAGCAAGACAATTAAAAAAATGTTTTCTAGTGACTGGTTTTAATGTGGTTTTAAACATGGATATATAACACTGTGTCTTTAAAACAGCCAGTTTAGATGAAGGTGCAACCCTAGCTGTTATACAAAGACTACTCCCTGCTTCCCTGACTGCAGGTTGAGGCCTGGGTTTAGTGTTAATAGATACTGTGGCTTCCTACCAACAGTACTGCTACAATAATGATTCCTCCACCCAGAGTAATGACTTAGTGAGTTATGACCTAATCTAATACAGCCCTCTGGGAAGCTATATTTACCCACAGTCCCTAGTGGCTCTTCAAACAGAGTTTCACAATCACAGTATATGACCATCAGTGCACAGTTGCTCAAAAGCATTAATGATATGTTCAGGTGTACCACACTTTCCAACTGGGTTTGGTCTCCTGACCTATGCCCTGTGCCCGCTGTAATGAAACAGTTTCAACAATAACCATATACTGTTACAGTTACTTTCAAGTAGTTCAATAAAGGCAGACCAAGTAATGATATGCTTATGGGTCAGGTTACCTTTAAAAAGCAAATCAGATTTATTAAGGGGACTTGAATAAGAGAGGGGCAAAACTTAAGGCAAACAATTACTGTACTGAAGTCAAATAGATTGCGATTACTGTTTATCAATTTAGTCTCTGAATATATCAGTTTATCATACAGCTGAGTACCCAGGGTGGAAGTGGGAGCAGGCCTGAGCGTTGCCTGGGTAGGCTGGCGTTGCAACTGGTTGGGGCCCTTGATGGAAGAAAAGGCATTATACCCTCTTTCTGGGAGTGCAGCCACAATGCACTAGGCACATTTAGCCACCATGGGGCTCATCCAGCCATGGCTGTTGGATACCGGTGAGAGTGGGTCAGGGAAGTATAACCAGTGGCCGTCCTTCGGGAGGAGATTGGTTTAGTGGGAATACAAATTGGAGAGAGTCTACTCCTGGAAACATATACTTTGTTATTACCAATAATGAAGTAGGGCTTCTTTAAAAATAATTTTAGGTTTTCATGACGGAACTGAAAAATGCAATGCAATTGTTATTTGACATGTGTCAAATTGTAATGAGCAGTGAATAATGTGGCCAGTTGGAAATGGAACACAGACCCCTGGAATGCCGTTCTCTGGCTAGCCAGAGCCCCGTCAGTTAATTCTTCTCCCAGCTAATTCTCCTTTTCTAATGGTGTTCTGGGGACCTGGGTTCACTGCTAGGTAAAGAGAGTTGTTTCATATGTAAGCAGTGTGTAATGGCGGTGGGAGTACTGGCATGTTGAGCTGTAATTGTTTAAATCCCTGGTGCATATATTGAAATGCAAATTGAGGCACAGGTAAGAAGTAAAGTTTATAAGTTCCCATTACTCTGAAGATAAAAATAGTAGAAATGGAACTTTTACAAAAACGGATCTCTTCTTTCTTTTGACTTGTAGAAAGAAATGAAATCATTGTTTCTAAAGTGAGCTCCTTTGATCACGAACATTCTGCATTTTGGAACAAACACAGTAAGAGGTTGAAACATTTAAAGAATAATATATAGAGAAGTTGAAACTAGTAGACATGGTAATTTTACAAAAACGGAGCTCTCTCTTTGGATTTGTAGCAAGCACTGAAAGCGCTTATTTTATAAGAGAGTCCCATGTCAAGAATAGTCTGAAACTTGGAACTATTAATAATAAGAATTCAAAATATTTAAAGAAATTACATAAAGAATGATAAAACTGTGTGGAATGTCTTACTAAGTATATTTTTTTATTTAAACAGAGACACGTAGAAGACAAAGGACTTAATGCTCAACACTCCCCCATCAGACACGCTGACTTTTGCTGACATTTAAGGATATGTCTATGATATGCACAGGTGAGTTCCACCTGAGAAGAAAGTTTAATGATAATATTTAGGTAAATACAAAGTTTTATAAATAAATAACTAAAAATAAGGAAAATATAGAATGCAGATTAAAATAAAAATTGTTTTTTGCTTTTCACTTTTATTCAGATATTAATAAGAAAGCTTCAGGTCTGATGAAGGAACTGACTGAGTTCTGAAACGTTACAAAAAATAAAAGTCTAAAAGGAGCAGTTGAAATAATATGGAAACACATGGGTATAATAAAGAAAACTTGAAGAAGAATTTTGCTTGATTTATTCAGGGTAGAGTGAGACTTTTCTTTTTGACTTTCTCATATTTATCCGCATAGTCTCACTCCTCTGTTCTTTTTTCCAAAAATATTTCTTTGAAAAATACAAAGATAAACTGAAAAGGAACCTTGGAAGACTAACAAGTGGAAGTGGTTCACTACTAATAAGGCCACATTGTTTACTGTACTGCTTTAGGAAGGTGAAGATGGGTAGTCTGGTGAGCCAAGCGGTCCTTATCACTGTCAAATTCTTTTTTTTGTTATTATGTAAGCAGTATGCCATGACGGGGTGTGGGTTTTCCTATCTATTTTATAAAATGTCTCAAATGTGTAGCAGTAGGGACTAATGGTGTGCCAGAACTGGTTCCTGGATTCTTCAATTTAGATTCATAGATATTTGTCAGCAGAAAAGGACCGTACTGGCCCATCGAGTCTGTCCAAGCCCCACCCCCACATTACTTGCCCCCCATAGCCAACCCCTTGTGTTTGTGCATGCCCTTTGAATCCCTCCACTGTTCCGGCCCCCACCACCTCCTCCGGGAGACTGTTCCAAGGCTCTACCACCCTCTTAAAATGTTCCATGAAGATGTTGAGTCTTGCAATATTGTGATGTGGTAAGAAGCAAGTGTCATGTTGGAAAGTCACATCTAGAAATATAGTATTTAATCCCTTCTGTATGTTTCTGGTTTGCTTTGACATATGTAGTTTATTTTATTAAGGTATTCTGGACAACACTATACCAGTGGTTGAAGCTTAGGTTTTGGAATCATCAGATCGCTAAAAAAGCTGGAAGGGTGGTCCAAGTGTGGCATCTGAAATTTAATGCTAAGAAGTGCAAAGTTACACACATAGGCACTAGGTAGGGGTATTCGGAGGATGTGTTATTGGATGGGGTAAAAAAATGATGGTGAACACAGAGGAACTGGACTTAAAGCAACACTATTTGCTAGTCACCATGTCGTTTTTTAATCAGCATTCAGCAATAATGCTTGTCTGTCAGGATACCCATTTTTCTTTTCATTTTCTGTCCTTCCTGAACTTTGTAGTTTTTAAAACTTCCCACTACACTGCCATGCTCACTATGGAAAAATATAATAATGTCTTAGCATAGTGCTGTGCTGTTTAGCATTAGAAACATCTGGTAACACCATCCTAATACGGTACATCCACATTATGAATCTAGCATGCACATTCAACAGGTGACCTCAAAGATGGAGATTTTTTAAAATTGCGAGTGGCTGCCATCTTTAATGATGTGTCACTAATTACAAAATTAGCTATACAAGCTGTTTTAACAATATCTGAAAAAACTAAAACTATACAGATGAATCAATTATGTCAGAAATATATTTTGCTAAAAAAAAACTATATGATACCATTTTTCTGACTAACAAATACTGCTGCTTTAAGCATCATAAAAAATAAATTGATCATCAGAAGCCATTGTCCTAGTGCACCAATGCACTTGGGAAGGCAAACAGGATGCTGGGATGTATAAGGAGGGGTGGGGGTAAGAAGTCATTCTGTTCATCCTTGGTGAGGCTGCACCTGAACTGTTGTGTCCAGTTCTGGAGCTCATACATGAGAAAGGGTAAGGACCATATGGTGTTAAATGTCAAGCTACAAGGATGGTTCAGTGTCAGCAGAGGAGCACCAGCTCAGTCTGGACATGCTAGAGGCTGGGGAGAGGGGACATTATACAGTAGCCCCTCGCTATAACGAACACATTTGGAGCTGTAACATGAGTTTGTTACAGCTCATTGTTCATTTACATTGATGGATGCTTGTTTCCTGCATTTATGGCAGCTTTGCTTTATACACTGCATCCCACCGGCACATTTTCCTGGCTGCTTCAGAGATGGTCATGCTACCCAACACTCCCTTAAATGGAAAACAAATTTGATCTAAATTAAGATGACCCAGAAGGTTGGGATGGAAGGTGCCACAAGACACATTATGTGCTATCGTGAAATGTAAGCCTAAGCACCTTGGCCCGCTGACAAAGAGGTGGTCTATGCCTTGAAGCGCTAGGGTAGGTTTCGCTTGGCTTATTGTCATTTGCTGTTTTAGCCCTGCAATCAGGGTTGATTTCAGATATTTATGGGACATTGACACACTGGGTAGAAAAGTAAGGGTCCAATGAAAAAATGTGTCATATTGTTCAACGGGCCCTGAGTCCTAAAACAGCAACTTAAACCCTCTATAACAGTGAACAGGTTGTCCCCAAGGTAGAAGAAAAGGTGGGTCAAAATTAAAAACTGTGTGGGGAATTGTCCCAGTCCCCCACGCAAAAATGAACCTAGGCAATGATTGTGCCATAGAGTACTAGATATTGAAACTGAATACAGATCTCTGCAGTAACTGTTCTTCTGTGAGGGCTCCTTTTAATGTGTCTCGTCTTCCCTCTTGTCTGGGATATATTAGGAGCACCCAGTTTTACTGGGGCCAGCACACATCTCTGCTACATTAGGTGGCCTGTTACAGACAGAAGAGAGGCACAGGAGGAGAAAATGTTAGCAGGAGGAAACAGTGTTAGCTGTAGTAAGTATGAGCTAAAAGGTTAGATATCCTTGTTGGTTTGTTGCTGGCATAGTTTCTTTGATTCGGTTTGGTAAAATTACAGTTCTGTCTAGTCCCAAGCAGACAATTTGGTTTTCATAGCCATGAACTTAATTTGTAATAGCCAAATGTTCGTTAAAGTGATGTATGTTATAGCAAGGGAGCATGGTAGAAGCCTTTAAATGCATCGGGGGAGCAAACCGAGTAGAGTGTCACAACTAACAGTCAGGCACAGTCATAAGCTGATTGGGGGGTAGATTCAGGAAGGATACAAGAAAACATCACGGAAGGAGTGGTGGATAGATAGAACAGTCTTTATTGCAAATTTTTTTATTAGGGAAGACCTACTGAGCTGATAGCTGCTTATTTCCAGATGTGTTCTGGGATTGGGGAGGTAGAGGAGTACATTTTAATAAGGTGCAATAAATTAGCTAACAAAGCAGTGGTGCAAAATGCAAATACAAGAATCACAGTAGGTACAGTTCACATGACTGACAGAACAGGCCACAGAGCTTTCCCTAGTAAGTGAATAAAGATATGTCATGGAAAGGTGAGGAGAAAATAGCTGCCTTTAGGAGGTACAAAAACAGGGAGGAGTACCTGAAGGGCTAAAGAAGGTGACAAGGGCAATAAGGGCAACTACAAGCTCAGGCTGGCGTAGAACATTAAAAGGGTCAGAAGGACTTCTTCAGGTACATCAGCGAGAAAAGGAGCTGTAAGGACGATATAGTAAGGATTAGGAAGGAGGGGGGTGGGTGGAAGCAGGGGGTAATAAGGCAGAGGTGCTAAACAATTACTTCTGCTCGGTATTTACTAAGGAGAAGGGGGGTGATACCCAATGGGGTAGGGAGGGCAGGAATGGAAGGGAAGGGGATGACGGATGGGGAAATCATGTAGGACAGGGTTCTGGAGGGGTTGAGGGCACTGAGGGTGGATAAGATGCCAGGTCCAGACGGCATCCACCCCAGGGTACTGAAGGAGCTGGCAAAGGTCCTGGTGGGGCCTTTGGCAGACTTATTCAATACCTCACTACACTCAGGGCGTGTACCTGAGGATTGGAGGATGGCTCATGTGGTGCCCCACCACAAGAGTGGCCCCAAGGATGAACCAGGGAACTACAGACCAGTGAGCCTCACATCCATTGTGGGTAAGCTAATGGAGACTATCCTGAAGGAGGCGCTGGTGTCTCTCTGGAGGCCAAAGGGCTGCAGGACAGCAGACAACATGGCTTCATAAGTGGCAGATCCTGCCAAACCAATCTGGTGGAGTTCTATGACTGAGTAATGAGGCAATTGGACAGGGGCCATGCAGTGGATGTCTTGTACCTGGACTTCAGTAAGGCATTCGACTTGCTACCGCATGGAAGGCTGGGAAGTAAGTTAGAAGGCACGGGGTGGGTGCAAAGCTGGTGAGATGGGTAGGGAACTGGCTTCAGAGAAGGCAACAGAGTGTGGTGGTGGGTGGGGAGCTCTCATCCCCAAGGGTAGTAATGAGCAGTGTTCCGCAGGGCTCGGTGTTGGGACCAGTGTTGTTTGGTATATTCATTGCAGACATATCATTGGGTATCAAGAGCAAGACCAGTCTGTTTGCTGAGCGACACCCAGAGGGAGTGGGTGGATGACCTAGGGGATGGCAAGGGTTGAGGATGATCTGGCAGAGCTGGAAACCTGGTCGGACATCTGGCAACTGAGGTTCAGTGCCAAAAGTGCAAGGTGCTGCATTTTGGGGTGAAAAGCCCAAGGAGGAGTTACCAGGGAGTGCAGCAAGCTGAGACAGAGGAGGAGAAGGATCTGGGGGTGCTCATTACAGGTCAATGAACATCTTGTCATAATGTAGGAAGGCAGTTGCAAAGGCCAACAAAATGCTGGGTTGCACTGCAAGGGGTATATCCTCAAGGAGGAGGGAGGCGATTCTGCTACTGTATAGATCATTAGTTAGACTGCACCTGGAGTACTGCTTGCAGTACTGGCGCCCGTATCTGAAGAGGACATTAAGTTATGGGAGGGTGTAGTGCGGGGTGACAAAGATGATCCAGGGCTGGGGACATACCATACAAGAAGAGGCTGAGAGAGTTGAACATGCACTCACTGGAGGAGAGGAGGACGGGGAGGATATGAGAGAAACCTTCAAGTACATGAAAGGAATAAAGATAGGTACAGAGGGACTGTTCAAAGTAAGGGAGGAGGGACACCTGGGGCCATGATATGAGACTGGAGGAGATGAAGAGACACTTTTTTATGGAGGGTGGTAGCTGGGTGGAATGTGTTGCACGGTGGAAGTGGTATCCAGTAGAACAGTGGGCTGCTTCAAAAGGGTCTGGGACATGGCAGGGAGGATCAAGAGAGTGGGAGGGGAGGAGGGAAGCTGCAGAATAGGAGTGCTAGCTGCACACTCGAGCAGACTTGATAGACGACTAGGCCTTTGTCTGCTGGCAAATTTTGTATGTTCAAGTACATATAGATGAAACAACTTTGCATTCAGCACACACTTGTAATCCCTGCTGGATGGCCTGTAATAACAGTTAACTTTAACCCCAAACTTAAGGAGCAAATCATCTGACACAAACATTTATTGATTGTTGCAGGGGACTACCCTGGTAGTACTCACTACACCCAGACAGGCAGAAGACCACTGGAGCTGCTGGCTTTCCAGAATGCTGATGGGGAGTGGGGCGACACGACTCACCTCCACTTCATGGCCTTTCCCTGTAGGTGTCCACAACCTTCGATTTGATTGTCCGCAGGGGCAGAGTCCCTAAGACTGGTCTCACTCTCTCTAGGAAGATGACTGGTCTGGTGCAGGAACAGTCTCTTTGGGCCGATAGTGGCATAAGCCCAACACTGGGAACTTAAAGTGATGAACCATTTAAACTTGCTCTTTTGATTGCTTGGAGTCTTCTCTGCAGTCACTGAGGAACACCCATGGTGGTCTCTTCCTCTTGTGCTTGACAACGGACAATTTTCACAGAAGCAGGCTCCACTTTCATCAGGAGTCCCTAGAGCAATCTCTTACAACAGTCGGTCCCACTTTGGGACAGTTCAGAAACAAGTATTTTCTCTCTGGTATAAAACAAGCTTTCCAGATCAGTGTCCATGGCCAAGAAACCAACTTTCTGCTTTTAGGCAGCCTTTAGTCCAATCAACCCTCTCAGGAGTTGAAATCTACTGCAAGGAGGCAAGCCAGGCCTTTTCCTCTGCATTCCTCTCAGCCCACTTACAGGCTGCTTCCTTCTCAGTGGTTCAAGCTGAATTCCCAGCTTAATTGCCGCAACAGTCTTCTTCTCTGTTTTTAGGCAGTCTGAGTTCTCTAAGTCCTGCAGGAAGCAAAACTGGCCCTTTCCTCTGCGAAGTGCAGCTATGACACACTTTGTTCTCTTCATTTTGAGGACTTGAGCAGGACTGACCTGTTTACACACAGTTCCAACTGAAGGATCAGGATCTCTGTATTCCAGTTGGCTACCTGCACTGTCAGTCACAGTCTGAGAGCTCCCATTGGTTAATTTAGGTGCCAACAAGGAAAGTTCACAGTTTCACCCACAAGGCACTGTAATAATGACCCCTTGAGGACCCCTTGATTCCGATCGGTCCAAATGCAAGAGTCCCAGGCCAAACATGGTGGCTCCCATGCCAGAGGAATAGACAGGCAATGTAAACAACTTATTTATTCAATAACAGCAAGACTTAAAGAGTAAATATTTATAGCACATGAAAGGGCTCCTTCTGCTCTGTAATCAATGGCATATTGGAGTAGATTAGGGCTTTGCCTGGTTGGTTGCAAGCTCCATTGTACTCGGACCCAGCCCAGGCTATTTACACCTTACAACACTGCCTGGAGCTCTTAAAGGGCCAGTGTGGCAGCATAGCTCTGCACACTCACGCAGGACACATCAGAATATCACTGTACATGAATTTGCTTTCTCTTTCTGGATATCTGCCAGGCAGTGGGCATCAGCAGGAGCCCAAGGAGATACCTGTAGGTAAGCCCCGGATTTGGGGGTGCAAAGGTATATACAGTGCATTTTTGAATTGATGACAACTATGGGCATCTGTATTTATTTATTAATGAACTTATGATTATGTAAATGATTGAGGTTGTAAAACCATGTGATTATTCACTAAGCACCTCCCCGATGAAGTCATGAATTGGCACCTAACTAGAGGTGTTTGGAAGGTGAAGTTTTGCTTCAAATAGAATCACTATAATCTGGCTGCAGTGTGTGCACCATTCCTATTTTTTTTAATTTTGGAGGTAGGATCATCCAGATATATGATGTGAAATTGGGGTGGAGGCTGCAATTTGGCCACTCCCAATGGCCAGATGGTATATTTAAAAAAAAAAAGTATGAAGAGGGGAAAAGGAATCACCAGCCTTATCTACTTCACCAGTGGTGGCAAGTTTGTTCCCTCCGAAACAGGAAAATAAGGGTCTCAAAGGAAAGCAGGTGCAGTAATTGGGAGGAGCTGGCACAAGACATTCCCAACTCTAGGGGGCGTGAGCTCACTCCTTATTGATTGCCAGGGGTCTTACTCAACTGACCAATCAGCTGATGAGTAGGGATGGCTAAAGGGCTGGAGGAGGCATAGCTCAAGGACATTCTGTCTTGCCTTTCCTCCTCAAGCTGACAAGGGTGCTGTGGGTGGTTTCTGTCACAGGCAACTCCTCCTGTCAGGACTGAAGAAAATAGTGTAGAAAAAAATGAAAGTGACAGGTTAGACAGTCATGGGGCTACCGCAGCCAATCTTGGGCAAAAAAAACAAAACAAAAAAAAAACAATTTAGACAGGAAAAGTTCAGTCACATTAATTTTTTACAGAAATACTTTGACCTTGATAGTTCAATTTAAGGAGGTGTGAGGGGAAGTCCGTAGTCAGTTAACTGTTCAAGACATCCTTGAATAATTTATTATTTTAATCAATTAAAAGTTTTAGGTAGGGGATTCACCTGCTCATGGGAGGACCTGAAGAGGTCCAGAAGTCTAGCAAAGCCAGAAGACCGGAGGACCAGAAGAGGATTGAAGGTGCAGCAGAGCCATCAAAAGGACCTGGAATACAACGACTCATCACCCCTGGCCAGGACAGCCCATCAGACATCAGAGTCACCATCACCATCAAAGACAGCACCCATTTGGGACTGAGGTAGAAGGGACTGTGCCCTTAGACAGAGAGATGCTGAAGTGACTCTGGGGCATTTTGCTACTTCGGTGGTGGAGTTTAAAGTTCTGATCGCTGCAGTAACTGATGGGAGAGATCTTTTGTCAGGGGAAAGAAAAGTATTAATCAGATTGTGCAAATGTTTATTGAATAGGCTGTGCGGCCATTAGCTTAGTAGTTGACAGAGCCATTGCCTGACATTAAAAATAAATCTGCTCTATCTTTGAAAGTGATCTCCCACCTCTATGGTATTTCCTGTTACCATTGTCTAAATATTTGACCAGTCCTTGTAACTAACCTTCCTTGCAGCTAGCCAGATGCCATCACCCAGGCAGGTGATAGTAGGGTGTAGGCAGGTGTGTTAAACTGAAATACATTCTAAAGGTTATATGCACTCTGTGTATTGTGATGCACTTGTCTTATGAACTGCATATCCTTCCTTAGTACTATGCTGATCTGAGTCCCACTAGAGCCCCTAGTAAGCCACTTGAAATTGCACAATTGCAATTTTCTACGCTCTTTTGTGCTATTACCGTGATGTGGGTTTAAACTGATGAAAGGTGATTTGCATACCAGAGGGATACTAAAGGGAGTTAGATATTTTGTAGCCAGCTCCCTGACGAAGCTCCAGTAAGTGAAGTGACAGGGCACATAGCTGGCAGTTGGCACGTCATGAGGTGGGGGTTTTCATCACCAACTGTATTTGTTTTGACTGTAGTCTCTATACTGATGTAGTATCAGAAGAAATCTATTTTTGGCATGAATTCTACAGTCGAAGTTTTGTGTAGCTACAAGTGCATGCATACATATTCTGCACATAAAAGAGAAGAGGAAGGCAAGGGAGGGATATTGAGGATAATGGTAACAGTGTGTGTGTGTATGGGGAGAACTGCACAGAAGAGGACCAAGAAAAGCAGACACCCTGAACAGGTACTTCTGCTCAGTCTTCTCAGTGAAGGAGGGGACAGACCACCTGGGAGCAAACAGAATGGGGGGGCAGTAGCATAGCAAATTCCCAGAGGTCCTGGTTGCAAGGTGATGTTACAGGGCCCCTCCCCAGTTTTAAATAAACATCAAAATTATGATTTGGGCCCCTCAAACCTCATGGGCCTGGGTGCCACTGCACCCCCTGCAC
The DNA here is from genome assembly GCA_016271365.2 of Neoceratodus forsteri. Taxonomy (NCBI): domain Eukaryota; kingdom Metazoa; phylum Chordata; order Ceratodontiformes; family Ceratodontidae; genus Neoceratodus; species Neoceratodus forsteri. The sequence goes on from JADMNL010000027.1 coordinate 48,852,416, forward strand.
CCTTGCAGCTATGCCCCTGGGGGAGTGGACACAAGACCATTTTCAGAGGAAACAGTCCTGAATGGACCTGCAGTTTTGAAAGTGGACAAAGCTATGGGACCGGATGGAATACACCCAAGCATACTAAAGGGACTTGGGGAGGCATTAACTGCCCCACTGATGGCCTTATTCAACAGCTTTCTGGAAACAGGAGTGGTTCTGGAGAACTTGAAAAGAGCTGACATGGTTCCTCTACATAGAAGCAGCAGCAGGGAGGAAGCTATCAACTATAGGCTGGTCAGTCTAATCTCACCAGTGGGATATTAAGAAACCCCATTAAAGGAAGGTTGGTAGAGTATCTTGAATCAAAGGGCTGCAAGACCACAGTCAGCATGGATTAATGGGAGAGGGTTGGGAGGCCATGCCATATGACTCTGATTGATTTCTTCAACTGGGTGACAGAGAAATAGATCAGGGAGGGCAGTGGACATGGCCTCTTTGGACTTTAGTGAGGGCTTTGACACTGTGCCGCACAGGAAACAGATAAAGAAATTGAGCATCCTAGGGGTGAGATCCAAAGTGGGGAAGTTGCCTTAGAAGCTAGTTAATGGATAGGTGATAGAGAGTGGTGGTTAACGGCATTCACTGTCATGATAGGAGAGTGACCAGTGGGGTGCCCCAGGGATCAGTTCTTGGAGGACTGTTCCTCTTCAATATCTTCATAACTGACATTGAAGAAGAACTGGAAAGGAAGGTATTTCTTTTTGCAGATGACACCAAAATCTATAATGGGTTGTCACTCTGGAGGCATGGAGACCTGTGTATGGATCTTGGGGAAACTTCAGGGTGGTTGAAGGCATGGCAGTTGGGGTTCAGTGCATAAAATTGCAAACTCATGCACTTGGGCACTGGAACCCAGGAGCACAGTATAGGATGGGGGAGGTACTGACAGTAACAAGTAAGAAACTTGGAGTTATATCAGATGACCTCAAAGTGGCAGGACAGTGTAGCAAAGCACCGGGTAGGACCAGTATGATACTGGGATGCATATGGAAAGTATCTCCAGCAGGAGGAGGTGATGTTGCCACTATATTGCTTTCTAGTGAGGACCCCACCTGGAGTATTATGTCCAGTTCTGGCAGCTGCACCTCAGAAAGGACATAGGGTAGAAGCAGTCCAGGAGGGCAACTAAAATGGTGCAGGGGTTGTATCAATAGCCCTATGAGGAGTGAGTGAAGTATTTCAACATGTACACCTTGGAAGAGAAGAACAAGAGGGACATGACAGAGCCTAGATGTACCTCACAATTGTAAATAGGGTGCAGGACAGGGAGTTTCTTTCATGAGAGAGAGCACAATGGTCAGAGAGCAAGCGGTGAAGCCAGGAAGAAGTTTGAGAAATACTACTTCACTGAAAGGTTATAGATACCTAGAACAGACTGCCAGCAGAAAGTGAACAAGAGCCAAAAAATAGTAGGGGGTCTTCAAGCATGCATGGAATAGACATAGGGGATATTAATAAATAGGCAGGGAGGAGGGAGGTTGCCAGAGATCAGTTATGGTCTGCGGAGACAGACTAGGCAGGGACCATCTAAGCAGACTGGGTGGGCCAAGTGATCCTGTCCTGCTGATAAATTTTATGTTTTTTTGGTGAACCTCTGGAATAACCTTCCAGTGGGGATAGTGGACATGAAGATAATGCAGGCCATGAAGGTAAGCCTGAAACATTTCTTCTTACCATCAGAGTCACTGGATACCTTGGTTGGAAGGGTGCGTATGGCTTGGTCAGGTCCCGACTACATAAAAGACCTCCTGCTCCCATACAGTACTATTCAGTCAACTGATCAGCAATTGAGAACCTGTTGGTTGTTCCATATGCTCTCTGAAGTCCTCTGGAGATGGGGCTTTTTCTGTGGTGGCCCCACATGTAGTATGTGGAACTCTTTGCTGAACCAACTGTGAAAGATCTCCTCTGTTGGTGCTTTTAAAGGGGCCCTAAAGACTTATCTCTTTTCCCTGGAATTTGAGGCTCATTTTAATACAAAATGTTTTATTTGATGCATATAGGGCAAGATTACTGTAATACTCTGATGTATGTGTTTTATGCATGTTTTAAATTGTGAATTGTTTTGTTTTAATGTAAAGCATGTTGAGCCTTAGGGATGAGATGCTACATGAAATGAAAGTTGCTTGCGACTGTGACAGAAATGGGAAGGAAGGGTAGATGGCTTGGATTTTAGGCTGTTATTTTTGCCGTCTGGAAAAACACACACACACACACACTAGGATTCCACTGTCTACCAGCATCTAGATAAGAGCTGAGTAATAAATCTCAGACACAGTGACCAAAAAGGGAGCGGACATACACACAGACACACACTCCGTAGAGTTTAAAGGATTGGATCACTCAGAAATAAACTTAATGTTAAAATCGAATATAATTGGACAACTGATAGGTGTTCAGTCTGATTGGGACAATTAAATACATACATGGTAAATGGTTGGTGCATTCAAAGGGAACAAGAATCACCTATTCTCAAGAAAGAATATAAGATGTTGGAAGGCAGTTATTGGGGTTGTTGTTGCTCTTGGAGTTGCTGAGAAGTTACAACGAGGGCCAAGACTGGAGCCTACCCTTCTAGCTAAGTCTGTGGAGCTGGCAGAGGGCATAGGGTCCAGTTTCTCTTTATGGTTAGGGCAGGGTAAGAATAATAATAGCATATCTCAGTAATAGCCTTTTTCTTTTGTCATCTGTTATTTAAAAACATTTGTTTACTTTTCCTGTAACAGTGTTATTCTCTTGTGTTAAACATGTATATCCTGTGATGCAACCTGTGACATTCTGTTAAGTAAAGAGATATTTATTTACTCAACGGTTGTGGTTGTGAGTTAAATTATTTCTAAGGTATTGTAAGGTTTCCACCGGCTGAGGCAAACTGTTTAGCATCCACAACCTGAGAGATATACTACCAGGCTTTGATCTGTGCAATTGCAGGTTTGACCTCCCAGTTCTGTGCATGTGGAAGTTTGGTGCTGGGCAAACCCAGCTGGTGACAGTCAATACCCAAAGGCAGACACCTCCCTGAAAGCTGTTACAGCCCAGAGAGAGAGAGAGAGGTGGATTGTCACAAATTGGTAGCAGTGGGATGACTGCGGACTTTCTAGCACACTGAATACAGAGTTTGCCAGTGGAACTTTTACCTTAGCAGTTACAAAACAGGATATATAAGAGAGTACACTTGTATGACTGTTTTGTTTCTAGTTAGCATAGTGTAGTGTAGGTTGAGAGAATGAGCTCCATGGAGTACAGCTCACTTACTGTGCAACAGTTTTGTGAAAAGTGCCAGGAAAGGGGATTCAGCTTGAAGGTCTAAAACAGAAGAAAGAATGAAGACCTCATAGCGCCTGGTGGCACATGACCAGAAGCAGACAATCCTTGGGGATGAGTCAGGAGTTGGAGTAGCAGATTCCCAAATCAGCTTGATGCCCTGCGATTGCAGTTGTAGCTGGAGGTGCAAAGACTGGATACAGAGGTGAGAAAGCTGGACTTTGAGACAAGAAGACTGGAAGCAGAGATGAGAAGAGTGGATGCAGAGAAAGAACTGTAGGCCAAATGGCAGGAGGACAGAGAAAAAGAACATCAGGAAAGAGAAAAAGAATGCCAACATAACATCCAGAGACAGCAGCATGAGAGGGAAATCATGACCCTGAGCAACTAGCAAAACGTGAGTAATGGTGGAGTGAGTTTCCTCATGAAGCCAAAATTAATTCTAAATTGTTTCCTCAGTTTAGAGAGGGAGATGATCCTGATCTATTTTTAAGATCATTTGAGAGAGTATGTGAGCAATTTCAATTGGCGAAGGCTTTGTGGTCAACTTATCTCACACCCTTACTTACGGGGAAGGCTTTTCAGGCATTTACTAAAATGAGTGATAAAGACTGTGTTGATTATGATAAGGTCAAAACAGTGTTGTTAAAATGTTTTGAATTAACTCCTGAGGCTTACAGAAGGAAATTTAGGGAGTTAAAGAAAAGCCCAGAAGAACGTTATGTGGAATTGTGAGTTCAATTGTGTACTTACCTTGACAGATGGGTGGATGGGGCAAAAGCAGACACTGTGGAGCTAATCAAAGATTTGCTTGTGAGGGAACAATTTCTTAAAATTGTACTTAAGGATCTGCGTGTATGGCTCTTAGGGCATGTAGCTCTTCAAAGGAGGTGGCAGCAAGCTCTGACATGTACGTGGCTAGCAGGCCATACACACAGCGTAAGTCTCATGGTGGGGGGGCAGCACATGGTTCTAAGGGGTCCATGGGGGGCAGTCCAAAGGAACCAGCCTGCACCTGAGCCCAAAGCAAAACCCTCTGGTTCTAAAGGGGCCCAAGAGATAGGACCCAGGAAATATCATATTTGCAATCAAGTGGGGCACTTGAGATATAACTGCCCCCAGAAAATGGCTAAGGGGTAAAGACCTGGAGGAGAGGGTGACCAAAATAGCACTGGTCTGTTGGTGTGGTGTGTGCAGCCTGAAGAACTACTGTCCTCCGACACGAATATACACCCCATTAGTCAGTGGGACTGTAACCCAGGGACTGAGGGATACAGGCACTTACATCTCCCTGGTGAGGCAGGATCTAATCCAGGCAGAGTAGATGTTGCCAAGGAAATACTCCAAAATCTGGAGAGTCACAGCACCCTCAGTCCAAATACCAATGGCTTGAGTCTTCCTGAGCTGGGAGGGGGGGCCATGGAGAAAAGGAGGTGGGGGTCGTAGGGGACCTCTCCATAAATGTGATCATGGGGAAAGATTTTGACCACAGGGAATCTCTGGTGTGTGTTGCAACCTGCAGCCAGGCAAAAGGGCAAGCTTCTGAGGGTGAAGAGGGGGTGACTCAATGTGGTTCAGCCCCTTCCTCAGCAGCTGAGGAAGTGGCTAGCATGGGGGAGGAGCTGGCTAAAAGCAGCAGTCCTGAACCCCAGCAACAAATGGAGGAGCCCACAGGACTTCCTTCTGAAGGGGCACTGGGAAGGGTCAGACAAGGGCAGCTGAGCATTGCACAGCGGACGGATTCTACCTTGCGAAAACTGAGGGAAATTGCTAATATTGATGAGGGTCGTCAGGGAGGTAAAGAGTCAGTTTATTGGGACAATGGGCTGCTGTACAGAGAATGTACAGCAGAGGAAGGGCCAGATGGTGAGTTGCTCCAGCAGCTGGTAGTCCCTAAGGTTCACCACCAGCAGCTTTTGGCACTTGCCCATAATATCCCTTTTTCAGGCCACTTAGGTGTGAGGCGCATGAAAAGTGGCTGACCAACAATTTCTTCTAGCCTGGTATTGGCAAGGATGTGGCAAATTACTGTAGGACTTGTCCACAGTGCCAGAGGGTGGGAGAAAATGGGGGACAAGGCCAAGGCAGCTTTGGTGCCCCTGCTCATTATTGATGAACCCTTCAAGAGGGTCGCTGTGGACAGAATGGGGACACTAAGCACCCTAAGTCACACTGGCAAGTGGTATTTTCTGGTGGTAGTCGACTATGCCACAAGATACCCAGAGGCAGTGGCCCTATTGTCCTCTAAGCCGGAACCTGTGGCTGATGCACTGTTGAGAATATTTAGCTGGGTGGGCTTTCCCCAGGACATACTGACAAATCAGGGTGCCAATTTCTTGTCACGGTTAATGAGTAGTTTGTGGGAGAAGTGTGGGGTAAAGCAGCTCAAAATGTCCCCATACCACCCCCAAACTAATGGTCTGGTGGAGTGATTTAATTCAGCCTTTAAGACCATGCTAAGGACTTTTGCTGACCAGCATAAGAGGGATTGGGACAAATATTTGCCTCATCTCCTGTTTGCATACAGGGAAGTCTCACAGGAGTCCACAAGGTTCTCACCTTTTGAGTTCCTGTTTGGCCATAGGGTGAGGGGGCCCCTAGATTTGATTTGGGATGAATGGGAGGGTGACCGTGCCTCCCAAGGGGAGTCTGTTGTGGAATATCTCCTGAACTTCAGGACCCACCTTAAGGAACTCATGGGGCTTGCTCAGGAGCACTTGGCCACTGTGCAACTGGGCAGAAAATCTGGTATGACCACGGGGCCCAAGCCAGAGAATACAAGGTGGAACAGCGAGTGATGGCACTTATCCCTGTCCAACAGAATAAACTACAGGCAGCATGTGTGGGGCCATTCTCCATCGTCCAAAAGGTTGGTGATGTCAATTACATGATAGAGCTACCGGGTAGGAGATGCAGGCAAAAGGTGTATCATGTTAACATGCTGAAGCCCTACTATGAGAGAGAGGAATTGGTCCTTGCCATGTGCAGCACCCCAGAAGAGGAAATTGAGGCTGATCCTCTGGTGGACCTGCTCGGGGAGGCCTGGGTCACATCCTCCATGGGCAACCTTACCCTCTCCAAACTGCTGACACCAGCCCAGGTGCAGGAGATTCGGGGTGTGTTGAAAGAATTTGAGGACATGTTCACAGGGAAACCAGGGTACAACATGCTGACAGAGCATCATGTGGATACTGGGACCCAGGTGCCCTTGAAACAGTCTCCCTACAGGGTATCTGAGCAGCTTAAGCAGATTGTGAAAGAAGTGCTCAAGAAGATGCTGGAACTTGGAGTAATCCAGGAATCTAGTAGCCTCTGGGCCTTGCCCATAGTATTTATCCCAAGAAGGACAGTACCACACGATTCTGCGTTGACTAGCAGAGGCTTAATAGCTGCATGGAATCTGACACCTATCCCATGCCCAGAACTGATGAGGCCCTGGAGCGACTAGGGGGGAGCCAAGTATCTGACCACAGTAGACCTAACAAAAGGCTACTGGCAGGTACCTCTGACCCCTGCAGCCAGGGAGAGATCAGCTTTCATCACTCCATTTGGCTTATACGAATTCAAGGTAATGCCATTTGGAATGAAGAATGCACCAGCAACCTTTCAATGGCTTGTGGATCGCATTCAGTTTGGGGCAGGTGAGTTTGCGTTGGTGTATATGGATGATATAACCATATACAGCCAGACCTGGGAGGAGCACATCAAGAATGTACGGGACGTGTTCTGCAGGCTGAAAAACGCAGGTCTGACAGTCAAGTCAGAAAAGGTCCAGAAAGGTATGGCAGAATTGTCCTACCTTGAGCACTGGGTGGGTAGCAGACGCATCCACCCAGAGCCTGCCAAGGTTGATGCCATCCTGGCCTGGCCCACTCCTACCACCAAGAAACAGGTGAGGGCATTTCTGGGGACAGCAGGGTACTACTGGAGGTTTGTTCCTCGCTATAGTGATCTGGCTAAGCCCCTGACAGACCTAACCAAGAAGGGAAAGCCAGATAAGGTGAGTGGACAGAGGGCTGTGAGATCACTTTTCAGGAGCTAAAGAAGGCCTTAAGTGGGACAGCTGTATTGGCCAGCCCCAATTACAGTCTAAAGTTCATTGTCCATGTGGATGTCTCAAACCAAGAGCTGGGCGCCGTGCTGAGCCAGGTTACCCAGCAGGGGGAGGAGTATCTGGTCATGTACCTCAGCCGGATGCTTCTGCCCAGGGAAGAGGCCTATGCCACAGTTGAGAAGAAGTGCTTGGTAATAGTGTGGGCCTTTCAGAAGCTGCAGCCTTACCTATATGGGAGAGAATTTACTGTGGTCACATATCCTAATCCCTGATCTGGCTTCATAGGTCAAGTGGGCAAATGGAAACTACTACACTGGAGCTTGATATTGCAGGCATACAACATGACCATCCAGCACCGTAGTGGTAAAAAAATGCTAATGCAAATGGGCTATCTAGGTGGGTCTAATAGCATGACTGGATACTTTGGGCATTTCCCAGCAGTTGCATGAATGGCTACGTCACTTGGGGTGGCCCAAAGGACATGCCTTCATCACCGGGGGGGGGGGAATGTGACAGAAATGGGAAGGAAAAAGTTAATGACTTGGATTTTAGGCTAGTATATTTTAGCAGTCTGAAAATAGAAACACACACACAAACACACACTGGGATTCCACTGTCCACCAGCATCTAGATAAGAGCCGAGTAATAAGTCTCAGACACTGTGACCAAGGAGGGAATGGGTATACACACCAGACTCACACACTCACATAGAGTTTAAAGGGATTGAATCACTGAAATATAAACTTAATGTTAAAATGAATATAATTGGACACTGATAGGTGTTCAGTCTGTTTGGGACAATTAAATACATACATGGTAAATGGTTGGTGCATTCAAAAGGGGAACAGGAATCACCTATTCTCAAGACAGAATATAAGATGCTGGAAGGCAGTTATTGGGGTTGCTGTTGGAGTTGCTGGGGAAGTTACATCCGAGAGGCCAAAACTGGAGCCTACCCTTCTAGCTATGTCCGTGGAAGCTGGCAGATAGCATAGTGTTCAGTTTCTCTTTATGGATAGGGCAAGGTAAAAATAATAATAGCTTATGTTAGTAATAGCTTTTTCTTTTGTCATCTGTTATTTAAAAACATTTGTTTACTTTTCCTGTAACAGTGTTATGCTCTTGTGTTAAACATATATATCTTGTGATGCAACCTGTGACCTTCTGTTAAGTAAAGAGCTATTTATTTATTCAACAGGTGTGGCTGTGAGTTGAATTATTTCTAAGGTATTGTAGGGTTTCCACTGGCTGAGACAAACTCTGTTTAGCATCCACCATCCAAGAGACACACTACCAGGCTTTGATCTGTGCAATTGCAGGTTTAACCTCCTAGTTCTGTGCAAGTGGGAGTTCGGTGCTGGGCAAAGCCAGCTGGTGGCAGCCAATACCCAAAGGCAGACACCTCTCTGAAAGTTGTTACAGCCCCAGAGAGAGAGAGAGAGAGAGAGTGAGAGGTGGGTTGTCACAGTGACCTCCTTTAAATAGTACATGTGCACGTACTTAACTTATTCATGCCTCCCTATGAATTAGGGCACAGACATGATGGACCTGCAGCGCCTTCTGACTGACAGTATGTGTTACACAAAAAAATAATATCATTTGTTAGTAATTATGAATGGCTGGCTCAAAAAAATATGTCCGTTTTATGTTAGCTTGCACGCACATACAAGCAACATCTTGTGGTAGTAGCACATTTCAGAGGTGTGTCAGTGTTGTGGCAAATGCAGGGGATGCTTCAGTGAGTACGTGCCTCAGCATCCCACCAGTGAGCACGCTGCCAAAGAGTTGAAACGAATCTGAGCTGCAATCAGACAGGCTCATCACTGCAGCGGCAGGTGACACTCCTCCATTAAGTGCCTTTCCTGGTGAAACATTTTAATAAATATGGCGGCTCCTGCCCACCACACTCCACTGTCCTGTCCACCACACAATGCCCAAAAAGCTGACATCAGGGTGCCCAATGCCCGTGTTGGCATGTTCCCCCTTCCCCACATTATGTGGCATACCGTAACATGACAGCTCCTGTTGCCAGCCACACACTCAGGAAAAGCCGACATTGGGGTGCCCAATCCCCATGTCGGCATCCCTCTAGTGTGTCTTTTCTGGTTAAACAGTTTCCCTTTCCTTCAGACACTGGGATGCCCACTTCCGGTGTCAGATGCACGCCTTCCAACTCATCTGTATGCCTTGCTGACATCAGGGTGCCCAATCCCGAGTCAGCATCCCCCCAGAATTGTGGCACACTGGGAGCCCACCCAGTGTGCCTATTTTTCTGTGTAACCTGTAAATGAAGAAACCTCCCCTCATGTTATTTCTTCCCTGCAAACAAGAAAACAGTTCACCGTTGTCTCCCTTGTCCCCTCCCCATTCCCACCCTCCTCTATGCACCCACATCCCTGCACCCTCGACCCATACTTACCCTCCAGAGGTCAGGAGCCATGATCTTCTCAGAATTGGGACATGTCAGCACTCCTTAAAGCCGAGCGAACTGAAGGTAAGATTTACAATGGCAGGCAATGGGGGTTTCAACTTAGGTTGATATCTCAGCCATTTTTTGGAATTTTGGCCCCAGATTGTCAACATGGGGTTCTTGGGACCCCACCTTGTGAACATGTCACTGTCATTTAGTTTCTCAATCCCGAAAACTGATTTTGCGGTCGCTGCATGGAATCATCTTTTGGGACCAATTAATGAAATTACAGCATCACTGTTCATGAGAGGAGGTCCCAAAAAGCCCATGTTGCAAATTTGGTGAAAAAATTCCAAAAAATGACTGCGTTATGAGTGTGCGTTATGCAGTTTCTATGCACATTTGTAACTTCACCAGTTTTTAATATTTTCTCTCCAGATTTTCAACACTGCCATCTTTTCATACCTCCTTATGAACAGCATAGCTGTAATTTTTCATATCCTTCCAGAAACATGTTTTCACACCTGTGGCTCAGAATGCGCAGGTTGCTGTGGAAATCAACTTTCAGGATAGATTAACAAAATCACAGTGCCACTGTTCATGAGGAGAGTTCCAAATGCCATGTTGAAAATTTGGTGAAAATTTCAAAAATGATTGAGTTACAGAGCGAGCATTATGCAGTTTCTACACATGTTCATAACTTCGTAAGTTTTCATATTTTCACTCCAGATTTTCAACATTGCCATTTTTTCACACCACCTCATGAACAGTACAGCTGTCAGTTTTTGCATCCTGACAGAAATGTGTTTTCACACCTGTGGCAACAAATGGCGCAGTCGCTGTGCAAAACCACCTTTCAGGATTGAGTAACGAAATGATAGTGCTACTGTTCATGAGGTGGGGTCACATAAAGCCCATTTTTAAAATTTGGAGTGAAAATACCAACAAATGTCCGGGGCATTTGGGTTTACAACCATAATGCCCTACTCTGTAGAAGTGACAGATGTTGGGGGTGTGACTTAGGATAAATCGGCTGTAATGCTCACACCATTCCATCCCCACCTGCAGCCAGTGAGAGGCATTGAGGTGTGCCCTGGGATCTTGACCTAATGTTCACCCCATTCTCCTATACCGCACCCATCTCAATATATTTCCTTATGGAATGGGGTGAGTATAAGGCCCGAAGACCCCAAGGCACACTGCGACACCTGTCAGTGTCTGCAGGATAGGATGAGGTAAAATGGCGTGAGTGTTATGGTCGATGATCCAAAGGCACACCCCCAACTCCTGTCAGTCTCTGCGGGGGGGTGGTGGCATCAGTTCAATACTTCACTGCCATTCCTATTATGCATCTCTCTAACTCCTTGACTACCAATGCCAATGCCAGCAAGCCAACATTCGGCATTAACAAATGCTTTTTAATTTTCATTTTGCTTCATTCCTGAACTAAGATATGTGGTTTTGAAGTTTTTAAATGTTCCTACTAGCCTGACACAATCAAGCGTGAATAAGTTAAACATCACGATTGATGCTCTATTGTTTACCATTAGAAATATGTGGTGGTACCATTCTCTCTTATTCACACCCTGGACGGGACCAAATTCGGGAGACCGCCTTCGCTGTCGCTGCCCCTAAACTATGGAACAACATGCCTGTAACATTAGGCACTGTACTGTGCCTGTGCTTTAGTCACTTTTGTAAACCTACTAAGTTTGTTAGTACCTCTGAGCTTTTTGCCAATGACATTTCCCTTATGCTCCCTCTACTGATTGCCAAGTACCGTACTGTTTACCCTGTTCATTCTGTTGCTTAATTTGTCAAGCACATCTTATCATGTACTCCATTGTTGAGGTCATTGTCTTGCACTGTATGATTTTAATGGTTTTGTACTCTTCCAGGTCATGCCTGAAAATAGGCAAATGTTTGTCTAGTGCACCTTACCCTGTAAACCAATATTAAATAAAATTAATAAATAACACGGCCACAGTAGGAATCTAGTTTGTACAGTCAAAGGGTAACCTCAGTTGAAGAGATTTTTAAAAATTAACAGTGGCGGCCATCTTCATTGTCTTAAGTTGTTAATTACAGCATGAGTAATACAAGCTGTTCTAATCATACCTGAAAAATTTAAAAATACATTGATGTTAAATCTAAGGTTGTTAGAGATATATTTTGCTACCAAACAAAAAACTATAATGAAATCTTTTGCCCACTAACAGGTGCTTCGTGGGTGGGAGGCTTCACTAATGCAGATTCTCCTTTAACTGCTGATACAGCAGAGGAATCAGACGTTAACTGAAACGTGTTTGTTAAAAATGAGACCAGTGCTGTTTCTGTCATCCTTGCCATCCTTGCATTCTAGGTGAATTAGTAACATGATGGTTGAATGTCATTTGGAGATCTTTGTTTAGTCAATAAAAGGGACAGTGGCTCTTTAATATGCATGGGAGTCTGAGAGAGCAACATTGAAGAAAAGTGCCAGCATTCTGTATACTTAGGCATCCCTAGAGATTGTAAGCCTTTCCTTTACCACTTGGATACATCGCACCTTTAAGCTTTTGTGTAAGACTGCTGGGGAATTTTCTTTCAGTGAATTCAACTTTGTTGTGGGTATAATATTGTCAAGCAATCAACAGCAAATACCTCCGTGAATATGTTTCTTTCAAGGGGTCAACCTACGCAAAACAGCATCTGCTTCTTAATGGGCTTTGGGAAAATATTTCACAGAAGAAAAGAGAAAATAGACTTTACTGTGATTATTTTCCCCTGCAGTGTTTTCTGCTTTTCTATAAATCTGTCAAGATAAAACTCACAGCAGCAATTCTCTTGGTGAAAGCAACAGGCCAGGGGTGGTATTCAGAAAACAGCATATCATTATTGGCAGGCCTGCAGTAAAATATAGTTCGGCTTACAATCGGTTCTGACTTGCGCAGCAGCATGGTCTGCAGGAAGTATGGGCTCTAGATGTAAATCAAATGCATTAATACTGGCTTTTTTACATCCACATAGAAAATGCTATAGAGGTAAAAAGCATATGAAATGTATTATCACACACCTGGACAAGACCTTTAAAAATGCTGCTGTAAAGCTGTGAGCATGCAACCCCAAAATTTGGGAGGCAGTATAGTGTAGTAGTTAAGAGCACTGAGCAGCAAACTGGAGAAGTGAATCCCTCAGCCACCACTTGCATACTGTGTGATCATTAACAAGTTGTTTAATTTCCCTGTGATCTCAAGACATGTGACAAGTGCATCTACTCTGATTCTCAATGAAGCTTTTCAGTAACAAACATTGGTCAGTGCCAGTGATTTTTTTAATTGCATGTTTTTATAATGCAGATGTTGTGTTAACAAGGGCTTGGAGAAGACAGATGGGGGAAGGCTGAATGCTCCTTTAGGTTGCAAGGGTGACCATACTGATAGCTTGTCTTTTTTAGTTATTCAGCTTGGTTGGAAGGGAAGAGAGGTGCAGGATCACTGCAGAGCTTGGCTCCTATAGGAATGTCCTTCCTCTCCCCAAGGGGTGGGCCGGATTGCCACCGAGCATGGCTCATATATGGATGTCCCTTCTTTTGAGGGGGTAAGATGGATGGTAGCAGAGTGCTGCTCCTATAGGGTGCCCCCCCAACCAAGGCAGGGGGGTTGAATTGTCCCTGAGTACAGCCCTCTGATGATGGAGTGGATCACTGCCCAGTGTGGCAACTATCACTGCTCCTATGGGAGGATCAGGATGGGCTCCATTGGTGTGGGTAGCTCAGGTTACTGCCGTTCCTGTGTGGGGACCAGCATGGCTTACCTTAGCAGCTGGCAGTTGGTTGGACACTAGTACATGCCTATGTCCCTTGCCAAGGCTCCTCTATTTAATTTATGTATATGAAAATTGGTAAACGGGAAAGGCACACTGAGTCAGGGCTAATTTCCAGGTGCGACCCAGAGAAAAGGGAAAGGTGATAAATAAGTCAAAAACAGCAGTAGAAGCATTCCAAAGATAAAGTGCAAACTGAACAATTCAACAAGATGCAAGTCCAAATAACAATAAACGGGAACAGAAGCTGGTTCTATGAGCAGCACCAATACCCAATTAACATGACAAAAACAGGTTGATACAAGTGAGTGCTACAGTTGTAGTGACATGAACTGACCTGGGGAGGGTAGCCATGGCGGTGAAAAGGTCACCAAGGGCAGGTTCAGTGGGGGTGACAGGAGCAGAAGGAGGGAGGGAGCTGCAGGATGCCTAAGGGAAATGGAAGGTGAGAGACAGAGAGAAGAGGGAGCTGGTTCCAGGAGGAGGGAAGGCTTTAGGAGAAGGCTGACTGACCAGCAGAGGAAGGAGGATGGAAGAAGGTGTGAGGATCCCTGCAGCGGAAATAGTACGAGGCATAGGGAATCGGTGAAAGGAGTGTGGCTGGGTAAGATGGTAGAGACCCAAACCAGTATCTGGAGATGAAGGAGGCATAGTGAACTGGCAATGTGATGGTAAGGGAGGGATGGATAGGGAGGATTAGAGGGAGCAGCGATGATTATGAGGGGTGGGAGTTGTTAGCAAATCTACAGAACACATTACGGGAGGTGTCCAGTTTGGAAAGGGAAGAGGAGGGGGCAGTATCGTAAACCAAAGCCATGTGGTCAAAGACCGGGAGCACCATTTTGGTAACCAACTCCCAGTGGACCTACAGGGGCATGCAGTCTTTGTTATGGGACGAGGTTGTAAGCTTGGGGTGGAGCTTGGAGTGGATAGCATCGATGTGGGCAGAGAAGTCAAGCATACTATCAAGCCATACACCGAGATGCTTGAAGGAGGCAACAACTTCAAGAGGGGTACCATCCAGGGTGGAGAAGGGAGGGAGGCAAGCCTGACCAGATTCTGGTTGGTGCCAAAGGTCATAGACACTTTTTTTTTTAGTGTCAGTCTGGAAGTGGTTGGATTGAATCCCGTGCAGGAAATTGTGGAAATCTTGCTGGAGCGAGACTTCTACTGCGACAGTCGAGAGGCCTGAATTGTATAGAACTGTGTCATCTGCATACTTGTGAATATATAAGTGGGCACAGACAGTGGGGAGGTCATTGAGGAAAATGGAGATGAGGATTGAACCCAGGATAGAGCCCTGTGGGACCCAGACTGGATTGGTAGGTGACAGAACAGGATGTGTCCTCCCTGTACCGGCTGCTGACAGCCCAAGAGATAAGATCAGAACCAGTCAACAGCAGGGGCTGAGAAGCTGGCAGAGCTCAGCTTGTCCAGAAGGAGTAGATGGCCCACTGAATCAAAGGCTTTGGCTAGATCGATGACAATGGCTGCTGTGATGTGCCCCTGATCCATTCCAGTGAGAATGGAGTCAGTGACATGTAGCAAGGAGGAGACAGTGGAATGGGACTTCCAAAAACCAGACTGTAAGGGGAGAGGAAGTTGTAACACTGGAGGAAGTCAGCAAGCCTGGAGCAGACAAGTTTCTCTTGAAGCTTTGCAAGAGATGGGAGGAGTGAGATAGGTTGAGAGTTGCCAGGGGTGGAGGATCACCCCTTTGTAGAGGAGGAGGAGAATTTTGGCAATCTTCCAGAGTGGAGGGACAGCCCAGAGGGTGAAGGATAGGTTGAGGAGATGGGAGGCTATGGCTGCAGCTGACAGATGGAGAAGTTTAGGGTCCAGGCCATCAGGGCTAGATTTGGAGAGGTTAAGTGAGGAAAGGGCAAGTAGTATTTATTTATTTATTTAAGAGTTTCACCAGGAAGGGCACACTGAGCAACAAGTTGCTCATCTCATGGTGCATCCTGGGGTCAGGGGGGATGGAGAATACATAACATTGACATGCAATAACAAATAAATACAGTAACAGAGTTATACACCAACAATTAATTTACAATAACAGCATTACAGAATAGTGTAGAAAAAAACAGGTACTATTACATCGAATTATGCACCAAGTGGGATTAGCTCGAACAATAACTGAGCATCAGCACTACTATATTTAAATTATGTGGTTCCACAGTGCAGTAGAATGTAGTCGAGTTGAGATCTAGTAGAGCAGCAAGGAGAGGTCAGTTACAGTTACAGTTTGTGGAGAGTAAATTCGCAATTCAGAGGAAGTGAATAGGGGAGGAGGAGGGTGGTGAATTTTGGTGGGGAGTGAGGTTCCACAGTTTAGGGAAATGATAAGTGAAAGCAGCCTGACCAGTGGAGGTAGTGCGATGAGAGATGCTGAAGGAGCAGGAGTAATAGGACCTAAGTGAACCCGCAGGGCAGGGAGGGATTATCAAGGAGGAGCTGAGATAGATAGGAAGTGTACCAAACCAAAATCTGGAGATGAAATTAGCACAGTGAAGGAGACACATTTTTTCTAGTGAGGGGAAGGCTAAAGAGTGGTAGAGTTGACAGTGGTGAGTAAGGGGAGGAGCATCTAGTGCGAAGCATCAGAAGGAGTTGAAGAGGATGTCCAATTTGTCTAGGACAGTCTTGGGAGCAACACTGTAGACTACATCATAGTAATCAATGATGGGAAGTATCATCTTCTGTACAAGTTCGTGCCTTACCGGAGAGGAATGCAATTCTGGTTCCTGTAGAGTGTGCCTAGCTTTGGGCACAGTTCTTTTAGGATGGCGTCCACATGGCCAGAGAGGTGAGGTGTTAGTTAAGCCAAACCCCCAGGTATCTGAATGAGGAGGGGTCCTCTAGGACCATCCTGTCAAGGGTTTGGAAGGTGGTCAGGGAGGAGAGCCTAGAGAGTCTCTACCTAGTGCCTGGATTGTGACAGAGAGGAAATAAAACCCTTGGGTGGGGTAGAGTGAAGAGGAGGGAGAAGGTGGGGAAAGAGCAGAGAAGCCAGGAGGGGGAAAGGGGAGAGCACAAGTAGTGAAAAACTCATTGAAGTGAGCAGCAACAGAGGGAGGGTCGGAAACAGGTAAACCATTAACAATAAGTACTGGAGTGGACTGGACTGAGGGATCAAAACAGAGTGAATCACTTTCCAGAATTTAGCTGGAGAGTTAAGATGGTTCTGGAGGTTGTCCTTAAAATAGAGAGTTGGCAGTGCCAGGTGACCTTTGTACAAGTTTTTCTGAGTGCTCTGTAAGAGAATTGGTCAGACAGGAGTGGGTTAATTTGTACCAGGCCCAGGATTTATTGCAGGACTTGCACATATCAGTGAGGCCATACCATAGGTGATCCAAAGATGGTGGGAAGACTTAACCCAGGACTTCCTGATGAGGGCATGCTTGTCCCAGATGGAACTAAATTTTGAATGGAAAAGGGAGAAATGTCTGGGGCAAAGAGGATGGGGGACCAGCCAGTCACAGCCTGGTCGCTCAGTAGAGCATTTTTGTTTAACGACTGGAGAGACCCAGACCAGATGTATTTGGGTGAGAAAGGAGGATGCTGGACTTTTCAGACATAAAATGTCATGCAGTGGTTGCTAAAGGCATTCGGCAGAATGCCCTCTGCAACTATGCAGTGGGGGTGTGATGACAGAATACAGTCCAGGAGGGTGCGAGGTTAGAGAATTGTGGATTGCGCTGGGTGAGTTCCATTATAAGCTGGGAGAGACTTAGGGACTGAGTTCTGAGAGAGGGAGACCTGGACGCAGTGGAAAGCCTATTTATATAGAAATCCCCAAGGAGGTGAGTTCACCTGAGGGGGAGTGTGAAGTAATGGCAGATACTGAGTCAACCAGTGAAGAAGGGAGATTTTGGGAGGCATAATAAACCCGCTGAAGATGGGTAAGTGGAGAGGAAGGAAAGCTTTGCTAGGAGAAACTCATGGAAGGGCTGGCGTCCCTGAGAGTAATGGTACAGGAAAGGCTGTGATGGACCTAAATGGCAACACCATCACCATGCCAACTCCTCAGTGTCCTTCAGTGTCCTTTTCCTGTGACCACTGACCACACTGAAATTAATGGGGGACATTTCATTTCAGTGGGTCATTCACTTCAGTATTTTTCTGTTCTGTAATTCATAACTTTTTCTGTTGAGGTCTTTTAGCCCCATCCTGATGAACCATATGGGTGTCAATTTTCGAATCCCCTGATGAACCCTATGGGTGTCAACTTTTGAATCCCCCCTCGAAATGGGTGTTTGTGGTGCAAGCTAATATCCACTGCAACAAACATCCATTTCAGTAGGATTTGAAAGTTGACACCCGTAATATTTGCCAGTACTGGGCTAAAAAAAAGATTTTAACAGGAAAAAAGTAGGTAAAAATACTAAAAACAAAACAGTTATTAGTTAAAGTCCAAAAACCCCATTGAAATGAATGGGACCTTATAATTTAAATGAGGCTGGCAGATTGAGGGGCAGTGCTTCAAGGGACATTGAGGAGCTGGCATCGAGGGACAGAGAAGCCACAGTGAGATACCAAGGTGGGTGTTAGGGTGCAATAAGGATGGGAAAACATGGGGATATTTGTTTTTTAAAAGTTTTGGTGGGGACATCGGCATGGACTTTTGGTGGGGGACAGTAATATTTACCAGTAGTGTGGTTGGGATCCTTACTATCGGACTTGGGGGGGTAGTAATGTTTACGTGTGGTGAGGTTAGGAACCCAAACCCCGGACTTGGGGGGGGCGATGGCAGCAACGTGGAGCACCTGACTGCCAAACTTGGGGAGGATGACAGTAATGTTTACAGGTGGTGGGGTTGAGCACCCAAACACCGGACTTTTTGTGGGGGCGGGCAGTAGTGTTTACTGGCGGCAGTGGTGGGTACCTGACTGCAGGACTTTTGGGGGGAGCAGGACAATAGTGTTTACCCAGCAGCAATTTTGGACACCTGACCACCAACTTTTTGGGGAACAGTAATGCTTACTGGTAGAAATGCTGAGTACAGGACTGCAAGACCTTCGGTGGAACAGTAATGTTTATCAGCGGTGAGGTTTGGAAGTCAACTGCCAGATTTTCAGGGTAACAATAATGTTTACTAGTAGCGATTTTGGGCTCAGATTGCTGGACTTTGGGGGGAACAGTAGTGTTCACTGATGGTGGGGTTGGGCACCCAACCTCTGGACTTAAATGGTGGAGCCACCACAGGTGGCAAAATCAGCTTGTTCAAAAGAATAGAATTCAAAGCATTCAGCATTCTGAGCCATCAGTTTCATTGCTGTGCATTAATTCAGTTGTGGTTTGAGAATACATAGATGACCATCTGGTTTCTTTGGAGCACAGCAGGTAGTGCACGAGGAATATGGAAAAGGACATGATGTACCAGGGGATGGGGGGTGGTTGGAGATTGAGATAGGGTTGTTGGCTGCAAGCATCATCCAAATGACAAAACCCACCACACTCACTGGAGTGGGAAACTGCTTTGAAAGTATGCTTTCCAGTGGAAAACCTGCATCATAAGCCAGATGAACCATCATTGGCTGCAATCTGATTTCCCAGCACCTCACTGGCTCACACCCTGACACACTTTCAGAACCTGCTTTTCTCCATTAAAGCATTCTGCAATCAAATATAAAATAAGCATTTGTCAATGCCGAATGTTTGCTTGCTGGCATTGGCATTGGTAGTGTAGGAGTTAGAGAGCTGCATAATAGGAATGGCAGCGAAGTACAGAACTGAAGCCAACCCTGCCACCACCCTGCAGAGACTGACAGGCATTGGGGTGTGCCTTTGGGTCGTCAGGCATAACGGCCATGCCATTTCACCACACCCTTCCCCTGCAGACACCGACAAGTGTCACGGCATGCCTTGGGGTCTTTGGCCCTTATGCTCGCCCCATTCCATCAGGAAATATGGTGAGATGGGTGCTGTGTAGGAGAATGGGGTGAACTTTGGGGCCGAAGAGTCCAAGGCACATCTCGATGCCTCTCACTGGCTGCAGGGTGTGGAATGGTATGAGCATTACAGGCGAGAATCCCAAGTCACACCCCTGATGCCTGTCAATCTCTACAGGATGGGGCGTTATGGTCGAAAACCCTAACACCTCAGGCATTCTCACTCCAAATTTTCAACATGGGTTTTTTGTGACCCCCACCTTATGAACAGTGACAATATCAGTTTGTTAGCCGAAAGCTGATTTTGCACAGCGACTACGCCATTTGGCACCACAGGTGTGAAAACACATTTCAAACAGGATGTGAAAAATGACAGCTGTACTGTTCATGGGGAGGTGCAAAAAAAGGCAATGTTGAAAATCTGCAGTGAAAATATTAAAAAAACTGGTGAAGTCACGAGCGTGCATAGAAACTGCGCAACACACACCTGTAATGCAATTAGTTTGGAGATTTTTTATAGCAGATTGTCAACACAGGCATTTTGGAACCTCCGCTCATGAACAGTGTCACTGTGATTTTCTTAATCTGTCCCGAACAGTGATTTCCCACAGCGACCATGCATTTCTGTGCTGGAAGTGCGAAAACACATTTCTGCTATGGTGTGAAAAATGACAGCTGTACTGTTCATAAGGAAGTGTGAAACAGTCATTTTGGGAATTTTTTCACCACGTTTTTAACATAGCCATTTTAACACCTCTGCTCATGAACAGTGTCACTGTGATTTTCTTAATCTGTCCCAAACATTGATTTTGTACACCAACTGTACCATTGTGCACTACATGCGAAGAAACACATTTTGGGCGAAATGTGAAAAATGACAGCTGTACTGCTCATAAGGAGGTGTGGTAAAATGATAATGTTGAAAATCTGGAGTGAAAATATTGAAAATTTGTGAACTTACGAGCGTGCATAGGAACAGCGCAACACATGCTAATAAACCAGTCATTTAGGAATTTTTCACCAAATTTTCAACATAGGGTTTTGGGGGCCTACCTCATGAACTGTGACACTGTCATTTGTAAATCAATCCTGAAAAGGCGGTTCCGCACAGTGACAGGAAAATCACCTTTTGGGGCCGATTAACAAATGACAATGACAGAATTCATGAGGTGGGGTCCAAAAACCCATGATTATGGTAAAAATCCCCAAATTCCTGAGATATGCAACAAAGTTGACAAACCCTATTTATTACATTATACAGCTTACCCGGCATTTCCTCAGTTGCAGTCGCTTTGAAGAGTGCAGACGTGTTCCCGGTCACCGAAGACTGTCGCGCAGATTCCAGAGGTAAGTAGGGGTGAGGGGTGTGTGGGGAGGCAGGGTGAGCAGAGGGTGAGTGGGTGGTAGGGAGACTACGAGGACTGTTTTCCGTTTACAGGGGTGTAAAAAAACATTGTGGGCGGTTTTCTGTTTTTACACGTTTTGTTTTTGGGGTAAAATAGCGATGGGGATTGGTCACCCCATCCGGCACATAGAGTGAGGGACAGATGCCGTGAGGGATTGGGCACCCGTTGGCAAATATTAAAGTGGGGGTGCATGAGCGAAGAAGATTGGGCACCCCTTAACCTAAAAAAAGGGAGACACACATTATGCCGATGGGGAGTGGGCTTCCCCACCAGCATATAAGAGAGGAGCAGGGTAAGCCGACAGAAGGATTGGGCACCCCCAAAGTCCGCAGTTTAGCAGCCACTGTGCCGCCATGTTTGATGCTGGGCAAGCACGTAGGAAGGGTCCGCTGCATGTGATGAGCTTTGCTCATATTGCAGCGGACCTTTCCTTAGATGTGCTCACCCAGGTGGTGTGGCACTGGCATGCAGGCTGATTGGGGAATGAGGGACACACCTACTAGTGCGTGCCCTGCATTCACCCAACAGTGACCGAGCCTCAAATCTGCACTACCCCAAGATGTTGGCTCTTGCAAAGCATGCCAGCATAAAGAACTGACTGCAAGGAGCCAGGAGGTAGGGAAGAGAGCAGGAGCCAGTGTCTTGGAAGGGGGTGCTTTGGGGGAGGGGTGCATAGCTAAGGTAGAAAAGAGGCACAGGTAAAAGTGCAGAGAACAGCCTGAGAAGCATCATCAGAGTCTCAGGATAAATGCAGGATAAGTGCAGTCAGCAAAGGAGTTACAGGTTTCCTTAAATGAACGTTGGTACAGGGATTTAAAGAAGCTCAGTTTCATGGGGATTGCCAACTTAGGTTTTCTGTATGGTGTTCCATATGGCTGGAAGAGTGTGACTAATTGCTAATTTACCATACCTGGTTCTCACCTTAGGGATTAAGGTGAGATATAAGAAAGCTTCTTAATGTATAATTTCCTGCAGGTGGGCAGGCAGATCACAATATATTGTGGAAGCTTATTGATGATGGCTCTGTAGGTCCAGAGCACTATGTTTTTGACGTCTGAATCTTAAAAAAGCTATTACCCTATTTTGGTATAAAGTTTGCAGTGGTGGGTGGAGTATGGAAGGTCAGTAATGAATCTAATAGCTCAATGATAGACAGTATCCAGTATGGAGAGGGCAAAGTTTGGGCCTTGGCCATATAGAAAATCAACATAATCCAGAAGGGGCATGAATGTAGTCTGAACCAGCCTAATTTTTGTTTCAGGAATAAGTAGATTTTAATTTGAAAGAAGAGTCCAAGTCTCTGTTCTAATTTCTTTGTGAGCTCATTAATGTGGTCAATGAAAGACAATTTGTGATCTATCCAAAACCCGAGGTACTTAAATTTCTCCACAAACTCCAGAGGCTCACCCAGTAGCATAGATACATAGGGAGCTGATCCAAGGGAACAATGTTTAGATGCATAGGTGCAAGGGGCAAATAGCATGGCCTTAGTTTTTTTAGCATTTAAGAGGAGCTTTGACTGTAGTAGAATTTTCTGTAGGTGGTGAAAGTCTCATCGAAGGTCACCACAGGCAAGTTCTGGAGTAGGCCTGGCTATGTACAGGACAGTATCAGCAAACAGATGGATGTTTGCTGAAACAATACCAGTACTGATGTTGTTAATATAAACAGCAAAAAATAAGGGCCTAAAATAGACCTTGAGGGACACCTCTTAACAAAGTTTTTTGAGGAGAGAAGCCCCCATCTACCTTATCCAGCTGGTGCCATTCAGTAAGGTAGCTAGTAAACCATTTCAAGGCCAAATGATCCACTCCACTGCTTTTTAGTGTAAACAGGAGTAGGTCATGGTCCACAGTATCAAATGCTTTGCTCAGATCGAGAAACAAAGTGCACACATAATTTTTTGTATTCAAGGCAATCTGCCAGTCGTTGGTGACCTTAGCCAATGCAGATACTGTGCTGTGGCATGGTCTAAAGTCTGACTGAACCGGATTGAGCAGGTTGAATGTCTCAAGGTGACTCCTGAGTTGCTCATTGACAACCTTTTCAAGTAGTTTGGAAAAGATGCATTGGGCAGCTGAATAGATGAAATGGAAAGGACTGTATCTTAGGTTGTGCTGCATTGATCTGAAATGAAGGCTCAGACATCCTGATGTGTCTCTCGGTACCCACATGCACACATGTGTACAGACAGTGCAGTAGCTGAAGTATGACTAGAAGCTAAACATTTCTGAAGCATGCTAACTATTTCCGATGTGTTTTTGTGTATATTTCCATTCCTGTTTACAGTGGTTTAAAGGGAAATGTTCAGTGGGAGAAGCCAAAACTCTTGCCTTTGAAGTCGAAACTCTTGCCTTTGATAGTAGTAGGCAGGCAGTGGTAGCTCATATTGGGTGGGTGAATATTCACGAGCCCATGGAGTGAATGGTCAGAACACCCACTTGACACTGCTGGTGTGATCTATACTGCTTCAGCCAGACTCAGTGGCAGTGTACAGTAGTTAGCACAGAGCTCTGTGACAGGAAAGAAGTTGCAGGTAATCCCCACGTCTCCTGACTTTACTATCTGCAGGGAGTACTGGTGATACTGAAGAGTGCTGGACGCACCAGTGATTTGCCATAGCTTAAAAGCTGTAGGAGTACAGCTGACATTATGGTTTCATTTTTGTGTTACACTTGAACTCAGCAGAGTGCAACTGCATTAAAGAGGGTGCTGCAATAATTATCTAACACTAAACACTGTACTGGACTATGCACTACAACAGGGGAAAACCATTATGCTGCATGAAACTTCCTGGTGGTTGATCCAACAAGTCAATGTTTCATATATAAATTGGTATAAATGTGATCATATATAAAGAGATATGCATTTGATTTTCCTCACTGGCCAGCAGCCCTGTTCTCATATGGGAGAAAATAAAATGCCTGTTTTCCTTCTCCCCTTTTTCTTTTTCAGACCAGCCATATTATGTTTTCTAAAAGAGTTTCACAATTGTAGCCAACTAGAGAGATTTTAGCTTGAAGATACTCGTGGTCTTCCAGACTAGATGTAGGGTCAATCTCGTTCACTACAGCAGTGCATTTTGTAAAATTCCTGTTACTGTATTGAACACTGTAAATGGAGTGAAATGTTCAACTCTTGTTTAATGGTTTTAGAGCAGACATTCTACCACCTGCTGAGAATTAAACCAAGGCTACCATACAACTGTCATACACCAGCAGAGATTTTGGGACAGGGGATAAACCAGGCAAGAGATACTGAAGCAGTAAAAATAATACAGCACACTAAACAGCTCAGATAGTCACATCTGGTTTGATTATTTGGTAGGAGGGGGCTTGAAATACAACCACTGTCTGATATGTGCTCTCTAGTAAGCACGTGTCCAGTATGGTTGATGCTGCTAACCTGTTTTGTAATTTCAGTTCACCAATGGACACCATCCCACACACATTTGGGGGGAAGGGGCAGGAAATGTCACTGAGAAACAATAAAAGAAGCAAAAGCACTGCTTGGCAGAAACATCCAAGGCCAGATTCACAAATGTTACCTCCAGCATTAGCCACTTTACTTAGCTGTCACTACCCTAGTCAGCAATGCATATCTGAACATCAGGGAAGATGGTCGAGTCAAGTTGTAAAGGCTAATTAAAGTTGTTCTGCTAAGGCACTGGGAGTGATCTTCCCAAATGTAATCCCTTATCTGAAAAAAAAATGACAATGCATGTGTGTTCATCTCAGGCAAATACTGGATGGCAAATACTGTATATCGAATATTCTGTCTTTTAAAGGCAGCATACTAACCAGAGCATGAGTCGAGAGGTAACTAAGGGGTTGCTAGGAAACACTCCTCCAGTATGGGACTTCCTGCTTCCACATTGCTCGCTACAAAGCCTGAGCCGTAGCGAGCGGCAGTGTATTTGGGAGCTGTTCATCCAAGTTTCAAGACTGTGCAATATTAACAACTGTGTGTGCATTTTAATGGGCACATGAGTCCTCTCTTCTGCTTTTTAAACATTTGACCACATAATTGTGGAGATTTGACTGGGTGTACCGGCTTTTGGTCACGTGTCCTTCTTTCCCCTTTGTTAGAGCAGGGGTTCTCAAATGGTGAGGCCAGCCTCCCTTGGGAGGCCCCAACCTGTTCCAAGGGAGGCTCAAGCAAGTCGGAAAAAGTACTGTATTTAAATTTTGGGTTTTATATATTTTATGTGAAGAGATGAAGCAAACTGAAAGAGGATAATAACAGTAGGTGAATTTTATGTATTTATTTACTAATAGGTGACAAAGGAAGGTGACTGAGCCAAGGTTTATTTCAAGGTGTACCGGGAAGGGTAGGAGTGAATAAATTTCAAAGGTAACTGTAAAACAATCAAGAAATATACAATGAGCAACAGTGCAAATAAATATGAGCAGTAAATTAATAATGAGTGGTGGTAATTGATCAATTTGTAAACAAGCCCTTCATTCCCCTTAGTTAAAGGAATGGAGGGCTGTTATCAGGAAAGTGCTGTTGTGGTTAGAACTGCAGACTGGTGCAGCCCATTAGCACTGGATCACTGGTGAACTAGTCTGTTTTTTCAAAGGCAGCATACTAGCCAGAGCACGAGTTGGGAGGCAACTAAGGGTTGCTAGGCAACACCCTCCAGTACGGGACTTCCTGCTTCTGCATTGCTCACTATAAAGCCTGAGCCGTAGTGGTGGCGGTGAGCATGGAACAGAGGTGATGTGGACAGAGGCCAGCGGCACTTAATGGTGTCAAATGGGAAAAACAGGAATAAAGAAGATCGTATAAGGGTTAGTATGTTCATCACCTCCTGGAGGTCATAGTCATTACAATGGATAATGTGTATGTGACATTACTTGAAGGGAACTAGGAGTTAGGTGCTGTGTGTGCAATAGATTCCAAATAGTGGAGAATACAGTGTCCGAGAATATGTGTGAACAGTGTGTTGAACTAAAGGAATTAAGAATTAAAATAATAGGATTAAATTACAAATCAAATGTTATAAGAATGATGATATTAGTAAACAACAGGTAAATGTTAAAGATAATTTGTCTGAAGAGACAGGAATAGGCCTGCAGGTAAATGAAATGGGATTTAAATGAGGATTTGGAACCAACTCATACAGGGACAAATAAAACAAAAAAGGGGAGAAGAGCAATGCAATTTTCAGAACCAATACATAAAAGCTTCTCACCCCATCGAACAACTAATGGAAGATATTGAAATATACACAGACAATATATTAGGGATAGCCAAGGAAAATTGGAATAATATTGACATAAATGTCATGAATGATCAGGTTGATACAGCACCCATAGAACCTAAAGTGCTAAGTAAAAATGTGTATATATTTGGTGATTCAATCATTAGGTACACTGACCATGCCACAACTAAGATCAGCAAGCATTCAGTAATTAGCAGTTATTTTCCAGGCACTGGAGTAAGAGATATGATTACCATTACTGGAGACCTAATGTCAAAAGCACCTGATAATTCATTGGTACTGGTTCACATAGGGGCTAATGATGTAAGAAATTCCGAAGTGCATGACATATTTAATGCTATCAATGAAATCCAAAGAAGGATTACTGAGAATAATTGTGAGTAAATAATATCAGAAATTTGCCCATACCAAGGATGAACAATAAAATCAATACAAAAATTAAAAAAAAATCAATAATTGGATTAGACAATGTAGTCTAATGAGGGGCATTGCATGTATTAAAAGTTGGGAGCTTTTTGAAAATCAAAGCAACATGTTCAGTCATGACAGGTTACATCTTAGTAGGATAGGAGGAGATGTACTGGGACAAATGTTTTCAGAACAAATAAAGATGCTTTAAACTAGTGGCATTGAGGACTGGGATTCATGTTTTGGTACTCACACCATTAAATAAAAAATACAAATCACGTAAAGGGAGTAATACTAATAAGAAAATTTAAAAATTGTGTAGCATGAGTAGAAAAGACTATATTGGGGAGTTAAATATATTACTAGCTAATGTGAGAAGCTTAAGAAATAAGATTGAAGAACTAAAAACAATGTTATATTCCCATCAAATACAGGTGTATGCTTTAATGGAAACATGGATGCATGATGGTGATTGGGGGGCTGATATTCCAGGTTATAATGTATTTTATAAAAACAGAAAAAGGTAAAGGTGGGGGATAGCTATAATACAGTGGAGAACCTAACAGCACATGAAATAACAATGCAATCACCAGTTACAACTGATGTTGAACTGTTATGGGTAAGAACTGGTACAGTTGCAAATGGTACAACTAGAGGCCTTGGATACAGGCTGCCTAACTTGAATAAAGAAGAAACAACATATATTTGGCAGCCATTGATAATGTGATAGTTAGTGATGATTATATTTTACTCAGGGATTTCAATTTCCCTACTATTAATTGGGATACTCTATTAGGGTTTACAAATCAAGAAAATAAATTCTTAGAAATAGTAGTTCAACAGGGATTAGAACAACATGTAACATCTAAAACAAGGGGTAACAATATACTGGACCTTGTGTTAAGTAATCTAGATTCCAATGTAATTAGTGCTAATGTAATTTACCCTATTAGTGATAGTGATCATAATGATAATGTAATAATGGTCCTTGTCAAAAAGGAACTTGATAGAATTAGAAGGTTAACTAAATCTAAAAACTATTATAAGGCTGACTATAAATCAATTAGTATTTATACATGGAACTGGAAAAGGATTTAAATAATTCTGATATGAATACAATATGAATAAAACTTAAATCCAAACTAGATTATTGCATTAAATAATGGGTATCATAGACCATTAAATACAATAAGAAAGGTAGAAAGCCAGCATGGTGGGGAGAAACAATTAAAACCAGCATTAAACGAAAGAAAAAACATTCAAAATATAAAAGGGAACAATCAACACTAAACTGGGTAAATTATAAAAAGAAGCTATTAAAACAAAAAGATTAATTAGGAAAGCAAAACAAAAGGCAGAAGAAAGAATGGCTGCAGCTGTGAAGATAAAAAACATTCTTTAGTTATGTTGGGTCACTCAAGGGTAACCAGAGGTATAGTCACTCACAAACAGATGCAGGGGTTATAAATGATGAACAAAATATTGCTAACATATTAAACAGTTATTTTTGAATATATTTCAACCTAAAGAAAAGCAAAATACATTGATAGGTCAAAATGAGAACCAAGTAGTATAATACAGTTTAGAGAAATGGAAGTTTTGGATAAAAGTCAAAAATTAAAAATTGATAAATCAGTAGGATCAGATGGAATAGGTCCCAAATTTATCAAGGAATTAGGCAGTGAACTAGTGGGGCCTCTCACTATGTTGTTTAATGAATCTTTGTTTGAGGGTAAGACGCTCAAAGAGTGGAGAGAAGCCACTATTACACCAATACATAAAAAATGTGATAAAAAGATAGTAAAAAACTATAAACCTATCAGCCTTATGTCTATCCTAAGCAAAATGTTGGAAGTCTAATCCAAGAATACATAATTAAGCACATAAAAGAATATGGTATATAGACATATCACAACATGGTTTTAGCACAGGACGGTCATGTCTTACTAATTTACTAAATTTTCTTGAACCAGTTGGTGTAGCTATGGACAAATGATTGCCTGTGGATGTAGTATTCTTGGATTCTGTAAAGCTTTTTGATAACATTTCCATAAGGTTCTTTTAGAACAATTAGCATATTTGCATCTTCCAAATAATATAATTGCTTGGAGTAGAATGTGGCTGACTAACAGACATCAAAGAGTCAATATACAAGGTTTTTGTTCAGATTGGGGAGAGGTGACTAGTGGTGTGCCCCAGGGATCAGTCCTGGGGCCAGCACTTTTCAATATTGTGGTTTCATCAATGTTAGTTTCAGAAGGAGCATGGTTGGGAAAATATGCAGATGACAGTAAAGTGGGAGCCATTATTAACAACAAGGAGGCAGCTAACAAGCTGCAGAAAGATCCTTGGAATCTTGGGCGATGGGCAGAAAAGAACAAACTAAAGTTCAACCTAGATAAATGTAAAATTATGCATTTAGGCCCAAGAAATCAGAAATTCACGTATGAATTAAATGGTACTGTGTTAGGGGGAAACAACAAGTGAAAATGATCTTGGAGTAATCTTCACAAATGATTTGTCCTCTGACTCCCACATTAGAACTAAAGTTAAACTAGAAAACAAAATATTGGGTTGCATATATAGAAACTTCAAGAGCCATAATCCATCTGTGATTGTACCTTTGTATACATTTCTTGTGAGACCACATCTTGAATATTGTTCATCACTATGTACACCGCAATGCAAGAGGGATGAAGTATTGATTGAGCAAACACAGAGAAGGGTAACAAAAAGAATTAGTACAGTGTATGGGAAGAATTATGGTGAAAGACTGAGGGATCTGAACATGTACTCAATGAACTATAGAAGGTTGAGGGCTGATCTATGTTTGGTATTTCGTGCATCCATAGATAGTTATTTATGGGAAACCATTGGCTTAACATTGCAAGTCTCTGTTAAGAGTACACGTACACACAGAATAAAAATCACAGGATAAATAAGTAAAACAAACAAAAGGAAAAAATGTTTTTCCCAAAGAGTGGTTGCAGCATGGAACACCCTACCAGAGTCTATAGTCATGTGTAAGACCATGGGACCCTTCAAATCATCCCTAGATCAATACATGGGTAACAGAAAATATGAGTATCACCACTGAATAGTGGCAAGCAACAATGGGTCTATGGACCTACCTGCTTGTATTACCCTATGAACCTATGAACAGGGCAGATGGGATGAGCATATTGGTCATATTTGCCATCAAATTCTATGTTTCTATGTAGTAGTAAGGTTTATTGTTCTTCCAATACATTAAAATGTTGGACATTACAATCATAAAAGAGAAAATAAATACATAGAATTATAAAAGGAAACATTTCATACAGTTTCTATGAGAGGTATAAAATTACAAAAACAGGTGTGCAATACTAACAGTTTAATACAGAGATATGATAAAGTATAACACAATAGATTTAGTGTACAAGATAATGTTTTCTTTTATAGCTTATCACTGAGGCAAGAAATTTAGAAATCAGCTCTGTCATCTTTAGTCGTAGGGTGCATGAGAATAAATAGGAGCGAGAACTGTGGCAATACGAAGCTCCCCAACCCCAAAAAGCTTACCTCCGATTAAGCTTTTAGCCTAAATCCCTCTTTTCTCCCCAGCAGGCAATTACTTTATTTTTATTTCTTAAAATCCGTGAACCGGAAATATGGTGGACTGTGCAGCTCCATTTACTGTAACAGTGCGGCGTGCACGCTGCTTGCATTGAAACAAGCGGTGCAGCGCCGCCAGATAAATGAGCTGCACATCTACCATATTCCAGTTCGCGGATTTTGAAATAAAAATAAATACCTACTGAAGAAAGGGTTTAAGGCGTAAAGCAGTCGAGAATGCCTTGTAAGTGAAGGCTTTCTACACAATCCTCTTAATAAGGACATTTTTAAAAATTTGCTCCAGTAAATAGTTGTAGAGAGGACACTGTATTATAATATGGTAGGGGTTTCCTGAAAACCTTTGTTGCATCTGTAGTTATCCTGGTAATGCACTTCAGGGCATGATTTATTGAACTAGGTATATTTAGAAGATAATATGACTAGCCTGGCCCATGTGATAACTTTCCTAGCATTAGGAGTGAAGTAATTTTAGGTAATCCCCATAATGGAATCAGGTGTGTTGATGCTGTACCAGGGGCTTGTTTGAGCCTTTGCCTTATTAGTTTAGCTGTGCAGCTGCAAACAGTTTTGCTTATGTAAGCTTTTATATAAAGGAGAAATCATAACCCCCTCTGGAAATCATTCCAAAGGTGGATTACTGTGGCTTTTGATAAAACAGACATGAGGGCTTTTAACCAAGGAGATGAAAAACCTTGCTTAAGCCAACTTATTTTCTCCATAAAACAAATATTGGGGATGGTGTTAAACGAGTTATTAATAACTTTGAGCCAGTAGGTGGCAAAGGCGGTGAACTAAAGTGACTAGAGGAAGTCTGCCACACTCAGCCTAATTACATTGTTGGAAGTGGATAAAGGTAACTGTAACAGAGAGTAACATAAAAAGAGATAAAGAAAGTTCTAAATTAGGGACATGTTTAGCTCCCCAGGTTTAGGCCCCATATAATAGAACTGGGTTAATCTTGCCTTGCCAACTTTTTAGTGTGGGAGCTACTGTATGCCCACCATACTTAAAGTTGAAATGCAATAAAGCTTTAACAGCATGTTTGGCTTTTGATATTTGTTCACTACAATGGTGGGTCCAAAGGCCATTAGATGTAAATTTAATTTGTAATTATGTATACGAGGATACAACTTCAATAAGGTCCTTATCTAAATAAAGCTTTGGTGCTTGTGCCCCGAATATCATAATTTTAGTTTTTTTGAGATTGATTAGTGGAGAAACAGATTCTGTCCTTAGTTGAAGTTTAGCCAATAATATCCTGGAAAATATTTTACCGCTAGTATCTATTAAGCTAATAGGACGACAGTTGGAGGGAAGTTGATACAAATCCTTCTTGTGAATGGAAATGACTATATTTTTGGTCCATTGGGGAATGAATCTTTCCTTAAGACAGGTGTTGAAGAATTGTGTGAGAAAGGGGACCCAGTAAATCATGTGGTCCTTGTATATTTCACCTGGTATGGTGTCAGGATCCGGCACCTTGTTGTTGGTAAGTTAGATAATGGCCTGCTCCAAGTCACCAAAGGTAATAACCAAGGGGTGAGAACTTAGGGCTGAAGTCCAAAAGGGGTGTATTGTTTTCAGTTATCAAAGGTTCTCTGTTAAATAGAGTTCTATAATGTGAGACCCATGTTTCTTTAGAAATATATCGGGTAAAGAAGGAGAGTGTAACTTTACACCTTTGCCACCATCATCCAAAATAACTTGGTATCTTTAGAGTTAATAACCTGGTACATAAGGTCCTACTGTTCTGAGATGGATTCAGATTTTTTGAGGCCAGGAATTTTTATAATTTTACGTGATTTATTTAATTGTACAAATTAGTCTTCTGAAGGCTTCTTTTTGATTAGTTTCTCTAGCTTACACTTTTCTTTTATACATTGTGCATCAAACCAGGTGTTATGCTTTGTCTCACTGTTACTTGTGGAATATATTTTACCCTAATTTGCCTAATCCTAAAAACCTAATTGATTTCTAATTGATTACAGATGTCTGTGCATTGGAATTACCATATGCAAAGAAAAAGGCAATAAAGGAGGAGAATAGATTAGCTCTGTAACCATCTCCCTTGATTTAATGTTAACAAGCATTTGTCAATGCCGAACGTTCGCTTGCAGGTATTTGCAGTGGTGTTTGGCATGTATGGTGCTTTACCCTAATGCCCTGTGCGATTGCTGGTATTTGCACAATAAATTGTCAGCATGACCTTTTTGTTACCCCCATTGTGCGCTACATAGGCAGAAACACGTTTTGGGCAGGATGTGAAAAATGACAGCTGTACTGCTCATAAGGAAGTGTGGTAAAATGGCAATGTTGAAAATCTGGAGTGGAAATATTGAAAATTCGCAAACCTACGAGCGTGCGTGGGAACTGTGCAACGCACACTCGTAAAACAGTCATTTTTAGGAATTTTTTCACCAAATTTTCAACATTTCCATTTTAAAACCTCTGCTAATGAACAGTGTCACTGTGATTTTCTTACTGTGTCCCATACATTGATTTCGCACACCGACTGCGCCATTGTGCACTACATGGGGGGAAAGACGTTTTGGGCAGGATGTGAAAAATGACAGCTGTACTGCTCATAAGGAGGTGTGGTAAAATGGCAATGTTGAAAATCTGGAGTGAAAATATTGGAATTCGCAAACTTACTAGCGCGTATAGGAAACTGCACAACACACGCCTTGTAAAACACTTATTTGCAGGAATTTTTCGCCAGATTTCAAAATAGCCATTTTAAGATCTCTGCTCATGAACAGTGACACTGTGATTTTCTTAACGTGTCCCATACACTGAGTTCGCACACCGACTGTGCCATTGTGCGCTACATGGGCGGAAACACATTTTGGGCAAGATGTGAAAAATGACAGCTGCAGTGCTCATAAGGAGATGTGGTAAAATGGCAATGTTGAAAATCTGGAGTGAAAATATTGAAAATTTGCAAACTTACGAGCGTGCGTAGGAACTGCGCAATGCAGACTCATAAAACAGTCATTTTTAGGGATTTTTTCACCAAATTTTCAGCACAGCCATTTAAGACCTCTGCTCATGATCAGTGTCACTGTGATTTTCTTAATGTGCCCCATACATTGAGTTCGCTACCGACTGCTGCATTGTAGCTACATGGGCGAAACACATTTTGGGCAGGATGTGAAAATGACAGCTGTACTGCTCATGAGGAGGTGTGGTAAAATGGCAATGTTGAAAATCTGGAGTGCAAATATTGAAATCATGAAACATACAGGCGTGCGTGGAACTGCGCACTGCGCTCGTAAAACAGTCATTTTTAGGAATTTTTTCACCAAATTTTCAACATAGCCATTTTAAGACCTCTGCTCATGAACAGTGTCACTGTGATTTTCTTAATGTGTTCCATACATTGATTTCGCACACCGACTGCGCCATTGTGCACTACATGGATGGAAACACGTTTTGGGTGAGATGTGAAAAATGAAAGCTGTACAACTCATAAGAAGGTGTGATAAAATGGCAATGTTGAAAATCTGGAGTGAAAATATTGAAAATTCGCGAACTTACGAGCCTGCGTAGGAACTGCCGCGCAACGACGCCAGAATAGTTTTTGGAATTTTGCACCAAATTGTCAACATAGGGTTTTTCGGACCCCTTCTCATGAATGATGTCACTGTCATGGCGTTATTTGAGACCAAAGGGTGATTTCTCACAGTGACTGCACAGTGCCTGTGGAATCACCTTTCGGGACGAATAATGCCATGAAGTGAATCATTCATGAGAAGGGTCCCAAAAACTCCATGTTGAAAATTTGGTGCAAAATTCCAAAAATGACTGAGATATGCAATAAAGTTGAAACCCCCATGTAGCCCATTTATACAGCTTACCGGCATTTCCTCAGTTGCGGTCGGCTTTGAAGAGTGCAGATGTGTTCCGGTCTACCAAAGATCGTGTGCCAGAGTCTGGAGGTAAGTATGGGGTGTGGGGGTGTGGAAACTGGTGCGCAGGGGTGGGGCGGGTTGTGGGGTGGCTGGGATACACGCGGGACCGCTTTTATTTTACAGGTTTAAAAAAAAGACGACGTGGGACATTTGCCACGCTGGGTGAGCTCCCAGCATGACAGAAGATGTGTGTGGGGGCTGAGGGCCAACGGGGATTGGGCACCCCGTCGGCAAACTACGCAGGGGGGAGCGGCGAGGAGCCGATGGGGGATTGGGCACCCCGTTGGCAAACAAACAGCGTTTGCCACGCTGGGTGGGCTCCCAGCGTGGCAGCAGGGCTGGGGGCCTTGAGGACGGGGATTGGGCACCCCGCCGGCAAAACAAACAATGTTTGCCGCGCTGGGGTGGGCTCCCAGCGTGGCAGGAAAGCTTTGGGGGGCGCCTGATGCAAGGAGGGGCGGACGGTGGCGCTCAGTATGGCAGTGGTGTTTTCCTTTGAAGCAGGGAAGCTGAGGGAGCAGTGCATTGGATGGGAGAGCACACCTCCAAGTGTGCTACTCTCTAAAAGCGTTCATAGCCATGCAGCAAGTGAACATAAAAATTAATTTGGAATTTACCAGTTAGAACACTGAAACTAAGATTTTAATTGATTGTCAGGGTGCAATATATTGCCCGTTATATCAACAGAAAGTAGTATTGCAGCATTATCACTTTCAGGTCTCATAAATACTGTTAGCTTTTTGAATTAGTCATGACTTTGCGGGGAACAAAAAAGAAAGTCATTGACACTTCGCCCATGAGGTGAGAAAAAAATTATATGCTCCCTCTTGGTCACCGTTCACCCTACCATTTAATATCAATAAATTATTATTCATGATACTCTTGAAAACACTTTCCCGCATCATTCAGTACTTTATCAAAAGAATTCCTCATGCCTAAATTCCCCAAATTTAATCCTGTAAAATAGACAAACTGTGCAATTCTTGAGTTAAAATCCCCAGCCATCAGGACAGTGTCACCATGAAACTTCAGTGACATACTATCTATTTCCAACATCATTTTGGACCAAATGTCACATTGTGTATATTTCTATGACTATGGGATACTCCTAAAGGGTTAAAGCCTGCACTGCAATTTACAGTACAGTAAACGTAATTTGTTTTAATTAAAATATGGATGCTTATATAGTATATACCATCTGATTTAATAGTGTGAAGAAACTTCAGTGAATAGGGATCTTCATGTATAAAGCTCATTGGTTAAACTGATTCTGATTTAGTTGCTATAACTAAAATTAGGAATGCTTCAACCTGCATTTTAGTTAGGATAAGTACTCTGCACCATTCTGAGCTGTAGTATTTCAAAGTGTAATAGCATATGTCTATAATATATTTTCTTTCAGAGATGGTTTAAATTTTCTTTTTTCTTTTTTGTTTTCCCTAGGCCCTGGTGTTTTATTAAAGACCTGTTGTGCCTTCAGTTTTTATTTAATGTTTGTGAGTTTGTGGTCTCATTGCCCAGTGTGGAAAATATTAGGCAGGGCCGAGAGTGTATGCATTATACAGACCACGATTAACATGGTGTAATAAAACTGACCGTACAGAAATGAACTAACAACTTGCCAGCCTAAGATAAAGAGGATAATGGCTGGGGATCAGGTGATAACCATACTGTATTCTGATTGAGTGGTTGGCAGCAACATGGTAAACCTCAGAGCGCAGCTCAAGAGGTTTACTGCAACCCTAGCAAACCATGGGAGAGATGATTTCAGCGCGGTTGTCACCTGATACCCAGCCATCATCTTTATAGTGTATGGTCAAAAACACTGTTTCCATTCTATGTGTGAGAATTATGGAACTCTGTTACATTCTTTTTGTTATGCCACTGTTTGAAGTTCCAAGTGTGGTTAACAACTTTAAAATTCTAAACAGTGCATAACAAAGCTGTGTAACTGCTGATTATGGTGGTTAATAGGCATTTACCATACATTGTATAAATATATGCAATAGGGTGGTCACTGCAGGGGATGTGGCAGTATAGTGTCAGTGGTCTAAGGCTCTGAGCTGCAAATCTGGTGACATCCAGCAGACCAGACCTGGGTTTGAATCCACAGCTTCCACTTGCATACTGTGTGACCCTGAGCAAGTCACTTAACCTCCTTGTGCTCCCAGGTTGCTCCTGTAAAAAAGCTTCCAGCTTAGTGTGCTGTACCTGGTTAAACAACTAAATTAAAAAATGTGGAGGCCAAGAGGGGGGATCTGAAGAGATTGCAAGTATGGCTGGACACATGGCAGCTGAAATTCAATGCCAAAAAAGTGTGCAGTAATGTACGTGGGGCATACAAATCTGCAAGCAGTATACACTTTGGGGAGAGAACAAGTGAAACAAATGGAGCAGGTAAGGGATGTAGAGATTATTATCTCAACCAGCCTTAGAGTAGGTGACCAATGCAGCATGGCGGTGGGCAAGGGGCCACCCGCCACCAACCCTCGGACATATTCAGGATGTTATTTGTCCCTATCTCTCTAGCTAGCTGCACTAGATGTAAAAACACATATTGCATACCCACACTGGTACCAGTCCCAGACTATTATAGAACCCAGCAATTCCATCCTTAATCCTGTGTACTAGTGCTGTGCAGAATTTTCAGATTCTCATGGAACAAAATTCCATGGAATTTTCAAAATTCCACCAAACCCCAGTCCCAGGATAAAGACTACATTTGGAAGACACAGCCTTATTAACTTTAACTCATACAGAAAGTAGCTCAAGGCTGAACTTTAAGGCTCCCTGCTGACTGTCACGGTGCTTACCTTTAGATGTAGTTAATATATTGCTGAGTGAGTATGGAAGCTATGTAGATGTTACCTGTTTGGCAGTTTGGGTGTTATTTTTTAAATATATTTTTGCATCTACTTAGTTTTGTAATCTAGTTTTGTAAACTTAGTTTGTAACCAGAATGACACTGACATGGGTTTCCATGACATGGAAACTAAATTTTGACACCATCCAGAAGTGTGGTTAGCATGTCAAGACAGTACATTTTCATTACAACTGAGTGCTGCTGGATTTTGACATGGTAATGTTCAGGAAAGAGTTAGGGTCAAAACAGGGCAGTGGGTGGGCAGAGGAACACTAAGGAGCGGGGTAGGGTCTGTTTTACTCTGCCAGTCAAAAGTAGATGCAATAAAATATATTCAAAATAAACAGTCCACAGCCGAACAGGTATAAACTACCTAGTTGTCACACCCACTCAGCAATACAATGTGAACTCAAACTAAACACAAGGCAGGGAGACTGGGGCCTGATTGTCAAGGCTGTAGAATGATGCAAGCTGCGCCAGACAGCAGCTTGCATTGAAGCCCTGCGCGCCACTGGACTCTTAAACCAATTCAGGTATGGGAGGGTTCTGAGCCTAAAGTTCCCATGCATGTGGCATTCCTTTCCATGCACGGTGAACACCTGGTGCATAGGAGGTGCAGCACAGGAAATGGTGCATACTGTACATATGTGCACAGTGACTGCCACCAGTCTCAGACACTGAATGCCTATGTACAGTACCGCGTTGATGCAGACCACAGTCGGTGGCTGGATGAGAACCAAGGGGTGGGTTCCACTAGACCACCAGGTATTGGGCACTGCAGTGATCGGGAGCACATACCCATGCCATATACAGGTGGGCCGGCAGCATCAGGGATGGGGTGGTGGCACAGGGGATGGGTGACAGTACCTGGCTTGACAGTACACCATCGGTGAACTGGGGGGATACCGCAGCATACAGTGGCACATAGGATGACTGCCCCAGTGAGACATATTCTAAGTCCCACTACACCAGCCCTGGCTGGTCTAAGGGCACTTAGAATGTCTCCCAACGGGTGCAGTCTGTGAATAGCAAGCTGCAGCTTGCATCGGTGCAGTCCACCTAGCACCCTGTCACAGCGCTGTGCAGGGCTGGTGCAAAACCTGTTTGGGGCAGGTAACCTATGGTCGATGCAGGCCACCTTTGTGAGTTACATGGAGGCAGCCCTGGATGCAAGGTGCACCTTGCACCATATGTGTTTGGTGCAAGCACCTTCATGCAGATGCAGGGCTTGAGACCAACAATACATTACTGTTAGCATGACAGTCGGTCCATGCTGCACAATGTAGGCGTGTCTGTGCATAATAAATACCATACCACATCTATACAGAGTTAAACTGAGAAACCAAACAAAACTGCTATTAGCAGGATGGTCAGGACAAGGACATACTGTAAGTTAACTCAGTTACTCATTATGTATCTGCTTGTTGCTTGAATGCACTGAACTCTAGACTGTATGGGTTCCATTCAGTGTACAGTGTTTGATATCAGTATGAGTGCAGAGTATTAATCTCCTCAGCGATTAATGAATGGTCTTTATCAGGGTGACAGAGGAGGGGTGGAGTGGTCTGGAGAGCAGCAGAGATGGGTCAGTCAGGTAGAGGGTAGTAGCAGACAGGAAGGACAGATTGCAGGAACTTAAACAGACAAACATTTTATACCCCTCTCACTTCTTTGTTGCAGGCCAGTGGTTGGGTGAGGGTATGCCAGATGGATGTGCTTTATTGCTTTGTAGGGAACCACCAACATTTGCACTTCCATGCTCACTAGCCCAGCACAGATTCTGGGAACATTCTCTAACAGTGACTAGTCAAGCAGTTTAAGCAATAAGGCATGACCAGGGGTTAGAGTAACAGTCTGCTAATCACACCCTAGGGGTGTAATGTGGCACAAGGTGCAGCTGAGTGCCATATTGCCCCAGGGGGTGATTGACTATTAAATTAACTCCTGGGAGTACCTTATTGCTATTATAAAACAAATTGCTCCAAAGGAAGAGTGTTAAAAGTGTACTTTTTTAATGTTTTCCTCATTCAGAGGGAAATTTTTTATAAAATAGTTATTCCACCAACAGTTTAAGAATGCTGGTTCAGAATCAGAGTGCATCATTCCAGTCATTCAGCAGTGTTAGAGGGTGGAATGCTGATAGGAAGAATCCATGTGCCATTGTGATCAGGCTGTACATGACAGTGTAACATGGATTAATGTAAGGCTGCTGGAATCCTAACAGCCAATCAGACTGCAGCATTTCAAGAACCTTTATGTTTGCTTGGCATGCCCAAGAAACATGTTGCGACAGCTTGCTGGAAGCAGATTGTGGTGGTGTGGTCGTGTTGTGGCCAGCACTGCCGCCACAGCTTTGGGGGCATGTCTCTGTGGCACCAATTAATGAACATGTTGTCTATGACAGCAGCTCAGAAATGTGCCACCAACTTGAAACGATTTCACCACTGCAATGAGGGAGCACCCCCTCATTGCAAGGCATGCCTTGAAGGTCCCTGTCGATTTGTTATTTGGCAGAACAGTTTTCTATTTTGATGACTCTTGTTCCCCCAATTACAGGAGGACCCTTGGCAGAACGTTCTTGGAGCTGGGAGCTCTCATTGCTCAGCGCAGTTTTACTGACTGTTAGTCTTGCTGAACGTGACAGCTAGAGTCAGGATGTTGTGGATGGTGCCCGCTTGAGGGTTTCACTGGAAAGCAGCTGAACACCCTTCCATGGGGATCCCTGGTGTGGAGAGGGGCCTGGATTAAGGGAAAATACGTTCAGGTGAGAGCAATACATACTACCTGTTCAGTGCGGTGCATTTTAACAGATAGCAATTTATTTCGACTGTCTAGCCGGTATGCTTTCTGTGCATTCTTGTATGCGATCCGAGCATGAATGAGCCCCCTTTACAGATAGCCATCACCACACACAAACCCTGCATAGTGACAGTTGACAGCGTCCCTTTCCTGAAAGTTCTGTTTTTTCCCCCTTTTTAGTAAGCACTACCACCGTCACATCTAAACTTTAGGAGTTTGCAGAAGGGACTTCAGAAAAGGGGCCTGGTGGGGTGTCATTTAGTGGTAGGCAAGGGTTGCAGTCTAGATCCCAATGATTTCTTTGTGACCCCATTTGGCATACTGTAATTCCTGCAGCCGTTTCCTACCCCCAACCAACACTGATCTGCTCCACCTCATTATGGACTGCACTGAGAGAGCGAGAAAGAGACACAATACCGATGCACAAACTAGCTGCACTGTTTTATAACTCTCTCTCTCTCTCTCTCATTCGGGTAGTAGTGCAGTCTGTGTTGCTGCTAGCCATATGTGTGTCCAACTGCTGAGCCCATACAGCATTGGTGAGTGTTGGGATGCTGTTCTGAGAGTGCAGTGTCCATGTTTCAAAGTGCGCGCTCTCTCTTCCTGTTATGTGTGTCCTCTGTGTTCTGGCTTTGTGTGTTTGTGAGAGAGAGAGGGAGAGAGAGTGGGACAGCAAACAAGAGCAGTATGCCTGCAGGAGTGTTTGACAATAAAATCGTACTTTTTTGGTGAGGATATGTTGCGCTGTGCCAGTAAATGTGGCTGTTCTGTTGTTTTGAAGTCTATCTGATGTCTCTGCACAGAGGTACACTGTGCAGTATCTATCACTGTCATTTCCTTAGTGGGACTACTTACTTTGTGTAGGGGAAGGATACTTTCTGAAATCTTCACTTTTTCATAATTTTGTAGCGCTTCCCATAGTTTTTCTAACACTGTAGTAAGCCCATGTTATAAGCTCAGTAACCCACTCCAGGGTGTGTGGTTACTGGGGATTACCCACACCCAGTTGCTGTGAGACACTCGGCCTGCGGCCCATGCTCTGCTACTGCACCCAGGTGTGCATTAATCCCATTAACCACACACCCTGTCATGGGTTATTGCTACCTAGGACACATGGCTGTGGTAATTGTACTTTTGGCACCGCCATAGAGGTTGGTGACAGCTTTGTTCGTGATTACAATGGTAAATAATACAAGATCAGGGGCAGATATTGAAACATAGGCAAGATGGAACACAGTGGATTGCATTGTATTTTTCCTCTGAGGATGCTATGTTCAGTCAGATAGTGACTGAATATAGGGGAATGTGGGTGTGCACTGAATCAAGTAGGGCTGTCCCAACATAGATCCTGGCAGTGCAGGTTGTAGTGCCCCCAGACCTCATAGCACCGATAGCTCCCAGTGCAATATTCAGATGGTACCATGCAAATGAGCCTGCTGGGCATGCAAGGCACCAAGGTCCATTTGCATGCCCATGATGTGCACATTTGCATGGGAAGCGGTGGTAGGTTTGCACCCCTGCGATCGACCCTGCCCCTACCCTGATCACCTGGCCCAATTCCCTGGTGTCTAGTGACACCCCCCACCCTCTGATCCCAATCCCTGGTAAAGGTCAAGTATTCCCTGGTATCCTGTGGTTCCCCTGACCTCTGATTGCTGGCCCCATAGTAAAAAGGTAGTCCCTCATGTTTAGGGTCCCTCTCTATCTGATATCCATTCTGTTAAATGACATAAGTCTCCTGGTGTCCAGTGGTCCCCCACCTTTGTATTACCATCTGGAATAATGGCACAGAGTTCTCTGGTGTCCATTGGTGTCCCCTACCCTCCGATCGCCATCCCTGTATAATGAAAAGCATTTCTCTGGTGTCCATTGGTGTCCCCTACCCTACGATCGCCATCCCTGTATAATAAAAAGCATTTCCCTGGGGTTCAGTGGTCCCCCCCAACCTCTGATTGCCAACCCTGCATTATAACACTTATTCCCTGGTATCTAGTGCCCCCCCCACACCACAGGTACTGACCAAACCTAGCATGTGGCCAGAGTTGGTGCCACTTGTGAACCCCCTATTTTCTGTAGCACTGTAAAGTCTGCAGCCGATACAAGTGAATGGGTGGCTTGACACTGCATTTCAGTGGGTAGGTAATGCCCTAATCTGAATATGCTACCGTATTATTACAAGATATGGTACAGATTAGCCAGTGACTTTTTAAAAGGCACGCTCATTGGGTAAAATAGGATGAAATATTTTGTATGTTAATACCTCTGCAGAGACCACTTTTGCAGGTGTAAGAGTGGTCTCGTGCTTATTCGAAAAGTATGAGCACGGTTCAGATACCCTAAGGATGTAAGTGAGACCACTCTCACTTAGTGTACTTAGTGGTCTCAGTGCTGCTATTAAAGTATTATTGATCAAGATTGATCAATAATATGTAAAAACATTTAAAAACACTTTGAACGTACCCATTTCCAGGGCAGCTGCACATGAGGTACTCTTCACAGAATAGGACCATCTGCTGTGCAGAGGAATGGAGCACAGCGTTTGCTCAAGAGCACTCCCATGATCTATAAAGATTACAAGACTGTCAAAAATATTAAGGACCCTTTCAGTTTTCAAAAAGATGCTAGGTATGGGGTGGGGTCTGTGGGGAGGAAGGGTGTGCAGAGGTGGGTGTGGGTTGGGGCAGGGAGCTGGACAGACCGCGAGGGACTATTTTCTTCTTTTACAGGTTAAAAAAAAAAAAGAACATTGCAAGTCATTTTTTTTTTTACTGGGGCATTTGGCATGCTGGGGTGGGCTCCCAGCATGCCACCTGAGTGTTTGGGGGGCTAGCCGATGGGGATTGGGCTCCCCTGACAGCACATACCGAAGGGGGGGCAAGAGCCGAGGGGATTGGGTCCCCCCATGGCACATAACAAATGAGGGGCTGCATTATGCCAATGGGGAGTGGGCTCCCCATCAGCACATAAACTGGGTCAGGGCATGCCAACAGGGGGATTGGGCACCCCCAAAGTCGGCATTGTGGCAGGCAGTGTGCCGCCATGTTTATGCTAATGTTTCACCAGGGAAGGCACATCAGGAGGTGCTGCTGCATATGATGAGCTTTGCTCTCATTGCAGCGGACCTTTCTTTAGATGTGCTCACCACATTATGTATTCCTGGTGTGGTGCCTGCATGCTGGCTTATTGGGGAATGAGGGACGCACCTACTGATGCATGCCCTGCATTTGCCCAACAGTGACCACGCCTCCAAATCTGCTACTAATGCAATATGTTGGCTGGCGCGCAAGCGCGTGCCAACATAAAAATGAAAGGAGATAAGCTTCCAGATCATCCAGTTTCAGAATAACTTTGTGTTGATGATACTGTGCCTGAGCCAGAGAAACTGTGTAACAGACAGCATTCACAGATCTTTATGGAAACCTTAGCAACAGAGCATTTCTACTTTAAACCACTGTTACGCCAGTGAAAGCATTTTCCACAGCTGTTACAAGCGTAGGGGTTTAAGTTACACCTTCTGCCTGTTCATGCTGTGCTACCTTGGTTACTTGGGTTGATAGAAAAAAGAAGGCCATAGCCTATCAAGATTGTCCTCCACGTGTATGGATCATTATTTATGATACTATTTTAATAACCATTTATCAAGTTTGTTTTTGAAAATCATAACAGTAGGTGAATCAACAATATCTTGAGGTAGTGTATTCCATAACCTAGGAGTTCTAATAGTAAAGAAATTTTGTCTTTTATTTGTATTAGATTTTAATATCCAGCTGTTTATTGTGTAACCTGGCTACAATTTTTCTGCTTGATAACGGTATACCACATTGTTCCATCAGAACGGGTGATTTCACAATTTTGAATAGTTGTAAAAGATCGCCTCTAGTTCTCCTCTGTTTAAATGAATACAAGCCTGTCTTCTGTAGTCTAGAATCATAATCCAATTGAGCAAAATATGGAACAATTTCTGTAGCCCTACGTTGGATTTGTTCAATTCTATTTATAGCCGATGCTAGATAAGGACTCCAAAAAGAGGAGCCATAATCCATATAAAGTCTGACATGAGATCTATACAGGGTCATGATACACTGTTCAAACTTAGAGACAAATGTGCTATTTATCCTGTGAAGAAGAGCATTAGCTTGATTGGCAATTTTATTACAATGAAAAGATGAGGAAAGCTTATTATTTACTAGCAAGAAGCCCTAATAATTATATTGTTCAAAGTGTATACTTGTTTGGGGTTGTTTTTACCCATGTGTAAGACTGCACATTTTGTTACATTAAAGAACATTTTGTTTATATAAGCCCAATGTTCGATTGATGCAAGGTCAGTTAATAAAGTTTTTTTGTTAACTGCATTGTTTACAGTACCCCCTAATTTAGTGTTATCAGCAAATTTCATAAGGATGTTAGAAGAACAAATTTTCATATCACTAATGAAAATATTAAAAAGGGTGGGTCCCAAAACAGAGCCCTGGAGAACACCGCTCGTCACCCTACCCAAGTCTGACAAGGTGCCATTTATCCTAACCCTCTGGGTACGGTTGCTCAGCCAACTGTTTATCCATGAAACTAATGTTTATGAGA
The DNA here is from genome assembly GCA_016271365.2 of Neoceratodus forsteri. Classification (NCBI taxonomy): domain Eukaryota; kingdom Metazoa; phylum Chordata; order Ceratodontiformes; family Ceratodontidae; genus Neoceratodus; species Neoceratodus forsteri. The sequence continues at coordinate 48,896,697 of JADMNL010000027.1, forward strand.
ATCCTAAATGAATACGTTTTTTAATCAGAATGTTATGTGACACTTTATCAAACACTTTACTGTAATCCAGTAAGATGACATCAGTTGGATATTTAAGTCAAGAGTCATGCTAATATAATTGTAGAATGAAAGCTGGTTTGTGGTGCAAGAAAAACAGTTTTAAATCCATGTTGAGTTGCATCAACTATATTCAAGGATTCCATTTCTGTTTCAAGAAAAGTTTTGATTATTTTTTCATTAATTTACAAGAAATTGAAGTTAAGCTAATCGGGCTATAGTTTTCAACTTTTGAGTAGGAACCCTGTTTGAAAATGGGAGTTACTATTGCAGTTAACCAATCAGAGGGAACCCTTGATTCATGAAGAGATTTATTAAAAATAATAGTGAGTAGTAAGGCAATAGTATCTTTAGCTCCTAGTAGAAATTTAGAACATATATCATCTGGGCCAGGACTTGTCGATTTATTTAATGTTATTAATAATTCATAGACATCATTCTGTGAAACCTTATATTTTGTATGACTTGAGGAGTATTTGTCAGGAAGAATTTGGGATGGATCCTGGACAAAAACTGATAAAAAATAATTATTTAAAGCCGAAGCGGTTACTGAGTCGGAAGTAATTATTGTATTGTTTATATTTAGTGGACCAATAGTTCTGCTATTTCCTTTTGTTGTTTAAATAGGCATACAAAGCTTTATCGAGTCTTTGGTATGTGCAATATGAAATTCTAAATTACGTTTAGTGAGCAGAATCAATTTTTAAATATTTTAACCGATTCCTATATTTAATTAGTATTTCATTATTGATTAGTGGGGCATTTTTAATAATGAGAATAACTTATGTTTTTGAGTAATCTTTTTTTTTATAGATCTATTAAACCAAAGGGGAATTTTTCCTTTAGGATTGTACTTATATTTTTCTGGAACATACTGCTGTTCAAGTTCTTGAATTTGTGTTTTTAGGAAATCCCATGCTTCATCAGTGTTAAGTGAGGAAAAAATAGTGTCCCAATTAAATGCGCCTAGGTGACGATTTATTTTATAAAAATCTGCCCGATCATTTTGCTTAATTTTAAGCTTGTTTATTACAGAACGTTGACAAAGTGGAATAGTAAGAAGTATGGACATATGATCACTATTACCAAGAGGATCTGATATTAATAAATCATTCATGGGGATGTCTATGTTAGTTATGACAAGATCCAAGATGTTACTTCCCCGGGTAGGTTCCTTGACCAGTTGGTAAAGTCCCAAGTCAATAATGGTTGTAAGAAATTTATGGTCATAATGATTTGAACCCATTAAAATTTCCCAGTTTATGGTTGGGAAATTGAAATTGTCCAAAATTAGGACTGAACCATTTTTTGCTATCTGGGAGATTTCATCGGCCAACCGTGAACTTTGGTTAAAGTCTGCTGAAGGTGGATGATAGCAAGTCCCAATCAATATTTGGGAAAACCCTTAGGTTGAATATACACCCGTACACTTTCAGACTGAACAGTCACTGAGGATTTGTAAGAAGTGATGTTGTCTCTGACGTAAAGGCTGACCCCACCACCTATCTTATTATCTGGTCTATTTTTGAAGTAGTGTTTAAATCCCGGAATTTCAGCTGTTCAGATTCTATCAGCATTGCCCCATGTTTCTGTTATAGCTATTAAAGACAAGTCAAGGGACTGAGCCTTAAGTTCCAGCTCTGCATGCTTTGAAATGTTTAAAGATCGAGCATTAAGAGATAAAATGTTTAGATGATTTTGGTTTGAAAAGTAGGTCCCAGTAATAAGAGTATTGCTAGTTAGCCCAATCTCCCCCTTTACCATCAGTTTAAATGAGTATGTATGAAGGTAGCAATTTTACGTCCCAATAATGTACTTCCCCATCTGTTAAGATCTAAGCCGTCCTAACAAAAGAGGGAAGGATTATGATGAAACTCTTCCCAGTGTGTCAGACAGAAAATACTTTGTCTAAGACACCATTTTTGAAGCTATTCATTTAAGGCTTTTATTTTAGCTGTGATATATTCTGTAGCTCTTGGAATGGGCAGAATTTCTGATAGACATATATTACAACCTCGTTCTACTAGTAAATTATACAAGGAAACATAATCCTGTTTTATTTGCTGCAAAGGTAGTTTGGGGATATCATTTGTTCCTACATGTACAACCACTAGTGGATTTTCTCCAGCTGGTTGTAGAATTTGATTAAACATTGAGGTGATGTCTGAAATCCTTGCCTCCCCAGTAACTAGAGTAAGAATGATGTTCTTTGTCAGGGTTACAAACAACACGTCTATATATTTTGTGATGGAATCTCCAAGACAAATACTTCCTTTTAATAGGTATTTTCTCATGAGTAGTTAAGGGGAGAATTTGGGAGATGGATCTGAGCAGCAGATAGTTGCTCGTTAAGTGTTTGGTTATGTTTTGATTTGTTTTCAACACTTACACCAAGTTCTGGGCTCATTGACACAGTTTCATCAATCATTTGTGAAAGATGTTCAAAGAATTATGTAGGATTTGATAAGAAGTTAGGGGAAGAAGTTTTGTTTGTTATTTTCTTTGACCTTGTTTGAGGTACTGTATCCAGTGTAACCCTCACCCTCTGCCTTTTAGCAAAACGACAGGTGGCATGCTGTTGAAGCTGACAGCAGTACCTGGTGGGGACTGGGTTTGGGGAGGATGAGGTTACTCGGCACAGGGGACCTAGGTTTGGCTACTCTGCACAGGGGCACCCAAGTAAATCTGAACACAGGAAGCAATAACTGTAATGTCCAGAACCAGGAATGGGATTCTTCAGTGTGGCTTTTATTCACATCCTAGCTGAACAAACAAAGCATAGATGGACCCCCACAGGGCTACATTTCCTGGTAAGGCAGATTAGAGACTACAAACACTTTATCACTATTTCCAGCCCTCAGGCTCTAAACCCACCAGGCACACAGCCCAGACTTGCACGCAGCTTTGGGTACATAGCCCGACTTGTACACACGTGGGTTTTCTCCACTGGCCCAGCTCCCCTGCCAACCACTTGATCCGTGGTCCATTGGAAGAATGAACCAATTATCCCATTTGCGGTCCATTGGAGGAATGAATCAATTATCCTATTGTGGCTCCCCAAACCACACTAGAGTCTTCGACTCCTAGAGAGAATTTTCCTTACAATCCCACATCTGGGCACTTTCCTCATCATTGGCCAAGTGCCTGAGGCAAAGTAGAAATCCACAGAAGAAATCCTTAGAGGTGGACCTGGTCACTAAAGATGGGGGGCCTCCCACCTCCAGCTCCCACAGCCCATACCTGGCTATTTCTCTGGAAACTGAACAATTCCTTTACTGAACTTTCAAATGTAGATTAAGGGTAGACGTCTGTCACATTACCTCTACATATTATTTGTATCCCAACAAACTCTGGAACTTGAACCTACTTTTAACTTGCTGAGCTCATTACTCTAGGCTTCCCAATATTGTAGTAGTTCAATCCCCACATTGTCACACAAGTCCCAGGGTGAAAACATAGGCCCTTTTAGCCAGAGCAGACACTCACCCTCTCATTGCAGGTTCCCCACAGGTGACTCACAAATCTTCTTTTCTCCCAAATAAATACTGGAACACATAGGCAGCTTTTCCTCCACAAGCAGAACTAGGGGGTTGCTCCAGGAATCTGCAAGGAATCCTTTTCCATCCCCCAGAGGGAGGGGGCATTGAGACCCGAAAACAGTGGTTTCCCCCACTTCAGTAATCTTCTGTGTCTCTCTTTAAGGTGGAGACACACACCCTATTACTTAAAAGTAGCCCTCTGTCAGGGCTGAGACTCCTAGAGCCTTCACTGAGCTGCTTTAATAGCAAGCTCCCTACTTCACACACACACTCACTGAAGACAAACTGAAGACACTGACTTCAAAACTCCAGCGTTCTATCTAACTCCCTTGCTGCAGATTCTAATATGGCTCATGCAGCTGCGAAAGTTCTATTGGTGATGTCATCCCTCAGTCTCAGCTGAGACTGAGAACAGAGTGAGACAGTGTGAAACCCATTTAACTGGAGTTTCTAGGCTTCTTCCCTGCCTACCACTAGGTCTTACTAGGATTCTAAGCCAACCCGGGTAACAAAGGTTACACAGAATAAACTTTACTTGTATTTAACCGCCGACAACTTGCGGCAGCAACTAAAGGAGTAGAAGTAATGTTTAGATGTTTTAATACAGGGACATGTGGGACATCTAAGTGGGACTCCTGGTGGTTAACATCATCCACAATTTTTGTGGAAGAGGTGTTAGTTTCCACTAAGAGTGACATCTGATCGATGTAATCTTCCAATGCTTTGATGTCAGATTTTAAAGACATCTGAGACTGCAGTCAACTAATTTCCTCCAGTAAATCACCAACCAAAACATACTTTTCGCACATATAATTAGGTGTTTGTTTGCCAGAGGCATGCATCTTACATGTTGTATAATATTTATTTGCTTTTTTCATTTTGAGTAAGACTAATGAAGAAATACTTTGAAAACACAAAAATGTTTTGCCACCTATTCTGTTCTATGAAAATACTAACGTTTACCTTCTTGTCCCCTCGTCCCTGATGGACCACGATAGACCGCAGCTGAGATGCACGTGTCTCTGCATGACCCCCACGCATTCTCGCCCGTCCGCAGAGCAGCTCTTCAATGGAGGCCAAAACCAGAAGCGCTAATCGCACTACTTCCGGTTTTGCACTGCTGTTTTAACGCTAAAAAGAGTTACAAAGCCTTTAAAAAGGCTTACCCTGGATGACTGAAGGGCTACAAGTGGTAGTTAGGTATACCCTGAAAGGCACAGAGGTTTTTTAAGAAGGAGAATAGGGGGAGTACTGGTGGTTATGAGCTCTAAGCCTCCAGTACCCCACAATCCTTTGCAAGCCAAACAACAAGCTACAGCAATAGGGAAGATACCCTATGTCCACAACCTGCCAGTACACAGTAACAGTTTATACAAAATAAAAGTATATTCTCAGAGACCTCTCACCAGAGGTGCGCTTTTTGCATATAGAGATTTGTTTTCTATCCTGTTTGGATTTCTTCCGGTGGTCAATTAGCGAAGTGGTATTCAAGGTGCAGCATCTTATGAAAGTCAGCAGATCACTGACTGGTGGGGGCAGAGGAGCTTCCAGTCAAGGAAGTCAAATATAGAAAAGTTGGCATTGAGGAGTTGAAGCTGTCAGATTATTGCACTATTCTGATACAAAAAACCAAAAATAGAAAAATATCAGACAGGTCTGAACAATCCATCTAAACTGTCCCAGGATTCCTGCTTGGAGACCCTCTAGTCTCCATCCTCCCTCACTCCCAGTCAGTCTCCTCTTTATCATCTTTCTGTCTGAAAACTCCTTTACATGCGTCCCACTTCCCTTTGAACCCAGCGGTTGTCCCTGCCTTCACAACCTTTTTAGGAACCTTTTCCATCCACTACCCTCTCTGTTAAATAGTACTTCCTAATGTCTTTTTTGAACCTTACCACCTTTAGCTTGAATACATAGCCCTTGCTGGGTGCACAGTTTCTCAGTTTGAGCAAACTTTGCTGTGTCCACTCTGAACCCTTTCTTGAATATGAAGGTCTCTGTCCTGCTCGCCTTTCCCTTCTGTCCTCCAGTGAATAAATGCAGAGACTTTTTAGTCTCATTGCGTGCTTTGCCATGCTGGCCATGGATCATCGTTGTGGCCTGTCATTGCACTGTCTCTTATCTATCCCTGTCCTTCTGTAAGTTATTTGCAGTAGGGGGCTCCCATAGACTCAACAGAGGGTGTTAAATGTTGTCCCCATTAAACTGAATGGGAAAAGAGGAGTAAGAGAGCCATTCGATAATTCCTGAAAGCCTGTTGTTGATAATATAGCAGCACGTGACTACCTTTCTTTGGTGCGTACCCCAGAACTGGGCACCGTATTGCAGATGCAGTCTCACCAGTGATTTATATAGATGTAGTGTCACCGTACTCCTGCTGATAATCCCTTTCCCCAGGGTAGTCATGAAAAAGTTGCCTTGTACTGCGGTATACCTAAGTGATAACATTCAGTTGCTTGGAGTATACAAAGCAATAACCGGCTTCTGTTAATCATTCACAGTAGCCGGTTATTGTGAGTATACTCCAAGCAATTGAATGTTATAACTATTAAATGACTTGGAGTCATGTAGATGTTTGGTAAAATAGAAGTATAAATACAATTTGGGTGGAGGTGAGAAAGTTGAGTGGCATGTGTTCACTTACTGCAGCAGTGCAGAGCTGAGGGAAAAGTTGTTCGTAAACGACCCACACATTTTTTGATAAAATACAAGTATACCATAGTGTTTCATACACATGGCAGCACAGAATAGCATAAATGTACTCACAGCCTGAAACAAGCGCTGTGAAGTTATGTAATTTTCTGTTTAAAAACACGGGATTACAGGCAGGCACATTAGCGGAGGTATTAATGTGCATGTCTGGAATCCCCATTTAGTGTTTGGACAGAAAAATACATAACTTTACAGTGCTCATGTCAGGCTGGGGTACATTTATGATCTGTGGTGCTATGTGTTTGAAAACTATGGTGTACTTGTATTTTATCAAAATGTAAATTTGTTTACTCTTATTTGTGCCTTCCCTGGTGCTGCAGTGAGTGAACAGTGAGTGAACGTGGGTCGGTGAGCTGTGCGACAGTCGGTAATATTGAAAATACAAAGGATCTAAGGATACATTTAAAAGCAAATTTGTATTTGAAACTATCAGTTGGTAGTGCACACATTTTAACTTGTTGGTTGTGAATTTTGAGAGTGTTCTGCGTGTGGGCTTGGGATACTTTTCATTAAGGGACTGTGGGCGTAGTTAAGTTTCATTAACCGACTGTGGGTGGGGTTTATATTTCATTACATGACTGTGGGTGGGGTTTGAGTGAATAATCGACTCTGGAGGGCTGTTTTGTACTTTGTGAGAGAATAACTGGCAGCTGTTCTCATTTGTGATTGGCTGAGAACAGATACCTGTCGTATAATTGAAGGTATCTTGTGGTGATTGTCTCAGATTACCATTGAAGGCAATGAAGTTGATGCAGCATGATTACATAACTTAATGCAGCATTTCAAGGTAAAGAGAGACTTTTGGGGGAAAGGTTTTTAAGGTATATTAAAGCAGAATACAACTGCTTCATTGCTACCCCTGTACTATACATACTGTGTTAAACCAAGGGTGGGCCAGGAACGACTCCTCTGGTACCTCAGTAGTCACTACCCCATCAGATAAGAATTTACCTTTTTGGATCACTCGTTCAGTTGTTTATGTTAAAGTTTTTGCTCTAACCAGTTACAGTATTTCCTCCAGTAGCTCCAGGTCACTCGCTTTCTTAACTAGTCTCTTATGTGGTACCAAATCAAAGGAAAAAAATAAAAGGCCTTTGCTAAAATACAGGTACAGTAAATCCACTGTTTGGCCCCTGCTTGTCATTTGTATCACTAAATTAAAAGAAAAGTCTATTAAGTTACTCTGACATGACTGACTTTTGGTAAACCCATACCGGTTCCCATCCATTAAGCCCCTTTCCTCTAAGAATGTAGCTAGCCCTTCCTTAATAATCATCTCTAGAAGTTTTCCTATTATTGATGTTCAGCTCATCAACATTTATCTTCAAAGCAACCTCTTGCAGCAGGTCATAACACATGGGAATTCAGCCACAGGTGTCATTCCTCCAGATAACTTCTCAGCAGTCAACCCTGGGACCTCCCCCTAATACTACCATGTGGTGTCTGCCTGGTAGGTATAAAAGGAGTAGGTCCTAGCTACTCCTCAGTTCTTTTCGACCATGACTATGCTAAATGCAACACAGTCTGCCAGAGGCATGGCTGCCTGTATGGCATGTTTCCAGGGTGTTTCTGCCTTGGATAGTTGCAAAGTCACCACATGGTCTCCTGTACATGCCTTCACCAAGCATTCCAGTGTCAGACTTCACTTCTAAGAAGCGGATCAATTTTGGATGGGCCATCCTACAAAGTCTACTGTCCTTAGCCATCGTGCTTTGCTTCCTCTTCCCACTGAGTATGATAACTGCTTGGGAATCTTCCCATGTGTTGTGACCTGCTGCAAGAGATTGCCTCGAAGAAGATACTACAGTTGCATAAGACCTTACCGTGACAGCAAATCTTTGAGAGTATCTTTTGCAGCAGGTCATGCAGCCCCTCCCTCCTTCCCCCTTGCTGTTACTTCAGAAGGGTCCCTTGCCCCTGTCTTTTGCAACTCCACAAGCAGCTACTGTAATTTCCCTCCTTGGTTCCCATCAGAGGCCTTAGAAATGTGTCCACATTCAATCGACGGGATGAAAAAAAACTGAGGAGTAGCTGGGACCCCTCCCCCTTGTACACCTACCAGGCAGACACCACATGGTAGTGTTAGGGGGAGGTCCCAGGATCGACTGTTAAGAAGTCACTCGGAGGAAATAACACCTGCGGCTGAATTCCTATGTGTTATGATCTGCTGCGAGATACTCTAGGAGATCTACTGTTACAGCAAGTTCTTATGCAACTGTACTATCTCCTCCCTTATGTAGAGGAACCACAGTTGCGATCCACCTGTCCTCGGGCAATACACTTGTTGTTTCTCATTCTCTATAGAGTACTGTCAGCAGCTCTGCTAGCACCTGCCTTGTTTTCTTCAGCACACTAGGGTGAATCTAGCCTGGTGATTTATTTCTCCACAGCCTTTACTACCCATTCCCTACTTCTCAACTCCAATCTTTCACCTGCCAGTAAAAATTGTCGCCTGTTGACTCTGAGTGGGCCTGCCTCCTTGGTCGTGAACACCAAAAGACAGCATTCATTTAACTTGCTTTATCCCTTTCCTCACATGTACTTCCCAGTTCTTCCTTATCCTTTGTATGGTTTTCTTTGTTTCTTTTCACAAATGTATCTAAAGAAAGATTTGTCATTATTCTTCTCCCTTTCTGCTAGTCTTAATTCTGCCTTTGCCTCCCTGATGAACATTTTACTTCGACCCAGTTTCTTCTTACACCTCTCTTAGCCTCAGTCTTCGTTCTTGTAATTCTTAAATTCATAGGTGTCAGCATGGCTCAGTTGGCAGCACATCCACCTCTGGACCAGGTTGTGGGTTCTCGTCCCACACCAGGATTGGACTTGCACCTAAAACGCTGGCATCAGAGTGCAGTATTAGGGGGTGCTGCACTGCTGGGTGTGCTATCCTTCGGATGAGACGTTAAACCGAGGTTCCTTCTACCCATCCTGGTATTGTCTTGGTGAGTGTCCAGGTGAAAGTAAAAGAACCCAGGGCACTTTGTATAAAGAGTAGGGGACATTGCCAGTGTCCTGGCCAACATTCCCCTTCCAATAAACAGGTTCATTTTTATTTACTTATTTACTGAAATGTTTCACCAGGAAGGCACACTAAACAGCAAGTTGCTTGTCTCCGCTGTGACCTTGTGGGGAGGTACAGTTGGATGAAGAATTAGACATACAGTTTAACATTTAACATTTCTGAGAAATTAAACATTCAATTACATTTGTAACAAGACACACAGTTAAAAAATATCAATGATCATACAATCACATTTGTGACCTAACATACAGTTAAATATATCATATCTGTGGAATATGCATTTAATTACAAGTGCTATATCTGAGGAACATAGTACAGAAATGTAATGTAACTTTGGAGCCAAATCCTTACAGGAATGGATCACAGTTAAGAGGCAGATAATTTAGCAATTATTGAATGAATGAGGTGCGGTGAGGAGACATCAAGGAGGGTAGAGGGGTAAACTGGAGAAACCAGCTGGGGGAAGGAAGAGGATAACGATGGGAGGAACATTACCAGAGCAAAGTGAGCAAAAAATCAGTGGCGAGGGGCAAGTTAGCACAGGGCTAGCGCAATCTGGGAGCACCGCATGCAGAACAAGAAGCACACATTATTAGCTCAAGTGAACTAATTTCTTTGTTTAAGTGCAGGGGGTAGAGAGGGGGCAGGAGGGAGGTGGGGTAAGAGATAGGGTAGGGAAGGATGAGTCATACCTGGATCTGGCCCCTTCAGAGTGCGGAGATCTCTGCCAGTGGTGGGATGAGGCGAGGACTTAGAATAAGGGGCAGGAGTAGGCAAGGACAAGTTGGGTAGTGATATTAGAGCAGATGGTAAAGGGAAGGAGGAGGAGGAGGGGTGGGAGAAACTTACCTAAGACTAGGCCTCTTCACGATGCTGAGAATCCTGTCAGAGAGCAGAGTCAGGTGAGGACAAGTTCAGTGGAAAGGGGAAGGAAGAAACAGTCATTTCCCAGTGCTGGATCCCTCCAGGATGCTAAGAATCCTGCCAGGTGGCAGAACTAGGTGAGGACACATTGGGAAGAGAGAAAGGAAAGGATGCAGGGCAATGAGGGAAAAGGAGGGAAAGAAGCAGCTTGCTTAAGACTGGGCCATGCCAGGATGCTGAGAACCCTGCAGAATCAGGTGAGGACTAGTTGGGTAGAAAGGATAGAGAGGCAATTGCCCAGGCCATGTGTGGTTGTTGATGTGTGATACGGCTGCTACTACATATTCAGGCACTTCACTACCAGTCTAGCATTGCTTCTAAAGTGCTTTGGGATACACCGTGTATGAAAAGTGCTATATAAATGCTGATTCTTCTTCTTCTAAATGTCCCCATTTAGTCCCTGATAGCCTGCCTTACCTGCCTTTCTAACCATATGGGTTTCCTAAATTTTTAGGGACGTTTTTGTGGTCCTCCTAGTGTTGAGAGCCCTTAGTAGTAGCCTGTTCTAATATTGTCCACTTCCCCTCCACTCCTTTGAGCTTATAGAGGTTTCCCTGCATATTCTCACCTATTTTTATATTTACTTGCGTGCATGCGCCAGAAACCTGTTGTGGCAGCTTACTGGAGAAGCAGGTTGTGGAGGTGCGGTCATGTTGTGTCCAGTGCCACCACTGCTTCTGAGAATTTGTCTCTGTGGCACCAATAAATGAGTATGCTGTCTATGACAGCAGCTCAGAAGCGTGCCACCAACTTCAAATGATTTCACTGCTGCAGTGAGGGAGCACCCCCTTTTTTCAGGGTGTGCTTTGTCTGGTGTTACATTTCAATAAATATGGCAATGGCTCTCACTGTCCGCCTCTCACAGTCCCACGAAAGCTGACCTTGGGGGTGCCCAATCCCCATGTTGGCATGCCCCCTGCCTAGTTAATTTGCTGACAGGGGAGCCTAATCCCCATTGGCATAATGTCCGCCCATAATTTGTCTGCTGAGGGGGATGCCCAAACACAGACCCTTTTTCTTTGCCGACAGGGTGCCCAATCCCCATCGGCTCTAGTCCCCCTTCCTCAAAGATACAGGTGGCATGTTGGGAGCCCACCCTAGTGTGTGAAATGTACCTGTAAAACAAGAAAATCTTCCCGCAAAGTTTTTTTTTTTTTAAACTTGTAAACAAGAAAATGGTCCCTCGTAGTCTGTGGTGCTCCCCTCCCCCAACCCGCACCCACTCTCTGGGCACCCATCTCCTCACACCCTCCACCCTATACTTGCCTCCGGAGCCTGGCACAATGATCTTTGGAGGAGCGCGAACATGTCTGCACTCTTCAAAGCCAACTGTGAACTGAAGAAATGACGGTAAGCTGTATAATGGCATAAATGGGGGGCTATTCAACTTAAATGGAAATCTCAGCCATTTTTCCTGACTTTTAGCACCAAATTTTCAACATGGGGTCATTGGAACCCCACCTCATGAACTCAGTCACTGTCATGTCCTTATTTGGTACCAAAACATGATTTCATGGTCACTGCATGGAATCACCTTCTGGGACCAGTTAATGAAACAACAGTGTCACTGTTCATGAGGTGGGCTCCCAAAAAACCTACGTTGCAAACTTGGTGAAAAAAATTCCCAAAAATGACTGTGTTACAAGCGTGCATTGAGCAGTTCCCATGCACACTCGTACCTTTGAGAATTTTTAATATTTTCACTCCACATTTTCAGCATTGACATTTTTTAACATCTCCTTATGAACAGTACAGCTGTCATTTTTCACATCCAGCCCGAAATGTGCTTCTGCACATGTAGAGGCACAATGACGCAGTTGCTGTGAAAAATCAATGTCTGGGACAGATTAAGAAAATCACAGTGACCGTGTTCATAAGAAGATGTCCCAAGAAGCCCATGTTGCAGATCTGGTGAAGAAATTTCCAAAAATGACTGCGTTACCAGCATGCGTTGCACAGTTTCTATGCGCACTCGGAACTGCTCTAATTTTTTATATTTTTACTCCGGATTTTCAACATTGTCATTCTGCACACCACCTGATGAACAGTACAGCAGTCAAGTTTCACATCCTGCCCAAAACATATTTTCACACCTGTGGCACACAATGGACCTGGTCGCTGAGCGAAATCAACGTTCGGGATAGATTAAAGAAAATCCCGGTGCCACTGTTCATGAGTCGGAGGTCCCAAAATGCCTATATTGAAAATCTGGTGTAAAAAATCTCCAAAATAATTGCATTACAGGTGTGCATTGTGCAGTTTCTATGAACGTGTGTGACTTCAATTTTGTTATATTTTCAGTCCAGATTTTCAACATTACCATTTTTTTAACACATCCTCATGAACAGTACAGCAGTCATTTTTCATATCCTGTTTGAAAGGTTTTTGCACCTGTGGTGCCAAATGGCGCAGTCACTGTGCGAAATCACCTTTCGACTAACGAATTTATAGTGTCACTGTTCATGCCATGGGGTCACAAAAAAACATGTTGAAAACTTGGTGTGCAAATACCAAGAAACACCCAGGGCATTAGGGTTTCTGACCATAATGCCCTACTCTGTAGGGACTGACAGGGGTGTGACTTGGGATTGTTGACATTAATACTCACCCTATTACACTCCCACCCCGCAGTCACTGACAGGCATTGAGGTGTGCCTTGGACTCTTCAGCCCCAAAGTTCACCCCATTCTCCTACACTGCACCCATTTCAGTGTATTTCCTTATGGAATGGGGTGAGTGTAAAGCCTGAAGGGTGAGGTGAAATGGCATGAGCGTTATGGGAGACAACCCAAAGATGTACCCCAATGCCTGTTCATCTTTGCAGGGTGGGGATGGGGTTGGCATCACTTCAACACTTGACTGCCATTCCTATTCTGCATCTGCTAATGCCTGCACTTCCAGTGCTAATGCCAGAAAGCAAACATTCGGCATTGACAAATGCTTGTTATAATAGGTGTCAATCTGCCCTCAGTTTTAGAACAATTTATGTTAGGGCTTGTTTACTGCTCCGGGCTGGGGATAGAAAAGGCATTACTGGGTCTGCATTTTAGTTAGGATAAGCAGTGTTCACCATTCTGTGCTGCAGTATTTCAAAGTGTACTAGCATATTTATTTATTATCTATAATACATTTTCTTTCAGAGATGGTTTCATAGGATTCATAGGATTTTACAGAGCTGATAGACATTCATCCTTATAGCTCACTTTTCAATAGTTTCCTAGCCTTCCTAGGTACTAGTTATCTAACTTGTGCTTAAATGTATTTGTTGTTCTACTTGCCGCTACCTCCGGTGGCAGTTTGTTCCATTTATGTACTACCCTCTGGTTGAACCAGCTAGCTGTGCATGCTGATTGAGTATACATAGCCTCCAATTGTACTGGATGGGACCTAGTTATATAGATGTTATCGCTAGCTTCTAGATCTATGCTTTCCCAAAGGTCATTGTCCATCCAAGCCTTATGAACCAAACACATGTCCCCCCCTTACTCTCCTACCTTCTAAGGAGAACATGTTCAGTTCTATCAATCATGTTCTGTAGTCTTTGCCTGCTATGTTGGCTATTGATCTGGTGGTCCTTATCTGTATTCTCTCTAACAATGCAACATCCCTTATTTTGTGCGGTGAACAGACCTGGGCCCTGTATCCCAGTACTGGTCTTACCAATGCAGAATACATTGGGATGATGACCTCCTTATCCCTTGATTTAATGTGTCGCAATATACAATTCAATATCTGGTTACCTTTTTTAGATATGTTCCTACAGTGAGGAGAGAAGGACATATCATTGGTGATTGTGATACCTAGATCTTTTTGTTCCACTAAGGATGTTAATGGATGATTGCCCAATGAATATGTAGCCCTTTGGTTTCTGGATTCCAAGTGCATAACCCCGCATTTGTCCAAATTTAGCGCTAGTTTTCATCCTGCAGTCCAGTTTGCTAGATTGTCTCAGGCCATTTGTAGAGATCTGGTATCCTTATTGCTGCCCACTTTCGCTCCTAACCTGCAGTCATCTGCGAATCTGTGCAGCCAGACATTTGGTATGTAGTTTTGCAAGGTGGAGATGTAGAGATTAAACAAGCATGGCCCCCACACTGACCCCTGGGGCACATCGCTAGTAACCTGAGACAACTCCAAGAATGTCCCTCTAATGCATACTCTTTGCTTCCTGTCTTTCAGCCATTCACCGACCCAAGAGGTTACATTAGGATGGACCCCTAGTTTATGCATGTCTGCTATCAGTTCAGCATGGGGCAGCTTGTCAAATGCCTTGGAGAAATCCAAGAACACAATGTCCACTGGATTTCCCCTACCAGGGCCTTAACCACCCTGTTGTAGAATGCCGGCATATTCGTCTGGCAAGATCTCCCCTTTCTGAATCCATGCTGTGTTTTGTTATTTAAGTGGTTCTGTTCCAGGTATAATAAGATGTGCTATTTTATTGTGCCTTCTAATATCTTGGAAGGAATTGAAGTTAAGCTTACGGGCCTATAATTTGATGGGTTAGATTTGTCACTTTTTTTAAACAATGGGATGACAGTTGCTACCCTCCGATCTTGTACCACCTTCCCTGTATCCAGTGATAACTGAAAAATATGTGTTAATGGTGGCGCTATGGGCTCTGCCAGTTCATTTAATACCCTAGGGTGTAGCCTATCCAGACCAGGTGACTTATTAGGGTTCAGGTTTTTTAGTTTAATTTCCATGTCACTAATATTGATGGTAATATTCTGATAGGTGTTCTTAGCAATATTTCTGATATGAAACTACTGGATTGTTTATTAAACACTGATGAGAAATATGAATTGATCAGATTAGCTATTTGAACTATATCTGATGTGAGCTCGCTCTGTGTGTTCCTTATGGGGCAGACACTTTGTGAGGAGCCTTTTTTACTGTTTACGTACGAGTAAAATGCCTTGTGGTTCCCTTTTACCCTTGTTGCTAATGTCTTTTTGTATGTAGCTTTTGTGCATTCAGTGTTTCTTTTTGCTGTTCTAGCTGCAGCTTTATACATGACCCATGTACTTTTTTGTTTGTTAGCTTTCCATTTCTTAAATAGTCTGTTACTTTTATTAATCATTTTGTTTATTCTTGGTGTCCACCAATGTGCTTTCGTTTTCTTGTTTGTGTGTTTGTTTCTTGTAGCGACATTTAAAATTCATTATGAATTTTGTTGCAGGGCATTTCCCAGATCGTATCTAGTGGTTTCCCTTTGAATTCTGCTTCCCAGTCCCATCTATTCAGGTTGTTCTGAATTTGATCAAATTTTGCCTTATTAAAATTTGGAACAATTCTTGTACCTGACTGTTTGTTGTATGGTTCAGTAGTTTTGTGTTCTATCTTTAGGTGATGACTTGTGTTCAAGGGTTCTATGATTTTTAATCATGTGACTGAGTCCCCCATATTTGTTAGGACAAGGTCTAGTATATTTGTACCTCTAGTGGGGCTATCCACCATCTTCCAAACAATTTTGTTCCTTTTTATTTTCTAGGCCCTGGTGTTTCTTTGAAGACCCGTTGTGCCTCCAGTTTTGATTTAATGTTTATATATTTGATCTCATTGCCCAGTGTGGAGAATATTAGGCAGGGTCCAGATTATGCGCAATAAGCAGAGCATGATTAACATGGGGTAACACAACTGACTGTACAGAAATGAGGTAACAACTTGCCAGCCTGAGATTATTTGCCCCAGCATCATAATTCCTTAGAATGGACCTGGCATGGCAGTGCTCTCACATCGTTATTGGTATACAAATGCATTGCTCGGTATGCTCTCCATTCCACATAAGTTCAGAGGCACCTTGCAAAATGATGTTCTTTAGGGTAATACTTTTGTAAAAGGACATCCAAAATGCCCTTAAAACAGGTATTTTAGAAAAGTTAGTAGTGCACTCCAAAGGTAGCTGAGGCTGTATGGGTCCCACTTTCATGTTAAATAAAGAATGATTCTTCAGACCCAACTGTGGTACAAATAATGATTTATTGTGAAATCAGCTGGTGCACAGTGCCAAAAACAGCTCGACAAAACCAAAGGTTCTCCCTAGCGCTTCGAATCCAACTGACCCTACCTCAGGGGGCGTGGTAATATTAGACACACACATTGCTTAAATACTTCAACTATATAATTAAAATAAATTACATACAGGCTCCCCAGTGTTATTGTATTATTCTAAGTTTACCATTGGAAAAAAAAATAAAAACAGCAACAAATACATTTCATACGTTTGTAGTTTTTTTGCAATTCATTATTTTGTACGATTGCTGCCATTTTTCTAGCGCAGCCACTTAGGTTACCAAAATTCATCTTAAGTTTTTATTTTTAGCCTAGGGTGTACCTTGAATTATATTACATCAGTGTGCCAAAAAACAGACAGGTCACTTAAATAAAACGTGAACTAATAAACCTCTACTTCAAACAAATATAAGTAATCAAAAGAATAAAATCAGACATCATGAATAACAGATTAGCTAAACATTTTTTAAGCAATAAGGCATGACCAAGAGTTATGTTAATGGTCTGTTAATCACCTCCTAGGGGTGTACTGTGGCACGAGGTATAGCTGAGTGCCACATGCCCCTAGAGGGTGATTAACTGATCATTAACATAATCCCTGGCAGTGCCTTATTGCTATTATAATAAAAAATGTTTTTAAATAGTGTTAAAACTTGTTCAGCATATGGTTAAGCTCTACATGCATGTTAATAAAAGATTAACATAAGGCTGTTAGAATGTTTGCAGCCAATCAGAAAGCTCCATTTCTCAGACCCTTTTTATAATTATCTTTATAGCATTTTTGAGCTCCCATATTAATCAGTCTCTTTGTTTCCGGGAGGTGAATAATATGTTGAGGTCAAGTTCCCTTTCTTAACAAAATGAGAGCACTAGGAACTAATAAGTCGTTGCTTAAAACAAGTATAAGTAATAATAAAAAACAAAATTGGACATCGTGAATAACAGATTGCCTAAACATTTTTGTCTTCATAGCATTTTTAAGCCCCCATACTAATTAGTCTCTTTTTGTTCCGGGGAGGTCAATAGTAATGCTAGGGATCAAGTTCTGTTTGTTAACAAAATGAGACCTAATGAATCGGAGAAGTTAATGTGGCATGTTCCCACTCACATACTAGTAAACTGTAATGTATGAATGGGAGGTTAAATTTTATGTACAGGGTCAAATAATAATGAATGATTCATTTCTGATATTTTTGGTTTAATGTACTTATTTTAAACAGTATGTGCGCAAGTACTAATGTAAATGATTGCATGCCACTAAGCCACAGCTTGTAAGCTGATGGGAGGTCAGATAAGGTTAATTTAAATTACAAAGACATGCTTTATGTTTATTTTAGTAGTGCAGTTACTCTGAATGGAATCGGAACAATAGAAAAATGTATGAGGGCATATTTGTACCACAGTTGGGTCTGAAGAGTCCTTCTTTATTTAACACTTAAGTGGGACCCATATAGCCTCAGCTGCTTTTGGAGTGTACTACTACCACCCCTCTCCTTCCCTTGTCTTGCTCATAGCTCATGTCTTTGTACTGGTTATTACATGTCTGTAAGTCAATGACTATATGTTTGTAACTAAAAATTATGACTGTTGCACACGCTGACGTGGAATCTCTATAAAAGAGCCTTGGCTCAAAGGTATTGTAATCCTAAATGAAATAAATAAATAAATAAAATAAACTTTCTGTATTCATTCTAAATTATGTTGGGAAACATAAGCTTACTCCATTCTGTCAACAGGCTATTGAGCGGTGGACCACCAGTTCAAAAAATTCCACTTACAAGTTTACATATGATAGTCCACTCATTATTTTCTGAAAATGCTAAACTTTAACAAGTTTAATTGAACCCGTCCACAATTGGTCAAAGCAGGAAAAGCTTTTACCAGAGTTCTGATGCTAACGAGCAGTTACAGAGCTACGATTTTCAACACCACTTTCAAAGCACCAGCCAGTGTTAATCTTGTTGCAAGTTTCAGCTACAGCTGTGGATGTGATTTAACAGTTCCAATGTTGCCATAAGTCTGGAGTTTAATCTTGGCTTTTTACTCACTGCATGACTACATAGGTTTTTAAATCCAACCGTATTAGTTTTCTGCTTGTGGTCACCACCTCTGCCTCGGAGCTGCGGGATTTTAATCAGAAACAGGTCACTCCTCCTCCCCACCCAGCATCTCTCTAGCTGCTTCATTATATTTTATTGAGATGCCCTTGCAGTGTAGCTGTGAGCACATACAGAAGAAAGACAGTGCCCTAGGAAGCCCCAACCACAAGTCAGTAAGGGATTGCGCCATTCACAGTGCACAAATGCACTAGTCTGTCCGCCTTTACTATATGATACTGGAAATATCCTATGGTGTGCTCAAACAATGATCAGAGATCACAGAAAATATGAAAACTAGATACAGGCTTTCTGAATCTTTGGGGTGCCCGCTGTATTGTCCAGTGACTCATGTAACATGACACAGGCTGCTGAAACATGCTTATTTTGGCTGTTAATGACTGAAAGCTTTTCCAACACGCACAAACATTGAAGGAAAAAAATACAAAACTAGGAGTTTCTTAATCATTTCCCACTTGTCTCAAATGCCTGCAGTCACATTGCAGTCTGGTGAAATCAACAACCATCTAAAAATGAATACTTGCATTAGGAAATACATAAAATAAGATGGGTCAGTGAACACACAGCGCCAGCGTAGCCAAATAGTTGGAAGATGAAGCGGACTCAGTGAAAAACAGCAGACCAGGGTTAAAATCTCACAAGCACCACTTGCCATCGTATGGAATAACTCACAACTCTTCTGTTCATTTCTTTCCATGATCACCCTTCGAAGAGATTTGTGCATAGTTGTACTGTTCTCCCTAAAAGTATTGTTTACCAAAATACATATAAAAAGGGATAGAAGCATGTGGAATGGGTGGGGGTGGGGGGCATTGTTCCAAAAAAGAGAGAGGTGGGGTGAGATGCTGTAGGTACTAAAGTTCTGTACATGTCCACTGCTTGCAATACAGTATAATTACATTGGTTACTGGAGTATGCAGAACATTAAACATAACTGACAGTGTTAAACAGGAAAATTATCTGAATAAGGTAAGGAAGGACAATGAAGCATTTTGAATGGGGAATGGAGGATAGCAGGGGAACGAGACACCAGCAAATTACAGAGACACCGTCTGCATTTCTTTCCGCATTTTGTGCATTTTTCTCACCAGTCTTGTTCCCAGTTCCAGCAGTTGTCTTGAAACCCAAGAGTGTGTGTTTCACGTAGTAGTAGAGCCTGTGTGAGCCTGTGTGGCTGGCTGTTTGTGTTTGTCTCTGTCAGTAGTTTAGTTTTTGTGGTTTTTCATGTGTTTCTGCTTGGAGAAACTGGACCATTCTTGGACACAACATCTATGAACATTTCCTGGACTAAGAAACTGCAAAACATCACCAGCAAGTATTGGCATTCTCATCATAAATCAGCTTTTTTGGAAGACGTCAAAAGCAAAAGTAAGATCGGTAATTCTGTTATACAAGCTCTGAGTTGTGAAGTGCTGCATTGAATCCACATTTCTGTCTGACTTGTTCTTAAACGGTGTGTGCTTGTCTTTGAGGTCTATTCCCAACCATTTTGGAGAACAAAAGGAAGAAACTAACAAAGGATTTTTACATCCTGCATATGCCCCAGGCCAATGTTCATCACATTCAGGAGTTTAACACAGTCTGGGACTTTGATCTACAGTAACAACAGTCTTCTGGTCCCCAGTAGCTCACCATGAGTCACTCCGGTACACTCACCCTTTCTACAGTAAACATTTGCAGTCTCCTGCCAAAACTTGATGCCCTGCAAATATTTATAAATCAGCACAAGCCAGACATCCTTGCAGTTGTTGAAACCTGGCTCTCACCTAAAGTCTCGGACATGGCTATTACCCTGCCAGTGTACAACATTGTCCAACTTGACAGAATCACTGCAAGAGGTGGTGGTTGTGCCTTATATCTCAAAGGATTCTCTCCAAGGCCACCCTCTAAAAACACCCGTCCCTGACTCTTCCTCCCAGATTCTCACTGTTAAAATTCTACTAGGGGCCCACAATAAAGCCCTGTCAATTGCTGCAGCTTACATCCCCCCTAAAGAACAAGGAAAAGGCCTCAACTCAGTCCTTGACCTCATCCGATCCTAACCACCTGACTCTGAGACAATTCTCATGGGTGACTTCAATACCAGCTGGCTTGCTCCAGAATCAGGGGCTTTATAGATGCCATCTCCTCAGCAAAGCTTGCTCAATTGGTTGCCTCCCCTACTAGGCAATATTGCAAAACAGGCAAATGTACTCTCCTGGACTGGATACTAACCAGTCACCCATCCCGCATCTCAAACGTCTTTGTCCTTCCTGACACTCTAAGCGAACATTCCCCTGTAATCTGTGTCTGGACAAATAAATTTACCATACCCCCCCCAAATTAATCAACCGCAGAGTCCTTCCACGTGGGCAGTTGAAACACCTAAAATCCAGCTGAAAACTGCAAGATTGGTTCCCAATCTTCCACACTCTGGATGTCAACACTGCCCTTGACCTCTTCATAAAAACCTTTAATGCTGCCTGTGACTCTCATGCCCCTTTCAAAAAGCAGAAAGCCAAAGGCCTGTGCAACCCCTTGCTCCTCTGAACTACTAGCACAACTAAAATCCAAAGACCATCTCTGGGTACGGGCGCGGGAAACTGGAAAGCAAATCGACATACAGAATTATAAACAAGCTTGTAATAACTGCGCAAAATTAGTCTGCCAGCAGAAAAGTACCTACTATAAGGATGTCCTGACAAACACTTGGGGCAAGGGAAATTCATTTTGGAATAATATTAAAGAAATTACCAGAAAGCAGACAAAAACTTCACCCACTATGCTGGTCGTAGATGGTATCACAATGCTGGACCCGACTACCATAGCAAATTCATTCAACTCAGCTTTTACTGACCTCAGCTCTGTTCTTCCACCTGACTATTTCAATGAAGCTGACCCCCAAACTCTCCCCTCAAGTCCCACCCTCCCTCCAAACCAACCTCCATTCTACTTCAAATCAGTCAAACTGTATGAAGCTCGCAACTACATCAGTAAAGCTATTGCTAGGTCCAGGTTAAGTGGGGATCCTTGACCTCAAGCTGCTTGCCCTCACCCTCGACAAGGTGCTTCTACCATTAACAAAAATCTTCAACCTCTCCCTCTCTCTTGGCCAGTTCTCTGACAGGTGGAAATCCGCCACTGTCACACCGGTCCACAAGAGCAGGGACAGGGCCCTCCTGATGAACTATCAGCCCATCTCCATACTACCCCTACTCTCCAAGGCTGTAGAGCATATAGTATCAGGCCAGCTTACGGAATACCTTGATAAATACAATGTCCTGTGTGCTCAACAGCACAGCTTTAGAAAAGGTCACAGTACCACCTCAGCCCTCCTTGAATTCACTGGTGCAATCCATAGTTCTTTGGACAATAGCCTTCTTACAGAGGCGGTCTTCATTGATCTGATTAAAGCATTCAATACCGTCCATCATCATCTACTACTCTCTCAGCTGCTAAATACCGGACTGTCCCCTGAATCTATATCCTGGTTTAAGAGCTACCTGGAAAACCGCTCACAAAAAGTAAAAATAGCTGATTTTCTCTCTGATGCCAGACCAGTGCACTCTGGAGTACCACAAGGGTCAATCCTTGGGCCTCTTCTCTTCAGCATCTTCCTAAACAGTCTTCCACAATCCTGTCTGGAGCAACTCCTCCTATGCACTGATGATACTGTCATCCACTCCACCCACAAGGACCCCCATCTTCTGCAAAGCAAACTACAGCGTGACTTCTCCTCGGTCGAAAACTGGTTCAGTAAACACATACTTGTCCTCAACTATAAGAAAACAAAGTCCATGCTCTTCTGCAGCTTGCGAAACAAGCACCAGGACCACCCCCTCACTTTTGCAAACTGCTTAGGTGCAATCCTAGAACAAGTGCAGACCTTCAAATACCTTTGAATCACTCTTGACAGTTGTTTATCCTATGGGGCTCACACTGACAATGTTGCCAAAGCGACTAACACACGTATTGGCCTGCTTTACAGGCATAGTCAGTGCCTAACTCCAGAAGCCTTAAGTATCACAGTTCAGAGCTCGGTGATCTCAACTATCGACTATGGCCTCATCACCTACGGTTCTGTTTCCACCACCACCCTCAGGTGCATATCTATGGCTTTGAACAAAGCTTGCCAACTCATCACTGGATCCCATCGTCTCACCCATACATGTGATCTATATGCCACAAACTGGTTGGCTTCAACTCTCAAGCCGCATCAAGTATCTAACATGCATAATGGCTAAAAAAATCATTGATGGGCTTTGCCCCCTCGGAGTTCAAGCTCTGCTACAACCTGCACAGAATCCCCACCTCACCAGGGGCTCTGAATCTCAATTACTGCATATTCCAAGATGCCGGACCTCACAGGGACAAAGATTCTTTGCCTACAGAGCTCCCAGCTGACTAAATGGTCTCACTAGGGACATCTTCTCCCTACCTAAGCTAGGCCCGTTCAAATCTAACCTCAGCCTATTCCTCTCTGCCTCTAGCACATGCGACTGTCTTCTCTAACCTGCTGTTCCCTTTTTGGCACTTTGTCCCTTCTTATCCACTCCACTACTCTCCACCTCTACCTCCCCCACTCATCCTCCTACTTGCACTTTCCACTTGCACTTCCTGTGTGTTTTGACAATTGCCTCTGGCAGCATCTTCTTCTTGTATCTCACCAAGTTCTCATTATCAATGTTATCCCTGTCCTGTGCATGCCCCCAGTACCGTCTAATCTGTATGTACTCATGTGATGATAAACAACTGTAACCTGTTATCCTGCAATAATTAATGTCCTGCTTGTTTGTTCTCATCCTGACATGGAACCTTTGTAAAAGAGACTTGGCTCAAAGGTAATTGTAATCCTAGACTCTAATAAATAAAATAAAATAAAATGTACTACCTACACCAATAGCCCTGCAACTCAGATTCATTTTTTTGTATGTTTTCGATCTTTGGCCAAAAAGCATGTATACCTTGTAGTGTATATATGCAGTACTGATCCCTGGCGTCTCATCCGAATGGTGCCGAAGTAGTATTGTGCCACAAAAACCAGATATGTTTGGCTTTATTTTCTCCAAATTCCTTTTCTTCATGAAATAAAAATAACAAAGAACTGTACGTGTGCAGTACATGGGGGTGGGGAGGATGAGGATTCCTGCACTAGGGGATTGGGCACCCCAGTGCTACAGTTACATTTCTGGGTGTGTGAGGTGGTGGTGGGTTATGTATTTCGGTGGTAAGTAAAAAAAAAAAAAATGAAACAGTGTGAGCAAAAAAAAAAAACGTGAGTGCGGAGCATTCTGAGGTGGAGGCAACTTTTTTTGACACTCTATGATGTATCGGTTCACAAGCCTTTTTCTGTAGCAATAGGGCTACAGGGCTCTGCCCACTGCAGACCTAAAAACAGTACTGAAAAATGGTTGGAAATGAATGAGCAGCCCCACTCCAGAAAAAAAAAAAAAATTTACTATCCCATACCAGATAGCACATCCACAATGCAATTGAAAATCATCATGGCCAACGCATCCCCTCCAGCAGAAACAGTCAATATGTATGATAATTCCCTGCAAGGAAACAGCAAGACAGAATGCTTACACTACAACAACAAAGAAGATGGCTTCAGATTTAAATGTCAGCGTCACCAAACATGACATTGAAAATTACAATAACTTACCATTGGTAGTATGACTGCAGCCACACCTGGCAGCATCTATCAGTCACCACCAGCAGCAGACAGTCGCAGAAATTTTTTTTTATTAAAAACTGTGGTCATCTCGGGGTATCAGCAACACACTTTACCATGTCAAGAAAGATAGGGAAAGCCAGCCTGGTGGCACTGAGGGTTGAGACGCTGGACGCCACATCTCGTGCCATGCCGGTGACCCATGTTTGGGAATGAGCATGGTCCAGCGGGGGTTGGCAGGGGAGGGAGGACTGGCACTCCCGCCGAATGACTTCCCCCAAGTGGAGGCCTGGTGGCAGTGTGGGACTCTGGGTGCCATGGAAAGGAGGGTGCTGCGGGACATCTGTGGATGCGTGCACACCTCCATGTACATACATCCTGTGTGTGTGCCCCAGCAACGGGGAAGGGAAAAAATGGAGGAACCCCCATCCAGCTGCAGATGATGACTGACCCCTCTCAGGCTCCGCACCCAGCGACCAGGCAGGCTCTGAGTAAGTCCCGGTGAAACCGGGGTGACGGGTCTGGGGCGGGGTCACTTAGAAGGGGGCAGCCGTGGGCAGAGAAGGAGATAAACACCTATATATATATATAAAAAAAAAAAAGAATGCAGAGGCTGCAACGGATGGCAGCAGCTGTAGTTTGTCTGGGGCCATCCTCCCCTGGACTGTGAAGGAGGAGGGAAAGGGGGATGATAGAGGTGGTTCTGGGGGGATACGGGTTAGGCAGGATTGGTCAGGGACCACCAGGGGCCTCCCACTTGGGAGGGATTACATTTTGCAGGGGCAGGGAGAGGAGGACCTCATCGGGACAGATCCAGCTGTTCATCTTCTTTCTCCTCTGCCCCTCCTCACTCTCCCCAGGGTCTGCTGCACACCGTTTGAGGTGAGGTTGTTTGACACCATGTTTCTGTTGGCCTTTTGTGGGACCTTCAGGGTGTCAGAGTTAATGCAGCCCAACCAGTTTTCAGAAGCCATTAGGTTGGGCCTAGGGGACATAGTAACAAATGAGGAGGGTGCGTGGGTATGGCTTCACAGGAGTAAGACTGATCAGGAGTGGAAGGGATGCTGATGTCTGGTGCAGGCTCCACCGTGTGCTCCCTGAAGGGTTCGGGATAGAGTGAAGGCTTATGTAGCTGTGAACTCCAAAAAAGGTAAGGCTTTTTTTCAACATGAGGATGGCAGGTTGGTCACGGCCTACCAGTTTAGAGCAGTCCTGACCTGGGTACTACAGGGGGTGGGTCTGAATCCTAAGGAGTTTGGCATACACTCTTTCAGGATTGGGGCAGCCATGAATGCGAGGAGTTGGGGGTGGGCAGATGGGCAGATACAGGCGCTGGGGCATTGGAGGTCCCAAGCATTCTTGAGGTATGTGTGCCCACACTTACAATAATGGCTTACTGTTTCCAGGGTCCACCAGAATCAATGATTTGTTTGGATTTGCGGTCAGGACTTCATACAGCAGGCGGCATCTACAGTGGCGGCCAGGATGGGGAGGCTGCTACATAACAAGGGTCATCTGACGATTCAGATCCGATAGCTGGGGTCTGAAGGCATGCACTGGGAAAAGCTGATCCCCCTGCTTCGAGTGGAGGAGAGAACCCAGGGTGTCCCAGAGATATTGGTGGTCCCCCTTGGAGGGGAGGACGTGGGGAGTCGGAAGACGGTGGACTTGCTGCTGGCCATGAGGAAGAACTTTTGAACCATTAGGAACTGGTGGCCGCAGACCATCCTCATCTGGTCCCAGCTGATTCAGAGGCCAAGATGGTTGGGTGGGGAGGGGTGGCCCCTCTCAACAAGGCTTGCATCCTGGTCAATTGGGAGATGAGGGCGGTAATGCAGGCAGTGGGGGGGACCATGGTGAAACATAGATTCAGGCCACTGGTCAGCTCATGGTTGCTGAGACAGGGCACCTGACTGAGCGGAGGCTACAGTGGTGGTTAGGAACACTGGAAAAGGTCTTGGAGGAAGAGATAAGCAAGTGTTATGTGTTATTGTTTTAATTTTTGTATGTTTGTTTAAACTGGTCATTTGTGAAAATGGGCTTTTCCCACAGACTTACCAGTATAAAAATAAATAAATGAAATGAAATGAAGTGCATTGGGGGGTCGGACGATGTTTGTCCTATGGAATCTCAGGAGAATAACTAAGAGATAGCATAGTGGTAAGGGGGAGGTGATGAGCCGAGTTCTTCTGAAGGGCTCGTGGCACCCTCGGGTTGTCATGGAGGTGGACCAAGCAACTGGACCCGAGGGAGGGGTTGTGGTCCGCCTGCAGCAGGTATATCTATACTGCAAGAAACGGTGCCTGATGGGGGAGGGGCAGCCATATAGGCTTGGCCCAGTACGACCACAGGGTAGTTGAGCCTCCCGATGACCTCGCTAATAGTAATACTGAAATATTATTCAATAAATGCAAGGCTGTGGCCATTTCCTCCAAGACAAGTGTCAGTGTGTTTCTTTCTGGGAAAGGGGGTATGGAGGACTACCAGACAAAGATAGGGAACTTCTCATTATTGGTCACTGTTTGTCCCAATGTTGTTAACATCATTATTATAATCATCATCATCATCAGCATCATCATCATCATCATTTTCAGCCGTAGCAGCAAAATGCCAGTAATTATGAACTCCATATGTTGAAGCTGTCATTGAAACCTCTCATTATGTATACTCAGGCTTCTCATTTATCGACACAAGATGTTGACTTTTCATTCTCGTCTAGTTTTTTCCTGTATTTTATCAACAGCAGCACCATCAAGAAAAATGTGCATTGAGGCAGTTTTTCACTTGGGACAATTACACGCATTTGTGTCTCTCTCTCGGTAAACTTTCAGAAGTACGGGCAGAAATATGTTGCACTTATTGGAAAACTTTTTCATGTGGTTATTCTTGACTTTTCTGGACAGTTGCACACATCAGCAAGGCAGTTTTTCACATGGGACAATTATACACATTTGTGCCTCTCTGGGTAAACTTTCAGGAGCACAGCCAGAAATATGTTACACTTATTTGAAAACTTTTTCATGTGGTTATTCTCAGCTTCTCTGGAAAATTGCACAGCAGTACAACAGCCTCACTTAGCAGTGTGACTTCAGCTTCTGACAGATGGGACTGGAGTTCACATTTATGCATATCCTATCAGGAGAAAGTTTCATGCGTGGCAGTCAAACCATGGTTATTGTTTGTTGGGGAGTGGGGACATCTTCAAGACTACTCCTACACTTTTGCATTTTCAGGTATTCCCTCTCAACTATAGTACTGCATCCTGCATGATGTAGCAGGCTAGCAGTAGCAGCCTGATACCTTTACATAAGACAGGACATTTTTTCGATTTTTATTTTGTTTAAGGGTTTTTTCATGTATTTCTATGTTATTTTGGGGTGGATTAATAAATTGAACCACAGTACAAAAAAAGAATAGAGAAGGATAAGGAACAGAGAACAGGAAGGGAACATTAATGGAAAAAGGCACTTACTTAGATTTTGTGTAGGAGAAAAACAGATCACTAAGCAAGAAAAGAAGGAAAAGTTCAGGACACCAATTTTTATGTTGGCTCGGGCTTGCGTGCCAGCCAACATATTGCACTAATAGCAGATTTGGAGGTGCGGACACTGTGGGCGAACACAGGGCACGCATCAGTAGGTGCATCCCTCATTCCCCAATAAGCCAGCATACAGGCGCTGACACTAGCTATACGTAAAGTTTGTTATTGATTTATTTATTTCTAGGTAGTACCTTTGAGCCAAAAGCTGTTTTACAGAGGTTCCACATCATAGTAATACATGGGCATAACATCATTTACAATGGTTACAAGTACATAAGCAGATACAAGGAGGTTCCATGCCTAGAAAGACATAAGTACATCAGGTTACAGAGGTTACATAATTACAATAACAGGGATTACATAAGTAAAAATATACAGACACATAATTTAAAGCAGGCTAGGTTGACAGGTTGTTAAGTGAACAACTTGAGAATCTACAGGATATAGAGCGAATCAGGTAGGGAACAGAGGATGATATAGTCTGTAAAATAATTAACTAATACTAAACGCAAGGAGGTGAGAACTTGATGGGCAGCAGTTCTTTTGTCTTAAGTGCTAAAGAGTGTAGTCATAAAGGAGGGCTAGACTCACTGTGGGGGGAGTGCTGAGGCTGGAACCTGGAGCCTACTAGGGGAGTGTTAGTTAGCAAGAAGAGAGGGGAAGGCAAGGGTGCAGGTTAGAATGAGGGTAGCAGGAAAGAGGAGGGAAGAGTGTGGGGGAGTGCAGGTCTCACAGTCACAGTTCCTGTCTGTGGCGAGGACCACTCAGCGTTTATCATTAAAGGGGCCTATTTTGTCCTCTTTTGTAATGCCTAGGTCAAATGCATTAAGCCAAAGTGGTGCCCAGTTTTCGTAGGACCATTGGCCTTGTGTGGTTCTACAGAGAGAGACGCAGAGGGCTGAGTTGTTTGTACCCCTAGTGCATCTGATGGAATTAGGTCAGCTAAAGAGGCTTTGCAGGCCTGGGGTGGTAAGTCCTAGCATAGACTTCTTTGCGAGCATGCATACTTGATACTGGAGGCGACTGTCAAGTTTGAGCCATTTTGTTTGAGTGTACAACTCGCAGGTGTGAGTAAGATGGGGTACACCTAGGAATAAACGATACACTTTGTTTAGTGTTGTTTTGATACATTTCAAAGCAGTTTGGAAGGCAGCCCCATATACTGCTAGAGCATAGTCTATCACTGAGAGGACTGAGCCATTTACAGCAGTTCTGAGTTCCTCAGAAGTCAGGCCTTTTTGGTGTCAGTACAGTAATCCTAGTTTTGCATTTGATGACTTTGCAACTGCGCCTATGTGTTGGTTAAACCAGTGTCCACCAGTGGCCACCAGATTTAAGAAAAGTGCCACTGCAATAAGAGGCAAGCTTGTCACGCAGCAGCACAATAGCACACCTCCTGACACCTTTCCTGGTGAAGCAGTTCAATAAACATGGTGGCACTGACTGCTGCCACGCAGAGTGCCGACTTCAGGGGTGCCCAATCCCCCTGATGGCATGCCCCGTCCCACTTCATTTGACGATGGGGGAGCCCACTCCCCATCAGCATAATGCCCCCCTCCCATTTTAAGTGTGTGCCGAGGGGGTGCCCAATCCCCCTCGGCATCATGCGCCCCCAACAGTCTTTCTTTGCCAATAGGGGGGCCCAATCCTCGTTGGCTTCAGTCCCCCCTTCCCAGTTTTAATTTGCAGACGGTGGATTCCACTCCCCATTGGCATAATGTCCCCCCCATTTGTTGTGTGCTGAGGGGGTGCCCAATCCTTCAGCTCTTGCTCCCCCTTTGGTATGTGCCGACGGGGGTGCCCAGTCCCCGTTGGCTACAGCACCCCCAAAAACACTCAGGTGGTATGCTGGGAGCCCACCTCAGTGTGCCAATGCCCTGTTAAAAAAAAAATGTCCCACAATGTTTTTTTTTCTTTTAACCTCAAAACAGAAAACAGTCCTCGTGGTCTGTCCTGCTCCCTCCCCAACCTGCCCACCCTTTGCATACACTGCCTCCCCCCCCCACCGCATACTTACGTCCAGAGCCAGTGTGACTATCTTCGGTGGACTGGGAACACGTCTGCACTCTTCAAAGCCAACTGTGAACTGAAGAAATGCCGGTAAGCTGTATAATGTCATAAATAGGGTTTTTTCAACTTTGGTGCATATCTCAGGCATTTTGGGGAATTTTGGCACCAAATTTTCAACATGGGGTTATTGGGAGCCTTCTCATGAATTCAGTCACTGTCATGGCATTATTCAGTCCCAAAAGGTGATTTTGCGGTCACTGCGCGGAATCACATTTCAGGACCGATTAATGAAACGACAGTGCCACTGTTCACGAGGGGGGCTCTCAAAAAGCCTATGCTGCAAATTTGGTGAAAAAAATCCAAAAAATGGCTGTTTTACGAGTGTGCATAGTGCAGTTTCTATGCACGTTCATAACTTTGTCAATTTCTAATATTTTCAGTCCAGATTTTCAACATTGCCATTTTCCCACACCTCCTTATGAACAGTGCAACTGTCATTTTACATATCCTGGCTGAAATGTGTTTTCACACTTCCGGTGCAGAATAGCATGGTCGCTGTGGGAAATCCATTTTAGGGACAGATTAACAAAATGACAATGAGACTGTTCATGAGCAGAGGTCCTAAAATGCCTATGTTGAAAATTTGGTGACTAAAGTCCATAAAATGACTGTGTTACAAGCATGCATTGGGCAGTTTCCACGCACCCTTTAACTTCGCAAATTTGCAATATTTTCATGCCAGATTTTCAAAACAGCCATTTTTTCACACCTCCTTATGAATAATATAGCCGTCATTTTTCACACACTGCCCGAAATGTGTTTTTGCACCTATGGCGTACAAGGGCATGGTCGCTGTTGAAAATTAACTTTTGGGACAGACTAACAAAATCAGAGTGCCACTGTTCAAGAGGGGAGGCCCCAAAATGCCTATGTTGAAAATGTTGTTTAAAAAAAAAAATAAATAATTGGGTTACGGACGTGTGTTGTGCAGTTTCTATGCATGCTCATAACTTCACCAATTTTTCGTATTTTCACTCCAGATTTTCAACGTTGCCATTTTTTTACACCTCCTCATAAACAATAC
Source organism: Neoceratodus forsteri (assembly GCA_016271365.2). NCBI lineage: Eukaryota > Metazoa > Chordata > Ceratodontiformes > Ceratodontidae > Neoceratodus > Neoceratodus forsteri. The sequence continues at coordinate 48,927,371 of JADMNL010000027.1, forward strand.
AGTTGTCATTTTTCACATCCTGCCCAACATGTGTTTCTTTACCTGTGGCACCAAATGGCGCAGTCGCTGGGCGAAATCACCTTTCGGCTAACAAACTTATAGTGCAGCTCTTTATGAGGTGGGGTCACAAAAAGCCCATGTTGATAATTTGGAGTGAAAATACCAACACACTCCTATGGTGTTAGAATTTCCAACTGTAGCACCCCACCCTGTAGAGGCTGACAGGTGTCAGGGGTGTGACTTGGGATCATCAGCTGTAATGCTTCCGCCATTCCACCCCCACCCCCACCCTGCAGCCAGTGACAGGCATCGAGGTGTGCCTTGGAGTGTTCGGCCCCAAAATTCACCCCATTCTCCTATACTAGACCCACCTCAGTATATTTCCTTATGGAATGGAATAAGTATAATGCTCAAAGACCGAAAAGCACACCACAACACTTGTTAGTGTCTACAGGGTAGGGTGAGGTAAAATGGCATGAACGTTATAGCTGATGACCCAAAGGCACACCCCAATGTCTATCAGTCTCTGCAGGGTGGGGGTGGGGTTGGCATCAGTTCAGTACTTCACTGCCATTCCTATTATGCATCTCTAACTCCTGCACTACCAATGCCAATACCAGCAAGACAACATTCGGCATTGACAAATGCTTGCATCATTCTAGCATGTGCATGTGGCGTACAAGCTTTCAAGACTCCTAAGGTCTCTTCAGAAGAGAATTTAGGCATCAAGTCAGGTATGCTGCAAAATCAAATCTGAAACCATGAAAGGATTTTTAGCTTTTTTTTGCACAGTATGCCTGATGAAGACACCTTAGGGGTGCTCAGAAGCTTATATACCTAAACTGTGTGTTAGTCTATTAAAGGAATCATCTCTGCAGAACAAGAAATGATTTCTTTTTGTTCTCAGCACAGATTCAGCAAAGGAAGATTATGACTGGCAAATCTAGAGTTCTTTAAATTCACAACACAAATGAAGGACAAGTGTGATACTGTTGCAAACAATTTATCCCAATTTTAGAAAGACTTTTGATGTACTGTTGTCCTACACAACCTACTGATTTATGAGATCAGTGAGCACAGTATAGGGGATAAATCTCTGGTAATAATGATGAACTGGCTTGGAAACAGAGGGATTAAAAGATTTGGAGGCATAAACTGAATATTGGGAAACTAGGAGTAAACAGGGAATTAGGCTGATCCTATTAACTCAATAAGTAATGAACATATGGAATGCAAGTGTACCACGTGGGAAGACCTTTGTGACACACAGGGCCTATGCTGTAGGATTTCTGAAAGGAGGAGCTTGTCACTAACTCACCCTACTGAAAGAGAAGTGAATGGCATGTAATTTGTGGAGGGATTGATTTGTAATTTGGGGAGTGGCATTATGACTTGGGCCAACAAAGGGACAATTGTCCTTAGGAGCTAAGATTAAGAATGTTCATTTAGGGGTAGAAATGCATCTAATTTAATCTAAGGAACCAGATGATTCTTTTTAAATGTAAGGTCCCAAGAAGTGTAGGGGAAATCAGGTCAACTGGGTATAAAATAGCCAGGGATTAAGTTTCAGCTAAAACTGTTTAGGGCTAGGCAAAGGCTTCCTGTGCTATAAAAGATCAATTGCACCAAGCAGCCCAGGAGCTTGAAAACCACAGAGTAAGAGGATAGCATCTGCACAGTGGTCTACAGTGCTCTCTGCCTGTTGGGCCACCTGGTCCAAGGTAAGAGCCATCTGGTTTTACCCACAGAGGATAGTCTTCACTGATCATGTTTTGTACATCTGCTTGTACAGATGGGCCCCCCACTGCAGGGACTGCAAGCTCCCACCACCGAGCCACCTTGGCCACTGGACAGACGGCTCATCTCAAGCTGCCACCTGAGCTCTCTGCCCCGGATCCTCAGCCTTCCACCTGGGCCCCCCACCTCAGGGACCACAAGCTCCCATCACTGAGCCACCTCAGCCACTGGACCGACGGCTCATCTCAAGTCGCTGCCCGAGCTCTCTGCCCCGGATCCTCAGCCTTCAAGCTGGGCCCCTCACTGCTGGGACCGCAAGCTCCCACCGCCGTGCAACCTTGCCCACCAGACCGATGGCTCATCTCAAGCCGCCACCTGAGCTCTCTGCCCCTGATCCTCAGCCTTCCAGATACAGTTCTGCTGCCAGCTAATCGGAACACAAGTGCCTCTCCAGGGCCCACTCCGATTGGCCAGAAGCTCTCCACTGTCTCTGCTCTCCAAAACCGGCATATTTTAAAGAATTTAAGTATTGTATGTAAATTTATGCTTGATTACAGCCAGTTTACAGTTTGTAAGTTCAATTTGTCTGAAAAGAGCTGTGATTACAGGCCTCTCTTGTGGTTTTGTGCTGCTACAGACTTTTGGCACCCAAACAAACAGCTCCATTGTTGTGCAGGTTGGGTTCCCTGCTGGGCTGATTGCGCCTCTGTGCCACAGACAGCCTACTTAATCCCCCCCTCCCTTCTTCTCTTCAGCTGGGCCCCCCACCACAGGGACCACAAGCTCCCACTGCCGAGCCACCTCGGCCACCGGACCGTGCTCCGGCTCTCCGCCTGCCCAAGCTTAACACTTTCATTTATACCCTATCGCTTGCTACACAATCAGGTTTTTTCTAACAGCCCACTTCTCCATTGGCTGCTTATAGGACTCTACCACTAGAGGGATCTGCTAGCTGAACACCATAAATCACAGCATACTAGCTCTCTCATTCCTGCCAGCAGCTCCCCCCTTCTGCACTTCACCATGGTGTCCTGGCAGGCACCAAAACTTTGGTATCTACCTTTGGCACTGTCCCTAGCACTACTTATCACACTCCCTACTAAGCTGCTGAGGGGCTCACCCACTATGGTTAAGCCGTTGATGGTGGGTAACAGCACAGTCCGCCTCTCTGGCACAGTGCTCCTCTCTGAGACCATACCCCTCCTTTGCTGCCCAGTGGTCCCTTGCACCTCAGTAACTTTGGTGCCCACCCACTTCATCATCATCCTCAGGCTGGTAGCCTACCCTATGTTTCACTCTCTCCCCCATAAAAAAGCTAAATGACTACTCTGTAGCTCCTATAAGGGAAGCAGGGTACCCCTTCTCCTTCTCCTCCTACTCCTGCTAGCATCTGGGGATATCCACCCAAACCCAGGCCCTGTCATAGATTACCCAGCAGCCGATGCCAGCCCAACCACCACCCCTCTGACATTACCAAATGGCCTTAAAATAATTCACCTAAACATAAGAAGCCTCGCCCCATAAATCTCTCTACTACAACCCATGGTGCCTGCATATGCCCTTGATATCATCGTAATTTCTGAAACCTGGCTGACAAAAAACATTCCTGATCATGCTATCGCCATCCCTGGCTTTAACATCGCTAGACAGGACAGGGCAAGGAGAGGTGGTGGCATGGCTGTCTACACCTGCTCTTCCTTCCAGTGCACTCCCTCCTTCACTTCAACCGTCCAATCCTCCCACGAGGACTTACTTTTAAATATCTCCTATCCCCATACCATCTTCATCTTCGTCGCTGGAGTCTACTGTCACCCAGGGCAGCCAACTTCCAATGTCACTGACTTGGTCACAAAACGTTCCTCACTGGCCAGTGGCGGTGAACTATTCTTCCTGGGTGACCTAAATCTAAACTGGCTGGCCCCGCCCCTGGCTCATATTCGCTCCACCATAGATGCTTTGAACCTCCGGCAACTCATACTGGAACCCACTCAACTAAACTATAAGTCACTAAACCACTCCCTGCTTGACCTAGTCCTCACCTCCCATCCCCACCATGTAGTGGCCTCGGGGCTATTACCCGACTCTATCAGCGACCACCACGTGACCTTTGTAGTGCCTAAAATACATAGGTCCAAGCTTCCTGCAAAAACGATTCTCATTCGTCCATTCGCAACCCTTGACCTACAACTTTTGCTTCAGGATCTCGCTCAAATCAACTGGTAACCCCTGTCCTCAGCTTCCACAGCGGATGTGGCCCTTGCCCATTTCAGATCCAAGTTCCTACAAATTTGGAACTCCCATGCTGCACTCCGCAAAACTAGGGTACGTGGTGCATGCCTACCTTGGGTCTCACCTGTGCTACTGACCTGCCAACGAGCTCACGACCTTGCATGGCATCGGGCTAAAGCCACCAACTGTACTAGCGGCCTCAAACGTTATCGTGAACTCAGAAATGTCTGCACCAAAGCCATCCACCTAGCCAGGGCTGAGCATTTCAATTCCAACTTCCAGACTAACACAAACAACCCCTCCAAATTCTGGAAGGTCGTCCAGTCCCTCTTCTCGCCTGCTACAAACACTACACCATCTATCCTCAGGCCCACCACGCTGTCCTTACTAAAACTATGGCCATTGTCAATTGCTTCAACTCCTGCTTTACCACTTGTGCCTCTGCGCTGCTTAGCACCCTCCCTAACCCCCATCTTGCCCCGGTGTCCCTGTCTACCTCACCTCCCACTGCTCCCCTACCTGTCCCTATCCCATCCCCACAACCTGCCCCCTCTCCCCTGCTATGCTGCCCCCCTACGCCATCCCTCACCCCTACTTCCGCCCCCTCAGTTCTCCTTCTCTCCTGTCTCTCCTGAAATTACGCTATCAACTGTCCTGGCACTTGAGTCTACCAAAGGCTTCTCACCTGATGGCCTTGACCCTAGGCTCCTCTCCCTCTCTGCTCCTGCCATCGCCTATCCTCTATTCTTGATACTAAATCCCTCCTTTGAGTCTGCCACTGTTCCCTCAGCCTGGAAGCATGCAGTAGTCCTCCCCTTCCTTAAGGGGGGAGACTTCACCTCTCCTGGGAACTATCGACCTATCTCTCACCTTCCTGCCTTAGCCAAACTCCAAGAACACATTGCGCTCAACCAACTTTCCTTGTTCCTCTCTGACTGCGCTTTCTTCACACCCTTCCAGTCTGGCTTCAGGAAAGCCCATTCCACCACCACCTCCCTGTTGAGGCTAACTGAGACCATCTCCTCAGGCTTTGACAAAGGGAACATCACCTCAGCTATCTTTGTTGACTTGGCCAAAGCCTTTGACACTGTCTCTCACCCCCTCCTCCTACACAGCTTATCTGCAGCTGGACTCTCTCCTACTGCCATAGGCTGGTTCAGCTCCTACCTGTCAGGCAGGTCACAATCAGTTAGAATAGCTGATGCTATCTCAGCCCCCCCCCGGCTATTACCACTGGAGTCCCCCAGGGTTCAGTGCTAGGCCCCATCCTGTTCTCCATCTTTTTAAATGAGCTCCCCCAGGTTTGCTTATCATCCAGCATCCACATGTATGCTGACGATACAGTGCTGTTTACCTCTGGTAAATCAGTTCCTGATGTCACGGCCAGGCTTCAGTCTGACTTCACCAAGGTCCATCTTTGGTTCAGCTCACACCAACTATTTCCAAATGCCAAAGAGACAGTCTCCATGTCCTTCGGCACAGGGTAGAGATGTGCTCGGCTAAGCAACCTCCCCTCCTTTCACACCCTCGACCGGACTGGTCTTGAGGACGTCTCCTCATTCAGGTATCTCGGCGTTTGGCTGGATAGATACCTCAACTTCTATGTACACATAGACACTGTTATGAAAAAATTAAGACCTAAGCTTGGTGCCCTCTACAGAAACTGCAGCTGCAACCCTCTTGCCATCAGGCGCGAGTTGGTACAGAAGATGATCTTGCCCATCTTTGACTACTGCGATATAGTCTATGGGGCTGCCCCACAGTCCCACCTATCCAGACTGGACTCTCTCTACAACTCCTTCTGTCATTTCGCGCTTGACGCCCCCCTCCTAACTCATCATTGTGACAGCTTCCCCATCATAATCGGCGAGTTTTACAATGTGCCAAGTTCATCTCTAAATTCTGGCTTGGTTCACTCCCCTCATACATCTTCTCCTTTGTACGCCTTCCCCCTACCTCTATTCCCTGAGATCCCTTGCTGACACTCGCACCCTTTCTATCCCTGGCAGAACCACATCCTTTGGACAGAAAGCCTTCTCATATCACCTGCCTAAACTGTGGAATTCTCTGCCTCCTCAAATCCGCTTCTCCTCCTCCCTGATTTCTCTTACCTCTGCACTTCACAACTATCTTACTCCTTCCTGCACCTGCTTCTGATCCCCCTCCTTACCTAACTCCTGTCTCACCTTATCTCCTGCCCCCTTACCTCATGTGTTTACCCTACCCCTCATGGTCTAGCACTTAACCTCGAGACATGCTCACCTATGTGGAAGGCTACTGTGACTGCTGCAGTGTACCACCCACAAAATACTGCTGCACTCCACCCAGACCCATGGCTCAGCACTGCTCTTAACTATTTGTATGTATTATGCATTGTATACCTGTCATCAATGCTCCTCATGTATTGTAAGTGATGCCTCTCACATGGATGTACTTTTTACTGTATTACATACTCCTTAACCATGCTTGAATGTATGTATTGTATTGTATCTATTGTATAACTTTATTACTGCATTTAATCACACCTCTGTATTGCTGTACGATTTGTCATTGCTACTACTGTCATCCCACTACCCCTTCCCCCAGGACGTACCGTGAGACAAGCATTACGTTGCTCAGTGTATCTTTCCTGGTGAAACAACTCAATAAATAAATCAATAAATAACATCTGTAAAGGTGAGTGCATTCTCTTAACTTGGGACACACATGGTGGTTAGTAGCTTGAGAAGTATGGACAAAGTCCTATCTGGGGTAAATCTGTGAAGGTGTCTATACGCGAAGACTGTTGCTAAATAACTTGGGAAGTACTAGCAAAAGCTGAGCCATGCTAGTAAAACCATATCTGACGTAACACTGTATCTGTACTCAGGGAGTTTTGGGGAAATAACTTAGGAAATACTAGTAAAACCTTGTCTACGGTATCCCAAACTTAAGACACCAAGGCAGTATACAGGAGGGTACATTCCTATCTTGGGTACACCAAACTAAAGGCTTAACAAATGGGCCCTTGATTAGTCAGGAACAGCAGACAGATATGGGGACCTTGGAAGAGGGGGATTTAGTTAGCTCGCTAGCTAGTTGCAGGACTTGTAGTGCCAGACTCCTTTAGGGTAAGCAGTGAAGGTTTAGAAGCTGCTCGGTCTGCAAGAGGTTAGTGTACTCCAAACTGGCTGCAGCATGGGCCATAATTCACTGACTGCAGCAAAGGTCAGAGTAGGGGCCAGGGGTACCCAATGCACTCCTCTTCCTCAGTGACCTACAAGGGTTTGCATTGGGGGTTGGAAGGTAACAAGCAAGGAGGGGGCTGCTGGGTGGTAACAACTGAGGATGGAAGGGGCCTGGATTTACAAAAAGCAACCACTTAATCTCACTGAACAGTGTGGAGAGAGAGGGCTCTGGAAAGAGCTCCTTGTAGCAACCAGAGTACCAGCAGCACTGACACCTGCTGAGGGGCACTGTAGCCTAGAAGGGAGAGTTAGAAAGCATCTACCTTTAGTGGTACTGAGACTGTAGGTCTGTGCAGCAGACCAGAAGGGGAGGATGGTGTGCTGTTCTAGGGCCAACAGAAGATAGTATATTCTCCAGGGTAGGTGGATTGGTAAGGGTAGTGGGAGATAGGCCAGACATTATTTTTCATTGTTAAGACAATCAATCTGGCAGGAAGGCCAATGAGAGCAGTGACGGTATGCTTCAAGAGATGGGGTTCAAGGCTCATGGATTGCTTGTACTGTGACCTTCTCAGAGGTTTTCACAGTGCACAGGCAGGGGAAAGAAAGGAGAATGAAAACTTTCCAACATGACAACTGGTTAAAGGAGTGGTGCACTAGGAGGGGGTTTAATGTCCTAGGAGAATGAGGTGCTATTTGGTGGGATAAAGGCCATCCTAATAGAGAGGAGGAGGCACTGTACAGAGGTTTGAGATATGCATTTTGGGACTTTTAATCTAGCAGGAGAGAGGCTGGAGCTAAAGACATCTGCAAGGAGAGCTCAGGTGAGGGAGACCTAGCTAGCAGTCACCAACCAGTGAGTCAATCAGGGGGAGAAAGGGTATAGATAGGGATGGTGATGTGCATATGGCAGAGACCAGGAACCACATCAGAGGGGTGGAGGTAACAAAGATGGAATAAATGGGAATGAGTACAGTAGGTTTGGTCAGTGGAAGGGGTAAGGGTAGGAAACAGGTGTCCTGGAGACTGGTCTATGCAATTCCAGAAGCACAGGAACAAAATGAGTGAGCTCCAGACAGTGGCAGCAGAGGCCTAGAATAATAACTAGAATTTTGCTGTACCAGGCTACTCCTGCTATAGAAGGGCAGAGAACAAGGAAGAGGAGGGGTCAGGGTACTGTACATGAGGAAAGGTATGGAGCAAACAGAGCCTACTATTTGGAGGGCACAGAATAAAAGTAGTTTGAGTGCAAATAGCAATGGAAGGGAATAAAGTGATCATCACCAGTGTGATGCACAGACTGCCAAACCAAAAACAGTAATGAGGAAAGGAAATTGGGGGAGGAGACTGGGAAGGCCGCATCCAAATAGGAGGAAGTGCTGGTGGGTGAACTAAATATGTCAGATGTGGACTGGAAAATCCTATCAGCCAAGAAGTCAGATGCTGGTAAATTTGATGTGAGATTTTTTTTCTCAGGGCTCGGACTAGAGAAGGGACCACCCTTGATTTGGTTTTGTCAAATGCTGAGATAGTTAGAGAAATTGAGGTGAGGAAACCACTGGGGTACAGTGAGAACAATACAGTGTGGTTCAACATAATTACAGGAGCACATCACTCTAGTTGCAAAACTGTGATCCTGGACTAAAGAAGGGTGGACTTCAGAAGGTGAGGGAAATACTTAAGGATTAGCTGGTAGGGGTACAGGGAGCAGAAGGGACAGAAGGTGAATGGGATTTCATAAAGAGTGTAATGGAAGTGACGGCATAATGCATGAGATAGGTTGGAAAGAACAAAAATTACCAAAAGTCAATCTAGTTTTTCAGAGGGGTGAGAGAGGTAGTAAGGGCAAAAAGGGTAATATTCAAAAAACACAAAGGGGAGCAGAGCAAGGCAAACAGGAAGCATTATATAGAAAAGATGACAGAGCCCAGAATAATAGTGAAAAAAAAAAAGCAGAGACAGAGGTGATAATAGAAGAGGGGGATCAAGGAGGAAGAGAAAACTTTCTTTAGGTACATTTTGGAATAAAGGAAACCTAAGGAGGGTATTATCAGATTAAGGAAGTAAGTGACATGGTTGGAGAATGAGAAAAGGCTAATATACTGAATTATTACATTTAAGTATTCACTGTATAGGAGAGGGCACTACCAAAGTGTGGGCATAGGCCAAAGAGAGGGGGTGAGAGGATTAGAGTTAGGACCAGCCTCCGAAGAAAGGGTGCTCAGAGGCGTTAAAACCCAGAAAGTACACAAAGCACTGGGTCCTGATGAGTTGCACCCTAGAATGCTGATGGAGGTGGGGCAGACACTAGCAGCATCACTGGCAAATATGTATAATTGTCCCACAGAGATGGAGCTGGTTCCAGCAGATCAGAGAGTAGCTAACATGGTGCTGCTTCACAAGAGCAGGGAGAGGGACAATCTGGGAAATTACAAACTGGCTAATCTAACCCCGATTGTAGCTAAACCACTGGAAACCATCATTAAAGAGCTAGTAGAACCAAAAACTGCTGACAGGAAAGTGTTATAAAGTAAAAAAAAAAACAACCAGTTGTAATGCATTATTGTTCAAGAATTGTTTTTTTTATTTATTTATTAGCTTTTAGTAACCGGGTAAATGCACTAGGCAAAAATCCTGCCTATTTTCAGGTGCGATCCGGGAGGGTACAAAATTGAGAATACAACATGACAAACAGTACGGTTCAAAATTAACAATATTGGAGAATACAGAAATGACAATGGTACAGAATTCAAAAACAATTTCAGGTGTAGTCACGACAGAGTAGATTGAGCAATCCGAGGACTGAGCACATAGTCATGTAAACAAGCACCAATAAGTTAAACAAAACATTTAACAAAAAAGTAGGAAAGCACAGTGGAAATGGAGGTGACATAACTCTGCTGCAGCACCATATATAATACATAGGAAGCTGACATAGAGAGTTGGCGACTCTCAGGTAGGTGCAGTTGCAATTACCTAGGGCATAGAGGTGTGAGAACAGTGAGCGCTTAAATGAAAGGTGGAAGGTGGAGATTTTTACCTGGGGAGGGATAGAGTTCCAGAACCTTGGGGCAATATAGGAGAAGGCCTGTTCTCCCATTTTGATGTTACAGGTCCGTATGGAGAGCATTGGGATGGAAGAGGACCTCAGTGAGCGGGGGAGAGGGACTGGGGTAAGCATATCACCAAGAGTGGCAGGATGAGGGGTTCTAGTAAGGGAGTCAACAAGATACCCTAGAGTGTATGACTGGAGGCATTTGGGAGACAACCAGTTTAATCCTGAGTAAAGTATGCAGTGATGAGTCAGTCGAGGTGCAGATAAGGCAAACCTGCAGATATTATTATAGGAAGTATCCCACTTGCAGAGTACACTGGCATTGGATTGGTAGAGAATCGGTAGGGCATAAAGGAGTTGAGGGAGTAGCACACCTCTAGCAACCGATTTCCTGGCTGACAGGGTAAGTGAGAGGCGCACTCAATAGGCTGTGCCAATTTTGGCATTGACAGACCTGCAGACCTCATTGACATGCTCTGAAAAATCCAGGGCTGGGTCAAGCGTAACCCCGAGGTATTTGAAAGAAGGGGTATTCATGACATTAGTCCCATCCAGGCAGCGTACAAGAAGCTTAGGGGACACAGAGGGCACTTTTTTAGAGGACCCAAAAAGCATGGCCTGAGTCTTACCAATATTTAGTATCTGTTGGTTGGCTGAGAGCCTGGATTGAAGTGATTGAAAGTCTTGTGAAAGGTAATGGTTTATGTCTGTAATTGAGGCATAGTAAAGCGCAAGATCATCAGCATACATGAGTAGGTTACTGTGACAAGAAGGAGTGGAAATATCATTTAGGAAGACAGAAAAGAGAAGAGGACCAATTATCAATCCCCGAGGAACACCGCGGGAGATAGAAATGGGGGAGGAGAGAACCTTGCAGAAGGAAACAGCCTGGGAGTGGTTATCCAGGTTAGGATAGGGTACCAGGATAAGGTAGAGTCAGAGGCACCAAGGGCTTGTAGTCTAGTCAGTAGTAGCAGATGGTGAACCATATTGAATGCTTTCAAAAGGTCTATAACCACGGCACCTGTGAGTAAGCCCTTATCCATGTTTCCTTTGACATCACTGGTGAGATGGATCAGCACAGTGGTAGTGCTATACCCGGCTCTAAAGCCATGTTGTATAGGGGATAGAAGATTAAATTTAAGAAGGTATTCTGAGACCTGACGATGGACTAATTTCTCAAGTAACTTACTGAGAGTGGGGAGAAGAGAGATGGGGCAGTAGTTGGTCAGAAGTTTAGCATCCCCCTTCTTATAAACCGGTATAGTTCTTGCCAATTTCCAAACCAAGGGGACAGAGGCAGAACCAATAGAGAGGTCGAATAACCTAGTTACTGGCTTTGCGAGCCAGGCAGAAAACTGCCTAAGAATCCCAGGATGAATACCGTCTGAGCCAGTGCTCCCATTAGTTGGAACAGTTTTGAGTAGGCTTAGGACATTAAGGTATGTGACTGGAGCCAGCTCAAGTGTTCGAAGGGAGGGGACCCGGGGGGGAAGGACCAGGCCAAGCATTGGGAAGGAAGGAGGGGGTCAGAGAAGGTAAAGTAGAGAAGAGAGAGTTGAAGGCCTTAGCAATGGTGAGAGGGTTGTTACAGTGGGCATCATTTATGAACATATCTTTAGGTGTCAGAGGTTTATTGTTCCCAAGAATCTTTTTAATGTTCACCCAATACCGCTTAGGATTGGAGGCTGATGAACCAAGGAGATTCCTGAAGTAAGAGCTTTTAGCCAGGCAAATTTCTTTTTTGCAAGTATTCCGAAGGGCTCTGTAGGCTTCAAAGTCAGTAAACAGGTGGGAGGTCTTCTAGGTAGACCACAGTTTATCCCTGAGTTTCAGAAGATGGAGCAGGGGATGCTTGAGCCATTTAGTGACTTTCCCTTTTACCCTTCTCATGGTAACTGAGATATGTTTATTTTGTAGTGAGAATAGGGAAGAGGTGAAGTAACCCATGGCGATATTAATATCATCTGTATGGTGGAGAAGAGACAAGTCAATCAGGTTAAGATCGTGACAGAACGCTTCCAAATCCAGGTGGGGAGGAGTTATCCCATGTACAGTAACCAGGGTAATGATCACATAGTATCTGGGAGAACACCGGCCACCGGGAAAAACTCCTTCCTATTTGTCAGGATCCAGTCTAGGAGAGTGGCGCATGCTCTACAGTTGGAGACCCATGTGAGTTCTTGAATAACTGACAGAGGTTTGCCTTACTTATCAAGGAGGAAAGGATGGAGGAGCTAGGTCTGGCCCAGTCATGGTTAAAATCACCTAGGCAGATGATATAATTTTTCCCAGTCACAGATAGCAAATATTCCATTAATTCCTCTAGCCCTAGCCTAGAGTTTCTGGGAGGTATGTAAATGCCAAAGATATGGAGTTTTTTTAACACCCCCAAGCAGTAGGAGGGAATGGAGAACCTCACAGTTGGCGAGGGAGGGACCATGCATAATTGTAATGTTCAGATGTGCTTTGTAGTACAGGGCAAGGCTACCGCCTCTTTTTGCCCTAGGTCAATCCACCCAAAGCAGGTTATATCCCTGTAGGGAGCACTGGGAATCAGTAACAGAGGGCTTAAGCCATGTTTCAGATATGGCTATGATATCAGGGGAGTTCACACTAATCCAAATCTCAAGGTCGGGGAGGTTGGCCAAGAGGCTCCTCATATTAATGTGAGCAAAGGTAAGGCCAGCTGAGTGGGGCAGGTAGCACAAAGCAGGAGATAAGATAGGATTAATGGCCCTTGTGGGACCAGGATTTGACTCTACATCCCCCGCCAGTGTAAGGGAAAGGGTGAAAATCCAGATAGATGCAATAATACAAGCCTGAGGTGCTTGTCCAGGGGAGATAGAAAACGTAATCTGGATATAGCTAATTAATAACCCAAGAGCTTTGAAGATAAACACAGAAGGGGGATGAAGAGTAGGACTGGGGTTGATTAGAAAGTTAGAGAAGCAGAAATTATCGAGTGAGTAAATAGAGGTAGATGGAGAACTTTCAGCGGGACAAGTGAGAGCAGAGAGTGTCCAAAGCATAAACGCTAAGGAGCAAAGGGTGAGGGTATAACTGAAAGCCATTATAAGGTAGTAAAATGAAATGGGAAAGAATGGGGGAAGAGAGTGGGTATGAGGTTAGAGAGGAGTTGAAAGTATAAGTTAGAAGGAATTAGCAACAAAACAGAGAGCAGTGAAGAAATAAGAAGATTGAAGCAGTAAGGGCGACCTCTAGTGGGCAGAGAGTATAAAATGCAGATGGTAAACAAGGGAGTTGGGGGGGCCATCAAGTTATCGCGAGACACTGCTATATAAAACTAACACCGGCTAAGGGTAGGTGGGTATTGGGGGCGGGTGGGGAGCAATTTCTAACTGGGGCAGTTTCTCAGTCTCAGTTTAAGTAATAGCCAGAGTAGGTCACACATTTCAAGAGTTACAGAGGGAAAACACTGGAGCAGCTTCTAATATCAAGTTAAGAAACATTCAGAATATATTGCAAGATGCTGGAAAGCATTTGAAATCCATCCACACTACAACAGGCTTGGGAGACAAGGTGGATTAGAGTACTTTGCACAGAGACCAAGTAAAGTAATAAGGCACCCTTAAAGTACACTGTCTAGCAATAAAGAACAGCTAAAAATCCCAAGATGTCTTAAGGCCATGTCCAAAAAGCCCCTATAGCACCAGAAAAATGCAATTAGAAAACTATCTTCACTGTTGGGCCAACAGAAACCCGCATATATTCGAATTCTAAAAGGTGCCAAAAGCACTTGTAGGGAAGCACACTTCAATCCTGCTGCACAGTTGTCCATACCTGGATTAGTTTCGGGGGTTGGGGAGGGCTTCTCTTGTGCTGCCCTCATGACCTGGACCCTCAGATCCCGAGACTGGATTCATTTCAAGGGATGGGGGGGGGGAAGGCTTCTCCTGTGGTGCCCTCATGACCTAGACCCTCGGATCCCAGAGACTGTGTATTAGACATTGGTGTATTAGACATAGTATTATGCAGTATGTGTGGGATAGCCCTCTTCCTGGCAACTGACATATCTAGTTCTATTCCTTCTACTTCCTCATCAGCACTGTGACTTCATTGAGTGACATCACAGGTGACTTACTTGGTAGCTACTGAGTGGCTTTTCCTGAGCAGCAGTGATGTCACTGTCAGTGAGGTCATGGAACAGGGTAATTTTTGTGTGACTTGAGGAGCGAGCCTGGGATCATCATTAGTGATATAAACTCAAGTCCACTTCTCAGTGTAACAGAGCATCCAGGAAAGCAAACAGAATGCTGGGAGGCATAGGAAGGGGACCACATCTGAAAACATTTGACAGAAAAATGAGTCTGACACTGGTAGAATATGGACGGCATGCAGGCAGACATGACAGCCACTAGACACTCAGCAACACCCAAATGCAGCTATAGATAAATACCAAAGAGAGAAAATTTGCTGGCCAGGACACTTTGGGAACAAGCTATGGAATCTTTAACTTTCTGTTGGACAACCCTCAGAGAAGAGCAGGTGAGACATCAGTTCAACATCTTATGCTGGCAGGAACTTGGTATGGTTTTCCTGCAGTGGCCTGCAGTTCTACATTGCCATTCTCTTATTGGTAGCATGGTCTTACGTTACAGATCTGAACTAGTCCTTTCCATACTGTATTCTTATGATACAGATCTGAACTAGTCATTTCAAGAAGTATTGAAATCATGGATTGGGCTGTAGGGGGATTGACTCCAGTGCTTAAATAGTCTTACATCTGTTGTATATGATAAATGTTGAGTTGTGCTAAGTAATGCAGTCTAGTAGTGAAAACTGAACAACAGCCAAAGCACAACAGCCCCCTACTGCTGGACCATGGAATAGCAAACCAGAAGTAAATGAAGTGCTGTAACCTCCCAGCTAGGAGGGATTTCCCTATTATCTGAATGATTAGAGCTGTTGCCTTTGGGTTCAGGATCCCTGATTTGATCTCCAGCAAAGGCTGAAGGAGTGTCTGTCCAAGTAGAGGGGACAAGCACAACAACAACAATTGCAAAGGTTGGGTTAGTCTACCAAAAGTTAACAGATTCACAGTCGATGTCTGAAGGCACTGGTACAACGTACTTTTGTGTAGCACAGCACCGTGTCAAAATCCAGTGAAAAGCAGCACCCTATGGCTACAGCAGGGACTTTCCAGCCACGTCTGCATATCTTTTGGATCCTTTAACCTAGCACAACAGCAGTACAAAGAGGCACAAAACCATGCATCTGATGTAACTTCACCTAGTTACTACAGACCAGTACTCATTCTACTCTATGCACAGCACAGTGCTCTTGTATCCGAAGAGCTGGTTAGCTGTTTAATAGGAGACAGTTTTACAAGGTGAGTGCCCTACTCTCTAAAGAATTTTCCCAAACACACAAAATATGACATAGAACAGAACATATTATAAAACATAGAGAATACTGGATGGGTAACTATGCACAACAAATGTGTTCTGCCACAGAGGGGTTCTGATTCCCTCTGACCTCGAGAGCGAAGCTCGAGAGGTCCATGGGAATCAGAACACAGAGGTGGCAAAACACACTGATTATGCATAAAGTTGCTCATCCTGTATTTTTATAGTGTTTAGTATTATGTGACATGTGTGCATTGTGTTTTCTCTCTTTCACAATGAAACTGACTTGTACAGTCTAGAGGTTCTAGAATGCTGTTCTACCACAGAAGGGTACAATCACGTTCTATGATCTTTTAACTGTGATACAACAGCATTTTGAAAAGGATGGCTTTCTATATAGAACAATGCTGTACTATACACTATAATATAATAGAACTTGGTTTTATAACATCTTTCATACGCTCTGTAACTCAGAACACATCACAAAGCAAAATGAGTTAGATACCTGTAATGCAGGTACTGTATGCAACGTACATACAGTAGTCATTAAGCACACTGATAATACACACAAACTGTAGTCATGTTCCATAGAAAAACACAATTTGTTAGCAGATAAGGACCACTTGGCCCATCTAGTCTACTCATTTCCCCTGCCTGCACTGTCACTCACTGCAGACCTCACCTGATCTCAAGCTGCCTCTCCCACCTCCCCACCCTCGCTTTCATACCATGATCCCTTTGTGCCTATTTCATGTATGCTTGAAGGCTGCCACAGTTTTCATTCCCACCACATCTGCTTGAAGACTGTTCCAGGCACCCACCACTCTTTCAGTGAAGTACTTCCTCACATCCCTGATAAATTTCCTGCTTGCAGCTTCACTGCATATCCTATTATTCTGTTCAGAAAAAGAGATGTGCAAGAACAAGGGGACACAATTTGAAGATAGAGGGGAGATGGCTCAGGGGCAATGTGAGGAAATATTTTTTTACAGAGAGGGTGGTGGACGCATGGAACAGCCTTCCTGAGGAGGTTGTGGAGTCTAAAACTGTGGGAGAATTCAAGAATGCATGGGACAGACAAGGCAATTCTTGTGGGGGGTAGGAAGAAATAGGCTGTTGGTTAACTAGGATCTGCAGCTTATCCTGTAGGTAGGGAAATGGGCAGACTAGGTGGGCCAAGCGGTCCTTATCTGCTGTCAAAGTCTATGTTTCTATGTTTCTCATGCACCTTCTCTAATGAAAAATATTCCCCTCCTGTACTTTATTCACCCCATGAGGTATTTACAGATCTCTATCGTGTCCTCTTCTCCCTCCTCTCTTCCAGGATGTGCATATTGAGATCCTTTGGTCTCTTCTGCATAGAATTTTTGATGCAACTCCTATACCATTTTAGTTGCTCTCCACTGGACAGCCTCTACCTATGTCTATGTCCTTCCAGAGATGTGGTCTCCAGTACTGGCACAGTACTCCTGGTGGGGGTCTGGCCAATGATCTATACATTGGTAACATCACCTCTCTTCTTCTGTTGGTGATACCCCTTCCTATGCATGTCAGCATCTTGCTGGCCCTACCTACTGCCTTGTCACATTCCCTCACCACCTTGAGGTCATCTGATCTGATTGTTCACCTGGGTTTCTGTGCCCTAGGTACACAATTTTCACTTTTATGCATTGAAACGCAGCTGCTATACCCCTGACCACTCCTCTAGTTTTCTCAGGTCTCCACACATTCTCTCCATCCTCTCCAGACTACCTACCCTACTGCAGAGTTTGGTGTCATCTGCGAAGAGGCATACCTTCACTTTCAGCTCTTCTGCAATGTTACTTATAAAGATATTATGGAAGACTGGTCCCAGTACTGAGCCCTGAGGTAGTCTGCTGCTCACTCTGCCCTTCCCAGAGTGAGTGCCATTTACCACCACCCTCTGTTGCCTATCCATCAACCAATTTCATACCCAGCTTACCGCCTTGGGACCCACCCCAAACTGCCCAGTTTCCTTATGAGCCCCCTACGTGGTATCGTGTCGAAGGTCTTGCTGAAGTTTAAGTGAGCCAAATCCACCACCCCACCCTGATCTATTTCCCTGAACACCCAGTCCAAAACCTCTATCAGGATCATCTGGCATGACCTTTCCCCCATCCATGCTACTTTGGGTCTTAACCCACTGGTTTCAAGATACTCTACTAGCCTTTCCTTTAGAAACATCTTCATTAACTTCCCACCACTGACGTCAGACTGTCTGAGTTATAGTTGCCAGCCACCTTCCTGCCGTCGCTTTTATAAAGTGGGACTACATCTGCCCTTCTTCAGTACTCTGTAACCAGTCCTGTTTCCAAAGAGTTGTAGAGTAAGGCTGTCAGAGGTGCATCCAGTACCTCCCTGAGTTCCCTCAGCACCCTTGGGTGTACCCCATCCTGTCCCATAGCTTTATCCATTTTAAGATTTGCAGATCCTTTCAGGACTCTTTCCTTTGTGAATAGATGTGTGTTTCCTCCCCACAGTGTTCCTGCTGTTCTTACGTGGTCCATCCCACTCCCCTTCCACTGTGAAGACTGAGCAGAAGTATCTGTTAAGAATATTTGCTTTTTCCTGATCCTCTGCACAGTCTCCCCCTGCTCTTCTTAGCCTCACAGTCCCTCTCCTTGTTTTCTTCTAATCACTTATGTATCTAAAAAAGGCAGTATCTCCTTTAGTTACCCTTTGGCTATCCTTTCTTCAGGTTGCACCTTTGTTCCCTTCACCGCCTTCCCTGCTTCTCCTTGCTTTTCCTGGTAGAACTCCCTATCCTCTGCCTTCTGCATCTCTGTACCTTCTGATTGCTGCCCTTTGGCCTTTATGTTTGCAGCCACGTCCCTTGAGAACCACAGTGCTCTCTTGTTTTCCTGGTCTTGCTCACTATTTTAACATGGAAGTTTGTTTCCTTCACTATACCATCCCTTAATTTGTCCCACTGTTGCTCCACCCCACCAAGACATTCTCTCTGCTAGGTCATCTTTAAGGCATTCATCTATTTTTATTTGCCCTCCTGAAGTCCAGGACCCTTGCTTTTGTGTGATTTGCCTGTGCTTCCATCCTTATGTTAAAGCACACTGTACAATGATCATTGGAACCCCGGTGGCATCCCGCCTTGACATCTGCAATACTCTCCCTTTTTGTGAGCATCAGGTCTAGTATTGCCCCATCACAGGTGGGTTCCTTAACTAGTAGCCTGAGAAACATCCCCTGCAGGGAGTCTAGGATGTCCCAGCTTCTAGCCAAGGCTATGGTTGGGAGGCTTCAATCTACATCTGGCAGACTGAAGTCCCTCACAGCAGCACCTCCCTTTTGACAACCATTGTCATGATGGCTTCCCCAATTGGCTTATCCAGTTCCACCCACTGAGCTGGAGGTCTGTATATCACCCCATTGTGATTATGGCTCCGGCTCCTGTCTCCACGGTGACTCACTGTACCTCCAGCCTTTCTTTTCCCCTTGGTTCCCTTGCATTTCCATCACCCTGATACCTTCCCTTACATACAGCACAACTCCTCCTCTCTCTTCCTTCCCAAGCTATTCTTCCTGAACTGAGTGTAGCCTGGTATGGTCATGCCCCAGTTGTGGCTGCCTGTGCACTGTGACTCAGTAATCGCCACAATATCCAGGTCCCTTCTCCACCGTGATAGCCCCTAGGTCAGGAATTTTATTTCCAAGACTCCTTACATTTGCACACATGGCTCTCCACACCTTTCTCCCACTTGCCTACAATCCCACTTCCTCCCGTTGTGCCCTGCCTCATTTTATCCTCTCTTTTTGCAACTTTTGTTCCCAGCCCCTTGTCGTCTATTTCTCTGCTGTTCCCATTAACCTGCTCGATGGGGGATTTCCCTCCCCTTGGGTCCTCCCTTCCTTCTGCTTCAGTATGAATGGGGGGGGGGTGCAGTTTATGTCTCCCTTTGTCTTTCTGACAGCCCTCCTTTGCTAGTTTAAATGTTCAGCAAGATAACATTTAAACTATCCACTGAGGACTGTGGTTCTCCTCTCAGACAGATGTAGGTCATCACCTCTGTATAGGCCCTCATCCCTTCAGGTTGGCCCCAACCTCCAGTGTAGCTGAACTTTACTCTGCATAATTTTTTCAACCATGAGTTGAAACTCCTGATGTGGAGTATTCTATTCTCCCCTTGGCCACAGACAGGCAGCACTTTAGTGAACGCAACTGTGCATGTTAATTGCCTTAGGCCTTCCCCAGTTCCCTGAACTCTCCCTGCACAATCCCAGCCCCATCTGGGTCATTAGTCCCTAGGTTGACAATGACATCCAGCTCCCCACCTCCCTGCTACATTACCAGTCCTTAAGATCCTGTGCCCATTCCTCCAAGCCATGGTATCTGATAGGCATCTTTCCTCCCTCTTACCCTCTTTTCTGTTGGCAAATCTTCTCCCCTACAATTGAATACCCCACCAGAAGCTGCTTTCTCCTCTGCTTGGGTTATCTGCCTCCCAGCTTGGGGCCTCTAATGTGGAGGACCCCCCCCCATCCTCCCTTGCAACTACTTCACATGCCTCCTCCCAGCATTCCTGTCCCACCAAAACTGCAAAGGAATTCTGTAGTGTCACAGGCAGAGGAATGTGCCCCTGACCTGCAACCCCCACTCTCCCAGAGCCCACCAAAGTCCAGCCAGTGCTCCTTCTCCAAGGCAACCTCTGGGGCAGTGGGGGGGTAGACTCACTAGCCTCTGGTGGGGAAGGCTTTCTCTGGATCCTAGACAGCTTGGACTGGAGAAGAGTGACCTCCTTCCTCAACCCAGAGAGGTGTGTGAAGCTGGGGCAGCACCTCAGTCTCCAGAGGGTCTCCCAGCTGCAGCTCTGCATCCATTGCACTACACCACTCCCATCATTGACCTTATGTATTGCTACCCATTACTATTAACTGTACCTTGCCCTTACTGTACCCTTCCTGTGTTTGGTTCTCTCCCACCTACACCATCTAACTGCATTTACTTTATTATCCCACCCTAGATAGTGTGTTTCTTACTTTCTTCTTTTTTCCCTTGCTTTTTCCTTTACTTGCTTGGCCGTATCACAGCCTGCCCCACTCTGGCTCTTTATATCTTTCTTTTTCATTAACCCTCCCCTTTATGCTCTTCTCAGACAGTTTCTGCACCCTAACCTAGATGTGGCGTTTCTTCTATTTTCCACCTGTAGTAGCTGCCTGCTAGTTACTTTCCCTGCAGGCACTTCCTACCTACCACCTACAGTTCCCTATACAAGTAACAGTAAGCTAACAGGTACCTTACCTCACCTTGTCAGTCTGGCATTTGAACCTCTGTTACACGCAGAGGGAATGTTGGCCAGGACACTGGGGATAGTGCCTTGTTCTTGAGAAGTGCCATGACATCTTTAATTTCCACCTGGGCAGGCACAAGAAAAAGGTAAAAGAGCCCATGGTTTGGCATCTCAGCATTGCAGTTCTCCCCACACAGTTCTTCAGTGAAGGGCAACCAGTATTGGGCATTAGTGAAGGAACCTGGTCTAGAATTTATACTCTTATTTATCTGATCTTCCTCGTTCAGAAGTAAGGGTGCTATGGACTTAGCCACCGACAAAAAATGGGAAAAACTCTTTTAGAAAATGGGTTCTCAAATCTCTGCTGAATTCAATGGGGGCAGTAACCATATTCCACCACATAAAGCGGTGCTTTCCCACTTCAAAGACCTGTTTTTACGTTATCACGCACTTGCATGCCAGCCAACATAATGCAGTAGTAGCAGATTTGGAGGTGCAGCCACTGTGGCAAATGCAGGACATGCATCAGTACGTGCATCTGTCATTCCCTAATAAGCCAGCATGCAGGCATTGACACCAGCAGTATGTAAAGTGGCCACCAGATCTAACAAAAGTGCCACTGCAATGAGAGGCAAGCTTATCATGCAGCGGCACAATAACACACCTTCCGACATGCCTTTACTGGTGAAGTTTTTCACCAAACATGACAGCACTAACTGCGGCCAACGACTTCAGGGGTGCCCAATCCCCCTGTCGGCATGCCCTGATCCACTTCATTTGCTGATGGGGGAGCTCACTCCCCATCAGCATAATGACCCCCTTCCATTCCAGTTGTGTGCCGAGGGGCTGCCCAATCCCCCTCAGCATCATGTGCCCCCCCAACAGTCTTTCTTTGCTGACAGGGGGCCCAATCCCCATCAGCTTCAGTCCCCCCTTTCGCAGTTCAGTTTGCCGACAGGGGAGCCCACTCCCCATCAGCATGAAGTCCCCAACCCCCAATTTGTGCTGTGTGCCAAGGGGGTGCCCAGTCCCCCTCGGCATCATGCGCATCTCCCCACCCGTTTCTGTGCTGACGGGGTCCCAGTCCCCATCGGCTGTGGTCCCTCTCCCCATAATGCAGGTGGTACACTGGGAGCTCACCCCAGTGTACCAAGCAACACCTGCAAAAAAAGAAAATCGACCCTCGCTGTCTTTTTTTTTTCCCTGTTAAACCAGAAAATGGTCCCTTGCGGTCTCTCCTGCTCTCTCCCCCAACCCGCGCCCACCATCTGTGTACCCTACCTCCACACGCACCCCCCTCACCCCATACTTACCTCTGGAGCCCCGTGCGATGATCTTTGGTGGACCGGGAACATGTCTGCACTCTTCAGAGCCGACCACAAATTGAAGAAATGCCATTAAGCTGTATAATGACATAAATAGGGTTGTTTCAACTTTGGTGCATATCTCGGGCATTTTTGGGCATTTTGGCACCAAATTTTCAACATGGGGTTATTGGGACCCCTCCTCATGAATTCAGCCACTGTCATTTTGTTATTCAGTCCCAAAAGGTGATTTCTCGGTTACTGCGTGGAATCACCTTTCCGGACCGATTAAAGAAACGACAGTGCCACTGTTCATGAGGTGGGCTCTTAAAAAGTCTAAAGAAACATAGGAGTTGACAGCAGATGGGGACTGAAAGGCCCATCCAGTCTGTTCATGTTGTAAATTTGGTGAAAAAATCCACAAAATTACTATTTTACGGGCGTGCATTGTGCAGTCTTCACGCATGCTTGTAACTTAGTGAATTTATAATATTTTCACTCCAGATTTTCAACATTGCCATTTTTCCACACCTCCTTTTGAACAGTACAGCTGTCATTTTATATATCCTGGCTGAAATGTGTTTTCGTACTTCCAGCACAGAATAGCACGGTCGCTGTGGGAAATCAATTTTAGGGACAGATTAAGAAAATGACAATGACACTGTTCATGAGCAGAGGTCCTAAAATGTCTGTGTTGAAAATTTGGTGAGGAAAGTCCATAAAATGACTGTGTTACAAGCATGCATTGCGCAGTTTCCATGCACCCTTGTACAGTACCTTCGCAAATTTGCAATATTTCCATGCCAGATTTCCAACACTGGCATTTTTTCACACCTCCTTATGAACAGTATGGCTGTCATTTTTCACATCCTGCCCAAAATGTGTTTTCACACCTGTGGTGCACAATGGCGTGGTCGCTGTGGAAATCAACTTTTGGGACAGAGTAACAAAATTACAGTGCCACCGTTCATGAGGGGAAGTCCCAAAATGCTTATGTTGAAAATGTGGTTAAAAAAAATCCCCAAAATGATTGGGTTACGGATGTGTGTTGCACAGTTTCTATGCATGCTCATGACTTCACCAATTTTTCATATTTTCACTCCAGATTTTCAATGTTGCCATTTTTTTACACCTCCTCATGAACAATACAGTTGTCATTTTTCACATCCTGCCCAAAATGTATTTTCATGCCTGTGGCGCCAAATGGCATAGTTGCTGTGCAAAACCACATTTCAGCTAACAAACTGATAGTGCCGCTCTTCATGAGGTGGGGTCACAAAAAGCCCATGTTGAAAATTTGGAGTGAAAATACCAACAAATGCCTACAGCATTAGGGTTTCCAACTGTAATAGCACACCCTGTAGAGACTGACAGGCATCAGGGGTGTGACTTGTGATCATTGGTTGTAATGCTCACGCAATTCCAGCCCCACCCCCACCCTGCAGCCAGTGACAGGCATCAAGGTGTGCCTTGGAGTGTTTGGCCCTAAAATTCACCCTGTTCTCCTATACTACACCCATCTCAGTGTATTTTCTTATGGAATGGGGTAAGTAAAAGGCCCAAAGACCACAAAGCACACCATGACACTTGTCAGTGTCTACAGGGTAGGGTGAGGTAAAATGGCATGAGCGTTATAGCTAGCTGACCAAAGGCACCCCAACGCCGTCCAGTCTCTGCGAAATGAGATGAGGGTTGGCATCAGTTCAATATTTCACTGCCATTCCTATTATGCATCTCTAACTCCTGCACTACCAATTCCAATGCCAGCGAGACAACATTCGGCATTGACAAATGCTCGTTTATTATGGTATTTTTTATAAACCTTTCTTTTGGTGTGTTTTTTCAGATTTTTTTGAGGGGTATTCTTTTTTTTGGGGGGGGGGAGTGAAGAAAAATGAAGAAAGAACAGCCACTACATGTAAAGAAAGCAAAACCAGCTAATACAAAAAAATGCTACTAATGGGGCCTACCACTGAGCTCGCCTGGAACATTCTGCATCTTCTCTTGATAGTCAAGCACTGTTTTGAGGTTGTGGCAGACTTCTGTGAGACCCTTCTACAGGGACTCAACTTCAGCCGACAGGTCGGCAAGGTCCGCCTGTGTGATTGGTGTGTCTGGTCTGGATGCTGGTAAGGCTGCCGCAGTGTCTGGAGCAGCAGGTGCTGCCAATTGTTCCACCCTCCCCCTCATACTGCATTTACTCCTCCTGGCAGATTGTTTCTGTATGGCCTCCTTCACCTTCAGGAGGAAGCAACGCACATTTTATCTCCCACAGCCTAGCCTCCCACTTGGCATGGTGTTGCAGTGTGAGGTGTATTTGTTGCCCACCCATGCCCAAGTGGCTGCCCTTTTTTCTCCCGACACACAAGCATCCCACATAGATTACACTTCACCGCACCTGCATCACCTGGCTGTGTGGTGAAGAAAAACCATACCAGAGAGCTCCTTGGAGGACCCGGCACTGGCAGTTGGGGGGCCCCAGATGTTGTAGGCTGCTCTGCTGGTGGAAGCAGGGGTGCTTCTGGGGGGGTGCAACAGGCTGCTGCTGGTGGTGCTTCTGTTGCTGCTTGGGCCGCCCCTGCTGCTGGGGGTGTCGGATAACCACCTGTGCTGTAGGGGTGGTGCTGCTAACATCCGGAGCAGCTGCTGCTGCTGTTTCTACATTTGTACTTGGCACATTTTTTGGGGGGGGGGTCACTTGAAGCACAAACATTATTCCTGTTAAGCCTAACGACTGACCCACCATGCATCCTTGGCCTGCGATGTCCACTGGCTGCACCTTTTTCCATTTATGATTGTGTTACTTAACTAGTAACCTATGGAAAAAAAAAAAAACAAGAACAAAAGATAAACTGATACAGAAAAAGACTGACTATAACTACAAAATAAACTGATACTTAAATTAAGTACTTCAGATTAAATTAGGTGATAAAGGTGGATGAAGGTTGTTGAAAATAAAGTTTAGATACTTGAAAAAAATAAGACGAAATGGATCTGTGGCTGCGGATTTCTCCTTTCTCGTCTCACACTGAGCTACTGCTACTAGCAATGCTGCAGTGAAAGTGAAACTAGCTCATTCACTTCCTGCCTGATTCCCTGCCTTCCATCCCATCATGTGACCTGCTGAAACTCAGACACGTGATATGGCCAGTTTTTTTGCAAACCTGCCCTTGCTAGCGCAAGCTACAATGCAAATTCACAAGGTGAATTTCGGCCATTGGAAGAATATTTCAGGGAATGCTCCCGCAAATGCAAAGCTGATGACTTCATATGTTCTTCTCCGGCGTAGTAAAACTTCGCTGCATCTCTACCCATGGGCACCCCCTGAGGCTTGGTCTTCAAGGAGGATTACAGAGCAAGAATATTATTAGTGAGCACAGTATGTGAGTGAAACTCTGGTGATGCCAGTGGGGTGAGCTGGATGTGCTAATAATGGAATAAAGCTTTTTTTGGATCAGCATTGACCAATTTTTATGTTGGCTCGCGCTTGCGCATGAGTCAACATATTGCAGTAGTAGCAGATTTGGAGGTGTGGTCACTGTGGGCGAATGCAGGGCACGCATCAGTTGGTGCATCCCTCATTCCCCAATAAGGCAGCATGCAGGCGCCACATCAGCAATACAATATGTGGCCACTAGATCTAAGAAAAGGTCCTCTGCAATGAGAAGAAAGCTTCTCATTACAGTGGCACAATAACATGCCTCCTGATGTAAACATGGTGGCATTGACTGCCACTGCCCAACTTCAGGGGTGCCCAATCCCCCGTCACATTCCCCGACCCACTTAATTTGCCGACGGGGGAACTCACTCCCCGTCGGCATAATGACCCCCTCAAGTGTGTGCCGAGGGGATGCCCAATCCTTCTTTGCATCATGCGCCCTCCAACAGTCTTTCTTTGCTGATGGGGGGCCCAATCCCTGTTGGCTACAGTCTCCCTCTTCCCTGTTTATTTTGCAGATGGGGGAGCCCACTCCCCATCAACATAATGTCTCCCCCCCCATCTGTTGTGTGCCAAGGGAGGTGCCCAATTCCCTTCTGCTCTTGCCCCCCTTTTGTATGTGCCAACAGGGGTGCCCAGTCCCCTGTCGGATACAGCCCCCCCAAAACAATCAGGTGGCACACTGGCAGCCCACCCCAGTGTGCCAAATGTCCCTGAAAAAAAAAATGTCCCGCGATGTCCCCTTTTGTTTTTTTACCTGTAAAACAGAAAACGGTCCATCAAGGTCTCCCTGCCCACTCCCTCAACCCGCACCCACCCTCTGTGCACCCTGCCTCCCCACACCCCCTCACCCCATACTTACCTCTGGAGTCTGGCGTGACGATCTTTGGTGGACCGGGAACACATCTGCACACTTCAAAGCCGATCGCGAACTGAAGAAATGCAGGGTTAATAATAAATAGGGTTTCTTCAACTTTGGTGCATATCTCGGGCATTTTGGGAAATTTTGACACCAAATTTTCAACATGGGGCTATTAGGACACCTCCTCATGAATTCTGTCACTGTCATGGCATTATTCGGTCCTGAAAGGTGATTTCACAGTCACAGCGTGGAATCATCTTTCAGGACCAATTAGTGAAATGACAGTGCCACTGTTCATGGGGGGGGGGGGCTCTCAAAAAGCCTATGTTGCAAATTTGGTGGAAAAAATAAAAAAAATGGCTGTTTTACGAGCGTGCGTTGAGCAGTTTCCACACACTCGTAACTCCGTGAATTTGCAATATTTTCACTCCAGAGTTTCAAAACTGGCATTTTTCCATACCTCCTTATGAACAGTACAGCTGTCATTTTACATATCCTGGCTGAAATGTGTTTTCGCACGTCTGGCGCAGAATAGTACAGTTGCTGCATGAAATCAGTTTTCGGGACAGTTTGAGGAAATGATGGTGACACTGTTCATGAGCAGAGGTCCTATAATGCCTATGTTGAACATTTTGTGACGAAAGTCTATAAAATGACTGTGTTACAAGCGTGCTTTGTGCAGTTCCCACACACCCTTGTAACTTTGCAAATTTGCAATATTTTCATGCCATGTTTTCAAAACTACCATTTTTTCACATCTCCTTATAAACAGTATAGCTGTCATTTTTCACATCCTGCCCAAAATGTGTTTTCGAGCCTGTGGCGCACAATGGCGTGGTCACTGTGGGAAATCAACTTTTGGGACAAATTAACAAAATCACACTGCCACTGTTCATGAGGGGAGGTCCCAAAATGCCTTTGTTGAAAATGTGGTTAAAAAAATTCTCAAAAATAATTGGGTTACGGACGTGTGTTGCACAGTTTCTTTGCATGCTCGTGACTTTGCCAAGTTTTCATGTTTTCACTCCAGATTTTCAATGTTGCCATATTTTTACACCTTCTCATGAACAATGCAGTTGTAATTTTTCACATACTACCAAAAATGTGTTTTCGGACCCGTGTCGCCAAATGGCATAGCCACTGTGCAAAACCACCTTTAGCTAACAAACTGATAGTGCCGCTCTTCATGAGGTGGGGTCACAAAAAGCCCATGTTGAAAATTTGGAGTGAAAATACCAACACACGCCTACGGCATTAGGATTTGAAACTGTAACACCCCACTCTGTGCAGACTGACAGGCGTTAGGGGTGTGATTTGGGATCATTGGCTGTAATGCTCCTTATTACACCACATCTCCACCCTGCAGCCAGTGACAGACATTGTGGTGTGCCTTGGAGTGTTTGGCCACAAAGTTCACCCTATTCTCCTATACTGCACCCACCTCAGCGTATTTCCTTATGGAATGGGGTAAGTATAATGCCCAAAGACCCCAAAGCACACCACAACACTTGTCAATGTCTACAAGGTAGGGTGAGGTAAGATGCCATGAGCTTTATAGCTGATGACCCAAAGGCACACCCCAATGCCTGTCGGTCTCTACTGGGTTGGGGTAGGGTTGGCATCACTTAAGTACTTCACTGCCATTCCTATTATGCATCTCTAACTCCTGCACTACCAGTGCCAATGCCAGCGAGACAACATTTGGCATTGACAAATGCTTGTTGGTTTTTATTTCCACACTAGTGTCTGTTAGCCCTGTTATTCTTGTGCTGTGTATCTCACTTAATTGTGTGGGCTCCAGACATGGATTCCCTTAGCCATCAGATGTTACTTCTTTAAGGAGTGTCCCTCCCAAGTGGAAGCCGATCAGGTTTGTGCCAGAGAACATAGTCATTAGAGTGTTATTAATTGGAGCTGTGCGGAACATGGGAATTTGCTGGTAGAATTCATGCACAGTGTAGTAACTAGTTCTTTGGAATTTCTTTTCGAATTTCATGGAATTCTGAACAGCAGTTCTATGTAAACTGTGGAATAACTTTCCATGGATTATGCAAACTGTAAAATAATGTCCTTGACATTGCATAAAAGGAATCTGAGGTTTATGTATCATAAATCAGCTTACTAATTCATGAAAAACATTCCATTTTTGAAATCGTGGCATTCTTCTGTTGATAGAATTCTGCAGAATAAGGTAGAATTTTGTGAAATTCCATTGAATTCCATTTCATCAGAATTAAAAAAATTCCTCACTGCACTTCTATTTATGAAGCCGCTGTGATGCAGCTAGCAAGATTATGATGTGTCCATGTGCTAGAGGGACACTTATCTGTAAGTGACAGTGAAAATGACATGCAAATCAATTGAGGTCCTCCTTCGCAGTTGTGTAACTGACCAAGAATCAATGGTGGCTTCCCTGTGTCTGCCCCTAGCCTGGGGCAGCCAGGGAGTGCACCTGCACTGTGAAATGAATCCCTACTGCTTGACCTGGAGCTTGTGTGTGGACAATGAAGCGACCGTGTTATGCTAAAGACTAATAGGGGTCTCACCTCCACCTCCTCATGCCCTGTGGTTCCACCAGT
The DNA here is from genome assembly GCA_016271365.2 of Neoceratodus forsteri. NCBI lineage: Eukaryota > Metazoa > Chordata > Ceratodontiformes > Ceratodontidae > Neoceratodus > Neoceratodus forsteri. The sequence continues at coordinate 48,956,376 of JADMNL010000027.1, forward strand.
AACCTAAAAGAACTCTGGTTGGATCCCTCCTATGGTGGGCCTCATAGGATCTAACTGCAGGGGGTCAGTTACACTTGAAACAAATGCTAAGTTAATCCAAAGTGGAGGTGGGAGAACAGGTTTCAGCACATTCAGAACCTCCCAGAACCTGTGCCGTTTTCTATAAAATAACCTTATCCAGACTTTTTATCAAGTTTTGAAAAGGTTCAAATAAATTTAAAACATTAATTTTGGAGCTTAATATACTCCCCATCAGGTTTTCATCTTCAGGATACTGAACGAGAAATATGGGGGTGGAGAAAGGACCCAGTGAGCCAGGTCTGAGTTAGGTGGGCATACACACCATGCTACTACACAAGTGGCACTGACTAGCTATATGATATTAGCTATATTTACTGTAGCATGCTTTTGGACTCCTGTCCCTTCATGGACAATTACTTATCTATTGGCTGGCAGTGCAGCCTAAAGGTTAAAGGAATGAGGTGTGAACAAGCTTGGTGCAACCAGCAGACCAGACCTGAGTTTGATTCTCACAACCTCCACTTGCATACTGTGTGACTCTGAGCAAGTCACTTAACCACCCAGTGCTCCCAGGTCACCCCTGAAAACAGGCGTTTGTGCCTAGTGGGCCTTACCCAGTTACCAAAGACTAAAATAAAAAATAAAAAAAAATTATTAGTGTAAAATGATGGTTAAAACATATTTTGTACCTTCAGCTAAAATGGTTCTGAAAGTTCTGATTGGGTGCAGGTAACTATTAGAACTTTTCATAGCTTATAAGAGCCTTTCAGCTCTTCAGGATCTATTGTTGTTCTCCCAACCCTAACCCAAAGTCATGGGTCATTTGCAAATCATAGTCCAAATGCACCCCAGATTCGCTGTTTCTAGTGGAAAGATACTTTAACATCACATAGGGCTGACGTAAAAAAAAAATAGCTTGTTTCACTAAAATAGAGCAAACGGGCAGGAGGTGAGATCTCTCACACAGTTATTTTTAATGTTGTTGAGTCTGTGCAGTCTGTCCATGGTCACAATTAGCCTAAGTGCTCACAGAGGTTCAGTGCAGTCACATGGGAGCACCAGACGACTTTGTAAAAATGTTTAACTCTATTACTATTTATCAGATAACCATCCTCGGCTTGTGCAAGCAGTCATGGGCTTACTGCTCATTGCACAGCTGAGCCACTGTGTTAGAATGCCATATAGCCATGCCCCCACCAATTATGCCCATGGCTCCAGAGGCACAGGTCAGCTCAGTGATACCGAGTTACTTCTACCTCTGGCTTGCCCTTTCTCCAGAGGGAACTACTGTGGAATGAAGGGTTAGCCTGCCTAGCATGTCAAAATCTGGAAACCAGCTGCAATGTTTATGATTTCAAATCCCATGCTGACAGCCTGCTGCCAGGATCTAGCCTCACAGTGTGAGTGTAGCAATAAGAATAACAACCCAGTGTACTTAAATCCACCATGTAAGCAAAATATTTAGCTTTAAAGGTCTTATACTGGGCATAATTACTGGCAAAAGAAATAGGGCTGCAGGGAATGGAAAAATCTGTCAAATGCAACTCATTCAGATAATACTATGGTGTGATTAGTTACCTAATGTGGTATATAGTAGCAGACAGTAGATGGTAAGCTGAAGATTTACACCCTGTAAGTTCCTCTTGACCTGAGAGTCTGCATCCCATGTAATTAAGATACAGTGTGATAGGTGGGTCAGGCTAATAAAGTTTTTTGCTAATTGCACGGTTCAAAGAAACAAGCCGCCCATTAATCTGATTAGTGGCAGAAAGATGTGGGAAATGACCCAGCTGCTTATTATGGGGATGTAATTTAATTTGGGTCTATTGACTTTGTTATAGCCCAGGAGGAATTGTTGCCAGCACCTTGGATTAACAAATTACAAAGCAATAGGAGCATAACTAAAAACCAAATTGAATCAATGATGTTCGCATAAGTAGTCCAGTGCACAATCTCTGTCATATATTTTAACACTATGTCAATTTACAAAACAGCACGCCATATTTCTGGGAAACGTTCAGCAATTCATTAATTTAAATGTCACAGCAGTAATTGTCGCATGGATCAATATTTAATTTGTTGTGCTGCTTGCACCTCTGTGCGTATGCAAGGACTGACAGATCTCTAAGTTACTTGTTAGTGAGATAATTCTGTTAACTTTATGTTTCTAATAATAAAATCTGCTTTATTACAAGGTTCTGGAGAGTGAGGTTCCTTATATATTACAAGCAAGTGAAGCTTTGAATTAAGAGAGTGTGACTGGGAACCTTTAATAAGCAGTCCGTTAACAAGCAGTCAGTTCTCAACAAAACTAATATTTCTTCCAGTTGGTGTAATTGGAGTCAGATGCTAATAAGTGATAAGGATTTGATGGTATTATTAACAGAAGGCCTCTGTTTGTCCACTGAGTATGCACAATACAGATATGTGCGTGCTGGTGCACATGCACGCACATTCACAGAGTTGTGTGTGAGTGGGTGGGTGTATAGAGGTGTTTGTGTATAAGTGTGTTTACAAGTGTGTGTGTGTGCGTGAATGTGTGTGTTTCTATGTGTGTGTGTTTTGGGGGCTCCCCAGAGCAGATAGTTCTAGTAATGCACCTCTATCATGACCCGTAGGAACTGCCGCCCCTGGGTGGTACAGTAATTTGGATAATTCAGCAGCCATTCATTGTCATCCATCCCTAGACCTCTTATAAGAAAAGCCCTAGGGGCTGCATGTGAAGATTTTGTAATTCGTACCACACCGCATAGGCATCTGAACTCAGAACTGCCCTCTCTTCTCACCTGCGAGCTAAACTGAGCTCCAGATTCACGTCTGCAGTGGTCAAATGTTTGGGCAGTTTTTAACTCTTGCAGTGTCTTTCCTTTTTGACTCTCTACTTCCGTCCCCCAGACTCCCATGTATCATTCTGGCACTCATTTAGAAACATAGAATTTAGCATGGCCCAGTGTCACTGAGGGCTGTGGTGCTGAGAAGAACCTTGCTTTGTGCCACGTCGGCAACCCAAGTTTGGGAATGTGTTCGGGTTGCCAGGGGTTGGCTGGGGGGTGGGGAGGGTTGGGAGCAGGATTGAGCAGCTGCCAGGAAGCTCTCCACTCCCAGACAGGGGTGATGTGTCTATGCCTGCATAGGTTAATGCCTAGTGGAGGCTGGGTGTCTGAACAGGCAGGGGACACTGACATATCATGTTGGGAGGGTGGATGGAGAAGTGGTCTGGGAATGCATGGTGCACCTCTACGCACATGCATTCACCACATGCATGACCCCGGGACCATGGGGGAAAACTACGGTGGAAAAAGGGCATGGCTGAGGACGTATGATGCCCACTTACTACACCCCCACCTGTTGCATCACTGAACAAACCTGAGGCCTGACTAGATTCAGGTTTTTGGGGGGGGGGTGTCCCTTCCTGTCCTGACCCCACCATGGGGGGAAATACATGGAGGTACTGTATGTGCTGCCAGGTCAGTCCAAGGGATTGTGGACAGTGGGAGGGAGTGGTGGAGGCAGCAGATGAGGAGCTCCTCACTGTAGCCTAGGAGGATAAAATATATATAGAAAAAATAAACATAGAATTTACCATCTGATAAGGACCGCTTGGCCTACCCAGTCTGCCCATTTTCCCCTGCCTATATTATCCTGTCACCGCAGACTCTCCTTGATCTCTGCCACCCCCACTTGTTTCCCAATTATGGTTCCCTTTTGCCTATTCCGTGCATTCTTCAAGCCCACAAATGTTTCCACCCCACCACCTCTGCTGAAAGATTGTTCCAGGAATCCACCACTCTTTCAGTGAAGAAGTGCCCTTCCCTATGCATCCCAATCCAACTGGCCCTACCCACTGCCTTGTTGCAATGTCTTTCCACTTTGAGGTCAGCAGATATGATTACCCCTAGGTCCCTTTCCTGTTTGGTGACCGTCAATACCTCATCTCCCATTTTGTGCTCCACCTCTCGGTTTCTGTGCCCAGTGTGCATTAATTTGTACTTTCTTTTTTGATCATTGTCCACAAGTGCCAGTGCTGAGCCTGCAACATTGAATACTGTCAGCTACTTGCCAGAGAGGGTTTGTCCCACATTACTGAGGTGCTCCACACTAACCCCTACATGATGCATTGAAATGCTTGCAGATGTTCACTGTATTGGTGTACTTTGTTATTTCTGACCTGCTACAGTAATGGCATTCCTACTGTGGAGGAGGGTATGACCTTTTTACAGTGAACAACTGGTTTACTATGTTTGGTGTCTAGAATATTTAGGTGGGTACTGCATTTCTTCAGATCAGCAGTTGAATGGGTAATGCAGAACTGTGAGCCCACTTAGGCCAGGTTTGGCCTTAATAAAGAGAATTTGGTGTGGGTGGGGCTGACAATATTTGTCAAACATAAAAATATTTGTCCAGCTCTGTGGTTCTGAGGGGCCAGAAAGTACTCTGGCATGCTGGAGATAAGGTTTCAAGCTCTTAACCTGGGACAGAAGGAGTGGAGGCCGGCTGTACTCTGGGAGGAAGGATTACAATATTCTGTTACCATAGGGGGCTCCTAGTTAAGGCTTGGTGGTGATGTCCTTGGCTGTATGGGTGTCTACACACTGTTGAACATCCCCTCTAGGGGTGCTACTGTGGGTGCATGCATATGGGGAGGCTGGGCAGGATCACAAACTAGGAAATGGCCCACAACATGTCAGATGATGACTTTCAGAGGACCCACAATGCACTGGCTCCAGCCCCTTTATTGTTGCTTGCCCATATGAGTACTTTGCCTTTCCCTGGCAACCACAGGCAGCCCCAACCCCCTCTCAGCCTCTCAGCTGGGATCACTGGAATATGACAGGGAGTGGCAGGGCAAATGAGGGAGTCTGACAGTAAATTACAGTAGTGAGTGGTGAGTCTGGGGGAGTGGCAGTGGGACATCCTACAAAGGGGTTTGACAAAGTGGGGTGTCAGAATGCAAGTGAGAGGAGACAGAATAAGAAAATCCCCAGAACAATTTCATTATTTTCAAATGTCATGAATGGTGTGGCGGAGTGCTTTGGTAGGATCACACAATAATTGAGCTCAACTAAGTTTTCTTTTACATGAATAATCATTTTATGTTGAAAACAGAATGAAATGAAATGTGTTTCAAACACTGTGAGCTCCCCCATTTAATTTTGAGGGGGGCCAGAACTTACCTATGAGGGCCTGACAGCTCTCCAATCATTGTTGTTTTCTACCCAGTTTCTCAAGAAGGACTAGTGACTTGCGCAAAGTCAGTTACCCAGTGTCTAAGTTGGAAATGTGAGCTTGGATCTCCAGACTCACAAATATTCTCTCTATTTACTACCCTACTTCCTCTCAGGTAGTATTACATTTTAATAACTGCTGATCCGCTATAATGACTGGATATCCAGTCTTGATAAAACACCCTAATAACCCGCTGAATTCCATAATAACTCAATAATGGGTTATTACAGCGGTTTCCTACTTGTGCTTTTACTTCACTGAAGAGTGAAAGAAAGCACAATGTCTGTGTACGAGTACAGCGGCTGTTGAGGGACACGCTTGCTCACACAAACACAGTTTACAGTTTTTTCTCTCTGAAACCTTGCACCAATTATTATAAAAAATATTGCCTGAGCAAAGTCTGTCTTATGAGAATTTTTCACACACCTTTGGTGTGTGATAATCTCATAAACTCCTCGAGCTTTGCTCTTGGGGTTTATGGATTATCACACACCTTGGGTGTGTGAAAATGTCTCATAACACACACCTGCACAGACATTCTTCTCTATTTGTCACATCCTTTAGCTGATTCAGAAATGACTGCATGAGCTGTTATACCATAGCAACAGTAGCATTTGATTAGTGATTTTGAGCATCATGGCTTAGCTGCCTCAACTGTAAGGATGGCAGAGGACTATTAATTTGTCTATCTGGTCAGGACTTGCAGTGAATGGAGATTTTAGGTTCTGCATGCTAGTCAAGAGTCTATTGCTGTTTTCTTTTTTTTTTTTTTTTTTGCAGGCCCATTTTCTTGTCATGTATTTACCTTCTTTGAGGATATCTCCCTCCATTGAGCCACATCATGGACCTATAAGCTGTTCAGGTCCGGACCATCTGGAAATTTTTGCTGTCTGTGGAAGCCCACATCAACATGCCTCGTTGGCACCTATATAATGTGGGTGTCCCCAGCATGCCTCAGTTTCTTCTCCCACCATCAACCACTTGTCGATCCACCACTGCTGAAGGCTGCTGTCAAACTTGGAAAACTTTCACTGATGCTAATTTCTCAAGTCTGCTGTTCTACACTTTAATTTTATGCCTCCACCGACAGACAAGGAACCATTGTTCCACTATTGCCATTGCGGCACATTTAAGGTTCATAAAGACAATGACCATTCCATGTGTTGTCATTGCTGTGGCAAAGACCACGACATTTAAGCCCACTGTATCTGCCAGGGCTTTAATCAGGCAACCAGGAGACATCCCAAGAAGGCTTTAGAAGTTCAACTAAAACTGAAAGAAACTGAGAAACTGGCTATGCTGAAGGCGGCTTCACCATCATCAGCTGCATCTGTCCCTAGTTAATCATCAGCCTGCCATTATCCAAGGTTGACAGTTATTGTTTCTGATTTATCAAAGAAGGATAAATCCTCCAAGTCAGCAGAAAAACACTGCCACTCTGAGAAGGAGAAGCAGCATAAAGATAAAGCCACTGCCCCAAATTGTTCTTGTTGCCCTCAAAGAAGAGGTAAGTTCTGTGACAAAGACAAGTTCCAGGCCACAGCCGTTGATCCTGCCACCCCTCTGACCATCTCTCAGACACTAAGGCTGTGGTACGGCACTAGCTTGCATCCCCCACTGGGGTATTCACAGCCTATACCACCATCAGGCACAGCCCTATCAATGGTTCCACTGTCATCAACCCTTTTGGGGCCCATCGATGCACAGCTCCTTTGTCAGATATTTGAGCTTTTTCATTGCATACTGGGGCTGCCACTGTCATTGCTATCACTATCGGCAACCTCAGCTGAGCCATCTTCAACCTTACCGTTGATGTTTCAGTTCTCAGTTCCTGCCATAGTGCCAGGCACTGAACGGCCTTCATTGATGGGACACCCACTGACGGTTCCTCCTCCATTATCTCCTTTTCCCATCAGCCCTCTGCCAATGATGAAGAACTAGAATATAATCCAGAATATATGGCAGAGGAGGAGGAGGAGGCCATTGATGAAGAAGAGACAGTAACTGATGTAGTTGGCTCAAGTTCTACTCTTTCTTCCTGCTTAGAGGAGAGCATGAAAAACAGAAATGTAGACAATGATAGCTAAAAAAGACCAATGGTCCATCTAGTCTGCCCAAGTTCCCTATTTAACCTTAGGACCTACTGTTCTTCCAGCATCCTAGCCCTTCCCCAACCCTCTTCCATTCTCCTCACCGATTCTGACACCCCAAGCAATCACTATACCCTTCATTCTGTCCCAGCAATGCTTAACAGAAACATAGAGAATGACGGCAGAAAAAATAGTATTAGATTACTAACAGCCATTTTTCTAAATTTCTACCACAGTGCTAGTATTGGGATTTATCCAAAGTTTTGGTGTGGGGCTAGAACCACAACCTCCAGATCTTCTGCAGTCATAGGTGAGTGCAACCTGCTGAGCCACTGACACAGACACACTCCTAGGTCTCCACCTGAGGATGGCTCATTTCAAACCGTCCTTAAAAAGGCACAGGCTAAACTGGGGTTTCAAGCAGAGGAGGAAGATTCTTCCAAGAAAAATCTTTATAGATTCTTGGAAGTCTCTGCCTCCCCTACTGTAATCATCCCTCTTATGCACTCAGCACTGGAGGATGCAACCTTGGCAGCTTAGCCTAGGCCAGCTCAATTACCAGCAGTCCTTAGAAAGACAGACAAAACATATCCTAGCCCTACAGCAAAGCCTTATTATTCATCTCAGGTTCTATAATCTCTAGTCTTCTTATGATTCCACCACTTTAGTGGTAATCGTGGCTGCTCATAATAGATCAAAGGCACCCAAACACATGAGTTCTCTTTCTCCAAATTAGGAGTCAAGGAAGCTGGATGTGATGGGAAAGAGGACGTTTGCTTCTGTTTCCTTCATCCTAAGGACTGCAAATTATCAGGCATGCATGATAAAATATCAGAATAGCCTATGGAAGACTATGGCCTCCCTGGCTGATAAAATGCTGGAAGGCCAAGACAAAATATTGGCTCAGTAGACTCTTGCTAATGGACAGGAGGCTGGAAAGCACCTGCTCAGGTCTGCTTATGTCTCCTCGGATACTGCACGCATGGCTGCTGCATCCGGAATTTGCCTCCACCACCATTCTTGGCTGTGAGTGGCAGACTTTGCTTCAGAAATGCAACAATCTGTACTAAAATTTCTTTTTAAAGGGAAGCAATTATTTGTCACAGATATGAAAAATGCCTTGTTGGATCTTCAGTCCTCGAAAATGATTTTAAGGTCCCTATACACTTTGAATCCAAAACCCCAAGGTAGGGGTTAGGATTCTTTTCGTAAGCCCTATGCCAGTCTGGGGTCAAGGTTCTTTTCATAAGCACTATGGTCATCCAGGCTATGGATGTTCTAGGGGCAGGGATGTGGTTCCCAGAGACCTCAGTCTACCACTTCCGAGGCAACAAACCTGCCTCCTGGTGCCCATGCCAGATTTACAAAAGGTCAGACAATTACTGACACCCACGCTGCCCCAGGTGCTTTCTGACTCCACTTCCCTTCTGCCAGCCTCACTGCCTCATGAAATTGTGGTGGGAGGCTGAATCTTTCTTTTCCTACAGAAGTGGAGGGAGAGAACAACCGATGCTTGGTTCCTGGAGGTGTTTCAGCATGGACACACCATAGAGCTCCTTCAACTGTTCCTCCAGTGAACCTCCCACTGCCAAACAGATATGCTCCTGGACATCTTACCCTCCTGCTGGAGGAGGTTCAAACCTTCCTCTGCAGGAGGGCTGTGGAACTCATCCTGGTTTCAGAACAGAACCAGGGCTACTATTCCCAGTACATAGCTGGTCCCAAAATGGACCGGGTATCTAGAGCCCGTATTAGACCTTTGAGGACTTAATATATTCATCAAATACAAAAAGTTTAAAATGGTCCCTCTACAGTCACTCCTCCCCTATTACTAAAAGGGGATTGGATGGTTGCTTTGGACGCATACCTACATGTCAAGATCTAGAAGTCACAAAGAAAATACTTATATTTTATGCTGCAGGGCTCATACTACCAATTTTGGGCCTTGCCCTTTGGTTTGTGCTCTGTACCACATGCATTTACCAAAGTTTTTTCCATGGTGGCAGCTGGCTTAGTAGAAAGGGCCTCTATCTCTTTCCTTACATAGCTGACTGGCTGCTGAAAGCCCTATCATGGGAGACCATAGTATGAACATTGTTTCAGACCATCAGTTATTTGTCCAATTGGGAATCCTGGTCAACGAACCACTCCTTGCCCTTACCCACTGCCAGCAGCTGCAATACATGGGGGCTCTCTGGGTATTGGGCTGAGCCAGGCATTTTTGCCTTCTGACCATGCTGCAGCACTGGTGGCTGAGGCACAGCTGGTCTCCTCCAGCAACTATATCATGGTTAAATGAATTTTAAGGTTAATCATTCCAGATGGCAGCTGTCATACTTACAGTCCCATTGACATGCCTTCCCATAAGGATCTCTCAATGGTTCCTCAGGGCACAATGGGCACAGCATTCAGACAAATTGGAGTGTCTCATATATGTGACTCCTCCTCTCCATCACTCCATGCTCTAGTTTTTGGACTGCTCCAACTTAGAGACAGGGTCCCCATTCCTCTGACCATCTCCTTTCCTGGTGATGACCATGTGCGCCTGGGGTCCGGGTGCCCATCAGGGCCCCTTCTTGATTCAAGGCCAAAGGACCCCTCTGAATATGGTTCTGCACAGCAACTCTCTGGAAATGAGGGATGTTCTGCATGGCTTACAGGCCTTCATCACCCTCCTTCTGGGAAACCAACTTCTGTTCTGCTCCATACTGACAATATAGTAGCAGTAGTGGTGGTGGTGGTAGTAAAACCTTTATTTTTCAACAGGATATAAACTTTAGGTCCCACGGAGACCTACTTACAAAGTTGTCCTGCCTTGGTCACAGTTTCCCATATAAATAATGAAAAAAGTTTTTAAAGACAGTTGAAGAGCCACCGATGCCTCAAGAAGAACTTTGAAAAACACACTTTTTGGACACAAAGCAGCTTTAAATTTCTCCTTGACTTTGTGTTTCTTATCCACATTATTTATTACAGAGATCATAAACATGAAAACAGGATTTGTGTTCCTTGAGGGTTCATCAGCTGCTATTGCTTCTTCCCAACCTGATATCACAATACTCTGGTTGTGACATCGCAGTTATTCCCATGGCAACAGACTATATATACAGTTATAATAAAACACAACAGTGAGGCTGAACATTCAGTTGGGCTCATATTGGAGACCCAGATATTATTTTAACTGAGAACTTCATTTTAAATTGAGCATTTTGATATACCTTTATACTGTGTATCTGTATGTCTCATTCATTAAGGAGCCCTGCGTCTGATTGGATAGGAAGCAGGAAGAGAGTGCCTGTAGTTTTCAGAAGTGACTGAGAAACTACATAGGCACTAACTACATTTGTTTCACTGTGGATGTTTGGTTAAAATCACTACAGGGGCATATCCAAGCATTTTAGGGGCTTTTGGGCACTTTTCAGTGCTTATTGCAAACAAAAGTTTATGAGCGCTTGGATAGCTCGTTTAGACACTTCCGGTATCGCCACTTAAAAGTTGGCCCTGCGGCGAGCAGGCGAGTTATAATAAAACACAACAGTGAGGCTGAACATTCAGTTGGGCTCATGTTGGAGACCCAGATATTATTTTAACTGAGAACTTTATTTTAAATTGAGCATTTTGATATACCTTTATACTGTGTATTTGTATGTCTCATTCATTAAGGAGCCCTGCGTCTGATTGGATAGGAAGCAGGAAGAGAGTGCCTGTAGTTTTCAGGAGTGACTTAGAAACTACATAGGCACTAACTACATTTGTTTCACTGTGGATGTTTGGTTAAAATCACTACAGGGGCATATCCAAGCATTTTAGGGGCTTTTGGGCACTCTTCAGTGCTTATTGCAAACAAAAGTTTACGAGCTTTGATAGCTGCTTAGACACTTCCAGTATCGCTTACTCTCTAAAAGTCGGCCCTGTGGCGAGCGGGCGAGTTATAATAAAACACAACAGTGAGGCTGAACATTCAGTTGGGCTCATATTGGAGACCCAGATATTATTTTAATTGAGAACTTTATTTTAAATTGAGCATTTTGATATACCTTTATACTGTGTATTTGTATGTCTCATTCATTAAGGAGCCCTGCGTCTGATTGGATAGGAAGCAGGAAGAGAGTGCCTGTAGTTTTCAGGAGTGACTGAGAAACTACATAGGCACTAACTACATTTGTTTCACTGTGGATGTTTGGTTAATATCACTACAGGGGCATATCCAAGCATTTTAGGGGCTTTTGGGCACTTTTCAGTGCTTATTGCAAACAAAAGTTTACGAGCGTTTGGATAACTCGTTTAGACACTTCCAGTATCGCCATAAAAGTCAGCCTGCGGCGGCAAGCGGCGGCGTGCAGCGCCGCGTCGCAGTGCGTGGAGACGCGCGCAGAGACACGCGCGTCGGTGCGTGTCGGCTGTGTCCGCTGGGTACACTGGGCATTGGGCCTAGAAATTGTGCCTATATTTTAAAATGGCTGTTGCATCAAAGGCGTTTACAAAATGCCTTAAATGTGGTATGTACACTGATAATGATGTATGTATAGCTTATACATGTAAAAACTGTATAACAATAGCAGAGATGAGGTCTCATATAGACAGATTGGAACAACGGTTACATACTCATTTAGAGATCAGTAATCTTGAAGACTTTATTGATTCTATGGCAGATACCTTGGTTGCTGATGTACCTAGTTCTACTATTCCTATTAATGGTAGTTTAAATATGGAAGATGATTGGTGTCAAGTTCCTAAAAAAACTGGCAAAAAGGACAGACGTAATATTGGGGGAAACTCAAACAAAAGTGACATCCCACTCACTAACAAATATAGTGTTTTGGAAAATGTATCTTGTAGAGATACTCCCCCAATGAATATTACTTCTAGTATTAGCAAAACGGAATCTTCAAATACAAATGATTCAATTCCTATTGATATCATGAGGGACGTCTTGGTTATAGGTGATTCAATGTTGCGCTATACAGATAGGACCATATGCAAAAAACGAAACATGCATACCACTGTTAGTGCCCTGCCTGGAGCAGGAATAGGCGATATTAGAAATTTACTAACAGGCTTGTACGAACACACAAAAAATCCACTCACCCTACTACATGTGGGAATTAATGATTTGGGAAAACGTCCTATCACAGAAATACAGACAGATTTTGAATGGGTAGGAAATTCAATAAAAAAACAAGGTGGTGATTTAATCATTTCAGGATTATTACCTGTCCCTAGTGCAAATCTTGCAAAAAGACAAGGTATAATATTTTTAAATGGATGGTTTAAACGTTGGTGTCATAGGGAAGGTTTTGTGTTCTTAGAAAATTGGGATGGTTTCTTAGACCAGGGGTTATTTGCCAGGGATGGCTTGCACCTGAATAAATATGGTAAACGGATCTTTGCTGATAGGTTAAGGAAACCTATAGATATTAGTTTAAACTAATAAGTGGAGGGGGGACCATCTTCTCAACTCAAGTTTAAAAGTAGAAAGATAGGACCAAGTACATCCAATTGGAATTGTTTACTCATCAATGCAAGGAGCTTAAATAATAAGTTTGACGAATTTATACTTATCTTGGTGCAATTAAATATTCGAATATGTGCAATCACTGAGACATGGTGGCAAGATACAGACACTTGGGACAAAGATATTACTGGTTATACCTTATTGCACAAGGATAGAACCGGTGCTAAAGGGGGGGTAGCCTTTTATATTTCTAACAACATTACAACTGGTAATGTTGTAATGAGTCATTGGCCTGACATAGAAGCCTTATGGATTAAAGTCCTCCCTAAAACTGGTGAGCAGATTCATCTTGGTGTTGTATATAGGTCCCCATCTATTTCCCATAGAGACAATGTCCAATTACTTGAATTTATAAATGAGTTTTCATCTTCAACAAATGCTATCTTGATGGGGATTTTAATTTACCAGGTATTAACTGGAACACTTAACACTAATACTATTACTGAAAACAATTATTTGGAATTTTTCTGGAGCATAATATGGAACAATTAGTTAAGGATAGCACTCTGGGTACAAATATATTAGATTTAGTTCTGACAAACTCGGGAGCTGGCTTAACAAACATTAAAGTTTTACCACCACTTGGGTCTAGTGACCACTCAATGGTATACTTTAATCATATAGTGAACCATGAAATTGACCCCAGTATTATTTCAGTATATAATTTTAATAAGGCTAATTTTGGAGACTTTCACAATGAATTGTCCCAATGGGACTAGAAATTAGAATTTAACCATAAATCACTTATAGAAATATGGCAATCCTTTAATGCTAAACTAACCAGTACTTCTAAAAATTATATCCCCCAAATCAGAAAAATGGACAATAATAAACCTAAAACACCGTGGATGAGTAAAACAGTTCGGAAACATATCAAAAAGAAAAATAGGGCATTTATTAAAGCTAAATTAAGTAACTCTCAAAAGAACTGGCTTGATTATAAACAATGCTTACAAATGTCTAAAAAGTATTAGAAAAGCAAAAGTGATTGTGAATATAGGTTAGCTGTAAATGTTAAAGATAATTACAAAGCCTTTTACACTTATATAAATAGTAAAAGGGGTGGTGCGCCTGTTATTGGCCCATTAGAAAATCAAAATGGTGTATTACAAACTGATAAAACCGATATGGCTGTAATTTGTAATAATTACTTTTGTTCAGTTTTTAATAACAAAACTACTCCTACTAAAAATCACAATATACATTCCATTATTACAAAATATACGATTGAGGATAAGGAAATGGAGAAACTACTTTTGGGACTCAACCCAAATAAATCGGCTGGACCTGATGGAATTCACCCCTGTATTTTGAAGGAATTGGCATATCCCTTATCTGGTCCATTGGCTGCTTTATTTACAAAATCTCTTATAGAAGGTGAGGTCTTGGAGGAGTGGAGACAGGCTACTGTCATTCCCATTTATAAAAATAAAGGATCTAAACATAATGTTACCAATTATAGACCTCTCAGTCTAACCTCTGTTCTGAGTAAAATCATGGAGGGTATAATTAAAAATTATATAGAGACTATTATACCACCAGACCAAACACAGCATGGATTTGTCAAATCCCGTTCCTGTATGACTAACCTGCTAGAATTTTATGGTGGAGTTAGCTTGGCTTTGGATGGGGGTGAAGCTGTGGATGTGATTCTACTGGACTTTTCAAAGGCCTTTGACAAGGTGCCGCATGGTGAACTTATTGATTCTATAATAGAAATGGGACTCGATAGGAATATAACTAGATGGATTGAGTCCTGGCTGTTTGAGAGGACTCAGCGAGTTTGTATAAAGGGCCATTATTCAGAATATGAACCAGTGACTAGCGGGGTCCCACAGGGCTCTGTGTTGGGACCTTGTCTTTTTAATCTCTATATCTCTTAACTATCATTTTCTTCTAATGTCTGGTTAACAAAATTTGCTGATGATACTCGCATAGGCCACAAAATCAATAATTATGAGGACGTATGTACCTTGCAAAGTGCATTAAATGAACTTGAAAACTGGGCATTAACAAAAAAACTTGTGTTCAATACTGAGAAATGTGTTGTAATGCACTTTGGGAAGGACAACCCATTAGCTACTTATTTTATGGGTAACAAAGTTCTTAAGGCTGTTGAAGATGAGCGAGATCTGGGAATTAGGGTTAAAAATGATCTAAAATTTGGCTTACATTGTCAACAAATTATTAAAAAGCGGGGTATTCTCCACTGTATTAAAAGGCATATTGTAAATACAAGCACCAAGGTTCTTCTCCCACTGTATTCCTCATTGGTTAGGCCTCATGTTGAGTATTGTGCTCAGTTTTGGTCACCTGGCGACAGGGGTTCCATAAAGGCCTTAGAACACATTCAGAGAAGGGCGACTAAAGGAATCAGCGAAGTTCAGGGACTGGATTACGAAGATAGACTTACAAAACTTGGTCTCTATAGTCTTGAATATCGCAGACTTAGAGGGGACTTGTGTCTGGTGTATAGAGCTCTACATGATAGTACTTTATGGGAATCTTTGGGACTGGAATTTAGAGAAGTAGCATATGAAACTAGGGCTCACCCACTACAATTATTTGTAGAACGCTGCAGAACTAAATTGAGAAGTTCTTGGCTCTCTGTTAGAGTGTCTAAAATTTGGAATGCGTTGCCATTATCTGTGGTGACTAGTGAAACTATGTATTTATTTAAAACCCTAGTAGATAATTTTCTAAGAGATAAATCAATTAAGGGTTATGACTAACTTTAGTGGCGAGCATTATGGACTACGGTCTTCTTGGCTCTGATCTACCTATGATACCTATGATGTCACAACAGAGCATTATAATTTCATGTAGGAAATAAGTTATAGAGGCAGATGAACTCTAAGGGATACAGATCTTGTTTTTGCTGGAATTTCTTCTGTAGTAAAATATGAAAAAGAGAAATCTATAGACATGTATAGAAGATATATGAAATAACAGCTGAACTGTGTCTGAATATTATGTTTTTTAGTTTTCCCAAAAGATTTCCCAAAGGTGTCAGCTGCTCTTTAAGCACCAGATCTTAATAATGAACAGAGCAAACATAAAGGAATTATCCAAAGAAAGCAGGTTATTATCTGCTCATACTGTTATCACAAATAAAACATCCACACATAATTTACATTACAAAAGAAAAATATAATGTTTCACAAACTCACCTCAAGCATCCAGTCATACATCAACCTCTCCAAAGAACCCACTGAACACTTAAGCATTAATGCATGACAGGGTGTGCTGATAATATGGATTAACGTACACCGCAGGCCGAGTGCCCTCACAGCCCCGGGGTGTGCATTAATCCACTTTTTCAGCACACCCTAGAAAGCATTAATGCACTGATAATATGGGTTATGTTTAAACAACAAAACAATATCAACAAAGTATTTTTTGGCTGTTTAAACAGCAAAAAAGGTGCTGTATCCTGCCACTTGGCAAAATAGTCCATAACAAATAATGCATCTTGCAGTGTTGTTATACACATAGAAATGCCACAGACACAGTAATAATATGATCTGTGGTATCTCTTCTGCATAACGTGTACTTCTACACCTCCTACCCCATGCAGAAAGCCCCCCCCTCTACACATACACACACAGATAAAGCAACTGTTCCCTTGCACCAAGCCCTGGGTGACCACAAATAATGAACAGCACAGTTATGTTATGAAGACACAACCAGCAGACCTGTAATATTGGTTGATTTCTGTAACTTTCTTTTCATAATATACATGCGACTATGACATCTGCACTGTTCAGCACCCTGCCAGTATCACACACAAAACAGAAACTGCCAACTACAGACACAGCAAGCAGAATGGACAATGCTGATTGCAATTGCTCGCTGACTGTGTCTCTATGTCTCTCTGACATTGGCATCACAATATTGAATGCATGTCTTACTGACACTGCTCCCGCAAGCACATTCAGTTCATCTACACTTTCACCTCATGGCATCTGCACTGTGCTCTCACTGTCTTGTACATGTGCGATATGTAATCACACCAGCCTTTACACATACACACACACACACACACACACACACACACTACAGGACAGAAAGGGACTGAGGGATGCTGTTACCCTCAGAAACACACAGAACCAGAGAGAGAAAGGCTGAGAGAGAACTTCGCTATCCTCAGCAGAAAGACAGGACATGGTACACTGTGTCTCTCTCTCTCTCTGTCTTTCAGCTACAGTGTTTAGTGTCCCACTTCACTGGTGTGCTCAACAGTGACTGTTGTAGAGGAGTGGTCGCTGCGGGCAGAAAGAGTGGCAGTGACTGGAAAGGAGGAGTCCTTGCTGCGGGCGGACACAGCCAGAGAGTGAGTGAGAGAGAGAGAGAGAGAGAGAGAAGTGTGACACAGACTATTAGAGCCACTTTGACACAGGACCAGGTGGTGTACTGATGCAAGGGTGAAACACCATTGGCAAAATCTCCCACAGCGACATTTTCGACAAGTTTCGAAAATGTCGCTGTGGTGGATCCACTGGGGAAATTTCGCCCTTTTGCTGTGTTTCACCCCCCCATGTTAATTCGAATCAGAGTTAACCAATCTTTAGAATGGGGAGGTGCGGGGGGCATAGCCCCCCAATAGAAAAACAGACCGATGTCTGACAGGCGAAATTTCACCTGTCGACATCGGGGATGTCTCTATGCTGAAAGTCAACAACAATGTTGTCGCATCGGCATAGATAAACCAGACCAGGTTACTCTGCCACACTCAAGTTTGCGTGTCAGTGTATATCTCTGTCTCTCACTCCCCACACAGTTAAGTAAACTGTACTGGGGGGGACTGTGTCGGGTCTCACTCTCTCTCTCACGCTTGCTCCCCTGTGGCTCTCTATGGCTCCCCATCGGTGCAGCAACCTCTGCTTCCTGGTGTGTCTCTGGCTGCACAATGGTGTTTTGCAATCACTGCAGGGGAGAAGAGTATGCCAACACTATTCCCTGCTACTTACAGTGCAGGACAGAACACCGCACATAACACCGCTGTCAATACCTATGACTCCAGAGGATGGGCACTGGACATATGGGGCGGTTGCCAACAATTAACAGAGTACACCACAGCAGCGATTGAATAGGTATTAGAGGACAAGTAACGGAATTCACCACAACACTGTGCGGTCTCTGTTGTTCAGGGGGAGCGGACACCATCGCCACACCCCTTGCTCTCACTGTCACTCTCTGTCTCCCTGATGTGCACACCCAGAGACTGAAGAGTGAGTGAGACACACAGATGAGACAACAGCACGGCTGTCTGCACAGGGGACCACTGGGGATACAGCAGACAGGTTTTGCAGCACTGAATCACTGTCTCTCTCTATTATAGTGCATTTCTGCAGCACTGCGCTGGGTAACACGGTAGGAACTTCACTATCTGCTTGGTTCCCAGAGGTCCGGGGGCCGGGTGGGTGGAAAGTCAAAAAGTGGTGAAGGAAACATTTTTTACTGTGCAACTACAGCACACTCAGAGTGACACCAGGACAGAAGTGACTTGTATAGGGCAGGGGAAGACAGATCCCTAGGTCTGCTGATTTTACCACACCTGCAGTTCTGCACTTGTTCTGTGGTGGACAATAACTGTGCAAAGACCATGTGTTAAAACTAACGCACACCTTGTCATGTCTTATTGTTTACTTGACCCCTGTTATTGTACTGATCCACTTCTTTGTAACAAAGATTAGTCTTTACTGCTGCTAATTAAAAAAAATTGTACTAAACTTTGTCCATAGTACATTGGGTACAATTTGCCTGTTCAATCATTTCACTGGTGCTTCTTCCGTGTTTGTCTTGGGACAATGTCCTTGAGTCTGTTGATTAGGCCGATTTTTCAGACCTTAAAAACACCATGCACTTCTGGTTTTACTGGTTCACTGAGGCCCGATTTGCTTCCCCAAACAGGTACACTACAAGAATAATCATTTATGGAGGTAAACCTTGGGTACCAAACGGGTTCTTGGTAAGACCAGGATGGGAAGTGACATGATCGATATGAAGATGGTAGCACTCACATTAAACGAACTTATGGCACCACTCACCAAGGTATTCAAATGCCTTTCTGAGATCTGGCATCTTCCCTGACAGGTGGAAAGAGGCTCTAGTCACACCCATTTTTAAATCAGGAGACGGAGCTAATCTAGCAAACTTCCGTCCCATCTTGATTTTACCCCCCCCAAAGCACTTGAAAGGCTAGTCTCAGAACAACTAACTGAGTACCTAGAAAAGCATAGCCTTCTCTGCTTGCAACAACATGGATTCTAACGGAACCACTCCACCGTCACTGCGCTAGTAGAGTACACCACTCAGCTTTATGGGGCCCTGGATAAAAGGATTGCGGTGGGGTCCATCTTCATAGACCTCACCAAGGCCTTTGACACAGTCAGTCACCAACTGCTACTGAAATGTCTCCTCTCTACAGGATTGTCAATGGAATCTGTGGCCTGGTTCCATAGTTACCTCACCCACAGATCTTAACGGGTTAGGATCGGCAATACAATCTCTGAGCACAGGGAAGTAAACCTAGGGGTCCCGCAAGGTTCTATCCTCGGTTCTCTCTTATTCAGCCTCTTCATAAATGGCATGCCTTCTAGCTGTCCTGCACACTCCGTACTCTATGCAGACAATGCTGTTATCTCTGTCCCAGGGAAAGAACTGGGATCAATTAGCTCTGAACTTCAGCTCAAATTTCATGCATTGGAATCCTGGTTCACCCGAAATAAACTGCTACTCAATTACAAAAAGACAAAGAGCACACTCTTCAGCACCCCACAGAGCAAGATTCAAGGGTCCTCACTGCATATACTTAGTAGTGAAGAAGAAGTACTAGACCAAGTCAATACATTCAAGTACTTAGGGATTCACCTTGATGACACCCTCACCTTCACTGCCTATGCTAAGCAACTGGTAAAGTCCACCAACATGAAGCTTGGCATCCTGTACAGACACCGCTCCTCAATGACACTGGCTGCCCTGAAACTTGTTACATGCAGTTCAGTTCTCTCATCTGTGGATTATGGCCTTGTCATATACGGGGCAGGCACAGACACAGCACTTAAAAGGGTCAAACCCATCTTCAACAAGGCCTGCCGCCTGGTCTTGGGAGTACACAAAATGACTCACTGTTGTGACCTATACAAGGAAACTGGCTGGCTCCCACTCCACCACAGACTCCAATACCAGGCCTGCCTCCTTGCAGAAAAGTCCCTGATGGGGTCCATGCCTAGTGCTACTTCAGCCCTCTTTGAGCCTGCACAACCATCTAAATGCACAAGGAGTGCCTCCAGGGCTGTTCTAACTGTTCCCCTTCAAATGAACCGCCCTTGGCCAAAGACCCCTCTCCTACTGTGGGCTTAAATGGTTCAGTGATCTGCCTGCAGACCTTGCCGACTCCCTCAGACTTCGTCACTTTAAAAATGGTCTTTGAACTCTTCTTGCCAGCAAATCTGACTGCCGGTGTTTCTGTTAACCCATGGCCTCTGACAGAGCTTTTTCGCACCCGTCAAACACTATCCTCTCTCACTCCCACCCTCCTGTTCCACAACTGCTCACTCCCCCCCACCTACCTTCTCTTGGCAAAGCCTCACCTTGGCTGCTAAAACTGCATTTCTGCAGACTGGAAGCACCCCGTTTGCACTGTAACATGATTGTTAAACACTGAACACGCACTTAATTAGTGCTGCATTAATATGTTTCTCTGCAAGTGTGGTCCTGTTTCTCCTTACTTCTTATACCCTATTTAATGTTGTAACTGCACACTAATACCACTTGTTAGTTGATGTCTTTCTGTTCTGTAATGTTTCATCACCTGTAAATGTCTTATATTCCTTGTTGATTTGGAGCCTTTGTAAATGAGCCACTGGCTCAAAGGTATTAATCCGAATTTGAAATAAATAAATAAATAATCCGCCATGGCGTACTTTAAGCAGAGAGAGCAGCCTCCTCATGCTGGCTAGCTCATGGCTGGGCATGTTTCATCACCATGCTCCATCCTCCCATTGTTTCATTCTCCCACTAGCCTTGCACATGTTTATAATGTGCTGGTCACTCAAGAAGTCGTTTAACATTTTTTCCACAAGTGATGCCGCATGGATGTTATCACTGCCAAAAAACTGTGACTCTAGATGCCCCAGTCTCAGCTTGATTAGTGAAATTAGGGGTAGTGTCTGGCTTAGCCCAGCATCATTGGCACTTACTGCTAATGTAGTCTCCTCACAGGGTTTAAGGACACAACACACATTCTCCATTAGACACCACTGATTGGGGCTGATATTCATGTCTCCTTTCCCAGTGCCATGTTGGGCTGCACATTGGTGCCAGATGTTTTTCTGTTGTTGAGGCACTCTCCGCATCATATAGTAAGTGGTGCACTCTCCACATCATATAGCAAGTGGTGCACTCTCCGCATCATATAGTAAGTGGTGCACTCTCCGCATCATATAGTAAGTGGTGCACTCTCCACATCATATAGTAAGTGGTGCACTCTCCACATCAATGGAGCAACAATGGGGAAACATCAAAACCGCCATCACAGAGGCAACAAGTCTTTGTGTGAAGCAAATAAACAAATCAAAATGAAAGAAAAAACTACTATGGTTCTCAAAAGAAGTAGCGGGGAAGGTAAGGGGAAAAAAAGATAGCATTCAGGAAGTATAAGGAAACACAGAAGGAGCAGGACAGAGAACTGTACCAGTTAAAGCAGAAGGAAGTGGGTAAGGCAGTCAGAATAGCAAAGGCCCAAACCGAGGAAAAGATAGCCAACTCTGTTAAGAAGGGGGATAAAACCTTTTATAGGTACATTAGGGAGCAAAGAAAGACTAAGGCAGGGATAATGAGGCTGAACAAAGAGGAAGGTGGTTGGACACAGAGCGACAGTGAAAAAGCAGGGATACTGAACGAATACTTCTGCTCAGTATTCACAATGGAAAAGCAGGGGGAAATACCTAATCTGGTCAATAGAAGCACTTTGGATAGGGGTTGATATTAGTCCTTTCACAGAAGAAAGGGTTCTGAAAGAACTCTTAAAACTGAAGGTGGATAAAGCAATGGGGCCTGATGGGATTCACCCCAGAATTTTAAAAGAACTAAGGGAAGAACTAGTAACACCACTGACTACCATTTTTAATAAATGATGGGAGGATGGGGTGGTACCTGAGGACTGGAGGAGGGCAGATGTGATTCCCCTTCACAAAAGTGGGAGCAAGACAGAGGCAGGAAACTATAGACCTGTCAGTTTGACCTCAGTGGTGGGGAAAATGATGGAATCACTTCTGAAGGAAAGAACTGTTGAGTACCTAGAGGCCAGTGGGGCACAGGACCCAAGGAGGCATGGATTTACAGTGGGAAGGTCGTGTCAGACAAATCTAATTGATTTCTTTGACTGGGTGACCAAAACAGTAGACCAGGGAGGGGCTGTGGACATGGCCTACCTAGACTTTAGCAAGGCATTTGACACAGTCCTGCACAAAAGATTAATGAACAAATTAGCCAGCCTGGGAGTGGGTCCTAGGGTGGTAGCCTGGGAAAAACACTGGTTGGACAACAGGACACCGTGGGTAATAGTAAATGGAGTCCACAGTGAAGAAAGGAGGGTTACTAGTGGGGTACCACAGGGTTCAGTACTGGCGCCGGTCCTTTTTAATGTCTTTATAAGTGACATTGCAGAGGGACTGGAAGGGAAAGTACATCTCTTTGCAGATGACACAAAGATCTGCAACAAGGTTGATACACAAGGTGGGGTGGAAAGGATGAAAAGGGACTTGGCAAGGTTGGAGGAATGGTCAGATGTATGGCAGCTTAGATTCAATGCAAAAAAGTGCAAAGTAATGCACCTGGGAAACAAAAACCCAGGGGAAGAGTACACAATGGGGGGTGACATACTGACAACAACAAAAATGGAAAGGGACCTTGGGGGTAGTCATATCAGATGACCTAAAGGTGGGCCAGCAATATGAGAAGGCAGTAAGGAGGGCTGGGGGAGCACTGGGATGCATAGGGAGAGGCATCACCAGTAGAAAACAAGAAGTTGCTGGCCCTGTACAGACAGTTGGTAAGACCACATCTGGAGTATTGTGTACAGTTCTGGAAACCCCATCTCCACAAAGACATAGACAGGGTGGAGGCTGTCCAGAGGAGGGCAACCAAAATGATGCAGGGTCTGCATCAGAAGACATATGAAGAAAGACTAAAGGAACTAAATATGTATAGCCTCAAGGAAAGGAGGGAGAGGAGGGACATGATAGAAATTTTCAAATACCTCAAGGGAATCAACAAAGTCCAAGAGGGTAGCATCTTTCAGGAAAAAAATATATGCAAAAACAAGGGGGCACAATTTAAAGACAGAGGGGGACGGCTCAGAGGTAATGTGAGGAAGTGTTTCTTAACAGAGAGGGTTGTGGATACATGAAACAGTCTTCCTGAGGAGGTCGTAAAGTCAAAACAGTGGAGGAATTCAAGAATGCATGGGACAGACATAAGGCAATTCTAGTGGGGTGTAGGAGGAAGTAGGCTGTTGGTTAACTAGAATCTGCAGCTTATCCGTTAGGTAGGGAAATGGGCAGACTAGGTGGGCCAAGCGGTCCTTATCTGCCGTCAAATTCTATGTTTCTATATAGTAACTGGTGCACTCTCCACATCACATAGTAAGTGGTGCACTCTCCGCATCATATAGTAAGTGGTGCACTCTCCGCATCATATAGTAGGTGGTGCACTCTCCACATCATATAGTAAGTGGTGCACTCTCTGCATCATATAGTAAGTGGTGCACTCTCCGCATCATATAGTAGGTGGTGCACTCTCTGCATCATATAGTAAGTGGTGCACTCTCCACATCATATAGTAAGTGGTGCACGCTCCACATCGTATAGTAAGTGGTGCACTCTCCGCATCATATAGTAAGTGGTGCACGCTCCGCATCATATAGTAAGTGGTGCACTCTCCACATCATATAGTAGGTGGTGCACTCTCCGCATCGTATAGTAAGTGGTGCACTCTCCGCATCATATAGTATGTGGAGCACTCTCCACATCATATAGTAAGTGGTGCACTCTCCGCATCATATTGTAAGTAGAATTTCATTGGGTTGCAACTTAGTGTATTATCTGGTGGAGATGGAAAATATTTTCAACCTCAGTCTGCTACAACAACTTTTGATTTTCACAGAATGGCTAAAGTGGTTGCACACAGTGAGGGTGGTTGCAATCAAGTTCTGAACACTTCTGTCTTCATTGGTTAAGTCTTTCATCACCACGTTATAGGGTGTGCAAAGCATGGTACAGTACATGTGTAAAGTTACCAAGCCTTACTGCCTTCAGGATAGTTGAAATATTGTCAGACACTATAAAACCAAGTTGCAAGGACTTTGGAGTCAGACATTTAGCAAATGTTTCTTGAAGGCCCTCTACAATATGTTCAGCTTTGTGGTCTTTTAAAAATATATAAATACATAATGTTGCCTGTTATGAACAGTGAAAGTCCCTGGCAGCTTGCTTCTGCTGTTGCCGCTGCCACTGCCACGAGATGATGTGGAGGATGAGGAGGGAAGAAAGTTAACCCAATGGCCAGTCATAGCCATATAGTCAGTAATCTGGTCACTGGTCCAGATATCTGTGGTGAGTGACATGAACCTTTACACCCACTGAACCTTTCAGAGCATCAAGCATGCTTTTATGAACAGTATCATATAAATCTGGGATGGCAACAGTTGATAAATAGGTCCAGCTAGGATCTGGTACTTTGGCACTGCAAGTTCCATAAATGCCTTAAAACCTGCGTCAGCCATAAAGGAAAAAGGGAGCAAGTCATTGGGTATCTTCCCAATTGCCTTTGTTAATTGCCTTGCCTCAGGCCTGTTGGGCTTATATTTCTGTGACTGCTCAAAAGAATCTCTCCAAGAAGTTTGATGGCCGCTACACTGACTGACATCAGAATTTTGGGGCTGCTTCCTTTGAGCTTTATTCTGACAGGGGGTGGATCTCACAGTTATGGATGGTATCCATTCCGACTCCTCTTAGGCATGGTGGTGGATGCAAAAAAGCTGAGACATTGAAGAAGTTGTGCTTTGACTGGAAGACAGACTTTCATCATCCTCCCCCTCCTCATCAATTTCAAGGTACAGAAGGTTTGATTGGTCAGCAGTCACCATTACAATACACTAATAAAATACAGACAGCATCCATAAAACTGTACATATTCATAGAACTTTGCATATTCAGCACAATCCAGTTAGCATTTTTACATCTCAGTTTAGAATATCCTGTATGTCTTAGAAGTATAACAGACCAGATCAGCTCAGGCACTCAGTAATCACAGATACATAGGTAGGAGCCATTAAAAGACAAAGCATAAACTAAAAACTGTAACCAGTAAACAAGGCTGCAATCACAGGGTCACCAAACCTCATTCAAGCAACATTCTTTAGACCTCTGTGTCTTCTTCTCAAATTCTACAGGAAAGTACTAAGCTCATTGCAGCCTGAACTGCCCCTGTTCAAATCCCCCAGTCGGTGACTAGAGCCACAAGGGCAGCCACCTATCTTTTATAAATTTTCATTGGTCCACCATTACTTTGGCCCATCTATAAGCTAGCCATTTAGTGGCTATCTATGACTTCATTACAGGGCCTTCATTGGTCCTCCAATAGAAAATATTTCAAGGAAGCTAAAATTGCAGCTCCCTGTGTAACCTGTAAGAGTTTCCACCTGGGTCTGTTTAAGCATGCATAAGAACCGTATCTCCCATTACAAACTAGAGATTTGACACTTTGGGTCACTTAAATATCTAGCTTCAGAGGGAACTGTGATATACAGCCCTTTCGAGCCATTAAGTTATTTCAACTAAATTTCAACTGAATTATTTCATCCAGTTCACTCTGCATTGTGATCATTAATTATTTAAGTTATTAGGTCACATATAACAAAAAGTGTTTCTCTCCTGTGATGTTGTAGATGTCAAAAATTATAATAAACATTAAAGCTTACCTAGAAGCTGATTTATATATAATTCACAGAATAAAGTCCCCTGTAAAATTAGTGTGATATTTCTAAACAGATATGGTTAGACATTTCTCCTACTAATCAGATAATGCAGTAAAAAATACTCCAAACAGGGAGTCCCAGAAAAGTATCAAAATATCAGATTGCATCACACTCAAAATAAACATTTTTAGCTTATAATTCAGTCAGCTAGAATTCACATTTCTTAATTAATATTAGGTAACCATCTACTTAGAGTCAAAAATTCAAGCTCCATTCACTCAGTGGTCCATCATTTAAAGCTAGAACCACAGACTCCAGTGATATTTGGGAGTCCATTAGTTTTAAAGCGGAGCATATGTTTATAAAGAAATAAAAATAAAAATATAGGGCATGCAGCAAAATAACAGGTTTGAAATGGAATAAATCCCTGATATAGATCTCTAGTTTGCAAAAGTCACTAAAGCAAAATTCAAACCATAGTGTTTGCCAAGTAGAACCAGCCTGCAGAACAAATGGTTCCATTACAAGGAGTCCCCTGCCCAAGAATGGCCTCAAAAAGGTTTATATCAAATTCATGCTGTTCCTCACCACAGTCGGGTTCAGACTGCCTTTTTAGTTGCAGGATCCCATATGCGGTATACATTTTTGGCAAATAGGGCCAAAGGCAAACAGGCAATGAAGTCTGAATAAAGCGGTGCTCCAGTAAAATCAAGGAGTACAAACCACGTACCATAGATTTCCTTCAGTTTTGTTCAAGTTTGCAAATATATCAGGTTGCAAAGTAGTTCAAATTGCCACACTTCTGTCAAAGCGCTCTATGCCTTTTTTCGCCAAGTCTGACTCAATGGGAGCAAAATAAAGGAATTTAATCAAAACACTTATTTCCAAGCCTTTATTCAGGCCAGCACATGGTACCCTACATTTAAAAACCAAGGAGTTTGTATTTTCCGTTCAGTATTGTAACATCATGAGCCAGACAAGACCTTCAATATACAGAACAGCACTTATAACTGAATCTGAACAGTGCCTCCCAGAAATCTTCGGCCCAAAGCCAGCAAGCAGTCATGGATTTTTGGTTTCTTACCATACTTTACTCCTAAACATTTTCAGCCATATTTGATTTGCCATCAATAAAGACCTCTGCCAACTTTACTGCACTGTTAGTCTGGTTTTCGCAAACTAGGGGTCCATCTCACTTCTCCATAGTTCTATCTCGGGGAGATGAATCAGCTGAAAGATATAACAAAGAAAAGTGCTCCTCTGAGCGTAGTATTTTCTTACTTTAAGATATCAACACCTCTCCCCTTAGGCAACAGTGGCATACCTGTAAAATGAGGAAAAACCACCTTGAGCATATATAACGCAGATAAACCATCAAGCTCTCTCCCTCAGTGAATCCAAATCCAGGCAGCCGATGCTCCTGTCATCTCCTCCAGCTCTGCTCCAATTATTCCCCAACTCTGATAGATGTGACTCCTTTCTCCTCTCTTACATCTGAAGCCTCCATTCCATCTTTGGTTCAAACTTCTTTGCTTTTAATTATTAAATATAATGAATGTTATAATAAACATCCGGCTGCATGCCAGACTTCGACAGACGGTTGGCACGACCACAGAAGCTAAAAACAATTAACAGCTTGTTTCTGAATTACAAAAAGCACTTCACTAAGGACTTTAGTTAAAAATAATATAAGCTTCATTCAGAAAAAGTTTAGCAATGCTTTTAAAGCACCACCACCAGCACTCACTCAGTACAGTGGGTATCCAACCAAAATGCCGGAGCTGACGGGTAGCCAAAACGGTTGTTCGAAATAGTGCCGCTCTGTAACTTTCCCAGTTACAAGGGAAATACCTTTCCAGCATTTTTAATCAAAAGAAGAACAAGTTTCGTTCATAAAACCCATTGGGAATCATGTTTGAAATCTTAGTTAGAGTCAGCAAGTGAGAGACAAAAATCATGCAGCATGGAGTGGAGCAGCACCGAAGCCATCTTGCTCCCCCCCCACCTGAGAGAGAGAGAGAGAGAGTGCTCCTAATCAATTTGAGAGTATACTAGAGGGACAGGAAAACAATAGGCTACTACTGATTTTTAAGCAAAATAACAGAAAACCCCAAACTATTAGCTGATGCACACCATCCATGTATTTCTTCATGGCCCATGGTCACAGCTAGGAGGGAATTATCTGTGCCTGGGTCCAGTAGTGGGGGAGAATTTGAATTATTTTAACAGGGAGTAGCTCAGGGGGTTAATCCTGCAACCAGATTTAGAATGCAGTGGATGTCAGGGATAATATACCACACTATTTTACAGCATCTCTGTGCACCAAAACGTTGCAAAACATGTCCTTCTTAGTACTACACGTACTTTCCCAAACTTGCAAAATAAGTGTGTAGCTTTTAATCAAGTAGAACCAGGTAGACCCTGGTAGAACTTTTTTGGGTTCTACTCACAATGTTTGCGAGGCAGATTTTTCAGAGGTTTGCACAGTCCTAGGTGTGACTTCCAGAGGAGAGAGGGAATGGCAGAATTGTAGGAGGAGGTGGGCCACCATCTGACCCCAACTCACAATGGTAATACTAATATCAGCTAAACGGCACTCAGGAGACAGAAAAATCCCGGTGGATGAAATCTCTGGGGATCCATGGACTTGGCCACCATCCCTCCTGGCATGACTACTATTATTTGGCTCACTGTGCTAATCTGGAATTCCAGTTCAGAGGGAACTTTTGGAGGGATAACTCCTGCTGTATCACTCTAATGGGATAACATTGTGGGAGTGCTGCGAGTATATCTCGAAGCCAAAGGAGGTACTTCAAGGATGGAGGACCCCTCAAAATATGGACTGAAGAGAGAACAACTGCTAAACATCTAGCACCCAGCCTCAGGACCATGAGGAGGCTCAACCTTTACTGGAAACTAAAGGAAGGGGATACGGAACCAGACTAACATAGAAACATAGAAACATAGAATATGACGGCAGATAAGGACCACTTGGCCCTCCCAGTCTGCCCATTTCCCTACCTAATGGATAAGCTGCAGATCCTAGGTGGACAATAAACAGAAAAAGGGAGAACTGTGCTTGGAGGTGCTGCTGACGTGGTCTGCACTGCTAAAAGAATACATATGGCTTAGGGCCCCACCCTCCAGCAGCTGAGTTCTTAAATACTACACCATGAGGTGCTGCCAACCAAAGGTCTGCATGGCTGAAGCTTGCTCTTGAGCGTTCAACCTTCTTTCCATCTGGTGGGACTGCCAGGAGAAACTGCAGAAGACAAGTGGCCTGAGAACCCCCCTCCCACCTGGTGAGAGACTCACCCTCAAGATGTGGACTTCAAGGGAAGCGAGTGAGCAAGGAAGGGAAATATGATAATGGCCGTTAGGGATGTGTTTGTAGGCCCAGATGGAATGATGTAGAAATAGACGGCTACATGATGAAGCAGAAAGAATGAATGGTAGATTGGACTGGACTGAATGAGGACTGCTGAAGAATGACAGGTATGATAATAAATGAACGAATGACAAGGAACTGGAAACAGGAACTTGTATCAAGGGCTATTATCAATGTGAACACCCAGCCATAAACAGGAGTGGCAGGAATTGCAGTACAGCCATGACAGTATTGAAAATTGTAAGGCAGACTGACTGAGGGACGGCTAAATGGTTGAAAAAGGAAAGACTGGGAAGGGCAGTGTGAATTAACTGGGTTAACTGGTTGCAGCTGCTATTTACAGTGCAGTGCAGTGCATGCAATGGGACTGCAGAGAAATGATTGCTAGTGCTGGTTATGAACAAAGATAAAGTAAGCCATGGAAAAATGAAATACAGGCGCATGACAGAGAAAGGACATAGAGTCGAGTCAGCACACTGAAACGCACACTACAGGTAAGCAGTGGAGTCAAATGAGGATATGAGAGCACTAAGAGTTGCTGTCCTAGGGAAAGCAGGGAGCACGGGCCACAGCTAGAGAAGACAAAACATACTAACCAGAGAGTTGCAGAAAGCAAAGACAAAACAGAAACCAAAGGCAAAAAATGAACTGCACTGCCAAAAACAACCAAGAGGAAAGCAGCAATCACAAGGATGTTGCCAGGTGATAGGAGATCGCCTGGTACGCTGGCAATCCAGGTTCACTCCCAAGTCCAGGATGACCGGAACGGAGGCAGACGGGGAGGATTCAGAGTGTCCAGTGGATGCTCTACTCCCTGGAGGGGTGGGCACAAGATGGCACTGCTGTAGAGTGGCTCCTGGTGGCCTATTGGGGTAACGTATGTTGCGGCTTGGGTGAACATGCACCACTGTGCATCTAGCCAGGATGCCGCATGCGTGTCACCGCACTGTGGATGGAGGTAGGGTGGGTGGGATAGGAGAAAAAGGGGAAAAATGCTCCCTGGCTGACTGGATGACAGCTGCCAGTTCCCCCATGCACCGTGATAGCCTGGACAGTGTCTGTGCCGACCCCTGCCATGCCTGGGGTACACGAAAGCCCTACGGGCTGACTCTCCTCCCCATGTTGCCTCCACTGGAGTAGGGGCCCTCCTGATGAAGGGTTACATTGGGTTACTCGGGAAAGACATGGCATTACTAAGGGGAGGTAGATGGCATAAGGGGATCGGCAACAGTGGTGGGGACCTTGGCAGCCCGAAGGAGTGGCTGGTTGAGGGGTCGGAGGAGGAGCATAAAAAAAGAATCACTGGGATGGGAGGGGAGCAGAGCTGCAGAAAAGGAAAGGAGCTTCCAAATGAGGCTAAAGAAAGTAGGTTTATTTAACCCATGAAAGAGGTGTAACTGGCTACTACCGCCTATCAAGCCACAGGCTTTACCTTTTAATTAGCCAAAGAAGTATTACTAACTTCAAAATTAAACATACCTTTTTGCAATAATAATGTATTCCTGATATTCTTATGTTCTTTCGTGGGGGTATCTGTAATTCATTTAATGATTTGTAAAATGGATTTAATTAATTTTGTAATGCATGTGCATGTACAAAAAAGAAAAGAAAAGAAAACCATTTTGCCTTCTATGGTACCTTTCATACACACTATGTCCCAAAGTGCTGTACAATACATTAGCAGCAGGAGACAATAGACACACATAAATTAATATTTCTGCCCCATCTTCGTGGCTGAAGAGGGATGGCCGCTGCTGGACTGCAGCATTAAAGTTGGGAGAGAGACTAAGATAATGATAGGGGCATAGAAACAGAAGTTGACTGTAGACTGTAGAAACAGACAGCTAGCCCACCTAATTTGCCCAGATATTCCCTACCTATTCTGTCTCTGCAGACCCTATCTGGTCTCTGTCGATGTTCTCACTTCCTTGCATCCTACCTAATGTACCCCTATGTGTATCTCATGCATGCTTGAAGCCCCCCACTGTTTTGGCTGCCACCACATCCACCGGCAATCTATTTCAAGCATCAACTACCCTTTCAGTGAAGAAATATTTTCTCATATCACTCTTGAATTCCCCCTCTTCATCTTTATTGCATGCTCCCTGCTTCTGGTGTTTGCTCATATTTGAAATGGACTTCCCACCAATACCTCATTCACTCCTCTGAGGTACTTATATGTCTTTATCATATCCCCCAGAGTGTACATGATGACATCTCGTAGTCTCTCTTCATAGGGCTTCTTGTAGGGATCATTTCTGAAAACACTGCTCAAGAGTTCAATTACAAGAGAGCAAGCACCTGGTTGGTGTGCTGGGACAAATCCTCAGTAACATCAATTCAAACAATCCCACACTCATCACCACCAGGTAAGGCTGCTGGAAACAAATGCTGGCATGCAAATTCTTTATTGAATGTGCAGATACTCATCTTGATGCATTTTGGGAATGATCCTTTTATCAAAAGACATTGTTTCCAGCAGTGCTCAAGAGTCTGAACTGTTGCTTGTGGGGAAGTCATTGGCCTGATGGCCTGCATCCCCTGGTGCTGGGGGGGGGGGGGCAAGATCTGGCAGCACCTCTTGCAGACCTCTTCAACTGCTTACTAGCAACAGGTGTGATTCCCATGGATTTGAGTGTGGCCAATGCTGTGCCTCTGCGTAACAGTAGGGACAGGGAAGACCCAGGCAAATACAGACTGGTCAGCCTGAGCTCCACTGCAGGGAAGCTGCTGGAAGCTACAAGCAAGTAGTGACTGGGAGACTTCCTGCAGAATTACAGTCTTCTTGACAATAAACAGCATGACTTAGTGAAAGAGAGGTCCCACCAAATGAACCTCCTAAAATTCCTCAGCACAATGTCTCAGGCAGTGGACGTCTTGTATCCGGACTTAAGCAAGGCCTTTGACTCAGTGCCTCATAGACATCTTATAAAGAAGTTGGGTGACTTGGGGGGGAAAGGGAATGTGTAACAAGGTGGACAGAGAACTACAGAGGGAAGAACCCAAAGGGCAGTACTAACTAGAGTGCACTCTGCGGTTAGGAGGGTGACAAGTGAGTTGCCCTATGGGTTGGTCTTGGGGTCTTGTACACTTTAATATGTTTATATGTGACATTGGAGAAGAAGTCCAAGGCAAAATGTGGCTCTTTGCAGATGACACTAAGATATGTGGCAGGGTGGAAAGTGATGAAGGGGTTAGGGGCATAAATGAGGACCTAGAGAATTGGAGAAAATGGTGTAAAATATGTCAACTCACATTTAATGGCAACAAGTGCAAGGTCATGCACATGAGGAAAAGTAAACCCAAAACACAGCATTGGATGAGGGTGGTGGTGGTGGTGGTGGTGGTGGGGCAGCTTAGACCAGACCTCAGAGGAAAAGGACGTGGAATTTATCATCAGTGGCAGCATCAAGAACCCTGCCCAATGCAATACGGCATGGGGGAAGCCATCAGGATGCCACGGTGCATAGGTATGGTAAAAATAACAGGTGTTAGAAGGGTCAAGTGGGGATCACTCAACTAACAAGTTGGGAGCACTGCGTAGACCCTACCAATGCTACGCTGGTGGAGACTAAGGTGGGGACCGGGCGAACTCCATGGACCGATCATCTTTTTCTGCCTGTAAAATTCTGTTTCTGTGTAAAAAGCACATAAATTAACTCCCCTTCCTCCACTACAGGTCTGGCCACGCAATTCCTGATTTACAAATTTAACTCCCTCACAACCTCATTAACATCCCTGGCCAGGCCCCCTCTCCTCATACCTAAAGAAAGTTGGAGAGCCTTTTTGGCTCCCTAAATTTATCTGCTGACCTGGTGAGAGACTGTCCTGATAAGGGAAAGGGGGCCGATGCTGAGTCAGTGCTCTGGTTCCTTAGTGCCTTTCCGCTGCCCTCGCAATGTTGGGTGTGGGCCTTCTGATGGCTCTCACTGCTACCAGGACATATTACTTCCTACTGAGTCCTGGTACTGTTACTGCTGATGACCCTGCCAACTCCACTATCACAACCCCCACTACTTATTATTGTAGGCTGCCTAGCCAAATGGTAGTACACACCTAGCGGGGTCACAATCCAGCCATCAGATTACCTTCTGGTGGCCCAACAGAGAGCAGGAGTCCATGTGAAGTGGGACTGTATATTGGGAGGGGTTTCACCAAGGTGTCCAGACCCTAGGAGTGCACTTAGAAACACAGAAACATAGAAAACTGTCAGTAGAAGGCCTTGTGGTCTTTTCAGTCTGACTCATGAAATTTACACACCCTTTAGGGTATCACGATCAACTTCACCTCTCCCCTGCCCTCCCTGATTCTTTGACCAGCATTTTGTGTCAGTCCCACTCTCCTCTTAAAGCTGTCCACTGTTTTCTGCACTGACTAGTGGTATGGATAGATTGTTTCACCCTGCAACCACTCTGTCTGCGAAGTAATATTTTCTCAAGTCACTTTTGAATCCCCCCCCCACCAGTTTCTTACTATTCCCCCTTCCATTTTTATTGCCATTGGCTAACAACTGCCCTCTGGAGTCCACTTTAACACTCTGCATGCAAAGTCCCCCATCCCTTCTAATTTCCAATTAGTATGTGTTGAGGTGCTCCACTCTTTGCTCACATGTCCTCTCTTGTTGCTCCGAATCATTTTTCTCTCCCACCTCTGCACTGTCTTCAGGTTAGTGATGTCCTTTTAGGAAAGGGTTATAGAACTGTACACAGAATGCTAGGAGCAGTCTCACCAAAGTCTTGTGCAGGAGCGCTATGCTCTCCTTTCCTCTGCTATAGAACCCTTTCCCAATGCATCCCAGCATCCTGTTTGCCTCCTACTCCGCAACACAGGGTATGGAGAACAATTTAAATTAAGAGGTATTCCTAGACATAAAAAGCCTTAGCCTCTCTGCCCCACAGTCACATAAGGCTGTGCGGATGAATTACCCTTGACCCTGACCCCTCCCCTCCAGCAGCTGTATTCTATCTCCCAGAAGGCTTGACTGAGATACCATACCCTGTTCGAGGGGTGGGGGTGCTTAGATGGCATTGCTGAAGAGGAGGATGTTTTGCAATGCACCAGGGTGGGCTAGTAGGCTTGTTGAACAGAAGTGGGGCTTGTGGCAGCCCAAACGATATGCTGGAGTGTGAACGTATCAGGTTAGAGGAAAAACAGCATGGACGTGAGCAGTTAGGTAGCAGCAGGTGCCTCTGCAGTACAACAGATGCTGGATCAAGGCAACCTTGGACCCAGCAACTCCAAGGGATGGTGGAAAGCAGATGCTTTATCACGGTTATCTCTTTACCTTTAGGGGGAAATGTTGTGCATCCCAGCTGGACATATACAGTGCTATGCTTAGTGCTGGGGAATCCTGGGGGAAGGGGAGTATTCTGAAAACCTACTACAGTCAATTCCTGATAAATGCATGTGTTTGGGACATCCCATTTCTGCATATACATTGGAAACTACACATAACTAAGACTGTACTGAAATCAATAGAGCCGCTCAGTAAAATACTCTTTTTTTTTTTACGTACTTCTCATTTTTACCATTACAGAATATATCAGACTCATATAAAACATACCAGTATCTCAAACATTGCCACACTGAGTTACTCAAGCTGTATATTTTCTCCATAGCTGCAGACTTTGACAAACAGACAGGCTGAAACTGACTAAAACATATGCGGTCAGATTCTCAGACTGTTTTGGGACCAAGTCGGAGGCAGTATAGCTGAGCTGCAAACCTGGAGACTTGGGTTTAAATCCCACAGCCCCCACTTGCATACTGTGTGACCCTGAGCAATTCACAACTTCCTTGTGCTCCCAGGTTGCACCTGTAAACGAGCTTCAGCTTAGTGTGTCTCTCCTGGTTCCAAAAAAAAAAAAAATAGTCCCACTCCACAGCCTCTGGTGTGGGGAAAAAAATATCTGAACAGGTATCAAGTCTTTCTTGCCGCACGGGCTGCAGGCGCAGCTACGGAGGATGTTACACCTGGTCCAATCAGGCATAACTTTTTGGTGCAGCTGCACCAAAAAATGGCCAAAACCTGCCATACATCATGAAGCCAGTTGCAAATGGCTCAGTGATTGACAATACAGAGCTTGCAGAAAAACCTTGTGGACCCACAAGGTTTTTCCTCATGGGTGCCAAAAACTGATGGCTTTGAAAATCCATCCTCCATGTATTTAGCCACTGGCAGCAGTTAGCACCTCTTTAGCAGGTGTGATTGACAATAATACTAATATCTGTGGAGCCCCTGCCTGAAGGAAACTATGCATACAACCAAAATTTGATGCGCATGCAAGCAAATTCTGTATCATAGGATTGGGACTGGGACATGCTATTGTTGTGCATATAATCGACATGTGCATACATCCAATGTGCATACAAGTGAAAGGCACTGTACTTCCAAGAAACACAGAAATAAAGAATTTGATGGCAGATAAGGACCACTTGGCCCACCTAGTCTTCCCATTTTCATACCGAACAGGTAACATTTCAGTATTTTTTCAGGCTCACAATTGTTGTAGCTTACCAACTTTTGTGGTAGTAACTGTAAAATGCAACATCTTAGAAGGTGGCAGTATAAGACAGGCACGTTTATTTTTTTCTTTGTAAACATGGGGTAGGAAGCTATGATACCATAAGCTTGTTTTATGTTCTGGGAGAGAGAGTTCTGTGCCATGCTTGTGGTGACAGGTAATAACATTTTCTCATTCCTGGGACTAGGAAGCTGTGTGTACTGTATCACACATTATAATTGTTCCCATTTCAAAAGCAAGCCTTGAGACTTTGGAGCGAATGTATGGCTGTTTCAGCACCTGGGATAGAGCAGTAAAAAATCTCACAGGTACAGAGGAGAAGAGGTGACACACTCTTGAAGAGCTGGCAGAGAGGCAAGAGAACAGAACAGATGGCAGTCTGAAACCGGTTTAGCATACTAATGGGTGAAAAGTTTGATTCTTCGTATTTTTCTGCTCCCTAGCCAAAACCTGTGCTGATCAAAGGGCCTTCTCTCGAATGGGCAACAAGACTCAGAACAACCTCCAGACTCCCGCTAAGACTGAGGCAGACTCAAAACAGTTTCTGGTTCAAGAGTGAGCACCAAGTACTACAGAAAGGCCTGTATGAATGCCTCTGTATTCTGGCCTAATCACTGCTCCTTCCAGCCCTTCATGATCAATGTGTTTCCAAGTATTATGCAGTGTTATGTCTCCTCATCTGAATACACGTTGTACACAGTCGTTCTGAACTGTAAGCTGTGTGTTTCCCCATCTGCTATATTATTCTGTAAATGCTTATAAAAATTGTATATCACATTATAAATTAATTGCATTTTTCTGAGACATTGTACATGTTTCTGGGATGTGGCTGAAAATAGATGCTTCTTTGTTCTTTTTTTCCAGCCAACCAGAATAAACACTAATATGGGGCTACAGGACTTCTATTCCTTTGCTCCCATTTAATGGAACCCTCATCCTCTGGGATTGTGTAATGTCTCTTCTCATTTGCTCTTCAGGAGTGCACAACTGTGAGAAAATATTTGTACATATTAAATATATGTGTTTACTCATAATTTTATAATGCATGCTTTCTGTAAGGATTAAACATTACTGTTATCTATAAGTGCTGTATCGTTAATGCATTTTCCTATAATTCTCTTTATTGTACATTTGGGCTGCACTTGCTATATTTTACAATCCTATATTTATTTATTTATTTATTAGCGGTATCGGAATTACAAACCTTTGAGTCAGAGACTCATTTACAAAGGCACCACATCACATTACAAACAGTACACAATAGTGTTCAGAGATTAAATTTTTTTTTATTTTAGTTTTTGTTGACCAGGTAAGTGCACTAGACAAATCCTGCCTATTTTCAGGCACAACCTGGGGGAAGGGGGATACAGATGAATGCCAACTGACCTTTAACCAGATTAAGCAGTTGATGGTATTTGTAGTGAATGAGGGAAATTTGGCCAGGACACCGGGGAATTTCCCTTACTCTTTTCGATAAGTGCCATGGGATTTTTAACATTCACCGGAACTACCACCAATCCAGGAAGAAGGGACCTCGGTTTAACATCTCATCCGGAAGACAGCACCTCAGAAGTGCAGCACCCCTCTCATGCTGCACTACAGTGTCAGTACTGGGATATTAACCCAAGTGCCAGGTGTGGGAACTGAACCCACAGCCCTCTAATCTCCCTGCCTCAGAGGCGAGTGTGCTACCTACTGAGCCACTGACACTGCCAATACAATTCAATACAGAGGCAGTGATGGAACAGTAATTATTCGTATATACAACAACTATACATTTGTAAGCAGTAAGTAAAATACAGGGATTCAGAAGCTGGGGGAGGAAAACAGTAGGAGTGCAACGATCAGAGGGTTAGCAGGATGAAGATCCTTTGCGGTAGCTCAAGAGCAGGCAAGGACTGAGGTTAAAGGCCCAGGTTCATGCCATAAGGGGAGTGAGGGGGGAGAACTGAGGCAAGCCTGGAGGAGTCATACATTCCATGGTTGGAGGGAGCACCAGGGGGTAGGCTATTTGCAGTGTAGTCAGTGCTGTCCTAGGTTATGCCTAAATTTTGGCTTTGTATGTCCAGAGCACTTACCTGGGGAACAGAAACTAACTGAATTAAATTTCTATACAACATTATAAATGATGACTTTTTTTATTTATTGCTGTGTACCTTACAAAAGAAGTCCAGTTTGCAGTAAAATACCCTTGAGAAGGAACCCTATATTAGTGAACAGAGAACCACATATTCAAATAAGAAGAATCATTCCAGACTCTAGACATCCTAACATAGAGAAAGCAGTAAAAAAAATAACATTTCCTCTCCATTTGTCTCTCTCTCTCTCGCTGTCTCTGTTTAATGGCTCTTGACAATGACAAGAATAGCCTCGGCCCAGGGCACTTCCTGTGTAAATGAATGAAAGGCTGGAACTCCACCAGCTAATCATTAATTACCAGGAAATTTGTGGGTCTTTATTGTTATTGCTTAATTAAGCCCTCCAAGAATTATCAAAGCAAAATATACAAAACAAATCAATATTTACAAATAAGTAAGGGAATACTTTCACAGCATAAACATTAACAGGATGTGGCAAACAAAGGTCAAAAGCTTGACTAGCAATTTAAAGAGCTAGTGTACTGCTTGAAATAAATATTATTTTCAAACATAGATAACTTCTTGTATCTGACTTTTTTTCCTTTCCCCTTTGCTAATTAGAAGAGTTATTACTTGGCAGTACTAGGCGTGATGTGTGGAACAGTGCTTTACCTGGAAACATTAGAAAGGATAGTGGCTGACCAGCTGATCGAATACCTAGAAAAATATCAACTGCAATGCAAAGAGCAGCATGGTTTTAGGAGCGGGCATAACACCACAACAGCCTTGTTTGAGTGTACAGGCTTTATCCATCACTCCTTTGATCAAGGTTGCCTTGTTGGTGTGGTCTTTATAGACTTAACCAAGGCATTCGACATGGTGAACCATGCCTTCCTGGTTGATCAACTCTCTGCCTCTGGTCTCTCCAAGGGCACAGTGGACGTGGTTCAATAGTTACCTGAGTGGCCGCTCACAGCAGGTGAAGACTGGGAACATTCTTTCAGATAGTAGTAGGCCTCCTGACGAAGTGTCCCAGAGAGGACACGAAGCACTGAGGTATAGTGCTGCGGGTACCTGCTCTTAACTGCATAGAATTCTGGCGTGTTTATTTCTTTGGTCCGAGTGCTTGCTTTCTGTGTATTTTTTTTCTTTCATATAGTAAACCTGTTTGCTCTGGAGTTCCACAAGGCTCCATTCTGGGACCCCTCTTGTTTAGTGTCTTTCTTAACACACTCCCTCTTATCTGTGAAGACCATATTCTGTTGTATGTGGATCATGCTGTCATCTTCACCAGTGACCCTGACCCCAAAGCTCTGGATTCCCTTGTGCCGGTCCCAGGCTTTTTTGAATCCCACAATTGTTTTTGCCCCCACTGGCTCTGCTGGAAGGCTGATCCAGGCATCCACCACCCTTTCTGTGAAGAAGTATTCCTCATACTTCTACTGAACCTACCCCCCTTCCAGCTTCATATCATATCCCCTTGTTCTAGAGCAGGGGTGTAGCAAAGTATTGCAGATCTGCACACCAAGTGGACTCACTGCTTCCCCTTCCCCAGACAATATGTACACCAGGACCATGTTTGTTGCCTCATTTGGCACAATAAATACAACTTTTGTATCTCATGTGGTTGTTGCCATGCATGGGAAAATACAAATGCCATGCATTGTTCCCTAAAACACCCACATACCAGCCCAGAGCCTGTAAAGTTGTATTGTCCTTGGGATGCAAAGAGAGTATTAGTGACCAGTCCTTCTAGTTTTGACTCCTATGAATAAAATTACAGAAAGGTTCAGTATTTTCTTTGTTAGTTTTCATGGAAAAAGGAAGCAGTTCAGAGTCTATTTGCTACCCCCTTAAACAAAATTGCATACCATGGAGTGCTTGGAGTATGCCTGTCTACACCCATGTTCTAGAGCACCCTTTGCACTGAAAAGTATCTCCCACCTGTACCTTATTCACCCCCATGAGGTATTTAAAGGTCTCAGTCATATCCCCTGCTTCCTACTGTCCTCCAGGGTGTACATATTGAGCTTCTTTAACCTCTCCTCATAGGGCTTTTGATGCAGACCCTGCAACATCTTGGTAGCCCTCCTCTGGAACTGCCTCCACTCTGTCTATATCTTTCTTAAGATGTGGTCTCCAGAACTGGACACAGTACTCCAGGTGTGGGGTTTTACCAGTGACATATATAGGGGCAACACCACTTTCCTCTTCCTGCTGGTGATGCCCCTACCTATGCACCCCAGCATCCCACTAGCTCTCCCGATTGCCTTGTCACATCATCTGACCACCTTTAGGTCATCCAGTATGATTGTCCCCGGGTTCCTTTCCTGCTTGGTCATTGCAAGTATCACTTTCCCATTTTGTTCTCCACCCTCAGGTTTCTGTGGCCCAAGTGCATTATTTTGCACTTTTTTGACATCACAACTGATCAAGAAGAGTCAATCACCTGCTGCGCAGATGAAAGTTTTTTGCCCTCACCGCACTCCGTGATTAGCTAGTCGTAATGGAGCCTGTGATTGGCTAATGCTGTCTGTACTGGCATTGGCTAGTCTAGCTCTTGCAAGAAAGGCATCGTGTTTAACCGCGGTGTTGGACTGCACTCTGGACTACAGTGTCCTGTTCTGTGCCCTTGTAGCATGGTATGAACCACAGAAAGCCAGGCATTTTTCATTTTTGTGGTATGAACCGCTGGCTTGTCCGAGCTGCTTTGTTAGGATGTCCAGGTTGTTGGTTCTGTTCATGGCCCATGGGGGCATTCAAAAAGTGGTGCTTTTCCGATCCAGAGGGGAAAGTGGAATCGGAGTGCAGGTGAATGTTTTGTTGTCAATTTAGTACTTCAGGATGTGTGAATCTGTACAGCAGACCCAACGCAAGACTTGTGCAGAGAAAGCTTGGGTCAGCTGCAAGTCCTAAAAATGCTGCTCTCTTTGGGAAAGAAAAATAAGGTATCGTGTGATGTAACTCCAGTATTCCATCCAAACTTGCCTCATTGTAGTTTAGTAGTGGGGAATAAATTCTACTGAATCATGTGTTGCAGTATCCTGGGCCGTGCATCATGGACTGAAGCCTGAAATGTAAGACAGCGAGCAATAATATAGCAATACCATACCTCAGCAACTGGCCTGCTTTACAGGGGCACCCCTCAGTTTTCACTTGGCAGGCGTGTGCGACACGGTAGAGGTTTTGTCACTTATTAAAGCATAAATTCATGTTTGTCCTTGTTGCTTAATCAAGAGCAACTTTAAAAACTAATAACTAACTGCTTCTGCTCTGTCATCACAAGAAAAGACAGTGGGACACTGTCTGAAAGTGGCATCTAAACTGCTGTTAGGAGCATTCCTAAAATGAGGCAGCTTGTGTTTAATAGACAAAGGGTCCAGAGGAAGCTTGAAGCCCTAAAGATAGATAAAGTCAAAGGACAGGATGGGATACACCCAAGGGTACTCAAGCACTTTGCTGCATAACTGGCTGAACACCTAGTGTGGCTATTCAGCAGCTCAGTTCCACAAGGATAGTTCTGAAAGACTGAAGGGCAGAGAATGTGGTCCCGCTTCAAGAGGGGACAAGGAACAACTGCAGAATTGCATGTGTGTTGTACCTCTGTATTAGGTAAACTAATGGAGTCCTTGATTGAAGAGGACCTTGTGGACTAGAGAGAACAGCGGTCTACAGGTTAGTAAAAAGCATTAGCTTGTGGCAGGGAGGTTTTGTTAGACCAACTTGATAGTTTTCTCTGACTGGGTAACAAAAGTAGTAGATAAGGGCCACACTGTGGATTTACTCTTCTTCGATTTCAGCAAGGCTTTTGACTTGGTGCCACACAAAAGATTGCTGAAGAAATTGGAGGACCTGGGCATGGTTAGAGAAACAGTTACATGGGCAGGAAACTGAGTGACGAAGGGACAGCAGAAGGTGGTAATAAATGGGGTCAGATTGGAAGAGAGGGAGGTAATGAGTCAGGTGTGCCGCAGGAATCTGTCCTGGGTCCTGTCCTGTTCAGTATGTTCATCAGCAACATTGGCAAGGGCAAGCTGTGTCTCTTCGTAGATGATACAGTGGTCCTGCAGAGTAGAGTAGATAGTAATGAAGGGGTCAGCAAGATGCTGAGAGATGTGCAAAGGCTAGTGGTGGTCTGTTTGGCAATTGAACTTCAGTGAGAAAAAATGCGAGGTTATGCACCTGAGGGGAAAAACAGAACAGAGTACTGGATGGGAGGTTCTCAACATGAGGTCTCAACAACTGTCTGTACAGTGGTATCACCACCTCCTGTTTTTCACTGGTGATACCTCTCCCTGTGCACCCCAGCATCCATCCAGCTCTCCTCACAGCCTTGTTTGGCTACCTTAAGGTCATCAGTTATGATTACCCCCAGGTTCCTTTCTAGTTTGGTTGTCATCAGTACCCCCCTCCCCCATTGTGTATTCCTCTCCTGGATTTTTGTGCCCCAAGTGCATGATTTTGCACTTTTTTGCATTGAATCCAAGCTGCCACACTCTTGTCCACTCCTCCAGCTTGTCTAGGTCTCTTTTCATCCCCCCCCCCCGGAGTGTCATTCCTATTGCAGATCTTTGTGTCATCTGCAAAGAGGCATATCTTCTCTTCCAGACCCTCTGCAGTGTCACTTATGAAGGCATTGAAGAGAACAGGTCCCAGCACCCCACCATGTGGCACCCTGCTGGTTAACCCCTCTCCTCAGATTGAACTCTGTTCACTACCACCCTCTGTGTCCTATTGCTCAACCAATTCCTGACCTAGTTTACCACCATAGGACCCAACCGCAGACTGCCTAATGTGTTTATTTGTTTACTAGCCTCGTGTGTGGGATGGTGTCAAAAGCCTTGCTGAAATCTAGGTAGACCATGTCTACCGCCCCTCCTTGATCAACTACTCTGGTTACCCGGTCAAAGAAATCAATCAGATTAGTTTGACAAGACCGTTCTTCTGTGAATCCATGTTGCCTCGGGTGTTGTGCCCCGCTGGTCTCAGAATATACCACTATCCTTTCCTTCAACATTGATTCCATTATTTTCCCCACCACTGAGGTCAAACTGACCAGTCTGTAGTTTCCAGCCTCTGCCTTGCTTCCATTCTTGTGGAGGGGTATCACATTTGTCATCCTCCAGTGCTCCGGTACCACTCCCTCCTCTAATGACTAATTGAATAGGATTGTCAGTGGTACCACCAGCACTTCTTTGAGTTCTTTTAAAATTCTGGGATGTATCCCTTCCAGTCCCATTGCCTTGTCCAGTTTCAGTTTCGAGAGTTCCATTAGTACTCTCTCCTCCGTGAATGGACTGGTGTCCACCTCCCTTCCATATGCGCATCTTCTGACTAATTGTGGTCCCTCCCCTGCCCCTTCTTTTGTGGATACTGAGCAGAAGTATTCATTCAGAATTTCTGCTTTTTCTAGGTCTCCGTCCACACACACAACCCCACCCAATTTAGCCTCATAATCCCTCCCTTGGCCTTTTTTTCTTTCACTGTTATACCTGAAGAAGGTTTTATCTCTTTCTTTTACTGACTGGGCTATATTTTCCTCCATACGGCCTTTGCGCTCCTGACAGCTTTCCCCACCTCCCTCTGCTTTGCCTGATACAGTTCCCTGTCTCCCTCCTTCTGTGTCTCTTTGTGCTTCCTGAATGCCAGTTCTTTCTCTCTAATATTCCCTTCCAATTTTGAAAGCCATAGTGTTTTTTTATTTCTTTTTGCTTTGTTTACTTGTTTTACACAAAGGCTAGTTGCCTCTGCTATGGCTCCCTTAAGAATCTCCTACTGCTTCTCTACCCACTTTCCTCCCTTCTCTTTTGCCAGGGTTTTCTCGAGGCATTCCCTCATTTTTTCAGTCAGCCCTCTTGAAATCCAGGACTCTTGCCTTTGTGTGGCTTGACTCTTCCAATGTCTTCATCTGGAAGCACACTGTACGGTGATCGCTATTCCCTAGATGGCTGCCTACTGATGCATCTGTTATTTTGTCACCATTGGAGAAAACCAGATCCAATATTGCCCCCTCCCTGGTGGGCTCCACCACTAGCTGTCTGAGGCATGCTCCTGCATGGCATCCAGGATGTCTCTGCTCCTGGCTGTGGCTGCAGTATAAGTGTCCTAGTTAAAATCTGGCATATTTAGGTCCTCTACCAAGCAACACTTCCCCTTTCTCTGCCATTTTGTGGATGTTTTCTACTAATACCCTGTCTATTTCCTCTCCCTGCACTGGAGGTCTGTAAATAACCTCACCCCATTGCTGATGTTGGTGCCATTCCCCACTGCTAATGTGACCCACAGTGTCTCCACCCTTCCAGCTTTCCTTTTATCTCAGTTGCTTTGATCCCCTATCTGCTGTAGAGAGCTACCCCTCCACCTTTTTTGCCCTCTCAGTCTTTTCTGAAGACTGTGTACTCTGGTATGGTAACATCCCGGTCATGGTTTCTCGTGTACCATGTTTCAGTGATTGCAACTATGTCCAGATCTTCCTGCGCCATTAAGGCCACTAGGTCCAGGATCTTGTTACCTAGGCTATGGGCATTTCTGCACATGGCTTTCCATGTCTTGATGCCTTCACCCCTACCCACTCCCCTCCTTTTCCTATGCCTCTTCAGACTTT
Source organism: Neoceratodus forsteri (assembly GCA_016271365.2). NCBI lineage: Eukaryota > Metazoa > Chordata > Ceratodontiformes > Ceratodontidae > Neoceratodus > Neoceratodus forsteri. The sequence goes on from JADMNL010000027.1 coordinate 49,000,804, forward strand.
ACCGCCAGCTTCAGTCTCTTCTGTTGCTTTCTCAGTCCTAGGATCCTCTCTTCTGACTACCATAACCTGTGGTGGTGGTGGGGGGTGAGATGGATTTTCCCTGCTTATTTCCACTACCCCCTTTGCTAGTTTAAATTCTTGCCAATGAAACATTTAAACCTCTCACTCAGGATCCTGGTTCCCCGGACAGATGCAGACCATCCCTCCCGGTATAAGCCTATATCCCTCCAGGTGGGCCCCCAGTCCCCAGTGAAGCCAAATCCCTCTGTTCTGCACCAGTTCTTCAGCCATTTGTTGAATCCCTTGGTGCTGAGTGCCCTGGCCTCTCCCATGCCATAGACAGGCAACACTTCTGAGAAGGTTATCATGCGTGCCACCTGTCTAAGACCCCTTCCCAACTTCATGAACTCCCTCTGTACTACCCTAACCTCATCCCCAGCCAGGTCATTTGTCCCCAGGAGGACAATAACATCTAGCTCACTCTCCTGTCCTACATCCCCAGTGATCTTTTGGATTTGCTTCCCATCCCTCCAAGCCGTGATTCCAGGTAGGCACCTTATCTCCCTCTCTCCCACTCCAAGTCTACCCTCTTATTAATAGAGTCCCACACCAGGAGTTGTTTCCTTCTCCTCTGAGGTCCCGTGCCACCTCTTCTGGGGTCTCTGCTGTGGAAGTTCCCTGCATCCACCTTACCCAGCACTTCGGGTGCCCCCACGGGACAGTCCTGACCTGCCAGAATGGTGTAGGCATTGTGGAGTGGAACCACAGGTGGGATGCACCTCTGACCAACCTTCCTCCCCCTTCCCAAGCCTGCCATTGTCCAACCGCCCCTCTTTACTGGCATCCTCTGAGGCAGCAGGGGTGGACTCGGTGGTCCCTGGGTGGGGGAAGAGGCATCCTGAGCCCTAGCTAACTTGGCCTGGAGATAAGCAACCTCCTCCCTCAACCCAGAGAGGTGCCTACAGATGGGGCAGCATCGCAGCATCCAGAATGTCTCCCTGAAGACTGCTGCCCCACATCCACTGCATCGCACAACTCCCACAATTTCTATATATCTACCTACCCCTTGCTAAGCTTTAGTCGCTCAATCAAAAAAGAAAATGAAGGAAAAGCATATAGTTTACAGTTTAAACAGAAAACCCTTTTTCCCACAGCTTACTTGGTTACTTGGTTAGAGGGACAAAAGAAGGCAGAAGCCTATAGATATTGTCCTCCACATATGTGGATCATTAATAAAGGTTCCTATCTAGTTAACCACTTGTCCAGTTTGAGTTTAAAGGTAATAAAGGAAGGGGCATCTATAACATCCTGGGGAAGTGTATTCCATAGTCTCGGGGTTCTTATTGAAAAAAAAGTGTTGTCTTTTTTTAGTTTTACATTTAGCTATGTCTAACTGTTTATTGTTTAATCTAGGTCCAATTTTCCTAGTAGCAAAGAAAATACCACATTGCATCATTAAAGTCGGATTTTGAATAATCTTAAAAAGTTGGAGTAAGTCCCCTCACGATCTTCTTAGTTTGAGTGAGTGCAGCCCCGTTTTATGTAATCTGGTTTTGTAGTCCAACTGAGACCGGTGGGGTATGGTTTTAGTGACTCGTCTCTGTATCCTCTCCAACCTGTCCACATCTCCACAAAGGTAACGACTCCAGAATGGTGAGCCGTAATCAAGATATGGTCTGATATGTGATCTATATAATGGTATAATGCACTGCTCAATTTTGGAGACAAAAGTACAGTTGATTCTGCGAAAAAGTGAATTTGTTAGATTTGCTATTTTATTGCAGTGCGAAACATGTGTCAGTTTGTTGTTGACTATAATCCCTAAATCTTTTTCTAAGCATGAAGCCTTAATTATGCTATTATTCAATGTATATATTTGTTGAGGGTTATTTTTCCCAAAGTGCATAACGGCACATTTGGCTGTATTAAACTCCATTTTGTTGATAAGGGCCCAGAGCTCAAAAGATGTAAGATCATTAAGTAAGATTTGTCTATTTCAAGCATTATTAACAGTACCACCCAGTTTGGTATCATCAGCAAATTTTATAAGTATATTGGAGGAATGAATTTTCATATCACTAATGAAGATGTTAAATAAGGTGGGCCCCAGGACAGAGCCCTGGGGAACCCCGCTTGTAACCCATCCCATGTCTGATAAAGTGCCGTTTACCCTCACCCTCTGTGATCTATTCGTTAACCAGCTTTTTATCCATAAAATAAGAATTTCAGAAAAACCTAATTGGGTAAGTTTGGAAATGAGGATGCTATGAGACACTTTATCGAAGGCCTTACTGTAGTCCAGTAAAATAACATCAGAGGGAATGTTTGAGTCTAAATTAGAACTAATAAAGTTATAGAAGGTCAGTAAATTAGTGGTGCATGACAAACCCGATCTGAACCCGTGTTGAGTAATATCTGTAAGATTTAGGGATAAAATCTCCTTGTCCAAAAGTGATTTAATAATTTTTTCAAGTAGTTTACATGGGACAGACGTTAAACTAATGGGACGATAATTATTTACTAATGAGTGGGAACCCTGCTTATGTATGGGGGTGATTATTGCAGTTTTCCAGTCAGGAGGAACTACAGATTCATAAAGTGATTTGTTAAAGATTATTGTTAGTGGCAATATAATTACTTCCTTTGTGCCCAGAAGGAATTTTGGGCATATACCATCCAGACCTGGGCTAGTAGATTTCTTTAAGGCTGTGAGTAGATTGTAAATATCGTTTTGTTGAACTAATTTATTGGTAATTATGGATGGTATAACTGTTGTGGGTTGTAGGGAGTCTTGAGTGAATACTGAAGTAAAGTAATTGTTTAATGTAGATGCTACAGCAAGATCAGAGTTTATTGTTTTATTATTGAGCATAAGAGGACCAATTGTTTTATTGTTACCTTTTTTACTGTTTAGGTAAGCATATAGAGATTTGTGCGTATCTTTTGTATGTGCTATATGGAACTCAAGATTTCTTTTTGCTGTTAATATTGATTTTTTAAAAAGTTTTACTGATTCTCTATACTGTATTAATAACTTATTGTTACTTGTCGACGAATTGTTACTGTTCTTTTTTAAACGTGTGAATAATTTATGTTGACGCCGTATTTGTTTTTTAATGGATGCATCGAACCATGGGGGGATCTTACCTTTGTAGTTATGAGTGCATTTATTAGGGACGTATTTATGTTCAATTGAGGTTATTTGTGATTTTAAAAAGTCCCATGCCTCAATGGTGTTAAGGGGAGTTAAGATGTTATCCCAATTAATTTTACCTAGGTGTTCATTTATTTTTTGAAAGTCTGCCCTTTCGTAGTGTTTAATTATTTTTTTGCTGGATACTGAACAGTGAGGTGAGGTTATGGAAAAAAATATTGATTTGTGGTCGCTATTACCAAGGGGTTCAGTTGTATGTAAATTATTTATGGAAACATCTTGGCTAACTGTAACGAGATCTAGAATATTATTACCCCGAGTAGGTTCTTTGACTAGTTGGTACAGACCCAAGTCAATAATAGTTGTGAGGAAGTTGTTTTCTATATTATTGGAACCCATCAAAGTATCCCAGTTAATGTTTGAGAGGTTGAAGTCTCCCAAGAGTAGAACTGGGCCCTTTCTAGAGAACTGGGAAATATCTTCTAGTAATTTAAGATTTTGAGTACTGTCTAGTGAAGGGGAACGATAGCAAGTGCCAACCAAGATTTGGGGGAGACCAGTAGGTTGGATATATACCCATACGCTCTCTGAATTTTGTTCAATAGGAGATTGATATGAGGGGATACTATCCTTAACGTAGAGACTGACTCCTCCCCCTGATTTTGTGTCAGGCCTATTTTTAAAAAAGTGTTTATAGCTTAGTTACAGTATAAACAGAGAACCCGTTTCCCCCATAGTAGAACAATAAGCCTTAATCACACAATCCTTTAGTCACTCAATCTCTATTTACCACAGTTTTTTTAAACACCAACACAATTTTTTAGACACATAGAAACATAGAAACACAGACTTTGATGGCAGATAAGGACTGCTTGGCCCACCTAGTCTGCCCATTTCCCTACCTACAGGATAGGCCACAGATCCTAATTAACCAACAGCCTATTTCTTCCTACCCCCCACAAGAACTGCCTTATGTCTGTCCCATGCATTCTTGAATTCTCCCACAGTTTTAGACCCCACAACCTCCTCAGGAAGGCTGTTCCATGCATCCACTACCCTCTCTGTGAAAAAATACTTCCTCACATTGCCCCGAACCACCCTTCCCCATCTTTAAATTGTGTCCCTTGTTCTTGCACGTCTCTTTTTCTGAAAGATGCTACCCTCTTGGACTTTGTTGATTCCACTGAGGTACTTAAAAGTTTCTATCATGTCCCCCCTCTCCCTTCTTTCCTCAAGGGTATACATATTAAGCTCCTTTAGTCTGTCCTCGTATGGCTTCTCTTGCAGACCATGCACCATTTTAGTTGCCCTCCTCTGGACTGCCTCTATCCTGTCTATGTCCTTGCGGAGATGGGGTCTCCAGAACTGGACACAGTACTCCAGATGGGGTCTCACCAACTGTCTGTACAGGGGGATAACAACTTCCTGTTTTCTGCTGGTGATGCCTCTCCTTATGCATCCCAGTATCCCCAGCCCTCCCTACTGCCTTCTCACATTGCTTGCTAACCTTAAGGTCATCTGATATGATTACACCCAGGTCCCTTTACTTTTTTTGTTGTTGTTACTACCCCACCCCCCACCATTGTGTAATCTTCTCCTGGGTTCTTGTTTCCCAGGTGCATTATTTTGCACTTCTTTGCATTGAATCCTAGCTGCCATATGTCTGACCATTCCTCCAACCTTGCCAAGTCCCTTCTCATCCTTTCCACACCTCCTTGTGTATCAACCCTGTTGCAGATCTTTGTGTCATCTGCAAAGAGGCATACTTTTCCTTCCAGTCCCTCTGCAATGTCACTTATAAAGACATTAAAAAGGACTGGACCCAGTACTGAACCCTGCAGTACCCCACTAGTAACCCCTCTTTCTTCAGAGTGGACTCCATTTACAATTACCTTCTGTGTCCTGTTGTCCAGCCAATGTTTTACCCAGGCTACCACCCTGGGACCCTCCCAGGCTGGTTAATTTGACTATTAATCTTTTGTGTGGGACTGTGTCAAATGCCTTGCTAAAGTCTAGGTAGGCCATGTCCACAGCCCCTCCCTGGTCTACTACTTTGGTCACCCAGTCAAAGAAATCTATTAGATTTGTCTGACATGACCTTCCTGCTGTGAACCCATGCTGCCTTGGGTCCTGTGCCCCACTGGCCTCAAGGTACTCAACAATTCTTTCCTTCAGATGTGACTCCATCACTTTCCCTACCACAGAGGTCAAACTGACAGGTCTGTAGTTTCCTGCCTCTGTCTTGGTCCCACTTTTGTGAAGAGGAATCACATCCGCCTTCCTCCAGTCCTCGGGTACCAAACCATCCTCCCATGATTTATTAAAAAGAGTAGTCAGTGGTTTCACTAGTTCCCCCCTTAATTCTTTTAGAATTCTGGGGTGAATTCCATCAGGCCCCATTGCTTTGTCCACCTTCAGTTTTAGGAGTTCTTGCAGAACCCTTTCTTCTGTGAAAGGGCTAGGATCGACCTCCCCTATCAAGAGTGCTTCTGCTAATTGGATTAGGCACTTCCCCTTCCTCTTTTGTGAATACTGAGCAGAAATACTCGTTCAGTATCCCTGCTTTTTCACTGTCCCCCTCTGCCCACCCACCATTCATTCTATTCAGCCTCACTATCCCTCCCTTTGTCTTTCTATGCTCTCTGATGTACCTATAAAAGGTTTATCCGCTTCTTAACCGAGTTGGCTATCTTTTCCTCAGTTTGGACCTTTGCTATTCTGACTTCCTCCCTGCTTCCTTCTGCCTTAACTGGTACAGCTCTCTGTCCTGCTCCTTCTGTGTTTCCTTATACTTCCTGAATGCTATCTTTTCTCCTGACTTTCCCAGCCACCTCTTTTGAGAACCATAGTGGCCTTTTCTTTCATTTTGATTTGTTTATTTGCTTCACACAAAGGCTTGTTGCCTCTGTGATGGCAGTTTTGATGATTCCCTATTGTTGCTCCACCCCTCCTTCTAGCCTGTTTGCTAGTGCTTTTCTGAGGCACTCTCTCTTCTTGCCAAAGTCAGCCCTCCTGAAGTCCAGTACCCTCACTTTTGTATGGCTTGACTCTAGCTGAGTTTAATGTGAACCACACTGATGGACACTTGTTCCTAGATGGCAACCCACTTCTAAATCTGAGATCCTCTCACTGCCTCCATTTGAGAGTACGAGGTCTAAGATTGCTCCCTCATGAGTGGGTTCTGAAACTAGCTGTCTGAGGCCTGCCACCTGTAGGGCATTGAGAATGGCCCTGCTCTTGGATGTGGCTGCAGCAAATGTGCTCCAGTTAACATCTGGCATATTCAGGTCTCCCATCAATAGTATCTCCCCTTTCTCTGCCATCCTAAGAATGCCTTCTATCATATCCTTGTCCATTCCCTCCCCCTGACATGGGGGTCTGTACACAACCCCTGTGTGGATTGTGGTGCCCTTTCCAGTCTCCAAGGTGACCCACAGTGCCTCCTCTCCTCCATGTTTACTCTTTTGTTCAGTTGCTTTTATCCCTTCTTTTACATAGAGAGCTACTCCTCCTCATCTTCTCTCCTGCCTGTCTCTCCTGTAGGTTATGTACCCTGGTTTGTTAACATCCCAGTCAAGGTTCTCTGTGTACCATGTTTCTGTGACTGCTACGATATCCAAGCATCCCTCTTCCATCAAGGCCACCAACTCAGGGAGCTTGTTGCCCAGACTATGGGCATTGGTACTCATTACCCTCCATTTCCTGATGGCCTTACTCCTTTTTGCCCCATCTCTGTCCTTCTTGCCTTTGTCACTTTCCCCATTTACCCCTGCCCTTCTCCCGGTCGCCACCTCTATGTTGGTGTTTACCGTACTTACTACCATGATTTTTTTGGGGGGGCTAGGATTTCCCTGCTCCTTTCCAGTGCCTTCCCCCTTGGCTAGTTTAAATGCTTGCCAGTGAAGCATTTAAACCTATCACCTAGGATCCTGGTTCCCCTCGTGGACAGATGCAGCCCATCATGCCAGTATAGGCTTGCATCACTCCAGGTGGACCCACAGTCCCCAATGAAGCCAAATCCCTGAGCTCTGAACCAGTTTTTCAACCACTGATTGAATCCCATGGTGCAGAACACCCTAGCCTCTCCTACACTATAGATGGGCAGCACCTCCGAGAAGGTTACCGTGTGTGCTACTTGTCTAAGGCCCCTTCCCAATTCCACAAACACTTCCTGCACTGCTGTAATCCCTTTCTTTGCCAGGTCATTTGTCCCTAGGTGGACAGTGACATCCAGCTCCCTCCCCTGTGCAGCTGCTCCGGCAATCCTGAGGATTCGCTCCCTGTCCCTCCAAGCCATGGCATCAGGCAGGCAACTTACCTCCCTCTCCCCTTCCTCCCCCAGTTCTACCTTCCCAACAATGGAGTCCCCCACCAGGAGTTGTTTCCTTCCCCTGTGGGGTCCCATGCCACCCTCCTGTGGGTCTCCCTTGTGGAGGTTCCCAGCATCCTCCTTGGTCTCCACTGCAGGTGCCTCCATAGAGGAACCACACTTTGTCAGAATGGCATAGGAATTGTGTAGAGGTACAACTGGAGGGATGCACCTCTGTTCCACCACCCTCACCCTCCCTGAGCCTGCTGTGGTCCAACCACTCCTCTTTCTTGGCAACCTCTGAGGCAATGGCAGTGGCACTGGTGGTCCCTGGATGGAGAAGGAGGTCCCACAAATCCTGGCCAACTCAGCCTGGAGATGAGCAACCTCCTCCCTCATCCCAGAGAGGTGCCTGCAGAAGGGACAACACCCGCATCCTCCAGAACATCTCCCGGAAGACTGCTGCTCCACAGCCACTGTACTGCACTACTCCCATCATGTCTTATTTCTGGCCCCTTAGCTGTTGTTTGGAATCCTTACTCTTTCCTCTGTTTTTTTTTTTCTTTCTCTTCTCTCTCTACTTACTTTCTGCCTCTGTGCCCTTTAAGCTCCTAATTGTCCTGTTCTGTGACAAGAATATCCTATATTTCTCAGTAGACCCCTTACTTGCTCAGAGGCAGGTCTCCAGCAGCTAGAGGGAGCCAGAGAGCTACTCTTGCCCTTCTAGGATGGTGGGTCTTTGGCGGCTCTGTGATCACTCACTTCCTGCTCCCAAACAGGAAGTTCCTGTTGTCAGTCAAATCCTGTGCCTATAAAAGTAGAACTAGCTTTGTGTGGGAGAGTGGGCAATATAGTCCATATAGTGTAGTTTAAACAGAAAACCCTTTCCCTCCGTAGTAGCACTCTAAGCCTTAATCACACAATCCTTTAGTTACTCAGTCTCTGTCTACCACAGTTTCTGTCAGGAACAAACAACACAACAAAACAATTACTCAGTCTGGAACAAACAGGACTCTTCTCCTTTTTTTTTGCCTACTTATCTGCTTTATTTTCTCCGACTCTGGATCACTTCCCTTCCTGTTTGCTCCTCCGTTCAGGTGTCCATCAATCCTATTTCCTTATTGGGTGGCAGGGGGCTGGGAGGAGGGCCACAAAAACACCCTGTTTACCTTTATTTTGATCAAAACTCCCTGTATACCTTGATATAGATCACTGGTGAGGCTGCACCTGAAATACTGGGCTCAGTTCTGGAATCCTCACCTCAGGATGGACAGGGACAGGCTGGAGCTGGTGCAATGCCAAGTAACCAAGATGATTCTGGGCCAGCAGGTCATATTTTAAAAAGATCGCCTGAAGCCGCTAAACATGCACTCACTGCAGACCAGGCAGGAGAGGGGGGATATGACAGAGACCTTCAAGTTCCTGAAGGGAATAAACAAGGTGAACTGCAGGGAACTATTTAGCAGGAGTACAGAGTCAAGAATGCGATGTCACAAGTGGAAACTAATGGGGAAAGGTTTAAGAGGGATGCAAAGAAGTTATTTTACAGAAAGGGTGATGGAGGCGTAGAAGAATCTGCCAGCAGAGGCAGTGGGTGCCAAAACCATAAATGTTTTCAGGCATGGCTGGGACAGAATGAAGAGTTTAGTAGTTGCTCAGGTTGGTACCAATAGGGAGGGAAGTGGGGGGGGAGGGTTAAAACACAGTATGGACAGTAGGTCCTGGGCATATGGGGAACTCTGGGCAGATTAGATGAACTTTTGGTCATTTTCTGCCATCATTATCTATGAGTCTATGTTTCTAACTATGGAAGCATCTATTTCCACAACTTCTTGGTGAGTTGGTTCTACTTCTACATGTCAGGAATAGGGTTGCCACCTTTGGATGTGTTGAAAACTGGATACTAAACCACACCCCAAACTCTGCCTCTGGCCCCACCCCTTTTTTTATGACTGATGAGTATATCGCTCCTTCCCCAGAGACATTTGCAATGTAAGAAAACACCTCAAAAGTGATAGGAAATCATTTTATGCTGTTTGGTAACCAGGTAAGGCCAATTGGGTACAAGGCTGATTCACTGGGGTGACCTGGCAGCACAGGGAGGTTACATATGTAACCCCTAGATGGCGCTATCCCTGGGGCTACTACCCCTGCCTGATTTGCCACTAACAGGTTGAGGGGCCTGGATCCAATGGCGGGTGCCTCCACCCAGAGGTCAGAGTTTGCAATAGTTAAACTAACTTGGTCACAGCCCTCTGGGACACTGCAACCCCCTTTCTTCCCACTAGTGGCCCACACATATATCAAATTACCTTCACAGTATACACTTACCCCAGGACTGATTCCGGCACTGGGACCTCCTGTGAAATAAGATACAGTGCAACAATCACAGTACAGTACTTTAACATAGACAATTACCTCAGGCAGTATAACTTTGCTGAAACAAGCAGCTCTGATTTATTTAGGGGATATAACAAGGACAGGGAAATCAGGTTAATTAGCTTATCACTCTACTCATCTACCTATGGTTCTGTGCATGGCCTATCCCTACCAGTTACTGTCCTTGGGTACCCAAGCCCTAGTGGCTAGTCCAAACCGTGGCAGCTGGTAGGGCCCTTTCCACAGAGAAAGAAAAATTAGTTTAAACAGTCAGCAGTACAGTGATTCCATTTGGATTCAATGTGGCAATTAAACAGGAGCGACCCTGAATTAGTACTCACGACCTCCAAACAAGATAGGGTCCTTCAGTGTCAGCAGGGCTACTCTTGAGCTCCACAAGACTCCTCACACATTTATATGGCAAACAGGCAGGCTGCTTCTCTATCCCGATCGCAATTACTGCACAATACCAGGAGAACACACAGCAGATTCAAGTCCTGACAGACCGAGTGCAATTTGGCAATTTCTCCAGTCTTCTACAGGGTGAGCCTGGTTTCTACTCTTCAGATATCCTTTGATTCTCTTCACAGGACTAGATTCAGTCTAACAAGCAGTTACACAAGCTGCAGACCGGAACTCTGGACCTTACACATGTTTTTGACTAAAACTGTGCACTGAAGGAGCACAGGGTTCCTTTCCCCTTCACTGCCAGAGCTAAACTGAAACTCCAACAGACAAAACTGGGCACTTCCTTTGAGTTTCTCCCAGTTCTTGACTGGATTGGCTGTCACTCACAATAGACTGCTGCTGTTGGTCCAAAAAGGCGCCGAAGTCTAAACTACATCTCCCAGAGTCACTGCCCATACAATCCTCTTGTGGCTGGCTCAGATTATGAGTCCAAGTTCTGATTCGTCAAAGCACCATTTTAGAGCTAGCTTACCCCACACTGATTGGTCCAGTTCAGCAGTTCAAAACCAGAATGGGGAACTAGGCAGACACAGTTCTGACTACAAAGAAAGCAGGTTAGACAAACTGTAATTTCATTATTACTCTAAATGGTTTCTGGCAAACAGTTACATCTTTCAGATAGGTTCCTTTGCACTCCTAGTGACTGCAAAATGGAGTGAATTGGCAGCAGCTCGAGTGGTACTCAATCAAAGAAACACACAGTCCCCATACAAACTAATTATGTCTGCAAGCAGACAGCTCTTAAAGAGACAGTACCAGAGGTTCTAAAAACACTCACTGATAAATGGCTTAAACGCCAAACACCATTCAGGCTTGGAGCATTCAAGCAAGCTCCTAGAAGTCTTTTGGGAACCCCCATTTGCAGGGGGGTTACACATATTCTGCTCAAGGTCACACAGTATGCAAGCAGAGGCTGTGGGAATCAAACCCATGGCTGCCTGATATACCAAGCTAGTTCACAGCTTGTTGCTCTAACCTCTGTTAAACACCCTCCCATTTTCCTTTCCATGTCAGTCATGTATTCTGACAAGCTTTGACCAATTTGTGGTAAATTAATTATCAATGTTTCTGATACCATCAGTTCTGCATTGTGTTCCCTTATCTCAGCAACTACTGCTGTTTCTTTTCATATTTCTTCGGTATTCCACAATTTCAGACACACCATTCCTTACTATTCCTCTGAATAGCCTATAATGATGAAACTAATATCATGGAATATTCAGGTGGTATGAAAAATTACAGCAGTAGATGAGGACTCAGGAGAGAGGAAATCAATATAGTGATAAAGTCAGTAAAAAATAAATAATTAATTTAACAAAAATGGGTCCAAAACACATCAGAATGTAAGACATACAAAAAGGAAGACAGGAGAACATACAAGCATACAAGCAGTGAAAGACCATATTTAAAATTCAAAGTGGAAAAGATTAGGTTGATTTACTGCTAATGGTCTTAATGGCCATACTTAACACCTCTCAGACTGACTGGTTTTACAAACAAAGGCCTATGACATCAGAACTTCTCTGTAACCTGGACATGTAGTCAAAAGAGTGAATGATTTGATATAGTCAGTTTTAAAAGTGTATGAGCACTCAAAATAGTCCAAAAAACATACTCAATTTTAGTAAAACCGGATGACGGGATAAGGACTCAAAAAAACTGGATTATCCAGTCTAAAACCAGACAGGTGGCCTAGTCAGGAAAGTTTTCAATATCTCCCTTTCTAGGCTGTATCTTGGACACAGTCCCGGTTTCCATTTTTGTAAGCAACCTCCCCTCAGTCTGTGTCATCTTGTATATTTGTATGACTGCAGTTGAAACTGTATTTTACTCGCCAACTCCTGTGTACCAGTTTTTTGCCCTTAACTGCATCCACGGGGCAGCACGCATCATGATTGACCAGTCACCATGGAGCCTGTGATTGGCTAATGCTGTCTGCACTGGCATTGGCTAGACTAGATGAGTATGAATAGATAGGCCATTGACAGAGTACAGGCCTATGGCACATTCATAAGGTAGAAAAAAATGATCAGACTGGATGGGCCTTGTGGTCCTTATCTGCCGTCAACTTCTGTTTCTATGTTTCTAGCTGCTACAAGAAAGGCTCACTGTTTAACCACGGTGTTGGACTGTACTGTGTACTTCAGGCTTGTGGTTTGACAAGGGCAATTGGAGCCATAGAGATTGCAAAATGCAACTCTTGGTGGCTTGCTCAGTGGATCTGTAATATTTACAAACCGCAGAACAGGAATCCAGTCTCATGAATTTTATCCAGTTTCTTTCAGAGATATACTTTTGGGACAAGGCCAATGGCTTCACAGTTGCATGCAACTCATTCTGCACTGAGAGTTAAGTCTTTCATTGTGAATGAGTGGTTTCAGCACAAGAAGATATCTGGCTAACTCTGCCAGATAGATGGCAACGAACAGGCAAGTTTATTCTGTCTGCGTTTGCAGCAGGTGTGGCAGAAATACATTAGGTATTGTACATGGAGACCAACTAAAAACAAAACTTGTGGTGGTGTTAGACTGGCAGTAGTGAAGGTGGGAATAGGGAGAACCTTTCTTTTGAATTCTTTACCCTTAGCAAATGTGATGCAATGGCAACATCATGGCACCACAATGCCAACACAGTGGTGAGCTACAAAACGTGCAATGGTACTACTCAGTGCTGCCATGGTTGTACTATGGTAGTTTAAATTTTGCATAGAAACATAGAAACATAGAAGTTGATGGCAGATAAGGACCGCAAGGCCCATCCAGTCTGCCCATTTCTTTTTCTACCTTATAAATGTGCCATCGGCCTTTACTCTGTCAGTGGCCTATCTATTCACACTCATCTGTATTGCTCCCTTATGCCTATCCCATGCCTGTTTGAAGCCCTGCACTGTATTCATAGCCACCACTTCCTGAGGTAGGCTGTTCCATGCATCCACCACCCTTTCTGTGAAAAATAATTTCCTCATATTCCACCTTAATCGGCCTCCCTCTAGTCTCATGCTGTGTCCTCTTGTCCTGCTATTTTTCTTGTATTTAAACATGTTAGACTCTTTCACCTTGTTAATGCCCTTAAGGTGTTTGAATGTTTAGATCATACCACCTCTCTCCCTCCTTTGCTCAAGGGTATACATATTGAGCTCCGTTAATCTGTCCTCATATGTCTTCTGATGCAGTCCCTGCACCATTTTGGTTGCCCTTCTCTGGACTGCCTCAATTTGGTTAATGTCCTTGTGAAGGTGTGGCCTCTAGTACTGCAAGCAGTACTCCAGATGGGGCCTAACCAGTGTCTTGTAAAGAGGGATTATTACCTCCCTCTTACGACTTGTGATACCCCTACTAATACACCCTAACATCCCACTAGCCTTACCTACTGCTTTAGAGGTCTGCTTGGATGATTTCAGGTAATCAATGATGATAATGCCCAAGTCTCTTTCTTCCTTTGTGACTGCCAGCAACTCCCCTTCCAGCCTATAGGTGGCTTCAGGGTTTCTCTTCCCTATGTGCATGATCTTGCACTTCTTTGCATTAAATCCCAGTTGCCACTCTTCTGACCATTTTCCTAGTTTATCCAGATCTCTTCTCATTCTGCCCACCCCATCTGGACCATCTACTCTGTTGCAGATCTTGGTGTCATCTGCAAACAGACAAGCCTTACCCTTTAGTTCATCTGCAATGTCACTAATGAAGATATTGAAGAGGACTGGCCCCAGAACTGATCCCTGAGGTACCCCACTTGTGACTTGCATCTCTTCTGACTGTATACCATTTACCACCACTCTCTGTTTTCTGCCCATCAACCAGTTTGCCACCCAGTTGACCAACTTCTGACCCACCCTGAGCCTACCCAGCTTATTTATCAATCTTCTATGTGGAACAGTGTCGAAAGCTTTGCTGAAGTCAAGGTAAGCGACATCAACTGCTCCCCCTTGGTCCACCACTCTGGTTACCCAGTCAAAGAAATATCTGAGATTAGTTTGACAGGACCTTCCTTTTGTAAACCCATGCTGTCTTGGATCCTGTGCCCTTATGGATTCCAGGTGTTGCACTATCCTTTCCTTAAGGAGTGCCTCCATAGTCTTGCCCACTACTGAGGTAAGAATGGCTGGTCTGTAGTTTGCTGCCTCCTCCCTTTTGTTGATATGGTAGGACAGTGGTACAATGGTATCACAATGGAATTGAAACAAACCATCGTGATACCATGAAAACCTTAATTGTAGTACAGTGGTAATCACAGTGGTATTTCAATGGCAAATGAGTGGTATTACAGTGGTATTCCGAAGAACTTTTTGTAAGGGTACAGCTTTGTAAAAATGGACGAGGAAGTAAATTAAGTAGTATAAAATGAGTAGTGCTATAAAAGCTATTGGCAAAAGAGCCAGGATTATTCTAGATATACTGTTCAAATGTCCGGAGTTGAGGGATATAATGGGGAAATACTGACCTAGTGGGATGAACTACTGACTAACATATAGTTGGGTTTAGATAATATGACAATATTCCAAAAACCTGGGTGCTTGGATTTGCCGGAATCCATTCCATTTGGATTTGGAGGATTCTTTTAATTGAGAGTTAGATTCAGATTATGGCATCTGAATCAGAATTTCAGATTCTGCATCCAAGCCTGCAACTAAAAACTTTCCCCATGCCTAACCTACATACATCTCCATCCCCAAGCTCCCCTAGTACCCTTATTAAGTTGGCTGTCTCTGGAGAGTCTGTTCACTGCCTCCTTGACCTGTGCTGGTGGTCACTGGTCATGGTTTGATTGGTCAAGATCATGCACTGTGGTAGGTCCAGCAGCTCTGTCCTTGTGGTTTCACTTCATCTGGCTCCCTGTGTGTGAGTCAAAAAGAACAGAGTCCATTGCTGTTGGCTATGCCTCTCACCCCCTCTGTTGCACCACCAAGAGACATCAACCCCACCCTGTCAGACTCCCCCCTGAAAGCAATTTTCCCAATCCCTGCCGACTCGAGTCCCTCCCTTGTGGTCCCTCCCAGTCAACACAAGCACCTGTCTATGTCCAGCTTTGTCAGGCTCAGGCAGCAGTCTTCCACTAAGACTGTTCCCTGTGTTGTTGCCTCAATGATTTTAGATTGTCTTCTAGGATATGGGGGGGGAGAGACAACCTGCACTGAACCCTGGAGCAGTCTGCATCTCTGGTGTGGAAGCTAAGTGCTTGGGCAGAGTGCCAACCTAAGAACTGGTAGCCCATCTCCTGCCACTACTTGTCCTAGAATGACAGAGGACTGCGAGGAGTACTGTAGGAGCAGAGCGGATAGCAGCAGAAGAGTCACTTCAAACCTTGGAAATTTAACCCGTTGGTTATGGGTTAAAAAAACAAAACCTGGAGAATCCAGACTGAATAACTGTCCTTTGAATGTAGTTTGTTCAACAGAACAACCTCAATAACCCCTCTAAGCTCTGGAAAGTAATTCATGCCCTTTTCTCTTCTCCAACCCAGTCCCCTCTCCACGTTCTCAAGATAGGTGATAATGCTACAGTATGCCTGACTCTGCTGCAGTTGCCTCATCTTTTAATTCCTTTTTTCACCTCCAGTGGCCAGTCCCTTCACTCTTCCTCCTCCTCCCTCTCTCTTCTCCTCTTTCATTCTCCTTTTCTACCCTATCCTGCTGCCTCCCTCCTCCCTTTTTCTTTCTCACATACTACCCCTGTTGCTACTCTTAAGGTCCTCTTGACTCTAAACCCACTTAAGAGTGGGAGCCTGGATGCTCTTGACCCCAGGCTCCTGCATATCTCTGCTCATGCCATCTTCTTCCCTATCACCTACCTCTTTAACCTTGTGTTCTCCTTATTCTCTGTCCCTAACTCTTGGAAGTTGGCTACTGTCAAGTGTGTGCTTGATGTTAGCACTCTGCCCAAGTGTGTGCTTGATGTGTGGTTGTTGTTGTGTGCCTGGTGTATCCTAATTTTTCTTACTCTACTGTTATATTGTAGCTAGTTATGTGTAGAGGTGTGCAGGTAGAAAGGCTTACTTACTCGGTGGACTTCTTGTGTTTGCTCCACCCCTTTTGGGTCTCCATTGTTTTACCGACAGGCGCTCAGCGCTGTTGAGCTAAGTCCTAAAGGGGTTCAGCAACTACTGCAGTGAGGTCCACAGTATGGTAAATGGGGGCAAGATTGGGGTAGTACAGACTAGGAGACGCCCAGGGAGGAGAAAGTGCCAGGACAGAGGACCATTATACCTAGTGCCCCTCCCTAGGACCCTACCAGATGTCACCAGGCAGCAGGTAGTGCATTCTGCCTGCTCGGTTCATCCCCTTCAGGCCGTTCTTTGTAATGCAAGATCAATGAGGAATAAGATCACGGTGATCGAATCTTTCATTGCTGATTCCTCAGCTGATCTTGTCTGCATCACCAAGACCTGGTTGGGCGATGATGCTGGACCTGTGCTGGCAGCTTCTGTTCTTCCCGGGTACTCAGTCTTGCATTGCCTGATGAGGGACAGTAGAGGGGGTGTGGTGGCCATCTGCTTTAGATCTGCCCTGGGCTTCACCGCATTCCCATTGCAAACATCAGTATCCTTTGAGTGCGTGGTCACTAAATGTGCATCAGGAGTCAATGGCAGAATAGTTCTCATCTACCAGTCACCAGGTGGGAGTCTATTTCTGCAGGAGCCAGCAGACTTCATTGCAGGCAGGTGTTGGAGTACCCTAGGATTCTTGTCCTGGGGGACTTCAATGCCTGGGTAGATGATGAATCCTGTCTTTTTGGACAAGAACTTCTTTAGCTGATGTCTCAGCTGGGATTGTCTCAGGCTGTTGCCTCTGGGACACATACAATTGGCCACACTCTGGACCTGGTCTTCTCACTCAGACTTGACATTATGGCGATCAAGGTTGATCCAGTCACTTGGTTGGATTATCATGTGGCTGAGTTCCAGTGTGGGGCCCCTGCAAGTTAACCCCCTTGCAGAGTTATTCCAGTATTGTCCGAAAAACAAATTGGGGTCTCGCCAACTCCAAGAGTCACAGGTTGTCTTGAACTTGATACTAGCCTGTCCTCAGGGTCCAGAAGCTGGGGTCAAGGCTTATAATACAGCCTTGGCTGAGGCACTGAATCTGATTGCATCTTTCCATGTAGCCCCTTGACCTCCCGGAGTCACTCACCCTGGTATTGTGTTGAGCTACACCAGCTGAAGACTAAGGGGCTTAAGTTAGAGCATTCCTGAAGGCAGTTACACTCTGAGAAGGACATGTTGGAGTTGCTACTCCACTATTTGGAGTATCAGTGGGCAATTGATCTTAAGAAGACCAAATTTGCGTCACCATCAATTGCCATGGCAAGAAATTGTCCAGCTGCGCTGTTCCGTACTGTTGACAGCTGGCTAAATCCCTCCTGTCTCCAGTCTGGGACAGCATTTTCTGTAGAAAAGTGCAAGCAGTTTGGGCAGTTTTTTGCTGACAAAGTAGCCTCTATCAGGGCATGTATTACCTTCTCTGATCCAATTTTTACTGGAGATGATCAGTTTGCTGGTGAACATCGTCTGCCATGTTGGACTGAGTTTCAGCCGGTTTTGGCAGATGAAGTTCTTCTGGTACTCACCAGCATGCATTCCACCACCTGTGCCCTGGACCCGGGTCCAACGTGGCTTGTCATCAGCAGCTTGGATTTCCTGGGACCAGTGTCTGTCAAGATCATCAATGGGTCATTAAGTGAGGGAGTTTTTCCTGCATCTCTGAAAGAGGATGTAGTGAGACCCCTCCTTAAAAAAAACATCTATGGACCCTGACATTCTTGCAAACTATAGGCCCATCTCCAATCTTCCCATTTTAGGGAAGCTTATTAAGAAGGTGGTGGTTGACCAACTGGTTGCACGCCTGGAGACATCATCCATCTATGAACCTCTTCAGTCAGGTTTTCGGCCATGGCACAGCACTGAGACAGATTTAGTCTGGGTGGCACATGATCTCTTCATGGCGAGGGACCAAGGGCATTGTATCATTCTGGTGCTCTTGGACCTATCCTCAGTATTTGACATGGTTGATCACAGGGTGCTGTTGGATCATCTGCGTGACTATGTGGGTGCTACTGGTGCAGTTTTGCATTGATTTCACTCATATTTAACCAGAGGATCGCAGCGCATGGGCCTAGGAAATTTTTCCTCAGGTTCTTTCACGCTACCTTGTGGTGTTCCACAGTGTTCCATCTTGGTGCTCCTGTTGTTCTTCATGTACATGCTGCCACTGGGAGAGATCATTAGGTGGTACAATCTGGGGTTTCACTGCTATGCAGAAAATACCCATTTTTACCTGTCTTGTGTCCCTGATGATCTTTCCACCCCAGATAAACTGAGTCATTGTTTAGCCAAGATAAATGACTGGATGTCTGCTAACTGGCTGTGTCTCAGCCCTGGCAAGACAGAGAATATAGTGATCGAGCCAGGTCATGGGGGTATTTTCGCTGACGGGAGACTACCACCCCTTGTGGTTGATGGTTGTCCCCTGTTGGTGATAAAGGTGGTCAAGGATCTTGGCATTATTCTTAATGGTCAGCTTGACCTTGAAAAACAGGTCTCGTAAGTCATTAGGGCCAACTTTTTCCATCTTAGGAATATTACCAGGATCCGTCCATTCCTGACTCCTACTGGCCTGGCTATCCATGTCTTTGTTACTAGCCGATTTGATTACTGTAACGCTCTGTACCTAGGGCTGTCTGGAGGTTTGATGCATCACCTGCAGCTAGTGCAGAATGCTGTTGCCAGGATGTTGATTGGCACCTCTATGAGGGATCATGTCACTCCTATCCTGCGCCCTCTGCACTGTCTGCTTGTGAGTGCGCGCATCACCTTCAAGATAGGATTGTTAACATACAAGACGCTATACAGTCTGGGACCTGACTACCTTAAAGGGCTTCTGAGTCCATACTTTCCTATCCGCTCCCACCGCTGCACTGAAGCTGGCTTACTAGTTGCACCATCCTCTTGTTTAAAAAGATCAGGATACAAGACCTTTGGGGTGGCTGCACTGCTCCTGTGGAATGCTCTTCCACCATATATTAAGGCTGCCAGCTTGGTGGAGGCCTTTAAAATCTCTCTTAACCCTTGCATGGCCGCAGACTGATTTGTCAGTCCAAAATTCCTATACATTCTAATTCTGTTGGCAGCCTAAGGGTTAAAGCTTATTTATTTGATAAAGCTTTTAATCTGCTCTGAATTAATTTGTTCTGCGGTTGTTTTATTGCATTTTATTGGTATTTTGTTAAGCGCTCTGAGGCCTTGGATAGGACGCTATATAAATAAAATTTGCCTTGCCTTGTCTCTTCCTAAAGGAGGTGATCTGTCTTTCCCTAGTAACTTCCATCTTATCTTTCTCCTCCCCACACTGGCTAAACTCCAGGAACATCTTGTTCTTTCCCAACTCTTCCCTTTTCTTGACTCTGCCTCCTTCACTGCTTTCCAGTCTGGTTTTGGGAAGTCCAGCTCCACCTCTCTCCTTTGGCTCACTGATACTGTCCTCTGTGGCATAGATCAGGGCCTTGTTACCACCATTTCTGTTGATTTAGCTGGAGCTTTTGATACTGTTTTCCTGGACAAGTTACAGGCTGCTGGACTCGCTATCTCTTAAGTGGAGTGGTTCCACTCCTATCATGAGGGAATGTCACAAACTGTCTGTATTGGAGACTTCCTTTCTCCTCCACTCCCAGTTAGCTGGAGTAGGGAAAATGGACCGGGTCATGGTCTTTGGTGACTCTATTATAAAGGAGGTGCATTGGCTTAGGAAAGGGGATGCCTATAGGAGGAAGTCTGTCTTCAGCGAACCAGGGTTGAAAGAAGGAAGGGGGATGCAAAAAATTAAGGAGTGCATAATGACTGTGGGGGGGGCAAGCTGCACATAGTATTACACTTGGGTACAAATGATCTGTCGGGCAATGAAGTAGAAGTGGTTCAAAACAGATTCAGGGAACTGGCCAGAGGCTGCAGAGAGAAAGTGAACTCACTGCCATTTTCTACGGTCTTGCCGGTCCCTTGTGCCAGTACTGCTAAGCAACAACATATTAGGGAATTCAATGACTGGATCAGGGATTAGTGCGAGAAGGAAGGGTTCATCTGCATTGGGGAATTGGGTGGATACATGGGCGGATGAGGGACTATATTCAAAGGGCCGACTACATATAAATGAGATGCGCTAGGGCACTGAGGAGATGACTACAAGGTTACATTGACAGGGTCATAGGAGGGGATTTAAACTAGGAGAGGGGGAGTACAAGACTAGGATAAGGGGGCTGGACAAAACTGGAGAGCATTGCCTAGCTAGCACTCTCCGAAGAAAGGGGTGGGGGGTAGGAAACAATAGAATATATAATATATAATAATAATAAACTTTATTTTTAAAGCGCCTTTCTATAACCAAGTCGCTGTACAACTTAAAACATATAAAATCCAATAAAACTTAAAATCCATACAGCAAGACAACCAGGTAGATAAATATCTTAAAAAAATAATAAGAAGAAGAAGACGAAGAAGAAAAGGGGAGGGGAAGGGATTTGGTGCAGAGGAATGTCCACAAATGGCAGAAGTGTGGGTAACAAACTGGTTGACCTGGAGGCCATGATGGTGGATGAAAACTTGGATTTAGTGGCCATAATGAAGATCTGGTGGACGGAGCACCAGACATAGAAAGTAGTTATCCTGGGGTATAGACTTTTTAGGAAGGACATGACTGGTAGAAAGGGGTGGTGGTGGTGGTGGGGGGGACACACTATACATGAAGGACGACATAAAGGTGATGGAAGGGTAGGGAGAACTAGGGGATGCAGAGGTCTGGTTGGTCATGCTGGAAAAACATTCAGGTGCAACAATAAGGCTGGGTGTGATCTACAGGCCTCCTACGCAGGGTGAGGAAGTAGACAAGAAATTGATGTAGGCAGTGCACAATATGGCACACAAGGAGGAAGTTCTACTGGTGGGAGACTTTAATCTCCCTAATGTGGACTGGGAGATCCTGTCAGCATCATCAGCACAAAGTAGGGGAGTTACTGGTCAGGGAACCCACTAGAGGAGGAGCAACTCTGGATGTGGTTCTGGCAAATGGAGAAAGTGTAGCACATGTAGCAGTGGGGAACAGTCTGGGGTCAAGCGACCATAGGGCAGTAACATTCTGGATAAGGATGGGGATGGAAGTAAGTTGAACTTCCACAATGGAACTATACTTCAGACGGGTGGACTTCAATAAAATCAGGAAGATCTTCAGGGAGGAAATGGATTGTAAGAGGGAATTGGATGATGTGGAGAAACTGCGGGGGTTAATTAAGAGAGTAATATTTAGAGCCACATACCACTGCATTAGGAAATTAAGTAAGAGAAAAAGAAGGAAGATGCCACTCTGGTTCACCAGGGCGGTAGCAAGGACAATAGGAGAAGGGAAAAGGGCATTCAAGACAAATAAAAGAACACAGAGAATGGAGTACAGGGAGGCATACAGGCAAAAGCTGAGGGTGGCAGGGCATACAATTAGGAGAGCAAAGGCAGATGCAGAGGAAAGGATAGCAAGGGAAGCCAAGAGGGGGGAATAAAGTGTTCTTCAAGTATGTTAGTGAGAGAAGGAAATAAAGCAGGGGATAGTGATACTTAGAGGGGGGGGAGGAATTCCAGTTGAAGTTGACTTTGACAAGGCGGACTTGCTGAATAGGTTCTTCTGTTCAGTTTTTATGGTGGAAATGGAGTGTAAGGGGCCAGAGTTGAAAGGAAAAGGCAAGGAAGGTAGGAGGGGTGGACTCTAGCCTGTGCACAGAGGACAGGGTAAGAGAGGAATTGGGAAAGTTGAAGGTAGATAAAGCCATGGGCCCAGATGCCTTATATCCTAGAGTGCTCCGGGAGCTATGAGAGGAGCTGGCAGCACCATCGACTAAGCTATTTAATGTGTCACTGGACACAGAAAGGTTTCTGAGGGACTGGAAAAGTGCAAATGTGGTGCCACTATACAAGAGTGGCAATAGGGAGGAGATGGGAAATTATCATCTGGTCAGCCTTACGCCAGTGGAGGGTAAGGTTATGGAGGCACTCAGAAAGGAAAGAATGGTCAACTACCTTGTGGACAGTGGTCTGCAGGACAACAGGCAACATGGGTTCACTGAGGGTATATCGTGCCAGACAAACCTGAAATAATTTTTCGACTGGGTGACAAGGGTGGTCGATTAGGGAGGGGCAGTGGACATGGCCTATCTGGACTTCATTAAGACCTTCGACTCTGTCCCTCACAGGAGGCTGGTAAATAAGTTGAATAGTTTAAGGGTGGGGCCAAAAAAAACAAGATGGGTGGAGAATTGGCTTAGCAACAGATGCCAGAGGGTGTTGATAAAGTGGGTGCACTCTGGAGAGGAAAGGGTGACAAGTGGGGAGCACCAGGGGTCAGTATTGGGGCCCATCCTTTTTAATGCCTACATCAGTGATATTACAGAAGGTCTGAAGGGGAAGGTGGACCTATTTGCGGATGATACGAAGACTTGCAATAGGGTGCACATGTTGGAGGGGGAAGAGACAATGTGGGAGGAATTGAAAAACCTGGAGGTGTGGTTGGAAAGTTCTCAGTTAAAATTTAATGCGAAGAACTGCAGAATAATGCACATAGGTCACAATCTTAAAACCTTACTCCTTGCTTTGGATTGCAGTCCACTGAGCTGGCCCCTTTGTTCATCCCCAGACACTGCACCACAAAAGGTGCTAGTGATTTTGCCTGCCATGCCCCCAAATACTGGAACTCCCTTCCACTAACCTTGCTCCAATCAACATCCCATGCGTCTTTCAAAAAAGGGTTATGTACTTATCTTGAATCTTCCCACATATGCTCATGTTTTAAAACTCCCTAGCTCTTGTCATCCCTGTCTTATCCCTCCTCTCTGATTTGCCTCCCTAAACACTCTGCACTTCGCATCTTCTATTATCCCCCCCAAGTTAACTGCACAATTCCCCTATTAGTACTGGAAACGATCATTCTGTCATGTCGTCTCCTCCTCAAGGAAATCTGTGGTGATAATTTAGCTATTGTATGGCTCCTGGTTAGTTTATTTTTTTCAACCTGCTTGTAAACTGTTGCAAATGATTTCTGTTGAACCTGTATTTGTGTGCCACTCCATGTTAGCAAACACCTGCTTGTAAACTGTTATAAATGACTTTTATTGTACCTGTATTTGGCATGTCTTTCTTGTATTATTGTTTTGTATCCTCCTGGGTCGTGCCTGACAATAGTCATTGCTATGGCTAGGACACTTACCTGATTAACAAAAACTAAAATAAAATAACCTGACAGCCACATATGCATTGGGTGGCAAGAAAATTGTGGCCCTCGCAGCTCGGTGGGTGGTAGCCCTAACACTAAATTTTCTAACTGGGGGTTAACGTTAATAATAAAATTTTCATTACTTCCTGCTGAATTCTTGACCAGTACTCTATCAATAGAGGGCAAGACCAAAAATATGATAATGCGTCCCTCTTTCTCCGCATTGCCTCCAACAATGGTCTTACGAATGTGATCCAAAACGTTTAGAAATTATAGGGGTTATGAAGAATCTAGTACATATTTTCCATCAGAATTCTCTCTAGGATTGTGAATATGTGGTTTTGTGTATACCCCCTCACACTTTAAGGCAACACTGCTGTGACAATGAATAAACCATTTCTGTTTCCCATTTGTCTTGCATAGATTCTCTAGCCACTTGACCATCCCTCGTCTTTTAAAAGGGAGTAGACTTGTGCAATAAAATGTTTAGTATCCATTGTATTACTTCTATTTCTTAATATGAGTAACCCCTATGGAAGGCACTTGTACAATCCCTTGAGTGCTTATATCTGTAACAATATAATGTATGGGCTGTAAATGTAAAAAATAGTAAAAATCTGAATTTTGTAACCGAAATTCCATCTTTAAAGCATCCAAGGATTTTGAATTTCCCTCGCCATCTAATAGTCGTGTCAAGAATAATAACCCATTCTGCTCCCAAGATTTAAAATTAAGATCTCCATGACCCCCCCCCAATACTCTAGATAAGAATTTCAGAGAAATGAACCTCCACACCAGGGTTGGTACTTCACATCTTTATCTTACTTTTAACCACAGAAGCAGAGTACATCTAGTCCATCTATTCTTAATGTCTGAACTATTTTGGGTTGTAACAATCCAAGGTAAAAACCTAAGTGGAATGTATGGGTGGGCTCCCTCTTCCATCTTTGGCCATCCACCCACATCATTTTTTGTTAACATCTTTAATATTGGGAGTATCTGGGCTGCATCTTAATATTTCTCTAGATCTGGAAGTCCCCATCCCCCTTGGGATTTTGGATCCATCAATAAATAGTGCCTAATCCTGGGTTATTTTCCCACCCAAATGAGCTGTGCTATTTTTTTCTTTAGCTCTTTCCATTCTTTCACATGTATAGGGATAAATAGTGTTGGAAATAAGAATAAACAAGCATTTGTCAATGGTGAATGTTGTCTCGCTGGCATTGGCATTGGTAGTGCCAGAGTTAGAGATGTATAATAGGAATGGCAGTGAAGTATTGAAGTGACGTCAACCCCACCCTCACCCTGTAGAGACCGATAGGCATTGGGGTGTGCCTTTGTGTGGTCAGCTGTAATGCTTATGCCATTGTACCTCACCCTACCCTGTAGACACTGACAAGTGTTGTGGTGTGCTTTGGGGTTTTTGGGTGTAATACTTACCCCATTCCATAAGGAAATATGCTGAGGTGGGTGCAGTATGGGAGAATGGGGTGAATTTTGAGGCCAAACAGTGCAAGGCACACCACAATGCCTGTCACTGGATGGGAGTGGGGGTGGAATGGCATGAGCATTATAGCCGATGATCCCAAGTCTCACCCCTGACGCCTGTCAGTCTCTACAGGGTGGGGTGCAACAGTTGGAAACCCTAACACCATAGGCGTGTGTTGGTATTTTCACTCAAAATTTTCAACATGGACTTTTTGTGAGCCCACCTCATGAAAAGCAGCACAATCAGTTTGTTAGCTGAAAGGTGGTTTTGCACAGCGGCTATACCATTTGGTGACACAGGGATGAAAACACATTTTGGGCAGGATGTGGAAAATGACAGCTGTATTGTTCATGAGGAGGCGTAAAAAAATGGCAACACTGAAAATATGAAGTGAAAATATGAAAAATTGGTGAAGTCATGAGCATGCATAGAAACTGCGCAACACACGTCCATAACCCAATTATTTTTGGGAGTTTGTTAGCCACATTTTCAACATAGGTATTTTGGGACCTCCCCTCATGAACAGTGGCACTGTGATTTTGTTAATCTGTCCCAAAAGTTGATTTCCCACAGCAACCACGCCATTGTGTGCCACAGGTGTGGAAACACATTTTGGGCAGGATGTGAAAAATGACTGCTGTACTGTTCATATGGAGGTGTGAAAAATGCAAGTGTTGAAAATCTGGCATGGAAATATTGTAAATTTGCGAAGTTACAAGGCTGCATGGAAACTGCGCAATGTACGCTTGTAACACAGTCATTTTATGGACTTTCGGCACCAAATTTTCAACATAGGCGTTTTAGGACCGCTGCTCATGAACAGTATCACCGTCATTTCCTAAAACTGTCCCAAAAACTGATGTCACACAATGACTGCGCTATTCAGCGCCAGATGTGCAAAAACACATTTTGGCCAGGATATGTAAAATGACAGCTATACTGTTCATCAGGAGGTGTGGAAAAATCCCAATTTTGAAAATCTGGAGTGAAAATATTACAAATTCACGAAGTTATGAGTGTGCATGGAAACAGCGCAATGCACGATCGTAAAACAGCCATTTTGGGGATTTTTTTCACCAAAAGTGCAACATAGGCTTTTTGAGACCCCCCCTCATGAACAGTGGCACTGTTGTTTCATTACTCGGTCCCAATTGGTGATTCCATGCAGTGACCACAAAGTCACCTTTCGGGACTGAATAATGCCATGACAGTGACTGAATTCATGAGGAGGGGTCCCAATAAACCCATGTTGAAAATTTGTTGCAAAAATTCCCAAAAATGCCTGAGACATGCACCAAAGTTGAAAAAAAAACATATTTATGCCATTATAAGGCTTACCAGCATTTCTTCAGTTTGCAGTCGGCTTTGAAGAGTACAGATGTGTTCCCGGTCCATCAAAGATCGTCACGCCAGATTCCAGAGGTAAGTATGGGGTGAGGGGGTGTGGGGAGGCAGGGTACACAGAGGGTGGGCACGGGTTGTAGGAGGGGGCAGGGAGACTGCAAGGGACCGTTTTCTTTTTTTACAGGGTACAAAATAAAAACCATTGTGGGATGGTTTTTATTTTTCAGGGGATTTGGCACGCTGGGGTGGGCTCTCAGCATGCCACCTAAGTGTTTTGGGGAGATGCTGTGCTGACAGGTGATTGGGCACCCCCATCAGCACATAGTGAAAGCGGGGGGTAAGAGCCGAGGGGCATCCTTTATCACCGTGCGTTACGGTTCATTACCAACTCCCCTTACCATTCGCACCACTGTGACTTATATGCAGCTGTTGGTTGGACATCCCTCACTACTAGACGCCTGCTCCATGCTGGGCTATGGACTCTTAAACTGCTCCTGCAGAAATTGCCACGCTATCTCTCTTCCTTATTAGTATCTCACATAGTGCATACTGGGTAGAAAATCTGACTTTATGCTTGACATACCAAGGACGCGGACTTCCTTCGTAAACGATGCTGTGCATATGCCCTTCCTCCATTTGAACCAATTACAAACCATACTGAAACTAACTAGCACAGTTTCAATAAACTTCTACAAATCGATAAGTTCAGCCAAAATAAAGACACCTGTAACTGTCATTAAGTCTCTTCCTTCCCCATGTGTGCCATATTTATCCACTGGTAAGGTATAATTGATTTGTCATATTAACTGCTTTCCTTCCCTTCTACTCCTGGCTTTATCTTTGCTTCGCCTCCACTGCTACTCTAGCAAATCTCTCTCCCTCCCATATCAATTGTAGACTGTTGTTTGTCCTTGCTGCCAAAATACTGTTTATTTGATTTGATTTGATTTGATTAAATCAAATCACACCAGTCATCATGTTTCATTTATCAGTATCGACCTATAATTCGCTTCCTGTCTCATATCAATGTTTACCACCTGCGGTCACCTATGTGGTACCCTTGTATGTATATCCAGCCTGCATCATGTAACGTGTATTTCATGTATATACTGTTATTACCTATCTGTGTTTGTACTTTAAGTGTTTATGTCACAGGACCTCCTTGTGAATGAGCTTGCTCAATGGAGTTTTCCTGCAATAAACTTGAACTTGAACTTGAGGGGGATTGGGCACCCCCTTTGGCACATAAACAAATGGGGGGTGCATTATGCCAATAGAGTGGGCTCCCCATCGGCACATACATTGGGGCAGGGCATGCCGACAGGATTGGGCACCCCTGAAGTTGGCATTATGGCAGGCAGTGTGCCGCCATGTTAAATTTTTTTCTGACCAGGGAAAGCACGTCGGGAGTTCCGCTGCGTATGACGAGCTTTGCTCGCATTGCAGCAGACTTTTTCTTAGATGTGCTTGCCACATTATGTTTGCATGGTGTGGTGCCAGCATGCAGGCTTATTGGGGAATGAGGGACGCACCTACTGATTTGCCCAATAGTGACCGTGACTCCAAATCTGCTACTACCGCAATATGTTGGCTACGCATATGTGAACTAACATAAAAATGGGGTAAAACATTAATTTTTATTGTTTTAGTTCTATTAACAAAACTTAACGGCAATGTTTTCTGCTGATTCAGGTCTTCATAGATTTGGTGTGTCAGGGCTCCATAGTTACAAGCATATAGAAGGTTAAGGTGCAATAGGATCTGGATCTCTAAATATCTGACTTTCCCCTTAACCCATCTATAAGGAAGTGATTTCCTTACATTCTGATTTACTACACCAGCTACAACCAATATTTCTCATTTATCAGTGTTGATTTTAAACCCCGATAAACTACCAAATCATGAACTAAATTGTAAAATAGGGGAAATGATTTCTCAGGGTCTGACCGGCAAATCAAAGTATCTTCTGCATATAGGGATATTTTGTTAACATGGCCATTAATTGTAATTCCCTGGATGTCCTCTGTTTGATGTATAGCTTCATCAAATGGTTCCATGCTGATGGCAAACAACAATGGTGAGAGAGGACACCCCTGTTGGGTCCCTCTTTATATTGATTTTACTGGATAATGTTTCATTAACCCAAACCTGCACAGAAAGGTGATTATATACAGTAACATCGATATCCAATTTAAGAAGCCCTTGCCCAACCCCAGGTGTTCCAAAATTAGTTAAATAAGCCCAGTTAAGGCAGTCAAATGCTTTTTCTGCATCTAAAAAAATAGTCAACTGGCGAAACAAGTATTATAGTTATGGGACAGGACATTTAATAATCTGCGGATGTTATCTGTTAAATAGTGATGGGGTATAAAGCATGTTCGGTCTAAATGGATCAAAGAAGCTATGTGATTCTGTAGGCATTTCACTAATATTTTTGTCAGAATCTTTAGGTCTTGATTTAAAAGTGATATAGGATGATACGCCGAGCATTTATCTAATGGTTTACTGGCTTTAGGTATAACTGTTATTATGGCCTCTTGCCGTATTTGAGGGAGAGTCTTCACTTCTACACAAGTATTAAAAACATCAGTTAGAATGGGGACCAAGGTATCTATAAATGTAACATAAAATTCTATATTGTACTCATCTGGGCCTGGAGAGTTCCCCTGTTTAAAGTCTCTAATAGCGAGCTCTACCTCCTTTGGGGAAATGGATGCATCCAGATTCTCCTTTGCCTCTTGATTCACTTTGGGCAGATTTAATTTATCAAGAAATGCCTTTGTTTGGATACCAGTCTCAGCTGGGGGCCTAGTTTCTCTGTATAAATCCTGATAATCATTTTTAAAGCCTTTGACTATATCTGCAGGAGTTGTTCATTTGTCTGCTGGATTTTTATCATTACTAATATGTAAAACTGTCATATCAGCCGCCATTTTAGCAGTCTGAGAGAAACCAGTCGAGCAGCTTTGCCCCCACCTCATAATATTTGTGATTTGCAAAATGCAAGGTTCCCTCTGCCTTTTTGTCCTCAAATAAGCAAAGGTCTCCTCTGGCTTTTTCTAAGGCTTGCCATTTTAAGCTATTCTTAGGTTATTTTTTATACTTCATCTCTAAATCTCCTGACTGCTGTTGCCAGCCTAACCTGAGTTAACTTGACCAATTTCTTTTTACCCGAAGCATGACTGATTAATTCCCCTTCGATTACTGTCTTTATGGTTTTCCACCATGTTATAGCAGAGCATTCTGAATTAAGCTCTGAGTTATAGATTTCTTTAATCTTGTCTGCTAAAATATTAACTAACTGATAATCATTAAGTAATGATACATTTAGCCTCCATAAAGTTCTTGTTTTATTGAATCTAGAGGTATAGTACATAGACACCGTGGCGTGATCAGAGTTAGAAATAATATGAATATTAGAACCATCACTATTATACAGAAAGGTGGAATGCCACAAGGTTCTGTGCTGGGTCCGGTGTTGTTTGGGCTATTCATATCGGATATCTCACATGGAGTTGGGAGCAGGATTAGTCTGTTCACAGACTAAGATGCGGGCAGTAGTGGATGATGTTGAGGGGTGTAATGAACTACAGGGGGACCTAACCAAACTGGAGGAGTGGTCTGCGAAGTGGCAGCTGGGCTTCAATGTGAAAAAGTGCACGGTTATGCAGTTCAGGGCCAAGAACCCGAGGAGGGAATATTGGTTTGGGGATGAGGCTGGGGGACCACTGAGAAAGAGAAGGACTTAGAGGTGATGATAACAGACAGCATGAACAACTCTGCCCAGTGCAGGAAATCTGCTGGTAAGGCTAACAGGATGCTGGAGTGTATTGCAAGGAGATTTTCACCAAGACATAAGGAAGTGATCCTGCCCCTCTATAGGTCCTTGGTTAGGCCACACTTTGAAGTACTGTGTGCAGTACTGGCATCCACACCTGAAGAAGGATATTAGACTGCTAGACAGGGTGCAGTGTAGGGTGATAAAAATGATACGGGGGATGGAAGGCAAATCCTATGAGGACAGACTGAGGGATCTGGGTTTGTACACCCTAGAGGAAAGGAGGGATAGTGGGATATGATTGAAATGTTCAAGTACTTGAAGGAGATCAACAAATCTGGCAATGATGGGTTATTTTAGTCTAAGGAAGAGAAGGGACATGAGAAGGCATGGGCTAAGATTAGAAGGGGCAGATTTAGGAGGGACATGAAGAGACATTATTTCATGGAAAGGGAGGTGTCAGAATGGACTGCCCTACCAAAGGAGTTGGTATTGTGCAAGACAGTGGGCCATTTCAAAAGGGCATGGAACAGAGCACGGGGGGAATCTGGGTAAGTAGTGCTGAGAATATCCAGGAGGTGAGAGGGGGAGAGGGGGTGGGGCAGCTGCAATCTAGGTGTGCTAGCTGCGCACTCAAGCAGACTTGATAGACCATGAGGCCTGTTTCTGCTGGCAGATTCATATGGTCATATGCATGTAATATGATTTCTGGACTGGTGAGTAAAAAGTATAGTCCCTCTCTTGAGGGTGTTGTGATCTCCAAATGTCTACAAATCCTACCTCATGAATGAGGGCTAACAAAGATTTTGTGGCTGTTTTTATTAGTCGCTGCACACTGAGAAAACCTGTCCAGCTTAGGATGGCTCACGCAATTAAAATCTCCACCCAGCAGGACCTGTCCCAGGGTTAATTCTGCAATCTTACCAAAGATTTCCTTAAAGAATACAGATGCCCCCTATTCAGTGCATAAATATTTATCAGGTGCAATGGCTGTCCATGAATCATCCCTGAGACTCTGACATATCTACCCAGGTTATCTGATTCAATGTGAGACATTATAAATGGGCATCCTCATTTAATTAAAATAAGTACCCCTGACTTCTTACCTCCCGGTCTAGAAGCTGCCACCACTTGCCCCACCCAAGATCTGCAAAGTTTGAGGTGTTCAACCTCAGTCATATGTGTCTCTTAAAGACATGCAATGTCTCATGCCATCCATTTTAGTTCAGAAAATATCTTGGTACGCTAAGCTAAACTAGAGAATGGATTCCTTTCACATTATAGGAAATGATATGTAATTTACCCATCATGCAAAAGTCTGATATCTATCACAATACACTTACAAGCCATTCCCAGTCCTCAGATGTAAATAAGGAAGGCAGCCCGTGAGTTACTCTGTGTGATACCCGAAGCCAATCTCCATTAGCTCCAATTTGGTCACTCCAAAAAACAGCACTGCCACAGTGAAGCCAACAAGCCAACACTCCCATATCATAGCAAAAAGAAAAAAAAAAACTTCAAATCATAGAGTTGCCCAGCCCCTCTTAACCTCAAATACAGTTTAGGCAGGGGTAAGTATGGTTGAAATGGACAAGAACCATAACAGCAAAAGAGTTTAGCCACCTCCCTTCCCCCCATTCCCTTGAGAATCAGTAGTTTCTTCTGTCATGAAAACTCCACCATTTTCTAAAATATACGTATACTGATTGCCCTTAATCTCATCCATGTCTTTCAAAATTTTTCTGAAGCAGAGGGGAGGTGTAAGTCCTTTTAACACTCTGTTACAGTATTAAAGTAAAATTAGAGACCCATCATACACCTTTTCCCCAAAATCAGTTCATCAATGGATCCACCCTTGAGATTGTAAGTTCTTTCCACTATCTTGGGATACAGCTTGACCAAAATCTTGATCTGAAGCAGCATATCCAGGAGTCGTGTAAGAATGCCAACTGTAAGCTTGGTGCTGCCTACAGGAAGAACTTTATGCTCACACCCACCGCCAAACCTGCTATTGCCAGGGGTATCCTATTACCCACTCTGTCTTATTGTACACCTATCCTCACCATGGCAAATAAAACTGTTCTACAGAAATGGGACACCACCTACAATAATGTCTGTAGATATGCAGCTAAAGTACCACGTCTGACGCACCATTGCCAACTATACAAAGGGTTAGGTTGGCTATCCCCTTCCTCCACGAGGCTATATTACCTTTTCAGCCTATCAGACTCCATAATCAGAGTGTCAAAACCTGCCACATTGTCTGAACTACTCCAACCTGTAGTACCATCATGTGACCTGAGGTCGTCAGACAAGTCTTTTTTATCAGTTCCCCACTGCCGTACCTCCAAGGGTGCTGGTGCCTTCAGGTGTGCTGCCCCTCTTGCCTGGAACTTACTGCCTATGGATCTGAGAAGTGCTCCATCACACCTAGCCTTCAAGTGGAGACTTCACTCGTACTTCTACTCTAAGGACCATTGCACTTGTTTTGATCCCACTTAAGCTTTGTAACCTGTCTAAATCAATCCTCCCTTGCCATATACTCAATAGCCTACCTCCCCTCGATTGCTCTGTCACCTGGTTTGTCTGATTGCACTTTAATGAACTGTCTATAAGACTGCCTGCACTTACAATGTAATGCTTACAAACCTCTCATATGGACACTCTATTCCGAATGTTTGCTGCCTAATTGCCTTAACGTTGTAATAGGTATAGTATTCTGACCTTTTTTACTGCATATCCAACATTGTTTATTCTCTTCTGATTTTGTGTATAATTATGACATAATCCTTCTTTTGTTTTATCCTTCTTCAGTTCTACTGTGTAGTACTAAACCATAAGATATATCTAATTGTTAATGGGTACTGGTCCCTCTTGCTTTCCCTCTCCCCTTCCCTCTCACTCCTCTCCCCCTCAGTCCTACCTGGTCTCAGTTCCAAAACCCCTTTTGCTCCTTTCCCGCCAACCCGTGTCTAGCTGCACTTTAACGTATACGTCTCTATGCCCAGCTGAGTTCCAGTTCCATAGCTCCGGGTCTTTTTAGCGCCCTTTTCTGCAAAAGCTGTAACTAGCCGTACTTTGCCACACGAGTCCCTGAGCCCAGCCGAGTTTTAGTTCCACAGCCCCGGGTCTTCTTAGTGCCTTTTCCTGCTAAAGCCATAATCGCGCCGCTCCTTGCCGTACGTGCCTTCAGCCTAGCCGCCTCTCCTGATCCAGCTCCATTGCTATTGGATCCCTTTGTCCTTCCATAAATGCTGCACTTGAAATTGTGTCCCTCAGCTCCTCCTTGCCCTTACCCTCTGGCGTCATCCTCTTGCTCTTAACACTCTTCCCCCCACCTGATGTTATCTAGCCGTACTTTGCCATATCGTCTTTGTGCCCAGCGAGTTCTAGCTCCATAGCCCGGGTCCTTTTTAAGGCGCCTTTTCATAAAAAGCCGCAACTAACCCGTTCTTACGCCGCGCAGGTCCCTAGGCCAGCGGGTTTTAGTTCCACAGCCCCAGGTCTTCCTACTGCCTTTTCCCACTAAAGCCATAATTACGCTGCCCCTTGCCGTATGTGCTTCAGCCTAGCCGCCTCTCCTGATCCGGCTCCGTTGCTATTGGATCCCTTTGTGCCTTCCCACTAAACGCTGCACTTTGAAACTGTGTCCCTCGACTCCTCCTTGCCCCTTACCCTCTGGTTTCATCCTCTTGCTTTCTGCAACACTCTTCCCTCCTACTTGCTGTTCATCCCCTTTCCCCTGCTCTGCCATCCCTTGGTTCCATTAGCCCGGCTGTGTATCCCTGCCCAGCACCACAAGGCTGTTAGCTGCTATCTTCCGTCCTTTCGTTCATTACCCCTCCACCTCTCATCAGTTTCACACCCTCCCTTGTTGTCCTAAAATCCCCCTTACCTTCTCTTTCCTCTCTCTCTCTCCCCCTAAATGTGATCTCCTGCCAGTACCCTCTGCCTATTTGAAACCGTATGCCTGCCTTTGAAAATCGTATGTCTGCACTTGTACCACGGTACCGTTGCCTGTATTATGTTAACTAAACTGACCTATTTTGTACTGTAATTGTGTCTCCCAGGTCGTGTCTGAAAATAGTCACCTGTTGGCTAGTGCACCTACCCGGTTAACAAAAACTAAAATAAAAAAAAAAATTAAAAAAAATCTAACACAAAACTCCCCTAATTTTATCCTCATATTATACAAGGGATATCCACTTGATAACTGAAAGTATCTGTCTGCTGCTTTCCACACATGACATGAAGTTTCCAAAATTTGGCGAGTTATCATCACTCCGTTCCCCACCCCATCAATATCACTTCCTTACATCCAGGTCTTTAAACAATACTAAAGTCTCTCCCCAACCTAATATGCATTCCGTCCCTTCTTTCTCCATACCAAAAAGAAAGTGAAAGTCCATTTGTATACCTGCAGTTCTTTTGCCATTTCTCCACAAAGAACAAGAAGAAAAAAAGAGTTGCAGGTCTGGCAGAGTACTTCTTTTATTGCAAACATAGAGTCAAACTCTACCTGTAAAAGCACTATCATTTTACCATATCTGCCATGGTGGGTTTCTCTCCCAATGTTAAAGCAGAAGTGGAATCCATGCACTTAAGCAGTTTAGAGAGGCCTGGTGCAAGTTGTAGACAGGGACAATGGTGGGCTATGCTTCCTTCCCTGTGACGTCAGACTCCATGTCCCAGCCACTAGTTTCTGCTCCAGAAGTTCCATTTCAATATTAGGTATAGTGATCTGCTGCTCCTTTAAAAAGGGTGCTGCTTCCGCCATGGTATTGAAACCTTTAGTCTCTGAATCAAAAAAAAAAACTTTTAGCCTTAATGGAAAGATCAGTTGAGCCCATATATTTTTCTTCTCCTTCAGTTCCCAAATTACTGCTCTCACTTGGTTCCATTTTTTTTGTAGTTCTGTAGAAAAATCATGATAAAAAATATGAGGCTATCTACAAATTTTAAATCCCGATGATGCCAGGCTTCTAATAAAATTTGTTCCTTCTCCTAATATTTCAACATACGAACAACCTAAGAGCATGAGGTCTTGCATTTGGGTCTGTTGGCTTGGGTCTGAGTGAGCGGTGCACCTGTTCCATTTCATGGGAGATGTCAGAAGGCAGAGACAGCATCGTATTGAGGAGATGCTTTATGAAATTGATAGTCATCAGAAAGCCTTCCTCCACACCTTCTTTCACCCCATATATCCGAAAGTTATTTCTTCTACTGCAGTTTTCCATGTCCTCTGTGGTATATGCTACTGTACCTTTAAGATTTACAATGTACAGAGCCAGGATCATGTGACTAGGGGAAGTCTTAGTGTGGAGTGGACATGTTATTGTATTGTGTTGTATGGAGTCTTGTGTGATGCAGTTAATAAATGAAGCAGCTAGAAGCTACTAGAAGTTAATCCAGCATGTGGTCTCAGTCATTCTAAAAAATAAGAACATAACATAACATGGTGTTAGAAGCAGTGAACCAAAAAGTGTCTCAGTAAGATAGCTGAATTTTGCAACAAGAAGAAAAAAAACAAACAAAAAAAAAACAAACCAGAAAATGTAGCAATTCAAGCCACCTGAGCTTTTGGCCCTGCAAGGCAATCTGTCGGAGAACTGGAGAAGATGGGAACAGAGGTTTAAGCTCTACATGGAAGCATCTGATGCAGTTGGAAAATCCCAAAAAATGCAAGTACCAATTTTACTTCATACAATAGGGGAGGAAGCCCTAGAAGTATATAACATTTTCAGCTTTGAAGGGGAAGGTAGTTCTAAAGATGGAGGCACTGTGCTAGAGCGTTTTAAAGCATATTGCAACCACAGAAAAAATGTTGTTTTTGAACACTACAAGTTTTGGGACAGAAAGCAAGCAGAAGGTGAAACTGTTGATCAGTGCCTGACAGAACATAAAACCCTAGCTAAGAACTGCGAGTTTGGTACTATTCTAAACATCATGTTAAGAGACAAAATAATGTTTGGGATTTTGGATGGCAGATTAAAGGAGCATCTCCTGAGAGAGTCGGGCTTAATTTTAGAGAAAGTAGTTGATATTTGCAGAGCTGCAGAGGCCACAAAGACACAGCTCCAAGCCATGACACAGGGTACCTCAGAGAAAGTGCTTCATGCTTTTGCACCACAGAAAAAAGGCACACATCAGGTCATGAGGGCAAGCCAGTATCTTCATAACACAAATGGCACTCAGCTCAGACATGCCATCATTGTGGGCAAATCCATGCACCGCAAAGTTTCCCAGCCTATAGAGAAACTTGCCACAAATGTAAAAAGAAAAATCACTTTACAAAAGTATGTTGTGCATGAACTGAGACCACAAAAAGCAGTAACTTGCATGAAATTAATATGGACAGTATGTTTATAGGACAAATAACACGTGCAGAGCAAGTGCAAAAAGGTCATAACACAGATGCCTGGTATGCGCACATGGAGGTAGAAGGAACACCCATAGAGTTCAAGCTGGACACTGGGGCCCAAGCCAATGTGTTGCCAATCACTGCAGCAAGAAAAATACCTGGTAGCAGAAGCCTGACAGAATCATCAGCTGTACTGGTGGCATATGGAGGAGCATGAATAAAACCCAAAGGTGCTATCAACTTAAAATGCAAAACACAAAATAAAGAAGCTGCTCTCCAATTTTACATCACAGATGTGTTCCCCATGCCACTGCTAGACAAGGCTGTATATGAAAAACTTAATCTGGTGCACAGAGTTGAGGCTGTGGTACTCCCAGAACCTCTTATGAAGGAAAACCTAATTGAAACATATCAGGATGTCTTCACTGGGGTAGAACAGTTCAAAGGGGAGCATCATATTCACATCGACCCTAAAATACCACTGGTGATACATGGCTGTAGACAAGTACTGTTTGGAATCATGGACAAACTAAAAGAAACCCTGGACAGGCCAGAAATGTCTCACATAATTGTCCGAGGGGTGAACTGCCTGGTAATTACTCAGAAAAAAAATAGTGAACTGTGTGTTTGTCTTGATCCATGAGAATTAAATACAGCAATAAAGAGGCAACATTATAACATACCAACACCAGAGGAAGTGCAAAGCTGACTCGCTGGAAAGCAAGTATTCACCATTCTAGATGAGAAGGATGGCTACTGGCAATTTAAGCTTGATGAGGAGTTGTCTCGCCACTGTACATTTAACACCCCATGAGGCCACTACAGATGTTTGTAGACTTCCATTTGCCATAAAGTCAGCCAGTGAAGTGTTTCAACAAAAGAATGAAGAAATGTTTGGCCACATTGAGGGAGTATACATCATTGCTGATGACATGATAATTGCTGCAGACAGTCAAGAACAGCATGATGAGATTTTAAGGAGGGTCATGGACCGAGCTAGAGCTGAAAATGTAAAATTCAATAAAGACAAGTTATAATTCAAAGTTTCAGAAGTCAAATACATGGGTCATGTGGTGACTGCAAAAGGGATTTGCCCTGATGGAGACCAAAGTGAAGGCAATTGTGGACATGCCCCCACCAACAGATAAATCAGGACTGTTACATCTACTGGGAATGATACGCTACCTAGCCCAGTACATCCCAAGGGAGGCAGACATTACTGCCCCACTAAGAAAACTTCTTTAAAAGAATCATCTATAGATGGCAATGGGAACATGAGCATCAGCAACCTTTCACGTGACTAAAGAAAGCCCTATGCAAAGCTGCTGTACTCTGGTATTTCGATGTGAAAAAGCCCGTTGCTATCCAAGCAGACACGTCGAAAGATGGACGTGGTGCATGTCTTCTATAGAATAAAAGCCAGTTGCATATGCTTCTAGAGCCTTGATGAGCATGGAGCAAAACTATGCCCAAATAGAGAAAGAACTTTTAGTGGTAGTTTTTGCTATTCACAATTTCCACCAATAAGTGTTTGGCAAGCAAGTTCAAGTGCAATCAGACCATAAACCGCTAGAGTCCATTTTTCGCAAACCTCTAGGACAAGCAGGGGCATGACTTCGAAGAATGCTGTTGCAACTCCAGAAATATGATTTACAGATTCAATACACACCAGGGAAACTGATGCACATCGCTGACACACTCTCAAGAGCACCATTATCAGATACCTGTGAAGCAACTGTAAGCAACCAAGATGAGAGAGTAATTCATTCCATGTACAGTGAATCAGTCATGTAGGGCTGATGCAAGAAATCAGGATGAATACTCAGAGTGACAGTACACTGCAGTTACTTGAAGGGCTAGTCAGACAAGGTTGGCCTTGGTACAGAAAAAAGGTTGTAGTCAGAGTCGGACCATATTGGCCATTTTGTGATACATCGCGATGTGAGGAAGGACTTCTATTTTGAGGAGAGTCATAATTCCGGGAAACATGAGAAGTAACATACTAACAAGAGTACATGAGGCCCACCTGGGCATACAAAAAAAAACAGAGCGAGGACAGTGATGTGGTGGCCAGGAATGTCAAGCAAAACAGAGTGCAAGGTGGAAGGATGTAACATTTGCACAAGGCACCGTAACAGGAACCAAAATAAACCAATGTTACCTCATCCTGTCCCAGAACTTGCACTGCAAAAGGTAGCAGCTGACATTTTTGACTTCAAAGCCCTCCCATTCTTAATCATTGTGGACTATTTCTCTAAGTACCCCGAGTTTCTGAAAATGACAGACAAAACAGCTCGGTCAGTAATCACCAAGATAAAAGCTGTATTTGCCTGACATGGCATACCCAAAGAGCTCGTCCATGATTACATGCCATTCACCAGTCAAGAATTCTGCAACTTTGCAAATGAGTGGAATCAATCTCACTACCTCAAGCTCCACATATCCTCAATCTAATGGAATGGCTGAAGGAGAAGTTCAGGCTGTAAAAGCTCTACTCAAAAAGTCTGTGGAAGCAGGTACAGATCCTCACTTGGCTCTCTTAGAGTACAGAAACACTCTGGTGGCAGGAATACGCTACTCACCAGCTCAAATGTTGATGGGCAGGATGCTGAGGGCACAGCTTCCAGTGACCAAAGACCTACTATGACCAAAGATTCTCATCAGAGCCAGGGAAAGGCTGGTAATAGCACAATCCCATCAGAAAGAATACTATAATTGTACAGCAAAGCCTTTACCACCATTGCACCCTGGTGACTTGGTTAAGATGGAAACAGGTCATGGATGGCAACCCACCAGAGTAGAATCGAACTGTTCACAACCTATGTCCTTCAAAGTAGTCTCTCCTGGAGGAACCATTTTCAAGAGAAACAGAAGACACTTACAGAAATTTAAAGAGCTGCCAAATAAGGGAACAGCTGAGGCAGAAGAGCCTTATCCAGAAGATATCAAATCTCACCATAATGCAGTGCTGCATTGTGAGCCAACTGAGCCAAATGAGCCACTACCAGAACCAGTGAAGGTTACAACCAAAGGAAGACCTGTGCGGCTACCTCTTAGATTCAGACTATGAGTCATAAAGAGACACTACTAGAAACTGACTCTAAAAGAAAAAATGTGAACCATGTTGTAAGGCATGGTTCCTAAGTTGCTAAAGTTACAAGAGTTACAGAATTTAATGATTACTAATATGCTATATGGCTTGTTAGCTTTAAAACTAAACAGGGGAGATGTGGTATATGCTACTGTACCTTTAAGATTTACAAGGCAGTATGGCGCAGTGGTTTAAGGCTCTGATCTACAAATCTGGAGACCTGGGTTTGAATCCCACAGATCCCACTTGCATACTGTGTGACCCTGAGCAAGTCACTTAACTTCCTCGTGCTCCCAGGTTGCACCTGCAAACAAGCTTTCAGCTTAGTGTGTCTCACCTGGAAAAATAATTGGTAAAAAAAAAAAAAAAGGTACGGAGCCAGGATCATGTGACTAGGGGAAGTCTTAGTGTGGGGTGGACATGTTGTTGTATTGTGTTGTATGGAGTTTTGTGTGATGCAGTTAATAAATGAAGCAGCTAGAAGCTACTAGAAGCTAATCCAGCATGTGGTTTCAGTCATTCTAAAAGTTAAGAACATAACATAACACTTCAGCTGAGCATGAGCTAACCTGTCTTTATTAAGCAGGTATAACGGGACCCACTCTGTAGTTTCTTGGGTGTCTGCTACTTGCGTCACTTTTCTTTCATTTTCCAGAACTTTTTTGTCAATGCTCCAAATATCCATCCTTAGATCGGCGATTGATGACTCAATTTTATTTACTGTTTTCAGAATTTTTGTCTTGCTTGATTCAAGCATGTCTGCAGACCTTCCTTTTCCCCATCGAAATCTGCAGAGGATTCTGAGGGTGAGCAGCCACATGAAGAGGCCACAAAGCCATCCATATTAGTGTCAATCGCCACCTGCTCAAGTTTAATATTTTGAACTGTCAATTTGCCTCCTTTCAACCTTTGAGGCTTGCCTGACATCTGTATCAAAGATTCCCACTTGCCAACTGCAATTCTTCCAAAGTAAACGAGAGGATTAACTTTGATTTTTCAAGGGGCTGCTCAGAGCTTCCATGGCTAGCCTGTAGCCATCATTGTGATGTCACCAGAAGTCTCCCACTTAGTGCTTTTTTCTCAATATGTAACAACCCCACCCTCCTTTTGTCTAGGGGTCCTGATGGTATCTTGGGGGTATAAACCATAGTACCCTCTGGAGAGGTAAAGCTAAACAGATATAAGAAAACAAGGCCTTACCTCGATTGCAGTTCAAGCAGCACTTCCAGGCTGGGTAATTTGTTTATTAATCTTTTGTACGGGACTGTGTTAAATGCCTTGCTAAGGTCTAGGTAGGCCATGTCCACAGCACCTCCCTGGTCTACTATCTTGGTCACCCAGTCAAAGAAATCGATTTGATTCATCTGACATGACCTTCCCGCTGTGAATCCATGCTGCCTTGGGTC
Source organism: Neoceratodus forsteri (assembly GCA_016271365.2). Classification (NCBI taxonomy): domain Eukaryota; kingdom Metazoa; phylum Chordata; order Ceratodontiformes; family Ceratodontidae; genus Neoceratodus; species Neoceratodus forsteri. The sequence continues at coordinate 49,041,817 of JADMNL010000027.1, forward strand.
CTGTGCCCCACTGGCCTCTAGGTACTCAACAGTTCTTTCCTTCAGAACTGATTCCGTCATTTTCCCTACCACTGAGGTCAAACTGACAGGTCTGTAGTTTCCTGCCTCTGTCTTGCTCCCACTTTTGTGAAGGGAAATCACTTCTGCACTCCTCCAGTCCTCGGATATCACACCATTCTCCCATGATTTGTTAAAAAGGGTAGTCAATGGTGTTACTAGTTCTCCCCTTAGTTATTTTAGAATTGTGGTGTGAATCCCATCAGGCCCCATTGCTTTGTCCACCTTCAGTTTTAGGAGTTCTTTCAAAACTCTTTCTTCTGTGAAAGGACTAATGTAAACCCTCCTATCCAGAGTGTTTCTATTGACTGGATTAGGTACCTCCCCTCCTCTTCCTTTCTGAATACTGAGCAGAAATATTCATTCAGTATCCCTGCTTTTCATTGTCCTCTCTGCCCACCACCCTCCCTCCTCTTTATTCAGTCTCAGTATCCCTCCCTTTATCTTTCTTCGCTCCCCAGTATACCTATAAATAGTTTTATCCCGTTAAGTAACCGAGTTGGCTATCTTTTACTCGGTTTGGGCCTTTGCTATTCTGACTGCCTTCTTCACTTCCTTCTGCTTTAACTGGTACAGTTCTCTGTTCTGCTCCTTCTGTGTTTTCTTTTACTTCCTGAATGCTATCTTTTTCTCCCTAACCTTCCCCATCACCTTTTTTTGAGAACCATAGTGTTTTTTTTTCTTTCTTTTTGATTTGTTTATTTGCTTTGTACAAAGGCTTGTTGCTCCATGCTGGCAGTTTTGATAATTCCCCATTGTTGTTCCACCCCTCCATCTTGCTTCTTTGCTAGAACTTTTCTGAGGCACTCTCCCATTTTGACAAAGTCAGCCCTCCTGAAGTCCAGTGCCTTCACTTTTGTGTGGCTTGACTTTACAACTGAGTTTATCGTGAACCACATTGTTTGATGGTCACTTGTTCCCAGATGGCTACCCACTTCTAGATCTGGGATCCTCTCTCCATCCCCATTTGAGAGTACCAGATCTACGATTGCTCCCTCCTGAGTGGGTTCCAATACTAGCTGTCTGAGGCATGCCCCTGTAGCGCATCGAGAATGGCCCTGCTCTTGGATGTGGCTGCAGCAAAGGTACTCCAGTTAACATCTGGCATATTCAGGTCCCCCATCAGCAATATCTCCCCTTTCTCTGCCATCCTAACGATGCTTTCTGTCATTTTCTTGTCCATTTCCTCCCCCTGAGATGGGGGTCTGTATACAACCCCTGTGTGGATTGTTATGCCATTTCCAGTCTCCAGGGTAACCCACAGTGCATCCTCTCCTCCCTGTTTACCCTTTAGTTCTGTTGCTTTAATCCTTTCCCTTACATAGAGAGCTACTACTCCTACTCCTCTTCTACCCTTCCTGCCTCTCCTATAGATTGTGTACCCTGGTATGTTGACATCCCAGTCATGGTTCTTGGTGTACCATGTTTCTGTAACTGCCACGATATCCAGGCATCCCTCTTCCATCAAGGCCACCATTTCAGGGAGCTTGTTACCTAGACTATGGGCATTGGTACTCATTACCCTCCATTTTATGATGGCCTTACCGATTTTTGACCCATCCCTGTCCTTACAGCCTTTGTATTTTTCTCCATTTACCCCTGCCCTTCTCCCTATCGACTTCTCTATCTTGGTGTTTACCTCACTAACTACCCTGATTTTTTGGGGGGCTAGGATTTCCCTTCTCCTTTTCAGTGCCTCCCCCCTTGGCTAGTTTAAATGCTTGCCAATGAAGCCTTTAAACCTATCACCTAGGATCCTGGTTCTCTTCCTAGACAGATGCAGGCCATCGTGCCAGTGTAGGCCTGCATCCCGCTAGGTGTACCCCCAGTCCCCAATGAAGCCCAAACCCTGAGCTCTGCAGCAGTTTTTCAACCACTGATTGAATCCCTAGCCTCACCCATACCATGGACAGGCATCACCTCCGAGAAGGTTACTGTGCATGTTACTTGTCTAAGGCCCCTCCCCAACTCCACAAAGTCCTCCTGCACTGCTCTGCTCCCTTTCCCAGCCAGGTCATCTGTCCCTAGGTGGATAATGACATCCAGCTCCCTCCCCCGTTCAGCTGCTCCAGTGATTCTGAGGATTCGCCCCCTGTCCCTCTAAGCCATGGTGCCAGGCGGGCACCTTACCTCCCTCTCCCCTCCCTCTCCCAGTTCTACTCTCCTAACAAAGGAGTCCCCACCAGGAGTTGTTTCCTTCCCCTTTGGGGTCCCATGTCCCCCTCCTGTGGGTCTCCTTTATGGAGGTTCCCAGCATCCTCCTTGGTCTTCACTGTGGGTGCCTCCATAGAAGATCCACACTTTGCCAGAATGGCATAAGGATTGTGGAGCAGTACAACTGGAGGGATGCGCCTCTGTTCCACCACCCTCACCCTCCCTAAATCCACTGTGGTACAACCACTCCTCTTTATTGGCAATCTCTGAGGCAGAGGCTGTGGCCCTGGTGGTCCCTGGGTGGGAAAGGAGGTCCCCTGAATCCTGGCCAACTCAGCCTGGAGATGAGCAACCTCCTCCCTCAGCTCAGAAGGGTGCCTGCAGGTGGGACAACAACGCATCCTCCAGAACATCTCCTGGAAGACTACTGCTACCCAGACACTGCACTGCACTACACCCATCATGTATTATTTGTGGCCCTTAATTTGTTTGTATACTTACTCTTTCCTGTCTCTCTCTTTATTTTTATTTTTTTATTGTTTTATTTATTTATTTATTTTTTTTTTTTACTATTATTCCCCACTAAGATTGAATAAAATATTTTAATTCCATCATTTAAGCTGCTGGAAATGTGGAACCTCTTCAGCATCCTTGGGTCATTTGTTTTGGCATTGCCTCAGAGTGCTGATAAGATAGAGGGAAATACATTGACTATGTCAGAAGATCATGAAGACAAGTATACCCATCTTTCCACTCATTTACATATTGGAGGATAACACACAGCTATCATTTCTGCCCAGACCATCCCAGCTATGGATATTAAATATGGCATTAGCTTATAAAAGATTGCTGCTTCAAAATTTGAAAGTTCATAGAATACCTGTTATGAGAGAACTCCTGGATTCGATAGGGAACATAGCCAATAATAAGCATATTAGCTATTTAGTTTTGAACAAATGAGATAAGTTCAATGAAATTTGGAAACCCTTTTTACGGCTGTGGGCATGGCCCAGCAGACGTTTTGCATTCAGAAATGGGCTGATGTCATTTTTGCTACCAAACAACATGATAGAGTGTTAATGTAACCCCCTTGTTCTCTGGGGTTACTAGAATCCACTTAGAATCAGTGGCAGGCAGGGAGAGGCAGCCTGTGAAATGCCAGTTAAATGGATTTCACACTGTCATTTACTGGTTTCAGTCTCAGCTGAGCTGTAGGATGATGTAATCATAGAATTGTCACAACAGCATAAGCCACGTTGGAATGCTAGCTAGGGAGATAGCTTTAGAATGTTGTGTTAGAGTTTAGTAGTTTGTAGAGTGGAGTTCCAGGAGGAGGCTGCAGCCTATGCAGCTCCTCAGTTTCTAACTCTGACAGAGAGCTACTTCTGTGGTTGGGTAGTTTGTTCTCACTCTAGAAGAAGAACATAGAAGACAGTGAGTGAAGTGGTGGAAACCATTTCCAAGTGGGTTTTCTAGTTCCTCATCCCTGGTGGAATGGGGAGGGATTCCAGGATTCAGGGGAAATCCCCTGATCCAGCCTGGACTGTGTTGAAAATGCCTAAGATTAAACTGCTCTGTGAGTACCTGAGACTTTTTTGTGGAAAAGCCCTGGGGCACCTGCATTCCTGTGGTGAGTTTGCTCTGACAAAGGGACTCAGTCACCTAGACTGTTTTCTGTTTTAAAAGTGTCTGCCTACTATGAGGTCCAGAGAGAGACTTGCCAAGTACAGAACTTTTAGTTCATGTGTGATTTAAAAGTGCCTGCTAAAGTTGGGGTCTAGTGAAGAGACATTGCCAATTACAGAACTTTTAACTTCATGACACCTCAGAGGTGGTTAAAGTAGTATGTTAAATGTGAAAGACATTTCAAGATAGCATCTACAAGTTTTCTGTGAGGGAGTTATTAACCAGATGAATGGCCAAGTATAAATTTGGAAGCAAAAGGTGGGAGACCCCCCATCTGGAGCAACCGGTTTACCTCTCCGGCTTCAGTTTGGGCACCTTTGTTTTCTCTCAGTGCATTTGGCCAGTGCCTGAAGAAAATAGTTTACCCAGACTTGGGTTGGATTTTTCTGTGAGCCTGTATGTCCTCTTTGGTGGTCGAGGGTGCCACCAGTAATTCCTCATGAAATATGGGAAAGTCTCCTAGTACTGGCCGAGGGTGCCTAGTCAAGGGAAGTGTATCAGTTCTGGTCATGTGTGCCAATCTCCATTCAGAACCAGAGTTATCGCTGTTCCATTCAGGACCTGAGAGTCTGCAGTGCGTGTGTGTGTGTGCTCTGTACCTCAGTAATCTGCATTACCAGTGGGAGTAGCCCTGTTGGGTTTCATCTTCGCTTTGTGTTTATTCTCTGGGTATGTGAATAAAAGCCACACTCTAGAACCCCAACCTGGTTTGGACAGTACTGTTATTGCTTTCACTGTGTCTGGATTTACTTGGGTGCCCCTGACCAGAAGTACAAACCTAGCATAACTGTGAGCAAATGTTTTCTCCCAGGGACCCAGGTTGATGGCCATGGTAAATGGTCCCCCCAGGTGTGAGCCAGGTAGTTGCCACACTTGGTTTGCTTGTCTGAGGATGGCAGGCTCAGATGTACTAGTAAACTGAACTGTAGTGACAACCCCCATCCCTCTCGATGGCACCATGTGTGAGAGGAGCAGCCCTGCTAGTTGAACAAGGGGGTCCATTGGGGGTGGGTTACAAAATGGAGGCATCACTGAGGATGTGTTTGGAATCTGGGAGAAAACAAGAGATGTTTGCTCAGGTTGTGGCTAGCATTTTGTCTGTCTGGCAGTTGGTAGCCCAAAATTGGAAGCTTTGTGCATAAGGGATTTGCCAGAGAAGTGCCGTCTGTATATGCTGCTGTGTGCCTGCTGTTCATGTGCTGCTGTGAATGTGCCAATGTTTAACAAGGAACTGTAAGGCCAGATTGTGTGTGCCCCTTGCATCAAAAATAGAAAGTTTGCCAGCTTTAATTTTCAAGTTGTGACAGGAAAAAGTAGTGTGAACTGTGGGAAACAGAGACATTTGTGTCCTGAAAGTTTAAAATGCTTGCTGTGTGAACTGGTGGAGTCACTAGAGAAATAGCCATGAAAAATGGTTCAAAATGGTGCTCCCACTGAGGAGTTACAGTTGAAAAGAAAAAAAGTTGTTTTGCAGTTTAAATTTTGCCTGCTCGACGACCGCCGTGGAAGAGAAGTGCACGAGAGAGAGAGAGGCTCATTTGCACGGCATCGAGTGATTGGTGAGACTGCAATCAGTCCCACCCCCAAAGCCAGCTTCAGAGTGCTGCCCAGTGTTCGAGAGGGAGAGAGCGAATGGTGTGTGAGCTGGCTAGCCAGGAGGATTGTCACGGTGACTATGAACGTACTAAATGTTTAAAGCAACAGACTTTTCTGTGCTAAATCAGGCTCAACCCATATTCTGATTGACTGGGAAGAAAGTGTGGTGTTCGTAGGGAAAATTGGCAGGATCTCCAGCCCGTTTCAACCCAGAGGCCTTCCGGGATTGGCTGTAGGCCGATAATTTCCATCAAAAGGCCATCTACTGTTTCAGTGAGTACCATTCAGCAAAACTGAGATCAAACTGTGTGTGATTTTTCTAAAGCCAGCTGGATCTGTGTGTAAACAGTGTGATTGTTTTTGCAAAGAAGGACTGTGTAAAGTAATCAAACCCAAACAAGAATTCTGAGCATTAGACTGTGAGCATGTGTTATGGATTCTGCAACAGTGAAATTTTCCGAGCAAATAGCAAGACTGTGAGTTGTATGAGAGGCTGAAACAAACAGGCAATCCTGTTCAAGAAATACTGTGGCTTTAGTGACTTTAAGCAAGTAAAACTGGTTGAAAGTGAATGGTGAAGTCCTAGAAAATCATATAGGTGTGCTGAGGAAGAAAAACAGTACAGTCTGTGCAGTTTGAGCAAAATTTATCAGTATGCAGTAAATCGGATGCGCAGTGGCTTGAGTCAGATGCAGAATGTTGATGCACCAGGAGTGCTGCCTCCGCCATTACAGGGTAGGGCAGTAATGTAAACACAGCAGCAGGGAGCCATTTTGTGAGACTGTTCAAAGAAAAGTGAACTCAGTAATAACAGTGAACTTTTGTGTGTTTTTCTACAGTCACATCTTCGGGACCATCCTGCTACCCGGATCATGCCTGGGCTATGATAGTTGAAGAGGTTACCAAGCTGAAAGATATAGAGAAATGTTTCTGTGGTGGACATTTGCCTCCTTATGTTGAGATTCCTGGATACCCTGTGAGAGTATGCATAATGTACCTCAAGGCTGGAAGGGACATTTTCATGATTCCTCACTGTTCAGGGTGCTTGGACAAGCAAGGTCTAACTAGTGCACCTAAGATTTGTTTGGCTCCCACATGGACAAAGCTTCAAGTTCCTGCAGGTAGCAGCACACAGCACCAGGTTGAACCTGTTGGGGTGGCCCAGCAGAGTGTGGCTCAAAGGAAGATGGTGTAGATGTACTGGCAGAGTAGAGTCCTCATGATGTCTCCACACCTGTGTTACAGATGGACAGTGTGGAGGCAGAATCAGTGGATCCATGGAGAGAGGGTCCTAGTCCTAGTCTCGTGGGAGAAAATGAGGTTCAAGAGACCCTGGATTGGGAGTTGCCTACTTCTGTACCCAGTGAAGAGTGGACTGTTTTGGGAGTGAGGAAAACTGCTCACTCCTGGGCACAGGTCCTAAGTGAGAAAGAGGAGGAAGAGGGAGCTATGTATCCTTACACTGGAGGTTCTAGTCCACAATCTCTGGTTCTTGCCTTGGAGGAACCAGAAGAAGAAGTTGGTGACTCCCCCAGCCCTGCCCCCAGGAGGAGGGGTCAGGGATAAGTTCTACGTGGCTTTGAGTATGCAACACTGGCAGAACCAGGACTGGCCGCCCCCAAGTCAGGCCTGGAGTCACAGACTGATGAAGAGTAGTAAAGAGGAAAGACTGGTTCATAGGAAGGGAGATGAGATCTATGGAATATCCTTTCCTACCTTTCCTTGGAGAGTCTGGGAGATTGAGAAAAACAGGAGAGCCTGGCTAGTGGAAGAGGCAACCAAAAACCTGCATCCAGGTGCAATTCGATATATCAGAGACAAAGTAATATGAGACAAACTCAAGTTTTGGAAGGTGAGCAGGACACTGCTCATGGACACTGTATGTTACGTGGATGAACAGGGGAACTGAAACTTTACATAATGTGACTTATGAGCGCCCAGACATGGTAATAATTCTTGCACCTGACCCATTGTGGTACTACCCACAATGTAACCATCATCCTGTGAATGTGCCCATGCTTACCAAGTGGAAAGCAGAGCAGTGGTAGCTAGTGCTGCCATCCAGCCATTGCCGTACCCATGTTGTTCCACCAGTCTGGTGTTCCAGGATCCAAAGGTGCATCCAGATTCATCAGCCTTGCAGTGTGCCTTTCCAGTTCCATCACCTGGCCCTCCAGATGACATCAGTCCGAGATTACATCAACCCAGCTGCTTCTTGATTCATCACCTGGGATTTTGAATGACATCAGTCAGGCTGTTCCTTTCCTGTTCCAAGGTTCCATCTCCTAGATGATGTCAGCCAGAGAAGACATCAACCCAGCAGTTTCCAGATGTCCATGCTATCATTTCCAGAAGAAATCCACACAGCTGTATCCGAAAAATACTGCCAGGGAGAGTCTTCGGCTGGAGATCCAGGTGCTGTTCCATTTTTCGTTCTTCAAGGGACTCGTAAGTCCAGACTTTTCTTACTTTATTGACATTGCAATACACATTCTACACCTGGCAGACTACAGACTGTTGAACTGTCCACTAAGACTCTCCCCTTTGGGACTACAGTACTTCAGGAACTGTGCTCCACTGGGCTGTGGCCCAGGGAAAGACTCTTTCACGGATCTTGCCTTTAGGCACTGTTTGTCACTAGTTGGGACATTTAGGGCCTTCCATCCCCAAAAGGTGTATTGTACATAATGTTGATATTTTCTACTGTTGTCTACTCTTCTACTTTTTCTAAAAAATATTTTTTGGGATTCTCCAGTGTTTTGATGGTAAGGGTTACTGTTGTTGCACTGTGTGTTTTACAGATATGGGGTGTGTTTTGTCTTTTCTCTTTCAGGTGGATCCTGATGAAGAAAGAAGAGAAGACAAGAAGAGAATTGAAGGGACTCATTGGAGTTCCTCTGTGCTTTAAAGTGTTTTTACGTACTGTGTAGTTGTTAACATGTGTTAACCTTTTTCCTTCCACAGGTGTAGTTGTGGGGGAGTGTGGGAGAGTAATGCTTGTGTATAGTGTCAGCTCCGTGGTTGGTTTGCAGGTGTCCAGGGATGGGGGGGAGGTTCCCCTGTTTTGGGTAGGTTTGTTTTTGGTTAGATAGGTTTTCCCTAGAGGACTAGGGGAATGGACAGGCTGTGGTCCTGACCTGCAGTAGGGGCCGCAGTGCTGGTCTAATAGGGCTGTGCTCTGGACAGTTCTTCCAGGGTCACTGGTTACCATAGTATTATCATAGTGTAGGGGCTGATGCATCAGCCAATGGCCTCTGGGCCCTTAGTGTTGTCTGGCTGTGCCTGTCACATGATAGGGGAGAAGGTAGTGCTACCTCCCCATAGTCAACACATAGGGTAGGAAGGCCTGTTACTGGGTACGTAATGACTGGGGACAGTCATTTTCCTGGCTGAGGGTGGGTGTAACTCCTTGTTTCCAGGGGTTACTAGAATCCCACTTAGAATCAGTGGCAGGCAAAGAGAGGCAGCTTGTGAAATGACAGTTAAATGGATTTCACACTGTCATTCTCTGGTTTCTGTCTCAGCTGAGCTGGAGGATGATGTAATCAGAGAATCGTCGCAGTAGCATTAGCCACATTGGAATGCTAACTAGAGAGATAGCTTTAGAATGTTGAGTTAGAGTTCAGTAGTCTGTAGAGTGGAGTTACAGGAGGAGGCTGCAGCCTAGGAAGCTCCTCAGTTTCTAGCTGTGACAGAGAGCTACCTCTGTGGTTGGGTAGTTTGTTCTCACTCTAGAAGAAGAACATAGAAGACAGACAGTGAAGTGGTGGAAACTGTTTCCAAGTGGGTTTTCTAGTGCCCCATCCCTGGATGGATGGGGGAGGGGATTCCAGGATTCAGGGGTAATCCCCTGATGCAGCATGGACTGTGTTGAAGCAGCCTGAAATTCAACTGCTCTGTGAGTACCTGAGCCATTTGTGTGGAAAAGCCCTGGGGCACCTGCATTCCTGTTGTGAGTTTTTCTCTGACAAAGGGACTCAGTCACCTAGACTGTTTTCTGTTTTAAAAGTGTCTGCCTACTATGGGGTCCAGAGAGAGACTTGCCAAGTACAGAACTTTTAGTTTGTGTCTGATTTAAAAGTGCTTGCTAAAGTTGGGGTCTAGTGAAGAGACATTGCCAATTACAGAACTTTTAACTTCATGACAGCTCAGAGGTGATTAAAGTAGTATGTTAAATGTGAAAGACATTTCAAGATAGCATCTACGAGTTTTCTGTGAGGGTGTTATTAACCAGATGAATGGCCGAGTATAAATTTGGAAGCAAAAGGTGGGAGACCCCCCATCTGGAGCAACCAGTTTACCTCTCTGGCTTCAGTTTGGGCACCTTTGTTTTCTCTCAGTGCATTTGGCCAGTGCCTGAAGAACATAGTTTACCCAGACTTGGGTTGGATTTTTCTGTGAGTCTGTATGTGCTCTTTGGTGGTCGAGGGTGCCACCAGTAATTCCTCATGAAATATGGGAAAGTCTCCTAGTACTGGCCAAGGGTGCCTAGTCAAGGAAGTGTACCAGTTCTGAGTGTTTGTTGTTCCATTTAGAACCTGAGGGTTCGCTGTATGTGTGTGTTGTATGCGTGTGTGTGTGTGTTTGTGTGTGTGTGTGTGTGCTCTGTACCTCAGTAATCTGCATTATCAGTGGGAGTAGCCCTGTGGTGGTCCATCTTTGCTTTGTGATTTTCTCTGTGTATGTGAATAAAAGCCACACTCTAGAATCCCAACCTGGTTTGGACAGTACTGTTATTGCTTCCACTGTGTCTGGATTTACTTGGGTGCTCCTGACCAGAAGTACAAACCTAGCATAACTGTGAGCAAATGTTTTCTCCCAGGGACCCAGGTTGATGGCCATGGTAAATGGCTCCCCCCAAGTGTGAGCCAGGGAGTTGCCACCCTTGGTTTGTCTGTCTGAGGATGGCAGGCTCAGATGTACTAGTAAACTGAACTGTAGTGACAACCCCCATCCCTTTTGATGGCACCATGTGTGAGAGGAGTAGCCCTTATAGTTGAACAAGGGGGGCAGGTGGGTGTGGGTTACATTAAAAATAGATTCCTCCACTGAAGCCTCATTACTACACTGCCTGCGTATGCATAGGAAGCTGTAGAGCACTTGTTTTCCTCTGTCATGAGGAGTTAATTGAGCCCACACAAAGTTAACTCATTATCTTCTGGCAGTCATTCTATGTCAGATTACCAATGGATAATACAGACATCATAGAAAGCAATTGGAAGTAGAATGGGTTAAACACTTCCTGGAGCTTTCTGCATAACAAATAATCTCTGTTGTTCCCTGAACCCCTATGAACTCCTCATTAAGCCATTTGACACCACCATCCTCTGAGCAGTTGCTCTGCTACTTTGCAGGACATTCCATAGCAAAGAGTCCCAGTGATGACTGTTTTCAAAAAATACACCAACTTCATTTCCTCAGGCAGGCAATTCTGGGCTACTGTTTATATTCTACTGAATATTCTTAACCTGCAGTTTGTGACTATAGGTGTTTACAACTGAATGATAATAACCACATTTGCTTCACTTGCAAATAGGTGGGTATGTCTAATTTTTGTTTGACTTAGGTTACACATAGAATCTGATCAGTTCATAACATGCTGTATTGTGATTAAATGAACTGATGTGCTGGGGTTTTGGTTTCTTTTATAAATTCATTTTTTCCTGACCATGGATATGCTAAAACAAACATTTTTCAACAAAATGTTTAAAAATAAGGAGTTTAGCAGTAATTTAGTTGCTGTGGTATAAAGAGCTGCTGCCTAGAAAATTACCTGGTTGGGGGTGGGGCTGTCACAAGCAGATTCATGGATGGGGAAGCTCATGACAGCAGAAGAGGCGTGATGGCATTAAAAGCTTAATGGTGTGGCTGTAGAGGCACCAATATTTGAGCATGACTTTGGTAGAGGACTGTGTGACTTGGGGTGGGGGTTCATCAGAAATTGAGTGAGTCTTGGTATTTTTAGTATATTGGTGTTCTGAAACTTCAGCCTTCAATAGGTTAGACTCTGCATCCATCTGTACAGTATGTCACTAAGCCACATGCAGTGGGGTATGGGTAAAAAACAGATCACCAGACCTGGACCAGAGCTGTAAAATCTGTACTGGGCACAGTTTGTACAAATATTGCTGATACACTAACTCTAGATGATCTGGTCTGGCTTTTACCTATCTGGTCCGGTCCTGATGGTTCCATTTTCAACCACACCAAGGAAGGCTTGAAAAAACAGCCTTCCAGGAACAGACCAGATACATAAAAGTTAGATTGAACAGTACAGTCAGAGTGACTGGACCGGCAGTATTTGTGCCATTTGCACCCAGTATGGCCAGTTTGGATTTTTACATAACTGCTATGGTTCAGGTCTGTCAATCCAGTTTTTAATCAATCAAGCAATCTTTATTTTATACTGAAAGGTATGGGAGCCAAAATGCCCATTTACACAAATGTCCAGTTATGTACAAAAAGAGAACAGAACACCAGGTCAAACAATTACATAATAAAATACAGTACAAACAGGTCTAACATAAACAGGTCTAATAGAGAGATCTTGAGGGATATACAGAAGAAAGGGGAAGCAAATAACAGTAACAGATTTACAGCATGGAATATAGTTGGAGGTACAATTTAGAAACATGAACAGTTGGGCCATGCATTGAAAAGAAGAAGTGCAAGTCCTGCGGCACCCAGATCCTGCATGCAGATGAGCATTCCCACTGCGTGATCTGCCTAGGCAGCCTCTACTGCTGCTTCCTTTCTGAACCCTAGATCAGCCTCTCCTGTGGATTCCCACCTTTCCGGAGAAGGCTGCTCTAAACACCAGGCAGGGATAAAACCTTGGACACTCCTCTAAAAAGGGTTCAGACTCCCAGCAGGCACTCTTCAGACTTGGACTCTGACTCGTCCTTCAGCTCAGGTATGCGTACACCTATAGAGCATCAGCCTAAGGAGTCCCCGAAGTCCCCTCTGGGGGACACTTCCTTTGCAGAACTCCTCATAACTATGCAAAATGCCTGTGGCTGGGCTATCCAGGAACAGGATCCAAAGCGTAAAAGGCTTGCAGAGCATCTAGACATGACTGACACAGCTCCTATGCCCATACTGCCTTGGACTGTGCCCCATGAAGACCTGAAGTCCACTATCTGGCAACAGCCTTCCTCCATTCTGGCTGTTTCAAAAAAAAAAGCAGACAGGATGTATCACCCCCCCAGATGAGGTCACACACTTTACTTGCCATCCTAATGCAGATTTGGTTGTTATCATGGCTTCTCATGTCCGGTCCTCTAAATCTAAAGATTTGGGCATGTGTTCTCCTGATAAAGAGTCTAAGCAGTGGGACAATCTCATCGCAAGATCCATTCCTCCTCCACTTGTGCCCTCAGGTCCCTTAATTATGTGGCTCATGTGGTTTCCTACCAGAAATCTTCCCTGGCCTCACTCTAGTCCAAGCTGGAAGCTATCCAAGACCAGGAGCTTAAGGCCGAGATTGCCAAGACAGTGAGAATGGCTAAAATCTCCTGTTGTCATGCCCTCTGGGCTACTTATGACACAGCAGACTCAGCTGCTCACACCACAGCCACTGCTGTCTGCATTAGGCGACGGTTGTGGCTTAGGATTGCTGGCCTGGTACAAGACATTCAGACCTCCATCCTGAATGCCCCGTCATGGGCTCCATGTTATTCAGAAGTGATGCCAAGGATATTATCACTTAATTGCAGAACCATGGTAAATCCATCCATGATGTCCACTTCATGTACCGAGGGGGTTACAAAGGCAAACAGTCTTTTTGTCAGCAACAGAGATGCCAGGCCAAAGAGACCCCTGCCAAATGCCAGGCCAAATGCTGGTATCCAGCATCAAGAACCTGTACTCCCCCTGCCAAGTTCCAGAAGCCCCCTACAGGAACTGCCTGCTCCCTCCCCTTAGCCTCCAGACTCATGGTGGACCTGCCTCCTCCAGATCCTCTAGGGAAACCAGTGGGGGGATTTCCCTCCACCTTCCAGGGTTGCAGGACATAACCACAACTCTTGGGTCCTTCAGTTAATAGCAAGAGGTCACATCATAGAGTTCCTAGACAGGCCTCTGGACAACCCCCCAGGCCTCTCCCATTATTCTCCAAGGCACCTGTCTCTGATAGGGGACATGATCCAGACTCTTCTGCAAAAGTCAGCCATAGAGCCCATGGCTCTGGCACAGATTGGAAAAGCATACTACTTCCATTTCTTCCCAGTGCCCAAAAAGATAGGTGACCTAAGACCCATCTTGGACCTCAGCATGCTCAACCTGTACATCGAGAACAAGAGGTTCCACATGCTCACCATCCAGGGACTTCTACCTCTGGCCCACAAGGGCCATTTGCTTTGTGCACTGGACATGCAGGATGCTTACCTGCACATCTCTGTCTTCCAGGCCCATCGCCACTTTCTTCAGTTTACCTTCCAGGGGGAACATTACCAGTTCAAGGCTCTCCCTTTTGGCCTATCCTCAGCACCTTGGGTTTTTACCAAGTGCCTAGCAGTGGTAGCTGCAGCCCTATGTGCAGAGGGATCCTGTTGTGTCTATATCTGGATGACTGGCTTCTGTCAACTGGAGGGAGTCCCTCTCCTTCACCCTGGACCTCTTTTGCAGACTTGGAATAACAATCAACTATCCCAAGTCCCACCTCTCCCCTTCCAGTGCCTACAATTCATTTGGGGCAATGCTGGATCCGGTCCAGGGCAGGGCCTTCCTCCGATCAGACAGAGTGAAGACCCTGCAGGAACAGGCCAGATTAGTGGACAACTCATGCTGGACCACAGCCCGGTCAATCCCATGTCTTCTCGGGCTGATGGCAGCTGTGATCCCTACAGTTCCTCTAGCCAGACTGCATACGAGGGTGACCCAATGGACTCTTCATGTCCAATGGGATCAGCAGCTGGACAACCTGGACCACAGTGTCCTAGTATCCAGGTACATGAAGAAGGATCTTCTTTGGTGGCAGGAGTTGTCCAATCTCTCCATGGGGGTTCCCCTTTTAACCCCCTGCTCCTACAGTACCATGACCTTTACAATGGATGCTTTGTGTCAAGGCTGGGGAGCACACCTAGGAAACAATCAAACCCAGGGAACATGGTCTCAGCTGGAAGCATCTCTACACATCAATGTGTTAGAAATGAGGGCAGTGCTGTATGCCCTCCGGGCCTTCCAGCCTCTTCTATGTCCGGGGACACTCCTGGTTCAGACCAACAATATGTCTGTGGTCTAGTACCTGACAAACAGGGAGGCACTGGTTCGTACCCTGTATGCCAGGAGGTGATGCGACTGTGGTACTGGGCAGTCCAGCATGACCTTCACCTGACTTCTGTCCATGTGCCAGGCATCAGCAACATCTTGCCAGACAGTCTCAGCCACACCACTGTCAGGGCTCATGAGTGGGAGCTAAATCAAGAGGTGGTTGAAATCTTATTTGACCTGTGGGGTTGGACGGAGATAGACCTCTTTGTCTCCCCATCAAGTGCAAAACTACCCAATTTTTGCTCGCTCATTCCAGGATGTGTTGTTTTCTGGTAAGGTGCAGTCTCTTTGCTGGACAGAGAGGTTCATGTATGCCTTTCCTCCCTTCTCAGTGCTTCAGAGGGTTCTCCTGAAGCTAAAGGCAGAAGGGGCTCACATGATTCTAGTACTCCCTCTTTGGTCTCATCAGATTTGGTTCCCTCTGCTTCAACAGCTATTAACAGTACCTCTGCCTCTCTGCCATGATCTTCAGACTCAGCAGCAGAGCAGATTGGTGCACCCAGGCCTCAAATCCCTCCACCTCTATGCATGGCACCTGTGGACATAATGTATGAGGAATAACTCCCATTGTTATTATTTTTTTTTACAAAAATTGTCAACTGTGCAGACGCATTTGTAAAAAAATGAATTATAATAGTGAGACTTTTTGAAATGTTATTTGACTTCCCATACTTATGTTTGTCTAACCATTTACTCAGTTTCCTACTTGTTTTTGTACTTGTAATAACTAATTCATGTTGCTTCATATCAAGGTGTTGTTGATTTTCATATTGTGTGTGCCTGGGGTGGAGCAGCAATAAAAGATAAACTATGCAATACCCTCAAGTAACACCTACCCCAATTTACTTTTACCTAATGCCCATTTTTAGGCCTTGTACAGCAAGATCTTCCTTCAAGAGAACAACTTGTAATGAAATGTGTAAGATTTACATTGACATTTAGGTATACTGTATGCACTTTTATATTATACTAATTATGTGTATGTACTGTATAGCAATCTCTAAAAAAATCAATTAAACACATCAAATGTCTTCCTAAACATTTCAACATTGTGTTTATCTTTCACATTGTCACAGCATATAGTTATCTCAGCAGTATTTGCAATTAAGGCACAGTACCTTCATGTATATGATGGCCCAGTTCTGTTGAGTTGATTGCTATAACAGTACATAGAATAAAATGTGAAACATATAGGTAACTGTAATACAGATGATGGCATTATTTTTATATCTGCCCTTTCTCAATGTGCTGTACTTTGATTCAGTTGGTGTATGCAATGGCAATTTATGTTTATGTTTAAGGCCATGAAACACCCTTATCTAGTTAATGCATTTACAGCTGTAGTGGCTCTGCCAGATCCTGTTTGATTTCACAATTGCATAAACTGTATCCTGGCTATCCAATGACATTGATATTCCGAACGTGAATAATGTGTTTGGATATGAAGTTTTATTTCATAGTTTTTGGAAAATATATATATATATATATATATATATATATATATATATATATATATATATATATATATATATATATTTTTCATGGCAAAAAATCCATTTAATGCATCAGTTAGGTTGTTCCACAGTGACAAAAGTGAGAAATTCAGTGTTAGGGTTGAAAACCCTAACTCCACATTCATCCCCCAGCACCACACATACAGACACACACACACACACATGCAAGTAGGGGGAGGACCAAGGCAACATGACCAATCACAGACAACCAGCAGCAGGTGACAGAAATAAAAAACAACTGTCTAAATGTACTACAAGACATCCCCACCCACCTGACCAGGTACTGCATGCTCAGTGGAGATCAACAGTAAAACTGAGGCCATGTACACCAAACGTACACATCCCTGATTGCAGGTGCACACAATGTACCACACTTAGGAGTTGCATGGCCTTACCTAGCGCACTGCAAAGTGACAAAAAACATGAATCTATATGAGCCTCAAAATGGTGATTGCCTACCTGTCTTTCATCTTACAATATTGATATCTAATTCAATAATTGTAATACATTTTGCTGGGCACTCTCAAGACCATCGAGGAGTGTGATGTAAATCAGAACTCCTGTCTTGTCAGTTCTGTTATTATATTTTTTCTACTGTATTATGTTCTTCGTGGACAACTTGAAAAGCTCTATAAGAACAGTTTACTTTCTACACTGTTGTTCTATATCAGTTAGTATTTGCCAACACTCACTACTTAAATGTTTTGGCGTAATGAACAACACAGTGTGATATACAGTGATACTAGCTCTTTAATTGTGTATGAACAAGTGGACTTGAACATCTGCACCTATATTATTTGTTCGCACCTGCATGAGAATAATTGAATGACCTGTAGACCAACACTACTATTTCCGTTATCTAATGTTCATATAATCATCTGTTTAATAACTGCTACGAAAGAGACACACATGTCATATACTTATTTATTTTGTGTACATTTTTTCATAGAAGCAAATCATCTTTTACTGCTGTTACATTAATTAAACAGTAAGACATGACCAAGGGTTATGTTAATAAAAGATTAACATAAGGCTGTTAGAATGTTTGCAGCCAATCAGAAGACTCCATTTCTCAGACCCTTTTTATAATAATTGAAATAATGTTAAATATTTAGAAACCAACAGCTCAGTGACATTGGCAACTAATTAATGAAATATTTTCTCTACACATCATGTAATGAAACAGTGGGTGGGATATTCAGAAGGGTTGCGCATCGCGCAACACAGTGTCATATGCGCAACCCACTGATGCACCCCGGCATGATATTCAAAAGGGGAATGTGCCTGGTACAAATGCCGATGAGTCGAAGCACATCAGTAATGTATGCAGCACACTTAGGGGGGTCATGCCCATCCATGTTCCACACATCCCGATATTCAGCCCATGATGTACTAACCCATGCAGTCACAACCCCTACTTGCACTGCACACAGTTGATCCCCCCAAAAAAGGATCAACAGCTGGCCACCAACAGGTGAGCTGCCATATTGCAGGGTACAACATGGCAGCTGCCAGCTGTGAGTGGCCACCCAAGCTCCAGCAGCACCTTCATGGTGGCACCCCATGCCTGATTGTGGGCATTAGTATAGTAATAATGGTCCTATATCCCTGGTGGTCCAGTGTACCTCTCACAGCCCGATTGCAGGTGTCAGTGATATATTATGTCAAACCAATCCATCCCTGGTGGTCCAGTGGTACACCCTCCCCCACCTACTAAGCCTCACTGCCCCGCCCCCCCATCAGCAGTAGTTGGCAGCTCCTCACTGGCTTGCCACCCCGCTGGCTGACGACTGACTCCATACGGTAGGGCTGTACATCCATTGGGACACAGCGTAAGCCAATGGGTGTGCAGCCTGTACCGTACTACACAACCAGATATGAATGGATGCATTCACATTTCTGTACTGTGTAGTATGGTAAGCCTGCACCCATTGCTTACGCTGTGGACCAATGGCTGTACAGTCCTACCGTATGGAGTCAGTCGGCAGACAGTGGGGTGGCAAGCAGATGGGGAGCTGCCACCACCACTAACTGGGAGGGGTGCGGGGCGGTGGGGCTCAGTGGATGGGTGGGGAGGGGAGTACCACTGAGCCACCAGTGATGGATTGGTTTCTCATTTTATCTTACTGACACCCGCGATCATGCTGTGAGCAGTCCACTGTGCCACCAAGGGTATTGGACTATAATTTCATTACATATGACCGCGATCAGACTGCAAGTGGCCCACTGGACCACCAGGGTTATAGGACATTGTAGTTTATCACATATCCCCACAATCAGGCTGTAAGCAGTCCACTGGACCACCAGGGATATTGGACTATTATTTCATTACATACTCCTGCAATTGGGCTACAAGAAGTCCACTAGACCACCAGGGTTACAGGACATTGTAGTTTATCACATATGCCCGTGATCAGGCAGCGAGCATTCCAGTGGACCAGCAATGATATGGGATGTTTATTATTTATACATATGCCCACAAACGGGCATTGGAGCATGCTGTCAGTAGGGGCAAGGGGCGTCAGTCCCCAACGGCTGCAGCCTGGCAGGGTGGCAGGCACAAGTCGTCGGGGATTGGCACACCTGCATGCAAATGGGACCATAATGACATGCAAATGGCTCCATTCTGGCTTGCATGCATTATAGCCCTATTTGCATCTGCACTTTTGTATATTACAGTAGTTGTGCCTAGCGCAACGGCACTTCCACTAGTGCATCCCCCTGCTCCACTTCAGCCACTTGCGCTGTCACACTGCCACTGCGCCATGTGAACTGCGGGTGGCCAATGAGCAATATTCAATGATGCTGTGCCATGGCACAGCTCCGTTGAATATCACCCTGTCAATGCCCAGGCACATCCCAGTTGTCCTGCACCCAGGCTTGCACCATAGCCTGGCACAGTCTGAATATCCCGCCCAGAATGTACAAATAATAAATAGTTAATATGATATCAGCATCTTCTAATTTACTAAAAAGTTGTTTTTATCTCAATGTTGTACACAATACAATTGTTCTCAGAAGTAACACTTTTCAATTGCCACAAACATACTAACTTGCATATGTAAAATTGTTTTAACACACGTGTAGCGCTTCACCATACGCTGAACAAGGTCTTACACTATTTTCAAATAAAGATTATTATTATAATAACAATAAGCTGCAGCCAAAAATCATGTAAATAGTGACCTAATCACCCTGTAGTGTCATGTTACAGTCATGCACACATCGTGACACATTGCACCGCTGCACAAAGATTGATACACTATAGAATTACACTTGCTCATGCCTTAAAACTTAATACTACTTACACCATGAGAACACTGATGCATAGACTCAGGATTGTGAAACTGTTGAATCCCACTTAACCATAAGCTATACAGCAGTATTGAAGTTATGCTTGGAACACGTACATTAGACTATGTTGATGAGTTAAACATATGACAACAGTTTCACGTCATGAAAACCTTGAGAGATATATCCTTGTGTAAGGATCAAAATGAAAACCTGATCAGCAGTTTGTTTTAAGTAACAAACTGCAACAGTAATTGATGCAAAAAAATAAGTGGCCCGTTAACATGCATAGTCATCAGTCTTCATTACTCACTCTGTAATCTGTGTCATATATATAACTGCACACTAACCTTCCACTGTCTGTGTGCGGGGGTACGAGTGTGAGCATACACCATAAGCAAACAACAACAATATGTACCCACTTACAGGTAACTTGACACATTGCAAAGCATTACAGTACACCCATCATCCATGAATGGCAAGTACACCATGTGACATATCCATTGTACCCCCCTGCTACCATTTATCACACTCTTACAATATGGTAACTAGCTCTATTACTACACTAGGCCCTCCCCATTGAACTGAAAACTTGTTTTGAATTGGTTGAGCATGCATTGTAGTACAGTAGACCTTATCATCTTGATTATCACAAACTTTCTATCTATAAATACACTTCATATCTCAGTATACTCGCCCTTCATACAATAACACTTATGATGACATACATGCATGACACACCAGTCCAGTACACTCCATCACCGCTGCACATGCATTGCGATAATTATAACGTACTCCGAATTGGTTTAGTGCAGCTGCTCTCATGTGCCATACTAGTCTTACCACATCATACATTCCCCCTTGATGTAGTACTACCACCTGACCACCTACACACTGAGAACCAAAAATATAATCTTAAGTGTAGCATCATAATGAATAGGGCACACTGTACAGCCAAATACCTCCCAACTATGCATGAAGTGACACCATATTATACACCTGTATGCATAGTAAAGCAAAAAGTTGGTATGTGAACATAGATAGCAGACTGTGTCACAGAATCTCAATATACAAATGATTCATTCACATGTTGAGACTGTCTACTACAGTACAGTTTGCATCCCCACTTACTCATCCCTTTCACAAATAGCCACACTGCTCTCACAGTACCTAGCAATTAGCAGTTCTATGGCTGCCTTAGGGGTGACAAGGTCCTCCATACTACTGAACAGAGGTTGTGGATGCAGGGGGCTGTGACACTACATCTTGTGTGAATATCTTTTATGATGGTACTTACGCTCAGAGCTGGTGCCAGGCTCCTCCTTCACCTCCACAGTTCTTACTGGCACTGCTTCCCTGGCCACTATAAAACATATAAGTAAAAAATATTATAACATATACCACAATATATTAATCTACCACTAAACTTTTATTGTGAAATACATTTTTTATAGTGTCTCATTGTGTAATTCAACCATGTACCACATTTCTCTTTGCAATGACACTTCTGTGTTTCCATGGATGTTGTGTCATTCACCAGCAGTGACATCCACACACCGGCCCTGCTCGTGGGTACAGCAACAAAGTCACTCACATGAACGGTACCGGCAGTGCCACAGCCGATCTTCCAGAGAAGTTCTCACACCTTACCAGCCACATCAGCACTGCATACCCCACTGTAATTCAGAAACTCTCTCTGTGCAGTACTGCATGTGGCCATCCAGCTGCTCAGTGACGCCCATCCCATTTTCAGTTACTACCCCAATGTTAGAATAGACATACAATACTGTCCATTCAGAAATATACAGATTCTGGCAATACATTACCAGGACATAACAGGCTCAGTATCACAATCTGTTAGGTATGCATGGGTCGGCCCCCCCAACCTGATTAACATATATTACTATTCTTCCCTTCTCACATCATTATGTGAACAACAGAACATTCTCCTGTATATATTGTGCCTGGTCACATCACTACATCTCACCTAAGTGGGTAGTATATCAATATGCAAAAACACTTTAAATATATCAGCCAAGATCTAGATAACATATATTGGGATGAGTACCTGTATTACTCATTTTGAACATGAGATGACACAAAAACACGATTCAGATCTGTACAAATACCTTCTTAGAGTGCAATGAAGACAACATTCACTTATAAAAAAATAGATAAGAAACTCATAGGACAACAATACTTCACATACCATTGGTGTCTAGAAATGTAATCACCAATTGTAGATCATAGTCAGTTAAACCAAACTGAGATGTATACAACTACCATACATCTGGTTATAAAATCTGTTCCTTTTGAATTACCAGTTATGTTATGAAGCAGTATACCTTGTTGTTTAGAATTTTTAAGTAATATACCCCAACAGGGTGTTGGTTTACTGGATGATTTACCACGGCTGGTGTAGTTCAGTTACAAGGTGCAGCCGAGAGACTTAACCATGCCAAGAGTGGTAAATCCTCCAGTATATCTACTTCCTGGAGGGGTATATTGTGATTATACAAAGGGCCTGTTTGTTTTTTTACAAAAAAAAAAATTTAAAACATCCATTTGATCTCAAACTTGCTGATCATTTGTTTGCCATCTATCCGTTAGCTTTGCAGTGGTGTGTTTGCAATGAACATATGGATTTGCCAGAGAGTTCCTGATACGGTTGAGTGGTGGCTGGCACCTTTTACAGCGGTACACTGGAGTATTTACAACACTGAAAAGGTGCCAGCTAGACAATTAAAATTCAGAATTCTATTCAATTTTTTTGTGTACATTGTATTATTACAAATATTACATGGGTGCTGGAACTCATGTTAACTTTCTGAAGAGTATTCCTAAAAAGAAGTGAGTTAAGTAGTCCAGCTCACACCTTACATGACAGCCTCATACCACCCCAATTATGTAATGCAATTATTTCTATCAGCATCTTACCATCTGACTCGACAAGGATGACACTGTCGATGTCAGAGTTCTCAGTCTCCACAGCTTCTGACTGTGCTGGTACTACCTCAGCTACAACTGGGGGGGGTGCCTGCACTGGTCTGTGAAAGAAGATAATAAGTAGATCCACTAAGTTTTTCATGTAAATGTCAACACATTTTAACTACACTTTCTTTAAGCATTCAACATGTTTCAGGCACCTAACATTGACTGTAATCAGGTATTGCAAAGCTATTGCAGACACATATAAAATCACAATTACTGCAAATAAATACTTCATAAATAAAAGATCATAAGCTGACTCAGTACACAATACTTAGTACTTATATTGTATGCCACATGAAATACAATTCTGTTTCAATAAAATTGATACTGGATAGTAACTCCATCACTATCATTGGGTTATTCAATCAACAGCATCGTAAAATACATGTTTTTATCTAAGTTAATATCAGGACACATGTACTGTATGAACATATATATATATATATATACATACACACATATATATGTAACACAAAAAAATGCTTCATTTAATAACAGTTATAAATACTTTTTCCTTAATACAAAAAAAAAGACAAAAAAAATGACGTCTCTCGTGATGTACGAAATATTCAGTTGTTTTACACTACAGGCACTTGACTTGTAACATCATATTGTGATAATAACATGGCTACAACAACAAAGACTTCAATCAGAAAAAGACTTTCTTTTACCCGATTGTGTACCTGTACTATAATATCATAGAATCTGAGAAATTTTTTTGAATAACTTACAATGAGTGAGGCATTCCCCCGCTGCTGGCTTCCCTGCAGCTTCCCATAGCTCGTAAGCGAGGTAGTACCAGCACTTGTCCTCTCTCTGCTTCAAAACATAGAAGCGTTGGTGCAACAGCTTCCAGTTCCTCTTCAACTGCACAATGGTCTTATTTTCTACTCTTAAGACCATGTGCAAGAAGCTATTAATGTGCCTCCACATTGAGTCCAACTTCTGGTTCATGCTCCGCATTAAAATACGAGCACTACCCCTTGCTCGGACTGCCTCAAGCAGCAAGCACACCTCTCTCATGGACCACTGTCTCATCTTTAACTTTCTATTCTGCAATAAAAACATACACAAACATTCCATTACTCTCGTGTCTCAGAGCCTATATATTTCTATGTATTCTATGAAGTGTTCTGATTAGAACATGGCAAGAACAGCATTTTAAAACATAATTTTCATAATCACAAATATTATCATTCAGCCAAGTGAATTAGTGTATTTCAACACACTAAAAACATACACAACTCTGTGTTGTGTCATGGTATGTTCGAGTAATAACATATACCACAGCTTGAATACAGCTACATCAAAAGTTCATCTTCCTGTCTATTGAAGATGAAGCATTGTCTGTCTCATGTTGGTCTCCTTCACAACCAGCATCTTGTGGTACTACAGAGTTAGGGGAATGGTTACTGTTGGGTCGGATGCACAGTACATAACAGTAGGTGTGTTCACATTCCCCAATCACTCAACAGCAGTTGCCACCACCCTGCCTACCTAATTAGGTGATGACATCAGAGAAAAGTTAAAGTGTAATGAGAGAAAAGGTCTCACACAGTGTTACCATAACAAGCCTCTCCCTACGTGCACCCAACATTGCAGCACTGAGCGCTGGTGTTGCTTATGAACACACCCGTTTATTGTGTGTTTCTGAGGGTACCCAGTGACCATTAGCATAATGTAACCCACTCACATTTTTAGTTGCTTGCCAAGGGTGTGATAAATCCCTCTCGGTTTGTGTGCCCCCTTTCCTTGTTTGATAAGGGGGGGTACCCATCACCACATGCGTCCCCCTTTCCTGTTTTCTTGATGTGGGTGCCCAATTCCCCATTGGCTAGACCAACCACCAACACACACACAGTCAGTTGGTATGCTGAGCAGCTCACCCTAGCATGACAAAAAAACATCTATAAATGAAAACAGTACCCCAATGTCTCTTGCAGCATTTTTCATATCTACAAGTGGACATCACAGTAGTCACATGTAGGAGAAGCACTGTCACACTGATACACACTGGTGCTCCTCTGTGGGCACTTGTCCTGGCACTATGACACAGAACCATATAATATGCAACTGCCACAGTTACATATTTCAACACACCTGACCCATGCCATGAAGCCATAAAATATCACCTTGGCAACACCTGTCGTGCATCCAAGGTCAACTGTTACCAGCCCTGGATTTCACTGTGGATATCCCCAACTATGTGTTACTCCTGTGTGAGTGCTCTATATACCTATTCTATTTTTTGACCAACTTGTTTGGTACTTAAAAGAAACTTTTTTTTTTACAGCTCAATAGGTATACAAACAGTCTGACATTATTAGAGTACTTTGAGGATTCCATCTCAAAGCTCTCCCAGGAAACAACAATTGCCAGCATGTGAGAAGTGCACACCGTTAGGTAGGTATAACCAATCATAAAAAAACTTAATTTCAGGGTGACATATGGTGTGCATTACACACATGCATAGATATGCAGACATTTGTATGTTCATCTTTCTCCATGCTCTGTCAAGCGAGTACACACGGTGTTCTGCTTGCCAGACCCTATACTCTATAATATCTGAAAAAATGATTTTACAGGCTGGCAACATACGGATAATAGAAACAAGTTCTAATTTTGCTTCTGCCACTAAATCTAACCAATGCTTGATGCCTAAATCATCCCGGCCAAGATGTATTACAACTATGTCTGGGTGAGGTTGACTACTCAGAAGTCTGTCCATTGTTGGCATGAGGTGCTCCCACCTCATTACAGCCCTGCCATACCACTTCACACAGAAATTATTTTTCACATGGGTTGTATTGTGGTATAGTAACACTCCTATGCATGCTTGACACATCCTGGTATTGATCCCGTAATACCATGAGCATCTACAACCACAACGTACTTCTGCTGCACACTGTCAAGGCCCCCAGACAAAAAACATTTAAAAAAATGACAACCACAGTGTACCTACAGTATTGCACAGTACAACATGGCAGCCAACAGCTGTGGGTGGCCACCCAAGCTCCAGGGCTACCGTGTGTTGGCATCAGCCCTTCCTCACCAACTGTGATTTTGCTATGAAAATATATCCATGGTGGTCACTGCACCCACCCCTCACCCAATTGTGGGCTTTCTGTTTAAAAGTAACCTTTGTGCTGTAGTGCAGCTCCCACTCTAGCCCAATCAAATGAGGAAGTAGAGTGAACAGGGCCACGAGGGATACATTTTATACAGTTAACCCATGATAAGGTGAAACAGCAGAGTCCACTGTACTACCAGCAGTATTTGTTTTATTGAAAAAGCCAGATCTAGTTTTGAGATACATTACCACAAAGCAACGGGGGGTATCAGTAGCCAACAGGTACTGCCTCACACAATACCAGGGACAAGTTACTGATGATCAGCACACCTGCATACTAATGATGCCATAATGATATCCAAATAGGTGCATTAACACCTTGCATGCATTATGGCTCAATTTGCATATACAGTACTAAATACTGCCATACTTGAATCTGCCACCACTGCACTTCAGTACTGTATCCCCTCTACTCCTCTCTGGCCACTTACACTGGTGCAGTACCAGAGTAACATGCACAATGCAGGTTGCCAGACTGAAATATTTAACACTGCTGACCATGCCACAGCACTGTAAAATATCACCCTGGCAACAACCTGCTGCATTGCAGTTGCACTTTGGCCAGGCTTGTTCCACAGCCTGGCACAGTCTGAATATTCCTGACCCATGTGTTACATCTGTGTGAGTGATGTATGCAGCGATTCTATTTTTGACCAACATTTTTGGTTCTGAAAAGAACCTTTGTTTGCCACTTTGCTATTGTTCAAACAGTCTGACATTCTTAGAGGACTTTGAGGATTGCATCTCGAAGGTCTCCCAGGAAATGGCAATTGCCAGCATGCGAGAAGTGTACACTGTCTGGTAGGTATAGCCAATCATAACAATACTTAATTTCTGGGTGACATGCGTAGAAATGCAGATATCTCTATGTTGACTTTTCTTTGGGCTCTGTCAATCAGGTACATATGGTGTTCTGCTTGCCAGACCCTGTGCTCTGTAATATCTGAAAAAAATATTTTACAGGCAGGCAACATACTCATAATAGAAGCAAGGTTCAATTTTGCTTCTGTTACTAAATCTACCCAGTGTTTGGTTCCCAAATCATTGCTTCCAAGATGCATCAGCAATATGTCTGGATGAGCCTGAGTACTCAAAAGTCTGTGCATGGTTGGCATGAGGTGCTCCCACCTCATTCTACCCCTACCAAATCACTTAACACAGCAGTTTGGGAGCTGCAGGTTTCTCCCAAAATCACTATTCTGAGCATACTCAGACTCTCGTCTCACTATACTGCTTCCAACAATCCACAAAATCCTTTTGCTATTTTCTGCCATTCTCAGCTTTTCAACTTAGAAGTGGACAGAGAGCTACCAAAAAAGTCAGTGTTCACCCTGCAGTACCTAAGCAGTAGTGAAAGTAAAACTGCTATTTTCCCTCCTAACTTCAACCCAGCTTCAGTGGGCTGATCCATGACACACAAATAAAACAGATCATTGGCTACTACTGTGCCTTCGTTAACCAATGCAGTCTATGCACTGACTATCACTGCATTTCTGCTACAGCTAAAATGTGCTAACATTTAAAGGTGGGAAAATGCATCTTTTTGATAGGCAGTTTTAAACAATTACAACTGCAGAAACATGTCTGATTGGTTCCCTTTTCTGTTGTGGGTACACATGCACCTTGCTATCTCCCTCCATTTGCAGCTGTATCTGTGCAAGTAAGTATCAAATTACTGTCTGACTTTAAACACTTTTACCTAAATAATGCAGCATCATAGATTATTTCTAGCAACATAGTCAAATAAAGCAGTAAAAAATGTTTTGATTAATACTATATACCTGTTACTAACACTTTTTATCATACTAGAAAAATGCTTTATAAAATATGATGTACTTACAGTTATAAATGTGGTGTGTCTCAGTGTAGGCTAAGATGGCAGCTGTTGACTTCTTCTTCAGTGTTCTCTGTCTCTGATTGGTTGTCTCACATGGCCTGATAAATCTAACATAACATTGGCAGAACTAGCTGTCAGTCAAATAGCAATCAGATACGATTCGATAATGAATACAGTTGTCACTCCCAAGTTTAAATTTGTGACACTTTCGCACACATGACACTACTTTTGTGACACTTTTGAATGCACAACACTATGTTTTGTGACACTTTCATGCACACGACACTGTTTTTTCACAACTTTGAATTTACGACATAATTTGATTTTTCCCCAAAAATGATGATTACTGAAGGGAAAGGTTTCCTGCTTCTTACCTAATGTACAAATACATAAGTTCACACAGTTTCACATACTTATTCTAAAACCATAACTCTACCTGCACAACTATGTAATTGCTGAAGCTACATTTTCGTATTTCATTGTTTTCGGTCACTCCACAAGTGACCTCGATATTCATTCCTAATCAATAATTGCGATTATTTGTCTTAGCAATAACACATGAACAGAGCTTGGCTTAACAATATCTTAAGCACTCCCTAGAGATGTAATGTGGCACAAGGTAAAACCAAATGTTGTATTGCCCCAAAGATGTGATTAAATCATTTTCAATGTGATTCTTGTGAATGCCTTATGGCTATCATGACAATTAATATTCAAAAGTTAAGTGTTTGAAGTTGACTTTATTAACCTGTGACTCATTTACAGAAAGATTTTAAATAAAGTAGTTCTTTGACCAGCAGTTTAATAATACTAGGTTAAAATCACTATACAGAATTGCGATGATTCTGCATTGCTTAACAGTGAAATAGTACGAAAAAATCTACGTGGCATGGTGATAACGCTATACAGGACAGTGTAACATAAATCAAAATAAGACTGTCAAAATCTGAGCAACCAATCTGATTACAGCATTTTCTGAAACTTTTTTTTGTAATATTTTATACATAAATCATCTGTGTCAATATACAATGTTAGAAGTGATCAACACAAGCATATACTAATATTTTATTTTTCTGTGTCTTTTATGCAGATGTCTGATACTTCTGTAACATTGCTGACTGCTACTCTGAACTAACAGATTGAAAGATGCCTAGTAAACACAGACATGCATGTATAGAAAGATGAAACAGGTACCATAGTACTTCACTGTTGCTTAAGAATGATAAAAAAACAGTGATGTGAGTTCAAGAGGTAAAATAATAAAGAGTTCTACTGGAATAGTGAGCTCTACAGTAACTCACTCCACAACAAAACCACATACTTGCTCAACAGCAAGTAAAAAATGTTTACCTGAGCAACAGTTGTGTAGATCTCTCAGACGAAACACAACTATTGCTACAGCAACCATCAACAGACCTTCTAAACAGCACCGTAAACTCACAGCTGGTGATTTTCATCTGAGAAAGCAAAAGTATTTCCGATCGCTAGCAAGTAAAGCTAAGGTTGACAGGCTTATTGCTGCTGTGATGAGACATGAGCGCAAAAAGGCAAAGACTCATCTGACTTTGATGAAACTGCGTCTCAAAGTACACGCATTTGTTAATAGAGCAGTATTTGTTCTTCAGTGTTTATGGCGTAAGATGTCTCGTGCTTGAACTATTCAGAAAAGTTGTGTACAACATCAAAAAAAGGCTACAATGGTATCATCTTTGTGCACAATTTCTGTCATGTATTCACAGGTCACTGGATGTAAACACAGCACTCAGAGGCATATTTCTGGGAAGAATCTTATTATTCACAGAAAAAAGAAAGCAAGTTCACCATTGGTGAGTCCGGTAAGCTGGTCAATATGCTCAGTGTCTGTGATGACACAGCAATGGACACAAATGATGACTGTGATACAACCACTGTGTCCCATAAATGGCACTGTCTCTCATGGCCATGTGATGAAACCTGCAACCATAGACAATCGTCATTTGAAAAAGTTGAATAGTTTGTCAACCTATTTGTGATAACAGATCGCAACGAAAGATATAAACTGTTTAACAAGATTGACCTTTGTGAAATTTGTCCACACACTGGACTTATGGGTCACTCACTAGCATGCCTCGATAGTGGTGCTTGTGACAGTGTCTTTCACAACATGCGGATGCTGGGAATGCATCAAACAGGCATGCAAAACTTTGTATAGAGGGTATATGAAGTCCGACGAGTTGTCAATCAGTACACTTGTTTAAATGACTTATTGCAGTCTAGTGACATGCACGGCACCATCATATTTCTCAAACAGCTGCAACGTATGACTTCTGTACCAGACACAACTATTTATCAGTCAGCAAGTTCTGCTGAAACATCTGTTTCTATGCTAGAACCTGACATACTGAAACAGTACGGCAAAGAAATTGCAAAATTTGAGCTGGCAAAGGCTCAGAAGTTTGACTCTGTATGTATGTCATGTGACCGTCTGTGCTACAGCAAACAAACAGTCACAGTGAACCTTGAAACCTTGTCACCTTGTCACCATACTATGACATGTGGTTCCATTTCTCAGCATTTTTGCTGATGAAATCTGACTTTCAGTTACAGATCACCATTCTGCTGTGCAAACACTGTTTCTCCAAACTAAAGTCCAACATTCTGCCACCAAGGTCACTGTTGAATAATATGGAAGCACATGTTACACCAAGTGAGATTGTGACATTGAATATGTTTGAATGCATTCTAATTCAGACAATGAAACCATTTCAAACCATTCTATGTCTGAACACAAAGACACAGAACATTCCACAGAAAGAACTCATTAGATCTCTAAAGGGTTCCGTGATGTATCTCCCACTTCCTCTACAGAAAAATGTGGAGGCAATCTCTATGGAAAATAGTTTGGTGATTCTTGTAAATGGTGTTCCAACTAAGTCCAAGGTCATCTGGCAAGATGTTGTCAATGTACAGAAGGTAAAGCTTGCTCTTAGTTATTTAAAGAGTAACAATCCCTTTTATGCAGTCCTTGACATAGATCTCATGACTCGTTTCTCTGTTCAACATGATCTCTTAGAAACAACTAAGCCAATGATTGAGAAGATCAGTGGACAGGCAAGTGACAATGTGTATGAACAGCACACAATTCACCCACTACATGGTAGAGATACAGTAGCAGACAACATTGATCTTTATCAAATGAAACAGGTGGAAGGTGAGCCTGTCAGCATTTGGGAGGCAACACTAGAAGCACGCTGTTTCCCAGACTTATTCCCAAAAGGGTCAGGTGGATGGCTAGATGAAAGGGAAGTGCTTGTACAGGGTGCCGAGTACCGCACTAGCTGTGTGCTCAGTAAAGATGGCAAATTGAGACGTAACATACAGTACCTGTTTCATCTCCTCTGGGAGAGTAAACTTAGCATTCTGTCTGCATCTGTTGCACATACTATTCGTCTCACAACTCCACTAGATGGAATAACAGGTTCTCAATTTCTAGAGAAATTAAAGCAGAAAGATGAAAATGTGCAAGTGAATCTGTCTTCCATACTTTCAAGTCTATGTGGCACCAAAGAATATTGGTATCGCAGACACTCTGAAATGATGACAATGCTGTGAGAGTATGGTGCAGCCACATGATTTATCACACTTAGTTGTGCTCAATATGCCTGGGATGAGCTCATTGAACTGTTGAAGTGGGCAAATTGTGATGTTGATGGCATTTCATCAATGACTGTTGGAGAAATGTGTTCACTTGATCCTGTGTCTGTTACAAGACATTTTCACAAGTGGTTCCATGACATTCTGACTTTCATATTGTCAAAGGATAATCCACCTCTTGATACTGTGGAGGATTACTTTTGGAGGATGGAATATCAAGCACGGGGTACCCTTCATATTCATATGTTATTGTGGATCAAGGATGCACCACGTATAGGTGAACATGAAGCAGCACAAGTGCTAGCATTCATCAAGCAATATATCACTTGTCACATTCCAGACAAGTATGACAGTCCTACACTACTGAAGTTGGTACAAAAGTTCCAGTGACATATTTGTGCAAAATACTGCCAGCGAGTAGTAAAGAACAAATCTAATTGGTACACACGATGTCGCTTCCGATTCCCTAGATGAGTTTGTCAGGATGGTTCCATGAATGAACTTTTTTCGGCAATGTAACACCATTTGAAGGCAAAATCAACCAAGAGGGTATACGAGTTATCCAGAGATGAGAAAGAGTTGTACATCAATGACTAAAACCCAACTCTTCTCCTAATGTGGCAAGCAAACATAGATGTTCAGTTCATGTCTGACAACTCATTGGCCCTGGTGCGGAATGTGACTTCATACATAACCAAGCATGAGCAGACTAGCTTGCAAGATCTTTGGGAAGATTTTGCCAGTTCAAGCAAGAGCCTGACATCTCAGCTGTGGTCATTGGGCTTGAAGACCCTTTCACACAGAGAATGTGGAGCATATGAAGCCAGTGACCATTTAATGGGTACACATCTGTACGGGAAGTCTGATGCTGTCTGGTTTCTCAGTGTGAACTACAAAGAGAAATGCAAATGTGTACTGATTCCCCATGCTGAGACTGAGGAACTAGCTGCCAATAGACCTTCTTCAAAACATATCTTGAAGAATAACCTGATAGATGCATACTACCCCTGTAGACACATTGACATGGATGATATGTGTCTCTTTCAGGTAGCTGAGTGGTATGACTACAATGCAGATATATCACCTGACTCAACACAACACATTTACAAGGTGAACGGAGTGGATTTCTGTCTCGTAAAGAGACACAAGCCATGACTTATAGACCACTGTAAATTATATCTAGGCACATCAGAGAGCAGAGAGCATTACTACTTTGCTCTCCTATTCCTATTTAGACCCTGGAGGAATGAGTCTGAATTAAAAGGTGATT
The DNA here is from genome assembly GCA_016271365.2 of Neoceratodus forsteri. NCBI lineage: Eukaryota > Metazoa > Chordata > Ceratodontiformes > Ceratodontidae > Neoceratodus > Neoceratodus forsteri. The sequence continues at coordinate 49,074,246 of JADMNL010000027.1, forward strand.
GTGATACATTCGAGGAAGAATTCAATCTCAGTTACAAGACTTTCAAAACTGAATACTCAGAGACATACATATAGAGACTGAAGGCTGAGAAAGAACAGTTTGAGAAGGCAGAGAAGCAGCTTCAGGAAGACACTCCTGTTAGCTCACAAAGACAGTCTTGATCCAGAAGGACAAGCTGTTCTAGGTGAACCTCTGCCTTTAAATGCCCCCAAGTGTTAATCTCAGAAAATGAGACTGCCATGGAACATGGAACACACTCCACTGTCAGCCCAGCTGACTTGAGAGAAAGACTGACTCAGCAGCAGCATGTAGTTCACTCTCAAGTCATTGACTCTGTTTGACGTGGCCTACTACATGAAACAAAAAAAGTGACTGTCTTGACTATAAACCACTACTGATCTTTGTTAGTGGTTCAGCTGGCACAGGAAAGAGTTTCCTTATTGAAGCCATCACTGCTGAAATACGGAGCCTGACAGGGTCATTAATGTCTGTTGCTGTTACTGCTCCCACAGGACTAGCTGCATACAACATTGGTGGAGTTACATTACACTGTCTCTTTATGTTGCCAGTGGAACATGGCAAAACAGGAGAGTATCATAAACTGTCATTTGAAGTTGCATTTCAGCTCCGTTCCATGTTCACAAAGATGAAGTTACTCATCATTGATGAAATCAGCATGGTCTCCAATGTAATGCTTGCCTGTATACACCTACGTCTACAGGAGATCTTAGGTACTGACGATGGAGTACCATTTAGTGGCAAAAGTATTGTTGTATTGGGTTACCTTTTGCAGCTTGCACCACTTAATGCAGAGCATGTGTTTGCAACTCTGACAGCCAAGCAAGCTAAGAACATACTCAGCTGCATTGCAGGTTGTAACATTTGGGAGTTATTCACCTATGTTGAGGTGTATGAGAACATGCGCCAAAGTGGTGATCTGGCATACAAATCACTTTTAGATCAAGCTCGTACAGGTTCTCTATCACCAGAACATGTTGCTATGTTAAACGATCTGAGAATCAGAGTAGATACTACAAACATAGAAACAGCATGTAATGTTTTCAGCGATGTGTACTCTACAGGCACACACATAGTGTGTCTTATGCCATGACTAAAGAAATGCACTGAGTTCAACAATGTTATGCTGCTGAGAGAAAACCAAGAAATTCTAACACTGCATGCTGTTGATACAGTTGATGGTGTCATTCTCAGTCGCAACCTAGTAGCAAAGATGACTTAGTGACTCACTGAACTAAAGTCGGATGTTTCACGTACAGCTGGCCTAGAAGCTGTTCTTACACTTTGTAGGAATGCACTTATCATGCTACGATGTAATCTCGATGTTGAACGAGGCATGGTAAATGGTGCCATGGGAAACATCATTGACTTTGTCTACAATGTCCAGAGGACATATATCGAGACACTTATAGTTCACTTTGACAACATGGAACAGCCTGTACAGATAGAATGTACCTGTGTGAAATTTCAGGTATTTAAGGATATCTGTGTAAACAAGAAACAGTTTCAACTCTGTGTTGCATATGCTGTTTCTATTTGCAAATCTCAGGGCTTGAGTTTGGATTCAGCAATGGTGGACATAGGTACAGACATTTTCAAGGATGGCATGAGCTTTTTCGTGTCGGTAGTCTTTCTGGGTTGCACATTATAACTCTTGCACCTCAGAAGATACAAGCTGACAAACGATGTATTGTTGAGTACAACAGGTTACATACTCTTCATCAGCCACAAATGTCTTTAATACCACTGCCTACATATCTGGCTGTCTCACATCGTACAGTCATATCTACACATGTCAGCAAACAGGCATGAGCTTTCACAAGTGATTCAACTCTAAAGAGTTCAACAAAGGTCACAATATCAACTAAACATTCAGAGCCATCTGTTAGTCAGAAATCAGTTGATGTAGTTGCTGTGCCAGTCTTTGGCAACAGCACTAGAGTGAACTGCTATGCTAACTCAGCTATGCCAGTTTTTCTCAAAATGCCACACTTTGTGCAGGCAATATCTGCTTCACAAGACACTCCCCTATCAAAGGCATTGAAGCAGATTGTCAACATGGCTTCTGACCAGTCTAACACTGTGCAGTCGCTAACACCACTACGGCAGGTGTTAGGTACATATGACAGATGCAGTACATTTGTTGCAGACATACAGCAAGACACTAGTGAGTTTATGATGGCTATCATAAACAACTTGAATGAAGACGGCACTCCAATGCTTCAGTACTTCACTGTGTCATATGTAACCAAATATGTATGTGTATCATGTGGTCATTCGCAGCGTGAAACCACAGAAGACATGCTGTGGATTACTCTTTTTGTCCCTCAAGCCAAAAGTGTCAAATTTTGACAACTATTTACAAATCCTTAATGTGGTCACTCCTGTAAAAGGTGTGGAGGCAGATGTACTCAGTCCATACGTCTCAGGAGTTCATCTCAATATCTGTTGCTTGTATTGCTCAGAGTTGGCACTCCCATCACAGATTGCACAGCTGGAAGAATAGTTTTTAACCAGTCAGTGTTTGACACTCACAGTGTAGTCTATCACCATGGTCAATCTATGCATTCTGGCCATTACACCTGTTTGCTAAGGTACAGAAGTGGATGGGTAGAGTGTGACGACTCTACAAGCAGTTTTAAACAGAGACTGCCATGACACTTAAAAAATGCATATCTTCTAATATTGAAGAATTATGATGACCTTCATATTTCAGAAGAATAGCAGACAACATGTGGCATTTTTTAATGACTACTTTGTGACAGAATCAGTCGTAGGCCAGTACAATTGTTTCCAATCTGCGACTGTCAATAAACCATAGCATATCAACAAAATGATATACTGGCAGAGACATTTCATGCACTATGACATCTAAGATCTTGTGTGGATCAGTGACAATGTGAAAATTGTTGTAGTGGCTTCAATCGGTGCCGACAGTATTCACAGTCACTAGAGAAACCATGCTTACATGTCTATCGAAGATTGTACATGTCAAAACAGAGTCCTTTCTGGCTTCCCTGTTCTGTACATATCTTTTCTTGTAGGTGTATCATACCCATACATAACAAGAAGTTTTTGTCAGTTGCTAACTTTTTGCCTCTGCAGAGACACAAAAGTAGTCCCTTATTTTAAATAAGTGTGTAACACATGTCTCATTCACCAAAGAGAACACTGTCACAAGTTTTCTATTACCAGTTTTTTTGTCTATTATCTGTTGACGTCTTGACAACAGCGTCATTCTTTCACCATGCAACAGTGTTGAACTATGCATGATGTATTTGTTACACTGAAACTGTACATATGTAAATATAAAACTATTTAGTCATAATGAAGCAAGTGAAATGAAGCAAGTGTGAATACTGAAGTAGTGCAGCTTATTATCAAATGACTCTTGCATACCTATGTAATGACATGTAAATAATATTTACATTCTCATTTCGTCTCATCATTGTTGTTAACTAGTTAAATTTTTCTAGTAAAAGTGTTACCATAAGAGTCAAGTAACAATTTCTCCTTAACATTTAATAGAATACTATAGTGATTAAGTTCAGTGACCCATATCTTTCATAAAAACAACATGCTACACACATTTGTTATTTCCTAGTTCAGAACTGATATAGTAACTAACGTAACCATTGAAAAAAATGCATATTGCACCTGTAATAATATGAAATCTGTTGTACTTGTCATTCAAGTAAAAGTAATCTATGTTAATACTGGAAATTGTAAATCAGACACTTTTACTGATCACAACACACTTCATACCTGTTCCCGACAATGTTTATGATCGCTTCTATTGAGGGGTCGGGTGGGAATTTTCCATATGCACCTAGTCAGTGATATATCTTAAAATATTTAACTGAACATACCAGTTATCTAATGTCACTGAAATCATAGCATTTTTATATTCTGTTACTTGAACACTTAGCATCTGGTTTTTCACCCACCCCAGGAACATACACATTATCAGTCACACAATAACAACAAATCATCCCTGTTTCATGTGTGTAATCACTGCTTAGAAGCTCCTGACGTACCTTCATTAATGTAGGACAGGACAAAGGGATGAGACATGATTGGAACATTCAACTACTTAAAAGGTATAAATAATATCGATAACCAAAGTCTCTCCAAGCTGAGTGGCAAACATATCATGAAGGGGCACAGTCTTCAGCTTGATGCTGGGAGGTTTAGGAGGAATGTCAGAAAGTACTTCTTCCCACAAAGAGTAGTGAACACTTACACTGTGCTGCTAGAAGAGGTCACCTCATTAAAGACAGTGACCAGCTATAAAACAGCCAGGTATATGCATAGGGGGAAGATAAGAATCATGCCTAGGGATGATGGGAGGACTGTGCAGGGATAGCAGAGACATTAGCTCAAGATGCGGACCCTGCAATATGAGCAGACCTAATAGACCAAATTGCCATCTTCTGCTGCCTTCTTTCTACGCTCGTATTTCCATATGTACATACTTATTCCAATTTATATCATCTACTTACTATGCACGACACACATTTAGATATATTCCAAGCAATGATTACACACATGCAAGGATTGTATTGTGAGACTGATTTTGTAAAAAAAATGTAAATCTTAATTGGCTCTTTCTCAGTTTCACCAATTGGCAATAAATCTTTTTTAAACTTAACCACCTGCGTTGAGTCTTTACTGAACCATAAAATTATAACATTAGAATGCAACTGTTGTTCCTTTTAAGCATGCAAATCAACTGGAAGAAATAGTACCACACATACGTGTCCATGGGCTTATTTTTTACTATAGCTCTCCACTCAGTATGCATCACGTGGGTTAGGGGGTGGCGCATTGCCTGACACAGTTCCCATAACTCCTAAGTGTGTTAAGTAGTCTGTACCACCCTTAGTTTTCCTGTGCCTCTCCAGTCAGTGGGCAGTAGCTGCTGTAGTGAGGTGTGGGACATCACTATCTAACACTATGCAGCTGTGGCTCTACACTCAGGATGCAGTAACTGCTATGTGTGCTGCAATTCCCTGGCTGAGCCCATGTAGCTCCTAACTGTGCTAACTTCACTGTACCTACAATTACAGAGGTGTGCCATTGATCTCCAGTGCCTTATTGTTCGTGGATCACCACTCATGATGCAGTACAAATTTTGAGGGAGAGCAGCATTAGCTGCCTAAATCCATGCAACTCCTAACTGAGCTAACTTCTGTATCCCTGCAATCAGTGATGTCTACCACTGATGTCCATACCCTCACCTGTGTTGTGTATCTCCACTGAGATGTCCATACCCTCACCTGTGTTGTGTATCTCCACTGACAATGCAGTACCTGCTGTCATGTTTGAAGACACATTGCCTGCCTGAATCCATTCAAGTGATAACTGTGCTAACTGGACTGTTCCCGTAATCAGGGAGCTGTACAACTGATGTGCATTGCCTATCTTTTCCTGTTCCTGTTCACTCAGGATGCAGCAAGTGGTCTGCAAGTGCAGTTCCCCCATGACACTGTTCATCTCCATGGGATTTTTTGTTCTGTACTCTCCACTCAGTATGCATTATGTGGACTAGGGGTTTGGACATTGCCTGACAGAGCTCCTGTAATTCCTAACAAAATTAACTAGTATGCACCACCCTTACTTTTCCTGTGAGTCTGCAGTCAGAGTGCAGTAGCTGGTGTAGAGAGATATGCGACATTGCTAACTAAGTCCATGCCGCTGTGGTTGTACAGTCACAATCAGTAACTGGTATGCATGAAAAAATTGCCTGGGTGAGCCCATACAAATCCTAACTGTACTAACTTGTGTCAACCAACAAATACAGAGGTGTACCATTGATGTCCATTGCCTCAGTCTTGCTGTGCATCAGTAATCATAATGCAGTACAAATTTTTTGGGGGGGCATTACCTGTCTGACCCTCCCACAAACACTAACTATGCTAATTTGAGTGTCCCTGCAATCACTGACATCTACCATTGATGTCCATACCCTCAACTGTGCTGTGGGTCTCTACTGAGTATCCAGTACCTGGTGTCACAGTTTGGAAAGGCATTGCCTGGCTGAGGCCATTTAAGTGATAATTGTGCTAACTACACTGTAGCTGTAATCAGGGAGATGTACAACTGATCTGCATCACCCTTCTTTGCATGTGGCTCTTCACTTAACATGCAGCAAGTGGTCTAGAGGTGTAGTCCCCTACCCCATGAGATTGTGCAACTCCTAAGTGTACTAACTTCTGTACACCTGCAGTGACACTCCTAAGTGTGTTAACTTCTCTACAGCTGCAATGACAGAGCTACACTATTCATGTCCATAGGCGTATTTTTGCTGTGGCTCTCCACTCAGTATGCAGTATGAAGACTAGTTGTATATTATTTCTGACACCTCCTGCAGATTGTCTGTGATTGGTCCTGGTTCTCCCCCTTACTTCCATGTGTGTGTGTGTGTGTGTGTGTGTGTGTGTCTCTGTGTGCCAGTGGTGCTCAGGGGGGTTGGGGTGAATGCACATTTATGATTTTGAACCCTAACACAGAATTTCCTCACTTCTGTCACTGTGGAACAACACTAACTGATGCAGTAAACAGAGTGTTTCTCTCTAATTTCCCCTTCTTTTTGAGAATTACTCTGACAAATATTGAATGTAATACAGCGGCAGGAGCGTGGCCCTGCGCTCAAGCCACGTGATGTCTTTTCACGTACTAACACAGTGCCCATAAACGTGCTCCCACCACGTTATGTCATGTCACATAGTAACACAGTGCCAGCAAATGCAAATGGTAATGCGCATGATAACACAAAGCGAAACACAAAGATAAACAGTACTGAGAAATAGTGAATGTAATACAGCGACGGGATGTCTTCACACATACTAACACAGAGCCCACAAATGCAAATGATAATGCGCATGGTGACACAAGGCGAAACACAAAGATAAACAGTACTGAAAAATAGTGAATGTAATACAGCGAAAGGGCCCCGTGCTCCTGCCACGTGATGTCTTTACACATACTAACACAGTGTCCACAAACGCAAATGGTAATGCGCATAGTGATGCAAAGCAAAACACAAAGATAAACAGTACTGTAGACACAAATGTTTAAAATTACAGAAACACAAGCACAAACGAAAACCAAAGGGTAACGCACAAGGTGGTGCAGACAGAAAAAGTAAGTGAAACAGGTATAGAACCACAAGCAGAAGCGTTAAGGGTAACAGTTATGTAAACGCACACAATAGTTTTCCCCAAAAAGATGCATATAGAAAGACAGTACAAAAAATGTATGCATAATGCTCTCGGAACAGAAAATGAGGACTTGGAATACAAAAATACTAAATTGCTTATATCTCAGGAACCATACCACACAGAAATTTTTTTAAAGTCATATGAATTAACACTTTCCTGGCTAGTTCTGTACTTAGCCCCCTGAGGGGCTAAGCACTTTTCCAACGGAAAGTCCGTATCTCGCACCGTTTTCAAGATACGGGCCCTGAAAGGCACGGCAAACACCGTAATGTTATCTTATGGGAAAAAAAGACAAATTCGCAGTGCCATAACTTTCCCTCCCTGTAATATTTTTTCACCGAAATACTGAAAGGCACATCTGTGAGATGTTGGATGTGTTCCCTCCAAATGTCAGCTCAAAACACCAAACCGTTCTTTTGCAGCAGGGTGGCAAAGAATTGCTGTCATTTTCCTATAGCCTGGAAAAGTACTGTTGAACTTTGCGAAAGCTTTCGCAAATTCATTCGACAGTGTCACAAGTGCGATACTACTTTGCGAAAATACTTTTTCCAGAAATTTGAAAAACATATTTCGGGGTGTTTTTCCCCGAAATAAAGACATGCCTAGCATCCTCAGGGTCTGATTAGGTGAATACAAAAAGAATTAGGTTGCTAGAGGGTCCCAAATTTAAATGCCAAGCATTTTTCTGATCACCAACTGAAAACAAAATGGCTGATTTGCGACAGTAAAAGGGCCAATTGCGAAAGTAAAAACTGCATTTGCGACACTTTCGAACATTTTGCTAACTTTTCACATTGTCTTATAATGGGAAATTGTTTTTTGAATAACTTTTGAACCGTTTAAAATTTTTTCACAAAATCTTCTAAAGGCACATCAGAGACCCTGGCTGCACATTCCCTGAAGATTTCGGACCGGTCGCACAAACCGTGCGACCTGTAGAGGTGAGCAAAAATTTCAAAAAAAGAGTAAACATGCACCCAGATCACGCTTAATAACTCTGCAGTCGTATATCTAAACAGTACAAAGGTTGGCAGAGCCCAAGATGTATGGTTCTTGATCATGTATTCCAAATTTCAGACAAATCTGCTGAATGGTTGCAAAGTTATTCGGTGTTAGGGTTGCCACCCCTTGCACCCCATGCCCACCCCACCTCCACCAACAGGCATTGGGGTGTGCATTGAGGTCATCGGTCCTAACTCTCACCCCATTCAATGTGTAAATAAGCTATGGGGGTGCAGTATAGGTGAATGGAGTGAGAGTTAGGACCGACCACCTCAAGCACACCCGTTGCCTGGGTGGGGAGAATAGTCGGAGTGCAAGGGTGTCAACCTAACACTGAATTTCACACTTTGTCACTGTGGAACAACCCTAACCAATGCATTAAACAGAGTTTTTTGCCATGAATTTCCCTTCTTTTTGAGAATGCGCACTATAAATAGTGAATGGAAAGCGGTGGTGGTAGTGCGGGACCCACCATGTGAATTTTTGTCACTTCACTGTGCAAAAACTGTATGACTGACTGAAATAAAAATTGATAAATGAAGACATGTACCATACCACAACATGTATAACAAATGTTATCTGAATCTGTTCAACAGTTGCAGAGCGTCATGCCAGGAAAACTGTGCAGGAGTGCCGAAAAGAACATTTTTGCCACTTCGCTACACAAGAACCATACATACATACAACGGAATCAAAAACTGTTAAAAGAAGACATGTACCATAGCACACCGTGTGTCCAGAATTGTGTGTACATCCATTCAACGGTCACACAGCGCCACAAGCAAACAATGTAACATGCACAATTCAGCAACCGTAAGTGCCAGTGACCGGAAAATTGTCACAATGAAAGATGTATAATAAATCTTTGTACATTCCAAATGCCAGGGAAATTGGACACACAGTTCAGAAGTTATTGAAGCATAATGAATCAAATTTTCATTCATTGGAGTGGCATAATTCTGTTCCTGTTGATGTTTTACACACCAAACCACTGCAAGGCACCTCTGTACCACTAGGGCTATGTACGCTATAAATTTCAAGCCACTAGCACCACACAGAATGCTATGCACAAAACGTTAACTGCATCACACAGTATCTCCACAGTGAATTATTTTTCCAACATGTTAAACAACATTATTCACATCCACAGGACAGCCACTCAACACCCTCCAAATTTCATGTGAAAAGACCAAACCATTCCAGAGATATTCAATTTTTACTTTTCTGCACCTTTAAGAAGTTTTCCACCACAAAATGATGGAAATTGAGGCTGAAAATGCACTAAGATGGTGGGCCTGGTGGCCAAAAAAATCTGTAACCATGAGGGGGGCCAACTTCAAATGGCACTAACTCTGGAACGGAACAACATTTGTTCATCAAACAAAAACTGGCATGTTCCCTGAACAAAGGTCTTTCTACATGACAAGTTTCAGATCAATCAAACCACACACTGGGTGCACAATGCATCATGGAAGCCAGTGCAGAAAAACAGCAAAAACATAATGTTTTGCACTGCTCAAATGCAAAAACACAAATGGTAACTTTAATGCAAATGGTCATGGCAACAGTGAGGTAAAAGAAAATAATAATGCTAACGGTATTGCAAACGCAAGCGCAAATGGTAACGCACATGGTGACGCAAACAGAAACGATAATGCAAACGGTAAGAGAAATGCAAGCGCTAATGTAAATCAATCAGAAATGGTAACGCAGCTGGCCTGGTGGCGTAGAGGGTTAAGGTTCTGGTGCCTTACCTCGACCACGCTGGTGACCCGTGTTCGAGGGAGACTCCAGGTCACTAGGGGGTCAGCATGAGGGAGTCTGGGATCGAGCATCCGTAGGATTGCTCTCTTATCCTGGGGTGGGTTTGGGGATGGCCTCGCTAGGGTAGCGGCCCCCAGTGGAGACTGGGAGCACCACATGAGTGGCATACAGGGGAACTTAGAAAAGTGGAAATGCCGCTCGATGGCTGCTGGATGACAGCTCTCTGTCCCTGACACCTCCGGTGCCTTCCTGGGGCCTCCTTCTCCTTGGCAGCATTCCTGGGCCCTAATAGTGTGTGCTAGGAGTTGTCCCCCCGGTGCCTTCCCCCTCGGAGAAGGGAGATCCACCTGACGATGGGATACACCAGGATATCCCAGGGACTGGCTGCAATTTGGGGGGAAAGGAGGCGCAGGTAAGGACAGTGGGGCTTGGAGGGGACTTGTATGGAGCCTGAAGGAGTGGGGGTCACTGAGCATGAAGGGGTGGAACAAAAAAAAAAAGAAATGGTAACGCAAATGATATGCAATGGTAAAAGCGTAGCAAAATACAAATGATAGAGCAAACAGAAACACAAATGGTAATGGCAGCGGTGGCGCAGAAGGAAACAGTAATGTACTCAACAATGGAAACACTACCAAAAATGCAAACGCTAAGGCCAATGGAAACACAAACACAAATGGTAATGAATATGCAACCGGTAACGGTAATGCAATTGTTACTGCAAATGGTTACAGTAACACCAACGATGACGCCAAAGGAAACAGTAACGCAAACAGAAATGCAAATGGACGCATGTACACAAATGCAAATGGTAATGCACACGGTAACGCAAAAGTAAACACAAACAAAAATGGTAATGGAAACGCAAACTCTAACAGTAATGTAAACGAAAACGCAAAGGGTAATGCACACAGTGACGTAAACGGAAACGCTAACACAAATGGTAACGGAAATGCTAACGATAACAGTAATGCAAACACACACTCTTTTTTTCTCAAAAAGGTGCATTCAGAAGTACAGTGAATACAAAGAATGTATGCATAATAATTGCCCTCAGAGCAGAAAATTAGCACTTGGAATACTAAATGCCTTATATCTCAGGAAATACGACGTAGAAAAAAAAAATAAAATCTCATATTATTTATGACTTTCCAGGCTAGTTTTGCACTTAGCCACCTAGCAGGGAACTAAGAATTCTTCTGACAAAAAGTCCACATCTCGAACTGGTTTCGAGATATGGGCCCCGAAAGGCGCGGAGGACGCCGTAATGTTATCCCATGGGGAAAAAGTGTCAACTTCTGAGTGCCATAACTTTGCAGTCTTCTAACATTTTGTCACCAAACCATGAAGAGGCACATCTGTGGGATCTTGGCTTTCTTCTCTCCAAATTTCAGCCCAAAAGACCAAACTGTTCTTTTGCAGCAGGGTGGCAAAGATTCCCTATTGTTTTGGCCATAGTGTTGCAAAGTACTTTTGCAAATCATGACACTTTTGCAAATGAAATCATGAAAGTGTAGCATATGCAAAAGTACTTGTGACACTACTTATTACAAAAATTTAAAAAAAGTATTTCTGAGGTGTTTTATCCCCCAAAAAAGACATGGCTAGCATCCTCAGGGATCGACTAGGTGAACACAACAAGAATTGTGTCCCTAAAGGGTCCCAAATTTAAATGGCAAGCATTTCTGTGACCACCAATTGAAAACAAGATGGCTGATCTGCGACACTACTAGGGTCATTTGCCAAAGTAAAAAGTGCATTTGTGACACTTTCTTATATTTTAACTTTTCCCATTGACTATAATGGGAAACTTGTTTTTTGAATAACTTTTGAACCGTTTAATATTTTTTTGCGACATCTTCAAAAAGTACATCGGGGACCCCAGCTGCATGTCCCCTGAAGGTTTCAGACAGGTCTCACAAACCATGCAGGCTGTAGGTGCAAACAAAGAATGCACAAAAATGCATAATTTATGCATTTTATGGTGCTCTGTAGCTCCACAACCGTACATCCGACCATAACGAAGCTTGGCAAGTCCAGAGATCTATAGTGTCAGACTGTGCATTCCAAATTTCAGGCAAATCCATCATATGGTGGCAAAGTTATTAAGCTGCTAAATTTCAGATTTAACCTTAAGTGGGGTACATAACCTTAACTATAGTGGCACTGATATGCCACTATAATATATATATATATTTATATATTACAGTCATTTTGGGACCTCCACTCATAAACAGTGTCACTGTGATTTTCTGAATCTGTCCGGAACAGTGATTTCCCACAGCGACCATGCATTTCTGCGCTGAAAGTGCGAAAACACATTTCAGCAATGGTGTGAAAAATGACAGCTGTACTGTTCATAATGAAATGTGGTAAAATGCCAGTGGTGAAAATCTGAACTGAAAATATTACAAATTCATGAACTTACGAGGGTGCGTGGAAACTGAGCAATGCTCACTCGTAACACAGTCATTTTATGGACTTTTGTCACCAAATTTTTAACATAGCCATTTTAAGACCTCTGCTCATGAACAGTGTCACTGTGATTTTCTTAATCTGTCCCAAACATTGATTTCGCACACCAACTGCACCATTGTGCGCTACATGCACGGAAACACATTTTGGGTGAGATGTGAAAAATGACAGCTGTACTGCTCATAAGGAGGTATGGTAAAATGGCAATATTGAGACTCTGGAAAATATTAAAAATTCACAAACTTATGAGCGTGCATAGGAACTGTGCAACACACGCTCGTAAATTAGTCATTTTGGGGAATTTTGTCACCAAATTTTCAACATAGGATTTTGGGGGGCCTACCTCATGAACTGTGACACTGACATTCCTTAAATCGGTCCCGGAAGGTGGTTCCACACAGTGACAGTGACATCACCTTCCTGGGCCTATTAACACCATGACATTGCCAGAATTCATGAGGAGGGGTCTCAAAAACCCATGTTGAAAATTTGGTGCCAAAATTCCAAACAATAACTGAGATATGCATCAAAGTTGAAAAAACCCAATTTATTCCATTGTACAGCTTACCGGCATTTCCTCAGTTTGTGGTCAGCTTTGAAGAGTGCAGACGTGTTCCCAGTCCACCGAAGATCATTGCACCAGACTCCAGAGGTAAGTATAGGGTGAGGTGGGGGTGTGGGGAGGCAGGGTGCGCAGAGGGTGGGCACTGGTGGGGGGAAGGCGGCACGACAAGCAACGAGGGACCATTTTTTGGTTTTAGGTCTTTTTTCCTTTTAGGAAGATGACAGGACTTTTGCCACGCTGAGGTGGGCTCCAGCATGGCACCTCGAAGTGTGTTTGGGGGGCAGAAGATGGATGTTTGCCATGCTGGGGTGGGCTCCCAGCGTGGCACCTGGAAGAGTGTTGGGGGGGTACTGAGCCGATGGTGGATTCGGCACCCTCATCAGCCGTAGTTCACTTCAAACTGAATTTATGTTCCAGGAAGAGAAAGCAGAGATGTAAACAAGCAGGATTGCCAGCAATATGCTAATCAACACTATCTTATCGCTGCTCACTGAAGCAGTCTCTCCCTTTCAACTGTACACCACTGCATTTTCAACTGCAGTCATAGACAGCTGCAGCTTTCATTGGTGAACTGTGGCCACGCCTGCAAACACACTGACTGAATTAGAAGATAGAGTGCCACACCTACAAAAACTCGGATGATGGCACTATGTTTCTTGCACATGCATGCAAGCAAACATAAAAATACTACTGCTTTAAAGTTGTGGTGGTGTGTGCTGCAGTATTCACTGTTCCTGCTTGTCATCTCCCAGCATCCCAATCTGTTGCTATGCAAATGGTTATCATGTCATAAGCCAAGCATTTTGTTGTAAGGTGTCGACAAGCAGCCAGAGCAGATAAAATATAGGGGCCAGGGATCTTGTTTTCTTGTTTATGAATGGAGTTGTAAAGAAAAGTATCCAGGGAAGATCAGTACAGAAAGTATATGAAATGTAAGAGGAAATTTAGCAAAATATTATGTTTTAAGAGATAACCAGAAGAGCCATACCATAACCAACTGTACAGAAATCATTGTGGAATACATCAGTCACTCCCCAATGGTATGTCTGCAGCATCTTAGCTAAAATACAAATGCAGCACACATTTTCTAGACTCCAGCTGGCTCAGGATGTTGTTGCATAGTACAGTAAAGGGCCACAGTGGGTGATTAGATCAGAAAGCATGCTATACAGCAGATAGTGTGTCATCATTATTGCTGGGTTAAATAGACAAATCCATTTTGTGCACTTATCACAGAATTATGCCAGTTTTTGCATAATTTCATGCAGTTTCATGAGTTGGAATAGTGTGATTAAAATGGTCAGTTTTGTTTGAAATTGCACCTTTTTTCAATCACAGTTTTAAAAGTGTGCAATTTTGGGGGGATGATCACTATTTAAATAAAACAACACCGGCAAAATTACAATAGATTTTGGCACAATTTTGCAAAAATAAAAATTGGCAATTGTGTGCAATTTTGCAAGCATTGTGCAAATTTTGCCCACGATTAGTCATTATTTGCTGCCTCCTAGGAGTTTATTTTCTGTATATTTTATTATATTTATTTAGTTTTTATTTCCCAGGTAGGCGCACTAGACAAATCATTTACCAATTTTTAGGCACAACTCAGGAGATTATGACACAGGAGGTCATCACACTAGTATACAAATAACAAGAAAACAAAATGCAATGCATATTGTCAGACAGTAGTACAAGGAAATAAATAGAGCAAGGGACATGATACAATATATGAAGGGGACTGTGCAAAATACAATATTGTGTACATACAATCAAGATACGTGGATAGGTGATATTCGTTGGTATGGTGTTCAGCCAAAATAAGCAAGGTGACAGTTCCTAGCAGCCTATGGACAGGTACATACAGAAGCTTGGCTAAGAAGAATGCGGTACTCTCTTTTGAAGGCTAGTCTGGAGGGACACTGACAGACCTTGATTCAGAGGCATGCGCAGAAGCCGTGAACAAGGCAAGCCCAGATTCCTAACAAAACTACGGGGGTCTGGGGGCATGCCCCCCTAGGAAATGTTTGAAAAAAAAAAAACACAGTAAATGATGCATTTTCCTGCAGTTTACAGTTAGGCACGATACATTACAGCCCAAAGCAGGAACAGCTGTGCACAATTGGAATGGAGCCTGGTGCTCTGCAGGGGGTAGTAGCTAGCCCCTGTAAATTCTAAGAGAAAAAGTTCACGGTAGCAGTTCACTTGACAATCTTCCACAATAACAAATCCAGGCGTCGGTAAATATGTTAAAAAAAGTCTCCACTTTTATTGCAGGTAATTGACAGATGCATGCAGTGTGGGCTCACCACCACACCAAAACCCCAGCACTTTGACAAAAGTCTTCCTGAAGGGGTCAGTTTTACTGTGTCACAATAATCCCTGTTTTGCAGTTTCCTGAACCAACATGCTGTCTGCCACCTGCTGTTTTAATACATATAGACATGTTAATTCATGATTTAGATTTAAGTGACTGTGGTGGAATTCGAACAATGATAGATAAAATGCAACACAATGGAACATAAGAAATAAAAATAAATGAATACAGAAAACATATATATATCAGGTGGAATTGCACTAGGGAAGAAGAGTTGAATAACGATTTTAATAACTGTTCAATAAATTCATACAAAGGGGCTACAAACGATAGGCCGACATTTGACAATGCTCTTGAAAGGGCTAAAAACATGGAAAGGAGCTCCTTGTTAGAAACAAAGAAACAAGAACAGGGTGCTAACAGATCTGTCTGTTTTATTACAAAATACATTAGGGCAGTAGGGGGCATAAGGAACATCATTAGAAAATACTGACCCATACTTCTTCATGATTCTATTTTATCAAGAGCACTAACAGACAGCCCTAGAATTTAGAATTAAATTTTCAAGAGCAGATAATCTTACAGACAGACTAGTACTGTACATAGTCCTTATGTTGAAACCAAACCTAAAGCAACCTATAGACAATGGTTACCCCCAAAGGGATGTTTGGATGTGGGAACTGTAACGTGTGAATTCTGCTGCCAGAGTAAGAAATTCCATCTTGAAGGTTATGAAAACACTTAAGATCTGAAGCTTTTTTAATTGCAGCAGCTCAGGACTCTGAGGTCAGGCAAGGCAAACAGAACAAAAAAAAAATCAAAGGGAATCTGTTTTTTTTTCTTTGATAGTATCTTAACGGGGGGTGGTGGGGTGAGAAGGCCAGGGTCGACCCCCCTCCATGTATGCCTCTGCCTTGATCGGGATGGAGTTCCACAGTGTGGGAGTAGAGTAAGAGAAGGAGATTTCTTCAAGTTTTATCTTTGTTTTGGTTAAGTTCAAGGAACCAGGGACATTAGACCTTAGTGGATACGATCGGCTATCAACTGTGAGTAGTGCTGAAAGGGATCACATGGGAGATCACTGAGTCATGACAGTATGCATCACTCTTCCCATGGCAGATTTGCACAAGGCTGGTGGAGGAAGTCATCTTAGTTTGTTGTAAAGATCGCAATAATGTTTGTATCTTTCTGTGGCCAAGGCAAACCTGCAAATGCCATTATAGGCCTTGTCCCATTTTTGTAGATTAGTTTTTGAGGCTGAGTAGTAGACTATCATGCCGTAGGTCAGTTTGGGAAGCAGGACGCCCCAGGTAACAGCAGTACATGCTTTGGATGTAAGGTTATCTCTAATCTTATAGGACAGCCCCAGTCTGGTGATCACAGTCTTACAAGCAGCAGAGATATGGGCTGAGAAGTCGAATGTGGTGTCAGTGTAACTTTCAGGTAGTTAAAGGAACAGACCATCACAAGGCAGGATCCATCAATACATGCTATTACTAGTGGGGTATGGCACATTTTTAACCTTAGGGTTGAGCCAAAATGCATGGTGGAGCCATGCTTATATCAATTGAAGGTCAGAAAATTGTTGGCAATTTAAGTCTGGGATGTTTTGAGAGCTCCTGAAGAGCACAAGATCATCAGTGTCTAAGATTGGAGTGCAGTACATAAGACTAGTCTGGACTGAGTATATTTTTAAAGAGAAAAGGAGGGGCCTCAGTATGGACCCTTGCAGGAGTCAAACTGTGGCATCAGCTGGGTCAGACAGGGCATGTCCAAATATAACTCGCTGATGCCTATTACCCTGGGTAGCTTTTGAACCATGACAGGGCAGTGGAGGAGATGCCAAAGCCATTTAATTTCCCACCAAGTAGGGTGTGGTTGACCAAATCAAAGGCCTTAATGAGGTCAGCGAACACTGTACCAGTGAGTTCTCCCCTATCCATGGGGGTGGAGATGGAGGAGATTAGCAACAGGAGAGCAGTAGGAGTAGTGCTTGTGTCTTTCCTAAAGCCATGCTTTGCAGGAGACAGGAGGTTATGATTGGTGAGTTATTCGGTCAGCTGGGAGGCAGCCAATTTTTCGAGCAATTTGCTGAGTACTGGTAGTATCACGATTGGTCTATAGTTGGCAATATTCATAGTCACCTTTTTGGTAAACTGGAACAACATGTGAGATTTTCCAGAGATCAGGGACTGTATGTGTTGTAAGGGACAGGTTAAAGATTCTCATGACAGTAAGGGCAAGTTCTGCAGTGACAATCTTCAGTATTTTAGGCTCTGATTTGTCAGAGCCGGCAGGCTTTGATATAGAGATTTGCTTAAGGAGTCTGCAAACCTCACCACAAGTGACACTTTGAAGTAAAAAAGAGGGGTGACAGGGGCAAGCATCAGTAATGGAAGGGCCAGGGTGAGAGACAGGGGGTAGGAGAAGGCCCCAGTGTAAGCAGAGAGGTCAGTGAAACTTGGATTGAAAGTGTTAACTATAGTGACGAGATTATTGCAGTTAACTCAATCATTTGCCTGCATTATTTTGAGACTTTCTGTGGTTGGTCTCCCCATGGACTGGTTATTCACTGTATAACCTAAATAACTCTGGTTAGCCTCCCCACGGGCTGGTTATTCACTGTATAACCTAAATAACTCTGGTTAGTCTCCCCATGGGCTGGTTATTCACTGTATAACACAAGAAACTGTGGTTAGCCCGCCCACAGGTTGGCTGGTTATTCACTGTATAACACAGGTGACTGTGGTTAGCCTGCCCACAGGTTGGCTAGTTATTCACTGTATAACACAGGCAACTGTGGTTAGCCTCCCATGGGCTGGTTATTCACTGTATAACATAAGTAACTGTGGTTAGTCTGCCCACAGGTTGGCTGGGTATTCACTGTATAACACAGGTAACTGTGGTTAGCCTCTCCACAGGTTGGTTGTTTACTGTATAACATAGGTAACTGCTACCATATCATGCAGGTAATGGAAGCAGTAATCTTTTCCAGTTTATTCTATAACATTTAGAATCACTTGAGTGAATTATGATGTCACAGAATAAATGAAAAACAATTACTCTAACTGTTCTGCATGCAACGTTAGTGGTTGTTATGCAGAACATATAGGTTTACATTATTTATTGGCGATCGAGTAAGTGAGCAAGGCTGCCTGCCCTGCTGCTGCCTGTGAAGACAGAACAAGCACGATCACGGTTTGTTTTTCAAATGGTTTCTTATGCCCCAGGGATGTGCTCAGGTGAACAGAACTACCTGGTGATGCATTTGAAATGAAAAATACAGGGCTAGTAACTACTGGTTTCTAACACTGTCTATTTTTCTCTTTATATTCAATCTGAGTAGTTTTTCTAACAGCAAAAATAGAACAGTGCCTCTAGAATTCATTTCAGCAAATGCAGTGGGCTCAGTGCTGAGCAGTTTTGGAAAGCCAGATGCACAGTGAGGGAGATAGATGGCCACAGATTCAAAATACAGATGGGCCACTGGTATTCAAAGCATATCTAAGGCTAGAGCATGACAATCTCGACCCAAAGAGCATAAGTAGCAGAGCTGTACACAGGGCTAAATTGGGGTATTGGTGTTTGTATCAGTATTTGCATGCTCATGTTTGCTATAAATATTTTTTCTTTACATTTAAGACTTTTTTAAATAGCTAATGTTGGCAAAAGACCAAGGACTTGAAAGTTATCAGTAAAATATTAGGGTTATCAAGAAATTGTACATCAGAAAGTGCAAGTACCCTACCAATTTAAAATTGTGTTGTTTTTTTAATTTTTTCTTCTTTTGTCCCTGCTTACTGCCCATCTAACAGTTGGGGTTACTGCCCACAGATGCACTCTTCTACAGTCTGGCAGGGTGGACTAGCAGTGGCCTCCAGAGATGTCAGAAGTGCCACTCCTTTATGTGTTGGAAGGGGAGTGTGAATGTTGGGCAGCCTGTGCCCCCCTCGCTCAGAAGCAAAGTGCCTCACCTCTGTACAGCACTTGGCCCCAAGCCATTCCCATCATGGGATTACACAATTTGGTCATGAACCCTGGCTGCCCTACTAAGTCAGTGTGCCTGCCTCAAGTGTGTAATGTTCTAAAAAGCTCATTGAAGAAATAGGGATGGGTGTACCACAAAAGGTACTGAGGTTCAAAATGGGTCTGAGAAGCCATGAAAGGTTCTAATAGTTAACCAAGCCTTATTAGAACTTCCAGAACATTTCAAAGTACAGCTGTTTTTTTATCATCATTGTCCACCCAAAAGATATTTTCAGTGAAGAGAAAGGAATCTCCTAAACAACTTGGAGTGGGACTACACCACCTCCCTCCCTCCCTCCTCCTTCAGAGTCTTTCTACCAGTACTGTCACCAGCTTTCTGTCTGGATAAAGATGTGCTGAGGCAGCACATTGAGCCCCAGAATCAAGGTTTTAAAAGAAAAAAAGGTTCTGATAAGGTTCTTTTATATCAAATGGCAGAGGTTCTGAACTTTTATCTCAGCCAGTTCTCCCATCTGTAAAAAGTATGTCTTTTTGGGGTGCTGGCTGGGGCAATGGTTAAAAACAGCTATTTCCAGTTGAGCATTGCCCCTTCCCTAACCTTACATCAGAGCTCCAGTAGCACTTTGGTTACTTATCAGTATGCTACTGATGCAGGCTTTATGGCACAGATGGGGAGGCACAAATAAGGGCTGACAGACTTGAAATGGAGGTACAGTGATATTAAACTAGCTATCAACTACTCTAATCTCCAGGCAGTATTTATTTATTTAGTTTTTGTTGACCGGGTAAGTGCACTAGACAAATCCTGCCTATTTTCCGGCATGACCCGGGGGAAGGGGATACAGATGAATGCCAACTGACCTTGAACCAGATTAATCTGTTGGTGGTATTTTTAGTGAATGAGGGAAATTTGGCCAGGACACCGGGAAAATTCCCCTACTCTATTCGATAAGTGCCATGGGATCTTTAACATCCACCTGAACTACCTCCAATCCAGGCAGATGGGACCTCGGTTTAACATCTCATCTGAAAGACGGCACCTCAGAAGTGCATCACCCCTCTCATGCTGCAGAACAGTGTCAGTATTGGGATATTAACCCAAGTGCCAGATGTGGGAACTGAACCCACAGCCATCTGATCTCCCGGCCTCAGAGGCGAGTGTGCTACCTACTGAGCCATATAGCCTAGAGGTTAAAGTAACGAGCTGTGAATGAGCCTTGTGCATTCAGCAGGCCTGGGTCTGATTCCCACAACCTCCAGTTGCATACGCTGTGACCCTGAGCAAATCACTTAACCTCTCCAGTGCTCCCAGGTTGCCCCTGTAAACAGGCCTTGTGCTTAGTGGGCCTTCCTGGTTACCAAAAGAATGAACAAACAAACAAAAGAGCACAAAAACTGACACTCTGTGATGTACTGGCGACGAAAGTTGGTGCCATCTGAAAAGCTGGATTGTTTCACTTTTTCAGTGGGAGTGAATTTTTTTATTTTGTTTTTTGACATTTAATAATAATAATAACATTTATTTGATTAAGCGCCTTTCAAAGTTTTCAAAGTGCTGTACATCAAAAAAGACACAAACATATTCAATACATGTAATAAAATGACTCTAAACAAATATTACAAAGCTAAAATATTCGATTACAACAAAGCAGAAAATGCCTTCTCCCATAAAAACGTCTTTAGTGCCTGTTTGAAACTCCCCACCGTCATACTCTCCTGGAGCTGACGGGGCAGAGAATTTCAGATGGTGGGAGCAGCAAATCCAAAAGCACGAGCTCCAGAAGACTACACATTTACCCTCGGAATCTCCAGCAACCCCTCGTCAGCCGAGTGGAACTGTCTCAGAGGGGTATAGGGCACCAGTAATATTTTACAAACTGTATGATTTATAAAAATAATTAGTGAATACGGATACCAAGAAACCCCTACACTCTTCCAGAGTGTTTTTTTTTTGTATCCTTTGGGTGTCAGAATTGCTCACTTTCTGTTCACGGTCCTCACACTCAAAAACTGCACATGGTAGCAATCTGAAATTGTGTTGAGATGCCTCATTGTCCATATATTTAGATATATGCTGACCAGCTACATGATTGAATTGTCAACATGGTACCATGATATGGTTCAGTTTGGCCACTAGAACTAAATCATCCCATTCCAAGGCAAAAATATGGGACTTCAGAGGAGCTGACTTTGATAAGATGGCCAACAGAGTTAAGCTAGCCCTGGCAAGAAAAAATACAGGTGAGAGGATACAGGCAAAGTGGGCAAACATTAAGGATACAATACTTGAAGCAACTTCCCGCTGTGTTAGAGAGAAAAGCAAGAGCAAAAGAAGGAGGAAACTACTTTGGTTCTCAAAAACTTCAGCAGAAAATGTCAAAACCAAAAGGCTGGCCTTCAGGAAATATAAGGGAAAGCAGCAGGACAAAGATAGGGAGGCACACCAGACTTCCCTAAGGGAAGCAGGGAAGGTAGCAAGGCAGGTAAAGGCCCAAACCAAGGAAACACTAGCATGAACAGTAAAAGAAGGGGACAAGACTTTCTATAGAAACATTAGTGAAAGGAGAAAGTCCAGAGGAGGGATTGCTAAGATCAAAGGGCATAAAGGGGAGTGTGTGGAGGAGGACCAAGGAAAGGCATCTATCTTAAATAGATACTTCTGCTCAGTATTTACCATTTACCAGCACCATGGACACAGGGTGGAGGGAGGTGTGCACTAGTCCCTTCACAAAAGAAAGGGTCCTACAAGAGCTCGCTAAGCTCAGGGTGGACAAGGCAATGGGACCTGATGGCATACATCCCAGGGTACTAAAGGAGCTAAGGATGGCATTAGCAGAGCCATTATCAGAACTGTTAAGTAAGTATGTGAGAAGAGGAGAGATTCCAGAAGACTGGAGAAGGGCTCATGTGATCCTGCTCCATAAGAGTGGTAGCAGGGAGGAGGTGGGGAACTACAGACCAGTAAGTCTTACCTCAGTAGTGGGCAAGATTATGGAGGCACTCCTTAAGGAAAGGATAGTGCAACACCTGGAATCCATGAGTGCACAGGATCCATGACAGCATGGGTTTACAACAGGAAGGTCCTGTCAAACTAATCTCATAGATTTCTTTGACTGGGTAATCTGAGTGGTGGACCAAGGGGTGCAGTTGATGTCACCTACCTTGACTTCAGTAAAGCTTTCGATACTGTTCCACATAGAAGATTGATTAATAAGCTGAGAAGGCTCAGGGTGGGTCAGAGGTTGGTCAACTGGGTGGCAAACTGGTTGGCGGGCAGAAAACAAAGAGTGGTGGTAAACGGTGTACAGTCAGAAGAGATGCAAGTCACAAATGGGGTACTGCAGGGATCAGTCCTGGGGTGAGTTCTCTTCAGTATCTTCATCAGTGAGATTGCAGAGGGATTGGAGGGTAAGGTTTGTCTGTTTGCAGATGACACCAAGATCTGCAACAGAGTAGATAATCCAGATGGGGTGGGCAGAATGAGAAGAGGTCTGGATAAACTGGCAAAATTGTCAGAAGAGTGGCAAATGGGGTTTAACACAAAGAAGTGCAAGATCATGCACATAGGGAAGAGAAACCCTGAAGCCACCTATAGGTTGGGAGGAGATCTGCTGGCAATCACAAGGGAAGAAAGAGACTTGGACATCATCATCATAGATGACCTGAAATCATCCAAGCAGACCACTAAAGCAGTAGGTAAGACTAGAGGGATGTTGGGGTGTATTAGTAGGGGCATCACAAGTCGTAAGAGGGAGGTAATAATCCCTCTTTACAAGACACTGGTTAGGCCCCATGTGGAGTACTGCGTGCAGTACTAGAGGCCGCACCTGCACAAGAACATTAACAAAATGGAGGCAGTCCAGAAAAGGGCAACCAAAATGGTGCAGGGACTGCATCAGAAAACATATGAGGACAGATTAACAGAGCTCAATATGTATACCCTAAGAGCAAAGGAGGGACAGAGGTGATATGATCGAAACATTCAAACACCTTAAGGGCATTAACAAGGTGAAAGAGTCTAACATGTTTCAATACAAGAAAAATAGCAGGATAAGAGGACACAGCATGAGATTAGAGGGGGGCCGATTAAGGGGTAATGCGAGGAAGTTCTTTTTCATAGAAAGGGCGGTGAATGCATGGAACGGCCTACCTCAGGAAGTGGTGGCTATGAATACAGTGCAGGGCTTCGAACAGGCATGGGATAGGCATAAGGGAGCAATACAGATGAGTGTGAATAGATAGGCCTTTGACAAAAGTACAGTCCTGTGGCACATTTCTAAGGTAGAAAAAATGGGCAGATTGGATGGGCATTGCGGTCGTTATCTGCCGTCAACTTCTATGTTTCTGTTTCACCTCCAGATTTGCTGCTGTTTGGGAAAAGCATGCCCCCCCGTGGGGGTCAAAGTAAAAGTAAAAAGGAGTAAAACGTTTCTACTTCCCCTGGGCCTCAGCCAACCCAGTCACTAAAACTGCTTCATGAGACACTGTCTAGCGCCTTCATATGGCTTCTGGCTCCAGAGAGGACATGTGAAGGTACAAACAACTCTGCAAATGCCTACACCAAAGCCATCAGGCAGCCTAAGGCAGTGTGGTAGACTGACTTCCGTTATTTCCCTGGGGTGAGCTGGTGTAGGTGTGTCCAAGGAGACATACACAGTCCGAGGTCAAGTACAACGGTGCAGTTTATTTAAAGGAGATGGGACAGAAAAAAACACTACTTTCCCATTTAAACTTGATGTTTTATGTCCTGATATCATTTACAGGATGTTCAATAAACTTTTTTATGCCTAATAAAACAGTGCTTTGTGTTTTTCACCTTTGTATCTCTGTCAGCTACGATGGCTTTTTTGTCAGTTTCAGTCATAGTAGGCGCTGTGCACTAACACTTATTGATGACATGAAGAACTCTGATTCCTGTTAGATTCAGTTGTCTGAGAAGAAACGGCTGAAAACAACACAGACATTGTTCACAGTGTAAATGAAAGTAGTGAAACAGTGTCTGAAATCGATGACCGTGATGTGCCGTATATTTTTCTACCCACAACCAGAGCAGTGTAGCCTTCTATGTTTGAGCCCCCTTCACCAAAATGGAATGTCTGATTAACGATGTGAATGACCCTGATGGTTCATCATCTGAAACAGAGAGAACTGAGGATCAACCAGCACCACAAATCCCAATGCTACTTGATCTTTCTTGGAGATAAATGTATTTAATCACCATCTGTTGTGCATCAGAGTGTTTTTTCTTGTTTTAATATTTATTTTAGCTGATAGCAGTAATCTAGGTGGCAGTTCAGAGGAGATAGGAAACAATTTTTATACTGTAAAATAAACATTTACCCTTCCCCTTGCAGCGACATTTCGCCAGTGAGGTCCTCCACAGCGACTACAGCACCCAGCCACGGTGGGAGACCCGCTGGAACCCGGCGCTGCCTGTCGGGGGTCGTGAACGCCCCGATCAGCTTCAACTGGAGTTTAGAATCTTTAAACGGGGGGTGCAGGGGCGCAGCCCCCCACATGGGGGGTTCGGGGCAAAGCCCCCCTAACAAAACAAGTAAATCCATAGCGAACCGGCAGCTGACTGCAGAATGCGGTTGACCTGTCGGTGTCGCTGACAGGACGTTCAACAGAATTTCCTTTGGACTCCTGTCATGGATCCTAAAATAAAACCCTACTCTACTAAGCATCATATGTGTGTGTGTGTGTGTGTGTGTGTGTGTGTGTGTGTGTGTGTGTTCTTTTCAGGTATGAAATGGTTAAAAAGCTTTACTTATATACCTACAAAATCCCTGTAGTCTATACGGCTTTTTAAACTAGTTTTTTTTTTTAAACTCCTGAGTTTTCCTAGCACAAGCTCTGATTTACAGTGTGAGCTAAAAGACCCCCTACGCATGTCACAGGCATTCATAAACCAGTTGACAGATCTCAATGTTTTTTTTCTTTCCTTAGAATGTTTATTCTTTAGTTTCCCTATTACGTTGATAGAACCTGTTAGGTAGGAATATTGTCACTGCTGAAATAGGTAGGTATTCAAATTGTCAGTTACAAGATACGTTGAGATCCAACTGATTGTACACATATTCGTGAAGGCTTTACTGAGTTCCTTGTACTGGAATTTTTCCCATCACGTCACAGATTAAAGCACTTTTTTGTTTGTTTGTTTGCTTATTTGTTTGTTTTTTGGTTTTTAAATAGCACACACCTCTACTCCCCCCCAACTTCTTCCCAAAACACAAACAATACAATGTTATACATCTGGGGCGGGATATTCAGAACACAGTTGTGCCTTGCACAACCCACTGATGCGCCCCGGCATCATATTCAAAAGGGGAAAGTGCGTGGCACAAATCCCGATGCGCCGGGGCACATCAGTAATGTATGTGGCGCAAGTAGTGGGGGGCGTGCCCATGCATACTCCACACATCCCGATATTCAGCCTGGGATGTGCTGAGCAGATGCAGGCGCAACCCCTACTTGCGCCGCACACAGTTGAGCCATAAAAAAACAGGAGCAACAACTGGCCACCCACAGGTGAGCCACCGTATTGCAGGGCGCAACACAGCAGCTGCCAGCTGTGGGTGGTCACCCGAGCTCCTGCAGCACAGTCCGTCACGGTAGCGCCCCCCCATGCCTGATTGTGGGCATAAGTATTGAATTAAATACATCCAATAACCCTGGTGGTCCAGTGGACCGCTTCCAGCCCGATCGCAGGAATGAGTATAAAGAGAACACATCCAATATCCCTGGTGGTCCAGTGGACAGCTTCCAGCTTGATCGCTGGCATAAGTGTTATAAGCGTCAGCCATCCTGGTGGTCCAGTGGACCACTTCCAGCAATTGCAGCATATGTAGACATTGAAACATCAAAACCATCCCTGGTGAGCCAGCGGTACCCCTTCCCACCGCCTCACTGAGCCCCACCACCCACCCCATCATCCATTCACATATCTGGACAGTGTAGTACAGTACGGTCTGCATGCCCATTGGCCCATGCCTTGGACCAATGGGTATACAGCTGTACTGTATGCAGGCAGGCGGCGCGGTGGCTTGCAGGTGGGGAACTGCTGCCTGCCACTGACGGGGGCGAAAGGGGCGTGTGGGGATCAGTGGGCGTGGTGGGGAGGGGGTACCGCTGGACCACCAGGGATGGTTTTGCTGTTTCAATGTACTACATATGCCCGCGTTCGGGATGGAAGCGGTCCACTGGACCACCAGGGATATTGGACATTTAATATAATACTTATGCCTGCGATCAGGCTGGAAGCGGTCTACTGGACCACTAGGGATATTGGATTATTTATTTGTATACATAAGCCTGTGATTGGGCTGGAAGGGGTCTACTGGACCACCAGGGATATTGGATGGTTTATTTTAATACTCATGCCTGCGATCGGGCATTGGAGTGCGTTGCTGGTGGGGGCAGGGGGCATCGGTCCCCGATGGCTGCTGCCTGGCAGAGTGCCAGGCGCAAGTCGCCAGGGATCGTCGCACCTGTATGCAAATTTGACCATAATGACATGCTAATGGCCCCATTTGTGCCTTACATGCATTATGGCCCCATTTGCATGCCCACCACTGAATAACATGGTTGCTGTGCCTAGCGCAACGGCACTTGCGATAGCGCATCCCTCTGCTCCTTTCTGGCTACTTGTGCTGGCGCACTGCAACTGCGCAATGCGGGTGGCTACAGTGCTATATTCAACAGTGCTGAGCCATGGTGCAGCACAGTTGAATATCACCCAGTCCACGACCTGGCGCATCCCAGTTACACTGCGCCAGGCTTGCGCCCCTGCCAGGCACAGTTCTGAATGTCCCACCCCTGGTTTTCAAAGGAGAAATCCTTCAAACTCACAGTGTTTTATGCCAGTGATAATATTTCTATCTAACAGGCTCTATCAATGTAACAGAGTTCTCTGTTATGTTGATAGAGCGACCTAGGCATCACAGTCCAGGGCTCCCTTGTACATTCTTAATCCCTGGTACACAACATGGCTGTGGTAAAAAAACTGCTCAAAAACCAAATCTCCTTGGCCATCCTCACACCCAGAGGCTCTTACAAATGCAGGTGACTCCCAAATGTTTCTTACTTTTTCTACCTGCTGCATCTGGCCTACGGCTGGCTCCGCCCAGGTCCCAGACCTACACAAACATGGGAAAGGTATGCACCAACTCTCACTTGCTCCTGGCAGGCCACCAAAACAGAGATGGCGTGTCACATGGGTTTGACCCATCAGTGCTGCCACCACCATCCAGGCCATGCCATGGCACTGTCAACTGCCACCACTGCAGCACACCCACCACCTCACTCCAAATGTGCTGGATGAGGCCCCAGATCTAGCACAGTTCTGCAGAGCATGAGGCAGGTCAACTTTCAATTTCCTCTGAGCTGTGGCTCCTGTCCTTACACAGGATCCCCATCCCACTGACTGTACTCCCTGGCAACCTCCCTCCTTAAATCCCAAGTGGTTACAGGCACCGCAGAGCATAGGCTGCACTCCCGGGCAGGGAATTGAACCTCCTGCCCAATTTGTGAACAGTCTCCCACTGGCCTTCTTCTCTTTTCAGAAAACTCTTCCTTTTGTCACTTGGAGGGGCAGACAAACCACACCCTGGGGGCAGACCTACCCCCCCTTAACCTTACATGGGCAAGAAGGAGGAGAGAGAGGGAAAGGTAACTTTAGTAAGCCCCAAACTAAAGGGGGTTTATACTTTCCCCCCTTTAAACCCTTCCCCTCCAGGGAATGGGGAACCCAGCCAGCTGCAGGGAGGGCAGCAGTGGGATATGCACATTCTCCCATAGGTAACCTCTCCCCCTTTGGGAACCTCAGACCAAAACACATAGGGGACCCAAAATCCCATTAGTACAAAAATACGGGTAAGTGGAGCCCATTCAAACTTTTAGCCCCCCCTCCCGCAGATCCTCAAACAAAATTAATAATAAACATACTGCCAGGACTTAAACAAGTAACAGTAAATTACCCCATACCTCACCAGATACACCATACACACACCACTCAGCTACACACCCACACACAATGGTTCCACCACTTGACAATGTCGGGGATGTCCTTGACATCCCCAACAGTGTCAGGAATCATGCCGATTGTTGGCATTGCTCCCATTGGGAAACAGTCTTTTTCTGTGCGGGGCTTTTCCCCCCGCACTCCCATCTCTTAATATAAACTCCGAGTCAGGGTTGTATCAGGGATGGGGGCGGAACACCCGGAGTATAAGCAGCACTGTTCAGCAAGCCATCACAGCAACCTGGCGCGATTCTTCGCTGTGGTGGTGTTCACTGAGAAAATGTCAAGATTGTGACGGTACACCACACACAACTACCAGTCCACATACAGACCTCACACACTTCCCACCCGCTTTTTTTTCTCTTGTTCTACAATAGGACTAAATGCAACACTTCTATCCCATAAAAGGTACAGTCTCAGAAGCAGTCCCAAAGTCCAGGCCCAAACATGGGCACAGTCCCTTTAATCCTCACTTCTGGGCTATTTCTTACTTACATGACACATTGCTTGAAGAACTAATAACCAGAACAGTAAAAGTTAGATCAACTCACGAACAGTTCAAATACTCTAAACAGGGCAGTCCTGGCAAAATAGTACTAGTCCACAGGTACTCCTGATCAGATAGCGGATCCACCACCACGGGGATAGTAGTAGTTAGGATCAGGCTTAGTCATCTCATTGGAGAAAGACTCTGTAGATGATGTGTTTCATCAGGTTGCCAGCCACATCTTGTATCAAGACAAAATGTTTGAAGATGATTCATCCAGCCAATGTCGCTGAGTGGCACAGAGAACGGGCATGGAGGTTCACCTCTTCTGAAGGGAGTCCAAATTCATTATTTCACAGCTGCAACTTGTTGATCATCCCCTGCAAAACCCATCCAACCCTATTCTCTTCTACAATTTCCCACACGTGCTCAGAAATGTATGGGTAATCCTATTGTGGATATTCCCAATGGACATGCTGCCAGATCTACCGTTCCACCTGGGATCACGCAGGAATTTCTCACACACTGGTCCACCAAGCTTGACCAGGCTCCAACCAGACTCCATTTTTATAATGCATATTCATGAGTTTGTCACTCAATAACCCATCCATCTTCACTCTGAGACTCTTAGACATCACTGGGAGGCAAGTAAGGTTATCTGGTACTGTGAGAACTGGCCTAAGGTATGGCTGAGGAATGGCCCTGAAGATCTCCTGGTCTGCAAACATATAGGCATGCAGTGCTTGTCCAGGGGGCAAGGCAGGTGGCTCAGTAAATTCTACATCACACTTTGCTTTCTGTTCCTCCACAACTACTGAAGACTCTTTTCATGAGGCCTCTTTATGGTCAGCTGACATCTTACCACCTCTGGGGATTGAGGGTGTATGGGCTGAACCCCTGGGCCCTGGGGGGGTCAGCGGATTTAGAAAACTTACCTCACCCTCTCCCTCTGCCATGGGGAGGCTCAGCAGGCAGTGGTGGGGAAGGGCTGGGAAAACTTTGTTGCCCTACCTCACCATACAAGTCCTCTTCTTTCACTGACTCCACTCTGACTTCAGGGGCAAGAATGGAGGGCTCCATAGGGAGAAGTGCTGACTTAATATCTCCCCAGGTGTCCAAACTTCCTGGAGACCAAAGCGATGCCATTCCCACATATGGTACTGATGGCCAAATCCAGTCAGCCCAATAAGGAGGCAATGAATAGATGCCAGGAGGTGGCCCCCTGGCATATGCCAAACACAAGGACGGACAGAAAACCCCAGCTCCTTGAAAGTTGCACTGCACCTACTGGTTGTTAGTTCCTCCACAACCCGCAATCGTCCAGAGCCATCACAAAAGAGATGCAGGAACCAGAGCCTGGGGCTCATCTGTAACAGATTTCTCAGCCACAACAGCACTCATGGCACACACATTTCCAGCATGATCCAAGATGGCGACCTCACTGACCACTCCCAAAATCATGCACTCTCCTCCCAGCCAATCGGAAGCCTGCCAAAAGTAATTTGGTTAAAGGTATTAATTTTCATTGCCATGACCGAGATGGCGGAGTGCCAAAAGTGTAAAACAACCAAAAATGGCAGCTCCCTGTGATGGCACAGATACCTTCCTTGGGACCCACTGGTGCTGCAGACACTACGAACATCCTCTAGGCTGCACTGACGCTGAGCCAAGCTATCTGAGATGAGCCTCCATATTTGTAACCCTCTCTCTGGCTCCCGTCTAGGGGCCTGATGAAAAATTTTACCGGAGGGGAGCACAAGCTAAGAATCCATCCAAAAGTAATAAAGAAATGCTTGGCCTACATGACCAATGAATCAGACAGGCATATACATCCCAAGATGCTTTGGACTATGGGAGTATGTGTGATTTTGTATTTCTTTGAAACTTTGCTTTACTGCCAATGCCCTTTGGGGTAAGCCTTGCCTCAGTGTTTCAACACGGAGGTTCTTTGTCTTTTAGCTTGTTTTTCTGTGCCTCACCATGACCCAAACCCATAAGAACAGCTTAGGGCACTGGTTAATTTCTCCTGGGGTGTGATACTGATGAGGCACACTGATGAGACCGGAGTAGGATGAAACACATGTCTGTGCCTTCTGTTTGCACCCTTTGCCAATTATGTGGGAGGCTCTTTGGCATCATGCATTCTTGCTTAAAGCTGGACCAGTCTAAAATGTCATGGTGATCTGCATATGTAACCCAGGGTCAGTATGCCGTTTGTATCTGACAGCAATACCAGGTGGGCTGGGTTCGGGGAGGAATAGGTCACTCGGCACAAAGGCTAGGTTTGGCTACTCTGCGCAGGTGCACCCAAGTAATTCTGAACACAGGAAGCAATAACTGTAATGTCCAATACCAGATGTGGGATTCTAAAGTGTGGCTTTTTATTCACATCCAAACAGAATAAACAAAGCACAGATGGATCCCCATGGGGCTACACTCCTGGTAATGCAGATTAAAAGAGACTAGAACACTTCCTCAACACTTTAGCCCTCAGGCTCTGAACCCACTGGGCACACAGCCCAGACTTGCACGCTGCTTTGGGTTACACAGCCCAAACTTGTACACTGTTCTGGGTTTCCCTGGCTCGGCTTCCTTGCCAGCCACTTGGACACCTTCCATACTTCATGGAAACATTTTCTGGTGGCTCCCTAAACCACCTAAGAGCACCTTGGGTCCATCAGGGAATCTTCCTTTCAATCCCATGTCTGGGTACTTTCCTCAGGCACTGGTCAAGTACCTGAGAGAAAGTAAAAGGTGTCACAGAGCAAATCCGTAGAGGTGAATTTGGTTACTACTGATGGGGGGGTCTCCCACCTCTCGCTCCCACAATTCATACCCGGCCATTTCTCTGGACAGTAAACACCTCATCCTGTGAAGCCTTGCAATGTAGATTCTTGCTAAATGTATTTCACATTCCATCTACTCATCTTGCTTCCCATTTACAGTATGCTGGACTTGAACATACTTTTAAGTGGCATTGTCCATTACTCTAGACCCCCCACTGAGTTAAGCAGTCCAATCCCTAGTTTCCTTCACTCTTTGTGCTGGACTTGAACATACTTGAATTAAGTGCCAATGTCCATTACTCTAGACCTCCCACAGATTAAGCAGTCCAATCCCCACCTTCCAACTGTACTTGGCTGTCTTTTCCTGACCCCACAGTAACAGTCCCTTTAGTTTCCTTCTGTTCAGGTGAAAAACACTTGGCCCTTTTTCAGAGCGAACTCACCCTTTGGTTGCAGGTGCTCCACAGGCATTTCCTTCACAAGGAATTTCTCTCTCAGAGCTTCTGGTGCCTCAGCACAACTTGAACAGGCAGCTTCTTTCCCTTAGATGGACCCAGGGGGGTTGCCCCTGGAAAACAGGCAAAAAACTTCTCCCCATCCCCTCAGGGATGGGGCTCTTGAATCATTGAAAGCGGTCTCCACTACTTCAATTACCAGTTCCTGTATTCCTCTTCAGGTGGAAACACACACCTTCCAAAAGTAGCTCTAAAACAGAGCTTAAAGCTTTGAGAGACTGCACACACTCAGCTATACTACTGTCTCTCACTCAGACTGCACACAGACTGAATTCCAAAATCCCCAATGTTCTACACTAACCTCCAACTGCAACATTCCAGTGTGGCTTATGCAGCTGTGAAAGTTCTATAATGATGTCATCCCTCAGTCTCAGCTGAGACTCAGAACAGAGTGAGACAGTGTGAAATCCATTTAACTCGAGTTTCTCAAGCTGCCTTCCCTGCCTGCCACTAGGTCTTACTGGGATTCTAGTAACCCTGGGTAACGGGGGTTACACATATACATCCCATGCTGCTTTGCTCTATGGGGGTATGTGTGATTTTGTATTTCTTTGAAACTTGGCTTTGTTGCCAATGCCCTTTGGGGTAACCCTTGCCTCAGTGCTTCTGCACTGAGGTTCTTTGTCTTTTAGCTTGTTTTTTGTTTATTGGGGGTTCACCATGACCCAAATCCATAAGACCAACTTAGGGCGCTGGTTCATTTCCCCTGGGATGTGATTCAGATGAGGCACACTGATGAGTTCTGGGTAGGCTGAAACACGTGTCTGTGTCTTCTGTTTGCACTCTTTGAGGATTGTGTGAAAGGTCTTTTGGCACCATGCATGCTTGCTTAAAGCTGAACCAGCAAAACATTTCATGGCGACTTACATTATGGGGGTATGTGTGATATTGTATGTATAATCTGTATGTATTATTTGCCCTGAATAGTAACTTGTGAAATTCAAGTTGTATTCACCCCTGTATTTGAACTATTTCCTCTGATTGCAGGAACCTCCCTGGTCACACCTGAAAATAGGCATTTATTTGTCTAGTGCACCTATCTAGTTGATAAACACTAAATAAATACAATGCATTTCATGCATGCTGTCAGCATAGCAGATTAGATTCAAGACAAAAAGCCAGCAGGAATTTCATTATTCTGCAGAGCATGTGAAGAGAATTGTGTTGTATCAAGAGGATTGCAGTGAAAAAAAAATATAGTGAGGCCACCAAGAAGTTTGGCTTTCTGAACCACTGTACTGGGACACCTACATAATATTTACAAGGACTGGGTTCAGTTCCCAAGGAGGCTGTGTTGTTTATCCCTCAGTATAAATTGTGTGAAAAAAAATGCAGCCATGCATTTAAACTGAAGACCAGATACCTAGAGGAATAGGGAATACATAATTTTGTCCACTGGGTTGATGAGGGGAGAGATAAATCGATGAACCAAAGGTCTTCTTTTCTACTTTGTATGATTGTATGTAAACTGTCCTTGCTCTGGTGCTAGGCATGGAAGAAGGCAGATATCTCCCACTGAGACTGTCCTCTCACCTTTCAGTAATAATATCTGTTCAGAATATGTTCCATATATTTATCTAGGGCATGCCTGAAACTTTCAGATTTCTTTTCCTTGTCTATCTCTGCTGGGAGACTATTGCCGTTTCTCACCACCCTGTGTTTCGAGTTCAGTTGCCTCCTGTTCCTTCTGACTAGCTGACCTTTCGGTTGTAGTTTGTGGCCCCTTGTCATATGCTGTCTCCCCTAGGATTCTTTATCCATCTCTGTTTTTATGTCTCTGACGTTCAATATTTTATACATTAGGAGGAGTTCCCACTGATCCACCTTCTCTCCAAACTGATCTAACCTAGTCTACTCACCTCATAACCTAGATTATGATTTCCTCTTTCCCTACACTCTACCTGTCCCCAAGCTCCTACACCTCTGCACCTTCTATGTCCCAGTACTAATGTATTCCAACCTTTATACTCATCCTCTCCGCCTGTCTCAACCCCTCCATTCCTCTCCCCCTCCTACCCCTACAATCCCTCCCTTCCTCCCTTCAACCCTCACTTTGTATCCAATTTGTAGTCAATAAAAACAGCCATCTGTATTAAACGCTGTGTCACCAGGGGACCTGCATATACTTCAGGTTACTTCAGGTCACTGAACCCAATTAAACCTGCTACAGCTGTACTAGTTTGGTTGCTGCTGCTGGATTTTCGTCTCTGGCACAGTAGCAGTAGATATTGTAGTTTGAAAGTCTGCCTCAGTCACAGTAGCAGCAGCTGTTGCACTTGCCCTTTCAGTTTTAAAGATGCCCCTTTAATTTGTACTATTCTATATGATTGTTTTTACAATATATTTTACCTATTCTAGTTTTTTGCACACTTGCTAAGTATGTTGTGTAAGGGACCTCCTTGTAAATGTGCATGCTCAATGGAATTTATCCCTTCACAATAAACTGAAACTGAACTGAACGGAACTGAATTTGCAGTAAGCCAGCGAGGACAGCAGCTGCTGTCGCACAAAGGTTATTTGTACCGTAAAGAGAGAGTATATGGAGAAAAAACATACTGGAAATGCATTATGTAAGACTCTCGCTGCCATACATGCACGGGTGAAATTACTGTGTTCTTAAACAGCCATAATCATGTGCCCAATGCTGGGGCAATTGCCGTGTGCAAAGTTATTTCAAGTATGAAAGAAAAAGCAGTTGTTTCACAGGAGGCTACACATCAAACAGTGGCAGGAGCCACAGGCACTGTTGAACCAGCTATAGCAGGCAAACTACCCTCCTTCTCATGCATGAAGCGAACTGCACAGCTTGCTAGACAGAAAGAGACAATTGCATCTGTGTTGCCAACTTGTATTTCTGAGTTGCATATCCCACCAGAATACAGTGTAACTGATTGTGAGAAGCCATTTCTCCTACACTATAGTGTTATCAATGACAGTGACAGATTCCTAATATTCACCACTTGGCAAAATCTAGACTATATAAAAAACAGCAGTCACTGGTATGCAGATGGCATCTTTAAGGCAACACCCCCTTTATTTTCCCAACAATACACTGTACACGAAGTGCGCTGTATTGCTGTGATCCCCAGTGTTTTTATCCTATTGTCTTGCAGATCTTATGCCAGCTATAACAGTGTCCTTTCTGCCCTGAAAGCCCTATGTCCACAGTTGGCACAACAGTCAGTAATGGTTGACTTCGAACAGGCTGTGACTAAGGTGTTCTCTGCACAGTTTCCAGAGGCAGAAGCAAGGGGATGCTTCTTTCATTTATGCCGCCCAAGCTATATGGAGAAAAATTCAGGACTGCCCAGAGATCCATAAAAATTATGTAGTAGATGAGGATTTCGCACTGCACATCAGAATGCTACCAGCATTGGCATATCTACCTCCTGATGATGTCATGGGTGCTTTTGAAAACCTCTGCTGTGGCGATTTTTATACACAACATGATGAGCTCCTGGCACCTCTCGTAGATTACTTCGAGGATACATGGATTGAGTGACCTGTTGGTTGCCGTGGGTGTAGAAGACCACTGTTCCCAATACCAGTCTGAAACTGCTACAGTGCTGTTTGAGATGGACTGCCTCACACAATGAATGCAGTAGAGGGCTGGCATTGCAGCTTTAATAACCCGTTGGGTGCTAGCCACCCAAGTATTTGGCAGTTTATTAAGCCTTAAACACAGAGCAAAACATGAATACACTAAAAACTGAGCAGTACCTAGCAGGGAAAGAGCCACCTACACAACGCAAAAAGTATAGAGACACTGCCAAAAGAATTACTACTGTGGTGAATGGGTATGGATATGGTTCACAAGCTAACTATCTCCATGGCATAGCCTAAAATTTCCAACTGCAAGTCTAGAGGAAAACTGGAAATTGGGAGGAAGCCAGGTGGCGCTACTGTTATGGTGCATCGTGTGAGCAAGGAGGGTATCCTTTGCTCTTGTTGATTTGTGTTTTAACATTGCATGTTTGAATTTTAATTGAAAAGAAATTACACTGACTATTTTAAACTGAATGATTATTTCTGTCTCTTTAAAGGGGCACTGTCAACCTTTTTTTCATCACATTATTTTTAGGTAAAAACCCACATTTTATGATTGCTTACTGTCTCCAAAATCCATTGATGCTGCTGGTTGTTTCATCTGCCTCCTTGCTTATTAGAACCAAAATGCATGGTTATGTATAGCTATGCCCAGCTTTGTTTTGCTTCAAATCACTGAACTACTCTTAGAGAAAACTTCCTGAACATTAGAAACACCCTCAAACAGTGCAACCACTCATGATACAATAGTCCCCTCTACTCTCACTGCATAATGAGTGGTTAGATTGCATTCGGAGTGTTCCTGAGTCCAGGAAAGATGCCATGGGAGCTGGTCAAGAAATGTAAACAAACATGTTTTGGTGTAGTAACACCAGTCGGGTTGGCAGTCTATTTTCCACTTTTCAAACTAAAAAGGGGATCTGAATCAAACTACCAGCTGCATCGGCAGTCTCTATAGAATGTGAACAATCATAAAATGTGTTTTTTAACCTGGGGCACACTGAGGCCTAAGGGGTTTGACAGTGTCACTTTAAGGTAAGCAGCATCTTTTTCTATTGTCACCAATGATTTATTCACATTGCTCACAATGGTAATTTACTCACCTGGTAAAGGTGATTATAGGAGCACGTTTTTACAGTACTCCGAGTCACAACACATGGGTCATCCTGAGCTCTCCTCATAGACTGATGCACAACAGAATTTCACATTTCTAAATCCGACCTCTTTCTTCTCCCTCTCTGCTCTCACAATCCTCAGCACAACATCTTCCAGAGCTTGTGGTAATTCTGAAAATGATATAAGTACTAATAGAAAAACAACCCTACTGTTCCCCACCTGGGATGCCGTTAAACAATAATCACACTTACAAGCATTATTCCTTAAAAGTAATTACCCTTTTCTTTTAATGATTGAAACTAAGCCACTACACAAGACTAATTATATTGTAAGTGTATGCATGCCTAAACTATTCAGGTTAAAAAAAATTTCCCTGATACTGTATATACAGTATTAATATAGGTTTCTATGGTCATGAACTGTGCTGTTGTGATGACCCTATACCTGTGGCCCTTTCCTCCTCATTGGAGGGATACGCAGTGCTGTACAAAGGTACTGCCACCTTTACCAGGTGAGTAAATTATCAATATCTATCACACCTTTTTACAGCACTCCGAGTCATAACACATGGGTGATTATACAGCAGTATTAGTTTCTGGTAGGGTGGGAGGAGAAATCGGTGTTAGCACAGTCTTGATTACCTTGCTACCAAAATTCGAGTTACCAACCGGTAAAACCTACTAAATGTATATGGGGATGACCAAGTGGCAGCCTGACAGATTTCAGCTATGGAGTCTGAATGAATTGCACTCCGCCTATGAAGTGGTGACTGCTCTAGTTGAATGGGCTCTGACATTGGCTGGAGCCAGAGTATTAGCGGATGAATATGCTCTAACTATGGTTTGCCGTAACCATCTGACTATTGTCGACCTCGATGCCTGCAGGCCCTGTTTTGGACCCTGGGGGGAAAAGAAACAGCCTGTCTGACCTTCTAAAGGCAGCTGTTCTGTTGCAGTAGGTCCTCAGTGTCTGACCTGGGTCCAGTCGGGTGAGAGTGTCCCTATGGGGATCCTCCTGTGGATTGAACATAGGCACTTAAATTTCTTGAGTCAGGTAAAAGGTGGAAGCCACCTTGGGTACAAAGGATGGGACTGTTCTTAGAACTACCTGGTCTGGAAAAAAGTTTAGGAAGGGTTCTCCACAGGATAGAGCCTGGATTTCACTGGTCCTTTTGGCTGACAATATAGCCACCAGGAAAACCATTTTCATAGTGAGGATGGGAAGCAGGATCACCTTCAGAGGTTCAAAGGGTGCACTAGTTAGTGCATCCAGAACCAGGTTGAGGTGCCATGGGGCAGTGGATGGTCTAAGCTGGTGATTAATGTTGGCCACAGCTTTTAGGAAAACTTGGACTAATGGATGTGCCCCTGGTAGGTGTCTATCTGTCTCACCACGGATAGCACCAATGGCTGCTGCTTGTACCCGTAAAGATGATGGGGTCAATCCTTTGTGTAAGCCATTCTGGAAATCTAGGATATCTATGACAGTTCAAGCAGATGCATTTCTGTCCCTTGCCTTAAACCAAGATGCAAAAATAAACCAAAGTCTGTTATAAGTCCTATTAGTAGAGTCCCTTCTGGCCTGCAACATTGTTTCGGCCACCTTACCGGATACCCAACCTTTAACAGTCTAGACCTCTGAGCAGTCATGCCATTAGCTTCAGGAGCATGGATCCTCCAGCCAAATCAGCCCCTGTTTGAGGAGATTCTGGTATGGGGCTAGTAGCAATGGTTTGTCTATGAGCAATTTCTTGATGAGGGTGTACCAAGTTCTTCTCAGCCAGTCTAGTGCAATCAACAGTACTATGCTGGCTGTGTCCCTTATTTTCCGAAGAACCTATGGTATCATTGAGATTGGAAGGAAGACATGTGCTCTTTGAAATTTCAAAGGTGTTGACATTGTGCCCACTGCAACTGCTTCTGTCTCGCTGAATCTGGAGATGAACATCGGCAACTGTTTGTTCTGAGCCAATGCCATGAGATCTATTTGAAAAGGTCCTGATCTCTTTTGGAGTCTCTTGAAGTTCTCTGGGTTGCGTTACCATTCCCCCTGTTGAATTGACTGTCTGCTTAGCCAGTCTGCTCTCTTATTCAGGTTCCCTGCCAGGTGGACTGCGGTAAGGCTGAGCAGGTATTTTTCTGCCCAAACCATTAGTTTCTTAGTCTCTTGTGCCATTGCCTTGCTCCTCGTGCCTCCCTGTTTGTTTATGTAGGACATGGCTACTTTGCTGTCCGTTCGTACATTTACGTGTCTTTTTCTGACCTGTGCCTGGAAATGTTCAAGGGCCAGTCGAATGGTTCTGGTCTCTAGGATGTTTATTGGGAGGCAAGACTCTTGTTATGACCATTTGCTTGAACATTTGCCTTGAACAGACTGTCTGTTTAGAACAGCACCCCAGCCTTGCAGACTTGCATCTGTTTCGAGGGTTCATGTTACGTTCTTGTCCAGTCTTGCTCCCTGTCTCAGATTGTGTGGATTTATTCACCAATTTAGTGAGATCTTTACTGGTGTTGTGAGAGTCACCCTCTGATTGTAGTTCTGTGAGTCGTAATCCCATTAGTCCAGTAGGAGGTGCTGCAGCTGTCTCATGTGGGCTCTTGCCCAGTGGTGTAGGCCTATGCACGCTACCATCAGGCCCAGCAATTGCATCAGGTGCCATAACGTTGTCATCACTCCTTGTAGGATTCTTCTGCAATGCCTGATGATGTTGGCTATTCAATCTTCTGAGGGCCTAACTGTGCCCCTTCGCTGTGTCGAAGATTGCTCCCAGGTGTTCGATCATTGTTAAGGGAGATAGGTGGCTCTTGTCTGTGTTGCCTATCCAACCATGTTGCCTCAGTAGTTGCTGGGCTTGAGAGGTTGCTCTGCGTGACTCCTCCGGTGATGTTTCCCGTATTAGCCAGTCATCAAGATAAGGGATTACATGTATCCCTTCCATCCGCAGCATCATTGCCAGTGGTGCCATAACTTTGGTAAACACTCAGGGCGCTGACAAAAGCCAGAATAGTAGGCATTGATACTGGAAGTGGAGTCCCAGGACACAGAACTGCAGAAACTTCTGGTGAGCAGGCCTGATGGGGATGTGGGAGGTAAGCATCCTTAAGATCTATGGATGTTAACATGTCCCCTTTGCGTATTTCTGCAATTGTTGACTGTAGAGTCTCTATCTTGAATTTCTGATATCTTACGAATTTGTTCACAAATTTTAGGTCTAGGATAGACTGGAGAGCTCCTGTCTTCTTTGGAACCAGAAAAAAGACTGAGTAAATGCCTGAGCAATGTTCTTGTTTTGGGACCGGCATTATGGCCCTGCTGTGTAGTAATTGGTTTAAAATCGCTCTGACTCAGTTTATGGTTTTCTTGTCCCCTGTAATGTGAGACTGTATGAACCTTTCCCATCTGGGGGTTACGTTGAACTCCATTGCATACCCTTGTGATATGATTTCCATGACCCATTTATCTGGCACTGATCTGGTCCAGGTTGCTGCGAACTTCTGTAGTCTTCCTCCCACTACGTCCGATGCTTCCTAGACCAGTGGATTCTCATTGGCGAAAGCCTCTATTTGAGTCATTGGATTTGAATGTTTGCTTACTATTGTAGTTGCCTCTGTGACCTCTGTTGTTCTGGTACTGTGGTTTGCGGTTGAAAAACATAGACACATAGAAGTTGACAGCAGATAAGGACCGCAAGGCCCATCCAGTCTGCCCATTTTTTCTACCTTATGAATGTGCCATAGGCCTTTACTCTGTCAATGGCCTATCTATTCATACCCATCTGTATTGCTTCCTCATGACTATCCCATGCCTGTTTGAAGCCCTGCACTTTATTCATATCCACCACTTCCTGAGGTAGGCTGTTCCATGCATCCACCACCCTTTCTGTGAAAAAGAACTTTCTGACATTACCCCTTAATTGACCTCCCTCTAATCTCATGCGTGTCCTCTTGTCCTACTATTTTTCTTATATTGAAACATGTTAGACTCTTTCACCTTGTTAATGCTCTTAAGATGTTTGAATGTTTCGATCTTATCACCTCCCTTCCTCCTTTGCTCTAGCGTATATATATATTGAGCTCCGTTAATCTGTCCTCATATGTTTTCTGATGCAGTCCCTGCACCATTTTGGTTGCCCTTCTCTGGACTGCCTCCATTTTGTTAATGTCCTTGTGCAGGTGCGGCCTCCAGTACTGCATGCAGTACTCCAGATGGGGCCTAACCAGTGTCTTGTAAAGAGGTATTCTTACCTCCCTCTTACAACTTGTGATACCCCTACTAATACACCCCAACATCCCTCTAAGCTTACCTACAGCTTTATTGGTCTGCATGGATGATTTCAGGTCATCTGTGATGATGATGCCCAAATCTCTTTCTTCCCTTGTGATTGCCAGCAACTCCCCTCCCAATTTAGGGTTTCTCGTTCCTATGTGCATGATCTTGCACTTCTTTGTGTTAAATCCCAGTTGCCACTCTTCCAATCATTTTGCCAGTTTTTCCATATCTCTTCTCATTCTGCCCACTCCATCTGGATCATCTACTCTTTTCCAGAGCTTAGTGTCATCTGCAAACAGACAAACCTTACCGTCTAGTCCATCTGCAATGTCACTGATGAAGATATTTAAGAGGACTGGCCCCAGGACTGATCCTTGAGGTACCCCACTTGTGACTTGCATCTCTTCTGACTGTATACCATTTACCATCACTCTGTTTTCTGCCCATCAACCAGTTTGCCACCCAGGTGACCAACCTCTGACCCACCCCAAGGCTAC
The DNA here is from genome assembly GCA_016271365.2 of Neoceratodus forsteri. Classification (NCBI taxonomy): domain Eukaryota; kingdom Metazoa; phylum Chordata; order Ceratodontiformes; family Ceratodontidae; genus Neoceratodus; species Neoceratodus forsteri. Next base: position 49,115,832 of record JADMNL010000027.1, read on the forward strand.
TCAGCTTACTAATCAATCAATCTTCTATGTGGAACAGTATCGAAAGCTTTGCTGAAGTCAAGGCAGGTGGCATCAACTGCACCACCTTGGTCCACCACTCTGGTTACCCAGATAAAGAAATCTATGAGATTAGTTTGACAGGACCTTCCTATTGTAAACCCATGCTGTCTTGGAGCCTGTGCTCCTATGGATTCCAGGTTTTGCACTATCCTTTCCTTAAGGCATGCCTCCATAATCTTGACCACTACAGAGGTAAAACTGACTGGTCTGTATTTCCCTGCCTCCTCCCTGCTGCCACTCTTGTGGATTGAGATCACATGAGCCCTTCTCCAGTCTTCTGGGACCTCTCCTGTGCTCAGAGAAGCACTAAACAGTTCTGCTAATGGCTCTGCTAGTTCCACCCTTAGCTCCTTTAGTAACCTGGGATGTATGCCATCAGGTTCTATTGCTTTGTCCACCCTGAGCTTGGTGAGCTCTTGTAGGACCCTTTACTTTGTGAAGGGACTAGTGCACACCTCCCTCCCCCCTGTGTCCATGGTGCCCAGCTGTGGGCCCTGCCCTACTCTCTCCTCAGTAAATACTGAACAGAAGTATCTATTTAAGATAGATACTTTTACATGGTCCTCCTCCACACACTCCCCTTATCCCCTTTGATCTTAACAATACACCCTCTACGCTTTCTCCTTTCACTAATGTATCTATAGAAAGTCTTGTCCCCTTCTTTTACTGTTCATGCTAGTGTTTTCTTGGTTTGGGCCTTTGCCTGCCTTACTGCCTTCCCTGCTTCCCCTAGAGAAGTTTGGTATGCATCCCAATCTTCGTCCCGCTGCATTCCCTTATATTTCCTGAAGGCCAGCCTTTTGGCTCTGACGTTTTCTGCAGCGGCTCTTTTTAAGGCCCAAAGTGGTTTCCTCCTTCTGCTCTTGCTCTTTTCTTGTTGCTCCTTCTGTTTAAACCCAAATGAACGCCTGTCCTATCCCAATTGGCTTTGGCCCCTTTTGTGTTTATTGCCAAAGTTGTGGAATTTGTTACTCTGAAAGGAAGGCAAGATAGCTTGCCCTCCCTGATTGTCCTTGTCATTTCCTTTTTTGACCACAAACTCCTCTATGCCAGGGCCGAAGACTCTATCGCCCGAGAATGGCAGCTTCATAACTCTACCTTTGGACTCTTGGTCCGCATTCCACATTTTCAGCCAGATATATCTCCTGGCTCTGTTCATAGCTGCTGCTGACCTGGAAGACATTTTGAAGCTATCAGTTGTGGCGTCTGCCACTTATTTGATTGTACATATGGCATAGTCTATAGTGGCACCATGGACACTAGATGTTGGGATGTCTTGGCAGGTGGCCTCTAGCCATCTGAGCACTGCTCTGGAGGAGTATATGGCTGCCATGGAGGGTCTCATGGCCATAGTCATCATGTCATGAACCTTTTTGATTATTTCCTCTACCCTTCTGTCTATTAGGTCTTTTAGGGCGGAGGCTCATTCAGAAGGCAAGACCGTCTTGTGACTAAGAGAAGAAACTTCTGAATCTATTTTAGGAGACGCTTACCACACCTTCTCTTTTTCTTTGTTTAGTGGGTACCATTTTTCATAGGTCCCTTTCTGTCTTGTCTTGAGAGGCTCCGGTGCCTCCCATTCTTTAGTCAGGATATTGTCCAATGCTTTGCATATTGGAAAGAAGATCAAAGATTATTTCTTTTCTCTCACTAGGGGGTCTAATCTGCTGTTAGGTTGTTCCACCAGTTTGTCGATTCTTAAAGTTTCACAGACCACCCTGATGAGCGCTGGGATGAGGTCAAATGAGCAGAGTCTAGCCGACATGTCCTCACACTCCTTCTCTTCCTCCCCTAAATCATCCTCTGCCCCCAACTCTGAGGCATCAGATTGGATATCTGGGTCCAGGGTTCTTGTGCCCTTTGGTTTCTTGGGCTTAGGAGCTCCTTTGTCTGGGGATCTGGGTCTCTTGTTGTCCCCAGAGCCTAAGTCTTGTCCAACTGCTTTTGGAAGAGCTCTACCACAACGTTATGGGAAGAGGTGGAGGCACTGTCATTGATGGGTTCCTCCTCCATGGATTCCCCAGTAAGAGTTATATCCTGCGGCTCTGAATCCACCATGCAGAGGCAGCATAACCCCCTGATTTCTTCGTCCAGCAGAATATTGGGGCACTTCCTGCACACCCTCCTAATTTTTCCTAGTCTTGCCATTGAATAACCTGTGAAATCCTGCAAGACACAAATTTAAACATCTTGTTTAACCTCGCAATGAGCTCTCTGCTGGATAAAGAACACAAAGCAGTGAGCAAAAAAGGCCAGTGCACTTGTAACTCTGATTAAACACTTTTTTATCATTTGCCCCCTTTTGTACTTTGAGCACACAACTTGTTAAATGCCAAGTGGTGGGCCTCAAAAGGATGGTACATTCATCACCTTGAGGTCTAGCAAGGAGTCAGAGTCATCCCTCTATTTGTCTGATTCATCCCTCTAATCTGACCCACTTCATTTCCCTTTTAAAATAAAATTGATACATTGCCTCTTTAAGATACTTTCCTTGCAGCCACCATCTTAGGAGAGGAGTTTCCTGGTGGTCACCACCATCTTAGAAGAGGAGCTGGCTGTAGGAAAAACAAAGGGACTGCTTTGGAAACTGGAAGCCTCATGCGAAGTGCGATTAGGCTTCCAAGATGGTTGTGCCACTCCCTGGATTGTAAAATCTCCTTGCAGCACAGAAAACTGAACACCGGGGAGCTGCGCTGTAGCTGAAGGTACCGCCAGGAAAGGGAGCGGTTCCTGTCCACATCAGGAGAGTAGACACTCAGACAGGGTGCCCCAGTGCCTCTCAGGAGTACGCTCATCTGGGGATCAATCGGGAGAGAAGGCTACTGATGGTGAGATCCATCCAGTGAAGTAGGTAGGTAAGCATCAGCAGCTGCAGCGGTGGGGGGGGCAGGGATCTCCTGCAAGCTGAAGGGGTACAGACTAATATTTAATTCACCCTCGCGGTTGAACAAGGTGAACCGCGAGGTGAATGTGGGAGTGAAATGCCTCACTAGGAGACTACACTGCACATAATATTGCCTACTACCCCTGGTTGAACAAGGTAAACCGGGGGTTGGACAGGACACTTGGGAAGCAACAAGGAGGACTGCCTCATCCAGTCTAGCCAGAAAAGCCCCCACTACCCTCCTCAGCAGAACGAGGTGAATTGAGGGAGGGGGATTTTCATATCCCAAGCAAGTCTTGTTTTTGAAATTAAGTTCCTCTAAACCAAATAAAATGTAGAGTCCTGACTGAACCTGACACCACGACAGCTAAACTATCTGAGAAATCCATTGAATTATCACCCCAATCAAGGCTGCACGGGGTGTTTTTAAATGGAGAAACCTGCACACAAAGATCACCAAAAATGAGAGGGAGGTTATGGCAAATGCTCTAAACAGCTAAACTTTCTTACCTTACTAATTTGGCACAGAGCCAAAAAATCTGGGACCAGCCTGGTGAGACATACAAAAAGAACTGAGGATTGCAAGAGCAGAGAGGGAGGAGAGAGAGAGATCGAATTTTGAAATCTGGAATTCTTTTATGCATCATCCTATGAGGAGAGCTCAGGATAACCCATGTATTGTGACTCGGAGTGCTGTAATAAGGTGTGATAGATAATGCTTCTGTTTTGTGCTGTTCCATGCCAACTGCTGTTTTGCTAAAGAGGGAACTTTTGCTACTATTAGAATGCAGGAATAGGCAGTTTCTGCTCACATTGCTTCAGTCTTGTGCAGTTTTTGCTAAAGAGTGAACGTTTGATACTGCTTCTACTGTTAGTAGTACCGTTATCAGCGATGTTGTGTTGTTCTGGTCCTAATGCTGCAATATGGTGTAACTCCCCTGCAACTGGGGGTTCCCAAAAGTCTTCTAGGAGCTGGCTAAGTGCTCTCCGCCTGAATGGTGTTTGGCGTTTTTGCCATTTAACTGTGAGTGCTTTTAGAGCCTCTGGTACTGTCTCTTTAAGAGCTGTCTGCTCGCAGGCTAATTTAGCTAAAGTGGGGGGACTGTGTGTTTAATGCTCGACTCCCACCCAAGCTGTGGTCTAATGGCAACGTTTCTGCAGTCGCTAAGAGCGCAGAGGGAGCCTAATAGTAAGATGCAATTGTTTGCCAGACATCAATTAGAGTATTAATGAAAATGCAGTTTGTCTAACCTGCCTTTCTTGAAGCTGGGACTTCGTGTGTTCTGCCCCTCCATTTTGGACCTAAACTATTGAGCTGGGCCAATTGGGTTAGGGGAGCCCTAAAATGGAGACTGCTTGGAGCCAACCAGAACTTGTACTCTCACCTGGAGCCTGCTACCAAAGGAGAATATATGGTAGGTACCTCTGGGAATTGTAGTTTGGACCTTGGCGCCTTTTTTACACTAACAGAGTGAGCCCTGTTGTGACTGACAGCCAAATTGACCAATAGAACTGGTTTGAATCCAAAGGAATTGCCCTGAACTATTGCTGGGAGATCAGATGCGAGTTGACTGTGTAGAGAGAAGGAGCTTTGTTTGCTGTGGCATATAATTTGCGCAGGAAGCACGTGGGAGGCACTATAGTCGGCCTGCAGCCGTTAGAGTGAGTGAGTCGGGTTGAACCCGAAGTCGGAAGAGAAGGCAGAAGTGTGCAGAACCAGGCTTGCCCGTAGAAGACCGAAGGTTTGCTGAAGAGCGATCAGCTTGTAGGGGACTGCTGATGCTGTGTGTGCTCCCAGATAACTTGCAGTGTTTGTGATCGGGATCGAGAAGCAGCTGCCTGGTATAGTAATTTCCTTTACATATAAATGTGTCTAGTGCTGGTGGGGAATCATGATTCCATTTCCCCGTTGCTGTGAGTTGTGAGCTGAACTCAATTTAATCGGACTGAATCCGCCTGTTATCCAAAGCAGTGAACTCTGTCACAAGGGTCTCATCTCCATGCCCTGCTTTCTGGCAATCCAGAACAACCATTTCCTTCAGGTTCTCTGTGTGGGGTATCGTGAGTACAAATCAGGGAAACTCCCTGCACTTTTCATTTAATCCAAGTGTGTCAAATGATTTCTGTGTGCTTTTCTTTCTGTGGACTGAGCCATCCGGCTCCGGATTGCAATTGTGTGTTGTGTATATATTTTCCTCCCACAGGGCCCCATCCAGCTGCACCAGCCAGCCTACCCCAGGCAACGGACCTGGATAGCCCCCCCCCCATCCTGGGTACACAGAGTGTGACTTTTTGAACCCTATATGTGTGCACAGTACTGTGAATCAAATGTGTCCAAACCAAATCAGCCTGATTCCCCCCCCCTTGTTACTGCCCCTTTAATAAATCAGATTTGTTGTTATTGAACTATATTCAGTCTGTGGTGTCAGTATATGTGAAATAAGCATTGCATTGTGGCTGTGTGTATTATCTAACCTTGTCTTACAGGGGTCCTCAGAAACGTGTTGCAAAGATTAGTCCTGAGGGTACGTGGTTACTGTATGTGCAAGAAGTGTGCATACGTGGGGTATTGGGGAAGTAACTCCAACATGCTGCGTGGGTTACTAGTGGGAACAAAGAGGGGTCACAGTGTCCCAGAGGGCTATACCCGAGTTGGTTTAACCACTACTAACCCTGACCTCTGGGTGGAGGCACCCGCCATTGGACCTAGGCCCCTTAACCTGTCGCTAGCCACTCAGGCAGAGGTAGTAGCCCTCGGGATAGCGCCACCTAGGGGTTAAATCTTGGAGGTACCACTGGGATTAGTGACCTGTAGTGGCCATGTGAGAAAATTACCCTGATATGTTTAATTTAAGGGAAAAATGGAGGGGAGTACCATGCCCAAGTTAAAAATTGACCCCCATAAGTTGGTGGTGCATAAATTGATGGGATGGTGCGAAGCTGAGGAGATAGACCCCCAAAAGGCTATTTTGTTGATGGATGTTCCCTTAGGGACTAGCAATGCTGACATTATATCCACGGTAGAGTCTGTTAAGTGCTTGGGCAAGGTAAAGGTAAAGGGACGAGATGCTAACTTATTTGACCAAACTTTGATAGTGCTACTCTCGTGTAGTTACCTCATAGACCCTGAAAAGGTACCACCTATGATTCTGCCAGAAGGAGCCCAGTACAGATGGAGGGTTGTTCATGTACATAGTGGTCTGGCCACCCCGAGTGGGTCCCCTAGTACCAATGGGTTTAAAAAGAAGCTGCTCAAGCTGTTAGCCTCAGAAGAGAAAACTGCCCAGGAGGGAGTGAAAGTGTTAGACTTGTCTGGGGACAACATGTCTATACACTCCCTGATTCCCTCTCCTGTGTCCCCCAAGAGCTCCATAGTAGCTACCTCCCCTATGGTAATTCCCCCCATACAGCTGGATTCCTAACGAAGACTCAGACTTTTCTCCAGTACTGTCCCAGTACCTTCAGGGGAAGATGAATTAGAGACCTGGATGGACTATGCTACCCCTTTAGTGCAGGAATGGCAATGTTCCGAGGGAGAAAAGAGGAAGCGCTTAATGGAAAGCTTGAGAGTTCCTGCCCTGGAGGCCATTCGGTTCCTACGCACCACTAGCCCGGAGGCTACATCAGCAGAATACCTCTCTGCCTTAGAGGGAGTGTTTGGCAGCACAGAATCGGGGGATGATTTATTGTGGAAATTCAAATCAGCTAAACAGTGGTGAAATGAAAAGCTGTCTGCCTTTGTCACTAGGATAGAGAGGGCTCTGCAGAGGGCCCATAGAAAAGGGGGAGTGCCTGCCCAAGAGTTGAACTGGGTCCGATTAGACCACATCCTGAAGTCAGCCAGATTTTCAAGTGTAATGATTCTGAAGATCAAATTGCAAGACAGGAGGGCAAGCCCTCCTGAGTACTGCCAATTAATGAAAGAAATCTGTGAGACTGAGACTGATGAGGAGGGCTGGGAGCCCTGTGCTGGGGCTGTGAACCATTGTCTGACCCCTGAAAGGACTGATTCAGAGGAGGCCCAACAGTTGAGAGAATTGATTAAAGAATTGACTGAGGTAGCCAGAGAACCCAATCTGTAACAGGCTTCCCCTGAGCCCACAAGTGGAGTGGGAGTGCATGTTGTTTCCCCGGAGACCCGAATTGAGGGTAACTTGATAGCAGAGATACGAGAATTGAGAGCAATGGTGGAGGAGCTACAAAGGACTGCCTTGACCCCCAACCGTAGTGGAAATTCAGAAGGTCAAGGGTGTAGGTCTCCTGTCCAAGAACAGCCTCAGCGAGCCCCAGAAGTGTCCCAACAGAAAAGTGACCCCCCACCCCAAGAGCCTCTAAAGAAACCAAGTTTTGCTACCATTGTGGGGAGGATGGGCATTTCCAGTCAACTTGCCGCTTGCCAGATAACTTGAGAAAAGTTACCCATAGGTTGGTGGCCTTGCATCACAATGCTATTGCCCGACCACCAGGGGGAACTGCATGGAAAAGTTATGCTATTAGGGCCAGTGCCCGAGCGACGCCTAGGTCCACACCGCCAGAATGGTCTGAAGTAATGGGTCCTTCCATGGAAACCACTGTAAAGGTGAATGGAGTGTCTACGAGAGCTGTATTAGACAGTGGCTCCCAAGTGACAATTATGTTTCAGGATTGGTATCCGAAGCATTTGCCTGATGTGCCCCTGCAACCATTGGAAGGACTGCATGCCAGGGGTCTAAGTGAGAAGGCTTACCCATACTCTGGCTATATCCGAATTTGGTTGTCTTTCCCCACTTCTGTGGCTGGAGTGGCAGAGCAAGTAGAGATGTAGCCTTAGTGTGTCCCCCTACTGGACTGCATGATGGGGTTCCTCTACTAATTGGAATGAATGCACATATGTTTGGACGGTTGGCACAATTGTGTTATGAAAAACAGGGGTCAAGAACTGGTAGAGCTTTAAGAGTCTCGGCCATGATCAAGAGGGCCTATGAGGCACAGAGAGATGCTAAAAAAGTAGAACCAGAGGAGCCAGTTGGAATTGTCTGGAAGAAGGACCCTGAACCTCTGATCCTGGCACCAAATGTCCAGTGTACCCTCCAGGGGGAGGTCCATATTGGAAAGGATGTCAAGAATAAAATACTTGTGCTAGATGCACCAGGTGATGGAACATTGCCGGAAGGACTACTGGTAAAGCCTAGTATTTTGCCTGCTAGAGCCCATGTTTATGCTAGAAGGGTAATGGTTCAAGTTCATAATGTATCTGATAGAGAGATTCGAGTAAATAGAGGTTGCACCCTGGCTAATGTACATTGTGCAGATACTGCAGTGATACCCAGTAACAAGAGTTTGGGGAAGAGTGACAGAGTGACACCCGATTTGTTCGATTTCCGTGATTCCCCTTTGCCAGCAGAATGGAAAGTGAGGATCAGTGAGAAGCTTGCCCAGAGAGACCAAGTATTTTCCTTAAAGGAATGGGACGTGGGATGTGTGCAAGGAGCTGAGCACCATATCCGGTTGCATGCTGAAAGGCCATTTAGTGAGAGGTCTCGACTTCTGGCCCCTGCTGACATAGATGGTGTGCGCCAGCATCTGCAAGAGATGCTTGCTGCTGGTGTAATACAAGAATCCAGAAGTCCATATGCTTCACCTATTGTGGTAGTGAGGAAAAAGAATGGGACAGTAAGGATGTGTGTGGATTATCGCACCTTGAACCGGCGGACTATCCCTGATCAGTATACAATGCCCCGCATTCAGGATGCCTTGGACTGCCTGAACGGTAGCAAGTGGTTCTCAGTGTTGGATCTTCGCAGTGGGTACTACCAGATCCCTATGGCCTCAGAAGACTGTTAAAAGAAAGCCTTTATCTGTCTGTTTGGTTTCTATGAGTTCATGAGAATGCCTCAAAGGATTTCAGGTGCCTCAGCTATTTTTCAACGACTGATGGAGCGTGCTGTGGGGGACATGAACTTATTAGAGTGCCTGGTATACCTAGATGATGTTATTGTGTTTGGCTGCTCACTGGAGGAGCACAACAGCAGACCGTTCAAGGTGCTGAACTGTCTGGAAGACTTTGGCCTTAAACTATCCATTGATAAATGTAAGTTCGTCCAAACCTCTGTAAAGTATGTGGGACACATAGTGTCCACCGAGGGAATAGAAACAGACCCAAGTAAAGTTGAGACCTTGACCACCTGGCCAAAGCCCCACAATCTAAAAGAATTGCAAAGATTCCTGGGATTCTGTGGCTACTATCGACGATTCATCAAGGACTATTCGAGAGTGATTTGTCCTCTACTCAATCTTAGTCAAGGTTACCTTCCTACCCTCAAAAAATATAAGAGGTTGGTTTCTCCTGAGACTGAGAGAGTGTATTTCTGTCCCAATGAGGTTTTCGGGGCAAGATGGACACCTGATTGTGAAGCTGCTTTTCATGAGATCATTTATCAACTTACCCACGCTCCTGTCCTTGCCTATGCAGATCCAGCAAAACCCTATGTCCTACACACTGATGCTAGCCTGCAAGGTTTGGAGGCTGTGTTGTACCAGGAGCACGAGAATGGCCTGAGACCAGTGACCTTTGCCAGTAGAAGTCTGACCGCATCTGAAAAGAACTATCTTGTGCACGAATTAGAGTTTCTAGCTTTAAAATGGGCCATTGTTGACCAATTCCATGAGTACTTGTACGGGGCTAAGATACTGGTAAAAACTGGTAATAATCTTTTGGTCTACGTACAGACTTCAGCCAAGTTGGATGCTACTGGTCATAGGTGGCTTTCCACATTAACTACATATGATTACGCTGTTGAATACAGAGCAGGCCTGAACCACATAGATGCTGATGCTCTCTCCCGGAGACCTGTTTCCCAGAATGACTAGGTCAGACTATCAGAACCTGATATTCGAGCACTCTGCCAGAAGTTTGACAGGGAGGAACAAATGTCTATGGACGCAGTGGACTGTCTGGTGGATTGTTTCGGGTCCTCTGAGAATTGCATACCTGCTACTTATTACCACTTTACTGCATTAGACATTGATGCACTGCCTCAGCTGGACAATGACAGTATTCAGAGGGCTCAATCCCGAGATCCTGTGATCAAATCAGCTCTAGAAGCCCTCTACGCAGGGAAAGATGTATCCAAGTTATGCTCCACTGATTTGAGAACTGCATTGTTATACAAGGAAGGTCCTAAGTTGAAACTGATTAATCGACTGTTATACCGAGAAACAGTAGACAGAGGGGGACAAATAGACAGATACAGCAGCTAGTTTTGCCCACTGCCTTCCGAGACTTGGTGCTGAGGTCCCTACACAACCACATGGGGCACCTTGGTATAGACAGAACACTTGACTTGGTGAGATCCAGATTCTATTGGCCTAAAATGGGGGCTGATGTTGAACAGCACATTGAACTTGTAGTTGTTGCTTACAGAGGAAAGCTTTGCCCCAGAAGGCTGCCCCCTTGTTAACATCACCACCAGTGCCCCCATGGAGCTGGTCTGTATTGACTTTCTAAGTTTGGAGCCAGATCAAAGAAATATTAGTAATGTGCTTGTGGTCACTGACCATTTTGCACGATATGCTCAAGCTTTCCCCACCAAGGACCAGAAGGCATCCACTGTGGCAAAAGTACTTGTAGAAAACTTTTTTGTTCACTATGGGGCTCTACAAAGAATCCATTCTGACCAAGGGAGAGACTTTGAGAGTCGTTTGATCAAAGAGTTGCTTTCTCTGTGGGGAGTGCGAAAGTCCAGAACCACCCCGTACCACTCCCAGGGAGACCCACAGCATGAATGTTTTAACCACATTCTGTTGGACATGCTGGGCACCCTCCACCCAAAAGACAAGCCCAGATGGAGCCAGCAAATTAGCACCTTGGCATATGCCTATAACTGCACAAAACATGATGCCACTGGGTTTTCCCACTATCACCTGATGTTTGGAAGAGAAGTCCGGCTCCCTGTAGATGTTTGTTTCAGAGTTTCTCCTGATGGGGTTCGAGCTGATAATTATTTACAGTATGTGCAAAAGTTAAAGGCCCAGCTGAATCATGCATACCAACTGGCTAAAACCATGGCTGCCAAAAGAAATCTGGCCAACAAAGAAAGGTATGATAAAAAAGTGAAAGCACAAGAACTCCAGGAGGGAGATTGTGTATTGCCAAGAAATCTGGGACTGCATGGTTAATACAAGATTGCTGACAGGTGGCATAATCTCCCTCACATTGTAATAGGCAAACTGGATGACCCTGCCTGTGTACAAAGTAAGGCCTGAAAATAATTCAAAAGATGTCAAGACAATGCATCAAAATCATTTGCTGCCCATTGCCAAATATTAATTGAGTCTGAGCCCCCAGAAATTGTTCCTCCGGACCAGTAACTAGAGCTGCTGCTAAGCAAAAGCAGAGAAAGTCTGCACCCACAGATGCTGAGTTACCGTTTCCTCCACAGCGGATCCCAGTTGAAAATGACTGTCAGTCTACTTCAGAGGAAAGTGAGTGTAACATTGGGTGCTACCCTTCATATGAACTGAGTCAATTGTTTCAAGGCAATCCCCTAGTCAATTGTGAAGATGAAGCTGGGCCTTCTGGATTGTCTAAGCCCCCAGCTTCGCTCTTGGAGCCAATGCTCCCAGAAAGTGAGGTGCTGAGTGTTAAGTTGGATGACATGGAATCCCTGTGCATGGTGGAACTGTGTGACCTCTCAGAGGGGGAAGATGATGAACTGGGACTGACTGGTGATATATCAGAGCCAGATGAGTATTTTGAATGCCCTGATGGCCCAATGGCAGTGCCGGAGAGTTCTCCCTGCGAAACAAGTATTGTGACCCCTGAAATTGCAAATACTGGAGCTGACAGTGCCCCAAGTTCTAACCCTGCTACTCCGAAAGAAACCCCCCAGGCAAGTGAAGATCATGCGGAAAGTAAGGATAAAAATGCAGAGACTGTAACAGTTTCCCCTAGAAGGACTGGTCGAGCTGTAAAGCCTGTAGTATGCCTCAGTTACGATTTTCCTGGGAGGCCTGTGGATCTGCCTCTCAATGTGGTTCATATGGGAGCATGTGTGTCCCCGAGCTCATTGCCCAAACTGAGCATAGGTGCTAACTCCAGATTACTCATCTTGCCATCTAGGTATGGTGCCCCTGTCCCATCCAGCCCCGAGGTAGCTGACAGGGAAGGGCCCCCTCTTTCCAGGTTTCATGTGCAGGAAGTAATGACCTGATTTCAAGATGTATTGTATGTTTATGTTGGGTAACCAGTAGCAAACTGTGAATTACAGGATAAGTGTACATATCAATGGTTTAATATGATGATCTGCTTAAACTACTATAAGGGTACCTACTTGACACGGACGCCAAGTTTTTTCAGGCCAGGAAGGGTGTAACCCCCTGCAACTGGGGGTTCCCAAAAGTCTTCTAGGAGCTGGCTAAGTGCTCCCCGCCTGAATGGTGTTTGGTGTTTAAGCCGTTTAACTGTGAGTGCTTTTAGAGCCTCTGGTACTGTCTCTTTAACAGCTGCCTGCTTGCAGGCTAATTTAGCTAAAGTGGGGGGACTGTGTGTTTAATACTCAACTCCCACCCGAGCTGTGGTCTAATCACTCCGTTTCTGCAGTCGCTAAGAGCACAGAGGGAGCCTAATAGCAAGATGTAATTGTTTGCCAGACGTCAGTTAGAGTATTAATGAAAATGCAGTTTGTCTAACCTGCCTTTCTTGCAGCTGGGACTTTGTGTGTTCTTCTCCTCCATTTTGGACCTAAACTATTGAGCTGGGCCAATTGGGTTAGGGGAGCCCTAAAATGGAGACTGCTTGGAGCCAACCAGAACTTGTACTCTCACCTGGAGCCTGCTACCAAAGGAGAATATATGGTAGGTGCTTCTGGGAATTGTAGTTTGGACCTTGGCGCCTTTTTTACACTAACAGAGGGAACCGTGCTATGATTGACAGCCGAATCGACCAACAGAACTGGTTTGAATCCAAAGGAATTGCCCTGAACTATTGTTGGGAGATCAGATGCGTGTTGACTGTGTAGAGAGAAGGAGCTTTGTTTGCTGCGGCCTATAGTTTGCGCAGGAAGCACGTGGGAGGCCCTGTAGTTGGTCTGCAGCCATTAGAGTGAGTGAGTTGGGCTGAACCCAAAGTCGAAAGAGAAGGCAGAAGAGTGCAGAACCAGGCTTGCCCGTAGAAGACCGAAGGTTTGCTGAAGAGCGATCAGCTTGGAGGGGACTGCTGATGCTGTGTGTGCTCCCAGGTAACTTGCAGTGTTTGCGATTGGGATCGAGAAGCAGCTGCCTGGTATAGTAATTTCCTTTACATATGAATGTGTCTAGTGCGGGTAGGGAATTGCGATTCCATTTCCCCGTTGCTGTGAGTTGTGAACTGAAGCTGGAAGCTGAACTCAATTTAATCTGACTGAATCCGCCTGTTATCCAAAGCAGTGAGCTCTGTCATGAGGGTCTCCTCTCCATGTCCTGCTTTCTGGCAATCCAGAACAACCATTTCCTTCAGGTTCTCTGTGTGGGGTATCGTGAGTACAAATCAGGGAAACTCCCTGCACCTTTCATTTAATCCAAGTGTGTCAACTGATTTCTGTGTGCTTTTCTTTCTGTGGACTGAGCCATCCGGCTCCGGATTACAATTGTGTGTTGTGCATATATTTTCCTCCCACAGGGCCCCATCCAGCTGCACCAGCTGGCCTACCCCAGGCAACGGACCTGGTTAGCCCTCCCCCATCCTGGGTACCCACAGTGTGACTTTTTGGACCCTATATGTGTGCACAGTACTGTGATTCAAATATCTCCAAACCAAATCAGCCTGATTTCCCCCTCCTTGTTGCTGCTCCTTTAATAAATCAGATTTGTTGTTATTGAACTATATTCAGTCTGTGGTGTCAGTATATGTGAAATAAGCATTGCATTGTGGCTGTGTGTATTATCTAACCTTGTCTTACAGGGGGTCCTCAGATACATGTTGCAAAGATTAGTCCTGAGGGTAAGTGGTTACTGTATGTGTAAGAAGTGTGCATACGTGGGGTACTGGGGAGGTAACTCCAACATGCTGCATGGGTCACTAGTGGGAACAAAGGGGGGTCACAGTGTCCCAGAGGGCTGTACCCGAGTTAGTTTAACCACTACTAACCCTGACCTCTGGGTCTTGGCACCCGCCATTGGACCTAGGCCCCTTAACCTGTCGCTAGCCACTCAGGCAGAGGTAGTAGCCCTTGGGATAGCGCCACCTGGGAGTTACAATGGCATTTTCTGTTTTTGCAATGTGCAGTTTTGATCGCGCTTAACTGAATATGCAGCTTTGACCTCGCTGAATTGACCTGATACTCTCTCTCTCCATCTGTCTCCTCCCCATCCTCACTCCCCTCCACTACTATCTCAACCCCATTCCCATTCTTCCTGCATCCACTTCCTCCTCCCCCATTACCTTCTCCACTCTCCTCCCCCTTCCCTTATCCTGTCCCCATCAATTTGCCCACTCCATACCTTTATACTTGCTATTCCCAACCCTACTCCATCTCCCCTTTTCTTCTATAACTCCACTGTCTCCTCCCTGTGGCCTCCTCCTGTTTTAATGACCTCTTCCTACCCTGTCCTGTTCCTGACATTACAGCCTATGAGTGCCTGGTACCTCACACTCATGATGTAATTAATTTGTATTGTTATTAATTATGCTAAAACGCTATGTGTGTTACTGTACATTGTTGTGCCTTATTGCATTATCATATTACTGTGTTTTTTACTTGTTATCATGTACTTATCCCCTCTCCCCCTTCCCACAGACACATCTGAAAATGAGCTTTATAGCTCAGTATGTCTTTCCTGGTAAATCTCTTTTAATTAAATAAATACATCAATAAATTATAAAATGGGCTAAAGAGTTTGAGCAGTCTGACTGATTGTTAGCCATGTGTTAGAAGTGTCTAACACATGGCTAAAAGTAGTACTGCCATACTGAATGCAGCACATGGTCAAAATCATTGATCCAATGGAACTTTCAGAAGGAAACAGCTGCCATTTCTCCTCATGGGAGACAGTGACAGTACACTGTTTTAAAAGCTCCTCTTAATTCAAAACATATCTCCACATGTAAATGTTTTAAAGTTTTTTAACCACACATACTGAATTTTTTCAAAATTACAACTGTAGAACCAAGTGTTGTGTAATACTGGAATATTTCTGCTCGCTTGACTGCTTGTGGAGCAGAGTCCTGTTCCCTGACCCGCCCGCCACCTGCATGCAGCAGTCAGACTGTTTCAGACTGCTGCTCCACAGGACTTAGTCATCTCCATTTTCAACCGGATACACACTGCCGATCAGCAGCTCATGGGCAGGGTTGATTTTTTTTCATTTCAAAAGTGCTGTCACTTACTGGTTCTGCACTCATGCATTTCTTCTCAGCCACCCATTTGCTACCCACTCACACGTTTTGCCTTTTACACTAATATAAAGATATTAAACTTCAAAAAAGGTAAAAAGATTTAAGAAAATGCTGTTGCTACAACTATTTACTGAGACTCTATCAGAGTATGAGTGTGTCAGGGTGGACAGCTGTAACTATGGTAACTATAACAGCCGTCTTTGACTGTAGTGTCTCCAGCAATACAAACTTCCAAAATGCAAACAGTAAATACAGCAATAGAGTGTTGGTGGAGGAACTATTTTATAGCAAAGTGCATAAAAGATTTTATTTTTTATATTAAGATAACAATTTTATATATTACATCAGTGTAATATACAGAGGCCATTTCTATAAGCACAATAAGACACTCCCGTGGTGTGCATGAGACAGTTCTAATGCATGAGTTGGGGCTGAAGGCACTTGACCTACGGCCTAGTGCCTCATTATGCCCCCTGGCAGTACATTAGAACTGTCTAACACGCACCCCATTATGTCTTATTGCTCGCTTGTTCAATCCCCATGCCATTATAATATATGGTCAGGAGTTATCGTGTATGGAAATCCATACACTCAACCCTGTTCTACCACAGTAGTGTCATAGCTACTGTGGTGCAATGACCTCTTGTATCACAGAAGCTACATTACAAAGCCAGTCACATTCTGCACAGTAAAACAGTTTCAGGGAACTGAGATTACACTCAGTACAGCATCAGTCTGTGCGGTGCATTTACTGAATGGGTGGCAGGGTGAGTAACTAAGTGCAGTTAATGAAGGGCCATATACAGTACTATATAAAATTATATATGGTCAACCATACCAACTTGGCCCCTGTTTCCATCTCAGGGATTATGATGACATCAAGGACCTCTTAGCTTTGTGCTTAAGGTCCCTAAGATGCCATCAGAACCCCCTCAAAGGAAACACATCCATGTTATGTATTGTTGCCCATACATTATTTTATATTTAGTTGCCCTTTTGGGCTCATCCAAACCTGCCCTTGTCCTCCTGCTGATATAATGTCCAGAACTGAGACTAGTCGTCTAGGCGCTGCCTTCCCAAAGATTGATGAAAGGAACAAAGAACATCCTTGGATCTGCTTATGAAATTTCTCCTGAGGCACTCAAGGCTTCTGATAGCTTTGGTAGTTAAATACAAACAATTAATGTGGTTTTGAAGTCAGCTCTTAAGTTGCATCAACAAAGTTTTTACTGTTAATGACAAGGCAGAACATCCAGTGAGCGCCTTTAGAATGAATAACTGATTAGGGCATACGGCCGGTAAATACTTTGACTGTGTGCCGAGAGTAGTAAAAAACTTTGCAACTCTCCACTGAATCAGCAAGCAATCAAAGCCAAAATAATGTTATTAGTTGAGCACAAAAACTGTCAGTGGAATGTTAACTGGCTATAAAGGAGCAAAAGACAAGAGTTAGAAACTGCCTTTTACAAAATGCAATCCCTAGATTGTTAAAACAATGCATTTTAATGAGAGTTGGAATACATATTAATAAGGACTAATATCACGATCAATAATGCTGGGCTCAGAGGCCCTTTCTGACTAGTATGCCATTTTAATTGCTCACTCTAAATGTTTGATGAAACACTTGATATAACATTAAAACAATAATGCTAATGGTGATAGAAATATATCACTAAAACATGGCTCACAGTAGGGATCCCAATGATAGAGGACTGGATCTCACTGATAAACTCCACTTACAAAATAAAAATCTTAACCTATACAGTGAGGCAGGAGGGGGAGAAAGGTCAGTAACAGATGAAACAGATGGCTTCTGTACATGATGAATAAAGATCCATAATTTGTACCCTGAAAACATTTGTTCTTGGAAGGGGTAAGGGGGAGGGCTACGACATATATGTAAGGGGACACCAGCACCCTTCTCTTATACTCTATGGAAACTGTCTAAGTAAGCAATAAGACATGATGAGGTGTGCATGGAACAGATTTTACTGCACGCCCAGGGGTGTAGTGAGGCACGAGGCTGCAGGCCAAGTGCCTTTAGCCCCTGGAAGTGTGGTAAAATCTGTTCCATGCATATCCCTGGAGTGTCTTATTGTGCTTATAAAATTGGACCCTTATTTTTAACAACTTTTTTCAGTTAGAAAATTCATTTTTACATGTGGTAAATAGGATTTACTTATGCTGATTTAAGATAAAATAGTCCTTCCACCTACAAACATCATTATGATGTCATTATGTCTGTACTGGACAAAGTGATGCAAGAACACTACATCCTGCTTCCCATGTACTGTAGTGGATTTTTTTTTTAACATTTACAGTTGTGTTTATTTTAATAGTAAGGAGCCCAAGGACATTACAGAATGAGAGAGAGAAATGTGTATTTTTCCCTCTAAGCAGCAGCTAGAAGCACACACACACACACACACAAACACACACACACACACACACTCACACACACACCAGTGCTAGTAAAGATACCGTTTTCAAATGGACCTCTTGTATCTCATGGCTCTGCTTTTTTTTCAGTAGGAGTGTCCAGAAGTAATCTCCACATGCCGTGTCTTCCATGGATAAGCAGCACTACAGTAAGGTTGACTGGCTGACGGAGATGGCTCTGGTAAGGAGTTGTCAGATCTGAGCAGACACGGCAGGGATTAGTTTTAATTTAATACTACTCTGTTTCTCCTCATTCCCTGAACATGTGACACGTAGGGGATGAGCTGCCTTAGCAATTAAAAAATAACTAAAATACTGGCAGCATTTAAAAATTGTACATTCCAAGTCTGTAGGACTTATGTACTGATTCACTGATGAGAGAGCGATAGAGTGAGTGGCACCAGTTACCCTGATCAGTCGGCGAGTACAGGATGAGCAACGTTACCGAGGGGGGGAAAATGGTTGCATTTGAAAAGCGAGCACTCAAATGGCTCAGTGATATTCTTTTTCTCCAGTGCTGTCATGCTTTTGGGATCTTGTTATTACCTATGCATGGAACAGATTTCATGCACAGGTAATAACCAATCAGAATCAAGAATTTTCTCACTTCATTTTGTAAGCCTATCTGATGTAACTACAGTACAAGTCACATTGAACTCGTCCTCCAGCTCACTGCTCTGGCATTGTATTTTTGTGCTGCTAATGCTGTGGCAATTCGAAATGCTTAAAACCCAATCTGTTTTTCAACTAGTCATTAACTCACATGCAATGCACTTCCAGCCACAAGTAAATGCACTTCAACTCCCTCTCCAATGGTCATGTAATGTATTTTCAAATGCATTTACAATGCAGTACATAATGTGACAGTTTTAATTCCAGCACTATCCACCATCTCGCCTCTCACCCACTTCTACAGAGCAGTACAGTACTGTATTCTACTGTACTGAACAAAAGTGATTTTGTACAGATAAACCCATCAATGCCACAGGATGTAAATAATATATTTAATTTTAGATCTTTTAAACTAATATTCATTCTGCAGCTGTCTGCTTTGATAGTTCACCACCGATGTTCCTGTCCGTCCACCAGCACCAGGCTGCGCTGAGCGGCGGGTAACATTTTTTCTGATTCATCTAAAACAACAATTCCTGACAGTGTGGACACTATTGAATGATTTAAAGTGAATTTTATGCAAAAAGAAGTATTCTCTTGTGTTACAATCCATGCCTGAAAGTTGAAGCCATGGGTCTGACCATGCGCTGCGGTTTGGTCATAACTCTGCTGTCTAGCCAGAGATCTGAAATTTGGCATGCTTGCTTGTTGAGAGGTGCTCTACTGACATGCTAACTATCATGACACATCATCTCAAAATTATAGGTGCTAATTCTGTACATAGTGACCATAACCAGTTTGGGGTTGTGGACCCTGGGTTTACCCCTGGGGTATGTATATGTCTGTCTTCATTAATACAAAATTCAATAAAGATGTTTGCAAAAAAAATAAAAAATAAAGCCCCTCTGGTGCAAAAAAATGGCAAAAAAAAATATATAGATGCTAATAATCTGCCATTTTATTTTTGTGGGAAATTTCATGAACATTTTATCTGCATATAAAACAGGCACCTTTGGAGCTAGAAATATGAAACTAGGTAGATATATAAATGTAGTAATAATTTTTATACCTACAAATGTTTATAACATGTCAATGAATGCTATAAAAATTACACTAAAATAACTAAAATCTAAATTTTTACAGTGTTTGGCTACCTATAGCATAGCCCCCTTTAAAGCTTGATACTAAAAATGTGTTACACACACCCATGTTGCACGTTTCTCTAAATACTGACACTGTGGAGAAATCTGGATGAGAATTTTTAAAATCAAATGGAAGTAAACTGAAAATTAAATTTCGATTAAAGGTTTAGCCATCCATAACTCACCACCTTTCAATCCTGGACTCTAAAATTTGGTACACTTATGAAAACCATTAGTACCCGTATACCTACTAAATTTGGTATTATTTTCATACATACGTACTTTGAAAACAAAACCAAAATAACTGAAATGTAAAATTTGACAAAATTCAGTGGAATTTTTGAAATGTATTAATTTGGTCATAACTCAGCTTTTTATTGAGATAGAAATCTGACAGTTGGCATGGTTATTTGTTGCTAGGAGTTCTAATGATATGCCAAATATCGTGACACTAGGACCCATCATCTCAAAATGATAGGTGCTCAAAGTCTGTCATTTTATTTTTCATGGACAATTTTATGAAACGTTTTATCTGCATATAACTCAGGCACCTTTGGAGCTAGAAATCTTTATATCCCATATATCTGCACAACTGTATAACATTTCGATGAATGCTTTCAGAGCTAGAAATCTTCAGATCCCAGATATCCGCAAAACTGTATAACATTTCGATGAATGCTTTTGGAGCTAGAAATCTTTAGATCCAACATATCTGCAAAATTGTATAACATTTCGATGAATGCTTTCAGAGCTAGAAATCTTTATAGCCCATATATCTGCAAAATTGTACAACATTTTGAATAATGTTTTCAAAATTATACTTCACTATAATCTAAATTTTGGAAAAATGTTTGACTACCTATAGCACTAGCCCCCTTTTAAGCTTCAGACTTATAATAGGGTGCACATACCCATGTTGCATGTTTGTCTAAGTCCTGAAACTGTGGAGAATGCCTGCCAACAAACTGACAACCGATTGTCATTGCTGTGAATAGCTGTCAGCTGATTGTTACTGACTGTCACTACTGCTGTATTTGCAGGTAAGCCGGCTGCACTGATTCCATCAGATGCGAATATGTGTAGCAGGTTGAAATATGCTAAATAATCTGGACATGACTTCAACTTGCTATAGAGTACATTTAGCATAAAAGATAATACACATCAGAGAAATTGAGTGCAAAATGCAACAGTGCTTGGGCAGTCAGTCCTGTGGTGTCTAGCAAGAGCAAGGCTCAGAAGACACAGTGCATCTCTTACAGCCTTACAAAAGGTCGGATGGCTGGGAGAGATGTGTAATTCTGGAGAAACAGAGTTCTAGTAGATAGGGGCATCGACTACAACTGCCACTGGGTTGCTATGGATGTCATGGTGGCTTTTGGTCTAGTTAAGTCTTTCCTGACAAGTGAGGGTGTTCATAGCTAGAAAATAGAAACAGCATGGTGTCTCCACCTAGTAAAAGTTTTAAATAGGCCTGGTGACAGTTCAGTACAAATCCCTGTGATGTCATACTTTCCCACTGTGGTCACCCCCACCTGTGGCCCACTCAATAGCAGTACAGTCCCCAATAAGCATGCATTTATACTCCAACAGATTGAAGCAGCCAAATATTTACAAACAGCATACACAACTTTATTAGGGCAGTAATCCTAAGAAAGAGGAATTTATTTGGCAGGTATGAGGTAGCTGGTTGAAAGGACTGGCTTTCAGTTGCCCTATGTAGGCCTAGCCCAATAATGGTGGCCGCTGTTCACACACCTGCACAGCCAAATTAAATACATTTCTGGGTTGTATCTAAATGCTCACCTAGGCACAACCATCACATGAAGCCCCCCCCCCACCACCACCACTGCCACAGTACACATACGGTACTGAGCTTGCTTTCCTGTACTGGATCTCTATGCTGGTATCAGTGTGTTTTCTATTTAAACCTTCTGAGAAATCTCCCAACATGTTACTGGGTACCCTGTTGCAGAACTGGTGCAGGCCCGTTGCTGTTGCACAGGGTTGGCTTGAAGTGGTGTCCTTTCAAAGTAAATCGTTAGCAAGTTTAGTGAAACTGATTAAACCCCAGACTCAAAGGTCATGCAATTGCAGAAATGACATAAATGTCAGATGGACACATTTGTAACTTCTTGGCTGGCTGGCCAAATCCTGGTGAACAGTCCTTGACTATTATGAAGTTCCACAGTTGCAAGGGCAAGCCCTGTTTTACTCACACTTTTGTGACTCTGAGCTCTCTCTTGCTGTGCATGGCTCCAGAATTGTAGCTTGTAGCAACCCCTCTCAGTCAATCAGCCCTTGGGTTTCTCGCCTTCATTTGCTTGCTCACTTTCACTTGCTCTCTCACGGTGCATCTGAAATGCTGATGCTGGTTGGAACCTCAACTATCCTGTAGTCAATCAGGTTATGGTGAATCTGCACTGACCCCCACATCTTGACTTCCAGACCCTCTGGGTGAAACTATTGGTGAATCCTGTGGTAGTCAAAGGCAGTAGTCACCTCTCTGT
This sequence comes from Neoceratodus forsteri, assembly GCA_016271365.2. Lineage (NCBI taxonomy): Eukaryota > Metazoa > Chordata > Ceratodontiformes > Ceratodontidae > Neoceratodus > Neoceratodus forsteri. Next base: position 49,137,828 of record JADMNL010000027.1, read on the forward strand.
CTCTGGCTTTGCACTGGTGATGCTCTTCATCTACTGTATGGCATGCTGGCTTGCACAAGAATGCTTCCTTTCAGTATGCAGCAGGGAATCTGCTTTTAATGCTCTGTTCATTCCTGTGGATGCAAAGTCTGTCACAGCATAGCTCGGACCCTCCTGATGGCAGTCCAACTCCAAGATGATCTCCCAAAGATTTTTCTTCAGGCAGCTCAGCCCTTGCACTTCACAAGGGGTTGGGGGTGCAACAAAAAATTACTGGTCCAGTCAGGCTGTCAGTCATGATGGGTGGTCATGGTTGACTGTTGCATGACAAGTGCTTGACTATTAAGAGGGAGTCTGAATTAGGTCCACCTGTAGTCCATGACCTTATGTGGCTTCCTGGGCCAGCAAATACTCCTCATTGGTTTTCACCTTGCCCTTTGGCCCCATCATCATGCCCAAGCAGATTAAAGGGAAGCAACTTGGCTGCCGATTTGTATCTCCATGTCATGTTCCACAAAAGTCCTGATTCACATTGAGCACACAGTCCAAACACTGGATCACACCCTGAACCTGTCCTGCATGGGTGCACACTTGTGTCCAGTGTGGAAGGTAGATAGATCGGTGATTTCTGATCCAGTCTTTGCCACTTGCCATCTTGGCTCCATTGTTGGCCACTAGTGGGGGTTGTCAGTATAGCCTAGAGGTTAGAGTAATGAGCTGTGAAAGAGCTTGATAGATCCAGGCAGACCTGAGTCTGAGTCCCACAACCTCCACTTGCATACTGTGTGGCCCTGAGCAAGTCACTTAACTTCCTCAATGCTCCCAGGTCGCCCCTGAAAACAGGCTTTGTTCCTGGTGGGATTTAATCAGTTACCAAAGAATTTTAAAATAGCTTATGCAGAATGGGAAAATTCCAAATCTGCAGAATTGTGATGAAATTTCATGATATTCTGTGAAATTTTGTGGAATTTCATCAGAATTTCACAGAATTTTTAAAATTTAGTAAGTTGGTTATAACTCCGCTGTTGTTTAAGCTAGATCTCTGAAATTTGGTATATTTACTTTTTGGGTGAATGGCCAATAACTTGCTAAATATCATGAAATTCAGGTGGACAGTCTCAAAATTATAGGTGCTCAAATGTTGTCATTTTATCGTTTGTGAGAAAATTTGATGAACAGTGTTATCTCCATATACCTTAACCATCTATTGGGTCATAGATCTTAAATTTGGCATGATTTCTTGATGATAGGTGTTCTAATTAAGTGGCACATTTCATGACAATATGATGCATCACCTCAAAATTATATGTGCTCAAAATCTGTCATTCTATATTTTTTCAGGAAATTTCATAAAAAAATGTAATCTGCTATAACTCAGGCACCTTTGGAGCTAGACATGTGTAAATCAGAATGGATAACCATTGTGTAATGCTTATAGAATGATCTAAATATATATAGAATTAGATAAGAGATGTTTAAGTTACATGGGTTCAAAACTTTACTATGTAAATATTTGCAAAACTTTGTGAAAACTATCAAAAATGTGGATGTTCGTATCTTCTCTGTCCTTGCATGCATAGAGTTAACATTTGACTTGCATACCCATAGTCAGTGTGTCCTGGTGTTTAACACAACTGGATAAATTTGGATAAGCAGTCGTGCGGGACGCACGGAGTTGGGGAACAAAAAGCCGAAAAACGTTCAAACTACTTACAAAAAAAAAAAACTTGCAGAAGAAAAAAAGTGATTAGTAACATTTTCTTATGCTAGCATATACTGTAGATGAAGCATCCAGCATTTTGTTTGTGGAATTTAACATTAACAATGCACATATCACTACTTCATTGTATAGGCTGAGCTTTTTGCAGTCCTTCTTTTCCTCTATGGGTGACTATTCCCTCCCCCTTCTCTTTTGGCATAGCCAGAATGACTCAGTAGAATTACTGATCCCACTGATATCTTCTTTGTTCTTTACAGTGCCAAACTCCCTTAAAATACGAGTCACCTAGTCCTTTTCCTATTGACCTATGTTGGAATAGCCAAAATTCTTTCTTCCTGCTGCCCTAGACACTGTCTTCTCCATTACATCTTTTTCAGTACCTCTAAGTCCTAGACTTGCATGTACACCAGGCTCCCTGGATCATAATTTTACTGGGTGCTATCCTTAAGTATCTTGCATTCAGGCTGGAATTGCTGACACTCTGTGCTTTCTTGCTCCAACCTGGGGGTCTACTACTGTTGTGCTACCCAGCTCAGCTGTCTATTTCTTTGTGAAACTGTGCATCTAACTCCAGAACCTGGTGACCCCTGCACTACCTGCCTCTTATACCCATATCCTTTAATTAGAACCCCCCATACAAGGCTGAGTGAAAATAGAAAATTCCAGTTTTATGTCATTTTTCATAAAATTCTACAATTTTCACAAAGACTGATGGGATATGACTTTAAGTATAGATGTTATTTTGCAGTTTCTTGCAGCAAGCAATTAATACAATCGGCACACACAGTCTCCTTGTAAGGTATAAGAAGCTACCAAATTTAATGGTATTGCATTCTCTAGTTTTAAAATTTCAGGGGTTTATAAATTTGTAGTTGACATTCTTGCAAAATGAAATTTTTAAATGTTGTGAAAGTTTGACTACTTTTAATTCAATTCCATTTAAAACTGCAAATATGAACTTTTTCAGAAATGACCATGTGGTACAGTAGTATAAATGTTTCAACTCTGGTTAAATTTGGATATGTAATTTTAAAATTAGAGGGAACTAACCAAAATTTTAATGTTGGCAACATGTTTGGCAGGCTATAACTCAGTCCCATTTAAAGCTGGAAATCTGAAAATATATGCATATACAAATGTAGTGATAACCTGTATACTTGCTGATTTTTGTAACATTTCAGTGAATACTATCAAAATTATACTAATATTACAGAAATCTGAATTTTGGCAAAATATTTGGCTATGTATAACTCAGCTCCCATTGAAGTGTGAGACTTAAAAAACATGGTTCATATACACATGCTAGATGCTTCTCCAAATCCTGACGCTATGGAGCAATGTGGATAAGAAATTTTAAAATGATCTCAAAATAACTGAAAATGTAATTTTGATTAAATGTTTAGCTACCCATAACATCACCTCCTTTCAATCTACAACTCCAAAATTCGGTACACTCATGTAAGCCCTAGGGTACTGTTTATGTGGATGTATACTGCTAAAGATATAGTGAAATAACTGAAATTTAAAACTTTGCAAAATTCCACAAAATGTTCAAGAAAATTCCATGGAATTCCACAGATCAGAACAGTCATTCTGCTGGCATTCCACAAATGGAATGTTATAATCCACACAGCTCTAAAAAATAGGCCTTCGATGTTAGGACCAGCAAAAGAGTCTTTAAGGCTTAGCAACCTACTGGGGGGAAGGTTACAATATATAAAATAATGTATGGACATCGCTGTGCTATGAGTGTTTTTACACTCCCAAGATGTGTTATACTACATAAGCCATGAGAGTGATGCTCAATAGATTTATAAAAGTATCACACACTGAGGTTGTGCAAAAAAAATTGAGAGCAACACTAATTTCCATTATGTTTTATAATTACTGGTTTGAGAAACAGACATTTTGGCAAGCATGGGAGAGTGGCTCACAGGGTTGAGCTCCATAACACATGTTTGTGACATCACAAATGCATTATGAACTTTGACAGCAACTGGTTTTAGGTTGAAATCATCCTTGACCAGTAATTATAATTTGCTATCTTCCACATTGGGCACCAAGATAAACAAAAAATCGATAGTTAACCATCCACAACAAGCCTGTGTTCCTGTTGAGGGATTCTGATGACATCATAAACCATGAGAATGAAGCTCGATTAATTTATTATGTCATCAGAAGCCTGAGATGGGAACACAGGCTGGTCTGTAGATGGTTTCCTATTTGCTACTTTTTTCTATATCATGTATTGTTTTGTGTAAAAAACCAGGATAAGTATAATAAACCTTAAACAATTTAAATTCATTTAACCTCAAACTGAAACAATTGAGATTGCCCCCCACCTGAAAAAAAAAAGAAAAGAAAAACACTGTCCATCTGTGCTCTTTGCTAACGAAGTTTAAAAAAACCCATCTGCACCCAGCTGGTCAATATGCTGCCCCAAAATGTCAGTTTCATGTTTAAAAATAGATTTAGTAAATCGTTTACTATCCAGCGATGAGCACTGATTCCTCTCCACTGTGTCAGTTTTTCCCAGCTGATTGAGCAGGATTGCAATATGAACCAACAATGCTCAGTTTACAGGAAACACTGACAGAAACAGGAGTTGGCACTCCTTGTTGGGTAGTAAACTAATTACTAAATCTATTTCTATGTTTCTTTGTGCATACGCAAGAAATATCTTGTGGTAGAGTGACATTTCAGAAGTGTGTCAGGGGCGAGTTCAATGCAGAGCACTCTACAGTGGGCTCATCTCTCACAAGCCAATGAGAATGCAACCAGACTGTGACACTAGTCTCAGTTTCACAGCTGGAAGCCATTTTCTAGTTGAAAGAAATGAAGCACTCCAATGAGAGCACTTCATTTCTTTCATTTACATAAAGCATAAGCCAACAGGCAGGCAAGTTGTTCTCTCTCTCTCTCTTGCGCTCCCTCCTCCTCCTGCTCCTCTTCCCAAGCAGTGCAGAGGAGGCCGCAGCCCAAGCTCCATACTGGGAGTTTCCAGTGCCCGAAGGCACTTTTACTTAAGCATGATAGCACTAGTGGGGCTGGATGCAACTTCAGCCCAGGGTAATCCCTCCTTCCCAGTCTTGTTTATCCCTGGTGCCTGGTGGCACCCCCCACCTCAGCAAGCCCATTGTCCTTCATCCCTGGTGTGTAGTGGCACCACCAGCTTGTCAGGACTCTGCCACCAGCACTGTGAGACAGTGGGAAGCCCACTCCCACTGTCCCAAAATAATATTTTATTAATACAATCTGACACCAGGATGCCCACTCCCAGTGTCAGATGCCACTGCCACCACAGTCCCTCCACTTATCTTTGCCAACATCGAGGGGCCCAATCCCCTTGTCAGCAGTGGAAGAACCCCCCAACAGTATGGGACACTGAGAAGCCCACTCCCAGTGTCCCAAGTGGTTAATACCACCCCAGCAATGCTGAAAACTGGGGAGCCCACCCTCAGTGTCCAGAAACATTCCTGTCTGTAAAAAAAAAAAACATCCGTCGATGTCTTTATTACTTTTTTAACCCTGTGAAAAATAAAATGGTCCCTCGTCATCTCCCCAGTCCCCCTTCCCCATCACGACCCTTCCTCTGCGCACCCACCTCCCCCCACCACCCCTTACCCCATACTTACCTCTGGAGGTCGGCGGCTGCAATCTTCTGTGGACTGGGATACGTCTGCACTCTTCAAAGCTGAACCACAACCTGAAAGGTAAGTGCTGTAAGTGTATGATGGCTCTCAACGGCAGTTTCAACTTATGTTGATCTCTCAGCCATTTTTTGAGATTTTTTGCACTACATTTTCAACATGGGGTTCTTGAGACCCCACCTCATGAACACTGTCACCGTCATTTCATTGCTCAGTCCTGAAAGGTAATTTCATAGTCACTGTGTGGAATCACCTTTCTGGACTGATTAATGAAACGACCATGCCACTGTTCATGAGGTGTGGTCCCAAAAAGCACATGTTGAAAATTTGGTGCAAAAATGCTGAAAAATGACCGAGTTCTTTGCGCTTATTGAAATTTTTATACACACACATGTAACTTTGGTTTTGACTCCAAATTTTCAACATAGCAATTGTTTCATTCCACCTCATGAACAGTAAAGCTGTCATTTTTCACATCCTGCCTGAAACATATTTTTGCACCTCTGGTGTAAAATGTCGCAGTCATTATGTGAAACCACCTTTCGGGATACAGTACTGAAATGATCGTGCCACTGTTCATGAGGTGAGGTCCCAAAAACCCCATGTAGAAAAGTTGGAACAAAATACCAACAAATGTCCAAGTTATGTGTGCTCATTTAAATTTTCCTACCCATGAGTGTAACTTGGTCAATTTTTAATATTACTTCAAATTTTCAACATAGCTATTGTTCCACACTACCTCAGGATCCAAGACAACATGGGTTTACAAAAGGAAGGTCTAAGGGCTCAGCTCCAGGCAGCATGGGCAGAGATGCACACCTCAAATTGCATATTCAAGAGAAAATATATTATAAGAACCACCCACCATTTCCCCAACATCCAACAGAAGCACCTCGACCACAGAGGGTAGTTGGTCCGGGAGGTTGGCAGGTGGTTAGGAGGGGCAAATTGGGTGCTCAATCACTCGGTGCTCTCCAACATATTACCTCCACAAATCATATAAAAACTACAAACAGGTATCTACCTCTGTCTCCAAAATCAAACAAAGAGGTGAGGGACACTGCAGAGCAGGACACTGCAGCACAGGAGCTAGGACAACAAAAATTGCACAAAACAGGAACCAAAACAAAAAAAAAAGCAAAAAGAAAATCCAAAAAACTTCTGATCATAGGAGACTTCATGATTCGGGGAGTCGATACCTATCTCCAGCTAGGGGTAATAGTCAGATGTCTTCCAGGTACATCAGTGTGGAGAGACACTGACCACATTGCTAAAATTGTTCAGGAAGCAGGAGAAAACATTGACACATAGGGACTAATGATCTCGCCAGCCGGTCAGTTGTGGAAACCAAGGAACACCTGATGAGGCTGGGTGACAAACTATCATCCATTTTGTCCGGCATCTCCTTCTCTGAGATCCTGCCAGTCTGGGAGAGGGGAGCAGATGGACGGAAGGTCAGAGAAGGAGAGATAGGGGGGCTAAACATGTGGCTCAAGGGCTGGTGCAAGGAAAAAGGACATAAATTTGTAGGGAACTGGCACCAGTTTTGGGAGTGAAAGTTCTTTAAATTTGATGGACTGCATCTGACTAAGGAGGGAGTCAGTGCATTGGGGCAGAAGTTTGATATCTTTGCAGACTATTTAAACTAACAAATGGGGAGAGGGGTGCAGCATCCCATATGTCGAATGGGAAGAACAACCCTCCCCCCTCAGCTAGTGGTCAAACAGGAGTTCAGCATGTTTGCAGTTCATGTGCATCACCAGGTAAGGAAAAATGTCTGGCTCCCCATACGACACACAGGGGAAACGCCAGACCTCACCCAACAACTAACACCCTTAAATCTGGCTAATCGAAAATCATGTACACAAATGCTCGCAGTCTGGGAAGCAAGATCCCAGACCTGCAGGCAATAATGACAGAGGCTAAACTGGATATAGTAGCAATTAGTGAGACATGGTATACCAGTAACCACACTTGGGAGACTTCAGCACCTGGCTATGTACTGTTCAGAAGAGACCAAGGTGCAAAATGGGAAGGTGGAGTTGCCCTGTATGTCAATGAAAATATCAAAGCTACAAAAGTTCAGAATACACATAAAGAGCCAGAATAACTGTGAGTTACCCTGGAAACAGGAAATGGGACAGCTATACAAACTGGGGTTGTCTACAGGCCCCCAGATCAGGGGGAGGACATAGACACATTACTGTTAGAAGACACACAAAACATGACAGCTAAAGGGGAAGTTCTGATAATGGGAGACTTCAACATGCCAGATACAGATTGCTCAATACCAGCAGGAACATCTGCCAGAACTAGACGCATGGTGGATTCCCAGTAGGGGGAGGGCCTCAAACAGATGGTACAACAACCCACAAGAGACAGGGCTATCCTAGATATAGTACTGACTAACAGGGAAAGGATCACAGATCTCCAGGTAGAAGGTCACCTGGGGGCCAGTGACCATCACATGGTATGGTTCAATTTGGCCACTAGAACTAAATCATCCCATTCCAAGGCAAACATATGGGACTTCAGAGGAGCTGACTTTGATAAGGTGGCCAACAGAGTTAAGCTAGCCCTGGCAAAAACAAATACAGATGAGGGGGTACAGGCAAAGTGGGCAAGCATTAAGGGTGCAAATACTTGAAGCAATATCCCATTGTGTTAGAGAGAAAAGGAAGTGCAAAAGAAGAAGGAAACCACTTTGGTTCTCAAAAACAGTAGCAGATAAGGTCAGAGCCAAAAGGCTGGCCTTCAGGAAATATAAGGGAACGCAGCAGGATGAAGATAGGAGCATACCAAACTTCCCTAAGGGAAGCAGGAAGGCAGTGGCAGGCAAAGGCCCAAACTGAGGAAACACTAGCACAAACAGTAAAATAGGTGACAAGACTTTCTATTGATACATTAGTAAAAGGAGAAAGTCCAGAGGGGGTATTGCTAAGATCAAAGGAGATAAGGTGGCATGTGTTGAGGAGGACCATGTAAAAGCATCTATCCTAAATAGATACTTCTGCTCAGTATTTACTGAAGAGAAGGTAGGGCAGGGCCCACAGCTTAGCACCATGGACACAGGGGAGAGGGAGGTGTGCACTAGTCCCTTCACAATAGAAACGGTACTACAAGAGATAGATAAGCTCAGGGTGGACAAGGCAATGGTACCTGATGGCATACACCCCAGGGTACTAAAGGAGCTAAGGGTGGAACTAGCAGAGCCATTATCAGAACTGTTTAGTGAGTCTCTGAGCACAGGAGAGGTCCCAGAAGACTGTAGAAGGGCTCATGTGATCCTGCTCCACAACAGTGGTAGCAGGGAGGAGGTGGGGAACTACAGACCAGTAAGTCTTACCTCAGTAGTGGGCAAGATTATGGAGGCACTCCTTAAGGAAAGGATAGTGCAACACCTGGAATCCATAGGAGCACAGGATCCAAGACAACATGGCTTTACAAAAGGAAAGTCCTGTCAAACTAATCTCATAGATTTCTTTGACTGGGTAACTAGAGTGGTGAACCAAGGGGGAGCAGTTGATGTTGTCTACCTTGACTTCAGCAAAGCTTTCAATACTGTTCCACATAGAAGATTGATTAATAAGCTGGATAGGGTCGGGGTGGGTCAGACATTGGTCAACTGGGTGGAAAACTGGTTGACGGGCAGAAAACAGAGAGTGGTGGTAAATGGTATTCAGTCAGAAGAGATGCAAGTCACAAGTGGGGTACCTCAGGGATCAGTCCTGGGGCCAGTCCTCTTCAAAATCTTCATCAGTGACATTGCAGATGGACTGGAGGATAAGGTTTGTCTGTTTGCAGATGACACCAAGATCTGCAACAAAGTAGATGATCCAGATGGGGTAGGCAGAATGAGAAGAGATCTGGATAGACTGGCAAAATTGTCGGAAGAGTGGCAACTGGGGTTTACTGCAAAGAAGTGCAAGATCATGCACATAGGGAAAAGAAACCCTGAAGCCACCTATAGGCTGGGAGGGGAGCTTCTGGCAGCCACAAGGTAAGAAAGAGACTTGGGCATCATCATCACCGATGACCTGAAATCATCCAAGCAGATCACTAAAGCAGTAGGTAAGGCTAGGGGGATGTTAGGGTGTATTAGTAGGGGTATCACAAATCGGAAGAGGGAGGTAATAATCCCTCTTTACAAGACACTGGTTAGGCCCCATCTGGAGTACTGCATGAAGTACTGGAGGCCACACCTTCACAAGGGCATTAGCCAAATTGAGGCAGTTCAGAGAAGGGCAACCAAAATGGTGCAGGGACTGCAACAGAAAACATTTGAGGGCAGATTAACAGAGCTCAATATGTATACCCTAGAGCAAAGGAGGGAGGGAGGGAGAGAGGTGATATGATTGAAACATTCAAACACCTTAAGGGCATTAACAAGGTGAAAGAGTCTAATATGTTTCAATACAAGAAAAATAGCAGGACAAGAGGACACAGCACGAGATTAGAGGGAGGCCGATTAAGGGGGTAATGTGAGGAAGTCTTTTTCACAGAAAGGGTGGTGGGTGCATGGAACGGCCTACCTCAGGAAATGGTGGCTATGAATATAGTGCAGGGCTTCAAACGGGCATGGGATAGGCATAAGGGAGAAATAAAGATGAGTATGACTAGATAGACCATTGACAGAGCAAAGGCCGATGGCACATTTATAAGGTAGAAAAATAAATGGGCAGACTGGATGGGCCTTGCGGTCCTTATCTGCGATCAACTTTTATGTTTCTATGTTTCTATGAACAGTGCAGCTGTCATTTCTCACATCCTGCCCAAACCATGTTCTCGCACCTGTGGCATGGAATGGTGCAGTTGCTGTGCAAACCCCCTTTCAGGATTGAGTAACAAATTTATAGCACCACTGATCAGGAGGCGGGATCTCAAAAAGCCCAGGTTGAAAATCTGGAGCAACAATACCAACAAATGACAGAGTTACACATGCTCATTGAAATTTTTCTACACACACACGTAACTTTTCCAATTTCTTATATTTTGACTCCAAATTTTCAACCTAGCCATTTTTTCACACAACCTATGTACAGTACAGCTGTTATTTCACACATCCTGCCCAAAATGAGTTTCTGCACCTGTGGCGTGGAATTGCACTTTGCCATGGATTAATTTTCACCTATGGGGGTTATGAGGCATGGTGATAAGAAGACTATGTTGAAAATTTTTGATCAAAATGTGAACAAATTACAAGGGGTGCATAGGCAGAGGTATCACTAGCAGAAGAAGGGAAGTAGTGATGCCATTATATAAAACCCTGGTCAGGCGTAACAGTGGCTAGGTTGTGCCAGATGAATTAGATAGATTTCTCTGACTGGGTGATGAAGTTAATTGGGGGGGCATGACATCACCTACCTCAATTTCAACAAGGTCTTCATCACCATCTCACATAAGAGGCTTGTTAGCAAAGATTGGTAGTCTGGGCATGGTGGACAAGGTGGTGAACTGGGTTAGGAGCTGGCTAACAGACAGGAGACAGAGGGTGGTGGTAAATAGGGTACAATCTGGGGGGGGTGACCAGTGGGGTACCGCAGGAATCAGTGCTTGGGACAGTCTTGTTGAATGTCTTCATTGGTGACATTGCAGAGGGGCTAGAAGGAAAGGTCTGCCTGTTTGCAGATGACACCAAGATCTGCAACATGCTGGATACTCTGGAAGGGGTGGAGAAAATGAGAAAGGACCTAGGCAGGCTTGAGAAATTTTCTGAGGAGTGGCAACAGAGGTTTAAATCAAAGAAAGTGCAAAATTATGCACTAGGGGCATAGAAACCCTGGGGACAGCTACAGGATGGGGGGGGCAGTTGCTGACAGTCACCAAGGAACAAAGGGACCTGGGGGTTATCGTTTTACATGACTTGAAAATGTCAAAGCAGACTACAAAGGCAACAGGAAGAGCCTGTGGCATGCTGGGGTGCATAAGCAGGGGCATCGCCAGCAGAAGAATCGGAGGTAGTGATGATGTTATATAAAACCCTGGTCAGGCCTCACATGGAGTACTGTGTGCAGTTCTGGAGGCTGCATCATCAAAAAGGCATAAACAGGCTGTAGACGGTACAGAGAAGGGCGACTAAGATAGTACAGGGCTTGCACCACAAAACTTGCGAGACACATTAAGGGACCTCAATATGTACTCGCTGGAGGCGAGGAAGTAGAGAGGAGACATGGGTGTCACGTCAAAACAGAGAAACAATAATAGTGATTGAATAATCGTGATTATAGAATGGTGGAAACCACAAAGGTGACAGCTAATTAATAGCACAATGCCAAAATAGAGCAGCATCACATGTTAAAATAGTGCCGCTTTTCGAAAATAGTGCCAGTAAATCTTTCAGCTCAAGAAATAGATAACACACTTTAAATTACCTCCAAAGTAGCTCAAAAGCTCCAAAGAAGCAGATATTACCTGCAGTTTTGATTGGTTTCCACATTGAAGCAAGTGTCTCAGTAGTAAATGCACCACTAGCTTTGCCATCCTATCCTATAGTTCCTAGCAACTGACGACTAATCCCTAGAAACAGTACTACTCTGTGCTGCATCAAAATAACAACTTTTCTCTATAAAAAAAATGGCTGAAGCCAAGCTACAATCATTTAATTCTTTATTTGTTTGTTCATTTCACAATCGGAATCTTCAAACTTCAAACTTCAAACATCACACTTGAAACCTAGATCGGAGATGGCAGACTATAGTCAGACTTGGAACTGAAAGTTATATGCAAAACATCTCAGATATTCATAGGCTGTGCATGATTCATACTCATCAACTACAGCCACAATACGCTGATTGAGGTCCTCATACTTCCTTTTTGTTCCTTGATTCCCGGCACCAGATATCAGTTGCTCTAACTTTAGGTCTGCTAGATGCTGTTCATGTCTCAAGCAATCAATCAGTTTCCAAATGCTTGGGTGACAGCCTCTGAGGCGGAAGTTAAAACCCCTGTGCCAACCTCCAACAGTGTTATTTGTTCATGCTAAGCCCATCTGTGTGGCAGAATGACAATTCTAGTGTTCTACTGGGAAGGTAGCATGTCTGCGCCCAGACCTACCTATCGGTCTCCCTACCCATGTGTCTTCAAAATAATCTAAGACAGGTTATAATAGATCCTCATGGGCAACAAAAAACTCATATTCTCTGAGTTCCTCGAATGTGTTCACAACCTCACTTGGTGGAACAAATGCCGAAGACAGCATCATCCTTAAATGCAGCGCAGTCGGGGTCAGCGCAGTATTTAGTTTCTACCTCATGGCACTTCTGAATTTTGCTCTAGGCTGCTTGGGCAAAATGAAAGAAACAGCATTGAAGCTGTGTGTCTGGGAACACACTGGTAAAATCTTTCCAGGATGCCTTTTCAAAATCCATTATAGCATTTGATGGGCACATATCAGAAACTAATTTTCTGATTTCTGGAAAAACTGTAGTATACTAAGCTGTCTTACGAGAGCACATGAGTACATATGCAGCGGTGATTACTGTGCCAGACCGCAGCCCGTGAACAGTGTACAACTGGTTAAATAGAGCTGGACAGCTTTTAAATGTCCCATCCAGCAACCAGTCGTCACAGACATGCAAAAACCTCAGACCGCCATCAGTGGCAAACACCAAAATTCTGTCTTTTTCATTGTCTCTCTCAAAAACCATGAAATGGTCACCAGAACTAAGAACAGAGAACTCATGTGGTGTGACAAGATCCTCCACAGATGTAGGAGTGGCAGGACACCACCTCTCATGTTGTTGTATGCACTGCATGGTTCTTTTGATAAGGCTTATGCCTGGCATCCGACCAGCTACAGCTTCTGGGGCTGATGCCATGCACTCCATGACAACCGGTTAGGTAGTTTTGACTGTGGAATGAGCACGACATCTAATGTCTGCCATAATCCGTTTAACTCCAACCTCACCTGCATCCGGCACATGATCGTGCTCTTTTATCTCGACAACAATATGGTATGCTGAAGTGTGGAGTCTGGCAAGGCAATTAAACTTTTGTGAGTCTGCACATCTCCAGTATACCTTGTCTGCACTCTCTTTGTCCTTTCTATATAGGTAACCAGCATAGAGCACCAGTGACTTACCTTTCTGACTGGTGACAAATTCAAGTGCCATTCTGTTGTACTTCAGTAACTCAGTAACACAGCAACAGAGAAGTACCAACTGAGCTACTAAAAATGAACAAGGGCCTGCCTTTAGTACCTTGTTACCTGGACCATCTTCACCTGTGTGGTGCGTCTGTCTTTACAGTATGCCTGCACTGTGAAAACAATGTTAACATTTATACGCATGTTAGAGGCGTGGCTACAGGGGGTCTTAAGTCATTTAGTTTAATTAGTTTAGTTTAATTTTTGCTTGTTCTTTTTCATTTTGAGTTTGGTTTGACATAGGTTCCAAGTGTGTTTCTAAGAACGCAACATGTTGCCATATGGAAACCAGGAAACGAAAGAACTTTCCAGCTTTGTTTTGTTGTTGGAAACCAATGAACAGACAGAATCTTAGGTAATTTAGCAGTTATCGTCTGCTATTACTAATGGAAGATGGCAAAAATCGCTATTATGACAGTCGGTATATTGTAGTGCCGCTAATTTTGATTTTGCTAAAATTCAGTCACCGTAGCTCGCTGCCATGAATATTTGCAGTCTCCCAGCTAAATTCATCCAATTCCAAGCCTGAGTGGCACTCCATAATCCTGACATAATTTGCCTCACTGAAACTTGGCTAAAAGACAGGATAAAAACTAACAAAGTATCTTTACCAGGGTACCAGACTCTCAGGAGTGACAGGAGGGGTAAGAAAGGAGGTGGCTGTCTCATCTACACCAGGAACTTCGTCCTATGCTCAGTCCTCCCAATCTCCACTATGGCTGATGACCATGAACTTCTAGCAGCAAAAATACAGATTGGACAGCTCGACAAATCCCTGACCAAAGCATCAGTCTATCTACCCCCTATAAAAGCCAAGGATGGCCTACCAAAGGTAATGGATGCAGTGGCCTCTCTCCCAAAGGATAGCGACAGCATAATAACTGGTGATTTCAGCATCAACTGGGAAAGCACTGATGCAACCCCCCCCAGAATGATATCATGGCCAACAACTACCTTACACAAATGGTCACCGTAACCACCAGGCAGAACAACAGAACAGGCAACAGTACCCTCTTCAAGTTCAAGTTTATTGCAGGAAAACTCCATTGAGCAAGCTCATTCACAAGGAGGTCCTGTGACATAAACACTTAAAGTACAAACACAGATAGGTAATAACAGTATATACATGAAATGCATGTTACATGATACAGGCTGGATATACATACAAGGGTACCACATAGGGTGACCGCAGGTGGTAAACATTGATATGAGACAGGGAAGTGACTTACAGGTTGCATACTGATAAATGAAACATGATGACTGGTGTGTGCAATACATATATTTTGGCAGCTAGAACAAACAACAGACTACAACTGATATGGGGGGAGGAGTGATTTGATAGAGTAGCAGTGGAGCATAAGCATAGATAAAGCCAGGAGTAGAAGGGGAAGGGAATGCAGTTAATATGACAAATCAATTATACCTTATCAGTGGATAAATATGGCACACATGGGGAAGGAAGAGACTTAATGACAGTTACAGGTGTCTTTTATTTTGGCTGAACTCAGCTTTGTAGAAGTTTATTGAAACTGTGCTAGTTAGTTTCATGTACGGTTTGTAATTGGTTCCAAATGGAGGGAAGGGCATATGTACATACCGCTTACTAAAGGAAGTCCGTGTCCTTGGTATGTCAA
Source organism: Neoceratodus forsteri (assembly GCA_016271365.2). Taxonomy (NCBI): domain Eukaryota; kingdom Metazoa; phylum Chordata; order Ceratodontiformes; family Ceratodontidae; genus Neoceratodus; species Neoceratodus forsteri. The sequence goes on from JADMNL010000027.1 coordinate 49,152,954, forward strand.
GCATAATAAAGTCAGATTTTCTTAACGAGTATGCACTATGTGAGATACTAATAAGGAAAGAGAGATAGCTTGGCAATTTCTGAAGGAGCAGTTTAAGAGTCCATAGCCCAGCATGGAGCAGGCGTCTAGTAGTAAGGGATGTCCAACCAACAGCTGCATATAAGTCACAGTGGTGCGAACAGTAAGGGGAGTTGGTAATGAACTGTAACGCACGGTGATAAAGGATGTCCAGTTTACTTAGATTTGCAAGAGTGGTGGAGGAATAGATTACATCGCCATAGTCGAGTAGGGGGAAAAAAGTGGCCTGTACAAGTTTGTTTCGAGTTTCAAGGGGGAAAAGGGGCCTATTTCTGTAGAAGAAACCTAACCTTGCTTTTAACCTTCTAGAGACATCTTCGACATGGTCATTGAAAGATAATTTATTGTCGATCCAGATACCCAGATATTTAAATTTGGTTACAACTTCCAGAGGCTCGTTTAGCGTGGTGACAATGAAGTCTTGGGCAAGGGTATTGGGGGGGCCTGTGCCAGCACTGCGGGAGAATATCATCGCTTTAGTCTTCTTAGCATTGAGCAGAAGCTTTGCCTTTATTAGATTATCCTCTTGGACTGGCTCCTCTCTAACTCTCCCTCTCGGATTTCCAAGGTTTTGTTGCAGCCTGATACCTTGAGTGATTGCTCCCTGATCACCTTCAAGTGGATCAACAAGTTTAAAAAAGTCACACCCATCACTATTGTGAGCAGGGCACTGAAGAAGGGCCAGCTTGGGCAGCTTAAATCAGCCCTCTGTCTATTTGAATGGTCCCCTATCGATGCAATGACTGACACTGACAAGGCCCTAGAATACTTTGCCGATGGTTTCCATAGCATCTGTGATCGCTGTATGGCCACAACAATGGCTGGGTCACAGGGGAACTTCTGACCAAGATGAAAGAGAGGGACAACTTGTGGGCTAAAGCCAGATACACCACTGGAAATATGCACGACTTCCAATGCTACAGGTCTGTGCAAGAAAACACTGCATGAACCTAATTAGGCAGGCCAACGCTAACTTCCACAAGGAGCAGCTGAATGACTGCTGGGGAGACAGTAGGAGGTTTTGGTACAACATCAAAACCCTACTAGGGAAGGACAATCGGAGCCACCCACTGCTGATCCGCACAAACAGCTCACCCTCAATGGATCCACTCCTAATTGCTGAATCCTTCGACTCTGCCTTCATTGCCCTTGAGTTCTGTTCTCCCACCCAAATATGTGCACCCCACTGTAACTACCCGCTGTAGCATGGCATCCCCAAACAACCACCATGAGTTCTACTTCAAGAGAGTGTCAACAAAGGAGGCTACCAACTATGTTAGGAGAGTACTCAGTAAAACCAGAATGGGCAGTGATGGGGTAGATATGAAGCTTCTATCTCTCACTCTGGATATGCTCATCATGCCCATCACCAAGCTGTTCAACAAGTCACTGACCATGGCTAGATACCCGGCAGTATGGAAGCAAGCGCTTATGACCCCGGTCCATAAGGGTGGTGACAAAACCTGTATCTCCAACTATAGACCTATCTCAATCCTCTCCCATCTATCCAAGGCCCTGGAAAAGATAGTAGCCAACCAGCTTACTGACCACCTAAGCAAAAACCAGCTACAGTGTCCAAACCAGCATGGTTTTAGGCAGAATCACAGTTCCACCATGGCTCTGGTGGAGTTCACTGACTTCGTTCATGAGCCATGGATGAAGGGAAGCTGGTGGGGGCAGTGTTCATCGACCCAATGAAAGCCTTTGACACTGTGAACCACAACCTTCTCCTGGCTCAGCTATGAATCATGGGAGTGGCTGCTAATGCAATATGCTGGTTCCAAGAATACCTGTCACTAAGGTCCCAGTGTGTAAAGATAGGTCAAACCATGTCTGGGTCCAGAGAAGTCTCCCTGGAGGTCCCACAGGGGGTCTATCCTGGGACCTCTACTCTTCAGCCTTTTTCTCAATGATCTTCTGGGAGCCTGTGACTCAAAAATCATTCTTTATGCAGATGATGCGACCATTCTCCACAGTGATTCACATATTGAGCCTCTATGGTGCACTCCAACACTCATCCAACAAATTAGAGGATTGGTTCTGTGTACAAAGGCTTCTACTCAATTAGAAGAAGATTAAGGCAATGCTCCTATCTTGCTTTCAGCTTAAGAAAAGGGCCCCACCCTCTCCATCTCCAACAAAGTCCAAGCACCCCTGGAGCAAGTACACTCCTTTAAATACTTGGGGGTCACCCTCGGCGACACCATGTCCTTTGCTCAACATGTGGACTTGGTGGTCAAGGCTGTAAACGCAAAACTGGGGTTGCTTTACAGGCACAGGAAATATCTCACTCCAGCTGCACTCCGCCTTGCCATTATCAGCTCCATCCTATCAACCATTGACTATGGCCTGGTGGTCTACAGGACAGCCACTGACACTATGTTAAAGAGGGTGCATACTGCACTAAACAAGGCCTGCAGACTCAACCCAGACACTGATCACCTCACCCACACCTGCTCCCTTTATGAGAAGATGAACTGGTTGTAACTAGGGGCAGAATCAAAATCCAAACCTACCTTCTTGGAAAGAAAGCTGTACTGGGCAAGGCCCCCTTGACTGTATCTTCCATCATCTCCAAATCTGATTCAAGCTAAGGCACTAGAGGCACGAAGCTGGGGGCACTAATGGTACCTTTCCGGTATACCACACTTGGTCAGTGTACCTTCTCCTATTGAGCCCCCCTCTGGCTAAATGAGATCCCAGAGCTCATTCACAATACGAATAGCCTCTCCCTTTTCAAGTCTGATCTCAAACAGTACCTCACCGCCTGCAATACATGTGACTGTTCCCTGAACACCTAGCACAACCCCCAGAACCTGTTGCATGGCTTAGCATGACTCACACTCATGATTAGTATGGGCTTCTTCATTAGGTCTAACTTCATCTCGAAACACAGTCTGGCACCCACACACCTTTGCCCCCTTGCCACCCCCTCACCCCGTCTCCCCACTACCCCTACTCCTCCCCTCTCCTCCTCTGGTCCTTCTGCTTTTACCCAATCTCCCTACTCCTTCTCCCTTAGCCCCTCCCTGAGTACTACAAGACAATGCCTGTTTTAAGCCATATCCACCTCCCCATGTCCCTACCCCCACCCCCATTCTGGCCTATCTCCCACTACAATGGTTTTATTAGTGCTTAGGTGTCTCCCTTCTCAGCTCACCCCCTTGCACCTCACCCATACCAATGCCACCTTACCTTCTTCTGCTCTTTCAATCACTGGATCATTGCTAAATGTTATGTTCACTATTTATTATAATGATCTTGCACTGTGCTTTGTTTACTGATTAATTCCCTTTTTTGTGCCCAATGCTGTTTTATTTGTTATGTATCATTGTTTGTTTTAAGACGTGGGACCTTTGTAAAAGAGCATTGGCTCAAAGGTCTTTCCGAATATCAAAGAAATAAATAAATAAGTAAATGAGGGAATATGAGGACATTTTTCTTCACAGAGAGGGTGGTGGACACATGGAGTGGTCTGCCATAGGAGGCGGTAGGAGCGAGTTCTGTGGCGGGAGTTAAACATGCATGGGACAGACATGGGAGAACCATAGAGGTACAGTTGAGGGAGGGTCAGAAGCTGTAGTCAAGTACATGGCTTACACACAGACTGGATCAGCCTATCAGTCCTTATTTGTCGACAATTTCTTTTTTTTCCTTCCATATACACTTTTTTCTGCTCCTCTCGGAGCGGCAGGTGGCTTCAGACCCTCACTTGGAGGGGACTTGTCTCTCCGGTCAGGCTTCCCTGCACCCATCCCACCCGGCCATCCCCCATGGGTTACCCTCCCCCCATTACAGAGCCAGTGGTGAGGGGCGCCAGCCTCCCCCCACCCTCGGAAGCCACCATCCAGACTGTCGGGGGTTGGCGCGGGCACAGTCGACCATCATGGAGCCTACTAGCTCCATCTCCTTCCTCCAGATTTAAGCCCCGCAGCCCGCGAACTTGCAATGGGCAGTGTGACTGTCTCCACCTCCGCGGAAGCAGTCTAATGCCCTAGACATGGGCCCCTTCTCATTCTGGGCAGTGCGCCCACGTCTGTTCCAAAACCCAGGTCACTGGCGTGGCGCAAGGTGTGGTGTCCAGTGCTTCAACCCTCAGTGCCACAGGGCTGGCTCACTGCCAACAGTTTCTATATTTAAACCTCTGGCAGCCATGTTCACAGAGTTATTTAACACAGAAGTGGTGCCAGAGGATTGGAGGAGGGCACATGTGGTCCCTCTACACAAATCTGGCAGTAGGGAGAAGGCAGAGAACTTTATGCCAGTCAGCCTCATGTCACTAGTGGGGAAGATCATGCATGCACTGCTTAAAGAAAGAATAGTGGAACATTTACAACCATCAGTGCCCAGACTCTAGGTAGCATGGATTCACAGTGGGTTGGTTGTCTCACACGGATCTTATAGATTACTTTGACTGGGTGATGAAGGAAGTAAATGGGGGGGGGGCCTGTGAATGTCACCTACCACCATTTCAGCAAGGCCTTTGACACTGTCCCACATGAGGCTTAACAAGATGGGCAGTCTGGGCATAGGACACATGATGGTGAACTGGATTAAGAACTGGCTAACAGACAGATAGGGGGTGGTGGTAAATGGGGTACAATCTGGGGACAGGGGGGTGACCAGAGGGGTACCGCAGGGATCAGTCTTTGGGCCAGTTCTGTTCAATGTCTTCATTAGCGACATTGCAGAGGGGCTGGAACAAAAGGTCTGCCTGTTTGCAGATGACACGAAGATCTATAACAGGGTGGATACTCTGGAAGGGGTATAGAAAATGAGAAAGGAACTAGGCAGGCTTCAGAACTGGTGTGAGGAGTGGCAACTGAGGTTTAATTCGTAGAAGTGCAATATTATGCACCTGGGCCATGGAAACCCTGGGGAAAGTTACAGGATGGGAAGGGAGTTTCTGGCAATCACAAATGAACCTAGGGGTTATTATTTCAGATCACCTGAAAATGTCAAAGCAGAATGCAAAGGTAGCTGGGAGGGCCACTGGCATGCTGGTGTGCATAGGCAGGGGTATTACCTGCACAAGAAGGGTGGTGGTGGTGATGCCATTATAGAAAACCCTGGTTAGGCCTCACACGGAGTACTGTGTGCAGTTCTGGAGGCCACACCGTTGAAAGGACATAAACAGACTGGACACGATCCTGAGAAGGGTGAATAACGTGGTACAGGGCTTGCACCACAAAACATGTGAGGACACATTAAGGGACCTCAATATGCACTTGCTGGAGAAGATAAGGGAGAGAGGGGACATGATCGAAACATAGAAACATTGAATTTGACGGCAGATAAGGACCGCTTGGCCCAACCAGTCTGCCCATTTCCCTACCTAATGGATAAGCTGCAGATCTTAGTTAACCAGAAACCTACTTCTTTCTACCCTCACCCCCTAGAATTGCCTTATAACTGTCCCATGCATGCTTGAATTCAAGCACTGTTTTTGACTCCACAACCTCCTCCGGAATGCCGTTCCATGCATCCACAACCCTCACAACCCTCTCTGTGAAAAAATACTTCCTTATATTACCCCCCTCTATCTTCAACGGGATAGAAACATTCTAGCACTCAAGGGATAAACAAGGTGCGGGGGTGGGGGGTGGGGATACATCTTCCAGTGCAGGAGGAGCACAAGATGGTACTCATACTTTTTCCCTTTATTACTTCCCGCATTCATGTACCCTGCTCAGCAGACCAGTTTGTAATTCACCTCGTTTACCAAGGACAATTACATGAAAACCAAAATGGACCTCCTCGCCCACCTACTGTAGTCTGCTGTAAGGTCCCTACCTACTATGCTACCATAGATCCTAATTGCTTTTCAGCCTTACCCGCCACCCCCCCCCCAGCCATTACCAAGGTTCCCTTTTGTTCATTACCAGGCATGTTTGACACTGACACCATCACATACACCATGCAAGGAAACATTCAACACTGATAAATGCTTGTTTAATATACTGTTTATGTTGAGTTCTCACTGGTGTTGACCTTCTTAAGCGTGGCAATCTCTGTATCCATTCTGCCCCTTTTATGCCACTTGCCCCCTCTGTCCTCCAGACCGTGCCCCAAATAGAAACACAGAAGCATAAAAACATAGAATCTGATGGCAGATAAGGACCACTTGGCCCATCCAGTCTGTCCTTTTCTCCCTACCTATATTATTACATCAGACCATCCCTGATCTACAGCTCTTTCACCCTCCCCCCTTCCTTTGCACTATGATCCTCTTGTGCTTATCTCATGCATTCTTGAACACCACCACTGTTTTTGCCCTCACCACCTCTGCTTGGAAGGCTGTTCGAGGAATCCACCACTCTTTCTGTGGAAAAGTACTTCCTAACATCTCTCCTGAATCTACCCCCCTCCAGCTTCATAGCATGTCCCCTTGTTCTTGAGCACCTTTTCTTCTGATAAATACTCCCTTCCTGTACCTTATTTACCCACATGGGGTATTTAAAGGTCTCTGTCATATCACCCCTCTCCTTCCTCTGTTCCAGGGTGCACATATTGAGGTAATGTAATCCCTCCTCATAGGGCTTTTGATGCAGACCCTGTACTATTTTAGTTGCCCTCCTCTGGACTGCCTCCACTCTGTCTATGTCCTTCTGGAGATGTTTCTAGAATACTCTAGAGGGCATCTTACCAACAATTTATGAACATACGAAATTGCCGGCAGAAAAAGGCCCACAGGTCTATCAAGTCTGCTTGATTGTGCAGCTCTTAGTTTCATTTCACTACAGCTGCCCCACCCCACCCAAACCCTCCCTTCCTCCTCTTTCCCTGTCCTTCCATCCTTTGTGTTGTTGTCTGTACTAACCCTGCCCTTGACTTGATCCTAACCCTGCTTAAAGCTATCCACTGTCCTTTGAATGATTAACTCTTCTGGCAGTGTGTTCCAACCCACCACCACTCTCTTTGTGAAGTAGTGCCTCCTTATCTCCCTCCAAAACCTTGCCTCTTCCAATTTCAGACTGTGCCCCCTAGTGACCCTTTAAGTGGAACACTCCTCCATCCCTGACTTTGTTTATACCTTTCAGATACTTAAAGGTCTCTATCATGTCCCCTCTTTCCCATCTCTTTTCCAGTGAGTACATGTTGAGCTCCTTCAACCTTTCCTTGTATGGCAACTCCCCTAGTCTCATGGTAATTTTTGTAGCCCTAAGCTGCACCCCCTTCAGTAATCTGCCATCCTTTTTGAGGTACGGACACCAGTACTGTACACTGTACTTCAAGTGTGGCCTCACCAGTGATCTATACAATGGCAGGATGACCTCCCTCTTTCTAGAGATGATCCCTCTGGCAGTGCATCCCAGCATCCTATTCGCCCTTGCTGCCACCCTCCTACACTGTGCTGATACCCTCATGTCCCCCGTAACTATTACCCCCAGGCTTCTTTCCTCCTATAAAGCTGTTACCAGCACTCCCCCCAGCCAGTAGCTGTTCCTGGGATTTCTGGATCCGGGGTGCATGACCTTGCACGTCTTAGCATTAATCACCAACTGCCACTCCCTACACCAGTGTTTGAGTTTAGCTAGATCTTCTCTGAGTGCCTGCTTCCCTTCCTCATTGGACACTTTTGCACAAATCTTAGTGTCATCCGCGAACAGGCTGATCTTTCTCTTGACTCCCTCCGCAATGTCTCCAATAAAGACATTGAAAAAAACAGGGCCCAGTACTGAACCCTGCGGTACCCCACTTGTTACTGGCCTTGGCTTGGTTATCTCCCCCCTTACAATTACCCTTTGCTCTCTGCCCTGCAGCAAGCTCTCCACCCAACCCACCAGTTTTTCCCCCCGGCCCATGTCCCTCAGCTTGTTCATTAACCTCCTGTGCGGCACCAAGTCAAAGGCCTTGCTAAAGGGCCGGCCCGGTGGTGTGGAGGGTTGAGGTGCTGGATGCCACACCTCATGCCATGCCAGCAACCCACATTCAGGAATAAGTGTGGGATGCTGGGGGTCAGCAGGGAAGATAAGGATTGAGTGCTCAGAGGACAGCTCTCCTTCTCCGGGGAGGGGTGGTTTCAGCAGTCGGTGCTAGTCTGGTGCCTAGCGGCTGCTGGGGCTCATGCACTGATGCCACAAGATGGGGGATTGGAAGCAGTGCAGACACTTGACAGTGTACGGGAGCATGCATGGCACCGTTGCAGGCATCATTGCACACGCGGTCCCGGCAACAAGGAACACCAGGAAAAATTGCCCGCAGAGCATGAAGGGGAGCTCACAGGCCTCACACCCAGCCAGCCACAGCACAGGAACACATGATCCGGTCTCGGAGGGGAGGGCCCCCCTCCGACCCCACCGGGGGTCAAGCCCTGGGGTTGCTACTGTGCTGGATGGTGGACACCAGAGTGATGCGGCTGGGGTTCCCCCAGATTGCGAGAGCTGTGGGGACAGGAATATAAATAATCACTAACAAAAAAAAGCCTTGCTGAAGTCCAGATACAGGACATCCACAGCATGGCCTTCATCAACCGCCCTAGTGACCCAGTCAAAGAAGTCGATCAGGTTAGTTTGGCAAGATATTCCCATAACAAACCCATGGTGACTCTCGTCCTGCAGACCATTGCTATCAAAAAAATTTATCAATCTCTCCTTCAGAATGGTCTTCATCAACTTCCCTACTATGGAAGTCAAGCTCACTGGTCTGTAGTTGCCCGGTTGGTGCTTGGGTCCACTCTTGTGAAGAGGCACCACGTGAGCCATCCTCTAATCCCTGAGTACATTCCCTGTCTCCAAAGAGGTGTTGAACAGGTCGATCAGAGGGCCTGCAAACACCTTTGCCAGTTCCTTCAGGACCGTTGGGTGTACACCATCTGGCCCTGGGCCTTGTCCACCCACAAGGCTTTAAGGCTCTTCAGAACTCTATCCTCTTGGATGATGCCTTCTGTTATCTCTGCCTCCCCCCACCCTTGCCCCTTTCCCCTTCAGTATTGGGCCATTCCTTTCTTTCGTGAACACTGAGCAGAAATACTCATTGATTGCCTCTGCCTGATAATCTCCTTGTTCCACCCACCCCCCCCTCTTGATTCTAACAATATCATCTCTACAACTCCTCTTCTCCCTTATTTATTTAAAGAACCCCCTTCCAGCTCAGAGTTGATAATCCTTAGAAGGAGGGGTGCGGGGGGGCACAGCCCCCCCCAAGAGAATCACTCCAATGTTGGACAGGCAAACTTTCCCCTGTCTACATTGGGGATCTCACTATGCCAAACTTCGACAACGGTGTTGTCAATTCGGCATAGGTAAACCGACTGACCTGGTCACCTCCCTAGGTGCCTTTGTGAACACCTTTCTATCCTCCTCATGCCCCGATTTTTTGAACTTAATGAAGGCCAATCTTTTCCCTCACCTTCCCCTCCACTTCTTTGCTGAGCCAGCCAGGTTTTTTTGACCTGGACTGCTTACTCTGAGATTTGGCACGTGTGTTTGTGACCTCATTCAGCCCCTTCCTAATGATTGCCCACTTCTGTTCAGCATCTGTCCCTGGGCTAATTTTAGCTAAATAGCCCTCTAGGATGCTGCCCATTATGGCAAAATCTGCCTTCCTGAAGTCAAACACTCTTGTTCTGGTCTTAGTCGACTCTCTCCTTGCTTTACAGAGGCAATACCACCTCCCTCTTTCTGCTGGTGATACCACTCCCTATGCACCCCAGAATCTCACTTGCCATCCCTATTTCCTTGTTGCAATGCCTGGCCACCTTTAGGTTATCCAATATGATTAACCCCAGGTCTCTTTCCTGCTTGGTGGTCATCAAGATTTACCTATACCGTGGCGACAGCAATGCCGCTGACATCCCTGACATTGACAGACACAATGCCGAGTGTTGGCATTGTGCTGTCAGGGATGTCGGTGTGTTTTTTTCAGGGGAGGCTGCACCCCCACAACCCCCCATATGGGGGGACCCGCTGGTATTTAATTATCCTACACTGAGTCTGAGTTGTCTCGGGGATGGGGCAAAACTCCAGGAGATGCACTGCTGGTGTCAGTGGGGACCATTACAGTGACCTGTCGATTTCTGTCAATTTCTGTCACTGTAATGGTCTTCACTGAGGATGTTTCATTGTGCGGTCGGCATACGGGTCATGAATACCCCCTATACATTTTGTACTCCACCCTGGGTTTCTTATTTTTAAAAATACAGTATACTCAGTTTATTGATGCATCTAAAACAGTAAAACACTGAGCATTCAGCTGTCTCAACAAGCAGCTAATATGAACATTTGATCAAGAATAACATTATCTATTTAACAAAAAAAAAATAAAAGAACAATAAAACATTGGGTCATATTAGTAGTATCAAAAGATTGCCCAAATTAAGTGTCCAAATTCTGCTTCCGCCATATCATGACATAAGGTGCATAGTTTAGGATCTGAAATCAACTGTCCCATTAACCAAAAGTCTGACCTGCATGGGGCAGTTCTGTGTCAGGAGGGGCACTATAAGAAGAAAAACTAACTAGTTCAGATGCAAGGGTAACCATACTGATAGTATATACAGGAAACCTGTGAATAAAGGAATTGAGTATCAGAAAAGGAAAGTGCTAAATCTAGAAACAAGGTCTGAGGTCACACATAGGAGTTATGGTTCAAGAACATCATATAGCTCCCATCTAAACCATCTATTTCAAAAACTTGGGAGTCTATGTTGCAGAGCAAAGGTGATTCTCTCAAGCTTATGAATGGATTGTATAACACCAGTCCAGTCAGCTGTTTTTGGTGGATCTGGGTTGAGCCATCTTTTAGTGATGGCTTTGACGTTCACTGCTATTAAAACAGACCATAACTATTTAGTTTCCGCCCCCTTTAACTCTGAGGGATAAAGTCCCACTGTGAGGTGTTCAGATCCCAAAAACTTATTCAAGGTGATTTATTATGTCTGTCCAAAAAGGGTGGAGTTTTGGACAGGTCCAAAAATATGGGCCCGTGTAGCTGTAGTCTCACCACATTGTCTCCAACAACTAGGAAGGACTGAACAGTCGAATTTGGAAATCGCGGTAGGGATCCTCCTGACTCGCTCTGTGGGGGATGCTGTTGATCGGTGCTCGGTCACTTCATCTCATGCTTTCTGGAGTACCTTTGACTGGCCAGAGCTCATGGATGTCATGCGGATAGTCCAGGGTATGTGCCCTATGTGCTGTAGTTTGAATCCGGGCCCAACTTCCCTGATTATGAGTTGTTGTGATATTATCGGCCCAGTCCTGGTACAGATAGTCCAGTGCTCCCTTGATTTGGGTGAGTTTCCAAGCTCCCTGAAGGTGGCAGTGGTGACACCCCTCCTGAAGAAGGCTTCTTCGGACCCAGACTTTCGGGCCAACTACAGACCAATCTCAAACCTCCCCTTTATAGGGAAGGTAATTGAGAAAGTAGTGGCGGTACAGTTGGAGAACCATTTGACCATCCATAATATCTACAAGCCTCTCCGCTCCAGTTTTCTAAAGAAGCACAGTGCCGAGACTGCACTGGTTTGGGTGCTTAATGATCTCCTGATGGCGAGAGATTGGAGAAACCCTCCCATCTTGGTGCTCCTTGATCTCTCTTCAGCCTTTGACACTCTGGACCATGGGGTGCTGCATGGGCACTTGAGGTCCATCTATGGTATGACTAGTACAGTCCTCAGGTGGTTTACATCCTTCCTCACTGGCAAAACTCAGAGAGTGGTGTCTGGGATTTTTTCCTCTGACCCACTGTCTCTGTCATGTGGGGTCCCTCAGGGCTCATTGCTGTCCCCCATGCTGTTTGCAGTGTATATGCTGCCCCTCAGAGTCATTGTAAGATGGTATGGGCTGAGGTTTCACTGCTATGCTGATGATACCCAGCTCTACCTGTCTTTTGCACCCGACCAGGATAGTGCTCTCTTGATATTTAATAACTGCCTTGCTGAAATCTAGGATTGGATGAATTCGAGCTGGCTAAAGTTGAATGCAAGAAAGACCGAGGCAATGGTTGTGGATCCGGGTCACCAGATAGAGGGGATGAGGGCTGGTCTGTCTGGGGGCTCCCAGATCCTTGCCTCTGAATGGGTGTGAGACCTGGGGGTGGTGCTTGACGAAGGGCTGACACTACGATCTCAGGTGTTGGTAGTCATCAGGTCTTCCTTTTATCATCTTAGGAACATCGCCAGGATCAAGCACCTTGTTCCATCCAGTGACCTGCCTGCATTGGTCCACGCCTTTGTGACCTCGTGCCTTGATTGTACTTAGGGCTACCTGGGGTTGATATCCACCACCTGCAGCTAGTGTAGAACGCTGCACCGTGATTGTTGACGGGGACCTCCCAATCTTCTCATGTTACCCCTGTGCGGCATGATCTGCGTTGGTTGTCGAGTTGGTGGCGGATCACCTTTAAAGTCAGATTACTGACTTATAGAGCCCTACACGAACTTGGCCCTGACTACTTGAAAGAGCGTCTGGCAACTTACTGCCCAAGTGACAGCTCCATTCAGCTGACGAGGGATTGCTAGAGATTCCAAGGCTGTCTTTAAAATCTTCTGGGGCCCATGCATTTATGTATGTGGCCTCTACCCTCTGGAATTCTCTACCCTGTCAGCTTTGGGAGTGCGCAACTGTGGGGGGATTCAAACAGGCGTTGAAAACTTTTTTATGGCATCAGGCATTTAATGGAATGAATTGAAAGGAACCCTACAGATTCTTTTATTGTTGTGTTTGCTTATTTTATTATTGTTGTTTTAACTTCACTGCACAGCGCCTTGATATTTTGAAAGGCGCTTAATTGAAATAAAGATTATTATTATTAAAAGATTAAAGATACAAAAGTATCTTACTCACAGCTTCCATAGAAACTCCCTCCACAATGGGGAAGAGGCCATTTTCCAAGTGTCCTCACAAATTTTACCCCATTGCTTGTCATTTAGGGACACAATCAGCTCCACCTCCTATTTTTGTTTAATAAAAGTTGTACAGAAGGCCTGGTCATGCAAATAGTTAACGTACTGCTGCGAGATAGCTTTCCCCCCTCAATGGAGAGAGCCATATATTTAACAAGCATTTGTCAATGCCGAACGTTCGCTTGCAGGTATTTGCAGTGGTGTTTGGCACGTATGGTGCTTTACCCTAATGCCCTGTGCGATTGCTGGTATTTGCACAATAAAATTTCAGCATGACCTTTTTGTTACCCCCATTGTGCGCTACATAGGCAGAAACACATTTTGGGCAGGATGTGAAAAATGACAGCTGTACTGCTCATAAGGAAGTGTGGTATAATGGCAATGTTGAAAATCTGGAGTGGAAATATTGAAAATTCGCAAACCTACGAGCGTGCGTGGGAACTGTGCAACGCACGCTCGTAAAACAGTCATTGTTAAGAATTTTTTCACCAAATTATCAACATTGGCATTTTAAAACCTCTGCTAATGAACAGTGTCACTGTGATTTTCTTAATGTGTCCATACACTGAGTTCTCGCACAGCGACTGTGCCATTGTGCGTTAAGCATGGTGGAAACATGTTTTAAAAGATGTGAAAATGACAGCTGCACTGCTCATAAGGAGGTGTGGTAAAATGGCAATGTTGAAAATGTGGAGTGAAAATATTGAAAATTCGCAAACTTACGAGCGTGCATAGGAACTGCGCAATGAACACTGGTAAAACAGTCATTTTTAGGAATTTTGTCACCAAATTTTCAACACAGCCATTTTAAGACCTCTGCTCATGAACAGTGTCACTGTGATTTCCTTAATGTGTCCTATACATTGAGTTCGCACACTGACTGCGCCATTGTGCGCTACATGGGCGGAAACATGTTTTGGGCAGGATGTGAAAAATGACAGCTGTACTGCTCATGAGGAGGTGTGGTAAAATGGCAATGTTGAAAATCTGGAGTGAAAATTCGCAAACTTACGAGCGTGCGTGGGAACTGCGCAACGCAGACTCGTAAAACAGTCATTTGTAGGAATTTTGTCACCAAATTTTCAACACAGCCATTTTAAGACCTCTGCTCATGATCAGTGTCACTGTGATTTTCTTAATGTGTCCCATACATTGATTTCGCACACCGACTGCGCCATTGTGCGCTACATGGGTGGAAACACGTTTTGGGCAGGATGTGAAAAATGACAGCTGTACTGCTCATGAGGAGGTATGGTAAAATGGCAATGTTGAAAATCTGGAGTGGAAATATTGAAAATTCACAAACCTACAAGCATGCATAGGAACTGCACAATGCACGCTCGTAAAACAGTAATTTTTAGGAATTTTTTCACCAAATTTTCAACATAGCCATTTTAAGACCTCTGCTAATGAACAGTGTCACTGTGATTTTCTTAATGTGTCCCATACATTGATTTCGCACACCGACTGTGCCATTGTGCACTACATGGGCGGAAACACGTTTTGGGCAGGATGTGAAAAATGACAGCTGTACTGCTCATAAGGAGGTGTGGTAAAATGGCAATGTTGAAAATCTGGAGTGCAAATATTGAAAATTCGTGAACTTACAAGCCTGCGTAGGAACTGTGCAACGAACGCTCGTAAAACAGTAATTTTTGGGAATTTTTGCACCAAATTTTCAACATGGGGTTTTTGGGAACCCTTCTCATGAGTGATGTCAATGTCATGGTGTTATTCAGGCCCGAAGAGTGATTTTGCGCAGTGACTGCGAAATCACCCTTCGGGCCCGAATGACGCCATGACAGTGACATTATTCATGAGAAGGGGTCCCAAAAACTCCATGTTGAAAATTTGGTGCAAAAATTCCAAAAAATGCCTGAGATATGCAATAAAGTTGAAACCCCCCTATCTAGCCCATTATACAGTTTACCGGCATTTCCTCAGTTCGCGGTCGGCTTTGAAGAGTGCAGACGGTTCCTGGTCCACCAAGATCATCGCGCGAGCTCGGAGTAAGTATGGGGTGAGGGGTGAGTGGGGAGGCAGGGTGCGCAGTGGGTGCGCGGTTGTGGGGGGGGGCGAGACCGTGGGACCGCTTTTACTTTACAGGTTTTTTTTAATTGACGACGGGACATTTGCCACGCTAGGTGGGCTCCAGCATGGCACAAGGATGGCTGGGGCGAGGAGCCAACGGGGATTGGGCACCCCATCAGCAAACAATGGGATGTTTTTAGCACGCTGGGGTGGGCCCAGCGTGGCAGCAAGGATTTGGGGGGGGCGGCATGATGGTGCTCTGTAAGACAGCGGTGGTTTTCTTTGGAGCGAAGACCACCACTGTCATACACAGCTCCCGCACCCGTTGGTGCAGGACCGCCACGCCTGCTCAACTGAGCAGTGGATTTAATGGGAGAGGCACACCTTCAAAGTGTGCTACTTTCCCAAAACGCTGCTTGCACATGCGTGCAAGCGAACGTAAAAATGGTAAATTGACAGTGGACTACCTAAATTCTGTCACCACTTCCCTCATTCGGGTATTTATATAATCCCTCAACTGACAGTATCTGAACCTATTTGTTGTAAGCCACCCAAAGCGCTGCTGGGCTAATGTAAGGGGGGTGACTGTGCCTGCCTGTATAAGCTGCCACGGGACACACACCTCACTCAGCCTGCTTCCTGAACCATGGGTCTGATCGTGCAGGGACAAAGGATGGATCCTCTGTTCACCATCAGTATTTCCATTGATGAGCCTTAATATGCCCTTGGGAAACACCCCTCCTCCAACCCTCCAGGACCACCTCAGTCCCCTTGAAGACAAGGTCTCAATGTGTGGTTATATGACTTGGATTAAACAGGACTGCTTGGAGAGGGGGATGGGTCCTTTTCATTAAATCAATGGTTTTTCAGTGAGTAGTATGTGAGGCATTTCCCCAGAGCAATGCCACCCTCATTTGAACTGCTATCCAGTACACAGGGAAATAGAGTATGGCCAACCCCCCCTTCCCCACATTGTTTCAGTAGAAATAATACTTGTTTCCTTACTCTGGATCATTTATTTTCACAAAGAAATGAAAGAAAGAGAGACTGCCATTTTAATAAGTCTTTTTGCGTCATCAGGCATGGGACACACTGGAACAAGTAAAGCAATCTGGGAAGGGCATTCATCTTTAAAACTTGCACCCGGACATGCAGAGAAATAGGTAACAATGACCATCTGCTGAGATCTGGTCATAGTTGTGCGATTAGGGGATATAATTAAGGATATAAAGCTAAGTTGAAATTATCTCTAAATGAATCCCTAAATATTTCATTGAGGTGAAGCCTTTTTTCATGGGATAGTTTTTGCAAATGTTAGGGGATGCCATATAGTAACAAGCATTTGTCAATGCCGAATGTTTGCTTGCTGGCAATGGCACTGGTAGTGTAGGAGTTACAGAGCTGCATAATAGGAATGGCAGTGAAGTATTGAACTGAAGCCAACCCTACCACCACCCTGCAGATACTGACAGGCATTGGGGTGTGCCTTTGGGTCGTCAGGCATAACGGCTATGGCATTTCACCACACCCCACCCTGCAGACACCAACAGGTGTCACGGTGTGCCTTGGGGTCTTTGGCCCTTATGTTGACCCCATTATATTAGGAAATATGGTGAAATGGGTGCAGTATAGGAGAATGGGGTGAACTTTGAGGCCAAAGAGTCCAATGCACAATTCAATGCCTCTCACTAGCTGCAGGGTGTGGGTGGGGGTGGAATGGTATGAGCATTACAGGTGACAATCCCAAATCACACCCCTGAGGCCTGTCAGTCTCTACAGGGAACACCGCAGACATTCACTGGTATTTTCGCTCCAAATTTTCAACATCGTTTTTTTGTGACCCCCACCTTATGAACAGTGGCAATATCAGTTTGTTAGCTGAAAGCTGATTTTGCACAGTGACTATGCCATTTGGCACCACAGTTGTGAAAATACATTTCGAACAGGGTGTGAAAAATGACAGCTGTACTGTTCATGGGGAGGTGTAAAAAAATGGCAATATTGAAAATCTGGAGTTAAAATATCAGAAAAACTGGTGAAGTCATAAGTGAGCATAGAAACTGCACAACGCACACCCGTAATGTAATTAGTTTGGGGAATTTTTACAGCAAATTGTTAACACAGACATTTTGGGCCTCCACTCATGAACAGTGTCATGGTGATTTTCTTAATCTGTCCCAAACAGTGATTTCCCACAGAGACCACGCATTTCTTCGCTGGAAGTGCGAAAACACATTTTGGCCATGGTGTGAAAAATGATAGCTGTACTGTTAATAAGGGAATGTGGAAAAATGCCAGTGGTGGAAATCTGGACTGAAAATATTACAAATTCATGAACTTATGAGGTGCGTGGAAACTGCGCAATGCTCGCTCGTAATACAGTCATTTTATGAACTTTTGTCACCAAATTTTTATCATAGCCATTTTAAGACCTCTGCTCATGAACAGTGTCACTGTGATTTTCTTAATCTGTCCCAAACATTGATTTTGCACACCAACTGCGCCATTGTGCGCTACATGTGCAGAAACACATTTTGGGCGAGATATGAAAAATGACAACTAAAATAGTCTCTGTTCATTTGTGTGCTGTGGAGGAGCTGCCAACCATTGAATTATGTAGAGCAGACACTTGGTAAAAAGGTATGAGGGAATTATTGTGAAACTATTTACAGGATATTAAAAAAATCCCCCATTTAAAACAGCAATTAAAAGCAGGTGAATTCAGGTAGCTGCTGTACTGTTGCTGCCTTTTGACATGACAACAATGCCTTCACATGTGCGCGCTGATTTCATTTATATATCCTGCATTATCCTAAGTTATTTAATTGCTGTTTTTTTTCAAATTCAGTGGCATAGTTGAAACCATTGTCACACAGGCTAGAGCATCCCTTGTAAGTTTACTCATGTAAGCTTCAGAAGAAGATCTTGTTGGGCCAAACACTTAGACACTTTGTTCTTTTGTAACATCCATGTATGTTGGTTCAGTAAAAGGCAACAAACCATTTGCTTCAATATAATTTTTTTGAATGCACTGCATTAAAATAAGAATTATATTGTAAGACCCTGGCAGACTACACACAGCAGGGCTCCCAGATCTGTAGGGAGTCATTTACAGGGAAATTGTTCCCATTGACTTGCATTGGTTACAGGGGCATCAGACATAAGCCCTTTTACTCAGGATTTCATGACAAGTTGAATTCTTTTGGGGAACAATTGCAGTGACTGAAGTGAATATAGGTTCACTAGGAGAGAGTGGTGTGTGTGTGTGTGTGTGTGTGTCTGTGGGAGAGAGAGAGAGAGAGAGAGAGAGAGAAGGGAAAAAAGGGGGTGAGAGAGAGAGAGAGAGAGACAACATCTCCTTAAAGCTATGTATCTCCCCCACCCACATTATGGTGATGTGGGGTGGGTTAGGGTGTATTGTTTGTATGAAGAGGAGGAGAGAGAAATTACATTTTTATCTCTTTTTCAGATTCCTTAGACACTTGTGGTACATCAAGTTGTTACATTCTCAGTGTATATTGACATCAGTACATATCAGGCTATGTGGTCTTAATTCCTTGAGGTTCCATGACTAGAGTTTTTGTTTGGCACTAATATTATCAATTTATATTTAAATTATCATTTATATAGTCCTGAGGTTTTGAAATTTCTTGGGCCTTATATCTAGCTGGAGAGTACAGCTGGGTGACAGGTCCAGCTAGGTTTTACACATCACACAGTGTGCACTTATGTCTTTAAGACAACTTTACTGGTAAATTCTTGTCTATATTGCAGACATTGAAACTTCATGAGCCCTATAACAATCTTAGTTTGTCTTTAATCTGGGTGGGGGTTGCCTTTCAGTAATCACATCCTTATACTAACTGTGACAGTTATAGCTTGATTTAGGAGTTATCTGCTTCAGCAGTGTTATCTTATGTCAATTAAATTTATATGCAGTAGGATTCTTTGTATGTGTGTTCCACCAAGCACGTTTAACCTAAGGTTGCTTCTGGCTGAAGGCAGTATAGTACTGTTAAACTTCTCTGACATCATCTTCTGTTTTTTTTTTTTTTAAATGAGTATTTTAAACCAATGGAGATTTTTTTTCTGTTTTTCTCTGCATTATCTAGCTGTTATAAGTATTGTATTTTCTAAACAACTGCCGTGAGCTTCTGAAGAAGGACTGGTTGGTCCGAAAGCTAGAGCACTTTGTTCTTGTTGTTACATCTATGTTGGTCCATTAAAAGGTAAATAATCATTTGCTTCAGGGGCATCAGAGCAATTCTGCTTCATGTGAAATAATGAAATGTACGGGGGGAGGAAAATTTGCACTAGAGTTACAGGAAAATGCAAAATCAATGTGATAGCACTGCTACTGTGTCCTCTAAAGTCCCTCATTTGTTTTTTGTTTTTACGTTCGCTTGCACGCATGCGCAAGGAACATCTTGGGAGAATGGGACACTTTGGAGGTGTGCCTGCCCTGTGCAATCACCTGCTCTGTTGAGCAGGCGTGGTGGTCCTGCACTAATCGCTGCGGTGCTGTGTGTATGACAGCGGTGGTCTTCTCTCAAAGAAACCACCGCTGTGCTTGCAGCGCATCACGCCCAATCTTTGCTGCCATGCTGGGAGCCCACCCAGCATGGCAACGTCCTGCATCGCCTGCCAACAGGGGTGCCCAATCCCCTGTCAGCTCCACCTCCCCCAAACAGCTTTCTCTGCTGACACGCTGGGAGCCCACCCCAGCATGGCAAACGTCCCGCATCGTCAATTATAGAAAAAAAAAGAAAACTTGTAAATTAAAAACAGTCCCACGCGGTCTTCCCGCCCTCCTCCCACAACCCGCAGCCACCCACTGTGCATCCTGCCTCCCCACACCCCCCTCACCCCATACTTACCTCCAGAGCTCGGCGGACAATCATTGCTGGACCTGGAACACATCTGCACTCTTCAAAGCCGACCGTGAACTGAGGAAATGCCGGTAAGCTGTATAATGGGCTAGATGGGTTTTTTCAACTTTGTTGCATATCTTAGGCATATCTTAGGCATTTTTTGGAATTTATGCACCAAATTTTCAACATGGGGTTTTTGGGACCCCTTCTCTTTTGCACCAAATTTTCAACATGGGGTTTTTGGGACCCCTTCTCATGAATTCTGTCACTGTCATGGCGTTATTCGGGCCCAAAGGGTGATTTCACAGTCACTGCACAAAATCACCTTTTGGGCCCAATTAATGAAACAACAGTGCCAGCATTCATAAGGTGGGCTCTCAAAAAGCCTATTTTTAAAATTTGGTGGAACAATTCCTAAAAATGACTGTTTTATGAGCGTGCATTGCGCAGTTCCTACACAGGCTCGTAAGTTCATGAATTTTCAATATTTTCACTCCAGATTTTCAACATTGCCATTTTATTACACCTCCTTATGAGCAGTACAGCTGTCATTTTTCACATCTCACCCAAAACATGTTTCCGCCCATGTAGGGCCCAATGGCGCAGTCGGTGTGCAAAATCAATGTATGGGACACATTAAGAAAATCACAGTGACACTGTTCATGAGCAGAGGTATTAAAATGGCTGTGTTTAAAATTTGGTGAAAAAATTCCTAAAAATGACTGTTATATGAGCCTGCGTTGCGCAGTTCCTCATGCGCTCGTGGTTCACGCAGTGCTATTTCCCTCCAGATTTTCCAACATTGCCATTTTACCACACCTCCTTGTGAGCAGTACAGCTGTCATTTTTCACATCCTGCCCAAAGCGTGTTTCCGCCCATGTAGCGCACAATGGTGCAGTCGGTGTGGGAACTCAATGTATGGGACGCATTATGAAAATCAGTGACACTGTTCATGAGCAGAGGTCTTAAAATGGCTATATTGAAAATTTGGTGAAAAAATTCCTAAAAATGACTGTTTTACGAGTGTGCATTGCGCAGTTCCTACGCACTCTCGTAGGTTTGCGAATTTTCAATACTTCCACTCCAGATTTTCAACATTGACATTTTACCACACCTCCTTATGAGCAGTACAGCTGTCATTTTTTACATCCTGCCCAAAATGTGTTTCCGCCCATGTAGTGCACAATGGTGCAGTCGGTGTGCGAACTCAATGTATGGGACACATTAAGAAAATCAGTGACACTGTTCATGAGCAGAGGTCTTAAAATGGCTATGTTGAAAATTTGGTGAGAAAATTCCTTAAAATGACTGTTTTACGAGTGTGCATTGCGCAGTTCCTACGCACGCTCGTAAGTTCGCTAATTTTCAATATTTGCACTCCAATGACTTCCAAATACCTAAACAGCACACAGAAACAAGCAACATTCAGCACTGACAAATGCTTGTACTTCTTTGTCACTGATTTTTTTAAGCCATGTCCAAGTGCCAAATACCACTGCAAATACCTGCAAGCTAACGTTCGGCATTGACAAATGCTTGTTTTCATAGTGTAATAGACCAACAACATGCCTTTCCTGATTTGAAAGAGTGTGAAGTATTAAGTATTCTGAATGTGCTAGTGTGAACTAGCCTTCATGCTTGCCCAAGAGAAGTGGAGGTGGAGGTTGAAACAAAGCGAGTGGATGAGGCAATGTGCAGTGTATCTGGCACAAGTTCTGAAATCCATGTAACTCTTCTCAATTCAGTAAGCACCATTGGCTTTGTTTGAGAGTTGTGAGGGGGATGAGTGTGGGAATGCAGACATATGGCTAACATACAGCATCTTGGTTCTGCAGTCACATAAAAATGCCAGCTCATGGCAATTCAGAGAAAAAAAAAATATTTTGAAGCTTCATTACCAGACTGTGTGTGCAGTTTAGTGAATTACCACAAAGGGGTGTCTATATGACAGCACTAAAAGGTGCATTAAAGTGCTTCAGTCATGAAAACCTCCTCCACTGCCTGCTGCTGAAATGCATAGCAGTACGTTCTCTTTTGTGCATTCTGGCTGTTCTTTGCTTCAGCTGCAGGTAGTACAGTACGCTCAAGTTCGTTTGCATTGGTTTTAGCAGTGGGGAGTTCACATTGACAGAGTCTAGTAAGAGAAAACACTTGGAATTACACATACGACGAAGTCTGAGTTTTCACATCAAATGCTGAGGTGTTTTTTTTCTGGAGGATTAGAACCCATGGAGTCCATGAAGGTGTGCTTTGGAGAGCTGGTGTGAGTAAGGACTGTTAGGCACCCACACATTTTGGTGGTCCTGCTGTGGCAGGGAACAGTTTATTAAAGTAATGATGTGTGGCTTGTCTCTCTAAGCTAGACAAGACTACAGCAATCTATCAGGTAACCAACACAGTTGATCTGTGTGTGTGTGTGTGTGGGGGGTGGAGCTGCTCACTGAAGCGTAGCTCCCTCTTTCAACTGTATGCCACTGCATTTTCAGCTGCTGTCATAGACAGCTCCAGCAGTGATTGGAGAACTGTGACCACGCCTGCAAACACACTGACTGAATTGGAAGATGCTGACACACCTCTGAAAAACTCAGATGATGGCACTATGTTTCTTGCACATGCGTGCAAGCAAACATAAAAATGAAGAATCTCAGTCTTTGTGGTATTAAGGGTGTAATCTGAGATTTTCGAGAACTGCTTTAGTTGATTGAAAACAGCTGGAATAGAGTGATCTGCATCAGTTAAATACAACAAAATGTCATCAGCACATAAAGCTAGTCTGTGCTCAGAGCCTCCCAATTGCACACCCCCAATAGTCGGATTCTGTTGGATGCTCTGGCTGTGTACAAAGGGCAAAGAGTAAGGGAGATTAGGGGGCAACCTTGGTGTGTGCCACATCCTAAATGAAATTTGTTAGAAATATGCCCATTCGACCGAATATATCCAGTTGGGCTATTGTACAGTTTAAAGAGAAAAAGAATAAAAGGTTGGATGAACCCAAACCTGAAAACGACCACCTTGAGGAAGGCCCAAAAGACCTTATTAAAGGCCGTTTCGGCATCCAAACTTAACATGGAGGGATGTTTAGTTCTCTGCAAGTGAGCGATTATATGGACCATTCTCCTTAGATTATCCTGAGCCTGGCACCCCAGAATAAAACCTGATTGATACAGGTGAATAAGTGTGGGTATTATCTGCTGTAATATTTGGGTAAAAATAAATGTTAAGATTTTATAATCGGTGTTCAGAATGGAGATCGGGAGATAAGAAATGCAACTAGAGGGGTCTTTTACAGGCTTCAGGGATAACAGAAATAATTGCTTGAGATGAAGGAGGAGGAACCTGGCCTTTATTGGTTAGAACATCATTGTACACTTTAGTTAACATTGGGGCTATCAGGTCTTTTTGCCATTTATAAATTTCACCCGGTAGGCCATCGGTACCTGGACATTTTCCAGTTTTATGTCTTACAATTTCAGTTAAAATGTTGGGGTCTGTGATTTGAGCTGTTAAGGATTCATTTTGTGATTGGGTGAGTTTCGGCAATGTTATGTGGTGGAGGGATGGTTCCATGTCAATTAAACAAATATTACTGGGCTAAAACAGTTTGATCACCTGCAATACATCGAATGCATAATTAGCGACCGCATACCCCAGTGACTGTATTTTACAACTATTTCAACATTGGAGAATGGCCATGTATGGTGACTGTGCTACAATATAAACATATATGCAAATACTCCAGCCACTTACGAGTCGAATACTCTGCGACAACCTGCACCATCCAATCAGTCAAATAATGATATCGCCTGTGACTGCTCCATCTGCTGCGCCGAACACCACCTGCCTCATTCACACCTCTGCCCCCAAGTACCCATCCACCTTTATCCCACAAGTCTCCCATGTCATGTAGGCGGGCTCCACTCCCCTGGACCCTCATGGGGGCTGCACTCCCCGAACCCCCATCTATTGGATTCTTACTCCACAATGCTCCTGGATAGTGGGGTAGGCTAAATATCAGGTCGCCGTACATGTGAGTCACTCTATTGGTGAAGTTACTCAGGTAACACAGTCACTGTGAATATAAGTCGCGTATATGTGCCAGTCACCCAATGCAATGTCACTCAACTGAAGTCGCCCAGATTGATTTGCGCAAATTCCCGAGCTAAATTGACATGATACCGGTCTGTTAATTGCCTCATCATCTGGAGGGTGCCCTGGGATGTAGAGATCAATATAGAAGGACCTAACGGTCTCTGCTATCTCCGGGACAAAACAAAGGGTCTGATGAGTGGTCAGGCACCTTATAGTCGAAATTATGGCTTGAGCTTTTTGTATTCAGAATCTGCCTGCTAATAGTTTCAAGGATCTAGGTACAACTTCATAGTACTTTTGTTTTAAAAAATAATAGTTTTTGCTCTACATAGTAATCTAAAAGGGAACCCAGCTCCGTTTTTAGTGGTTTCAAGTCTTTGGCCCATTTCTTATCCAATTTTACTTTCTGCAGTCCCTCTAGGTGTTGAATTTGCTTTATTAACTCTATCCTCTTCGATGGACCATCTGTGTAAACTGCTGCATATCTTCTTCATATCCAGGGAGGCTCCCATTCCAATGGCTTTGGTCTCCCTGGATGCGGAAAAAGCTTTAGACAGGGTGAGCTGGATTTTCCTGTTTAGGACCCTTGGCGAATTCGGTACCCCCCCCCGGGTTCATTACATGGATTCAAGCACTTTACTCGAACCCTACTGCGAAAAGCTATTGTAACGGGATTATGTCCTCTTCATTTCCATTATGCTCTGGAACCCAGCAAGGATGCCCCTTATCCCCCTAATTGTTTAATTTATATCTAGAACCCTTGTTGTAGCACCTGAAAGCCTCTCCCCTGATTGTGGGCATGCAAATCAGTACCCTTGACCTTAGGCTCTCCGTATATGCTGATGATATCCTCCTGCATCTCTCTGATCCTGTCTCCTCTATTCCAGCAGTGTTGGCACTTATCCAAGATTTTGTTAGATTCTCCAATTATAGATTGAACTTGGACAAGACAGTGGTGATGCCTCTAAATTCTCGGGTATTTAAGACAGACATTCTGGCTCTCGGTCTTACCTGGGCCACTTAACTTAAGTATTTGGGGATCGTGGTTACCCGAAACCTCACCCAGCTCAAGAAACTGAATCTGGACACTCTTTTGGTCTCAGTACAACAAGACCTAGACCGATGGTCTCCCTTTTATCTTTCCCTTCAAAGGAGAATCAGTGTTATTAAAATGAATGTCCTCCCTAGATTATTTTACCCTTTACACATGCTAAATATCATGCTCTCCCTTAGCTGGTTTAAGAAGGCCCATAGTCTTATTTCACCTTCATTTGGAGAGGGAAACCACTGTGACTCTCATATGATCGCTTAAGGGTACTGAAGCAGTATGGTGGCCTTAAATTACCACATTTTTTCTTGTACTATTGGGCTAGCAGTATCTCTAAATACTTTAAGTGGTCTGCTGCCCCCTCAGAGCAGGGAGAACCTACGTACATTCTCCTGTGATTCCAAATTGAGCACAATCTTATTAAGGACTCTGCTCTCTCTCCTGAGTGTCTTTTCTTCATTTTCCCTGCACTCCTGCCGCCTTCTGTCTGAACCTCGGTGATCTTTACTTTGCTAAAAGTACATGCCCAATTCTGTAGAGCTGTTCATTATAGTAATCTCAAGGATATCTCCCAGCCAATCTGCCTTAACCCCAATGTTAGGCTAGGTGGACAGATGGTGTCTCCTGAAGGTATGCCTTATTTGAAAGGGGTGAGAGGTTGTGATCTTATGCATCAAGGTCAACCTCATTCCAGTAAGGACTTGGTGAACTTTGATCTAATGCCTAAATTCATTTTTCAAATTTATCAACTTCAACACATGTCGGCCAGTTGGTTTGGAGTGACCCCCTGGTCTGTCAAACAGGGTGAATTTCTCCACACACTTCAATCCTTAGCCTGGTAACCTCACTCAGTATCCAATCTTATCTCCACCTTATTGCTTAAGTTTTTCCTGGATATTACGGTTAGCTCTTCCTATTGGATGTCCATTTTCCCTGATACCCACTTTATTGAGAACGTATTTGGATGGATCTCTAGTTGTACACCACTAATGATAAACTCCATCTCACCCGGTTCTATATTTTGCATAATATTTATCTTACTCCCTCTAAATTGGGAAGCTGCCCTCCTCTACATGTACCAGGTGTGAGTTAGGGACCGGGTCTTTGTTCCACATAAATTGGGATTGTCCCAAAATTGCTCCTCTTTGGGAGAAGATTAGGCAAATGGCAGATCCCTTACTAGGTCTGAATAACCTCTTCACCCCCGAAATTTGTGTAGTGAGGGACTATTCACACATTGGGGTTAAAGAATGTAGGCATCACATGGCTTTAATATCCCTGTCAGTAAAGCATGTGTTACTGCAGCATTGGAAGGACCAGATGGTCATTTCTTACATGAAGTGGCTAAACTAACTCCTATCCAATCTCTGTCTAGAAAAGATGATAGCCAGTCTCCGTGGTTGGGTGGCTGGCTATACTACGAAACGGAGCAAGCTGCATACTTTGTTTTTGCTTTCAAGTGGCCCTTGAGTGGAGGGGTGGATCATAGTCTAAATTGCTATTTGTCGCCAAATTTCTTTTTGGTGACTCCTAAGGGAATCTTTAGCCCAAGGCCTGGCTTATGGTTTTTAATGTGTATCTTTACTGCCTGGGCAAGTATACTGTATATGTGTGTGTGTGTGTGTGTGTGTGTGTATATATATATATATATATACACACATATACATATACACACACATATTCTTTGCAAAAAACTTCATTAATGCAACAGTTAGGGTTGTTATTACAGCGACAAAAGCAAGGAAATTCGATGTTAGGGTTTTCAACCCTAAATACGACTTCCCCCCCCACTGCCACACATACACACCGACAGACATACACACAGACAAACACACATACAACTGAGGGGGGGGCAGTACAAGGCAAGACAACCAATCACAAAATACATCATAACACAACAGAAAAAACATACAACTTCTTAAACATACCACAACAGGCATCCACCATCATGTTTGAACAACTGTATCACTTCTGCTGCCATCCCAGTCTCTTGGGTGTGTACACCCACATCCTCTATCTTTTAATCTTAGAAAGCAGTTGTCTGTTCAGGTTTACCACTGGCTATAACACCATGCTAATATACGTAACCCAAGTGTTTAGCATGCCCCTGCATGTATCTGTTTATAACATTGATGTGAAATACCAGTTGGTTATACCAGGATAACATAAGGAGACATTAACACACACAATATGTTGGTGTAAATGCTGTCTCAAGTTATCCATTCATAGCCACATATTCATCTTGGTTGGCAATGTGTGCAAACACTGGTCTGTTGATCTCTGCCACTGCACACAACAGAATTCACATATGCAGTATTCAGTTGCTTCTGGTATCACAGCAGGCATCTGTTGATAAAATGAAAGTTACTTATTATTTGATCATGGTGGAATAACATCAGGGAGATAAACAGACAACAAGCATTGCTCAAAATGCTGTGTGATATTATCTAATCATAAGTCAATAAGTATGAACTTGGTGCCAAGGTCTAGTTTTGCTATGTTGGGGTAACATCAGGAAGCATTAACACACACAGCAAAGGGTGGTATAAATGCTCTCCCAAAGTACCTGTTCATAAGTGCACGCTCATCTTGCTTCTTTAAAGTTAAAATGCAGTTGTCCATTCAGGTTTAACACTGGCTGCAGTACCATTCCCATTTACAGTACTCAGGTGTTTACCATGTTGCTGCATACTTCTGTTCATAATATTGATCTGAAACACCGTTTGGTTATACCAGGGTAACATCACTAGACATTAACACACACAAAAGTGTGGTATAAATGCTGTCTCATGTCATCCATTGATAACCACATACTCATCTTGGTTGTCAATGTGTACAAACACTTGTCTGTTCATCTTCACTACTATCCACAGCAGAAATACACATATGCAGTACTCAGTTGCTTCTGTTGTCACTGCAGGACTCTGTTGATAACATAAAACTCAAATAGTATTTGGTTATGGTGCTATACTATAAGGGGGCATAAACAGACTGCAAGTGGTACAGAAAATGCTGTCTGTTGTTATACAGTCATAAGTACATGAGTGGGAGCATGGCGTCCAGGAGTATTTTTTTATGTCTGGGTAACATCAGACCACATGAAGACACACTAAAGGCTGGTGTGAATGGTGACTCATGGTGTACGTGATTAACCACATACTCATCTTGGTTTTTCTTCTCAGAAAGCAGTTGGCCATTCATGTTTACCTGTGGTTACAACACCTTACATATATGCAGTAGTCAAGTGCTTACCATTTCACTGCATGCATTTGTTAATAATAATAAAGTTAAATAGTATTTGGTTATATCAGGGGTAGCATCAGGAAGCATTAACACACACTAAAGGGTGGTGTAAATGCTGTCTGATGTTATCTGGTCATAACCAAATAGGCATCTCGGTTGTTAATCTGTTAAAGCATGTCTGTCCATGTCAACCACTGCCCAACAATGGCATATAGATTTCATGCAGTAACCATCTCACATGCTTGAAGAAGATGTGGTGTACTCACCCAAGAGACTGGGATGGCAGCAGAAGTAATACAGTTATTGAAACATGATGATGGATGCCTGTTGTGGTATGTTTAAGAAGTTGTATGTTATTTCTGTTGCATTATGGTGTGTTTTGTGATTGGTTGTCTTACCTTGTACCACCCCCCCAGTTGTATGTGTGTTTTGTGTGTGTTTATGTGTGTTTTTGTCTATGTGTATGTGTGGCAGTGGTGAGGGATGGGAGTCATAGTTAGGGTTGAAAACCCTAATGTCGAATTTCCTTGCTTTTGTCACTGTAGTAACAACCCTTACTGTTGCATTAATGAAGTTTTTTGCAAAGAATTTCCCTTCTTTTTTTAATAATGTAATAAAGCTAAAAAATACACACCTACCAAGCTGTTATGTTTTCAGTGAAAACCTACAACATAGTAGAATGACATTGTAACATGCCTCATACAGGTGTCTCTTAATTGGCATAGATAGCTGACGTTATTACCTTGAAGTATAGTTCATAAAGACATGGATATGTACTCATAGAAACATAGAAACATAGAAACATAGAAGTTGACTGCAGATAAGGACCGCAAGGCCCATCCAGTCTGCCCATTTCTTTTTCTACCTTATAAATGTGCCATCGGCCTTTGCTATGTCAGTGACCTATCTATTCATAGTCATTTGTATTGCTCCCTTATGCCTATCCCATGCCTGTTTGAAGCCCTGCACTGTATTCATAGCCACTACTTCTTGTGGTAAGCCATTCCATGCATCTACCACCCTTTCTATGAAAAAGAATTTCCTCACATTCCCCCTTAATCGGCCTCCCTCTAATCTCATGCTGTGTCCTCTTGTCCTGCTATTTTTCTTATATTTAAACATGTTAGACTCTTTCACCTTGTTTATGCCCTTAAGGTGTTTAAATGTCTCGATCATATCACTCTCTCCCTCCTTTGCTCAAGGGTATACATATTGAGCTCCGTTAATCTGTCCTCATATGTCTTCTGATGCAGTCCCTGCACCATTTTGGTTGCCCTTCTCTGGACTGCCTCAATTTGGTTAATGTCCTTGTGAAGGTGTGGCCTCCAATACTGCACGCAGTACTCCAGATGGGGCCTAACCAATGTCTTGTACAGAGGGATTATTACCTCCCTCTTACGACTTGTGATACCCCTACTAATACACCCTAACACCCCCCTAGCCTTACCTCATAGGGTCAGTACATTGATTTTGATATACTTTTAAAGTTCAATCATATGACATTGACATACAGTTTCAAGAAGAACCACAGGCACAATAAATACATTTAAAAAAATATGTAATTAAGAATTTAGTGCCAATTGTATTAGAAACAAGGCCGCATTGCACAGCTTACTCAGTGTCATAGAACATCTGTGAAAACTGAATCACAGAACAATAGCAAAAAAAGACGTATCAAAGTCATATGAAACTAAACAAGTCAATGTTCCTGGGGTGGGCAAAAAACAAATGTGTTAAACAATTATGGAAAGCTATGGACACCAAAAGAGCAAATGATAACATTGCTGCAGTAGTGCAGACCTATGTTAGAATATCTTAACACTGTGTGCATCAGGAAAAATTCCTATCCAACCCCTTAATATGGGCGATCAGAGAAGCATCAGGAACATACCTTAGACTAATATTGAGTACGGTGTGTGATTAACAATAGTAGTCTCTCAACAATAACAACTAAAAACTGAGCATACATAATGAAGAATTAACAAACAGTTACATAATTGTAACGGTATTAACAGAATTATAAAATTCAACAGTTTAAATCATTTATCTTACAAATCACACTGTTGCATATAAAATCTTAGTAAGATAATCTAAGGGCTTAAATCCTGAAAATTCATACAGTAATACCTAGTTGCCTAGTCATTAACTATCGTAAATAATGATAAATTGCTAAAACATCTATATTTGTAATAATCATAAACTGTCTATGTAAATCTAAATGCCTTCTAATGCATAAATATACACAGCTAAAAATCAGAGTGATGTACAAGTCAATTATGTCTTAATGTTTACAAACTTTTAAAGCTCTGTTGCCACCGCACACAAAATCTATGTATCTCAATATCTATATATATATATATATATAATAATACTTTAAAGTCTTACAACATCTTACTATGTAAATAATATTTACATTAAGTATCCCTGTACACATTATCATTAATTACAGTGTAGTGTTTTTTTAATTCAATAAACTTTATTTAAATTTTTCAGTTTGTTTACAAAATCAATTGCAAGAAAAGAAAACAGTCAGCATCGGACGTTAACATTTAGATACATTTGTGAGACTGTATGTCAGGCTTAGTCATGTCTAACACAAACCCCCTGATGTAAGAATCCGGTAAAGTAAAACAAACACAACTAAAATAAAAACAGTCCCAAATTAAATCTTTAGTAATCCCCCCTCCTTTTAAAAGACATTGAGTGTTTAGGCTCATCTCACGACAAATAAAAGAATAATCAGTGCCAGTTCAAGTGTGGAAGTTACATTTGTGAGGGTTTCCATGCAGATAAAAAAGTGTCCAAAGCACCCCATTTGTCTAAATAATGTGGCAAACTATTGCACATCCTGGCAATATGTTTTTCTAACTGAAGGGCCAATAACATTTCTCTATGCCATTCCAGTAGTGTAGGCAAAGAGCCATCTATCCAGTGCCTCATAATTACAAGTTTGGCAACAGCAGCTATTAGGGCTATGAAGAGTTTCTTGGATTTTAGAGTATCTATGGGATAGTGATTGAGCAAGCAGATTTCTGGCAGGAATAAGGGATCTAATTCTAATAGAGGATCTAACAACTTCTGGATATTATGCCAAAGTACTTGAATTTTAGGGCATGCCCATAACATATGATAGAGATCTCCATTAAATACTAAACAACGGGGACACTGAGAGAAGGGAAGTTTCCCAATCTTATGGAGTTTCTGGGGGGTAAAATAGAGATTATGCATAATGTTAAATTGTGTAAGACGTAGTCGATCTTGTTTGACAAACCTGTATAAATTAATCCAGGTTCACTGCCAGAAGTCCACCTCAGGTGGGAGACATAATTTATGGACCCAGTAATAGCATATGCCTTTAGGTAATTGGGTATCCAGGACCTGCAGTTCTTTATAGACTTTAGAAATTGGGTGCGATTGACCCACTATGTCTAAAAGTGAGGATAGGTCAGCGTTGGGAGAATGGAGTTTCCCCATTGTAGCTAAAAAGGAGACTACTGTATGTCTAACCTGCCAGAATTTAAAGGGGCAATCCTCAAGATCGGGGAAGTTTTGCAGGAACTGAGTATGTGATAACACTTTACCATTAGGAGCAATATCCACAAGTCTCTTCCCCAAAAGAGAGGGCCAAAATGCTACTGGAATGGGCCATTGCTGAAGTTTAAAGTGCGGGTTATTTAAAAGTGGCTGCTCCCCGGCTACATGCCAGTTTGAATTCAAATAGAATTGCATTTGATGTAAAGCTTGCAATGACCATCACATTAGATTTTTCCAGAGATCTCTGGGGATATGTTTCAGGGAGGAGTATATGAGTGCAGGTAGGGAGCATAAAGTTTTAGATGCTAGGATTTTATTGATATCTAACCAGGAAGGGGAATATGACCCTGTGCGTTCTCCATGTGATAAGGGCGTCCACTGTGCTAACTTAATGAGATGGATGGTACTATAATAAATGAGGAAGGATGGCAGAGAGAGACCCCCTTTAGATTTTGGCACAGTTAATTTTTTATATGCCCTACAAACTGTTTTATCTTTCCAAATATATTTAATGAGTAATTTCCGGAGAGAGAGACAGAAACCATGATTTGGAGAAATATGGAGCTAACATATTTAGGGGGTATAAAATTTGGGCCAGCACATTCATCTTGACGGTGCTGATCCTTTCCCATAGTGATATAGGTAAAGCACTCCACCTCTCCAGATCAAGTTGTATAATCTGAATTAATTTAGTGAAGTTCTCTTTAATAATCGTGGGAAATTCTTTGGAGATTTTAATGCCCAAGTATGTCAAAGTTTTGGATTCCCAATTTAATCCGAATTTTTCCACATCTGCACGCATAAGTTTATTGTTTAGGGGAAAAATATTGGATTTTGCTAGATTGAGTTTGTAATAAGATACCTTGGCGAAGGACTCGATCTCTTGTAACAGGATTGGTATACTGTCAACAGGGGTTTCTATATGTAACAGTAGATCATCGGCGTAAGCTGATAAAAGGTGTTGTTGTGTTCCTATGTGGATTCTCTGCAGATTTGGTGTTGTGAGCAATCTTCTTATGAAGGGTTCCAAATAAAGGTTAAAAAGAAGGGGAGAGAGGGGACAGCCTTGCCTGGTACCCCGGCGCAGTGGGAATGGTTTGAAGAGGTAGCCATTGTACCAAACACGGGCTGTGGGAGACGTGTATAACAATTTGACCCAAGCAACAAATGACTGCGGAAAGCCAAAATGCAATAAAGCCATAAAGAGGAAGTGCCACGAGATGCGGTCGAATGCTTTCTCCGCGTCTAGGGTAATGAGGGAAGTTGAAATGGTTGAATTACTGGTTAGGGAAAGGAGGTGTAACAGGCGACTCATATGATCAGCCGAGGATCTACCTGACATAAAACCCACCTGTTCTTTAGTAATGAGGGCGTCTAATAAGGGTCCCATGCAACTGGCTAATACTTTAGCCAAAATGTTGACATGTACATTGAGTAAAGAAATGGGACAATAATTTTCAGTATAGTGGGGATCCCGACCCGGCTTGGGGATTATGGTGATCAAAGCCTCAAGAAATGTGCAGTCAGCAATGCCATTTTCATACCAGACATTAAAGACATTTGTCAAAATAGGGGGGAATACCACAATGTAGAGTTTATATAGATTAGCCGGTAGGCCATCTGGACCAGGTGATTTATCTTCTATGGGGAGTTCTTTAATCACTTGCTCAACTTCCCATTCTTGAATAAGAGAACTCAAGAAAGGGATCTTATTTGTGGGCAAAGTTGGGAGAGTCAGTTGATCAAAATAATTTTGAATTTGCTGTTCAGCTGGGATCTCTTCTTCTGATACATTATACAGATCTCCGCAGTATTGTGCAAAACCTGAGACTATCTCTCTCAGATTAGTAACTAGTGGGCCATCTCTTGTAAGATATAACCAGGTACCTGTTGAGTACATTCGGTCTGTTTGATACTTCCAGCTCATTCCCCGGACTCTAGATATTTAATTTTGGTTCTTTTTAAGGAAAGTTCAGCTTTTTGGGACATAAGATCAGAGAATTGGGAGTGGAGCAACTGTAGCTTAATCCAATCAGCTTCTAGGCAATGTTGACTGATAGAAATTTCCAAGGATTTAATATCCTGAAGTAGTTTTTCTGTCTGAATTTTAAATTTCTTAGCTCTGGTAGAGGCTAGATGTATATATTCCCCCCTCAATGCACATTTTAAGGCTGACCAGACTAACGCAGTGCAGGGAACTGAGCCAGCATTATACTCTAGGAAGGATGTAATAAAGTTTTTAAGGTGGGTTTTGGTTGTGGGGTTTTGGAGTAGTTGAATATTTAATCGCCAGAGTGAGTCTCTTTTAATCCCAGGTCCCAGAATACATGCAGAGGAAACAGGGGAATGATCAGATATAACCCGTGAGTGAATTGTTGCACCCAATATACCTGGTAGAATGTGAGAACTAGTCAGAAAATAATCTATACACGAGCATGTACTGTGGGGAAAAGAAAAAAAGTATATTGTTTTTCAGTAGGGTTCAGTAGTCTCCAGATATCAAGTTGATTTAATCCGTTCATAAATTCTTTTAGGGCTCTCTGTGCAGGCAAAAGACCAGACCGTTTAGAATCTGATCTATCTAGTAAAAGTTGAGGGGTAATATTCCAGTCACCTCCTATAACAGTTGTTCGTGGTGAACTGGAGGAGGCCAGTTCTGTTAGATTTGCAAACATTTTTGGGGAGTTTATGTTTGGGCCGTATATAGAGCCAATTGTAATTTGGTGGGCACCCAGGACACCCTGGAGTAGTAGGTAGCATCCCTGGCTGTTCCAGAGCTCACGTGTCAATTGAAAGGGAACATTTTTATGAAATAAAATTACAACTCCCCCCTGGTTAGTGGATGCCCCTGCTCCAAAGGCTTGTCCTACCCATCCTCTGCGTAGGAGGAGAACATCCTCTCTTTTGAGGTGGGTTTCCTGCAGGCAAGCAATGCTTACTTTGAGATTCCATAGGTGCTTAAGGATAACCTGCTGTTTACATGTATCCCTGGCACCTTTCACATTCCAGCTTAAGAATATATATGGACCAGACATTCTTAATTAGTTAAGTGGTGATATGGAACGATTTATAAGTAGTAGTAAGTATGTGCACCAAATGTCTTTTTCTAGTTCAAGTAGAAAAGATAATCCAGTAATCTTTTGACCCTCCTCCCACCCTCAAAACCCCAAAAATCCCTTGTTAACTACCCCAGTTCTAGAAACTGTACCACTAAATTTAATCTGTCAGGTGATGTTATAAAGCAAACTTATAGGCAACAATTCCCTTTGCAACCCCTTCCTCGCCCTCCGTCTTTTAACAAGTGAATATACAGTCTTGAGAGAAAGATAATGAAAAAAAGGTAGAAATAAATTAATGAATTGCTGTAAGTAGTAGAATTTAACTTATCTGAACTATTTCTCTTTCTTAATGAGGACATCTCTTGGTGATAACGGACAATCTATCGTTCTATGTCCTGATATATGCCGATATATCAAAAAGAAAATGAAGAAAATGGTTCTAAAGTAATACCACTACGAACAAGTAGGTGAGTCTCTAAACATGGCTTGTTAATTCACAAGCAGTCTCTGGGATCAGTCGTCGTTCATTTTTGTGGTGGACAGTCCACAAAGCTAAACATGAAATTGTATTAGTGTGAAGTCTTTTCCTGCAAAAAGCAAAGTCCGTAGGGTAGATGATAATGAGGTCCATCCAATTCAGGCGAAGAAGGAGACTAGATAGCAATGTGGATCATCAGCAATATTACCACGCTGGAATCATTGTAAAGACCTGGTAGCATTGGCACTAAAAAGCTGCCACTACCGCCACTTAACTGAATTGAATAACCATTTTGCTACGGGAGAAGGAATCATCTGAACAGGTCCGGTAGTGCATTTTTCAGCTCAGACAAGGCCTGATTTTGTGTTTCATAGGTCTATCACTGGTCCCCCAGCCTAACTTGTAGAATAGCAGGATATCGGACATGAAATGACTTGCCAGCTGCGATTAGTTTTGAGACAATCGGATGTAATTCTTGACGTCTCAACCTGACCGATTGGGGCAAATCTTGAGCTATGCTCACTCGTTTTCCTTCCCATAAGACCTCCTGTAGAGTTTTCACACGGGCCAATATGTGCTGCTTGTCTAAGAAATTAAGTAGTTTATAAATAAAGGGCCTGAGTGGAGAACTAGCTGGTAGAGGCAGACGGAGCGCCCGTGAGCTCTCTCTACTACATAAGTAGTACTGTTTGGAGAAGGGCCTGCTATTTTCTTGCAAAATTTCTGGAGGAAGAGAATAGGTGAAGCGCCCTCTTCATGTTCTGGGATACCAATCACCAGGAGATTATTCCTGCGACTTCTCCCCTCCAGATGTTCAAGATTCTCCTCCAATTTTTAAGTCTCCATTGTACTAGGGTTTGATCTATGGATGACTTATCTTGTTTTTTTTCCAAGGAAATTAGGCGAGCTTCTGAGTCGCTGACTCACTTTGCAAGGGCAGCCGTAGCTATTTTAATTTCATGCAGTTGTTCTGTGATGTTAGATATTGATTCTTGCATTGGCTTCATAATTTCCAGAAAACATTCTTCAGTTAATGGATTGGTCCCAGTAGTAGCTTTCGGCGTTTGCTGCTTAAGCTGCTTTGGGCCTTGTCCTTTTCAGGAGACGGTGGCGGAGAGTGTCTTGGTGGCGCTTTGTGCATGTAAACTTCCATAATTGGAAGTTATTAGAAGCCAGCAGGTATTTAGACATTGGATCAGAAAAAAAAGTACCTGCAAAGTCCTCAGAGGGAGTGATTTAGCAGTGGGTTATTGCGGGCTCGGAACGGAGCGAAGGGAGTCTGCTGCTTGCTGTCCAGGCTGTCATCACATGACCCTCACAGTGTAGTGTTTTAAAAAGTAGTACAAACATGGCAGAAAGCATAATACAGTAGTCAGAGTGAATGTTACGTGGATAGCAATGACACACATGCTGTGCACATAGAATATTAGCAACAGCTGCACACTGTGCTCATAAAGCATTGAACAGCAGTACATGTTCAAAACCATGCACAAGCAAAGTGTCATTTTTTTTGCACAATCTCAAATCTGGCATGAACAAGTAAGATTTACAAGACATATGTAGTGCAGTATGACCCCAGACCATTGGCAAACAGAAGATTGTAGCTACATTTGTCTTTGCATGTGAGGTGCACAGTATTGCCATGCAGTGGCCTGACAGATATCAAACCATATTCTATGTTACATTTTGCAGGAATGCATTAATAAACTGATCAGCACAGCACAATGGCATGGTGCAACTGCATCAATACAGAGGTATTACTAGTGATCCACAGTGAAAACAAAAATAGCTTAAATGTGACCAAGCATACTGCCCACACCGATTAAGGCCCACTTGGGTTGTATTGATGCCAAGATCACAACTACACATACTTTAACTGTAGTCATCATGAATACCTGCACCTACATACACACTCACTGCAATTTTTCATAAACATACATGAATGCACCTGCACTTGGATACCAAAGGTTGCATGCAACAGTCTATGGACTGCAATAGTGTATGAAACATAAATGGTAAATATTACCATGCTCTATTCTTCAGCCACATGAAGTTTGTTGTAATTCTTAAGAACCGTGACATAAGCATCTTTTAGGTTTTGAGGCAATCTCTGTTTAAAAGAGCTCATGTAATCATCGCATTCCATCCACCCATTGCTGTACCTCAGCCATGCAGCATAATGGCCTGAATGGACAGAGACTCCATGGTGGAATATAATAGCCTGAGTATCAAAACATGCTCCCATGAGAATTGTGCTCTTCCAGCTACAAAATCTGTGATCGGTTTGTCAACTCGTAGTCCATGTGCATCAAACCTTTGCAAGACTAGAAGCAGATACTGAGAAGATGTTCTAAGTCGTATGGACTGAACACACACTCTCCTCCCAACAGGCTACACCTCCACCCACACTCTACAGTCTTCAGCAGCTGTCTGAATTTAAAGGAATTAACCTGTGGAACATACAGTGAAATCCACAACATATTTTGTGTGACTTCCTTCTGTGTATGTCGGCAAGACAAGCAACCGTACTTTGTGACATAAGTAACAGTAAAGTACTGTCGCATTGGAATGCTATCAGACTCCAAGCTGTTTATGATTGCCATCATGAACTCAGTCACATCTTGTTGAATGTTGTTGGAGAATGATTGATGCCCTTGATATCCACCCAAGACATTGTGTTAGGGTGTCAGAGTCTGTATCGTATTGTCATGCTTTTCACTACCATTAATAACTTCATTAGTGACTGACAAAATGGTGTGTCACAAGAAGACTGGATAGTGCTCACAAAGTGAGATGCATGCAGAAATGTTTGGATTGCAGAGTTAACATAACAGTTAACTCCACTGCTGTTGTCAAAAGCTGGGTCAACAGCCATACCAAGTGCCTTCTTACATGGTGGAGAGTCACTCTGTTGTTGACATTTAGAACCCTTCTTTGTGCTGTCAACACTCAAACTCGGTCTATCCGTTTGGTACCTCTTTTTTTATGCTGGAAGTTGTCACTGTAGCATCAGTCCATAGCCCATACATAGGCAGTGGTATGAGATGCAACTGTGGCTGGTATAGAGTACGTAGTCTGTTGTACTCAGCAACACATTGTCTGTCAGCATGCACCTCGTGTAGTACCATATTGATGATATGCAACCCAGGCAAAGTGCGTACACGTGAAAGTGCAACATAGCTCATTCCATCCTTAAAGATGCCTGTGCCTATGTCAACCATTGCCGAGTCCAAACTAAGCTCTTGTGACTTGTGGATGGACACTGCGTATGCAACACACACAGGAAACTGTTTCCTTGTCACATATATGTCTTTCATGAGCTGAAACTTGACAGTAGTCCTAGAAATAGGTAAGGGCTGCTCAATGTTGTCAAACTTCACCACAAGTGCGTCAATGAATGTCTTTTGGATATTGAATTCAAGGTCAACAATATGTCCCAGTGCACCATTTACCATGCCGTGTTCTATGTCAAGGTTCTGGCACAGCATAAGTGCATTCATGCACACAGTTAGAACTGCTTCTATCCCTGCTGTACGTGACACATCTGACTTTAGCTCTGACAAACGCTCTGTCAGTTTTGCTGCTAGATTCCGTCTCAAGACTGCACCATCAACATTGTCAACAGCATGCAGAGCAATGAGCTTTTGAACCTGTCCCTGCAATACAATGCTGTTGAACTCAGCACACTGCTTCAATCGAGGCACGAGACACACAATTGGAGCAGATTCTGAGTAGACAGAAGTGAAGACATCACACGCTGCTGTCAGTGAATTGCACTCAGTGCTGATACATCATGTCCTCAACAGAGCAATATTTTGCTCTGACAACAATCCAGTTCGAGCCTGATCCAAAAGTATTCTGTACCCAAGATCACGACTCTGCCACATATTTTTCTACAGCTCCCAAAGATTGATTCCTCCAGTGCATTCAATGTTTTTTTTTTGCTTCTTTCACAGTCAGTGCTCTGAAGACAAGCTGTCCATTCATGGGTGCAAGTTGTAGGTGGTAACCAAACACAATAACACTCTTACCACCAAATGGCTGACTATCATCAGTGCCAAGTATCTCTTGGAGATGAAGATGTATGCATGCCAGCATGACAGCCAATACCATACTAATTTAATCAATGATGAGTACCTTCATCTTGACAAACATTGGCCACAGCTCAGATGCCACCTCACGGGAGAGTTTATGGTACCCTCCTGTTTTGCCATGCTCCACAGGTGACATGAAGGCCTGTGTAGAGTCACAATGCCAATGTTGTATGCTGCCAATCTGGTTGGAGCAGTAACAGCCACTGACTTCACTTCTCCTGTATGCCTCCTTATCTCTGCTGTTGTAGCTTCAATAACAAAACTCTTCCCTGTTCCAGCAGAACCACTGACAAACAGTAACAGAGGCTCATAGTTTGTACATGTGCATTGCTTCCTCTCATGATGGATACCATGTCTGATATTTCACTGACAGCATCATATGCAGCATATTGCTGCATACTGAGCTGATCAATCAGTGCACTTGGATTGCCTGCAAGATAAGAAGAATGTTGCATAACACTTTCAACTTCACTTATGAGAACCACAGGATCTTTCACTAGTAGTGGAGCACCTAGAGTACCCTCTCCCTCAGGATCCATGTTTTCCTGAGAATATTCTGGGGTATCTTCCTCAAGGTTCTTCTTAGCTTGTTCCATCTGCTCCTTCTCTAATTCCAATCTACTGATGTATTTCTCAGACTGTGGACTCTTGAAGGTTTCATACATCAGGCAGAACTGTTCTTCATATGTGTCACAGTCTCCTTTTAGTGTGGACTCATTCCTCCATGGTTTAAATAGAAACATTAGCGCAAAGTAACAATGCTCTTTGCTGTTTGTGGTAGAGAGACTCAATTTGCAGTGGTCAATGAACAATGGCTTCTTCCTTTTAACAAGACAGCCATCAAAACCTCTGACTTTGTAGATGTAGTGAGTCTCATCTGGTGACACATCTGTCTTGTACTTATACCACTGAGCCAAATGGTACAGCCACATGTCATCCATTGCATCTGACCGGTTGGGGTAGTAGGTGTCAATGAGATTATTCTTCAAAATACTCTTTGATGAAGGATGGTGCATGGCCAATTCTTCAATCTCATCATGAGATTTCAATACATGCTTTCATTTCTCTTTGTAGTTCACATTGAGAAACTGTACATCAGACTTCCGTACAAGTATGTCCCAATCAAATGATCACTGGCCTCATACGCTCCACACTCCCTGTGAGACAGTGTCTTCAATCCCAATGACCAGAGTTATGAACTCAATGATTGATTAGATGCTGCAATGTCTTCCCAAAGCTCAAGCAAACTTGTCTGCTCATGTTTAGTGATGTACGATGTGACATACCGCACAAGAGGCAGAGAGCTATCAGTAACAAATTGCACATCAATGTTTGCTTGCCACATGAGGAGAACAGTAGGATTGTAATCATTAATGAACACCTCATTCTTCTATCGGGGTAACTCATACACCCCCTTCATGGACTTTGCCTTGAGATGGTGATGCATAGCTGAAAACAAGTCATTCGTACGTCCTTGCTGGCAGACACATCTCAGAAAGCCAAATCGACACCTGGTGTACTACTGATTGCAGCTCTTCACTGGGCAGTGACAGTACTTTCCACAAAGATGTCGCTGAAATTTTTGCACCAGCTTCCACAGTGTTGGGCTATCACACTTATCAGGGATGTGACAAGTTACATAGTGTGTGATGAAGTTCAGCACCTCAGCTGAGTCATTATCACCATTAGGAGGAGCATTTTTGTTTCACAACAGCATATGAATGTGTGGCGTACCTCGTGCTTGATATTCCGTCCTCCAAAAGTAGTGTTTAACTAAGCCAAGAGGAGGATTTTCCTTAGACAAAATAAATGTCAGACTCTCATGGAAGCGATGGTGACAATGCCATGATACTGAAACTGGATCAAGTGAGCACATCTCACCAAGTGTCATTGATGATATGCCATCATCAGAGCTGGACCATCTCAACAGGTCAATCAACTCATCCCAACTGTACTCCACACAGCTCAGAGTTACAAAACCAAGAGTCTGCACCATACTCACGCAGCAAGGTCATAACTTCCGAGTGCCTACAATACCAGTATGTAGATTTGACAAGAGAGATGTCAAATTCACCTGCAGTGTTTCGTCCTTTTCTGCCAGGCGATGCAGATACTGAGCTGCTGTCATACCCTCCAATGGGTTAGCCAGTCGAAGTGTATGAGCAATTGATGCTAAGAGCAAACTGAGTTCACTCTCCCACAGCAGGTGGAACAAGTATTGCATGTTCCTATGAAATTTGCCATCCTTGTTCAACACTCTTGATGTGCGGTATTCAACACCAGGAACACGAACTTCGCGTTGATCCAGACGACGTTCTGTTCCTTTTGGGAACAAATCTGGAGAGCACTGAGCTTCAGGTTGTTCCTCCCATGTGCTGACAGGACTACCTTCAATCTGTTGCATCTGATACAAGTCAGTGTTATCACCAACAGGATCTCTACCATGCAGAGGGTGAATTGTGTATTGTTCATACACATGTTCATGAGTTAAGACATCAACCTTCTCAGTCATTGGCTTGGCAGTGTCTACCAGTCCAAACTGACCAGTCAGATCTGACAGTTCATGAATGTCAAGGTCAGCACAGAAAGGATTATCGCTCTTCAGATATTGCAGAGCACTTTTTACTTTCTGAACATTGACCACATCTTGCCAAATAACCTTGGACTTTGTAGGTACACCATTCACCAGTATCATCATGCTGTTTTCCTTTGAGACTGTCTGCACATTCTCTTTCAGTGGAAGAGGTAAATACATAACTGCCCCCTTGAGAGACTTCCAAGTTCTTTCTGGGGTACCTTGCGACTCTTAGTATTGAGTCGCAGAATGGTCTGAAACAGTTTCATGGTCTGTATCAATATCCGTTCAAACATATTCAATGCAGCAATCTCACTTGGTGTGTCATCAGCCACCGTGTTGTTTAAAACAGATCTGGCTGGCAGACTATTACTTTTCACCTTTGACAAACACTGCTGACACATAATCACTACTGGCTCCAAATCAAAGTCACTCTTCACCAGTAAAAAGCCAACAATCCTGCCCATGTATCATTGAAAGATCTAATGTTTTCAAGATTAACTGTCACAGACTGTGAGCTATAAAGCAATATGTGACGTGAGACACAAACAGAGTCAAACTTCTCTCCCTCAGCCATCTCAAACTTGGTGAGTGGCTTGCCGAATGTTTTCAGTATGTCAGATTCAGGCAGACTGACACTGCAAGATATTGTGGCAGAAGCGTTGTCACAGACTGTGTCAAGATGGTTACCAGCATGCTGCACATCTTGTATTACAAGTTTTGCAGCCTTCATATTTCTTGCTGACAATGACTCATCAAGCTGTTTGTATAGTGAAACAGCTTTTCTGACCTGGTATATTTTTTGTACAAAACTGAGCATGGCAGGATTATGCACAGCAACCATGCACATGTGATGAAAGACACTTGTGCAAACACCACTGCCTAAGCAAGTTAAAGAGTGCCCCAACAATCCCTTATGCTTGTGAATTTCACAGAGATCAGTCAAATGTAATAAATCACATCTCTGTTTCTTCTTACTAGCCAGAAACATTTGCACAAAATCGGCAATGGCATCAAATGATAACTGACACAGATTGCAAGTGTCATCACGTGTCCATGATGCACATGATCTGTTTACTGTACCAATGTCTGAGTCATTCTCATCATCTGAGACACTTGTTACTTCTGAATGTGTGACCTGTAATGCATGAGAAGCTTTTCC
Organism: Neoceratodus forsteri; assembly: GCA_016271365.2. Lineage (NCBI taxonomy): Eukaryota > Metazoa > Chordata > Ceratodontiformes > Ceratodontidae > Neoceratodus > Neoceratodus forsteri. The sequence goes on from JADMNL010000027.1 coordinate 49,196,064, forward strand.
AGCCTCATCAACAGAGATAACAAGCTCTTTGGAAACTGGTGTATATGACTCCTCTCAAACAGAAAGCCTCTGAGTGCACTTTGTGTAGCCATATGCATTAAAATACATCACAAAAGTTGTCTCTGTTGAGACACTCAACATGCATTAGTCTGTCATAAACTGACTGCACAGTTCCAGTGAAGTGTTCAGTATCTTTTCACAAACATGAAAGAACAGCAAGGGCCATGTTCACAAATCTGCGAACTCGGAGTCGTAACTTCATCAAAAGCAATTTACTCTTGAGACTTTTGCCTTGACGTCTCATGATGCTTGGAATAATCTGTTCAACTTTAGCTTTGGAAGCAAGTTTTCAGAAAAATTTCAACTTGCTTAGATGGCCACAAGTAGCTGAGCTTCCTTTTAGTTTACGGCTGTGAATACACACATTGTGAGTATACATGCGTGTGGCAGGCCGTGTCTTGACAGGAGTACATGTACTATCCAAATCCGGTGCAATTGAATCACTCAAGCCAATAGAGTGAAGAGTACTACTATTAGTATGCAACACTTTCCTAGTACCACACTTGCGCGAGTTTCCTAAACTTCCTTTTCAATATGTTTTCTACCACCAGTACTCTTCATTGATGTTACCCTCACAGAAACGCAGGTAGTCTGAGAGCCACAGCCGTGGTTCTCTGATGAACCCGACCTGCCAGACTGCCACCCGCAGTCCAGGTCTGAAGCCACCAGCCCCTCACAGAAACGCAGGTACGGACTTGCCCTCAGAGACTGATTACCTCCAGGTAGGGAGCCCTAGCTGCCAATTTTTTTTGCTTTCTTTACATGAGGATAGTTGTAAATCCAGAGTCTTTTACTGCTGTGGCCCACTGGCTGCAGTCAGCCCCCAGGAGCACTCCGATTGGCTTCATATAGCTCTGCACTGTTAATGTTTGACTATATTGTGCTAGATTATGTTTTCTGTTAAAACTGTCTTGTTTGTACTTTATAGCTGAAGTTTTCTGATTTAATGTAAATGCGTGTATTGTGTTCCTTATAAGACCAGTAGCCATCTCAGCTCAGGCCTTTGAAAGACCCCCTTCACCTTTTTACGCTAGTATTGTGTTTTAAATAGCCTTGTTATTGCCCACTCAGTCTTGAAGGCACCTTGCCTAACATTTTGGTCTGCAACAACCCTCCTGTTTAAGCCAGTCTGCATTTCTTTTTAGCTCCATGAGCAGCCCCACCCCCTCTGACTTTCTTATTTAATTCTCCTCTGCCTTCTCCTTCCAGGTAGTCTGAGAGCCACAGCCGTGGTTCTCTGATGAACCCGACCTGCCAAACTGCCACCCACAGTCCAGGTCTGCAGCCACCAGCCCCTCACAGAAACGCAGGTATGGACTTGCCCTCAGAGACTGATTATCTCCAGGAAGGGAGCCCTAGCTGCCAATCCCCCCCCGGTCCTGATTAAATACACATAAACCCCACCCCAGCCTTCTAGCTCACTCCTACTGGCTATTGCCAGCCAAGCCTCATTAGTTATCTAGTCCTTAATTTTTCATTGGTACCCTATCCTCCCACAAGATCCACTCATTTCCTTGGCCTTCTCAAGGAACTGTTGCAAATCCTGTGTTTATTACTGGTAAAAGGAAATATCTTCACGTTAAGAATGCCATCTGCGCCTATCCTTTTCTATAGTTGCCTTATATTACTTTGTTATACTCTACCCAAAATTTCGGTTTGCAACTCGGACAAAGGCCAGTTTCCCTCCTCTATCATCTACCAAGATATTGCCTCCCACATTAGACCATGGCATCCTACATCAGGGACATCTCCTCTTTGGTCATGCCCCTCTTCCCACCAGGCCATAACTATAGAACATGTGCAATTCCCAAGGATGGTGTCGGCTCTATCAGTACTCTATGTTTTATCCCTAGCAAATAGCAATCCTGCCCTTAACACAGCCACTGCTAAACCAATGTATGCTAGAAGGAGTAACAAAAGAATATTTAGCAGGCTAAGACACCACCTTAAAAAACTACTACTGCTTCACCTATTCTGTTTTGGAAATGTTGAATTAAACCAAGGTCCACCTATTTCTCTGGATGCCCCTGTGGACCTCCCTCAATATAAAGGGATTAGCTTTCTCCATATCAATGTCTGTAGTTTGCTAAAGAAAATTGACTCTATACAGACCTGGGCTCTACATGCATCTCCTGATTTCTTCATGATTACTGAATCCTGGCTCACACCCTCGACCCCGGACAAATCTATCAACGTAGCCGGATATATCATCTACCGCTGTGATAGACCGACTAGAGGGGGAGGGGTTGCAATATATGTCAAAAGCAAATTCACAGTCACATTCTTTGACTGTACTTCAAAGGCTAAAGAATTTGAATGCCTTGCTCTAAAATTATCACTTTCCAGCGAGAAATCACTCCTTATGGCAGCATGTTACCAACCACCGTCTTTTGGCTGAGCGCTTCTGCCACACCTTCAAAACCTTCTTGACTCTGCTAATACTGAGTGTATTCTAATGGGGGATTTCAATCTAAATTGGAATGATGACAGCTCTAAGAAATTGAAGGAGCTATGCGATGTTAATGGTCTATTACAAATGGCGACTGCTATAACCAGACCTAACAGAAAAAACCATGAGAGCAGCACCCTCCTGGACCTTATGCTAGTAAACAAACCTCACACTATCTCGCATACTGGAGTATTCTTCAATGATATAAGCAACCATTGCACTACGGCCTGTATCAGACATCCTTCCCAAATGAAAATGGCCTCCAAATTCAAACTGAAAAGATGCCTGAAAAAGTTCTGCCAGTACACTTTCCTGAAAGATCTAAGCAACATTCGTTGGCAGGATTTCTATCTAGTCCCCACCTTTAACGAGGCATTTAACATCTTTCACATCCTCTTACTGGGGCTAATAGACAAACACGCCCCACTAAGACTGATCAAATCAAAAAATAAAACTCCTGGCTGGTTCTCTCCCATCCTGGAAAAGCACTTAGGGATAGGGACTACTGGTGGAAAAAGTGAGGAAATCCACCTGGAGGCTGATTGGTTAGCATTCCGTACCACTAGGAATGCTTGTACCAAGCTAATTAGGTCAGAAAAGCTAGGTACTTCCAAAAGAACTAGAAGACAATAAAAACAACTCTGCCAAATTTTTGGAACATCCTCAAAGAAGTCGAAGGTCAGTCCACTGCAACACCCTTTCCAAACAAAATTGTGTCTGATGGTACCACCTATAGGACAAGCTGATATACAAGAAGAAGCAATGATCACTTTGCCACTGCAGGGCTTGCCTTTGTCACCACACCTATCAGCAAACTTAGCCCGGCAAGAGACTACACTGTTGGCTTCAATAATAATCACAACCATAACCAACCACATCCCACCCCCTTCAGCTTCCTCACAATTACGTTCAAGCAAGTGGAGGACCTCCTCCTTTCTCTGGATACAAAAAAGAGTGCAGCTGCAGATAATATTGAACCTTAATTCCTAAAACTTGGCCATACCTATCTGACCACCCCCATTACACACTTATTCAACACCTCTCTGATTCAAGGTGTGCTACCTGTCTTGTGGAAAACTGCCCACATCCTACCATTATTCAAGACGGGGGATCCGAGTGATCTGAATAATTACCGCCTATTTCTATACTATCCATCCTCTCCAAATTACTTGAAAAAATTGTCAACATCCAACTTAGAGAACATTTAGATTCACAAAAGTTACTAAACCCAGCTCAGTCTGGCTTCAGAGCCAGACACAGTACAGTATCGGCTCTTGCCAAAGTAACTACAGACCGGCAAATGACCTTGGACTCTAAGGAGTATGTATTTGCCCTCTTCCTTGATCTAAGTAAGGCCTTCGATACTGTGTGTAACCCTTCCCACCCCTGTCGTTTTACCAAAATAATGACAGGTGGCATGCTGTTGGCATTTGGCAGCAATACCTGGTGGGGAGCTGTATATCTATGGGTTCGGGGAAGGATGAGGCTACTTGGCACAAGAGGCCTAGGTTTGACTACTCTGCACAGGGGCACCCAAGTAAATCCAACTACAGGAAGCAATAACTGTAATTTCCAGAACCAGAATTGGGATTTTTCAGTGTGGCTTTATTTATTAACTCACTGAACATAAACAAAGCTCTGTATGGTCCCCCACAGGGCTACATAACTGTAATGCAGATTAGAGGTTAAACACAGTGGTCCATTTGAGGAATGAACACTTTACAACAGTTGTCTGGCTTTGGACCCACAGGCACTCAGCCCGGACTTTGCATGTGCATGGATACACAGCCCGACTGGCTGGCTCCCCTGCCGGCCACTCTACTGATGGTCCACTTGGCAGAATGAACCCAAACTCTACTTGGAAAGACATCTCATCAAACAGGAGGCTCCCAAACTTGGCTCCCCACACCACTTGAAGTCTGCGACTCCTAGAGATTTTGTTTCATACTTCCAATTGGAACTCCCATCAAACAGGGAGACTCCATTCTACAAGGAGTAATGTTCCCATCCTGTGGCTCCCACCACTTGAAGTCTCGACTCCTAGAAGATTTTTCAAGTTGCGTCCCGTCTGGGTACCCACCCCATCACTGGCCAAGCGCATGAGGAGAGTGCAAAACAGAAGAAATCCGTAGAGGTGGACTGGTTACTAAAGATGGGGATCTATCCACCTCCAACTCCCACAGCCCATACCGGCCATTTCTCTGAACACACAGAAACTTCAGGACTGTAAAACTGTAGATTGCATGGTGGATGAACTGATGCACCCTCTACTGTGAACTCTAAATCCATTTAAACTTTTAAACTGACTGCTCCATTTTCGTCCTAGTGTATATAGTGCTCCCAACAGCAGTCCCCAATAAAACCATTTGAAACTTGAAACTGAATTGACTGCTCCATTTGTTCGTCCTAGTGTATATAGTGCTCCCAAACAGCAGTCCCAATAAAACCATTTGAAACTTGAAACTGAATTGACTGCTCCATTTGTTCATCCTAGTGTATATAGTGCTCCCAAACAGCAGTCCCCAATAACATTTCCTGACTGAAAAACAGTTGTTTCCCTTAAACTGGAGCCAAACACTCACCCAATCGTTGCAGGGCCCCACAGGCTAAGTCCTTTAACCTTTTCTGTATACCCAAACAGACAAAGTAATTTCAGGCAGCTTCTTTCCTGTGGGAAAGGGGATTGCCCCTGGAACCCACAGGACCTTTTACCCCACCCAGAGGGGAGGGCACTGAGACTGAGGGACGGTCTCCACCACTTGAAGAATGGTGAAACACAGAAAACTTCCTTCTGTGTGAGGCAAAACTCAAAACTACAGTCTGATGCTTCCTTCTTGCTCAAGGACAAATGGAAGACTGGCTTTCAAATTCAAGGTTCTAGAACTACTCTGAGCTGAAGATTCCAAATGTGGCTCATGCAGCTGTAACAATTCTATAATGATGTCATCTCTCCAGTCTCAGCTGTGACTGAGGACAAAGTGAGACAGTGTGAAACCCATTTAACTGGAGTTTCACAATCTGCCTTCCCTGCCTATCACTAGGTCTTACTGGGATTCTAGTAACCCCGGGTAACAAAGGGGTTACACTCGCCCTTGACCAGGAAAATGACTGTCCCCAGTCATTATGCACCGGGCCTTAGGCCATCCCACCCTATGTGCTACCTGCGGAGGGGGGTGATCAGGCCCCCTCCTACCGTGTGCGAGCACAGGTAGGCAACACTAAGGGCCTAGAGGCCTATAGCTGACATTTCAGCCTCTACTCTATCCACTTACTATGGACACCTAGTGGCTCTGGTAGAACCGTCCAGAGCATAACCCTGATAGATCAGCACTGCAATCCCTACGGCCGTTCAGGACCACAGTCTGTCTGTCCCCCAACCTCTAGGGAAACCTATCTGCCTCTACATAACATCCCAAATAAAACAAACCGGGACCTCCCGACCTTTGGCAACCTGCAACTACAACATTAGAAACACAAACAGTACTTTAATTTCTAAACATAAGCACTGAAATGAGGAACTCCGATGAGCCCCTCCTCCTCTTCTTGTCTTCTCTTCTTTCTTCCAGGAACACCTGTAGAAAAGACAAAAAACAACAAAAAACCAAACACCCTAATCTGCATTTATGATCTACCTAAATAACGATGCCTACAACAACAAGAACCACAACCCTTACCATACAGGATAAACAAAACACTAAACAATCCCAAAAAGAAAAAATATATTTTTTTTTAGAAAAGTAGAAAAGACAGTATATACATTAAGTACAGAAATGACATTGATAACAATACACTTTTTTGGGGGGGATGGAATGCCCTAAATGTCCCACTAGTGACTACAAGGCCCAAAGGCCAGTCCATTAAAGAGTCTCTCCTGGGCTGGAGCCCGTGAACATAGTCTTTTAAGGCCATAATCCTGAAGGGAGAGTCTTTACGGACAGTTCTACGCTGTTTGAAGTCTGTAGTGTAAGGTGTGTATTGCAATGTCATAAAGATAGAATAAAAGAGATTTTGACTCACCAGCCTCTTGAAGTATTCGACATCACCAACTTGGTCCTGACGAAGACTCTCCCTGCAGCATTTCTTCTGATACAGCTGGGCGGACATCTTCGGAACCCACAGGTGCACATCTAGAGACAGCTGGGCTGATGTCATAACTGGAGAAAAACATAGAACAGGAACAAAAAAAGAGAAACAGCTGCTCGGGCGTCATCCAATTACCAGGCGATGAACAGAAAACAGCTGGGCTGGTGTCTCTCTGGATCTAAGTCATCAGTGGTACCAGTAGGTGGTTGGTGATTGCAGACAGTTTACTGTAGACTGAAGAATGTGGGCCCTGAATTTTGTTTATTCATTTTGGCAGTTCAATAAAGGTACTTACAGTTCAGATGTGGCAGTATTGACTACCACTGCCGGCTCTCCATTTTGTAGGAAACGACGCCAATTACTGGGAGGTCCTTGCACTGGAGCCAATAGTAGAGTCAGGGGCTTGGTGTACTCCAGCTGGGCACACATATTCACACAGTGGAGACTTCAGCATCCCTCTCAGTCCACAATTCTCACTCTGTCCATAAACAGTGTCCTACCTCTTCCACTGTGTATACTTTTGTGGAACAGTCTATTTTTACATGCTGGTTAGCCCCAGGATGCACATGTTTCATTGCTTCATCCCAGATCCAGGATTTCCTGCAGTTCTCAATCTCCTCCCAGACTCTCCAAGGAAAGGTAGGAAAGGTCATACCAAAGATTTCATTGGCCTTTCTACGAACCAGTCTCTCCTCTTTACTTGCTTTGGTCAATCTGAGACCACTGGCCTGGCTTGGGGGTGGCCAGTCCTGGTTCTGCCAGCTTCGCATCCTCTATGAAATTAAAAATGGATCCCTGACTTCTTTTTCTTCTGGTGAAGCCAGGGCAGTGGCAACACCACCTTCTTGAACACATTCCTCCAAGGCAAGATCTTGAGGCTGTAAAATCCGCTCCTATCTCACAAGACCACTTGAGGTTCTTCCTCATCTTCCTCTTCACTGAGGATCTGAGCCCAAGAGTGAGCAGTAGTTCTCACCCCGAGACTATCCATTCATCACTAGGAGCGGAGGTCGACACCTCCCATTCAAAGGTCTCCCGCATCTCATCTTCACCTTTGAGACTTGGGCTAGGCCCCCCACACAGGGGACTATTGATGCTTTATCTGAACTTGCTTTCTGAGATCCAGCATCCAATGCTTCAATTTCAGACTCAGTCTCTAATTCTGCACTCTCTAACTTTGTATCACACTCCCCCGGGGGACCTTCCTCCACAGGCTCCACCTGATGCTGTGTGCTGCCAACTGCAGATTCTTGAAGTTGTGTCCATGTGGAGCCAAATGATTGGAGGCACTTTATACAAGCCATATTTTGTAGACAACCAGCACAGTGAGGAATCATGAAGACATCCCTTCCAGCACTCAAGCACATCTGGCATACACGCACTGGATAATTAGGAATTGCCACATCAGGAGGGCGTTGCCCTCTATAGCACCGATTTTAAATGTCTCTCAATCTATTTACTGCTGCTGTTACTGCAACCCGGGCATGATCCGGGTAACGAGCTGGTCCTGAGGCCATAACTGCAGAAAAACAAACAAAAGTTCATTGTAACTGAAAGTCCCACTTTAAATGAACACACTCTGTAGCTTTAAAATGGCTCCTCTGCTGCTGTGTTTACTTTACTACCCCACCCTGTAATGGCGGCGCAGCACTCCTGTGCATCAACATTCAGACTTGGGTCAGTTTACGCACTCGATTTACATCAGCTACTAATAACTTTTTGCTTCAAACTGCACAACTTGCTCTTTTCTGGCTGTTCTCACATTTACAGGATTTTCCTTGACTTTTCACATGCTGGCAACATTTATTTAATTAGGGTCCTTTTAAAATTTCAGATTTCAGCACAGGATTGCCTGCTTCTACTAAGCGTTGCACTTGTTTACAACTTCCACAGTCTCTCTCTGACTGCAAACTTTAAACAGGGCTACTTTCATTGCTATGCTCACATTTAATGGCTTTACAGACTTGCACTTGTTAGCAGGATATCCCACAATCGCTACTTGCAAAGCGACTATACAGCTGCACTCACATTTTATATGGCATTACTGAAAATCACTGATTTGAGCAGTTTTAAATCGTTTACTCACTGTTATAGCAGATTGCTGCGATGGAGGAAAACAGCCTGCAGCCAAATTTTGAAGGCCTCAGATTTCAAACGGTGGGCAGTCTCCGCGATCGTAGTATTAATCACACAGTTCACTGATCCATGACCGATAAGCGGGTTGAGCCGATTTTGAACTAGAAAAGTCACTTTTCACTGTTTACAGCCTTTGAACACTTCGCCGAATGCTCCTCCACCGCCAGTACACGCACTACTCTCTGTCTCCTCTCGAATGCTGAAGCAGACACATAAGAGCTGGCTGAGGGGCGGGACTAATGGCAAACTGACCAACCACACGATGCCATGCAAATGAGCCTCTTCTTCCTCACGAGGGCTCCTCTCCTCACAGCGATCGTCGAGCAGGCAAATTTAAACTGAAAAGATGCACTTTTTTGTTTTCAACTGACTCCACGGCTGGAGCCCATTTCGACCATGTAACATTGCCATTAACTCGGCAGTCTCTAGTATTGCACAGAAAGTATTTCCAACGTCCAGGGAATAATTTCTCTGCTGCTACCCCTAGTTTTCCACACTTTCCTTCACAGAACTTTATTTTAAAAGCATTTCAAAAGTAGCAAACTATGTTGATGCAGGACAAGGACACACACTTTGGCTTTACAGCTCCTTGGTAAACAGTTGGCATTTTTAAACAGCAGCACAAGATTCACAGCACACAGCACACACTAGGGAAATTGCTTCAACTTTTTTGGGCTACCAACTGCCAGATAGCCAAAACGCTAGCCTACTTGCCCAAGCACCTTCCTTCCCAAACAAATCCAAAGTGGTGCCTCCATTTTTGTAACCCTCCCCAACCCTGTCGTTTTACCAAAACTATGACAGGTGGCATGCTGTTGGCATTTGGCAGCAATACCTGGTGGGGAGCTGTATATCTATGGCTTTGGGGAAAGATGAGGCTACTTGGCACAAGAGGCCTAGGTTTGACTACTCTGCACAGGGGCACCCAAGTAAATACAACTACAGGAAGCAATAACTGTAATGTCCAGAACCAGAATTGGGATTTTTCAGTGTGGCTTAATTTATTAACTCACTGAACATAAACAAAGCTCTGCATGGTCCCCCACAGGGCTACATAACTGTAATGCAGATTAGAGGTTAAACACAGCGATCCATTTGAGGAATGAACACTTTACAACAGTTGTCTGGCTTTGGACCCACCAGGCACTCAGCCCGGACTTTGCATGCGCATTGGATACACAGTCCGACTGGCCCGGCTCCCCTGCCGGCCACTCTACTGACGGTCCACTTGGCGAATGAACCCAAACTCTACTTGGAAAGACATCCCATCAAACAAGGAGGCTCCCAAACTGTGGCTCCCCACACCACTTGAAGTCTGCGACTCCTAGAGAGATTTTGTTTTCATACTTCCAATTCGAAACTCCCATCAAACAGGGAGACTCCCATTCTACAAGGAGTAATGTTCCCATCCTGTGGCTCCCCACACCACTTGAAGTCTGAGACTCCTAGAGAGATTTTCAAGTTGCGACCCACGTCTGGGTACCCACCCCATCACTGGCCAAGCGCATGAGGCGAGTAGCAAAAACAGAAGAATTCCGTAGAGGTGGACCTGGTTACTAAAGATGGGGATCTATCCACCTCCAACTCCCACAGCCCATACCCGGCCATTTCTCTGAACACACAGAAACTTCAGGACTGTAAAACTGTAGATTGCATGGTGGATGAACTGATGCACCCCCTCTACTGTGAACTCTAAATCCATTTAAACTTTAAACTGACTGCTCCATTTATTCGTCCTAGTGTATATAGTGCTCCCAAACAGCAGTCCCCAATAAAACCATTTGAAACTTGAAACTGAATTGACTGCTCCATTTGTTCGTCCTAGTGTATATAGTGCTCCCAAACAGCAGTCCCCAATAACATTTCCTGACTGAAAAAACAGTTGTTTGCCTCTTAAACTGGAGCCAAACACTCACCCAATCGTTGCAGGGCCCCACAGGCGAAGTCCTTTAACCTTTTCTGTATACCCAAACAGACAAAGTAATTTCAGGCAGCTTCTTTCCTTGGTGGGAAAAGGGGATTGCCCTGGAACCCACAGAGACATTTCCTACCCCGAGGAGGGCACTGAGACTGAGAGGGCGGTCTCCACCACTTGAAGAATGGTGAAACACAGAAAACTTCCTTCTGTGTGGGGCAAAACTCAAAACTACAGTCTGATGCTTCCTTCTTGCTCAAGGACAAACGGAAGGCTGGCTTTTCAAATTCCCAAGGTTCTAGAACTACTCTGAGCTGAAGATTCCAAATGTGGCTCATGCAGCTGTAACAATTCTATAATGATGTCATCTCTCCAGTCTCAGCTGTGACTGAGGACAGAGTGAGACAGTGTGAAACCCATTTAACTGGAGTTTCACAAGCTGCCTTCCCTGCCTACCGCTAGGTCTTACTGGGATTCTAGTAACCCCGGGTAACAAAGGGGTTACATGTGGATCATACCATCATGCTTACTGCACTGAGTAACATTGGACTTGATAGTTCTGCCATTAAATGGTTCACCAGCTACCTAACCAATAGGTTACAACAAGTCAAAGCCATAGGAGATCTGTCCCCACAAAAATCCTTGTTACGAGGAGTCCCACAAGGCTCCATCCTGGGCCCTATCCTCTTTGCAATACACATCAATAATCTGGACTCACAGCTGGGCACAGCAAATGTGCACTTATTCGCAGATGATACTGTACTCTATACCACAAATTCATCCCTGGATCTGGCCCATGAGTGCTTACAGAAAGACTTTGTCACCCTCCAATACAACCTTCTCACTCATAAGCTCCTCCTCAATGCCAAAAAGACTAAAGCAATGATTCTCTCACCAAAGTCTACTTCCGGATGTCCACATATCACATAGATCCAAACACTCTTAGATGAACCCCTTGAAGTAGTAGATACCTTTAAATACCTAGGGTTCTGGCTGGATAACAAGCTCAACTTTCTGTGCCTCTTAAATGAAACCTCGAAGAAACTAAGACAGCGATTAGGTTTATTCTATCGCATTAAACACCTATTCACGTTAGAAGCCAGAATGAGACTAGTACAAACTACATTCCAACCTATACTGGACTACGCTGACTTCCTTTACAGTCATTGCCCATCAACGATGCTAAACAAACTGGACACCCTTTACCACCGGGCTTTAAGATTTGTCTTAAATCTACTCCGTAGTACACATCACTGTCATCTATACCAGGTTTCGAGATGGACCTCACTCTCAACTAGAAGAAAAAGGAATGCTCTCCTCTGGTTTTTTAGAGCATTATCTGATAACCTCCCTGCATACATCTCGAACATCTTCAAACGGGCTAAAGGTTCCTATGGCCTGAGACGCTTCTCCTTAATCAGCTTCCAGATTCCTAGAGTAAAAACTACCCTTGGCTCAGCAGCAATCAACTTCTCACTTCCATCACTTTGGAACACTATGCTAGACTCATTAAAATTATCCTCACTTCAAAGCATTTTCACATTCAAAGCTCTATTAATGGATTATCTGAAGGAATCATGCAACTGTTTCAGACGCCGATGACCCCTAAGCCCTGGGTGCCACTCTCAAATCCTATGCCTAAGTATCTCATCCACCCCACATTCCTAACAACAGAAGCCTAGGACCTACAAGCCTAGTTCCCTTAAACCAAGATGGCCCTGCCTATTCTCTACCTTTTACCTATTCTGGCCTCCCTTTTGGCTGCCTACTCTTTCACCCCAATTTCTACCCTATTCCTTAATACCTCCTTATTTTTTATCATTTAGGTATGAGCTCTTACTTAGCAGAGACTATATGGAATTGTTGTCTCTTCTCATTTCAGTAAAGCTTATTATTATGTACCTCTGCATGTTAATTATGTTGACCGGTATGTATAGGCCCATATTGACCTGCACCTTCACGATGTTTTTTTTTTTTTTTTGCACCGTTGTCCACTGTAATTGTAATCTTATGAAGTGTACTGTATTGTATTAATGCACAGGACCACCTTGAAAATGAGCTTGCTCAATGGTGTTTATGCCTGGTTAAATAAAGTGATTGATTGATTGATTGATGTTACATAGGCATTATACTTAGCTTTCTACATTTACTTTGCTTTCTGCACTTAGTTGGCATTTTTTGCAAGATGAAGATTCACAGTTCTCAGTCAACGTTAAGATAGTGGATCACACACCTATAAAAGAAAAAAAAAGTATTAGTTCCATACTATCATGAAAAATTTACAACAATGAAATACAGTTGACCCCGCAGAGCTGGTGATTGTCCCATTAGCCTGCACAACCCATGTCAGCTAAACTTCTGCAAGGGCAGTTTTTTGCCCCCGCACACCCTGAGCACCATATATCTGCAGTACCACACACTGTAATATTCCTCTCCCTATTGTCTGCGGTGCTACACTACCACTGACATAGCAATACCACTCACATTGTCTCCCCCTTCCCACCTCAAGCCATGCCTTGTGTCCAAGCAGCACCTGTCCACGTCATGTCTCACCACTATTGTCAACCACTACCTGAATTCCTTAGGAAAACATCATGTTATCACAGCAAAAAAATGATGGCACAAATGATTTTTGAGCTTACCATTATAGTGGATACAGATGTAACTGCAATCAAAAAAATGCTATTGTAAAAACATTTTTGTGATCGAACTTCCTTGACCTTCTACGTTTGCTGCTATGATGCCAAGTAATCAGTAAGTCCTAGAAATGTATGCCTTGAAAAAAGTGAGTGCATGCAAGAGAGCTTAACCCCACTCCCACAGTCTTGAAGCGTAAGTACCTGTAATGCCACACAGTATGCAATAATACTGCCCCACACAGTACTGTTGCCAGAGACCTGCTCATTCCCCCCAAGCCTGTAAGCCCCATACCAGAAATAGCACCAAAATAGCACTTCTGTGGCCCCTTCCAACCAAGCACCATATCTCTGCAGTACCAGAAACTGTGAAGTCACATCCCCCCCACCATTCTCCATGGCACTGTAGTACCACCCACCTATCAGTACCAGTCACATTGTGTGCCCCTCCACAACCCAAGAGCTGTCTTGTGTCCAGGTCATGCGTGGCACCACTATTGCCACCCGCAGACTGACTTCCATAAAACAATCCAATGTTATCATGACAAAAGAATGTTTGTGCACTTGTTTTAGAGCTATATTGGCAGTTTCCAATTGAAATCATAGTTATTGCATGATAATAAAATGTTAGCATGAATGGTTTCATGCTTTTCCATTGGAATCAATTGAAATTTGACCACAATCAAAAAAATGTTGTCGTGCACGCATTTTGTGATCGAGCTTTCCTGACATTCTACCTTTGTTCCCATGATGGCAAGCAATCAGAAGTCCTACAACTGCATGCCTACAAAGAAGTTAGCGCATACAAGACAGCTTGCCCCCACGCCTGCATTCTAGAAGCGTATATGCCTGTAACGCCAAATAGTATTCAATAATCCCCCCCATACAGTAGTGCTGTCGCAGACCTGTTCATTCCCCCCAAGCCTGTAAACACCATACCAGTAATAGTGCTACAATGGCACTTCTGTGGCCCCCCCAAAACCAAGCACCATATCTCTTCAGTACCAGAAACTGTACAATCACCCCCCCACCATTCTCCATGTCACTCTAGTACCACCCAAATATTATCGTGCACACATTTTGTGATCAAGCTTTCTTAACCTTCTAGCTTTTCCCCCATGATGGCAAGCGATCAGGAAGTCCTACAACTGCATGCCTACAAAGAAGTTAATGTATGCAAGACAGCTTGCCTCCACTCCCGTACTATGGAAGCCCTCCCACCATTCTTCATGGTGCTTTAGTACTAACCACCTCTCACTACCAGTCACATTGTCTACCCCTCCACAACCCAAGACCCATCTTGTGTCCAGGTTGCGCCTGGCACAGCCACGTCTCACCACTATTTCCACCCACAGAGTGAATTCCATAGAACAACCCAATGTTATTGTGACAAAAAAAATGTTTGTGCTATTGCTTTCGAGCTATATTGGCAGCTTCCCGTTGAACTACATAGTGATTCCACGAGAACAAAATGTTTGCGTGGATGTTTTTTTGAGCTTTTCCATTGGAAACAATAGAAATGTGACCACAATCAAACAAATGTTATCATGCACACATTTTGTGATCAAGCTTTCTTAACCTTCTAGCTTTGCTCCCATGATGGCAAGCGATCAGGAAGCCCTACAACTGCATGCCTACAAAGAAGTTAGTGTATACAAGACAGCTTGCTCTCACTCCCACACTGTGGAAGCATATATACCTGTAACACCAGATAGTATTAAATAATTTCTCGCCACACAGTAGTGCTGTCGCAGACCTGTTCATTCCCTTCCCTCAAGCCTGTAAACCCCATACCAGTAATAGCACTACAATGGCACTTCTCTGGCCCCCCAGAAACCAAGCTCCATATCTCTGCAGCCCCAGAAACTGTACAATCATGCCCCCCACCATTCTCCATGGCGCTGTAGTACCACCCACCTACCACTACCAGTCACAATGTCTACCCCTCTGCAACCCAAGACCTGTCGTGTGTACAGGTCATGCACACATTTTGTGATCAAACTTTCTGACCTCCAGTGCACCCCCCACCAGCAGCATTTGCACTGCTCAGCATATGTGTAGAAATGTAAAAAGTAACAAATTGCAGTCAAAGCGATATACTATAACAACACAACTGCAATACAGAGCTATGGCATTAATTCCGCTGCAACCCAGTTGTACCCCCACACACACCAACCAACATATATCAGCAGTACCACACACAGTACACCCCCAACTCCCATTGTCTGTAGCATTGCAGTACCACCCAACTATCTGTAACAGTGACATTGTCTGCCCCTCTGCACCCGAACCACTGGCTTGTATCCATGCCACACCTTGCTCAGCCCCATCACATCACTATTGCCACACATACACTGACTTACATAGGAAAACCTAATGTTAGCGAGGTAAAATTATGTTTGCTTGATTGTTTTTGAGCTATATTGGCAGTTCCCATTGAAATACATAGGCGTCGCGTGATAAAGAAATGTTTGTGCGAATGTTTTCATGCTTCCAATTGAAATGAATAGGGATGTTACTGCAATCAGAAAAATGTTGTGCAAACATTTTTTGATCGAGCTTTTCTGACTGTCTACCTTTGCTCCCTTGATGCCTTGCAACCAGGAAGGGCCAAAAAATTGTGTCTACAAATGCCAGCGACCAGCAAATGATTAAAAAATGAACTACTACATCAGCAGAACTACGAAATGCTTACAAAATCACACAAATACATTCTATCTATTAGTGTAATACTGTTAATTAGTAAAACTGTGACACTTGCTCCACTAAGAGCAGTCATGTTTTTTTTTCTGAAAAAAATACCCACATAACAAATCTAGCCAATTATAACCAATTTAGACATAATTGACAGACCACATCAGCAACTGATAGTCTGGTACTAATTTACATGAAAATATGCAGTTTTTTATGCTAATATGCATCATAGGAAACAGCTTTAAGCACCAATGAAATGACAGTATAAGTCAAGAAGAAAGAGGAAAGGACACCATTTTCTGGAAAACTACCAAGATAGAGAAGATACAGTAAGTGCACTAGTTTTACTGAATAAGATGTGACTGTTTGAAGAAGCATTAAACTATTAAAAATAGCTCTGTCTTGCTGTTAACATTTTTTTTCTGCAATTCTGTAAGCATCTGAAAGGGTAAACATTCATATAAGTGAAAATTATAACAGTTTGAGACAGTTCTTCAAGGAGTACTCACCATCACAGATATCAGTTCAAAAGGGACTCCCAGACTGCAGGCACGTGTGTATGAAGGTGGCTGCCAGCAAATTAGAATGCATCTAGTGATGTGTCCTTTGAAAGCTTCCAATCAGAGAGGCATGAATTCCCACCAAAACAAAAAAAAAATGTTTAGTCTGCTCCACAGCCAATAGGAAAAATAATATCAGGCACCGAAGTAATGTGATTTTCCTTTTGGCACCATGCAGCAGGCAGTAGCCAATAAATATTTAGTTTTGTACTGTTGCTGTATCTCTGAGGAAGAAAAAAAAAGTTTAAGAAATTGACTGGCAGAACTCTTCAGATGCCACTGGCTAGCAACAGACTCAGACTGTCTTACTTGAGCTCTCTGTCACTTTCTTTTAAAAGAAACTTAGATCATGACAGAAAACTCCAGAATCACGGTGTGGATGATAGGCAGCAGTTTAATTCGCTGAGGTGGTGACAATATGCCTGGAGAAGTCACTTTGGCAGTGACTTAAACCTACCAAACTGTAAGGTTTACTGGTTTGGTAAGGGAGACATGAGATGGAAGCAGCTCAAGCCTACCATGCAACACTTGTTGAGCAACCACTCAATGCCAGGTGTACTATTGATCCATCTTGGAGGAAATGATTTGGGTGACAAAAGGTGGATAGATTTAGTTACTGAAGCTAAATTGCCCTAGCTTCACTTACAGAGATGCTACCCACCTGTAAAATCATATATTCAGATATTACTGAGCGGATGGTCTGGTATGCAGATCAACATATGTATCTGCTTGACAGAGCAAGAAAAGAAGTTAATATTCACATCTCTGCATTTCTGCGTGATCTGGGAATATGCACAGCCCATCATCCTCAAATTAAGTATTTTAAAGATGGGCTGTATCGAAGAGACGGTGTGCACTTGTCAGACACAGGCAATTGCCTATTTTTGGGAGCCCTCCGAGATGGCATCCATGCTGTGATCTGAAGAAAAAAGTGTCTGTATAAACAGCTACAACACAAAAAAAGCTCTTTTAAGAACCACCTGTATTTGTCAAAAAATAGAACAAACACACAGAAACGTGTTTTTTACAGATAGAAATATTGCACAACAGCCGCTGTCTCACTGTGATAACATACTATAACACTTAGCTGAGACAAAGGCATATAACACAGTATGCTATGGGGGGTGGATTTTAATGAATACCTCTGTCTGCAACTGGAGAATGCAAACAGCAGCTAACATTTTAAGGGTGGTCAGTAGTTCTCAGGTCACTTGTAGTAAGCCGAAGTAATGCTGTACTACAGTGTGTGTGTTTATTGTAATTTTTGTGGCTCTGTGTAACCCAGTACAGTTCTCCCTCATAAACTGCAGCAGTGTGTATCACTGTGTGGCAGGTGGTTCATTGTGGCATGGTGATTCTATGGCTGAGGTGCACTCTGAACCAAGATAACTGTCTCCAACCCCAAGAGGCCAAACAATGGCCTGAAAAGTACCATCTGTACTTCCTTTCACAACCCACACCCACCAATCAGTGGCTGGATGTTGCACACCCTCAACCCTGGTATGCCCCCCCAAAACCCAAGTTCCTGTCCCCAACCCAACCCAGAGAGACCAAATTATGGTCTGAAAAGTACCATCTGTAGTCTCTGTCACACTCACACCCAACAATCCATAGCTGGATGTCACACTCCCTCAGCCCTTGTATGCCCCCCCAAAACCAGGTACCTGTACCCAACCCAACCCTGACAAGCCAAATTATGGTCTGGAAAATACCATCTGTAGTCCCTGTCACACCCCACACCCACCAATACATGACAGGATGTTGCGCGACCTCAAGCACAGCAGGAAAAAAAGGTCAAACAGATGGTGCCATTGTACCCATACCATAATGCTCCTGACTTAACTGTAGTTCTGAGCCAGTGACGCGCATGCAAGGAGTACCAGAGAAGTACTGATCATACATTGGTAAGAATCAGACTGATGCAACACATTTTTACACACTGTATAATCATTCTGTAACTCATGGAGGCATGGCGAGACCTATTCACAGTTAAAAAGTGGGTTAGAAAATCCTGTACTTTGACTGGCAAACACAGTTGGAAATCAGAACCCCTCTGTGCCAGAACACTCTGGTTGTGCATAGTTGACCATCTAGTATTCTTTATTTTAACACTATTCACAAGTACATATCAGTGAATAAATATATGATACATTGACCCTTTACTTTTCCTACTTCTGATTCTCTTTCAGAAATGCCAAAGTACTGGACCCAACAGCAGCTGCCTCTGCTACTGGAGGGAATCACAAAAATGTGTGATCCCAAAATAATTATGAGGGCGACCAACATGCCACAGGAGGACACTTGGAAGGGGGTTGCAAAATATTTGTGCCACAAGAAGGGCATGGACAAGAAGAAGTGAAGAAACTATAGGGGGAAGGGGAAACTATTCCGACGGAAGTTTCATAAAATGAAGAATGTGGGGAAGGTGCCAGAAAAGGACCGAGTCTGGTACAACCAGGCATACCAGCTGTGGCTCCAGGCTGGGAAGCCTCAATTCGGAGAACGAGTACTGCAGCGTAAGTATATTATTTCCTATCATTGAACCGTAAGAGCAGAGTATCACCATGTACAATGTGCTAAAAACCAAAAAAATTGCAATATACGACACAAAGTGTTATCCCAATAATGACGAATACTGTCTGATATGTATGCAGTAACACACAGCTGGATATTCGAAGTACTAAGATAGCCACACACCCAGAGGCATGATTAGACATAACACCACAGTTAAAGTTGCTTGAGTTTCTGGGTGTGGACGTATCTCAGTACTACCAAAAAAAGGCATGTCTTATTGCTTATATAAAATGTGCCCATACTCAACTTTGAAAAAAGAAAACTCTGTAATATTTTTAAAGACACAAGAAAACATGCTAAAATGTTGTTAATAGTGTTAACTAAGACTTCCACAGATATTTTTCACCCGTGACTGATCTGTATTTTCTACACTAAATACTTAGTCTTATGTTTCACCGTGTTATACCACAATTCAAAGCTCTGCTGTATTCCACCAGTT
Organism: Neoceratodus forsteri; assembly: GCA_016271365.2. NCBI lineage: Eukaryota > Metazoa > Chordata > Ceratodontiformes > Ceratodontidae > Neoceratodus > Neoceratodus forsteri. The sequence continues at coordinate 49,215,610 of JADMNL010000027.1, forward strand.
TCATGATCCCCCCATACACACAAACACACACACACACACAGACACACACACACACACAAACCCCATGTCTACATGGCATACATGAATTCACCATTATTGTGAGCTCAAGTGCCATACTAAAGAATACACACACAGGCCTCAAGTGGAGCCAGATCCTCAATTTTATTTGTTGACAGGGAAGGAGCACACACATGTCTGAGAAAGTAGCACTCATGGGAGGGATATTAGTCATGGTCATGAAAGAAACACCACCAATGGGAAGTTGGAAAAGTACTTGAGTTTTGACAGTCTATCAATGTGTGTAAGGAGCGCTCATAAGTGTACACGACATTAAATTATTTACTAATTTAATTGGATGAAATGTACTTTTATTGTTTAATTGTTAGCGCCTACATAATTGTTGTTATATCTGACTTAAGGCTGTAGCCATTTCTATAAGGCAAACTAGTACATAGGTTACGTATGACTTGTCTGAGTTGCCCTGCTTGGCAGGGACTCATGATTATCATTCTTAAAAATATTTTCTGTTTATGAATGACCACTGGAGCCACAGCTGGTGAAATGACATCTGCCCCAGACCCGGTCCTTGTAGAGGAGGGGACAGACGATGAATCTGCTGACCAGGACATCATCTTTGTCACTACAGAACATGAGTATAATCACTCACACAATAATGCCACAGTCAAGCACACACAAGAAATGTATGATCACAGAACAACCTACCAGATAAAGTACAAGATGCATAGTGTAACAACAATGTAAAACAAACTGCTATGTGGCAACATTCCAACTATTAAGCAATAACTCACAACATGGTGTGTGTTATTTAAGCAATAAGGCACGACAGGGTGTGGGTTATTGGGGGATTTACCCACACCTTTTGTGGTGTGTCAAGAGGCACAGCCAATTGACTTTGCCACACAAGAAGTGGGTAAATCCACCAATAACTCACACCCTGAAGTGCCTTATTGCGATTATACAATGGACCCATGTGTAAAATACATTTAAAATGTTTTTAAGTGTGTTTTTCTAAATACCATTTCTCAGCGGTGGGTTACTGCAGGATATATCACGGTCATGTGATGCATTTTGACCAAAATGTTTACAGGATTTTCATACCCCATAGTGTAATATATAATAACGTCACTCCTGGAGTGGGTTGACACAAAAGGTGAAACCGCATAAATCTACTACCCCAGGAGTGACGTTAGCACACAATAATGCACACCATGGAGTGCCATATTGCTATATTAGAATGGCTCATTTGTTTCAAAAAGGAAAAGTGACAATATGTTTGTAATACTTTTGTATTACTATTTTTTTTTCTTTGGTTATAACAGGTAGAACAAATTTTCTTAAAAAAAGAGTCCCTGGCTGCTTTATATGTTGTCCAGCAGGTGCTGCTCCCATGTTTCACTTTTCATGCGTTCTCTTTTAGGTCACTGTTTTTCCCCATGTTTCTGGGTCTGTGTCACCCCCTCCCCCCCAACACACACAGAAACACATCTTTTTTTGCCCATCACTTCTTCCACACATACTTATTGTATTTAATTTTGTAGTTGCTGTAGCAAGCTGGAACTGTACCAATCCAGAGTCAGACTGCAGGAGTCGAAACAAGTAACAGTGCAGTCGGAAGCTGGAGTTTAGTGGGGAGAAAAGCTAGCATCTGCTGTATTACATGTGGCAAATCTTAACAGCCTGGCAGACTAAACAAAACATTTACTATTACAAAAGTAATCTGATGAATTTTAGTCAGCAGCTGTACAGCATGTTGGTAAGCTGTGCACGCACTGTCAGTTGCAATGTTATCGACTGGGAACAGAAAAAGCCATCAGAAGTAAGAAATGCTGTCTTGTTTTGGTTTGTCCAGAGGGCACAGGTTCACAGTTACATTTTGTATTACCCCCAACTGCTGGAGCGAGACATGAAATTACTGTGTGTGTGTGTGGGGGCGCTGTAGTGATAAATTTAGTTTTACTCTCTATTTTGGGTTTCTCTGTGGAATCATAGCATCGTAGGGTAGCTCAAACCATCATGACAAAATGCAACTCCTTTCCTGTGTGTAATTCTGTGCAGTGGAAACAAATACTCTCAACTGCCTTAAGTCATTATGTTAATGAATGTAACATAGTTTTATTTTTAGGGCCTACTTTAAGTATTCTAGTGATCACAAGTGTCAGGCACACTTGTGACTTGTGATCCCAGGCATGTCATTCTGCTTAAGGAATAATGCTCAACAGGGTGTGTGTCATGCTGGGATAACGTCATGCCTCAGGTGGTTGGGCACGAGGCTGCAGGCCGAGTGTGTCCAATACCTGAGTCATGACGTTATCCCACCATGACACACACCCTGGAGGGCATGATTGCTATAATACAATGGCTCGTTCTTATACAGAATAAAATAAATCATTTTAAAGAATGTTTTTGTAAGTGTGGAAAAATAATTTTGTTTCTTAAGAGAAGGAGGATATCATCATAAAGTAGTAAAGAATCATCTAGTGGTTCACAGTGAGGCTGAGGGTAGACCCGTGATGTTGTACTGGGATAACATCATGAGTCCAGTCCCACACTGACCAATCAGAGCCCAGGATTTTTTCTTGCCATTGTATAATACAGTTTATATTAATTGCAAAGAAGCTTGTGGACCTTCTTACAGTGGTTCGCCATGGGACATCAGCACTGCATTTCAACTTACTCATCCAAACACATTAGCAGATGTTTTCATGGCCATATCATACTCACCAAACTATATTGTTTATTACAAAACCACTGCAGACCACGGCACAACCTGTTATTAATCAGGAAGAGCAGGAGCCAGGAACACCTGTCCATATGTATTGTTTATGTTAAAAGCCACCATTATTTTAAAACATAAGAAGTGAATACACAACAGTTAGCAACTGTATCATAGGTAGGCATAATAATGTTTGTCTTGAACGATGAATAACATGGACTACAAATAGAGAATACTGGATGGGCAACTGTGCAGAACAGTGTGTTCTGCCACAGAGGGATTCTCATCCTCTCTGACTTCGAGCGAACTCGAGAGGTCCATAAGAATCAGAACCCGAGGTGTCAAAACACACTGGTTGTGCATAGAATCGCTCATCCTGTATTTTTAATAGTGTATAGTACTGTGTGAAAAATGTGTTTTGTGAGTTCTTTTGCTTTAAAAATAAATGAAACTGACTCATGCATTCTCTAGAGGTTCTAGAATGCTGTTCTACTCCAGTAGGGTAGAACAGTATTTCATGACCTTGGAACTGTGGTAGAACAACATTTTGAAATGGATGTAATTCTATACAGAACAACACTCCACTATACACTATATACTTACAACTGTTACGTAACAGAATGAACACACTAACATCTTGTGAATACTTACTAACTCCCTGCAATCGAATTACTAAATACACAGTTACACAATAGCCACACACAATATATTTCTGCAATAATGCATTCCAGGGTACGTCTCATGGCAGAATAGCCTTGCACCTACTGTGACTTGGCAGAAAAGCAAGAGAAGTAAGGGCATCCCAGCACAACACACACCTCATTTTCAATGATTGCTATCATACAATGGCTTGTTCTTATACACTAAAAATACAAATATAACACATGTTTAACAAACTGTGTAGAATTTGGAGAAGAAGCCAGAGGGTGAAGGAAGGAAACATATTCAATTCAGTGCTTTAGAGTAACTGGTAATTGGTATTTTTCCTTTAAACTTAGATTGTAGGCTTGTAGTGACACTATACTTTCTTTCTGTGTTGTCTTTACTTATAATTGTTTTTGGGCTGTTGAAAATTTAAAACATAGTGGTGGTGTAATTCTGTGCTGTCTTTAATTGCTGCAAATTTTATCTTGGCTTGTCTGACTGTCCTGTAGCTGGGTCAAGGGTGTTAATTGTCTGGCCTCTGACCTCAGCTACGTGATAACTGGAGGTGGGGCTTAGTCACAGTTAAAGCAGCAAACAGAGGTTCATCTTCTCAGAAGAAGCCAGAAGGTGAAGGAAGGAAACATATTCAATTCAGTGCTTTAGAGTAACTGGTAATTGTATTTTTCTTTTAAACTTAGATTGTAGGCTTGTAGTGACACTATACTTTCTTTCTGTGTTGTCTTTACTTATAATTGTTTTTGGGCTGTTGAAAATTTAAAACATAGTGGTGGTGTAATTCTGTGCTGTCTTTAATTGCCCCTCCCACCCCTTCCCCCAACTCTTAATTATATGCCCTGATAAATCTGATTGACAGGAGCTAAACACAGGGTATAGTAAGAGGTGTGAAGTAGGAGGGGCATAAGGGGGAAGAAGACCACCCTCAGCACGACAAGTGTTTTGACTCATTTATTTATTTATTGGTTTCTTTTCCTTAAAAAAATATATATCTGACGATCAGTTACAGGATTTTTAGTACTGTAAAAAAAAAAAGAGAACTAAGAGAGCTTCAGTAGCAGAGAAGTAGTGGAATTCTATAATGTGGGGAGTGGTGCAATGCAGTGGCTGTGGGGCAGCCATATTCAGGCAGACCTTCTGGACACTGAGGTGCTGCCCTATCTGCATGCATCTCTCTGGACTGCGGGATGAGGTAGCCAGACTCAGAGCGAAGTAAACTGGGTCAGGAGTACCATCACCCCTATCCAGGGACCATCCAGTCCAATGCAGCTGCCTCAAAGGATGCCGAGAACGAGGAGCACTTGGATGACAGTGGGCTCAGGGAGGTTAGAGCAGTCAGGCAGAGGCAACATCCAGATCCTATTCCTCTCAAGAACTCATATGCCACACTGGCAAATGAGGACAACCAAATAGAGTACCCAGGAAGTGGAAGGAAAGGATGTGGAGGTTAGGCAAGGAGGTGACCTCAGTGGGAAAGCAGTGGACCCCAGAGGAGGAGGAAGCGAATCCTGGTGGGGACTCCATCGTGAAGAGGGATCCAGCTAGGAACACAGGAGGGAGGACAGGAGGTGAGGTGCTACCAGGTGCCACGGCATGGAGGGATGGAAGGAAGATACTGGGGATCACTGGGAAGGCAAGACGGAGGGTGAGCTGGATGTCATTATCCACCTAGGGTACTAATGACTTGGCAAATGGGGCGCCAAAGGAAGTTCAGGAAGAGTTTAGGAAACTGGGAGGGGCTCAGCAAGTAGCTACTTCTGTCACTTCTCAGAAGTACTACCTGTGAGAGGCAAGGAGAGCATAAGGTGCATGCACCAGAACTTTAACTCATGGTTGAAGAACTGAGCTGTGAGAAGGGTTTGGATTCATTGGTGACTGGGGACCCACCTGGAGGATGGAGGTTTGTTCAAGCCTGACGGCCTGCATCCATCCTGGAGGAATCCAAGACCAATGACAAGTTTAAATGCTACATTGACAAGCATTTAAACTAGCAAAGGGGTGAGCCAGCAAGGATGGTACCTACTTGCTCACCCCCACAGCTAGTAGTGGAACCAGTGAACCAGAGGAGGGGCTATCTCTGCAAAGCAGTGTGCAAAAGATGGAGATTAGTGTCCAAAGGTGGATAAGCAGAAAGGGGCAAAATTCAGCAGAAGGGCAAACAGCAAGGAGAACCAGGATAAATGACAACCAAGGAAGGGGCTGGAGTAGAACAGTGAAGTAGTCTAGGAGGTCAATCATGGAAGCCATGTGTGCAAATGCCAGGAGCCTTAGCAACAAGATGGAAGATCTGGAGGCTGTCATGGTACAGTCAGACCTGGACATTGTGGCCATCACTGAAACCTGGTGTAATGATAACCATGACTGGGAGATGGCCATACCTGGCTACAACATATTCAGAAGAGACAGAGCAGGCAGGAAGGGAGGAGGAGGCACTGTATGTGAAAAAAATGACATAAGGCCACTACAGATCCAGGTGGAACAAAATGGGGAGAGATACTGTGGGTTAAGCTGGAAGGAAAATGGGGCCAGCCATCTGCACAGGTGTGGTCTATAGACCACCAGCCCAGGAGGAAGAAACAGATAGGGCTGATGCTAGCCATCCGAAGGATGGTAGACAAGGGTGAGGTAGTACTGGTTGGAGACTTCAATATTCCAGACGTGGACTGAGCATCCCAGCAGCAGCATCAACTAGGAGAGATTTATCCTGGACTCCTTCAGGGTGCCTCTTCTCAAGCAACTGGTCATGGAACCAACTCGGCAGAAGGCAATACTGGACCTTGTGCTCACAAACAGGGACAGTGTGATGGGGATAAATGGGGGACAGTGGGTATGACACCAGTCATTGTGGTTTGAAATCACAGAAAGAGCAGAACCAAACCACACAAAAACACGTATCCTGGATTTTAGGGGGCAGACTTTGGGAAAATGGGGAGATACTTGAAAGAGGCATTAAGGGAATGGGACAGGAATCAGGGTTGAGGAACAGTGGGCAGTATTTAAAATGGGATTATAAGAACAACAGAATTATGCATTAAGCAGGTTAGCAAGAGGAAAAGGAAGAGGAGACCATTATGGTTTTCCAAAGAGGTAGCAAAGAAAGTGAAAGCCAAAAAGATTGCATTCAGGCAGTACAAAAAGACAGGCAGAAGGGGATAGGGAGAAGTACCAGGAGAAACAAAGGGAGGCAGGAAGTCAGTAGGGAAGCCAAAATCAGACAGAAGAACACATTGCAAAATCAGTGGGTAAAGGGACAAAACCTTTACAGGTACATAAGTGAAAAAGAAAGACAAAGGAGGATAGTGAGACTGAAGGGGAGGATAGGAGCAGCGTGGAGGATGACAACAATAAAGCTGACATATTGAACAGGTATTTCTGCTCAGTCTTTACTAATGAAGAGGGGGTAATGGGGTCTGAAGGAGTACAAGGGTGAGAATGGTGCAGAAATGGACACAAGTCCCTTTACGAAAAGGTCCTGAAGGAACTGGAAGTAATAAGAGCTGATAAAGCAATGGGGCCAGATGGTATCCCCAGGGTCCTTAAAGAACTAAGAGAGGTGGTGGCTGAACCTCCGCCATCCTGTTCAGCCAATCACTGGAAACAGGGAGGTACCCAAAGACTGGAGGACAGCAGATGATACCTTATACAAAAGTGGGAACAAAGAGGAAGCAGGGAATCTACAGACCAGTCAGCCTCACTCAGTAGTGGAAAGAGTCATGGAAGCACTACTGAAGGGAGATTGGTGGAACATCTGGTTGTCAATGGACTACAGGACCCAAGGCAGCATGGTTTCACCAGGGGAGTCATGTCAGACCAACCTCATTGAATTTTTGACTGGGTGACTAGGGAGGTGGATCAGGGAGGGCAGTGGACATGGCCTATCTGGACTTCAGCAAGGCCTTGACACTGTGCCACATAGAAGACTATTACACAAACTGGGGAATATGGGTGTGGGCAGGACAGTAGTGTGGTGGGTAGGTAACTGGCTGGGTGGCAGGACACAGAGGGTGGTGGTAAATGGCTGTCACTCCACAGAGGGAAGAGTGACCCGTGGGGTACCACAGGATCAGTGCTGGACCGGTCCTATTCAACATCTTCATCAGTGACATGGCGCGGACCTAGAAGGCAGAATTTCACTGTTTGCTGATGACACAAAGCTCTGTAACAGAGTAGACACACCAGAGGGTGTAGACAGAATGAGAAAGGACCTGCAGAAACTTGAAGAATGGTCAAGGGTTTGGCAGTTGAAATTCAATGCAAAGAAGTGCAAGATAATGCATATGGGGCACAAAACCCTGGCACAATATATCAGTTGGGGGTGAGGATATAGCATGCACCAAGCAGGAAAGGATCTTGGGTTGTCATCTCTGATGACCTCAAGGTGAGAAACAGTGTGACAAGGCATCAGGTAAAGCAAATAGGATGCTGGGATGCATAGGCAGGGCATCACCAGCAGGAAAAGGGAGGTCATAATTCCGCTTATACAAGACACTGGTGAGAGCCCCACCTGAGTACAGTGTACAGTTCTGGAGACCATACCTACGTAAGGATATAGACAGGGTAGAAGGTTCAGAGGAGGGCAACAAGGATGGTGCATGGGTTGCATCACAAGTCCTATGAAGACAGGTTGAAGGAACTGAACATGTACTCCCTGGAGGAGAGGAGGAGAGAGGGATATAATAGAGACATACAAGTATCTTACAGGGAGGAACAGGGTGCAGGAAAACACTATTTTTAACGAAAAAAGATGTTTCAGGACTAGAGGGCATGGGATGAAGTTGGAGGAGGACGATTCAGAGGAAACATGAGAAAGAATTTCTTCACAGAACGGGTGGTGGACAGTGGAACACCCTGCCAGAGAAGTGGTGGGGCTGAAACAATCACGGATTTAAGAATGCATGGGATAGACATAAAGGAATTCTAGAGGGCAGGGGTAAGGGGAAACAGACTTCTAGGAAAACAAACTGAACTTACAAGCTCAAATGGGAAGACTAGGTGGGTCATAGGCCCTTATCTGCCGACACTGTCTATGTATCTATGTATCTATGTATCTAGAATATAATAGTTTCTTAAGAACATGCAAAGAAGCAACATGTGAGTAACAATCATACTGTGGCTAGCAATGAAGTGCCTCACAGTGCAGAGCCCACACACATGAGGCTGTACAGCATAACCTGACACTCATCACATTATGGTGTGATAACCTCACTATGACAATCACACAGTCACCAATCAGAGTGCTGATTACTTTCTTGTTATGCAGTAATAAAGCTGTAATACACAACAGGCTGTGGTATATCAGTAAATGTGATCATGCCTCATGTACATTGTTAGGCACAACCCACACACCGAGTGCCTCATACACCCAAGAAGTGGCAATAGCGCATGATATACCACACTCTGTAGCGTATTGTTGCAATACTAAAATGGTCCTAAAACGTTGTAAATGTCTCATCTTGGTAATCAATTTTGGAGCTTGACAATAGTGTTAGATATTGTCACAGGTCAAAGTCTGCTTCAACCAATCAGCTTCCACTATTTCTCCTCTCATTTTAGAATGTCTGGTAAGCCACCTCAGCAACACGTTTATTTAACTGCCATATTATTATTACAGTATAGATACTGCTGCACAATATTTTAAGAGCAGCAATGTCATTAATCAATAAGGCATGATCAGGACTTATGTTAATGGTCTGTTAATCACCCTCTATGGCTGTAATCTGGCACGAGGCATGGCTGAATGCAACGTGACCCTAAAGACTCATTCACTGACCACTAACATATCCCTGACAATACCTTATTGCAAACATAATAAACATGTTTTATCAACAGTGTTACACCTTGTTCAACATCTGATTCCCCCTTGTCTGTCACATAACAGCACTGTTCTCTCTCACCCTTCAGCCTCAACGTCATGTGGTATAACAAAAAAAGATGAAGAACAATAGGCTTGTTGTGAATAGGTATAATAGGTATAATACAGTCTCCTATACAACTACTTTACATATCAGTACTTCAAAGAGATGATAAAGACAAATAGTTAACAGACATGTTACTCATTTTTTTTGTTTCTTTCCACAGACTTAATGACAAGCCATACGCAAGCTCTATGTCAGCGCCTGGACAGACTGATTCAGGCACAAGAACAGACGCAAAAGAAATTAGGCACACTAATTGAATTGGCGAAGCAAAATTTACAGCAACAGCACATAACTAATGCAAAATTGGACCAAATTAATTCAAAAATAAATTCTAGTACAATTCAAGTTACATACCTGACTCAGACTGTCCAGGTGCTGAAGTCATTGTGGGACAAGATGCAGTCATCATCAACACCACCAGAGCAAGAAACAGCTGAAAGCCCTGGTCAGCGATGAAATCGACCTGTCCCCTACCCTTCACTATTTGGCACCTTCCCCCATTTCAGGAGTAGTTTCCACTTCCTACTGCACACTCCAATTTTGAGACCCCCTTCCAAGTCTCCTCCTGCCCTCCAGTAGCAGAGGCAGTAACTATTTCAATAAGAAATAGCAAGCTTTAAGTTCTGTTTTTCTAACATTAAAGTGTAATAAACATTTTGTATTTATTTTTCAAATGAGCCATATTTACTTAGTAAAAATGTTTTTTTCTCATATTTAAGTGTTATAAAGAAATAATATTTTTTTAAAAAATGAGCCATATTTAGTCACTATTATTTTTGTACAACATTTTTTACAGGAATCAATAAGTGAAAATCTTTTCTACTGTTAAAAAAATGAATAAATAATAGTAAATCTTCAAGTGTGTGTTTTCTTATTAGCAAATATTTCAGATCACAACCCTGTGTGTGTACCAATACACTGCTATAGTGAACTAAAACATCATTTAATTATGCCAGGACAACATCAGCAGGTATTAGCACACACAAAGGCACATTAAACTGCGGTCTGATATTATCCAGTCATAACCACAGAAGTGGGAGGATGGGGCATCAGGGTGCACACTTGGGTCTTTGGCCTAACTCTCACTCCATTCCATGTATAAAGAAACTGTGGTGGTGCAGTGTAGGAGAATGGGTTCACAGTTCAACATGACCACTCCAACGCACACCTAGATGCCTGGTGGTGCCTGGAGGGTGGGATGGTGGTGGTGGGGTGCTAAGCATAATGTGGAATTCCCACACTTTTGTTGGTGTGGAAACAATCCTAACTGAAGCATTAATGACATTTTTTGCAAACTATTTCCTTTCTTTTTTTAAAAGTGTAATGTAAGTAGTAATAGAAATGGGTAGCTTGGTAGGAGCGCAGGGCCCTTTGTGCCCCATGCTCCCACCAAGCCACCCCTTTCTGCATAATGCTATATGTGTGTGTGTGTGTGTGTGTGGGAAGCACGTCCCCACTTACACATAGCTATGGAGCCATACCACAACCCTATAATGCAAGGAGCCCTTGTAACAGTAATATGCCCATATGTCATGAACCAGTAATAATACTAAAGTGGTAACGTGAGACCCTTTGGGTACTACACTCCTACACAGCTGGCAAGGTGTGCAGCACATGAGAACAGTGCAGCAGACTTCTGCACACAATAGCGTGGTGATATATTATGAGTTTATGCTGGGGTAACATCAAGAGGCATTAAATCACATGAAAGGGCAGTGCAAATGCTGTCTGATATTATGCAGTCATAACCACAGAAGTAGCATGATGGGACATTAGGGTGTGCATTGGGGTCATCGGCCTAACTCTGACCCCACTCCATGTGTAAAGAAACTGTGATGGTGCAGTATAGAAGAATGGGTTCAGAGTTAGACATGACCACCCCAACACACTCCTCAATGCCTGGCAGTGCCTGGAAGGTGTGGTGGTGGTGATGGGGTGGAAACCGTAATGTGTAATTTCCACACTTTTGTTGGTGTGGAAACAACCCTAACTGATGCATTAATGACCTTTTTTGCAAACAATTTCCTTTCTTTTTTTAAAAGTGTAACATAAGTAGTAATAGAAATGAATGGGTTTGTGGGATAGCAGGTCCTTTGGGCCCTCGCTCCCCTGAAAGCCTGAGTGTCCATAATAGGTATATGTGTGTGTGTGTGTGGGAGCGCAGGGCCCTCTGGGTCCTGCGCTCCCACTTACACATAGCTATGGAGCCATACTGCAGCCCTATAATGCAAGGAGCCCTTGTAACACTAATGTGCACATATCTCAGGAATCATAGCAGCTAGTAAAAAAATTCAAGTGTTGTAATCATAACAGTGAGTAGTTAATGCAAGAATAATCAACTGAACCCATGTCTTGCATCGTTTCCGAGATAGGGGCACCAAAATGCAATATGAGTGGTAAACCTGAGGTCATAATTGTGGCCTAGAGTCATGAAAATGAGCAATTAGAACACTAACTCAAAAATATCTCAGGAGCCATACAAGGTAGAAAAAAAATCAAATTTCAGGGTTTTCATGGCTTTGTAACCTAGTTCTTAGCTTAGTCCTCCTTTAAGGGAGACTAAGAAATTTTGCAATGAAAAGTCCACATCTCGAACTGTTTTTAAGATACAGACCCTGAAAGGCATCATGGGTTCCACAATGTTATCCTATGGGAAAATTTCTGAACTTCAGAATGCTGTAACTATGGACGTCTTCAATGGTTCCATACCAAACCACCAAAAGGCGCACCTCTGGGACTAAGCCTTTCCACCCTGAAAAATTCAGGTCAATACCGCAATCCGTGTTCACACAAGGAATGGACAAAGGAAAATAACGGCTGCAATGTTATCCTATGGAGTAATTTCTGAACTTCAGAATGCTGTAAGTAGGGGCATCTTCAAGCGTTCAGCACCAAACCACTGAAAGGCACATCTGTGGCACTAAAGCTTCATACCCTGAACATTTCCTGCCAATTGCACAATCCACCTTGCCACAATTAAGTGACAAAGAAAAGGAACAGGTAGCAAAAATCTCCTATCTTTATAACGGGGATGTGATCATGATCAAAAAAATGTGATTGCGACACAGGTGCTGGAACTAGGGGTGCTGGGGGTGTGGCAGCACCCTCTTGCTTGAAGTACAATTCCCTATGGCTTCCTATGCAGTTTTGTTCAATGGCTTTCAGCACCCCCACTATAAAAATTGTTCCAGTCATTGCGATCATGTTTAAAGTTGCCCCGATTGTTTTCATGGGACAAAAAATGTTGTCCTGATCAAAAACATAAAAAAAGTTTCCAGGCTAGCTAGCCACAAACGAATGCCATAGGCATCTTCCTTGGGGCCAGTTTAGGTAAAGCCAATGATCCATCTGTACAGAAGTGCAGTATTTTTTGAGTTGTAATGTTTTTTCTCCATCACTAACTGAAAACAAGATGGAGGCAGCTCGACAACATTTTGGCAAGCTCAATCAAAAAATGTGATCATGATTGTTTTCACAGTGCACATATAAATTTTCCCATTGACTATAATGGGAGACAAAAAATGGCATACCTTTTGAACGGAACAAGATTTTTTCACAAAATCTTCAAAAGGCACCAGTGCTAACCAGGACCCATGCAGCCAACCCAATTTGAACCCACTCAAATGCATTCTTCAGTGCATTATGGGTGGACAAAGAAAGCAGAATGTTCGGGATTTTTCACTTTTTGAGCACACTACAATTCCGCAACCATACAATTGGTTGACACAAAAATTTGCAGATCCAGAGATCTATGACAAATCTTTCTATATTCTGAATTTCAGGCAAATTGGACAAACGGTTCAAGAGTTATTAAAGTGCAAAGTCTGAGGTTTAACATAGAAATGGCTATGGAACTCTAACTATAGTGGCAATATATGTACAGTATATATATATATATATATATATATATATATATATATATACACACACACACACACACAGTGGTGTCCTCCAGGGTGAAATGCACTTTTAATGCACTCTGCAGTATGCTGCAGCAGATCTACCAATTAAAGCAATATAATTTCAGTGGCAATTAGTCCTCTTTGTCATGCAGAAAACGGTGGCATTCACTTCATCCTGGCAGTGTCACATTTTCCTGACCGTTGAAATTATATTGCTTTATTCAGTAGATCTTCTGCAGCATTCTGCAAAGTGCTGCAAAATGCTGTGGAATCATGTTTCATCCTGGGGGATGCCACTGTGTGTGTATGTGTGTGTGTGTGTATATATATATATATATATATATATATATGTTAGAGGCAAAAAACTCCATTTAATGCATTAGTTAGGGTTGTTCCACAGTGACAAAAGTGAGGAAATTAAGCTGTTAGGGTTGATATGAACCCCCCCACCCCAACCGGCATTGGGGTGCGCATTGGGATTGTCAGCCTAACTCTCACCCCATGACATGTGTAAAGCAGCAGAAGTATAGGAGAATGGGGTGAGGTTGGGACTCACGATCCAATGCGCACCACAACGCCGCTGGGGGGTAGGGGTGTTCAGCTGTATTCACACAGCCAGTCCTCTTTGTCGCGAAAAACCCAACTAATGCATTAAATAGGTTTTAGCCTCTATTCCTTCTTTTTGAGAATGATAGCGAGAAATAGTAGAATGTAATGCAGCGGGGCCTTGGGCCCTTTGGGCCCGGCGCTCCATAATGTGTTGTGGCATACTAACAGGACAGCAAGCATGAAACAGAAATGCTAACAGTGGCGCAATGGTAACACAAGCACGAATGAGAACAGAAAGAATTAGCGCACATGGTGGTGTAGGCGGGAATGGTCTGCCACATGATGTGTTGTCACATAGTAACATGGTGCCTGCAAACAGAAATGTCAATGGGCATGGTGATGTAAAGTGAAACAGTAAGATAAACAGTACTGTAGACAGAAATGGCAAAAATAACAGAAACACAAGCGCAAATGAAAATGCAAAGGATAACACACATGGTGGCATGAGCGTCAATGGTAAAGTGAAACAGTGTACGGATCCATAAGCGGAAAGGGCAACAGTAACAGTAATGTAAGGCACAGGCTGGTTTTCCCAAAACCTGCATTGAGAAAGACAGTGATTACAAATAATGTATGCAAAATAATGAGTATCGGCGAGGAAAATGAGATCTTGGAATACTAAATACATTATATCTCAGGAACCGTGAAGTTGAAAAAAATTTAAAAGTCATATTATTACAACTGTCACCTGGCTAATTTGTATCTTAGCCCCATTAAGGGAGCTAGAGGTTTTCCGACAAAGTCAAGTATCTCGCACCGCTTTCGAGGCACGGGCCCTGAAAAGCGGCGAATGCCAGTAATGTTATCCTATGGGAAAAAAGAAAAGTTGGGTGCCATAACTTTGCCTCCCTGTAATGTTTTTCACCAAACTACTGAAAGGCACATCTGTGGGCTGTTGGCTGTCTTCCTCAAATTTCAGGAAAAAGACCAAACCGTTATTTTGCAGCAGGGCTCCAAATGATTTCTGTTAAGTGTCGGCCGTAATGTTATCCTATGGAAAACCGTCAATTTTGAGTGCCGTAACTTTGCTGCCATGTGATATTTTCACCAAACTACTGAAAGGCACATCTGTGTACTGTTGGCTGTCTTTCCTCCAAATTTCAGAAAAAAGACCAAACCGTTATTTTGCAGCAGGGTGCCAAAGGATTCCTGTAATGCTTGAGCGCCGTAATGTTATCTATGGGAAAAAACTGTCAACTTTGGAGTGCCATAACTTTGCCGCCATGTAATATTTTTCAATACAACACTGAAAGGCACATCTGTGAGATATTACAGGGTCCCTCAAATTTCAGCCCAAAACTCCCAATGGTTATTTTGCAGTGCAGTGCCAAAGAATTGCTGTCATTTTTCCACAGACTAGAAAATTACTGTCATATTCAGCTTTAAAGTTCGACGACTTTACTTTTAAGCACGAAAGTAATTGTGACAGTACTTTTTCCAGAAATTTGAAAAACATATTTCTGGGGTGTTTTACCACAAAATAAAGACATGGCAAGCATCCTCAGGGCCCGAATAGCTAAATACAAAAAGAATTACGTTGCTAGAGGATCTCAAATTTAAATGCCAACCATTTTTCTGATCACCAACTGAAAACAAAATGGCGGATTTGCGAAAGTAACAGGCCCATTTGCGAAAGTAAAAATGCATTTGCGACACTGTCGAACTTTTTGTTAACTTTTTCCCATTGACTTATAATGGGAAACTGTTTTTTGAATAACTTTTGAACCGTTTAATATTTTTTCACCAAATCTTTGAAAGGCACATCAGGGACCCTGCCTGCACATTCCCTGAAGATTTTG
This sequence comes from Neoceratodus forsteri, assembly GCA_016271365.2. Lineage (NCBI taxonomy): Eukaryota > Metazoa > Chordata > Ceratodontiformes > Ceratodontidae > Neoceratodus > Neoceratodus forsteri. Next base: position 49,231,232 of record JADMNL010000027.1, read on the forward strand.
GGCCGAGTCACCTAAACCGTCACGACCTGTCGCGCGACCATAGAATCTGTAGAAAAGCGAACGCGCGCGACAGATCATGCTTAATAACCCGCAAATCAGTATATCCAATCAGTACAAAACTTGGCAGATCCCAAGGCCTATGGGTCTTGATCATACATTCCAAATTGAGGCAAATCATCAAATCAGTTGCAAAGTTATTAAGGTGCAAAATTTTTTAAGAGCGGAAATGGCTCTCAACTTAATCTATGGTAAGGCTACCTTACCATACCATATTATATATATATATAGAATAGTGACACGGTCGTGCCACTATAGTTAGGGTTCAGCAGTCAGTTGCAAACTAAAGTCAAAAGTTTGGGCATTAATAACTATGGACCCGTTCAACGGATTTGCCTGAAACTTGGTACGCTTGGTGAGGCATGGTAGATCTCTTGATTTGCCAAATTGCTTTATCAGTCAGACTTACAGTCTTTGCATACAAAAGCACTGAAAAATGCAAAATTATCCATTTTTGGAGGCAGCTTTTGGGATATTGGATGTGGCCCTGCACGGCCACCGTGTGGCATGCCACTCTGCAAGATGGCTCATTTGAAAGAGATTTGGTGGCCAAATATGCCACTTTTTGTTTGGTGAACAAATATTAAGGCATTCAAAAGTTGTGCTACTTTTAAGTTCTTATTATAAGTCAATGGGAAAATTTATATGCATGTTTTGCGAACAAAGAATGGGGTTCTGGCCATCTGATCCCACCTGGCGATCAAAGAATTTGCAGCCTCATGGTTCAAGAATCTTTGACCTCAAGGATTTTCAAAATTCTTTAATCATGAGGTCTGCCATTTTGTTTTTTTATTTTCCGATTGGAAAAACACAAATATCTTGGCTCGGGGTCACTTCTGAAGTAAAACTTGGATGGGTTTTACTCAGGGGCTCCGATCCATCGAGCCATGCCTTTGGTTTCATCAAAATCGGTCAAAATATAGAGTTATGAGCTTTTAAAATCTTAATTCGCGGCTTGCTAATGATCTTTGATCGTGAGCCTACAAATTCTTTGATCATGAGATTCCTTGATCGCGATCTTGCATCACAACCTAAAAACACCAATATCTCAGCTCAGGGGTGGACTAGGGACATAAATGAAGGTGGGTTTTGCTCAGGAGTGTCCGTTGTATCGAGGCATGCCATTGGTTTGGTTCAAATTGGTGAAATTTTCAAGTTTCACCATTTTTAATTCTTTGTTCATGAGCCTGCAAATTTCTTTGATTGTGAGATTCTTAGATCGTGATCGTGAATCATGAGTGAGGGATGAGATGGCCCAATTTAAAAATCTATTTTCTCAGCCCAGGCGTGTCCCAGGAAGTCAAATGAGGGTGGGTTTTACTCAAGGGGCTTTTTCTGTCGAACCATGGTGGTGGAGTACTGCAATTCCTCAAATGTTTTGATTTATATATTTTTAATTCTTTATTCGTGAGCCTGCAAATTCTTTGATTGCGAGACTGCAAATTCTTTGATTGTGAGATTCTTTGATCACAATCATGCATCGTGAGCGAGGGACCAGATGGCCCAATTCAAAAATCAATTTTCTCAGCCCAGGGGTGTCTCAAATTTTTCACCAAATTTACAACATGGGTTTTTTTGGGACCCCACCTCATGAACTGTGGCACTATCATTTCATTAATCAGTCCCAATAGGTGATTCCCGCGCGGTATGTTGAAATCATCTTTGGGACTGAGTAATAAATACAGTACATAACAGGTCAGCAGGATCCCAAAATCCCATATTGAAAATTAGAGACCTAATCCTAAAATGGCTGAGATATCAACCTATGTTGAAACACCCCATTGACTCCCCATTATACAGTACTTCCGATTCTTCAGTTCACAGTTTGGCTTTGAAGAGTGCAGACTTGTCCTGGAGTGGAGAAGATAGTACTGCTCCCGACCTCTAGAGGGTAAAGTATGGTGAGGGGGGGGAGGTGGGTACTCAGTGGAAGGGGGGACAGGGAAGATGACTGTGGACCATTTTCTTTTTTATAGGTAAAAAAACCCCCAAAAATGAAAAAGACGTGAAAATAAAAAAAAAGACTACAAGGGTGATGGTTTTCATTTTTTTACAGATGTAACAAAAAAACACATTTCAGCATACTGGGATAGGCTCCCAATGTGCCACAATAGTGGTGGTGAGGGGGGGCATGCCGACACGGGGGATTGGACACCTCAATGTCTGCAGATTACAGACAGGTTCGGGGGGGGCGCATCCAACACCGGGAGTGGGCATCCCAGTGTCAGAAACATTTTGGCATACTGGGGTGGGCTCCCAGTGTGCCACATTAATGGAGGGAGGGAGGGGGGATACAAGCGGACACGTGGGATTGGGCACCCCGATGTTGGCTTTCCTTGGAGTGTGTGGTGGGCAGCAGGAGCAGCAGCTCATTACTTGTTTCACCAGAAAAGTCACACAGAACAAACAAGTTATTGGCAGAGCAAGGGCCAGGAACAGAGTGCTGGGTGGCAGGAGCTGACAAGGTTGCGATGGAGGGGGGAGGTGCCACTGCAGTGACGAAACTGTTTGTGATTGCAGCAGCAAATTCATTTCAACTCCTTGGCTCTCTTTGAAGCTGCTGTCATCGGCAGCTTCCCCCTTGATTGGTGGCTGAGGGACGCACCCAGTAAAGCCGTCACTGCATTGGCCACAATACTGACACACCTCTGAAATGGGATACTGTCCCAAGATGTTTCTTGTGCATGCGCTGTGCACATGCATGCAAGCAAACATGAAAAGGCATTCTGATGGGTTGTTTACCCCCAATGCATGGTCAGTATTTTACATGGATGGATGTAAAACAGAAGGTTGCATTTCAGCAGGAAAAAAAATACTGGAAGAAGGTCTATCCTCCTTCTCCTCACCTTCTCTTGTGGTGTATGATTTGATTTCCATTGTGGAACCAACTTTCATTTGGAGTTGTTTTTGCATGCCCTCCTTTCCTTTGTGTTTGTGTAAGATTTCATTTCCATTGTGGAACAAACTTCCGTTTGCAGTTTTTGTTTTTGCATATCCTTTTTTCCTTTTGGTCAACTCTTTTTATTCTTGTTTGGCATTTTTAATGTTCAGCATTTTTTTTGATTGTGCAGTTTTCTTGTTTGGGTTGTTCTACTGTTTTATTTGATGCTTCATCTAATTAGTTGACTTCATTTTTTATGTTCATCATGCATGCAAGCTCAGACGAACATGCTGATATGAGAGTTGTTAGAGAAAGGTGTGAGGGATGCCAGCCCAATGGCCAGCGGTGCTGCAGGGGCCAGTCTGTGGCTGGCAAATCAGCAGAAAGTGTCCTGATGACACTGGTTTGCTGAGGGGGCTTGTCTCAGCAAACATTTCAACAGACAGAACCAACACTGCGTGTGGCTCTGTTCTTTGAAATGCGAACCCTTCAGCTGTAGCTTAGTGTGTATTTCCTTGTTAAATGATGTCCCCTTTCCCTGCTGTGACTTAATGCATCTTTCCTGGTTAAACAATTTCCCCTTTCCCTTTCCAACACCGGGATGCCCACTCCCGGTGTCGGATGCACCCCCAACCCATCTATATCCCTAGCAGACATTGGGGTGACCAATCCCGGTGTCGGCATCCCCCTTCCCACCACTATTGTGGCACACTTGAGAGCCCACCCCAGTATTCCTAAAGTTATATTTATTTTTCTTTACCTGTAAATGAAGAAAACCTTCCCTTGCGTTTTTTTTTTAAATTTTCACCTGTAGAAATGAAAAACGTCCCTCGTTGTCTCCCTGTACCCCTCCCCCAAAGCCTACCCTCCCACTGTGCACCCACCTCCCCACACCCTCCACCCCATACTTACCCTCCGAGGTCAGCGGACGTGATCCCACTTAGGATTCTAACTCCGGGGGGGTCCAACACAGAGAGCGCACAGGTCCAGGCTGCGCCATAATGCCATACGCTATTAAGTGTACATTCTTATAACCCGGTACAGCGTGATCTTCTGCAGAGCAGGACATGTCTGCACTCTTTAAAGTTGACCAGCAAACTGAAAGAATGAAAGGTAAACCATACAATGGGAGTCAATGGGGGTGTCAACTTTTGTTGATATCTCAGCCATTTTTAGGAATTTTGGCCCCAAATTTTCAACATGGAGTTCTTGGACATGTCACTGTCATTTCATTCCTTGGTCCCAAAAGGTGATTTCATAGTCGCTGCATGGAATCACCTTTTGGGACTGAGTAATGAAATGACAGTGCCACTGTTCATGAGGTGGGGTCCCAAAAAGCCCATATTGCAAATCTGGTAAAAAAAATTCCATAAAATGACTGCGTTACATCTGTGCATTGCGTAGTTTCTACACACACACACTCATAACTCCACCAATTTTTAATATTTTCACTCCGGATTTTCATCATTGCCATTTTTGCACACCTCCTTATGAACAGTGCAGCTCTCATTTTTCACATCCTGCCTGAAATGTGTTTTCGAACCAGTTGCACAGAATGGCGCACACACCGTGCGAATTCAACTTTTGGGATGGAGTAACAAAATCACAGTGCCATTGTTCTTGAGTGGAGGTCGCAAAAAGCCCATGTTGAAAATGTGGTGAGAAAATTCAAAAAAATTACCGTGTTACACAGTTTCTATGCGTGCTCGAAACTTTGCCAGTTTCTCATAATTTCACTCCAGATTTTCAACATTGCCATTTTTCACACCTCCTCATGAACAGTACAACTTTTGGTTTTCACATCCTGTCTAAAATGAGTTTTAGCACCTGCAGCGCCGAATGGCGCAGTCGCTATGTGAAATCACCTTTTGGGATTGAGTAACGAAATGATAGTGCCACTGTTCATGATGTGGTGTCCCAAAAAACTCATGTTGAAAATTTGGAGTGAAAATACCAACAAACATCTGGGGCATTAGGGTTTCCAACTGTAACGCCCCACCCTGTAGAGACTGACAGGCGCTGGGCTTGTGCCTTGGGGTCACTGACCATAATGCTCACACCATTCCACCCCCACTCCCACTCTGCAACCAGTGAAAGGCATCAGGGTGTGCCTTGGAGTCTTTGGGCCAAACGTTCACCCCATTCTCCTATAATGCACCCATCTCAGCTTATTTCATTATGGAATGGGGTGAGCATTAGGACCGAAGACCTCAACGTACACCACGACACCTAGCAATGTCTGCAGGGTTTGGGTGGAATGTCATGAGCATTACAACCAATGACTCAAAGGGACACCCCCAATGTCTGTCAGTCTCTATAGGGTGGAGGTGGGGCGTTAGGGTTGGAAACCCTAATGGCTCATTAAGGAAGCAAATCAGGGAGGGACATTTGATGTCACCTACCTTGATATCAGCAAAGCCTTCAACAACATCCAACACAAAAGGCTGATTAACAAGATGAGTAGTCTGGCAGCAAGACACAAGCTGATAAACTGGGTTAGAAACTGACTGATGGACAAGAGGCAGAGGGTGGTGGTAATGGGATCCAAACCAGGGAGAGGGGGTGACCAGTGGGGTACCTCAGGGATAAGTTCTGGGACCAGTCCTGTTCAATGTCTTCATTACAGACATTGCAGAAGGGCTAGAAGGAAAGATCTGTCTGCCTGTTTGCAGATGACACCAACATCTGTAACAGAGTGAATACTTCAGAAGGGGTGGAGAAAATAAGTGGGGACATGGAGAGGCTTGAAAAATGGTCTGAGGAGTGGCAAATAAGGTTCAATGCAAAGAAGCCCAAATAATGCACTTGAGAAGAGGGAAACCTGGGGAGAGATACAGGATGGGGTGGAGGTGCTGATAATCACCAAGAAAGTAAGGTTCTGATGACCAAAAGGTGTCAAAGCAGAGCACAAATGTTGCAAAGATGGCCAGTGGCACGCTGGGGTGCATAGGCAGAGGTATCGCTAGCAGAAGGCACAAGGTGGTGCTGCTATTGTATAATGCACTAGTGAGGCCTGACCTACAGTACTATGTACAATTCTGGAGGCCGCAAATGTGCAAAGACATTGATAGGGTGGAGGCAGTCCTCGGAAAGGCAACCAAGATGGTACATGGCTTGCAACACAGAACATATCAGGAGAGATTAAAAGGACCTCAAAATGTACTTATTGGAGGAAAGGAGGAAGTGAGGCAACGTGATAGATATGTTCAAGTACCTTAAGGGCATAAACAAAGTGCACAGGTGGACAATCTTTCAGTACATCAAACGTTCAGGCATTGACAAATACTTGTTTTTTATCCTAAAAAAAAGACAACTATCCATAATTTTCTGCTATGTAATCCCCCTCCCCTAAACAGTATACAGACACTGGGGGTGCCCAATCCCCCAGTGTCCTCATCTGTCCGTCCATTGTTGTGTGCTGTGTAACCCCCCCAAACAGTATGCAGTAATGGGGGTGCCCAATCCCCCAGTGTCATCTGTCCGTCCATTGTTGTCCGTTGTGTATCCCCCCAAACAATATACAGACACTGGGGGTGTGCAATCCCCCAGTGTCCTCATCTGTTCAGCAAACTCTATGAAAAAAAGAAAACTGTCCCTCATCATTTTTTTCACCCATAAAAAAGAAAACCACCCGACATTTCCCTCCCACTCAGGACCCACCACCCCACACCTCCCATACCCCATAGTTACCCACCACAGGTCTGTCGCCATAATCTACCTTGGACTGCAAGCACCTCTTCACTCTTCAAAGCCCAATCGCGAACTGAGGTAAGCACTTCAATGTATTTCAATGGTGTTTTTGGTGTCAATGTATTTCAATAGGGTTTTCAACTTAGTGCCATAACTTGGCCATTTTTTAATTTTTTTGGCCCACATTTTCAGCATATGTTTTTTGGGACCCCACCTCACAAACAACTTCACTAAAGCAATTTTCAAACATCCCCTCCCTTCCCCATGACACCAGTGCACATGACGAACATTCGGCATTAACAAATGCTTGTTTTGTACCCTCCATCTTTTTTTGTTTAGTTAGACTTGTTTTCTGCTGTTACATTTTTTAGGCTTGCTATATATTTGTTTGCATTCATTTTATAGTTATGCTGTAGCATTTTGTTTGCATTTAATTTTTTATTGTTATTTTAGTTTTTGGTTTGCATTTCGTTTTTTGGTTGTTGCTTTACTTTTTCATGTTTGTGTTTTGCACTTCAGGGCCACAGTAATTCTGCATGGAAAACACAACAAAGCATCCTTAAAGATCCATTCTTTCCGGTTATACTTCCTTTCCCTCTGATTTCTCTGAAAGTCATGCCAGATCTGCTGCTGAACAGGTAAACAGCTAAAGTGTTTTCATCAGGTTCAGCTGTGCTTTCATAGCACTGAGGAACTCATGATTTATTGATTAGCTTTAAATGTGAGTTCTTGTCTTTCCACAAGAGTAGCCCCCGTGACTCATCTCGGAGTCGGGAGTCTCCAATTCCTAAGGTTAGAAAATAAATCTGGTTAAGCATAAGATCCCAGTAATGTAACTCCAGTGGTTGAGCCATTGTCATACATGGAACCCTTCTCCCAAGACTCCAACAAAAAACTTTACAACTACAGTCCAGTAGCTTGTCAATGAGCTGATTACTAGGGATATTGGGAATTGGCCGATTATGATTGAACTGTTTAGGATTTTAGAAAATTCAGATTCCTGATCTGATTCAGATTCAAATCTTAAAAGGAGCTCAAAATTGGAACTGGGTTCGGAATTAGAATTTTTGGACCGCAGTTCAGAAATCCTAAATCCAATAGTCAGATCAGAATCTGATCAATCGAATTCCATCGGGCAGATTCTGAGTAACCCCACTGTTTACTTGCTTAATGCAGTGATCACTTCAAGTTATATCATCCAACCTCATTTAACTAATTAGAAGCCATTAGCATATTGATGAGATACAGTACCTTGCACAGCTAGTAACAGACAAGTAGAAGAGATAAAGTAAACATTTAAAGAGCACTTCAAGAGCATTAAAAGTGAACTGAGTTATTTTTACTTTGAGGTGTAGTTTGGTCTTGGTGCTGGAAAAAATACAAAACCATAATTTGTTGACACTTCAACATGCAATTTTTTCAGCACCAACAACCGATTGGAGGATAGGAATTTCACAGCCTATTTTATAAGCATCTTTAAGGTATAACTATAAACTGTTTCAAACCTTAGTCACCAATAGACCTCCACGATGTTTCATCAGCACCTGCTCTCACTCTCAGGGTAAATCTAATCACTGCAGAAATGGTAGATCTGCACAGCAGGCTCAAAGGTGGCACAGGAAATTGTTTTTCAAAGGTTTCCTCTATTCACATTTGTACTGAATGATTTTATGGAGTGACTGTGATATGTGTTAAAAATAATTGACTACGGTCTTTTGTTTTGCAAGCAGTTGTTTTATTGCAGATCTATGGGGCTATTACTGCAGTAATGCCACAATATTACTTCAGTAATGTCAAGGGCTGGCAATACAGCCTAGAAGAGTGACAAGCTGTGAATTAGCTTGGTACATCCAGTAAACCTTGGTTTGATTCCCACAACCTCCACTTGCATACTGTGTGATTCTGAACAAATCACTTAACTTCCCCAGTGCTCCTGGGTCACCCCTGAAAACAGGCACTTGTGCCCAGTGAGCCTTACTCAGTTGCCAAAAAACAACAAATGACAAGGGATGGCTGGAACCACTAAATGCTGGTCCTGTAGTTCAAAAGTTATAATAAAGTGAAGTAGATACAGTATCTGCTGATTATCAGGCAGGAAAAACATCAAGAAGCAAAAGAGGGAAAGGGTGAGAGAGACTGGTAAACTGACTGAAGACTCCAACAATGCTGGTATCAGTACAGAGCCACCATCACTACTAGCTTTACAGTCCTCTGTTATTTTCAAGCCCCTCTCAGGAAAGGTAGACATTGAAACTGACTCTGTTGGGACAGCATCTGTCTCAGGGTCCCTCTGTCAGGCCAGCATCTGTCTGCAGGTCTGCTAAGGAAAGGAGGACATAGGAAACTTCAACATTGGCTCAGGGACCATCTCCTGGTTACCCTGAAGAAAGGGAGACATTAAAAGCAACACTGCAAACTTTGCAATCCCCTCTGGGTCCCCTTCAGGACCGGGGGCATTGAAATCAAATCTCCCAGCTCAGTCTCCATCTCCAGTTTTCCAGCAGGAAAAGGGGCACAGTGAATTAAATCCAGGTGCTTGACAGTTGGTACTAACTCCCTCCCCAGAGGGTTTGGTTTAATCATACCGCTGGTACCATCAGCTCCTACACCAGGATGGCTTGATTTGATCATACTGCTGATACCAATAGCTCCCAGCTCTAGAAGGTTCCATTTGATCCATTAGCTTTCTGCTAGAGCTGCACAAATTTCATCTGCTGCACAACCTGCGGGAATGCAAGCAGACTATTATGCTACTTCTGAAAAACACATGCAACAGCCCCTAGACTCACCGTGACTGTTTCCAGTGCCCTTGGGTCCAGATGGCACACACCTCTGAGGGGGCCAGCCTGGGTTCTGTAGTGGAGAGAAGTGGTGTAGTGCCTCCACCTGGGGCAATGGCAGGGAATACCTGTGAGCAGATTGCAGGTTACCACCTCCGGGAAATGTACAACAGCTGCCCCAAAGACACTTCCCCACACAACAACAATACCCCCCTCTTGCAGTGATTCACAATACCAGAATATATCTGTATGTCCCCTTGCAGGAGAGGCTTATGCTCCCATTTAGGAACCCCATTTCCCCCTCCTACCCCTCCCAGTGCTAGGGAATTTATTAGCACTCTAGGGGTCAATACTTGCTGGACGCCTCCAGGTGGGAGCAGGTGACAGGTATGGGAAGGTATATAAGGCTGGATACAGGAAGTTTCTGGGCCTTTTCCAGCCCAGGCATTAGGCCTGGGGCTGGGAGGGTGGTTGGAGGAGCAGAGTAGGCAGTCAAGAAGGGAGCTCAGCAGTCTGGGTGGGCCTGTGTGGGGCAACCCCCCCCAAAAAGTGGCAGATAGGGACAGCATCTGCAGTGATGTGGCATTGAAGAGCAGAGATGCAAGCTCAGTGGGGAGAATGGTCAGCCAGGTCCTACGTCGTTGGGGTAAGGGAGGTGTAGGAGGCATTAGGATGCCAGGATAGGCAGGAACCCTTAGAGATCCCGAGAAGTAGTTGCTTAGGCTGCCAGGGCTGTGGGGGCAGTAGCAGGGTCCCCACAGGAGGGAGACCAGTGGCAGTGGCTCTCCCTGTACCTGGTGTGGTAGGGTGGCCTGAGGGTAGAGGGAGCCAGGGGGCCCTTCACTCATTTCAGAGGACCTGCTTGGAGGGACAGGTTCTGGGGTGCCGGCATTAAAGGCCAGGTGGGTCACAGGTCTTAGGACAGGCCTTGGATGCTGGCCTCTGGCTGCAGCTTACCACAAGCCCAAGATGTGTTGACAGGGATGTGGGCCTGGCGCTGGACACCCCGGTAAGAGCCACCTGGAAGCGGAAAGGAGGATTTGGAGAGCTATGTGCAGAGGTGGGCTGTTCAGAGGGCCCTGGGTGGTGGCAGGGCCCAGGGGCTCTCCCGTGGCAGGGCAGTCTGTATCAGGGTAGTTCAGGTACTGGAGCATGGCCAGGCTTGAGGGCCACTGTACTAGTGGACAGCAGTGCAGAGAGAGAGAGAGAGAGAGAGAGAGAGAGAGAGAGAGAGATGAGCTGTAAGTGAGGAAACAGGTGCCATGAGGTTGGGAGCACCAGCAGGTTTAGGTTCCCTGTAAAGTGAGAAAGAGTGGGTTACTGGGCCTGGGTCAGAGGAAAAAAATCCTGGTACCCCTTGAGATTTGAGCCAAGGTCCAGGGGCCAGGTGGGGGAACCAGCATGCTTTCCAGCGCCAGAGATAGGGCAGCGACCAGTGCCAGACCCGACAGAGATGGAAGAGTATGTGTAACCCAGAATAGGAAAAAAAAGATTTGGCTTACTAGCGCCAGTGAGCCAGGAGCCTGTGGTTTTTTTCAAGTATGGAGGTTCCTTGGGTAAATCATCCAAGAGGTTAGAGTGAAGAAGCCCTGTTTGTGCTGCCTGTAAACCATTATTGCTGCTCAGAATGTCCAGCCTGGGTATGTTGTAAAAACATTTAGATAGCCCCATGGAGATGCTTTATTTATTCGATGAAGGATGTGACCCTTGCATTCCTGGAATCATTTGGAGTACAGGAGCTAAAATAAAGAAGCTAGTTGGGAAGAAACTTGGCAATGATTCTTTCTTTGTTTAAGTTTGAAAAGGGGATAAATGAAATGGAAAGCCCCCTCACTTGTGTCTAATTATTTGGGATGCACTGGCTCGGGTATTGCACTTGATGTACTCTTCTCCAATGCCCCTTGGAACAACTGTGATGATTATTTATGCCTCTAGATGAGGAGGCCAGGGGACTTACTTAACATTAACAATTAACAGTATTTATTTTGGGGAAGGGGGAGAAAAAGGGAGAAAAATGGCACAACAAAATTAACAACTGGCTGAAACAATTTCACCCCACATAATCCCCACCTCCCACCTACAGGTGCACCCAGCCTCCCAATGGCAGCTGCCCAGAATGCCTCTAAAGTCCCTTTGGTGGGTACTACACCATGGTGTAGACATTACTGGGGATCTTTCATTGGGGCCAAATAACTTTATACAGTAGAAACAGTAAAACTTCAGGTCAGGCTGCAGTTTTCCGACACAGTCCTGCCAGGATCTAACCCCTAATTTTAACCTAGCTAGTTAGCTAAATAGGTGCAACCCCCCCTGCAAATGGGGGTTCCCAAAAAGTCTTCCAGGAGCTTGCTTGAATGCTCCAAGCCTAAATGGTGTTTGGCGTTTAAGCCGTTTATCTGTGAGTGCTTTTAGAGCCTCTGGTACTGTCTCTTTAAGAGCTGTCTGCTTGCAGACATAATTAGTTTCTATGGGGGAACTGTGTGTTTCCCTGCTTGAGTCCCACTCCAGCTGCTGCCAAATCGCCCCATTTCTGACGTCACTAAGTGGGCAGAGTGAGCACTTTTCAAGATGTAACTGTTTGCCAGAAATCATTTAGAGTAATAACGAAAATACAGTTTGTCTAAACTGCTTTTCTTTGAAGTCAGAACTGTGTTTGCCTAGCACTCCATTCTGGTTGAACTGCTGAACTGGACCAATCAGTGTGGGGGACCTTTGAAATGGAACCTGCTGCTGGCAAATCAGAACTTGGACTCTCATTGTGGAGCCAGCCAACTATGTACAGTATGGCCAATGCTTCTGGGAATTGTAGTTTGGACTTCGGGACCTTTTTGCACCAACAGGGGGAGTCTGATTGTGAGTGACAGCCAGACCAGCCAATTGAACTGGGAGGAACTCAAAGGAAATGCCCAGCTCTGTCTACTGGAAAGATCAGATCAGTTTGGGCAGTGAAGAGACAGGGAACTCTGTGCTTCTTCGGGTGTGTAGTTTTAGCGTGGGAATCATGTGTAAGGCCCTAAGTTTCGGTCTGCAGCTTGTGCAAGCACCTGTTCAGACTGAATCCGACCTGTGAAGAGAATCAAGGAGATATGAAGAGCCGAAACCAGGCTCACCCTGTAAAAGACTGGAGAAATTGCTGAATCAAGCTCGGTCTGTCAGGAACTGAATCTGCTGTGTGTTCTCCCGGGTATTGTGCAGTAATTGCGATCGGGATCGAGAAGCAGCCTGCCTGGTATAGTACTTTCCTTTTGCATATAAATGTGTGTGTAGTGCTTGTGGGGAATCGCGTTTCAAATCCCCTGTACTGTGAATTGAGTCATGAAGCTGGAAGTAAACCCCAGCTTAATCCTGACTACATCTATTTGCTCTAAACTGCAGTGGAGTCCAGTCACAAGGACCTTTTCCACATGTTCTGCTCCTCCTGGCAATCCAGGACAATCTGCTTTCCATTCAGCTCCCAGCACTGAGTCTGTGAGTACAAAGCAGGGTAGCTCCCTGCCATCTGTTTATCAAATTGCAAGTGTGTCATCTATTTGTTGCTGTTTCATTTCTTCATGAACTGAGCCATCCAGCTCCGGATTTCAATTGGGTATTGTGCAAGTGTTTTTCCATCACAGGGCCCCATCCAGCTGCACTGATCCTGGCTAGCCCCCCCCCATCCTAGGTACCCAGTGAAAGTGACAGTTTAGAACTCTGAACATGCGCACAGTACTGTGAGTATTAAGGTGTCTAAACTAATTAATCTGATTTTCCCCTGTCCTTGTTATATTCCCCTAAATAAATCAGATCTGTTTGTTTCAGCAGAGTTACACTGTCTGAGGTATTCATTTATGTTAAAGTGTTGCATGGTGGCTTTTGCATTGTATCATCTTGTTTTACAGGGGGTCCCCAGAGTCAAGCTGATCGAACCAGTCCTGGGGGTAAGTGTATACTGTGAAGGTACTTCTGATATATTGTGTGGGCCACTAGTGGGAAGAAAGGGGGGTTGCAGTAACCCAGAGGGCTGTGACCAAGTCATACCAGACTGTCTTAACCCCGACCTCTGGGTGGAGGCACCCGCCATTGGACCTAGACCCCTTAACCTGTTAGCAGTTATGCAGGCAGTGGTAGTAGCCTTTGGGATAGCGCCACCTCGGGGTTACATCTTGGAGGCTCACCGCTGGGATTGTGTGTCCTCTAGTGGCCACATTTACGAATTACTATTAAAAATAAATGGGTACCCCAATAGAAGCGGCTGTACACCAGTTGGTGAAGTGGTGTACTGGGCGGGAGATCGACCCCCAAAATGCTGTACTTGTCTTGGATATCCCGCTGGGTACCAGTATGGACACTGTAGAGGGAATACTTTCCAAGGTCGAATGTTTATGAAACCCTGTGATGGTGGGGCAGCTGGTTGATCTGCTGGCCCAAACTTTCATGGCTCTAATAGAGTGTAAGGACCCTATAGACAGTTCTAAAGTGCCACAGACCATCACCCCAGAAGAAGCCCTCACTGCCTGGAAAGTGATAACTAAAGACAGTAAAGACCCTGGGGAGAACGAGCCCCCCCACTATCTGAAACTTTTGAGGAGAAATTTGCCAAATTGTTGCTGGAGGAAGGAAAAACTGTGGAGGATTTAAAGAAACTATTATTGCCACCTGAGAACGTTCCTCCACCAACACCCTGTCCCCCTCCAGCACCCGTTATTGCCCCTCCTTCTGTGCCAGTGCAAGCCCCTATGTCTGTACCTGCCAATAGTCACGACTCTTACCGCAGGTTGAAAATTTTCTCCGGCACCCTCCCCACCCCACAAAGGGAGGATGACTGGGAGACCTGGATAGACTATGTTGCCCCTCAAGTGCTAGAATGGCAATGCTCAGAAGCAGAAAAGTGAAAGAGGGTAAGTGACAGCCTCCAAGGTCCTGCATTGGCTACCATCCATGCCAAACGGGCCAGTAACCCTGAAGCGACTGCACAGGACTATCTTGAGGCCTTGGAGAATGTGTATGGGAGCCTAGATTCCGATGAGGACCTGTGGTGGAGAGTAAGAAATGCACAACAGTATCAAGGGGAGTTGTTGTCTGTGTATGTATCTCGGCTGGAAAAATTGTTGCAAGAATGCCTCAGAAAGGGTAGTTTGCCAGCGATTGAATCTGGACCGAACCAGGCTGGACAGGATCCCTAAGTCTGCCCCCTCTCAGAACTGCTGTTGCTTCAGTTACGCCTGGTCAATCGACTGGACATACCCACCTCCCATGATAGCTAATGAGAGAAATTCGAGGAGTTGAGAAAGGTGACCCCGGGAGAGAATTACCAATAGCTTCTGCTACCAACTGAGTGACTGAGGGTGACCCATCAAGTGAAGTTCAGTGGCAAGGGTTGGCAGTTAAAGAGTGTTCTGAGAAGGAAAAGGTGTGCCACCATGGGGTGAACTGCTGAAGGAGATTAGGAAAGCAATGGACAGTCTCATCATGAAGGCTGATCCTACGAGTACAGGCACTGACACTTGCCCGACTGCTTCTGCCATGGGGGTGTGGGTGCCCACCCAGGCACCTCATGTTGACAACAGTTCGAAACTTGATGCCTTGACCATGGAAGTGAGGGAACTGAAGAGATGTCTCCAAATGTCCACCCCACCGCCGGCTGAGGTGGCACCAAGGTTTTCTATTGACAGTACCAATGCCGCAGCCCCCAATGTGATGCTTTGGTCACCCCAAACTTCAGCTGACATATTTTGTCATAACTGTGGGAAGGATGGGCACATGAAGAGGGAATGCCGGTCTCGGAAAGACTTGGAGAGAGTGGTGAGCCAGCTACAAGGAGAGCTTTGGAGCACAAAACAGTGGTTAAGAGGTGCACGAAATGACCACAGTGAAGGTCCCAAAAATGTTACCTCATGTCCCTTTGTGGCAAGGTCATTTGCCCAGGCCCCCACTACCATCTCTCCAGACTGGTCCAGGATAATGGGTTCCTCCATGGAGACCACAGTAATGGTGAATGGAGTGTCTACAAGACCTGTATTATACAGTGGCTCCCAAGTGACAATTATGTTCCAAGACTGGTATCAGAAACATTTGTCTGATGTACCCGTACAACCGTTGGAGGGGCTGCATGTCTGGGGGTTAAGTGAGAAGGCCTACCCCTACTCGGGATATATCCTGAATTTGGCTGTCTTTTCCCACCTCCGTGGCTGGGGTGGCAGAAGCAAGTAGAGACCCTGGCCTTAGTGTGTCCCCCTACTGGACTGTATGATGGGGTTCCTTTACTAATTGGGACTAATGCACATATGTTTGGATGGCTGGCACAATTGTGTTATGAAAAACAGGGGTCAAGGACTAGTAGAGCTTTAAGAATTCCAGCCTTGATCAAGAAGTCCTATGAGGCACAGAGAGATGCTGACAAAGTGGAACCAGAGGAACCAGTTGGAGTTGTCTGAAAAAAGGATCCTGAGTCACTGATCCTGGTGCCAAATGCCCAGTGTACCTTACAGGGAGAGGTCCATATTAGAAAGGATGTCAAGAATAAAATATTAATGTTGGATGCACCAGGCAATGGAAAATTGAAAAGGGACTGCTGGTCAAGCCTACTGATATTTTGCCTGGTAGCGTCATGCTTATGCCAGAAGGGTAATGGTTCGAGGTTCATAATGTGTCTGACAGAGATTCCAAGCCAAACAGGTTGCACCCTGGCTAATGGCCATTGTGCAGACCTGCAAAGTGCCTGTTATAAGAGTTTGGGGAAGAATGACATAGTAACGCCTGACTTGTTTGATTTCGGTGACTCCCCGTTGCCAGCTGAATGGAAAGTGACAATCAGTGAGAAGCTTGCCCAGACAGACCAGGTGTTTTCTTTAAAGGAATGGGACGTATGATGTGTTCAAGGAGCTGAGCAACATATCCGGCTGCATGATGAAAGGCCATTTTGTGAGAGGTCTAGACGCCTGGCACCTGCTGATATAGATGATGTGAGACGGCATCTGCAAGAGATGCTAGCTGCTGGTGTAATACAAGAATCCAGAAGCCCCTATACTTCCCCCATTGTGGTAGTGAAAAAAAAGAATGGGACAGAAAGGATGTGTGTGGATTATCACACTTTAAACCGGTGAACTATCCCTGATCAGTACACAATGGCCCGCATTCAGGATGCTCTGGACTGCCTAAATGGGAGCAAGTGGTTCTCTGTGCTGGATCTCCGCAGTGGGTACTACCAGATTCTGTTAGTCCCAGAGGACCATGAGAAGACAGCCTTTATCTGTCCGTTTGGCTTCTATGAATTCATGAGGATGCCTCAAGGGTTTCAGGCACCCCAGCCACTTTTCAACGATTGATGGGTGTGCAGTGGGGACATGAACTTACTAAGAGTGCCTGGTATACCTAGATGATGTTATTGTGTTTGGCAGCTCAATGGAGGAACATGAGCAGATTATTCAAGGTGTTGGACTGACTGGAAGACTTTGGCCTTAAACTGTCTATTGATAGAGTGTCAATTCTTTCAAACATCAGTAAGGTATGTGGGACACATAGTATCCACCGAGGAATAGAGACTGACCCAAGTAAAATCGAGGTCTTGATCAACCTGGCCACAGCTCCAAAATGTAAAAAGGACTGCAAAGATCTCCTGGATTCCTGTGGTTATTATCGGCATTTCATCAAGGGACTATTCAAGAGTGATCCGACTTTACTTAACCTTACTAAGGTATCCCCAATCCACAAAAAATACAAAAGTCAGCGTCCTTGACACTGAAAGAGTATATTTTCATCCAAGTGAAGTATTTGGGGCCTGCTGGACTCTGATTGTGAGACTGCTTTTCATGAGATCAATATATCAACTTACCCACGCTCCAGTGTTGGCTAGCTGACCCAACAAAACCACTTTTGTCCTGCACTGATGCTAGCTTGCTAGTTGGGGCTGTATTATTACCAAGAGCAAGAGAATGGCCTGAGACCAGTGGCCTTTGCCAGTAGAAGCCTGACCCCATCCGAAAAGAACTATCTTGTACATAAGTTAGAGTTCCTAGCTTTGAAGTGGGCTATTGTTGACCAGTTCCACGAGTACTTGTATGTGGCTAAGATCGAGTAAAAACTGACAATAATCCATTGACCTATGTGCAGACTTCAGCTAAGTTGGATGCCACTGGCCATAGGTGGCTTTCTGCATTATCTACATACGACTCTGCTGTTAAATACAGAGCAGGCCTGAACCACATAGATGCTGATGCTCTCTCCTGGAGGCCTGTTCCTCAGAATGACTGGGTCAGACTGTCAGAACCTGTTATTCGAGCACTCTCCCAGCAGTTTGACAGGGCGGAACAAATGTCCACGGACGCAGTGGACTGTATGGTGGATAGTTTGGGACCCTCTGAGAATTGCATACCTGATGCTTATTGCCACTTTTCTGCAATGAACTTGTTGCGCACTGCCTCAGCTGAACAATGACAGTATTCATGGCTCAATCCGCATGATCCCATGATCAAATCAGCTTTAGAAGCCCTCTATGCAGGGAAAGATGTGTCCAAATTACGTTCCATTGATTTGAGAACTGCATTGTTATACAAAAGAGTCCTAAATTGAAACTGATCAATAAACTGTTATACAGAGAAACAGTAGACAGTGGGGGACAAGTAGAAAAACAACAACTAGTGCTGCCCACTGCCTTTCGAGACTCAGTACTGAGGTCCTTACACAACCACATGCGGGCACCTTGGTATAGACAAGAACACTTGACTTGCTGAGATCCAGATTCTATTGTCCTAAGATGGAGCTGATGTGGAGCAACACATTTGAACTTGTAGTCGCTGCTTACAGAGGAAAGCTTTGCCCCAGAGGGCTGCCCCCCTTGTTAACATCACCACCAGTGCACCCATGGAGCTGGTCTGTATTGATGTTCTAAGTTTGGAGTCAGATCAAAGAAATATTAGTAATGTGCTGGTGGTCACTGACCATTTTACGAGATATGCCCAAGCTTTCCCCACCAAGGACCAGAAGGCATCCACTGTGGCAAAAGTACTTGTAGAAAACTTTTTTGTTCTGGGGCTCCACAAAGAATCGATTCTGATCAAGGGAGAGACTTTGAGAGTCATCTGATCAAGAGATGCTTCTCTGTGAGAATGCGAGGGTCAAACAAGCCCTTACCACCCCAGAGGGACCCACAGCCTGAACATTTCAACCGCACTTTTGCTAGATATGTTAGGCACCCTCCAACCAAAAGACAAGCCTAGATGGAGTCAACAAATTAGTACCCTGGCACATACCTCAACTGCACCAAAGTGATGCCACTGGGTTCTCCCCTACCACCTGATATTTGGAAGAAAACTTGATTGCCGGTAGATGTGTGTTTTGGGGTCTCTCCCTGATGGGGTTTGAGCTGACAACTATTTACAGTATGTGCCAAAAGTTAAAGGCCCAGCTAATCATGTGCCAACTGAAACTAAACCATGGCTGCCAAAAGAAATCTGGCCAACAAAGAAAGGTATGATAAAAAGGTGAAAGCACAGGAACTCCAGGAGGGAGATCAGGTATTGCTATGAAATCTGGGACTGCATGGCAAACACAAGATTACTGACAGATGGCACCATCTCCCTCACATTGTAGTGGGCAACTAGATGATCTGCCTGTGTACAAAGTAAGGCCTGAGAATAATTCAAAAGATGTTAAAACAATGCATAGAAATCATTTACTGCCCATTGAACAAATCTTGATTGAGACTGAGCCCCCAGAAAATGTCCCCTCTGGACCAGTGACTAGAGCTGCTGCTAAGAAAAAAATCAAGAAAGTCTGCACCTACAGAAGCTGAGTTAAAGTGTACCCCTCCACAAGTCCTAGTTGGACATGACTGTCAGTCCATGTCAGAGGAAAGGGAGTGTGGTTTTGAATACTACCCTTTTTACGAACTGAGTCAATTGTTTTGGAGCAATCCCCTAGTCAATCCTGGAGATGAATCTGGTCCTTCTGGACTGTCTAAGCCCCCAGCTTCGTCCCTGGAGCCAATGCTCCCAGAAAGTGAAGTGCAAAGCATTAGTAAGATGATATGGAATCATTGTGTATGGTTGAACTGTTTGAGCTTTCAGAGGAGGAAAATGATGGACTGGAACAGACTGGTGACTTACCAGAACAAGAAGAGTGTGTTGAGTGCCCTGATAATTCACTGTCAGTGTCAGAAAGCTCTCCATGTGAGCCAAGTATTGTGGACTCAGAGTTGTAACTCCTGGAGCTGAAAAGTGCCCCAAGTTCTAGCTCTCTACCCCAATGGGACCCCTGACAAGTGAGGACAATGCTGAAAATGAGGTACAGAGTGCAGAGACTGTAACAGTTCCCCCTAGAAAGACAGGTCGAGCTGTAAAGCCTGTGGTGCACCTCAGTTATTCTTCTGGGAGGCCTGTGGACTTGCCTCTCCATGTTGTCCATAAAGGAGTGTATGTGTCCCCGAGCTCATTGCCCAAACTGAACATCAGTGCTAACTCCAAGTTACTTGTGTTGCCCTCTAGGTATGGTGCCCCTGCCTCATCCAACCCCAAGATAGCTGATAGGGAAGGGCCCCCTCTCTTCAGGTTTCATGTACAAGAGGTAATAACCTGAGTTATGGTACAATGTGAGTGTAATACTGTGTAAAGAGTGACATACTGCAAAGTTTCAGAAATGTGTTCCTGGTAAAGTGATATATTGACTGATGATTACACGTATAAGCCTAATGTGATGCTGATGAAAATGTATATGGTTGTATTGAAACTTATGGGGTACTTGCTTGATGCGGATGCCAAGTTTTCCCAGGCCAGAAAGAGTGTAACCCCCTGCAAATGGGGATTCCCAAAAAGTCTCCCAGGAGCTTGCTTGAATGCTCCAAGCCTAAATGGTGTTTGGCGTTTAAGCCGTTTATCTGTGAGTGCTTTTAGAGCCTCTGGTACTGTCTCTTTAAGAGCTGTCTGCTTGCAGACATAATTAGTTTCTATGGGGGAACTGTGTGTTTCCCTGCTTGAGTCCCACTCCAGCTGTTGCCAACGCTCCGTTTCTGCCATCACTAAGTGGGCAGAGTGAGCACTTTTCAAAGATGTAACTGTTTGCCAGAAATTATTTAGAGTAATAACGAAAATACAGTTTGTCTAACCTGCTTTTCTTTGCTGTCAGAACTGTGTTTGCCTAGCCCTCCATTCTGGTTGAACTGCTGAACTGGACCAATCAGTGTGTGGGGACCTTTGAAATTGAGCCTGCTGCTGGCAAATCAGAACTTGGACTCTCATTGTGGAACCAGCCACCTATGTACTGTATGGCCAATGCTTCTGGGAATTGTAGTTTGGACTTCTGCGCCTTTTTGCACCAACAGGGGGAGTCTGATTGTGAGTGACAGCCAAACCAATCAATTGAACTGGGAGGAACTCAAAGGAAATGCCCAGCTCTGTCTACTGGAAAGATCAGATCAGTTTGGGCAGCGAAGAGACAAGGAACTCTGTGCTTCTTCGGTGTGTAGTTTTAGTGCGAGAATCACGTGTAAGACCCTAAGTTTCAGTCTGCAGCTTGTGCAATCGCCTGTTCGGGCTGAATCCGACCTGTGAACAGAATCAAGGAGATCTGAAGAGCCGAAACCAGGCTCACCCTATAGAAGACTGGAGAAATTGCTGAATCAAGCTCGGTCTGTCAGGAACTGAATCTGCTGTGTGTTCTCCCAGGTATTGTGCAGTAATTGCGATCAGGATTGAGAAGCAGCCTGCCTGGTATAGTACTTTCCTTTTACATATAAATGTGTGTAGTGCTTGTGGGGAATCGCATTTCAAATCCCCTGTACTGTGAATTGAGTGCATGAACCTGGAAGTAAACCCCAGCTTAATCCAGCCTACATCTATTTGCTCTAAACTGCAGTGGGGTCCAGTCACAAGGACCTTTTCCACATGTTCTGCTCCTCCTGGCAATCCAGGACAATCTGATTTCCATCTAGCTCCCAGCATTGAGTCTGAGAGTACAAAGCAGGGTAGCTCCCTGCCATCTGTTTGTCAAATTGCAAGTGTGTCATCTATTTGTTGCTGTTTCATTTCTTCACGAACTGAGCCATCCAGCTCCGGATTACAATTGGGTATTGTGCAAGTGTTTTTCCATCACAGGGCCCATCCAGCTGCACCGATCCTGGCTAGCGCGCCCCCCCCCATCTTGGGTACCCAGTGAAAGTGACAATTTGGGACTCTGAACATGCGCACAGTACTGTGATTATTAAGGTGTCTAAACTAATTAACCTGATTTTCTCCTGTCCTTGTTATATTCCCCTAAATAAATCAGATCTGTTTGTTTCAGCAAAGTTACACTGTCTGAGGTATTCATTTATGTTAAAGTGTTGTACGGTGGCTTTTGCATTGTATCATCTTGTTTTACAGGAGGTCCCCAGAGTCAAGCTGATCGAACCAGTCCTGGGGGTAAGTGTATACTGTGAAGGTACTTCTGATATATTGTGTGGGCCACTAGTGGGAAGAAAGGGGGGCTGCAGTGACCCAGAGGGCTGTGACCAAGTCATACCAGACTGTCTTAACCCCGACCTCTGGGTGGAGGCACCCGCCATTGGACCTAGACCCCTTAACCTGTTAGCAGTTACGCAGGCAGGAGTAGTAGCCCTTGGGATAGTGCCACCTGGGGGTTACATAAAGACTCCCCAAAGCCACAGGTTGGGGGTACTTACAGTTCAACAGTTCAAAGGGGGGCTCAGCAAACTGGCTTTGGCTGTACCGTGGAGGTACCAAGTTGGGGGTGCACCACCTTAGCAGCAGGGCTGACTGAAGAAGTTAAAGAATGCTGGTCTTCACCTGCTGGCCTTGCCAACTTCACCTCTGAGACCTTTATAGACAGTGTTCACCAGGCAGGCCTCTCACTGCCTTCCTCGCTGGGTCTTCTCTTCCTTCTTGGGACTAGGGACAGGGCAGACATGGTCCCCTGGGCCCCTCTGTTGCACACCC
The DNA here is from genome assembly GCA_016271365.2 of Neoceratodus forsteri. Lineage (NCBI taxonomy): Eukaryota > Metazoa > Chordata > Ceratodontiformes > Ceratodontidae > Neoceratodus > Neoceratodus forsteri. The sequence continues at coordinate 49,253,545 of JADMNL010000027.1, forward strand.
TCATCAAACACAATTAGCAGTTGGGCTTTGGCTCATTCTCTAACCCCAGCACTCTCACTTCACTTCTCTATGTACAGCAGTGGCAGGACTCTGGTGCAGTCTCTAGTCTCAGCACACTCGGTATCTCAACCTGCAGCAGACACACTTTCCAAACTTACCCTACCGGGGGTATCACAGCAGATCAGTCTCTGATGCAACAGCTGCAGCACTTTTCAATTCAAAAGGAAAAGAAGAGATTCCTTCATACTTACCATAACTTCCTTTTCTGTTAGTTCCAATGTTGTTAATGGGGAGTTAACACGTATGGGCAATAAACACCTCCACTGGGATAAAGGTACAGCTCAAAGCTATAAATCAGCATGGAACTTTGGGCAGATGAGTATTCCGAGATCCATAATTCCTTAGTCACTTTTGCCCAAACAGCACCTGTATATGTCTATGTAACCAGTAATCTTCATGTTGTCAAGGTCAGTGAACTCTCTAATTAACCCAACACCAACAACTTAGACATGTAAACAATTTATAACATTATAAAAGGAAGAATGGATGACCTATTCCATTCTTCCAGATATGTGAATGATTCATTCACATATCTTGAATGTGTAGTATGGTAGGGGCTGCACGCCTATTGGCTCACGCTGTGACCCAATGGGCATGCAGCCCTACCGAGGTGTCAGTCGGCGGGCTGCAGGGTGGCAGGTGGGTGGAGGTGCTGCTGCCTGCCGGCTGACGGGGAGCAGGCGGTGCCGCTCAGTGGGTGGGTGGGGGTACCACTAGACCACCAGGGATATTGAAGTATTTTGTTGTAATGATGCCTGCGATCGGGCAAACAGCAGTCCACTGGACCACCAGGGATATTGGACTTCTCTAGATTTTACAAATGCCTGTGATCGGGCAAATAGCAGTCCACTGGACCACCAGGGATATAGGACCTATCTTCTTTTTACAAATGCCCGTGATCAGGCAGATAGAGGTCCACTGGACCACCAGGGATATTGGAACGATTTATTTTTAGATACAGATGCCCGCGATCGGGCTGTAGGGGGCGTCGGTCCCCGACGGCTGCTGCCTGGCAGGGCGCCAGGTGCAAGTCGTCGGGGATCAGCGCACCTGCATGCAAATGTGGCCATAATGACATGCAGATGGCCCCATGTGAGCCTTGCATACATTATGGCCCCATTTGCATGTCAAGTTTTGAATATCACGGTTGCTATGCATGGCGCAATGGAACTTGCGCTAGCGCATCTCCATGCTTCACTCTGGCCACTTGCGCTGGCACAGTGCCATTGCACCATGCACACTGGGGGTGGCCAGGGTGCGATATTCAAAGCTGCTGAGCCATGGCTCAGCTCCTTTGAATATCGCTTAGTCCACACCCCTGCGCAGCCAAGTTCAGCTGCGCCCAAGCTTGCGCTACAGCCTGGCGCAGTTTGAATATCTGGGCCAATATGCATTGTACTGCCTTTAGTCCATGTATGTTCCATGATGTTGATTGTAAATCTTTATGCATGTTCTCCCCCAGCTTCAGGTCGCATTTGGAATCAAGCAGTTATCTGCTCAGCATGCCTTCCTGGTAAAACCTTAAAATAAATAAATAAATACAATTTTGGAGAGCTGGCTGAAGTAGTCTCACTGACCAGTTCTTCTGTTATACTTCTTAAGCATCTGGCTACTGATCCTTTGACAGGGTTGATATGCTGCTGATAACAATTATAACATAAAGAAGTTTAAACAGCACTCACACTGAAAATAACTTAAGAGAACAAGCTATGCACTCACCTGTAACAGTGAAGCTCCAGACAATGGTCAGAAATCGTAACCTGGGTTGGTGGTATCAACTCTTTAAGTAATTACATACTGTTGTCAGTATAGTTGTACTTTAATAGAATTTTAAAACAGTTTTAGTTCCCTATTTCATCTCAACTGCACAGTTCATGTAACTTGTTACGCTTGGCTGCTTTAGCTGCTCTACAAATGTCAACTGTTCCAAAAATACTTAAGGTGGTCTCATGGAACATCAAGGAATAACCCCCTTGTTCCCAGGGGTTACTAGAATCCCAGTTAGCATCAGTGGTAGGCAGGGAAGGCAGCTAGTGAAATGCCAGTTAAATGGATTTCACTCTGTCTCACTCTGTTTTCAGTCTCAGCTGAGATCTGGAGGGATGATGTCAGTTATAACAGTCACAGCATCATAAGTCACACTAGCTAGCAGCTGCTAGGGAGATAGCTAGAATGTTCAAGGAAGTCTTGAGTTGGAGTTCATTGAGGAGGCTGCATAGTGCAGCTGCAGCTCATCAGTACGCTCTGATATAGCGCTACCAGTTTTCTTTTGTAATTTTAGTTCTCACCCTAGTGGATGACAACTTTTCTGGCTTGTGGAAGTGGTGGAAACCTGTGCCAGTGGGTTTCCCTGTGCTCCATCCCAGGAGGGATGGAGCAGGACTCTTGGATGCAGGGGCAATCACCTGATCCTCCCAGGACTTTGGAAGCTGCCTTTTGATGACAACTTTCTGTGAGTAGAATGGTTTTCTTTTAAAGTTTGCCCAGGAGTACCTGCAGCATTTTAAAAGGTGGATTCTCTGATAAAGGGACTCTGTCACCTGAGACATTCCTTTAAAAATTGTCTGCCCACATTTTGTCCAGTATGTGACTGTCCATGTGACACAACTTTTACTTCTGACACCCCTGAGGTGTTTTGTAGTATGTTAAGTGTGATATACATTTCAAAACAACATCTACAGTTTTACAGTGTGTGAGGTGTATTTTACCAGATGAATGACTGAGTATAAACATGGAAGCAAAAGGTGGGCGACCCCCCCTTCTGGAGTGACCAGTTTACCTCTCCGGGTTCTGAAGGGCACCTGTGTTTTTCTCTCAGTGCATGTGGCCAATGCCTGAAGAAACAGTTTTCCCCAATGAGTGGGAGTTTTCTACAGTTTTGCCCCAGTGAGTGGGTTTTCCTCCAGTTACCCCAGTATGTGTGTCCTACAGTGTTGAGCCTCTAGTGCTTTGTGTGGTCCGAGTACCATATCCTCTATCCTATGCAATATGGGAAGTGTCCAGGTACTGGCCGGATGTGCTTAGTCAATGGAAAGTGTCCAAGTACTGGCTGGATGTGCCTAGTCGATGGAAAAGTGTGTTCTCTTGGTGGCTAGTCCACAGTTTGATTTCTTATCCTGTAAAAATTGGGAATTTGTGAAGTTCTGTACACTAAATGGATGAAGATACCCTGTGTATAACCCTTGGGGGTCCATCATTGCTTTGTGTTGTTCCTACGTGTGTTTTGGAATAAAGCTACACTCTAGAATCCCAACCTGGTATGGACATTGTTGTTATTGCTTCCCATGTGGAATTACTTTGGGTACCCTGTCCAGAACTGCAAACCTAGCATAACCCTGAGCAAATGTTTTCTCCTCGGGACCTGGGTTGTTCGTCATGCATTGGTCCCACCAGGTGTGTGCCAGGTATTTAGTGCCACACCAGGTTGTGTTCTGCATTGGTCCCATCTTGTCTATGGTGGGCAATGAGACACAGTGTTTTCTAGGCTTTGTACATTAAGTTACACTGCAATTTTTGTATGTAACCCCACCCCTCTCTCTTTGTCATGCCCCTAGAGCCTGTGTGTTTGGTGTGCTGAGAGGTGTGCCCTTCTAGTTAAATAAGGGGGTCGGTGGGGGGTTACAAAAGGATGTAACAATTCAGTTAAAAGAACAAAGGTTTTAGCTTATCTCAAAGCTCTTAAAGCAGATGTTGCCTTTCTTCAGGAGACACACTTGACTCCTGAAGAAACTTCTAAACTGAGAAGATCATGGGTGGGTTCGGGCTATGGGAGTTCATGTAATTCAAAAACCAAAAGTGTGTGTATCTTGTTTCATAAGAATTTACATGTTACTGCGAACTCCACCATTACTGATCCACAAGGCAGATTTATTATTACTAACATTAAAAGGGAGGACAGAAAGCTAACCTTGGTGAATGTGTATGCCCCAAATAGTAATCAATCTGTTTTTTTTGAATCACTGGCAGACACAATCACCAATAATATGTACAGTATGAGATAATGATTATAGCCGGTGATATGAATGCTGTGGCAGATGTCTATATAGACAGTACTTACATGAGCCGTGTGGACAATTCTGCTTCCTCCAAGGCCTTTCATGCATTTTTTTATGAGTTTGGTCTTGCTGATACATGGGGAATCATCCATCCAAAGGATAAGGACTACATCTACCACTCTGCTAGGCATGGTTCTCTAGTAGATTGGGTTATATTTTTTATTACCAAATCACTTCTCCCATGCCTTGCTACAACCAATATAGGTAACATAATTATTTCAGATCACACCTCTGTCTCTATGGGTATGAGCCTGGTACATGTCTTGTCATCAGAGAGAAGTTAGAAATTTACCTGCAACTTGCTTGATCACAGCGAATTCTCTGCTTGACTAGGAGATGAAAGAAAATCTTTCTTTGAATTTAATGATAAGGGCGAGGTAACTGAGTCCATGCTTTGGGACTCTTTTAAGGCGTTCATAAGGGGCCGAATAATTTCTTTCTCCTCATATAAGAAGAAACTCGGGAAGACTGAACTGTTTAAACTTGAGGAGAAACTGAATACTAAGGAAAAGTTCTTCCTAATCACTGGGGCTAAAAACTTAACTTTATATTGAGAAATCAAAACCTCAAATTTGGTATTAATACCATCTATAATAAAAAAGCAGAATATGCATCATTCTGATTAAAACAAAGTTACTAGGAGGCTGGGGGGGCACAGGGGAAGTTTCTTGCTCACAAGCTGAGGCCGATGTCACTAGACTGTATTGTGTAATCAACTCTGTTCAATGTAATTTGAAATTGTCTTTTGAATCTGTCTAATTGCTTATGAAAATATAGTCTGTATCAGTGCTTAATATATTTGATAAAATTACTATGGCGCCATAGATATTTTAATTTTTGAAATATGTTATTTTTTTCACTGGTTTATGCATTATTATCCCTAAGATATGGTTCATGGTCTATACCACCACAGGAGTGGCTTTGTGTCTCTAAATATTTGGATTAACCATTTCATTAATTGATAGAGACGTGAACACTAACGAGAGCTGTCTTGATCCGATTCATTATACCATGTCTGAGAGAGTAATAAAGGCAACAGCACTTTAATTCTGATAAGTTTTGATTAATGGCATCTGTGTTTTCTTTATTTAAAGCACTAATTTCTACACCTTAGGTCACGCCTCCTGACGAAGAGGTAGTTTTGCCCCGAAGCGCCGAGGCTGGTGGAAGGGTTTTTTGTACTGGAGCCTAAATTTGTTTGTATTTCACGTTGAATAGTGCGTTGTGCTTACAAAAGTAAATTTTGCTTTTTTAAATTCAGATTTTGTAAACAATGACATTATTCTCCCCAAATTTCACGTGGAGTGCTGGATATATTTTTCTAAAGGTCACTAAGACTGCATCAGTTAAAGACAGAAATAGCAGGCCAGTCCTCATATCCAAACAAATTTTGGATAAATTCAGAAAATACTGTTCTGAATCGTATCAATCTGAAATACACTTTTCTCAGGTCAACCTCGATTCATTTTTAACTAGCCTTAAACTGCCATCACTCTCAGAGCAAGACAAACAATCTCTAAACACAACTATCTCCCAAGATGAAATTTCAAAGGCCATTTTCTCCCTTTCAACACGTAAGGCACCTGTCCCCGATGGCTTAATGAGGGAATTTTACAAGGCCACTGTGGCAGGGCGATGTTCCTGCCCTTAGAAATCCTGCGGGATTAAGAAAAGCACCCCCCCTTTCCTCTTTACTGCAGCTACCCCTATCTTCCTCTCTCATTCAGACTGGCCACCTGCAATTCTATTTTCTTTAGTTCTCTATTTCTTCTGCTCTCCTCTGTCCCTTATTTTATTTTTTTCCCAAAGGTGCACAGTACATATAATAATTATAATAAGTAAAGTGCATAAGAAATAAGGGGCCATAGCTATAAAATAACGTGCTGAGTGCTACAGGCCTCAAAAGGTATGAATCACGGAAATGGTGTAAAAATGGTTTAAAGTGCCTAAAGTATGGATTTAAAATGCTATATGCCTCACCATTACAAGGTGGTTCTACCAGTGCAAAAGGAAGTACCTGTTGGAATGTTTAAAGCTTCACGGGGTTTGGAGAAGTTTTTACTTGTTTCAGGCCTTAGGCCTCCTATTTTACATTCCTTTCTGTACATGAGCCAATGCAGGGCTTCCAAAACAATAGCTACTTTTTATCTACAACAAAACAAGGAACACGGAATGCTCCTCAGTTATATATATCTAAAAAGTAAACTTAAGAAAGCAGGTTTAACACTCTGAGTAAAAAACAACCCCCCCAGCCTGCTCCTTCTTGCATAAATTCAGGTCTCCATTAGGAGCCAGCCAGCTCTTCAGCTACTATATTTATACAGACGTGGGCAGGGCCATTGGAAAGGAGGTGGGCCACATGAATAATTCATGGAGTTCTTTTTGTGATCTTTCAAAATATACATTATAAAGCGGTTTTTGCCACTGAAATGTTATTTTAATGTGATAAAAGTATTGCTGGTTGTGAAATGAACTAAAATCAGTCTGTATACTGTAAAATAAAAGTTTTGAATCCAGAAAGGGGTGGGCTCAAGGTCACATGAGCCTGTAGGCAGGTATAAAAGGTGTGAAGTTATCAGCCACTTCAGATAGGCAGGTCAGAGTGCATGTGACCAGATAGGTGTGAGGGCATGCTGTCTCCACGTCCTATTGCTTAGCAGGGTATTGCTAATGTTGCTGCTAATTGCTTTGCTACTTTTTTTTTTATTTAATGACGTGTTCAGTTTGCTATATTACTGCTGCCTGATTACAAAAATAAATCTAAATACACCATCTGGTGTGTTGAAAGAGGACTTGCTTGTGTTGTGTCCACCTTATCTCCCACTCACCTCTACAGCCACTACCTATCATCTGATACCTATTGTACATAGAGCGTTTACTTATGCTTATGATTCTGGTACCCTTCCCCAAACCATGAGTGAAGCTGTCATAATTGTCTTGCCTAAGAAAAGACAAAGATCCTACAATGTGTAAAAACTACCGCCCAATTTCATTAATTAACGTGGATATGTATAATTCTTGCCAAAATTATGGCAAACAGACTGACTAGATTATTCAGCATCTAATACATCCTGATCAGGTAGGCTTTGTGTCTGGACGCCATAGCTCTGACCTCTTGGGGGAGAATTATCCATATTATCCATACCACTAAATCAAGCAAGTCTCAGCCTGTTTTACTTTCTCTAGATGTGAATAAGGCTTTTGATAGCCTTAAGTGGGGATATATAATTAAGATTCTCAATAATTACAATTTGGGGGACCACTTTTGCAAATGAGTTCAAGTGTTATACCTTGAAGTCTGTGCAAAGGTCAAAATGAATGGGATATCTTCTGATAGATTTCCCATTTACTGTGGTAATAGACAAGGGTGACCTCTCTCCCTCCTCCTATTTACTTTAGCTTTGGAGCCATTCCTTATTAAGATTAGGATGTCCACCCTTATCTTAGGCATAATTATAGGTAAGACCCAGAAAATCTTGGCTTATGCAGATGATGTGCTACTCTTGATCACTCACCTAAAAACTCCTGTGCCCACTTTGCTTAGAATCGTACAGGAGTTTTCAAACTTCTTGGGGTTTAAAATCAATATTAAGAAATCTGAGGCTCCTTTTCTAACAGGTAGTATTGAAAAAATGGTCTTCCAGAAGAACAACATTAGGATTGCACCAAGTGGAATCAGGTTTATAGGGATTATCTTAGCAACAAATGTCCCACAGATGATTCTCCAGAATTTTAATGCACTTCTAGATAGTATGGAATTAGACATAACTAAATGGAACAAAATGTTCCTTTCATTCTGGGGGAAAATATAAGCATTTAATCTAATGCTTGCTCCAAAGGTGTATTACCTTATTCAGCATCTTCACATCCCACCTCACATATTTAATGAGATCTATTCTCTGATTAGGAAGTTTTCATGGGAAAATAAATCTCCACAGATTTCCCTTGGGAAGCTTCAACAGCCAAGAGATAAATGTGGTTTTAGTTTACCAAATGTCAAACTCAGACATAACTCATTCATTGCAGTGCAATGTGTTAGGTGATTATGGTCAGGTGACAAACATGACACACCAGGTTGGGTCCATCTAGAAAAGGCCCTGTTAAAAGAGCATCAACACAGAATAATTCTACATTCAGGTACCCCAAGATCTGTGAGTTTAAATCCTTTTTTCAATCAAGTGGGTAAATCTTGGCAGGAGGTAGCTAAGGCATAAGAATAGGACCCAAACTCCTCTCCTCATTGCCCCAGATGGGGTAACAAGCTCTTCCTAATTAATGGCTGATGTTTGAACTGGGACACTTTGAAATCAAGGGGCATCATCTTTCTAGATGATATTATTGATCCTGCTTCAGCCTCCCCGATGTCATTCACAAAGTAGCGCAAAGATTTTGGTTGCCCAGAACAGAGTTTTATAAATATCTTCAGCTTAGAGATATTATTAGATTGATCTACTATAAATAGTTTGTTTGTTTGTTTTATTTTGTTAATCGGGTAAGGACACTGGGACAAGCCCATTTTCAGTTCCAACCCGAACACACATATAGCAATACAAGTATAAAACATAAATACACAAGAAAAACAACAGATAATTAAAAACATTTACATTCACGTGAAGCAAGCAGCCATATTTTCAATTTTCTTTTAAAACTTTCAAATGTATAAACAGTTCTAAGATCCTTAGGCAAACTGTTCCATAGAAATGGAGCAGCCACAGAGAAGTCTTTAAAGCCAGCTTTAGTGGAACAAGATTTGTTGAGAAGTGTTCCCTTAAAAGATCTAAGATTCAATATTGAACCCTCAACAATTCAGTTAGATACATAGATACATAGATACATAGACAGTGTCGGCAGATAAGGGCCTATGGCCCACCTAGTCTGCCCATTTGAGCTTGTAAGTTCAGTTTGTTTTCCTAGAAGTCGGTTTCCCCTTACCCCTGCCCTCTAGAATTCCTTTATGTCTATCCCATGCATTCTTAAATCCCGTGATTGTTTCAGCCCCCACCACTTCCTCTGGCAGGGTGTTCCACTTGTCCACCACCCGTTCTGTGAAGAAATTCTTTCTCATGTTTCCTCTGAATCGTCCTCCCTCCAACTTCATCCCATGCCCTCTAGTCCTGAAACATCTTTTTCGCTTAAAAATAGTGTTTTCCTGCACCCTGTTCCTCCCTGTAAGATACTTGTATGTCTCTATCATATCCCCTCTCTCCCTCCTCTCCTCCAGGGAGTACATGTTCAGTTCCTTCAACCTGTCTTCATAGAGTTAGGGGAAACATATCAGTCTCAAATAGGGATTTCAAAATTGAACAATAGACAAAATACATAGAATGGGCATTAGGTGGTAACCAGTCAAGGGAAGAGTACAACAAACAATGATGTGTTCGGGTGGGGGCTCCTAACATAAAACAACATATGTTATTAAATGAAACTGATAGGGTCTGAGTTTCCCTAGAAGACAATTTGTAGCAAAGACTACTTGTATAATCTAAATTAGGTAAAAGCACCCCAATGGCAATAGCCTTTCTAGTCTCAAGAGTGAAGTATTGTTTCAATTTATAAATTACACCCAGTTTTTGATTTATCTTATGACAAACTGTTCTAATTTGAGCTTGGAAAGATAGACCAGGATCCAACAAGGTCATTAGATACTTAAATTCATACACTTGCTCAAGAGAAGTCCCATAAGTATCATAACCAACTAAACTGGGATTATTCTGTAAATGAAGCGGTGTCCTGAACAACATGGCTTTGGTCTTAGAAGAATTTAAAACCAAAGCATTTTCACAAAACCAGTGGCAAACTGATGTAAAATCTTGCTGAAAATGAAGAATTAAAGATGCTAACGACTGAGATTGTGTAAAAAGTATCAGGCTGTCAGAATAAAGAAGGCTGTCCTAAATTGAGCAAGTAGAAGGCAAGGGATTAATAAACAAAGAAAACAAAAGAGGACCCAAAATAGACCCTTGGAGAACACCAGAGTGAATAAGAAAGGTAGAAGAAACAGAAGAAGCAATAGAAACATAAAGAGAACGATTAGATAAATAGTCCAGAAACCAAGCAACCACATTATCAAAAAGTCTCAAGTCACCCAATCTAGCACATAACAGTGAATGATTTATCAAACTGAATGCCTTGGTCAGGTCCACGAACATCATCCCAAGCATATGTCTGTTATCAAAGCCGCAAAGGGCGGCATCAGTGAACCTGACCAAGGCAATATCAGTACTGTGATTAGACCGAAAGCCATGTTGCTGGGGATATAACACATCATACTTCTGTAAATAAGATGTAATTTGTTTGTTAACAATTTTTTCAAGTAATTTACTTGGAGGATTGAGGATAGAAATAGGGCAAAAATCATCAAGCCAGATGTATCCGATTTTTTGGAACAGGAACATCTCAAAAACCCAGAAACTAAACTTAAATTAAAAATTGAACATAAGGGGTCAGCAATGCAGGGAGCTACAAGTCTGATAAAACAGACATCTAAACCCTCCCCGCAATCACTATACAGGTATTTGTCAGGTATAGTCAGCACTAGTTTAAGAACCTCTTTCTGAGAAACAGAACAATAATAAAAGGGGGTCCTACCAAGTAGGATAGACGGCTTTGAAACTGGTAACTTAAGCCCAGTGTCATGATAACTTGATGAAACTGAAAATTTCAAGTCAAACTGGTTTGAAATATCAGTAGGGTCAGAAACTACCCCTGAGCAAGTTGACAGTGCCTTGATATTACATTTAGCTTTGGGGGACAGAAGTTGATGAACAGATAACCAAAATGACTTGGAATTGTTTAATTTGTCAGATATAGTTTTCCTATAAAAAAACATCTTTGCATCTTTAACCAGATAAGGCACTTTGTTGTGAAGGAACCTATATCTTTCCAATAGGACGGACCCAATTTAACCATTTTAGTTGGAGTTTGGGATGGTCGGATCTAGCATCCAGCTTCTGGCAGAAGCATGGAGGAGGAGGAGCCGACTGAAAACTGGGCTGGTGACACACTGGGCCAGGCTGCATGTTTTAGCCAGATGGCCGGGTAAATAAAAGTAAATATTTTCTTTTTACAGGGGGTTGAGGAAGGAGGAAGGACTGAAATATTAATGTGTGTTTCATGTTTCTGCAGCTTTGGGCAGTTTCACGACCCATATGGGATGGGTATTGAATGGAATGGAGTCGGGGAGAGAAATTGGGATGACGTTTTTTGGGGGGAGGGGGGTCAGAACCTCAGAACCTCAGCCAGGAAAAAAAATTGACTAGTAACTGGGTGGGTTTAAGCCCAAATCTGATGCACTGCTCCAGATCGACAGATACCCCAGAGCAGGGAGGAGAAGAAGCACTGTGGGTAAATTTGGAGACAGGCAATGCTACCACAATCCGCACAGGGGTTGTATACAGACCCCCTTCTCAGGGGGAGGAAATGGACAAGGAAATGATAGAAAGTATACTTAGAATGGCAGAAAAAGGGGAGATATTGCTGATGGGTGATCTGAATATGCCAGATGTTAACTGGAGTGCAGTTGCAGCAGCCACTTTGAAGAGTGGGGTTATTCTAGATGCCCTACAGGGGGCATGCCTTAGACAACTAGTATTGGAGCCCACTCGAGAGGGAGCAATCTTAGACCTGGTTCTCTCAAATGGAGATGGAGAGAGGATCACAGATGTAGAAGTGGGTAGCCATCTGGGAACTAGCGACCATCGAACAGTATGGTTCACAATAAACACAGCAATAGAGTCAAGCCATACAAAGGCAAAAGTACTGGACTTTAGGAGGGCTGACTTTGCCAAAATGGGTGAGTTCCTAAGGAATACACTAGCAAATGGGAAAGAAGGAGGGGTGGAAGAACAATGGGGAATAATAAAAACTGCCATCACAGAGGTAACAAGCTTTTGTGTGAAGCAAATAAAACAAAACGATGTAAGAAACTACTATAGTTCTCAAAGGAAGTGGCAGTGAAGGTTCAAGAGAAAAAGAAATCATTCAGGAAGTACAAGGAATCACAGAAGGAGCAGGACAGAGAACTCTGTCAGTTAAAGCAAAAGGAAGCTGGGAAGGCAGTTAGAACAGCAAAGGCCCAAACCGAGGAAAAGATAGCCAACTCAGTTAAGAAAGGGGATAAAACCTTTTATAGGTACATCAGGGAGTGAAGAAAGACCAAGGGAGGGATAGTGAGGCTTAATAAAGGGAGGAGGGTGGGCAGAGGGTGACTGTGAAAAGGCAGAGATACTAAACAAATATTTTTGCTCAGTATTTACAAATGAAGAGGGGGAGGTACCTAAAACAAACAGAAACACTCTGGATACAGAAGTTGATACCAGCCCATTTACAGAAGAAAGGGTTCTGAAAGAACTCTTAAAACTGAAGGTGGACAAAGCAATGGGGCCTGATAGGATTCATCCCAGAATTCTAAAAGAACTAAGGGTAGAACTAGTGACACCACTGACTACCCTCTTTAACAAATCATGGGAGGATGGGGTGGTACCTGAGGACTGGAGGAGGGCAGATGTGATTCCCCTTCACAAAAGTGGGAGCAAGGCAGAAGCAGGAAACTACAGACCTGTTAGTTTAACCTCAGTGATAGAGAAAATGATGGAATCACTTCTGAAGGAAAGAAGTGTCAAGTATCTAGAGGCCAGAGGGGTACAGGACCCAAGGCAGCATGGATTCACAGCGGGAAGGTCATGCCAGACGAATCTGATAGATTTCTTTGACTGGGTGACCAAAGTAGTAGATCAGGGAGGGCTGTGGACATGGCCTACCTAGACTTTAGCAAGGCATTTGACACAGTCCCACACAAAGATTAATATACAAGTTAGCCAGCCTGGGAGTGGATCCCAAGATGACAGCCTGGGTAAAGAATTGGCTGGAGAATAGGACACAGAGAGTAATAGTAAATGAGTCCACTCTGAAAGAAAGGGGTTACTAGTAGAGTGCCATGAGTTCAGTATTAGGATCCGTCCTCTTCAATGTCTTTATAAGCAACATTGCAGAGGACTGGAAGGAAAATATGTCTCTTTGCAGATGACACAAAGATCTGCAACAGAGTTGATACAAGTGGGGTGGAAAGGATGAGAAGGGACTTGGCAAGGTTAGAGGAATGGTCAAATGTATGGCAGCTTAGATTCAATGCTAAGAAGTGCAAGGTAATGCATCTGGAAACAAAACCCAGGAGAAGAGTACACAATGGGGGTGAGATACTAACAACAACAAAAATGGAAAGGGACCTGGGGTAGTCATATCAGATGACATAAAGGTGGGCAAGCAATGTGAGAGGGCAGCAAGGAGGGCTGGGGCGATACTGGGATGCATAGGGAGAGGCATCACCAGTAGAAAACAGGAAGTTGTTATCCCTCTGTACAGACAGCTGGTGAGACCCCATCTGGAGTACTGCATGCAGTTCTGGACAGGGGCAGATCCAGGTGTCCTATAGATGGGGGAGCACAAGTCAGATAAAAAATAAAAACAATAGGCTGTGGGTCTGGTGGGCCTTAACATTTTGGTGCATTCTGGTGCATTTTGGAGGGTATTTCTAATGTAATTTCTACTCATTTCCTCCCTCCCCATGCTTTGTTAGTTGCACCCTAGCACCATCCCCCAAAGTCCCCACAGTCCACATGACAGTATGTTGCCCAAAATACCCTCCCACCCCAAAAAAAACACAAAATACCAAAAGACTGCAGCTGGGCAGTAGCACATCCGAAACACATAAAAATGAGAAAAGTTGAAAGAGACTTGGTAATGAAGACAGATTGCAGACAAATTACATTACAATCCAAGTAAACAAGCTCACAAATGTCACTCAATCAAGCACACTATGACATTACCATAAAGCCAACCCACCCCAGTTTGTCCTGCAGTACAGATTAACATATCCCCCAACCTTATCTCAGTAAAAAAAAATACAATAACTATAGAAATATGGGAACAAAGTCACTTTGCTATCTAGTTTCTGAAAATATTTCAAGACTGCTTGCTATTTTTGCAAAACATATTTTATTCTATAGAACAATTTATTCCAAAGACAATACATTTTTAAATAAATAAAATATTTTTATTGTTTTAAAATGTCCTTTACTGGGATAACCCCATGGTATGAGGCATCTCATTTTTATGATAGGCCGAAGAAGTCAGTAAGCAGACAGATAAACAGTTTTTAAACAAATATAAAAATGCATTTTTTTAAATTAGCAACAGCACTCGTTTGGGTACATCACAACTTGCCCCCCATTCAACACATAGAACTACGTAAACTAAATATTTGATTCTTTCACTTTTTTTTCCGGTTTTGTAACTGCCTGTGTCAATGAGCCAAACAAGGTCTTATGACTTCTGTTGGCAATTTTGCTCTCCAAGCATGCAGAAACTCTTGCACATGCCATAATATACAGCAGAACACCTACAAAGTCCCCATGTCTATTAATTCCCTCTGTGCTCATTCACACTGTACAACCACGACTGAAAAGACCACACAGATTAGACATACAGTACATGCTGAAGATTTTACCTCAGTTCAAAGGTCTCATGTACCAGTTTCCTGCTTCATGCTGTCACTGAGAACAGACCTGCCCTAGCATTAGTTTTGTACCATTCCTAGCACGCTACAGGAGGGTATTACTCTCCAATTCCCTCTCCTGCAAATCCACACCAAAATCAAATTGTTATTTAGGACAAAACTAGCAGTGACCGTAAACAATTTTAATGTCATGAATTTAAGCTCCCCATACTAGAAATAAATAACACTAGTACTACATTTATTACACACCCAGTTTGATGCAAACACTAATGTCCTGTCCAATCCCAGCAGCTGCCCACCTGCTAGTTTAACCAGCATCTTTTAATTAGTGCCATTGACTGCATTGAATTATTTGACTTCACCATTGGAAATGAATCTGACTGAGCCTGGAGCAAGAACTTAAGTAAGTACGGTACTGCTGCCGTATTCATTTCTGTAAGAACATGGACATCATCACTGGACACTCACACCTCAGATACTCTGATTTGCAAACAAGTTAAACAACTTACAGTATCTTTTCTGGAGGTGTGAGTAAGAGAGAATAGAGAGGATTATCATGGGACACCAGTAAGGTTGCCACCTGTCAGTTTTTTTCCTGGCGATCAGGTTTTCAGGGTCCCTATCAGGAAATCCAGGTTTGCTCTATGCTGGTGAGGTTTTTAAAACATTTTGAGGGCTCACATACTTTTGAAACATATTTTGTCATATCATTGGTTGTTTCACCTACATGTCCAGGTTACAAACAAGTTCTCTTGTCAGTATAGCCCTTTGTTTGTCAAAGTAGTCAACCTGGGAGGTGTAATGTATGACCATTAACACCATTAGCACTTACTTAACCTAATCTTTTCCACTGCAGCAAAGCTGCCCCCACCTTTTGTAACAGCAACAGAGCCAGTTGTCTTCCACTTACATTCGCTGGTAAACATTTTCATCTCTAACAACATTTAGGCATTTTTTAAATTATTTTTTTTCCTCAGGAAAAAAGCATGGGCCCCCAATGTGCTGGGGCACAGTTTGCACCTAGCTAAGGCCAGCTGTGCTGGAGGACAGATGAGACCCGTGTGGCTTAGGCAGCTTTCGTGGAGGCATTAGTGCATACTGATAAAGAATGCAGCACAGTGTGTTACTAATAGAGGAGCTCCATGATGGGGGAGCTATAGCACCCTTAGCCCCCCCTCTAAATCCACCTATGGTTCTGGAGACCCAATCTCCACAAAGACATAGACAAGATGGAAGCTGACCAGAGGAGGGCCAACTAAAATGGTGCAGGGACTGCACCGGAAGACATATGAAGACAGACTTAAGGCACTTAATATGTATAGCCTCGAGGAAGGGAGGGAGAGGGGGACATGATAGATTTTATCCTGTATTTCTTTTTTTTTTGCCATTCACTTTTTATTCAGTTTAAAAATAATTTTGTACAGAGACTTGTAAAAAAATACAATACATAGTGAACAAAGCATTGATACTTAACAATCTTATAAAATAAACCAAACCAATAAAATAAGTCCCTGTAGACCCTCCTTACCCTCCCACCTATTAACCCTCCCCCAATCAAACCCCCCACACAAGGCACTGCACTATAAACTTTCTGACATGGGATCTATCTCTTGTTTGGTTATGAGTAAGCAATTATTAGCGGGGACCAGATTTTCTCAAAAAGAGGCAATTGGTTGTGGAGAATCGCTATAATTCTCTCTGTCCTGAGGCTTGCAAGCAATTCTGCCATCCATTCCGAGTAGGATATTATAATGGAGTCCTTCCAATGTTTAAGAACTAATCTTTTCACAGTAATAGAGATCAATGTCATGTGATATTTCCTCAATTTGACCGGGAAGTCCGACAAGACTCCTAATAAACAGACCTCGGGGGAGAACATCTCGCCTAGTCCTAACAGTGAGCTGGCCTTATCCCTTATTTCAGTCCACAACGAGGCGATTTTTGAACAATACCAGAAGACATGGAGCAGGTCTCCTTCCCCTAGGCCACATCTATAACACTTAGGTTCTTGTACCACCTTTAAATCAGTTAATTTTTGAGGGGAGTAGTAAATGTTGTGTAAGATTTTAAATTGGGTTAGTCTGAGACAATCTTGCCTCATGAACTTGTGACAGTTCCTCCAACTATGTGGCCAATCCAAATTGACATTAGGGAAAGCCCTAGCCCAATATGACGAAGGGGCCAGGTTTTCAGTAAATGCCCAGTAGAACAGGACTTGGTAAATTCTTGAGACAGCATGAGGGGTTCCTATCAAGGGTCGTATATCAGCCCAAAAGGCCATACAAGGTGAGGTAATCCTACTCAACCCAATTTTCTGAACTAAAAGGTGTCGTAACTGATAGACCTTAAAACTGTCTTTCGCGGACAAGTTACATTTATTGAGTATTTGAACAGTAGTACTAGAATCTCCATCCTCGTTAAGAAAATCCCTTAGCATACAATCCCCAAGCTTAGGTAGCCACTTTTGAGTGATAGTCTTATTCCCAATCCGCCATTGAGGGTTGTCCAAGATTGGTTGGGAGCTATCCCTAGTATAGTCATATTTCAGGAAGTTGCAGAGTTGGCTATGAACCCTTAAGGAAACCCCAACAGAGGAGTTCTTTAAAGAAGGAAGCAGTTTGGGGGTAATATAAAATAGAGCTTCAGGATTGAGCCCTCTTAATAAGACTAACCTCCAAACTTACCCAAAGCGGAACATAATCCGTGTTGGAGGATGAGGTGGGCGAGAAAACCCATCTACCATATTTATTCATGTGCGCCGCCCAGAAATAAAGAGCAAAATGGGGTAATTTCAAACCACCCTGCAACTTGGGCGCCGCCAGCTCAGCATATGACATCCTGGCTTTCTTGTAATTCCAGATGAAGTCAGCTACCATCTTATGGAATTTATTGAACCATGCCAGGGGGAGCCAAACATTAAGCATGCATAAAGGGTAGAAAAGTCTGGGGAATATATTCATTTTTACAATATTTATTCTGCCCCACAACGAGAGTGGGAGCTGTGCCCATCTTTTCATGTCTAAATCTATATTATGAACTAAGTTATCTAAGTTTAGATAACGGAACCGATCTGGGTTATTTGTCAAAGTAAGGCCCAAATATTTAAGGAATTTAGGACTCCAGCCCAATCCCAAACTTACAATATCTTTTTTACATACTCTATTATTTAGGGGATATACAACTGTTTTTTCCTGGTTCAATTTATAGTTGGCTAGCTTTATCCTGTATTTCTAAAGACTCTCCTTCTTCTGCCTTTTAGAATACAATTTCTTCTATTACAATATAGACACTGTCTCTTTAAAAAAAACTCATTAAGCTCTTACTTCAGAATGTTTGTTTGTGCTTTGCAGAAACTGATATTCCATGCCTTTTGGTTGATTTTGTTTAGCCTTGTGACATAAAAACATAAAAAGGCGGTTATCAAGTGTTTTTTGATTAAATTGAAGTTTTTACATTTCTAGATTGTGTTAAGTGCTTGGTTACTTTCACCTCTATCCCTGATACACTCTGTTAGTATTCATTATATAATGGCATCTGTTCAGGGGTGCAGCCAGGGATTTCAGATCTGCACACCAAGTGGGCTCACTGCTACCCCACCCCGGGTGTAGCCAGACAATATACAAATATACACCAGGACCGTGTTTGTTGCCTCATTTGGCACAATAAATGCAACTTTTGTATCTCATGTCAGTGGTTGTTGCCATGCATGGGTAAATACAAATGCCATGCATTGTTCCCTAAGACACCCGCATACAAGCCCAGAGCCTGTAAAGTTGTATTTTCCTTGGGATGCAAAGAGAGTATTAGTGACCAGTCCTTCTAGTTTTGACTCCTATGAATAAAATTACAGAAAGGTTCAGTATTTTCTTTTAGTTTTCATAGAAAAAGGAAGCAGTTCAGAGCATATTTGCTACCCCCCTTAAATAAAATTGCACACCATGGAGTGCTTGGAGTATGCCTGCCTACACCCATGCATCTGTTAGAGAAAGACATTCACTTTAAAATATTGTACATAGTTATCTGCTGTTTAACATTTGCTTAGTTCTTTTCAAAATACTGCTCTGATAACAATGCTTAAAGGACACAAACACAATTCATGTATAGGTATATTTTTTCCTCATTTGAGGTTTGAGTTCAATAGTATATAGGCTATTTTTTGCCCACAAAACTTACTTTTATTTTGAAATTCAGTCTGCAAAGGACCTCAAAATGAGTTTGTTTGTATGTTGATATTCTCGTTCTTCTTCCCAAAAACAGAGCTCAACCCCACCCCACGATCTCCCCTGACGTCACACTGGCCAGACAGCATTGTACATGATTCATGCTGTGCATTGCTGTATAAAAAGTAACCATTTCTAATGTTTTTACCGTGCCTGTGATCAATCTCTACCATGTTTGAATTTGAAGAATTTGAAGATGTCGAGGACATCAGTCTAAACTTTACTATTGGTATCCAGCCATACCAATTTGAGCCTATAGTATCCTATGCCATTCCTAGTGAGGGTGCTCAAGCTGCCTCCAGTTCCGATACTGGGACTGACAGCTCTGATTCAGAAGGCAGAAACTGCAAACTAAACTTGGATCGGTGAGTTTTTTATGCACTGTTGCCTAGTAAATGTGTAATGATTCAGTTATTTTGAACAGCCTGCTTTTTCCTGAGCAACATAAATTCTGGACACCACTTATAGCAGCTCATGTACCACAAACTGCTACTGTATGCAAAGTGCCTTATTTATATACTGCACCACATGTTTCTATATTTATTCCTGACTTGCATCATTTGTGTGACACACTTGTCTGCCAAACGCATGTTTGTACTTCAGAAGCTGTGACTGTAGGGTATAGCGACCACTGCCTATTGTGAACAGGTGATTTGGCTCCTGACAGCAAGAACATCACCTTCCCAGCATAACATACCCTGTTCCTGTAATCAGTGTGCAATGTCACATTATTGTGCCCCTGAAAATTTACATTGAGGAAATAAATCCATGTAGTGTCAGAGTGGCAAGCAAGTATATAAATGAATGGACTGGCCCATTGACTGGACAACTGTTATGTTTTTGATCTCACACTCCCATCACACACTGCCATATGATAGCCCATTCACTAACATGATTTCAGCAGTTTTGTAACTCCCTTTCAGCTCTTTAGCGTACAAGAGAAGCACATGTAAACTGCAAGTGTATCACAACCATATAAGTAAATATGCATTTCTCTTTTCTGCCCATCTGTCTGCTGCCCGGCTTTAGCCAGTTTTGTTCACCCCTCCTCGCCTGCAGTATACCTTTTTCTGACCTCTGATGCTGAGTTTCTGTATATCCGTTTTTAGGGTAACGCAAAGCATGGAAAGTATAACACCTCCTTCTGCAAATTGTACTGAAATGCTCCTGAAGTTCATACCGGGAGCGATTGTTTGAAAAAAAAAAATTACGATGCAAAAAGGCAAGGGACTTTTCTGCTTTGAATATCAAAGAATGTTTCTGGATTTCGCGTTGGGTACTAGCAAAGGAATATCCCTCGTCCATGTAAAATGCAAGTGCATCACTATAAAGGGATAGCCCTCATTTATGCATTCTAACCTGGAGACAACCTATGATAAATAGCAAATCTGAACAAGTCAAAAATGGCTGCTTATAAAAAATATATAGGTTTCCAATATATACAGCATCTTCAAAGTCATATTGTCAGCACATCACACTTTTTAATGGCCCACTAACACAAGTTATAACAGCTGTTTATATCCATAGTAAGAAAGTTTAAAACTGTTGCCATATCTTTCAAATGGCATGATTTAATATATGTACACATCGCTGTGTTTTTACTGCCATTTAACTGATTATTTTTTATGCATTACTGGTCATGCCTGTAACACTCCCAATATTTCCTCAATAACGTTACTCAAATTAAAAAGCTTTTTGGAGTGACCACCAATATACAATTTCTACTGGACCTTTTACATATTTTACTACTGGGTCTGTGTACCTCATATTCCATGTTAACCCACAGCCAATACAATTGTTCCTTAGTTTTTTGTGGATTGTTTTGAGGAATCCCCCATCCCCACTGCTCCATCTCCCCCCCTCCGATTTACCATCAGCCAGACGCTAGACAGCACCAGGTTTATTTTACTGTATTTTTGGATTGTATGTGAAACACTCACTTTTGTGGTTCTATCAAACAATTATTTCACCCTACAATGTTATATAGCAGTACTTATTAATATTGTGTTATTACTAACCCTTAGCTATGTGTATTGTCAGATGCCATCACTGCTGGGCTTCATAACCCTACAATTCTGTGGCATGGGAGCAACATCTTTCATGAGTCCACACAATTATAAAGTATACATTTGTATACAGAGTACGTTATACTGTACATCTCTGTCTGCTAGGAAACGTATAAACTGTAGACAGAACAGGACCTCCTGGACAATTTAGTCCATCCTATGGTCCTGACCTACTGTAGATCCTAAATGATCGCTGGCCTCCCCAGCTCTTGTTACTATCTCAATACACACCACCTCTACTGTGAGACTGATCTGAGAATCCACCACCCTTTCTGTAAAAAAATATTTCCTCACATCCCCTCTAAGTTTCATCCCTTCCAGCTGTATATCATGCCCGCTTGTTCTTGAGCATCTCTTTATGTGCAATATGACACCCACCTGTACCTTACTGATGCCTTTATAGATATTTGAAAGTTTTCATCATGTCTTCCCTTTCTCTGCTTTCATCCAGAGACTACATATTTAATTTCCTGAATATTTCCTTGTACAGCCTTTGAGGCGGGCTACGTGTGTGTGTGTGTTTTTTGTCATCTACATTATGTTTACTTTCACTGCATGGTAACTTCTGTGTTATTGTATTGGTTGTTTTGGTATATGTGCACCTGTAATCATTGTAAGATCATGGACACAGCTCTTGAATGTTTATGCTGCCATGAGATGAATGCAGTATTGTCTGAACTGGATGAAGAACTCTACTCCTGCATAACAGAGGTGGAGTGCCTTTTGAGAGAACTGTCTCAGTCAAAAATGTTGCCCATGTATCGTATTATGAGTACTTGTTTATCGATGCCCCTTTTGATGATGGTCCTGTCCATGAGTGAGTACATTCAGTCAAGTTGATTGTCTCAGAAACAAGTAGTAATTGTGGTTATGTATATGCAATTCACTGCTGTCACACCATGAAAGACCATCCCCATCCAGTCACCTGCCTGACACACAGACACCGTTTCCCTGCTGTCCAGGGTTCCCCCCATCCCAATCACATCTATGTAAAGAATAAACCATCCCAAGGTGTCAGTGGCCCCCTCACTATCCCTGATCCCATGCATAATAGAATAGTGCCCTTTTCTGGTGTCAAGCCCCTCCCCACCATGGCAGGTAGTGCCCCACCACACCAGCACATTTCTCCCCATCCTCACCCAGAACCCATGACCGGCACAGCCCTTTGATCTCCGCCTCGTCTGCTAGGCAACTGCGCTGTCAGTGAGCATGTACTGTACAATCATCTCTAAAAGTGCTTAGTAAATAACAGCTCAGTTGGTGACTGTCCATCATGTAGAGCGAATTGTTGAGTTGGTTGCTCACTCTGAGTTTGGAGGTGGTGGAGCGTGATACTGTGCCAATACCTGCCATGGTGGCGGGGCATGGGTGGTCTGCTTCACACCACAGAACTGCATTACTCTAGTATACAGTGTATCAGGGATAGGGAGGTTTGGGCACTACACACCAGTGAATAATTTATCTGTAATATACACAGTGATGGCTCCGGAGGGTGGGGAGATACACTCAGCACCAGGGTTTACCACATAAACATGCCTGCGATGGTGTGTGGAGAACACTGTACTCAAGTCAATACTACAGTATTCATTGGGCATAGGTGCGG
This sequence comes from Neoceratodus forsteri, assembly GCA_016271365.2. Classification (NCBI taxonomy): domain Eukaryota; kingdom Metazoa; phylum Chordata; order Ceratodontiformes; family Ceratodontidae; genus Neoceratodus; species Neoceratodus forsteri. The sequence continues at coordinate 49,276,062 of JADMNL010000027.1, forward strand.
ATGAGGGAGAGTGAGCGTTAGACAACAGTGTATACCACATCCTCATCTGGCATGGGTGAGACTGGTAGGAGGGCCCACTGGACACCAATGAACATTTTATTTTGAACATAGTTTCAGTGATGGTAGTGGTGGTGGAACAGACACCAGGTACCATTTCATTTGTAACCTCCAGCAATCAATAGGCAGTGATTGTGGGGTGAACTCTAGCACCAGTTATAGCTGTCTGAGACTATGCAAGTGTGAGACAGGACCAAGTCATACATATGTTCACACCATGCAGATGAGCCCATAACTGGCATACAAATGACCATGGAGCACCATGCATGCACAATGTTTTCATGTGCATGGGTCCCTTGGAATTTTGGAAATCTATCATGGGTGCATGCCATTGTGGTTCCCTACTTCTGAAGCCATGTTCTATAAGTTGCTTATTGCTGGTCAGTGATAAGCACATACTCAGTTGCATTCTCATTCAGGCACTGTGCTATTACACTGAATATATAATCTTTGTGCACCCAGTCAAGTGCAGGGTGCAGTGGTAACATTGGAACACTGCTGTGCACAGTTTTAAATATTGCACCAATGGTATTTATGAACATAAGAAATTGCCAGCAGAAACAGGCCTCATGGTCTATTGAGTCTGCTTGAGTGTGCAGCTAGCCCCTCATCTCGCAGCTGTCCCTCCTTCCCCCCTTTCCAGTATCCCTTACCCTGTCTCAACCCCTCTTGAAAATGCCCACTGTCTTACAGGACACTAGCTCATCTGGTAAGATGTTCCATTTGTCCACCACTCTTTCCATGAAAAAATGTCTCCTCATCTCCCTCTTGAATCTTCCCCTCCTCCAATCTCAGTCCATGCTCTCCCGTGTCCTCCACCTTCTCATCTGAAAAATCCCTTCTGTGATGGTCTTGTTAATCCCCTTCAGATACTTAATGGTCTCAATCATATCCCCCTATCCCTCCTCTCCTCCAGTGAATACATATTCAGCTCTCCCAGCCTGTCCTCATAGGGCTTGCTCTCCCATCCCTGGATCATCTTTGTGGCTCTTCACTGCACCCCCTCCAACAATCTGATGTCCTTCTTCAGGAATGGGCACCAGTACTACACCCAGCACTCCAGATGGGGCCTGATCAATGACCTATACAGGGGCAGGATAACCTCCCTCCTTCTGGAGGAGATCCCTCTTGCAATACACCCCAGCATTTTGTTGGCTTTTGCTGCCACCTTCCTGCATTGAGCAGAGTTGTTCATGCTCCCCGTAATGATCACTCCTAGGTCCTTCTCCTCTGTGGAGCTCCTCAACTGTACCCCATTCAAGTGATAATCCCTCCCCTGGTTCCTGGCTCCAAAGTGCACAACCTTGCACTTCTTGGCGTTTAACCTCAACTGCCATGTTTCCGCTCACTCCTGCAGCTTAGTCAGGTCCTCCTGTAACCTCTTCTACCCCTCTGCATCATCAACCACAGCTCCCATCTTAGTATTATCTGTGAACAGACTGATCTTGCTCCAGATCCCGTGTGAGATATCTGCAATAAAAATCCCAAACAGCACCGGTCCCAGTACCGATCTCTGTGGAACTCCACTCGTCACTGCTCTAGGTGACAAGAGGTCCCCTTATCACCACCTCCCTTTGCTGCCTTCCCTTTAGCCAGTTTGTGATCCATTTCACCATTTCGGTCCCTCCCCCACATATTCCAGTCCCCCCCCCAACCTTCCATGTGGCACTGAATCAAAGGCCTTGCTGAAGTCCAAATACAGGACATCCACTGCATGGCCCTTGTCCAATTCCCACATCACCCAGTCGTAGTACTCTACAAGGTTTGTCTGGCAGGTAAACCAGGCACAAAGCTATACACAGAGGCAAAAACACTTACTAGTGACATCAAGGGTGTAGGCACACACACTCACTATACACATTTGTGTAGTTTTTTTGAGTACCTGTCCCACCTAAATACTTTTTTGTTACCATTATCAGTATAAGCTGGTGTGAGTTAGTGTAGACCACTTAGTGTCTGTATCTGTTTACACTTCCAGTTAATCTATATGTGTGTAAACCCCCTGCAAATGCGGGTTCCCAAAAGTCTTCCTGGAGCTTGCCTAAGTGCTCCAAGTCTGGGTGGTGTTCAGCGCTTAAGCTGTTTAAAAGTGATTGCCAGTGAGTGCTTTTAAAGCCTCCGCATACTGTCTCTTTAAGAGCTGCTGCTTGCAGACATAATTAATGTGAATGGGAGAACCGTGTCTATTTATGCCCGAGTCCCACCCGAGCTGCTGCCTAAGTGCTCCGTTTCTGCCATCGCTAAGTGGGCAGAGTGAGCACTCTTGAAAGATGTAACTAATTACTGGTGACCTATTAGGGTAGTATTGAAAATGTAGTTTGTCTAACCTGCCTTTTGTTGCAGCATGAACTCTGTCTGTTGCTTCACCATTTTGGTCCAGGACTGCTGAATTGGACCAATCGGATCATAAAGACTCTAAAATGGAGACTGCTTTGGGCCAGTTGGGACTGGGACTCTCATCTGGATCTTGTTGAAAGGGGACTGTATAGAAGGTGCCTCTGGGTAATGTAGTTTTGGATCCTTGGTGCCTTTTTGCACCTATAGAATGAGCCCTACTGTGACTGATAACAGGACTGACCAACCGAACCTTTTGGATCTAAGTGAAAGGTCCTGAGCTGTCTGTTACAAGCCAGATCTGTTTTGGAAGTTGTAGAGTTAGGAGCTCGTGTGTTCGAGCAGCCGTTGTGGTGCAGTAGTTTGCGCAGAAACAGCACAGAAGACCTGACTTCTGGCCTGTTGCTTGTTTCCAGCATTAAGAAGAAGAGGAAACTATGCTTTTGGACTAAATCCGAGTCTGTGAAAGTGGAAGACAACACCAAAGCGTGACCAGGCTCAACCTGCAAAGGACTGAAGATTTTGCTGTATGCGATCAGTCTAGTAGGAACTCCTGTTTAATTTTAAGCCCCAGTGGATTCAGAGACTTGCGACTGTGTTTGGGGAGCATTTTGCCTGGTACTTTAGGAAATTTGGTATATAAATGTGCTGAGAACTGAAAGAGAAGGGAGGTGTTTTCGGACTGATTCCAAAGCTATGAGGTAAAAGCAAGCTGCTGTTGTCAGGATCAGGCTTACCCTGTAGAAGACTGAAGATTTTGCTGAAAGTGATCAGCCTGTCAGGACTTTAGCTACCTTAGTGTTCCTGGGTAATTGCAGTGATTTTTGCGATCAGGACTGAGGAGTCACCTGCCTGGTACAGTAAACTTTCTTTTACATATAAATGTGCTATGTGCTGGAAGAAGATTGCGATCTGGTTTTCCCATTTGCTGTAAACTGTGTGCTAGTGCTGGAAGTAGTTTTCCCAGCAAGAATCGGACTGACTCCGTGCTGCCTGGTGCAGATAGGCCCTGCCACGAGGGTCCTGCCTCACTACCTTGCTGCACAGAAAGATCCATCATCGAGGGGCCAAGCTTCCTCTGGCAAGCCAGAGAGTTCATCCATCAGCCCTCCTGTGTTTAGCCTGGGTATCGTGAGTAATTATCAGGGTAGCTCCCTGCAACATTTGTTTAATCTAAGTGTGTCATCTGATTGCTTGTGCTTTTCTTTCCATGAACTGAGCCATCCGGCTCCGGATTACAAACTGTGTTCATGCATGTTCTTTTTCCATCACAGGGCCCCAACCGGCTGCAACGGACCTGGCTAGTCCCTTTATCCATCCTGGGTACCTAGAGAGTGTGACTATATGGGACTCTAAGTGCATGCACAGTACTGTGATTATTAATGTGTTTAAGCTAATTAACCTGATTTTCCCCCTTCCTTGTTACAGACCCCTGAATCAATCAGATCTGTTTGTTTCTGCAATTTACATTGACTGTGGTGTCAGTTTATGCTGAAAGTATTGCATTGTTGCTATTGTACTGCATCACCTTATTTTACAGGAGGTCCCCAGAGCCAAGCTAAGGAACCAGTCCTGGGGGTAAGTACCAAGCACAAGTGTATGTGGTTTTCATATCTGGGGTACTGGGAAAGTCACTGCTGTGTACTGCGTGGGCCACTAGTGGGAGAAAAGGGTGTCACAATGTCCCAGAGGGCTGTGACCTAGTTGGACTAGCCACAACCAACCCAGACCTTTGGGTGGAGGCACCCATTCTAGAATTCAGGCCTTAACCTGTTAGTAGCCAATCAGGCAGGAGGAGTAGTAGCCCAAGGGATAGCGCCACCTAGGGGTTACATGTGTACAACCTGTTTAGAGATTAGATAAGTTATCTAATAACTTGCTTTCTTTTAAAATGGCAGGCCACAGTTGAGAGGATGTGTACATGTTTTATAGGGGGCAGGAGTTGCAGAGTATGTGTACAAAACAGAAATACCAGGCTACACCCCTGAGTGACATTGTCACACAAAAGAGAGATGACCCCATACACCTATGTACCCCCAGGGGTGGGGTGTAGAATAGAAGTACAAGAAAAGGTAACGTGATCAGCATGTGCCATTAAGGAAGAAGACCATTTTAGAATCATAGTGTGCACTAAAATCATTGTCCTGTGCTGTAGTACTCATGATCATCTGTCTCAGTGTTTCAGATGGCTTACTGTGATTAACAGCTCATTGAGCTGCAAGTATCCCACAAAATACTTAATGTGCTGTGCTATCACTCCACTTTTAGGACTTTCAGCTAGTGTCCAAGTTGCAGTCAAGGGTGGAGTGCTGTTAATTGAGCTGCAAGTATCCCACAAAAGACTAAATGTGAGGCATTATCATGCCACTGTTAGGACTTTCAGCTAGTGTCCAAGCTGCAGTCAAGGGAGACTGTCTTCATGTTTTCTGAATAGGTCTCTGAAAATGAGGCACAACTCATCAAACATTCTGAATGTCTGTAGCCAACAGTTCAGTGATAGATGGCTCCAAGAAAGTATTCAGGGTGTACCATCCAGGCGGGTGGCTATATGCCATCCTCACTGTAACTTCTCCCTCTCCCCTTCAAATCTCTAAGCTCTGTAATTCTACAGGACATCACTGCATACCAGAGTGTGAAATGCCCACATAGCTGCCATTACTGGCATGTGTAGCGGTGCATAAGCGCTTTGAATATAGAATGCGTCAGGCAATGCCATATACTGTATGCAGTACTATCTAGTCTCACTGAGCATGTCCTCTCAGCCATCAACCAAAGACCTGGAGCATGCGTGGTGCTGAAATAAACAGTAGTAACATATAGAATGTGAAATGTCACATTACGCATTCTGGGGCTGCATTGGTCATTCTATGTGTAAACAGAGGTAGTAATGCATTATGACTATTTTCTCCTGACCGGACAATACAACAACATTTAACAAAATGAGTTTGTGTAGTGGCACATCATGTTAAAAATAAAATTGTGAGAAGGTATGCAAAGTCAGGTTTAGGCACCAGAACACTCTGTAGTTGCTAGGTGCCTCCTTGCTCATAGGGGGTTGGGCAACTACAAAAGTTCACCTTATTAATTTTCACATATTTTTTTTAGTTTTATATCCTTTTTAAATAGCAATAAAGGGCTCTGCAGCGCCTTCTAATGTGGCAGCATGATGTCCTGCAATGCCTCACAAAGCTATGATACCATTAATAATAAGTGGATGGGCAGCAATGGATGGGATGGGAAGGACAGCCACAAAGGCTAAAGCTGCTGTGTGCCCCTAAAAACTTGAAGTATGCCACAGGTTGTAATGCAAATAAAATAAAATGATGCACATATGGGCTACAGTACAACACATATTGTAAAGGTGGCCCAAGATGGGGACCCCTGTGACCCCACTCATTCTGCTGGCTGTTCCCCAAACCCGTGAAGCTGGCCTTGAAAGTTTGTATTCCCCACCTCGTCGCCTGCCCATTTCCCTACCAAATTAAAACTGAAGATCCTAATAGATCTGCAGCTTACCTTCTCTTTCCTACCACTACCATATGTCTTGCAACTAGTCTGACAAACGTGGTGTTGCTGGGTCCTGCAACTGAATCAACATTTTCGTCTGACCATTCCTAAAGCAGCTGTACTTGTGGACTTTAAAGAACAAAGGAAACATACAGACAAAAGGATTTCACATCTTGCATATGCTCTGGCCGCAGTTTATCACCTTTCAGGAATTCTAACACATTCTGTGACTGAATCAACATTTTTGTCTGACCTGCTCCTGAAGGAACTGTACTTGTCTCTGAGGACTTTGAAGATCAAAGGAAACATACAGACAAAAGGATTTTGCACCTTGCATATGCCCAGGCCACAGTTTATCACCTTTCAGGAATTTTAACATATTATGTGACCCCGGATCTCAACAGTTTGTCATTTCCTCTGGCTCTAATTAACATCAGCATTTTCATTTTAAATCAACTTTATATGTACTTTGCCATTTTCTCCACTCTCTAATCCTACTGCTCCTGCTACTGTCAGGGAATACTCACCCAAACCCTGGACTCCCTCACTCTAAAATGACTAAGCTTAAAGGTCATCTTACTATAGTTTCATTAAATATTAACTGTCTCCTTGCCAAGTTTGCACAATTCCAGGCATGGGCGCAGGTGTTCAATCCAGACATTGTAGCACTCACTGAAACCTGGCTTTCCCCCAAGACACCAGATGCATCTGTCTCCCTTGATGGCTAGAACGTGTTCCGACAAGCTAGGATTGGTAAACGTGGGGGTGGGTGCCTAGTATATGTCAGGCCTGAAATAAAGGTGCAGGCCCTTGATAACAGTCTTAATACAAAAGAGGCTCACATTCTGAACCTCTAATTAAGCATAGGAACACAGAATAAAGTCCTGCTGGCCTCTACAGTATACATAACTCCAGAGTAACAACCTGCTGGGCTAAACCATGTCCTAGCAAGCCAAGAGCAACTAGGCAACCACTGGGAGAAGATTATTGTAGGTGACTTCAACATAAACTGGCACTCACAGAAATAAACAAAAGCTAAGGATCTAATTACTAGCCTTTTCCTAAAACAGATAGTCACTGCTGACACCTGGCTTAACCACAAAACAGGGAGCAGCTCTCTCATAGACTGGTTCCTGACCACACACCCTGAGCATATATCTGATGTCACTGTCCTGTCTGACAGTCTCAGTGACCATTCCCCTGTGAAGTATACCTGGTCTAACAATTTCCCCAAGAGTTCACCCAAGGTGTGCAAAAACTGCTGCCTGAGGCCTGGACTACTTGAACATTTCAAGCTGTACATGAAACAACTGGATTGGTCCCCACTGGCTGGGGATATAAATGGTAATGAGGCACTTGACTACTTCATAATGGTTTTCAACCACGCTTGTGATATTTTTGCACCATGCAAAATTAAAACAATTAAGGGAACCTCCAATCCCTGGCTCTCCAACTCCCTTATTGGACTTATGAAGAACAGAGACAATCTTTGGCATATAGCAAAAGCAGTTGGTACACCTGCTGCATTTAATACCTACAAGGCAGCTAGAAATCCCTGCACCAGACTCATCCGACAGGCTAAAGCCTCCTACTATAAGGATTTACTAACCAAAACCTGGGGTTCTGGAAGAGACTTTTGGTGCTCTCTTAAATCCTTAATGGGCAAAGCCCCCAAGACCCCCCAGATCTACTATTGACTGCAAAGGGGCCCCTACAGAAACCCATCAAAATTGCCAATGAGCTCAACAACACGTTCACTGTCCTTTTAAGTGTACTCCCAGGTGACTACTTCAAGGATATGCATGATCAACAATGCCCAACTGCCCAAGATCCCTCAAAGAAAGATGTACCACCCTTTTACTTTAGATGTGTCACCAAATCTGAAACCATCAAGCATATTAAAAGGGCACTTGGCAAGACCAGGATGGGGACAGATCTGCTTGACATGAAGCTGGTTGGTCTACTCCTTCACAAACTTGCTGGTCCTCTTACCATGGTGTTAAATGCCTCTCTAGAATCAGGAGTATTTCCAAATGCATGGAAGTCAGCTAACATAACACCTGTCTTTAAAGCGGGGGATAAAACCCAAACATCCAACTACAAACCTATAGCCATCCTTCCTCCCCTTTGGAAAGTACTCAAAAGAATGGTCTCGGAGCAGCTTACTGAATACCTTGATAACCATAACCTACTCTGCCCGTAAAAGCATGGCTTGCATAAAAATCACGCCACACTCGCCGGTCTAGTTGATTATTCATCCCAACTATGTAACGCCTTGGATAGTGCTCAGGAAGTTGGATCAGTCTTTATCGACCTTATAAAGGCTTTCGACTCTGTTAATCACAACCTTCTCCTAATTTTCTTTCTGTCTACAGGTCTATCCCCAGATACGGTACTATGGTTTGGCAGCTATCTCTCCAACAGATCATAACGAGTCAAAATTGGTGATACCCTATCTACAGCAAAGGAGGTGCACCTCGGGGTTCCACAGGGGTCAATCCTCAGTCCTCTGCTCTTTAGTCTTTCCATCAACTCTGCCCCAATGGCTTGCTCAGCAAGCACAGCTCTCTATGCTGATGATACAGTGATCTCAGTCGCTGGCAAAGACCAACAATCCATCACAACTGAACTCCAAAGCAGTTTCCATAAACTTGAATCTTGGTTTATGGAAAACAAGCTACTCCTAAATGTCAAAAAACAAAGAGTATGCTCTTCACCACCTCTCAAAGCAAAAAGAAATACCTGCCCCTGCAAATTCATAACCAAAAGGGTGAGATCCTAAACGAAGTATCTAACTTAAAATATCTCGGCATTACCTTTGATGACATGCTCACCTTCTCAAACTACATTGACTGTGTTATCAAGACTGCATATATAAAACTTTGTGTACTTTATCATCACAGGCATTCAATGACACCGGATGCACTCAAACTAGCCACCAGTAGCTAAATACTGTCTACCATAGACTATGGGTTGCCTATACTGTATATGGAGTGGGCACAAAAACAAACTGCTCTTAACAGGATCAACACACTCCTCAATAAGGCCTGTCATCTTACTTTGGGGGGTACTCTTGACACCCACACCTGCTCGCTGTACACTGAAACTGGATGGCTCCCACTATCTTTTAGAGGGCAATACCAAACCTGTCTACTTCTAAAAAAGTACTACTTGGACTGACATCCCCCACACTGGGCGGACACTTTAAGCTGGCCTTCCCAACTAAATCTGCCCATAGTACGGTCACTGACAAGATGGTGATTCCTTTCAAAATGACGAAACTTGCTCAGAACTCCATCCTGTATCAAGGACCGAAATGGTACAGTGAACTACCTGCTGACCTCACTGATACTACCAAGATTAGTACCTTCAAAGCTGGGCTCAAATCTCTCCTTGGCTCTAAACAGTGTCAATGGCTCAGTAGGTAGCACACTCGCCTCTGAGGCCGGGAGATCAGAGGGCTGTGGGTTCAGTTCCCACATCTGGTACTTGGACTAATATCCCAGTACTGACACTGTAGTGCAGCATGAGAGGGGTGCTGCACTTCTGAGGTGCCATCTTTCGGATGAGACGTTAAACCGAGGTCCCATCTACCGTGGATGTTAAAGATCCCATGGCACTTATCGAAAAGAGTAGGGGAATTTCCCCGGTGTCCTGGCCAAATTTCCCTCATTCACTAAAAATACCACTAACAGCTTAATCTGGTTCGAGGTCATTTGGCATTCATCTGTATCCCTCTCCCCCGGGTCGTGCCTAAAAATAGGCAGGATTTGTCTAGTGCACTCACCCGGTCAACAAAAACTAAAATGAATTGTACCTGCCTGTGCTAATGTGATAGTACCTCTCCCCCAGTTTTCCATTTACCTACCCCCCCTCTACATCTTTCTGCTATATACCACTTTTTTCTTAACCCGCTCCCCTATTCCCAATTACTTGACAGCCTCACTTGGTTGAAAGCTCCACCTCTCTCCCACCTCAGATGATGCCACCTTTGGCTGACCCCCGACAACTCCCTCTTATCTAATCAGTCTATCTGTTAATATGTACTAATTTGATGTGTATAAGTTCAAATTTTACTATTACTGCCTGTGTATATGCTTCAATGTTTTTTCTTGTTTTTCTCTGTAAACCTTGTATTTTTGTAAGGTTTGTTCAACACTGACATGGAACCTTTGAAAATGAGTACTTGTCTCAAAGGTATTAATCCCAAACTGAAACAAATAAATAAATAAATAAACAAACAAACAAACTAGGGTTGCTGTCATTTCTATCCCATACATTCTTGAATTCACCTACTGTCTCTCTCACTATGACTTCCCCAGGGAGGCTGTTCCACACATCAACCACCCTTTCAGTGAAAAAGTATTTCCTCATGTTACACCTGAGTCTCCACCTCCAGCCTCATATTGTGACCTCTTGTTCTTGCACATCTCTTCTTTTGAAAAGATGCTGCAGTCCTGTACCCTGTTTAACCCCTGGAGATATTTAAATGTTTCTATCATATCCCACCTCTCCTTACTTTACTCCAGAGTCAACCTATTTAGGTCTTTCAGTCTTTCCTCATATGGTTTATGGTGCATTCCCAACACTGTTCTTGTTGCCCTTCCCTGAACCGCCTACATTCCGTCTATGTCCTTTTGGAGAAGTGGCCTCCAGAACTGAACACAATATTACTTATGTGGCCTCACCAATTGTCCGTACAGTTACATCACCAACTCATGTTTTCTACTGGTGATTCCTCTTCCTATGCACTCCAACATCCCCCTTTGCCAGGATTATCTTGAGGTGTCTCCTCAATTTTGCAAAGTCTGCCCTTACTTTGTAAACACACATACACACACACATTCCTCAGAATGGTGTGCAAAAGACCGCTTCAGCTGCTATTCAAGTTGACAGGGCTAATGATTGTGAACCACTCTCTGGTGAAGCCTGGCAGGCTAGCAAAATGTCCACTTGGACCTTTTTTTCTTTTTACTCCCTGTGTTTGTGTGCCACTCTCTCTCTTATCACCTCCTTCCTTAAGCTGGTGATACCTCTACCTATGCATCCCCACACCCCTTTGGCTTTCCCCACTGCATTGGCACATTGCTTGGCCACGTTTAGGTCATCGGATCTGATCAACCCTAAATATCTTTCCTGCTGTGTGGTCTCTAACTTCCCTCCCCCATCATGTAGTTCTCCCCTGGGTTCATGCTCCCCAAGTGTAGGATTTTGCACTTTTTGGCTATAAATCCTAGCTTTCACACTCTAGACTTTTCCTCAAGTTTGGCTTGATAACTTCTCATTTTATCCACCCCTCCTGGGCAGTCTACCCATTTGCAGATCTTAGTATCATCTGCAAAGAGGCATACCTTCCCTTCCAACCCCTCTGCATTGTTACTGATGAAGATATTAAATAATACTGGTCCCAGAACTGATCCCTGTGGTACCTTGCTTGTCACCATCCCCACCTCAGATTTAACCTTGTTTACCACCACCCTCTATGTTCTACCCATCAAGCCATTTTCAACTCATTTTACCAACCTGTGACCCAGTTCCAGGCTACCTAACTTGTTCACCATTGTTTGCATGGGATGGTGTCAAACGCCTTGCTGAAGTCAAGGTAGGCTACCTCCACCGCTCCACCCAAAGCCACCTCCCTGGTCACCAAGTCAAAGAAGTCTCTCAGATTTGTTTGACATGACTTTCCTGATGTGAATCCATGCTGCCTCAGATCCTGTGCTCTGCTGGCTTTTAGGTGCTCCACTATCCTTCCTTTTTGCAGTGATTCCATTATTTTACCCACCACTGAGGTCAGACTGACAGGTCTGTAGTTGCCTGCCTCTTCTTTGCTCCTACTATTGTGGAGAGGGACTACATCATCCCTCCTCCAGTCCTCTGGAATGTACACAGTATGCAGAGATGTGTTGAGTACAGTGTGTGAGACCACATTGATAGCCAGGCATGGGGGGAGTGTGTGTTGCTGTGCATCTCACAACTTTCTCAGCCATAGTGTCCGACGGTGGCAGCACATTGGTGGAGAGTGTCTGACAACCCATGTTTGGGGGGAGTTAAATATAAGGTTGCAAGACAGCTGAAGAGTAGGCTGCATCGCTGAGGCTCTATGAGACGAACTGGTTTAAATTGTCATCTCTAGAGATGGATACTGCATGCATGACGTTTACAACACACTTCAGCAAGAGAAGTGGTTGCGGATGAGAAAATGTCACCTGATGCTGTTGCACTAAGTAGATTAGGATTTTTTGGCTACCCACTTCATAAATCCCATGCATCCACAGCCTTGTAGGCTGGAATGTTAATCTTGCACTCATAACTGATACTACATATCCACCACCCTCTAGGAAGTCCTTTTGCCACCCATGTTATGTAAACATAAACCCAAATATGCTGTGGCATTCAACACAAGCAATGGGACTGCCCCACATTTCAGTCACATAAGCATAAGGCCACAAATCCCAATAGATTAATATTTTATACATTTGCAACACTTTCTGTTATCCCAACACAGACAGAGATTGGCTGACTTTTAGTTACAATGTTTGAGAAACATTGTGATAAGCCTCTGTACCATATCAAGGTAGCCAGCCCGACAGAGGTCCATTCACATCCACACTCGTGCATGCATACTGATAGGGTCATTCTGGCCTGTAAGACACACCACACACCCAACACCCACCCACAACAACCCAGTCAGCACCCACACATGCAAAACACAAGTACACACACACACACACACACACACACACACACACACACACAACCAGCCACTCGCATTGCTCCCCCACACACACACATGCAGACTGCCGTCACATACCTAGCCAGCCACCCAACACAAACACTGAGAGAAAGGGCTGGAACTCATGGGCAAGCAACAAGGAGAATGACAGGCACACTGATCATGGACTCCTGTGCCAAGGCTGGTACCAGTAAGGAAATGCAGGATGCAGGGCTATAAGTATGCTTGGATAAATACACACCAGTCTTTGTAGTTCACCCAATTAGATTTCATAATTTTCTGCCTCATCTCATAACACAAGCAATGCACTGACTGCATCATACACACTTGTGATGTATGACAGCTACCTGTACCTGCTAAGTGACAACTAAATAGTTCTTGTGACTGCACCTGACAGACCACTTGCATGGGATTTCTGATATGGATTTGAAAAAATATAAATTATTTGAAGAATTGTGGATAATTCTTGCATGGTTTATAGATTTACGATATTGTATTCCATCCTACCACTCACAGAAGTTGGCTGGCCTTTATTTGTAATGTTAATCATCTGTACTACATCGAGGTAACTAGCCAGACCGAGGTAAATGACACAAGCACTCATGCATGCATAATAATGCAGTCACTCTTGCCAGTAAAACACTTACACACACACACGGAGGCAGTATAGCGCAGTGGTCTAAGGCTCTGAGCTGCAAATTTGGTGACATCCAGCAGACTTGACCTGGGTTTGAATCCCACAGCTTCCACTTGCATACTGTGTGACCCGGAGCAAGTCACTTAACCTCCTTGTGCTTCCAGGTCACTCCTGTAAAAAAGCTTTCAGCTTAGTGTGCTATACCTGGTTAAACAACTAAAAACACACACAGCCAGCCCAAACAAATTCTGGTCAGATCCACCATGGCTGCATAGTGAAGCTGTGTGGAATTGTTAAGGAGGTATGGAGAAACAACACAATGATTTGTAAGTAGTAAGATTTGTTTTACTTTCTGTTCTAAGGAAGGCATACACGTTATTAGGAAAATACATGGAGGTGTACATTTTAATGGAAGGAATAGGAAGCAATATAGGTTTACAAAAAAAAAACCCAGAGCAAATGCCACTGATGTATGTGTTATCCCAGATGATATTGGCCAGACAACCAAATTTTAAAGAAAACACAATTGCACGTACCCCAATAATGCTAAGCATCATGGGAAACATATAAAAATCCCCATGATGGTACATAAGGTGGCAGTACATGAAAAAGTAATGGCTGGCATATTTTCAGCCTTGGGATTATTTACACAGTTTTTTTGTTTTTTTTTAGAGAAACAGGGTTTTTGTCCATGAGGTGATGTAAGTTATATTTAAGCAATGTGTTGATGTCAGGAAGTCATGTGTAATGATGGACTGTTAGCAGAGAAAATGTGATAGTAACTTTCAGAGGGGGTTGCGTTTGATAAGAGCAAGGTAATTATGCTTGTGATAATGGGAATGTTAGGAAAGTATGAGGTCTATGCAGAAGTGGAGTACAAATATGCACAGTTTCATAAGTATGTGCTCAGACTGCAGGCAAATGTGATATGCAGGTTTGTTTTAGAAATATGTAAAAATAGCGATACATGCAATTGATAGAAAGATAGATAGTTACATAGACATGCAGGCCCTGTCCACACTACACTTGAAAAATCTGTAATGGATTCAGACCGTTACAGACTGTAAATGTTACAGTATGTCCACACTGCCAGTGAACAGTGTGGATAATGGTTTGAAAACATTATAGTCTGTCCACACTGAGTGCGATAGTGTGTGTGGTCTCAACCCTGTAGTAGCAGTGCACATCCCATGGTGCACTCGGTGATGACAACTGCATTTTGAGATGCCCTCCTACATGTCCTATGGAGCACTGTGTATATGGCACCGTCATATTTTGTAAATAACCATATTTCACTATTATGAGACACACTTATGTTGTGGAGGTGACAGAGAGAAGTTCGAGGGAGGGGGAGATCAGTATGTTGGAATCGGGGGCTACGTCAGTGAGAGGGAGGGAAGGGGAGGGAGAGGGGGGGGGAAGACATGGCATCAATTCTTCCAGTATTAGGGCACCTGGGCACAACAGACATCCATGTACTGCTGCTGTATGGCTGAAGGTAGACCCTCTACCATGGCCTTCAGTGTTCCCCACTGCTCCACTGTACACAGTGCCACATGTCTATTGTCCACCACAGCAGTGCTCCACAATGCACTCTGGAGCTCCACGAATGTATGTGTTCACTACTGGCACTGCTCTGCAGGTAGCATTGCTGCCACATCACACATGGGCAGGCAGGGTACTCTCAACACTTGGCACAGTGAGAAGAGTAGTCAATTAAAGTACATGGGTACCATCAGGAGGTGGCCCATAGGGAAGCAAATGAGGACAGAGAAGTAGGTTAGGTGGGGACATGGGGTACACCCAGGGGGATCACATACAGCTGTCAGGTTACTGTGGTATGGCGGTATCCCAATATTGCAGCCTACACTCATGCTCCACACTGCCATCTGCATATGTTCTGGTAGCCTCCGACCTCCCTGCAAGCAGTGAAACAGTGCTGCAATGCATGCAGGTACAGTGGGAGAATGGAGGCTACACAGTGGAGTGTTTAGACACAATTGCTATTAGAAACTGATAAAGGTGTAAAGCTGTAAATAAGAGAGAAATAACCACGCTGGTATGCACACCACATAAAGTGGTTCTTGGAAGGATACAGATTGAGGCTGGTTTAATTAAATGAGTAGTTCACCCAGAATTTGCAAAAGCAAATGTTATGCAGAGTGTTTTGATTTGTATGTAAAGTCCTAGTGTGTCCTTCCCTTTGTCTGCTATTAGGAGTTTTTCATAAATTAGGCTGCTAGCTTTAGGGTAGTTTTATGACCCCTGGAGATCTCCATCACAAATAGGTTTATTGCCTTCTGTCTCCTACAATGCACCCTGTCTCATGTGACAGTGATGTAGCCAGACCCATAGATTTAGCATATGCAGTACTTTTTAAAATCAGTTCACAACAGCAGAGCTTTGTAAATGTTCTTATCCAGTGAGCACAAATGGCAACAGTTACAATTTAGCAGGTGCCTGAGAGTTACCTAACTGGTGTTTCTGTAAGAAAACAGCTACTAAATAGCTCTAATTCACTATTTGTGTTTTCTGGGTGTGTCATATCTAGCTAGCAGTAATATGTGTTTTCATTTTAAAATTTAATTTCATCAAACTACGCACAACAATAAAAAGCACAGAAATTGCCCCAGATCATCACTGCTATAATTAATAAAGACTATTGCAGTTTTCTTACAGAAAACTCACTCAGTTAGCTCTTAATTACTGTATTTGCTAAACTGTAAATGTAGGTACCAGCATTCTTTTTTTTTTTACCAGGAGAGACACACTAAAGCTTGTTTACAGGTGTGACCTGGGAGCACAAGGAAGTTAAGTGATTTGCTCAGGGGCACACAGTGCACACATGGAGACTGTGGGATTCAAACACAGGACACCAGGTTTACAGCTCAGAGCCTTAGACCACCGCACTATACTGCCTCCCCTATTCTAATAGGTAGAACTGGCAGTTAGTGCTGATTTTGCTCTGTGACATGATGTTCAATTTTCTTTTTTTGGTTACAAATGTGAAGTATCTTTTTAATAAAGTATAAAAATATGTATGTGTGAGTTATTTAGTTTGGTGAATATTTGTTTTATTATTTGAAAACATGGGATACACTAAATGTGTAGTGCAATGAGCCATTGTAAAATGGAATAAAATATGTAGCTCAAATAGTCACTGTCATCCTGTTGTTTTCATGCTATACCACACACAGGGGAAAAAGTGACTTTAAAGTATTTTGCAGTTTCTAGGCTGCAGCTTCATACCATACACTTCATTTGTAAAAAAAAGATGAAAATGAAAATCATGTCACAGAGCAAAATCGGCACTAAATGCTAGTTCTACCTAATAGAATGCTGGTACCTACATTTATAGTTTAGCAAATACTTGAAATCTAACTGAGTGGGTTTTCTGTAAGAAAACAGCTAGAGTCTTAACTAATTATAGTGCTAATGATCTGGGCAATTTCTGTACTTTTATGGTTGTGTATAGTTTGATGAAATCAAAAGTTTTAAAATTAAAACACTCCTGCAAGCTAGACCTGACACACATAGAACACAACAATAGTGAATTAGAGCTTAATTTAGTAGTGGTTTTCTTACAGAAACCCTTTGCTAATAGGCTAATTTAGGAAAAACTCCTAATAGCAGACAGAGGGAAGGACACATTATGACTTAACATACAAATCAAAACACTCTGCATAACATATGTTTTTGCAAATTCTGAGTGAACCACTACTTTAAAACTGCAAGCCCAGTAAAAATATACACTGCAGCCTCTTGCTGTACTGACTTGCTTCATCTGATGCAAAATACAGAGTAAGGTGTTAGGGGTGGGGTTGGAGGACAGGTCTGAATTACACCATATACCCACCAGGAGGGACTTTCCATCTCTTGGAATGCATTTGTGAAAATGTGTCACTAGGAAAGGAATGTAAGCTGAGCCAAGGCTGTTTAAACAAATGCTGTATATGGATGCAGTTTCAGGCTTTTTCTTTCCTTCTGAAACTTAAGCTCTGATGCCGCAGGCAGCTCTGATAGTCAATTGTTACAGCATGACAGATCCACCTTATGCCCCTCCCACATGAACCCCCCCAAAAGGTGGTGTGGATCTTTAGGAGCTTCTTGGGTGGAGGTAGGGGTGGATCTTACTCCCCCCAAAAAATTAATGCTCCCTCCCACTACTCAGGTTCCAGTTCTTGTACCTCCCAGTTAAAAAAAATAGTGTACTGCAACCATTGACTGACATGAAAGCGCATTTATTTGAGGATGGAAAACATTTCTTGGAGGAGGGTAAGGCAGAGGAGACTATTTACATCTTCAGTCAGTTCCACGGACAGAAAACACGGCATCACTCTTATTTTACATGCAAAATGTCTGCAGGCTCCGCCTACTGCAGCCGTAAAAATAAGTACACACCTATATTTGTCTTTCACCCAAATAATTTTTTTGCCACATTTGTCGGCCTCATTCCATAACACCTGTAATGCTTGCTATGTGTGTGTACATATATATATATATATATATATATACAGTATATATATATATATATATACACACAGTATATATGTATGTATCCATAACATGGATAGGCAGTTTGTCCTCGGATTTCCATCTGTGCATGAATTGTTTGTGACAATTACCATGTATTCACTTTGATGAATGGTTAGTCCCAAATGTTGTTTGCATTTCTTGAACAATGTAATTTGAAAGGTAATTAAAAATATTCAATAAAGTTTCACATAGCAATATGGTAACACACTGAAATCAACACAAACTGAAACGGGTGCACATAACACAGATTAGTCATGAATTATATTTCATATCGATATGGCAATGACATGTGATAGAAGTCACCTTCAATGGGAATGACATTGCAGAAAGGCGCATGTAAGGAAACAAAAGCAATATTATGCATTCTTTATGGTTTTCTGCAATAAGAACAGTGGAACAGATATCTTTCTGCTACTCTGCAGATATTCAGCTTATGAACTTAGAGCAGCCACGATCCAGCGGCGGCCAGCGATTGGCATTATTTATGAAATAAACAGGAAAGTACTAGAATGGTGGAAAATACCCTATTGTTACTGCTGTGCTGATTTACAGGTTAGAAACATGTAGCAGCCGCAACACTGTGGCTGACAGCAAGTGACAGCATTGGGCAGCAGTAGCAGCTAGTAATTGCACCAATGGTTCTCTAGCAAATAGATTTGGTTTATGCCATAAGACAGTGCAAAAGACATCTTTTGAATACCTTGTTTCTTTTGCAGTCATAAACTTGCAGGTGCTGCAATCGTGCAACTGACAAGTGCCAGCATTGTGTACATTATGCTTCCATTCAACTTGTCTAATGGCTTCTGGCATGCTCTGCTATATATACATGTGAGGTTTTATTACATTGCATCATTCGTAGACTCACTTTGTCAGGCAGTAAATTATCACATACAGATATGATAACACTAAGAAATCAACACAACCGCAAAAGAGCACACAGCAAGTGACAGCACTGGGTAGCTATAGCATCTTGCAACTGCACAGATAGTTCAAAAGAAAACAGGTTAGGTTTCTAGCATATGTAAGCACAAAGAGCATCTTCAATTACTAAATTCATAAACTTACATCTGCCATGATCGAGTGATGGACAATACGTGACAGCATTGGGTACATGATTGCAGTCAGAAGTCCATCTCTGGAGTGCAAGGCCAGCTTGACATCACTTTAGGGTGAGGATTCCATGTAGTGAGTGCTCTGGAGAGGACCATGTGCATGAGGACAAGGAAGAGAAGCGCACAACATGAATGGAATAAAAAGTTACATTTTTAATGGCAAATTGCACAGAATTGGCTGATATTTTACAGGTAACATAGAAACATAAACAAAGAAACATAGAATTTGACGGCAGATAAGGACCGCTTGGCCCACCCAGTCTGCCCATTTCCCTACCTGATGGATAAGCTGCAGATCCTAGTTAACCAGCAGCCTACTTCTTCCTACCCCCACCCCCTAGAATTGCCTTATGACTGTCCCATGCATGCTTGAATTCCACCACTGTTTGTGACTCCACAACCTCCTCTGGAAGGCCGTTCCATACATCCACCACCCTCTGTGAAAAATACTTCCTAAATTACCTCTGAGCGCCCCCCTTCTATCTTCAAATTGTGCCCCTTGTTCTTGAACACCTATTTTTTTGAAAGATCCTACCCCCTTGGACTTTGTTGATTCCCTTGAGGTACTTGAAAGTTTCTATCATGTCCCCCCTCTCCCTCCTTTCCTCGAGGCTATACATATTAAGCTCCTTAAGTCTCTCTTCATATGTCTTCCGGTGCAGACCCTTCACCCTTTTAGTTGCCCTCCTCTGGACAGCTTCCAACCTGTCTATGTCTTTGCGGAGATTGGGTCTCCAGAACTGCACGCAGTACTCCAGATGGGGTCTCACTAGCTGTCTGTACAGAGGGATAATAACTTCCTGTTTTCTACTGGTGATGCCTCTCCCTATGCATCCCAGTATCCCCAACCCTTCTTGCTGCCCTCTCACATTGCTTGCCCACCTTTGGGTCATCTGATATGACTACCCCAGGTCCCTTTCCATTTTTTTTTGTTAGTATCTCACCCCCATTGTGTACTCTTCCCCTGGGTTTTTGTTTCCCAGGTGCATTACCTTGCACTTCTTAGCATTGAATCTAAGCTGCCATACATTTGACCATTCCTCTAACCTTGCCAAGTCCCTTCTCATCCTTTCCACTCCACCCTGTGCATCAACTCTGTTGCAGATCTTTGTGTCATTTGCAAAGAGACGTACTTTTCCTTCCAGTCCCTCTGCAATGTCACTTATAAAGACATTGAAGAGGACTGGTCCTAATACTGAACCCTGTGGTACCACACTACTAACCCCCCTTTTTTCAGAGTGGACTCCATTTGCTATTACTCTCTGTGTCCTATTCTCCAGCCAATTCTTTACCCAGGTTGTCATCTTGGGACCCACTCCCAGGCTGGCTAACTTGTATATTAATCTTTTGTGTGGGACTGTGTCAAATGCCTTGCTAAAGTCTAGGTAGGCCATGTCCACAGCCCCTCCTGATCAACTACTTTGGTCACCCAGTCAAAGAAATCTATCAGATTTGTCTGGCATGACCTTCCCCGCTGTGAATCCATGCTGCCTTGGGTCCTGTGCCCTCTGGCCTCTAGATATTTAACAATTCTTTCCTTCAGAAGTGATTCCATCATTTTCCCTACCACTGAGGTTAAACTAACAGGTCTGTAGTTTCCTGCTTCTGCCTTGCTCCCACTTTTTGAAGGGAATCACATCTGCCCTCCTCCAGTCCTTGGGTACCACCCCATCCTCCATGATTTGTTAAAGAGGGTAGTCAGTGGTGTCACTAGTTCTACCCTTAGTTCTTTTAGAATTCTGGGATGAATCCCATCAGGCCCCATTGCTTTGTCCACCTTCAGTTTTAAGAGTTCTTTCAGAACCCTTTCTTCTGTAAATGGGCTGGTATCAACTTCTGTATCCAGAGTGTTTCTACTGTTTGTTTTAGGTACCTCCCTCTCCCTTTGTAAATATTGAGCAAAAATATTTGTTTAGTATCTCTGCCTTTTCACAGTCACCCTCTGCCCACCCTCCCTCCCTTTATTAAGCCTCACTATCCTCCTTGGTCTTCCTTCGCTCCCTGATGTACCTATAAAGGTTTTATCCCCTTCTTAACTGAGTTGGCTATCTTTTCCTCAGTTTGGGCCTTTGCTGTTCTGACTGCCTTCCCAGCTTCCTTTTGCTTTAACTGATATAGTTCTCTGTCCTGTTCCTTCTGTGATTCCTTGTACTTCCTGAATGCTTTCTTTTTCTCTTGAACCTTCACTGCCATTTCCTTTGAGAACCATAGTGGTTTCTTACCTCATTTCGTTTTGTTTATTTGCTTTACACAAAGGCTTGATACCTCTGTGATGGCAGTTTTTATTATTCCCCATTGTTCTTCCACCCCTCCTTCCTGCCCATTTGCTAGTGCATTCCTTAGGCACTCACCCATTTTGACAAAGTCAGCCCTCCTAAAATCCAGTACCTTAGTCTTTGTATGGCTTGACTCTATTGCTGTGTTTATTGTGAACCATACTGTTCGATGGTCGCTAGTTCTCAGATGGCTACCCACTTCTACATCTGTGATCCTCTCTTCATCTCCATTTGAGAGAACCAGGTCTAAGATTGCTCCCTCTCGAGTGGGCTCCAATACTAGTTGTCTAAGGTATGCCCCCTGTAGGGCATCTAGAATAACCCCACTCTTAGAAGTGGCTGCTGCAACTGCACTCCAGTTAACATCTGGCATATTCAGATCACCCATCAGCAATATCTCCCCTTTTTTCTGCCATTCTAAGTATACTTTCTATCATTTCCTTGTCCATTTCCTCCCCCTGAGAAGGGGGTCTGTATACAACCCCTGTGAGTATTGTGGTGCCATTGCCGGTCTCCAAATTTACCCACAGTGTTTCTTCTCCTCCCTGTTTACCCTTTTGTTCTGTTGCTTTGATTCCTTCCCTTATGTAAAGAGCTACTCCTCCTCCTCTTTTACTCTCCCTGTCCCTCTCGTAGATAGTGTATCCTGGTATGTTTACATCCCAGTCATGGTTTTGTGTGTACCATGTTTCTGTGACTGCCACGATATCCAGATGTTCCTCCTCCATCAAGGCCACTAATTCAGGAAGCTTGCTACTTAGCTAACTGGAGGGTGCATTAACCTATGTGAATGCTAAAATTTCAAAAAATGAGTAGGATAAAAGAGGTTCTGTATCCTTTAAACCTCTTACTTGAATGTTCAGCTTCTGTTGTGTTCTGCTTCCTGGTTCCTACTGAAGTGGCAGCAAGAGCGCACAATGAACCCTCCCCTCTAATACCTGTGTGGAGTCACAATGCTGATTGAGTCAACAAGCGTTGCTCAGTAGTGCTGTTGCTAGGCAACTGCTTTTCCACACAGGTATATGAGATGGTGGCATTCTGTGTAGTAATACTGGCTCATAATATCTTTACTATAACTTTCAATGTTTCCATTCGATTATGGTGCACTAAACTCTTGAATCTGTTAGTTTTTCTGTCATTATCTTTGGTAAGCATGCCTGCTACTTCAAAATTCTATATCATTAGTGTTTTTTGCATGTGATTTTGCTAACTTTTTGAGTCCATTTCTGATGCTTCTGGCCATCCCTTCTTTATTATTCCATATTCTATTTTAATGGGTCTCATAACATAAAAAGCATGCTTTCCACGCTTACAGTACTTACTGCACGAATGCCACATGCTTGCATCCAGTTCCAATTTAACATTTAAATCACGCTTGCAGCACGCATATCACATGGGTAATTTTATGTGCATGATATGAAAACATTTCATATAATTATTTCTGTAAGGGTATGCCCCAGCACTCTGACCCATGGACATCATCTCTTAGAGACTCCTGCCTCTGGCTCTTTAGTACTCAGGTAAGAGACTCTTGATTTATATCTATACTTGGTGGGTTGTCTGTAGAAGAATGGCCACACCTGCTACAGTGTGTGCATGGGGGGGGGACTAGCCATGTGAGTGGATGTCGAGTTATTACTACTTTTGTGTTTGCCACTTATTAAAAACTATGGAGAGAAAATAGTAGAAGTACAGGCCAGACAGAAGTAATTAAGTTGTTTTGTGGGTAAGTGTGTGTATTGAGGGTGGGAAGAAACATATGTGTTTCCATTGGTATGTATGCTGCAGTTCAGCTGTGCAGCTGAGATGAGGGGGACAAGAAAACTAAAAAGTATAACAGTGGTTATAAGGATGCCGCATGCATACAGATGCATGCAGATTTGTATTGAAGTACAAGTGAGCCATATGTGTGCAGGCAGTATAGCTTAGTGATTAAAGGCACTGAACTGCAAATCTGGAGACCTGGGGTTGAATCTCATCAATCCCCACTTGTATACGCTGTGATGCTGAACAAGTCACTTAACTTTTATGTGCTCAGTTATCAGTGACCACTTGCTTTTTGCACGTATGCCATATGCATGCAGTCTGTTCCAATTTAACATAAAAGCATGCATTGCACACTTGCTTGCTGCACACAAGCAACATGCATGCAATTGGTTCCAGTTTAACATTTAAATCATGCTTGCAGCATGCATATCACATGGGTAGTTTTACGTTTGCAGCATGAAAACATTTCATATAATTATTTCTGTAAAGGAAGGTCCCTTGTCAGTGGCGCTTAGAATAGCACTGACATGCCCCACTTCTGCATTTTGTGGGCAAGTTTGTGAAGAATACAGACACGTGCATGTGTGATGATGATGCTGCTGTATGTGACATCACAATGCCAGCATTAGAGCTGCAACTGGTGTGAGCCCACTCACTCGGGGAGAGCTGTGCACATTCATACTGGTGCCAAACAGGAAGAAACTGCTGTGGGTGAGAAAAAGATGGTCAGGAAGCTTACACCCTGGCAAACTGCCAGCAATGGTGTGGGAGATCATGCAGAGTGCCTAGGACACAAAAAAGTTTCTGTCCGTAAGTTCTGCAAAGTCCACCTGCCTGCAAATGCTAGGCTGCCAGGGGAAAAATAATAAATTTGTTAATCCAGTCAAGTTCAGGAAAAAAAATGTGCAGTACTGCTCAGACCCTAAAAGTTCATCTTTAAGAGCTCAGCCTGCTGAAAACAGACTAACAGTCTGACTCTCGAGAAAAAGGGAAAAACAGAGGGAGAGATCTGTCACCAGTAGGACATTTGGGGAAGAAAGAGAAGAAAAAAAGAAAGGTTAGTAGTAGCCCACAACCTAACTTACTGTGTTCCCCATAAAAGAATACACTGAAGTACTTACCTGAGACATCAGGCTAAGATAAGCAGGGACCTCTGCAAACCCTATTAAATATAAGCAGTCAGTGGTCCTCAGTTAATGCACAGAAGGTACTGAACTGAGAATAGTATTGCAGGTTATTATATTTGAAAGTCACAGCTTAACAGGCACCAATTTTTAAATGTGAGGGTGCTCCCTGACACCAGGTAACCCCAACCTGCCTCCCAATTGCACAATTCTTGTCAGAAAAATAAACCAATTGTAGAATCAATGCTTTTCTAAGAGCTCTAACTATGCTGTCCTACCCCTCTGGTGGTGCAGCAAAAACTAGCGAATCAGTAATCTCGGAAAGCTCATGTGCCCAAGGTTCTATGCCAACTGTACCACTACCCCACTGGGGGTGCTCATTATCCATATGTATCAACTCCCCATTATAACGTGGAGTGATAGTGAAACTATATTCCAGAGGTCAGTTGTGTTAGCACAGATACATCATTTTCAGTGGATGAGGCTGTTCAGTCAAAACATAGACACAGTTTTCACAAGACTGTTTTGTTTTTCTTTTGCCACTTTAAAGCCCTCAGTGCAGATGCATCATTAATGTAGGTAGAACATTTTGGATGGGGGTTTGCTCCTAAACAATTTTACAGCTAAAGGATATTGCATTAAAGAGACTTACTTAATTCTAGTGAGGCAGTGGCTCTGGCAGGATTTGAACTTGTAATCTTCTGTTTTACAGTTGTTGGAAATAAGATTAGCATGCTTATATTGGCTAAATAATGTGAGAAAGGAGAATCCTGTTTATGTTATACTAGCTAGAGATCTAATCATAGCTTGAGAACCTGGCAAAATACTTCATGATTGTGAGTTTTGGGGGTTGTGAAAAAAATTAACAAGCGATACCTTTCAGTAACACAACTTTTAAAATAAAATTAAGCACAGTTACGTTTATTTAAACAGTACAGACAGAAAATAAGTGTTATAGGCAATTAGCAAGTTAATTCGTAACAGACTTATTAATTAATTAATTATGCTGGAAATCTTTAGTTAGCCCTTTTTCACAAGTGGCCAGTTAACATATGATAAACAAATAAATATAACAGTCTACAAAATACAATCTATTGACAGTTACAATATCGTATTAGTAATAATATACTGCATAAGTTTTTACCAGAAGATTGTTATACCATGTAGTTGCTCTATATGCTAGAGATCTTTGATCAAGGCTATTGTTTATGCAAGGTATATGAACATTATTGTTCTGTGATCTATTGCCCCTAGAATTGCTTGAGAAAGGAAAAATGCTGTGGATGCTTGGTGGGTATAGGCAAAGTGCTGTCATGTGGAGAAAAACAACTGCTTTGAACTTAACTCGGTCATCCAAAGAAAAATGACCAGCCCTTTCATACAAGGTGCAGTGGTGAGTTTAGTGTGGTAAGTTAGTCTGGAAGTGGCAGATAGAATTATAGAGCACCCTTACCTTGGACAGTAACCCCCTTCCCTTGCTGTCAAATATACAAGCATAACATAGTCAATAAGTAGAAGCACTTACATTGGTACAAATATTTTCTCATTACAAGCCAGTTACTCTGGTAACAGTCTTTGTTTTGTGTGTGTGTGTGTGTGTGTGTGTGTGTGTGTGTGTGTGTGTGTGTTAGGTAGTGGAAATATTGCTTTCCTTGATACAGTCATTATTTATTTATTTATTTATTTAAAAGTTTAACCAAGAAATATGTACTGAGCTTATAACATCATTTCCAGATATGTCCTTGGGGAGAGGGGAGAAAGAGATAGCTAAACAATATAAATTCACTAAAAATACAAGACGTCAAATACAATGATGTAGAAATACAAGCAGAATCATGCATATTAGTGGCAATTTAGTAATGAGTACAATTAGAAAATATAACGATCACCTATATGTAAAGAAGGGGAAAAGGCAGTGACACGGCATTAAAAGGGCAACTCTAGAGAAGGCGGGTAAGACTACCAGTAACAAGTAATGAGGGAATAAAAGAAGAAGGGTCCATGGGCAGTTGTCATAGGAACACGAAGGGGTCAGGAGTCCTAGGTACTAGCATAATGGTAGTTCTTTCTTAAAATGATAAAAAACAGCTTGGCACATACCCAGTTCAGATGAAGATAGTTCTACAGTTTTTAGTGACAGTCATATGCAGATGGCGATAGCAACTCTGAGCAATACGTTTCTGAACCCACACCTGATTTACTCTCAGCCCCCTAGGAAAAACCTTAGTCAGTCTTTTGTTCACTTGACAGTTAATGAGCTATTAATTAGGCTATGGAAAGTATGTACTGGCAAGAGCACTCACTTTAAGATGTGATTGCTTTTACCAGAGTTGTGGTGGGCTTGCAGGGCGTGTTGCTAGCCGGGAACCTCTCTTGATGGTCCAGTCTGGTGGTAGAGTGGGGTCCTGCACCAGGCTCCCTCATAGCTAGGCATGTCAGTCCCTCTCTTATGTGAAGCCCCATCAAAAAAAGTCAAGGTCATAACTTCAAACTTACCTGCCTTCTTGTAATTTGTCAGCTGACTGCTAGAGCTTGCAGGCTAAAGTGCTGGTAGAAGCAGGTTTCTGTACAATGCCACCTGCTGACTCACAAGCCTGCAGATGGCAATGTATATTTATAGCACTTAAAACAGTGACTCCAAGTGGCACCAAGCATTACAACTAGCTGTTGCTGAGGGCATTGTGACAGTGGTATCATGATATCTTTAAGCATGAAGGAACTTGATGCTGGGCACCACTTGATGTTTAGAGTTGATGAAAGTTGCTCCTGGCTTGCGTCTCTCATCCTGCCTCTGAAGTATGGTAGACACCACAGAGGACTGCATGTTAAAGAAACATGGGCCACTGGGAATGACGACTGGGACATGGCACTACTGGGGTACTCTATGTATAGCAAAGACAGAGGTAAGGGAAAAGGAGGAAGGGTAGTCCTTTACGTCAAGGAAGGCATAATAGCATCATTACAGGATGGGTGCATCAGGGGAGAAAATTGGGAGATAGAATCACTGTGGGTACAGCTCATGACAGCATCAGTAAAGGATTTGGAGACAAGGGGGAATAGGGAACTGGGGGGCAGAAATTAAGAAGCTGTCCACAAAGGAGGGCAGGGGTTGTGGAGGATCTCAACCTACCAGACATAGACTGGGACATTCTAGCAGCTAAGAACATCAGAAGTCACGCCCAGTTAGACATGTTGCAGGACTGCCTGCTGGTTAAAGATAGGCAAGATTTCATTCCTCAAAATATTTCGTGAAATTCGAAAAATATTTTGAGGGTGCGAAATGCAAAATTCCACTGGCGATATGCGGAATTTCGCCACTTACGGGCAAAATTCTGCATTTGAAGGGGGGATGAAAATGGCAAATGCATATATTTTAAAATAAAAAAGTGTTCCCCTGGCCAACATTAAAATAAATGTTTAGCCCCATGATCCCTGGTGTCTAAGGGTCCCACCCCCCTGACCGATCGCTGGCCCATTATGAAGAATTCCACGGTTTCTACCCACCCCACCAAAATTCACCCTCATCCCCCATCCAGAATGTTAATTAAAAATAAAGATAAATATACCCTGGTGTCTAGTGGTCCAACCCCCCTGGCCAATCACAGGCCCAATATGAAGAATAACCACCCCCCTCGAGATTCACACACTAGAGTCCTCCGGTGTCCATTAGTGCCTCCAGGCCTGCCAACATAAATCATTTAGTTTAAAAAAAAACAACTTTCCCTGTTGTCTAGTGGACCCCTACCCCCTCACCCTGTTCGGTAGAGACCCCCACTCCATACCCCCCATCCAGGACACCC
This sequence comes from Neoceratodus forsteri, assembly GCA_016271365.2. Lineage (NCBI taxonomy): Eukaryota > Metazoa > Chordata > Ceratodontiformes > Ceratodontidae > Neoceratodus > Neoceratodus forsteri. The sequence continues at coordinate 49,303,948 of JADMNL010000027.1, forward strand.
ATGGGTCACCAGCACAGCCCTCCAGTCACCTCCACAGCTGGCAGCCCGACAGCACTTTCATGAATGAGCCCGACTGAGCCCTTTCAATAAATAAGCATGAACCTACAAGACAGGCTGCCATTCTCAATGTGGTACTCACCAGCTCTGAAATGATAGGTGGAGTGTGGGTTGGGAAGCCACTAGGACCGGTGACCATAAAATTACGTGGTTTGAACTGGCCATGGTATCAATATAGCTTCATCAAAAGCTGTGGTTCTGGATTTCTGATGAGTAGACTTTGATTAGATGAGGGACTTGGTCAAGGGCAAATCAGGGGTAATGGGGGAGAGGTGGGGAGAAATTAAGGGGACCATTCTCAAAGCTATCAAACAATGCTTGAAATGGTTACTAAGGGTAATAGGCACAAGAGACCAACCTGTTTTTTCAAGAATGGCAGTGAGCATTATGAAAAGGGCCTTCACTGGCTACAAGGAGAAACCCTGGGTTGAGAAATGGAGCAAATACCTGGTAAAGATGGAAGTCAAGAAGGCAGTTAGAGATTCAAGCTGACCCAGAGCTGCATATTGCGGAGGGGGTCAATGGAGGGAAAAACAATTCTTTAGGTACATCGGGTAAAAAAAGGGAAGACAAGAGAGGGAATTGTTAGGCTGGTAGAGGGAGGCAGGGTAGTAGAGGAGGACGAGCAGAAGGCAGCCATTCTAAATGACTACTTCTGCTCAGTGTTCACAGTGGAGGATAGTGGGCTTCTGCCAGAAAGTGACATAAAGGTTGCTACAAAGGGAAACCTGGAAATGGGTCAGGTGGTAATTACAGGATAAAGGGTTAGAAGAGGGCTTTCAACTCTGAAAATAGACAAGGCTCCAGGGCCAGATGGGATGCACTCAAGGGTGCTCAGGGAATTGGCATCAGAACTGACTGAACCCCTGGCAGGGCTATTCACTAGTTCACTACAGTCTGTGGTGGTTCAGAGAGACTGGAGGACAGTGGTCATGGTGTCACTGCACAAGGGAGGGGACAGGGAGGAAATTACAGGCCCATCAGTCTTACCTCCATTGTAGATCAACTGAAGGAGACACTAGTCAAAGAGGACTTAATGGACTACCTGGAGAGAAGTGGTCTCCAGACTAATAAGCAGCATGGGTTCATGGCAGGGAGGTCTTGTCAGAGCAACCTAATTGTATTCTTTGGCTGGGTAACAAGGGCAGTGGAGAAGGGACAAGCAGTAGATTTACTCTACTTCGACTTCAGCAAGGAATTTGTTTTGGTGCTGTACAGAAAGTTGTTGAAGAAATTATAGGATCTGGGAGCAGCAAAGGACCTAGTTAAATAGATGGGAAGTTGGTTAGAGAGGAGACAGCAGTGATTAGTGGTATACATGGTCAAATCGGGGGAAAGGGAGGTCATGAGTGGGTACCCCAGGAATCAGTCCTGGGACCATTTCTTTTTAATATGTTCATTAGCAACATAGGAGAAGGAATACAGGGCAAGATGTGTCTCTTCCCAGGTGACATAACGCTCTGTGGCAGGATAGACAGTAAGAAGGGGGTAAGGGAGTTACAGAGGGACCTGAAAAGGTTAGAAAGGTGTTCCAAGGTCTGACTGTTGAAAGTCACTGCCAAAAAAAGTGCAAGGTGATGCAGATAGGGAACAAGAACTCCAGGAAGGAATACCGGAAGGGAGGGGTTAAGCTGGCCACTACTTCAGAGGAGAGGGACATAGGGGATCATCATAAGTGACTTCCTAAAACAAACTAGCCAATGTAACAGGGCCTACATCAAGGCAACAGAACGTTGGCATGTATTGTAAGGGATTTTGACAGCATGGGGAAAGAGGTAATACTACCTCTCTATAGAGTACTGGTGACACCCCATCTGAAGTACTATACACAGTTCTGTGTCCCTCACCTGAGAAAAGACAGAGGCAGGCTGAAGACAGTGAAGTGTAGGGTGGCTAAAATGATTCAGGGCCAAAAGGGAAGATCCTATGAAGATCGATGTAGGGCACTGAACATGTAGTTGCTGAAGGCCGAGAGGGAGACAGGGAACAAGTTACTAAACGGAATAAACAAGGAAAACTGCAAATAACTATTAGGAAGGGCAGGTCAAAATCAAGAGGACATGAATGTCAGCTGGGGGGGAAGGAGGAGGGGGGAGAATCAGGAGAGATGTAAAAAAGTTTTACTTTACCGAGAGAGTGGTTGAGCCATGGAGCAGCCTATCAGCAAAACTGGTGGGTGAAAGAACCATTAACGGCTGGGACAGAGTAAAGGGATCAATAGTTACCCACAGGGTAAAAGTATGGCAGAGAGTTGGGGGGAGGAGTGAGAAAACCCATCTGGACAATAGGTCACATAGTAGAAAAGCATAAAATTGGGCAGAATGGATGGACAAATGGTATTTTTCTTCTGACATTGTCTATGTTTCTATGTTGGCTATTGCAGTTAGACCCAGGTATACTATAGTGATGGCATGGCTCTTAGATATTTCAAAGATACAGTGGGCTAGAGTCACAAAGCTCCCAGGTCACCCCTGAAAACAGGCAGTTGCACCTAGTGGGCCTTACCCAGTTAACAAAGAATAAATAAATATGATAAATAAATGTGCCGAAATTCCCACAGCTGCGGGTAAAACCCGGTGCAAATGGGGTACCACTTGCGGATCCGCAGGTTTCCTACAGCTGTGGATATTCACCAAGGTAGAGCCAGAATACAACTGACTCCATGATTTATGGCAGCTTATGAGTGGTGTTGCCTGGGAAATCCCCACAGCTGCTGAAAACTGTTACGACCTGTTGGACCAGCAGTAACTTCCGCCGCAGCTGTTGCAGCTGTGAATATCAATCTCCGCATCTGTGGAGATTTCGGTCTGCAAATAAAGCTGAAGTGGGGGACTTAGTCACAAAATGGTTCATGAATCTAGTATCTTTGGTGATGGCATCATTAGATGTTGAAAAGATACCATCCATGGCAACGATGATGAAACCTTAATCTTGATACCACACCATGTCTCTCTCTCTCTCTCGCTCTCTTTCTCTCCCTCGACATTTTCCTCTGTTTATATATGAAATTTCACAGAGCAATTTTTTTTCCATTCCATATAACTAGAGGGAGGGGTGGCTGTGCAAAATTTGTTTACAGTCTACAACTGCTACTGAGATGTAGCGGTTCTTGCTGAGAAGGTAGAAGCCTGATTGGACCGTATCCTAGGTTTTCTGAAGTTTCTTCTGTTCTTTTAGTTAGTTTGGACAGTAATAATTGGGGCTATACGGGAATGCATGCTGGGTATGTGTGAAAGATACATGCCCAGCCCATGCAGCTCCTTACCCACAGACAGGTGCATGGGACATGGCATGCACTAACACATGCCACTGCACAGTGCCTGTCTGCGGCACCCCCCCGGCGTCCCGCTTCATGGGGGGGAGGTGGATCAGAGGACACAGGAGGGCATCCAACTGGATGTCTGCACTGGTCCCCTAGTGGAACCCCTGCTTTGCACAGAATGGGGGATTCTGGGATGGCACAGGACGTCCAGTTTGGAGAATGATGGGCAAGTGCCTGGATGGCTACTCCCAGTCCTCCTAGTCAGCCCAGAGGGTTGGGGAAGCCCAGTGGGGGGATTCCTCATCCCGACGAAGCCAGCAGTTGTAAAGTAAGGGGGCACACAAAATATACAGCAGGGTATCTGCTGCTATGCCCTGCTCCTCCTTTGACCAGCACTGTGCACTTCCATGAATGGCAGCTTAGCTGCATGACCGGCCGGGGGATGCTGTGCAGAAGGGACATGCATTCCTTTCATGATTGTGTGTAGGTGTCCACAGGACCCCCGGTTTGCAGAATTCAGATGTAGACAACCCACCCAGAATGCATAGGGGCCAGTGTGCATATAATAGGAGTTATCTTGCAACAGAGTACTATCAGAAGGTTCAAATTTATGCAGGTATTACAATTACTTAAAGAAAGGTGCATACTAACATACTATTTGCCAGCAGATTAGGCCTTACGGTCTATCGAGTCTGCTCTAACTTTAGATCCTTAGCTGGCTGCCGAGACCCTCCCATCCCTTGTGCTCCAGAAACCTGTATCATCCATCCCCACCCCCCTGGGACAGGCCATCATCTGATACATCCACTTTCTGTGTCTGTCCCATCCTCTCTTGAAGCCCTCCACTGTGGATCTCTGAACTAGCTCACCAGGCAGTGCATTCCAAGGGTCCACCACCCTCAGTGAAAAACCTCCTCCTCTTTTCCCCCCTCACCCTTCCACCTTCCAACTTCAAACCATGCCCTCTGGTGATACCTCACTGCTTTAGTCTAAAGATCCCTCCATGTTTACTCTATTTATTCCCTTGAGGTACTTGAAGACCTCAATCATGTGCCCCTGTCTCTCTCTCTCCTCCAATGAAAACAGGAAGAGTCCTAAGTCTGTCCTCATACGCCAAATCCCCTAGCCCTCGTATCATTTTTGTTGCCCTCCTCTGTACCCTCTCCAGGAGCTGTATGTCCCTCTTCAAGTGTGGTCTCCAGTACTGTACACAGTACTCAAGGTGTGGTCTAACCAGTCCATTGTACAGCGGCAGAATCACTTCCTTGCTCCTAGAGGTGATCCCCCTTACGATGCATCTCAACATCCTGTTTGCCTTGCTAGCCACTCTCCTGCACTGCTCAGAGTTATTCATACATGCATCCACCATGACCCCTAGGTCTTTTTCCCCTATTGAGGCCTCCAGCGCCTCCCCTCCCAGGGTGTACCTGTGTTTAGGGTTTCCCACCAAGATGCAACACCTTGCACTTGGTGATATTGAAATTCAATTTCCATGTGTGAGCCCAGCTTTCCAGGGTGTCTAGGTCCCCTTGCAGGGCCAACCTCCCCTCTTCTCCCTCAACTACTGCTCCCATCTTGGAGTCATCCACGAAGAGACTCATTTCACACCCTATACCCTCCCTGATGTCCGATGTGTATGCATTAAACAGGATCAGACCCAGGACCGAGCCCTGCGGTACCCCACTACCAACCTCTCTAGGGTTTGAGAGCTCCCCACAGACCACTACTCTCTGAGTGCATCCAGCTAGCCAGTTTTCAATCCATCTGACCATCAGAGGGCCTACTCCTAACCCCATCAGTTTCTCCACCAGACCATTATGGGGGACAGAGTCAAACACCTTGCTGAAGTCCAAGAATAATACATCCACAGGCTTACCCCAGTCCAGTTCTGATGTTACCCATTCATAGAACTCCACAAGGTTGGTTTGACATGATCTACCTGGCACAAACCCATGTTGCTGACTATCCAGACCTCCCACCTCCTCCAAGTACACCCCAATCTTCCTTTTAGTATACCTCCATTAATTTTCCCACCACCGAGGTCAAACTGATGGGTCTATAGTTACCTGGTACTTCCCTCGACCCCACTTTATGGATTGGTACCACATGTGCCTCTCGCCAATCCCTAGGTACCCTCCCTGTCTCAAGTGACCTGCTGAAAAGCTCCGCAAGGGGTGCAGCCAGTATGTCCGCCAATTCCCATAGTGCTCTCGGATGAATGCCATCTGGCCCAGGAGATTTGTCTTTCTTTAGGGCCTTGAGGGCTAACCACACCCTTTTGGCGGAGATAGCATCATCCGTCCCCTCCACCTTACTGGCCTTTTTATCTTTACCCAGATGTGACACCCCTGGGGTAGCTCTCTCTCCCTCTTGCTCCATTTCTGTTGCTCTGCTGATCCCACTTACTGACATTTCTATCCCCTTTGTGCCTTGCTTTGTAGATATCCCATCCCCCTCCCTAGTGAACACAGAGGCAAAGTACTGTAAATACCTCTGCCTGGTCCCTCGCCTCTTCCACCCACCCTCCTTCTGATCTCAATCTGCTGAGATGGCCTCAGTTTTTCTCCGCCTCCCAATGTACCGGAAGAACCCTTTCTCTCCATGTATCCCTGTGCCAGCCGCTGCTCTTTTACTGACTTTGCTCCCTCACCATAATGGGTGACTTTTCTAGATGCAGCTGGTACATTTCCTTATCCCTATCCCCGCTTGTTGTTTTATATTTTTGTAGGCCGCCTTCTTTCCCTGACTGCTACCTGTACCTCACTGGACCACCAGCATGGTTTATGTGACCTTGCTCCCTTACGTTTCAACTTAGCGCAGATCCTGACTGCCTCATGAAGTCCCGTTTATGACCTCCCATCTCCTTTCCACACTTGTCATTGAGGTAATCCCCATCAAGTGATCCTGAGAATATTTCCCATGCCCATGAAGTCTGCCTCTGAAGTCCACTGCCAGTGTCCTAGATCTCACCCCCATGCTTATTTGAAACCAGACAGTATTGTGGTCGCTCCCAGTCAGGGGGTCTTGTACAACCATGTCCCTTACCAGATTCCCATCTGCCAGAACCACATCCAGGACATGCCCCTCCCTTGTGGGCTCCATCACATGCTGTGTTAAGAACACATCCTGGAAGCCATCCAGCAGCCTCTGCTCCTTGGCCACCTTAGAGGACATGGTTCCCCAGTTTATACCTGGCATATTAAGGTCCCCCATCAACACCACTCCTTTCCCTTTTGGTCCACACTGGGCAATGATGTTGTCCAGCAAACCATCCTCTAGAACATCACTCATCCTGGGGGCCTATATGCTACACCCAGCTTGACCTTATCTCCTGCTGAGGATCGTGGGTGACCCATAAGGCCTCCACGCTTCCTCTGCCTCTTCTACCCTAGCAATTTCTATGTCATCTCTAATGAACATAGCTACCCACCTCTCTGCCCTCCTTTCTATCCTTCCTGAGCATAGTGTACCCGTGACGCTTAGGTCCCAGTCATGGTTTTGTTGGCCCACGTCTCGGACCGCCGCCACATCCGCCTCCGAACAGCATGGCCTGGAACTCTGGCAACTTGTTTCCCAAGCTCCTGGCATTTACTAACACCAACCCCCACCCCTTATCCCTGATCCTCTTTGTCGAACCCCACCCAGATTCCTTATACTTCCATCCTCCCTCTGCGCCTCCTGAAACCTCCATCCCAATCTGTTTCCCTCCCCTTGGGCGTGAAGGCTTACTCCCTCATCTGGAGGAGAGGCTTGGTCAGCCCTCCTTTATCCCTTCCCCACTCACAAGTTTAAACCCCCACCTTTCTTGTATGTAGTCAGCCATCCCTGTTTAAGGACTCCTTCCTAATGGGGCAAGATGAAACCTGTCCTTGGCATATAGTCCCTTATCCTCCCAAACTCCATTCCAGTTCCCTAACACCCCAACCCACTCTCTTCACCCCACTTCCTGAGCCAGTCATTAACCTCTGTGAGCTTCTTTTTTCTCCACTGAGGCCTTTGGTACTGGCAATATCTCCAGAAGGAAATGTTGCATCCATTATCCCGACAGACTCTGGCAAGTTCTTGGAACCTTGCTTGATTTCCAAAATGCTATTTCCTCTAGATCATTAGTTCCCAAATGCACCAGGAATCCGTTTCTCCACAATCCCTAACCATTTCATACACCATGAACTTTGCTCTGTGCACTGTCAGCCCAGAGATACCACTACCTTCACCTGGCAGGCATCCACCCTCTGTCCCTCCCACTGGATACCCCTAATCATCGAGTCTCCCAATAACAGAACCTTAACACCGCCATCATCCTTATGGTTACCTCCACTATGCCCTCTCAGCCCCCCTTCCCCCCTTTTATTCATGATCTCAATTTCGTGGGAGTCTTCCTGCCTTATTAGAGACCCCCTTGTCACCCTCCCCTTTCTGCCTCCCTTGCTATTTTGCCCACTTAACTCAAACTTCCTCTGAATAGGTGTCCCCTTTCACCCTCTCTTATCCGAACCATTTATCCTGGCCCTGATGGTTTCTCCTTCCCCCACACCGCCATCCTCCCCCCTTGTAATAGTACCCCTGCCTCCAGAGGCTCTCTGTGGGTCCCCTTTAGCTAGGGCCCCATCCTTGGTACTGACCCCTGCTGAAGGGGCCTTCCCACCTCCTTGTCTCCCAGTTTCTCTCCAATCATGCTCTCCTCTCTCATGTCTGGAATATGTGCATCTCCCCCATTTGCTTAACATATATGTTTCCCCTTCTCCCTCTGGGACTATTTCTATCCTTTCCGTAGCCAGTCTGTGATGCCCTATGGGTATCAGACTCCCTCCCCCCGGCCTCTGTATAAGTTTTCTCATTTCCACCAAACCCTTCCTCCCCCTCTAGGTTGCTTAGTAGCTCAAATTTATTGTGACACTCTATGTCAGCCTCCATCAAGTAACCCGAGTTTCCCCTGACTGCACCTCTAAACTGCCCCTCTTCCTCCCCTCTTGCTCTGTTCACCTTAGGAGCTCCCTTCCCACAGTCTGCTGTTTTAGGCTTCCGCACAACAGCCCCTCCTGACTCTTCCCCCTCCACTATGTTTGTATTCAGAATGTTCACCCCGTACGCTTTCCCCTTAGTGTCAACATCCCTATCCAAGGGTCCTCTGTCCCTAATATCCCCCCTCCTGCTTGCTGTAACATAACGTCCTGTAATTTCAGAGCGTTGCCCCAGCCTCCCCTCAGCCCCACCCTTCTGCTGCCCATATCCACACCCCTTATCCTTGGACACCCCCCCCAGCTCCCTCAGCTTACTCCTTAACCAATATTCCTCACTCCTGATACTAGATAGCTGTCTACAGAGTGGCAGCCCCCTCTCCAGGCCCAATTTAGAATTATTGCCATCCCACAGCCTGTGCAGCCTACAACCCTTCGAAGATGCCTGCCATGGTGGAATATGGCCACCCTGTTTATCCCTCTGTTTATAATGGCACACCCCTTTTCTCAGTCCCTTTCCCCTGGAATACAGTTTCTCTCTATACTGACTGTAGTTATTTACAAACCCAATTTCAACCCCACCAATAAAGTTCCAAAGTCTCACAAACACATACAGTCCAGTGTGTGTTCGGTCCCACTAACAGTGTGTGTAAGCAGACATCAGGTACCATATGATGTCACAGGCCCACCAGCTCCTGTTGCTTCGAATTTCAGTCCTAAAACAGAAATACTCAGCCTTTCAATCCCAACCCCCAGTGGTTTTTCAGTATTTAAGAAAGCCTACAAAACAGGGTAGGTGCGAGGGCTCTTACCAAACACCAGGCAAACAACACATTTAAATTTCCCTCTAATTAACCCTGACAAACAACAGTCCCCAAACCTCCAAAGTTACAATATCACAGCCCAAGTAACAGTTCTAATTCAAGGTAATAATTTTTACCACATAGAGCTAATTTCACTTACAAACTATTTAAATATTTCAGTTAAAACAGAATATAACCCCAGACCTCTGTCCAACCAACCTGCTGCTTTGAGTTCCCAAGTGAACTGGTGATGCCTCTCCCTATGCATCCCAGTGAGATATACGTCTCAGCAAAGTGGGGAACTGAATATCCTAGCAGATTGGTAGCGGGTTATGGAGCTTTTCACCTGTACGTCACTGCTTCAAATCCAACCTAGGCTGGTAGTGGCCAAAAGAGGCTTATGTAAAATGAGTTGTGTTGGTCTTATTTCAGTTCCAACTGGACAGGTATCTACATCACAAAACCACTAACATAATTGGCAACCTTGCTGGCAGTCCGACATGAGTGGCCAAGGATATGGAGCCTGAACTAATCTCTCTCTCCTATGTGGCTGTCCCTTCATAATGGGATTGTGGCACATTGGTATGGCAGTGTAGGGAAGCTGGCACCATGATCATAGAAACATGGAATTTGATGGCAGATAAGGACCGCTTGGCCCACCTAGTCTGCCCATTTCCCTACCTAATGGATAAGCTGCAGATCCTAGTTAACCAACAGCCTACTTCCTCCTACCCCCCCCCTTGAATTGCCTTATGTCTGTCCCATGCATTCTTGAATACTCCTACTGTTTATGACTCCATGACTTCCTCAGGAAGGCTGTTCCATGCATCCACAACCCTCTCCATGAAAGAATACTTTCTCACATTACTTCTGAGCTGTCCCCCTTTATCTTCAAATTGTGCCCTCTTATTCTTGCACATCTCTTTTTCTGAAAGACGCTACCCTCTTGGACTTTGCTGATTCCCTTGAGGTACTTGAAAGTTTCTATCATGTCTCCCCTCTCCCTCCTCCCTCCTTTCCTTGAGGGTATACATATTAAGCTCCTTTAGTCTCTCTTCATATGTCTTCTGGTGCAGACTTTGCACCATTTTGGTTGCCCTCCTCTGGACAGCCTCCACCCTGTCTATGTCTTTGCAGAGATGGGGTCTCCAGAACTGCATGCAGTACTCCAGATTGGGTGTCACCAACTCTTTGTACAGAGGAATAACAGCTTCCTGTTTTCTACTGGTGATGCCTCTCCCTATGCATCCCAGTATCCCCCCAGTCCTTCTTACTGCCTTCTCACATTGCTTGCCCACCTTTAGGTCATCTGATCTAACTATCCCCAGGTCCCTTTCCATTGTCAGTATCTCACCCCCACTGTGTACTCTTTCCCCTGGGTTTTTGTTTCTCAGGTGCATTACTTTATACTTCTTTGCATTGGATCTAAGCTGCCATACATTTCACCATTCCTCCAACCTTGCCAAGTCCCTTCTCATCCTTTCCACTCTACCTTGTGCATCAACCCTGTTGCAGATCTTTATGTCGTCTGCAAAGAGACATACCTTTCCTTCCAGTCCATCTGCAATGTCCCTTATAAAGGCATTAAAAAGGACTGGACCCAGTACTGAATCCTGCGGTACCCCACTAGTAACCCCCCCTTTCTTCACTGCGGACTCTGTTTACTATTACCCTCTGCATCCTGTTGTCTAGCCAATGTTTTACCCAGGCTACCACCCTGGGACCCACTCCCAGGCTGGCTAATTTGTTTATTCATTTTTTTGCTGGACTGTGTTAAATGCCTTGCTAAAGTCTAGGTAGGCCATGTCCACAGCCCCTCCCTGGTCTTCCACTTTGGTCACCCAGTCAAAGAAATCGATTAGATTCATCTGACATGACCTTCCCGCTGTGAATCCATGCTGCCTTGGGTCCTGTACCCCACTGGCCTCTAGGTACTCAACAATTCTTTCCTTCAGAAGTGATTCCATCATTTTCCCTACCACTGAGGTCAAACTGACAGGTCTGTAGTTTCCTGCCTCTGTCTTGCTCACAGTTTTGTGAAGGGGAATCACATCTGCCCTCCTCCAGTCCTCAGGTACCATACCATCCTTCCATGATTTGTTAAAAAGGGTAGTCAGTGGTGTTACTATTTCTCCCCTTAGTTCTTTTAGAATTCTGGAATTAATCCAGTCAGGCCCCATTGCTTTGTCCACCTTCAGTTTTAGGAGTTCTTTCAGAACTCTTTCCTCTGTAAAAAGACTGATATTAACCCCCCTATCCAGAGTGCTTCTATTGACTGGATTATGTACCTCCCCTCCTCTTCCTTTGTGAATGCTGAGCAGAAGTATTCATTCAGTATCCCTGATTTTTCATTGTCCCTCTCTGCCCACCCATTCTCCTGTTTATTCAGCCTCAGTATCCTCCCTGTGTCTTTCTTCACTCCCTAATGTACTTATAAAAGGCTTTATCCCCTTTCTTAACTGAGTTGGCTATCTTTTCCTCAGTTTGGGCCTTTGCTATTCTGACTGCCTTTCCCGCTTCCTTCTGCTTTAACTGGTACAGTTCTCTGTCCTGCTCCTTCTGTGTTTTCTTATACTTCCTGAATGCTATCTTTTTCTCCCTAACCTTACCCGCCACCTCTTTTTGAGAACCATAGTGTTTTTTTCTTTTGTTTTGATTTGTTTATTTGCTTTACACAAAGGTTTGTTGCCTCTGTGATGGCAGTTTTGATGTTTCCCCATTGTTGCTCCACCCCTCCTTTTTGCCTGTTTGTTAGTGCTTTTCTGAGGCACTCTCCCATTTTGACAAAATCAGCCCTCCTGAAGTCCAGTACCTTCACTTTTGTATGGCTTGACTCTACAGCTGAGTTTATCATGAACCACACTGTTTGGTGGTCACTTGCTCCCAGATGGCTACCCACTTCTAGATCCAAGATCCTCTCGGTCCCTATTTGAGTGTACCAGGTCCAAGATTGCTCCTTTCTGAGTGAGTTCTAACACTAGTTGTCTGAGGCATGCCCCATGTAGGGCATTGAGAATGGCCTGCTCTTGGATGTAGCTGCAGCAAAGGTGCTCCAGTTAACTTCTGGCATATTCAGGTCCCCCATCACCTGTGATGTACCTGTTATGTGGATAAGCAGAGAACTTCAGCTTTCAGTGCAGTCAATCTGATACCTTTGATAAGCACCAAATTCACACACAGAGAAAGAAGATGATTACGCAAAGCTGATAGCACCTGGTTAAGAAATACACTAGGAAAAGGCAAACTTTGGAGAAATAGAAATTGCAGTATTATGCCCTTTTTAATTTTCTAATTAAGCTCCATTGACACTCCAGCCTTCCCCATTCTACTAGTCCCACCCAGCCACATCATCCATGTAGGACTTTCCTCCATCCATGCCACCATGGCTCTTCCCAAATGAGTAGGGCTGGTCAGCATGGGATCCTCAGGCTCCTTTAACATGAAATATTAAGTAGAACTTAACGTATGGATGCCAAAGTTGATGGTGCAGGGCCTGCAGTGGGGCTTACATCATCCTGCTGCAGTCAAGGCTTTTTTTCCTTGTTTTTCTCCCCATGGCATGTTGCTGCTTCAGGGCATTAAGGCTTGAACATGCACATCACGCTTGCTGTTGGGTCGGCGCTGAGCAGTGTCTCCTCCAACTGCAAGCTACCAGCTACACTGCCACCCATGGTCAGCCAGGTAGCAATATTGCAGAAGGAGCCAGGTACCCACCCACTCTGGCGGAGGAAGAGAGTGTCCTCAGAATGCTCAGTCCTTCCCTCCCTGGTCTTTCCTTGAACATCCGAGCTCACTTACAAAACCAAGTGGCTGTATCATAGCCACCATTGTGCCAACAGCAAGATCAGTATTATGCATTTTTTTTTTGCTATAGAGGTTTTTATCCCTCCATGGCAGGCTGGGTGACTGTATCAGTCTGTCCCACAGTCCCCAGCTGTCCAAGTCTCCATCCACCCCTTGAGACCAGGTGCTAGTGGGCCGGGCTTCATGAGCTGGTGGATGTGGAATGAGCGCACAAGTGCGCTCCACCTCTAAGGAGGCACTACAAGCACTCCGAATGCTGGCTCTTCCCTTTAATGTGTGGGACTCACAAATGCCACCACTTGGCTTCTGCCAGGTGACAGTCAAACTGCGAGGCACAGAAGCCACCCTCCCCATGGGAAGAGAGTAATCCCATGGATGCTCTATCTTCCCCCTCCCGGCCGAGCTCCCAAATGATCTGAGTCCATTCCCAAACCTGGGTCACCGGAGTGACAACTGGAAGGCATGGATGCTTCAACCTGCCGTGCCACTGGGCTGGGCCAGTATTATGCATTTTAAACCAAGGCCTATAATATATAATCAAAGTTTCAGACTTTTCCTGACAGCTGATCCTATGTTGCCCATACAGTTCAGCACATTAGTAATTAGAACTCACTGCCTTTCCTGTACTGCTTTAACCTCTTTCTTGTGCTTGTACATATGGTGACAACTTTACTTGAACATATAATTCTTTGAACTAAAAATGTGCTACACATTTTGGCCATTTGTTATGTATTTTAATGGCTTGTGCTGGACAGTTATTGCTGAGAGGCTGATGGGTACAGACAGGGATACTAATCTGAGGTCCCTGTCATGGGGATATAAAGGTAAGTGGTGGAAATGGAAAAGGGTTCGGCTGAGAGGTGCTACAGTGACTGGAGGTGGGTAGCAATGGCAACCAGGAGAATAAGAGAGATGTACTGAAAAAAAAAATAAAAGAGAGAGAGAGAAAATATGGAATGCTCCAATACTTTATGAAACATTTACTGGTAGGCACTGAAGCAAGTCTTGAAAAAGAGTCATGTTTCATATCTCCCTCATTTATGGTGTTGAGACGGTGAAAGACTTTCACAGCCCAAGTAGGTGGATCTCTAAGGAGGCTGAATATCCCCCACAGAACTGAATCTTCTAGGCAGACTAGCAAACAGTTTTTGAAGCTGCTGTTGCTTCAGCTTGCTCTTTCAAACGCTGCCTTTTAGGAAGTTCCAAGCTGACCTGACTTGCAGGAAATCTCTGTAGGCTGAACACCTGAATAAAGATGTAAACAGATGCTGAAGTTGAGAGCCAGGCTGCTTCACCTAAGATGAAATATTAATTCTGACACCTCAGTCTTTTTAGGGTCTCCAAACAAAAGTTTAGATCTGTAGTACCATTCAAAACCTTTTTTTTTAAATGTGCATTTAACCTCCCCCACTAAATCCTTTTAATATAAACAATTGTTTCTTTTAACTATGGTACTTTTATTGTTAAATGGATCTCTGTCAAAACCAATGACCTAAGAACAAAATACTGCGGGGAAAGGTTTCAGAGGAGAAATACCAACATTATATCCCGTTCACTGAAGGCAGGGTAAGAGAGGAGCTAGGTAGGTTCAGAGAGGATAAAGCTATGCATCCGGATGCTCTGCATCCTAGGGTACTCTGGGAATTAAAGGAGGAGCTGGCAGCACCCTTGGCAAGGCTGTTTAACTTGTCTGTGGACACGGCACGGGTGCCTAGGGACTGGAGGAGGGCAGACGAGGTACCACTCTACAGGAGTGGCAGAAGAGAGGAAGAGGAAAACTATTGCCTGGTCAGCCTCACCTCGGTGGTGGGTAAGGGTGCCTAGGGACTGGAGGAGGGCAGATGAGGTACCACTCCACAGGAGTGGCAGAAGAGAGGAAGCGGAAAACTATTGCCTGGTCAGCCTCACCTCGGTGGTGGGTAAGGTGATGGACACACTCTTGAAGGAAAGGGTTGTTATGTACCTTGCTGATAATGGACTGCAGGATGACAAGAAACATGGCTTCACTGCAGGGGGGGTCGTGCCAGATGAATCTCATTGAGTTTTTCAATTGGGTGACAAGGGTGGAGGATCGGGGGGGGAGAACGTGGCCTACCTGTACTTCGGGAAGGTCTTTGACTCCGTCCCTCACAGAAGGCTGGTTAATAAGTTAGAAAGCTTGTCGGTGGGACCAAAAATAATAAGAAAGATAGAAATCTGGCTGTGGGACAGGAGTCAGAGGGTGACAGTGAATGGAGTGCACTCCAAGGAGGAAAGGGTGACGAGCAGGGTGCCCCAAAGGTCAGTGCTAGGGCCCATACGCTTATATATATATATATATATATATATATATATATATATATATATATTTATATATTAGAGGCAAAAAATCCATTTAATGCATAGTTAGGGTTGTTCCACGGTGACAAAGTGAAAATTCAGTGTTAGGGTTGAAAGCCTCCCTGCCTCCCCACGGCATTGGGGTGCGCATTGGGATCATTGCCCTAACTTCACCCCATCACATGTGCAAAGAAGCAGAGGTATAGAAGAATGGGTGAGAGTTAGGACCAATGACACCAAAGCGCACCCCAATGCCGGTTGGGGGTGGGCTGGGGTCCAAGGAGGCTTTCAACCCTAACACTGAATTTCCTCACTTTTGTTGCTGTGGAACAACCATAACTGATGCATTAAACAGTTTTTGCCTCTAATTTCCCTTCTTTTTGAGAATAATAATGAGAAATAGTGACTGTAATGTGGCAGCGGGAGGGCCCCGCGCTCCTGCCACGTGATGTCTTGTCACATAGTAACATGGTGCTCGCAAACACAAATGGTAATGCACATGGTGACGCAAAGTGAAACAGAAAGAGAAACAGTACTGTAGACATAAATGGTAAAAATAACGGAAACGCAAGCGCAAATGAAAATGCAAAGGGTAACACGCACATGGTGGCGTAGACGGAAACATTAAGTGAAACGGGTACAGAACCACAAGCGGAAACAGTAACAGTAACAGTAATGTAAGCACACAGGCTGGTTTTTCTGAAAAGCTGCATAGAGAAAGACAGTGAGTACAAAGAATGTATGCATAATAATGGGTCTCGGAGCAGAAAATGCGGAGTTGGAATACTAAATTGCTTGTATCTCAGGAACCGTAAGACGTAGAAAAATAAATTAAAAGTCATATGATTTATGACTTTTCTGGCTAGTTTTGAAATTAGCCCCAGTTAGGGGGGCAAAGTATTTTTCCAACGAAAAGTCCGTATCGTGCACCGTTTCCGAGATACGGGCCCTGAAAGGCGTGGCAAAAGCCGTAATGTTATCCTATGGGATAAAAAGAGAAGTTCGAAGTGCCATAACTTTAGGTGGCAAAGGATTCCTGTAATGCAGCAGATGCCATAATGTTATCCTATAGGAAAAAGAGTCAACTTTGGAGTGCCATAACTTTGCCACCCTGTAATATTTTTTCAGTGAAACACTGAAAGGCACATCTGTGAGATGTTGGCTGCGTTCCCTCCAAATTTCAGCCCAAAAGACCAAACCGTTCTTTTGCAGCAGGGTGGCAAAGAATTGCTGTCATTTTCCCACAGCCTGGAAAAGTACTGTCGAACTTTGTGAAAGCTTTCGCAAAGTCATGCGACACTGTCGCAAATGCGAAAGTACTTTGTGAAAGTACTTTCCCAGAAATCTGAAAAACATATTTCTGGGGTGTTTTACTCCAAAATAAAGACATGCCTAGCATCCTCAGGGTCTGACTAGGTGAATACAAAAATAATTAGGTTGCTAAAGGGTCCCAAATTTAAATGCCAAGCATTTTTCTGATGACCAGCTGAAGACAAAATGGCAGATTTGCAGCAGTAAAAGGTCCATTTGCGAAACTAAAAACTACATTTGCGACACTGTCGAACTTTTTGTTAACTTTTCCCATTGACTTATAATGGGAACTTGTTTACTGAATAACTTTTGAACCGTTGAATATTTTTTCATAAAATCTTCAAAAGGCACATCGAGGACACTGGCTGCACGTTCCCTATAGATTTTGTACCAGTCGCGCAAACCGTGCGACCTGTGGAGACGAACAAAGAATTGCAAAAAAGCATAAACATGCGTGCAGATCATGCTTAATAACTCTGCAGCCGTATATCCAAACAGTACGAAAGTTGGCAGATCCCAAGATGTATAGTTCTTGATCTTGTATTCCAAATTTCAGGCAAATCCATTGAAAGGTTGCAAAGTTATTAAGGTGCAAAATTTTAGGTTTAACATGTAAATGGCTCCTCAAACCTAACTATGGAAGCATTACCGTGCTACCATAATATATATCTATATATATAGATATATATATATATATAATTGATATAGGGGTTGGACTGGAGGGGAAGGTATGCCTGTTTGCAGTTGATACCAAGATCTGCAATAGGGTGAACACCACGGCCGGGGTGGAGGCAATGAAGAGGGACCTAAAAAGGCTGAAGGGGTGGTCAGAAGCATGGCAGCTGAAGTTTAATGCCAAAAAAGGCACTGTGATGCACATGGGACATAATAACCCACAAGCCAGCTACACACTGGGAGAGGAGGAAATAAAGGCGACCAGGCAGGAAAGGGATCTGGGGGTTTTAATTTCAGATAACCTCTAAGGAAGTGAATCAATGCAGCAAAGTGGTGAGCAGGGCACATGGAATGCTGGCATGCATTGAGAGGGGTATAACAAGCAGGAATAAGGAGGTATTGATGCCCCTCTATAAGTCCATGGTGAGAACTCACCTGGAGTATAGGATTCAGTTCTGGAGGCCCCACCTGAGGAAAGATATTGATGGGATGGAAAGGGTCCAGAGAAGGCAACAAAGATGGTGCAAGGGCATGCATCGGATGCCCTATGAAGAGAGGCTGAAGGAGCTGGACCTGCATTCGCTGGAGACTGGGTGGGGGGGAATGATAGAAATGTTTAAAGTACACGAAAGGGATAAATAAGGAAGCCTATTCACAAGCAAAAGTGATAGAACAAGAGGTCATAGTCTGAAGTTGAAGAGGGGAAGATTATGGGGAAATACACAGGTGCATTATTTCACCAAAAGGTGGTGGACCCTTGGAACAGACTACCGGAGGTGGTGGTGGGAGTAGAAACCATAGAGGAAGTCAAGAAGGCATGGGACAGATATAAAGGATTGGCTGGAGGGTGGCAAGAGGTGTATCCGGATTGGGGGGAGGAGTAGGGTGGGGGTTCAGGGCAGACTCGATGGGCAATAGTGTCCTTTTCTGCTAACAGTCTTCTATGATATCAGGCATGGATGAACAAATGTATGAGGATGGACTGATCACACTCAGATTGACGAGCCTGGAGACATAAAAGATTAAAACTTGTTACTTTCCTGATTACTTTACTTTTTTCCCCCAACTCTGTTTTATTCATCCCTGCACTGCTAGCTGGGACCCCTTCATCCTGCTCCAGCACCCTTATCCCATCTAACTGAGACCCACCTGCTCATGGCACTGAGCTTCCTGGTCCAACTGCAATACACACAATGGCCAGGTCCCCTTGGCTTGCCCCCTGAGGTGGGGTACCTCGTGTGCCGTTACTAATGCCCCACACCATCCAGTTGAACATGGACAGAGGTAAGGCCAGGAACTACCATGCCTGAGCAGGGGGGGATCAGCCAAGGATATGCAGGGCAAAGAGCTGTCTCTCCCTCCCACTCAACACTCATTTTCCATCAGTTTTTCTAGTCCCCAGGGGGACTGGACATGCAGTGCTGTCCTTATGCTGCCACTCACATTCCTGTGCATAACAAATCAACATTTGCAGGTCTGGTGCCCCATATTTTGTGGTCTCAGGCCTCCTTACCCTAGCTGCCACTAGAGGTCAGGGAGATGCTGGGCACCACAGCCCTTCCCCCCAAAGGAGGAGAGCAGTCCATCAGACATTTGAGACTCCTCCCCCAGCCAGCCTTCTGATGAGGTAGGGGTCATTCCTGATCCTGGGTTACCAGTGTTGCAAGTGGTAGCACTACCCATGCCAGCCTACTGATTACTTTATTTAGTAGCAGAAAATTAATATACATGTGTTCCATTTCCTTTAGTTACCTACTTCGCCCCATAGTCTTAGGCTTTTTGGAATAAACAGAACAACCCTGCTTTTACCATGCAGATTCCATTTACTGGGCTCCACATTCATGCAGTGTTAATATGACTCCCTTTCCTCAAGATGCCAAGTGTGCACTTTTGCTAAGTACCCTTTTCACAGTGGGCTTCGTAGTGTAAGTATTGTGTCCAGTTCTGGAGACCACACCTTCAGAAGGACATAGAGTGGAGGTGGTCCAGAGAAGAGCAACTAAAATGGTGCAGGGTCTGCATCAAAAGCCATAAAAGGAGAGACTGAAGGATCTCAATATGTACACCCTGAAACAGAGGAAGGAGAGGAGAGATATGATAGAGACCTTTAAATACCTCACGGGGGTAAATAGGGTACAGGAAGGGAGTATTTTTCAGAAGAGAAGTTGCTCAAGAACAAAGGGCCATGCTATGAAGCTGGATGGGGTAGATTCAGGAGAGATGTGAAGAAGCTTGTAGCAGCTTGTAAGTGGGTGTGGCTGGACCAGCCACTGCCCTAGAACTTCTTGGCTGATTGTTTTTTTGGATGTTGCCTGTGGAATTACTCCCACCCACCCAAGGTTCAGTCTTCAGTTATAGGGTGGGTCCCAGCGTGCCTTGCAACATCCTGCTACCACACAGGAAGCAGCAAGCAAAAACAAAACAGATAGCAGATAGCAAGTAAGAGGCATAAGCAGGCAGAAGAGTTAGAAGGGAAATCAGTCATAATGAGAGTGGTGCAGTGCAGTGATTGTGGAGCAGCAGTCTTCAGGGAGACATTCTGGAGGCTGCAATGCTACCCTATCTGCAGGCACCTCTCTGGGCTAAGGGAGGAGGTTGCCTGTCTCCACGCAGAGTTGACCAGGTCACAGGCAGCATCCATCCCCACCCAGAGACCACGGGGTCCACAACATGAACCTCATAGGATGCCCAGGAAGAAGTACGACAGGACCACTGTTGGCTCAGGGAGAGTGTGTGTGGGGGGGTGTCAGAAGCACATTCCCCAACCAGTCCAGCTGAGTAATTCCTACTCTGTTTTGGAAGTACAGGAATGCCCCACACAGGCATCCGCAGCTGGGACCGGGGAGGATGGTCGGGACCTCCAAGCTGGGTCCCCCAGGGAAGAGGGGCAGGGGACTCCAGAGAAGGGAGAAGCTTCTCCTAGTGGGGGACTCTATTGTCTGGGGTGTGATGTTAGGGACACCTAGCAGGGGGGAGAGGGAGGTCAAGTGCATCGAAGGAAGCACTGCATGGAGAGATAGGAAGTGAATCCATAGGTTAGCTAGGGTGCTAGCTAGGAGGGAGAGCTGGATGTCATTGTCCGCCTGGGGACCAATGACCTGGCAGGGAGAAGGATGGTGTTAGTCAGGGTCCAGGAGCCAGTTGCAGGAAGCTGGGGAAGGACCTGAAACACGTAGCATGTTCTGTCTCATTCTCAGAGGTGCTACCTACCCAAGGCACAGGGGAGGCTAGGGCACTCCACATCAAAGCCTTCAACACCTGGTTGAAGGATTGGTGTGGAATTGAAGGATTTGGCTTCATAGGGGACTGGGGCCCCACCTGGGCAGATGTGATCTTGTATAAGGAGGATGGCCTGCATCTGTCTGTGAAGGGGACCGCACTCCTTAGTGAGATGTCGGAATGCTTCAGCAAAGAGCATTTAAACTAGTCAGGGGGGGAGACCCTAGAGGGACAGTTGGCTTAGGAACACTCCCCCATGGGAACATGCAAAAACACAAGTTGACAACAGAAACAACTGAAACAGGCAGTGAGGAGCAGGCAGGTGGAAGCATGTATATGGGGGTGGGTGGGGGGCAGGAGAATATGAACAAGAAAACCAGGGTGGGTGAAATGGGCAAGGAAGAGTGAACAAGAACAGAGGGAGGGCAGGGAGTAAAACATGGAAAGTCATGCTCACAAATGTCCGTAGTCTGGGAAATAAGGTTCCAGTCCTGGAAGCCTTGATGACGGATGCAGACCTTGATATAGCAGCAATAACAGAGACATAGTACTCTGTTAATCACAGCCTGGACATCAACGTACCGGGCTATACACAGTTCAAAAGGGACAGGGAAAGTAAAAAGGGAGGGTGGGGGTAGCCCTGTACATCAGAGAAGGCATAAAGGCTACAGAAGTACAGGGAAGACGTGGGAGGCCAAGGCAATGTGGGTCACCCTTGAACCAGGGAATGGCACAGCAGTTCATACAGGGGTGATCTACAGACCTCCAGCACAGAGGAAGGAAAGAAGTGGACAGAGTACTAATGGGAGGAAAGTCATGACATGGCAGCTAAAGCTGAAATCCTGCTGATGGGGGATTTCAATATGTTGGATGTGGATTGGACCACCCAGGCAGCTGCTTCAGCTAGAAGCACGACCATCTTAGAATCCCTACAGGGGGTTGGACTCAGACAGCTTGTGCATGAGCCAACCAGAGACAAATTGATTCTGGACCTGGTATGGACCAATGGGAACAGTCAAAGGAGTCCAGGTGGAAGGGCAGCTAGGATCCAACAACCACCACATGTGTGGTTTGGCATGGAGACAGGGACTCAATTAAGCCACACAAGGGCAAAAGTATTAGATTTCAGCAGGGCGGATTTCAGTGAAATGGGTAGATGTTTAAGAGCAGTCCTGGAGAAGGGAGAGGTAATGGAGGAAGCAGAGGAACAGTGGTGGAAACTAAAAGGAGCCATAGTGGAGCTAACTAACCAATGCGTTACGATAGTGGCCAAAGGTAAAAGAAGAAGGAAACCACTATGGTTTTCTAAAGAGGTGCCAGACAAAGTCAGGGCTAAAAGACCAAGTTTCAGGCAGTATAAGGGGACCCAAAGGGAGAAGGACAGGGAGATGCACGTTGAATGTCTAAGGGAAGTAGGGAAAGCTGTTAGAAAAACCAAGGCACAGACAGAGGAAGGTTTAGCACGGACTGCAAAAAAAAAGGGAACAAGAGATTCTATAGGTACATAAGCGATAGAAGAAAAACTGGGGGGGGGGTTGTGAGACTCAAAGGGGAGGAGGGAGAGTGTAAGGAGGGGGATCTAGACAAAGCAGAAATACTGAACAAATACTTCTGTTCAGTATTCACTAAGGAGGGAGAGGGTTAAGGACCACAGTTGGGAGCAGAGACAATGGGGAAGGGGAGTGGACACCAGTCCATTCACAAAGGAGAGCATTCTGGAGGAACTCGCAAAGCTGAAGTTGAATAAAGCCATGAGGCCAGAAGACATATACCCAAGGATTTTAAGGGATCTGAGAAGAGAACTAGTAGCACCTCTGGCCGCCCTGTTCACAGAGTCACTCAACACAGGCGTGGTTCCAGAGGACTGGAGGAGGGCACATGAAGCCCCACTGCACAAAAGTGGTAGTATGGAGGAAGCAGGGAACTACAGGCCAGTCAGCCTCACCTCAGTGGTGGAGAAGATCTTGAAGACACTGCTAAAAGAAAGGATAGTGGCATACCTGGAATCCAATGGTGCCCAGGATCTGAGGCAACATGGATTCACAGCAGGAAGGTCTTGTCAAACAAATCTGATTGGTTTTTTTGATTGGGTGACTAGGGAAGTGAATCAGAGAGGGGCGATAGACATTGCCTACCTAGATTTCAGCAAAGCCTTCGATACCATCCCACACAGACAGCTGGTTAACAAGATGAGTAGTCTGGGCTTGGGGCATAAGGTGATACATTGGGTTAGAAACTGGCTGACAGACAGAAGGCAGAGGGTGGTGGTAAATGGGATCCAATCTGGGGAGAGAGAGGTGACCAGCAGAGTACCACAGTGATCAGTACTGGGACCAGTCCTGTTCAATGTCTTCATTAGTGACATT
Organism: Neoceratodus forsteri; assembly: GCA_016271365.2. Lineage (NCBI taxonomy): Eukaryota > Metazoa > Chordata > Ceratodontiformes > Ceratodontidae > Neoceratodus > Neoceratodus forsteri. The sequence goes on from JADMNL010000027.1 coordinate 49,326,722, forward strand.
GCAGAGGGGCTGGAAGGAAAGGTCTGCCTATTTTCAGATGACACCAAGATCTGCAACAGGGTGGATACTCCAGAAGGGATGCAGAAAGTGAAGCGGGGCCTGGAGAAGCTTAAAAGATGGTCGGAGGTGTGGCAACTGAGGTTCAATGCAAAAAAGTGCAAGATAATACACCTGCGTTGGGGGAACACTGAGGAGAGCTACAGAATGGAGGGAGGTGCTAACTGTCACCAAACAGGAAACAGACCTAGGGGTTATCATATCATATGACCTTAAGGTTTCAAAGCAGTGTGCAGAGGCTGCAGGGAGGGCCAGTGGCATGCTGGGGTGCACAGGCAGAGGTATTACTAGCAGAAGATGGGAAGTGGTGATGCCATTGTATAAAATGCCGGTAAGGCCTCATCTGGAGCACTGCGTGCAGTACTGGAGACCACACATGCCTGAGGACATAGACAAGGTGGAGGCTATCCAAAGAAGGGTGACAAAGATGGTGCATGGCTTGCATCACAAAACGCAGTGTCAGTGGCTCAGTAGGTAGCACACTCGCCTCTGAGGCTGGGAGATCATAGGGCTGTGGGTTCAGTTCCCACATCTGGCACTTGGGTTAATATCCCAGTACTGACACTGTAGTGCAGCATGAGAGGGGTGCTGCACTTCTGAGGTGCCATCTTTCAGATGAGACGTTAAACCGAGGTCCCATCTGCCTGGATTGGTGGTAGTTCAGGTGGATGTTAAAGATCCCACGGCACTTATCGAAAAGAGTAGGGTGTTTTATTTGCAAAATAAACATAGAATACAACTGCGTTTTCACAGAAATCAAATAATAGCCAAAAGACTACAACACTATATCCATTTAACTTCTTAGATCCACTTCTTGAACACCTGCTATCAAACTGTTTTTCACATTTATTCTTGCTTCTTCAGTTTCTTTATTTATACTTAATAAAATGAAAAACCCTTTCCATAATTTCTTTAGTAATCCTGGGATACTCTTAACATATCAGAGGCAAAAATGTTCTCCAACTCTTTAACAATTAGCCTACTAATGCAAACATACGACATTTTCTTTTGATATATAACCCATTGTATTCTGGCTTGCCACAAAGTATTGAGACATCCAAAAATAAAGTCAAAGTCCCTTATGCAATCCGAATGAACCCACTGGAGACACTCCTAAAGCTAAGAATTTATATGTCATATTTTTCAGCCATGTCAGGTTCCATACATCTGCTAAAAACCCACAATCCTGAAGCATAGGAACAATCTAGTAAAAAATGGACCATGGATTCCTCCTTATTAATGCATTCAAGGTAAGACATAACCTTTCCTGTAAGACTTTATATTTCGCATTCCCCTAACATTCAGTCTTCCATAGAAAATTAACCACTGTACCTCCCATTGATTTTTGGGCAACCTAGGATTATTCAATTGAGCCACTACGATGGGGTTCAAAGTTAATGGGCAGTTTTAAATTCGGCTCTTGTGGGTATAGTTTTCCATTAGATGGTGATACAAGTCCCTTGTATTTTATAGATGCTACTGTCTTCTGTATTTCCCATTTATATAATTTTTGTGCCGTTGGCGAAAGTGCTCTGGAATATGTAGATATTTATTAAGTTTAGGGGCTAAAGAGTCCAACACTTAAGTATTTCCCATAATTATTAAATTCCATGAATTTTCAGATCTGGATTCCGATATCAACCCTTCTTTCAAGGAGTTGGTAATAAAGAAAAGACATGGATACCACTGGGTCTATCATTCCTAAACCCCCTGTTTTATTGTTAGGTAAGTAAAACTTCTTTTAACCGGGTTTAGAGCGGTTACCCCAACATCTGAAAAAAGATGCTATATAACAGTTTCAAATTCTGTTGGTAGTGGAAATATCATTGCCACAAATTGAATAATGGGCAAAGGAATTGTTTAATTATTTGAACCTTTTAATTTTAGACAAATGCCATTGCTTCCATCTAGAAACTTTATTTTCAACCTCAAGTATCCTCTGCCAATTATCATTAGGAACATTCTGAGGACCAAGTTATTGCCCAAAATTCGAGCGGGTCTCTAGAAAAATGAATTTTCTCCAGCCATAGTTCCAAAATCCCACCCCCAATAATCAGTCCTTTTGTTTTGTTTATGTTTATTTTTAGTTAGACACTGTAGTAAATTCCTCAAATGCTCTCATAAAACCCGTAACTGATGAACAGTCCTCCAAATATATAACCAGATCATCAGCATAAGTTTGAATATGTAGCTGTGCTAGACTGTTTTCTATATTGTATCCTCTTCCATTTCTTTGCCTCCAATGCAGTTAAGTAAAAGGGATCAATAGCAAATGTATATAAAGGGGCTTAAGGGCACCCTTGCCGAACCCCGTGGTTAAGGGAAATCCAGCAGCCGTTCGGCCTCTCACAAAAGGAAAACCATCCCACTCTGGTACAATTGCTCAATTAAATTTGTCAGCTTAACCTCACCCCATAATGCCTCAAAGTTTTAAAAAGAAATGGCAAATGGACCCTGTCAAATGCTTTATCCAGATCAGCTGCTACTAAACAACCTGTTAATCCCATCTCATTGAAATAGTCAATTACATCTCTTATCTGCATGATGGCAGATTGAATTCTCCCATGGCAAACCCTATTGATTTAGCTAAATCACTTCCTACGTGATGTTTAAGCCTTTCATTCAATATTTTGGCAAAGATTTTTAGTCAGTATTTAATAGGGTGATTGGTCTCCAATTCCCCATATCTTGCCTGTCACCTGATTTAAAAATATAAGTTAATAAACCTTCTGAAAAGGAGGGTAGATGTGATTCTTGTCTAGAAAATCTTGAAATAATGGCCCAGGCATTGACTTAGTTCATCCGAAAACTGTTTATACAAGTTATTTGTGAGACCATCTAGACCAGGTGAAATATTTAATTTTAGAGACCTGATAGTTTCATAATTTCTTCTGGGAGATAGTATCCCATTCTGCTTCCTTGTTATGCCTTATACATGATGCGAATCTTATTTAAATAATCCCTCTATCTCTGTTATAGAAATAGTTTTTTTTTTGGATTAAAGAGACAAAATGTTCCTTAATTACCTCTCTTAATTCCTGCTCTGAAGTTACTACACCTCATCAGATCTTTTTAGCTCCTCCAAACCCATTGAATCTCTAAGTTCTTTGCACATCTGAAAGGGGTCCCAAGAGGTGATTTCTTTACTCCATTAAGTAATATGGCCTGCATTGTTTTACTTCTGTCATACTGATATTCTTTCATAGCATCTTTTAATAAGGAGATTTGATCTGAGTAATCCCACCTAGATGTGTAAGCTAAGGATAAAATTCTCTGAAGTTGCTGTCTCAAACTTAGATAAGCGTGAAATTTTTCATTTTTAATTTTCTCCCAGTATTTTTTGAACAGGTTACGTAGATCTGCTTTTGTGTCTAACCACCATATACATATATCTGTATATAAAAAGCTACTGAAAGCCTAGCCTTCAATAGGTTTCTTATCCTAATCTGGATAAAATTTGGTTCTAACACTGAATTATTAGCTTCCATCTTATGTGTCTTATTTCTGTCATCTCTGGAAGGAAAATTGCTTACCAAAATGAATGATCTGAAAATTCACAGGAAAAATTTGGAATGAGTTTATGTGAATGTTTGAAGAAACAAACATATGGTCGATGAGAGAAAAGATTTCCTTTTGAAAAGAAAACTTATTCTTAAGATTTAAAGAGGTATTACAACTCACTAAACCTGCATCTCTAAGGATTTTACCTAAAGCGTTAGTATCGCAGTAGGTTTTCTTGCCACTTTGTTTACCATGTATAAGATCTGGAACTGTGCAGTTAAAGTCCCTCCCCTAAAACTCTGACCGTCGTGAATAAAAAGGCTGCACCAGTGTTAGGCAGTTCACCCTACCTGATTTAGGTTTGAGGATTGTAGATATTAATGAAACGAAAACAAACCCACACCATTTCCATCCAAAATCAAAACTCTCCTGGTACCAAGTCTATCAGATTATGCAACTGAAATGAAAAAGAGTTGAATAAAATCCCACTCCATCCGAACATCCTCCCCAAAAGACCAATAGGATGGGCCCCACAGCCAATCTTTTTAAATGCTAACCTTTGGTCAATGGTGGACATCCATGTCTCCTGTAAAACCAGACTGACAAAGGAAAATCATGTATAAAATTAAACACAGCTAGCCGTTTAGTTTTATTTAATAAGCTATGAGTGTTTAATGAACCCCAGGAGCACACCATAGTCCTTCATGATGGTCAATACCCTTCATTTTTTCTTTTTTCTTTTTTTTTATCCTTATAGTTGTCTAGTATCTGAGATTTGGTTGAAATAGTGGATTTTGGGAGTCTGATTAAGTCCCTTCTGTCTTACCCCAAGATGTAAACAGAGCCGCATAAGTATTGTAGTCTTCATCTGGCAATCTGGGGGAGGCTTTAGCATACAGATTTCTTGCTGATCTGGCTATGGAACCAGTAAAAAGTATCCTCTGACTTTTTACCATTTCTGTTTTCCTACTTTCTCATCAGAAAAACATACGGGGAATGTTTAAGATATTCAGAGGACCCATTCCATCCTTTTAAGTGTCCTTTGTAACATCAGTACCCTGCTTATTTCTTTGATTTTCAGGAAACACTTTTCCCTGTTACCACCATTTTTGAAACCAAGCTAGTTTTCCTTTCTGTTGTACCTCTGACCTCAGGGAGTTGTACACAGAACTAGGAACAGAAATGGAACCCTCCTGCAAGGGGTGGATAGAACCACAGCTTCTTGTGCTTTCTGTATATAAGACTCAGAAAACCAGAACTATGTGACAAATTATATGCTGACCCAAGGGCAGAATTTAAACACATGACCTTTTACCTCACATAAATCGCAGCAAGATGGATTACCACAAAACATAGTTACGTGCCCTACCTCCCTACAATTATCGCATCTGCTGATCTACAACGCTAGACAGGTGAGTCTTGCTCCACATTTATAGCAGGCACGAGGCTGTCCACTGTAAAAGCACACTCCTCTGTCCTTTCCTAACAAAAGAGTTTGGAATGTGCTCAATTCCTGCTTCATTTGCTTAAGCTTAACTTTATATTTCCACCCTCCCGTCCAAAATTGTTCTGAGTCTAAAATAGGCTCAGGTTCACTTAAAACATCACACCTTTTTTTAGCCAGAATGTAATATCTTCTACCCAGACCCCTTCATTCCAAACATTATAGTGACAAATTTAATCAAGGGCTTTGACAATGGTATCACAATAAAGGGGTCCATGTTGGGAAAATTTCTACTTGCCCATAGCGTAACCAGAAAAGGTCAAGTGCTTGTTGAGACCTAAAGCTGATATCAAAATTATCTTCACCGAAATGTGTATAAATGCATAAACATCCTTAGGAGAAAATGCAAAGAATCTTTCAGTAAAACTTTCCCTACGTAATGTCTGTCGGTCTGACTTCCAACTCCTTTATACCGTAACGCACTGCATTCCTCCTTGGAGCAGCTTCTCTTTGTGCATTGGAAAGAGCTCCGACAGCAAAGGCTTTTTATCTGGTTCCTTTTGGGGGGGGGGGTACTAACAATTCCACTGCAGGTTTAGGTAAGGCCTTATGAGACACAGCAGCCTCAGCTGAATCACTCAAGTTATTCAGGTTACCTGCAGTACCTAAAAACATACACTCCTCTACCTTCTTATCTGTACCTGAAACATTTTCCTGCAGTTGCACCTTTGGAGCCCACTCAGGAGAATCCTGAGAAAAGGATGACTTCAGGCTCCAAGTGGGGTCAGGAATCCATCCACCTGATTCCAACAGAGACCAATCTGCCCCACTTAGAGCTTTTTCATGTCCAGTCTTTTGCCCTCATTATTTATAATAGACGCTGCTTTATTACCTAAACCTAATGCATTTGGCATTGGAATTACATTTTCCTTGTGTGCCCTCAGAAAAGAAAATTCTGTAACTCCTAATTGCGAACCTACATTAGACTGGTAAACCACATTTTATTTGCCTCTACTGCATCCCCTGCTTCATATTATTATTCAACACAAAACCTTTTATTTTATCCATAGGGACAGCAAAGTCAGTAAAATCCATAGGCAAAGTGGTACAGCTCTTTTCAGCATTAGTTGAAATAATGTCCTGTTCCTCCTTCCTTTGTGCAGGCTGAAAAGACAGGCTACAGTTTTTTTGAGGCTTTCAGGCATCCCAGACTTTTCTTCTTTTAAATCCTCCCGACTATATTGCAGCAGAGCGCTTAGAGTCTGTCATTCATAGCGCTTATTTTCTGTCATTAAAAGCCGAGATCTGAGTCTGCTTTTACAATTCGAAACAGTAGCAGTGTTAATTTTGGAAACGAGCTTGGCTGCAGATGACAGGCAATTCTACCTGTTTGGACAACTTACAGTCATTTCTGGAGCTAGAACAGGCAAATTCTCGGTGTTGGGAAAATAAAAGTACCTGTTTGAATTTCGGTAGCCTTTTACCGGGCACAGTTCCATTGGACAGCCGCAGCTCACAGACTCTCCCAATCTCTTCCTTCTTCTTCTTGCTCCATGACCACCTCTGGTTGCCTTGTTTCCACCATTTTTCATCCATCCTTGTATTGCCATTGCAGATCCTGGGTTCAAGGTTCAAATCCTGCTAGCAAATAAGGGAATTCACAACCTGAAGTTGTAATCTTGTGCTCAGAGCCACTCTCTTCCTCAAGATCTGCAGATGCCTTTACAGGCAACACCTCTGGCTGTAGTTCTTCAGTAAATTCCTTAGTAAGGTCCCCTGAAGATTCTCCTTTCGAGAGCTTAAATTCTGAAATAAATTAGTCAAACACTGCTGCAGCCTCTAACATGAAAATAGTAGAAGACGGGCTCTCTCCTACCAAGCAGACATCCTCCTCCTCCTCCGCCATCTTGGTCCCACCAGAAAATGGGTCCCCTGCTCACAGGAAGCAGGAAGTAGGGAATTTCCTGGTGTCCTGGCCAAATTTCCCTCATTCACTAAAAATACCACCAACAGCTTAATTTGGTTCAAGGTCAGTTGGCATTCATCTGTATCCCCCTCCCCCGGGTCGTGCCTGAAAATAGACAGGATTTGTCTAGTGCACTTACCCGGTCAACAAAAGCTAAAATAAAAAAAAATTAAAATAAATATGAGGAGAGACTAAGAGATCTCAATATGTACTTACTGGAGGAGAGGAGAGAAAGGGGGGTCATGATAGAAACTCCCAAGTACCTTAAGGGCATAAACAAGGTGCAGGTGGGGGTTCTTTTCTAATATAGAAAAGATATCAGAACGAGTGGACACGATATGAAATTGGAAGGGGGTAGATTAAGAGGTAACATGGGAAGTTTTTCTACACAGAGAGGGTGGTGGACACTTGGAACAGTCTGCCACAAAAGGTGGTGGGCGCAAGCACAGTGGAGGGGGTTAAATATGCCTGGGACAGGCTCAAGGGAACATTGGGTGAGGAGGGAGTGATGAAAAGCCATTGATCACTTAGGGTCAGTGACTGCATTGAAGTGTAGGGCTTACGAGCAACCTAGATGGGTCTAGCAGTCCTTATCTGCTGACAATTTCTAGGTATCTATGTAGAGCTTCATTTAGTCTGCCTCAATGCCCCATTTTCCATTTTTTTCTCCTCTGTTAGCCTCGGGACCCCAGAACACAGTTGCGCATGCACATAGAGGTGCACATGCACTCCATGGCTCTGGTGATGGCCCCTTCCTCCCACCCGGACTAATGCCAGGTCTCCCTTGTGGCTTGGCACTTCCACCTAGCTCCACTGGGTGTCAGCCAAGAGCCAGGGATACCCATGCCCTTCCCCGGAAGAGGAGAGCTGCCTTGTGGCAGCTTGATCCAGCTCCTCATCCTGCCCCCCCCCAGATGACTCCCGACGACTCAAGCTCATTCCTGAACCCAGGTCACCGGTGTGGGAGGAGGTAAGGTATCCAGTACATCAGCCCTCCACACCACTGGTCTGGCTGCTTTTATTTTTAAAAATGCGTTGGGGAAACAGACGATCACTATATACTATAAAAAACAGCTGTTCTTGTGGTCATCGATATTATTAGGAGCCCTCAATGGAATCTTGAGCTTGCTGTGCATGAACGTCCAGTTACTATTCTATTTACTACGCTTCCTGCAAACTGCCTGTTTGATATGATCACTCCAGGGTTCTAAATGTCTGTTGCCTTGGGGTTTGGACTTGATACCTGGCTGAGACAATGATCGTAGTATACTGAGGAGTCCTATGAGGCTGACACTTGTGTCTGTGCTTTGTCATTCTCAGCCTATGCTAGATTAGATGTATAAGCATAATTATGAAATGGTAGAAAGAATGCTGGCTCCTGATTTGCCTAGCAGTACGTTCATCCTGGCCATTATCCCAGCACAACAACCTGGCTGAAAGTGGCTCAACAAAAGCACGTTTAAAAAATGCATCCAATTTACTAAATAGGACCCATTTCTTATTCACAATAAGGCAATCCAGGGAGTGCATTATGGTGAGCTAACAGCCCTTTTCGGATCGTGGACAAACTTGGCTTCACTTTGTGCTTCAACCCACCCAAGGCAGACCAATTTTCCACCATAACTCACCCCCTGTCATCATAACGCCCCCGTCCTGCCTTATTGTTTAATTAAGAGATGATGGGCTAGATTCACAAAGAGAGCCAAGAAATCCACACATGCAGAAAAAAGGCTTGCAAAACTGTGGAAACGCAAGTGTGGCATATTCATAGGCAAAATTTCCGCAGGTGCGGAAATTCACAAAACGGGTGAGTTATGAAATTCCACAAGTGTGGAAAATTTGCACGTGCTGATCCACAGCTGTTATAAATGGCCTAGCAGATGGAACAACAGGTGATCCTTATTAGCTGGAGCAGGAAACCGAGAACAACTTCCAAAATGAAAAAAAAGTGCTCAATTTTGCTATGATGGGGTATTACACCTATAAGGTGGCTTGGTCAAAAGCTCACTTAAATAACAACTGCAGCAGCAGGAGACTAAGGGCCAGATATTCAAAACTTTGCGCTGGGCAAAAATCATTTGCGCAGGTTTAGCGCGGGATTAGCGCGGGTCTGCCATATTCAAAAGGCCAAATAGCGCGGGCAAACTGCATTAGCGCCAGGCAAAAGTATAATGTATGCAAGGGGCAAACTGACATGAATACAAGCGCAATGCTATATTCAGTGGCTAGCGCCGTGCTAAGTGGTTTAGCGCGACCTAGCGTGACAGTTAGCGCGGTGTAGATTACCGCCCAGAAAAAGCTGGTCTTAATCCTGGGCAATCAGCTTTGTGCAACATAAATGGCTGTGCGCGGGATTTGCTGGGGGTTTAGCGCGGGTCTTGCGCGACCCTAATACATAAATATAACACATAGATAAAGCCAAACATAGTGGAAGCTTGCTGCTAACCAATGGCATCACAATGATGCCATCATCTGCCACCAGTCCCAGCCATGCCAGGCAGTAAGTGGTGACCCTGCCGCCAGTGGACAGCATGGCAGTGTAGCCATACAGCACACACCTGCTGACCACACATATCTGTGGACAAAACAGATGCCAGCAACACATGCAGCACTGTGGGCATGGAGGATGTTGAGGGGAGTGTGTATGGTGTGCCAGGCTGTGCACAGACCAGGTGTGGCCACAAGGCTGGGACTCAGCATGCAGTGCACATGGGCCAGTATTAGGAATACCCCAACACTAGTGTGCCTTTCGGATACTATATGCCCCCCAGCAACATACCACACAGCTGTACAACTGCCACAACACACAAAGCCAGATATGTACATGTCACTGTGGGCATCACATGCCACAGGTACAGCATCTGTGGGTCACACAACAGTGTAACAGTAATGTCGACTGTCAGTAAACACCTGCAGGTTGGGCCTGTCACTGTGTACAGTGCAATCAGCATCACTTGCCCTACACACCATAGGCAGTGCTCACGCCCCTCACACTACTGTCTCCTTGCTACTGTAGTGTCTGCTGTGCACTCGGCATGCCCTACAGTGTGACAGTTGCATGCAGCACCACCACCACCTGTGCCTATGCTGTCCTGTCCCTGGGGTACAATATGCTATGCTATGCTATGCTGTACTGTTTACCTGTAGCCTGTAGCTATCATCGGCACTGCCAGACTGACCTACAGATGGAGCTGCGGTTGGACCTTGTCTGCCCTGTACTTCCAGACTGACCTACAGGTGGCTCTATGGGACCCTGCAGTAACGCTTAGGCAAACTGTGTGCAAATCAGGGTATAATGAGATGCTAATCCGGTTGTTTGCCCAGAGACTACCTAAGTAGGCTCATTTGCATGGCACTTTGAATATGGCACATTTTAGCTCCGGGCAAGCGTGTTTGCTCCAGGTTGACTGCTTAGCCTCGCTTAATGTGTTAGCGCGCGCTAATGGACGGGAATATTGTAAAGTTTTGATCACTGTTCTCTCATCTGCTGCTTCCTGCAACTGTACTGAGTCCATGCATTTGCTGGCACACACATTGGCCACGTAGTTCGTCTGTACCTGCCCTCACGTTGCTGTGTACTGTTGTTGTTGTGGGTTGCACTTCCTGGTTGTTTTATTCAGTGCTGTCTTATTCCAGGGCAATGTTTGCCCTGCACTCCCAGACCAGTTTGCATGGCCTCATTACCATGCTATATTCAGAAGCTGTTTGCCCTGGGCTATTCCGTTTGAATATGGCTTGCTTTGTGCTCCGGGCTCAGTTTGCCCGCTGGGCAGTGCTAATTTTGCCCCTGGGCAAAGTTTTGAATATCTGGCCCTAAGAGTCTTGTAAAACTTGCAGAAGAACTGGCAATCCCAGCGAGGCCTGCAGCCAGTCCCACAACTGGGTCCACAGTAGCACCATCTGCACCATATGGACCTTGCACTCAGTGGAAGTTTGTAACCATTGGTTGTGTCTCTCTCTGAGTTTTTCTTTTGCCTGCATCTCTAGCACACCCTTCTGGCTGTTACCACCTCTGCCTGTACTGTCTGTTGGGCTCCTTTATGGGTTGCACTGGGTCATGTGGTTGTGGTTTGTTGACTGTCAGTTGCAATGTGTGCTATTTTTGTTGCAACAACTGACACTACTATATAGCCCACAGGTTTGCTGTTGCTTGGTGCCTGAATCCCCACTACGATTGTTTCCCAATTGTTTGTACACTGACTTTTGCTCCAGGTGAGTTATGCCTCACTCTTCTTGGTGTAGCATGTACGCAACATTTTTTCCATAACTGTGGGAAAACAGTGGCTGAGAATAGCTTTTAAGGGGATATGCCTTACTTTTCAGTGGCATTCTTTTGTGCAGGAATTTCTGCAGCTGTGTTTTTTCCACAGTCTGCAGTTTATTTTTCCTGCAGCTGCGGATGTTTTGTGTATATGACAGAGTGCAACTATCCCTTTTTTCTGCAACTGTGCAAATGTTGGGGACTTGTGCATTTTTTCACATTCAAAGCGTTTTGTAAATCTTGCCCAATGTCTGTTACGGTGAAGCCTTGTTAGCGTGACTTGAACTAGGATTTGCATACCCATGATGCTTTGCACTGACATGGCGGCTTTAGAGTATGAGTGTGGTTTGGAGAGCTACAGATTGTGAGGACCAGAGTACAGGGGCATTTGCTGGCTAAGGCTGTTCCTGGTAACAGTATGGCTCACAGAGCCCAATATTTAGTAAAAAGAGATTTTAGCCATATTGGTCCTGGAGTTGCTGGAAGGTTTGACACCTTTTATTGGACCAACATATGTCTTGTACAAAGATGGACCAGTACACAGGCTTTCGGGGTCTCACATGTCCTTTCTTCAGGTGAATAATAAACTGAGCAAAATAAGCAGTTTTTCCCTTAAGCATCCCTTCACAGCCATTGCCCACCCACCCTTCCTGTTAAATTCTTCTCAACTATTTTATCTTAATTACTTTTTTAAACAATGCATCACAGTGTATATGAATGCTGTTTATTTTGCTCAGATTTGCTATTCAAATGAACAAGGGACTTGTGAGGGCCCCAAAAGCTTGTGTACTACCATCTTTGTACAAGATTTAAGTAGGTCCAATAAAAGGTATCAAACCTTCCAGCGACTCATAGAGCCGAATATTAAATCGGCTTGTTTAGGCACTGTTAGATACATGCTATTTTGCACAGGAATTTCACTTATTGACTTCATTGTTGTAAAGCGGTTTTATATGGCAATGAACTGAAGCATCTAGTAGCATAGCTACACACACGCACCAGCAATAAAGATTTACTCGTGTGTACGGATAAATTTTAACAGATGCAAGCAAGCATCTCTTTTGAAATCTGAAAGAGCAGTGTTTTGTGCATGCTTATTACCAGGACCTTTCAGTTAACTTTGAGTGTGGGAAACCCTTTTCTCTGAAACTGCTGTTTGTTATATCAGGCATTAGTCAGCTTGTCTTTTTCCTGCACACACACCCCCCCCCCACTGAGAAATCTCAAGCAGCTTGCAGTCTAGAAACATTTGGGACATAGTGAAGACAACAAACCTCTGTGTGAAAGAAGTGAGCAAACACAAGAGGGAAAAAGAGACCACTATGGTTTTCGAGGGATGGCTAAAATGGTACATTCAGGAGGTACAAGGAGACACAGAAAGAAGAGGATAGGGAGGTGTACTGGGAAAAGTAGAGCGGGAGGCAGTTAAGGTGGTGAGGTGTGCAAAGGCACAAACTGAGGAAAGGATAACTAAAAGGGTAACACAAGGGGATGAGATTTTTTAGAGGAAGAAAAGAAGGAAGGAAGGAAGGAAAGAAGAGGAAATTGTTTAACCCGGAAAGGCACACTAAAACAGAACTTGTTTCCAGGTGACCTGGGTTTGAATGCCATCAGCCCCCACTTGCATACTGTGTAACCCTGAGCAAGTCACTTAACTTCCTTGTGCTCCCAGGTCACACCTAGTAACAAGCTCTATCTTAGTGTGCCTTTCCTAGTTAAATAACTTCCCCCAGGTTGAGTGAAAAAAATGAAGCAAGTTGAGTAAAAATTTACCGTGGATGAAATGGCCAGGACAATGGCATGTTATGTCCCCAAAACACTGTCAACTAGTCCCGCAAGGGAATATTGATGACATAACCAACCCCCTATATAATCTACCCTCATATGCTCCAGTGTCAGTCAGACCAACTCTGGCAGGTCTGACAGCAGCATGCATCTTCAGTGCACTGTCAGTAGCTTCCACCTTGGAGAATCCAACAAAAAGGGGATGGTGCATCATTTTTTTTGATGCATGCCCCATTGCGACATGGTGCATGCATTTTTTTTGACACAAGCCTGATGCAAGTCACTTTGGCACAGGCAGTTCTGCTTTGAATGTAAGTAACGTTAGAAAATCAGAACTGATAGAACTTTTGACACAGCTTGCTCTTTGTGTCATTCTTTTCTGACGCAAGCGCCTTGTGTCATTTCTGGCCCTTTGAAAATCGAGCCCCGTATCTCAGGAAGGAAACAGACAGCGTAAAGCCTGTCCAGAGGAGGGCAACTAAAATGGTGCAGGTGCTGCATTATAAGCCCCATGAAAAAAGACAGAGGGAGTTAAATATGTGCACCCAAAGAGAGGAGGGGTGGCATGACAGAGCCCTATAAATACCACCCAGGAGTGAATGAGGTAGAGGAGGGGAATATTTTTCAGAAGAGAAGGTGCACGAGACAAGTGGGCGTGCAGTGAAGCTGGAAGGGGAAAATTTAGGTGGGATGTGAGGAAGTATTTTGTCACTGAAAGAGTGGTGGACGACTGGGACAGTCTTCCAGCAGAGGTGGCAGGGACAAAAGCAGTGGTGGGCTTCAAGCATGCATGGAATGGGCACAAAAGAATCTTGGTAGGAAAGCAGGAGGTGAGTAGCCAGAGAGTAGGTAGAGTCTGCAGTGATAGTATAGGCAGACTGGGTTAGCCACGTGGTCCATATCTGCTGACAAAGTCAGTTTCAATGTTTCTGTGGGACAGCTTACATGTGGATTGTTCATTACCAGCCTGATTGGGATGCACCTTGAGTTGCAACAGTTTGTCCTACTTCTGGCTACCCTGGTTCTCCTAAGAAGCTGTGTTAAGACGGTGGGAAGCAGGTGGGGGGGGCCGGGCTGAGCTGTACTAGGCAATGAGCTTCTGATTAGGCCATGGAGTGAATTGACAGTTGCAGGGGATTATGGGATATGGCAGTTTGTGGAGGGGACTGCCACAACTACTTACAGATACCTTTATTTATTTACCAAAATACCCTCAGTTTCCAACCTTATACCTCCAGCCAAACATGGCAGGGAGGAAGGCTTGCAATGAGCTAGCATTTCTTGAAGGGGCATTCCTGAGTCAACACATGTTACGCAAGGGTGCAAAGTGAGTTATGACAGGGTCTAGGAACCTGATCTGGAGTAAAGACTCACTCACAGGCAGATTCATTCAGTATTTATATTGCTTAGTTATAATACACTAATAGCAAACAATCCTATACTGTGCCAGCAGACAACATTTTGTGGGTGAAACCCCACATGATGAGAGATTAATGTACACATCCTAGGCAGTGTCACTGGAAAAAATATAGCATTTGCTTATAATTCAATCTCCAAGTCACGTTTGGTCTAATAAGTGCAACACTGGATGCCTAGAATGCTGAGTGCAGGAGAGGTGCTGGGTTAGCAAAAAGAAAATGAAGAATTAGCCGTCCCAGTGGCGCTGAGGGTTGAGGCACTGGATGCCACACTTTGTGCTACGCTGGTGACCTGGGTTCGGGAATGAGCCAGGGCCATCAGGCGTTGGCAGGGGAAGGAGAGGATTGAGTGTCCGGAGAACAGCTCTCCTCTCCCCGGAGGGAAGGGGGTTCACATTCGGTGCCTGGCTGGCTTCTGGTGGAGGCCTGGGGCATGACAGGTGCAGAGCTGACGTTGAGGGATGGGGAGTGGCGATACCAGCACTGCTGCCTTGGCGTAGGGGTGCGTGCCACTCCTCTATAGGATAAAAGCCTGCAGACACCAGGAAGAAGGAGTGCCTGGAGCGTGCCTCCTATGTGCCCTCGCCTACCTGGTTACCTCCAGTCCGACACCACTTACAGTATCGGGGTACCTGCTGCCACACCTCGGCCCTGCTCAAGGGGTAAGCCACAGCTCCATGGGGACCGGGAGGTAAGCATCGGGTAGGGCGAGAGAGGCAGGAGGATGACTCCTTGGCGGTCCTGAAGGGTCGGGTCTGCAGGGTGTAGGGGAGTTACAAAAGCAGAAATTAAAAAAAAAAAAAGGAAAAGAAAATGAAGAATTATAAAAAAGCCATGACCTACAAGACTTAAAAAAGCATTTATACACAGAAGGCTCCATTTTAGAACGTCCTTAAATAGATGCAGCCTTTAGGTGCATTTATCTACCACAAAAATACAAGTGTGGCTTGCCCTATCTAAGAGTTGGATATATTAGATTAATAATGACTTGGATGTTGAATTACACACAAGTACCTAATTTTTCCTGCAACACCACCCAAGAGGTATGTGTGTAAGACCCTAATGAAGTGGGGTTATGCCGACAAAATGTTGAATGCTGAAACACTCTAGGAGTGATTACTATTTGTATTATGAATAAATATATAATTACATAATAAATCTAACGGTAAGTGTGTATTTTTTGCATATCTGGTTCCTAGTTTTTGTGTGGCTGTATGGAGCAGACTCTACCCAGTTTCCTTATGGGTTGCTGGTGGTCACACTAGTCCATTTCATTTGCTGCTATGGCGGGTCTACCATATCCTCTGCATTCCCTCAGACTTCCAATGCCACGAGCAAGTCATATTTGGGTGTCATGGATAGAGGCTGTGCCTCCATCACACCCCCAGCACCCAACAACTTGGCCATCTTCATTGCTTTTTGGAATGACCAGTAATGGGTAGAGGAAGTATGCCGGGTAAGGGGATTACATGAATGCTGTGAGGAAGGGGGCAACTCTGGCTGCCTGATACACAGCTGAAGCCATTCATAGACAATGTGAATCAGGCCCATAGCAAATGTCGAGATAAACTGCAACATGGCCATTAATGTGTGACAGTTTCCTGCACAATGAGAAAATGGTGTTATGGACAGTTACTTTGGACAATTTCCTGTTACTTTAAATCTGATTTCAGCAGGACAGACTTTACATAAACAGGCAGCTGAATGAGACAGGACACGAGTACAGCTTTATTTCTCTCATTTAGGCATTCAAGATTCTTTAACAAGGAAAACAGTACATCTGAAACACCACATACAGTAATTGCACTTTTGTATATTACTCATTATGGCACCACTATTGCTGTATTTTCTTTGCTTAGATTTGCACTGGCTATATTGTATATAGTTAGATGGGGTTGGTTTTTTTTCTTTTGGGGGGGTTGTGTTCCCTTTACTGTTGCTGTTAATTCTTTTCTTCCTTTTCTTGCTGTATTTTGAATATCATAAGAGAAACTTAATTTAAAAAAAATATATATCTGTATCTACATTTAAATAAGCTTAGAACTGATGAGAATTCTAAATGCTCAGTGGTTGACAGTTTACATACACATTATAACAGTTCTGTTGATGTGTAACGGACATATTTTATGCAGTATTGTCATGGGATAAACAGAGGGGTATATTAGTAAATAGGCAGGGAGGAGGGATGGTTGCTGGTGACCAGTTAGGATCTGCAGAGATAGATTAAACAGGGAATATCTGTGCAGACTGGGTGGGCCAAGTGGTTCTTTTCAGCTGACAAATTCTACGTTTCTGTGTTTCTAGACAAAACATGGCAGATGAATTTTAGCAGTGTCCATGAACTGGCCAGTTCAAACTGTGCAATGAAAGAATACTAGTACCTCCATGTCTCTGTGCTGCTGATCCACTTCAGTTTACCTGAAATGAACCACATTGTTGATATGCTGTACATCAAGTGTCCAAACCTGTAGATTAGGATTCCGAGAGGGAGTGTGCATGGGGCATTCTGTCAACTTTAGTTAGGGAATTTCATAGGTAGTTTGCTTTTGTTTTATTGTTGAAAGCAAATTATAAGCAGGTCAGAATCTCAGCTTGCTGCATCTCAAGTCTGGGGAGCTCATTCAAGCCTGCATATAGAAAGGATTTGGGCCACTGTGCCTCCACAGTACTGCTTAACAAATCTGGGCAGATCCTTGAAACAAAGGCGAGGGGGAGATCTCAGAAGGCTAAAGGAATGCTTTGGTCCGCTGTTGTTTCATGTCTGATGGCCCTGCCTTGGTGTATGAGTTTGACACACTCGAGTATGCCTGAAGAACAGCTGTTCTGCTGCATGCTAGTAGCAGTGGGAAGTGTGACTGGAACTGTGAGCATCTGTAGTGATGAACAGAGGCACATACGGCAGGGTAATGAATTTTAGGCAGAGAATACTGCACAAGAAATAAGTCAAGAAATAAATGAAGTAGGAGCCTCCCCTTCAGTTTCTACTGGGCTCAAAAAAAGTGCACAAGCATGAGGCAGTTTGTAGCACTGATGTGCAAACAAGAGACACACACTTGCTACTGGTTATATTTAAAGTATAAGCCACAAGATACAATTTGATGTGGGGGAAGTTCAGTGATCAACACATGCCCAGGTACATTGTGAGGTGTAAGGTATTTACACTGAGTGCTTTCAGAACCTAGAGTGCTGGTATCACACAACAACCCACAGATAGACGTGTCTTATTGCACTTAAAAAATGGGTAAACTGAGAAAATTAAAAAATCAAGGAAATGCCAACTTTTTTTAAATTAATAACAGGTATTTTCTTTTGTTAAAAGTAGCTAGTAGGGGGCACTAATGAGCTGTTAAGCTGATAAGATGTGTTCTTGCCTTGCTCTTCCTCGTCGGGGAAAATGAAGTAAAATAAAAGTATTAGTTCACTTCTAATTTTGATCAAAAACACAGGATTGAGGGGCGAATGTGGTATGGATGAGTATCTAACTTTGGGACCCAGTAAGAGCCAGCAGACTGCAGCCAAAATGGGAAAGAAAAGTGTGGCCGGTGAGCAGAGTGAAAGTCAGAGCTCGATTTCACTCTCTGAGGTGGAAATAGCCACACTAGGCCGTGAACTAACAGGCAAGGTTGTCGCTGCTCTTGAACCTAGACTGTGTATGTTAGAATCTCGTGTTAATGATAAGATACAATAAGTCCTTACACAACAATCTGCACAAGCGCTTCGTCTTAATGAGGCAGAGGAGAGAATTTCCAGATTGGAGGATGAGATGCAAGGTGCTCCAGAGGAAATCCTGGCGTTGCAGAGGGAATTAGAAGAAATGAAAGAAGCAGCGGATTACCAGGAGAATTATCATCGGAGACTCAACCTCCATTTAAGGGGGTTACCTGAAGGGAAAGAAGGAGGAAATGCCCTTGATTTCTGTGCGGTGACCTTGCTGATTCTGCTGGGGATCGAGATGAATGATGGCAGGCTTACGATGGAAAGGGCTCACAGGGCTGTTATGTCCAGGCTGCCGGCTGGCCAACCACCTCGGCAGCTCATTATGCGGTTCCACTACTACCAGTACCGTGAGAAAGTACTCCGTGCATACCGAGAAAAAGGCTCATTAGTTTATGAGGGATGCAAGCTGTTTATCTCTCAGGACTATTTGGCCAGATTGCTGAAAAAATGCAAGTTGTTTAATGAAGTGATAGCTAACCTGCGTGGTATGAAGGTGGAGAATTTTATGATTTATCCTGCGACCCTTTAGATTAAGCACGAGGGGGCAGTTTATACATTTTGGGAGGTGAAGAAGGCCAAGACCTTCATTGAAGAATTGAGAAAGAAAGTGGGATGAGTTTCCTTGAGCCATGCAGTAGGCAAGCTACTCTGTTGTATTTTGTTGTACTAGTAGGAACATCTGGGGACTGCCCATTGTGATCATGAGGAGACTGTGGGCCTCTGCCTTTTGGCCTGTTAATCTTTGAACTGAACGTATATTTTTGAATGGAATTGAGGTGCTGCGTGCCCACGCTCCCCGGAGGGGGAGGTGCTGGGGAAGGAGCCTGGATGGTTATTCGTACTGTGGTTTTGGGATATAAGAGATGCCTGTTGCACTCATCTTCTTCTGCCACTGGATGAAAGTGGCCTTGCCAGAAGATTCAGTAGGGCCTGTCCCTCATTTTCATAAGGAACTTTTGGGGGAAAGAGGCTCACTCAGAATGTTAAAGGACTGGTGGAGAATGGTTCGGCCTGCACTCCCTTATGGGGAGGTGCAGAGAGGAGAAATGATGGACTGATTAAGCATGTACCAGTCTTCTGAATGGGGTGGGGGGCCAGAAGTATGGATGGTGTTTAAAAGGGCAGACCTCTGACTGATATCTGGCTGAATTGGGGCTCTGGGGGAATGTAACGGGGGGATTTGAGAGGTGGCAGGGGATGAGTGGACATAGGGTGGCTCCGCATCCGGGGGGTGCAGCACGCCGAAAGGGACAAATTACATGGAGAGGTGGCAGATATGGGGGTATCTCCATGGTAAGATGAATCTCCTCATGGCTTTATAGGGATGGTCCATCCTGGAGATTCCAGGCTATAGATCGACAGTATGGGCAGCGGCTCCAAATCAATAGGGAAAGAAGCGATCAGAAGAGTTTTATGTACTCCGATGGGGAGGGGGTGATTGTGGGGAACACAGTCCAAGTTATCGGGTATTAGGACACTCTTGCATAAGAGGCAGTTAGTGTCCATAAAATGTGTGGGCAGGGGGTGTCAAAGGTGAAGAGGGGTAAAGGGAGGAGAGGAGGGTATAGTACGGAAAAGGGGGGGCAAGTGAACTGAGTGGAGAGGGACAGACAAAAGAGGGAAGGTGGGGGGTTAGATAGGTTAGCAGTTGGTTGAATATTAAGAATAGGTGGTGGGAGACAGGTGAAGAAAAATTTAGAATTTAAAGATATGTCTGTTGATACAGTTTAT
Organism: Neoceratodus forsteri; assembly: GCA_016271365.2. Lineage (NCBI taxonomy): Eukaryota > Metazoa > Chordata > Ceratodontiformes > Ceratodontidae > Neoceratodus > Neoceratodus forsteri. Next base: position 49,346,602 of record JADMNL010000027.1, read on the forward strand.
TGTTCAGGTTCATATGTATGTTTGTTAGTTTATTTTGCTGTGCACGATTATGCACATTTATCTGTTCACATTCAAATAGAATCCAAGCTCACATTGCGGCATAAAGAACAACAATGGTATGTTAAAGATCTCCCACTGCTTCGGGAGGGGAAGGGAGACAAACGTACACTGTAAATAGCCATGATGGCTAAAGTACAAGAGCTGAATGTTTGTACCTGGAATGTAAGGGGGATAGCGACTCCAATAAAGCATACTGGCCTGTTGAGTGCTCTGAGGTGGCAGGGGGCACAAGTGGCTGTTCTGCAGGAGACCCATCTCACTGAGTCACAGCATGCTAAATTGGTGAGGGGGTGGGTTGGGAAGTGCTATTTGGCATCATTTAAGTCCCACAAACATGGGGACACTGTCCTCCTTCATAAAACCTTACCCTTTCAAGTTCAGAGGGTGGTACGGAGGATGTGGGAGGAGGGCGCTATGTTTTCATGGTTGGTGAATTATGGGGGGAAGAGTGTCACACTTGCCAGTGTATATGCCCTGGTGGTATTTGATCTAGCTTTTTATGGTATGCTACAATTGTTTCTGGTAAAAGAGCAGTTCCCGGGTCTTATTCTGGGGGGGAGGGGACTTGAATTGTACCATGGACCCTGTGCTGGACCATTCCCTTGGGAAGCATAGACAAAGTGAAGCGGTCCGCCAATGGAGATTGGGGCTGGGGGAGTTAGGATTAATTGATGGATGGAGGGAAGTGAACCTGGGAGCTAGGGAGCATACATTTTATTCTCATCCACACGGTACATGGTCCCCTATTGACTATGTATTTTTGTTGAGGGAATGGTAATGGAAAGTAATAGATATTAAACACAGTCCTATTCACATATCTGATCTTGCGATGGTGATTCTTACTCTTAAGATGGGAATACAGAGAGATGGTCCACCCCACTGGAAGTTCCTGATGTATTTGCTGGGGGACAAAACATTTAGGGAATATTTAAAGGAGCAATGGGAGGAATATATTCAAACTAATGATGGAGCGGAGGTGTCCAAGGCCATGTTGTGGGATGCAGGGAAAGCCTATATGAGGGGTATGATTATTAGATATGTTAGTAGGGTTAAGAAACAGAAACAGGAGAGACAAGTTATGTTAGAAGCCCAACTGAGTGCACTGGAGAGAAGAGTGGCGGGTGGAGGGGGGGAGTGAGGGTGGCCCTAACAGCCACTAGGGAGGCTTTGAATGCCCTTCTACATGGAGAGGCAAGGAAGGCCTGGACTTTTTGTAAAAAACAAATCTTTGAGTGGGGCAATAAACCCGGCCCTCTGCTGGTTCAGTTTATGAAGGGGGGGGCTGATGTCCAACCCATATTACTGCCAGTAAGGATAGGAGAGGTAGTCTCCATAAGCAGGAATCGCAGATTCGGAAATGTTTTAGTGATTTTTTTAAGACCCATTATACAGCTGAGGGGAGTGAGACAGGGGGCCTGGTGAAGGAATTTGTGAGGCAGGTGGACTTGTCAAGCCTGATGAGGGACCAGACTGGAGTAATGAATAGACCCATTGTGAAGGCTGAGGTGGTGGCAGCAATACAAAAACTAAAGAGGGGTAAGGCTAGTGGGCCAGATGACTTCCCCACTGAGTACTACAAGACCATAGGGAGTCAGTTGGCTGGACCATTGTGTGATACCTTCCAGCAGAAAGAGGGAGAACAACTGGAACTTCCGGGCACGATCTCAGATGTGGTTATTTGTCTAGTTCCTAAAGCTGGGAAGGAGGTGACAGAATGTGTATCCTATAGGCCAATTTTGCTTTTGAATTGTGACCTAAAAATTCTGGCGAAGGTCTTGGCAACTAGGCTAGAAGTAGTGTTACCGGAGCTGGTTCACCCAGACCAAACTGGGTTCATTAGGGGTTGTCTCTCCTACCATAATGTGTGCCATCTCTTGAATGTGGTCTGGAGAGCGAATAGGGGAAGGGAAGATACCTATATAATATTGATGGATGCTGAAAAGGCCTTTGACAGGGTTGAATGGGCATACCTTTTTGAGATTGTCTCCCGGGTTGGTCTGGCTGACCTTTTTGTGAGGTGATTAGGGCAATGTACAGCTCCCCTAGAGCCAAAGTGTTAGTAAATGGTACGCTGTCAGAGGGTTTTAGTTTAGGGCAGAAACGAGACAGGGCTGCCCCCTATCCCCACTGCTGTTCACCTTGGTGGTGGAACCGCTTGCTGCGGCTATTAGGCAACATCAATGGATTAAGGGGGTAAGAGGGGTATCAGGGGTGTAGCACAAGATTGCATTGTATGCAGACGATATGCTGCTCTTCGTTATGGAACCGAAAAGGTTATATATGCCAATAGTGTTTGATATGGTGGGGAGATTTGCTTATTTCTTGGGCTATAAACTTAATCTGGATAAATCCGAGCTGATGAGATTGCCAGGGGGCGGTGTGTTCGATCAGATGTGGGGATTTAAGAGGGTCAATAAGCACTTCACATATTTGGGGATTAAAGTTGGTCGGTCCCTGGGGATTTTATATGACTTTAACTATACCCCCATGGTTAAAAGTATCCTGGTGGATTTAAAATGGGTTGCCCCTGAAAAAGGGACCTTTGGGGTCCAGTGGGCCTACCCGGTCACCAAAATTAATTAAATAAATTAATTAAAATAAAAACGGTGGGCCTCTTTGCCGATTTCAAGGACAGGGAGAACTAACCTGATTAAGATGAATCTTCTACCCTGCCTGTTGTATTTAATGCAGATGTTGCATGTAGGGCTAATAAAGAGGGCTCTTAAAAGGTTGGAGGGCACCTTCTCTACATTTATTTGGAATGGGTAGCGAACAAGGGTCAGTCTACAGAAGCTCAAATTAGAACCGGAGGGCTCAATTTCCCGGATTTGGGACACTATTTTCTTGCTGCTCAACAGAGGTATGTAAGGGATTGGGTCCACACTCCCAGGGAGGCCAGCTGGGTGGATTTGGAGCAATGGGGTTGCCCTTCCAGGCTCTCTGCATTTTTGGAAAAGAGGGGCCTGCGGATGTTTAGGGCCCAGGAGGGTAAAAACCCCATGACATTGCTCATGTTAGAAAGTTGGGAAAAATTTAAAAAGCTGTGAGGGGTGACTGGGATGGACATAGTGCTGGTACCCATTGCTAGGAATCCATTTTTCCTACCGGGGTGGGACGACCATGGGATGAAGGCTGGAAACAGGGAAGTGCTAGGAGTTTAGCACATTTGTGTCAAGGAGGCTGAATCCTCCCATATACTGCCCTGAGACAGAGGTTGGCATTGGAGGGGAGTCATATGTTCTGATATTTTCAGGTTAGGGCCTATCTTTCTGGACTGGACAGAGGGGGTGAAGGTAGACAAGAAATCCCTAAAATAGAATCTCTTCTCATGTCAGTTTCTGTGAATCCAAAGGGGTTCATGGGGAAGGTAGTTAAGGAATGCAGGTGTTGCCAAGGGGACCAGTCACAGAAGGAGTACTACCATTCCAAAGAACCAGCTAAATCAAACTGCAAAGCAAGTGAGTCACAACACTCCCCCTCCTCCCAGAACATCTCCTTCGCCCAACTGCAGCTTTTAGCCCCTGCCAAAGTTAATTGGGGACACACTCATCTTCCGTGTTGGTGACCAGCTGGATTTACCTGCCGGTGACTGAAGGAGGTAATAAGCCAACATCCTGTATGTCTCTTCCTGTCTCTTCTGCAGACGTCATCTCCGAGCCCGGCTGCCACACTCCATCCTCGTCATGGTATCCCTGGTACAGTGTGAATTGTTCACTGCCGTGCTGCATTGTGGTCATGCCCACATCCTGACTGTGAGCTCTGATTGGCCAGCTGATCACTGGGGGGGGGTGTCAGCCAGGCTCAGTACGTGTGCACTGAGCACCACAGCCTGTGGCAATTTTTAAAAGGATAGAAACAAAATGGTCATAGACACAAATGAAAAAGAAGGGGAGGCTCTAAAGGTGGTGGTGGGGGGGGGGGGTCGTTCAAACCTCACAAACCCCAGCTGGCAATGAGCCTGGGCATCTCTGTCCCCATATATCACCAGTTATATAGGATCCTGAAGTTTAACCATCAAGACACTGGATTAACCTGTTTGGCACAACTCCAAATTTCAAAATAGACAGTAAACATTTTCAGGAAGTCATGGAAGGATAAAGGAATTACGCAAGTCAGTCACTTTATGCACCTGGGAGACTGGGCTAAATTCCAGGACATTGAGTCCTAATTACAGTACAGAGATCTTCCCCTTCATTCAGTTGTAGCACATGCTTGCTGAAGCAGCTGGGCACTCCCTAATAGCTCAAACATCTCTTCGCACATGACAGAACACACTAGGGGAACTGTCCAAGCAGAGGCATGCCATATCCAGTATTTACCAAATATTAAGAAATCCCATGCCACAGATATGGCTCCCCATCAGATTATTGGCCTTAGGCATTAGATTGGAACTCAACAGCAATGGGATACAGTCTGGATAAACACATACAAATTCACAAAGCTGGATAGCTATCACCTCATGCAATATGCAGTATTGAAGAATATGTATCACATGCCTCAGAAACTGTACGAGTCGGGGCTACTGGACTCCCCCATCTTTCCTCAGATGTTATGGGTTAGAGGAAGGCACCCTTTTGCACATCCTAATGGAATGTGCTAAGGCATGACCCTTATGGCAATCTGTCCAGAACATGTTTGACCCAAAGCTGGGACTGGAAGGGACAGTCACTAAGAAAAGATGTCATCTTGGCTTAGACATTCAGTCACTTACAAAGCAGAGAAAGTACAACTGTACCTTGATTACAATAGTTATTAAGAAAATCAATTTATGCCATTGGCTAGACCATGAGCTGCAAACTTCTAGAGTGGCAGCAGAAGACAATGTAAATGCTCTAGAAAAAATGCTGACCTCAATGAGGCTGAGGTACCACTCCTTCCAGAAATGCAGGGATAGCCTAGATGACCTCCTAGGCATTGTAAACAGTAATAGACCTATGAATTGTTAAATATGTATAATCCAATATACGTATGTTACCTGTGAGTGAACCATGTTTAGATCATATGAGCATCAGGAGTCAGTGCCAAGATGGGTCTTTGCTGACAAAGTGGGATGTAACAGAGATGAATGGGGCAGCTAAGAAGAAAAACAATATTGCTACGTACTGTAGCTGAACATGGACAGGAAAAGCCCATACACTGGTATATGAACGTAGCTGCTGCTAAAGTGGGGGAAACTGCAACAGTGTACACACATATTAAAAAAGCACAGTATTCTGAAATAAATACAATTTGATTGTATGGAAATTGCTTTTCCTTTCCTCTGAATTTTTATTCATTTACCAGCAATATTTACCTGTCACAGGCAGAATCTGTTTTTCACTTACAGCAGAGATGGAAGGGCCCTGGCGCCCGTCATCTTGTCACCAAATTAAATCTGCAGGGAATAGCACAGCCACTGATATTAATGATACGCTTGTAATAAATTTCATTTGGGAGAGAAGTAAACCAATTGAGTATTATATGCCTACTGCAGGAAGGACGCATAGTACTTTAGAACTCCCAAAGAAGAGAAACAACCTCATAAGTTTTGCTTTTTACTTCCTGTATGTTAACAGCTTATGTTCTATGCTCAGCTTCTTGTGGCAAGCTTGTGCTACTTAAATACTTTCACTATTTATTTTGCTTCAAACACAGTTATTGGCAGTATTTGGAAATTTTTTCTATGCAAAAATGTTGCTGGGCTTGAAGCCAAATGTAGATTTATAGAAAGAAGTCACTAAAGTTCCTTGTGGTATATTTTTGAGGAAATTGAAATTAAAGAGCTAATACACTGTCTAAAACTAGTATTAGTTTTTAAAAGCAGTCAACCATTGCCTTTTATATCTGACATCCTTTTTCTTTTTCCTTTGGTTAATAAGAAGATTGTTTACCTGATGTTAGCAAGTATGATGTGTGGGACAGCACTCTGCCTGGCAGCTGACATGTCCAGTTCTCTTCCCCTAACTACATCATCAGCATTGTGATCTCTCTGACTGCGACATCACTTCTGCTTAGGAACAGCCACTCAGTAACTGCCAGGTCAGTTGCATGTGAAGTCACTGTCAGTGAGATCACAGTGCTGGTGAAGTAGTGGGGGCTACAGATAGATGTGTCAGCTGCCAGGCTGAGAGCTGATCCACACATCCATCACAATATTATCACATAGAAAACTTTCTAATGAGCAAAAGGAAAAAGAATACTTCAGAAATAAAAAGTTACACCTGTCTACTTTTTAAAATTTGTATAATTTTCCTGTCTGTCTGTTTTGGTTCCAGTAGCTCTTTAAGCAATTTTGTAAAGCAGCTGGATAAAAGGTAGCATCCTTATTGGCTGAGACCAGTGTGAATACATTACAGTATGCATAGATTTTGTGCGTGCCCTGATGCTGCGTAAATAACATACATATGTTAAGGGAATCAGCAGCGAGGTTTCTATTGTTATCTTTATGTCTACAATTCACTGTGCCATGTTTTGTAATTGTGGTACGGCACTCTGGGGAGTGGATTACATATGTAGTAGTCACAGCCGCACTCAACATGAACAGCACTCAGCTTTGTTTCTTGCCATTTTTATGTTTGCTTGCGCGCGCAGCACACAAAAAACATACTGGGATAGTAGAGCATTGCAGAGGTGTGGCAGTGTTATGGCCAATGTAGCAGATGCTTTAATGGGCACGTCCCTCGGCCACCCATTAATGCTGAAGCTGCCACGATGGCAACAATTTTCAGAAGCGGCGCCAGACTTGAAAGAAATTGCTGCAATCGGAGCAGTTTCGTCTTTGCATCAGCAGTTCCCCCCTTCCTCCCAACCAGGCACACAATAGGACAACAAATTTAAATGTTAGCTCGTTCCCGCTGCTGCTGCCCTCCCTGCACCCTCCATTCTCTGTCCCCTGCTGACATCGGGGTGCTCAGTTCCCGTGTCAGTATGTATCTCCCCTCCCCCCTTTAATGTGACACATTGGGAGCCCACCCTAGTATGACAAAAATACTTCTTTGATGTGTCCAACACTGGGATGCCCACTCCCGGTGTTGGATGTTCCGCCCCCCCGTGCCCCTATGTTCTCAGCCATCCTAAGGGTGCCCAATCCCTGGGTTGGCATTTATCCTCCCCCTCCAGTACTCTGGCACACTGGAAGCCCACCCCAGTGTGCCGAAATCCATTTTGTTAATATTTCACCTGTAAAAAAGAAAACAGTCCCATGATGTCTTTTTTTTTTAAACCTGAAAAAAAAAGAAAACAGTCCCTCGTTGTTCCCGCCAGCCCCTCTCCCAACCCGCACCCACCCTCTGCGCACCCTACCCTACACCCTCCACCCATACTTACCTCTGGAGATCAGGAGCAGCAATTTTCTGTGGACCAGGAACATGTCTGTGCTCTTCAAAGACCAACCGGGAACTGAAGAAATGATGGTAAGCCCTATAATGGCAGTCAATGGAGGGTTTTCAACTTACGTTGATATCTCAGTCAATTTTTTGAGTTTTGGTCCCAAATTTTCAACATGGGGTTCTTGGGACCCCACCTTGTAAACACTGGCACTGTCATTTTGGTTCTGTGTCCCAAAAGGTGATTTCACGGTCACTGCGCGGAATCACCTTTCAGGACCAGTTAACAAAACCACAGTGCAACTGTTTATGAGGTGGGGTCCCAAAAAGCCCTTGTTGCAAATTTAGTGAAAAAACTCCCCAAAATGACTGCGTTATGAGCATCCATTGCATGGTTTCTACACACGCTTGTAACTTCATCAATTTTTAATATTTTCACTCCAAATTTCCAGCATTGCCATTTTTTCACATCTCCTTATGAATAGTACAGCTGTCATTTTTTGCATTCTTCCCAAAATGTGTTTTTGCACCTGTGGCACATAATGGCATGGTTGCTGTGCAAAATCAACTTTTGGGACAGATTAACAAAATCACAGTGCCACTGTTTATGAGGGGAGGTCCTTAAAAGGCCATGTTGAAAATTTGGTGAAAACATTTCAAACAAGCATTTGTCAGTGCCGAATGTTGTTTTGCTGACATTGGCATCGGTAGCGTAGGAGTTGAACAGATGCATAACAGGAATGGCAGTGAAGTATGAAAGTGACGTCAACCCCACATCACCCTACAGAGACTGACAGGCACTGAGGTGTGTCTTTGGGTGTCGGCCATAACGTTCATGGCATTTCAGCTCACCCTACCCTGCAGAGTGTGACAAATATCGCATTGTGCCTTGGGGTCCTCGGGCCTTATGCTCACCCATTCAGCCATAATGCTCATGGCATTTCACCTCACCCTATCCTGCAGACACCGACAAGTGCTGAGGTGTGCCTTAAGGTGTTTGGCTTTACAGTCACCCCATTTCATAAGGACATATGTTGAAATGAGTGCAGCATAGGAGAATAGGTTAAACTGTGGGGCAGAAGAGTCCAAGGCACCCCTCAATGCCTGTCAGTGGCTTGAGGGTGGGGGGGATGGTATGGCATCAGCATGACAGCCGGCAATGCAAAGACACACCCCTGATGCCTGTCAGTCTGTACAGGGTGGGACGTTATGGTTAGAAACCCTAATGCCTGGCTGTTTGTTGGTATTTGCACTACAAATCCGCAACATGGCCTTTTTGTGTGACCCCCACCTCATGAAAGTGTTTGGGACCTCTGCTCAATAATAGTGGCACTGTGATTTTGTTAATCTGTCCCGAACGTTGATTTCTCAGAGCGACCACACCATTCTGCGCCAGATGTGGGAAAACACTGTTGGGGCAGGATGTGAAAAATGACAGCTGTACCATTCATAGGTAGGTGTGAAGAGATGGCAGTGTTAAAAGTCTTGAGTGAAAATATTAAAAATGCTCAAATTTATGAGTATAGGTTGAAACTGCACAATGCACACTCGTAACAGTCATTTAGTGGAATTATTTCACCATTTTTTCAACATAGGCATTTTGGGACCTCTGCTTACGAACACTGTCACTATGATTTTCTTCATCTGTCCTGAACGTTGATTTCCCACAGCGACTGCGCCATTGTGCACCAGTTGTGCGGAAACACATTTTGGGCAGGATGTGAGAAATGGCAGCTGTACTGTTCATAAGGAGGTATGCAAAATTGACAATGTTGAAAATGTTGAGTGCAAATATTACAAAATCTCGAAGTTACGAGTGCGTGTGGAAACTGCACAATGCACGCTTGTAACATACTCATTTTGTCGACTTTTGTCACCAGATTTTCAACATAGGCATTTTAGGACCTCTACTCATGAACACTATCACTGTGATTTTTTAAATCTGTCCCGAACACTGATTTCCCACAGCAAACATGCTACTCTGCGCCGGTAGTGAGAAAACATATTTTGGCCAGGATTTGAAAAATGACAGCTGTACTGTTCATAAGGAGGTGTGAAAAAATGGCAATGTTGAAAATCTGGAGTGAAAATATTACAAATTTGCGAAGCTACGAGTGCGCGTGGAAACTGCGCAACACACGCTCGTAACACAGTCACTTTTTAGAATTTTTTCACCAAATTTGCAACATAGTATTTTTGGGAGGCCACCTCATGAACAATGACACTGTTGTTTTGTTACTTAGTCCCAAAAGGTGATTCCGTGCAGTGACTGCGAAATGACCTTTCGGGACCGAATAACGCCATGACAGTGACTGAATTCACGAGGAGAGGTCCCAAAAACCCTATGTTGAAAAGTTGGTGCCCAAAGTTAAAAGATGGCCAAGATATGCACATAAGTTGAAAAAAACCCATTTATGCAATTATACAGCTTACTGGAATTTCTTCAGTTTGCAGTCAGCTTTGAAGAGTGCAGACGTGTTCCTGGTCCACCGAAGATTTTCATGCCAGGCTCTAGAAGTAAGTATGGGGTGGGGGGGGTGAGGAGGTGAGGTGTGCAGAGGGTAGGTGTGGGTTGGGGGAGGGGACACTGAACTCAACGATGGACCGTTTTTTAATTTTACAGGTTAAAAAAAAAAACAGTGAGGGAAGGTTTTCTTTTTTTGCAGGTACTTTTGCACACTGGGGTGGACTCCCAGCATGCCACCTAACTGTTTGATGGGGGGGTCTGTTGCTGACGAGGATTGGGCACCCCCGTCGGCACATAGAGAGTGGTGGGGTGCATGAGCCGAGGGGGATTGGGCACCCCCCTGGCACACAAGAAATGGGGGGGCATTATGCTGACGGGGATTGGGCATCCCATCTGCATCCCCGTCAGCTTTCAGGGGCACTGTGAGAGGCGGTGGTTGTCCATCGGCTTCTGTGGGCACTGTGAGAAGTGACAGGGAAGCCACCACCATCTTTCTTGGAAGGGGAAACCAGACAAGGCAAGCAGTCATTCGCTGCTGCAATCAGGGACCACCCCATGGTGCTCCCTGATTGCAGTGGTGAATTTCTTTCAGGTTGGTGGCACATTTCTCAACTGCTGTCATAGACAGCGTGCTATGCCATTGGCACCACAGAGCCCAGCCAGAAAAAGCAGTGGCGCCATTGGCTGCAGCAGGACCGCACCTCCAAAACCTGCTTCTCCACTGAAGCAACCACAATATGTTGTCTGCACTGCGTGCGCAAGATAACATAAAAATGACTTCGTTACAAGCATGCATTGCACAGTTTCTATGCACACTAGTAACTTCACCATTTTTTCAAATTTTCACTCCAGATTTTCAACATTGCCATTTCTTCACACCTTCTCATGAACAGTACAGCTGTCATTTTTCACATCCTGCCTAAAATGTGTTTTCGCACATGTGGCGCCGAATGGCACACTCACTGTGCGAAATCACCTTTTGGGATGAGTAGCAAAATGATACTGCTTCTGTTCATGAGGTGGGGTCCCAAAAAGCCCATGGTGAAAATTTGGAGCAAAAACACCAAGAAACGCCTGGGGCATTAGAGTTTCCAACTGTAATGCCCACCCTGTACAGACTGACAGGCGTCGCGGGTGTGACTTGGGGTCATTGGCCGTAATGCCCATGCCATTCCACCCCCACCCTGCAGCCACTGACAGACATTGAGGTGTGCCTTGGGGTCTTCAGCCCAATGTTCACCCCATTCTCCTATACTGCACCAATCTCAGCTTATTTCCTTATGGAATGGGGTGAGTGTAAGGGCCAAAGACCTCAAGGCACACTGCAACACCTGTCAGTGTCTGCAGGGGGGGTGAGGTGGAATGGCATGAGTGTTATGGCCGACGACCCAAAGGCACACCCCCAATGCCTGTCAGTCTCTATAGTGTGGGGGGGGTTGGCGTTACTTCAATACTTCACTGCCATTCCTATTATGCATCTCTCTAACTCCTGCACTACCAATGCCAATACCTGCAAGCAAACATTCAGCATTGACAAATGCTTGTTTGTGTTGGCATGGTGAGTAGTGGTGTGATTGCAGGACAGTAATCCTTCCTCCCAGAGTATCATCATGCTAAACGAATGCCTTTGTAACTGCATCAGGATATTTATTGTAATTTTAGTGCACAACAGTGTGCAGTAATAGCCTTTAGGTGGTGCCATGGAGCATGGATTAGTTTAAGGAACGTTATTAGATATGGCAGTATGTGAATATAAACTGCAGTATAAGCTCTCTTACCATTGTGGGATTTAAGTGGATATAAATATAAAATGTTGTTGTAACTGCCATTCAGGAGGGAAGGGGCTGTAATTTGGCCCCGAAGAATCAACCAGCAGATCCCTTCAATTTCCCTCACACCAAAATGTGTTGTAATGTCCAACCAGGGAGTGCATGGGGGCGCACTACATTGATGACTTGTTAATTGAGTGGTGGCTTTGACTTAAGCCAAACAACAGTCCAACATATGAAAAAAAAAGGAAAATGGCCCCAGCCATTTCAATGGAGAGTGCCCCCGAGCAGTTCTTGTCAGCAAAGAACAACCACCAATATTTTCCAACCAATTATTGATGTAACCTAAGAAAATCAAGTAATAATATTGACAATACTTTTGGTATGTCAACATATATCCAAGGGCCAAAATACCGTAAAACTAAAATGAAAGATGTAATTTTACTTGTATTTTTATTTATTTGTTTACTAGGAAAAAGCTCCATTGAGCAGTGCCCATTTACAAGGAGGTCCTGGTTAGGACAGTCAGCAATACAGAGAATCAGACAATTATTTTTATAGTGTATGGTTACCTCCTGAAGTAAATGGATTTCCATACACATAAGTTTCTTTTTGTGGTACAGTTCAAAGGTCAGGAAAAGCTGTTATGGTATCGCCCTGACATCAGAATGGTACCATAACAACTTTTCAGCCTTGATTTGTCACTTCATTGGCTGAAGACGTGGCTCAAACAAAAAAAAAAGGGGAAAAATGGTGCACCAGTTAGTGAGTGTTGAGCAGTGGACTGAGTCAGTTTGAACATGGGCAGCCATAGACGGCTCCGTGTCCCCAAACTGCACTTTATTTTTCTTTTCGTTTTAAAAAATTAACACTGTGGCCACAGATGACTGGCAGTGATGGAACAGTTCCACCATGGCAGTTCGACATCCATCTCATCGACCAACACTACAGTGACATGAAAATGCTGATGGCGACTACGTCGCCTAGCAATTGTGCCACTCGACCGCTGTCACCGCCAAAGCACAGGGGCACATCCTGGCTGTTTGAGAGGGGCTTCACCCCCTACACCCCCTGGAAAATAATGTAATCACCTCTAGGTTGGAGGTGTAGGGGGAAAGAGCAGAACACCCCTGGGTCAGCAATGATGGTGGACAGCGCAAAATCCCGATCGCTGGAATTAGTGTCGATCAGGTCACAGTGCCCACATTGATGTCGATGTAAGGGTCCTGCTGTGCAGTTGGCACACCTGATGGAACACCATCAGGAGCAGCACTGAAGTAGCTGTGACGTGCTGAAACCAGCAGGAGCAATGAACCCAATTCAGAACTCTCCTCAGTACCCCAAATGCCATGAGTCAAACCAAAAACTCACCTCTCTGGTCAGGTGCACTCACTTCAAAGCCCTCATTGACAGCATATGCACTGAGACTTGTTCATTTAAATAAAGCCTGAGTTTTTATTTTCTCATTTTACTACCATGTGTTCCTCAGGTCCTCCTGTGCTATTCCACCTAAAGTTGTTTACATCTTAATGTCTACCAACTGTATATCCATTGTATCCTGCCATCCTTGTAATTGTAAATGTAATTGTGTTGACATCTAGTCTACTGGTTGTTCTTCTTATCTGTACCCTGCCCCACCCAGGACCTCCATGTAAATGAGCTTGCTCAATGGAGCTTTTTCCTGGTGATAGAAATAAATTAAATGAAATGAAACAGCATCTCTTTTTTCTTTCTGTTGTGAACCATACACTATAAAAAGCAGTGGAGGGTTGATCATCCACAACAAAGGCTGTGTTTTCATCTTGGGAAGTGCTGACATTGTAGAGACCATGAGAGACAAGCTTGAGAGGTCTCTGTGATGTCATCGCTTCCCTTGATGGAAACACAGCCTTGCTGTGGATGGTCACCCATCCACTCTTCCATATTGTATGTTATGGGACTTTCATTGTTTCGATGTTGCTTTAAGGCCATGGACTACACACATATTGTAGAACTTATTGTAATGTATATAAGTTGGTATAAGAATTTAATTTTGAAAAAAAATTGGAAGGTGCATGGTGTGGCGGTCTGCAAAATGGCTGTCTAATCTTGTTGGCTGTCTCCTCTTCAGCCTTCATCTAACCTTAATCAACCTTCTGACATAGCCATCCACCCCTTTTAAACACAGCTTTTATTATCTTATAACCCAGTGTACCTGATAATAAGTTCAGCTAACCCTTCTGGGCTCTTGCGGTGCCAAAATCATCCTGTTTGGCCCCAGTCGTCACAGCTGGAAAATGGTGCTTCTGAGTGTGGCTCAACTGGTGGCTCCTGTGGAAATAGCAAAAATCAGGACTATGTTTAGCCAACTGCTGCTGGAAATTGGCAATATCAAAGCAGCTACACAGCAGTCGCAGCAGGACATCACCAATCTTTCTCAAAGGGTCTCCCATGCAGAAATGCAGGATGCTCAACAGGAGGCCTACACCAACTACATAGCCGCTCACCTCAGACAGCAGGACTGCAGCATCCGGCAGCTGTGTGGCAAACTTGACGATTATGAGAACAGAGATCGCAGGAAAAACCTAAAGATCATGTGTTTCCCTGAAGGTGTTGAAGGATGTGATACAACTACTTCTATACAGAATGTCTTTCCAGTCTTGTTAAAATAGCATTGGCCCATGCCACTGGAGACTGAGTGCTCCCATCAAACTCTTGCCATCGTCCCAAACCCAGGTAACGGCCAAGGCCAATTCTTGTCAAGTTCTCATGGTTCCTTGCAAAAGAAAAGCTTATTCAGCTGCCAAAGGAGAGGGGAACTCCATCTTGGCAGGGGAATCTTATAATGGTCTCCCCAGATTTTTCACCTCCACAGGGTGTGCAGAGGAGAACCACCAAAATGATCCCTCAACTTAAAACTATGTCATACGAGGCACGATTGGCATCCTTGGACTTGTTTGCTTTAGAGGATAGGAGATCATGTGGTGATATACTACTACTATTTAAAATACTACAGGACCCAAAACTAATGCAGCCATGTGGCCTGTTCTTTAGTGATAGGTGGTTTAATTTGAGGTTAAATGACAAGCAACTTAAAGTACCTTATAGTAACACTAAGAAATGTGCCCACGATTACGCTGTAAGGGCTGCTAAAGATTGGAACACACTCCCATAGAAACTGATGGACATTTCTTAATTAGAGAAGTTTAAGTTTGAACTTGTTAATCATCTAAGGCAAGGGAGATGAACTCAATGGGCTCACTGTCCCTTTCCATCTTTTCTAACTCAGTAAACTAAGTAACTCGCCAAGCATCGCTGGGCCTACACCACAGCATGAAAGGCCTTGCAGAAAATAGGGACAGCCTACAGTCTTATGGGCTACAGTCAAAGGGGAGAGGTTGAGGAACACTCACTTAAAGGTACCCTGCCCTGAGAAAGAGGGGCATTTAACAGGAAGAAAGGTATTAGGGGAAATAATAAATACCAACTGCATACTTGATTCAGATTGTGAAAGCTTGATAAACTTGGAAGAGGGTGAATCTGTCATCACAAATAAATCTGAGGAAATGGATACACAAGAAAGGTACTCATCAGATTGACAAATTGTAAAAAGGAACCATACAAAATCAAAAATTCCTTCCACTTCCAATCTGAAATTCAATAGTACTAACTGGGATCTGCCATTTAGAAATATTTCCTAGAATATTGCAAGAATTATCAACAAGACTGATGATCAATCCTGGGTGGAGGAAAAAAATGAAATAATTTTACTACAAGAAGCTTGGATGGGGAATGACCAAGAAGTATCCATTAATGGATATACTACATTTGAATTAAAGGGTGATAAACCTAAAAATAATTCCGGTTGGAATAGGGGAGAGATTATGACTCTTGTGTTCACTAATGTGATGATGCGTAAAGATCCCCTTATAATTGTCTAGGATCACTGTCTCATAACTAACCTTCTTCTGGAAAATGGCATGAATCTATATATATTGAATATGTGCTTAGAGCCTAAAATGACAATTCAGATGGTGTTGCAAGAAATAGAAGACATTGGAAAGAAATTTCATATGTAAACAATAAGAATGATGATTTAATAATATTGGGTATAGGGGATTTGAACCCTCAATTTAGTATTTACTTACATTTAGATGAAAACCAGCAGATGGGTGAGGAAATTGACCAGGCCCTTGGGATTGGAGATAGAACATTTATGGAGGTAGTTGTGAGGTCAAAAACAGTGGGGAAATTCAAGAATGCATGGGACAGACATAAGGCAATTATAGTGGAGTGTAGGGGAAAGTAGGCTATTGGTTAACTAGGATCTGCAGCTTATCCAGTAGGTAGGGAAATAGGCAGACTAGTGGGCCAAGCGGTCATTCTGTGCTGACAAAGTCTATGTTTCTAAATGGTAGGGGAAGAATAATCCTGAATTGGCTAAGTAATAATACTCTGCATATAATTAATGGATGCGCCAAGGAAGATTTAAAAAGGGTCTTTTACTCATTTTTCCACAGTATCAGGAAAAGGTTCAGTCTTGGATTATGTGTTCATTGATGCTTTTCATTGGGACTTAATTAAGTTCTTTGGGGTAGGAAAAAATTGCAGTAGTGATCATTTATCCATTGTTTACAGCTTAAGCTGAACAGTTATAGAGTTAGACCATATCAATAGGAGAAAAACAGTTTTTATATCTATAATGACAAAAAAATGAAGTAGAATCCAACTATGCCCGAAAGAATAACAGAACTGCAAAATAGTGAGGAAGTGGTTTATCCGTTAGAAGATTTAAAAATGGAGTCTGGTGTTTTGGACAACTTTGGCCTAATTTTAGATATAATTGTTTCTAATGCATTGAACCAAAAGTCAAAATCGGGTGAAGTTTATGGTAGAAACGAGGCCCCTGGTTCAACAAACAATGTAAAAAATTAAAATCAAACATCAATAGAGTGGGAAGATGTATGGTGAAGTTTACATATATGTTATTATTTAAAGGGCTTACAGAATTAAAAAAAGAATATAAAGTTATGCTAAGATCTAAAAAAAACAATTTCGTCTTCATTTATGGAGTAAATTACTGGATGCTATAATTAGAAAAGGTAAACAATTTTTGACTTTAATCGACATTGTGAAAATAAGATATCAAGTAATGTTAAAGCAATAATTCTCCCCAATATATGGGTAGAGTTTTACAGTAAACTTTAATGAGGTCCGCTAAAGCATCCAGTGAAAGAATGATAACCAATAGATAATAATAACAGTGACGATATCAAATGGAAATTAGGGAAACATTAACAAAAAAAGAAATAGAGAGACATATAACAAAACAAAACAAAAAAGAACACTAAGGCCACTGGGGTAGATTGCCTGCCTGCTGAAATGTTCAAGGTTAATATAGACTGGTGGGATGAATTGTTGTTTATCATCTTTTCATATGTGACTGAAAATAATAAGACTCCTCCTTTATGGTTGGTAAGGGAAATAGTACCCTTATTCAAAAAAGGAGACAAATCTAAGCCTGAAAACTATAGAGCCATCTCTTTAATTTGTATTCCTGTAAAAATATTCTCAAGAATATTGCTTGAGAGACTACTTAGATGGGGTAGAAGATAAAGGGGTACTATCAGAAAATCAGTTTGGCTTCAGAAATAAAAGGGCCACCATGGATAAATAAAATAATAGATATGTTAGTGTGCATTATAAGGCACTAATCCCATTGAGACATTCTGGGGACATAGGGAACCTCAAGAACTCAGTAAACCCACACCCTGCCATGGGTTAATCCCTTCTTATCTAGAGTGGGTGAGGGCAGGCCAGAACCATTTTTATCCATCTTTGTTTTTCTCGATTCAGAGAAAATAATAAGGGTCGTTATTTTGATGATGTCATTCTACCCAATAGAAATTTATTTTCATCAGCAAAAGTGAAATTATCACAATTTAGCACAATCAGTTTAGTAAAGTTGCACAATCATTACAGCAATTCCAGTAATATTGTATGATTACATGGATATTTAAACATTACAATTACTGCAATCCCCCTACTCACACACACACACACACACATATATTCCTGCAGAATTCAGTGGTAATGTTCACGGCATTTAATGGACGTCCATGGAAACGGATCTATGATCGGTCGTCGTCAAAAATGTTGTCAAACGACCATACAGTGAAACAAATCATGTCGACTGCATTTGTGATTGGCATATGGTTTCCCACTTATTAGCATGTTTTCTTCTTGGGGGCCTTGTCCCCAAACCCCCCATGTAGGGGTCTGTGTCCCCCCACTAAATATAATCAACTCTGACTTGGAGCTGATTAGGGGAGGGTGTGAAAACCCCCCAGAATACAGTGCTAGGGTTCAGCGCTGACACTACAGTGACCTGGCACAGTAGTCGCTGTAGTGTTGGTCGCTGTTGAAATGTCACTGTCAGAGGGGTATACTCATGGAAACTATACTTTATACCATGGAAATCCACGGCAGCAACATCCCAGAATTTCACTCAGATTTACTAGCTGCTCCCTGACTGAATTATCTGTTTTGCCATGACCGATCATAAACTGCTGATTTAACATATTTACAGCACTAATCACTAGTGACTGTCACTATACTGCACCTTTGAAAAGTTGTTTCATTGTTATGTTTATTTAAATGCTGAAGCCCATCTTCGACCCGTGCCAGGCTTTCAACATTTATGTGGCAGGTGGAGGTCAGAACACTGACAAGGAATGCCTGTGGTGACTGTCCCAGCTATACTGAACCGTTCTCCTATCTGAGCTGTCCTCCAGTTGGGTGCTTTTAGCAGACTGTCAAACAATCAGTGAGCGGTGAGTGTGAGGTGGCAAACAGCAAGTAAGCATAAGATATTGCCATATTTATTACTATGCAATTTTTCCCCCATATACATGTTTTCCACCACATCTCCCCTGGCTGCAACTTCCATCTGGTTGTCCCAAGCCTTGTCACCTGGCTTCTCCAGGACTTCCTTTCCCTCTGGTGTCCTCTGTTATAGGACTGTTGGGGAGTGTCCAATTGCTGGTGTGGGGCCTACAAGATATCGGACTTCATCTTGTGGCTCAAAGTGTTTTTCCCCCTTATTTTTTGCCCCGGGTCCATGCATGAGCAATGGGTGTGATGTGCTAGCTCTGCCTTTAAATAGACTCTTCCCTACATCCTGTGCATAACTTTTCAAATGTACAGTATCATGCCAGTCACTAGCGATTTGTTCTGTAAATATGTTAATGCATCAGGTCCCCTTATGTGTGTGCTCCTGTCACCCACACACTTCTAGGTGGCAGATGAGCAGTGAGTCACCCTCACCCCCCTCTCCATGGGAGGAGAGCAGTGCTAGGGATGCTCAAGCTTCTCTCTCCTGGATGGCCCCAGAGGGACCTGGGTCTGTTCCCAAACCCAGGTCACCAGCATGGCTGGAGGTATGGCATTAGCCCTTCAGCCCTCAACACCACTGGGCCAGCATATGCAATTTTCTTTTTAACAAAGAACTTAAAACAAAATTAAGAACAGCTGAATGTTTTTTTAATCTATGTAACAGTATGTTTACAGAGCAAAACATTAAATAAAGAAAAAGTCCAACAGCAGTATATAAAGAGGACTGCATTAACCCTGTTAATAGTATTCACATTACTGCATATTTTATGTATTGGTTCATTTAATCTTGTTCGTTGTAAAACAAATGGCATTCTATAACACAGAAGCAAGTGATCTGTACTTGGACAACCACCTTTTAATACATTGTGAAGCCATATAGCCTACAGGTTAGAACAAAGAGCTATGAACCTGAAGAGCCAGCAGACCTGGGTTTCCACGCTACGATTGCTGCTTACACACTGTCACATAACTGCCCTTAGCTCCATGGTTACATGGCTAAATAAAAAAAAAGATGGGCACCACCAACTGGGTTGCCAAATCTGCTGGTGACACCAAGATGGGTAGAGTACTGCAGTTGCAATGCAGGAGGAGATAAATGAGCTGCAGAAAGAAGTGGACAAGTTGAGGAAGTGGGCAGAGAAATGGCAGATATACTTCAGTGCAGAGAAATGCAAATCCATGCACTTTGGAAAAAAGAATTTGAGAGCAAGATACTACTTAAATGGGTTAGAGACTACTACAATCGTACTAATATCAGGAAAACTACCAGGGGATGGTGATCCATAGCATGTTCAAATGGGACCAGCAGTGTAGGGTAGCAACCAGCAAGATAAAAAGAATCACAGCATGTATTAGAAGAAATTTCATCAAACAGATCAAAAGATATTCTAATGTCCTTGTACCAGTCCTTGGTCAGACCTCATCTTAAGTGTAGTGTGCAGTTAGAAGACAGAAGATGGTGTTACTGACACTCACACTAATGATGGGAGAGTGATCAGCCAGGTGCCACAGGGCTCAGTACTTGGCCTGGTCCTCTTCAATGTCTCCATAAGTGGCATTGCAGAAGAACTGGAAGGGAAGGTATGCCTTTTTACAGATGACACTAAAATTTGTAATAAGATGGACACTCAGGAGGGGGTGGAGAAAATGCATAGGGATCTTGGGAAACTTCAGGAGTGGTCAAGACTCAAGAGCATGTCAGTTGGGGATCAATGCCAAAAAATGCAAAATCATGTACCTAGGGCATAGGAACTCAGAAGCTGAGTACAGGATGGGTGGGGGAGGTACTGACAGTCACAAAGCAGGAAAGGAACCTTGAGGTTATCATATATGAAGACCTCAAAGTGACAAGGCAGTGCGACAAAGCAGGGGGTAGAGCCAGTAGGATGTGGGGATGCATAGGGAGAGGTATTTCTAACAGGAGGAGGGAGGTGATGTTGCACTGTATCGCTCACTGGTGAGACTCCACCTGAAGTATTGTGACTCTTTGGAGGCCGTACCTCAGAAAGGACATAGATAGTGTGGAGGCAGTCCAGAGGAGGGAAACTAAAATGGTGCATGGGCTGCATTAGAAACCCTAGGAGGAGAGACTTAGGGATCACAACATGTACATCCTGGAAAAGAGGATAGCAAGTGGGGACATGATAGAGATCTACAAGTACCTTGTAACAGGGAGCAGCAGGGAAGTCTCTTTCAAATGAGAAAGAGGAGCAGGACCAGAGTGTATGTGATGAAGCTGGGGGGGTTTAAGATGGATGCAAGGAAGTACCACTTCACTAAAAGAGTTGTACAAGACTGCCACCGGGAGTGGTGGAGGCAAAAACAGTAGCGGGCTTCTAGCATGCATGGCATACACATAGGGGAATATTAACAAATAGGCACGGAGGAGGGAGGGTCACCAGAAACTAGACAGCAGGAAGTAGGGAGTACTGTACTGTAGTTCTGAGGGTGCGCCCCAAGAACAACGGGACTTGGAGCAGGAACTGTTTGCACTTTTAAAACTGTAGGAGTATCTTCTAAGTGCAGGTTACTTCACCCCGGGGTGCCTTAAGGGCTTTTTTAGTGTAGTTTTCACCGGGTAAGACTACCTGGCCCCTGCAACTACTTCTGGGGCATTGGGGTTTTAAAACGCTTGTCCTTAAGTGAGTACTTTTATTGAACTACAACAGAGTTAACCTGTGTGATTGTCCTACTGCTGTGAGACAGGCACTAGCTCCATAACAATCTTAAATCAAGACAAAATCTGTACATTTTTTTGAGTGCTTGCTTCTGTTTCTTTAGACAGCAGGAAGTAGGAAGTACTGTACTGTAGTTCTGCAGGTGCTCCCCTAGAACTATGGGTACTTGGGGCAGGAATTGTTTGTACTTCTGAAACTGTAGGAGTATCTTTTAATTGCAGGTTACTCCGCATTAGGGGTGCCTGATCAAAGTTTTATTTAAGGACTTTTTTAGCGTAGTTTTCACTGGGTAAGACTACCTGACCCCTGCAACTACTTCCAGGACATAGGGTCTTTAAAACACTTGCCCCTAAGTGAGTGTGGCTAGTGTGAGTGGGGCATGCACCTCGAGCGCAGGATTGGCGGGAACCGGGGGCTAGACATTATACAAAAATCAAAATTAATAGGCCACAAGGTAAGACAGGCATTTGTTTACTTAAAATAAGGCTCCAGCCGACTCTCAGCTGGTAAGACGCTACCTGCAAGTAAAGTAGCACCATAATTGTTTCACCATTAACAGGACTGCAGACTGATACAATAGTAGATGTTGTGTGGGACTAGAATAAGAACATGGAACTGTTCACTAAGCACTATTCAGTCAAAGTGAGTAAAGTACTAGTTAACAACAAGATAACTGTAGTGGTTCTAATATTTGGGGAAACCTGATACTGAGGTCTGCAGTCTGTGTTTCTCCTTCCCTTATTTATTATTAACCATAACAGCTTTTTTTTAAATTAAAAGAAATGGAAGTTACTCCAGTGAGCCCATTTAATTCATTAGGGAACCATATACACGGTTACACAATGGTTGATGTTAAAGGAATTTTCCAAGATTCATGGGCACTCAGCATGGCATGCTGTCTTGCCTACTCAGCATTAAGAATCCACATGCAAATAGTACCTGAAATTGCTCTAAATCACAATTTTTTACTGTTTTTGTCATCACACTCCTGGAAGTGCCCAAAGTGTTTTTTTTTTCCTGAACATTTTCTATACCTGCGCAGTCCTGCTACATTGCTTGTGTGCCATTTAAAGAGCAACTATCATGCTCTTTCACAAATTCCCCCCAGAGAAGTCTAAATAACCCTTCCCTGCCCCTAAATTGAATTAGATTTAAATTTCGTTTATGAAGGACCTTGATTTAGGAAGGGAAGGGATCGTAATTTTGCTCCATGGAGCTCCATTTCACTGATCCCTTCCACTTTCTTGTACATCTGAACTGTGCACTCCGCCCCAATCCGCCCCCGCACTACTTCGTTTTGTGACATGAGAGTACAGGGAGATCGGGGGCAAGCATCCATTGCATTGTATGGGGTTGCATTTAAAAATGTTAATTATGCAGTTTAGATGGCACGTTGGAATAAATCATGGCTACCGCTCAACTAACAAGGACCTTGTTAGTTAAGCGGTAGCCATGATTTATTCCGAATTGATATCTAAACTACACAATTTAAACTTTTAAATGCAGCCCCATACAATGCAATGGATGCTCGCCCCCACACTCCCTGTACTCTTATGTCACAAAAGGTAGTAGAACGGGGGCGGAGTGCACTATTCAGAGGTACAAGGAAGTGGAAGGGTTCAGCGAGATGGAGCTCCACGGAGCAAAATTACGATCCCTTCCCTTCCTAAATCGGGCCACTTCGTTAAAGAAATTTAAATCCATTTTGATTTTGGGGCAGGTAAGGGTTATTTGGGCTTCTTGGTGGGACTGGGTCTAAAGTTGTTCTTTAAGTAGGGACAGGATGCACTTCAGAAGCATGGCTGAGTGGACTTTACAGAACAAAAGCAGACGCCAGTGAGAAATATAATTCTGGCTCCATTGGACAACCCAAGTGACATTGGGGACATTAATGTTGGCATTTATGTATTTGATCCTTTCTGAGATGATCCATATCTCTCTGACTCTTTGGAGTGTGGCCGTTCTGATGGTGACGCTTTCGGATGCCAGCAATAATGATCCTCGAGCATATGGGAGCAAAGGATGTCTGGTTCACACAGAATGATACACCTGTTAAATATTTAATCAAAATATTGTACTACTACATGGATAACAATGTGTACAAACCGCAAAGCCAGTTGCTGGCGGGTGCAGGTGTATGTGTGTGTGTGGCGTAGCAGTAGCGTGGTTCTCGCATTGTTAAGAAATGCACACCATATTCCATGATGCAGGGTGGTCTCATTACAATAACCTACAAAGCCCTCATGTATGGCACATTCCTTTCAAGTCATGTTGAAAAAACATCCTTCAATACTTTTTGCCTGTTTTTCTGTTCCATGGGATTGGTGCGGGGATTGGGTTGTGGGTAGCTGGGAACGGAACCGCTTCACGGTACACAGTCATGCTTCTGTCTCTTTTGTGGACTTTATTGCACACCATGGGCAAGCAGCCCAATGAAACGTGCATCACATGATGCAGTGGTGGTTGTTATCCATATCCTGCATATAACAATAATATAAGTAAGGGAAATAGTAAGAAATATGGGACTATAGCCACCGCTAGTAATGTTATCCAAACCCTGGAAAACACTGGTGTACGACCGTTCCGTTGCAATGTTGCTATCACTCTGCATTGCCTTTTGCATGGCTTTTTGCCTGTGTTTTTGTTGTATTGCCCTGGTCTCCATTTTTCTTTAGATTTCGCCTGCCAATGTAAATTCTGTCTGGATAAGTTCTCAGCACAGGTTGCTATCCCATCCCTGTATACCGGTGCTTCTGCCACTGCAAAGTGTAGCTCTGATTTTTTTTTTTTAGTGGTGCGTATTGCGGTTACTATTCTCCCAGACTGCTGTAATTTGTGGCAGAAATAGAAACGCTAGGTTGCTAGTGCTGGCAGATGAGAAAAGGGGTGTCCCTGTACTGCTGAGGGTTACAGGAAACTGGTATCTATAGATGAGCACAAAGAACATGTCCGTAACTGCACAGCTGCTACAAACACTGAAACTTTCAAGTTTACCACAGCAGTGTGATCCCTGCTATGATGATGAGGTAGAGACGCACAATGCATTATGGTACGCTTCCTGACTGTAAACAAAAGCAGAAAACTGAAAAATAAAGAGGGTGGATTTAAGTGAGTTACTAAAAATAAGCTATCAGATTGCAATAAAAAATACAAATTCTGCAATCAGAAAGCATGTTGATTCAACTCATTTAGGCAGTCTTTGGATCTGTGGAACTTGGAAATTTACTTTAATATATCTGATGTTCTTGATCTGATGTTTCAGGAAGGATCTTTTGGTAAATGTTCAGTATGTCTAATGTTTGCTCCAAACATACAGTACAGTAGTTCTTCCTTTACTTCTGAAGTGCGTAACAAATGCCAGCTACTTATCACCTTGCAAACTGAGAATACCAAACTCAGCGAAGATCTTGGGCCCTGTCCAGACTAGTGCTTTGGTAACATTACTGGTGTCCTGTAACGTTACCACTTGCTCTAAAAACAGTTGCGTCCAGACCTGTATCGTTTTAAAAAGCGTTCTGTAAACTGTTTTTTAAAACCACCAAAGAACAGGTCTTTAGCACGGTTACTGAAATGTTACCTGATTTTTCTTCATTCGGAGGAGTAGTGCGGACGGATGGACGAAGTGTTTTCTGTAAAAATGTGTCCTCCAGCGATCCACAATGCACTGCTTTCCTTCCCAGAGCATAGTGCGGTATTGTGGCATGTGCACCTACCAGGAAGTACACGCAGTGTCAACAGTGCTGAGCGGGAAAGTTTAAATACCCTTCTCTGTGCAGTTCAGTAGCACTACACTGCATCATGCGTGATCATAGCGCAAGTTGGCCTGAAGAAGCCACTAAACCCCTACTTGATTTTTGGTCACAGGAGTGTGTACAAGAGGAGTTAAATAATTTCAGGAGAAATACAGTAGTATACCAGAAGGTGGCTGAGTATTTATTTGAAAATGGAATTGAGCGGTCAGCCAAACAGTGTTGAGATAAAATAAAGCAGGTAAAGGTCAGGTAACATAAGGTGAAGGACAGCAATGGCCAATCTGGCAGTCGTCGGGTTGTATGTCCATTTTTTGACCAGCTTGATCATATAATGGGCACAAAACCCACATCTGATCCACTGCATGTCCTTGAAAGCAGTGAACTTGGAAAAGAGGTTGACCCTCCTGACCCTGAACTTGATGTAGATGACTACCCTGTCACTGAGCTTCCAGAATCAGGTGTGTTGCCATTTGCTCCATTATGTATGCCTTCCAACCCCCTTCCCCCAAACACAGTATACCAACTCAGCATGTGCTAACCTTATTTATTGCAGATGTTGATTAGGCAGCCGAGTCATCCGTCAGCTTAGATAGTGAGTTTGCTGGTGAAGGCACATCAAGCCCATGTGGAACATCTGGCAGCAGCACTGCATCCTCTGATGTGAATGCTGCTCGGTACAAGTGGACATCCAACAGTGAACCACTATGCAACCTCAGAAAGAAGAAGAGGGTCAGTCGGATGCAGGAGCTTGCAGAAGTAGTCTTCGAGCCCACTAGGAAAATGCTGATGGAGCAACATAAGGAGTTGATGGCCATGGAGAGAGAGAGGGTCAGGGAGGAGAGGGAGATGGAAGAAAGGTTCCATAGGCAGGAGGCAGAGCAGAATGCAGAGTTTTTCAGAAATATGTTAGCGCTACTGTCTGGCCATTATCGTCCTCCTATTGTGGCAGCACAAAATACACAAACATGTGCACCTTCACAGGTTGAAACTACTGCAAGTCATAACCATGAACCTGGAATAACAGGTGGTATTGCTCCCGCTCCACAGTGTGGTGGCAGTGCATTGTCCTTTTCTTATGCAGCAACTGGAACAGTACCCACTTTTGGTAATCTCACCCCATTATCGTCAGCACAGGCATCACCGAGTACTACTCCCATGCAGGTGGTCAGTACTGCATCACTGAACAACCTGAATGCTGCTGGTGTAGTGGCTTCACGTGTTGGACAAGCTGCCAATATATGTGATGCTATGTCACAATCTACACACAGTGACATGGGACAACATTACAGCAGTAACCATGATCATACTGGTACTTTTTTCCATGGCGGTTTCACACAGGCCTTAATGGATGATGATGTTACTTGGACAACCTTGTAGGTATGGGTATCTGTCAGTAAATTGATAAGGTTCTGACCACATGTGTGTCTCTGACTGCATGATGAGTGATATACATCACCTTCTTGTTCTGGCAGTAATGACAAGTACTGCTCTTGAGCAATCAGTCAGAATACATGGCTAACTTTCTACTGTTAATGCTAGTTACTGTGTTACTGCTGTGTGGTGTTGTCATTGCAGCACTGCAGTAATAATAATATATAGGTGTTATCTATGGTTTTAATACATATTGTGCAGTGCACAACAGAACCATGAGTTTTGTATTCAAAAGTTTAGCGTTTAAACTACATTTTAACAGTTATGCTGTTGTACAGCACAGGTTATTAAAATGCTTAATTAGCAATCCCAGTGTTAAAAACACTACAGTTTTAGGGCATAGTTGTTGTGTTAAGGTTACATACATTTCAAATGCATTTTTAAAAGTCATGCAACAACATATTAACTGCTGAAACAATTATTTTTCCTATTAACTTTAGAAGTTTTAACTAACTATATACATGTTATTACAAATGCGTTCGTTTTCCTGTTTCTCTCTGAGTAGTTTCTCATGATAGTTGTAATAAAGAAGCATGTTAACATCTACAGCTTGTTCTGCTTTAACTTCACAAATATATATCATGTACCACTTGTATGCTGAGCTGCTTAGTGGATCACAGATACAACTGCCAGTACTGTCACACACATTAATGGTTGTTGACATATTCTGCTAGTGCATCCCGTATATTAGTGGCCTGGCGATTCATGGCTGCCACAGATAATTCACCTGGGGGAGGACAGTCTTGGTCAGCTGGTTGAGGGAACTGGTGGCTCTCGACTTCTGAGACCCAACTTGCCAGAAAGGCCTCTGACTTTTCCTTGCAAAGGTTGTGCAGTGCACAGCAGGCTCCTATCACAAAAGGGACATTCTGAATGGCATATTCATTTCTCTTCAGTAGACATCTCCAACGGCCTTTCAATCTGCCGAAGGCACATTCCACTACCATTCGGGCCCTGCTCAGACGGTAGTTAAAATTACGGGGAAGGTAATTTCCAAAATCAGAATAGGGCTTCAAGCCAAGGCAGAAAAGGATAGGCTGGGTCTCCCAATATCACAACTGGTACACTGACCCCGTTGATGTCTCGAGGCATAGAAGGGAACAGCTGACCACTCTGTCCCAGCTTGTATAATTTACTATTCCTGAGGACCTGAGCATCGTGAACCTTGCCAGGCCATCCAACATTAATGTCCAGAAAACAAAATTTATGGTCAACCAGAACCTACATCACTGCAGAATAGTAGGATTTCCTGTTGTAGAATTCACAGGCATTACCAGGAAGTGACAGAATTGGGAAGTGGGTCCCATCAATTGCCCCCCCTCACAACTGGGGAAACCCCACTCACTCTCGAACCCCTGTATGATGTCTGGCACATTATGTATTCGGATCACCTTGGGTAGTATGACACAGACAATGGCCTTGCACACATTGATTACTATCTCACCGACAGTAGATCTGCCAACCCCGAACAGATGCCCAAGGGTTCGATATTCCACATTGGTGGCAAGGCACCACAAGGTAATGGCAACCTGTCACTGCATTTCAGCAGCCTTGCGCAGTACTGTGTCAGATCGCTTTATGTGTGGGCTCAGTTCTGTGCACAAAGCTGTAAAAGTCAGTTTAGACATGCGGAAATTACGGAGCCGTTGCTCATCAGTCCAAGAAGAAAGCACTATCTGCTCCCACCAGTCAGTGGACCTTGGATGTTTCCACACTACTCTGTCAACTGTCGCAGTGTTCAGTGTTATTGAGAGAAGCAGGTCGCTCACAGCAGCAATAGTATGCTGCTGCATCTGTTGAAATTTATGTGCCTGCAAGTGGCGTGCTTTGCGGCGATGTTGTCTCTCCCTTATCAGTACCTGCCGCTTCATGAACCAGCTATTCAGGCAGAGCAAAACAGCAGTGTTTAAATCAGGTACCTCCATATCAGTGGTCTGTTTACATGGAGACGCCGCAATGCCTTATGGAACCGTGCATCGCAGCGTGTACTGCAGTGCTGATTGCTGGGATATGGGTGGCCTCCAGAAGACTGCAACGCTTTTCAAAACGTTACCAGAAAATGGAGAAAGAACACCAATGTGGATGCAGAGTAACGGTTTAAAAACCAATTCAGCTATTCATTGTGGATGCACAGAAACGGGTTGAATGGTAACATTTAAAAAAACATTTTTGTAGCTCATTGCTAGTCTGGACAGGGCCTTAAACAAGCCAATGAAATTGTTAAAATACAGCAATTTGTGAACTCAGTGAATTCTGAGGAGTCGTATATAAATGCTACTAACATTATACAAAGGAAAAAAAACTAGGGGTGACATAGAGGATAGTTCGGATTCTATTGACTTAGAAAGACACCAAAAAAAGGGCAGGGAAGAGGGTCCATCCCAAGAAAATGCTTGGACAAAGGTTACATATAGAAAAAAAAACATGTAGTAAAAAAAAAAAACTCTCCCATGCAGACCGCCACACGTTTAACCAATCAGGAAACCACTTTTGAGAATCCTGTGGCATCTTCCTTACCCAAAAGGCTAGTCATAGGGGATTCTATTATTAGACTGACAGACGGTCATGTATGTTAAAATGGGAAAGAAACTACTACAGTGTCATGTCTTCCTGGTACAAAAATCCAGGACATAGCTGATGTTCTGGAAAACATTAATCTATCAGATAAATCTGTCATTATCCTTCAGGCTGGTAAAACCAATGTAGGAAATATGCATGAGAAAGATATTTGCACAGAACTCTTAGAACTAGGGAATAAAATGAAACATCCCAAAAGCTCATCCCAAAAAAATCAATCCATTCAAAGGATAAACACAAGAATTCAAAATTGGTGTAGCAATAGTGGCCTAACTTTCATCGAAAATTGGGAACTGTTTTATAAAGAAAAATGAGCTAATTTCAAAAGACGGGTTGCATCCTAACAAAAGTGGGGCAAGGTTATTAGTAGAAAATGTGGAGGAAACTCTGAATATTCTCAGCATAAACTGACTAACTGAGAACACAAATAAAAAAGATACTGCAAGGAAAACAATAAAACCCCAAAACCCTACCCCCAAAAAAACATCAAATCTAAGAGTGAATCACAGTCTTATCATTTAATGCTAGAAGTATTAGCAACAAACTTGATGAATTACATGCATTAATAACTGTTATAAAATGGGCAAACAAATCTCTGAATCCCAATTGGCTAAAACTCATTTTTAGCCATGTTCTTATACCGGCATAACCTGCCAACCAGCACTGCTTCTGCCAAGGAAAACGGAGCACACAGAGAAATCCATGCATGCTACCGCTCTCCCACTTCTCAGCTAGTATCCCACAGAATGACAACAGCTACATTGGGAGAGCGGTGGCACAACACCAGCACAGAAACCACAAATATACCACTCTCTATAACTAAGGCCAGCCGTCCTGCACAACCCTACACTTTAAATGCTTTAAATATTATGTTTTTTTTTCCTTTACTCACTAGCTGACCTTCCGTTTCCTCATTACAGTGCCAGGTGCCACTACAGAAAACTCCGGCAACTAGAGCTTCTGCCATCTATGGCCTCCATCCCCAACCCCCATTCTCATTTAAATCCAAGCTGGTTACAGGATGAAACTGCACCCCATTTATCTCTCATCGCAAAATGGTAAAGAGTTTCATTTTTTTCCTCTGTTAGTGTTAAACCATTGACAATGGCAAAGCAGGAAACAACTGTCTATGGCAGCCACTGACGGACATGTTCACTCCCACTCAACCCATCCCAAATGAAATTAATGAAACCAGATGGAAAATTACCAAACAACAAAAGAAAAGAAAAACAGAAAAGAAATGGTTTCTGTACGTGGGAGTGCCAAGAAACTTCTTAATGAATATGTTACCACATATGACACATGCTCGCTCCTACACCCTTGCTTCCACTGGCCATAACTCAAACTGAGTGGGCAAGCAAAGAGAAAGTGAACAAAAATCAAAACAAAAACCTTGGTTTTGAGTGTTTGTGTGGGTGGCTGTCTGATGACTGCAGACACACATACACACCAATGCCCTCTGGTGACTTTCAATGAGAGAATCCCATTCAAAGACAACGACAAGACTATTTTTTTAGTTTTTACTCATATGATCACATTCTTACTATTTTTATGCACATTTTCTATGTGCATTTTTTTAAATTAACTTCTTGATGGGGGACCCATTTTATAAGCACAATAAGACACTCGGAGGTGTGGGTTATGGCCTGATAAGAGCACTTCCCAGGTGTTAAAGGCACTTGATGCAAGCACCTCGTGCCTCATAATGCACCTGGGGCATGCTGTTATCAGGCCATAACCCACACCTCGTTGTGTCTTATTGCTGGCATAATCCTATTGACATAATTTCGATAAGTGAAACCTGGTGGACTGACAAATGTGAACTATAGGGAGCAAAACTGGTTGGCTACACACTTTATACTCATAATAGGCTTAATAAAAAGGGTGGGGGAGTTGCTATGTATGTAAAAAACACCATAAATTCAATAGCTATTTCCCATAAAATAAGGTCCCTTATGTAACTCTGAATCTTTAGGGATAAGAATATGTGGGAAAAGTTCACAGTCCATTATAATAGGCACTATATACCATCCCCCCACATCTATGATAGCGGTTACAGAAAGCATTATAAAAGAAATAGAAACAGCTGGAGAATTATCCAAACTAGTGGTACTAGGTGATTTAAATATGCCTGATATTGACTGGCAAAAAAATCAAGCAACTGGATCCTCCGCAAAAAGATTTCTAGTCTGCTGTAATGAAAATAATTCAACGCAACATATGAATTCATCAACTGGAGGGCACAATACATTAGATCTAGTCCTACGTTCTAAACAATTACAAATAGAGGATTGCAAAACAAGCTCTCCAGTTGGTAATAGCAACCATGATTCAATAACATTTGCAGTAAAATATGAATATGTTGCACTACATGGACACAGAGAAATATTCTTCTATGATAAGGCTGATGTTAAAAAAAATGCAACAATGTTTGGAACAATTAGATTGGGCATCATTAGTTAGCCCGTCAGCACAGCGGTTGGATTTCTGCTTGCGATGCCGGTGACCCAGGTTCAGGAATGGATCCAGGTCATTGGATGGGCCGGCTGGGGGGAGAAGGATGGAGCATCCCAAGGACTGCTCTCCTTCTCTGGAGGAAGGTAAGGTGAATGTCTGGTGATTGATGGACCCCTGGCTGAGGCTGGAGACACTGCAGTGACTGGAATTAGAGAGTAATCCGGGAGTGGGGCAGATGCAGAATGTCATTGCACGTCCCCACCCCCCCGAGAAACAACATACAAAATTCTTCCTGCTGATAGCCCTAGTTGACGCCTGCCTCGGCCTTGATTAGCCCCCAGAACCAGCCCTCATACCTAGTCCCATTGTGTGACACTATAAGAGGGGTCAGGGCTGCAACCCCACCCTGGTGGGCAAGCCAGTAGGTATCTGAGGGTCACGGTCCCATATGGAGGTGGAGGCTGGGGTCTGTGACCAGGCAGAGGTACCGGACTGTCAGCAATGGGGGGAAGTATACTGAATAAATAAAAAAAAGATTGGGCATCCTTGCTTGATAATAAATATGTGGATCAGATGTGGGATATAATTAAAAACATTATTTTAGGTCTAAGCAACAGTATATCCCGCAAACAAAAAAGAATAGGAACAATGCTACATGCCCTATGTGACTTACCAAGCAAATAAAAAACTAATCAAAAAGAAAAATAGATGTTATAAAATACACCTAAAAAACAACAAAGTGGCAACACTGAGTTCTTTAGAAATTGCACAAAGAGCTTGTAAAAAAGAAATTAGAAAAGAAAAAAAGAGGCAAACTTAAAATTAACTAAGAACGCCCAAAAAGATAATTATAAAGCTTTTTATGTGTACATTAATTCCCTTAAGAAACCACAAAGTAAAGTGGGACCACTTATACATGAACACAACACTATATCTGCCAATGGTGAAATGGCATCCATCTTCAATAATTATTTCTGTGAGGTATATGGACCCAAAATTCCAACAGCTTATGATACAAATAGCCCGAATAAAAATCAAATTGAATTTGAACTTGATGACATGAGGCAATGCATCTGTAAACTGAAACTGAATGCATCACCAGACCTAGATAGAGTCTCTTTTCAGATGTTACAAATTATGTTAGATCAAATAATATAGCCACTTAAAATATTATTCAAGACATCTATGAATACAGGAAAAATACCATCAGACTGGAAGATGGCACATGTGGTGCCTATATATAAGAAGGGGTAAAAATTACCATCCAGTCAGTCTGACCAGTGTTGTCTGCAAAATATTAGAAGGCTTGATTAAGGATGAGTTGACATCATTAATTGATTCAAAGGGTCTAGATCAGCATGATTTTAAGAAAGGCAGGAGTTGCACAACTAACCTGCTCTATTTCTACGAAAATATAAGCAAGACACTAGATAAGGGGGGACCATGCAATGTATTTTTTTTTGGATTTCAGGAAAGCATTTGATTTGACCCCTCACTGGGCTTTGATTGGGAAATTAAGGTCACTCCAAACTGATAATGTCATAATAAATTGGGTCGACGAATGGCTGAATAATTGGAAACAAAAAGTTTTAATAAATGGTCACCTGTCAGACCCTGGGGAGGTGGCTAGTGGTGTCCCTCAGAGATATGTGTTGGGCCGTGTTCTATTCCATATCTTTATTTCAGATCTTACAAAGAATCTTAACTGCTGGGTGATGAAATATGCCAATGACACAGACTGGTGGCCCTTGTAATACAGAACAAGAAATAAGCAATTTACAGCAGGACCTCCATAGTGTGTCAGCATGGGCGAAACAAATGAATATGTTATTCAACCTGGAAAAATGCAGAGTAATGCATATAGGCAGAGTAAATACAAAAGCCAAATATTCTTTACGTGGAACAATTTTATCAACTTGTTCCACCAAAAAAGACCTAGGGTTTCTTGTATCTGAAACATTTGGTACAGATGAACAAACAGAAGTGGCCGTAAAGAGATGCAACAATATTATATGGCGAATAAAAAGGAACAAAACTACTAGAAATTGCTCTGTGATGATCCATTATACCGAGCCTATGATTGTCCCCAGCTTGAGTATGCATCCCAAATCTGGTTCCCACTGAGTAAAACAGAAAGAGATAAAATTGAAAGAGTGCAAAAGAAATATACTAAATGCATTGCGGGTTTGGAAGAGATGGAATATGAGAAAAGGTTACAAGAACTAAACCTGATGTCCATAGAAACAAGGAGGATACACCCCGACCTTCTTTTTTTTATTATTTTTTTTGTTAACCGGGTTAAGATATGAGCCAAGGCCCTTTTTCATATGCAACCCGAGACTGTGATACAGTCACAAGATGTTAGTTCAAAAAACAAGATAACTTTTACATTCACTTAATACAAACAATACAAATTTATCACATGTTAAACATACAATAATAATACAATCATTTAAAATAGCAGTGACATTGCAAACTATTCACAAAGTGATGTTTCAATTTCTTTTTCAATAAATTATGGCTACTCAATGTCCTAATTTCATTTGGAAGATTATTCCAGTGTTTAGGTGCTTGTATTGAAAAAGCGTGAGCACCCATTTTAGTTTTAGTTATTTTCATATTTAAACAATGAATATAATGTGATCTCAAATTTCTAGAAACTTCCTTAAGAGATATCAAAGGATATAAAGGGGAAAAATGATTCTGTCTCAATACGTTATCTGCTATACAACAAAGAGAATAAATAGAATTTAGATTTGGTGGTAAAAGCCCAGAAACTTGATACAAAGTACAATGATGAGTACGATAAGGTAACTTATACACAAATCTGCATATACTATGAAATGTCATTCTAAGATTATTTAACACTTGTTTAGACAAAGTTGTAAACAAAAATGAATTATGATTCAATTGTGAAAGTAATATACTTTGAGCTATTTTTTCCTCGCTTGTAAAGTTAACACATTCAGAAGTCTAAATAATACTCCTAATTTTTGATTTACTGATTTAGTCAAATTCAATATATGATTTGAAAAAGATAAATTTGAGTCCAAATTCAATCCCAAATACCTGAAACATTGCACTTGCTCCAAATTAATTCCATTTTTACCAAAGATTTTCAATTCCCTTAATTTGTCCAACTTTGGTTTAGAAGCAAACATCATACTCTTAGTTTTTGAAGTATTCAATGATAACTTTAATTCTAATAGACAGTTTTCTAGGTTCTGAAAATCGCTAGTTAGATCTTGAGCTATTTTATCTAAAGAAATAGAACTTTTATATAAGAGGATATCATCTGCATATAAAATTGTTTTAGTCCTATATAATTTACTTGGTATAATATCCCCAAAAATGGAAAACAAAAGGGGTCCCAAGATTAATCCTTTGGGTACTCCCTTTTCCAAGTACACTGACACTGAACCCTCATAGAAAACTTTTAGTTCCCTGCCTGATAGATAATTCTCCACCCATTCTAATGACAGTCTACATAATCCCATGACAGCTAGGCTCCCGAGCAGCAGGCGATGGTCAACAAGGTCAAATGCCTTTGACAGGTCCACAAAAACAGCACCAGTGAGCTCACCCATCTCCATAGCCTCACTAATGTGATTTGTGAACCTGGCCAAGGCAGTGCCAGTGCTATGAAATTGCCTAAAGCCATGCTGCTCAGGAGCCCGAAGCCCACTCAGTTGCAGATAATTTCTAATTTGTCCATCACATATTTTTTTCCAAGATTTTACCTAGGGGATGGAGAAGAGAAATTGGGTGATAATTTCCCAAGTCTTTAAGACCCCCCTTATAAATTGGTCTTATTATATTTTTTTTCATTGTTGAGGAAAAATACCTGTTACTAAAGACAGATTGAATAATTTTGTCGAGGACATATGAATATATGAAGCTATTAGCTTCAAAAACCTTGGTTGGATATCATCAATTCCAACATTTTTCAAAGGAATTAGCTTCAACAGTTTCAGAACCTGATTAGAATTTATTTCTGTAAAGTGAAATATTGAACCATTTTGAGAATCTATGGTTATGTTCTTTAGATCTTGATCTTCCTTATCTACACTATATTTTTTCATATCCAAAAATTTTTGTAAAAATGCTGTACTTGTCTCTTGTGGATCTTTTATAATAATTCCATCAACAAGAAACTCTTTAGATTGTTCATTTATAGGAGGAGCCACTAAGGATTTAATCGAGGACCAACATTTTTTTGGATTTGATAAATTTGAATCTTGTTGTTTTGCATAATATTCTGATTTGCATAACCTTAATTTTATCTTGCATTCATTTCTAAGTTTCCGGTACTTTTGAAAATCTCCTTTATTTTTATTCGGACAAAAATGTTTCCATGCTTGACCCCTTTGCTTCATCAATTTGAACATCTCCAGAGTGATACATTTATTCACTGTTCCCCTTACTATCTTTGTTAATATTGGATAATATTTATTTTGTAACACGAAAATTTGTGTTGTAAAATAATCAACTGCTGACTCTACACAAGGTATTACATCCAGGTATGACCAATCAACTACTCTTAAATCAGCCAATAATCTATCGTCTAAGTCTTCAGAATACTTTCTGTAAGTAATCAGCCGAGGGGGAGGATTAATTCTTTTGATTTCCAAGTGCAATATATTACCTGATGGTCACTGATAACATCTGGTAAAACTCCAATCTTTTTTATTTTAGTTTGATTATTCATCAAAATCCAATCCAAAATTATATGATTATTTGTCTTCAAATTCATACGTGTAAAAGTTTGAATCAACTGATACAATCCTGCATTTAACAGAGATTCAGTATTAGAAGCAACACTAGAATCCCAGTGCATATTAAAATCACCCAAAACTAAAAAGTCACCACTAAATTGGTAATTAGAAACAAATTGTAGAAAACCATCAAGACCTTTATGTGCAAACTTTGGTGGATTGAAAACAGTGCAATGCTTGAGCTTATAATTATCCCCTTGCTTTATCTCAATCAATAGCCATTCACAATCTGAAGGGAAAGCAACATTAAACTCCAATTTAGACACAGTTAATTCTTGTTTATAGTAAATTAGTATACCTCACCCTTTTTTTACCAATCTGATCCATCCTTATTATTGTATAACCATCAAGAGCCAAGACACCATTAGTTACTGAAGGTTTTAACAAGGTTTCTGTTAAACTCAAAACACCAGGTTCATATTTTGAAACCCAAGCCTCAAGTTCATGTTTTTTGGGAAACAGGCTACGAATATTTAAATGTGCCACTCTTAGGCCCCTTTCCCCCAGATTAAGTGATCACTATACGGATACAAATTTAAGGGGCCTGGGTTTGTTTCTATATCCCCAGATAGAGTTAATAATAACCCAATAAAAAATGATAATACAATATTAGGTCTAAATTTAAAGACTAATACACTATAAACCCCAATTCTATTTTGTGATTTTTTTATTTAACATCCCTACCACTTCAAATTTAAACAGCTTGTCTCATGTGGATTCAGAAAGTAAGTTTGAATATCTAAAGTTCTTTTCAGATCTACCTTGTTCAAACTAACCCACGGCATCATTTACGAAAATCCAAAAATTGAATCCATAAACACCAAGCCCAATAAACAACCCACCACTATTAAACACTTTTGCAATTTCATGATTAATTACTTATCAACGTTTCTAGCACTTATTTATGCAAAATTTAAAAGCTACTCTACAATTACAGAGACTAGTTACCTTCTTTACTTCCTTATTTGTCCCTGTTTGGGACAAGTGAACTCTAGTAAGGCTGAAATGGATGAAAAGTTACAGAATCTTCTTATTTGGTCAATTTATTTTCTCTACTGAGTGACGCTCGCTCCACTCATGCTTGCGCTCTCGCACTTGCAAGCAGCTTGAATTTAAATCCCTGTTTGAAGGCACTCAGCTACTAGCCTGCCCCCGAGCCCCCAAGTCAGCTGAGCACAGTTTCTAACTTGCACAAAAGAGGGTAATTAAGCAGGGAAAACACTGAGCAGTTCTGTTTAAGATATTAAAGCAACAGTTCTGTAATGGGTTCACAGTCAGTAGTTAGACACAGCGTTCTCCACTCACTCAGCAGCAGCTCAGACCACCTCAGCATGCTGTTTCAGCATACGAGGGCAACTACGCAGGATATTCTAATGCTTGTGAGCAGCTCAAATTTAAATTCTTGTTTGAAGGCACTCAGCTACTGGCCTGCCCCCAAGCCCCCAGGTCAGCTGAACACAGTTTGGAACTTGCACAAAACAGGGTAATTAAGCAGGGAAAACACTGAGCAGTTCTGTTTAAGATAATAAAGCAAGAGTTCTGTAATGCGTTCAGTCAGTAGTTAGATTCAGCATTCTCCACTCAGTCAGCAGCAGAGCAGCTCAGACCTCCTCAGTGCAATGTTTCAGTATACGAAGGCAACTGAGCATATTTATGTATGATGTAATGCAGAATCCCACTTTATTATGTAATCTAGGCATTTCATTTAAACAGGACACCAAACTTACTAGAGGCCACCCATTACAAAAAAGAGGAGATAGATTTAGATATAATCAAAGAAAATACTTTTATACATCAAGGATTGTAAATCCGTGGAACTCCTTACCTGAAGATATAATACTGAGTAGGAATAAAAAGGAATTCAAATATAGATTGGATAAATATATATCATCTGGAGTAGCTATAAATTATTTTCATTACACCCATTGGAGCAACTATGGGTACTGCTTGCTAGCTCCATACAAACTTCAGTATGAACCTCAGTATGAACCTCAGATGGACTGGGCAAGGACCATTTGGGCAGACTTGGGGGGCCAAGTGGCTCTTTTCTCTCATCACATTCTGTTTCTGTGTTTCAGTTCTGGTACCCATATCTCGAAAAGGAAAATGCCATGACTGAAAAAGTCCAAACGAGATTAACAAAGGTAGTTAAAGACTTGAAGAACATGAGCACTAAGGACCAACTGGCAGAACTGAGTGTCTTTCTATCTGAAAAGAGAAGACACAAGGCAGACACGTACTGTAGAAACATAAAATTTGATAGCAGATAACGGCCGCTTGGGCCACGAAGTCTGACCATTTGTCCCAGCCTATACTGTCACTGCAGACCCTATTTGATCTCCAGCTCCCTGCTTCCTAGCTAAGATTCCCTTGTATCTATCCCATACATGCTTGAAGCCCATCACTATCTTCACCCCTTCCACCACCTCTGCTGGAAGACTGTTCCAGGTATCCAACACTCTTTCCATGAAGAAGTACTTCTTTACATCCCTCCTAGATCCCCCCTTCCAGATTTATTGCATGCCCCCTTCTTCTCATGCATCATTTTCTCTGTTCTCTAAAAAAATATTCTCCTCCTGTACCTTATTCAAACCCATGAGGTACTTGTTGGTCTTATCATGCCCCCCCTCCTCTTTTCCAAGGTATACATACTGTGGTTTTTCCCTGCACCATTTTAGTTGCATTCCTCTGGACAGCTTCTACCCTGTCTGTCCTTCCTGAGATGTCTCCAGTACTGAACACAGTACTATATGTTGGGTCTCACCAGTGATCTATACAGTGGCAACACCACCTCCCTCCTTCTGCTGGTGATACTCCATAAGTAATTCAGCATCCCAAGGGCCCTACCTACCTACTGCCTTGTTGCACTGTCCCACCACCTTGAGGTCATTAGATATGACCACTCCAAGGTCCCTTTCCTGTTTGGTGACCATCAATACCTCTTCTCCCATTTTGTACTCTGCCTCTGAATTTCTGTGCCCTAAGTGCATGATTTTGCACTTTTTCGCATTGAAACCTAGTTGCTATGCCCTCAACCACTTTACGTTTTCTCAGGCCTCTGAACATTCTTTTCACTCCCTCTGCAGTATCTACTCTATTGCAGATGTTGTGTCATCTGATGAGGTATACCGTCCCTTCCGGCTCATCTGCAATGTCACTCATAAAGACATTAAAGGTGACTGGTCCCAGTTCTGAGTCATGAGACATCCCACTGGCCCCACTCCCTTACCTGAAGCGAACTCTGCTTACCACCACCTTCTGTTGCCTATCCATTAATGAATTTCTCACCCAGTTTACCACCTTAGGACCCACTCCTAAGCTGCGCAGTTTCCTTCTGAGTATCCTATGCAATAAGGTGTTGAATGGCTTATTAAAATCTAAGTGGACCACATCCATTGTTCCACCCTAATCTATTTCCCAAGTCAGCCAGTCAAAGACATCAGTCAAATTTGTTTGACATGACTCCCCCTTCTCCCCTTCCATGAATCCTTGCTGCCTTGGGTCTTGTAACCCACTGGATTCAAGACGTTCCACAATCCTTTTCTTTAGCAGTGACTCTATTAACTTCCCCCACCACTGATGTTGGACTGGCACGCCTATGGTTGCCAGCCTCTTCCTTGCTACCACTTTTATGAAGTGGGACTACATCTGCCCTCCTCCAGTCCCACAGAACCACTCTTGTTTATAGTGAGTTGTTGAATATGGCTGTCAGAGGTGCAACCAGTACTTCCATGAGCTCCCTCAATACCCTTGAGTGTATCCAATCTGGCAATACCCTTGAGTGTATCCAATCTGGCCCCATAGCTTTGTTCACTTTCGATTTGTAAGTCCCTTCAGGACTCTCCTCTGCAAATGGACTTGTGTCTACCTCCCTCCACCTTAGCGCTCCTGTTTTTATGTGGCCCATCCCTTTCCTCTGTGAAGACTGAAAAAATGTATTTCTTCAGGACATCTGCTTTTTTCTGATCCTCCTCTGCATAGTCCCCTAATTTTTTCTTAACCTTACTGTCCCTCACCTAGTCTTCCTCTTTTTACTTATGTACCTAAAGAAGATCTTGTCCCCTCCAGTTACCCTTTGAGCTATTCTTTCTCCAGTTTGTGCATTTCACTCTTCACCTCTTTCCCTGTTTCCATCTGCTTCTTCTGATACACCTCCCCGTCCTCTTCCCTCTGCATCTCTTTGGTACCAGGTGAACATGTCGCTGTAATAACAGTGTGGTATTAACCGTGCTGTCAGAACAGTGACTACATTGACAGCAACCAGGGTAGAATAGCATTAGGGAGTTACTGCTACCCCGGTTGCTGTCCCCTGCAAAGAGGGAGCAATCAATTTGCTCTGTGTGTGGTGCCTGGTTGAGCCGCTTCTGTGGTGAAGTGTTTAGGATACCAACTCATGGTAGGTTAGGTGACCTGGGACCATAGTTTTGTCTCCCCTTCCCCCAGGTCTTCTGGTGTTGTGTCTTTTTTTTAATTAAAAAAACGTATTTCCCCCCTCCCAAGTTTCTTCCTATCCTTGAAGTCCATACACCCTCGGAGTTAGTTATTTTAAGTCTGAGGTGTGTGTGTGTGGGGGGGGCCAGGGTGCTTAACCCCCTGCAAAACACAAAAAGCCCCATTGTTTTCAATGGGGTGCGCTGTTTTTAGTAAGGTTGGTGTTTTAACCAACCTTATTTTTGTGGACGGCATTTTGCCTGCAGCATTTATTGCTGTGCTGTTTTTGTATTCGACAATATGACCCTGTGCCCATCTCTTTATATCACATGAATGCTACCCTTTCAAATATCTGAAAGAGATACCACCATCTGATCAAACACATCCCTTTATAGTATCCAAAGATAAGAGAAGAAGAGGGCACACAATGCCACTATAAAGATTAAATTCCAAGAAAAGTATGAGGAAAAAATATTTCCTGAAACAAGTGAAGAATATGTTGAACAGACTCTCAGAACATGTGGTATCAACTGACATTGTAACTAATTTTAAATTCAGACTTGTTAGGTACCATACTTTAAGGACAATGGGGTAACTCTGTATTCCCACTGGGCTGGTGTGGGACAGGACTTACTAGGCCTGTGGTCTTTTCTATTCCCTAAAATCTATGCTCGTATGCTTTTGGAATATGACTGTGTGAAAACAGTGGTGTAAACATCTGGTAAATTGTACTGTATTGTATTTAAAGGATAATATGAGAGTGGATTCCCTATATGAAGTAATGATTACTGGTTAGCATTTTTTTTCTATGGGCTGAACCAGTTGATATTTGCCATAATAACTAGCTGGTTATTATGGCATTCATGCACAATGTCCTTCAAAATGTGAGCTCCCTCATTGGATCTCCTTCTGTACGTG
Source organism: Neoceratodus forsteri (assembly GCA_016271365.2). Lineage (NCBI taxonomy): Eukaryota > Metazoa > Chordata > Ceratodontiformes > Ceratodontidae > Neoceratodus > Neoceratodus forsteri. Next base: position 49,388,094 of record JADMNL010000027.1, read on the forward strand.
GGTGGGCTTAACAGTTTTGTAAACATGGTAGCTCTGTGTCTAGCTATTTGAGGAACCACCACAACAATCGCAAATTTTCCTTGTTTTTAGTTCTTTTTTCAAGTCTATCTGGTCGATCCCACATTAAAAAAAACTCTATCAAGTTGACCCTGCTCCTCGTCCACTTCGGGAAATGGCCATGGCTTCACTATCACCACTACAACTATCTGGTTGATCCTGCTCCTCGTCCACCTCGGAAGTGAGCACAGCTTCACTGGCACCTAGCACGACCGAGGTTCAGGAGAACAAACTGTAAGTCTAATAAAAAAAAAACGCAATGAGTTCAAAGTAAAAAAAAAATGAACAAGAGCCAGCCCGCTGGCACAGAGGCATGTCTGTGATGCTGATCACCCGGGTTTGGGAATGGATCCAGGAGTCTGAGGACCAGCTGGGGGGAGTAGGATAGAGCATCCACTGGACTGCTCTCCTACTCTGGAGGGAGGTGGGGTAGGGTGTCCGACACACTATGGACCCCCAGTGGAGGCCAGGAGTATCACAGCAGTCGGCACCAACATGCACAGGGGAAGAGCGGACACGGGCTGTCATTGAACATCCCCACCCCTGAGGAAACTACAGCAGAAAAAAATGCTGGCCCCCACTAATGAGCCAGCTCTGGTGCCATCCCCTCTGGCCACGTTAGTTCCACTGTTGGTGGCCCCATCTGGGGGGGGGGCATCCCTAAATATGAGGGAACAGTTTGCCGGAGCCTGGTGAGCCCATTCATGGGGCTAGGAGATGCCTGTCAAAAAAACAAAAAAACCAAAAATACTCAGAGGCCCAGATATTCAAACTGTGCCAGGCTGTGGCGCAAGCCTGGGCGCAGTGCAACTTGGCCGTACAGTGGCGTTGACTGGGCGATATTCAACGGAGCTGCACCATGGCTCAGCATCGTTGAATATTGCACCCTGGCCACCCGCAGTGCTCATGGCGCAGTGGCACTGCGCCAGCGCCCAGTGGCCAAAAGTGGAGCATGGATGCGCCAGCACAAGTTCCATTGCCAAGGCACAGCAACCCACGATATTCAAAAGTTGACATGCAAATGGGGCCATAATGCATGGGCATGGTGCCATTTGCATCATTATGGCTCCATTGCATGCAGGTGCGTGATCCCTGACGACTTGCGCCTGGCGCCCTGCCAGGCAGCAACCATCCGAGACCGACGCCCCCTGCAGCGTGGCAATGTACCCCACAGCCTGATCGTGGGCATTTGTAAAATAAAAAAGATCCCAATATCCCTGGTGATCCAGTGGACCACTGCCTGCCCAATCGCGGGCTTAAGTGAAATGAAGAAACCTATTTCCCTGGTGGTCCAGTGGACCACTGACAGCCCATTCATGGGCTTAAGTAAAAAATGAAGAACCTATTTCCCTGGAGGTCCAGTGGACCGCTGATAGCCCGATCACGGGCTTAAGTAAAAAATGAAGAAACCCATATCCCTGGTGATCCAGTGGACCCCTCCCCACCCACCCACCCAGTGATCCCCACTGCCCCGCCTCCACCCAGTCAGCAGCTGGCGGAAGCACCCACCCGCCTGCCACCCCACTGCCCGCCGACTGACACCGTCAGTAGGGCTGAATGCCCATTGGTCCACAGCTTCCACTCTGAAGAAAGGGGGGTTACTAGTGGGGTACTGCAGGGTTCAGTATTAGGCCCAGTCCTTTTTAATGTCTTCATCAGTGACATTGCAGAGGGACTGGAAGAAAAAGTATGCCTTTTTGCAGATGACACAAAGATCTGCAACAGGGTTGATACACAAGGAGGCATGGAAAGGATGAAAAGGGACTTGGCAAGGTTGGAGGAATGGTCAGAAGTATGGCAGCTAGGATTCAATGCAAAGAAATGCAAGATAATGCACCTGGGAAACAAGAACCCAGGGGAAGAATACACAATGGGTGGGGAGGTAGTAACAACAACAAAAAAGGAAAGGGACCTGGGGATAATCATATCAGATGACCTTAAGGTTAGCAAGCAATGTGAGAAGGCAGTAGGGAGGGCTGGGGTATACTGGGATGTATAGGGAGAGGCATCATCAGCAGAAAACAGGAAGTTGTTATCCCTCTGTACAGACAGTTGGTGAGACCCCATCTGGAGTACTGTGTCCAGTTCTGGAGACCCCATCTCCGCAAGGACATAGACAGGATAGAGGCAGTCCAGAGGAGGGCAACTAAAATGGTGCAGGGTCTGCAAGAGAAGCTGTATGAGGAGGAGACTAAAGGAGCTTAATATGTATACCCTTGAGGAAAGAAGGGAGAGGGGGACATGATAGAAACTTTTAAGTACCTCAGTGGAATCAACAAAGTCCAAGTGGGTAGCATCTTTCAGAAAAGAGACTTGCAAGAACAAGGGACACAATTTAAAGATAGAAGGAGGGCGTTCAGGGCAATGTGAGGAAGTATTATTTCACAGAGAGGGTAGTGGATGCATGGAACAGCCTTCCTGAGGAGGTTGTGGGGTCTAAAACTGTGGGAGAATTCAAGAATGCATGGGACAGACATAAAGCAATTCTTGTGAGGGGTAGGAAGAAATAAGCTTTTGGTTAACTACGATCTGTGGCCTATCCTGTAGGTAGGGAAATGGGCAGACTAGATGGGCCTAGTGGTCCTTATCTGCCGTCAAAGTCTATGTTTCTAATGGGCGTGCAGCCCGTACCATACTCCACATTCCAGATATGTGGATAGATCCATTCACATATCTGGAATATATTTGAGCTGTATGGCATGCCCATTGCTCACGCCAGGACCAATGGCTACAACCCTACTACAGTGTCAGTCAGCGGGCAGGAGGGGCAGGCGGGTGGGTGCTACCGCCCACCACTGACCAGGGGAACGGGGTGGTGGGGATCAGTGGGTGGGTGGGGTCCACTGGACCACCAGGGATATGGGTTTCTTCATTTTTTGCTTAAGTCTGCAATCGGGTTGTCAGCTGTCCACTGGACCACCAGGGAAATAGGTTCTTCATTTCACTTAAGCCCGCGATTGGGCTGTCAGCGGTCCACTGGACCACCACGGATATAGGATTCAGATCATTTACTTTTACTACAGCCCACCATCGGGTAGACAGCAGTCCACTGGACCACCAGGGATATGGGAGGTTTTATTACTTTTACTAATGCCTGCGATCGGGCATGGGGGGCACCACCACGGAGGTGCAGCCAGAGCTCCGGTGGCCACCCACATGTGGCAGCTGCTGTGTTGCACCCTGCAATGCGGCAGCTCACCTGTGGGTGGCCATCCGTTGTTCCTTTTTTTTTGGATCAACTTTGTGCTGGCGCAGGTAGGGGTTGCGATGCATGGCTCTGCACATCCTGGGCTGAATATCGGGCTGTGCAGGTATTCAGGGCACTCCCCACCTGCGCCTGCCATTCATTACTGATGTGTTCGCGCCGGGTTTGTGCCAGGCACAATTCCTTTGAATATTGCACCGAGCCATCATTGGTTATGAGTGAGGTAACACTGTTAAGCGCCTATGCGCAACCCTTTGAATATCTGGGCCAGAGTAAAAAAGACAGTGTGTGTGTGTGTGTGCATGTGTGTGTGTGTGTAGAGACGTTGTGAAATAAAATTTCACCAGCAAAATTGCTGTGAAATTGGCAATTTCGCTGCATGAAATATTTTGTGAAATTCATGTATTTCGCATAATCTTTCGTAGGTGCAAAATGTGAAATTCATCAGAAAATTGTGAAAGTTTGCCTGATAATTTTGAAATTGCATTTTACAGTGAAATTTCACTGTTTTTGGGTGCAATTTCACAATTGTCAAGTGAAATTTTGCAATTTTGGGTGAAACTTCACATTTGGGCAAAATTGTACAATTTTGAGGTGAAATTTTGCATTTTGCACCTGCAAAATATTTTGCAAAATGTGTGAATTTCGCAAAATATTTCATGTAATGAAATTTCTCAATTTCACACCACAGTGTGTGTGTGTGTGTGTGTGTGTGTGTGATACATGGTCACAGAATTGTGGCTGGAGAAAAATTGCTGGCCAGCAATTATGAAAAATTAAAGATGTAAGAGTGTGCATGTGAGAATTTAATGCACACACTCAGTATGGGATGCTTTAATAAATCCCTCAGACTTCACCCTTGGGGTTATGTAACATCCCCAAACCTCAGGTGTGCATTAAATTCTCATATCACACACTTCCCCATCCTTTATTCTCTATATAATAACTGGTGAGCATTTTTTTCTATGGGCTCATCCAGTTGACATTTGCCATATAACCAGCCAGTTATTACGGCAAACACATGCAGTCTCAAATGCTCATAGTGTGAGCTGAGTTCTCACAGCTGCAGAGCTGCTGTAACTTTCAGTTCCTGCTGTGGATGTGAGAATTGCTGTGCTATGTGTTTGAAAATAACAGCAAGTTAACTCTGCTTTGTTTAATTCAGAACAATTTTTGTGGACTTTTTTTTTATATTTTATTAAATTCTTTAAGCATATTTTAACAATCTGTCCATAGAGATGTTCTGATAAGAGAGAGGAGATAAATAGCACTCAGCTGATTTTGTTACATAGCTGCCATTCAAGAGAAAGGAGTACAGATAAACATTAAATATAAAAAAAAAGAATAATTTCTTTTGTATCTGATGAAATATGTGTAAAACCTATCTTGTATATCTTTTTTTGTATAATTTCAAAATGTCTTCCCAGTTTATAAAAAAAATATTAATTAGCGGGAACTTAAGAATAATTGTTTCCATTCCCAAAAGGGGAAAGGTAGATTTGGGGAAGTTCTTTCCAGTTTTTCAGTATAAGTCTTTTCATTGATATTAAATTAGCCTAAACCATTATGCGTTGCACAGAGTTTAGATAAGCATTACTGTACATTTCTAGAATCATGAATTTGCTATCATCCCAGTTTAGTGGTCTAGAACCGATCTGATTCAGAATCGTAAAGGATTGGGTCCACCATTCCCTGCTAAATTGACATTTCCATAAAGAGTGCATCATGTCTGCATTATGTTCATCACAGTGCCAACATATAGAAGGCATTGATGAGTTTATCGTATTTAATCAATAAGGTGTAAAGTAACCCCTATTAAATATTTTAAACTGTATAGATTTGTCTCTGGATTGTTTATACTCTTGTATAGCATTACAAGCCTGTAACCACTGTGCTTCTGGACATTTTGTCAGTAAATCATCTTCCTATTTATTTCCTTACCATAAATATGTTGTATGTTTGTTGTTAATAGATTAATAATCCAAGGAAAGAGTTTCTTCCTGAATTTTATTCTTATGCCTAACATATTTTGTAATTCATTTTCAATTTTTGTTTATTATTTGGGGCCCTTTCCCATCTATTGTAATCCTTCTTACAAATACTACATAGTTGATAATATAATTTTTGTGGACTTTTAAACATAAAGTTGAATGTTGGTACCACTGTGCCAAAAACAATGTAGTTTCCTTATTGATTTCTCAACTTTCAAAAATCAGCATTTTTGGGAGCATGTCCTGATTCTGGATTGCCATTTTCCATATTGCTATCTCAAATACATTCCTAATACAGATGTAGCCGCTTAATAGGGATAGCTCTGTTTATCAGAAGTCATCCCTATTAAGTGACCGTCCCCTTTATCAGGAGTCCTATATTTTATATAGCACACATGGTGGAAATCCATCATTAACCACATACAACATCATAGTGAATGAAATTGTGTTTATTTTGTGATAACAACTTTTTTTTTTGCTTTGCTGGTGCTCAAGTGTTTTAGTCCAGTAGTGTTTTAGTCCTTTAATGGTTACTGGGAGAAAAATAAATCTGTAATCGAGCTCTGCTTCGCATCGAAAGGAGGCTCTCTGTTTCTGTTAGTGCCCCCCACGATGCTGAATCTCCATTTTGGGTGCACCAGGACATCAGCGCTCTGCAGTGCAATATGGCATCCTTTTTTGAAATAGGATCGGGAGGAGGATCATCATCCGAGTCTGAATCCTGTGATGTTTGTGAAGCCATATTTAACTGTAACCTTTTTATGGCATCACAGATCTCTCCATCACTCATACCCCCCTTCTGTTTCAGCATCAATGTCAATGTCAACGAGTGTTGAGAACTCCTCTTGAGTCATGAATGTAGGTGGATGGACATCATACAATGGATCATCAGCTACTGATTGGTCTGCAGTTTGTGCTGTCACTGCCTCATCAGTGCCATACTGAAAGCCAGCTTTCTTAAAGCAATGTTGCACAGTGGCAGGGGAGACTGATTGCCATGCTTTCGCAACCATGTAGGTTGCATCTAGAATGTTAACGGCTTTACGGCTTTAGCTGTTGCTGATGCAGTAAGTTTGCCCCCCCGATCAATTATGTCAACGATTCTTGTTGACATAAGCACCCTATAGTGCCTCTTTAAGTTTCTGATTGCACCCATATCCATGGGTTGGCAAAGACTTGTGGTGTTTGGAGGGAGGAAAATAATTTTTATGTGTGGGTACATTCCCACAACATCAGTGGGGTGAGCGGAGCAATTGTCAAGGAAGGGCACCACAAATTGTTTTTTTCTCTTCAGTTCTTGCTCCCACACGCAGAGCCAGTCCTTAAAGATCCATCCTGTCATCCAAGCATTCGCGGATGAGTAATAAGCCACAAGTAGGGTACCGATATCTGTAGGGAAGCACCTTGGGCATTTGCTTTTTCTGATAACAAGCAAGTGGCGCTTGTCTGTTCCATCCATGTTTGTGCAAATTAGAAGAGAGACTTGCTGTTTTGCTTTTTTCCCCCCAAGCAGCATGGCCTGTTAGTGGACATGGCCACGGTAAGGATAGCCATGGAAGTACAGTCCAGTCTCGTCTGCATTATAGACGGACCCTGGAGTGAAATCCTTAAGCAGAGCAAGCAGCACAGAAGATACCCGGTCTGTTGCTGCATCTGTGTCCACATCGGATTTTTCACCGTGCTCCTTTTGTAGACAATAGAGTTTCGCTGTTTCCATCTAGAAAGCCAGCCATCAGTCGATTCGAATGCTTCATGGCCAAGCTGGACAGAAAGTTCTTTGGCGTTCTTCTTTAGGATAGGTCCAGACAGTCTGGCACCATGGCTCCCAGTGCTGTTGAACCATGACAGTAGGGCTTCCTTGACCTCGCCATCCTTGCCCTCTCGTTTGCGCTTTCGAGCTGGGTTTGCATTTGACTGCCACTCACTTAAAATCACAACTCGGTTTTGGCCAATTCAACCTACTTGGCTTTTGGATATGCCAAAGTCCTTAGCCACAGATGAAAGCGAAGCCTTTGGAGCTTGTAAGGCTTCGATCACCTTCACTCTCTCAGCCAGTGTGAGCTCTATGCGTTTAGATGCCATGATCACAATGAAAGGAACAACAGGAAACTAGTGATTTATGGCTAGAAAATGTCCCAATTAAGCGGCTCGGGTGTCCCTAATATCCGGCAACAATATAATGGCAATCAATTAGGCAAAATTCGGTTACTGGGGAAGTGTCCCCATTAACTGATTGTCCCTATTATCTGCGTCCCTATTAAGTGGAGTCGACTGTACTGACATTCTCACTTCAGTTATTTTATACATATATTCAGTTATTTTAAATTATGTTAAATTAATTTATGCTGCCCTCAGAGTGTTATCCCCTGGCGGCCCCCTCTCAAAACAGTACCCTACTTGAAATACCTGGGCATTACTCTAGAACCCATGTTGACCTCAGAACACATTGGTAACACTGTCTGGTGCATAAACCAAAAATTGGCAGTGGGATATCAACTGAAACACTACTTAACTCCAAAGGCCCATTTAGCCATAGCCCAGGGCAATCTCCTTCCTCTAATGGATTACTGCACCATTTATATGCAGACCTCCACCCATGAACTGTCTATGCTATATACCACATGCAACAATATCTGTAGATTTGTGCTGATGGCACACTACTCTACCCATCACTGTTCCCTCTATCAGCCCCTTGGCTGCCCCCCCCAGGCTTGCAGTGACTACTTCCTTGGCAGCACCATAGACAAGACCATCAGAGTCAGGGTCCTATCACCCCTCTTCCCAGAAAACATATGAGGAGAGATTAAAGGACCTTAATACGTACTCGCTGGAAGAGAGGAGTGAGGGGGGCATGATAGAAACATTCAAGTACCTTAAGGGCATAAACAAGATGCGGGGGTACTTCCAGAAAGCAAGGAATCACAGAAGGAGCAGGACAGAGAATTGTATCAGTTAAAGCAAAGGAAGCTGGAAGGCAGTCAGAACTGCAAAGGCCCGAACTGAGGAAAGATAGCCAATACAGTTAAGAGGGGGATAAAACCTTTTAGGTACATCAAGGAGCAAAGGAAGACTAAGGGAGGATAGTGAGGCTTAATAAAGGGAGGGGGTGGGCAGAGGTGACTGTGAAAGGGCAGAGATACTAAACAAATATTTTTGCTCAGTATTTACAAATGAAGAGGGAGGTACCTAAAACAAACAATAGAAACACTCTGGATACAGAAGCTGATACCAGCCCATTTACAGAAGAAAGGGTTCTGAAAGAACTCTTAAAACTGAAGGTGGACAAAGCAATGGGACCTGATGGGATTCATCCCAGAATTTAAAAGAACTAGGTAGGAACTAGTGTCACCACTGACTACCCTCTTAACAAATCATGGGAGGATGTGGTGGTACCTGAGGACTGGAGGATGGCCGATGTGATTCCCCTTCACAAAAGTGGGAGCAGGGCAGAAGCGGGAAACTACAGACCAGTTAGTTTAACCTCAGTGATAGGGAAAATGATGGAATCACTTCTGAAGGAAAGAATTGTCGAGTACCTAGAGGCCAGAGGGGTACAGGACCCAAGGCAGCATGGATTCATAGCAGGAAGGTCATGCCAGACAAATCTAATAGATTTCTTTGACTGGGTGACAAAAGTAGTAGATCAGGGAGGGGCTGTGGACATGGCCTACCTAGACTTTAGCAAGGCATTTGACTCAGTCCCACACAAAAGATTAATATACAAGTTAGCCAGCCTGGGAGTGGGTCCCAAGATGATAGCCTGGGTAAAGAATTGGCTGGATAATAGGACACAGAGGGTAATAGTAAATGGAGTCCACTCTGAAGAAAGGGGGGTTACTAGTGGGGTGCCGCAGGGTTCAGTATTAGAACCGGTCTCTTCAATGTCTTTGTAGTTACATTGCAGAGGGACTGGAAGGAAAGTATGTCTCTTTGCAGATGACACAAAGATCTGCAACAGAGTTGATGCACAAGGTGGGTGGAAAGGATGAGAAGGACTTGGCAAGGTTAGAGGAATGGTCAAATGTATGGCAGATTGGATTTAATGCTAAGAAGTACAAGGTAATGCACCTGGGAAACAAAAACCCAGGGGAATAGTACACAATGGGGCGGTGAGATACTAGCAACAACAAAAATGGAAAGGGACCTGGGGTAGTCATATCAGATGACTTAAAGGTGGGCATGCAATGTGAGAGGGCAGTAAGGAGGGCTGGGGGGATACTGGGATGCATAGGGAGAGGCATCACCATTAGAAAAAAGGAAGTTGTTATCCCTGTGTACAGACAGCTGGTGAGACCCCATCTGGAGTACTGTGTGCAGTTCTGGAGACCCAATCTCTGCAAGGACATAGACAAGATGGAAGCTGTCCAGAAGAGGGCAACTAAAATGGTGCAGGGTCTGCACCTGAAGACATATGAAGAGAGACTAAAGGAGATTAATATGTATAGCCTCGAGGAAAGGAGGGAGGGGGGGACATGATAGAAACATTCAAGTACCTCAAGGGAATCAACAAAGTCCAAGAGGGTAGCAACTTTCAAAAAAAGAGGTGTGCAAGAACAAGGGGCACAATTTGAAGATAGAGGGGGTGGCTCAGAGGTAATGTAAGGAAGTATTTTTTCACAGAGAGGGTTGTGGATGCATGGAATGGCCTTCCGGAGGAGGTTGTGGAGTCAAAACAGTGATTGAATTCAAGCATGCATGGGACAGCCATAAGGCAATTCTAGGGGGTGGGGGTAGAAAGAAGTAGGCTGCTGGTTAACTAGGATCTGCAGCTTATCCATTAGGTAGGGAAATGGGCAGACTGGGTGGGCCAAGCGGTCCTTATCTACCATCAAATTCTATGTTTCTATGTTTCTAATATGGGGAAATAAAAGAAATAGGGGGCATGATATGAAATTGGTAGGTGGCAGATTAAGGGGAAATGTGAGGAAGTTCTTCATGGAGAGGGTGGTGGACACAAGGAATGGTCTGCCACAGGAGGTGGTGGGAGCGAGCACAGTGGAGGGATTTAAACACACCTGGGATAGGCATAAGGAAACCTTAGAGGTGGTACAGAGTGGTGAAAAGTCACTGACCAGATAAAACCAGAAGACACAAACAAGTGTAGGGCTTACGGGCAGACTGGATGGGTCTAGCGGTCCTTATCTACTGACAATTTCTATATTTCTTTGTTTCTCCCTACTTAAACCAGAAAATTGCTCTGGCAACCTTTGAAACTTCTCCAGCCTTCTGTTGGATGCTCCACAGATCACCACCTGCCTGGGTAGTAAGGCCTTCACCTCAGCCACCCCTAAACTGTGGAACAGTCTGCCCACCTCACTTTGCTCTCTTGATTTTCACTTCTTATTCAAATCCCACTACAAAGCAGCCTTAATGGCTGCTGCTACTTGTACTTGCCCCCTGGTGGTCACCCTCTGCACCACTCCAACAAGCTGACAATCTCAGTTAGTTCATTCAGTAACTCAGACACCCAATGTTATGTTCACCCCATTGTATATTATACTATAAAGGATAACTATCTTGAAATTATTTAGTAGCTATATTTATCTACCACTACTGTGCTTTGTATTTTTGTACACTTCTGATGGAATACACTGTACAATAACTCTTGCTATTATTTGCAATATGCTGTATTTGCATAACTCTTGTTTGGTACTTCCTGTACTGTATTTGATGTATTTATCCTTGTGCCATCTTCATGGCTTGGGTAGTGTCTGAAAATGGTCCATTGGATCAGTGCACCTACCCAGTTAACAAATATATAAATAATAAAATAAATAAATGCTAACTCTAGTGGCAGTCCACTTACTATTTATACTATCTTGCATTCTCAATGTACAATACTTACATTTTTATAATTTCTTCTATTTTTTGTAATTACATTTTATTACATTTATTCAAAGGTTTTCAACAATAAATAAACAAACACATTAATACATAGAACAGTTCTGGTTGGAAAAACATTGCTCACCAGAAATGATAAATAAAGCATGAGGTAGTGTGCATTACAAGAATTTAATGCATACCCTCTGTGTGGGATGCTTTAATAAACCTTTCAAGATGCACTCTCCAGGTTTATGTAGCATCTCACATCTCGGGTGTGTATTAAATTCTTGTAATAACACATTACCGCATCCATTGTTCTCTATATAATCCAGCTGTGGAGTAGATGAAGTGCTAGACCAAAGGCCTAAAACTTTATTTCCACAAGTAACTTCATGTTTGTCTTGATCCATTTAAAAGTCACAGCTCCTGCAAACAAGCTCTGGCAGAGCCATTACAACTGTAAATGCATTAACTAGATGAGGGTGTTTCATGGGCTTAAACATAAACATGAATTGCTGTTGTATACACTAACTGAATCAAAGTACGGTACATTGAGAAAGGGCAGATATGTTACCTATGTTTCACATTTTATTCTATGCACTGTTATAGCAATCAACTCAACAGAACCGGGCCATCGTATACATGAAGGTACTGTACCTTAATTGCAAACACTGCTGAGACAACTATATGTTGCGACAAGGTGGAAGATAAACACAATGTTGAGACATGTTTTTGAAGACATTTGATGTGTTTAATTGATTTTTTTAGAGATTGCTATACAGTTCACACACATAATTAGTATAATATAAAAGTGCGTATACCCAAATGTCAATGTAAATCTTACACATTTCATTACAAGTTGTTCTCTTGAAGGAAGGTCTTACTGTACAAGGCCTAAAATGGGTGTTAGGTAAAAGTAAGCTGGGGTAGGTGTGTTATTGGGGGTATTGCATAGATTATCTTTTATGGTTGCTCCACGCCAGGCACACACAATATGAAAATCAACAACGCCTTGATATGAAGCACTGGAATTAGTTAGTACAAGGACAGAAATAAGTATGTGACTGAGTAAGTTGGTAGACAAGCATGAGTATGGTAAGTCAAATAACATTTCAAAAAGTCTCACTATTATAATTCATATTTTACAAATGCGTCTGCACAGTTGACAATTTTTGTAAAAAAATAATAACAATGGGAGTTATTCCACATATGTCCACAGGTGTCACACATGCAGGTGAAGGGATTTGAGAGGTGCATCAGTCTGCCCTGCTCCTGAGTCAGAAGATCATGGCGGAGAGGCAGAGGTACTGGGAATTCCATCAATAGCTGTTGAAGCAGAGGGAACCAAATCTGATGAGGCCAAAGAGGGACTATTAGAATAATGTGAGCCCCTTCCACCTGTAGCTTCAGGAGAACCCTCTGAAGCACTGGGAAGGGAGGAAAGGTGTACAAGAACCTCCCTGTCCAGAAAAGAGACGGCACATGTCACCAGAAAACACCACACCCGGAAACGAGCGAGCTAAAATTGGGTAGTTTTGTGTTGTATGAGGAGACAAAGAGGTCTATCTCCGGCCGACCCCACAGATCAAATAAGCTTTCAACCACCTCTTGATTTAGCTCCCACTCATGAACCCTAACAGTGGTGTGGCTGAGACTGCCAGGACATTGCTGATGCCCGGCACATGGACAGCAGTCAGGCGGAGGTTGTGCTGGACTGCCCAGTACCACACTCGCATCACCTCCTGGCATAGAGGGTACGAGCGAGTGCCTCCCTGTTTGTTCAGGTACCAGACTACAGACATATTGTCGGTCTGAATCAGGAGAGTCCCTGGACATAGAGGAGGCTGGAAGGCCTGGAGGGCATACAGTGCTGCCATCATTTCTATCACATTGATGTGTAGAGACGCTTCCAGCTGAGACCATGTTCCCTGGGTCTGATGGTCTCCTAGGTGGGCTCCCCAGCCTTGACAAGGAGCATCCATTGTAAAGGTCATGGTAGGAGCAGGGGGTTGAAAAGGGAACCCCCATGGAGTGATTGGACAACTGCTGCCACCAAAGAAGATCCTTCTTCATGTACCTGGACACTAGAACCATGTGGTCCAGGTTGTCCAGCCGCTGATCTCATATGCAGTCTGGCTAGAGGAACTGTAGGGATCGCAGCTGCCATCAGCCTGAGAAGATGGAGGATCAACCGGGTTGTGGTCCAGTGTGAGTTAGCCACTAATTTGGCCTGTTCCTGCAGGATCTCCTCTCTGTCCGATGGGAGGAAGGCCCTGCCCTGGACCACATCCAGCACCACCCAAATGAATTGTAGGCACTGGGAGGAGAGAGGTGGGACTTGGGATAGTGGACTGTTATTCTAAGTCTGGAAAAGAAATCCAGAGTGAAGGAGAGTGACTCCCTCAGACTGCTCTGTGATGGGGATGATAGAAGCCAATCATACAGATACAGGCACAATTAGATCCCTCGGCAACATACGGCCACAACCAACATTGCTAGACACTTGGTAAAAACCCAAGATGCTGAGGATAGGCCAAAAGGGAGAGCCTTGAACAGGTAATGTTCCCTGGGAAGGCAAACCAAAAAAAGTGGTGTTGGGTCTGGAAGACAGGGATGTGCAGGTAAGCATCCTGCATGTCCAGTGCACAAAGCCAATGGCTCTTGTGGAGCAGGGATAGAAGTCCCTGTAGGGTGAGCATGTGGAATTTCTTGTACTTGACATGCAGGCTGAGCATGCTGAGGTCCAAGATGGGTCTTAGGTCGCCTGTCTTTTTGGGCACTAGGAAGAAATGAAAGTGGTACCCTCTTCCCATCTGTGCTGGAGCCATGGGCTCTATGGTTAACTTTTGCAGAAGAGCCTGGATCTTGTCCCCTATCAGAGACAGGTACCTTGGAGGATAATGGGAGAGGCCTGAGGAGTGGTCCGGAGACCTGTCTAGGAACTCTATGGTGTGATCTCTTGCTATTAACTGAAGAACCCACAAGTTCGTGGTTATGTCCTGTGACTGCGGAAGGCAGAGGACAAATCTTCCCTGCCCCTACTGGTTCCCCTAGAGGATCTGAAGGTGGTATGGGGGTCCCCCACAAGTTAGGAGGCTGAGGGGAGGCAGTCAGCAGCTCCTCTGGGGGGCTTCTGGGACTTGGCAGGGGGAGTAGGGGTTCCTGATGCTGGATACTAGCATTTGGCCTGGTGTTTGGCTGGGGCTTCTTTGGTCTGGCATCTCTGATGCCAAAGAAAAGGCTGTTTGCCTTTGTAACCCCCTTGAAACATGAGGCGTAAGTTGTGGATGGATTTACCTTGGTCCTGCAATTCAGTGATAATATCCTTCCTTAGTGTCACCTCTGAATAACACGGATCCCCTGAAAGAGGCATCCAGGATGGAGGTCTGGATGTCTTGTGCCAGGCCAGCAATCCTGAGTCATGTCACCGAATGCCAACAGCAGTGGCTGTGGTGCGAGCAACTGAGTCTACTGTGTCATAAGTGGCCCAGAGAGCATGACGACAGAAGAATTTAGCCATTTTCACTGTCTTGGCTATCTCAGCCTTATGTTCCTGATCCTGGATAGCTTCTATATTTGACTTGTGTGAGGTCTGGGAAGATTTCTGATAGGAAGCTATATGAGCCACATAATTAAGGGACCTGAGGGCGCAAGTGGAGAAGGAATGGATCTTGTGACTGAAATTGTCCTGCTGCTTAGACTCCTTATCAGGAGGAGACATGCTCAAATGTTAGGTTTAGAGGACCAGTCATGGGCAGCCATGATAACAACTGAGTCTTCATTAGGATGGCCAGTAAGGTATGTGACCCCACCTGGGGAGTGGTACACCTTGTCTGCCTTTTTTGAAAAAGCCGGAATAGAGGAAGACTGTTGCCAGATAGTGGATGTCAGGTCTTCATGGGACCCATTCCAAGGTAGTATTGGCATAGGAGCTGTGTCAGTCATGTCTAGATGCTCCACAAGCCTTTTCCACTTTGGATCCTGTTCCTGGATAGCCCAGCCACAGGCATTTCATATAGTTATGAGGAGTTCAACAAAGGAAGGGTCTTCTGGAAGGGACTTTGCTGACTCCTTAGGCTGAGGCTCTATAGGTGTATGTGTACCAGAGCTGGAGGATGAGTCAGAGTCAGAGTCTGAAGAGTGCCTGCTAGGGGTCTGAACTCTTTTTATAGAAGTGTCCTGGGTTTTATCCATGGCCTGGTGTCTAGAGGAGCCTTCTCTGGAAAGGTGGGAATCCACAGGAGAGGCTTATCTAGGGGTTGGAAAGGAAGCAGGAGTAGAGGCCACCACTGGTTTCTGACGGTCAAGCTCTGAGGCCAGGTGAGTCCTGTTCTCCTGAATCAGGGTCTGCACCACTACCTGGATATCAGCTTGAGGCTGCTGTGGAGGCAGAGACTGAGGAGGAGATGGTGGAGGAGGAGGCTGGTATAATGGATAGCCCAGCATCTGATATTGAGGGTATCCATGAGCTTGATAGGAGTAGGGAAAGCCAGAAGGACCATACCCTTGATTAGACATAGCCCGGCATCTGGTACTCCAGTACATAATAGGGTTGATGATGAGGTATAGGATATCCTGGTGAATGGTACATTGGGTACTGTGGGGGTGGATAGCCTGGAACATTGCCCATAGGTCCAGCTGGAGGTAGAGCTAAAGGCCTGGCAGGAGGTGGGGCCGAAGGCCTGGCAGGAGGTCCAGAAGGACCAGGCATTGGCCCCATAGAGACATTCAAAAGGGCTTGCACTGGATCAGGCACAGGAATGTCTAGCACTGGAAAATTCTGTGCCTGGGGGCCTGATGGAAGGCTGTCCAGCATTTGAGGAATGGCCAGAGTGCCAGATATACCCTGACCCAGCGAAGGGTCACTTGGCATCATGGTGTGAGTAGAACCTGATGGAAGACCCACCATCATCTAGGGAGATGAAGTCCAAGATGATGGAACCTGGTTGTCCAAGGGGGCTTGGGTTGAGGAGGTCCTGATGGAAGGTCCCTGGAGAGATTAACAATAGGTCCAGTGGGTGAATCAGGAATAAACTTACCTGGTGAAGGAGGGAGAACCTCCAGATTAGTACCCACCTCCGGCTCTTGATCTTCAGGCAAGCCTGGAGGGTCTGGTTGTATCAGCTGGAGCAAGGAACTGTCAAAAGACTGTTGCATGTCCAGCAGCTGGCTCAACTCAACATTGGGGATATACTGCAACCCCGACGGGAGAGCCTTAGCTGTGCGGTCCCCAGAGGAACTGGGGAGTGACTTATCAGCCACAGCAGTGCAGACATCAGAAGAGCTAATGTCCGATGTATCGGCCTAGGCCATGCAGACAACAGCAGAGCTGGAGTCCAGTTTATCGGCTGTGACCGTGTGCTCCTTGGTGGGCTGGGGAGTGACTTATTGACCTGGCTGCTGGAAACAGACTCTGAAGAAGATATGGATCTAAGGAGCACAATAGGGGTTCCATCATCCAAGAAGAGCCCTGACTGCACCCTGAGTGAAGCAGGCATGTAGGCTGTGGTCTGATCTACTGGAGTGGTAGGAGACCTGGCAATAAGGGTACTTACTGAAGTGAAGGCTCCTCCAGTGTCAGTGGTGCCCGATGATTGCTGTTGAGTGGATGGAGACCTATCCCAGTCTTGGTGCCTCTTCTTATTCCTTTTTCTTCTTTTTGGGTTCTGGCAATGGAAAAGAAGATTTTTCCCACATATTTTGCAGCTTCTTTTCCATCAAAGCTAGGCAGTTCTCCAACAAGTGGGCTTCGAGCTTTTTCTGGTGTCTAATCCATGTGGGCTGGTTGAAGGCTTGGCAGGGTGCATGATCCCTGACCTGGTGTTTGGGGCCTAGGCAGATCATGCAGCGGGAATGCTCGTTAGCATGCAGGATCTGGGTGCCGCAGGACTTGCACTTCTTCTTTTCGATGCATCACCCAACTGTTCATGTTCCTGAATTGTACTTCCAACTACAGTACATCCCATGCTGTAAATTTTTCACTATTTATTTGCTTCCCCTTTCTTCTTTATATCCCTCAAGATCTCTGTATTAGACTTGTTTATGTTAGACCTGTTTATACTGTGTTTTACTATGTAATTGTTTGACCTGGTGTTCTGTTCTCTTCTTATGCTAAACTGGATGATTGTGTAAATGGGCATTTTTTGCTCCCATACCTTTCAGTATAAAATAAAGCTCGATTGATTAAAAACTGGACTGACAGACCTGAACCTTAGCAGTTCTGTAAAAATCCAAACTGGCCATACTGGGTGCAACTTGCACAAATACTGCTAGTCCAGTCACTCTGGTTGCACTATTCAGCCCAACTTTTACATATCTGGTCCACTCCTGGAAGTCTGTTTTTCAACCCTTCCTTGACATGATTGAAAACGGAACTGTCAGGACGAGACCAGATAGATGAAAGCCAGACCAGATCATCTGGAGTGAGTGGATCAGCAATATTTGCACAAGCTGTGCCCAGTCCAGATCTTACAGCTCTGGTCTGGGTCTGGTGATCTGGTTTTTACCCATACCCCACTGCATGTGGCTTAGTGACATACTGTACAAATGGATGCAGAGTCTAACCCATTGAAGACTGAAGTTTCAGAAAGCCCTTATACTAAATATACCAAGACTCACTCCCCACATCCAAGTCACACTTAGCCCTCTACCAAAGTCATGCCTAAATATTGGTGTCTCTACATTCACACCATTAAGCTTTTAATGCCAACAAAAAATAAAGTCACAGCTCTCACCTCACACCAAAAAAAAGGTAGAAGTCAAGAATTATATTGCAAAACAAATAAGCCTTTACTTGGTTTAGCAGCAAAAAAGGACAGTACAGATGCAGTACAAAAAAATTCCTCTCACATTTCACCCAGTTGTGGGCTTATCAAAGATAATACCCTCTAGTGTTGGTCCCCTTATATCGCAGTCATGCCTCTTCTGCTACCATGAGCTCCCCCATCCATGAAGTCCCATTCTGCTTGTGGCAGCCCCCCCCAAACCAGGTAATTTTCCAGGGAGCAGCTCATTATATCACATCAACTGAATTACTGCTAAACTCCTTATTTTTAAACACTGTGTTGAAAAAGTTTTGTTTTAGTATATCCATGGTCAGGAAAAATGAATGTGTAAAAGAAACCAAAGCCCCCATTTATCAGTTAATTTAATCACAATATAGCATGTTATGAACTGATCAGATTCTATGCGTAACCTAAGTCAAGCAAAAATTAGACAGTCACATGCCTATCTATTTGCAAGTGAAGCAAATGTGGTCACTATCATTCAGTGGTAAACATCTATAGTCACAAATTATAGGTTAAGAACATTCAGTAGAATATAAACGGTAGCCCAGAACTGCCTGCCTGAGAAAATGAAGTTGGTGTATTATTTGGAAACAGGCATCACTGGGACTCTTGCTATGGAATGTCCTGCAAAGTAGCAGAATGACTGCTCTTAGGATGGTGGTGTCAAATGGCTTAATGAGGTGTTCATAGCGGCTTAGGGAAACAACAGAACTTATTTGTTATGCAGAAAGCTCCAGGAAGTGTTTAACCCATTCTACTTCCAATGCTTTCTATGATGTCTGTACTATCCTTTGGTAATCTGACACAGAATGACTGCCAAAAGATAATGAGTTAACTTTCTGGGGGCTCAATTAACTCCTCAAGCCAGAGGTAAAATAATGCTCTACAGCTTCCTATACACCCACACACAGCATAGTAATGAGACTTCAGAGGAGGAATCTATTTTTAACACTCTATCATGTTGTTTGGTAGCAAAAATGACATCAGCCCATTTCTGAATGCAAAACGCCTGCTGGGCTATGCCCACAGTCGTAAAAATAAACCTTTATAACTGCAGCATCAGCGTGCATGCTGTTGTGATGAGAAACCGCCCAGGTTATAAGTGTCCATACCTGTGAGAAAACAAGTATCTGGTAGAGTCTCTAAAAATTGCAACCATCAGGAATGGAGAAAGGCTCAGTTCAAGACCCACAGCAAGCAACACTAAAGGAAATAACCAATCTCTAAGGCCAGATGAAAAGGTGAACAAAGACACCCAGACCATCAGCACCATTTTAACTCTGTCAGGAACCCCCACCCTGGCTCAAAAAGAGGGTGCTAGGTCAAAACGCCATAATAAATTGCAGCATGGTCAAAAACTGTGCAGGAAAAATGGCACTGACAAAAACAGCACCCAACAAAAATATCACCTGCAATAATAACTGCAATGGTAGCAGTTCAAAACCCCGATGACTGCTACCATGGCGAACTAACAAAATACAATGTTACATTTTGTTAGTTCACCATGGTAGCAGTCATCCATGTGGGGCGATAAGACAGCACAACAATCGGGGAAAAAACATAAAACTTGGGGGGGGTGGAAAACATAATAGTCAGGATACCAGGAAAAGAACCCTGGTCTCCAGGTCTCCACTGCTCTTGCTGCTAGTGCCTTAGCCTCTGCACCACAGAAGCAGCTCAAAAAGGCACCACGCTGCTGCATACTCATCCACTACTTCCCATCTGCCTTGACAGCTACAGGAGTAGCGGTAACTGACTTGCATTATACTACCCCGTTGCTGTCAATGCAGATGCAGTTTTTGAAGTGTGATTTTGACAGCGTTATTCTTGAAATGGCGTCTTCACCAGGTACGCAAAAAAATCTGCAAAAGGCATCCTTTATAACACCGTGCATGTCATGGCTAATGCAAGACCAGCTTAAACAGACAATAAGCACATTTTTTCTGGGGTTCCTAACAGAGTCAGCACTGCCATGGTATAAAACAAATCATAAACACAAATTTACAGGCTAAACAAATCTGGCCAACAGAGCAGCTTGGATAGAGTGTAGAAACTATTCAGTGCAGAAAAACAAACAAACAAGGCTGCATATTTACATAAAAGCATAGCAATTGACAGCAGATAAGGACCACTAGGCCCATGCAGTCTGCCTATATTCCCTACCTACTGCAAAAGCCACAGACCCTACTTGATCTCTGGCTTTACCTCCTCATTCCTATCACTAGGGTTCCCTTATGCCTGTCCCATGCATTTTTGAATTCCATCACTGTGTTTGCCCCCACCACCTCCACTGGGAGTCTATTCCATGTGTCTACCACCCTTTCTGCAAAGAAAAACTTCCTCATGTTACCCCTTAATCTACCCCCTTCCAACCTCATGTCATGCACCCTTGTTCCTGAACATCTCCTTTTCTGAAAGATACTACCCTTCAGTATCCTATTTATGCCCTTTAGATATCTGTATGTTTCTATCATATCTCCCCTGTCTCTCCTCTCATCCAGGGTATACATACTGAAGTCTCCCAGTCTTTTCTCATATGACTTTTGGTGCAGGCCCTGCATTTTGTTGCCCTTCTTTGAACTGACTCCACCTTGACTACATCCTTACAGTGACGCAGCCTCCAGAACGGGACATAGTACTACAAATGAGGCCTCACCAATGATCTGTATAGTGGCATCACCACCTCTTGTCTTGAGCTGGTGATACCTCTCCCTATGCACCCCAGCATCCCACTGTCTCTCCCAACAGCCTTGGCACATTGTTTGGCCACCTTTAGGTCATCAGGTATGATTAACCCCAAATCACTTTCCTGCTCAGTGACCATCAGTATCTCCCCTTCCCCCACATCATGTAATCCTTCCCTGGTTCTTTTGCTCCAAATGCAAGATTTTGCACTTTTTTACATTGAATCTCAGCTGCCACACTCTAGACCATTCCTCCAGTTTAACTAGGGCCCTCCTCATTTTTTCCACCCCCCCTCCCAGAGTGTCCACCCTGTTGCAGATCTTAGTGTCATCTGCAAAGAGACACACTGTTCCTTCCAGCCCTTCTGCAATGTCACTTATTAAGACATTTAACAGGACTGCCCCAGAACTGATCTCTGTGGCACCCCGCTGGTCACCCTCCATTCTTCAGATTGAACTCCATTTACCACCACCTTCTGTGGTGTTTACCATTAAGAAAAGTTCAGTTCAGGTGTTCACTACCACGGAGACTGTGGGATCATCTTCATCTTCCCTCACTGGGTCTTCTGTCTGTTGACTGCTGCTCCTGTCCTGTTCCAGCCACTCAAGTAATTTCACCAGCTCTTTCAGATCAGAGAATGAGTAGGGCTTGTTATGAGTTGTAAGGTACAATAGTACTGGGGGAATCAAAACAAAAGGGATTTGCTGGTTCTCTAGCTGTTGTTAAACCCCGTGACATGCCTTTCTTCTCTATTGGGTGACATAGGACCAATCTTGGAAAAAAAAGTCTTTCTGTCATCCACCCATACTGAGGTTCATTTTGCCACCAGGAACACTCTCTCTTTGTCCCTGGTGGAGAGAAAGGAAACCAGCATGGTTCTGAGGTGCTGTGATTGGGTAACAGCCCTTGATAGTGTAATCCAATATGCCCTCTCCAACTCTGGAGGTTCCATCAGGTGCAGTGCAGTGCAATGTGGAGCCACTGCTCCATGAATGTGAGGACATTGTCTTCCTCTAGACATTATAGGAGCCCTAAAATCTGAGTGTTCTTAGCCCCTAGTACATTTTCAGAGTTCCCAGGATGGATCCTGAGGTGCGCATTCTCCTTTACCAAATTATTTGCCATGGCCACTGCATAGTCTGTCATTTTGTGTGCATCTTGTGCATCAGCTTTAAAGGGGCACTGTCAGCTTTAAACTTGTGTTTTTGAGTACTTCCAAACAGTGTGCTTGTTGGCACACACCAATAAAATGTGTATCTTAGAATGCCCCCATAGAACTAAAAAGTATGAAGCCCTACCTGTTTTTGTAATATTTCATGAAATTCCTTTTTCTTTTTTCAATTCAAAGTTTATTAGGATAATATGATACAGAGAAAGAATCCACAGTTTATACATATTCCAAAAACATGTATATGATCATCTGTCAGATCCATCCTCCCATCCACCTGTCCCCCACCAACCCACCCCCCCTCCCTCCTGACCCCATGTACAGACTAGCTTTTGTTATACCATTGGTTACAGATAAGGCACCAATCTTATTTCTTATATGGTATAAAGAGAGTGCAAGGGGCCCCAAATTCTTGTAAATCTGTTGGACCTGTTACGAAGGCTCACTATAGCCTTCTCCATTCTTAGATTTGCCAATAACTCATTGAGCCACTCAATGTAGGTGATGTCCTTTCTGTCTTTCCAGTGTCTCAGTACTAGCTTTTCGACAAGCATAGATATTAAAGCCATATGATACTTACGATCGAGAATTGAGACCCCTGTAAAATCTCCCAGCAGGCACATTTCTGCTGTGAATAGATCATCCAGGCCAAGGAAAGGATCCACCCTTTGTTGGATAAGAGTCCACAAGGGGACCACTTTTGGGCAAGACCAGAAAATATAAAACAAAGTGCCCTCATCCTGCATGCATTGAGTGCATGAGGAGGAGGAGGAGGGCACTGCACCAAATTTGGCCAGTTTTTGTGGAGAGTAATACAGATTGAGTAGTATGTGAAATTGCATCAGATGAAGCCTATCCTGAGTCATGAACCTGTGGCAATTGAGTCACAGGACAGGACAGTTTATGGTTAGATAAGGGAAATGAGAGGACCAAAATGCAGTTGGTCCAAAACAGTCTGGATAATTCCAGTCAAAAAGAGAACTATACATTTTGGACACTGATTTTGGAAACCCCACCAATGGGCTCAGTTCTGAATGGAAAGATATATTTGCTGGCTGGGGAGGGGTCATTCCTAAAACATTCAACAGGAGATGTCTGACTTGGAAAACTTTGAAAATCATGGAGTTCGGAAGGCTGAATTTGTCCATGATGTTCGGGGAAGAAAGCCATGTCCCATCTTCCTTTACAAATAGAGTAAGCGGGCAATTCCCTAATTGAGGCAGCCATTGCACTGAGAGCACCCTGCTGTCTGTCTTAAAATTGGAGTTACCCCATATAGTCTGTGTTAGGTCCTGAGTATGGTTATACTTAAGGAATGAACAAAGTTGAGACTGCACCCTTATAGAGGTGGCTATGGGGTAAGTTTGTAACGGTGAAGGGAGACATTTTGGCTGTGTATATAAAAGTGCGGAGGGGGAGAGATTGTGGGATTTTATTTGCGTTAGTTCGATTTTAAGCCGTACTGGGGAGAAAGGAAGGGAAGACTGAGAGTGTGCCGCTGAGATCCATCAGAGGTATTTGTTAGCGTGACTAGCCCAGTTGTAAAGATCAATATGTAGAAGGCATAGACCCCCTCTGGTCTTTGGGGCAGCTAACTTATAGAAGGCTAATCTTGGCCTCTTACCAGACCAGAGGAAGTCAGTGATAAGACTGTGGATTTTTTAAACCAGGAAAGAGGAAGCCAAATATTTAATAAATTGAGAGGATAAAAAAGATGGGGAAAAATATTCATCTTAACCAGATTGATTTTCCCTCAGAGAAAGTTTGGAAGAAAGGACCACCGTTTCAGATCCTGGGTGATTGTGTGCATAAGACAGTCTAAGTTGAGTTTTTGAAAACGGGATGGGCTTTTTGTGAGTACAATTCCAAGATACTTTAAGGAATCTGATTTCCAAGAGAGTCCTAGGGCTAATATATCATTTTTCATAAGTTTGTGGTTCTGGGGAAACACTACTGTCTTGCTAATATTTAGCTTGTAGTTGGAAACAGTGCTAAACTCTTTAATATTGTCTAGCATGGGTGGAATGGATGTGGCCGGGTAAGATACCTGGAGGAGAAGGTCATGTGCGTAAGCTGATACCTTAATTTTGTGACCCTAGATAGTAATTCCTTGGATCTCCCAGCACTCAGTCAGTCTACATTTGAGAGTTTCCAAATAGAGATTAAAAAGTAGGGGCAACAGGGGACAACCTTGCTTTGTACCAGACTGTAGGGGGAATAATTAGGAGATTACCCCATTCCCAGATACCCGAGCAGTCGGGAATTTGTATAAGGCGTGTATCCACCTCTGAAATTCCAAGGGAAAATTAAATGCTTTGAGGGTTTGGAAGAGAAAATTCCAGTTGACCCTACTGAAGGCCTTCTCAGTGTCCAGGAAGACCAAGGCTGCTGGAAAAGTGGCATCCCTGGACGCCGAGAAGACATGAGCCAATGTACACAGATGGTCTACAGAGGGCCTACCCTTCGAAAATCCCACTTGTTCTGAACCTATTAGATCAGGAAGGACTACACCAATGTGATCCACTAATAGTTTGATGAGAATTTTTATGTCTTGATTGAGAAGGAAGACTGGCCGATAACTTGTCACTAATTCTGGGCTTTTATCAGGCTTGGGCAAAAGAACAATTAAGGCTTCAAATAAGGATTTGTCAGATTCTGTACCCAACAGGATATGTTGATACAGGGGTATGAGTAAGGGGATGAACTGATTGGCAAATGTTTTGTAAAAATTAAGGCCCAGATGTCTTGTCTGGGGGAGGTCTTTGATGACTTTAACCAGTTATGCTTGTGAGATAGGGGATAATAAAGAATGTTGCTGTGTCTCTGAGAGGGAGGGCAGGTGAGAATCTTCTGGATACTTATCCAAATAGTGGTCAGGAGGTATACATGACATGGGGGCATATAACTGTTCATAGTAAGTGCTAAATTCAGTGACAATGTTCTCTGGGGAGGTCTTCAAGGAGCCATCCTCCATGGAACAGATTCTGGAAGATTCCTACTGCTTTATTCTTAGTGCCAGCAATCGACCTGCCTTTTCCCCTGATCTGTATAAGACACTTTAACTTTTAAAATTGCAAATTCTGCTTTTTCTCTCAGCAGTTCCAGGTATGCATCTTTCAGCATAGCCAAGTCCTGTCTAAGTGATTCAGAAGAATGTAGGGTAAGCTTATTTCCAAGATCCCGAATTTGAGCAAGAGTGGTCAATAATTGCTTGTCTCTTTTCTTTTTTTGGTTCGAAGCCAGGCCAATCAGAATACCTCGCAAACAAGCTTTTAATGCACACTACTCCACAATTGGTCAATTTGTAGAATTTTGATTAATAGTAGTAAACTAAGTGATATGATCAGAAACATATTTATTTACTCCAGGGTCCTTTAAAAGTTGGTTATTAATCCTTCAACGTCCCCAGTTTTGGGGAGAGCGAAGAGGGAGAGCTGAAAGGTAACCAGAGAGTGTTCTGAAGGGAGGCCTGGGTGAACAGATGAGTCCATTACCCCTGGGAGAAGAGATTGAGAAATAAGTAGGTAATCTATCCGGGGTGATGTCCTGTGTACCTGTATTCCCTATCAGTGGGGTGTAGGACACACCAAACATCACACAGGCCCACTTGATCCATTAGTCATGGAATGCCCTTTGGGCAGGGGAAAGTCCTATGCGAGATAATCCCAATCAATCCATTGCTGGGTCAAAAATTTAATTTAAATCTTCCCCAATAATTATTGGGATTGAAAGAAAAGTGGACAATACATTGATTAGCTGCATGAAGAACCCTGGAGTATCCATATTTGGGCCATATACACTTCCTAGTAGAACCTCCACAGTATGTAGTTTACCCCTGACCAATAAAAATCTACCCTGAGAGTCATTGATAATTTTAACCAGAAAAAATGGGACTGTCCTTGCTACTAATATCATAACCCCACAATTCTGGGTGGTACCTCCAGCAGAATAAAATCTGCCCTATCTGTTGTCTCCTCATCTGCATAGCCTCTGAGTCTAATAAGTGAGACTCCTGTATAAAAATGATCTCCGCTTTCAATAGGCTCAGGTGTTTCAAGACTTTGTATTGCTTAATTTTCTTTCTAGCCCCTTTAATATTCCAAGTAGCCAGCAACATATCCCTAGCCATTTGGCTACCATTTGCAAATGAGGAGTTCTTCAGATAGTATATTGCATATCCTTAATGCAGGTGCCCTATTCTGTGCATTCTCTGTGCCCCTTACCCTCCTCACCTCTAGTAAACCCATAGTTTGCCTGAAACCCCACAAACCCACACCAGAATCATGAAATCACCCTACCCTCCCTACCTCCCTTACTGTCACAAACTCTGCTCTGCAGTATGCCAGTTTACTGCTCCCTCCCTTCAGCTACCCTTATAATTTCCTACTATTTACTAATATAAAGGAAAGGTCAACATGAAGAAAAAGACCTTTCTTAAAATAAACTTATACAACATCTTTTACAAACAGCCCCTTGAGAGTCCTGTTTTCCCTGTAACTACTTTAAGGGGGTGCTCTATTACAGCTCTCTCAGTACACATTAGGAGCTTGAGCAGTTATGAATTTAACTTGTAAAATGGGTAAAATATGAAAATTATAACCCTTAAACAGGCATAAAATAGTAAAGCCTCATATATGCTATAGGCTGAAATTATATTCCCCTGAACTGCTGGCATGTATCAATAACCAAAATAACAAGCATTGACCTATGCAGAACACATAACATTAATTTCTAGCAAGGCTAATCCCTTGCAATCCTGCATTAGAGAAAACCATGGCAAATTATCTAAAAGAAAGCAGAAATGATAAATGTTAACATTAGTCCTGCTCCTTAGTGTTACAGCCTCAAGCCAGCCGTCTAAAAATCAGCCAAATTATGTGCCTCCAACTAATAAACTGCACCAGAAAATAAAAAAAAAAACAGCTTTGTTGATTATGTTGTCTCGGACGCTTGTACTGCGGGTGTCTTACTCCCTCTGGTGGCAGCATTGAGCTATTGACGCTAATGGGTGCATTCGCAATAAATGCCACACAACCATGCACACAATCGAAGGGCCTGTTATAAACCCATTCTAGATCAGGATATTCGCTTAAGGATCTTTCACCAGGTATTGCAATCTCTGATCTACAAAAACTCTTTAAGTTTATAATATGCCCTACAGGGCCTTCTGTGTATCTTGCCTTGATAATGAAATTAGCAAGTTCCTCAGGGTGAACCTCCGACAAACCAGGTGAGCTGACCAGAAGATTACAAAAGAATATCCTTTGCCAATCCATGTTTCAACTAGTGAGCTTTTCACTTTCTAAAAGAAATCTGTAACCCCCATACTTTGCCAGTTCAAGTATCCCAAAAGAGATCAGGAAGGGCCACCTAAGCCCAATCAGAGCTGCTTCTGGGGTTTCATATGATAGCCAGTTACCTGCTACTTGAGCCTGGAGCCTCGCTGGATAGCTCATATGGAATTTGATTCCTGCAGCTATTCATTTCGAGACCAGGGGGTGGAAAGCAGTACGTCGTTGCCTGATTATTGCTGGTAAGTCCTGTGCCACTCTAAAGCAGGGATACTGAATGAATACTTCTGCTCAGTATTCACAAAAAAGGAGGAGGGGGAGGTGCCTAATCCAATTAACAGAAGCACTTTGGATAGGGGGAGTTGATCCCAGTCCTTTCACAGAAGAAAGGGTTCTGAAAGAACTCCTAAAACTGAAGGTGAACAAAGCAATGGGGCCTGACAGAATTTACCCCAGAATTCTAAAAGAATTGAGGGGAGAACTAGTGACACCGCTGACTACCCCTTTTTTAACAAATCATGGGAGGATGGTGTGGTACCCAAGGACTGGAGGAAGGCAGATGTGATTCCCCTTCACAAAAGTGGGAACAAGACAGAGGCAGGAAACTACAGACCTGTCAGTTTGACCTCTGTGGTAGGGAAAGTGATGGAATCCCTGCTGAAGGAAAGGATTGTTGAGTACCTAGAGGCCAGTGGGGCATAGGACCCAAGGCAGCATGGGTTCACAGCGGGAAGGTCATGTCAGACGACTCTAATTGATTTATTTGACTGGGTGACCAAAATAGTACACCAGGAAGGGGCTGTGGACATGGCCTACCCAGACTTTAGCAAGGCATTTGACACAGTCCCACACAAAAGATTAATAATCAAATTAACCAGTCTAGGAGTGGGCCCCAGGGTGGTAGCCTGGGTAAAACATTGGCTGGACAACAGGACACAGTAGGTAATTGTAAATGGAGTCCACTCTGAAGAAAAAGGGGTTACTAGTGGGGTACCGCAGGGTTCAGTACTGGGTCCAGTCCTTTTTAATGTCTTTATAAGTGACATTGCAGAGGACTGGAAGGAAAAGTATGCCTCTTTGCAGATGATACAAGATCTGCAGCAGGGTTGATACACAAGGAGGCATGGAAAGGATGAGAAAGGACTTGGCAAGGTTGGAGGATTGGTCAGAAGTATGGCAGCTTGGATTTAATGCAAAGAAGTGCAAAATAATGCACCTGGAAAACAAAAACCATGGGGAAGATTACACAATGGAGGGGGGGAGGTAGTAACAACAACAAAAATGGAAAGGGACCTGGGGGTAATAATATCAGATGACCTCAAGGTTAGCAAGCAATGTGAGAAGGCAGTAGGGAGGGCTGGTTGATACCGGGATGTATAGGGAGAGGCATCACCAACAGAAAACAAGAAGTTGTCATCCCTCTGTATAGACAGTTGGTGAGACCCCATCTGGAGTACTGCGTCTAGTTCTGGAGACCCCATCTCCACAAGGACATAGACAGAATGGAGGCAGTCTAGAGGAGGGCAACTAAAATGGTGCAGGGTCTGCAAGAGAAGCCATACGAGGAGAGACTAAAGGAGCTTAATATGTATACCCTTGAGGAAAGGATGGAGAGAGGGGACATGATAGAAACGTTTAAGTACCTCAGTGGAATCAACAAAGTCCAAGAGGGTAGCATCTTTCTGAAAAAGAGATGTTCAAGAACAAGGGGACACAATTTGAAGATAGAGAGGGGATGGCTCAGGGGCTATGTGAGGAAGTATTTTTTCACAGAGAAGGTGGTAGATTCATGGAACAGCCTTCCTGAGAAGGTTGTGGGGTCTAAAACTGTGGGAGAATTCAAGAATGCATGGGACAGACATAAGGCAATTCTTGTGGGGGTAGGAAGAGATAGGCTGCTGGTTAACTAGGATCTGCAGCTCATCCTGTAGGTAGGGAAATGGGCAGACTAGGTGGGCCAAGCAGTCCTTGTCTGCTGTCAAAGTCTATGTTTCTATATTTCTAATTTTGACTCCTTCCCAGCAGACCTCCTGCAATTCCCATACTTTTGAAAGAAAATGTTGCTGCTCCAAGAAATTGAGGAAGCGGAAGATAAGCGGGCGTGGTGGGGCTCCTCCTGGGGGGGATCGGGCAGAGAGCCCGATGCACCCTTTCGATCACATATTTAGGCCCAAATGGAGATGGGCCCGCAATCTTTTCAACAAATTTCTGAATGAAGAGAACAGCATCTAGTCCTTCTTCATGTTCTGACAGACCTATGAGGACAGCATTGTTTTTACGACTACAGCCCTCAAGGTCTTCAATTTTTAATTCCATTTTGGCAAGTTTCTGTCTTGTTGCAATCAGCTCATGGTCCACCTTCTCCACTCTTTTTTCTTGCGAACAGATGCGTGCCTCGCTGTCTGAGGTTCGCACAGATATGTCCTCCATAGCTTGCACCACTAATTTTAATTCTGTATTAATGGAGCGGAGCTCGTCCCTTAAGGGCTTAAATTCCTTCAAAAATCTGCTGACTGTTAGCTGTTCTTGCTCCAGCAGGAGATTAGCTGCACTAGTGGCCGTGGGTTTCTTTGGGGCCTTCTCTTGCGTAACCGGGGGAGCTTTTCGCATTTCTACCTCCATGAAGCAATAGTAGTGGATCAAGTTGAAGCAGTAAACTGGTGAGTCTTCTGACCAGAATGACTGATGATTTGCAGCTAAATTACCAGTGAAAAAGTAACTTTTAAGGGAACAGGTGGCTGGAGTGATGAAGTGGAGCTGCTACCAGGCGCTCTGCATCAGGTGGAAGACTAGGTTTGCTGGCTAAGGCACCTAGCTTCACCTGAACTATTTTCTTCTAGGTTGCTTGAAAGGACAGGGCAAATAACCTTACCAGAACAACAATAAGGATTAAGGCTTCTTTTGGCTAGGCAGGTTTACTGTGTGTTGTTATTTTTATTTTGTACTCACAGGGACTGTTACTGTTTGTTGCTTACATTTTACTGCTTTATTTTTCTCTGATTCAAATTGTTGTTGCTGGGTATACATTCTGCTGCATTATTACAGGGTGTGCCTACAGGTGTGTGCTTACAGATTACTGCTGTAATCTTCTGATTCAAATTGTATTTTGCAAGGTATATCTTCAGTTACTGCTTTA
This sequence comes from Neoceratodus forsteri, assembly GCA_016271365.2. NCBI lineage: Eukaryota > Metazoa > Chordata > Ceratodontiformes > Ceratodontidae > Neoceratodus > Neoceratodus forsteri. The sequence continues at coordinate 49,418,238 of JADMNL010000027.1, forward strand.
TTTTACTCTGTAGCAAAGTGTTTCTTACAGGGTATATCTTCTGTGAAATCATTACAGGTGGTGCTTACACTTTTGTGACTTTTTATCATTAGCCTAAGCAAATTAATGTTTGCCACTATTTTATTTTTTTTTTATTTTTTTTTTGCTAAAAGTTTTTTTTTGTCTCACAGGTTTTGCAGTTTTCTTCTCACATTGAAGGAGTTAATTGCTTTCCTCTCACAGCTCTTCCAGGGGATTTGGTGTGTATCTGGTGGTGGAGCTGACAAACTGTCAGTCCCTTCCAACAGAGGGAAGGGTTAAAAAGTCAGGTTAATTGATATCTTGGAGGTGGAAGACTAGGTTTGCTGGCCAAGGCACCTAGCTTCATCAGAACTCTTTTCATCTAGGTTGCTTGAAAGGACAGAGCAAATAACCTTACCAGAACAATAATAAGGATTAAGGCTTCTTTTGGCTAGGCAGGTTTACTGTGTGTTGTTATTTTTATTTTGTACTCACAGGGATTGCTACTGTTTGTTGCTAACATTTCATTGCTTTATTTTTCTCTGATTCAAATTGTTGTTGCTAGGTATACATTCTTCTGCATTATTGCAGGGTGTGCCTACAGGTGTGTGTGATTACAGATTACTGCTGTAATCTTCTGATTCAAATTATCTTTTACAAGGTATATGTTCTGTTACTGCTTTATGTTTCTCTGTAGCAAAGTGTTTCTTACAGGGTATATCTTCTGTGAAATTATTACAGGTGGTGCTTTAGAGGTTTCATAATTTTATCTGTCATTAGGATAAGCTTTCATGGCTACTGCATTTGTTGCGGGCTGATTGTTTCTGCTCTTACCTCCTTGTTTCTTTCATCCATGGCTCTTCTTTTTCAGCATGGGAAGTGCCCACCACCCACCCCATACCCAACCCCAACCACCCCACAGCACACTCCTTTTATAGGGTAGCACAGTCGTGACATTTCCTGTAGCAAAGTAGGAAGGGGCGGATCAAAGGGGTATCCACACAGTGACCTCATTTACAGGGGCACTAGTAATTTAACTTATTATAACAAGTTATACAAAAACAAACAAACAAAACACAAAATCAAACTTTTGCTTTCATTTTCTTCCTTCTAATTACTCTGACCAGGTTATAAACCCAGCAACTTACCTGGAATGGATATCATTACCTGCAGGTACTGTGGAGCACTTTTCAGAAGGGAAGTTTTACAGGATTTAGGACACTGTCGTACATGCTGGGCCATTGAAGATCTAAGGGCTCAGCTCCAGGCAGCATGTGCAGAGATTGCGAACATCAAATTGCATATTCAAGAGGAAATATATTATAAAAACCACCCGCCATTTCCCCAACATCCAACAGAAGCACCTCGACCACAGAGGGTAGTTGGTCCGGGAGGTTGGTAGGTGGTTAGGAGGGGCAAATCTGGTGCCCCATCACTCGGTGCTCTCCAAAATATCACCTCCACAAACCATATAAAAACTACAAACAGGTATCTGCCTCTGTCTCCGAAATCAAACAAAGGGGCAGAGGACACTGCAGAGCAGGACACTGCAGCACAGTAGCTAGCACAACAAAACTCGCCCAAATCAGGAACCAAAACCAAAAAAGCAAAAAGGAAATCCAAAAAATTTCTGATCATAGAAGACTCCATGATTCAGGGAGTTGATACGTATCTCCAGCCAGGGGTAATGATCAGATGTCTCCCAGGTACATCAACATGGAGAGACACTGACCGCATTGCTAAAATTGCTCAGGAAGCAGGAGAAAACATTGATGTCCTGGTACACATAGGGACTAATGATCTCGTCAGCTGGTCAGTTGTGGAGACCAAGGAACACCTAACCAGGCTGGGTGACAAACTATCATCCATTTTGTTCAGCATCTCCTTCTCTGAGATCCTGCCAGTCTGGGAGAGGGGGACAGATGGACGGAAGGTCAGAGAAGTGGAGATAGGGGAGCTAAACATATGTCTCAAGGGCTGGTGCCAGGAAAAAGGACACAAATTTGTAGGGAACTGGCAACACTTTTGCGAGCGAAGGTTCTTTAAATTTGATGGACTGCATCTGACTAAGGAGGGAGTCAGTGCATCAGGGCAGAAGTTTGATGTCTTTGCAGAATATTTAAACTAGCAAATGGGGAGAGAGGTGCAGCACCCGAAAAAATGTTGAATGAGAAGAACACCCCTCCCCCCTCAGCTAGTGGTCAAACAGGAGTTCAGCATGTTTGTAGTTCATTTGCATCACCAGGTAAAGAAAAAGGTCTGGCTTCCCATACGATGCACAGGGGAAATGCCGGACCTCACCCAACAACTAACACACCGAAATCTGACCAATGGAAAATGATGTACACAAATGCTCGCAGTCTGGGAAACAAGATCCCATACCTGCAGGCAATAATGACAGAGGCTAAACTGAACATAGTAGCCATTAGCGAGACATGGTTTACCAGTTACCACACTTGGGAGACTTCAGTACCTGGCTATGTACTGTTCAGAAGTGACAAGGTGCAAAATGGGGGGGAGTGGAGTGGCCCTTTATGTCAATGAAAATATTAAAGCTACAGAAATTCAGAATACACATAAGGAGGCAGAAGAACTGTGGGTCACCCTGGAAACAGGAAATGGGACAGCCATACAAACTGGGGTTGTGTATAGGCATCCAGACCAGGGGAAGAACATAGACACGTTACTGTTAGAAGATATACAAAACATGACTGCTGAAGGGGAGGTTCTGATAATGGGAGACTTCAGCATGCCAGATACAGATTGGTCAATACCAGCAGGGACATCTGCCAGAACTAGACACATGGTGGATTTACTGCAGGGGGAGGGCCTCAAACAACTGGTACAACAACCCACAAGAGACAGGGCTATCCTAAATCAAGTACTGACTAACAGGGAAAGGATCACAGATTTCCAGGTAGAAGGTCACCGGGGGGCCAGTGACCATCACATGGTATGGTTCAATTTGGCCACTAGAACAAAATCATCCCATTCCAAGGCAACAATATGGGACTTAAGAGGAGCTGACTTTGATAAGATGGCCAACAGAGTTAAGCTAGCCCTGGCAAAAATAAATACAGGTGAGGGGGTACAGGCACAGTGGGCAAGCATTAAAGATGCAATACTTGAAGCAGCATCCCATTGTGTTAGTGAAAAAAGGAAGTGCAAAAGAAGAAGGAAACCACTTTGGTTCTCAAACACAGTAGCAGAAAAGGTCAGAGCCAAAAAGCTGGCCTTCAGGAAATATAAGGAAACGCAGCAGGATGAAGATATGGATGCATACCAAACTTCCCTAAGGGAAGCAGGGAAGGCAGTAAGGCAGGCAAAGGCCCAAACCGAGGAAACACTAGCGTGAACAGTAAAGGAAGGTGACAAGATTTTCTATAGATACATTAGTGAAAGGAGAAAGTCCAGAGAGGATATTGCTCAGATCAAAGGGGATAAGGGGGCATGTGAGGAGAAGGACCATGTAAAAGCATCTATCCTAAATAGATATTTCTGCTCAGTATTTACTGAAGAGAAGGTAGGGCAGGGCCCACAACTCTGCACTATGGACACAGGGTGGAGGAAGGTGGGCACTAGTCCCTTCACAAAAGAAAGGGTCCTACAAGAGCTCGATAAGCTCAGGGCGGACAAGGCAATGGGACCTGATGGCATACATCCCAGGGTACAAAAGGAGCTAAGGGTGGAACTAGCAGAGCCATTATCAAAACTGTTTAGCAAGTCTCTGAGCACAGGAGAGGTCCCAGAAGACTGGAGAAGGGCTCATGTGATCCCGCTCCACAAGAGTGGTAGCAGGGAGGAGGCAAGGAACTACAGACCAGTCAGTCTTACCTCAGTAGTAGGCAAGATTATGGAGACACTCCTTAGGGAAAGGATAGTGCAACACCTGGAATCCATAGGAGCACAGGATCCAAGACAGCATGAGTTTACAAAAGGAAGGTCCTGTCAAACTAATTTCATAGATTTCTTTGACTGGGTAACCAGAGTGGTGGACCAAGGTGGAGCAGTTGATGTTGCCTACCTTGACTTCAGCAAAGCTTTCAATACTGTTCCACATAGAAGATTGATTAATAAGCTGGGTAGGCTCGGGGTGGGTCAGATGTTGGTCAACTGGGTGGCAAACTAGTTGATGGGCAGAAAACAGAGAGTGGTGGTAAACGGTATACAGTCAGAAGAGATGCAAGTCACAAGTGGGGTACCTCAGGGATGAGTCCTGGGGCCAGTCCTCTTCAATATCTTCATCAGTGACATTGCAGATTGACTGGAGGGTAAGGTTTGTCTGTTTGCAGATGACACCAAGATTTGCCACAGAGTAGATGATCCAGATGGTGTGGGCAGAATGAGGAGAGATCTGGATAAACTAGCAAAATGGTCGGAAGAGTGGCACATGGGGTTTAACGTAAAGAAGTGCAAGATCATGCATATAGGCAAGAGAAACCCTGAAGCCACCTATAGGCTGGGAGGGGAGATGCTGGCAGTCACAAGGTAAGAAAGAGACTTGGGCATCATCATCACCGATGACTTGAAATCATCCAAGAAGACCTCTAAAGCAGTAGATAAGGCTAGAGGGATGTTGGGGTGTATTAGTAGAAGTATCACAAGTCGGAAGAGGGAGGTAATAATCCCTCTTTACAAGACACTGGTTAGGCCCCATCTGGAGTACTGCGTGCAGTACTGGAGGCCACACCTTCACAAGGACATTAACCAAATTGAGGCAGTCCAGAGAAGGGCAACCAAAATGGTGCAGGGACTGCATCAAGAAACATATGAGGACAGATTAACGTAGCTCAATATGTATACCCTAGAGCAATAGTTCTTAGACTTTGTCACAGTGAGCCTCCTCAAATCCATGGAAAATATTTTGAGCTTCCCCCAAAAACTGAAATAATCTTGGACCTCCCCAAAGAAAAATAACATACTGTACTTTGCGCAGTACACCATGAATAAATTGAAACCCCTTTGAGTACTTGGTTCACATTCAGTTCTTTCATTCAGTTCTTTGTCTTATACTGATGTGTAACCTTTGAAAAAGAGCTCCTGTGCTCAAAGGTGTTATCTGAATAACAAAATAACAAATAAATAAAATAAACAAATATTATTATTCAGCTTACTGTAACCCCCCCAGCCAGCCTACTTGCTCTGCTATTTTCATTCTTGAACCATTGTTACCCCTTGTTGCAGTACCTTCATGGATCAGACAACTTTCTCTGCTCCCTCTCTATATGAAATAACCTTCCTACATCCTTTGCCTCTCCCCCTCCTTCCCTGTTCCTAAGCAACTTCTCTGTGATTACTTTGCTTCTTCCTGCTATTGCGCTTAGCACTTCTATGCTCAACCCTTGTGTTTGGGCTGTTCTGCCATCAGTCTACAAATTGATCAATTACCAGCACTCATTATTAGTTTATTGTTCATATTTGTTTGCACTATTGTTCATTGTGTATTTCTTGATCGTTTTGCAATTACCTTTTGAAATGTATTCACTCCCTACTCTTCCCCGGATACCCCTGAAATGAGCCTTGGCTCATTCACCTTCCCTTGTCAACTGTTAGTAAATAAATACATAAAATTCACCTACTATTATCCTCTTTCAGTTTGCTTCATCTCTTCACACAAAATACATAAGACTCTAAATGTAAATACAGTACTTTTTCAGACTTGCTTGAGCCTCCCCTGGAAAAGGTTGGGGCCTCCCCAGGGATGCTGGCCTCACCATTTGAGAACCCCTGCCCTAGAGCAAAGGAGGGAGAGAGGTGATATGATTGAAACATTCAAACACCTTAAGGGCATTAACAAGGTGAAAGAGTCTAACATGTTTCAATATAAGAAAAATATGGTTGTTTGTATTAAGTGGCATGTTTGTAACCACTTTGTCAGCCACTTGGTCTAATGGTTCTACATATGTAATAATCTGAAATCTCCTAATAAAAAGATTAACTGCAAAAATATAAGAAAAATAGCAGGATAAGAGGACACAGCATGAGATTAGAGGAGGATGATTAAGGGTAATGTGAGGAAGTTCTTTTCACAGAAAGCGTGGTGGATGCATAGAATGGCCTACCTCAGGAAGTGGTAGATATAAATACAGTGTAGGGCTTCAAACAGGCATGGGATAGGCCTAAGGGAGCAATACAGATGAGTATGAATAGATAGGCCATTGACAGAGCAAAGGCCTATGGCACATTCATGAGGTAGAAAAAGAAATGGGCAGACTGGATGGGCCTTGCGGTCATTATCTGCAGTCAACTTCTATGTTTGTGTTTCTATGTTAAATTCCTTTTTCGAGCATCCCAACTTTAATTGACCCGCCACCAGAAGCATATAGAGGTTTGGAACACGCATCATGAATGAGTGCAGTCCTGAAGTGCAGTTTTATAGCATGCCCACTCTAAAAATATATTGTCTGTAATTTCTGCTAAACGGAACCACTCCTGGTGCTTACGAACACAAACCGAGCACTACGAGGATTACAGTTTACAGTTTTAGACCGTAGCCGAAATCCCACCCATGCGCAAAAAAAAACACGGGCAAAGATCTTGCATATGCACAAGAGTATCCAGCTCGTGTGCATGCGTGGGATTTTGGCTGTGGCCTAAAACTGTAAACTGTAATCCTCATAGTGCTCGGTTTGTGTTCGTAAGCACCAGGAACGGTTCCGTTTAGTAGAAATTACAAAGGCAATATATTTTTAGAGTGGCCATGCTATAAAATCACACTTCAGGACTGCACTCATTCATGACGCGCGTTCCCAACCTTCATATGCTTCCGGTGGCAAGTCAATTAATGTTGGAACTCTCGAAAAGGGAATTTCACGAAATATTACAAACATTGGTAGGGCCGCATACTTTGTAGTTCTATGGGGCATTCTAAGGTGCACATTTCATTGGTGTGTGCCAGCAAGCACACTGTTTGGAAGTACTCAAAAACGCAAGTGTAAAGCTGACAGTGCCCCTTTAATGGAGTCCATGCTCTGCACAACCATTGCAATTTATGCTGTGTTACTGTCCACCTTTTTTGTCCATAGTTGCAGTGGATGAGTAATGTTATACTAGTGTTCTTTCCAAGGCCTCCAGGGCTGCTCCCATTATGTCCTTTCCTTCACTAGAGCTCGAGGCTTTAGCAATATCAGCATGGCCACCAAGCAGATGTAAGAAATTTTGAGCAGACCAATTTTGAGCTGTGATTTTTCTGGAATTCCCCATGGCAAAGGCCAACAAAAGTAGTATTAAATTGATCCTCTCTCAGTCTCCTTTCAGCTCCATCAAAGAAAAGTAACTTTATCTATTGTTTAAAGCTTTTAAGCTCCGTTAAACTGTCTCTTAGAAGGAGCTCTGAGAGATTGCTGTTACTCAGCTGGACAGCTAGCTTCACCCCCAATTTTTTCTATACTCCTCCCCAGTTAGAATGTAAGGTAATATGATGTTGCCACTATTTTTGTTGCCAATACAATGGCTGTAGTGGTGTCACTACTGTCATTTTATTAAGTAATTAAATTATTTATTTGGTTTCACTTTACGTGTCACTTCATTACACTGTAGTTACAGTGTAACTACACTGTAATTGCATTGCAAATGCAGTGCAGTTGCATGCAAAAAACATATAACTGCAATGAAATTAAAAGAACATACTGAGCTGATACCAGCTCATTTACAAATGCGTTCTTGGAGAAAGGGGAGCATGGAGTAACAATACACAGAACATAACTTTATCAGTACAAAGGTGGAGAACACTGTTAACAATACAATGATTTCTTTGAGTTTGCTGTAGGATAAAATGTTTGCAGCTCTGCCTTCTGATTGGAGAAGTTCCACCCATGGTATAATAGAAACATAGACTTTGATGGCAGATAAGGACCGCTTGGCCCATCTAGTCTGCCCATTTCCCTACCTACAGGATAGGCCGCAGATCCTAGTTAACCAACAGCCTATTTCTTCCTACCCCCCCACCAGAATTGCCTTATGTCTGTCCCATGCATTCTTGAATTCTCCCACCGTTTTAGACCCCACAACCTCCTCAGGAAGGCTGTTCCATGCATCCACTACCCTCTCTGTGAAATAATACTTCCTCACATTGCCCCTGAACCGCCCCCTCTCATCTTTAAATTGTGTCCCCTTGTTCTTGCAAGTCTCTTTTTCTGAAAGATGCTACCCTCTTGGACTTTGTTGATTCCACTGAGGTACTTAAACGTTTCTATCATGTCCCCCTCTCCCTTCTTTCCTCAAGGGTATACATATTAAGCTCCTTTAGTCTCTCCTCATATGGCTTCTCTTGCAGACCCTGCACCATTTTAGTTGCCCTCCTGTGGACTACCTCTATCCTGTCTATGTCCTTGAGATAGGGTCTCAGAACTGGACACAGTACTCAGATGGGGTCTCACCAACTGTCTGTACAGAGGGATAACAACTTCCTGTTTTCTGCTGCTGATGCCTCTCCTATACATCCCAGTATACCCCGCCCTCCCAACTGCCTTCTCACATTGCTTGCTAACCTTAAGGTCATCTGATATGATTACCCCCAGGTCCCTTTCCTTTTTTGTTGTTGTTACTACCTCCTCACCCATTGTGTATTCTTCCCCTGGGTTCTTGTTTCCCAGGTGCATTATTTTGCACTTCTTTGCATTGAATCCTAGCTGCCATACTTCTGACCATTCCTCCGACCTTGCCAAGTCCCTTTTCATCCTTTCCATGCCTCCTTGTGTATCAACCCTGTTGCAGATCTTTGTGTCATCTGCAAAAAGGCATACTTTTCCTTCCAGTCCCTCTGCAATGTCACTGATGAAGACACTAAAAAGGACTGGACCCAATACTGAACCCTGCAGTACCCCACTAGTAACCCCTCTTTCTTCAGTGTGGACTCCATTTACAATTACCTTCTGTGTCCTGTTGTGCAGCCAATGTTTTACCCAGGCTACCACCCTGGGACCCACTCCCAGGCTGGTTAATTTGACTATTAATCTTTTGTGTGGGACTGTGTCAAATGCCTTGCTAAAGTCTAGGTAGGCCATGTCCACAGCCCCTCCCTGGTCTACTACTTTGGTCACTCAGTCAAAGAAATCTATTAGATTCGTCTGACATGACCTTCCCGCTGTGAACCCATGCTGCCTTGGGTCCTGTGCTCCACTGGCCTCTAGGTACTCAACTATTCTTTCCTACAGAAGTGACTCCATTACTTTCCCTACCACAGAGGTCAGACTGACAGGTCTGTAGTTTTCTGCCTCTGTCTTGGTCCCACTTTTGTGAAGGGGGAGTCACATCCGCCTTCTTCCAGTCCTCGGGTACCACACCATCCTCCCATGATTTATTAAAAAGAGTAGCCAGTGGTTTCACTAGTTCCTCCCTTAATTCTTTTAGAATTCTGGGGTGAATTCCATCAGGACCCATTGCTTTGTCCACCTTCAGTTTTAGGAGTTCTTGCAGAACCCTTCTACTATATATTAGTTTCCTGGCTATACATTACATAATTTCAGTAGACATTCCATAAGAATTTTACCTACTATTTTGCCACTGATCTCCTGCCACAAAAAAAGTGTTTTTTCAGAGGAGTAGCTTTTGGGTTGTATTTGCACATTTTCACCCTGGAAGGAATGTACTGCTGTGAAAGACCAAGGCCAACTGGTTGTATTTATCTATCCTACATTATCACACTCAGGGATTTATTTTCAGGACTCAGCTACCCACTTGAATGAAGGATACTGCACTTCCCCACTGAGCACATAGATAAGATTTTCATAACTTGATTTATCCTGACATTTCAATATTTTCTTTTGCACTGTCACTGATTTTGCTAAGCATTTGCTCTGCTGCCTCATTATAGCTAACAATTACCTGTTCCTCAGAATGGAACATAACTAAATTCAGTCTCTGCATTCCTTATCTTCACTGGGAAACTACTCTCCTTTGTAATTCAAGCTTGGAGAGTGCAACTTAATGTCATGAAGGCATATGAGGGTAAAATACTGATGCGGGTATTTGAAGACAGTTCAAAGCTGAAGCCAGGGAAAACATTCCTTACACGCACTGACAGACCTGAGAGATTAAGTGATGGAGTGGAAGGACTTCAAAGATCAGAAGGGCATGAAATGTAATTTGCAGGAAAAAGGTGTGCAAAGTTATGAAAGTCAGAACACTATTGAATTGTGGAGGCGGAGATGGCTGCCAGTTGTGGTGGATTGGGGAGTGACACGACAGTATGGCTCGCAGCAGTTATGAAGGAAGTAGGGAAGGCAGTGGGGTCCAGTGGCTAACTAGAGCACCAAACTGCTAAGGAGATCCCAGGTTTGATGATAACCATAGCCACTGGCTCTATGCAAATGGCCTGAGCAAGTCATGTATATGACCCCCCCAGTGCTTCAGGCCTCCTGGCTAAACAATTGGGTGCAAAAGGCTGGTCCATCAGTGCAGCAGTAGCACTACTGCTCATGACATTGGTGAACCAGGTTTGGAAGTGAACCTGAGTCATCAGAGCCAGCTGGGAGAGAAAGACTGAGCATTCCACAGGATGCTGTCCTCTGCCAGGGAGGGATGGTAGCCAGCTCCAGAGCATGACTGCCACCTGGGTGACCACAGGTGGCAGTACATGCAGGAGTAGCTCAGTTAGAGAGGAAATGCCAGCACATGATGTGCACCACCCTCGCGTGTGTGCTTGCATCTTTCCCCAAGGCTGGTGTCTCAGTGGAAGGGAGAAGAAGGAAAATGGGCCAGGCAGAGCACAGTGAAGGATTGACCCCTTGCAGGCCCTGCACCACGGTGATGTGGCAGTTTCCCCAAGTACTGTATGTTTGTCTGTAATAGTTGGGGGTTCTGCCACACCCTGCCATGAGGGCAAGCCAGGGGGGCAGATGTGGGAGAAGCTGGTAAGTCCACAGGAAGCAGGGCAATGTAGCTTGGTTGGGGGTCAGTCCACATGGATGCCCTGCCTTCCAGGGGGAGAAAAAAGCTGGGTGCAAACAGCAGTAGCACATACATGAAACAAAAGTGGCAGGCTGGTGCAGACACGGGTGGTAAGCCCAAATATCATGGAGAGAAAAGAAGTCATACAGCCAGAAATAGGTTACTGAAAAACTGGAAAATATGCAAAAAAGGCTTTATTAAGGCACAATACACAAAACATAGCACAGGAGGATGCTAACTAGAGCCCCAGTGCTTTAACCTACTCTAGGCCTTTATCTCTCTTGCTATAGTCTAAGGCCCAGATATTCAGAAGGGTTGCACATGGCGCAACAGTGTTGCACCATGCACAACCCACTGATGTGCCCTGGTGCAATATTCACACAGGGATTGTACCTGGCACAAATCCCGATGCACCGGAGCGCATCAGTAATGTATGCGGCGATAGTGGGAGGCGCAGTTCATGACACCCGCAGACATCCTATATTCAGCCCGGATGTGCTGGATCCATGCATGTGCACCTCTACTTGAGCTGCACACAGGTGAGCCAAAAAAAAAGAAACAACAGCTGGCCACCCACAGGTGAGCTGCCATATTGCAAGGCACAACACGGCAGCTGCCACCTGAGCCCCGGCTGCACCTTCGTGGCGGCGCTCCCCCATGCCTGATCGTGGGCATCTGTGTAAAAATCTAAGTCCAATATCCCTGGTGGTCCAGTGGACTGCTTGCAGCCCGATTGTAGGCATCTGTGTAAAATGATGTGTCCAATATCCCTGGTGGTTCAGTGGACCGTTCGCAGCCCGATTGTGGGCTTCAGTATGAAATAATCGTTCAATATCCCTGGTGGTCAGTAGACACCTTTCTTAGCCCAATCAGGGCATATGTTACAAAAAGCAAAGTCCTATATCCCTGGTGGTCAGTGGACTGATCGCAGCCGATGGGTGGGCATATGTAATAATGGGAGAAACAGTGCCCCCTCCCCACCCACCCACTGAGCCCCACCCAGCCCGCTCCTCCCCAGTCAGCGGGTGGCAGCACCTCACCTGCTTGCCGCCCTGCCGCCCGAATGGATCTATTCACATATCTGGACTGTGTAGTACAGTGCAGGCTGCATGCCCATTGGCTCACTGTGGACCAATGGGCATACAGCCCTACTGTACACTGTCAGTCGGCGAGGTGGCGAGGCGGCAGGCAGGTGAGGTGCTGCTCCCACCGCTGACTGGGGGAGGCGGGTGGTGGGGCTCAGTGAGCGGGTGGGGAGGGGTACCATGGAGCTCTCCTTATTATTACATATGCCTGCGATCGGGCTGCGAGTGGTCCACTGGACCACCAGGGATATAGGACATTGCTTTTTTTTTTACATATGCCTACGATCGTACTGCGAGCAGTCCACTGGACCACCAGGTATATTGGACATGTATCTATTCTACATATGCCCATGATCGGGCAGAGGGGCACATTGCCACGATGTGCAGGGGGCGTCGGTCCCCGACGGCTACTGCCTGGCAGGGCACCAGGTGCAAGTCGCCGGGGATCGGCGCACCTGAATGCAAATGGGGCCATAATGACATGCAAATGACCCCATTTGTGCTTTACATACATTATGGCCCCATTTGCATGTGCACTTTTGAATATCGTGGTTGTTGCACCTAGCGCAACGGAACTTGCGCTAGCGCATCCCCCTGCTCCACTCTGGCCACTTGCGCTGGCACAGTGCCACTGTGCCATGCACACTGCGGGTGGCCAGGGTGCGATATTCAGTGATGCTGTGCCATGGCGCAGATCCATTGAATATCACCCAGTCAACGCCCCTGCATAGCCAAGTTGTGCTGCGCCCAGGCTTGGGCCACAGCCTGGTGCAGTTTGAATATGCAGGCTTAGTGTCCTTCTGTGCCACATTTTATGCTTTCTGCCATAATAAAGTCTTCTGCAGCTTTCAGTAATTTTATTCTGGCTTTACGAAAGTGACTTTTATTTTCTATCTAAAAAACTGGGTAGAAGCAAGACACCACTGTACACGGATGATGCATCTAAGTTGGGGTATTCTGGATAAATAAATTGCAAATAAAACATACTGCACTGTATAAGTAGAATTATACAATAAAGCATCAATGCTGATTCAGCGCTGGGGATTACCATGTATATGAGGCCTGCATATAACCATAAACTGGCCTCATATGCAAGATCTGAAAAAGTAGAATGCTCCACTAACAGAATGGGGTGTAGGATTTTTTAATATAAAAAACTTTTTTTTACTTATTTTAATATAAATTCCTCCACTACCTCCACTAGCTGACCCCATGAATATTTCCCTAACCGTATGCAGTTCTCTCTCCTATTAGCACTTGGTTACCCCTTAGCATGCACTTCCCCATGTTATGTCTACGACAATGCCTCTGGCTGCACTCCTCCTCTATAGCTCTCCGCCCCCCTCTACTCTACCTCTCTCTCTTGTCCTTTATCCTCTCTGCACCTCATCCGCTATCTCCTTGTAACCTAACCTCCAAAACTTGTTTTGTTTCTCAGATGCTTTGTAACTCTGTTTAGCTTACACTTTTGTAACCTTGTCCTATGTACTGAATTTGTAATCTGACTTACATGTCTTATGTTTTGAATTGTAACCTGATGTGGAACCTTTGTAAAAGAGCCCCGGCTCTAAGATATTGTAATCCTAGACCTAATAAATAAAATAAAAAAATAAAATAAATATATTGTAGCTTAAATCTTCAGTTTGTAGTGCTCTTATCCTATGAATGCATTGGGAGACACTCTTATTACCATAAGAGTGTTCCTCACTGCTTCAATAACTGGGTAAAGGCCATGAAAAACAAAAACAAGAGAATGCAGAAAAAAAAATATTTAAAAAAAGAAACAGTGGAAGTGGTTTATGTCTGGTCCATCTTGCATGGCATGTCAAGCACAGCCCCTGATGGTAATTATGAAATGGTATAAAAATCCAGTTTGAGGTGTATAGTCCACCAAGCTACTTTTCAAAAGGGGTGTGTGGTCCTCCAGGGTACTTTTCAAAATTAAGTGTTAAATCAGTACTTGTTTTTAGTAAGTTTGCACTTATTTTATATTGTCTTGAGTGCGGTTCTCCTGTATGTCTATCTATGCTGGGGTTGGCAGCATCTAACTGCACCACCACACTTCCAGGATGCATTGCTTTCTTTCCCTGGTTCATAACAATCCAGAAGCCTGATTAGTTGAGGAGCTCAGAAGCCAGTGCTAATCTCCTAGCACAACAGCACTGAAAAAGACACATGACTACACCGACCTGTTTACATTAAGCAGGCACAGTTGTATCAATACACGTCAATTCACTTACCTGTATTTAAAACAAACCAAAGTACCAATGGTACTGAATGGTGTAATTTCTGTACAGTAAAAGGCAAATATGCTGTACGTGCTAAACAATGTACATGCAAATGCTGCATAATTCAGACACATACATGCATACAAGTACAAGCATACACCTCAATAAATAAACAATCATAGCCCATACAATATACAAACTCATAATTTTAACCTGATCAGTTCCTGTACTAAGCCATTTGCAGTTAGCATGATCATTTCTCAGTTTGAAGTAATGTTTCTAAGTTTCATTCAAATCTCAAAGTTTCAGCTGGAACTTTACAAATTATTAACCATATAGAACTTCAAACCTTGCAGAAGCTCTATCACTAACATCAGCAATTACATCTACCAATTTGTCTCATACTACAGGAACTGTAGTGAAATAAAAAAAAAAGTCCCACACTGGGCATCAAACTCAGGCCCTCCTATCCACTATGGTTTGGAAGCCTGTAGATCTACCATTGTACAAAGGCTCTGTGACAGGAAATGCTTGCTGTGGGAAAGGACAATAAGCACTGAGTGCAGATACACCCCCCCCCCACACCCCCCACACACACACACACATACACAAACTCAGCTGCAGAGGATTTAAATAATGAACCGGTCAGTCAATTTGAAGTAATGTTCCCAAGCTGCATTTAAATCTCAAAGTCTCAGCTGGAAATGTTCAAGTTATCAGCAGTATAGAACTTCACATCTTGCTGAAACTCAATCAATAACATCAGCAATGATATCAAACAATTTCTCTCATACTACAGTAACTGAGTAAGAAAGAAAAAAAAATCCCATACTGGGGATCAAACCTAGGACCCCTACCCACTACTGCTTGGCAGTCTGTAGCTTTACTGCAGCCACAGTACTAAAGCTTTTTTGACAGGAAATGCATATTGTGACAAAGGACATCCAGTACTGAGTGCACCCCTCAACAGCTGCAGTGGATTTAGTAATGTGCCAGTCTGTCAGTTTGAAGTAATAGTTCCCAAGGTGCATTCAAACCTGAAAGTCTGAACAGGAATGTTTCAAGTTATTAACAATACAGAACTTCAATCTTTGCTGAAACTCTGTCACTAACATCTGCAAGGGCATCTAACAATTTCTATAATACTACATACATTTTAATGAGAAATACAAAAAATGTTCTGAACTGGACATTAAACTCAGGCTTGTGTAGGTCTGAAACCTTATGCCAGGACCTAAAAGCCCTATCACTGATATTATTAATGACATAATGCAACCAAATCACTCATAGTGAATGTACATTTGAACTTGACAAAATGCAAAAAAGAGTATGCATAACCACAATAAGCACTTACAGCTGCTCTGTTGGCTGAAGCATCTGCCACCTACCGGCAAAACATCAAAATTAGAAGGGCTCAATAAAATTACTTTTTTCTTTTTCTCTTTTGTTTAGCCTTTTTTTCTAATTTTTACTGATTTACATAAAAATCTTTTTTATTATTTCTTTGCTAACCCTAATGGATCCATTTTATAATCACAATAAGGAACTCCAGGGTGTGGTTTGTCTTTGTGCTGGGATAATGGTACTCAGCTTTTGGCTACATGCTTCAACCCACCAGAGGTATGCCTCTATCCAAGCACAAAGAACACTGTGCCATGTGTTATTGTTTAATTAAACCTGGAACCTTGTCTTCTAAAGATAGGCATTCTAATAAGCTAAAGGAGAACTCTCTGACACTTTATATAGTTAAAAAGGAGCTTTTAGGCTTACTCAGTAGTTCTGTGGCTAGGTAGTCACTTTCATTGCCAGCAATCTGTGTTCAGTCTCTGACTGGGAATTGTCTCAGCAGTCCAGCATGCCACTGGAGAGGAATCTGCCTGGATGCCACAACCTTTGGTGGAAAGACACAGCTTAATCCAGATCTTGTTCACCCCCTGATGACACAAGATGAGGACACACCTGGGTGACTCCTTGATGGAAGGGAGAATGCTGGATGGGTCTGTGTGCAAGCTTTGTGCCCTCACTTCAGACATTCGGAGTAGGAGTAAGGAGAGAACTATCAGAGAAAAATGCCATCCAGGAAGATCGCAGTCTAGGGTATTGTTGGCCTGGTGCCATTCTGACCTCACTTGGTACTGCTCCAGAGAGGAAATACCTCCAATGTTTATGCCATGGGGGCAATCCATGGGAGAAGCAGATGGAGCAAGTTGTCATTGGTGCTAGGGCTGGGAAGTCACCCAAGAAGAGCCAGAAATGGGCAGTTGATGAAGTAGTGTAACCCCCTTCTCCCTTGGATTCGGGGAGAAAACATTCACTCAGCATCATGGCTAGGTTTGTACTTCGGGTCAGTGGTGCCCAATTAACTCCAGACACAGAAAGCAATAACTGAAAATGTCCAAACCAGGAATGGGATTCTAAAGTGTGGCTTTTATTCACATCAACACAGGAATAACAAAGCAAAGATGGACCTCCTCAGGGCTACACTCACTGACAATGCAGATTTACAGAGGTCAGAGCACATCTTCACTACACAAGACCCTCAGGTTCTGAACACAACAGGAGTCACATGGCCCAAACTGGTACTCTTCTACTTTGATTCCTTGACATGGCACTCCGGCCAGTACTTGGACACTTTTCCACATGGCATGGAGTTTGATGGTGGCTCCCTAAACCACCCATGAGCACTTTCTAGCTCTAAAGGGAAAATCATCCTTAATTCCACATCTGGGTACTTTCTGCAGACACTGGCCAAGTGCCTGGGAGAAAGTTATAGGTGCCCAAACTGAACCCATAGAGGTAAACCTGGTTACTCCAGATGGGGGTCTCCCACCTCTTGTTCTCAAATCTATACCCAGCCATTCCTTTGGAACAACACCTTTCTTCAAAACTACTGGTTGTAGATGCTATCTCGAAATGTTTATCACATTTAACATTCTACACTGTATTTATGTGGTGTCCTGACTTAAAAAGTTCTGTTAGTGGCTGTGTCCATTCCTTAGACCCCCACTGTTTCAGATGCTTCCAAGCCATACACAAATTTAAAAGCACTGTACTTGGCTAATCTTCTCCTGACCCCACAGTAGGCAGATACTTTTACACAACTCTGTCTTGGTGAACATAGGCTCTATATCAGAACAAACTCACCGTGGTATGCAGGTACCCCAGGGCTTCTCTCAAAGGACACAAACAAATTATCTGGTTCTCAACACACTTCCCATTTTCAGGCAGCTTTTCCCTTCCCAGGCTGGGCCAGGGGATTGCCCCTGAAATGCTGGAATTCCACCCCATCCCTCTGGGGATGGGGCACTGGAACAACACATGGGATGGTCTCTACCACTTTCTTCTGGTCTCTTCTGTGTTCCTCTCTTGGGTAAGAACACACAATCCACTTTTTGATGTAGCTCTAAAGCAGAGCTAGGCTCTGAGGGGCTGCCAACAGCAGCACACCTCTTCCTCTGACTGCTCCCACTCTGAACTTACTTGAATTCCCCAATGTTCTAACACTAACCCTTGCTGCGAGCATTCCAATGTGGCTTATGCTGCTGCGAGAATTCTACGGTGATGTCATCCCTCCAGCTCAGCTGAGACCGAGGACAGAGTGAGACAGGGTGAAATCCATTTAACTGGAGTCTCACAAGCTGCCTTTCCCTGCCTGCCACTGGTTCCAAATGGGATTTTAGTAACCCCGGGTAACACTGGGGTTACAGTAGCATAAACAGTAGATGGAAAAACGACTAACATTGGTGTGTTTTATATAGAGGATGCTTTTGTTGCAACTTCCTTAACTCTTAAAGACACATCTCTTGAAACGTCTTGCATCTAGTTGTTACTTCTGGACAACTGCTTTTTGTATATACAACAAGTGCCCTTTATAGTGTAGGATCATGAGAATAAGGATAAGCAATTACTTCATTTGTTCTCTCTGAAATGTATAGCACCTAGCAATGACTATTTTAATCAAGAAGTTTGAGTTGTTTCTGTAGTATTACAAAATCTAGCACAGCTCAACAGCAGTGACAGTTTCTTAAAATTGGGAAGATCTGCATATCCACATATTTTAAATAATACAAATGAAAATGGCCACATACAGTAGGTGCAGATTCAGAGCATCTGTGGAGCAGTCCCTGAAGACATTATACTATGCTGGCAAGCTGGCCCGGTGGAGCTGAGGGTTGAGGTGCTGGACGCCTTACCTCACACCACGCTGGCGACCCATGTTCGGGAACGAGCACGGACCACCAGGGGTTGGCCGGGTAAGAAGAAGGATTGAGCACCCGATGGCTGCTCTCCTTCTCTGGGGGGGTCAACCTGCAAGCTCCCATTGCAATACCGCCTCCTGAGGGAGCTCGGGAAGTAGGTGCGGTAGAGTGAGGTAGCAGCATGGGATCCGGGGCACACATCAGCAGAGGGGCGGAGCAGGAGGTACGTCTCATCGTGCCTCCTTGCTCTTTGGCCCTCACTGCACACCGGCGCTGGGGGAAGAAAACAGAGGAAAATCACCCTCTCCTCACCTAGGTGACGACTACTCACTACATGTCCTCGGATCATTGGGGCAGATTCCACTGCACAGTGTGTCCACAATCAATGGTTGGGGGGGAGAAGGGGGCTCCCTCCACCCCACCGGGGGGTAATCTGGCAATCAAGGATATATATGGACCAGGTGCACTAGGGGGCAGACTCCAGTGTGAAGAAGGATAGCGCAACAGAGGAAGTCTGATTGAGTGGTGATGGGGGCAGTAGGAGGGACAAATACTACGTAAAAAAAAAATACTATGCTGGCATACCATTGCTACTGTGACAATTTTACAGTGACCGACACTACAGCGCCAGGTCACTGTAGTGCCAGCGCAGGACTCCAGCACTGCTTTGTGGGGGTATTGCACCCCCTCCCTGAAACGACTTTGACTTGGAGTTGATTATTATAGTAGCGGGGGTTCGGGTGGTGAAGCCCCCAAAGAACAAAGTATACTGTGACTCCCTTTATGCCAACCGCAAATGCGGTCAACATAAAGTAGTCGCTGTAACGTTGGTAGACAATGAAATTGTTGACCAACCATAATAGATTCTACTGTGCTACCACATTCTGCTTCTGGCCACCAAACCAGTTTTGTGATCCATCTTGGAATATTTCCTCTGACCCAATGCTTCTTTACAATAGTTTTGAATGAGATACATCAGCAACTTTATTAAATTTGGAATAGGTAATGTCTATGGCTTCCTTAGTTATTCATTCAAAAATGGCTTGTGCTGTAAGTTTGTCTGGTATGATCTTTCCTTTGTGAACCCATGTTGACGATATCCCATAACAGGCATTTATCTACAGTATGTTTTGCACTATCCGATCCTTTATAATGACATCAAACATGTTTTCTTTTTGGTCAAAGATGGGCAAACGGGCTGGTAGTCTCCCAGGTTGTCCATGACTTCTTCTTTAATAATAGTGGAATAAGAAGTAAGAAAACATGGGATTGCAGGGAAGAACACTGGAAGGTGGATAAAAAAATGGCTAGGAGTGGGAAGCAGAGGATAACGTCCAGGGGAGCCCACCTGGTTGGAGATGAGTTTACTAAGTGAGTACCTTAGGATTCAGGTATGGGACCACTCCACTTCAGCATAATTATAAATGACTTGGATTAAGGAGTCACATGTAGCAAGACTACATTTGCTGACAGCCCAACATGTAACCATTTAACATCTTGGTGTCTTACTGTGTATACCATCAAACACCTGTGCTACAGTGGCAGCTGGAGATACACTGGGGATAGGCAATGTCCTGACTTAAAATATGTAAATATATGAAATTTATCTGAAAGTGTGAGGGGACAGGACCATAACTTATGAGTAGCGGAGCCGCAAGTTACTTATGAAAGTCCTGTCCCTGCACAAGTGATTATAAACCGCGTAGTTCAATTCTGATCACTGCATATTCAAATTATACAATAGCAGTTTAATACAGTAGTTATAGTATAGCTTTTAAAACTTATGTTAGTATGAAGACATACATGTTTCTTGTGGAGTTCAACTTTTGCATTCATTACTTTATATGGCAATTGTGATAGCAGTACTGTAAAAGCTGCTCTCTGGCTCAGTAATCCACTTTGATTTGCTCACATTTTCTAACTATTAATTGTGACATACCCCAAATGCAAGATATTGTAATATATCATGATATCTTGAAAAGTGGGCCCAAACATTTCGGTTTTAGTCCACAGAGTTTCTCTCTATATCTACTGTATAAGCAGTGATGATAGCTAGATAAATTACAGTGAAACCCCACTATAATGACTGGCCTTTTGTTACAATAGATGATATATCTAGTTAAACAAGCATTTGTCAATGTCGAATGTTGCTTGCTTCTATGTGCTGTTTAGGTATTTGGATGTCATTGGAGTGCAAATATTGAAAATTTGCGAACTTGAGCGTGCGTAGGAACTGCGCAATGCACGCTCGTAAAACAGTCATTTTTAGGAATTTTTTCACCAAATTTTCAACATAGCCATTTTAAGACCTCTGCTCATGAACAGTGTCACTGTGATTTTGTTAATGTGTCCCATACATTGGTTGCCACCGACTGTATTCAATGCGCTACATGGAGTGAAACATGTTTTGGGCAGGATGTGAAAAATGACAGCTGTACTGCTCATAAGGAGGTATGGTAAAATGGTAATGTTGAAAATCTGGAGTGAAAATATTAAAAATTTGTAACTTACGAGCCTGCGTAGGAACTGCACAACGCACGCTCGTTAAACAGTCATTTTTAGAATTTTTCACCAAATTTTCAACATAGCCATTTTAAGACCTCTGCTCATGAACAGTGTCACTGTGATTTTCTTAATTTGTCCCGTACAATGATTTCGCATACCGACTCGCCATTCTAAGCTACATGGGCAGAAACACATTTTGGGTGAGATGTGAAAAATGACAGCTGTACTAATCATAAGAAGGTGTGGTAAAATGGCAATGTTGAAAATCTGGAGTGAAAATATTGAAATTTCGCGAACTTACGAGCCTGCGTAGGAACTGCGCAACGCACGCTCGTAAAACAGTCATTTCTTGGAATTTTTGCACCAAATTTTCAACATGGGGCTTTTGGGACCCCTTCTCATGAATGATATCACTGTCATGGTGGTATTCAGGCCCGAAGGGTGATTTCACAGTTACTGCGCAAAATCACCCTTCGGGCCTGAATAACGCCATGACAGTGACATCATTCATGAGAAGGGGTCCCAAAAACCCATGTTAAAATTTGCAAAAATTCAAAAATGCCTGAGATATGCAACAGTAGTTGAAACCCCTATCTAGCCATTATACGGCTTACCGGCATTTCCTCAGTTCGCGGTCGGCTTTGAAGAGTGCAGGCGTGTTCCCGTTCACGAAGATCATCATGACGGAGTCGGAGGTAAAGTATGGGAGGGGGCGTTGGGAAGCTGGGTGCGCAGTGGGTGGGTGTGGGTTGTGGGGCGGGTTGGGAGGCGCTCCGCGGACCGTTTTCATTTTAGGTTCAAAATAAAAAAAAGACATCGTGGGACGTTTGCCACACTGGGGTGGGCTCCCAGCGTGCTTTGCAGGACGTTGGGGCGTTCAGCCAACGGGGATTAGGCACCCTGTCGGCCTATGGACTGATTGCCACGCTGGGGTGGGCTCCCAGCGGGCACCTACAACTGGGGGAGAGATGCAGCTCAGCCGATGGGATTGGGCACCCATCAGCTACACACAGTACTCTTGAGCGCGCCGCGCCTGTGTGTGTCGGGGGCTCACGCTTCTTATCTCTGCTCACTGGGCTTGCGCGGCTCCCCTTGCCCAGCTGCTGTGCCACTGCATTTTTGGAGCGTGTCATAGACAGCTCCAAAATGCATTGGCTTACAGGGGCTGCGCCTGCCAGCTCGCTGACTGAATTGGAGGAGGAGGTGACACACCTCTGAAATCTCCGATGATGGCACTATGTTTCTTGCACATGCATGCAAGCAACATAAAAATGATTAGGAAAAATACTGCTTCCTAATTGACTAGGACCTGTGCATTGAGAGAGCACAACGAATGGGTAAAAAATGCCAGGCAGTTGGGACACACCACACTATCAATAGCTTTTTATTGAAAATTCCAAACTGCCATTACAAACAAGGCTGCCACCTTTACTGTCTGAAAAAAAACACCTGGGCCCTGAAAATAAAACTTTCTCAAAATAAGAAGAAAACACACACACACAATATTTTTGGAGCCTCTTTCCTGACCATGAAGCCTCCCACCCATCTATCCTTACCTACCTACCATGGAAATATTTCCTGTTTGCTCTGCTTCAGATGCAATTGAACCCCTGGCTTTACTGAGGCCTTCTGTTGCATGTGTTTGTGAGGGGAGAGGTGAGCATTCAGTTAGTAGAATTCACAGAAGTTTAAATTTCTGCCTTGCAAGCTAAACAAGCATTCCACCTCTCAGGTGCTTGACAGTTGTAGAGGGATGACATTTTACTCATTTCTGTTTGAAAAAGAAAATACCTGGTTTTAATAAAAATACAATCTGGCATTTATTTTTATATTTTCTCAGTTTGTCCATTTTATAAGTGTAATAAGACACTCTAAGGTAAATGTTGTGCAGGCACAACACACTTTCAGGACTGAAGGCATTCTGCCTGTGGTGTTCTGCCTCACTACACCCTTGGATGTGCATTGTGCCAGCACAACACACACCCCGTCATGTCTTAGTGCCTATATTTAGCACTGTATGTCTCTAACTACCACTGCAGCATCAATGAAATACATCCACAGTATGGTCTTGTTCGCACTGGGGCGCTTGAACTGGTTCAAGTGCCTTAATTCGTTTCAAGAGCCCCGTAGCACGGATTGCGCTCACACTGTACACGGATCCAGACACGGTTTAAAGAACCATGCTTAAGTCCTGGTGGGACGTAGGCTTAAACACGGTTGGAAAATCGTTTTTGGAATCAATTCATGTTTACCTGTGGTGTGAACAGCCCCTGAATTGTTTAGGTAGCCTCCTCCTGTCTTGTGAGTTGTCTGCCACAATGCATGATGGTAAGCAGTTTCTCATTTTGGACAAAGCAAACATCACACGTTTACCAGACAGTGCGAATGCACTAAAAAAATGGATCAGAAAGTGTTTCTGAACATGCTTTCAGTAGTGCGGATGCATAAGCATGGTAAGTGCTGAAACAATTTCAAAAACGGATTGAAAAACTTTTTCAGAACTGTCTGTAGTGTGAATGGGGCCTATGAATCTAGTATGTACAGTCAAAAAGTAGCCTCAGTGGAAGAAATTCTTTAAAATAGATAGTGGTGGGCATTTTTATTGACTTCTGCCGTTAGTTACAAAAGTAAATAGAGAATAATGTATAGGAAGGGGTGCATTCTAAGGTTTTTTATACACCCAAGGTATGTGATGTCCACAAAGGTTTATGAAGACATTAAACTTCGGAAGTAGGTTAATAAAAAAAAAAACCTCACTGCACGACTCTTCCCATATTTAATTTTTTTATAATTACTAGTCTGTGACAACATACAGTAGGTACAAAATGCCAAACATTTTTACTTCCACTGTATTATCTGACTTGTATTGTTAAGAGTAGATTAAGGTGGAAAATAGCAAGGCATCAAGGAAATGAGTTATTCAATTAATTCTTTTGAACTGTAAAGCACTTAATGGTTCAAGGTTGGATTATGTTCTTTGATTAGCTTGGATTTTTGAAACAATACATTTAAAGAGATAGTTGAATGAAAAAACAGCAGACAGGAAAATGTTTTAGAAGTTGTCAGTTTTAACTTTTTATTTCTAAAGTATTTTTCTTTTTCCTTGTGTTCATTAGAAAGCTTTCTTTGTGATAGTATTCAGTATGTTGGATGTGCTGAATAGTACTCTGCCTGCCAGCTGACATATTAAGTTCTAGTCCTCCCATGGCATCATCAGCACTGAGGCTTCACTGACATTATAGGTATCCAGAACCATAGGTAGGTGGTGGTGGGGGGGTGAGAGGAGCAGCTGCCCTGGGTGCAAGCCTCTAGGGGCGCATGTGCAAAGCAGTGCTAAATAACAACGATAGTGCTATTGTCTGTGGTCAGGTGTGCTTGCATGCTGTCTGCAGTAGGTGCAATGGACACTAGAAGGAAGCAACATATTAAAGGTAGGCCTCTTTCTGTAGTGCTCCACATTGTCAATTGGTATTCATAACAAATGGGTAAATGTCCACCCTACTAGAAATGGCACAGCAAGCAGTGGTAGAGCTAGGAATTTCACCAGGCACACATGTCCCGGAAAACCAAACCTCTGTAGGGATCTGGGGCATGCCCCCTAGGAAATTTTGAATGTAATGTCTGAAATGGTGCTGAAATATGTATTTTAGGCCAGTTTCTGGAGCAAAGCAAACAAAAAAAAAATACAGCAACAATGCACTGAAACAAATGAAATACCCTGCAGTTCAAAGACAGAGCCAATTAATTTGAAATTTTTTTGGCACAATAATCACTGTACATTATAAGCAAGAGTAAATTTGATTTACAAATGCATTTTTTTTAACCTGTAACTTCTTTCCAGAGATGGGGGGGGGGGCAGGTAATCCTGTATGGATTATATGATTCTCATTTATTTTGAGACATAAATTGCACTTGAAATATGTCCTGGAAAGGCACAATAGCAGCATTCTTTAAATTATATATATATATATATCTATATCTATAGATATAGATATATATATAATTTATGAATTCTGTATCTTCAAGGTCCTTGCTCTCTTGTTACTCTGCTTAGCTATCAGAAGAGATGCAAGTCACAAGTGGGGTACCTCAGGGTTCAGTTCTGGGGCCAGTCCTCTTCAACATCTTCATTAGTGACCTTGCAGATGGACTAGAGGGTAAGGCTTGTCTGTTTGCAGATGACACCAAGATCTGCAACAGAGTAGATGATCCAGATGGGGTGTGCAGAATGAGAAGAGATCTGGATAAACTAGCAGAATGGTCAGAAGAGTGGCAACTGGGATTTAATGCAAAGAAGTGCAAAATCATGCACATAGGGAAGAAAACCTGAAGCCACCTATAGGCTGGGAGGGAGTTGCTAGCAGTCACAAAGGAAGAAAGAGACTTGGGCATCATCATCACTGATGACCTAAAATCATCAAAGCAGACCTCTAAAGCAGTAGGTAAGGCTAGAGGGGTGTTAGGGTGTATTAGTAGGGTATCACAAGTCGTAGAGGAGGTAATAATCCCTCTGTACAAGACACTGGTTAGGCCCCATCTGGAGTACTGCGTGCAGTATTGAAGCCACACCTTCACAAGGACATTAACCAAATTGAGGCAGTCCAGAGAAGGGCAACCAAAATGGTGCAGGGACTGCATCAGAAGACATATGAGGACAGATTAACGGAGCTCAATATGTATACCCTTGAGCAAAGGAGGAGAGAGGTGATATGATCGAGGCATTCAAACACCTTAAGGGCATAAACAAGGTGAAAGAGTCTAACATGTTTAAATATAAGAAAAATAGCAGGACAAGAGGACACAGCATGAGATTAGAGGAGGCCGATTAAGGGAATGTGAGAAATTCTTTTTCACAGAAAGGGTGGTGGATGCATGGAATGGCTTACCACAAGAAGTGGTGGCTATGAATACAGTGCAGGGCTTCAAACAGGCATGGGATAGGCATAAGGGAGCAATACAAATGACTATGAATAGATAGGTCACTGACAGAGCAAAGGCCGATGGCACATTTATAAGGTAGAAAAAGAAATGGGCAGACTGGATGGGCCTTGCGGTCCTTATCTGCCGTCAACTTCTATGTTTCTATGTTTCTATCACTGTGTATACGCCTACATCACTGCTAAGGATGTATGTAACTGATAAGATAATGTTTTGTAATGCCTGCACTACTGCATTGCTAAGGATATATGTAACTGCTTAGCACTGCATAGGATGCATGTAACTGTTTAGCTAATACTCTGTATAGGCACTCATCAATGTATTATAATGCTTAATAATGTTTGTACATCTACCGTCCAACTAGTTATGTAACGCTGTTTTTGCTGTATGACTTTCATGTCCGAATTTATGTCATCCGACGAGGAGCCTTGGAAATGAGTCTATGACTCAAAGGATTGTAATTCCAATATTCTAATAAATAAAATAAAATAAATAAAGATCCATTAATTAAATAGACTCCCTGGGCTCCACCCAGAGGAGGCTACCAAAACCAGAGGAGGAAGAGGAGGGGAGTTTCTTACAGAAAGGGGATTGACCACTGGGAGGAATTTACATCAGACACAGGAAGGTGAGAAACAGAGAAAAATTGACTTTTTGATGTGTCTTTTGTTTTACCTTATAACCAAGTGGCTTTATAGAGACAATTGGGAGGAATTTATTTTGGGCACAGGAGGGGAGTATTGGGAAAAAAAATATTTTTGACTTTTTGAGGTGACTTTCTATATTCTATTGTTTATCTTATAACCAATTGATTTTATAGTCTGTAGTTTCTTTAGGCAATTACAAGATAGGTTGTATTATATGATCAGAAGGGAGAAGTAGAACTTGGTACATAAAAAGGGAGGGATTTGTGTGGGGGCTGGGTGAGGTAACGTTTATCGTCTATTGTTTATCTTATAACCAAGTGATGTTATAGTTCTACTGTTCCTTTAGGCAATTACAAGACAGACTGCATTATGTGATCAGAAGGGGAAAGTAGAACTTGGTACATGATAGGGGAGGATTTGTGTGAGGGCTGTAGAAAGGGGGCGCTGAAGGAAGAAATATAGGCTGATAGAACAACAATGTGGCACACCGGTGAAGGTGACAGTTGGGGTGGAATAGGGTTGCAGGGGAGGGGTTGGCAGCAGGGGATGGGGAACTTTTACAGGGGCAGGAGGATTGCAGACAAAACCGGATGGGCAGAATAGTGAGTTGCAATGGTTGTGGGGCTGCTATCTGGATGGGCACATTATGGAAGCTAGGGGGGTGTCCCATTTGTCATAGGCTGAGGGGACTGGAGGCAGAGGTACAGTGGCTAGGAAGGGAGTTAGTGAGAAATGGAAGAGTGGTTGTGATCAATGGAACAGGAGGGCCACCTCCTCAGGGATCCAGGGGTACAGAACCAGTGGAAAGGAAAGGTATAGGGAACAGGGTAAAATTTTTTAGAAACAGTAAGGGGGAACCTCGGGATAGCATGAGGGGAGAAGCAAACAGTAGAAGTCCAGGGTCAGGTAATAGGTTCACGGTGCTGGCTTTAATGATGGATGATGAGGGATGGGCTCTCTGGGAGGGGGCAAGAGGAGAAGGGAGTAGTAAAAGCCCTTGGGACAACGGTCAGGCAGAAGAGGAGGACAGTCGTAGGGGTAGTAAAGGGAAAAGGTATAGAGGTAAAGGGGAGGGCATGGGGGGTAAGGCAGTGGAGGCAGGAGGGAAGATTGGGCCCAACAAGGAAGAGAAGGAGGGTGATGATGCTGGGAGAAGATTGGGGTGGGGAAATAGGGGAAGGGTGGGACTGAGTGCAGAGGCTGGGGCATAGCAGAAGGATAGTTCAGCAAGCAGGGGCTGGGGGCATAGCATGTGAGAAGGGGGGAGGAGTCCCACTACTGGGGGACTCAATCCTTAAAGGGGTCAGATGGGGAAGTCAAGGGGAGTGGCATAGTCGAATATGGGTGGAATCAGTACCTGGATTGAGAACAGGTAGGGCAGGACAGACTATTCTCAAGTGTACAAGGAGAGGAAGGGAGAAACCGCATGTAGTGGTGCACTTGGGTACAAATGACTTGGGGGATAATACAGTCAAGTTGGTATGGGAGAGGTCTGAGGAACTGGGGAAGTTGTGTGAGGAGGCATGGAGATTAGTGGCCTTCTTGAAAGTACTCCCAGTACCTAGGGCAAGCACAATGAGGAAAGGAAGGAGAGGAGTTCAACTCTTGGCTTGGAGCATGGTGTTGAGCCAAAGGGTATGGGCTAGTGGGAGGCTGGGGTAACATCTGGGACAACAGTGACCTATTCGCAGAGGACAGATTACATTTGAGTAAGGTGGGATAGGGGATTTTGAAACAGAGACTGGGGGAATACATAGCAACTAAGGTGGATTTAAACTAGGCGTGGGGGGAGGCGAGTGTGGAGCAGGTACACAGGGCCACCAGAGAGGGGAGCCGAATGAGCTTACCCCCAAACTAGCAGGGATGGTACCAGGGTAGATTCACAGGGGAAGTTAAGGATGGGGAGACATGGGTTAAGGAAGGGAAGGGAACTAATTGGAGGGTTGTCTCCCTAAATGCAAGAAGTCTGGGGAACAAAACAGCTGAGTTACAGGCTGTCTTGGCAGTGAGGATGGTGGACATTGCAGCCATCATGGAGACTTGGGCCACCAAATACCAAGACTGGGATTTGATGATCCCAGGGTATGGGATATAAATAAAGGATGGGGCAAGGGAAAGGGGGGAGAGGTGGTGATTTACATAAGGGAGGGGATAAGGAGTGCAAGTGAAGAGGGGGAGGAGGGTAGAACAGAGGCATTATGGTTGCAATTCTAGGTTACAAAAAGTAGGACAGTGAGGATGGGACTGGTGCACAGACTACCAGCTCAGGCAGAGGACTTGGACAGGGAGTTAGCAGAGCAGATTAGGAGGGTCTGCGGGAAGAAAAACACCATGTTCATGGGGACTTCAATCTACCAGGAGTGGTTTGGAGCACCCCAGCCACCTTGAGTGCAAGGCAGCAAGTGCTCCTGGAAGCATTCCAGGATAACTTCCTGGCACAGATGGTTATCGAGCCGACTCAGTTGGATAAAACTCTGGACCAAGTACTGTCTAACAGGGAGAAGGTAAGGGAGCTGGGGGTGGAGGACCCACTGGCTGGGAATGACCACCACTCAGTGTGGTTCACGCTCAGCATGGGCAAGGAAGCTGTAAGTACAGGAACCGGGGTGGCTGACTTCAGACATGCTGACTTTGACAAGATGGGGGAAATTTTGGAAAGACACTTGGCAGAAATTAATCCACACTTGGATGCAAACCAAAAATGAGAAATTATCAAATTAGGACTGATGGAAGCTATGGGGTCATGCACCAGGACACAGAGCAAGAAGGGAAGGGCTAAGAAGCCAAGCTGGTTGGATCAGGAGGTCTTGGAAGGGGTGATGGCAAAAAAGGCAGCATTTAAGAAGTTTAAGAAATCCAGGAGGAGGGAGGACAGGGAAATGTATTTGAAGAAGTCCAAGGAGGTAACCAGACTAGTCAGGTGGCCAAGGCTTCTAGAGAGCTAAGGCTGGCACAGGGCATCAAGGACAGAGAAAAGGACTTCTTCAGGTACATAAGGGAGAGAAGGAGCTGCAAAGATCAGATAGCGAGGATTATGAAGGATAGGGGGATGGGTGGAGAAAGGGGCGGAGCAGGCAGAAGCACTAAATGAGTACTTCTGTTCTGTGTTCATGAAGGAGAAGGGTGGGCAGTTACTTCAGGGAATGGAGAAGTGGGCAAGGGGGAAGGGGGTGACAGATGAGGTAATTACAAAGGGCAGGGTGCTGGAGGGGCTGAAGGCACTGAGGGTGGATAAGGCACCGGGGCCAGATGGCATTCACCCCAGCATTCTGAAAGAGCTGGCAGAGGTTTTGGCGGGGTCACTGGCAGACCTGTTTAATACTTCCCTGGACACAGGCTGGCGTACCACAAGATTGGAGGATGGCTCACATGGTTCCCATCCACAAAAGTGTCCCAAAGGATGAACCAGGCAATTACAAACCAGTAAGCCTCACATCCATCATAGGAAAACTAATGGAGACTATTCTGAAAGACAGGCTAGTGACCTTTTTGGAAGACAATGGACTCCAGGATGGTCAGCAACATGGGTTCATTTCAGGAAGATCCTGCCAGACCAACCTAGTCGAGTATTACGATTGCGTGATGAGGAAATTGGATAAGGGCCATGCGGTGGATGTCTTGTATTTGGACTTCAGCAAGACCTTTGATTCTGTGCCTCATGGGTGGATGGGGGAAAAATTGGAATATGTGGGGGTGGGGACAAAGATGGTAAACTGGATCCTGAACTGGCTGAAGGGGAGGCAGCAATGGGTGGTGGTGGTGGGGAGAACTCTCATTCCCAAGGGCTGTGACGAGTGGGGTTCCACAGGGCTTGGTACTGGGCCTGGTGCTGTTTGGGATATTCATAGCAGATATCTCACATGGCATCAGGAGTAAGATCAGTCTCTTAGCTGATGATACCAAGATGAGAGCAGTGATGGACAACATAGTAGGGTGGTGGGGCTACAGGACAACCTGACTACACTGGAGGTGTGGTAGGAAATGTGGCAGTTGGGTTTTAATGTGAAGAAGTGCAAGGTTCTGCACTTCGGAGCAAGGAACCAGGAGAGGAGCTACCAGTAGGGAGGGGTTCAGTTAGGTACCACCACCTAGGAAAAAGATCTAGGAGTGGTTATAACAGATAATATGAACAAGTCAGCTAGGTGCAGAAAGACGGAAGCTAAAGCCAACAAGATGCTGGGGGTGTATTGTGAGAGGAATCTCATCCAGAAGAAGGGAGGTGATCCTGCCTCTGTATAGATCACAAGTCAGGCCACACTTGGAGTACTGCATGCAGTACTGGTGTCCGTCCTGAAGAGGGATATCAGATTACTGGGGGGGGGGGGTAGTGCAGTGCAGAGCAACTAGGATAATCCAGGGATTGGAGAATAAATCCCATGAGAACAGGCTGAGTGAGTTAAATATGTACACGCTGGAGGAGAGGAGGGATCGGGGGGATATGATTGAGACCTTTAAATACTGTACTTGAAGGGGATAAACAAGACAAGTACAGAAGGGGTCTTTAAGTTGAGGAGGGGGAGGGACATGAGAGGGCATGGTCTCAGAGGACTGGAGGGGGGAAGATAGAGGGGACAGAGATGAGGAAACATTTTTTCATGGAGAAGGTTGTGGCTAAGTGGAAAACTCTGCCCAAAGAGGTGGTATCCTGTAAGATGGTGGGTAGTTTTAAAAGGGGATGGGACATAGTGAGAGTTGGGGGGGTAACAGTGAGGGGGGAAGGGCAGCTGCAACGTAAGGATGCTAGCTGCACATTTGAGCAGACTTGATAGACCATGAGACCTGTTTCTACTGGCAGATTAGTATGTTCATAAGATTTTTACCTGGTAATATGCAAACATTGTCATGAGATGACTCCAGTAAGAGAAGAAAAAACAGAATGGGTGGTAGGAGTCCTATTATCCAAATTCTCTCATGGGGATTTGCATGTTTCCAATGAGGCTTTGCATTATTGGGTAGGTGCAATTGTGTTTCCTTTAAAACTTGGCTGTATGGCCAATATCATCCAGGATAACCCATGCTTCAGGGTATTTGCACTGGGGTTCTTTTGTAGTTCTTTTCCTCTCTATTTTGGGGTCCCCATAACCCAAACAAATAACAACCCCCTTAAGGGACGGCTGGCTCCCTCTTCCTGGGCTAAGTCACAGATACGGCACACTGATGAGTCCAAATGAGGACAAACATGTGTATGTGTCTGCTGTTCTTAGCTTTTGCTGATTGCACTGTGAGGCCTTCTGGCACCATGCAATTCTGCTTAAAGCAGAGCCAGTCCAAATTCTCTCATGGGAATTTGCATATGTTTCCCATGAGGCTGTGCATTATTGGGTTATGTGCAATTGTGTTGTCTTATTATCATGCTTTACAGCATTGGGAAAAGTACATTAACAATCTGGTCTCACTGTGTCTAAAAACTCTGAAAAACGACCTTTTTGTTGTACATGTAAAAAGCAGTCCAATAGCAGCTGATGGACTGCTTTTCATCTGTACAGCAAAAAAGTCATTTTTCAACATGAGCAATACTATATGGATGTAAACTGCTGCAATAAGTGAGTCTGATATTGTTCAAGACTAGTACTAGAAGCACACTCTAGTGTGAGAAGGTCATAATAATGGAAAGAAAAATGCTTAGGGATGGATTTCTGCAGTGCATCAGGGACCCGTGGCACAATTGTGCTGCACCCCTGATGCTTGCACCAATACGCTAAACCCCCTAACTGATGGTCTAACTATTGTGCACATAAGCTGAAATTTGCCTCAGCAGGGGAGTTCCATAAAGGTGCATGTGTCTATCTTTGACACCTGCACCATTATTTTGCTTTAAAGCGCAGAATTTGCCATAAATGCAGCAACACATCTGATAATAGTCTTCAAACATAGTAACATAGCAAGATATTATAAAATGGGTCTAAAAATCAAAGAACATTAATTGGTTAAAACCAGTCAGGAGACCGTTCATTTTTAGAGCATAATGCATAGTCATCCTGGTCCTAAACCATATCTAACAATGAGCAAATCAATCCTCCTACTACCAGAACTATCTTCCATCAATTCCACTACAGCTAGAATTGATCTTCCACCATAAACATGGTTGCTACTTTTACAGTGTATAAAACCTTCAGCTGGGCCTTAAAATAAAACTACCTTAAATAAAAAATAAAACAAATTAATTAAATGTTTTTCCCTGCTCATTACACACTACTTACACACACACAAACAAATTAGAAACATTAAGTATTGTTCATAGTTTTCATTACAACTGTTTCTTTGCTGACAATGAAAAATCCTCCTTCTGTCTTTAACTGCTCATCAGTGAAATCTCTTCTGCTTTCCCTGATGGTGAGGTAATTGAGTCTGTGGAGTAAGCAATAATACTCAACAGGGTGGGCTTTATTGGGAAATACTGGACCACCCAGGGGCGTAATGAGGCCCGATGCCGCAGGTGGAGGGCCTTATAGCCCCTGGAAGGTTTGGTATTTCTCAATAAAGCCAACCCTGTTGGGTATTATTGCTCTTAGAAAATGGGCACATAAAAAATAATTTTAATAAAACATTTTTAATAAAAAAATTAGTTTGAAATTAGTTTTGTAACAAAATAGTTCCTCTGCCTGCTTAGGAATTATATGTGTTTCTTTGGGAGTGAAGGACTTTTGTCCTAGTGGAGACTTGGTAGTTTACAAAAAAAAAAGTGGTTGAATGCAGTTAAAACATGCATGAGTACCGATGGGGGCTTGTTTACTAAGAGAGCCTTGTGGCTCGGTAACTTTATTTTAAACCTGCCTGTGTCTTTCTGTGTGTGAGCAGCACTACCTAGTGGGGTTAATGCAGAAAGCATGGAGGTATGGTCGGGACCATTTGTGGAATGGTATCTTTTGTTTTTAAACTGTCTCTCTGTGAGAACTGCATTACCAAGTGTGGTGGACCGTGGAAGAGATTAAATAAATTAAGAACGTCAAAAACAGATAGATGCCAGTATATTTACTTAGATACATAGATACATAGACAGTGTCGGCAGATAAGGGCCTATGGCCCACCCAGTCTGCCCATTTGAGCTTGTAAGTTCAGTTTGTTTTCCTAGAAGTCTGTTGCCCCTTACCCCTGACCTCCAGAATTCCTTTATGTCTATCCCATGCATTCTTAAATCCTGTGATTGTTTCAGCCCCCACCACTTCCTCTGGCAGGGTGTTCCACTTGTCCACCACCCATTCTGTGAAGAAATTCTTTCTCATGTTTCCTCTGAATCGTCCTCCCTCCAACTTCATCCCATGCCCTCTAGTCCTGGAACATCTTTTTCGCTTAAAAATAGTGTTTCCTGCACCCTGTTCCTCCCTGTAAGATACTTGTAGGTCTCTATCATATCCCTCTCTCCTCCTCTCCTCCAGGGAGTACATGTTCAGTTCCTTTAACCTGTCTTCATAGGACTTGTGATGCAATCCATGCACCATCTTTGTTGCCCTCCTCTGAACCTTCTCTACCCTGTCTATGTTCTTACGAGGTATGGTCTCCAGAACTGTACACTGTACTCCAGGTGGGGCCTCACTAGTGTCTTGTATAGCTGAATTATGACCTCCTTTTCCTGCTGATGATGCCCCTGCCCATACATCCCAGCATCCTATTTGCTTTACCTGCTGCCTTGTCACACTGTTTCCCTTCTGAGGTCATCAGAGATGACAACCCCAAGATCCGTTTCCTGCTTGGTGCATGCTATATCCTCACCCCAACTGATATATTGTGCCAGGGTTTTGTGCCCCATATGCATTATCTTGCACTTCTTTGCATTGAATTTCAACTGCCAAACCCTGACCATTCTTCCAAGTTTCTGAAGGTCCCTTCTCATTCTGTCTACACCCCTCTGGTGTGTCTACTCTATTACAGAGCTTTGTGTCATCAGCGAACAGTGAAATTCTGCCTTCTAGGTCCTCATGCAATGTCACTGATGAAGATGTTGAGTAGGACCGGTCCCAGCACTGATCCCTGTGGTACTCCACTGGTCACTCTTCCCTCTGTGGAGTGACAGCCATTTACCACCACCCTCTGTGTCCTGCCACCCAGCCAGTTACCTACCCACCACACTACCGTCCTGCCCACACCCATATTCCCCAGTTTGTGTAATAGTCTTCTATGTGGCACAGTGTCAAAGGCCTTGCTGAAGTCCAGATAGGCCATGTCCACTGCCCTCCCCTGATCCACCTCCCTAGTGACTCAGTCAAAAAATTCAACGAGGTTGGTCTGACATGATCTCCCCCTGGTGAAACCATGCTGCCTTGGGTCCTGTAGTCCATTGACAACTAGATGTTCCACCAATCTCTCCTTCAGTAGTGCTTCCATGATCTTCCCCACTACCGGAGGTGAGCTGACTGTTCTGTAGTTCCTGCTTCCTCTTTGTTCCCACTTTTGTATAGGGACTACATCTGCTGTCCTCCAGTCTTTGGGTACCTCCCTGTTTCCAGTGATCGGCTAAACAGGATAGCCAGAGGTTCAGCCACCACCTCTCTTAGTTCTTTAAGGACCCTGGGGTGCACCCATCTGGCCCATTGCTTTATCAACTCTTATTACTTCCAGTTCCTTCAGGACCCTTTCTCGTGTAAAGGGACTTGTGTCCATTCTGCACCATTCTCACCCTTGTACTCCTTCAGAGCCATTACCTCCTCTTCCTCAGTAAAGACTGAGCAGAAATACCTGTTCAATATGTCAGCTTTACTGTTGTCATCCTCCACGCAGCCCCCATCCTCCCCTTCAGTCTCACTATCCCTCCTTTGTCTTTCTTTTTTCACTTATGTACCTGTAAAGGTTTTGTCCCTCTACCCACTGATTTTGCAATGTGTTCTTCTGTCTGAGCTTTGGCTTCCCTTACTGACCTCCCTGCCTCCCTTTGCTTCTCCTGGTACTTCTCCCTATCCCCTTCTGCCTGTGTCTTTTTGTATTGGCTGAATGCAATCTTTTTGGCTTTCACTTTCTTTGCTACCTCTTTGGAAAACCATAATGGTCTCCTCTTCCTTTTCCTCTTGCTAACCTGCTTAATGCATAATTCTGTTGTTCTTGTAATCCCCATTTTAAATACTGCCCACTGTTCTCAACCCCTGATTCCTGTCCATTCCCTTAATGCCTCTTTCAAGTATCTCCCCATTTTCCCAAGGTCTGCCCCCTAAAATCCAGGACGTGTTTTGTGTGGTTTGGTTCTGCTCTTTCTGTGATTTCAAACCACAATGACTGGTGGTCACTGTTTCCCAGGTGCTCTCCCACTGTTACCCCATCACACTGTCCCTGTTTGTGAGCACAAGGTTCAGTATTGCCTTCTGCCGAGTTGGTTCCATGACCAGTTGCTTGAGGAAGGCACCCTGAAGAGAGTCCAGGATAAATCTGCTCCTAGTTGATGCTGCTGCTGGGATGCTTCAATCCACGTCTGGAATATTGAAGTCTCCAACCAGTACTACCTCACCCTTGTCTGCCATCCTTTGGATGGCTAGCATCAGCTCCCTATTTGTTCTGTAGTGATTAAATAGGGTGCTTTAGTTAGTCACCCCTACCATTTTGTGATTGGCTTGACTCCCCCAACACTGAGACATGTTGCCAGCTTGCTGGAAGTACTTCATCTGCCTGCTTTTGTGGAAGCGGGAGCCGCTGCAAGTGCTTTTGTCTGTACGGAGATAACAGTGTGCTGTGACACACAAAAGCTTACGTTTTCTTAAGAACTTATTTTTTAAAGTCCTGGTTTGACTCCGTGGTGTGATGTGGAGGGGAGTTCTCTTGGCGGGGGGGAAGTGCTGCACCTCTCAGTCTCCCGCTAAGTGGGAGATAAAAATGGCGATCAGACGGTTTGAAAATTCGGGATGCCAAATAATAGACTGAGTAATGTGGCACCCCAAATTGGCACTTATTATTTAGTGGGCTCTATTAAAAAATAAATGCATGCTGAGCATGGCTTTTAGCCAATCAGCATGCTTTATTTTTCAAACCCATTTTCTAATCTAAAATAGGCCTTTGTTGAGTGTGTGTACAGTATGTTAGGAGATGAACATTCTGCCAGTGGAACTGAGCAGAATTTTGTATCCTTGTAGTCCATGGTAAACATTCCATATCTTAAATGTGGGGAAAGTCAGAGAAAAAAAACAGGATGAAGAGAGTAGACAATAATACTTCATAACCAAAGAGCAAAGGTTGGAAAATACGGTCACATAGGCAGAGGCAGATCCAAACTGCTGAAATACATTCCTGAAGTTTATAAAAGCACATACATTTGAATCACACATAGGCATTTTCAGGTGAAATCTATCACCTCCACAGTAAAAAGAAGGCAACCTGGCAGGTTTAAAGTTCTGAGCACATTTCCATCAAGAAATACTAATTGTATTAATTTAAAATGCAAGGTAACATTTTTTTTTTCTTATAAAAATGTGTGCCACACACAGTTTTCGTTATGTTTTATGGTTTTAGCTAACACCGCTATTACCAGAATAGGGACTATTTTTTTGTATTCAGAGTTAAAATGGAAGCATATTTCAAGGAAATGTCCAATTTTTCTCTTTTTAAAATACTTTCTTCTTATTTTCATTCATTTTAAGTCATATATTTAAATGGCATGTTATAAGAGCAATAAGACACTCCAAGGGTATGCCATTATGGTGAAATAATTGCATTTCTCAGGTGCATTTAATGGCACTCGACTGCGTCTCATGCCTAACAATGCACCTGAGGTGTGCAATTATTTCACCATAATGCACACCCTGTCATGTCTTACTGCTTACGTATTTGATGGCAGATAAGGACTGCTAGGCCCACCCAGTCTGCCCATATTCCCTGCCTGTATCAGTGGTCACTGACCCTACTTGGTCATTGGCTTTAGCCTTTCCTACCCACCTCTAGGGTTCTCTTGTGCTGATCCCATGCATATTTGAATGCTACCACTGTGCTAGCTCCCACTACTTCCTGGGGTAGGCTATTCCATGCATTTACCACCCTTTCTGTGAAGAAAAATGTCCTCATATTTCCCTTTATCCTGCCTCCCACCAATCTCATATCTGCCCCCTCATCCTTGTACAACTCCTATATTGAAAGATGTTGCCCACTTGCACTTTTTTATGCCCTTCAGATACTGGAAGGTTTCTATCATAACTCCCCATTCCCACCTCACTTCCAATGTATACATGTTGAGGTATTTTAATCTCTTATCATATGCCTCCTGGTGCAAGCCCTGCAGATGTTTATTACCCTTCTCTGAACTGCCTCCACTCTGTCTATGTCCTTATGAAGCTACGGTCTCCAGAACTGTACACCATACTCCATATGAGGCCTCACCAGCATTTTGTACAGTGGCATCACCACCTCCCTTCTTCTGCTAGTGATACCCCTTCCTATGCACCCCAACATGCTATTGGCCCTCCCTACAGCATTGGTACACTGTTTGGACACCTTTAGGTCATCTGAAATGATCATCCCTAAATTTTTCTCCCCTGGTAACCATCAACAACTCCCCCCCATCCTGTAACTCTCTGCAGGGTTTCTGCACCCCCGGTGCATGATTTTGCACTTCTTTGCATCAAATTTTAATTGCCATACATTGGACCAGTTTTCCAGCTTTCCTAGGTCCCTCCTCATTTTCTCGATCCCCCCTCCCCTGGAGTGTCTACTCTGTTGCAGATCTTGGTGTCATCTGCATACAGGCAAACCTCCCCCTCCAGCCCTTCAGCAATGTCATTAATGTAGACATTAAAAAGGTCTGGCCCCAGGACTGATCCTTGAGGCACTCCACTGGTCACCCCCACCTTTTGGTCAATATAGCGTGGACAGAACTGTGTATGGAATACCATACTGTAGGAAGCATGAATGGTACTACAGTGACAGGGGTTGTTTCAGTGTGTGGTAAGAACCACTACCCTGTTGCTGTAGGTTGCCATTAGGGAACATGAAGGATGCTGCTGGGATGGTGCCTGGCTGAGCCACTCCCATGGTGGAGTGGCTAGAGCACCTGCCTCTAATAGCATCGGGGACCTGGAACTATGGTTAGATTCTCCCCAGGTCCCACTGTAATGTGGCTTTTTTTTTTAAACAAAATTTTCCCCAGTCCGTGTTTTCTTTATTCCCCAAAGTCCATGATTCCCCAGAGTTGATTATAATAAGTCAAAGTGTGTGGGGGGGGCGAAGCCCCCTGCAAAAAGAAAGACAGTTGTGTTTTGAACGGCATGTGGTCTTGTTGTTTCAGTCAGGATTTTGTCCCAACACTGTTAGAGTGCATGCCATTGTGTCCCTGCCATTCTTTGTTTGTGTGGTTTTGTCTGTGACATTATTACCCCGTGCTCCCCCTTTCCTCAGACTGGATCCCATTAACCAACACTCTCTGCTTTCTGTCCCTCAACCAATTTCAAACCCAGTTCTCCACTCTGTGGCCCACTCCCAGGCTACACAACTTGTTAACCAGTCTTCTGTGTGGAATGGTGTTGAAGGCCCTGCTAAAATCGAGGTTGGCATCATGCTACATTTACCCTACCTTAGATGCACACCAAAATCATCACCTGCAGCTGTGGCAGGACTTCTAAAAATTTAGCCCTTAGTCTAACTTCATTGTGAATAGGAATTTCCCTTTAGCTACATGATTCCAGCTGATGTTTTTTATGACTCAGGTAACTGTAACTGGAGTTTTTGTTGTAGGATGGAAACCACTGAAATTGAGCCTTG
The DNA here is from genome assembly GCA_016271365.2 of Neoceratodus forsteri. Classification (NCBI taxonomy): domain Eukaryota; kingdom Metazoa; phylum Chordata; order Ceratodontiformes; family Ceratodontidae; genus Neoceratodus; species Neoceratodus forsteri. The sequence continues at coordinate 49,457,396 of JADMNL010000027.1, forward strand.
TCTCAATGGCGTACTCCAAATCAACACATGGAAAAACAGATTTTAGCTACTACACTACTACTACTACTACTGCTATTGCTAATACTACAGTGCTGCCACTACTACTAGCACAACAAAAGAGGGCTCACACTCCTAAGCCATCATAGATGAAAATATCGATTGCAAGTAAAGTGCAAGATACAAAAATGATTTTTATTAAACTCACACATGTAGATAAAAGCTGGGCATATGAAAAAGTGTCCCACAGCCTGAAGGAATGTGAGGGGGACCAAAAGAAAACTCTTTGCTGAGGAATATCACATTTCTTCAAAGCTCCATTTCAAGTTACATCCACCTTTTATTTGGTTTTTGTTTACCGGGTAGGTGAGCTAGCCATAAAATGACTATTTTCCATCACGACCCAGGAGGATTACAACATGAGAAAGTAAAAACATAACAACATTACAAGTACTGTATGGACAACATTGGAGAAATACATGAAAACAAAAATTACAAATTGGTTGAGAAAGTATACATGGTGAAGATAAGAGAACATGTAGGGCAGAGTATGCATATAAAACCATGACCAGCTATCTAACATATAGGGAGAGCTAGGCAACAGTTACAGTAAGCTAGTGAGGACATAGTAAGTGCAAAGTTTAAGTTAATACAGTTCATTTTATATTAGACATGAGGCAGGAAAAGTAGTCATTTTTATGAGGCACATTGTGGCAGAAACACCGCCATCCTGTAAGAAAAAGGAAGAGGCAATTCACTGGATGGAGCAATAGGGAGTGAAGGAGGTAGGGATGAAAAATAACCATGCCTGTTGGGGGGAGGAGGAAAACAAAGAGACAGGTTAGTCGTTAAGAACACAGCAGGCATGGGAGGTAGGCAGAGAGAGATCAGAGGGGTTGAAAACAGGAGCAGGAGTTTGAAGCAAATAGGCTGGCACGGAGCTCTTTTTTAAAGAGTACATGGGACGGCAATTGATGAAGTGCTAATGGTAGGGCGTTCCATTTCAGTGGGGCGTAGTGGGAGAAAGCTTGGGAGCCTTTTGCAGTTTTACACCTTGGCACCTGCAGCAGGGACTTATCAGCAGAGCGTAGACCATAGGAAGGTGTGTGACAGGACAGTAGCCTTGCAAAACTATCAGGAGATTGTGCCCTAATAACATTGCCCACTAGGGAGCCAACTGAGTATAGTCTTAGTGAAGCAGGTGACAGCCATTTAAAGCCTGAATAGAGTTTGCAGTGGTGTTCAAACCTAGGGGATGAGGAGGTATAGTGGCAAATATTATTGTAGGTGGTGTCCCAAGCACACAGTGATGACTTAGGTATGGCCGCATATGTGATGACTCCATAGGTCAGGGCTGGTACAAGGATGCTGTGGGCAACAGCCAGCCTGACTGATGTAGTAAGTGTATAGCTAGCTCTATAGGCAATGCCTAGCTTTGAGTTCACTGATTTGCAAGTGGATTTGACATGGGGATCAAAGCTAAGAGACTGATCAAGGACAACCCCAAGATATTTAAATGAGGTAACTGTATTTATGGGAGGGGAGCAGGACAGGAGACTGAGATGCTATTATTGCTTGAATTTAGTTTGGTAGCAGACCCAAACAGCATCACTTGGGTTTTCGTTACATTAAGGACCAGTTTGTGGTCAGATAGCCAGTTTTGAGTTTTCTGGAGGTTGGAAGAGAGGGACGAGTTTATGTTGGACACGTTTTTGGAGCTAGCATACAGAACAATATCATCTGCATACAAGAGGGATGAACAGGAGGTGAGATCAAGGGTGATGCTGTTGATGAAGATAGAGAAGAGAAGGGGCCCTAAAACTGAACCTTGGGGTACCTCAATATTTATAATGGCCTGGCCAGAGAGGGTGGAAGCATATTTCACAAATTGGGCTCGGTTTGACAGATAACTACAGAACCAGGCCACAACACCCATCGAGAAACCCATAGACTTTAATGTTGCGAGGAGAATAGGGTGATCAACAAGATCAAATGCTTTGGCCATATCTATAAAAACTGCCCCTGTGAGAGAGCCTGTGTCCATGGCAGACAGGGTGTCAGTGGTGAATTTGAGCAGGGCCGTGGTGGTGCTATGACCCTTACAGAAACCATGTTGGGCAGGGGAGAGAAGATTGTTTTTGTGAAGAAAAGCAGTGGTTTGAGTAGCAACAAGCTTCTTGAGAATTTTGCTTAATACAGATAATATTGCAATGGTTCTATAGTTGGAAGTGTCTTTAGAGTCTCCTTTCTTAAAAACTGGAGTGAGTTTGGCAATTTTCCAGATATCAGGAACCTGACTCTGACAGAGGGATAAGGTAAAGATATTTGCAAGAGGAGAGGCTGTAAGTGGGGCTGCTATCTTCAAGAGTCTCGGTTCAATACCATCAGAGCCAGTACTAGTGTTGTCTGAGACAGAGTTTATGAGTTTTAGTACCTCTGACTTAGAGATGGCTTTGAAGTGAAAGGATTGTTTTAAAGTATCCATGTGAGGCTCAGTGTGTATGCCTAAGATTTGCATAGCGGGGAAGGGCAAGGTGTATTTGGTCAGGTCATAAAATTGTTTGTTGAAGAAATTTGCAATTGTCCGTGGATCATTACAGTGGATACCATTTAAGATCATGTTATTTGGAGTAAGGGACTGGGAAGACCCCAAGAAGGACCTAACTTGTGTCCAGAATTTTCTAGGCTCTCCTGCTGCATCAGTGAGAAGAGTTTTGCAATATTTGCTTTTGGCAAGATGTATATGCTTTTTACATTCTTTATGGTGTGCCCTATAGAGGTCATAGTCAGCTGGAAGACCTGAGAGTTTAAAACATTTCCAACTTATGTCTCTCTTTTTAAGTTTGGAAAGGAGGTCCTTTTTTAACCATCTCATTTGTCTTCCCTTCACCGTAAGTGTAGAGTAAGGGGTATGGAGATCCTGGAGAGTCAAGAATTCATGAAGGAAGACATCTAGGGCTATCTGGGCATTATTAGCTCTGTATATTTTGTTCCAGTCAATTTGAGAGACATCATTGAAAAAGTGTAATGGATCAAAACTTGAAAAGTTCCTAAAGGTGATATACTTTGGAGGCGGGGTAGGGTTTTTAGGAGCTGGAGACCATAGACAGAAGATAGGGGACTGGTCAGTGAATGTATCCACAAGTATGCCAGCAGTATGTATGTATGTGTTCAGGCTGACTAATTATTACCCAGTCAATTAGGGTGCATGAGTGTGTGTGCATAGCTGTCCTGGTGGGTTCAGTAATTAGCTGATGTAGCTTATGTAGCATGATTTGGGATTGAAAGTTGGTTTGGCAGTTTCCCAGCCAGTTTAAGATAGTATCATCCATAGTAATCACTTTGTTTGACCCCAACGACAGTGATGTCTGTTTAAGTAGCTCCACAAGACCAGTGAGGCCACTGCTAGGGTGGTTATGGGCACATACAATATGCAGTCTTTTTGTACCCAAGGAGAGTATCGTATGTAGTGACTCACAGTGGGGAGGTCAGACGTAGGGAGGATGGAAAGATTTAAGTTTTCTTTATAATAGATAGCAACCCCACCACCCTTTCTGGAAGAGGTTCTATCTGTCTGAATGAGGTTGTAAGTGGCTAATAGGTGGGAGGAATGAGAGACTGTGGGTTTCAGCCAAGTCTCTGATAGGCAGAGTAGGTCTGGCTTGTAGAGGGTAACCCACGCCTCAAGTTCCAGTTGGCTTTGCAGAAGGCTCCTAATATTTTGATGAGCAATGCATAGCCCTTTCAAGTTGCGATTCAAAAAGTCAGCATGGGAGTAGGGGGAGCTAGGACCAAGATTAGTCTCAACATCTCCAGAAAGTAGCAGGGCAATGAGGATGAGATACCACAGTTCCTGGTGCACAAAGGAGGTATGGCATAGTGGACCATCACGGTGTGTTAGATAAACAGCAGAGGCAGTGTAGATGAGACCCCTGTGGAGAAGGAGAGAGGTGGGATCCATCCTCATTACATCCAGAACAAGGAGGTTTGAGAAGTAGAAGTCACTTTGCAATGCATGATGATCCCTTGCATTATTGTGGAGGTTAAAGGTAGTCCCTGAGAGGGTGCTGAGCAGCAGGAGTGTGATAAGTAGATAAGGAAGGGTAGAGGTGGTCATGGTAATGCAATAAGTCACAGTGGGGACCAGAGAAGTAAACAGAAAGGAAGGGCTAGGTGAGGATGTTTGCAAGGAGTTAGAGTATTTTTTATTTTTTTTTTTATTTTATTTAAACAGCAGTTTGGAAAACCTTTGAGCCATAGGCTCATTTACAAAGGTACCTTGTCACAGTAAGACAAACCAAAATACACAGTATAGCAGTACAACGCATAAGTATAACAGTAAATTAAGACATAGATACAAACAAGCTGGTACAGGTAGGATGGATGCAAACAATACCAGAGTTATGTCGTCCTTAGCAGCTTAGTAATAAGCTTTGTCATAAGTATTGAGTATGGCTTTGACTAGTGGCAGTTACAGCATCGGTGTTAGCAAGGTGGTTACGTAATGGAAGTTTCGGAAGCACGATAGTTGGGAGCTCTGGAGATGGAGGGGGGCAGTGTGTTGAACCAGGAGGGGCCCTAAAGCTGAAGGCTCTTTGGCCGTGAGAGGTCCTAGCTCCAGGGATAACAAGAGTTTCCCCAGAGGTCCGAGTATGAACTAGTGGGACAGAGCGGTGATGGTGGTGGTCAATCCTGGTGGGGAAAGCCCAAGGAGGGCCTTTTGTGAGGGTACAGGTAAGATATTTGAGGCGCCTGCGAGATCAAGTACCAGCGCTTTAGCATACAGTAGACAGGTGTGTGTCCATCCTAGGTGCTCCAGCACCAACCTGCAGGCCTTATTCAGAGTAGTGCAGTTTTATGGAGTGCGGTCTGATCAGCAGCACCATACACCGGCAGTCCATAGTCCACTAGGGACAGGCTAGAGGAGGTGATTGCGAGTGAAGAGCCTCCGGGAGGCAGTGTTTATCCCGATGTAAGATGCCTAATCGGATATTAGTGGCAGTGGCTAGGGCAGCGATGTGTCCATGGAAGGAGAGGAGGGTCAAATGGATCCCTAGGTATTTATAGGAGCAAACTTGTTCGAGGGAATGAGGACCCAGAGTGAATGAGGAGTTTGAAGTTGCAGGACTTGTTTTGGGGATGAGTGAAGAACATGGTTTTTTTTTTAAGATTTATCACCAATCTATGTTCCTTGAACCAGCCCTCGGCTTCAGTGAAGGACTTCTGCAGCGAGTCCTGGAGGGCAGTAGGGTTACGATTTGAGGCAAAGATGACTGCATCATCAGTGTACAATAGAATGTTCCCCGAGCAAGAGTGTGGAAGGGTGTTAAGGTAAAGGGAGAATAGTAAGGGGCCCAGAATGGAGCCCTGGGGAACCCCAGAAAAGATGGGACAGATGTCTGAGTAGGTCCCATTAAATTTTACACGCTGTGAGCGGTCAGACAGATAACTGGTGCACCAGGAGATAGGCCCAGCAGCAAAACCAGAGAGACTAAGGGCATCAAGAAGGAGGGGGTGGGAGACAGTGTCAAAAGCTTCGAGAGGTCAATGAAGACAGCACCAGCCAGAGAACCAGTGTCTAAGGAGGAGGGAGAAAGTTGGAGAACTCTAGGAGGGCTGTGTTGGTACTGTGGCCCACTCGGAAGCCATGCTGCTCAGGACAAAGGACATTGTAGGTGGAGAGGTAGTCAGAGATTTGAGAGGCCACCACTTCTTCCAAGGCCTTGGAGAGAGGAGAGAGAATGGAGATCGGTCGATAGTTTCCAGCCACAATCCTATCACCACCTTTAAAGATAGGGGTGACAGTGGCGACTTTCCAGGCAGTTGGAACTTTCCCCAGGCAAAGAGAGTGGTTGATGAGGCATGTGATAGGGGTAAGGACTGTGTATAAGACCAAGCCGTAGGATACACGGATCCAGGGTGTCACTGCCTGTACTATTACTCTTGAGGGCAGTGACAAGGTGCGGCCTAAGTTCTTGGGCAGAAACACGGCGGAGGAGAAAATAAGGGTGAGAAAGATTTACGGCAGGTGCTGGGGAGGAGGGTCAAAAAATTTGTAGGGAGGATAGGGCTAAGGTCAGTGAATGAGGTGTTGAGGTGGTTGGCTATGAGGGCTGGGTCTGGAGGAGATCACACCATTAATGTTGATCTGTGGGTGGGGGGGTGTGCACCAATTTAACTGTTTAATGTTATCCCAGAAGGTTCTGGGATTCCCCCATGAGGCAGTGAGTGAGAACCGATAGTGCTCAGACTTGGCCTTTCTGATGGCCCGAGTGCACTTGTTTCAGGCAGCAGCATATAACCACCTGTCATTGGGCCAGCCAGTCTCAATGGCACGGTGCCATAGGTTGTCCCTATGTTTGAGCTGGTGGATCAAAGCTGGGGTAACACAGGGGGCATTCTTCCTTTTAGAACGGCGGGTAAACACTGGGGCAAAGATATCACAGGCATTATTAAAAGTTTGGGTAAAGAAGGAGAGAGCTGTGTCGATGTCAGGAGTTGCCTGTATAGAAGACCAGTCAATTTGGGACAGAAGTTCCTTAAGTTTTATCAGTCCACCAGGTATTAGATGCCGCCGGCATGTGGACTGTGCTATGGGTTTGGGGACTGAGGTTGACCAGTGGAATAGAATGGGGGAGTGATCGCTGAGAGAGTCTGGGAGGACTTGTACATTGGGGATCCGATTAGGGCGGTTGGTGAGTACCACATCAAGCAGGGTGGTACTGGAGCCTCTCTTGGGGTTAGTCCTGGTAGGGTGGGTAACTAGTTGCGTTAGGGTCTATTGCAGAAAAGGAGTCTCGGGTAGAGGAGGAGGAGGGGCTGAGCCAGTTGACATTTAGTCACCCACCAGAATTTGATCAGCAGAAGGAGGTAGAAGGTAAGGTATTCTGTAGAGAGGCAATGGCCTGCGTTTGGTCCCTGAGGGGCACATATGCAGTAGTCAGATAAAGGGGTCCCTTTAAAGGGTCAGGGGTTAGTTTCAGCATAAGCGCCTGGGCCCTGGAGTCAAGGATGGGAGTGGGCAGGGTTAATATGGGGAGAGATTCCTTGACATAAATAGCGCAGCCGCTGCCCCGTCTCCCAACATGGTCGGACCGGAAAAGGGTGAAACCAGGAAGGGAGACTAGGGAGTCAGGGGAGGATTTCGACAGCCAAGTCTCAACCAGGGTGATGACATCAGGGTTAATTGATGTGACCAGGCATTGTAGTGAGTCAAACTTTTTTAGGAGGCTACAGATATTCATGGAGACCATGCATAGGCCTGTGGTGCGAGTTGGGGAGCTCCTGGGAACCGGGCCAGGGTTTGGATGAATGTTCCCTGACAGGAGTAGTAGCATGACTAACACCCTGGCTGGGAGATGGTGAGAGGTTTTCCTATGATTGACATGAGAGGGAGGAGGGGAGGCTAAGGGGCAGGGGTGGGCAGGGAGGTGCAGGAGGGAAAGCAAAGAAGACACCCAGATGTGCCTGAAGTGAAGAGAAAGCTAGGGGAGGGCAGGGGGACGGGGACACACAGAGGTCCCAAGGGGCAGGAGAGGAGGTTCAGGAGCAAGGGGAGGGAGGGGTGCCAGGGCACAGTGTGGACTAGCAGATGGGTAAGTGGGTAAGTGCACTGCTGGTGGGGATAGGCACAGGCAGAGCGTGAGGCAGGGCCAATACATTGTGGTGAGCAAGATCCCAGGGAAGTAGTGCTGTACAGGTAGGAGTAGGAAGTAGTGAGGGAGCATAGGTCCCTCTAGTGGCCAGCAGGTATAACCTGCAAATGGGAAAGTGGGGAGATAGGTTCTGGGCAACAGGACGTGATGTCACCGGATGTGATGTCACGGGGTGGATCCTTAAATTGACAGCCGCCCCTGGGTGAGGTGGTTGGGAATTAACAAGTGAGGCAGGCCGGTGGCAGGCGCCGTCAGGGCTAACACCCTCTGCAGGCATCCAGATGAAGAGAAGAGGCTTCTTTACCTCGAAAGTTATCAGGCTGGAGATTGGCTTCCTCAGCTACTCAGGTGAGCTGCTTGTTGCTTCAGTAGCTTGATTGTCCCGAGTGCCTAGCTTGGGGGAGCCTATGTTGTGGAGAAAACAAAGCCTCTCATTACTATGCAGCGGAGAATATGTTGTGACTTACACAAAGGAGCTCCACTCTAAGCAAACAGGGCTATTCCAAAATGAGGTCACACTAGGACCCAGCTAACCTAATGCCTTCAGTAACAAGCACAATTAGCTCAATACCACCATATTAAACAAGTCTGATCTATATTAGCTGCTTGGTATATATGGCTTTAAGATGAAATCAGCAATTAGCTCCAAATACCACCATATTAAACAAGTCTGATCTATATTAGCTGCTTGGTATATCTGGCTTTAAGATGAAATCAGCAAGGCAACTCTAGAAAAGCCAGTGAGTCCCTAGCTTTACACTTCAGCATTAGTAGCACAAAGAGAATCAAATAACAAGCCCACCCAGTGGTGAACAGGAACAAAGTTCATAAAATATAAGTGTTCATCAGGTAGCACACCTCTGCAGGTGTCCAGACGAAGAGAAGAGAAGAGGCTCTCTTTACCTCGAAAGTTATCAGGCTGGAGATTTGGCTTCCTCAGCTACTCAGGTGAGCTGCTTGTTGCTTCAGTAGCTTGATTGTCCCGAGTGCCTAGCTTGGGGGGGGAGCTGCCTCGAAAGTTATCAGGCTGGAGATTTGGCTTCCTCAGCTACTCAGGTGAGATGCTTGTTGCTTCAGTAGCCTGATTGTCCGAGTGCCTAGCTTGGGGGGCTGCCTCGAAAGTTATCAGGCTGGAGATTTGGCTTCCTCAGCTACTCAGGTGAGCTGCTTGTTGCTTCAGTAGCTTGATTGTCCCGAGTGCCTAGCTTGGGGGGGGGAGCTGCCTCGAAAGTTATCAGGCTGGAGATTTGGCTTCCTCAGCTACTCAGGTGAGCTGCTTGTTGCTTCAGTAGCTTGATTGTCCCGAGTGCCTAGCTTGGGGGGAGCTGCCTCGAAAGTTATCAGGCTGGAGATTTGGCTTCCTCAGCTACTCAGGTGAGCTGCTTGTTGCTTCAGTAGCTTGATTGTCCCGAGTGCCTAGCTTGGGGGAGCTGCCTCGAAAGTTATCAGGCTGGAGATTTGGCTTCCTCAGCTACTCAGGTGAGCTGCTTGTTGCTTCAGTAGCTTGATTGTCCCGAGTGCCTAGCTTTGGGGGGGGGAGCTGCCTCGAAAGTTATCAGGCTGGAGATTTGGCTTCCTCAGCTACTCAGGTGAGCTGCTTGTTGCTTCAGTAGCTTGATTGTCCCGAAGTATGAAAAGTCTGTAAAGCTTACAGTAAGAAGCCAGCTCACTGCCAGTGGGGGTCACACTTGTGAGTATTTCTTGTAAACAGTACAGTTACTGATATAGATGCCAAGGGTTAGAAAAGTAGAGAGACACGAGCCTATGGTGACACAGAAATACAGTTTGGTCTGAGAGATAAAGGTAATGCAAAGTACAAGTGGGGAGAAATAATTGGAAACATAGAAACATAGACTTTGACGGCAGATAAGGACCGCTAGGCCCATCTAGTCTGCCCATTTCCCTACCTACAGGATAGGCCGCAGATCCTAGTTAACCAAGAGCCTATATCTTCCTGCCCCCCACAAGAATTGTCTTATGTCTGTCCCATGCATTCTTGAATTCTCCCACAGTTTTAGACCCTAACCTCCTCAGGAAGGCTGTTCCATGCATCCACTACCCTCTCTGTGAAATAATACTTCCTCACATTGCCCTGAACCCCTCCTTCTATCTTTAAATTGTGTCCCTTGTTCTTGCAAGTCTCTTTTTCTGAAAGATGCTACCCTCTTGGATTTTGTTGATTCCTTTGAGGTACTTGAAAGTTTCTATCATGTCCCCCTCTCCTTCTTTCCTCAAGGGTATACATATTAAGCTCCTTTAGTCTCTCCTCATATGGCTTCTCTTGCAGACCCTGCACCATTTTAGTTGCCCTCCTCTGGACTGCCTCTATCCTGTCTATGTCCTTGCGGAGATGGGGTCTCCAGAACTGGACACAGTATTCCAGATGGGGTCTCACCAACTGTCTGTACAGAGGGATAACTTCCTGTTTTCTGCTGCTGATGCCTCTCCCTATACATCCCAGTATACCCCCGGCCCTCCCTACTGCCTTCTCACATTGCTTGCTAACCTTAAGGTCATCTGATATGATTACCCCAGGTCCCTTTCCTGTTTTTGTTGTTACTATCTCCCCACCCATTGTGTATTCTTCCCTGGTTCTTGTTTCCCAGGTGCATTATTTGCACTTTTTGCATTGAATCCTAGCTGCCATCGTCTGATCATTTCTCCAACCTTGCCAAGTCCCTTTTCATCCTTTCCACGCCGCCTTGTGTATCAACCCTGTTGCAGATCTTTGTGTCATCTGCAAAAGGCATACTTTTCCTTCAGTCCCTCTGCAATGTCACTGATGAAGACATTAAAAGGACTGGACCCAATCTGAACCCTGCGGTACCCCACTAGTAACCGCCTCTTTCTTCAGAGTGGACTCCATTTACAATTACCTTCTGTGTCCTGTTATCCAGCCAATGTTTACAGGCTACCACCCTGGGATCCACTCTCAGGCTGGTTAATTTGACTAATAATCTTTTGTGTGGGACTGTGTCAAATGCCTTGCTAAAGTCTAGGTAGGTCATGTCCACAGCCCCTCCCTGGTCTACTACTTTGGTCACCCAGTCAAAGAAATCTATTAGATTCATTTGACATGACCTTCCCGCTGTGAACCCATGCTGCCTTGGATCCTGTGCTCCACTGACCTCTAGGTACTCAACTATTCTTGGAAAGATTGTGTAGTGCTGCCTCAAGTAGCTAAAAGCTATAATCTGCAGGTGGAGAAGTGAGCTGATTGGTTTGAAACTCACATTCAACCCTATTGGTTCTACTCTCACACTCGCAGCCCTATATAAGGAAGAGCCGACCAAGGGTGGTGGTGGTGGTGGGAATGGTGGGGAGCCGACATGCAGCGTCGGTGGGTCCTCCTCTGCTCACAAATGCTGCTGGTGGCTGAGGTAGTTTGTGGACCATCTGTACCTGAGGGGATCACAAGAAAGGCTGGAGGGAGGGAGGGCTTCAGGAATCTGGCCCTCGCGACTGTCCGACCGCCTGCTGGTGGGGGGGGTCCGGTTCCCATGCAGGAGGTGAGATCTGAGGGGAAGAGAGGAGAGAGAGAAGATCAGTTATAGGAGGTAAGGGTCTTTTGTTTGTCTGAAAAGGGGAGGGGGTGAAAGGAAAGAGATGGTTCAGAAATTGAGCAGTTTGGGCTGAAATAACTTCAATTAAACTAATGTGCAGCTCGAGTCTTATTCAAACAGATTGAAGTAACTTAAATTTAAACAAATGTGCAGTTCATGTCTTATTCCAACAGATTTAAGCAACATCAATTTAAACAAATGTGCAGCTTGAGTCTTGTTTCAACAGATTTAAGCAAGAGTCACAATTAATTAAATGTAAAGCCTTTGCCTACAATTAAGCAGCTCGAGTCTTACTTCTAACAGCTTTTAAGAGTCGCTGGAGTTTGGGTTGGAGAATTACAATTTCAATTATGTGCAGCTCGAGTCTTACTACAGCTTAAAAGTGAAATGTAATAAAAATAAACTGAATAAACTCTTGTGTGACGTGTCTTACTTTAGATAATGCATAAGGGACTCATGGTAATAAACACCATATCTGTGTACTAACTCTATATCAATTGCAGATACATTTCCTGTATTGATTTCAGCGAGTCCACCATACAGATCATTTGACAGTCTTGACAGAACCATCAGTGTCTTGAGACCGAACTACGTCAATACCTGTTTGCCACCAGCACTACTGCAGAACCTGGTTTCATTGTGACCATGTTTTTGAACGCGATTTCTTCAGTTATTCTAATGTGACAGTCCATTATATGCAATATCATTTGTAAGGATACAGTGTTTGTATGCAATTTTAAATCTCATACAATGGTCCAAATCCCTTATAATATTGAATTAGACAGATGATACACACTGATAGTATATTTCATTTTTGGCACGCTTCACAGAAGAGCCACCACTGAGCAGGAAGTAAAGTAAGATAAGCTGTGACAAAACTAACTGCTAGCTCACAAATCATGCAGGTTTTACTGCCCAAAATATAACAGCATCAAAATACAAACAAAACACAAAAGCAATCACATACACGGGTTACAAATAGCTATTAGTATGTGACAAACAATATACCAGATTGTTTATAAGTATCATATACAACTCAATGTGCATATCCTTTCTTGTCATTTCACCTTTAAAACAAATGCAGATGGCAGCAGATAATAGCAATTCATTGACTGTTGTGATCAGTGGTCTTAATTCCAGGCCCTGCTGCTTACCTGAGGAGAGCCAGCCTCCTCCTCCTCTCCCTCCCCGGGCTAGGTATCAGGGGGCTTCTTGCCCTGTCAGCGCTACATGCATGAACAGCCAGCAAGAGCCAGAAAGTCAAGCCTGGAGCTCAAGTCAATCCTCGGAGAACCTTGCATTCCAAGCAGCTCCCTCCTGTCGGTACAATGACATGCTAGACCCTGGACAGAATTGGAGCGGCGATCATGGAAGTCTTTCAACAGTCAGGCTGGCGAGAATGATGATACTAAGTTCTGAGTGGTGTGCTTAGACAGCCAGCCAGCCAGGGCTGATTGGTTCCACCTCTTGACCTGAGTACTGTGACACATCCATCTTCAGATCATCACAGACACATCACAGCCAGTGGGGCACAGCATAGAGGGACGGAACCAAATACTGCTGTGGAATGGCGCTGGAAGGGTGGGGCAGGACTGAAGAAACAAGACATGCTGGATAGCTGAATGGCTCATCAAAGGGGGTTGCTCTTGCCGAGGCCTGCCTCCACCACTGCCAAGGCTATAATCTGCACAGAATATTGGGCACATGAACATTCCTGACAGCAGCAACTCTCCAGTCTTTCATGTGCCATTGAAAGGAAAGCAGCACAGAAATCTCTCTGAAGAAGAAAATCTTTTCTTTTGGGGTTTACTTTCTGGGACTGCAATTCCACATAACAGGTTGGGGTTACCTGGTGACAGGGAGTACCCCTAAATTTAAAATTGTGCCCGTTAAGCTACGGCTTTCAAACTGGCTAACTAGCCCTTTTTCATCATTTCCACTGGCTGTTTGTGCTTGGGTTGGGGGTCACATCTGCCACACTAGTAAAAGGGTGTTTTTTTAAACAGGTCTCTGATTTCCTTCTGTCATGGTGCCTTAGGTAAGTACCAGTTTTTGGAATTATTTTTAAGTCTAGATTTAAATTGAATCAATCTTTATTTCTAAAAGGCGCCTTTCTGAAACCAAGGCGCCTGTACAACAAATAATTAAAAACATCAATAAATAAACAATACAAAAAAATTTAAACAAATACAATAGCGGCATTAAAATTCAGAAAAAGCTAGGCTAAAAAGATAGGTCTCATATGGTGTTGTCCCCCTTCCTCCAAGGACCACAGGGTGAATAATGTGTGTGTGTATGTGTTTATTTTATTTTCCTTCACTCCAGGTGCTTTCGAGTGCTCACAGTTGAGGGTAACTTTCTTTTTCTCCCTTGGTTGTATTTAAAAAAAGAGACACAAAAAAACAGAAGGATAGAAATATAGATCAGGGAGTTTTAAGGCAGTTATTTTTTTTTTTGTGGGGGTGGGATATCCATTTTCCATAGCCTTTGTGGTGGTTCTTAATGGCTGTCCTGAGCTGTGCAACTTCCCGCCATTTTTCTGAGACCTGGCCATTGGGCTTGCACTGTAATATTTACCTCTTGGCTTCCCTAATCCTTAGCGCATTTTTTTGCTCGCCTGTGTTTGTGCACGCGAACTCAATGTGCTGGCATCACTCACGGCATTTTGACATCATGCACATTTGCACAGGCACCAGCACTTTTACAAGTGCTAGACGCAGTGGCTGCGTTTTTCTGCCAGCTCAGCACTGCTGGATGAGTGTGACTGTTCCTGCTACAGATGGTAGGAATGCTTCTGTTTGTGTTTTCTCCCCTCAGAGAGAAGAGGTGATCATGGTAGCTTTCCTTTATTTGTACATATAAGAGTGGCAACTCCCAGACAACTTCTTCAGTTTTATTCTTGGTTTAGGTCCAGTATTTTGGTGCCATGGCTTATCAGAGACCTCTAGTGTTCAAACAATGTAAGACCTGCAAAAGGGTAATGCAACACTCTTCACTGAGTTCCTATTGGCCTCACTGTGTTGCTCAAGCTAATATATCTCTTACAGTTTCCCCAGTTGGAATTCCAAGCTGGGGGTGCACCTGGTGTACCACTTGGCAGTGGGAAAGCAGAATTGCATAAATCTTTGTGGTTGCTCTTAGGAGAGCTTTTGAGCCATGATGTTCTGCAGGACATTCCTTTAGACACACCTGATCCCAAGTTGTGCCCCTCAGGTCAGGGGGGGGCCCACATAGGCATGTTCAGGTACACCAAAGCATGACAAGTCTGCTAATATGGATCTGTAGGCAGACCCTGATCCTGGCCATACAGAGGGTCAGGATGAAATGTTAGGGATCTAGGGGAAAATCCTGACCTAAAGAAGTCACTTTATGATGATGATGATGAGGATGAACACTCTGAAGAGAAGGAGGAGGAAGGGGAGTGGATGGAACTGAAGTGGAGGATTCCTGTCCCTTCCCTGTTTGATATCAAATCTTTGTCCTATCTGATAACTGAGGCTTGCAGGATATTACAACTAAAGGAGGTGCAACCCATGAAGTTCTTACATGTGAATCCTATTCTGTCCATGTCCTCCTCCAAAGTGTTTTCAAAAACTTTATTCACTATGACCAGATTATTAAACAAGAATTGGTAGGTGTGGACCAAAGAAAATATTTGCCAAAACCCAAGGTATGGTGTTTCTCTTTTCTGGAGGAAAATACCTGCACGTGAGAAACCTCTCCCCTGGCTGATAAAGCTGCACATAATTCCATAGGGCACACTACTATTCCAATTGAAGGGTCTTTGTTCTTGGTGGATGCTTTGTGCAGAAGAGCCTTGGCCTCCAATGACGCAAACCTCTGTGCCTCCTATGCCTCCTTTATTGTTGTCAGAGCTTTAAACTTGTGGGTTATGATACTGGGCAGCTTCATTCCCCAGATTCTGAGGGGATGGGCATTTTTCAGTTGGTATCCATGGCCTTCACCTTTCTAGGGAATACCACAGTGGAGAACATATGCATGTCAGCTCGCTCCACTTATCACACTATGTCTGCCATGTAAGGGGTGTGGCTTTGGCATTGGGTCACTGATCAGGCATCGAAGACCAAGTTGCTTAACTTAGCCTTTGAAGGAGGCTTATTGTTTGGTTCAGGTCTGGATGACATTTTGAAGGATATCCAGGATAAAAAGGGTCACCTTCTGCTGTCAAAACAACAGCAGAAGGCTAGCTCAACCTGGAAAAATCAAGGAGGCAGCAGATAGAGGCAATATCGAGGGTGTTTTCATCCCTTTCAAAACTTTGTGAACCAAAGGAGTAAAGGATCCTATACTGGATTCAACCTCAGTAGTGGCAGAGAAACCCTTACTCATAGACATAACACACACCCAGGGTGAAGAGGCGGTTCTTCGCAATGAGGATACATGGACCCATCTCTTCCTCCCTTCTCTTGGTGGAAGACTGCACAAATTTTACACTAAATGGGCCCAGATAACACCACATGCTTGGGTTCTGGAGATTCTGGCTTTACGTTATTGTTCTGCCAACTCAAACCAAGCAGCTATTTGCCATTCACACTCACATACACACAATAACAGTACAATAAGTATAGCAAGCCAAAGCTTTATTATAGCAAAATATAATACAAAAGGTTATACATCACCGATTCCAAAAGCTACATCCAAGCATGTTCCAATGGCTGGGAAGCCCCCTTGTCAGCCTGGCTAGGAGTCTCACGAACCGGGAATTGGCCCCACAGCGATGCGTCCACCCTGCAGGAGAGGCTTCCAACCAGGCATTGAGAAAGCTACATTTATATCTTATTCTATGCTAAAAATAACCGTGCAGCCTTCATAGTGTTGTTTTACCACATTCTAGAAGCTGGCCGGGCTCCTAGGATGCTGCAAGTTCACACCATAAGGACTGCTCAGAATTCCCTACACCTGCTAGGTCACTGTGCTCCAAACACTGGCCGGGTGCCTAGAACACTATGAGCTAAGCAGAAGTTTAAACAAAACTACAAAAACAGGTTGCCTGATAATGATCGACCTTCAAGTCAGCAAAATACACTATCTGAAGCAAAACATAATAATGAGGCTATCTAAAGAGCAAAACACCAATTAAATGAAGCAGCATGTAAAATGGAGTCACACAATACAAAATGGAGTATAAAATGACATACATTACATGAAATAGCATACAAAATGGAGTGACAATAATCAACATATTATACTATCACTACATTCGGTCCTTTGATTATTGTGAATACGATTTGTATGATATTGGTACCATAGCAAAATTACTACGAATATAACATGATAAGTAACAAGTCCAAATAAGCAAGATAATTGTCACTACAGCAATGATTATGATAGGATGTATCAGAATATTTAACACTTTTGTAGCTGATGGAGACCATCCTGTAAAAATATCCCACCAATAATGAGTAGTCTCTTGTTGAATCTTGGAACTTAAATCAATCATTTTATCTTTAACTATCGTAGTTTGCACCTGACTTTGCACTAATGATTTATTTCTTATTGCCAAATGAGCCTGCATTACATCTGTTTCCTGAATTATCTGTTTAATTTTATTTAATGAGATACTCAATCTTGATTGATCTAAAATATTGGGCTGCCAATACAAAATAAGCTTCTGCTCATTATCAGGGATCTGTGCATTTTACTGTGGTGGATGACATTACAATCCAATGATTACTAGGAATCCATGATTTGAACACGGTCCTCCACACATATTCATTATTACTCATTAAATCACTCTGGGCCTTATTTCTTTGCATTATAGAATACATATGTCGTATTGTGCATTCTGTCCAATCAATAAATCGTGAAATATTTTCTGCTACTCCCATTCCCCATACCTGTGAAGCATTAAATAACTGCAAGAACTCAAAATCATAATTCAAAGTTAATCTTTGGGTAAGAAAACAGTTGGCATCCATTGAGCTTGTAAGTTAATTAAGCTAAATACATCAATTCCTACTGCCTGAAGCCTGTTAGTCAGTGTTTCTATATCAACACTATTTAAAATTCCCATGCCTGCCCCTGCTCCACCTAATAGCGTATCATACCAAGCTCTTTTATATTTGCATTTTCTACTAAGCATAAATGTTATGTTAAAATGGATTACATTTTTCTGATACCACTGCGCTACTGATGTACATGTGGATGGAACCTTAACTATACTATCATTGCTAATTACAGGATGATTTTTCAACACTGTAATGTGATCTGCCCAAATAGTTCTATTAGTTATTGCAGTAGCATTCATGCAGAATAACGTGTCTATGTCAATCAAAGTAATACTTGCATTGAAAATGTCTGTTTGATTCATGCAGCAATCAAGTCTATGTTGTACAGTCACCATGCAACTATTCGTAAGTTGCAGCATCTAATAGCAGTCTGGTTCTGTAATTAATCCAATTTGTGTCCTGCATAGGTTGGACATATAATCGTCCTGCCATTGTCTCAACTGGTTTCCAAATGTTCACATCTGGTGAAAAAGTAATGTTCACTATAGGACATCCTTGGTTTTCAGGGCAAGTAAAGTTGTCTTGCACCCGTAAGCTGGTGGAAGATTTCCAACCCCATTGTACAAGTGGGTCGTCAAGCTTCTATATTCTTCCACCTGGGGTAATAGGCTTTACCGAATGGACCGTGAGAGAGAGTGTTATTCCTTTTAGAATCCATTGAAGAACCTAGAAAATACACAGACTGATTATTCTCGAAGATAACATGTGTTCGCTGGTACATATTCCCATCTCTCTTTCCCTGACCTGATGATTAACACTGTGTTGTCTCGTCCGGTGGCTATCACCTCAGTTGGTTCAGGAGGGCCATTTGGGTTTGTAACCCATATTTTGGCACCATTGTTAAAACCTTCTGTAGATCTAAAACCTTTATCCCCCCTTGCTGTTAAGAGTGTGGGGGCTTGTCCCTTTATAGGGGTCACTTTGTTAACTGGAATAATTAACAATTGAGCCACTCTGTCATACTGTTGAATTAACAGATTTTGTTCTCTACTATTCAACAAAATTACTTTCACTTCTCCTTGGTAATCACAATCAATCACCCTCCCAAAATTTGTATTCCTTGAGGGCTAGTTCTGATTTAGGTGCTATCCAACCAAAATGTCTCGGTGGAATTTGTATTCCAATACCAGTTTCTATCACTTGAATGTTTCTGCTGTTTATTCTGTATTCTTGAGGGCATGTAAATCAAGTCCAGCAGCTTCTGGGTTGCCCTGCAAGGAGACAGAGCTCCTGGTGTAATCTCAATATAACACTGTTTCTGTAGTTGAGTAAGCCTGCACTTTCAAATTAGAGTTATCATTCACATTAAGGGGTCTCAGATCTCCAATTGGTCTATTATTTAAAATCTGTAATGCTTCATGCAAATTCTCTTCCATTTTCGTAGGCTCTCCCCAATTGTCCTTTCACAATATGAGGGATTGGTCTTTGTTGCCCATGTTGGCATATAGGACACTGAGCAATAACAGTTTAACCAAATCCAATGTTAAGGTACACCCTACTATATGCCCACCTGTAAGTGGCTTTCTCTCCCAAATGTCCACATTTTTGATGTGCCCATTTTGCCAGCCCTGATAACTGCTGACTTTGAGTTTCTTCAATATCCACTGGAAGAATCTTAGCTTTTTCATCTGCAATAGAATTATACCATCGTTCTAGTGTATCTGAAGCACAATGAGCATCAACATGAAATACAGTGGTCTGAGTATTTTGCACCATAGTCCATATTTCCTGCCACAGTTCTTTTCCCCATATTTCTTTCGAATAAATTTTCCACTCATCCTTAGCCCAAGTGAGCAGCCAGGTTGTTAAACCATTGGCTACAGACCATGAATCAGTATAAATATGACATGTACCTGGGTTTTCTTGTCTCAAAGCCTGATATACTGCATATAACTCAGCATATTGACTGCTTTTCCCTTCTCCTGATGTTACCAAAAACTTTTCAGTGTGTGGACAATAAGCTACTGCTTTCCAGTATCTCCTATTTCCCACATATTTGGCTGAGCCATCTGTAAACCATACATGTACTCGGTCAGAAACGGGCAGCTCATCAAAAGGCTTGCCCCATTTCACAGGTGATTCTTGAATTTCAGGCATTTTTCCCTCAACCTTTTCTCCCTCTAGAGGAATTTCAGCTACCTTCTCATGGAGGGCTGCTATTCCCCCAATTCCTACCTTTGCTCGATCCTGAATATACCATTTCCATTTGATAATGCTAGCTTCCTGAGCATGTCCTATTTTGTGAGTTCTAGGGGAGCTTTTTACCCATTGCATAATGGGTATCTCTGGTCTCAATGCTACCTCATGACCCACTGTCATTTGTTCTGTCTCTATCAGAGCCCAGTAGCATGCTAGTAGTTGTCTCTCAAAAGGTGAGTATCTGCTACCTACCTCTGGGAGTTTCCTATTCCAAAA
Source organism: Neoceratodus forsteri (assembly GCA_016271365.2). Classification (NCBI taxonomy): domain Eukaryota; kingdom Metazoa; phylum Chordata; order Ceratodontiformes; family Ceratodontidae; genus Neoceratodus; species Neoceratodus forsteri. Next base: position 49,477,055 of record JADMNL010000027.1, read on the forward strand.
ACCTAGTGGCACTTTCTGTCTCCTTGCTTCTGCCACAAACTCCAGTTTGCATACTGCCCAGTTACGGACACATTTAATTCTACCCCCCTCCTGCAGGGGCTAAAGGTCTAAGGCTTGCTGCACTGCTTCCTTAGCCTTATCAAATGCTTTTTTGCTCATCCCCCATTCAAACTCGTATTTCTTTCTGGTCACTTTAATAAGGGAGCTAGTATTTGCCTCTAAATGGGGTATATGTTGTCGCCAAAATCCAAACAAACCCACAAATCTTTGTGTTTCAGTTTTGTCTTGTGGAGTTGAAAAGTCCAGTATTTTCTATCGTGCCTTGGGCAATATTTCTATGCCCCTGTTCCATTGAATTCCCAAAATTTTACTGTTTGGGAAGGACCCTGTACCTTGTCTGGATTAATTTCCCATCCTTTCTTCCTCATATGATCAATGGTCTCATCTAGTAACTGCTGTACTTTATCTTGATCAGCCCCTGGATCAAGATATCATCAATGTAATGAGAAATCTGCATGCCATCCGCAGCTTCAACTCATCCAAGTGTTCTGCCACCATCCGGTGCAGATGGTGAGCTATGTACATATCCCTGAGGTATCAAAACATTATAACATACATACACAACTCTACCCTCCAGCGTAACTGATTACTTGCTGAGGGCAGAAATCCTGTACCAATAATAGGTGTGAGATTCAACTGTTTGCACTAGAGAAAACAGAAGGGCTTGGGCTGGGTTATGCTGTTAAAATACCTTGGGTCTTTTCTAAAACCAAATAAGAAACAATTATTGGCAAATACACATTTTTTATATCCTTTGGGGAACAGTGATGTACCTTGCAACCTTTGTGGGTATTACACTGGAAGGATGGAGGAAGGTAAGCTACCCCTCCCCAAGCTCCTACTGGTGGAAGAGACAGCTCAAGGTGCAAGAGACAGCTCGAACACTGTAGCAATAAAAAGGTTAACTGTGGATGGTGACATGATCCCCACCTACTACACTTTAAATTATAACAAGATAATATTACAATACTATAAAGATGGGGAACTTCTTTTTCTCTAGAAGAAAGAGAAGAAACACAGACAAACAACAAAAACAAACACACATCAGTTTAAAAATAAAACAAGATTATTTCCATAGGATAAAAGAAGCCAGGCGTCCCTGGGTTCCCTTATCCCAAGCATGACAAAATGTCCAGATTGATGGTAATACCGTACGTACGTATCTCTGTAGATGGTAAACTCTCAAAAACAGCTGTAATAGTCCTTTTTTCAAAATTGTAAAAGTTTGTTCCTTTTCACTTAGAATACTAGTTTTGCAATAAAAAGTCAAATTACATGGTTCACTCTTGGTGTGCTTTCATGAAAACATACATTTTGTGTGAAAAGTTGTGCTTTAGGCATGGAATACACATCAAGTTTGAACTGGTAGTAACATAAAATGTTGAAACACAAGAAGGTCAAATAACGTGCAAAGGTCACAGTGTGCATGCAAGGGTCATTCAAACCCAGCCATTCCTGTAGTGTCCTTGAACACCACCAATATTAAAATATCTTTAAATAACAATAGAGCACACAATGAAACTGCTGGCCAAGACAGTACACACACATACACATACACAAAAGAAATACTTAACACAAAATAAGAGTGACATTGTTTCACACCAATTTGCTGAGGTAATGCCCATAGTTCCATTAGAAAACTGTACGTGGTTTAGATATATGTGCTGCCTCCTGCCTGTCTTGTAACACTGACAATTTTAAACCAACACATTTATACATATTGCCATGCCAAATCTTTCCAGAACAAAACACTGTTTAAACACATCATCTGTAAGTGAACACATCTCGTATAACATGATTACACCTTTGGCACATAACTAAAATATGGCACTCTGCCATTTTGCAAAAGTTTCTGGTTTTAACTAGAAGTATGATAAAGCCATTTATAGCTGTTAACACATTACATTTTCACCTAGCAGTGGCTTGGCACGTTGCTTGCAAACTACAACTCTTTCTGCACATTGCAATCTATATGACGTCATAATTCTTCACCATCAACACTACCTGCTCCAAGCAACAACTACAAACAAAAGTTTTTCACTGACCCTATCTAGGCAGCACAAATGTTCCATTACAAATAAAGCCAATTAAAACAGTCAGCTATGAGGCAAAGAAGCTTCTTCTTTCTTTTTTTTCTGTAACATGTTGTGCACTGAAGGCAGTCAATCCTATCTCACAACCTTGACAATAGAACATAATTACAGAACACAGATATAAGCTAGAAAATATGCATGAGAAAGACAGAGCATTACCTTGTTTAGTATACATATTACAGAAATAAAACAGACAGACATAAAACAACTTTGAATAAAAAAAATTCAGACTTACCCGGTGCCAAGGTATTTTTCTTCTTCTTTTCCGATACACTAGTCTAAGTAAGAAAACTGACTGCAGGACCTTCGTGATAATTTCCAAACGCTGCAGCTATTAACTCTTTCAAAGGTTTTAACCCTTTCAAAGGTTTTCTTTTGGCCATTTTAGTAACCTGCCAAACCAAGTCTTTTTCCAGAGCTCTGGTTTGCAGTTTAAAAACAAAACAAACAAAAATCTCTAACAGTACTAGGTTGAGATCCATCTGGTAGAGGTCCCCAGTACTTGGGTTTAGGATCAAATGTTTCAGCCTCTATAGGAGGCAAGGGAACTTGAAATTGATACAGAAAAACTTGAAACTACACAGATAGGCAACATGGGGGGGGAGAATTTTCAAATCATCCCGTCTGTAGTCACCTGCTGTGCGTACATCCACAGTAGTTTATTTTTCTTTTTCTAGATGTTGCTTATCTAACTTTACTTAACCAGCCGCTGCTTTTCTCCTAAAAGCAGCCTGAACTGTGAAAGCCATCATTGGCTCTAACAGTATATACTTGCAGCAAGCACAAATTACAAGCACAAAGGGCAGTTGCCCTTGCTTGTTTGAGCCTTAATACACCTTTAAAAAAAAGAACTCATCCTTTTTCCTAAAAATAGACATTTTATTTTCGAATCCTGCCGACTACGCCAAAAATGTTCTGCCAACTCAAACCAAGCAGCTATTTGCCATTCACACTCACATACACACAATAACAGTACAATAAGTATAGCCAAAGCTTTATTATAGCAAAATATAATACAAAAGGTTACAATAAGTATAGCAAGCCAAAGCTTTATTATAGCAAATATAATACAAAAGGTTATACATCACCGATTCCAAAAGCTACATCCAAGCCTGTTCCAATGGCTGGGAAGCCCCCTTGTCAGCCTGGCTAGGAGTCTCATGAACCGTGAATTGGCCCCACAGCGATGCATCCACCCTGCAGGAGAGGCTTCCAACCAGGCATTGAGAAAGCTACATTTATATCTTATTCTATGCTAAAAATAACCGTGTAGCCTTCATAGTGTTGTTTTACCACATTCTAGAAGCTGGCCGGGCTCCCAGGATGCTGCAAGTTCACACCATAAGGACTGCTCAGAATTCCCTATACCTGCTAGGTCACTGTGCTCCAAACACTGGCCGGGTGCCTAGAACACTATGAGCTAAGCAGAAGTTTAAACAAAACTACAAAAACAGGTTGCCTGATAATATGCGACCTTCAAGTCAGCAAAATACACTATCTGAAGCAAAACATAATAATGAGGCTATCTAAAGAGCAAAACACCAATTAAATGAAGCAGCATGTAAAATGGAGTCACACAATACAAAATGGAGTATAAAATGACATACATTACATGAAATAGCATACAAAATGGAGTGACAATAATCAACATATTATACTATCACTACAGTTATGCAATGAAGTTTTTGACCATTCCCTCAAAGGGACATTTTCTGCCATTCCCTGTACCAAAGGACCCTGTGAAGAGCAAACAGTGTCACAGACACTGAATCGCCTCACACAGATCAGGGTGATTGTTCCAGTGCCTCTCGGTGAACAAGGCCACGAATTCTACTCAATTTATTTTGTGGTTCCCGATAAGTTGTGTGTGTGTGTGTGTGTGTGGTGTTCAGACCTGTTCAGGATCTAAAACACCTAAACAAGTTTGTTCGCCATAAGACCTTCAAGATGGAGTCCTTACAATCAGTCATCTGGGCTGTGGGATTATCTAGCATCCAGTGACCTGAGGGATGCATAGCTCTACACTCCCATCCAACAGTCTCATCAGAGGTTCCTCAGGTTCAGGATCCTGGGGCAACACTTCCCATACAGGGTACTCCCATTTGGGCTGGCAATAGCCTCCAGAGTGTTCTCAAAGATGCTTATAGTACTGGTGGCTCTCTGACAGGAGGGACATCATATCTATCCTTACCTTAATGACCTGCTCATTCGAGCACCATCTGCTCCACTGATGAGGAAATCAGTGACCAGGACTCTGGAGATTTTGGAGTCCCATGGCTGAGTAGTAAATTGAGAGAAAATCTCTCTTGAGCCATCGCAGACTCTGGATCACCTCACAGCAGTCTTCAAGACAAATGAGGGGAAGGTCTTTCTCTTGTTCAGTCACTGAGGAGTCAATTGGCTTCAACTCATAGCCTACTGCAGATTCTAGAGCTCATGACAGCAACAATAGAGCTGGTTCTATGGACTCACCTTCACATGCAACCCCTTCAGATCAAGTTGCTGTCAGCCTGAGATCTGACCTTGGAGGACTATCAGGCCAGGATTCCTGTTTCCCCACTCCTGTTGCAGTCCCTGAGTTGGTGGGTGAGTTTGGAAGTCCCTCCAGAGTTGATTCTGACAACTGATGCCAGTCTGTTGGGCTGGGGCAGTGCTTGACTACATTCCCACTCAGGGGACTTGGTCTGTTCAGGAACAACACCTACAAATCAATGTCCTGGAGATGAGGGCTGTGCGTCTTGCTCTGCTTCACTTTCAGAATTGGATGTAGCCAAGAGCTATGATAATAAGGTCAGACAATGATGATGTCATGGTGGTGTACATAAACAATCAAGGGGGCACAAACAGCAGAGAGATGCTAAATGAAGCAACTGATCTTCTACTGTGATCAGAGAAGAAACTTCTTTCTCTGTTAGCAGTTCACTTGGTGTGGGAGTTGAACATTCAGGCCAATTGGCTAATCTGCAAGAATGTTCATCCAGGGGAGTGGATGCTGAACCCAGAGGTGTTTGATCTTCTGTGCAAAAGATTCAGTCATTCACAGATGAATGTGTTCACCTCCAACCAGAATACTCAAGTCCACTGGTTCTTCAGTCACTATCAGTGTCCACAGGCGGAGGCAGTAAACGCTCTGTCATGGGGTGGAATTTCAGCAGAGCATATGCCTTCCCTCCTCTGCTTCTGCTTCCCAAGGTCATACACAAAATAAGGCACTCAAGAGAAAGCTTTATTCTGATAGCTCTAGAGTGGCCCAGAAGACTGTGATTCTTGGATTTAGTGAACCTAGCTCAACACACACCATTTTGACTCCCAATACAGGGGGACCTGCTCTCCCAAGGTCCCATTCTGCATCCAAATCCAGGAACAATATAGCTCGTGGTGTGGCTATGGAAAGGAGGAGACTCTTAAAACAGGGTTTCTCAAAAAAGGTAGTAGGCACCCAGATGGTTGCCAGAAAGAATTCCACGTCGGCAGCTTATGCTTGTGTATGGACCACCTTTTCAGCTTAGGACAGAGAGAAAGGTATCTAGCCTTCCAAAGCCATGGTTTCACAGATTTTGGACTTTTTCAGGAAGGAGTGGAAAAAGGTTTGGCTTTGAGCACCTTGAGAAGTCAGGTGTTGGCCCTTGGATCCTCCTTGAGTTTGTCCTTAGGGACTAACTGGGAGGTTATTCATTTTCTGTGAGCTGTCAGCAGGAGACGGCCTCTGTTCTGATCCTGTATTCCTCCATGGGATCTGAATCTGGTATTTAATGATTTTTGTAAAGCACCCTTTGAACCACTTTCATCAGTATCATTGAATGTGCTGTCCTACAAGGTGTGTTTTTTTAGTTGCAATGTATTCAACCAGGTGTTTCCAGGCCTTGTCCCACAAAGTACCTTACCTCATCATGCATAAGGACAAGGTGGTTCTGAGAATGGCTTTGTATTTCATTCCGAAGGTTCCTACAGCTTTTCATGTGAACCAGGAAATCTGTCTCCCATTCTTCTGTCTGCAGCCAACTCACCCAAAAGAGAAAGAGATGCACAAGTTGGGTTTGCACCGGGCAGTTAGGACATACCATAAATGGACTGGGGAGTTCAGGAAATAAAATAGGTTGCTCTTACTTTTTGGAGCAGCCAAGAAGGGACAAAAAGGCTTCAAGACCACCCTGGCAAGGTGGGTGAGGGCATGCATTGCCAAGGCTTTGTTGCAGTAAAGACGAGGGCTCCAGCTCTCATCAAGGATCATTCCACCAGAGCTATGGCTACCTCCTGGGCAGAAAAAGGTGAGGCATCTGTCTTAGAAATGTGCAAGGCAGCTACATGGCCCTCCATCCACACATTTACCAAGCACTACAGATTGGATGTTCAAAGGAAATAGCTTGGCAGAAGACACCAGGAGAAAGGACTGCTGTGTGACTGAACTTCTCTGCTGGGACCAAAGTAGAAGAACTTTTGTATTTGACCTTTAATTTAGGGTAAAAAAAATAACATACAAAAAAAAAAGTGTGTGTTTGGGTTAACTGAACTGAATGGGTATCTGAAGAGTTATCTAGGTGTAAATCTCAGGTGACTGAAATGACTTAATTGCTGTGAGGTTTAAATTACTTGTAGAAAGATCTGGTAAGTAGGGGGAGTGGCTTAGCTAGAAGGAAGCTACATTTAAAGACTGCCTTAGAAAGTTTCTGCTAATAGCTTGGCAGAAGACACCAGGAGAAAGGACTGCTGTGTGACTGAACTTCTCTGCTGGGACTATATTGCCCTCCTTCCCTCCCCTCTACCCCCCCACCCAAAGCTAGTTCTATTTTTATAGGCACAGAATTTGACTGACAACAGGAACTTCCTGTTTAGGGGCAGGAAGTGAGTGATCACAGAACCACCAAGGACCCACCATCCTAGAAGGGCAAGACTAGCTCTCCAGCCCCCTCTAGCTGCTGGAGGTCTGCCTCTGAGCAAGTAAGTGGTGTACTGCAAAATATAGGATATTCTTGTCTCAGAACAAGACAATCAGGAGCTTAAAGGGCACACAGGCAGAAAGTAAGGAGAGAGAGAAAAAAAACAGAGGAAAGAGTAAGGATTGCAAACAGTTAAGGGGCCAGAAATAAGACATGATTGGAGTGGTGCAGTGCAGTGGCTGTGGAGCAGCAGTCTTCCAGGAGATGTTCTGGAGGATGTGGTGTTGTCCCATCTGCAGGCACCTCTCTGGGCTAAGGGAGGAGGTTGCTCATCTCCAGGCTGAGTTGGCCAGGATTTGTGGGACCTCCTCTTCCATCCAGGGACCACCAGTGCCACTGCCGTTACCTCAGAGGTTGCCAAGAAAGAGGAGCGGTTGGACCACAGTGGGCTCAGGGAGGGTGAGGGTGGTGGAACAGAGGTGCATCCCTCCCATTGTACCTCTCCACAATTCCTATGCCATTCTGGCAAAGTGTGGTTCCTCATGGAGGCACCTACAGTGGAGACCAAGGAGGATGCTGGGAACCTCCACAAGGAGGCCCAGGAGGGTGGCAGGGACCCTGCAGGGGAAGGGAACAACTCCTGGTGGGGGACTCCATTGTTAGGAAGGTAGAACTGGGGGAGGAAGGGGAGAGGGAGGTGAGGTGCCTGCCTGGCGCCATGGCTTGCAGGGACAGGAAGCGAATCCTCAGGATTGCCAAAGCAGCTGCACAGGGGAGGGAGCTGGATGTCATTGTCCACCTAGGGACAAATGATCTGGCTAAGAAATGGATTACAGAAGTGCAGGAAGAGTTTGTGGAATTGGGGAGGGGCCTTAGTCAAGTAGCACGCACGGTAACCTTCTCGGAGGTGCTACCCATCTATGGCATAGGAGAGGCTAGGGTGTCCCACACCATGGGATTCAATCAGTAGCTGAAAATCTGGTGTGGAGTTCAGGGATTTGACTTCATTGGGGACTGGGGGTCCACCTGGAGTGATGCAAGCCTATGCTGGCATGATGGGCTGCATCTGTCCGTGAGGGGAATCAGGATCCTAGGTGATAGGTTTAAATGCTTCATTGGCAAGCTTTTTAACTAGCCAAGGGGGAGGCACTGGAAAGGAGCAGGAAAATCCTAGCCCCCCCCAAATAATCATGGTAGTAAGTGTGGCAAACACCAACATGAGTGTCGATAGGGAGAAGGGCAGGGGTAAATGGAGAAAGTGACAAAGGCAAGAAGGACAGGGATGGGGCAAAAGGGAGTAAGGCCATCAGGAAATGGAGGGTAATGAGTACCAATGCCCATAGTCTGGGCAACAAGCTCCCTGAGCTGATGGCCTTAATGGAAGAGGGATGCCTGGATATTGTAGCAGTCACAGAAACATGGTACACAGAGACCCATGACTGGGATGTTAACATACCAGGGTACATAACCTACAGGAGAGACAGGCAGGGAGAAGAGGGGAGGAGTAGCTCTCATGTAAAGGAAGGGATAAAAGCAACTGAACAAAAGAGTAAACAGGGAGGAGAGGAGGCACTGTGAGTCACCTTGGAGACTGGAAAGGGCACCACAATCTGCACCAGGGTTGTGTACAGACCCCCATGTCAGGGGGAAGGAATGGACAAGGATATGATAGAAGGCATTCTCAGAATGGCAGAGAAAGGGGAGATACTGTTGATGGGAGACCTGAATATGCCAGATGTTAACTGGAGCACATTTGCTGCAGCCACATCCAAGAGCAGGGCCATTCTTGATGCCCTACAGGTGGCAGGCATTAGACAGCTAGTTTCAGAACCCACTCGTGAGGGAGCAATCTTAGACCTCATACTCTCAAACGGGGGCAGAGAGAGGATCTCAGATCTAGAAGTGGGTTGCCATCTGGGGACAAGTGACCATCAAATAGTGTGGTACATGTTAAACTTAGCTACAGAGTCAAGCCATACAAAAGTGAGGGTACTGGACTTTAGGAGGGCTGACTTTGGCAAGATGGGAGAGTGCCTCAGAAAAGCACTAGCAAACAGGCTAGAAGGAGGTGTGGAGCAACAATGGGGAATTATCAAAACTGCCATCACAGAGGCAACAAGCCTTTGTGTGAAGCAAATGAACAAATCAAAATGAAAGAAAAAGCCACTATGGTTCTCAAAAGGGGTGGCTGTGAAAATCAGGAAGAAAAAGATAGCATTCCAGAAGTATAAGGAAACACAGAAGGAGCAGGACAGAGAGCTGTACCAGTTAAGGCAGAAGGAAGCAGGGAAGGAAGTCAGAATAGCAAAGGCCCAAACTGAGGAAAAGATAGCCAACTCAGTTAAGAAGGGGGATAAAACCTTTTATAGGTACATCAGCTAGCAGAGAAAGACAAAGGAGGGATAGTGAGGCTGAATAGAATGAACAGTGGGTGGGCAGAGGGAACAGTGAAAAGCAGGAATACTGAATGAATATTTCTGCTCAGTATTCCTACAAAGAGGAGGAGGAAGTGCCTAATCCAATTAACAGAAGTACTCTTGATAGGGGGTCGATCTCAGTCCTTTCACAGAAGAAAGGGTTCTGCAAGAACTCCTAAAACTGAAGGTGGACAAAGCAATGGGTCCTGATGGAATTCACCCCAGAATTCTAAAAGAATTAAGGGGGGAACTAGTGAAATCACTGGCTACTCTTTTTAATAAATCATAGGAGGATGGTGTGGTACCCGAGGACTAGAGGAAGGCAGATGTGATTCCCCTTCACAAAAGTGGGTCCAAGACAGAGTCAGGACACTACAGACCTGTCAGTCTGACCTCTGTGGTAGGGAAAGTGATGGAGTCACTTCTGAAGGAAAGAATAGTTGAGTACCTAGAGGCCAGTGGAGCACAGGACCCAAGGCAGCATGGGTTCACAGCGGGAAGGTCATGTCAGATGAATCTAATAGATTTCTTTGACTGGGTGACCAAAGCAGTAGACCAGAGAGGGGCTGTGGACATGGCCTACCTAGACTTTAGCAAGGCATTTGACACAGTCCCACACAAAAGATTAATAGTCAAATTAACCAGCCTGGGAGTGGGTCCCAGGGTGGTAGCCTGGGTAAAACATTGGCTGGACAACAGGACACAGAAGGTAATTTTAAATGGAATCCATTCTGAAGAAAGGGGGGTTACTAGTGGGGTACGGTAGGGTTCAGTATTAAGTCCAGTCCTTTTTAATGTCTTCATCAGTGACATTGCAGAGGGACTGGAAGGAAAAGTATGCCTTTTTGCAGATGACACAAAAATCTGCAACAGGGTTGATACACAAGAAGGCGTGAAAAGGATGAAAAGGGACTTGGCAAGGTTGGAGGAATGGTCAGAAGTATGGCAGCTAGGATTCAATGCAAAGAAGTGCAAAATAATGCACCTGGGAAACAAGAACCCAGGGATGAATACACAATGGGTGGGGAGGTAGTAACAACAACAAAAAAAGAAAGGGACCTGGGGCTAATCATATCAGATGACCTTAAGGTTAGCAAGCAATGTGAGAAGGCAGTAGGGAGGGCTGAGGGTATACTGGGATGTATAGGGAGAGGCATCAGCAGCAGAAAACAAGAAGTTGTTATCCCTCTGTACAGACAGTTGGTGAGATCCCATCTGGAGTACTGTGTCCAGTTCTGGAGACCCCATCTCCGCAAGGACATAGACAGGATAGAGGCAGTCCAGAGGAGGGCAACTAAAATGGTGCAGGGTCTGCAAGAGAAGCTGTATGAGGAGAGACTAAAGGAGCTTAATATGTATACCCTTGAGGAAAGAAGGGAGAGGGGGTCATGATAGAAACTTTAGGTACCTCAGTGGAATCAACAAAGTCCAAGAGGGTAGCATTTTTCAGAAAAGAGATTTGCAAGAACAAGGGGACACAATTTAAAAGATAGAAGGAGGGTGTTCAGGGGCAATGTGAGGAAGTATTATTTCACAGAGAGGGTAGTGGATGCATGGAACAGCCTTCCTGAGGAGGTTGTGGGTCTAAAACTGTGGGAGAATTCAAGAATGCATGGGACAGACATAAGGCAATTCTTGTGGGGGGTAGGAAGAAATAGGCTGTTGGTTAACTAGGATCTGCGGCCTATCCTGTAGGTAGGGAAATGGGCAGACTAGATGGGCCTAGCGGTCCTTATCTGCCATCAAAGTCTATGTTTCTATGTTCTGCTGATGTGACCTTTGGTCACAAAGTTTTGCAGGCTGCAGTAAGCAGGTGAATACCTTTTCCTGTTTTGCAGTTTGCACATGGAACTATATTCTTCCCCACCCAGTTTTGTAATGGGTAATGCTTCTTAGGATCCATTTGTTTCACATATCCATTGACAATGTGGAGCACTACAGAAAGAAAAATGTTCTTCATACTTACCATAACTTCCTTTTCTATTAGTTTCAATATTGTCAATGTGGCCCACCTGGGAGCCTTGCTTGTGCGGGAGAATATTGTCCGGTATGCCAGTACTGGGATATTCATTGTGTCCTAATAAAGTTCTGATTGTAAGTCTGTCTGGACATCCTTCTATGATTTACCTGCTGTGGATAATTAGATAGATAGGTAGATAGAGAGCGAGAGAGAGAGATAGAGAGATAGATAGATAGATAGATAGATAGATAGATAGATAGATAGATAGATATCAATGCAAAAACTGCATACCATTGAGGCACAAGTCAGGAAGCATAGGAAAACCAGGAGCTGCTGAAAAATTTGCAACAAGTGTTTTATTATTAATAACAGTAAAATAAAAAAAATAAAATTGTTCAGAGTAACTATTTACAATGGCAGTACAAACATAGAAAGCAGAGTCCTTTTTCTTCTCAATTTCAAATCTCAGCCTTATCTCCCACCTTCAGATCTGTTAAGTACTTGCCCCAATTTGCTAAGGACAAATCTGCTCCAGTGTCACTCTTCTTACTATGGCAATTTCTTGCAATATGACCTGACTTATTACAGTTATAGCAAATAAAGTCTTTGGGTGCCAATTTGTTACCCCCACCAGAGTTTTTAGACTTGGAGTTTAAATCCTTACTTCTGACTGCAGCCCAAATTGAATTTATAGGCCCATGCTGATAAGTCTGCTGCTCCTAATTAATCAGGACTGTGGCAGCCAGTAATTCTTAACTCCTGACAGCAACTGCAAAATTAATCAGAAGACCTGCAGCACAAATCTCTACGCAACACTCTGAATTCAGCCTGGAATCTCTTGCTGCTTGAATTTTGGCCCGCTCTACCTCCCCCAACCCTGACTCTCTTGAAATGGTCTTAGCATTCAGGGCATCCCCCCCTACCTAACATGCCTGCCCAATTGGCTTTACTGGATTGGGCACACAACTGGATTGGACAAATAGTGTTGTATAAAATGTCCTTAATGCTGATTCTTTTTAATTTCTGTTTTCTCTCTGCTTAGGCTTTTTAATAGCCAGCTGCCACTAGAGGGCTGACTCATCTTTCACTAAATTCTTCCCTGCAAGGAAAATACTGCTGCCTAATCCTTCACCTATGGTGCCAGGCTAATTTCATCTCCTTCACCTACATCAGACTCTTTAGCTGTCAAAACTCCCCCACCATATTACTGAACTTCTTTGCTCCCCTTAAACCTTAAATCCACCTAATACAATGAAACCAACTGGTTGCTTCCTTGCCCTCACTTACATCTCCCTACACTTTTCCTGTGACCTCCTCATCTCTTCCTGTGACTGGGTGCATTGCCATTATGATCATGACTTCTACCAGCACAGCCCACCCTAGGTTCACACCCAAATCTCCTCACAACACCTATATACCTTTCCATATCTGCCTAAACAACATATTGTCAAACTAGGGCATTAGCTATATGATAATATATATGTGCCTACCCTTAGAATTAGAAAATGGCTGGACCCCAAACAAGCTCCCCCCTGGCAGCGTGCTACTTCGTTTATTCTGTCACCTCCTTCTAGCTGGTGACATGGAGCTTAATCTGGGACCCTCATCCCACAAAAATCCTTCCATGACCCCCCAGACCACATAGCGGTGCAACTCCAAGGGACTCAAAATAGTTAATTTTAACTGCCAAAGTCTGCAGCCTAAAATGGCAGAACTTGAGGCTTGGGTCTGCTCCCTAAAACTGACAGTGCTTGGAATCACAGAAACTTGGCTAAAATCCTCTATCCAACCTCATAAAATAACATTACAGGGATACACCACATTTAGACAGGACAGGGTTGGTAAGAGAGATGGCAACAACAAAAAGTTGATAGTCAGATGCATCTATTTACCACCCAAAACTGCTCCTGCTGCCCTTCCTGAACTCATGTCCACTATCTTGGACCTTCCCCATCATGAGATGATCCTGTGTGGAGACTTTGATGTTGACTGGAAGTCCCACAGCTCAAGCAATACCCACTCTTCCCTGGCTGATGCTAACCTAACTCAGCACATTGCTGAACCCACCAGAAGGAACCCCAGAACAGGCAACCACTCCATCATTGATTGGGTCTTATCTAATTGCTTACACCGAATAACAGATGCAGGAGTCCTGCCAGATAGCATAAGTGACCACTCACCGATATTCTGTGTCTGGAAAAATTAACCCCCAAATCATTCCCCCAAAATTGTTGAATTCCGAAACTTAACTTCATTTGATCATGTCTCCTTTCTCTACTTACTAGTTAATGTCAACTGGAGTTGAATCCATACCGTGCCCACTCTAGACCAGGCCCTGGAATACCTAATAGACTCTGTTACATCCATCATCACAACTGTTATGCCCCTCTTACCCAATGTAGTTCAAAAGGCAAATCATCCTCTTGGCTGACAAAAGATATTAGGAACCATATGGCTGAACATGAAGCTGCATGGAAAACCTTAAAGAAATCTGGCCTCCCCTCAGACTGGCACTCCTACAGGTGGCTTATAAACATCTGTAAATTGATAATAACCAATGTTAAGAGGAGGTATTATCACACATTGCAAACAGACAAACTCAGTAATCCCAGAGCTCAAAGAATTTTGGGCTTAGAAAAAGTCCCTTCTAAAGGGAAAAACCTCCTCCATTCCTGACTCACTTCATGCCAAGGATAGCATATTTTCCAACCCTTCCTCTATAGTAGAAGACCTTAACAACTTCTTCACTGATCTCAGCATCTACACTTCTCAGTTCACCATGCTTCAACACTGCCAGCCCTCATCTGCCACCAGTTCTCCTAGAACCCCTACTGGGCTTTTCCACATCAAACTAATTTCCTTCAAAGAGGTTCTGAAATTATTGAGCAACCTCAAGGAACATGGCTCACCCAGACATGACTCTCTTGAGCCCTGATTTTTAAAATGGGGAGCCCCTGCTTTGGCCTCTCTGGTCAGGGGTCTGATCAACAGATCCTTCTTAGAGGGGAACAGTCTCCTCCAAATGGAAGACAGCACTAGTCATCCCAATTCAAAAAAGGGGGGGGGGAAATAGACCTCACCTGTCAAAAACTATCGACCTATCTTCTATTCTTTATCACCTCACTAAAGTACAAGAGTGAAATCTATACAACCAGCTACAAGACTATCTAGAACAACACCAACTTCTGTCACCCTGCCAACATGGTTTCTATAAAAATCACAGTATCCTCTCTGTTCTCATTAAGGTCACCTCGGACATTCAACTCGCCTTTGACAGGGGCCCAAGCAACTGAGGCCATCTTCGTTGACCTCACCAAAGCCTTTGATTTGGTGAACCATGAGCTGTTGTTACAGAAACCAATTTCTATGGGGCTAAACCCACCTTCCACAGCCTGGATTTGAGACTATCTCACAGGCCGTTCCCAAAGTGTTAAGTGGTCCAACTGCCACTCATCTTTCAGACCCATTTCGCTTGGCATTCTCCAGGGTTTTATCCTGGGACCACTACTCTTCTCACTTTTTATCAATGAATTTCCTAGTTCCTGTGGTGGAGCATGTGTTCAGCTTTACGTGGTCAATGTTATCATATACAGGTCCTCTCCTAACTCCTCAAGGCTCAGTGAACATATGAACTCTGACTTCCATCAACTGGAGGCATGATTCCTTACAAATAAATTGCTCCTAAACACTAAAAAAACCCCAAATGTATGCTTTTTCTCCCACACACCTACAGAACCACTTGCTCCCCCCAAGTCTCCATTGCCACCAGTAATGGTGAACCCCTAGAACTGGTACACTCCTTTCAATATCTTGGCATCCTGCTTGACCTGTCTTTATCCTTTGAGGGCCATGCCAACAAAACTATCACAACCCTTCACCAAAAGTACATCCTGCCTAAAAATTGCCACAGCCTGTCTCCTTCCTCTACTCTTCTATGACTCCCCCATTGCTATCACTCAAGTCCTGTCTTATGAACCACCTAAAGGAAATATATCCCAGGATAGGATACTTTGCCTCTGGAGCTGCCCCAAGGAACATCATTGCACTGTTCTTACATCTTTGGGTTGGCTACAACTGGAACATAAATTCCAGTATACCTCTCTCTGCCTAACTTATAAGTTAGAACACATATACACTCCTCCAAATCTATCTAATATTGTTGTAAGGAAACTGGCTAGCCCAACCTTTTGCTCCTCCTCCTCCTCCTCTATCCCACCTTTAACTGTGCCTACACGCCTAGCTGCAAGCAGGTGATGTTTTGCCTACACTGCACCCAGGGCTTGGAATTCCATCCCTCCATCTGTCCTCCCTGGCATGTCCCTCCCCAGCTTCAAACAAGCTCTACACAATCACCTAAATGACTTAGGAATTTGCTCATGCTTTACCTAACCAAATCAGTGTACGTCTGTCCTCGTGTCTTCTCATTTTAGGCCCATAGGTTCATAGGTATCTGAACAGATCAATTGGCCACTGGAGCCATGCTAGACCCGCCACATACCAGTGGTGATAAGCCCAAGTCTTTTCTCCCATATATTTATCCAATCTTTGCTTGAAGGATGTCATGCTTGGTGCCCCAACAACTTCCTCTGGAAGCACATTTCAAGCATCCATCACCGTTTGGTTAAACCACAGACCCCTCCTTGTTGTCTTATATGACTTGCCTTTCAGCTGATAACTGTGCCCTCTAGTTAGCCTCTCATTAATTTTTTTTTTATTTAGACCTGCAGCTTCAAACAGTTCTTTAACCTGAAGAGACTCATACACAAAACAAAGATTCCCTCTCATATTTTGATATGACATAGAAAAGAACTCCAGGTGTTGTAATCTCTCTTAATAACTTTCATTTTTTACTGTTAACTAATCTTTTTTTGTCATCTGCCTCTGGGCTTTTTCCACTATTTTTCTTCCATGACTCGGGGCTGGAGAATGGAGACCCATATTCTAAAATTGGTTTAACAAGTGATCTATACAGTGGTACTATAACTTCACTACTCCTACTTTTTATATTTCTTGAAATATTCCCCATTACCCAGTGTGCTTTTTTTGTTGTTTCTTTAATATGTGCTTCAAAACCTAAGTTGCCAAAGATGAGAATACCCACGTTACTTTCATTAACCGTAAGGGATATTTTCTCATTATTTATTTTATACTCAGCTTGGCTGTTATTCAACCTGAAGTGCATGGCTATACAGTTCCCTATATTAAATTTAAATTTTTGTTCATTTGCCCATATTTCAAGTTTCTTTATCTGTTGTTGAAAATTATTTATTGCCTCTCTATTATTTACTATGGCCCCCACTTTAGTATCATTGGGGTATTTCCTTAGCCACACTCCAAGAGATACCTGCATACTTGAAACAAATATGCCAAACAATAAAGGGCCTAAAACTGAGCCCTGTGGAACTCTACTGGGCACACTCCCCCACTCAGACAGATAACCCATAATTTGTACTTTCTGTGTCCTATGTATTAACCAAGAGTATATCTATTTAATTAAACATGGGTCAATTTCATGACTCTCTAAGGTATCTATTAACTTCTGCTGTGAGACTGAGTCAAACTCCTTGGAGTAATCCAGATAGATTATATACAGTGGAAGTCCATGGTCAAGAGCCTGACTAACTGGTTTGAAAAAATCAAGCAAGTTACTCACACAAGATGTCCCCCTACTGAATCCATGCTGAGTAATATCTAAATGCCCTTTCTGTTTAAGGTTATGCTCTAGAAATGTTTTGATAAACCCCTCCATTAATTTTCCCACAACTGAAGTGATACTGATTGGGCGATAATTTTCAGCCATCACCTTATCTCTTTTTTATGGCTGCAGTGGGCACAGCGCTGCTGATGTTTTGCTTTAGGAAAAGGACTACCTGCATAATTACCTACCAAACAACGTGGTGGAGTGCTAAAAATAGGGTCCTCCACTGAATCCTCATTACTACACTGCCTGTGTGTGTATGGCAGCTGGAGAGCACATTTTCTCCTCTGGCTTGAGAGGTTAATTGAGCCCTCCCCAGTACTACTTTTTTTGCAAGTTGAAACCTCCTCTATAGTATTTTGTGGGGCTTTCCTCTAGCTTGAAAGATGTTAAAGGAAAACTCCACCCAAAGTGCAAGTCTGGTGCCTCTGCGATTTCTCTGAATTTGCTAAAAAGCTGTCCTGCACATTTTGAGTCACTCCATAGGAGACAGCAATAAACTAACCAAATACTAAGGATTGGATCACATGAACACAAACAGTCACAAAGCCTACTTAGCCAATGGATGACCACAGCTGCAAAATGATTAGATGTGTCTACAAGCACTGTCTTCTACGCAAGACACAAGCAATTAAATCAAAAGTCCATAACATGTTCCTCAAAATGGGGGGGGGCAGTGGCAGGATTATAGGCAAAGTGACACAGTTCATATACAGCCCACAGGCAGCAATAACTGCTGCTGAGATAACTGATGTGTCCCTTGCTATGCAATGGGGGGGGTGTACAGTAGCATTGTTGAGGAGCAATCAGAGATTCATTTTATAAATAGCTGTGCTCCACAATGTTTCCAGACTAGTTTATATAAACCATTCCAGTGCTGCATATATTATTTCAATAATGGTCTACTCTAACAAACTAGAAAATGCTATTCCATTTCTGCTACATGGTAGTGGTGCAAAGACTGAAAGGAACTGAGGGATAGCAACAGGAGTTCAGACAAAACTACTTTAAATAGTGACATGCCTATACACACACACACTCTCTAAGCAGAACACAGCTAGATAAGGTACTGGTGTTTAGGAAACTTACTGATTACACTTACCCTAAGATTAGTGGTGTGACTCCTCTGGCTGCTGTGTTCTTTCTGATATGGCTAATTTGAAGCAAAAAGATCATGTAACAAGACACTGGCATCCAGCAGGGGCTATTAAACATTAGAACAAAGGGCATTCTAGGAAGACTCTCTGGGACAAGATGCAACAAAAGAAACCTGAATGGCAGCCACCAGGGGCCATATAACAGCCAGAGAAAGTTAGCAAAATCTCCTCACACAGCCAGAACTGAAACAAAAACCCATTGAGACTAAGTTAGAACACAGAAAAAGGTAATAATACATTTATTGTCCTGATTTAACATGCAGTTTTCCTTTAATTGAGTTATCCCCAGTACTGCCATTTTTTTGCAAGCTGAAACCCACTCAATAGTATTGTATGGGTCTTTTATTTCTTTAAGTTTCATTGCTTAATTTATAACTATTTGCAAACTGAGAGATTTGTTTTGTGGGTATCACCTTCCTCCACTCATCCAGAGGTGTCAATTCATTTGTTTGTAATCATGCTGGTTGCTCTTACTTGCTTCCCTCATAGTAAGAATCTGAAACTAAACTTGTGTTATTTTAAATAATTGATAAAGTGACATGTCCAGTTTGCATCTCTTGGGGATGAAGCTGTATCCCTTTACCTGTATGGAGTAATTCACTTAGCACCAGCTCTTGAGACCTCAGCTGTAAGATACATCACGCATGTAAGCAGGGGTGTAGCCAGGAATTTTAAACTTTTACTCAAGATGAGAGATGATGGAACTGTTGCTGATGGGGAAAGACTCAGGGAGTTAAATATGTACTCTGTAGAGGAAAGGAGGGGAAGGAGAGACATAATAGAAGTATTCAAATACCTCAAAGGTATCGATAAGGTACAGGAAGGTTCAATTCTGCTGAGAAAGAGATGTTCAAAAAGTGGGCATGCTATGCAGCTAAAAGGGGAATATTTAGAGGGGATATGAGGAAATACTTCTTTACAGAGAGGGCAGTGGACACCTGGAAAAGTCTACCAGCAGGGGTAATTGGTACCAAAATGGTAACAGGTTACAAACATGCATGGGATACACATAAGAGGACCTTGGTAACAGGGCTGGAGCATGGTGTGTGTGTGTGTGTGTGTGTGTGTGTGTGTGTTAAGGCTGGAGATCAGTTATGGTCCATGGTGGCACATTAGGTAGGGACCTTAAGGCAGACTAGATGGGCCAGGAGGTCCTTTTCTGCCAACAGCTTATATGTTTCTATGTTAGTAAATAGCTGGTACATGAGCATTATGCATTCATGTTGACATCAATTTTAAGATGTTAAATATAAAGCCTATGGTACCGGTGACACAATGCCATAAACAAGTACTACTCAAATATTTAAAATCCATAGAATCAAACTATTGTCAATTTAAATGAAAAATATGTATCTCTATAGCAGTCAGGACCATAAAGAAAAAGAGAGGGGAAAAAAGAAACACAGAAGAAAAAGTGTGCATAAAATAAGCCAAAGCAAGGGGGGGGGGGGTATAATACGTATAAAGCAACTAAGCAGCATTGAAATTCATTTTTGTTATACTTGAGAAAGGATGAAAGCTCAAGTAAAATGTAGGTCCTAAATATAGAAAACAGTTGAAAACAATAAAAAGGAAGTGAAAGTGTCCTAGATGCAATAGAAAAGAACAAAACAACAAAAACATCAAAGAAACCGATTGGCATAAAATTTAAAACAACAAAACAGTAAATGATATTTGGCAGATTATAAACTGCAATATATCTTTTGCAATAGTTTACATTAAAAGTATCAAGGAATATAACAACAGAGGGTGACAAGCAAGATGGCTAAGCGAGGATGTGAAGAAAATTACTCAACAAGAACAACAAAAAAAGCTGAACATGCAATAAAATATCTGAAAACAAAAGCCATGACATAACCACATGGTCAGAATATTAAACATTTTAAGAGAAACATAAATGCAAAGTAACCATTTCAAAAAGAAAATGGAACTCAAATGCAACACATGCAGACTAAAGCAACAGCAAGCAATTGTGCAGTTACAGCAATAGCTTAAACAAAAACAATATATAAATATGTTAATATTAAAGGAGACACAGTAAAAAAATCCAGTGGAGATAGCAAAGCAATGTAATAAATATTTATGTTCCTTATTCAAACCCAATTACAACTCAGTCCCCTGTCCCTGTACATTACCAGGAATGCCAACAGAATTAATATAAATACGGACAACATACTACAAAATATTCAGAATAATAAAATCCTAGTGCAAAGTTTCCACTAAAATACTGAAATTAGATATTGGGATAATCCATAACCAGGCACCCCCTCAAAACATGTTTTTAAAAATGAATAAATATAGGTTCCAAGTAAAACTCTAGAATCAGGTCTTAAAGATTTAAGTTAGACACATGTTTAACAGTGATTTCAGTACAGAGAGCAGCAGTGATTCACAAAGGGACAATCATGTACCCTAAATGTAATATATCTCTATGAAAACATGATCCAGTTCTTGGATAGCAACACCTCATAGACATAATTTCTGTAATACCTTTGCAAAACATCTGCCATTGTACCACATTTTGCAGTCAGTGAAAAAAAATGTCTTCCCTATCTATGTATCCCCTATATTATTATTATATTTTTTATTTATTGAGATGTTCAGAAAGACCTTTCAGTCAAAGACTCATTTAGAAAGGTTCCATGTCATACATAAAAGGTACAGGGACAGCATTTGTTACAGATTATAGTACATTACATTACATAACAGGCATTGGATTACATAATTGTTCAGTAAGTGGCTATCAGTCAAGGATAACATAAGTTTCAATACTTTAGCACAGCCATAAAGTTGCAGAGAGGTTCTGTAGAAGGCTGATAGTCATATAGTAGCATCGGTGAATTTCAGTACTGAGACCTGGAAGTAGTTGGTTTAATGAGACCTTGGTCATCAAGGCGGGGAAGGTGTCAGGGGCAGTCACATAGGTTGGAGGCCTGGAGGTGTTCCCTTAGCCTGGATTTAAAAGGGCCAAGCCTTATTTCATTAGTTATTTGGCTTGGAAGCGAGTTTGTCCAGGAAGGGGCTTTGTAACTGAAAGATTTTTGGAATTGGGAAGTCCGGCAGTGGGATACCCATAGCAATGGTTTGTCCAAGTTACGGGTGTCTCTGACTGGATATGCTGGGTGAATGATTGTAGTGAGGGTGGGGGGTGAGACATAGAACTGTTTTTGGTCATTAGGCAGGTGTGATATCTGATTCTGTTGTCTAGGTTTAGCCAGTTTGTGGTACTGTAAAGGGAGCAGGTGTGAGTGAAATGATCACATCCGAGGATGAGATGGCAGGTTGTGTTTAATATGAGCTGAACTCTACTGAGTACAGAGGTGGGCACATCACTGTAGATGAGAATACCATAGTCCAGCAGAGAGAGGACAGAGGAATTGACAGTAAGTTATAGAACCTCAGGGGTGAGGCAATGTTTGTACTGATAAAGTACGTTTAATCTAGAGTTAAGGGCAGTGGATAGGTGTAGAGTATGTTGACTAAAATTGAGGGCTGGGTCTAGTCTGATTCCTAGGTATTTAAAGGTGTTCACTTGTTCGAGGTGGATTAGATTGGCAGTGAGAATTTGGAACAGTTATAAACTCATTATAAACAGTAGAACCCAAACCAGCCAAACCATATAACGATTCATCAATGTAAGCCTTGTGTATGATGCAGACTGTGATACTTAACAGCTGTAGGGTAAGTTAGTGCATCTGGATGTTTTTTCTGCATATGCATCTCAACTGCTATGGGATCTTGACCATGTCCACCCTTTCTCAAGCCAAGTTAGCAACAATATGTCTAGCACTAACACTGATGGGAAGATTATGATATTAGCAAGCATCTCTTTAAATATTTTAAAGTTGATACTATCTAGTATTAATAATAAAACCTGAAGAAATCAAGGAGAGGGCTCCTGGAGGGGTTCACGTAAACACAAACAATCACAAAGCCTACTTAGCCAATGGATGACCACAGCTACAAAATGATTAGATTTCTATACAAGTACTGCCTTCTACACAAGACACAAGTGATTGAATCAAAAGTCCATAACAAGTTGATCAAAACAGGGGGAGCAGAATTTTAAGCAAAGTGACATAATTTATATACAGATTACAGACAGCAATAACTCCTGCTGAGATATACCGATATGTCCCTTGCTATTTAATGGGGGGGGGGGAGTGTAAAGTAGCATTGTTGAGGAGCAATCACAGATTTGTTTTATAAATAGCTGTACTTCATGATGTTTCCAGACTAGTTTATATACACCATTCCAATTCTGCATATATTATTTCATTCATGGTCTACTCTAACAAACTATAAAGTGCTATTCCATTTCTGCTACTTGGTACTGGTACAAAAATTGAAAGGGACTGAGGGATAACAACAGGAGTGCAGACAAAACTACTTTAAATAGTGACGTGCTTAAACACACACACACACAAAGCAGAATACAGCTGGTTAAGGTATCAATGTTTGGGAAACTTATTGATTACACGTACCCTAAGATTAGTGGTGTGACTTCTCTCGCTGCTATGGCTAATTTGAAACAATAGACCATATACCATGACACTGGCCTCCAGCAAGGGCTATTAAAAATTATAGCAAAGAGCACTCTGGGAAGACTCTCTGGGACAAGATGCAATAAGAGAAATCTGAATGGCAGCCCCCAGGGGCCATAAAAGAGCCAGAGAAAGTTAGCAAAACCTCCACTCACAGCCAGAACTGAAACAAAAACCTATTGAAATGAAGTTAGAACACAAAAAAGGTAATAATACATATTTTTTCCTGATTTTAACATGTAGTTTTCCTTTAATTGAACTATTCCCAGTACTGTCTCTTTTTATTTGCAAGCTGAAACCTCCTCCATAGTGTTTTATGGGCCTTTTCTTTCTGTGTTAAAGGAGTAGTCTACCCAGAATTTGCAAAAAACATATGTTATGCAGAGTGTTTTGATATGTATGTTAAGTCCTAGTGTGTTCTTCCTCTGTCTGCTATTAGAAGTTTTTCCTAAATTAGCCTGCTAGCTGTATGATAGTTTTATGACTCCTGGGGATCTCCATCACAAATAGGTTTATTGGCTTTCTTTCTCCTACGATGCACCCTGTTTCATGTGGCAGTGATGTAGCGCTGTGCTTAGATTTAGCATGTGCACTGCTTTAAAATCAGTTCATAACAGCAGAGCTTTGTAATTGTTCTTATCCAGGGAGCACAAATGGCAACAGTTACAGTTTAGCAGATACATGAGAGCTTGCTAAATGGGGTTTCTGTAAGAAAACAGCTGCTAAATAGCTCTAATTAATTATTTGTGTTTTCAGTGTGTGTCTTCCATCACCATTAAAGACATCTGTCATTCTGTTTTCAATAGAATTCACTCTCAGTTGTGTAATTTCATGAAATATGACCATACCCATGACCTATCCCAAAGTATATGGGGTAATCCAATACAGTATTAAGACAGGAGGCAACATTATTTCATCTGGATGGCTACCACAGGTAGGAGACTGTCAAATTCATCACTTTATTAAGGAAAATGGAACCTGGCTTACCTCTCCTGAGATATTAGTTAAAGCAAGTGTCCCAAGGACTCAGATTTTTAAAGTATATCAACTTCATCACCTTCTGATTAATACATTTGGGTATATCCACCTAACTCCACTTAACTTGCCCTTCCGGATGGAGTTGCAGTCATTAGTGGGACTCCCATATGCAGTCTCCAAAATATATTTGGCCCTATACAATTTGAAATATCCAGAGTGCTTTGGTCCCACAGCTTTCGGGTCTTCCCTCATTCCCAGAATGACTATAAACTGGTAACTCTCCTGTGGCGGAACTGTCACCATTTATTTACTCAAGATAGGCTGCAACTTATGTGGTTCCAAATATTGCATAACTTATACTACCCCCCCCCCCAGAAACTAGCTAAATTTGGTTACACTGACTCTTCTACCTGTGTTGGATGCTTACATGGGGAAGGCAATCTGCTCCATATTTTTTGGAACTGTCCAAAAGTATCCAAATTATGGAACCTCATTAAACAGAAGGTGGATCCTCTTTTAGGCCTGCATGACTTGTTCAATTCTGAGATTTGTCTACTGGGTGATCTTTCAGAGGTTCAGGTACTAACATACTAACTTACTAGCATACTAATTGCAAGCAGATTAGGCCTTACGGTCTATCGAGTCTGCTCGAACCTCAGATCCCTAGTTGGGTACCGAGGCCTCCGCCCCCACCTTATGCTCCAGAAACCCCTATCATCCATCCCCACCACCCGGGCCAGGCCATCATCTGATACATCCACTTTCTATGTCTGTCCCACCCTCTCTTGAAGCCCTCCACTGTGGATCTCTGAACCAGCTCACCAGGCAGCATGTTCCAAGAATCCACCACCCTCTCAGTGAAAAACCTCCTCCTCTTTTTCCACCTCACCCTTCCACCTTCCAGCTTCAAACCATGCCCTCTGGTGATACCTCCCTGCTTTAGTCTAAAGATCCCCTCCGTGTTTACCCTATTTATTCCCTTGAGGTACTTGAAGACCTCAATCATGTCTCCCCATCTCTCCTCTCCTCCAATGAAAACAGGCAGAGCTCCTCAAGTCTGTCCTCATACATCAAATCCCCAAGCCCTCATATCATCTTAGTTGCCCTCCTCTGTACCCTCTCCAGGAGCTGTATGTCCCTCTTCAAGTGTGGTCTCCAGTACTGTACACACTACTCAAGGTGTGGTCTAACCAGTCCATTGTACAGTGGCAGACTCACTTCCCTGCTCCTAGAGGTGATCCCCCTTACGATGCCTCCCAACATCCTGTTTGCTTTGCTAGCTGCTCTTCTGCACTGCTCAGAGTTATTCATACATGCATCCACCATGATCCCTAGGTCTTTTACCCCCTGTTGTGGCCTCCAGTGCCTCCCCTCCCAGGGTGTACCTGTGTTTAGGGTTTCCCTGCCCAAGATGTAACACCTTGCACTTGGTGATATTGAAATTTAATTTCCATGTGTGAGCCCACCTTTCCAAGTTGTCCAGATCCCTTTGTAGGGCCAGCCTCCGCTCTTCCCCCTCAACTACTGCTCCCATCTTGGAGTCATCAGTGAAGAGACTCATTTCACACCCTGTACCCTCCCTGATATCCGATATGTATGCATTAAACAGGATCGGACCCAGGACCGAGCCCCGCGATACCCCACTACCGACCTCTCTAGGATTCAAGAGCTCCCCACCGACCACTACTCTCTGAGTGTGTCCAGCTAGCCAGTTTTCAATCCATCTGACCATCAAAGGGCCTGCTCCCAACCCCGTCAGTTTCTCCACCAGACTATTGTGGGGGACAGAGTCAAATGCCTTGCTGAAGTCTAAGAATAATACATCCACAGGCTTTCCCCTGTCCAGTTCTGATGTTACCCATTCGTAGAACTCCATAAGATTGGTTTGACATGGTCTACCTGGCACAAGCCCATGTTGCCGACTATCCAGACCTCCCACCTCCTCCAAGTACACCCCCAATCATTCCTTTAGTATACTCTCCATTAATTTTCCCACCACCGAGGTAAAACTGATGGGTCTATAGTTACCTGGTACTTCCCTCGACCACCGCTTTATGGATTGGCACCACATATGCCTCTCACAATCCCTAGATACCTTCCCTGTCTCAAGTGACCTGTTGAAGAGCTCCACCAGGGGTGCAGCCAGTATGTCCGCCAATTCCCATAGTACTCTTGGATGAAACCGTAAATATCACATAACTTTAATTTCAATGTCAGTTAAGAAACTAGTTTTGAAACACTGGAAAGATACAGAAGAAATTACATATATGGAATGGAATGGATAAATTAACTTCTGGCTAACCTCAGAACTGAAAAAAACCATAGCAAGCCTCAACCAGAGACTTAAAAGATTCAACAAGATTTTGGGCCCTATGCATGCATTATATGCATTGTAAATGTTAAACAATTGTTCTTTCTGTATTGTGTAGTGGCTCTTTGAAATGGTTCTGTGCAAGGGGGATGGGATAGGTGGGGGAGATAGGGAGGGATGGGAGGGCTCTGTACTTTTATGTTTTCACGCTAAACATGTATGTAACACATGTATGATGGATCAGAGCTCTGTAACTGTAAAAGCTGAATAAATTTTGAATTAAAAAAAAAGAACAAAACAGCCAAAAAAATCGAATAAACAGATTGGCATAACATTTAAAACAACAAAACAGTAAATGATATTTGGCAGATTATAAACAACAACATATTATCATTTGCAATAGTTTACATTAAAAGGATCAAAGAATATAACAACAAATGGTGACAAGCAAGATGGCTCAGTGAGGATATGAAGAAAGTTACTCAACAACAACAAAAAGAAAGCTAAACATGCAATAAAATATCTGAAAACAAAAGCAATGACATAACCACATGGTCAGAATATTAAACATTTTAAAAGAAACATAAACGCAAAGTAACCATTTCAAAAAGAAAATGGGACTCAAATTTAAGAGATACAGACAAAAGCAACAGCAAACAATTCTGCAGTTACTGTACATCAACAGCCTAAACACAAAAATATATAGGTAATATTAGAGGGGAAACAGCAAAACATCCAGTAGAGATAGCATAGCAATGTAATGAATATCTGTGTTCCTTATTCAGATCCAAACACAACTCAGTCCCCTGCCCCTGTACATTACCAGGAATGCCAACAGAATTAATACAAATATAGACAACATACTACAACAAATTCAGAATAAGAAAATCAGAGTGCAAAGTTTTCACTAAAATGCTGAAATTAAATATTGTGGTAATCCTTAACCAGGCACTCCCTCAAAATATTAAAAAAAAAAAAATACTGGTTCCGGGTAAAATTCTAGAATCACTATTTAAAGATTTAAGTTAGCCACATATCTAACAGTGATTTCTGTATAGAGAGCAGCAGTGATTCAGAAAGGACAAGCATGTACCCTAAATGTAATCTGTCTGTATGAAATTGTGATCCTGTTCTTGGATAACAATACCTCATAGACATAATTCCTGTTATACCTTTGTAAAACACCTGTCACTTTACCACATTTGGCAGTCATTGAAAAAATTTCTTCACTAGCTATTCATCCCTGAATTATAAACATTAGAACCCAAACCAGCCAAACCATATGAAGATTCATCACTGTAAGCCTTGTGTATTATGCAGACTGTGATACTTAACATTAGTAGGGTAAGTTAGTGTATCTGGACTTATTTGCTGCATATTCATCTCTGTTATTATGGGATCCTGACCATGTTCACCCTTCCCCAAGCCAAGTTAGCTACAATATGTCTGATAACTCCTGGTAGGTGACATCACTTTAGCTTATGTATTACTATGGCAAGCTGCTGTTTTTCATCAAGAGGTTAAAAATTTAAAAAGACAGTGATGTGGACTGAGAAGCAGCTTGTGCAGATGAATCATCATGCTAACCAAGATATTTCAAGGTTGTGTTCAGTAAGCCTAACTGCTGGGAGCAGAAGGGGAGAGGGTTGCAAATCTAAAGTAAAACTGTTTAACCCATTTGTGATTTAAAGTTACATTATGGAAATGCAGCCTCCAGAACTGGACACTATTCCAAATGAAGCCTCACAAGTGAGCTACACAGCAGCATCACCACCTCCTTCCTTCTGCTGTTGATACCTCTTCCTATGCACCCCAGCATCCCACTGGCTCTCCCCACAGCCTTGGTACATTGTTTAGACACCTTTGGATCATTCAATATGAATACCCCAAAATCCTTTTCCTATTTGGTGACCATCAGTCCCCCCCCCCCCCGTAATTGTCCCCTGGGTTCCTGCAACCTAAATGCATGATTTTGCACTTTTTGACATCAAATCTCAGCTGCAACACTTCGGACCATTCCTCGTTTTCATAGGTCGCTCCTCATTTTTTCCACCCTTCCCGGAGTGTCCACCCTGTTGCAGATCTTAGTGTCATTCACAAAGAGGCACAATTTCCTCTCTAGCCCCTCTGCAATTTCATTTGTGAAGACATCAAATAGAACTGGGTCTAGAACTGATCCCTGTGGCACCCTGCTGGTCACACTCCTTTTCTTAGATTAAGCATAATTTACCATGACTCTCCATCTTCTATCATTCAACCAGTTCCTAACCCAGTTTACTACCTTGTGACCCACTCCCAGGCTGCCCAGCTTGTTCACAAGTCATATGTGGAGCGTATTGTCAGCCTTGCCAAATACAATTAATGTTTATGTTTATGTTTAAGCCCATGAAACACCCTTATCAAGTTAATGCATTTGCAGCCATAGTGGCTCTGCCAGAATTTGTTTAGGGCTGCAGTGGGCATAGCCCTGCAGACCTTTTGAGATGAGTAAAGGGACTCCTTATTCCTTCCTAAGTTGCCCCCCACTGTTCCGCCAACTGTGCCTGACTGCCTTTTAGGATGAGTAAAGAGACTCCACATTCCTTCCTAAGTTTCCACCCATGGTTCCACCCATTGCCTTGCTTGAAATCAGCTATGGTACATCAGAACAATAGGCAACAGAGGCTCTAAATACTTATGAAAAAGGACTTGTGTTTTATTTCATACAAGCTCATTTGTAGACCAAAAGAAGTCAGGCTGGCCATGTGCTTTTAAAGCATTACCTTTAAGGATAGCCTGCACTTACGAACCAAAATGTTTGCATTCATTTTTTTTTTTGCTTTTCATTATTTATAAAACTTTTCATGTAACAGCAAGAATACAGGACAGAGACTTAAGATGTCATGTGCTTTTGACTTTGCTATGCAAACCTAGGAGGGCAGGAACTGGGAGGGGTGGATAAAACCATTCTGTCCATTCTCCTAAATTCTTATGCCATTTGAGAGCTTAATGTTCATTTATTTTACTTCAACTCCAAACTCAATTTTATTTTTTTAAAAATGGATTTCACTCCCACAAAACCAACTGTATTAGGCATCAGTTCCTCACTGGAACAATATTGGAGCACACAGGAAAAGGGAGCTCATCCTGCTCTCACTGCTGCTTAGAGCTGAAAAGAACATCTGTTTAGGAGCAGCCTCTGGCCCAACCTGTATTTTTAATTAAACTGACATTCTGCCATTTGAAATGGGATGGGATTCATGCAGGGGGGAGGGACCACTAGACTACCAGGAAATTACATTTATTTGAAATGGGATGGGATTCATGCAGGGGAGTGGGGAACCACTAGACTACCAGGGATATTACATTTATTCTTATTTGAAATGGGATGGGATTCATGAAGGGGGTGGGGACCACTAGACTACCAGGAAATTACATTTATTTTTATTTGAAATGGGATGGGATTCATGCAGGGGGTGGGGGACCACTGGACTACCAGGAAACAAATCTATATTTATGCGAATCGGGGTCGGGATACATGGTGGGGGACCACTAGACTACCAGGAAATTATTTCATTAGGCATTACTGGGGATTGGAATCATGGCAGGGGGTGCACTGCAGCTGTATTACTGCCAGCCTTTTCACCGGTGGTATTCAAGCCGCCACAGGTTGTGCTAATGCCTGTGCGTGGTGCTATACTGTAATATGTTGGTGCGCTGGCATTCAGAGACCCTCCCCTCAGTCCCTCCTCTGCATATATTACACGTTAGCATTGGTGCTAACACCTATTACTGGCACTAATTGTCCTTTTGAATATTGCAGTTGGGTGCAAATTCAGCGCTAGTCCAGTGCAACAGATTTGCGCCCGAAGCTAACCTTTGAATATCTGGCCCTCAGTACCTTAATTTGCCCACAGAGCACCACAGTGGTACAATACCCTCAACAAAGAAACTCTTCCTTCTGCTGCTCTTGGTCCTTTTAAGAGACAACTCTGACTTCATCTCATTTCAACTAGTCATTGTGACTGCCTCGTCTAATCAGGGGCCCACTGCTCACTGCCCTCCACTTCAGTCTTGACAGTTACCTCTCCCTGCCTTGCCCCCTTCTACCTGCCTACCCTCTTGCCCCCTTTCCCTTTCCTCCCCATGGCATTTACTGACTTTTATCCTTCCCCTCCCTCTCCTTTGGAGCTCTTACCCTCACCCTCTAACCTCTGACAATGGCCTTCCTGCCTGCATACCCACTTCCCTCTCACCTGCAGTGCTTATTTCTAAGATTGTCCTTGGCTGGTTTGTCATGCTACTTAACATTTGGCACATTTTGAATTAGTGGAATTTCCTAAGCCTCAGTCTCTTACTTCTTTTTATTGTGTAACTATGTGTTATTATGTTGACCTTTGTATGTATGTATACCCCCCATTCCTTCGATGTGGAACCTTTGTAAATGAGCAGTTCCTGCTCAAAGGTATTTGTAATCCTAGATTTCAATAAAATAAAATAAAATAAATAAAATTTGTCCATTTTGTTCTTTATACTTCTAGCATTAAGCAATAATATTTTAATATCCATGCTCTTGTTTGTTAAGTTTACATTGCTCCCAGTCTGACTATATTTTATATGTGTTCTATTAATATCAACACAATCATTCAGGTTTTTATTTGAGGATAGGTCCGACATACCCTTATATAAATGTATAGCTCGTCCACCCCAACTCAGCCATTTAAATGCTTATCGATGACTTCCTTAAACATTTTACCCAATGCACTGCTTCCTGTTCTATTAAGATGAAACCCATCTTTACTATATTGTGACCAGTCATCACTGAATATTTCCCAGGTCCTAACACAGTCCAACCCCTGTATGAGGCTCCATCTCCTAAGCCAATTGTTAAGGCTTAAGATTTTCTGGTTCAAGTTATAGTTATATTTTGGTACTGGCAAAACATCTGAAAATATAACCGTATCACCAATATCCTGAATACATTTTGCCATTTTCCTGAACTCTAGGTAGGTTAAATCTTCCTGGGTATGTTTTAAGTAATTCGTACCAGCATGTATCAGGATTACTGGTTTTTGATATCTAGAGGACACTATTTTTGGTTAAAGTGTGGATACATCCCCAACTTAGCCCCTGGCAGATACGAACTAGTTAGCATTTCTTTATTTTGTCGTGTGGTGTATGCATTAGTGTATTTTACCATGAAATCTCCTATGATATACACCCTTCAGTGTTTCACATCAGCTTCAGGTCCCACCTCCATTTGATCAATTCTGTTCCCATGACTGTTGGGTACCATTGACTGATCCCTAATTTCAGATGTGTTACCATCACCACTAATGGCCCGTGTTTCTGTACAACTCAGAACTGGTACTTGTGACTGGGCCTCACCCCCCCCCCTTGACCTCTGATAATATTATGAGAGGCCTCTAGAACTCTAGCCTCATCTTTATTTATCAATACATTTTCAACTGTTCCCTGAGCCTGGATCTCCATTGTTTCTGTCAGATTTATTAAGGGTGAAAATCTGTTTTCTAGTGGCAAATTAAAGTTCATTGCCCTCCTTCCTTTTTTACTTTGACTACTGCTTCCAGCCACCTTCCAATCATCTTCTTGTTCAATCTCTCCCCTATCTCTCTTACAGCTTGAATCCTTCTGGTTTACTGATGTTTCCCCATCCCTCCTTTCAGTGACTGAAACCTGCTTATAGCATTTCAGTTCCAATTCCAAGCCAAGTATTTTGGTTTTTAGTTCTTTAACCTCAACACAGTGCTTACATATATATTCCACTAACCCTGGACAGTTTTCTAGGGTGAACTCTTTCCATAACCCATACACTTAATACCTAGTTCCCCATTTTTAAGGTTACAATAAAACTATCCATATTGTTCCGTATAGACTGGTAAATATACAGGCTCTCCAACTATATCACCACTATCCCACACTTTAAACACACAAAGCACTTACATATAGCACTGTGGCCTTGCTCCTACCTCGCCACCCAACACACCAACACACTTGGAGAATGTGCATGCCTCAGCATATGTCTTGCATGATGCCATGTGCGCCACTTGAACTTGCGCCGCTCGCTGAGCTCGCTTCCTAAATGGTGTGCCATGACTCAGAAGTACCTTAGGGGTTGCAATATCACCAACTCATCCCTTAGCCTCTCTCTAAAAATGCAATTTGGACAGAACACCCTGTCCTACTATCTAAAAACCGCACCCTTTGCTTCAGTGCTAAAATTAACAGGCAACAGGCAAATCTGTAGTTCTCTTCTCACCCCAAACTACATTCCAAAATGGAGCTCGTTTCACTTCCTGGAGCTCTGCCCCCGATGGTTCCAGGCACATTTAGTAAATCCCAGGAGTAATAAAAACACACTCAAGATGGGCAGAAGTTTGAACCAGCACCAACCCCGTGTCCCACTGCTTTGGCAGTCAGACAGGCTCAATTGATGCAGAATCTTGGTGAGCCTCTCCTGCTCATCCTTCCCTTTCAGTTGAACTGTACATTATTCTTGCACTAGCCTTGCTTTACTGCTGAATATTTTTACCCTGCACTATCATGCATACTTACTGTACATATAGGGGTACTAATTGCCTGATCCTGCATTTTCCAGAACCTTCCACTCCCCTGTCCCCTGAACTCACTGCTGTCACTTTATGTACCTGGGATACATTTGATACTCTTTGTACTAGGCTTTAGGATCCCAATTTTTGTATTGCCTCCCATATCAGTGATTTTATAGTTTGTGTATGGCTTTGTATATATTGTACTAGGCTTTAGAACCCCATTTTTTTTTCATATCTCCTCCCATATCAGGGATTTTATTGTATGTATATGGCTTTGTATATATTGTAGTCTGCCTCATTATTGTGTATTCCTTTCATTCTGTGTTTATTCTTATTGAATGTACATGTCTTTACTAATACTTTTATATTCCTAATCCTCTGTACCCTCCACTGGGTTGCCCCTGAAAAATGGACTGCATGGTCTCAGTATTCTTACCCAGTTACCAAAATTCAAATAAATAAGCAAATGGGAAAAAAGAGTGTCTTAACGGTGCTTGGCTGCTACCTCGCTGCTGTGGCATCTGTCTAGACGATACTGCATTAATGCAACATTTAGGATTCAGGCTAAAGTGACTAAAGTAGGGAAATGTGGCTTTAGGATTTCCAACAATAAAACCCACCCCCACGCCTACAACAAATCAGGAATGCAGTCTTCCTTGACGTTGTCAACCCTAAAGCTCACCCCTTTAGGTGTGTATGTTTCTAGCTTGTATAGAATGGGGTGAGCTTTGGGTTGATAACCCAAGAAAGACTGCACTCATATTGTTGTAGGCATGAGAATGAGGGTTTTAGGGCTTGAAACCAGCCACATTTCTCACTTTCACTTTAGCCTGAACCCTAAATGTTGCACTAATGCAGTTTTTTCAAAGAACCTCCTTACTTTTTTAGTTAGTATAATTGTATACTTATTTGCCTGTCTCTCCATAGATGTGTATATGTATACAGTGAAGCCCACCAGGATGAAGTGCAGTGTCACAGGTTTACTGCATGACAAAAGAGACTAACTCCCATTTAAATTGCATTGTTTGCTGCAGTAACCCTTCTGCAGAATTCTGCACTTCATCCTGGTGGTCTTCACTGTATGTTGATGTCTAGTCCTGCACTTTCATTTGTAAGACAACAGCAACCAAACTGCCGGCATAGCCTTCTTATTCCCCAACCTCATGAACCCAGTACTAAAAATGTTAAAATCCTCCCCCCCCGGAAGGTCACTCTGCACCACCTCAACCTCTTTCTGTGCTAGAGGCATGAAAATAGATTTTAGCGAAGATTTTTCAAATGACAGCTGTTGGTGTAAAGAAATGTCTGTGTTGAAAATTTGGGGCAAAAATGTTTCAAATTACAAAAGTTACGAGAGTACACAGGTAAATGTTAACAGATGCACATAACTTTGCCATTTTAACATATTTTGACTCCAAATTTTCAACATACCCTTCTTATGATCCCACCTCATGAACAAGGGTGGTGAAAATTGCCTTTTCAGCTGGATTTGTGTAATTCTACTGATGTTGTTCATGAGATGGGGTCTCAAGAAGGTCATGTTGACAATTTGGTGCAAAAATGGCAAAGCTATGGCCCAAAGTTGAAAACCGTATTGAAATACATTGAAAATCACTTACCTTATTTTCTCATTTAGCAGTTGGTGTTTCCAGCAGCAAGACATGTCTTTCATTGGAGAATGGATCTTTACCCTAGGATCTGCTCAGGTGAGTGAGGGTGTGTGGGATGCAGGGTGGTAGGTGTGAATGGATCGGCGAGGGAACATTTTCTTTTTTACAGGTTTATAGGTTTCAAGAAAAAAAAGATGCTGAAGGAACATTTTCTTTATTTCAGGAAGAATGGTGATCAGACATATGGGGGGGGAGCATGCAACTAGGCACCAGGGACATATAAAATAATAAGGGGGATGGTGATCTGAGGGTAGGGGGTGCCACTAGACACCAGGAAAATATTTAATATTTACAGGGACAGCAATCAGAGGGTGGCTCCACTAGACACCAGGGACATATAAAATAATAAGGGGGACAGTCATTCAAGGGTTGGGGGTGCCACTAGACATCAGGAAGACATTTAATATTTATGAGGACGGTGATTGGGGGGTTGCAACTAGGCACCAGGGACATATAATAACAGGCACTGTGATCAGAGGGTGGGGAGTGCCACTAGACACCAAGGAGATATAACATAACAACAGGGATAGTGATTGGAGGGTGGGGGTGCCACCAGACACCAGGGAAATGTATAACCAGCATATGAGTATTTATACGTCCATGTTTAAGTGCTTAATGAATATGCTCAGAAAACACATTTTTTACATTTAATAACTTTGGACTGGCTTAATATTTTTTTACTAAACTGGCTAAACTGTGGGTGCAGCCCTCTTTACTATGAAAATTTTAGACCAAAAGTCCAAACCTTCTGAGCGCAAGGCGATGAAAAAAAATACTGCAAGAAGCACCATTTTTTTGTATCAACTGATACGACAAATGGCAGAAGTGAGTCACAAAAATGATTATAGACAAAGAAAACACACATTTGGCCATCATTTTACCAATACTTAATGGTGGAATGCACCTTAAAGAACAAGTTTTGGGTAAGAATTGTTCCCTCCCCTAACATATATGGCAGCTTACTCTCCAGTTAAGACATTCATCCATAAAGTTACATTTTTTTTTCAGTCTGTATTTCTTACAAAATCACTCATAAAAAAGTTCTATGGAGCTGGTAGCCAAAACACTAGCATTTCCCTACCCGGAGCTTCACCCCCACAAGTGCACATTTTGTGATGTCAGTACAAGAACGGCATAGGATGTGCTCAATAGTCTACAATGGGGGCAAATTTTGCAAGCTGTTTTTATACTTTTAAGTGCTGAATTTGAGAAAGGAAGGCAACTGCTCAACTAACAAAGTCCTTGTTAGTTGAGTGGTGGCATTCCTTTCTCAAATTTGGTACTTAAAGGTATAAAACAGCTTGCAAAATTTGCTGTCATTGTAGTCTATGGAGAGCACCTCATGCCGTTCTTGTACTGACATCACAAAACATACAATCATGGGGTTGCTGCTCTGGGTAGGGAAATGCTAGCATTCTGGCTACAAGCTCCACTGAGCTTTTTTTATGAGTGATTTTGTAAGACATACAGGCTGAAAAAAAATGTAACTTTATGGATGAATGTCTTAACTGGAGGGTAAGCTGCTGTACACGTTGGGGGGGGATCAATTCTTACTTGTGAGTATTCCATTTTTTTTAAATGGAGACAAAATGGCAGCATATGAAGAACCTCATGAAAAAGGATTCCCCATATGAAAACTTCATACTGCTATTTTGAATTGCTTAATAATGAGTATACACAGAATCCACCTTTTTAAAATTTAATAACTTTGGAACGAATTAATACTTTTTCACTGAATCAGCAAAATACACATTTGTAGGCCAAGTCCTTTCTACCCTGAACATTTCAGACTAAAATTCCAAACTGTCAGGGTGCAAGGCGATGACAAAAACAGAAGAAAAACAGCAAAAAAACGGTGATTTTTTAATGTTTTTCGCTATCCGCATCTTGGAATCCACACATCCGAACAGAATGAAACTTGGCAAGTCAACCGATCAACCCCATGAAACTGCGCATGCCAAACTTTGTGCAAATTCATTCAATGGTTGTGAAACTATAAAAGTGCAAAAACTGGGGTGTAACATTAAAGTGCCTACTCAACCCTAAATATAGTGGCATTACCATGCCACTATAATATCTATCTATCTATCTATCTATCTATCTATCTATCTATCTATCTATCTGTCTATCTTATACTGGCGTGGTACCACCAGTATAGTTAGGGTTCAATGGTCACTTCTATGTTAAACCCCAAATCTTGCACTTTAATAACTTTGCAACCATTTGACTGATTGGCATGAAATTTTGCATGCATCATCGGGATCTAATGATCTCTTGAAGTGGCAAGTTTCATTCCAGTCGGGTGTGCAGTTGTGGAGATGAGGAGTGTCAAAAATGTGAAAATTACCATTTTTGTGCAAATCCTTTATCACACTGTTGCTCAGAAATGGTTTGGGGGTCTGGTCTGAAATATGTAGGGTCTATGGGGTTAGGGTCACAGATGTGCCTTTTGAAGGTTTGGTGAAAAAATATTAATCTGTTCAAAACTTATTAAAATTCAAAGTTTCCCATTATTTCCTATGGGAAAAGTTAGCTGGCAGCCTCAACAAAACCTTTTTTGCCACAAATGTGTTTTTTTTGCTGCAAATAAGGTAAGTTTTGTTGAGCTGTGGTCACCTTGTTTTCAGTTAGCGAGGCAAACAAATTCAAATATTTCAAAAAATACTTGGACTTGGTAAACACCAACAGTTGTGTTTACCTAATCGGTGCCTAAGTAATCAGATTCTGGGATCAGTTTGCCACAAAACTGCCCAGAAAAATGTTAATTTTGTCAGGGGCTGTATTTGTGCCGCAAATTGTGGTGGTTGTCTCACAAAACAAGTTGAGTTTGTGACACAAATTACGGCAGAATCCCATTGTATTGCAAAACAATTAATGGTGTTTTGCAAAACAGTTGCTGCAATTTGCGGCACAAATATGGCCGGGGAAAAAAAATATACTTTTGCTTGTTTTGGAGGCAAACTGACAGCAGAATCTGATTTCTTGGCCCCCCGTTTAGGCAAACACATATTGTTGTTTACCTGATTCAAGTATTCCTTGCCATTTATACACCTTCATGGGGAAGGGAGCCGAGGCATGATAATTATATTAATAGAGTACTACACCTATACACAGATGTCTGCAATATGACCCACAGTAGAAAGTCAGAAATTGACATTCCCTTGTAAAAAGCAAAATCTAAATAAAGAAATAAATCCGTGAATGACATCTTTCATATTGCACGCAATAAATGTTGACCTTGCATCTATGTTTGCTTGCCTTTGAAGTCTGCTCAGTTATACATTATGTCTCCCTATTGTAGATGGGCAATTATGATACTTTTTCTGCCGCCTAGGGAAAGTGGAATCTGAAACAAGAAAAAAAAAGGAAGAGACATAGGTTTACTGTAACCCTATTAGGACACTTCATCGATTAGTTACTGAGCAGTTTAAAATTAGACAGATCAGAGTTTTTCGATGCCCAAGTTGATTGCATACCGAACCCTTTATGGAGAACCCCCAACACACACACACACACACACACACACACACACACGTATCCCAATAAATAGATCTTCACCAAGTGAAGGTGGAAACCATTTTCACTCACAAATGGAGAGAAGCAAGTCAAATAGATGTGCTTTGTGAGGGACTGTGAAAGTGAACAAAATTAAAAAAACATAGTGCACTGATTCAGAGGCATGGTTCATTTATGACCAGTTTTACATCACCATTATAGAAGCTCCGAATGGTTGATGAGGAACAGGGTCAAGCCCGAGGAGTGCATGTCTTTGTTGTTGCATCCAGCATTCTGTAACTCCTGTCCTCAGCATTAGCATCTGCAAGATGCAGTCACACTAAAACTGAATAAAATCACTGAGACTGCTGTGTGGTGTGGGAATTGGGTTCTGAAAAAAAAAGACAGATGCTCCCCTATGATAACTAAATATTTAAGTTGCTGATGTTGATAACAAAGTGTCTAAACAAAGTTAGTTTTGTTCCCTGTCAAGAAGAAAAGAGTGTAACAGATGTACTAATGATGATTAAATAAACAGGAGTCAATGTGTGGGTGGAGATGTTTAGTATCACACAGTAATAAACAAGCATTTGCCAATGCCGAATGTTTGCTTGCTGGCATTGACAGTGGTAGTGTAGAAGTTACAGAGCTGCGTAATAGGAATGGCAGTGAAGTATTGAACTGAAGCCAACCCCACCACCACCCTGCAGAGAGTGACAGGCATTGGGGTGTGCCTTTGGTTCGTCAGGTATAACGGCCACGCCATTTCACCACACCCCACCCTGCAGACACTGACAAGTGTCACGGTGTTCCTTGGGGTCTTTGACCCTTATGCGCACCCCCATTCCATTAGGAAATATGGTGAGATGGGTGTGATATAGGAGAATGGGGTGAACTTTGGGGCCGAAGAGTCCAAGGCATACCTCGATGCCTCTCACTGGCTGCAGGGTATGGAATGGTATGAGCATTACAGGCAAGAATCACAAGTCACACCCCTGATGCCTGTCATTCTCTACAGGGTTGGGCGTTATGGTTGGAAACCCTAATACCTCAGGCATTCATTAGTATTTTCACTCCAAATTTTCAATATGTTTTTGTGACCCCACCTCATGAACAGGGGAATATCAGTTTGGTGACAAGCTGCTTATGCACAGTGACTATGGCATTTAGCACCACAGGTGCAAAAACATTCGAACAGGATGTAAAAAATGACAGCTGTACTGTTCATGGGGAGGTGTAAAAAATGGCAATGTTGCAAATCTGCAGTAAAAATATTAAAAAACTGGTGAAGTCACGAGCGTACATAGAAACTGTGCAATGCACACCCATAATATAATTAGGTTGGGGATTTTTTACAGCAGATTGTCAACTCAGGCATTTTGGTGCCTCCGATCATGAACAGTGTCACTGTGATTTTCTTTATCTGTCCCGAACAATGATTTCCCACAGCAACCACACATCTCTGTGCTGAAAGTGTGAAAACACACTTCGGCCATGTTGTGAAAAATGACAGCTGTACTGTTCATAAGGAAGTGTGGAAAAATGCCACTGGTGAAAATCTGGACTGAAAATATTACAAAGTCATGAACTTACGAGGGTGCGTGGAAACTGCGCAATGCTCACTCATAACACAGTCATTTTATGGACTTTTGTCACCAAATTTTCAACATAGCCATTTTAAGACCTCTGCTCATGAACAGTGTCACTGTGATTTTCCTAATTTGTCCTGTACATTGATTTCGCACACCGACTGCGCCATTGTGCGCTACATTGGCGGAAACACGTTTTGGGTGAGATGTGAAAAATGACAGCTGTACTACTCATAAGAAGGTGTGGTAAAATGGCAATGTTGAAAATCTGGAGTGAAAATATTGAAAATTCGTGAACTTACGAGCGTGCGTAGGAACTGCGCAATGCACGCTCGTAAAACAGTCATGTTTAGGAATTTTTCCACCAAATTTTCAAAATAGGCATTTTTGAGAACCCACCTTACGAACACTGGCAGTGTCGTTTCATTAATCATTCGAAAGGTGATTTTGCGCGGGGCTGCGAAATCACCCTTCGCCCTATAACGCCATGACAGTGACAGCATCTCGCGAGAAGGGGTCCCAAAACCCCATGTTGAAAATTTGGTGCAAAAATTCCAAAAAATGCCTGAGATATGCATCAAAGTTGAAAAAACCCTATCTATCCCATTATACAGCTTACTGGCATTTCCTCAGTTCGCGGTCGGCTTTGAAGAGTGCAGGCGTGTTCCCGGTACACCAAAGATCGTCGCGCCGGACTCCGAAGGTAAGTATGATGTGAGAGGGGGTGTGGGGAGGCAGGGTCCACAGTGGGTGGGGCAGGGAAACTGCGTGGGACCGTTTTTTCTTTACAGGTAGTCTTTTAAAATGATGATGCGGGACGTTTGCCACGCTGGGGTGGGCTCCCAGCGTGGCACAAGGATAGCTGGGGGCGTGGAGCCGGCGGGGATTGGTGCCCCGTCGGCCGATAACTTTGCCATGCTGGGGTGGTCTCAGCATAGCACCCAGTACTGGGGGAGGACAGTGGAGTCGACGAGATTGGGCACCCCGTCGGCTATACAGTGTGTGCGTGGGGGGGGCCAGCACGCAGTATGTGTGCATGTGTTTTTGTGTGTGTGTGTGTAAGGGGAGCTGCGCATGAGCAGGCGATATCTGATCACTGCTCACTGAAGTGTAGCTCCCCCTTTCAACTGTACGCCACTGCATTTTGGAGCTGTCATAGATTGGCATGCATTGGCGGACTGGGGCTGCGCCTGCCAACACACTGACTGAATTGGAAGAGGGGGTGACACACCTCTGAAAACTCAGATGATAGCACTATGTTTCTTGCACATGCGTGCAAGCAAACAATAAAAATGATGTCCAACCGGACTGGTCAATGCAGAACTGGGGCAGTCCAGGGACCGCATGTCTTTGTTGCAGCACCCACAGTCCTTAGCCTCATCATCAGCGCATTGCAGTGGTACTTTAAGGGAATGAAATCACTGAGACCACTGTGTGCTGTGGAGATCTGTCTCTGTTAGAATCAAGATGCTCCCAGTGATACCAAACTGTTTTATTGTATGCTGTCCAAACAAAATTATTTGGTTACTGTAATAAGACAAGCATCACAGCTGTTGTCTCCTTTACTTGACAAATGCCTACATGGTACCAGTTATATTTTATACCTGGTAACTGCAGAGAGCATACTTTAGAGCCAGTAAGTCTAGGCAATGGAGGCATACTTACACAAATGCCAATCAGTATGGGAACATGTAGGATCTGTCTCAGGAGACATGCATTGCTCAAAATGTAATGCTGAATTTTGGGCTTCTAGCACTAACGTGGGCAGACACACAATGGACAGTTCTACAAAAGGGAAAAAGGCAAGCGCTAGTACAACTGTGGGGATTCAACTTCCCACAATGTGTGTATTCAGCACATGCTGGAAAAATATCACTGCAACATCTGTGGACGTGCAGCACTGAAACATAACTGTGTGCCAATTCATGTCATATAACGTGTAAGCAAGCCATCTTCTTACTCAGATCGTTGAATAAAAGCTTACAACTTGTAAAGAATATCACTGACTACTACACTACGATAACTCCTAAGTGTTTTATTCAAGTACCGTACTAATGGTGTATAAATACACTATGGACTGGGGAAGGGGTTGTTATGACACAATAATAAATAACAATCGTCTTAAACCAGACTGGTCGATGCAGGACAGGGTCAGTCCGAGGATGGGATGTCTAGTTGCAGTAACCAACATTCAGGAACCATCCACAGCAGCATCAGCATCGGCAAGATGCAGTCTCACTACAACTGAATAAAATCACTGAGGCCGTAGTGTGGTGTGTAAATCGGGTTCTATAAAAAACATAAAGGTCCCGCTGATACCTAAATATTTCATGAGCTGGTGTTCCAATAAAAGGTAATGAATGTGCTGTCTAAAGAAGTTCTTTGGTAAATGTAAATAAGGAAAGAGTGTGACTGATGTAGTGCACCATTGCTTAGAAATTAGCAAATATCACCACGTATATTTCATACCTGGTAATGGCAGACAGCATGCTTTAGAGCTGGAAATTTTAGCCCAACGAGGCATAGTTACCCAAATGCCAGTCAGCTTGTGAATATGTAGGATCTGTCCCAGTAGACATGCATGCTGCAAAAGTTCAAGTTATATTAGGGGCTCGCTGTGCTAGCTTGAACAGACACACAAGTGGCACCTCAAAAAAGGGAAACAAAGCAAGTGTTAAGTTCAAGTAGGAGGGTTCAATTGTCCACAATGTGTGTATTCTGCACATGTTGAAAAAAAATGACTGCAACATCTGTGGACATTCATCACAGAAAAATACATGTGTGCCATTTCGTGTCATAAATTCCAAGGAGCACATCATCACCATAATCTGATTGTGGAATCTGATCTGGCACAAGGTTGAGAACTTCAGTGAATAGTACATTAGGATAAGCACTAAGAAAAAAATGCTATGATGGTGACTAAATAAACAGGGTTTGGTGTGCGTGTGTGTGTGTGTGTGTGTGTGTGTGTGTGTGTGTAATCACTCAATAATAAATATAAATCATGGTAAACTATTTTGCGAAACACCTAGGGTGGGATATTTAAAGGGGTTGCACATGGCGCAACAAAGTTGCACCATGCACAACACACTGATGCGCCCCGGCGTGATATTCAAAGGGGGAGGTTGCGCTGTGCAAATTTATTTATTTTTTATTTATTTAAATTTTGGTGACCGGGTAGGCCCACAGAGACCATAATGGTCCCTTTTTCAGGGGTGACCCAGGGTTAATTACAGTTAACAGTACAATAAGAAGTAGGAACAATTCAAGGGAAAGTGCACATATACAGACATTAAAATCAGAACATATACAGTAGTACAATCACAGGCAGGTTAGGTAACGTTTAGAATAACATGGGGTAAACACTAGTTTCACAGGAGTGGTGGTTACATAAGGTTCTTTTATCAGGTCAGTTTTACGGGTTACAATTTCAAGTGTTTCAGAAGTGATAAGATTCAACTGAAATAGGATACCAACCTGTTAGGCGGCAGGTTTTTAGTATCAGAGGTGGAGTGCTGTTTTCTATCCTCAGCAGTGGCATGCACAGAGGCTTAGCTCTAGAAGGTGCGTCTTTAGGCCTTTTTTAAAGCCCCCAAAGGAGCTGCAGTCTTGAAGATTGCTAGGTAGGCCATTCCATAGGGACGGGATGTAATTTTCGAACGACCGAAGACCTTGGCTTGTTCGGACTTTTGGGACATGGAGGAGTCAACGACACGAGGATCTAAGTGTTCTTTTAGGCTGCTTGAGTACTAAGGTATGACTCAGGCTGGGGGAAGCATCTGTTTGTAGAAGCTTGAAAGCCAAGCATAGGGAAGTGTAAGCCAGTCTGCCCTCCAGGGAGGTCCAATTCAGTGAGTCGAGTATATTACAGTGGTGTTCTAGTGGCTGAGCTCCCAGGGCAAAGCATCCTATTCTGTGGTACAATTTTCCTAGCTTTCACATCTCCGTGTTTTGCATTGGATGTAGCACTGGGGCACCATAAAATAAGGTGGGCAGGAGCATGCCCGTGGCTATCTTTAGCCTGGATGCCTGAGTGAGAAAAGGGGTTAGAGGGTACATGAGCCCAAGCTTTTGATTTAGCGCCTTGGTTAATTGTTCAACATGAACCTTGAAAGAGCAGTCTTGATTGATATAGACTCCCAGGTATTTGATGCAATCCACCACTTCAATAGAAT
This sequence comes from Neoceratodus forsteri, assembly GCA_016271365.2. Classification (NCBI taxonomy): domain Eukaryota; kingdom Metazoa; phylum Chordata; order Ceratodontiformes; family Ceratodontidae; genus Neoceratodus; species Neoceratodus forsteri. The sequence goes on from JADMNL010000027.1 coordinate 49,520,630, forward strand.
GGCCACTGGACAGATAAGGGGATAGTAGACTTGTTTTGTCGGGGCCCAATTTACTGGGTCCGAATAGGATGGCTTTGGTTTTTTTCTCATTTAGTACTAGCCTATTTGTCAGGAACCAGGTTTCCAGTAGTGGTTCAGGAGTTGGTTTAGCTGTACAGCATTTGAAGCAGATCTGTATAGTACTGCATCATCTGCATAGAGGGTCACTTTCACTCTGCCGCAGTGCTTTGGTTGGTTGTTGATAAACAGGGAGAACAGAAGGGGCCCCAGTATTGAACCTTGGGGGACACCCTCAGCAATGGAGTGCTTGCTGGACTCCACTCCTGCCATCTGATCATCTGAGATCTGTCTTGCAAGTAATCTTTAAACCACTGTGTTGAGTGGTTGTCCAGTCTGAGATAGCTAAGTTGCTGGATGAGCAATTTATGGTCTACTAGATCAAAGGCCTTTGTAAGGTCTATGAAGACCGCACCAGTAAGTTGGCCTTTGTCTTGGACAGCAAAGATGTCGGATGTTAGACTCACCAGGGCAGTATCAGTACCATGTTGTTTTCTGAATCCATGTTGTCGTGGAGTGAGGAGGCTATGTTGTTCAGCATATGCCTGGACTTGTTGGTATACAATTCTCTCAAGCATTTTACTTAGTGTGCAGAGAATAGAAATTGATCTGTAGTTTTCAACTAGCTCACTGGGTCCTCCCTTAGGGATCAGGGTAACCAAAGCTGTTTTTCAAGCTGAGGGGACTTTGCCTTCCATCAGCGACCTATTGAACAATCACATGACTGGCACTGCAATTTCTTGGTCAGCCAGTCTGAGTAACCTGGGTGCAACCTTGCCATAGCCTGGAGAACCATTTGTCTTAATGCTCCTAATGAGCTTTAGGACCTCAGTTTTTGATGTTAACCTAAGGTGAAAATTAGGTGATGAGGGGAGATTCAACGAGTCATCCGAAGATGGCTGTTTTCGGCTGCAGGGATGAACCCTGTACTTGCCAAGATCAGTGAGGAATTCAATAAAGGCATTTGCAGCATCTTGTGGGTTTGTGTGGTGGACATCTCCCACAACAATGTCACAGGCATTTTGTGTGTGGTGGTCTTTCAGGGGCGCGTTTATTTGGGACCAGAATTTCTTGGGGTTAGAGAGATTTTTTGTTTGTAGGTTCTTAAGGTACTGTCGCTTGGCCTGTTTTAAATCTTTTTTACATGAGTTTCTGAGCATTCTGTAACAGACCCAGTCACTGGTTAAATTAGTGGACTTGTACCTGCCCCAGGCCCTGTCCCTTTCCCTCATTAGTTTTTTTAGATCACATGTCAGCCACCTAGACTGTTGTCCTTTGACTCTCATTTGTTTTAGAGGGATGTGTTTGTTGGCAGCCGAGAGGAAATTCTTGGTGAAAAAGGCCAGGGCAGAGTCCAGACTGGGGGCAAGATTAATTTGAGCCCAGTCAATTCCCAACAGGGTATCCCAGAAGGACGTACCGAAATTGGAGTAGTCGGCGTGCCAGAAAGAGTGCAGGGAGGTGGAGTTGGATAGTCATTTTCCATATACCAAAGATGGGGCATGGTCACTTAAGGAGTCGGCAAAAGTACCGCCAGCTTGAATCTATTGGGGTTAGACACCAGTAGCCAATCAAGGGTGGTGTGGTTTCGGATTTGAATTCAGTCTTGTTGGTTCATGGATCAGTTGGGTAAGCTTGGCCTCTAGCAAGCTGGACTTAATGTCAGTCTTAGTCGAGGGGCCCCAGTGGAGATTAAAGTCACCCATGATTATTTTCTCATAGGGAGGCAGGTCAGGGATAAGTTTAGTAAGGGCCTTTAGTGCTTCTGTCACAATCTTAGGAGGGTAGTAAACACGTCCTATTAGTAGTGGCTTTGTACCCCGAGTAGTACTTTTACAAATAGTGTTTCACAGCCCTCATCCGCCTTTGCTGGAATCTCTGCTAAGGACACCGTAGGCGATTCCTTAGTATATATGATAACCCCTCCACCCTTTTTTCCTATTCTATCTTTTCGAAAGGTTTTGAATCCAGGGATCCTAATCTCGAGTGTTAAGATCATGGGTTTGAGCCATGTTTCAGAGATGGCTAATATGTCAGGGGAGTGTAGGTCCACCCAGGCTTCAAGCTCTTGCAGTTTAGGTCTGAGACTATTAATATTGACATGCACCAGTTTCAGCCCTTTAGTGTTGGTCCAGCAGGGCAGAGAGGGAGTTACAGTTGGGATATTTGTGCAGGGCGGACCTGGGTTTGTTTCAATATCCCCTGCTAGCAGGAGCCTTAAGAGAAACCATACCTTCTGGAATGCCTTGGATGGGCGTTGTAAAGATAGGTGTTTGTTTAATTTGAGGAGTGTTGCACAGGTGTAGTAACGACCATTATTCCTGATACTGCTCAGAATAAGCAGGCTAGAGTAGTGGCTTAATTGAGGATAGACACAGGGATAATGAGTTAGTATGAGGCCAGGTGGCAGACTATAATTCACCTCGAGTTTAACATTAGGTGGTCTGTATATAGTGTAAGAAAGATATAGCCACTCCCCTAGAAGTATGCCCAGCAGCATGCTTGGTATTATAAATTAATTTCTGACTACCTAGTTTATGATACAACTGGAAGTTTTGTGGGTAGCAGGCAATTTGGTAGGGAGAGACAGAGATACTTCCCGAGTTGCACAGTAATTTGCAGGTGGTGCAAAATGGTTGGGATTAGAGAAAGCAGGTGCAGTGATGGCTAAATGCCACTAGAGGGAGTACTGGAGTTTTGTATTGGGCACGGTAACCAGAAGCTCCTTTAGTTATAGCTGCCACTAGTGGACAGCTATAATAACCTGCAAATGGAAAAGTCACCTGATAGGTTAATTTCAGTTAGGTGCTTTATCCTATAAAAAGGAGTGATGACCAAGGGTGGTGGTGGGGGCGGCGGGGCAGCCGATGAGTAGAATCGGCGGGGTCCTCACTCTGCCGTTTACACTCCTCGCTCGTCCTGGTCTTCTTTACCTGTGCAGATTTTTTGGTTTGAATTCCGTGCCTTTTACAGGGGGCGATCCGCATGGGGCTTGGGAAGAGTCCGTCGGCTGTGGGGGAGGGCTGTTCGGTTGCTCTCTCGAACCAGAAGGCACCCGGGGAGCAGTCCTGATGTGCTGGGGCGCACCAGTAATGTATGCGGCACAAGTGCAGGGGGTGTGCCCTTGCATATGAGGCACATCCTGATATTCAGCCTGGGATGTGCGGTGCATATGCAGGCACAAACCTGCCTTGCACTTCACAGGAAGGCGCAAAGATGTGTCCAAAAAAATAGGAACAAGTCGGGGAACACCCACAGGCCAGCCACCGTATTGCTGGGCACAACACGGTAGCTGCCTGCTGTGGGTGGCCACCCAACCTCCCAAGTCACAGGACAGGCATCGGGCCTCCCCCATGCCCGATCGTGGGCTTTGTATGTCTAAAACATCCCTGGTGGTCCAGTGGACCTGCTCCCCCACTGATCGCAGGCTTAAATAAATAAATCTAATCCCTGGTGGTCCAGTGGACCCGGCCCCAGTCCGATCGTGGGCTCTGTAAATGAAATGTATTCCCTGGTGGTCCAGTGGACCCGAACCCCAGCCCGATCGTAGGCTCAGTAAATGAAAAAATCCCTGGTAGTCCAGTGGTACCCCCCCACCTGCCCACTCAGACCCACCAGCCACTCCCCTGGTGCAGCTCCCCACCACAAACCGCCCGGCCGCCTAACTGACAGCATACAATGCGGCTGTATGCAATTGAGTCCACTGCGTGGGCAATGGGCGTGCGAACCGTGCATTGTACTAACAAAGTCCCTATATGAATGAATTCCATTCATATATCAGATTGTGTAGTACAGTACTGTCTGAACGCCCATTGGCCCAATGCAGTGGACTAATGGATGTACAGCCGCATTGTACGCTGTCAGTAGGCAGGCGGCCAGGCAGCTTGTAGGTGAGCTGCCGCCCGCCGCTGACTGGGGAGTGGGGGGTCTGTGTGGGCGGGTGGGAAGGGGGCACCGCTGGACCACCAGGTTTTTCATTTACTGAGCCCGAGATTGGGCTGGGGTTCAGGTCCACTGGACCAACAGGGAATACTTTTCATTTACAGAGCCCAAGATCGGGCTGGGGTCGGGTCCACTGGACCACCAGGGAGTACTTTTTTTTTTTTATGCTGCCCTCCTCGCTGCACCAGGATCCTTTCTTCTGGGATCCCTAGGTCGTGTGTGCTGCCTTATTCCCACCCCAGGTACCTCCCTCAGGGTACCAGCAAGCCTGTCCCCATCCTGCCTCGGTTTGCCCCCCGGGTTGGGCAGAGCGGGGCTCCCCCAGTCCTCTCTTAATCCTTAAGTCTGTGTCGGAAGGCCTCGCCAGCCCCTTCTATGGAGCCTGGTTATGGGTGTTCTCGGGTTGACCAGGTCCCGTCTACGGAAGCCTGGTTCAGGGTTTTTCCATTTTTCTTGTCTCCCTGCCCTCAGGACGTCCACACGCTAGGGAAGCCTAGGGGCAAAGCATGTCACGATGTGCTGGCACTCCGGCTCCCAACAGATGTCCTCCCACCCTACTGTGTGTAGTCTCACTGCACCTCCACCTGTGGTCACCCAGATGGTGGTACAGCAGCAGGACTTGCATCCCACCCCACCTGGAGGAGGAGAGCAGTCACTGGGCATTCAATCCTCCTCCCCCCCCAGCTGGCCCTCCAGCTGGCCGAGTCCGTTCCCGAACCCGGGCCACTGGCGCCGCGAATGGTAGCCCTACCACTGTGCTGGTGGGCCGGCTTAGGGAGTAGTATTAATTACTTAGGCCCATGATCGGGCAGGAAATCAGGTCCACTGGACCACCAGGGATTCATTTTAATTAGCTAAGCCCGCGATTGGGCAGAGGAGCAGGTCCACTGGACCACCAGGGATTTGATTTATTTATTTAAGCCCCGGATCGGGCTAGGAAGCAGGTCCACTGGACCACCAGGGCATATTTCATTTTACTAAGCCCGTGATCAGGCATTGGGGTGCGTTGCCGCCGAGGGGCAGGGGACGTCGTTCCCCAACGGCTGCAGTCTGGCAGGGCGCCAGGTGCAAGTCGCCGGGGCTTGGCGCAGCGGCATGCAAATAGGGCCATAATGACATGCAAATGGCCCCATTTGTGCCTTGCATGTGTAATGGCCCCATTTGCATGTCCAGTGCTGAATATTGTGATTGATGCGAGTGGCGCAACTGCACTTGCGCTGGCGCATCCCCCTGCTCCTCTCCTGCCACTTGGGCTGGTGCAGTGCCACTGCACCCTGCGCAATGCGGGCGGCCACAGTGCCATATTCAATGGTGCTGAGCCATGGCACAGCACTATTAAATATCACCCGAACCATGCCCTGGTGCATCCCAGTTGTGCTGCGCCCAGGCTTGCCCCCTGCCTGGTGCATTCTGAATATCCTGCCCCTAGGATATTGCTGCAAATTGCGGTACTTTAAAAAAAAATTGTGTTTCTTTGTCACTTCACTGCACAAAAACAGTTTGTATCTATGGGCTGAAATGTTCAGAATACAATGAGCTTGCCCCAAAAATATGCCTTTTGCTTGTTTGCTGATAAAATTTACATTGTGTTCATACTTAATACATTCTGAAGTTTACTAAATTCCAACAGGATAACTTTGTAATGGTCACTGTACCTTTTGGCAGCTATATCTTGAAAATGCTTCGAGATATGGATTTTTTGCAAAATGTAGTTTAGTACATGTGTACTAAGCAGTTATGCATGTTTTCAGCCCTTGATTACAACTGCGGTGGAAATTTTTATCAATGGAGCTAAGGTGACTGTGATACTGTGCCATTGGAAGCACAAGGGTTAATTATAATGTCTCTACACTTATGGATAGATGGGAGAGCAGGGCCCAGACAGGGACAATTCAATATGCATATCTCTGGGCCTTGTGCTCCCACGTGCACATATGCATACGATTATGGAGTGATGGGAGCGCAGGGTCTTTTGGGAGATGAGGGTTAATTACAATCTCTCTACACTTATGGATAAATGGGAGCACAGAACCCAGAGGGCCCTGCGCTCACACAGACAAATAAGGATATGATTATACTATCTCAAAAAGTATGGAAATTCATTGCAAAAAACTTTGTTAATGCATCAGCTAGCATTCATCCTAAAGCAAAAAAAGTATGGAAATGTGGTGTTAGGATTCCCAACCCTAACACTGCACCCAACCCCCCCAACCAACCCTACCACCCCACCCCATACCCACCCTCCACACAGCAACAGGTGTGGGTGTGCCTTGGGGTCATCGACCTAACGCTCACCCCATTCTCTTATGCTGTACCATCTCAGATTCCTTACACATGAAATGGGGTGAGCATTAGGGCAGACGACCCCAAGGCACACCTTGATGCTTGTTGCTGTGTGGAGAGTGGGTGTGGGGTGGGGTGGTAAGGTTGGTTGGGGTGTTGGAGTGGAGTGTTAGGGTTGGGAACCCTAACACCACATTTCCACACTTTTGTCTTTGTTGCTTTAATATGAACCCTAACTGATGCATTAACAACATTTTTTGCAATGAATAGCTATATATATATCTATAGATATATATATTATATATAGAGAGAAAGAAATAGATATTGATATATTAGACAGATAGATAGACAGATAGACAGACAGACATATATAAAACAAATTAGCAGTTCTGCACTTAAATACTGGTTATTGGCATGCAGAATTAACAGGTTCGATTTTGATGATAAATAAGAGTGCCTCCTTTGTTACAGGTGAGTGCTTACACTGGTTACAGTTCTTTTCCAGTATTATCTTTTTGCATTAATTCCTATGGCAAGTCTCTTCTAGTTGACTCAGTACTGCAAAGAATTTCCACAGCATTAGCGAAGTAGAAGACGAGCCTTGCTCCATCCTCCGATTTCCCCGGATGAGGCAGGGAACCATTTACTGTATCTTATTTGGTTAAAAGTTTAACTATGGTCCCGATATTCAGAAGTGTGCCTGGCAATGGCTCAAGTGGTGGTGCAGTGCAACTGAGTTGTGTTGGTGCAACTAAGGGATATATTCAATGGAGATGCGGCATGGCGCATCCCCACTGAATATAGCAGGTAATGCACACTGCACAAATAGGATGCTCTGGCACAACTCCCCCAGACAGGGCTGAATACCAGGAATGGGAACTGCGCTAGCACGACAGAGTTACACTGTGCACAAATTCCTGATATTCAGCCGGCAGTATGCAAATGGAGCCAAAATGTATGCAAGGTGCAAATGGGGCCATTTGCATGTCATCATGGCTCCATTTGCATGAATTGTACAGGGCTGGCCAGCAAACTGCGCGTGGCGCCCTTCACAGTGAGTGGTGCTGCCAGAGGGGGTCTAGTGGCTCCCCCCTCCATCCCTGTAGCTGTGATCGCCAGTAATAATAATGTGATAAATCCCTGGCAATCTAGTGGTACCCCCCCACACTCCCTGTAGCCATGACTGCAAGTACTAATAATTAAAATATATCCCTAGTAGTCTAGTGGTACCCCCACCCTCCCCGTAGCTGTGACTGCAAATACTAATAATTAAAATATATCCCTAGTAATTTAGAGGCACCCTCCAACCCGCCTGTAACCCTGATCACAGGTAAACCCTATGGAACATAATCCCTGGTGGTCCAGTGGCACCCCCCACCCCCTACCTACACAGGATCCCCTGCCCCCCCGTCATTGGCAGACAGCATCAAACCCACCCGCATACTGCCTGGCTACCCACCAAATGACAACTTACATTATCAGCTGTAAGCCCATTGGTCCACACTGTGGACCAATGGGCTTGCAGTGCATACTGTAACAGTCATTCACAAAAACATGAATGAATGACTTCATGTTTTGGAGAATGACTGTCACAGGTGATACTGTAAGCTGTCATTTGGCGGGCAGCCAAGTGGTATGTGGGTGGATGTGATGCCGCTCACCAATGACGGGGGAGAACTGGGTGGGCAGGGGTCCTGTGTGTGTGGGGGGTGCCTCTGGACCACCAGGGATTACGTTACATTGGGTTTAGCTGTGATCAGGGTTATGGGTTTGGTGGGGGGGGTGTCCTAGACTACCAGGGATATATTTTAATTATTAGTACTTGCGATTGCAGCTACAGGGAGGAAGGGGGTACCACTGGACCACCAGGGCCATGTGTGGGTGCTTGTGCATAGTGTTGGGGGGTTGCCACCCACAGCTGGTGGCTGCTGTGTTGCTCATTGCAGTACAGCAACATGCCTGCGGGTGGCTGGCACTTGAGACATATTTTACAGGCTTAACTTTGAGCCCAGGTATGCGGCACATCCCAGGGTTGTGCCAGCATATGCAAAACACATCATAGGCTGAATATTGGGATGTGCCACATATGCAGGGGCACATCCCTGGAGATGAGCTGCATACATTATCTTTCCACCCAGGTGCATCGGGACTTGCGTTGTGCAAGCCCTCTTTTGAATATGCACCGAGGTACATTTCTGGGGTTGCACTGGTTCAACTCAGTTGCGCCAGGCGCAACCCCTTTGAATATCTGAGCCTATGTAGACAACTCGTATGAGTTGCTTTGTGTAAAGATGAACAGTAAAACCTATACAGATCTATTCTTACATACATAGGGGCACTGCATGTACAAAAGTGACTGGACAGTTGCTGCTGTCTGGAATGCTCATGTGCTCAACATTCTATGCTGATTACAGTCCTGGGCTGTGCCATTTCCCCTATTAGGGTTGTTATGAATACCCATTGACAATGTTGGAGCTAACAGAAATGGAAGTTACAGTAAGTATGGAGAAATGTCTTTTTTATTATTAGTTATTTATAAAGGCTATTTAAAAAGCTAGTGGATTGAGCTTTGGCAGTATATTGATATAACGCGGAGTAAAATGATTGCCTGTGTTTTAATGTATGTTGATTCACTAGTTGTTGTAAATATAAATTCCGCCTCACACTGTTGTCACCACTACTCAGTGTAGACAAGTGGGCAGTAGGCGGATGCTTCTGAGCAGCGTGAGTTTTAAACAGAGCATAGAGCAGCAATGTGCTCCGCACATTGATTTTAGTCATCTGAACTAGTCAGGTAAACATGCAGCCTTGTTGTTGTTTTTTAATAAAGTTCACACCTTTACTGTTGATTTTTTTTTAGCCTGTTTTTTCTATTATGAAAGAAATGCCCGTGAGACACTGCAAATAAAGTACATCTCGTACTATTTCCTCTCCTGCACCTTAGCCCCACCACAATGCTCATTTGGGTGGCTTTCTTGTCTCTTCTATTTTTCCAGCTCTCCTTTGGTCCACTTCCTGGGCCTGTTTCTCGCTTTCTCTTCCATAGCTCCATTGCTCCTGTCTCCAATATTTATTTTTTCATCAATTTTGGTTACCCCCATGTCAATTGATAATGCTTATTGTATTGCATCATTATTAGATAACTCCCTATTGTATAATTTTCTCTTTGTGTATAATTATTGTCATTGTTCATGATGTCTGTAACACTTGTGTAACCCCCTTGTTCCCAGGGGTTACTAGAATCCCATTTAGAATCAGTGGCAGGCAGGGAGAGGCAGCTTGTGAAATGCCAGTTAAATGGATTTCACGGTGTCCAACTCTGTTTTCAGTCTCAGCTGAGCTGGAGTGATGATGTCACTTTAGAATTGTTGCAGCAGCATAAGCCACATTGGAATGCTAGCTGGGGAGTTAGCTGTAGAATGTTGAGTTAGAATAGAGTAGTCTGTAGAGTGGAGAGTGAAGAGGAGGCTGCTGCCTGTGCAGCTCCTCAGGTATAGCTCTGACATAGAGCTACCGCCATAGTTTTGGTAGTTTGTTCTCACCCTAGAAGAAGAACATGGAAGACCAGAGAGTGAAGTGGTAGAGACCATTCCAAGAGGGTTTTCCTGTGTCCCATCCCCAGAGGGATGGGGGGAATTCCAGGATTCAGGGACAATCCCCTGATCCAGCCTGGACTGTTTTGAAGCTGCCTGAGATTCATCTGCTCTGTGGGTACCTGAGACATTTCTGTGGAAAAAGCCCTGGGGCACCTGTATTCCTGTGGTGAGTTGTTTTCTGACAAAGGGACCCTGTCACCAAGACTGTTTCTGTTTAAAAGTGTCTGCCTACTATGGGGTCCAGAGAGAGACTTGCCAAGTATAGAACTTTTAGTTCGTATCTGATTTAAAAGTGTCTGCTAAAGTGGGGGTCTAGTGAAGAGACATTGCCAGTTACAGATCTTTTAATTTCATTACACTTCTGATGTGTGTAAAGTAGTATGTTAAATGTGAAAGACATTTCAAAATAGCATCTACCAGTTTTCTGAGAAAGGTGTTATTAACCAGATGAATGGCAGAGTATAAATTTAGAAGCAAAAGGTGGAGACACCCCCCCCCCCATCTGGAATAACCATGTTTACCTCTCTGGGTTCAGTTTGGGCACTTTGTTTTCTCTCAGTGCATTTGGCCAGTGCCTGAAGAAAATAGTTTACCCAGACATGGGTTTTGGATTTTCTGTGAGCCAGTATGTGCTCTTGGGTGGTCGAGGGTGCCACCTGTAACTCCTCATGAAATATGGAAGGTCTCCTAGTACTGGCCGAGGGTGCCTAGTCAAGGGAAGTGTACCAGATCTGGCCGTGTGTGCCAATTTCCATTCAGAACCTGAGGGTTCACTGTGTGTGTGCTCTGTACCTCAGTAATCTGCATTACCAGTAGGTGTAGCCCTGTGGGGGTCCATCTTTGCTTTGTGATTATTCTCTGTGTGTGTGAATAAAAGCTATGCTCTAGAATCCCAGCCTGATTTGGACAGCACTGTTATTGCTTCCACTGTGTCTGGATTTACTTGGGTGCTCCTGACCAGAAGTACAAACCTAGCATAATTGTGAGCAAACATTTTCTCCCAGGGACCCAGGTTGATGGCCATGGTAAATGGTCCCCCAGGTGTGAGCCAGGTAGTTGCCACACTTGGGTTGCCTGTCTGAGGATGGCAGGCTTCGATGTACTAGTAAACTGAACTGTTGTAGTGACAACCCCAATCCCTCTTGTTGGTACCATGTGTGACAGGAGTAGCCCTGCTAGTTGAACAAGGGGGGCCGGTGGGGGTGGGTTAGAAAATGGAGGCACCACTGAGGATGTGTTTGGAATTTGGGAGAAAACAAGAGATGTTTGCTCAGGCTGTGGCTAGCATTTTGTCTGTCTGACAGTTGGCAGCCCAAACAATCGGAAGCTTTGCACATAAGGGATTTGTCAGAGAAGTGCCATCCGTATGTGCCGCTGTGTGCCTGCTGTTCATGTGCTGCTATGATTGTGCCAATGTTTATCAAGGAGCTATAAAGCCAGATTGCGTGTGCCCCTTGTCCTGCATCAAAAATAATTTTTCCCAGCTTTAATTTTCAAGTTGTGACAGGAAAAAGTATTACAAACTGTGGGAAACAAGGAGACAATTGTGCCCTAAAAATGTAAAATGCTTGCTGTGTGAACTGGGGGAGTCGCTAGAGAAATAGCAATGAGAAATGGTTAAAATGGTGCTCCTGCTGTGAAGTTACAGTTGAAAAGAAAAAAAAGTTGTTTTGCAGTTCAAATTTGGCCAGCTTGACGATCGCCGTGGAGGAGAAGAGCACGAGAAGAGAGAGAGGCTCAATTGTATGGTGTTGAGTGATTGGTGAGACTGCAATCAGTCCCGGCCCCAAGCCAGCTTCAGAGTGCTGCCCAGTGTTCAAAAGGGAGAATGTGAGTGGTGTGTGAACTGGTTAGCCAGGGGGATAGTCGCTGTGACTGCAAACATTCTAAAAGTTAAAACAACAGATTTTTCTGTGCTAAATCAGGCTCAACCCATATTCTGATCAACTGGGGAGAAAGTGTGGTGTTTGTAGGGACAATCGGCGAGACCGCCAGCCCGTTTCAACCCAGAGGCCTACCAGGATTGTCTGTAGCCGAGAATTTCCATCGAAAAGCCAACTACTGATTCAGTGAGTACCATTCAGCAAAACTGAGCTCAAACTGTGTTGTGATTTTTCTAAAGCCAGCTGGATCTGTGTGTAAACAGTGTGATTGTTTTTGCAAAGAAGGACTGTGTAAAGTAAATCAAACCCAAGCAAGAATTATGAGCATTAGACTGTGAACATGTATTATGGATTCAGCAACAGTGTAATTTTCTGAGCAAACAGAGACTGTGAATTGTATGAGAGGCTGCAACAAACAGGCAATCCTGTTCAAGAAATACTGTGGCTTTAGTGACTTTGATCAAGTAAAAGTGATTGAAAGCTAATGGTAAAGTCCTAGAAAATCATATAGATGTGCTGAGGAAGCAAAACAGTGCAGTCTGTGCAGTTCGAGTAAAATTTATCAGTATGCAGTAAACTGGATGTGCAGTGGCTTGAGACAGATGCAGATTGTGATGTGCCAGGAGTGCTGCCACCGCCATTACAGGGTGGGGTAGTAATGTAAACACAGCAGCAGGGAACCATTTTGTGAGACTGTTCCAAGTAGAGTGAACTCAGTAATAACAGTGAACTTTTGTGTGTTTTTTTACAGTCACGGCTTCGGGACCATCCCGCTACCCGGATCACGCCCGGGCTATGATATTTGAAGAGGTTACCAAGCTGAAAGAAATAGAGAAATGTTTCTACAGTGGAAGTTTGCCTCCTCATGTTGCAATTCCCGGATACCCCGTGAGAATATGCATAACATGCCTCAAGGCTGGAAGGGACGTTTTCATTCCTCACTGTTCAGGGTGCTTAGAGAAGCAAGGTCTAACTAGTGCATCTAAGATTCGTTTGGCTCCCACGTGGACAAAGCTTCAAGATCCTGCAAAGAGCAGCACACAGCACCAGGTTGAAGCTGTTGGAGGAGGCCCAGCAGAGTGTGGCACAAAGGAAGAGGGTGTAGATGTATTGGAAGAGCAGAGTCCTCGTGATGTCTCCATGCCTGTGTCACAGATGGACAGTGTGGAGGGAGAATCAGTGGATCCATGGAGAGAGGGTCCTAATCCTAGCCTCATGGAAGAGGATGAAGTTTGAGAAACCCTAGATTGGGAGGTTTCTACCTCTGTGCCCAGTGAAGAGTGGACTGTCTCAGGAGTGAGGACAACTGCTCACTCCTGGGCCCAGGTCCCAAGTGAGGAAGAGGAAGAGGAGGGGAGCTATGTATCTTTACGATGAAGGTTCTAGGTCACAGCCTCAGGTTCTTGCCTCCGAGGAACTGGAAGAAGAAGAAGTTGGTGACTCCACAGCCCTGCCCCCAGAAGGAGGGGTCAGGGACCAGTTCTACGTAGCTTTGAGTATGCAACACTGGCAGAACCAGGACTGGCCACCCCCAAGCCAGGCCGGGGGTTGCGAACTGACAAAGAGTAGTAAGGAGGAAAGACTGGTTCATAGGAAGGCAGATGAGATCTATGGAATGTCCTTTCCTACCTTTCCGCAGAGAGTCTGGGAAGAGATTGAGAAAAACAGGAGAGCCTGGCTAGTGGAAGAGGCAACCAAAAACCTACATCCAGGTGCAACTTGATATGTCAGAGACAAAGTGAAATGAGACAAACTCAAGTTTTGGAAGTTGGGTAGGATGCTATTCATAGACACTATGTTTTGTGGACAAAAAGGAAAATAAGACTTTCCATAATGTGAATTATGAGCACCCAGACGGGGTAATAATTCTTGCACCTGACCCATTGTGGTACTACCCTCAGTGTAACCAGCTTCCTGTGAATGTGCCCATGCCTACCAACCGGAAAGCAGAGCAGTGGTAGCCAGTGCTGTCATCCAACCGTTGCCGTACCCCTGTTGTTCCACCAGTCTTGTATTCCAGGATCTAAAGGTGAGTCCAGATTCATCAGCCTTACAGTGTGTCTTCCAGCTCCATTGCCTGGCCTTCCAGATGACATCATCCAGAGATGACATCCAGCTGTTTCCTGATTCATTGCCTGGGATTTCGGATGACATCAGTCCAGCTGTTCCTTTCCTGTTCCAAGGTTCCATTTCCTAGATGACATCAGCCAGAGATGACATCAACCCAGCAGTTTCCAGACGTCCATCCTGTCGTTTCCAGAAGAATTCCACCCAGCTGTATCTGAAAAATGCTGCCAGGGAGAGTCTTTGTGTGAAGATCCAGCTGCTGTTCCATTTTTCCTTCTTCAAGGGACTGGTAAGTCCAGACTTTTCTTACTTTATTGACATTGCAATACACACCCTACACCTGGCAGACTACAGACTGTTGAACTGTCCACAAAGACTCTCCCCTTTGGGACTGCTGCTTGCAAAATGGAAGACCTCTGGCATGCAGCAGCAGCTTCCTAAGCCAATAGGGGAGCTGCAAAACTTGAACAAATTAAAGCCTGCCAAAACAAGGTATTTGAATTGTGGATTCTGTTCTTTGCTCTGCCACAATCTGCACTGGTCTTGCAGCAGGTCGAGAGGGAATCTATAATTCAGTGGAGCCCCCCCCCACAAAAAAAAAACAGACACTGAAGCCAGAGAGTGGATCCAGCACGCAGGGACTCAGTGCTGTCACAGATCTGGGGCTTGACCCTGCTGGTTTCTGCCCTGGAACAGAACACTGCTGCTGCCTACTGCTGAAGCTACCTCTGTCAAAAGGGAATTACTCTCAGCCGGCCCGGTGGTGCTGAGGGTTGAGGCATTGGATGCAACACCTTGCACTGTGCCGGTGACCTGGGTTCGGGAATGAGTCTGGGTCAGCAGGGGTCAGTGGGGAGAGGGAGGATTGAGTGTCCCAACAGATGCTCTCCTTCCTCTGGGAGGGGTACCAGTGGTGCCTAGTGTACCCAACATCCCCAAGACAGCCAGTGAAAGCATGGGCTCTCTGGGGTTCTGGCAGCTCTGTTCACCAGAGTCGGGGAGGGGGGCTGCTGTCAGGTGCTTGGGAGGAGATGTGCGTCTGCGCATTGCCTCTCTGGATGTAAGTCCTTGTGCCAGCGTCCCAGTGGGCTGGGACAGGGAACCACAGAAAATCAGAAAAATCCCTCAGTGGGACTAGATGATGGCTGCTCCAATGCCTTCCTGGTCCAGGACCTACGGGTAGATCCCCCGCTGTGCAGGTGCTTCATGGAGGTGGTTGAGGTAAGGAGATACCGCAGCACTCTAGGGGTCAGACAGCATAGGTCAGGGGACTATGTGGGGGGATGAGCAATGCCTGAAGGAGTGGACCACTGAGGGGGGTACAAGAGAGCGATAAAGTGGTGCAACTGTGCCACAAGTAAAAAAAAAAAAAGAATTACTCTCCCACCCACCACCCAAGCACCCTTCCATGCTCAACAAACCTTGTTATAGGTTTATGGCTGTAGAGGGTCATTACGGAAAGGAGGAGTCAGAAACCTGACTCAGGAACTCAGAATGTTAAAGATAAACTATTTGATTGCATTTAGAGACTTGTATTTGTTTGCATTTAGAGTACAGATGGGTAAAATCCGCAAATTTTGTTCTGCGAAATATTTCGTGGGTGCGAAATGTGGAATTTTGCCAGCGAAATATGAAATTTTGGTGGTGAAATTCCACATTTCACTGACAGAATTTCACACTTGCAAAATATTTTGTGAAATGTGTGAATTTAATGAAATATTTCGCGGATCAAAATTTGCAGATTTCGCCCATCTCCACTGGTGGCATTCTGGCCTAGGGTGGCGCTATGGTATTTTGTGCTGCACTGTACACAGATAGCATGATGCTAACATGCGTGCACTTCATTTTGTGGCCTACACAGCTCCAGTGAGCATCTGTGTGAGGGTGGCAGCAAAAGCAGTGGAATATCTGGAAATGGTGAGCAGTAGACGCATGAGGGCCATAGTGCAGAAGGACCAGAGGTGGGGGGGGGGCAAAATGGCTAATTTAGTGCAGCTGGTGATGGCCAGGGAGTGGCAGCTGTTTGGGGAGGTGCGTGAGGGGGATGGGCCACAGCACCAAGTGTGGGTCTCGATTGCGTGCCACTTGTTCTACCGCACAGGGGGTGAATCGCAATGGGGAGTAGTGCCAGCACAGGTACACCAACCTGCAGCACCAGGAGAGGTACAGACTGGAGTACTTCGTGTGTATGGTGTGGGATGGCACTGTGTCTGCACCAGGTAAGGGGACACCTTACTTAGTGCTGTGCCTTTTGCATGTCAGTGAGCGTGGCCATTCATGTACACCCTACACATGTGGGTACATTTGTGTCTGGGGGTCATTGCACACATCCCTGCACTGCTGCTGGGTATGTCCCAGGCAGTGGACTGCATGCAGCACTATGGGTACAGTGGGGCCAATGTGTGGGCTGACAGTGCCTGTGTCTGTGATGTGCATTGCTGAACCCACGTGACAGTTCGCGGGTTTGTCAGGTACTGTCTGTATGGCACATGTACATTACACCTACAGTGCAAATGTGTACCATGCGGCAGCTGCATCATGGGGAGGGCACATTGCACTACCTGACAGTTGCACATTGTGTACCTGGCACAAGTTGGGGGGGGATACTGCTGTGCATGATGGTACTGACCCTGGTCCATTTCCTTCACTCTGCAGACTGCAACACCAGGGGCATGGACCAGGGGCACAGCCAGAGGGCCCAGGGATCCGGCCAGCAGGACGACACCAGTGGTGATAGGCAGCGAGATATGGCACGTGAGTATGCTCCTCTGTTGTCTACCTGTTTAACATACCTTGCTGGGTGATGCAGGTTTGGTACCCTATGCAGCACTGTATAACCAACAACCATGCATGTGCCATGTATAACATCACCTGTCCCGGTGGCACATGGCCATGGGTTGCCCATGGTGATGTGCTGCTGGAGAGGGCATCGCACACACGCTATGCTATCTGTGGTACGGTGTACCTAGACACTGCATAGCCTGCCCACTCAGCCTGTGGGCCTCTGTTGTGGCAGCACATGGCTCGCCACAGCCCTGCAGTGCTGAGGCATGTTGTGTCCTGCGTGTACTGTACGCGCCATGCAGTGGTCATGCTGTGCACATCGCACTAGCCTACATGGGCATTGGGCACATAACCCCCTTGGTGCTGCTGTCCTGCCGTGCCACTTCTGCACCCTGAGTGTGGCATGCTGGCCATTCAGTGGACCTCTGTCACATCTGGGTCTGTCACATGGTGGCATAGGCTTGACAGCTTCCTTACACCCTGCGCATCGAACTGCGTGTGGTGGCCTATGGTACACCATGGATGTGTCGGTCACCAACATTGTGCTGTGAATGGTGCACTGTTCCTCAACTGTGTTCTCCATCAAGGGTGTAGGCAGGCATGCTCACTGTACACATTTGTGTACACATTGTTGTTTGCATGTCCCACTCATATCCCTCATTTGTGACAATACTCATTCTATGGTGTGTAATAGGGTTACTGTAGGCTTCTCTAGGGGATTAATATGTGTAGAGGCTGTGCAGGTTGCAGATGTATCATTTGAACACTGTGTTGTAGCTTTGTGATTGGGGCCAGCATTTTGGGGGGCTGTGTACAATGCCACTGGAGGGGGGCAGCAGTTGTAGAGTGTGTGCATATTGGCCATGTCTGGCTATGCACCTGTTCTCCATGTGTGCTGTGCATGCTTTATCCACTATTATTCCACAGTCATACCATACCGTTGCATGTGCCCAGCTCAAACTGTGTACTGTGCTACAGGATACACGTACAAATGCCGTGGCCATGTTTGCACAATGTACCCCGCATGCCGTTCATGCAGTGTGTCGTGCTGATGCCTGTGGGCAGCTGGGTGGGTGTATAGTCAGGTTCCCGTGATTGCGTGTCTGCCCACAGCATGCATACACCACATGGCATGCCTCTGGCCTGGCTGTGATCCCTGTGGACATTGTACTCACACAGTGGAGTGGCCATATGTGCGCTATCTGTATCCCACATGCAGACCAGTCACACTGCACTGTGTTCTTCTGCCGTGCCACCCTGTTGGGCCTATGCTGCACGCCGTGGCCACCAACCCATTGTTGGGGGGGTGTTGCTGCTAATGTCTGACTCAGTGGGGTGTCATGGCCCTGGAGTAGTGTGGCTGTTGCATGTCCACACATCACATTTGTGTCATGGTCCCAGTCTGTGGCTGTGACGGGGTGGGGGGGGAGACACCTGCACACTGTCTGCTATTCACCTTATGGATTGCCACTATGGGCCAAAGTCTGTTGACGTGTGACAATTGGTTTTGTGGTTTCAGACTGTGATGTTGCAAAGTCATTTGGCTCTACCTTCTGTTCCATTGGGCAGCATGTCCCACCCATTCTGTTGCAACAGTGTTTTGTTGTTGCTCTGGGGCAGTCTATTATTAACCTCAGGGGGGCTGTTTAGCTGTACTGTGACAGGGTCTACACTGGTCATGCTTGAGGCATTGTCCCACCTGTGGTTGTGATGGCAATGGTCTTCCAGGCCTTCCCGGCTGCATGGGATGGGCATGTGTACCATAGAAACATAGACTTTGACAGCAGATAAGGACCACTTGGCCCACCTAGTCTACCCATTTCTCTACCTACAGGATAAGCTGCAGATCCTAGTTAACCAACAGCCTATTTCTTCCTACCCCCCACAAGAATTACCTTATGTCTGTCCCATGTGTTCTTGAATTCTCCCACAGTTTTAGACCCCACAACCTCCTCAGGAAGGCTGTTCCATGTGTCCACCACCATCTCAGTGAAAAAATACTTCCTCACATTGCCCCTGAACGGTCCCTCCTCTATCTTCAAATTGTGTCCCCTTGTTCTTGCACATCTCTTTTTCTGAAAGATGCTACCCTCTTGGACTTTGTTGATTCCACTAAGGTACTTAAAAAGTTTCTATCATGTTCCCCCTCTCCCTCCTTTCCTCAAAGGTATACATGTTAAGCTTCTTTAGTTTCTCCTCGTATGACTTCTCTTGCAGACCCTGCACCATTTTAGTTGCCCTCCTCTGGACTGCCTCCATCTTGTCTATGTCTTTGCAGAGATGGGGTCTCCAGAACTGGATGCAGTACTCCAGATGGGGTCTCACCAACTGTCTGTACAGAGGGATAACAACTTCCTGTTTTCTGCTGGTGATGCCTCTCCCTCTACATCCCAGTATCCTCCCAGCCCTCCCTATTGCCCTCTCACATTGCTTGCTAACCTTAAGGTCATCTGATATGATTACCCCTAAGTCCCTTTCCATTTTTGTTGTTGTTACTATCTCAACCCCACTGTGTAATCTTCCCCATGGTTGTTGTTTCCATGGGGTTTCATGCTGCCGCATTCAGGCACAGGTCAGCATGTGCACTGTTTAAATTTTTGGGTACAAGGGCATGGTGGTTGGGATATGCTGTCCTTCCCTGGGGCCACATCCTGTGGTCTGCATTGCTCCACATTGTTAGTACACTATCCTTACATGGGTATCATTTGACCCATAAGTTCAAGTCAGAGCTCACTGTGGGCCAGGCAGCTGGAAGAAACTGAGGGATGTGACAACCTTCTGTGAAGGCTTATGTGCCAGCAGTGCACCATTATCGAACAGCAGGCTATCCTGATAAATGAGACCAGGCCTGTGGTGGACATTCTGGAATGGAAGCTCCCTGCAGACACCCAGGCCCAGGCTTCCAACCCTTAATCCCCCTCTTCCCTTGTTATTCACCCTTCCCTGTTCTTCTCCCCTCCCTGTTTTGGTTTTCTTTCTATTGTACATAGTTTGCTAATGATTTGTTTGCTGTCCCCCCCAGTTTGTTTTTTCTTTCTCTTGTACATAGTTGAATAATGTATTGTTTGATGTTTTCCGTCCCCAGTTTGATAATTCTATCTCTTGTAAATAGTTTGTTCAATGTGTTTACTCAACTAGATGAGATAAGATGAGATGATGCTTGTGTAACTTGATTTACTTTGTGGTTTTCCCCCTCTCTATCCATGGGATATACCACCCTGTAAGGGTACGATGCAAGGAACCCTGGAGGAGGGTTTCCCCCCTACAGGTGCCGCAGGAATGATTGCATCAGCTAAAGGTAGATTAGGAAGAAGCCCACGGGTAAGAGAGATGAGCAGCTGGAGGAAGAGGGGTTGATGGTGGGCAATGAAAAATGAATCCTGGAAGGGCCCAGGATGAGTGGCCTTTTAAGCTCGATGGGGGAATTAAGTTGTTGCTCTACCCATTGAACCTCGGGCTTAAAGCCCTCCCATTCAATGTGCTTATGCAACTAGATGAGATGAGATGATGCTTGTTTAACCTGATTTGCTTTGTGGCTTTCCACCTCTCTATCCGTGGGATATACCACCCTGTAGGGGTACAATGCAAGAAATCCTAGAGGAGGGTTCCCCCCTACAGGTGCCATGGGAATGACTGCATTGGCTAAATGTAGGTTAGAAAGATGCCCAAAAAGAATACCCAAAGGTGCCATGCATCGAAGAGGTGAGGATGATGAATGAATTAATTTTAAGAAGATGATAAGGGCTGACTTCCTAAGGAGAGAGGAAAGTTGGGGGCCACCATCCACCTCCATCCAACAGCAGAACCTAACTAATTAACCAAAGAAAGCACTAATTCTAACTAATATATGACCACTGGCACAGAGGAGAGGAAAAACACCCTTTGAGGAGGAAACCTCTGGGGATCCAAGGCCTAGGTCACCTTCCCTCCAGGCTGATGATGCTTGATTTGAGGATGTATGTTGTTAAAGAGAAGGATTTTTTAATGAGAGGAATATGAGTAGGGAAGATGACGGGATAGGGAAAAACCCCAAAAGAAAGCAAAAACCCCAAAAGAAGCAGAGATCGAAGAAGGAACATGAGGCAGCAGGGACTAGAGAGGGGTATGCTGGAGTAGTCAATGGGAAGGAGTAGATCCATGTAGAAGTCAGAAGAGCAAGAGATATCCAGATGTGCTCATGAGTAGACTGAGGATAATGCAGACGGGCTTGATTGAGCAATGTGAGTGAGTAGACACTGAGGCCAATGAGGCATGCTTGATTATGCAATGTGAATGATTAGACCCTGAGGTTACAGTCGATGTAGTAGCATAGGATTCAATGATAGGAATGCTCAAGTAAGCGATGTAAATAGATAAACCTCGAGGTAAGGATGTGTCAATGATGACTGGAGTTATGAACCAGATACATGCAGCAGGATGGCCACGGGTCAATGAGGTGGCATAGGAGTCATGATAGTATGCCCAAAAAGAAATATCGATTGCAGGCCTCGATTGGAGTGAATCCTTGATGGCCAGTATGGAATGTGAAGAGGAGACAGGAATGAACTTGAAAATTAACTTGTACGAAAGTAGTATGAGTAAGTAGGCTCCTCCAAAGGAGGTAGACTCCGAGGCCAAGAAGGCATGTCTGGAACCAGAGGGTATGCTCAGGAGGATCATCAGAGGAGCAACTCAGGTTGAGCAATTGAAGAGCAAAACTGGATGATGTATGATGAGGAGTGACGCTAAGAGTGGAGTGAATCCATCATGGCTGGTACTAAAAAGGCACTAGGACAAGGAAGGTAAAATTAGGAAATGGATGAGGTACGATGAAGTATTGAAGCCATGGAGAATGGTACAAGAAAGAGAGGTATGAAAGGACAAAAGATGGTAGGAAGGTAAATTGGGTAGCATAGGACCCAGCTGATACGGGATGAGAACTTTAGAAGGGCGAGCTGGATGAGGTGGCACATGAGGCAGGATAGGTATGCCTGGATGATGGAATGACTGAGTGAATATGCGATGTGAACGATTAAACCCTGAGGTTGGATTCGATGAGGTAAACGTCTCAAAAATATAAAGATTGCAGGCCAGAGGGAGGCAGCCAAAGACAGCCAAATGAAGGCTATCGGCACAGATAACTGAAGACTCAGGCAGTCGTAAGCAGTATGCGGACCCACGTACACACCCCATGAAATGCACAAAATCTAACTGTGAACATCGCCAGACTGCAGGAAAGAGAACACAGTAATTGGTGCTGTGAAACAAATGGCAAAGTGAAAAAGGAAAGGATGGAGCATAGACAGGATGAGGAACAGGGTGGGGTTCCACTGACACAGTCACTCCAGAAACAGAAAATGCTGGAAAGTATGGCATTGGAAGACTGCATGGACTAGAAGACAGAGAGAGATGGGAAAAGTAACAGCATGTCCCAGGCAGACACCTCCAGGTTCCAATGAATCCCCCGAAGTCATGACAGACACAATGCATCCAAAAGCACTATACAAGCAATGCTAGACTGGTAGAAAGTGGCAACAATAGTGAGACCAAGCTAAAACTAACCAGTCACAGACTAATTGAATACATGGAAGCTGGCAGATGGCTTCTGTTTTGATGTCCCTTCAGCCTTGAGAATACATGAGCCTAGTAAGCAGAAGGGATGCCCCTGCAGTCAGCAGCAGTCCAATGTTTGATAGAAGTGAAGCTGGGCCACTGCAGGGCAGGTTAAATACAGGCAGTAGAAACAGAAGTGATCTGAATGATAATGAAATGAACCCACTGAACTAGAGAAACGCTGTTGAAACATGAACGGGTACTCCATATAGGCACCCTAGAAATGGGGTGCAACAGAGCTGGGGGAGGAGAAGGTGAAGGGGGTGGTCATGGGAAAGGACTGGAAGTGGGGCTAGATGCAGCAGTCCACCACAGCAAAAAATGCTCTGCAGGACAACCTGGGCTGAGAAAAGGCAGGAAGGCCTGATGCAGGAGGGTGATGGACAAAAGTAGAGCAACCATACACTAAATGCCATGGAGTGTCTATGAAACGGCATACACTGTCGACTACGATAGACAACGAGGTGTCCAGAAGAAAGACAAAGATGGCTGAGTCACCGATGCAGAGGCGGAAGGAATGCAGAGAGATGGCGACTCCCAAGAATACGGACTCGCACAGCTAGCAATCACATCAGGGTGGCTGGAAAGGTAGAATTGTGGCAGGTCCCCAGGAGAATAGGAAGGTGCAATCAGATCCAGGAATGCGGGGGGGGATGCTGAGGACGAGCGGCAAAAGAAAGGAGGCACAGGGAGAACCCGAATGAGCAATGCGAGGGAGAAAGGAGCAGAGCGCAACTCAGGCATCAGAAACAAGCGGCTAAGCTGCCAAGGCACAGTGAGGGGAAACAAATGGATGGCAGGAGGCGACCACAGAAACAAGGACTAACAGGAATCAGCAGAGTGGGGGGGGGGAGCGGCTCCTCCGGCCACAATGAAAAACGAATCCTGGAAGGGCCCAGGATGAGTGGCCTTTTAAGCCCGATGTGGGAGTGACATTGTTGCTCCTCCCATTAATGTTTTGTGTGCAGTTTCATTAATACATATTTTTTGGGTTGCATTCCTGTGTCCTGTGTCTTTCTTGGGTAACTGTTGTCAGTGTCACTGCTGAGGTGTGTTGCAGCTACTGACCTCCTAGTTTACCATGGTGGGTGCCGTCCTGGCCTATCCTGTGGCGCTGGTCTCATGACGGCTCTCCCTGTGCTGTCTGTGGCCGTGCATGTGGCAGTGGGTTGCTTTGGACATAGTGTGTTTCTCCTCCACATGGCTGTCACATTCTGTTCTCCATGTGTACCCTGCATGTCATGTGTGTGCTGCAGGTGACATCTGTCTTGTGTCTTCCCGTGGACATGGTCTGTTCCCTGTTCCTTGGGTGCACCTTGATGGCATTGCCTGGGGGGTGGCCTTGGTCTGCGGGCTTGTGTGGGGCTTTATCCATATGGACATGGCTGCCGTCCATCCCCCTGAGTCCTCCCACTATGTATGCTGTGGTGTGCAGTCCCATGCTCTGTGTTGGTGATCCTTGTCCCCTTCCCTGTGCACAGTGGGCACTGATTGGGTCTGTATGGCCACACAGGCATGGATTGTCCCTTCTGTGGGTCACATCACCACTGTCTCAACTCTGCACCTTTTCCAAAGTTCACAGCCATACAGTGTTGCTACATTTTAAGGTTTCTCTTTTTTGGTGACATTGCCTTTGGTGTTTCTTTTTGCTGTTGTTTGTGTTGTACACTACTGTAAACTGTGGTGCTCACATTTGGGCTGCACTTCTTTGCATGTGCCCCCAGTGGACACATTTCTCCTGTGCACTGTGCTACCATTGCTGTTTGCACTGCCCGGTTGCTATATTAAGTGCTGTCTTCTTTACTATTTTTAGTGCTGTCTTGTTTTCTGTGCTGCTTTTGCACTGGACTCACAGCCCTGTTTGCACAGCTTCATTTGCACACTATATTCAACTGGTTTAGCCCCTGGGCTATTCCTTTGAATACAGCATGCAAATGCTTCTGGGCTAATTTTGCATGCCGGGCAGTGCTGATTTTGCCCCGAGGCTAAATTTTTAATATCGGGCCCCAAGTTGTTTATTGTCAAACGTTGCCCATGTGATAAACTTACTTGGCGAAGATCACCAGTGAACTGAGGACTCCCATTATCGAACATAAAAGTGACATTCGCATAAAAGGCAAGAGTTCTTCTGTTGCCAAACATTGTAACTTGATGGGCCACTCGGTTTCCTTGTTACATTTCTGGGGTCGGGAGTATGTCAGCGAGCCAACAAAAGGTCATATTGATTAGGAGATTGCATTGCATAAACGAGAAGTATATTGAATATTTACTTTGAACTGCCTGGCCCTCGAGGTGGGGTTAAATGAGGACTGTGAATGGAATCCGTATTGGTAGGATACCTTCTAGGTTCACCATCTACTCTGAATAGACTAATAGGACATTATCTCTTTGTGGAATACAGAAATGAATTGTTGTGGACAGATGATCTTGGACATACTATGAAAACAGTTGGTGAAAGAAAAAAATATTTATCTTGTTAAATTATTATGGGAAAACATCCTGATTGTACTGCCATGTTGGGGTTTCTGCTGTGGTAGCCTCGGGGTCCTAGTAATCTGTAGAGTGCTATTTAAGCAATACATTATTTGGATACCAGACACAGCTTAACAACAGGAACAGTATTGAGATTTTATATCCTGTACAATTATAGGATCTTAAAAAACATTTTAATTTTGTTCAAGGGAATACTGTCCCTGGGTGGGGGTGGGGGGGTGAACCACTGGTGATAGTGTTTCCAGGCAAGGAGCTCCACTGAACATCACTTGCCACCTAAGCCACATAGAAATACACTTGCTGTCTATCCCTTGTAGCAGCTCCAGCACACACTGCACTGCAGAGCAGTGTGACGTCATCTGTGACATTGGGATCCCCCACCCCATTGCGGTATTTAACCCATGTGCATCCAGCAGCCACTCCTAACCACAATGGGAGTCAGCTGGCTTGAACGCTGTAGTGGAAATAAGAAAGTAACCCCTTTGTAAAACAATGTGCAGATCAAAACACTGACAACAAATGCAATATTGACTGTGAACCCTTTTTATGTTTGCTTGTACGCATGTGCAAGAAACATAGTGCCATCATCCGAGTTTTTGGAGGTGTGGCAGCCCTCTTCCAATTCAGTCAGTGTGTTTGCAGGTGCAGCCGCAGTTCTCCAATGCCTGCTGGAGCTGTCTATGACAGCTCCAAAATGCAGTGGCATACAGTTGAAAGGGGGAGCTACGCTTCAGTGAGCAGCGATAAGATATCGCCTGCTCATGCACGCTCCCCCTACACACACACACACACACACACACACACACGCATGCATACTGCATGCTCACCCCCCCCACGCACACAATGTGTAGCTGACGGGGGTGCCCAATCCCCCGTCGGCTGTGCTCGGCGCCCAAAGCAGAGCTACATATGCCACGCTGGGTGCCCACCCCAGCGAGGCTGCATATCAGAATAGCCGACGGGGTGCACAATCCCCGCCGGCTCCACTGGTCCCCCGAGTACAGTGTGCCACCCTGGGAGCTCACTCCAGTGTGGCAAACGCCCCGCCGTCATTTAAAAAAAAAATGAAACTTAAAACGGTCCCTTGTTGTCTCTGCCCCCACCCGCACTCCACCCACTGCGCACCCCGCCTCCCCACATCCCCTCACCCCACACTTACCCCTCCGACTCCGCATGACGATCTTTGTGGACTGGGAACACGCCTGCACTCTTCAAAGCCGACCGCGAACTGAGGAAATGCCAGTAAGCTGTATAATGGGATAGATGGGTTTTTTCAACTTTGCTGCATATCTCAGCCATTTTTTGGAATTTTTGCACCAAATTTTCAACATGGGGTTTTTGGGACCCCTTCTCATGAATGCTCCCACTGTCATGGCGTTAATCGGGCCCGAAGGGTGATTTCGCAGTCACTGCGCAAAATCACCTTTCAGGACTGAGTAACAAAACGACACTGCCACTGTTCATAAGGTGGGCTCTCAAAAAGCCTATGTTGAAAATTTGGTGGAAAATTCCAAAATGACTGTTTAATGAAAAGTGCTATGCAGTTCCTACGCACGCCTGTAAGTTCATGAATTTCAATATTTCACCCAGATTTTCAACATTGCCATTTTACCACACCTCCTTATGAGCAGTACAGATGTCATTTTTCACATCTTGCCCAAAACGTGTTTCCACCCATGTAGCGCAGAATGGCGCAGTCGGTGTGCAAAATTAATGTATGGGACACATTAAGAAAATCACAGTGACACTGTTCATGATCAGAGGTCTTAAAATGACTATGTTGAAAATTTGGTGACAAAATTCTTAAAAATGACTGTGTTACGAGTAAGCATTGTGCAGTTTCCACGCACCCTCGTAAGTTCATGACTTTGTAATATTTTCAGTCCAGATTTTCACCAGTGGCATTTTTCCACGCTTCCGTACAGCTGTCATTTTTCACAACATGGCCAAAATGTGTTTTCACACTTTCAGCGCAGAGATGTGAGGTCGCTGTGGGAAATCATTGTTCAAGACAGATAAAGAAAATCACAGTGACACTGTTCATGATCTGAGGTCCCAAAATAACTGTGTTGACAATCTGCTGTAAAAAATCCCCAACCTAATTACATTACGAGTGTGCATTGCACAGTTTATATGCACGCTCATGACTTCACCAGTTTTTTTAATATTTTTACTGCAGATTTGCAACATTGCCATTTTTTACACCTCCCCATGAACAATGCAGCTGTCATTTTTCACATCCTGTTCGGAATGTGTTTTTGCACCTGTGGTGCTAAATGCTGTAGTCACTGTGCATAAGCAGCTTTCGGCTAAGAAACTGATATTGCCACTGTTCATAAGGTGGGGGTCTCAAAAAAAACATGCTGAAAATTTGGAGTGAAAATACCAACGAATGCCTGAGGTGTTAGGGTTTCCAACCATAACGCCCCACCCTGTAGAGAATGACAGGCATCAGGGGTGTGACTTGGGATTCTTGCCTGTAATGCTCATACCATTCCACATCCTGCAGCCAGTGAGAGGCATCGAGGTATGCCTTGGACTCTTCGGCCCCAAAGTTCACCCCATTCTCCTGTACTGCACCCATCTCACCGTATTTCCTGATGGAATGGGGTGCGCATAAGGGCCAAAGACCCCAAGGCACACCATGACACTTGTCAGTGTCTGCAGGGTGGGGTGCGGTGAAATGGCGTGGCCGTTATGCCTGACGACCCAAAGGCACACCCCAATGCCTGTAACTCTCTGCAGGGTGGTGGTGGGGTTGGCTTCAGTTCAGTACTTCACTGCCATTCCTATTATGCAGCTCTGCAACTTCTACACTACCACTGCCAATGCCAGCAAGCAAACATTCGGCATTGACAAATGCTTGTTTGTAGTAGCAACAATATGCTTTTGAACATAGATGACTAGGGAGAGCAAAAAACCAGACAAACAATTGAGAAAAGGATGCATAGGTGAGAGTGTTTTATTTGGTAAAGGAAATGATAAAACCAATTTTTAATAGAAGAGCTTTCTTATAAATGAAATACAATGTCATTTTTATATACTCATGATTAACCTGACGGATAAAAATCCTTTGAAGGCTTATTGTGAGATAAGAATCTGTGAAACTGAGGAAATTCTTTAATAAATGGATGTATTTTACTTTAATGATTAGGATATAACACAAATGGGGAAGTTACAGTAAAGTATAATGGATATTTATTTGAAAGATTAGAAGGGGTACAGGTTTCTTCCACTGTTGTTAGATACTTCCAGGCCATGTATAAGTGGAGAGTAATGCCATGTTGTAAATGTGTACATACTAACAAGAATTGATTTTCATTGGTAGAGGGGAGCACAATTTAGGTGTTTAAGAAAAAAAATTAAAATAAGGAAATTGATTATTGCTTAACATATTTTTGAACAGAAAAACACAGTTTTTAGCCTGAAGAAATGGAGATGCCACAAAACTGACGCCTATTTTAGATGTGTGGAGTTACAAAATAAAGAAGAAAAAGTTAAATGGACATTTAGTGGAGTTCATCCAGTCCCTTTTCTACTGTTGATCGGTATTTTTTGGATGATCCAGTTTTGGTTAAAGACTTGGAGACTCTAGGCAGCTTGATCCAACCTTTGAGTGAAATTATCAGAACCAGCCTCCACCTCTTGCTGCAGGTTTACCAGGAGAGCCACAACTGATTGCAAGGAAATATCTGTCTCGTTACTGTTTTCTTTTCTCGCCTCCACTGCCATGCTTCTCGCTCTAGTGTTAGCATGGGTATCACCAGCTGAAGGTAAGCGTTTATTTATCTGTTCAAAATCGACTGTTGATTTTTTTTGTTGATTTCCCAGATGCCGTCAGTAGTAAGAAATAATTCCTGTAGTAGAGAATGTAAAGTCCCAAGATTAAATTAATATTTTGCTGCTTTTGTTTGGTGTCATCAGGAGTCCTTTTAAAGTCTGTCCACCATTGTTGGCCGCTAAGCCACACCCCTTAGATGGGATGTTTTTATTTGCCACAAATCAGACAGTTTCTAGATCACCTTCAGGAACCAGGAGTCCCAACAGACTTGCTTACATCTCCAGAGGGTTATGCCAGAGAAGCAGCACTATCTGCGACATCAGTGGGGACTTAAGCCAGAGTTATAGTTTCTTCCAGGTCCAGAAAGAAGATGAGAAAACAGGTCCCGGCTTGCTAAAAGATTGGAGTGGCCTGAACAGGCATATCGCTGGTCCACCACCTGTCCCATGAAGTGTTAAACGTTGACCCACATTGGTGGTTCTGATGAGGGGTGAAGAGAAAGCCATCAAAGAGATTGCATACACCTAAATGCAACCTAAGTGTAACCCTGGTGCCATTATACCAGGGGCTACTACCCCTGCCTGCTTTTCTGACTTCAGGTTGAGGGGCCTGGGTTCAGAATTAATGTATACTAGGGTTCCCCTACCAACAGTATTGATACAATAATGGTGCCTCCACCCAGAATAATAACTTAGTGGGTTATGACCTCATCTAATACAGCCCTCTGGGAAGCCATATTTACCCACAATCCCTACTAGTGGCTCTTCATGCAAGGTTTTACAATCACAGTATATGACCTTCAGTGCACAATTGCTCAAAAGTATTAATGATTTGCTCAGGCATCTCACACTCACCAACAGGATCTGGTCTTCTGACCTATGCCCTGTGCCTCCTGTAATGAAACAGTTTCAACAATAACCATATACTTTTACAGTTACTTTGAAATACTTCCGTAATGGCAAAATAGATAATGATATGCTCATGGGTCAGGTTAACCTTAAACAGCAAATCAAATTTATTAAGGGGATTTGAATAAGGGAAGGGGCGAAAATTTAGGCAAACAATTATTGTGCTGAAATCAAATAAATTGCAACTACTGTTTTGTCAATTTAGTCTCTGAATTGATCAGTTTGTCACACAACTGGGTACCCAGGGTAGAAATGGGAGCAGGCCTGAAGCATTGTCGCGGGCAGGCCGGCATTGCAGCTGGTTGGGGCCCTTGATGGAAGAAAAGGCGTTGTTACACAGATGAAACAACTTTGCATTTAGCACACACTTGTAATCCCTAGCCAGATGGCCTGTAATCACAGTTAACTTTAACCCAAACTTAAGGAACAAATCAGCTGACACAAACATTTATTGGATTGTTGCGGGGGGGGGGTACCCTGGTAGTACTCACTGCACCCAGACAGGCAGAAGACCACTGGATTCCTGGCTTTCCAGAATGCTGATGGGGACTGGGGCCGACACGACTCACCTCCACTTCATGGCCTTTCCCTGTAGGTGGCCCCAACCTGTGATTTGATTCTCTGCAGGGGCTTACTCCCAAAGGCTGGTCTCTCTCCAGGAAGATGATTGGGCTGGTACAGGAACAGTCTCTTTGGGCCTAGAGTGGCATATGCCCAACACTGGAAACTTAAAGTGATGAACAGTTTTAAACTTGCTCTTCTGGTTGCTTGCAGTCTCCAGTCACTGAGGAAAACCCACGGTGGTCTCTCCCTCTTGGTGCTTGGCAAGAGACACTTTTCACAGAAGCAGGCTCCACTTTCATCAGGAGTCCATGCAGCAATCTCTTACAGCAGTCGGTCCCACTTTGGGACAGTTCAAAAACAAGAATTTTCTCTCTGGTGTAAAACAAGCTTTCCAGATCAGCATTCATGGCTGAGAAACCCACTTTTTGCTTTTAGGCAGTCCTTGGTCAGATCGACCTCCTCAGGAGTCAAAATCTACTGCAGGGAGGCAAGTCAGGCTTTTTCCCTGTGTTCCTCTCAGTCCACACACCAGCTGCTTCCTTCTCTGTTGCTTGAGCTGAACTCCCAGCCTATTTGCTGCAGCCGTCTTTTTCTCTCTGTTTTTAGGCAGTCTGAGTTCTCCAAGTCCTACAGGGAGGCAAAACAGGCCCTTTCCATGCAAACAGCAGCTATGACACACTTTGCTCTCTTTAGCTTGAGAGCTCAACCAGGACTGACCTGTTCACACACAGTTCCAAACTGAAGGACTGGGATCTCTGTATTCTGGCTGGCTGCCTGCACTGTCAATCACAGTCTGAGAGCTCCCATTGGTTAATTTAGGCCCCAACAAGGAAAGTTCACATTTTCACCCACAAGGCACTGTAATAAGGACCCCTTGAGGACCCCTTGGTTCCAATTAGTCCAAACATGGAGCCCAGGATCAGAGATGGGAGCTCCCATAGTAGAGGAATAGATAGGCAATATATACAACTTATTTATTTAGTAACAGTAAGACTTAAAGAGTAAATATTTACAGTACATGAATGGGCTCCTTCTGCTCTGTAATCGATGGAAGAATGGAGTAGATTAAGGCTTTGCCTGGCTAGTCACATGTTCCGTTGTACTGGGACCCAGCCCAGGCTACTTACACCATACAACACTATGGGAGCTTTTTAAAGGGACAGCGTGGTGGCATAGCTCTGCACACTCACTGCAGGACAAAAGGACTTCACTGCACATGGATTTGTCTTCTTCTTCTTCTGGATGGCTGTCAGGAAGCGGGCATTAGAGGAGCCATGGGAGATACTCAAGGTAAGCCCCCCAAATTTTGGGGTGGTTATATAAGCATAAAACCAGGGTAGTCCCCACCCTCCCCTTTGCCAGGTAGCTCAAAGCATAGCCCTGTTATATTGGGGGGGGCTTGCCCTCCCAGAGGAAATCTCCCATTAGGGCATCCAGCTTAGCAAACCATTTATTGGTGATGGGGAGCACTAAGTGTGCAAGGCAAAGAATCACTTCGGGTGCCACAATTATTTTAACTGCTGAGACCTTCCCAACTAAGGATAAGCACAGAAGTTTACAGTGGTCACAGTCCTCCCTGAGTTTCTTCAGGAGTGGGGAGAAGATATCAGAGACCATGCCCACTGGATCTGGATGTATCCAAATGCCCAGGTATTTGATTCCCGAAGGTGAGCATTAGAGAGTGCAAAGGGCTACAGATGCCTGAGTATAGAAATCTTTCATGGGAAGGATCTCTGTTTTTGTAGGGTTAGTTCTGAGGTCAGATATGGTATGAAAATCCTTCAGAAGGTCAAGAAGGGGAGGAATGCTCGATGGGAGATCTTTGAGGACTACCAGGCAATCATCAACATATAATAATGTACATATATCTATCTGCCCATTCCAGTTCCCTGCAGATGGGTGATGTTACACAGCAATGACCAATGACTAAGTCACCAGAACAAAAAGGTGAAGGGAGAGGGATCAGCCTTGAATGGTGCCCCTCTGCAAGGCAGAGTGAGCTAAGAGGACCACACTGGTCAGCACCTTCAACGATAGGAGAATGTAAAGGGTACGGATCCAGTCCCCAAACTTTGGCTTACCATTTATTTTATTTAATACATTTAGATAGTTGCTGTTAATTTAATGGCAATTGCATATGCTGGGGAAGGGTGTACAGGGAAACAACTGCTAAGCACTTCTATGGGGAAAAAGACCCATCCATATATTATATATACATATGTATACACATTTAGATAGACAGATTGACAGACAGACAGACAGACAGATAGATAATCTTTGTTGCCAATTTCCCTGGTCTTTCAAGCCAGCTCTGTATGTAGTCCCATAATATGCCATTATTGGTGCTCCAACCAGTGACATCATTGGTTGCATTCATTCATTGTCAGTCTGTCTAGCATCATCAATGATACATGTTGTTGTGCCCCCACCCTCCTGGTCATGTGCCCTATTCACTTCTATAGCTGATTGTAATACTATAAATAGAGTGGGCATGCTGGGGGGGGGTGGATTTTTCAGTTAGCCAGTATTTTGATCACTAGTGCCACTTCCCCCAAAAAATCATTGATCGGGGATTCAGAGGAGGGCACACTCTTAAATATTTACATTATTGGGGACAGGATGGTTAGACTGGGGTGGGTACATGTTAAAAGACATCAACAGTTTCCAGTTTTTGTCAAAATATGATGGGAAGAGGACTGGGAAGGGTGGGTTGAGGGCTGCAAATTGATGGTATGAGGATGGGGTGGCCAATAGATTATCTTTGGAAACCTGGGAAGGGCTAGAGTTTTTTTTGTTATATTTTAAATTTTTCTTTACTTCCCCTGAGCAGAAAATCACAAATGATTAAAACTAATCAGTATTGTGTTCTGGGTACCCTATAATTCATGGTGCAGTATTTGGGGATTAATATTCATTACTTGCTTAGACCTTCCACATACTGTCCAGCAGCTCAAGCACCAATAGGATGATCTTCAGCAGCAGGAGTCAGAGCTGCTTGTGTTCCTTGCTAGCATAAAGGGATACAGTGCATTCGACATGCCCAGTAGAACAGTGGTACCACTACCACTTGCCTTGCCGATGACCACTGTTTGGGAATGAGTGTGGACCGTTGGGGGCTGACCAGGGATGAAAGGACTGAGCATCTCACGGACTGGTCCCCTCTCTCGGTGGGAAGGGGAAGATGCTGTCACTAGTGATTGCTGATGAGTGGAGATCAATCAGCAGCACAGTTGAGAGCCCCCAAAGGGAAGGGGTCACTGCCCGATGTATGTTACACATGTGTGCCAGTGCACGAATTTATGGCTATGTCATTGCACAGTTGCGCCCCAGGGAGAAAAGCAAGAGGGCAGGGGAAAATGCTAGCCTTCCAAGCGGCAACCCAACCCCCCCCCGTAGGCTGTTACTTAACTGAAACAGCTGCTCACCATACTGTGATCTGGGGCAAGTGGTGGAAAACTTGTAAGTCTTTGAGAAGGCTGGTGATAGGGCTGGGGTGCTGCTGGATGAGAATTAGATGAGAAAAAGTCCCATTAAAAAATTAAATAAAACTGTGACTGTATATTGTTTATTGAAAATAGTTAACACTTCCTACTATTACTACTAGAGATCCTCAGGCAATCTATATCTTTCAGTGCACCACATAATGGCAATTTTAGGCATGTCTTTTTTTATCCAGAATGGATAATGAGGTATCCAGCTCATTATCCTAAAGTATCCTGGATTAGTCACTATTTAGGTTTATCTGTCCAGATATGGATATTTGAGCTATCCACAGAAAGTAATCCAGAGCAGTGACTTAATTATCTGGCCATTTCTAATCACCGTTACAACCAAATGAAAACATTTTAGCTACATTACAGAAAGGAAGGGAGGGAAAAAGAAAGAGAGCGAGATACACACACACAGACATAGACAGAGATTAGTAATATATTATTAACTGCATCTTTGACAATGAGTGTCCTTATCTTTCTCAATAAATGGGAGCTGTGGCCTGCAGTCCAAGTGCAGTATTGTATTCAAACTACACTGCATATTAGAAAACCTTTTTTCTCTTTTCTTTTTTTAACTTTCTACAATTGTTGTTCCTTTCCCTGTTCTCTAGAGGTGTGGGTTTACCTGAGTCCCTTGCTAGTACACTCTTCAATAGTGTCTGAATATTTCTCACTCCAAGGTCTGGCACAACAAAAGTGGTTCCAACTAATTCTGCAATTTAACAAGGGATGGTTCTGATTCACATCTGTACCATCCTACCCATCAGGATAAACTGCCTCACATGGCTTTAATTCCCAGAGAGCTGTGTCACAATTCAGACACTGAGAGGTTGCCAATACTGTAACAGTTGGTTCAGTTCAGATTAAGTTCCTGGCCTGACCCACCAGCCGTGAATTTGGTCGGATCATCTTAGTCAAAATTCTGGTGAACTGTGCTGAAATCTGTACCAGGTCACAGCTGCTTGGCCCATGCCTAAGCTTAACCACAAAAGATTTTCTTTTTTGTGTCATATGAAAACACTGCAATATGCCCAAGTTTAGTCTGTTTTGATGAGGTGTGTCGATAGGCATGATAGGCAGTACCAGAGATCAGGGTTCGGGAGTGAAACTGGGGGGTCAGCACTAGGAAGGCCAGGCGTAGTTAGCACTGTCAAAGGCAGACCTCCCCAGCCAGGGAGGAATGGTGCCAGTAGTACACCACTTCAGTGAACCCTGGTGAAGGACCAAGAAACTTGCTCCCTTGCTGTAGGGTGCACTGTGTGCATGTATTTTTGCACCACACTACAGGGTCGGATGTCAACAGAAATTTGATTCCGAGCTCTAAAGACAAAACCGGGGACAAAACTAGACAGCACAAAGGATGAAGGTAGGCAGTGTCCTCAGACATCATGCCATAGACCCTCTATCAATGTGAGGGGTAAGTGGAGGATGGGAGTAACCAGTGTCACCATGGGTGGGGGGATCCACCAGGCCTGAGGAGTTGATAGAGGGCTGTGTAGGACTAAAAGATAGATGGAAAAAAATATATAATTTCACCAGTGTAGACATGTCTCAGTTTTGAGACTACGGTCCTGATTTTAAGAGTCCTTAGAGCAACGCAAGTTGCATTGCTCTAAGGGTTGCAGCAAACTCCAGGTGTGCCAGGGACCCTGCACTTGATTTTATAAAAAGCAGGGTCCCGGCGCCAAACTACCTGGATTTACTGCAAGTCTCTAGCTGCACCAAACAGTTGGTGCATCTGCACACATTGCCGCAGGAATCTGGTCCCACCCGGCACAATATGAGAGGGGCCGGGATGGTGAGGGGGAGAAACAGCATACCAGGAGGGTGCCAGGGGCATAAGAGGCATGGGAGATGGCAGTGGGGGTGTTAGGGGACAGCTGTGCATCAGCCATAGTGATGTTGCAACTGGCGGGGTGTGTGTCCAGTGTGTAGCAATATGTGCAATAAACATAACTTCCTGGGTCCCATTCATAAGACAAATGTCCCAGTTTCTGAAAGATAAAACACCTGAGTTCACCCGTCTCCATGCTTTGGAGACCAGGTGGCTTCCTGTCTTGATTCAGGGACAGGCTGGCTTCCTTAGGTTGCTCCCCAGGGTTCCCTTAACAGCACATGATGTTCCACCTCATTACCTTTGCAATTAGATGATGGTTGGCTGGATATGAACTGATCAGCCCTCTCAGCTGCCTCCCCCTTGGAGCTTGGCATTCATGGAAACATAGAATTTGATGGCAGATAAGGACCGCTTGGCCCACCTAGTCTGCCCATTTCCCTACCTGATAGATAAGCTGCAGATCCTAGTTAACCAACAGCCTACTTCCTCCTACCCCTCCCCATTAGAATTGCTTTAGGTCTGTCCCATGCATTCTTGAATTCCCCCACTGTTCTTGACTCCACAACCTCCTCAGGAAGGCCATTCCATGCATCCACAATCCTTTCCATGAAAAAATACTTCCTAACATTACCTCTGAGCCGTCCCTCCTCTATCTTCAAATTGTGCCCCCTTGTTCTTGCACATCTCTTTTTCTGAAATCCAACAACCATATTCTCAGTTCCTCAGGTACATTTAGAAACTGTTCCAGAAGAAATAAATCTTGTATTTCCTCTACAGAGTGAGCTTTTGCACCCTCTACCCAGCATTCTAACAAGTTATTTAGCTGCACACACAATTTAGCATAGCTGTCCCCCGGTGCCTTTCTTAACCCTCTAAATCTTTGTCTAGAGGATTGGGGGGGAGGGGGTAACTCAAAATGCATTAGCAAGGCATATTTCACTTTATCATAGTCCATGAAATCATCATTGTCCATTTAGGCAAAAACTTCTAATGCCTTGCCTGTAAGCAGTGGAAATAGGTGAGTCACCCAAGAAGCCCCTGCCCAATTCTAGTTGCCTACAGATTCTCTCAAAAGATCTTAAAAACAAATCAAGGTCATCCCCCTCCTGATATCTGGGAAACATTTTAGAATTAATTTTGGCTTCCTGGGTCAAACCTCTCATCATGCCACTATTCAGTTTGTGGTGGTATTCTCTGGTGCAGAATCTCCATCTAATTCTCATGCTGAAACTTTTTCATCTGTATCTTGTGCCGACACTGTTTTCTTGCTCCTCAGCCTTTCACTCCTCTTCCTCCTCCTTCTCTGGCTCCTCTTGCCGGATCTTGTGCTGGCACTCTTTCTCTTTCTTCTCCTCTACTGCTTCTAGCTTCATCTTCTGGATCTCAAGTTCTGCCTTCACTTTCAACTAGGGCAAGCTTCAGCTCCAACATTTGTAGCCAGTCTGCTTACGCAGCTGCTCAAGTTACAGGCTCTGGCTCATCTACATTCTTCCTAGCCTCGTTGCACAACTTTGGCTAGCAGTGACCCTTTTTGCATGGCTTTTCTGGTCACTTCTTTTGAGGATGGTTATCAGTTCTGCCCATGTTTGGACCACCTCAGAGGCAAATTCTGTCTTTTGTCATAGCATCTGGAGTTCCTGAAGCACTTCTCATATGGCCCAGGCATAATGTCTTCTGTCTATTTACTCTTGCTTAAGAAAACAACAAAAAAAAAACAGCTGGTAAAATATACAGTCCTCCTTTTTATATCTTGTTCTGCAACTGGACAGATAACTTTTATAATGATCAGACTGTTTCAGATCCCAAACCACTACCTCCAGTTTGTGGCAAACCACAGTAGTCTCTCCCAGACTAGCCTGCAACTGTTCCTAATGTTCTCTAACCCTTCAGACACCTGCAAGGGTTATCAGTAGCTGCCACCACTCAGCATAGACACTCTTTTGGGGTACCTGTAGGTCTGAGCCCCTCCAGAGACACTGTTCTCACAGCACAGTGCACTTTGCTCAATGAAGGGCAGCTGACCCACCCCTTTCTATCACAGCTGAGAACTTCTTACTTTAGAAACAGATTAAGGTAATGGTAGCCTTCTCATCAGAGGTGGAAATGCAGTTTTGTCAATTATAAAACAGCTGTACCGCAAAGGATTTAGTCACAGAAATGCGAAGTATATGAAAATAAATTTTAATACTTCAAGATATTACTACACACAGAGATTATAGGGAACAGTAATTCTACAGAACTGGAAAGAAAATAGTTTTGAACAGTAGGTTGTACACACACAGAAAAATATCTCTGTCTCTTGCTTGCTCTCTCTAGCAAGGTACAATGGCTTACCACACAAGATAATTTGGTGTATCAAGGTAGACTTGAACTCTTAGATGGCATCTTTGATCATAGTCCTGAACCTGACTGTCTTTTTTAGGCTATGCCAGACTTCAAGACCCTCCAGCTGCCCCTCATGATAAATCATCCAGTATGTCACTCTTATATCATAGATTCAACATTCTTTGTGTCTAGAGCTAGGTACTACTAAAAAACTGGTTTGATTTGGCCCTTGGACTTGGTATATACAAAGACAACTGTTTCTTGTCCTGGGTCTTGTGTAGCCAGTCCAGCAAAACAGACTACTGTACCAAGGCCCTTCATGAATCATGGAAGAGATGTATAACTGTTCCAAGAGATTGTTATCACTCCGGGGTCCTCTGGCATACCTGTAATCAGGCATGCCACTGGAAACTAACTTTATCAGTCTGTATTTTAGCTGAAATACTGTCAAGAGGACTACTGATAATAGAAATCAAACACAGAAGCATGAAAAAAGATGAAATTACACCAAAATTGTTACATTTAAGTTGTTATATGCCATAATTTATTTATTTTTTTTGTGAAACCTGGTTCTGCCGTATTCTCTGAACCTCCCCAAATCAGACTGGGCCAGACTTGTGGTCCAACTTGATTCACAGCACTAGCAATACATGGGCAGTGTACTTCAAGGAGAAGACTCCTGTATATGTATGATTTGGATATATCTGATGTATTTATTATACATTACATCAAGTACTGTACATATGTCAATAAGATATCAGCCATTTCTTCTGTTGCAACACGTATCTAGAGTTTGAGGCTCTGACACAAGGTAGTAAAATGTCAAGCAAGCCTCCATTTACATGCAAATGAGGTACTTGTAATACAGCCCCTCCCATTCCTTGATGTCACTGCAGCAACAGTGCAGAACAAAACATAAGGTTTTCAGTGCTGTCTAGCCTGATTTTAGTTTAAGTTTGCAATGGCTTAAGGCAGTTCTGTCATGCAACTCACACAAGGAGTAGTACTTTTATCCTTAATACTGTATGTGTAAAGCAAATAATACATCTAATAGTATTTCATTCACAGGAAACAAAAGTTATTTCTCTGTACTGCTCATTTCTCTCTGTGAGACAGTTGTAATGTTATGGAAAGCAGTAAACTGAATCAGTCAATCAACCAATCAATCAATCAATCAATTGAGCAGACAATCAGTCACTCTGTATTGAACCAGGTGAGCACCCTTAAGAAGATTTGTTACAAGATGAGCCTGGGCAGTTTACCAAAGGATCACACAAGACTGACTTATACACATCCCCTTTCAGCAGCCTGAAAGTGGAGAGCTAGATCATTTACTTTATAAAGTGTATTGTTTTACATTTCAAATGCTCCTTAAATCTGAGTTTCTGACTGGAAATAACCAAGACACAGAATGCATATGACAAGGGAGGAGTGAGCTAAGCAAATACAGGGCACTACAGACAGAGACTGATTAGTTTCTTTGCCTACAACAGCTGAGGTGTAGCATCTGATTTGTGAGGGACATCCTACTTCAAATGCTGGCATTACAAAGCGGGGGTGGGGGGGCTTCCACAGCTTATCCTTAGTACCTTGAAAGTGAAGTGCTGTAGGTCTCACATCACTGCTAATTATTTATAATGGAAATTGGGCACTTTTAAAGTCATGGACCTGTGGGGCCATCACAGTTTCTAAGGAGGTTAGGGGAACTTCTTAAGGGTTAGAGAGTAAGGGACTCTAGTAGGATTTGAACCAGAGTCCCCCAGTGCTTGTGCCTGTGCTTTCCTGGTAACCTAATCCTTGTCATAGCTGAATTCTTTATTGCCTCACAGCAGCCATCCAATCACTGACTGCCTAGTTAAAAAGGGAAAGGGACCTATTTGCAAGATTGTTTCTCACTGCTGGTGTCATTCAAAACAGAGAAAATTAACACACACACACACCATAATACAACAGCTGCATAATACCACTTAAAACTCTTGTTGTACCCAGAGTCATTTATTGGGTAAACTGTTTTTGCTAACAGAGACAGTAACACAACACATGCAGGCACTTCCTTATATGAATACTATATATACCTCAAATCAGTGCTGCATCACACTCACATGGTCCTAGTCCCTATTAGACCTGCACTTCAGGATGTGCACAACACTTAAAGGGTTCCTCCATTACTCAAGTGGGGAACCAAACATTGTGGGTTTGGTCTACTGGTGGAACTGCATTTAGTGCAGCACCATTATTTGTTGCTCTGATGACATCATCCTTCAGCAACATTGATGGTAACGTGGAGGACAAACACATTGATAACTTTTGGGGGCTGTATATTTTTATTTATAATCTAGATCTGGACAGCAATAGGACTGCTGGCAACTGGAGGAGGCACACAATGGTTACACATAAGGAGTTGGGAAAATATTGGTGTGGAACTATGGGAGACTTCCCCTTTAAGCAGACAGAATCATAAACCCTGAAACCCAGGATCTTCTTCGAGGACATATGCTTTCATTGAGCCACATCATAGAACTGTATGCCATCGGCATCAGGAGCAACCAGAAATCCTTTTTGCTGGTTGGGGCCATCCATGTAAACATGCCTTGTCTATGCCTATATATCGTGGGCATCCAGCATGCCTCTGTTCTTTCTTCTTCCATTGACTGCTCATCAATAAACCACTGCTGAATACTGTTGAGCTTGGAACGTTTCACTGTTACTACTCATTCAAGTTTGTTATATTAAACATTTCTAATTCAAGCCACTGCCATCGAGAAAGGAACCATTTTCCACTACTGTTACTGTTTTTTATTTATTTTTTTTATTTTAGTCTTTTGGTAACTGGGTAGGGCCCACTAGGCACAAGTGCCTGTTTTCAGGGCAACCTGGGAGCACTGGGTGGTTAAGTGACTTGCTCAGAGTCACACAGTATGCAAGTGGAGGTTGTGAGAATCAAACTCAGGTCTGGTCTGCTGGATGTATCAAACTTGTTCACGCCTCATTCCTCTAACCTCTAGGCTGTACTGCCAGCCCTGTTATAATGTTAAAACTGATAAAGACAACAACTACTCTAATTGTATTCATTGCCTTGGTACAGACCACAACGTTAAAGCCTGATCAGTCTGTTAGAGCTTTAACCAGGTAACCAGAAGTCATTGCAAGAAGGATTTGGAAGTACACCTAAAGCAAAAAGAAATGGAGAAACAGGTTGTGGTGAAAGTGACTTCACCATTGTCAGCCACTTCTGTTGAACCTGGTTCACCATCAACCCACCATTCCCTGAAGTCAACAGCATCTGTCACTGACTTCTCAAAGAAAAAGGACAACTCAGAGTCAGTGGGAAAACACCACTATTCTGAGAAGCAGCGTAAGGATAAGGCCATTTCCTCAGATAGTTCTCATTCTCCTCTATGAAGAGGTAATTCTGACAAAGTTGGGTCCCAGTCCCTGGCCATGGGTTCTGACACGCCCCAACTGTCTCTCAGATGCCAAGGTCAGGATTAGGTGCTGGGTTTCCTTCCCTCTAGGGGATTCGCAGCCCATGCCACCATCAGGCATAGTCCTGCTGATGGTTCAGCCATCAACCACCCCTTCGGGGCCAGTTGATGCACAGCTCCTAAACCAGGTGATGTTGGAACTCTTTCTGCACTTATTGCCACCATTGTCATTGCTGCCTTTGTCAGTGCCTTTTACTGTGCTGTCATTGGCTTTAACATTGATGTTTCAGTTCTCAGACCCTGCCATCATGCAGGGCCCTGAACTGCCAATGTCAAAGGGATTCCCATCAACGGCTCCTCCTCCATTGTCTCCTCATCCCATACACCCTTAGCCAATAACTGTCAATATCGATGATTTACTGGAATATAATCCAGAGTATATAGAAGAGGAGGAGGAGGAGCCCATTGGTGAAGATGAAGAATCAATTGATGTGGTAAGCTGAAGCTGTACTCTTTCTTCCTGTTCAGAGGAAAGTGTGAAAAACATTCTTAATTCTCCACCTGAGGATGCCTCATTTCTTGCCTTCCTTAAACAGATGCAGGCTAAACTGGGGTATCAAGCTGAGGATAAAAATTCCCCCAAGAGAAATCTCTTTGATTTCTTGGAAGTCTCAGATTCCCCCACTGTTGTTATTCCTACTACTATTCACCTTCCCTGGATGAATGGGGTGCGATAAAGACCTTTAAATATCTCACAAGGGTAAATAAGGTATAGAAGAGAAGTATTTTACAGAAAAAAACGTGCTCATGAACAAGGGAACATGCTATGAAGCTGGAGGGGGGAGATTCAGGAGAGATATTAGGAAGCACTTCTTCACAGAAAGAGTGGTGGATTCCTGCAACAGCCTTTCGGTGGAGGTTGTAGGAGCAAAAACAGTGATGGGAATCAAGAATGCATAGGACAGGCAAGATGGAATCATAGCGGAAAGGAAGGGGGAGGGAGAAAGAGCTGTAAATCAAGTACGGTCTGCGATAATAATGTAGTTAGGGAAAAAGGGGCAGACTGGCTAGACCAAGCAGTCCTTATCTGCTACCAAATTATATGTTTATATGTTTCTATTTTTATGTGCATTTTGCATTAGAGGATGCCACTTCACGGCCTGGAATTAGCCAGCTCAATTGCCCACATTTAGTAGAAAGACTGATACAAAATATCCAGTCCCAACTGCATTATTCATCACAACTTGAAACAGATTCTGTGGTGATTACTGAGGCTCATGATAGATCCAAAGCAATCAAACACATGGTAAGGAAGCTGGATGTGATGGGGAAGAGGACTTTTGCTTTTCCTTCCTGTGGCTTAAAGACAGCAAATTTATCAGGGTTACATGATAAAATATAAGGATTGCCTGTGGAAAACTATGGCATCCCTGGTGGATAAAATGCCAGATGGCCAGGACAAAACACTGGCCCAGCAGACTATTGTTAATGGGCAGGAAGCTGCAAAGCACCTGGTCAGGTCTGCATATGACACCTCAGATGTTGCTGCCAAGCTTCTGCCTCTGGAATCTGTCTTCACCACCACTCTTGCCTAAGGGTTGCTGGTTTTGCCTTTAATGTACAACAATCTGTGCTAAATGCTCCCTTTAGAGGGAAGCAATTGTTTGGCAATGATGTAGAAAATGCATTGAGGGAGCTACAATGACTTTAAGGCCCCTGCATAGTTTGAATCCTTAACCCTGGGGAAGGGGTAGAGGTTCTTTTCAAAGGCCCTATGCCCATCCAGACCATGCATATTCAAAAGGCCCAGAATGTGGTTCTCAGAGACCACAGCCTTCCATTTTCCAAGCTGCACCCCTGCCTTCCAGTGTCCATGTAGCTGAGCTATTTGTCTCTCCCAGTGTCCTTGCCAGACTTACAAAAGGTTAAACCATTACTGGCACCCCTGCTACCCCTAATGCCTTCTGTCTGCCCTTCCCTTCCTCCAGCCTCACTACCTCAGAAAGTTTTGAATGGAAGCCTATTCTCCATCTTCCAAAACAAGTGGAGTGAGATCACTACAGATGCCTGGGTACTAGAGGTGGTTCAGTAAGAACACACTCTAAAGTTCCTTACTGTTCCTATGGTAACCCCACCCCATCACCCAACAGATATCCTCCAGCATATCTTGCCCTCCTGCTAGAAGAGGTTCAAACTTTCCTCTACATGATGGCTGAGGAACCTGTCCCAGTTTCAGAACAGAACCAGGGCTATTATTCATGGTACTTTCTGGTCCCAAAATGGACCAGGGATCTCAGGCCCATACTAGACCTTCAAGGACTGAATCTATTCATTGAATAGAAAAAGTTTTGAATGGTCTCTCTGTAGTTCCTTCTCTCCCTCTTGCTAAAAGTGGATTATATGGTTGCTCTTGATATGAAGGGTATATACTTTCATGTCAGGATCCAAAGATCACATAGAAAATACCTACATTTCATGCTCCAGGGTTTGCACTGCTGGTTTCATGTATTGCCCTTTGGTTTGTGCCCTGTATCGCGTGTCTTTATCAAAGCATTTGCTATGGTGGCTGCTGCTATCTGCAGAGAGTGCCTCTGTGTATTCCCCTACATTGATGACTGGCTGTAAAATTAAGATGCATATGTTCTGGACCAATTGCCAAAAAGACTGAAGAGATGGGCAGCTACAAAGGGTGTGCATTAGAGAAGCACCCAGGGCTCAGTACTGCAGGCAGAGGTCATGGGTCAAAACTCCCATAGATTTGAGCTTTCTGGTAGTGTGGTACCATCTGTGTAAGGTTTTATTTTGAATCAAATGACTATGAACATCTTTGCAGGTCTTTGGACTCGATAGTTGTTTGACCAAATGGGTATACTGGTCAATGAGCCAAAGTCAGTCCTTCCCCCTTACCACTGTAATCTGATTAGGCTGACATCAGTGTGTGTGGACCTAGTGCTGTGGAGAAAGTCAGATAAGCCAGATGCACTATGGACTCTGAACACTCTATACATTTGTCCATTTGTTGTAGCTGAGACAGAGACAGGGTGAGCCTGAAGCCAAGAGAGCTGACGAACCTGAGAGCTGAAGATGGGAGTAGCTGCCGGCCTCCTGAATGAGTTGATTGGAACAGAGCAGACTGGAGTGACTAACGGGAGTGAAGAGAGTGGCAGATTAGAGCTTGTTGTGCCCTTGCAGAAAAAAATCACCTTGCATTGGAACTCCCTCCTGAGGCAACTGATAAAGTACAATGTGAGTGTTGATTGGGGAGAGAGAGGGAGTGTAAGCATACAGAGCTGTAAGAGAGAGAGATAGAGAAGGAGCTGCAGGTTAGATTGCCAGTTCCTTTCCCCTGGTTGTCTGGCAGCCTGCCATTTGGTGGCCGGTGGGAGCATGGCCAAAGTGTGTGGTGTGGTTCCCCTTCCCCATGCTCACAGGTAACTGCCTGATAGCAAAATGTTATATCAAATTGTTAAAAGAATGAACTGGACATACAAGATTTTAAACATGAATTTGGTCCTTACTGGGCAACAGACTTCTTGATTAAAAACTTTGGATTTTTTTTATGTACTATTATAGCATCTGACTAAAATCACTGTGACTGAGAAACGTGACATGTGCTTTAGTTCTTGGACTGATAAGATTGTTGTACTACAAAAGGATTTGATAGTGGTTTAATATTATATTTTATGTCTTGTTTCTGATTTTATATTATATTATATTTAATCTAAATTTGATTATCCTTAAAGGTGACAGAAGCTGTACAGCCTAATCTAACACATGTATAATATAGTGGAATTTCTACAAGGTTTTAAGTGTGATCTTTACAAAACATTTAATATCTAAAGTGACTGAAGCTGTGTCCATTTTTATTCAAATCCCCACTTAAAGGTATAAATGGCAAGCCAAATTAAATAATTCA
This sequence comes from Neoceratodus forsteri, assembly GCA_016271365.2. NCBI lineage: Eukaryota > Metazoa > Chordata > Ceratodontiformes > Ceratodontidae > Neoceratodus > Neoceratodus forsteri. The sequence continues at coordinate 49,565,574 of JADMNL010000027.1, forward strand.
AGATGACCTAATTAAATAATTGATAACACTTTTATTGCTAGTGTGCACCAGAGGAACAAGAACACAGAGTGTTGTGGTGTTATGAGCTCACTTTTATATTTTAATTGACTGTGGAGTCAAGTTTGTCTTAATTTACAGTAAGCTACAGTGCTTAGCACTGGATATTACATACTACTACATGATTCTGCTGTTTCCCTAGCCATATTAGAAACCTCATAGGAACTAAATTTGAATTAAGTTACATTCACTAATATTAAGACTAAGACTCATTTCATTTTGGTTCTTTTATGGATTTTATAGCTTACTGAGTTATAACTAATAAGACATAGAGTTCTGGCATTTATATTTGAGTGCTCTAGTACTTTTTAGCACAGAAAGCGCACCAAGAATTTATCACTCAGTAGGTTCACTATTCTTGGTGAGTATGAAAACTTAATTAACTGGGTTAATTGGGTTAACTGGATTAACATTTATTTAATTTGAAGTCCTCTGCCACTTTTTTTTAATGGGGTCAATTTTTATTACCCCTTATTTATAGTTTATCTATAGCCTAGCAGCAAAGGTTCCATATAACTTTTGATTATCCCTCTTAATTTATGTTCCTACATCTTACATGAAGCTGGTTAATTTATCACCTATTTTTAGTGCTCCCTTTTGATGATTGTGATGACTGTGATTTACTATCAATGTTATTATACTTCCAACCTTACTAAACTCTAGAAAATACATTGGAATGATTTATATTAAAGTATTTTATAGAAACTTTAGCTTACAAACTATCTAAATCCACAATATCTGTAAGTCTTTTTATTATACAATTTCTGTGAAGCACTTTGTCTTTGTGGACAGCAATGTGGTTATAGTAAAATGAAGACCAGAAGAAAGAAATATAGCAAAGGGGAACAGAACATCATAGATTTAACCAAGGTAGAGCCCCTGGATGTGGAGAAACATAAAAAGGGAAGGAATAGGAGGAAAAACAAATGCATACAACAATCACCAATAAAGAATCTAGTGGAAACCAACAAAGTAGCTGTAACGTGCAAACATTAATTACAGAACATATGAAAAAAGTAACAAAGGTTAGTAAATCCTCAACTACTATTTCTGAGGAAATAGTGAATGTAATAAGTCAAAATTCCCTTGAATTAACATCCAGGTTGGGCTGGTAGGGAATTCCAAGTTTAGAAGAAAAGAAACAGGCTACAACATTAGCTGATTTGAAGTTAGGGAAAAATAGAAAAATCATTAAGTACCATAATTAGACCAAACAATAAACACAAATATCTGGTTTTGGATGTAGAAACTAATAATGGGGACAATGAGAATACCAACAAGATTCTAGAACTGTCCCAAAGTATAGCTGGGATGCAAGAAACTGTGCAACAACTTGAAGAACTAACATAAAGAGATTAAAAGACAGAAGAAAAAACTGTGAAACATATTACATATACACCATACATGGACCCAAACGTAACTGAAGTTCTATAAGAGTCACATATTGCTAGTGTAGCTATAACAGAACAACTAATTATATTATGAAGTGACATTAATCAGTTAAAGAAGAATGTTGCTCCTAATACAGCAAGGATGGAAGAGATTTTAACTATCCAGCAGGGTTCAAAACAAGACCAACTGGCTAATGATTTAAAGCAAAAACAATCTAAAAACTCAGATTCTTCCCGTATAAGTCCAGGGAACAAAAAATCAAATACATCTAATTCCAAGGAGATAACAGAAGCACAGGTTTCTAAAAATCAAAGAGTGATAGAAAGGGGCCCCTCCACTGAATTACCTTTGGCATCTACTAGCGGAACAGGTGGTGTTAAAAAAAATGAAATAAGAAAATAAAAAAGGGCAAAAGGGAAACAAAAAAATAAAAAAAAATAAAATGAACAAAACTGAGAATGTTGTAAATGAAGATAGGATAGGTCAAGCACAGAATAATATGACTACCTCAGATGAAACTATTGAGATAGTAACAAAAGAAGTTGCTCAATTAAAATATGACAAGCACTAGGGTTGGAAAAAATTGCTCTCCAGCAAATTATATAAAATAAAAAATGGGGAAGTGTGTATCCTATGAGAATTTAATGAGCACCCTCGGTGTGGGATGCTTTCATAAAAAAATTCCTTTCATAGGAAAGTTGTAACCAAAACAAGAACCAAAAGATTAATGAACCTGATAGATTACTTTTGGAAAGTGACAAGATGCTAATTAGTATAAAAGAACTAAAACTAGATTTGAATGAGAATAACGTAGTCTTAAGAATTTTAGGCCATCTGATATGTACTGAGATTTTAAATTTAGATGTTCATTTAGAGGATATAGATAATGCTAGGGGTATCATGATAGATGAGCAGAACCACATCCTAGAACTACTTTTTAAGCAGCCAACAGTAGCTCAATATGTATGGAGAAATTCATTCTTATTGGAAGAACTGGAAGTATGTATGCAAATACCTATCCCAATTCATGAAGTGATGGATCTTGGAATCAAGACAAAGGCTGAACTAGATGTATATTTAGGCCAACAGGAAATTTCACAACCTGATTAACAAACAATTTGAGACAGAAGTCTCTCCAAACATAACTTTGTCTATCTTTGGGATTTATTTTGTAGGGATTGATTCTAGAGCTAAATTAGGAGCAGTGATTACCCACTTACAGTAATAGGAAATGGGAGTAGAATTTTATGAGGATGACACAGTGCAGGTCCAGAGTGCCCATACATTTTGGGCCCAGGGTGATCAAATTGATTTAACTCTGGAAATAAAAATTTAGCAGCAAATATACTGGAAGCTAACCCCAAATTTCATAAATTTGGGGATTTTAATAGTGGACCTTGCAATCTTGTCTGACCTTAGATCTTTACAGGCTGAACAATTGAATACAGCACAACAAATCACTGATCTAGGGCACTAAGACCATTTAGTTGCATATAATGTGGATACACACAACAGATTTCAATTGTTGCAAGATGTTCAATAGTGACTGAAGATGGACAAAGAAAATACTGGGTGGAAACAACAAATGGAATGTCTGGACACAAGTACCATTTTATTTATGGAAAGAAATAAGGAGACAGACCTGGGAATCTTGTCATGGAATATTGCTGGGCTACAAAATAAATTTATAGATCCTGAATTTAAGGAATTTATAGAGGGGATGGATATAATATTGTTTCAGGAAATCTGGCATCATGATGAAAACACAGACAACATAATAATTAATGCATACAGCTTAATTCACACCCCAGCTATAAAACAAAAGAAATGGGTCGCTTTATGGGTGGATTGACTAGATATATATTAAAACAGATGATTCTTTAACTATTCTTGAACAGTCTGTCAAGTAAAATTACATTTTGGTTAAATTCAAAATTGAAAGTAAATATTTGATTCTAGTACATATTTACAACCCCTAGGATAAATTGCTAACAATTAAGATTGTACAAGATACAAAACTAAGGATGAAAACAAATATTCCAACTGATATTTTAATAATGGGGGACCTGAATATTAGATTTGGAAAAAAAAAGAATCTGGACTCAATACATACATTGAAACAGGGTTTGAATATATCAAACAGAGCCTCGAGGAACAGAAACAATATGGATATACATAAATAACTATAATATTTAATAAATACACTTCAACTAATAAAATTGAATGGAATGTTACCTTCAGATAGTTTAGGAAACACAACATGTACTAATGCAAAGGAGGCTACATTAATTGATTATGTCTTAGTATACATATATGATTTTCATAATTATAGTGATATGAAAGTTGTGTACAGCACAGAGAATGATCATTTTCCCCCTAGCAGTTTAAGAAAAAGTGAACTTAGAATGCCACTCTGAGGGAAAAAAGTACAGAAATTGTAAAAGAGAGAATCAGATGGGACCCAGAAAAGAACAATGACATGATGGAAATAAGTGAACAAATAGTTCAAACTCTAAATTTAAGCACTCAAAGTATTTGGGAACCTGAAGACATTTACAATCAGATCATGGAAACTTACCAGTCATGTGTAAAAGAGCAGATAAAAGAAAGGAACAAAGATAGTGCAAGCTATAAAGGTTGGCTCTATAAAAATTGCAGATTTGAAAAAAAGAAAGTAGCCAAATTAGTAAGGAAAACTAAAAAAATACCCCACTAGAACTAATATTAGTGAACTAAATTTGGCAAGAAGACAGTATAAGAAATATGTAAATAGATGCTAGGTACAACACCAGAGAGAGCTGTTGAACACAATGATAAAGGCTATAAAAGAAAGGAATAAAAGGAAATGTTGGTCTTTGGTAGCTAAAGGAACATGCAACTATAAAACTCGAATTGATACTTATATTGAACCAGAGACATGAGAAAAGCATTTTATTGATATTTTTCAAAAGACAAATATGCATATGGTGGAAGAGTTGGAACTAAATGAGAATTTTAAATGGTTTACAGAACAAGAGGTAAAAGAGGCAATATATAGAGAATAAAGGATGGTGGAGTGTGTGTTAAGAGAATTTAATGCACACCCAAGGTGTGGGATGCTACATAAACCACGAGGGCGAAGCCCGAGGGGTTTATGAAAGCATCCCACACCGAGGGTGCTCATTAAATTCTCATAGGATACACACTTCCCCATTTTTTATTTTATATAATTTGCTGAAGAGCAATTTTTTCCAACCCTAGTGCTGTGATCACACACTCACACACTCACACTCACACTCACACTCACACTCACTCCACAAAGACACACACACACACACACAGACAGACAGACACACACACACACACACACACACAGAGACACACACACTTTGAAAACAAGAAATCCCCATGGCAGCTTTACTGTAGTTCTCTGCACCAAATGCAGCAGCTTCCTCCCCCCCCCAGCTCCCACTCTAAATTAACCAGCTGAGCTGTGCAGCAGTCCCCAGTCCCTCTCCCTCTTGCCCCACATCACCTGCCAGCTCACTGTACTCTCAGATTGGGACAATATTTTTTTTTAAATGTAACGGCTAAAGCTGCGATTGCGATTACGCTAGTGCTTACCTGTAGTCAGACACAGACTGTCAGACACCAACGTGTGTGTCATGGAAAGCTACGCAAATGCAGGATCAACCAGATACTTTAAAAAATAAATGGTACTAGTTTAAGTAGGAGCAACAAAAGAAATAAAAGCGAGCGATTAGGTGTGATTTAGCAGTGGCGCTCTCGCTAACTAGAGTTACCGGGCCGCGCCATATTTTCAGAACTGTTTAGCCGCCCACACAGAAAATAGCAGCTAATGAGGGCGCCCTTTTGATAGATGGAGCGCGTGAATGCCGTAATAACCCACTGGTTATTACGGCAAATATCAACTCGGTGATCCAATTGAAAAAATTGATCACCAGAAATTATAATCATTTAAAAATAAGAAAACACCAGGACCAGATAAAATTCCCATTGATTTTTATAAGCTTACTATAGAATGGCGGTCTAGCATGCTTGCTAGCTTTTATAATAAGGCTGCAATCCATGCATTTGTCCCTGACTCGAGGCTTGGCAGCTTTATTATACCTATTTATAAAAAAGGCTGTCGAACAGATCTGTCTAATTATAGGTCAATTAGCCTTTTGGACACTATGGCTAAAATATATGCCAAACTATTATTAATTATACAATGTCTTAAAAAAGCATCCAATCTGATTGGCTGACTGGCACAATTTACCTGTTGTAAATCCTGGCATTACCAATGGGTAAAAGTGCCAGTCAGTCACATCAGTCCAGCAATTAATCTGACCCCAGAAAATATAAAAAAATTGTGCCATATTATTTATTAATAAAAGCCAACTGGAGCCACAAGGTATTCATAAGGGAGAAATTAGCAGGAACAGCAGGCTGGGGACAAGCAGCCAGAGAAGGCATTGTTGGTTATGAGGATCAGCCAGACGTAGGCTAGAGTGGGAAGGAAGAAGTCCTTGATGACACAGAATGGGGCAGTCACTGGGGGGGGTGGTCAGGACAGGCAGCGAGTACAAGGATGCATGTACAGGCTGAGACAGCTGTAGGAATTTGTCCTCAATTGGTCCAAGATAAAGTGCTTCCTTCTGTTAATCACAAGGCATAGGAAGTCCAAAACTGATGAAAAAGACTCAGAGGACTCAGAGAAAAGTCAAAGAAAGAGTAAAATAAACAAAAGTGGTAGTAGGCAAGGAGGGGAGATAGGAAGGGGAGAAGAGGGAGGCCAGAGATAGATTAGATTGGGGAGATAGGGTGGGAATGGGGAAAAGGGGTGGGGGAGATAGGGATGTTAGAAAAGCAGACTTATACAGGACAGTCACAGTGACTTCACGCTATCTCTCTTCTCGTGAGAATTCCTCAGTGGTTTTTCAGGGTGCAGTGGGTACAGCATTCTGAAGAGCTGAAGCATCTCATACAAGTGACTCCTCCACTCCACTCTGTGACCTGATGGTTGGACCACTCCAACCTAGAGACATGGGGCCTCATTCATGAATGGTGATGCAGGGTTTGCATCAAGCCCTGCATTAAACCCTGTTTTTGCCACAGCTGCACTGAACACTTCACTGCAAGATGCACCAGATTTATGAAACTCTGGTGCATTTGTGCCACTTTTCCAGATTTACTGCAACTTGCACCAAATATTTGGTGCAAGCCCCATAAAAAAAGTGCCTAAGGTTCCTGCAAGTTAGACCAGAAAAGGCTGGTCTAACTTGCAGCAATTGGCACATGGGATAGAGAATCTCGATCACCAGACAGGGAATGCCACAAGCCCCGTGCGCCATATGGTTGACACAACTGGTGCTTGAGGCATTCCTAGCACTTCTGTGAATTGGGCCCATGGTCCCCATGCCTCTGATCATCCCACCTCCTGATGATGACCACGGACACTTTGGATTTCAGTTGGGGTGCTCATCTGGGCCCCTTCAGAACTCAGGAACAACGGACTCCTCTGGATATGGTTCTGCACAGCAGCACTCTGAATATGAGGATTGTTTAGCATGGCCTACAGACCTTTACCACCCTCCTTTCAGGGAAGCAGCTGCTGATCTGTACAGACAATATTTTGGTGATGTAGTACATCGGCCAATGGGGTGGAGTACATTCGTATACTCTCTGAAGAGAGGTGACTAGAGTTTGGCACTGGGCTGTAGAATGAGACATATTCCTTTCTGTAGTGTTCCTACCTGGTACACTTAATTAACTGGCAGATTGCCTCACTCTGTTCCATGCAACGTGCCATAAATGGGAACTCTCAGACTCCCTCATGGATGACCTATTTGAAAAATGGGGTAGTCCAGACATGGACCTGTTTGAATCTCCATAAAACATAAAACTGCCACATTTGTGCATGCTCACTCCAGGGTCTGAAGGTCTATGGAGCAAAAGAAAACAAACACAGAGAAGCAGTTCTGAGGCATCAAGATGGTTCTTTGGCAATTGAGCAGAAGGAAGCCAAGCACAAAGAAGTAGTTCTGGGGCACAAGTACTAACAAGACAGCAGCAGGGACTCTAACCCCCCAAACTACTGTTACTGAAGCAGACAAAGTTCTTAATCAGACAACAGGCCCTCTCACGGCATCTTGCGCACCTCAAGTTCCAGGATTCCAATATTACTTCAGTGGATCAGTTCCAGTAGATGATGAAAATGGAGGGTGCAGTGGGTCAGTTCCAGTAGACAACGGAAATACACTAGACGGCCGCATGATGCTTGCCTTGGTACCTAGATAATATGAATCATTGTAGAAAATCCTTTTAAATGTTTATAGCTTTTGCCCCCAGGATGGCGGACTGTCTGATTTTGAAATAAGGCTTGTCCAAATGGCTGGCCAGTTGTATTATATTTTGTTACCAGAAGTGTGGTAAGTAGCTTCCTGGTCCTGTTCATGCTCATTTCACCTGTGTGGTGGCTACTTCAGGGGCTTGTTTCTAAAATGTGTCCGCTGTGGACATTTGTGTTGCTGACACTTGGAGTACTGTTCATACATTTACTAAACACTACAATCGACATCACCTCTCTCATAGACATGCTGGTTCTGGCCCTAATGTTCTGCAGAGCCTCCTTACTCACAATCATTAGGTATTTCCATCCTCCCTCTGTCCTTAGCATTGCTTGGGAATCATTCCACGATGTGGTTCAAGGGAGAAAGGGAGATCTCCTCAAAGAAAATAGTATAGGTACCTACCATAACAATAGAACTTTGAGAGAATCTTCTCCATTGAATCACAGCTCTCCCGTCCCCATTTTTGGGTGACAGGTGACAACACTGCCTACTCTCACAATGGCATATGTAGTCAGGTTGCCATATCCTTTTTGGTGTCCTTTAGATTGTCATATGTTCTTCTGTGTCCTTTGGTCCTGGTCACTTTGGACCGTACTGGTCTGATGATCATCTGAGCTTGTCTCCTGTGGGGAAGTGAGACATGCTAGGAACACCCACTTTATATTGGCGCTGATGGGGCACATTGATGTGGGCAGCCCCAGCCAGCAAAAAATATTTCCTGGTGGTCCTGATGCTGACAACACAGTTCCATGATGTGGCTCAATGGAGGAGAGTCTTGCGAAGATCTACTGTTTCAGTACGTAACTATTCTTTTGACTCCCACCACTACCACTCACTATGTGACCTTGACCAATAAATTTAACTTCACTGTGGTTATTCTCCCTTCTCTGTCCCTCTTGTTCACTGTTCTTAAGACTCTCTGAGCTTACCTAAACCTCCATTGTTCTCACTTTCTACTAATGTGCCCACCAACCTGCTGCAACAGTTTATGGCTTGTGAAGTACTTCAGGATCCAGTGTGTATGACACACACCTTATATAATCAAATTCCTTTCCTTCTAAGCTGGCCCGGTAGTACGGCAGTAGCTATATGTTTTGCTACACTGTATGCCAGAAACAGTCTCGGATCACTGGGGCTGGCCAGGGAGGATGGATGGAGCATCTTATGGACAGCTCTATTTCTTTGGGGAAGGGGGAACAGAGCATACTATTGCATGTTCACCAGCTAGCAGAAGCTGGGTGGTGAAGTAGAAAACACTAATAGTGTCCTGTGGGTAAGCACATGCATATGCATCATTAATTTCACATTGTAAAATGGCAAGAAAAAATCTAGAAATGTCATTGCCTGAGAGACATCATCTGACTGTGCAATGTCTGTAAACACATGGTTAGGTGCTGAATCTCATTCTCATCCCCAAAAACCCTACATAGAGCTATTTTATAAGTGTAATAAGCCCCTCCAGATTGTGTATCATAGGATTTTAATGCACTTCGTAGAGGTATAAGGACATTTGGCCTTTGGCCTTGTGCCTTACAACACCTCAGGGGCGTGCATTAAAATCCTATGATGCACACTCTGTTGAAGCTTATTACTTACTGAGCAGCACTCAGGGAGGAAGAAAATGAAGGAAAAAAAACCTCGGCTGGCAGGGGACAATAGCACCCTCACAGGCTGCACACCTGCCACATAGTGACCCTGGGCAAGTGGTGGTGGTACATTCTGGGGAAGGAAGGTAACTAGGCTAGGAGGTCATCAGAAAGGGGTTGGTTGAGGCAGCTCAGGGTAGAAAATGAAGGCTGGAAAAATATTCCATTCCTTCCTAATCCCTGGGTGACACTGCCTCCACCCTACCTTAAGGGGCTGTCTCATTTCAACATTTTCCCTACTTCAGGATAAATTAATAATTTTTTATAACCATTTAGAGCTGCCATGAAACTGAGCTCATTCAGCATAACTTGACAAGATACCCATGGGGTCATGTGGGCTTCTTAACTGAAGATAAAGACAAAAGTAAATTTCACCACAGTATCTGAAACTGTGGGGGAAATCTGAGCCTGCGTATGTCATATAGGGTTTGAATGCATTTTGTTGCTTGCAGTTTCTAAAGGTAATGACCATGCTCTTCATTGTCAGTACCATGACAGGAATCTGTTTAGAAATTATCAAACTTTCAAGCAGTCCTTAGATGCTTAGCAGTAATTACTAATCCATCCATCTGTCTGTCCATCTCCTGAGTTTTCTTGTTACCAGGAGCTGGCAACCAGGTGATGAACAATGCTTTCCAAGTCCTTGTATTCCTTCACCCAGTTTCTTGTCTGTCAAGGTGTCTTTTTATTCTTTTTTCATAATTTTATGTACAAATCTTTTCTCTCTTGCTTTCAATCTGGGCTCCCCACCCTCTGACTATGTGGCAGGCAGTCCTTAGAGCTCCGTCAGCTGCAGGAGCACTGACTCTCTTCTCCTCATATCCAAGGGCTGTCACACTATAATAACTCTTCCGAGTGCCAGGCAGAACCCAGGGTGTGGAGCATGGCATAAGGGGTACCCTCTGTGCCTAGGGGTACACTGACGGTGGCTACTCACCAGAGGCCTCCTCTGTACAGTCACTGCAAATATTTCAACTATGTACACTCTATCACTTTCATCTCTTTTTATACCGAAGTGTTTTTTTTTCAGATCTGTCCCACGGGTGTGGAAATAAATACTAAAGGCAATCAGACCTGTTGCCATGTTTACCTACATATTTAGTGTTACATAGAGGGAGCATGGTCCCATAACCCTCTCCTTGTTACCACTACTAAGGCAGGCTAGATTCTGATTTTGTGTATATCAGAACCTCAGGGCCCTTTTACAAAAGGTTATACCCTTTTAACATTGCTGTCATGGAGACCATGACTCTGGTTATTCTTAGAATTCATCAGTGGGTGAGGTTATACCCAAGGTTAGAACCTCTTTACTCTGCATTTTGAGTTTACCATAATCTTCCTTCTTGCCGTTCACTTTGAGTTTCACACATTTCACACTTAAAGTGACACCCTGGCATCAAGTCATTTGGTGTGCAGGAGGCAGCATCACTATGGGACTTCCACACAGAATACACTGATTTAGGACCACCCAAGCGTTGGGTACCTCACTCTTACCAGACCTACTCTTGCTGGATGATATGCTGTGCAGCAGCTCGGTGGCACCCACCACAGTCTGCCCTTTGGCAGCTCCTGGCAATCTTGCCAGGCCCAATGTCCAGTGCAGCTTCTCCGACTGATATCCCAGCATGGAATCCCTCAACATAAAAGTAGACTTATCTCCTAACTGCATTAGTAGCTCAAAATCTGGCACCAGAACTCTCACTGTTTTCAGCATCTTTTCTCTCTTCACAGGAGCAGGCCCAAAATTACCTCCCAAAAAGGGTAACACCCACATCAGTGAGATCCATGTGTGCTGCAAGACCACCAGGAACTTCCCATGAGGATAGCCCCTTAGGATACTCCGTCCTGGTGATCCCTTAAACTCCCACACAATTAATGGCAAGCTACACTAAATGGCCTCAGACTCCAAAATCCCCAGAGTCTTCACCACTGTACATGAGTATACCAGATGAACATACAATGAGTTCTGTTGTTCTCGCATACACTGGATCCACGGACAGCTGCTACAAATAAGGGTTGCCAGCCTCCTTAGATAACCTGGCAAATGAACTGATGCAGGGGTGCACCAGTGGCCACCTGAATCCTCCTATCACTCTGCCATCCTAACTTACATCTACCTGCACCCAACAACTGTCAGTCTCGCTCCACCCACTGACAGTCTTAGACGCCACCAATCGACAGGCTCCATGGTCTGGCATTCTAAGTAAACTAGCCCTCCTCCCCTACTGGCAGGAGAGGGTTGTTACATTTACATTGGTGGGGGCAAACTCAAAAAGGACACGAGGAAGTTCTTCCTAAAGAAAGTGAGTGGTGGATAAGTGGAATAGCCTATTTAATGTGGTGGTCAACACGGGCACCATTTCTGTGTTCTCAGCTGGCTGGGGTGGTTTCAAGGGGCTTATTAAAGGGAAGAAATGGGGTTGAGGTGAAAAGCACAGTAGTTTGAAGCTAGGGTTCCAGAGCAGTCTGAATGGACTGCGTATCTTTATCTGCTCATGTATTTCTAAGTTCATATGTTTCATTTATGTTACCACCCAGATCTGTCTACTTTTTGATTTTTTTCCCATCCTGGTCTTTCTTGTTTCCTCCATATTCCATTTCTTTCTCACAGGCTCTGTCATGTTTTTTTTTTCTCCAGGCTGTCTTGCCTTCTCATGTGGCCCAAATGTCCACTTCTACAATAGCAATTAAACATTTTCCTTTTAGCACTGCTAAAACTCCCCATGAGGTCTATCTTCCAAGTTTATCAGGCACCTTGTGCAATGTACAAGATAACAATATAATCCATTTAATGTAGCATCACACAGTTGTAGAGGATATAACAATGCCACTGTATTTGTGATTCCCAGTGCATTCTGGATAGTTCAGTTCACATTATCATAGGAAGGGGGGCTGGTGGACAGCATGCCCAACATTTTTCACTGGTATGCCATTAAAAAGGACACAAATTGTCTCCATTGTAACACCATGGCAGGTGGAACTGTTAATGTTGCCTCTCAAAGGCTTTTGTTTTCAACGGAGAAGCCGTTCATCAGACTTTATGTTTTACTTTTTGTTTATCCTTCTTGCACAGCCCAGGCCCCTATGCAACCCCCCCCAGCCAACACCCAGCCCTGTCGCCCCTCATTACTGCTGCTCGTCAATGTCTCTATGACTTACAGTGGCAGAGACTGGATGGGTACTCCTCTCGGCTTCTTTTTGTCATCAGGAGCGTGACAGAAGGCTGTGTAGGGTTCAAGCGGGCCAAAGGCCCTCCGTTCTATTGGTTTGATTTAAACGTCTTTTTATACAGGAAATAAACTTCAGCGTTAAAGACCTCTATTTTCAATAAGAATGCCCTGTTTCTCATTTAAACATGACAAGACAAACACTCAATTAAACATAACATTTAAACATTCAAAGTATCATTATTGTACAGTGCAAGACAAGTTCATTTGCAACAGTTTAGAGATAATAATAATAATAAAATTTATTTGATTAAGCACCTTTCAAAGTTTTCAAAGCGCTGTACATCAAGAAAAACACAAACATATTCAATACATACAATAAAACAGCTCTAAACAAATATTACAATACTACAGTATAAAGTTAAAACAAAGAAGAAAACACCTTCTCCCATAGAAAAGATACCCCAAAGGTCTTTGTTAGAGCTGATTGAAATTCTTTCACAGAATTTTTAACCTTTATATCAATAGGAATAGAGTTCCATGATTTAGCCAAGCTAGATTGTAGCATCATATCTCCAAATCTATTACAGACTTATGAACAAGAAATTATCATCTGATCTCTAAATACATATCTTGAATTAGTTTGGTCTCTCAACAATACCAAATATCATAGAGGATGTATAGTTTAGGAATATAACAATTTAAAACACCATGACCACCAGTTTAGTTGTCATTTATCTTCTGGGTTAAATCAATCCAAAGACTGGTAAACTAGACAATGATGTGTGCCAGATTTGCTAGAACTTGCATATCTAGTCAATCTATAATATGCTTGATCAGTTTTCTTTAATGCAATTTTAGGGGTTTCTTGTATACTAACCCTCCGTAGCCTAAAACTGGAACAAGCAGTTGCTGTGTTAACTTTAATTTAGCCTCTTTTCTGAGACTGTTTGAGATCCTTCTGAGAGCTCCCAATTTCTGATTTATTTTTTTTAAAGTCAGATTAATGTGCTCTACATATGATAGTTTCCTGTCCACAACAACACCCAGGTATCTGTAACTTTCTGTGTTTTCTAGTTCTTTTCCATTTAAAAATGTAATACTGTATCTAATTTTTTTCCATTTATTCCTTTAGTTCTATTTTGAAAATATATGCATTGAGTTTTCTTCATATTCATTAACAGCCCAGATTCCTGGCACCATTTTTCCATTTCATGCAAATCTTTCTGGAGCCTATGTTCTAGCATTCCTCGGCTGTCAGCGGATGCTACCAGAATGGTGTTGTCCACATACAGTCGTATCTCACTTTCTTTTATTACTTCTGGCAATTTATTTACAAACACATTAAAAAGTATTGGCCCTAAAACTGAACCCTGAGGGACCCCCCCTTTTTGTTTCCCTCAGGGGCGAGTTCACTGTTCCTAATGATACACACACTGCTTACTATTTAGTAGATAAGACTTAAGCCATGCCAATAATTCTTGATGTACTCCCATTTCTTGTAATCTGTGCAATAATAATTTATAGTCTACCATATCAAATGCTTTGCTGAGATCCACAAACATGGCCACAGTTTTTTCCTTCCCTATTCAAGGGCCTTGTCTGTGGATGTCCCTGATCTAAATCCATGCTGGGTATTTGTAAGTAACTCAAGTTGCTCTAAGTATTGAGATAACTGTCTATGGACAAGCTTTTCCAGCGTTTTGGATGCTATAGGTAACAAGGTTATTGGCCTATAGTTTTTTGGACTTAAGGAATCTCCACCTTTAAATATGGGGACTATTTTCCCCAGTTTCCAAGAGTCTGGAAATATGGTGGTACACAAACTTTCATTAAACAGATATGTCACAATTGGTGCCAGTTCCTCTGCTGCTAGTTTTAAGAATCATGGTTCAATTCCCTCTATTCCTCCCGCTTTATCTATCTTTAAGCTTTTTAACTCCTTTGTAATTTCTTTTACAGTTACTGTTCTGGATCTGAACCATTTCTTATTTTCTGTTTCTATATTCTTTGAGTTTTGTGCAATGTCCTGTATTGAAATTGTATCTGTATTATTTGTTTTGGGATCAGTTAGTCCCAGATCCAGTAATTCCATAAAATATTTATTTAACATGTCAGACACCTGGTTTGGGTCCTCTATGATTTCCTTTACTTTAATTAAGTTAATCAAAGTTCTGTTGTTTACTGGATTTTGTAATTGCTTTATATGATGCCAAAATGTTTTGAGTTCCTTTGCTGTGCTGAGGTTTCCTTACCCTGTTTCACTCAGCCTCTGGACATCTCAGCTGAGGTACATGTGCATATGAAGGTTTCTGTCTCACTGATATCAGGTGATTTCCTCATTCCTTTGGTTTCTTCCACTTGCTCTGCCACCAGAGGCTTTGGGTAGTGTGTGTGTGTGTGTGTGTGTTTGTGTGTGCACACAAGCATCAGGGAGTTACCGCACCTTTAAGACTCCCTTGCACACACACATCCAAAAGCTTCAATTGCCACCAAAGGAGTGATGCATAATTGCTACTGACATGACTGAGATTAACCCAGTCGTTACACTGATCAAACCAGACTTGTGCCCATAATAATCAGTATTTTCAGAATATTATGAAAAATAGGTTATTCATTACATGGGAAGAAAAACAAAATAAGTGGTGCTATTTAGTACTCTTTGGCATTTTGCTCTTTGGCAGGACTTCAAGATCTCCTGAGACTTCCAGTCCAATCAGAGGCCTCTTTGGAAGCTCACTGAAGGTAGGTCATGTGACCCAGCACTCACAGAAGCTTCAGGCAGGAGAGACACATGACTTGAGCTGCTGCAGAGGAAGAATTTATTTCCATCCACTTGTTAAAACTAGATAAAAATTTGAAATCTTTACATGTTTTGTTCCCTCTCTAAATCCTGAGCTAGACAGGATCAATATTTTACACTGTAGGGTGAACATTAGGCTTTCAAGAAAGGGAAAATAGAAGGGCTGTTCAGTGTTTGCTGAGAGAAAAGCATGTCCCACTAGAACACACACATAGGCTGTGTGTGTGTGCACTGTACTAAATCCAAACAAGATTTAAAGTTGCAGTGTACTGTTTTTTAAAGACCAACAGCTTAAATGGGACATGAAAGTAATAACAGAGGTAAATACACATGTTTTGAATGATCCATATGTCAAAATATTAAAAAAAAACAGTAATATTGTGTCATGTGGACTGATGTGGAAACTTTGTAAAAGAGCCTCAGCTCAAAGGTACTTTGTAATCTTAGACTCAAATAAATAAAATAAAAAACAAATAAATAAAATGTCCTTATTTTTGTTCTTTTTTACTGTTTTACCTTGCCCATGCTGATTTGCCATTCCTTGGTGTTCTGCTTATGCTCGAGCTGGTTGTTTTGATGTGTCATCATCTGATGATGTCATTGTTTGAGTGGACTTTATGCACCAGTGATTCTCTACATTACGAGTGAGTCTTCAGTACACATCAACTTTAGAGTGACAGAGATGGATAGTGGATGAGAGACAGACTAACTTTCTTTAGTTGCTGACACAGTCTCTTCATCCATGGCTCCACCACACCTAACATAACGTATTCTAACCATCAGAGAGCAGCAGTTAGAGAGAGAGAGAGAGAGTGAGCATGTACAGGAGAGCTTACAAAATAATACAGTTGCTGCTGTCTCTGACATGCATGGGCATCCGCAGAATAAATGAAGTTGAAACCATTTTTTAAAGCAGCAGCATTTACTTACAATCATCATTTTTTTTTATCAGAATGTATTTCTGACATCATTAGATTCTTCTTCAGTGTATTTTCTCTCATATATTATGATACAGTGAATAACACAGAAGCTTACCAACATATTTATTTATTTTTCATGGAGGGCATGGCACGGGAGGTGAAACTTTAAAAAAAAAACTTCAACCTTCACTCTCTTCATTTAGGAATGAAATGAAAAAAAATGGGTATATTGAGTTTTGACAGAACATTATTGCCAAAAAAAAAAAACCCACGGTGACTAAATAGCAATTACTGCAGTTTTAAAAGACAGGCGTATAGTTCATGTTCGCTGCTTATTTGAACAATTATTTCCAGATGATCATTGAATTATTTCCACATACTGTGTATAAAAATAAAAATAAACTTTTCTTATGGCCTTTAGTTAAAACGCCATTCTTGTGAATTAATATGAACAGAACTGTTTAAACCAAGTAAAGGGGTTGATTAGTGCCTTGCATAGCAGCAAAATGCGTGTTACATACGCTCGATTGTCTATATAATAACCTTGTCTTTGCCTTCTTAAATCATGCATACAGTTTAGAGGAACAAAGAACAACACTGGACCTTCCAGTTACTACTACCCAAGTATTCAGTGGGAAATATCCTGACTCTTCTATACCCCTTTGGCAATGCATCACAGCTGAGCCTGTTAAAATTAAACAAACAAACAACTAAATAAATAAAAAAGTTTGAAGCAAACAAGACTGATTTAGGCACTTTTACTGTGGTGCACTGATGCATTCTTTCATTCTTTCAGCCCCCCCCCCCACCAACAAGGCTATTCCTGTAAAGAACCCCAACAGGTTTCATGCAACTAGTGCCTGACCTGGCCCCCCCCCACGACCTGACAACTGTTAGAACACCAGTATGCGAGGTGCATAGTAAACGTTTTATACTGCCTGCAGTGGTGCTTATATTTGTTTGTTAATCCTGTTGTTGTTTTCCTGAGAGCACAATAAACTGGGACACTATTTGTGATGGAGCTGGTTTTGTCCATCATGGAAGTGCCGGAACACGAGCGAGGTTCATGCAGACAAACACGCTGAACAGATATGAAGTCAAACATCAAGTAGATTGAATATCGTGAATTCTTATAATGATTAAATCCAAGTGCCCAAACAAAATTACATCCAGCTTGCTACTACTCAGACTGCCCCAACATCCAGCTGGCTATGACTCAGACTACAGTCATTTCATTTGGGTACCTGGATTTATTCATAAAAGCATTCACAAATTCAATCTACTTGGTGTCTGT
Source organism: Neoceratodus forsteri (assembly GCA_016271365.2). Lineage (NCBI taxonomy): Eukaryota > Metazoa > Chordata > Ceratodontiformes > Ceratodontidae > Neoceratodus > Neoceratodus forsteri. The sequence continues at coordinate 49,583,188 of JADMNL010000027.1, forward strand.
TTCGTTATGGTGGAGTATAGCATTCTTAGTGTGGATCTACACTGAATAGCTAACCGACAAGCCAACCAGGGAACAAAGAAGTAATTTCCTTTACTTTACACATTCATTTATGTACACAGTATAGTACTGTATATTTCTGACTGTCATCTAAACTAAAAGTGGCTCTGTGGGCAAATAATAAGTGGTGTGCAGTTAGGTGAGGGAGGCAGGGAAGTGCCAAGACATGCAAGTGATCTGGTACCAAGTCTTGGAAAAGAAAAAAAAAACTTGTGGACACTGCTCTTTATTCACTCGCCTCCAAGAGGCTGTCTGCTGCGATCAAGTGAATGAGCGCTCAGTGCGTGGACCATAAACAAGCACGTCATAAGAAAAACGGCACACTCAGTTTTCTTATTTAAAAATTGGAAAGCAAGATTAATCAACTTCAGTGTCAGGCATATTGACACAATTAAATTACAAATTAAAAAAATTAGAATAAATCACATGCTGTTGTTTGTTACTTGTAACTACACTCATGTTTTAGTAATAAAGGCAGAACATATTTGATGGTTCAAAATTCATGTTTTATTTCCTGTCCTCTTTAAGGGAGTAAGGAAGGTCTTGTAAGGGTTTATTTTGATTAGAAATTTAAGGTTTTTGTAACTTAGTTGTTGTCTGAAACAAAGAACAAGGCGCGTAGTCTAACTGAAGTGCACTTAACTTTTAGGGACCCTCTTTCTATTGTTGTTTATGGCTTGGCTTTGCAAAAATTTTTTTTTTTTCTGAGAAGGCTTGACTATAGTGAGTGAGATTTGTCAGCTCAGCATTGCTGCAGTGCCTTGAGTGACTTGATTTTCAAATTTAATATCAGAAATCTTCCTGTGAGGAATCCAGGCTTGGGTTCCTCCACAGCCACTTAAACAAGTGTCAGTGGACTATAGCTGCTGCTGCTAGAGTGGAACTAGTCGTCTGACATCCGCTAGTTCAGTTCACTGCATTTCTGTTCTGTGTGTGTGCATGGCTCTGCACTCAAGACATTTTTCTAAGTTTGTGGCTGTCTGCCCAAGTGAGTGAGATTTGTCAGCTCAGCATTGCTGCAGTGGCTTGAATAACTATATTTCATAATATAATTTAAATGTAATACATCTTCCTGTTAGGCAAACAGCCATGGCAGACAGAGAACGTAATTACAAGAAAATGTAGTTGGTCCAGCAGCCCCAGCAAAGCTGCAGCAGATGTAGAGCAGCAAGGAACAGGAGAGGGTGAGTATACTGTAGAGTGATGGTCAGATGGTATTCGACATAGAAGATTACCCCATTAAAATCTGAAGTCTCCCCAGTGCCAGTATGGCATTGGCTGATACCAGGGGAAAAAAAGTAAAAGTACCATTCAAAGTACTAGTAGTGCTGCTAGGAAGACATTGTCATTAACTATCATTGATACTACCTATGTGAATGTGTTTTCTTCTTCCCTTCCCATCCACCAGTACGAGGACATCCTCCTTAATAACCACCAGTGCTCTGATCTACCACCCATCCACTGTGACTACTAGTATCCCCACTTTTACTGTAACAGTAGCCATGCTAGCTACTCCTGCCACTGTAACCATGGTGACAGTAAGTACTGCTAAAGTGACACCATCCACTACTACCACTGTGACCACAACCAGTTGCACAACTATTTCCAGTACTGTATCATCTCCTACAGTGAAACCTCTTGTTTCTTGGCCTGTCTCTTGTACTGTAGAAGTTTCAGTGCAGATGAGGAAGAGGCATACTCATCTAGGTCTGAGTACTTTCCACCAGGAGAGTTGCCCACTAACTCATCATCTCAGGAGGCTAACTTAAGCAGCTTTGATGATGAGGCAGCATGTGAGGAGTACCTTGAGAGCTGTAAAGCAAGAAAGTTGGGCAGCCAAAAACTTTAACCTCTTGAAGTGGCAGGAGAAAGATCCCAGCCTGAACAGTCAAGTAGAGCAGGTGCAGGGGCACCAGCAGTGCTGGGGGAATCCACAGATGAAGGTACAAACAGGAAAGGCTAGTGGGGACCAAAACAGTGGTGGTGGTAGTGGTGACTCTAGCTGCATGAGTGGTATCAGGAGCAGTAAAAGCATGGTGTGGTTGCATTTCACATTACTAAAGAAGATAACAGAAAGGCATTGTGCACACTGTGCAGTACAACTATCAGCAGGGGGAATCTCTGGCAGATTTAACAAACACCTCCTTCACGAACCACCTAAAAGTGAAACATACCCAGGTTTTTAAAGCGTCATGGTCTGTGCCTGTGGTTCCACTAGTCCCATCTCTTGCTGGTGATGATGCAGGTAGCGATGCTGGTGGTCCTGGCAATGCCACAGAATGTTACACCTCTGGACAAAAGGCTGCTGTGCCTACTGCTGCAACCACTCCTCCCTGAACACCAAAGAGTACTCCATGCATCTCCAGCACTCCTGCCAGGCACCAGTCCCCTACTATTTACACACCGGAACATCCACCTAACTGCGATCAGTGCCAATAGTGGAAGCGTTCCGGGCCAGAACTAAAATAGCAGTCATTCCATCTAACAGCTCAGCATATCACATCACATAGCTCATAGGTTAAATGATGGCATCGGATCTGCTGCCCTTCTCATTTGTGGAAGAAATTGGCTTTCACAGAATGCTGCAGCATTTGCAACCACAGTATCAGTTCCCAATGTTTCACATTTTCACGGACTGTAGTGCCAAAGACATATGAGGGTGTCAGAATGGCAATTGCCATACTACTCTTTTTTAATTTTGCTTTAAAGATTTTATTGAGTTATTAAAGGTAACAATACAATAAAATTAATTAAAATAACAGTAAATAGAACAGCAGTATAACGTCAATACAACCATTATACAGTTAAGTTTTAAAGTGGGTATCTCACCAAAACAAGTCAAGAAATTAGCATCAAAGTGATCACATTAATAAAGTGAGATATATATGTAAAATCAGCATTGATGTAATTATATTTAAACAGTCTAGCAATAGAAAAAACATCTTCCAAATGTTTCTAACAAATAAGGATACGCATAATCACTGAACTGATAGAGGGGAGGTACACCTTATGCTTTGCTTAAAGAAGTTAGAAATGGCGTCCAGATTTTTTTCAAATAATTCTCTTTTCCCAATGGTTTGTAGGGCTAGCCTCTCATTATTAATCATTTCACTCATTTTATTGCTCCAGTCTTTAAGCTCATGAGTAAAGGGAGATTTCCAATAAGAAAGAAAAAGCCTTTTCAGCGTCATAACCACAGACCACACACCAGACTTTTGAAGTTTGTTCAGATGTTCTGGATATTCCTCTATCCCCAAAATAAGAAATTTTGGGTAAGTGGAAATCTTAGGTTAAATGCAGATTTACAAAAATTGTTACATCAGCCCATAGTTCTCTAACAGAGGGACAGGACCAAAGCATATGCAGTAGATCCGCATCATCTCTCTGACATCTCCAGCACCTACCATCGGCTTGGAAACCCTTGGACACTAATCTTTTCGGAGAATAACAATAATAGTGTAAGATTTTATACTGAATTGTCCTTCCTTGGACTTCTCTATAACTGTTGTAGGCATTATTCCATGCTGAGTCCCATTCCGAGTCCATTATTTCTTCCTTTATTTCTTCTTCCCATTTTGATTTGGCTGGAGCAGTCAGAAGGGTGTGATCTAGAGTATTCATCAGGAATTTATAGGTTAGACTTGTTCCTTTTTCAAGATTTGCCACCTTAACCACTGAATCCCATTCATTTTCCCCATTCCAATGTAGATGTGGGCCTAGTACAGAGTCTTGGAGAGCTTTCCTTAACTGTAAGTAATTTACAAACTGAAATTTGGGTAGGTATCTTAAATTTGGATCTGAGAAATTCAAATGAAAGTAACTCTCCCTGTGCCCCTAACAAATCCTGTAGGTTTGTTATGTCCAACTTACTCCAAAGTCAGTGAAGTGATTCCTATTATAGAGAAGATTATCATTACCCCATATCGGCATCAGTAGAGTGGGAAGTTTCTCAAACTGCAATATGCACTGGACTTTTTTTACTATCCAGATGGATGTGGAAATAAACTGGTTGTTAATGAGAGTAGTCAGTAGAGGAACAAACAGATAATCTGAGGGCTTACAGGGAACCATTAGCTGTTTCTCAGCCTTAAACTACAAGGGGTATTCTTCTCTTACCTTGGAGTCTAAATAATATATACCTTGCTTCAGTTTAAAGGCCAGATAATACTTTATTCAGTTTGGTAGCCCAAAGCCCCCTACAGTTCTATGCACCCTAAATTTCCCTAAAGATAATCTGGGAGGAGAGGTGCCCCAAAGGAAAGTTCTAGTTATTTTGTTAGGCGTATCAAAACCAAATTACCTTATCTTGATTGGTAGATTCTGGAAAAAGTAGAATAGCTTAGGTGCCATTATCATTTTTAACAAGTTAATTTTACCCCGCAAGGATGAATTCAGATTCTGCCACTTTTGAAGGTCAGCTTCAATCCCCTTTACTAATGGCATCAAGTTCAGATTCACTAGCCTTGAACTATCTCTAGTAAGTTTAATACCTTCATATGTTTAACACTCTGTGCACCTAAGCTCTGTCCGGAATATTCCTGTACTGTCTCCTGGCTTAAGGTAGGAGTTTATGGAAATAATTTGTGTCTTGTTCCAAAGCAGCATAAGACCCGAGAAGGAGGAAAAATCATAGAAGATTTTGCCCAGCTACATTATTGATGCCCTTGGGTACGAGAGTGTGACAAGCAAATCATCAGCAGAGGCAAAAATCTTATTTACAATATTACCTGTCTTAACTCCTTTCACTTCCTAACATTCTGTGATTTTCCTGATAAGGGGTTTAATTGCCAAAATAAAGAGGTATGGGGAGAGATGACACCCCTGTCTTGACCTTTTACCTAAAGGGAAATGATTGGAGACATATCCATTTGTAATAATCATAGCAGTAGTTTTTTTTATAAAGAGTATTAATACAAGAGATAAAGGATTCTCCCAGCTGGAATTTAGACAAGGCCTGAAACAGGTAGTCCCAGTTTAAGGAGTCAAATGCTTTACTAAAGTCAAAGACTAAAACTGATGCTGGCTTGGACATTTTGTTTTCCTTCCATATAGTGTTTAGTGACCTACGAACCACTGCAGTGCTTCAGAGCACTGGCATTAGGGCGCCAAGTCATTTGGGCACAAAATCAAAATTCGCTACTCCCTCCCTGAGGTCCACTTCTCTGGAGTTGGAATCTATAGTTAGGGGTGGTATGGGAGCCCCACAAAACAGTGGCTGGTGACATTGCTGACTGGTGCCCTAATGACTCAGTGCCCTAATGCTAGCACGTTCCGAGGGTGGAACCCCTACAAACATTATCAGAACCATTTCTGTCTGGAATAAAACCAACTTATTCATCTCCTATAAGTTTGGTAATAAGAGGTTTAAGTCAAAAGGCCAAAATTTGAGTGAGATTCTTATAGTCCACATTAAGTAGTGAAATGGGTCTATAGCTATTGCATTATAAGGGATCTTTGCTATCCTTTAGGATCAAAGTTACATATGCCTGATATAATATATCAGGTAAAGACCCTGATGAAAGGGAGTAAGTAAGAGTGTTAAATAGGTAGAGTTTAACCTTGGGGCTTATTGCCTTATAGAATTCTTCTGGAAGTCCATCTGGGAGTGGCGTTTTATTGGGGTGAAGGCCATGAATGATCCCATTCAGTTCCTCAAGAGAGATAGGAGAGCTTAGTGTACTCTTACCTATCTCATCTAGCTCTGGGGTTGTTACTGATTCAAAAAAACTCTGTTGATCTAAAGAATCCCGTGAGACCGTGTTTGAACACAGTGTTCTAAAAAAGGACTCAAATTCTAGACTAATCTTTTTGTTAGAAACTTAAGTGGTACCAGCTTTGTTGGTAATACCAGCTATTACATTCTGTCCTGCTTTTTTCTGGAGCCTGTGAGCCAACGGCTTTCCAGCTTTCTCCCCAGCTTCCCAGAAAGTCTGTTTAGTCCTATATAGTGAGTATTCTGCCTTAGCAGAATACATTCTATTTATTCCACATATAAATTTGATGATGTTGCTAAGTAAACTCCCCTTTCTGCCAGGCCTTTTTTAGAATCCTTTTCCAGTTCAAGAAGGTTTTTTTTTTCCTTTTGTATCAGATCCTTATTTACTTCCTTTTTTGTTTGATGAGAAGATGATAATTCTTCTTATGAATGATTTAAAGGCATGCCATAGACACTTTGTAGACATTTCCTCATTATCCTTTAGAGTGAAGAATTCATCACCTTCTTGATTAATCCAAGTTATGAAATTAGGATCAGGTAACAGGGAAACTTTCATCCTCCAGTGGAAGCAGTTACTTTTAAACCCCTCAGCAACATGGGTTTAGGAAGGATCATAGTATTTCCACTGCTCTGCTCTCATATACAGACTTTATCCACAAAGTCCTTGACTGCGGCCACCTTGTAGGGTCTGTCTATATAGACCTTACAAAGACCATTGATAAGGTCAATCATTCCTTACTGCTCCTGACCCTACCTTCTCTAGGACTCTCTAATGATGTTACCACCTGGTTCAGAAGTTACCTAGGCAGCAGATCCCAGTGTGTAAAAATCTCCGACTCACTCTCTACGAGCCAATTAGTGCAATTCGGTGTTCCTCAGGGATCAATTCTGGGCCCCCTCTTATTTAGTCTCTACCTCAATACCTTCCCCGTAGTCTGCCCTAACATTCTGCAGATGATGCTGTGATTTACTCTAGCCAGCCTGACCCTGCATCCCTTACCTATGACCTGCAACAGTGCTTTGCCTCCATTGAAACATGGTTCTCTGAACAGAGATTAATCATGAACTATAAAAAGACCAAATCCATGGTCTTTGCCAGACTGCATAATAAGTTTAAAGCAGCCCGGCTAACCATCACCAACAACACTGGCTCACCACTTGAACAGGCAGCTAGTTTTAAGTACCTGGGCATTACCCTGGACAGCATGCTCTCCTACCAGGAACACATCTTAAACATCTCTAAAACTGCTAATATTAGACTAGGCCTTCTCTATAGACATCGGCACTGTATGACCCAAGGAGCTCTACATCTTGCTGTGACCAGCTCCATCTTGTCTATCATTAACTATGGCTTTGTTTTCTATGGCTCTGCCTCTGCCACTGCCCTCAGAAGGATTGGTATCACCCTTAAAGCTTACAGGCTACTTACTTGTGTTAGCCATGACACCTGTGACCTTTATGCACAAGCAAACTGGCTGAACCTCCAAAATAGAATCTCTTACTGCACCTGCCTTGTGGCCAAAAAGATCTCCTTAGGGCTAGCCCTTCCCTCTATTTGGGGACTCCTTATGAATGCCCCTGTAAATTTGCACTGCACAAGAGGCGCCCCTAACCAAGCCTTCCAGGTACCATTATGCTGGACTTCCCAAGGCAAAGAACTTTTATGTATAGAGCCCCTAGCTGGTTTAACAACCTCCCTGTACATATCCAATCCACTCCTAACATAGGACCTTTCAAAAACGGTCTTCTCCAACACCTATACAACCTCAGCAGCTGTGACTGCCACGCTTAATGTTAATGTTCTGTGGTTAGAATCTTCCCATCTGTTTGTTGATAATGCCCTATGGGCTGCTATTCTGCATAGAAACATAGACTTTGATGGCAGATAAGGACCGCTAGGCCCATCTAGTCTGCCCATTTCCCTACCTACAGGATAGGCCGCAGATCCTAGTTAACCAACAGCCTATTTCTTCCTACCCCCCACAAGAATTGCCTTATGTCTGTCCCATGCATTCTTAAATTCTCCCACAGTTTTAGACCCATAACCTCCTTCAGGAAGGCTGTTCCATGCATCCACTACCCTCTCTGTGAAATAATACCTCACATTGCCCTGAACCGCCCTCCTTCTATCTTTAAATTGTGTCCTCTTGTTCTTGCAAGTCTCTTTTCTGAAAGATGCTACCCTCTTGGACTTTGTTGATTCCACTGAGGTACTTAAAAGTTTCTATCATGTCCCTCTCCCTTCTTTCCCTAAGGGTATACATATTAAGCTCCTTTAGTCTCTCCTCATACGGCTTCTCTTGCAGACCCTGCACCATTTTAGTTGCCCTCCTCTGGCCTGCCTCTATCCTGTCTATGTCCTTGCGGAGATGGGGTCTCCAGAACTGGACACAGTACTCCAGATGGGGTCTCACCAACTGTCTGTACAGAGGATAACAACTTCCTGTTTTCTGCTGATGATGCCTCCCTATACATCCCAGTATACCCCCAGCCCTCCCTACTGCCTTCTCACATTGCTTGCTAACCTTAAGGTCATCTGATATGATTACCCCAGGTCCCTTTCATTTTTGTTGTTGTTACTACCTCCCACCCATTGTGTATTCTTCCCTGGTTCTTGTTTCCAGGTGCATTATTTTGCACTTCTTTGCATTGAATCCTAGCTGCCATACTTCTGACCATTCCTCCAACCTTGTCAAGTCCCTTTTCATCCTTTCCATGCCTCCTTGTGTTATCAACCCTGTTGCAGATCTTTGTGTCATCTGCAAAGGCATACTTTCCTTCCAGTCCCTCTGCAATGTCACTGATGAAGACATTAAAAGGACTGGACCCAATACGGAACCCTCAGGTACCCCACTAGTAACCCCCTTCGTCAGAGTGGACTCCATTTACAATTACCTTCTGTGTCCTGTTGTCCAGCCAATGTTTTACCCAGGCTTACCACCCTGGGTCCCACTCCCAGGCTGGTTAATTTGACTATTAATCTTTGTGTGGGACTGTGTCAAATGCCTTGCTAAAGTCTAGGTAGGCCATGTCCACAGCCTCTCCCTGGTCTACTACTTTGGTCACCCAGTCAAAGAAATCTAGATTCGTCTGACATGACCTTCCGCTGTGAACCCATGCTGTCTTGGGTCCTGTGCTCCACTGGCCTCTAGGTACTCCACTTATTCTTTCCTTCAGAAGTGACTCCATCACTTTCCCTCACAGAGGTCAGACTGACAGGTCTGTAGTTTCCTGCCTCTGTCTTGGACCCACTTTTGTGAAGGGGAATCACATTCGCCTTCCTCCAGTCCTCGGTACCACACCATCCTCCCATGATTTATTAAAGAGTAGCCAGTGGTTTCACTAGTTCCTCCTTAATTCTTTTAGAATTCTGGTGAATTCCATCAGGACCCATTGCTTTGTCCACCTTCAGTTTTAGAGTTCTTGCAGAACCCTTTCTTCTGTGAAAGGACTGGGATCGACCCCCTATCAAGAGTGCTTCTGTTAATTGGATTAGGCACTTCTCCCTCCTCTTTTGTGAATACTGAGCAGAAATATTCGTTCAGCATTCCTGCTTTTTCACTGTCCCCCTCTGCCCACCCACCGTTCATTCTATTCAGCCTCACTATCCCTCCCTTTGTCTTTCTACGCTCGCTGATGTACCTATAAAAGGTTTTATCCCCCTTCTTAACTGAGTTGGCTATCTTTTCCTCAGTTTGGGCCTTTGCTATTCTGACTTCCCTCCCTGCTTCCTTCTGTCTTAACTGGTACAGCTCTCTGTCCTGCTCCTTCTGTGTTTTCTTATACTTCCGGAATGCTATCTTTTTCTTCCTGACTTTCACAGCCACCTCTTTTGAGAACCATAGTGGCTTTTTCTTTCGTTTTGATTTGTTTATTTGCTTCACACAAAGGTTTGTTGACTCTGTGCTGGCAGTTTTGATAATTCCCCATTGTTGCTCCACACCTCCTTCTAGCCTGTTTGCTAGTGCTTTTCTGAGGCACTCTCCCATCTTGCCAAAGTCAGCCCTCCTAAAGTCCAGCACCGCTTTGTATGGCTTGACTCTGTAGCTGAGTTTAATGTGAACCACACTGTTTGATGGTCACTTGTCCCCAGATGGCAACCCACTTCTAGATCTGAGATCCTCTCACTGCCCCCGTTTGAGAGTACGAGGTCTAAAATTGCTCCCTCACGAGTGGGTTCCAAAACTAGCTGTCTAATGCCTGCCACCTGTAGGGCATCAAGAATGGCCCTGCTCTTGGATGTGGCTGCAGCAAATGTGCTCCAGTTAACATCTGGCATATTCAGGTCTCCCATCAACAGTATCTCCCCTTTCTCTGCCATTCTAAGAATGCCTTCTATCATATCCTTGTCCATTCCTTCCCCCTGACATGGGGGTCTGTACACAACCCCTGTGTGGATTGTGGTGCCCTTTCCAGTCTCCAAGGTGACCCACAGTGCCTCCTCTCCTCCCTGTTTACTCTTTTGTTCAGTTGCTTTTATCCCTTCCTTTACATAGAGAGCTACTCCTCCCCCTCTTCTCCCCTGCCTGTCTCTCCTGTAGGTTATGTACCCTGGTATGTTAACATCCCAGTCATGGTTCTCTGTGTACCATGTTTCTGTGACTGCTACGATATCCAGGCATCCCTCTTCCATTAAGGCCATCAGCTCAGGGAGCTTGTTGCCCAGACTACGGGCATTGGTACTCATTACCCTCCATTTTCTGATGGCCTTACTCCCTTTTGCCCCATCTCTGTCCTTCTTGCCTTTGTCACTTTCTCCATTTACCCCTGCTCTTCTCCCTATCGACACTTCTATGTTGGTGTTTGCCGCACTTACTACCGTGATTATTTGGGGGGGCTAGGATGTTCCTGCTCCTTTCCAGTGCCTCCCCCTTGGCTAGTTTAAAAGCTTGCCAATGAAGCATTTAAACCTATCACCTAGGATCCTGGTTCCCCTCCTGGACAGATGCAGCCCATCATGCCAGTATAGGCTTGCATCACTCCAGGTGGACCCCCAGTCCCCAATGAAGCCAAATCCCTGAGCTCCACACCAGTTTTTCAACCACTGATTGAATCCCATGGTGCGGAACACCCTAGCCTCTCCTATGCCATAGATGGGTAGCACCTCCAAGAAGGTTACCGTGCGTGCTACGTGACTAAGGCCCCTCCCCATTTCCACAAACTCTTCCTGCACTTCTCTAATCCCTTTCTTAGCCAGGTCATTTGTCCCTAGGTGGACAATGACATCCAGCTCCCTCCCCTGTGCAGCTGCTCCGGCAATCCTGAGGATTCGCCCTGTCCCTCCAAGCCATGGCGCCAGGCAGGCACCTTACCTCCCTCTCCCCTTCCTCCCCCAGTTCTACTTTCCTAACAATGGAGTCCCCCACCAGGAGTTGTTTCCTTCCTCTGCGGGGTCCCCTGCCACCCTCCTGTGGGTCTCCTTTGTGGAGGTTCCCAGCATCCTCCTTGGTCTCCACTGTGAATGCCTCCATAGAGGAACCACACTTTGCCAGAATGGCATAGGAATTGTGGAGAGGTACAATGGGAGGGATGCGCCTCTGTTCCACCACCCTCACCCTCTCTGTGCCCACTGTGGTCCAACCGCTCCTTTTTCTTGGCAACCTCTGAGGCAACAGCAGTGGCACTGGTGGTCCCTGGATGGAAGAGGAGGTCCCACAAATCCTGGCCAACTCAGCCTGGAGATGAGCAACTTCCTCCCTCAGCCCAGAGAGGTGCCTGCAGATGGGACAACACCGCATCCTCCAGAACATCTCCCGGAAGACTGCTGCTCCACAGCCACTGCACTGCACCACTCCAATCATGTCTTATTTCTGGCCCCTTAACTGTTTGCAATCTTTACTCTTTCCTCTGTTTTTTCCTCTCTCTCCTTACTTTCTGCCTGTGTGCCCTTTAAGCTCCTGATTGTCCTGTTCTGAGACAAGAATATCCTATATTTCGCAGTAGACCACTTACTTGCTCGGAGGCAGACCTCCAGCAGCTAGAGGGGGCCGGAGAGCTACTCTTGCCCTTCTAGAATGGTGGGTCCTTGGTGGTTCTGTGATCACTCACTTCCTGCCCCTAAACAGGAAGTTCCTGTTGTCAGTCAAATCCTGTGCCTATAAAAATAGAACTAGCTTTGGGTGGGGGGGTGGAGGGGAGGGAAGGAGGGTAATATAGTCCCAGTAGAGTAGTCCAGTCACACAGCAGTCCTTTCTCCTGGTGTCTTCTGCCAAGCTACTAGCAGAAACTTTCTAAGGCAGTCTTTAAATGTAGCTTCCTTCTAGCTAAGCCACTCCCCCTACTTACCAGATCTTTCTACAAGTAATTTAAACCTCACAGCAGTTAAGTCCTTTCAGTCACCTGAGATTTCCACCTAGATAACTCTTCAGATATGCATTCAGTTCAGTTAACCCAAACACATACTTTTTTTTTTGTATGTTAGTTTTTTTACCCTTAATTAAAGGTCAAATACAAAAGTTCTTCTACTATAGTCCCAGCAGAGAAGTCCAGTCACACAGCAGTCCTTTCTCCTGGTGTCTTCTGCCAAGCTACTAGCAGAAACTTTCTAAGGCAGTCTTTAAATGTAGCTTCCTTCTGGCTAAGCATGACCACTGAGTCCATGGATCTCTTTAACTCAATCTACTTTTTTCAGGATCACCGCCTACATGATCCCTGTCTGCAGGAATACACCACCCCTACTCTACTTCCTCTCCTCCACATCCATCTATTGAACAATTACCTTTTCTGTCTTTCCTATCCCAGTCTACCACTTATCTGGCCTTCTTTCCAACTAGGCTCACCTGACAATACTCTTAATTTCCTCTCACTGCTAGCACTTATCCATTGCTTTAGTATGTAATTGTTTTAGTATGTACTTTGATTATGTTACTATTATTCCTACTTGTTGTATCCCACCATAATTGTTTAATCTTAGCCAATGCACATGTGTTTGTTACTCATTCCTATGTATTATCCAAACTGCTTGACATGGAGCCTTTGTAAATGCATCTCTGGCTCAAAGGTCTTAATTCTGAGACTCAATAAATAAAAATAAATAAACACTCAAGGAGAGTTGAAATATGCAAAAGGGCATGATCCAATAATGTTGTTTCTTTGATGCTTTTTGTGATGAGGTGTGTGGTCAATTGTTTTGACAAAAAAATCATGTCAATTCGACTGAAGGAGGAATGCCTTGAAGAATAGAAGGTATAATCCCTGTCTGTGTGGTGTAAGAGATGCCACGTGTCCACCAGATTAAGATCATTAATGAGTTTGTGTAGTGCATGTTGAGCCTATGAGGTTCTCAGAGAGAGAGTTGCAGAGCTCCTATCTAACAGATTATCCCATACTTCATTAAAATCTCCTCCCAGTATCAGGTCTTAAGAATTACTGGTGCATAATCTTAGATTAAGATCATTCACAAAGGAGGTTTGGTCTCTGTTTGGGGCGTAAACATTACAAATGGTTATGTCCTTACCATCTATTGAGCCCCTTACAATCTGAAACCTGCCCTCTGGATCTGAATAGTGGGAACCCTTAATAAAGTTAATCCCTTTTTGAATTAGTATTGCTGTACCTCTTTTCTTTGTGTTGAAAGCATTAAATTCTACTTGGGCAACCCAGGACCTAGCCAACTTTTTTGCCTCACTTTCTGCCAAGTGAGTCCCTTGTAACAGTGCTTATTTGTATGAAGATATGTCAGGGCTTTCTTTCTCTTAATTGGTGAACCTAACTCATTCACATTCCATGAACCTATAGAGAGACTAGACATTCTGTAGGCTGAAATATAAAATAAGATTGGGAAGGTAATCAGATAACTAACAGAGAACGTACAAAGTTTAACTTAAGTGAACAATCAGTGGCCTATGCCACAACGAGGATTAATATTTGTAGTTAATATTATCAAAGATCAAAGGAAAAACAATAACTCAAGAGCTTAAAGTAGTAGTTTGTAACTGTATAATGAAGTAAAGATAGAAAAACAGGAAAAGCAAATAACCTTCAGGCTAAACACAGTTGTACCAGAAACGAGGTAATCCATTTCCAAAGTGCCTGCATCAGACTATTATCTAGCTTATGCTAAAGTGAGAAAAACAAAATAATACAGTAGTAAAAAAATAGCTGGAAGTGGGGAGGTGTGATGGTTGAAGACTACAACCAAGTAAGAAGGTGTGCTTCTCCACCCTTGTAAAAGGGCCAAAGTCACCTGTTTGTGAAAATAAAGAAGAGTTCTAATACAAAAGGTCATGAGAAGGAGGCATGAAGCCCATATATGTTAATAAGGCATTAAAAGTATAAGGTAGCAAAACAAACTAAATGTTGTTGTGGGCATGAGTAGGAGTTGGCAGACGGACCACTGACTTCAATGTAAAGATGTCCTTTCACTGGCCAGAGTAAAATTCTGCTGCATAGTATCAGAACCTGTTTGGAGCATTAACCACTAGGCGTAATGAAGCCCGAGCTTGGAAACTCTCAGGACAGCCATATCCTCACTACGTAGGTGAATACCAGTTGATCAGATTCAATGTATATTGGTAGATAGGGAAGCAATGCTTGCACCTTATGCAAAGATGAAATTAGATATCTTGGACATGCTCTCCAGCAGGATGTCAAATAAAACCATTCCAATGAAAGTGAGGTACTAACTTCAGCAGCAGATATTGTAAAGAACCATACTTACCAAAATATTGATCTGACACAGTGACCTCCCTGACATCACTATCATGCCCACAACAACATTGCATCAAAAAGTGCAGAGAGATATATAATTGAATGCCCAATACAGTCTCATCACCCTTTTGTGTAAATCAATGTCGGAAGACCCTTCAGTATTTAAATATTGTGAGAACAGCTAGGAGAGACAGGTGCTGAGAGAGGTCAAAATCTTATTCTGAGATTTAAATGATATGTGACAATGGCTATAGGTTTGTGTCCCACCTCCCCAAGTGTGGACACAAACCTGTTTCCCCTGAGGTGAAGCAAAAATAACACCCATCAAGGAACTGTTCCCCAGAAGAAATTTCTCATTTATATTACAATTATTTCAAAAGTGGGGGGAGGGGGAATTCTTGTGTATGCACAAGAGTTACAGAGATGATCCTCCCATTTGCAGTTTTAGCGCACAAAGTGTGATCACAGAAAATGCCACTGTACAAAGGGGATAAATAACAGTGTGCAACCAACTAGTTAAACATTCCTAGCTTGTTTACTCCAGCCGAAGTTGAGGCTGATGACAGGGTTCTTAAGGTCAAATATTCCTCCCACAGCAAGTGACCGAAGCCATCAGGAAGTGTGTTCTAGAGAAGCGGCATTCACTAGGAGCCACTCCCCCAATGCATGTTGGTCATGAGCTACCTTTTCAGGAAAGTCTTTGGAGGCACAGGAGTCAGGAAAAACTGCGTCTTTTGTTTTTCTGAAGTATTTCACATCGTATCCGGTGTGGCGACAAGTATGTTTTTGTTGCAGGCTTGGATTTGCAATTAATAGATGAGTACAGTGTGGTCTTAGGGGTGATCTTATTCTTAACCAAAGTTGAGTATTGAAACAGGGTTGATACTTGGGGGGTTGATTCAGTTTTATTGGTACTCTGATTTGTCGGCTTCTTGGTGGATGCAGAAATTGAAGGCAAGTTCACGGAAGGGCTGGAGGGTTCAGAGATCACTATGGTTTCAGTGTGTGGTGCATTAGAATGCTGAGCTGTGTTTGAACTCTGTAAAGCAGTTTGTGATTGTTGAACATTTCCAGAGTTACCGATAATGTCCCATACCTTCCCTGGGGTCTCTTAAAAGTAAGAGCGATTGTTAAAAAGTATGAATGATTGTTATGATCAAGCACTATTAGGTTGGCTGGGTATTTAAAATAGTAAGAGAAGCTTTGACTCTGAAGCTCTTTCTTAACAGTGTCAAAACTCTTCCTTTTTTCTACGACCTCTGACAAAAAATCTTGAAATAAAAAGATTCTCTCCCCCATCCAAGCCAGATGCTTCTTATCTCCAGCCACCTTCATGACCTCTTCTTTTATGGAAAATCTCCAAAAGTTTATGATAATTGCCCTTGGTTTTGATCCAGGTTGTGGTTTGGGGGCCAAGGTGCAGTTGACTCAATTTTTTTGCAGTCAGGGACACTGATAATTTAAAAGTTCTGGCAGAAATTGCTGAAGGAAATATATAGTATTGTCTCCCTCCAGTCCCTCAGGGACCCACACTAATAGAATGTTATTTCTGTGCCCCCTATTCTCTAGGTCATCCAGTTTTTTTTCAAATGTAGTGAATTTCTTCAGACTGAACTTCCTGTTTGTCTTCAATTAATTTAACAGAGTTCTGTATGCTAGACATTTTATTCCCTGTCTCCTCTACTCTAATATGTATTTTTTTCAGAGTCTTTATGTAGTGTTTCCAAGGCAGATTTTAAGCCATTGATGTCCAGCTGAATGCTGGCAAACATTTCTTTAGTCTGGACAAGATCTGACTTACTGTTTGATGTTGTAGAGGTGCTCGGTTGATTTTGGATGCCGTTGACTGATTTGACAGTGCTTGAAGCCATCTCTGAAGCCTCGGTTTATTTTTGTTGAAAGAAAAAATAATCAGAAATGTTGAAAATGCCAAAACTTAAGTAAAATTCATTTCAACATCATGTTTTTTTTAAATAAAGTGAAAACAGACTTAAATAAATGTGATCTTGACTTTTTTTAAATAAATAAAGAAGCAGGTGAAACAGCAGTGACGCAGTCAGGCAGCCATACTCTTCAGCACTTAGCACACGCCCCCGCCATACTACTCTTGGAAGCTGTGGGTGGAATATTCCACTGCACCTCAGACATCTAGAGCAGTACAAACTCCATGCATGTGCATCTCTCCTTGACTGCACACTGGTGTGTACAAAAACCTATGTCTCTGTTGCATATTCCTCCTTCTCTCCCTGTGTCACTGGCTGTCCCTATATCCATTCACAATCTGGCAGTCACTTCATGTTTGCTCTTCTAGATGTTGGACTAATGGATAAAGACCACATTTCACTGAACATTCTAACACTCATTCAAGATGAAGTTGGGGGGTGAAGCACTCCGACCAAGATGGCACTGTGAGTGTTCAGGCCAAACGCCAACCCTGCTTTCCACTATGAAGTGTTTTTTTCCACTTTGGTAATAATAATTTAATGCTCTTTTGCCCACAAGCCATGAATGAACCTTGCCTTCTTCTCTATATTTGTTTCATTTGAACTTACGGAGGTGTCTGAATATGTTTAAGCAAACTGATCAGGCAGTCACTAATTTAGAAGATTTCAGCATATTCACTAAGAAAAAGAAAAGGCAAGACTTGGTTTCTGCATCCATAGAGTATCAAGAAGCAGCATCAACCATCTTACCTGCTAAACGTCACTCCAGAGCTCAGCAACAGAAACAGCAGAAATTTAACTTCTTTTTTACTACAAACATTGCTCTTGAACTGCTGTTATCACCCATACAAGAGGACCCTACCTAAACATCAGCAATAGCAGTCAATGTAAATGTACCAGGTGGCAATACAGAACCGGACACTGAGAACGCTAACTTCTTGACTACTGATGAAGCAGTGTCAGAGGAAGTTAGGATACCTTCCCACAACCAAGTCGATGCTCAGGCAAATCTATCTGCCAAGCTAACCACACAATTGCACAATTCTGCCATGCTGGTGAGGACTGAATCATCTAAGATTGTAATCGAGCAAACCCCAAGCCATGGGGAGGTCACCAGCGATGCTGCGTCTCTGCTTTGCCCAGGCAGCAATACTTTACAGCAAAATGTAAATACAATACCTATTTCTCAAGTTAATGATACCTTGGCAAACACTATGATAAATATGGGGGGGGGGCTCTTCAAAAGCATTAGCTGCAACAACAATATACCCCCAAGAGAACAGTGAGGTTACTGAGATGAATAAGAGCAACAACTCTCCACAATTGGAGTTAAGCACAGAAGGGCAGGCTAGCGCAGCATTTGATTATAAAACTCTGGTGTCATTAATTAAAACAGAGATTCACAATGAAATTCAAGCAGGGCTTGTCCCAATCTCAACATTGCTTACCAATATTAATACGTCTATTACAGCACTTGGCAAAAAAATGTTTGCCCTGACAATCAGAACCACTGAAGTGGAAAACAGAATAAGTGTCCTGGAGTCATGTGATGCTGTGCAGGGGATAGGACGCGATCGTCGGAGCTCCGCTCTTTCACCGACCCTACCGCTATTAACCTCCATTTACTCTGGCTATTTTTTCTTGATATTATAAGTAACTGAGAGTTCAAGAGTCAAAGGTGGCATTTGAAGCAGTTGAGCATTACTGCAATATGTCTATGCAACAAGTAGCGGAGGAGGCCACGCAGGAGTCTGAAGCCAAGCGCCCTCACCGTAGCTCTTCTCCCCAGAGTCTCTCAGAGGAGCTCTCGCCCTCGCATGTATATACAAAGCTATCAACAATCAAAGAGGCTTTGATGAAGCTAATTGAAGATGTTGCAGATTTCAAGCCTGCGCTTACCCAGCTAGCCCACAGGGTAACTGATACAGCAGCCAGAATAGCCTCTGTGGAAAGAAGACAGGATAGAATGGAACCTGAGGTGGTGGAAGTTAAAAGGACTTTATCCAAAGTGGAAGATCATCTCGAGGATCTAGAGGGTAGAAATAGGAGGAATAACCTGGTGCTGATAGGGTTGCCTGAAGGGGAAGAGGGCCCTAATACAATCCAGTTTTTACAGCACTTTTTGAAGAAAACTGTGGGTCCCTCCCCGAATGATCCAGAGTTTATCATCAAAAGAGCACATAGATCTTTGAGGGCAAAACCTGCTCCATCTGACCCACCTAGACCTATACAGTAATCTTTAAACTACTGAATTACCTAGACCGGGAATTCATTTACAGGGAAGCCAGAAAATTATCAGCTATTCTCTGGGAAGGCAAAAAATTAAGGCTGGTCCCTGATTTAACATTGAAAACCCATCAGCTCAGAGCTTCATTTCGTCCTATCACTTCGAAGCTGTGGGCAGCTGGTATAAAGCATCGTATGTTATACCCGGCTCATCTGGAAGTGTCCTTAAAGGAAGGAGCTAAGCGTTTTGACACCGTAGAGGAGGCTGTTAAAACCTTAAAAAAGAGCTACCCCGATTTATTTCCTAAATGAGAAGATTCCAGTCTAGTTATACGAGAACCTAAAGGACCAGCTTCGAGAACATTCCAGAAGGACTGTGTAGCCCTGAACTGTTTCAATGCTTTAGGGCAAATCTATCTTATTAAATGTTGGGTTAATAGAAACACATGTATTTTTTCCAACCGAATAGAAAAAGTTTGCTTTTGGGGACACTACTGGACCTTTTCTAGCTATTTCAGACTCTTGTCCCTTTGTTTTTTCTCTCTGGTTGTCTTATGAAGATGGTGCGAGAGTTGCCACACTCTGTTTTGTCTGCTAGATGGCACCAAACCCTTCTGGTTAAACCAACAGTTCTCAAACTTTGTCATAGTGAGCCTCCCCTAAGTCATGGAAATGATCTTGAGCCTCCCCCAGAATACTGAAACATTTTTGGGCCTCCCCATAGAAAAATAGCCTACTTTTCACAGTACATCAGGAATAAACTGAAACCTCTTTGCATAGCTGGCTCTCATGTTATTAAGCTTATTGTAACCCCCCTCTCCCCAACAGGATAACCTACTTGCTCCAATATTTTGACTCTCAAACCATTGTTACCCTTACTGCCATGCCTCCATGGGTCGGACTACTTTTTCTGTTTCCCCTCTAACTGGAATAACCTTCCTGCCGACCTCTGCCTCTCCCCCTCTCACCTTGCTCTTAAGCAACTTCTTAGGGATCATTTTGCTCCCTCCTACTCTTATTCCTAGTACCTGTATGGTTAACTCTTGTGTGTGGACAATTCTGCTGCCAGTCTAATTGATCAATTAATTATTCCTCACGTTGCTAGTTTACTGTTCTTAATTTGTTTGTAATTTTATTCATTTTGTATTGGTTAAGTATTTTGCAGTTACATTTTGAATTATATTCTCTCACTACCCTTCCCTGGGTACACCTGAAATAAGCCATGTCTCAGTGTACAGTACCTTCCCGGGTCACAGACTTGTGAATAAATACAGTGGCGTGAAAAAGTATTTGCCCCCTTCCTGATTTTCTCTATTATTGCATATTTGTCACACTGGATGTTTTCAGGTCTTTAGAGAAAATGTAATATTAGATAAAGGGAACCTGAGTGAACAAATAACACTTGTTTTTTTTTTTAATTTCACTTATTTAATGAAAAAAAGTTAACGAACACCAACTGGCACTGTGTGAAAAAGTAATTGCCCCCTTACACTTAATAACTGGTTACGCCACATTTAGCTGCAATGACTGCAACCAAACACTTCCTATAATTCAATATCAGTCTTTCACATCGCTGTGGAGGAATTTTAACCACTCTTCCTCGCAGAACTGCTTTAATTCAGAAACATTTGGTAGGTTTTCAGCATGAACTGCTCGTTTCAGGTCCTGCCACAGCATCTCTATTGGGTTTAAGTCTGGACTTTGACTAGGCCACTCCAAAACTTTAATTTTACTTCTTTTTAGCCATTCTGATGTGGACTTGCTTTTGTGCTTTGGATCATTGTCTTGCTGCATGACCCAACTACGCTTCAGCTTCAGCTGACGGAAGGATGACCGGACATTCTCCTTAAGAATTTTCTGGTACAGAGCAGAATTCATGGTTCCTTTAATTATGGCAAGTCATCCAGGTCCTTAGGCAGTAAAGCATCCCCACACCATCACACTACCACCACCATGTTTGACTGTTGGTATGGTGTTCTTACTGTGGAATGCTGTGTTTGCTTTCACGTGAGACATTATGGGATCCATGTCGTCCAAAAGTTCCACTTTGGACTCATCTGTCCATAGAACATTTTCCCAAAGGCTTGTGGATCATCCAGGTGCTTCTTGGCAAATGAGAGGGAACGTTTATGTTCTTCTTGGTTAGCAGTGGTTTCCACCTTGCTACTCTCACATGAAGCCCATTTTTGCCCAGTCTCTTTCTGATTGTGAAGTCATGAACACTGACCTTAGCTGAGTCAAGAGAAGCCTGCAGTTCTTTGGATGTTGTTTTAGGATCCTTTGAGACTTCCTGGGTGATTTTACACTGCGCCCTTGGAGTAATTTTGGCAGGCCGCCCACTCCTGGGAAGATTCACTACTGTTCCAAGTGTTCCCCATTTGGAGATTATGGCTCTCACTGTGGTTCGATGGAGTCCCAGAGCCTTAGAAATAGCTTTGTAACCCTTTCAGACTGATAGAGGGCAACAAATTTTTTTCTGATCTTTTCAGGAACTTCCTTTGATCATGGCATAATGTGCTTGTTGAATCTTTGTGCTGGCAACGTGACTCTGATGGTAAGGGGCAAAATAAGTGAGGTTTATATTGAGCAGGGCTAGCTGTAATCAAGCCTGACTGTGTTCAATCAGCTGACTCTAATTATCCCTTTAATTGGGTTGATTTAACTAGGGGGGCAATTACTTTTTCACACAGTGCCAGTTGGTGTTGGTTAACTTTTTTCATTAAATAAATGAAATAAGTAAAAAAAAAAAGTGTTATTTGTTCACTCAGGTTCCCTTTATCTAATATTATATTTTGTCTAAAGACCTGAAAACATCCAGTGTGACAAATATGCAATAATAGAGAAAATCAGGAAGGGGGCAAATACTTTTTCACGCCACTGTACATAAATTCACTTAGTATTATCCTCTTTCAGTTTGCCTTATCCCTTCACACAAAATCTGTAAAGTTCAAAAGTGATATATAATACTTTTTTAAGACTTGCTTGAGCCTCCCTCTGAAACAGGTTGGGGCTTCCCCAGGGAGGCTGGCCTCACCATTTGAGAACCCCTGGGTTAAACGATAAGTGTTGCCTGACAGATTTCTCGTTTCAAATTTCCTGATCTCTCAGTTTTATAGTTATTTCAGCGTCTCCCTCTCTCAATTTGGTTCTCGGTGGGGGTTTACTTTCTATTGTGCATTTCAGCTTAGGTGAAAGACAGACAAGTTTCCCTTTTTGACTTTGGGCAATTAAAGTCACTGAACAGCACTCCCAGGGGAGAGCTGTGATGATTTAGTTCTACAGCAACTTTCTGGCTTTTTTCTCACTGTTTCTGGTTTAGTCCTATTGTTACTCATTTTGGCATGATTTTTACTAGTTACAGTCACCCGGGGAAACTGCTTCGCAGCCTGAATGGGTGTTTGGGCCACAGGTTTAAATGGACGTGAAGTAGGCTATTAAATACGTTTGGAAGTTATATTAGCACCGGGAACAGTTATGGTTCTTTAAGGGATTATGCCTCCCGGTATTCTAAGCCTGATTTACTTTATTACCTAAGACTCTGGTGTTGCCGCTGCCATATATAAATGATAGAGCCCTAGCTGGTGTAAGTTAGGTTATGCAGCGGATTTGCGAGCCAAACAGTAATAGGGTTCCTTTCCTGTCTATTTTGGGAAACTCGGTTTCCTAACCAATGTTGGAGTGACAAACAATTTCCCTTTTGTTATACCATCTTATTTAGGGGGAGAACATATAGGGATGGGAGGATGGTGGTTATCCCATGAGTTTTTCTCATATCGTTCTCGTTCGGGGGTTGGGGAGGTGATGGAGCGACGCTCGATCCTATGTGTGTATCATGGACCGTGTAGTTAGGTGGAGGCTTAGGGCCTGGGTATGGAGACTTGTATATAGTTCAAAATTTTCGAGGGTTAGTTTAAGTTTAGGGCGTTTGGAGGTAACTTTTGTGATAGTTTATTTTCTTTCTTTTGGGGAGGGGGGATGGCAGATTAGCCCTTCAACTACCTTTTGTTACATGGCACAATCAAGGATTAATCTATGCTCAAGGGCTTGAATATTCTTTCGTGAAACATAAAAGGGGGAAGATAACAAGAAGAAATACATTGTTCTAAACCATCTTGCTAAATATGACCCTTCAATAGTGTTTCTTCAAGAAACACATATGCTTTCAGAACAGTTACAGTTCTTTAAAAAGGGCTGGGTAGGCCAAGTCTTCGGAGCAGGTTTCAGCTCCAGTAAACGTGGGATGGCCTTGTTACTAGCCAAAAAAGTACCCTTTACCCTGGTGGAGTCTATCACCGACCCTGAGGGGAGATTTTTTCTGTTGTTGGCAAACTGGGCAGTTTTGATATAGTACTGGGATCAGTTTATGGCCCTAACGTGGAAACCCCTTCTTTTTTCACTCACCTAGCCATGGTATTGGCCCCCTTTTTGCAACATCCTATAATAATTGGAGGAGACTGGAATTTAGTTCAAGCAAGTGATCTGGACCATACTTATCAAAGGGGAGTGGGTCTGTCTTCAGCACAAAAAGCCCTAAGTGAATTTACTTCCTCCTTGGGCCTTCTAGACCCTTGAAGAATACTTAATCCATCAGGAAAGGAGTTTACTTTTTTTTCCCCAGTACATAAAATCTACTCTCGTATCGACTAGTTCTTAGTAAGTCACCAGCTAATTTCATGTATGTTTGATTCCCAAATATTAGCTCGAGTGGTTTCTGACCACTCTCCAATACTAACTCAGATAGAAATACCTAACATCCCTATCAGGTCGCACACATGGTCTTTAAACAATAGGTTATTAAAAGACAAGTTAATCACTTCAAAATTCCAAAATTTTTTGCAAGATTCCATTAAGGTTAATTATAATTCGATTCCTGCTGTGGACCAGGTTTGGGCAGCTTTAAAAGCAACGTGGGGGACTTATACGTATTGCTACAGTACAAAAGAAGAAAAAGATCAGCCAAATGAACAATTGCTTGCAAAGAATTAAAAGTTTGGAAAATAAAGGGGCTGACAAACTTTCATCTTTAGAAGACCAGGAACTAACTAGGCTAAGAGCACACTATGCTAGCATTTTACTCGAGAAGGTGGAGAGGTCAGCTTCATTATTAAAAGCATCTTATATTGGCCAAGGAAGTAAAGCGGGTAAACTACTTGCTTGGCAATTAAAGCAGCAGTCTGCATCTAAGTGGATTGCAGCTATTAGACATCCTCAATCAGAAGCTTTGGTGGTTAGTCCTCTGGATATTTTAACCCTATTTCGGGATTATCATAAGGCACTGTATTCTCCAGACCCATTGCTGGGGGATTATACTGAGAAAATGTCAGCATTTTTGGAGAAAGCAGGTTTACTCTCTTTGCCCACTGATAGTCTTTAGAAAATTGTTCCACCTGATTTCTGCATCCAGGGACCCCGAGCTGGAAGCGGCGCTGGTGTCCCTGGATGCAGAAAAAGCATTTGATAGAGTAGAGTGGAAATATATCTTTGAGGTTCTTCAAAAATGTGGTATATCGCAACCCTTTATTAACCAAATTCGGGTTTTGTATTGTTGTCTGTCAGCAAGACTGCAATGTAATAATCTTATCTCTGATGTTTTCCCCCTGCATCGAGGTACCCATCAGGGTTGCCCTCTTTCCCCCTACTTATTTAATCTATACATAGAACCTTTAGCCAGAGTTCTTAACTTGGATCAAGAGATAAAAGGTATCCGATTGGAACATCTTGAATTTAAGTTATCCCTTTTTGCCGATGATTTACTTTTTCATACATCGAGCAGTAGACATTCCCTCCCCCGAGCTCTCCAAATTATTTCTCAGTTCAGTGATTTTTCAGGCTATAAACTTAATAAAAATAAAACTATGGTATATTCCTTATCTCCTTTCTTCATGAGAGACTTAATTGTAAATATGGGCCTCCAATGGGAAAAAGAATATCTAACCTACCTGGGTATCAAAATCTCTAAAGACATGGTTAACCTTAAGGACCTCAACTTAGCCCCACTGATAAAATCTACTAAAGAGGATGTGGCGAGGTGGAACAATCTACTGCTATCCTTTTGGGGACGGGCTAATGTTCTTAAAATGTCAATTTTGCCCAGGTTCTTTTACCCTTTGAGCAACCTTAATATTTATCTCCCCAAGTCCTTTTTTTTACCCCATCAAAGGCTTTGCACAGACTTCCTCTGGAAAGGGAAAGCTCCGTGTAGGGCTTACAGAAAACTTACTCACCCTAGAGTTTTGGAGGGGCTTCAATTACCTGACTATTATGTTTATTATCTAGCAATTCATGCTAATAGATTTTTACATTGGTTCTCACCTACGGCTTTTACATTGGATAGCCCCTCTTGGCTACTCTTAGATATTCAACAGGCAGATTCCTGTAATATGGATCTGGAGGCTTTCCTATATAATCCATGGTCTAATATCCTATGGAAACTTAGGAACTCCCCCCTCGGTTGGGATGTGAGAGCTTTACAGCAACTATGCTCCTTGCTCTAAATTTCCACTATAAAAGACCTGAAGCAACCCCTGCTAAACAACCCAAATTTAAAAATAGATAAGAAATCACTGAAAACATTTTTTGGAGGATCCCACAATAAGTTATATCTAGCCAATTTTGTTTCGGGTAACTCGGTCCTATCTAATTCTACACTGCAAATAAAGTTTAGAGTGCCTCAAAAAAAGCAGTTTCAGTTATATTAAATATGGCAATGTATTAATCACTTTCTGGGTAAACCTCCATGGTCGGATAATGCAGGGGTTTTATTAAATAACTTTTGGTCAATAATCTAAGGGGTGGAAAGCGATAGCTAAACTGTACAAGAAAATCATGAACCATATTATGTCAAAGGTCTCTCCCACAGCCCACTATTGGAAAAACAACCACAACAAGGACTTCTCAGTTAAAACTTGGGAAAAGATCTGGATGGATAATTATTTTTTAATTAAACAGGACCGGTTAAGGAACATCCAGTTTAACATTCTTCATAACTTATATTTTACACCCGCTAAATTATTTCAGATTAGGAGGCTAGCCTCAGTGGAATGTGGGGATTGCAGCTCGGAGCTCGCTACTTTACATCATAAACTATGGGCGTGCCCAAAAATTGTTAAATTTTGGAATTCGGTTAAACAATGGGTGGCGTCTTACCTCAAAATTGCTGCATATTTTAATGAAGACATATGATTGCTAGGTATGTATTCAACGATCCCTACATATTCTCAAAAAACGCAATTAGCTTCGGTCACTATGGCCACTAAGTTAGTAATACTTAGACACTGGAAAGAGGAATGGGAACTCTCATTCAGGGAATGGTGGGCGGAATTTCTTACCGCACTAAATGCAGAAAGATGTGTAGCCTGGTCCTCCCACTCTGGCGAGAAGTTCCAAGAATGCTGGGGGGAACTTTTTTCAATTCTTAATGGCAAGTTTGGTTATTAAATTTATCCTCGACGCTTTCTTTTCCTTTTCCCTCTATTAGGCCCAATATTTTTTGGCTATAAACTTGTTATAGAGGTTTCTTGTGCTAGATTCCTCTTTGTTGCGATAGGTTTATATTTCTAAGCTTCTTTAGAGGGAAATAATAACTTCTAACATGTCTCTTTTAGTTTAAGGTTTTTTCTTCTTTTATATATTGGTTCCTCTAGAGTGGCACCTTTCTTCCGTTGTTTCCTCCCTTTCACTATAGTTTTTGTTTTCTGTGTTGGATTAGTTAAGGGTTGTGCCATGAACTCCTATTGGTTTTTTACTCAGGGACTCTGGTATGGGCCTTTAAGGTCCATACATCATCAGCTGTATAAGTATCTAGAGTAGGCTAAAAGGGCTGCTTCGGGTTGGGTGGGGGGAGGGTTTTGTTTTCCTTATTGGTTATATTTAGGTTTTCTTGTGTTTTTATGTTGTTCTATTTCATGGCATATGAACAATTCTGTGATGGTCCAATTAAGACAGAATGTTGGTTTGAGACCTCTGTTACTTATGAGTTTCTGTAATTTATTTTTCTAAAAATAAAGTTATTTGCAAAAAACAGAATAAGTGTCCTGGAAGATCAAGTTACACCCTTATAAGCAGATGTGTCTGTGCTAAAAAATCAACTACAGGAATTAAAGTCAAAAGTGGTTAACATAGAAAACCACTCCCGCTGTAATAATGTCAAACTGTTTGGCATTCCAAAAGGGTCAGAGGAAACTGGCAAACCTTTGCCGTATTTTGAAAAAATATTCACAACAGCATTAAATCTTTGTTTTCTGGAAAAGAAAATCACCTTAGACCGGGCACATTGAGCAGGGGAAGGGGGATCAAACTCTGACTCTAGAGCAGCCTATAACAAATATCCTCGCCTGGTTTATATCAGACCTCATTACTACAAAGATTGTGAGCTCATTTTGCAGCATGCTAGAAATAATACAGGTTTGATCAGTGAAAATGTGAAATTCTCGGCATTCCCGGATTTTTCAGCTGAGACTATGCAAAGCCAAAAATATTTTGAAAAAGTAAGAACTTTGTTGCAAGAACGGGAAATTTGTTCCTTCTTTCTGCCCCTGGCATAGTTGATATTTTATCTCAGTGGCAAACCACATATATTCGCAGACCTGGTACAAGCGGAAAAATTCATCAGGGATCATTATTCCAATGGAACCATGGCTAAGAGCAACCCTCTGGCAGAGGGTTGAAGAATGACTTCATCAATAAACATTTCTGTGCAAATGTGCAGTTCATTATATCCTCACCATCTGTGGTTCCCAGGGTCCGACTGAAGAATTCTGGTACCTGCAGTTTTGCTTTTGGGCCCCTACCCTGTGGAACTCTTTACTTCACCAGGTAAGAGAGTGCTTGACCGTCGAGAGCTTTAAGACCACCTTAAAAACTCATCTCTTTGGCTTAGCATATCCAGAATCTAATAACAGTTAGCCTTTTGTGATATTTGCTCTGCTGTATTGTTGTTTAAACTTGATTTATTTTAATCGTATGATGTTGATTTATGCTGTTTATAAGTCTTTTTATGTATTTGTATAGCGCTGTGGTCTTTTGGAACAGCGTTTTTAAATAAAGGTGGTTGATTGATTGATATACTGTGCAGGATACAATCTGGTATTTGGGGCCTATTAATTAGCATTTTTTCTCTGAAATATTTTTTCTGGTATGCCAGCTATAGTGGTTAAGTAGGGATCAAGGTGAGAGGACAGTAGGACCTCTCAGAGTCAATGTTGTTAAAAAAAGGGGGGTCACAAAGCTTTAGCACTAATGACAAGATCTGTTTGTGACTGTGTTATTGTGTTTCTCTTTTTTTGGCCAATCTTTTCAGGTGGAAAGAATGGGAAGTAGCAAAACAGTGAATCACATACAGGATTTTTTAGATTTCATACTGTGTGCTTCCTTTTATGTGACCAAAAGGGGGGCCGGGATTAAAAACATATGTTTGGATTTTTTGGGAGAATCTAAGAGTGGGGTGGTTGAGAACCTTAAGTTTTATCACTTATGTCCTCTCTGTTATTCATATAAATAAGAGCACTGAATGTAGTGTGACATGGGGACTAGTGTGTAGTATAATTCTTTTTTCACAAGGGGTGGGGGAAGGGGTTAAGGGGAATGATTTCAAATTAACTAGGTTACACTATGTAGACTTAGTGCATTTATTCTGTGTTTAGTTATACAATAGATATTTTATTACAGGCCACATTATTAGTTGCAAACCAGTCATGGCTACTGCTTTAAGATGTCTATCGTGGAATGTTAAAGGTATGTAGGACAGATCTAAGGGCAGTAAAATCTTTAATTATGCTAAGAAACACAAAATAAACTGTATTTTTTTGCAAGACACTCATCTCCTGCAAAATGATTTTGATTATTATTCTGAATTATGGGGACAAGGTTTAAACACCCCTTGTACCAGTAATGCTAGAGGAGTTTCTATTTTTTTTCCATAATTGTTTAGATGTGAAAATCATTAGATCTGTTCTGGATGCAGTGGGGAGATATATTAATGCTGAAATAGAAATACAAAACCAGAAATACACCATTGTGAATGTGTACGGACTGAATGACAACTCCCCACAATTTTTTGATGATGTCTTTTTGAATCTCGCTTCTTTTTCACCGCCGTATATTTTAGCAGATGACCTTAATATTCTTCTAAACCCTATGTTGGATAAGTCCAACATCTACAGAGATAAAATTACCTCTGCAGCTAAAAAAGTTATTCCGTTTATGGAAGATTACAGCCTTGTGGATATCTGGAGGTATCGTCACCCTAATGAAATAATAACCCCTGCCATGATTCCCCAATCCTAAGTCCGCTAGGTTAGCTCTATATCAGAGTTTATATATGTATTGCTTAAGTCCTGTACTAATTCCTAACATCTGACTGTTAGCCTTGCAAGATTTTTTCTGTAACAAGCCTGTCTGTGTCCTGCTTTGAATTGCTACAGTATGTAATCTTGTATTTATCTCTAATTTCTGTGACGTGGAACCTTTGTAAAGGAGTCTCTGACTCAAAGGTACTTTCCAAATCCTCTATAAATAAATAAATAAATAAATAATGATTTAAAATTTTCATACTTTTTGCAAACTCATCAAAATGATTCCAGACTGGATTTATTCTTAGTTTCTAGTACCTTACTATCTTAAATCACCAAACTTGACTATTCTAGTATTCACATTTCAGATCACGCCTCTGTCATTTTACATCTGAATATTTCAGAAAACATTAAATCAATACATTTCAAATTAGACCCTTTACTAATGAAAGAGAAAAGATATTTAGAATATATTAAAAATGAAATTTAAAATTCTTTTTTTCATAATGCTCTGGAGGCCACATCTATTTCAGCTTGGTGGGATGTTTTTAAAGCTGTAATCTGGGGTGGGGGGGCTACCACATCTTTTACTATTAAATGGAATAAAGATAGATACCATTTATTAACAAATTTGGAACACCAAATTCAAACAAAGGAAAATGTACATTTACAAACTAATGATTCATAAATTTTGCAAGAGTTAATGGTTTTAAGAGAACAATGTAACAAAATTACAATGGAAACAGCTGAAAGGCAGATTCTATATTCTAAAACTAAGTATTACACTATGGGGAAAGGCAGGAGAAACTTAAATTTCAAAAAGTGAAAACAACTATCCATAATATTAAAACTAAGGCTGGAATAAATATAGAGTCACTAGATGAAATCAATAAAATATTCCATGAGTTTTATCAGAATTTATATTCTTCTACAATGGGAGATACGGTGCTGGAAATGGAGCAATTTATTTCTAACCTTACTCTGCCTAAAATTTCATGAAATCAAAGAGTTATGTTGAATAAACCTATTTTGATTGATGAAATTCAGAATGCAATATATAAACTCTCAGTTGGTAAATCACCAGGCCCTGATGGTCTTCCTATGGACTTTTTCAAACATTTTGCTTCAATAATCTCTTCTCATTTGCTTAGATTATTTAATCACATTTTCAGTTCCAGTCAAATGCCATCATCATTTAAAGAAGCACTTATATTGGTATTTCTTACACAAGTATTTGTCAATGCTGAATATTTCCTTGCATGGTGTATGTTGCAGGGATGCACTAAAGGTATGGGTCTGCATTTGCAAACTGTAATGTAGACTCATAACTTTATTGCTTTTTAATATTTGTATGCCAGATTTTCAACATAGCCTTCTTATGACCCCAGCTCATGAAGAATGGTGTAGAAAATGTTCAATTCCTGCCCGAAAGGTGATTTCGCACAGTGAATGCAAAATCACCTTTGGGCATGCAAGAACACATTTTGGCCAGGATGTGAAAAATGACAGCTGTCATAATTATGAGGTACTTTGAAGAAATACGCCTAACACCACTGAGCTGAAACGTCCTTTGGCTAATCATAGAACAAACTTCCCTGTTGTTCTCTGAACCAAGTCTCGTCTAAGCAAATTGTGTGGTCATTGCTCAT
The DNA here is from genome assembly GCA_016271365.2 of Neoceratodus forsteri. Taxonomy (NCBI): domain Eukaryota; kingdom Metazoa; phylum Chordata; order Ceratodontiformes; family Ceratodontidae; genus Neoceratodus; species Neoceratodus forsteri. The sequence continues at coordinate 49,613,717 of JADMNL010000027.1, forward strand.
GGACAGGTATAGCCAGCTGTCAACAGCCGGAATAAACTTAGAGGCTATTGCTGGTAGAAACTACAAATTCCAACAAACATTATCCAATTAACTATCTGTAATTGCTTAGAAATAGAAAAGTCTGCTGTTTGCATTATTTTACTCTGGTAGCACTGAAAAAAATCCCACAACAGAAGAAATACTAAACTAACAATGCATTAACGCAGTTAACAGTCCTCCAACCTTCGCTCCTCTGAACCATATATTTACAAGTAAAACTAACCGTTGCCCCTGTTAAAGTATACTTTTCTAAATTGTGGTTAAGGTGCACTGTCTCTCTAGCACACGTGCCATTATTGCCACTAAAGTGTGCGGTGAGTGTATAACCAGTGATATTATTCATCTACAAGTTTTATTATTTATGAATTAGAATAAGTATTTTTTATTTATGTTTTTGTTTTACTGTGTGTCATTATTCCCATGAATTTAGATGGACAGACAGACAAACAGACAGACAGATATCACAGGACATAAAAGTGCACTTTGCTATAGGGACAGTGCAATTGCTAGAGCAACTATAATTATTCTGCTCCAACGACAAGGGGACAGACAGACAGGAGAACAGCTGTTCTGGGCTCTAGTACTCTGTATCTTGGGTCAGGACTACTAAGAATGGAGCAAAGGGCAAAGGAAAAGTAACAGGCACAAGATCACTAGAAACAGAGAGATGAATACAAATACCACAAGATGGGAAGGGAGCGGCTGTCAAAGGACTAGTCTGTCATTTCCACATTCAAAATGTGAACGTTGTTTCAAGATTATCCACAGTGCAAAATGGAATTTTTGTCCTACTGTCCCAGTCTAGCCCCCAGCACCTTCCTGGCCAATGGGAACAATGGAGCTGCCCTCAAAACAACTACAGACCGAGAGTACCAGCAGAGTCGAGTTTTTCTGTGAAAACTTGACCCACCTTTTTTTTTTTTGTTAGAGATAGATTTTTAAATATTGTTTAGTGCTCATATTATAACAAAGCTGGTCAACGGGACCTGGGTGCTGTGTGACAACAATCAGTATCAAAGAATCAAGCAGTCACAGCACTCTCACCTCTCAGTTACTTTGATTGGGAGGTAAGAGTTCCGTGACTGCTTGATTCTTTGATTTTTCTCTGCTCCGCCACACAACAACAAAATGAAACAAAACAAAAACCTCGTCATCAGCCACTACACAGCCTTTCCCAGAAAACGTCTTCTCTGTTCTCTGGAGAGTAGCAGGGAGCTTACCTTTTGTAGACCAGAGCTTAGGAAAAAAAACGTAAGCCTTACAACTCAAAGTAAGGCCACTCCAGATACTTTAAAGTTCCCCCTCCCATAAAGAGGAGGCAGCTTGTATCCCAAGGTCTCTGTCCCACCCCAGGAGGGTAAGCAGCTTGTCCCCCAAATTTGAGGCTCTGGGAAAAGAAGACAGATGACCAAGACTGGCTGCTTATACTTTATGAAGTGTGTCTGAAGTGGCAGCAGTACAGTTGCGATGGGGGTGGGAGATTCCTCTGTTTTTAAAAGTACTCACCGAGGCTCAGGAGAAGTTCTTTCCATGACCCAGCTCCCACTTGATGGAACAGTTACTGGATGTCTCTGTACTTTATAAGCTCAGGGCTGCTGTATTGAAGCTGCTAAGGGCATTCAGAGATCCCGGTGGTGAGCTCAGCATGCCTCCGGGCTACACAATAATACAAACATGGAACTAGGAGGAAAGGAGGGTGTCATATCACACCCACGCAGAACCACTGCTAGGATATTTTTACCTGTTCCATCATTGCTTGTGTTCACTCTCTCTCTCTCTCTCTCTGTTGCATTGCACTTTGCGTTTGGTTCTGAGCTCCCAAATGGAGTTGACCTCCCAAATGAAATTGCACCAAGGTGCTACATAAGCAATAACCCACAACAGGATGTGCTGTTATTGGGGATTAATGCACACCTGGGTGTGTTGTGAGGCAAGAGGCCGCAGGCCAAGTGTCCTCACAGCAGCCAGTGTGCATTAGTCCCCAATAACAGCATACCCTGTAGAGGGTTATTGCACTTATAACATGGGCTATGTGCAAAACAGGGTGAAAACAACATTAAAGGGTTTACTTCCCATTTAAAACAAAAAAAAACTGACTGTATCCTTCTGCCTTGAAAAATAGTCCCCAATCAACACTTCACCTCTGAGTGCTTTTATGCACATACAAATGTCAAAAATCCATTACTGTGATGATTTCTGACATTTGTTGTGCATGACAGCTTTTCTGACAATGGCAACGTGGTGCACTTTCATCTCCCCATCGCATGACACAGAGACAGAGAGAGAGAAGAGAGAGAGAGAGAGAGAGAGAGAGAAGCAATGCTGTTCTGCTGTATCTCTCTCTCTCTCTCTCTCTCTCCCCCCCCACTCTCCCTCCCCATGGAGAAGGAGGCTGTCGCCACTGAAGACTTCTGCTGCTGCTTTTAACCTGACCACAGAAACACACAGAGACTCTCTCGCAACTGCAATGCTGTGTCTCTGTGATGGTCTCTCGTGGTTGCTGCCACATCACAAAGACAGGTCAAGACACTGTATCCCTCAGAGCGACAGACACGGACACAGAACATTATCATTGCATGAACTGTGCTGTTCAGTGTGGCCTTCTGCTCTGTGTGTGTGTGTGTGTGTGTCTCTCTCTCTCTCTTTTGCCACATGCTGCACAGTCTGTCCATGCTGTGCCTCTCTCAATAGCCACACAGCACAGTGTGCAAATGTGCTGTGGGTGTCAATGCTGTATGCTGTGTTTTTTGTTGCACTGCCGACTGCTGTGCAGGGATGTAGAAGCCCCAGCATATGGGGGGGGGAGAGAGAGAGAGAGAGGGGGACACACACACACAAAAGGGCTGACTGACAGACAACTTTCTCCAGCACTGGACATTGGTGGGGGGGGATGAAGGGAAAAATTCAGCTGCGGGACACTCACGGCACACTACCTTTCTTCAGAGTGGACGACAGCTACAGACAGAGACTAGAGAGGAGTCAGACAGTGCAGCCCTGCTACAGTATGCCACTGATGCTCTCTCTCCCCCTCCCCTCCCAGACAGGACACAAATAACATACCACCTTCTCTTGTGTCTGTCAGGACCCAATCACAGAACAAGAGACACAGTAACACCTCACCTTGTTTGTCCATCACTGTGGGAGCCAGGGTTGTGATGCTAGTGCTTGCATTGCTGGGGAAATGATGAATGCCCCTGACTGGTGCAGTCCCTCTGTTTCTTGTCACTTGCCCTGGAACTTGCCCCCATGCTGTGCTCTCTTACGGTGTTGCAGTTGGCAACTGTGTGCATGACACCGCAATCAGTGCCATCTGGATCTTCACTGAGGAAGAGAGAGAAAGACAGACGGAGTGAAAATCATTCTGTGTGCCCCATTCCAGAACTTCAAAGTCTGCAAAACATCGTTTGTGTGGGGGGGTGGCTACAAACTTTTATCTTGCCCACTAAACAGTTTAACAGTACAGACTAGTGACATGTGCAGTGATCCCCCATCTGCCAACTAAGCAGAATGCTGTATTTCATGTTCGGCTCTGGCCTACCAAATAGGAATAAGATGAGGTGAAACTGAGAGGAAGATAAGCAGGATGTTTAGAGAGATGGAGAGAGCATTGATAGAGCTGTCTGCCTGCTGGCCAACTTACTTATGCAAATGAAAGAAATGAAGCGCTCTCATTGGAGCGTTTAATTTCTTTCAACTAGAGGATGGCTTCTAGCTGTGAAACTCTGACTAGTGTCACAGTCTGGTTGCATGCTCATTGGTCTGTCAGGGATGAGCCCACTGCAGATTGCTTTGCATTGGACTTGTCCCTGACACATCTCTGAAATGTGATTCTACCGCATGATGTTTCTTGCGCACGCGCAAGGAAACATAAAAAGATAAAGACCCGTCCCTCACAAGTTCATAGCATCCAGTTTCTCTTATTAACTCTGATGCCAAGACATTGGCTAAGATTCTTGCCACCAGGTTGGAGGGTGTATTGCTGTCTATCATCCACCTAGACCAGAATGGATTCATTAAGGGTAGACAAATGAAAGCAAACAACACATACACTGAATATTATTAATCATCGTAAAGATAAAGACCTGTCACTTTTAATGCTTGACACAGAAAAATCTTTTGATCAGATTGAATGGTCATATATTAAATATGTCTTGGGGAGGTTCGGATTTGGCCCAGGGTTTGCTAGATGGATCTCAGTGCTGTACTCCAGCCTGGTGGCAAGAATCAGAAGAAATAATAATACATCTCTGTGTTTTCCTTTACAACGTGGCACAAGATAGGGCTTCCCCCCATTGCCCCTCATTTTTACGATAGCAGTAGAGCCTTTGGCAGCAACCATCCATCAGCATTAGGGCTATTGTGGGGTTAAAACTAATAAAATTGATCATTGCATAGGACTTTATGCTGACGATGCCCTACTGTACTCTTCAAGTGTGAATAGGTCTTTTCTGATCATTATTCAATTACTGGGAAAGTTTAGAAAGATATCAGGATTCAAAACAATTGGTCCAAATCGGAATTTACGGAACCAGCACATCATCAGCATCCATTTGTTCCTCCAGGTACTTGTCCAATTATGAAATCTGGACAAGAAAAGAGACACAATGGGAAAGGTGTCTAGCATCAAGAGAAGGGAAGGAAAGAGCTGAAGAGAGCAGCGGTGAATACGATAGGAGCAATCTAAAGCAAAGTGGCAGAAAGAATGAAAAAGGGGGTCAAGTCAGGCAAGGGGGGTTTAGGGGCACTACAGTAGACTTAGTCACGATAGTCAAAGATTGGAAGGATCATTTTTACCACAATTTCTCGGCAGACAGGGAGCAGAATACATGCTATGTTCCTGTACAAGGCACCAAGCTTAGGATGAAGCTTATGGTGAATTGCATCAATGTGCACAGAGAAATCAAGATGCTGGGCAAGGCAGACCCCAAGATACTTAAAGGAGGAGACATCTTCAAGTATAGAACCATCAAGGGTATTAAATAGGGGAGGAGAAGTAAGCTTGCAAGCCTCTGCCATTACATGGGTACACATATGAGCTACCCCCTTGAAAATAGAACTATAGTCTCTCAAGTCTGCTTTTGCTGACTGATTTTCTTCATAAAGTTAACCTGCATATTTTCTCCCATGCTTCCTTCCTTCCTGCGGTGTTTAATGCATGCTAATTCACTTTATATAATTAAATACATCAACTCTGAATTAGAAATAATTATTTTCTTGTTGTTCATGTTATCATGTACCATAGAAACAGCAAAGGAGCTGAACAAAAACACAGCTATGATAGGCCCAAGGTAAATCAAAACCCAGTGAGTGCTAGTAACTTGTTTCTCGTGTATGACTTAATAACAATGAGGCTGCGAAACTCAGTACACTCCACAGTTTACCACTCACCACCCTGCTTGCATAAAGCCTACAAAAATAACTTTCCTGAAATATTCTTGTTTCACAATTCCCACATCACTGCAATGTTTTGCAGTTACTGCTTGTTTGGGGGGCTGTCTTTGCTGCTTTCATCATTTTAGTATCCCTTTCTTGCTTGCAGTTATTTATCTCACAGATGAAAAAGACTACCTGATTTTATTTCTCTTTTAAAATCCTTTCATTTCAATTTCTTTTTTCACACATCCGCTTTGCTCAGCTGTGACGGCAGTCCCACGGGGAGGGATACTGTCTGTGCCCCCACTTCCCAAGAGAAGAGCCCTCCATGGGTTGCTCAATCCTCTCTTCCCTGGCTGGTGCCCAAACAACCAAGGTCCATTCAAAACTTGGTTTGTCGAAGTAGTTAGCAGTACTGATCTTACAATACTGCTATTGGGTTGGCTCTTTCTTTTCATTTTAAGAAACCAAAACATGTTTTTTTGTTTGTTTTTTATGTATTACTTTCCTCTGCAGTTGTCCACTAGGGATGTACCTTGTAATCAGATAGGGATGAATCCTCAAAACAGACAGGGATGTACCCTGCCCTGTAATCAGACAGGGAATGAGATATATCCTGTTCAGATTCTATGAGCTGTCATTGAGAGAGCAGGGAGGTTTTTCTGTCAGTGGCCCATTATTTGTATATACTGTACCTATGTATAATACCAGTAAATGTTATGTTTGTTCCTTCTGTACTGATGTGGAGTCTTTGCAAAGGAATCTATGACTCAAAGGATTGTAATTCCGATTCTCTTCAATAAATAAAATAAATAAATAAATATCAAACGGCATCCACCCAACTCTGCTCCTCCTAAACCTGGCCCATTAAGGTGGCCACACAACCAAAACATTTGACTATGCCATGTTGTTCTCATAGTGGGTTAGGAATCCCTGCAAGGAGACCAATTAGGTGCTTTTGAAAAAATGTTCAGTGAGGCCCTACCCTTGGGCCCTCCTTGAAAATGAAATAAAAGGATGTAAAAAAAGAGGCGTACAAGAAGGCAGCCTTTTTAGGGCTGCAGTGATCATAACCCTACAGTCCTTTTATGATTACTGAGAAAAAGGACGCCACATTCCTCCCAAATGAACATGTTGAATTTCATCACAGTCGCCTCCGCATCTGCGAAGTAGTCCGCCCATGCTGTCCCTACCGACTGCAGCTCGGCACTATTTCACAGTGCTGGAGGTCATGCCAACCCTTATTTCTTTATAAATTTTTGGTTATATTGAAGTTCCCCCCACCAGACCCTCCCTCTCAGCACCCCCCCAAAACATAGAAATGTCACTGGAGGTACCCAATCCCCCCATGTCATGATCGGCCCCATGTTGGACTTTTTTTCTGACACTGGAGGTGCCCAATCACTCAGTGTCACAATTGGGGATTGTCGGTCTTTTATTTTTACCTGTTAAAAAATGGTCCATCAATGTCTTCCCTACATAACTGTGACGCAAGTTGCCCAATCCCCCAGTGTCGGATCGATCGCCTGTCTCTTTTTTTCCACCTGTCTAAAAAAAGCTTCATCAATGTCTTTTGCTGACATGCCTTACCCCCACCCAACCTCCCACTAAGCATCAACCACCCCACATTCCCCCAAAGCCCTTACCTATCTATTGGGGGTCCAATGCAGTAATACTCTCTGGACTGCAGACACGTCTTCACTCTTCAAAGCTGGACCGCAAACTGAAGACACAGATATGTATCCCTCTGTGCAGACAGTTGGTGAGACCCCATCTGAAGTACTGTGTGCAGTTCTAGAGACCCCATCTCCGCAAGGACATAGACAGGATGGAGACAGTCCAGAGGAGGGCAACTAAAATGGTGCAGGGTCTGCACCACATGCCATACAAAGAGAGACTTAAAGAGCTTAATATGTATACCTTCAAGGAAAGGAGGCAGAGGGGGACATGATAGAAACTTTCAAGTATCTCAAGGGAATCAACAAAGTCCAAGAGGGTAGCATCTTTAAGAAAAGGAGATGTGCAAGAACAAGGGGGCACAATTTGAAGATGGAGGGGGTATGGCTCAGGGGCAACGTGAGGAAGTATTTTTTCATGGAGAGGGTGGTGGATGCATGGAGTGACCTTCCTGAGGAGGTCATGGGGTCAAACACAGTGGGGAAATTCAAGAGTGCATGGGACAAACATAAGGCAATTTTGGTGGTGGGGTAGGAAGAAGTAGGCTGTTGGTTAGCGAGGATCTGCAGTTTATCCAATAGGTAGGGAAATGGGCAGACTGGGTGGTCTAAGTGGTCCTTATCTGCTGTCGAAGTCTATGTGTCTGTGTTTCTATGTATGCAGTTCAATGTATTTCAATGGGGTTTTGAACTTAGTGCCATAACTTGTTTCCCTAGGGAGGGCAGTGTAATTCTCGTCAGCTATTGTTCCCCCTCACCCTCATTATTCGGTTTCTCAACTGAGGAGTTTTATGACTTTAGTGATCATTGTTTTGGGAGTGCAACAATCTTGTTACTTTGAAGCCCCTCATTTGAATTGCTCGAGATGCTACAATCAGTACTACTCATGTTATCTCAAAAACTTGTAATATTTTGCTCTTCTCTTTTTGATTTTCCTTGTGGAAACACATTATGGTGTTTATGGTAAAGTCTTTTCTCATCACCGTCGCAACTTGGAAAAGTCAATTTTAATTAATTTAATTCTGGCAGCAGGCACAGGTGCTGTGCTCACCTCCATAGCTCTCATGCTGCATGTGAGGGCAAAAGGAGTGACGGTCTGTTATTATCTCAGGATGGCAAAAATGTTCGGCCAGTACATTCACTTTGCCATGAAGTGAATTTTCCTTGTCCTTACAGTCTGTAAGAAAGTGACCAGATAATGTGATTTTCTGTATTGGCTTATGCTTTACTATGTCTCATTTGTGGCTGATGGTGTGAGTGTTAGTTTCTGATGGCCTTTGGGGAGTTGTATTTTGGGACATGCCAGTCAAAACACTGCTGTCTTTGTCTTCTTTAATGAGAGTTTTGTGACTTTTGTACTTTTTACTCCCAGTTTGATTAATTCTTGTTACTTCCAGACTCTCTAAGGCATTGCTCTGCAGCTGCATTTCATCTTCCACATGATCCACATGGTCTGACATCCGACCACCAGAGTCCCAAGGTTCATTTTCCTCATACAGAGACTTAGAGGTTTGTGCAGACACCTTCCATGATTCTTTGCGAGCATCAAGATAAATTACAGTGTGTTTGTTTTTTTAACAGGGGTGCACTTAGCTTTCTCATAGTCATTGTAATCTGTTTTAAAGAGAATCTTTCTCTGTGCTGAAAAGTAAAAAGTGGACACTCCCTTACCTCCACGGGAGCTCCTCTATGCCACTTTTAGAATTTTACTGAATACCCACCAAGGAAGGGAAGGGATGCTGGTAATTTACCCTCCAGGGACTAGCTGCATGATGTCTTTCTACTTCCTTATCACTGGCTCCATCCCCATGCTCTGACATTTAGTGGTGTAACTTTAGAAAGAAAATTGGGGCACACTCCGACATTCAGTGATGTAACTTTAGGAAAAAAGGTGGGGCACACTCCATTCAAGTGTATGGAACATGATTTTCAAAAGCTGTTTTTGGATGTTTAACTGGTCATTTGGTTAAATCAGTCAAGGTTCGACTAACAAGAGCCTTATTAGTTGAACCCTAGCTCTGATTTAATCAAATGTACAGTTAAATGTCAGAAAACAGCTTTTGAAAATCACACTCCAAACACGTGCATGAAGCATGACCCTGTGCACTGCCTATGGTTACACTGCAAAACATCAGCATGCGGGGGTTGTAGCATGCGATAAGGATGCAGAAAGGGACCCTGCGGCTAGCCTCTCATGGGCAAATCCCTTCCCTTCCATGGGGAGCATTCGGTAAAATTCTAAAAGTGGCACAGAAGAGCTCCTATGGAGGTAAGGGAGCATCCTCTTTTCTGTTTTTTGCTTTTTAAAGTGATGGGTAAGGTTATTTTTAAAGGTTTACCTCCTGACTTACCAGTTGTAGGCATGGGTTTATTTTGTTTGCTTTCTTTCTTCGGTGTCATGATACCAAAGTTCTGCAGTGATTTTCTTTTTTTTTTCTCTGCGTTTGATAGCTTCTCGGTCCTCTCAGTTCCTTCTGTGATTTCACCATTAATTCCAAGGGAGAAAGGCACATTGATGCTTGTGACATGAGAATTATCTCACACCAGGAGGAGCGTGAAATGATGCTACTCAACATCACTTTACCATTATCATTTTAGCATTACTGATTGGTACTTGAGGACAAACTGTATCTCGTACAGTAGTATTTGCATAACACCATTTTAACTCATATGCAGAGATACAGTACATCTAATTTCCCCATCCCTCTAACACCCTATTTTTCCCATACAGCAAACAACACAGATGATGTGAGATTGGTCTGTGTTTGTCACAGTGGGGTCTGGTGGTATTGCAACTATAAAAGAGGGAAAAGTAACAGAAAGTTCTAAGAGGATTAAGGGAGGGGTCATTTTCATTTTTACTTTGGAGAGCAAGTGGGTTGGAGTAGGGTGCTAAGAGGGATGGGGAAGAGGTTATTCTGTCAAATGTATGTGCTATGTGTTCCTCTTTTCCATGTCTGGGCTGGGAGGGGGTTGGGTGAGAACTGGTATAAAGATTGGTGGGAAGGGTACCAGTTGTTATACTTCAGGGGTGGGTTAAGGGAGCTAATGGATCAAGAAAGAAGAATACAAAATATTTACTTTGAACACAAACTGTATTCTGCAGATGCTACGAAGCACAGGTTTAACCACAAGTGCGTGAATCCCCAAATATGTCCAGTACCCAAATACCCAGTGAGAATTAACTGAATGTTCAATGAATATATAGTACTTGCATTTCCACACCCTACTTTCTAATCTAGAAACAAGACATGCTTAATTCAAATCGTTGGCTGCCCCAACAGAACACTGAGGACCACTTTTTCAAAGAAGATGCACAGCCCAAAATTGAGATGCATGTCACATCCCAGAAACTGCATGGAACTGTGATATTTGAAAGAGAGAGATACATCGAGCATTTCCAAATGCATGATTGCACAGATATAATGTATGCAGCGCAAAAAGGGGGCATGTACATGAATATGCCATGCATCCATATATTCAGCCAAAATGTGCGGTGCATCTGCCACACATCCCAAAAATGCTCCACACAAAGTTAGGCATGTCAGGAGATGGCCTAAATCAGCTGGCCACCCACAGTCAGGCTGCACAACTGCAGACAGGTGACCCTGAGACAAATGTGGAGGTGCACCAGGATGTGCTCCAGGCACCCGTACACAGCAGTCATGCCAGGATGGATGTACAGAAAGCCACAGGTGCTAACACACCATGGGCACTGCACAGAGAGCCATCCCCCACACCACTCCCAGGATGTGGACACACAGCTGCCACATGCCAGTGCCGTCGAGTGTCCCCCTGGCACACCGGTGGAGCAGATGGCCACACTGCAGCACATATGTACCAGGGGCCATGGCCTGCACCCATGTGGCCTACAGGGTGCCACCCAGTGGTGGCATGCACCCGGGGTGATGTCCGGGGCAATGGTGCCCAGCTAGCCAGGTGGTACTAGTGGCAGCATGGCATGGGCCAGGGACTGACCCATGGCACACACCCACAGTGGTACACCATAGGTGCACACTGGTGGGACACACCCACCTGGATACCTGGCCACCTTCTGCACACTGCCATTCCTTGCATTCATCACAATGTTCCTGGGGCATTGCAGGTGACTGTATGCTGCAAATTGAGCTGGTGTATCACATGCATATGGTATACTGATCAGACAGTGTCACCCTGTGCCCTCCCCTGTTACTTGTCCAGGTGGGCCCCCCGTATCCCAATCTGATCCTGTACATGGCTATGGGTAATAGCACTGTACCCAGGCCAATGCAGTCCAGCCACCTACACACAAACATTCCATCACACCTGCCTGCTAGGCTGCAGTACCTCCTGTTCACCTTTGTGGAGTGGTGGGGCAGTCCTGCAAAACTGGAACTGCGCATGCCTTGGGTATGCAAATGGCCTGAATACATTCCAGTAATGAGCTGCACATGTGGAAAATGGGCTCGGAATGTGCAATGAGGTCATCTGCATATCCCAGCTGAATATTGCAGTTGCGCACGGCGTAAGTGGCTTTGCATTGCACATTTCCCTATGCTCCACACAGGTCCCAGGTCACCTGTCGCACCATGCATCTCCCACTGCATGATCGTGTGTGTTCAGGATATTCAGCCAGACATGCACGATCGCATCTTACAGCACAAGTTCTGAATATACCATTATTTTGTGCCGGAGCATCTCAGTTGCTTAGCGTAGGCAATTGTGCGATGCAGGCTGGGGCTTTTGAATATGGGGCTCTGAGACTATAGTTAGAAGAACCTCTGAAGATAACTATGGTCACCAAAACTGCCATGGCCCCACCGGGAATATCAATGATATTTTTCCTGAGTGCAGCTTGACCTTATGACATTGTGAGTTGCAAAACCACAAGTGACGTCAAATGCAAGATGCACGAGGGAAAAATGTCATTGATATTCCCAGTGGGATCATGGCATATTTGATTTATGTCATGCCTTGAGGTTTTGTTTAGTTTTTTGCAGCTGCTATTTTGCTTTATTTTTATTTTTCTGTGGTTTTATTGTTTATTTTTCTATGGAGTGGCAGTGTTTTTTTGATGACTGATTAGTTGTGGTAGGTGATGCAGTTGATGCTGTTATATATCTTTGCAACAGTGCATCATAGTAGAATGGATGCAAACAGTGAGAGTGAGTCATGCATCAGATTCAGGGCAGGAGCTCAAGGCAGTAGTGAGTGCGGCCTGAATTGCAGGGGACTTGTGGTGACTCATTTCTGGCTTCATTGTAATTGATTGCCAGTTAGAGATGAAGACGACATGCCAGTGATCTGGAGGTAGATACACTATGGGAAAGCAGGCAGGAGGTGTCATTTCCAGTTATGTGGAATAAATATTCTTACTATGTGTAAGAGTTTTTTTTTTTAGGTTTTTGTATCAATTACTGTGAGGAATGTAGCGCATAGTTTACAGCTGGGTAATCAAAAGTAGTTTGCGGGAGCCTGTGTGCTATTAAGCAGTTGAGACTATATTGAACATTTAGTGTAAAAATATTAAAAGCCAATAAAGTTATGAGCCTATGTTGAATTTTGCAAACGCACACTTGTAACTTTGATAATCTGCAATATCTTCCCCAAAATTTACAACATAGCCATTTCCTTACAGCACCTTGTTAATGTAACAGCTGTCATTTTTCAAATCTTGGCCAAAATGTGTTTTTACATCCTGAAAGGTGATTTCATGGTCACTGGGCAAAATGTCATGTGCCCTTGTTCATGACGCGGGATAATGAGAAGGCTATGTTGAAAATTTGGAGAAAAAATATTAAAGAACAACAAAGTAATTAACCTATATTGAATTTTGCAAACTCAGGCTCATAACTTGGATCATTTGCAATATTTTTACCTCAAATTTTGAACATAGCCATTTCTTTACAGCACCTCATGAATGTGACAGCTGTCATTTATTGTGCTCAACTAAAGCCCTTGTGACATCTGCTAGATCTTGTTCATTTGTGTGATAAATAAATTATTACAAGTAAGAAAGGGATAGCAAAATGACAACAGTAAAAACACTCCCCTAAACAAGCCCTATCGACAAAATGTTGGGGTCAATATGTGTGGTTTTAATGGAAAAAAGTAACAGTTTGATACTGGAAATTCTGCTGCTGGTGACTGTGGGCGCTCTGCAGCTGGTGGGATTGGGTGCTCTGCCGGGGTTCCTCCTCCCCTTGCTCATGCCAACAGTCTAGGTAGTAAACTGTTTAGGTAGTAAAGCACTCAGAATGACTTTTAGACATGCAAGTGTGTGTCTGGAAGTCATTCTGAGTGCTTTACTGCTTAGTAAGGTCAGGTCCATCTTGTAAATGAGCTATGCTCAATGATGTTCGCCTGATTAAATAAAGATTTTGATTGATTGATTGATAGACTGTTTAGATTGGAAATGTCCTGTTCTTTTTTGGCTTTGTGCAATTTTCATCTGCTGACTGAGTGGTCTCTCTACACTACTACACCTAATGAGATCTTCTTTATCATTATGCCAAAATAAGGAGGATTTGCACCAGTGCTGTTTAGGATTCTTGCTTGCAGAGCAGAAACAATTCTGGCCTTGTAGTACGACTTTTTTTTTTTCACTTTTAGGGTGAACAAAGAACTTTTCTAGCAGTTCTCCTGAGACACACTGAAAATTTAAATTACCACATAGAAGTGTGAAAAAAATTACCCTCTCCTCTAGCTTGGGATTTAGAAAAGGAACAAAAGTGTCAAGACTTCAGCTTTTTGTCTAGTTTTAATAAGTGGATGGAAGTAGATTGCTCTTTCACAATAAATAGTTTCATACTTTCATAGTTTACTACAAGTCTTGAGGTCAGTGACCTATTGGGACTTGCCACTACATCAGTGGAAGTGCCTACACCTTTCACCCATAAAGCTATCAAGACTCCTTTTAAATGCATCTAGACAACCACTATGTACTACTTCGCTCAGCAGTCTGTTCCAGACTGATACCACCCTCTGACTGAACCAACTTCCTCTTTTATTTGTTTTATAACTAGTACAATTAAGTTGTTTTCAGTGTGTTCTGATATTGCAAGTAAGAATGGGATAGCAAAATGATGACAAATGTAGCCTGTTAGTCAGGCTGTGACTAATTGCTTTTGCTTACAGGGTAGAAACAGGCCCGGTATTTAGGGAAAAAAACTCTTAGCAGCCCTCCTGAGAAACACTGAAAGTTAACACAAAACTGTGACAAACATTTCCCTTTCTAGCTTGAAATTAAGAGAGGGAACGAAGAAACACCAAGATTTCTGATTTTTGTCTCATTTTAACAAATAAAAGGAAATAGATTCTTTCCCTGCAGCAGTAGCTCAAGCCGTCTGTCTCTCCTGCCTGAAGCTTCAGCGAGTGCTGAGTCACATGAACTGCCTTCAGTGAGCTTCCAAAGTACAGGAGGTCTTGGGAGATCTTGTAGTTTCACAGCCAGTTCCAGGAGCTGAATAACAAAGCATGTATAACAAATAATTGGGACCCCCGTATATGAATGCTCAGGGAATTTTTTAAATAAGGTATTTGAACACCCCTAGTGCAGTATAACCTATAACTTATATGCGTGATAACCTATGGCACATTGCTGGCGAGACCAGCAGGTCAGCTGACAGGCAAGCCTACAATGCAGCTTGCAACCAGTGCACCTGGGCCATAAGACAAGCCAAAGCCAACTATTATCAAACTGCCTTAACCTCCTCCTGGGGCTCTGCCCGAGCCTTCTGGGACAACATTAAGGAGTTAAATGGGAAAACCTGCTCCCATCCTCCCTCTCAGATGGTTATTAATGGCGCAATTAATACTGACCCATCTTGTGTTGCTGACTGCCTCAACACAACTTTCTCAGACCTTAGTGCAGTCCTTCCTACTACCTTCTTTGACCCCGTCCCTATAACCAACCTCCCAGCTGCATCACGCCCCCCTTTTCTCTTCAAGGCTATCTCCCCCCAAGATGCTAAACCACTCCTCCTAAAAACCCTCACCTCCCACAACCCGAGCAGTGACCCCCTTGACTCCAGGATACTCCACCTGACACTAGATGTCATGCTAGCCCCCCTCACTGACCTAATTAATCACTCTCTGTGCCTCGGCCAGTTCCTGAGTGCATGGAAACAGGCCGAAATCACCCCTATCCATAAAAATGGAGACCGCACAATACCCAACAACTATAGACCTATCTCCATCCTCCCCCTCTAAAACTCTTGAGAAAATAGTGTCCACTCAACTCGTGGATTACCTATCCAACTACAACATACTTTGCCCAGAGCAGCACGGCTTCTGCTCTGGTCACAGCACCACCACAGCCCTACTGGAATTTTCCCACCAAATACACTCTGCACTAGATACAGGGAGATTGCTGGGGCAGTGTTCATAGACCTATCTAAGGCCTTCGACACTGTGAGTCACCCATTAATGCTTGACACCTCCGCCAGTTGGTCTCTCATCTGCCCTCTGGCCTGGTTCTTCAGTTACCTCCAGAACAGATCCCAACGGGTTAAATGAAATGGAACCCATCTACTGCACTGCCTGTATGCTCGGGTCCCAAGGCTCTATCCTGGGCCCCACGTTATTCAGTCTCTTTTAAACACCCTTCCCAGCTCCTGTACAGGCAAAATGCTTCTTTATGCTGTGATGCAGTCCTAGTTGCCTCGCTGCTCCAACCCGCTCACCCTCCAGAGCTCCCTGCAACTCACCTTCAGCCAAGCTGAAAAATGGTTCCTCGACCATCGCCTGGTTCTGAAGCTCAAAAAGACAAAATCAATGATCTTTGCACACAGACAGAGTAGCTCCAAAAATGCTCCCCTTTGCATCATTCCCAGCACCCTTCACCCCCTCGAGCAGGTATCAGCACACAAATACCTGGGCATCACCTTTGACTCGGCTCTCTCCTACCATGCCCATGTCAGTGCGTTGTCCTCTGCCATGAATGCCCAGATTGGACTCCTATACCGTCACAAAGACTCCCTCCCCGAGGTCGCCTTATGGCTGGCTATCTCTTCCTCCATCCTGTCTCTGGTTGACTACGGACTCCCCATCTACGCAGCCACTGACCCTACTGCCCTCACTAAAATACAGACCTCCATCAACAAAGCCTGCAGGCTCCTAACCGTGCCCCCAGCAGAACTCACACATGCCAGCTCCACTCCACTTCAAACATACTCAACTTTGAAGAACGCCTGCAATACCACACCTGTATACTGGCAAAAAAGGCTCTACTTGGGTTTTGCCCCACAGGAGTCGCTACACTGCTTCTACGGGCCTCCCACTCGGTCACCATCCATAATACTAACAAAACCACCTTCCAGGTGCCCAGAGCCAGGACCTCACTTGCACAAAGGTCCTTCCACCACAGAGCACCATCCTGTTACAATTCCCTCCCACGCATCACAAACATCCCAAAATTGGCCCTTCAAAACCGCCCACGCAAACACCTCATGAGTACTCAGAGCTGTAGTTGCTCGTCCTAGGGCTACCCGAGGTGCCCTCAATCCAACTCTGTCCCTGTTTGTTCTAATCCTTCTCATGAGCTCTTCTACAACTTGGATATATTCACTTACTCTTGAAATGCCTGTTATTTAAATATGCCATCTGTGTTTCACCTGTGCTGTTCCCATTGTCTTGCTTCACAATTATGTTGTCTCCCCTCCCTTGCGACGAGGTGCCTTTGTAAATGAGTCTCTGACTCAAAGGTTTGTAAATCCGATATATGAATAAATAAATAAATAAAATAAAAGTATTGTTTTGGGGTGTGTAATCCTGTTTAAACCACAGTGTTTGTACAAATAAAAACTTTTGTGGAAAACTACTTTTCTTGGATATAATTTGACAGCCATTTTGCTCACTTCTGACCTGCCATAGCATGGCAAATGGGCCAGATTATGACTGCCTGACAAATTGCATGTAACTGCCTAAGAAGAGTGCTTCAAGGCTCCTGGACTTGAAATGGACCTAATTATTTTAGGTGTGTTTACAGCCACCAATCTCCTACCAAATTACATGTTGTCAGGACTGTCTAGCTGACAGGATGGACCACCAACTGGAGCTGTGGATACCCTAGTGCACAGAAGGGGCTATTCTAGCACTAGTTGAGTTCTGTAGGAGTTCAGCTGTGGAACAGACTGGGAACTGAGTGCTGTTGAAAGAGACAGCTTGTGCTGCAGAGATAGCAACAACACAAAACTGAGAGGCAGCTAGGGAGATCCCCATTTGGAATTGATCCAAAACACCAAAATGTAAAAAGCAAAAGGCAAGTGGCTACTCAAACACTGGTGAGAATAAAGACCACTTGTGGCCGTCGGATAATCCAAAAATAAAAATATTTATTAAAAAAGATAAATAAGTAGCATTCACCCCTATAAAATATGCCAAATGTTTTCATGCATACACACACATTTTTAAGGCAGCCATGTCATTCATAGAATTAATCTTATATAGGTAACATAGGATCACTTGACTACAAATCCCCACTTTTTTATCACTAATCAAATTATTAATAAAACCATTTAAAATTGAATAATGTGCCATTATATACAGACTATACTCTATTTGGACTAATCTTGTATTACCAGAAGCAAGCTAAAGTAGGTGATGGTGAAGGGAAAGGAATGAGAAAAATAATGGGGAATGGAGGCAGGGAGAGGGAGAGAGGGAGAGGAATGAAGGTACAACCATGAATGGTACACAACCACACCTAAAATTAAAGGCTCACTAAATTATATACAGTAGCCGCCAATACTACAACAATTATGAAAATATCAAAATAAATATAAAAAATCCATGACACCAAGGTAGCTAATGAAAATCAGATAAAATTTGTAGTTTCAAATGGAAGTTAAATAATAAAGATATGTGAATTCATATATTCCTCAGAACCAATGCAAGTACACCTCGGATAAAGTGCAATAAAAAAGGGGGGGAGATGGGAAGGGAAAGAAGAAAACCAAAAGGAATAGGTATAGAACAGGAAAAATGAGAAATAAAAGAGGTTAAAATGGGGGGTTCTATGTGATAACAGTAAAAGCCTAAAGGCGATCACCGTTATCACGAAGTCAAAATTATAACATTTTTTTGACACTCCTGACACCCCAGCCATAGAAAAATAGCACCAGGGGACTTAGTTTTTAATGACTTTCAGTAGGTTCAGCCCCCGCATCCCCTACTAAAGGATTCTCAACCAGGAGTGCATGTCGGGGGAGGTGAAACATAAAAAAAGGTTTGGGCCGAGTTAAACAAAAATGCACCAGCACCCAGACCCAAACCCAGTACCCTGCGGACTGACGCCGGCAAGCCACCCACCATGCCATGGGGTCAGCACAGCAATCCACTGCGGCACCACCTCTTACATCCCCTCCCACCCCTAGCTGTATGTGCCCACTCCTACCCCCATGCATGAGTATGCATAGCGACATCCTGTCACTATACTCGCCCGCCCCCTATCCGGCCACCCTCCCGTCCTGTGGCTGTCCCTGTAATGCACTGGGGAAGGGGTCACCATTATTTTAGGCACCCTTTCCCCCAGCACCAATATCACAGGATACCGAATTGGGGGGGGGGGGAGAAGTAAAAAGGGATAACTGAAAAGGGAAAAAAAGGATGAAATGTATTCCTGCCTACATCCATCCCTACAAATAATCTCAATATCAATACCTAAACTAAAGAGCTTATGTACATATTTACATGGGGCACAGAATATTTAAGCATGTATATACAGGGAACACTCAGTAACAGGGTTACTTTAAAAAAAGGGCTCAGCTGGAAAACAGTTATTTATTTATTTAAAAAGTTTTACCAGGAAGGCATACTGAGCAGAAGTTGTTCATATCCAGATGCATCCTGGGAGAGAGGGGGAAGGGAGATACAAGTTCAACAGAACAATTAAGCATGACAATATCAGTAAGAGTACACAAGTTTCGACAGATACATAATTAGAAGAAACCAATGCAGTAGATTAAATAAGTAGCAGAATTACAGAAAGTAACAGTCACAAATGTGGGATGGTAAACATAGTATTATCCCTTTAAAAACAATAGGTTTGATGTGCACGCAGGCACAATTATTAGCTTCAGTACTGGTAATATATAGCAATACTGGCACATCATTCAGTCCAGGTGGCTTACGTGATTTGCACTCTGTGTTGCCCAAAACTTTCTTGCTGCAATTTTTATTCAAGTCATTTCCATGAATGTTCAGTGACACTGTTTCAAGTCCCATGAATTGAAATGTATGTCCATCTCCACAGTTCAAAATATGTAATGCCAAAGGATTTTCAGTGTCTTTTTTTTTCTCAATGACTCTTGTATGTTCACTTATCCATCTTTTGATGACTCTGATAGTCTTGCCTATATAAAATGCTTGGAGCCTGTATATTGCCACATATACAAGACATTCCGTACTGCATGAAATAAAATTACGTACGTCTGTCTTCTTCCCTGTGACAAGATGAGTATAACAATTGCTTGCACAAATGTTTACACAGAACTTACAATTGCCACACTTATGATTTCCAGTAGGCAAAGGTGGTCTGTCAGAGTCCACTGGGTCAGGAGCCAATTAACTGTGTACCATGGTGTCCTTAATACTTTTGACACTCTGATAAACAAATTGTGGGGGTGCTCTCGTGCAATCAAGCTTGTCCTCTGTTTGGAGAATGTGCCATTTTCTTCTATTATTTTCAGCAGTTCATTTACCTGTGGATTATAAGTAGTAATAACATGAATTCCTGGCCCCTGAACCTCACTTCTGTTATGATCATTTTTATCAAGCAGTCTCCCTACCTATTTGATCTACCCTGTTTTATAGCCCTCACTTCACAAGTGTCACTGTAGCCTCTTTCTTTGAACCATCCACTTAAAATTTCACTTGCTGTCACATAATCACTATTTGTACTAGAACTGAGTTTAATCCTCATAAACTGTCCCATTGGTAAAACTAAGGGTGTGATCTGATTTTTATTAGACATCTTAGTATTATTGGTTTATTACATTTATTTATATATTTTCATAATTGTTATAGTATTGGCTGCTACTATATGTAATACAGTGAGGTTTTAATTTTAGGTGTGGTTGTATAACCTTCATGTTTGTACCTTTGTTCCTTTCCCTTTCTCACTCTTTCCCCCTTTTATCCATTGTCCTTGTTTCTTTTCCTTCAGAGTCACCTACTTTAGCTTGGCTCTATTAATACATGATTATTTAATAGTCTAGTCTGTATATAGTGGCACATTATTCAATTTTAAATGTTAAATGCTTTTATTATTAATTTGATTAGTGATTAAAACACTTAGTAATTTGCAGCCATGTGATCCTATGTTACCTGTATAAGATTAATTCTATGGGTTGCCATGGTTGCCTTGAAAAAGAGTGTGTATGCATGAAAACATTTGACATGTTTTATAGGGGTGAGCACTACTTTGTATCTTTTTAAATAAATATATCTATTTTTGGATTATCCTATGGCCACAAGTCAGAAGGTTGCTTAACACATTGGGGAATCTGGGTGTGGGCTGTAAAGTGTTAAAATGGGTTGGTAACTGGCTAAAAGGCAGGACCCAGAGGGTGGTAGTAAATGGCATAAAATCAGAAGGGGAGAGGTGACCAGCAGGGTTCCACAAGGATTGGTGCTGGGTCCAGTTCTATTCAATGTCTTCATAAGTGACATTACAGGGAGACTGGAGGGGAAAGTATACTTGTTCGCAGATGACACCAAGATCTGTAACAGAGTCGACACACAGGAGGGGCTAGATAAAATGAGAAATTACCTAAGACCACTTGAGGAATGGTCAAGGGTTTGGCAGTTGGGTTTCAATGCTAAGAAGTGCGAGATAATGCACCTGGGACACAGAAACCCAAGAGAGGAATACAGAATGGGGGGGCAGGTTCTAGCCCCCACAAGTCAGGAGAGAGACCGGGGGTTTTTATATTCGATTACCTGAAGTCAGCCAAATAATGCAGAAAAGCAGAGGGGAAGGCAAACAGAATGCTGGGGTGCATAGGAAGGGGCATAACCAGTAGGAGGAGTGAAATGGTGATGCCACTGTATAGATCACTGGTGAGGCCTCATCTGGAATACTGTGTCCAATTCTGGAGACCGCATCTCAGGAAGGACATAGACAGAATGGAAGCAGTCCAGAGAAGAGCAACCAAAATGATACATGGACTGCACTGCAAACCTTATGAGGGAAGACTCAAGGAACTAAACAGCTATTCACTGGAAGAAAGAAGGGAGAGGGGGGTATAATAGAGGCTTTCATATACCTTAGAGGAATAAACAGGGTACAGGAGGGGAGCATAGTTCAGAGACGAAAGTGCACAAGGACATGGGGACATAACATGAGGCTGGAGGGAGGGAGGCTTGGGGGAATGCTAGGAAGTATTTTTTCACAGAGAGGCTGGTGGATCCATGGAACAGCCTACCAGCAGAGATGGTGGAAGTGAAAACAGTATGGGGATTCAAAAGTGCATGGGATAAGCATAAAGACACCCTAAAGTACAGCAGAGTGGGGGAAAGGCAGTCCAGATAAGGGTAGGGATTGCTAAACCAAATAGGGAAATGGGCAGACTAGGTGGGCTGTATGGTCCTTATCTGCCAACAGATTCTATGTTTCTATGTTTCTAAGTGGTCTTTATTTTGCACCAGTGTCTAAGTAGCCACCTGCCTTTTGCCTTTTGTGCTTCAGGGACAGACCACGCATGTGTCAGAGACAGAGCTCTAGAGTGTGAAGCAAAGCTCCTGCCTACCAAAAAGAGAGGTAATTGCATACTAAACACCACATGAGTTTGAAGCTAAAAGCTGCAGCTTGTAAGGTGGCTTTTACCTGCACTGTAGACAGAGACTGTGACCAAAACTGCCTGATCAGTACCATAGCCAGGTTATAGTTACTGCCACCCTTGTGGCACTGGATCCCAGGACATGTTGGGTTGGGCGGATCCGTAGCGATTGCCATAGGAGTTGCTGCCCTGTGGAGTAAAGATTCGGCTACTGACTGCTAAAGCCAAGAGCAGCCTGACCTACATTGGTAGGACAGCCAAAGCTCTGTGACATTGGATGTTGTCACAAATGGGAGTGAGACAAAAGCAGAATTACACCAATCAGAGAAGGACTGGCAAAAATCAGCTCCACCAGTCATGGCACAGTGAGGGAGATCCCCTGGCTTGGGAAACAGGAAGTAAACTTAGGGCTTTCCCTGCAACAAAACATGTGTTATCATTGGGAAGCATATTTAATGGACTAGACCATCCAGCTGGGAGTCACAAATTCCTCATTTGAGGTTTAAAAGCTTTTGGGTTTAGGAATTGATTTCACAAAACAGTACCAACCAATTTTATTTAAGTGCCCCACTGCTGGCTAACCAAGTGCAACATCTTTGGGACAACACAGTTCCCAGGACTTTGTGCCCAGTGAAACAAAGGGAGCTCTTTGGATAAAGCTAAGGGTATTTCACTGGTACCAGTGCAGAGAGGGTAGGGTACCCTGTACAGGATTAGTCAATTGTATCTGTACCATGAATGTGTGGTTTGGAGTGTAAGCTGCAGTTAGTGAACTGAGCCTGGGGGATACATAAGCAAAACTCTAGGAAGATTATTATTTTGGCTATGCCTTGAAGGGCACTGACAGGAGCTTGGTTTAATGTCTCATTCTAACAATGGCAAACTCTGACAGTACAGCATCTCATTAGTACTGTACTTGGGTGCCAGAATTTATGGTATCAGCCCACTCTCAGTGTGGGACTAGAACCCATGACCTGCTGGTCCAGAGGCAGATGTGCTACCAGCTGAGCCATACTGACACCCTATGAGTCATGAGTTCTAGTCCCAGGCTAGCAACTTGGGCTAGTACCCAGTATGGATACTGTAATTCAGCACTGTGCGGGAGAGGGGTTGCACTGTTGAGGTGCCATCCTTGGGATAAGATTCTAAACCCAAATCCCTTCTTCCCATCTCTGACCACTGTTCAGGTGTAAGTTAAAGATCCCATGGTACTTATTGTAAGATAGGGGATTGTTCCTAATATCCTAACCAACATTTCCTCCTCTCAGTAAAACAGTTTTATGTAACGCACCCTGAGGACACCTGGAAATTAGCTCCCTCAGCTCACTTTGCCCTTCCTAATCAAAAGTTACAACTAAAGAAAAAAGAAAAGTCAAAAGTCAAAAGTGTGTCAGTGGCTCAGTATACTGCACACTTGCCTCTAAGGTCAGAAGATCAGAAAGCTGTGGGTTCTATCCCCACACCAAGCACTTGGGTTAAATTCCAATACTGACACTATAGTGCAGCATGAGGTGGGTGCTGCAATCCTGAGGTGCCGTCGATGAGATGTTAAACCAAGGTCCCATCTGCCTGTTCGGGTGGATGTTAAACATCCCATGGCACTTCTTGAAGAGTAGGGGAATTTTTATTGAAAAAGGACTATTGACAAATATAGACATACATAGCAAAAGTGACGGAAATATATACAAAATCAAAACAACTTACAGATACTACACAGGGTGGGATATTCAGAAATGCATCAGGCAGGGGTGCAAGCTGGGCGCAGCGCAACTGGGATGAGCCAGGGAGTGTGCTGAGTGATATTCGATGGTGCTGCACCATGGCTCAGCACCGCTGAATATGGCAATGTGGCCTCCCGCATGGTGCAGTGGCACTGTACCAGTGCAAGTGGCAAGAGAGGAGCAGGGGGATGTGCCAGCGCAAGTGCAGCTGTGGAAGGCGCAGGAACCGCGATATTCAGTAGTGGATATGTAAATGGGGCCATAATGCATGCAAGGCGCAACTGGGGCCATTAGCATGTCATTATGGTCCATTTGCATGCAGGTGCGCCGATCCCTGGCAACTTGCACCTGGCGCCCTGCCAGGCTGCAGCCATCGGGGACTGACGCCCCCTGCACATCGCGGCAAAGTGCCCCAATGCCTGATCAAGGTCATATGTATAAAATTAATCAAGTCCAATATCCCTGGTGGTCCAATCGACCACTTCCAGCCTGATAGAGGGCATAAGTATACTAAAAACATTTTAAATTATCCCTGGTGGTCCAGCGGTGCCCCCTTCCCCACCCGCCCACTGGAGCCCGCTACCCGCTCCCCCACGGTCAGCGGTGGCGGCAGCTCCCAATCCGCAGTTACCCACTGACTGCGTCATAGTACGGTTAGCACCCATTGGTCCACAGAATGGGTCAATGGGCATGCAGACAGTACTGTATTACACAGTCCAGATATGTGAATGAATCCATTCACATATCAGGACTACGTAATGCGGTACAGTCTACGCCCATTGTGTCGCTGTGGACCAATGGACGCTCTAACTGTACTATGCATGATCAGTCGGCGGGAGGCTGGGCGGCTTGCAGGTGGGGAGCTGCCACCGCGCTGGACCGGGGGAGCGGGTGGTAGGGCTCAGTGGGCAGGTGGGGAAGGGGGTACCGCTGGACCACCAGGGGTAATTTAAAATGTTTTTAGTATACTTATGCCCTCTATCAGGCTGGAAGCGGTCCACTGGATCACCAGGGATATTGTTTCTATTACAATGCTCGCAATTGGGCATGGGGGTGTGTGACGCCGACAGACCCTGGCTCCGAGGCATGGGTGGCCACCCACAGCTGGCAGCTGCCGTGTTGAGCCCTGCAATATGGCAGCTCACCTGTGGGTGGCCAGCCCTTGCTCCTATTTCTTTGTGGCTCAACTTTGAGCACCAGTGTGCAGCGCAAGTAGGGGTTGCATCAGCATATGTGCCGCACATCCCAGGCTGAATATCGGGATGTGTGGAATATGCATGGGCATGCCCCCCGCACTTGCACCACAAACATTAGTGGTGCGCCCCGATCCGTCGGGATCTGTGTGGTGCAACTTCCCTTTTTGAATATTGTGCCGGGGCACATCATTGGTGTGCACATGGCGCAACACTGTTGCACCATGTGCAATCCCCTTGAATATCCCATGCACAGTGTCAAAAAATTGAAAATAACCTGACATAAATATGCCATTTGTATAGAAGAAAGATTTGGGCACCAGATAGGCTTCATTTCATCACTGATCTACCCAATGGATACATTGTGCCCACAGTACATGAACTTTTTCCAAAGGATAGTTCTTCATATCTTGTGGAAACATATTTTTCAGAGTTATTTTAATATTTTACAATAATTCAATATAAGTTACCCACCTCTGCTGCGTTACCCAAAAGCATCTTACCTGCCAAATGTAATATCTTAAAACCGCAACGATAATATATAAGGTGTCAATGTTATATCTTACCCTACTCCCTTGGGGTGTAGCAAACATCAAGTCTGAATACAATAATCTAGTAAACCGAGGTTCTCCCCACTCCTTAGCTATGAAAAGCAAAAATTCCTTAGCACAGGCACGTTCTACAGAAAGGTGCTCTCAGGTTTCTAGAATCTGTACACAGGTTTCTCTAAGGTGGTATCTGTCCATCACCTGTTTATGTTTATTATTGTTTCGTACACTTAGTCTTTCATAATTACTCAGTCACACCATATCCCAGATAAACTCAAATAATCTAGGGTTGTACAATTCTTTTAAGGTGCCACAGAATCTGAAGGCAGGACATCGGGGACATTTCACCTCCTCTTTCCTTTCAAACTGAAGAATATCAGCATAGATAACTTTCCTATCCAAAGTCTGCAACTGCACTTCTGTTAAGCTCCATTTTATTACATTCTTTATTACTTCCACACCATATTTCAGTACACTGGTGATGTTATTTAATACTCTATGTTTCCTAGTGCCCATGGGTTCAAACATGGAGCTAACCATTCTAAGAAAAATGGTTTCCATAGTTTTTCTCCTAGTTTTAAGGCCCTCCCAAAAATATATATGACATATAGTATAGTGTAAATATGCATGTGAAAAAAATTACAGAGTTTATCATCCCAATGCCACCTTCCTGGATCTTCCTGTAGGTTTATTCCCTTTTAATGGGGTTCAGCCTACTGCCACTTAAGGCCTGAAAAAATACACTATATAGAGTTGCCCCTTACCATGTGAGGAGGTGGGAACACATAACTTATGTAAAGAAAAATAGGACCTCTAAAGGATTTAATTAACATCACCCTTTTTTTTTTTTTTTTGCAGTTTTCTGGCTCTTCCAGTTAGAGTGTGCTGTGCTCCTTCCGAGACTTATTTGTAAGTGCAGTACTTTCCATGTTGTTAGCCAGATCTTCAATAGATACAAAAAATTCTGATCCCATTCCTTCTTCCTGCATTTCTTCCAATATGATAGCATTTTCTATAGCCTTTTGTGAATTTAAGGCAGGGGTACCTCAGGCACATCCATCGTCTCCAAAGGTGCACCTGCAA
Source organism: Neoceratodus forsteri (assembly GCA_016271365.2). Taxonomy (NCBI): domain Eukaryota; kingdom Metazoa; phylum Chordata; order Ceratodontiformes; family Ceratodontidae; genus Neoceratodus; species Neoceratodus forsteri. The sequence continues at coordinate 49,640,109 of JADMNL010000027.1, forward strand.
TGGCCATCTTGGACTGATGGCCAGAGTTTCCCCTACTGGTGAGTAGGGGAATTTCCTCAGAGTTCTGGCCAAATTTCCCTCATTCACTAAAAATACCACCAACAGCTTTATCTGGTTCAATGCCAGTTGACATCCATCTGTATCCCCCTTCCCCAGGACAAGGCTGAAAATAGGCAGAATTTGTCTAGTCCTCCTTTCCTGGTCAACAAAAACTAAATAAATAAATAAAATAGATAAAAAAGGAAAAAGAAAACTTTAAGCTGCATATAGTTAATTAGCATTTATGTTCAGTAACTTCCATCTTTAACTAGAACAGTAATGACATGGATACTGTAGAGAAAGGAATGACAGTGCTCCCTCTATTATCCACCAACTCAGGTGCAAGAAAAAATTAGCAGATAATAGAGGGTGGCAGATAATGGAGGGTGCCTATATTTGCTTGTATATACATAAGACTGTGTACAGAAGATGCTGTACTCATGCAGTAGAGCTGCTGTGCTGGTGTCTGCATTCACAGTTACACATGACATGGAACTGTTCACTGGTTTTAATTGTTTATTAGTATAAAAGTAAAAAAAGATTGTATTGTGAAGAGCTTTTAAAATGCTGTTAAAATGCATTATAAATACAGTACAGTAAAGTACACCTCACATAGAGCAGAGCAGTATGTTGTACATCAGACCAATTTAAAATTATCTGTGATAGCAATTTGTTTTGCTGTAGTAACTGCAAGCTGTTTAATCAAAGTACTTAGCTTTTTATTGCAGAATTTCATCTGTCACTGGTGCGTTCTGAGCCCTTACATTCGAGAACCACAGAAACAGTTCCTCTTCCATATCTCCATGCTTGGGAGCCTTTTTCACTTTCTGAGAATCAACACCATAATCCTGCCCAGTCCACTCATCTCATCTGGCAAGAATGTCATCGACTGTTCTACAAGCCATAACCCAGTTCCAAAGGGTGGAGAAATGTCTGGCGACATCCTACTGGTTTGCGTTCAGGTTTTCCTCGGCATGCTTTACTATCAGAGCTTTCTGTGAAGCTGTTAACACAAGCTGTGTCCTCTTAGTGGATGCTAATTCCACACTGGGTCTCCACCAATCAGCTTCCAGCATTGTTTCTATCCATCATATACCCGTGCTTAACCAACCTGTAAAAGGTAACATAACCCCTGTTGTTTACATTTGTTAAAAGGGAACATCCATGTACAAAGAAAGATTCAATCGTATTGCCAAGGGAAATCATTTTCAGATAAGCTATTGGCCATACCTGTAACTCTTTTAGGGTCTGAAATATAAACATTTTAGTTTCCCCTCCTTTTACAGCTGCAAATATCCATTTTCTAAATCACTAGCTCAGGAAATGATATGAGATGCAGGGACACTAGAGGTAAAATACAGTGCTGCCGTTCATTGATGATAACGATTTTCTGATTTCCCCACAGCTTTCAGTAAAAGTTTTGGAAACTCATGCCGACATTTGCAGGAAACCAGCACTCCTGTGATCATGCAAATATGTAAAGTTATTATTTCAAAGCACTACAATTTCCTCCATTTTGACAAATGTTTTGTGCTGCCAGTTTCGAAAGCTTTTTGTGGTTCCATCGCTTTGCATAATGTTTTGTGACATCCTCGTTTAGTGAACTGTTTCATGCCTTTAGTGTGACTTTTTGCTAGTACCATTTCAAATCATTTTTGTACCAACATCATTTTGGGCTGGGCAAAATTAAGAAATTCCAATTCTGAAATTCTTTAATTGGGTACAGCTTGGTCAGTATTAAAGCATAATGAATTGCAATGTGAGTATTATTTGGAAGGGGCCCTAAAAGGATCTGAAGTTGCATAATATTTGGATTAGGGGCAGGGAAGTTATAGGGGTTCAAAGTCTGGAAATGTATTATTCATGTGAATATTCCTGAAATTATTTTATGCTTACAACTTAATCACCTTTGGAGCTAGATAAGTGAAAATGTGTATGCATACTTTCTTGGAACAGTCATATAAACTGCTAAACAGAGAGATGATTGTGTAAATAGTAAGTTACAGGAGCTCAACATTTCTCAATTCAATTATCTGTCATATTGTGTGAAAATTTTCAAAATATTTGGATGCTTATAGATCCACTGCTATTGCAGGTATACGCTCAAGATTTGGTATGCATACTAAAGTTAATATGTCCTAGAGTCTAATTAAGTTGGATAAATGTGGTTTAATAGGTTAAAATTTACTGTGCATACTCTGGAAATGACTAATTGTCAAAATGTGCTCAAAGATTCATGGTCACATAATAGGTAATGCCACCAGCATTCTACTTGTGGAATGTAACTTTCACAAAGTACTTATCACCACTGAATCCCCTTGGCTGCACCAGCATCACAGCCCTGCAATACCCCTCCAACACTCCTGTGACAGCGATGCCCAGTATCACGCTCCATCATGACTAAAGATATTCAGATACTTCTGTCACAATGGCCTAAGTCACCACTAGTTGTAAGGCTTGGTGTCATTTGGTGACTGTCTCAAATAGTAAAAATAAAGGAATAATGCATGACAAGGTGTGTGTCGTGCTGGAATAACGACATGCCTGGGGGAGGTTGGGCACGAGGCCGTAGGCCAAGTGCATCCAAATGTCCCAGGTGTGGCGTTATCTCAAATGACACACACCCTGGAATGCATTATTCCTATTATACAATGTCTTGTTGTTATATATAAAATAAAAAAATAATTTTAAAGAATATTTTTATTAGTGTGGAAAAATACTTTTGTTTCTTAAGAGGAGATGAAAAAAAAAAAAAAAAAAGGTGCTCTATGTCCAAATCATCATCCATATTGGTTCACAGTGCTGAGACTAGACCTATGGCATCATGCTGGGATAACGCCATGGGTCCAGCCCCAAACTGACCAATCACAGTCCAAGATTCTTCCTTGCCATTGTATAATATGTGTTATCTACATGTTTGTTAAAGTATCAGCAGGTGGCATTGTACAGAAACAGTGCTGCAAGTGCATGTGCGTCCACAAGTCATTAAGTCAGTGAGCGCTTGTGGTTATCTGTCATATTGCAAGAATGCAGTGTAGTCCACTGAGATGTCCATGAGTATTCTTCATGGTTGGTCACTCAAGATAGTGACCTGACACTTGGCACCAGTATACTTTTATAATGGAGCCCCCTATGAATGCTGCCTTACAGCGACTTTACCCAGCCTTGATCTTCCTCTACAATGGCAACTCAAGTGTATGATCCGGCAAAATGTATGGACGTGGCTTTGACAAAGAATTCCACAACATTCCACAGTTTCACAAAGGCTCCTGGAATTCAATTTTACTTACTGATGTTATTTTGGGATCTTTGGCTGCTTATAACTTGGCCAGCCTCTGAGCAAGAGATTAGAGAGTTGATACAAGCAGCCTCTTTTTTCCATATTGTTTTTTCTCCCAACCGGCAGCTCATCTCTCAGGGACATACCCTGTTCTCAGGGATATATATCTTGATTAGACTGAACCCAGCCATCATTCAGTTGGCTACGGGGTTTTTCGCCAACATTTTCTTACCCTCCCATTTCCCCTGTTGGGGGCGGTGCCTCTGTCAGACTGGCACAGCCAATGCTTCCTCTGTGGCAGGAGCAAGCTCATTGCCACAGCTACAGGGGTTGCTGCTTTGGTGGATCCCCTCACAAGCCTCCCCGGCTGATATGAACTGCTAAGTGGCAGCTGTCTCAGGCATCACCTGCCTCCCGTTGTGACTTCTGAACCTGGGGCATCAGCATGGCAGCAAGACACTCTGCTGGGCTTTGGGGTTGCCTCAAAAGCTAATATTTAGCATCAAGGAACCTAACAAAATTGGTGATATTCCATTCTCTAGTTTTAAAGGTATAGAGACTTAAAATTCTTCAGTTTGCATAACTGTGGAATTTAATTTTAAAACTTCTGAATGTTTGGAAGCTTGTAGATCAGTCACCTTTAAAGCTGCAGACCTGAAATGTGGTATACTTCTGCATGGACCTTGGTAATGGCAGTATACCAAATATAGACAATACTTTTTAAACTAGGTGGAAATAAGTGAAATCACAATTTTGATGAACTTTCACATTTCACTGGCAGATGGTACATTTCACCCAACCTTATCAGCAGCATGCACTATTTTTATAGTTTTTTTCCATTGCTATTTTGCTTATACTTCCTAATTTGCAATTATATAAAAGGGTTTATGTTCTCTAAGTTTTAATTCAATGAGTAAGTCAGCTATTGGATAGAAGTAAACCTATGAATATGGTTTACCTGGACTTCATAGAAACATTAAATTTGGCAGCAGGACACTGAAGGTCCATTGAGTCTGCCCTTACCATACTACCGTAGTAATGCATTTGATACAATCTGGTTTAAGGAAATAATTGCAAAATTAGCATTGAAGGGCATGGAAAGCAGCATCACAATTTGTTTGCAATGTTGATTGGCAGGAAGGTAGCAAAAAGTCAATACAAAGTAGGGGAGCTTGGATTTTCCAAAAGAAATTTTGACAGGACTTTTTTTTAGGAGTTTGGAAGACTCTGAAATTTTAAAAATCATTGCAGACAGGAAGTACTTTTGCAAGCAATCAAAATCATATTTCAGATTCCAGAACTGGATTCCATGTCTGATTTGATCATTTTTAGGGTTTTGGATTTTTGCTCCTCATTTCCAAAAATCCCAGATTCTGAAAGTGGATCAGAATCTGACAAATCTGATTCCATTAATCTGATTCCATGCAACCCTAGTATAAATGTTTACACTTCTGACTGGGTAGGGGAGTCACAAGCAGGGTGATGCAGGATTCAGTGTTGGCACTCACTGTTCAATCGGTATACCATCAACATGGACAGAGAACTAGATGTTGCTAGCCTTGCTTGTAGAGCAGAAAGCAGCTAACTAAAAGAAGCTACATTTTCTTATTAATTTGACACTTATATCTCAGCCACAGTCAGTCTCTGTTGAGTTTAAACAAACAGATACTTTATTAGAAGTAGAAGGGGTCTTATTTAGGGTTAAAAAGGAAAGAAAGAAAAGAAAGAAAGTCAGTGTGTGTCTGTGCTGGGAAGGGCACTGTATCAGTTTACTTTGCTAAACCAGTAGGGGGAGATAGAGCTTAATTGGGGGTGTGGCTTAGACAATATAAAAGCAGGTGACTCAGATTACAACTTCCTGTTGCTAGCCTTGCTTGTAGATCAGAAAGCAGCTAACTAAAAGAAGCTACATTTTCTTATTAATTTAACACTTATATCTCAGCAGGAGTCAGTGTCTGTTGAGATTAAGCAAACAGATACTTTATTAGAAGTAGAAGGGGTCTAATTTAGGGTTAAAAAAATGAAAGAAAAGAAAGAAAGTCAGATAGACCTGAAACTGCTGCTGAATCAAAATACAACATATTGTGTGTGATACTGCTTGAATAACAAACATTTGGGGCTAAAAATAGGTTAATATTTGTTCTCTATCTTAAAGCTCTGTCTGTGGTATAGGCACTGTGGGATATTGGAGGACTGAGTGCATTACTGAAATATTGTAGCACCAGTCTCTCCTTTCCTGAGCACTGCTCATAGCTATAGAGGCTTTGTGAAACTTCAAAACCTAATTCCACACTAAGTGTAGCCTTTTTAAAGGCTAGATATATTTTATTTTACATTTTAAATCATAGCAGAAACCGAAGTAGCAGGAGAATGCACTTCTGGTAATCGACACTTAAAAAGAAGCACTTAGCGAGGGGGAGAGTATAGGGCTGCATGTAGAGACACGCGTGTCTTGTGCTGTGTCTACCATGTCCACCGGGGACACCAGGACCAGGACAACCTTACCAAGATACATTTACATAAGGTAATAAACCCACAAATTATCACCCTTGTATCCTCACTATCTTAATCATGAAGAAAGCAAATAAGATGTGTTCTGAGTGTAAAATGTATGCCATTGGTAAACAAGACTTAAAGTTTTTGTGTGATAAATGTATCCTAGTTGGGAACTTACAGGAGGAAATTAAGAAACTGCAACCAAGTGAGAATATTAGCTCTGATATCAAAGCATTAGAAGAATACATTGATCATATGTCATTACTAGTAGAGGCAAATACCTCCTCCTCAAAATGTCTGAGGAGCTCTTTTTCCAATGATCCACCACTTAACTGTTTACCATTTTCTATTCTGACTGGACATCCAGCAACTACCTCTACCCCTTTATCTACTACTACTAAAACTCAGCTGAACACCCCATAGAGGCTGAGAACTGTCTCTAATTTCCCAAAAAGGCATACTAAAATAAATCTGTTCCCAAAACATATATGATCCCACTTTCAAATTCTTTTGAACCCCTCCCCGAATTGGTTGAGGATGATTATAATGATACTCTAGGTACCATTGAACATGCAACTGACAACCTGAACAGAGGAAGTCATAAAATGCAATCAGATCACAAAGTAATTGTGACCTCAGCACTTAAACCTTGTCAGGTTGCTGACCCCCTGAACACCTCCCTTGTGTCTCAACCTCTACATACTCCTGATGTGTTTATTCAAAAAAAACAGGTATATGTACTAGGAGACTCCATAACAAAATATGTTGATCGCATAGTCTGTAATCCAGACAAAGAAAAGCTAACTAGCTCTAGTTATAGAGGAGCGAAAATAGCGGACCTTACATCAATAACAAAAACAATTCTGTCAGCTGCTGGAGAAAATCCCCTGGTGGTTGTCCATGTTGGTACAAATGACATCACACGGTCCCCACTTCAGCAGATCAAACAGGACTATGTGGCTCTATGTAATGTATTAACAGAACGCGGTTGCAATATATGTCTGTCTGAAGTCCTACCCATTCCAAGAGCAACCAGACACATTAACAATAAAGTAAAAGCATTAAATGAATGGATTCGCAAGTGGACTTACCAGCAGGGCATAAGCTGCTTAACCCACTGGGAGGAATTTGATGACAGGTCATCACTTTTCTGTTGGGATGGCTTACATCTCAGCAGAAGGGGTAGCACAGTCTTAGGACGAAAAATAGCAACTTTCATAAACAATCATTTAAACTGATAGGAAGGGGATAGATAGGGACACCCCCTATCTCTTGTAAAGACAGTCCATGTTTATCTTACTGGAAAAATCTCAATATGCTTTCGCTAAATGCCCGATCACTAACAATCGCCAAACTTGCTAAACTTGAAATCTTAGCTAAAACTTTAAATTTAGCTCTAATAGCAATCACTGAAACCTGGGGTAACACAGGTAAAAAGTGGAGAGCAGAAATCCCTGGTTTCAAGCACTACTTTAAAAATAGAGTGGACACAAAAAAAGGAGGTGGGGTCAGTCTATACATTCGAGATGATATTCCATTATATGAATCAACAACTACTGTACATTCAGAAAGTGTTTGGGTCCATATTCGACCCACCAGTATCCATCAATTTCTTATAGGTACCTGCTATCATCCACCCTCTTCTGATATTGACCAAACTAAACAGCTTTGTAATGAAATTACCAAAATCATTAGTAAAGACCCAGTTCTCATTTTAGGGACTTTAATCTTCCTACTATAAATTGGGATGCACTTTCTGGTATTAATAAACACGATAAACAATTCTTGTCAGTTACAATCAATATGGGATGCATTCAATGTGTAAATGAAACACAAGGGGGAATAATATATTGGACCTAGTTATAACCAACCCGGAGACACATATATCTGACATCCAACTACTCAGCCCCCTTGGGAAATAGTGAATACTTGTCCCTTTTTTTCTCCATCCAATTGCCCTTATTACCAAAAAGAAATAAACTAAAAATAATACAATATAATAGGGCTGACTTTGAAGCCATTACTCACCAGATAAAATCCCTTAACTTGGAACAAATAATGTATCCAATGAATACTGAGATGGCCTGGGGCTTTTTAAAAACAAAGATACTGGAACTCGAAAAAAAATATGTCCCGGATAAACTTAAGTATAACAACAAAGGGAAAATCCACCCATGGTTCAATGGTAATATTAAAACATTAATTAAACAGAAAAACAAACTTTTCTTAACCTTAAAAAATGTTTATCCGATCAGAAAAATGGCATCCTGCTTAAATATAGAGAGATGGTTAGACAATTAAAGAAAACTATCATACTGGCAAAATGTAATTTTGAATTTAAAATTGTCCATACTAAGGATTGCCTTAAGGCACTATATACTTACCTAAATGGTAAGAAAAGTAATAACAATATGATAGGTCCCATAGTTTGTAATAACAGGACTATAACATCTGATATAGAAACAGCTTCAGAGTTAAACAAATATGTTTCTTCTGTCTTTACTCTAGAAGCTACTAACATTGCACCTATTGTAGTAGGTTCTAAACTTGAACCATATGAAATTCTTTTTCAGGATATTCAGTGGGTCTTTGACACTCTAAAGCAGCATACTAGTTCTGGCCCTGACAATATTAGTTCTAGATTTCTTATAGAGACAAAGGATACAATAATCCCCCCTTGATTATTATTTTCAAAAAATCACTTTATGAATCCTCAGTTCCAGTTGACTGGCACACAGCCATTGGCACACCCATCTTTAAACAAGGCTCCCATTCTAAAATTGAAAATTATAGACCTGTTAGTCTTACATCGATACCATGTAAATTCATGGAGAAAATAATTAAACATCAACTTGAAAACAAAATGTCTACATTAAAAATTAATGATGACTATCAACATGGTTTTAGAACAGGAGTACCACAAATTTGATCACTTTTTACAACTATATCAGTTCCAACCTTGACTGTAAAATACCTACATATGTCATTCTTTTGGATTACAGCAAGGCTTTTGATAAAGTATCACACAGTATTTTGGTTAATAAACTTAACCATTTAGGTTTCTCAGCACCTATTATTTCCTGGATAAATAACTGGCTGAGTGGCAGAACACAGAGAGTTAGGGTAAATCCTGTACTATCAGAGGTGATTGTGGTGGCTAGTGGCATGCCACAGGGAACAGTCCTGGGCCCAGTGCTGTTTAATCTGTTTATCAGTGATATGTATATTTCACCAAATAACATAATGGTTAAATTTGCAGATGATACCAAACTTGGAGGAAAGCTTAACACCCCTGTAAACTGTCATAACTTAGCACTGGATCTTGCACTAATTGAACAACGGGCTAGTATTAATAAAATGCACTTTAATATAGCTAAATGTGCGGTACTCCATTTTGGAAAGATAACCCTAAACAAAAATATTACCTGAATAACAGCATTATTAGGACATCTTCTATAGAAAAGGATCTGGGTATTATGTTTAATGACAAACTATCATCCTCCTCACATTGTTCAAAAATTGCAACTCAAACTAATGCTTTGCTACGTAGAATAAATCAAACATTTATTTCTACATCAGAAGAATGTCTCTTAACTTTGTATAAGTCACACATAAGGCCCTATCTTGATTATGGATCTCCATTTTGGAGCCCTTACTTAAAGACAGATATTAATAAAATTGAACAAGTTCAACATAGAGTAACCAAGTTAGTACCACATCTTACGCACTTGAAATATGATACCTGATTAAAAAAAATGGATTGCATTCTGTTGAGCGCAGGCGAACTAGAGGTGATCTTCTGCAACTGTTTAAAATACTTAAATCACCTGATCAAATGCAACAATGTGGTGTTGTTTATTCAGTAAGGTAAATTGTGCCAAGACTTCACAATAGACAATTGGAAGTGAAAAAAGTAAATAATAATAAGAGACTAAATTTATTTTCCATTAGAGCACCCAGACAATGGAATAAATTACCCCAGGATATTGTCGACTCAACAAATATTACAATATTCAAGAATGAACTAGATAAATGGATGAACGAATGGGACATGGGTAAATGATCCATCAATATGAAGCACAATCCCGATGGGCTAGCAGCCTTCTTTTGTCCTAAAAAACAAGTAACCAAGTAGATATCCAAATTCACAGATCGTACTAAAGTAGGGAGCTTTGTGGAGTCTAAAGAAGATATACAATGGCTACAGAGGGATTTGTATAGACTAGTAGGACAGACAAAGAACAGTGGGATGGGATTCAATGTTTTATGCAAAAGCGAACATTCAAAGTCCACAGGTACAGGTCTATGTGATAACGCTGAATGCCTAAAGGCAATCGTCGTTATCGCCCAGTCAAAGTGCCAAACACATTTTTGGCATTCTGACAACATTGGCGCACCTGCACAATGGTACCAGTACATATTTTGACTATTTTCTGGGGGGGGGCTGCGTCCACCCACACCCTCCCCCTCACAGGGGACTTTGCCCCCTGCACCTCCCCACTTAAGGATTCTCAACTCCGGGGGGTGCATGTCGAGGTGAAAATAGTAAAAATAAAAAGGTTTGGTCTGGGTGCAATAAAAATTGCACCAGTGCCAGGACTTGAAGCCAGTACCTCAGCCATCCCAGCCATTGCCCAATCCCTGATGCCACAATGCAGCTTGACTGAGAACCGCAGAACCACCCTCTACAGCCTCTCCACCCCCTTGCAACCCACACTCGCTGTGCTGCCCCCCCACATGTCGATATAGTGACGTATATCGAATAGTTACGCCCACCCCCTCAGCCAGTTGCCCTAACTGTCAGTCGCCGTGAGTGAATTGCACGAGGAAGGTGTCGCCATAACAGATGGCACCCTTCCTCATGTGCCCACTTCATGGGTTAGCCACAGGTACTGGGATTCCACTGCAACCCTTTCCACCAGTATTTGTCCGATTAACTTCTTCCCTTCAATGTATTACTTCACAGCAGTGTGATAAATTAAGGTTCACTTCTGAAACATCAGGGTTATCTGAGGTTGCCCAGTTAGTAGATATTTCCACAGCTTTATTTAAATTTGTGCTTTTGTTTTGGTGGACAGGACCAACAGATTTGGCTGGAGCAAAGGTTTCAGTTTAATCTACTGAATTTGTAGCAAGATTGTGAGATACAATTAAAGTAGGAGAAAACATATTTTATCTCACTCTCCTTATACAGCGTGTCAACTTCTTCACCCTCTGTTTTAGGAAGTTTCAGAGGAGTGGTGGAGGCATGGAGTTATAGACTGCAACTGGTAAGTGAGCAAGTCTTAAGATTTTCCCCATGTATGCTAAGTTGTTTTTTAGATGTATTTGTCTGCTTAGAGGGAAAATCCAATTGGTTAGAAGCTGTGTTTTCACTAGAAATATCTTTCTCTTCCCTTTGCTACTCCTTCAACAGTCCTTTTTTGGAAAAGAACCAGTTATTTCATTACCTGAATTACAATGTTTGGTTGTAGCAGCTGTTGCACATAGAAGATTTCTCTTTGGTATAAATTTTCCAGCATCTGGTGGTAGCTCAGTTAATTTCTCAGTTTTATTTTTTTGTTTCTTGGGCACCATATGGAAAAAGTCTTTCAAGTCCTTAGAATCTCATTTACTGATGTCCAGCCCAAATGCTATGTTAATTATACAGTCCATTTGGGGAAACAATACTAGCTATTTGCACAGTTGCTCCTGCTTCCTCACATAATATATAGAGTTTTAACAGTTTAGTCAAATTTGAATCAATAGTTTAACTTTGCCTTTTTGCAAAACATTCAGCTTCTACAAGCAAAGAAACATCCAATGGCTTCATCAAATTCACCACACTATATTTGCAGAAACTCTAGTTCGGGCACATATAGTTTAAAAAGAAAGTAATGGCAGATGCTCATGTGGTTTCCTGCAAGTTATTAGATTCTCATTCCCCCACTTATTTCTCCTTCTCACTTAATGCTTATTTGCCTCTTTATATTTCAAGGAGAAAAAAATACAGACTTACAGAGCCACCTTTCAACTATGCCCACAAACGTGCCTTCTTAAAAAAAAAAAGCAGAAGAAGGTAACATTAGTTATAGGCAGGCTGTAATAAACAAAGACAGCATTTGTACAGATGGCATATGTCCTGCTCTCTCTGACCCTCTTATTGTTGCTTAATTTGCTCATTTTGTTGCTTTCCCCTTACACATTTTTCATTCAGTTTAATTCACATTTCTTTGTATTAATAATCTCAGTAAGCTTGCTTTACAGACTTATGGGGAGAACAGTTATGTTGTGAGCCAGGAGATCTGACTTACAGAATTGCCATTAACCCTGCTTTTGGCATGCCTTTACAGTATGTGTGTAAGCATCAGTGCAGTGAAAGCATTTCACATGCGATTTTTCAAGCTGAAATTTCCATAAATGTGGCTGCATAATGGCTTAACTGCAAAAAACAGAAACCTTGTGCAAATATAGGGGAGGAGAAGGAGAGATTCAACACACTTCACACACTTCTCTCACTCCTTTCTTCTTTGTGCCACCTCACTCTGCCCCCCTTCCCTCTCCAGGATTCAATGTTGATAAATATGTAGTGATACAATAGTGCAAAATAAAAAATAATAAAGCGGAGTACATCTGTGTTTAAACTGGGGGTAAACAGAGCTAGAGAGGGACCTGAGGGTCATTATCACAAATGATTAGAAACAGGGAGACAGTGCCAGTTGGTAACACAAAAGAGACACCTAATATTGAGGTGCACAAAATTCAATTTTGTGAGTAGCTCAAAGGTGGTGTTCATGCCACTGCAGTGGTCACTGGTTTTGCCATGCCTAGAATACTGTTATTAGTGGAGGTCACTGCATTTTAGAAAGGATATAAATTCAGTGGGAATATAGTGGGGGCCTACACAATAAATCTGGGTGCTGAAAGACTAACGTCATGAGGACAGACTATTAAAGCTCAAAATTTTCTGAAAAAAATGTTTGGAAAAGAGAAGAAGCACTTTGAAGTCCAGATTAGATAAGCACATGGTAGAGTTCTGTTAGGTTCCTGTCTGCTGAGAAATAGGGACAGTCACTATGAATCATACAACCTGCTTCAGGCTTTGGTCCGTATGGTCCTATAACTTTATTTTAATTTGGTTTGCATTTTTTCAGTTGTGTTTTTTATGTATTGGCCTGGGCCACCACATTTGCGACATCCCATCCCCCCCCCCTTTGTAATGGCTGCTAATAATACTATCCACACTGGGAATCTTCCACATGACCCTCTTAGCCTTTAGTATAGCCTGCCTTGGAAACAAGCCATATTTTTCTCCTGCAGCTGTCAAGCTTTGCTATCATTCATTTGTCTTCATTAATGTCTACCAATTTTGTTTTTTTAAATAGGTGTCTCCATCACCCTCTGTTCTGTACAATCTGCTCAGAAAACTCCCCCCTCCAAGTCAGGAGACAGTGGGTGGGTTTCATTCGTAGAACAGTAATGTAAGCCAAACACAAATTGTAAAGTCCTGCTTGACTCATTCCTCTATGTGCAAAAAAGATGATGCATTAGAGTACACTGATACTGTCTGAACAGACATCCGTGCAAACATAATCACTCGTCTTTCATGCAAACATAATCACTCAACTGGAAATGTTAAAGAAAGTATTCAGTTATTGTTATATTTTGTACTGTAATACAGATACAAACTATTGCTTGTGGTTTAAACTTAATTTGATCTATATGTTCCTTCAGCATGTTTATGCAGAAAATATATTCTCAGAATATCCTGTTGTTAAAAGCTGGGGAAAAATGGGCAATAAACATTATGATGTCATCTAAAATGGGGGTGGGGGAAAATGGGCAATACACGTTATGATGTCATCTAAAATGGGGGATGGGGGAAGGATCAAGCACCATAAAGAGAGCTTAAAAATAAACATTTTTTTTCATGGCAAAGCCAATGAATCTTAGCTCTAGATCATCAGGCTATGAATAAAGGGATACTCCTGGTTCTTATTAAACAATGAAAGAGGCCATATTCATACACAAGGGATCAACTAATAGGGGGGGTTAAAGATCAGCTAAAGTCTTTGGGAAAACTTTGGAAAAGATAATAGTTAGACACAGTTCAGCTTGTATTTCATATATCTTTTATGGCTTTCTCCTCTCCATTATTTATTACTGAAGAAATTTCCACAATGACAAGATCTTTATCCCTTCGAGTTATTTGCCTCTGTAGAGTGTCCCCTACTTGAAATCATAATGTTCTGTTGGGATATCGCAGGCTGTTGTCATGGCAATAACTGTGATGTCACAAGCAGAGTATTATGACATCAGACTGGGAAATAGCAACAGGAGCTGATGAACCCTCAAGGAACAAGGATTTTGCTTTCACCCATATGACCTCAGTAATAAATAATGGCAATAGGAAATACAGAGCTAATGAGAAATATAAGTCACTTTGTGTCCAAATATTATGTTTTTCAATGCTCTTCTCTACAGGACAGTGGCTCTTTAAGATAATGCACACAAAAGAGAAATGGGAGATTTTTTCCTCACAATTTACAAGTGACTTTAAAATTTGCACAGCAGCACCATTTTTATTCTGGTTAATGTGTGTATGAATAAATAAAGAGAAAACTGCTTTTTTAAAGTCATCTCGGCAGACATCTTTTGTAAATAGGTGCACAGGTACTGTATATAGGCATTTATGGGGTGTAACAGGACCAATGATACTGTACATCATGTTTTCCTTTCATGTGGTAATTACACATCTTGGCATCTGCCCAGAAAATACATACAAAAAGGCATTTGACTGTCCACAACTGACCTTATACTGCGGTATCTTTGTTTCTTGAATCATAGTATTCTCTATGTTAACAAACTGTGATGTTAGTTGGGCCAGTCAGATTCATTTTGAAAGACACAATGGAATAAGTGCTGCAGGATATTAAATATTTAGCAGACCAATGGCAGGTTAGAAAAAAAGGTAGAAAACCATCCAAGTGGCACATACAATAATTGGTAAATACAAGAGTTTTAGTCATTTTATTTAAATGGATACCCGTGGCTGCTCTTCAAATCTCCCAGTTGAAACTGTCATCAAGAACATAAAACTATAGCCCAGACTGCCTTTGAGAAGCACAGCATCTGAAGTGCACAGACTTTGCCTGGGCTCAGACGTATACAGGGAAACCCCTTCATGTGGAGTTGCTCAGTGAGCAGTGGTGTAGCTAGAAAACCAAGCTGGCAAGAGCCCCAATGGCTGCTACTGTAATGGTATTGAAGCAATGTGAATGCACATGCTTCTGAGTTTAGTGTGCCCTGATCTAGACTCGACTGCCATTTCCCAGAGTATCTCCCAGTTGTGTGCCACATTGTGTGATGCTGCAGAGGCAGGTGAGTTCAACACAACCGGGGGGTTCTCTGAACTTCCTACCACAGAGTATTGAGTGGGGCTAGCTGTAAAATTTGGTGGAAGTGGGCAAGTTCAGCAGCTGGGATGGGGTGGGGGTTACATTGTCTGTAGCTGACAGATCAGTTTGGCAGAAGGATAGGGTTGTTCTGTACAGCCAGCAGGGATGTAGGTTAGGAGGCTGGCACAGCCAATAACAGGGGATGGAGTTTCTCTCTTGTGCATGAACAGGCCAAGGGGAGATCAGATGGATGGCAGGTGGGTTTGGTACCTCAGTTGTTTACACTGCAGTAGATAGTTGGAAGAGTTGTTCACATACTGGCCAGGAGGGATGTTCTCATGGATTAGAAAGCTCTGGGCAGCATCTGCTGAAAGAAGGCACTGGGGCTGGTTCTGAGTCACCTACGTTCACTAGTTAAAGCAATTATGAGAGCCCATAAATAGAACTGTACTTTGCAGACAGCTATGTAGGCTGTAAAATGACAGATATACCACCATAAAGAACATGCTGAACAAAAAGTCTGTGTAGCAAAACTTATTCAACAAGTGTGCAGTGTACAGATAAGCACATACCTCACTGAGCTGATCTGTTCACAAGCATAAAATGCAAAAGACAGCATGCGCAAAAAACAGATAAGGTACTTAAAGTAGCATTACAGCCTACCTGATTAAGAAGTGCTGCCCAGTACCCCAGTCAGGACGCATTAGTTACCTGCAATTCACCTGCTGCAGTCCATTTGACCTGCATCCCCAGCTTCCTTGCCTGCTGCCTCCTGCCTTCAGTTATTTGGTTTCCCCATCACCACCTCTGCTACCTGCAGTTGGGTGCCTGCATTTCTGGCTCCTTTCACCTCTCTCTGCCATGCCTGGACTGCCAATAACTATTGACTTTTTCTGTCACCAAAAAAAAAACTACTGAATAAAATAAAGCTAGCCAATGAGTTCATGTAAATGAAGCTGGAAGTGAAAATAAAATGCTGAGTGCAGTTGGCCAGCATCTGAAACGATGTGGCATTTTACTTTCACTTTGAGCTACATGAAAACCCTCTGTTACTCTTATTGCCAGTATCTTTGTTTTTCTAACCCCATACCTTCTTGTACCTTGTTTGTATGCCTTCTTCTCCTCCCTGCCAGACAAACCTTACTGAAGCCAAGCACCACAACAACATGGTTCAATGTGATGCTGTCTCCCATTCCCCTACCCATCTCTGTCACCAGCAAAGCACCAGTCCCGACAGCAAGACTCAAAGTATATACTCCATCCCAGGGTGTTTTTTGCTGCTGGATTGGGGCAGCTGTAGATAATACACTTACAGAAATAATTATATGAAATGTTTTCATGCTGTACACATAAAACCACCCATGTGATATGAATGCTGCAAGCATGATTTAAATGTTAAATTAGAACCAAATGCATGCACCTGGCATGCGTGCAGCAAGCAAGTGTGGAAAGCTTGCTTTTTATGTTAAATTGGAACAGACTGCATGCATGTGGCATGCATGCAAAAAGCAAGTGGTCACTGATAACTGGACACATAAAAGTTAAGTGACTTGCTCAGGATCACACCATATACAAGTGGGGGGTTGATAAGATTCAAACCCAGGTCTTCAGGTCATCTCCAAGTCTCCTGGTTTATAGTTCAGTGCCTTTAACCACTAAGATATACTGCCTGAACACATATGACTCACTTGTACTTTAGTACAAATCTGCATACATCTGCACATGTGTGGCATGCTTATAGCCTCTGTTATACTTTTTAGTTTTCTTGTCCCCTTCATCTCAGCTCCACAGCTGAACTGTAGCACACATACCAATGGGAACACATATGGTACTTCCCAACCCCAATATACACACTTACCCCAAAAACTACTTAATTACTTCTGTCTGGCCTGTACTCCTATTATTTTCTCTCCATAGTTTTGAATGCTTCCACACAAACAGACTTTAAGGGGCAAACACAAAAGCAGCAATAATTCGACACCCACTCACATGGCCAGTCTTCCCCATGCACACACACTATAGCTGGTGCAGCCATGCTGCTACAGACAAACCACCAAGTATAGATATAAGTTGAGAGTCTCTAGCCTGAGTACTAGGGAGTCAGATGCAGGAGTCTTTAAGAGTAGATGTCCATTGGTCAGAGTGCTGGTGTGTACCCCCTTGAAATGAATGGAGTTATTTTTTATTACTATTTAATACATTATGATGGTGAGTTGGAGAATAATGGAGGCCACTATTCTACTAACAAGGCCCTTGTTAGTCGAGTGGGGACCTTCATTACTCTCCAACTCTCCATCAATAATGTATAAAATAGTAATAAAAAAAATATCCCCATTCATTTAAGTGGTGCATGCCCCACAGTCTCCCTTGCCCTGTGTCATAATGTGCCTAAGCATGGGGGATATAGAGGTCAGCTACACTGGGGGGGGCATTAATCTGCCTATAATGGAGCTCCAATAGTCTGTGCATACCACATACCATACCACTGAACTGTCCCTGAATGCAAGGGATAGCCCTCATTTTACCCCAGAAAACTGCTCTGCTCCTCATCCATCCCTCATGGAAAACATGTTGCTCACACAGAGGATGTCCTGTAAATTTAGACTTTATGGCAACAGGCACCATTTCAGATTTCAGAAAGGGGGGGCCATCAACCAGTGGAGGCCAGGTGCTAGTGAACCCCTAGGTGGCAAGCTCTAGAATGTCTGGAACATCTCTAAAATGTAAAACATACTTGCTGTGACTGAAAAATGATATGTAAATTAGGAACAATTCAAATGTATAAGATTCATCTGTCTATATCCCAGAGCAGTTCATCAGATTTGAGTTTAAACCCAACCAGTTATTAACCAGTTTCTTTTCTGGCTGAAGTTCTGATCCTTCCCCCCAAAAAAAAACTTTGTCTCGATTTCTCTCCTCTACTCTATTCCATTCAGTACCCATCCCATATGGGTCATGAAGCCACCCAAAGATGCAGAAATGTGAAAAACACATCAAGATTTCACACATCAATATTTCAGTTCTTCCTCCTTCCCCAATCCCACCTGTAAAAAAAATGATCTACTTTTACTTACCTGGCCATCTGGCCAGAACCTGCAGCCTGGTCTAGTGTGCCACCAGCCCAGTTTGCAGTCTGCTCCTTCTCCATTCTTTTGCCAGAAGCTGGATGCTAGAATCAGCCATCCCAGGTCCCCAACATGGTCCATGATCAACTCACCTCACCTCATCAACTGCACCCACCCAACCTGTGTTGCTTGCTTATTGCTTGGCTGCTGCTCTGGCTGCTGCCACACTGCACTGATCAAGGCCTATGAAGGCCACCCACACTGCTGTCACCACTGCTGCCAGGGCTAGCTTGCTGCCAAGGGAGGCATGTGCTGTTTTTTTTTTGTGAAGCGATCCTAGTAGACTAAATAGGTAGCATAGTCTAGAGTTATCTTTTAGCTCACCCTCTGCCTCTTCAGCTACCAGGGGAGATGGAGACTCACTAAGAGTAGACCAACAAAAATATGCTGCCACAACACTGCCATTGAGAGTTCAGTGCTCACCGACTCCTCCAAGCTGTAGTGTGCAGCCTGTCTACTCTGCTGCAGGAAAGACAGTGTGGCACTCACATGACTTATGTGCTCTAGCTTGGCTGGAGCTCCTCCACATCACGTGTGATAGTGCCATCGCTAATAGGTGGAGAGAGTGGACAACACAATACAGACACAGTTGAGTCAGGAGTGCACCTGCAGCGTAAGCACACACAGGCCATGGGGGCATTTATTGTGCAAAAGATTAAAATATGAACTTAAAGTGGCAGTCCTTATTAAGGAGTGTTTTTACTCTTTTTATGGTGGTGTCTGATCCAGCCCCATAGATTGGTAGGCCATAGTCGATGGTAGCTAGGACCCAGCTGCTTGTAGCAGGCTTCAAGGCTGCAGGAGACAGAGTGTCCGTGTTGATAGAGGACACCCAGTTTTATATTAGCAGTTCTAACAACATGATCAATATGGGTGTTGAAGCTAAGTGTTTCGTCCAGGTGTGCACCTAGATACTTGAATGTGGAGACTTGTTCCAAGGTATCATCCAAAATAAACTGATGTTTATTTTAGATGAGATTTGCACCAGCTTAGTTGCTGCACACATGGCAAGTGTGCAAGATGTGAACCTGATGTGATTTTTAAATGCTCACACCAGCTTAAGTGCTGCATTCATGTCAAGTGTGCAACACATGAACCTGATGTGAGTTTTAGAAGATGTTCACACCAGCTTACCTGCTGCAAACCTCACTTGCTTTTTAGACCTGGTTCGCTCAAGTTTAATTTGTGTATGCGAACTGCATGCAAACATTGCACAATTTAGCATGTGGCTTACATTCTGCATGTACACAACACACTTCTATTTCTGTAAGGGTATAGTGTAAACAGTCAGCTGTAGCATTACAGAATTTTGCTGGGGGGGATTTACCTCCCTGTATCCAGATTTACCAGACTTGAAACATTGTTAAATCAAGTTGTTTTAAAGTGATGCATAAAGTAGGGAACGGGAAATAGTTTGCAGAACACAGAGCTTAAAGTTAGTCTGGAAGAGCCAAAAGGGTGGTTCAAAATATACCGGGAAGTTAGGAGGAGACTTCTTGCTAAATGTACCAGAGAAGTTCCCAGTTGGGGGAGGGTGGAGAGAGGGGAAAAATGTGTGGTGAGATAGAGAGAGAGAGAGAGAGAGAGAGAGAGATTATTATAGAGCCTGTAGGACATATGGTGCCACTGGCCACACCCTTTGGCCTATTTAAGGGCTGCTCTTCACTCCACACCCAAACATTTTTTCCTTTCATCCGAGGCTTTGTCAGTCTGTTTTCTCCTTGGCCTCAAGGCCCCAGTCTTGCTGTGTTTTAACAAACTATTCTGCTCTGTTTCTGCTTGACATCTGTTTTATGTTCTGCTTTGGTTAGTACTGCTTGCCTTTGACTGCTGTGCTTCTTTGTGTTGCTTTCATTTGCTTTTTCTTTTGGGGGGGTTTAAGCTTTCTAGCATCCTGTTGCCTTTGTGTTGTGCTACTCCTGAGCTAGTGTTATTTTGGCTGCCATTTACTCACTAGATTTCAACAAAACCTCAAGTGCAATTTTAGTTGTTATCTGTGTGTTTCAGTTCAGAAGCTACTTCCCTGCTTCTGCTCTCCTGTGCTATCAACCCTTCATCGATTGCACCTGGTTCATAGCTTTGCAGCCTAGCTAACAACTGCTCCTTTACTGCTTCACTATAACCTCAGCAACCTAGGCCATGGAACGCAATGCTGCTTCTTGTATTTATACCAAGCAAATATTGCTGCTGTTTTCAGTGTCTTGCCTTTCCCTACAGTTCTATGTTCATTCAGACTGCTGACCCTATAAGCCCCTACAACCTATAAATAATTGCTGCTGGATGCTGCTCAATTACTTTTGCACCCTTCTTCATTATACTCTGGAGGTCAGCCTGGCTATTGCCATGGCCCCATGTGGCCTAATTACATTATGTTTGGCTAATGCCTCTGCCGCTAAACTCCTCCAAGTCTTTGTCACCTTTATTTCGCACTCATTAATGGGCTGGTTGGCTAGTCTTGCACCACTAAAGGCCCAGGTTCCCTTGTGCTGAACCTTGCTTAAAACATGTCTGACCTATGTATGGTCTCAACACTCAGCGTTTCCATTGTTTCACATGCTTACCATCTACTTATTGCTGCCTGTACCGTACCTACTGTGTTTCTTTTGCTGCTTAGTACCTGAAAGTTACTCCAGTGCCTTATGTAGCCTGCTCCATTGCTACATGAGATTAGCTGACTTTGCCTGTCAATTTGGCTCAAGCTCACTTTCAGCTGACAGTCTCTCTCTCTCTCTCTGCACCCTAGTCTGCATCTTGAATGTGTGATGCCTGGTGTGGGGTCTTTCTTTCTGGTCCATAGTCAAGGCCCCTGGAATTCTGCGGTTCTGCTGTTGCGGAATTTGCTGCACAATTTGCATCATGCCACAGAAAATATATAGTGCCACAGAATTCATTGTTTTTGGTGAATTTTCATATAGATATACTGTTTTTCCATAGTGTCAGGCTTTCTTTCCCACCTCGTTTATCCTGAAGCCCCTCCTCTATGCTCAGCATATGATGTCATCGATGACATCACATCATATTTAGCCAGTGACAGGACTGCATTCTGCCAGAAAAATGAATAAAGCATGCCGCAGAAATCAGAAAATTCTGCCGCAGAACACCAGAGGCCCTGCCCATAGTGGAAATGTCCTCACTACAGGTGGAGCTTTAGCCATTGGGTCTGAAGGTGGATGCACAGCGGCACCTCTTGATGTTGAATTTTGACTAAGCTGTGAAGGGAGGATATATTGCTATCCTTTAGTGCAGCACCAGCTGCTTAAGGCACCGTCTACGCAATTTCTCCCCATGACTGCCCCTGGTTCACTTGGTTTGTTTTTAGATTGATAAGTCAGCTGAGTGCCTCGACAGTCGTCTCTCTCTCTTCTTCCTACCTTGGAGGATCTGTGTTGCAGAGTTTGCTCGCAACCCTTCACGGCATTCCCATTAGAGGGGTAGTGTGAGAGCCTTCCTTCAAATTGGAATACTTTCCACCCCCTTTTGATTGGGTTTTCAAATTGCAGCAGCAGAGCCATCACTAATCAAAAACATCCCAAGCCTGGAGGGAAGGTGACATAGCACTTGGATCCCCAGAGACTTTCTCCTCAAAGGTTTTTTTTTTCCTCTCCTCTGTGCCACAGGTCATAGTATTTAGTTAGCCTTAGACAATAATCCATGGGTCACTAAGGTTTCTGCTATTGGATGGAGCGGGTGGCCATTCTGTAAGTGTCCCCTGTCCCCCTTTGGCTGTTCTCTCTCTTTTTAGAAAGCCAGGTCTCCACACCTTACTGTCAGACCTCTGAGGGGGTCACTATTCACCTGTTTTCTGCCTCCTCTACTTGAACAATACTACCAACTGAACCCATACTGCCAACCAACCTATGCAAAGCTCCTCAATCCCAATAAATTTTCACTACCTTGTATGCTTTGCTTGACACTCTTTTTTTTTTTCGGCTTCTTCTTAAGGTACCTTTAGCCAAGGGAATCACTCCTGCAGCACTTCAAGGGGTGAAACCTTCCCCTAGGGTTCCTTGCCTTCGTACTCCTACAGGGTGGTATATCCCATGGATAGAGAGGCTAACAGCCAAAGTTTATCTACATTACACAAGCACAAAACCAGTTGCATGGGCGCATTGAATTGGAAGGCTATAGCCTGTAGTTCAAGGGTGCAGTGCAACTGGACCCCCCCTTTTGGCCTATTTAAGGGCTGCTCTTCTCACTCTGCACATAAGTATTTTCTCCTTGGCCCTTCATCCACCCTTCCTCCTCCAGCAACATGCCTCACTCTCCCATGGGCTTCTTCCTAAAGTACCTTTGGCCAAGGGAGTCACTCCCACGACACCTCGAGGGGTGGAACCCTACCCTAGGGTTCCTTTCCTTCATACCCCTACAAGGTGGTATATCCCATGGATAGAGAGGTAAACAGCAAAGTTTATCTATGTTACACAAGCACAAAACCAGTTGCACAGGCACATTGAATTGTAGCTCTTAGACTTTGCGATTGGCACTTTTTTTACAAATATTTGTCAGTGGCTGTTTACCTGAATTTGTAGCTAGGAACCGAGGCAGCTGTCAGATGGAGAGAAAGGGAGAGAACACTAATTCATGCATACTCAAATATGAGCTTCAATGCCATTCTCCATGGAGCATTTGTGATGTATTTGGTATCCATTCACACCTCCTTTTCTCTCCTCTATATCAGCAATACATCATCATAGCTCTCGCTATGCAGCCATAGAAATAGGGCTAGTGCCGGGGATCCTGGTTGGGTAACCCCTTTACAGTAAATACAGTACATCAATATCCAAACAGAAGTTTCCCCGCACTCAATAATAGAGACTCTGACTAGAGAACTTTGTATTTTTCCTGCACTAGCTGATATAGATGATACAGATATACAAACACTTATGCTCATTATTTATTCAGAAAAATAGCACATGTGCTTAAAATGGAAGAAAGAGATAACGGCTACATACATAAATCATTTATTTTGTTATGAAAATGCCACAATAGATTACAGATGTGGCTATTCCACTACAAAATGCATAACTGCTGCTGTAATGGCTTAAGAGAGAGAGTGTCAACAGTGCTGTGTATTAAGAAAAGTGAAAACATGATTATTATTAAAGCACAAAAGCTCAATTTAAAGTGCAAAAAGAGTTATTTCAATCTCCTGACCATAGCCTGAGCCAAAAACTGCAGCCTCTTCTAACCCCAGTGTTTAGCTAATCCTAAGCTTGGTCAGGGGGCATGGCTATCGTACATTACTTGGCTGTTTAAATACAAGACTGGTAACTGTAGGTGACTAAGGCCCACATTTTCAGAGGAGATGCGCAGCACAAAGTAGTGATGCGCCACCCATCTCAAATAATGTGCCAAAGTGTGATATTCAAAAGGGGAAGATGCATCGTGCAGCTCCAGATGCTCCATTGTGCAGAGATAATGTATGTGGTGCAAATAAAGGGAGCATTCCCATGAATGTGCTGTGCATCCCTATTTTCAGCTAAAATGTGCTGTGCATCTGCCACACATCTCAGAAATGCACTGCCCAAAGTTAGGCATGGAAAAAGCATGTCTAAATTGGCCAGCCACCCACAGGCAGGCCACAGAACTGCAGGCAGGCCATCCGGAGACAGCTCTCGGAGGTGCACCAGAACATGCTCCAGGCACCCACACACAGCTGTCATGCCAGGATGGATATACCCAGAGCCACAGGTGCCATGTCACCACTGGCACTGTCCAAGGAGCAACCCCCCCCCACACACTGCACCACACTGCACCACACCCTGGACTTAGACACCCAGCAGCCACATGCCAGTACTGTTGGGTGCCCCCCAGACATACCAGCAGAGCTTACAGCCACAGTGAGGCAAATATACCGGGGGCCATGGCCAGCACCCATGTGGCCTGCAGGGTGCCACTTGGTGGTGGTATACACCCAGGGTGCCATCTGAGGCAAAGGTGCCCAGGTAGCCTGGTGGATGAGTGGCAGCCTGGCACAGGCCAGGGACTGATCTGTGGTACACACCCATGGTGGTACACCATAGGTGCACACAAGTAGGACCCACCCACTCAGGTACCTGGTCAGCCCCTGCACACTGCCAGTCCTTGCAATCATCACCATGTTCCTCTCATATGGGGGGGGAGTATGGAGCATTGCTGGTGACTGTATGCTGCATATGGAGCTGGTGTATCATATGCATGTGCTATACTGATCAAACTGTGTCACCATGTGCCCTCCCCTGTTGCATGTCCCGGTGGGTCCCTGTGGCCACTGTCCAGGTGTGCCCCCTGTACCCCAGTCTGACCCATACATGGCTATGGGTAATAGCACTGTACCTAGGCCAATGCAATCCACACACACACACACACAGAGTCCATCACACCTGCCTGATAGGCTGCAGTACCTCCTGTTCACCTTTGTGGAGTGGTGGGGCAGCCCTGCAAAGCTGGAACTGAGCATGGCCGGGGTACGCAAATGGACTGAATATATTCCAGTAATGATCTACGCATGTGGGAGATGGGCTTGGAATGTGCAGTGAGGTCATTTGCATATTCTGGCTGAATATTGCAACTTTGCGCACCGCGCAACTGGCTTTGCATCACGCATTTCCCCATGCTCCGCATAGGGCTCAGGTCACCTGTTGTGCGGCACATCTCCCACTGCAAGGTCGCGCATCTTTGGGATATTCAGCTGGAAATGTGCGCATGCATCTCATGCTGCATCTTCTGAATGTCTCATTGTTTTGGGCCGGTGCATCTCAGAGGCACGGTGCAGGCACTTGAGTGATTTTGCAGGAGTCTTTTGAATATGGGGCCTAAGTCTTTTAAAGTAGACAATGCAACCCATTTGAAAACAAGCATTTGTCTATGCTGAATGTTCACCGCGCTTGCATTGCTGTTGTACTAGGTCTTGCTTGTACACATGTTTAACATATATGAACCCAGGATAGAGCAAATGAGATACAGTGTCTCATTTTCAGTGGTGTTCTGCCTTTACACATTGTTAGATTGTAATTACACAGGATAGGGCAGCTGGGAGGCAAGATCTAATTTTCAGTGGGCTCCCATGTTTTGACCTAAACAGTCTTTTTATGACCTGATTGTCATTATTAAGACAGGCAGAATTTTTAAATTCCATCTGAAAAATGATTTCACTGTGCGACTGTAAAAACAAGGTTTGGAGAGGATGTGAAAAATGACACCTGCCATGTTCAGGAGGCGGGTAGCACAAGGGATATGATGAACATTAGGGGCCAAAATCTCCAGATATAAAGTTATGAGTAACATTGGAACAATTCAACATTTCCTCATAACTAAGTTGTTTTTTTCACATTTTTACCCCAGATTTTCAACATACTATCTTTGTAACCACTCTTTCTGAACATGACAGGTGTCATTTATAAAACAGTGGGGGGGAAATATTTTGGCTAGGATTTGAGAAATGACAGCTGTCGACTTAATGAGGCTGTGTGAAAAAATGACTGTGTTGAACTTGTGGGGTGAAAATACTGAAAATTACCAAAGTTACAAGCCTGCATTGAAAATTTTCAATGTATACTCATAAGTTTGTTGTCTTTTCATATTTGTTCCCCACATTTTCAATACAGCTTTCTTACAACTAGAGATGCAGTGAAATAAAACTCTGCCGGCGAAATGGTGGCAAAATCGGAAAGTTCACTGCACAAAATTTTTCACAAGATTACGGTGAAATTTCACGATTTAGCCCACATAAATGCTGGTGTCTATTGGTCCCCACTGTTCATCCGCCCAAATTTGAAATAAAAATTCATTCTGTCTGGTGTCTAGTGTTCTCTGCCCGGCCGATCACTTGCCAGTGAATAAATCCAGTCCCTCCCCAGTTAACTCATTATTTTCCTGGACCCCCAATCCTAAAAAAAATTAAATCTCCACTCCCTGGTGTCTAGTAGACCCCTCACCCTGTCATCAGATAGCGCACACCAATCCACCCCCAATACCCCAATCAGGCCACCAGCACAGCCCTCCACTCCGTCCACGGCCGCAGCCCGACTGAGCACATCAATCAATGAGCACGCTTTGTACAAGCACGCACTCATTAATTGAAGCGCTCAATTGGGCTGCCAGCCATGGAGGTGAGTGAGGGCCAGCCGTGGCCTGATCCGGGAACTGGGGGAGAGGTGTGGATGCTATCTGATGACAGGTGGAGGGGGTGGGGTCCACTAGACACCAGACAGTGGGGATGGAATTTTTTAAGGATTGAGGGTCCAGGGAAAATAATTAGTTAACTGGGGGGCTTGATTTATTCACTTGGGGCCAGTGATCGGCCGGGGGACCACTAGACACTAGGGAGGATTAATTTTATTTTGAAATTTGGGCTGGTGAGTGGCCGGGGGGGGGGACCTCTAGCCAGGGTCCAGAGACTCTGGGAGTCATTATCTTAGTAAATTTCACCCACAGGTGGAGAAATTATGTCTGGGCATGGTGAAATTTCACTGGCTCAGGGTGAAATGTTGCTCGCTTCATGGGTGAAATTGCACTTTTCGCCTGGCGAAGTATTTCGCGAAATGCCCGAATTGCGTGAAATATTTCATGGGGTAAAATTTTCCAGTTTCGCACAACACCTCTTATGACTCCACATAGCCTTCTTATGACCCTACCTCATGAGCAAGGGTAGACAAAATGTTCAGGTCCTGCTCAAAAGCTGTTTTGCACCACAAGTGCAAAAAAGCATTTTGGCCAGGATTTGAAAAATGACAGCTGTCATGTTCATGAGGTGCTGTGAAAAAATGGCTATACTGAAAGGTTGGGGTCGTAATATTGAAAATTTCCAAAGTTATGATACTAAGGTGCGAAAGGAGGGGTAGGAGGAGACAGCAAATTGTGGTACATGTGGGGACAAATGACCTAGCGTGGGAAATGGTGGAGGTAACAAGAGAGAGGTTTGAGGAAGTGGGAAGGTTATGCGAGGAGGCTGGGGAGTCTGTGGCCTTCTTGGAGGTGCTCCCAGTACCCTGCACAAGCACAGTGAGAAAGGAGAGGATCGGGGTGTTGAAGGCATGGTTGGTAGAATGGTGTCGAACTAAGGGATATGGGGTTGTGGGTGGCTGGGGCAGTACCTGGGATAATAATGATCTGTTTGCAAGGGACTGGCTGCACCTGAGCAGGGAGGGGGAAGGAGATATTAAAGCAAAGATTGGGGAGGTATATTGCGACAAAGGTGGATTTAAACTAGTTGGGGGGGTGGAAAGTGGACAGCAGGTAGGCAGGGATCTAATAGAGCGGAGTCACAGCCTACCCTCCAGGCTAGCAGGGAAGGATTTGGGGTGGCTGTAAAGGGAGGGAGTAGAAGGAAGGAGATGGAGGACAACGAAAGGAAGGGGGCAGGATGGAGGGTGGTCTCGCTGAACACGAGAAGCTTAGGTAACAAATCAGCTGAGCTACAGGCACTCTTGGCAGTATGGAGAGTGGATATTGCGACTGTCATGGAAACGTGCCAGCCGAGCACCGGGACTGGGATCTGGCAATCCCAGGGTACAAATTATACAGGAAGAACAATGGGGGGTGGCAGTCTATGTGAGGGATGGGATCAAATGCACAAGGGACGAGGGGGAGGAAAGGAGAACAGAGGCAATCTGGCTGCAGCTCCTAGACTCAAGGGGTAGAAAACTGAGGTTTGGGTGGTATATAGGCCACCGCCCCAGTCTGAGGAGCTTGACAGGGAATTAGTGGGACAAATTAGAAAGGTATGTAGAAAAGGTGAGGTGGTAATCGTGGGGGATTTCAACTTCCTGGTGGCTGACTGGAGCATTCCGGTCTCCTCCAGTGCTTGGGAGCAAGTGCTCCTGGACGTGATCCAGGAGGGTCTCCTGATGCAGTTGGTCAGTGGACCTAATAGGCTAAAGAACACTTTAGATCTGGTATTGTTGAATGGGGAGGCAGTAAGGGAAATAAGGGTGGAGGACCCACTAGCCAACAGCGATCACCAAATGGTGTGGTTTAATATCACGATATGCAGGGAGCCAGACAACTCAGTAACCCAGGTGGTAAACTTCAGGGCGGGCGGAATTTGGGAAGATGTGGGAAGTACTGAAAGGGAAACTGGAGGGCATAAGGCAGGAGATGGACATGGAGCAGAAATGGGATATTATTAAATGGGGGATTACAGAGGCAACGGAAGCCTGCACCAAGACACAGAGTAAGAGGAGCAGAGCAAGGAAACCATGCTGGTTGAACAGCAAGGTAGTGGAGGTGGTGAGGGCAAAATGATAGGTGCACCAGAGGTATAGGAGGACAGGGAAGGAAGGGGACGGGGAGGAGTATGCAAGATGGTCCAGGGAGGTGACCATGAAAGTGAGAGTAGCCAAGGCCCAGAGGGGGAATTAAGGGGGGGACTTTTTCAGATACATCAAGGAGAAAAGGAAGTGCAAGGAGACAATAGTGAGGATAAAAAAGGGTGGGGAGTGGATGGAAAAGGGAGAGGAACAGGCAGAAGCACTGAATGAATACTTTGCTCAGTGTTCATGGAAGAAAGGGGACCGTTACCACCATGGGCTGGGAGGGTGGGGACGGGGAGAAGAGGTGACAGATGGAAGGATTGAGGGAGATAGAGTCCTAGAGGGACTGAGGGCACTGAGGGTAGACAAGGCGCTAGTGCCGGATGGTATCCACCCCAGGGTGCTGAGGGAGATGGAAGAGGTATTGGTGGAGCCACTGGTGGATCTGTACAGCATCTCACTGGAGTCAGGATGTGTGCCACTGGACTGGAGGATGGCACATGTAGTGCTGTTACATAAGAGTGGACCAAGGGACGAACTGGGTAATTATCATCCGGTAAGTCTCACCTCCATAGTGTGCAAACTCATAGAAATGATACTAAAGGAAAGACTGGGGTTGTACCTAGAGGACAACGGCCTCCAGGATGTGAGGCAGCATGGGTTCATTTCGGGGAAGTCCTGTCAAACCAACCTGATACAGTATTATGACTGGGTGATAGGTGAGCTGGATAAGGGTTATGCGGTGGGTGTTTTTTACTTGAACTTCAGCAAGGCCTTTGATTCATTGCCTCATGGGCAGCTTGGGGGGAAGCTAACTGGTGTAGGGGTAGGGGCAAAAATGACTAACTGGATTACAAGCTGGCTGAGTGGGAGGCTGCAGCTGGTGATGGTGGGAGGGGAGCTCTTAACTCTGAAGCCGGTGATGAGTGGGGCGCCTCAGGGCTCTGCGCTGGGATCAGTATTAATTGGGCTGTTCATATCAGACATTGCAAATGGAGTGGTGAGCAAGGTAACTCTGTTCACAGACGACACCAAAATGGGAGCAGTGGTGGATGAAGAGGAGGGATGGATGCAGCTGTAGGGGGACCTAAGCAAGCTAGAGAAGTGGTCAGAGAGGTGGCAGCTGGGATTCAATGCAAAGAAGTGTAAGGTTATGTACTTCAGAGTGAAGAACCCAAGGAGAGAATACTGACTGGGGGGGGTGTTAAGCTGGGGATCACTGAGGAGGAGAAGAACCTAGGGGTAATGTTAACAGGGACCATGAACAATACTTCCCAGTGCAGGAGAGCAGCTGGAAAAGTGAACAAAATGCTGGGATGCATGGCGAGGGTTTTTTTATCCAGGTGAAGAGAGATGATCTTACCCCTCTACAGGTTGCTGGTAAGGCCGCACTTGGAGTATTGTGTGCAGTTTTAGAGGCCATACCTGAAGCGTGATATCAGGCTACTGGAGAAGGTGCAGAGGAGGGCAATGAAGATGATATGTGGGATGGAGGGGATAGACTATGAGAGCAGGCTGGGAGACCTGAATATATACACCCTGTAGGACAGTAGGGACAGGGGGGACATGATAGAGACATTCAAGTATCTGAGGGGAATCAATAAGGATGGGGCAGACGGGGTCTTTAAGCTAAGGAGGGGGAGGGGCACCTGGGGGCACTGGCTAAGAATAGAGGGCAGAAGATTTAGGAGGGAAATGAGGAGACACTATTTCACAAAGAGGGTGGTAGCAAAATGGAATGCACTACCAGAATGGGTGGTATCATGTAAATCTGTGAACAGCTTTAAAAGGGCATGGGACAGGGAGCAGGGGAGAGTGATGGTGGGGGAGGTGGGGTGGTGGCAGTGGGATGACAAAGGGGAGGGGCAGCTCCAAACTAGGGGTGCTAGCTGCACACTTGGGCAGACGTAGATAGACCAGGTGGTCTGTTTCTGCTGGCACATTCGTATGATCGCATGAGTGTATTGAAAAATTACAGCATAGGCTCATAATTTTGTTGTTTTTTCATAATTTCACCCCAAATTTTCAACATAGCCTTCTTCTGACCCCACCTCATGAACAATGGTGGAGAAAATTTTCAAATCCTGCCCAAAAGGTGATCTTGTGCTACAAGTGCAAAAACACATTTTGACCAGAATTTGAAAAATGACAGCTGTCACATTCATGAGATGGCATGAAAAAATGGCTATGCTGAAAATTTGGGTAAAAATATTGAAAATTACCAAAGTTATGAGCATGCATTCATAAGGTTCAACATAATCTCATAACTTTGCTGTTTTTTAATATTTTTAACCCACATTTTCAACATAGCCTTCTTTTGACACCTCCTAATGAACAAGGGCATTTGAAGGCTGACCAGAGCCTGTGTGGCTGGCTGTTTGTGTTTATCTCTGTCAGTAGTTTAGTTTTCGTGGGTTTTCATGTGTTTCTGCTTGGAGGAACTGGACCATTCTTGGACATAACATCTATGAACATTTCCTGGACTAAGAAACTGCAAAACATTACCAGCAGGTTTTGGCATTCTCATCATAAATTAACTTTTTTGGAAGCCATCAAAAGCAAAAGTAAGGTCAGTAATTCTGTTATACAAGCTCTGAGTTGTGAAGTGCTGCACTGAATCCACATTTCTGTCTGACTTGTTCTTAAAGGGTGTGTGCTTGTCTTTGAGGTCTATTCCCAATCATTTTGGAGAACAAAGGGAAGATACTAACAAAGGATTTTTACATCCTGCATATGCCCCAGGCCAGTGTTCATCACCTTCAGGAATTTAATACAGTTTGGGTCTTTGATCTACAGTAACAACAGTCTTCTGGTCCCCAGTAGCTCACCATGAGTCACTCTGGAACACTCACCCTTGCTATAGTAAACATTTGCAGTCTCCTGCCAAAACTTGATGCCCTGAAAATATTTGTAAATCAACACAAGCCAGACATCCTTGCAGTTGTTGAAACCTGGCTCTCACCTAAAGTCTCGGACATGGCTATTACCCTGCCAGGGTACAACATTTTCTTACTTGACAGAATTGCTAAAAGAGGTGGTGGCTGTGCCTTATATCTCAAAGACTCTCTCCAAGGCCACCCTCTAAAAACACTCGTCTCTGACCCTTCCTCCCAGATTCTCACTCTCAAAGTTCTACTAGGGGCCCACAATAAAGCCCTGTCAATTACTGCAGTTTACATCCCCCTTAAAGAACAAGGAAAAGGCCTGAACTCAGTCCTTGATCTCATCCGATCCCAACCACCTGACTCTGAGACAATCCTCATGAGTGACTTCAATATCAACTGGCTTGCTCCGGAATCAGGGGGCTTCATAGATGCCATCTCCTCAGCAAACCTTGCTCAACTGGTTGCCTCCCCCACTAGGCAAAATTACAAAACAGGCAAATGTACTCTCCTGGACTGGATACTTACCAGTCACCCATCCCGCATCACAAATGTCTCTGTCCTTCCTGACACTCTAAGCGACCATTCCCCTGTAATCTATGTCTGGACAAATAAATTTACCATGACCCTCCCCCCTTCAAATTAATCAACAGCAGAGTCCTTCCACGTGGGCAGTTGAAACACCTAAAATCCCACCCAAGACTGCAAGATTGGTCCCCAATCTTTCACGTGCCAGATCTCAACACTGCCCTTGACCTCTTCATCAAAACATTTCATGCTGCCTGTGACTGTCATGACCCTTTCAAAAAGCAGAAAGTCAAAGGCCTGTGCAACCCCTGGCTCTCCTCTGAACTACTAGCACAACTAAAATCTAGGGACCATCTCTGGGTACAGGCTCAGGAAACTGGAAAGCAGATTGACATACAGAATTATAAACAAGCTCGTAATAACTGCATAAAATTAGTCTGCCAGCAGAAAAGTACCTACTATAAGGATGCCCTGACAAACACTTTGGGCAAGGGGAATTCATTTTGAAACAATATTAAAGAAATTACTGGAAAGCAGACAAAAACCTCACCCACTATGCTGGTTGTAGATGGTATCACAATGCTGGACCCGACTACCATAGCAAATTAATTCAACTCAGCTTTCACTGACCTCAGCTCTGTTCTTCCATCTGACTATTTCAATGAAGCTGACCCCCAAACTTTCCCCTCAAGTCCCACCATCTCTCCAAACTGGCCTCCATTCTACTTCAAATTAGTCAAACCGTATGAAGCTTGCAACTACTTCAGTAAAGCTAATGCTAGGTCCAGGTCAAGTGGGGACTTCCTTGACCTCAAGCTGCTTGCCCTCACCCTCAACGAGGTGCTCCTACCATTAACAAAAATCTTCAACCTCTCCCTCTCTCTCGGCCAGTTCCCTGACAGAAGGAAATCTGCCTCTGTCACACCGGTCAACAAGAGTGGGGACAGGGCCCTCCTGGTGAACTATTGGCCCATCTCCATACTACCTCCGCTCTCCAAGGCCATACAGTGAATAGTATCGGACCAGCTTATGGAATACCTTGATAAATATGATGTCCTGTGTGCTCAACAGCATGGCTTTAGAAAAGGTCACAGTACCACCTCAGCCCTCCTTGAATTCACTGGTAAAATCCATAGTTCTTTGGACAACAGCCTTCTTACAGGGGCGGTCTTCATTGATCTGACGAAGGCATTCGTTACCGTCCGTCATCATATACTACTCTCTCAGCTGATAAATACTGGACTGTCCCCTGAATCTACATCCTGGTTTAAGAACCTGGCAGTCTGGATCACTGACTCTTTAAAGGTTAGAAACCAGTGCGAATGAGTGGCTTGTAAAGCAACAAGAATGTTGGCATGCATCGAAAGGGGCTTCACAAGTAGGAGGAGGGAGGTGATCATGCCACTATACAAAACACTGGTCAGACCACAGCTGGAGTACGGAGTTCAATTCTGGAGACCCCATCTGCAGGGAGACAAGGATAGGCTAGAGAGGGTTCAGAGAATGGTGGCCAAGATGATCCAGGGGATGCAAGGGAGAACATATGAGGAGAGGCTGGAGGAGCTTGGTCTGTACACTGAAAATGAGAAGGGAAAGGGGGGACATGGTGGAAACCTTCAAATACATGAAGGGAATAAATAAGGTTAAGGGGAATAGCAACTTCAGACTGAGAGAAAACAAAACCACTAAAGGTCATGCACTTAAGCTGGAAGGGGACAGATATCGGGGGGACGTAAGGGGTGTTTCTTCTCAGAAAGGATTGTGGACCCATGGAACAGGTTGCCAGAATGGGTAGTGGAAGTGGACATGGTGGAGAAATTCAAAAGTGCGTGGGATAACCACATAGGACTAGGCAGAAGAGGGAGGGCAGAGGGTGGGGGAGGTAAAGGGAGGAGGGGTGGGCTATTTCTTTTGGGCAGACTGGATGGACGAGTGGTCCTTTTTTACTGGCAGGATTCTATGATTCTATGTTCCAAGAACCTGGCAATTAATTATGTGAAGTAGCACTAAGTTACATTATTTCAGACAACAGTTTCATTGTGTGAGCACAGTTCATTGTACTGTCACTTTAATCTTTCACATGAGAAGGTTGTTGTCTGAAATAGTGCAAGTTAGTGCTACTTCAAATAAGTAATTGCCAGCATACACTATAGTCCATGGAGCTTCCCCTCTAAAAACAAGAAAATAGTGCATGGGAGGGGAGCTTCTGCACTGTATTAAATGGAGAGGATGGGAAGAGATGTGTACTCCAGTGGAAGGACATAGCTGTGGTGTGTTTGTACTACCAAAGCCCCCCCCCCCCCCAAATTGCAGGCATGTGCTACCAAAGCCCCTTTTTCAATGTAATTGTACTACATCAGCATAGCTCCCACTATCCAGCCATAATGAGAAAATATATACCAGTTTATATGCCATGGCCCTGTGCTTTTACTGCCCCAGTTGTATATGTTACCCCCTCCCCAATTACATACGTAACCTTCTCTTTTGTCCCCCAGTTGTATACTTAACCTTGACCAGACATGAAGTGTCAGAGACAACTAATAGCTGGTGAGAGTTGCTCTGCAGAGTGCCAAGTGATACAGCAGGTGTGGTGTCAGCTGGTCAGAATTTGTTCCTAAGCAAAAGGATGATGGGATACCCTTCCATAAACCCTTCTCTAGGCACCTCATTGGTGGTTGGTGAGGATCCTCTTATCAACAACTGCAACAGTATTCAGTGTGAAACTGATTCTCCAGGACACGGCATTATGCATGGAGGTCAGATAAAATAGCTTGTCTGCATGGCATCTATAGTAGCAGATATACATTTTTTAAAGTATTGTGGAGAGAGTACAGATACTGTACCACTAACTGACAGCCATCACCCAGAGATGCTGGGATGATTTGATATCCACACTTCTCTAATTATAAGAAAAATGGCTGTGGTATTTGGGAGGTTTTTCAAAGGTGAAAGGCTTGGTGTGTATATAAACCTCCTTTCTTGTTCTGCAGAGTACTAAGCAATAACAGAGAAATACTGAAATGAAATTATTGATGTGCTCCCCAGTGTGAAATCCCATTAGAACTCAGTCCAGCCTGATAACACATTTCAACACAGAAATGGAGAGTCAGGAACTGTTAGACTTAGATAAGAAATGGTTTACTAAAACTCATGTAGCTGACTTCGTAAAATAGGAGGTTACCAATATTTGGCAACCTAAGGGAACTCAGAAACTGATACATTCATTTGTCTTGACAAGTGCTGTATACCTGTTTGACAAGATTTTGTTTAAGCCTCTGCTTGCTATCCAGGGAGCCCTTCGACTATATTTTATTACTGCCAAACAATTCACAAGTATTAGCATGAATTACATATCCTGTACCTTTGTGCTTTTGCACCCTTCACTGTAAGACTGGGTTCACAGGTCAGATGACCTTGCCAGCCAAATCAGGCTGTACCCAGGAACCTTCTTCACTCACCAGGACCTTTACTTGTCC
The DNA here is from genome assembly GCA_016271365.2 of Neoceratodus forsteri. Classification (NCBI taxonomy): domain Eukaryota; kingdom Metazoa; phylum Chordata; order Ceratodontiformes; family Ceratodontidae; genus Neoceratodus; species Neoceratodus forsteri. Next base: position 49,675,544 of record JADMNL010000027.1, read on the forward strand.
AGTCAGGGCCAGCATTTGTCTGAAGAGCTCACTCCCATCTTCTATAGGAGGTGCCAGTGGCCATGAAGCTGGACCCTTTTTCCTTGTTATGCTACACATTGGGAAATGACTTGGTTCATGAGGGATTGGGGTGCCCTTGCAGCAACCACCAATACCAGGGCAGCTTACAACTTTGAATCTTGTACCTCCTGCCACACAGCCATTTGGGCTGTGGGTGGAAGGAAGGGGCATTTGGACTTCCTGTCCTTTTTGGCTAAAGTGTCCTCCAATTATGGCTCACTCAGCTGTGCCTGTATTTGTGATAGTAGTTCTCAGCTGTAAGTATAATTACTGTTTTTGTACCATCACCTGCATTACATGGTCTTATTTAACTAGCAGCACATAATCACTAAGTGTATCCTAGCTCCTTTTCCCCTTCCCCTGGGCAGCACCCAGAGACAAGCCCTGGAACAATGTGCCTTATCCCACTATTAACCTGAATAGGTAGAGGGGATTTAGGATTTTAAGTGTCCAGGACGTGGAGATATACTTCACACATACTGATTTATATTAAGTAGTAGAAGTCCATCAAACAAGATAAACTGCTGGATACAGCTGTCTTAAGCTCTAACAAATTCAGCCTATACTCTAGTTGCAAAATGTCACTGTTAAAATTAGTAATCTGTACTGCAATTTTCTTACATGGCCTAGGATCTAAGGGTCATACTCACTACCAAAAAGGATGTGGTGAATACAGACATAAAATTCTTAGCTTAGTCCTCACTATTATGGCCCCGTTCTTATTGAAGTTTAAAACAACCAGAAGAAACTCATTTACTAACCTATGGTGCCATTATGTATGATCAAAGACCCGGATAGGAACTACTTGCTATGAACTCACAAACCAAACAATTTAAATGGCCACTTTTTTTTCTTTTTATGCAATGCTTTTTGCCACCTGCTGTGGCACACTACAGGCTTGGGGCATCCAGCCGCCAGCTCCGCCCGCCCGGAGAACTGGGTAGCTCAGACTGCACCCAGGAGGATCTGGGACAGCTGTCTTGCCATCCCGCTGGAGGGCTCCCCCTCTGCTTCAGCCAGTTGGGACAGCCCCGGACCCACCCCGACAGGATTCCGTCAAAGTCCTCCAGGTGGCTTGGAGTGCGGCCATCAAGCTGCACGGTCGTGCCTAGTCATTTTCCACTGATTGGTCCCCTGGAACGCGGATGTGCAGTGATGTCCGGGCACAACGTGCCGCTGTCCACTGCATTCCCCCTTCAGATCGCCAGCACTTGTAGTGCCCCTGAGTATCCCCAGGAGCCGCTACAGCACAGCGAGGCTACCCCAACCCACCCCAGGACTGGGAGAGCAGTCTACGGATGCTCAATCCTGGTCCTCATCTGCCGACCCCCGAAGGCCCGGGCTTATTCTCAAACCCGGGTCGTCGGCATGGCGTGAGGTGTGGCGTCCAGCGCCTCTACCCTCAGCACCACCAGGCCAGCCATTTAAAGGGGCACTTAATATTCACTAGGCTTCTCCTGGTGGCAAGTGGGGGCATCGAGCAAAACCCAGGCACTAGCAATGAAACTTTAAAACTGGCTCATGATGACGCATGGAGTTTGGCTAACAAAATTGACCATTTTAAAATATGAGTAAGCCTGGGAAACTATGATGTTGCATGACTGAGTGAGACATGGTTTCAAGGAAAAATCCAGATGCTGAAGTACAACTACATAAATACAATCACCTTAGGTACTGCAGACCAAGGATTGGGGCGGGACCGAGCTCTACCTAAAACATGCTCTGGGATATGTGGAACTAAAGTATTTAGGAAATGTGGGTGCCATAAAAATGGTCCTGGTTTTCCTGCCACTACATGATATATGTGTAGGGGTGGTCTACTCACTGCCAAAAACCAGTGCATCACACTTTGACAGACTGGCCCAATTAATTACTAACTAGGCCTGAGGTAAAGACACTCTGCGGTTCTGATGATGGGTGACTTTAACGTAGCCTGGGGTGGACCCAGAGGGGAAAACTTGCAAAGCTGCTCCTCTATGGGCATGAAACCAATTATCTCAACACCAGTGAGGAAAGTATCATGCCATCTATTATTTGTGTCATCAAAAATTATTGTCAACAATCACAAGATGCTGCCCCCAAAGTTAACAGACCACTATGCCTTTGAATGTTTTATTACCTGGAACACAGAAACAATAACCAACACAGAGTTTCAGCTGAGCAGACATTTTAAAAACTTCAACCCCACCAACTTTAACAATCATATGCAAAAAGAAAGAGTAGACAAATTAGACCTGATCTCGGACACAAACACAGGTGTTGTTGATTTTGCAGATTCATAGAAACATATCATTTGATGGCAGATAAGGACCGCTTGGCCCACCTAGTCTGCCCATTTCCCTACCTAATGGATAAGCTGCAGATCCTAGTTAACCAACAGCTTACTTCCTCCTACCCCCCCACTTGAATTGCCTTATGTCTGTCCCATACATTCTTGAATTTTCCCACTGTTTTTGACTCTATGACCTCCTCAAGAAGGCTGTTTTATGCATCTACAACCCCCTCTGTGAAGAAATACTTCCTCACATTACCTCTGAGCCATCCCCCCCCCCATCTTCGAATTATGCCCGCTTGTTCTTGCACATCTCTTTTTCTGAAAGATGCTACCATCTTGGACTTTGTTGATTCTCTTGAGGTATTTGAAAGTTTCTATCATGTCCCCCTCTCCCTTCTTCCCTTGAGGATATACATCTTAAGCTCCTTTAGTCTTTCTTCATATGTCTTCTGGTGCAGACCCTGCACCATTTGGTTGCCCTCCTCTGGACAAAACGTACCTGTGCCCAGACCCGAACCCAGCACCCTTCTCTCTGTTTTCAATCAACATGCTCCGTGTAAATCAGAAAAAATTAGAAAACATCAGCTGCCATGGGTGTCAGAAAAAAATACAGAAACTAATCAGATTAAAGGACAGAATTTGGCAGAAAGCAAGCAGAACACTAACATCTGAGGGCTGGGAGCTATTTAAGTAATTAAGGAATAATAGCAACAGTCAAGTTAAAAAAAGCCAGAAACAGTACTGCAAGGATAACATAAATGTCACAACAGAATCCTGATCTGACTGGAATCTAATCAAGAACTTGAAGGATCAGGAGCCCACAAATCGGATGCAAGTTTTGTCAACAGCAGTGGGAGACAACTGCCTTCATAAAATGCTGGTGATACCCTAAATAAATATTTCTGCACACTGCTGGACATCCAGCTCTAAGTCCTTGACATAGACATCGGAACAATGCAGCCCACCCCTAAGACCAAAGACCCAAGACCCAAATTCAACAATGACCACAAAATTTCATTTCAGAATCCTCAAGAGTAAAGACATCCTTAAAACAAGCATTTGTCAATGCTGAATGTTTGCTTGCTGGTATTGGCACTGGAAATGCAGGAGTTAGATAGATGTAGAATAGGAATGGCAGTGAAGTATTGAACTTCATGCCAACCCCACCTCCATCCTGTAGAGATGGACAGGCATTGGGATAAGTGTTTGGGTCATCGCCCATGATGGTCATGTCATGTCACCTCACCCTATTCTGCAGACACTGACACATGTTGAGGTGTGCCTTTGGGTGTTTTGCTTTACAGTCACCCCATTCCATAAGGACATATGCTGAAATGGGTGCAGCATAGGAGAGTGGGGTGAAGTCTGGGGCCGAAGAGTCCTAGGTATACCTCAATGCCTGTCAGTGGCTGGGGTGGGGTGGGGATGGAATGGCATGAGCAGTACAGTTGGCAATCCAAAGGCACAACCCAATGCCTGTCAGTCTGTACAGGGTAGGACGGTATGGTTAGAAACCCTAATGCCTCAGGCGTTTGTTGGTATTTGCACTACAAATTTTCAACATGGCCTTTGTGTGACCCCACCTCATGAAAGCATTAGGAACCTCTTCTCATGAAGAGTGGCAATGTGGTTTTGTGAATATGTCCTGAATATTGACTTCCAACAGTGACAGTGCTATTCTGCACCACTTGTACGAAAACACAGATCAGGCAGGATGTGAAGAATGACAGCTGTGCCATCCACAGGGAGGTGTGAAGAGATGGCAATGTTGAGAATCTGTAGTGGGAATATTAAAAATGCTCACACTTTGAGAATACATGGAAACTGTGCAAAGCATGTGTGTAACACAGTCATTTTATGGACTTTCGCCACCAAATTTTCAACATAGGCATTTCAGGACCTCTGCTCATGAACAGTGTCACTGTGATTTTCTTAATATGTCCCAAACACTGATTTCCCACAGCAACCATGCTATTCTGCGCCGGACAAGCAAAAGCACATTACGGCCAGGATGTGAAAAATGACAGCTGTACTCTTCATAAGGAGGTGTGGAAAATGTCAATGTTGAAAATCTGGAGTGAAAATATTATAAAGGTGCAAAGTTACGAGCATGCATGGAAACTGAGCAATGCATGCTCTTAACACAGTCATTTTATGGACTTTCATCACCAAATTTTCAACATAAGCATTTTAGGGCCTCTGCTAATGAACAGTGTCACTGTGATTTTCTTAATGTGTCCCAAACACTGATTTCCCACAGCAACCATGCTATTCTGCGCCGAAACTGCGAAAATACATTTCGGCCAGGATGTGAAAAATGACAGCTATATTGTTCATGTGGAGGTGTGGAAAAATGGCAGTGTTGAAAATCTGGAGAGAAAATACTGCAAATTCGCGTAGTTACGAGTGTGCGTAGCAACTGCGCAACACACATTCATAAAACAGTCATTTCTTGGATTTTTTCCACCAAATTTGCAACACAGACTTTTTGAGAGGCCACCTCATGAACAATGGCACACTCATTTCATTAATCAGTCCCAAAAGACGATTCCACGCAGTGACCACAAAATGACCTTTCAGGACTGAATAATGCCATGACAGTGGCTTAATTCATGAGGAGGGGTCCCAATAACCCCATGTTGAAAATTTGGTGGCAAAATCCCCCAAAATGCCTGAGATATGCACCAAAGTTAGAAAAAATCCTATTTATGCCATTATACAGTTTACCGGCATTTCTTCAGTTCGTGGTCAGCTTTGAAGAGTGCGGACATGTTCCCAGTCCACTGAAGATCATCATGCTGGGCTCTGTATGTAAGTATGGGGTAAGAGGAGGTGCGCAGAGGGTGGGAGCAGGTTGCGGGGCGGGGCCACCGGACTCAACGAGGGACCATTTTCAGATTTACAGGAAAAAAAAAGAAAAGAAAAAAACATTGTGGGACTTTTTTTTTTAACAGGGACATTTGGCACACTGGGGTGGGCTCCCAGTGTGCCAACTGAGTGTTTTTTTTCTGGGGCGACTGTAGCCAATGAGGGATTGGGCACCCCTGTCAGCGCATACAGGAGGAACAAGAGCCTAGGTGGATTGGGCACCCCCCTTGGCACAAACCTACTTTTGTTTGGGGGGGACATTATGCCGACGGGGAGTGGGCTCCCCCATCTGCAAATTAAACTGGGATGGGGGACATTATGCCAACGGGGAGTGGGCTCCCCCATCGGCAAGTCAAACTGGGAAGGAGACTGAAGCTGACGGGGATTGGGGCCCCCGTCAGCAAACAAAGACTTTTTGGGGGGGTACATGCTGACGAGGGGGATTGGGCACCATCTTGGCAGTGGGGGCTGAGAGTGGAGGCTGAATAATATTGTTTGAGAATGTAGCGGCAAGTCGTTGCCACATTCACAAACAATATTACACTAGGTAACATTCCGCCCTGCAATGACGGGTCGCTTCCTCATTGCAGCGGAATGGCTGATGCTGCAATGACAAGGCGGCCCCTGATTGCTGCAGCAAAAATGTTTGTACTTGGTGGCACTTTTGGAGACCAGTGTCATTGGCACACTGTGTCTCCATTGGTCCACCAGTGCCAAGCTCCCAAATGCAGTGCCTCCATTGGCTGCCACAGTGCCGCACTGCCACAACCCCCTTCTCTCCTAAGCTGCCGCATAATGTTTCATGTGCATGCTTGCAAGCAAACATAAAAATTAAATGAAATGCAAAAATGGTTATTTGGGCTCGATCAAATAGAAATACAATTCCTAGAGACATACACACAGTGTATCTTCCTATTCCTAGCAAAATTGTACAGTAGGAACCTGATTGAAAAAAACTTCCCAGACTTTTGGAAGTGTGCCAAAAATGTACCTATCTTCAAGGAAGTAAACAACCCAGCACACTATCAACCAGTAGTCTCTTGTCTGTGGGTCAGATTTTTAGAGCCCCAAGAATGCTGCAGCCCTAGTGCACCATCTTTTGGTGCACGGGAAATAACCCTCTGACTGGCAATCAAGATTTCTATCACATGCACCAAATGCATAAGTTAGACCAGCTTTTTGCTGGTCTACGCGTCATCAATCCTGGGTACCTTTTCTAGGGCCTGCACCAAATATTGGTGAAGCTGTTGTTGGGGGAGTGTATTATTATTATTATTATTATTATTATTATTATTATTATTATCATTGTTTGTGCTTATGCAGCTTATTATAAACGTAGGAATACAGCTCATGCATTTATTAGTGTTGCCATTATTAACTATTGCATATTATTAGTGCTATTGCATATAAGAAATGTTCTGCCTTTTAGTAATTGTATTTTCTGCAATCAGAGGCCTTCTCTGGGTAGATGAACTGCAAGGGGTTATGGCAGCCAGGCTAAGCACAAACTAGCCATGCTCCACACTGATTCAGGGCCCCGTGATTGCCTTCCAGACAATTGTTATGAGAATGTGATTGTTTACCACATTCCAACTGTCTATGCAGAGTCTTAACATTACTGATAAGAGGAAGTGCTGATGCATGTGAAACTCACCTCGCATGCAAACAAAGCTGATAACTTAGTTATTGTATGCGTCATGTAACTATACACAAAGTTAGGTATAACAAGCATTTGTCAATGCCGAATGTTTGCTTGCTGGCATTGCCAGTGGTAGTGTAGAAGTTACAGAGCTGCGTAATAGTAATGGCAGTGAAATATTGAACTGAAGCCAACCCCACCACCACCCTGCAGAGAGTGACAGGCATTGGGGTGTGCCTTTGGGTCGTCAGGCATAACGGCCACGCCATTTCAGTACACCCCACCCTGTAGACACTGGCAAGTGTCACAGTGTTCCTTGGGGTCTTTGGTCCTTATGCGCACCCCATTCCATTAAGAAATTCAGTGGGATGGGTGCGATATAGGAGAATGGGGTGAACTTTGGGGCCGAAGAGTCCAAGGCATACCTCAATGCTTCTCACTGGCTGCAGGGTGTGGAATGGTATGAGCATTACAGGCAAGAATCCGAAGTCATACCCCTGATGCCTGTCATTCTCTACAGGGTTGGCGTATGGTGGAAACCCTAATACCTGAGGCATTCGTTGGCATTTTCACTCCAAATGTTCAACGTGGTTTTTTTGTGACCCCACCTCATGAACACAGGGAATATCAGTTTCTTAGCTGAAAGCTGCTTATGCACAGCGACTACGGCATTTAGCACCACAGGTGCAAAAACATTCCGAACAGGATGTGGCTGATGCTGCAATGACAAGGCGGCCCCTGATTGCTGCAGCAAAAACGTTTGTACTTGGTGGCACTTTTGGAGACCAGTGTCATTGGCACACTGTGTCTCCATTGGTCCACCAGTGCCAAGCTCCCAAATGCAGTGCCTCCGTTGGCTGCCACAGTGCCGCACTGCCACAACCCCCTTTTCTCCTAAGCTGCCGCATAATGTTTCATGTGCATGCTTGCAAGCAAACATAAAAATTAAATGAAATGCAAAAATGGTTATTTGGGCTCGATCAAATAGAAATACAATTCCTAGAGACATACACACAGTGTATCTTCCTATTCCTAGCAAAATTGTACAGTAGGAACCTGATTGAAAAAAACTTCCCAGACTTTTGGAAGTGTGCCAAAAATGTACCTATCTTCAAGGAAGTAAACAACCCAGCACACTATCAACCAGTAGTCTCTTGTCTGTGGGTCAGATTTTTAGAGCCCCAAGAATGCTGCAGCCCCTAGTGCACCAATCTTTTGGTGCACGGGACTTGTGGCACCCTCCTGACTGGCAATCAAGATTTTCTATCACATGCACCAAATGCCGCAGGTTAGACCAGCTTTTTGCTGGTCTAACGTGCATCAATCCTTGGTACCCTTCTCATAGGGCCTGCACCAAATATTTGGTGCAAGCTGTTGTTGGGGGGGGAGTGTATTATTATTATTATTATTATTATTATTATCATTGTTTGTGCTTATGCAGCTTATTATAAACGTAGGAATACAGCTCATGCATTTATTAGTGTTGCCATTATTAACTATTGCATATTATTAGTGCTATTGCATATAAGAAATGTTCTGCCTTTTAGTAATTGTATTTTCTGCAATCAGAGGCCTTCTCTGGGTAGATGAACTGCAAGGGGTTATGGCAGCCAGGCTAAGCACAAACTAGCTATGCTCCACACTGATTCAGGGCCCAGTGATTGCCTTCCAGACAATTGTTATGAGAATGTGATTGTTTACCACATTCCAACCGTCTATGCAGAGTCTTAACATTACTGATAAGAGGAAGTGCTGATGCATGTGAAACTCACCTCGCATGCAAACAAAGCTGATAACTTAGTTATTGTATGCGTCATGTAACTATACACAAAGTTAGGTATAACAAGCATTTGTCAATGCCGAATGTTTGCTTGCTGGCATTGCCAGTGGTAGTGTAGAAGTTACAGAGCTGCGTAATAGTAATGGCAGTGAAATATTGAACTGAAGCCAACCCCACCACCACCCTGCAGAGAGTGACAGGCATTGGGGTGTGCCTTTGGGTCGTCAGGCATAACGGCCACGCCATTTCAGTACACCCACCCTGTAGACACTGGCAAGTGTCACAGTGTTCCTTGGGGTCTTTGTCCTTGCGCGCACCCCATTCCATTAAGAAATTCAGTGGATGGGTGCGAGCATAGAGAATGGGGTGAACTTTGGGGGCCGAAGAGTCCAAGGCATACCTCAATGCTTCTCACTGGCTGCAGGGTGTGGAATGGTATGAGCATTACAGGCAAGAATCCGAAGTCATACCCCTGATGCCTGTCATTCTCTACAGGGTTGGGCGTTATGGGTGGAAACCCTAATACCTGAGGCATTCGTTGGCATTTTCACTCCAAATGTTCAACGTGGTTTTTTTGTGACCCCACCTCATGAACACAGGGAATATCAGTTTCTTAGCTGAAAGCTGCTTATGCACAGCGACTACGGCATTTAGCACCACAGGTGCAAAAACATTCCGAACAGGATGTAAAAAATGACAGCTGTACTGTTCATGGGGAGGTGTAAAAAATGGCAATGTTGTAAATCTGCAGTAAAAATATTTAAAAAAATGGTGAAGTCATGAGCGTGCATAGAAACTGTGCAACGACACCGTAATTTAATTAGGTTGGGATTTTTTTACAGCAGATTGTCAACTCAGGCATTTTGGTGCCTCCGATCATGAACAGTGTCACTGTGATTTTCTTTATCTGTCCCGAACAATGATTTCCCACAGTGACCACGTCATCTCTGCGCGAAGTGTGAAACACACTTCGCCATGTTGTGAAAAATGACAGCTGTACTGTAAATAAGGCAGTGTGGAAAAATGCCACTGGTGAAAATCTAGACTTAAAATATTACAAAGTCATGAACTTAAGAGGGTGCGTGGAAACTGCACAATGCTCACTCGTAACACAGTCATTTTATGGACTTTTGTCACCAAATTTTCAACATAGCCATTTTAAGACCTCTGCTCACGAACAGTGTAACTGTGATTTTCTTAATCTGTCCCAAACATTGCTTTCATACACCAACAGCACCATTGTGCGTTACATGCGAAACACATTTTGGGCGGCATATGAAAAATGGCAGCTGTATTGTTCATAAGGAAGTGTAATAAAATGGCAATGTTGAAAATCTGGAGTGAAAATATTACATTTGCAAACTTACGAGCCTGCGTAGGAACTGCGCAACGCACACTTGTAAAACAGTCATTTTTAGGAATGTTTTCACCAAATTTTCAACATAGCCATTTTAAGACCTCTGCTCATGAACAGAGTCACTGTGATTTTCTTAATGTGTCCCATACATTGATTTCACACATCGACTGCGCTATTATCAGCTACATGGGCGAAACACATTTGGCAAGATGTGAAAAATGACAGCTGTACTGCTTATAAGAAGGTGTGGTAAAATGGCAATGTTGAAAATCTGGAGTGTAAATATTGAAAATTTGCGAACTTACTGACGTCAAGTAAAGGCTTCATAGCGCATGGTATCAAACAGTCGTCGTTTGAAATTTTTCCACCAAATTTTCAAAATAGGCTTCTTGAGAGCCCACCTTATGAACACTGGCAGTGTCATTTCATTAATCGGTCCCAAAAGGTGATTTCGCGCAGTGACTGCGAAATCACCCTTCGGGACAGAATAACGCCATGACAGTGTCATCATTCATGAGAAGGGTCCCAAAAACCCCATGTTGAAAATTTGGTGCAAAAATTCCAAAAAATGCCTGAGATATGCAACAAAGTTGAAAACCCCCTATCTAGCCCATTATACAGTTTACCGCATTTCCTCAGTTCGCGGTCGGCTTTGAAGAGTGCAGACGTGTTCCTGGTCCATCAAGATCGCCGCGCCAAGGTCCGGAGGTGCAGGGGGTGAGGGGGGTGGGGAGGCAGGGTGTGCAGTGGGTGAGTGCGGGTTGTGAGGGGGCCAGGAGACTAGGTGGGACCGTTTTTTCTTTAGTGTTCTTTTGTTTCCAATGATGATGCGGAGCTTGCCATGCTGGGTGGGCTCCCAGCATGGTACAAGAAATGGTTGGGGGCATTCAGCCGATGGGATTCAGCACCCCGCCACCCAGCATCGATTGCCACACTGGGGTGGGCTCCCAGCGTGGCACCCAGTACTCGGGGGGGGGGTGAGGACAGTGGAGCCGATGGGGGATTGGGCACCCCCGGCTACATCATGAGTTGCCACACTGGGGTGGGCACCCAGCGTGGCATTTGGAAGGCTTTGGGGTGGGGAGGCAGCACAGCCGACGGGGATTGGGCACCCTGTCGGCTACAGTGTGTGCTTGCATGCGGGGCTGCATACCAAGTGCAGCGCGGTGTGTGTGTGTGTGGGGAGGCTGCACATGACAAGCTTTATATCTTATCGCTGCTCACTGAAGCGTTAGCTCCTTTGAACTGTATGCCACTGCATTTTGGAGCTTGTCATAGACAGCTCCATCATGCATTGCTTCAGCCACGCCTGCCAACACACTGATTGAACTGGAAGAGCGGTGACACACCCCAAATCTTGATGATGGCATTATGTTTCTTGCACATGCAAGCAAACATAACAAACATAATAAATGTATCTTAATTTTTGAAGACTTTTTTTTTTTTTGTGCGTGCATATGTGACGTATGAATGAGGGATCCACTTACTGTAGATCAAGGGAGGATGTGAAATGGTGCAGGTACATGGGCGGGTGAACAAAGTGGTAGACAGTAAGCCCTACCAGAGCTTCAGGCTGATGTAGCACAGCGATACATGGAGGGGGACAAAGTGGTAGACAGTAAGTCCTACCAGAGCTTCAGGCTGATGTAGCACAGCTGGACTAAGGCAAGGGAGGATGTGAAATGGTACAGGTACATGGGGGGGGCGAACAAAGTGGTAGACAGTAAGCCCTTCCTGAGCTTCAGGCTGATGTTGCACAGCTGGACTAAGGCACAAGCACCCACGGCATGTTCTTATAGTCCCCATTTATATGTCCATTTATGTTCTTACAGCGCTGATTGCCTAACTGAGCCAAGATGTAAAACAGATACTAAAATGTCAGGTTTATTTCAGGTGACCAGGATCGTAGTGGGGAGAGGGGGCAAGTGAAACAATGTCCTGAGAATGTGCTTAAACTTATTAACCATTGCTGTGCCACGGAGTGATACACCGGTCCAGAATCCCTATACGTTCAAATTATGTTTGCAGCCTAAAGGTGCTTAGGTGGATTGGCATTTACATTACTCAGCGGCAAATCTTTTTCATACTTTTTTGTGATCATCGGTTAAGATATAGCTACTAACTGATGAGACACTTGGGGGCATGAAACTGTGCTACCAGCAAAGTTGCATTTGCAAAGCCCTGAATATTTATCTGTTGATAATGAAATGAAAACTGTCAGCTGATAACATTCAGCCACTGTCCATTGCACAGAATAGACATCTCACTGATAGATCTGGAGCAAAGGGACATGCACTTGCCAATAACACCACTACAGCTCCAGACACGGAAGAAAGAAGTTCATGCATTCATCGCTGTTAACTTTTTCAGCATTTTAAAACAGTTACTTAGCATCTGCACTAAGATGTTACACATCGCTGAACTGAATTGTGACACCAGAATCCCTATGATTAACATTTGTCAGCAAAAGTGAATTGAAAAATCAATAGATGTATAAAATGGTAAGTGACATGAGTCAATAACAACATATCTGCATGTAATACTTGGCTTAAAATTTGAGCACCACCATATTCCGCACCACAGCGTCAAACAGGGATGCCATTTATAATTCAGCTAATGTCCAGCAGTTTTCGAGCCATAAAAAGTATTACTGTATCAGTATGGTGGCAGAAACGGGATCAGGAAATTATGAAATAAAATGCAACAGCACCCCCGTCGGCCATATGTTGTACGGGTGGAGGGAGTGCATGAGCACCCAGGGGTGGGCTTTTAGGTGGCTTCAGATTCACCGGAGAAAAGGGTGGATTACATTGTGAGCTACGGTTGAATTTGTGTTTTCTTTTTCTTTATCTAGTTTTCACTATTTTGGTAGGGCACATGTCCAACCCTAAGATGTTTAGGGTCACAAGGTGATGTGACTTCATTGAGCATCTGATCTGAGAAAGAGCTGTGTGATTCTATCTAAATGCCAGCTCACGGCAATTCAGAGGAAAAAAAAAATATTTTGAAGCTGCATTACCAGACTAAGTGTGCAGTTTAGTAAATTACCACACAGGGGTGTGTATATGACAGCACTAAAAGGTGCATTAAAGTGCTTCAGTCATGAAAACCTCCCCCACTGGCTGCTGCTGAAATGCATAGCAGTATGTTCTCCTTAGTGCATTCTGGCTGTTCTTTGCTTCAGCTGCAGGTAGTACAGTATGCTCAAGTTCGTTTGCATAGGTTTTAGCAGTGGGGAGTTCACATTGACAGAGTCTAGTAAGAGAAAACGCTTGCAATTACACATACAACGAAGTCTGAGTTTTCACATCAAATGCTGAGGTATTTTTTCTCTGGAGGATTAGAACCCATGGAGTCCATGAAGGTGTGCTTTGGAGAGCTGACGTGTGTAAGGACTGTTAGGCACCCACACATTTTGGTGGTCCTGCTTTGGCAGGGAACAGTTTATTAAAGTAATGATGTGTGGCTTGTCTCTCTAAGCTAGACAAGTCTACACCATCCTATCAGGCAACTGACACAGTTGATCTGTGTGTGTGTGTGTGTGTGAGGAGGAGCTGCTCACTGAAGCGTAGCTCCCTCTTTCAATTGTATGCCACTGCATTTTCAACTGCTGTCATAGACAGCTTCAGCAGTGATTGGAGAACTGTGACCACGCCTGCAAACACAGTGACTGAATTCGAAGATGCTGACACACCTCTGAAAAACTCAGATGATGGCACTATGTTTCTTGCACATGCGTGCAAGCAAACATAATAATGCCTTCCAGACAACAGGGAGTTGAGCCAGAAACCCATTGGGAAGAAGTCTTCCACTGTAACCTGTGTCTCCCAGTAGAGAGGTGACTATCATAAGGTTACTTACCTTCTGTAATCATTTGCTACATAGTGCTTGTACAGAGATGCTATGCTGAAACCTTGTTACTGTTTTCTGTGTATAACTGTAACACAAGGAAGCTTACTGCTATCATTATGTCTTGTGTTTTTATTACAAGTGGTTCCTCCACAGACACCCCAGGATCTTCCTTACACTGTCATAAAGTGGGAAAACTGTTGTAACTTCACCCGATATACTAAAATTGGGCACAGTTGTAGCAAATGTGTTTGCAGCTGTTCCAACAAGCATTTGTCAATGCTGAATGTTGATTGCATTGGTCTGTTGAGCTCGCTAAGTGCCCCTCTGTCACTCGCTCATTCTGTTTCTCCCGGTGCTGCAGGCTGCTGTTTTGTACTGGGTTCCTGCCTGCATTGGCACCTTTTTCTTCCCACAAAGAAATCCGCAGCTGTCCCGACAGAGCTCTGTTGAGGTGGCTCACTCCCCCTCTCTCACTGGCTCATTCTGTTTCTCCTGGTGCTGTAGGCTGCCCTTTGTACTGGGCTCCTGCCTCTGTTGGTGGCTTCTGCCCACAAAGAAATCTACAGCAGTCCCAACAGAGCTCCGTTAAGCTCACTCCCCCTCCCTCACTCACTCATTCTGTGTCTCCCAGCACTGCAGGCTGCCCTTTTGTACTGGGCTTCTGCCTGCATTGGCGGCTTTTTCTGCCCACAAAGAAATCTGCAGCAGTCCTGACACAGTTCTGTTGAGTTCTCTCACTCCCCCTCTCTCACTCACTCATTCCGTTTCTGCCGGTGCTGCAGGCTGGCCTTTTGTACTGGGCTCCTGCCTGTGTTGCTGCCTTTTTCTGCCCAGAAAGAAATCCACAGCAGTCATGATAGAGCTCCATTGAGCTCGCTCACTCCCCCTCTCTCACGCGCTTGTTGTGTTTCTCCCAGCGCTGCAGGCTGCCCTTTTGTACTGGTTCCTGCCTGCATTGGCACCTTTTTCTACCCACAAAGAAATCCACAGCTGTCCTTACAGAGCTCTGTTGAAGTCACTCACTCCCCCTGTCTCACTGGCTCATTCTGTTTCTCCTGGTGCTGCAGGCTGCCCTTTTGTACTGGGCTCCTGCCTCTGTTGGCACCTTTTTCTGCCCACAAAGAAATCTACAGCAGTCCCGACAGAGCTCCGTTGACCTTGCTCACTCCCCCTCTCTCACTCGCTTGTTCCGTTTCTGCTGAGGCTGCAGGCTGCCCTTTTGTACTGGGCTCCTGCCTGCATTGCCGCCCATTTCTGCCCACAAAGAAATCCACAGCAGTCACGACAGAGCTCCATGGAGCTCACTCATTCCCCCTCTCTCACTAGCTCGTTTTGTTTCTCCTGCTGCTGCAGACTTCCCTTTTGTACTGGGCCCCTACATGAATTGCTGCCTTTTTCTGCCCACAAAGAAATCCACAGCAGTCCCAACAGAACTCTGTTGAGTTCACTCCCCCCCCTCACTCGCTCGTTCTCTGTCTCTCTCTGTGCTGCAGGCTTACCTTTTGGACAGGGCTCCTGCCTGCATTGGTGCCTTTTCCTGCCCACAAAGAAATCCGCAGCAGTCCTGACAGAGAGCTCGGTCACTCCCCCTCTCTCACTCACTCAATCCTCATCTGTCCCAAACACTGATTTCCGACAGTGACTGCGGTATTCTGCACTGGAAGCACGAAAAACACATTTCGGTCAGCATGTGAAAAATGACAGCTGTACTGTTCATAAGGAGGTATGAAAAAAAACCAGTGTTGAAAATCTGGAGTGAAAATATTCATAATTTACGAAGTTACAAAGGTGCATGGAAACTGCACAATGCACGATCTTAACACACTCATTTTATGGACTTTAATCATGAAATTTTCAAAATAGGCATTTTAGGACCTCTGCTAATGAACAGTGTCACTGTCATTTTCATAATGTGTCCTGAACACGGATTTCCCACAGCGACTGCGCTATTCTGCACTGGAACTGTGAAAACACATTTCAGCCAGGATGTGAAAAATGACAGCTGTACTGTTCATAAGGAGGTACAGAACAATGGCAATGTTGAAAATCTGGAGTGAAAATATTGCAAATTTGCGAAGTTACGAGTGTGCATAGCAACTGCACAATGCACACTAGTAAAACAGTAATTTCTTGGATTTTTCCCACCAAATTTGCAACATAGACTTTTTGAGAGCCCACCTCATGAACACTGGCACTGTCATTTCGGTAATCAGTCCTGAAAGGTGATTCCTTGCAGTGACCACAAAATAACCTTTTGGGACTGATTAACACCATAAGATCGCCGCACCAGACTCCACAGGTAAGTATGGGGTGGGGGGTCAGGGAGGCAGTGTGCGCGAGGGTGAGGCGTGGAGTTCGGGAAGGGCAAGGAGACTATGTAGGACCGTTTCCTTTTTGTACGGTAAAAAAAAAAAAAGACATTATGGGATGTTATTTTTTAGACATTTGGCATGCTGGGGTGGGCCCCAGCATGCCAACCGACTGTTAGGGGACCAGCTGTAGCTGACAGGGGATGTGGCACCCCTGTCGGCACAAATGTGGGGGGGCGCAAGAGCCGAGGGGGTTTAGGCCTCCCCTCAGCACTACTCTCCCACTACTCTTTGGAGGGGAACGTATGCTGATGGGGAGTGCGCTCCCCTGTCGGCACATCAAACTGGGAGGGGGGACATAATTCCAACAGGGAGTGGGCTCCCCATTGGCAAGTCAAATAGCACCGAGAATAGAAGCCGACGGGGATTGGGGCCATTGTGGAAATCCGGCCAAGCCTTTAAAGGCTGTGGGGGCATTGGTCACAACACTGCCACACCTCCACAACCTGCTTCTGGCAAGCTGCAACAATATGTTTCTTGCACATGCGCGCAATCAACATAATAAATGGATTTGACTCAAAGCTTGCATCAAACCCTGCGCTGCCCTTTAAAAATCCATCCCTATGATTTCAAAACTAATTAAAAGGCCAGTGTACAACCAGTTCTATGACTTCTTGGAAAAGTATATTCTGCTGATCCCTCATTAGTTATGGTTCAGGGCAGGGAGATCCATGGATACAGCACTAACTGAGCTCGTGGACCTGGTTGCTGGTGGTCTGAACAGAAGTGACTCTGTTTGCATGGTGTTCATTGACCTCTCAAAGGCATTTGACCTAGTAGATCACATAAAATCCTAATGGAAAAAATGGTCCAAGAAGGGATCCCAGGGGAAGTACTAAGCTGGTTCAACTAGTACCTAACTGGAAGGTCTCAGCACGTGACTGTTCAGGGCATTCTGTCTGACCATGGGCACCCTCCACTGAGGGGTCCTACAAGGATCCATCCTACGCTCAGTGTTATTCCAAATATATGTAAACAACCATTCCAATCACATTGCTTACTCAGACGTAAAACTTTATGCAGACGACACCGTACTAGTCTGCAGAGCAAAAAAAAAAAAAAATGCAGAATTGGAACCAAAACTCCAAAAGGAGTTCAATTCACTGCAGAAATAGTTCAAACAATCCAACATAGTGCTCAGCTCAAAAAGGCTCAAGTGGTGTGTTTCAGAAATAAAAGTAACAAACATTTGTCAATGCCAAACGTTGCTTGCTTGTATTTGCTGTTTAGGTGTTTGGCACTGATTGTGCAGAGGCAATAATGAACAAATTAATAAACTAGTGAAATTGTCATGATTGTAAATTCACAATTTTCACAAGTCCCCTTATTGACTATAATTAGCAGCACTGAGACCTGAGTGTTGAAGTCTTGCTCTCCCCAGCTTTGAACTGCTACATCAGTCAAGTTGTGCTTTATCATCTAGGCTCTGCTATTGAAAGATAGTATACCCATGGTGTTCAAGATGTTACCTGTGGCATTTCCCATTTCTCACATACCCTTTACGCCACAAAATAAAGTCATCATACTATACAGTCCTAGTACACAACTACACAGTACCACATGAACTCAAAGATAACCCAAATGAACAACTGCATATTTACTGTATTGTTTACTGGTACTGTAACTGTTATCAAACAAGACAAAAATGAGTCAGTATGTACTTAAAACTAAAAAGCCTGATCCACATAGGGGTCTGGGATACATTCAAAGTGAGTGTATCCCATCCATGGCTGTGAACATGCAGGATGGTATCCACGACCATTACCCACTGAGCTCCACTGGTACAGATCCACATATAGGGGCAGGAGTGGGGGGGAGGGTGGAGCTGGGAGCTGTCATAAATTACAGCCATGTAATTGGATGCCTGTACTAGGTCATCAATGGATCCCTGCATCTATAGGATGCAGGGGATGACAGAATGTAGCAGTCCTCCAAGGAATGTCGTATCCATGTCAGAGTGTCAACAAAAAGGTATGGCATTGCAAACAGTGAGGGCCAGTGCTGGTACTGCCTCAGCCCACTGTGGAGGCCTTTAGGGCTGAGGGCTGGTGGGAAGGGGGCCAATTCAGCCCTGAGACAACCATTGAGGCCAGGTGACTGGGGATGCATATCTGCTAATGCACCCTTGCGGCTACATAGCATACAGCCCCTCCACTGACCAACAGCACAATGGATCTTTTTTTCTGGATGTGGTGCAAGCCTAACCCACCCCCCGGCCTTCCCTATCCTGTCTCACATGCACAGCTAAGGATTAGGTGCAGAGGGAGCCAGTTGCCAGGGCTGCAGCAGATAGGCAGATGTCAGCACATGTGCCATGTGTGACTTCACACACCAAAAGCCCGAGTAAAAACCCGTGTGACAGCCCCACCCCTATACAGGTGCATAAGAGGGTGTCAGTCCTTTTGAGGATTGGGCCCTGAGTCTGTCAGCAAAATATATGTAGGCATGTATGCAATCTCCAAACTTCACATACATAATTTATTCATTTAAAATATTTTAACAGCGGGGTACACTGAGGTGCCCTTGGAGCATGCAACACAGAAGTAAACGCAGTAACATAAGCAAAGAATAAATATGGTGAAAACGTCCATATCAGTACACTATGATACATCACAGAGGCTTGAAAGGAAATGCAACTGTCATGAGGATTTATAGAAGGAAGGAGCAGTGTAGCTTGATGATTGGTGAGTCCTGGGAGAGGAGAAAACGGGATTCAATATAACAACTATAGGCAGATAAAATTCAGTGCAATTTTTCTTCATGTGTGGGGGTAGACCATAACTCATAAGTGACAAAACTGTAAATGAGTTGTGAAAGTCCTGCCCTCTCACAAGAGATGATAAACTTTTTATTTTGAGTCTGGCCATCACATTTGATTTATACTGCATCAGTTTATTAGTTACACCCTTTAAATATTGTTTATGAGGATTTAATTGTTTCTTACTGGATTTTGATTTAAGTTTATGTATAACCAGCAACCCTCCTATGATGTGTATGTGACCGGATCACTGTTAATGAAACCAAAAGACATCACCCTACTCCATCGTAATGCCCATGTCCGACTGTACTGATTGGGCCTCTGCCCCACTCATCACTTGTACCAGTATACCCCTATGTCTCTAGGGAGTTCCTGGTGATTCACTTGTCACCCAGTTGGAGGATGATTTTTAGGCCCATCGACAGTCTTGTTGCATGTGATAGATCATGGTGGTGCCTCTGCTTTGATTACAATCAACAAACTGCAGTCTCTGCCAGCAGCCCAACAGTGGCCCTATCTATCTAACTAATGATGAGTTGCAGGATTGGGAGGCCCTGATGTGTGCTAATGGTTACAGGCCCAACAGGCCTTTATCCTGATGATGCAGTCATGGCTCGTTTAGTGACTCTTATCTGCTAACCTGTAATCAACTCCAGTGTCTCTGTATAGCTCTGCAGTCTCCCCACCTGCCCTTGATGAGTCAGTCAAATCAGCAAACTCTGACTTCTTCCCATCAGTCTGGTGTCTCTCTCAGATGATCACTGCTCTCTCGCCACAGTTGCATTCTGGCACCTCATGCAAGGCAGGTCTTCTAGACATGACTTTGGCCCAGGAGCACCCACTCACCTTTCTGCTGCAGCATCCATCTCTCCAATTCCCACAGCACTGTGCACAAGTCATCTAGTAGTAGAGCCTAGTGGTGATGCTGCACTGGACACTCAGCTTCAATTCTGGTCAGCAGACCCCTTTTCTCACATCACAGTCTTTGAAATTTGGTGCAGTCAGAAAATCTTCCCTTCTTGTATTTTTACCCTCTGTTTTGGCGTTAGCTATCTTCACCTTTTGACTGTTCAAGCCCAGCAATCTGCCTCCTGTTTCCTGGCTTTGGAAACCCCAGGCAGGCCTGCTCATGCAGCAGCTCTGCCTCCAGGCTGTCTCTACCATAGACTGAAAAGTTCTGCTATAGCTCTGGCTATTCACTTAGGAATCCAGCTCCCCCTACTGGTTCAGAAACTCTGTCTGACACTAGGAAGGGTCTGTCCAGCTGATCTTTGACTTGAATGTCCCACGACTGGGTGAATTAATGACGTTCTCTTCAGTTCCAAGAGCCCTACTGGCTCTGCTGCAAATTCTCAGCAGTCTGATTAGTTGTCTACCTGACCTTTGGGGGTCAGGTGGCACTGACCATTAGTTCTGTTGTGGCACTGGCCCCAATGTATTTATTTTAGAAGGGCTACTACTCTTAAGACTTTCACATTCCCCTTTGATGTGTTGTGCACAGCTTGCAATGCAGTCTGATCATTTGGGCAGCATAGGAGGTTGGGGAAGTACCCACTAATCATGAATGCATGATCATACTCTTCATTGGTGGCAGGCAAGCTGTGTGAGGCAAGAGCTGTAATCTTCAATGGGGCGGTCAGCACTGTAGATCCTGGTACTCCTTTTCTTATCATTCCTGGTCTCCAGCTGGCAGTTCTGGTGACCCAAGAGCAGAACTGATGGAAATTGCTGCTCTGTGGAGCCCAAGGTAAGCCCCCACACTTCAGGGGAGTCCATATCATTACCAACAAATTTATTTAAAGAAACTTATGAGTGAGTCTACATAGAACGTGTTACCTTATAACATGTTTAAGTGATCTAAAGGAGGGAAGTGGCCCTCTCCCAGTAACTTGTTCCCCAAATGATAGCACGAGAGATTCTTTCTTGATAGATTAATAAATTCATCTGAGATGCTCAGATAGCTGTGTTGATATCAGAGAAAGCCCAATACTACAACTCATTATGAGTATTTGAGAAAATGTAGGATAGCGTAGGGCATGGCTAATGGGGTGACTTCGAGACTAGGGCCATACTTGCACATGATTCAGCTGCACTCTGCCAACTACTGTAACTATCCTTATTTTACATAAGTTAAGAACTATAAAAATAGAAAAAAAACTAAAAATGAAGGAAATGTAATAGATGTAGCACACTCGCCTCTGAGGCTGGGAGATCACAAGGCTGTGGGTTCTATCCCCACACCAAGCACCTGGGTTAAATCCCAGTGCTGACACTGTAGTGCAGCATGAGGGGGTGCTGTACTCCCGAGGTGCCGTCTTTTGGATGAGACGTTAAACTGAGGTCCCATCTGCCTGTTCTGGTGGTAGTTCAGGCGGATGTTAAAGATCCCATGGTACTTCTCGAAAAGAGTAGGGGAATTTTTATTGGAAAAAAAAGGACTTCATTGCAAGACATATTGCAAAGAGAAAAAAATACAACTACAAATCAAGTACAATATTAGAGATATTCAGGTTCTGCGGTAGGATAATCAGCTATGTTAAATACAATACAACTGGAATATGAAAAGAAAAGAAAATTTGTAACAAACAAAATTATCAAAGTCGTCACACAGTTTCAATGGGAGTAAGAGAATTTCAATATCTCAAGTAATCCAATAAATACAGTGTGCCCACAAACATCGGACCTGTTCTGGAGCAAACCTCCTCATATCTATGAGTTGGACTGAAATCAAAGCCTTCTTAATATTTCCCAATAGTTCAGCATAGAAAATGTCTTTTTGCTGTAGCACCCACAAACACTGGGATTGCCAAAGGTAATACTGAATAACAGCTACTATAACATAAAGCGTCCCCCCCCCTCCGAGTACTTAGCCCATTGCCCTCCTTCTGGACCATAGATTACTTCTGAATATGTGAGAGAAGTAAAAAGTGGTTCTGCCCATTCATTGGCCAAGTAATGCCCAAATTGTTTTGCATATATACATTCTAAAAATAAAAACAATACCTGTACACATGTCGGTCGAGGACAATATCTATCTGTCACCTGTTTGTGCTTATTGTTACCTTTCACCCCCAGCCTCCCACAGTTACCCAACCATACACTATCCCACACAAATGCTGGAATCCTAGGATCTGTCAGGTGAGCCAACACCTGGCAGTAGAACACCAAAAAATCAAATGAAGTTGTGGCCTCAGAACTTCCCCGCAGTGCCAGAAAAATCCACTTCTGAAGACAAAACACACATTCTGCTACTCTAAACTCCCAATGCTAGGGAACGTTAAATAAAATACAGTTTTATTAAATACAACCTTGGTAGCACCCCACCAATACCCTTGTCACAGCTGGTGGTGTCGTGGCTCTGAACGTAGAGGAAAGATAATTTCAGTTGTACATTCTGCTTGCATGATCTTACCATAAATGTTTTTTCTATCTAAGATTTGCACCATTAGTGGAGTTAAATTCCATTTAATTGCATTCTTAATACTTTCAAGGCCATATTGGGGAATTGATTTAGACAATAGTCTGGGCTTTTGTTGGTTCCAAGGGCCAACACAGGTTTGTAACCAACTGTTAACAATGGGCAGCCAGATGTGCACCCCTGGTTTTAGGGCCACAGACAGGTTAGAACAAATAAAGATACTAAAAATGAAAGCTACTGGGTCAACCATATTCACTCCACCATCTGAAAGTGCCCAGTATGTTATGTCTCTTTTGATGGGATTTAGTTGAGACCCCCAGAATGCTTGAAAAAATATACTGTATAATGCAGTAATTTGAGATAAAAGAGGTGGAAAAACATAACTAAAGTACAAAAAGAATGGGGACTAACAAGGTCCAAATTAATACCATTCTTTTCTTTTCGGAGATCTGCTGCCCTTTATAACTTGCTATCAACCTATCAGCCCTACTTATACTAATTTCACAATTTCTCTCTGCCATTTGCCAGGCCCAAAGTCCACACCTAAGATTTGTATGGGCTCTGGGGATATCTGTATCCCAGCGAACTCCCCAGTTGCTGGGAAGGGTGTATTTCCTATAGGAATCCCTTTGCTTTTGGTCAAGTTCACTCTTGAGCCAGAGCACTTACAAAATTCCTGCAGTATGTCAGATAGCTTGTGTTCTGGTGTATTCTGATCCACTATTAAAACTAGATTATCCGCATAGGCCAAATGCTTGAACTGAGAACACCCTAGCGTCAAATCCAGTCCCCGAATCTGTTGTTCTTCCAAAATTTTCCTGATAACTATATCTATCCCAAAGACATATAAAAGTGGGCTCAGGGGACACCCTTATCATACTCCCTTACGCACTGGAAGTTTTTGCCCACATCACCCATTAACACAGAGGATGACTGCTGCTGCCTGATACATTGCCTGAAGTCAATTTACAAAACTCTGAGGTACACCATGAGCCAATAGAGTGAAAAATAAATACTCATGGGAATGCCTGTTGAAGGCATTCTCTTGATCTAACTCTAGAATATAATCTTGCATGGATCCTTGCTCCCCCCTTGTGACCAATTCCCTTAGTATAATTAAATTATCCTGTTGTCACCTTCCCGGGACAGCACAAGTTTGTGCTGGACTTATAAGGGTATTGGTAACACTAGACAGCCTGGCCAATAAAATTTTGCTCAAGATTTTCAAATCAGTATAAAGTAGACTGATAGGACGCCAATTTCCAATATCAGTTCTGGATCCTTCCTTATACAAAAATATCAAAACAGCTTCATTCGTAGATGGCGCAAATACTCGTGTAGCTAGCACATGATTAAATAGAATAGCCAATACTGGAGCTAGCTCAGTTCTAAAGAATCTATAAAGTCCTGCACCAAACCCATCTGATCCAGGAGTAGAATCTAATTTTAACTGCTGAATAGCATGTTCTACTTCCTCAGTATAGACAAGTTCCACTAACTGTTGTGCGTCTGAGCCTGTAACTTGGGGAAGATGTTAAATCGAAAGATATTCCTGAATTCCTGAATTCCTGGAGTGCAGGGAGCATCCCCATATAGGGATTGGACATATTGTTCTACAACTGTCAGCATACCCCCTGGGTCTGTATAACTACGTCTAGTAGAATCTATAAGTTCAGTCATCACTCTGTTGCACCCTAGATTTATTTTCTTTCAAAGGGTCCAAAGAACCCTTCTGAATGTGGGTCCCAAACCTCAGTTCCTGCGACAATGTTTTAGCTTGGTTGTATTGTAAGTCTGCCAACTGAATTTTCAGATTCTGTATTTGGGGAGAATAATCAAAATTTGTAACTTCTGCTTGGGAGAATAAGTGTTGAAGCTGATGTCGTAATTTGAGGTATTTCTGATATTGAACATTAGCAACATACTGGGCTTTATTCTGAAAAAAGTATGCCATGTCCTTTTCGAATCCTCCCACCAATTCGTTACATCCTTGTAACATTCTACTACAGATAGACGAGTTGACCACTCCCGCCTCCACCCCATAAAGTACTTGGGTTTTCTAAAAGAGATTCATTCAATTTACGAAAACTTTTTTTGCACCTGGGTGTATTCTGCCAGGAGATCCTCATTGCTGTGGCAACATGGTCAGTGAACTCACTGGCTTGTATCGCCACTTTTATAATATTTAATACTGCAGAGACAAAAATAAAGTCAATGTGTGTTTTTAGCTGGCCTCTGAAATATGTGAACCCTCCTGTAGAATGCTGGGCACGGAAAACATCTTTCAGTCCCGCTGTGTTAACAGTATTCTGTAACGCATTAGTGTCACAGAAGAGCTTAGAAGTCTATAAGCCCCTATCAGATTGATGCAAGCTACAGTTAAAATCCCCAAGCCACACTATGAGCCATGAGGAGTGACGGTATGGTTGAATTTCTTTAAAGAGTGACACCCTGCCTGCCTTTGCGGGGCATACGTGGAAATACTATGAAATGTCTCTGCTAAATAGAAATATAGAAACATAGAATCTGATGGCAGATAAGAACCGCTTGGCCCACCTAGTCTGCCCATTTCCTTACCAAACAGATAAGCTGCAGATCCTAGTTAACCGACAGCCTACATCCTCCTACTCCCCACTAGAATTGCCTTATGTCTGTCCCATGCATTCTTGAATTCTCCCACTGTTTTTGACTCCATGACCTCCTCAGGAAGGCTGTTCCATGCATCTTCAACCCTCTCTGTGAAGAAATACTTCCTCACATTACCTCTGAGCCGTGCCCCCTCTATCTTCAAATTGTGCCTCCTTGTTCTTGCACATCTCTTTTTCTGAAAGATGCTACCCTCTTGGACTTTGTTGATTCCCTTGAGGTATTTGAAAGTTTCTATCATGTCCCCCCCCCCTCCTCAAGGCTATACATTTTAAGCTCCTTTGGTCTTTCTTCATATGTCTTCTGGTGCAGACCCTGCACCATTTTGGTTGTCCTCCTCTGGACAGCCTTTACCCTGTCTATGTCTTTGTGGAGATGCGGTCTCCATAACTTTACATAGTTCTCCAGATGTGGTCTTACCAACTGCCTGTACAGAGGGCTGACAGCTTTCTGTTTTCTACTGGTGATGCCTTTCCCTATGCATCCCAGTATCCCCCCAGCCCTCCTTACTGCCTTCTCACATTGCTGATCCACCTTTAGGTCATCTGATATGACTACCCCCAGGTCCCTTTCCATTTTTGTTGTTGTCAGTATCTCACCCCCCCCATTGTGTACTCTTCCCCTGGGTTTTTGTTTCCCAGGTGCATTACTTTACACTTTTTTGCATTGAATCTAAGCTGCCATACATCTGATCATTCCTCCAACCTTGCCAAGTCCCTTTTCATCCTTTCCACCCCACCTTGTGTATCAACCCTGTTGCAGATTTTTGTGCCATCTGCAAATAGACATACTTTTCCTTCCAGTCCCTCTGCAATGTCACTTATAAAGACATTAAAAAGGGCCGTCCCCAATACTGAACCCTGCGGTACCCCACTAGTAACCCTCCTTTCTTCACTGTGGAGTCTATTTACTATTATTCTTTGTGTCCCTGTTGTCCAGCCAGTGTTTTACCCAGGCTACCACCCTGGGACCCACTCCCAGGCTGGCTAATTTGTTTATTAATCTTTTGTGTGGGACTGTGTCAAATGCCTTGCTAAAGTCTAGGTAGGCCATGTTCATAGCCCCTCCCTGGTCTACTACTTTGGTCACCCAGTCAAAGAAATCAATTAGATTTGTCTGACATGACCTTGCTGCTGTTAATCCATGCTGCCTTGGGTCCTGTGCCCCACTGACTTCTAGGTGCTCAACAATTCTTTCCTTCAGAAGTGATTCCATCATTTTCCCTAGCACTGAGATCAAACTGACAGGTCTGTAGTGTCCTGTCTCTTTCTTCCTCCCGCTTTTGTGAAGGAGAATCACATCTGCCCTCCTCCAGTTCTCAGGTACCACATCATCCTCCCATGATTTATTAAAAAAGGTAGTCAGTGGTGTTACTAGTTCTTCCCTTAGTTCTTTTAGGATTCTGGGGTGAATCCTATCAGGTCCCATTGCTTTATCCACTTTCAGTTTTAAGAGTTCTTTCAGAACCCTTTCTTCTGTGAAAGGACTAAAATCAACCCGCCTATCCAGAGTGCTTCTATTGACTGGATTAGGTACCTCCCCCTGCTCTTCCATTGTGAATACTGAGCAGAAGTATTCATTCAGAAACTCTGCTTTTTCACTGCTGCTCTCTGCCCAACCATCTTCCTCTTTATTCAGCCTCAGTATCCCTGCCTTAGTCTTTCTTTGCTCCCTAATGTATCTATAAAAGGTTTTATCCCCCTTCTTAACAGAGTTGGCTATCTTTTCCTCGGTTTGGGCCTTTGCTATTCTGACTGCCTTCCCTGCTTCCTTCTGCTTTTTTTTTCAATTTAAAGTTTATTGAAATTATTTTCACAACATACACATGGCAGATATACATGAACATGTTTCTTGGCACATAAGACATCCTTTTCCCATGAACCTGCCCCCCCGCCACCCCATCTTCCCCCCAACCCTCTATCCCTTCCCACCCATGATGAGCAACAACAAATTCAAATCAAAGCAACTTAAGTATTATTCCAGTCCTAAGTTAACATGTCAGGCACACACAACACATATGGCCAGATTACCCTTATTGTAAAGAGTATGAGGTGTATAAGAGATCCCAGATTTTCTTGAATTGTCCCATTTTATTATTAAGACTGGCAATAGCTTTTTCTATGCGAAAATTCACCAGAAGTTCAGACAATCATTCGTTATAGGTAAACTCCTGCTGGTCAGTCCAGTGTCTTAATATAAGTTTTTTAACTGACATGGCTATAAGGGTTACGTGGTATTTATGAGTACAAACTTTGACCTCAGAGAAATCACCCATAATGCACGCTTCAGGTGTAAAAAAGTCTTTGAGTCCCAGTAGGGGGTCAGATAACTGAATGATGGTAGCCCATAAGGGATACACTTTGGAACAGGTCCAAAATAAATGATATAATGTTCCTTCCTCCAGTAAACACCTAGAGCATATAGGGGAAGGCTTTAGACCCAATTTAAAAAATTTAGATGGTGAATAATATGCATTATGCAGAATGTATAATTGCATTAATCTTAGTCTATCTTGTGTCACAAATTTGTGGCAGTTGTACCAAAGTTTCAGCCATTCTATGTTGTGATTTGGGAATAGGGATTCCCCCATATGTGTAGACCCGAAGCAATCTGGGAATTTCCAATTATGGATTGTGCTGTACATCTCTGAGACTGCTCTGGGACCACCACAAAACTTCAAAAGTTCTTGACAAAAGAGAATACAGCTCGCAGGCTGGGGATTTCTGCCTATAACTTTTATTAATAAATGTCATAACTGCATAAGTCAGAAAATGTGTTTATTTGGAATCCCAAGACTGCCTTTCCGTTCCTCGACCGAGAATCAGTCATCTCTGTCCTTAATAAAGTTGGTAATTTGCATATTTTGTAAGCCAGGTAACCAATTTAAGGGAATGACTTTGCCATCTATTTGAAAATGGAGATTCCCCAGTATTGGTTGATTGAGATCTTTGCCAGGGTCATATCTGAGGTACCGGCAAAACTGTGCATGGACTTTTAATGAGGCTGTAACAATAGAATTTTTAAACTTTAAAGGCAGATGACTCAGCTTGATACATAGTAATGCCTCAGGTTTCAGGCCACTGGAATGAATAAGGTTAAGTTCAATTTTAAGCCAGGCCGGGGTATAGTGCAGGTTTTCATTAGTAAACCATCTTAAATATTTATTAATGTGACTGGCCCAGAAATAAAATGCAAGATGGGGAGGCGTAATCCCCCTTTTAGCTTAGAGGCAGTCATTTTATAATAGACAAAGAACCTCTGTGCGCAAACACTGAGGCAAGGGTTACCCCAAAGGGCATTTGGCTGGGGAAGCCAAGTTTCAAGAAAATACAAAATCACACATGCCCCACAATGCAAAGCATCATGGGCTGCATATGCAAATCACCACAGAATGTTATGCTGGTCCAACTTTAAGCAGAATTGCATGGTGCCAAAAGGCCTCTCACACAGTTTGCAAAGGATGCTAACAGAAGACATAGACACGTGTTTCGTCCTACCAGGACTCATCAGCATGCCTCGTCTGTTTGACACCCCAGTGGAATGGACCAGCTACCCTTAAGGCAGTGTGCCTTGGATATATTGTGGTGAACCCATTAAAATAAAAAACTATTTAAAAGACAAAGAACCTAATAGGCTATCCTTGGGGGTTTCTTATGCCATATAAATTTTGTGAATAGGGATTGTATTTTATAAAACCACGACACAGGGAGCCAAATATTGAGCACAGAGAGGGGATAAAAGAGCTGGGGGAAAACATTCATTTTAATTAAATTTATTCTGCCCCACAGCGACATTGGAAGTAATGTCCTTCTACTGAGGTCTTGGGAAATAGTGTGGATTAAGGGGTCAAGATTTAACTTGATGAATTGTCCAGAGCTTCTGGTTAATTCAATACCCAGGTATCTTAGTGAGTCGTATTTCCAATTGAGCCCCAAACCAATATGTCAGCCTTAAACACCTTGTGGTTTAGTGGAAAAACTATGGCTTTGCTAAGATTTAATTTGTAGATGGAGAGTCTACTGAACACACCAATAATGTCTAACATGGGGGGGGTATGGATAATTCAGGGTTGGCAAGTTGGAGAAGCAGATCATCCACGTAAGCTAGAACCTTCACTTCACACTGATGAATCGGGATCCCCTGCACCTCTTGACAGATTAGCAATTTATGGATTAATGGTTCTAGGTAGATGTTAAATAATAACAGAGATAACGGGCACCCTTGTCTGGTTTCAGACTGTAAAGTGAAAACCTTGGAAATTACCCCGTTACCCGATACACGCACAGTAGGGGAACGATATCAAGACCTTATCCACCCAATAAAATTTGATGGGAAACCAAATGCTTCCAGAGTTAAAAACAAGTATTGCCAGTTTACCCTGTTGAACGCCTTCTCAGAGTCCAGAGAGACCAGCATGGCGGGGTTAGGTGCATCCCTGCACACCGAGAAGACGTGTGACAGGGTACGTATATGATCAGAAGAGAATTTACCCTTCATGAAACCAACCTGTTCAGGTCCAATTAGGGTATTTAACACTGTATTAAGATGGTTGGCTAGCAATTTGGATAAAATTTTAATATTCAGGTTCATTAGAGAGATGGGCCTATAATTTGTAACCATGTCTGGAGCCTTGTCAGGTTTCATAGACATAGACATAGACTTTGACAGCAGATAAGGACCGCTTGGCCCATCTAGTCTGCCCATTTCCCCTACCTACAGGATAGGCTGCAGATCCTAGTTAACCAACAGCCTATTTCTTCCTACCCCCCACAAGAATTGCCTTATGTCTGTCCCATGCATTCTTGAATTCTCCCACAGTTTTAGACCCCACAACCTCCTCAGGAAGGCTGTTACATGCATCCACTACCCTCTCTGTGAAATAATACTTCCTCACATTGCCCCTGAACCACCCCTTGTTCTTGCACGTCTCTTTTTCTGAAAGATGCTACCCTCTTGGACTTTGTTGATTCCACTGAGGTACTTAAAAGTTTCTATCATGTCCCCTCTCTCCCTTCTTTCCTCAAGGGTATACATATTAAGCTCCTTTAGTCTCTCCTCATACGGCATCTCTTGCAGACCCTGCACAATTTTAGTTGCCCTCCTCTGGACTGCCTCTATCCTGTCTACGTCCTTGCAGAGATGGGGTCTCCAGAACTGGATGCAGTACTCCAGATGGGGTCTCACCAACAGTATGTACAGAGGGATAACAACTTCCTGTTTTCTGCTGCTGATGCCTCTCCCTATGCATCCCAGTATACCCCCCACCCTCCCTACTGCCTTCTCACATTGCTTGCTAACCTTAAGGTCATCTGATATGACTACCCCCAGGTCCCTTTCCTCTTTTGTTGTTGTTACTACCTCCCCCGTTGTGTATTCTTCCCCTGGGATCTTGTTTCCCAGGTGCATTATTTTGCACTTCTTTGCATTGAATCCTAGCTGCCATACTTCTGACCATTCCTCCAACCTTGCCAAGTCCCTTCTCATCCTTTCCACACCTCCTTGTGTATCATCCCTGTTGCAGATCTTTGTGTCATCTGCAAAGAGACATACTTTTCCTTCCAGTCCCTCTGCAATGTCACTTTGGTATCAAGACCATTAGTGCTTCAAATAGTGTAGAGTCAACCACTTGCCCTGAAGGTGTTTGTTAAATAAGGGAAGAAGCATTGGGATTAACTGGGTTTTAAATTTCTTATAAAAGTTAGCCAAGTAGCCATCCACCCCCGGAGACTTATTCACCGGTAAATTGCCCATCACCTCAGAAATACCCCAGTAGTAGTAGGGACTGCTAGGCTGTTCTGCTGATCCTCTGAAAGTTGGGATAAGTTAGCTTCTAGCAAATAATTACGTATGGCCTGCTTGGATGGGGGAGATTGCATGGGGCCATATAATTCCTTGTAGTATCTGGTGAATTCCCTTAAAATACCCTCAGGGTGAGTTTTGGAGGAACCGTCTAGCAGGGAAGTTATCGAGGGTATATATCGGGAAGACTCCATTTGTTTAATCCTAAGTGCTGAAAGGTGACCTGCCTTTTCCCCTTGGCCTGTATAAGATGCCTGGGTTTTAAACATGGCATAATCTACTTTCTCTCTCAACAATTCAACATATGCTGCTCTCACTTTGATTAATTCTTGTCTGATGAAATCAGGGGATTGTGGGGAGAGATTCTTTTCCAACAACCTAATTTTAGATAATAACTGGGTCAACCTAGAACTGGAAGCTTTTTTCTTTTGGGTGGCTAAACTGATTAAGATACCCCTCATATAGGCTTTAAAAGTGAGCCAGAGCATATCCGGTCTCCCCAAGGGGTCAAAATTGTACTCATAAAATCTTTGAATGTGTTCTTTAATGTACTTATCCTTCTGCTGTAACTGGTACAAGTCTCTGTCCTGTTCCTTCTCTGTTTCCTTATACTTCCTGAATGCTACAGTATCTTTTTCTCCCTAACCTCCCCTGCCACTTCTTTTGAGGACCATAGTGTTTTTTTTTTCATTTTGATTTGTTTATTTGCTTCACACAAAGGCCTGTTGCCGCTTTGATGGCGGTTTTAATGTTTCCCCATTGTTGCTCCACCCCACCTTCTTGCCTGTTTGCTAGTGCTTTTCTGAGGCACTCTCCCATTTTCACAAAATCAGCCCTCCTGAAGTCTAGTACCATCACTTTTGTATGGCTTGACTCTACAGCTATGGCTACTCACTTCAAGATCAGAGATCCTCTCTCCATCCGCATTTGAGAGTACCAGGTCTAAAACTACTCCCTCCCGAGTGGGTTCCAAAACTAGCTGTCTGAGGCATGCACCCCGATAGGACATCGAGAATGGCCCTGCTCTTGGATGTGGCTGCAGCAAAGGTGCTCCAGTTAACATCTGGCATATTCAGGTCCCCCATAAGCAATATCTCCCCTTTCTCTGCCATCCTAAGGATGCCTTCTATCATTTTCTTGTCCATTTCCTCCTCCTGAGATGGGGGTCTGTATACAACCCCTGTGCAGACTGTGGTACCATTTTCTGTCTCCAGGATGACCCACAGCACTTCCTCTCCTCCCTGTTTACCCTTTGGTTCTGTTGCTTTGATCCCTTCCCTTAAATAGAGAGCTACTCCTCCTCCTCTTCTTCCCTCCTGTAGGTTGTGTACCCTGGTATGTTGACATCCCAGTCATGGTTCTTTGTGTACCATGTTTCCGTGACTGCCACTATATCCAGGCATCCATCTTCCATCAAGGCCACCATCTCGGGGAGCTTTTTACCTAGTTTACTGGCATTGGTACTCATTACCCTCCATTTTTTTATGGCTTTATTTCTTTTTGCCATATCCCTGTCCTTACTGCCTTTGTCTTTTTCTCCATTTACCCCAGCCCTTCTTCCTATCAACTGCTCTATCTTGGTGTTTACCTCACTAACTACCCTGATTTATTTTGGAGGGGGCTAGGATTTTCCTTCTCCTTTTCAGTGCCCCCCCTTGGCTAGTTTAAATGCTTGCCAATTAAGCATTTAAACATATCACCAAGGATCCTGGTTCCCTTCCTGGATAGATGCAGACCATCATGCCAGTATAGGCCTGCATCCCTCCAGATAGAGCCCCAGTCCCCCATGAAGCCAAATCCCTGAGATCTGCACCAGTTTTTCAACCAGTCATTGAATTCCATGGTGCAGAGTACCCTAGCATCATCCATGCCATAAACAGGTAGCACTTCCTAGAAAGTTACCATGTGTGCTGCGTGTGAGAGGCCCCTCCCCAACTCCAAAAACTCCTGTTTCACTGCTCTGATCCCATTCTCAGTCAGGTCATTTGTTCCTAGGTGGATAATGACATCCAACTCACTCCCCCTTGCAGCTGCTCCCATAATCCTGAGGATTCATTTCCTGTCCCTCCAAGCCATGAAGCTGGGCAGGCACCGTACCTCCCTTTCCTCTCCCTCCCCCAGTTCTACCCCCTAACAATTGATTCTCCCACCAGGAGTTGTTTCCTTCCTCTGTAGAGTCCTATGCCACCCTCCTGTGGGTCTCCATTGTGCAGGTTCCCAGCATCCTCCTTGGTCTCCACTGTGGGTGTCTACATAGAGGAACCATGCTCCACTAGAGTGGTGAATGAATTGTGGAGAGGCACAACTGGAGGGATGCACCTCTGTTCCACTACTTTCACCCTTCCTAAGCCCACCATGGTCCAACCACTCCTCTTTCTTGGCAACCTCTGAGGTAGTGGCACTGACCTGGGTGGTCCCTGGGTGGGGGAGCATGTTTCCCGAATCCTTGCTAGGTCAGCATGGAGACGAACAACCTCCTCCCTCAGTCCAGAGAGGTGCCTGCAAATAGGGCAACAACGCAGTCTCCAGAATGTCTCCCGGAAGACTGCTGCTCCACAACCAGTGCATTGCACCACTCCTCACATGTCTGTGTCCCTTCCTGTTACAGATGCTTTTCTTTTCTTTTTTTTGTTCTTATTTTAATGTGTGCAAGCTTGTGAGTGTCTCTACTCTCTATTCAGTGTGCTGTGCCTTTAAGGATATGAGCAGGTGTATGTTGTTAGCAGTTTGGGGGAAGTGATGTCAGAACTCCTGCTATAAAGGAAGTTATGCACTTGGAGCAGGTGGGGTGAGGGGCAGGATGGGTGGGAATAAACCTGTGCCCTCCAGAAACAATCAACTACAACTCTGACCTTCCACTCTGGGGAGTGCCTTCCTTTCAGACACCTATTTCACAGAGGTTAAGTAACAGGTCTAGTCACAAATGACTGCAAATATATCAAGGAGCAATTCCCTCACTGGATACATATCTACTAGTAGAGTAACCTGTAAGGAAGGATTCCCTAAGAGAATCCATAACCCATCACAAGAATCCTCACCCACCAAACAAAATGTAGGACCAGCTGTCCTTAACTTGGTCACCTGTTGTAGGCCAAAATGTGTTTTAAGGTGGGTATCCTGAAGACAGACAATGTCATGCCTATTTTCTAGGAGGGAAAAAATTACTCCTACCCTTTTACTCTCACTCTTGATACTATTAACATTCAGGGTGTAGAATGTGAGATTATCTATCAAGAGGAAGAGAAGTAAATACCATCCCCTACTGGACGCTAATAACAAAATCAGATTCATGGAGTTTTAGACAGCCTTCTCTGATGAGTTCTTTTGGCAATAGAATTGTCCCCTCCTTCTTCCTCCATATCAGTGGTGGAGGCTATGGAGGAAGTATCTGTCTCATCTTCCCCTGAATCCCTATCTGTCCTGACCTGTGCAAGGGTAGCATAAGAATTACCAACCTTCCATGACCCTACCCCCTTTTCCTGGCTTCAGTACTCCTTCCTTCTGCTGTTTTGAAACCTTTCCTACCCTGGGGCATTTTATAGTAACTACCAGTGTAAAAGGTTTCTCAGGTGGAGGCCATAGTGTCCTGGGAATCTAAGGTTTCAGACAGGACTGCTGGTGCCATCTCAGGTTCTGGTTCTAACTCTCCTTGAGGCTGAGCTGAGTCCCTCTGGACCTGTATCTGTTGCTCACCTCCTGGCGTGGCAGCAGAAGTAGCCTCAGAAGATTCTTGTTCAGCTCATTGTTGTTGCTTAGCCCTCAACTTAGCTAATAACTGCTGCGTGATATTGATAAGGGCCTCGTGGGACGGGCAGTCTTCCCTGTTATGTGACGCACAGAGACATTTCCTATAGGTGTGCCTGGTCTGGTTACAGAGATTACATTTAAATAAGTTCAGGCAGGTAGCTGCTAGGTGACCATACTCTAGACAGTGACTGCATCTGATAGTGTCACATAAAGAGCTAACATGTGTGTGGAACCCAGACTTGAAACATGACCGGGGCTGCCCGGGGTAAAATAATGCTCCTCAATCTCTACCAAGATAGAAGGAACTTGGGAGGTGTACAGGCCCAGAATTAGTGGTGAACAATTTAACTTTAACCTTCTACCCACCATCCCAAATTTGTTCACTATATAATTTAGGAAAAGGTTTCCCAAGTACTTCGTAATGCTGCCGCAACCAGAATACAATATCCTCCATGTTCACTCCCTCGTTTTTAAAAACGACAGTAATTGTTTTAATTAATGGTTTCATCAGTGGAATAGCCTGGAATGAGATACAGAGCAGGCTATTCTTCTGAAG
This sequence comes from Neoceratodus forsteri, assembly GCA_016271365.2. Lineage (NCBI taxonomy): Eukaryota > Metazoa > Chordata > Ceratodontiformes > Ceratodontidae > Neoceratodus > Neoceratodus forsteri. The sequence continues at coordinate 49,710,668 of JADMNL010000027.1, forward strand.
ATGATATTGTGCCCAAAACCTATCTAAGCTGGAGACAGTTTTAAAGCTCACATCAAAGTTTGAATGTCCTATATTAATTAGTGCAAACATTTCTGAAGAAAAAAACTTCATTGCCCCTTTTAACAGTATCTTTGCTATGTGCAATTGATCTGGAGGTGTTTCCAGGCCCACTTTATACAGAAGTCTCACTGCGTTTCATCTAGGTTCTGGCTCCCCCTTATTATTTTGAAATAAATCAGAGAGTTTAAACATTGGTTGTAAACCTCCTGCCCCTGCCTCCTGTTGCAATGCCTGCATTGATGGACCCATCCCTATAAATTTGTCCCCTAAACGGTCTGTTACTATTAAAGATTCTGATTCGGAGTGCACAAGAACTGGTCCCCCAACATTATTGACAGAAACAGAATTATTATTAGCAACAGAAATAGAACCAACAGTCAAATTACCCTGGGGTGCATTGGAGCTCGATGTTGTAGTGGTGGCCACCTACGTTGAAACTGCTGCAACGTATCCCTGAAAAGTGCTGTCCTTCGGGTCTGGGACCCACTGTCCATTTGATCCAGGTATCCATATAGTGTCCTCCAAGGCCTGCACAGGGGACCAATTCCCTTCCCCAATGGCGGTGTTACATGGGGGAGTGGAGTTTGTCCACGAACCAGGCCCGGCTATGTTATGCGTCTTGCTCCATCCTGCTTTATTTTTGTCCTTCGGGAAGGAAAAGTCCCCAACTTGCTCCATGCCAGCTGTTTCCAAAACTGTGGAATTTCAGTTGCAAGTGTCAGCTGGCGGTTTTATTTTCCAATGCCCAGCCTTTTTGATTTCATGGGTATACTTCATCCTGAGACCAAAGCCTTCGGCTCTAGGCACATGGAAGGAGTTCCATCATTACTGCCAGCCGCTACATGTACATTTCCCTTCATACTCATCAGTGGAGTGTTGGACAAGAGCTGAGAGGCCCGCGAGGCTGTGGTTTCCTTTGCTGAGGATACGTCAGGCTGATGACTCATCCTGTTACCTGTCTCTGCAGAATTGTCAAATGCGGGTCCAGATAATAGCTCCGCTAACTCCACATCAATCCATTTTGTTGTTTGCATGTAAGTTTCCTTAGTCTGCTGCAATTCCAGCAATTTTTGTTTCGTAGATGACAAATCTTGGTCGGCCTTACTCGCCACCAGCTGAGAACAAACAAGTCCATGGGCAGACTTCGGAGAGATAAGCAATACTGCCTTTTCTTGTGAATCAGCCAAAAAGGATCCATTCTCTGAGGTACATTCTCCTTCTGAATAATCTGCTACCACTAAAGCTGCTTCAATGGCCTCTTGGGTTGTAAGAACAGGGGAGGAGCCCTGCTCCCCTGTCTCTTTGCTGTCCATTTGCTCCGCAGGATCAACCGAAGTGGCCATCCTTGCAAGACAACCAGGGGTTCCCCCTGATGTAGAGTAGGGGAATTTCTCCAGTGCCCTGGCCAAATTCCCCCCCATTCACTAAAAATACCACCAACAGATTAATCTGATTCAAGGTCAATTGGCATTCATCTGTAACCCCCTTACCTGGGTTGTGGCTGAAAATAGGCAGAATTTGTCTAGTGCACTTACCCAGTCAACAAAAATGAAATAAATGTTGCAATGATTGATATAGTTGATTTCAGGAAAATTAGAAAGTTCCAAGTAATGTCCTCACATTGAGAGTGGTCACACTTATACTGTAGATGTGCGAAGCTGGCAAACTTCGCTTGGCAAATTAATTCATGATGTTTGCCAAATTCATTAGGTGCCGTCTTTGTGATGTTCTCGGCAGGTCAAGTAGCACTTTATCAAGCGAAGGCATGCACATTTGTTTGCAAGATTGCAATTTTACCTTAACTTCACCTGAAAAAGTGCCACTTCCCCAGGAAAACTCATTGTGAAGTGATGAAGTGAACAATTTGTAAAGTTTTTTCAAAGGCAAATTTCAGAACTTTGCTGGCAAAGTAAAACTTTGCAACATCTCCAATCACATGCCAATAGTGCTTGATTTGAAAATGGACATTGTGCCAAAAGACCACACTGTTAAAAATAATATCAAAGAATTATCGGCTAATTTACATATGTCAGCTGCAAATAAATAATAATTATTAAATGTACCGTTAATGACTGATAAAAGGGAGGAGATCTTAAGTGGTGATCATACAGCCAGATTTAATTTCCAGATTATGATGTGCACTAACTCTGAAAATGGAGGAAGGAGACTAGTGAACCAATATGAATCTAATGGTGCAAGAAATTGGTATAAACCTAGCTCATGCACAAGGCTAGCCAAAACCATGTCATATGGTAAAAAGCTGTCAAAATGTGTCAATACAAACTCAAAATGTAATATTTTAGCATTACATAACATCAAATGAGAGTATAGAGTGCAGTTAGAGCAGAAAAGGGACACTTACAAAATCAAATTATGAGGCAAACTTGAGAATGCAATAACAACCAAAAATACAAAGAAATTTGGGGACCTGGTAGCATTGAGCGCTGCCAATAGAATAATCACCATTTAGGCTGTAACCTCATCTGCAAAATGGAGGAAGACAAACTGTAGATGGTAACATGACACTGGATGTTGTACGTCACCTCCAAGTCCATTGATAACCTCAATCAGCACCTATCATTCGCGTTTCAGAATCTTAAATCCTGGCTCTCCTTCAGTTATCAAATACTTAATTTATCAAGACTCAGGACATGCTCTTTGGGTCCTCCAGAAAAGTCCATGCTGAATATACTAAGCTTCAGGTCCTATGTCGTGATGGGTAAGCTATCACGAATACTGTTTCCTTCAAATACCTTGGAGTCATGCTGGACCCCGTACTTGACTTCTTTATTCACATCAATGAGGTGTGCTCAGTTAACTTGAAAATAGGCACTGCCTTTAGAGTGCGTCACTCTCTCACACCTGCTGTCGTGATCTCAGTTGCTAGAAGTGTTCTGCTCCCAAGACTCTTATATGCCCCTCCTGTGTTCTCCCAAGCCAATGCTGGTGTACTGCGCAAGTGGGACATTACTTACAACAACATCTACAGATCTGCCTTATCGGCTCCTCGCCTAACCCATCACTGTTTGCTCTACTCTACCTTGCAATGGCTGTCCCCCAATGCACTTTGTTCCTATACTCTGGGATGCTTTATTGACTCATTAACCAGACCTCTCTGCCCCAGAACCCTGGGTGCTATGCTAATCCATGTCCTTCACTCCTGCTCCCTAAGGTCCTCCACCTTTCCCCTGCTCTCAGTCCCACCCTGCTCTACTAAAGTTTTGCCCCAAAGTTCTGGAATTTCCTTTCTTTCCATATTAAGAATTCCACATCTCACCTTACCTTCAAGCATGCACTGTTCTCTCACCTATATACACTTGATAATTGTGAATGCTCTTAACTTTTGGCTCGGCTCTCTGCTTTCCTGCCAGCCTGTCATGTCTATTCAACTTTCTTCATTTGTATGGTAACTGCTTGCCTGTTTCCCCTCTAATATTCTGATCTGAATTGTTTGCCTGGCCACTCAGCCCTGTTTGTACCACTGAACCAATGGTATTTTGTTACTTTTGCATATCCCTGCATGGATAACTGAAGCTGTCTGTTCTGGATTTGACTGCCGTTTCCTATGTCCTGATTGTAAAATTGTATTTTATATACGGTACTCTCCCGGGTTGTGCCTGAAAATAGGCAGAGTTATTGCCTAATGCACTTACCCAGTGACTGAAAGCTAACGAATGAATAAATAATTCAACCAATCAAACGTCACAGCACTCACTAGCAGGTAGTAAAAGACGGTCACTCAAAAAGATACGTGTGACTTCCATCTGTATTCCAGCAGTGCAAGACATGCATACAAAACTGCAACAGCAGCAGGGAGCATAGACTCCTCAAAATCCTTTAAAAAAGTCTTCTTTCAGGTAAAACGTCAGGAGTTAGAGGCGTTTGTGCTCTCTGCTGCTCTGCCTGTTTTGCATGGATGTCTTGCACTGCTGGAGTAAAGAGGGAAGCTGGGCATGTCTTTTTGTGCTACCCTCTTTTTTTACCCAATAGGGAGTGCCCTGACATTTGATTTGTGAAGTATTGCATTCATCATTGGCACCATGGACTCTGAGCAGCTCTTAATGTTTTGCGATGAAATAGGATGTAATTATAATTACACCGGAGTTCACTTGTGCAAAACAGACAACTTATTACAGCAGAAGAAATAATATAGTTTAGACTTGTACACAAAATAAATAAAGCTTGTGGTATATATAACCTTCCTGCAGAACTGTTTTAGGTACATTTTCAGTGGTGGGCAGAGCTCTTAGCTGTTAAGTCTTAGAGATGATGGCTGAATGGAAAATGGAGAATATCTTCCATTTTCAAGAAAGGAAACAAACGTGATCCAGTGTGCTATTGTCAATTGCTACCAAATGAAATGCAAGGCAGTAAATCCAGTTCTATTGTTATTAGGTGAAGTTATTTTAGTTACTCCATCTCCTCTGCCCAACTGTACGTTTTCAATTATTGCACTTATTATGTTTGCTTGCGCGCATGCGCAAGAAACATCTTGGATGAATACGACTTACTGGAGGTGTGTGACTGTCCCTGCCAGTGAAGTGCTCAATCTGTGGGGTGTGTCCCATATGCACCAATGGAGCAGTGAGATGTGTATGGCAGCAGATTGACAGCAGTGGCCTTGGCTTCAAAGAAAAGGTCCGCTTCAATCACTGCATGAAACGTGTCTTCAGGGTACATGCATGCTACGCCTGCCTGTCCATCTCACCCGCTAGCTCTGCACTACCATTATTTTACTGCAGTGTGCTGCAAGTGCATGGCTAGTAACAGTGGTTTCCTGCAGTGTATCACTAATGCAGGAGCCCACATTACAGCATGAGTGCATCAGTAGAGTGGACCAGAAGGAGATCCTTTGCAGCAGCAGTAGCCGCTGCCTCAGCATCTACCTCCATTTGCCCGCCTGACTTGGGAGAGCTGCAGCTGTCACTGCGGGAACAGAGGGGGAGCTCACGCCGGGTTCAAGGACAATCTGTGCATCCGACCCACTGCAGAGCAGCCCCAGCTGCGATGGTGGTGAGCGGTCCTGTTTTCACGGTAAGCCAAACTACTGGCTTTCACAATTTCTGACCAAACTGACTACGAGGGTAAGACAGCGAGATCATAACATTTTGTCATGCTGTCACACACGAGTAGCGGCATGCTTTGTATGTGAGGTGAAGGCTGCTGGTCGGTACCTGCCACTTCATTGTTTGTCAGCCTATTCCGTGCTACACGTGGCCCTTCTTGCTCTACCTCAGCGACTTGTGACGCATGAATGCTGCAGAAATACAGTACCGACCAGTCAGTCAGTGTCATTCAGGCTAGATTAGGTAGCTAGACAGATAGAAGAGGTGCAACAGTTTGAAGTTTAAAATGGGGAGGGGGGTATATATTTGTAGCGTGAAAGGGGTGTCTGCTTCCTAAGTGCTACAGTGGTTTGTCTAATGAAGCATTAGGAACCGAGGTGTTATTTGCATTTTATTTATATATATATATATATATATATATATATATATATATATTGCAGTTTACATAATCCGGATGGTGGGATTACCCCACAATAACGATCAGTATCCATTTTAAGTAGGGATCCTTTGTACGAAATAGTACCGCAGCGAAATTAAATACATCGTAAAAGAACACATTTACACACACATGGAATCCAAGGTAGAAAAGCTTGGCATCTGTATCCTTTGCTGCAGCGTTACTCACTCTGCGGCTCTCGAGCCACATGCGGCTCTTTTGGAAGTTGCTTGTGGCTCCTATAGTGTTTCTGAATTGAAAGTGCAATGCGGCTCTTTCAGTCTGAGCCAAAGTGAGGAACGTATGTTATTCATAGCGACAGAGAGAGCGAGTAACGTGGTTTAAAGCGTAATCATCAGAAGTGCACCCGCGATTCAACGATGTAAACCACTCTGTTTTTTCTATTTTATTTGTATGCCCGATGAGACAGATTTTTACTCTCTCAACAGGACTAAGAATTTTGTCCCAGAATGTCAAACTTTTGAACTGTGTATTCCGATTTTTTATTCTGATGTTTCTTGCATTGTTGAGAGAGTAAAAATCTGTCTCATTGGGCGCACAAATAAAATAGAAAAAATAAAGTAGTTTACATTGTTGAATTGTGGGTGCACTTGTGATGATTATGCTTTAAACTGTGTAACTTTTGTTTTTTCATTTGTGTCCTGGACTCCCATTTGACCCCGTTTTGTGTTTTTTTTCTATAAGCTGCGGGTCCCATGCCATCTCCAGACCTTGTTTTCCCATGTTTCCACACAGATCTGCACAAACTGAGTTTGTTATGTCAGGTCCATACCCATGCCATAAAGAACAGCCACTCCGGCACTCTTATAACTAGACAGCTGAGAAGAGTTCCAGAGCATCAGAGATGAAATTGCCTGAGAAGCCACCTCCTTTTAGCCCAGGTGGCGTGAATTGTTACCGCCTGCTCAAGCTGACTGCTGATTGCTGCATGATCCATACAGCCTAACCAAATTATCGATTGCAGGGCCATTGCACTGTTGCAGCCTATTCCATAAAAGAGCTTATAATTCATTAAAACTTTTACAAAAAACAAACGCTTTTTCCAACAGCTGTACTGTGAGCCGCAGCAACATATTGCAGTGAAGTCAGAGCTGCTGCGCCACCAGACCACCCACAGTAGCCACCAGCTTGAGGACTTGAGAAGGATCCTGCCTGACCGGGATTGTACTACAAAGTAGTCCAGCGTTGCTTTCCTTCGGGTCTGGTTAGTCTTTTTTTGTTCATTTGTTATGAGTCCTGTCAGGCTCATCACAGCATTGTGTTCATTTAGACAGCCTGCATAGGAGCTCCAGTCTTACTTTTACCAGCTTTTAGAGAGCATATTGTATTGGAAGCATTGGCTTCTTGCTGTCTCTTTTGTCAGTGAAATTAATGTAGCTGCATTGTTCTTTGGGCACTCATTGCCTATTCTTCTTCTTGGATCCCATTTATTTACTGAACAATGACAACCTTTCTCTCTTTTACTTTGAAGTGTGTTTGAGGTGCGTTTGCCAAAATTTAGAATAACGTGTATGTTGTGGCCCAACTCTAACTGCCCATGTGGCTCCTGAGCCGGTAAGGACTGAGTATCACTGCTTTACTGTCTGAACAAAACTGGAGTTGAACTGTCAGTGGAGTGCAGTCACCTCTGGAGTGAACCGTGGTAGTCATTCTGGGCCAGCACATTACACAACACTTTTCCAGTTGTTTAGGTTGGAACTGATTGATAATGTACCAGGTTAGTTTATTGGCTGTTCATGTGGGAAATATGGCCAGGACACAGAGGAAACTCCTAACATTCATTGCCTTTTTGGGAGGGAAAACATCTTTGGAGGCTTCATCTAGGGCATGATCGAATTGGCTGTATGTTTCCCTGTGAGATGCAGTGGTGGAGGGGGCATCCTTGATTTCATGTCCTGGGAGGCACTTTGTAGATTGGTAACTCTCAGTGGCACATTACTGAATCCTTATCATGCCATGTTGGTACACTGAGCCAAAGTTTATTTCCAGGTGCAGTCTAGGAATACAGGGAGGATAAGTTATATGCCTAGGGTCACACAGTATGCAAGTGGTGTTTGTGGGAATGAAACCCAGTTCTGCCTGCTTTCCAAGTTTACGCCGAATGGTATTCTCTAGGCATGAGTGCAGCAACCATGGCTAAAAATGGGAGCCGGATAGGAGATCTTCTGAGTTTTCACACTGCTGCCAATGTCATTGACCATTTTCTGGGCTGGCAGTATAGTCTACAGGTTAGAATGATGAGCTGTGAATGAGCTTGGTACATCTAGCAGAGATGGGTTTAATTCTCACAACCTCGACTTGCTTATTGTGTGACTCTGAGCAAGTCACTTACCCTCCCCAGTGTTCTCACGTCGTCCCTGAAAACAGGCACTTGTGCCTAGTGGGCCTTACCCATTATCAAAGACTAAAATAAAAAAAAATTCTCTAAATATTAGTGGTTGCTTGACAGATTTGTAAAAGTTTCCCCATCAGTTTGGAAGGGGAACTAGACAGTATATCTACTGGATCCACTATCGGGATTTTCTTCAAATCTCACTTCTTAAAACATTTCCATGCCTGGGTCTATTTCTTCACTGAGGCATTCTATGGTACCATCACAATGAAGTTGAAGTCTGATGTAAGGAAAGGGTGCTGCACGCATATGCTTACCAGCTTTAGTGAAGTGGATTTTTAAACCTTTGTTTTTTTGCGTTTGTTTTAACCAAGCAGGATTATACCAAGGTTCATACTAAGCATATTATGGAGCATGGTAGGTGTTAGCCCATATCGTTCCTTTATTTGTAACAACTTATTTGACCACCATTTAATAGTTATTTGTCCAATTAGTTTTTAAACTCATTTTTGCATTTACTGATGAAAATTTCTAGTGGGAGGGAATTCCAAGGGTTTATTAGTCATTTAGGGAAGTAAAACTTTCTCTTAGTTGTACTGAATAAACTACTGGAAATTTGGAGAGGGTGCCCCCTTACATTTTTTGAGACTCTTTAAAGTCAAAGTTTAGTTCTGCATCTAGACAGGGGTTGTTAATGATATCATACAGCATCATAAGTTCTCCCCTTAACCGGTGCATTTCAAGTGGCATTAAGTTTACTTGGGATAGTCTGTCTTTGGGGGTATTCTGTAGGCCTGTGATGCATTTAATCTTTTTTTTTTTGGACTTTATATTTCCAATAACTTTTTTCTTGTGTGGACTCCAAAACTAGGTGGCATTGTCTAGGTGTGATCTGACATAGGCCCAGAAGAGTGGGAGTATGACCTGCTTGTTTCTGGAATTAATTTTTCTTTTAATGGACCATAGCATGTTGTTTGCTTTCGAGGTGGCATTATTACACTGATTCGAGTTTCGTAACTTGTTTTGTGACAGGGTATACCGCATAACTTATTAGAGTGGTTTTGGGTCGTGACCTCCCACGTGCATCACTTTACAGTTTTCTGGCTGAATCTCATTTGCCACTTTTCTCCCATTTTGATATTTTATCTGGGTTGGATTGGATACTATGTCATTCCGAATGCACAGCGCCTCCCCCCTCCAAGTTTGGAGTCGTCTGCGTACCGCGTTGCTCAGTTTATTATACCTTTTGGTAAATCTGCAGTGAAGATCTGGAATATTAGCGGACCTAAAATGAAGCCCTGCATCACTCCTCTAGTAACTCTGCTGGGGTTTGATCTGTGTCTGTTTATAACTACTCTTTCAAGGTTCTATCAGATAATCAGTTAGCAGTCCATCTTGTTAGCATTTTGTTTACATTGACCTTTTCCAGTTTACTGACTATTACCCAGTGTGGCACTGGATCGAAGGCCTTACTGAGAGCTAAAAAAATGATGTCACATGGTATATGCTTATCAAGTTTATTGCCAATGTTCTTGTAAAAGCTCAGAAGATTGGTTAAATAAGATCTTGCTGAGAACCCATGTTGCTCTTGGTCTTTATTAATAAGTTAGGTGTTGAGTGGTTCCTTAATTATTGATTTTAACATGTTACCTGGCACTGATAACTGACAATTAAAGCAGCAGAACTGGTTAACCAGGAAATGTTCATCAGTTCTCAGATTTTCATACTGCCTGGTAGTTTAACATTTCAGATTTAAATTTTGCTGTGTACTGTTTTCTGATAATTGGTTCTCTTGATTTTTAATACATTTATAATGTTTTGTGGCTTCACAGGAAATATGGCAGCCCCAACACCATTTCCTGTTTTTTTCCCCCCTTTCTTTACATTGCTTGTCCTGTAATCACTCAGCAGGCAAAGGAAGGGTGGTGCATTCGAGGTGCATTCCAGTTACATCAGACAAAATGACCAGTGAGAGAATGGTAGTATCTAATTTCCCTGAAAATCCAATATGGTGTTCCTGGCAAGGGTCTGTGCCAAACTATCAGAAAAAATAAAGAGTATGAAGAAAACAAACAGAAGAAAAGCAAATGATTTCAAGTTTTCTAAGTTGTGGGGCTTGTTTGACATAACTGTAGTAAAAAGAACATTTTTATTAACCAGTACTGCTGCTTTAAATTGTCAGAACTTAGAACGATGAAATTTGTTGTCGCAGGATTAAAGTCCATCACAGCCAAGGCTCGCTCTGTGGCTTTGAGTAAGTCACATGACTTCCCTGTTTTTTCTGCCCCCCAGCCACAAATTGGGTGCAAAATGGACCACAGAGAAAACAAGGTTAATTGGTTAAGCAGTTCAGTAAAAAAAGAGACATTTTTTCTTTACTTTATAGACTAAAAGTGGGAAGGCAGCAAAAGACAGCACCGGATACCATTGCTAGATTTTATAATCATACTTTTATTATTGTGTACCAAAAAAAGAGACAAGACCATCATCACAAAATGGAGGGGACATAAACTCTGACCGGTTTTTCACCACATACTTTGTCTGTAGACTACACAGTAGTCTGAAATATCCATAATATTTTTAAAATCAGTTACTAGGCATGTAAGGCCATACTCAGTTGACTTTTGGCTTTTCTGAAATTTAAGCAGGGGTTAAACAGAAAAAAGATAATGGATCATAGTGATCAGCTGTGATCCCAACGCCCCAAAGCAATAGTGCAAAGCGATTAAATAGTGAGCTAGACTGTCACCAAGAAGGGTAAAAGGTGGGTCCAAGTTGAAAACTGTGACATTTTGTCACGATCTTCAGGGCTTGCTTTAGCACTTGTAAATAAAGTAAGGGTAAGTTTGTTGCTGTGCTTGAAATGTTTTTGTATTTTTTTTTGGGGGGGGGGTCAGTCCACATAATCTGGAAGTCAGAAATTTGCTGGAGTGTCTTTGTATTATATTAACTGACACTTTCCTGTTAATGATACGGGTACCAATCTTTCAATATACAGGGTCAGTGCTTTTATTTTTGTGCTTCAAATCCTCAAAATTTCATATGGGGACTTCAGTAGGTGGTTGACGGAGGCCCTGCAACCTCCTACTCTGAAATGAACATGGTTCTGCTGATATTGGAGGAAGACTGCATACTTCATTCCCTATGTCTCACTGGGAAAGTTCAGTGGCCCCACAGACATGTCACAAATTGGAACATTGAGCGGCTGAGTTCTGTTAATAACAGCTGTGAATTTGTTGTTGGTGACCGCCCCCCTCTTTAAAGAGCAGCTGATGCCCTCAGGGCAAGCAACATGGCAAAGAACACCCTGCCCGGGGACCTCAGTCAGCCAGAATTTGCATTTTTTGCAGTTTGGTTTTAAAGTTCTTTTGAGAATCACGGAGTACCTTGGCAGCCCTGCCCCTAAAAATGTATTCTGTAACGCAAAGTAGTGGAAGGGACCGCAGTACTATATGTACCCATAAAATGCAATCATGGATAGTGCCAGCCTTTACATGTTTTAATTTTACTTTAGCAGCAAATTGTACATATTAAGGGGGTAGGATTACATGCACAGTGTACGACCGCCTTAACATATACAGTTGCCGATAAAGTAAATTAAAAGTATTAAGTTTACAGAGGAAACCAGCAGAAAATAAGAGGTCATAAACTCCAACTACAAGGGGATTTATTCAAGGCATGTAGGGTGAAATATAAAATAATGTCTGTGTGTGTGTCTGTTTGTGATCAGAATTTTATAGACACCTGAGGTGTGGGATGCTGCGCCCTCAGGGTTCATAAAAGCATCCCACACTGAGGGTGTGTGTAAAACTCTGGTTTTACACACAGTCACCCATGTATTATTTTATATAATTACTGGTCCTCATTTTTATGTTTGCTTGCACGCATGTGCAAGATACGTAGTGCCATCATCCAAGTTTTCAGAGGTGTGGCAACCCTCTTCCAATTCAGTCAGTGTGTTTGCAGGCATGGCCGCAGTTCTCCAATGGCTGCTGGAACTGTCTATGACAGCAGTCGAAAATGCAGTGGAGTACAGTTGAAAGGGGGAACTACACTTCATTGAGCAGTGATAAGATATTGCCTGCTCACGCGCCCCCTACACACACACACACACACACACACACACACACACACACATGCATGCATGCTGTGCTCCCCATGCACACACTGTATAGCCAAGGGGGGGGCAATCCCCCATCGGCTGTGCTCCCCCCCAAACAGAGTTCCACATGCCACGCTGGGTGCCCACCCCAGCATGGCTACACATCGTATAGCCGATGGGGGTGCCCAATCCCCCATCGGCTCCCCCAGAGAGTACAGGGTGCCACGCTGGGAGCCCACCCCAGCATGGCAAACGTCCCGCGTCGTCATCCTTTTTAAAAAAAAATAAAAACTGAAACACAAAAACGATCCTTCGCTGTCTCTGCCCCCACTCGTGCCCACCCACTGCACACCCTGCCTCCCCACACCCTCCCTCACCCCATACTTACCTCCGGACTCTGGCACGATGATCTTCAGTGGACCGGGAACACGTCTGCACTCTTCAAAACCGACCACGAACTGAGGAAATGCCGGTAAGCTGTATAATGGGATAGATAGGGTTTTTTCAACTTTGCTGCATATCTCAGGCATTTTTTGGAATTTTTGCACCAGATTTTCAACATGGGGGTTTTGGGATCCCTTCTCATGAATGATCTCACTGTCATGACATTAATCGGGCCCGAAGAGTGATTTCTTAGTCACTGCATGAAATCACCTTTTGGGACTGAGTAATGAATCAACACAGCTACTGTTCATAAGGTGGGCTCTCAAAAAGCCTATGTTCAAAATTTGGTGGAAAAATTCCTAAAATGACTGTTTTACGAGTGTGCGTTGCGCAGTTCCTATGCATGCTCGTAAGTTCATGAATTTTCAATATTTTCACTCCAGATTTTCAACATTGCCATTTTACCACACCTCCTTATGAGCAGTGCAGCTGTCATTTTTCACATCTTGCCCAAAACGTGTTTCTGCCCATGTAGCGCTCAATTGCGCAGTCGGTGTGGGAAATCAATGTATGGGACACATTAAGAAAATCACAGTGACACTGTTCATGAGTAGAGATCTTAAAATGGCTATCTTGAAAATTTGGTGAAAAAATTCCTAAGAATGACTGTTTTACGAGCGTGCGTTGTGCAGTTCCTACGCATGCTCGTAAGTTTGCGAATTTTCAATATTTTCACTCCAGATTTTCAACATTGCCATTTTATTACACTTCCTTATGAACAGTACAGCTGCCATTTTTCACATGTTGCCCAAAATGTGTTTCCGCACATGTAGCGCACAATGGTGCAGTCGGTGTGCGAAAGCAATGTTTGGGACAGATTAAGAAAATCACAGTTACACTGTTCATGAGCAGAGGTCTTAAAATGGCTATGTTGAAAATTTGGTGACAAAAGTCCATAAAATGACTGTGTTATGAGTGAGCATTGCGCAGTTTCCATGCACCCTCGTAAGTTCATGACTTTGTAATATTTTCAGTCCAGATTTTCACCAGTGGCATTTTTCCACACTTCCTTATGAACAGTACAGCTGTCATTTTTCACAACATGGCTGAAATGTGTTTTCACACTTTCAGGGCAGAGATGCAAGGTCGCTGTGGGAAATCATTATTCGGGACAGATAAAGAAAATCACAGTGACACTGTTCATGATCGGAGGTCCCAAAATGCCTGTGTTGATAATCTGCTGTAAAAAATCCCCAAACTAATTACATTATGGGTGTGCATTGCACAGTTTCTATGCACACTCATGACTTCACCAGTTTTTTAAATATTTTTACTGCAGATTTGCAACATTGCCATTTTTTACACCTCCCCATGAACAGTACAGCTGTCATTTTTCACATCCTGTTCGGAGTGTGTTTTTGTACCTGTGGTGCTAAATGCCGTAGTTCCTGTGCATAAGCAGCTTTCAGCTAACAAACTGTTATTACCACTGTTTATGAGGTGGCGGTCACAAAAAAAACATGTTGAAAATTTGGAGTGAAAATACCAATGAATGCCTGAGGTGTTAGGGTTTCCACCCATAACACCCCACCCTGTAGAGAATGACAGGCATCTGGGGTGTGACTTGGGATTCTTGTCTGTAATGCTCATACTGTTCTACACCCTGCAGCCAGTGAGAGGCATCGAGGTATGCCTTGGACTCTTCAGCCCCAAAGTTCACCCCATTCTCCTATACCGCACCCATCTCACCGTATTTCCTTATGGAATGGGGTGCACATAAGGGCCAAAGACCCCATGGCACACTGTGACACTTGTCAGTGTCTGCAGGGTAGGGTGTGGTGAAATGGCATGGCCATTATGCCTGATGACCCAAAGGCACACCCCAATGCCTGTCACTCTCTGCAGGGTGGTGGTGGGGTTGGCTTCAGTTCAATACTGCACTGCCATTCCTATTATGCAGCTCTGTAACTTCTACACTGCCAATGCCATCAAGCAAACATTCGGCATTGACAAATGTTTGTTTATGTTTGCTTGCACGCTTGTGCAAGAATCATAGTGCCACCACACAAGTTTTGGTAGGTGTGCCTCCCCCACTTCCAATGCCTTGCTCCCTTTTGCAGGCATGGCTGCACCACGGCAATGAATGTCTGAGCTGTCTATGACAGCTGTTCTGATGCAGTGGCATACAATTCTGAGGAAAACACTGCCACAATCAGCGGTGGTAATGTGTAGGCAATTTGCATACTGCCATGGGCAGTATGCAAATTGCCTACACGTCAGCACTGCATCTGAACTGTCATAGACAGTTCATCTCCCCCATGAACACCTATGTAGCATGCTGGGAGCCCACCCCAGCATGCTCATGTGCTCCCCTCCGTCCCCGCACACTGTATGACTGGGGGTGCCCAATCCCCCATTGGCTCCACTGTCCCCCCAAACAGACTTCTAGGTACCATGCTGGGAGGCCACCCTGGCATGGTAAATGTCGATATGGCTGACTGGGGTGCCCAATCCCCCATCAGCTCCACTGTCCCCCCAAAAATAAACTTCCAGCTGCCACGCTGGGAGCCCACCCCAGCATGGAAAAAGTCCCACGCCGTCTTCCTGAATAAGAAAAAAGAACACTTGTAAAAAAAAAAAAAAAAGGTCCCTTGTACACTGTCTTGCCCCCCTCCCCCAACCCACGGCCACCCTCTGTGCACCCACTTACCTCCAGAGCCCAGCACAATGATCTTTGGTGGACCGGGAACAAGTCTGCATTCTTCAAAGTCGACCATGAACTGAAGAAATGGTGGATATCTCGGCCATTTTGGGGAATTTTTTCACCAAAATTTCAACATTGGGTTCTTAGGGCTCCACCTCATGAACTCAGTCACTGTCATTTTGTTATTCAGGCTTGAAAGGTGATTTCAGGGTCACTGCATGGAGCCACCTTTCGGGACTGAGTAATGAAACAACAGTGTTGCAGTTCATGAGGTAGGCCCCCAAAACCCTATGTTGAAAATTTGGTGAAAAAATTCCCATAAATGACTTTTACAAGCATGCATTGCGCAGTTCCTACACACGCTTGTAACTTCGCAAACTTTTAATATTTTCACTCCAGATTTTCATCATTGCCATTTTACCACACATCTTTATGAGCAGTACAGCTGCCATTTTTCACATCTCGCCCAAAATGTGTTTTTGCGCATGCAGCGCATAATGGCGCAGTTGGTGTGCAAAATCAATGTTCAGGACACATTAAGAAAATCACAGTGACTCTTCATGAGCAGAGGTCTTAAAATGGCTATGTCGAAAATTTGGTGACAGAAGTCCATAAAATGACTGTGTTATGAGCGTGCATTGCGCAGTTTCCATGCACCCTCGTAAGTTCACAAATTTGTAATATTTTCAGTCCACATTTTCTACACTGGCATTTTTTCCCACCTCCTCATGAACAGTACAGCTGTCATTTTTCATACCCTGGCTGAAATGTGTTTTCACACTTCCGGTGCAGAAATGCGTGGTCACTGTGGGAAATCAGTGTTCAGGACAGATTAAGAAAATCACAATGACACTGTTCATGAGCGGAGGTCCTGAAATGCCTATGTTGACAATCTGCTGTAAAAAATCCCCAAACTAATTACATTACGGGTGCGCGTTGCACAGTTTCTGCGCATGCTCATGACTTCACCAGGTTTTTTTATATTTTCACTCCAGATTTTCAACATTGCCATTTTTTACACCTTCCCATGAACAGTACAGCTGTCATTTTTCACATCCTGTTCGAAATGTGTTTTCGCTCCTGTGGTGCCAAGTGACGTAGTCACTGTGCAAAATCAGCTTTCGGCTAATGAACTGATATTGACACTGTTCAAGAGGTGGGGGGTCACAAAAAACCCATGTTGAAAATTTGGAGTGAAACTACCAACGATCGCCTGAGGCATTAGGGTGTCTGGTCATAATGCCACATCCTCTAGAGACTGACAGGCATCAGGGCTGTGACTTGGGATTGTCACCTGTAATGCTCATGCCATTCCACCCACAACCACACAGCCAGTGACGGGCATCGAGGTGTGCCTTGAACTCTTCGGCCCCAAAGTTCACCCCATTCTCCTATTCTGCACCCATCTCACCGTATTTCCTTATGGAATGGGGTGAGCATAAGGCCCAAAGACCCCAAGACACACCGTGACACTCATTGGTGTCTGCAGGCTAGGCTGTGGTGAAATGGCATGGCCTTTATGTCTGACGACCAAAGGCACACCCCAGTGCCTGTCAGTCTCTGCAGGGTGGTGGTGGGGTTAACTTCAGTTCAGTATTTCACTGACATTCCTATTATGCGTCTCTCTAACTCCTGCACTGCCAATGACAGCAAGCAAACATTCAACGTTGACAAATGCTTGTTTTCTGTAGAGCTGAGGTGACCCTAACAGTGCTCTGACATAACTGGGAAATGCTTCAGCAACAGTCCAGGGCTTCATCAATCAGCATGCACCCTGCCCCACAGGTACTTCCTTCTTTTACTCTTCAGGGAGGGTTAGGGAATACAGTATATAAATGTGGAAGGCAAACATTCTGACACATAATACAGTGAACAATGAGTCTATGTGGGGCTGATTACACAATTTTAATTGATCTCAAAAGGCACTGTAGGCTAAAGTGGATTCTGTAACAAACAGTCTATACTTTCTCCAAATCAAAGAAGGAAATTCTACCACTTCACTGTGACTTTTGCTGTAGCACAGCTTGTGACCTGGGGTGCAGTGGAGCCACAGCCAGCAGGAGCTTACAAGTGTTACAGCATTTATCAAATCTCCGAAAACTTCAGCATAGCGAACAACATTTGTAATAGTGGAAATGAACATTTGATGACAGTGTGCAGCACTGTAGCTGCAGATTCCATTTCAATTTTGATGCAGCATGTAAAGCAACAGCAGGAAAGAATTTTGGCATGGATTGAATCTCGCGAAAAAGCCCCCCCCAATTGAAGGCCTTTGTCATAATGTGAGGTGTTCTGTGGCTTATCAGGCTTACTGGGATCAGTGGTCTCAGGCTAAGCTTAATTTTTTTCTGCTGTTTTTCAGCCAGGGGTGTGGGGGTGGAGCCCTTCAAGTGAAGGCATTTGTCATAATGTAAGGTGCTCTGTGGCTTACCGAGCTTACCGGAATCAGTGGTCTCAGGTGGCATATCATGCTCTGTCATGTTTCTGACCTGTGGTTCTTACTGGCACTCCCCTCCATGCCGATCAGCGGTCCCAGTGCAGGATCAGGACCCACACCCTGGCATCGGATCTTTTGCAGGCTACAGACAGGTCCTGCGTCTTTAGCAGACTCTGGTGACATCATGGCATGAGCGCTGTAATATATCCAGGCTAAAAAAAGCACATGACCTGTCCATAGTCCTTCTCAATCACTTATAATTGTTCCAGCAACTCCAAAACACTGAGGGGGTTTGAGTGGGTGGCCGGGGATGACAACTATACATTAGATATTGGGGGATTGGGCACCCCCAGTGTCACTATTGTTTTTTGGGGGAGGGGGGATAAGTGTAAAAAAGAAATGGCAGTCGGGGGATGGACCCCTGAAAGTAAAAAAAAAAAGATAGTGTGTGTGTGGAGGTTTAGCCTATTAGGCATGTGTTTTTTTTTTAGTCTACACTACAGTGAAGTTTGTATGTGGAGGTACTGCTGCAAAAAAAGAAAGTAATTGCTCATTTGGGGATTGTTTTTGCAGGAGGCCACTTTTTTACAATCTCTGTGCCTGCCTGTGTATATATGTGTGTGTGTGTGTGTGTGTGTGTGTGTTGGGGAGGGTAGAGTTGCTGGGCAGAGACATGTAAATTAAATGAGCAAGCCACTGTCTGATAACAGTGGCTGATTTCTTTCAAGTACACAAAGTTTCTGCCTGCCCAGCAAGCTCCAAGTAGTGTCATCATGGGAGTATCTGGTGGTTGGTCTGCACTGCCAAGCACCTTGCTGTTTCAGCTGCAATTGGCTCAGAAGTGATACACCTCTGAAATGTTGTTCTCTGTAGCAAAACGTTTCTTGTGCAAGCAACATAAAAAAAGTGAAAACAATTTTTTGGACATTAATCTTGTAATTCATGTAAAAAGTAAAATAAAGAAGGCCAAGGTGGAGTTCTGTAAAAATGAGCTGATGGCAAATTTGCAAAATAAGAAAAATTTCTGGCAAGGAATAAACACCAAGGAAAAACAAGCAAACAGTTCACCAAAGAAAATGTAGGTCAGAGGAGAGCAGTGCAAGCCTAAAAGGAACGATAATTAAATGAAAGTATTTCTCAGACAGCCGAGGAAAATTCGGTTCACATGAGAACGTTGTCAGCACCTGTGAGCGCAGCATGTCTTTTATTTATTTTATTTATCGAGATCTTGGATTATACCTGTAAGCAGATGCTCGTTGATAAGTTCCATGTCAGCTACATTAGACAACAAGATTCAAACATTGTGGACAAATATATGAATACTGGAACAAATATACAAGGAGGTTACAGAAATCAAACATAAAGCACTAGGAATGCTGAGGCATTGTACAATGTATGCCCACATCAAGAAGATAAGAAGACAGGATAGGGAAGGGTACATTTGGAGTGGGAGGGCAGGGAGAACAGAGCACAGTGGATGGGGAGGGATGAGGATAGGTATGAGGCAGAGGGCAGAGCCTGTGAGGGCTAGGGAGGTAGGTGAAGTGCTGCAGTCTGACTGACCTGTCAGGACAGAGGCAAAGATAAGTGCTAGAGGCAGATTGGCACTGTGGGCAGAGCCTTAGCGGGGGTACCTGCAGTTACTCATATCAATGAGGTGCTGGCAAAATCTATGTTTAAACAATCCAATTGTTGTGGAGCCAGAGATGTCAGAGCCAGTGCATTTGCCCAGAGGGGTGCACGGTGTGAGAATGCACATTGTGCTATGGTAGTGTGGCTTCTTGGCACATAGAAAATTTGAGTGGTGGAGCTTCTGGTTTGTCTCTTATTCACAGGCAGTGCTAGCAGGTTCTACACCCCTGTCAGAAGCAGATTTAATGTGACTTTTTTGGTGAGAAGGCAGGTTTGAAAACAGATTCTGTTATTCAGTTGAAGCCAGCTGGCCCTGGCATAAAGTTTGTAGGAGTGTGTGAGTCTTGGCGCATTTGTGAGAAGGTGGCAGGCTTTGTTTAAGGCAACTGAGATCCATTGGAGCACCATGTCAGTTGCAGAACTGTATATGGCCAGCCCATAATTTATGAGGGAGACAACTGAGCTGCTGATTGCCAGGTTTAATGCTTCATGGTTTAGATAATGTCTGTGGTGGTATAGGGTCCTGGTTCTGGTATTAATAGCTCTTGCAGTGATATTGATATGCTGGGAGAAGGACAGGAAGGGGTCTATTATAACCCCCAGGTATTTGAAATGTGGGACAAGCTCCAGTGTGTCATCGCTGTCATTTCTTATTGCCAGGGGGAATCTTTTCAGCTTGTTTTGGGCTGTGGAGTAGATCATGGTCTTTGTTGTTTTATAGTTCATGACCAGTCTTTGCTCTTTGAACATTTTTACGCAGATGTGAAGCCATTTTGGAGATCAGTTTCAAGGAGTTCAGGGCACAGGTTGCAGGTAAAAATCACTGTGTCATCAGCATAAAGGAGCATGCAGCAATGGCAGGAGGCTGGGAGGTTGTTTAAGAAAACACTGAACAGTAATGGTCCCAGAATGGACCCTTGCAGTACCACAGATCTGACAGGCTGGCTGGCTGTCTGATAGGACTTCCCCAATCCTGACTTTCTGGGAGCAGTGTCTAAAATAACTGCTAAACCAGTTCACAGTTTCAGGTGTGAGTCCAATGTCAGATAGCTGCTTGAGGAGAAGCACATTATGAACCGTATCATATGCCTTTGATAGGTCAATGAAGGCTGCCCTTAAGAGGTGGTCTTGGTCTAAGGTGTTATGGATAAATTCTGTAAATTCAAGTAGGGCCATGATGGTACTGTGGCCACTCCAGAATCCTTGTTGCTCTGGACACACAAGTTGATACTGATTAAAGTATTCCACCATCTGGCCGACCACAATCTGCTTGAGAGCCTTGGAGAGCACAGGAGTATGGAAATCGGTCTGTAGTTATTATGTATGGACCGGTCCCCACTTTTGTGTACAGAGGTTACTGTAGCAGACTTCCATCTTTGGGGGAATTGGGAGTGGAGGAGGGATAGGCTAAGTATTCTGGTTACTGGTCCAAGTGTTTCATCCAGTGCCAAGTGTACAAATTTGAGGTCCAATGAGTCCCCAGTGCTCCTAGATTTTCTGAGGACCTTTTCAAGGTATTTCCTAGCATCTGCTTCAGAGACCATTTTAAAGTGGAATAGCAGTTGGTTAGGTGGTAGTGCAGATGACCTCACAATGTCCCTTGGGTTTGGGGTCCTGAAGAAGTCCCTGAGGAGCACTATCCTGAGGTCAGTGAAAGCATGATTCAGTGGGTTGGTAATAAGCAAAGGGTCCAGGGTTGGAACCCCCTCAATAGTAAGCATTGCAGGAGCAGTTTTGGGGTCTTTCCTTGTAATGTCATTGAGATAGGCCCAGAAAGACGTGCTGCTGTTCCATGAGTTAGTGAGGGCTTCTTTGTAATATGTACTTTTAGCATGGTGGATAGCTTTCGTACAGGCATTGCAGGCCTTTTTATATTGTTAAATGTTTGCTGCAGTCCCCTGTGCTCATGCTCATTGCCAGGTATGGTCTCTTAAGGCCAGTTGCTCCAGGAGTTCCAGGGTAATCCAGGGGTTAAAAGGCCCTTCAGCTTTTCTTGTAGTAACTGGTGCATGTTTGTCATAGACAGCATTAAATTTTGACACAAAGAGGTCAAGTGCAGTGTCCACATCATTGGTTTCATGGAGGTCTGTTCAGTCAAGGAGTTTGAGGCCTGACCTTAGGTGTGGGAGGTGGCCTTTTAGTAGCATTCTTTTTTTATACTTCTGGTGGGGGGTTTGCAGTAGTTGTTGTTGCAGATGCACTTGACAGGGGAGTGGTCACTCAAAGAATTGGGCAGCATGGTGAGATTGAATATATGAGCAGGACAGTTGGTGACATCCAGTCCAGCAAGGTTCTGGTGCCAGTCTTGTAGTTGACTTGTGTCAGAGTCTCCACCATTTGGGAGAAATGGATAATAGATAGGGTATCCTTGATTGGGGCAGAGGCAGGTGAGAGCCAATTTATATTAAAGTCTCCTACCAAAACAGTTTCTGTGTTTATACTCAACTTGTTGATATAATCCAGCAGGTCTCTTGTCTTGCAGCAAGAAAAGAAAAACACTCTGATCAACTGGTTGCTGGGTGGAGTCATGTAAATGAAACGAGTCAGTTGATGTTTGATAGGAGCAGCTGATTTGTTTCAAGTACACAAAGTTTCCACTGAGCAAGCAGTAAATAGTGCACAGCCAGAGTGTCCTGTGATTGGTCTGCACTATCAAGCCCCTTGGAATTTCAGTGGCAATTGGTTTGGCAGTGACACACCTCTGATAATGTCATTCATTGTTGCAAAACTTTTGGTGAGCAAGCGTAGCAAATGTAAAAATTAGATAATTTGACTGAAGGAAATCAAAAGTGGACAGGCATCTTAGAAATAATTAGCTATTTAAATGAGACCTTTATAGTTGGTGAAGAGGCATACAAAGACACTAGGCTGAGCTCCTATTTCAAGCAAATCAACAGGGAAGAAATTTTCAAACAGCTGGTCAGATTAGATGAATCCAAGATCTGACCAGTAAGAGGCAAAAATATTGAAGATGGCTTCTTTTGAACTGTCATGTCTCCTAAAAATAATCTTTAATAAATCCTTGGGCAAACAAGTGGTACCAGATATGTGGGAAAAAGCTTATGTTATACTAGTGCACAAAGGAAGATAATCAAATTTGGTAAATAACTATAGGCCAGTATACTTATTTTCCTTAGTTGGAAAATTACAAGAATGCTTGTTGCACTCCCAAATAACAGAATACTTGAAAAATTACAAAATGCAAAGTGTTGCACAGCATGGATTCAGGAGGCACTGTACCATGGCGACTGCCTTGGTCAGGTTCGCATATGACTTGCAGGAAATCATGGAGAGGGGCATGTTCACAGGGACAGTGTTTGTGGACCTGACCAAGACATTCGAACTGTTGGATCTCTCCCTCCTGAAGTCACAGCTATGCAAAATAGGTTTTGGAAATTCTGCTGTGAATTGGGTCTCAGACTTGCTACATAATATATATCAGTATGTCAGTGTCAATGACGCCATGTTGGATCTCTGTGCAGTGAATTTTTGGGGTCCCACAGGGGTCCATACTAGGACTGCTACTATTTTCTTTATTCATAAAAGATCTACCAAATTTATGCAGAACAGCAAATCTCATATTATTTGCAGACAATGCTGTACTGTACATATCAGATAACCTGGTTCTCAAAAAATAAACTAATAATAAATAAGAAAAAAAAAAAATGGTGTTTACTCTGCCCAAAACATTGGATTGTCTATGGTGATGTTTCAAGTGTCTACAGGAGGAGATCAAAAAGTGGATGTGGTTGAATAATTCAGATATTTGGGTGAATTACTGGACTCTCAACTAAATTTTGAAAAACGTGAATATCTCCATGCAACTGTATAACAAACTGGGGGCTTTATGCTCACCCAAGGACTATTTGACTGATGAAGCCAGTAAATTGCTGGCACAAGGCTGTTTACTGCCAGCCATAGAGAGGGACATCCACAAAGATCCAAAAGAAAAATGTCAATATGTATAACACAATTTCTAGGTTTGCCCTAAGATCAAAACACTGGGAACATCACTGTGCTCTTTATGAAAAAATTAAACTGGTTGACTATTGAACAAAGAGACAAACTACACAAAAGCTACTTTGTCCTTAAGGCTATTAAAAAGGGAGGTTGTGTTTGTACTCAAAGATAGCACCATATCTCTGAGATCAGATAACTCTCTAACATTGCCTGTGCCAGTGTGTAAATCTGCTAAAACTCAAGAAGCATTTAGATACTCTGCTGCTAAAATCAGAAATAGTACTAATTTAGAGATTGGAAATGCTCTAAATATAGAACAGCTAAAAAAATCGCCTTAAAATGGAAATTCAGAAGGATTGTATATAAAACTATGTGTTACACTGTATGTGTAATTAAATATGTACGTGTTATATGCATAATTGTAACTGTACTAACAGTATGCATATATGTAATTGTTTGTATGTTTATCCTGGGTCTAGCCTGTGAAATGGGCCATTAGGTGCAGTACTACTTACCCAGTAAGTAAAATGTTTAATTAAAAAAAATAATAATTCAGAAACAGTTCTAAACTGGCAAACACTAATGACTACAAATACCTAGAGGTGGTGATTTACAATTATTTTTAATTTAATATCCTCATACACAATGTACTTAAAGAGAACTGAAGAACAGGAACATTGAGACACAGAGCTTTTTCATCCCAAACGCTGTCAAAGTGAAAACTGCAAAGCAGTTGATTCTCCCAGTACTGAAATATGAGAGCTCAGTCTACCAACAAACAAGCAGTCTCTAGCTGGGCAAGCTAGATGTGACCGACAATAAGCTTGCCTGCTTCATGTTACTATGTCCCTATGTCACCCACGATTGCACATTGCTTAGAGGTCTGAGCTGGGATTCATTAAATCTACAGAGACAAAAACAATCAGCAGTTGTGGCTTTCAAATCTTTCAATGAGAAAACTCAATGCCCAATGGACTAGGACCAAAAAACGGTGACCCACAGATAAAGCTTGAGAGAAATAAAAAACTGAGGTCTCATTATCCCAAAAATTCAGAACACCCACAGAAAGAAGACCTCAAGGTACTGTCTCACTACGCTATAGAACTCATTCCTCCAGCATTAGCAACATCTCTAAACTGGGTGTTTTCAAAATCCAAGAACTGTCTGAAATATGCAACAGCTTTAAAATGGTAGCACATCAAAACAGCGAAGTCTTTTCAGCTAAGTCTTTTCAGTGAAGTCATTACAGCGAGAGACAATATAGCGACCATGTCATTATAGTGACTTGGTCTTTTCAGCGATCCCGCTGAGTCAATATGTGACTCAGAGTAGGAATCCTATAGATGGGGAGGGTATGGGGGGCACAACCCCCCTGCAATACCATAGCCCATTAATATCCCATTGTTAATGCACTTCGGATAGCACCTAACAGGTAGACCAGTTGCTTACACAAGCAAATGCAGGAGGTGGTACACGGATAATGCATTTATCTCGCTACTTTGGTTGCGCTACTGCCACTGCACTAAACTGGCTTGCCGCTCATCGATGCTCTCTCTGTGTGCTGCTTGCTTAACACTCCACTCCTTCAGTCTACCCAGAGAGAAAGAAAATTACTTGCATTGCTTTTGCTGCCTTGCATTGTAAGTTTACTGTTTTCCTCTATAATGAATTGTGACTGATGGGGGGGGACTCTGATCATCAGACTGAATAATTTCCTTGACATTCACTCAGTTGTTAGAGCAAAGCAATTGGGGGGGGAGAATGATGGCTCTACGATGCTGGTTAGACAACATTTTTGTTGACTGGCATCACAGAGATGGGAATTACGTCAACCGCAAGTTGCGGTTGACGTAATTCCTGAACGTCTCACGGTCCTTGTTTTATCGGGGGTTTCACCCGAACCCCCTCTGCCCCTCCACACACCGTTATTTCTTTTTATAATCAACTCTGCATCGGAGTTGATTTAGGAGGCGCAGGACTGGGATAGCAGTGTGCCCCTGTCTCAGGCACACCACCACAGCGATCTGTCGGCGAGCTGTCAATTCCATCGACAGCGATGTAGGTCGCTGTGTTGGTCTCACTGTACAGGGGGTATACCGAGTATGATTACTTGTGAGTATCGGCCTTTAATATTCAATTGCACATCTAAAGATATGTGCCGAATAGTCACTTGCTGACTTTACTGATTGCTAAAATGAGCTTCGTAATTATAAACTTGCCAGAATTGCACTAGTTGAAATTCATCCACTGTATTGACATGGAACCTTTTAAATTGATGTAAATAAATGTGTGTCACAAAATGCAAAGGCAAAGGCAATATGGTGCATCTTGATATGTGACATAGCTGATTTCTAAATAAAATGCAGATTTTTTTAAATCTTGGGTTTTGTCCACCTTAGTTGACCTGCTGCCCCCATTGTACCAACCCCCCTCATCCCCATCACCCAGCTTCTCCAGGGCATACCTCACTCCTGCTCACCCTTGGCCTCAGGATCTCTCTGGAGGCGCCCAGTCACCAGTGTTGGGCCCCTGAGGAGTCGGGCGTCATCCTGCTTCTGTTTTTTTCTCCTCATTTTTGCCCTGAGTGCCATGGATACAATGTGTAAGCTACAGCTCTGTGGAGATGTCCCCAGCATCCTGGGTACAGTCCTTCTGCCTTGTGTGACCCCGGTGCACTGCTGCCCAGATACCTCCAGGTAGCAGATAAGCAGTGAAGCCATGTAACCACCCTCTCCGAGGTAGAAAAGCTTTAAATGGTTGACGTTAGGCCATAAGCATAAATTATATATACAGCAAGGTTTAGGATGCAGCTGGTGAGCGGCCCTAGTTGGGTGCAGTTGCACTGCAGGGAGTGAGTTATCATTGCATGGTTACAGTTGGTCCTGTTTCTTTACACAGGTATTCCTGACTTTTAATATTCTGCATTTCCCATGTGATCTTTAAGGCTGTGCTGGAAGCCTAGGCTGTACTTCTGTACTTTTCTTGTGATCTGAGTCAGATCTGGAAGCCTAGGCTGTTGATTATATGACATGAGACCTAACTCAGGTGCACTGCTGTGCAGCTGATGATGGGGTACAAGCAGGGAGTTTGAGTTGTCCTGTGTGTGATTCTGCATGCCAAATCGGTAAGCTGATATTTTATTAGCTTTCAAAGCAATGTTTGTAGAGGTTTTGTTGATGGTTTAGTGATGTATGTATATATTTATTTTTATTTAAAATTATGTTTCCATTGTTTTGAAGAGTTATAGTTTTGGAATATATCTCCTGTTTCTCTTAGGTATTTAAAATGTTTTTCTTGTGTATGCAGCACTGTGGCTCCTTGGATTTGGATTTTTGAGTAGACTATATTTTTTTTCAAAGTTGTTTGTTGGAGTTCTTTTGCAGTTTGCAATTCCTGAACAATACTGTTGTGGTGGCATGTGTTTTTGATTTGCATGATTTCTTTTAGATGTGTATGGGTTGCTTGATTTACATTGTGATCTTTTTAAAACCCTGTGTACATGTAATTAGCATATTGACCTTTTTGACCATGACAGTTTGTGTTCTCAATTAATGCATCCCTATCATGTCTTCTGAGCAGGGGAATATGCTAGATTAATGCAGTACCATGTGATGGGGTTCTGACCAATGAGGAGCCAGAATTGACCAGACCCCTTTTTCTTTTTTGTGTGTGTGTTTGGAAGACCATTGAACTGAAGAGTCCTTTTTTGAAGGCATCCAAGTCAATAAATACATCACAAAACATGATGCACAACATTAATCATAGGAAAGAAAAATACAGAAAAACAGAACCAAAATATATAATACACACATGAGATTTCCATAATTAGGCACAGGTAGAAGAATTGGGTCAAGTAATACAGAATGAGCAGGGCACTCAACAATGTAATAACATACTAAGAGCAGTGCTGTGGGGGGGGCTGGGTTTCAGAGTAATGGAAGTCTGGGATTAACACTGTGGGCAATTGCTTTTGTGATACTGCAAGAAAAGGTTTGCCACATGCAGTCTGAAGGCATGGAAGGTTGAGGGTGCAGTCACCACTGGTGAGAGCAAGTTCCAGGCTTTGGTTGCTGTGTAGACAAAAAAGTCTTGGCCCATTCTGGTTCTCCTGCAGGTCATAGTCAGTTTACTATAGCCCATGGACCTTGCGTTATAGCAGTGGTTGGTCTTGGTTAGTAGGTTGTAGATTCCAGGAGGCATTTGACCAAGCAGGGCCCTTTTGACAAGCACAGCAGAGTTGCAGGTGGTACAGAGGTGGAAAGGGAGCCATTTGGTGGAAGTGTACAGATCACATTGATGGGAGTCCTGTTTCCAGTTAAGTACAAACCTACAGGCACCGTTGAAGACCACATACAGGGAGGACAATGTTGCTAGCAGCCATGCAGATTATTGACCCATAGTCAATGATGGAAATGATGAGGATGGAGACTCATAGTTGGTTTGCCTCAGAGGTGAGGTTTGAATTGTTGACCTGTTTCTAAAGAGTAAGCCTAGCAATTGGTGAATGTTTTTGACCATGGAGTTAACAGTGGGAAAAAAGACAGGGTTAAGATAGAGACCCAGGTACTTCAAGATCTGTACTTGCTCGATTGGTTCTCCATTTGGAGTGGTAATACTCAATCCTGGTTTGTCTTTCAGAGTGCAATTACTCCCAAATAGTTAACATTTTATCTTTTTTGAGTTTATGAGTAGCTTGTTTTTAAAGAACCAGTAGCATACTTTGCTGAAATCTAATTAAAGGCTGCATTCGAGGGACTCCAGGTCATGGTGCAAAGTGAGGATAACCCTGTCATTGGTATATAACAGGGTTTTGGAGTGGTCACAAGCTTCCAGGATGTTGTTTATAAACACACTGAACAGAAATGGTGGTGGACAAGTGGAATACCCTGCCAGAGGAAGTGGTGGGGGCTGAAACAATCATGGGATTAAAGAATGCATGGGATAGACATAAAGGAATTCTGGAGGTCAGAGGTAAGGGACAACAGATTTCTAGGAAAACATAGAGTGAACTTACAAGCTCAAATGGGCAGACTGAGTGGGACGTAGGCCCTTATCTGCCAACACTATCTATGTATCTATGTATCTAGAAGCAGCCCCAAGATGGAGCCTTGTGGCACTCCAGTAGTCAGTGGCTATAGACCAGGGAATGTATCCCCCCATTTTGCCTTCTGGGTCCTGTTGCTCAGGCAGTCAGTGCACCATTAGGTGGCATTTGTTGATAATCCCAGCTCCATGAGTTTGGTTAATAGGAGATCATGATTTACCATGTAAAATGCCTTGGATAGGTCAAAGAGGGTAGCACCAATGTAGTCTCCTCTGTTCAAGGCAGCATGTAACTCCTCTGTAAACTCAATAGGGCAGTAGTAGTACTGTGCATCTTTCTAAAACCATGTTTTTGGTGGCCAGGAGATTGGGTGCCATGAGATGTTTCACCAGCTGGTTACTGATGACTACCTCAAGGACCTTTGACAAAGGGGATAGAATAGATATGGGCCAAAAGCTAGAGACAGTCATGAGATCCCCTGACTGGAACATTAGGACAACACTGGCTTGTTTCCAGACATCAGGGAAGGAACTGTATTGAAGGGAGAGGCCGAATGTTTCTGAATGGGCAATATTATTTTTATAAAAAGAAATAAGGGTGAGAATTACAGAACAAGACATGAAATATAAACTGAATTGTGTAGCAACAATATATTATTTAAAAGTTATCCTAATGGCACCAAGGACTCTTTAATTTCTATATTTTTTAGTATAAACTACTGTTCTACTAGGCAAACACAAAACACGTCATGCTGAGATTTACATTTCTCTTAAAAAGAACCTTGTTCAATAGCAATTAGGAGCAATATTCTACACCAAATACATAAACTATAAAATACACATGAAGTGGAGACATAGACATCACATTCAGAAACAGATAAAAATTCATAGACCCTTGCCTTGACATCAATATCCCATGATAAAGAAACTCAATTTCATAACAACATTAGTTGCTTGAATGTAATAACTTTATCAGAACATAATTTAATCAGTATTGGCTGACCACAATTTATAAATCAAATTACTGAAAATCAGCACAGTGATCAACTTCCTTTATTGCAGATGGAAGTTTGTTCTAAATTTTTGCTGCCACTGCTTTAAGAATATGTATCAGACAAATGAAAGGAACAAACAGCTCAAAGCAATCAGACAGGGGCCATGCAGTCAATGTGCCGTATCTAGATTCAGTAAGGTCTTTGACCCAGTACCCCATACTGGGAATGCAAAATGGACCTGAACAGACTGAAAAATGGTCCAAGATAGGGCAACTCAAATGTAACACCCAAAAGTATTAATCCATGCATACCCTAACCTGACTCCTCCGGGAGTTTCTTAGCTGCTCTCCCCAAGCTTGTTTCTGGCTCCTGTTCTCTCTGTCTCTCTTCTCTCTGTCTAGATGTGACTTTCAAAGGTGGGGTGAATCAAGGGGGAATGGTAGGGTTTGTTTGTACCCTCTTATTGTCTCACCTATTGTACCATGATTTCCAGCATTTGTTCCTGTATGTATTATTCTCTGCATGTAAAAATGTTTTCAACCTCTGTTTAACCTGTAACACCCCTGTGCCTTGTGATTTAAATTGTTGCCTGACTATGCCATCTTTTATGGCCTGGGTCATGCCTGAAAACGGTCCCTTGGACCAGTGCACCTACCCGGTAATCAAAGACAAATAAATAAATAAATAAATAAATAAATATTGCCCCCCCCCCAAAAAAAAAATTTCAAAAACTAAGTACGAACAAAGGGGCAGTGAGGATGGAGTAGACATCAGAGGAAAGGGACCTGGGAATCATTATTAGTGACAGTTTAAAAGTCCACTAAGCTCAACAGCAAAGACTAGATCCAGGTTAACGGATTGAAAATATTTTATTAATTACAGCAGTTGAAAGCTGAAAGTAGCACCCACCCGGCACCAACATTTTACACAGCTTCACTGTGAGCTTTGTCAAGGCATGATGTCACCAGAATATATTGAGCCTTATAGGGTAGAAATTTGAAGTGGCAGTAACATTTCTGTAGCACTACAAGCAAGTCTGAGCTGGCCCGCCGGCTCAGCGGTAGCATTACTGCTTGCAAGATTGATGACCCAGGTTCAGGAATGAGCTCAGAGTGTTAGAGGGCAGGCTGGGGATGGAGGATGGCAGTTCAGCAGCTTGTGCCTGTGAGAGTTGGGAGGGAGGGAGGGAGGTGATGGCTGACATTGGCATCTGCGCGAGGGTACATGTATGACCGTGCCTTGCCATCATTGCACAGTCATACTCCAGTGGAGGCAATCAAAGAAAAATCCCTCAGGACTGTGCAGCATGAAGTCCAGTGGATCATGACCTCGATCAGCCCGAATGATGATGATGTAAGTCTCAGCTGAGTTGTTGATCACTGTCTCTCCCTCCAGGGAGCCCCACCACAAGAAGTAAGTCATGGGCCTCCTACTCCAGGGAGCATGGGGGTTGCCCATTGGGAGGGGAATAATGGAGCACCAAGGGAAGATGTGGGCTATATCCCTGCCAAGCCTGAGAGCAGAAAGAGTATTGGAAAGAAACACGAGCAAGTGTGATGCTAAAACCATTATTATAAGTGACAATTCAAACATTTGTAATTCCAACAAACAGTAAATAAATATGTGACTAGTGCATAGTGTAATCAACATCTGTAAACCCAACCAACAGCAAATACATATAATAAATTACTAGTGCATAGTGTAACCGACAAACAGTACTAAAGAGGAAACTAAGTAGAGGCAATGGAAGGAGAAGGATGGGGTGGATAGTGGGTGGAGGGGGCATATGAAGGGGAAGGGATTATGTAATTCTAAATAAATCACTCTGATACTGAACCCCATCAGAAATAGGGAGTTAGGGCTAATAAGCCTCCTAACATCTTACAGATAATTACATAGGTTATGAAAAGCATAAATTATGAAAATAACAGGTATATCACAACTTAATAACTTAATAAATATTAGCAAAGGACAGCATGACAGCAACAGAAATAAGCAGTCATTTGAGAAAAGATCCCAGCTGAAAAAATAATTCAAACTCAACAGGTAATTGTCATGTAATATTTATTTACTTCCAAAAGCTTTCCCTCTGCAATAGATTTTTTGTCCATAGCCCCACCCTGAATATTCATGGTTACTCTTTCCACCCTGATAAATTAAAAAAAAACACGTCCCATACCACTGCCCTTTATATGCAGCGCTAGTGCATTCTTATCTTTCTTTTCAATTCTTCTCAGATGTCTACTTAATTGAACTTTGAATTTTCTGGATATCTTTCCAAAAATTGCAAGCTGCACAGTTACAAATAGCAATATACAACTCAGTTTGTATTGCAGTCACTGAGGTCTCGTACCTTATATGCATCTCCTGTGCTGGGGTGCCAAATGTATCACCTACCTGGACATCATTACAAAATGTGTGCATCCCACATCTGTGTGCCTTTCAGTAGGGGTGACCTGAGCTGTACTGGAGGTGGTTTTTGATTCAAAATTTTCAGCAGCTGATCTGCCAGATTTTGTCCATACCTTAATACCATGCAGGGGAGGATCTCTGTGCATTTTTATAGCTTGGATTCAGTTTTTAAAGCAGCAGTGCTACAAAAAACATTTTTCCTAAAAAGTTAGTTTCAGTTACAATTAAGAAAAATATTAGCATACCTTTTAAATGTCCGTGTCTAGGTGCTTTCTTTTTTTCTTCAATGTAATATACTTTATTGAACATTTTAACACAAGAGCACATACATTCAACTAACAGCTTCCACCCAAGCTGAAATGAGGGCAACAAAATGTACAACAACATGGAAAACTGTGACAATAAACCTACAAGGCTTTGCAAGTACATGAACTACAATCGACAGTGATAAAGCCTAACTGATTACATAGAAACATAGAATTTGACAGCAGACAAGGACCGCTTGGCCCACCTAGTCTGTCAGTTTCCCTACCTAATGGATAAGCTACAGATCCTAGTTAACCAACAGCCTACTTCCTCCTACCCCCCCACTAGAATTGCCTTACATCTGTCCCATGCATTCTTAAATACCCCCACTGTTTTTGACTCCACAACCATCTCAGGAAGGCTGTTCCATGTATCCACAACCCTCTCCATGAAAAAATACTTCCTCACATTACCTCTGAGCCATCCCCCCTCTGTCTTAAAATTGTGCCCCCTTGTTCCTGCACATCTCTTTTTCTGAAAGATGCTACACTATTGAAATTTGTTGATTCCCTTGAGGTACTTGAAAGTTTCTATCATGTCACCCCTCTCCCTCCATTGCTCGTGGATATACATATTAAGCTCCTTTAGCCTCTCTTTATATGTTTTCTGGTGCAGACCCTGCACCATTTTAGTTGCCCTCCTCTAGACAGCCTCCATTCTGACTATGTCCTTGTGGAGATGGGGTCTCCAGAACTGCATGCAGTACTCCAGATGGGGTCTCACCAACTCTTTGTACAAAGGGATAATAACTTCCTGTTTTCTACTGGTGATGCCTCTCCAAATGCATCCCAGTATCCCCCCAGCCTTCTTTACTGTCTTCTCACATTGCTTGCCCACCTTTAAGTCATCTGTTATGATTACCCCCAAGTCCCTTTACATTTTTGTTGTTGTTAGTATCCCCCCCATGGTGTACTCTTCCCCTGGGTTTTTGTTTCCCAGGTGCATTACTTTGCACTTCTTTGCATTAAATCTAAGCTGCCATACATTTGACTATTCCTCCAACCTTGCCAAGTCCCTTCTCATCCTTTCCACCCAACCTTGTGTATCAACCGTGTTGCAGGTCTTTGTGTCGTCTGCAAAGAGACCTACTTTTCCTTCCAGTCCCTCTGCAATGTCACTTATAAAGACATTAAAAAGGACTGGTCCCAGTACTGAACCCTGCGGTATCCTACTAGTAACCCCACTTTCTTCAGAGTGGACTCCATTTACTATTACCCTCTGTGTCCAGTTGTCCAGCCAGTTTTTCACCCAGGTACCACTGTGAGACCCACTCCAAGGCTGGCTAACTTCTATATTAATCTTTTGTTTGGGACTGTGTCAAATGCCTTGCTAAAATCCAGGTAGGCCATGTCCTCAGCCCCTCCCTGGTCTTCTACTTTGGTTACCCAGTCAAAGAAATCTATTAGATTCATCTGACATTTCCTTCCCGCTGTGAATCCATGCTGCCTTGAGTCTAATGTCCCCCTGGCCTCTAGGTCCTCAACAATTTTTTCTTTCAGAAGTGAGACCATCATTTTTCCTACCACTGAGGTCAAACTAACAGGTCTGTAGTTTCCTGCCTCTCCGTTTCTCCCACTTTTGTGACATGGAGTCACATCCCCCCTCCTCCAGTCCTCAGGTACAACCCCATCCTCCCATGATTTGTTAAAGAGGATAGTCAGTGGTGTCACTAGTTCTACCCTTAGTTCTTTTAGAATTCTTGGGTAAATCCCATCAGGCCCCATTGCTTTGTTCACCTTCAGTTTTAAGAGTTTTTTCAGAATCCTTTCTACTGTGAATGGTAAGGTATCGACCCCCTATCCAGAGTGTTTCTATTGTTTGGTTTAGGTACCTCACCCTCCTCTTCTTTTGTGACTACTGAGCAAAAGTATTCCTTCAGTATCCCTGCTTTTTCACTGCCACCCTTTGCCCACATTCCCTTCCCTTTATTAAGCCTCAGTATCCCTCCCTCGGTCTTTCTTTGCTCCCTAATGTACCTATAAAAGGTTTTATCCCCCTTCTTAACAAAGTTGGCTGTCTTTTCCTCAGTTTGGGCCTTTGCTTTTCTGACTGCCTTCCCTGCTTCCTTCTGCTTTAACTGATATAGTTCTCTACCCTGTTCCTTCTGTGTTTCCTTATATTTCCTGAATGCTATCCTTTTCTCCTTAACCTCCCCTGCCATCTCTTTTGAGAACCATAGTGGCCTTTTCCTTTGTTTTGTTTTGTTGATTTGCTTTACATAAAGGTTTGCTTCCTCTGTGATGGCAGTTTTGATTTTTTTCCCATTGTTCTTCCACCCCTCCTTCTAGGCTATTTGCTAGTGGTTTTCTGAGGCACTCTCCCATTTTGTCAAAGTCAGCCCTCCTAAAGTCCAATGCCCTTGCTTTTGTATGGCTTGACTCTATAGCTGCTTTATTGTGAATCACACTGTTTGGTGGTAGCTTGTTCTCAGATGGCTACCCACTTCTAAATCTGAGATCCTCTCTCCACCCCCGTTTGAGAGTACCAGTCTAAGATTTCTTCCTGCTGAGTGGGTTCCAACACTAGCTGTCTGAGGCATGCCCCTTATAGGGCATCGAGAATGACCCTGCTCTTGGATATCGGTGCAGTAAAGGTGCTCCAGTTAACATCTGGCATATTCAGGTCCCCCCATCAACAATATCTCTCCTTTTTCTGCCATTCTAAGAATTCCTTCTATCATTTCCTTGTCCATTGCCTCCCCCCTGAGATGGAGGTCTGTAAACAACCCTTGTGCAGATTGTTGTGCCATTTCCTGTCTCCAAGGTGACCCACCGTGCCTCCTTCCCTCCCTGTTTACCATTTAGTTCTGTTGCTTTGTTTCCTTCCCTTGTGTAGAGAGCTAGTCCTCCTCTTTTACCCTCCCTGTCCCTCCTGTAGATTGTGTATCCCGATATGTTGACATCCTAGTCATGGTTCTCTGTGTACCATGTTTCTGTGATTGACACGATATCCAGGCATAGCTCTTCCATCAAGGCCACTAGTTCAGGGAGCTTGTTACCCAGACTATGGGCATTGGTACTCATTACCCTCCATTTTTTTAATGGCCTTACCCCTTTTAGGCCCATCCCTGTCCTTACTGCCTTTGCCTTTTCCTGAATTTACCCCTGTCCTGCTCCCTATTAACTTCTCTACCTTTGTGTCTACTTTGGTAACTACCCTGTGTTCTGGGGGGGGGCTCAGATTTCCCTGCTTCTCTTCGGTGCCTCCCCCCTTGGCTAGTTTAAATGCTTGCAAATGAAGCATTTAAACCCATCGCCTAGGATCCTGGTTCCCCTCCCAGACAGATGCAGACCATCATGCCAGTATAGGCCTGTATCCCTCCAGGTGGACCCCCAGTTCCCAATGATGCCAAATACCAGAGCTCTGCACCAGTTTTTCAGCCAGTCATTGAATCCCATGGTGTGGAGTACCCTAGCCTCACCCATGCCATAGACAGGTAGCACTTCTGAGAAAGTTACTGTGTGTGCCACTTGTCTAGGGCCCCTTCCCAACTCCACAAACTTCTGTTGTACTGTTCTGATTCCATTCCCAGCCAGGTCATTTGTCCCTAGGTGGACAATGACATCCACCTCCATCCACTGTGCAGCTGCTTCCACGATCCTGAGGATTCACTTCCTGTCCCTCCAAGCCATGAAGCCAGGCAGGCAAATTACCTACATCCTATCCACCCCAGCACCACCACCCTACACCCACACCTCCCCCCCTGAGCACATACGGGGTTGAGAACAAATTGGAAGCTCATCCAGAATGAGCATATCGGATAGGTACCAGACAGATGGGAGTGAGATCAACAACCCTATTCCTGCCCAAAGAAACATGTGTGGAGCAAAATTCCTCCATGTAAATCTGAGTTCAATTAAAGACAGTGCATAAGGGGTAGAAGGAACAATAGTGATGCCCATTTTCTATGGAACGCTTCCTGGTGATTCAGTCATTGAGCAATGTGTTACTCCATTCTGAGGACCTGGACCACCTCTGAGTGTCATTCCCTGAGAGAGATGGCCTGGTTTGATCTAACTAGTGTTGGACTATAATGAGTTTGGCCACAATTGAGATTAGGGACATAAAAGCTTTTTCTGCAATCTAGCATATCCTTGGGAAAGTGACCCAGTAGGCAGATCTGCTGTGTAAAGTAAGAATTCAAACCCAACATTGGATCCACAGTGCCACAGATTGCCAGCCAGAAGGGAAACACCAGGATGGTAATCCCAGAGGATATGTTTTTATCACCCCTCTGAGTTCCCGCATCTGAAACAAATTGGGGATGCAGATCTACCCATCCTACATAGTCTTGTGGGAGAGTAATAGAGGTTATGCAGTTTGTGGAATTGTAGAAAATGAAAGTGGTCCAGTTGTCTAGGTACTTTCTAAACTGCTCACCATAAGTCTTTTCTTATTTTATTTGATCCTAACCATTGCCAGGTCTACAATGCTATTTCTAAGCAAAATGTGGTGGCCAACTTTTTTTTCTTGAAAAAAAATTAAATGAAAATCTTTATAAAATACTCAAATATTTTTGGAATTAGAAAATTGTACCACCAAATAAAACTGGAAGATGCCTGGAATCCTTTACAGTGAAAAAAAAGGTAGGGTAAAATTTTATGCCCAATTTTGTTGCACTGCTGCTTTTACATATGCTGATTTTTCCCTAGTACTTAGTGCACCAAATAGGCTAAAAGTGTTAATCAAACTCAGTTTTGATCTCAGCATATTTATCTCCTTAACTCTGTTAGACCCATCCAATAACCTAGGGTTAAGAAGATGGGTATCGTGTTGGAGACAATTTTACTTGGAAGAGAATTGAGTAGAGGGTTCAGGTGACAAACTTTTACAGGGATGACAGGTGATTTGAGAATATTTTGTACAGATCATGGACTGAGCAGACTGTTGGTGCCGGGAAGTATTTGTACAGAGAAGGGGAATAGCAGTCCAGCAGATAGGTGTCAGATTTGGAGGAAGTCTTGACAACTATGAGAGTTTATCACATGGGTATGGTATTAGAAGAATTTTATATAGGCAAAATAGGATTTGGAAGATGGGTGTGGAATTTGGAATGTTTTCATGAGGACTGGAGTTGAGTGGCTGAGATGGGAACAAGTTACTTTTGGGGAGGATGTTAAAGGAATGGTGGTTGGATTGTTTCAGACTAGTAGGCTGGAAGGAAATACTATCTTATTTCAATCCAATACTTACAGTAAGAATAACAACTTCCCACCATCATGCTTCAGTAGGGTTTTTTTCTGAATAGAAAAATATGGAGTTTTTTTTTTTTAACTGGGACACTTATAAGGGAGGAGTTTTTATTTCTTTTGGAGATAAAGTTGGGATATCTCAGAATCTTTTGGGGGGAGTATCTTGAACTGAGGGACTATGTACTTTAAGTAGATCAACAGTGAATTTCTCTGAGACAAAAGTTTCACCTTCAAAGGCAATTTATGGAACAGATTTCTGGCAGAAGGCTTACCGTATCTCTAAGATATATGAGCTGATTTGGGATACTGACTTACAAGACCCCTCCAAATTAAGGGAGGCATGGCAGAAAGATCTTAACGTGGAACTTGATGAAACCAAATGGATGAATTTGACTATGTTAGCACGGTAGGTTCCAACAGACATCAAATTTAGCCAGATACAATTTAACATTTTTTCATCGAAAATATTATACACTGCTCAGGTTAAGTAAGTCTAGCAGTCATTATACAATAGATAGAAAAATTCTGAAAACTGACTGGTGGAAAGCCAATTTCACTTGCGATGTTATCTCAGAACAAGCTTACAGATGAAACTAGTACCCACAAAACAGAATACTTACAACAGTAAGCAAAAAAGTGGATCCATTTTATAATCACAGTAAGATACTTGAGGGTATGTGTCACTGGGATAATGTCACTTCTTGGGTGGTTGGAAGCACTTGTCCTGTGGCCTTGTGCCTCACAATACAGAGGTATGATGTTACAGTATCACAACATGATACACACCCTGGTGTGCCTTATTGCTTAAATATTTGACTGATGCACAAGCTGTCTATTACTTAAACATGCTCTTCATCACATGTTTGCCAAGTGCCCCGTCTGAAAGACTTTTTTTGATGCAAATCCTATCAGCATTACACAGAATGGTAGGGGTTGATTTTTCCATTTGACCCAGGTGTGATCTTATTGGGCCTTTATAATGTTCAGACAATATGCAAAGAAATAAGAGGCTTATATAAACCTAGCTCTCATCAATGCTAGGAAGTGTATTCTCCTTCACTGGAAGGATAATAATCCTCCATCATACAGTATTTGCCATGGCTTAGGTTCATGGTTGACTGTTTCAAGTTTGGAAAGATCCTATTACACTTGTCAATTAATGCACTTCAAACATTGCATTTAATATGTTTCTCCTTCTCCAGAGTCTTAGCAAGTTGACAAAATCCATAAGGTGGAAAATACATAAAGGAATTCAATATCAGAACTGGCAGCCAGTGCTGCTTTAGTCTTAGCTGTGCATGTGAGATAGTGCACAGCCATCCCAGGGGACATATTCAGACAAAGAGCATGCTCTTACCACTGAGTGCTGTCTGTCTGAATATGGGAGCTGTGGGAGTGTCATGCACAGCAATTAATCACTGCACTATCACAGCCCCCTGCAGGACAGTGGCTCAGAGGGGTAGAAGGAGCTAGCATGTCTAAAATAGGTTAGCCCATTTGCCCTTATGAGCCATTTTCAGCCATCAGCATGCTAATATGTCCATAGTGCATGCAAGGAAATAAGGGGCCATTACGATGGCATCATGTGCGCATTAGCATCTCCACACAATGCTCACCATGCAGAACTGCATAGATGCATTGTGCAGATATGTGTCAGCTCCTGCACCCTCAATCTGTGTTCAGATGCCTCCAGTTCTTAACATAAAGTCATCCCTGGCATCTAGTTGCCCCTCACACTAGATCACTGTTCAGATGCCTCCAGTCCCTATAATAAGTTCACCCCGGGTGTCTAGTGTCCCCCCACCCCAATCATCATTCAGATCCCCAATCCCTGAATGAATTTCATCCTTGGTGTCTAGTCCTCTTCCCACCTCCCATCACTGTTTAGATGCCCCTGAGCCATGTAATAATATCACCCCTGTCATCTAGTGGTCAACCAACACCCCCAATTGCATGTCTGAGCCCTTCCCCCATCTCGGCCTCTCAGGTCCCTCCTCCTGGTGGACCTCCACTTACCCCATGTGACAGCACCCTCTCTGTGATGGGGACTGGCACAGCCCCTCCACTCATCACCTCAGCTGGCTGCCATCCAATTGACAGGTAGTAAGCACACACCTACTGTAGAAGTAGCAGGTCAGTCTGCATTTCTCTGGTCTTTGTTGCTCACCATTTATGACTCAGTATTTATTGTGAGTTTCCTTGAGTTGTGTTGCAATCCTCGAGTGCAGGTCATTGTAGTGTTTCTCATCATCAGGTATGGGAAGTGCTAGGATAAGATGGTTCATTCACATAATCAAGCTGTTATGGCAGCAGCCTGCGACAACTGATGCATACCCAGGTGCAGGCACAGCTTCACAAGGAATCTAACCACCATCAGCCATGGCCAAGCCCAGTGTATGCACAACAAGCACTGGGGCTGAATTTGTTGCAACAAAACAATCTATACTGCTCAAGTCATCACATGTCTGCACTAAACTTCCACCTACTCCCCCATGTTCTGCATGAATTACACAACTCATTGGGGAGATAGTGGCCCTTGATCCTCAGCCATTTTCCATGGTGGAAGACAATGGCTTTTTGAAGACTCTTGCAGGAAGTGAAATACAACCTTTCATCATGGTTCACATTTTCTCGGCATGTTATCTCTAATATGTGTGAGGCAGTATGCACACAGATAGTGACACTTCTGATGGAGAAAGAGGGGAGTTATGCATATTTCACTAGTGATATTTGGAGTAATAGTGCTAATGAAAGCTTCCTGAGTCTCACTGCCCATTGAGGTTTTGTCCAACTCAAACACCACCACCATTCACATCCTGCCTCCACCACCTGCAAGAGTTACGGTATATTAAAGCAGACAGCTTTACAGAGGAACTACCTAATGTTTCAGTAGTGGAGGGGGAAGCACAGTAGGAAAAATATTCTGCAGTTCATCCGATCACTGCTAGACATCTCAGGTCTCAGTGTCTCTGAATGAAGTGTTGCTGATATGAGGGTCTGTGTGTGGGGTGTGATAGAAGGCATTCTTAGAATGGCAGAGAAAGTGGAGATACTTTTGATGGGAGACCTGAATATGTCAGATGTTAACCGGAGCACATTTTCTGCAGCCACATCCAAGAGCAGGGCCATTCTTGATGCCCTACAGGTGGCAGGCCTCAGACAGCTAGTTTCAGAACCCACTCATGAGGGAGCAATCTTAGACCTCATACTCTCAAACAGGGGCAGTGAGAGGATCTCAGATCTAGAAGTGGGTTGCCATCTGGGGAAAAGTGATCATCAAACAGTGTGGTTCACATTAAACTCAGCTACAAAGTCAAGCCATACAAAAGTGAGGGTACTGGACTTTCGGAGGGCTGACTTTGGCAGATGGGAGAGTGCCTCAGAAAAGCACTAGCAAACAGGCTAGGAGGAGGTGTGGAGCAACAATGGGGAATCATCAAAACTGCCATCACAGAGGCAACAAGCCTTTGTGTGAAGCAAATAAACAAATCAAAATTTAAGAAAAAGCCACTATGGTTCTCAAAAGAGGTGGCTGTGAAAGTCAGGAAGAAAAAGATTGCATTCCGGAAGTGTAAGGAAACACAGAAGGAGCAGGACAGAGAGCTGTACCAGTTAAGGCAGAAGGAAGCAGGGAGGGAAGTCAGAATAGCAAAGGCCCAAACTGAGGAAAAGATAGCCAACTCAGTTAAGAAGGGGGATAAAACCTTTTATAGGTACAACAGCAAGCATAGATAGACAAAGGGAGGGATAGTGAGGCTGAATAGAATGAACAGTGAGTGGGCAGAGGGGGACAGAGAAAAAGCAGGGATACTGAATGAATATTTCTGCTCAGTATTCACAAAAGAGGAGGGGGAAGTGCCTAATCCAATTAACAGAAGCACTCTTGATAGGGGGGTCGATCCCAGTCCTTTCACAGAAGAAAGGGTTCTGCAAGAACTCCTAAAACTGAAGGTGGACAAAGCAATGGGTCCTGATGGAATTCACCCCAGAATTCTAAAAGAATTAAGGGAGAAACTAGTGAAACCACTGGCTACTCTTTTTAATAAATCATGGAGGATGGTGTGGTACCCGAGGACTGGAGGAAGGCGGATGTGATTCCCTTCACAAAGTGGGACCAAGACAGAGGCAGGAAACTACAGACCTGTCAGTCTGACCTCTGTGGTAGGGAAAGTGATGGAGTCACTTCTGAAGGAAAGAATAGTTGAGTACCTAGAGGTCAGTGGAGCACAGGACCCAAGGCAGCATGGGTTCACAGCAGGAAGGTCATGTCAGATGAATCTAATAGATCTTTGACTGGGTGACCAAAGTAGTAGACCAGGGAGGGGCTGGACATGGCCTACCTAGACTTTAGCAAGGCACTTGACACAGTCCCACACAAATATCAATAGTCAAATTAACCAGCCTGGGAGGGGTCCCAGGGTGGTAGCCTGGGTAAAACATTGGCTGCACAACAGGACACAGAAGGTAATTGTAAATGGAGTCCACTCTGAAGAAAGAGGGGTTACTAGTGGGGTACTGCAGGGTTCAGTATTGGGTCCAGTCCTTTTAATGTCTTCATCAGTGACATTGCAGAGGGACTGGAAGGAAAAGGATGCCTTTTTGCAGATGACACAAAGATCTGCAACAGGGTTGATACACAAGGAGGTGTGGAAAGGATGAAAAGGGACTTGGCAAGGTTGGAGGAATGGTCAGAAGTATGGCAGCTAGGATTCAATGCAATGAAGTGCAAAATAATGCACCTGGGAAACAAGGACCCAGGGGAAGACTACACAATGGATTGGGAGGTAGTAGCAACAACAAAAAAGGAAAGGGACCTGAGGGTAATCATATCAGACGACCTTAAGGTTAGCAAGCAATGTGAGAAGGCAGTAGGGAGGGCTGGGGGTATACTGGGATGTATAGGGAGAGGCATCAGCAGCAGAAAACAGGAGATTGTTATCCCTCCGTACAGACAGTTGGTGAGACCCCATCTGGAGTACTGTGTCCAGTTCTGGAGACCCCATCTCTGCAAGGACATAAACAGGATAGATGTAGTCCAGAGGAGGGCAACTAAAATGGTGCAGGGTCTGCAAGAGAAGTCGTATGAGGAGAGACTAAAGGAGCTTAATATGTATACCCTTGAGGAAAGAAGGGAGAGAGGGGACATGATAGAAACTTTTAAGTACCTCAGTGGAATCAACAAAGTCCAAGAGGGTAGCATCTTTCAGAAAAAGAGATGTGCAAGAACAAGGGGACACAATCTAAAGATAGAAGGAGGGCAGTTCAGGGACAATGTGAGGAAGTATTATTTCACAGAGAGGGTAGTGGATGCATGGAACAGCCTTCTTGAGGAGGTTGTGGGGTCTAAAACTGTGCGAGAATTCAAGAATGCATGGGACAGACATAAGGCAATTCTTGTGGGGGTAGGAAGAAATAGGCTGTTGGTTAACTAGGATCTGCTGCCTATCCTATAGGTAGGGAAATGGCAGACTAGATGAGCCAAGCGGTCCTTATCTGCCGTCAAGGTCTATGTTTCTATGTTTCTATGTGTGACCTAGTTGTCTCACTCTCACTTGTTGTCTAGTCCCAAGTCCACCTTGATTCCGTTCCCTCTCACTGTGTGAGTTGTGTGTCACTTGGGTATCTAGAAATTTCAGATATTATAGTGAGTCATCACAGTGTCACTCTGGCAGCTGCTGGCCGCTGAATCATTATAATGTCATCTGTGATGTCAAGTATAAAATCTGAAGAAATATGATGGGTCACTTAGCGCCTCAATGGGTTTGTGACTGTCAAGAGTGAAGACTACTTGGGTATTGCTAGGTAGAAATAAATAAAATAGGAATAAACAAAAGAAAAACACAGACATCAACTGGTTCCACTACCACTACAAGCAGACATTCCAGGCTGCCTCGTGAAACTGGTGATGACACCATGCTGGGCAATGCAGAAGCAAATGGG
The DNA here is from genome assembly GCA_016271365.2 of Neoceratodus forsteri. Lineage (NCBI taxonomy): Eukaryota > Metazoa > Chordata > Ceratodontiformes > Ceratodontidae > Neoceratodus > Neoceratodus forsteri. Next base: position 49,753,690 of record JADMNL010000027.1, read on the forward strand.
TTTCCACCTGCTCTTTCAATGCTGCCAGTTCCAGGTTCACTTCCCCTACCAGAGATAGAAATGATCCGTCTGTAAATGTAAGTCAAGTCCTTCCCTTTCTTATTCATATGAACTACAGGACAACAGCTATTACAGCCACCTGCCCAGCGTGTTTAGGCATCGACAATTGCTGACTGCCTTGAACCACTATATGATGCCCTTTCCTCCCATATCAAATAGAAGAACCATACAGCCCAGTGCTTCTCAGTTGTCTAATATGCATATGGAAAGTGACACTGAGTTTGGCAAAGCATCAGACCCATACTACTGTATCACCTGCTACTACTGCCCATCCCCAGCAACATCATTCTACCTTGTGCCCACCAGTCATCTCATCACTGTCTTTTGACAACATATGGAGGAAGTCAAACCACAAGCCCAAATACAAATATTTTTCACACATTCATGATTCATGTTTTCTTGGCATATAAATAAAACATAAAAATCAATAACACAATATAGTTGATGAAAATGATCATATTACATTTTATGATATTATCATGGTGCTGCTTATTGTCATTCTTTAACTAAAGATAACTACATCATCCTCAAAGGAATTTTTTTATCACTCTACTCATCTTCTTGAAATATGTAAGTAGTAAGCCTTGACAGGGTGTGCATTATAGGATTTTAATACCTGCCCCAGGGAGTGTAGTAAGTGGCCAAGTGCCCTTAGGCCCATGGGAACTGCATGAAAATCCTATAATGCACACCCTGGAAGGGCTTATTACACTTATAGAATGGCTTTAAGTAGGATTTTTGGGAAGAAAATTAGATTTGGTACCTGACTGTGTTTTTAATAGAGATTTAATACACAGTCAGGTGTCATATTATTACTATTATTATTCTCTTATGCACGATATTGTTGATTTACTTGACAAAGTCGGGATCTCGACTGCTTTCACGTTGACAATCACAGGTTCCTTAATAGGACCTGTATAGCAATCAGCTTGTATAGGCCTCCTATTTGTCATTGCTTGCATTGTTACTGCTTTGCATATATGTGTACTCTGTTTGTGATCTGCAATCGCAATTTATGCCTTGCTGTTACTGTTTATACCCTGCTTCTGTGTTGTATACTGTTTCTTGACATGGAGCCTTTGGAAATGAGTCTTAAGATTCAAAGGTTTGTAATGCCGATATCTTCATTAAATAAATAAATAAATATTTCAGCCAATAAAATTACTTGATCTTTTCTTGCCATATTATAAAATGAAACTATCTGTCAATCAATCTAATATATATCTATTTATTTATTTATTTATTGAGATATCAGAATTACAAACCTTTGAGTCAGAGACTCCTTTGCAAAGGCTCCGCATCATGGAAGTACAAAACAAGAGAAATGGACAATACAATGAAAGGTATTACAAATGAATGTGGAGGGTAAAGCAAACCAGATTCAAGTATGGCACAAAGGTAACGAGCAATATATTGAAAGGTATTTCATTTGAACGCTGAGGGTAAAACAACCCAGAGTCAAACATGGTACAAAGGTTTCAAGGAAATTAAGGTATTGCTTGCATTCAAATTTCAAGGATGATACAAGGTTTCTGAAGGCAATAAAACAGATACTTAAGATAAAGGCACAATACATCAGAAGAATCAATCAGAGTAGAGGGAGAGAAGAGATGAGGAAGGGGGGCAGAAGGCACAGAGGTTTGACTTGGCACACCAGTGAAAGATGGGCTACTATGTGAGTGGACAGCTCAGGGGCAGTCACAGGTACTGGTGGTGAGTAGTTGCTCCGAGTTTGAGTATGAAATGACCAAGGTTCTGCACAGATGTGGTATCAGGGGGAAGATCATTTAGCCAGAGTGGAGCCCTATGGTAGAAGGCACGTTGCCCCAAGGACGTTCTACAGAATGGTATAAGCAATGCAGCTTTGGCTGAGCCTCTAGTATTCTTTGCGGATGGTGCACATTGAATGAGGTCTGTCTGTCTGTCTATCTCTCTCTATTTCTCTGTCTATCATGTAAATTAATTAAATATTCTAACTAACAAAGTGTAATCAAATTATATAAATTATAAAATACATGAACTATTATAAAAAAGCTTGCATTAAAAAATAATTGAATGGATGTGATGTACTTTAATGGGGACACTGGTGCTAACCTTATAGGCACATGTTCATTCCTGTTGGATGCATGGAGTATATGAAACAGAAGCTGTTGCATGCAGGTATGCAATGACAAAAAATGTGCATACACGCAACCTTCTGGTTATAATTCTCCTGAACCTTGTCTGTCTTCTCATGGCAGGAGTGCCAGGTATGTCATTACTAGGAACCACCAACTCAGTATTGTGCATTGCACACAAATGTGTCCAACCCCACTGCGACTAGAAATGGGAAGAGGGATTGCTCATTTCACAGCTCCTCATGTTAATTTACTACAACATTATCTCTTTATCTTCCTCCTCCTGGTAATCCTTCTCTACAGCCATTGATTGGGCTCAAATTGTATCAAAATGTAAACAAATATATGTAAAATATTTAAAACAATAGACTTGATGGATGGTAAGATATTAATCACTGACTCAAGACTTTAGTACTCATATGCTTGTATGCACAACCAATTCCAGTTTCCAATTATTGTATAGGAACCAAAGTTATACAACTAAATTCTTAAAGACGAACCTAAGTTGGGTGGCCAACTTGAATCTGAACTGAATTTGCCTATGTTGCCCACTTTTCTCATTGTTCAATAAAAAACTGATTCTGCAATAACCCGTGTCTACAGTTTAAGCATATCAAAATTAAAACTGAAGCATCACTTAACCACTCCCTGAACATCTTCAAATTAAAATGTACTACTTTCAATGCCTACCTCACTGTAAAGTAAATCTGTATATTGCAATACTGCATACTGTTGCATTGATATTATTCTGTATATTGCCATACTGCATACTGTTGCACTAATATTCAGTCTGTATATGTCACACTACATACTGTTGCAATATCAATTATATATATTGCCATACTGCAAACTGTTGCACTGATATTTATTCTGTATATTGCCATACTGCATACTGTTACACTGATATTCACACTATATACTGCTGCACTGATATTTATTCTGTATATTGCCATACTATATACTGTTGCACTGATATTTATTCTGTATATTGCCATACTACAAACTGTTGCACTGATATGTATTCTTTATATTGCCATACTGCAAACGGTTGCATTGATATTTATTCTGTATATTACCATACTGCATACTGTTGCACTGATACATATTCTTTATATTGCCATACTGCAAACTATTGCACTGATATTTATTCTGTATAGTGCCATACTGTTGCACTAATATTTAGTCTGTATATTGTCACACTACATATTGTCACACTGACATTTATTCTGTATATTGTTGTACACCATACTGTTGTACTAATATTTGTTGTGTATAATTCCATATCTGTATATTGTCATACTGAATTCTGTTGCACTGATATTTAATGGGTATATTGTCATACTGTATACTGTTGCACTGATTCTTATTCTATATATTGCCATGCTGTATACTGCTGCATTGATATTTAATCTGTATATGGCCATACTGCTTACTGTTGCACTGATATTTACTCTGTATATTACCATACTGCATACTGTTGCATTGATGTGTATGCTGAAAATTGCCATACAGCATACTGTTGCACTGATATCAATTCTGTATATTTCCATACTGCAAGCTGTTGCACTGATATTTATTCTGTATATTGCCATACTGCATACTGTTGCACTGATATTCAGTCTGTATATTGTCACACAACATACTGTTGCACTGATATTTATTCTGTATATTGCCATACAGCATACTGTTGCACAGATGTTTATTCTGTATATTGCCATACTGCAAACTGTTGCACTGATATTTATTCTGTAGATTGTCACACTGCATACTGTTGCTCTGATAGTTAATCAGTATATTGCCATACAGCATCCTGTTGCACTGATAATTATTCTGGATGTAACCCCTAGATGGCGCTATCCCAAGGGCTACTACCCCTTCCTGTATGGCTAGTGGCAGGTTAAGGGGCCTAGGTCCAGTGACGGGTGCCTCCACCCAGAGGTCAGGGTCGGTAGTGGTTAAGCTGGCTTGGTCACAGCCCTCTGGGACACTGTGACCCCCCCTTGTGCCTACCAGTGGCCCATACAGTACATGGAGTTACCATCCCAATACCCCTACACATATGCACACTTTACACATATAGATCCACTTATCCTCAGGACTGATTCTGCAGCACGCCTCTGAGGACCCCTGTAAAACAAGGTTAATGCACATACACCCCACAATACAATACTGGCTCAATATGTACTGATGCCACAGACAGTATATAGTTCAATAACAATAAATCTGATTTATTTAGGGGGCAGTAACACAGAAGGGGGCAATCAGGTTGATTTGGTTTAGAAAGGTTCAAATCACAGTACTGTACAGGCATATAGGGTCCAAAAAGTCACACTCTGGGTATTGAGGATGGTGGGGGGCTAGCCAGGTCCATTGACCGGGGTTGGCCGGCTATTGCAGCTGGATGGGGCCCTGTAGGAAGAAAATATATGCACAAACAAATTGTAATCCGGAGCCGGATGGCTCAGTCCACAAACAGAAGAACACAAAGCAATCAGTTGACACACTTTGATTAAATTAATGGTGCTGGGAGTTACCTCGATTTGTAGTCACAAACCCCAAGCTGAGAGCTGAATTGAGGAGGTTGCTCTGGATGACCAGGATGAGCAGGGCATGGAAATGAGACCCTCGTGACACGGCCCAACTGATTTGGATAGCAGACGGATTCAGTCTGATTGGATTTGAGTTCAGCTTCCAGCTTCAGCTCACAACTCGCAGTAAAAGGGGAAAACGAATCTCAATCCCCCTCCAGCACTAAACACATTTATATGTAAAGGAAATTACTATACCAGACAGCTGCTTCTCGATCCCGATCACAAACACTGCAAATCCCGAGAGCACACGCAGCATCAGAGTCCCTGACAGGCCGATCACACTCCTGCAAATCTTCAGTCTTCTACGGGCAAGCCTGGTTCTGCACACTGCTTCCTTTTCTCCTCAACTCAGATTCAGTCCGATGAGCACTCGCTAATGGCTACAGGCCGTCTTCAGGACCTTACTCGCACTTCCCGCACGAACTGCACGCTGCAGCAGAACAGAGTTCCTTCTCCTTTCATAGTCAACTCGCATCTGGCCCTCCAGAAACTGTTCAGGGCCTTTCCCTTAGGCTCCATCAAGTTCGGTTGGTGGATTCGGCTGTCAATCACTGCAGGGCTCCCTCTGTTGGTGCAAAAAGGTGCCAAGTTCCAAACAACAGCTCCCAGAAGCACCTGCCACGCATTCCCCCCTTTAAGCAGGCTCCAGGTGAGAGTCCAAGTTCTGGTTGGCTCAGGCAGTCTCCATTTTTGGGTTCCCCTAACCCAATTGGCCCAGATCAGTAGTTTAGGTCCAAAATGGAGGGGCAACACACACAGAGTCCCAGCTGCAATAAAGGCAGGATAGACAAACTGCAATTTTACTAATGCTCTAAATGATTTCAGGCAAACAGTTACATCTTTCAGGTGGGCTCCATCTGCGCTTTTAGCGACTGTAGAAACGGAGCGATCAGACGGTAGCTTAGGGCGGGATTCAAGCATTAACTACACAGTCCCCTCATTCAAACTAATTTAGCCTGCGAGCAGGCAGCTCTTAAAGAGACAGTGCTAGAGGCTCTAAAAGCACTCACAGTTAAGTGGCTTAAAAGCCGAACACCATTCAGGCTGGGAGCACTTAGCCAGCTCCTAGAAGATTTTTGGGAACCCCATTTGCAGGGGGGTTACATGAATATCACCATACTGCATACTGTTGCACTGATATTTATTCTGTATATTGTCACACTACAAACTGTTGCACTGATATTTATTCTGTATATTGCAGTACTGCATACTGTTGCACTGATATTTAATCTGTGTATTGCCATACTGTTGCACTGATATTTGTTCTGTATAGTGCCATACTGCATACTGTTGCACTGATATTTATTCCGTATATTGTCATACTGAATACTTTTGCATTGATTTGTATTCTGTATGTTGTCATACTGCATACTGTTGCATTGATATTTATTCTGTATATTGCCACACTGCATACTGTTGCACTGATATTTATTCTGTATAGTGCCATACTGCATACTGTTGCACTGATATTTATTCTGTATATTTCTATAGTGCATACTGTTGCACTGATAGTTATTCCGTATATTGTCATACTAAATACTGTTGCACTGATATTCATTCTGTATATTGCCATACTGCATACTGTTGCACTGATACTTATTCTGTATATTGTCTTACTGAATATTGTTGCACTGATATTTATTCTGTATATTGCCATACTGCACACTGTTGCACTGATATTTATTCTGTATATTGCCATACTGCACACTGTTGCACTGACATTTATTCTCTATATTGTCATACTGCATTCTGTTGCACTGATATTTATTCTGTATATTGCCATACAACATACTGTTGCATTGATATTTATTCTGTATATTGTCATACTGCATACTGCGGCACTGATATTTAGTCTGTATATTGCCGTACTGCATACTGTTGCACTGATATTTATTCTGTATATTTCCGTACTGCATACTGTTGCATTGATATTTATTCTGTATATTGCCATACTGCACACTGTTGCATTGGTATTTAGTCTGTATATTGCCATACAGCTTACTGTTGCATTGATATTTATTCTTTCTATTTTCATACTGAATACTGTTGCACTGATATTTATTTTGTATATTGCCATACTGCACACTGTTGCATTGGTATTTATTCTGTATATTGCCATACAGCATACTGTTGCATTGGTATTCACTCTGTATATTGCCATACTGCACAGTGTTGCATTGATATTCAGTCTGTATATTGCCATACTGCATACCGTTGCACTGATATTCATTCTGTGTATTGCCATACTGCACACTGCTGCACTGATATTTATTCTGTATATTGCCATACTGCATACCATTGCATTGATATTTATTCTGTATATTGTCATACTGCATACTGTTGCACTGATATTTATTCTGTATATTGCCATACTGCACACTGTTGCATTGGTATTTATTCTGTATATTGCCATACAGCATACTGTTGCATTGATATTCACTCTGTATATTATCATACTGAATACTGTTGCATTGATATTTATTCTGTAGATTGTCATACTGCATACTGTTGCACTGATATTTATTCTGTATATTGCCATACTGCACACTGTTGCATTGATATTTATTCTGTAGATTGCCATACGGCATACTGTTGCATTGGTATTCACTCTGTATATTGCCATACTGCACACTGTTGCATTGATATTTATTCTGTATATTGCCATACAGCACACTGTTGCATTGATATTCACTCTGTATATTGTCATACTGAATACTGTTGCATTGATATTTATTCTGTATCTTGCCATACTGCATACTGCTGCAGTACTATTTAGTCTGTGTATTGTCACACTACATACTGTTGCACTGCTATTTATCTGTATATGGCCATACTGCATATTTTTGCGCTGATTTTTAATCAGTATATTTCCAGATGGCATACTGTTGCACTGATATTTATTTTGTATATTGCCATACTGTTGCACTAATATTTAATCTGCATATTGCCATACTGTTGCACTGATATTTATTCTGTATATTGCCATACAAGATACTGTTGCACTGATATTTTTTCTGTATTTTGCCATACTGCACACTGTTGCACTGATATTTATTCTGCATATTGCCATGCAGCATTCTGTTGCTCTGATATTTATTCTGTATATTGCCATACAGCATCCTGTTGCATTATTTAATCTGCATACTGCCATACTGCATACTGATGCACTGACATCTGTTCTGTATATTGCCATACTGCATTGATAATTTGATTAATTGCCAAGAAAAATGGTGTGCACTTGTTTCACTTTACAGGCCTTTTGCTTTTAAAGATTAAATAGTTAATCACTGGGCATTTTTTTTTGGTCTGTGGTTTGGTAGGCTCTAGGTTTTAATTGCCTAATGTCCTTGGGATTGCTCCCTGTATGAGTTTTTGTTTATATCTCTTGTATATACTCCAAGTAGAGCATTCCTTGTTCATCTTTGCTCAGTTTCCTGTCTCCCCATTGGAGATTTCGAGTTTCTGTTGTCCCTCTAAGGCCAAAGTGCATTGTGACTACAAGCCACTTTGTGTTACGCAGTGACTGTGGATTTTTACGAACACACAAAATTTTCCAGCAGATAAAGGCCTAGAGGTCTATCAAGTCTGCTCGAATGTGCAGCTAGCACCCCTTATTCTGCAGCTGCCCCCCCTTCCACCCTTCCCATACATTGACCCTCCCCCTTGTCCTGTCCCATCCCCTTTTGAAGCAGTCCACTGTTCTGCTGGATACCACTTCTGCAGGTAACGCATTCCACCCAGCTACTACCCTTTCTGTAAAAAAGTGTCTCCTCATCTCCCTCCTGAACCTTCCTCCCTCAGTCTCATACCATGGCCCCTGGTGTCCCTCCCCCCTTACTTAGAACAGCCCCTCTGTACCCGTCTTGTTTATTCCTTTCATGTACTTAAAGGTTTCAATCATGTCCTCCCTCTCCCTCCTCTTCCCCAGTGAGTACATGTTCAATTCCCTCAGCCTCTTCTCGTATGACAAGTCCCCCAGCCCCTGGATCATCTTTGTTGCCCTGTGCTGCACCCCTCCAGTAACTTAATGTCCCTCTTCAGATACGGGCACCTGGTCTGCACACAGTACTCCAGGTGCGGTCTAACCAATGACCTATACAGTGGCAGAATCACCTCCTCCCTCCTCGAGGATATACCCCTTGCAATGCAACCCAGCATTTTGTTGGCCTTTGCAGCTGCCTTCCTACATTGTGCCGAGTTGTTCATTGATCCTGTGATGAGCACCTCCAGATCCTTCTCCTCCTCTATCTGGGCTAGCTGCACTCCCCCCAGCTGGTAACTACACCTTGGGTTCTTCATCCCAAAATGCAGCATCTAGCACTTTTTGGCATTAAGCCCCAGTTGCCAGGTGTCTGACCAGGTTTCAAGCTTTGCCAGATCATCCTGCAACCCCTGCCATCCCCCTAGGTTGTCCACTCTATTATTGAATCTATAAAGTCATCAGCTGCTTGTGGCCAGTTACCTTTGCCTTGCTCCTTTAAGATCTTTTGTGCTGATAAAACAACTTGTCTTGTTTCAACAAATGAGTTAGACATTGATAACGAATGTGGATATTCAATTTCTTTTAGATACCTTTCTAAGATCTGTAATTTTGACCTAACGATTAAAGGTTCATACTCATTCCCATCTGCTCGGTGCATAGACATGAAATAATGGCATAGCAAAATATCTATTTTTTTCTGGTGGCATGCAGTGGAACAATTCTGCGATGGCATGTTCTTCCCTCAAATATTTTTGTAAATGATTAACATAATTTTCTGTTTTTTTTCTTGTCTTCTCATTTTTAATGCTTCTTATGAATAAGTTTATAGTTACTGGCCCAGATATTCAAAAGAGTTCAGCCATGCACAGTAGGGTTGGGCTTGCACTAGTCCGAAATGCTCCATTCTGCGATATTCAGCAGGAGGCAGTTGCACCCCCCTAATCGTGCTGAGCAGCAGTGCAATGATAATGAAGGCATGCACAACCAAAGGGGGAGGAACCATGCATAAACTGCACAGCCTGATATTCAGCTGGGCCAAGCAGAGTTATGCAGGCACAACCCCCTACCTGCGCCTGCACAACTTTACACCCAAAAAATTAAGGATCAAGTTGAGGGTCACCCACAGGTGAGCTGCCACATTGCAGGGTGCAACACAGCAGCTGCCACCTGTGGGTGGCCCTCCACTCATTCCCGGCAGTGCCCTCCCCATGCCCCGATCGCGGGCATAATGTTCAGTTCCCCCCATTAGCCCGATCATGGGCATAACATTCAGTTCCCTCCATTAGCCCGATCACGGGCATACCGTTATGTCCCCCCCTGAGCAGCCTGATTGCGGGCATCAGACTTCCCCTCCACCCAAAGTCCAATATTCCTGGTGGTCCAGTGGACCTCAAGAAGCCCGATTGTAGGCATAAAGTTAACCCCCTCCCAAAGTCCAATATCCCTGGTGGTCCAGTGGACCGCAAGAAGCCAGATCGCAGGTGGCATCCTTACTCACCCAAGTATGTCATCCGTGGTGATCTAGTGGCCCCACACCCCACCCACCCACCCACGAGCCCCACCACCCCCTCCATCAGCCGGTGGGCGGCAGCACCCCACCGCCTGCCACCCACCGCCTGCCGACCTGACAGCTCAGTAGGGCTGCACGCCCATTGGTGCAGAGCATGAGCCATCGGGCATGCAGTCCATAACAGAGCAGTAGTCCAGATATGTGAATGATTCATTCACATATCTGGACTGCTGTGCTACGTATGGCTGCATGTCCATTGGCTCATGCTCTGCACCACGGGCATGCAGCCCTACTGAGCTGTGAGTCAGCGGCGGGCAGCAGGCGGGTGGGTGCTGCCGACCTCCGGCTGACGGGGTGGTGGGGGAGCCACTAGATCACCAGGGATGACATACTTGGGGGGTAAGGATGCCACCCACGATCTGGCTTCTTGTGGTCCACTGGACCACCAGGGATATTGGACTTTGGGCAGGGTTTAACTTTATGCCCGCGATCAGGCTTCTCGCGGTCCACTGGATCACCAGGGATATTGGACTTTGCGGGGGGTTAAATTTATGCCCACGATCGAGTTTTTCACAGTCCACTGGACCACCAGGGATATTGGACTTTGGGGAGGGGAAGTCTGATGCCCGCGATCAGGCTGCTGGGGAGGACATAATGGTATGACCGCTGATCGGGCTATGGGGAACGGAATGTTATTCCGTGATCGGGCTAAGGGGGAACGGAACATTATGCCCACAATCGGGCTAAGGGGGGAACATTAACTGTATGCCTGCGATCAGGCTATAGGGGGCGTCGGTCCCCGATGGCTGCTGCCTGACAGGGTGCCAGGCGTAAGTCATCTGGGATCGGCGCACACGCATGCTAATGGCATGCAAATGGGGCCGTAATTAGATGCAAATGGCCCCCCTTGCACCTTGCATAAATTATGGCCCCATTTTCATGTCACCTTTTGAGTATCGCAGGTGCTGCGCATGGCGCAATGGAACTTGCGCCACTGCATCTGAATGCTCCACTCTGGCCACTTGCAGTGGTGCAGTTCCACTGCACCATGCACAGTGGCTGTGGCCTGGGGGCAATATTCAAAGAAGTTGCTCAATAGCACAGTTCCATTGAATATCGCCCTGGCCACACCCCAGCGTAACTTTTTTGAGCAGCGCAAGGGCTTGCGCCACAGAATGGTGCAGTTTGAATATCTGGCCCACTGTGTCTATTTGATATTTTTTGTTAGGCTGAACTTAAAATGTCTTGCTTTTTTGGTCTGGGTGAGTCTGGTTGTTTAAGTTTGGATTTTCCAATGGCTCTAGGTCAGCTTTGAACTGACTGCAGCTGAATTCTTTTTTATAAGTCACAGTGGTGCGAACGGTAAGGGGAGTTGGTAATGAACCATAACGCACGGTGATAAAGGATGTCCAGTTTACTTAGATTTGCAAGAGTGGTGGAGGAACAGATTACATCGCCATAGTCGAGTAGGGGGAGAAAAGTGGCCTGTACAAGCTTGTTTCGAGTTTCAAGGGGGAAAAGGGGCCCATTTCTGTAGAAGAAACCTAATCTTGCTTTTAACCTTCTAGAGACATCTTCGACATGGTCACTGAAAGATAATTTATTGTCGATCCAGATACCTAGATATTTAAATTTGGTTACAACTTCCAGAGGTTCGTTTAGCGTGGTGACAATGAAGTCTTGGGCAAGGGTATTGGGTGGGCCTGTGACAGCACTGCGGGAGAATATCATCGCTTTAGTCTTCTTAGCATTGAGCAGAAGCTTTGCCTTTATTAGATTATGCTCACGTTGTGTGAAGTCCGCTTGAAGCACTCCCTTGACTTCAGATAACGATGAGCCAGAAGTATACAACACAGTATCATCTGCAAAAGGTGCAGATTGGACGAGATATGTTAGCATCTAAGTCATTAATGTACAGAGAAACAAGATAGGGCCTAAGATGGATCCTTGGGGACTCCTCTGCAACTGTCAAGGCAGCAGAAAAAGCCTTCCGCCTTTACTTTTGGAATCTTCCAGTTAGGTAGCTAGAGAACCACTGGGTGGTATGGTATGTGGCACCCAACTTTGCAAGACAATTGACTAATAGTTTGTGATCAACAGTATCAAAAGCTTTGCTGAGGTCCAAAAGACTGCACCAGTTACCTTCTTAGCATCTATAGCAGAGATCCAATTGGTTACTTTTGCTAGTGCAGTGATTGTGCTATGATTAGCCCGGAAGCCAGATTGAGCTGGGTTAATGAAGAGAAGATTTCAAGTGAGATTTTAACTGAATATGGATCAGTTTTTCGAGAACTTTAGAAAGGATAGGCAATATGGAGATAGGCCTATAGTTGTTTACATCGCATGGGTCACCAGATTTAAATAGAGGGAGGATATGTGCTGATTTCCAGCAGGACTGACACACTAGCAGATGTAATGGAAAGATTGAAGATGTGGAGGTGGGGCAGTGAGAAGGCGTAGCCTGACCTTAGGAGAAAAGGGTTCCAAGCCATCGTCCCTCGTGCTTTTTTGTGTTCAAGTTAAGAAGAGAATCTTCTACTTTTTATAAGTTATCTTGCAGTTGGAAGGGGCTGGGTGCAGGACTAGATGTGGCGGGAGGGGTATGCTGGCTCACCGCAGCACCAGCATAAGGTGACGAGTCAAAAGCTAATCCAGCTGTGGCAAAGTGGGAGTTAAGTTCCTCCAGAATTAGGGACTTGTTTTCCATAATCTTACCACTTGCAACTATCTTTGTTGGGACAGAGGGGGCCATGGGCCCCCCTTCTATAGCTTTGATAGTCTTCCATATTTTATAAGGGTTACCTTTAGCTTGTTCGAGAGCAGAAATATAATAGTTCGCTTTAGCAGAGCAAAGTTTTTTCACACAGTTATTCCTGGCTGTTCTAAAGGCCTGCCAATCCGAAGATTCTTTGAGTGTTCAGCTTTAGCCCAGAGCTTATCTCGAGCTATAAGGGCTGCCTTGAGATCTGAGGTGAACCAGGGTTGGAATTGTTCCGATTTTACTTTGATGAAAGGGGATGCTTATTTATTATTGTAGTGAGTTTGTCATAGGATGCAAGCTGCCTTGTTGACATCTTTGGCTAGGTAAAGATCTTGCCATCTGATCATGCTCAGGTCAGATAGGAAGTTTACTGCACTGAATTTGCGAAGGGATCTTTTGTTATAAAGATGGCTGCGGCCGGCCTTAATTTGAGATCTTAGGCAAGCAACAATTCCATGATCGCTAATGTCTTTGTGAAACACTGCCAAATGAGATATTTTGTGTGGATGGGTGGTTAGTACCACATCTAGAATGGAACTGTTGGCAGTATTTAGAGTGTTGTTCCTAGTAGGTTCACTGACTAATTGCCCAAGACCTAGCTCGTCACAAAGGAATTTGAGGCCATGTGATTTAGGTGATAGCCAGTCCATATTTAGATCTCCTAGAAATATTGTTTCAGTTTTTGCATCTACTAACATGGATTTCAAAAGATTAAGGACTTCATCACCACCAGACGGGGGTCTATAGCCACCTAGGATAGTGATACATTCCGAGGAGAGGAGATGAAGGCTCAGCGAAACTAACTCAAATTCCTTGGCTAGAGATTTGCAACTAATATTGGTGACCAAGTACTTAGATTTGGCGTGGATAACCACACCCCCGCCTCTAGATTCTCTATCTGCTCTAAATAAATTGTAGCCCTGCAGTGATATTTGTTGATCAGTGTTCATCTTTTTTAACCATGACTCAGTAATTATGATAAGGTCTGGGTTAACGTGTGCAGCCCAGGTTTGCAGCTGTACAAGTTTTTTAGACAGGCTTAAATGTTGACTATCATCATTTTGAGACCTGTGGCCTCAGCAAAATTGATAGGCGAGGTGTTGTGTGTGGGGGCAGGCTTGAGCTCACATTTCCTGAGCAGAGAAGAAGCAGAAGTAAACTTTCATGAGCTTATAAGAATGGAGACTGCTTTTTATTTTTCATGGCAACCCATATCGTGCTGGCGCAAGAGGCGGCACCACTGTAATGACAGTTGATCGTGATCAATGTAAGTGCTTGGGTAGACATAGGTGAGGACAGTAGCAAGGGGTGTAGCTAACCGGGGAATAGGCTAAAAGGGGAGAGGAGAATGACATAGTGTCTGCACGGTAGACTGTTATAACAATAGGTATTGATAAGGTATATTGGAGAACTGAATTGCATTGAGGTACTTCGGATTGCACTGTATTGCTGAAAACTCTGCACCTTAGGAGCAATAAAAACACAATAAGGAGAGCCATGGTCCCAGATTGAGTGGTCTCGTGATTTGTACAGTGTCTATGTCAGCGTCCTGATATTCAATGCCTATGAGAATAACCTTATTTATTTGAATGGTTATCCCTTCACCACATTGTATAAATTGCCATACTGTGTACTGTAGCACTGATATTTAATCTGTATATTGCCATACTGTTGCACAGATATGTATTCTTTATATTGCCATACTGCTGTACTGCTATTTATTCTCTATATTGCCATACAGCATACTGTTGTACTGATATTTATTCTGTATATTACCATACAGCATACTGTTGCACAGATATTTAATCTGTATAATGCCATATAGCATCCTGTTGCACTGATATTTATTCTGTATATTGTCATGCTGCATACTGCTGCATTTGACATTTAATCTTTATTTTGACATACAGCATACTGTTGCATTGATATTTATTTTGTACAGTATATTACCATACTGCATACTGTTGCACTGATATTTAGTCTGTATATTGCCATACTGCATACTGTTGCACTGATATTTATTCTGTATATTGTCACACTACATGCTGTTGCACTGATATTTCTTCTGTATATTGCCATACTGCAAACTGTTGCACTAATTCTTCTTCTGTATATTACCATACTGCATACTGTTGCACTGATATTTATTCTGTATATTGCCATACTGCAGACTGTTGCACTGATATTTAGTCTGTGTATTGTCACACTACAAACTGTTGCACTGATATTTCTTCTGTATATTGCCATACTGCATACTGTTGTGCTAATATTCATTCTGTATATTGCCATACTGCATACCGTTGTGCTGATATTTATTCTGTATATTGCCATACTGCATACTGTTGCACTGATATTTCTTCTGTATATTGCCACATATCGTACAATCGCTGCAACTGATATTCATTCTGTATATTGCCATACTGCATACCGTTGCACTGATATTTCTTTTGTATAATGCCATATTGCATACCGTTGCACTGATATTCATTCTGTATATTGCCATACTGCATACCGTTGAGTTGATATTTATTCTGAATATTACCATACTGCATACCGTTGCATTGATATTTATTCTGTATATTGCCATACTGCATACTGTTGCATTGATATTCAGTCAGTATATTGTCACACTACATACTGTTGCACTGATATTTTCTGTATATTTCCATACTACAAACTGTTGCATTTGACATTTAATCTTTATTTTGACATACAGCATACTCTTGCATTGATATTTAATCTGTATATTGCCATACTGCATACTGTTGCACTGATATTTATTCTGCATATTGTCATACTACATGCTGTTGCATTAATATTTATTCTGCATATTGTCATACTACATGCTGTTGCACTGATATTTATTCTGTATATTGTCCCTGGATCCCCACCCAGAAATAACTCGGGCCACTCCTTGTTAAACTTTTGTTTTTCCAATTATTTAACCAGGTTTAACCAACTTTTGGATGGTCGCTGGCATTATTTATTTATAAAAGGCACAGTTATATTTGTACTTTACATCCCAGTTTAATGTCTAACAATCCATATTTACATCTTGGACATAACTGTCCCAAATCTCTTCTAGGACATTATAGTCCCATCTTCCCTCGCGTGTGGTTCTTCTTGTTGCTCTCTTCCTCTTTTGCCACTGCTTCTCGGGGTCCAGACACTGTGATCCTGCCTCCTTTCCATTACCATAACTGGGTACCACACTTACCCAGACCACTCCCCCCCAACTAGGTGTGGACATGGCTGATCCACTTCCTAGTTCTATATCCCTCCCCCTTCCCCATTCTCCCACACCTGGGTTCTTTTTGTCCCAGCCCATGGAACCTACCCCTCCCCTTTACTTCCCCTTTTCCTTCATGCTCCCACTCCTTTCCCCCCAAACCATTCTCCCTTGCCTCAAAAGTCCACCAGTGGGGCTCCACCTAGCCCCCTGGACCTCGGCCACCCATCCGCAGCCCCCACCTGGCCCGTGCCAGGCCCTGTTAGAGGCACCTCATCTGCACCTCTGCCTTATCAGTGCCATTCCTCATTGTACTCCTCTTTCTTGCTGTGGGTGGGTGGGATAATTACAGCAGGAAAGAGGGCTAAATGAGCCTTACATGCCCTTAAATAGCCCTAAAGGACCCCTAATCAGGAACCCTACGGCCCCTCCCCTTGACCAATAGCCAGCGAGCCCCTGGCCTTGTTATATGACCCCTCTCTGAGGTCATCACCCCTTCCCTTGCCACTACAGACCCACCTTCTACTATTCCTTTCTGGCTGTTTCCCAGGACAACCTGGCCTGCCTTTTAAGGACAAGCCTCATTGTCCCTGGATCCCCACCCAGAAATAACTCAGGCCACTCCTTGTTAAACTTTTGGATGCTCGCTGGCAATATTTATTTACAAAAAACACGGTTATATTCATACTTTACATCCCAGTTTAATGTCTAACAATCCATATTTACATCTTGGACGTACCAATCCCATATCTCTTCTAGGATATAACAGCCCCATATTCGCTCTTATGTGGTTCTTCTTCTTGCTCTCTTCCTCTTTTGCCACTGCTTCCTGGGATCCAGACACTGAGATCCAGCCCCCCTTTCCATCGTTTACCCTTTCACAGTGACATTTCACCAACGAGATCCCCCACAGCGACTACAGTGCCTAGCCTCGGTGGGAGACCTGCTGGAACACAGCACTGCCTGTCAGGGGTCCTACACCTCCACCAACCAGCTCCTACTGGAGTTGAGAATCTTTAAGTGGGGAGTGCGGGGGTGAAGCCCCCAAAGAAAACAAAGAAATCAATAACGAACCGGCAGCCGACTGCAGAATGCGGTCGACCTGCCGGTGTCACTGACAGGGCGTTTGACAGAATTTCTGTCATACTCCTGTCATGGATCCCCTTTCCATCACCATACCCAGGTACCACACTTACCCAGATCCCCCCACACTAGGTGTGAACATGGCTGACCCACCCCGTAGCTCTATATCCCTCCTCCTCCCCCATTACTACCATGCCTAGGTTATTTTTGTCCACAGCCCATGGAATCTACCCTCTCCCCCTCTCCCTGCCCCCTTTTCCTTCATGCTCCCACCCCTTCCACTGACCCATCTCCAGCTTTGATGGACGATGTGGTTCCCCTTCGGCTACCCCTCAGACCTTTTTTGTTACTCTCCCCCACTAAATCCCCAAAAGGGTGAAGGAACAGGCCCATGCCAAACTTGATCAGATGGACCCTGTCCCCTTGGTACACTGCCTCCTGATCACATGAGACATCCCTATGCTGAATGTGGACCCCTCATCTCAATCTCTGCCCTGGCTACCTTCCTGTTCAATCACTTGAACGCCACCTCTGTCTCTTTTGGCCCCTTTACTCCCCTCCATACCCTCCTGGAGGTGATCTCTGACCTACCGATGACCACCCTGGGCCACCAGCTCTTCATCTTCTCAAAATCTGCAATAATGTCCTTCATCAGGGACCCCCAAGGCCATGTCCCGAAGTCATTGCCCCCACGTGCACTATAACACAGTCTGGTTGGCACCAATGAACCCGCAATTCTCTCAGCAGGGGGGATCAACAGCAACCACCTCATGACTCTCAGGCCCCTCTATTACACTCTGGTGTGCTCCGCTCCCTGGCACAGCTGCGTCCGTATCCTTGTGGTAGCGGCAAATCTCTCTGCTCAGTATATGAATGAGTGCCCCATGATCCACAATTGCTGCTTGGAACCTGCTGTGGGGAGAGAAAGGGACACCTGTTAGCCATTGTCAACACCTTACATATCTCTTGTAACAGTTCGACTTCCATCTCCCTACACGCTTGACCTCGGTTTCCCCTGCCCCAGCAGCAGCTACTTCCATTGCCACTCCAATCTGGAAGGAATGCAGGGCAAACTCAGTGGGGTTCTCACCTGCAGATGCCACTGCCTTCTTCAGCACTGCCCCCACCTGGTACCCCATCACTGGGGATCTGTCCCCATGCACGAACCAGGCTCCACTCATTTGCCCCCGCATCCTACCACACTTAGTCATGGCCTGGACTGCACATGCCCCCCATCTGTTTGCCTGCGCATCTCCACGTTGGTGCCCCTGCCCTGCTGGTCCATCTTGGACCTTGGGAGTTGGATGACCACTCTGTCCACCTTCACCCACACACTGTGCTTTTGCAAGCCAGCCACGGCTGCCCCTTTCAGGGGTGCCACCATTTCACCAACCCGAAATGCACCTCTTGCCATGACAGCAAATATGGCCTGGAACAAACAGTCCTCCTTTGCGGAATGACAGACCTGGTCCAGTGCCCCATCACCCTCACAAGTAGAAGGCCCCGGAAGGGTCTCCTCCTATCCTGCTCTGCCCTGTTTCCTCTGCCATCCCATGACCATCCACTTGATGACCCGACTGCCCGCTACTTCCAACCACCCCCAGTCCTGGCAAGTCCAGTTGATCCCTGCCAGCTGCACTGCCATGGTGGTGTGGGACAATTCTTCCTCCCATTTCTCTACCACATACCCCATGACTTGTTCCTCCCGCACTGGCTCCCTCGTCCCCCAACCCATCCTGGCTTGAAATGTCTGGAAGCTCTCCCATGCTCCTTCATAGGCTTTCAAGGTGTTGTCCACCCACGAATTTCTATACAATGCTCTGACTTTTCTCTTTCAATCTCCCACATCCAAGCTGGGTCCCTGGACCAGGTAGGTGTGGTCTGCAGAGCCAACTCCCAGAACTGTTCTATCTGCAAATGACAAAGACAGTCAGCCACCTCATTCCGTGTCCCCTCAATGCATTGTGCCTTGAAGGACAGGTTCAAGCACAACCCCAACAACGCCAAACTCCTCAGTACCCGGCACACCGATTCTGTATGGCCACTCTGCCTGTTGATTACCTCCACTACCTCTTTGTTATCACACCAGAAGGAGATCCGCTGCCCTGCCATTCATTCTCCCGAAATTTCTAGAGCCACCCATATGGGGAAAATTTCAAGAAATGTGATATCCTTGGTCCACCCCCATTTTCTTCATTGGCCTGGCCATGCCTCCGAGACCCATTCCTCTTGATAACAGACACCCAACCCAAGACCGCCAGCCACATCTGTATATAGTTCGAGGTCTGAATTATGGGCCCACTCCTCCTGCTAGAACGTCACCCCATGTATGATTCTAGGAAAGTCCCCCACACTTGGAGGTCCTCCAATACCCCTTTATTGATGTCCACCCAGTGATGGGGTTGCTTGGTCCTGCCTGTGAGCCTCCCCAACCACCTTGTAAAGTCCCTACCTGGGCTTATGGCCTTGCAGGCAAGATTAAGCTGCCCCGACAGCTGTTGTACCTGCACCAGTGGCACCCTCCTCCTCCTCCTCCCCTCGGCTAGTGCCGGGAGCCCCCTTAAATATGACACCTTGTCCCCTGACAGGTGGAAACACTCCTGTTCAGTATCTACCTTGATTCCCAGGAACTCCAGCTTGCGGGCTGAGCTCTCCATCTTACCTGCTGCCAGAGGGATCCCTATAACCCTGCACATGTCCTGGAAGTTCTTTAACATCTCCTGATCTTCCTTCTGGCTGTCTCCTATCAAAAGGAAATCATCTAAATAGTGGACCACCCTCCTGTGCTGATATCAGGACCCAAACACCCACTTGCACCCACAAACTGAATGCCTCAAATGTTAAGCATGCCATGGAGCACCTCATGGTCATAGCCTTGTCAAAATACAGACCACCCTCGAATTGGAAACCTAGCAGGTTCCAGTCCTCTGGGTGGACTGGTAACAGCTCAGAATGTGGACTCGATGTCCGTCTTGCCAGCCAGGCCCCTCGGCCACCCATATCAATTCCATTACCTGATCCAGAGATGCGAAGAGACCATGCTCAGCTCCTCCAGGATCCTGTGTTCCCCGGCCCCCTGGATATGACAGGTGATGTATGAGCTGGAACTCCCCCGCTTGCTTCTTAGGTACCACCCTCAGGGGTGACACCCTGAACTGCCTGCAGGGGGCTCATCCAGTGGCCTCTCCACCTTCCCCGCCCTGACTTCTTTCCCAATTTTGCTCCGGGCTATGTCTTCTTTCCCTTTCACCGAGCCCAGGTTCTTCACCCGCATACTTACCTGTGCCCCCCAAACCCCAATGGAAAGCCCTCTTTGAACCCTGTCCTCAGCAGGTCTGCATCTCTCTCTTATCAGGGTACCCCTCCATCTAGGCCTCCACTACACACAGCTTGATTGGGGTGCAGGTGAGGGTAGCCCACCACCCGCCGTCTGCTCCTGTCTTAGCTCCAACCATAGCCGGAGGCGCATCCCCTGCTGGGACCCCACCATCTTCTTCCACCCCCAGCCACCATGAAAGGGCTGCTCCTGTAGCTGTCCACTGGCCTGCCCCTTTGTCACCACCTTGCCTGAATGCCATCGCCAGGTGCAATCCCCTGCACCATGAGCAGGCATGCCAAAACTTGCAACTAGGCCATGAGCACGAAGTCTCTGTTAAAGGCCCAACATGCCTTGGTACCTCGGGCTGGAGTTATGCTTACCTGCCTGACACGTGCCCACCCTCATTGACCCTGAAAGCATCCTTACCCACAACTCAGCATGGGTAAAATCCTCTCTCAGGTCACCTTTCACCCATTCCTCCAGAATGCCTCGCCATATTTGAGCCACCTAAAACCTAGCTTAGCCAGATCGGCATCCCTGATAATTGCCATGTATGTCAGTAGCAGGATCACCAGGTCCAGCTGCTTCTCTAAAACCAGTGCGCTAAACATTATGAAACCCACTTGCTAGGTATCTGTGCTCTTCCCCTTAAACCTGGCTTCCTCTGCCTTGTGCCTTACCACTGCCAACACCACCGCCATCTCTGACTTGCCGACCGACTCCTTTTGTTCATATTTTTTTTGGCAGTCTCTTCATCTACCAAACTAAAGATATCCACATACTTCCCCTTTCATATCTTTTGTTTTATCGAGGTCAGGACATGGTCCTCCCAGGTGAAACTGGGTGGCCCCTCATACAGCTTCTGTGCACCATCTATGGTGCCTGTACCCTCTTTCCCTGGCTTGCCTCCATCCTTAATGGCTTTTAATGCCCACTCTAACTTTGAAACCCCATCCTCCCCATATCCCTGAACAATCCTTCGATATACTCTTTCATATCTGCCTCATATTCATATCCACATTATCCTTACCCCCATCCAGAAGCAGCCCTGTCGGGCCTGAGGTGGGCTTGATGCTTACCCCAGGCTCCACAGGTGGGCAGGGCCCTGCCCGCTTCAGTCTCTTGTTCTCCCTCTTGGTGCCTGGCCTCTCATCTCACTCTTTCCTTTTCTTCTGGGCCTCCTCCTCCTCCTCCTCCACCTCCACGTCTCTCTTCTTTGTGGTCTCCACCAACTCTATCATCTGCACCATTAGCTTCGCTGCCTCCGCCAACATGGTCGTGTTTGACACTGGGGCTGTCTTGGGAGCCATTACGTCCAGTGAACCTGGGCTGCATGACAAAATCACATGATTAAACCACCATTCCTACCACCCCTCTCTTATTTCATAGCCCCCTGGTCATGGCTGCCTGTCTGCCTCCACCAACCTTGCAGCACTGGGCCCCAGAGCTCTCTTGGGCCATCTCTCTGCTGCGGGACTAGCCTGCATAACAGGCACAACCTGAGCACCTCGAACAATGCAGCCCAAGTGAGGTTCCAATGCCATTTCCTTGAGCCCTCCTCTTGCTGAGCACTGCAGAGGGTCCCCATCTCAGCCTACCCCCCCATGCTGTGGCAGACTCTCCATGTCAGTGGCCCATTTCCTTCAGCACCCCAGAACTGCTGCCCCCACCCATGTCATCCCTACCTGGCTCTGGGCTCCATTATGGGCCTATCTGTCTTGGGGCCCCCTGGTTGCCTCCCGGCCCCTCTGCTGCCCTGTAGGCAGTCATTGTACCACTGCCTGCCCTTCCCCTTTAGACACGCAGTGCACTCTCCATTCCAGCCTGTTGGCCCCCAACTCTACATCGGGCCAGGCAAGCCCCCACCCCTGTGTCCCCAACTCCCTAGATGCCCCGGACAGTCTTCCATGTCCAAAAAGAAAGGAAGGCCTCATGCCCCTGCCTAGGCCTCTCCAGCCTCTAGCAGTATCATCTGGCCCCCTGCCCCTCATCACAGTAATGCCACAGTTCATCACATTGACTCCCTCCTGGAAAACAAAACGGCTTTTCAATTATGCGGCATTCCACGGAATGGACTATGCAGCACGCTCCTCCCTTTTCAAACCCTGGGCTTCTTCCACCCTGTTGCCCTCTGCCCAGAGCCCCAAGGCAGGGGGAGCCACCAGCATCTGAGACCCTGCCTACCTCTAGCCTGCTGCCATGTCAACACCAAACCCCCAGTCAGTCCCAATTGAAACAAAATTAGGGGGGCCTCAGCCCCCCACCTCCAGGCCACCCCTTTAGAGCTGCCTCATGGCCAAAATAGTGACCACACCATGCTGCTGCTCCTCGGTGGCCCCAACCTGCCTCCCAACTTCCTGGGTTCCTTGTCCACTTTGAGCCCGTCCCGCAGGATATGCAGCCTGTGGACTCCCTTCCCAAGGCCTTGAAGGCCCCACCTGTGGCTGGCTCACCAGCTGCACCACACAAACATCACCAGGCCTATTGACCAACCTGCCCATTCCCCTATTATCCCTCGCATGCCATGTTGCATTGCCCATGCAGCTCTGCCCACCAGGTCCCAATCCACATAAAATGGCCGATTCTTGGCCACGCTGCTCCCCTGTGCCATCAGGCCTTGGGCTAATCATGCCACACCATCGCTCCTACACCATGTGGCCTTGCGACCCACGCCTTGCTGTTAAAAACAAAAAGACCCCTAGGCCACCATGCTGGCCATCCTCCACCACGTGGTGCTGTGACCCGCACCCTGTTCTCCATGCCCATTAAACCAAGACGGCCCTTAGCCTGTAGCCAGCCTCCATCTTCCACTCCCTTTTCCTTCTTGTTGGCCATCCAACTCAAAGGACTGCATCTGACAAAATGTGCCACATGGTGCCACCACTCACTGCCTTGTTCTCACTTCCCCTGCTAGTGATAACATTCTATGATGCAGCAGCCCTTCCAGCCTGGTCTCAAAACCCCATCTCTATAGCCATGTGGCCTGCCCTTCCCTCAGCGCACACGGCAATGCTACTGCTCACGACCCTGCTTCCAGCAAACTGCTGTACTCTTCTCCCTATCTTTCTGATTTAAAACTTAAAAAAAAAATTAAAAATTATTTTTTAAAGACACAAGGCTTCAGGATCCCTTCACAAACATCAACTTCCTTCATGCTCTACAACCAGTAAAGCCATGCCAAATACCCTAATATCACTGTAATTCAGCTATCCAGCCTGGCTATAATGCTACACCTGCTAGTAACTGTGGAAAACTCTTCACTATAAAACTGCAAATACATCCAGATAGCTTCTTTTGTACACTTCAGTTACTTCAGCAGTGCATCAAACCACAACAAGCAACTATCCATTTGAGATAAACCAAAACACCTCTTGTCTGTTGCCTTACCAAGAAAGATCCAGACCTTCAGTGCCTTACCTTAGATAGCCAACGATGTGCTGTAATCAAAACTGTGAAAATTACAGCAAGAAAAAGGGCTAAATGAGCCTTACATGCCCTTAAATAGCCCCTAAGAACACCTACTGGCCCCTCTCTTTGGCCAATAGCCAGCAAGCCCCTTGCCTGGTCGTATGACCCCCCTCTGAGGTCATCGCCCCTCTCCTTGCCACTACAGGCCCCACCCCTTACACTATTCCTTTCTGACTGTTTCCCAGGACAACCTGGTCTGCCTTTTAAGGTCAAGCCTCATTGTCATACTACATACTGTTGCACTGATACTTAATCCCTATATTGTCATACATTATACTGTTTTCCCTATTATTTAATTGGTAAATTGCCATACTGCATACTGTTGCACTGATATTTATTCTGTATATTGCAGCACTGTATACTATTGCACTGATATTTAATCTGTATATTGCCATACTGCATACTGCTGTATTGATATTTATTCTGTATCTTGCCATAGTGCGTATTGTTGCAGTTATTTATTCTGTATATTGCTATACTCCATACAGTTTCATTGATATTTGTTCTATATATAGCCATACTATATACTGTTGCACCGATATGTAATCCATATATTGCCATACTGCATACTGTTGCATTGATATTTATTCTGTATATTGCCATACTGCATACTGTTGCCCTGATATTTGTTCTGTACATTGCCATACTGCATACTGTTGCACTGATATTTATTCTGCACATTACCATACAGCATACTGTTGCACTGGTATTTAATCAGTGTATTGCCATGATGCATACTGTTGCATTGATAATTAGTCTGTATATTGTCATACCGCATACTGTTACATTGATACTGTATTTATTCTATATATTTCCATACTGCAGATTGTTGCACTAATATTTATTTTGTACATTGCCATACAGCATTCTGTTGCACTGATATTTAAGCTGTATATTGTCATACTGCTGCTTTGATATTTAATCTGTATATTACCATACAGCATACTGTTACACTGATATTTTGTCTGTATATTGCCATATAGCATACTGTTGCACAGATATTTATTCTGTATATTGCCATACTGCACACTGTTGCACTGATATTTAATTGGTATATTGCCATAGTGCATACTGTTGCATTGATATTTAATTTGTCTATTGCCATTCTGTATACTGTTGCACTGATATTTATTCTGGATATTACCATACAGCATACTGTTGCACTGATATTTAATCTGAATATTGTCATACTGCTGCTTTGATATTTAATCTGTATACTGCCATACAGCATACTGTTGCACTGGTATTTATTCTGTATATTACCATACAGCATACTGTTGCACTGATATTTAATTGAGTGTCAAGTTCTATGCTTCTAGCCCTTGATGCATCATGTCAGTGTCAGTTTCTTTAGAGAAAAGAAGGATCCAGAGGAGGAAGATGGCAACTGTCATTTCTACTGCTGAGGAGTAGCAGGGGATGCAGGATTTGTTGAAGGCTCATTTTTGTATTATTTATTTATTTTATTTATTAGAGTCTAGGATTACAGTTACCTTTGAGCCAAGGTTCTTTTACAAAGGTTCCATGGCAGGATGAAAACAAACAAGCAGGACATTAATTATTACAGGATAACAAGCTACAGTTGTTTATCATCACATGAGTACATACAGATTGGGTGGTACTAGGGGCATGCACAGGACAGGGATAACATTGATAACGAGAACTTGGTGAGACACGAGAAGAAGAAGATGCTGCCAGAGGCAATTGTCAAAACACACAGGAAGTGCAAGTAAGAGGAGGAGGAGGGGGGGGGAAGGTAGAGGGGAAAGTAGGGGGGAGGATGAGAAGGGACAAGTGCCAAAAGGGAACAGTAGGTTAGAGAAGACAGTTGTATGTACTAGAGGCAGAGAGAAATAGGCAGAGGTTAGATGTGAATGGGCCTAGCTTAAGTAGGGAGGAGATGTTCCTGGTGAGACCATTTAGCCAGCTGGGAGCTCTGTAGGCAAAGGATCTTTGTCCTTGTGAGGTCTGGCATCTCGGGATATGCAGTAATCAAGCTTCAGATCCCATGGTGGTGTGGGAATCTGTGCAGATTGTAGCAGAGCTTGAACTGCAGGGAGGGCAAAGCCCATCAATGTTTTTTTAGCCATTATGCATGTTAGATACTTGATGCGGCTTGAGAGTTGAAGCCACCCAGTTTGTGCATATAGGTCACACATATGGGTGAGACGATGGGATCCAATGATGAGTTGGCAGGCTTTGTTCAAAGCCATAGATATGTGCCTGAGGGCAATGGAGGAAGTGGAACCATAGATGATGAGGCCATAGTCAATAGTTGAGTTCACCGAGCTCTGGACTGCGATCCTTAAGGCTTCTGGAATTAGGCATTGCCTAGGCCTGTAAAGCAGGCCAATATGTGTGCTAGTCATTTTGGCAAAATTGTCAATGTGAGCCCCATAGTATAGACTACTGTCAAGAGTTATTCCAAGGTATTTGAAGATTTGCACTTGTTCTAAGATTGCACCTATGCAGTTTGCAATAGTGAGGGGGTGGTCCCGGTGCTTGTTTTGCTAGCTGCAGAAAAGCATGGACTTTGTTTTTTTATAGTTGAGGACAAGTTCGTTTTTACTGAACCAGTTTTCAACTGAGGAGAAGCCATACTGTAGTTTGCATTGCAGAAGGTGAGAATCCTTGTGGATGGAGTTGATGACAGCATTGTCGGCGTATAGGAGGAGTTGCTCCAGACAGGATTGTGAAAGACAATTCAGGAAGATGCTGAAGAGAAGAGACCCAAGGATGGACCGTTGTGGAACTCCAGAGTGCACTGGCCTGGCATCAAAAAGAACATTAGCTATTTTCACTCTTTGTGAGTGGTTTTCCAGGTAGCTCTTAAACCAGGATGTAGATTCAGGGAACAGTCCGGTATTTAGCAGCTGAGAGAGTAGTAGATGATGATGGACGGTATCGAATGCCTTCGTCAGGTCAATGAAGACCAATGATATACCACCATTATCTAGTTCAACAGACCTTACCAGTTTATCTTGTGTCACATATTCCAGGTGGTGTTTGTCTCTCTGTACTTTTCTTTGTTTGCAGGTAGATTGAGTACTTAAACCCATGTGCTGGCAGCCCTGGTGGTAAATGGTGGTGAGTTGGGTGATGGAATGAAGAAGGCTGTTTGGAAAGGTTTGGCATTTTTGAGAGACTCCAAGACAAACTATGGATTAAACAGGACATCAGAGAATGAAGAATGGAGAAGGGAGCTGCTGTGTTTTCAACTTATACCATGGTCGAAAGTATTACAGCATTGGATCCTGCTTCACTATTTTAATTTGTTCAGTCTGCTATAACAAATAAGACACAAGAACAAATTTGTGACCTTCTTTGTATCTCTCTTTATCTTTCTTGCTGACTGCTTCTTATTGATACGTGTTTATTTGAGCCTTTCAAAAACCTGGGTTTTTCACTTTCCCTGAAGTACATTCCATATTTTTTATATTTCCACCTTTTTCTTTTTTTTTTTTAAATTAGTCGTGCTTTTAAAACTACAATCTACCCAAGTCATTGGGGGAGATTATTTTATAAAAATCTAAAACTGTTTCAGTTGTGTTTTGGGGTAACCAGTATTTGAAGTTGAAAATTTTTGGTTTTATTTTGCACTGTGATGATCACATGATCTATGATAAGGGAGTGTTTAAAATGCATGTGTGGCATTTAAGTCTTGAGGTCTTACAAAGTTACAGGGTGAATTGAGTCGCTTGAACTTTTTGAGCACTTTTTATCTATTTTTATAAGCTTTCCACACTGTTATGTTTTTGGTTGCAGTCTAGCTCAGTGCATAGCTCTGTACATAGTTTTGCAGTCCCCCAGAAGCCTTTTTTTATCCAGAAAAGCTTATAATTAGTCAGAGTGGCCCCATGTTTCTAGAAACTCTGTTGTGATCTAGAGAATTAAGAAACTGAAGTTAATTACATAGATACATAGATACATAGACAGTGTCAGCAGATAAGGGCCTATGGCCCACCCAGTCTCCCCATTTGAGCTTCTAAGTTCAGTTCAGTTTATGTTTTCCTAGAAGTCTGTTGCCCCTTACCCCTGACCTCCAGAATTCTTTTATGTCTATCCCATGCATTCTTAAATCCCGTGATTGTTTCAGCCCCCACCACTTCCTCTGGCAGGGTGTTCCACTTGTCCACCACCCATTCTGTGAAGAAATTCTTCCTCATGTTTCCTCTGAATCATCCTCCCTCCAACTTCATCCCATGCCCTCTAGTCCTGGAACATCTTTTTCGCTTAAAAATAGTGCATTCCTGCACCCTGTTCCTGAAGCAAATGCAGTTGGGATTGGGTCAGGATTAAGAAATAACAAGACTAAACTCCCTGAAGACCACATTTTAAGTTTGGGGAGTAAGTATATCTTTTAAACTGGGTTACCCTATGTGTGATAAGAGCCAAAGTAATTTTAGATTCTTCTCTCTCTGTTACCCCTTTTATTGTTATATGTTGTATGCCTTACTTGTAATATTTCTATCTGTATGTTCTTTTAAGTGACAAAAGGTACCTTTCTGAGAACCAGACTTGAGAAATGTTTTAACTCAGCTCGTATTTATGGAACAGTTCTGGCAGCAGTCAGTGCACTTCGATCCTGGTCATAACATTTCAAAGCTGAAGTCAAAGTAAAAACCAGATTGAAACAACTGGGGTGCTGTTTTTATCTACCTGATCCTCGTATAAAATTGGATTGGACTTTTGAATCTTCGACGACTTAAAAGGAAAAACTTATGTTGATATAAGGGGATCATTCAGGATTGAGAAGATCTGAACCAAAGTGGTAAAAGTGAAAATTATGAACTAAAAATACAAATATATAGCATATCAGTTATTACATAATTTATTAAGTTCTTAATATAGTCCAAACTTATTACAAGTATTTTTTGTTGCTTAATATAATTGGGGAAGGTATTCCTTTTAAAAGGATGGGGGTTACAACAAGAGGACAGTGTAACAGAGTGAACTTAAGCAAAGGTACTCACTAAAAAAAAACTGATGACAAAACAAGGTAAAAAAAACTAAACTCACTAAACGTATTGGAAATAAAATGAAGTTCTCGAAAAGCTTGAGCTTTAGAAAAAATCCCAAACAGGTTGATAGTGAGATGGACAATGGCAAGGAGGACTCTACTAAGGTGAAAGAAGTTAAAATGAATACATTTTTATGTACCTCTACTCTTCATTTGCTCAGTTTGGATATAGGCTCAACATGTAAGGTTAATGCTGAAGGGTTTTCCTCACCTTTAATTATACATGTGGATCCTAGTGCTGAAGACAATATGAAAAGGGCAAGCAATAGTAAGTCACCACCCCCTCAATGCATACAGGATGGTGGTATATCAGTTCAGACCCCAACAGAGTTTGAATGGGAACCCTTCCCAAAATCTGTAACCAAATTAGATTATTCACAATTTTCTATGGAAAGATCACCTTCCTTTAGAGCAGGAAGCTCTCCTAGGGAAGAAAGCCCTGTAAGGGAAAAAAGCTCCCTTAATAAAGACGCTCATGGGAAAAACATTAATCCCCCAGAGTAAGAGAGCATTTCAGACTTGGTAGCAAATTATCCAACACCATTTACACCAAGACTTATAAAGGCTCTTAAGGATCCCCACATGGGCAATGTACTATTGTTAGAACAATTATTTATACTTAGAGATGAAGTTACAATGATGAAATCAACACCGGCTCACCATGAGGCTTTGATTAGGAATTTATTTAGAGAATTGGTTACATTTGAATTAGGCCCAGAAGGGGATACTATGGTCAAGGGCCCATTAAATGATTTAAAAGGACAAGATGATTCCCTGTAACCAAAATGGGGATTCCTGGTGAAGGATAAGAAACAAGGGGGGAAATGCAAAACAAAAACAAAAAAAACATAAAGGGAAGGCTGAAAAGGAAAATATTCCATATACAGAGCAATCTCAAACTAGAATGCAGAGAAAAGCAGAGGATACAAAAGCAGTTGGACCCCCCCCACAAAAAAAAGCAAAAAGGAAGGCTTCCACAGCCAGTAGGAGCAAAGAGGGAGATGATAAGAGACAAGAAGTGTCTCCTGAAGAAATATATATTATTGGTGATTCTTAAATAGAAATTCATAGGAATGACCCAGCACAGGTAGAAACTATTATGAAAAGTAAAGACAGAAGGTGGACCATGGGCCTTTGGCTATCCAGAAATGAAGCGTTGATACAAATTTATGGGATATACCAGAGCTTAGATGAATCAAATGAGCAGCTAAAAAATCTACCCAAATTGTAGAAAAATAACTGGGAATACCAATGCCAAAAATAATTTTGTGCTTATAGGTAGAGACCCACAAATTCCAAATAGACCGGTCCAGGTCATCCTTTCTGATAAGGAAATAGCTAATTGGATCTGGAGACAAAATGATTTATTAGAACATATTGGAATGAAACTTGAACCACCATTTCCTACTGCTGCCTGTACAGGTAAAAAGACTGAGGAGTTTTCACAAGGTATATATATGCAAAAGAAGGATCTCCTTTTATGTGTTAATAGATTTATAAGAGAAAAAAAAACAGATTAAAGGAGTAAAATAATATGTGTTTACACTACATGGGGTTGAGGAACAATGTAACGAAACTGACAAGTCCCTGATGAAAATGGTCTGCTACATTTCAACAGAGGTAATGAGCATCAGATTGGGAAAATAGGGGTGTCTTGTAGACACATAGATCATGAGGGCATACCAACCAAGGCCAGATTACTTTTGCAGTCAGGGACCAGATTTTGTATTACTTGGTTTCTTCCAAGTCACATTGTCTTGACAGGTTAATTTTTTTATTATGTGACTTGCAAGATATTGAATTAGGAACAATGGGGGTGGAACCAAGGATGGAATGTCCAATGGAAGGAAAAGCAAATAAGCAGGTACAGTCTGGTAGTTGAGACTGGCCTATTATCGTGCAGAACGGCTTTGATGCCTTGAATTGTTCAGCACAGGCCTGACTCTCAAATGATAGCTGTTTATTGGAAATTAGATCTCAGGAAATTCAAAATATTGATACTGAGAGTTTTCTATCCCGGAAGATTGCTGGCTTTTTTAAAAATCTAGCTGACCCAGATTTTAAGAAGGTCCTTGCAAAAAGTATAATAATATGTTTACAAGAAACCTGGGCTGTAAAAAATTTGAATTTGGAAGGATATTCGTCTTTTTGCTCAAAGGCTAAGAAAATTACAAAATCTAGTAAAGCTGTGGGAGGGCTTGTCACTTTCATAAAGATTCAAGATAACTTAGAGGTTATATCTACTATACTCATCTCTCAGAATATTATAACCATTTTAACAAAAAGAAAAGATGAACAGGTATACATTTTTTGTTTATTTAATGAGGATTAAGAAAGACCTTTGAGTCAAGGACTCAAAAGGTTCTACGTTAGACATATAGAGTACAGAGACAACAGGATTACAACTTAAAAACATTGGTAAAGGCATTGGAGTACATAGGAGAAGAGTAAATAGGTATAACCACATGACATAACAGGAGTTTCAGTACTTTGGAACAGCCATAGTGTAGCAGATGGTTCTGCAGTAGACTGATGGTCAATGCTGGAGGTAGATTCGGAGCCTTTGGGCTAAAGAGCCTAAGAAGACAAAATTCTGTTTAAAGCAGCGATGGGGGGAAGAATCAGGGGCAGCCGCATGGGTTAGAGGTCTGAAGGTGCTCTCTTAGCTGGTGTTTAAAGGGGCCAAGCCTTCTTTCATGAGTTATATGGCTAGGGAGCCAGTTCATCCAGGAAGGGGCCTTGTAACTGAAAGTTCTTTGGAATTGAGAGGTCTGGCCATGGAGTACCGAGAACAATGCCTTACCAGAGCTATGGGGGCATATGACCACTGATGTAGGGTGCATAAGGAATGAGAGAGCAGGGGAAAGAGAGAGAGAGACCAAGTCCAATATTTTTTGCCATTAGACAGGTGTGGTACCTGATCCAGTTGTCTGGGTTTAGCCAGTCTGTGGCCCTGTAGAGGGAGCAGGTGTGGGTGTAATGATCACAGCCAAGGATGAGGCAGCAGGTTTTGTTAAGAGCAAGCTGGAGTCTACTGAGGGCAGAGGTGGACACAGCGCTGTAGACGAGAATACCATAGTCCAAGAGGGAGAGGACCAAGGAGAAGACAGTGAGCCAGAGGGCAACAGGTATGAGGCAATGTTTGTACTGACAGAGCACACCAATTCTAGAGTTAAGGGCAGTGGAGAGAAGTTGAATATGTTGATGGTAGTTGAGGGCAGGATCTAGTGTGATACCTAGGTATTTAAAGGTGTTCACCTGCTTGAGCGGGGACTGGTTGGCATCAAGAATTAGGAGGCAGAGGTTCCTAAGGGAGTTCTGAGGGAGTGAAAAAAACATGACTTTTGTCTTCTTATAATTGATAATTAAGTGTTGGGTAGAGAACCATTTTTCAGCTTCACTGAAAGAGTGTTGGAGGGCTTGGTGAAGTTTAAGGGGGTCTGGAGAGGAGACATACAGGACAGCATCATCCACATATAGGAGCAGGTTGCCAGGGCAAGCCAATGGGAGTGAGTTAAGATACAGACTAAATAACAGAGGGCCGAGAATGGAGCCTTGTGGGACACCAGAATGGACTGGAAGGCTGGTGGACAGGGTGGAGCCAATCTTGACCTGTCAAGTTCTTTCAGGCAAGTAGTCAGAAAACCAGCTTAGGGCATCACTGGAGAAACCAATGGAGGAGAGAGCGATCAGCAGTAGGGCATGGTTCAAGGTGGCAAATGCCTTAGAGAGATCCACAAAGACAGCACCTGTGATGTGGCCACTGTCTAAAGCACAGTGGATGTGCGAGGTAAACTCAAGGAGGGCTGTGGTAGTGCTATGTCCCTTATGGAAGCCATGTTGCTGTTGACATACGAGGTTATATTTCGTTAGGTGGTCAGTGAATCGATCAGAGACAATGTGCTCTAATGCTTTAGATGGAGGGGGAAGAATAGAGATAGGGCGGTACTTGTTGGTGGAGGTACAGTCCCTGCTTTTGTAGATGAGGGTAATGGAGGTGGATTTCCAGTGGGTTGGGAATTTACCCCAGCAGAGGGAGCAGTTAAGGATATGAGTGAATGGGATAAGGACTTCCTGGAGCGTGAGGTGGAATAGTCGCAAGTCAAGAGAATCACTGCTATAGTGGGAGTATCTTAGGGCTTTGACCAGGGAGGGTATGGCTTCCTCCGGGGAAATAAAGCATAGATGAAAGGGTGTATATGCCCCTCCTCGAAATACAGTTCAATACGGTCCACAAATTTGGACCTATTTGGAAAATCACCTTCTCAGCTTAATAGATAATTCCCCAAATATAGGTACTGTATTATCTAAATGGGAGATTTTAATGCTAGGTTGGGAAATTTAACATCTTCTTTTTTGAGAGGAACTTCTATCCAGTATGTGAACATTTTGAATGTGAGGACTTATGAAAATGGAGTAAGGGTTGCTGAAATGTTAAGCAATCTGGGCACTATGGTTAAAATGGCACAACAAATAGTAGTAATTCACATCACTATACATTTATAAATGAAAGAGGAGCTAGTATAATTGATTATGTGTATATATTTCCATGGCAATTTCATCAGTGTGTTGAATTTAACATTGTAAAAATGTCCTGAAAGTGATCATCATCCACTTATTCTAAAATTAGAAACATCTCCCCTAGAATGGAAATTAACATAGGAAATATTTTAAGAAGTCAGGAAATTTTAAGGAAAATAAACGTAAGTAGGAACAGTATGGTGAGTGAAATTATATAATACAATTCATAAAATTACAGATTCAATTTTACCTATACTTTATAAGCCATCTGATAATAGTCAACCAGAATCTTGGTTTGACAAGGACTGCGGAAAACATAAGAAAAGTATAGTTAAACTAACTAGGGAGGTTAAGAAATTCCATTATAATAAAGAAAATATTACACAATTAAATAAATGTAGAAAGGAGTACAATAAATTATTAATATTCAAACACATTCAGTTTTGGAAGCTTCAGTGGCAAAAAATGCACAAAACCATACAGTCAGGTAACATAAAAGATTTCTGGGTAAAGGTTGCAAAGAGAACAGTACATTATAATTCCAATATCTTAGCACATGTTTCCCCCTTGGTTTGGATAAATTATTATAAGAAATTATTTTACCAGGATATAGAAGAAACAGTGCCTCAGAAAATAACTATACAACTTACTATGGCTCAGTTGCCCCTTGATATTACACCAACAGAGATACAGTAGAAGAGGCAAACAAAATGACCAAACCTAATAAGGCACCTGGACCTGATAGGATTCCCTCGTATCTTTATAAAATATAATTAGATTGGTGGTGTCACTTGCTTGCTATGTTGTTTAATAAAATAGTCCAGGAAAATTACATTCTGCAATCATGGAAAAATAATATAATAATCACTAGATTAAAGAAAGGTAAACCTAACTGCCCTGAAAATTACAGGCCTCTAAGCCTGCTGGTTAGCCTCGGCAACATTTTTGCCAGGGTATTACTTGCCAGATTGAATACCTGGGTTGTGCAGAATAATATCATAAATTCCTAGCAGGATTTAGATTTAAGTACTCTACGATAGACCAATGCTTTATCATAAATCACATTATAGAGAAATATTATAAAAAAAATGTCTGTTTCTATGTGTTTTGTTGCCTTTCAGGGTGCCTTCCTTAATAATGATACAATAATAATGTGGAATAAACTATATAACATAAATATGAATTAGATCATTTTACGCTTAATAATAAATCTTTATTCGTCAAACAATACAGCAGTAAGGTATGATCAAATGGGGAACCTTAAAGACCCGTTTATTGTGTCAAGCAAGGGTGTATTCTTGTACCCCTACTGTGTAATTTACATCTAAATGATCTACCAAATGTTTTTCCACAATATTGAGTCATAGTCCGTCTGTAGGAGGTCAAACAGTTCCAGTACTTATTTACACAGATGACCTGGTCCTGTTATCAGTGCCACCAACTGGCCTAGGGAAACAATTAAAAACCTTGCAAAATGATTGCATACCAAATAAGTTAACAACTAACACTATACAAACTCAAATAATGATTATTGGTAAAAGGAAATCCAAGTATGTATGGAACATAAATGGAACATCTTTGCAACAGGTCACTAGTTATAAATATCTTGGCCTATACATATCTTCAGATGGGAAAACTAAAAAAGACATATCACGTATACCTTGAAAAAACTGCAACAAGCTAAAGGAGCATTATTAAGATTTGATTCCATGTTTGGAGAAAATTCAATACAAGCTATTCTGAGGACCACTGAAATGAAGATGAATCCTATTGCCTTATATGCATTGAAATATAGAATTTGATGTCAGATAAGGAGCGCTTGGCCTACTTAATCTGCCCATTTTCCTACCTAATAGATAAGCTGCAGATCCTAGTTAATCAACAGCTTACTTCCTCCTACCCCCCACTAGGACTGCCTTATGTCTGTCCCATGCATTCTTGAATTCCCTCACTGTTCTTGACTCCACGACCTCCTCAGGGAGGCTGGTCCATGCATCCACAACCCTCTCTGTAAAAAAATACATCCTCACATTACCTCTGAGCCATCCCCCCCTCTATCTTCAAATTGTGCTTCCTTGTTCTTACACATCTCTTTTTCTGAAAGATGCTACCCTCTTGGACTTTGATGATTCCCTTGAGGTGCTTGAACGTTTCTATCATGTCCTCTCTCTCCCTTCTTTCCTCAAGGGTATACATATTAAGCTCCTTTAGTCTTTCTTCATATGTCTTCTGGTGTAGACCCTGCACCATTTTGGTTGCCCTCCTCTGGACAGCCTCCGCTATGTCTATGTCTTTGCGGAGATGTGGTCTCCAAAACTGCACACAGTACTCCAGATAGGGTCTTACCAACTGTATGTACAGAGGGATAACAACTTCCTGTTTTCTACTACTGATGCCTCTCTCTATGCATCCCAGTATCCCCCCCCAGCCTTCCTTACTTCCTTCTCACGTTGCTTGCCACCTTTAGGTTATTTGATATAATTACCCCCCAGGTCCCTTTCCATTTTTACTGTCATCAGCATCTCACCCCCAGTTGTGTACTCTTCCCTGGGTTTTATTTCCAGGTGTATTACCTATGCACTTCTTTGCATTGAATCTGAGCTGCCATACATTTGGCCATTCCTCCAACCTTGCCAAGTCCCTTCTCATCCTTTCCACTCCATCTTGCATATCAATCCTGTTGCAGATCTTCATGTCGTCTGCAAAGAGACATACTTTTCCTTCCAGTTCCTCTGTGATGTCACTTACAAAGACATTAAAAAAGACTGGTCCTAGTACTGAACCCTGCTGTACCTCCTCTAGTAACCCTCCTTTCTTCACTGTGGACTCTGTTTACTACTACCCTTTGCATCCTGTTGTCTAGCCAATTTTTTAACCAGGTTACCACCTTGGGACCCACTCCAAGGCTGTATAACTTGTGTATTAATCTTTTGTGTGGGACTGTATCAAATGCCTTGCTAAAATCTAGGTAGGCCATGTCCACAGCCCCTCCCTGGTCTGCTACTTTGGTCACCCAGTCAAAGAAATATATTAGATCCATTTGACATGATTTTCCAATCATGAATCCATGCTGCCTTGGGTCCTGTGCCCCACTGGCATCTAGGTACTCAACAATTCTTTCCTTTATAAGTGATTCCATCATTTTCCCTACCACTGAGGTCAAACTAATTGTTCTATAGTTGCCTGCCTCTGTTCTGCTCCCACTTTTGTGAAGAGGAATCACATCCACCCTCCTCCAGTCCTCAGGTACCACCCCATCCTCTCATGATTTGTTAAAGAGAGTAGTCAGCAGTGCCACTAGTTCTACCCTTAGTTCTTTTAGAATTCTTGGGTGAATCCCATCAGGCCCCATTGCTTTGTCCACATTCAATTTTATTAGTTCTTTCAAAACCCTTTCTTCTGTAAATGGACTTTTATCGACCCCCATCTTCAGAGTGTTTCTCTTGTTTGGTTTAGTTACCTCCCCCTCCTCTTCCTTTGTGAATACTGAGCAGAAATATTTGTTCAGTATCCCTGCTTTTTCACTATCACCCTCTGCCCACATTCCCTCCCCTTTATTAAGCCTCAGTATCCCTCCTTTGGTCTTTATTCACTCCCTAATGTACCTATAAAAGGGCTTATCCCCCTTCTTAACAGAGTTGGCTATCCTTTCCTCAGTTTGGGCCTTTGCTATTCTGACTGCCTTCCCTGCCTCTTTCTGCTTTGACTGATAAAGTTGTCTGTCCTGCTTCTTCTGTGTTTCCTTATATTTCTTGAATGCTATCCTTTTCTCCTTAACCTTCCTTGCAGTTGAAATCTGGACTGACAAAAACATAAGGGAAACTTAAAAACCTTTTTATGATTTATACAGATCTATTTTGTGTCTCCCTAAGTCATCACCAATAGAAATTGCTCAGGCAGAATTGGGTCAAGTTCAATTGGAACATCTTGCTCTAATAACTAAGATATTTTATTGGATTGGGATTACAAATATGCAGAAAGACAGACTCGTTACAAAGTGTTTGGAAGAAAAAATATTTGGTTGGAGAGGGGCTTCTCATCTTATTGGTTAAAATCTCTTCTAGAAACCTTACAGAAAATAGGCTTGGATCATTTATGCAATGATTACAAATGGGAGATATCTATCTTGCATTCATATATTTAAGTAATAAAAGCTAGAACAAAACAGGACTCTTTGAGCAAGATATAATAAGAATAAGAGCATTAAAATTACACAATTGGATTTCTTAAAATAAAATTAATCATATACTGGAGCCCTGTTTATTACACCTCATGGATAAACGAGACAGAATTTTATTTCTGAAGTTCAGACTGGAAATGTCCCATACTAAATTTCTGAAATATATATACTCCTAAGACAAACCACAGTTCAAGGAGTTATACTGTGACTGTGGTAGCAATGAATTAGAAACATTAACACATGTCTTGTTAAATATCAAGAAAAATGTAGAGTCTTTTTGGACCAATATTTCCTAATAGATATTATAACCAAAGACAAGATTTTGAGAATATTGATGAACTCCCCAGTGGAATTCATCACTAGAGATATAATAAATTTCATGAAATGGATTTACAAGAAAATGCTAACAGTAAGAATTGTTTAAACATCTGCATGATACAGTGAATTAAAATTATGTAAAAGTTCAATTCCACTAAAACAGAAAAATGATTGATTGTAACTCCTCTCTTTTCCGCACATTGTGTATGTTTTAATCTAATGTTCTGTTTTAAATTCTTATGTCTGGTGTGATTTTAAAATGTTGAAATGACTGAAAAGTCAATCAAATAAAGGAATATTGAATTGGATTGATATACAATCTGTGTATTGCCATACTGCACACTGCTGCATTGATATTTGATCTTTATATTGCCATATCTGTATACTGACATACTGCATACTGTTGCCTTGATATTTAATCTGTATATTGCCATACTGCATACTGTTGCTTTGATATTTCTTCTGTAAATTACCACACAGCATACTGTTGCACTGCTATTTAATCTGTATATGGTCATACTGCATATTGTTGCATTGATAGTCAATCTGTATATGGACATATCTGTATATTGCCATAGTGCATACTGTTGCATTGATAGTTAATCTGTATATGGCCATATCTGTATATTGCCGTACTGTATATTGTTGCACTGATATTTATTCTGTATATTGTCATACAGCATACTGTTGCACTGATATTTAATCTGTATATTGTCATACAGAATACTATTGCACTAATATTTATTCTGTATATTGTCCTACTGCATACTGTTGCACTGATATTTATTATGTATATTGTCATACTGCATACTGTTGCACTGATATTTATTCTGTATATTGCCATACTGCATACTGTTGCATTGATAGTTAATCTGTATATGGCCATATCTGTATATTGCCAACTGCATACTGTTGCACTGATATTGATTCTGTATATTGTCATACAGCATACTGTTGCACTGATATTTAATCTGTATATTGTCATACAGAATACTGTTGCACTAATATTTATTATGTATATTGTCATACTGCATACTGTTGCACTGATATTTATTATGTATATTGCCATACTGCATCCTGTTGCACTGATATTTATTCTGTATATTGTCGTACATCATACTGTTGCACTGATATTTATTTTGCACATTGGCGTATTGCCTACTGTTGCATATGATATTTAATCTTTATATTGCCGTAGTGCATACTGTTGAACTGATAGTTAATCTG
The DNA here is from genome assembly GCA_016271365.2 of Neoceratodus forsteri. Taxonomy (NCBI): domain Eukaryota; kingdom Metazoa; phylum Chordata; order Ceratodontiformes; family Ceratodontidae; genus Neoceratodus; species Neoceratodus forsteri. The sequence goes on from JADMNL010000027.1 coordinate 49,793,076, forward strand.
TATATTGTCATACAGCAAACTGTTGCACTCATAATTATTACGTATATTGTCATACTGCAGACTGCTACACTGATGTTTATTCTGTATATTGCCATATACTGTTGCATTGATATTTAATCTGTATATTGCCATACAGCATACTGTTGCACTGATATTTATTCTGTATATTGTGATACTGCATACTTTTGCACTGACACTTATTCTGCATATTGTGACACTGCATATTATCACATTGCTATTTATCCTGTATATTGCCATACTGCATACCATTGCACTGATATTTATTCTGTATATTGCCATACTGCAGACTGCTGCTCTGATATTTAATCTGTATATTGCAATACTGCATACTGTTGCATTGATATTTATTCTGTATATTGCGATATTGCAAACTGTTGCACTGATATTTATTCTGTATATTGTGATACTGCATACTGTTGTCCTGGTATTTGTTCTGTATATTGTCATACTGTATACTGTGGCACTAATATTTATTCTGTATATTGCCTTTCTGTCAACTGTTGCATTTTATATTTAATCTTTATTTTGCCATAGTGCATACTGTTGCACAGGTATTTAAATGTGTATATTGGCATACCTGTGTATTGCCATACTGCAAACTGTTGCACTGATGTTTAATCTGTATATTGCCATATTGCCAACTGTTGCATTTGATATTTAATCTTTATTTTACCATTTCACATACTGTTATTTAATGTGTATATTGCCATACTGCATACTGTTGCTCTGATATTTATTCTGTATGTTGTCATACTACATACTGTTGCACTGATATTTATTCTATATATTGCCATACTGCACACTGTTGCACAGATATTTATTCTGTATAATGCCATACTGCACACTGTTGCACTGATATTTATTCTGTGTAGTGCTATACTGCATACTGTTGCATAGATATTTATTCTGTATAATGCCATATTGCACACTGGTGCACTGATATTTATTCTGTATATTGCCATACAGCATACTGTTGCACAGATATTTATTCTGTGTAATGCCATACTGCACACTGTTGCACTGATATTTATTCTGTATATTTTCATACTGCATACTGTTGCACTGATATTTCTTCTGTATATTGTGATACTGCATACTGTTGCACTAATAGTTATTCTGTATATATTGCCATACTGAATAATGTTGTTCTGATATTTCTTCTGACACACATATTGTTAAAGTTTGTATGCTGTTGCTGAAATTACTGCTTCCCTGGTCTAACTATTTTTTTCCATTTCCCTATCCCTGGTCACATCTGTTAATAAGGCTTGTATGATTCTCTGCTAACTAACTAACTAACTAACTCACTCACTCAATCACTCACTCACTCACTATTTAACTAAAGTATGGACCCTAGATTCTATTCACAGTTGCCATCATTATCTACAGTGGTCATTTTTTTTTTCAGCTTTGCTTTCATCCACGGTACATGACATATTGTAAATGGTATTCAACCATGGGAACCTGATCAAAGCTGGGCAGTGAGCCATTATTCTGGGATTCTTAGCTGTACCTGAAGCTTTGAACTACATTTGGAAAAACCCAATCATTATCATAATCTAAGGCTTGTCAGGTAAATGTGCTAAAGTGAAGAATGCATAAAGTCCATTGTTTTTCCTGCACTGCAGGGAGGTATTGTATATTGTCAATGAGTGTTTCAGTTGCAGTGGTTATTATCATGAACTTATTACTCCCCACGGGACTGGGTGAGTATCAGTCACCATATTGGCAAAGGGGATACTGCAAGGTTTCCTGCTGGACTCAGCAGGCTTAAGTTATGAATACAATGTAATATATTATACAATGGCAAGAAAATTTCCTGGACTCTGATTGGTCAGTCTGGGACTGGACCCATGATGTGATCCCAGCATAACATCACGGGTGTGATGTTATCCAGCATAACATCACAGCTCTAGTCTCAGCCTCACTGTGAACCAATGCAGATGATGATATGGAGCACCACCTTTTTTTGGCATCTCCCCTTAAGAAACAAAAATATTTTTTCCACACGAATGAAAACATTCTTTAAAATTATTTTTTTGTTTTATATATAAAAACGAGCCATTGTATAAAAGGAATAATGCTCTCCAGGGTGTGTGTCGTTTGGGATAACGTCACTTCTGGGGTGATTAGTTGCACTCGGTCTGTGGCCTCGTGCCTAATCTCCCCAGGCGTGACGTTGTCCCAGCACGACACACACCCTGTCATGCATTATTTCTTTAATACAATACTGGGGTCCTAAATTCTCATTCATTTAAATCTGTATAACTGGTGAAGAGTTATGTAGGTACAGTACCACCAGACAGGATGAAGTACTCTTATCACAATTACTGCCAGTGGTATCTTTCAGGATCCTGTAAGAAAACAGTGTCATCCAATGGCTGTAGCTCTTATTTGTGATGCATGAAACTGTGACATCTTTTTTGCAGACTAGTTCAGCGTGGTCAGAGGCACTATTGGTAAGTATAATAGATAATTAAACAATAATCAATGACAGGGTCTGGGTTATGGTGAGATTACCCACTTCTGGTGTGGCTTAGTCACTCGGCCATTATGGTGGGATTTCCCCATGCCTAGTGTGGTTCAGTCATGAGTCCACAGGTTAAGTGACTAAACCACACCAGAAATGGATAAATCCCACCATAACCCATACCCTGGAGTAGATTATTGTGATTATACAATGTTCCCCTTCACATTTTGTAAGAAAAAAAAGTAAAACATTTATTTTGCATTTTAAATGATTTGTATATTATTTATTCTTAGGCCACAAAAATTAGTCCAGTGCTCCCATGCTCAGCATTTCCCAAGTAGTAACTGTCTCATACTTCTTCTCCTCCTGACTAAATTGCCAGCTGCCCACTCCTCCTGCAGTTGCACTTTCAACACGGTGCTGAAATGCGTCTATTCCAGTACTTCTGTGAATTTGAATTTTGTAACTTATATCCAGAAAATACATTTCTTAAAAGATAATAGTGTCCTTAGTTCCAGAAAGTGAGTACGCTATTACAATGAGTGCTCTACCATGTTTAATCTGATGTTTTAAATCTGTTGCTGTGACTCCAGCCATGCACATTAGGATTGACACTCATGCACATTCCTGGAGTCAGTCCTTTAGATATCCAATATCACAGTAAACATGTTAGGGCAATCGTTTTAATAGTGCATTCACTTTCTGGCACTCAGGACACTGTTACCTTTCAGGAAATTGCTATGGCTGATATGTTACAAAATTCATACTGGTACAAGGATGACTTTAGATGTACTTCGGTGCCCTGTTTTGTGGATTGCTTAGTGGGGAGACAATATGGCAACAGTCTGTTTACATGTTTTCAAGACTGAGGAAAGATTTCTTTTTGTGAAGGAGCTCTCTGCTTACTGGATCTTTATCCATGGGTTATTTTGGGATTTACCCACAGGCAAAGACCCTCATCAGCCAGTCAGATTCATGGAAAAATGGAGCCCACGGTATAATTTTATTTATCTAACACCTTTCACAGATGCTCAAGGTACTTTACAATAAATTTTTAGGTAAAAAATAGAAAAAGAGTACATCAGACATATAAAAGATATCATAAGCACAATAAATGAGTGCATGTTTCTGAAGGTAAATGATCTAAGAATAATTGTTCAGACTTCAGTAGCTGAAAGCCATAAAGGAATCTCTCCATATACTCACAGTAATAAAAACAAGCATTTGTCAATACTGAATGTTGTCTCACTGTCATTGGTAGGGCAGGAGTTAGAGAAGCATAATAGGAATGGCAGTGAAGTATTGAACTGATGCCAACCCCATCCCCACCCTGCAGAGACTGACAGGCGTTGGAGTGTGCCTTTTGGTCGTCAGCTATAATGCCCATGCCATTTTACCTGACAAGTTTTATGGTGTGCTTTGGGGTCTTCGGGCTTTAAACTTACCCCATTCCATAAGGAAATATGCTGAGACAGGTGCAGCATAGGAGAATGGGGTGAACGTTAGGGTTGAACAGTCCAATGTCACTGGCTGCAGGGTGGGGGTTGGGGTGGAATGGCATGAGCAGTATAGCCAATGATCCCAAGTCACACCCCTGATGCCTGTCTGTCTCTACAGGGTGGGGTGTTACAGTTGGAAACCCTAACGTCATAGGCGTTTGTTGGAATTTTTACTCCAAATTTTCAACATAGGCTTTTTGTGACCCCACCTCATGAAGAGCGGCACAATCAGTTTGTTAGCTGAAAGGTGGTTATGCACAGCGGCTATGCCATTTGGTGACACAGGGACGAAAAAAAATTTTGTGCAGGATGTGAAAAATGACAACTGTATTGTTCATGAGGAGGTGTAAAAAAATGCCAACGTTGAAAATCTGGAGTGAAAATATGAAAAATTGGTGAAGTCATGAGTATGCATAGGAACTCTGCAACACACATCCGTAATCCAATTATTTTGGGGATTTTTTAGCCACATTTTCAACATAGGCATTTTGGGACATCCCCTCATGAACAGTGGCACTGTGATTTTGTTAATCTGTCCCAAAAGTTGATTTCCCACAGTGACCATGCCATTGTGCGCCACAAGTGTGGAAACACATTTTGGGCAGGCTGTAAAAAATAACAGCTCTACTGTTCATAAGGAGGTGTGTAAAAATGCCAGTGTTGAAAATCGGGCATGAAAATATTGCAAATTTGTGAAGTTACAAGGGTGCGTGGAAACTGCACAATGCATGCTTGTAACACAGTCATTTTATGGACTTTCGTCATCAAATTTTCAACATAAGCATTTTAGGACCTCTGCTCATTAACAGTGTCACCATCATTTTCTCAAACTGTCCCGAAAACTGATTTTGCACAGTGACCCTGCTATTTGACTTGGATCTGTAGGCTCAGTTGTAGGCTACTGATAAGCTATAATAATTTAGCATCCTTTTTTGGGCACTGGGCTAATCTAGCGGCTCCACTTTATTGCAAGGTTCCATCATGTGGGGATCTATACAGCTTTTCTCGTTGCCCCTTCTTCTGGTGGTACAAGCTAGCCAGTACCTGCCACCTGAGCTGCCGTCATGCATGAATTATAACTATACATTATGTTGTATGGCATCTGGCAACTTATCCCTTAATTGCCTCTGTGAATTCAAGCATCCATACTTTGAATCCTGCTTTTGGCCTACACATTCTAGCAGTACTTGTACCATGCCCTCACCACAAGGCCCGCCTCCCACCATGCAGACTACTTTCTCCTCCCCACATTTTGCAGTTGGGGTATTAGTTCTCGCAACAACAGGCCACCTTACCTATGGTGGCAATGTTCCTCTCTCTAAAGGCAACAAATCTACTAGATGGAAAAAAAGCAGGAACTTTAAGCTTACAATTAGCGCACTTAGAAAAATCCTACTTATATTTCTGCTATGCTCAGGCAACATAGAACTTAACCCTGGCCCTCCAGAAGCTATTGCATCTCCAGCAGAACTAGAAAATCTAAAAGGAATGAGCTTCCTGCATATTAACGTATGCAGCCTCCTAAAAAAGATCACCTTGATCCAAGCCTGGGTCAATCGTACCTCTCCTGATGTACTAGTGATTTCTGAAACCTGGCTTAGACCTGGCACCCCAGATAGGGAAGTAAACATTCCCAACTATGCCTTGTTCAGAGCTGACAGGCAAACTAGAGGAGGAGGGGTAGCTATCTATGTTAAGGACAAATTTGCAGCTTCCTGCTTATCCTCATCATCTGTCACCAATGTATTTGAATGTCTAATACTCAAAGTGGAGATTACACAGACTAGTGCACACTGTGTAATAGGATGCTGTAGGCCACCGTCCACTGGCTTCCAGCTTGTGTCTTATCTAAGTGACAAGCTCGGACAAGGGCTGCCAGAAACTATTATCCTAGGAGACTTCAACCTTGACTGGCTCTCTAATGCAGCAGCCCCACTTGCATCTTTCTGTGATGCCCATGGGTTGACTCAACTTATTGCTGAACCAACACACCCAAATGTAAAGAACCCTAGTAAAAATACCCTTCTGGATGTGCTCATGGTGAGCAAACCTCATCTTTCCTCCCACGCTAATGTCTTCTTCTCAGACGTCAGCGACCATTGCTTTATTGTAGGAGTAAGATCAACCAATAACTCATCGCCCATGACTAAGTTTTCTATGAAGAGATCCAGACACAGCTTCGATGAATCTGCCTATCTAAACAAACTCAAACATTCCCGGCAGTGACAGAATGTCTACCTGGCCAAAATGGTTACATCAGCTTACAATATCTTCCATTGCACCCTGTCAGGGGCCCTTAATAAGTATGTTGCCTTGATTAAAGTTCGGGCTAGGAACAAAACCTGTAAATGGTTCTCCCTTCAAATCAAGTTTCTGCTCCTAGAAAGGGATAAGCTTTGGAAAAAAGAAGTGCACAGACTGAACACTCCTAAGGACTGGAATCAGTTCAGGAGGTTACAAAATTTATGCACTAAACAATCAGAGAATTGAAGGCTACTTTCTTCAGCTCTGAACTTGACTGTACCACAAAGAGCCCAATTAAGTTTTGAAACACTATTAACAATCTGCTAGGCCACGCCCCAGGAAACTCCCTCCTTACCGCTGGCAACTCAACTATCACCGAAAAGATGGATATACTTGATTCATTTAATAACCATTTTGCTACCACAGGTCTGGCATTTGATAGCTCCCCTGCAAACATACTTCATTCCCAGATTGCCAACCACTTTCCTGAAGCATCCACTGCTTCCTTGCTATTTACGCTTCAACCTGTCTCTTTGAAAGAGGTTAAGGAAATCTTGCTACAACTGAACATTAGAAAAAGTGCTGGGGCCGACACCCTAGACCCTTACTTCCTAAAAATTGCCTACCATGTCCTAGCAGTACCCATTACCCACCTATTTAATTTATCCCTGTCCCAGGGCATCTTGCCACCTGTATGGAAGACAGCACATGTCATCCCGCTGTTCAAATCAGGTGATCCCTGCGATCTCAGTAACTACAGGCCAATTTCTCACCTTCCAGTATTGTCCAAACTTCTGGAGAAAATTGTAAATGCACAGCTAAGAGCTAACCTTGAATCAATGAAACTGTTAAATTTTATGCAGTCCGAATTCAGAGCTAAACATAGCACTATCACAGCCCTCGTTAAAATAACCAATGATTGGCAGCGTGATCTTGAGAAGAGAAACTTTATTTGTGCTGTTTTCCTAGATCTAAGAAAGGCTTTTGACACCGTCGATCATAGCCTGCTTCTCTCCTCCCTACAAAACATAGGTGTGGACCCCTCCTCACTGCGTTGGTTCACAGACTATCTTACAGGGCACCTCCAGCAAGTTAAAGCTGAAGAAGGTCTGTCTCCTTTAAAAACTCTTCAAAGAGGGGTATCCCAGGGACCTATATTAGGTCCCCTACTATTTGCAATCTACATTAATAATATTGACCACTGTATTAAAAATGCCAGCGTTCATCTGTTTGCAGATGATACAGTCCTCTATGTGAGTGGCCCAATGTCTGAAGCAGCCTGTAATGATCTCCAGTCTGAATTCAACCTTCTGCAAAGCCAGCTTCTCCCAAAACAGTTACTCCTCGACTCCAACATAAAAAGCGATGCTCCTCTCTCCATTCATCCATACAGCAAACCCTGTGTCTAGTGGGACAGTTCCCCAGATTACCACAGTTCTAGGAGAAAAATTAGCATTTGTTACAAAATTCAAGTATCTGGGAGTATGGATAGACCACAGACTCTCCTTCATCGAACATATTGAGGATTTGCTAAAACGACTCCGACAAAGGCTATGTCTTTTTTTAAGAATTAACTGATTTCTCACCAGAGATGCCAAGCTACGGCTGGTCCAATCAGCTTTTCTATTGCTGGTTGATTATGCTGATTTCCTGTACAGCCAGTGCCCCAGCTCATACATGGCAAAGCTGGACACGCTCTACCATTGAGCACTGAGGTTCATTATGGGACTTCCCTTTGCCATGCATCACTGTGCCTATATGCAGCTGTGGGATGAACCTTCCTCAAGCTCAGGCATCACAGAAATGCCGCACTCTGGACCTATAGAGCTATCTCTAATAAACTGCCTCACTATATCTCCTGCTGTCTACCCCAAAGTGTAGTCGGGAAATACACACTAAGTAGTTTTTCATTTATAACACTTTAAATGCCCAAGACAAAATCTCGATTTGGTAGGGCAGCTATAAGCTTTATGCTGCCTATCGTATGGAACAATCTGCAAAAAATTCTCAAATTAAGCACTTTAATCTGTCTAAATGCTTTCAAGACACTATATTTCTGCACAATTAAAGAAGCGTGTAACTGCTTCCTGCATTCAGATCCAGTACTGTACCTGTGCCCGCACTGGTAACCAGCTCCGCCTATACCCAATAATAAGCACCGACACCTTGCCTGCCCCCTCCTAAGCCTAAATGTCCTATCTTCTAGATCCCCTTGACTTATTGACTCTATATACCTACCTTTTCCTAGTCTCCCTACTTTGGGTAGGAGCTTCATTACCCTCTGGACAACCTCCCTGCCCCTTACTATTATATCCTACAACCCCAGTGCCCCCACTCCTTTCTCTTCTCCCATCTCTACATCCCTATCTTCCCCCCTCTGTTTTGTGCCTCACGCCTTCCTAGCTTTTCTCCTCCCTCCCTCCCTCCTCTTCTACCACCACCTCTGCCTTGTGTATTCTTCCAACTGCCTTGTATAACCATGCCCCATAGCTGGTTGCAGATACTTTTGTGTATGTAGATGCCTTTACACACTGTACAATGTCTGTATAATTCCATGTATATATGAATTACTGTGTTATCTTTGTTTATACTTGTAACTATTGTTCTTCCCTTTTTACCTAACTGTTAAATATCGGCGTTGCCTTGAAAACATTTGTGCTGCCCTGTATAACCACTTGTCTATGTTTCACCCAGGTCTATCTTGCAAATGAGCTTCACTCAATGATGACCGCCTGGTTAAATAAAGACTTGATTGATTGATTGATTCTGTGCTGGATGTGTGAAAACACATTTCAGCCAGGATATGTAAAATGACAGCTGTACTGTTCATAAGGAGGTATGGAAAAATGCCAATTTTGAAAATCTGGAGTGAAAATCTTACACATTCAAGAAGTTACGAGTGTGCGTGGAAACTGCACAATGTGCACTTGTAAAACAGTCATTTTTTGGATTTTTTTCACCAAATTTGCAACATAGGCTTTTTGACAGCCTACCTCAGAAACAGTGGCACTGTCATTTCATTAATCGATCCCAAAAGGTGATTCCGTGCAGTGACTGTGACATCACCTTTCTGGACTGAATAATGCCATGACAGTGACTGAATTCATGAGGCGGGGTCCCGAGAATACCATGTTTAAAATTTGGTGTAAAAATTACCAAAAATGCTTGAGATATGCACCAAAGTTGAAAAAAAACCCCTATTTATGCCATTATATAGCTTACCGGCATTTCTTCAGTTTGTGGTCAACTTTGAAGAGTGCAGACGTGTTCCCAGTACACCGAAGATCATCGCACCAGACTCCGGAGGTAAGTATGGGGTGAGGGGGTGGGAGGCAGGGTGCGCAGAGGGTGGGCGTAGGTTGTGGAGTGAGCTGGACAGACTGTGAGGGACTGTTTTCTTCTTTTACAGGGAAACAAAAAAAAAACATTGCAGGACTTTTTTTTTTTTTACAGGGGCATTTAGCAGTCCCTAATGGGCTCCCAGCATCCCACCTGAGTGTTGTGGGGGCTAGCTGATGGGAGATTGGGCACCCCCCCTCAGCACAGGACAAATGGGGGGGTCATTATGCTGACGGGGAGTGGGCTCCCCCATCGGCACATGAACTGAGTGACGACATGCCTACAGGGAGATTGGGCACCCCTGAAGTCTGCTCTCTGTGCTGCAGCAGTCAGCACCACCATGTTTCTTCACCAGGAAAGGCATGTAGGGAGGGTATGTTTTTGGTGCTGCTGCATGACAAGCTTGGCTGTCAGTGCAGTGGCCCTTTTGTTTGATGTGCTCACCACTTTATGTATTCTTGGTGTGGCGCCTGCATCCTGGCTTATTGGGGACTGAGGGACGCACCTACTGATACATGCCCTGCATTCTCCCAACAGTGACCGCGCCTCCAAATCTGCCACTAATGCAATATGTTGGCTGGTGCGCAAGCACGGACCAACATAAAGAAGTACCAGCCACTGGTCTTTTTGCTTGCCTTCATGGAATTTTACTCTCCTTTGCTTGTGCATAATATGACTGCCCTGGAGTCCTTTCCTCACCAGTGCTTTAGAAAAAGGCCCTGAATGGTTAAGTACAATCACTACTGCCCATCACCATTAGTCCCAGGTTTCCAGCACTTTTACCTGCTGCTGCACTCTCTGGTCCTGGGATTCCACCACACAACAAGAATGGGCTGGCCAACTATCATCCAAATTCAGAGCCATACGTCTTCCTACAGTTACTACATTGCGTTCTGCTCTCATCTCCTGTAGAACCTACTACACAAATACCATCCACTGACCATATCACAAAGTAAAGGGCCGATTGTTCTAAATATACATCTGCACTGTTAAAATAAAATCATTAAAAATATTTTTAAAACTTTTTGTATAAATTTTATGTACACAAACAAAACCTCTTGAAAATAGTAATAGAACACTCCAGGGAGAGGTATATCAAAGGATATTGTTACTTCACAGGTGTGTTTGTCACGCAGCATGTGGTCTCATGACTCACAACACACCAGAGGTGCGACAATAATCCATGACATATCACACCCTATCATGTAGTATGCATAGAGTTGCACATGACAGAGTGTGTGGTTATAAGGGAATATTGTACACCCCTGGTGGTTGTCAGGCATGAGGCAAAGCCACTTGTAAAATGGGCTTCAATTTGTTTAAAAAAAAATATGGAATTTAGTTGACGTTTGCGGTTGACAGAAAAATAATCAATAGTCATGTGAACTGCTTAGACCAATCAGATTACAGGATTTACATGGCACATTTTATAATCCTTAATGATGACATCAACAAGAAAAATTCTGTGATCTGACTGGTCAGTCTGGGTCTGGGTCCATGTACTCTCTCTGTAACTCAGATTATCATTCTATTTTGCTCCCCTCTCATAAATCCCTAGCTGGCCAGTCTGGTTTCTCCTTCCTCCTTCCTAATCTTTGGAACTCCCTTCTGCTAACAATTTGTTCTGTCACCTCCAGACACTCTTTTTTTCCTCTCTTCTCCAAGCCACACTGCCCCCTCCTAAAAATACCCTTAGCCCCATTGCCCAACACTTCTCTTTATCTACTCTGACCTCTATACTTCTCGCCACTACCCCTCATCCCTCCTTCCTCTCCCCCTTTCCCATCCATCACTTCCTCTCACTCCCTTACTTCTTTCTCACTCACTCCCACCTCCAATAATCACCCTTTCTACACCTTCCTAATCCTGCACACTCTATTCCACCATCCTACCCACCATAATCTGTTCTCTTCTCTTCTCCTCCTCTCTCTCTCACTTCCACCACTACTTTACCTTTTCACCCCCTCTAGCCTCTCTTTCTCACCCACCTCTACTTACTCTCTCTCCTATCCTTTCCTATTTTGTGACATTACCTTCTTGTGTGTGCTGGGTACTTCCGCACTTCTGATGTTTAACCTGCATTATTATTTGCTCTGGTAATATATAACATTGTACATACTTTGTATTGTTGAATTGTTATTATTGTGCTTCTACTTGTCATGGCTCAGTATGTTTTTCCTGGTAAATCTCTTTGAAATAAATAAATACATAAATTTACCCATTAGTAAATTTCACAATGTACAAACATGTAAAGTCCCAGTTGTTAGTGTTAACTAAATTAGAGTATTTTCAACTTGTTTCATTGAGGTCATTTTTGGTTTTTAACTGTTGTTTTCTGGGAAAAGCACAGTGAGCTTTCCAGGTATGCCCTGGGAGCACAGGCAGATTAAGTGACTTGAGTCGGGTCACACAGTATGTGAGTGGTGGTTGTGGGAATCAAACCCATGTCTGCTGGAGGTATCAAGCTTGTTAACAACTTGTTGCTCTACCCCCAAGGCTATATTGTCAGCAATTATTTATAATTGCACTAAGGCACTTTAAGGCATGTGTTGTTGTAGGATTGTAAGGTTGCGTTATGTTTGCAAAAGAATTTCACTTGAGCCTTCAGATTTCTTCTAAGAGTTTATTGCAGTTATTCATCTTCACATGCATGTTCATTTCATTTAATCTATAGTGGTGCTGCTTATTCAATTTACATACAGTATTTATATTTATTTATTTATTTAAAAGTTTTACCAGGAAAGACATACTGAGCAGACTACCGCTCAATTCCAGATGTGTCCTGAGGGTAGAGGGAATGGGATAGTACATACAAGTCAACATCCAGAAATTTTAGGACAGTGAAACATTTATGTAGGTTACATACAATATGTACAAGGTTGTAAAATTTCAATGAAAAATAATCTCAAAAATTGCATGTATAGGATGCAAGAACAGAGAGTGAACAGCATATTAGTAGGCAGAATATGAAGGGAAGGTAGTGGCAATTAAAAATGTGATAGTTAAGCACTTGGGTGGACAACCTGGATCACATTTGGGTGGTTTGCCATTACATATTGCTCACAAGTTAAGTCATGGCCCACGCTATTGCATGCCAAGTTGACATGTGCAGCTTAAAGGGACTTGCTCTTTTAAGAGGGAAATTTGTTGCCCGAGGAGGGGGAGAGCCAGATGTCAGCTGGCAGAAAGTACCATAGTTTTGGTAGATGGACTCTAAAAGCTGACTGCCCAGCAGAGGTAGTCATGTGTGAGATTTGAAGTAGACGGGAGTCAAAGTTTCTGAGTGAGTATGCTGATGTTTTTGGGCTGTTAGGGTAGAGGCTAGGTAGGAGGGCAGTAACTAGGTCCACAATTTGGATGTGAGTCTATTGCAGTGGTATAGGTGCCTATTTATGAGGGAGGGTAAGTTAAGGTGACTGTAGAGGTCGCAGTGGTGAGTGGAGGGAGGGCAATCCAGTGCAAAGCGGCGGAAGGAGTTATAAAGAGAATCCAGTTTAGCCAGAGTAGATTTAGGGGCAGATCTATAGACTACGTCCCTGTAGTCAAAAATAGGGAGGATCATTTTCTGTAGGATCTCTTTGCGGCCAGGCAGAGGGATGCAGCTGCAGTTCCGGTATAGTGCTCCCAGCCTAGGGCGTAGTTTTTTGTGGGTTGCTTCGATGTGCATGGAAAAGTCTAGATGTTGGTCCAGCCAGACCCCTAGGTATCTGAAAGAGGTTCAGACTTCTAGAGGGGTCCCATGCAGACTTCTAAAGGGGTCTCATCAAGTGTTTTGAGAATGGGGAAAGCGGGGAGGTGGGAGAGTCTTTGTCTTGTACCGAAGGTCATGGAGATCTTTTTTTGGCATTTAGAATAAGTTGATTTCTACAAAACCAGTGCTGGACTTCAGTGAAGTCTTGCTAGATCTTGGATGCAACTTCCAGAAGGGAGTGACCTGAGGTGTACAAGACTGTATCGTCTGCGTACATGTGAATGTCAGCATGCTGGCAGATTGAGGGAAGGTCATTGAGAAAAATGGAGAATAAGATTGGGCCGAGGACAGAGCCTTGGGGGATACCAATGGAGACAGGGAGGGGGTTTGAGGTGGAGGCACCAATTTTTACCGATTGGGACCTGCCACCCAGGTACGAGTTGAACCAGTGTGTAGCCGTACTGGAGAGGCCTGCTTTAGAGAGTTTTGACAGAAGGAGGGTGTGAGAAACTGTGTCAAATGCCTTGGCTAAGTCAATGAAAATGGCAGATGTGATGTGGCTATTATCCATGCTAGTGAGGATGGAATCAGTGAGTATGAGGAGGGACGTAACAGTGGAATGGGATTTTCTGAAGCCGGACTGGTAAGGGGTGAAGAAAGAAGAGGAGTCAAGGAAGGTTGTGAGTTGTGAGAGGACGAGATGTTCCTGGATTTTGGCTACGGTGGGCAGTAGGGAGATTGGGCGGTAGTTACTAGGAGAGGATGGGTCACCACTTTTCAGAAGGGGGATGACTGTGGCATGCATCCATTTTGAAGGCAGAGTGGCAGATGTGAAAGAGAGGTTGAAAAGAGATGCTAGAGGCAAGGAGATTGCTGGTGCAGAAAGGTAGAGCATTTTGGCATCTATGCCTGTAGTGCACCTACCCTTAGAGGGGTTTAGGGCGAGCAGGGTTTTGAGTACTTCTGGTGCAGTAACTGGAGTGAAGGAGAAAACTGGGTAAAGGGTCGGCATGAGTGGGGATGAGGATGTCACGATTTGTGTGGCAGGTAGGGAGTTGGAGTAGTGAGGGACCCGCTGCTAGTAAACACTGAGTTGAAAGCTGTGGCAACTGCTAGTGGTTCAGTTATCATAGAGCCTCCCATATAAAGAATTGTTATCTTGAAAAATACCAACACCCCCATTATAAGTCAATCATAAAATAAAATAACATATTAATCTTAGGGTGTGGTGTACCTTTTTCCTCAGAACATAGGTATTACTACATTTCTTGCACAACCTCATAGGTATTACTTCATTTCTTGCACAACATTCCTTGATGCACACAACCCTCTCTGTTGCACACCTTCCTTAACAAGTGCACATCATTCTAAACAAGTGCACTCCTTCCTTAACAAGTGCACACCATCCTAAATCAGGTTCTCACAGGACATTTTGGTGTTAAATGTTGTGAAATGTGAAGTGTTATGCTACAATCCCCACTTTGTGACTATATTTGGAGATCACACGATACGTTATTGTCATTGTAACATTTGTATCTGTTGAATCATGTGTTTCATCTTATGATACAATAACACTTGTACAATAACAAGAACACAGATTACTGCACTACCGCATATTACCATTATTAGGGTTGGACTAGTACCCAAAACAGCCGAGCCCCAATCCCACCAGGATATGATAGGGATATATAATGACTGCTTCTCTACCTCTCTAGCAGAGGCCTTTTGTGAGAAAATAAGTCCTTCAGTTTGTTGACGATACAAGGCATTAATTGTCATTTTATTAAATGTGGGTAATACATGATGAGGTGGAGTGGCCAAATTAGTGAGTAAATCCAAGGCCCTATTGGAACCATCAATATGGGTAACATTTGTTTGGCTATAGGCAGGATGTTCCCAGAGGGTCCAATTTGCAATCCACCAGGTCTTGTCACTACGCCCCCATACATTCCAGGGTTGACCTGCTATTACACACCATGATTGGTTCAATCTCATAACTTTGCAGTATTCATTTGCAGACATTAGGGTAAATTTAGATTGATCAGGAAACCATGGGACAGTTGATATCTCTTCCCCACATATTAAGGTTTTGTGTCCTTGTACACACTGTTGTTTAGGTAATACAACATATTTATTGTGTACTGTGATAAAAGTATCACCTGATATTTGGAGTCTCATGATCTGGTTATGTCTTAATACTCCCAAATTATTGATTTGCCATGAGATTTTTGGTGGTTCAGAAGATACAGGTATTATCACTAGTATGGGAATCATGTTGCAGCACTTGTGCATATTGATTTTGTGAGTTCCATACTTTTACCATAGCTAAGGGTGGTAAGATTACAGTGGGATGATCCTATAATCTAGTCACATTGTCCTCTCCTATTCCTAAGGGTAACCTATTGGTCTCAATTCTATTCAGTTCATTGACTAGATAAGCATATGCCTCAGCAGCTAGTTGTGAGCAAGCCAATTCTATATAAGTGTCATCAAACATATCAGAAGGTGAGTTATTTAAAAGCTTTAAGGTTTTAGCAATAATTTGAAAATTCTGTAGGGTCTCTTTAAATGCAAACCAATCAATGTGTTCATTATCTACTGCTAATTGCACATTGGTTGATAAAGGTCCAGTAGCCATATTTATTAAAGTCATTTCTAAAGAGCAAATATGACCTTTTAAAACCATAGAATCAATACCATTAGCAATCCCTAATCCTGAGCCTAACCAGCCCCGTATGCCACACTTGTGATGAAATAAATCTGGTGCTTCCACAGGGATTCTAAACGACCACATCTTGTGTCTCTCATGGTATTGATTCAATGGCCCAGATATTCAAACTGCGCTCAAAATGAGCGCAACAGCAGGAGCAAGCACAAACCAGTTGCGCAAATGTGCAACAGGTGCGATATTCAAACATGGAGCAGAACAAATTGCGCAAGCAACCAACGTCTGAATATCGCACATACTGCACCATAGCGCAACCAGGAAGGAGAAGCTGAGCCGAAATGTTGCACTATGGAGCAACCAGGTCAGCCCAGCTGAGCATTCTAGAGGTGCCATAGTGCAAGCAGAGCCCCCCCAGAGCAATGGAACTGCACATCCAGGGAGGCAGGCTGGGGCCCACCGCCAGCCATGCCACACATGGGCACAGGAACACACTGCAGAACCCACACCACACCTGCACACCCCAAGCACAGCATCACTGGGGTGTGACGGATATCTACTGGCCCATGGGGACAAGCCAACACAGCATAAGCGGAGCTATGACACCCCAGCACAACCACTGGCATGCTGAGAGTGCCACACACAGGGGTTGACAACCACAGTGCACAGCAGCCCCCCATACACAGCACACCCTGCACTGTGACCAAGACACTACTCTATGTGCAGTGACTGGCACTGCAGAAACCATGCATCCCCTCAGCACACGTCAACCCCATGCAGCACAGAAGCCTACAAGCCAGACACACCCTGTGCACCCAGCAGTGGGTGGCAGCAGATGGCAAGACCAACAGAAAGTCACTGCCATGCTGGAGATACCTCCCCATGCACACACATGCACACACATGCACACACACGGACACACACACACACACACACACACCCAGGACCATACCACCCCAGATGGCATGTACACCCCTGCAACTGAGCACCCATAGCCAGCTGCAAATCAGAGACCAACACAGTATTCATATCAAAATAGAAATGTATATTTAAAATAGTAAATAACAAGAACAAGAGAAACTATTTACAAGGGGGGGGACGGGTACAAGGTAGGGGTGTTCAAGGGGGAGGGATTAAAAACTTGGAGAGGAAAGGCAGGGTGGTAGGGATGGGAGAAGTGGGAAGGGTAATATGGGCTATGGCCCAGCCGGCTGCTGGTCCTCCCCCTGCTGGCGCACCGTCCTGTGCCGCCTCCGCCGAACTCCATGGCGCCGGATGGCTTGCAGGATCTCCTGGTTCTCCATTCCCAGTTGTGTGAGGCGCCAAACATCGTGTGCCATCCTCCTGAGAACCTCGAGGCCTAGAAAAATGGGAACACAGTCAATGGCTGGGACTGACCACAACCCTGAACACCACCCAACCTGCAAGCCATGTAGCCCAATGTCCCACACCTGTGATGGCATGCACCCACCCACAGTGAACATGCACATGGCCATCACAAACAGGCGGCACCAGCTATGCACACCACTGCACACACACACTGCCCATGTCCATCACAGCACAAACAAGGCTGTCCAGTGACGTGGCAATGGTGCGATGCCAGTTAATGTGCCCAGTGCATGCCTGACCACCAGTGATGCATACACAGACGTCAGTGATACTGGACAGTGATGCATGTCACCTGTGTCGTGCATACATACATAGATACATAGACAGTGTCATCAGATAAGGGCCTATGGCCAACCTAGTCTGTCCATTTGAGCTTGTAAGTTCACTTTGTTTTCCTAGAAGTCTGTTGCCCCTTACCCCTGACCTCCAGAATTCCTTCATGTCTGTCCCGTGCATTCTGAAATCCCGTGATTGTTTCAGCCCCCACCACTTCCTCTGGCAGGGTGTGCCACTTGTCCACCACCCACTCTGTGAAGAAATCCTTTTCCATGTGTCCTCTGAATCGTCCTCCCTCCAACTTCATCCCATGCCCTCTAGTCCTGGAACATCTTTTTCACTTCAAAATAGTGTGTCCTGCACTCTGATCCCCCCTGTAAGATACCTGTATGTCTCTATCATATCCCCTCTCTCCCCCCTCTCCTCCAGGGAGTACATGTTCAGTTCCTTCAACCTGTCATCATAGGACCCGTGATGCAAGCCATGCACTATC
This sequence comes from Neoceratodus forsteri, assembly GCA_016271365.2. Taxonomy (NCBI): domain Eukaryota; kingdom Metazoa; phylum Chordata; order Ceratodontiformes; family Ceratodontidae; genus Neoceratodus; species Neoceratodus forsteri. The sequence goes on from JADMNL010000027.1 coordinate 49,811,163, forward strand.
TTTGTTGCCCTCCTCTGAACCTTCCCTGCCCACTCTACGTCCTTAGGTAGTTATGGTCTCCAGAAATGTACACTGTACTCCAGGTGGGGCCTCACTAGTGTCTTGTATAGTGGAATTATGACCTCCCCTGTCCTGCATGGTTGTATTGTGCAGGGCTAGTGGACTTCCCCCCTCCAGCATGCACAATAGCATCCATGAAGTCATGATACTCACATTGCTCAAGCAGCTGTGTCTGCTGCTGTTGCTCTTGCTGCCATTGCTGCTGCTGCTGTTGCTGCGGCTGCTGCATCTGGGGGGCGACTCCTGCTGCCACCGGGGCCCTGGCATGGCCCTCCTCACCCCGGCCCTGCATCCTCACATCCCGGCCTGTGGGAGACATATGTTGAGACAAACATCAGTGTGACTCAAAAGCAGAGTGCCCCCTGCCCCAGTGAGAGTGCCTACCCACACAGCCATACCCATCCATCGCACAGCTGCACACACTGACACAGCCAACCATGTCTGAGCCGTCACCTATGCACAGCCACCAAAGCACACACACCCCTACAGAGAATACAGGTGCATAGATGGTACACTCACCTGGCCTAGGCACCATGCCCCACCTGGCACGTGCCCGCAGCCTTGCCAACATGTCTGGCTCCCTCCGGCGGAGGTCATTGTACCAGTGCTGACACTGCTCAGCAGACCGGCACCATCCAGTGACCCCCACCATGTCAGTGGCCACTTGCTGCCACACCTCTGTTCTTGCTATGGTGAGGGGGGCCTCACCATAGAGTGCCTCATAGTGGGGCTCTACTAGGGCCACCAGGTTGGCCACCTCCAGTGGGCTCCAACTCACAGCCCTCCTCCTAGCCATGTTAGCCAGTTTACAGCAGGCAATATGGTGCCCTGCTGCACCGTAACCCCACGTGGAGATGTTGCGCAATAGACCACCACAGGCTCCAATCGCGCTGTTCGAACAGTGCCGTCACTTCATATAGCGCTGTCACCAGACAGCGCAATAGGGACGTACACATGGCAGGCAAACAGCGGTAGGGGGCAAAGGGCATACACAAGGTCATGAGCAATGACGCAAGGTTACACACAGTGCCATCTGACGTATAGGTATCTTGCGCGACTGACCAGCTGCGTACCAGTGCCACAGTGGACTATTGCGCAGTAATGCCACAGCACCATATAGTGGCCAGTGCTGTAGCACCACTGGTACAATGGTGGCCATGGCCTGAATTGCCGATCGCGCTCAGCACGTCAGCAGCGCGACAGATGCATGTGTAAGCTATCTGGGCATGTGCAATGCAGTGTACCACACAGGCACAGATCTGCACCATTGGCTCAGCCGACTCTTCCGTATGCCGCAAAGTGCAGATTCACGATATTCAGCCGACACATGCAAATCATCTGATCAGCCATTCAAGGGCAAAGTGGCGCGATTTGCATGTCATTAAAGTTGCTCCACTCCGAATTTGCATGTGTTGCGCTATCAATGTGCGACAGTGGGCTGTGCTGGCCTGATTCGGTTACTGCAGGTGAGAGGTGAGTTACATGCTGTGTGATGTTCAGGACAATGCTCATGGGGAAATGCTGTAGACTGCACAGTGACAGGTGTCCACTTCCACCCATACAGATCACCATGACCGAGCAGAGCCAAGGTGAGGGTGAGGACGGTGGGTGTAGGAGGAGGCCCAACTTCACAGCGGCAGAGACGGAGGCCCTCTTCCAGGCCTACCTGGAAGATGAGCCACTACAGAGTGGACGGAGGGGCACCCCTCAGTCCCGTGCGGCTGCATGGGAGGGGGTAGCTCGGGCCATTAACCTGCATGGAAGCCACCAGCGCTCTGTGCAGGAATGCAAGAAAAAGATGGGGACTGACCGCAGGAGGTTGAAGGAGAAGGTGGCAGCCTTCAGGGCGGCACGTGCTGGCACTGGCGGGGGCCCGCCAGTGGTGTTGCAGCTGACCCCACATGAGGAGACACTTGTTGCAGCCATGCAGCCGAGCGCCATTGCGGGCATACCAGGCGGAGGATTCCAGACAGGTGGAAGCCCATCACTGCACGGTATGACATGGTGGTGGCGTTTGGGAGGGTGGTGGCGGTTGTTCACATGCACTCACATGTACTCTCTTTCTGTTACAGATCCTGTTCATCTTCAGGAGACGGTGGCGGTGGGTCCAGACAGTGATGTGGACCTGCTGTACGTGGAGGAGGGACCATCCACCTCCACCACCAGCCAGCAGGCACTGCAGCAGCATGCACGCTGGGCCAACAACTCTGGTGTCAGTGATACGGGTGCGGGGGTGCACAGCCTGTGTCTCAGCAGTCTGGCATGCAAGCATGCCAGCATGCTGTGACCATGGCAGTAGCACGTACCTGCACCATTGATGATAGAAGGCCTGCAATGGGCAGTGATAGGTGTGTGTCCCATGACGGACACACAGCAGGCCAGCACATGCCCCTGGGCCTTTCTGGTTCAAACATGTGTACCAGCATGCTGGCACAGTCCCAGGCTGTGCCTGTCAGCACCGGTTGGGCAGCACCGGTGGCTGTGCAGGTGTCTGGCACTGTTGCCAGCATGGCGGTGGAACAGGTGGACCTGGGGGCACAGCGTTGAGGGCAGCAGCAGCAGTCTCACACCAGGTCTGGGGGTACAGTGTCAAGCAGTGGCACATGTCCACCGCCCTTTGATCCACCCATACCTGGTCCTGGCAAACAGCGCCCACCCTCAAGGGGTGATGTGCATCAGGACCGTCCACACCCTTGGGGTCACGATGCCATTGGGGCACAGTACCCATTGGACGAGCACACCCGCCTGCTGCAGGAATCAGTACAGCTGCAGGGGCAGGTTGCAAGGTCCGTGGAGGCACTGTCTGTGTCGGTGGAGCGGCACAGCAGGGAGTGTGCTCGGGACCGAGCCGAGCTGGTCCGCATGAGGACAGATGTGACCACCACCATTGACAGGCTGACCCAGGCAGTGGTCTCTGTCGTGGATGCATTGGGCGCACAGTCAGGTGCCCCTGTACCGCACACCCCACACAGTGCACTCTCCACTCCCCGTTCCCGGCGTCATGCGACACCAGGCCTGTCGACGCCGGGTTCTGCTGTGGGCATCCTGAGCACCCCTGGTGCAGGTTTGTTCAGCGTGCTGCAGACCCCTGTGTGGGCAAGGTCGCATTCGTGCAGTGGGACCCCTGGTGGTGCAACAGTGCCACCCCATGTGGCCCCTGCTCAGCCTGCCCATGCTGTTGGGTCACAGCAGGGCCGCACACGCATCCGTGGTGGCCGTGGGACAGTGCTACATGACTGAGCTGTCTCCCAGTGCGTGCCCTGTCTGGTGCTGCCCTGTGTGCAATGTGTGTCATGGTGGGCAGTGCACTGCTGGGTGCTCTGCTCACCACACTGACACACAGACCACCTGCACACCCTCCCAACTGCTGTCCACAGGTGCGTGTGCATGATGATGCCTGCATTGCACTGTACACCAAGGTGCAAGGGTGCCCAGGTTCTGACACACGTACTTGGACAGTACAGGTGGTGGGGGTGGTTGGTGGTGCTGTGTGTTAGCAATGTCGGTTCTGCAGTGCTGTGCATCTGCCCATGTATGCTCTGTGCCTGGTGTGTGTGTGTGTGTCCATACGAGTGCTCACCCCTCCCTGATGGTGTGTTGCTATGCCTGGACCCTTCCACTCCCCTGACCTTCATGCACCCCTGGTGTGTTCCCCTGTGTGCCTATAGTTTGCGCATGGACAGTGTTGGTTGCACATGTCCCCCTTGACTTACCTGTGTTGTGCGTAGTGCTCCTCTGTGATGGTGTCCCGGTGCAGCTGGGCCTGCCGGATCAGTTGGGGGTCCCTCCATCTTAGGGGGGGCTGCTCATCACCATCATCACTGGAACCACTGGCGTCCCCATTGCTGTCCCCCTGTTTGACCTGTACGGTTATCCCATGGTCTTTGGCCATGTTGTGCAGGATGCAACAGGCCAGGAATATCCCACAGGCCTTTTGGGGCTGTACTGTAGGGCACCGCCGGAGGTGTCTAGGCATCGGAAGCGTGCCTTAAGCATCCCAAACACCCGCTCTATGATGTTACGTGTTGCGGCATGTGCCTCATTATAGCATAGCTGTGCTGGGGTCGTGGGGTGCCGGTACGGTGTGAGCAGCCAGGGACGGAGTGGGTATCCACAGTCACCTGTGTGGAGATAGTGGAGAGCAGTGTCATGTTCAGGTCCATATTGGCCATCTCCCCTGTGTGCCACTACCATGGCACCTGTGTCATTCCCACCCTTGCCCAGAGTTTGCATTCCATACATGTGTACTCACCCACTAGATGTCCTGTGGGGATGTCCCCACTCTCAAATCGATGGCACAGTGCAGACTGATACCATATGAAGGCATCATGTGCTCCACCAGGGTGTGTGGCACAGACATTGATTATCGCCCAGTGGCATCACACACCACCTGGCAGTTGACACTGGAGAATCCCTTCGGTTCCGATATGCGTGGCCATCGGGGCCAGGTGGCATGTGGATGGCCACATGGGTGCAGTCTATGGCCCCTAGCATGCCAGGCATCACGTGCTACCCTGTGGAACTCCTGCATGTTTGCTGTGCGGCTCTGCCGTGGTGCTGGGGAAATGGATGTACTCCAGCAGCATGTGGCAGCAGTGCTGAGGATTGGGTGAGAATGCGTGGCGTGGCCGACTGTGTGATGCCTGTGGTGTCCCCTGTCAGCCTCTGGAAGGTGCCGTGGCGAGCAGGCACATGCAGGCTGTCACCTTGGTCTCCACCGACAGGCGTGACTCCGTGTGAGGGTGCCTGCATCACATCACTGCACAGCTCACAGAGCCGTCTCAGTATTGCCCTGTTCAGGTGGTACTGGCCCGCGATCTCACATCTGTGTACAGCTCAAAGCTGATGCAGGCCGCAGTACCGCCTGTCGGGGCATACCGCCCGGCGGGCCCCTTCCATGGCCATCACCCCTGCAGCATGGATTCTCACCCCTCATTACGGCTTCCATGTGGAAGCTGGCACTGTCCATCTCCCTGGCTTCTGCCCCTGGCTGCTGTTGCTGTGTTACCCCCGCTGTCCTCACTGCTACTTCCACTGCACCGGGCACCCCCCACTGGCCTCTACAAACTATGGGACACACTTTCCTTGCCTGCCCTTTTAAGTCTGTCTGTCTGTCTCTGTCTGTCTCTCTCTCTCCCCCACTTGGCAGCCTGGTAGCGTTCTTGCGCTGCTTCCTTGAGCCTTTTTATTTTGGCTCATTTCTGCTAGTGCGCAGTTTCCAGCTGTGCCGCTAGTGCGCAGTGCGCAAGTCTTTGAATATCACATTGCGGTCTTTATGCATGGATCCGCTCCCTTCGGTTGCGCATGCCTTCATTTTCATTCGCGCTATTGCTCCAGCATGGTTTCGGGCGCGAACTGCCTCCTTCTGAATATGTCGCGAAATAGGCGCAGTTTTGGACTTGCGCATGAGCAACCCTGTTGCGCATGGCGCAACCCTTTTGAATATCTGGGCCAATGTGTTATTATGATACTTTTGTCACACTAATACCGAAGCCCGATTCCTACACTGAGGCAGTAATCGTGGAAAAGGTAGATGTAGCAACACATTATAATACTCTAATTTAGAAGGATAATATAAGGATACACATTTTGTGTTAAAATGACACCATCCGATGGGGCAAGAATTTTTGCCCTGATATATCTTGTTTTTGATACACTATATTCCATGCTGTAAAACCAGGCCACGCTGTTAGGTTAACATTACTAGTCATTCCCGGCCATCATGCATTGGTAGTATATGTTAACAAAGAATATTTATTTGTTAATGGCAATACTGTGAAAAATTGCTTTAACCCTACAGTATATCTCACCACAATAGTTGTATTATATAAAAAATGACACATATTACATTGTGATGCATTTGTACCATGATAAGATGCATTTAACAATGTTATATTAGATAGATATTGCAACATGTCCTTTAATTTCATTCGCAACAAGTCTTGTTCCTTTTTCGTTAAATTGGTCGTATCACCCAAGGTAGCACGAATGTAAATTCCCTTTTGTGCTGTTGTGTTGACCACACACATTGCCTTGCCAGACCAGGCTTCTGATGAGCATCCCCATGTCACATTTTGACATTGTCCATAGCAAATAAAGTACCATTTTATTTAATTTAATTTATTTATTTTTATACTGGTAAGTCTGTGGGACAAGCCTGTTTTCACAAACGACCAGTTTAAACAAACATGCAAAAAGTTAAAACAATACCACATTATAAATACACATTACACATAACATTTAAAATCTGACTTTCCTAACAAAGTTTTCCTAAATTCATACTTAAAAGTAGACAATTTCGGTTGTCTTAATACATTTTTAGGAAGTTGATTATACACCTTAACAATTATGAAATCCAAAGAATTTTGACCAAAAGCTGTTTGAAAAAAAGGAACCTAAATCCCTTCCTTACTCTGAGATCTTGTACTACCAGGAACATTCCTTGGAAACAAATTAAGAACACTAGGTGGAGAAATACCTAAAAAAAACCTTATGCAAAAACACCAAAGCCCTAAAATTAAATCTCCCCTTTAACAATAAACAACCCAATTGTTTATATAGTAAGCAGTGATGAGTTAGCCTTGATTGTCCAGTAGCAAAGCGCAGAACAGAATGATATGTAACTTGAAGTCTAGCCAAAACTTTTTCACAAGTAAATGAATATACTATAGACCCATAATCCATCATAATTAATAATAGACTATGTGTAAACAGTAATCTAACATCATAGGTCAGATTATCCTTAATTCGATACAGAAATCCTAACCTTTTATGTACCCTACTAACTAAATCTATTACATGACAATCAAATGCTAAATGACAATCAATAAATACCCCCAAATATTTAACTGCCTAACTTGTTCAATTTCTGTACCTAAATTATCAATAATTTTTAATTCTTGAGCTTGTACTCTTCTAGGATGAGAAAACAATCATTGTCTTAGTTTTCATTGAATTTAACACCAATTTATGTTTATCAAACCAAAAATGAAACAAACTAAAATCGTACTGTAACGTTTTCTGAAGCAACTGAAAATCTGAACCAGAACAAAACAAAACTGCATCATCCGCATATAACAACAACTCAGTCTTTTTAAAATTAAGAGCTAACAAATTTAAAAATAAAGAAAAAAGCAAAGGACCTAAAATAGAGCCTTGAGGGACTCCACATTTCAACAAAGAGGAATCAGATAAAATACCATTAATTAAAGTCTTTTGATTCCTATTAACCAAATAGTCCCTGAACCATGCTATAACCCCTTCAGACAAATTTAAATTAAACAACTGTTTCAAAAGCACCTCATGATTTACTAGATTGAAAGCCTTGGTGAGGTCCACAAAAGCCACCATGACAGTGTCCCCACTATCAGTAGCCCTATTAACTTGACTAGTGAACCTCACCAAGGCTGTCTCTGTGTTGTGATTAGACCTAAAACCATGTTGTGAATCTGACCAAAGTTTATATTTAGTTAGATATTCAATTAACTGAACTGAAACTATTTTCTCCAATATTTTAGAAAGAGGAGCAAGCATTGAAATTGTATGATAATTATTTGGGTCAAGTCTCGAACCAGATTTATAAATAGGCATTACCACTGCACTCTTCCACACTTCAGGGAAAAATCCATTACATAAAGAATAATTAAACAGTTATGTCAACTGTCCTGCAACAGAACTAATAACTCTTTTTAATACCCTAAAATCAAGATCATCTGATCCCCTGTATAGCATAGGACTCATTTTCATCACACACTCAGTCACATCACTAATTTGTAATGATCGAAAATAGAATCTAGGAATACTAACATACTAACATACTATTTGCCAGCAGATTAGGCCTTATGGTCTATCAAGTCTGCTCGAACCTAGATCCTTAGTTGGGTGCCGAGACCCTCCCATCCCTTGCGCTCCAGAAACCCCTATCATCCATCCCCACCCCCCCGGGACAGGCCATCATCTGATACATCCACTTTCTGTGTCTGTCCCACCCTCTTAAAGCTCTCCACTGTGGATCTCTGAACCAGCTCACCAGGCAGAGCATTCCAAGGGTCCACCACCCTTTCAGTGAAAAACCTCCTCCTCTTTTCCCCCCTCACCCTTCCACCTTCCAACTTCAAACCATGCCCTCTGGTGATGCCTCCCTGCTTTAGTCTAAAGATCCCCTCCATGTTTACCCTATTTATTCCCTTGAGGTACTTGAAGACCTCAATCATGTCCTCCCTGTCTCTCCTCTCCTCCAATGTATATAGTATTACCCCCATCTGTTCCATTACCATTAGAAAGTACAACTACTTCCAAATGGCTCCAAGAATTACCCATACTACCCACATTGGAACTATACCTATCCAAATTAGTAAAACACAAATTAAAATTTTCAGCCACAGATTTAGGGTCCAAAATAGTATTACCTTCCCTCTCTAATACACAGTTTTCATTCACCTTAATTTAACCTAATAACTGATTAATTGTATTTCAAGTTGCACTTGGACTCCCCTTAACTTCTGTAAATTTTTTCATAAAATAATCCTTCTTTGCTACACAAATTGCTACTTCACATTTATTCCTAAGCTTTTTATAAACTAATTGATGGTCTAATTGTTTAGTCCTTCTATAAACTTTCCATACTAAATTTCTTTCCCTAATTAATGTCAATAAACCAGGGGTAAACCAAACATTACTATTTTCCTTAACCCTAACTAACCTAATGGGTATTAATTTATCACAAATAAAAATAAAATAATTACAAAATTTCAGGTATGCTTCATTTATATCAGTTATATTACCCAGAAATGACCAATATAATAATTGTGTTTCCTCAAAAAACCTCCACTCATCTAAATCCTTAAGCCTTCTATGCTTTATAATCCTAGCTTCTTTTTTAAGTATTTTAGCCAACCAATCAAAAAATACAGGATTGTGATCACTTATTCCATCAGGGAGAACCCCACAATTAACTATGTGTAATGGACTATTCGTAATTACCCAATCAAGGGTTGAAGAATACCCTGTCTTATAATTTACTCTAGTGGGATTTGATAAGAAGATGTCCAGTGTGTTCATGTCGTTCTCCCAACAGCACTGGGAGACCACACTGTACAATTACGAGCATAGGTCTTGTTGTATAAACTGTTCCATATGTGCCCTGGGCATCCATATTTGTCAGACATTAACAAGATCAGTAAGGTACTACACAGTATAAGTACAGGAGACATCACTGTACTTCAACTGTTGGGAGAAACAGAGCAGTATCAGTTGTTATCATTTAATGTCTGATACAATTTACATTGGTCCACATGGACCCATTTGGTTTCTGTAGATCCTTATTGAATTCAATGGACTTGAATGACCCATGACCCCAAAACATTAATAACTGTACAGGGCCTCATCCAATTAGTGTCCCATGGTCCTTTGTGACCAAAATTTTTAATCATGACATGATGACCCATTTCAATGGGTGGTATCACTTTTTCATCATGTCTCTCTTTGTTTTTCCAGTGAGTCTGTGCCATGTTTCTAGCAGAATGGGGCAAGTGCAAATACAATTGCTTTTGCAACTGTTGCAAAAACACATCAGTTTTGATATGGTCTAACACAGGTGTCGACAAATCTGGATCTGATGGGTAATACAGCTGCATATCCCATCCAGTCATCAATTGATATGGGCTATAGCCATGACGCTTATTTTCTGTTCCTTTAATGCCCATTAGGATTCCTGGTAAGTGTATCACCCACCCTTTACCAGTATCCAACACTGCATTTTTCAGTGCATTTTTCAGAGTGCAATTTTACCTTTCTACCATTCCCAAGGATTGTGGATGATAGGGTAAATGCAAGCACTGAGTGATTTTTTTCAATTCAATTCAACTTTGTTTTTATAGTGCCTTTCAAAAACTAAGGTGCTTAACATGAAAACAAAAACAGCCAATATAAATAACATTTAAAACATAAAATTTACATTATCCACCACTACGGAAGGCCAGATCAAATAAATAAGCTTTAAGCTTGATTTTAAATCTACTGATGGTTGGGCATTCACTCAACTGATGAGGTAGAGAATTCCACAGGGTTGGAGCAGAAAAAGCAAAAGCTCAAGAACCAGACTTCTTGAATTGTACCCTGGGAATCTCTAGCAATCCCTCCTCGGTGGAACAGAGGATGGAGGGGGCTGTAAGGTACCAGGAGATCTTGCAGGTAGCCAGGTCCCTGATCATGTAGGGCTTTAAAGGTTAGCAAGCCAACCTTAAAGGTGATCCACCACTAAACAGGTAGCCAGTGCAGCTCACAGAGCATAGGCACAATATGACTGGCCCTAGATGTACCAGTCAGAAGCCTGGCTGCCTTGTTCTGCACCAGCTGCAAGCAGTGGATCTCAACCCCTGGAAGCCCTAGGTAGAAGGAATTGCAGTAGTCAAGATGGGTCATAACAAAGGAATGAACCAATGTTGGAAGATCATCTGAGGGAACCAGATGTTTCACCCAGGCAATATTCCTCAGATGATAAATAGAAGATTTGATGACAGCTGACACCTGAGATTTTAGGGTCAGGCCATCATCTAAAATAATGCCCAGATTATGCACCTGGTCTGAGGTTGTGAGTGGTACACCACCAAGTAATAAGCCTGATGGTTGTCCAACCCCCAAACCTGCCCTCGTATGACCTGGGTCCACAACCAACACTTCAGTCTTGTCTGGATTCAGTCTCAACCAGCTGGAACTCATCCAAGATCTGATCTCAGCAAGGCAACTATTCAGCATGGAGGCTGCATCATTCTGACCGGTCAGAAAGGACATATACAGCTGAGTATCATCTGCATAGCAGTGAAAACTCAAGACTGTATCACCTGATGATATCTCCTAATGGCAACATATACACTGCAAACAACATAGAGCTAATATAGAGCCCTGTGGAACCCCACAGGGCAGTGGGTGAGTACCAGAGGAATAAATTCCAGTGGCAACTCTCTGAGACCTGCCTGTGAGGTATGAATGGAACCAATTTAGGACTGTACCAGACAGTCCACATAAAAAACACAGGCGCTCCAGTAGCATACCATGGTCTACAGTGTCAAATGCAGCAGAGAGCTTGAGAAGGACCAGAATGGTACATGCCTTTCGATCTCTAGCCATTAGGAGGTCATTCAATACCTGGACAAGAGCCGTCTCCGTGCTGTGCTTCTTCCTAAAACCAGATTGAAGAGTAACATAGACATTGTGAGTTGTAAGATGATCATCCAACTGCAATGCAACCACCTTTTCAATAACTTTACCAACAAATGGCAAGTTAGAGATAGGTCGGTAGTTAGCTAGACAGTCTGGATCCAAGGAGAATTTCTTAAGGAGTGGTTGAACAACCACCTCCTTGAGGGAGTCAGGAAAGACTCCCCTCTCCAAGGACTTCCAGACAATGTCAGCAAGGATTGGGCAGATAACATCTACACAACCCACCTAAAGGGGTGTGGGACCCAGATTCAAAATATAACTGGTTGGACGCAATGTTTGGATGATCTTCACAATGTAATTGAACTCCAGTTGGTGAAAATCTAACCAGACAGGCAGAGTGCCAGTCACTTCCTGTTGACCACTGCAATCACTCATAGGAGAGGATGAACCGATGCCAGACCTAATGCTGGTAACCTTATCTGCGAAGAATCGAGCAAACTCCTCATATCTTAACTGAGAAAAAGCTTCTCTGGCTGGAGACAGATTGGATTGCACATTCTGTTAACAGTCCGGAAAAGCTGAGCCGGTTGATTCTGTGCAGCAGAAATCTCCCTGGACAGGAATTCTGCCTTCTTACGGGTGAGTTCTGATTGATAGCTATCGCAATGTGCCATCAGTCTAAGCATGTCATCATCATGGCCAGACCTGCGCCAAACTCTCTCCAGCCTTCGACCAACTCACCTCATTTCCTTCAAGGAGCCATCAAACCATGGGCTCCTAGGGTGAAGGGTGAGAGGCCGAACATGAACAGGAGAAATCTTGTCCACAGCATCTCCAACAGCCTTATTATAGGCTAGAGCAAGGTCATTTGGATTCATGCATTCACTCAACAATACCTAAGATATCACACAAAGCTGTCATTATTTTTGCTGCAAAGTGAGTCCCTCTATCACTTTCCAGGACTCTAGGAAAACCCCAGCATGAAAACACTTGTTCCCACACTTTTGCAGTAGCTTGTGTGCTATCATTGAGTACCGTTAGAACTTCTACCCACTTGGAAAATATGTCAACAATGACTAATAAATATCAGAACCCCCCTTTTGCAATATGCAAGGGTCCCACATAATCAGTTTGTAAACTGAACCAAGGACCATCCTCGAGGGGTATACACCCTAACAGAACCCTTTTACCAGGCACTGGAGGATTCATCTGTGTACAGATGAGACAAGCCTCCAAGCATTGTTTGACATCATTTCCCAATTTTGGCCACCAATATTTTTTGTGCCAACATTTTACATGTTTTATGGAGTCCACAATGACCTCCAATACGATGATTGTCCATGATAATATCTTTTCTAATTGAAGTGGGTGGGATCCACTTCCTAAACCTTAGTTGTCATTCCCATATTACCATATCTTCCCATATGGTAACAGGGTTGGTGGTACACTGTCCTGTATCTTTCCATAGGTTCTGACAACCAAGAAGCCAAGCGTCAGTATCTTGGATTCACCCCAAACTAGGGACTTGTGATAATGTTGCTATCCATTTTGGATGATTTTTATCATACTCTTCAGCTTCCCACAATTGTGTAGAATCACCTCCTAGAGGGTCTATCCACAAGTTTGTTTGTTTCACAGCTACTTGAGCCAAATTATCTACCAAATTAGTATTTAGTTCATGGATATCTTTTGGAATCTTTTGATGAGCCCTTACTTTACAAATAGCAATTCCCAATGGGGTTTGAGCTCCTATATCCCATATATGTTGTAATATAGTAGCAAAAGCCATGGGTTCACCAGTGGCTATTCGCATTCCTCTTTTCATTCAAATAGGAAGAAAATCTAACAAGGAATTGACAACAAAAGCAGAGTCTGAGAAGACATTAATGGCCTCCTGTGGATACCCCATAATAGCTCCATGGACTGCCTCCAATTCAGCTCGTGAGGCAGAAAAAGATGATGGACATCATACTAATATTTCCTGATTTGTTCCAGAGGTCCAAATAGCATACCCTGTATGGAAATGGTCATCATCCCAAAAGCGGGAGCCATCCACATACACATCAATACCAATAACATTAGGTTCAGCAGCAAAAAATGGTTTATATTCAATACACATAACTTCCCCACAGTCATGCACATCTCCCTCCCATGTCATTAGCTCTACTAACATGGGGGAGGTACATTTTTCCACAGTGATATTTTTCCCTTGTAGGGCCAATGCCTATTTCACCAGTCCCTGAGAGGATTCTCCCCTTACATCCCTTTCTAAAAGAGATTTTACAGGTGTATGTGAGGTTTGCAAAACAATGTGATTAAACCCCACAAAATGTTCAGTAGCTTGTATTGCCCAATATACAGCCAATAAGTGTTTTACACATTCTTCATAGGTTTCCTCTACTGGATTAACACCCGAGAAAAATATCCCACTGGACGTAAAGTCCCTGATCGCTTTTGTAATAGGACTGTGTTGATCACTTGATCAGTGGTGTGTACCTGTATAACAAAATCTGATGACTCAGAAGGGCAAATGAGGGCAGGAGCCATCATAAAGGATTGTTGATGCTCTGGTTCCCATTGGAGGATAGCAGTCTCTTTTCCTTCCTTTAACAAATTGTACAGTGGTTTTGCAATACTAGAAAATGCTTCTATAAAATCTCCACAGAAGCCTACCATTCCTAAAAACTGTAGAAGTGCTGTTTTCATTTTAGGTCTGGGTAACTGTTATATGACCCGATTCTTATCCGGGTCTACAGTACGTCCTTCTTGATTAATAGAAATCTCTAAAAAGGTGACTTGTGATTGCCCAATTTGAACTTTGCTTAGGCTTAGTTTTAACCCTCCTTTGTATAATACAGTTAACAGCTCATCTAATAAACTGACATGTTTCTGATAAGTGTCAATTTGTAGTAATATATCATTCACATACTGGATTATTACCTCAGGATGAGAAAATTCCAATAGTATCTCAGCCATACACTGATGGAATAAAGTTGGAGATGAGTGAAAACCCTGTGGTAAACATTGAAAAGTATACTGTTTATCCTGAAAAGTAAATGCAAATTTATACTGACTATCAGGATGGACAAGGGTGGACCAAAAAACCATTTGACACATCTAGTACAGTATAAATCGTAGCTGTAGGAGACAGCCGAGATATCAAGTCAGGAAGCCTTGGTACCACTAGGGTGACCAGGGGTGTGACCTTATTTAAGACCCTATAGTCCATTGTTAAATGCCAGGTACCATTGGGGTTACTTACTTGCCAAAGAGGGGAATTCACTGTTGAACACATAGGTCTAATGACCTTTTGTGACTGTAACTGTTTCAGTATCACACATATTTCTTCATAAGCTTCCATGGGAAAAGCATATTGTTTTTGTGGTGGCGGGTCTGGTCCCTCTATTTGGACTTCCATATTAGACACCCTGCCACACTCTGTAGCATTTTTAGCCCAAATTGTTTTATGTTGTTTAACCACATGTACTATCCATTGAGGTATGTGTTTCCATAATTCCTCTACATGGTAGATTTTTTAAGATTTTACAGTATATATACTATACAAATCTTCCACATTGGGGCCAGGGTTGGTAGTGCTCCCCTTCCATAAAATCATGTTACTGAGATCCACTACCAAGCCATGTTGTGCCAGAATGTCCATACCCACGATGGTACATTCATGCGTATTAGATTTCCAGAACATACATTTCAACTGTTGTCCACCAATCTGGGCTATCACTGGTTTAGTCAGATATGCTGTTAACACCCCCCCGAGAAGCCTTGCAAACTTATTTGCCACTTTCCATGGGTTGTTAAAGGCATATCACTATCCACAGTACTAACAGTAGCTCCAGTATAGACCAATATCACAGTCTGGCAGCCCTGAACCATAGCTGATACAGTAGGATGACCTTCCCAGTCCTCTATTAAGTTCCCTGGGACTTGGAAGGTGGGGGCTTCGTCCTGTCATTGCTCCTTCTTAATTAATTATTCTTCATCAGGTTCCTTTTTAATGGCTGCTGCAGCCTTGGTATTGATCAAATTACTGAGCATTTCAATACATTTTTGTAAGTCTGCCTTGCCACCTGATTTAGTATTATTACCAAGATTTTGTGCTCGTCTCCTTTCCATTACCTGTTTTTATTTTCCTTCCATGTCTCCACCTATTGCCCAACAATCTTGTTTGAGATGTCCTTCTTTGTTACAATTATTACAAGTATGTCTACTCTTACCCTCTGTTTTGACAATAGCGGCTACTCATCGCTTGTCCTTTGATCATCTTGTTGCATCTGCCACCAATCGGTAAGCAATTCTTCTTTTTCTGCATATGTCAGTGCTCACTTACACAACATACGTATTGACGCAGGCATCAAAGTAGCCTGTCAATCGATTAAACTCAGAAAAGGCTCCCTTTCCTTGCTAGGGTCTGCCACACCTCCATAAGTGGCATATGCAGCATATAAGCGATTAATAAACATCACTGTGGGTTCTCCAGGAAGTAACTGTATTTCATATATTTTCCCCCAGTCTGCTTGAGACACTCCATGCATTGCTTGCAATGCAGCTTGGATTTCCTTAATAGTTGCCCACGTACATAGGCGCCGGGTTGTATGGGTTGTATGGGCCCATGGGGCATTGAGCCCATCAATATTTATTGAGCTAGGCTGAGCACCAGCAATATTTTTCAATGCTGCTGCCTGCTTTGACTGCCCCCCCCAATTGTGGCTTTGTGTGCATACCCTGTTACCTGCGCCAGCTGGCGGCATGATTTGCCCTCCCATTTAATTTGCTGGTGGCAGGCATAGTGCTACTGGCATTATTTAAAATTTGCACCTTTAGTTTTGTTTGTCAATCCCCCCACCCCCCCCAATCATCATGGTGACTGGTTGGTTGGCAGGTGGCATGTTTCAATTTACCAGCATTGCCTTGCCTGTGATTGGCTGGGGCAGGGTTTATTAGGCCCATACGCATGCGACTTGGTGTTGTGTGAGGCAGCGTGTGGCAAGGTGAGCCAGAGAGAGAGACCATGAGAAGTGAGGAGCGACAGCCGGTTAGCAAAGCAACAGCAACCTTTTGGTTTCTAGTAGCCAGTTTTGTAGTCGGGAGTCAGATCATGGTGTGTCGGTGATGGTCAGAAGCCCAGGTCCAGGAAGAGAGAAGAGCAGAAGGCTGCAGCAGTGCAGCAGACGAGAGGTGAAGTGGTGGTCGTGGTGTGAGGTGACTGGTCAGCAGGTCAGGACAGTGTGTGGTGGTCCAGGGGGCAGCAGGTGATGACCAAGTCCAGTCCAGTCCTAGAGGGAGAGGGCCCACCTGAGGTGACTGGCGAGCAAGCAGGTGCTGGCTCAGGCTCAGCTGGCAGCTGCCAGTGCAGGCAGCATCAAGAGCCACAGTGCGGGTGCCACCGGGTGGTGTGGCAGCCTGGCAGGAGGTGCACAGCTGGTGGGAGTGACTGCCTGGTGGAGAGTCAGGGGCCTGGGGCCCACTGGAGGGAGAGTCAGTCGGTCAGTGATGTGAACTTGAGGCCTTCATTATGGCTGGTGAACCAGCATGGTTGTTGCAGGGGATGGGAAGGGATCGCATAATAAAAAGGAAGAAAAAAGTATAATTAACTAGGCGGAAGTTCAAGTGACAGTAGTTCTTCACAAAATACAAAGGCTTTTCAATCTGAATTGGTCATAGACCTTTGAATTCAGTCAACAAGGCAATCTTTGCCAATTAGGCTGCCGTGGTTAAACGGTTAGGCTTCGGAGTCTGTTTTTGCATCAGAGGTCAGGTTAGAGCTAGTCTTGACTTGAAACCACATTTCTCTGATGGCGGATGTTACAACAGAAGGGCATGAAAAGGAAAGTCAGCAGTGTGGGGAGAGTTTCTTTTTAGAAAAAAAACTAAATAAATATTGCAGTTACAGGGAGATTTCAAGTGTTCAGCTTTTCAGAGTTTAAATACATATAGAGTAAATGACAAAGACTAGTTGGCCTGGCCACTTCCTGATCCACATCCAAGTGGCATCTGTGCATACTACCTCCTTGGATTAATTTTGAAGGTTTTATTTATTTGCACCTGCAGTTTTTACACAGCAATAAATTTCCTGCGTTTGAAATCCTTGGTGGAGGCAGTATAACACAGTGGTTTAAGGCTCCTAGCTCAAAACTTGGAGACCTGGGTTTAAATCCTACAGCCTCACTTTCATACTGTATGACCCTGAGCAAGTTACTTAACTTCCTTGTGCTCACAGGTCGCTCCTGGAAACAAGTTTTGGCATAGTGTGCCTCACCGGGTTAAACAATTTCTCCTTTCCCTTTCATTTTTGTGTGTTTCCATAACATCTTGTGACCACATTTGTATTGTGAGTCTCCTTCAGCTGCTAACATACAGGTCTTTACATGCCAGTTTTTGGTAGTGACTGTCTCCAACATTTTACCTGGTGAGTGCACACATCCATCTTTTGTTCTTTCTCTCACTCTGTCACCACCAAAATGTGGCATGTAAAGACCTGTAAGTTAGCAGCTGAAGGAGAGCCATAATACAAATATGGTCACAAGACACTAGCGGCTGTGAAATGGGGTATTGCTCATTAACTTGCTTGTGTGGAACACCCATGTACACACAATCATGTGGCCGTAGTGTAGATTCATTAATAAGGTAAGGCTAAATGACCTGTGTTTGGGGGTGTAACTTCTCATGTTGAGTGCCATACACTATAAATGACAGTGCCTGATGTACAGGTGATAACCATGGTGAAATTACTTCTTAAGGTTGCCAGAGCAATGGTAAACCTCTCAAGCTGTGCTCTTGAGGTTTAGTGATGCCCTAGCAACCACTAGAGGTAAGTACACCATGGTTATCAGGCATTATCCTCTATATAATTGCAGGATCCCTGTATGTAGTGATTGAAATGAATTTAAAGGTATATGCTCTCAGGGTTTGTACAAGCATCCAGCACCGACCATCAGTGTTGTGGTACAATCAAATGAGTGGCCCCAGTTGTGTTTCATTTCTAGAATTCTGAATGAATCCAGAACAGAAAAGGTGCCAACAGTGAATGGAATGCTAGTGATTAGTGCCATATTGCACAGTGGACAGAGTCAAGTGGGTGGAGGGGGGGACTGTGTGTGTGTGTGTGTGTGTGTGTGTTGGGGTGCTGGTTGTGGTTGTGTGTAGCTCATCACTGGTCATGTCATGTAAAATGAGAGCTTGCAATGTGTGTGCATGGCATTGGGGGGGTACCTGGTGGGGTAGCTGGCCATTTGTGTGACTGCTCAGCTGATGGCAAAAAACTAAGGGACGGGGCCGGGGAATAGCTGAACAGGGAGCTGGGTATGTCTGTTAGTGGAGGTGGACATATGGAAGAGTACCACTTGGTGTTGGTGTTGC
This sequence comes from Neoceratodus forsteri, assembly GCA_016271365.2. Classification (NCBI taxonomy): domain Eukaryota; kingdom Metazoa; phylum Chordata; order Ceratodontiformes; family Ceratodontidae; genus Neoceratodus; species Neoceratodus forsteri. The sequence continues at coordinate 49,829,757 of JADMNL010000027.1, forward strand.
TGATCTGGGGTGTGGGTTGGTGTGGTGGGGAGGCAGAGGGTCTTACTTTTAAACTTAGCTTCCCACACCCATTCTCTTCCATTATATGTCACTGGCACTGATGCCATGAGCTCATGTCAGTGCTATAGACACTGTGAGTCCCCTCAGTTGGGTATCTGCCATCTTAAAACTATGAAAAGAGCCAGCCCGGTGGTGCAGAGGGCTGAGGCACTGGCACCTCAAATCACACTGGCGACCAGGGTTCAGGAACAGACTCGGGTCGCTGGGGGTCGGTGGAGGCAGAAGAGGATTGAGCATCTGAAGGACTGCTTTCCTCTTCTGGGGTGGGTTAGGGTGATGCCCTACTCTGTAGCAGCCCCCAGTGGAGACCGGGAGCACTACAAGATGCGGCGCAATGTCAGGGGTGCCAGAAAAATGGAAAAACATCCTGGATTGGCCAGGATAATGGCAGATGATCTGCCGACACCACTGAAGAACTCTTGAGGAGCCTGACTGCCTCAGCAGCACCCTGGGGCTGAAAGAAAGAGTGTGCTAGCTGCCCCACCGGTGTCTTCCCCTCAGAGGAGGGGGACCCACTCAGCAAAGGTTTACACCGAGCTACTCCAGGGTCGACTGCAATTTTAGGTAGCGGGTTCCAAGGGAGGACATTAGGTGGATGTCAGGGATCATGGCTGCCTCAAGGAAATGGCAGATCTGTGGCACATAGGAGGGGATAAAGAAATAATGCAAAAAAAAAAAAACTTTGAAAAGATGTGCCTAAATCGTCTGTTGTCTAATTTAATGGGGTTTTGGGAAGAAATTGTAATACAGCAGTACCAGTATGCCAATTTAATACTGATATGACTGTGCTGTGCTCACTGGGGACTACACTAACTTTCCAGGTAGGCTCCTAGGATCATTTGGGCCCTGGCACCCCCACCCTGAGTCTCACTCGGACCCTATGAAATTTCAGGCATACCTCTCAACTGTGTGCTAACAAAGGGCGTTCCTCCTTTTACCCCTCAAAATTGCTTGACCCTCATCCACCTGTCATTCAAAAAGTGTTGCCATCACATAGAATCACAGAGAATGTGCTGTAAATTGAGACATTAAAGGAGACCTCCACTGGACCTGCACATAATTTTCCTAGTAGAACTAATTCCAATTTTGTTATTGTTTTATCTTTGCAAGCTTGTCAGTAACCATAGTGGTAATTTCTGATTTACACTCTGGTGGTAAGTGGCCATTTGGAACAGTATGATGTAGTGGATTTATGTTCCTTTTAGCCACAGAGTGCTGTAGTACAACTGAAATGGATTGTTTAAACAATGGAAGAGCAGAACAAGGGACATAATGTGCATCCTACACATCATACACTTCTAAAATGGTCCTGTCCAGCTGTGTGTAAATCAGAGAGAGACGCACACTGGCTGGGATAACTAAACACCTTGTAGTAATGGAACAAAGTAACAGACATTAAACCAGTATTTGAAAATCTGCTTATATTCTGAAAAATGACTTGCAGATTCATTGCATTTCTCCTTTACAACATGCATTCATTATTTTTAAGATGTTAATTCAAAAATAGACATGCTATGTGTAAAGGCAATGGTTCTAAAGTGTTCTGAGCTTCTGTCTCTATTTTGAGGATGTGTCCCTCATCCTGGTGGTCAGTATTCCTCATTGCCCCACACTGTGAGGGTCCATGTTCCTTATTCCAGTGACAAAAGGTTGAGCGGTATATTTCTAGGTGGGACTCCAGTAGTAACTGGCCCCCATCTCTTGTATGCCAGTCTGAACCAGTGCTATTAACTATGACTTGGGGATGTTGACTTGCAAGCTCTCACACACTGGCGGGGTCTTGGTGAACTACATTTCTACTTGGACAGTCCTGTTGCCAGTCACTATAGTGACCAGCAAGTTGGGCAGTTTGACTTTGTCAGTCACCATCAATTACAAGGATCTTGCTAGTTTTCACTTTGTATTGGTGAATTGCCAAATGGATGAAACTACTCTGTGGTACCACCTGGATTTCTGGCCATTGGCTCCATATTTTAAAGGCCACTGCACATTTTAATTCGGAGGTGTTAAGAGGCGTGATGAAAGAAGCTGTTCTGCATATTGTAAGTTGTGGGGGTGATTGTGTAGGTTATCAAACCACCACTAATTGTGTAACGCAAAACTACAGAGAACACAGTGTACTTTTCGTAGCATGCTTGCTGTGCTGTACCAAAGCGGCACTAGGCTACTTTCATTGTGTGCTGGCTGCTGATTTAGCTTTCATCTGTTTATGAGGGTTTGGGGGCTCTGCTCCCATCCCCCCATTCCTTGTTTTGCTTTGTTTTTTTTTAACACAGGAGTGCGGAGGAAGCCCCTACTCAAATAAATGAATAAAAAAAATAACTGATAGTCTGACATAGCGTACAGCTCACTGTAACTGAGGTTTTGTCAGTTTATTTGCACTGGGGATGCTCTGCCACCAAGACTCTGGGGGTGCGGGGGAGTGAAGCCCTCTCCCAGCAACTCAATCTACAACAAAAATAACTGGCAGCCTGGTAGAGCATGCAGTTCTGTAATGGGCCAAAGTAGTATAACTTTAGTGCTACGCTAATAGCAGAGTTCCAGTGGGGTCCAATAATCCACAAATTTGACAGTTATGGGTAGTCTAGCACGTTTCTGAATACAATAGTATTTATTTGGGGTTGTGGCCCACTGCAGTAGAGTTCACTGATTTGCAGGCCAGCACAGCAGATGTGCATAGTTCCACCAGACCCTTTAAAACTGGTATTTAGAAAGTTACTGCTGACTATTTTAAAATATGTATTTGCCAGGCTGCCTGTTTTGTCTCCACTGGCTTTTTCAGTTTATGGGAGAAGATGTTTTAGCCCTGTAGTTTGTGTTTTCATTTGACTGCTATAGTGCTAGTAACTGTTCTGATGTGTTTGTTATTGTCTGTTGTACTTCACATCCATTGTAGATTGGGCTTTTAATGAGTATTTTCAAAATTTTTTTCATACCTGAGGCCAGGTACTTAACCCCCAGACAGCCATGTTACAGCACAGGGGGCTGTGCTCTCGTAGACTTCTGTGGGGGGTGACCTCTGACCCCTGAGCCAGGGGGTGGAGCTTTGACCCCTGACCCCTCGGTCCCACCAAAAATTTTACAAACCAGGCTCCTATGCCCATGTATCATTATTGTTGGCATTCTCATGAGTGCCTAACATTTTTGCAGGAAGACTCTGGAGCAATACAACAGGTAAGGATACGGGTTGCCACCTGACATGCATCTTTGTTGGTCAGATTAAAATTAGCAAACAATGTTTTTAGCTTTGCATAATGGGGACCAGATTCTATCCAGGCTCCCATTTGCCTAACTGATCTACCAATTGCATGGATTCTTGAATAGTCAAGTCCCTCTGGGAAAATTTCTGGGTAACCTCTAGCCTTTCCCGGGCTCTTTCCATAGCAGCCTCTTCCTCCCTTGCTGCCAAATTGTGTTTTAGTTTGTTTTCATTTTTTTCTTTATCCTTTTCATTCACCCCATGCTAGCAGCTAGAGACGACTTTTTAACGTCATCTGTTTCATCCTCATATTTTTCTCTGAGATGTTCTATTTTTTTGTGAGTTTATACATCTTTTCCTCTATTACATTACTTACTTTCTCTGTTAATTTGTTATGTCTTTTACTAGTACGGGGTACTTTAGCTCCTTCCCCAGTTATTTTTGTACAATGGGGGCCATTTTTCCTTTCCTATTTCTAGGAGGTTCTTCCTCACTGTCCGAACTACTGAAGCTCAAACTCTCTTCAAAAACCACCTCACAGCCACAATGATGTTCTGGCTGGGAGGGGTGTTTTACCTGCACCATAGCTACTTTAAATTTTTGGATGTCTTCACCTAATGAGGTAATCTGGTATCGTAATTCTAAGGAGATCTGGCACTGTAAGTGTGCCTCTGCTTGTAATGTATACAAGGACTGTTCCTTATATGAGAGGTCTTGGACATATTCTTGGTTTGCATGATCTCATCTTTCTATTGCCTGCTGCAATTGTCTAGTCTGTTCATTAATTTGAGCCTGACTCTGTTTATTTACAAATTTGAGATTTTCTTCTAGCTGATTATTCTTAATTTTTAACCCACAAACCTCCCCTTGTGCCACACTTAATTTATATTGTATTTCTTTGGTATCACTGGCCCATTTTTGCATCTCCTTCTCTAATTTCTCCTCCATACTTTTCGTTTCAGTAACATATTTTTGTGACTCCTTTTCTTGGACAGCTAAACCTTCATTACATTTCTCTTCATTTTTTTTAACATCTGCTTCTTCATGTTACACATCCTAGGTGTTATTTCATACTGATATTGTACATACATTTGACAGATGTTGGCTAACTTTGTTCTATCTACCTTAACTTTCTCATTTCTGTCCATACTTTGCTTAGTAAAGCATTGTTCAAGTTCAGGTTTATTGCAGGAAAACTCTGTTGAGCAAGCTTATTCACAAGGAGGTCTTGGAGCATGTATACAGACAAGGAATACAATACATAAAACACAAAAAAGCATCACAGTAAATAAAATAAAGTTTAGGTTCATATGGTACATAGTGCTGAACTTACGGCATAACAAGGTAGATATAGACTGCATAAACCTTTTGAGAAACATTAGTATTCAACAGTTTACATTCATTGGGTGAGAGTAATTACATAGGAGCAAGAGTTTGAGGAGAAACATACAGGGGAATAGAAAAAGGGATGGAGGGAGTAAGATGTAGATGGAGAGCATAAGGGTAGAGAGGAGTTTTAGGAGAAGAATAGAGAAAAGGGGAGCAGGTGAGATAAGTGATAAAGATATGGGTAGAAGAGAGTCTTAAGATTAGCTGAAAAGATCATTATGATTGGCCACAGTAAACATTTTGGAATAGTAGTCTGGCCAAGTTCTAGTGAGATACCAACAGGACTAAGGCTAATACCAGTACTTTAGGAGGACATGGAGAAACATACAGGTGGAGAAGAGACTTAAAAACAGCTACAGCTATCTCTAAATTTAGATGTAGTTAGCTTTTTATAAAAGTTAACAGAGACAGTACTAGATCTTCCTGTTGTTCAGGAGGGCGGTACGGCCCTTCCTTTAAATGTGTTTCTAGAAATTTATGTAAAATGGTATCCATACTTAAATCTATCTTGTGGCTGGCAAATCATGTCTAATTTCACACCAGTCCTTTCCGAGTCCCTTCATGACTCCCTTTTGTACTTGATTGATCAGGTCAGGTGCAGTAAGGTGTTCCCTGCAGCATGGTCCCTTCGGTTTGTTTGATGTCATCAGCAACATATAGACCATCTTCAGACATCTGAGTCATGGCACCAACTGTAAGGCTGTGTTGTGTCTGCAAAAGAATTTCACTCTAGCCTTCAGATTTCTTCTAAGAGTTTATTGTGGTTATTCATCTTCACAAGCATTTTCATTTCATTTCATCTATAGTGGTGCTGCTTATTCAGTTTATGTACAGTATTTATATAAAGAATTATCTTGAAAAATACCAACACCCCATTATTAGCTAGTCATAAAATAAAATAACATATTAATCTTAGGGTGTGGTGTACCTTTTTTCTCAGAACATAAGTATTATTACATTTCTTGCACAACCTCATAGGTATTACTTCATTTCTTGCACAACATTCCTTGATGCACACTACCCTCTCTGTTGCAAACCTTCCTTAACAAGTGCACACCATTCTAAACAGGTTAACTCCTTCCTTAACAAGTGAACACCATCCTAAATAAGGTTATCACAGAACATTTTGGTGTTAAATGTTGTGAAATGTGAAATGTTACGCTACAAGGATTGTAAAATGAGCTATGAAAATCCAGAAACCTCATTTGTTGAAAGAGGTCACATGACTGTTATTTTCTGATGATCACACACCTTGCCGAGCTACATATTTTTTTCAGAAACCAGAGCCTATTTTATAAGTGGGGTAATACACTCCAGGGTTAGCAGTCATGAGGGAATAATGCATTTCTCAGGTGGGTGCAGCACTCAGCTATGCCTCTTGCCTAACAGTCACCCAGTGCATGTTTTATTACCTTATAACTGCACACCCTGTCATGTGTTATCCCTTACTTTACTGACAGCTTGTATGGTTTGTAGCACTCACTGACGCTCATGCCACACAACACAAGGCCTGCATAAACTCAACATCACATGTCCTGGAGTGCATTACTAGGACACTCCCTTATATAGAACCAATCAGCTAAGTTCTCCATCTGCAGCCTATACAATTACACCACTAGAGGCAGCTCTAACATCGACTGCTGAGTACAGAGAGAATCTATCTCTCTCTCTCTCTCTCTCCCACTGTCTCTCTCAAAGGGGCAGTCAAAGAATAAATTGAAGCCAAGATGAATAGGCCTGCAGGAAAAAAACTATTCTTGGCAATTTTATCTGCTAGTTCTAATAACCCTTCCCCATCTGGCTGAAATCACTGATGACAATGCAACTAAACTCCCACCTGGAGACATGCCCTCACTTAAAGATGCCCTACATTTCAACTACAGGACAGTGGAGCATCAGAATAATAAATCCAGGCTCCTCTGGAGGTCTACTCTCCATGACAGAATGACACAATCACCTCCTGCAATGCTGGAAGTCATCTTAGCCCTGATGTGCTCATCCCACACAAAAAAAAATCTTATAACCACAGCATTACAAGACAAAGACAGTTCAGGAGAATACACAAATGATGGAAGCACTACCTTTCCAGGACAGTCATCATCCTCCTATTGATCTCAGGGAACATACATCCCAACCCTGGTCCCAATAGCAATAGTAACCCCCCATCCTACAGATGCCTAAAAATTGCATTGATCAATATAGGAAGTCTTGTACCAAAACGTCCCCAATTCCAGGCCTGGGTTGCAGTCCATTGACCAGACATCATCACACTCACTGAAACATGGCTCTCACAAAAAAAAATGATTCCTCTGTCTTGCTAGAGGGTTACATCACTTTCCAGCAAGATAGATTAACCAAGTGAGGGTGTGTGTGTCTGGTTCATCTTTGTAACAAAATAAGTGGCCAGATAATGCCAAATAGTGTTAACACAAAAGATGCTTAGTTTCTTACTATCAAGCTATCAATCGGCCAGCAAGGTAAAACAATATCCCTGACTACAGTCTACATAACCCCCCAGTAAAAAAGCACTAGGGCTTGACCTATTCTTTAACCACTATAGCAAGCTCAACAAAGACTGGGAGCAGATCATCGTAGGGGACTTTAACACAAACTGGCTAGCACAGAATACGGTTAACACCAGGGACAAAATCCATGACCTCTATCTTATGCAGATGGTTATGCAGGCAACAAGGTAGAACTACTGCACTGGCACAAGCACTCTTATCGACTGGCTTCTTGCAACTAACCCAGAGCACATCAAAGGCATCTCTGTCCTGCCCGATGCTTTAAGTGCTCACTCGCCAGTAATCTGCACCTGGACAAACAAGGGTCCTAAAGACCGCCCGCAGCTCTCTAGAAGCCGGTACCTCAAAATGGTACAAGTGTACAATTTCAAAAAGTACCTGAATAATGTTGACTGGTCCCCCTTAGATGGCTAAAATGATGCCAATAAAGCTCTAGACTACTTCATAACTGTATTCAACAATGCATGCGACCTATTTGTCCCCATCAGAACTATTAAAATAAAAGGGGCCATTAACCCCTGGCTCACAGGCCCATTCATTGCTCAGATGAAGTGATGTAACAATCTCTGGCATATTGCCAGGGAGACAGGCAGGCAAACTGACATTATTGCCTATTAAATGGCTAGGAATAAATGCACCAGGTTAGTAAGACAGGCCAAAGCTTCCTATTACAAAGAACAGCTGGAGAAAACATGTGGTAATGGCAGAGAGTTCTAGAAAAAACATTAGGTTCCTCACTGGAAAAGAATCCAATGCCCCACCAGATCTAATAGTCACTGCATCAGGCACGTTACAGCAACCTCAAGATCTGGCTAAAGCCTTTAATGAGGCCTTCACAATCCTCAGCTCTGTCCTCCCCCCCTGAATTTCTCCAGTCCACACCTGCCATGGATCCCATAGGCCCAAACCCACCACCATCCCTTAATAATGGTCAACCACCTTTCTACTTTAGGCAAATCACCAGGCCACAGACCATCAAATATAATAAAAGGATTCTAAACAAAACCAGGATCAGGAGTGACTCACTAGACATGAAGCTGCTAGCATTCGCCCTGGGAGAACTTGCAGAACCACTAAGCAAACTATTCAACACCTCCCTGCGAATGGGAACATTCCTGGACAGGTGGAAGACTGCCCTAGTCACCCCAGTGTTTAAGAGTGGTGACAGAACTGTTATGGGGAACTATCGCCCCATCTCAATACTCCCCCCCCCTTCAAAAGCATTGGAAAGGGTTGTCTCTGATCAACTCACTGAATATTTAAACAAGTATTATCTGTTTTGCCCGCAGCAGCATGGTTTTCGATGCAAAGACAGCACCATCAACGCCCTTATCGACTTCATCTCCGATATCTACAAAGTCCTTGATTCAGGTAAAACGGTGGTGTCCATATTTATAGACCTCACCAAAGCCTTTGACACCGTGAATCACCAAATCCTACTAAGACACTTATGGACCATGGATCTGTCAGCAGATGCCATCTTCTGGTTCAAAAGCTACCTATCACACAGGATGCAGAGTGTCAGGATGGGGGTGTAACCTCCGATCCCAGACAGGTAACCTTAGGGGTTCCTCAGGGTTCAATCCTAGGGCCACTTCTCTTCTGTCACTTCATAAATTCCCTTCCCACAGTTTGTCAGGCTAAAATGCTGCTGTATGCAGACAATGCTGTGATCTCAGTTCCAGGCAGCAGCAGCACCTGTGATATCTCAGAAAACCTACAGAGTAGCTTTACCATGCTTGAGACGTGGTTCTCTCAAAATCAGCTCCTTCTGAACTATAAAAAAAACTAAAACTATGCACCTAACCTTGCCACATACAAAAAGAAATGTTGAACCCTTGACTATCAAAAGCCAAGAAGGGGATAACATTGAACAAGTCTCCACTTTAAAAATATCTTGGAGTACATATTGATGAAACACTCTCCTTTGTGCACCATATCGACCACATAGTCAAAACTGGTAATATTAAACTAGGCATCCTCTACAGGCATAGGCAAGCAATGACCCATGAGGCGCTTAGCTAGTTACTAAAAGCTCTATACTGTCTATCATCGACTATGCACTAGTCATCTACAGTGCAAGAGTTAATTTACTAGCCAACAAGGCCAGCCACCTGGTCCTTGGCACCAATCAATGTACCCATACTTGCACACTTTAATCTTTTACAGGTTGGCTCCAGCTCCACCTCAGGGCAAAGTATCAGGCTTGCATCATGGGTAAAAAAGCCCTATTAGGTCTCACGCCCGATTCCACTGCTGCATTGTTTCAGCAAAACCCCTTCACAAAAGTCACTAGAGGAACAGCTAAGGGAACGCTCCATATCCCATTTAAAAGAACATGCTTTGTCCAGCGGTCACTCTCATACTGTGGCCCCACATGGTATAATGAACTCCCCTCTGAAGCATACAAAAATTGGCCCCTTTAAAGGAGACCTGCTAACCCTGTTGGCCCGCAATAACCATTGTAACTGTAACCACTAAACACAGACGGTCACCACCACCATGATCTAGTCCCCCATCCCCTCCTCCACCTCTACTGCTCTCCTGCCCCTGCTAAGACAAAGCACCTGGGAGGCAGCCCCCCTCTCCTTCTCCACCGCTCACCACTCGTCCTAACTACGAAAAAGCCATTTCGGGCTACTCTGCCCTAACTTCGGCTTGATTCCATGGAACCTCTTTGAGAACTCAACAATATAGTGAACCACATGTCAAAAGCACTTCTAGTACCTGTATAATATAGACTAGGTGATAGCCTACTCAACTGCTTGTACAACATGTCAGTATTCTGTCCTCCTGCAATGCTCATCAAACCACCTCTGTAATATTGTAATGTAACATTTGTAATTTTTTGTCTGTTTGTCCTGACATGGAACCTTTGTAAAAGAGCCTGTTGGCTCAAATGTGTTAATCTGCTACTAAAATAAATAAGTAAAATAAAAAAATAAAACATTATTTCTTTATAATAACTGAGGAGCATTTTCTCCCATAGTGAAATCTGATTATAATTCGCTGTTACAACCAGCTGGTTATAACAGAAAACATGTGCTAGACTTCCCTCACTCCACGCATATGCACACTGCTTCCCTCTTGCACACATTAGGTTTCAGCCCAACCATGCTATTGAACTAGCACTACCGGAACCACTGGTCATAATGTTTTCGATAATGGCTGGGTAGTGTTTGGAGACAAACCATTACCCAGCAATTTTATAAAACAAAACATGGGGAAGTGTGTAAAACTTGCATTTTACACATACCCTCAGTGTAGGATGCTTTTATAAAACCCTTGAGTATCACCATTGAGGTTTATGTAGCAACCCCACACCTCAGGTGGGTGCTATATTCTCATTATAGACACCTCCCCATATATTATTCTATATGTTCTGCACATCAAAACAGCTTCTGTAGGACAATGCAGCCCCCAATGGTTCTATATGGAGTGACCAGAGAAAGAGTAAATAGCCAGCTCTAGACCTGAGGCTGAAGAAGATGGAGAGATCTCTTCTTTGTACTTGCCAAACTTGCATATAGTTTATGGTTACCCTGTGTTGCACACGGATTTCCATCCTAACCAAAAGGTTATTGTATCACAGTTCAAAGGTCATAGAATGCTGCTGTATCCTTCTTTTTTCATTTTAAAGTGTATTGCTACTTTTTCACATTTACATGAGACAGAACAATAAGTGATGAATTTATACATGCATTCCAAAAAACCATTACCTTGGGTCTGTCCTCCCTCCTCCAAATCTTCCCCCCTTCCCCCACAGTCCATATGTTCTGAATCAAACAATGTGTTGTTACTAACAAAATGCACTCTTTAAAGGGAGTACAAAGTATACAAGGGGTCCCATATATATTTTTATATTTAGACAAATTATTATGAAGGCTTGCTATAGTCTTTTTTTCAGTTCAGAGGTTAGCTAATAATTCGTTGAGCCATTCAGAGTAAGAGATATTGTCAGTATCTTTCCAGTGTTTAAGAATCAGTTTTTTAACAGACATTGAGATAAAGGAGATGTGATATTTATGGTTACCCACTGAAATTTGTGAGTAGTCACCCAATAAGCATATTTCAGGTGTAAAATACTCTATAATCCTAGTAATGGGTCTGCTCTGGCCTTGATACAGTTCCAAAGGGGGTGCTATCTTGGGACCTGTCCAGAAAATGTAAAGAAGGGTACCCTCTTCCTTAGAACAATGTACACATTGATTGGAGGGTATTAGGCTCCAAGCAGCCAATTTTTGTGGGGAGTAGTACAGGTTGTATAAAATGTGAAATTGCATAAGGCGTAATCGATCTAATGTCACAAAATGGTGACAATTATGCCAGAGGATAGACCAATCTGTGTTCCAATGGGGAAAAATGTCTGACCAGTATACTGTGGGGCCCAAACTTTCATTAAAATGCCATTCATATAGAGTTACATATAATTTAGAGATTGCTTTAGGAGAGATGACCAGAGGGTGCAGCTGGAACGAGAATTTGGGTAAGGAGGGAGGTATCTTACCTATCTCCTTGAGAAGGAGATGCCTCAATTGGAAACCCTTAAAGAAACAGGGCAGGGGTATTTTAAATTTAATCATAATTTCAACTGTTGAGAGCCAGAAACCGTATTCTCCCACAAACAGGAATAATCTTCCATCCCTCAATTGGGGTAACCAATTTGGTGTAAGCTTCTTGTTGTCAATTTGGAAAGTTGGGGAGTTCCAAATAGATTGGGATATATCTGTATAATGTTTATATTGTAGAAAGGCACATATTTAGGAATGGACTCTCATGGAAACTTTGATTGTGGTTGATTTTAGGTTACTTGGTAGTGAGGATGTTTTTAAATATAGCAAAGTAGAGGGTTCCATGTTACTAGAGCGAATCAACTCCAGTTCTATTTTGAGCCAAGGAGGGCTGGAAGAGGATGGGATTGGTGCAAACCATTTAAGGTACTTGGATACACGGCTGGCCCAGTGATATGGATTAAGGTAAGGTAGACATAGGCTTGTCTTAAGTTTGGAAGCAGCTAGTTAATGATATGCTATTCTTGGTTGTTTCTTGGACCAAATGAACTTTGTAAGTAATCTGTGGACTTTCTTAAACTAAGTACCTGGTAAACAAATATTGAGTAACTGGAGGGGATTAAATAAATGGGGGGAAATATTAATTTTAATTAAATTTATCCTTCCCCACAATGAAATGGGAAGAGCTGTCCACCAGTCTAACTCCTGAGTAATGGTCTGCACCAAGAAGTCTAAATTGTTCTTAATGGTAAGCTGTGTATCTCTGGTAAGTTCAATACTGAGATATCTAAGGGAATCTTGGGACCATAAGAGACCTAGAGACGTAATGGTATTTTTGAATACTTTATGATTTAGGGGAAAAAGGATTGACATGTTAACATTTAGTTTATAATTTTATAGTCTACTATACTCCTCAATAATCTCTATCATTGATGAAATAGATGTTTCTGGATAGGACAGGTGTAGGAGAAGATCATCTGCATATGCAGAGACTTTTACCTCTGTACCTTGGATTATTAGTCCTTGTTCCAACTGACTTATAGTCAGTTTGTGGATAAGGGGTTCAAGGTATATGTTAAAAAGTAAGGGGGAAAGAGGGCAACCTTGTCTTCTACTAGAATGTAAGGGAAATGAATCTGAAATCACTCTGTTCCCTGAGATTCTGGCCTATGGGGTCTGGTAAAGAGCTTTTATCCACCCCTGAAATTCTAGTGGAAAACCAAAGGCATTCAAGGTTTGAAACAGAAAGTTCCAATCAACTCGGACAAATGTCTTCTCAGCGTCCAGGGACACCAAAACAGCTGGAAAGGGGGCATCCCTGGACACCGAGAATACATGCGAGAGAGTACGGAGGTGGCCCACTGAGGATCTTCCCTTCATGAATCCCACCTGTTGTAGTCCTATTAAGTCTGGAAGTAGTAAACTGAGTCTATCTGCTAATAATTTTGTTAAAATCTTTATGTCTCGGTTAAGCAGAAAAATGGGCCTGTAGTTCTGCACAGATTCTGGATTCCTGTCTGGTTTGGGTAAAAGAACAATGAGGGTTTCAAATAATGTGGGGTCAACTTGTGCAGAGGATAGGATATGTTGATATAAAGGTAAGAGGAATGGGACAATTTGGTCTTTAAAGTTCTTGTAAAAGTTGGGTGAAAATCCATCTGGTCCTGGAGTTTTATGGGTAGGGAGATTTTGTATCACCTCAGCAATTTCTAGGGTAGAAATGGGTGCCATTATTGCTCATTTATGGGCATCAGAAGGGGAGGATAATTGGGCCTCCTTTAGGTAGGAAGATAGGGTTAGGTTTGAAGGGGGTTAATCATAGCTCCATATAGTTGTATGTAATACATAGTAAATTCTTTACAATTTCTTTAGGAGACGATTTCAAGGAACTATCCTTCTGAGAATGAATAGGGGGAATGAATCAGGATGATTCCTGTTGCTTGATCCTAAGAGCTAATAATTTTCCTGTCTTCTCCCCTTGATCTGTATAAGAGACCTTTGTACAGAGGATTGTGAATTTGGCTTTTTCCCTGAGTAAGTCCAGATAGGAGTCTTTAATCTTAATTAGATTTTGTTTGATAGTATCAGGAGAATGAGAATTTAGATTTGCTTCTATAGCCTGAATTTGGGACAACAGGCTTTTTAATTTTGAGTCCTATGATTTCTTTCTCTTAGAGGCTAACCCAATTAGAATACTTCTAAGGCATGCTTTAAAAGTACACCAAATAATATCAGTCCTAATATCTTGAGTTGCATTTATATCAAAAAATTGTTCAATGTGGTCTTTGACTAGATCAGAAATCTTTGAGTCCTTCACCAACTGGTCATTCAACTTCCAACGTGGGCTTTGCTTGGGTAGGAAAGTAAGGACAACTGGCCCATTACCAGGGAATGATTGGAGGGAGGTCCAGGCTGAATTGAAGAAGATAAAACTCCAGGAAGAAGAGCCTGGGATATCAAAATGTAGTTGATGCGGGAGGAGGTCCCATGGACTGGGGATGTAAATATGTATTCCCTATCCTTGAAATTCAAAACTCTCCAAACGTCGCATAGACCCATCCGATCTATTAGGTCGTGCAGTGCACATTGAGCTGGAGAAAGTCCTCTCGATGTGAAGCCTGTGTGGTCTGTAATGGGATCAAACACCAAATTCAGATCACCTCCTAGAACTAATGAGGTGGACAGCAATGGCAGAATGGTGTTAATCAGGTGCATAGAAAATTGGAGGTCATCTTTATTAGTGCCATAGATACTGCCCAACAGAAGATCTATTGAATAGACAGTACCATGGACTAAAATGAACCTGCCCTGCAGATCTTTGATGACCTGAAAAGGGTTAAATGGAACATTCCTGTTAATTAAAACGATAACTCCACAGCTATGTGTGGTACATTGGGCAGCAAACACCTGTCCTATTTGCTGTCTCCTCATTTGTAAAGCTTCCGCATCTAATAAATGGGATTCCTGAAGAAAATACATTTGTGATTTTAGAACCTTTAAATGCTTTAGGATTTTGTATTGTTTTAGCTTTCTTCTTACCCCTTTAATGTTCCAAGAAGAAAAAATTAAATGGTAAGCCATTTTTCTTATACACAGGATAATCATGAGTTAACATTGAGGGAGTGCAAACAATACTTCTAGGTATTCCTTGAGGTCTGTGGATAATGGACTGTCCCTCCCTTACCCCCCTCTCCACCCCCCTGTCGCAAACCCAGGATTTCACCAAAAAGCCCAAAAGAACCCCCCTCAAAATTCACCCACAGTTACAATCCCAAACCTCCCCTTCCTCCCTACTGTTATGAATATTATTTTGCAGTACCCCCATACTTTCACTTCTCTCTTCCAGCCATCCCCACCTATATGTATCATCTACAAATACTCCAGCTAACAGGAGTCAACTCTCTTACTAACCAAATTTAATCAATACTGCATCTACCAGGTTCTGAGGAGTGTAACAAAAAAGAAAATGTGCATATTACTCCCCTTGTGTGGACTTAAGAAGCAACTACACCTACCCATAGCCCTGGTAAATGAGACTGCAGAAAACCTTGCAATTATAAAATAATTCTTTGTCCTGCAGCCCTATGAACAAACAGTAATAGCCCAAAACTATGTAGAGTTAACTAATTCTTGTTGTTTCTATCTGGTAACACTATGATACTATAGAATTATAAGCCCTTCTGCTGAAACCTTATTCTTTGCACTAAGAGGGAAAGTGTCCTCCTCTATGCCCTTAGTCCTGTACTTCTTCTACAGTTTCTCTTGTGGAAAACATTAAAAACAAGCCCAACACAAAATTCGCTCAAGTATTTTCAATAGCAAAACAATCCTTTCTTCAGGATTATTGGTGTAGGAATCAGCATTAAAATGAGGGCAAACTTTGACCTTCACTGTTACCGGTCTCTAAACAAAGGAAACAGTCTATCTGAATGTTCCTGTTATATTTTCAGTCACAGAAACAGTTCCATGAGCCAAAGTTGCTGGTTTGTTAGTCTGAGATCTTGTAGCACAGACCTTGCTTAGGAATGTCCTTGCACACTCCCACTGAATGGCTAAATCCTTGATTTCAGGTATCTCTGAACAGATTGGGTAAAACCATTTTAAGGCCTATGCTGGCAGCCTCTGAGTCCTCATAAGATTGCCAGGATCCTGAGATAAACACCTGTGATTTTGCCGGATACATCATTTTGAACTTTAATCCTGCTGCCATTATTTTTGTTACCAAGGGATGGAACACAGATCTGCGTTGCCTGACCGTGAGAGGCAAGTCCTAGGCCACACAAATTGTTTCCCCTCCCATTGCACTTCCTGAATTTCCTTTATTTTTGTAAGGAAATGTTGTCACTAGATAGTTTAGAAAACAGAATATGAGAGGTCAGGGGGTTGCCCCAGGTGGAGGAGTAGGTCGGAGCACCCTGTGAGCCCTTTCAATAACATACTGGGACCCAAAAGGAGAAGGCCCTACTATTTTTTCAATAAACTTCTGGATGAAAAGAATGGTATCCAGTCCTTCCTCCAACTCTGGAAGTCCAATAATCACCGCATTGTTTTGGCGACTACACCCTTCCAAATCCTCTACTTTTTGTTCTATCTTGGTAAGTTTTTGTTTCATCGCAACCAAGTCTGGGTCAAGCTTTTCAGCCCGCCTCTCCAAGGAAATAATACAGGCTTCACTATCTGTTGTTCTTAATGCAATGTCCTCGATTGCCTAGGATTAAGATTTAATTTCAGAGGTCATCCCTCTGAGCTCCTCCTAAAAGGGACGGAATTTGGCTAGGAAGCCTGAGAGAGTGAGTGGTTCTAGCTCCGTCTTCTGCAGCGTAGGGGTCTGTGAGCTAGTGGCACTGTTAACTCATGTTTTTTTGGGGGTCTTCTCTGGCGTTACAGGAGGAGTGTGCCTTGGCTGCGACTTCTTCATTTCCACATCCATCGCTACGGAAACTGTATAAGTAGACGCTCATATAGTCAGGGAGCTTCTGTGTTAATTTTGATAAGTTTTGGTAATCTCCCTGGGGTAAAAAGTGAAGTTTGTGGAAGAGGGTGGCTGGAGAGGGTTAGAGAAGTGTCCTTCCAGCGTGCTGCATCACCTGGTCCTCCCTCTGCTGTACTCTTTTGTGGTACAAGAGCTTTTTAATTAGAATGAAAACTCATGCCAGCTATTATTTTACTTTCATTTTATACAGTAGACAGTAGGAAAAGTTAGTAGGATGCTGGGGTGCTTAAGGAGGGGTATCACCAGCCGAAAAAGGAAAGCAGTGTTACCCCTATATTGATCAATGGTGAGGCCACACCTGGAGTACTGTGTCCAGTTCTGGAGGCCCCACCTCAGGAAGGACATAGACCAGGTGGAGGCAGTACAGAGAAGGGCAACCACAATTATGCATGGCCTGCATCAGAAGCCCTATGAGGAAAGACCCAGGGAGTTAAATATGTACACACTGGAGGAAAGGAGAGAAAGGGAAGACATGATAGAAACATTCAAATACCTCAAGGGTATCAATAAGGTACAGGAGGGTGGCATATTGCACAGAAAAAGATGATCAAGGATGAGGTGACATGTTATGAAGCTGGAAGAGGGAGACTTAGAGGGGATGTGAGGAAATATTTATTCACAGAAAGGGTGGTACATGCCTGGAACCACATCCCAGCAGAGATGGGGGGGTACCAAAATGGTTACAGATTTCAGACATGCATGGGATAGGCAAAGGGGAACCTTGGTAATAGGGCTGGGGGGTAAGGCTGGAGATCTATTAGGGTCCACAGTAGCACAGTAAGTAGGGACTTTAGGGCAGACTAGGTGGGCCAAGAGATCCTTTTCTGCTGACAGCTTCTATGTTTCTATGTACACAAATACACACACACACAAATACACACACACACAATCATCTAACACAAAATCTTCTGTTGTTTCAACATTAAAAAAAAAAGAAACCCACCCCCTCACCCAGATCAGTTTGCAGCAGATGGGTGTTGGTGGGTTCCTGTTTTCAAACATCAAACAATTAAACAGAAGATTTCTTGAGAAGAAAAAAGAACAGCATTTTTTTATTATATTTCAAATCACATAGTAAACAAAATAACACACTGGAAACCATGTGAAACTCAGCTGTGTTTTCCTCTCAGGGTTTTGATGACATCAAGGACCTCTTGAGCGTTGCTTTCGAGGTGCTCATGATGTCATCAAAACCTCTCGATGGGAACACAGCCTTGTTGTGCATGGGTTTCCCATGCATTATTCTCTATGTAGTGACAGTACAGAATTTCAGTAGCAGAAACACTTTTCTGAAACTATCAAAAATATTTCAACTTACATGGTCAAGTCAAGCATCATGTCCCCAGAGCACATAGATTTGCCTTTTGTGGCTTCAGAAAACTTTTTTTTAAAAGGCCCTTAATTTTCTATAACATTCTAGAGAAAAAAAAAAACTCTGTTAAATCCAAATTCACATTCTTAGTAAAAAAAAACTATTAGGAGCCCTGGTAGTGTTTTTTTTTTGTGTGACTGACTATAGTTCACCTTTTGTATCTGAGGACAACAAGCCATAACTTAAAAAGCCATCATTGATCAAAAATGTTGAAAATGTATACTCTAGACAGAAAAGCAGCGAACACATACAAAATTCCTAGGACTTAAACTGAAGCACTCAAAGGGGATTAGTCTGACTATATCTGACTCAGACTGCAATCTAATTTTTTTTTTTTTTTGGGGGGTGTTGCAGACTGTCCATTTAACCATTATGTTCCCTGACAGAGTCTTGGCATCACTTAATGTGTCTGTGCGTTTGATGAATTAGAGAGCTGACTCCAAAACTCTTTACACAAGGCTAAATTACAAGCATTGATTATGGGCATTCAACATCTTCAAAGCAGCAGATATAGAAGGAATCAGTCATCCTGTTAAAAGGGAATTATTATGTTGTTTGTATCTTGTATCTTGTTTCACGGCTAGATTAAGTTGTTTGAGGAACCTGGGCACCAACAGCTTGTCAGAAGATTGGCTAGTACATGGCTCTTATTTGTTTTTCTTCCTTCAAACCCAAAGTGCTCTTCCAGTATGTCCCTACTGGCTTTCTTTACGTGATAGCTAAGTATGTACTTTTGTCATGGAAAATATTGCAGAAAATCGTGGTATTATCATGCCTAAACTGACAAAAATAATGGAAATCCTATTAAAAGTCATGAAAAGCCCTGACTCCATTGTGCTAAGCAATTTACCTTTATTTTGACATGTTGTTTTGAACAACTCATGGTTAGACTGGTCCAACAGCGGACATCATACTGCCATCTGGGAAATGTGCATGCTCGGAATTCCACACTGGGGCTGACTGGGGATCAAGTGCATTATGGTGAGTAGGCACAACATTATGTCTCTGTCATTTGCAAACACCAAAAACAAAAGCATTTTCATGAAAAATACTAAAAGTCTTGAAGTTCTCATGAAAAATACCAAAAATCCAGTTTTCATAAAAATGGGAAAAATTATGGAATCCATTACTGCAGTGACTTCTATTACAAAGATACAGGACTAGTGATAGGTGACATGTTCCCTGGCAATTAGTGGCACATACAATAACTGTATGTCACTTTACTGACATAATCTTCTTCATTAATTTATTCTTTTTTGCACCCCCACCTTGATGCGGCAGTTACATCACTTTCTGGACAGTTGTACCAGTCATCATGTAGCTACAGGCATAGGGAAAGTTACCTTTGTGGTTGTTTTCCCCCTTCATTCTGTGCTTCCCCTGTCCTTTAGGGATGCTGGCATTATGGGTCCAAGGTCCCTGACGGAAGCATGCTCTGCGATATGCAGCACAGCATCCCTCCCTCCCTCCCTGTGCACCATGTGCTTTGCGACCAATATGTCTACAGGTGGCAGTAGCACTGTGGAATGTGACTCTCCCCTGCAGGAGGAGAGTGCCCTCTGGGATGCTTGATCCTTCTCCTCCCAATGAGCCAGGCCTTATTCCTGCACTCAAGTTGCCGGTGCTGCATGTGGTAACCCTACCATTACATCGATGGGCCAGTGGATGACATCATCCTCTTTAATCCTGAAACTTATGATCAACTTGATGAATACAAAAATATGACCTAGATATCTGAGCACTGTGAGTATTCTCAGCATCAGACAATAGAAGACAGTGGGGTCAAATTGATTTTGTCTCTGTCCAGTATGGATCCTAAACACTAGATCTGTGCAGAATGCAGAATTATGCCGGTGGAATTTGATTAGAATGGCAGTTTCACTTCTGAAATGCTTTCTGGAATTTTGAATTAGGTGGGATTCTGAAAAGCACTTTTATGTAAACTGCAGAATACCTTTCCATATATTACATAAACTGTGGAATCATTTTCAGCAGATTACATAAAAGGAATCCGAGGCTTACGTAAACTGTGGATTTCTAATTCATTCAAAACATTCTACTTTAAATGTAACCCCTCACCCCTGCCTCATTACTAAAATGGCAGGTGGCATGCTGTTGGCGTTGGCAGCAATACCTGGTGGGGACCTGGGTTCGGGGAGGATGAGGTTACCTGGCACAAGGGACCTAGGTTTGGCTACTCTGCACAGGGACACCCAAGTAAATCCAACTACAGGAAGCAATAACTGTAATGTCCAGAACCAGGATTGGGATTTTTCAGTGTGGCTTTATTCAAAACTAGCTGACACATGACAAAGCATTGATGGTCCCCCAAGGGGCTACGTTCACTGTATATGCAGACAGAGACTAAAGGTGGTCCACTTGAAGAATGAACCCAATTTTACAATTGTTTGGCTCTGGACCCACCAGGCACTCAGCCCGGACTTGGTTGCGCTTTGGATACACAGCCCGACTGGCCCGGCTCCCCTGCCTGCCACTTTACTGATGGTCCATTTAAAGAATGAACCCAAACTTTACTTGGAGAGACTCCGATCACACAAGGAGTATATTTTCCCAAGCTGTGGCTCCCCACACCACAAGGAGTCTGCGACTCCTAGAGAGATTTGATTTCTTACTTCCATCGAACTCCCATCAAACAAGGAGACTCCCATCAAACAAGGAGTATATCTTCCCATCCTGTGGCTCGCCACACCACTTAGAGTCGGCAACTCCTAGAGAGATGTTCCAAAGTTGCGACCCACGTCTGGGTACCCACCTCATCACTGGCGAGGCGCGTGAGGCAAGTAGCAAATCACAGAAGAAATCCGCAGAGGTGGACCTGGTCACTAAAGATGGGGGTGTTCCCACCTCCAGCTCCCACAGTCCATACCTGGCCATTTCTCTGGACAAACATAAACTTAAAACTTTGACATGTAGATTAAACGGTGGATGACCTGAAGCACCCCCTCTACAGCATTACTTGAAATCCATTAAAACGTTAGACTTTTTGACTGCTCCATTTGTTTGTCCTAGTTAAAATAGTCCTCCCAAATAGCAGTCCATATTCCAACTTCCTTTATATTTCCAAACTGATGAAACAATTGGTTTGCCCCTTCAAATGGAGCAAAACACACATCCATTCGTTGCAGGTGCCCCACAGGCGAAATACCACTTCTTTTACTGTTATACAAGAACAGAAACTGTAAATAGGCATCTTTCTTCCATAGTGGAAATAGGGGATTGCCCCTGGAATCCACAGAGGGACTTTTCTTCCACCACCCCCGGAGGGAAGGGGCACATGAGACCTGGACAGCGGTCTCCACCACTTTCAAAAGGTAAACAGGATCACACCTCCTTCTTGCTTTAAACCAAACCAAAGACTGACTTCCTCCCAAAGTTCTAAACTCACTCCCTGAGCTGCAGATTCCAACGTGGCTTATGCAGCTGCAACAGTTCTATGGTGATGTCGTCTCTCAAGTCTCAGTTGTGACTGAGAACAGAGTGAGACAGTGTGAAACCCATTTAACTGGAGTTTCACAAGTAGCCTCCCCTGCCTAGCACTAGGTCTTACTGGGATTCTAGTAACCCCGGGTAATAAGGGGGTTACACTTGCCCTAAACCAGGAAAATGACTGTCCCAAGTCAATATGCACCCGGCCTTAGGCCATCCCACCCAATGTGCTACCTGCTGAGTGGGGTGATCAGGCCCCCTCCTACAATGTGTGAGCACAGGTACTAAGGGCCTAGAGGCCTATAGCTGACGTGTCAGCCTCTACACTATCCACTTACTATGGACACCTAGTGGCTCTGGTAGAACCGTCCAGAGCATAGCCCTGATAGATCAGCACTGCGGCCCCTACTGCAGATCAGGGCCATAGCCTGTCCATCCCTTCTAACCCTCTAGAAGAAACCTATCTGCCTCTAACATAACATCCCAAACAAAAACAAAACCTAGGGACCTCCCCGACCTTGGGCAACCTGCAACTACAGCCATTAGAATACAAATTACTGCCTCCTCCCTACCCCCACAATCACACCTGTGGAAGGAAAAGAGGGTTAACACAGTAACAACCATAGCAATAACAATACAGTACTTTAAATTCTACACAATAAAGCACTGACTAGGAACTCCGATGAGCCCCTCCTCCTCTTCTTGTCTTCTCTTCTGTCTTCCCAGGAACACCTGTAAGAAAAAGACAAAAAACAAAACACAATCCTAATCTGCATACACAGTCTACCTAAAAACAACAACCCCTACCATACAGAAAAACACTGAACAATCCCAAAAAAGAATTTTTTAGAAAAAAGTAGAAAAACAGTATTTACATTAGAGAACAATAATGACATTATTTACAATACACATTTGGGGGGATGGAGTGCCCTAAAAGTCCCAACTAGTGACCACAAGGCCCGAAGGCTAGTCCAATAAAGAGTCTCTCCTGGGCCGGAGCCCGGTGAAACATAGTTCTTAAAGGCCAAAATCCCGAAGGGGAGAGTCTTTGTGCACAGTTCACACATTTTTGAAGTCTGTAGTGTAGGGTGTGTACTGCAATTTCATAAAGATAGAAGAAGTTTTTTTTTGGACTTACCAGCCTTTTGTAGTATAAGACTAGGCACCGACCTGCACCGCAGCTGAAGAGTCTCCCTGGCAGCATTTCTTCTGATACAGCTGGGAGAACATCTTCCGGGAAACACAGGAGGGCACATCTGGAAACAGCTGGCATGATGTCATCTCTGGAGAAGGAACCTTAGAACAGGAACAAAAAGAAAACAGCTGGTCCAACATCATCCGATTACCAGGCGATGAACAGGAAACAGCTGGGCTGGTGTCCTCTCTGGATCTGAAGTCATTTGGTGGGCCAGTAGATGGTTGCTGAACAAGACAGTACACTGTAGACTGAAGAATGTGGAGCACCTGAGTCCTTGGTTATTCATATTGGCGGATCAATAAGGGCACTTCACAGTCTGTTGTGGCAGTATTGACTACCACTGCTCAGCTCTCCATTTTGTAGGCACAGGCTTAATTACTGGGAGGTCCTTGCACTGAGGCCAATAGTACCGGGGGTCAGGGGCTTGAATTATTACCCTGTCTGGGCGAACATAATTCACACAGTGGGAGACTTCACGTTCCTCTCCATCCACTATTCTCACTCTGTCCATAAACAGTGTCCTGCCTCTCTTCCACTGTGTATACTTTTTGTGGAACAGTCTATTTTTTACATGCCGGTTGGCCCCAGGATGCACATGTTTCATTTCTTCATCCCAGATCCAGGATTTCCTGCAGTTCTCAGTCTCCTCCCAGACTCTCCGAGGAAAGGTAGGAAAGGTCATACCATAGATTTCATTGGCCTTTCTATGAACCAGTCTCTCCTCTTTACTTGCTTTGGTCAATCTGAGACCGCCGATCTGGCTTGGGGGTGGCCAGTCCTGGTTCTGCCAGCTTCGCATCCTCAAAGAAGTTAAAAACGGATCCCTGACTTCTTCTTCTTGTAAAGCCAGGGCAGTGGCATCACCACCTTCTTGAACACATTCCTCTAAGGCAAGATCTTGAGGCTGTGTACCCGTTCCTTTCTCACAAGGCCACATAGGTTCCCCCTCATCTTCCTCTTCACTGAGGATCTGAGCCCAGGAGTGAGCAGTTGTTCTCACCTCCCAGACTATCCATTCATCACTAGGAGCGGAGGTCAACACCTCCCATTCAAAGGCCTCCCGCATCTCATCTTCACCTTCGAGACTTGGGCTAGGCCCCCCTACCCAGGGGTCTATTGATGCTTTATCTGAACTTTCTTTCTGAGATCCAGCATCCAAAACTTCAATTTCAGATTCAGTCTCTAATTCTGTACCCTTTAACTTTGTGCCACACTCCCCCGAGGGACCTTCCTCCACAGGCTCTGCCTGATGCTGTGTGCTGCCAACTGCAGATTCCTGAATTTTTGTCCATGTGGGAGCCAAACAAATTGGAGACACTTTATACAAGTCATATTTTTGTAGACATCCAGCACAGTGAGGAATCATAGATACATAGATACATAGACAGTGTTGGCAGATAAGAGCCTATGGCCCACCCAGTCTGCCCATTTCAGCTTTTAAGTTCAGTTTGTTTTCCTAGAAGTCTGTTGCACCTTACCCCTGACCTCCAGAATTCCTTTATCTCTATCCCATGCATTCTTAAATCCTGTGATTGTTTCAGCCCCCACCACTTCCTCTGGCAGGGTGTTCCACTTGTCCACCACCTGTTCTGTGAAGAAATTCTTTCTCATGTTTCCTCTGAATCGTCCTCCTCCAACTTCATCCCATGCCCTCTAGTCCTGGAACATCTTTTCGCTTAAAATAGTGTTTTCCTGCACCCTGTTCCTCCCTGTAAGATACTTGTATGTCTCTATCATATCCCTCTCTCCCTCCTCTCCTCCAGGGAGTACATGTTCAGTTCCTTCAACCTGTCTTCATAGGTCTTGTGATCCAATCCATGCACCATCTTTGTTGCCCTCCTCTGAACCTTCTCTACCCTGTCTATGTCCTTACGTAGGTATGGTCTCCAGAACTGTACACTGTATTCCAGGTGGGCCTCACTAGTGTCTTGTATAGCGAATTATGACCTCCCTTTCCTGCTGGTAATGCCCTGCCTATACATCCCAGCATCCTATTTGCTTTTACCTGCTGCCTTGTCACACTGTTTCCTATCTTGAGGTCATCAGAGATGATAACCCCAAGATCCCTTTCCTGCTTGGTGCATGCTGTATCCTCACCCCCAACTGATATGTTGTGCCAGGGTTTTTGTGCCCCATATGCATTATCTTGCACTTCTTTGCATTGAAGTTCAACTGCCAAACCCTGACCATTCTTCAAGTTTCTGCAGTCGCTTCTCATTCTGTCTACACCCTCTGGTGTGTCTACTCTGTTACAGAGCTTTGTGTCATCAGCGAACAGTGAAATTCTGCCTTCTAGGTCCTGTGCCATGTCACTGATGAAGATGTTGAATAGGACCGGTCCCAGCACTGATCCCTGTGGTACCCCACTGGTCACTCTTCCCTCTGTGGAGTAACAGCCATTACCACCACCCTCTGTGTCCTGTCACCCAGCCAGTTACCTACCCACCACACTACTGTCCTGCCCACACCCATATTCCCCAGTTTGTGTAATAGTCTTCTATGTGGCACAGTGTCAAAGGCCTTGCTGAAGTCCAGATAGGCCATGTCCACTGCCCTCCCCTGATCCACCTCCCTAGTCACCCAGTCAAAAAATTCAATGAGGTTGGTCTGACATGACCTCCCCGTGGTGAAACCATGCTGCCTTGGGTCCTGTAGTCCATTGACAACCAGATGTTCCACCAATCTCTCCTTCAGTAGTGCTTCCATGATCTTCCCCACTACCAAGGTGAGGCTGACTGGTCTGTAGTTCCCTGCTTCCTCTTTGTTCCCACTTTTGTATAAGGGGACTACATCTGCTGTCCTCCAGTCTTTGGGTACCTCCCTGTTTCCAGTGATTGGCTAAACAGGATAGCCAGAGGTTCAGCCACCACCTCTCTTAGTTCTTTAAGGACCCTGGGTGCACCCCATCTGGCCCCATTGCTTTATCAACTCTTATTACTTCCAGTTCCTTCAGGACCCTTTCTCGTGTAAAGGGACTTGTGTCCATTTCTGCACCATTCTCACCCCTTGTACTCCCTTCAGACCCATTACCCTCCTCTTCCTCAGTAAAGACTGAGCAGAAATACCTGTTCAGTATGTCAGCTTTACTGTTGTCATCCTCCACGTGGCCCCCATCCTCCCCCTTCAGTCTCACTATCCCTCCCTTTGTCTTTCTTTTTTCACTTATGTACCTGTAAAAGGTTTTGTCCCCTCTACCCACTGATTTTGCAATGTGTTCTTCTGTCTGAGCTTTGGCTTCCCTTACTGACCTCCCTGCCTCCCTTTGCTTCTCCTGGTACTTCTCCCTATCCCCTTCTGCCTGTGACTTTTTGTATTGCCTGAATGCAGTCTTTTTGGCTTTCACTTTCTTTGCTACCTGTTTGGAAAACCATAATGGTCTCCTCTTCCTTTTCCTCTTGCTAACCTGCTTAATGCATAATTCTGTTGTTCTTGTAATCCCCATTTTAAATACTGCCCACTGTTCCTCAACCCCTGATTCCTGTCCCATTCCCCTTAATGCCTCTTTCAAGTATCTCCCATTTTCCCAAAGTCTTCCCCTAAAATCCAGGATACGTGTTTTGTGTGGTTTTGGTTCTGCTCTTTCTGTGATTTCAAACCACAATGACTGGTGTCACTGTTTCCCAGGTGCTCCCCACTGTTACCCCATCACACTGTCCCTGTTTGTGAGCACAAGGTCCAGTATTGCCTTCTGCCAAGTTGGTTCCATGACCAGTTGCTTGAAGAAGGCACCCTGAAGGGAGTCCAGGATAAATCTGCTCCTAGTTGATGCTGCTGCTGGAATGCTCCAGTCCACGTCTGGAATATTGAAGTCTCCAACCAGTACTACCTCACCCTTGTCTGCCATCCTTTGGATGGCTAGCATCAGCTCCCTATCTGTTTCTTCCTCCTGGGCTGGTGGTCTATAGACCACACCTGTGCGGATGGCTGTCCCCATTTTCCTTTCCAGCATAACCCGTATCTCTCCCCCATTTTGTTCCTCCTGGATCTTTGTGGCCCTTATGTCATTTTTCACATAGAGTGCCACTCCTCCTCCCTTCCTGCCTGCTCTGTCTCTTCTGAATATGTTGTAGCCAGGTATGGCCATCTCCCAGTCATGGTTATCATTACACCAGGTTTCAGTGATGGCCACAATGTCCAAGTCTGACTGCACCATGACAGCCTCCAAATCTTCCATCTTGTTGCTAAGGCTCCTGGCATTTGCACACATGGCTTCCATGATTTGACCTCCCTAGACTGTCTCACTGTTCTACTCCAGCCCCTTCCTTGGTTGTCATTTATCCCTAGTTCTCCTTGCTGTCTGCCCGTCTGCTGAATTTTGCCCCTTTTCTGCTTATTCACCTCTTGGGCACTAATCTCCATCTTTTGCACACTGCTTTGCAGAGATAGCCACTCCTCTGGTTCACTGGTTCCACTGCTAGCTGTGGGGGTTGAGTAAGTAGGTACCCTCCTTGCTGGCCTGCCACCCCTTTTACTAGTTTAAATGCTTGTCAATGTAGCATTTAAACTTATCATTGAGTGCTTGGATTCCCCTCCAGGATGGATGCAGGCCGTCAGGCTTGAACAAACCTCCATCCCTCCAGGTGGGTCCCCAGTCACCAATGAATCCAAACCCTTCCTCCACAGCACCAGTTCTTCAACCATGAGTTAAAGTTCCTGGTGCATGCACTCTATGCTCTCCTTGCCTCTCACAGGTAGTACTTGAGAAAGTGACAGAAGTAGCTACTTGCTTGAGCCCCCTCCCCAGTTTCCTAAACTCTTCCTGAACTTCCTTTGGCTCCCCATTTGCCAGGTCATTAGTACCTAGGTGGATAATGACATCCAGCTCACCCTCCCGTCTTGCCTTCCCAGTGATCTCCAGGATCTTCCTTCCATCCCTCCATGCCATGGCGCCTCACCTCCCTGTCCTCCCCCTCCTGTGTTCCTAGCTGGATCCCTCTTAAGATGGAGTCCCCTACCAGGATTTGCTTCCTCCTCCTCTGGGGTCCACTGCTTTCCCCGCTGAGGTCACCTCCTTGGCTAACCTCCACATCCTTTCCTTCCACTTCTCTGGGTACCTGTATTTGGTTGTCCTCGCTTGCCAGTGTGGCATATGAGTTCTTGAGTGGAATAGGATCTGGGATGTGCCTCTGCCTGACTGCTCTAACCTTCCCTGAGCCCACTGTCATCCAAGTGCTTCTCGTTCTCGGCATCCTTTGAGGCAGTTGCATTGGACTGGGTGGTCCCTGGATAGGGGTGGTGGTACTCCTGATCCAGTTTACTTCCGCTCTGTGTCTGGCTACCTCATCCCGCAGTCCAGATAGATGCATGCCGATAGGGCAGCACCTCAGTGTCCAGAAGGTCTGCCTGAATATGGCTGCCCCACAGCCACTACATTGCATCACTCCCCACATTATACTGCAATTCCACTACTTGTCTGCTACTGAAGCTCTCCTAGTTCCCTTTTATTAATTTACTGTCCTAAAAATCCTGCCACTGTTCCCCTATAATATTTGAAAATACATACACTTCTATCTAAGCTCTTTATCCTTACAATCAAAAGGTAACTACAATCACAATAATCTGCCTTCTACTAATACAGATTCTATCACAGAATCAGGACACAATGCAAAAACATCTGCTACTTAGCAACAACAAACAGGCGACAACATACCAAGTTGATGTAGCTTTTTTTTAAAATAGAAAAGAAAAATGTAATTGTTTAAACCAATAGAAATCAGCAGTTCCCAAAGCCCCTTGAACTACAAGAAAGAACACAGTACCACACCTCTTCCACAATAACTAAACAGTTCTAAAACATTGGAGAAAGAAGAGAAATATTAGAGACAGAGCAAAATGATACAATGTACTATAAAGTATTAGGCAATAGGTATAGTCAGTTGTTTAACAGAGAAAATAAAGTACCTACCAAAACAGACAGGATACCCACAAATGACACTTAGGTTCTCAATATCAGACACCACCAGAGGCACATTCAGAAAGGGTTTAAACTATAGCATTAAAATAGTATTAAAATTAACCACATCAGAGTAGAAAGATCACACTAAATAAATGTGTTGATCCTTCTGACTTCCAACGAATATCTACTGCACAAATGTTATATCTTCCTGGAGCCTACAGGGTTGTCTTTCACAATCACCTAAATTTACATAAAACAAAACAATTTTTAAACTGAAAATTATATCAAAAAGCACTTAGCTTTGGGAGCTCTTCTCAAACACAGCCACTCAGCTCAGAGTTCTAGAATCAGAACCAATTAAACCAATCATGAAGACATCTCTTCCAGCACTCAAGCACATCTGGCATACACGCACTGGATAATTAGGAATTGCCACATCAGGAGGGAGTTGCCCTCATAGCACCACTTTTCAATATCTCTCAGTCTATTTACTGCTGCTGTTACTGCAACCCAGGCATGATCCGGGTAATGAGTTGGTCCTGAGGCCATAACTGCAGAAAAATAAACAAAAGTTCACTGTAACTGAAAGTCCCACTTTAATGAACACACTCTGTAGCTTTAAAATGACTCCTTTGCTGCTGTGTTTACTTTACTACCCCACCCTGTAATGGCGGTGGCAGCACCACTCCTGTGCATCAACATTTAGACTCTGGGTCAAGCCACTGCTCACCCGATTTACATTAGCTACTGATAACTTTTACTCAAACTGCACAACTTGCTCTGATCTGGCTGTTCACACATTTACAGGATTTTCCTTGGACTTTTCACTTGCTGGCAACATTCATTTAATTACAGTCCCTTAAAAGCTTCAGGTTTCAGCACAGGATTACCTGCTTCTACTAGTGTTGCACTTTTTTATAATCCACAGTCTGTCTGGCTGCAAACTTTAAACTGAGGCTACTTTCACTTCCATGCACACATTCAATGGCTTTACAGACTTGCACTTGCCAGCAGGACATCACACAGTCGCTACTTGCAAAGTGACTATACAGCTGCACACACATTTTATATGGCATTTCTGAAAATCACTGTTTGAGCAGTTTTAAATTGTTTACTCACTGTTATTGTAGCAACTTGCAGCGATGGGGTAAAAACGGCCTACAGCAAGATTTTTGAAGGCCTTGGAATGCAAACGGGCGGGCAATCTCCGCGATCGTCACTTTAACCACAAAATTCACTAATCCCACGATCAATTTGCGGGGTTGAGCCCGATTTTAAGCTTAAAAGTCACTTTTTGAACTGTTTCACAGCACTTTGAATCCTCGTGACGCTCCTCCACTGCCAGTACACGCACTACTCTCTGTCTCCCTCTCGAATGCTGAGGCAGACTCAGAAGAGCTGGCTGAGGGGCGGGACTAATGGCAAACTGACCAACCACACGATGCCATGCAAATGAGCCTCTTCTTCCTAACAAGGGCTCCTCTCCTCACGGCGATTGTCGAGCAGTCAAATTTAAACTGTAAAATGCACTTTTTATTTCTCAACTGACTCCATGGCGGGAGCCCATTTCAACCATGTAACATTGCCATTAACTCTGCAGTCTCTAACTTTGCACAGAAAGCATTTCCAATGTCCAGGGCATATTTTCTCTGTTGCTACCCCTAGTTTTCCACACTTTCCTTCACAGAAATTCATTTTAAAACTGACAAAAACGGTGTAAACTTTTTTGATGATGCAGGACTAGGGCACACTCTTTGGCTTTACAGCTCCTTGGTAAACAGTTGGCATTTTTTAAACAGCAGCACAAGATTCACAGCACACAGCAACACACTAGGGAAATTGCTTCAACTTTTTTGGGCTACTGACTGCTAGATAGCCAAAACGCTAGCCTACTTGCCCAAGCACCTCCTTCCCGAACAAATCCAAAGTGGTGCCTCCATTTTTGTAACCCCTCACCCCTGCCTCTTTACTAAAATGACAGGTGGCATGCTGTTGGCATTGGCAGCAATACCTGGTGGGGACCTGGATTTGGGGAGGATAAGGTTACCTGGCACAAGGGACCTAGGTTTGGCTACTCTGCACAGGGGCACCCAAGTAAATCCAACTTCAGGAAGCAATAACTGTAATGTCCAGAACCAGGATTGGGATTTTTCAGTGTGGCTTTATTCAAAACTAGCTGACACATGACAAAGCATTGATGGTCCCCCAAGGGGCTACGTTCACTGTATATGCAGTTAGAGACTAAAGGTGGTCCACTTGAAGAATGAACCCAATTTTACAATTGTCTGGCTCTGATCCCACCAGGCACTCAGCCTGGACTTGTATGCACTTTGGATACACAGCCCGACCGGCCCGGCTCCCCTGCTGGCCACCTGACTGACGGTCCATTTAAAGAGTGAACCCAAACTTTACTTGGAGAGACTCCCATCACACAAGGAGTATATTTTCCCATCCTGTGGCTCCCCACACCACTTAGAGTCTGTGACTCCTAGAGAGATTTTCCAAAGTTGCGACCCACGTCTGGGTACCCACCTCATCACTGGCCAGGCACATGAGGCAAGTAGCAATCACAGAAGAAATCCGTAGAGGTGGACCTGGTCACTAAAGATGGGGGGTGTTCCCACCTCCAGCTCCCACAGCCTATACCCGGCCATTTCTCTGGACAAACATAAACTTAAAACTTTGACATGTAGATTAAATGGTGGATGACCTGAAGCACCCCCTCTACAGCATTACTTGAAATCCATTAAAGCGTTGGACTTTTTGACTGCTCCATTTGTTTGTCCTAATTAAAATAGTCCTCCCAAATAGCAGTCCACATTCCAACTTCCTTTATATTTCCAAACTGATGAAACAATTGGTTTGCCCCTTCAAATGGAGCAAAACACTCACCCATTTGTTGCAGGTGCCCCACAGGCAAAGTACCACTTCTTTTACTGTTATACAAGAACAGAAACTGTAAATAGGCATCTTTCTTCCATAGTGGAAATAGGGGATTGACCCTGGAATCCACAGAGGGACTTTTCTTCCACCCCCCCGGAGGGAGGGGGCACATGAGGCCTGGACAGCGGTCTCCACCACTTTCAAAAGGTAAACAGGATCAGACTTCCTTCTTGCTTTAAACCAAACCGAAGACTGACTTTGAAAACTCCCAAAGTTCTAAACTCACTCCCTGAGCTGCAGATTCCAATGTGGCTTATGCAGCTGTGACAGTTCTATGGTGATGTCATCTCTCAAGTCTCAGCTGTGACTGAGAACAGAGTGAGACAGTGTGAAACCCATTTAACTGGAGTTTCACAAGCTGCCTTCCTTGCCTACCACTAGGTCTTACTGGGATTCTAGTAACCCCGGGTAACAAGGGGGTTGCATAAACATTTCAAAATTCCACTGCTGACAGAATTCCCTGGAGTTTTCCCTCAGAATTAGACAAATCTGCACAGCAGTAATAGAAACACGTGCTGGACCATTGGTGCAGATGTAAGGCTACTACCTGTCATGCCGGTGACCCAGATTTGGAAACAAGCCTGGGGCATTAGGAGCCAGCCATGGGGGAGAAGGATTAAACATCTGAGAGGATGCTTTCCTCCTCTTCCAAGGAGGGAGGATTGTCATCAGTGCCATAATACTGCCACCTAGGTGACCACAGGTGGCAGTGCAGCTAAGAGCACCATCCAGTCCAATCCATCTTTATTTATAAAGCGCCCTTCCAGAAGGCTCTGAGTGCTGTACAATGTAAATAATAGCATACAAGGGAGAAAGAAAACAATACAGTGCTAATACAGTAACTACTAGAAATGAATTAACAATACACTGACATTTTAAGTTTCTGAAGTATTAAAACCCTATGTAAACATCCAGGTTTTCAGGACAGATTTAAAACTGACCAACGGAGTTGCTCGCCTTAAGCCTACTAGAAGTGCATTCCACAACTGAGGGGACCCTGACCTCAAACACTCGATCACCAACTTTTTTAAGGTTGAATTTTGGGACAGCAAGCAATTTAAGATCTGCAGAGAGGAGAGCTCTTGCTGGATGATGTTGCACAAGTAAATCAGAGGGATATCTGAGGCCGCAGTCATACAGACATTTATACATGATAAAGAGAACCTTGTGTCAGTCCTAAATTTCATTGACAACCAATGTAGATCCCTAAGTATTGGTGTGATATGCTCATGAAAACCCATCTTAGAAACAAGTCTTGCTGCAGCATTGAGAACATACTGCAATTTCTCCAGTTTGCGAAAAGGAAAACCTGATAACAAGGCATTACATACATACATACATAGATGTTGATGGCAGATAAGGGCCTACGGTCCACCTAGTCTGCTCAATTGTGCACGTAACTTTGCTTCTTCAACCTTCTCTAGAACTACGTTGTCTCCTTCCCCTGACTACCAGGATTCCCTGATGTTTATCCCATGCATTCTTAAATCCTGTAATCATTTCACCCCCCACCGCCTCTCCAGCAGGGTGTTCCATTTGCCTTCCAGCCTGGCCTTGAAATACTTCCTCATGTTCCCACTGAACCTCCCTACCTCTAGTTTCATCCCATGTCCCCTAGTCCTGGAACATCTTTTTCTATGAAAAAATGTGTTTTGGATGTTTTAACTTGCAATGTCTGTCTAAAAATATATACTCAATAAAAAGTAACTGAAAAAAATGGTGTTTTCCTGCACCTTGTTCCTCCCCGTGGGTTTTAAGTGATAGGGGTGAGTCTGAAAGATGACCGATCACATACACCAATTAAAAAACAGCCTGTTGTCTAAAAGGCTACTGAAATTGCAATGACCACCTCAAATAGTGAAGGCCGCTACATTCAATCAAAACAACAAACAAAATAAATATTTTTATGCGGGAGGCTATGCTCCCTGTGCCCCCGTTTGTGGGGTGCAAGCCCCCTCGCACCCTCCAAACTTAAAATAATCAACTCCATGGGGGGGGGGTGCTGACCCAGGGGAAAGTTATTTAAGAAAAAAAAAATTTCCCCTGAAACCAGACCCAAACCTGGGTCTGCTGCCATCGTAAGTGATGGCTTATACCACTACACTAAATGGCCAGCTTACCTAATATCTTATATAGTAACAGTGTCAGTGGCTCAGTAGGTAGCACACTCGCCTCTGAGGCCGGGAGATCAGAGGGCTGTGGGTTCAGTTCCCACATCTGGCACTTGGGTTAATATCCCAGTACTGACACTGTAGTGCAGCATGAGAGGGGTGCTGCACTTCTGAGGTGCCGTCTTTCGGATGAGACGTTAAACCGAGGTCCCATCTGCCTGGACTGGTGGTAGTTCAGGTGGATGTTAAAGATCCCATGGCACTTATCGAAAAGAGTAGGGGAATTTCCCCGGTGTCCTGGCCAAATTTCCCTCATTCACTAAAAATACCAACAACAGCTTAATCTGGTTCAAGGTCAGTTGGCATTCATCTGTATCCCCCTCCCCCGGGTCGTGCCTGAAAATAGGCAGGATTTGTCTAGTGCACTTACCCGGTCAACAAAAGCTAAATAAATAAAAGAAATAAATATCCTGTAGTAGTGAGTGTAGCTCCCTGCTATACTCACTGTACAGGATATATTGATGTTTTTCACCACTTGCTGTCCGTGTGAGAGGTATTATCGAGTCACTCATATTGACAAGCTCAATAATACTCGCTCATATAACATGATACCCTCCCGGTTAGCTACTTATACTGTATGACTCAATCATAGCCCTCCTATCCCTCCTCTCCTCCAGGGAGTACATATTTTAGGGGGTAGGGGCAGGAAGAAGTAGGCTGCTGGTTAACTAAGATCTGCAGCTTATCCATTAGGTAGGGAAATGGGCAGACTGGGTGGGCCAAGCGGTCCTTATCTGCCATCAAATTCTATGTCTGTTTCTTTACAGTCTTTCAGCCTGTCCTCATAGGTTTTGTAATGTAATCCTTGCACCATCTTGGTTGCCCTCCTCTGAACTGCCTCCACCCTGTCCATGTCCTTACGTACGTAAGGCCTCCAGAATTGGACACTATACTCGAGGTGTGGCCTCACTAATGTCTTGTATAGTGGAATTATGACCTCCCTTTTCCTGCAGGTGATACCCCTGCCTATGCATCCCAGCATCCTGTTTGCTTTTCCTGCCACCTCATCACACTGACTCCTTGAGGCCATCAGGGATGATTACCCCTAGGTTCCTTTCTTGCTTGGAGCACTCTATATACCCCACCAGCTGATATGTTGTTTCTGGGTTTTTGTGCCCCATGTGTATTATTTTATATTTCTTTGCATTTAACCTCAACTGCCACTCCCTTGACCAGTCCTCAAGCTTTTACAGATATCTCCTCATTCTATCTACAACCTCCGGCATGTCCAACCTTTTGCAGAGCTTTGTGTCATCAGCGAGCAGGCAAATTCTCCCTTCTAGGTCTTCTGTAATGTCACTGATAAAGATGTTGAAGGGAACTGGACCCAGCACTGATCCCTGTGGCACCCCACTGGTCATCCTTCCCTCTGTGGAGTGACAGTCATTTACCACCACTCCCCTCTGTGTCCTACAAACCAGCCAGTTCCCCACCCACTACACCACACCACTGTTCTATTCATTCTCATGTTCCCCAGCTTGTTTAACAGCTTTCTATGTGGCACAGTGTCAAAGGCATTGCTGAAGTCCTGGTAGGCCACGTCCACTGCCCCCCAATCCACTTCTCTTGTCACCCAGTTGAAAAATTCAATGGGGTTAATCTGGCACGACCTTCCTCCAGTAAAATCATGTTGCCTTGAGTTTGTTAGACCATTGCAACCAGGTGTTCCGCTATTCTTTCCTTCAATAGTGTTTCCATGATCTTCCCCACTACTGAGGTCAGGCTGACTGGTCTGTAGTTTCCTGCTTCTGCTCTGATCCCGCTTTTGTATAGGGGGACTACATCAGCTGTCCTCCAGCCTTTGGGTACCTCTCTTGTTTCTAGTGACTGGCTGAACAGGGTTGCCAGATGTTCAGCCACCACCTCTCTTAGCTTCCTCAGCACTCTGGGGTGTACCTCATCTGGCCCCATAGATCTGTTGACTCCTATTCCTTCCAGTTCCTTTAGGACCCTTTCCTGAGGAAAAGGACTTGTATCCATTTACATGCCATTCCTACCCTTTCTACTCCCTTTTTTTCCATTACACACCCCCTCCTCTGTAAAGAGTGAGCAGAAATATATGTTCAGTATTGTCATCCTCCACTCTACTCCAGTCCTCCCCTTTTAGCCTCATTATCCCTCCCTTTGCCTTCCTTTTTTCCCTTACGTACCTGTAAAAGGTTTTGTCCCCTCTAGCCACTGATTTTGCAATGTGCTCCTCTGTTTGTGCTTTGGCTTCCCTTACTGCCCTCCCTGCCTCCATTCATTTCTCCCAGTACCTCCCCCTGTCCCCTTCTGCCTGTGTCTTTTTGGATTGTTTGAATGTGAGTTTTTTGGCTTTCACTTTCTCCGCTGCATCCTTGGAATACTATAATGGTCTCCTCTTTCTCTTGCTAATGTTTCACACATAATTGTGTTGCCTTTGTCATCCCTGTTTTGAGTACTGCCCACTGTTCCTCCACTCCTAATTTCCTTCCTATTCCAGTTAATGCCTCTTCCCAGCTATTCCCCATTTTTCTAAAATCTGCCCTCCTAAAATCAAGGATTTGAGTTTTTGTGTGGCTGGGTTCTTCCCCTTCAGTTATGTCAAACCACACTGACCAGTGGCCACTGTTC
The DNA here is from genome assembly GCA_016271365.2 of Neoceratodus forsteri. Lineage (NCBI taxonomy): Eukaryota > Metazoa > Chordata > Ceratodontiformes > Ceratodontidae > Neoceratodus > Neoceratodus forsteri. The sequence goes on from JADMNL010000027.1 coordinate 49,866,056, forward strand.
CCCAGGTGCTCCCCCACTGTGTGTCCCTGATTGTGAGTACCATCTCCAGTAGTGCCTCCTGCCGTGTGGGGTCCATGACCAGTTGTTTAAGGAGGGCTCCCTGAAGGGAGTCCAGGATAAACCTGCTCCTGGCTGATGCCACTGCTGGGAGGCTCCAGTCCATGTGTGGAATATTGAAGTCACCAACCAGTACTACCTCACCCCTTATGCATCATCCTTTGGATAGCTGGCATCATCTCCCTATCCATCTCCTCCCCCTGGGGGCTGGTGGTCTGTAAATTACCCCTATGTGGATGGCTGACCCTGTTTATCTTTAAGCTAAACCCACAGTATCTCCCCTCTCCTTGTTCCCTTTGAATCTCTGTGGCCTTTGTTATCTTTCACATAAAGTGCCACTCCTGCCCCCTTCCTGCCTGTCCTGTTCCTCCTGAATAGATTGTAGCCTGGTATGACCATCTCCCAGTTGTGGTTATCATTACACCAGGTCTCTGTGATGGCCACAATGTCCAGTTCTGACTGTGCCATGGCTGCCTCCAGGTCCTCCATCTTGTTACTAAGGCTCTGGGCACTGGCATACATGGCTCTCCAGGATGTGCTTTCCCTCCCCTGTTTTGTTGCTCTAAGCACCCCCCTTCTGGGTATTCTTTATCCCCAGCCCTCACTGTCTTCCGCCCTTATGTTGAATTCTGTCCTCTGTCTGTCTATCCACTCCTTGGGTTCTTGTGTAGAACATGTGCTCATGGGGAGGGGGATACTAAGTCTACTGACCTTCCTGGCTCCCTTCCAGCCAGTTTAAATACTTGCTGAAGAAGCATTGAAACTTCTCACTTAGGACTAGGTTCCCCTTCACAGATGGATGCAGACCGTCATCCTTATACAGGCTCTCATCCTGCCAGGTGGGGCCCCAGCACCCCATAAAGCCAAAACCCTCCTTTCCACATCATTCCTTCAACCAGGAGTTGAGTTTCTTGATACGGAGTGACCTAGCCTCCCCCATGCCATGGACAGGTAGTACCTCCGAGAAGGAGCTACAGCATGCTATTTGCTTTAGTCTCCCCCCCAAAATCCTGAAATCCTCCTGGATTCTGGCTATCTCCACCTTGTCTCCTGCCAGGTCATTTGTCCTCAGGTGGACAATGATGTCCAGTTCCTCCATCCTTACTATCACCCTTGCGATCTTATGGATCTGCTTCCCATCCCTCCATGCAGTGCTTTCTGGAAGGCACTTGTTCTCCCTCTCCTCACTGCTAAGTTCCCCTAACTTCACTCCCTGGACAATTGAGTCACCCACCAGGAGTAGCTTCCTCTTCATCTGGGGTCCTCTACCCCCCTTTCCAGGTGCTCCATCATGGAAGACCTGCCCATCCTCCTTGGTCTCAGTTGTGGGTGCCCTTGTAGGGTTTCCTGCTCCTCTAAGACAGTGTAGGAGTTACTTAGCTGGACCGGTTGCGGGATGTGCTTCATACCCCCTTCTGCACATTCCCTGAGCCCACTGTGGTCCAACCACTCCTCCTCCTCCTGGGCACCCTTTGAAGTTCAGGTTGTGGCCACGGTGGCCTCTGGGTTGGGGTGAAGGCTCCCTGTAACCTGGCCAACTCGGCTCAGAGACAGGCAACCTCCTCCCTCAACCCAGAGAGGTGCCTGCAGATGGGGCTACACTGCATGATCCAAAATGTTCTCCTGAATACTGTGGCCCTGCACACACTACACTGCACCACCCCTTGCATCCTCTCTCTTTATTAACTATGCCCACTACCACCAACGACACTCTTCTGTACTCTGTATCTCTTTTCTGTGTTAGGCTCCCACTATTTATTTATTTATCCCTTCCCTGCTGCTTTAATCTGCCCACCTGTGTACTCTGATGCTATGTAAGTTGCAGTCTCAATCCCACTGTTACATGGTTTATATGGTGCTGCTGAAGTCTCTCCTGCCTTGCACTAAATTATAATAGTCAATTCTGGAGATAACAAAGCATTCACCAGTTTTCAAATGCTCATCAATCACATATTTTTTAAATTTTAGAGATTCTTCTAAGATGATGGGTGGGTCAGATGCAAGCTGGGGTCTGACACAGCTACACACTTTGTGTGCATGCACGTCTTGGTCTCTCTTGTTGGTCCTGCCGCTCTCCATGCAGGACTCTGGTGTATCTAGAACCAGTTCTGCTGCTTCACGTTTTTCTCCTGACAAAACTAAGTAGCTCCACCCTATCCCCGCCTGGGGGGATACCAAGGTAGTGTGGAGGATGGTGACTGGAGCAGGAAAAGTGCCAATGGGACAACACCATGGGAGCTGCAGAGGGATGTTGGGGGCAGAGAAAGGAAGCAGGCAGAAAGAGAACATACAAGGAAAAAAGAAAGGTATTATACAAGTAGAGAAAGAAATAGGGCAGCATTTTCGAAAGGATCCATCTGAAATCCACTAGCTGCTATTTTCAAAAACATTTTAAACATTGGGCAGGCTTTAAAAGGAGCCGCCATCACCCACATTCACAACAGAGCTCACTGGCAGCAGAAGGGGGCACCAGTGGCAGGAGCCACTTCCTACTGCAACAGCAGCAGCGACGGCCAGCAGCATCAGGAGCCACTCACAAGGGCAGCGGCAGGTTTTTCATCCGATCTGCCAGCCCCGGCTCAGATTGAAATTGCTACAAATTCTCGGGCTCCCGGATGAGCCAGTCAGTAGAGGGGCTGTCAGGGCTCCCAGAGGAGCCAATTGCAAACCAGGGCACCTGCTTTAAACATTGAGAAGGCTTTAAAAGGAGCTGCCATCACCTGCATTCAAAACAGAGCTCACCAGCAGCAGAAGGGGGGACCAGCAGCAGGAACCACTTCCAATGGAAGCAGCAGCAGTGAAGGGCAGCAGCGGCAGGAGCCGCTTGCAAGGGCAGGAGCAGGTTTTTCATCCCATCTGCCAACCCGAACTCAGATTGAAATTGCTGCAAATTCTCTGGCTCCCGGATCAGCCAATTGCAAAGCAGGGTGTCTGCTTTAAACATCGAGCAAGCTTTAAAAGGAGCCGCCATTGCCGCATTCACAATAGAGCCCACCGGCAGCAGAAGGTGGGACCAGTAGCAGAAGCCGCTTCCTACGGCAGCAGTAGCAGTGGCAGGAGCCACTCACAAGGGCGATAGCAGGTTTTTCTACCCACCTGCCCACCCTGGCCCTGACCGCCCCCCCAACCCGACCTCTGTTTAATACTCGTTAAAGGCAGAGCCTTCTTGAAGGAGAAAACAGTAGTGCCTAAGAGGAGCTAGAAGGTGCTGCCTTCTGGAGGGGAAAATAAGGAACTTTTACAGAAAAGGGCTGATCACAGCTACAGGACAGGAAACTGATCTGGAGGGACAAATAATTGTGGAAGGCTTATGACAGTAGGGGTGGTCATAACTGGAAGCGATTCTTGAACTTGGACTATTTTGGTGAGACTAATTAATCAATGTGGAAATTTTGAACTTGGACTTTTTGGGGAGATAATTAATGTGGAATATCAAGCAAATTATTGATTTATAGGTATTAAAGGTACACTGTCAACCTGTTTTTCATCATATCATTTCTAGTTAAAAACTCTCATTTTATAATTGGTTATCTTCTCTAAAATTTATTGATGTTGCTGTTTGTTTTGTCTGTTTCATTGTTTAGTAGAACTGAAATGCATGGCAATGTATATGTATAAACAACTTTGTTTTTGTTTACAATCCTGGTTCTGTTCTTACTGCCTACTTCCTGTGCAGTAGAAACACACCCAAATAGTGCAGTCACTCATGAGGCAGTAGCCACCTAAACTCCTACTGCATCACAAGTGGCTAGACTGTGTTGTGAGTTATCCCAAGTCCATGAAAGATGCAGCTGGAACTGATCAAGGAATGTAAACAAACCTGTGCATGTGTGGTAACACCAGTATGGTGGGCAGTCTATTTTTCACTTTTTCTAAGAAAGAAAAAGTCAGAATCAAACTGCTAGCTACATCAGCAATCCTTACAGAATGTTGGCAATCATAAAATGCATTTTTTAAACTAGGGACACAGTGTCCCTTTAACAAAGCAGTCTTCTTAAAGGTTGCACTAATTTTGAAGGTGGTACAAATTTCAATCAATAAGTATTAAGAGAGTGTGCATCTGTCCTTGTTCTGAGGTCATTAGTTAAAACTGGGAGTATGGAGCATGACAGACACAAGGGTGAGAGGAGGGCATGGATCAGGAGGAGAGATGGTGGAGGTTGGTGAAGGGAGCAGGGCAGAGAGGCACGACAGAGGGAGGGAGGGACAGCAAAAGGGGAGGGTAGACAGGTGGAGGGAGAGAGACAGAGGACACAGTGGAGGGTGGATAGTGGGGTGTAACAACTGTGGAGCAGCCATATTCATGGGCACTCTGTGGAGGCAGGGGGGTGCCCAATCTGTCAGAGGCGATAGCAGCTGAACTATTAAGGCTAAAGAGGGAAATGTCATGGGCAGAAAGGGAAAGGAGAAACAAGGAGGATAAAGGGGTGGACAGGAGACAGGATGAAAGTGAGGAAAGGAGGTGGAGCAAGCAGGACACACTGGGGACCAGGAGGGGAGAGGGCAGGGTTCAGGGGCAATATGGGCATGTATGACAATATCAATGAGCACAGATACACAATAGGCTCAAACAGGTATTAGTCCTTAAGGGAGATGGAGGAACAGGAGGAAGCAGCAGGGAGGGAAGTTAAGGGTACTAGGGAACTGGGCCACAAAAGGCAGACTAAGCCAGACATAAGGGAGGATCTAAGAAAGGGGCTACGAAATAAGAGCAGCTGGCGGGACACACTAAAAGAAATGAGTAACAAGTCAGAGGTAAGGGTGGATCTCATGAAGGGGTTACAAGATAAGAGCAACAGGAGTTGGCACACTGAAGGGATTAAGTAACACTTTGGAGGGACAAGGTAGTAAGGAAGAGGGCAGAAACAGGGATGGGAAAGAAGTAGGAGTGGCCAACAGGAAGGGAGTCAGAGCACAGGCAACTGGGTAGATGATGGGATTCAGGGAGTAAGGGATATGGGTAAGAGCAAAGAAGAGGATGGGAGGAGGCAGGGGGAATGGGGTTGGATGGGGAACCTTCAGGGAAGGCAGGGGGATGGAGAGATAAGGGGTGCAGGAGTGGACATAGGGGGCAGCCGGGGGGATGTATGTAGCACTGGGAGAAGTGAGGTAAGGGATGTGGAGGCACCCTTAGGGGTAAGGCAGGAAAAATTGGCGATAGTGTATAGGGACTCTATTATTAAAGGGATCCACTGGTTAAGGAAGGGGGTGGATTTTAAAGGGAGATTAGTTTTTTGTGAGCCAGAAACAGAGGTGAGCAGGGCATTACCATAAATTTGGGAGTGCATGAGGCGGGTTAGGGGGAACCTTACCTGGTCTTACACCTGGGAACAAATGACATAGTCGGGGAGGAGGTGGAGGTGGTGCCGAAGAGATTCATGGAGTTAGAAGGAGGGTGCAAGGGTATGGTGAGGTCCGTAGTTTTTTTATAAATCCTGCCAGTACACTGCACTAGTACAGCTAGGCAATTGAGAATCATTGACTTTAGCCACTGGCTGAGGCTGTGGTGTAGAAAGGAGGGCTATGAATGCATAGGTGAGTGGGGGGACACGTGGATAGACCAGCATCTGTATGCAAGGGACAGACTGCATATCAATGATGAGGGGGCTAGACTGTTGAGGGGGAAACTCCAGGGATACATAGATAAAATATTGGGGAGTGATTTAAACTAGGGGAGAAAGAGTGCACAGCTAGGAGTGGTCCGGGAAAAGGTCTGGTGGGACTTGCCTAACTCACACTCCCCCACAGCTGGGGCCGGGAGATGTTGTAGTTGAGGGAAATGTTGAAAGGCAGGGCTGGTGGAAAGGGTTGCTAATAAATGCCAGGAGTCTTGCTAACAAAATGGTGGACCTGCAGGCAGTGGTGGCAGCAGATGACCTGGATATAATTGCAGTCATGGAGGCCTGGTGGACTGACAACCACAGTTGGGAAGTGGAAATACCAGGGTATGGACTCTACAGGAGTGCTAGCACAGGAAGAAGGGGAGGGGGGTTTCTCTGTATGTAAGGGAGGGGATTCGAGCAATTGCAAGTGGGGAAGGGATGGACCAGCAGAGACACTACAGGACACTCGTTAGCGAAACACAGGAGATGGCCAGGAAAGGGGAAATAGTGATTTGGGGTGATCTAAATCTACCAGATGTGAATTGGGAAATTCTGACAGCATCCACAGAAAGGAGTAGGGAGCTGCTGGTAGCCATGCAGGAATTGTTCATGCACCAGCTGGTCACAGAACCTACTAGAGGGAGGGTCATACTAGATCTGGTAATGAGAAATGGAGAAGGGGTTGAGGAGGTGGAGACTGGAGAAAATTTGTGGGACAGTGACCACAGGATGGTAAGCTTTAAAATTCAGAATGTGACAGTTAAGTGCATTTCCACCACTGAGGTGCTAGACTTTAGGAAGACAGATTTTAGTAGGATGATAGAAATTGTGAGAAAGGAACTAGAAGGAAAGGAGAACTTAGATGATGTGGAGGAACTGTGGAGGGAAATTAAGGGAGAAATATTGAAGGTGACAGAACTACGTGTTAGGATGGTGAGCAAAAAAAAGAAGGGGAGGAAACCACTTTGGTTCATAAAGGAGATGGGCGTAGGAGTTAGGGAGAAATGGAGGGCATTCAGGGCATATGCAGCCTCTCAGAAAGAGATGGCAGGGAGTTATATAAGGCAAAACTGAGGGAAACAGGAAAAATAATCGGAAGGGCGAAGGCTGATACGGAGGAGAATATAGTGAGGGAGGCAAAGAGAGGGGATAAGAAATTGTTTAGATATGTGAGTGACAGAAGGAAGGGGAACATGAGGATTATTAGACTCAAAGGGGAAGGGGTAGTGGCAGAAGGGGATATGAAAAAGGTTAATGCTCTGAATGATTGCTTCACATTAGTCTTCATGGTGGAGGAGGGGACAGGACTGGAGTTGAAAGTCAGAGGAAGAGAGGGCAGGGAAGTGGACTCAGGTCCATTCACTAAAGATATTGTATGAACTGGGGAAACTGCAGGAGGATAAGGCAATGGGCCTGGACATGATTCACCCGAAAGTGCTCAAAGAGCTGAAGCAGGTGTTGGTGGCACCGCTTATGAGGTTATTCAGTCTGTCACTGGACAAGGGAAGGGTTCCTGGGGACTGGGAAAGGACTGAGGTGGTGCCATTGCATAAAGGGGGAGGAAGGGAGGAACCAGGAAACTGCCGTCCAGTTAGCCTTACCTCTATGGTGGGCAAGCTAATGGAGACCCTTATAAAAGCAAGGCTGATTAAATATCTGGAGACAGAGGGCCTCCTGGATGGCAACCAGCATGGATTCACAGGTGGTAGGTCCTGCCAGACCAACCTGATTGAATTTTGAGACAGGGTTACGGAGATATGGGACGGGGGGGGGTGGTGGATGTGGCCTGCCTGGACTTCAGGAAGGCCTTTGTCACCATCAATCACATAAGACTGGTAGGCAAAGTAGGCAGCTTAGGAGTGGGGAGCAGGCTGACAAAATGGGTTGAGCATTGGTTAGAGGGAAGGACGCAGAGGGTTGTGTTAAATAGGGTGCACTCAAAGGAGGAAAGGGTGATGAGTGGGGTTCCCCAGGGCTCAGTGCTGAGCCCCATACTCTTCAACATTTACATAGGGGACATTACGGAGGGTCTGGGAAGGTGAGTCTGTTTGCAAACAACATGAAAATATGTAATAGGGTAGATATGACGAGGGCTGTAGAAAGTATGAGAGAGGATCTGACAAGGCTGGAGGAGTGATCGAAAAGATGGCAGCCACAATTTAATGCAAAGGAATGCAGAATTATGCATATAGGGCATAGAAACCCGAAGGCAACATACTGGCTTGGGGGGGGAACTTGAGACAACAGAACAGGAAAGGGACCTGGGAATCACTATTTGGGACAGCCTGAAGGTTCAGAGTCAGTGTGACAAGGCAGCGGAGAAGGCACTCAGAATGTTGGCATGCACAGGGAAGGGCTTTACAAGCAGGAGAAGGGAGGTGATCATGACACTTTACAAAACCATGGTCAGATCGCACCAGGAATAATGGGTACAGTTCTGGATGACATACTTACAAGGGGGCAAGGACAAGCTGATGAGGGTCCAGAGAAGGGCTACCAAAATGGTGAGCAGTCTGCAGGATAAGTCATACGAGGAAAGGCTGGGTGAGCTGGGCCTGTACACACTGGAGGGGGGGGGGGACATGGTTGAAACATACAAGTACTTGAAAGGCATAAATAGGGTGAGAGTTGACAATATTTTCAGATTAAGTGAGAACAAATCCACCAGAGGGCATGCATTAAAACTTGAGGGGGGCAGATTCAAAGGTGACATCAAGGGGAAGTTCTTTACTGAGAGGGTGGTGGGGTCATGGAACAGACTGCCGGAATGGGTGGCAGGGGTTGATTCAGTGGCCAAAGTTAAAAAAGCCTGGGATACATACATGGGCCTAACCAACAGGGTGCAGCCAGAAAATGGAGGGCAGACAGAAAATGTAGGGCGGAAGTGTTCCTAGAGGAGAGAACTTGGGCATACTGGATGGACAATTGGGTCTTTTTATGCCGACAAATTTCTATGTTTCTATGTTTCTAAAATATACATGCTATCTGTTAGATCAGCTATTACATCTCAGAAGTGCAACACTCTTACCATTTTGGCCCTTGAGAAATCTGTCCAGTGCTCATTGGTTACATCAAGAAATCAAACTATAAGCAATTCAGAATTTATTTATACAGAACCCGAGCATACTAATCTGGCATACTTTATTATTATTTTTTTTTATATTTTCTATTTTTGCCCCCCTGATCACTGCAGCTTTACCACTCCCTCAGTCCTCCAAGGTATCCAGTGCTGGGTTAGGCCTACTCCCAGACCTCCTCCTGGTGCCTACCGCCATTCTGCCTAGGCTTAGCCCTCTCCCCAGTGGGGAAGAAGAGACCAGCTCCCCATTCTACTTCCCCCTACCTGCTATTTACTCTCATCAGGTGGCATCCAGGATCATCCAGTTTTGGTCCTCTCTAGGGCAAGGTACCAGAGGTCAGTATTGAGTTTATCTGTGGGACTTTTTCCACCTTGGTTATACCCCATCTCTGAGGAAGCTGGCTCGCTAGGAAGACCAAGGAGCACAAGCATGCAGAGTGTGCTGCCACTCTGGAACTCGTCCGGCTTCCTCCTCACTCACAGCATCCCCAAGCTGCATCTCCACCTGTGGTCACCCAGGTGGTGGTATTGCAGTGGGGATGGCAATCCTCTCACCCCTGGAGGAGAAGAGTGGTCCCTGGGATGCTCCATCCTCCTCCCCCTGGCTGGCCCCTGATGACCCAAGTCTGCACCCAAACCTGGGTCACAGGTGCCACCAGTGGTAGCACTACTGCTGCACCAATGGGCCAGCAGATCTTGCATACTTTATTCACTTTCATATACCATTGAAACAGTGATAGAAATATCATAAAGACCATTACAGTGATAAAATCGGCAGTTCGCTGTAATGGTCCATGATATTTCTGACACTGCTTTCTCCGGTGATTTCGCCCCTCCTCGACACAAGTCTGGCTCAGAGTTGATTATCTAAAAATGCAGGGTGTGTGTGAGGGGGCAGAGACCACCCCACACATGGGGGTGCATAGGACAATGCCCCCCAAAAAGACTTTCTTCTACTGATGGCACAATGCTGACTGTAAGCATTGTGCCGTCATCGTAATGCTGATAGACAAATTTCCTGTCGCTGCAGCTTGGTGGAACTATTGACTTTTATCCAGTCTGTATACCTCCAGATGATAGAGATTCAATATGTCAGTATCCATGGGACTCCTAACCCTAGGGGTCCCAGGACATGGGTTCTGTGACTAGAGGTGTGCAAAGTTGGCTAACTTTGCTTCCTTAGTGGATTAATTCACGAGTTTGCCACAATTCACAAAGTTAATCCTCCCTGTGAAATTCCAGTTTTCAGCATAGGACTAATTTCTCAGATGGCAAATGTTGTAACCTTTCCAGTGAAGTTGGGCAGAACTGGGCCCACTGGTGAAGTTTGCAATGTACCATGGGATTGGAAGTCACATGGTTCTGAAAAAGAGCTGTATGCCATGCATTCAATGCAGTCTTATAAAGAGAGGTCTGTCTCTGCTTGTCCGAGCAAAAAAAAAAACCTTTAAAACTATCAAAGTGGAGTATTTTGAACTAAATCACTCAAAAAAATATACCTGGAGTACCATGTGCAGCTAGCTCTCCTTTGTTCATTGTTTTGCAGATTTATTTAGTTGTAAGTAGTGGTTGTTTTCTTTTGTCTAGAAGCAGTGCTGTGTGGGGGAGGGGGGTTTCAGCTAGCAAGAGCAAAGGCCGCCTTTGAAGAGGAGTCTGATTTGCTTTCCTCAGTCTTTGCTCTGAATAATTTTGTCTGTGGTCTGTGATTTCTCATTTTATTTCTGTAGTACAGCATTGTGTGGTTTAGTGAATCATTTGTCAGTCTGTTACTATAGCGATTGTGGTTATTTTGATTAGTTCTTGAAGTGACGGTATTACTTACTGTAACTTGTTTTAAATTACCACTGCCATGTGTCTTGTTAACCCCCATCATGTTATAAAATGCAAATACCAAAACAATTCTTTTTTTGGGGTGGTTTTATTGTAGCTACTGTTAGCTTAGTAAACTGTTCTCTTCAGATTCTGATCACACTGCTAATCCCTCTAGTGAGGTGTTGTCTGTTGCTGGCATTTAGTTTCACTGCAGTGTTTATTTATTTTTTTCTTCACGATATTAAATACCTAAATATATAAAATGACTGGAAACGGCTGCTTGAGTAAAGGGAGAGGTGCCGGCAAGGCAGCCAAGAATTATATAGATTCTGTGGGCAAAAGGTTGTTGCAACCAAAAAAGCTGCCTCTGATGCACCTTCATTCATGGGCTCCTGGGCCAGTTGTAGTAGCAATTGATTAGTTGGAGAAAGTCGAGTGGTGGCATTCATGTTGCCAAATTAGTCTCTGCCACATCTGTGGCACTGTGGCATCCATACTGGTGGGTACTGGGGAGGCAGTGACAAGAGGATCTGTCAGACAGATATCAGAATCTCTGGCTCAGGAACAGTTGTCATGGAGGAGGTTGCTAGTGTCCCCGTGACTGCTGGTGGCGGTGGCACTGAGCCTAATCTGGATTATAGATTCCTATTTCCAAATGAGAGTATTGAACTTAATGGAAAGTTATAGCAAGTCTCTTGCAGCAATGGAATGATTTTGCCTGCTGGGGGGCTACAAAGTTAACAGACGACTGCTTTATACAAATGTATGGAATGCAATTGTATATCTGTATGTTTTGGACAAAAATGAATAAACTTTAACTGATAAAAAAAAAAAGAAAACACCCCAGATCACTGCTTTTGATTGAGCAGCATCCATGAATCCCCGAGTCAAATGCTACCTGACCAGCTATGGCACCATGCTGAGTCCAGCTGTTTGGTAGCCCAACACCCAGAAAGGTCCAGTCTTCACTGCACAGCATGTTTTTTGAGTGTTGTGTCAAATCCCCACCAAAGTCATGCTATTGCACGGGAAGCGAATCCAGCAACCACTGAAATGCTAGCAATTGATCCACTGCCATTCTTTTTGTGAAGAATGTGGGCTTTAGAAGTTTCACAGTGCGAGTTTGTCCCAAATGGCAGAGTCCCTCAAAAACATACTTTTCCACTCATGCCATTCCTGAATTTTATTGGAATGTGTCATGCATGGAAATCCATGCCCTGCTGCATTCAGCATCCCCATACATACATTTATCTATTTAATTGATTGATTAATTAATTAAACATTTCACCAGGAAAGACATACTGAACTAACAAGATCTTGTTTCTAGATGCGTCCTGAGGGAAGGGAAAGGGGAGTACACTTGAAAATACACAGAGTCAAAAACAACATGTTTCAACTGTAAACAGCAGAAAAATAAATGCAAAAGCAACTATGTACAGTAAATTGTGTCTAAGGATGTAACCCAGGCAAATGAATAAATAGATAATCAAACAGTGTGAGAACTTGTAAACCATGCACCAATCCATTGAAAATGATAGCTGCTAAAGCCGAATGTATGCCAGCACCAGCTAGTAGTAGAACAATACACGTTACAATGGGGGGGAGGGGGAGGGAGAAAGCAGGCTTGAGGAGGAATATAGAAATAGAGTTACAGTCAATGACTAGAAAGGTGGGTTTGGTGTGGGGAGGGAGATAGATGAGCGGAAGGATTAGGAGTAAGGAAAGGGTTATGAGAGGAGGTGGAGGAGGAAAGGAGAGGAGAAGGGGTGGAGTAGGGAAAGGTGGGCAGAGAGGGGGTAGAGTTAGATAGTAGAGGGAATGGGATTGGGGGATGGATCGAGTTGTGAGAGGAGGGGAGGAAAAACAGGGAAGAGAGGGGGTGGTATAGAGAAGAAAGGAGGGTAAGAGATGGGGAGCAGATGGTAGATTAGATATGGGGAGAAATTAGGTAAGGTTACAGGTTACAGTTTCAGGTGCAGGAGGAGGAGGAGCTATGCAGGAGGGAGGGAGGGAGGATAGAGAGTAGGGAGAGGTGCCTGAATGGATTGGGAGAGGGAGGGAGTTCCAGAGATTAAGGAAGCAGTAGGAGAAGGCAGACTGGCCAGCTGTGGATGATCTGGGGGGGAGTGCAAGGAAATGGGAGCTACGAGGGCATAGGAGTTGGGGCGAGACAGGGAGAGGGTAGAGGACAGGTAGGAAGGGAAGGAGCCAAACCAATACTTGACAATAAATGAGGAGCAGTGTGCCATACATCTAGCTTCAAGGGAGGGAAAGTAGAGAGATGTATAGGGCTGTCCAAAGCAAAGCGACAGAATGAGTTAAATAGAAAGACCCCCCTGGAAAGGGCAGATTTGGTGGCAGAGCTGTAGACTATGTTGCCATAGTCAAATATGGGGAGAATCATTTTCTGTACGACAGCTCTGTGGGCTGGGAGCGGGATGCAGCTGCGGTGGCAGTACGATGCTCCCAATTTAGGGTGGAGTTTTTTTACGTATTGCATTAATGTATTCAGGGAAGTTGAGGTGGTTGCCCAGCCAGACCCTGAGGTACTTGAAGGACTGTACATTCTCAAAGGTGGACCCATCTAGGGTACAGAAGGAGAGGGGACTGTCAATCCTACAGAGCTTTTGCCGAGTACCGAAGGTTATAGAGACTGTTTTTTTGGTGCTAAGGGCCAGCTGATTTGAGCAGAACCAGAATCTCCATATGGATATGTGGACCAATGACCAACAGCTGGTAGCTCCTATCTGTGCATTACAGCATATTGTGCACAGGTACCTGGAATAGTATTTGACTCTGGCTGAAGTAAAAATTGTACTGAATTGCAGTGGTAGCAACACTCTGGTATTTGCCTGCATGCTATGCTGGCAATGAAGAATGTAACTAGATCTTATATGGGTCAGAAAATATTAGAAGTGCTCCTGACTGAGATTGATGCGTGGGTATGTGGTCTTGCCATGGGGAGGGGGAGCAGTAGCATGGGATCTTTAGGCTGCTATGGAGTAGAAGGGACAGGGGACTGCTGACCCCGAGACATTTGTGTATCAGTAGCTTCATTCTGACCCAACTTCACCTTGGTGTACCCCAATGCCTAAGTTACAGGTCACTTTGCCAGGAAAAGTTGTGAAAGGTGAATTTCCTAGTAAATAGAAAAAAAATCCACAAATATATTCACAAAGGCCAATTTTTTGAATTTGCCTTAACTTTTCCTGCGAATTAAAACTTTGTAACATCTCCATCCATGACTGGGAGCCAGGCAGATGCATCAGGAACTAGCATGAGCTGAGGGCCCTCCATTTGAAGACCCCTCCCCAGTGCAGAGATACCTTACTTGGACACAGGTTCCCAATGAGGCAACACCAAGCGTACCAGTTATACACCTTGATCTGATGCAAAGTTCACACTTCAGTCCTCCTTTCATGGAGGTCCTGCAGTGCCATTGAGAGTGCTCCTTCAACCCTGCCCCAGGTCTCCATAGCAAACTGGGATGCTCTCCCGTCCATGAGCTGGTGTGAGATATGTCAGGGTCTCCAAGAAGACCCCTTGAGGGAGCTCTCATGCCTGCCTTTCCTCTTGCATTCAGGATTTCACACCTCCCAATCCTCCTACATTCTTCTCTACACTCCATTCCTGCGTCCTTCTATCCTCCTGACTACTCACCCTTCTTCTACTGACTCCTGACTCCTAAAATGGTGCCAGGCTCCCCCTTTTATATTGTGAACTGAGATCACATGGCAGGCAGCCAGCTCCTTATGTAAGCAAGCATGACACAGAGAATGAATGGCACAGTGCCCCAGTGGTAGGGGGTTACATATGTGACAATGGAACATTTGTCCCTTACAGCTACTTTACAGATGAGGCTTATTCAGGAGCTCAAGTGATGATCCCTTGCTTGTAACATCTCAGCCTGTTGCTGAAGGAAAGACTGTGATATCACAAGCAGGGCATCACTGCTCTGAGAAGGCCTCAATTAAGCAATAATACATAGCAAGGCGTGTGATATCATGGGATATCATAATGCCTCAAGTGTATTTTGAGGCTTGAGGTTACAGACCGAGTGGCTTCAACCACCTGAGAAGGGTTGATATTCCATGATACTGCACACCTTGGAGCTTGTTATTGTGATTATGAAATGGATGCAGTTATTATTTTTTTTTGGTGACCAATTACATGCCTTACTTTCAGACTGGGATTATGTACTGAGATATCCTAGTTGAAAGTAGTGTTGACCAATCAGACTTGAGGATTTTGACCACCCATTTTGTAATTGTAAATATAAAATGTGTAAGAAATGTCTGTGTACTGATTGGTCATGTCTTGGTTCTAGCATGGCTCTGGGAGAGTACAACAATGGCTAAAAACAAGTCACTGCCAACCTGGGTGCAGTGCATTCTAGATCACTGTGCCAGCTGAATGGAATAATTTTAAAATGCAGCAATTTTTCTTCTTATACAGCTACACCACTAAACAAGCATTTGTCAATGCCGAATGTTTGCTTGCTGGCATTGGGATTGGTAGTGTAGGAGTTACACAGCTGCATAATAGGAATGGCAGTGAAGTATTGAACTGAAGCCAACCCCGCCACCACCCTGCAGATACGAACAGGCATTGGGGTGTGCCTTTGGGTCATCAGGCGTAATGGCCACGCCATTTCACCACACCCACCCTGCAGACACTGACAAGTGTCACAGTGTGCTGTGGGATCTTTGGCCCTTATGCACACCCATTCCATTAGGAAATACGGTGAGATGGAGTGCGGTATGGGAGAATGGGGTGAACTTTGGGGCCAAGAGTCCAAGGCATACCTCGATGCCTCTCAGTGACTGCAGGCTGCGGAATGGTATGAGCATCACAGGCAAGAATCCCAAGTCTCACCCTGATGCCTGTCATTCTCTATAGGGTGGGCGTTATAGTTGAAAAGCCTAATACCTCAGGCATTCGTTGGTATTTTCACTCCAAATTTTCAACATGCTTGTTTGTGACCCACCTCATGAACAGGGAATATCAGTTTGTTAGCGAGCTGCTTATGCACAGTGACTACGGCATTTAGCACCACAGGTGCAAAAATATTCGAACAGGATGTAAAATGACAGCTGTACTCTTTCATGGGGAGGTGTAAAAAAAGGCTATGTTGCAAATGTGTAGTAAAAATATTTAAAAAAATGGTGAAGTCATGAGCGTACATAGAAACTGTGCAATGCACACCCGTAATATAGTTAGGTTGGGGATTTCTTACAGCAGATTGTCAACTCAGGCATTTTGGTGCCTCCGATCATGAACAGTGTAACTGTGATTTTCTTTATCTGTGCCGAACAATGATTTCCCACAGCGACCACGCATCTCTGCACTGAAAGTGTGAAAACACACTTCGGCCATGTTGTGAAAAATGGCAGCGGTACTGCTCATAAGGAAGTGTGGAAAAATGCCACTGGTGAAAACCTGGACTGAAAATATTACAAAGCCATGAACTAACGAGGGTGCGTGGAAACTGTGCAATGCTCACTCGTAACACAGTCATTTTATGGACTTTTGTCACCAAATTTTCAACATAGCCATTTTAAGACCTCTGCTCATGAACAGTGTAACTGTGATTTTCTTAATCTGTCCTAAACATTGCTTTCGCTCACCAACAGCAACATTGTGTGCTACATGTGCGAAAACACATTTTGGGTGACATATGAAAAATTGCAGCTGTACTGTTCATAAGGAAGTTTAATAAAATGGACATGTTGAAAATCTGGAGTGAAAATATTAAATTTGCAAACTTACGAGCATGCATAGGAACTGTGGAACGCGACGCCGCGGGAAAGTCATTTTTAGAATTTTTTCACCAAATTCTCAACATAGCCATTTTAAGACCTCTGCTCATGAACAGTGTCACTGTGATTTTCTTAATTTGTCCTGTACACTGATTTCAGACACCGACTGGCGCCATTGTGCGCCACATGGTGGAAACACATTTTGAGCTGAGATGTGAAAATGACAGCTGTACTACTCATAAGAAGGTGTGGTACAATGGCAATGTTGAAAATCTGGAATGAAAATATTGAAAATTTGCAAACTAACGGCGTGCGTAGGAACTGTACGCATGCGCTCGTAAAACATTCATTTTGAAATTTTTTACCAAATTCTCAGCATAGCCATTTTAAGACCTCTGCTCATAAACAGTGTCACTGTGATTTTCTTAATTTGCCCCGTACATTGACCTCACACACCGACTGCGTCATTGTGCGCTACATGGGCAGAAACACATTTTGGGTGAGATGTGAAAAATGGCAGTTGTACTACTCATAAGAAGGTGTGCTAAAGTGGCAATGTTGAAAATCTGGAGTGAAAATATTGAAAATTCACGCCCTTACGAGCGTGCGTAGGAACTGCGCAATGCACGCTCGTAAAACAGTCATTTTTAGGACTTTTTCACCAAATTTTCAACATAGCCATTTTAAAATGTCTACTTATGAACAGTGTCACTGTGACTTTCTTAATTTAGCCCGTACATTGATTTCGCACACCGACTGCGCCATTGTGCGCTACATGGGTGGAAACACATTTTGGGTGAGATGTGAAAAATGACAGCTGTACTACTCATAAGAAGGTGTGGTAAAATGGCAATGTTGAAAATCTGGAGTGAAAATATTGAAAATTCACGAACTTACGAGCCTGCATAGAAACTGCGCAACGCACACTCGTAAAACAGTCATTTTTGGGAATTTTGGCACCAAAGTTTCAACATGGGTTTTGAGGACCTTCTCATGATTGATGTCACTGTCATGGCATTATTCAGGTCGAAGGGTGATTTCGCGAGTCACTGTGCAGTCACTGCAAAGTACCTTCGGACCGAATAGCATGCACAGTGACATCAATCATGAGAAAGGGTCTCAAACCCCATATTGAAAATTTGGTGCAAAATTCAAAAAAATGCCTGAGATATGCAATAAAGTTGAAACCCCCTATCTAGCCCATTATACAGCTTACGGCATTTCCTCAGTTCGCGTGCGCCTTTGAAGGGTGCAGGCGTGTTCCCGGTCCACGAAGATCATCGCGGCGAGGTCGGAATATGGGGTGAGGGGAGTAAAGGCTGGGTGCGCAGTGGGTGGAGTGCGGGTTGTGGGAGGGCGGGGAGACTCACCGTTGGACGTTTTCTTCACAGGAAAAAAAAAGCGGGCGATGTGGGACATTGCCACGCTGGGGTGGGCTCCAGCGTGGCACAAGCACGATAGAGGCGGCTGTTCAGCCGGCGGGGATGAGGCACCCGTTGGCCTTTACGTGCTTGCCATGCTGGGGTGGGCTCCCAGCGTGGCACTCACTGGGTGGGGGAGGACAGTGCAGCTGACGGGGATTGGGCACCCCTGTCAGCTATATGATAGTTCCACGCTGGGGTGGGCACCAGCATGGCATTTGTAGCGTTTGGTGGGGGAGGCGGAAGGAGCAGCACAGCAGCGGGGCTTTGGGCACCCTGTCGGCTATACAGTGCTGGCGTGAGGGGGGTGCGCATGCCTGTGGGCGTGTTCGTGGGGGAGCTGCGATGAGTAGCCTTTATCTTATCGCTGCTCACTCAAGCGTAGTCTTCCTTTCAATCCAGGCTACTGCATTTTGGAGCGGTCATAGACAGCTCCAAAATGCATTGGCTTACAGGGGCCGCGCCTGCCAGCAGACTGACTGAATTGGAGGAGGAGGTGACACACCTCTGAAATCTCCAATGATGCCACTATGTTTCTTGCACATGCATGCAAGCAAACATAAAAATGTAAAACATACCTGCATGTGAGTATCCACCTGACTGTCCGCTTCACAGATTTCCATGTATTAACCGTTTGTTCCCTGAACAGGTGTCCTGTTTATTTGATTTTGTTTTACTCATTTGTAATAGACCGCTCACCCACCCTTCTGCTCACTTGCTCCCTCTCCCATTTGAATGCTCACTTGATCCTTCCCTCCCCACCCACTTGATCTGTTACCTGATCATTCTGTACATGCTATGTTTTTGTGCACCAGTTACCTGGTAATCAGTGCCAGGTTTCAGACTGTAATCTGTTGCAGTTTACATGAGTGCAGCACTTGATTATTGAGGGATCAAACATTTACTAGAAAATGGGTTAGAGAAGCCCTGCTCCCTGACTGGCAGAGAGCACCTTCTACCCAAGTGGGTATCAGGCAACAGAGACCAGTGAATAACTAGCCAGCCTACATTTTTACAATGAGAATCATTGTGCCCCATCGAATGTTAGAAAACTGACCAGCAGCCATTTTTTTTTCTGCTCCCTCAGTGAGCAAACAAGCCCGCAGCGAACAAAACTTCAACCTGACTACATTCTGAAGAACCTCCCAAATAAAACTAGACCAGCTTTCTTCAAAAGTTTTCTAAATAGTGGCACCCAAAGCATTATTTAGTTTTATTGTTGTCAGCAACAGCACACTGAGGTTGTGTGCTTTCCACAGCACTGGCGTGACACTCGCACTAAGTTTACAACTGCCGGCTCCATTCCCCAATCCACCTCAACACACCTCACAGTCATATTTGCTAAGGTCTTTCTGGAGAGAGAGAGTGGGCTGTCCTCTTATCTTCCAATCTTCCAGGTCATCGGTCACAAACCACAGCACTCAGCCACTCTCCTGACTACGCCCACTACAATTGCTGGTTACTGACTGTGCCACTCCCCTGACAATGCTCTGGGCAATCCCACCAATGAGAGCACTTCAAATGACTGCCACAAGACAGTCAAATACAGTCATAGAAACAGTTCTCTAGACCTCAATGGATGCTACTGTGTGTATAAATGTGTGCCTGTGTGAGGGGAAAACAAAATGGGGGAGGGGAAAAGAGATCCCATCCCCATGTTGTGCAGCATAATATGAGTGTTATGACCCAGTTTTAATTACCCAGACCCAAACCTGGAAGTCAAATGTGTGGAAAGCAACATGATTTACTTTTAACTAGCCCAACGGCAAATCTTAATCCTAGTGTATTGGACCTCACATAAATCCCACAATATTGTGCATTTCACAGGGCAAGCAGAAAACAAGAAACCCATACAATACCATTCAACAAGTTTTACTGTAAGCAACACAGATCTGAAAAGAACAAGTATTTGTCAATGCTGGATGTTTGCTATGCAACTTCTGAGATCCAGATAGTTAAAAAAGTTAAAAAACTGCTGGGTTTTTTTTTTTTTAATCATCCTGTAGTACCCAGACAGTTTGGAATTTTGGTCTGAAATGTTCAGGGTAGAACGGGCTTGCCCCACAAATGTGCCAACAGGGAAAAGAGAGTCAATCTATTGAGCAAGGAGTGTAATCTTAGCCCAAGATACAAGAAATACTCTATTAGAGCCACAGCTGCATAGGTGCGGAACGGGGGAGGGGATGAAAGGCGGTAGCCACTCTACTTTTTATTTCTGTATGGCAAAAACTAGTGCCCTTTGTACCCTCATAAGTGCCCTTTTAATTCTCAGACACCTCAGCTTTTACCATCTTGTGGCACCCCTGCACAGCTGTGCATGTACTATCTACTGCCAAACTACAAGCATGGGAAATTATGGCAATCATGGGGCACAGATCAAATGCTAGCTTGAAAAGCTGTTGGAGTGCCTCTGCCAAAGACTGGAAAAAGTGGAGCAGAATCCCGGCACACAATACAAAAGAAAATCAGCAGATGGAATCTTCAAGCAAGAATCAAGAAATGAAGCCTACAAGCAGGAGACAGAAGCTGAAGTCTGAAAAAGAGTTCACTTACAATAATGAAACACCATCAAGAGGAAATGCAGTGCTGGAAAACATGCCTTTCAAGCTCGTAAACCCTGTATTCCAAAGCAAGGTGCAATTCATTAATTTCAACAAGTAAATCTAAAATGTTCCACACTGTGGGGAGTTTTTTTCCATTGTTATTTTGACTGCCCCCCAAAAAGTAGTGCATCATGCGATTCTAAGCAATTTATTATTTTGACCATCCCAAACGGTGTAGTTAGGGAGTATTTTTTCTTCATTTTTAAGAAATTCTGTTACAAAATGTTATAAATGCAAACTACTTGTCAGTGTCATTTTTTCAAAAATCATAACTCATTTTATAAGTGCAACAAAACACTCCAGGGTGTTTATTGTTCTGTGATAATGGCACGCATAGGTATAGAAGGACACTCGGCCTTTGGCCTCATACCTTACCACACACCTAGGTCTGCGGTTATCACAGAAGAACCAACACCCTGTTGTGTTTTATTACTTACTCATCCTACTTTAATAAATGCAGTTTCAGTACAAATGAAACACCAGGCTCTCCGTAACAAATTTATGGAGTAATTAAAAAAAAAAATGTGTAAAAAGAGGGCTTAGGTGCTCAGTGCCTAGACATAGTCCTTTTAAGGTAGGGTTTTTTTTTTTGTTTGTTTTTTTACAGTGGAGGTTTGACGCGGACTGTTCATATGCACTTTTCATCTTACAACTTACCATGCTGTTGAAATTCTGTTGCTAAAGTACTGGAAAAGGAGTCTGATGGTCTGTGCTGGTTATGTTCCTTCTTCCTGAAAACTTAGATCAGCCCCACCCCGCTGCATTGCAATGATGTCAGACTGGCCATACAGCCTTCCATGATGTCCATGCTGGGCCTACTTGTTTCAGAGGGAGTTTTTTTATTTACCTTTGGATTTCAATTATCTTTACTGTGCCTGCACTCACTATTCATCATATTCGGAGTAGAGGAATAGAAAGATGTTGAGAGCATAAATTTAAACTTTGATATTAGTATCCGACCTTACCAGTTTGGGCCCACAGCATCCTGTGTTAATCAGTGTCAGGGGCTCAAGCTGCATCTAATTCTGATACAGAGACTGACAGTTATGATTCAGATGACTCAGACTTACCTTGAATTTGTTAGTATTTTTAATTATTAATACCTAATCATAACTTTATCTGTAATTTAGAGGTGATTGTTTTATATAGCAACACAAAAGTATTCCTGTCCTTCATATCATCTGTGATGCCCCCCCATTATAACGTAACAATTCATTGTCCTAAGCTGCATCACAAATTGTATATCTATATTATATTTTTTAACATGTCTTTGTACTCATCAGTTCTGAACTATATCAGGTCATACTGTTTATTGTGTGTGTGCGTGTGTGTGTGTGTGTGTTTGTGTGTGCGCGCGCTTGTGGGTGTGGGTGTGTGTGTTGTGGGGGGTCTTCAGAGGCGCCCATGTGCACCCATCTTAAATCACTCTTTCTTCCAGGCCACAGTCCCACAGGCCTGGAAGACTGCACACATCCTACCCCTACACAAAGGAGGGGATGCCCACTCCCTAGGCAACTATCACCCAATTTCTCTACTCCCATCCCTTGCCAAACTGCAAGAATCGCTTGTTTTCACCCACCTCTCTGAGTTCCTAACTCCTCAGATTTCCTCTCCCCCTTTTAATCAGGCTTCTGGGAAAATCACTCCACCACTACCTCCCTCTTCTATGTCTATGTCTGAGCTGCAAATTTGGTGACATCCAGCAGACCAGACCTGGGTTTGAATTCCACAGCTTCCACTTGCACACTGTGTGACCCTGAGCAAGTCACTTAACCTCCTTGTGCTCCCAGGTCACTCCTGTAAAAAAGCTTTCAGCTTAGTGTGCTACTCCTGGTTAAACAACTAAACAAAAAAAAACAAAAAAAACAAGCAGTATCCTCTCAGGCATGGATCAGGGCCACTTCATTGCTGCAGTATTTATTGACCTCGCAAAGGCTTTCAAATTGGTGTCCCACCCACTTCTGCGCAACAAATTGTATGTTGCTTGCTTCTCTCCCATCACCGTAAATTGGTTTCAATCATATCCCACAGGCAGAATATAATACATTAAGAGTAGTGGAGCCCTATCTCCCCCTCTACCAGTTTCGACAGGTGTTCCCCAAGGATCCATTTTGGGCTCTGTTTTATTCTCTATATTCTTAAATGACCTGCCATCATCATGCTCGGTGGTGAACATACAAATGTATGCCAATGACACGGTCCACTACACCACTGGTCCCTCCCCCACTTCCATGCAAGAGCTACTCCAAACTGACTTTCACTCAGTCCTTCACTGGTTTCAGTCTAATCACCTCAAGGTCAATGTCAAAAAGTCCATCTCTATGATCTTTGGAACCACCCAAAAGCTAGCCTCCCTCTCCTCCCTCACTTTCTATACGCTTGATGGCACCCAGCTTCATGTTGTCCCCCACTACAAATATCTGGGTGTCTGGCTTGACTTCTCCAGACATATTGAACACATTCTTGTGAAACTCCTGCCCAAGCTGGGCATCCAGTACAGAAACAAGAATGCCCTCCCCCTTTGCACCCATCGTCAGCTCTTGACTAAGATGATAATACCTTTATTTGTGTACGCCGATGTGGTGTACAGGTCTGCACCTGCCTCCCTCCTTGCCAGACTTGATACCTTATATAACGCATTTTGTTTTATTGCCACAAATGCCCCCCCACACCCATCATAGTACCCTCTATTCGGCCCTCTCCCTCACATCCCATCAACAGCTACAGCAGCCTCATGCAGCTGTATTCATATCAAAATTCTGGTTTGGGTCACTTCCCTCCTACCTCCAATCCCTTTTCCCCCCTCAACAGAAGCTTCATATCCTCTTTAATCCAGGGACGTCCACACTTTCGCCCTCCCATGGCCCTCCCACAGCTCAGGTTTAGCTGCCTTCTCCTTTAGATTACCCTCACTCTGGAAATCCCTCCCCTTCCAAATCCAGCACTCCCCTTCTATCTCCTTACTGAAACAAGTTCTAATCACCCAACCAGTGGTCCCAAATCCCTGGCACTGCCAAAGCTAACTCTCCCCATTGTGCAGTGGCACTCCGCCAGTCTTGTCACACTCTCCACTAATTTCCCATTTGTTTCTACCCTCCTCTCAGTCTCCTCTACTTTTCTTCCTAAAATGATTTCTCAGCCTTTTATTATATTTGATTCCAAACTATTTGACTTGCGCTGGATTTACTGACTTTTTCCCTGTTCCTGTACTGCAACTGTAATTATACAGTGTTTACTGCAGTTGCTTATGTTGTTACTATTTCATGTCTGTAAATTTACTGTGCTTCTGTGTGCAATTCATAGTGTTAACTTATGACTATCCAAATTTATTTGTCTGTTTTACTGATATTACTGTAATCCTCTTTTTCCCTTTTCCCCCAGGGCACACCTGGAAGTGAGCCTTGGCTCAGTGTGCCTCTCTTGGTCCCAGCTTAAAATAAATAAATATATAATCTGATGGTGCTTCATATTTGTTTATAAGGGGCTGTGTTTGGTTATGGTTCATCTTGTGTTGCAGTACAAGTATGTTTGTGCATTTTTTCTCATTGTATACCATATTTCACCATTTTGAAGCAGCCTTCAAATACAAACCACACTGCAAATCAGTGTTAATAATAAAAGCCACCCCTGATTACAAGCTCCGATTTCAAATTTGCAGTTTGTTCTCAATTTCCATGGAATACTCATCAGTGTCAACTTTAATAATTCCTGTTCTGTTTTTTTTTTTTGTTACAACTCGTGCTGCTGCATTTGTAAACTTACACTCACTCTTGCTCCCAGATGGCATGCTGCGGTATTTGAAAATTCACTTGCAGCACACCACTCGTCATTCACTGATAGTTTAGCTAGCAACCCAACAACACATCAACCCATTTTATATGTTCCTCAGCAGTCTTTGCTGATGCCCTTTGCAACTGGTTTGATGTAAAGATTTGACGGTAGTCCCAGTTCCAGTTCAGCACTGGCTGTATAAGGACTGTATGACCGACGAAATGGAGCAACTTTCCAGGTTGCTACCACATGGTACCAGTATGTTGCTACCGCGTGGTAGCAATCCGTTAGCTGTAGAAACAACATGAAAGGACAACATACTGCAGTTTAGAACTGATTTTTCTATTTTTTTTTTTTTTTGCTGCAATTTAGTTTCAGTAAACAAAATGAACATAAAGAAATAGTCAGTAAACTTTGTCCTTGCTGTCTGGCTTGGGGGCTTACTAATATAAGCGACCTTCAGATTGTATCTGCCCCTGAATTAAAGCTGCACATCAGAATAAAAGTTTGTAATAGAAGTTGCGGCTTCAACATGGTGAAATATGGTATGTTACCTATTCTGATGTGTGTGTGTGTGTATGTATGTGTGTGTGCTGGGTGGGGTGGTCTTGGCTATCCATTCCTGTACTGTCAACTGTATGACCACATGTGGATGTTCATGGACAGGGTTGAAACTGGCACCAGTTCACAAGCCAAATGCTGATAGATTTTCTTTGGGGATACTAAAAAGTCTTTTTAAGAAGCCATGAGGGCTTGTACTGGAAAAGGTAATATTTCAATAAGTAGATCAGCTGGGCCAGTAGAAAAGTCTGTGTGGCTAGTGGATTTTCCAAGTCACTACCCAGCAGGCCAGTAGCTACAAAACTTAATTTGAGTCCTGCATGAATCAGCCTGAGATGGGATTTTTTTGGTTTTTTAATCTGTTTATTCTCCCCTAGCTGGCCCATCTCTGGCCCCTCATCCCCAGACACATTGCCCTCCCCCCCAGTTCATGGGAGACAGCCATAACCAGCACAGTGGGCCCTCCTCTGGGGATCATGACAGCCTGTAGAGAGAGTATACATATGTATACAGAGTACCATGTACTCAAAATCCCTGTTATGCTGGCTGGATTGTTCACTTCTGTGCCATCACCTTGGTGACCACATGTGATGTTGCTGGGATCAGTATGACATGTTAACATTTTATTGTTACCTGTTGTTGACTGGGTGCATCAGGTATGCGCAATGATGTTGTGTGTTTGTTGTTTTTTGTTTCTGTTAATTTTCTTAATTCTTCCTTACCAGACGGTCCCACATCTGCCGAATGCCACAATCCTGATACCCTAACATACAATGGCACCTACCTGCCAGTGAGTGTTCACCAAGGTTCCTCACCTCCATCAGAGCAGTCATGTTTTCACAGCTCCAATCGGGTATGACTAAACAAAAGCTTTGTAGAATTAGGGTGAGACTGAAGTAAAAAAAAATTGTGAAAATAGCAATTTCATAAGGACATGACAGATGCACATCACTTTTGTTGTTTCATATGTTATATATACTCTTTGTGGTTGTTGGTTTTGCTTCTGTGTATACTTTTAACAGCATATTAGCTTCTTTTCCATTATCTCTTTTTTGTTTATATTGGGGCTCATGCAATCATTGTGCTGTCATGGACACAGCACTGGAATGTTTATGCTGCCATGATGTGAATGCTGTATTGACTGAATTTACATACGTGCATAGGAAATTACATAGAAACATAGAAGTTGACGGCAGATAAGGACCGCAAGGCCCATCCAGTCTGCCCATTTCTTTTTCTACCTTATAAATGTGCCATCGGCCTTTGCTCTGTCAGTGACCTATCTATTCATAGTCATTTGTATTGCTCCCTTATGCACTATCCCATGCCTGTTTGAAGCCATGCACTGTATTCATAGCCACCACTTCTTGTGGTAAAAGCTATTCCATGCATCTACCACCCTTTCTGTGAAAAAGATTTCCTCACATTCCCCTAATCGGCCTCCCTCTAATCTCATGCTGTGTCCTCTTGTCCTGCTATTTTCTTTATATTTAAACATGTTAGACTCTTTCACCTTGTTTATGCCCTTAAGGTGTTTAAATGTCTCGATCATATCACCCTCTCTCCTCCTTTGCTCAAGGGTATACATATTGAGCTCCGTTAATCTGTCCTCATATGTCTTCTGATGCAGTCCCCACCATTTGGTTGCCCTTCTCTGGACTGCCTCAATTTGGTTAATGTCCTTGTGAAGGTGTGGCCTCCAATACTGCTGCAGTACTCAGATGGGGCCTAACCAATGTCTTGTACAGAGGGATTATTACCTCCCTCTTCGACTTGTGATACCCCTACTAATACACCCTAACACCCCCTAGCCTTACC
Organism: Neoceratodus forsteri; assembly: GCA_016271365.2. NCBI lineage: Eukaryota > Metazoa > Chordata > Ceratodontiformes > Ceratodontidae > Neoceratodus > Neoceratodus forsteri. Next base: position 49,892,540 of record JADMNL010000027.1, read on the forward strand.
TACTGCTTTAGAGGTCTGCTTGGATGATTTTAGGTCATCAGTGATGATGATGCCCAAGTCTCTTTCTTCCTTTGTGACTGCTAGCAACTCCTCCCAGCCTATAAGTGGCTTCAGGGTTTCTCTTCCCTATGTGCATGATTTTGCACTTCTTTGCATTAAATCCCAGTTGCCACTCTTCTGACCATTTTGCTAGTTTATCCAGATCTCTTCTCATTCTGCCCACCCCATCTGGATCATCTACTCTGTTGCAGATCTTGGTGTCATCTGCAAACAGACAAGCCTTACCCTCTAGTCCATCTGCGAGGTCACTAATGAAGATGTTGAATAGGACTGGCCCCAGGACTGATCCCTGAGGTGCCAGCAGAAAAAGGCTGTAATGGTCTATCGAGTCCGCTCAAGTGTGCAGATCAGTTACTTCCCTGGGGCTGTTCCTTCTCCACAATTCCACCTGGAGTCATCCCCCACCTGCCTGTTCCCCTTCCATAACCCCTTCCCAATAGTGCACCCCTTCAGTCCTAATCCTCTTCATCACCCCATCCGCCCTCTTTAAACTGCCCACTGTCTTTGCTGCTACCACCTCCTCCAGTAGCTCATCCCACTGCTTCACCACCCTTTCAGTGAAAAAGTCCATCCTCATTTCCTTCTTGAATCTACCCCCCATCAATTTCAGATAATACCCCCTTGTTATACCCTCATTTTTTAAGTTAAAGATGCCCTTCCTACCAACCCTTTTTATGCTATTAAGGTACTTGAAGTTTTTGATCATATCCCCTCCTCTCCCTTCAGTCCTCCTGGGAGTGCATGTTCAGTTCCCTCAGCAGCTCCTCATATGTTCTGTCCCCATGCCCCTGATCATTTTGGTTGCCCTCCGCTGGACCCCATCTAGTAGTTTGATATCCTTCTTCAGGTAAGAGCACCAGAACTGAACACAGAGCTCCAGGTGCGGTCTCACTAGTGACCTGTACAGTGGCAGAATAACTTCCTCCCTCCTAGAGATGATTCCCCTGGTGATGCAGCTCAACATTTTATTTGCCTTGGCTGCTGCCTTTTAGCACCGCGATGTGTGTCTCATATCACCCCTGACCATTTCTCCCAGGTCCCTTTCCTCCTCTGATACTGACACCTGTATTCCCTCTAGCCAATAACTGCCTTTGGGGTTCTGGCCCCATGTGTATTACCTTACATTTCTTAGCATTAAAGCCCAAATGCCAGATGACCGACCATTTTACCAGCTTTGTTAGGTCCCCCCTAAATCCTGTATCCCCTCCTCTGTGTCCACCCTCCCACAGAGCTTAGTATCATCAGCAAAGAGGCAGATAATGCTTTTGATCCACTCTGCAATGTCACCTATAAATATGTTGAACAGCACAGGACTGAGTACAGAGCCCTGTGGTACCCCACTGGTTACAAGCTAAGGCTTGGAGAGTTCCTCCCCTACAACCACTATTTGGATCCTGTCCCCTAGCCAACTCTTGACCCACCCCTGCATTTTGTACCCTAGCCTCAAGTCCCCCAACTTGCTGATCAGCCTGCAATGTGACACTGAGTTGAATGCCTTGCTGAAGTCCAGGTACAGTATGTCAACCACCTAGACCCTGTTCAAGGTCATTGTAACCCAGTCAAACAAGTCCAACATGTTGGTTTGACAAAATCTTCCCCTGACAAACTCATGCTATCTGTCATCCTGGAGACAATTTTCCTCAAGAAAGGACACCAGCCCTTCTTATAGAATGGCCTCCATTAACTTAACAACTATGGAGGTTTAGCTAACTGGTCTGTAAATACCTGGGTCGTCCCTGGGTACACTCTTGTGGAGAGGTACCACATGAGCTGTACTCCAGTCCAGAGGTACACACCCCTTTTCCGGTGAGGTGTTGAATAGATCAGTTAGTGATGCTGCTAAAACCACTGTCAGTTCTCTCAGGACCCCCAGGTGTACCCCATATGGGCCTGGTGTCTTGTACACCCTCAGTTCCCTCAGCCCTTTTAAGACCCTGTCTACCCTTATCTACTCCTCATCCTCCTTCCCATCCTTAAGGAATTCCCCAATTTTCCCTTGTGGCATAGACCTATCCACTTCCATGGTGAAGATGGAGCAAAATAATTTGAAGAGCAGCATTCCTGTATAATGCAGATGGAGTGTTTTTGAGACAAATCCAATACATTAATTTGCCTGGATGACCAAAGAATTAGATGTGGTAGGAGTGGTGGATGTGGCTTACCCACATAAGTAACTGGAACAAAAAACAACTAACACACAACATCATTGTGCGTACTTGACACATCCAGCTGACAACAGGTAACAATAAAATGTCAGCTTGTCATACTGATCCCTGCATCACAACATCTAGTCACCAAGGTGATGGCACAGAAATGGACAGCACAACCAACATGACAGGGATTTGGAGTACACTCTTCTCTGTATACATATGTATACTATCTCTACTACCTGTCCTGATCCACATTAGGGACCCACTGTACAGGTTACAGCTGTCTCCCATCAAATGGCCTGATGTATCTGGGGACCATCTGGGGACAGGGGGCAGAGACCTGCCAGCCAGAGGAAAATAAATAAAATTAAAAAAAAGAGAGAAATCCCATCTCAGGCTGATCCATGCAGGGGTCAAAATTAAAGAGCTAGTGTACTGCCTAAAAGTAATGTTAGATCTTAACAGGAATCAACCATTACCTTTTACTTCTGAAATCCAATTTTAGAAATTAAAGGAAAAGTGTGACTCTCACTGGGATTTGAACCCAGGTATCAGCAATCTGTGCTTTAACTCTTAACCAACTGAGCTATGAGAGTTCAGCCAATTAAGGCCCCTGAGTTTTCCCATGTGAATCACACATTCATTCGTTTCTGGTGTTGCAATGAGCAACCAGGAAGTCTTTTTACGGACTCAGATAACTCCTCCTCTGTCTCTCCCAAGTGCAGTATATGCTGCTGTGTGGCAAGTTTAGAAATCCAATTGTAGAAATGAAAGGAAAAGTGTGACTCTCACATCTGAGGTACTTTTTATTTTCCCTTTGTTTAATTAGAAGATTGTTTACCTGATGTTAGTAGATGTGATGTATGGAATAGCTCTTAGCCTGGCAGCCTACATATCTTACTGTACTGCCCCCCGCTATATCATCAGCATTGTCACCTCACTGACTGTGACATCACTGCTGCTTAGGAACACCCATTAAGTGACTGCCTGGTCATTCACTTGTGATGTCACTTTCAGTGAGATCACCATGTTGATGATGTAGTGGAGGGCAATATAGACAGAAAAGTCAGCTGACAGGCTAAGAGCTGTTCCACACATCCAGCACAATATTATCACACAGAAGGCTTTCTAATGAGTAAAAGAAAAATGCTTCAGAAATTAATAGTTAAAACTGACTATTTCTTAAAATTTGTATTATTTTCCTGTCTGCCTGTTTTGGGTCCACTAGCACTAGCGACTTGGAAAATCCACTAGCCCCACAGACATTTCTGCTGACCCAGCTGATGTACTTAATGAAATATCTTTTCTAGTACAAGCCCTCATGGCTACTTAAAAAGATTTTTGACTATCCCAAAAGAAAATCTAACCATGCATATGAATAGTCCACTTCAAACCTTCACTGTAAAAAAAAAAAAAACACTGTAACTTAAGTGGACTGTGTTTAGATATCCTTTAACTGACTCACTGCTGACAGTACAACTCAGGGGAGAATTCCATTAAATACAGCCTGCATAGTACAGAGAGAGCTGTAAATGGATGAGCACTTTAACATTGACTTTCTGCATATCTGTTGCACTGGTTAGGTAATACATGAGACAATCAAGAGTTAACTACAGCACCAGGCAGAGCTGGGACATAGACAGATGAGATCACAAGGCACTGGATGTTCTGAATTCCTGAGCCTGGCTGATAGGGAGAGGTCAGCATGCTTTGCAGCTATATCAAAGGAAACAGCAAAGTCAGGATTGGGTCGGCTTTTTGTTTTGAACTGGACTCAGTTTCCACTCACCAAGCTAAAATTCTGTTATAATTAAGCTGGCTGATAATTGGTGTGGTACTGACTTGCCCCATAAACACTGCTCTGCATTGGGGGGATAGTGTCATGCCCTTCAAAAGGCGCCATCATAGCAAGATGTTTGCCGTGCGCAGGTGCACATGGCAGACATAAAAAAGATGGTGTATAAGCAATTAGTAAGAAATCAAGCAACAGTCTCTTTCAAATACATTTGTACCAGTGCACTCTCATTAGAAGAACATAACAGTGCTGACAGTCTTTGACGTCCCCCTGAAAAGGGGGGACGGAGTTGCTGGAAAGGTATATTCTTTGAATTTTTTAGCTGTTACCCTCAACACAACAGTCCCATTTACAGAATGGTATAAAGCCAATCCAGATGATGACAGTTTATACAGTTCTTAGCAAAATATGCACACACATGAGCCACCCGATGCGAACCCACAGTCCCCCCCCCAGGTAAAATCTCACTCCCAATCCTTTTAGTCTCTTGCAAAAGATGAGACATTAGGGAGTTTATTTGGTAAGGTCTTACAGTCACTGACAAACATTTGTTTTTACCTGATCCTTGGGGTGGGGAGTGATGCTTGTTGGCATTCTGTCCCTCGATGGTCCGATTCAGTATAGATGTTTGGAGCTTCTGCGAGTCTTGTTTCCGAATGACTGGTTGCATCATGATTTTGAGGCATGGTAGATCGCACATGATTCTGCATGTTCTTTCTCCTGATGTCCCATAACTTTGAGTTGCTGTAGATAGACTTGTAGTTGTAGCTGATGTTCAGAACACCACAGAGGATGGCTTTAGAGGTTAAGAAATACCACAGTTCTGGATGGCATTAGATGTTAGGCAATATCATCTTGATGGCAATGCTGCTCAGGCACACCACGACTCTTGATGGCATGAGGTGCTCTGGGCGCCATACCAAAATCTCTTGAGAAATGGTCATATTTTTATATAGTACATTTTACATAGCAAACAATTTTCTCAGACATTAAGGTGGCTAAGCTGATTTTTGCTTACATTTTAGCTAGGAACTTTTGATAAGCATTGTTTTTGTGTATCCTGAAGAGTTAGAAGCTTAGCAGAAAAGCTGGCCCACTGGCGCAGCGGCATGTGACCGCTTGCGATGCCGAAGGCCCTGGTTCAGGAACTGACCCGGGAGTCAGAGGGCTGGCCAGGCGGAGAAGGATAGAGTGTCTGAGGGGTGTTTCTCCTTTTCTGGGGGGGTGAGATGGGAAGGGGAGTGAGTGTCTGGCCAGTTGGTGACCTCTGGCAGAGGTGGGGGGAATCGCAGAGAATGGCTGATGTCTAGTTGCATGGGAGGCGGGACAGACTCTGGCGTCATTGCACGCTCCCCCTTCGTGGGGATTATCAACAAACAATCTGGCCCCCAGGCATGATGCCCTGCTCTGCCACCATTTCTGTTGCCTTCGGTGCCAGCTCTTGGGGTCCCTCCCGCAGATGCTTCCATGTGACCCGTTTGAAGTGCCATACAGCGCTGCCCAGAAGAGGTAAGCCTGGGCATAGTGGAGACGGTGCATGGGGCAGGCGAGTTGCTGTCCGGGGGATGGGGGCCAAGCCAAAATAATAATAATTAAAAAATGTTTAGCAGAAAACAACTATGCAATCATTTCCATCTTAAAATGATAGGCTGGCTTTTGGCAGAGATAGTGAACCAGGCCCATAATTCAAGTTCAAACTTGACCTGAAAATATGTGACCCTGTATTGCCCACGGGGGGGGGCCAAAATGATCTGGAAAACAGCAGCCTTCTACTGGTAATTCTACCATGCGAGAGGCTATTTTATATATAAAAAGCATTTTATTAATATTCATTTACTTTTTACACTTCATAAAAAGTTAAAAAAATACAGATTTTCTAATAATACCCTTCAGGGAAGGCAGTATGGACTATATTGGACTTTCCAAGGGTCATAAAGCCCACTGCCTATGGCACATAGCCTCATTATGCACCTGGGTGGTCTGGTATAGCCCAATACTGCCCACCCTGCCGGGTATGATTGATTATGCAATTGAGTTATGTAGTCCATGGAAATGAGGAAAAATGCACAAAAAGAAATGCACAATTTAAAATGTTACCATTCCACATGTTTGAAGGATCAATAAAATGCAGCAAGCCTGTTTACAAATTACCAACTGCTGCAAATGAGATTGGGGCACTTGTATTGAAACACATCTACCAGATTACAGTTTAGTTCCAGGAGCATTAATTGTGGCATTTACATGCACTAATGGGGCTACATGGTACATGTAAATGGGGTAACTCAAAAGGTTGTAATTTAATTTGCACACGGCACAGTTTTTCTTTTACAAATCAAATTTTAACATCTCTCTCTCTCTCTCTCTCTCTCTCTCTCTCTCTCTCTCCCTCTCTCTCTCTCTCCTGCAATAAAAGTGGCTCTCCACTGCTGCTTCAAGCTACCAAAATAGAAAGTAGCACAGAGCTTCTCTCAGATCCACATAAAAGCCTTCAAAATTCTGCCTGTCTCCTCCTGCCCATCCTTACAAAAATCAGTACACAGTCTGAAATAAAATAGAAACAGACAAAGGAGTACTTTTAGGTTTTTAATGACAATCAATTGCCCTGAGGGCAGCAACTTCATAACTTGCCCATCACTAACCACAAGGGTACACTCTGCCAAGTGGCAAACAGTACCCCCCGGGCAACTAACCATGGCAAATTGGGGTGCTGTGCAGCACAGAAAGAAAACTTAGCCAACACTGAACCAAAGCCACTTATGGGATTAACAACAACCACCACAGTTACTTCATGCACAATAATAGCTATATCATTAAAAATATCAATATTTTTAACATTTTAATAATGGGCTTTTATGGCAATTGGGAGAGAAGGAAAACAGCAGTCAGAGCAGCACAGGCATGAAAGGAAAGACTGGAAATTGATCAGCGGGAATAGCATGCTTAATATAAAAATTAAATTACTGGGAATAAGCACTCTGTAATCATGTCACTTGATTTCAGCATTCGCAGCGGACAGACCGTCTGCCCACAGGGCAGTGCTGCAGAGCTGCAAGCGACTAGTCAGTAGCATTTTGACGTTCATGGGTCAATGAAAAGATGAGCTGAGCAATTTGCTGCATCCAAGCGGCATGGATAGGGGACAGGACGAACACAGTGCCCACAGTGCTGTGCCACCCTCAGGTCAACACTGAGGGGAAAAAAATGACCTTGGCCTAGTGATTTAGATCAAGTGACAGATTAGTCACTTATTGAACATGGCAGCACCTCTAAACATCAGGTAAGCAGCAATGTCCATAGCACCCCCTGCTGGCTCCAACAGGCAGAGAATCTATTTAACCTTATTTTAAAATGATCAGATACATTTCACAAGTTTTAAAAAGCAATTCATTTATTATTTTTTTAAATTAATTAAGGACTCATTTTATATACGTAGTAAGACACTACAGGATGTAGGTAGTGGTGGGTTTACCATACTTCAAGGAGGTGTCTGTGGCCTCAGGCCCAACAACTCGCCTGGGCAAGCAGTAAACCCAGCGCAAGCCATGGCCCATTGTGTCTGATTGCTTACAAGAAATATAATGGATAAAGCATCTGTTTTCATGTATCTTCCCTTAGTAATGCAAAATAGAATGGCTTAAATTCCAAGATTATTTAGAATGTAATGGAATTTAGTTCTGCTTATGCTAGCTAACTGTTTTTAAGCAATAAGACATGGCAAGGGTTATGTTATTAGTCTATTACTCACCCTCTAGGGTGAGTAAAAGACCAATAACAGCTAGCCCCTGACTGGGCTCTCCCTCCTCCGTGGAGCCAGCTGAGAAACTTGTCGGCTGCCCATCCCTTTGACATCTACTACCACCGAAGCTGAACACCAGCTAGCTCCTGACTGGGCTCTCCCTCCTCCGCGGAGCCAGCTGAGAAACCTGCCAGCTGCCCTCCCCTCGGACAACCACTACCACCGAAGCTGAACACCAGGTACAGACAGAGCTTGAAATTTGGAGCCAGGCTTAAAAGCTGCACTCCTGATAGAATGCCTCACTGACTGTGGGACTCCGGGATTGGCTAAGCCTCTACAGGGCTCCTTTTTTGAACCAGCTCCTGGTTCCTTGTTCTGTCCTGTGCGCTTTCCTTGCGGCACTACTGCAGGGCTGATTTTTCATTTTTGGCCTTAAACTGTTTGTTTTAATTATTGTTCATCTGTTTCCTACATTGCTTTCAGTTATCTGAAAGACTTGTTTTATTGAGATAGCAAGTGCAGGATTAACATTGGAATAGTTGAAACTGCATGTCACTAACTGTTCCATATCTAAGTCTCTTTTGCACTCGTGAGATGGCAAGTATAAGATAAGCAAATAGGTAGCTAAAACTGTGTATTTTTTTTTAGTTAGTACCTGCCCTGAACTGTGTTCTGTTGGAAAGTCATTTGCCTTACTACTATTTCTGCTCTTCTCTTGCTTTATGCTCTCCTAGGACCCCGTTGAGCCGACTATTTCAGGGTCTTGAAGGTTGCCTGTTTTGGCCCCTGCCTCTTTACTACCTATTCTCTGCTCCCACTACCTTTCCCTCCCTCCACCCCCACCTCCCTGTACTCCTAGTCCACCATTTCAGGGTTCAGAAATGTCAAATTAATTGCTCCCCCCCCCTTCACTGCGCTACTAGCTCGCCATTTTCTGAGTTTCAGAAATTCAGTCTTTTAAATACTTTCCAACCCTGGTGCAGATCCCAGACATCCCCCTCTTGGTTTACTCGAGCCGCCACCACATGTAATTAACTCTAAACAGCTTCCCATTTGTTTCTACCTAGTCCTCCTCCCTCCCTCCTCAAACTTAAATCATGCGTTTGTATCCCTAGACTGTTTCACAGTTCCACCCCGACTTAATTTTAAGCTTTTGTTTCTGGCTCTATATCAGAGTCCTTACCTAGTCTCTGCTTTCCTTTGCAGCTATGCCCTGACTGGGCTCTCCCTCCTCCATGGAACTGGATGAGACACTTGCTGGCTGCCCACTTCTTGGACATCCACTACCTCTGAAGTTGAACACCAGGCATGGACGGAGCTTAAAATTTGAAGCCTGGCTCAAAAGCTGTGCTCCTGATAGGATGCCTCACTGACTGCATGACTCCAGGATTGGCTAAGCCTCTTCAGGGCTCCTGTTTTGAACCAGCTCCTGGTTTCTTGTTCTGTTCTGTGTGCTTTCCTTGTGGCACTGCTCCAGGACTGATATTTTGGCCTGCCCACCCACCCGCACCCCGGCACTCTTTAAATCCACTTCCACACCCCCAATAGCTGCCTCCCACCTCTCCTTTATCCCAATTTACTCAAGCACACACCCTTTCTTAAAAGGGTACAGACCTATTTCACCCACTAGCCCTGACTTGACTTCTGACTATTACTGACAGGCTGTTTACCTTGGCTTATACCTCTAGGATATCATCTATCTGAGGAAAAATCAGTTATTACAGCCTTTTCCTTTTGGAACCACTAGCCATCCTTGGATCTGAGGATAATGAAAAAACTGCCCAACCACCTGTGACAGAGCCTACTGCAATCCGGAGACCAATATGCATACCCAGTCGCAGTACTACGTCCTTGTGCAAGACCAGTATCGAGGGACTCCCGATCAAACAATTGCTACAGCCACCTCAACTACCCTCCCTTGCCATGGCTACCATCACTGAACTCCTAAAAAACCACTCATGGACTAACCCTACCAAACTTGACCTCCCCAGACAATGCAACACCCAATCATTTACATTGTACTGGGTTAATTTCCTAAAAAGATTAATAATCATCCTACTGTTAATGTCAGAGAATGTACACCCTAACCCTTGCCCAAGTAGCTTGATGAACCAAAGCCCGCTAGGTAACATTACAATGGCATCGATGAATGTTGGGAGCCTGATGCTGGAGTTTCCCCAATTCCAGGCCTCGGTAGCGCGACACTGCCCAGACATTATATCCATTAAGGAATCATGGTTATCACTCAAGAGTCCTGATTTCTCAGTACATCTTGATGGGTACAGTATTTTCCGCCTTGCTAGAATATGCAAGCATAGGTGTGGATGTCTGTTCTCCCTGAGCAGTGATATCCTTGGACAAGTGATGCCGGGCAGTACCTCATCAAAAGACGCTCAGATCCTATCTATTAAATTCACAATAGGTAGAGAAAAAACCTCCTCCTCACCACAGTTTACCTACCACCAGGAGGCAAAGGTGAAGCAATGGAGAAATTTATAAATTACTGTCAACAATTCAGTCTAAACTGAGAGTACTTAATCATGGGAGATTTCAATATGAATTTCCTGGCACAATGGTGGCCACTAATGATCAGATAGCCACTCTGCACCTCTCAGAGATGGTGACTGAAGCGACCAGGAGAAACTATCGAACTAGCACCTCCGCACTTATTGACTAGTTGCTAACCTCATGCCCTGAGCACATTGCTAATATATCTGTGCCCCCTGGCTCACTAAGTGATCACTCACCTGTGATCTTTACGTGGTCCAACAAGTTTAAAAAACAAATCCACCAAGGCTTTCAAGAAACAGGGACCTTAAAAAAGGTCAGCTATATAATTTCAAGCAATTCCTGAAAAATGCAGGGTAGTCCCCACTGGACTTCATTGAAGATGCTAATCAGGTGCTTGATTATTTCAGACTCATCTTCAATAATGCTCGTGATATTTTCTTACTCTTTAAGTCAACCAAAATGAGGGATACCATTAACCCATGGCTATCAGGCCACATCATAGAGCAACTGAAGCACAGGGATAATCTTTGGCAAAGGGCTCAGGCCACAGGGAAAATGGGTGACTTCACAGTTTATAAAGATGCAAGAAACAATGCACAAGGCTAATCGGGAATGCCAAGTAAAGCTATTATAGGGAAAAGCTGGGGAGGACCTGGGGAAATAGAAAGCTTTTCTGGAACAATCTAAAGCCACCGACCGGTAAGGTATCCAAGGCTATGCCAGAACTGATTACCACAGGCACTAGCACCTTACAGGACCCTAAGGATGCAGCAAATGCTTTCAGTCTGGCGTTCACAGACCTGAGTTCGGTCCTACCCAAGGACTACCTTAATAAGTCACCCCAGTGTAAATACAACAGTCATGACCCACATCCTGCCAGGAATACCACCAAACCATTATTCTATTTCCAACAAATCTCACAGTCAAAAGCCATTAAATTCCATTAAAAGAGTCCTTGGAAAAACCAGGATCGCCAGTGACAATCTGGATATGAAACTGATTGCCCTCCCCCTCAGTGAAATCCCCCTCCCCCTCACCAAGTTGTTTAATATTTCCCTGAGAACAGGAATCTTCCCGGATAAATGGAAGATAGCCTACATTACAACTGTGTTTAAAAGTAAGGATAGGACACTACTGGATCATTATCATCCAATCTCAACACTCCCTCCACTTTTGAAGGCACTTGAAAGAATTGTTGCAGATCAAATGGTTAACTACCTTAATAAATACAGCTTTTTATGTGATTAGCAGTATGACATCAGAAAATGCCATAGCACCATCACTGCACTCGTGGAACATACCAACCAGCTATACGATGCCCTACATAGTGGTAAATCTGTAGGGTCTATATTTATACACCTTACAAACGCCTTTGACCTGGTGAATCATCATATACTGCTTGGCAACCAAGTGTCACTAGGAATGTCCTATGAGACAGTTAACTGGTTCAGTAGCTATGTGTCACAAAAGTCACAATGTGTTAACATTTCTGGAGTCGCATCTGACCCAAGGGACGTGATCCTGGAGGGTGCCACAAGGGTCCATACTTTGCCCATTTACTCTCTAGTCTCTTTATAAACTGACTGCCCTCTGCTTGTCCTGTGAGGATGGTGCTGTATGCAGACAATGCAGTCATCTCTGTCCCTGGAGTTCATTCACCCAACATAGTCACCTCTCTACAGGATTGCTTTAGAAACCTTGAGTCATGGTTCATTCAACACAACTTACTGCTAAACAATAAAAAAAAACTATGATGCACTTCTCTCTCCCCAAAACAAGAAGAAAGCCAGTCCCCTTTGCATCTATAGTGGCAAAGGTTCACACATCCAGATATTTGGCAGCTCATCTTGATAATATTATCCTTTGTGGGACATATTGACCAAGTCATCAAAATGGCAAACATCAAATTGAGGATCCTCCCTAAACACAAGCATTCTATGTTGATTGAGGCACTGAGCCTGGCAGTAAAGTGCTCTGTACTGTCCTCATTAGATTACAGGCTTATAATACACAGTGCTGCTTCAGACTCTGCCTTAAAATGGATAAAGACCTTGCTTAATAAAGCATGCAGGCTCATCCTGGGGGCAGAACGCCTTACCCACACCTGTCAGTTTTACAGTGACACAGGTGGGCTACCTTTGTAGCACAGGGTGAAGTACCAGGCCTGCCTGCTTGGGATGAAATCTCTACTTGGATTAATACCTGCATCAGTGCACAAAATGTTCAAACATGCCACGACTGCAGAAATGACCCAGAGATCAGCTAAGGGGGTAGTCCAGGTACCATTTCAGTGGAGTATCATTGCACAACATACCATCTCTGTTAGGGGACCATAACGGTTCAATGAACTCCCAACATCACTGACTGATTATGGGAAAATCAGCCCCTTGAAAAAAGGCCTGCATCTACTACTGGCCCAAGCAAACCCCTGTGACTACTTTTAGCTGACTCAACTCCCTTGAAATTGTGACTGCTTTAACTGACTCTACTCCCCTGAAATTACTCAGCCTACCCTCCACATCCACAGCCCTCCCATTCTTTCCTCCCAGTCCAATCTTGCCCTATCCTTCTCTCACCCTAGCGCTGTCTCCCATCCACTTAACAATGCCTGTGTTAGGCTGTTAATCCAGTAACATGTTGGCACTTAATAAAATTCCATAGCAACAAGCATAGTGTACCTGGTTCTCAGGGTATAGCCTTTTCTTGCTGCCGTCTTCACTGCTTCCTCCTCACCACTATTAAAAAAGTTCCTTTCCCTATTTCCAACCATACTTCCCTGTCTCTGACAAAGTCTGAACCCAGATTGCTTTTCTTGTCTTTGGTTGTAATCCAATAACCCATGTGAGCCTACACCTAACCATTGTTTAAAAAACTGTTTATCCTGCAATAATTGATGTTCTTATCTTACACTGTTTAACTTTAATGAGTAATTAATGCTTGTCCTTAATTCTGTATGTTTTTACCATGTTTGTTTTGTTTTCTCTGTTCCAACAATGACCCTGTTTGTTTGTACTGCTGTTTTGACATGGAACCTTTGCAAAAGAGCCTCTGGGCTCAAAGGTAATAATCCAAAATGTGAAATAAAGTAATGTTGCACAATGCATAGCTGAGTGCCACATGCCCCTAGAGGGTGATTAACTGACCATTAACATAACCCCTGGGAGTGCCTTATTGCTATTATAATAAAATAATAAAAAACATTTTTCTAAAAATAGTCTTGTACCTTCTGCGGCATGTGATTAAGCTCTACACGTACTGTATGTTAACCAAAGTTTAACATAAGGCTGACAAAATGTCTGCAGCCAAACAGAAAGCTCTATTTCTCTGGTTCTTTTTGATAATTGCTTGTGGCTGGGCCCCTCTTTAAGGCGTTCTTTTGTTCTGCTATTTAAGAAATAATTGTGATGGGTTTGAATAAGGCCTTGCCCCATTTGTTATGCAGAAAGAGTTTAATTACACGGATATGTTCTTTCTGCTCCTTTTCTGTCTCTTGTCTGTCTGTTTGCACAACCAGATTTTCTTGTGAAACCTAGAAACTCTGACAGTTTCGCAATTCTTTCCCTCTCGCTATCTCTCTGCCTTCCCTTGCTGTCTCTGTCTTTTCTTCCCCTTTGCATATCTGCAGTTATAAAAAAAAATATGTGAATCTCTATGTAAATATGTATGTGAAACCGGGATCCCTTTGTTTAAAACTTTCTATAGTTATACTGTTGAAATGCCTGCAAAAAGCTATTTGGAACTCAAGGGGTTAACCAGAGATGCAGTTTTTAAGCCCTTTGCAGAGCTGTGAATGAGAGGTCAGTTCTTGGATACCATATACTGTTTTGCTGCACCTGTAAGGAACAAAACTTACAGGAACATTCTGTAAACTTACAAGAACATTTTGTGAGAAGCAGGCTCTCTTAACGAGTTCTGAGACAATGACTTATAAAAAGGGCAGCAATGCTTTTGCTAGCGAGACTAGGAGAATGGGAGACTGAAACTTGGAATTAAGAGATACCCTGAGAAGAAGGACTTGGTTTTCCCTGTTTGTACTGCCTTTGTAAATAGTTATACTGAATAATTTTTTATTTTTTATTTTGCTGTTATTGAGAAAAATAAAATGTTATATATGAACTTAGAAACTACTCCTGGTTTTCCTATGCTTCCTGACCTGTGCCATGATGGCAATAATACATGGCAGTGTGTGCATTATCATGGTATAACTGGCCATCAATTTTTTCAATGGCCCAGACTAGTTATTGTTTGCCATAACAACCGGATGGTTATTACTGCAAACACTCATCTAGAAACAATGTAGCAGTGCTCAAGACTCATTTACAGTTTACCTACAGCACTGCAACATCTACTACACCGACATCCACAACAGTGACAGACACTATGCCGAATGTCGGCATTGTACTGTCAGGGATGTAGGTGTGTTTTCTTCGGGCGGGGCTGTGTCCCCAAAATCCCCATGTGGGGGGCTCCACCCCCAACCCCAGTCTCTAAATATTCAGCTCCTTGCTGGACTTGTCCCAGGCAGGGGCAAAACACTGGGAGATGCACCACTGGTGTCTGCAGGAACCATCACGGTGTCCCGATGCTTTTCATCGAATTCTGTCACTGTGATGATCTTCGCACTGGCAGTATCAACGTGTGATCAGCATACCCTCATTTACTACCTGTGCCTTGAGTGCAGCACTTCTTGAAATGGTGGCTTTTGGTTTCAGTATGAAACATCAAATCCATTCCAGTTCACCTAAAATATTTTCAAATTAATAAAACCAACCCCAGAAGAAGTTCTACAGCCACCCTGTCAACCCTTTATTTTAATCCAACTTCTGAAAATAGTTTCAGGAACAAAAGTGGGCATGGCTACTATCACCAGCAATGGTTCTCCAGATTTGGGGGATTAGCACAGAGAAATAAAAAAAAAAATAAGCCATGTGGTTGAGTGCTTACTCTAATTTAATACATACCCTCGAGCTTCACTCTTGGCTTTTACGTAGCATCAAGCACCTGAGGTGTGTATTATATTCTTATAATTAATAGGAAAACCATGCTGTAATGTGCTATAATAAAGGAGTACTTCTCATGACAAACACGCGCACTGTTTCCTGCACTCTGCACATACACGTGCTGCAGTTCCTCACTTCCAGAATGCTTGCTTGCTTTCCTTCTGCCTGGAAAGTCAACTGCCAGTGGAACTCAGCAGTTAGTTTTTTTTTTTAAATGAGCTAATTTCCAGCACAAGGGGGTAAATAAAAAAACATTTCAAAACATTTTCAAAATGCTGGACATGACAAAAGTGCAGACCAGCCAAAAACTAAACTGGAGCATGGCATCACAGGAACCTCTCATATTTTGTATAATTGCTGTGGCAAAAAGGGAAACCCAGCAATTATATGAAATAAAATATGGGATGGTGTGTGTAAACTCAAAGTTTACACACACCCTCGATGTTAGAGGCTTTAATACATCCCTCAAGCTTTACTCTCAGGGTTTATGTAGCATTTATTTTATTTATTTAGTTTTTGTTAACCAGGTAGGTGCACTAGCCATGAAATGATTATTTTCAGGCATGACCTCACGGGTGTGTAAATTTCTCATTACACATACAGCCCCATACTTTTTACTGTATGAAACACACACCACCCCATACATTCTCTATGTAATGCCACACTTTGGGTGCCCAACAACCTGAAGTGGTATTAGGGTAAATAATGACACACATACTAGAATATATAGTATTTCCGCCATTACCAGTGGGATTATATGTAGGTAGGTAAAGAACCACTCGACCAGAAGGTTTTGCAGGTGGTGGTATTATCGTGAGATATCCTTTCAGCTTGGAATATTTCTTAACCACTGATTGCATAAATTCTATTACCCACTTGATAATACCTGCTTATCATATACCTCTCAGCATTTCATCATCTAACTGTAGGACACTATGTGGAAAAAACAACAAAATGGGTGATGCGCTACTTGACAGAATCTCAAAACACAGTAGAAGTAGTCATGCTGATGTTCAGGAAGTTAGCCGTTGATCAAACAAGGATTTATAAGAATTTCTGCTGTGTAGTCTCTGTAGGTGCTGTGGGACAGCCCCTTCATATGGGACATGAGGCTTCTGAATAGAATACTCCTCCTAATGCAGATTGGTTGAGAGAAGGGTCATCAAGTTCCTGAGTGAATAAGGAGATGAATGAAGAAGGACAGGTGCAATAATCTAATTGACTCATGCTGCAGGTCTCACATGTTATGAAACAAGGAGGGTGAAAAGATAAATACACTTCTCTGCATGTGCAAAATATAGTTTTAATGCATTTTTCTGCCTTAGGTGTCTGACACATGGCAACTTCAGGATATTCTGATCTTTTTCTTTTCTCATATTTTCTTCAGATGTGCAGAATCTCAGATTGTGTGTAAGTAGTGCTGTGAAGTACTATTCAGGACCAATGCGCACAAATACTGCACTTTTTACAACTGCAAATATCACTCTTAACATATAAACATAGAATATGTCGGCAGAAAAGGAAAGGTAGGCCCATCTAGTCTGTCCTATTTTCTCTGCCTTAAATAGATGTATTTGTGGTATACCATACAACGTAGCATTAGACCTGGACTGAGGCTGATATGACACATATGACTACTACTGTTCATAATGGGAATCCCATTTTATTAACTGGGCATATTTACTGAAACCTCTCAAACCCTTGCCCTTTAGTCATCATTAACAGAAAAAGATCAGAAATATAAAATACAGTATTTCACAAACACTAATATGCAGACAAATACAACTACAGACACAATACACATACCAGAGACACAAATACACATGCAAATATTACAGATCAGCACTATACACAGCCCTAATGCCAGGTTTGCTTTTTCTAATATATTGTTCATTCTATCACTATGAACGTACATTCCAGGGTGTTGTGCATTAGGTTTTGAACTGGCATATCAGTATTTCTTCTCATTGGGGGTGTTAATGGCACACTTCCCCTTGCTGGGCCGTTTCTGTGACATCAAGTGGTTGGCGAGAGGTGGGAATGCTCAGAAATGTTGCCCTTTTCCTTTTAGACTTCCTTTTGTCAGCCATTTGTTAATAAAATACTTTCTATGTTTAAGCTGGCATATTTGTGTATATTTTCCAGAGTTTCACTCTTGTTTTTGTCTCTACATACAAAAAGTGGGCTATAATATATTACTTCTTGATTGCAAATTAAATATTCTTTTTTCAGAATGAAAACATGTAAGCAGCCGTTCTTAGAAAATAGCTTGTGACACCAGTGAAACCTGAAGTGGGTTCAGTGGATGTAAACATGCTCCTGACACATTCACATGTTTGCTGCACATGGACCCAACTATGAATGCAAATGTGGCAGAGAACAGGCTAGTCCCACACTTACAGAAATGTACCCTCACGTGCCACTTCTGTACTGGCAACCCAGGTTCTGAACCAGCCTCAGGGAGCTGGGTCAGTTGGTCAGGGGGATTGGATGGAGCTGCTGCATGACATGTGCTTCCATCAAGGGGATGAAATCAGTCAGATTCCAACATGTAGCAACCCCTGCAGTGGATTTGGGGGAGCTGGTCTCTCCTGCAGAGTATCGCTGTGTCCATGGGAGGGGTCATGCTTGGGGATGCACAACCTCTGTCAGGTATCGGGTAGGGGGGAAGAAGAGAAACGGGGAGAAAAACCTATGTTTCCCTGCCACCAAGTATAATGTCCACCATCACTCTCGGGCCCCACTCTGTGTGGATTCCCACTGGTGGGGGAGGAGTGACAGATGGGGCTGGGAAGTTGTCTTGTCAGAGTCCAAAGGTCAGGTGGCAGCACGGAGAAAACAGCTCTATGGCAAAAAAATAAATGCACATTGAAATTTTGTAGCACACATGGCACTCTATGCATTAATAAGGCCTCCACAGGGTGTCTCTCATGGTATAAGAGACTCTGAACATGAGATTTGAGTGACAGGATTGGAAAATAAAGCTGAGTAGTTCTGGCTGCTAATATATCACAGGAAGAGTCTCTTAAGAGGCAACCCATGGAGTCCTTAATAACTTAATATTAATCAGTCAAATTAGCTAGAGTGATTTATAAGTTTTAAGTAATTTTTTTTATTTCAAGAGTTGAATGAAGCTGCCCTCCCCCTTGCTGCGACATGAAATGTTTCAATCCTAATTGTCCAACATAAGAGACCACTGTACACAGGATTATTAATCATCACATAATTCTTGGCCCGTCAGCATTGTTTATTTCCAAACATTCCAGGTATTACTATAACCCTGAGATGGTGTCTCATGCAAATAATTATAAAGTTCTAAAATCAGTTGTCATAGTCCATTAGTAGTGTCAGTGGCTCAGTAGGTCCCAACCACCCGAGGCCAACCACCCGTGCCCAACCACCCGGGGCGTGACGATATCCCACGATATACCACACCCTGTCGTGCATTATTGCTTAATTATACAATGTGGTAAATTGAATAAGCCAAATCCTGCAACCTGACTGGTTGGCTGGTACCTTTCCCAGCATTTTAAATCCTCCAGTGTACCCACTGAAAAGGTACCAGCCAACTTTATCTCATGCCAATCAATGTATCAATACCTTTCACTTCAAATGAAACCGCCGCCATTTTTCCTGTCGCTGCTTCGCTAAGACACCGCGGTAAATTTAAAAGAAATGACATCCTCTTTCGAACTGTACAGCCTCAGTGATGTAAACCCCTCTCCCCAACAAATTAAATAAACACCATTTGACATTGTATAATAGCCATTTATCCCGCCAGGGCGTGGGTATACCGAAGGGCTTAACATGACTGGTGTGGTTGTCACTCGACTGCACCTCGTGACTGAACCACACCGACCGTGGTAAATCCTCCAGTATACCCACACCCTGGAGGGATAAATTGCTTAAACATTTGATGATTACAAAATGTACATGGTTGATAATGATAACGAAGCATGAACCAGAACAAGTACATGCAGGGATAATATAAGAATATCCCTTTGTATACCAGAAGTTAAAAAGAAATTGTAAACATATGGGGCCTGATATTCAAAAGTTTGCCTTGGTGCAAATCCTGGTCGGCGCATGCAAACCAGGATTTGTGAAGGTTTCCTATATTTAAAAGCCAAGTTTGTGCATGCAAACAGGGTTTGCGCCCAAGCAAACTGCAGAGGGGTGCGCAATGCAAATGGAGGGTGGGGACCTGAATATTGGTGCAGTCAATATTCAGGTATTAATACCACACAAAGTTGTTTTGTGTGGTCCCTTAGTGTTAAAATACTGTTGACGAGATCACAACTTACTCCTCCGCAACTCTTAATGGTTGGTAGAGAAGTGGACCCTCAACGCTGGTTTCAAGCCACCAAAACAGTGTCCCTGGTGTCCAGTGATCCCCCCCACCTGCACCCATGCCAAATGACCACATACAAGTTCCCTGTCATCTAGCAGACCCTACCCCCATCCACACCCATGCCAAATGTAACACACACAATGTCCCTGGCATCTAATGGTCCCTCCTCCCACCTTCACCTATGCCTGATGTAACAGAACATCTGCACTGGTGTCTAGTGGCCCCCCCACCTGATGCCCTGCCTGATTAATATAAGAAATTCTCTCTGGTGTCCAATGGTCCCTCCCCCCACCTGATCCCAAGCTTAATATGTGAATCCCATTTCCCTGGTGCCCAGCAGTCCCTGCCCCCACCTGATCCCATGCTCAATACCAAAAATCCCTCTTCCTGCTGTCCAGTGGTCCCTCTTCCTGAGTGTACCCATCCTCAAGAAGCCGCTGTGATGGCCCGAAGGCTGTTTGTGTGTCCCCCCCCAAAGGTTGCCAAGGCAGGCACACTGAGGTGAAGTGCCCCCCCAACAGGCCTGCAACCAGTACTCAAAGGTTGCCAAGGCAGGCACACCGAGGTGAAGTGCCCCCGAAATGGTCTACAACCAGTACTGGTAGTGGCACCCCCATCTTCAGGGACTACTGGACACCAGAGAAATGGGTTTCACACATTGGGCATGGGATTGAGTGGGGGAGGATGGACCACTGGACACCAGGGAAACAGAATTCACACATCGGGCATGGGACCACGTTGGGAGAGGCACTGATGGACACCAGGGAAATTATGTGCATGTACTAGGTGAATTACCGTATGGGGGGGACCACTAGCACCAGGGATAGCTGTGTGCCCTGGACTGAACAATTGTGGGAATGGGGCTGTGTTAAATCTCCCAGCTACTAATGTAAATTAGCCCATAATGGCATGCAAATGGCCCCTTAGCACCTTTCATGCCTAATGGCACATTTGCACGGGTCTGTTTGAATATTACGAATTGCGCTTCAGCACAAGGCATTATGGTAGTGTACCTCAGGAGCCATGTCGGGGCAGTGCTAAGTGGCTTAGTGCTGGGCCAGCATGGCCCTGTAGTCAGTCAAATAGCACCGGTGTGCTATTACATTGAATATAGCATCTTTGGGCCCCAGGGCTATTGCAATGCGTAGCACAAAATTTTGTGCTCCACTTTGCGCAGTTTTGAATATTGGGTCCATAGTGACTAAAACAGAAAAACACAAATTGCGAATGAACTAAAACTGCTCATACCACAAAACTGTTGACTGTTTCTCCGGGAAAGGCCTGCTTACTCTCACTGGCTGATGTTTCAGCATCTTTTCTATTAAAGGTGTATAAACTTTTAAATATTAGTGTGGACATTATTTCGAGCTTGTGAGTGCCCCACTTTTGTGTTATTACTTAAATTTAAAATCCTCTGCACACAAAGGCTAGCCTTCTGACTAGGGTGCAGAGTATGTCCTTCTTACATGGTCACAGGCTGGTGGCAATGCAGTGTATGGTATCCAAAAAGAGTCAGGGCCAACAGGGCAGGTCCTATGAGGATCGGCTTAGGATACTGAATATGTACTCACTGGAGGCCAGAAGGGAGCGGGGCAAATGTGACAGAGACCTTCAGGTTCCTGAAAAAATGAACAGGGTAAACTGTGAGGAACGATTCAACAGGAATAGTGAGTTGAAAACACAGGGGCATGAGTGTAAACTGGCGAGGGGGGGGGCTCAGGAGGGATGTGAGAACGTTTTTATTTTACAGAGAGAGTGGTTAAGCCATAAAACAGCTTGTCAGCGGAGGTGGTGAATGCCAAAACCATTAATGGTTCAAGCATGTCTGAGACAGAGTGAAGGGCTTAATAATTGTAATATTTACTCAGGGGGCAGCGGTAAGGCGTGGGGAAGGGGGAATACCAATGTTAACAATAGTTCTCGAGTTAAGATACAGTCTACCAGAGCAGACCGGAAGAACTGATGGCCTTTTTCTACCGACATTGTATATGTTTCTTTCTTTCTATGTCTCAGACACCTGAAAGCTTAGTAAACAGCTGAAGACTTAAGACGGGAAAATACTGTTTTCTTTTTTAAAGCTTAGTCCCATTATTTCTTTTTATGAAATGCCTTCCCCACACCTTCAGTTTCAAAAGGATCTGTTTCACCCCATCTTGGCAGATGAGCATTCCGTATGTGTCAGATAGCTAAGAGGATTAATTTTTTTTAATCTTTGCCAACCAGGTAAGGCCCACTGGGCCTAAGTGTCTGTTTTCAGGGGCGACCCAGGAGCACAGGGGCGGTTAAGTGACTTGCTCAGAGTCACATAATGTGCAAGTGGAGGTTGTGGGAATCAAACCCAGGTCTGCTGGATGTACCAAGCTCATTCACAGCTTGTTACTCTAACCTTTAGGTTATACTGCCAGCTCCTACATTGGAAACGTATCTCTAGGCAGATTACTATATGTTTATTGTCGAGTCAAGAAAAGTCCAGCTCTGAAATCAGGATTTAACTGTATGAAGAGGCAGATACTGATAGCCACTCTAGCAGCAAGTTTTTTTTAGAGAACAACAGTAAAGACAGACATTCTTAAAGGTAAAAGCTGCACTGTAATCTCCACACTACCCAGTGTGGAGAGACAGCTACTCTGTGAGATGAAAGCTATATGCTATATGACAGGCCATTGTTTGACTTGATTAATTGATTGACTTAAAATTACTCCAACTAGAATAACCCCACCAGATGCAGGATTTTATTTTCAAAACGGTCTCAGAGAGGACAACAGCAGCCAACGGGATAATGTGGCCTAGCAGGAACAGTTACTTACAGGCAAAAATACACACAGGAAAGAAAAACTGTAAAGGTAAGTACAGTATATCCAAACAGTAATAAAATCAAGCTAACGGAGTAGGGTCACTGCAGACAAAGAGAGTGAGTGAGTGTTGTTATGCAACATGATCATGGTTGGGAGATGGGGATACTGGACCAAAACATACACGGGGGTCCCGAATCTCAAAAGTCCTGCGAATGCCGCAAGCCCTGGGTGCACCGAACATATGGCGTACGGCACGTGCGGCATTCCCCGGCCGGGGATCAGGATTCTTAATCCCATGTGCCAACTGCTGCAGATTAGACCAGCCTTTTATGGTCTAGCTTCCAGCAATCTCGAGTACCCTTTTTATGGGACCTGTGCCAAATATTTGTCACAAGCTGCAGTAAATCTGGAAAACTGTCATAAATGCGCCTGATCTTCTTGAGTCGGGTGCAGTCTGCGGTGAACTTTTTGGCACACCTGCTCTGACCGTTTGGTTGGATGCAGGGCTTGTTGCAAGTCCTGCATCACCTTTCATGAATCTGGCCTGGGAGTGTAAGGGGGCTGGAAAGACTAGACTTGAACATTTGCAAACTAGAAGCACTCCTCGGATGGAGAGTGGGGGTTTGTTCCAGGTACCTACTGCTCCAAATGTAATGGCCTTTCTGCCAAATTCCTGCTATGTCCTGGAAACTGAGAAGGCATGTGGTGAGAATAGAATTACTCACTCTGTTCAACAGTAGAACATGCCTTCTCAGTTCCCAGGATACAGCATGAATTTGGTGGAAAGGCCCTTTAATTTGCAGCAACAGACACCTAGTGAATAGGCACTGCTTGACTGTGTGAGGTGGGCCAGGAGAGGATCATGGACTTTTCCTTGTGTGTAGTTTTACAGCAAAGAAAGCTAGATTGCTTGCTTGAGGGACTTGCCCAGTTAGGCTGGTCATACCATGGACAGTGCTGGATAGACTATCTGAAGCAGAGGATGAAGCTGCACAACTTGTACAAATGATCCAGAGCCAGCAGAGTGTTTTTCTTTGCACATGGTGTATGAACCATGCTTGTATTGTCTAGTGGCAGGGGTCAAAAGGGCAGGAGGAGAGACAACACAGATGTTCATTGCACAATAACCAACATACAGAGACATCTTCAATGGTAATGGCTAGATGACAATAAATACCTTTGTTACTTGTAAAGATATGGATTGTAAATGTATAGTAACTTAACTGGTAGCCCTCGAGCTTAAGAAGCCAAAACTAAGCACTTTGAGTCCTGGCTTTAAACTACAAGGAAATCAACAGGGAGGCCATTGGATGGTTGCATTAAGGATATAGTACTCAAACATCTCCCTTTTTTTTAATATTCATAGTGACTAAATTAAAGGACATAACTGCACAAATATGAGCTTATTACATGCTAATGAAACAATCGCAGCAACCTCGTTTGCATGATTTCAGGGACTACATCTGTAATTGAATCAGAAACTCCTTTTTAGGGCTGCAGTGGGTGGAGCCCTGCAGACCTCTTGCTTTGAGAAAAGCACTCCCCCATTCCTTGTGAATGAACAACATGATGAAGTGACAAAAGTCGCCTCTGTGTCTCTGGACAACTCCGCTCTCGCAATTTTTATTTATTTTTGGGCACTCTGTAACCGCTGCAGTACGTAACCTGCCACCCAAACCTCCCTCTCAGCACCCACCACCCCACCCCCACAAAAGCATAATAGTGACACTGAGGGGTGCCCAATCCCCCAGTACAGGAATCCGCATGTGTTTCTTTTTTTTTACCTGTAAAAAGAAAAAAAAGTCCATCTATATCTTTTGTGCCATTACACTGTCCCCCACTAGACCCTCCCATTCAGCACCCATCACCCCACATCCCCCCAAGCCCTTACTTATCAATAGGGGGTCAAATGCCATAATCCTCTCTGGACCACAGACACGTCTGCACTCTTTAAAGCTGGATCACAAACTGAAGAAACAGGTATGTGGTTTAATGTATTTCAATGGGGGTTTGAACTCAGTAGCATAACTCAGGCATTTTTGCCTATTTTTGGCCCAAATTTTCAACATGCCTTAATTGGGACCCTACCATAGAAACATAGAAACATAGAAGTTGACAGCAGATAAGGACCGCAAGGCCCATCCAGTCTGCCCATTTCTTTTTCTACCTTATAAATGTGCCATCGGCCTTTGATCTGTCAATAGCCAATCTATTCATACTCATCTGTAGTGCTCCCTTATGCCTATCCCATGCCTGTTTGAAGCCCTGCACTTTATTCATATCCACCACTTCCTGAGGTAGACCATTCCATGCATCCACCACCCTTTCTGTGAAAAAGAACTTCCTCACATTACCCCTTATTCGGCCTCCCTCCAGTCTCATGCTGTGTCCTGTTGTCCTGCTATTTTTCTTATATTGAAACATGTTAGACTCTTTCACCTTGTTAATGCCCTTAAGGTGTTTGAATGTTTTGATCATATCACCTCTCTCTCCCTCCTTTGCTCTAGGGTATACATATTGAGCTCCATTAATCTGTCCTCATATGTTTTCTGATGCAGTCCGTGTACCATTTTGGTTGCCCTTCTCTGGACTGCCTCAATTTGGTTAATGTCCTTGTGAAGCTGTGGCCTCCAGTACTGCATGCAGTGCTCCAGATGGGGCCTAACCAGTGTCTTGTAAAGAGGAATTATTACCTCCCTCTTCCAACTTGTGATACCCCTACTAATACACCCTAACATCCCCCTAGCCTTACCTACTGCTTTAGTGGTCTGCTTGGAGGATTTCAGGTCATCGGTGATGATGATGCCCAAGTCTCTTTCTTCCCTTGTGACTGCCGGTAACTCCCCTCCCAGCCTATAGGTGGCTTCAGGGTTTCTCTTCCCTATGTGCATGATCTTGCACTTCTTTGCATTAAACCCCAGTTGCCACTCTTCTGACCATTTTGCTAGTTTATCCAGATCTCTTCTCATTCTGCTCACCCCATCTGGATCATTTACTCTGTTGCAGATCTTGGTGTCATCTGCAAACAGACAAACCTTACCCTCCAGTCCATCTGCAATGTCACTGATGATATTGAAGAGGACTGGCCCCAGGACTGATCCCTGAGGTACCCCACTTGTGACTTGCATCTCTTCTGACTGTATACCATTTACCACCACTCTCTGTTTTCTGCACGTCAACCAGTTTGCCACCCAGTTGACCAACATCTGACCAACCCTGAGCCTACCCAGCTTATTAATCAATCTTCTATGTGGAACAGTGTCAAAAGCTTTGCTGAAGTCAAGGTAGGTGACATCAACTGCTCCCCCTTGGTCCACCACTCTGGTTACCCAGTCAAAGAAATCTATGAGATTAGTTTGGCAGGACCTTCCTTTTGTAAACCCATGCTGTCTTGGATCCAGTGCTCCTATGAATTTCAGGTGTTGCACTCTCCTTTCCTTAAGGAGTGCCTCCATAATCTTGCCCACTAGTGAGGTGAGACTGACTGGTCTGTAGTTCCCTGCCTCCTCCCTGCTATCACTTTTATGGAGTGGGATCACACGAGCCCTTCTCCAGTCTTCTGGTACCTCTCCTATGCTCAGAGACTCACTAAACAGTTCTGATAATGGCTCTGCTAGTTCCACCCTTAGCTCCTTTAGTACCCTGGGAGGTATGCCATCAGGTCCCATTGCCATGTCCACCCTGCTTATTGAGTTCTTGTAGGACCCTTTCTTTTGTGAAGAGACTAGTGCTCACCTCCCCCCCCCCCGTGTCCATGGTGCTGAGCTATGGGGTCTGCCCTAACTTCTCTTCAGTAAATACCGAGTAGAAGTATCTATTTAGGATAAATGCTTTTACATGGTCCTCTTCCTCACACTCCCCCTTATCTCCTTTGATCTTAGCAATGCCCCCTCTGGACATTCTCTTTTCAGTAATGTATCTATAGAGTCTTGTCACCTTCTTTTACTGTCTGTGCTAGTGTTTCCTCGGTTTGGGCCTTTGCCTGGATTACTGCCTCCCTGCTTCCTTTAGGGAAGTTTGGTATGCCTCTCTATCTTCATCCCGCTGTGTTCCCTTATATTTCCTGAAGGCCAACCTTTTGGCTCTGACCTTTTCTGCTACTGTTTTTGAGAACCAAAGTGGTTTCCTTCTTCTTTTGCACTTCCTACCTCTTGAACAATTGCACTGTCATTAGGTAGATCCGACCTGAATGGTGATTTCATGGTCCCTGCATGAAATCACCTTTTGGGCATGAGTTGAAAATTTTCTCTGCCCTTGTTCATGAGGTGTGGGCATAAGAAGGCTATGTTGAAAATTTGGTGTAAAGATATTAAAAAAACAACGTTATGCACATACGTTGAATTTTGTGATCACAGGCTCGTAACTTTAGTTATTTTGAATATTTTTAATCCAAATTTACAAAATAGCCATATCTTTACAGCACCTCATGAGTGTGACAGCTGTCATTTTTCAACTCCTGCCCAAAATGTGTGTCTGCATCTTGAAAGTTGATTTTGCAGTCCCTGCACAAAATCACCTTTAGGCCAGCAATTGAACATTATATCTGCCCTTTTTCATGAGGCAGCATCATGACAAGATTATATTGAAAATTTGGTGTACAAACATTACAAAACAAACTTTCAATATTTTTACCCAAAATTCCTCAGCTGCAGCCCTATTGGCTCTGCCCAGAGTTTGTTTCAGTAAAGACATAGTCACAAAAACCCTATGCTACTTTTTTTGGGCTTTGTCAACTGTACTAGCTTGCGTGCATCCCCCTTCATGGGACACATACTGAGTCATATATTGCAGGGCATAAATCAGCCAGTTTGACCCTAATAGACTGAGAATGTTTATAAAACCCAATGTCCAAGCTCATTATCATTCTGAAGAATGTGCTGATATTCTAAAGTCCAGATAGACCACATCCACTGCCCTCCCATGATCCTTTTCCCCAATCACCCAATTAAAGAAATCTCAGTCAAAGAAATTGATTAGATTTGACTGGCATGGCCCCGACCCCCCCCAATGAATCCATGTTGCCATTGGTCTTGTAACCCAAAAACCCTTCCTTTAACAATGTTTCCATTAATCCCCCCCACACTGATGTGAAACTGGCCATCCTATAGCAGCTGGCCTACTCCTTGCTGCTGTTCTTCCGGAGAGGGACCATGTCTGCTCTCCTCGGGAACTATTCCTAGTTCCAGTGAACTGTTGAATAGGGCCATCCGTGGGGCAACAAGCACCTCCCTGAGTTCCCTTAGTACCCTTGGGTGTGTCCCATCTGGTCCCATAGCCTTGTCCACTTTCAGAGCTGCAAGTCCCATCAGGACTCTTTCCTCTGTAAATGGACTTGTGTCCACTTCCATTTTGTTCCTGCTACTCCCTGGTGGTTCATTCCACCTCCTTCCATGGTGAAGACTGAGCAGAAGTACCTGTTCAGAATGTCTGCTTTTTCTTGATCCTCTTCTGTGTAGTCACCCCCTGTCGCCCCCCCCTTATCCTCACTATTCTTCCTCTTGCTTTCCTCTTCTCACTTATGTACCTGAGGAAAATCTTATCCTCTTTAGCTCCTCACTTTGACTATCCTTTCCTCTGTCTGTGCCTTTGCTCCTCCACTGCCTTTCTTGCTTCCCTCTGTTGTACTTGGTATACAGAATCTCCCCGTCTTCCTCTCTCTGCGTTCCCTTATACGTCCTGAATGCCACTCTTTTGTCCCTCACCACCTTGGCCACTTTACTAAAGAACCATAACATTCTCTGTTTCTCTTCTGCCTTTACTCAATTCCTTCACACAGAGGTTGGTTGCAGTAATTTTTTCCTCACTGTACCTCTCCCCCTCCCTGGCAATCCCCCCTATGAGGCAGTTTCTGGGGTAGTCTCCCATTTCTTTAAAACCTGCCCTCCTGAAGTCCAGGCCCCTCGTCATCATGTGGTTTGCCTTTGTTCCAGTCTTAATGTTAAACCACAATGTACAGTGATCAGTGGTACCTAGGGGACTGACCACTAAGATGTCTGCAATGCCATCCCTGTTTGTAGACACCAAATCCAGCATTGCCCAATCCCTAGTGGGTTCTGTGACTAGCTGCTTGAGAAAAGCCCCTTGTAGGAAGTCAAAGATGGGACTGCTCCTTGCCAAAACTGCAGTTTTAAGGCTTCAATCCAAATCTGGCAGATTGAAGTCCCAACTAGCAGTACCCTTCCTTACTTGCCAATAACTGATGATGGCTTCCCCAAGTGCCTTATTCAACTCCTCTTCCTGTGCTTGAGATCTGTATACCACCCCTGTATTATAGGCAGTGGCCCCAGTATCTGTCTCATACAGCACCTTCAGCTCTTTTTGTCTTCTGGGTGCCCCGTACTTCCATGATCTTGATTCTCTCCCTAACATGTAATAAAACCACTCATCCCTTCCCTGACCCTCCTGAACAGTGAGTAGCCCAGTATGGCCATGTCCCAGTTGTAGCTGTCTGTGCACCATGACTCCATTATGGACACTACATTGAGGATAGCCTCCAGGTCCAGAATTTAATTTCCCAATCTCCTTGCATTGGTGCACATGGCTCTGCATACCTTACTCCCTTTCTGCCTGCTTCCTTGCTTCTCCCCTCCTGTCTGTGTTGTTTACTGAAGCTCCCCTGACCCCCTCTTCCCTTGTAATCTGCTCCATTACTGTCCCCTTTACTCCTTTCTTTCCAGATTTATATCCCCGTGTCCTGTCCCTTGTCCCGACCATATCTTCTTGAACCTCTGCACTGGGGCAGCTTACTCACCTGGGGCTTTCCCTTCCCACTGCACCACTGGGGGGGCAATTGTTACCTCCCTTGGTTTTGCAGCCTTCCCTCTAGCTAGCTTAAATGCTCATCTAAGTAGCTTTTAAACCTCCTGTTAAGGACTATGGCCCCACTCCTGGAAAAATGCAGACCATCTCTCCCATAGAGGACCATATGCTCCCAGGTTGACCCCCATCCCCAGTGTAGTCAAAGCCATCCTCCATCCACCATGCCTTCAACCAATTGTTAAAAGCCCTGGTGCAGAGTGTCTTATTGCCTCCTTGGCCATATACAGGTAATACTTCAACAAAAGACGCCATGTGTGCCAGCTGCTTGAGGCCCCCCTTCCAGCTCCCTGAAATTTTCCTACACTACCTGTACCTGTCCTTGCCAGCTATCACACTCAGTGATGCAAAATCCAAATGAAACTTTGAACATAAAAAAGCACCAGCTTCCGCGGTGTTATGAACTTATATCTCTGTGTGGAAACATGTTGCATACTTTCAGGGCCAGCATCCCACGTTTTCTTACATTTGGAGTTTCAGTGTCAAACATTTCTTTGACAACAGGCAGTGAGTTATGATCTGAGTATATGGCTCCCCCAGTGCACCCAGAACTCTTCCACTCTCTGGGTGCCATCAGCTGGGCTAAAGATGCCATTCTGAGCCTCCTGCACTGTAGTGGGGAACCCCCCAACACCAGGTTTTTACCTGTCAATTTGCACATTTTTCTTATAAACATTGTCCTATTTCAGTATGCTGCTTTTCAACAGATGAATCAGAGGACCCTTTTTTTGTTTGTTTTTTATTGCTTTAGGTCAGTTTATAGAATTGTAGACTTTTTTCATTGACTGAGTGCTGTAAGCTATTTGTTCTTTGGTGTGTTCTTTTTTTCATTTTAGAAGGTTCTTGTTGTAGTGTTTGTGTATGGTCTTGTTTCATATCTCCTTGAAGTGGTTCAAGATGTCATCCCTTTGAAAAAGATAAAGTCTACTGTTATAGGGTATTAAATAGTAAATTCCAACTTGGCAAACAGCCTGAAACTCTGTACAGCTGAAGACTTGAGATAAAGTACAAGAATGTTTTGTGGTTACCATACTTTAAAGGTAACAAAAACACTTTGACAACTAGGGCTGGAGATAGTTTAAAAAAATATTTAATGAATATGTGTTAAGTGTACAGGCAAAAGTATGGTCCTGTCTTAACAAGATTTTAAGACAATGCCTACTGAATCCTGATGTCTGCCATCACTGCAGTCATTCATGTTCCAATCCATGGCTGCATAACCAGTGTACCATTGTACCTACTGGTCAGTCTCTAACTGCTAGCATAGATTATGGACAGGGCCCCTAGTGCTCTGTGGCACCATTGTCTGATTCCTGCTGCAGGGCTCCTAGGCTTCTGTGGCAACAGTTTCTTATTTCTGTGGCATGATTTATCCATTTCTGTGGTAGAATGCAGTCCTGCCATTGACTAAAATATGATGTGATGTCATTGATGACATCACATGCTGAGCATAAAAATTAGATGGGAAAGGGAACCTGGCACAATGGAAAAACTGTATATCTGAATGAAAAGTCACCAAAAACAATGAATTCTGCGGCACTATAAATATTTTGCAGTATGATGCAAATTCTGTGGAAAATTCTGCAACCGCGGAATCACACAATTTTAGAAGCCTTGCTTGTTTGTAAAAGTGCACTATCTTGCAAATTCTGTAAACATGCCTCTTGACCTACAATATCAGAAGAAATATAGAATAATGTATGGGCAGCCATATACAATGAGTCTGTTTCCACCGAGGTGTTGAGGGAACAACACATGGATGAGAGTAGCAGGAGAGGTCCTACTCTGAGACAGAAACACATGGTGAGTTTTGTTTCACTGCCCATAATTTGTTTTCTACATGATTTTGAATTAATAATTATTTAAGTCATTTTTATGGTTTTTGAAAAGCTGTGGGTGCCATGACTAGTGGTGGACGAAGTGGGCTAAATTCGCTCTGCAAAGTGATTCATGGAGTAATGCGGAATCCGTGAAGTGCGCTGCAACGCAAAGTGGAGTACTTTGCATTATAATGGGGAATGCGAAGTCCACTGAAAACAATGACTTCACGTTATTCCGCCTTCTCCAAACCACTTCTCCACCAATTTTAAGGCAAAGTACCACTGAAATTATGTACTTCGCATTACTTCACCTTGTTATTGAGTTCTAATGCGAATTTGCAGTGCTTCATGGGATTGCAGGTCACATGGGCTCTAGATTGTTCAGCACAGCCTCAGTTCTGTGTAGTGGAAGATGGAGACAGTTTACTCTCAGAGCTCTGCCATTCAAATCCTCTAAAAGCTGTTGAAAAAGCCTTTTTGAGCCATTTATTTTTGCTCAAAATTTAGTACATCGATTGTAGGAAACCCTCCTGTGCTCATATCATTGAGTGTTTATTGTTTGCGTGTGGATTTTGAATATTAATTTAGAACAGTCAGTCTGTGTACTGTGAAGTGTGCTTTGGGGGAGGAGCGTATTTGTGGTGTAAGTAGATTAATTGGGAGAAAAGGGCAGTCTTTCTGTTTTGGTTATATTTTTCTTGTATGACTGTTAATGTACACACAATAATATTTTCAGTAATTCTTGACATTTTTTTGCTGATTGTTGTGGTGCAGCAGTGTATAATTTCAGTTTGTTTAAAACATTTGGTTATATTACTAAAGGTTTTCAATTTGCTACGCATTACTTGTAGTGTGTGTGTGTGTGTGAGTGTGTGTACGATGCATGCGTGCCATTAAATCAGATACCATTTATTGTGCCACAGAGTAATCGCAGCAGTGTGAACCTGCTATCCACTGCACCTGAATGAATTTTTTGTACTGCTTGTGGTATCTTTACTGGTAGTAGTGGACTGTTACTGCTGTGCACTACCCCCCCCCAACTGGCAAAAGGCATTCTTTTCCAAATTTGGATTTCTGCTGGTGAGCACTGGTTAGGTGGTATTGTTGTGCCTTTGCATCTGCATCTCTTTAGTGTGCAGCGCAATCTTAATCTGTCTGTGCATTTGCATCTCTTTAGGGCCCAATCTCCATATGTTACTTAAGTCACAGTTGTTTCTTTCACCTCCCTTCAGAGTACTGGTGTGGTGAACATGATTCACAATCATGTCACGAATCACAAAATTAATGTTTTGTAGTATCTCTCCAGGCTTCACCACTGTACCCATTGCTATGAGTTTTCAAGCTTGTGAGTTTTGAGAATAGCCAGGTCATCAGGGAAGTGCAGCCGTAGGCATTCGCATTCCCTATAGGCTCGTCAGCTCCAAGTTTGAGAAAAATAAATTCATGTTTCATGGTCATGAATGCAGTCACGATTCACAATCACATCACAAATCACAATTTTTTTACTAGTTACTTGCATCATGTAAGCCTGTTTTGTAGTATCTCTTCAGACTTCACCACTCTACTCATTGATATGAGTTTTCAAATTGGGGAGTTTTGTGATATAGGTCATTGTCATCGAGGAACTACAGCCGTAAACATTCGTCTTCCTGTACAGCATGTGAGTTACAGTACTGTAAGCCATGTGATGTGTGGGAGCCCTGATGGCTGCCAATATTGTTGTCACTCTGCCTTACTTCGGGTTAAGGCGGAATGACAACAAGAAATCATAATCACAATAACAAGGCGAAGTGAGCATTTCATGCTGGCCACTCTGCATAGTGGAGTGACAATGCAAAGTGCCCA
The DNA here is from genome assembly GCA_016271365.2 of Neoceratodus forsteri. Taxonomy (NCBI): domain Eukaryota; kingdom Metazoa; phylum Chordata; order Ceratodontiformes; family Ceratodontidae; genus Neoceratodus; species Neoceratodus forsteri. The sequence continues at coordinate 49,925,419 of JADMNL010000027.1, forward strand.
CTTCGAAGGCACTTCACTGGAGGAATTTAAATTTGCTGCATCTCTAAGATGGGAGACTTTGCATGTCTTGTTACACTCTCATTTCACTTCGTCAGCACTGGGGAATTTTCTGGACACAAGACAGTAGCATTTTGGGAATGAACATTAATTATGGTGACTTTGTCTGACCACTGCCCAGATGACTGAGTGTGCCATTAATTCTGGGAGACTTTGCATTTCTTGTTACGCTCAATTTTCACTTCATCAGCACTGGGGAATTTTCTGGAGACAAGACTGTCACAAACCCACTCAGCAGGTCAGACCCTCTGCTCCCACAGTGCCAACCTCTGAGCACAGTCTTGTGAACAGTGAACAGAAACAGGGTGGCCCTCCTGTCTGTTTTGTGGGTTCAAATCAACTTTTGGTCTCAGTTCTGGAGGGATTCAAACTGTGAACATCTTGTTAGCATACTCAATGTACAGGCTATGATAATTCTGCTCTTCAGGGGGGAAGAAATCTTTCACCTATGGGCACCTAACCAGGTGTACAAAATGAACCCTTAAAAACTCTAATAAAGACCTCAGATTACTCTTACCTTTTCCCAGTTTGGTATTACCATATAAGCTCATGCACAGTGTTGTCACACTCTTAACCATTCACACATCACAGGCAAAAACAGAAGGACTGGGAAGACACCAATAGTCTATTAAAAAAATGAGATGTTTACTTAAAAATAGATAAAAATGTAAATTGTAAATACAGAACCATATATCACAAAACATACAAATCACTTACACAAAACAGGTTTAAAGTGCAGACAAAATCTCCTACCACAGTACTCTTAGAATTGTCTTTTCGAAGGTATATTCTTCTAACAGTGCCTGATGTTGCTTTTTTAGAGTCCAAACATTCGTGTATAAATAGAAAACAGAATACTGTTTAAAAACTGGCTTTGCCCACCTCTTTGCATGAGGTCACCTAGCTCCTCCCTGTCAGAATATAAAAAAAAATATCTATACAAAACAGGATGTCTTATCAAAGTATTAAATTCTGTGACCTCAGCACAGCTCATTTTCTCATATGACTTTCTTTGATCTTATGAGCAGCTTCCCCTTTCCAGGACATCAAAGGACTTGTTATGACTCTGTGCCAGATCTCACAGAGGTGCAACATGCTTTGTATCACCATGTGAAATTAACTGTGTTTCCTCTGAACGTCATAAAAGTTTATGATTCTAGCCTAGCATCTGGCAAGCTACAATAAAGCTAGATAAACAAGAGATGCTTAATTTAGGCCTCTTCTAGCCTGTAATTATCTCCTGCTTTTTATCTTTTGCAGAAACAGCATGTCTCATGAGAGACACTCAATACCACATTTTCATATTACAAAAATCATACAGCGATCAGAACCAGCTGTCCAAGAGTCACAAAGACGAGAGTAGCATTTTAGGGATACACATTAATTCTAGTGACTGTATGTGTGGGGGGTTGCCAATATTGTTGTCACTCCGCCTTCCTTCGTGTTAAGGCAGAATGACAACATGAAGTAATAATAACAAGGTGAAGTGGGCATTTCATGCTGGCTACTCCACGAAGCTGAGTGACAACGTGAAGTGCCCACGCTGCTCTCTTCATTTTGTCAGATTAAATTTATATTTGCTGCATTCTAGCTATGACTTTACTTTGGTTTGAGTGAAGCGTGACTGTTTTAAAGGGCCAGTTCCCTCAACCTTTTTTCTGTATTCTAGTGTAGTCTGCAGGCATGAACAATGATTCCCTCTCTTTCAACCCCTTAATGTCATCCTAATTTAAATGAGGTTGCTACCAGCCCATTGGTGGAGCAGTAGGGTCTCCACTTGCAGTTGCAACGCTGACATCTTGGGTTTGGGAATGGACCTGAGAAGTCATAGGACTGGCCAGGGAGGAGGATCAAGCAACGAAAGAATGCTATCTCCCTCCAGAGGGAGGGTGGGTGAACATTTGATGCATGGCTGACCTCTGTTTGAGGCTGGAGGGAGCAGCTGCCAGTGCCAATGCAGTGGGGAAGTGTGCTGGATGTTAGCACTTCAGCACCACCACATCATTGCATGCCACACCTCCCATGGGGTGGAGCATGCAAAAATTCCAGCACCCATGAATGATGCTCCATGCCATCAATCCCACTCTGCCTGTCTGCCGCCCTCAACTAGTGAATGAGTTTAGTGTTCCATCAGGCAGGTCGACCCCGCGGCCCCACCCTGGGGGGCAAGCTATGGAGACATCTCAGTAACAGGGGTAAACCTAGTTAAGTACTCACTCAGGGGATGTGCACAGTTGGTGGCCTCACCCTGGGGGGTAAGCCTGGGAGGACTGCCACCTGAGATAAGTCCCAGGGGGCTGAATGTGGAACCGAGGTGTGGGGGCTGACTCCATCAGGGGTCTGGTGCAAAAAAAAAAAGGAGATTGCTTCACTTGGTTTTGCCCTGGTGAGAAAACCTGTTTGTCTTCATTCCAAAGGTCATCACCCCACTCATGCAAGGCATCATGGGAGCTGATGATGCATACATGCACAAGTCAGCAGAAGTTATACTCTCATTCAGTTCTGTTATGTCTTGTGAAGTACCTGTAGTATCTAAAAGCATTTTTTTCTAACTCAGATGCACTTTAAACTACAGAAAACAGTAGGGCACTTACTGTGCCTTAAAACGTTTCATGACCAGCATAAGACAAGAACACAAGGACTGCAGAGCACAGCAACAGCACTGACTAATACAGCATAACTTTTGTAGGCATTAGCACCAAAACATCATAAAATTTCAGGATGTCTTACAAGAGTCTGGTTATGATCTTGGCAGGAGCATGACAATTCGCTTCCCACATTTCGCTCCGTGACAACTGGCTCCTGACAACTCACTCAGGCGATAATTGGCTCCCATGACAGCCTGCTCCACGACAATTCGCTCCCTAGAGGAGTTAATTAAATTAAGCCAGTTGTCACGGAGCGAAATGAATCCAGCTAGCAGCTCACTACAAAACAGTGTTGAAATGTTTACCTCTCAATGAAGTTAGTGCAGACTGCATAATAGGGGCAGAACTGGAACTTTATCATTATTCCTTGGCTTACCTCCTGTCCTGCTTGCTCAGACCATTTCTTAGTTGTGGGTGTGGATAGCGCTGGGACTTCCTTGTGCCCCAAGAGATGTGACCGGTGCCTCTGGTGTGCACCTTCTGTGTTGTGGGTGCTTGGTAATGTTGGGGATTCCTTGCACCCTGAGAGATGCATTCAGCGGTTTTGGTGTGCACCCGGGGGAGTGGTTACAAGGAGAGAATACAGGAACAAGAAAGTAACAAATACAAGACGCATGCAATACAATAGAAGTAATAAAAAAAATCATAGCTGCTACAAGCTCCTGGATTCATTTCACTCCGTGACAACTGGCTTAATTTAAGTAATGCCTCCAGAGAACGAATTGTCCGGGGATGGGTTGTCATAGGAGCCAATTATCGCCAGAGCGAGTTGTCAGGAGCCAGTTGTTGCGGAGTGAAATGTCGGGAGCGAATTGACATGTACCTGACCTTGGCAATGCAGTCAAGCAGCTTTTCACACCAGACTTAAGTACCTTCATTTACATTTAAATCCTCATGAAATTAGGACAGTGCAATGGAGGCAATCATTGTCAATGCCTACAAATTACACAGGGAAACAGAATAAAAGGCTGAAGGGACTTTCTCTTTAACAGTGCAGTGGGAGACAGCACAGCAAGTAGGAACACATCTAAATTTGATTGGGAGCATGAACAACCACTTTTTTAGAATGTGCACAACAACTTAAAATGGGCACAACAGCATTTTGGAATTGGCTGATTTTCATACATAACAAGCACTTACCATCTACTATAATGTTATAATTTATGTAAGCTGCTGAATACTTACTGCTGTACAACAACAGCAGTAAGTATTCAGCCCTTGGAAATTACATAATACACCTATTAGAAGCTGTCCTGGCATGGAAACAACTGTAATATTTTCTAGATAATCATTTCTTGTGTTAGTGGACACAGGCTAGCCACTTTAATAAATGTTTTGTATCACTGTTCTTGTGACCTCAGTTACTTAAATGAAAACACTAGACACCCCCACACCCCAGCTCCAAACAACCCCCCCAATTAAGCTTTTAAGCAAAAAAAAAAAAGTTTTCAATCACCTGTTTGTTCACCCATAATGTAAACACAGCCAGAGCTGTGTGTCATCATTTCACATTCTCAGCAGAGCTCTGCTTCTCTCACTGTATCTCTTTATAAAGAGGAGGGGTGCAGATCCATGCTGAGAATGTGGAATGGCACTGCACAGCTCTGACTGTGTTTACCTTACAGATGAAAGAAGTATTAAAAATATTTTTGGGCTTAAAAACCTATATCTGGTGTTTGGGGACAGGTATTTTCCTCTAAGCAGTAAGGTAGCGTGACAGAGCATATGTTATGCTGGGATAATGACATGCCTCAGGTGCATTGTGAGGCATGCAGTGCAGTTGAGAAGGGATGTTCGCCAGCATTTTATTTATTTATTTATTTATTGAAATATTTCACCAGGTAGGCACACTGTGCAACAAGTTGCTCATCTCCCAGTGTGACCTGGGGGGGTACAGTGAAGGTGGAGCACTAATACATACATTCAAGTTACATAAGTCAACATTTACATACATTTGTATAAGACAGGTGTAGTATACAGTGTACGATACAATAAGGTGCAATGATAGAGCAGGCATTTGCATAAGACAGGTGCTACATACTGTGAACCATACAATAAGGTAATTTGGGAGAACAATCAAAAGTGCTAGGAAAGGTAGGGGGAAGGGTCAACACAGACATGGGCATACATGGAGAAAGTAAGCAAAGTGAGAAGAAGTTTAGCCAATGCGAAAACCCAAAGAAGGACGAAGTGGGGAGAGGCAACAATTGGAGATTATACAGGGAATAAGTGCAGGGGGGGCTGGTGGACCTAACTGCGTGTGGGCAACACAAAATGTTAATTGGGGAAATGAAGTAAGCAAAGAACAGCAGATGCAAGGAGAAAAAGGGTGAGTTGAGGAGGAGGGGAGAGGTCTAGTCCCTGAGGGACCCCTTCAGGATGCATAGAAACTTTACAAGCGTAACACATACACTGGAGTGTCTTATTGCAATTATAAAATGGACCTTGTAGGATTAGAAAAAAAAGCTTTTAGATAGATTTTCCTTCAGATGGTGATGGTGTAGTAAAGTAATACAATATCACAGCAGAAACAGCCTCTAGATAAATCAACTTTTTGTTTGTTCTGTTTCATAATATTATTATATGTCTAGCTGTACAGTGATTGTGTCTCATGAATATATTATAGATAGAGGGAGCGCTCCCAACCAATCGGAGCACTCCTTTCCTCTGCGTGTGAGGCACTCTTATTCTGTGAAGAGCGTCTCACGGGCAGATGCCCTGGAAACAGGCACGTTCTGCGAAGTTTATTTTTTTTTAAATAAATTATTGATTGCTCTCGATCAATAATATATTAATACGCCCCCCATTGCCACTCGTTGCTGAAAATGAGTGGTTTCAGTTGCCTTCAGCTTGAGCCAGAACAGCTCAGCTTCGCTTTGCTGTTCTCACTCCAGCTGAAGGCGCGTGAAACCACTCGTTTTCAGCAACGAGTGGCTCCAAGGGACATATTAACACATATTAGTGTCTTCTCCAGTTCTTTGAGCACAAGAACTGTGGTGCAAAGATGAGTAGTTCTGATACACAAAGGATGTATGAAGACACTATTATGACCTTAAGAGATTCTGTCACTATACATAAAAACCTAAAATTTACAGTAATGAACCAGAGTGGCATAGTGCTCACAAGCACTAAGGTGCTCCGCTCATGTTAAACCAAGCCTGGGTCAAAGAACCCCAAACCACAAGGTAATGGTGGGTCACTCTGTCAGCAGAGTGAGTCAGTGAGCTACTCAAAACACAAAGTACGAATCAAGTGGAAGTATCAAACACACATAATCTATTTATGCTTCTTATCCATGCATAAAGCCATATTGTTCGATACCCTCCCTCCTTCAGTTTCAACAGGATGGTGCCTAGCTTAGCTATACTGTACATACTGCAAACCTTACCATACCAAGCACAGTCTGTTGGCAGAGCCCATGGTGGGGAGCAGCAGCATGTCATGGGACGGAGCTTAGAGTTTGATGGTATAGCACAATCATGATACTTCTTTTAAACAGTCAGTTTTCTTATTTGTTCTTGTAAATCCATAATCAAAAAAAGACTTATTAAAAGTATTTACAAAATACTGTAAAACTATTTATTTTCATGCAAAGTAAATTTAGCGCAAACACAAATGCAACCATAATTGAGTAAATTTACAGTATTTTAATACTAAGTCACAATTACCACATTCACTATAGTGGAAAAAGTGCTACTTGACGCAAATTTATTTTCACTCAAACTGGTGCTTCAGAGAAAATAGTGAAAATTATTTGACAGTGAAAATTCCAAGAATTGGAAATACTTTTAATAATTATTTTTTTTTTATTTTGGATTATTGTCTACCAAACCTCCTACTAGTTCTCCCCTTTCATTCTTTTTCCATTTCCATCCATCCAGTCCCTAGAATGATGCCAAACACCCGTGCACTGACCACAGGGTTTGGGTGGGTGATTAAGTTACATGCCGACATTGTACTCGGCGATGTGTAGCCTACTTTGTTATGTGTAGCGACATTGTGGCCACGATGATTTCACCCGATACCGTTAATTAAGCCTTTTTAAATAAAAAGGATTCAGAAGCAATATAAAACAATAATAATTTCATGATTAGTACAGTTATAAGAAATCCTTAAGATATTTTCATACATTCACACTATAAATCTCTTGAACAAAAGAATGTGGTATGCTTTATAAAAGTGCTTAGTCACTGTGGACTAGAGATATATAGAGTCAGTATCTGTGGAGATATACAGTGTACCTTTAACTGAACCAGGAAGTCCCCTTAAACAAAAACCCTCTTGGTTTTGAAACAACATGTCCAGACATTTAAATAGAAAGGGCTCAGTCAGGTGACCCCACCAAAATATATAAAAACCTCTTCACTAAGTTCACTTCAGTGCAGTCCAGTGGGGCTCAGCCCTGAGAGAGAAGGAGAGGTTCTACTGTTTGTGCAGACAAGCTGTTGAATGCAGATGAGAATGTTCTTAGGAGCTCTAAGATCCATGACTGTATTATGGGAGAAACTACTGATGTTAAGTAGTGATTTTCTTTGCAATTTTTTTTTTGTTTTCAATTACACCACGGTGTGTTTTAAATCTGTAAATTTGCCTCATCTGATGTTTAATCCCACACGCTGTGACAAACTTGGTGTCAGAAGTGGGATAGTACTGGTTGTCCAGAGAAACAAGTGGGAGACCAGTACCCAGATACCAGCCCTGGTATCCAGACATGGGGGCAAAGAGCGGGATGGTGTACCTCCAGGATCTCGTCGATGCCAATGATCTGTTGAAGGAGGAGAGGCTTACTGATGTGCATACCAGAGCCCAGGTGAGGAGAACTGGAGATCCATGGGTTCTAGAGGAGAAGGACTCCCTGATGGAACCTTTGTTGCCAGCCACTTTTGAGATCCCATTGTTGTTCATTTTTCTGGGCTGCTGCTACTACTTGGAGGACAACGAGATGAAGGCCCCAGTTAAGACTCTTTCAGGACATATGCATAGTGGGGTGAAGACTACAAGCAACAGGGAAGACGCCATAGTGGCTGAAGGGACTTTCCCCTGTTTTGAATCCCTGGGGATATGGGATGAAATGTATGAAACATGTAATGTTTAAAATGAATATAACTTTTAAGGCTGGTACTGAGTACAGTAAGTTGAGGGTACCAGAGCGGTGTAAGGGTTGAAAGGAAACCCCTGATATGTTACAAATAAGGGTTGAAAGGGAATTCCAAAGGTTTGGGGAGTTAGGAACTGACTGGTTGATGTTCAGCATGAGAAGGTTCCTTGTCTGCCAGAAAATACATGAAAGGGAAATGGATAAATGTAATGTATGAAATGATTACAAGAAATGTATAATATAAAAGAAATGTCTATATTGTATGATATAAAATGAGGAACCAGTTATGGAGGATCTAGTTATGGGGTGGAACCTATGATTGGGCTCCTGAGTGGAAACAATGTTTCAGAATGGGGTTAGAGCTGGGTACAAGTGGCCCCGGAGAAAGTTGTGGTATAGGCCTGAATGGTACACTGATAGCTAGATGGAGGAAGCTAGAAGTCAGCATAAAACTGCTGTGTATTACTTCCTCTTTTTTAATGCACTGATGAAGGTACAATAGTGTGTGCACATGGCTGAAATGATGCCAAGTGATGGGTTCTGAATGATGCCAAGTGATAGGTGCTGAAATTATGCCTATTGATGGGTGCCTGATATTACATATGAAATGTATGAGTTGTAGTAACCAGAGTGAAATAGTTAGGGGTAGACAGTCACTACAGACTGAAGTCCTTTGAGAGCATAGATGGGTACTGTGTTGAACTGTATGACAGCCCCAGGGTAATGTTGTGAAAGTATTGTCGTATTGCAGTAATTGGTATGGTGAACAACACTAAAAATAGCTGAATTAAGGAACCCTGGGGTGAAGTTCTCATAGTGGGTGAGAGAAAGCTTCAACCAACCCCCATTCTACTGTTTTGGTAGAATATTTATGACTGAGAGGGGGTTCTTGAAAAATCAGTGTAGTTTTGAGAACTGGTTTTTCTTAAGGAGGGGAGGAGGTGTGTGATGGAGTAGGGCTACACCCTCAGCTGTGACTGATGGACCACTTTTCTGTCTCCTTATTTCCCAGCTACCAAAACTTCTGTTGTGCAACAGTTAATGCTTTTCTCTTTGCTTTTCTTCTTTTTTTCCCCTTACCCTAGGTTGGCCACCTAGCGTAGCTCTTTACTAGCTCTACTAAACTTCCTACTAGTTCTCTCTTTTCATTCTTTTTCCATTTCCTTCCATCCAGTCCCTGGAATGATGCCAAACACCTGGAGAGGTGTTGTGTAAAGTGCATAAGTTCATTTTGTGTACAAACAAGCATTTGTCAATGCTGAATGTTGCTTGCTTGTATGTGCTGTTTAGGTATTTGGAAGTGACAGTTTCATGCCTTCCTCCCAAGACATCCACTGTGTCTTTCCATTCAGTATTCACAGAAGAGTGGGAGGGGCAAGGGCCACAGCAGTACAGCAGTTGCCAAGGGGGTGAAGAGGTGGACAAAAGAGTCCTGCAGGAGCTCACTAAATTGAAGGTAGACAGAGCGATGGAACCAGATGGCATACGACAAGGATATAACAGAACTGCAGGGAGATAGCAGTACCTCTGGCAGCCATGTTCACTGAGTCATTCAACATGTGTGAATTGGAGGAGGGCACATGTGGTCCCTCTACACAAGTCCGGCAGCAGGGAGGAGGCAGGGAACCATAGGCCATTCAGCCTCATCTCAGTTGTGGGGAAGATCATGGAGACATAGCTCAAAGAAAGGATAGTGGGGCATCTAGATGCCATCGGAACCCAGGACCATAGACAACATGGATTCACAGTGGGGACATCATGTCAGATAAATCTGGTGATTTATTTGGCTGGGTGACAAAGGAAGTGAATCAGGGTGGGGCAGCGGACAACGCTTACCTTGATTTCAGCAAAGCCTTTGACACCATCCCATATTGGAGGCTGATAAACTAGCTGGGTAGGCTGGACATGGGGGAAAGGGTGGTAAACTGGGTTAGAAACTGGCTAACAGACAGGAGGCAGAGAGTGGTGGTAAATGGTATGCAGTCTAGGGAGAGGGGGCGACTAGTGGGGTGCTGCAGGGATCGGTCCTGGGGCCAGTTCTGTTCAATGTCTTCATTAGTAATATTGCAGAACATCTGAAGGGAATTTTTTCACCAAATTTTCAACATAGCCATTTTAAGACCTCTGCACTGTGATTTTCTTAATTTGTCCCGTACATTGATTTCGCACACCGACTGCGCCATTGTGCGCTACATGGGCGGAAACACATTTTGGGTGAGATGTGAAAAATGACAGCTATACTACTCATAAGAAGGTGTGGTAAAATGGCAATGTTGAAAATCTGGAGTAAAATAATGAAATTCATGAACTTACGAGCCTGCGTAGGAACTGCATAATGCATCTCATAAAACAGTCATTTTTGAATTTTGGCACCAAATTTTCAACATGGGGTTTTTGGGACCCCTTCTCATGAATAATGTCACTGTCATGGCAGTATTCAGCCCGAAGGGTGATTTCACAGTCACTGCGCGAAATCACCCTGGGCCCGAATAACGCCATGACAGTGACATCATTCATGAGAAGGGGTCCCAAAAACCCCATGTTGAAAATTTGGTGCAAAAATTCCCAAAAATGCCTGAGATATGCAACAAAGTTGAAACCCCTATTTAGCCTATTATACAGCTTACCGACATTTCCTCAGTTCGCGGTCGGCTTTGAAGAGTGCAGATGTGTTCCGGTCCACGAAGATCGTCATGCGAGTCGGAGGTAAGTATGGGGTGAGGGTGCGGGGAGGCTGGGTACGCAGTGGGTGGGTGCAGGTTGTGGGAGGGGTTGGGAGGCAGCGCCACGGGACCGTTTTGTTTTACAGGTAAAAAAAGCGTTGTGGGACGTTTGCCACGCTGGGGTGGGCTCCCAGCATGGCACAAGGATCGTGGAGGTCATTCAGCTGACAGGATTGGGCACCCCCATTGTGGAGTGCCTGCCACGCTGGGGTGGGCTCTCAGCGTGGCACCGACTACTGGGGACGAGGCTCAGCCGACAGGGATTGGGCATTCTGGTCGGCTATACAGTGCAGGGGCGGGCACGCCTGTTGTAGCCTGTGGGAAGCGCGTGAGCAGCCGATATCTTATCGGTGCTCACTGAAGCGTAGCTCCCCCTTTCAACAGTATGCCACTGCATTTTGGAGCGTGTCTTAGACAGCTCCAAAATGCATTGGCTTACAGGGGCCGCGCCTGCCAGCACACTGACTGAATTGGAGGAGGAGGTGACACACCTCCGAAATCTCCAATGATGGCACTATGTTTCTTGCACATGCGTGCAAGCAACATAAAAAGCATGAAGGCTATTTTAAATAGGAATAAATACAGTTAATAAAGCCTTTTTAAATAAAAAGGATTCAGAAGCCATACAAAACAATAATAATTTCATGATTAGTACAGTTATAAGACATTCTTAAGATATTTTCCTAAATTCACACTATAAACTTGCTGAACAAAAGAATGTGGTATGCTTTATAAAAGTGCTTAGTCACTGTGGAACAGAGATATAGAAAGTCAATATCTGTGGAGATATACACTGTACCTTTAACTGAACAGTAAGTCCCCTGAAACAAGAACCCCCTTGGTTTTGAAACAACATGTCCAGACATGTAAATAGAAAGGGCTCAGTTAGGTGACCCCACCAAAAGATATAAAAACCTCTTCACTAAGTTCACTTCAGTGCAGTCCAGTGGGGCTCATCCCTGAGAGAGGAGAGAGGTTCTACTGTTTGTGCAGACAGGCTGTTGAATACAGATAAGAAGGGTCTTAGGTGCTCTAAGATCCGTGACTGTATTATGGGAGAAACTACTGATGTTAAGTAGTGATTATTTTTGCAATTTATTTGTTTTCATTTATTATTTTTCTAACTTTTTAAAAATAAATATCACACCACGGTGTGTTTAAACCTGTAAATTTGCCTTGTCTGATGTTTATTCCCACACACTGTGGCACTTACCCTTTCTATCCTGGTGCTGCCTAATGATGTTGTTTACCTGACAGTGTTCGGGACATTTCTGGAGCCTCACCAGTATCTTCACTTTGCAAGGCGGCAACCTGGCATTTGGTCCCACCGCAATGGTCCCCCTTGGCAGCTAATCCTGTATGTGGACTGTTCATCTGGCTTTCTCTGTGGGTCTGTATTGCCAGTGGCAACATCAGGTGCTGGTTATGCAGAGCAATCTGGACTGGACACCGGCTATAAGTCTTTAGCTCATTCTTCCTGGTTGATCCCAGTGCATTCACTGGAAGGGGCTCCCTGGCTTTCATATTCTTGAACTGTGTTCAGGACCCTCTGTCCGATTCTTATGTGTAGTGTAACTGTTATAATTGATTATCCATTGTACACATTTTACTATAATTTTTGTGCCTACTGTTAGCTACCAGAGAGTGATCTGGTCAGTGTTTGTGGTTTGTTTTTTGGGCTGGGGGGGGGGTTGGAAGGGCCAGCTCTCACCCATCATGGGCGAGTGTTCTGTTAGAGAGTGGTCGAAAGGACTGGGGGTGGTGGGTTGTTATTTGTTTGGGGCTGTGTTGTGGTTTTAGGGTTTGATGCTGGGAGGGTGGGGGAGATTCATATTAACTCGCTTCATGTCTTTACTATGGGAAAGGTATATGATACATTTGTTCTTCGATTTGTTCTTTGCTATTGTCTTGTATATGTTAATTTTGAACTGTTTCTCTTTGGCCCCCATTTGGGTGTTTTCGGGAAGGGGGTTGGTTTTCTTTTTACAGGTTTGTGTTCTTTTGAAAATTGGGTGGTGGGGGTGGGGGGACAGACAGAGGTGGCTTATAATCTGAACTTTTTTAATTGCTATGTAGGGTTAACCTCACCCTTTCTTTCTTGAGGTGCTATTATTACTTCCCTTCAATTCATTGTGGGCTTCCCATGGGTTGGGGGAGGTTGGTATGGGTGGGTTTCTTTTGTTTGTCTTGTTCTCCTGTGGGATGGTTGTAACTGGGTGCTTGTTTTGGGGGGAAGGGCCCAGAGCACACTTTGGGGTTCTGGTTAAATTGCATGTATGGAGTCTTCCTGCCATTTGCCTTTGTATGACTTACTTGCACTGTATCTATGACCCAGGACTATAGGTTTGTTTCTTGGAATATTAAGGGTGCCCATGACAAGTGAAAGCACTACATGGTCTTGAGGCACCTTAAAAAGCTCCAACCAGCAGTTGCTTTGTTGCAAGAAACCCACTTAAGTAGGGATTATGTCCTGCATTTCTGAAGAGAATGGGTGAGGCATGTGTTTGGTGTGGGCTCCAGCAATAAAAGAGGAGGTGTTGCCATACTTATTGACAGGAGGGTTTCTTTTGACCTGATGCGAGAGATCTGGGACCCAGAGGGTCATTTTGTTTTCCTACATTGTAGACTGGGACTGTCGAAACTCGTATTGGGATCGGTATATGGCTCCAATGTGGAATCGCCTAATTTCTTTGCTAATCTCATATCTCAACTTGCCTCATTTGTGCATTTTCCAATAGTCCTGGGAGGATATTGGAACTTGGTTTGTGAGTCTGACCTCGATAGGTCTGGAGCTGTCAGAAGGGGGCTTTCCCCAGGGCAATGGGTCCTGCGTGACCTGCTAGACACAGCTGGTCTGGTGGACCCCTGGCACCTCTTGCACCCTTCTGTAAAACAATATACATTCCATTCCAAACCACATACCTCGCAGTCCAGAATTGATTATTTCCTTATCAGTACTTCAATTGTGTCTGGTCTGCAGGACTGTGACATACAGCCCATGGTGTTTTCTGACCACGCAGCTGTGTCCTTAAATCATAGTCTACAGGGGCTGGAAGAATGAGATTCTACCTGCTGGTTCAACTCTACCCTGCTCAGAGATCCGGATACCCTTGCAGCTGCCAAAACTTTCCTGCAGAATTTTTTCTTGGCTAATGAGGGTTCTGTTTCTTATTTAGATATGTTCTGGGGTGCTGCCAAATATGCAGTGCAGGGGGAACTCATATGAATAGCTACCACATGCAAAAAACAGAAGGTGAGCAAGACGGATTGTTTACTATGGCAAATTAGAGCCCTTGAGGGTTTCTTTTCTGCCTCTTCTAATTCTGATGTCTTGTGTCAGTCGAATGCCATGAGAGCTCAATATTTTGGTCTCTTGGCTGAGCAGGCTAATTTAGCTCTTCAACGCATGAGACTGCATTATCTGGAATCAGGCGAGAGGGCTGGGAGGCTTCTGGCTCTGTGTTTTCGACAGACGGAGGCTAAGGAGACTAACTATCCCCTTCAGCCAGATCCACAAGGGCAGATCCTTACGTGGCCTTGGGAGATTGCGATGCATTTTGTCAGTATTATCAATCCTTATATGCTGCTGATTCTTCCTCTCCTGACCTTCCCTACCAAATTTCAAATTATTTGGATGCCCTGCACCTCCCACAACTTTCTCCCTCTCAGCGGAACTTTCTGGACTCCCCCATTAAAGAGGAGGAGGTCAGGATGGGTATCCTGACCCTCCCTAAAAATAAAGCCCCAGGTTCTGACGACTTTCTTAATAACTTTTATATTCAGTGCTAGGACTTGGTGACCCCTGTTCTTGCTCATTTATTTAACTTCTTGAGATCATCAGGCCTCTCCAATTATTTCTATACTCAGTCTTGGATCTCTCTTATCCCAAAGCCAGGCTGGAATCCCCTTTTGCCCAGTAACTACAGGCCCACTTCCCTACTCAATTACGAATTGAAAATTATGACAAAAGTACTGGCTGCTCGCTTGCTTCAGGTATGGTTGGGTCTCATTAGTCCAACACAAGTTGGCTTTAAGGCTAGCCGATCCTCTTCTGACCACCTTTGAAAGTTCTGGTATCTGATTCCTGTGCTGGGTGAGAGTAGGGTTCCAGCAGCCCATGTCTCGCTTGATACAGAAAAAGCTTTTGACTGGGTGTCGTGGCCTTTCCTCTTCACCACTCTCTGTAAATTTGGTCTCCCTGATGGATTTTATGACTGGGTGTGCATCTTGTACTCCAATTCTACAACCAGGATACATTGCAATGGGATCCTCTCCACTCCACTCACTTTGCAGCATGGTATACGGCAGAGATGTCCCTTATCCCCTTTCCTGTTCAATCTTTATCTTGAACCCTACTGCACAACCTGCAGGACAATCCAGTGGTTGAAGGTATCCAGGTTGGAGGAAAGGGTTGCAAATGTTCAACTTATGCCGATGATTTATTATTACATCTGGTAAATTCCCAGTCTCTATCCTGGCTACGCTTGATGAAATTCGAAGGTTCTCTGAGGTGGTGGGTTATAAACTTAACCTTGAAAAAAACTAAAGTTTTGCCACTTAATGTATTTGTCCCTCGCTAGCAGATCCGGGATCTTGGCCTGCTCTGGGAACCTAAGTCTCTCACTTACTTGGGCATTAGGTTCACCAGAAACTGGGTACATTGGTGAAAGACAACCTAGCTCCCCTTTTAAAAGAAGTCTTCGCTGATTTACAAAGGTGGATGCACCTTCCCCTCTCCCTCTGGGGTAGGGTGAATGTTATCAAGATGAATGTCTTGCCTCATAATTTTGTATCTCCTCAGTATGTTGGATCTCTACCTATCTAAGGCCTGGTTTGCTAGGCTTAACTTGTCTATTTCAGCATTCCTCTGGAAACAAGGGTCATCCCGTAGAGCCTATTTCAAACTTACCTTGTCTAGAGAGAACGGTGGTCTCCGACTCCCCGATTCTTCTTATACTATTGTGCCCTGTATAGCTTAAAATGTTCCTCTGGGATCCCCCCCATCTTCTTTCGAGGCCCCAGACTATTGCCCACTCTGGCTGTCATTGGAACAATGTATCGGCGAACAAGCGTGTCTCCAGCTTCTCAGTCTCTTATATCTCAAGCCTTCCCAGTTGCCCCCTAAGTTCTAGGGCACTCCCTTGTGGTGGTCTCTTAGAGCCCTTAGACAACTTTGCTCATACATGGGCTGGGAGTGGGGAAAGGACCTGTCTCAGCCACTTTTGGGTAAACGTACGTCACCTGATTCCTCTCCTTTTTTGCCCCAACTTAGGTCGGCCACCCTCTTGTCCTTTATTGCTAGAGACATGGTAGTCCCGCTCCTTGATATACAGCATTGGGTTGCCTCCTGGTCTTTCATCGTTTTAAATATATGCAACTCACCAAACTCTTGCTGCCTTTTTAGGCCATCGCCCCTGGTCCTCTCCACCTGCAGAGGTTCTAACTTATCTCCTTCATTTTGCAGTTCAGCCCCATGCTGTTTCTCATTTCTATCGGTTTTAACAATCGAAAGATCCATCCAGCTTGGAAGGTGTCTGTTACTATCGGAGAAACCTCTACAACTCCAGGCAGAGGTTATGGCTTGCAAGGGGTTTGGCAACACCTATATAAATTTGTCAGACAGGACCAATACCGGTTGTTACAGTTTTGGCTATTACAGTCTTTATTTTACACCTGTCAGGCTCCACAAGATGGGTGAATGTGTCTCCCCCACCTGCTCCCGTTCTGGTCTAGTGGAGGGCCATTTGAAACATACTAACATACTAAAATGCCAGCAGAATAGGCCTAACGGTCTTTCGTGTCTGCTCGTCTGGTCAGCCCCCACCCTGGGAGCTGACCTTGCTGCCCCCCTCGCCTTATCTGGCTTCTCCCTTCCCAGTTCCAGATATTCTTGCTGCACTGGATTTTGCTTCCAGAACCCTTCCCTGTACCTGTCCCACCCCTCTTGAACCCCTCCACCGTCTCTGCCTCCAACAGCCCCCTGGGCAGTGCATTCCATGGCTCCACCACCATCTCAGTGAAGTAGCATCTCCTCCTTTCTCGCCTGAATCTTCCCCTCCAGCTTCCACCCATGCCCTCTAGTTGCCCCCTCCTCCTTCCTTCAAAGCACCCTGACTGGTCCTCCCCTATTTATCCCCTTCATGTACCTGAAGAACTCTATCATGTCCCCCCGGTCCCTTCTCTCTTCCAATGTGTACATATTTAGCTCTTTGAGCCTCTCCCCATAGATCCTGTCCCCAAGCCCCAAATCATTTTGGTTGCCCTCCTCTGGACCCTCTCCAGGAGTTTAATGTCCCTCTTTAAGTGTAGTCTCCAAAACTGCATGCAATACTCAAGGTGCGGCCTCACCAAGCAGTTATACAGAGGGAGTATCACTTCCCTCCTTCTAGAGGTGATCCCCCCTAACGATGCATCCCAGTATCCTGTTGGCCTTGGCTGCTGCCATCCACAAGTCTCTGAGTTGTTCATCTTGACATCCACCACCACCCCCAGGTACCTCTCAGCCATGGAGACTTGTAGCATTTCCCTCCAGGGTGTACACTTGGCCCGGGTTTCTGGACCCCAGGTGGAGTACCTTGCATTTCCCTTCATTGAACTTCAGCTTCCACTTTCTAGACCATCTTTCCAGAGCTTCCAGGTCCCCCTGTAGGGCCACCC
Organism: Neoceratodus forsteri; assembly: GCA_016271365.2. Taxonomy (NCBI): domain Eukaryota; kingdom Metazoa; phylum Chordata; order Ceratodontiformes; family Ceratodontidae; genus Neoceratodus; species Neoceratodus forsteri. The sequence continues at coordinate 49,942,602 of JADMNL010000027.1, forward strand.
TCACCTCCTCCCCATCCACCACTGCCCCCAGTTTTGAGTCATCTGCAAAGAGACTCATCTCACTCCTGATACCTGTCCTTATGTCAGAGATGTAGGCATTGAACAGGAGGGGCCCAAGGACTGATTCCTGTGGGACCCCACTAATGACCCTCCTTGGGTATGAGACTATCCTGCCAACCACGACCCTCTGGGTCCGGTTCTGGAGTCAGTTGCCTATCCATCTGATCATCTGGTTCCTCACCCCCATTTCTCCCAGCTTATCCAACAGGCCTTCTTGAGGAACAGAGTCAAATGCCTTGCTGAAGTCTAGAAAGAGGACTTCCACTGGTCTACCCAAGTCCAAGGCACTCATCACCCAGTCATAGAACTCCACAAGGTTTGTCTGACATGATTTCACTGGGACGAATCCATGCTGTCTATCGTCCAGGCACCCTGACTTTTCCAGGTCTCCCCCTCTAGCCTCTCCTTGACAATGCCCTCCATCACCTTGCCCACCAGCGATGTCAGGGTGACAGGCCTGTAGTTCCCTGCCACCTCCCTTGATCCCCCTTGTGAATAGGCACTATATGCACTACCTTCCAGTCCTGTGGCACCCACCCTGTCCTCAGAGAGATGGTGAAAAGCTCTGCCAGGGGTTTCGCCAGGACATCCGCAAGTTCTTTCAGCACTCTGAGATGTAATTTATCCGGCCCCAGTGCTTTCTCCATCTTAAGGGACCTGAGGGCTTCCCTCACACTCTCTGCTGTGATTTCCACCTCTGCTACCTCTTCTTCCTGCTTAGCCTTCTCCCCTTCTGCCAGTCATGCCTCCCCCTCTCCCCCATACCTGCCTATCAGTAAGGGTCCCCCCTCCTCAGTATCACTGTCTCCTCCCATGTATGGTGCAGCATCCTCATTTTCCTTGGTGAAAACTGAGGTGAAGTACTCATTTAGTACCTCAGCCTGCTTCCCTGGGTCTTGTGCCCATCTTTCCCCTGTTTTAATCCTGCTAATCTGCCCCTTCGACCTTCGTTTTTCCCCAATGTATCTAAAGAACCCCTTGTTCCCTCTCCTAATTTCCCTGGCCAGGTTCTGCTTCTTCAATGCCTTAGCTGCCCTCACCGCCCTAGTGGCCCTTCTAGCCATCAGCTCGTACTCCCCTCAATCCCTTTCACTCCTTGAGCACTTGAATTGCCTATAGGCTGCCTTCTTTCTCCGCACCACATCCTGGACCTCCCTGGTCCACCAGCAGATTTTGGACCCTGCGCATTTCGTCTTACTCTTGCACAGGTGCTGGTAGCATCCTGCACCCTCTCCTGATGATTTCCCACCTACTATCAGCGTCCATGTCTGACCCAATCCCATCCAAATGCTCCTTAAGGATCCTTCCCATTTCTTAAAATCACCCCCTGAAGTCAGTTACCTCCATCTTTGTGCAGCCTTCTCCTTCTAGGTCCAGGCAGAACCAGACCGTGGCATGGTCACTCCCCCTAATGGGTCCCTGCCTCCAGGCCCCAATCTGGTCACTGTCTGCCAGGACCACATCCAGTACCCGTGCCTCCCTGGTCGGTTCCCTCACCTGCTGAGTTAGGGCAGCGTCTTGAAAGACATCCAACAACCTCTGTTCCTGGTCACAGAGGATGTCATAGTCTCCCAGTCTGTTCCTGCATGTTTAAGTCCCCCAACACCACCACCCTTCCCCTGCCCAGTCTGCAGTGTCTCCCAACATCTGCCACCAGACTCTCCTCCAGCTCCTCCGCCAGTGCAGGGGGTCTATACACCACTCCTATTTTTACTTTCTTGCCCTCCCTTGTTATCAAGGTGACCAAAATCGCCTACACAGTTCTCTCCCCCTCCTCTACTCCCCCATGCCAATGCAGTTTTTGACTATTATTGCTACCCCTCCTCCCCTTCCCTCCCCCCTGTCTTTCCTGAACATAGTGTAACCCTCAAGGTTCAGGTCCCAGTCATATCCTGCAGTGGCCCAGGTCTCAGTGACCACTGCCATATCCACCGCTCCCTCAGTCAGCATTGCCTGGAGCTCAGGCATTTTATTGCCCAAGCTCCTGGCATTTAGCAGGACTACCTTCCACTCTTTCCCTATACTTCCATATCCCCTGCTCATGTTCCCATGGTGATTTTATTTTCCCCTGGTCTGCACTTTACCAGTCAGCCTTTTCCCGCATTCCTCCCACTCCCCAGGGGAGTGGAGATAGAGTCCTTCCTTTATCAGACCCCCCTCAACAGCCTTTTCTCCCATGCCTCCCCTTCACAAGTTTAAACCCCACTTTTCACCAATGAACCCCTCTATTTTCAACTTAAGGATTCCCCTCCCCTTCAAATTGAGATGGAGCCTATCTCTAGCATACAGCTCCTTATCCTCCCAGGTCTCCCCCCAATCCCCCATCATCCCATACCCTCTGGCCTCACACCACTCTCTGAGCCACTGGTTTATCACCCTAATCTTCCTTTTGGGTTTTCCACTAGCCCTTGGCATCGGCAGGATTTCCGAGAAGGAAATCATGCATCCTATGTCATGACAGACCCTGGCAAGCTCCCTGAACCTTGCCTGTATCTCTAGCTTGCTATTTCCCTCAATGTCATTTGTACCCAGGTGGACCAATATGTCCGGGGAACCCCCACAATCCTTTGCCAGCTGATATACCTCATGCTTGGCCCTGTGCACCATTAGTCCAGGGAAGCATTTTGTTCTAACTGGCCAGGCTTCCCTCTCCCTATCCCATTTGATACCCCTGATCATAGAATCTCCCAACAGAAGCACTCTGACTGCTCCTTTTCCTCCATTTCCCCCCTTCCATGTCCCTCATCCTTTCTACTGGCCCCTCCACCCAGCCAGCTCCTTGTTCCTCCCCCTATCTGGGTGCCACATGCCACCCCCTCCTTATTTACCCTAGCCACCCCCTCCCTTCTGCTCCTATGCCTCTCCTCCTCCTCCCGAGTATCCTTCTGTACCTCGATAACTCCCCTCTCACTGCTCGTGAGTGGGCCTTCTCCCCATCCACTAAACTAGCCTGGCTCGTCCTCCCTTCCTTCCTGACTCCATTCAGTCCCTCCTTGCTTGTCGTGCTCCCCTGGCCTAAACCCTCAGCTCCCTTTACTGTATCCTCCTTGTACTTCTGGTCCTTCTCCTTGCCCTTTCCTCCCAACTGGTCCTTCTCCTTTCACTTTCCTCCCTCTTCCCCCTGCCCCTCCTGCTCTGATCCACTGCTCCCCCCATTTTCCTGCATTCCAGGTTCCCCCCCATTCCTCCTGCTATCTGGCCCCTGCCTCCTGCCCCCTACTCCCTTTCCATCTCTAACCACCCCTGTCATGGCTACATCACCCCCTCAGCCTCAAGCAGAAGAAGAGAATGGAAGCGGTTACTGAGCTTAAGGTCTGATCAACCTCCCCACCTTGCTTCCTTCTGTCCAGCCCCAGCCATCTGCCTACTTCCCTGAAAATGTTGTCCCTCTGGCCACCCTTTGTGAGGGTCCCCAGTTACCTGCCTGCTTCCTTGGTAGTGTCCTCCTTTTGGGCCCCCTCTGTCAGGGTCCCTATGTGACACCAGAGTATTGTCCTGCACTCCTTTCCCTATGCCCCCACCCCTAGTGCTTGGTGCAACCCCGTGAGAGATCCCCTGCCCTCTTCCCCAACCATACCTCCCCCTTCCCCAGCTGTCTCCTAATCCCCGCAACCTCCTCCCTAAGCTGTGCCAGCTGGTAGCACACTGGGCAACCACTGAACTTCCAATCCCAGTCCAGTATCATGGCTGTCCCACACCCTGTGCACCCCACCGCCCTCCCAAAGATGCCGGCCTTAATGACGTGTGGTCCCATCCCCCTCCAAGTAGGTTTCCTTGGGTGAGCCACCAGGTTCCCCACTAGTGCAAGATACACCCCTACTGACTAATCAGGTCACCCACTAATCCTAGCTACAGTCCCACAATAAATCGATAACCCTGTTACTAGGTACAGTACAACACAGTAAACTTATAAGGGAAGTGAACAACTCCCTAAGCTCCACTCTCCCAGCCTTTAAATCCAACCCCCAGTGGCTAGAACTACATGAGCTGCACCTGCAGCCTTTTCCTCCAATTGTAGGGCAGGTGTTCCCCTATAAATAAGCAGAGCTCTGGGGAGGGTGGGACTAGGGCCTACACCCGACTCTCGAGAGAGTGTATCAGCCCTGTGTCTGCCACTCCAAGCCCTGCAACCAAAGAAACAGCCCCAAGAAAATCACACCAAATAGGTTTTAAATCAGAAGAAATAGGCCTCCACCAGCGCAGCCTGTTACACAGTGAAACGTCCAACAAATGAGCCCACTTACAGCCACCAAACCAGTTTTCAAACTTCCAACAGCCCCCAAAACAATACCCTGCTAGCCCCTTAGAAGTAGTAAGAAAGAAAAGAAATAAACTTCTACCAAGTAAAACCCACAAGAAACCCTGTAAAAACAACAAGAAGCAGCTATTATACTGGAACACATCTGATCCTGTCCTCTTCAGAAACACATCCTTTAGGATTGCCTGAAAGTCATCCCTTTTAGGAATGCTATCCAGCTTTCCCTAGACATATTCTTAGGGTTGGATTCTTTTTTCACCCCTGAAGTTTGTCTCTTTGGCTTTTTCCCAGAGCAGCTTTTTGGGCCTTGCTGAGCTTATATGTCCCTAATATCTATAACGGCAAAGTTAATAATCTGCCGGTACTGGCTGAATGATAACATCCTGTCTTTAAAGGAGTGGAACCAGGAGATCCAGTTTGCACTTGAGATGGAAATGCAGATCACCACTAGGTAGTGCAGGTCTTTTTATGATTAAAATCTCATTGGGATCCACTTTATGCCCTCCTGTCTATCCCAATTCAGCCACAGGAACCCCACCATGTCTCTTCCTCAGAAGGTCATTGTGTTCCTCCTCCCCTTGGTACCCTGTTGATAGCTAATGGTTTTAACAACCAATGAGGTCTTTCTACAGCTGTGAATCTGCTGGAGTGCTCTGGGGTGGTGATGGGGGTGATGGGTGAGGGGGTATGTTTGTGAGGGATGGGGAGGGTCTGTGGGTTCGTTATTGTTTGTTGATTGTTTCTATTCCTGTATGTTACTATACTGAATCCTGGACTTTTTATTGAATTGTATTGTTGAAAGTTCAATAAATTTTACTAAATTGAAAAAAAAAACATAATAGGATCTCTGAAGCAAACAACTGTAAAATTATGAAGCTCTTCCAAGAATCAGTGTTCACCATTGATTCATTTTTATGGATCTAGGAATGGAGATACTCGGACCCCATGGGAGCTTTTTTCCTACAGGGAAGGAGCCAACACCAGCTACTGACATTACCTTGCACCTCATGTGGTGCCACTCACACTAGCAAATAACTGTCATTGGCTCCCTCATACACCTTAGTTGTGGTCTTCCCACCATCGAGTGCACACCATGGGAGCAACAGCACCTCAGTTTGACCATCATTTACCTAATATCTTCTGTGTCACTGCCGAAAAGTTTCTGTTCATGGTACAGATTTTCATTTATTTATTTTCCATGATGTCCAAGTTTGAGAAAAAGAAGGCACCTAGCTTCACCTGAGCTATTTTCTTCTAGGTTGCTTGATAGGACAAAGCAAAGAACCTTACCAGAGCAAGGAAAAGGATTAAGGCTTCTTTTGGCTAGGCAGATTTACTGTGTGTCATTTTTATTTTGTACTCACAGGGATTGTTACTGTTTGTTGCTAACATTTTATTGCTGTATTTTTCTCTGATTCAAATTGTTGTTGCTGGGTATACCTTCTTCTGCATTATTACAGGGTGTGCCTACAGGTGTGTGCTAACAGATTACTGCTGTAATCTTCTGATTCAAATTGACTTTTGCAGGGTATACCTTCTGTTGCTGCTTTATTTTTCTCTGTAGCAAAGTGTTTCTTACAGGGTATATCTTCTGTGACATTAATACAGGTGGTACTTTACAGGTTTTACAGTTTTATCTATCATTAGGATAAGCTTTCAGGGCTACTGCATTTGTTGCTGGCTGATTCCTTCTGCTCTTACCTCCTTGTTTCTTTCATCTGCGGTTCTTCATTTTCAGCAGGGGAAGGGTCCAGCCACCCAACCATCCCCATCCCCATCCCCAACCACCCCACACTGCACTCCTTTTATAGGGTACCGCAGCTGTGACATTTCCTGTAGCAAAGCAGGAAGGGGTGGATCAGAGGGGTATCCACACAGTGACCTCATCTACAAGAGTACTAGAAATTTAACTTGTTATAACAAGTTATACAAAAACAAACAAAAAAAAACACAAAATCAAACTTTTACTTTCATTTTCTTCCTTCTAATTACTCTGACCAGGTTATAAACCCAGCAACATATCTGGAATGGATATCATTAACTGCAGGTATTGTGGAACACTTTTCAGAAGGGCAGTTTTCCAGGGTTTAGGACACTGTCCTACATGCTGGGACATTGGAGATCTATGGGCTCAGCTCCAGGCAGCATGGGCAGAGATTGCTCAACTCAAATTGCATATTCAAGAGGAAATATATTATAAGAACTACCCGCCATTTCCCCAACATCCAACAGAAGCATCTTGATGGCAGAGGGTAGTTGTTCTGGGAGGCTGTCAGGTGGTTAGGAGGGGCAAATCAGGTGCTCCATCACTTGGTGCTCTCCAATATATCACCTCCACAAACCATATAAAAACTATAAACAGGTATCTGCCTCTATCTCCAAAATCAAACAAAGGGCAGAGGACACTGCAGAGCAAGACACTGCAGCACAGGAGCTAGCACAACAAAACTCGCCCAAAATAGGAACCAAAACAAAAAAAGCAAAAAGGAAATCCAAAAAAACTTCTGATCATAGGAGACTCCATGATTTGGGGAGTTAATACCTATCTCCAGCCAGGGGTAATGGTCAGATGTCTCCCAGGTACATCAGTGTGGAGAGACACTGACCACATTGCTAAAATTGTTCAGGAAGCAGGAGAAAACATTGATGTCCTGGTACACATAGGGACTAACAATCTTGCCAGCCAGTCAGTAGTGGAGACCAAGGAACGCCTGACCAGGCTGGGTGACAAACTATCATCCATTTCATCTGGCATCTCCTTCTCTGAGCTCCTGACAGTCTGGTAGAGCGGGGCAGATGGACGGAAGGTCAGAGAAGGGGAGATAGGGGAGCTAAACATGTGACTCAAGGACTGGTGCCAAGAAAAAGGACACAAATTTGTAGGGAACTGGCAACAGTTTTGGGAGAAAAAGTTCTTTAAATTTGATGGACTGCATCTGACTAAGGAGGGAGTCAGTGCATTGGAGCAGAATTTTAACGTCTTTGCAGAATATTTAAACTAGCAAATGGGGAGAGGGGTGCAGCACCCCATATGCCATAATGTGTCAGTGGCTTAGCTGGTAGCACACTCACCTCTAAGGCCAGGAGATCAGAAGGGCTGTGGGTTCAGTTCACACATCTGGCACTGGAGTTAATATCCCAGTACTGACACTGTAGTGCAGCATGAGAGGGGTGCTGCACTTCTGAGGTGCCATCTTTCGGATGAGACGTTAAACCGAGGTCCCATCTGCCTGGATTGGTGGTAGTTCAGGTGGATGTTAAAGATCCCATGGCACTTATCGAAAAAGAGTAGGGGAATTTCCCCGGTGTCCTGGCCAAATTTCCCTCATTCACTAAAAATACCACCAACAGCTTAATCTGGTTCAAGGTCAGTTGGCATTCATCTGTATCCCCCTCCCCCAGGTCGTGCCTGAAAATAGGCAGGATTTGTCTACTGCACTTACCCGGTCAACAAAAACTAAATAAATAAATAAATATGTCGAATGGGAAGAACACCCCTCCCCACTCAGCTAGTGGTCAAACAGAAGTTCAGCATGTTTGTAATTCATTTGCATCACCAGGTAAGGAAAAAGGTCCAGCTCCCCATACTGACCCACAGGGAAAATGCTAGACCTCACCCAACAACTAACACACTGAAATCTGGCCAATGGAAAATCATGTACACAAATGCTCATAGTCTGGGAAACAAGATCCCAGACCTGCAGGCAATAATGAAAGAGGCTAAACTGGACATAGTAGCCATTAGCGAGACATGGTTTACCAGTAACCACACTTGGGAAACATAGAAACATAGACTTTGACAGCAGATAAGGACTGCTTGACCCACCTAGTCTGCTCATTTCCCTACCTACAGGATAAGCTGCAGATCCTATTTAACCATCAGCCTATTTCTTCCTACCCACCTACAAAAATTGCCTTATGTCTGTCCCATGCATTCTTGAATTCTCCTACAGTTTTAGACCCCACAACCTCCTCAGGAAGGCTGTTCCATGCGTCCACCACCCTCTCTGTGAAAAAATACTTCTTCACATTGCCCCTGAGCAGTCCCCTCTCTATCTTCAAATTGTGTCCCCTTGTTCCTGCACATCTCTTTTTCTGAAAGATGCTACCCTCTTGGACTTTGTTGATTCCACTCAGGTACTTAAAAGTTTCTATCATGTCCCCGCTATCCCTCCTTTCCTCAAGGGTATACATATTAAGCTCCTTTAGTCTCTCCTCATATGGCTTCTCTTGCAGACCCTGCACTATTTTAGTTGCCCTCCTCTGAACTGCCTCCATCCTGTCTATGTCCTTGCGGAGGTGGGGTCTCCAGAACTGGACGCAGTATTCCAGATGGGGTCTCACCAACTGTCTGTACAGTGGGATAACAACTTCCTGTTTTCTGCTGGTAATTCCTCTCCCTATACATTCCAGTATCCCCCCAGCCCTCCCTGCCACCTTCTCACATTGCTTGCCAACCTTAAGGTCATCTGATATGATTACCCCCAGGTCCCTTTCCATTTTTTTTGTTGTTACTACCTCCCCCCCACTGTGTAATCTTCCCCTGGGTTTTTGTTTCCCAGGTGCATTATTTTCACTTCTTTGCATTGAATCCAAGCTGCCATACTTCTGACCATTCCTCCAACCTTGCTAAGTCCCTTTTCATCCTTTCCACGCCTCCTTGTGTATCAACCCTGTTGCAGATCTTTGTGTTATCTGCAAAGATGCATGCTTTTCCTTCCAGTCCCTCTGCAATGTCACTTATAAAGACATTAAAAAGGACTGGACCCAGTTCTGAACCCTGTGGTACCCCACTAGTAACCCTCTTTCTTCAGAGTGGACTCCATTTACAATTACCTTCTGTGTCCTGTTGTCCAGCCAATGTTTTACCCAGGCTACCACCCTAGGACCCACTCCCAGGGTGGTTAATTTGACTATTAATCTTTTGTGTGGGACTGTGTCAAATGCCTTGCTAAAGTCTAGGTAGGCCATGTCCACAGCCCCTCCCTGGTCTACTACTTTGGTCACCCAGTCAAAGAAATCAATTAGATTAGTCTGACATGACCTTCCCGCTGTGAACCCATGCTGCCATGGGTCCTGTGCCCCACTGGCCTCTAGGTACTCAACAATTGTCTCCTTCAGAAGTGATGCCATCACTTCCCTACCACAGAGGTCAAACTGATAGGTCTGTAGTTTCCTGCCTCTGTCTTGCTCCCACTTTTGTGAAGGGGAATGACATCAGCCTTCTTCCAGTCCTCAGGTACCACACCATCCTCCCATGATTTGCTAAAAAGGGTAGTCAGTGGTGTCACTAGTTCTCTGCTTAATTCTTTTAGAATTCTGGGGTGAATTCCATCTGGCACCATTGCTTTGTACACATTCAGTTTTAGGAGTTCTTTCAGAACCCGTTCTTCTGTGAAAGGACTGGGATCGACCCCCCTCTCCAGAGTGCTTCTTTTAATTGGATTAGGCACCTCCCCCACTTCCTCTTTTGTGAATAGTGAACAGACGTATTCATTCAGTATCCCTGCTTTTTCATTGTCCCTTTCTGCCCACCCACCGTCCATTCTTTTCAACCTCACTATCCCTTCCTTTGTCTTTCTACACTCCCTGGTATACCTATAAAAGGTTTTATCCCCCTTCTTAACTGAGTTGGCTGTCTTTTCCTCAGTTTGGGCCTTTGCTATTCTGACTACCCTCCCTGCTTCCTTCTGCCTTAACTGGTACAGTTCTCTGTCCTGCTCCTTCTGTGTTTCCCCATACTTCCTAAATGCTATGTTTTTCTCCCTAACCTTCACTGCCACCTCTTTTGAGAACCATAGTGGCTTTTTCTTTCATTTTGATTTGTTTATTTGCTTCACACAAAGGCTTGTTGCCTCTGTGATGGCAGTTTTGATATTTCCCCATTGTTGCTCCACCCCTCCATCTAGCCTGTTTGCTAATGCTTTTCTAAGGTACTCTCCCATCTTGCCAAAGTCAGCCCTCCTGAAGTCCAGAACCCTCACTTTTGTAGGGCTTGACTCTGTAGCTGAGTTTATCGTGAACCACACTGTTTGGTGGTCACTTGTTCCCAAATGGCTACCCACTTCTAGATCTGAGATCCTCTCACTGTCCCCATTTGAGAGTGCGAAGTCTAAGATTGCTCCCTCATGAGTAGGTTCCAAAACTAGCTGTCTGAGGTATGCCACCTGAACTGCATCAAGAATGGTCCTGCTTTTGGATGTGGCTGCAGCAAAGGTGCTCCAGTTAACATCTGGCATATTAAGGTCCCCCATCAACAGTATCTCCCCTTTCTCTGCCATCCTAAGTATGCCTTCTATCATATTCTTGTCCATTCCCTTCCCCTGAGATGGGGGTCTGTATAAAACCCCTGTGTGGATTGTGGTGTCATTTCCAGTCTCTAAGGTGACCCACAGTGCCTCCTCTCCTCCCTGTTTACTCTTTTGTTCAGTTGCTTCTATCCCTTCCCTTACATAGAGAGCTACTCCCCCCTTCTCCCTTCCCTGTCTCTCCTGTAGGTTGTTTACCCTGGTATGTTAACATCCCAGTCATGGTTCTCTGTGTACCATATTTCTGTGACTGCTACGATACCCAGGCATCCCTCTTCCATCAAGGCCACCAGTTCAGGGAGCTTGTTGCCCGGACTATGGGCATTGGTACTCATTACCCTCCATTTCTTGATGGCCATACCTCTGTTTTCCCTATCCCTGTCCTTATTGCATTTGTCACTTTCTCCATTTAGCCCTGCACTTCTCCCTATCGACATCTCTATGTTGGTGTCTAACTCACTTGGTACCCTGATTTTTTTGTGGGTGGCTAGGATTTCCCTGCTCCTTTCCAGTGCCTCCCCCCTTGGCTAGTTTAGATGCTTGTCAATGAAGTATTTAAACCTATCACCTAGGATCCTGGTTCCCCTCCTGGACAGATGCAGACCATCACACCAGTATAGGCCTGCATCCCTCCAGGTGGACCCCCAGTCCACAATGAAGCCAAATCCCTGAGCTCTGCACCAGTTTTTCAACCACTGATTGAATCCCATGGTGTGGAGCACCCTCACCTCACCAGTGCCATAGACAGGCAGCACCACCGAGAAGGTTACCATGTGTGCTAGTTGTCTAAGGGCCCTCCCCATCTCCACAAACACTTCTTGCACTGCTCTGATCCCTTTCTTAGCCAGATCATTTGTCCCTAAGTGGACAATGACATCCAGCTCCCTTCCCTGTGCAGCTGCTCCTGCTATCCTGAGGATTCGCTCCCTGTCCCTTCAAGCCATGGTGCCAGGCAGGCACCTTACCTCCCTCTCCCCTTCCTCCCCCAGTTCTACCTTCCTAACAATGGAGTCCCCCACCAGAAGTTGTTTCCTTCCCCTGTGGGGTCCCATGCCACCCTTCTGTGGGTTCCCAGCACCCTCCTTGGTCTCCACTGTGGGTGCCTCCATAGAGGAACCACACTTTTCCAGAACGGCATAGAAATTGTGGAGAGGTACAACTGGAGGGATGCACCTCTGTTCCACCACCCTCACCTGGCCTGAGCCCACTGTGGTCCAACGGCTCCTCTTTCTTGGCAACCTCTGAGGCAACGGCAGTGGCCCTGGTGGTCCCTGGGTGGGAGAGGAGGTCCCACAAATCCTGGCCAACTCAGCCTGGAGATGAGCAACCTCCTCCCTCAGCCCAGAGTGGTGCCTGCAGATGGGACAACACTGCGTCCTCCGGAATGTCTCCAGGAAGACTCCTGCTCCACAGCCACTGCACTGCACCACTCCCATCATGTCTTTTTACTGGCCCCCTAACTGTTGTTTGGAATACTTACTCTTTCCTCTGTTTGTTTATTTCTTTTTTTTTCTCCCTACTTACTTACTGCCTCTGTGCCCTTTTAGCACCTGACCTTTCTGTTCTGAGACAAGAAGTTCCTATATTTCTCAGTAGTCTCCTTACTTGCTCAGAGTCAGACCTCCAGCAGCTGGGGGGGGTGGAGAACTACTCTTGCCCTTCTACGACGGTGATTCTTTGGTGGCGCTGCGATCACTCACTTCCTGCTCCCAAACAGGAAGTTCCTGTTGTCAGTTAAATCCTGTGCCTATAAAAGTAGAACTGGTTTAGGTGGGGGTGGAGGAGACTAGTACCTGGCTTATGTACTGTTCAGAAGAGACGACGAGTGCAAAGAGAGTGGAGTGGCCTTATGTCAATGAAAATATCAAAGCTACAGAAATTCAGAATACACATAAGTAGCCAGAAGAACTGTGGGCCACCCTGGAAACAGGAAATGGGACAGCCATATGCACTCAGGTTGTGTACAGGTCTCCAGACCAGGGGGAGGACATAGACACATTACTGTTAGAAAATATACAAAACATGACAGCTAAAGGGGAAGTTCTGATAATGGGAGACTTCAACATGCCAGATACAGATTGATCAATACCAGCAGGAACATCTGCCAGAACTAGACACATGGTGGATTCCTTGCAGGGGAAGGGCCTCAAGCAACTGGTACCACAACCCACAAGAGACAGGGCTATCCTAGATCCAGTACTGACAAACAGAGAAAAGATCACAGATCTCCAGGTAGAAGGTCACCTGGGGGCCAGTGACCATCACATGGTATGCTTCAATTTGGCCACTAGAACTAAATCATCCCATTCCAAGGCAAAAATATGGGACTTCAGAGGAGCTGACTTTGATAAGATGGTCAATAGAGTTAAGCTAGCCCTGACAAAAAGAAATACAGGTGAGGGGGTACAGGCAAAGTGGGAAAGCATTAAGGATGCAATACTTGAAGCAACATCCCATTGTGTTAGAGAGAAAAAGGAAGTGCAAAAGAAGAAGGAAACCACTTTGGTTCTCAGATACAGTAGCAGAAAAGGTCAGAGCCAAAAGGCTGGCCTACAGGAAATATAAGGGAACACAGTAGGACAAAGATAGGGAGGAATACCACACTTCCCTAAGGGAATCAGGGGAGGCAGTAAGGCAAGCAAAGTCCCAAACGGAGGAAACACTAGCACAAACAGTAAAAGAAGGTGACAAGTCTTTCTATAGATACATTAGTTAAAGGAGAAAGTCCAGAGGGGGTATTGCTAAGATCAAAGAGGATAAAGGCCATGTGAGGTGGAGAACCATGTAAAAGCATCTATCCTAAATAGATACTTCTGCTCAGTATTTACTGAAGAGATGGTAGGGCAGGGCCCGAAGCTCAGCACCATGGACACAGGGGGGAGGGAGGTGTGCACTAGTCCCTTCACAAAAGAAAGGGTCCTACAAGAGCTCGATAAGCTCAGGGTGGACAAGGCAATGGGACATTGGGACCTGATGGCATACATCCCAGGGTACTGAAGGAGCTAAGGGTGGAACAAGCAGAGCCATTATCAGAACTGTTTTGTGAGTCTCTGAGGACAGAAGAGGTCCCAGAAGACTGGAGAAGGGCTCATGTGATCCCGCTCCACAAGAGTGGTAGCAGGGAGGAGGCAGGGAGCTACAGACCAGTCAGTCTTACCTCATCTGTGGGCAAGATTATGGAGGCACTCCTTAAGGAAAGGATTGTGCAACACCTGGAATCCATAGGAGCACAGGATCCAAGACAGCATGGGTTTAGAAAAGGAAAGTCCTGTCAAACTAATCTCATAGATTTCTTTGACTGGTTAACCAGAGTGGTGGACCAAGGGGGAGCAGTTGATGTCGCCTACCTCGACTTCAGCAAAGCTTCCGATACTGTTCCACATAGAAGATTGATTAATAAGCTGGGAAGGCTCGGGGTGGGTCAGAAGTTGGTCAACTGGGTGGCAGACTGGTTGATGGGCAGAAAACAGAGAGTGGTGGTAAATGGTATACAGTCAGAAGAGATGCATGTCACAAGCGGGGTACCTCTGGGATCAGTCCTGGGGCCAGTCCTCTTCAATATCTTCATCAGTGACGTTGTAGATGGACTGGAGGGTAAGGTTTGTCGGTTTGCAGATGACACCAAGATCTGCAACAGAGTAGATGATCCAGATGGGGTGGGTAGAATGAGAAGAGATCTGGATAAACTGGCAAAATGGTCAGAAGAGTGGCAACTGGGGTTTAGCGCAAAGAAGTGCAAGATCATAAGGAAGAGAAACCCTGAAGCCATCTATAGGCTGGGGGGGGAGTTACTGGCAGTCACAAGGGAAGAAAGAGAGTTGGGCATCATCATCACCGATGACCTGATATCATCCAAGCAGACCACTAAAGCAGTAGGTAAGGCTACGGGGATGTGGGGTGTATTAGTAGGGGTATCACAAGTCGGAAGAGGAGGCAATAACCCCTCTTTACAAGACACTGGTTAGGCCCCATCTGGAGTACTGCGTGTAGTACTGGAGGCCACACCTTCACAAGGATATTAACCAAATTGAGGAAGTCCAGAGAAGGGCAACCAAAATGGTGCAGGGACTGCATCAGATAACATATGAGGATAGATTAACGGAGCTTATTATGTATACCCTAGAGCAAAGGAGGGAGAGAGGTAATATTATCAAAATATTCAAACACCTTAAAGGCATTAACAAGGTGAAAGAGTCTAACATGTTTCAACATAAGAAAAGTAGCAGGACAAGAGGACACAGCATGAGATTAGAGGGAAGCCGATTAAGGGGTAATATGAGGAAGTTCTTTTTCACAGAAAGGGTGGTGGATGCATGGAATGGCCTACCTCAGGAAATGATGGCTATGAATACACTGCAGGGCTTGAAACAGGCATGGGATAGGCATAAGGGAACAATACAGATGAGTATGAATAGATAGGCCATTGACAGAGCAAAGGCCAATGGCACATTCATAAAGTAGAAAAATAAATGGGCAGACTGGATGGGCCTTGCAGTCCTTATCTGCTGCCAACTTCTAGAAAGGGACTAAAAAAAGACAGTCAGACCCCCGTCATGCATCATTGCCTCTATGGAAAACCTATCATGGTGACGGATTGACATTAGCGGTGCTGGGCCTACCTTGCCTTGGCTTACAATATGGATGCATGTGATGCCTGCTTTTCTGTGGACTGCCATACATTAGAGATCAATGTATTGAAGTAGTGTCACCCAATGCCTACCTTCAGAGGCTGGAGTCACACTCGTAAGGCCATGGGATGGACTCTGGGCCCTTCTGCTGGCCCCCTTACCAGCACTTCCCATACTGAGAAAGCACAGGGTCCTCCTTGCCTCATTGCAGAATCAGAGGCCCTGGTGGGTGGTTCTGGTGGACAGCTGGCTCCTTCTGGGTGGCTAGCTGTGCATTCCCCCAGTCTGTCTGCCTTGGGCAGCAGATTTTCTCAGTGGTGAGGCTGAAGTTATTTGCTTGGTCTACACTGGTGGAGACCTCAATGGCACAGCCTGATGCTGCCCTGGCTCCCAACACTGTCCACGATATCGGTGTGCAGGGTGGTGTCAGCCGTTCTGCTGGGTCTCCTCTTGATATTGTTTGTGGTGTCAGAAGAAGGACCAGCACTGAGGCCATGCAGCATCCAGTTGCTGTGGTGTTGGTATTGATCTCTTCCCCATGTAGCCCTCATGGCTCTAGGAATGGGATCGATGCCGGTCCTGGCAACAACTGTGGCACAGGCTGTGGTACTTCCTGGGCTTGACTCCAGGCATGGTGCTGCTGATGGTGTCACCCCCAAGGTCTTTCCCCTATTCAGGTGCAGTTCTTGGCACTGGGCTGGCCCCTGATGTTGCGAGTGGTGTTGAGGATGAGGACAGATTTGGGGAATGGTGTTGGATGAGGCCCATCACCGAGGATGGTGCCAGAAAGGAACTCATATCTAGGCCAGTATCTGGCTCTGGGCCTGATGCTGGAGGTGACACTGGTTTGGGTCCAGAGGACGGCTAAGTGATGGAGTTCCCTTCGGACCCACAGGCTGAGTCCACCACCACTGAGGACCAGAGTTGCCCCAAGAGAATCATACAGCTCCACTCTCCTCACCTGGGGGTCTTTCCCCATGGGCACCAATCTGGCCATTTCTCTTCTGTAGGTCGGCCTTGTTTGGGATGTCCTGCCAGGCCCTCCCCTCATGCAAGTTCTACAGTGCATCCCTGCAGCCCAGGTATAGGCACTGGAGCCCCTGGATCCTGCTTTTCTCTGGGTCCTATAGCACCTCTGCCAGAACTCTCAAGGATCATGGGCCCTATGGGTCTGATGACCTGGAGTCAGCAAGGAAGTGTGGCTTTTGTCTTGTTCCAGTATCATAGACACATTGACTGGGTCCAGTTTCAACCTGGCCCCCTGGCACCACCCACTTCCTTGTCCAGTGCCTCCTCTTCATCAGTGTCTTCCTCTGTGGGCATGAATATTCCCTTCACCTGTCCTCAGCCTCTAGGTACTCCCTGTACCAGAGATTCCAGGTGGATATGTTGCAGGCTCAGGACATAGGCACAGTTGCTACTCACAGTACTGTGTTCTTGCAGCTGGGACTCCTAGGAGATTTCAGTGATGCCAACTGTGTCATTCCTCCCTGGCCCAGAGCTATTGAAGAATGTTCAAGAGCAGTCTGGAGTGTCCCTTCATACTCCCTCCAACCACAAGGGATGTCTAGCAATGGTACCGTACACCATCATGATCTGCAGGAGCAGTGCCTCACTCAACTTAGGAGACTGAGGTGATGCAGTCCCCATCAGGGCCTCAGCATCTGGAAAATGTCTGACCTCCTAAAGCGGACACTGCTCAGCAGATGCTTGAGGCAGGAAGATGTTCACCACAGCCCACACCATGATGTGCATTACTGCACATCAGGCACACCAGGTAGCTTACAACATTCAGTCTGGTCAACTCTTAGCTGCCATGCTGCATACAGAGTTAGTCAGACAGGCCACCTGCATAGTACAATGCCAATGAGGTGGCCTCCAGGTTTGTGGGAACTGCAGTCTTCATTCAGAGAGCATGGCTGGCACCTGTAGCCCAGTGAAAGGTGCCCAACTCCCAGTTCCATGAGTCTCACTTCCTCTCCCGATAGGTCAGGCAAGAAGTATCAGGTACCCTCCCATTCATCCATCAGAGTGTGACTGGTCTTCAGTCTCACCAGACCCATGAGAAGCCCTTGCTCTCAGGTGTTCTACCCCTCCCAGAGGGCTGGGGTATTTGTTAACCTCAGTGTGAGCCAACTCTCCCCTTTTTGAGAAGCTTGGTTCTTGGATCCATAAGAATGAATCAATGGTGAAGATTAATTCTTAGAAGACATGAAAATTACCTATCTTCTCAATGATTTATATGCGTGCCCACCATTGCCTGCCTGCTGAGATCCATGGCCTCTGGCAGCTCACCCTGTTAGTGCTGGCATCAGATCATTCTGCATATGTCTCCTCTGCCATGGTCCTTTGGTGGTTGTTCTTGTTGTTTAAAAAAATAGAGAGATAGTCACTCAGGTGCAACCCTCACCAAAAAAAGAAAACAAATAAAAATAAAAAACAAAACAAAAAGGGAGTGGGGGTCACTTGTGGCCCTCTACCAAAAAAAACATTATTTTTCTATGGAGTGGGTAGGTAGCCCTCTCCCCTCCATTTTTCTTTATCCTCCTTCTCCCAGACTTGGTATATCCTCTCTTGGATATATTTCTGTTAATTGCTATATGTTATGCATGATTTGGGCACTATCCGGTCTAACTCCATTGATCAATGCTTTGTGTCTGGAGAGGTGCTGTGCACTGGTTTTGATTAAAGTACTAGCTTCCCACAGGGTACATCCTTGTGGTTGCAGGGAGAAGTAGGGCATGTTCTTGCCGTTTGGGAATTTTTCATTGGTACCTCTTGTCACTTCTGTCTATGCTTTCGGCTTCACCCACTCCACCTGGAGCATGCCAGAGGAGATAACCTCATCATGACTCCCTAGGAAAGCTAGTCCTACAACTCCTTTGCTCTTTATTCCTACCTGTCGATGCACTTATCTCATTTCTAAATAAATTATGCTTAGTTAATTTTTATCTTGCTTGCTGTCTCTAAACCCAAGCTGACCTGTAGCTCACCAGCTCTATGTATTACGTAGGGGCAGTAAGAGTAGGGGAACCACTAGCAAACAGTGACCACAATTACATTTGGTTTGATTTGACCCTCATGGCTGAAAAAACCCACACAAGAATGAAGGTACTTGACTTTGGGGGTACAGAGTTTGAAAAACTGAGAATACTGGTGTGAGACAAACTAACTGAAGTGGGTAGTATAGTAGGTGTGGACGAGATGTGGGGAGCAATAAAAGGGACCATCCTTGAAGCAAAACAATTATGTGTAAGGACTGCAGTAAAAAGGAATAAGTTCAACAGACCTATATGGTTCTTGGTGAGGCTGAGGCAAGCAGTTAGAGCCAAAAGAAAGGCCTTCTGTAGGTTTAAGGAGAAATGGGGGGGGGGGGAGAATAGGAAGAATACTTTTAGGAAAATAGGGAGGCAAAGAAGGCAGTTAGAGAGGCAAAAGCAGGCACAGAGTTGGGGATTGGTGAGGGGATCAAATCCAGAGAAAAACATTTCTTCTGCTACATCAGATAGAAAAGGAAAAAGGGAGAGGGAATCGTTAGGGTGTCAGATGGGGTAGGTAACTGAGGATGATGGGCAATAGGCTGTCATCCTAAATGACTACATTTGCTCTGTTTTCTCCTTTGAGGATACTAGCCCCCTACTTAAATGTGGCATTCAAGTGGCCACTAGAGGGATTCCTGGGATGGAAACACCAATATTCACTAGCGATAGGGTCTGAAAAGAGCTAGCAGCCCTCAAGATAGACAAGGCCCCAGGTCTAGATGGGATCCATCTGAGAGTTCTAAGGGACTTGGCAGAAGAACTGGCTGATCCTTTAGCAATCCTATTCAACAACTCACTGCAGATGGGGGTGGCTCCTAGAGATTGGAGGGTGGCAGACATGGTTCTGCTTCATAAAGTGGGGATAAGGAAAAGGCAGAGTACTACAGGCCAGTCAGTCTTATCTCTCTTGTAGGAAAGCTGATGGAATCCCTTATCAAGCAGGATCTTGTTGACTACCTGGAGAAAAATGGTCCTCAGGATAGTTAACAGCACAGATTCATGGCAGGGAGGTCCTGTCAGACCAGCCTAATTATCTTCTTTCACTGGGTAATGAGGGAGCTGGATAGGGGCCATGCAATGGATCTACTATACTTCAACTTCAGCAAGGCTTTCAACTCAGTGCCTCATAGACACTTGCAGAGGAAGATGGAGGATCTCAGGGCAGCAAGGGATATAGTCAGATGGTTGTGAATCTGGTTTAAGGGTAGGCGGCAGCAGGTTGTTGTCAATGGGGTTAAATTGGCCGAGAGGGAGGTCACAAGTGGGATATCAAGGAGATCAGTCCTAGACCTGGTTCTTTTTAATATGTTCATTAGCGACATTGGTGAAGGAATCCAGGGTAGGATTAGTCTCTTCACAGAAGGCACTAAACTTTGCGGGAGGGTGGATAGTGTTGAAGGAGTTACAAAATGACTTTCAAAGGCTGGAGAGATGGTCAAACGTTTGGCAATTGAAAGTCAATGCCAAGAAGTGCAAGGTAATGCACCTAAGGAAAAAGAGCCCTAAGACAGAGTACTGGCTGAATGGGGTTAAACTTAACTCAGTAGCAGAGCAGGGAGACCTGGGAGTCATTATTAGTGACACCCTGAAGTAGCCATACCAATGCAACAAAGCCTACAGCAGGGCAAATAGGATGCTGAGGTGTATAAGAAGGGGTATTGAAAGTAGAAGGAAAGAAGTAATATGCCCTCTTTAGAAATCCTTGGTGAGGCTACATTTAGAGTACTGTGTCCAGTTCTTGAGCCCTCACCTCATAAAATATATAGATAAAAGATAAAGATTGGTTGGAGGCAGTACAGCATAGGACAACAAAGATGATTCATGGCCTACAGGGGAAATCTTACAAGGAACATTTTAGTGCATTAAACATGTACTCACTGGAGCGGAGGCCAGAAGGGAAAGGGAAGATATGGTAGAGACCTTCAAGTTTCTGAAAGGGATTAATAAAGTGAACTGCACAGAATTATTTAGCAGGAACATCAGCTCAGTGACATGAGGGCATGACTGGAAACTGAAAGGGGGAGCTTCAGGAGGGATTTGAGGAAGTATTATTTTACCGAAAGGGTGGTAGAACCATGGAATGGTCTGCCTGCTGAAGCGGTGAGTACTGAAACCATGGCAAGCTTCAAGCATGGATGGACAGAATAAAGGAAAAAAGTTATCAAGTTTTGCACCATGTGCAGGGAAGCAAAAGGATGAACTGAAGGGGGATGATAGGACCTCGGATAGACACTAGGTTATGAGGTTGAACACGTAACCATGGCCAGACTGGATGGACTGTTGGCCTTTCTCAGCCATCATTGTCTGGTTCTGTGTTTAACCCACAATCTTTTTCTAGCAAACTCTGAATTGTTGTATCTTATATTGTGTTTTATCTTTCTGTTCCTCAGCCATGCTCTGTTGTATTTGCTCTTTTGCTGCATTTTGTCTTTATTGTATTATATCTTGCTTTTTGTTATTGTACTGGTTGTCTTGTAACCTCCAGGGTTGTACCTGAAAATAGGCGCAACTGTGTATCGTGTACTGAAATGGTCAATAAAAGCTAATGAATAAATAAATGACTTTCTCCCACTGAAGTTATATCTGGTAGTATGGAGCTATTCTTTCTTGGGAGTCCAGATGTCATTTTTCCATTTTTGGCATTTTGCAGTGGGATCCCAGTTTGGACTTCCCCTTTTGATACTTCTGCCAGAGACATCTGATCAGGGCTGTTGCCCTGTCTTCTAACCTGTCACCATCCACATAATGTCTGGTTAGTGGTAGGAGGCACTGGCTGTTTTTAGACCCACAAACCTTGTGCCACTTGTTAGGCCCAACACTAAGGGTGGGATTCACAAAAGAGATGAGCCCAGCACATCTGAGATGTGCTGGTGCAATTCAGAATTGTGCCAAAACGGGATTCACAAAGGGCAGAAATCTTAGATGCTCCACCCCATTCCTGATGCACCAAACACCACCTATAATGATATTTGGTGCACCTGGAGGGTGTGTGCAAGGGACGCACCCATGCATATGGGGCACATCCCTATTTACAACCCACCTGGGAGGTGCATCTTCAGAGCAAGTCCGAAGATGCGCCTCCCAAAGTTACATCCAGAACAAGTAGACCTAAGTGGGTGTCAGCCCACAGGCAGGCTGCGGTACTGTAGTTAGCAGAATGGCAGCCTGCCTACCCTGGAAGTCCAGTGCCCCCCCACCTGTATCCTCGAACATCACAAAATACTCCTTCGATTATCCCTGGTAGTCTAGTGCCCCCAGCCCATATCCCTGAAACATCATAAAATACCCCTCAATTATCCCTAGAAGTCTAGTGCCCCCCCAGCCCATATCCCTGAACATCATAAAATACCCCCTCAGTTATCCCTGGTAGTCTAGTGGTTACCCCCATCCTGCCTGTATCCCCAAACATCATGAAATACTCCCTCAAGTATCCCTGGTAATCTAGTGGTTACCCCCTCCCTGCCCTGACCCTGAGGCTGACACATCCTAGGATTCTGGGAGAAGGTGTGATGTGCACACTGCATTGCTGAGGATAAGTATTGGAAGCAGGGCTGTGTCAATGTGCTATTGTGATTTTTTAAAGGTATGCCACCATTGCCTTATTTCTGACAAAAGCCTGCAATTGCATTGCTCAAGATTGCCTAAGGCTTTGTCGTAGTCACTTGTGTAACACCATCTTTCCAGACCGTCCTGTGTCACCTGAATTACACTTTATGACTTTGAGTGTTCCATGGGCTTTGCTTTTAAGAGAGGGAGTCTGGTGGTGGTAGGAGCCCCTCGGCGGGTGGCCCATGGTAAATCCTGTGGAGGGTGAACACACTTGTGCAGAAGTTGGAGAACCAAGCTCTTATTCCTCTCCCAGATATATATTATGGTAGCATGGTAGTGCTACCATAGTTAGGGTTGAGGACCCATTTCTATGTTAAACCCAAAATTTTGCACCTTAATAACTTTGCAACTGTTTGATGGATTTACCTGAAATTTGGAACACATGATCAAGAATAATAGGCCTTGGGATCTGTCAAGTTTCAGTACTAGTCGGATATCTGGCTGCAGAGTTATTAAGCGTGATCTGCGTCGTTTCACGCTTTTTCTGGAATTCTGCTGTCGGCAGCATACCACAGGTGCATGCGGTTTAGCGACCTGCCCAAAATCTTCAGGAGATGTGCGGCTGGTGTCCCCAATGTGCCATTCAAAGATTTCTTGAAAAAATATTAAACAGTTCAAAAGTTATTCAAAAACAATTTCCCATTATAAGTCAATGGGAAAAGTTAACAAAAAGTTGACAGTGTCGAAATGCACTTTTACTGTATAAATGGCCCTGTTACTGTCGCAAATCTGCCATCTTGTTTTCAGTTAGTGATCAGAAATATGCTTGGCATTTAAAATTGAGACCCTCTAGCAACCTAATTATTTTTGTATTCACCTAGTCGGGCCCTGAGGATGCTAGCCATGTCTTTATTTTGGGGTAAAACACCCCAGAAATATGTTTTCAGATTTCTGGAAAAAGTGCTTTCACAAAGTAGTGTCGCACTCACGAAAGTGTTGCAAATTTTGTGAAAGCTTTCGCAAATTGCGACACTACTTTGCGACACTATGCCCAAAATAACAGTAATTCTTTGGCACTCCGCTGCAAAAGAACGGTTGGAAGTTTTGGGCTGAAATTTGGAGGAAACGCAGCTGACATCTCACAGATGTGCCTTTCAGTGTTGTATTGAAAAAATATTACACAGCGGCAAAAGCAAGGCACTCCAAAGTTGACAGTTTTTCCCATAGGATAACATTACGGCATCCGACGCATTACAGGAATCCTTTGGCACCCTGCTGCAAAATAACGGTTTGGTCTTTTTTCCTGAAATTTGGAGGGAAGACAGCCAACAGCCCACAGATGTGCCTTTCAGTGGTTTGGTGAAAAAATATTACAGGGAGGCAAAGTTATGGCACTCCGAACTTTTCTTTTCCCCATAGGATAACATTCACCCGCGTTAGCGGCACTCTGAGAGCCTGTATCTCAGAAGCGGTGCGAGATATGGACTTTTCATCAGAAATATACTTAGCCCCTGCTGGAGCTAAGTACAAAACAACCAGGACAGTCGTAAATCATATGACTTTTAAATTTTTTTTCTACATCGTACGGTTCCTGAGATATAACCTATTTAGTATTCCAAGTCCTCATTTTCTGCTCCGATACCCATTATTATGCATACATTCTTTGTACTCACTGTCTTTCTCTATGCAACTTTTGGGAAAACCAGCCTGTGCCCTTACATTACTATTACCGTTGCCCGCTACGCTTGTGGTTCTGTACCGTTTCACTTACCATTGGTCTCGCCACCATATCGTTATCCTTTCGCGTTTTCATTTTGCTTGTGTTTCTGTTATTTTTGCCATTTGTGTCTACACTACTGTTTCTCTTTCTGTTTCACTTTGCATCACCGTGCCCATTGACATTTCTGTTTGCAGGCACCATGTTACTATGTGACAACAAATCCGTGGCAGACCGTTCCCCACTATGCCACCGTGTGCGTTACCCTTTCTGTTCTCATTCGCGCTTGCGTTACCATGTGCGCCACTGTTAGTGCTTCTGTTTGCATTGTTGTTCCTGTTACTATGCCACAAGACAACAGGTGGCGGGAGCGCTGCATTACATTCACTATTTCTCGTTATCATTCTCAAAAAGAAGGGAAATTAGAGGCAAAAAAATCCATTTAATGCATTAGTTAGAGTTATTCCACAGCGACAAAAGTGAGGAAATTCGGTGTTAGGGTTGAAAACCCCCCTTGGACCCCCAACTGGCACTGGGGTGCGCTTGTTGGGATAGTCGGTCCTAACTCTCACCCCATTCTCCTCTACTTCTGCTGCTTTACATGTCATGGGTGAGAGTTAGGGCTGGCAGTCCCATCACCGCACCCCAATACCCGGTTGCAGAATTAAGGTGGGCGGGGGGGTCAGGGGTTTCGCCCTAACACCAATTTCCTCACTTTTTCACTGTGGAACAGCCCTAACTAATGCATTAAACGTTTTTGCCTCTAATATACAGTATATATATATATATATATATATATATATATATATACATACCCCTAGAGTTGAAAAGTCAGCATAAATGTCTAGTGAGATTTTGAACCCACATTTGGTTTGGTCAAATTAAAACTTTGGCAAAAACTGTGGCAAAACTTTTTTTACAATGAAAATTTAGTTGTTTAATATGCATCGCCTTTAGAGCTTTCTGTTTTATGCAAACTATAGGCTTCAGTAGCTGTTTACAATTTCCGTAATGGGATGGTTAAAAAAGTGTTAAAATTTGGGCCGAATATCAAAAATACTTATACCATTAGACACTTTACAAAGAGACACTTACAAAGAGATTTTTTTAATCTTTTGTTTTGTGTATTTTGTGCATATTGTGACATTTTACATTTTTACATACTTGTATAAAACTTCAGAAATCTGCTGTTTTCAATAAACTCTAATACATTTCAATTGTATCAGTATGGTCTTCGGGCCTTAAACAATTGAATTAATTGATTAGAATCCTGATTGAACTTCTTGATCATATGAGCTATCGGTACTGCATTCAGCCTGTTTGAATACAATTTAATTAAAGCCCGGATAAGTAAGTTAACTTGGGCAATATTTGGGCCTGGCTTTAATTGGCCTTTAATTGATTCTAATTGGCCTTAACTGGCACTATAACATCGTAACTGACAAATCGATAGAGCTCTTAAAACTGTTTCTAATTAAACAATTATTAAACCGTCTTGCATTATTCAGGACTACTTGTGCCACTATTATTTGCAGATATAAAGCTCTACACATGTGGTTGTCTGCTATTGAGACACTGAGTATTCAGGAAGAGCGGTTCTTGTCCGCACTCACATGCTTTTTGGTAACAACGAACTTTGCATTGTGGCAGTTCTTTCTGCCAGCAGAGAAAAGGAAGAGGCAAAAGTTGTTTTGTTCTGTTGGAAGCGCTGCATGTGGTAAGTTCATTCTTACTGTACTGTGAGATAATACTGCTGCATTGCTTTCCTATTAGTAGCTCTCTTCCTTTAGTTTATATACAATACCTTTTCTAAATCATTTAAATTTAACAGAAATAAGCCAACCAGAAAATTACACTGCACACACTTTACTTTTGATTTCAAACTTGGTCTCTGCATCTGTTATTCTGGCCTGTTTCTCATACATTGCACTAGAATAAAAAAAACTGAAAACCAAGAGCCCACTACCTGAAACAGGTACTACAAAATGTGCTCCTGAATTTTATTATTTGGGAGAACTGAATGCCGCTTTTGAACCTCATGCGATCAAGAATGGTAAATAGCATTTAAAAATTAAATAGGTTTATTTTTTAAACAGCTTTGTTTATAATAAAGCCTGCTGTATATAGAAACATAGACTTTGACGGCAGATAAGGACCGCTTGGCACACCTAGTCTGCCCATTTCCCTACCTACAGGATAAGCTGCAGATCCTAATTAACAACAGCCTATTTCTTCCTGTCCGGCACAAAAAATTGCCTTATGTCTATCCCATACATTCTTGAATTCTCCCACAATTTTAGACTCCACAACCTCCTCAGAAAGGCTGTTCCATGCATCCACCACCCTCTATGTGAAAAAATACTTCCTCACATTGCCCCTGAGCCGTCCTCCCTCTATCTTCAAATTGTGTCCCCTTGTTCTTGCACATCCCTTTTTCTGAAAGTAGCTACCCTCTTGGACTTTGTTGATTCCACTGAGGTACTTAAAAGTTTCTATCATGTCCCCCCTCTCCCTCCTTTCCTCAAGGGTATACATATTAAGCTCCTTTGGTCTCTCATATGGCTTCTCTTGCAGACCCTGCACCATTCTAGTTGCCCTCCTCTGGACTGCCTCCATCCTGTCTATGTCCTTGTGGAGATGGGGTCTCCAGAACTGGACACAGTACTCCAGATGGGGTCTCACCAACTGTCTGTACAGAGGGATAACAACTTCCTGTTTTTTGCTGGTGATGCCTCTCCCTATACATCCCAGTATCCCTCAACCCTCCCTACTGCCTTCTCACATTGCTTGCCAACCTTAAGGTCATCTGATATGATTACCCCAGGTCCCTTTCCATTTTGGTTGTTGTTACTACCTCGCCCCCATTGTGTACTGTTACCCTGGGTTTTTGTTTCCCAATTGCATTACTTTGCACTTCTTTGCATTGAATCCAAGCTGCCATACTTCTGACCATTCCTCCAACCTTGCCAAGTCCCTTCTCATCCTTTCCACACCTCCTTGTGTATCAACCCTGTTGCAGATCTTTGTGTCATCTGCAAAGAGGCATACTTTTCCTTCCAGTCCCTCTAGAATGTCACCTATAAAGACATTAAAAAGGACTGGACCCAGTACTGAACCCTGCGGTACCCCACTAGTAACCCCTCTTTCTTCAGAGTGGACTCATTTACAATTACCTTCTGTGTTCTGTTGTCCAGCCAATGTTTTACCCAGGCTACCACCCTGGGACCCACTCCCAGGGTGGTTAATTTGATTATTAATCTTTTTGTGTGGGACTGTGTCAAATGCCTTGCTAAAGTCTAGGTAGGCCATGTCCACAGCCCCTCCCTGGTCTACTACTTTGGTCACCCAGTCAAAGAAATCAATTAGATTCGTCTGACATGACATTCCTACTGTGAACCCATGCTGCCTTGGGTCCTGTGCCCCAATGGCCTCTAGGTACTCAACAATTATTTCCTTCAGAAGTGATTCCATCACTTTTCAAACCACAGAGGTCAAACTGACAGGTCTTTAGTTTTCTGCCTCTATCTTGCTCCCACCTTTGTGAAGGGGAATCACATCTACCTTCCTCCAATCCTCAGGTTTCACACCATCCTTCCATGGTTTGTTAAAAAGGGTAGTCAGTGGTGTCACTAGTTCTCCCCTTAATTCTTTTAGAATTCTGTGGTGACTTCTATCAGGCCCCATTGCTTTGTCCACCTTCAGTTTTATGAGTTCTTTCCGAACCCTTTCTTCTGTGAAAGGACTGGGATCAACCCCCTATCCAGATTGCTTCTGTTAATTTGATTAGGCTCCACCCTGTCCTCCTCTTTTGTGAATACTGAGCAGAAGTATTCGTTCAGTATCCCTGCTTTTTCACTGTCCCTCTCTGCCCACCCACAGTCCATTCTATTCAGCCTCACTATCCCTCCCTTTGTCTTTCTACGCTCCCTGACATACCTATAAAAGGTTTTATCCCCCTTCTTAACCAAATAGGCTATCTTTTCCTCAGTTTGGGCCTTTCCTAGTCTGACTTCCTTCCCTGCTTCCTTCTGCCTTAACTGGTACAGTTCTATGTCCTGCTCCTTCTGTGTTTCCTTATACTTCCTAAATGCTATCTTTTTCTCCCTAACCTTCCCCGCCACATCTTTTGAGAACCATAGTGGCTTTTTCTTTCATTTTGATTTGTTTATTTGCCTCACACAATGGCTTGTTGCCTCTGTGATGGCAGTTTTGATGTTTCCCCATTGTTGCTCCACCCCTTGTTCTAGCCTGTGTGCTTGTGCTTTTCTAAGGCACTCTCCCATCTTGCCAAAGTCAGCCCTCCTGAAGTCCAGTACCCTCACTTTTGTATGGCTTGACTCTGTAGCTGAGTTTATCATGAGCCACACTGTTTGGTGGTCACTTGTTCCCAGATAGCTACCCACTTCTAAATCTGAGATCCTCTCACTGTCCCCATTTGAGAGTATGAGGTCTAAGATTGCTCCCTCATGAGTGGGTTTCAAAACTAGCTGTCTGAGGCATGCTACTTATAGGGCATCGAGAATGGCCCTGCTCGTGGATGTGGCTGCAGCAAAGGTGCTCCAGTTAACATCTGGCATATTCAGGTCCCCCCATCAACAGTATCTCCCCTTTCTCTGCCATCCTAAGGATGCTTTCTATCATATCCTTGTCCATTCCCTCCCCCTGAGATGGGGGTCTGTATACATCCCTTGTATGGATTGTAGTGCCATTTCCAGTCTCTAAGGTGACCCACAGTGCCTTCTCTTCTCCCTGTTTACTCTTTTGTTCAGTTGCTTTTATCCCTTCCCTTACATAGAGAGAGCTACTCCTCCCCCTCCTCTTCTCCCCTCCCTGTCTCTCCTGTAGGTTGTGTACCCTGGTATGTTAATATTCCAGTCATGGTTCTCTGTGTACCATGTTTCTGTGACTGCTACGATATCCAGGCATCCCTCTTCCATCAAGGCCACCAGTTCAGGGAGCTTGTTGCCCAGACTATGGGCATTGGTACTCATTACCCTCCATTTCTTTATAGCCTTACCTCTTTTTGCCATATCCCTGTCCTTATTGCCTTTGTCATTTTCTCCATTTACCCCTGCCTTTCTCCCTGTCAACATCTCTATCTTGGTGTTTACCTCACTTACTACCCAGATTTTTTGGGGGGTTCTAGGATTTTCCTGCTCCTTTCCAGTGCCTCCCCCCCTTGGCTAGTTTAAATGCTTACAAATTAAGTATTTAAAACCTATCACCTAGGATCCTGTTTCCCTTCCTGGACAGATGCAGACCATCACACCAGTAGAAGCCTGGACCCCCAGTCCCCAATAAAGCCAAATCCCCTGAGCTCTGCACCAGTTTTTCAACCACTGATTGAATCCCATGGTGTGGAGCATCTTAGCCTCACCCATGCCATAGACAGGCAGCACCTCCGTGAAGGTTACCATGCATGCTACTTGTCTAAAGCCCCTCCCCAACTCCACATACTCTTCCTGTACTGCTCTGGTCCCTTTCTCAGCCAGGTCATTTGTCTCTAGGTGGACAATGACATCCAGCTCCCTCCCCCGTGCAGCTGCTCTGGCTATCCTGAGGATTCACTCCCTGTCCCTTTAAGTCATGGCACCAGGCAGGCACCTTACCTCCCTCTCTCCATCCACACATCCTAACAATGGAGTCCTCCACCAGGAGTTGTTTCCTTCCCCTGTGGGGTCCCATGCCACCCTCCTGTGGGTCTCCTTTGTGGAGGTTCCCAGCATCCTCCTTGGTCTCCACTGTGGGTGCCTCCATAGAGGAACCACACTTTTCCAGAATGGCATATGAATCATGGAGAGGTACAACTGGAGGGATGCACCTCTGTTCCACCACCCTCACCCTCCCTGAGCCCATTGTGGCCCAACCGCTCCTCTTTCTTGGCAACCTCTGAGGCAACGGCAGTGGCCCTGGTGGTCCCTGGGTATACTGGATGACATTTTAATGTCAGCAGTGCTGTCTGAGCAAAATCTGAAATTAATTTCATTGCTTTATATAGATTTAAAAACATATTTAAGTCTTATGGCTAAAAGGCTATTTTTTATAAAAAAACTCATTTTGGTACAATTTATTTCTGACATTGGCATATATTTCTAGGTAAAGACATATTATTTTTCTTATTCTGTGGTCTCTTATATGATTTTATATGTTTAAACTCAGTTGAAATATTTTATAACAAAGTGCAATAGTGCATATCTTGACTTATACGAACTAGACATTTATTCTCTTTGATTTTATTATAAGATATTCAAAATATCTGTTAGATTCGGTCTAGTTACATATACAGTATTTATGTATATTTTTATGTTTTTCTTCTCTTCTGGAGTGGCCTTTTTGTTGAGTTCAGAAAATACTGCTTTAATTTATGTCTTGCACATATAGACTTTCCTCTTTGGAATCTCTGGATCTAGATTTGATTGGTCCTGCTGGAAGACCTATAGCTTTATAAAGTTTGGACTGTATACTTCCATTTTGTAGGACACCCCTGGTGGAGAAGAAATCTTCTGATTGCTGCAACCTTTTTCCAGAATAGGGGAGAAGACTCAGAGAACTCAGGACTCAATTAACTTTTAAGCTTCCTGGGTGATATATAAATATATTCCTGTTTGCTTTTGGTGATTTTTAAAAACCTATTTATGTGTTATTTTTACAGATTGCTACTTAAATTATTGTGAGCATATTTTTTATGCTATTTTTATATTATCAATCTATTTTACTTATTTGGGGTATAATTATCTCTACATAATTATTATATTGTCATTCTATGTATTTGCTGTATATTGATGGTTTAGGAACTCTTTTTTTTTTCTTTTTGCCTTTTTGACCCTTTTTAGCTGATTTATTGAAACATTGGGATCTTACTGCAATAGTAGCTAACTTATTTTGCAATATGTATACCTGCAGTGGAAAAGAAATAGGTACTGATCAGAATAAGCCCCTCTTAATTAGAAAAAGAGGAACAATGTCCGTATCTATTCTCAAGAGTTAAAAATATCTGCAACTTCATCATCTACCCCAGTTGAAACAGCTAGAGCTTTAGCATTGCCTCACTATATTAAGGAAGAGGTAACCCTCAATTTTAGAGATAGTCCAGACTTGATAAATGGCCCTCCTCCCTTTACCACTTCACAGGAACTGCTGAGATATGAGGTTGCTGATAGGAACTCAGTCTGTGATGGTTCACTGTACTCCTTAGGGACTCCTCACTACCCCCATCTTGGGGAGGCCTTCATACCCCAAAACAGTAATTTTAAATGGGATGCCGTAGCCCTAGGAGTACAAATAAACATTCCCCTGTAATAAGGAATTTGAATCAAGGGGAAATAACTGATTATTTTACTACATTTAAAAGTAAAAATAAAAATCTTAGGGATTTGAACCCACACCAACCTACAATAACCATAGAGGAAGCCAATGAGCAGAAAGATACTTTACCAGTGGGGCAATGGAAAATTTGGAACAGGGACAATATATTTCTCTTTTCTCTATAGGGTTAACTTTATTTAGCCCACTGAATTTAATTGATAACGAGCACCCTGTTTCTACCCAGTCAGGGGCTTCTTCTTCTATTTTGGCTGGGTCGCCAGATAAAGTTTTTGAAAGATTAGATGCAGAAGTAAATAAAATCAACCTAGCTCCCAAATTCCTAGACTAATGCCCAGATAATCTTTCTAATTATACTATCAACGCTCTGGCTCACCCTATCATGGCAAATATTGTTCTGTTGCAAGTTTATAATGAAATTAAGCAACATGCAGGAAACTTATCATCTTTGTTTTCTCAAAGATTTAATGAGCTGGAAGAGAAGATAGAGTGTATCAGAGACAGAGATAAATCCGAGGAGAGAGCAAGAAATCTACCAGTTTCCTCTATTGTTATTCCACCAACTCTCCAAAAAAAAAGGAAAAAAGTAGGACTAATGAAAAAAGGCCCAATTAAAAAAATCAAACAGAAGGAAAAGAGCAAGAAAAAACAAAAAGACACCTGAAAACAGCATGCTGATTGAATTTCCCAAAGAAACACTAGATCCTTCTATACCCTGTTCTAGAGATTGGGGAAAATTCATACCACATCAGCTCCTGTTTCAAATGAAAACAAAAATCATAAATTAAAGGTTCTTGGTGGGATAGGCAATCATGAAGGAAATCTGACTGTCAAAGAGGTACCTTTCCCTCCAAAAATTGACCAGACTCAAAAGGCCCTGCCGGTAAACCCACAGGTAAAAAATTTTAAGAAAAACATACTACATCATATAAACCAGACTATTGTTATAGGTGAAGAAGTGTTTTTTAAATTAGAAAACGTTTTCATTAAACCTTATAAAACACAAGAAACATTACAGGAGCTAATAGAATATCTTATCAGAGCAGAATTAGAACTTCCTCTGGTAGCTTAGTCTGTTTTATATGACTTTAGAGATAACAAGGCCTCCTCAAATTCTGTATATATGGGATGGGATATTCAGAAATGTGCCAGAGGCAGGTGCAGTAGCTACACAGCACAAGTACACTGCGCCAGTGCGCACCAAATGTAATATTCAAAGGTTGCGCACGACGTCAAGTGCCAGCGCAACATGGCTGAATATTGTAGGGATGCGCCATAGCGCAACCAGGGCTGTGCCAGGGAGCAAGTCAGCAAGCACCATAGTGCAACCAGGGCTGTGCAGGGGTCAGAGGTGCATGGGCCACGACACAGGACAACAGACACAGCAGGGAGCATGCCACCAGAGCAGGACAGACCATCACCAGGGTGCAGAGGATGCCAGGAGGGAGGCATGGCAGGCGCACTGCTGAAGATCCCTGACCATGCGCACCACAGTGGTGCATGGAGGCAGTGTGGCACCAATGTCCACTGGCAAACAGCCATGGGCAACACCCACAGGAAGGCATGAGACACATCACCTGGACCACAGCTGGCAACACACATGCTAACAGCACACAACACACATGCCACACAACGTGAACAGAGTGCACATGTGCACCCCAGGGCACACCCACCAGCCACTGGGCACAGACCACCAGGCACATTCCCCATTCAACCCCCAGACGTACCACTTGGCCACCATGCACACCACTGCAGCATGGCTCCACACGCCAGCTGCAAAGCAGAAACAGACACAGATGGCTAACAATAGAAAAGTGTATTAAAACAAAGCAACAATAACTATGTACAGAACAACAGGTACAGGGAGCAGGGAATGGGGAGGCCACATACAAAATTGTAGGCTGGGGAAGGGAGGCAGGAGGACAGGGGATATGGCTGGGTAAGAGTAGAAGGGAGGGAAAGGGAGGGGGTCAGAGAAGGGAAGGGGGTGCAGGCCAACGGGCCCTATGGGTGTCCATGCCCTGCCAGTGCCTGGTGCGCGCCGTCTTCTCTGCGGCCTGTACAGGGCCTGGTGAATCAGTCACACAACCTGGAGCATGGCCGTGGTGACCTGCAGTATCCTCCAAAGAAGCCTGGTGTTGACAGCATCCCACTGGACACCTAGGACAAAGGAGGGGACATGATATGAGTGCATGTCCATACAACTGTAGCCCAACCACCATGCGCAGTGGGCAGTGGTGACATGTGCCCCTGAGATTGCACACAGCCTCCTGCAGCCTGTATGTTCACATGAGCTGCCATCCCGACCATCCAGAGCCATGCAGAGCACTGCACCCAACACCACCCATGTGCCACACACCGCAACCATGTCAGGCAGGCAGCAGGGCTAAGCGGTGGGATGGTAGTGGCACAGCTGTAACCCAGATGCACCCACAGCCCACCTGCAGCAGCCACACACATGTGCGATAGTCACGGCATGGTGCAAAGGACCCCTCCAGCAGTGCACAGCTGGAATGGCCATGTGCACGGGGGCAGTAGCCCACTCCCTCCCTGCACAACAATAAACCCTGAAAGAGTTCCTACCTGCTTGCTGCGGTGCAACTGGCACCTGTCTGGTGGCACCACTCATGCTGCCTACAACCTGTACCTGTGCCCCAGCATTGGCCTACCCTCATCCACCTGCAGCGCCTGCCATCTGTGCATGTCACCTATCCTCAGGGCCTAGTAGGGAGATATTGAGAAGGACACATCAGTACCTGGCAACACCCCATGCACCCCCCCAGCACAACATGCCCCCTGGCCCTGAGCAGTGGTGGTGTGGTGGCACAGCACACCCATGGTGTGCTGCCACAGCCAATAGAGTGCACAGCCACAGTCTCCCCACAGCATGGTGTGACACCCTGCTGGCCCCCACAGAACACTGGAATGGCACAGACAGGGATGTAGTGCACTCACCTGGACATGGCAAGGTGCCCCTCCAGACACATGCCAGCAGTGACTGTAGCCTGTCAGGGTCCCTCCTCTGCAGGTCTCCGTAGCAGTGGTGGCACTGCTCCCCACTGCACTCTGCCCCAGCGGCCTCCTCCAACCCCTCAGCCACCTCCTGCCACACCTCTGTTTGAGACCAATTCAGGGGCACCTGGCCATACAGAGAACCCACATGTGGCTCCACCAGGGTCACAAGGTTCACCAGTTCTACCTGGGCCCAGTTGGGTGCCCTCGCAGTGCTATGACATGGCACATCCGATTCTGCAATTGCAAATCCAAAATGGCACTCAGTAGTGCACGAGTCACACATGCTGTGGGTGCGCAGCTCATTTGGTGATGCACTGCCACCCCCAATCGCACTTTGCCCGGTGATGCGCGATACAGCTGTGGCAGCACTGGCACATGCCACAGGCACCCGAAGGGTCAAAGGGCACTCGTGGGGTCATAGGTTGGCATGTGCACTGTGCGCGATAGCATGATAGGGCACACCATGCATGATGCACAATAGGGGCATGTGTGCCCCACGGTCCATGTGCCAATTGCTTAACACAAGCGCCACAAGCCCAATAGTGGCAGAGTGTTGTACTGCATATAGCACAGTGTGTGTAGGATGCACCATCGACGTACACAATGTCAGTGTTGCATGCGCACTGCCAGGCCTACTGTGCACGTGATACAGTTGCGCCATAGCTTGTGCATGCGCAACAGCAATGTGCCATGTGCAACTTCGTGATATTCAGCCAGAATATGCAGATGGGCTGATCAGCATATCTACAGCACAACAGAGGCATTTGCATCTCATTTCAGTTGCTCATCCTCTCATTTGCATGTGATGCGCTATAAATGCACCACTGGACTGCACAGGCACCAGACCGGTATTGCATCCTTCAGAGGTAATCCACCAGGCTGTGGGCCTGTCAGGACAGTGGATTAGGAAGGCGTTGTGTGTTGCAGCCATCACTGACCACATGTTCTTACCCACAGGAATAAGCATGATGGATCATGAGGAGGTTGAGGAGCGTGGGCCTGCATGGAGGGGCAGGCCCAACTTCACGAGGGCAGAGAGCGATTAACTATTCAATGCCTATTTGGACCAGGAGCCTCTCCTGAGTGGCTCAACAGACACCCCACAGGCCCAGTCGACAGCATGGGAGGGTGTGGCCAGGGCTGTGAACTAGCAGGGCATCCATCAGAGGACAGCACAGGAATGCAAAAAGAAGGTAGGCACAAACAGGAGGAGGATCAAGGAAAAGGTGGCCACCATCCGGGCCACACGTGCTGCCATGAGCGGTGGACAGCCTGATATGCCACAGCTGACACACCCAGGGAGGTTGGTGGTGGCGTCCATGTGGTGCAGTGCCATCAGGTGTGCCGGTGGAGGATTCCAGACAGGGGCAGCCCATCACTACATGGTGGGTACAGCAGCACCTGGGAAAGGGGGGAAGGGGGCAGGGGGCAGGGGTGCAGGGGTGTGCACCAGCAGCACTAATGTGACTGTGTTCCTTTTCAGCTCTGGAGCACCTGCATGCTGCGGCAGGGGTGGGGGTGACCACCATGGGGTGGTCCTGGACCTGAAGGACCATCCATCCACCTCCACTGGTGTCCGGGGTCTGGACCACAGGCAGCCCAACACCACAGTCCAACCAGATGCCTGTGGCATGGTTGCAGATGAGGCTGTGGATGTGTTTCAGCAGGATGCCAGCCATGGCGTCCAGTATGCAGAGACACAGATCAGGGTGGGGTCTGGGACCAATGATGATGCTGTTACTGTTATCTTGGATAGTGGTGTTGCCAGTCAGGGGGAGGCATCCATACCACACACCCACCATGGTAGTGCAGATGGTGCCCTGGTGGTGGTTGTCCACCCCATGCCGCCATGCCCAGTGAGGCTGTGGGTGCCAACGGTGTGGTGCAGTCCGAAGGGGGTGGTGGTGGTACAGCTGCTCTGGTACTGTTCCATGCTCACTGGAGGGTCAGCAGTGGCAGCAGGATGTGGTCAAGGGGGGGGCCGGGTGCAGTGGCTGCTGCCGTTGCACTGCAGACTGATCAGCCCCAAGGGGGTCCCACTGGGCAGCCCCCACCAGTGAGGGAGCTGTGCTGTGAGGTCATGCAACACCCATGGGTTGGTGCAATGCCCATGCCCCCCAGGGCACTGATCTCTTGACGGAGCACACCCGTCTGCTACGGGCCTCAATGGAGCAACAGGTGCTGGTCGTGGCAGGGGTGCGTGCACTCCACACAGACCTGTGCCAGTCCACAGGGATGCATGATCGGGATTATGAGCAGCTCCTGGCTGAGACCACATGCATGTGGGAGGACATGACCGCAGCTCTGGATCGGCTTACCGCTGCGGTCATGGCCGGCATAGCACCTCTGGCCACCCTGGTGCATGGCCATCCACCATGGACCCCACAGAGTGTCTTCTCAACCTCTTGGTCATGGCATCATGTGACCCCCTCAGTGTCAATGCCGGGATCAGCTGTGGGCATCCCAGGCACGCCTGTAGCGGGCATGTTCAGAGCCTGCAGACCCTTGTGAGGGACGGGTTGCGTTCCCACAGTGACACACCTGGGGGAATGTCTGAGACACCCCCTATGGCTGTTGCACAGCCTGTGTCAGCTGGGCGGTCCCAGTGGGTCTGTCCACTTGTCCGCTGTGGTCATGCAACCGCAGCAGTCCTGATCCACATCCCTCTCCATCCACTGTCTGCCGCTGCCCTGTGTGCACATTGGTGTGGCATGTGTGTGTGCATTCCAGGGACATGTCATCTATGGTGCATGCCACACACCTACCTTGTGCACACCCACATGGCCACTGACAACTGTGGCATGTGCATGATGATGGCAGCACAACACCAGCCGCTACTGTGCACTGGTGTGCAGCATCTGACACATGTCCATTGGCAGCCTCTGGGTGTGCATGTGTGGGTGCCCATGTGCATGTGTGTGCAGGTGTGTGTGGGTGGGGTCTACAGTGCTGTACAGGGTGCTTCCACAGAGTCCAGTTCCATGTCCATCCACGCTACCCTCCAGCCGTGTCTGTCATGGGCTCCAGTCTTCCATGCCTGTGTACTGTGCCATGGTCCTTGGGACTTGCGTGTGGTCATGTACACCTACCTGCATGCACCATAGTGTTCCTCTTGCATTGTTAAATTGGAATTTTGAAACACAAAAGTCAGTGAAGGTTTTGTCTATATTTGGAATTAAACAGATTGAGGGGGAAAATACAGACACATTGGCATCCTTTGCTTGGACATTAATGACTGTGACATGGACAGCCAGTTCTGAGTGCTGTATGATTTTTTTGAAATATAAAATAAAAATGCGCATGGACAGTGTCCCATGAGAAAAGACTGAAACAGCATGTGAGATCAAACACACACTCACACAGGTTTTAGATACCAGGTGTTACATGGCAGGCCAGAAGCTAATTACAGACTTTTCTAAGTTAATTATAGCTGTAGTTGCTAGGAGGGAAATCCTAAAGTTTTATAACGCCTAGAGGAAGAAAAGCAGGTTGTGATGTATTGGTGCGAAATCATAAATGCTGATGTCTGCATGAGAGGGGAAACTGATCAATAGATCAAAGAGATGTCATTTGAAAGGGAAACATGAGTATGCTGAGGTTGCAGAATTTAATACTTGGAAAAGACATCCTTTTTTATATAGATATATATTTTTTATATATCCTGACAGGGAGGAGCTAGGTGACCTCCCGCAAAGAGGTGGGGTAAAATCCAGCTTTTTTATTTATTCTGTTTTACTTCACAGAGACACTTTTATCTATACTCTGACCAAGAAAACATCCTTGAGCACTTGTAAGCAGGTATTTAGAGAGAAAAGACAAATCTAAGTACTATAGGTAGGAACTGTACTGTTTAAACCTTGTTCTTTTAAAATATTTGTATGTCTTGTGATATAATAGTTCTGTATTTTATGTATTACATATTTTTGTCTATTTTAGTAAAACTCTTTTTAGAACTTACTTGGTCTGTCTTTGATTTTATTTCATTTGCAAGAAAAGTATATATGGTTATAGCAGACACTAGGCATAAGCTTGAATGGTGATATCAAACTGGAAAGTGAAGCGTTTTAAATCTGAGGTCTTTATTACAGTTTTTAAGGGTTCATCTTTGTATACCTGGTTAGGTGCCCATAGGCAAAGATATCTAGCCCCCAAAGACAGATATATCTGAACCTGTGCATTGGGTACACTAGCAAGAGGTTCACAGTTTGAGTCCCTCCAAGACTGGAGACCAAAGGTTGATCCAAACTCACAAAACAGGCAAAAGGGTTACCTCGTTCTGTTAAACTGTTCACAAGACTGTGCTCGGAGGCTTGCACTTTGGGAGTAGAGGGCCTGACCTGTTGAGTGGTTTTGTGACAGATTGGTTGGCAGTGGTGGCATAAATTTTGGTATTACAAGCTGTCATTGTTCTGTGTCAGCTTGAGACCATACACTCACTTGCAAAGAAAGGAAAAAAGGCAGAGTTTTATTTTAAAAAGGAAACAGAACTATATCACTTGGCGTACAGTCCAGTTCTTACCCGTTTTATTTTTTTTTCCTAAAGTGCAAGTCAGAGTAGCCATAGTCAGGGAAGAAGATGGCTTCTGACTACAGCAGGCACACTGTAAATTACCTAAAGCAGTTGTGCAGGGACAGAGGAGTCCTGTTCGAGGTGACAGTCAAAAAGCAGAACCTCATAGATGCCCTGATGGTAGTAGATACCCAGAGCAGCAAGTCATGGACTGTGACTGGAAAGGACCAAACATTGAGTGTGGCAGGGCTAGCTGCCAGTGCAGTGTCCAGATCCCATGAGGAGGGCAACCGGGCCACTGTCAGTGAAGGGCCACAGCAGCAGGGGAAGGTCACCAGTATCCTGAATCCAGAGGTACTTAGGCTGCAAATTGAGTTGTGCAGGATAGAGCTGGAGTTATAGGAGAAGAGAGAATGAGAGAAATGAGAGGTGGACTGTGAGGCAGAGCGAGAGCACTGAGAGGCGGACTGCGAGGCAGAGCAAGAACGCTGAGATGCAGACCATGAGGATCGTGAGCACCAGTGAGTTGCAGAGGAGAAGAGGGATTGGGAATGTCGAGACGCAGACTGTGAGGAGCAGGCGCGCCAGAGGCAACATGAACTGGAGAAGATACTACTCTGACCAGCGGCACCAGAGCAGATAAGTGGCTTGGGTTTAACTGGGACTACAGGACTAGGTTAAAAATTGAATTCCAAATTAATAGCTGAATTTAAAGAGGGGGAGGACATGGATGCCTTTTTGAATTCTTTTGAAAAAGTTTGTATCCAGGCTAAAATTCCTAGAGAGTTCTGGAGCTTCCAGCTATCCCCGCTACTTACCAGGAAAGCTCGGAAAGCATTGGGTCGAATGGACAATGAGGAGAGCAATGATTACAGCAAGCTAAAAGCTGCACTGTTAAAAAAGTTTTAATTAACTGCTGAATCATACAGAGCTAAATTCCATAAGATCAGGAGAAGCCCTGATATGAGCTATGAGGAGCTAGCCATGAAACAACGTCAGTTTTTAAAATGTTGGTGGGAAGGAATTGAGAAAAACTCTGTTGATAAAATTGAAAATGTGATTTTATTAGAACAGTTTTATTGGGCATGCCCAGCAGAACTAAAAACCTGGCTGGAGGTCAGAGATTCCAAAACAATGCAAGAGGCTGCAGAACTCTCGGATCGCTATGCCAAGAGCAGACCTGCTCTGAGAGTGAATGGGGTGGGCGTGGCAGCACAGAAAGGGAAAAGTGTGCCTTCAGGCCAGCTAAAACCCTCACTGCCTCCACTGAAACCAGTTAACCCCAGGTTTCAGAGAAAAGATTTCTCTGAGAGAAGAACTGAATGTTGGTTATGTAAGGAAACGGCATATTGCCAGACAGTGACCCAAAAAGGTGAGCCATACTACACAACCGGGTGCTAGAAAAGAAGTGGGTTGTTTGTGTGTCCCTGGAAGCATGCCAGTGAACATGGGGGAACACATGCACCCAGTCATGGTGAATGGTGTACAAACACAGGGGTTAAGGGACACAGGGGCATCCCTGACATTGGTGAAAGGGGATCTAGTACAGCCTGGTCAGCTTATACCCAATAAATACATCACTGTACAGGACTTTGCGGGTGGGGAGAAAACATTGCCCCTCGCTAGTGTTCTCCTAGACTGGGGTGAAACAGGGGGAGCTGTGCAACAGATGGCTGTAGCCAAAACATTAGCAGTGGATGTGATCCTGGGTAACAATCTCCAGCAGGGGATGGTATGTGCAGTTAACCATAGCCAAGTGGCAAGGGACAATTCTAGTTCCATGAACCTCACAGAAGCCATTGTGGAAACCACTGAGAGGCTGGTTCCCCAGCCTGTGTCTCCTGATATGGAGATTAATGAAGAGGGGGTAGAAATTTCCCCAGTGGCAAGTAACCACACAGCTACAGAGGGTTACTCTTATGAGGGAGGGGTGACCCCTAGTCAGATGGTTGGGATTGACAGTGATACTGAGTGCCCTGACGCTAGTGCTAGGGACCCCAGTTTAGCGACTGAAGGGGACCTGTCCCATGTCTTGGGACTGTGTGAGGGGGTTTGCAGCTGCTCAGAGGAGTGATCCTAGTTTAGAGAAGCTGAGGGCTTGGGCAGACTTGGACAGCACACAGGGAGGTGACGGCAGACATAAGGTTTATTGGGATAATGGACTTATGTATACTCAGGCAGTACAGACAGAGGGAGGGATGCTAGGCAGGCAGCTTGTCATTCCCCAGGGGTATCGTGAGCAGTTGCTCAAGATTGCACAAGATATTCCCTTGTCTGGTCATCTGGGAATTGCACACACAATGCAGCAGTTGGCCCAGAATTTCTAGTGGCCTAATTTCACCCAGAGGGTTACCTTGTTCTGTTAAACTGTTCACAAGACTGCGCTCGGAGGTTGGCACTTTGGGAGTAGAGAGCCTGACCTGCTGAGTGGGTTTGTGACAGTGACCACTGTACTCCAAACTGAAATTGGCCCAGATGATTTGGAATCTGTTATAAGGGCACATTGTGGGGATAATGATACACAAATTGATATCACTGTACAGTCCACTGAATTACATGAATATCCACTTTTGCACACTGAGGAGCTGGATAGGACCAACATTTATTTTTTTCTGTCCTTTTCAGATTCTAAATATTGCACTTCTGTTGATTAGAAATGACTTTAATAGCTCATGACTATCATGCATGTCCAATTCAACCTTGTCCATATGCTCAGATTCCTCAGCTGAAATAATGCATGCCAATTTGTTTTCATGGAATATCACTGGATTCAGTAGCAAGACGGCAGATACCAATTGGGTTAATTTTGCACAAATATTTGATATATTACTAGTTCAGGAGATGGGTAATCGAACAGTTATCTATCAATGGTTATGAAGCACACTGTATTTGTGCTCCAAAGGATAATCACTACGGTAGACCAAAAGGTGGTTTAGCAACCCTTGTTAGAATAGGAAGTGGCATTCGAGTACATGATTTTATTGCACCAACAAAGGAGTTCGCATTGGGTATAACACAGTGGGAAAATGGTCTTTTCCTTATTGCTAATGTTTACGTTCTTCCACATTATCACTTAACTCTGTCACATGATGTTTGGGCTAAATTGACTGATGAAGTTGATACGTTGCTACTCAAGTACCAGGCAGATACAGTTTTAATTGCTGGAGATTTGATCTCCAGTATTTTGATAATTTAGCAATATTATTATCTTATACGTATCTGGGGATCTCTCTGTTAGAAATTCCTCAGACAAAGTAGTTAATGAAGCAGGTAAACAGCTTATCAAGTTTATTACTGATAACAACCTTTTGGTTCTTAATGGCAGAGTGGAGGGAGACACGGAGGGCCCCTATACCTTCTTCTTTGTCTCTGGTCAGAGTATTATCAATTATACATTAATTTCCCCAGAAAGTCATGAGTATTTTAAAAATCTCAGTACATATATGAGGCCTGAAAGTCATGCAGCGCTTGTATTAACCCTCAGTCCAGAATTCCTGTACGTTCTATTTCTGTCAGCAGCCTAAGGGTTAACAGTGAAAATTCCACTGAAGGAACAATCCCCCAATGATAGCATTAACCATTTCAGACCATTGGTTTCTATAGGACGATTTAAACTAGCTCTTACTTTAAAAAAAAAAGGAAAAAGTTGGCAAGGTCATTTATTCACCTCCTATGATTCATCTATTTCAGTTGCTAAGGGTCCAACTTCTGATAAGTATCTAAATGAAAAACTGGAACCTTGTTTACAGTGTATCAGTAAAAAGATTCATACTAACACTGGAAAAAAAATCTCTCCTCTACATGGTTTGCTAAGTAATGCAATTTGAAAAAAATGCAAACTAGGAAGGTTAGTGAGGTTTGTTAAAAAAAAAAAAATCCAAGCTTAATTTTGCATCATTTAACTTAGCAAGAAAATTCTGTAAAACGTTTTTGTCACAAAAAAAAATTGGAATTTATGCAAAGACAATGGCAGCAGATGTACCAAATAATAAAAGCCAAAGACTCAAAGTCATTTTGGCCTATGGTTTCTAAAGGGGTTAATATGTACTCCCCCTTTCTTACTATCTATATCCCAAAGGATGGTTGGGGTAATGTTCTTTAAAAAAACTGTTTACTATGGATGTCCCTTCATCAACTTGCAGTATCCCAGACTGTAGCACACTCGGCTCTGAGGCCGGGAGATCAGAGGGCTGAGGGTTCAGTTCCCACATCTGGCACATGGGTTAATATCCCAATACTGAAACTGTAGTGCAGCATGAGAGGGGTGCTGCACTTCTGAGTTGCCGTCTTTCGGATGAGATGTTAAACCGAGGTCCCATCTTCCTGGATTAGTGGTAGTTCAGGTGGATGTTAAAGATCCCATGGCACTTATCAAAAAAAGTAGGGGAATTTCCCTGGTGTCCTGGCCAAATTTCCCCTCATTCACTAAAAATACCACCAACAGCTAAATCTGGTTCAAAGTCAGTTGGCATTCATCTGTATCCCTCTCCCCCGGGTCATGCCTGAACATAGGCAGGATTTGTCTAGTGCACTTACCCAGTCAACAAAAACTAAATAAATAATAATAAAAAAAAAAATGTTTACCAGTACTTATCAGACCCTCAATTTTACATATGGTGATATCGAACAGGCAATATTACTACTGACCAATAATAAAGCCTCAGGACCGGATACCATACCCGGAGAAATTTACAAAGATCATATGACCTATTGGGTGTTTTTCTTAACAAATTTTTTTCAATGCCTGCCTAGCAGAAAAATTTATTCTGCAGTTCTGGACCAAAAATATAATTGTGCCGCTTCATAAAAAAGGATCATGTTATACTCCATCAAATTATCGGCTCTTGTGAATGACACAGGTCATTCACAAAGTTGTGAATGACAACTTACAGCATATACTGTAAGCTCATTGGTTGACAGGGTCTACCAATGGGCTTACAGGAGTACTGTATGCTGTCATTCACTGACAGCTCAGATGGTG
Source organism: Neoceratodus forsteri (assembly GCA_016271365.2). Classification (NCBI taxonomy): domain Eukaryota; kingdom Metazoa; phylum Chordata; order Ceratodontiformes; family Ceratodontidae; genus Neoceratodus; species Neoceratodus forsteri. Next base: position 49,985,992 of record JADMNL010000027.1, read on the forward strand.
GGCAGCCATGGCAATTTGCAGGTGGATTGAGCTGCTTACTGACTTTCTTCCCATGCCGGGATGGGGGAGCAGGGTGGGGTGGGGGTGCCTGAGTAGAGGGATAGGGGGTCCACTGGACCACCAGGGATACTTTGGACTTTATTATGACAATGCGACTGGGTCAGGGCAGGGAGGTGGGTACCACTAGACTACCAGGGATACTTGAGGGAGTATTTCATTATGTTCAGTGATACAGGCAGAGTTGAGGGGACCACTAGACTACCAGGGATAATTGAGGGGGTATTTCATGATGTTCAGTGATACGGGCTGGGAAGGAGGGACCACTAGACTACCAGGGATACTTGAAAGAGTATTTCATGATGTTTGGGGATGCAGGCAGGATGGAGGGACCACTAGACTACCAGGGATACATGAGGGGTTATTTTATGATGTTTGGGGATACTGGCTGGGATGGGGGCCACCAGACTACCAGGGATAATTGAAGGAGTATTTTGTGATGTTCAGAGATATGGACAGGGAGGAGGGGACCACTAGACTACCAGGGGTTAGTGCTTTTCAGGTTATTGCTTTCAGCCCTTGCAAGGTGCCTGGCTCATTCTGCCTGGAGCATCCCTGCAAGGGTCATGCAAAGAGAGCCATAATGACATGCAAATGGACCCATTATGCCTTGCATGCCTAATGGCCCATTTGCATGTGTTGGACTGTGAATACCAAACTTGGACACAGCACATCTGGAGATGCACCTGACCATCACTTTCCCAGCCTGACCAGGGGATGCGGCGGTGCATCAAGTGTTGGGCGCATCATTGGTATTTATGGAGGAGCTGCTCTGGGAGCATCTTATGGTATATCTTCTGTGAATACCAATGTTTAGGCACAGTGTATCTCATTTGCACCTGTGCAACTGAGATACGCCAAGCGCATCTTGTTTGTGAATCTGTGAATCCTACCCTTGGGGCCCGATTCTAAAAGGGGTTATGCATGTTGCAAGGTGACTTGCGCCAAACCCTATGGTGCAAATAGCACCTTGCAACATGTGTTACACCCAGCACAATTCCAAGAGGTGGCCTGTGACATGGCACAGGCCGCCTGCACCGACTGTGGGTTATGCCACCCACTATGCCCGCAAGCCTCTGAGACATGGCACAAGGGGGATTCCAGCAATGATTATGCTGGTATTCCAAGAAGGTGGCTGGCAGAATCACAAATCACAATTCCAAGTGGGACCTGGTAGAGCATTGCATAAGTACAGTTTGACCAGATACTAGCTGGTCTAGCCATACCTACAGTACATACACCAGGAATGCACCACTGAGCCTGCTGCCCCTCCAGCTACTCCCCCCATGGTCCCCCATAGGTGCCCACCACACATCCCATGGCAGGGCTGCCCACTGTGGGCCACTGGAACCCCCTTTCCCCAACCCTGTGCAGTGCCCCCACAGGGCAGTTCCCATCCCCTCACATGCCAGGCACCCCAGGGTGGTCCTGTGGCCCCCTAGCCCCTCCCAAGCCTTGTGGGGCAGTACCATGGTGTTGGGATGTGGGACTATGAGGGGGGCCATGCCTTGCACTGCTTGTGCTCTGCAGCCTGTGGCTTGTAGCATCCATGTCAGGTGCGCCCTTCCTGTGGTGCAGCCCTGCAGCTGCTGCAAGTTGCAAGGAGTAAGTGGCGGGGAACCTGCTTATTCTGGAATAGGGCATAGGGCCCCCAGCATAGTGGCAAATGTTGCAAGTCACATACGTCTGTGAGTTGCGACATTTGTCTTGGAATCGGGCCCCAAGTCTCTAAGTTGGTAGTCTGGCTCTAATTGGTTGTTTATTTTGTTTCCTATATTCTTTTCCTGTTCCACTGGGATAGAAAGTATCCAATCCTCTATTGTTTCTCTCCACTTTATCTTTTTCCTGGTGAAAAGAACTGAGGTGCATGAGGGAGCCAACCATGGTTATTGGCTAGCATGTGTGGCACCATATCAGGTGCATGGATGATGTCAGTAGCCGATGTCGGCTCCCTCCCTGTAGAAAAAAAAGCTCACGTGGGGTCCTAATGCCTCAATGGTGGAGATATTCTGGAAGATCAACAGTTATAGTAAGTACATAATTCACATTTCTACCTTCTGTCAGCCTAGTCCATTTCCCTTAACATGGGTTTCTCTTATTTTGTACAAAGTGAAACATTTTCATATTAAATTCAAGTTCTTAATACAAACATCTTTAACATGATCTATAATATGTCTATATGCACACTTCCGGCATCTGTAATGGTTTTAAGTACCTTCTTAAGTTCTTTGTGTAGCAGAACTGCTTAGCTTCATCTCACAGTTCTATCACACAAAGAACTTGAGAAGGAATTAGTATGTTAGGACATCCCTCGGAGCCACTCATTGTAAAATAAGTAAGCAATAACACATCACGAGGGTGTGCATTAAAGCATTTTAATGTAATCCCAGTGGCCCAGTGTTCAAAGACCATGACATGACCCAGGAACGAAGTCCTCATGTGCAAATCCCTGGTGTGGGGAAAAATTCCCACATCTGCGGCATTGCTATTTTCATCATTTTATGTGTCTGAGCAACTTTATCCCTTTTTTCCCACAGGTGCAGAAAAAATGCCATGCATGGTAATGCCAGGTGTAGCATTTTTCTGCAGCTGTGCAAGAATGCATGCAAGCTGTCATAAATTGTGGAAAAGGTATCACAAAGTCAACCTTTTTGAAAATTGAGCACATGTGGAAAAAATTGCGGTTGCACGGGGAACCCCAACCGTGTGTAACTTTATTTCCACAGATATGCAGTTTTCTCACTTTTGAAAATCTGGCTTCGGGTATTCTAGCCATGAGGCCAAGCCATTTACCTTAGACCCCTTCAAAATGCATTGAAATTCTTTAATGCACACTAATGTTAGAAATACCACTTTCTCTCAGTGTAGTTTAACCCCTGCAAGGTATACATATTTTTAAATCAAGGATGGAAATGAGAAAGGAAAAGTGTGGCCTACTGGGATTCCTAGTTGCATAATTGTGCAACACTAGAGAAAGGAGTGTGTGTGGCTGTAAGGAAATTCCTCAGATACTTTGACCAGTGAGCCTGTAGCTTAATGGTTAGAGCACTGGAACGGCACACCAGAGATCTGAGGTTCAAATCCCAGTAGGCCACACTTTTCCTTTCTCATTTCCATCCTTGATTTAATGCACACTAGGCATTGTGTTATTGTGCTTCTAAAATGGCTTGCGGCATAAAAATATTTTTGCTAACTATAAAACAGGATCAACACTCTGGATGTAAATGAATGCATTTTAGAAAATGGGTTGTGAAAATCTTGCTTTCTAACTGGCCAAAGGCATTTCTATGCCATACTTTTATGCACTAACACTGACCAGCATATAAAACATCCCAGGACAACATTCGAATCATATTAATGTGCTACATTCCAGTGTGGAAGTTTTAAAAATTGTGTTTTTTTTTTCTTGCTTAATCAATTATTTGTTCCATTACTGATCCCTCCATGCACAGAAACACACAAATAAATATTAAATCTGACAGCAACTATGATTGCATTTTTGACCATTCCTCTTTCTTCAACTCTTCTGCTTAAAGAGCAGGTTCTGAGTCAAAGCATCCCCCCCCCCCCCAACATATAGTATAACTCACCATCTGGTTTAGAGATTCCACCAACATGCTTAATTTGTTGCATACTATATTTTAAGTAAAATCACTCAGTAAACTGGCCCCATTGTAGTCCATGGAGCGCACCCCTGTGCTGTTCTAGCACTGACATCACAAAACGTGAACACGTGGGGGCACAGCTCCAGGTTGGGGAATGTTTTTGTTTTAGATACCAGTTCCACAGAGCTGTTCTATGAGTGATTTTACTTAAAATATAGCATGCAACAAATTAATCATTTTGGTGGAATCTCTAAACTAGAAGATGAGTTACACTATATGTTGGAGGAGGAGAAATATTTTGACTTGAAACCTGCTCTTTAAGGTTATGATCGTTGCTTCAGTCTTTGCTTCTGTTTTACTCACCTGATTGTTCAGTCACCCACTTACTCACAACTCTTTTCTGACCACCTGCTCCCACCACCATCACTCACCTGTTTTGAGCTTCTTCAGTTCCCTCATGTGACAAACTACAAAATTACAAACGACATACCAGCGGAAGATCTATCATAGAAAAAAAAAAGAAATTTAAAAACATTCTAAAATATCTGTGTCTATTTCTTGGGGAGGGGGCATCAAAACTTATTTTCTAAGCAAAATGATCCACTCCAGGGAGGTGGTCTTATCTATACCCACCCTTCCAGGGACAATAAGGCCCTATTCTTGTGGCATCTGGCCTCACTACACCCCTGGTTGGTCGGGTGTAGCCCAACATTGCTCACCCTGTCATGTATAATTGCTTACTTACTGCACGGTCATATGACATGCTTAAGCCAGTCTTGTTTGTGGATTTACCAATGCCATTGTATAAATAAGCAGTATCACATGATAGAGCACATGGTTATTGGGTAACTACCACACGCTTCCCCTGGGCTGGAGGCATGAGGTGCTAGCAGAGTGCTCTTCAGGGGGGGGATACCATACTTCCCCAATAACCACATGACCTGAAGTATGCTATTGCACTTATAAAATGTCCCTAAAAATAACATGACTAGGAACAGCAAAGTCAGAGTTAAAATGTTATTTTTTTTCCTGTCCCAGAAGTTAACATGAAGTACAGAGAAAGCATTCCCTTCTGCACAGATTCATTAAAGAATCCCAGTAACATTCAAATGAACTTCTTTTTCCAAACTTATCACAGTTAATGAGAATTACAAAGCAGTGCAGTGATATTTTTATGCAGTTAGGCCACCTTAGAAAATAAGTTCCAAGACTTGCAAGGCACTTTTCAGACCTGTGTGGTTATTGGTCAATAAATGCACAGGTCTAGACAGCTACTGACCAATAAGATCACTGAAATTGTCTTGCCCATTTTATGAGTGGTTTTACACATGGTGGTTGAGTAAGAGAACAGCAAAGCTGAGCTGTGCTAAGTGAGACCATTCTTATACTACGAAGAGTGTCTCTGTGGAACATCTTCATACATTATAGGTCAAGGGAGTGCTGCCTTTTATTTTTTTTTAATAAAAACAATCTAAAAATGGATGCTGTTAATGTGCTCAATTCCAGGACAGCCATGCGTGACACACTCTTTGGAGAATACCAGTGTCTCACGCTCACAGGTAAACAGAGCACTGTGATTACTGTAGTTAGTAGCACTCTCTTAACATTTAATAAACATAAGAGATGCCAGTACTGTATATATAAACACATATGAGTGCCCAAAATATTTAAAAATAAGCAATCATAACTGGCTAGATATGATGCCATACTCGAAAAGGTAGAGGTAGACATGAATGAGTAAAAAATTTCCTGTTGAAGCAGAACAGCCCAGCACAGGTATAGTTGCTTAAGTTAATAACACAAACACAGTATGCAGCAGTGTTTACTCTTTAGATCATGGCTGGGCAACCTAAGATAATCAGAGGGCCACGGGTGCGACCCTCAAACACCCACAAGGGCCGCAAGATCACCTTTATGGCAGTCACAAGCCAAAATTATACATCTGAATTAAAAACAAGCTACTGTATATATATTGCAACATAAAGAATGTAATAATGGACTTGAACACTTCAGTACAAAATAAACAGCAAAAGCAGATGGTTGAGAGGGTCACAGGTTAACCACTGGAGGGGCCACATGCTGCCTTTGCAGCAGGTTGCCCACCACTGCTTTGGATGGTTTGATTGATTGGAATTGAGTTGCATGTTCAGTATATGAAGATAATATCATTTAGGTTTAAATCCTCTTAAAGGGAAAGTACCCTCAACCTATTTTCTGTGTTGGCATGTGTAGTATGTAGGCATGAACAATGATTCCATCTCTTGCATCCCTCTAATTTCATCCTTATTTAAATATAAATGAGTATACTTCATTATGTTTTGATAAAAACAACAAAGGTCAGTGCACACCCTCACCCCCCCGCCCCAAGAAAGGGGTAAATGTAATAAGCTTTTTCAGCCTTGATTGGCTACTTACTAATTTGATTTCAAAAGGAGTGGGGGTCTCTTTGTATCCACCTCAGGGCCCTGTTGTGAAGTCACCCAGCTACCATCTTTGAGGTGGACCACCCATCAGCTGGGTCCCTACTCCAAACTGCATCTGCTTCAAGTAGCTTCCTTTTATATAGGGTGCATCAGCCTGAAATGGGCTTAATTAAGGTGTGGTCCCCAGCCAATGTGCAAGTAACTGGCGGGGAGCTAGCTAACAAGAGAACCGTACTTCTGCTTTTACTGACCTGAACCAATGTTAACTGCTCACTATTGCTCATACACAAACTATAAATAGGATTCTGAATGAGAGGTGCTACTGCATATGGTATGACCTTGGTGGACCAGTCAGCCTGACCTCAGTGGCAGATCAGGATTTTCAATCCCGTGCACCAAGTTAGACCAACTTTTTCTGGTCTAGCTTGAGGCAATCTCGGGTACCCTTTGTATGAACCCTGTGCCATGTATTTGGCACGAGCTACTGTAAATCAGGTAAAGTGTCATAACTGCACCTGTCCTACAAAAATGGGGTGCAGTTGCAGCAAAGGTGTTTGGAATAGCTGTGCCCCCCTCCCCCCCCAAAAAAGGGTTTGTTGCAGGGCATGATACAAGCCCTGCATAACCATTTGAAAATCAGGCTCAGTGACACCAAGCATTACAACTACTTGTGACTGAGCACATTGTGACAGCAAATTCCAAAACTCTTTAGTCATGATGGGCTCTAACACTGTGTACCACTATAACATGTGAAAGCTGAATAAAAGAAAAATCATCACAATATATGATATTACATATGCAGTGTTCTCCGGTCCAGAATTATATAGCAGGAGATTTACTTATTTAGGATTCAGTGAGGAAATGCGGGCTGTAATTGGAGCTTGTTCCAGAAGTACTGCCACTAATCTGTAATTTTTGCATGCTACGTTCATAAATAATGTGTGGTTTTAAAGAGACAACATGAGACTTGCCGCATGAGCTCTGAATACCAGTCTCCTCATTTGCATTGTACTAAGAACATCAGATCATCTTTTTTATCTGTGCATCACAGATGTACACTTTCTTTTGCCACTTGTCATATTTTCCTGGCAGAAGACACATCAGGTGCTGCAAACATAATTACCTCCTGATGGTGCTCCATTATTTATTCTTTTTGCATAATTAAACACTATATATCTGTGTTATGAGGGAGAAAATTAAAAACACCACATTTGATAAATACTGTCATCACTTCCATGATCCTAAAATTCACATGATGCATTTGGCATATGAAGATATTCTGAAATGCCAAACAACCTGTTTTTGTACTGTGGTTACTTTTTGGTATGATGTGACTCTACTGTGTACGTTAGTACCACCACTGAGACCACTTTTATAGTTGTAAGAGTGATCTCATGTGCTTTCTCAGGGATGAGCACCGTGAACTGAAGGTGAGTGCCTCTGATACCCTAAAGATGTAAGTGAGACCACTTGTACTACCATAAGAGTTATTTCAGCAGTGGTAATAATATCTTAAAATTAAAAAAAATTCCCTGAACATGTCCATTTCTAGTGCAACTATTGGTGAAACACTGTTCAAGAATAAGAGTAGGGAAGGGGGAAAATTGTTTAACCAGAAAAGGCATACTAAGCCGAGGCTTGTTTCCAGGTACAACCCGAAAGCACAAGGAAGTTAAGTTACTTGCTCAGGGCCATACAGTATGCAGGTGGGGGCTGTGGGATTCAAACCCAGGTCTCTAGGTTTGCAGCTTAGTGTCCTAAATCACAGTGCTATACTGCCTCCTTGTCTCACTTGCAGAGGATAAGAGAATTCCAATTGGCCAGGAGTGCTCCCTCAATCTACAATAGCGTTGATTACGGATAATCAGAATTTATTCTGTAAAAGAAGAAGCTCCTAGAGTATTGCTGTTTCTGAAATACAGAACCAAACAGAGCCTTCTCATTGAAACTGTCTAAGTCATTAGCATATAATTAGTATGCAATTAATATACAAACATATGTAAACTACTAGAGTTGAAAAGAGGATCGAACAGGCAAGAAGGTGGGGTGGAGCAACAATGGGGAAACATCAAAACCGCCATCACAGAGGCAACAAGCCTTTGTGTGAAGCAAATAAACAAATCAAAAGGAAAGGAAAAAACACTATGGTTCTCAGAAGAAGTGGCGGGGAAGGTAAGGGAGAAAGAGATAGCATTCAGGAAGTATAGTATAAGGAAACACAGAAGGAGCAGGACAGAGAATGTGTGAGTTAAAACAGAAGGAAGCAGGTAAGGCAGTCAGAATAGCAAAGGCCCAAACCGAGGAAAAGATAACCAACTCAGTTAAGAAGGGGGATAAAACCTTTTATAGGTACATTAGGGAGCAAAGAAAGACTAAGGCAGGGACACTGAGGCTGAACAAAGAGGAAGGTGGTTGGGCAGAGAGCGACAGTGAAAAAGCAGTGATATTGAACAAATACTTCTGCTCAGTATTCACAATGGAAAAGCAGGGGGAAATCAGGTAAGGCAGTCAGAATAGCAAAGGCCCAAACCGAGGAAAAGATAACCAACTCAGTTAAGAAGGGGGATAAAACCTTTTATAGGTACATTAGGGAGCAAAGAAAAGATGAAAAGGGACTTGGCAAGGTTGGAGGAATGGTCTGATGTATGGCAGCTAGGATTCAATGCAAAAAAGTGCAAAATAATGCACCTGGGAAACAAGAGCCCAGGGGAAGAATACACAATGGGTGGGGAGATAGTAACAACAACAAAACAGGAAAGGGACCTGGGGTAATCATATCAGATGACCTTAAGGTTAACAAGCAATGTGAGAAGGCAGTAGGGAGGGCGGGGGTATGCTGGGCTGTATAGGGAGAGGCATCAGCAGCAGAAAACAGGAAGTTGTTATCCCTCTGTACAGACAGTTGGTGAGACCCCATCTGGAATACTGTGTCCAGTTCTGGAGACCCCATCTCCACAAGGACATAGACAGGATAGAGGCAGTCCAGAGGAGGGCAACTAAAATGGTGCAGGGTCTGCAAGAGAAGCCGTATGAGGAGAGACTAAAGAGCTTAATATGTATACCCTTGAGGGAAAGAGGGAGGGGGACATGATAGAAACTCAAGTACCTCAAGGGAATCAACAAAGTCCAAGAGGTAGCATCTTTCAGAAAAAGAGACTTGCAAGAACAAGGGACACAATTTAAAGATAGAAGAAGAAGGGCGGTTCAGGGCAATGTGAGGAAGTATTATTTCTCAGAGAGGGAGTAGTGGATGCATGGAACAGCCTTCCTGAGGAAGTTGTGGAGTCTAAAACTGTGGGAGAATTCAAGAATGCATGGGACAGACATAAGGCAATTCTTGTGGGGGGCAGGAAGATATAGGCTGTTGGTTAAATAGGATCTGCGGCCTATCCTGTAGGTAGGGAAATGGGCAGACTAGATGGGCCTAGCGGTCCTTATCTGCCGTCAAAGTCTATGTAAATAACTAATCCGGTCAATAGAAGCACTCTGGATGGGGGGTTGATATTAGTCCTTTCACAGAAGAAAGAGTTCTGAAAGAACTCTTAAAACTGAAGGTGGATAAAGCAATGGGGCCTGATGGGATTCACCCCAGAATTCTAAAAGAACTAAGGGAAGAACTAGTAACACCACTGACTACCCTTTTTAAAAAATCAAGGGAGGATGGTGTGGTACCTGAGGACTGGAGGATGGCAGATGTGATTCCCCTTCACAAAAGTGGGAGCCAGACAGAGGCAGGAAACTACAGACCTGTCAGTTTGACCTCAGTGGTAGGGAAAATTATGGAATCACTTCTGAAGGAAAGAATTATTGATTACCTAGAGGCCAGTGGGGCACAGGACCCAAGGCAGCATGGATTCACAGCGGGAAGGTCATGTCAGACAAATCTAATTGATTTCTTTGACTGGGTGACCAAAGCAGTAGACCAGGGAGGGGCTGTGGACATGGCCTACCTAGACTTTAGCAAGGCATTTGACACAGTCCTGCACAAAAGAATAATAAACAAATTAGCCAGCCTGGGAGTGGGTCCCAGGGTAGTAGCCTGGGTAAAACACTGGTTGGACAACAGGACACAGCGGGTAATAGTAAATGGAGTCCTCAGTGAAGAAAGGGGGGTTACTAGTGGGGTACTGCAGGATTCAGTACTGGGGCCAGTCCTTTTTAATGTCTTTATAAGTGACATTGCAGAGGGACTGGAAGGGAAAGTATGTTTCTTTGCAAATGACACAAAGATCTGCAACAGGGTTGATACACAAGGTGGGGTGGAAAGGATGAGAAGGGACTACTTAGCAAGGTTAGAGGAATGGTCAAATGTATGGCAGCTTAGATTCAATGCTAAGAAGTGCAAGGTAATGCACCTGGGAAACAAAAACCCAAGGGAAGAGTACACAATGGGGGGTGAGATACTAACAACAACAAAAATGGAAAGGGACCTGGGGGTAGTCATATCAGATGACCTAAAGGTGGGCAAGCAATGTGAGAGGGCAGCAAGGAGGGCTGGGGGGATACTGGGATGCATAGGGAGAGGCATCACCTGTAGAAAACAGGAAGTTGTTGGCCCTCTGTACAGACCACATCTGGAGTACTGTGTACAGTTCTGGAGACCCCATCTCTGCAAAGACATAGACAGGGTGGAGGCTGTCCAGAGGAGGGCAACCAAAATGATGCAGGGTTTGCATCAGAAGACATATGAAGAAAGACTAAAGGAACTAAAGATGTATAGTCTCGAGAAAGCAGGAGAGGAGGACATGATAGAAACTTTCAAATACCTCAAAGGAATCAACAAAGTCCAAGAGGTAGCATCTTTCAGAAAAGAGATGTGCAAAACAAGGGGCACAATTTGAAGATAGAGGGATGGCTCAGAGGTAATGTGAGAGTATTTCTTCACAGAGGATTGTGGATACATGGAACAGCCTTCCTGGGGAGTCGTAGAGTCAAAAACAGTGGGGGGATTCAAGAATGCATGGGGCAGACATAAGGCAATTCTAGTGGGGGGTAGGAGGAAGTAGGCTGTTGGTTAATCAGGAACTGCAGCTTATCCGTTAAGTAGGGAAATGGGCAGACTAGGTGGGCCAAGTGGTCCTTATCTGCCGTCAAATTCTATGTTTCTATGAACTCAAGAACATTTAGACCGTGTTGGGCTCAGAGCAGAAATGAAGGTAGTTGGCTTGTTTCTTGTTGTTTAAACTGGTCCTTGTAAACCACCCCCATGTCACACCTGGAAATGAGCTGTTATAAATCAATGTGCCTTTCCTGATCAGAGATTACAAAACAATTGCAAATTTGCATGAGCACATCAGTCCCACCACCACAAACCATCACATGCAATACATACGATCTGATAGCAGATAAGGACTGCTTAGCTCACCCAGTCTGCCCATTTTTCTCTACCTACATTATTTCCACCGATCATACTTGATCTATAGCTTTTTCTCCACCCCCTCCTTCCTTTCCACTATGATTCCATTCTGGCTATCCCATTCATTCTTGAATCTCACCACTGTTTTGGCCCACCACATCCACAGGAAGGGTATTCCAGGAATCCACCACTCTTTCTGTGAAGAAGTACTTCCTCACATCTCTCCTGAATCTACCCCTTTCCAGCTTCATAGCATGTCCCCTTGTTCTAGAATTTGTTTTCTGGAAAATACTTGCCTCCTGTAACTTATTTACCCCTGTGAGGCATTTAAAGGTCTCTATCATATCCACCCTCTCCGTCCTGTCTTCCAGGATGTACATGTTGCGGTCCTTTAGTCTCTCCTTGTAGAGCTTTTGATGCACTCCCTGGACCATTTTTGTTGCCTACCTCTGGACTGTCTCCACTCTGGCTATGTCCCTCCAGAGATGTGGGGCAGGATTCACAAAATGCCGAGAAATTCCCCTCAGCTGCAGGAAAACTTTGGCGCAAGTCGACTGCGACTTGCAGATCCACAGGTTACCCACAATAGCAGGTATTCACAAAGGTGGAGCCGGATTATGACTGGCTCCATGATCTATGGCTGCCTGCGGGTGGTGTTGTCAGGGCAACGGCTGCAGCTGCGGGAATGGACTACGGCTGCTGGAAGTAGCCGTAACTCCCTCCACAACTGCTGTGGCTGTGAATCGGAACCACCACAGCTGTGGGCGATTCTAGTCCGCAGCAGCAGTTACAGAGGGAAACTTTAATGTTTTCGCATTGTGGATCCTGCCCGTGGTCTCCAGAACAGGACACAGTACTCTAGGTGGAATCTTACCTTTGATCTATACAGAGGCAATACCACTTCCCTCTTTCTGCTGGTGATAGCCTTCTCTGTGCACCCCAGCATCCCACTCACCCTCCCAACTGCCTTGTTGCTCTGCCTGACCACCTTTAGGTCATCAGATATGATTACTCACAGGTGTCTTTTCTGCTTGGTAGTCGTCAATACCACTCCACCAGTTTTGTACTCCACCATGGGTTTCTCTACCCTAAGTGCATTATTTTGCACTTTTTCATATTAAAACCCATGTGTCATAGCCTTGACTACTACTCCAGTTTTCTCAGGTCCCTGCTCATCTTTTCCACCCTCCAGAGTGTTGTCATCAGCAAAGAGGCAGACCTCTCCTTCCAGCTCCTCTGCAATATCACTCACAAAGACATTAAAGAGGACTGGTCCCAGTACTGATCCCTTAGGCTTCCCGCTGGTCACCCTTCCTTCCTCAGACTGAACTTTGATTACCACCACCCTCTGTAACCCATCCCCTAACCAATTTCTAATCCAGTTTACTACCTTTGGATCCACTCCTAAGCTACCCAGCTTGCTTACTAATCTGCTTTGTGGAATGGTGTTGAAAGTCTTATTGAAATCTAGGTAGGCCATGTCTACTGCTCCACCCTGATCTAATTACTTTGTCACCGAAAGAAATCTATTAGATTTCTTTGACATGACCTCCTCCTCCTCCTGTGAACCCATGCTGCCCCAGGTCTTATAACCCACTGGATACAAGATATTCCACAATCCTTTTCTTCAGCAGTGATTCCATTAAGTTTCCCACCACCAATGTCAAGGCTGACTGCCCAATAAAAAATAACATGATGCAGTGCTCAGCATAGGAAGCATCCAAATAGGAATCCACCACCCTCCAGAAATGTCTCCCATCATCCTGGTAGCCAATACCGTCAAAGGTAAGGGCATCAGGGAGGGTAGTAGGAAGGTAAGCATTGCCATTGGCACTGCCTTGTGGTGTTTTCTTGGTCCTCCCCATGGAAGTGTGTGGAAAAGGTCCAGTGAGTACAGTGTCCATGGTACTGGTAATGCCCCCAACACCAATCCTGGGAGCTGTTTGCCCTTGAGCCAGGGCAGGCACTCCCTCCCCAGGCCCCCCTCAAAGTCACACAGGTGGCTGTTATGAGTTAGGGCTGTGACTTGCATGTGGGATGGACCTCATGAATGCCAATGTATACATCAGGGACACCACTGTCACCACCAGGGATGATGTGCCCAAGGTAGCAAGAACATGTGGACCATGCTGGGCTCAAAGCAGAACTAAACATGGTTGGTCAATCCCTTATTAAACCAGGTCCATGTTACCCACCCCCAGGTCTGTCTGATCCTAGCACAGTGCACCATATTTTCCTAGGTGTTCTAGCTGGTGCAACACTTACTGTGATTTGTATCAGCTTGCATGAAGAACATGACACACAGGTTGTTAGCTTGACTCAAGTGTGGTATATTAGCCACAAATCATGGCAACTGTGTTGAAAAATTAGACCGCCTCATGGGGGTTTACCTTTCTGACACCATTGCACAAAATGCATTGGAAAGGTGCCACAAGTTGGTGGCAGACTTTAAAAATACTGGTTAATGTGTGTAATAAGAAACTGCAGAAGTATCTAACTATGCAGTAAGGCACACCAGGGTGTGTACTTATTGAGGAATTAGTGCATGGATTGAGAGTGTTGTAGTTAGGCATGAGGCACTGATGCCAAGTGCCTTTAAACACCTGAGAGCAAAGTGCAGTTATTTCCCCATAATTACACATCCCTGAAGTGTCTTACCACACTTATAACAGGGTGAGAAAAATGTATTTCTACCTATTATGCAAACAAATACGATACACTGGGTTAATGTAAGTAAAACATAAGGAATAAAGTATGGGCAAGCATACACAAAGAGCCTGTGTTTCCATCGAGGGGTCGAGATACCAGCATATGGACCTCGAGAACGAAGCTGGTCCATGCTGGTATCTCAACCCTGAGATGGAAACACAAGGTGAGTTATGTATGCTTGCCCATATTGTATTTGTTTTAGTGTATGGTTTTAAAAATAAAGTAAGAACTCTTTTCTGGGACCCATTGTAAGTCCCGTAAACTGCTGCTGCCACACCTCTGTGGTGAGATGAGGTGCTGAGGTGAGTGGTAGATTCGGTCGTGAATGAGCCTGGAAAAAAAATCACTGTTTAGTAAAATAGAGTCCCTGTTTGTAAATAGAATCTTAAAGAGTAGAACGCTATTCCAATTTGAAACCCAGCACTCTAAGTGTTATAATTTAGTGTTTGAAAATGGAAGCTGTGACTCTGGACATGCACAGTAGTGCTGACACTACTGAATCTGCCCAGAGTCAGGGCACTTTCAAACATTAAATTAGCACAGTTACCATAGTCAATTTCAAATTGGAATCACTTTGTATGTTTCAGGAGTCTGTTCAAAAATAGGCTCTATTTTACTAACGAGTGATTTGTTTTTTCAGGCTGCTCCTTGTCCGAGTGTACTGCTTGCCTTTAGCCCATGTTGAAATCATCTTGGTGAACCGATCGCTGAGTGTCACCGCCACCTTTGTTTGGATTTTTCTTTGAACAGGTCTATTTGGACTAATCATGTGGCACATAGCACAGGGCTCATGAATATTAACTGAGGGCTGATGAATATTTTTTTATTGGATTTTATTTAGTTTTTGTTTACCAGGTAGGTGCACTAGCCAGAAAGACTATTTTCAGGCACGACCCGGGAGAGTACAGAGACAAACTTCAAAGAACAATAATACATAGTGAAAAGTACAGGAACAAATACGATACATAGTACAAGTTACATATCAGCAGCAATGTGACAAAGAATTGAGGCAGTTAGGCCAGAAATAGGCATTTAAGCATTTAAGTTAATGTAAGACAAAATACAATCAGGACAAAATAGGAGACTGAGGTAGGAAGACCAATGTACAGCATTAATATTTGCATAAGACAAAACACATTAAGGTCAAATTATGCAACCAGGCAAACTGTGCAAGTAAGTAAGGAAACAAGGAGCTGTGGGAGCAACAGCGACAAGGCAAGGACAGCATAAAGGGAGGAGCTTGGGAGAAAAAGGTGGGGAAGGATGATTGGATAACTTGGAAGGCAGAGGAGGAAGTGGGGGAAAGGAAATGACAGAAATGAGGAAGTGAAAGTTGAGAGGGAGAGTTTCACTGACAGGTGGGCCCTAGGCTCCTAGATAATGACAAGTGGAGGGCAGGATTAGACAGTAAGGACTAGGGTGGTTTGAAACAGGGGCATGTGTAGGAGGAGAGGAGACAATTTCGAAGTTCTTTCTTAAAGGAGTAGTGAGATACAGATTGGCGTAGGGTTACAGGAAGTGATTGATTATGGAATGTGCACAATAACTTTTAGAACGTGCAAAACAACTTTCAGAATGTGCACAAGATTTCAGCAGTCACTGATTTTCATATACAGTAAGCCCTAACTATACTCTATAGTATATTTATTGCAAGATTGATAAAGTAGTCAATTTCAATAGCAAGGGGATCCCAGAACTTTACATAGTGACTGGCAGTTTGACTGGCACTTTAGGGACTGAAGAGTGTAGTGATTTGATGTGGGACACAGGCTCTTAGTCTGAATGAAGTACAGGAGTGTAATCATGGTCTCATAATTACGTTCCTTGTCTGGTTTCTCAGCCAGTCAGGATGTGTACAATTTTCTTACCATGTTGTAAAAGAGAATAAAACAATGAGATTTTAATTAGACGCATTCTGAAAATAAAAAAAATAAACTTGGTATCATTATTTTTGCTATACAGTAGGTCTTCTTCAGGAATTATCTGTAAGAAAAAGTATGTATAGTTAATAAAGAATTATATTACAGGTTGTATAGCATAATACTGAAGAGTGGTGGAGTACCATGTGTGAGAGAACATTACAGATAGTATTTTTGTCTCCTTTGTGCCAAGGCCCATACATAATTAATAGTATCACTAAAGCAGATCTTAAACTGTTTTTGTTTTAATAAAATTAATGTTCTAGTAAATGACGCAGCTGCTAAGGAGAGTTACGGTAAATATATAATGAACATGGGGCTACAAGTCAAAAGATAAATTCTCCAATTAGGGGAAAACAAAAATGATCTCACCACTTGAAAATCCAAGATGTCAGTTAATTAAATAATAAAAAAAATAATAGTGTGACAGGGTTAAATAAGGCCCTGTTTCATTTGCTATGCAGAAAGAGTTAAACGTAAGTATCTGTTCTAGCCTCTCCTTTTCTGCCTCTTGTCTGTCTGGTTGCACAACCAAATGTTCTTGTGAGACCTAGAAACTGATCACTCTGATGGTCTTGCATTTCTCCACCTCTCACTATCTCCCTACCTGCACTTGCTGTTTCTGTCTTTCCTTCACCCTTGCGTAACTGGGGGGACATATTCAGAGCCGGCCTGTTACACGCCCGCTAAGATGCGTCGCACAGGAAAGATGCACCAGCCAGGTCTGATCGGATATACAAACAGTATGCATGATCAGGACTGATCGCACATACTGTATGAATATCTGACCCTGGATGCGTTGCCCAGAGCAATCGGGCACCATGCCCTGTGCAGCGCATCCAGGGTCTGGGCTGACTACTGCCATTGGGAACTGTGTGGTGCATACCTGAATGTGCCATGACCCCAAGGGCAATATTCAGCCCAAAAATGCTAATGAGCTCATTGGGCATGCATGGTGCAATGGGGCCTCATGCATGCCCATCATTGGCTCATTGGCATGGCTGCACCCAGCTGAATGTGCCGGGCCAGCCCTGATCCATGGCATGAAAGTACTAAGTGGCTCCCACCCCATACCATTCCAAGTGTATCACCCCACCCCATCCCCATTTCCCAGCTGAGGGACATAGCCCTCCCAAACCCTATTCCATGGTGTAAGGTCCCCTTCTTCCCCAAACCCCTATCGTACCAAACAAAATGCCTGAACCCCATTTTCCATAGTATAGTGTGCCCACCACCCCTCCACCCTGTCAGGTCTGGACCCCCAATCCCACTCCCCCAACCCATCTGGAGCCAGCGACTGTTTCAGCCCTCTGCACACCACCATGGCCAGCTGCCGATTGAACTATCAATGACTGCGTACAGTACAGATTATGCACTCATTGGTTGAGTGAATACTCTGTACTGTAGGCAGTCATTGACAGTTCACTCAGTGGCTGGCTGTGGTGGTATGTGGAGGGCTGAGCCAGTCACTGACTCTGGAGGGGTTGGGGGAAGCAGGATTGAGGGTCCATACCTGATGGGTGAGGGGGTGGGGCCACTGCACTATGGAAATCCTGGAGGACTGTCACTATTGAAGACATTGGGGTTTGGGGCCAGGTGGGGGATGTTTATATTCCGATCTTGGATCGGGGCCGGGTTGGGAGTTGTTACATGTGCAATCGGGGATCGGGGCCGGGTGGGGGACACACTATTTTAACATCAATTAATAATTTATTGAGATATACATGACAAAATAGGATAGATATGACAACACACTATGCGATGGGAGATGGTAAATATAATCTTATGCTTACAAATACATTGTTTTGTATTGTGAAGAAACATATAGTCAAACACAACTACATTGCATGAAAGTTGACACATCAAATAACTTATTCCATAAGGTAAATGACAGGTACATGGTTATATGCTAGTGACACAATGCAACACATTACTGATTGAGGCATCTGCTTATTACAGGACAGATACATAACCATATTAGTAATAATTCATTGTATGGCACACAGGATTTGGACATTATGTTTGGTTTGATAGGGAATCAGGGATGGGGGGGTTCCACTATCCTACCCAGGCTGGCATGCTGCTGTGCACCAATCTGCACTACTGCTGCCTGCCTGTGGGTGGGTGGGTGGCTGGCCGATTTAGGCCAGCTTTTTGCTGCCTATCTATGCGGGGCACATTTCTGGCCCTTGCGGGCATATTCCCACTAAATATGCCGATGTGTGGCATATTCATGGGAACGCCCTCTCTACATGGGAAGAATACATTATGTTTGGGTCATGGCCCATTTGCTTATGGGTTGCCCATCTCCCCTCTTTGAATATCACGCTGTAGCACATTGTTGGAGTTGCACAGCACATCTCCTTATTCTGCAGGGATATGCTGCACATCTCCTTTGAATATGGGGTCCCTGAGGTGTATGTGAATCTTTGTGTGAAACTGTAAGTGATACTGGGATCCCTTGGTTTGAAAATGTATAGGCCCGGATATTCAAAAGGGCTGCGCCATGCGCAATAGGGTTGTGCCAGCGCAAGTCCGAAAATGCACCATTCAACAATATTCAGCGGGAGGCAGTTGCACTACTGAAAACATGCTGAGCAACAGCGCAATGCAGATGAAGGCATGCGCAACCGAAGGGGGTGGATCCATGCATAAAAAGCACAATGCGATATTCAAAGGCTTGCGCAATGTGCAACAGTGGAACAGCAGGAACTTGCGCCACAACGGAAATGAGCCAAAATAAAAAGGCTCAAGGAAGAGGTGCAAGAACGTGACAGGGAATGCTCATGAGGCAGCAACAGAGAGCAGGCCACAGCAGCAACCAGTGCAGGCCACAGCAGCAACCAGTGCAGGCCACAGCAGCAGCCAGTGCAGGCCACAGCAGCAACCAGTGCAGGCCACAGCAGCAACCAGTGCAGGCCACAGCAGCAGCCAGTGCAGGCCACAGCAGCAACCAGTGCAGGCCAGGGTGTAGGCAGGACAGAATGTGGCAGCTGAAGGTGTGTGGGGCCACAGAGTTCGGAGCCCAGTAGGTGTACCCGGTGCAGTGGAGGTAGCAGTCAGGACAGCGGGGGGAACAGAACAACAACAGCTGGGAGGGGCTCACAAGCCAGGGAGATGGACAGTGCCACCTTCCACATGGAAGCTGTAGTGAGGGGGGTGAGAGGCATGCTGCAGGGGATGTGGCCATGGAAGGGCCATGGTACACCCCAACAGGCAGTACCGTGCCGCATCAGCTTTGAGCTGTGTCGGATGTCGATATGTGGGCTGGTGCCGCCTGAACGGGGCAATACTGAGGCAGCTCTGTAGGCTGTGCAGTGATATGATGCAGGCACCCTCACGATGGAGTCACGCTCCGTCAGTGGAGACAAAGGTAACAGCCTGCATGTGCTTGCTCACCACGGGTACCTTCCAGAGGCCAACAGTGGACACCACAGGCATAACACAGTTGGCCACTTCACGCATCCTCACCCAATTCCTCAGCGCACTGCTGCCACATGCTGTGGAGTACATCCAATTCCCCAGCACTGCGGCAGAGCGTACAGCAAACATACAGGAGTTCCACAGGGTAGCATGTATGCCTGGCGTGCTAGGGGTGATAGACTGCACCCATGTAGTTATTCGTACACCACCTGGCCCCAATGGTGCAGCATATCACAACAGGAAGGGGTTCTCCAGTGTCAACTGCCAGGTGATGTGTGATGCCAGTGGGTGCATAATCAATGTTTGTGCCACGACCCTGGCGGAGCACATGATTCATTCATATGGTACCAGTCTGCACTGTGCAATCCATTCGAGAGTGGGGACATCCCCACAGGACACCTAGTGGGTGAGTATGCATGTAGGAGCAGCACAGTTGGGGGACGGGTGGGCAAGCCACAGCTGCCATGGGAGTGGCACACAGGGCTAGGAACAATATGGACCCGAACATGACACTAACCTCCACTATCTCCACACAGGTGACAGTAGATACCCACTCCGTCCCTGGCTGCTCACACCTACCGGCACCCCACGATCCCATCGCAGCAACGTTTCAATGAGACACATGCCGCCACATGCAACATCATCGAGTGGGTGTTTGGGATGCTGAAGGCACACTTCCAATGCCTAGACACCTCCAGCGGTGCCCGACAGTACAGCCCCTCAAAGGCCTGTGGGATATTCCTGGCCTGTTGTATCCTGCACAACATAGCCAAAGACAGCGATGGGGACGCCGGTGACGCTGGTGATGATCGGGATGAGCAGCCCCCCCCTTGGATGGCATGATCCCCGATTGATCCAGCTGGCCCAGCTGCACTGGGACACCATCACAGAGGAGCACTTCGCACAACACAGGTAAGTCATGGGGCCATGGGCAACCAACACTGTCCAGGGCGCAACCCACATACACACAGGGTAACACACCAGGGGTGCATGACGGTGAGGAGAGTGGAAGGGTACAGGCACACAAACACACCACCAGGAAGGGATGAATAGTTACATGCTACATGGACAGACACACACACACACACACACACACACCAGGCACAAAGTGCACAGGGGCAGGTGCACAGCAGAGCAGGAACAGACATGTCAAACACACAGATCCACAGACCACCCCCACCACCTGTACTGTCCATGTATGTGTGTCAGATGCTGGGCACCCTTGCACCTTGGTGTACAGTACAATGCAGGCATCATCATGCACACGCACCTGTGGACAGCAGTCGGGTGGGTATGCAGGTGGTCCGCGTGTCAGCGTGTTGGGCAGGGCACCCACCGGTGCACTTCCCACCAAGACACACATTGCACACAGGGCAGCACCAGACAGGGCCCGCACTGGGAGACAGGTCAGTCAGGTGGCACTGTGCCACGGCCACCTCGGATGTGTGGGCAGCCACGCCGAGACCCAGCAGCACTGGAAAGCTGAGCATGGGCCACATGGGGTGGCACTGATGGATCACCAGGGGTCCAACTGCACGAGCGTGACCTTGTCTGCACAGGGGTCTGCAGCATGCCGAACATACCTGCACCAGGGGTGCTCTGGATGCCCACAGCAGAACCCGGCGTTAACAGGCTGGGTGTCGCACGATGCCGGGAATGGGGAGTGGAGAGCATACTGCGTGGGGTGTGTGGTACAGGGGCACCTGACTGTGTGCCCAATGCGGCCACGACAGCGACCAATGCCTGGGTCTGCCTGTCAATGGTGGCGGCCACATCCATCCGCATTTGGACCATCTCTGCAAGGATCATTGCATTGTCCCTGCTGTGCTGCTCCACAGCCACACACAGTGCCTCCACAGACGTTGCAACCTGCATCTGCTGCTGTACTGATGCCCGCAGCAGACAGCTGTGCTCGTCAAAAGGGTCGTCTGCCAGGGTATGGTAGGGCCTGATGCTCAACACCCCTTGAAGGTGGGCACTGTTCACCAGGACCAGGTATGGGCAAGTCAACAGGTGGTGTGCATACGCCACCACTGAACCCTGTACCCCCAGACCTGGTGGGTGACTGCTGCTGCTGCTCCTCCGCCTGCTGTGCCTAAGGGACCAGTTGTGCCACTGCTGTGTCTGCAACAGTGCCAGAGACCTGCACAGCCACCGGTGCTGCCCCACCAGTGCTGACAGGCACAGCCTGGGACTGTGCTGATGTGCTGGCACACACATTGGAACCAGCTAGGTCCATGGGCGTGACCTGTCCTGCTGTGTGTCCATTATGTGACACACGTGTCACTGCCCATAGTGGTCATTGCATCATCAATGGTGCAGGTTCGTACCACAGTCACAGCCACAGCATACTGGCATGCTTGCATGCCAGACTGCTGAGACACAAGAAAGGCACCCCCCACACCTGACTCACCGACATCGGAGATGGCAGCCAGGCGTGCACACTGGTGCAATGCACACCGGCTACCAGCAGAGGTGGATGGACACTCCTCCAACTCTGGCTGGATGTCCACAGTGCACGGGCCCACCACCACTGTCCCCTGCAGACGCACAGGATCTGTAACAGAAAGTGAGAACATGTTAGTGCATGGGATCAACCTTCCCCCCCGACCATGTCATACCGTGCAGTGATGGGCTACCACCTGTCTGGAAGCCACCTCCTGGAACGCCCTCGATGGCACTGCACTGCATGGATGCAGCAAGATGGTCCTCCACTGGGGTCAGCTGCAACACCTCTGGCTGGCCCCTGTCTGTGGCAGCGTGTGCAGCCCTGAGGGCTGCCACCTTCTCCTTCATCCGTCTCCTGTCGGTCCCCATCTTCTTCTTACATTCCTGCACGGAGCGCTGGTGGCTTCCATGCAGGTTTACGGCATGTGCTACCCCCTCCCATGCAGCAGCACGGGCCTGAGGGGTGGATCGCTGTTCACTGAGTAGTTGCTTTTCATCCAGCTAGGCCTCGAAGAGTGCCTCTGTTTCAGCCTTTGTGAAGTTGGGCCTCCTCTTCCACCCACCATCATCCTCCTCATCCAGTCCTTACTCAGCCATGTCACAGTCTGTATGGGTGGAAGTGGACACCTGTGACTGTGCAGTTTACAACATTATCCCATGACCATAGTCCATAACATCACACAACATGCAGCCCACCTATCACCTGCAGTAACCGAATATGGCCACTGCAGATCACTGTCGCACATTTATAGTGCAATTCATGCAAATTAGGAGTGGAGCAACTGTAATGAGATGCAAATCGTGCCGCTGCACCATTGAATGGCTGATCAGCTGATCTTCATATGACGGCTGAATATCGCGCTGTTGTGCTTTGCGCAATACAGTTGAGCCAGCTGAGCCTATGGCGCAGTTCTGTGACTGCGTAGTACACCGCACTGTGCATGGCCAGGTAGCTTAAGCAGGCATCTGCCACGCTGATGACGTGCTGTGCACGATCAGCTATTCAGGACATGGTCACCATTGTGCCAGTGGCACTACAGCACTGGTCACCACATGGTGCTGTGGCACAACTGCGCAATAGTCCACTGTGGCACTGGCACACAGACGACCAATTGTGCTGGATGTGTAGATGTCCAATGGTGCTGTGCGTGGCCTTGTGCCAGAGAGATGACCTTGTGCCCGACCTTTGCCCCCTTGGCGCTGTACGTCTGGCATGTGCGCAGCTCTAGCGCGCTGTTCGGTAACAGCGCGATAGGAACCGATGGTGCCGCATGAACAGCGCAATAGGGACAGACAGAGTTGTATTGCGCAACATTTCTATGTGGGGTTGCCGTGCTACGGAGCTCCATATTGCCTACTATCAACCTGTAGACATGGCACACAGGAGAGCTCCCCAGTGGAGTGACTTGGAGGTGGCCAACCTAGTAGCCATGGTGGAGCCTCACTATGGGCCACTGTTTGGGGGGGAACCCCAGACATGGCCCGCACCCAAGTGTGGCAGCAGGTGGCCACCGAGCTGGAGCAGGTCACAGGGCGGCGCCGAACAGCGGAGCAGTGCAGGCACCGCTACAGAGACCTGCACAGGAGGGAGCAGGCACTGCTGGCATGCCTCAGGTCCTGTGCCAGGAGGGGCATTGTGCCTAGGCCAGATGGGTGAGCCATCTATGCACCAGTATTGTCCACAGGGGTATAACTGTGTATTGTGGCCAGAGCATGGGGGAGGGTTGGTCCATGGTTGGCTGTGACAGTGTTTGCAGGTGCGTGATGTATGGGTCTGGCTGTGTGGGCAGGCACACTCATTGGGGCAGGGGGCTGTCTGCTTTTGGATCTCACTAATGTGTTTCTCAACATTTGTTTCCCACAGGCGTGGAGGAGCTGAGGCGCAGAGGGATGCTGCAGAGGTGGCCGGCAGAGGTGGCAGCGGTGTGGGCCCACAACAGCAGCAGCAGCAGCAGTAGTAGCCACTGCAGCAGCAGCAGTGGCTGGATGAGGGTGAGTGTCATTACATCATGGATGCTATTGCGTGCTATGGAGGGGACAGAGCATGGCCACCATCCATGGACAACACTGCCATGCACGTGACGTGTGACAGTCAGCACTGTCCAGTGGCACTGCATGTCTGTGAGTGCGTCACTAGTGGTTCATGCATGCAGGGATACACGGGGTTGTGGTACTACCTTCCCACCACGAGCCATGTCAATGCCACTGCCTTGTTGTGCTGTGCTGCGCATGGGTGGTGTGTGTAGTGGCACACATGGCTGTTGCTGCCTGGGTGGGCTTGGCCTGTGACGGTCACTGTGAGTGTGTGCAGTCCATCACAGGGGCAGGGCACTTGGCTGTATGCCATGCATATTGGGTGGGCTTCAGGGTTGTGTACAGTCATAGCCATTGATTCTGTTCCCTTGCCCTAGGTGTCCGGGTCCTGCGCAGAATAGAGCAGGCCATCCACCACCTGCTGGAGCTGTCTAATGAATCCCTACGCATCCTCAGGGAGATGAACCAGAGGGGTGTGCGATGCCGGAGGAGGACACAGGGTCCGAGCCAGCCTGCTGCTCTGCAGCCTGGGGGCAGTAGCTGCCCCACAACTACACCCTTTACCCTTCCCTCACACCCTGCCTTCCCTCACCAAGTTCTTCATCCCTACCCCACACCCACCCCTACCTTGTACCCGTACCCCCACCCCTGCATTGTATATATTTGTAAATATTTATGGTTGTTCCTGTTGTTGTTGTTGTTCTGTTATTCACTGAATATATATATATATCTATTTTGTTATGAATACTGTGGTGGTCTCTGATTTGCAGCTGGCTATAGGTGCTCAGTTGCAGTGGTGTGCATGGCATCTGGTGTGGTGTTGTCCTGGGATTGTGTGTGTGTGTCTGCATGGGGGGGTGTCCCTGGTGTGGTGGTGGCTGTCAGCCGGTCTGGCCGTGTGCTGCCACACACCACTGTGGGCTCCTGGTGGGTCTGGCTTGTATGGTTCTGTGGTACACACAGTTGCATTGTGCCGGGGGGGCATGGTGATTCTGGCAGTGCCAGTCACAGTTACTGCTCATGGGTGGTGTCTTGGGGTTCCAGTGCAGGGTGTGCTGTGTACAGGGGGGGCTGTGGTACACTTGGGTTGTCCGGACCCTTTGTGTGGCAGTCTTTGCTTGCCAGTGGGTGTGCTGGGGCGCCATGGCCCAGCTGTGCTTTGTAGGCTTGTCCCCATGGGCCAGTGGAAATTCCGTCCCTCCACCGGTGATGCTGTGCTTCGGGAGTGGGGGTGTGTTGTTAATTCTGCAGTGTGTTCCTGTGCCCATCTGTGGCATGGGTGGTGGGCCCCTGCCTACCTCCCTGGTTGTGCAGTTCCATTGCTCTGCTGCTGGGGGGGCTCCCTGCTTGCGCTATGGCGCATCTTGACTGCTCAGCTGGGCTGGTCTTGTTGTGCTATGGTGCAACATATGTGCTCAGCTTCCCCTACTTGGTTGCGCTATGGCACAGGTTGTGCGATATTCAGATGTTGGCTGGTTGCACAATTTGACTTGCTCCACGTTTGACTATCGTGTCTGTTGCGCATGTGCGCAATTGACTTGTGCTTGTTCCTGCTATTGCACACATTTTGGGCGCAGTTTGAATATCTGGCCCATAGAGTTATACTGTTGAAATGATTGCAAAAAGCTATTTGGAATTTAGGAGGTTAACTTGAGATGCAGTTTGAGCTCCTCTCAGGCTTGTTTACAAACTTTTTTGCAGAACTGTCAGCAGTAGGCCAGCTTGAGACACTGTTCAGAGCAAGCCTGCTCTGCAAAGAAACTGACAAGACCTCTGCTATAATTTTATGAGAAACAAGATGCTTTCTTAACGAGCTCAGGATGAAGAAGTTGATTGTCAGGCAAAGACTTGTTATAAAAAGAGCAGCAATCTTTGCATGGGGGAGCCTTCTTGGAAACATAGAAACATAGAATTTGACAGCAGATAAGGACCGCTTGGCCCACCTAGTCTGCCCATTTCCTTACTTACAGGATAAGCTGCAGATCCAAGTTAACCAGCAGCCTACTTCCTGGAAACTGAAAAAAAATCCTCAGATGAAGGACTTGTTTTCTCTGTTTGTACTACCTTTGTATTTCACCATCCTGAACATTTTTTTTAATTTTATTCTGTTGTTATTGATAATTAAAAACAGGGTCAGAGAAATAGAGCTTTCTGATTGGCTGTAAGCATTCTATCAGCCTTATGTTGATCTTTTATTAAAGGAGATAGGAAATGATTTTTACATAGTTAACTGACCTTCCATCTTCCTTTCTATGCCAGTTATGTATTCTGATATGCTTTGATGATTTTTTGATAAATAATCTAGCTTTGGGTGCCCTCAGATCTACACTGAGTTCCACTCTCCTCACCAGCTACAGCTCTTGATTTTCATATCTCTAAGACACTCTATGACATCACATATTCCCATTCCATGCCATTCATCTGAATGGCCTGGAATGGAGTTTGTGATGTCATAGAATGTGCAGGCAGTATGAAAAGAGACAGCAGCAACAACTGCTGAGTAGAGAGGGATTCAGGATAGTTACAAAAGCAACAAAATTAGATTATTAAATTAACAAAAAAGTTAAACGTATGTCGGAATGCTGGGTATCCAATAAAAGAACAACCGGAGGGCATCTAGAGGTGTAAAAACTGTTTCCTATCACCTTTAACATACACATGGAAACTAATCATATGCTGAACAAGGTTTAACACAGTTTAAAAAAAAGCTTTTTTATTATAATTGCAATGAGGCACTCACAGGGGTTATGTTAATGGTCAGTTAATCACCCTCAAGGTGTACGTGGCACTCAGCTATGCCTCATGCAACATTACACCCCTAGAGGGTGATTAACAGACCATTAGCATGACCTCTGGTCATACCTTATTGCTTAATAATAAAACGCTACTTGTGAATTGTATAACTTCCTGGTTCTCCTATGCTTCCTGATCTATACCTCGACAACAAATGGGTGGAGTTAGTAATGGACTTATTTCCTAAAATTTAATCATGACATATTTTAACACAACTTTGGACTTATACCAATATATAACATTCTCAATACTGGACAAGCTAAACATTTTTTTGGAAATGTTTGTGATGGTCTGGAGGGTGCTCTGTGAAGTGCTCTACTCTAAAGATGGTGAAAAGAGATGAGTGAGGCACCAAGGTCCGAATTATGTGGATAGGATAACTGTTACCCAGACAAGGAGAGGCAGGAGTCAACTTAGTGCTTCAATGCTCGTAGGGCGTTTATTTTGTACCAAGGGTAGAGAGACACAAGAGGAAGGAGGGGTTGCCTGAGAACAATAGGGCAATAAACTGGAAAATACTTTTATCTACCACTACTAAGGTTATTACCACAAGAATAAACTTTAGGCCTAATGCCACTCTTATTCTGACACTATTCTATACTTCAATATTCTAAATGAGAATCAGGTGACATAAGCTACTTAGCACTGTAGTAGGGTAATTAGCATCACACATTTCCATAAGAGTCCAGATATTACAAGAGTCCAGAGATCCGGCGTCTTCGTGTACACCATCGTTCTTCGTTGATATCTACAAGGGAAGTAAAACAGAACTGTAGAACCATAATCTCAATTCCCAGCAAGGACCTAGTTAAGGCCACTGGGGTGGTGAGAGGTTTGGTAAACAGACCATATATTCTTTGGCAAAAGCCTACTATCTCCAAGGTTGCCGGAATGTAGAACCAGAGCAACTGGTTTCTGAAATAACACACTGAAAACAAAGGGTTCCTCAGCCAAAACCCACTTCCAGGGTTGCCAAGGATGAAGATAGATCAAGATCTGAGTGGTGATGAATCCAATGGAGGACTACCATGACCTGACTGATGCTGCGGCACTCCAAGGGCCAGCTGAACTCAGAAGGAACTCTGACAGGACCAGGAACCATAAGAATATGAAGAGATGATGGTTGACTCTGCAATCCTAGGATCAGGAACTAACACAAAACAAAGAAAGCGGATCGTCCGTACTGGCTTGACGGACTCGACTTTCGGCGAGCGACCAGGAGGGTGCAGACTTAGTTCTCAGGATGAGCTCACTCTTCTGTAGAGGCGACCAACCGGGACAACTGGAACAGGAACCATACAGAATGACACATGGCACAGCTGTCGTGATGCGTTTCCGCGGATGTACTTTCAAGCTGTGAAAACAAGAAAACGGCGGGTACGACTTGTACGACTGGCAACGGACTTGACTTCGGTGGACGACACAAACGGACATGATGAGCTGATGGATGATCTCCCAGGAGTGAAGAATGCTGAGAAGAAGTCTGCTTCTGAGTAGAGACTGATTCTGAGTACGTGGTGTTACAGACCACGCTATGAGACTGCAGTGCGGTAGAAGATTGAGACTGTCTTCATACAGTAGTAACCATATAACTGAAAAATGCCCAAAGAACTGTGTAATGATACAATAATTTGCAAGAGGAGGGCAAATTATACCTTCAGGGGTAATTATTACTGATAAGGGCCAATGTCCAGGTGCTTAGAGCAATAGTTCAGGTATTTAGAGCAATAGCGCAGGTACTTAGGACAATAGTTCAGGTACTTAGGGCAACAGTTCAGGTACTTAGGACATTAGTTCAGGTACTTAGGGCAATGGTTCAGGTACTTAGAACAATAGTTCAGGTACTTAGGGCAGTGGTTCAGGTACTTAGGACAATAGTTCAGGTACTTAGGACAATGGTTCAGGTACTTAGAGCAATGGTTCAGGTACTTAGGACAATAGTTCAGGTACTTAGGGCAATAGTTTAGGTACTTAGGGCAATAGTTCAGGATAAGCAGTACAGTAATTACAGTAGTTTCACAGTATAGGCAAATTGAACACTCTTAAATGAACCCCTGTTTCTAAACGTAGGGTCTTCTGGAATAGGATCTCTTTCTGTACGTCATGGCTAAGGAATCCTTTAGTACCACTAGGCTGGTTTGCCCTATTCTGCTAGGCTGGGGCCTCCCTTTAGTACCATTAGGCTAACTTGCCCTATTCCGCTAGGCCAGGGCCTCCCTATAGTACCACTAGGCTGGCTTGCCCTATTCCGCTAGGCTGGAGCCTCCCTTTAGTACCACTAGGCTGGCTTGCCCTATTCCGCTAGGCTGGAGCCTCCCTTTAGTACCACTAGGCTGGCTTGCCCTATTCCGCTAGGCCGAGGCCTCCCTATAGTACCACTAGGCTGGCTTGCCTTATTCCGCTAGGCCGGGGCCTCCCTTTTGTACCAAGCTTTACCTTGGGCCTAATGCCCTACTTTATCTTGGGCCTGGTGCCCCACTTTAGATTGGGCCTGGTGCCCCGCTTTACATTGGGTCTGGTGCCCCTCGTAATACTGGGCCTGGTGCCCCACTTAACACTGGACCTGGTGCCCCACTTAATACTGGGCCTGGTGCCCCACTTGATAATGGGCCTGGTGCCCCACTTGATAATGGGCCTGGTGCCCCATGTTACTTTGGGCCTGGGCCCCTCTAAATACTGGGTCTGGTGCCCCACTTGCAACTGGGCCTGGTGCCCTACTTTACTTCTGGGCCTGACTTGTCCTTTTAAATCTGCAGAGTGGCAGGGCCCCTTTAAATCTGCAGGATCCCTGAACCTGCTGTCATTAGTCCCGAATCCCCGCCTCAAATCCCGCCTCTATATTAATATTCAAAGGCCGCTATCAAGGCCTTGCTTTTCGGCCCCTCCTAAGGGCGTCGCTAACTCCGCCTCCTTAATCAATATTAAAACTAAGGGTCCTAGTGACCCGATGCCTCTGCGGCGCTCGGCCGCCTCTTCTAAGCGCCTACTGCACTTTTCCACAACAACAGAGTTCTCCCTTTTGAAACAGGCTTCAGCACTGTTCTTGTGCTGCCGCCGACTCACCGCTCTGCCGACTTCTGAAGTTGCTGGGCTGTAGGGAGGCAGGAGGGATGCTGGCAGTGGGAGGGAGTATACAGGTGGCAGGGGGGACCATCAGGGGGCCTCAGACGGCCAAACGGGAACTCGACGATGTAGCGCTTCTCTGCTGCCGGCTTGGGACCGAAAGTTTAACTTTTAAAACACTCGGGACCAAAACAAATAAAACAAAGGGCTTTTAAGCCCAAACCGTGGGAAATGGATGGTTTTCGTCTTCGTGGAGCCCCGATGGCACCACCGACTGTAGAACAAACGCTGAGCAGGGAGACTTCAGTGGACTGGAGGAGGGGAATCACCATGGAGTCAACAGGACCGGATTCACAACTCCAGGTAAGCCACAAGTCCCTGTTGCACTCCTGTGATCCTCTCTACTCCACAGCCCAGCAACAACTGACTAACAGAAGAATTATTTTTTAAACTTGAACCTGCCTGGGTTCTAGATTGGCTGGAGTGGAATGCTGTGCATGAGCCACTCAGCACAGCATTCCATCCAGGCCATTGTGACATCTATTGCTTTTAAAATCTGTCTTTTGACCATGCTGTAAGTGCTCAGGGCACTTTTCTGCTTTATTTTACAGTTTCTCTTTATAAGGAGGTGAATCTTTTATTTTCAGGGGCCCCTTAGCATAGTACCCTGCTGCCTACACCTACAGCAGGCACCCTGAGCACCTGTGGACTCTTAATTTATGTATTTATTTTATTTTTCTGGAATGCTCCAACTTTGGAGCATTACATGTTTTAATTTTTTTTTTATTAATAGTTATATTAATGGGAAACCTATATCACTGTGAGGTTAAATCATATCACTATCATCTATTTGTTGCATGCTTTATTTACCACTAAATGATGAGTTATTTTCAGTAGCAAAATACTAAGATTTTTGTGTTCATCTTGGGGAAAAAAGGAGGATGAGGGGCAAGTCTTCTGTATACTAATGTGTATCAACAAGATCAAACAGACAGAGATGTTTGTTGTGGTGTCCTTCAGCAGGATGCTGGGACCTGCCCTTAAAGCCAGAGAGTGATAAAGGCAGGGGTAATATTAGGAAGCACTTCTTCTGCCAGAGGGTGGTGAGACCATTGAACAGCCTGCCAGTGAAGACCATGAATATGAAGACAGTACAGGCCTTCTGGATAAGCCTGAATATTATTTTTTTTTTGCTTACAAATAGAGTCACAGGATACCCTGGGTAGTAGAATATTCAGGGAATCCTTATAAATTATTATGTTTTCACAGCCCACTCATTCCTGCTTATGAAGCTGGGGGTTAGGAGCAGACACGATGGACCAAGAGTCCCTTTTGACTATAAATTGCAATGTTACTATGTTATATTTATGGACTAAATATTTACATCATTTTGTACAGAATTTTAATGAGTTTTGTCACTAGTGAATTTTAAGGAAATATATGTAATTTTGATTTTGTTATTACCATGTAAGCTGTCAGTAGATATAGGACTAAAAAAATGAATTTCTCATAGCTAATCCTAATGAGTTCTTCTGTTACTGAAAACAAAGTGGTACTGTGCTAATGTTAACTACCGTAGGCTGCACACTGTAATTAAGTTTACATTATTGAATTATATTAAGAACACATTAAGTCCCATCTCCGCTGAGAATGTGGCTGAAACAGAATGAAAACATAACTGGAATTTTCTGTATTTGAACAGCTGTGTTATTTCCAGCCTCATCTGCCGGGTTTTGTCTTCATTACTGCAAATCTAAACAGTTAGCTAATGAATTCTGAAATGAGGGATGTTCAGCAGAGGACTCCCTCAATCTGTTTTCTCCAACTTTGGCAGTACTGGAGAAAATCCACACTGGATTTGCTGGTCAGCTCTCTGGAGCTTCTTGCACCCTTAGCACAGACTGAAAAGCTCATCTATATGTATATATACATATATACTGTATCATCTCACTCCCTGAATAAAAGATGGTTTTATTCTTCATAGAGCATTTTGTCCACTGCTGCCATCCATTCACCTTTGTTAGGGCATCCTCCCTACAATTGTTGGTCTCTCCAAGTGGACTGTCATGGTCCTGCAGGGCCCGGCCTTTGATGAGTGAAGGCCTTCCATCAGTCTGGTGGGAGTTCCAGCCAACCCCTACTGGAAAGCTCCTCTGTCTGATCTCTGAGCTGTGTCCTAGTTTCTGTTCACTTGATTCAGGATCGACCTGGCTGTTGGTGGACTGCCAAGAGTCCTTGGGTCCAGTGGTTGTGGAGATTGTTTGGTGTTCTTTTGGGGAGGGTGTTTTTCCTGCCACTCTGAAAAGGGAAGTAGTGAAACCCCTCCTTTAAAAGCCATTTCTGGACCTGGACATCTTATTCACCTACAGGCCTGTCTCAAACCTTCCCTTTCTGGGGAAGGTAATCTAGAAGGTTGTGGCGATGTAGCTTGAGGTTCACTTGGAGGCTTTTTTGATCTATGAGTCATTCCAGTCAGGATTCAGGAGGTATCACAGCATGGAGACGGCACTTGTCAGGGTGCAAAAGGATCTTCTCCTAACCAGAGATAAAAGGGAACATTCCATCTTAGTTCTCCTCGACCTGTTGTCTGCAGTTGATATTGTAGACCATGAGATTTTAGCAACCCAGATAATGGACTTGGCTGGATTTAGAGGCACCATTTTGAGGTGGTTAGAGTACTTCCTGTCCAGTAGGATGCAAAAGGTAGCTTGGGTAAATTTTCTTTCATGCCCTGCTATGCTGAACTGTGGATTCCCTCAAGGTTCAATCTTGTTGCCAATGCTGTTTGCATTATATATGATGCCATTGGGAAAGGTTATTCTGTGATATAGTCTGCAGATTCATTGTTATGCTCAAGACACTAAGCTATGTCTGTCCTTTGCCCCTAGGGTGAAGGATGCCGCTAATGTGCTGAATAGATACCTAGCTGATATCTGCGACTGAACAGCCTCCAGTTGACTTAGGCTGAACCCAGATGAGAATGACGTGCTACTGGTGGGTGTAGGTGCCCAGAGTTTGGCAGGTTCAAGGAGTGGTGGTGCCTGGATTACTTCTGGGGGCCACTTCTCTTATAGCCAAAGACAGGGTGAAAAATCTGGGTGTCAACATAGACTGTAAACTGATGGTAGAACATCAGGTGTTAGTGGTGGTCTGTGATGGATTTTCTTTTTTATCTTAGAAACATCACCCAGTTAAGTCTGATCTTAGTTCTGTGAACCAAAGACATTGGTACATGCCTTCATTGCATCTAGACTGGACTATTGCAATGCTGTCTACCTCAGGCTGTCTGGAGGTTTGATGCGCCACTTGCAGCTGGTGCAGAACACTGCAGCTAGATTGGTTGTTGGAATATCGTGCTCTGAACACATTGCTCCAGTACTGCTCACATTGCATTGACTGCCTGTGAGGTGGCACATCTCCTTCAAGATAGGTCTGTTGGTAAACAAAGGCCTACAAGACCTAGGCCCAGGCAAACTGAAAGAGTGCCTGTATCCATGTGCTCCTGATCACCCTCACTGTTCTTCAGAGACAGGCATCCTGAGAATCCCCAGGTTCCAACTTAAATTATCTGGGGACTGGTCCTTCAGCAGTTGTGGCACCCCTTATTTGGAATCAGTTACTGTAGAGTCTTAGAGAGGGTCCCCTCTGTTGAAGGTTTTTAACAAATGGTTGAAGTACCATTTTTTTCATTGACCTTCTCATTCTATTAATAAGCTACTGATACTATAACATTGATGCTTTCTGATATAGTAATAGTTATGTGTAGGATATTATATTTTTATATGGCTAGTATGTTATGCTATAGATACTGCTCATTGTATTGCTATTTTAAGGCACCCAGAGCCTGTGGGATTGGGTGCATAATAATTCAAACCTGCTACTACTACCACCAAGTCTGTGGGCATGAGGTCATATCCCTGTGGTAGCCCACTGTCTCATCCTCCACTGTGCATATCATCTTTGTGGAGGGGTCCATGAGGTGGGGCCTGATGGAGCTGCCAGCCTTCTTTCTGAAAGAGCAGGAACTTTTTCCTCTTCAGTTTTTCTTACCTCCCACCACTCTCCACTCACACAGTAATGCTATCTGCCTTCCTGGTGGCCTCGGACACCACAGCTCCCAGGCCCACTGCAGATATCGCTGCTGCACTGATTGCAGCACCACCCACTTCCCAGCTGGGAAGTTCTGCCTGTGGCAGCACTGCCTTCCAGTCTTACTGCCTGGTCTGCATGCCCCACGTTCACTCCGAAAGACAGGTCACCAGTTTGCACTTCCATTGGGTCAAGAGCCAATCAGAAGTCAGCTTTTTTTGGTTTTCTGTGTTTTTTGCCATTCTGCTTTTCAGATTGAAGGCTACCTTAACAAATAAAACTGAGGGTCTGTGATTAACAGAAAATGGATCTCGGAGAACAATACTAGAAAGTACAGCTGCTTGAGCCATGCCACACTTTACCCTGATAATTGATGTTTTATACGGTTTCATCACATATAAAATATGTAAACATACCATGGCCGGCACTTGAATCTCCCACTGGGATCAGTGCCTGGAATTGCACCATTTGTTATATGTTATCAGTGATGTTACCCAAGAAAGTGTTCTCTACAGCTATCATGATAAAGTCTTTGGTGCAGTGTTTTACTATACTGAAATTTGCCTCATTTCTTCACTTTATCATACTGATCCATACTTACAGTAACTTGTGAATTAGACCATTTTTTCATTCACAGAATTACATTTTTATTTGTTTAGGCGTTCTTTAATATTTTTTTTTATTGTTCTTCCAAAACAAATAATCATCTAGCCACATTAGAATGTATACACTTTAATTGCATGCTAGTCATTTATTTATATTGGATTTTTTTTTTTTTTACCCTGGATAGCTCAGCTACAAGGACCCACATTCTGATAACAGTCTGATAATTCTTAAAACATTAGTATGCTTCACTGGCAGACTTTATCTAGAAAGGTTTGAGGTTGTGAAAATGCCCCAAAAGAATATTGGGTGTGGAGAAAGGATCCATTGAACCAAAGGTCAGATATTCAAAACTTTGTGCTGGGTGCAAACCGTTTGAATATGTGAGGGTCCTCTATATTCAAAAGGCCAAATAGCACAGGCAAACCACATTAGCACTGGGCAAAGGTATAATGTATGCAATGTGCAAAGAGAGAGAGAGGGCATGTACATGAATACAGAGGGGGGGGCATGATAGAAACTTTTAAGTACCTCAAGGGAATCAACAAAGTCCAAGAGGGTAGCATCTTTCAAAAAAAGAGGTGTGCAAGAACAAGGGGGCACAATTTGCAGATAGAAGAGGCGGCTCAGAGGTAATTTAAGAGTATTTTTAACAGAGAGGTTGTGGATGTATGGAACAGCCTTCCAGAGGAGGTTGTGGAGTCAAAAACCGTGGTGGAATTCAAGCATGCATGGGACAGTCATAAGGCAATTCTAGGGGGTTGGGGTAGGAAGAAGTAGGCTGCTGGTTAACTAGGATCTGCAGCTTATCCATCAGGTAGGGAAATGGGCAGACTGGGTGGGCCAAGCGGTCCTTATCTGCTGTCAAATTCTATGTTTCTATGTTATGCTATATTCAGTGCATTAGCACCATGTAAAGTATGTTTGCATGACTTTGCATGACACTTTGTGCAGTGCAAATTACCACCCAGAAAAAGGTAGTCTTAACTCTGGGCAAACCAAGGATGGGCGGCATGAACACAGCAGCAACAGGGAACAAGGTTGTATGCAGCCAAGGAGGAGGCAGTGTTGGCAGTCGGCCACCCTGTGTCACTCCATGTGCACAGGCAGCCAAACTGTGGCATACAATGCAGTAATATTGCTTAGAAGCCAAACATCCTGTCATTGATAGAACTGAGATGAAACAGCACTTGCAGCAGAAATGGTTTGCAATGTGACACTGTGTTGTACATTGTGAATTGTATGTTGTTAATGGTATGTATTTAGTGTACTCTGTATCACTTCAACCACACATGTAGTTGCTCTGGGTGGTTACTGACAATGTGCCTTCGTCCAATGAGCTTACCTGGACAACAAGGTGCTAAAACATAGAATAATGCATGGGGAAGTGTGGTTAATGAGGATTTTGTGGACACCCGAGGTGTGTGATGCCCCATAAACCCCTAGAGCGAAGCCCGAGAGGTGTATCTCTGGGCATCACACACTGAGGATGTGCATAAAATCTGATTTCCCAGACTTCCCCATGTTTTTACTTTTTATATTTACTGGTGGTAAGCACTGCACAAATGTGAGTTTGCTGACTTTGTGTGACATAGAACCATGGCTTATGGAACTCCATAATTCACAAGTGTGAATTATGGAGTTTGCAAGGGTCTGCCAGTGGTGGTTTATTGACCATAACCAGTAAATATTAAACACAGAAAGAAACCAGACATGGAAGAAACATGCTGCACATGGACGGCTCCTCCTATGTTGCCATCATCTAGCACTGGTTCCACCCATGCCAGGCATTATTGGGTGTGCCAGTGCCCGGTGGATACCATGGCAGTGTGTCCATAAAGCACACACCTCCAGTCCCCCCATTAGGGTACATCAACACAATCCAGCACACACATGCAGCACTGGGGGCATGGAGGGTGTTGAGAGGAGGGTGTACAGGTGGCCAGCCTGCACCAGATACTGTGTGCTGCCATAAGACTGAGACCATCCATCCATCCACGCAGTGCAAGTGGTCCAGTGTAGAGAATGCCCGACACCAGTGTGCCTGTCTGATGGTATGTGCCCTCCCTGGGCCACATACCGCACATCTGTTCAGACACCACAGCACACACAGTCAGCCATGTGTATGTCACTGTGAGTATCCCATGCCAGTGGTGCAGCATCTGTGGGTCACATGACAGCATGACAGTAATGGCCACTATCACAACACACCTGCCAGATGGGCCTGTCACTGTGTGGAGTGCAGCAGTCATTGCTGCCCTTTACACCATAGGCATTGCTGTGTTCCTCACACTACTGGCCACCTTGTTACTGTAGTGTCTGTTATGCACTGTAGCAGGAACTAGAGTTTAACTATTGCATGCAGCAGCACCACCACCTGTGCCTGTGCTGTGTAGTTCCCTGAGGCACAATAGTCTATGCAGCTGTGTACAAATGTAGCCTGTAGCTACCACCATGCTCTTCCAGACTGACCGACAGGTGGAGCTGTGAGCAGACCCAGCCTGCCCTTCTACTTTCAGACTTGACCTACAGGTGGAGCTGTGGGACTCTGCAATAGTGCTGGGCAATCTACATGCAGCTCAGGCCATAATGAGAAGCTAATATGGATGTCTGCCCATGGACTGCCTAAGTAGGCTCATTTGCATGTCACTTTTGAATATAGCACATTTTTTGCCACAGGCAAACGTTCTAGTGCTGGGCAAACATGTTAGCCCTGTGCAAACATTGCGCCAATGTATTTGAACCATGCAAGCATGTCTGAACCATAACACAGTATTTGGCCTGCACTGTTATTTGCAGCTGTAGTGCATGTACTTCTTTACTAGCACATACATTGGCCACGTAGTTCACCTTTACCTTCCTCCACATCCGTGTGCACTGGGCTGCTGTTGTGGTTTGCACTTCCCGGATGCTGTATTCAGAGACATCTTATTTGCTGGGCTATTATTGCACTGCACTCCCAGCCCTGTTTGCATGGCTTCATTTGCACGCTATATTCAGCCCCAGGGCTATTCCTTTGAATATAGCATGCAAATGGTACCAGACTAACTTATCGCACTGTGCAGTGCTAATTTTGCCCCAGTCCTAAGTTTTGAATATTTGGCCCCAAATTTGTAAAAAGTAGCACCGTGTGAACCACCCAAAGTTCAATCTCATGATCATTGATCTTCAACCATGCAACATTTGCCATAGACTAAATAAAACCAACAACAGTAGTTTGCTCTGGTTTGACTGTGTAAAACTATCGACTTATGACAAAAACTGGATGGGGAGAGTATTTTCATTCTGCCAGACCTCATCAAGCAAAAACAACAGCAGAATGGTGAAGCAGCCCTCATTAAAGAACATTAGATAATGGGTAAATTCAAACTCGCTTCCTGATTGGCTGAAAGAGCCTGGCACCCCGGGCCGTTATTTCTTAACAACGGCCCGCTCAGAAAAAGTGCCAGCTCTATCATTTAGAACCGAAACTTGCCAGAAGCCATTTAATTACTCAGCTACCGAGACGGCAGCCCGAACCCAAAGCCCAGCATGCTGCTTAAATTAATTGTCACAGACAGCCTCATACCGCCTTCCGAACTCACTCTCTTCCTCTGTGTCACCGAAAAAAAACCCCAAACATCAATTTTTACATTCTTTCCAGCTCGCTCCACCTCGCCTAACAGAAACTTCCCAGTCTTTCGTTTCCCTTCACTGCTGCATTATCTCTAAACCCTGTGCTTACTTTTAAAAACAGTGGCTGACTCCTGCCACACTTCTAATCCCTATCACGTTAAACAAAATTAAGTCTCACTAAAACTCACCACTGTAGATTTCTCTCGTTCTCGGACACCATTTTTCAATCGGGGAATGTCGTGTATGTGAGAACGCAAACAGATAGGAAGCAGGAGGGCAAGCTAATCTGAAAGACCATAAAAAATGCAGAGCAGCGACCTCTGGTGGTGATTCCAGCACTTCACACCATAGGAACTATTTTACAACAAACACTACTTCTGCTTAGTTTTTACTTATTTTTTTATATATAAATTTTTGTCTTGTATTTTCTTCCCAAAAATAGCATCTGTGATCCATTATCTAAGTGTAATAATACCCTCCAGGATGGGCGTTATGAGATATAACGGACCTTCCAGGGGCTATAAGGCCCTCCGCCTGCGGCGTCGGGCCTCATTACACCCCTGGGTGGTCCGTTATATCCCAATAACGCCCACCCTGTCGGGTATTATTACTTACAGAGTTCCACAAAGTATGTCCATTTATCACAGATGATCTTGATAATGTACTATAACAGGGAGTGCATACTGGCGCTTGACTGAAATGGCCGCATCTGTGTGAGCTCCGTGCGATCCCATCCCCTATTCAGCATAATTCTGCTCTAATAATACTTTTTTTTATGATCGGTTTACTGGTAACCTGTTCCGCTTATTCTGAGGTACAGAACTATATATAAATTATAACTGTGGTAATGTGGAAGTGGTTTTAATGCTGAATACCTTTACTGACATCTACTGAAGCCTGACCTCAGCTATCAAAATATGCCTAACAGAAGGCCCCGTTCCTCTCGGTCACCTCGTTTACGTGATCTAATGTTAAAACTAGAAGAACCAACTATAAACTGTATGTATACTGACTATGCCACTAAATGTGATACAGTGGAGATAAAAGTGCTCCCAGGTCACTCCTGAAAACAGGCACTTGTGCCTAGTGAGCCTTAACCAGTTACCAAAGACTAAAATAAACAAAAAAAAAAGAATTACTGTCAGATCTGAAAGTTGACATCAACAGATGTTAAGCAAATGGCATCCACTTTATCTAAACAAAATGAGGAGATGAACCTTCATATTGGAACTAACAGTGCAAAAACAAATGAGTTGACTTCCTTAGTGGGCTATTTAGAACAGTTTGTGCAAAGACAATCCAAGCAAATTACATACTTAATGGAGTAAGTTGATGATTTAGAGAACAGTGACAAGCAAAATAACAAAGATTTTAGGAGTGCCAGAAGGTATTGAGGGCAATAACATGATAGCCTTTTTTCAACATTTTATTCCAGAGTTGTTGGGCTACCAGTGGTCCTGGCCACTGGAAACTGAGAGGGCACACAGAGCATTAGGTCCAAAGGGGAAAAACCAGAGATTTAGGCCAATAATTGGATATTTTTCTAAGATTCTCCATTAAAGAGGAAATATTATGTTTAGCAAGAGAATGGAGATCTTTAATGTGGAGAGGTGATAGAATATTTATTTTTCAGGATTTCTTGACAGAACTGGTTGGCAGACGGAAAGAGTTTGATGCAGTGAAACAAATACTTAGAACTGATGGTGTACAGTACTATCAGAAATACCCAGCCACCCTGTGTATACCAAATCCTGAAGGAAAAACTATTAACTATTAAATGTGACAGTAAAAGAAGCATTTGATGTAGCTTACTCTTACACAGACTCTGCTAAAAAAGGCCCAAACTCTAAATTGGTGTTCAACCATCAGACTTTGAACCCTGCACGAGACTAGTCAGGCCCAGCCTGCCCAATTGCTATCTCGGGCTCCAAGTCTGAAAGAATTAGCTCTGCTGAAGCCTTGCCTAGTGCCTGCATGCAGATTCCTCTGCACCCAGCAATACAACCTAAAGAATCTACGCCTCACCTTTACTCTGCTATAATCCAGCAAGCAGGGCAGCCACAGTGGAACACAAAAATCCAAAGAAAGGCTAAGCACTCAGGAAGACCCTCCAACATTCCACGACCTTCCAGACAGTGAAATCCAAGAAAACGAGAAAGGAGCGAAGAAAGCTATTTCACTTCCTCACCTGTTAATACTCCATCAGAACCAGAAACACATTATGATATGGGCACCACGCCCTCTAGGTCCTCTGTTCTGTCCAATCTGCCAATGACAATGTATGCTGCAGAAAACAATACAAGGGAACAACTTCTTGGCTCTGTTGTTTCACTTCCTTTTGCTGCACAAATGTCTGGAAACTCCTCACTTCCGGTTTAGTGAGGATCCCTAAATCTAATCTTGCAAGTGCAAAGATACAAAAGGAGACCACCTGCAGTTTTAAATAAAGACAGACAGAATTAATATTGTTCTGCATGCTTTTGCTGATCTTGTCTTCATTTTGTGACTAGAGCTCATGCATATCGCAGTCGGCGGCCGGCCGTGGTGGTGAGAGGAAGGCTGAGCCTGTCACCGGCAATGTACCAAGTCTGTCTATGGGAGGATGGGCAGCACACTTGGGGGGCCACTAGACCAACCGGTTTTGCTGTCATTTTGGGGCTACCAGGAGTCAGGGATTGTGCTTGTGGGGTAGGGGGACCACTAGATCACCAGGGAAATTTTGAAAGTAGAATGGCTATGGGGGTGGGGATCATGCTTGGGGAGTGGGGGACCACTAGAGCACCAGGAAATTATTACATTACCGCAGCTGCAGGGTCAGGGATCATTCTTGGGAGTGGGGGACCACTAGAGCACCAGGAAAATTATTAAATTACGCAGCTACGGGGTCGGGGATCATGCTGGGGGGCACTAGAGCACCAAGGATTACTGTGCCTATTTTTGCTACCGGAGCTCAGGGATTATGCTGGGGGCACCGATACATTACCGCCAGCTTTTTGTTGCGTGATATTGTTGCACCTTTACTGGAATCACGCTAATGCCTGTAGTGCGGCTCTTACATTGAATATGCCCGTGCAGCTGGTACTCATACCACTCCCTAACTCCCACCTCAGCATATATTTACTTTTAGCGTCCGTGCTGTCATACTACGTCGGCACTGTTAGAGCTTCTGAATATTGCAGCCTGGGGCAAA
Organism: Neoceratodus forsteri; assembly: GCA_016271365.2. NCBI lineage: Eukaryota > Metazoa > Chordata > Ceratodontiformes > Ceratodontidae > Neoceratodus > Neoceratodus forsteri. The sequence goes on from JADMNL010000027.1 coordinate 50,027,319, forward strand.
TCCAGTGCTATTCCAGCACTACAGCTTTGTGCCAGGTGCAATGTTTTGAATATCTGGCCCTGAGTGTTTAAAATAGCATTGCTAATTTGCAGTTACTCAGACATTTTGCTAAATTATAAAACAGTGTTATAGGAATTTTTACTATCGGCTTTAAATAGGTGTACTTCATTTTAATTTATCTGTCATAGAACCTATAATAGTTATTTAGTGGTACGTTGTATTGCTCTTAACTGTGTTTTGAAGTGACATATATTTAAATATGAAACTTTATAAAATTGTGCCATAGAATGTCAATGGCCTAGGGACCCCCATAAAAAGAAAAACAGTATTAACATATTTAAATAAAAAAAGAGCCAATATAGATTTTTCACAAAAGATGCATCTAGATAGTAATGAATTGGCCAAGCTTTGTAGGTCATGGGTGGCACAAGCCGAGTTCAGCACGTTTAACTCCAAACAGAGAGGAGTTGCAATACTAAGTAGTAAAGGTGCCAGTTTCATTAAAACTGGTCATGTATCTAACTTGGAAGGTCGATATCAAATATCATTAGGATCTTTGGATGGTCTTAATGTGATATTGTGTAACACTTATGCCCCTAACTCTGGTCAGCACACATTTTTGGGTCTTTCACTGTACAACTTGCTAGATATCCAGCCCTGGATATTCAGAAATGTGCCAAAGTTTGGCACAAGTCCTGCGCCGTGTAAATCCGATGCACTATGGTGCAACTGGAGCCATATTCAGAGGTTGCACAGGCTGAACAGTGCCAGCACAATGTGGCTGAATATGACAGAGTTGCACCATAGCACAATCAGAGTAGCACCATGGCGCAAACAGAGGTGCACCATGGCGCAAACAGATGCTTTAGACCCAGGGACAGAGATATGAAAGCACAGTGACAGGCCACAGGAGGCCTCCAACAGCAGGGCACACACAGGCACCCAGACACTGGACCCCAGAACACAACAGTGGCACAGATAGCAGGTGACAGGAGGTGCCAATGGCCAATGGAGGGGCACCAATGGAGCCCCCCGGCAGGCTGCTGGCTATGCCCTCCCAGACCATAGCAGGCCACACCCAGGACCATGTAGCCAAGCAGACACACGCCACACAGCACACAGGGAGCCCACACAGTGGGAACTGAATGGGCCGTTTGCAGGCAGTGTGGCAGACCAGATGGGACAGGCTGCACAGTGCCAAACAGAGGACCCCAACACAGTGTGCAGACAGTACCCGACCAATGACCATGGCTGTGTGCCACCACAATGCACACACCCACCACACACTCCTGACAGCCGCCCCATGGGCACCGCAAGGCACAGCCACCAACCCAGGGGATGGACACTACTATGGTGGGACACACTGAACACACAGCAGGGAACCACAGAAGCATAACATGCACCTCCTCTCATGTACACCACATGGACAGACACTGGGCCACTGCAGCATGGCTCCTCATGCCACCTGCAAAGCAGACACAGACACAGGCAGGTTTGTCAGAAAATATATATATTTAATGCAACTCTGTACAAAAACAACAGGGTCTGGGAAATGGTAGGTACAGTGAGGAAAGGAGACAGGGAACAAGGACTGTAATGTTCAATGGGGGAAACAGGGCAAAACAGGGGCAACTCTATCAACGGCCCTGTCTGGCCACCCTGGCAAGTCATCTTTCCCTCCTCTCCGCTGCCATCATTCGGCGCATGGCCACCACCACCTCAAGGATGCTGGAAGCGACAAGAAAGGTCTGGCACATGAGATGACTCAAGATCTGGCATTGTGGTCTCTGCACTGGCCACCAGACACCTATAGCAAGGGACAGAACAGGTGATCGGTGCAATGGCCCAAGAAACCATGCCCACCCACAGTGCACAATGGGCAGCAGGACCACACACAGGGCAGACATGCCACATGGGATTACTTACCTGGCTGGGGCACTGCACCACGCATGGCATGTGCCTGAAGCCTCCTCAGCTGGTCAGGGTCCCACCTCATGAGGTCACCATACCGGTGCCTGCACTGTTCTGCAGTCCTGGGCACCCTGGTCCTCCGCTCCACACTGGCAGCAATAGCTTGCCACACAGTGCCCCTGGACTGCTGCAAGGGCATTTGTCCAAACAGCTGTGGGGCATGGGGCTCCACATAGGCCACAAGGTTGGCCAGTTCAATGTCTGAACAGTTCAGGGCATGTCATCTTCTACCCTGCACCATTGTTCCGTATTGGGTTCGGCTGTAAAAATGGCAGCATCAGGCACACATGTTCAGGATAGGTGCCGGATGCACAGTGCATGGGAGACTGTGCAGTGCCCGCCCATTGTGCAGTGCTGGACATGTGCAGTGGGCATGGCTGGGTGGGGTCATGGAGTCATGGAGTCATGGAGAGGACCCAGGGGTCAGATGTCCGTGGTTAATGCACAGTGCGCATTAGTGCAATAGGAAACATGCCATCACGTGTAAGGCATTGCCTGCATCGCAGCTTACAGTGCCAATACTTGGCGCTGTTCACGTGTTTTGTCGCGATTTACACCATAACAGTGCAGTCACGAATGCACTGCTGAGCCAGGCACCGGCATTGTGGGCATTGCACCGCTGCTTGCTCCGGAGCAATACCAGTGCACACAGTGCAATATCTCAATATTCAGATGCTGCATGCAAATGAGCTCATCAGCCAATGCTTGGTGCAGTGGGGTTACTTTGCATGTCATTACTGTTGCACACTACCTCATTTGCATGCGTTGTGCCTCATAAGCACCACGGAACAGCACAGGCCATGGACCGGTATTACAACCTTGATAGGAAAGTGGTGGATGCCGCTGCTGCACACTGGGAGCAGACAGCACTACAGGGTGGGATGGACCAGGGAGATGCTGCCACTGACACACTGTGCTGTCCATGTCCACAGGATGCAACATGTCAGCACAAGAGGAGGGTGAGGAGCAGAGGCCTGCACGGAAGTGCAGGCCCAACTTCACTAAGGGTGAGACAGATGCCCTGTTTGAGGCCTACCTCGACAGGGAGGCCCTGTTGAGTGGTGCCACGGGCACATCACAGGCCAGGACTGGTGCATGGAAGGAGGTGGTGGGCTATGTGAACCAACACGGCAGCCATCAGCGGTCGGCGCAGGAGTGCCAGAAAAAGGTTGGGACTGACAGGCGGCGGATCAAGGAGAAGGTGGCAGCCATCAGAGCATCCCATAATGCCACCAGAGGAGGGCCGGCAGATGCACCCATACTGACGCCGACAGAGGAGTTGGTGGCAGCCACCATGCACCGCACCATGGTGGAGGGTGTGCCTGGAGGAGGCTTCCAGATGGGTGGCAGCCCATCACTGCATGGTAAGTATGTCAGCCATGCACAGCTGGTGGTCCAGGCGAGCATACACGGGTATGCTGGCGTGCATGCGGCTGTCATGCATGTCATGTGCATGCGTGCACAACCACGTACATGCCATGCTGCAGGACACATGCAGCGGCAGTGTACGGGGGGCACATGTGGGCATTGCATCACTGACACAACATTCATCTTTTGCAGCACCAGCACATCTCCATGCAGAGGATGGGGTGCCAGCAGCTGTGGATGCTGGTACGGCCCCAGAGGATGGGCCATCTACATCCACGGGCATCTGGGGGCCCGACAGGCAGCAGCTCAGCACCACTGTGCCTGTGGATGTCCTGGACCTAGGGCCGGTTGAGGCCCTGGATGTTATCCTGCAGGATGCCGGCCTTGGTGTCCTGTATGCAGAGGCGTTGATCGGGGCCGGGTCCGACTCCGATGACAACTACTCACAGCTCCTGGACAGCATGGGTGACATTTATTTTATTTATTTATTTATTTATTTATTTATTGCATAAGATCGGAATTACAATCCTTTGAGTCAAAGACTCTTTTGCAAAGGCTCCACGTCGGTTACAGAGGGTGGAGGGATTACAAAAATACAATGAACCAAACATAGTTCAGGTAGTAGTCAGGGAGAAACATACAATTAACAGCCAGCATTCTTAAACAGTACTGGCAGTGCAGTCCAGGCGTTAACTTAGTTTACCAGAGACAGTGGTATGCAGCTGTCAGGTTTCCATTAGTTAGGGATAGGAAGGAAGAGGATTCATAGGGTCGGGGAGGACCCTGAGTCAGCTGTAGAGGGAAGGGGCAAGGAGGAGGAAGGAGATTAGCCACAGTCACAGTTTGCAGTCTCAAGTAGTGAACTTTGAGGCCTGCTTTGAATAAGGAAATGCTGTGGGTCTGAGAGAGCTGGGGAGGTACAGCATTTAGCCAGAGGGAGCACGGTACGGAAAGATCTTTGGCCTAGAGATGTTCTACAGTGGGGACCTGTAATGTGGTGTTTGCTGAGGCCATGTATTTCGCCTGTGGGGACAGGGCTGATTAAGGGAGGGAGGCCAATGGGGCAAGCTGGAGATGTATTTTTTTTGCGAGAACGCAGGTGTGGAACTTTAGTCTTTGTTGGAAGTTTAACCAACTGGCCAAATCATATAGGTCACAGGTATGGGTTAGCCTGTCACTGCCGGTGACTAGTCGGCAAGCTTTATTCAGGGCATTGTTAATACTTCGTAGAGTGGTGGGTTCAGCTGATCCATATATCGTTATCCCGTAGTCAATTAGAGAGAGGATTGATGAGGAGACAGCTAAACGCATGGCCTGTGCGGGTAGGCAGTGTTTGAGTCTGTAGAGTATGCCCACTCTGGCGTTGACAGCTGAGGAGAGGTGTTGAATGTGACTATGGTAGGAAAGGGAGGTATCTAGTGTGATGCCCAGATATTTGAAGTTTGTTACATGTTCAAGGGGGTGCCTTGTGAGTTTATGATAAGGAGGGTCGACTGCCTGTGTGGGCTTTGCCGGTGCGCAAAGATCATGGATTTAGTTTTTTTAAAGTTGATGATAAGGCGGTGTTCATTATACCATGTCTCCAGCTCCCTGAAAAAACCCTGAAGGGCCAGTAGGAGGGTGCTTGGCTGTGGATGTTTCCAGTATAGCACTGCATCATCAGCACAGAGAAGCAGATGACCACTGCAGGCCTGGGGAAGGGGTTTAGAAAGAGGTTGAAAAGAAGAGGGCCGAGAATAGAACCCTGTGGGACACCAGAGCGCACATCTTTGCAGGAGGAGATGGTGGTATTTCACTTGACTTGTTGAGACCGGCCTGAGAGGTAGTCTTTGAACCAGGCCTAAGTCTCTGGGACCACATTTGGTTTAGGGAGGACACGGAGCAGCAGATCGTGACTGACCGTGTCAAATGCCTTTGTCAGATCCACAAAGATTGCTCCAGTGATAGAACCTTGGTCCAGTGCCTCATGGATGAAAGAGGTGAAGTCAGTGAGAGCAGTGACTGTGCTATGGCCTGTCCAGAAACCATGCTGGGCCTGGCAGAGGAGTTTGTGTTTGGCTAGGTGTTCAGTTAACTGGTCCGAGACTATTTTTTCCTGAGCTTTGGAGAGAGGGGGGAGTATTGAGATCGGTCTATAGTTGCTTGTGTGCATAGGGTCGCCACTCTTCAGAATGGGGGTGATTATGGCCCTCTTCCAGGTTGATGGAAACTGTCCATGGCAGAGAGAGGTTAAGAATTTTAGTAAGGTGGGGTAGTATGACATCAAGTGTCAGCCGGATAAGTTTAAGATCAAGTGAATCATTGCTGTGACGAGAATTGGCGATAGCTTTGGAAATGTAGTGTTTTGCCTCACGGCGGGAGATGACTCTCAGCCTAAAAGGTAATGGGTCTAAGTTACAGGGTGTGTCGGGAGGTGGGTGGGGGGAGCAGTGTGGAAGAAATTAGGGGGGAGGATATGGGAGAGGTCCGAGAAGGCTGAGTTCAGGGCTTCTGCAATAGTGTAAGGATCTTGGGTGACATGTGGGCATGTTGCCCCTGTTGGCATCACAGTCAGGTACTGCACCCAGCACTATGCCAGCAGCGGAACATACCTGCCACCACTGCAGTTGTGCTGGTGTCCATTGCCATGAATGTGCCCTGTGGTAGTGGTGGTGTGGCCTCCCAGGTGCGAGGCATCTTACAGCTGCTGGACGGGCGATGGCAGCAGGCTGTGATTGCCACTGGGCAGCTGGTCACAGGGTCTACCACCGGTGCGCATGCTGTGCCCATTCCCCCTGCAGACCCCACTGTGCAGTGTCCACTGGAGAGGGGGGCTGTGCAGCATGGCAGGTCACCACCAGAGGACTGGCATCCCAACCGGAAGCCCCTGGATGCCAACTGTCTGGCTGAGCACACCCGGCTGCTGCGGGTGTCCATTCAGCAACAGGTGCTGCTCACCACTGGGGTGCATGCACTGCATGCGGAGGTGCACCAGTTAGCTGAGCAGCAGGAAAAGGACACTGCACATATCCTGGAGGGGATGAAACACATGTAGGAGGCCAAGACTGCGCCCTTGGATTGCATTGTCAGTGCGATTATGGATGGCTTTGTGTTGCTTGCTGCCACAGGGTGTGGCTGTGTAGCAGTGACCCCCACAGTGCGCTGTCCACCCCATGGACCAGGGGTTGGGTGACCCCAACACAGTCGACATTGGGCTCTGATGTAGGCATGCCCTGGTCTGGCCTGTTCAGGAGTCTGCACACCCCTGCAAGGAGACGGTTGCAGTCCCACCCTGGGGGGCTGTTGCACACCCCCTGACTGATCTGCAGCCTGTGGCTGCCGATCGGCCCCAGTGCAGCTTCCCACATGGCCGTGGTGACCATGGTACCGTGCAGCAGCCCTGATCTGTGGGCTGCCCTGACCGCAGTCTGCAGCTGCTGCCCTGTGCGCACATGGGCGGTGTGTGTATGCCTTACCACTGGTGGGGTGCCTGTGTGTTGTGCCGCATGCTGCCTGTGTGTGTGCATGCCCGGCCGCTGGACCATGTGGTGTGGGCATGATGAGGGCAGTCTAGCACCGGTTGCAGCTGTGCACCAGTGCAATGCATCTGATCCACACCACATTCCAACTCCTGGGTGGGTGGGTGCATGTGTGTGTGTTGCTGTGTGTGGATGTGTGCCACTGACTCCTCTACCCCTGCATCATGCCTCTGTGTGTGCATGCCCCTCGCCATGCACTTCTCTGCATGTGTGCTGTACCTGTATGTGTGTCCCATGTACATGTACCACACCACCTACCTGTGTTCACCGTGGTGCTCTTGTGTGATGGTGTTGTGGTGGTGTCATTCCTGCTGCAGCAGTTGGGGATCCCTCCACCCAGGGGGTGGCTGTCCACCACCCTCCGGCCCATTGCCTCCATCATCCCCACTACTGTTGCCCTCATCAGCCTCAATAGCTATTCCACGGTCAATGGCCATGTTGTGCAGTATGCAGCAGGCCAGGAATAGGCCACAGGCTTTCGAGGGGCTGTATTGTAGGGCACCGTATGACCTATCTAGGCAACAGAACCATGCCTTCAGCATGCCAAAGACATGCTTGATGATGTTGCGCATGCTGGCATGTGCCTTGTTGTACCATTCCTCTGCTGGGGACAATGGGCATCGGTAGGGTGTGAGCAGCTAGGTCCTCAGTTGGTATGCGCTGTTACCTGTGTGGAGAATGACATGGTTAGCCCTCTGCTATACTGTGCTGTGCCCCTTGCCTGTCCCTAGCTCCCACACCACCATGCACATTCTGCCCACCCCCATCCTCAGGTTTGCTCTGCTCATCGTACCTTGTCCATGCCATATTCACCCACTAGGTGGCCTGTAGGGATGTCCCCATGTTCAAATCTCTGGCACAGCACAGAGCTGTGCCAGATGAATGCATTGTGTGCACTCCCAGGGTATGTGGTGCAGACAGTGGTGATGTGCCCCTTGGCATTGCACACCACTTGGCAGTTGATGCTCAGGCTCCCCTTCCTGTTGATATACACCAGTCCCTCAGGGCCAGGTGGCATGCGGATGCCCATATGGGTGCAGTCAATGGCCCCAATCATGCCAGGCATGCATGCCACACTCTGGAAGTCCTGCATAATTGCTGTATGCTCCACCTATGTGCTGGGGAAATGGATGAATTCTAAAGCACATGGCAACCGAGTGTTGAGGAACTGTGTGAGGAGGTGGGACATGGCCAACTGGGTGATACCTGTGGTGTCCCCTGTTGGTCATTGGAAGGTGCCTGTGGTGAGCAGGCACATGATGGCAGTCACCTTCATCTCCACGGACATGGCGTGGCTCCATCTGGTGGGTACCTGCATCTCCTCATTGCACAGCTCACAGAGCTGCCTCAGAATGGCCATGTTCATGTGGTACCAGCCCATGATCCCAGTGTCACTATAGTTCTCAAAGGTGATGTGGGCACGGTACCACCTGTGTTGGGCATACCGCTGATGGGCCCTTCATCAGCCATGTAGCTGTCCCTCCTGCCCCCTCACACCCCTCATTACTGCCTCCATCAAGAAGGGCACACTATCCATGGATTCTGCTGTCCCCCTGGGCAGTTGGCTGCTGGCTGTGTGCCACCCTGGTACACAGGTGTTGTGTCTATCTGTGTGTGTGTGTGTGTGTCTCTCTCTCTCTGCCCCATTCTCCCTTTCCCATGCCACCTCTCTGTCCCTGTCCCTCTGTCTCTGGCCTTGTGTCTGTCTGTCTGTCTGTCTCTCTCTCTATCTCTCCCTCTCACTCTCACCCTTGGTGCAATGGCTGTCTGTGTGTTTCCACCCTGTTTTTATAGGAACAAGTCTGGTCAGCGCAACTTCGATTTGCTCCACACTTGCACCATGGTTTCATGGTTCAATATACGATTGCGATGGATATTCATGGGAACGCCCCCTGCACTTGTGCTGCATACATTATAGTTGCACATTGGCGCAATGGATTTTGTGCTGCGCAATGGCTCCTGCTGAATATGGCTCCTTGACGCAATTCCATACTTGTGCCAGCGCAACTCGGTTGTACCATGTGCAACTGCTCTGAATATCCAGGCCCCAGAGTATAAATTCATAGTGAGTGGAGACTTTAATGAGGTTATTGACTCTGTTATAGATAGGAAACCTTTTAAGGGATCCCTCACACTGACTAAGGCCTGCCACTCGTTATACAGTTTGACTAAGGCTCTGGCATTAACTGATATCTAGAGACTTGTGAATCCCACAAGGAAAGGACTACACATTTTGTTCTAATCGACAACCAACCTACAGCTGAATGGATTGCTAGCTTACATTGTCTGATTTGGTTAATTGTGTAGGAGTTGCCAAAATTTATTCTATCATTCTATCTGACCATGCCTTAATAGACATATGCATAATCTTAGGGGAGGGCAGGCCTAAAGAAATCAGATAGAGACTCAACACCTCTCTAATGAAAGAAAAAAAGTTCATTGAGTGGGTGTCTGGTGAAACCGATGAATATTTTAAAAATAATGAAAATGGAGAAGTTACTGATGCATGTCTTTGGGAGGCAATAGAAGGCCTACAGAAGAGGCAGAATAATTAGCTTTTCTGCATCTTGAAGAAGAGAAATAGCTAAGGCTATACTAGAAAACAATACAGTTTAGCTGCATTGGAAACACAGATAAAGAACTCTAAATTATTGGATCATAACCTGCTCTATAAAATGACACTGCTAAAATTTGACATTAATACTTCTGTTTCAGCACAGTATGCCCTGTTCTGTACAAAACAGAGATATTAGGAAACAGGTGAAAAGGCAGGAAGACTTCTTGCACACAGGCTTAGAAAGATACAGGACCAGAACATTATCCCAGGTACCCAAAATGCAAGAATAATACTAAGGGGAAATAAAGATATTAATATCTAGATTTATGCCCACAAAAGTGTAGAGTTGCAAAAAAAATCGCTTTTTCTAAATACACTCCTTTGATTGAGGTACCCAAAACATGTCTAGAACAACTCAATAAAGACATAAACATGGATGAGATCTTATCGGCAGTAGACTCACATCCTTGTTGGAAACCCCCTGGGTTGGATGGACTCTCAGGAGAATTCTTTAAGACCTTAAGCTCAAAAGTCTCCTCCCACTTACTTAAAATGTATAAGGAGGCTTGGGACAATGACAGCTTACCCCCCACCCTTACACAGGCTCTGGTCACCCTGATCCACAAAATAAGGAAGATCCCCTATCTTGTGCCAGCTACTGCCCCATGTTCCTGATTAACACAGATTATAAAATATTGGCTAAAATACTGGCTACCTGACTACAAAATATAATATATGAACTGACTGGAAAGGAGCAAGTAGGATTTGTCCAAAATAGGTTGGGTGCTGACTGTGTGAGGAGACTTTTAAATGTGATATGGCAGGCCAATAAAGTTAAAGAACCATACCTAGTATGCTCGTTAGATCTATTTAAAGCCTTTGACTCATTATCCTGGGATTATATGTTTATGACCCTGGATCACTTTGGTTGTGGAGGCAACTTCAGTAATTGGGTCTCTCTTCTGTATAAGAAATCGTCCGCACAGATTCTCACTAATAGACTAATTTCCCAGCCCATCTCATTAGCATGTGGTACCAGACAAGATTGCACACTATCCCCATGCCTGTTTATTCTAGCGATTGAACCTTTATTCAGATGCATATCGGGGTTAAAACTAGAGCAATAGAACATGAAACATTTGCCTTTGCAGATGATCTGCTACTGACCCTTTCCAAGCAGTTGCAATCCTATAAGGCACTCAAACAGGTACTGTCACATTTTGGTTCCCTGCTGGGGCTTCTAGTAAATTGGGATAAGACACAAGCACTATGCCCTAACCAAGCCCCCTTTATTTCATGAGATTTCTCAGAAATATTTGATAATCACTGAGTGAAAGATCAACCAACATACCTGGGCCTGCAAATGACAACTAATTTTGAATCATTAGCTAACATTAACTACTTACCATTACTACAGGATATAGAATCCGATCTAAAATGTTGGAGAAACTCACTTTGGGGTAAAGTTAACTCAATAAAAATGATTATCGCCCCTTAAATAGTCTACATTTTCCTGAATATACCAATTCTCCTTAAAAAACAAACATGCGTTGTAAACTAGACTCAATGTTTAGGAATTAGCTTTAGGACGATAAGTGCCCAAGACTTAGTATAAATAAAATCAGAGCACCACATGAGCTAGGGGGAGCTGGCACTACCACACTGTGAATGGTACCAATGGGCATTCATATTTAAGCAAGCTTCTATGCATATTCAGATTAGTCTGGATAACTTGACATTTGTCCCACTTTGGGTACAAGCAGAAAGAAAACTCCTAAAATCCAGTCAGTTAACTGATTTTATTTATATACCCTTCCTCAAAGAACTAAAAGGCAACCCATGCTTAGAATGCTCTGTTAACATCTTAAAAAGATAAACAATGCTGTTAATCCTGTGCATCTTCCCGTAAAATCTATGCCACTTTGGTCTAACACCCATTATACAAAAAATTCCTTCCTGCCATTAAACAAGGCCTGGTCAAAGGCTGGTATCAATAGAATTAGTGATATAATTATGCAGGATTTGCTCACAATGATGTTTTTTTCAGAAATTAAAGAAAAATATCATTGCCATGGTTCCATTTTCATTACTATTTGCAGCTCTGAAATGCACTTAAAGAACAAGTCCTGCTAGATGATTTTTCCCTACCTAGCAACCTAGAATGGGAACAAATGGTAAAATTAGTGTCATTAAAAAAAGGAACTAGTGTTGCATATAAAATTATAACAAATTCTCTTGCGTCTTCATCTCTGCCTTCCTCAGTCAGGCAGAAATGGGAAGCAGAGTTGGATGTCTCCATATCAGAGCAAGATTGAAGCTCAGCATGGGAACATGTATACTATGGGAGAAGGGATATGCATGGTAAGCTCATTCAACATAAAATTATTCATCAGTTTTATGTGTCACTCATGCGACTGCATGAGCTAGGTTTGTCTTCTAATGCTGACTGTTGGAGATGTTAGAGTCCGGATGCCAATATCTCACATATGATGTGGAGCTGTCCCTTACTGAAGGCATTCTGGGATGAGGTACAAAAAGTATGTAGTGAGTCAAAACTAACTACTATACTCCCCTCACCATTAATCTGTATTCTTGGAAATTTTCCATCTGGCACTATCCTTAGCCATCAACAGAGATTGTGGCTTTCTGTAGCATCTGTGTGTGCGAAACGCCTAATACTCAAATATTGGAAGGACCCTCAGGCACCCTCATTGGTTGAATGGTATAACATGATGAGTTATACCGTGAACAATGAGAGAATATCCTATATACTGTTTAACAAATTGGATAAGTTTCTAAATATATGGGGCCCCTTCTTACAACTAGGTACTGTCTAAAGGTTAAAAAAAAATAAAGTCTTTCTGACACCAAGTTTAGACAGAGACATGCTGATATATACTTTACAGTATTAGTATACTTTCATCACCCTATTTTACTGTTAGAAGATATATAGCTATTTATCAATAATTTCATAAAACATTGAGGCTAACACTGTTTGAACATTAATCAACAAGTCAATATCTTAATATATGTGATTTGTGTGATATTTTCCATTGTTACACTTCTGTAAAACATATAGTATATGTTGCTATTGTATTGTAAAAATTGAACCTTAAATAAAAGTTTGTTATGGAAAAAAAAGATAATGTACTATGACAGAAACATTGATAACTGAGCAGTTGGCCAACGTTATCCAAAAATTCAATTTTTTTTTTTTTTATGTGGATTATGTATTGCAGAAAGCAAAAAAAAACAAACTGATGTTTACAATGGTGCATAGCCCATGGTGAAGACTGCTGGTTCCAAACATTATGTGCATTTGTCAGTGGCAAACTTTCTGGATGTGGCTTCAGGTGCTTTTACAAAGGTTCTAGACAGAGTTATTGGCCAACTTTGCCTAAAAATTCAAATTTTTGTGTAGCCCCAAAACTGCAGATGACAATGGAGCAGAAGTCCCAGTGAAAACTATTGATTTCACAATTATGCTGCCATCATTGACTAACCCTCTGGACAAGGCTTCATGGTAGGCCAAGAATAAAGACATATGGTAACAATGGGTGGCATTTAACTTTTGGCAGTAAAATTTAGGCAATATTTACAATCCTCCTTCAGTGAAAGTTTGCAACATTTACACAATGATTTTGTAAAATTTTGTCAAAATTTTAATTTCAGTTATTCCATCTAATTTTAAACATACTAGTCCAAATTGCACAATATTGGCATGTGAAAGTCCTCTACCTACCTTACAGAAAAGTGTATCAAGTAACAGATCTCTAGCTTTAAAGGGAGATGACTTTTAAATAGTCAAATATTTAGAAATCTTTAAAGTTTTCAAGTATGCAACTTGCACGCATTAAAGCCCATAGACTTTATAACTACTGCAGTTAATGCAATGTCACAAACTGTATCGCGTGCATAGACCCTAAAATGAGGCTGTGTGTGTCAGCTTTTAAATTTGTGTTGCTTAGATGATGGCCAAGTTATAAGCAGTCAAAAACTGAAAAAAACAAACAAACCTCATAGTTGAAGTCTAATTTCATGAGCTTTTGTGAAAACTGTTGAGTTTTGTGGAAGCCGTATCCATATATTTTGCTCAGCCATTCATTTGAGCTGTCATAAAGGAGGAAGGAAAAGGCTGGATAGAGTGGTAATAAGATAACATTTATAGGGGCTCCACAGTACAAATACAGCAGTGCCCAGTGTTAGGTACCCTCATGTTCAGTCAGTGTCTTGAGTAAAGAACCATCAAGAATAATCAAGACCATCACTTTTCCCTTGCTTGTTTTCTTGCAGTTTGTCAGCTAACCACTAGCACTAACAGACTACTGCAAATGGCTTGAAGAAGCATATACATGTGTACAATCGTTTCAGTACAATGCCACTTGTCGACCCTTAAACAACCCTACAGATAACAATGTATATTTTTAGCATTTGAAAACAGTGGCATTACAGTAAGGGATACCAAGCATTATGAGTTGCCACTGAGGCCACTGAGATAGAGTTATCCATATATATTTAGTCATGAATGAACACGATACTCGTCATCACTGTAGCAGGAATGTTGGAAGGGTATTGCAGAACCATGATGCTAGTGCAGATAAGTTGATTTGCCTACCTGTAAAACAAGTCAAATGAATGTGATCAATAGGCAACCCAAGATGGACTGCAGTTCTGCTAAGAGGGATATGATAAGGTCATGTCAATGGAAATGGAAGTCAGGGGAATATAAACTATAGGACAAGGGAGACAGCTAGTGCAATGGTCAGCCATTGCAGGAGTTAGATGCATGGATTCACTAAGGAAAGGGCAACTGATCTGAGCAGCAAAAGAATAGTAGACTCCAAGATGGAGCAAGTAAGCAGACAGGGGCAGTTCTCACTTGAAAGCAGGTCATATGATAAGTAAACCCCACAAAAGTGAATGATCCGAGAACCCAGTGCTCTTAAAAGTTTAGAACTTAGAGAAACTCACAGAGACCTGGTAGGGAAAGAAATCAATTTCAGTACCAAGGAGAAATTCTGACTGTTCCAAAGGGATAGGTCATACAGGAAAATATGTATGTAGCTTTCTTTTTAAGGAAGGGTGTCTGTGATCCAGGGTCTGGGAGATCTACCCTATGAGGAGAGATTGAGGAAGCTCGACATCTATTCCCTGGAGGATAGAAGGGAGAGGGAAGAACATGATAGAGACCTTTAAATACTTAAAAGGCATAAACAGGGCTAAGACGGGGGAGATTATTCTGCTTAAAGGGAAGGAAAGTCACGAGAGGGCACAGCCAGAAGTTGGATGGGGAAGATTCAGGAGGGAAATGAGGAGGCATTACTTTACAGAAAGGGTGATGGAAGATTGGAACTAACTATCGGAAGGCTTGATTACATTGAGGACAGTGGACAGTTTTAAAAGAGGGTGGGATAGAGTCAAAGGGAGGGTACGGACAGATAAGAACAGAGGAAGGAATAATCAAGATGATGATGGGCTGGAAAAGGAAGGTAGCAGCTGCAGGAAAAGGATACCATTAGCTGCACACTTGGGCACACTTGATAGACCTTTGGGCCTTTTTCTGCAGGCGCTTTTGTATGTTCGTATGTTCATAAAAACAAGGAGGAAATCCATGAGACCAGCAGATTCACACACTGAGTTAAACTCAAAGAACAAGCATTTGTCAATGCCGAATGTTTGCTTACTGGCATTGGCAGTAGTAGTGTAGAAGTTACAGAGCTGCGTAATAGGAATGGCAGTGAAGTATTGAACTGAAGCCAACCCCACCACCACCCTGCAGCGAGTGACAGGCATAGGGGTGTGCATTTGGGTCGTCAGGCATAACGGCCACGCCATTTCACCACACCCCACTCTGCAGAGACTGACAAGTGTCACATGTTCCTTGGGGGCTTTGGCCCTTATGCGCACCCCATTTCATTAGGAAATACGGTGAGATGGGTGCAATATAGGAGAATGGGGTGAAGTCTGGGGCCGAAGAGTCCAAGGCATACCTCGATGCCTCTCAGTGACTGCAGGGTGTGGAATGGTATGAGCATCACAGGCAAGAATCCCAAGTCACACCCCTGATTCCTGTCATTCTCTATAGGGTTGGGTGATTTAGTTGAAAAGCCTAATACCTCAGGCATTCGTTGGTATTTTAACTCCAAATTTTCAACATGTTTGTTTTGTGACCCCACCTCATGAACAGGGGAATATCGGTTAGTAGCGAAAGCTGCTTATGCACAGTGACTACGAGTTTAGCACCACAGGTGCAAAATATTCGAACAGGCTGTAAAAATAGCGGCTGTATTCTGTCATGGGGAGGTGTAAAAATGGCTATGTTGCAAATGTGTAGTAAAATATTTAAAAAATGGTGAAGTCACGGCGTACATAGAAACTGTGCAACACACCGTTATATAAGTAGGTTGGGGATATTTTATAGCAGATTGTCAACTCAGGAATTTTGGTGCCTCCGATCATGAACAGTGTCACTGTGATTTTCTTTATCTGTGCCGAACAATGATTTCCGACAGCGACCACGCATTTCTGCACTGAAAGTGTGAAACACACCGCCATGTTGTGAAAAATGGCAGCTGTACTGTTCATAAGGAAGTGTTGAAAAATGCCACTAGTGAAAATCTGGACTGAAAATATTACAAAGTCATGAACTAACGAGGATGCGTGGAAACTGCACAATGCTCACCGTAACACAGTCATTTTATGGACTTTTGTCACCAAATTTTCATTTTAAGACCTCTGCTCATGAACAGTGTAAGTGTGATTTTCTTAATGTGTCCTAAACATTGCTTTCACACACCAACAGCACCATTGTGCGCTACATGTGCGATAACACATTTTGGGTGACATATGAAAAACTGCAGCTGTACTGTTCGTAAGGAAGTTTAACAAAATGGACATGTTGAAAATCTAGAGTGAAAATATTAAATTTGCAAACTTACGAGCATGCATAGGAACTGTGCAACGCACGCTCGTAAAAGTCATTTCTAGGCATTTTTCCACCAATTTTTCAACATAGCCATTTTAAGACCTCTGCTCATGAACAGTGTCACTGTGGTTTTGTTAATGTGTCCCATACATTGAGCTTGCACACCGACTGTGCCATTGTGCGCTACATGGGCGGAAACACGTTTTGGGCAGGATGTGAAAAATGACAGCTGTACTGCTCATAAGGAGGTGTGGAAAAATGGCAATGTTGGAAATCTGGAGTGGAAATATTGAAAATTCGCAAACCTACGAGCGTGCGTGGGAACTGTGCAACGCACACTCGTAAAACAGTCATTTTTAGGAATTCTGTCACCAAATTTTCAACATTGCCATTTTAAGATCTCTGCTCATGAACAGTGACACTGGATTTCCTTATTGTGTCCATACACTGAGTTCGTTACGACTGTGCCATTTATGCCTACATGGGCAGAAACACGTTTGGGTGAGATGTGAAAATGACAGCTATACTACTCATAAGAAGGTGTGGAAAAATGGCAATGTTGAAAATCTGGGTGGAAATATTGAAAAATTCGCAAACCTATGAGCGTGCGTAGGAACTGCGCACCGCGCTCGTAAAACAGTCATTTTTAGGATTTTTTTCACCAAATTTTCAACATAGCCATTTCAAGACCTCTGCTCATGAACAGTGTCACTGTAATTTTCTTAATTTGTCCCATACATTGATTTCGCACACCTACTGCGCCATTCTGCGCTACAAAGGTGGAAACACATTTTGGGTGAGATATGAAAAATAACAGCTGTACTACTCATAAGACGGTGTTGTGAAATGGCAATGTTGAAAATCTGGAGTGAAAATATTGAAATTTCACGAACTTATGAGCCTGCGTAGGAACTGCGCAACGCACGCTCGTAAAACAGTCATTTTTTGGAATTTTGGCACCAAATTTTCAACCTGGAGGTTTTGGGCCCCCTTCTCATGAATGATGTCACTGTCATGGTGGTATTCAGTCGAAGGGTGATTTCGCAGTCACTGTGAGAAATCACCTCGAGCCCGAATAACGCCATGACAGTGACATCATTCATGAGAAGGTCCCAAAACCCCATGTTGAAAATTTGGTGCAAAAATTCCCAAAATGCCTGAGATATGCAATAAAGTTGAACCCTCCTATCTAGCCCATTATACAGCTTACGGCATTTCCTCAGTTCGCGGTCGGCTTTGAAGTGTGCAGGCGTGTTCCGGTCCACGAAGATCGTCGCGCGGGTCTGGAGGTAAGTATGGGTGAGGGGTGTGGGGAAGACTGGGTGCGCAGTGGGTGAGTGCGGGATATGGGAGGGGCTGGGAGGCAGCTTTGGGACAGTTTTCGTTTTACAGGAAAAAAAAAAAAGACGTCGCGGACATTGCCATGCTGGGTTGGGCTCCCAGCGTGGCACAATGACTTTAGGGGCGTTCAGCCGGCAGGGATTAGGCACCCCGTCGGCAAAAAACTATTAGCACGTTTGCCACGCTGGGGTGGGCTCCCAGCGTGGCACAAGCAGCACCTGGGGGCGCGAACATGGGGGATTGGGCACCCCGTTGGCAACATCATTCATTGCCATGCTGGAAGGGGCGGGGAGGCGATGCGGCGCGGCTGATGGGGATTGGGCACCCGTCGGCTATATGTTGCGTGCGGGGGCGCGCCGTCTGCGGCTGGGGGGCTGCGGCGTGAGGCAGCTTCTTGTAAGCTGCTCACTCAGCGTGGCTCACCCCTTTCAACTGTATGCCACTGCATTTTTGAGCGTGTCATAGACAGCTCCAAAATGCATTGGCTTACAGGGGCCGCGCCTGCCAGGACACTGCCTGAATTGGAGGAGGAGGTGACACACCTCCGAAATCTCCAATGAAGGCACTATGTTTCTTGCACATGCGTGCAAGCAAACATAAAAATGCCGGGTTGGAGGGGACAAAGTAGACATGCTGAAAGGAACTACAGGACTACAAACAGTTCAGCACAGCTACAGTAAATGGGCTCAGTGGTAACAAGTGCATTGCAAAAGTGAAATTCTACAAGTAGAATTCTAGTTTTATTACTTACTATACTTCCATGAATTTGTGAGTAAATTTTACCAATTAGTAATCTACAGTTTTACCAGTGTAAATATGAACTACTAAACCAAATGTTTCCAACATTTTTAGATTCCAGGACCCATCAACATGGGCATTCATACCAAATGTTGAGTGTATAAATAGCAGTAGCATTAAAAACCTCCCCATTTTTGAACATTTTTCCACAACATTTAACAAATAATCAAACTGGAAAATTATGAAACCCTGAAACTTGAAATTTACTTTTCCTTCTCCCTCCACATTAAGTTGTTTTCATTACCTTTCCAAGAAAGTTATGCCTGAACATTTTCAGGTATCTAGCTCCAAAGGTGGCCAAGTTGTAAGCAGAAAAAAATATTTTCTGAACATTTAGTAAAACAGTGAACTGACAGACTTATAAGTTGAAAACCACTTATCCAAATATTATGAAACCTGACAACTTCTTTGAATGCCTTATGACAAGTACATATGCCAATTGTCAGGTCTGTACCTACATAAATAGTTGCATTATGATCATGGAATTTCACAAACATTTTGCAACATTAAAATGTAAATGTGTGGACAATCTGTGGAATTTCACAAAAATTCCATGAAGGAAGAATTCTCTTTGTTTTTCTTTTTATTTCCACCCTCCATGCCTCTAGGAACCACCTTCTTTTTGGGTTCCACATTGTGTCGCTCTTCTGCTTGCTGGACTCCCTCTAGCGAGCAACATCCATCATCAGATTCCAGTTTGTCCCCTCTGGTGCCTGACTCAGGTCTATCCCTCATTGGGGGATCCCTTCCTCTCATGGGTGTGAAGAAAGAGAAGGAGAAGCACACTACCAAGGCCATTACTCAGCACCAGGTCTGGGTAGCAGAGAGACCTCCAAAGAGGGTCGGGTGGTGTGGGGAAGCACACAGGGAGACCATCATATAAGGCTTCTGGCTGGAATTTTTGCCTGTTCTCCCTGTCCATCACCTTTCAATGTTGGCACAATGCATCTCTGCTAGTGCTGTGTGAAATTTTAAAATTCCATCGGAATTAAATTTTGCTGAATTTTTGAAATTCTGCAGAAATTCCACCACATTTTGCTGGAGACAGAACGGCAGAATTACTTGGTAGAAAAAATTCAGAATGAGCTTTTCTGCAACATTTCTGCAGAATATTATTCCACAGATCTCAATATTTTCCACAGAAATTGCGTAATGATTTTCAGTGGACAAAATGCTGTTCTCCGTGGATTGCAGCAAGTGGAATTCCACAGAGGAAACAGAGAAATTCTGGCAGAAATTCTGCTGGTGGAATGGTCATTCTGTGCTAATTTTGCTGGTGGAATTCCACATTCCACACAGCACTAATCTCTGTTCTACTGTGGACTTCTGTGGCAGAATGGGACACAATCTGCATCATCAAGCTCTAAAATGATTTTACCACCAGTGTGTAAATCAGAAACACCCACTGAGTTTACTAGAAGACCAGCAAAACTGAAAAATAAAAGAATTGAAACCGATAATTAAAAACAGCTTCTACAGGAAAAATTTACCTACAGGTTCAGTGCAGTTCTCCTTTAAGCTATTATTTTTTTCTAATTAATTCTCCCAGGTCAGATGAGCTGATAGTCCACAGAAGGGGCTACATAGCCTGAGACCACTGTAAAGGGAGTTCTTGAAGCCTGCATCTGTACTACAAATATAGGGGCCTATGCACCATGGCAGGCTAGGTATGCACCAAAGGCACATGACTGGTCCACACTGGCCCTCATCCCAGAACAACAAGCATGCACTATGCGCCATTTACAACTGCTGTCTGCCTATCCATGGCTCCACCACACAGGCATGTTCGAGCATGATGGGAACAGGGGGTGGGATGTAGTCAGAGTGGTGAATACAGGTGGACATCCAGTCAGATGTCCATCCACCCAGCCAACTGGATCCCCCTCCATTGGCATTCTGTGCCTTTGAGCCTGATGCTGAGGCTGCCCCACCCCCTAGTTACTCCCCCTGTCTTTTCACGCATGCCATGGACAGATGATGGATCCAGTGTGGAAGGAGCCCGCGCCCCTTTCACAAGCGCTGCAGGGGTCTGAAAGGACCTTAGATGCATAGTATATAGACGTAAGGAAGCATATGCACCACGCATATGCGATGCATAGGCTTTTTGTGTACGGCCCATAGAGCACTGAGCATGCTCCTACTTAAACCTGTTTTGTATGATTTCCAATTGTCCCCTGCCCCTGGTACTATTAACCAAATGACAGTAATAATTAAATTTGGTACAACTCTAAATTATTTTAGGATAATTCCCTTCATAGACAATAGCTAATTAGTTAATGGTGGGAATAAAGCTTAAATCAATTTGTCTACTCAGTTTAGTAACAAAAAGAGAAAGGTCCTGAAAGTTATGCTAAGGCTCAGGTAGCTGTTAGAATGTCTCATGGCATATTAGAAGCTTTCAGAACCTTTATAGGTCCTCTTATCGCTACAGTAAGTGCTCCTGCAGTTGGTCATCGGGCACACATGCTTTCAAACTTCTAAAGTTCTAAGGCAAAATACTTAGGTGACTTTTAAAGTTTTTAGAAGTTTCTGCTCCCTCGCCAGGCTCCTCATCATGAATTTAGGCAGTCCACCTCATCAGGGATGCACGGACATGGGCAGGGCTCATCCCAGCCTGTCCACCCAGTTCCAATGACCCGAGTCCACCCTTGAACCTGAGCCACTGGAAAGGATGCACAGTGATCTTCTGCTGGGCCACCAGGCAGCCCTAAAATGTTAGAAGATTGAAATAATTAGGAAAAAAGGCAAAAAGGAATGTAGTGGAATGCAGGCATGTAG
Source organism: Neoceratodus forsteri (assembly GCA_016271365.2). NCBI lineage: Eukaryota > Metazoa > Chordata > Ceratodontiformes > Ceratodontidae > Neoceratodus > Neoceratodus forsteri. The sequence goes on from JADMNL010000027.1 coordinate 50,048,575, forward strand.
CTAGGCAAATAAAGTGTGTCCACCATTTTGTACACCATGGTCCTGTGTGTTGTGCCTTATCCTGTTTGGTGCCCCCAACTGAATCCTGTCCTTTGCCTCTAACATGTTCATCACTCCCAGCTGTACCCTGTTTCTTGCTCTACAGTTGTGTACCCCCATGCTGTGTTAAACATGACAGAACACTACAGCAGCATTCAGTTGTATGTATTCACGTAGTGGCACACTTACATAGAGCACAACATCATATTATCACATTAGAAGATGAGAGGAATCATACCCTGTAGTAGAGCAAAATGTTGCTCCTTTGGAATTAAATTTGCACAACATCGGTGGCATCATGCATGCATTCCTACACTCTTGGAGGAATGTTTAGGATTAAACAATTCTGATTCTCTATACAACATAACACATGGAACAGCAGCAGAGCATGGGTGAGGACATTCCAGTACTGCTAAGCTAGCTAGTAAAGTTATCCACAGAGTCATAACCAGCACTGGCGCAGCACTGTTATGGGAAAACTGGTATCATCTTGTACAGACCTAAGACTGCATACAAGATGCATGTTGCACACACAAGTACTGTATATTCACTCTATGCATCATGAAGGTCAGAGGATAACTTTTTTTTAAATATAAAGGTATAATGCATAACTGGTGAGAAAGGAAGATATGCAAACATATTTTCAAGAGAAGCACATTCTTATTATTTGAGATGACCAGGGAATGAAACAAAATGTTCTGTCAAGCAAAACTAAATACTGTTGAAGCTGTTGGCTTCAGTAGGTCAGATCCTGATGTACAGTCTGTAAATGATGGAGACCACTGCGATGTCTTGACTAGTGGGGTCTCTGAGAAGCAAGCAGAAAGTGTCTCAGAGAACTTCTACACATTCAGATAAAATAAATGGTATGGTACAAATTGGTAGACACAAAGGCCCAGGGGGTCCATACCCAAACAATAAAACAAAAATCCAACTATAATTGTAACTTGCAAAGAAATAGTAAGTAAAATTTGCTAGCAAAGCTACATCAAGATATCATCCATCCTGGGCTCTTGTTAATTACACTGTTGCCTGATTGAAAAAGGCGGCGGGCGGCATGTTAAAATGACAGAACAGAGGTATAATTTTTTCAAGGACATCACACATCTTGAGGGACATGATATGTACAATGTGAAGCAGCACTGAGGATCTGGTATTGCCATTTGCTGCAGTGGATTAAACAATAAGACAGATGAACCAATGCTGATCAGACACTGGCAATTTTATTTTCATGTTTTTATCTGCACTGATGACAAGCGTGAAATACTTTAAAGCTAGTCTAAAATTATCTCTGCATTTCCAGAAATGATCTCTGGCTGACTGCAAATTTGTGGAAGAAACTTGTAGAGAAAAAAACAACAAATATGTTGCAGGTGATACCTCTTATTGGACTAACAAAATTATTTCTAAGACTAGCTTTTGAGGGATGAAACCCTCTTCCTCAGGTCAAAGTGGAAACAGCTGACAGACTGACAGATATAAAGGCTGGATGTGGATTCAAAACATAGACTAGCAGTTTACACATCAAAGTGTTGCTGTCAATTTACACTCCTTACAAACAGAAAGACTCTAATTGTCATTGGAGTGTGTCTGTTGGAGAGATCAACTTGTAAGATCAAAGGGATGCTTAATTTTATTCTGACTCTGGACCATCAATTAACATTTGCAAAAGATTTGGAAAAAACTTGGGAGCCAATGCATATTCACTTCCATCTAAAAGCCCTGATAGGGAGCTGATATCCCTGAGACATTTATATGATGGCAAGTGATCCAAAATATGATAGTAATGATGAGGTCTGACTTGCGATGAAACAAAGTTTACTTACTGTACGTCAGTGTGAAGAGCAGAGAAATCCCCTTTAATGAAACTGCAAGTATAAAAATGATGGGAAGAGAGAGACTTTAAAAAAACAGAGTGCTACAATATTAAATATCTGCATAATGTAGCATTTATAAGAGTTCAGATAATTTCATATATGTCCCTACTGCATTACATGTTAATGTTATATTTGAAACAACTGTGTATGTACAATATAAAGAGTGAAGAATTTTATTATTAAATTCATACCAGTTCAAACCAATGCAATGGTGGCCAGTGAAAGGTTTGGGTATACCTAAACACATAGAAAATAAATTCTAGGAAGGTGTAGTATATGAGGATATAATGCCATCAAGGGGGATAATTAGCCAATAGCTCGCTGAGTGGGTTTATTGAGCTAATTAGTGAGTAAGTAAAGCTTTATTTGTTTAGTGCCCTGTCGCTGGGGCTCAGGGCACTGTATAAGATAAGGACAGTGCAGCATAAAACCACATTATAAAAACATAAAAATAAACAAACATACATAAAATATAAACACATAGGGCCCGATATTCAAAAGGGTTGCGCCATGCGCAACAGAGATGCACCAGCGCAAGTCCGAAAATGCGCCATTGTGCAATATCCAGCAGGAGGCAGCTGTGCTGCTCAAGTTGCAATGCATAAGAGCGCAATAGTAATAAATGCATGAACAACCGTAGGAGGAGAAACCATGAATAAATGGCGCAGTGCGATATTCAACAACATGCGCCATGCGCAATAGGGGAGCTAGCGGAAGTTGCGCGATAGCGGAAATGAGCCAAAATAAAAAGGAACAAGAGAGAGGCGCAAGACCGCTACAGGAAGGCCAGAAGTGGGAGCGAGCTGTCAGCAAGAGCTGAGAGAGAACGGGACAACATCTGCCGAGGGGGGAACAACAGCCAGGGACATGGCCAGTGCCACCATACAGATGGAGGCAGTAATGAGGGGTGTGAGAAGGCAGGCAGCAGGGGGGCACAGCTGTGGAAGGGCCCGTTGGTGGTATGCCCCCAACAGGTGGTACCAAGCCCACATCACCTTCGAGCAGTATACTGATACAGAGATTGTGGGCTGGTACTGCCTGAACCAGGCGATCCTGAGGCGGCTCTGTGAGCTGTGCAGTGATGAGATGCAGGCACCCACATGATGGAGCCATGCACTGTCAGTGGAGACTAAGGTGACAGCTGTCATGTGCCTGCTCACCACGGGCACCTTCCAGAGACCAACAGGGGACACAACAGTTATAACCCAGTAGGCCACATCATGCCTACTCACACAATTCCTCAGCGCACTGCTGCCACATGCTGCGGAGTACATCCATTTCCCCAGCACACAGACAGAGTGCACAGCACACATACAGCAGTTCCACAGGGTAGCACGTATGCCTGGCATGCTCGGGGCCATTGACTGCACCCATGTGGACATCCACACGCCACCTGGCCCGGATGGCATAGCCTACAGGAACTGCAAGAGATACTCCAGCATCAACTGCCAGGTGACGTGCGATGCCAGGGGGTTCATAACCAATGTCTGTGCCACGCACCCTGGGGGAGCACATGATGCCTTCATCTGGCACCAGTCTGCACTGTACCACAGGTTTGAGAGTGGGGACATCCCCACTGGCCACCTAGTGGGTGAGTATGCACAACACGCAGGATGACATGGGCAGCTGTGGGGGGAGGCATAGTCAGAGGTGCCATGAGTACTGGCCTTGACGGCCCATGGCAGAGCGATGCAGACCACCATACTAATGTACACCCTCTATACACAGGTGACAGTGGATACCCACTCCATCCCTGGCTGCTCACACCATACCGGCGCCCCTCAACCCCATCGCAGCAACGGTACAATGAGGCAGATGCCACCACACGTAATATCATTGAGCAGGTGTTCAGGATGCTGAAGTCACGTTTCCAGTGCCTGGACACGTCTGGCGGTGCCCTACAGTACAGCCCCTTGAAGGCCTGGGGGCTATTCCTGGCCTGTTGCATCCTGCACAACATGGCCAATGACTGTGGGATAGCCGTAGAGGTCAAAGAGGGGGACAGCGATGGGGACGATGAGGATGCCAGTCCAGATGGTGATGGGCAGCCACCCCCTGGGCGAAGGGACCCCCGCCTGTTCAGGATGAGTCAACTGCACCAGGACACCATCACAGAGGAGCATTTCGGCCAACCCAGGTAGGTCACGGGGCCATGTGCAACCACCAATGGCAAGGGCATAACCCACAGACAGGCATGGACAGAACCACAGGGGTGGATGGCGGCAAGTGAATGGGACTGAGCATGGATCTGCACACTCCATCAGGGATGGGCATGGCCAAACATGACACGCGCACACACGCACACACACACACACACACACACACACACACCACAAGACATGCACAAGGGGTAAAAGGCACACCGACCACGACTGCAACCCCTAGCCACACTCAGGCCCACACAGGGCAATGCCCAGTGGCCATCACTGTGTATGTCTCAGATGCTGGGCAACATTGCACACTGGCAGACAGTACAACGCAGGTATCATCATGCACATGCCACAGTGGCCAGCAGCCAGGAGGGTGTGCAAATGGACTGTGTGTGTGCAGGGCCTGGTACCCCACCTACGCATCTCACGGTGCACAACACACTGCACACAGGGCAGTGGCAGACAGTAGCCATGGTGGGAGACAGGTCAGTCATGCGGCACGGTGCCACGGCCACCCCGCTGAGACCTGCCAGCCGTGCCAGGCTGACCATTGGCCTCATGGGGTGGCACGGATATTCCCCCAAGGGTGACACTGCGGGAACACAACTGTGTTCTCGCAGGGGTCTGCAGCTCACCGAACATGCCTACGCCTAGCATGCTCAGTATGCCCACAGCCAAACCCGGTGTTGACATGCAAGGTGTCGCATGGCACCAGGAATGGGGGAGGACATGGCACTGCACGGTGTCTGCGGGCATGGGCAAATAACTGGGTGCCCATTGTGGCCATGACAGCTGTGAATGCATGTGTCTGCCTGTCAATGGCAGCGGTCACATCCTCCTGCAGCTGGTCTATCCCTGCCAGGAGCAGACCGTTGTCCCTGCTGCGCTGCTCCTCTGCCTGGCACAGGACCGTACTGAGTATATCCACCACCGTCACAAGCCGCAACTGCTGATCCACTGAATCCCGAAATATGCAGGTATGCTCATCTAAGAGGTCATCCACTTGACCAGCATGCTGTCTCTCATGGTGTTCGTGGCCATGCTGGGCAGCACCCCTTGAAGTTGGGTGCTGCACACCAGAGCCATGCCTGGGCATGTCCACACATGGTGCACTGATGCCACCCCCTGACACTGTCTCCCCATCCCCATTTTCCAACTTCTGGCACAGCCTCTCCAGCCACCAATCACCAGGGCTCACCGGTGCAGCCACATCAGCTGCAACAGCCCCACCAGCCTGGATGCACACCAGTGCTGCCCCACTAGGGCATACAGGCACAGGCTGGGACTGTGATGTCACACAGGCCTCCATGGCGGCACCACCCACGGCTATGCCCATGCCGTTCCCTGCTGTGGGACCATCCTGCATCCCGCATGTATTACTGTCTGGGATGTGTGATCCATCATCATTGGTGCCTGATCTGGCACCAGTCCATGTCTTAGCATGCTGGAGTCCGTGGCTGCTGTCATGCTGGGTAACAGGCAGGGCCTCATCTGCACGAGCACCACCATCTTCAGTCCGGACAGACAGGCAGGTATGTGGTGGTACTGACCCTCGGACACCTGTGGAGGTGGATGGGCACTCCTCTGTGTCCAGGGCCTCACCCACAGTGGACACATCCACCACCACTGACCCATGTAGATGCTCAGGAGCTGTAAGGAAACACAGTAGCATTAATGTCACCACCCCACACAGTGACAGCACAGGACCTATCATGCAGTGACGGACTGCCACCCGTCTGGAAGCCACCACCAGGAACGCCCTCTATGGCACAATGCCGCATGCTGCCAGCCACCAACTCCTCCTCTGGCATCAGGTGTGGCACATCCAGCTGCCCACCACCGGTTGCAGCACGTGTTGCCCTGATGGCAGCCACCTTGTCCTTAATTCTCCTCCTGTCCATGCCAACCTTCTTTTTGCATTCCTGCATGGACCACTGGTGACTGCCATGCTGGTTCACGGCATGCACAACCTCACCCCATGCCACAGCATGGGCCTGTGGTGTTCCCTGCTGTCCACTGAACAGCGGTTCCCTGTTGAGGTATGCCTCGAAGAGGGCATCTATTTCCGCCCGTGTGAAGTTGGGCCTCCTCTTCCTCCAACATCCCTGTTCCTCCTCTTCCTCGCGTTCAGTCATTATAGAGCCTGTGGGAATGACAGGTGTTACCTTTCAATGTGCAGTCCCATGCATCTCCCACACACCACAGTCCACACTTCCAAACAGCATGCAACCCACCACAATAGACTGCAATACCAGACTATGGACTCTGCAGCCCCATGTTGCATTTATATAGCGCTAGGCATGCAAATGAGGTGAGACGCAACTTTAAGTGGATGCTAATGCAGTAACTGGGCCATGTAATTGCTGATGAGCTGATTTACATATGACAGCTGAATATCGCGCTGTTGCACCTTGTGCAATTGTGTTGAGCATGCTCAGGCACAGGCACAGCTCTGTGACGTGCACAGTAGGCACTGCACGGTGCATGCTCAGGGTGCTGATGCCGACACCTGCTGTGCTGCTGACGTGCTGAGCGCGGGAGGCAGTGCAGGGCATAGCCACCACTGTGCCAGTGGTGCTAGTGAGCTGTTCACATGTATGGCGCTCTTGCCCTGGAGCGCTGTAGGCACTGTGGTGCCACAGCACAGTAGGCCACTGCAGGGCATCTCACACAGGCACCCAACCATGCTACATGCAGGGAGTACCAATCGCGCTGTGGCGGTCCATGCGCGAGAGACCCTTGACCATGTGCTCAACCTTTTCCCCCTAGGCACCATACGTCTGCATGGGTGCACCCCTATCTTGCTATTCGGTGACAGCGTGATGAGGAATGGCAGCACTGTACTGCGCAGCATCTGCACGTGGCGGACGTGTGCTACAGAGCACCATTTTGTCTCCTAACTGATGCAGAGATGGCAAAACGGAGGGCTGCTGTGTGGAGCCAAGTGGAGCTGGACAATTTGGTGGCCATCGTGGAGCCCCATGCTGGGGCCCTTTTTGGGAATGACCTCCTGGACAGGGCCAGAAGTGCCATCTGGGAGGAGGTGGCAGTGGCACTGGCAGAGGCCACAGGACTCACCCAGATGTCGGAGCAGTGTCATCACCGATACGGGGACCTCCAGCGGAAGGACCCGGACAGGCTTACCCACCTGCGGGCATGCACCAGGTGAGGCACAGTGCCATGTCCAGGTAGGTGCCCCATCCATACACTGGTTGCATCTGTACAGGTATCGCGGTGGCCATGTGTCCACCACATGAGGGGGGTGGGCCGTCCAGTGTGGGCAGTAGTAGTGGTGGTGGTGGTGGTGTTGTGGCATGGCTGGGCTGTGCAGGATTGCACACACCCGGGGGTGAAGGGCCTTTGCTACTGGATTGTACTGATGTTCCCCTCTCCATGTTTGCACTCTAGACCCTGAAGAGTGGTGCAGAGACTGTAAGGACCGCCACCGATGGGAGGACAGGGAAGCTTGGCAACAGCCATGGGCTGCCGGTCCCAACATTCAACAACCCCCGGATCAGGCCAATGAGGGTGAGTTCCTTTCTTCCAGGATTTTCTGTGCATGCTGTGTTGCAGGGTAGGCAGTGGGACATGGCCACCATCCATTGACACAGCTGCTGTGCACGCCACATGGTACACTCAGCACTGTCCTATGGCACTGCATGTGTGGGTGTGCATCGCTGGTGGTCCATGCATGTACCGGGTACATGGCTGTGCCACTGCCTTTGCACTGCATAGCCATGTCACTGTACAGCCATGGTGGTGCTGTGCGGGACTTGGGCGGTGGGTGTGTGCTGCGGTCTGCATGGCTGTGTGCACCTGGGTAGGCAGGTCATGTGGACACGATCACTGTGGGTGGTCACACACCATCACAAGGGCATGTCCCATGGCTGTATGCCATGCACAATGGGTGGGCTGTAGGGGGATGGACATTCACACCTATTGACTCTGCTCCCTTGTCCTAAGTGGACGGAGGATGTTGCGGCTGGAGAGGGCCATGCAGGAGCTACTGCAACTTGCGAGGGTGTCGTTGGAGGTACTGCAGAGGTTGGACCAGCATGGTGTCTGGAGGCGTCGAAGCAGGAGGCACCACAGGAGCGGGGAGTGGGGCAGCCACTGAGACCTCCATGCCCAAATGACACCCTACCCCGCTGGACCCATCCTCACACCTCTTCTTCCCTCTCCCATTTGTTCACCCCTGCCCCTTACCCACCCCCACCTGGTTTGTGGCCCTCACTCCCAACTAATGTATATAGCTGTAAATAGTTTTATTGTACCTTTGAATTATACATTTGTTTTGTTATGCCTACTGTGGAGGTCTCTGATTTGCAGCGGGCTACAGGTGCTCAGCTGCAGTGGTGTGCACGGTGTCAGGAGTGGTGCAGACATGGGCATGTGTGTGTGTGTCCGTAGGGGATGCACCTATGGTGTGGGCGTAGCTATCAGTCACTGTCTGTGGTTTGTGTGTTGTTCCCTGTGCACTTGATGACTGTGTGCAGTGGTCCACAGTGCATGCACTGTGTCCATGGAGCCCCTATCAGAACATCCATGGCCTGTGCAACTGACACCCGTGCATGTCTGTGATCTGCACGGTCTGCTGGCATGTCAGTGGTGGCTGTCCATGCTGGACAGCCACTGTACCCAGCACAATGCTGGGTTGCCTCCTGTCACCGGTATGGTGCATGTCTGCCTCGGATGGCACTGTGGCCTCTGCTGTTGTTATCCCACCTCCATGCTGTCGCTTATGTCTGTTGCAGGGGATGTGCTCCACTGTCTGTCACTTGTGCTCCCGCCACATGCTGGTGGTGTACAGATTCATGGTGCCTGCGCAGGGTGGCTGGCACACCTGTGCCATGGAGGGGTGCTGGCCATGTGTACACAGCTGCTGTGGCCACACACCAGTAGCTTGGTTGACCCACTACTGTGTCCCTGTGTTGGTGTGCCCTTGGGTATGTGTGGGTGTTTGTCCATACATTGTGTTTCATACTGTGTGGTGCATGCTTCCATGCAACACTTGGGGTGTCTTCACTAGCTGTTGTGGCCAGTGCTGGGATAGAGTGTGTCCTTGGGAGGGTGTGCAGGGTACTGTACCACTGGTGGTGGGGTCCGGGGCATGCCCTGTTGCATGTGGGGTACCTCGTGTGCCAACGCATGGTCAGTCTCTCAGCTGTACCTCGGGAGGACATGCAGGGTGGCACTGTTTATGCAGTTGTTGCATCACTGTCTGCTGCTGCCCACTGCAGGGTGCTTGTGGTGGGGCTGCCTTGCATGGTTATGTGGTGCACAGGGTTGCATTGTCACAGTGGGGGTGGTGGCATGCATGGGGTGTCCTGCACTGTTGAGCGCTACTCCTGGGCAGTGTGTATGGGGATCGTGGTGTAGGGTGTGCTCTGCATTGGTGGGATGGTGTGGCATGGGGTGGCCGGACATCCTTGTGTGCCGGTCACAGCTCACCAGGGGTGTGCTGGGGCACCATGACCAGGCTGTGGGATTGTTGCTGGTGTCCATGGGCCAGTGGTTCTTCCAGCTCTCCTCAGGTTGTATGGTGCATGGAGTGTGGGGGGCGATGTCTGTTCTGCTGTGTGCTCCAATGCCCATCTCTACCATAGGTGGTGGACCCCGCATCCTGTCCCTGTGCATCCCTGGTTGTGCTGATGTGCTGTTACCCTGCTCCACTGAGCATCCCTGGTTTTGCTATTGTGCATCAGACCTCCACCACTGCGCATCCCTGGTTGTGCCATGGCGCAGTTGGCATGATATTCAGTCATGTGCCACAGGTGCATCTTGATCTGCACAGTGTTTGAATATCGCGCGAGTTGTGCATGGGCGCACTGGACTTGCGCCTGCTCCTGCTATTGCTCTACTTTGTGGCGCAGTTTGAATATCTGGGCCACAATATAAAACAAGCAACCAAACAATTTCAGCTGATACAGGAGATCTGCTTACTAGGCAGACTAATTAGCCCCCCAAGATGACATTACATCCTCATATACTACACTTTCGAAGCATTTGTTTTACATAATACGTTAGAGTAGTTATCTTTTTTTAGATCACATTTGTGATCATTTCCAGGTTTGCCTTGCTTTATTTTGTCCCTCCTGCTTTTCCTTAGTGCAGGGTACTCCTATATAAGGGAGCGCAAGTATGGCGGTCAGTTACCTAGTGTGTGCTGTCGAGGGTGGTAATGACATGCAGTTCACATTAGTGTGGTGGTCAGGAGTACTGTTTGGGTCAGCCTGGTGGTCTGGAGTGTGGTTTGAGTTGATATGGTGGTCGGGAGTGCTGTGTGATTGGGCTCGAGCCAGTAATGGTGTCCTGTTGTGTTCAGCATTGGCAGCAGTTGCATGAAGGGCTTGGGTGAGTACACTACTTCAGCACACTTTCTGTTTAGCTTTAGCCTTGCACTGTTGCACACCATGATTCTCCAGACCCCACCATTGTTTAAAAAAAATGCCACTCACAACAGTTCTTTGAGGCAGAAGGAAGACCGGAGCTTCAGTGGCAAAGCCATGTATCACGTCAATTAAAGTCATATATCACAGCCAGCCATGGTATATGACTTTAATGGCCGTGGTCTATGACTTTAATTGGCATGATAGATGGGAAAACAGTTGATGGGCTTTTCAATGGGACACAAGTCCCATCCATGTATTATATAGGGGATATACAATGGCCTGACTCAAAATATGGATTTCATCTTCAAGTGTGTGGCGGCAGGACCTTAACTCACAAGTGGGTTATGAAAGTTCTGCCCCTCAAAAGTGATGATAAACAGCATATTGTGAGTCAGAACATTGTGTATTTGATTTATTGAATACCAATTTACTAGCGATAGTTCTTTAAAATCCTACTATTAATTTGAAGATTTAACTGTTTTTGTCTTTTTAAATGTATTGCTTATTATCACACAAGTTCTGGCATACACATACAGTGTATGTATTGTCCTTCTGCCTCCACACTCCTGCTACTGCCCCCCCCCCACATACTTACTTATTTATTGCTACCCAGGACTTCTCCTCTACTCCACCCAACTCCACTGGAGCTTGCCATCCCTGAAAGTGCCCTAATAGTTGGGCCACCCTCTGCCGATGACTGAGAAGCAGGCTTGGTGAAGCAAGGAAGAGCAAGGGCAGTCGGGGTGTTTGGTAGTAATTGTGGTGGAGTGGTTGGTGGCTCTGCCATCCTGAATTTATTCCTGCTTGGAATGCCCCACCCACCTCCCCAGCATTGGCCAATGCCACCCACCACACTGTCCAATTGGTGGAAGACTGCTGACGTCATATGGTCACCTGGATGCCCTCACCACTTTTCACCAAAGGAGGAGCTCAAAATGTGGGACATGCATCAGCCTCCCTGTAGGGTTGGAACACAATGCCTCTGCACCACATCCCAGACCCCACTAGCCTGAAGGGATGGGAGTCAGGACCAAATCTTGATCCCAAGCCTCCTGCATCATGGTGAAAATTACCACCAGCCAGCACCACTAGGCATGTGGTGCCTGTAGGTGTGGACTTTGCATGGAATATGCCCATATGAATCATATTGTCCCAAATCTATTTTGATGTACTTTGTGTGAGAAACAGGGTCACTCTACATGCAGTACACCCAGACCTCACACAATAGGGATGATAGTTCGCCTCAGCAGAACCAAGTCACCCGGGCACAACACCAAGAGACAGAAAGACTTCAGAGCAAAGGCTTATGATACTTAGAACTGATGGGTAACTGAATACACCACAGCCACAGGCTATGAATGAACAAGTCCTTTTCCCCCAAGAATCTGCCCCTCAGGACAACATCTCTGTACTTGCAGTTACAGAAGTATGCTGTAAAAGTTCTCCTAGGGAAGACATTACTCAGGAGCATCCCACACCTGTAACTGATTTCTGTCTTAGCCTTCACTGTACTTGTACCTTCACCAGAGGTGCACCCGGGGGGGATAAAACCTTGCCTGTTCGGCTTAAAATGCCCCCCCCAAACAGAGAATGGAAAGTTAGATCTTCTTCAAGGAAATCTCCATCCACTGAGCCACATCATGGAAATATAAGCTGCCGGCATCAGGACCACCCTGTGAATTGTTCCATCTGGAGCCACATTGACGTGCATTGTCACTGCAAATAACATTGGTGGCTCCATCATGTCTCAGTTCTTCTCATGCCATCATCGGCTTGTTGGTCCACCACTGTTGAAGAATGCCATCAAACTTTGCTTATATCACTAATGCTTCTACTTCTGTTTGTTATTTTAATACTTAATCACCTACACTGCCATTGAAAGAAAAGGATCCATTGTTCCAATATTTTCGATGCAGTAAAATTAAAACCTACAAAGACAGTGACCATTCTACATGCATTTGCTGCTTGGGCTTAGCTCACAAGGCCTGCAGCATTTGCCAAGGCCTTAACTAGTCCACTTGGAGACATTCAAGAAGGCCTTGGAATTTTCTTTAAAAATCAAAGCAGTGGAGGAGAAACAGCATACATCGAAGGGGGCTTCACCATTGTCTTCCACTCCCTCCCTCCCTCCCAGGATTGCTGTCAGCCCATCATTCTCTGCAGTTGATAGTATCCATCACTGATTCAACCAATAAAAAAGACAAGCCTACTAAATCCACAGACAAGCATTGGCATGCAGTCAAGAAGAAAAGGCACAAGGTTGCCTCTCCAGACCAGTCCCACTCTCCTCTAAAAAAAGGTAGGTTCATGGAGAAAAGGCAGATCCCAGGCCAAGGCCTTGGGATCTACTACCAACCCAACCATCTCTCTGACACCAATATTCGGATCTGGCACTGGCTCAAATCTCCTTTGGAGGATTTACAGCAGATTTCAGTGTTGGACACTGTCCCAACAACAGTTCTATTGTCGATGACCCCTTTGGGGCTCATCAATTCACAGATGCTTTACCAGACAATGTCTGAGTTATTTCAAAAGCTTCTGCCTTTCACTCAGTCACCAGCACCCACCGCATTGATGTCCTCTGAGTTGCCGCTGTTGACTTCATCGATGACACAGGAGTTTCCTCTGCCTGCCATAATGCCAGGCAAGAATCATCCTTTATTAATAGTAAATCCATCAGTGATTACTTCTTCACAGCCTCCAACGCCAATTGACCCGCTGTTCATGGCCATTGACATTTAGGATGAGCTGGAAGGTATATAATCTAGAGTATATGGAAGAGGAGTATGAAGAGATGGAGCAAGATCTGGGCCCCCCAGATGTGGTGAGCTCTTGGTCTACTTTGTCCTCCTGTAAGTGAGGAAAGTGTACATAACACTCCTCAGTCTCCTCCTGAAGATGCTTCTTTTCAGGCTTTCCTTAGGCAGGTCCAGTTCAAACTGCAATTTGTAGCAGAGGAGGAGGAGGAGTCCCCAATGAAAAATCTTTGAGTTTTTTAGGTGTTTGCCACACGTGTGGTATTTATCCCTCTGATCCAAGTGGCCCTGGAGGATGCCACTCTAGTTGCTTGGCACAGGGTTTGTGTTCTGGCTGCAGTTCCAAGGAAGTCAGATAAAAAAAATCTGTTGCCTTCTGGCAAAGAATATTATTCCTCTCAACCGGAAATGAATTCAGTGGTTGTTGTGGCTGCCCATGACAGGTCTAAGGCTCCAAAGCAAATGAGCTGTCTTCTTCCTGATAAAGAATCCAGGAAGCTTGATGTTTTTGAATAAAGGATGTACTATATGCTTCTGGTTCTCTTGGGGTACAAATGATCAATTACCAGGTTTATATGATCACATATCAGAATTGCCTGTGGAAATCTATGGTTACAATGGCTGACAAGCCATCAGATGGCCCTGAAAACTCATGGTCCAGCAGACGGTTGCCAGTGGCCTGGAGGCTGTTAAGCACCTGCTATGGTCTGCTTATGATGCTTCAGATGCGGCTGCTTATGGGACTGCTTCTGGCATTTTCCTGCATCACCATGCCAGGTTGCATTTTGTTGGCTAGCCTATGATGTCCAGCAATTGGTCCTTAATGCTGCCTTAAGAGGGAAGTTTTTTGGCAGTGTTGTCGAATCTGCCCTGTAGGACCTTCACACATCAAAGAAGACTCTGCAGCCTCTGCACAGACTGAATACTAAGCCCCAGAATAGGGTCCAAGGTTCCTTTCTAAGACCCTATGCTCAACCTGGTAGGGGTTACTCTGGGCGGCCCAGTCATGGCTCCTAGTGGCTTCAGGTGTCCTTCAGGCCAATTTGCCTCCCAGTGCCCATACCAGGCTAACCAAGGGTGCAGGTATCGGTGGAGTCCAGTCACCCCTACTGTTTCTGACCCCCCCCTCCAGCCCCTGTTATTCAGGGAGTTCTGGTAGGAGGAGGAATCTCTCTCTTTCTACCGAAATGAAGAAGAAGCTCATTACTGGTGCTTGGGTGCTAGAAGTGAGGACATGTCCTAGAACTCCTCTCTGGCCCTTTGGTGCACCCTCCCTTAATCAGTTGTTGTCCTCCTGGACACCTTGCTCTCCTGCATAAGGAGGTTTAAACCTTCCTCAGCATGATGACCACAGAGCCCCCCCTCCCAGTTCCAGAAATGAACCTGGGCTATTATTCCTGGTACCAAAATGGACCGGGGCTTTGCAGCCTGTCTTAGACCTCAGGTGCCTCAACTTGTTTGTCAAAAAAAAGTGGTTTCAAATGGTCTCTCTGCAGTCCCATCTCCCCTGTTTCCACAAGGTGACTGGATGATTGCTCTGGATATGCAGGACACTTACAGTACCTCCATAGCAAAATCTGCAAATCCCACAGACAGTAATTGCGGTTTATGCTTTAGGGCTTGCACTATCAATTTTATGTCTTGCTCTTTGGTTTATTGCCTGCACCGGATGTCTTTACCTTTACCAAATGCTTTGCAGTCATTGCAGTGGCCCTCAGATGGGAGGGCCAGTATGTCTGCTCACATATCGATGATTGGCTTCTGAAGGCACCGTTGAGGGAAGCTGTCATTGACACAATGGTCTGAACCAAACAACTATTCCAACAGTTGGAAATTCTGGTGAATGAGCTGAAATTGGTTCTCACTCTGTACCAATGCTCCCAATACAAAGGAGCTGTTCTGGATATGGGGCTGCATCGGTCTTTTGTTCTCTCAGATCATGGTACAGCGCTAACTACCAGGCTCAAATGATCTTTTCCAGTGACTTGGTTTCAGCCAGATGTCTCTTATGACTGATAGGCCTCTTGGCTGCTACCATTCTCACTGTCCTGCTGGTGCATTTGCACATGAGGATCCCACAATGGCTCCTCTGTCCCCAGTGGGCTCAGCATTCCAACAAGCTAGAATGTCTCATACAAGTGACCTTTCTGCTCCATTGGTCACTGCTTTGGTGGTTGGACCACTTCATCCTTGAGATGGGATCCCCCTTTATCTCCATCTCCTCTGCGGGAGATGATGATGGATGCCTCGGGTGAGGAGTCCCCCTTTAGTTCCTGAATTAAGATGTGCGATTTTGAAGTTTTTAAACAGTCCCAATCCCATGCCATGCCCATCATAAAAAAAAGAAAGAAAGAAATATCCTGGGGCAGTGCTACGCTCTTTACCATCAGAAATGTCTGCTAGCACCATCCTGATACAACCACCAAAGGCATCTAGTATGCACATGCAACAGGTAACCTCAACAGAAGAGATTTTTAAAAATTGTAAGTGTCAGCCATATTTAATTACGTGAGTCATTAATTATAAAATAAGCTAAAAATGTTGTTTTCTCAGTATCTGACAAAACTAAAAATGCACCAAGAATGAAACTTAGGATGTCAGAAATACATTAAAAAATTATATGATAACTTTGTTTGCAGACTAACAAATACTGCTGCTTTAAATGCCTTTTTACAGGTACGACCCAGAAGAGTACAAATGGAGACATTAGATTGTGAACAATATCAATTACCATGTAAAGAAAACATGAATGCAGACTCACAGCAAGAACAACAAATAACATTTAGGCAAAGCAGTTAAGTGAGTGTAATGGTAGATGCAAGACACATCAGGAATAAATATGATTAATGAACAAAATCAAATGCAATGTAAGTGAAATATGAATGCTGAGCTACAGTGAGAACAACAAATATCATTAGGCAAAGCAGATAAGCGAATGTTACGGTAGATGCAGAACAACTTATGCTTGCATATAATTAATGATTAGAATGTGGGTAATTTGCCAGCAAAGTACAGTGAGGCTGAGGCTTCAGCCACGGTAAATTGTGGAGTGAAAGATGCTCACAAACATAGACAACTGATGACATTGTCCCAGACCCACAGGCACTGGGACCCTACAAGCTCAAATGAATTTATATGTGGAATGCCCCTATGTGATGAGTTGCTCGTCCTGTTTAGCACAAGAAGGGCAGGGACCTTTGTACCTGTTCCTCACCTACTCTGCCTTTGTACTGGGACTTAATAGTTGTTTTTGCAGTCTTAAAGTAGTATATTTGACAGACAAGGCTCTCCTGAATTTTTCAACATAAACTTAAAGCACAGAAACATAGAATTTTTTGGCAGATAAGGACCTACAGTATTAGTCCACCTAGTCTACATATTTGGTCCATACCTATACTGTTAGTGCTGCAGACCCTACTTGATCTCCAACACCCCCCCCACCGCTTTCCATACTAGGAGATCTTGTATAATGTAAAGGTAGCACTGCAGAAAATTATTACATAAATGATATGAAATCATTTTCTAGAGCTGAAGTTCTTTCATTTTAAAAAATTGTCATCTCCTAGAAGTATTGCAGTTTGAGCAAGTCTAATATGTGTTTTTATTTCCTATGACATGTTATTGGTTAAACTTGGGGAGAACAGAGTGGACATCTGTCACTTCAATAACATTCTGCTTTCTTTAATCTAAGGTGTTGTTGTTGATTGTATGTATAGCTTGATATTTTATATGTTATCTTTACTTTTTTAATAAAACTCCCCTACCCTTCTCAAAGTGCCATGGGATCGTTAACGTCCACCTGAGCAACCACCAGAAAAGGCAGACGAGACCTTGGTTTATTGTTTCTTCTGAAAGAGTGCACACCCTGACAGTATAGCACCCCCCAAGTACTACACTCAGGTATCAGCATTTATGGTATGAGTCCAGTCCTGATGTGGGACTAGAACCCATGTTCTGGCCCAGAGGCAGGTGTGGTACCAACTGAGCCATGCTGACAAATTCAGTGGTCTGACTGTGCAAGCTATGATGAGGTTGCAGTCCTTCCTGCAGATCTCTATTATGACTTTACTCAGCACAAGAAAATCTTTGGTAGCATATGTTTTTTTTTTTATTGCCTTTTTATTTTACTGCCATGAAATTGCTGGTTCTCAATAAATATAAATGATGTCTGCATTTATCCCAGTATATACTTTATGTGGGTAAGCTGGTTATTAGGAGATAGTTCTTAGGGAGATTATTAGGGTCTGATTTACTGAGAAGGAAAATTCTGCCTGTTGTTAACCAAGTGACTGTTAGCCTAAGTTATTTGCAAACTGCAGTTGTTTTTTAAAGTTCACTACATATATGAGCAAGAATGTTATTACTTTCAACAAGATCTTAGGCATCATGTCTGGCCCTGGAGTTTTCTGGTTGGAGGTGCTCTTTAGCTTTCCGTCAATCAATGTTGGTATTACATGTTTTCTCTCAGGTGGCAGCGTCTACACATTTGAGGTTTCTGAGCACTTATCCACACATGAAAAGCTAATCAGTGCTTCCATGCTTGCAGGCTTCTCCCCTTTGCATAAGTTTTTATGAATGTATTCATTTTCATTACAAAATGTATCATTTACCAGTGAAAATAATATAATTAATAGGGTTTGACTTTTAAAATAATTATAATTTAATCTCTCCAGTGTATTTTTAATTTGTATATTAGTGCAAGGAATAAAAATAAATTATGCTACTCATAAATAGGAGATTTATATCCCACCATTAATTTACAGTCAATAGCAAGCCCGAATATCCCTGCATTTTATTATTTTTTCTACCCAGCATTGTATAGCTGACATGTTACATCTCATTGCCAATGGGGTCCTGCTCTACACATTAATTAATTAATTAATTAATTAAAACATTTCTGCATCTGGTGAACTGGAGTTCTGGGAGGTTAAATGATGTTCTCAAGGTTACACAGTGAGTACTTGACACTAGCAGGGTTTGAACCTGTGATTACAGAGTTCCGAAGGTAGTGATTTGTGAGCTGAGTGTGCTGTAAGCCATAGACCTTGATGGATTTGCGTCCAATTTGCCTGCTGTCACATTCAGTGCAGACTTCCTACTTCAGTAATCACTGGCCCTAGTTATTAGCTTGTTCCAGTCAGGAGCTGCAGAGTGGACTGTGGGCATGTCAGCAGCATTCATGGAATGCACAGCTTTTAAACTCTGGCGCTGCATTCCAGGAGTAAGTCAGCTGTTCACATTGCTGGAAGGGATCGTGAGCCAAGCGGGCTTTAATCACCAAAGGACATTTGGTGTGGATTTGTTCCTGATTTGCCTGTTGTCACATTCACTGAAGGCTTCCAGCTCCAGTAATCAGTGCCCTGGTTACCAGCTGGATCCAGTTGGGAGCTACCAATTGGACTGTGGGCATGCCACCAATACAATATTTAAAGGCTTTGGCCTAGCAGTCTTCCACTATGATCATCAAGGTAAAGGGCAACACGCTGGGGGTGACGTAGGGTGACAGTTGGCAGGAGATGCTTCACCCCCAGTATGCCACCCTTGACCACACTATAGTTTGGCTTTAAGTGTTAAGTGTATTTGAAATCATAAAGGTAATAGGTAAAGGGTAGGCCAAAATAGAGAACAGGAGCAACACTCTATCTAGGGTAGGTGTACAAGGAGCATAACAAACAACAGTAGGGGAAAAACTAGTAACACCATATTAGAGGGAAGGGTACATAAGAATTTGTTAATGTCACAGGGAAGCATAGGAATTGAGAATGCTGGGAGTGGTGCAGTGCAGTGACTGTGGGGCAGCAGTTTTCAGAAAGACCTTGTGGAGACTGCAGTACTTCCCCATCTGCATGCACCTCTCTGGATTGAGAGAGGAGGTTGCTAGACTCCAAGGGGAGTTGGCTGGGATGTGAGCAACCTCTTCCTCCACCCAGGGGCCACCAAGTCTGGCACTGTTACCTCAAAGAGTGCCTAGGAGGAGGAGGAGGAGGAGAGATTGGACTATTGTGGGCTCTGGAAGTGTGGAGGTGGTGAGTCAGAAGCAGATTCCTGAACCACTATTTAATTCCTACACTACTGTGGTAGGGTGGGACTTCCAGAAGGAGGCACCCATTGTAGGGACTGGGGAGGATTTGGGGTTCCTCTGAAGTGAAGACTTCCAAAAAGGTAGCAGAGAAGCCCAGAGGAGGAGGAGAAATCAGCTTCTTGTGGGAGGGACTCAATTGTGAGGGCATAGATGTAGGAATAGGACAGTGGGGGAGAGGGAGGTTAGGTGCCTATGCAGTGTCATGGCCCAGAGGGATAGGAAGTAGATCCAGAGGATGACTAGGGCAGCAGGAAAGGAAGAAGATGTGAGACAGCATGGGAAGAAAAGGAAGGGGTGTGGTGCTTTTTGTGAAGAAAAGCATAAAAGTGACAGAGATACTGGGAATACGGGGAAGGCAGAGGTACTGTGGGTTATCCTGGAGAAGGGGAATGGAGCCACTATTCATACTGTTATGATCTACAGACCTCCAGCACAGGGGGAGAAGTTGGATAAGGTACAGGTGAAAGACACTGCAAGATGGCAGAAAAGGGGGAGGTGCTGCTGGTGGGGGACTTCAGTCTGCCAGATGTAGATTGGAGTCCCCCAGCTGCAGCTTCAACTAGAAGAAGATACATCCTGGACTCTATGCAGGGGGAATTCCTCAGGAACTAATCAGTGAACTCACCCTTGGGTGGGCAATACTTGTTACGGTACTCAATAACAGGCAGACATCAATGCTAGAGGCCAACTGGAGACCAGTGATCACTGTACAGTGTGGTTCAATACAGTGGTCCCTCTCTATAGTGAACACCTCTGGAGCCAGCTGATTTGTTCACTATAGCAGGCTGTTCACTATAGTAAGGTGTTAATATCCCTACTTAGTGAACAATTGGAGCTATCACAGGTGTTCGCTATAAGAGGGAGTTTGTTATAGAGGGGTTCCTTCTAGCGAGGGAGCATTTGTATAAGGACAGCTGTGGAAATGAACCACACAAGGGTGAGAGTCCTGGACTTCAGGAGGACAGATTTTATAAAGATGGGTGAATGCCTCAAGGATGACCTGGGTAGGGTGGAGGAACAGTAGGCAAAGCTACTGTAAAAGGGGGCATAGTGAAGGCAACAAATCTCTGTGTCAAACAAGTGAGTAAAAATAAGAGGAAGAGGAGACTGCTGTGGTTCTCAAAAATGGTGGCTGAAAAGGTAAAGGCTAAAAGGGTGGCATAATGAAGATATTAGGTGATACAGAGGGAGAAAGATAGGGAGGCGTATCAAGGGGAAACAAAGAGAAGCAGGGAAAGCATTAAGGAGCACAAAGGCACAAGCTAAAGAGAAAATAGCCCAAGAGGTAACGAAAGGGGAGAAGACATTTGTAGGTATGTAAGTGAAAAGTGGAATACCAGGAAATAAATTGAAGGGATGGTGGGCAGAGGGGGGCCAGGAAAAGGTAGACAGCCTGAACAAACACTTTTCTTCAGTGTTTACAGTGGAAGGAGATGGAAGGGGCCACAAAAGAGTAACAGGAGCTCTGAAGGGAGTGAGAGAGTCACTAGTTCTTTTCCAGAGGAGAAAGTCCTAAAGGGACTTGCTAATCTGAAAGTGGACAAGACAATGGGACCAGACAGGGCACAGCCAAGGGTACTGAGGGAGCTGAAGGAGGTACTGGCTGCACCTCTGACAGATCTATTTAATAGCTCACTGGAAACCAGAGTGGTTCCAGAGGACCAGAGGAGGGCAGATGTAGTCCCACTTCCCAAAAGTTGTAACAGGGTGGAGGCTTTCAATTATAGACAGGTCAGCCTGGCACTGGTGGTAGGGAATTTAATGGAATCACTACTGAAGGAGAGGATAGTGGAATATCTTGAATTTAATGGGTTACAAGACCCAAGAAAGCATTCACGAGTTAGAGGTCATGTCAGATGAATCAGATTGATTTATTTGATTCGGTGACCAAGGAATTAGATCAGTGTGGAGTTGTGGATGTAGGCTACCTTAATTTCAATAAGACCTTCAGCATCGTTCCACATGGGAGACTATTAAGCACTCTCTGCAAATCCTCCAGTGTTGCACAACCCAAGGACAAAGATCATTTGCCTATCAGGCTACCAGCTGGCTCAACTCCCTTGGCAGCAACATAGCCACTGCTCCCATACCTGGTTTATTCAAGTCCAAGCTACGACTCTCATTTCATTTCATTTGTTTATTTTTATACTGGTAAGTCTGTGGGACAAGCCCATTTTCACAAACAACCAGTTTAAACAAAAACACACATATATACAAATTTAAAACAATGACACAGTATAAATATACATTACACATAACATTTACAGTTTGAGTTTTCTAACAGAGTTTTCCTAAGTTCAAACTTGAAAGTAGACAATTTCTTTTGTCTTATAACATTTTTAGGAAGTTGATTATACATCTTAACAGTAGTAAAATTCAACGTATTTTGACCAGCTCCTTTGACTGTTCAGCCAATTAGTACACTCATCCTACTGCCCACACCTCCTCCCATAGCACTTACAGTAATCTCTGCCCCTCCCTAGCACTTGCACCAGTCTGTCCACGATAAGGCCCCCAGGCTGCACTACCACTCACCCTATGTTTCACCTCCCCTTCCTTCTTTCCTCCTGCCTCCTCCTTCCCCCCACCACCCTCTCATACTCACCCTCTCTTCTAGCACCTCCTACCTCCTTCCGACCTCCTACCACCCCCACTCTGCAATCTCCTATCACCCCCCCTTTCCGCAGTCTCGCCTGTCTCTATTCCCTGCTTTCCTTTGTGCCCTGAATCTACATGTCTTGTTAGTTAAATGCTATTGTCTGTAATGTAAAGATGAATACTGTACTCTCTGACATGGAACCTTTGTAAAAGAGCCTTGGCTCAAAGGTATTGTTGTAATCCAAGATTTAAATAAATAAATAAGTTGGGTAGCTTAGGACTGGATCTAAAGGTGTATAAGAAATTGGTTAGGAGATATGCAATAGAGGGTGGTGGCAAATGGAGTTCACTCCAAGGAGGGGACAGTGACCAGGGGGGTGCCTCAGGGATCAGTGCCTGTACTGGTGATCTTTAACATCTTCATATGTAACACTGCAGACGATCTAGAGGGGAAGGTCTGCTTCTGTGTGGATGACACCAAAATCTGCAATAGGGTGGACACTCTGTGGGGAAGGGGGAGAATGAGCAGAGACCTGGGAAAACTTGAGAAGTGGTCAAGAGTATGGCAGCTGTGTTTCAGTGTGAAAAAGTGCAAAGTAATGCACTTGGGTAACAGAAACACAGGGGCAGAGTACAAAATGGGGGAGTGTTATTGATGACCAACAAGCAGGAGAGAAACCTGGGGGTAATAATCTATGATGACCTAAATGTGGCCAAGCCATGTGACAGAGCAGTTGGGAGGCCTAGTGGGATGCTGGGCTGCATAGGGAGAGGTATTACCAGCAGAAGGAGGGAGGTGGTGTTGCCTCTGTATAGATCGCTGGTAAGACCTCACCTTGAATACTGTGTACAGTTCAGGAGGCCATCTCTTGGAAGGACATAAAAAGAGTGGAGACAGTCCAGAGAAGAGCAATGAAAATGGTGCAGGGTCTGCATCAAAAGCCCTATAAGGATAGACTAAAGGAACCCTATATGTACACCCTGGAAGAGAGGAGGGAGAGAGGAAATTATGATAAAGACCTTTCAATACCTCAAGGGCATAAATAAGGTATAGGAAGAAAGTATTTTTCAGAAAAAAAGGTGCACAAAAACAAGGAGTCATGCTATGAAGTTGGGGGTTAGATTCAGGTGTGATGTGAGGAAGTACATCTTTACAGAAAGAGTGGTGTATTCCTCAAACAGCTTACCAGCCAATGTGATTGGGATGAAAATAGTGGTTGGGTTCAAAAATGCATGAGATAACCATGAGGGAATCTTAGTGGAAAGGAATGGGGGGAGGGAGAAAGAACCGGAGATCAGGAAGGGTCTACAGAGATACTGCAGGTAGACAAAAATGGGCAGTTTAGGCTGGCCAGGCGATCCTTATCTGCTAACAAGTTTCTGTGTTTCTCTAACCACTAGATCATGCTGCCTCCTCAAACTGCCCCTTCATGGTATCCCCAAAGATTGCTACTGCTAGGGAAATTCTTGCAATGATTATGATTTCCTCTGTACATAAGCAGAACAAATTAATGCAGTGCATAGGACACAATGACTATTTTTATGCAAATGCCCTTGGAAAAAATGATATGAAAATAAACTCAGAAATAAATAAAAAGACTGATTTTTTTTTAATGCTACATTTCTTAAAGTTTTCTTAGTCGAACCTGTAGCTCTTTAAAGATGGCTGGCTGAAACATTATTGCTTACTTTCTATGCATACTGTAGCACCCAAGACACATTGGGTAAGGATGAACACATTGAATACACCAAAGATCCCTACCTTCCCAACTTTTAGACTAGAAGTACCCCTTTGTCAGGTTTGCCAAGATTGTAGAGCTCTGTGGATTTTTCAAACTCTAATGCAATTTTGGAAATTCTACCTGATTATGAAGAATTCTATCAGAAGTGGAATTCCACAAGCAGCTTGTAGCTTTTTATGGCTGTGGGCGGAGCCTACAGCCATTTTGCTGAAGCTCCACTGGAAAATGACTTATCGTGGAACACATGTTTTGGACTTCTCAGTGTATCCTTGCACTAATGCAAATCACTATGGCATTTGAATTAAATAATCCCTTCTTTCTGTTTAAAGATCATGTGCAACACTTTATTTTTCACTACAAATGATAGTGTTAATAAAGAAATGTCTTTAAAGCAGTGCCCTAGTTGTTTTTTTAACCCTCTGCTTAATAAATACTGTAATTTTGCTTTCATGTTCATAGCTCCATTTTCCTCTGACTGCTCTAATTTGTTCCAGATGCTCTGCTAAACTGGGCTGCCAGTGTCTGCAGCATCATAACATCAGTAGGTGGTCTGTGAACATTGCCATCTGTCAGAGATGCTGTTCCCAATTTAATATTTCCTGGTCAGGAACGGGCTACAGTCAGGGCATTTTGGTTTGATTTAACACAGTCTCCTTATCCTTATACTGAGACCTTCATAATTTATTTTAAATTGTCAGATTTGTGTGTCTAATAGTCTCTCATTGCAGTGTTTGTCTGTAATCTGAGTACTGGAGTAGCCTGTGCCAGTGTTTGACCTACTCTCAAAATTTATTGTGTTTCCTAACAGTTTAAATAGTACTGCTGAGAGCGACTTTCCAACAAACAGTGTGAATTCTACTGCCCTATTTACCAATATGATCATTTTATTTTTCTGCTTTTATAATGTTAACAACTTGTTAACAAAGTTTGTTACAGTATATTTTATTTTTAACTGACTTTAATGTCTGTCTGTGTCGTTACATTTTGTCAAGTTTTGTTGTTTCCTGTTTTAATTTTTTGCTGATATGAAGCATTGCTGTGCCACTGGTTATAAGAATGGGAAAGGGTATGCACACAGTTTCTATCACTTTCCTAAAGATAACCATCGGTGCAAGCAGTGGGCACTTGTATTAAATGTGCCTGCTGGGACCTAGCTGATGCAAAGAAGCACCATACAGGCTCAATTCACAATTTCACTAACTCTTTTAGATACTATTGGTTTTACTCTGTCAATGTTGCTGAAACCAGGTGCATGTCCCACCATTTTTTTCATTTAAACATGAAAAACCAAAATGCCAGAGTAACGAATATAACAACTGCCATATCTGAACTGCTGCTGAATCCTAACAGTGTGTCCATAAAACTGGCAGAAAGAGACAGGTATCTATTTTACTGTTACTGGCAATGTAATGTTTGTGTTTATGGGTTCATGACAGTGTTACAAATGTGTGCACTGCCGGCTGCTTTTGCTGGTTAATATTACGTAGGTGTGTATGTCTGCAGTAAATTATTATGTGCATAGATTTCTGTGATTGGTGATCTTACATGTCTCTGTGTTGTTGCAGGGTGCTTTTATATCACTTTTCAAAGTCAGTGGCTCACTACTCTTACGTCGGTGTGTATGGGTGAATGATATGGCGATATGGGTGCATGACAGTTATGCCTGGTTTACAGTGCACTGCTCAGTAATATATGTTTATGGATGAAGTATTCTATTATGGAGCAGTGTATGGGTGAAGGGCAATAGTACAAATGTGTATGAAGTTGCAAGACACTGTTATCTGCACTGATTTTTGTGCCCAGCATTCTTGTGAATGTCTGCATGGGTGCACAGTACTATTATAGGGGTGTGTATAGGTGCAGGGCAATGGTACAAATGTGCATATGTGTGCAGGGCACTTACGTACTGTTATTTTAGTTCAGGTTATGGTTGCATATCTTTATGTTGATGTAAGGTACTGTTATGTGTGTCTATGGGTGGAAGGCAATGGTACTAATGGTATGTATGGGCACAGCACACTTATGCCTGGTTATTGTAGTGCAGAACACAGTTACATATCTTTGTATGACTGTGGGTTACTGCTTCATGACTGTGCATGGATCATGGTATAACTCTGTGTATGTGTGCAGGACACTGCGGTGTCTAGGGATTTGTTGAAGAGCATTGGTATGTATCTATATAAGGGTTTTTGGTAATGGTGTGTTATTGTGCACAGCTGAGAGGAAATATAGAAACACATAACTTGACGAAAGGGAGACTGAATACCTATCTATTCTGCCCTTGCTATACTAACTCACTCCACTGACCTACTGCACTGTTGTACTGTACCCCTTTCCCCCAGTACTACACCTCAAACCCTTACTGCCCCTCTTGGGGACTATGATTCCTCTTGCTCTGTTCCAGTCCCATTTAAACACTTGAAGGGAATTTACATCCTACCAGCCTCCACTCATGCTACTAGTGACTGCATCCCCATTTTGTACAAATAGGACATAACAGTTTACCTTCTTTATATCACAGAGAAACTTGCATGTTTCAATCATGTACCCACACTCCCTTCTGGATTTCAGTGAATAGATGTTTAGAGCCATAGTCTGTCTATGTCTTTCCTCGGGTGAGGTCGTCAGAACTGGTCATAGCACTTCAGGTGAAGCCTCACTAGGGATCTGTGCAGTGACATAATTACCTTGCTTGGCCTACAGTGAAAACCATTCCCTATAAAAACTCATTATCTCCAGTGCCTTTTTGTATACTTTATTGCATTGACAGGTTTGTTGCAGGGAGTCATTGACTATGGCCCACATATCTCTGTCCTCTGTGGACTTGGGCAGTCTAATTCCTACCATCAAGTATTCTGTGTATATATTATGACTACCAAAGTGCACTTGTGCTCACAAATGGGGATCATGTACAGGAAATAACAGTCAGGGAGCCATTGGGTGGGAGTGATCACTGCACAGTGTGGTTTCAATTAGATACGGGCAGGGAAGGCATCCTGACTAAGACCAAAATCTTGGATTTTAGAAGGGCAGAGTTCAGGAAAATGGATGAAGTACTAAATAGGCACCTGGCAGGCATCAGACCAGATATGGGGGTGGATCAAAGGTGGTTCATCATTAAGGAAGGAATACTGGTTGCCACAGAGGAGTGTGTTAGGCTCAGGGGTTAAAACACAAGGGCCTAAGCCCCCAGCTGGTACAGTTCTGGGGTTGCTCAGGCAGTAACAGAAAAGAGGCTGGTCTATAGAAAATTCAGGAAGCCCAAGACAGAGATAGATAGGGAAAATTACCTAAGGTTGGCTAGTGAGGCAAGCAAGGATGTCCTGCAAGCTAAAGCACAGAAGGAGCTGCAGACAGCTGAAGGAATTAAGAAGAGGGGAGAAATCTTTCTTTCACTATAGAAGTGAAAAAAGAGACAAGAAGGAAGGGATTGTTAGGCTTAAGAAAGGGGAGGCTTGGGTGGAGAATAATGGTGGAAAAGCAGAGATACTAAATGAATACTTCTGTTCCATCTTCACCAGGGAGAAGGATGGACCAGTGCCTTCAGGAGGGAGAAGAGGAGCAGGGGGGAAGGGAACATAAATGTATTGATAGAGGTGGACAGAGTGAGGGATGGACTGCTGGCATTAAAAGTGGACAAATCACCAGGCCCAGACAGAGTACATCCGAGGATACTAAGGGAACTGGCCAGTGAGCTGGCAGAGCCACTGACAGACCTATTTAAGAGTTCACTAGGATCAGGCATGGTACTGCAGGATTGGAGAACAGATCATGTGGTGCCCCTTCACATAAGTGGTCCCAAGAATTACCCAGAGAATTACAGAGCAGTCAGTCTGACCTCAATTGTGGGTAAGCTCATGGAGACCATACTAAAGGAAAGGTTGGTGGAATATCTAGAGGAGCATGGTCTCCATGATTCAAGGCAACATGGGTTCATGGGGGGGATTGTGTTAAACAAATCTGACTGACTTCTTTGAATTCATCACCAAGACAGTAGATGGGCCAATTGGTAGACATCCCTATCTGGATTTCAGCAAGGCCTTTGACTCAGTGCCCCACAAAAAGGTTGATCAGGAAGTTGTTAGATCTCGGGGTTGGGGATATGATAGCCAGATGGGTGGAAAACTGACTGAGGGACAGAACCAGAGGGTGGTTGTGGGGGGAGAGTTGTCTGGCACCAAAAAGGTCACCAGTGGGGTACCGCAGGGCTCTGTGCTGGGGCCAGTGTTGTTCAATGTCTTCTTCATCAATGACATTGGGGATGGTATAAAGGGCCAAATGCACCTATTCACTGATGGCACCTAGCTGTGTGGGAGAGTGGACATAGCTGAAGGGATACAGGACCTACATGATGACCTGGAAAAGCTGGAGAGGTGGTCCAGTATCTGGCAGCTTGGCTTCAATGCCAAGAAATGCGAAGTTATGCATACTGGAACCAAGAATCCCAAGACATAGTACTACCTGGGTGGAGTTCTGGTATCTGCATCAGAGGAGGAGAGGGGCCTGGGAATGATGATCACTAGTGACCTGAAGCACTCCCCACAGTGCAAGAAAGCAGCAGCAAGGGAAAACAAGATACTGGGATGCATAGGTAGGGGGATCAGTAGTAGGAGAGAGGAGGTCATACTGCCCTTGTACAAGTCACTGGTAAAGCCACATCTAGAGCCTGGAGTTCAGTACTGGTGCCCACACCTCAAAAAAGACATTAACCTGCTGGAGCAGGTACAGAGGAGGGCTATAAAGATGACAGCGGATCAGCAGGGCAAGGTACATGAGGAGAGGTTGAGGGCACTGACCATGTACTCCATTGAGGACAAGAGAGAAACAGGAGACATGATTGGGACTTGAAGTACTTTAAATATCTAAATAAGGTGGATAAGGAGGGTCTCTTTTAATTGAGTGGCAACCATAACACAAAGGGGCACAGTCTTAAGATGGAGGGTGGGAGGTATAAGAGGGTAGTCAGGATGCACTTCTTCACAGAGAGGGTGGTAGACACTTGGAATTCACTGCAAGAAGATGTGATCTCATTGAACCCAGTGGGCAGCTCCAAGGGATGCTGGGATAGGCACAGTAGGAATGTAAGGATCATGAGTAGGGAGGATGGGAGGAGTGGGGAGGTGGGCAGGGACAATAGCTCAAGCTCTGGACCCTGCAATATAAGCAGACTAGATGGACCAAATGGCCTTCTTCTGCTGGCTTCTTAGTATGTTAGTATGACTCCTACTGCATTTCCAAACAGCCTTATTTTTTCTCTCTGAGCAAACACATTAGGAGTAATGCCAAACAAATGTAAATATCTCAGAAAGTATGCAAGTTACACATACACCACTAGTATGTATGTTTATCAGGACAAAAAGACCTTTTGAATAAGGGTAGTCACTAGACTGAATTCATGATATGTTTTTTTAAAATACAGCCATCAAAAATTTGAAAATAGTAAAGAAAAATGAAAATTCAGGAACTCAGATAGCCATATTTTAAAAAATCTAATTAGTGCAGCTTAGTGAATAGACTAATTTGAAAGGTATTTTTGTCCTGAACAACTTTTATGCTAGTTGTGTATGTGTAACTTAAATACTTTCAAAGAAAGTTACATTTGTTCTGCATGACTCCTACTGTGTTGGCTCAGGGAGAAAAAAATGTGACAGTTTGGTAAGAAATTGGTTAGGAGATAGGTGACAGAGGCTGGTAGTAAATGGAGTTCACTCCAAGGAAGGGAGGGTGATGGGGGGGTATCTCAGGGATCAGTGCTGGACCCAGTCCTCTTTAATGTCTTTATAAGTGAAATTGCAAAGAAGCAGGAGGGGAAGATTTGACTCTACATGAAGATACTAAGATCTGCACCAGGATGTAAAAGTATGAGCAGATATCTTAGAAGACCTGAACAGTGGTCAAGGATATGGCAGCTAGGTTTCAACGCAAAAATGTAAGTAATGCAGACATCCAGGGAAAGAGTACAAATTGGGTGGAGTGGTATTGACAACATTAAGAATGCACACATTCAAAACAACAAGCTTTTACATACAGTTGATTAGTGTTTAATAATATTATGCATCTATGGCTGCCACTGTACATTTGATGCAAACCCATAATCATGTTTCTCACTTGAAGCAAAAAGGGGGGGGGGGTTGGAGGTCATAACCGACTCCTTTTTGTATTAAAGGGTCAGACATTTTACAGCAAAAAACAAGGAGAGGGGTCATTTCTAAAATGTGCACAGGAGCATAGGTACCACTTTTCTTCAGACAGTGCCACCACCAGTAGCTACCACTTCAAGACTGCTATTACCCTCACCTGCTACAATCAGCGGAAAACCAGAAGTAGTATAGCAGCACTGAGATCAATATAGTTAAAGCACATTTACCAGAAATTACTGCTTAGAAGAGAATGAGAAAGTGGCTGCGATGACAAACAAGTCCCAGACCAGATCTCTAGTTTGTTAATAGTCTCTTCCTGAGTCTGATTTTTACTGCTGCAAGGACCAAGCTCCACAGATGTTATGCCATCATCAGATTTGTATAAGGGCATTTTGGAATCATGTGACCAGACCGCAGTCTGATGTGCTGCCACAGTGCTCTGGCATAATTTCCAATGATTCTGTTTATGCAGCCCTTCCCCTCCACGGGCCATATAAACACACACCCTTTCCGGTGCACTACTTCTCCTTTCTGCAACTGCGGAAGTGACAACTGCCATGGACAACATGGTGGAACAGACTTAAACTGCGCATGCATGAGTATCGTGCATAAGTAGTCATGTCAGTGCCACCATGTTGCATATGGCTGACTCCTAGGCAAACTGCGCGTGTGTGAGTATCACGCTTGGGCAGTACTGTAATCGCTGCAGTACTAGTTATGGCTGATTCCAGTGTGGTGAGTGTACCGCATTTTCTTTTCAACACTCTTTCCACTCCTAAAAGCTCTCCACAGCCTCATCAGTTCTGACCAGTTTGTCTTTATTTACCATGGATTTAATTTGTGGTTCACATACAGTAAACTACAGGTTAGTGTCCTGTTGTTTAAATAAACCATTGATTAGGATACCACAAACTGTGGAAAGCTTATCTGGAGTTAATGTGATCTGTGGAAAATAAAATTGTAATTTAAATTTAAAGACTTTTGATATTCTGTGGAATTTATCTAAAAATTCTGAAAAGCACTTCATAAGCAGAATTACCATTTAGCCTGCATTCCACTAGCAGAATTCTGCATGCAGCATAGCCTGACCATTTAGGAAAGCTTCGTGACCCCCATTGTAAGTGGCACAGTGGGTCATAAGCTAAATATTTGTGCCAAGTAGTCATTGAAATTACTTAGCAATAGGCACTAGTGTCTGTTATAGGGCCCAGTATAGCTACAAGCCCTTTGCATTGTAATCCTGGGGTTATCTACAACCATTATTTTTTTAATGTTTAGCACTTTGTACCCTGGGCTGTAAGAATGGTTGTGTGATGCAGTGGCAAACAGTAGTGTGATTTCACAATCTTCTTGATGAGAAGAGATTGGGTTGGTGAGGGTAGGGCAATATTATCCTTCCTTGGACCAGATATTCAAAAGTTTGATAAGGCACAAAAAACAGTTTGCCCTCGCAAACCGTGTTTTGCGCTGAAGTCCCATATCCAAAAGGCCGGTTAGCGCGGGTGTACTAGGCTTGTGCTGAGGAAAACAGTGGAGGGGTGTGCAAGGCACATGGACCTGAATATCATCGCAGTCCAGTATTCAGAGGATTTTCTCCACACAAGTGCGCTTTGTGCGCTCCCCTTGCACAGAGAAAGTACCGCCGTCCCAACCCTGGTCCAAATCCTAACAGTTACCAGAGGTAGTGTGTTGGCACCCCCCAACACCCCAGTACAGTACGCTTTCATGGTCTAGTGTCTTCTCCCCCCCCGTGATCACTGGGCTGCTACAAATTATAGTATTCCCTGGTGGTCTAGTGTCCCCCCCCTCACCGATCACCAGCCCGATAATAATGATAATATTCCCTGGTGGTCTAGTGGTTCCCTCCTCACTGACTGCTGGCATGATAATAATGATAGTAGTACCCTGGTGGTCTAGTGCTCCCCCCACATCCTAGTCCCATGTATGATAAATTAACATCAGTCCCCGGTGGTCTAGCAGACCCCCCCACCATATCCTCACTCTGTCCATAAATTACAAGATGTATTTTTCCCTGGTGTTTAGTGGACCCCCCTCCCTGGCAGGTGCTGTCCCACCACCCCGCTACCCCCCATCCTGAACCCAAGTCAGCAGCCGGCTCAGTCATCCTCTCTCCACCATGGCCAGCTGCTGACTGAGCTATCAATGAGCATGTACTGTATACAGTACATGCTTATTGATAGCTCAATCAGTGACTAGTCATAGTGAAGAAACAAGCAGCCGGCCCGTTGGTGCAGCGGTTGGATTTCCGCTTGCGACCCCCGGGCGACCCGGGTTCGGGAACGGACTCGGCCGCCGGAGGGGCCAGCCGGGGTGGAGTAGGATCGAGCGTCCGTAGACAGCTCTCCTTCTCCGGGTGGAGGGCACGGGTAGTGTGCGGTGCATGGGGACCCCTGGTGGAGACCGGGGGTTCCTACGCAGACCGCCGCTTGACAAGCTCACCGGAGGCAGGGCGGATGACATCATCATTGCACGACCCCGCCTCCCAGAAAAATGGAAAAAGATGAGCCTGCCTGCCACCAGAATGAAGCCCGCTGCCAAGGCCTCGATATGTTCTCCAGGCCGGGCCCCCCGACCTAATCCCAGTGCCTGCGGTGCATAAGGGGGGTGCACCACAGGCCCCACCGTTGGGGGAAAGCCACGGGGTATTGGGGGACAGCGGCCGATCTGGGGAACAGAGGCTGGCAGCCCGTGACCGGGCTGAGAATACGGTGGCAGGAGGACTCGGGGGTAAAAAGCATAAAAATAAAAAATAGTGAAGAAACAAGGGCTGTGCCTGCCACCAACCTGGGTTCAGGATGGGGGGGGACAGGGATGGTGGAACAGTTCCTGCGGGGTGGGGGTCCACTAGACACCAGGGAAAAATACATCTTGTAATATATGGGCAGATCTGGGATAGGGTGGGGGCATAGACTACCAGGGACTGATGTTAATTTGTCATACATGGGATCAGGATGTGGGGGGAAACCACTAGACCCCCAGGGTACTACTATCATTATTATCGGGTCAGCGATCGGCAAGGGGGAGGACCACTAGACCACCAGAGAATACTACCATTATTATCAGGCTGGCGATCGGCAAGGGGGGGACCACTAGCCCACCAGGAAATACTATCATAATTATCAGGCCGTTGATCATGGTGAAGGGGTGGGCACTAGCACAAGTATAGCTCTTGGGGGGATGGGGCACATAGGGGGTAGTGTGGCACAGAACAGCCTTGCTTCCCATGCAAATGAGCCCATATGGGCACATAAATGGCCCCTTAGCACCTTGCATGCCAAATGGACTCATTTGCATGGGGACGTTTGAATATACTGTAGCAACCTTTGCCCCAGCACTAGCCATTGTGGTGCCCTGTTTTGGGAGCACTACTGGGCAGCACTAAGTGGCTTAGCACTGGGCACATATGGATCTATATTCAGAAGAATAGCACCCTGCAGTATCCCTCTGACTATAGCATTTTTGCACACCGGGGCTATTGCAAGACGGAGTGCAAATGTTTGCACTTGTTGAATATCTGGCCCCTGGTGTTTTAGGGTATTGCCTGCCTAATGTGTCTTGGTGCCTTATTTAAGAGGTCTTGCATATTGTAATGATGTATTTGTGATCGTGTGTAATCATTCCAACGATCCTTGATGAAAATGCTCTTTAAAGAGATGTAGCTCATTGAGATGATCAATTTGATATAGTGTACAGTCCTGAATATTGATGGTCTAAATTAATGTGTATGGTAATTTTGTGATGTTTTGACACAAATATTGGTATATTTGGAAGACTTTTCTTAAGTATGTATGATATTTTAATGTCCCCCTCTTTTTGCGTTTTCTGTTTTTGTGTGCCAAAATTCATCTGTATTCTTGATGGATGCACACACTAGAAATGCAATGAAAAATGAAATATTTTATTAGTATACAAAATATAAAATAACCTATATAGAAGCAGTATGTTATACAAAACACCAACAATGCTTGAATTATGATTTATTATTTATACATAAACTAGTTTGTAAGAGAAGAATTATGAATTATTTAAGGATATTACACATACTGTAGTAATGAAAAGTTTGAGTTAACCTCAGTCTGCCATTATAGGAACTTATTTTTTTCTGTGTAGTGTGCAGTGCCTCAGAAGTAATGAAGGCACTTGTTTTCATACAATACAAAGTGTTAACCTTTTGTATTTGCTAAAATCAGAAGTAAAAAGAGAATGTTTATAACCAGCAAAAACGTTTTTTATAGACTTCTATCACTGAATTTTCTTCACACTACAGCTTGCAGCTCCCTGCTGTACAGATCCCAGGGAGAACTAATTAACACTGGGATATAGCACATTAATCATGTGCTAAATATGCTTGGTAGTGGCACTATTATTACTTTTTGATGTGGTTTTAAAATCTTCCTTTTCAGGATCATAAGCAGGGTAACTAAGATGGTCCATTGAGCAGGAGGCAAGACATATAAGGAGAGGCTACATGACTTGAACATGTACACCATAGAATAAAGCAGGGAAGGGGGTGATATGATCAAAACATGCGAGTACCTGCATGGGATTAATAGGGTGGACACCAAGATGCTTTTCTCCTTGAGCCCAAATAAAAGGACAAGGGGGAACTTATTGAAACTTGTAGAGGTGAAGATTTAAAAGAGACATCTATTCTGCAAGCGCTTTTTCACTGAAAGAGTTTAAGACAAGTGAAACAACTTACCGGAGGAAATGGTACAGGCCAAATTAATGAGCAGCTGTGAACAGGGTTAGGACAGGCTTATGGAGTGAGTTAGAAAAGTGGTGGCAGGAACAAAGGGCTGGTGGCTACTAAGGCGATTAAAAAACATCAAAAGTAAAAACTGGGATGGTGGTGCTACACAAAAAAACAAACAAATGTAGTAAAATCACAAAGTTGGACTCTCACCACCTCTTAAAAGGACACTTAAGGCTCCAAATAAATTGTATGTAGCTTCACTATCTTTACTGCGTTCGACATTCCAACATGAAAAAATAGCAGACACCCATGCAAACAAATGTCTGCCTGACGAGTTTTCAGACCAGCTGATCTTTTATCAAAGGCTGGTGCAAACTAGTAACACATCTCATTAAATGGACCATATTTGATGACATCACCATGATGTAATAATTAAAAATGTTAAAGTTTTGGACTACAGCAGAAAAAAGAAATGTGTGAACAAGAATAGGAAATGGGAAAGGGGGAAAAAAAGGAAAGAGGAGAAACAGAAAAAGAACTGAGGCAAAGCCTGTCAAAAATACACAAATACAAGCATATTACATTTGCACCAATGGAAAGCACCCCATACATATTTTAAAAAACTATTTTAAAACAATATCAATTATGTATTTACAAAGGGAGTCCCCGAATAAGAGGCATAGCAAAATCCCCAACTATATAACTTCAGTTGTATTTAGAATAATTACCCTAAAATATTTATCTATTTTTTTTTAAAAAAGGTAAAAAAGCCGGTCCAAAATGCATCAGGCGGGCATTTGTTTGCATGGGCGTCTGCTAGTTTTTCATGTTGGATTGTCAATTGCAATAAAGACAGTGAAACTACATATAATTTATTTGGAGCCTTAAGTGTCCTTTTTACGTGTGCAAGGAACGTCTTGGGAGAATGGAACACTTAGGAAGTGTGCCCCTCCTCTGCAATCCCCTGCTCCATTGAGCAGGTGTGACATCCTGCACCAATTGGACAGGTGCTGTGTATGACAGCAGTGGTCTTCTCTTCAAAGAAAACCACCGCTGTGTGCTTGCACTGTCATCGCCCCCCTGCCAAATCTTTGCTGCCACACTGGGAGCCCACCCCAGCGTGGCAAACGTCCCGTGTCATCTACCGATGGGGGTGCCCAATCCCCCATTGGCTCCAGGGCCCCCCAGCCATCCTTCTGCCATGCTGGGAGCCCACCCCAGCATGGCAAAGTCCCATGTCATCTTTTTTTTTAAAAAACCTGTAAATTAAAAACGGTCCCACGCGCTTCTCCCAGCCCCCCCACAACCCGCACCACCCACTGTGCACCCTGCCTCCCACACCCTCTCACCCCATACTCACTCCGAGCTCGGCGCGATGATCTTCGGTGGACCGGGAACACATCTGCACTCTTCAAAGCCAACCGCGAACTGAGAAAATGCCAGTAAGCTGTATAATGGGCTAGATAGGGGGGTTTCAACTTTATTGCATATCTCAGGCAGTTTTTGGAATTTCGCAGTCACTGTGCGAAATCATCCTTCGGGCCTGAATAACGCCATGACAGTGACATCATTCATGAGAAGGGGTCCCAAAACCCCCATGTTGAAAATTTGGTGCCAAAATTCCTAAAAATGACTGTTTTAAGAGCGTGCGTTGCGCAGTTCCTACGCAGGCTCGTAAGTTCATGAATTTTCAATATTTTCACTCATGATTTTCATCATTGCCATTTTACCACACCTCCTTATGAGCAGTACTGCTGTCATTTTTTACATCCTGCCCAAAACGTGTTTCCGCCCATGTAGCACACAATAGTGCAGTCGGTGTGCGAAATCAATGTATGGGACACATTAAGAAAATCACCATGACACTGTTCATGAGCAGAGGTCTTAAAATTGCTATGTTGAAAATTTGGTGAAAAAATTCCTAAAATGACTGCTTCTGACGTGCATTGCACAGTTCCTCTGCGCCGTAGGGTTTGCAAATTTTCAATATTTCTACTCCAGATTTTCAACATTGCCATTTTACCACACCTTCTTATGAGTAGTACAGCTGTCATTTTTCACATCTCACCCAAAGCGTGTTTCCTCCATATGAGCGCACAATGGCGCGGTCGGTGTCTTGAAATCAATGTATGGGACACATTAAGAAAATCACAGTGACACTGTTCATGAGCAGAGGTCTTAAAGTGGCTATGTTGAAAATTTGGTGCGAAATTCTAAAAATGACTGTTTTTACAAGCGTGCGTTGCGCAGTTCCTACGCACGCTCGTAAGTTCGCTAATTTTCAATATTTGCATTCCAATGACTTCCAAATACCTAAACAGCACATAGAAGCAAGCAACATTCAGCATTCACAAATGCTTGTACTTCTTTGTCACTGATTTTTTTAAGCCATGTCCAAGTGCCAAATACCACTGCAAATACCTGCAAGTGAACGTTCGGCATTGACAAATGCTTGTTTAAGAGGTGGTGAGTGCCCGACTTTGTGATTTTACCCCTAAGGTGATTGCAGAGTAGTTAGGCAGGGTGGGCAGACTGAAAGGGCCTATGGACCTTTTTCTGCCACTGTTTGCTATGTATCTATGCAAAATACAAATCTCTCACAAATGTTTTGATTTATAGCTTCTTCTTTTAACTTAAAACTCAATTGCAAATGATTCATATATTGTTTTAGCAAAACCTTCCCAAGGTGTAACAATATTTCAGGTTGCTAATGATCGGACAGGGTGATAGACTCAAACATACATAGTAACATAGGAATATGATGTTGGAAGGGACTCTAGGTTCATCATGGCTTCTTGCCCTCCAGCTTTGTAAGCAGTGAATATAAGTATGCTGTGCAAACTCAATTCATAGAATTCTGCTGGTGGAAGAAGGCCTTGTGGCCTATCCAGTCTGCCCCTTGAGGTTGTACATGCCCTTTAGGGGATAACAGTATTTGTGATACCCACTGTCCCATTGCCCCCAATTTGTTTTAAATCTTGTCCCTATTACTTGTACATCATGTTCAGTTTACAACAAATGTGGGGTTTGTTCAAGTTTATGTGTGCTTTCTATCATATTCATCCAACGTTTTCTTTTCTCTAGCCATTCTCTTTATCTCCCATTTTTCAACATACCCATCAGTATCACTGTTCAGGTGATCTCTCCATGTCTGGCTTGGCCCTGCTAAAAATGTCCTTTTGTTATCCAGTTTTGTAGATCCCAGCAGTATTAATGCCTGTTCATTGCTGCTGTTACTGATGGTGTATTAAATGCCTTTGGTGTCACACCATAAGAAACCTGGCTCACCATTTGCAAAATAGGCTCCAATATAGTTTGCATCACAATGTACAGGTTAATTGCTTCTCTTCTATTCTGGGGTCACCATATTTTTCATATAGTACTAAGGTTTCTAAACATATGTGTATGCATTATCCTTTTGAAGGAACATAGAACATTATTTAATATTAAATATAAAACAGCTACATTTTCATATTCAAAAGGCACTAACTGAGTTAATATCGCACTAACCTGGATTAGTGCCGTTGCTCTGGGCGGGGTCTAATTCAGAGGCCCTTGGATCATGAACTAACCCAACAGCATGATTGTGCTAATGATACTGCTGCACCTATGCAAATGAAGGATTCCTCATGCATAATGTTGCAGTAGGTGGTACATTCAAAATGTTTTGGTGGCACTAAACAGCCCCCAGTGTGGCACTGTTTATGAACACTGAAAAATGTGTCTTATATCAGTGCTAAGATTGTGCTCACACCCCATGAAGGCAGGACGGCTATACTGCATCCAATTGTCCCTGTGTTTAGTGGATACCTCTCCTCTAATCAGCCATTCTATGTGTATATTTCAGCTCCCTGGTAGTCTAGTGGACCCCATCCCCGATTGCCCATGCTATAATTATATTTCAGCTTCCTGGTAGTTTAATAGACCCCCTTCCCTCGATCACCTTTTATCCCATATATATCTACAATCCCTGGTGTACTAGTGCCCCTCACCAAATGTCACCGACCCCCTGCCTGAGTGACACACTCACCCCCACCCCACACCCCGCTCACCCTAGTCACCACTCACCCAGTGAACTGTATCAGATCGGCTGCCAGCACAGAACCCCATTCACCTCTTTGGTCGGCCACCATCTGACAGTCACGGAGTGTGATCACATGTACTGTATTTTTTCTAAAAGATATTTACTGTATTTATTTGCAACCATGGTCTGTGGCTGTTGGACAGCAACCGATTAAAGTGGTGAGCAGAGGGCTGTGCTGGCCACCGCTCTCATACAGTTTACTGAGTGAGTGATGATCTGGGTGAGAGGTTGTTTGAGGCAAGGGGTTCCTCAGTGGGTGGGCAGCTGGGGTGTCACTGAGATCGAGGGGTCAGTGGTACTCAGTGGGGAGGGGGCAATAGCCTACCAGGGATAGTAGAAATACATGGGACCTGGGGTGATCAGGGAGGATGGTCTGCTAGACTACCAGGGAGCCAAAACATACACATAGAAGAGGTGATCAGGGGGATCCATTAGACTATAAGGGGGCTGAGGGGTTGAAATATACACATAGAAAGGGCAATTGAGGGTGGGGTCCACTAGACTATCAGGGGGCTGAAATATACACATAAAGTGGGTGATCGGGGGGGTATACTAGACTAGCAGGGATATCCTGCAGCTTCTGCCCTGCATCAGCTCTAAGGGACAGCTGTACCTATCCAAATGAGTCCATAATGGGCATGAAAATGGCCCCTTAGTGGTGTGTATGCCCAGTGGTCTCATTTTCATGCTCAGGTGAATATGGTCCACAGGACCCCTGGTGCTCTCCCTATTTGGATACACTATCTCCTGTGGGCCATATGCAGCCTTGGGCCATGTCACTGCCACCCATTTTCACTAAGCGCTGTGTCGATGTGGCCCAATATTCAGTCAGTTAACATGCTCCAATAGTGTGCACTAACTGGCTACATATAACTCAAGGATGGCAGTGCACTATTATTGGCCCAGCACTATAGGCTGCACAGTGTGGTTTGCTGGCTCTAAATATGGGACTCTATTATCTGGGCTTCCCACCTTGGAGATGGATCCTGTAAGACTTCAAAAGATGCATAGGGTCAGTCCTGGTCTACATTTAGATGGGAGAGCCCCAATAAACCCTACGTGTAGCAAGACAAAGTGTTGGTAGCGCTGCAGGATGCACTGTCCTCTTGGTTAGAAGAACTCATACCAACACCCAGAATGGTGTTAGGGAGACACTGTGCTGTCATGGGTGCTCAGAATGGTATTAGGGAGACACTGTACAGTCATGGCTGTCGTCATTTGGAAGAGACATTAAACTGAGGTCCTGTCTGCCTGTTGTGATGATTGATAAAGATCCTGTAGACCTTCTTGAAATGAGAAGGGGAATTTCCCAGTGTCCTGGCCAAATTCCCCCCATTCACTCAATTCACTTCTGGTAGGCTGAGTGTAACAACGCTGTTGTGTTGTGTGTTGATACACAATGGTTGCCATATTCCACCCCAGAGTTGGCCACACTTCAGTGACTGTTCAGCATTGAGTTGTGTGTTGATTGTAAAGTGTTTTGTGCTGTCTGTATGAAGGGGGCTATATACTGTAAATGTAAATGGTATGGAGTGGTTAATCATTATTACATGCTTTTCCATATCATGTAGCTTTAAACTTAACAAAAAGTTAAATCTTGTACATTTCCACAGGGGCAGTTAGTGAACATGTTGGGAGAACTGGGGGTGGGGAGAATATAACAAGACAGGTATAAAACTGGCTAAGTGACAAAACCCTGAGGGTTATCCTTAATGGGGAACACTGAGAAGTTACGCGGTCACCAGTGGTGTGCCAATGGGATTAGTCTTGGGTCCAATCCCCTTCAGCATTTTCATCCGTGATATTGGGGTAGGGATCAAGGGGAAGGTCTGCCTCTCTGTGGATGAAACTAAGATCTGCAGAAGAGTGTATAGTGAGGAAGGGGTAAGAAATATGAGGGAGGGCCTGGAAAAACTACAGAAGTGGTCAAAGGTCTGGCAGTTGAAATTCAGTGCTAAGTGTAAGGTAATGTACACAGGGTAAAAAATCTGAAAATGGAGTGAGGGGAAACAGTGGAAAGTATGGCCAAGGAGAGGTTCCTGTGGGTAACAATATTGAGCAATTTAGAAACATTAGTGTAGATAAGTGTGGAGGGTAAATAGGATCCTGGATGTATAGGAAAGGAGATCAGCTTGGGAAAGGATCCTGCCACTATACCAGTCCCTGGTTCATCCTCACTTAGAGCATTGTATGCAGTTCTGGGATCCACACTTGAAGAAAGACAAGAGCAGAGTGGTGGTATTTAAGATGTTAAAATGATCCAGGGTCAGCAGCAAAAGACTTACAGTGGGGCCCACCAGGATCAGAAGCCTGATCCTGAAGAATTCTTCAGGAAACAGTGCAATTCAGTGGCAGATGTCATGCCGGAAACTGTGACACATGGTAACACTGCATCTGATCCTGGTGGACACCACACCACTGTACATGGAGAGTTTGAAGGATCTTAACATGTACAAACTGTGAAGGCAAGAAGAGAGGGAGGAACATGACTGAGACATTCACATTTTTGGTTTTTACAGTTTTTGGCCAGGAAAGACACACTAAACTGAGGCTAGTTTCCAGGTGCATCGTGGGAGCACAGGGCTGTTAAGTGACTTGCTTCTGGTCACACAGTATGTAAGTGGTGGCTGTGGGATTCAAACCCAGTTCTCCAGGTTTGCAGCTCAGCACTCTTTACCACTATACTATACTGCCTCCAGCTAATCTCCATGGGATAAACAAAGTAGAGAGCCTACGGTTAACACAGAGTAGGAACACAAGTACCAGGGGAAACTTGATGAAGCTGGTGTATAGGTGAATTAAGAGGGATGTTGGAATGCATGTCTTTGTGGAGCGGATAGTAGAGAGGTGGGATAGACTACCAGTGGAACAAAAACATAGAATTTGATGGCAGTAAGGACCTCTTGACCCATCCAGTCCACCCATTTCTTATTGCCTACACTATTACCACAGATGTGCCCTATCCCCCTTCTTATACATTATGATTGCCTTGTGTTTATCCCATGCATTCTTGAACCCCACCACTGTTTTTTCCCCCACCACCTCTGCTGGAAGGCTGGAAGTAGGAAGTCTGTGCAAAATCATTAGAGGAGTTCAGACATTGGTGGACAGACATAATAGGTTAGTAAAGATGGTGGCAAAAGGGGAGGGGGTAAGGAGGGAGAAGTGCCACTAGACTGGTCAGTATTCATGGTGGAGGACTGGAGTCATCTACCAGACTGTAGCATTGC
Source organism: Neoceratodus forsteri (assembly GCA_016271365.2). Lineage (NCBI taxonomy): Eukaryota > Metazoa > Chordata > Ceratodontiformes > Ceratodontidae > Neoceratodus > Neoceratodus forsteri. Next base: position 50,090,382 of record JADMNL010000027.1, read on the forward strand.
TGCCAGCCTGGGATCACTTAACAGGTGTCAACGGGAGCCATAATGGAGAGGAGTATGCTAAAAGGACTTCAAGTACTGATTAATTAAATCAATGGGTCCTGAGGGGTTCCACCTGACGGTTTCAGTGGAGATGAGGCTGGCCAGGTAACAGATCTCTTCCACTGCTCCATAGAGACAGAAGTTCCTGAGGATTGGAGGGCAGCAAATGTAATCCCCCTCATTGAAAGCTATACTATAGATGAGTCAGTCTGGCATCCATACTCGGGGAAATTTTTGGAGTCATAAATTAAAGAAAGGACAGTGGATTTCCTGGAAGCCAATTGGCTGTGGATTAGACAGCACAGATTTACCATTGGGAGGTTGTACCAAGTGACCATGATAAAATTTTTGTCTAAGTGACAAATGCCATTAATTAGACTCAGGCAGTTGACGTCTTGTACTTAGACTTCAGAAAAGCCTTCACCTATGTCCCACATGGGAGATCGATAAAGAAATCTGGCAACTTGGGAGTGGGGGACAAGATTATGGGGTGGGGGAAAAGTGGCTGAGTAGGGTAGACCCAGAGGGTGGTCCAAAATAGAGAACCCTCAGTGGAAGGGGAAGTCTTGAGCAGGCTGCCCCAGGGACTGACTCTTGGACTGATTATCCTGAACATATTTGTTTGTGATATAGGGAGGGTTTTCAGGGAATAATATGTCTCTTCACAGATGACACAAAGTTCTGTGGAAGAGCAGACACTGTGGAGGGGATAACCATAAAGAAAGGGTGTGGCAGCTGACATTTAATGTCTAAGGAGCCTAAAGATCTGGCAAATGCCTTCTACATCACATTCACAGACCTAAGTGCAGTATTACGCCCCAGAGTACCTAACAGACCAAACCTCAAGCAAGTCCACTTGTGACAACTCACACCCAGCCCGGAACTCCAGACAACCATTATTTTATTTCAAACAAATCTCTAAAGCACAGACCATTAAATATGTTAGAAGGATTCTAGGTAAGACAAGGACTGGAAGTGATGTGATAGACTTGAAGCTCATTGCCCTCACCTTGGAAAAAATAGCTCTACCTCTCATCAAACTATTCAACATATCGCTAAGAACAGGGATCTTCCCAGCTAAATGGAAGATTGATCATGTCACCCCAGTTTTTAAAAGTGGAGATATAACTTGCCTGGGAAACTACAGACCCATGTCAATACCACCACCTCTCTCAAAAGCCTGCAAATGAATTGTATCTGATCAAGTGATAAGAGTACCTAAATAAACACAATGTACTGTGTGCACAACAACATGGTTTAAAAAAAAAAACATAGCACCATCACCGCACTTATTGAATACACCACACACCTGTATGACACCCTTAACAATGGCAAGTTGGTAGGGTCTATATTTAAGGACCTCACAAAAGCTTTAGATACTGTGAACCAGCAGATCCTACTCAACAACCTCCTGTCTCTTGGCCTGTCATTTGATACAGTAACCTGGTTCACCAGTAACCTATCCCACAGGACTCAGTGTGTGAAAATTAAAGGAACAGCATCTGACCCTAGGGATGTGACCCTGGGGGTGCCTCAAGGGTCTATACTTGGCCCACTGTTTTTTCTGTCTATTCATAAATTCATTACCTTTTGCATGCTCTGCAAAAATGCTGTTATATGTGGACGATGCAGTTATATCCTTACCAGGATCCCAAATGACTGAATTTGTTACGGCTCTTCAGGATAACTTCAGGGAACTAGAGACTTGGATTACTCATAACAAACTCCTGCTAAACTATAAAAAAACAAAAGCTATGCTCCATACACTGCCCCAAAATAAGAAGAAAAATGGCCCTCTGTACTTTCATAGCCAAAAAGGAGACACTCTAGAACAAGTCCACTCCTTCAAATACCTCCGCATACACTTTGATGATACCCTGTCCTTCAATGGCCTCATTGACCACATTATCAAAACAGCAAACAACAAACTTGGGATCCTCTATTGCCATAGGCAGGCTATGACTCTTGAGGCCTTGAACCTGGTAACAGGGAGCTCTATCATGTCCACGATAGACTATGAACTTAACATCTACAGCGCCACTATGGACACAGCTCTAAAAAGGGTCAAGACACTCCTAAGGAAAGCCTGCAGGCTTGTCCTAGGGGCAGGTCACCTCACACACACCTTCACTCTATACTCTGAAACAGGGTGGCTCCCCCTGCTTATAAGAGTCAAGTACCAGGCCTGCCTAATTGGTAAAAAAGCCCAACTTGGACTAACCCCTGTCTCAACAGCTAGCATTTGCCAATGCTCCCAATCCGCCAAAACAACTAGAAGATCCACTAAGGGTGTACTCCACGTCCCATTTAGGTGTACCATCTTTGCCCAGCAGGCTCTATCCGTTCAGGGGCCTCAATGGTTTAATGACCTCCCAGTCCACCTGATAGACTGAGACAAGATTGCCCCTTTCAAAAGAGAACTCCTCCTCCTCCTCCTCCTAGCACAGGCAAATCATTCTGACTGTCCTTCCTGAATGAACCTTCCCTGCTATCTTTTCCTCATTTTGACCACCTCTACTTCCCTTCCCCTCTCCATGCTCTGTCTTCCCCCATCTCTCTCCCCTCTTTCTGATAATGCCTCCTCAGGCTGCCACCTATCCTTTGCTGAGCACTTAAGCACAGGCTAATTCTTTGTGATTGCCCCTCCTGATCAATTGTACCCTGTGATCTATTCTCGTGTTGACCACCCCTACTTCCCTCCTCTACTTACTCCCTTCCCCCCCATCTCTCTCCCTTACCCTGACAATGCCTACTCAGGCTGCTACATATCCATTGTTTTGGCACTTAAGAAACTCATGCTACCTAAGTGTTCCTCATCACTCATGACCATTGTGTAGTGTCTTAAGAGATTGCTGTTAACTTTGCATTGCACTTCTGTAATCTACATCTGTTATACCTGTTAACCTTGCAACTCTTTATACTTTTTGTCATGTTTTTACCAACAGTCTTGCATTTTGCACTTAATCAGCTTGGAACCTTTGTAAAAGAGCCCTCTGGCTCAAAGGTGTTAATCCAAATTTGAAATGTATTTATTTACTTTTGATTTATTTACATATATATATATATATATCTATATATATTTTTTTAAATAAATAAGAAAATAAAAATAAAGCAAAACCATGCAAGGCAATACTTTTAGGGGTCAGGAACCAATATAGGATGAATGAGATGGTAGTGGAGGACCCATCAGTGGGAATAGAACTGCTGGTGTTAATAATGGAGAACATGAAGGAACTGGCACAATACCATAGGGTTGTGGCCAAGGTGAATCAGACACTGGGATGCATAGGGAGAAGGATCACTAGCAAAACTAGAGAGATTATACAGCCTCTGTATAGTACCCTGGTTTTCCCTCACTTAGAGTGCTGAGTGCAGTTTTGAAGCCCATGCTTCAGAAAGGACAGGGATACATTAGAGATGGTGCAGAGACGTGTCACCAAAATAATACAGGGGCAACAGATGCATCTTATGAGGAACGCACATCATGTACATGCTGGAGGACAGGAGAGAGAGGGGCAACATGATTGAGGTGGTCAAATACCTACATGGAATAAACAAGGTGGACAGCAGCGACCTGTTCACAATGAGTGATAAAATGGGTGCTGGGAACTCCCTGAAACTGTCGAGAGGGAGGTTCAAGAAGGATGCACTGTAAGTGCATACTTTTTTTACAGAAAGAGTGGTGACAGCCTGGAACAAACTCCTGGAAGAGATTAGGGCTGAAACAATAGGAGGGTTGAAAAGAAGAATGGCATCGACACATGGGAATGGTGCATAAGGAGCAGTTTTGGGGGGCGGTTAGCAAGGACTAGTGGGCACAGTTCCAAAATAAGACAGGCTTGGGCAGACTTGATAGGTTGCGAGGCCTTTTTCTGCCGACAATGTCTATACTTCTATGCTATTTCCCTTTTTTCTTTTTTGAAATTTCTCTCAAGCATTGCTCAGTTAAGAATTCCTACAAACATTTGTACGTTCACAGTAACAAAGTAACATAGCAATTCCAAGTTAGAAGGGAGACTAGGTCCATTAGGTGTCCAACAAGTATACTGTACAAACACAAACTCATTTATAAGGATTTGTCACCCACCCTACCGTCCAAGGTACCCTGTGATTCCCTTTGTAAGCACAAACTTGTACAAGTTACTGGCTTACATTAAAGGCCTGTACCCTTTTCATGTCCACTGTCTCCACTGGTAGACTGTTCCATATATCCTCCACCCTCTGGGAGAAGAACTGCCTACTGATTTTACCCTAATGGTATATAAATTAAGACAGGCTTTATCAAGACAAAATACACAACATTTTGGGATCAGACTATACCATTTATGGAATATCTCTTTTATTTACAATAGCAATCTCCCTACTCATAATTATCAATTCAATGTTTTTTATCTAGCATTACTTGCCTGCACCTCTCAGATCTTTAGAAGAAAATGGGTACTTTGGGTCTTCCTAGGTTATCTTGGTGTAAAACCTTTTCTAAGTGTCTTAAAGTGCATAAAGGGCAGTTGTATTCTGTTACATGAAGAAGGTCTGTGTATGCATGCAATACTGAAAGACATGCCAGGGAGTGCATTTACAGGTCTGTGGCAGGATGAGAATGTCAACATAAAATTAAAAAAAAACATTTATTCTTTTCACTCTGTCCTATTCTCTTAAACTTTTCTGTCTATCCTTAATTTCTTGTCAGGGTGGCCAACCTGACAATTCTGTTCTCCTATCTGTGCTATACCTTTAATCTGTTGTCATTCTAGCCATCAAAACTGCCACATGAAGTTAAAAGCCTCCTGCTAAGTAAATTCTGTGGAAGATTTTGAATCCCCCAAGAAACAAGAGTGTTTCCAACACCAGAGCAGATTGCCATATAGCCCCATTTTAAAGCGAGTCTCTGCAAGACTGGAAGATGAACAAGCAGGCTGTTGCAAGGTAGAAAGTAAACTCTCCCTGCAGCTGCTCACTGTAGATCTCGCTCTGTTGCCTGAAAAACAAAGAGATTAAATAAAAAGTTAAAATAAGTACTGCAGAGTTAGTACAGACTGTTCCTGTGTATAAAAACATGATTTGGGGTGTTTGACTTGTTATTGTGTTGTTTAAAGCTACCAAGAAGTGAAGTACAGTATGGAAAGTGAAATATTGCAATGTTTGCCGACTGCTGAAATGGCAGAGCTGTCGTGGGGGGTGTGGGGGGAATGTAAAACATAAAAATATGTTTAAATACAGTTCTGCCACAGTAAATTAAGGATAATACTAATACTAGGCTCTTTTTGGAATGTATGCAGAGGATAAAAATGTGTTCAAATGAATTAAAGGTATAAGCAGAAAAACTAAGCCAAGTAACAAATTTAAGGGATAAATAAACAAGGCTGAGTAGTGATAGAGCTATTCTGGCTTCACAGAATAAATAGAGGGGGAGTGCGCCCCTACTCTGTTTTTATCCGGGAAGGTTAGAGTCCTCTATAAACAAGTTTGATTTTCTTGGTTTCTTTACCTGAAATGGTGGCAGGTGGCTTCTATAGAACTGGCAGCCCAGAAAATGGCTGATAATATAGAAGCGGTGTGGTGATGTCATTGAAAGGGAAGGGGCTAGAAAGGTCCTTCATGATGCTTTCACCACCAATTAAGGTTCCTCTAAGTTAAAATGAGTACTTACAGAGTATTACTAATATTATGTTGAAAAAATACATAATAAGCTTTAGATTTAGAGAATTTGAAACCTAATCTTAAGTTCCAGAGTAGAGGAATAAGTTTTTTTGGTATAATTGACAGTCACATGTCAATGATGTCATGATTATTGTACTATATTAACCTCCCCACCAGGAGGCTAATTCAGGTGTGCTGGTCAGTTTCTTTTGACCAAGCAAGGGAGAGGAGATGTGAGTGCCTACACACTGGAGTGGAGAAAAATGTTGAATATACAGAGAAGAGTAGGGAGTCTGAGGAAAGACTAGCCTGATTATTTTTTTGTGTTTGTTGCTATTTTGGTGTGAAAGTTTAAACACCCATTTCTTTTCTGTAAATATTTTGTGAACAGTTAATTTTTGTTATTATCATTTTTGGAAAATAAAATGATAAACGCTACACCAGCATTTTTTATGCACTTGATTTAAGAACTGGTGTCTGTTATTGAACCCACACGCTTACACAGTCAATAATCTCATGTCCTGAGTGTTTTTTTGGACATGAAGCACTTGCCCTGAGTGCCTTTAAGCACATGAGAAGAAAATAAGATTATTGACCCCAATTCCTCATATCTGAAGTGTCTTTTTGCACGTATGACATGGCTTCTACTTAGAAATGTTTTTTTTTTAATTCTTCATGAGTTTTTTATGAGAAAATATTGTTTTCTGTATGAAATATGAGCAAAAGACAAAGACATAGTTCCAGTGGAGGCGTATTGATATTGTAGATGAGCCTGGTGCACAGGCTAAATGAGTGCAGGAGTGTGATTATGGCCCGATGATTGACATGTCTTTTAGCCAATCAAGTGTCTAGACTGCTTTTACACATGTTGTAATATATTATAAAACCATATGGGCCCTGGATTCAGTGCTGGTGGATTGTGCTGCGCATCCATTCATGTTACACATTAGCGGCCATATTCAGACAGGTAGCACACCCGGGCTAGAGTGTGCTGCTTGTCTGAATATGGGACTGTGTTATCACAGTGCACAGTGACTATGTGTGGCACTCGCACAGCCCTTTACAGGAATATGGCCCACTAGTATGGGTGGAGATCGTGCATAAGGAGGTCCCGCTCTGCCAAACCATCAGGCTTAGCAATCATGTTAGCACTTACAGTAGTCGTGAGAGTAGACACACTTTTTATCTGGTTGAGCTTACTGCTCCCAGCCTGCAACCCCGATCCTCAATGTAAACCACAAACCCTTGTCGGCTGTGGCTGAGGTCAGCACTGGATTTAGTAGCAGTTCAATGGAAACCAGGCTACAGATGGGTTCCTGCTCACACTGCAAGTACCACTCTCACTTCCATAAGTGGCATTTATTTGGGATGGGAGGGAGAAAAGTACAGAAAGTATGAGCAGAGTTACATGTTACAAGATCCCCAGTTGCCTCATAAGTCCCCATGGTGGATTGCAGTGATGATGCCAGTCACAGGGGATTTTGGGATATATCAATGATTGGGATGGGGGGGGGAAAGATCATCCAGATAAAATGCAAGCTTAAGTCAGAAAAATTAGCAGCACAAAGGTTAGAGATGGGGCAAAGTTAAATTTTGCTGGAGAAGTTCCCATAAAATAGGAAATTTCGCTGTCCAAAAATTTTTGCAGAATTTGGGCATTCTGTGAAATATTTCATGGGTGTGAAATTCCACCCACAAAATGCAAAATGTTGCCTATAAATGATGGGATTTTGCCTGCTTGTGGTGACATTCTACTATTCACAGGTGAAGTTTTGTGCTCTGCAGGTGAAATTTTTCACTTTGTGGGGGACATTCCACATTTCGTACCCGTGAAAAATTTCACGAAATGTGTGAAATTCACAACATTTTTTGCAGAGCATAGTTTACCAACTTCGCCCATCTCTAACAAAGGTATGGTGGTGCAATTCATTAAAAGATATATTTCACAGTCACAATGAAATGTGGCACTCACCCACCACAGGAACTTTTTATTAATACTTTTTTTTGCAAATGTTATTTATTGCTTTTAAAAAAAACTGATAAAATACAGCATTACAAAATACATTACAGTGGTGAGACATGCATCTTGTAAAGATCAAAGTTACACTTAGGATGTTAACAGCACCCTGCCTACTGTGGTACAACACTGGAAGAGTAGTCCTAAAATTGGACTGAAAATCATCCCAGTAGTCCAAGAAACCTGCATGACTGCCTTGAGCATGGAGCACATAAATGCCGAAGTCTATTCCAGAGGTATTCTAGCCTTCCAAAGGCTTAGTGGTCCAATAATCATTGAAGACTTCAGTGACCAAAGTAGCCATGAGAAAAGTAATGAAAAATGGTGTAAATATACTTAGTATTGTTTTAATAAAATAAAAGGGCAGAAGGTGACCCTTTCGATGCATCCTGGACACCATATCCCTTCACCTGAAGTGCATCCATTAAATTACTGCATATTTAGTAAAGGAACATACCATTAAGCTATGGGATCTTTCTCAATACTATTGGAGTAGAGTACACTATTAAAATGTTTAACATGGTAAACTCTGTATAGGTAAGAAAGCAAAAATGTGGTAACTTGACATAACACTATAAGTATAATACTAGCAAGACCAAATGGAGAAACAAGGCAACCTGTAGCAAGCCTGGTGGTCCTAATTCTACACATAGAATGCAGAGAAAACATTTTCCACTCCGGTGGGAGAGCCTGGTAAAGGATCGCAAGCTGGGTCTGGAAACAAACGATACATGTAGCACCATTTGGGCTGCACAATCAAACCAACATAGAGCATATATCTCCTTCAGAAGCGATATACTCCCTAATGTCACTCCAGCACTTTTCCCATCCTTTACATCTCCTGGAATCCCCTTGCTCCAGTTATAAAACAGAGGAACAGGCAAGCTTTTGTATTATGAGTCCGGCAAACAATACTTATTTTTAACCCATGTTTAAGAAACATCGATGAAACACAAAACAGTCTTTCACTCTGCCTCAGTGTCTGATTGCTTCTCCTCACCTTGAGCAAAGAATTCTGTTGGAATTTTTTCAGTCTGCTGCCCAATATATGCAGGGTTAGAAAAATATACACCATACCCCATAATGGATCTTGAGATGAGCAGAGAGGAAAAGGAAATTACTAACTCCCAGTTCACGGAGTGCTGTGTATGTCCCATCAAAGCCTTTTCTCCTGTGCCGGATGCTGTAACTCAAATCTGGAAAAAGCTTCAGAACACCGTCCCCAAAAGTTAGTCCAGCTCACTTCTTTGCAGCCAACAGTACCTCATCCCTCTCCTTACTGCTTTCAAACACTATTACAGTAGGATGGTTTGGCTCATGACCTCTGCATTTGAGCCTCACAGAGGCAAAATATGGTAGGCTCGTCTGATATGCAGATCTATTTGGATGTCCAGAGCCACTAGTATTCAACTGAGTAAGAACTTTTTTAAGCCTTCTCCCTCTGTGTTTCAGGCAAGCCTAGGAGCTACAGATTAGCTGCTCTGGAGAAGTTTCCTGATTGTTAAAACTGGGTGCATAAAACAGAGTTCTCCTTAACTAGCCCTGTGCAGGTAACCAGGACTTTCTATGCCATGGCTCCTGCTTTTGTCACATTGGTCTGAGCTGCATTGGCTTTCTTTTCAAGTAGAACAGTTCAGTAGAAGACTTGGTTTGCTGACCAAAGCACCTAGCTTCACCTCAGCTCTTTCCTTCTAGATTGCTTGAAAGGACAGAGCAGATAACCTTACCAGAGCAAGGAAAAGGAATAAGACTTCTTTTGGCTAAGCAGATTTACTGTGGGTTGTTATTTTTATTTTCTACTCACAGGGATTGCTACTGTTCATTGCTAACATTTCATTGCTTTATTTTTCTCTGATTCAAATTGTTGTTGCTGGTATACCTTCTTCTGCATTATTACAAGGTGTGCCTACAGGTGTGTGCTAACAGATTCCTGCTGTAATCTTCTGATTCAAATTGTCTTTTGCAAGGTATATCTTCTGTTACTGCTTTATTTTTCTCTGTAGCAAAGTGTTTCTTATAGGCTATATCTTCTGTGAAATTATTACAGGTGGTGCTTACATTTTTGTGGCTTTTTATCATTGGGCTAAGCAAAATTACTGTTTGCCACTGTTTTATTTTATTTTTTTTATTTTTTTGTTGAAAAGGTTTGTTGTCTCAGAGGTGTTTCAGTCTCCTTCTCACATTGAAGGAGCTAATTGCTTTCCTCCCACAGCTCTTCCAGAGGATTAGGTGTGTATCTGGGGGTGGAGCTGGCAAACTATCAATAATTTCCAACAGAAAGAAGGGTTAAAAGGTCAGGTTAGTTGATATCTTGGAGGTAGAAGACTTGGTTTGCTGGCCAAAGCACCTAGCTTCACCTCAGCTCTTTCCTTCTAGACTGCTTGAAAGGACAGAGCAGATAACCTTACCAGAGCAAGGGACAGGATTAAGACTTCTTTTGGCTAAGCAGATTTACTGTGGGTTGTTATTTTTATTTTGTACTCACAGGGATTGCTACTGTTCATTGCTAACATTTCATTGCTTTAGTTTTCTCTGATTCAAATTGTTGTTGCTGGTATACCTTCTTCTGTATTATTACAAGGTGTGCCTACAGGTGTGTGCTAACAGATTACTGCTGTAATCTTCTGATTCAAATTGTCTTTTGCAAGGTATATCTTCTGTTACTGCTTTATTTTTCTCTGCAGCAAAGTGTTTCTTATAGGGTATATCTTCTCTGAAATTATTACAGGTGGTGCTTTACAGGTTTTACAGTTTTATCTAACATTAGGATAAGCTTTCAGGGTTACTGCATTTGTTGTTGACCAATTGTTTCTGTTCTTAACTCCTTGTTCTTTTGTCCGTGGTACTTCTGTTTTGGCAGGAGAATGGCCCAGCCACCCACCCCCCTTCCCGACCACCTCACACTACACTTCTTTTACAGGGTACCACAGTCATGACATTTCCTGTGGCAAATCAGGAAGGGGTGGATCAGTGGGGCATCCACAAGGTGAACTCATTTACAGGTGCACTAGTAATTTAACTTGTTATAACAAGTTATACGAAAACAAAACACAAAATCAAACCATTACTTGCATTTTCTTCCTTCTACTTACTCTGACCAGGTTATAAACCCAGCAACTTACAGTATCTGGAATGGATATCATTAACTGCAGGTACTGTCGAACACTTTTCAGACAGACAGTCTTACAAGATTTAGGACACTGTCTTACATGCTGGGCCACTGGAGGTCTTAGGGCTCAGCTCCGGACAGCATGGGCAGAGATTGAGTGCCTCGAATTTCATTTTCAAGAGGAAATACATTATAAGAACCACCAGCCATTTCCCCAACATCCAACAGAAGAACCTCGACCGCAGAGGGTAGTTGGTCTGGGAGGTTAGCAGGTGGTTAGGAGGCGGCAAATTGGGTGCCCCATCACTCGGTGCTCTCCAACATATTACCTACAAAAAACATATAAACACTACAAACTTGTATCTGCCTCTATCTCCGAAATCAAAAAAAAAGGGGCAGAGGACACTGTGGAGTAGGACACTGCAGCACAGGAGCAAGCACAACAAAACTCGCCCAAATCAGGAACCAAAACAAAAAAGCAAAAAGGAAATCCAAAACACTTCTGATCATAGGAGACTCCATGATTCGGGGAGTTGATACCTATCTCCAGCCAGGGGTAATGGTCAGATGTCTCCCAGGTACATCAGCGTGGAGAGACACTGACTGCATTGCTAAAATTGTTCAGGAAGCAGGAGAAAACATTGATGTCCTGGTATACATAGGGCCTAATGATCTTGCCAGGCGGTCAGTTGTGGAGACCAAGGAACACCTGACCAGGCTGGGTGACAAACTATCGTCCATTTCATCCGGCATCTCCTTCTCTGAGATCCTGCCAGTCTGGGGGGGGGCAGATGGACTGAAGGTCAGAGAAGGGGAGATAAGGGAGCTAAACATGTGGCTCAAGGGCTAGTGCCAGGAAAAAGGACACAGATTTGTAGGGAACTGGCAACAGTTTTGGGTGCAAAAGTTCTTTAAATTTGATGGACTGCATCTGACTAAGGAGAGAGTCAGCGCATTGGGGCAGAAGTTTGATGTTTTTGCAGAATATTTAAACTAGCAAATGGGGAGAGGGGTGCAGCACCCCATACATCAAATGGGAAGAACACCCCTCTCCCCTCATCTAGTGGTCAAACGGATTCAACATTTTTTGCAGTTCATTTGCATCACCAGGTAAGAAAAAAGGTCTGTCTCCCCATCCTACGCACAGGGGAAATGCCAGATCTCACCCAAAAACTAACACACCAAAATCTGGCCAATGGAAAATCATGTACACAAATGCTCACAGCCTGGGAAATAAGATCCCAGACCTGCAGGCAATAATGTCAGAGGCTAAACTGGACATAGTAGCAATTAGTGAGACATGGTTTACCAGTAACCACACTTGGGAGACTTCAGTACCTGGCTACTGTTCAGAAGAGACCGAGGTGCAAAAAGGGGTGGAGTGCCCTGTATGCCAATTAAAATATTAAAGCTACAGAAATTCAGAATACACATAAGGAGCCAGAAGAACTGTGGGTCACCCTGGAAACAGGAAATGGGACAGCCATAAGAACTGGGGTTGTCTACAGGCCCCCAGCCCAGGGGGAGGACACAGACACATTACTGTTAGGAGATATACAAAACATGACAGCTAAAGGGGAGGTTCTGATAATGGGAGGCTTCAACATGCCAGATACAGATTGGTCAATACCAGCAGGAACATCTGCCAGAACTTGACACATGGTGGATTCCCTGCAGGGGGAGGGCCTCAAACAACTGGTACAACAACCCATAAGAGACAGAGCTGTCCTAGATCTAGTACTGACTAACAGGGAAGGGATTGGAAGGCAGTCAGAACAGCAAAGGCCCAAACCGAGAAAAAGATAGCCAACTCAGTTAAGAAGGGGGATAAAACCTTTTATAGGTACATCAGGCAGTGAAGGAAGACCAAGGAAGGGATAGTGAGGCTTAATAAAGGGAGGGAGGGTGGGCAGAGGGTGACTGCAACAGGGTTGATACACAAGGTGGGGTGGAAAGGATGAAAAGGACTTGGAAAGTTTGGAGGAATGGTCAAATGTATGGCAGCTTAGATTCAATGCAAAGAAGTGCAAGGCAATGCACCTGGGAAACAAAAACCCAGGGGAAGAGTACACAATGGGAGGTGAGATACTAACAACAACAAAAATGGAAAGGGACCTGGGGTAGTCATATCAGATAACCTAAAGGTGGGCAAGCAATGAGAGAGGGCAGCAAGGAGGGCTGGGGGGATACTGGGATGCATAGGGAGAGGCATCACCAGTAGAAAACAGGAAGTTATTATCCTCTGTACAGACAGCTGGTGAGACCCCATCTGAGTACTGTGCAGTTCTGGGAGACCCAATCTCAAAGACATAGACAGGATGGAAGCTGTCCAGAGGAGGAGAATAAATGGTGCAGGGTCTGCACCGAAGACATATGAAGAGAGACTTAAGGAGCTTAATATGTATAGCCTCAAGCTAAGGAGGGAGAGGGGGGACATGATAGAAACTTTCAAGTACCTCAAGGGAATCAACAAAGTCCAAGAGGGTAGCATCTTTCAAAAAAAGAGGTGTGCAAGAACAAGGGGGCACAATTTGAAGATGGAGGGGGTGGCTCAGAGGTAATTTAAGGAAGTATTATTTCACAGAGAGGGTTGTGGATGCATGGAACAGCCTTCTGGAGGAGGTTGTGGAGTCAAAAACAGTGATGGAATTCAAGCATGCATGGGACAGTCAGAAGGCAATTCTAGGGTGTGGGAGTAGGAAGAAGTAGGCTGCTGGTTAACTAGGATCTGCAGCTTATCCATTAGGTAGGGAAATGGGCAGACTGGGTGGGCCAAGCGGTCCTTATCTGCCGTCAAATTCTATGTTTCTATGTTTCCAGGTAGAAGGTCACCTGGGGGCCAGTGGCCATCACATGGTATGATTCAATTTGGCCACTACAACTAAATCATCCCATTCCAAGGCAAAAATATGGGACTTCAGAGGAGCAGACTTTGATAAGATGGCCAACAGAGTTAAGCTAGCCCTGGCAAAAAGATACACAGGTGAGGGGGTACAGGCATAGTGGGAAAGCATTAAGGATGCAATACTTGAAGCAACATCCCATAGTGTTAGACAGAAAAGGAAGTGCAAAAGAAGAAGAAAACCACTTTGGTTCTCAAATACAGTAGCAGAAAAGGTCAGAGCCAAAAGGCTGGCCTTCAGGAAATATAAGGGAACACAGCGGGATGAAGATAGGGAGGCACACCAAACTGCCCTAAGGGAAGCAGGGAAGGCAGTAAGGCAAGCAAAGTCCCAAACTTGAGGAAACACTAGGACAAACAGTAAAAGAATGTGACAAGACTTCCTATAGATACATTAGTGAAAGGAGAAAGTCCAGAGGGGGTATTGCTAAGCTCAAAGGAGATAAGGGGGCGTGTGAGGAGGAGGACCCTGTAAAAGCATCTATCGTAAATAGGTACTTTTGCTCAGTATTTACTGAAGAGAAGGTAGGGCAGGGCCCACAGCTCAGCACCATGGATACAGAGGGGAGGGAGGTGAGCACTACTCCCTTCACAAAAGAAAGGGTCCTACAAGAGCTCGCTAAGCTCAGTGTGGACAAGACAATGGGACCTGATGACATACATCATAGGGTACTAAAGGAGCTAAGGGTGGAACTAGCAGAGCCATTAGCAGAGTAGTTTAGTGAGTCTCTGAGCACAGGAGAGGTCCCCGAAGACTGGAGAAGGGCTCATGTGATCCCGCTCCACAAGATTGGTAGCAGGGAGGAGACACGGAACTACAGACCAGTCAGTCTCACCTCAGTAGTGGACAAGATTATGGAGGCACTCCTTAAGAAAAGGATAGTGCAACACCTGGAATCCATAGGCGCACAGGATCCAAGACAGCATGGGTTTACAAAAGGAAGGTCCTGTCAAACTAATCTCATAGATTTCTTTGACTGAGTAACCAGAGTGGTGGACCAAGGGGGAGCAGTTGATGTTGCCTACCTTGACTTCAGCAAAGCTTTCGACACTGTTACACATAGAAGATTGGTAAACAAGCTGGGTAGGCTCAGGGTGGGTCAGAAGTTGGTCAACTGGGTGGCAAACTGGTTGACGGGCAGAAAACAGAGAGTGGTAGTAAATGGTATGCAGTCAGAAGAGATGCAAGTCACAAGCAGGGTACTTCAGGGATCAGTCCTGTGGCCAGTCCTCTTCAATATCTTCATCTGTGACATTGCAGATGGACTAGTGGGTAAGGCTTGCCTGTTTGCAGATGGCACCAAGATCTGCAACAGAGTAGATGATCCAGATGGGGTGAGCAGAATAAGAGATCTGGATAAACTAGTAAAATGGTCGGAAGAGTGGCAACTGGGATTTAATGCAAAGAAGTGCAAGATCATGCATATAGGGAAGAGAAACCCTGAAGCCACCTATAGGCTGGGAGGGGAGTTGCTTGGCAGTCACAAAGGAAGAAAGAGACTTGGGCATCATCATCACCGATGACCTGAAATCATCCAAGCAGACCTCTAAAGCAGTAGGTAAGGCTAGGGAGATGTTAGGGTGTATTAGTAGGGGTATCACAAGTCATAAGAGGAAGGTAATAATCCCTCTTTACAAGACACTGGTTAGGCCCCATCTGGAGTATTGTATACAGTACTGAAGGCCACACCTTCCCTAAGACATTAACCAAATTGAGGCAGTCCAGAGAAGGGCAACCTAAATGGTGCAGGGACTTCATCAGAAGACATATGAGAACAGATTAATGGAGCTCAATATATATACCCTAGAGCAAAGGAGGGAGAGAGGTGATATGTTTGAAACATTCAAACACCTTAAGGGCATTAACAAGGTGAAAGAGTCTAACATGTTTCAATATAGGAAAAATAGCAGGACAAGAGGACACAGCATGAGATTAGAGGGAGGCCGATTAAGGGGTAATGTGAGGAAGTTCTTTTTCACAGAAAGGATGGTGGATGCATGGAACGGCTTACCTCAGGTAGTGGTGGCTATGAATACAGTGCAGGGCTTCAAACAGGCATGGCATAGGCATAAGGGAGCAATACAGATAATTATGAATAGATAGGCCACTGACAGCAAAGGACAATGGCACATTTATAAGGTAGAAAAAGAAATGGGCAAACTGGATGGGCCTTGCGGTCCTAATCTGCCGTCATCTTCTATGTTTCTATGTTTAGGTGTTAATGTCCTCCACTTCAGGATTACTTTGCCCTTTGGTCAGTTAATTGAAAAAAAAAAACATATTAGCCCTTCCCAGGTGGGCAAGGCTTGTCCCAGGACTACCCCTTCACCCACCTTCCTCTTCCCTCTGCAGCCAATTATTAAAAAACAAACAAACAAAAAACTTCCGGCTCCTGGCACTGTGTGGGGTTGGTAAGAGGTGGTTGAGAGGTGCCACTAGCTCTACTTGTATCAAATTTGTGCCCACTGACAAAGTTCTGTTTGGATGACGCACTGGGGAGGGTGACCCTTGTGGCTTTATTTACTGTAATTCATATTGTCTACATTAATAAATGTTGGCAGCTTTTGCAATCCAGTAAGCTTTGTGAGAGTTTTGTTCTGCAGGAGTGCAGTACAGCTTCTGGTTTGGTTTCTATTTCATGGGCTTTGCATATCCATCTGTGGTGCAGCCGTGTCTCAGTACCACTGTGCACGGGCTCTGTCTTGTGATTTTTTATCCCAGTTTGCAGCCTGCTATTCACCAATATCTGGGACCTCAATTGTCTTTGGCTGAAGTGTTGAAGATAAACTGAAGACAGGGGGTGGAATTCTCAAAGATTGATGGAGGGCATGCATTAAGCTCTGCGTCAAACCCTTGCATTGCCACAGCTCGGGCAAGGCCGAATGCCACAACTGCACTTGATTTTATAATCTGGGCACAGCTGTGGCACTTTGGCCTTCATTTTGGCAGCTTGCGGCAAAATTCAGCAACAAGCTACATGTTGAAGGCCCCAGCACTGAAGCATGCTAGAACAGGGAAAGTCTTGTTTTTTTTTTTTTTGTTTGTTGTGTTTTTTTAACACAAGCTAGGTGTACCATAATTTGAAACACCCAGGGCTTGTAGCAAACTCTGTGTTTTGAAAATACTGCCTGGGGGGCTGAATTAAAGCCAACCCACCAATCCGAAGTTGCCAATTTCCACATTCACAAACTCTTACTTCAAGCAATGTATACTTGTACAAAATACCATTTAAATGAAAATGGTATAAATCTTTTTTTTTTTACTCTGCATGCCTGCCTGTACTGCTCTGGACCCACTCAGTTGGTCTTCCCTCCTCACAACTCTGGGACATACCTCCTCATGGAGCGATACCCCCTTGCTTACCCACCAGGGCAGGGCCACCTCCCTAGCACAACCCACAGGGAGACAGGAGAAGCATGCTGGCAGGATCGTCCACTGGCCTTGCCTCCCTGGATTGTCCCCCAGGGTGGGACGTGAGGTTGAGCTGAATCGGTGGAGATGGGATAGGTTGGCCACAGGAGTGTTGCAGTGGGCGAGCAGAGCTGGTGAGTAAGGTGTCACATGTGGTGGATGCAGTTTCTTCATTGTAGATCCCTGGGGCCGGGACACACAATGACATCCTGCATCCTCCCCGGCCCCCTCAGGTGATGGCACCAGCACAAAGGAACCCCAGCCTCCACCAGAAGTCCACAGTGTGCCAGACACTCTACCCCTCCTCCCAGAGAAGAGGAGCAGTCTCTAGGATGCTCAATCCTTCTTCCCTGGCTGGCCCTCTGATGCCCTGAGTCCATTCCCGAACCTGGGTCTTCGGCATCACAGATGGATGCCTTGCCTCTGCTGCAGTGGGCCGGCTACTGGTATAAATCATGTAGATATAATAGATTAAAAAATTTGTTCTTGAAAACTATCATTTTCTGACTGAGTCATTGGGAGAGGAACTTGATGGCCCATATGATCGTCTTACCTTGCTAAGGATGTATACATATACTGCATGTTAATTATTTTCTACAATTTAGGCATGACACATTGAGTGGGTTCTTCATTGTGGCCACTGATTAGCAATGTCTTATTGTTTTGCAGTTTATTCTGCAATTTGTTTGCTATAAAACATTTTGCTGCCAGGCTGCCACCTGCGTCTGCTGTTAGGCCCTTCTGCTAACAACTTGCCAGCCCCATCAGCTGCTTCCCCCCACCATTGAAGGCTTTGATGGGATCCACATGATGCTGGGCCAGAGAGTACCAGCAGCTGTCATACAGGTAGTTTTGGGGGGGTTATCTATGCCGATGCGACAACAATGTTGTCAACTTTTGACATAGCGGCATCCCAGATGTTGACAGGTGAAAATTAGCCTGTCAGACGCCGATCTCTGTTCTATTGGGGGGCTAACGCCCCAGGCTCACATCCCTCCTTCTATGAATTGTTAACTCGAGTTGGAGTTAACTCAAGGGGAGAAACTTGAAGTAAAGGCTAAAGTCTGAAAGTTCGCCGGCGGGTCCCCCACGGTGGCATTTTTGAAACTTGTCAAAAATGTCACTGTGGGGGATTTCGACAATGGGGTTTCGCCTTTCCATCAGTACACTGTTTGGGTGACATTTTTTCTGGTTTCTTCCTCCTGTAATCCCTCATACCCTTCCAAATCTGGGTGGTGTCCCATCAGATCTCACAAGCATTCAGTGACACCCTTATAGAGAAGGCAAGCTCTCTGGCTTACCACAGGAGTTGCTGCAGTGGCAGAGTTACAGCACCATCACTCCCTGCCGGGGAACATCATCACATGGCAGTGCCACCCCCAGCCCCCTGGACCAACCCAGCTCCCATGTTCATGCCTAAACTGGGTCATGGGCACTGGAGAAAGACACACTACCCATCCTTATTCTACTTTACCCAGGATATCTCAGCTGAGGGAAATTCATGCATGGTAATGCTAGATTCCAGTGCTGGTACCACCAAGCTAGGCTATGCTTATGCCCAAGTCCTTACCTGGACTGTTGCACAGAGAGATCGAAGTGACATGCCCAAAGCCTCAGAGTGAGTAATGGCTCTGCCAAAATTTGGACCTGGCTTGCCTGTCTCAGTTCTGCATTGTAACAACTAGTCAACACTTCCCGCAAATGGGCTGACAATTGGGTTGCCTTCCATAAAGCAGAGTTTGACATCTAAGTTCTGTTTAGCATTCCTGTTTTGTGATTGTCAAGCTGGTGTTGTCAATACATGCAGTTGCATACATTCACCACTAGTAGCACTAGCTAGCAAACCTTTCAGGAAAAAATGTTTTTAGCCATATTAATCCTCAGAAAACTGAATCTGTTGAATATTGTGACAGTCGTGTTGGACCAACAAAGATCTTGTACATTGATGTTACAGTACACAAGCTTTTGGGGCCACACAGGTCCCTTCTTCAGATGTACAGTGCCAGTCATCGCCACGTTCAAACATCTCATATGTTATAGTGCACAACAGTGCACTATCGGTCTGTGAATGCACCATCTGATATTGGAGGAGCAAATGCTGAATAATATAATTCTTTAGTCTGTCGCTAGGTGTCTTGTGATCCGTTCCTCAGTTTGGCATGGTTGCATAGCCACTGGTGATGTGGAGTACACATTTAAGATGCAACACCTAATAAACATTATACACTTGTGTCTGGTAGCCCTCATTTTTGTACTTTATGTAAGGTCACACTTACAACCTTCCTCCCTTCCTCCACCCCCCACCCTGTGTCTAGCTAAAATGCTAAGCCAAAAACAAAAGTTATATTAAAGAGCAAGCACTTAATAAGGATGTATATCTTTAAGAATGAAAGTTTGGGGTTTTTCAGTGCCTCTGTAATCATGTTGTTTGCTTTCATTTGTTTCTTTAATTACCTTTTCGTCATTGTATTTGTATTTTGCCAACTACTGTACTAGATAAAAAAAATCCAATGGAAGTTTTGGAGGGTAATGAATACCAACGCCCGTAGTCTGGGCAACAAGCTCCCTGAACTGGTGGCCTTGATGGAAGAGGGATGCCTGGATATCGTAGCAGTTACAGAAACATGGTACACAGAGAACCATGACTGGGATGTTAACATACCAGGGTACACAACCTACAGGAGAGACAGGGAGGGCAGAAGAGGGGGGAGTAGCTCTCTATGTAAAGGAAGGGATAAAAGCAACTGAACAAAAGAGTAAACAGGGAGGAGAGGAGGCACTGTAAGTCACCTTAGATACTGGAAATGGCACCACGATCTGCACAGGGGTTGTATACAGACCCCCATGTCAGGGGGAAGGAATGGACAAGGATATGAAAGTAGGCATACTTAGGATGGCAGAGAAAGGGGAGATACTGTTGATGGGGGACCTTAATATGCCAGATGTTAACTGGAGCACCTTTGCTGCAGCCACATCCAAAAGCAGGGCCATTCTTGATGCCCTTCAGGTGGCATGCCTCAGATAGCTAGTTTTGGAACCTACTCAAGAGGGAGCAATCTTAGACCTTGTACTCTCAAATGGGGACAGTGAGAGGATCTCAGATCTAGAAGTGGGTAGCCATTTGGGAACAAGTGACCACCAAACAGTGTGGTTCATGATAAACTCAGGTACAGAGTCAAGCCACGTAAAAGTGAGGGTTCTGGACTTCAGGAGGGCTGACTTTCGCAAGATGGGAGAGTGCCTTAGAAAAACACTAGCAAACAGGCTAGAAGGAGGAGTGGAGCAACAATGGGGAAATATCAAAACTGCCATCACAGAGGCAACAAGCCTTTGTGTGAAGCAAATAAATAAATCAAAATGAAAGAAAAAGCCACTATGGTTCTCAAAAGAAGTGGTGGTGAAGGTTAGGGAGCAAAAGATAGCATTTAGGAAGTATAAGGAAACACAGAAGGAGCAGGACAGAGAACTGTACCAGTTAAGGCAGAAGGAAGCAGGGAGGGTAGTCAGAATAGCAAAGGCACAAACTGAGGAAAATATAGCCAACTCAGTTAAGAAGGGGGATAAAACCTTTTATAGGTATATCAGGGAGCGTAGAAAGACAAAGGGAGGGATAGTGAGGCTGAATAGAATGGATGGTGGGTGGGCAGAGAGTGACTGAAAAAGCAGGGATACAGAATGAATACTTCTGTTCAGTATTCACAAAAGAGGAAGTGGGGGAGGTGCCAAATCCAATTAACAGAAGCACTCTGGAAAGGGGGGTCAATCCCAGTCCTTTCACAGAAGAAAGGGTTCTGAAAGAACTCCTAAAACTGAAGGTGGACAAAGCAATGGGGCCAGATGGAATTCACCCCAGAATTCTAAAAGAATTAAGCAGAGAACTAGTGACACCACTGACTACCCTTTTTAACATATCATGAGAGGATGGTGTGGTACCTGAGGACTGGAAGGAGGCTGATGTAGTTCCCCTTCACAAAAGTGGGAGCAAGACAGAGGCAGGAAACTACAGACCTGCCAGTTTGACCTCTGTGGTAGGGAAAGTGATGGAATCACTTCTGAAGGAAAGCATTGTTGAGTACCTAGAGACCAGTGGGGCACAGGACCCAAGGCAGCATGGGTTCACAGCGGGAAGGTCACGTCAGACGAATCTAATTGATTTCTTTGACTGGGTGACCAAAGTAGTAGACCAGGGAAGGGCTGTGGACATGGCCTTCCTAGACTTTAGCAAGGCATTTGACACAGTCCCACACAAAAGATTAGTAGTCAAATTAACTAGCCTTGGAGTGGGTCCTATGGTGGTAGCCTGGGTAAAACATTGGCTGAACAACAGGACACAGAAGGTAATTGTAAATGGAGTCCACTCTGAAGAAAGAGGGTTTACTACTGGGGTACTGCAGGGTTCAGTACTGGGTCCAGTGCTTTTTAATGTCGTTATAAGTGACATTGCAGAGGGACTGGAAGGAAAAGTATGCCTCTTTGCAGATGACACAAAGATGTGCAGCAGGGTTGATACACAAGGAGGTGTGGAAAGGATGAGAAGGGACTTGGCAAGGTTGGAGGAATAGTCAGAAGTATAGCAGCTTAGATTCAATGCAAAGAAGTGCAAAGTAATGCACCTGGGAAACAAGAACCCAGGGGAAGATTACACAATGGGGGGTAGTAACAACAAAAATGGAAAGGGATCTGGAGTAATCATATCAGATGACCTTAAGGTTGGCAAGCAATGTGAGAAGGCAGTAGGGAGGGCTGGGGGGATACTGGGATGTATAGGGAGAGGCGTCACCAGCAGAAAACAAGAAGTTGTAGTCCCCCTGTACAGACAGTTGATGAAACCCCATCTGGAGTACTGTGTCCAGTTCTGGAGACCCCATTTCCGCAAGGACATAGACAGGATGGAGGCTGTTCAGAGGAGGGCAACTAAAATGGTGCAGGGTCTGCAAGAGAAGCCATATGAGGAGAGGCTAAAGGAGCTTAATATGTATACCCTTGAGGAAAGGTGGGGGGGCATGATAGAAATGTTTAAGTACCTCAGTGGAATCAACAAAGTGCAAGAGGGTAGCATCTTTCAGAAAAACAGATGTGCAAGAACAAGGGACACAATTTGAAGATAGAGGGGACGGCTCAGGGCAATGTGAGGAAGTATTTTTCACAGAGATGGTGGTGGATGCATGGAACAGCATTCCTGAGGAGGTTGTGGGGTCTAAAACTGTGGGAGAATTCAAGAATGCATGGGACAGTCATAAGGCAATTTTTATTGGGGGGGTAGGAAGAAATAGGCTGTTGGTTAAATAGGATTTGCAGCTTATCCTCTAGGTAGGGAAATGGGCAGACTAGGTAGGCCAAGTGGTCCTTATCTGCCGACAAAGTCTATGTTTTTATGTTTCTATTATGATTTCAGAAAAGTTACTGGCAAGGCTGGCAGCACAGTTCAGTGGGAAACTGCAAACCTGTTTTCAGATTTTTTATAGAGAAATAATACTTTCTACCACCAAAATATTATATATTTAATGGAAATATGTGATTGTTGATAACCTGTGATCTTATGTTATACTTTAGCAAGTGTCATTTTCTTCATAACCAGATTTTGCTTGAGAAGAAGAAAAGAGAGGCCAATGACCATTTAAAAAATTATAAAATCCTACAGATGCGCCACAATAGTGCAAACATAAAAGGCAAAGTTTGCTATTGAAAGACAAATCTATTTCTTCTCAAAAGATAGAAAATATATTCCATTTCTCACTGAAATACATTGGGGTTATAAGCAGTTTGCAGTTTCTGACATCACAATACCATAATTCTACTGAATTCTTTTTACTAGCAGTGTGAAAAGTAGAGGTGAAAACTTACTTGTTTTACTGCACTAACAGATATTTTATTATAAAAGGTAAAAAGGTAATTAGTAACACATCAAAATACAATAAGTAAAATCGTAACTTGTCTATTTATTTGAAGTAAACAAGTTCTCTTTGGCTAACATTTGCCCTTGTGACACTATCCCTGTTGTTTCTATTGCTGTATTTCTATCACCCTCCCCCCCCAGTCATGGTACGCCAAATCATTATTATCTTCAAAACCACTGAATGTTTACAGAATAACTAAGAAGTCAGATGCCTTTAAAGACCAAACATGACTGTATAAGTTACTGTGTCGAGCTGCATTGCATATGGATGTGCAACTACAATATTTCAGTATACAGCATGGAAAACCAACAACTCACAGATACTCTGCTTTTAGTGAAAACTGCAAGGGTATATAGGATAACGTGGCACTTTTTTTCACATTGACAAGTTTGCAATGTACATATAAATGTATGTATTTAAAAGGCAGTAATATGCAAACACCCATTTCAGAGGACAAAAACATAAAAAAACACACACACACACAAATACCCCACTTTTTGATATTCTGCAATGTAAAAAAAGAAATACCTTCGTATACAGCATGGAGCAAACCAACAAGCATTTGTCAATGCCGAATGTTTGCTTGCTGGCATTGGCATTGGCAGTGTAGGAGTTAGAGAGATGCACATTAGGAATGGCAGTGAAGTATCGAACTGAAGCCAACTCCACCACCACCCCCCTGCAGAGACTGAAAGGCACTGGGGTGTGCCTTTGGGTCATCAGGCATAACGACCATGCCATTTCACCACACCCTACCCTGCAGACTCCGACAAGTATCACGGAGTGCCTCGGGGTCTTTGGGTCTTATGCTCAGTATGAAGAGGGCGCTGACATCTGGGCAATGGCAACTCTGTTTAGAAGGGTATTTTAAAGCTCAAGAAACCACACTACAGATTTGCCAAGGTTCAGTGTAATTTTATTTACCATAACATCACATTTCTTTACTTTTGTAAGGGGTAACGCTAACTGCTGCCTGAATGTCTTTTTTTTTTTTTTAAAAGGACATTTAATAAAAGATACAGTGCAAACTACTTTGTATTGAACAATGCCAGCCTTTGGACAGTATTCTCCATTCCTTCAATGGAAGGCAATACACAGACATAATGGTACTTCTCCACCCTTACCCCACACTGAGCCAAACAGTCCCAGCAGTCCCTGGTGTCCAATGTCAACCCCCCCCACAAACACACACACACACATTCACATCCCTCCCACCCCTGTACCAAGCAGTCCCAGGTGTACAGTGACACCCATCCCACACACTGCCCCATACAAAATATGTCTGATGTCCAGCGGCACCCCTTCCATACTCTGCCTTATGTCCAAATATCTCTGGTGTGTAGGCCCCCCAACCTGAACATGTCCAATCATCTGTGGTGTCCAGTGGCACCCCCACACCATGCCCTATGTCCAAGTATCCCAGGTGTATGGTGCTACCCCAACACACCCTGTCTCATGCCTTAGTATCTGTGGCATCCAGAGGCAGCCCCTCCAACACCCCATCCCCACCCAAGTATCCCTGCTGTCTACTGATGGTGACAACTCTCACCATTGCCCCCAAACACACACACACTCCTTGTCTGGCCACTAAGTGGGGGCTTTGTGTAAAGCAGTTTTCTGGCATGGCGGTATGGAAAGCCTCTATGTGCCCCTAAAGTCCATCACCCCCAACAACCACCGTATATCAGCCCCATATGCCTACAAAACCTTCTGAAGATAATAATTAGGTAGGTTGCAGTTGCTACAGTCAGTGAGAACTCTTAATTCCTATTGCTAATTATATATTTTAAATAATAATATATATAATATCTAATAAAGAAACATGCCAAGAAAGGTCAAAATCCAGCATAGCAGAGTTACAAAAAAAGGCAGAGTTTTGTGTTCAATAAGCATTTCTGCCTACACTCCAAAGCTAAAACTGAATTCTCCATATCATATTCAGGTTTCTTTTTCCCTGGTTACAATTTGCCTCCCATTTTTCATGAAGAAGGAATGAAAGCTAACCATTAAAAAGAAAGACACTGGCATCTGATGCAACTGTGAGTGACGCTCCTTAAATGAAATGAAACGAAACACGGCTCACAAGTCTATCACCTGGCACAGCAGAAGGAAACAAGCATTTGTCATTGCCGAATGTTTGCTTACTGGCATTGGCAGTGGTAGTGTAGAAGTTACAGATCTGTATAATAGGAATGGCAGTGAAATATTGAACTGAAGCCAACCCCACCACCACCCTGCAGAGAGTGACAGGCATTGGAGTGTGCATTTGGGTCGTCAGGCATAACTGCCACGCCATTTCACCACACCCCACTCTGCAGAGACTGACAAGGGTCACGTGTTCTTGGGGTCTTTGGCCTATGCGCACCCCATTTCATTAGGGAACATGGTAAGATGGGTGCAATATAGGAGAATGGAGTGAAGTTTGGGGTCAAGAGTCTGGCATACCTCGATGCCTCTCAGTGACTGCAGGGTGGAATGGTATGAGCATCACAGGCAAGAATCCCAAGTCACACCCCTGATTCCTGTCATTCTCTATAGGGTTGGGCGATTTAGTTGAAAAGCCCTAATACCTCAGGCATTCGTTGGTATTTTAACTCCAAATTTTCAACATGTTTGTTTTGTGACCCCCACCATGAACAGGGGAATATCAGTTTGTAGCCGAAGCTGCTTATGCACAGTGACTACGGGATTTACCACCACAGGTGCAAAATATTCCAACAGGCTGTAAAAATGACAGCTGTACTCTTTCATGGGGAGGTGTAAAAATGGCTATGTTGCAAATGTGTAGTAAAAATATTTAAAAAAATGGTGAAGTCACGAGCATACATAGAAACTGTGCAATGCACACCCATTATATAAGTAGGTTGGGGATATTTTATAGCAGATTGCCAACTCAGGCATTTTGGTGCCTCCGATCAGGAACAGTGTCACAGTGATTTTCTTTATCTGTGCCGAACAATGATTTCCGACAGCGACCATGCATCTCTGCACTGAAAGTGTGAAAACATACTTCGGCCATGTTGTGAAACATGGCAGCTGTACTGTTCATAAGGAAGTGGTGAAAAATGCCACTAGTGAAAATCTGGACTGAAAATATTACAAAGTCATGAACTAACGAGGATGCATGGAAACTGCACAATGCTCACTCGTAACACAGTCATTTTATGGACTTTCATCACCAAATTTTCAACATAGCCATTTTAAGACCTCTGCTCATGAACAGTGTAACTGTGATTTTCTTAATCTGTCCTAAACATTGCTTTCGCACACCAACAGCACCATTGTGCGCTACATGTGCAATAACACATTTTGGGTGACATATGAAAAATTGCAGCTGTACTGTTCATAAGGAAGTTTAATAAAATGGACATGTTGAAAATCTAGAGTGAAAATATTAAATTTGCAAACTTACGAGCATGCATAGGAACTGTGCAACGCACGCTCGTAAAAGTCATTTCTAGGCATTTTTCCACCAAGTTTTCAACATAGCCATTTTAAGACCTCTGCTCATGAACAGTGTCACTGTGGTTTTGTTAATGTGTCCCATACATTGAGCTTGCACACCGACTGCGCCATTGTGCGCTACATGGGCGGAAACACGTTTTGGGCAGGATGTGAAAAATGACAGCTGTACTGCTCATAAGGAGGTGTGGAAAAATGGCAATGTTGGAAATCTGGAGTGGAAATATTGAAAATTCGTAAACCCACGAAAGGCTGTGGAACTGTGCAACACACACCGTAAAACAGTAATTTTTAGAATTCTGTCACCAAATTTTCAACATTGCCATTTTAAGATCTCTGCTCATGAACAGTGACACTGTGATTTCCTTAATATGTCCCATACACTGAGTACGCATGACTGCGCATCATTGTGGCCATATGGGCGGAAACACGTTTTGGGTGAGATGAAAAATGACATGTACTACTCCTTAAGAAGGTGTGTAAAAATGGCAATGTTGAAAATCTGGAGTGGAAATATTGAAATTGCGCCAAACCTATAGTGATGTGCGTAGGAACACTTCATAGCAGCGCTCAAATCAAAACAGTCATTTTAGGAATTTTTCACCAAATTTTCAACATAGCTACTTCAAGACCTCTGCTCATGAACAGTGTCACTGTGATTTCTTAATTTGTCCCAGACATTGATTTCGTGACACCGACTGCGCCATTCTGTGCTACAAGGGTGAAAACACATTTTGGGTGAGATGTGAAAATGACAGCTGTACTACTCATAAGACAGAGTGGTGAAATGGCAATGTTGAAAATTTGGAGTGAAAATATTGAAATTTTGCGAACTTACGAGCTCATGAGGAACTGTGCAACGACGCCGTTAAACAGTCATTTTGATTGGCACCAATTAACTTAATCTCGATTATGATGTCACTGTCATCACAGTATTCAGTCCTGAAGGGTGATTTCGCAGTCACTGCGCAGTCACTGCGCGAAATCACCCTTCGAGCCCGAATAACGCCATGACAGTGACATAATTCATGAGAAGGGGTCCCAAAAACCCCATTTTGAAAATTTGGTGCAAAAATTCCCAAAAATGCCTGAGATATGCAATAAAGTTGAACCCCTCCTATCTAGCCCATTATACAGCTTACCGGCATTTCCTCAGTTCGCGGTCAGCTTTGAAGAGTGCAGACATGTTCCCGGTCCACCGAAGATCGTCACACTGGAGTCTGGAGGTAAGTATGGTGAGGGGGGTGTGGGGAGGCTGATGCGAGTGGGTGGGTGCGGGTTGTGGGAGGGGTTCGGAGACGCTACTGGGACAGTTTTTGTTTACAGGGTAAAAACAAAAAGACATCATGGACCTTGCCACACTGGGGTGGGCTCTCAGCATGGCACAATGACTTTGGGGGAGGCGTTCAGCCGACGAGAGTTGGGCACCCGTCGGCAAAAACCTCTGAGGCGTTTGCCACGCTGGGGTGGGCTCCCAGCGTGGCACAAGGCTGGGGGCGTTCAGCCGATGGGGATTGGGCACCTCTGCCGGATTATTGGATTGCCACGCTGGGGTGGGCTCCCAGCATGGCACCAAGTACTGGGAAGGGGGACGCCGGCTATACGCTGTGTGGGGCGCGCACGCCTGTGGCTGGGAGCTGCGCGTGAGCAGCTTCTTATCGCTGCTCACTCAAGCGTAGCTCCCCCTTTCAACTGTATGCCACTGCATTTTGGAGCGTGTCATAGACAGCTCCAAAATGCATTGGCTTGCAGGGGCCGCGCCTGCCACCTCGCTGCCTGAATTGGAGGAGGAGGTGACACACCTTCGAAATCTCCAATGATGGCACTATGTTTCTTGCACATGCGTGCAAGCAAACATAAAAATGAACAACTTGCAAATGCAGTACTCTGCTTTTTCAGTGAAAACTGCAGGGGATAGCAGGATATCATACAGTATTGCACAGCACTTTTTTTACAATGACGATTTTGCAATATACAGTAAATATAAATATTTTGAAGGCAGTAATATGCAAGCACACATTTCAAGGGTCAAAAGCACAGATACACTGTAGAAACAGAAATACAGTGAAAAAGAAATATTTTGAAGTCAGTAATATGAAAACACTAATTTCATGGTCAAAGGTGCAGTACTACGTCAGTAGGTGTGTTTCATCTTTAAGCATCATTTGTAGTTTAATTTATTTTCACAACAATTTGTGGTGTTAAATCAAAATACCACCTGATATGGGTCAAGATAACATTGATCAGGTTTCTGGACAGTCCTTTTTTGTCCCTTGTGCCATCATAGTTTACTTTATTTGCCCATTGCACATGCATGGTGTACGTCCCAAGGGCATGAAAAATCAGGGCTGCAAAGCCTTCTGGTTTGTTTAAGCTCCAGCACCTCAGAACCCTTTCTTTTTTGGTTGTGAGAGGCACAATGTCTCAGTATCTGGCAGAATGTTCATTGCACATGTGATGTGCCCATGGACTTCTCTCAGTGGACTCAACACAGGTACCCCTCCATCTGCCATTGCTTCTGGCACCGTGTCACTGTCTTGAACTGAGTCTCGCATTTTCTCCTCTATATTTTATTTTTGAAAGGTTAGCTGCTCAGTGCCTCTTCAGTGGTGTTGATGTCCATGCCACTGACATTTGTTGCTACATCTCTCTCATTCCCTTTTTCAGGTCTTGAATCATTCCCTGCAGATGGAGTTGCCCTGCCTTCAGATATTCTATTGTATCCCTCATCTGCTGACATTTCTGCTTCCATTCTTTTTTGCTTTTTCACATAAAACACTCAAATTTGGCCATCTCTCCCATGCTGTTTGGTATTCTAGCTGCTTTCATATTGGCCTCTGTCCCTTGGTGTTCTGTTGCTGCCCTTTCCTCTTGTGTGTCCTCTGCCTGCTGCATGGGTGCATCTTTGTCCTCTGAACAGGCGTGCTGCTTGGGTCCTTACTTGTTCTCTAGATAGGACTGCTGCTTGGGTGCTTCCTTGCCCTCTGGATAAGCATGTTGCTCAGGTGCTTCCTTGTCCTTTGGTCAGGTCTGCTGCTTCGGTGCTTCATTGTCCTCTGGATGGGTCTGCTGCTCGGGTGCTACCCTCTCCGTTGGATGTGCCGGCTGTTCAGGTGCTGCCCTGTCCTCTGCTGGTGCCACCTCTTGTGCCTGGGATGCTGACATGAGGTTTTCATCCTGTTCTTTATAAAAGGATGGTTCATTACCTCTGTCAATGATATCACACTGTTTGGAACAAAGAAATGCAATTATAACCAAAATATTTAAAACAGAATATTACCTGTGAACGTTCAGTTGTGTAAGAACTTACCATAACAGTAGATCTTTGAGAGAGACTCTTGCAGTAGGTAATTACATATAGGACTGATGTTGGCAGGTGGCAGGACCCCACAGAAAAATCTCTAACCAGCAGTCCCTGGCGAGGGACTGCCCCACGCCAGGTGACCAGCATCAGGAGACATCGGAATAAAGGGGTGGTCCCTGACGCCCACCTTCCAGTTCTTTCCCGCCACAGGTCAAAAGAGGCCAGATGAAAGAGGAGCGGATATACCCCTCAATGGAAAAGGAGCTGAAAATGCTTAGGGGGATGGAGGGTGGGAAGGTATTACCTACTGCAAGAGCCTCTCTCAAAGATCTACTGTTATGGTAAGTTCTTACGTAACTGAAATATCTTACTTCGAGAGGGCTCTTGCAGTAGGTAATTACATATAGGACTGAATCCCAAGCAGTCTGGAACAAGGAGAAGCACACGGGAGGAGGAATTCTACTCTAAATATAACCTCTAGCTGTGCTAGTCTTAAGATAGGAGGCCTTGCAGAACAGCCAGCCTGAAGCCTGCTCTACGGCGAGAGGCAATATCCAAACTGTAATGTTTTGTAAAGGTATGGACAGAGGTCCAGGTAGTGGCAGCACAGATGTCTGCCGCTGACACATTCTTGAAACAAGCCACTGAGGCAGCGACTGCCCTGGTGGAGTGGCTTCTTACTTGACCCGGCAGGGTCTTGTTGTACTTGTCATAACAGAAAGTGATGCAATGAGCCAACCATTTGGATAGGCATTGCTTAGACACAGCATTGCCCTCTCTTTTGGGTTCAAAAGAGACAAACAATTGATCGGTCTTCCTGAGATCTTTTGTCCTGTTAGTGTAGTATCTCAGAATCCGGTGAACATCCATAGTATGGAGTAAATACTCCCCTTGATTGGAGTACTGTGTAAAGAAGGTGGGTAACTCTATGGACTGGTTCAGGGTAGATTCCGCTACTACCTTAGGGAGAAACCTAGGGTTAGTGCACAGAGCCACATGTTCCTTGTGAAAAATCAAGTATGGAATTTTACACATCAGGGCCTGGAGCTCGGAAATTCTCCTAGTGGAAGTAATGGCCACCAGGAAGAGAGTCTTCCATGAAAGGAACTTCAAGTCTGCGGAAGCTGTCGGTTCAAAAGGAGGCAGAGTAAGTTTCTCGAGAACAAAGTTCAAATCCCAAGGGGGGCCAGGAGTACGTATAGGAGGTCTCAGATGGAGAACCCCTCTAAGGAAAGTCTTAGAGACCTCCAGTTGACCAAATATCTTGTCTGCAAAGGGAACATGATAGGCCGAGATGGCCACCATGTGGACTTTCAGAGAAGAATGAATAAGACCCAGGTCAAAAAGATGGCATAGGTACTCCAGCAGAAGCTCAGCCAAACAGGAAAAGGGTTCCATAACCTTAGAAGCAGCCCAGATAGTGAACCTTTTCCACTTCATGGCGTAAGTAGTTCTAGTAGAGGGTTTTCTAGCCTCCACCAAAATCTCCACCACTTCGGGAGAAACCCCAAAGCGAGATTGAGCTAAGTCTGCAGGAGCCATGCATGCAGCCGAAGTGACTTGAGACATGGATGGACCAGAGTCCCCTGATCCTGGGTCAGCAAACCTCATGATAGAGGAAGAGGAAGAGGATGATCCTCTGAGTATTGTTGTAGAAGAGAACCAAACTTGCCTGGGCCAGAAAGGAGCAATCAGAATCATTCGTGCTCCTTCTGAAACTAGTTTCTGTAAGACTCGTGGGATAAGAGGAAATTGGGGGAAGGCATAGACGAATCTGTCCTTCCAGTCTAGAGACAGAGTGTCTCTCCAGAAAACGCCTCACTCTGGAACGAGCGAGCAGAAGTTGGGAAGCTTTGCGTTTAGAGGAGGAGCGAAAAGGTCAACCTGTGGTGTTCCCCAGTGTCAGAAGATACCTTCTAGGACCCCCTGGTCCAGTTCCCACTCGTGAGCCAGGGCGGACGAGCGAGATCTAGAATGGGTCTTAGATCTCCTGTCTTCTTTGGGACCAGGAAGAAGTGGGAATAGTAACCCATCCCTTGAAGATGAAGAGGGATGGGTCCTATCGCTTCTTTCAATAACAAAACTGAAATCTCTTCCTGGACCAAGAGAAGATGCTCCCATGAATGTGACGACTTTGGGGGGGTGGCGAGGCAGTCTCTGTAGAAACTCTATTGAGTGTCCTTCTGCGATCAGCTGGAGCACCCAAGAATCTGATGTTATCCTCTCCCAGCCCGGAAGGTGGAGGGAAAACCTCCCTCCTACTGGTTCCTCTGGGGAGTCCAGAGGCTGTGGGAGAGGAGAGGAGTCAGGTGGTGTGGAGCAGTGCTACAGCTGAAGCATTCGCTGCTTTTTTGGGTGGGGGGGCTTAGCAGCTGTAGGGGCTGATGTTTTGTGGCCCGCTTTGCCTGGGGTTCTCCTGGGCCAATTCCGCTCATGAAAGGGATGGCGCTACGGGTTGGTGGGGATGGTACATGGAGTCAACGGACTTTAGTGCCATCCCCTTCTCCTACAAATCAATGATGATGTCCTTGACATCACCACTGAAAAGCACCGACCCCCGGAAGGGTGCTTCCTGGATAGCGGATTGCACTTCCGGGACCAACCCTGACACACGGAGCCAAGCGTGATGACATAAGCTTACGGCGAAAGCTGAGCTCCATCCAGCAGTGTCCACTGCATCATAGGTCACATGAAGCATGTGTCGACTGGCTGAACGTGCAGAGCAGACAAGATCAGCCTACTCCTGCTTGACCTGAGAGTCCGGCAGGGAGTCCAATTTGGCTTCCACCTGAGTAAGAATGGCTTTCTGGTAATCCCCCATATGACCGACATAGTTCAGGGCCCTGATCCCCAGCGTGGAAGAAGCAAAAATCTTATTGCCATACTGGTCCAGTAGGTGGGATTCTTTGTCAGGTTGCAACGAGCCAAGGTGTTTTGGGTTAGCCGACCGGCCGTGAGCGGTGCTAGTCACTACCGAGTCAGCACGAGGGTGAGAATCTAGGAAGTCAACACCCTCGGGAGCCTGGTATAGCCTGTTCAACTTCCGTGGAAGTGGGGCTAGAGCCAACGGCTGTTTCCAAATGGTGGTAACAAGGTTGGCATGAGGCTCTATCCAGGGTGGCACCGAGGTGGAAGCTGTCACGGGCAGATCCAGATGCTTGGTGAGTTTCAACTGCTGAGGGTCTGGTTCCAAAGATTGCCACCGATGAACCTCCTGGATTTTGCGTAGCAACTCCATAAAGGAAGGATCTTCCAGAGGCGATTTCGGAGGAGTGCTTGGTCTGGGCTTCGATGGAGAGCGTGACTCGTCATCCCTTTCGGAGCAACCGTCGGAAGAGTCCGAGGGGGAAGAGGAAGAAGAAGAAAAAAACTCCCTTTCCCAACCCAGGGGAGGAACGGACCCCTTGGGAAGCCCTCAAGGAAGCGTGTCCTGCCCCTCTCTTGACCTGGAGGGAATAGTCCTGGTGTCTGGAGGTGGTGAGGGAGTGTGCCGACGTACGAGAACCTGGGTCGGCACCATCATCGGTAGGCGGCTCTCCACCTCTCTGGTGAGCTGAGCCTTGGCCTCAGCCTACCAGGAGGCCAGAGTCTCCTGCAAATCTACTGGCTGCTGGGGGGGCAGTGGAGAAGGAGGAGGAGGGGGATAAGGGTATGGATTATATCCATACGGAGAGTATCCGAAACCTGGCAGTGGAAAACCAGGCATCGGGTATTGTGGCGCCGGGTACTGTGGCATTGGGAAGACCGGTGTCGGGTAATGTGGTGCCGGATACTGTGGTCCCGGATATGATGGTGTCAGATAGGACAGAGAGTATCCAGGAGCCGGAGGAACTGCCGGAGCAGACGGCCTGGCCGGCGGCCTCACGGGCGGGTCCAGGTTGGAGAGCCCGGAGGGTGGAGGTCCCGGCCGTCGGGGCAACATCCGGGAGCAGGATATCAGCCGGTGTCAGTAGAACCAGCGTCGGGGCCAGCATTGGAGGCCCCAACGTTGGAGGTACCAGCGTTGGAGGTACCAGCGTTGGAGCCGGCGTCCGGGGAACCGACGTCAGATTCAGTGTACCTACAGGTGGACGGTCTGACAGAGGAGGAAGCCCAGCGCTGTTCGGGATGGAGTGGAAAATACCAGTCGAGCTGGGGACTCAGCTGCCCCCAGAGGGCAGCAAGTCTGCGGAGAGCCGGGGACGACAGACATGGGGGGGTCTGTCTTCGGCTCTTTCACTGACCGGACGTCAGATGAACCGACGTGCGGCTCTTCAGCGAGATCCCGGCGGGCACCAGAGGAGCCAGCATCCGACTTATGGGATCCATCGCTGGAGGCAGACAGAGAAGGAGGATCAGCCTGGTCCGGCGGGAGAGGGGCTGAGCGCCTCCCTGAAAGGTCATCGCGACTTACCAGCTTTCCGCACGGACGTCGGTGGAGCCGACATCTGGCTTACCTGAGCCGCCTGTGCAGCAGGCCGGAAGCTACCGATCGGACTCGGCGGAGGCCTTCATAGCCGGAGGTGCCTGGAAGGGCCTGGAGCATGAGTCAGATGTAACATGCTGTTCTCAGAAGCCTCTGAGGCGGCCGTCGAGGAGCGGTCCCGGAGGGACGTTATCTGATCACAGCGATTCCCAAGGAGTCGCAGTGGAGGAGCCCTTGTCCCGGTGCGTCTCCTTGTCTTTCTTCTTCCGATGGCCTTTGGGGGAAGTGGACACCTGCCGCAGTTTTTTGAGCTCCTTCTCCATAGAACTCATCTTTTTCTTCAGAATGTGGGCTTCCAGGGATTGCTGCCGCCTTTTCCGGGTAGCCGTGTTAAAACTGAGGCAGTGTTGGCACTTCTCAACCGGGTGATCGGGGCCTAGACAGAACAGGCACAGGGAATGGCCGTCCTTGTGCAGGAGTTGGGCACCACAAGAGCCGCATTTATTTTTGTGCTTGGAGGGTGTTTGGGGACGACATACACAGATGGATGTACTGACGATTGATGAAAAAAAGTGAGAATACTCGGTAAAACCGATGAAGGGAGGCTGACGAAGTGAAGAACTTTTCTGCGAGGCGCTGCACGAGCTAACGGCAGGAATGAACTGGAAGGCAGGCATCAGGGACCACCCCTTTATACCGACGTCTCCTGACGCCAGTCACCTGACATGGGGGCAGTCCCTCGCCAGGGACTGCCGGCTAGAGATTTTTCCGTGGGGTCCTGCCGCCTGCTGATGTCAGTCCTATATGTAATTACCTACTGCAAGAGCCCTCTTGAAGTAAGATCTACAGTTGTAGTCAACAGTGCAGTATTAAATTGTGTAGCACTGGCCTTTAGAAACATAGAAACATAGACTTTGACGGCAGATAAGGACCACTTGGCCCACCCAGTCTGCCCATTTCCCTACCTACTGGATAAGCTGCAGATTCTAGTTAACCAACAGCCTACTTCCTGCAACCCCCCACTATAATTGCCTTATGTCTGTCCCATGCAGGTTTGAATTCTCCCACTGTTTTAGACCCAACAACCTCCTCAGGAAGGCGGTTCCATGTATCCACCACTCTCTCCATAAAAAAAAGATTTCCTCACATTACCCCTGAGCCGTCCCCCCTCCATATTTAAATTGTGCCCCCTTGTTCTTACACATCCCTTTTTCTGAAAGATGCTACCCTCCTGGACTTTGTTGATTCCCTTGAGGTACTTGAAAGTTTCTATCATGTCCCCCGCCCTCCTTTCATCAAGAGTATACATATTAAGCTCTCTCAGTCTCTCTTCATATGATTTCTGCTGCAGACCCTACACCATTTTAGTTGCCCTCATCTGGACTGCTTCCATCCTGTCTATGTCCTTGCGTAGATGAGGTCTCCAAAACTGCACACAGTACTCCAGATGGGGTCTCACCAACTGTCTGTATAGAGGAATAACCACTTCCCTTTTTCTACTTGTAATGCCCCTTCCTATGCATCCCAGTATCCCCCTGGCTCTCTTACTGACTTTTCACATTGCTTACCCACCTTTAGGTTATCTGATATGACTACCCCCAGGTCTCTTTCCATTTTTGTTGTTGTTAGTGCCTCCCCTGCTATTGTGTACTCTTCTCCTGGGTTTTTGTTTGCCAGGTGCATTACTTTGCACTTCTTTGCATTGAATCTAAGTTGCCATATGTCTGACCATTCCTCCAACCTTGCCAAGTCCCTTCTCATCTTTTCTACCTCCTCTTGTGTATAAGCTCTGTTACAGATCTTTGTGTCATCTGCAAAGAGGCATACCTTTCCCTCCAGACCCTCTGCAATGTCACCTATAAAGATGTTAAAGAGGACTGCACCCAGTACTGAGCCCTGAGGTACTCCACTAGTAACCCCCCTTTCTTTGGAATGTGTTCCATTCACTGTTACGTTCTGTGTCCTGTTGTGCAGCCAATTTGCTACCCAGGTTACCACCCTGGGACCCACTCCCAGGCTGGCTAACTTGATTATTAAACTTTTGTGCGGGACTGTGTCAAATGCCTTGCTAAAGTCTAGGTAGGCCATATCCACAGCCCCTCCCTGGTCTATTGCTTTGGTCACCCAGTCAAAGAAATCAATTAGATTCATCTGACATGACCTTCCTGCTGTAAATCCATGCTGCTTTGGGTCCTGTGCCCCACTGGCCTCTAGGTACTCAACAATTCTTTCTTTCAGAAGTGATTCCATCATT
The DNA here is from genome assembly GCA_016271365.2 of Neoceratodus forsteri. Lineage (NCBI taxonomy): Eukaryota > Metazoa > Chordata > Ceratodontiformes > Ceratodontidae > Neoceratodus > Neoceratodus forsteri. Next base: position 50,126,823 of record JADMNL010000027.1, read on the forward strand.
TTCCCTACCACTGAGGTCAAACTTACAGGTCTGCAGTTTCCTGCTTCTGCCTTGCTCCCACTTTTGTGAAGGGGAATCACATCTGCCCTCCTCTAGTCCTCAGGTACCACCCCATCCTGCCATAATGTATTAGAAAAGTGTGGTCAGTGGTGTCACTAGGTCCTCCCTTAGTTCTTTTAAGATTCAGGGGTGAATCCCATCAGGCCCCATTGCTTTGTCCACCTTGAGTTTTAGGAGTTCTTTCAGGACTCTTTCTTCTGTGAATGGACTGGTGTCAACCCCCCTACCCAGAGTGCTTCTATTGTCTGGCTTAGGTAACTCCTCCTCATCTTCTTTTGTGAATACTGAGCAAAAGCATTCATTCAGTATCTCTGCCTTTTCACTGTCTCCCTCTGCCCACCTCCCCTCTCCTTTATTAATCTTCACTATCCCTCCCTTAACCTTTCTATGCTCCTAATGTACCTATAAAAGGTTTTATCCTTCTAACTGAATTGGCTATTTTTTCCTTGGTTTGGGCCTTTGCTATTCTGACTGCCTTCCCACTTCTTTCTGCTTTAATTGATACAGTTCCCTGTCATGCTCCTTCTGTGATTCCTTATACTTTTTAAATGCAGCCTTTTCTCCTTAACCTTCCTGCCACCTCTTTTGAGAACCATAGTGGTTTTTACCTGCTTTGTTTTCTTTATTTGTTTCACACAAAGGCTTGTTGCCTCTATGATGGCAGTTTTGATTTTTCTCCATTGTTCTACCACCCTCCTTTTGTCCATTTGCTAGTGCATTCTTCAGGTATTCACCCATTTTGCCAAAGTCAGCCCTTCTAAAGTCCAGTATCCTTGTTTTTGTATGGCTTATCTCCATGGTTGTGCTCATTGTGAAGCACACTGTGCAATGGTCCCTTGTTCCCAGATGTCTACTGGCTTCTAAATTTGTGATCCTCTCTCCATTTGAGAGTACCAGGTCTAGTATTGCTCCCTCCCAAGTGGGTTCCAACACTAGCTGTCTAAGGCCTGCCCCCTGCAGGGCATCGAGAATGACCCTCGTTTTGGATGTGGCTGCAGTACATGTCATCCAGTTAACATCTGGTATATTCAGGTCCCCATCAACAGTATCTCCCCTTTTTCAGCCATTTTGAGAATGTCCTCTATCATTTTCTTGTCCATTTCCTTCCTTTGAGATGGGGGTCTGTATACAACCCCTGTGCAGATTGTGATGCCATTCCCTGTCTCCAAGGTGACCCAGAGTGCCTCTTGTCCTCCCCCTTTACTTTTTAGTTCTGTAGCTTTGATCCCTTCACTTATGTATAGAGCTACTCCACCTCCTCTTTTACCTTCCCTGTCCCTTTTGTGGGTTGTGTACCCTGGTATGTTGACATCCCAGTCATAGTTCTCTGTGTACCATGTTTCTGTGACTGCCACAATATCCAATTGTTCATCTTCCATCAGTGCTATTAGCTCAGGAAGCTTGTTTCCCAGACTACGGGCATTGATACTCATTGCCCTCCATTTAATGTTGGCTTTATCCTTTTTTCCCCATCTCTGCTCTTAGTGCCCTTGTCTATTTTTCCATTTACCCCTGTCCTGCCCTGTGTTGAGCTCTGTACCTCAGTGTTTACCTTACTACATGTTTTGTGGGGGGAGGCTTGAAATTTCCTGCCTCTTATCAGCACCTCACCCTTGGCTAGTTTAAAAGCTTGCCAAGGAAGCATTTAAACCTGTCACCTAGGAGCTTGGTTTCCTTTGTGGACAGATGCAGACCATCATACCAGTATCGACCTTTATCTCTCCAGATAGACCCCCAGTCCCCAATGAAGCCAAAGCCCTGTGCTCTGCACCAGTTTTTCAACCATTCATTAAACTGCATGGTGTGCTGTACCCTAGCTTCACCCCTGCCATGGACTGGCAGCACCGCTGAGAAGGTTACCATGCTTGCTACCTGTCTGAGGCCCCTTCCCAACTCCACAAATTCATTCTGCACTGCACTGATCCCATGCCTAGCTAGGTCATTTGTCCCAAGGTGGAAAATGATATCTAGTTCCCACTCCTGTGATGCTGCTTCTGCAATCCTGAGGATTCACTTCCTGTCCCTCCAAGCCATGGCACCAGGCAGGCACCTTACTTCCTTCTCCTCTCCCTTTCCCAGTTTTACCCCCTAACAATTGAGTCCCCTATCAGAAGCTGTTTCCTTCCCCTGTGGTGTCCCTTGCCACCCTTTTGTGTGTCTCCCTTGTGGATGTCCTCAGCATTCTTCTGGGTCTCCACTGAGGGTGCCATCATAGAGGAACTTGCTCTGCCAGAATGGCATATGATTTGTGTAGAGGTACAACAAGGGGGCTTCGCCTCTGGTCCACCACTTGCACCCTCCCAGAACCCACTGTGGTCCAACTGCTCTTCATACTTGGCAACCTCTGAGGCAGTGGTTGTGGCAGTGGTGCTCTTTGGGTGGGGGAGGCCTCCTTAGTCATTGCTAGTTCAGCTTGGAGGTGGCAACCTCCTCCCTCAGAGCTGACAGTTGCCTGCAAATAGGACAGCAACACAGTTTCCAGAATGTCTCCCAGAAAACTGCTGCCCCACAGACAGTGCATTGCACCACTCCCCACATGTCCTCTCCTTATAATATAATATGTATATATATATATATATATATATATTTATTATTATTTGTGTGTGTACCTACCCTTTATGCACTGTGCTGGGTTATTAAGAATATGACAGTTCTGCCCAAGACCTGTTGAGGAAGTGATGTCAGAACCTTGGCTATAAGGAAATGCCACACCTGGGGTGGGATGTGGGGAAGGGTGGGTGGGTAGGCACAACCACTGGTGACTGTTAGAAACAATCAAATACACAACTGCTTCACCACCCTGGTGAGTACTGCCCTTTATAGTAATTCAACTAACACCACAATTTACTAGCCCTCTGCTCCTACACAAACCACTCTACTGAGTCCAGGGATAAAAATGAACTCACTCCTCAGCCAGCAGGACACTTTTAAAATGTTGCAAAAATATCTTTCCGAATCCTAGGTCTCAAGCCCAGGAATCAAGCAAATTCAGTTGTATCTCACTCCCCCTGGTTATAAAATTACTACACTTTTAATGGAATCCTGCAATTCTCTGCTTAATGCCAATAAGGAAAAAAATGAAACTTTTTGTAGAAAGTGTAGCTCCCCTTCTTAACAAGTCCCCAACAATATTATGCCTTACCAGGTTTCCAGGTCCTAAATGGAGTTATAGTTTGTTCTTTGCAGTGTAGCAACGTTCTCAGCTTCCAACAGACAAATCAAAGTCAGTCTGACTGGCTTCTAACTGTGAAGGATGCCTAAGACAGCACAGTGATGAAACCCCACCCAGAGCCAATTGATTGACTAGTGACACCTGTGATGTAAGCAGGCCTTTCAATGTAGGCACTCTGCTATGTCTGATTCCAATACACAAAACCTTTCAGTGAAACCAGGGATAAAAACTTTTCAGCCAGCAGGACACTTTTAAAATATTGCAAAAATATCCTTCTAAATCCTAGGTCTCAAGCCCAGGAATCAAGCAAATTCAGTTGTATCTCACTCCTTCTGGTTATACAATTACTACACTTTTAATGGAATCCTGCAAATCTTTGCTTAATGCCAATAAGGAAAAAAAATGAAATGATAATGTCAGAATTCAAAGCACATTTTTACTTCAAAGAGCACTACTTTTGAAAATAGCAGGCAACATATGTTTAATATTAAGGACAGTTTCTATCAAGTTAGTTACAATTTTTGGTAGTTTGTATGTCCATAAATAGCGTTAACATAATGCACATCAGTAAATATTCGGTGAGCAAGGGTAAATTTATGTGTCATATTCATAGTGCTATATGAAATTCATAACGGCTGAGAGCTATTGGAAAATAATATTGCCTTACCGTGTATTTCTTGGGCTCCTGTCTGAAACTTCAGCATTTTACTGGTAGTAAGGCAATGAGATGGTCAGGTACTGCCTCTATAGCCTTGAGCAAGCCACACAACACTACAAGGCAGTGAGATGGTCGGGGGTTGCCTCTATGGCCTTGAGCAAGCCACACTACACTACAAGGCAGTGAGATGGTCTGGGATTGCCTCTGTGGCCTTGAGCAAGTCACGCTATACTACAAGGCAGTGAGATGGTCCGGTGCTGCCTCTGTGGCTTTTATACTACAAGGCAGTGAAATGGTCCAGTGCTGCCTCTGTAGCCTTGAGCAAACCACACTGCAGTATGAGGCAGTGAGATGGTTTGGTGCTGCCTCTGTGGCTTTTATACTACAAGGCAGTGAGGTGGTCCGGTGCTGCCTCTGTGGCCTTGAGCAAACCACACTGCAGTATGAGGCAGTGAGATGGTTTGGTGCTGCCTCTGTGGCTTTTATACTACAAGGCAGTGAGATGGTCCGGTGTTGCCTCTGTGGCCTTGAGCAAACCACACTGCAGTATGAGGCAGTGAGATGGTTTGGTGCTGCATCTGTGGCTTTGAGCAAGCCACACTGCTGTATGAGGCAGTGAGATGGTTTGGTGCTGCCTCTGTGGCTTTGAGAAAGCCACACTGCTGTATGAGGCAGTGAGATGGTCCAGTGCTGCCTCTGTGACCTTTATACTATAAAGCAGTGAGATGATCCAGTGTCATCTCTGTGGCCTTGAATCAAACATACATAGTAATGAATGTGAAAAATGAATTATTTAATTAACTGGAAAAGTTTTGAACAAGGCAGACATTTCTACAGAGTTCTGAGCATCTGTGTTACAGATCTGATGGAGTATCATACATTTTGTCTGTTTGTTCCACATTGTGCGAGGCAATGCTCCACATTTGGGGATCAAAAGGTTGAAAGGTATGCATTCTAGGGCTGGTCAAAATTTATCTTCCACCATCAAAATTCTGGTGAAATCCTAATTTTGCTTCTGTGACCGTTCACAAACATTCCACAAAAATGTCATGAAATTTCACCAAAATTGTGATTTCAGTTATTTCCGTCTAATTTATTTAAAGTTCAAAATGTTATTGTATTTTCAAAACACAAGATATATATATGAAAATCAAAAATCCACCCATTACAGGGGACGCTAGAGAGCCAAGCACTAGACTGGTCATGTTTTGCATCGGCTCCAGCAAAACTGTGACTTTCTGCCTATAAAACTATCCAAACATTTAACTGGAAATTATAGCAGACTTTTAATCAGCAGATCCTACACAACAGATAGTTATCCAAATCAATGATAGGGTGTACAAAGGGAGCAGCAGGTGGACAAAGGTTTAAAACCTACACCATCTGCCCAACCGCCCACGCAGCAACCAGGCCTGAGCCAGACCAGCACACCTACGGAACCTCCATCTTGGGAAAAGGTTCTGAAAGCAGTAGAAGACATTGATAAAAAGGTGGAAAATATTTTAGACCGCCTGGGTGTACAGGACACTAAAGCTGAGATTGCAGTTACCGCAGCTAAGGAGGCTAAGGACCATTACCCAGGCAGTGGTGGCACAGCTCATGATGGAGAACAACCAACTTCGGACTCATCTGGAGACACTGGAGAATTCAGCCCATGCTGCAAATATTCAGATGGTCAGTTTACCCAAAGGCACGGAGGCAGAGAATTTAGTAACCTTCCTGAGGCACTGGCTCACTGAATCTTTACCTGAAGAAGTGGATGTGGATTTCGTAGATATTGAAAAGGCTTACCAGGTGAACTTTAGAAGAAGCCAACTGAACCCAGAGACTCCACACACTATCCTGATAGCAACAGTGGGTTTAGAAGTAAGGGATCAACTGCTGAACTGGGCCAGACTCAATCATCCACTTTAGTATGAGGGTGCTGACATTCAACTGTTCCCGGACTGGTCTTACGTGGCCAGAAATCGCAGAAAGCTCTTCAATCCCCTTAGGCAACAATTGAGAGCTCTCGGGGTGATCCACTCACTTTTTGCACCAGCAAGACTCTGGATTGTGTATGGGGGGAAATCATTTCTATTTACTGACCACAAGGAAGCCAAAAAGAAAGTGGATAAGATAGCTGCTGAATTCCAAACAACGGCACCAGACCTGAGAGATGAGGAACAAGATTCAGAGACCGAATAATAAGGTGACTCTAATTTTGCTGCAGTAATGCTTATGACAAGTTGTTATCCTGGACTAGAAACTGAACTTCTGGTTTTCATAATTGGTTTGACTGCAGTATGAATCTGCAATATTATAATCCTGAAGTCCCCAAGCTGGGAGTAGTCTCATAAGAAATGTGGTACTACACTGTTTTATTTGAAAAGTTTATTAAGTTATAATACAATGCTGCAATAGTTGAACAGATTACAGCTGGTCTTATAAGAAATGAGATACTGCACTGTGTATTTTAAAAAAAGTTAATTATGTTTTTAATAAGGTTGCAGTACTTAAAATGATTATAACATGGGTGTTTCTACTCATTATGTCTTGGCATCTGTTAGAGGGCATCTTTTTCTGCCTTAATGGTGTATCAGAGAAATGCTGTGTTTAGAAGGGTAGGAAAAACCCTCATCTCTTTTTTTACATTAGAAGAGACTCAATTTACAATCCCAGAAGGTGACTTTATGGAGTAAAAGTTTAATGTAATCATTAAACCAGTGAATTGTTTCAGTTTACTAAATATGTTTAAAAGGCAGATGTTGCAGGGAATCTGGGGTAATGAAGAGAAAATATGTTTTACCTAAATACAGGAATTCTTTTGAGTGGAATTAATGACTAAAGTAAGGTCACATATACTGTATCTTGGTTATTTTAAATGCTAATATTGTTCCACCAGTCATGGCTTGGTGAGCATATCTATAATAATATGCTGAGGAGGAATTACTCCTTAATGTTGATTTCCCCATATGATATACCTGATGTAACAGATCACTAAAGCTGGGTGCTAACATGATATGTAATGTGCCTGAGATCTATTTCTGTATACACCACTGACTTGTTTAGAGTTTTACTCAGAAAAGTAATAAAAATAAAGTACAAAAAAAAACCCCACCTATTACATTTTACAAAAGATACAGCTTGCATGTACTGTAAGTACTTGGATTACATCAAGGTGCACAGTTAAAGTGCCCTAACTAGAAGGATGGCTGCAGCAGTCATATGCTTGACAATTTGTTATTACATGCTGCGTCATTGGTAAATTTATGTCTAATTTAAAAAGTATTTGTCCACATTACATCAAATTTGGCATAATACGTAAAGTCCATACAGAAGTGTATTAGGTTTCAGGTCTCTATCTTTAAAGGTGACTTAGTTACAAGCCTACCAACTTTCAGAAATTTTAAAATTACATTTCACAATTATGTAAACTGCAGAATTTTTAAGTCCCTGTAACTTTACAACTAGAGAATGGAATGTCATCAGTTTTGTTAGGGTCATTGGCCCTACATATTAAGCTTTGAGGCTACTCCCATGACCCAGGAGCAGAGCATCACGCTGCCATGCTGATGACCCAGATTTGGAAGCGAGCCCAAAAAGCCACGTATGGGGAACCCAAGGCTGAGACAGCTGCCACCTGGCAGTGCATCTTGGTTAGGGAGGACTGGTGACGGCATCAGGTTCTACCAACACAGTGACCCCTGTGGCAGAGCCAGGGAACTTGCTCCTTCCATAGAGGAAACTGTTGCTGTGCGGCACTGACAGAAGCACAGTCCCCACCAGGGGAGATGGGAGGGGAAAAATGTTGGAGAAAAACCCAGTAGTAATTGAATGATGGCTGCATTCAGCCTGATCAAGGTATATCCCTGTAACCAGGGTATATCTCTGAGAGATGAGCTGCTGGCCATGAGAAAAACCGATATGGAAAAAAAGGGTCTGTGTGCGTCAACACTCTCATCTCTTGCTCAAAGGCTGACCAGAGTATAAGCAGCCAAAAATTCCAAAATAACATCAATAATGAAAGTTGAATTTCATGAGCTGTTGTGAAATAGTGGAATGCTGTGATACTTAAACATTGGCGTCAAGTGATGCTAAGCCTTACAACCAGTTGCAACATCAGCCATTGTGATGCTAAGCCTTACAACCAGTTGCAGAATTGGCCATTGTGACAGAAATATCTGATATCTTCAGTCATGATGGTGCAGGATGCTGGGCACCACTATTGCAGAAGTGTAGGAGGGTTACTGCAGGACCATGATGCTATTGTAGGTAAGGTGATTCAGTGGTGATAGGTGCTTTGAGAAAGTTAAGCTCCACAAATGTAATTCTGGTGGCTTTACCTATTATACAATCAAGAATTTTTGAGCAAACTTGGCTTATTAGTTATTTCTTAAGTATCTACAATAAATGTTAATCTACTAAACCAAATTTATCCAGCTTAATTAGATTCCAGGACATATTTACTTTGATATGCATGCCAGATCTTAAGTGAATAGCTGCAGTAGCAGTGAAGCTATAAATATCCAAATATTTTTAAAATGTTCACACAAATTAACAAATAATTAAATTGTAAAGTTTCAAACTCCTGTAACTTTCAATTTATATAATCAATTACCTCTCTATTTAGCAGTTTCTATGACTCTTCCAAGAAAGTATGCATATAAATTTACAATTATCTAGCTCCAAAGGTGGCTTAGTTGTAAGCACACAAATAGTTTCATAAATTTTCAAATAAATTGCCAGTATTTGAGCCCCTATAACTTCCCTGCCAGTCATCCAAATGTCAGGAAACATGGAAACCTTTTTGGGACTCCTGCAATCAATATGCCTGCGAAGTTACAGAGATCTTGCTATAATACTAACCGAGTTTGACCAATTAAAACATTTCAGAACATTCCACAAAATGTTGCAAATGTTTTTAAATTCCACGAAATTTCATGCAAATTCCATGAAATTGTAATTTGCTAATTTGGCCCAACCCTAAAACTCACAACAAGGCAATGAGATGGTCTGGTGCTGCCTCTGTGGCCTTGAGCAAGCCACTACTGTACAAGGCAGTGAGATGGTCCAGTGCTGCCTTGCCATCAACTAATGTGCATTTATGTCTTTTGTAGTGATGTTTCCCAAATTGTGTATCAGCTGACAATAGAGGATAACTAGAGCAGTGCTACTGAGGTCATCAGAAACTTACAAAACAGGGGTACTCAGTATCCTGCTCATCAATCAGATGATTGCATTGCCAAAATTAATGGAGTTATGGCAGAGCATGGAAAGTATAATACTGTTCCCATCACATCACTATATGTAATTGAATTTCTAGGGAGTTTATGCCACAAAAGCAATTTAAAGTCTGCCTATCTGAAGTTCGCTTTTGAAACTGTTTTTCAAGTAATATGGAAAATAATCAAATTTAAAGAGCTGGTGACACGTTTAGGAGAACTTTAACAAAACATTATGTTCAGACACTGTCCAGCTTGTATTTTCCAGTCATTCTGTATTCCTCCCCCCATTAATTAGTAGTGAGGTCATTTTCATGAAAACAGGATCTTTGCTCCTGAAGAGTTAATCTATTCCTACTGCTGTCTCCCTACCTGAAGTCATAGAGCACTGCTTGTGACCTCACAGTTATTCCCATGGCAACAGATTGTGATGTCACGACAGAGGATTATGACTTGAAGTTGGGAGTAAGCTATAGAGGCAGATATACTCAAAATGAACTGTAAAGGGCAACAATCATATATGCATACACATTTTTAGTAATAAATTATGGGGAGGAGAAACATAAAATATAAATGGAATGCAAGCAGAATTGTACGTAATTGTTATGTTTTTTAAAGTTTTCTTTGAAGCATCAGTAGCTCTTTAACGGAAAGAAAAGCATTGTGAGTCAAGGTACGGAGTTCTCAGAATCTTCCATCCTGTTGGACATAGAAACATAGAAATTTGACAGCAGAAAAGGACCACTCAGCCCACCTGGTCTGCCCCTTTGTCCTGTCTAGTCTCCTACCATAGCTTCTCCCCTTGTGTTCCCCCTCCCCTCTCCTCATGATGCCCTTATGCTTGTCCCAAGCCCTTTTGAATTCTGTGATTGTTCTGGCCCACACAACAGTTGCAGGTAGACCATTCCATTTGTCCACCAACCTCTCCATGAAGCAGAGCTTCCTTATGTTTCCCCTGACCCTTCCGCCCTCCAGTTTCATAATGTGCCCCCTGGTTGTCTGGTATCCCCTTCTTTGAAAAGTGCTACCCACTGGTACCCTGTTTTTCCCCATAAGGCATTTAAATGTTTCTACCACAACTGGCAAGACAGAATACAAGTGTGAGGGAGACGTGAATGAGAACTGGTCAAAAGATCTCAGTGTAGAGTGACATACTGCCATGACTCTGACTGTGCAAACTATGCACTTGTCCAGTTTGCCAAGATATTCAAAGGCTCAGATAGTGCACTATCTCAAATGTAGCCAATCTGATTAGGGGGATAATGAATTCAGATAGTGTCCTGCAGGCTCTGGATCCATATAGCTTTTTTTTTTTGCCTTACTTTTTCTCCTTGTGGCCCTGGTTGGCACCTACTCCTCTCCTCCTCCTCTTACTCTGGCCGCCGTCTACCCACTCTGAACTCCTCTCGGGCCACCACCTTGTACTCCCCCAAGACTTACCCCTGTGGTGGGGAGGTGAGGGAGCCCTCAACTCCCCCACCAGGCACGGATCTGGATCAGGTGTTGCCCATGGAGATGGTGCACACTGGTGGATGGCAATCAAGCTGCATGACCTGGCTGCCACTATTTTCCATTCTCTCCCCTTGTGGGAGCACAACATTTAATGACACCTGCAATGGGGGTCACATAAGCTCCTGTGCATGCCCCATGTCAAGTATCTACCGTGTTCCTGCCCCACATTCTTGCTGTTCCATGCCGTCAAGCCCCAGCCTCTGCTAGGAGTCAGGCATGCGCCGGCTGCTGGTCTCTCCCCTTCCTTCCCCAGAGATGGAGGGCAGTCCATCAGATGCTCGGTCCATCTCCTCCCTGCCGCCCCATGGCAGCCCATGCTCATTCCAAAACACAGATCACCGGTGCAGTGTGGTGTCCAGCGCCTCAACCCTCAGTGCCACCGGGCAACCTTCCATATAGCTTTATACTATGCAGGCTATCTGAATCTTAGTAGGCAGTCCCCACACAACCCTAGCTGCTCTGTAATTAGCTGAATTTAGAAAAAACTGGTCAAATGTCACAGGCTAGTAACTGCTATTTCTTTGGCTAGCAGGCATTGTTTTTGTGCAACAAAGGACTGACTTTTCAACTGTGGATGATTTATTTAAATTAGTACTGGGTGAAATTTTTATTACACTTGTGAAACTGCTCAAAATTGTCAATTTTGCCAACATTTTTCTATGCAAATGTAATTTTTTTAAATGTGCAATTTCAGAAAATAGCACAATTTTTGCAAACTAGTCATTGTTTAAAATTTCTTTTTTTTTAAAAGGCACAGTTTTAACCAAAATGTTTAAACACACTTTCTAGTTTGTGAAACTGGGTGAAATTAAGTGAAAGTAGCAAAATTTTGCAAGCAGTGCGCCACATGGATTTTTAAAATGTTGCTGAGCACTAATTTCAGTGTCTATCTGCTGAAGGTGGTGTAATGCTAAATAGTAAAGGGCAGATAAATTCCCATTCTGAACTGTCTTACAAGCTTATTCCATCAAAATCCCTTACAGTTTTGTCCCCTTTGCTAACACTGTTGGTTGGATTTTCAAAGCCCTGCATCCAGGGACATTTTTGAAGGGGCTATATTACAGCCTTATGTCCGGATTCAGTTTTGCATCAGTGAACTCAGGGTCCCTGGATACAGTTTGCACATGTATCTATGGACACAGTGGCCTAGGGACTAAGCTGGCTGTATCACCTTTTATTAGTCTAAGGGCCTGATCAACATACCTGGCCAAGATCATCTCGAATCAAACATATCCTGGCAGTGGCTCTGCACCTCTGATGCTGGTCCACACTGGATGTCATCCTTAACCCCCTGCCTCTGCCATTCATTGGTGCAGAGCTGCACATTGGGCAGGGGGTGGCAGGAATGGGTGGAGCGGGTCAGGATCATTGGCATCCAATCAGATGATCGTGCTGGTCTGTAGGTAGATACTTGCCTGTGCAGGAAGCAAGGCAGTGTATTTTTATTCCCTTAGATATTCTTTTTTTTGTTAATTTTATGTTTATTCATTTTGTCATGAAACCACATGGCAAACATACATGTCAATGGAACAAAGTATTAATATAAGCATACAATAAATTGTCACCACATACATTCATATTAGCCTCAGTATGATCAGTGTCCTTTGGACTTTTGATACAACATGCAAGGTACCACCAAAAATTCTGTTACTGGAAAAGTCCATTTGTATAGTCCAGGATAGCAAATGTACTATAACCTGTGGGAGGAAAAACAGCATGTAAATAATGAAATAACACAATGTAGTGCATCATAATATGGTTTACTTGAAGCTATTATTACCACAATATCCAGAATTGATATAACAGATAGTGGCCCCTAAAACAGAATACACAATCTTTTGTAACCCTGCATACAACCATGCTAAAATCAAGCACCTATGAACAGATGTAACACGAAAACAATCACAGTTATATGAATCAAATCATCTACTTTAAAAGTCTGAAAAATAAGAGAAGTACCTTACGTATTGTGCAGGGTTATCCAAGAGTATTTCATTCCGTTGCATGGTTAAAAAACACACAGTCAAAACAGAGTGCACTGTTCAGAGTTAGTTTATACTATACAATTTTTGTGCAGTTTTTGACTGTACACTTTTGGGGTCTCCACACAGTGCATTCTTTGGCCATGTGGCTTTCGATCGTACTGCAATATGGGTGAACTTATAGCCAAGACCTGATTGAACTGCTGCAACTTACAATCCTGTGAGGTGTGTGAGCCTCTCAGATGAGATTTGCACCAATTGCTTCTGCTTCTCTACAAAAAGCCACATGGTCGGAACCTTTATCCAAGTCCAGTACTCTCTCCTCCTCCTCCTTCCAATCAGCATACTGTGAATAAGAACTTGTACCAAATATGCAGGTCACTAATGAGGTGTTTAGAAACATATAAACATAGAATTTGTTAGCAGGAAAGGACCGCTTGGCCCACTCAGTCTGCCCAGTTGTTCTCTGCCTATACTGTCTCAGCAGACCCCAACTGGCCTCCAACAACCCTCCCCCCTTTTATTGCCTTATGCCTAGCCTATGCAAGTTTGAACCCCTCCACTGTTTTTGCCCCTACTACCTCTGGTGGCAGGCTGTTCCAGGTGTCCACCACTCTTTCAGTGAAGTAGTATTTCCTCACAACCCTCCTAAACTCCCCCCTTTCTAGCTTTGTTACATGCCCTCTTGTTCTATTGCATTTCTTCGTTTTAAATAGGCTCCCCACCTGTACCCTGTTCACCCTCTTGAGGTACTTGTTTGTCTCTATCATGTCTCCCTTCTCCCTCCTCCAGGGTGTACATGCCGAGATCCCTCAGTCTCTTCTTGTATGGTTTCTCATGCAATCTCTGCACCATTTTAGTTGCCTTCCTCTGGATTGCCTCTGCCTTGTCAATGTCTTTCTTGAGATGTGGCCTCCAGAACTGTACATAGTATTCCAGGTATGACCTCACCAATGAGCTATACAATTGTCATATCACCTCCTTCCTTCATCTTGTGATACCTCTCCCTATTCACTGCAGCATCCCACTGACCCTACCCACTGACTTGTCACACTGACCTGTGACTTGGAGGTCACTGGATATTATAACCCCAAGATCCTTTTCCTGCTCAGTGACTGCCAGTACCTCCTCCCCCCATTTTATACTCAGCTCCTGGATTTTTACACCCCAGATACATTATTTTGCACTTTTTAGCATTGAACCCCCAACTGCCAGGCATACCCTTGACCACTTCTCAAGTTTCTAAGGTCCTTACCATTTTCTCCACCCCCTCATGAGTATCCACACTATTACAGATCTTTGTGTCAGCTGCAAAAAGGTATACCTTCCCTTCAAGTTTTTCTGTGATGTAGCGTAGGAAGATGTTGGACAGTACTGGTCCCAACACTGAACCCTGTGGCACCCTGCTAGTCACTTTCAAGTTATTAGTGAGTGCCACTCATCACCATCCTCAGTTTACAACTTTGGCTGCCAACCCTAGACTATCAAATTTCTTTATCAGTCTCCATGGTACAGTGTCAATGGCTTTGCTGATGTTCACATAGGCCACATCCACTGCCCTCCTCTGATCTATTTTCCTGTTCACCCAGTCAAAGAAATCAATCAGAGTTGTCTGGCATGACCTGCTCCTTGTGATACCATTATGTCTTTGGTCTTGTAACCCACTGGATTCAAGACATTCCACTAGCCTTTCTTGTAACAGTAGTAGTAAATAGCAGTAATTTCCCCACAACTGATGTGAGAGTGAATGGACTATAGTTTCTAGCCTGCTCCCTGCTGCCACTTTTATGGAGTGGAACTACAACAACTCTCCTTCAGTCCCCTGGAACATCTCCTGTTACCAGTGATATGTTGAATAAGGCTGCCAGTGGTGCGACAAGCTCCTCCCTGAGTTCCCTTAGCACCCTTATATGTATTCTGTTGGGTCCCATGGCCTTGTCCACTTTCAGGTTTGCAAGTCCCTTCTGGACTGTTTGTTCTGTAAACAGACTTGTGTCCACTTCCCCCATCCTGTGTTCTTGCTGCTCCTTGTTGGTCTGCCCCCCCTCCACTGTGAAGACTGAGCAGAAGTACCTGTTTAGGATGTCAGCTTTTTCCCTGATCCTCCTCAGTGCAGTCACCATCTACTGACCTCCTTATCCTCACTATCCTTCCTCTTGCCTTCTTCTTTTTGCTTATGTGTCTGAAGAAAGTTTTGTCCCCTTCTGCTACACATCTGGCTATCCTTTCCTCTGTTTACTCTTTTGCTTGCCTCACTACCCTCCCTGTTTCTCTCTATTTTACCTGGTACTTCTCCCTATCCTACTCCCTCATGTGTTTCTTTGTGCCTCCTGAATAGTGTTTCTCAGATAGTATCCTATAAATTCGGATACCACCAGATACCAGACATTCAACCAGATAGTGGATCCAGTCAGATAGTAGCACTGTCCAACTGCAGATCCGACCGTCTTGGATCCAGGTCAGATCCACTGGACTTGACCTCAGATCCTTGGATCTGATGCTGGATCTGACTGTGGATACCTGGATCTGACCTTGGATGATGTGGGATCTGACCTGGTATCTGACCTCTGACTTAGGTCGAATAATGCCACTATCTGGCGGACCACAATCGGATCCACAAAGGCACTATCCGAGCATCACTACCCCTGAATGCCACCCTTTTTTCCTTCACTTTTGTGTCCACCTCTTTAGATTACCATAGTGATCTTTTTCCTCTTGCTTTTACACATTTCTTTCACACAGAGGCTGGTTGCCTTCACTGTGCTTTCCTTTATTTGTTTCCACTGTTCCTCTACCTTACCCTGGCAATCCACTGCTGTTAGGCTGTTTCTAAGGCATTTTCTCATTACTTTGAAGTCTGCCCTCCTAAATCTTTGGAAATAATGGGTGCAACTCAGCTTGGAGTCCAGCTACTTCTTCCCTCATCCCCAAGACGTGCATGCATTTGGAGCAGCACTTCTGTCTCCAGAATGTATCGCTGAAGACTGCAGTTACACACCCCATTACACTGCACCACTCTCATAATTGATTGCCCTCTTGCCTTTTTAAACCACTAATCCTAACCTATTTCCCTTTGAACCTCTGATCCCTACTTGCTTGCCTGTCTTTAACCACCAAAACCCACTTGCTATTTTTACTAATGAACCTAGCCTGGTCCTTTTTGTTTCCTTCTTCTGGAATTTGGTTTATAACCCTACTGCAGACAGGGTGTTGTCTGCTTTCTCTTCTCTTAGTGTTTTTGATAAGTGAACCCTCACCTCTTTCCTGTACCTGTTTCCCTACTTGCCTTCCTTACTGTTTAGTTCTTGCCTGCTTTCCCTCTGCTAAAATTAACTTGATAAGCAAGTAGCTAGGTAAGCCTACTAATTCAGTCAGAGCTGGTACATTAAATTACACAAAATATATCATGGCAAATCCTAATTGAAAGACAGTTTCCCTTGTCACTTTCTCATTATGTATTAAGGTTAGCATGTGTACCCAGCATCAATGTGCATGTAACCCCCCCCCGTTATCCGGGGTTACTAGAATCCCAGTAAGACCTAGTGGTAGGCAGGGAAGGAAGCCTGCAAAACTCCAGTTAAATGGATTTCACACTGTCTCACTCTGTTCTCAGTCTCAGCTGAGACTGAGGGATTGACATCATTTTAGAACTGTTGCAGCTGCATAAGCCACACTGAAATGCTGCAGTTGGAGGTTAGAGTAGAACGTTGGGGAATTTGAAGTCAGTTTGTAGGAGTTCAGTAGAGTGTGTGCAGTCTGAAAGAGGTGTTCTGCTATAAGCAGACCCTCAGAGCTCTAAGCTCTGTCAAAGAGCTACTTTTTGTTTTGTAGGTGTGTGTTTCCACCTGAAGAGGAACACAAGAAGAGCATATTGAAGTGGTGGAGACCGCTCTCTATGGCTCAGGGCCCCATCCCTGTTGGGATGGGGGGAAAGAATCAGCCTGCTTCCAGGGGCAACCTCCTTGGTTCGGCTAGAGAAAAGAAGCTGCCTATTTAAGTTCGTGCTGAGGCACCAGAAGCTCTGGAAGAGAGTTCATTGAGGAAGAAACACCTGTGGAGCACCTGCAACCAAATGGTGAGTTCGCTTTGCTAAAGGGCCATGTGTTTTCACCTGAATCAAGATGAAACTAAAGGGACTGTTACTGTGGGGTCAGGAAAAGACAGCCAAGTACAGTTTGGAAGATGTGGGGATTGGACTGTTTAACTCTGTGGGGGTCTAGAGTAATGGACCAAGCCTCTTTTTAAGTATGTTCAAGTCCAGCACAAGTGGGATGTAAAGACAGTAGATTGAATGTGAAATACATTAAAAAGAATCTAAAGAGCAAAGTATGTTAAAGGATGAGTTGTTACAGTCCAGAGAAATGGCCGGGTATGAATTATGGGAGCAAGAGGTGGGAGACCCCCATCAGTAGTAACCAAATTCACCTCTATAGATTTGCTCTGGGACACCTATTGCTTTCTCTCAGGTACTTGGCCAGTGCCTGAGAAAAGTACCCAGACATGGGATTGATGAGGAAGATTCTCTTATGCAGCAGAAGTGCTCATAGGTGGTTTAGGGAGCCACCAGTAAATGTTTCCATGCTATATGGAAAGTGTCCAAGTGGCTGGCAAGGGAGCCAAGCCAGGGAAAACCCAGAGCAGCATGCAATTTTGGGCTGTGTGCCCAGTGTGTTTCAGAGCCTGAGGGCTAAAGTGATGAGGATGTGTTCTGGTCTCCTTAAATCTGCATTACCAGGAGTGTAGCCCCGTGGGGGTCCATCTATACTTTGTTTATTCTGTTGGATGTGAATAAAAGACACACTTTAGAATCCCACTTCTGGTATTGGACATTATAGTTACTATTTCCTTTGTCCGGAGTTACTTGGGTGCCCCTGTTGCAGAGTAGCCAAACCTAGCCAATGTGTCGAGTGACATATTCCTCCCTGAATCCAGCCCACCAGGTAGAGCTGTCAAGATAGAAATGGTATGCCTGGGTGGGGGTAACAAAAATGGAGGCACCGCTGAGGATTTGGGTTTGGAATTTAGGGAGGAATGTAAGAAAGGTCACTTGGACAATGTCTAGCGTTTTGGTTATCTGGCAGTGTGTAGCCCAAAAAAGCTGAAGCAATGTTAACTAATGTGCTGCTGTGTGCTGTTATCCATGTGCTGATATTAAAATGCCACAAGCCTGAGAGTGTATACTCTTGTCCTGCATCAAATTACAGCATTTGCCAGCATTTAAAAGTGTTTGTGACAAAGAAAAGTGTGGAAACCTGTGGGTAGCAAAAGGAAAATTGTGCCCTAGACATTGGAAATGCTTTGTGTGTGAACTGAGAGACTTGTTGTGCTTAATGGCCATGAAAAATGGTTGAAATGGGCTCCCGCCGTGGAGTCAGTTGAAAAAGAAAAAGAAAAGTATGGTTTTGCAGTTTAAATTTGTCTGCTCGACGATTGCTGTGAGGAGAAGAGCACGACAGGAAAAGAGGCTCATTTGCATGGCGTTGAGTGATTGGTGAGAGTGCAATCAGCCCCACCCCCAAGACAGCTGTAGAGCGACTGCACAGCATTCAACAGGGAAAGTGAGTGGAGTGTGCAAACTGGCTTACCAGGAGGAGCGTCGCGGTGACTGAAAGCACTGTAAAAAGTTAAAAAACTGACTTTTCTGTTTAAATTCGGGCTCAACCTGCATCTCGATCGACTGGACTGTGAGTGTGGTGTTCAGAGGGACAATCGGCAGGACTGCCAACCCGCTTCTTTCCAGAGGCCTCCAAGACTGGCTGCAGGCTGTTTTTCATCGCAGCAAACAACTACTGATAACAGTGAGTACCAACAGAAATAATTGCTCAAACTAAGTGATTCACCAAAAGCCAGCTGAATCTGTGTGTAGCAGTGTAATTGCTTTGCAAAGAAGGACTGTGTTAAGTTTTACCAGCAAAAGCAAGAATTCTAAGCAATCGACTGTGGGCATAATTATTGGTTCAGCGTCAGTATAATTTTCAAAGCCATGAGACAGACAGTGAGTTGTATCAGATATGCAGCAAGAAATACAGTCAATCCTGTGCTATGAAATACTGAGGCTTTAAGGGACTGTAAGCTAGAGCAATGTCTTCAGTAAGTGAAAAGTCTGTGATGAATCATATAAATGTGCTAGGATAAAGAAGAGTGCAAGTTTGTGCAGTCTGAGCAATGTTATTATTAGAGAGTGTAAATCGGATGCGCAGTGGCTTGACCCAATTACAGAATGTTGATGCGTAGGAGTGCTTCCGCTGCCATTACAGGGTGGGGTAGTAATGTAAACACAGCAGCAGAGGAGCCATTTTGAAAGAGAAATAAAGTGTTCAGTAATGTGGAACTTGAAATAACAGTGAGCATTGTTTGTTTTTTTCTCTGCAGTCATGGCTTCAGGACCAACTCGTTACCTGGATCATGCCCGGGCTGTGATAACAGTAGAAGTTAACAAGTTAAGGGACATTGAGAGATGTTACTACGGGGGATGACTGCCTTCTCATGTGGCAATTCCTGGATATCCAGGGTGAGTATGTTTGATGTGCTTAAATGCTGGAAGGGACGTCTTCATGGCACCTCACTGTTCTGGGTGCCTACAGAAATATGGTTTGTTTAAAGCACCCAAGATTCGTTTGGCTCCCACATGGACAAAAGTTCAAGAATTTGTAGTTGGCAGCACACAGCACCAGATGGAACCTGTTGGAGAAGGCCCCTCAGAGTGTGGCACAAAGCAAGAGAGTGCAGATTTACAGACAGAACAGTGTGCTAATGTTTCAGAATCTGAGTCGCAGAGAGACATTTTGGGAAGAGCATCAGTAGACCCTTGGAGAGAGGGGCCTAGCCCAAGTCTCATAGGTGAAGATGAGATGAGGAGGCCTTTGAATGGAGGTTTCGATCTCTGCACCCAGCGAAGAGTAGACAGTCTCAGAAGTGAGGACGACTGCTCACTCCTGGGCACAGATTCTCAGTGAGGAAGAAAAAGAGGGGGAACCTATGTGGCCTTGTGGAAAAGGAACTGGTACACAGCCTCAACTCTTGTCTCAGAGGAACGCATGGAAGAGAGTGGAGATTCCACTGCCCTGGCTGTGCAAGAAGAAGCCAGAGATCCATTTTTTTTGTGTCGTTAAGAATGCGTAGCTGGCAGAACCAGGACTGGCCACCCCCAAGTCAGGCCAGAGGTCTCAAGTTGACCAAAGCTAGTAAAGAGGAAAGTCTGGTTCGTAGATAGGCGAATGAAATCTACGGGATGTCCTTTCCTACCTTTCCTCGAAGAGTCTGGGAGGAGATTGAAAAAAGCAGGAGATCCTGGATTTGGGAAGAAGCAATGAAATGTGTGCATCCTGGTGCAAACAAGCATGTCAAGAACAGAATGTTTCAAGAAAAATACAGCCAGTGGAAAAGAGGTCGGACACTGTTTATGGACACTGTTCGAATAGTGGATGGAGAGGGACATGAAACCTTTCACAGTGTGAATTATGAGTGCCCAGACAGGGTGATAATTCAAGCACCTGACCCATTGTGCTACTGGCCACAATGCAAAGACCCTCCTGTGAATGTGCCCATGCCTATCAAATTGAAAGCAGAGCAGTGGTAGCCAGTGCTGCCACTCCAGCCATTGCTGTACCTATGTTGTTCCGCCAGTCTGGACATCCAGGACTCAGGCGCCCCACATTTATTAGTTCTACAGTGTACTGGCTTTCCAGAATCCATCAACTGGCCCACCAGATGACTTCAGATCCAGAGAGGACACCAGTTCAGCTGTATCCTGATTCATTGCCTGGGTATCGGATGACTTCAGACCAGCTGTTTTCCTTTTTGTTCCTGTTCCAAGGTTCCATATCCAGAGATGACATCAACCCAGCAGGTTCCAGATGTGCCCTCCTGTTATTTCCTGGGAGATGTCAGCCCAGCTGTATCAGAAGAATGCTACCAGGGAGAGTCTTCGGCTGAGGACCAGGTGTGGTATCATGTTGTTCTACAAGGGACTGGTAAGTCCAGACTTTTCTATTGTTATGACATTGCAATACACATCCTACACTAGCAGACTCCAGATGTTTGAACTGTCCTCAAAGACTCTCCCCTTTGGGACTTTGGCCTGCTAGAACTGTGCTTCACCGGGCTCCAGCCCAGGAGAGACTCTTTAATGGACTTGCCTTCGGGTACTAAGGTCACTAGATGGGACTTTTAGGACACTACATCCCCCAACTATTGTGTATTGTACATAATGTCACTGTTTTCTACTGTTTTCTAATGCTTATACTGTTTTTTCTACTTTTCCAAAAAATCTTCTTTTTGGGATTCTCCAGTGTTTTGAAGGTAGGGGCTTAGATAGATTGTGTATGCAGATTAGGAGTGTGTGTTGTCTTTCTTTTTCTTGCAGGTGTTCCTGAAAAAGATAGAAGAGAAGACAAGAAGAGGAGGAGGGACTCATCAGAGTTCCTCAGTAGTACTTTAGAGTGTAGAGTTTAAAGTACTGTTGTTGTTGTTTTTACTGCATGTAACTTTTTCTTCCACAGGTATGGTTGTGGGGGAGTGTGGGAGTAATGCATAGTGTATGGTATTAGCTCCTGGTGTGTGGTTGCATGGTGTCCAGGGTTGGGGACGTCCCCTGTTTGTTTTGTTTTGGGAATTTTTAAGTTAGAGGCAGAAAGGTTTTCCCTAGAGGACTAGGGGGATAGACAGGCTGTTCTCCTGAATGGCTGTAAGGGCCACAGTACTGATCTAATAGGGCTATGTTCTGGACACTTCTTCCCGAGCCACTGGGTACCCATAGTCAGCGGGTAGAGTAGAGGCTGATGCATCAGCTGATGGCCTCTGGGCCCTTAGTGTTGCCTGCCTGTACCTAGCACATGCTAGGAGGGGGCCTGATCACCCCTCTCCATAGGTAACACATAGGGTAGGATGGCCTAGGTCAGGTAACTAATGACTGCAGACAGTCATTTTCCTGGCCCAGGGTGAGTGTAACCCCCCTGTTATCCAGGGTTACTAGAATCCCAGTAAGACCTAGTGGTAGGCAGGAAAGGCAGCTTGTGAAACTCCAGTTAAATGGATTTCACACTGTCTCACTCTGTCCTCAGTCTCAGCTGAGACTGAGGGATGACATCATTTTAAAACTGTCACAGCTGCATAAGCCGCACTGGAATATTGCAGTTGGAGGTTAGAGTAGAACGTTGGGGAATTGGAAGTCAGTCTGTAGGAGTTCAGTAGAGTGTGTGCAGTCTGAAAGAGGTGCTCTGCTATAAGCAAGCCCTCAGAGCTCTAAGCTCTGTCAAAGAGCTACTTTTGTTTTATAGGTGTGTTTCCACCTGAAGAGGAACACAAGAAGAGCATATTGAAGTGGTGGAGACCGCTCTCAATGGCTCAGGGCCCCATCCCTGGGGGGATGGGGGGAAGGAATCAGCCTGCTTCCAGGGGCAACTCCTTGGTCCAGCTAGAGAAAAGAAGCTGCCTGTTTAAGTTTGTGCTGAGGCACCAGAAGTTCTGGAAGAGAGTTCATTGAGGAGGAAATGCCTGTGAGGCACCTGCAACCAAGGGGTGAGTTTGATCTGCTAAAGGGCCATGTGGTTTCCCCTGAATCAAGATGAAACCAAAGGGACTGTTACTGAGGGGTCAGGAAAAGACAGCCAAGTACAGTTTGGAAGATGTGGGGATTGGACTGCTTAACTCTGTGGGGGATCTAGAGTAATGGACAAAGCCACTTTTTAAGTATGTTCAAGTCCAGCACAAATGGGATGTAAAGACAGTAGATGGAATGTGAAATACATTAAAAAAAATCTAAAGAGCAAAGTATGTTAAAGGATGAGGTGTTACAGTCCAGAGAAATGGCCGGGTATGAATTACGGGTGTAAGAGGTGGGAGACCCCCATCAGTAGTAACCAAATTCACCTCTACGGATTTGCTCTGGGACACCTATTGCTTTCTCTCAGGTACTTGGCCAGTGCCTGAGAAAAGTACCCAGACATGGGATTGATGAGGAAGATTCCCTTATGCAGCAGAAGTGCTCATAGGTGGTTTAGGGAGCCACCAGTAAATGTTTCCATGCTATATGGAAAGTGTCCAAGTGGCTGGCAAGGGAGCCAAGCCAGGGAAAACCCAGAGCAGTGTACAAGTTTGGGCTGTATGCCCAGTGTGTTTCAGAGCCTGAAGGCTAAAGTGATGAGGATGTGTTCTGGTCTCCTTAAATCTGCATTACCAGGAGTGTAGCCCCGTGGGGGTCCATCTATACTTTGTTTATTCTGTTGGATGTGAATAAAAGCCACACTTTAGAATCTCACTTCTGGTATTGGATATTGGACATTACAGTTATTGCTTCCTTTGTCCGGAGTTACTTGGGTGCCCCTGTTGCAGAGTGGCCAAACCTAGCCAATGCTCCGAGTGACATATTCCTCCCCAAACCCAGCCCACCAGGTAGAGCTGTCAAGATAGAAACAGCATACCTGGGTGGGGGTTACACACACTCACTCACTGAACACAGAATTTAAAGA
Organism: Neoceratodus forsteri; assembly: GCA_016271365.2. Lineage (NCBI taxonomy): Eukaryota > Metazoa > Chordata > Ceratodontiformes > Ceratodontidae > Neoceratodus > Neoceratodus forsteri. The sequence goes on from JADMNL010000027.1 coordinate 50,149,880, forward strand.
GTTAGTAGAGGCAAAGCAAGCAGACAAGAAAATAATACAAATTTTAAGTAGTAGTCAGTGGTAACTTTTTATTTCTGAAGTATTTTTATGTTGATTGCGCTCATGGGCAAGACACATATTGAGGCTGCTTTCTCCAGAAGCAGGTTTTGGAGGCATGGCATTGTTGTGGCCAATGCCCCCGCAGCCTTTAAAGGCTTGGACTGCTTCCCCCAATGCCGTAGCATGCTGCTGCTGACACTAGTTCAGCCAGTGTGCCACCAACTTGTAAAATTTAAGCCGCTGCAATCAGGGGCCACCTCGTCATTGCAGCGTCAGCCATTTGCTGCAATGAGGGAGTGACCTGTCATTGCAGGGCGGAACCTTGAAACACTGATATTGTTTGTGAACATGGTGGCAGCTTACCACCGTGTTCACAAACAATATTAACCCCCCCCGCCGAAGGGGTGCCCAGTCCTCCTCGGAAGCATTTGCCCCCCCCACTATGTTTGTTTGCCGATGGTGAACCCAATCCCTGTCGGCATCAGTGCCACAAAGTTTATGTTGCTGATGAGGGAACCCACTCCGTTGGCATTATGTAACCCCCCCTGCTTTTGTTGTCTGCTGAGGGGGTGCCCAATTCCCGTCAGCGTAATGTCACCCCCTTTGTTGTGTGCCAACGGGGGTGCCCAAGCCCCATCAGCATAATGTAACACCACCCCCTTTTGTTGTGTGCTGACGGGGGTGCTCAATCCCCTGGCAGCTACAGCTGTCCCCCAAAAAAGACTCCATTGGCATGCTGGGAGCGCACCTCAGCATGACACATGCCACTGTAAAATCAAAAACAGTCCCGTGATGTCTTTTTTTTAACCTGTAAAAAAGGAAACTGTCCCTCGGCAGTCTCCCTGCCCCTCTCCCACAACCTGTGCCCACCCACTGCGCACCCTGCCTCCCCACACCCCCCACCCCATACTTACCTCCAGAGTCCGGCACGATGATCTTCGGTGGACTGGGAACACATCTGCACTCTTCAAAGCTGACCGTGAACTGAGGAAATGCTGGTAAGCTGTATAATGGAATAAATAGGGTGTTTTAAACTTTGATGCATATCTCAGGCATTTTTTGGAATTTTGGCACCAAATTTTCAACTTGGGGGTTTTGGGACCCCTCCTCGTGAATTCTGGGACTGTCATGGCATTATTCGGCCCCGAAAGGTGATTTCGTGGTCACTGGAAGAATCCCCTTTTGGGACCAATTAACGAAACGACAGTACCAGTGTTCATGAGATGGGCTCTCAAAAAGCCTATACTGCAAATTTGGTGGGAAAAATAAAAAAAAAGACTGCTTTACAAGCGTGCATTGCACAGTTACTATGCATGCTCGTAACTTTGTGAATTTGCAATATTTTCACACCAGATTTTCAACATTGGCATTTTTTCAGACCTCCTTGTGAACAGTACAGCTGTCATTTTCCACTTCCTAGCCAAAATGTGTTTTCACACCTCCGGCACAGAATAGCACAGTCCTGTGGGAAATCAGTGTTCTGGACAGATTAAGAACATGACAGTGGCACTGTTCATGAGCAGAGGTCCTAAAATGCCTATGTTGAAAATTTGGTGATGATACTCCATAAAATGACTGTGTTACGAGCATGCATTGCGCAGTTTGCATGCACGCTTGTAACTGTATGAATTAATATTTTCACTCCAAATTTTCAACATTTCCATTCTTCTGCACCTCCTTATAAACAGTAAAGCTGTTATTTTTCACATCCTGGCCCTAATGTCTTTTTGCAGTTCCAGTGCAGAATAGCGTGGAAGCTGTGGTAAATCCATATTCGGGACACATTATGAAAATGACAGTGACACTGTTCATTAGCATAGGTCCTAAAATGCCTATGTTGAAAATTTGGTGACAAAAGTCCATAAAATGAGTGTGTTACGAATGTGCATTGTGCAGTTTCCACGCACGCTTGTACCTTCGCAACTTTGCAATATTTTCACTCCAGATTTTCAACATTGCCATTCTTCTGCACCTCCTTATGAACAGTGCAGCTGTCATTTTCCATATCCTGGCCAAAATGTGTTTTTGCTCTTCCGGCGCACAATAGCGCGGACGCTGTGGGAAATCAGTGTTCGGGACATGTTAAGAAAATCACACTAACACTGTTCATAAGCAGAGATCCTAAAATGCCTATGTTGAAAATTTTGTGATGAAACTTCATAAAATTACTGTGTTACGAGTGTGTGTTGTGCAGGTTCCACGCACCCTTGTAAGTTTGCAAATTAGTAATATTTTCATGCCAGATTTTCAACACTGGCATTTGTTCACACCTCCTTATGAACAGTACAGCTGTCATTTTTCATATCCTGGACGAAATGTGTTTCCACACTTCTGGCGCAGAATACCGCAGTCGCTGTCAGAAATCAGTGTTTGGGACAGATTAGGATCGAGCGACTGGGGGGGGAGGGAGGGAGTGAAGATATCTGAAGATATCTCCAAGTCATTTTAATGTATGTGCAGTGTACTCCCTGCTTGTTGTTATGCTCTAAGCACATCTGATCTTTAGGCCCTTTCAGCTAAAGCTGGACTGGTACTATTCAGCTTCTCTGATGTTTCTTCTGTTATTTTTTAAATGAGTATTTTAAACCAATGGAAATTTTTTCTAGGTATTTTTTTCTGCATGATCTGGGTGTTAAAAGTATGGGATTTTCTAAATACCTGTCATTAAGCTTCCGAGGAAGGACTGGGTTGGTCTGAAAGCTAAAGCACTTTGTTCTTTTTGTTACATTTATGTTGGTCCAATAAAAGGTATCACATCATTTGCTTCTGGATCTGTAGCCTAAGGGAATCCTTCCCATGGCACCTCTAGCATTGGAACCCTTCTCCAGGATTCCTGCTTTCGGCATCCCTACCGGGTGGTATTCCCGAGGCATAGAGAGGTGAACGGCCACAACAAAGTTTATTCAACAAGTTGCATAAGTTCAAATCCACACTAAGTTGCGTAAGCACATTGAATTGAAAGGCTGTAAGCCTGTAGCTCAGTGGATGAAGCAACAGCAAAGCCCCATGCCTAATCAATTTAAACCCTTCCTTCTTGCTTCATTCAGAAGCTTTTTTCTTTGCCCCACCATCCTCCCCTCCTCTTCCAGTGACTAAACTCTCTCCTCAGGGTTTGTTCCTTAGATACCTTTAGGTGCATACTAAGGTGCATACTATGAAGTAAGGAGCGAAGAAGGCGGTGAGCCCATGTTTGCTCCTGGCACATTACCTATAATATGATAATTCATTACCATTTATCATGTGTCTGTCTATTTTTTTTAAATTGTTTTTTTTCTTTACTAATTATAACTTCCAGTGGGAATCTGTTCCAAGGGTTCACCACTCACTGTGTGAAAAAAGCCCTTCTTATTTCGGAATAAAATGTTTTAGTTCTTAGTTGAAGAGGGTGCCTTCGGGTACACATGTTATCATTTTTAAATGTCAGGTCTAATTTGTTTAAAAGGTGGCTGTCTTACATTTTATCATAACGTAATAGTAGATCTCCCCTGATCCTATGTGTTTGGAGTGTCATTAGGTTAAGTTTTTGGAGCCTTTCCTGATATGATAGTCCTTTACAACTGCAAATCATTTTAGTTGTTTGTCATTGTATTTTCTCTTTTCTGAGTGGCCCTTTTTGATAGGTCCCCATACTGAGTTTCCATAATCCAACAGTGGTCTCACATATGATCTATACAGTGGCATAAGCACCCTTTTGTCTCTGCTTATAAAGTTTCTTTTTATCGTCCATATCACTTTCTTAGTTTTTGCCACATGAGAGTTACTATGTGTGTCATATGTGAGTTTATTAGATATTGTGATTCCTAGGTCTTTTTCCTCATCTGTTTTTTTGAGAGGTAGACCATTCATATAATATGTTGCTTCTTTGTTGTGACATCCTAGGTGCATTACACAACATTCTTCACTGTTAAAACTCATCCCCACTGAGTCTGCCCATTGAATCAGATTATTTCAGTCACTTTGTAGTCTATGCTGGTCTGTTGCAGTCTCTACCATGCTTGCTATTTTGGTATCATCTGCATATTTACTTAACCAGCATGTGCTGTTCTGATTCAACTTAGATATGAATATTTGGAAAAGTATAGGACTCAGGACCGAGCCCTGTGGAACCCCACTGGTTACCGATATCTGGTTTGAATGATACCCGTTTATGGTCACCTTCTGAGTTCTACCTGTCAACTATCTTCTAATCCATCTCATAATCCTGTGATCTAGTTTACAGTCAATTAGACTATTTATGATTTCTCTATGAGGGACTTTATCAAAGGCCTTGGAAAAGTCCAGGTACAGTATATACAATTCACTGGTGTTCCTCTACCTAAAGCAGCTGATATTTTTTCTTAAAAGCATAGCAAATTTGTTATGCACGATCTCTCAGAAATGAAACCATGCTGATTAGAGTCCTCAATACCTTGTTTCTTTATGTGTGTATTAATTATATCCTTTATAATTGAGTCCATTATTTTTCCTGGCACTGATGTTAAGCTAATAGGTCTATAGTTAGTATGATTAATTTTACTTCTCTTTTTATGCACAGGCACCACAACTGCAGATAGCCAATCAGGTGGTATCTCTCCATCAGTTATAGCTTTTATATATAGTAGTCTTACAGGGGTTGTGATTTGTGGTGACAGTAATTTTAAGATCTTTGGTGAGATATTATCTGGCCCTGCAGAGTGTGTGTGTCTTAATGTTTTTATTTTCTGTTATTTTTCAATATTAATATCTATGTCCACTTCTTCTTCCTTTCATATTTCCCCATGGTGTTCTGTTTTTGCAGAAAATACACATCCAAAATAATTGTTGAAGATATTAACTATATCTACTAGGGCCTCAAATAGTTCATTGTTTGATATTATTGCCCTAAGTCCTGAATCAGTACTACGAAGTGAATTGACATAAATATAAAAACTCTGTTGATTATCTTTATTAGCTACACTCGCTATTCTATATTGCATTTTTGTTTACTTTTTCTAACATTATGTTTGCATTCCTTTAGGATAATTTTGTATTGCAGCCATTTATCTTCTGATTTATGTTTTATGTATTCCTTATAGGTCCTTTGTTTCTTTTTTAGTGATTTTTTTCTACCCTTTGTCAACCATTTTGGCTTGATACCTCTGTTTTGTATTTGTTTTACCTTTTTATATGTTTATTGCTTATTGCAAATATTTCCTGCTTTATTATTTCCTACACTTCTGTGGTTGTCTTGTTTGTGAGTTTGTTTTCCCAGTCAGTCAAATTCACGTCTCTTTGGATTAATTCCTTATTTGCTGAGCTAAAGTTATATACCTCTCTACATCCCATTGTTATAGAAATACATTCCTGGGTAACAAAAGTAACACTGTTGTGATCACTGTTTCCTAATGGTTCTTTAATTTGACAGTTGTTGACAACTATGTCACATGTGGTTAGCACTATATCCAGTATGTTCTCATCCCTAGTAGGCATATTAATGTGGTGTTTTAGACCTAGTTCCTCAATTGTACTTTGAAACAGTTTACTTTGGTAACTCTGGGCTTCTAGTTTATCTAAATTTATATCCCTATAGTTCAAGTCCCCCTCAAGTATCACCTACCCCAGCTCACAAGCCTTTTCAAGTTCCTCATTTATCTGTTCTGATATCTCCTGATTTATCCCCGGAGGTCTGTAGCAAACTCCAATAATGATGGACCTGTTACTACTTGACTCTATTTTTATCCATATGGTTTCAGTTTTATTTCACTCTTTTTATGGCTGTGGCAGAGCCTACATTCGTTTCACTTTCTTTGGCTCAAAACAGCTGATTGTGGCACCTTCTGTTGGACTTTTGGAAGTATTCTTCTGAAAGTCCAACACAGCTTGTAACACTCCGCCACGGTTGGCCACTATAGAGTAACAGCTGCATTATTTCAGCTGTTACTTCCACATTTTGGGACAAGAACTCCGCATGCGTGCCTTGTGTGCATGCACAGTTCCGCTAGCACCACCATTTTACAAATGGCATATTGCCATTCACCACAACTACACATGCACGAATGTCGCACATGCATAGTTACGTCACTGACACCATCTTGCAGATGGCACTCAGTGGCACTGGTGGAGCTAGCTCTCTGGAGCTTTTGAAACTTGCCACAGCCACATCGGCTCTAGCCAGATTTTGTTTTATTTTGCTACTAATGTTGCTTAAAGTAATATTATTTGATATGTATACTGCTACCTCATACCCTTTTTTATCATTCCTATCTAGATGGTATAACTGGTAACCTTGTATTTCTTTTCCCCACATATCTTTTTCACTCCACCAAGTCTCTGTTATAAATGCAATGTGAATGTTATTATTATGATCACATAATATTATTTCTAGTTCCTCTAATTTTTGTTGTAGACTTCTTGCATTGGCTAAGTAACATTTTATGTTGTAGTTGATTTTTTCATTGTTAATGTGTCCTTGCCATTTACATTAGTTTTTAGATGTTTTTGGGCCACTCTGTGTCCCTCACCCCCGTCATCAGTAGTTTAAATTTGTAGTAGGTAAACTATTGTTGATCAATGTAGCCAGACTTTTAGTTCCTGTTATAGTAAGATGCAGACCATCATTAGCATATACTTTTTTTGTTTAAAAAGGTCTTCCATGTATTGATATAGGATATACTGTCTCCCCTGCATCTGTTTTTAAGTCTAGCATTTATACGCTGAATAGTATTGTTTTTTTCTTTATGACATTTAAGTAATGGTAGAATACCAGAGACAGTAGATGCCTGGCCATGGCTCCTTATTACAGGCATTAATCCCATTATGTCCTCCACTATGTCCTTTTCATGATCTTTCTCTACATTGTTTACCCCCAAATGAACCACTGCTGTTTGTTTATTGGGTTGCTTTTGAATAACTTTGGGTAGAATTTTTTGCACATCATTTATGTTTGACCCTGGAGGACAGTTTACTTCTCTGTTAGCTTTGAGTCCCACATATTATACTATCTGTATCATGTAGTATGGAATCCCCTATCACTAGTACTCCATTTTGTGGTGATTCATCAGATTCAGCAAGGGCTGCAAACCTATTTACTCATTGGGTCCAGGTGGCCATTTGGGGTCAGGTTCAGCAAAGGATGATTCCAACACCATTTGGTGGCTACTGGACCCAATAGGTTAAACACAGGTATCTTTGTGTTTCCAAGTGCTTGTCTTCCTTTTTTTAGGCATCCTATTAAAAAGTGCCAAATCAGTTTCCTCTGGGTCAGATAAATCAGTGGTATTAGCCTAAGGGAATCCTTCCCACAGCACCTCTAGGGGTGGAACCCTTCTGCAGGGTTTCTGCCTTTGGTATTTTTACTGGGTGGTATTCCTGAGGCACAGAGAGGTGAACATCCACAACAAAGTTTATTCAACAAGTTGCATAAGCACACCACATGAAGTTGTGTAAGCACATTGAATTCATTTTAGTCCTCTTCAGCTGAGACATTTTCCTCCAATACTGGCTGTAATAGTCCATGGAACTCTTTAGCCAATTTCTCAACTTTTGTTCTTGCCTACACTAGATCCAAAAGTTTATATGCCCCGTCTCCCTAGGTAATTTGCAGATAGGCCAGTGCAAGCAGTGACTGGACTATGCCCAAGCTCCTTAATTGCTGTCAGCGTAGGTCAAACAATTTTCTGCAGCTCCTAGTTGCATATAACCAATTGACAAACCATTTCACCTCTGCTTCTCCTATTATTGAGGGGAAGTTCATGCTAGTCCAGTTCAAAATGATGTTTCTGGCTTTGGGCTCCTTCATGACCATGAGGACAGTACAGGAAGTGATGGAGGCTTGGGCAGAATGAAAGTTTATTCTGTATGCCCTTTTGATGTCAGAGGGTTCAATAGTTCCACTAGGAAGGGAATTCATCAACCAGGTCCAAACAAAAGATCCCAGATCCTCCCTGTCCATATCTTCATCTTCTGGAAGGCCCACTACCCTTACATTCACTGCTCTGTTGCAATTCTCTAAAGTTTCAAGTCGAGCTCTCAAGTGATTATTTTCAGAAGTCAGCTTGGCAATGGCAGCTTAGGTGGCTATTGTATAATTATTGGCTTCTTTAGAAGTGGTAACGGTAGAGTCTATTTGTTCATCTTGTTCCCCATTCTTTATAAAATCTGTTCAGTTTTCTTATCCATTTTCCTGATGGCTTGCATGACTGATTCCTAGAGTGGGGTTTCACCCACTCCACACTGGCCAGCAGCTCCACTCATCCCAGGCTGGTTTACCAAGACCTGTTCTGCTTAGGCTGTTGTTTTTGTCCCACTCCTGCTATGGTCCCTTTTGGGTGCAACATATCAAAAATGGTATCAAAATGCTCAGGATCAAAAGACCTATTGAACTCCATTGAGTAAAATATTAATTTGAAAATTTAAACTGCGATTTATCTGCATTTCTGAACAGTTAAGTAGGAGCTGTTTTATCAGAAATCCTGTCTTGTGCTCTGCTCTCTAGTGCCACTATCTCTTAGATATTCTTTATGCAACTTTTATAACTAATTTGATAATCAATGACTCATGTCATTAAAGATGGCTGACACTTGAAATTAAAAACTAAATCTCCTAGATTGACGTTACCTTTCAAAAACACATACTAGATTCAAAATATGGATGTGTTAAGATAGTGCTACCACATGTTTCAGATGGTAAACAGTATAACACAATACCAAGATGTTTAACTTTTTAGTGGTGGGTGTGTCAGGGGAGTAGGAACTTAAAGAGCTATTATATTGCCTAAAACTAACATTAGTTTTTAGAAGCAGTCAACTTTTACCATTTATATCTGAGGTACATTTTCTTTTCCATCTGGTTAATTAGAACATTGTTTACCTGATGTTAGTAGGTATGATAAGTGGAAATGTACTCTGACTGGCAGCTGACATATCTAGTTATTTTCCTTCCACTTGTTACCTCACTGATGACTTTGACATCACAGCTGCTGAGGAAGAGCCATTTAGTAGCTGCCAGGTCAGTCACCTTGATGTCACAGTCAGTAAGGTCACAGTGCTGATGATGTAGCGAGGGAATAGTTTAACTAAATATATCTGCTACCAGGAAGAGTGCTATTCCACACATCCAGCATAATATTATCATATAGAAAAGCTTTTAATGGGCAAAAGGAAAAAGAATACTTCACAAATAAAAAGTTACAACTGACTCCTTCTTAATATTTGTAAAATTTTTCAGTCTGCTATTTTTTGGTTCCATTAAATCCTGTATCTCAGTTCAGGAACAAGGAAAGAGAAAAATGTGTGTATTAATGTCTTTACCAGAAATATATTATTGCTGAAAAAGCTATATGGTGACTACTGCTGCTTTAAGGCTTGTGGTACCCTATTGTACAAGATGGCTACTGCCTTATCATAATCTTGTCAGTGTGTTTTACCTAAACCTGGTTAGCTTTTGCCTGGGAGACAAATTTAAGTGTTTAGAGCTGTCTTATGGTGGCGGATTAATGATGCTGCTCCTATGACCTTCAAAAGCCATTAAAAGGGAGAAATTGTCAGACCCAGGCCAGGCGTGGAACTAGAAATGGGGACTGCTGAGTGACTTTTCAAAATCTACTGCACGCTTTTCACTGCTGGAGCCGTGGGCTTGACTCTCTGGCTTGGAAACAGTCTTTGGCATAAATCCAGCATACACAGTTTAGCATGTTGTTGATAAACAGGTAGTCCTTTTTCAAATGTAGTCTGCCTTCCCCAGAACATGCATGGATTCTTGACATTTGTTTAGGTCCTGTATTATTCATAAGAATGTTTTTTTTAATAATCAGTTCAAAACTTAAAGGCATTTTATGATTTCCTGCAAAACAGTTCACAACCAGCAGCAAGAGTACACAGTTACAAAAACTTCCTCAACATATTTGTATTTATTTGTTATACTAGGTGAAAAAAAGCTCTGTTGAGCAGCGCTCATTTACAAGGAGGTCCTGATTAGGACAGTCAGCAATACAGAGCATCAAAGACAATTGCAAGTTACAGAATATAGAGAAAACATTAATCATAATAGAGAGGCTGCAAATGGGTTGCAGCAGCTGGCAATTTGTCTGGGATCCTCCTCTCTGGACCTGGGAGGTTGGAGTAGAGTATAGGGTACCTCCTTCTATGGTGGGGAAGGTGCTGGTGACACCCAGGGAGGAGGTACCACCAGGGCCACCCATAGGGTGGTGGCATTTGGGGATGGGAGGAGAAAGAGGGTTTAAAGAGAGCTAGTGGCCAGCAGTTCCCCCTCTTTCTTCTCCTGTCCTTTACATTATCAGGATCATCTAGACCGTGGTTGTTTGCCTGTAGGTAAGGGTGTTCCCTTTAAGATAGCTAGGCCAATGATCATGAGTGACAGAGACATGACAGAGAAAAGTTTTGGAATGCTGCCTGCAAACTGGATCCTGGGGGAGAGAAGAAAGGGCTGTTCAGTGAATTTTGGTTAAAGTTATTTTCTCGGGCACAGTGAGCTGAGTGCAGAATGGTTCACCAGAGGGCTAATTGCAGTGCCAATCCCCCTTCAAAAAAAAAAGAAGTAAATGCAAAATGAAAGTCAAAATACTGTCACCAGGACAGGGGAGTTGGCATGACAGCCCAGGGGTTCAGGTAAAATCCACTCTAGCTACTGTGGCTCCACGGTATATCCTTGTAAGTCCCTTGTGTTCAGGTAGTCCCAGTATGGGCATAGAAGGCTTACCTTTGGATGATTGATGACTCCAGAGTTAGTAGTCTGACTCAGGTGCAATAGCTGAGCAGGGAGGGGGTTAGAGTGACCAGTATGCAAGGTCCAGGAGTGGGCAGGTGGAGGCCTGCAGGCATCTCTGTACTCCTCCTCTGTTTGGAGTTCATGTGCTGAGGTTCTCGCAGTCTGCAATATCTCAGCCACTATATTGGGTACAGTGGCTGTGCCCAAGATGTGGTCATGACAGGGGGCATGGTGTTGTTCAGGAACCAGGCTATAAGGCACAGAAGGGGTCAGCATTAATATGGGCCTGCAACTCTTCAACAGACAGAGCTGGGATCTGACCTGCAGGTCCGAGGTAGAGTAGTGGGACTTTTGAGACATTGTGGAGAGGACAAGATGGTGACTGGCCACTGATGGCAGCCAAGTTGGGTGAGGCACAGCCACCGTGAGGACTTGGTGGTGCATGCTAAACCCTCCCCACTTTTATCTCTCTCTCTCTCTCTGTATCTACTCCTTGCCATAGAGAGGAAAAAGAGCACAAAAGGAAAAGAAAAGAAAAGAAAAAAGAAAGGAAAAAAACAATAAAATAACTACTACATATGGATGCTGTGGCCAAACATAGAACAGCCAAGGGCAGTGAGTAGTGGTTGAAGGCCCTTCATGGAAGTAGGGGGCATCCCCAGGGGGAACATGGAGCTTGGTGGCCAGTCAACCAGCAGCAGGGAAGACATGCAGCATATATATATATATATATATATATATATATATATATATACTTTGCAAAATATGATATTAATGCATCAGTTAGGGTTGAAGATAAAGTGGCACAAGTAGGGAAATATGATGTTAGGGTGTCCAATCCTAGTACTCTAACACCCCACCGCCACCCCACACATACCAGCAGGTGTCAGGGGTGTGCCTTGGGGGTCATCAGTCATAACGCTAACTCCTTTTTCCTATACTGTACCCATCTCAGCTTATTTACTTATGGAATGAGGTGAGCGTTATGGTTAACAATACCAAGACACCCCCCCCAATGCCTGTTGGTATGTGCAGGGTGGGGGTGGGGTGTTAGGGTTGGAAACCCTAACGTCATATTTCCCTACTTTTGCCATTTTATCCTCAACCCTAACTGATGCATTAATATAGTTTTTTGCAAAGAATTTCCTTACTTTTTGAGATAGTGTAATCATAGCTTTATTTACCTCCTATCCTGTTGTGTGCAGCTTCAAAAAACACCTCACATTGCAATGTTATCCTATAGAAAACACAACAAAATGTTAAACCTATGTAACTAGACACCAAAGTAATATACTTTCACTAAATGAGAAAAAGGCACATCGGTTGCACAAGGCCTTTGTAACCTGAAAATTTCAGAGCATAATTGACAACCGTTTCTTCACAGCGTAGTGACAAAGAAACGACTGTCTAAACCTCACATTACAATGTTATTCTATGGGAAACAAACCAAACCTGAAAGCTGCAGAACATCAGAGCAAAGTAATAGATGTTCACCAAACCTGCAAAAGGCATATCTGTGGGGCAAGCCCTTTCTACCCTGAAAATTTCAAACCAAAATTAACAACCATTTCTGAACTGTGGAGTGACAAAGAAACAGCTGTTTTAAAATTATTTTTTGCAAATTGCAAAAACAAATCCTTTTTTGTGGTTCCTTTTTTCACAATTTGTGGAAAAAGAAAATCCTTTTCACAAATTGTAGAAAAGGATCTTGTTTTGAGGCTTTTTTCCCCACGGTTTGCAAAAAAGGATTTCTGCATGTTAACAAAAATGCATTTCTAAGTGATTTATCAAAAGACTAACACCAGAATCAGATTCTATGGGGCTTGATTAGGTAAACACAACTATTGGTGTTTCTTAAAGCAGTCTATTTTTTTAGTTTTTAAATTTGTTGTCACAGCTAACTGAAAAGAAGAGGGCTGCAGCATGGCAAAGGATTCCACATTTGCGGGAAAGGATTCCATGTTTGCGGCAAAGGATTCCACATTTGTGACAAAGAAACCTTTGTCGAGTGGGATATCTATTGGTCCCATAAGAATTAATGGGAAACTTTAAAATGTAATAACTTTTGAACTGGAAGGGAAGGTATGCCTTTTTGCATATGATAGGGTGGACATGCAGGAAGGGTTGGAAAGAATGCATTGAGATCTTGGAAAACTCAAAGGGCGGGAAAGAGTATAGCAGATGGGGTTCAGGCCAAAAACATGCAAGATCATGCAGCTAGGGCATAGGAACCCAGGAGCTGAATTTAGGATGGGGGAAGGTACTGTCAGTCACTAAGCGAGAAAGGAACTTTGGGGTCATCATATCTGATGACCTCAATGTGGCAGGGTAATGTGAGAAAGCTCCAGGTAAGGGCAATGGGATGCTAGCATGCATAGGGAGAGGTATAAGAGCTGCCCTCCATTTCCCCAAATTCCAACAGAAGCACCTTGGCCACAGAGGGTAGTTGGTCTGGGAGGTTGGCAGGTGGTTAGGAGGGGCAAATCAGGTGCTCCATCACTCGGTGCTCTCCAACATATGGCCTCCACAAACCATATAAAAACTACAAACAGCTATCTGCCTCTATCTCTGAAATCAATCAAAGGGACAGAGGACACTGCAGAGCAGGACACTGCAGCACAGGAGCTAGCACAACAAAACTCGTCCAAAACAGGAACCAAAGCAAAAAGGAAATCCAAAAAACTTCTGATGATAGGAGACTCCATGATTCGGGGAGATGATACGTTTCTCCAGCCAGGGGTAATGGTCAGATGTCTCCCAGGTACATCAGCATGGAGAGACACTGACCATATTGTTAAAATTGTTCTGAAAGCAGGAGAAAACATTGATGTCCTGGTACACATAGGGACTAATGATCTTGCCAGCCAGTCAGTTGTGGAGACCAAGGAACACCTGACCAGGCTGGGTGACAAACTATCATCCATTTCATCCGGCATCTCCTTCTCTGAGATCCTGCCAGTCTGGGAGAGGGGGGCAGATGGATGAAAGGTCAGAGAAGGGGAGATAGGGGAGCTCAACATGTGGCTCAAGGGCTGGTGCCAGGAAAAGGACACAATTTGAAGGGAACTGGCAACAGTTTTGGGAGTGAAAGTTCTTTAAATTTGATGGACTGCATCTGACTAAGGAGGGAGTCAGTGCATTGGGGCAGAAGTTTGATGTCTTTGCAGAATATTTAAAATAGCAAGTGGGGAGAGGGGTGCAGCACCCCATATGTTGAATGGGAAGAACAGCCCTTCCCTTCAGCTAGTTGTCAAACAGAAGTTCAGCATGTTTGTAGTTCATTTGCATCACCAGGTAAGGAAAAAGGTCTGGCTCCCCATACAACGCACAGGGGAAATGCCAGACATCGCCCAACATCTAACACACCAAAATCTAGCCAATGGAAATTCGTGTACACAGATGCTCACAGTCTGGGAAACAAGATCCCAGACCTGTAGGCAATAATGACAGAGGCTAAACTGGACATAGTAGCCATTAGCGAGACATGGTTTACCAGTAACCACACTTGGGAGACTTCAGTACCTGGCTATGTACTGTTCAGAAGAGACTGAGGTGCAAAAAGGGAGGGGTGGAGTGGCTCTTTATGTCAATAAAAATATCAAAGCTACAGAAATTCTGAATACACATAAGGAGCCAGAAGAACTGTGGGTCACCCTGAAAACAGGAAATGGGACAGCCATACGAACTGGGGTTGTGTACAGACCTCCAGACCCGGGGAGGACAAAGACACATTACTGTTAGAAGACATACAAAACATGACAGCTAAAGGGGAAGTTCTGATAATGGGAGACTTCAACATGCCAGATACATATTGGTCAATACCAGCAGGAAGATCTGCCAGAACTAGACACATGGTGGATTTCCTGCAGGGGGAAGGACTCAAACAACTGGTACAACAACCCACAAGAGACAGGGCTATCCTAGATCTATACTGACTAACAGGGAAAGGATCACAGATCTCCAGGTAGAAGGTCACCTGGGGGCCAGTGACCATCACATGGTATGGTTCAATTTGGCCACTAGACCCAAATCATTCCATTCCAAGGCATAAATATGGGACTTAAGAGGAGCTGACTTTGATAAGATGGTCAACAGAGTTAAGCTAGCCCTGGCAAAAAGAAATGCAGGTGAGGGGTTACAGGCAAAGTGGGCAAGCATTAAAGATGCAATACTTGAAGCAACATCCCATTGTGTTAGAGAGAAAAGGAAGTGCAAAAGAAGAAGGAAAACACTTTGGTTCTCTAAAACAGTAGCAAAACAAGTCAGAGCCAAAAGGCTGGCCTTCAGGAAACATAAGGAACGCAGCAGGATGAAGATAGGGAGGCATACCAAACTTCCCTAAGGGAAGCAGGGAAGGCAGTAAGGCAGGCAAAGGCCCAAACTGAGAAAACACTAGCACAAACAGTAAAAGAAGGTGACAAGACTTTTTATAGATACATTAGTGAAAGGAGAAAGTCCAGAGGGGGTATTGCTAAGATAAAAGGGGATACAGGGCATGTGAGGAAGAGGACCATGTAAAAGCATATATCCTAAATAGATACTTCTGCTCAGTATTTACTGAAGAGAAGGTAGAGCAGGGCCCACATCTCAGCACCATGGACACGGGGGGGGGGAGGGAGGTGTGCACTAATCCCTTCACAAAAGAAAGGGTCCTACAAGAGCTCAATAAGTTCAGGGTGTACAAGGCAATGGGACCTGAAGGCATACATCCCAGGGTACTAAAACAGCTAAGGGTGGAACTAGCAGAGCCATTATCAGAACTGTTTAGTGAGTCTCTGAGCACAGGAGAGGTCCCAGAAGACTGGAGAAGAGCTCATGTGATCCCGCTCCACAAGAGTGGTAGCAGGGATGAGGCTGAGAACTACAGACCAGTCAGTCTTACATCAGTAGCGGGCAAGATTATGGAGGCACTCCTTAAGGAAAGGATAGTGCAACACCTGAAATCCTAGGAGCACAGGATAGAAGACAGCATGGGTTTACAAAAAAAGGTTCTGTCAAACTAATCTCGCAGTTGATGTCATGTACCTTGACTTCAGCAAAGCTTTCGATACTGTTCCACATAGAAAATTGATTAATAAGCTGGGTAGGCTCGGGGTGGGTCAGAAGTTGGTCAAATGAGTGGCAAACTGGTTGACGGGCAGAAAACAGAGAGTGGTTGTAAATGGTATACAGTCAGAAGAGATGCAAATCACAAATGGGGTACCTCAGGGATCAGTCCTGGGGACAGTCCTTTTCAATATCTTCATCAGTGACATTGCAGAAAAACTGTTATCGGTTCTCACTGGAGACAGGGAGACTGGCAATACTTGCAGAGTAATCAGAAAAGCATACGGCATGTTACAGTGGTGTAAAATACAGAAAAGATAGTTGTCCTCATGAGGTTCTCCTCCAAGATGGCCACCCTCAAGAGGTCCTCCTCCAAGTTGGCCGCACCCATACTGCCTATACCCCCCCAAGATTGCCGATGGCAGCAAGTTGAAGGTAAATTAAAACTATTCTTCACCCCTGCAATTGCTGTTTTGAATACAAGAGACAGAGAAGAGATTGCTGGTATGATTGATAAGGCTGTACAGAGGGTGAGTATCATTGATAAGCAGTGAGACAAATTGCAAGAGGAGGTTGAGGAAATGCTAAGGGAAGCAAGCTCACAGGAAAGTGTACTCAAGTCAGAAGCACAGACTGCAGCGGAGATTGCTCATCAAACTTCCAGAGCTGCAGCCCTAGTCCCTGATTCAAAACCACCTACAGGCAACCCCATGCAGGTTGCCCACTCAGCACAACAGATTGCTAACAGCATTGGGCGTATGCATCCCAATGATAATTTGAGCTATCATTTGGCAAATGTGTACTCACACTGTGAAATACTTAACCTTCCAGAGGACTGTAAGGTGAAAGTCCTACGGTTGGCAATTGACCCTGGTCTCTGGTCCAAACTCACACAAGTGGTACGGAATGGTGATAATATGGATTCTGATGTTATCTGTATGAATTTATTGTCTTCCGCTAACCCAGGAGTTATGGCTGTGCGCTTAGCATTGAATCTGAGACAACAGGCTAGGGAATCTGCTGCCACCTACCATTCATGCTTGTGGATGGCTTACCACACAGGCAAGCTCCTTGCAAAGGAGGAGCATAACACAAACCAGATGTAATACAAGGATTTGTATATCAGAAACATGACACACATGACACCAGCCCTGCATGAGCGGGTTGAATGTACAGTGTTCCCAGAACAAGACATTTTTGAAAAAATTCAAACGGTAACAGAAAGGCTGTATCAGATTTACATCTGGTCTCTCAGTTCTAAAAACAAAAACAAGGTTGCTACCATACAGCAGCCTTCACGAAGCAACACCACTTATGCAATGGAAGGGGAAAGGGCACCAACCAGCTCAGCTGCCACCACTACCCCGACCTGGGGGGGAGGGGAACAAAAAAGGGCATGGTAAATAGAATAACAAGAACAACTATCAGGGTAAGATGCATCATAATGCTAATTAATCTGGGACTAATAAAGGCAGCGGGAATTGATTACCAAAATCTTAATCAAGTAACCCCAAGCTGTGCCCCAACAGTGGCATCAATACCAGATGTGTTAAGGATTTTAACACCTGACTGCAAATGGTTCACCACATTGTACCTTTCCAATGGATTTTGGTCTTTACCATTGGCTAAGGACAGCCAATATAAATTTGCCTTCACTTTTGAAGGGAGTCAGTACACATTGACTTGCCTCCCTCAGGGGTTCCATAATAGCCTCTACTCTTTCATTTACACATGAAAGATGTATTACAGGGATTTTCAGCCCCCAAATGCCTTCTGCAGTAAGTGGATGATTTTTTCTTGCCCACAGCTACCAAAACAGAACATTTGGTTCTACTTGATGAGCTACTGACCCTCTTAAAGAGGGAAGGTCTCAAATGCAACACTTCTAAAGCACAATTGTGCCAGAAAGAAGTCACCTTTCTGGGCCTCTGCATGACAGAAAAAGGCAGAAGCCCAAACTTGAAAAAGATTCAAGGACTACAAGACTTGCCCCTACCAACTAGTGTGGCAACAGTTAGACATTTCCTAGGTATGATAAACTACTCTAGGGATTTCATTTGTAATTTTGCACAGAAGGCTGTGCCTCTGTACAAGTTATTAAAAAGAACACTCCTGGACATGGGGTCTAGTACAGACAGCAGCTGTAGCCAGCCTGAAACAGTCACTGGCCTCAGCTCCTGCTTTAGTTAATCCAAATCCATCTTTGCATTACCATTTGGAAACAGCAGCTACAGATGCAGTCATTTCAGCAGTTCTAGCACAGAAATCCAATGGACACCTTAGGCCTATTGCCTGTGCATCACAAATGCTTTCTCCAGTGGAGAGAATGTATAATCTCTGTGAAAGGAATCTCCTTGCTACTTACTGGGCTATGAAATACTCTTCATACATCATCGGTTATGCTCCCATTGTTCTGCATACCAATCATACGTCCACTAATTTTCTGTTGTCAGATAGAGTCAAAGATGGTTCTGTCTCTAACACCAGACTTATGCACTGGTCTCTTCTTTTACAGGACCATAACATTACCGTACACTCTATAAAATTACCATCCCTGTTGGCCCATGGCCTGTTATATACAGGTGACACACATGAATGCTCCCTCCATCCCCCTGACCTGCCTGACCCAGGACTCTTTCTTCCAGCAACACCAGAAGTACTAAATGACACCAACTTGTGTCATGTTTTTACTGATGGCTCAGCCTCATACAACAATGGGGATCAGGTAACAGGATTTGGGGTATTCATTGTGAATCCTGACAATAACACAGTCCACATTGCCTGGAACTGTACTGTCATTTCCTCACAGTATGCTGAATTGGCAGCTGTGGCCTGTGCTCTGGACTTGCTAAAACAAGGCACTACAGACACAGTCATCTTTACAGACCCTAACTTGGTCTGTTCCTCCCTGTCGTAATTCCTACCATTTGGGGAGAAAACAAATTTTGCATCTGCTGATGGTACACCTGTAAAATACAGAATTGTTGGTGTACATCACAGCACAAGCACAACAGTTTAAGCATAAACTGTATATCCACAAAGTTCATGCCCACTCTAACATTGAGTCCTACCATTCTTTCAATGACCGTGCTGACTTTGTTGCTAATGCTGGAACTTGAGGAGAAGACAAATGGGAAATGAAAACCCCCTCTACTATAGGTACTGTATGTGTTGCTACTGTGAAACAGCAAACAACACCTTTTGTGCCACTAGATCTAGCATACATGCAAAAATGGGACCCTCATCTGAGGGCAGTATTCAAATTCCTTGACAAAGGTACTGAGGAAGAACTTCCACCACACAATCCCTACAAGAAGGTAAGCGATCACTTTCACCTCTCCAGTGATAACCTACTCATATGGTATCACAACCCCAACAATTCTGAGAAATTGTGGGTAATTCCAGGATAACTGAGGATGGATTTTATCCATCAAGTACATGACACTCCTACTGGAGGGCACCAAGGAGTGGAAAAAACCCTGGATAGACTAACTACTTTTGGATGGTGGCCACACATGAAACATGATGCGGAACACTACATTAATAATTGTCTGATCTGTGTAGAGAATAACCCAACTTTGGCCAAGAAAAATGCCAAATTGTTACCCCAGAGGCACTCAGACCTCTGGAGTTCCATCCAAATTGATTACATTTGGCCACTCCCAATAACCCAAAACAATAACAAGTTTGCTTTGGTGGTCACTGTGTGAGGCAAATAAACAAATCAAAATGAAGTGGTGGGGAAGGTAAGGGACAAAAAGATAGCATTCAGGAAGTATAAGGAAACACAGAAGGAGCAGGACAGAGGACTGTACCAGTTAAAACTGAAGGAAGTGGGGAACGCAGTCACAATAGCAAAGGCCCAAACCGAGGAAAAGGTAGCCAACTCGGTTAAGAAGGGGGATAAAACCTTTTATAGGTATATTAGGGAGCAAAAAAAGACTAAGGTACGGATACTGAGGCTGAATAAAGAGGAAGGTGGTTGGGAAGAGAGTGACAGTGCAAAAGCAGGGATACTGAACAAATACTTTTGCTCAGTAGTCACAATGGAAAAGCAGGGAGAGATATCTAATCCAGTCAATAGAAGCACTCTGGATGGGGGGTTGATATTTGTCCTTTCACAGAAGAAAGGGTTCTGAAAGAACTCTTAAAACTGAAGGTGGATAAAGCAATGGGGCCTGATGGGATTCACCCCAGAATTCTAAAAGAACTAAGGGAAGAACTAGTGACACCACTGACTACCCTTTTTAATAAATCATGGGAGGATGGTGTGGTACCTCAGGACTGGAGGAGGGTGGATGTGATTCCCCTTCACAAAAGTGGGAGCAAGACAGAGGCAGGAAACTACAGACCTGTCAGTTTGATCTCAGTGGTAGGAAAAATGATGGAATCAGTTCTGAAGGAAAGAATTGTTGAGTACCTAGAGGCCAGTGGGACACAGGACCCAAGGCTGCATGGATTCACAGCAGAAAGATCATGTCAGACAAATCTAATTGATTTCTTTGACTGGGTGACCAAAGTAGTAGACCAGGGAGGAGGTGTGGACATGGCCTACCTAGACTTTAGTAAGGCATTTGACACAGTCCCACACAAAAGATTAATAAACAAATTCACTAGCCTGGAAGTGGGTCCCAGGGTGGTAGCCTGGGTAAAACACTGGCTGAACAACAGGACACAGCAGGTAATAGTAAATGGAGTCCACAGTGAAGAAAGGAGGGTTACTAGTGGGGTACTGCAGGGTTCAGTACTGGGGCCAGTCCTTTTTAATGTCTTTATAAGTGACATTGCAGAGGGACTGGAAGGGAAAGGATGTCTCTTTGCAGATGACACAAAGATCTGCAACAGGGTTGATATGCAAGGTAGGGTGGAAAGGATGAAAAGGGACTTAACAAGGTTGGAGGAATGGTCAAATGTATGGCAGCTTAGATTCAACGCAAAGAAGTGCAAAGTATTGCACCTGGGAAACAAAAACCCAGGGGATGAGTATACAATGGGAGGTGAGATACTGACAACAACAAAAATGGAAAGGTACCTGGGGGTAGTCATGTCAGATGACCTAAAGTGGGCCAGTAATGTGAGAAGGCAGTGAGGAGGGCTAGTGGGATACTGGGATGCATAGGGAGAGGCATCACCAGTAGAAAACAGGAAGCTGTTGGCCCTCTGTACAGACAGTTGGTAAGACCACATCCGGAGTACTGTGTACAGTTCTGGAGACCCCATCTCTGCAAAGACATAGACAGGGTGGAGGCTGTCCAGAGGAGGGCAACCAAATGGTACAGGGTCTGCACCAGAAGACATATGAAGAAAGACTAAAGGAGCTTAAGATGTATAGCCTCGAGGAAAGGAGGGAGAGGGGGACATGATAGAAACTTTCAAATACCTCAAGGGAATCAACAAAGTCCAATAGGGTAGCATCTTTCAGAAAAAGAGATGTGCAAGAACATGGGGGCACAATTTGAAGATAGATGGGGGACGGCTCAGAGGTACTGTGAGGAAGTATTTCTTCACAGAGAGGGTTGTAGATGCATGGAACTGCCTTCCTGAGGAGGTCGTAGAGTCACACACAGTGGGGAAATTCAAGAATGCATAGGACAGACAAAAGGCAATTCTAGTGGGGGTTGGGCAGGAGGAAGTAGGTTGTTGGTTATTTTATTTATTTATTTTAGTCTTTGGTAACTGGATAAGGCCCACTAGGCACAAATGCCTGTTTCAGGGGCGACCTGGGAGCACTGGGTGGTTAAGTGACTTGCTCAGAGTCACACAGTATGCAAGTGGAGGTTGTGAGAATCAAACTCAGATCTGGTCTGCTGGATGTAACAAGCTCATTCACACCTCATTCCTCTAACCTCTAGGCTATACTGCCAGCCTAACTAGGACCTTCAGCTTTTCCATTAGGTAGGAAATGGGCAGAAGAGATGGGCCAAGCGGTCCTTATTTGCCATCAAATTCTATGCTTCTATATGTTCTCTAAATGGGTAGAGGCATTCCCAATGAAAAACAACACTGCAAAAATAACTGCCAGGGTTCTTGTGGAACAACTTTTCACCAGATGGGGTCTACTCTTGAAGGTAGACTCTGATCAAGGTTCTAGTTTCACAGGTGAACTGATGCAGGAAACTCTGAAACTCCTAGGAGTCAGTCAGAAGTTTCACATCTCTTACCACCCACAATCATCAGGTCAGGTGGAAAGGGCAAACAGACAAATCAAGCTTATGCTATCCAAATTTGTTAAAAGAAAACCCCAAGGACTGGGATTCCTTATTGCCTTTGCTCCTTATGGCAGTAAGGGCTGCATCCTCAATAAGTACAAAATGTGCCCCATTTGAGGTCATGACATTAAGGTCAATGAGATTACCAGAGCATCTACTTCTGGTTGTGTGCACTCCTACTACTGACAGAGTATTAATAGACAAATATGTCCAGAAACTGAAACAAGACATCCAACAGGTACACTTGTTGGCTGCAAAATGCTTGGGCAAGGCCCAATAGACAAAGATACAGTTTGACAAGACAGTTCATGATGTGGACTGGCAGACTGGAGATCAAGTGATGGTTCTCAGATTTGCTGCTCCTACTCATGCATTTGAAAACAAATGGGAAGGTCCCTATCCTATTGTAAATAAGTTCAGTCCATCAGTCTACCAAATTAGACTGCCACAAAATTAGAAGCTCACTGACAAATGGCTACATGCCAATCAGATGAAGTTATATAAAGGAGATTAAACTGCTTTCCCTTACCCCACATGGTGGGATAGTACTGAACTAATCATGTTTTTCTTTCCTCTTTTCTTCTAGGTACCTAACTGAGATGGTGACCCAGCATCTACTCCTTTTTGGAGTCCTGTTCATAACCTCACATTGTGTGGTCTAGCATAAATCTTCCCATGACCCTGATTCTGGGGTATCTAACATCAACGTCAAAACCAATGAGGCAATGCCTTGTGGAACCCAAATTGATGTCACAAGTCCAAAGATCATTGTTCAGGAAGGCAAGGAAGCACGACTGAATGTTATGGTTACTGCCTCAGATCAAACCAGCCTTGATATTGTATGGCATACAGATCACAATGGAAAACAAGTACAAGTACCCCCCTAGTTAATAGCACTTTTCAAGGATAGCCTAACACCAAAATAGCACCTAACGGTATCCTTTTCATCCATCATGTAAACCCCTCCACATTCTAGTCTGTATAACATTACAGCTTGGTTCGATCCTAACTCATGCAATAATTTAAAAATTATGATGATCAGAAATTCTGCATATTACATTTCCTGGCACATTCTAGTATTCAACTAGAAGTTATACCTGAAATTGAATCTCTTAGAGATCAG
This sequence comes from Neoceratodus forsteri, assembly GCA_016271365.2. Lineage (NCBI taxonomy): Eukaryota > Metazoa > Chordata > Ceratodontiformes > Ceratodontidae > Neoceratodus > Neoceratodus forsteri. Next base: position 50,172,980 of record JADMNL010000027.1, read on the forward strand.
GAGTGGCTTACCAAGGCAACTGAATGTCCCAAACATACACCAGGTCCACCAAGTGGCTTAATTGCCAGTTCCTCAGCAGGTGCCTTGATTAATAATGTGCAGTTCATGTGCATCCCTGTTCTTTTGAATCTCTCTTTGTAGGAAATGAAAATATTTGGTTTATGTTCTGAAACAAATGTTTCAAATTTTTTTCACATTTTACTTACTGATATCATTGCTGCATATCAAACATGCATTGATGACCCCTTAACTGGGATCCTTAGCACTGAACATAGGGGAGTCCTTAGACTCCACCCCAAATCTTCTGTGACAAAAGGTAAACCCAAATGTTATAAACATTTTGATGTGACATCTGTTGGTGCCGCTACTGCCACTGTTGCAGGCCTCTTTGGTTCTGGTATGTCTATTTGGAATAGGGCTGATATAGCCAGTTTAAAATCCCAAATCTCTAAAGCTGATGAAGCATTTAAATATAACCTTTTTCCTCCACTGTTACATGGTGTAGATGGTCCAAGCCAGGAACAGCATTTCATAGTTTATAATATGAAAGAAATATTTGAAGGGTTTGATGACACAATGTTAAAAATTAATCAACTAATTTCTGTTCACAATAAGGAAACAGAAAAGCATTCAATTGGAAGGGAAATTGTATGCACTGCATATGGTTCCTACATCCAAACAATGATTAAGGGATTGTTATTTGATCTGGAATCTGGACGTATTCTGGATCACATCCATGATAAACATCTTGGACGATGGTATTGCCCTCAATGTTCCTCAGCATCATGTGTGCCAATATGTTTGAAACAAAATTTATCTATGCAGTTATCATCAGTAAGAAATCTGGGATATATAATCCTACACCTGAACATTTCTCTCTGCTTTGCATCTCACTCATGCTCAATCCAGGATGCATTGTATGTGACATTTACCATCTCCTTACCTCAATTTTATTCTTCATCAGCGATTTTTGACCATCTGGCAACTGTCCATTCTATTGGTCATCTTGATGGTAACATTTATTGTGAACATCTGGATCTTCCTCCGTTGTTGGTGTTCCACACTAAACTCAGTGTTTGGGCTGCTCCCCATTCTAATTGCTGTGCCTGAAAAGGGAATCATCTTCTCTGTAGATGTGATGTCTTTTCTGTCATCCGTTCTGTTTGTGGATATTCACCAATGAACTTGGATTGGTTGTTTGTATCTAATTTGGATCTTCTAAACAATGGAACTTTAAACATCTCTTTATGGGCATTTGGAGTTAAAACTGATGGATTAACACCTGTTGATTCTTCTTTTGACACTGGAAGAAACCATGGATTTATCCCTGGAACTCATTTTGGAGCATGGATTGTGGACAAAAACATTGACCTTGTTTGTCCTGTTCACCTTCACAAATGGATTGTACCATCTGCTAAAGTGACTTATTTATCCAATGGAGAGTTTTGTGTTGTGTCCAACCTAAAAACATTCTGCTGTGCTAATAAACAATGTGACATTCTTCAACAGAACTTTTGTCTCACACCCCATCAACAAACTTTAGGGAGGCAGTGTAGTGCAGTGGTTTAAAGCTCTGAGCTGCAAATCTGGAGACCTGGGTTTGAATCCCACAGCCCCCACTCACATACTGTGTGACCCTGAGCAAGTCACTTAACTTCCCTGTGCTCCCAGGATGCACCTGTAAACAAGCTTTCAGTTTAGTGTGCCATTCCTAGTTAAACAATTGGAAAAATAAAAACTATTATCGGTCACACATTGATCACACCTGTCCATTCTATGGAAATTGTCATCACTGAGTCTAACCCTGATTACCTGGATGCTTTATATCAATATTTATCTATCTTCAATGTCCATCTTAATCTGTGGCTTCAATCCCTTCTCAATCACACTGATACTCAATTGATTTACATTAGTAATGATATTGCAAAAGCAAATGAATTTTAGATTTGATTAGCGATGATATGGGTTTCTTTTTAGAAAATCCTATAGTTGAATTTACCTTTAAATTGTTTGTTATTATTCAATCCTTTTTGATATTCTTCATGATACTCTTTGCTGTCTTTGGCGAACCCTACGACATCACAGGCAGCAACTAGATTTCCTTTACAGGTCCCGTACCTTGGGCATGTTAACGAAATAAGACATACCATCACTACACCTAACCATCTTCTTTTTGTTGTGTTGCCTTTTCAATAAGGAAACAAGGAGGGGATTGTTATGCCTGGGTTATATACCACCAACTGACCCACAGGTAACCATAATCTTATACAACACAAGTATTAGTGCCTTACAACAGTCTCATAATGTTTTATGACTGCTATTAGTGTTCTCACTGTTTTAGTCATTATATTTGCTATGCTCATATTTGCCTGCAGTGCATTTACCTATATGATATATTTCTGTCATATACTGTATACTGTTTCTAGTTTTCACATATATTCTGCTATAATCATATAATCACTCACATTCTGTATTTTTCACCACTGTAACATGCTGTATGCTATTCTGATTACTCTGCAAGTATTGCCAGTCTCCCTGTCTCCAGTGAGAACTGAGCTGAACTATGATTCTCCTTTGTTATAAGTTTTATGCTAAGCTATGCATTTCTACTTCCCGATGTTTCCACCCAGATATTACACTCTGCATATTATATCTAATTGCATTCGTCTGCCTTATCCAAATGTTGTACCCTTGTCAGTATTATAACTGTAACTGCCAGTCAGCCCCATCCCTGGAAGTGCTTCTTTTTGTTCATTTGTTCATGTACATTCTGTGTCTAGATCTAGATTTGCACGAGTACGTGTAACCCCAGGGCTGACTTGTGGAAATCATCCTTTGTAACTCCTTGTTACATGCTTTGGCATGAGTATTTTGGTAATAAACTTTTCTTTATTACTTGCTTGGCCTGTGTTTTCTTTGCTCAATCACTTGCATGCAAGAATCTGAACTGTAAGCACAACTCATATGTAATATGTTGCCAATTTTAACACTAACTAGCCTTTCCCTGTAATCCTGCATGCCTCTGAATAATTGGTTGATCTGTGACTTAGTGAGAAACTTCAGGACATCCTCATGATGCCAAAGCAGCAGTATTTGTTAGTAACCATACAGTTTTTTTTTCCAGCAGTCAGATCAGTCTAGCAGAAAAAAAAATATGCATTTTTCTTTTCTTTTTCTTCTTGCTCTCCCCATTTCTGAACCAAGATTTTTTTTAAAGTTCCCATTCACTTGCTGTGCTCACCAGGACAAGTGTTGCAGTGTTTTCTATCGGAAACCTGTGATAACACCATCCTAATACATCTACAGTATGAATCCTGCATGTGTATTTAACAGGTAACCTCATATAAAGAGACTTTAAATAATTTTGGGTGGCGACGTTCATTAATGACTTAAGTCATTATTTAAAAAATTAGCCCTATTTAACAATAGCTGCAAAAACTAAAACATATACTGAGCATGCATCTTATGATGTCAGAAATACATTTTTACTAGAAAAAATGACGTGATGTTGTTCTCCTCAAATAGCAACTACTGCCATAGCAATTGTCTGAGTTGATAAAGGGCACTGTATTGGTTGCTGTATTTCATTCAGCTATCCACTTTATTTTGCAGGTCTGAGTCAGGCATTTATGAGATTACAGATGGTCTGCATGAAAAATACATTTGTGCTGCTGAGTATTATAGACCTGTTGTGCCCCCCCTCGCCCAACAAGCCCTGGTTTATCATGTGTATGTGTATATATATATATATATATATATATATACACAATACTTGAAGTGCCTGCTGACTGCCCTGGCCACATTACCTCACCTGTTATCTGCAAATAAGGCAATCTTAAAGAGCAGGTATCCACTATAATATCTCATTTTTTCTCAGGGATTTTACATACCGTATCTGTATAATAAAGATTTATGCCACCAAGTCTTTCTGTGTTGTTTTTTAATATATTTCAGAATGTGCACAAAGATCATGGCTGGGGAGGGAAGTGCTAGCTGATAGCGCTGGAGTCACCAGCAAGAAAAACTAGGACCACCAGGATCGGTGGAGCCCAAGTCTGTGTTATGTCAATTAAAGAAAACAGAATCTGGATCAAAGAGCTGATTAATCTGTACCTGTGCTGGAATGACAACCCTCTTAGTAGGTGCTCATTCATGAAACCCACACAAGCAGCTGTTCTGCCTTTGCCACACTGTCTGTCAGCATGAGTCAGTGCTTTTAGCAGAACAGCTGATCAATGACAGAGAATAGCCGCTCAATCAATCAATCAATCAAAATCTTTATTTTGCCAGGCAGAACATCATTGTGACAAGCTCATTTACAGGATGAACCTATGGCAAAACAATTTCCAACAGGGTTAAGACATAACAGGTTGAGTGAATGTACATAACAATTACATAGTAATAATAACAACATAATAACATATAACCATCACATGTAACAAGATACTTTCACCAGAACATAGCAATAGGTTCAACAGGAGGTAGTGCCATTTAAATATAATTGCATAGATACAGATATATGGACGTAAGGTAATGAGCTAAAGTTTATACAGTAAACATCATTGGAGGAGTCACAGTGAGCAGGAGTGGCAGTTCCTCTAGCGTCAAAATGCAAAGAAGATTGAGATGCAAGAGTCCTTTGATAAGTACTGTAGAAATGGCCTGGCAAGTGAGGTGGGAATGGGAGGGGGTACAGGGAGTGGGAAGGGAAGGTCAGATGAGATAGGGGAGGGTTGGACATGATGGCCTAGGGAGGAAGGACTGTTTTAAGGGAGAACACGACAGATGCTACAGGCAATGGCTGGGGTTTAAGTCCAATATTTGAAGCAAAGACATTTAATGGTCGGGAAAGCTCTTGGGCATACTCATTAGTGAGTCCTTTATGAATGAGAAATCCTAGTACAGTTGTGAACTTTTAGTAAAGGGAGCAGAATTTAATTCATCATCTGTCAGACAAGGTGTTAGACAGTAAGTTTTTTGTTAGGTTAGTTTTCAATATTTAAAATGACTACACAGAGAGCTACTCAACAAGGGGGCTGTAACAAAGTATATTAACAGGCCTGTTGAGTAGGGAGAATTTTGTGAAGCAGCCCTAAAGGAAAGCTGATTTTGATCAGTATAAGCCAGTGTCATCACTGATGCCACTCCACTAATATATCCCAAACACAGATTACTTTACCTCACAAGCGAGATTTTTGTAGCTGTCACTAAGTGTACCTAATAAGTTATGTATGCTAAAATAAAACAACAGTAGCAGCACTATGACACAAATTACTTAGCTGTCATACAGTTGACCATTAAATGTTGTAAACTGACCTCACAAAAAACTTACTAACACCTTGTCTGACAGATAGTGGATTAATCTGTGCTCCTTTTAGTAAAAGTAAACAATTGTGGTAGGATTTCTCATTCACAAAAGTCTCACTAATGAGTATGCCCAACAGCTTTCCAAAGTGACTTTTCTCTGTCATTGATCAGCTGTTCTGCTAAAAGCATTGACTTGTGCTGACAAGATAGTGCAGCAAAGGCAGAACAGCTGATTGCTTGGGCTTCCTGAATCAGTGCGTACTATGAGGGTTGTCATTCCAGCACTTGCCCAGAGTAACCAGCTCAAGTCTGTTTTCTTTAATTAAGGTAACATAGACTTGAGCTCCACTGACATCAGTGACTGTAGTTTTTCTCCCTTGTGGCTCCAGTACTAAAAGCTAGCGCTCCCCCTCCCCAGCCATGACCTTTGAGCATGTTCTGAAACATATTAAAGAATGACATAGACTTGGTGGCATAAATCTTTATTATACAGGTATGTAAAATCCTTAAAAAAATAAGATATTAAAGTGGATGCCTGCTCTTTAAAACCCTTCTGCCTGGGCTCAGGACCCTGTGTAACAGTTTGTTTTATGGGTCACTTTTCCAATACTTTCCAAATCACTTTGCATATGCAGGCGTGCTTGGCAAAGAATGCCCTGAACTTGAACTTTTTATGCAGTTTGCAGCTTTGCATACAACATAACATTGGGTTGCTCATTGGCTTGGAAGAAGTGAGCAGAAGCCCTGGTTATTTCTTGATCTACTCAGACTGTCCAGCTCTCCTAATATTCCTTGAACAGGGCAACAAATCTCTCTTAAAACGTCTGGCTGTGTACTGCTGGTGGGACTTGGGCAGCTCAGATTATAGTGACTACAGGGTAACAAATGGTCCTTAACTTTTTATTTATTTATTTTTATTTATTTTGTTTTGTTTGCCAGTTGGCCCCTTAGTTTCACAGCTTATGCTTGAATGCTAATGTTTAATGGAAGAAATGAATTGGAAAACCTTTTTAGATGTCAGTCAGGAGGGACCTTGCAGGTGATTGAAGTGACACTCTACATTGTCTTCTGGTTTTGTTGCACAACCTCCACAACTTATCTTTAAGGAGAGGTCCTGAAATGCAAGCTATGCAGCTTTCATCTGAGGTTCCTTAGTAGAAATTGCCCAATATTATTAAATAAATGTTGCATTGTCTATGAAGGCAGACCGGTCTTCAAGTGTTCCATTTCTGATTTTTTTCTTAAGTATTGCTGATGGTGAACTTAATCTCATTTTATCTGGATAGATAGTGTGGTTATGAATGTTGACTTGATAATAATCTCTTCCATCTCATGCATTCAAATGTTTCCGTCTTTTTATCTGACAGTGCCAGAGAGGATCAATGACAACAATGCCAGCTGATTCAAACAGTGTAACTTTGAAGCAGAAAACTTGGTCTGCACTGCACATAAAATAAGGGTTGTACTTCAAAAAATATGCAGTGGAAAAGGACAGCCAGACTACACAGTGATCCTGATCAATTATTATATAAGTGTTTTAGAGTACTGCCATGCAGATACACTCTGCTACAGGTTTTTAGAAGCACAGGGCACAAGAAAATGAAATAAGAGCAATCTTTCCTTCTGGGGCTTAAGTGCTTGCAGCTGCATTCACTTACAATGTATGTATACCCCCCTTCCAAACATCAGGTTTTTGAATTGACTCTTTTTTTCTGGAGTAATTCAAACAAGTCTGGTTTGAGGTAGAATGGAAGCATGAGGAGTTTTCGGTATAAAACCATAGCTGGTTGCACAGTGTATATTCCCAACTAGTTGAATTAATGCTAATGCTTGGATAATTTCAGATCTCTCCCCCATGCAATGCTCCCTGTATTTTTATAGGTGGCAGTGCCCTCTTTTTTTTACCCAAACAATTATAATAGCAATGATATGAATATTCAGCATGTGGGAACTGTTAGAGTTCTGCGTGTGAAACTTGATTCAAATTGCACATATCGCAATCCCTGGCTAATATTATTGTCTTAATCCTTCCTATACATTAAGAAACAGTATTGTTTCAATGACACATCATCATTTTTTTCAAGCAGTCATTCCTTTACAGAAAAAGTTTCTTTTTGCCAAGCAGTTGTAAGTTCCATAGAAGCCCTTCATGGAAAAGGATATTTTTTCATGACTGATGATGTGAAAAATATTCTTTTTTCATATCACGCCTCACAAAAAAAGATTTATAACATTGAAAAAACAACATTTCAAGGGCATTTCTCCAACAGTGAATGCAGATTACACCTAATGGGGTCCCCATCAACTAGATAGATGTGTTGGTCTCTCTCCAGGCTGTCACTTTTGTGACTTTTGAAAATTTTTTTTTTGGAAAAAATGGAAACAAGATGGCGGCAAACAAAAAAGGATTATTCTAATATGAAAATAGATTCCTTTTTCATTTCATACAGCTATCTTTTCATGCTTACTGAGCATGCTCAGAAAATATTTTTTCAAATGTTTAACATGCAATATCTTACAATTGGCTTATTATTTTTTCACCAGACTAACAAAAGGCACATCTGTGGGCTAGTCCCTTTCTGCCCTGACAACTTCATACTAAAATTCCTAACCTCCTGAGCTGTAGGCAAGCTCAAAGAAAAATCCCAGCAAAGTCAATAAGTGAAAAAATACTTTTTTTCACCTCTCTGAAACACAGAAAATGCACATCTGACAGGAAAATAACTTGCTAAATACAGAGATCTACCCTGGGTGACGATGCATACTAATTTGCACGAAAATCCATTAAACAGTTGCAAAGTTATTAAAGTGCAAAATCTTGAGTTTAACATTGACGTGCCTATGAAACCCTAACTAAAGGGGCGTGACTGCATATATCTATATCTATAGCTATCTCTATATCTATCTCTAGATCTAGATCTATATATATATATATATATATATATATATATAATTTTTTCACCAAACCTTCAAAAGTCACAACTGTGAGGCAAAGGCTTTCCACCCTGAAAATTTCAGATAGAGATGTTGCGAAATAAAATTATGCTGGTGAAATTGCCACAAAATTGGCAATTGCGTTGCATGAAATTTTTCACGAAATTGTGGTGAAATGGCAAAATTTTGCCCGCAGTTTTGCCCACCACAAATTGGCATCTCCCTGTTGTCTAGTGGTCCCCCCCACGGCTGCTCACTGGCCCAAATTTAGAAAAAAAACATAATTCTCCCTGGTGTCTAGTGGTCCCCCCGGTCAATCACCGGACAAAAATTAAAGTCCCCCCCAAGTTACCCTCATGTCCTGACTCCTTGTGCAAATAAAAAAAAATCAAATCCCCAACTCCCTGGTGTCTAGTGGACCCACCACCCTGTCATCAGATAGCACCCACCCCACTCCCCCCAGTTCCTCAATTGGGCCACTGAAACAGCTCTCCACTCACCTCCATGGCCAGGAGCTCGACTGAGCACTTCAATGAATGAGTGTGTGCTTGTACAAGCATGGGCTCATTCATTGACAGATTCAGACAGACAGCACTGTTACTACACTACAGTAGTAGTGAGAGTGCTGGCTGTCTGAATCAAATGAATGAGTGCTTGCTTGTACAAGCACACGCTCATTCATTGAAGCTGGAAGAGGATATCCTGACCCTTTATTACTTTTTTGGTGGCCTGCCAGTTGATTGTTATGGATTTCATGACTGATTCCTATGCTTGACCGGATTTTATCGCTGGATGGTGGATTTAACTTTGTAAATCTCCTGGGTGATGGTTCGAGTGTGTGTTTAGATGCAAAATCGCAGTAACTTTCAGACATAGCTCTTTATTTGGGATTAGAGGGTAGACCTTGATCCCGGAGGCGGACTGTTTGTGGTGTGCGGCTGTGCGGGGGTCCTGATCTTATTCCGCCAAGAAGTGGGCTCATTGTCCCTTAGGATTTCTCCCCGGGGATCACTGGAGAGTGTTCCCGGGGGAGAACCATTAGCAATAGCCATAGATCTGAATTTGTCTGCCTAGAGGGATTTATTGAAGCTTTCTCCTGGCCCTGAGAGCTATCAGATCATCGAAGTGAATTCCCTCTATTTGGACTGTTCATTACGGTCAGATGTTAGGTCGTGCACAGTGAGAGTGTGCCTAGTACCTTAAATCTGGTCATATATTATCCTTCCTATTGAAGTGGATTTTTTATCTGGACTTTTTGTTATTTTTAAAACCTGTAAGGCAGTGAGAGTGCCTCGCTAGGCCTGGGCACAGAGAGATTGTGCCTAGTACTGTGAGCCTGGACATTTATTACTTTACTATTTCTTTACAATTTTTATGTTTATGGGTTGTTAAGTGCTTTGCCCTGTCACATGAGAGGTGGGAGGGGGTTGTTTTTTGGGTGGTTTTTTTTTGGTTTAACTTAATTTAAAATAGTATTTTTTTTTTTTAAATATTGGGCCATATGTGTTGGGACCGATCCTCTGTGGACAGGCGCTACTCCTCCTCCTCTAAGCTGTGGGAACTGCACCCCTTTGACTGCCCCCCATTGCAACCCGAGGTATATACTTGTTGCTGTGCCTTGGGAATTACACATGGGAGGAGGTGGTTCCTCACCTGGGGGGGAGGAGTGGAGTGGACGAATAAGGATGGTGAGGTCTAGGAGACACCCTGGGGTGAAATGGGTCCAGGATAGGGGTTTGCGATGCCTGGTTCCCATACCCAAGGGTTCCACTGATAGTGGGCAAGTAGCCCGCTCCTCCACGGCCTCTCATCTAACTCAGGCAGTGTTATGCAATGCCAGGTCTATAAAGAACAAGACAGCAATTATTGCTGATTTTGTTGAGTCATCTGACTTGGCTTGTATCACTGAGACCTGGCTGGATGGAAATGCTGGTCCCATATTGGAGTCAGCTATTCCAGCCGGGTACTTGGTGATACATCTCCCGAGATTGGATTGAAGTGGGGGTTGCTATTTGTTTTAAATCGAAGTTGGGCCTTGTGGAGGTCCCAGTGGTGACTCCCCAGATCCTTCAAGTGTATCACGGGAGCAGATGTGTGTGCAGCAGAATTCTCCTCATTTATCACCCACCCAGTGATGAGAAAGTCTTTCTGCAGGAAGTTGCAGACTTCATTGTCGACCTGGTGTTGAAGCCCTCCAGGTGGTTGGTCCTGGGGGACTTCAATGCCTGGGTCGATGATGAACTCTCACTTTTTGGCCAAAACTTCCTCCAACTGATGACTTTGTTGGGCTTCACACCAGTTGTTACCACTGCTACCCATATTCAGGGTCACTCCTTGGATCTGGTGTTCACCCTGGGGATGGAGATCTCTGGACTGGTGGTGGAACCAGTTGGGTGGTCTGACCATCACTCCATAAGGTTCAATTTCGTGGCCCCCCCCTTTGAGACCAACCCCTTTGGTGATGGTCCAGTATCATCCTTTGAGGGGAGTTACCCCTGTGGGTCTGATGACGGTGCTGGACCTATCAAGTTGGCCTGTGGAGTGCATGGATCCAGATGTCTTAGTAGTGCACTATAATAATATGGTGCTGAAGGCTCTGGATTCCATAGCTCATGTCCGAGCTTGCCCCCTCTCCCTCCACCCTTGGTCCCCTTGGTTTGATGGGACATTGAGGGAGCTGAGGAGAGTGGGGTGAAGATTGAAATGCTGCTGGAGAAAATCTGGTCTGGAAGATGATAGACTTAGATTGATGGCCCATTATATAGTCTATCAATCAGAAATCTCCCGTAAGAAGGCAGAGTTCCTGTCCAGGGAGATAGCTGCATCAAGAAATCGACCAGCTCAGCTCTTCCGGACCGTGGACAGATTGTGCAATCCAAACTGTCTGCAAGGTCGGTGAGCCTTTTCACAAATAAAGTGTGATGAGTTTGCTCAGTTCTTTGATGATAAGGTGTCGTCAATCAGGTCAGAGATCTGCAGTTTGCATTCAAATGAGCATGGCAGTGGTCGATATGAGGCTACAGGCCCTCAGTCTTTCTGGATGGATTTTGACCAGCCAGCGATCCTGGATATTATGAAGATTGTCCAGGGCTTGCGAACGACTTACTGTATTATGGATCCTGGTCCTACACGCCTCCTTGTGGGGTGAAGCGATGTGATCGGACCAGTCCTTGCTGTGATAGTCTGGTGCTCTTTGGACCAAGAGGTGCTTCCAGAGTCTCTAAAAGAGGCTACTGTGACACCCCTTTTGAAGAAACCTTCTCTCGACCCATACTGTCTTGCTAACTACAGACCGATCTTTAACCTGCCCTGTTTGGGCAAGGTTATTGAGAAAGTAGTCGTGTTGTAGCTCGAGGACTTTCTTACCACCCATGAAGTCTATGATCCTCTCCAGTCCGGTTTCAGGAAGAGGCATAGTACTGAGACGGCGTTGGTTCTGGTACTTAATGATCTCCTAATAGCGAGAGAACAGAGGAGCCATTCGATCTTGGTTCTCCTCGATCTCTCTGCAGCATTTGATACCGTGGACCATGGGATGTTGCTAGAACACCTCCAGCTGTTCTGTGGACTGTCAGGGATAGTCCTCAGATGGTTTCAGTCTTTCCTCATGGGCAGAACCCAGAGGTTAGTATCAGGAATTCTTTCCTCAGCTCCCTTTGTTCTGTCCTGTGGGGTGCCACAGGGTTCTGTGCTTCCCCCATGCTGTTCACGGTGTATATGCTGCCATTGGGGGACATTATAAGGTGTTATGGGCTGAGTTTTCACTGCTATGCAGATGATACTCAGCTCTATATGTCCTTTGTACCCCAACAAAATGACGCTTTATCGGTCTTTAACAACTGCCTCGCTGAGATTCAGGGCTGGATGAGTGCTAACTGGTTAAGACTGAATCGGGACAAGACTGAGGTGCTGGTGGTGGACCTGGGTCACCGTGCAGAGAAGTTGACTCCTGGGTTTTCCTCCGGCCTTGTATTAGGGGGTAACCAGTTGAGACCTTCTGAACAGGTGCAAAAGCTGGGCATAATTTTTGATGGTGAGCTGACACTGAAGGCACAGGTGTCAGCCTTTGTCAAGCCTTCCTTTTATCACCTGAGGAATACTGCCTGGATAAAACACCTTGTTCCACATGATGATCTTCCTGTATTAGTCCACACCTTTGTCTCCTCGCGTCTTGACTACGATAATGCTCTATATCTAGGGTTGCCGGGGGTGGATCTCCGTCGCTTGCAGCTGGTGCAGGACGCTGCAGCCAGGTTGTTGACAGGGCTGCCAAGAGCTTGCCATATCACACCTGTACTGCGCGAACTGCACTGGCTGTCAGTGCGATGAAGAATCACCTTCAAGGTCGCATTGCTGACCTATAAGACCCTACACGGTCAGAGACCGGACTACTTGCAAGATCTCCTGTGGCCTTACCGCCCTCTTCATTTGCTCCACTCTGCCGACGAGATATTGCTAGAGGTTCCCAGGGTTTGTCTTCAATCATCTGGGGCCAGAGCTTTTTCCTTTATGGCCCCAACCCTGTGGAATTCTCTACCTCGTCGGATTCAAGAGTGCCAGTCCACAGAGATATTCAAGGCATCCTTAAAAAGTTATTTATTGGAGCAAGCCTTTGATTAGGCCATCCCATTGTCTTTTAATTGTTTTTAAATTTATATTTATTATGTTGGCTGTTTCTTGTATTGTATCTGCACTTTGATAATTTTGAAAAGCGCACTATAAATAAAATTATGATTTGATTTGATTTTATTCTAATCCCAGCCCTGATGTGAATGAGTTTAAAACTTGCAGTGCTGTCCCCTATTTTCTTTTTATTCTAAACCAAGCCCTGATCTTTTATTTTCTGCTTAGCCCTCCCCTAGCCTCCTGTATTTAACCCTGTGCCTCTCCTCTTCTCTGCAGACCCCGTCACCCTTCTAGTGCTGGAATCTCACCCGACCCCAGTGGAGTGAAGCTGTGGTCCTGCACCATGCGAATTGCCGCTCTCACCCTCACATGCGCCAGCAAAATCTCCTCCAGTGATTCAAACCACCCTGAACTCATTCCCACTGGCGCTCTGCGCCAGCTCGCCATCCACCTGCCCCATCTGGACAATTACTTATATAGACAAATGTGTCACATGGTCACTCCCTTTGTGAATTACTAACTACTGAGTTCCCCATTTGCAAGCTATATAACCTGTCCACTAGAGGGCTTACAGTTTACTTCTATAGCCCTTCTGCTCATTCACTGATACTCACAGTGCTACAGAACTGAAATTTACTTGCCCTATTGCCTAATATCCCTACCTGTCATTTCTTTCTTATTTTTTCTGCTAAGCACACCCTCTTCTACTTTGTTCTCCCCTGACCATGCCCCTCCCCTAGTTTCCAAAATGTTACCTTCCTCCTCCTCCTCTGTTCCACTCCTCCTGATTCTCACCCTCATCCAATCTACTCCAGTATTTCTGCCTACCCAGCCTAAAAATCTGGCTTCTCCCATCTCCCCATCTATCTCATCCCATACCCTATTCATGCTATAACCCCGACCCCCCCCTTGGACTCTGGAAACATTTCCCTCACCAACCGATGGCTTCTCTTATCTCAGTACCTAGCTACTTTGCGTTTCCTCACCTTCTAATCTCCGTCACACCAAGTCCTCCTCCCCCCACAACATCTCCTAAATCCTCACCCCATCACAAATGCCCTAAGCTTCACTTCCTCATTATTGCAATTGTTCTACTCTCATCAGGTGCCATTCACCCTAACCCTGACCCACATGCCCTGAATTCATCCTTTGCCTCCACCTCTAGTCACACACCAATCTCTGAAGCCCCACTGCCCTCCCAAATGGTTTGAAAATTATGCACCTGAATATCTGCAGTCTAATATCAAAGACTGACCTCCTGCAAACAATGGCTGTTTCACTCACATCTGATATCATTATTTTAACAGAAACTTGGCTCACTGACAAGATCAACGACCACTTTATCTCCAACCCTGGCTACTCCATCTCTAGGCAAGACAGGGCCACCAGAGGTGGTGGCGTAGCTATGTGTATCATGTCTTCACTATAATATGCCACCATTTTCACAGCCTCCCTCCCTGTACCTATGAAGACCCTGCCATTAGAATAGTCCTCTCCTTCTCCATCCCGATATCAATTGCAGGCGTCTACTGCTGTCTGCATATCCAACCCAAAGTCACAAAGGGCCACTAGACCACAAGCTAGGATGTAAGGACATTTAAAAAAATACTAGAGATCGAGATTTAGGGACTGGGAGGGAGGGTAATTTTACTACTAAACTAGACCACCAGGTAAAATTATTATACGGTGGTCGGAGGATGAGGATGGCACCTGGGGGGGGTAAACAGTAATATTATAGTGGGGGTAGGGGCCACTAGCCACCAAGGTTTAGATAATTTTTTTTATTTGTGGGGCAGTGGAGGAAGCAGGCAGAATTTCCATGAAAGATTGGAAATTGATTTCCAAACTTTTGTAGAAGCGAAAATCAGACTTTCGTTTATCTTCCACCTGTGGAAGATTTTTTTCACACACTCCTAGTGATCATCACCCTATCTTCCTGGTAAGGAAGGTCCACAGGCCCAAATTCCCACATAAAATCTTGCAGTTTTTCTCCTACAACTTCTTAGATCTCAACCCTCTGCTACAAGATCTTGCCCTCTCCGACTGGGCCCCTCTCACCTCCACCCACACTGTTGATTATGCCCTTGCCTACTTTAAAGAAATATTTCTAACAACAGGGAATACATATGCCCCTTTCAAACGAACCAGAGTTCATGGTAACCATCTTCCCTGGATCACCCCTGAACTGCTGGCCTGCCTCAGGGTGTGCAACAAAGCCTGGCAGAAGCACAAGGCTTCCCAGCTTCCTACTAATTACACAATGTACCACAGGCTAAGAAACTCATGCACTAAAGCTACCAGACTAGCCAAGTCACAGTATTTTAGATCAATCTTCCTCATTAATATCACCACCCCCTCCAAATTCTGGAAAGTGGTCCAAGCATTCTTCTACCCCCTGTCTGATTCTCTCTCCTGTGCTAAATATAAACAACTCCCTTGTATCTGACCTCTGCCTTGTGGCTAAGGAATTTAACTTCTATTACACCTCATGCACCTCGGCCCTTCTAAAGTACCTACCCTCTACCCCCCCACTCAAGCATCTCCCTCCTTAGGCACTCATCCCCCTCACCCATCCCCTCTTCTCCTTGTCGGTAGTCTCCCCTGCAGAAACACTGGCTACCCTGCTCTCACTCAACCCTTCTAAAGGCTCCTCACCAGATGACATTGACCCAAAACTCATACCTCTGTGCTCCAGCAATAGTCTTTCTTTTATCTCCAATCCTCAAAATCTCTTTCTCAACCTCAACTGTCCCTACATCCTGGAAACATGCAGTGGTCCTCCCCCTTGCCAAGAGTGGCAACCCTACTTCTCCTGGAAATTTTTGCCCTATTCTCTCTCTCCTCCCGACTCTCGCTAAGCTCCAAGAACACTTGTTCCTCTCCCAGCTCACCTCCTTTCTAACTGACTCCTCTTTCTTCACCCCCATTCCAATCTGGCTTTTGGAAAAATCACTCCACTACCACCTCCCTACTCAGGCTCACTGACTCCATCCTTACAGGGATGGACAATGGACTCATCACCTCAGCCATCTTTGTCGACCTTGCCAAGGTTTTCGACACTGTCTCCCATGCACTCTTCTTTGACTCCCTCATGACAGCTGGCCTGTCCACACCTGCATCAACCTGGTTTAGGGCCTACCTCACAGGCAGAACCCAATCTGTCAAGGTCCAGGATTTCATCTCCCCTCCTCTCCCTATCACCACTGGAGTTCCTCAGGGCTCATTGCTTGGTCCCATTCTTTTCTCCATTTTCCTAAACAACCTTCCTTTAGTCTGCTTCCCCCTCTTCCTCCATTAACATGTATGCCGATGATACTGTTTTGTATACCTCCGGCAAATGTCCACCTGATGTTGCAATCACTCTGCAGCATGACTTCCAGCAGGTTCAGCTCTGGTTTGCCTTGTATCAGCTCTACCTAAATGCCAAGAAGACAGTACCCATGACCTTTGGCACCAGGCAGAGACACTCAAGGCTCCCCGGCCTGCCCTCCTTCCACACCCTGGATGGGACAACCTTAGAGGGCACCACCTCATTCAGATACCTTGAGGTCTGGATGGACCAACACCTCAACTTCTCTGGTCATGTTGATGCCATCCTGAAAAAACTGCACCCCAAGCTTGGTGCCTTATGTAGGAACCATAGTCACATCCATCCAATGGCCAGGCATGAACTTGTCCAGAAGATAATTCTCCCCAATTTTGACTACTGCAACATAGTTTAAGGTGCTGGTCTCAAGCCCTTCCTGGCCAGATTGGACACTCTCTTTGTCACCTTCTGTCACTTCGCTCTTGATGCTCCCTCCCAGACCCATCATTGTGATCTCTATCATGCTCTGTCCTTTCCCTTTCTTGCTAACAGGCACCTCTCCCATTGCGCCAAACTCACCTCCATGTACTAGTTGGGTGAACTCCCTCCTTACCTCATCACTTCTCTCCCCACCTCACCCTTAAACTACCCACTCCTTCAGATCTTCTGACACTCATACTCTGGCAGTCCCCAGCCACTTCACACTTATCAGCCAGTCTGCCATTTTCTATAGCTTCCCTAAAGCCTGGAATTCCCTCCCCCCACAAATATCCGCTCCTCCTCCTCCTCCCTTAGATCTGCCCTACACAACCATCTCTCCTCTAGCTGTTCCGTTATAATCCACCTTAACTTTCCCCTATAATTCTGCTCCAGAATTCTTCAACCCCTACTCTCCCTTTATTCAAATCCCATCTCCATTACCTCTTTCTCACATCTCCCTACTAAGCCTTTCTTTCTTCCTCTCCCCTGTCCTCTCTACCATTACCTGCTATCCCTTCCCCTACCTTTGTCTTGCTCCACCCTCTGGCAGTGTTCTCAGCATCTTGGAGGGGCCAGATCTTGGAAGACCTCTCTCCTCCTTTATCTTTCCCCCCACCTCTATTTCTGCCTATCCCAACCCCTGGCAGGTTTCTCAGCATCCTGTAGGGATTGGACTTCCCTCTCCTCCCTTCCCTTCCTTTCTCCTACCCTCTTCTATCTCCCTCCTCCCCTCCTTACCCTCTCCACTACTTTGTACTAGCCTCCACCCTTATCTCAGCAAGTTCCTACCGCTGGAAGGGTTCTCAGCATTCTGAAGGGGTTAGATCTTGATAAGCCTATCGCCTCCCTTCCCCACCCTTTCTTCCACCCTCTTTCTACCTCCCCCTCCCCATTTCCCTACTCTGAACTTTACCCCACCTCCGTCTTTTCTTGATTCAGCCCCTGGCAGGGATCTCAGCATCCTGAAGTGGCTAGATTCACGGAATGCCTCTCACCTCCCTTTCCCTCCCCTTTTCCCCCTTTTTCCACCCCTTCCTCCCTCCTTCCCTCCTCCTCCTCTTCCTCTCTCCACTACCCTGCATTAACACTGATAGTCCCTAAAACTCTATTGTACTTGTAGTTTATTTGCAGTACTGGTTTACCATAGCTAGTTGCACTGCCTGTGTTACTGCATACAGCCTGCCTTAGACCAACACTGCTTGTACCCCAGTCTGTCATTGTTTACCTACACAATCTATGAGATTTTCAGTTGTTTTGCATTCAAATGTGTATTTAGTGCTACAGTATCTAGCTCAGTAGTCTATCCTCATGTTTCTTAGATCAAAAATGCTAACATTCCATTCAGTCATTGTATACTTTACAGTCCACACACTTCGTAGTGTATATATTCAAATGTCAATTTTGTGACATTGGATCAAATCTCTGTAGTCAATCCTCATGCCCCCCGGTCACACTGTGAGATGAATAACTTGTTGTTCAGTGTGCCTTCCTGCTGAAACATTTCAATTAATAATTAAAACAAATACATCATTTTGCCCAGCACTGACTTCTCCAGAAAAGGGTACAAACAAGAGGCTGCAGGTTTATCCCAACAGAAAGAATGACATCACTTTCACTTAAGGGTTTAGTGGGAATTTAATTTAAATACTTTCACTTAAGGGTTTAGTGGGAATTTAATTTACATCTTTATAACTGTCAAACTTAGTGTATTTGAGTTAATCCTTTATTTTCTCTTCTCCTAGCTGTAGTTTCCTTTCTCTCTGTCCGTTCAGAGCTCCTCCTTTAACTGAGACTTATCTCAGGGTCTCTTATTTGCATACCTTTGCCTATATCCTTGCATTTGTTATCTCTGTTTCCTTTCTTGAAACTTCCTCCCTTCTACTGCATCTAATGGCACTTTGCCATGATGGTAACAAACTTTTTTTATTTCCCTTTGGTCTCTCTTCAGTTCCGTAGGACACATTCTGTGCCAGATTCACAAAGGTTGGCTGCAAGCTGTGACAATGGCATCTTGTGCTAACTGTCCCTGCATCCTGGATCCTGCACCTGATTCAGCATCAGACTGGGTCCAGGGGCCTGTGCTTTGTGGCTTGCGGCATCGGTCAAACAAATGGCGCAGCCACCACGAATGCGGCAAGCTGCACGATGGGTAGGCAGATGATGCGCCAAAGAATGGAGCAGGCAGTGGGTTGTGCCCCCTCCCCCAAGCATTGATCCCAATGACAGTAGGAATGTGTCTGTACAGACTAACGGCCCCCCCCAGAGCCCCAATGCTCGATCCCCGGTCCCAATCCCTGACAATTGTAACTGCAGCTGTAACAATACCAGCACAAATCATCCAGTATGCAAGGTAGTCCTAGTAGTCTAGAGGCACCCCACCTGGCAGTGCAAGACCACCCCGCTCCCGCCACCACCTATGTCCAGCCAGCAACTGGCACAGCCCACCTTTCACCACCATGGCCAGCCGCCAAATGAGCTTCACTCTGAGAACATACTGTAAATAGTACGTGCTCAATGAATGACAGCTGTTCTCCATGTGCTGTCTGGTCACACCTGGAAAAATAGCTTTGGCTCAACATACCTTACTCAGCAAAAATGATAAAATCAAATAGTGCATTCAGATCCACACCCCAGTTTCTTCCATATATTAGAACACTGTCCAGTAATATTTATTATATTCTTGAATACCAGTTGATCTTAGAGTTTTGTCATCTAATGCATACTCTACTATCAGTATTTCTAAACCACGGCTGGTCCCAGGTTCTATCGCAATATAGATCAAGTTTGAAGACTATAGGGCCATGCTCAAAAACAGTTTTTTAGTAGTGTTAGTTGTCACTCCAGGAACATACTGCCCCCAAAAAGTAGGGATCACTACATATACTTTTCTTGACCTTATTGCTGGGAAAGTTACATGGTTGGCTAATTGTCTATATGAGGCCGATATGCTGCCTAGATATAGTATTAATAAGACAGTTAATTCTAAGGGCAGCCTAAACAATTTCTGCATAAATAAGGCCCTGGAAGATGGCCGGTTCTAAAATGCAGAATTAACATGAACCACTCCTGGAAATAAAGGAGTCTGAAAGGCACATTTGAAATTCCAAATCCATTTGCATATAAATAGCATCATGGAGACCTGGTTGGGAGATAGCTCTGGCCTGTGCTGGAGGCATCTATTCTGCCAGGTTAATCTGCAGTGCATTGAAAGAGGCATGAACACAGGAAGGCAGGGTGGCCATCTGTTTTTGTTCCACTCTGGGACTGATGGCATACCCCATGGTGGAAACAACTTCATTTGAATATGTGGCTATTTAAGGGGGTCTGGGAGCATGTTGCAGAATGATCCTCATGTACTGTCCCCAGAAACATCGGGGTGATTTTCTGTAGGAGCTGGAGGGTTTCATAGCCGACCTAGTGGTGGACTGATCCAGCCTGTTAGTGTGGGTGATTTCTATTCTTGGGTAGATGATGAAGACTCTTGGATTGTACAAAGTTCCTCCAGTTTATGTCTTCACTAGGTCTGGTACAGACAGTTGCCAGCAGGACCCATCAAAAAAGGCCATGCCTTCGATTTGGTTTTCGCATTGGACTTGACATTAATGATATCTGGGTTGATCTGGTCATGAGGTCAGATCATCATGCCATATAGTTTCATTATGGGGTCCCCCATTTTGAAACCATCTCTTTGGGGATGGTCATATATTGCCCTTTGAAAAATCTGGAGTTGATCTCCTGGTGATTCTGGACATCTTGAGCATGGTCAGCTTGCCCTGGGGATGTGAGGAATGCTATGAAGAGCTATAGCAAATCCAGAAAACCACAGAAACAGTGCTCATGCTGAGGGGGTCACGACTAGAGAGGTGACAAACCTCAAAAGCATAACAATTCCAGAGAGATAGCGCTCATAGGCAAAAAGCAACTCGCTGACAAAATTCACAGTAAAATTTACTGATTTATTTAATCCACTGCTGTGGAAGCCTCTAGCGCCTCGGCATAAATGCCTTCAAGGGGGCGTGTTACATCCTGGCAAATTAGTGCTTCATTTATACAAAGGCAAATCTATGAAATCATCCATGAATTAATTGTTAAACCAATCACCATTTAGTACATTATGGTTAAATAACAAAACAAAGAAATGCTTAACAAATGACAAAACTGCAAACTAATCAGCTCATATACATCACAGGGAATTTACTGTAGCAAGTGGGGAAAATTTAATTGATTCCTAAATTGAATCAACATTGCATATGTTTGCATTAATCTCACATATATGGAATGTGCAAACATTGTACAATTGTTTTGTTGCCTATGGGATCTCCTGTTAAACACTTATAGTCTTTCAAGGGATACACCAAAGTAGCTATTCATTAAACAAGATGGACAGTACAAAAAACATTATTCTATTGAGCTAAGCTATGTTACTCACTGCACTGTCACATAATAAGCTGAAGAGGAGAAAAAGAAGGAATCTCCAGAATCAAGGAGTATGCAAGGCCAACTGTACCGGAAAATATAGTAACATTACCTAAAGAAAGAAAAAACACTAAATTAGCATAGAAAACAGAGAAGATTCCTCCTAAATAACAATTTCTCACATATTATTGTACACTACAAATTTAATTTATTATCTTCGACAGATATTTCATAAATAAAGGAGAGGAGAGGAGAGGGAGAAGGGGTGAAAAAAAGAGGTGGAAGGGGAGGAGGGAAGAAAAACAAAAAAGGGGGGAATAGAACAGTAAGAAAAGGGATTCCTTCTAAAAAAGGGAGACCTGTTAAACAGCTTTATTCAAAAATAGTACACTCATTTCATTATGTCAGAATTACATTTCTTCATCTCTTCAAAAAAGTTTTGAGATCCCCCTCTCATTAAGGCCTTTAGGTTTTACAGTATTGGCCTTGAATATCCATGCACTTTCTTTCTGTAACAACAAATTCGGTCTATCTCCACCCCTACGATTAGTTTTCACTTGTTCAATTCCCATATATTGGAAACTTGCCTTATCTGAATTATGCATACACATAAAGTGTTTTCCAACTGGAGTATCCAATTTTTGGTTTATTATTGATCTTAAATGTCCTTGTATTCACTCCTTTAAAGGCCTTATAGTTTTTCCCATATGGTACAACTTACAGTCACACCATTAGATGTAAACTATAAAAGGGGTGGTGCATGTGATGAAGTCTCTCACTTCAATTCTTATGCGATTAGGCATAGTTAACTCTTTTTCAGTGTACATGTACCGACGCACATTACATCTTCCACATCAAAAGTTCCCTTTAGGTCTTGGTAGTAACCACATTCTTTCTGTTATTTCTTTCTTAACGAACTGACTATGGACTAGCTTGTCATGTAGATTTGCTGATCTTCTTATAGTGATTCTGGGGGTCTCAGAAATCAGTTTTCTCAATTCTTCGTCCCCTTTCAGAATGTCCCAGCTTCTCCAGACCATGTTCCCTATTTCCCCTGCTAGTTCATTGTATTCAAGTGAACAAGTTATTTGTTTTTCATCACCTTTGTGTGTATTGTCAGGTTGTTGTTGTATTAACTCATTTTGTGTTTTACTTCTTGTGCTTTCTAATGCTCTATCCAATGTAATGGTGTCATACCCTCTTTTTATGTTGATTGCGCGCAGCGCAAGAAACATATTGCAGCAGCGTTCTCAGTAGCAGGCTATGGAGGCGCGGCACTGTTGTGACCAATGCCCCCACAGCCTGCAAAGGCTTGTCCCACTTCCCCCAATGCCATTGCAGGCTGCTGGTGACAGTAGTTTTGAATGTTTGCACCAACTTCAGACAAATCAGCCGCTGCAATCAGGGGCCACCTTGTCATTGCAGCGTCAGCCATCTGCTGCAATCAGGGAGTGAACCGTCATTGCAGGGTGGGATGTAAAAACTCTGATATTGTTTGTGAACATGGCGGCGGGTTGCCGCTGGGTTCACAAACAATATAACCCCTACCCCATCGTGTTTATTTGCCAATAGGGGCCCCAATCCCTGTTGGCCTTGGTGCCCTGTGTTTCTGGTGCTGATGGGGAGCCCACCCCCATTGGTATTCTGTAACACCTCGCCCCGCTTTATTCCTGCTCACGGGTGCCCAATCCCCATCGCTACTGTTGCCCCCAAAGAAAGCCATTGGTGGCACATGCCCCTGTAAAGGGAAAAACGGTCCCGCAAAGTCTTTTATTTTTAACTTGCAAAAAAGGAAATGGTCTCTCGTAGTCTCCCTGGCCCCCACCCACAACTCGCACCCACACACACTGCACACCCTGCCTCCCCACAACCCCCCTCACCCCATATTTACCTCCGGAGCTCACCGCGACGATCTTTGGTGGACTGGGAACACATCTGCACTCTTCAAAGCCGACCACGAAATGAGGAAATGCCGGCAAGCTGTATAACGTAATAAATCATTTACCATGTTATCTCTCCACTGCAAGATCGCTCTCGGTGCATTGCCCCCATACTTACCACATTTACTCACCACAAACTGTGGTACTTGCTCCTCTTGGCACTACTATTAGCTGGTGATATTGAACTGAATCCAGGACCCGGTTGTAGTGTCCCCATCTCTGACACTTACTGAAATAATGCCAAGGATCTACGCATTGTTCATATGAATATCAGAAGCTTTCCCCATAATATAATGGAACTTGAGGCCTGGGTCACCCAATATAATCCCAATATTCTTTGTTTGACAAAGACCTGGCTAAAGCCCACTACACCTGATCATTTATGCCGTCTGCCTAACTACAAAATGATAAGACAAGACAGGCCCTCATCTAAACGTGGGGGTGGGGTTGCAATCCTATATAAACCCTACCTCTCGTTACACCAGAATATCTCCCTCACTCTCTCACACTGTGAAGCTATTCATGCTACTCTCCAACTCGGATCTAAGCGGCTACACATTGTATGTGTTTACAACCCTCCTAGGTGTGGTACCCCAGGTTTAGTTGAACAACTCTCCCAGGTGAGCCTAGCTATTGGACGTAATGAAGTCCTCATCCTTGGGGACCTAAATCTAAACTGGTTAGGTAATACCTGCCAATACCTCCATACTATTGTACAAGACTATGACCTCCATCAACTGATCACTGACCCCACCAGGATCATGGCCCCACCCTCCCGATCCAGTTCCCTAATTGACTGGGCCCTCACAAACTGTCTTGACCACATAGTCTCAGCTGGTACTTTTGCTGACTCAATTAGTGACCACTCCCCAGTTTTTTGCACCTGGCGTGCTGCCAGACAATCATCTTCCCCTCCGAAATTAATCACTTTTCGTAACATGGCTAACTTTAATCCGACACAATTCCTGCATGATCTCTCACTCATTGACTGGTCACCTATCTTTACCTCTCTTAATGCTCAATCTGCCCTAGACTACTTCCTTGATAAATCTGTTGGTTCTCAGGACCTTCACGCGCCTTGTGTCACTCGCTGTATCAGAGGTACACAAACTAAGTGGCTAACCAAGGATCTCCTGGCTCATATTCGTAACAGGGACAAAAGCTGGTGTTGTTTTAAGGCCTCAGGACTGCCAGCAGATTACAGTCACTACAGGGCTTTGAGAAACTCCTGTAAAAGAAACATCTGTCTAGCAAAAAGCTCTTTCTCTAAAGATTCACTTATTAATGCTGGAGGAGACTCGAGTAAATTTTGGTCTGTCATCAAAACTCTCCTTGGTTCTGATAAACCTTCCACCTCAAATGATATGCTGCTGAATGGCATACATTGTAACAACCTTGTGACCATTGCCAACTCTTTCAACCATCATTTCTTGGATCTGTCATGCTACTTAGCCTCCTTCCCCTCTAGCCACCTGGCATCCTCTCCTGTGGCCAAGGTTCCATTGCTCTCCCATCCACTTTTCAGGTTCCGGACTGTCACTAAATCTGAAGTCCTTAAGCTGCTGCTGACAATCCCTGATAATACTAGCCCTGGCACTGACAGTCTTGAACCTAGGCTTCTGAAAGCCGCTGCCCCGCTCATAGCCTCCCCCCTAACTAAAATCTTCAGCCTGTCGCTATGTCATGGTGTAGTTCCTAATGTTTGGAAGATAGCTAGGATAACACCAATCCTAAAGAAAGGTGATCCTAAAGAGATGGCCAATTACCGGCCTATTGCCATTCTCTCTGTGCTCAGTAAAATTCTTGAAAAACTAGTTGCAAGGCAAACTATAGAATATCTCCTTAAACACAACCTCCTCTCCAGATCCCAGCATGGATTTCGCAAAGGCTATAGTACTTCTACTGCCGTTCTGAAACTTACCAATGATATTTACACAGCCATGGACTCCGGTCTCTTGACAGGTACCACTTTCATTGATCTCACCAAGGCTTTTGACCTTGTTGATCACACCCTTCTCCTTACAAAGCTTACCTCCCTTGGTTTTTCAGCTGAATCAGTGAACTGGTTCTGTAGTTATCTATCTAATAGACAGCATGCTCTTGCTTTTAACTCAGCCCTGTCAGACCTATCTTCCATACAAGTTGGTGTCCCACAGGGATCCATACTTGGTCCACTGCTCTTCTCGATCTTCATAAACGACCTCCCTCAACAAGTATCTATTTGCTCTACCTTGCTCTATGCAGACGACCTTGTACTCTACCAAAGTGCCAGTAATGTATCGGACTTAACTAACTCTCTATCTCTAGAGTTCCAAAACATACAATCCTGGCTTACTGCAAACCGACTTGTTCTTAATGAAACGAAAACTCAGGCAATGCTTTTTGGCTCTCCAGCTAAACTAAAAGTAAATCGGAACTCCTTCAAAATATCCTGTTCTGACAATTCCCTGTTAGTCAACACCTCATCCTTTAGATACCTTGGTATTCTTCTTGATGAATCCTTGGACTTTGATCTCCACATCACTACAACATGTAAATCAGTCAATGCTAAGATTGGAGGAGCCTACCGCACTAACTATGCCCTTACCCCATCAGCTAGGGCTTGCCGTGGCACAAGGCCTTCTTCTCCCATCCTTGGCTTATGGCTCTGTCATCTATCTAGGTGCAACCAAGACCTCCTCCATACATGGGACACTACATATAATAACATTTGTCGTTAATGCTTCTGCCTCTCCTTGGCTCAAACATCACTGTCTGCTCTATGCGGACCTAGAATGGCTAGTCCTGTGGCCCATCGTCTCCTATCTTATGGCGCCTTAATTGATGGAACTATAAGAGCAGGCCTCCTCAATCTCTTACTTTGCTACTACATCCTCAAAGCCCCTCCTATGGTCTCCGCTCAGTTGACCAGACACTCTGGACATCCCGAGATGTAGGACTCATGGGTGTTAACAGCTCTCCTGCTGCCCTAAATATTGGAATACTATCCTCTAGCTATTTGTCTTTCCCCCACGCATACTTGCTTTAAGAAGCTCCACCGTCAACACCTACTCACAGTAAGTCCCTGTACCTGTTTCTGGCCACCATAAACCAATCCCCTACTCTGCCTGCCCTTTTCCTACTTCCACCCTACCTGTTATACACCCCAAACTACCCTCTTCTCCTCTATCCCCTTCCCTCCACCTCCCCCAGTCACTGTTGTATCTTGGACTTGCTAACTGGCTTCATGCTAATGACTTACATGAATCTCTTAACCTGTGTTGCACTTATCTCATTCTTCTCAATGATCCTGTTATCCATGTTTTTGACTACCCACTTTGCTAGATCATGTATTTTTATAGTCTTATTAGTGTTTGAGATGTTCTATACTCTCCTGGCTTACTCTTTACTGTATGGTTTATGTGTGCTGCGTCACACTGATGTTGTTGTTTTGTATTTCATTTGTACCCTCCCGGATCGTACCTGAAAATAGGCATTCCTATGTCTAGAGTACCCACCCGGTCAACAAAAGCAAATAAATAAATAAAATAAATAGGGTTTGTTCAACTTTAGTGCATATCTCGGGCATTTTGGGGAATTTTTTCACCAAATTTTCAACATGGGGTTTTTGGGACCCTTCCTCATGAATTCTTGAACTGTCATGGCGTTAATCGGCACTGAATGGTGATTTTGCGGTCACTGCGTGGAATCACCTTTCAGGGCTGATTAACGAAATGACAGTGCCAGTGTTCATGAGGTGGGCTCTCAAAAAGCCTATGTTGCAAATTTGGTGGAAAAAATCAAAAAAATTACTGTTTTATTAGCATGCACTGCGCAGTTGTTACACACGCTCATAACTTCGTGAATCTGCAATATTTTCATGCCAGATTTTCAACATTGGCATTTTGTAAGACCTCCTTGTGAACAGTATAGCTGTCATTGTTCACATCCTGGCGGAAATGTGTTTTTGCACTTCCGGCACAGAATAGCGTGGTCGCTGTGGGAAATCAGTGTTCAGGACAGATTAAGAAAAATGACAGTGACACTGTTCATGAGTAGAGATCCTGAAATGGCTGTCTTGAAAATTTGGTAACGATACTCCATAAAATGATTGTGTTAAGAGCGTACGTTGCGCAGTTTGCACATACACTCATAACTTCGCGAATTTATAATATTTTCACTCCAGATTTTCAGCATTGCCATTTTCCCACACCTACTTATGAACAGTGCAGCTGTCATTTTTCCCATCCTGGCCAAAATGTGTTTTCACACTTTCAGCTCAGAATAGAGTGGTCGGTGTGGGAAATCACTGTCCGGGACATATTAAGAAAATGACAGTGAAACATAGAAACATAGAATTTGATAGCAGATAAGGACCGCTTGGCCCACCCAGTCTGCCTATTTCCCTACCTAATGGATAAGCTGCAGATCCTAGTTAACCAGCAGCCTACTTCTTTCTACCCCCAACCCCTAGAATTGCCTTATGGCTGTCCCATGCATGCTTGAATTCAACTACTGTTTTTGACTCCACAACCTCCTCCAGAAGGCCATTCCATGCATCCACAACCCTCTCTGTGAAAAAATACTTCCTTAAATTACCTCTGAGCTGCCCCCATCTTCAAATTGTGCCCCTTGTTCTTGCACACCTCTATTTTTGAAAGATGCTACCCTCTTGGACTTTGTTGATTCCCTTGAGGTACTTGAACATTTCTATCATGTCCCCCCTCTCCCTCCTTTCCTCGAGGCTATACATATTAAGCTCCTTAAGTCTCTCTTCATATGTCTTCCAGTGCAGACCTTGCACCATTTTAGTTGCCCTACTGTGGACAGTTTCTATCCTGTCTATGTCCTTGCGGAGACTGGGTCTCCAGAACTGCACACAGTACTCCAGATGGAGTCTGACCAGCTGTCTGTACAGAGGGATAACAACTTCCTGTTTTCTACTGATGATGCCTCTCCCTATGCATCCCAGTATCCCCCCAGCCCTCCTTACTGCCCTCTCATTGCTTGACCACCTTTAAGTCATCTGATATGACTACCCCAGGTCCCTTTCTGTTTTTTGTTGCTGTTAGTATCTCACCCCCCATTGTGTACTCTTCCCCTGGGTTTTTGTTTCCCAGGTGCATTACCTTGTGATACTGTTTATGAGCAGAGGTCCTAAAATGCCTTTGTTGAAAATTTGGTGATGATAGCCCATCAAATGACTGTGTTACAAGTGTGTGTTGCACACTTTTCACACACCCATGTAACATCGCAGATTTGTAATATTGTCTTGCCAGATTTTCAAGAGTGGCATTTTTTCACACCTCCTTATGAGCAGTACAGCTGTCATTTTTCACATCCTGACTGAAATGTGGTTTCACAGTTGTGGCACAGAATAACGCAGTTGCTGTGGGAAATCAGTGTTTGGGACAGATTAAGAAAGTAACAGTGGCACTGTTCATGAGCAGAGGTCCTAAAAGCCCTATGTTGAAAATTTGGTGATGAAACTCCATAACATGACTGTGTTACAAGCGTGCGTTGAACTGTTTCCATGCACCCTTGTAACTTCACAAATTTGTAATATTTTCACATCGTGTTTTCAACAGTGGCACTTTTTCACACCTCCTTATGAACAGCACAGCTGTCATTTTTCACATCCTGGCTAAAATATGTTTTTTCACTCCTGCCAGAGAATAGTGCAGTTGCTGTGGGAAATCAGTGTTTGGGACTTATGAAGATCGAACGAGTGAGGGGGGGGGAGTGACCGAGCTCAACTGAGCTCTGTCGGGACTGCTGCGGAGTTGTTTGTGGGCAGAAAAAGGCCCCAACACAAGAGCCCAGTACAAAAGGGCAGCCTGCAGTACTGGGAGAAACAGAATGAGAGAGCGAGTGAGGGAGAGGGAGTGAGCGAACTCACCAGAGCGCTGTCAGGACTGCTGCGGATTTCTTTGTGGGCAGAAAAAGGCATCAAAGCAGGCAGGGGCCCAGTAGAAAAGGCCAGCCTGCAGCGGTGGGAGAAACAGTACGAGTGAGTGAGACAGGGGGACTGAGTGAGCTCAAAGGAGCTCTATCAGGACTGCTGCGGATTTCTTTGTGGGCAGAAAAAGAAGCCAATGCAGGCAGGAGCCCTGTACAAAAGGGCCGCTTGCAGCACCAGGACAAACAGAATGAGCGCGTGACAGAGGGAGACTGAGCAACCTCAATGGAGCTCTGTCAAGACAGTGGTGGATTTCATTGTGGACATACAAAGGTGCCAATGCAGCCAGGAGCCCTGTACACAAGCGCAGCCTGCAGCACCAAGGGAAACAGAACGAGTGAGTGACAGCGCGGTAGTGAGCGAGCTCAACGGTGCTGTATTGTGCCTGCTGCAGATTTCTTTGTGGGTAGAAAATGCGGCAACGCTGGCAGGAGCCCAGCACAAAAGGCCAGCTTGCAGCACTGGCAGAAACAGAATGAGTGAGTGAGAGAGGGGGAGAGAGCGAGCTCAATGGATCTGTGTCGGGACTGCTTCAGATTTCTTTCTGGCCAGAACAAGCCGCCAATGCAGGCAGGAGCCCAGTACAAGAAGGGCAGCCTGCAGCAGCAGGAGACACAGAATGAGTAAGTGAGGGAGGGGTGAGTGAGCTCAACGGAGCTCTGTTGAGACTGCTGCAGATTTGTTTGTGGGCAGAAAAAGGCAGCAATGCACGCGGGGGCCCAGTACAAAAGGGCAGCCTGCAGTGGCGGGAAAACCAGAATGAGTGAGTGAGGGGGGGAGAGATCAAGCTCAACGGAGCTCTATTGTAACTGTTGCAAATTTCTTTGTGAGCAGACGAAGGTGGCAACGCAGGCAGGAGCTCAATAGAAAAGGGCAGCCTGCAGCACCGGCAGAAACGGAATGAGCCAGTGAGAGAGGGGGAGTCAGCAGGCTCAACAGACCTGTGTTGGGACTGCTGCAGATTTCTTTGTGGACAGAAAAAGCCAGCAACAGAAGCAGGAGCCCAGTACAAAAAGGCAGCCTGCAGTGCCAGGAGAACCAGAATGAACGAATGAGAGAGGGGAGTGAGCCATCTCAACGGAGCTCTGTCGGGACAGCTGCAGATTTCTTAGTGGGCAGAACAAGGTGCTCACGCAGGCAGGAGCCCAGTACAAAACAGCAGCCTGCAGCATGGGGAGACACAGACTGAGAGAGTGACAGAGGGGCAGTGAGCGAGCTCAACACACCAACGCAATCAACATTCAGCATTGACAAATGCTTGTTTAAATGTTATATAACTTCATTGTTTGTATTTCAAATTCTGAATCTATTGTGCAGTTTCTTCTTATTCTTAAGAACTGCCCATGTGGTATGGAGTTTTTACTTTTTCTGGATGTGAACTATTTTTTCTAAGTAGAGAATTAGTAGAGGTCTGCTTTCTAAAATTTGTAGTATGAACTTTTCTAGATTCTACTTGTCCCTCTAATGTAATGTCTAAGAAATTAATAGACTTGCTCCCTGCCTGTGCTGACAATCTTTAATTTATGTCATTCTGGCTTAACCAGTTTATGAATTCTGTAGCCCTTTCAACTCCACCATCCCATACACAAAGGCAGTCATCTATGTAATGACCCCATTTAACTATATTCATAAAAATGGATTTTCATTGGGGTCATACAATCTTTCTTTTTCCCATAGTCCCATAAACAGGTTGGCATAGGATGATGTCATGGAGGCACCCATTGCAGTGCCACATACCTTCGTGAAAAAATCTCCATTAAATTCAAAGTAACTGTTGTTAAGATGAAATCCAAGGATTTTATCAGAAATTCCACTGGGCACCAGTTTTTTTCTGATCTTCTATCAGAAAGTACCTCGCTGCTTTTATACCATCATTGTATCTAATGGAGGTATATAACACCTCTACATCTACACATATCCATAGTGATTCAGATTTCCATTTGGTAGTATTACATTTACTGATGATGTCCCCTGTGTCCTTTAAATAAGAGGGTAGTTTTTTCATACTGTGTTGTAAAAACAGGTCTATGAATTCACATAGATGTTCAGTCACTGAACCAATGCTAGATACAATTGGTCTACCAGGGGGATCTGTCATATTTTTGTGTATTTTAGGGAGGCAGTAAAGAATAGGAACCACAGGAAATTCACAATATAAATATTTAAATTATCTGTCATTAATGTCTCCCCTCTTTACTGCCTCATCCGACAGTAAACACAGATTTTTCCTATGAAGTTGGGTGGGATTGGTGCCTAGTTTCTTGTAGTTATTTACATCAAACAATAGCTTTTCAACCATTAGTTTGTATTTTTATTTGTCCATAAGCACTATGTTCCCACCCTTGTCTGCTATTTTGATCACAATGTCAGACTTCAAGGACATTTCTTTTAGGGCCAATCTTTCAGAAAAAGGCAAGTTATTTGTATCATGCTTATCTTGTTTCTTTGCAAGTGATTCTCTTACCTTAAATAGTACTTTGTTTTCAATGGCAGTTACATTATTATTTATAACGAA
Organism: Neoceratodus forsteri; assembly: GCA_016271365.2. Classification (NCBI taxonomy): domain Eukaryota; kingdom Metazoa; phylum Chordata; order Ceratodontiformes; family Ceratodontidae; genus Neoceratodus; species Neoceratodus forsteri. The sequence goes on from JADMNL010000027.1 coordinate 50,204,443, forward strand.
CAGACAAACAACCAATTTATTTTGAAACATATTATCTCTTATTTTTCTAAAGTCATATAATTTCATTACATCTAATCCATCTTCCATATCTCCACTTGATAGTAAGTTCACTAATTCCATTAGGTTGGTCACTGCTGATTCGACAGAAACACCTGTAGCTTCATACATAGTTCTCTCATTTACCATGGTGTCCTCTCCAGATCCTAGTTCTGCCAAAAGTAAATCTAGTATCTCATCTAGCTGACCTTGCTGCTGTTCCTCATAATCCACCATCTCAGTTAAGAATCTCATATTTGTGGTCTGCTCACTATCTTTCTCTCTTCCTGAGAAAAATAATTTGAGCCTAATTTTTCTGAACAATTTAAAGAGATCTGTGTAAATAGAGAAGGTATCAATAGGGGGTGTCAGAATGAAATTTAAACCTTTTTTGAGTAGAGAGATTTGATGTTCATTCAGGGTCACACTGCTTAAATTTATTATTTCTAATTCAGATTCTTTTGATTCATCGGGGCATGTCATTTGTTTACCAAGTTTCCTATGTTTTCCCCTCTTGTGCCTCTACATGTTCTCTTACTTCTGGGCTCTCTGTGCCCTCTTTGTCTAAAAAGGTTTTGAAGTTAGGTCAATTGTTGCCCTTTTAGGGCCTTTCTCCAACACTGTGGATGCTGTATTATCATTCCTATCACTAGTGTTGTTGCTATTTGCACCTCTTTTACTAAACTGTAATTCTTGCTTTCTCTTGCTCTTGGATCTTCCATTGCTTCTAGAGCGACCCTCAGGGTATTTAGATGGCAGATATGCAGTCCCTTTATCATAATCCCTGTCATCAAGAAGATGCTTCTCCTGTTTCTCTCTATAATGTTCTTTCATGTTTAGATATTTTACTTTTTAAAGCCTTATCCAAATGTACAAAGTCTGAAAGTTCCTTATATTTGTTTGCCTCTTCTTTTGCAATTTTTAATTATTTTTTAAATTCCAAATAGTTCTCATTATCCTCTTTGATTATTGGTTTGGTGTAAGCTAATGATGCCATTAAGCCATGCATCTTTTCTTTTAAAATTTTCAAGGCCACAAGAAGGAGTTTGGATCACTTGCAAGCCCCGTGGAGCTTGGTTTTTATCACAATACATTTCCAAAGAGGTGATATTATAGCTTATATTGATCTATTTAATCAATAAACATTCAAGTTTCAAAAAGGTAGATTTGACATTACCTTTGTTAGCTTCTGTGTGCTCAGTGGTTCCTGCAGTAGCTCCTTGTTCTAAATTTAAATGAAGTCCCTGTTTTCTAGACTGTAATGAGCTGATATCCGCCAGGCAAAAACTCGTGTCATCTTCTGCTTGGTCGTTACATCCGGGTATTTCTGACATCACTGCTGCTCTGTAAAACTGGAAATATATCAAAACAGTGAAATCCTCATGAAGTAGCTTATATCCAAGTTTCAAGTTCCAGTTCCAAATCAGGTCCAAGAACACTAATGTGAGTACCTCTACTCAATAACAACAGCTTCCACAAATGCGGTATGAAAATGGAAGTATCTTGCCTAATAACCCTCCTTAGGACGAGCATGAACTCGCCCTGCCATTCACTATTTTAATGAACAGTCAAAAGTACAAATCCAGAAAACCACAGAAACAGCGTTCAGGCTGAGGGTGTCACGACTAGAGAGATGACAAACCTCAAAAGTACAACAGTTCCAGAGAGGTCACTCTCATAGGCAAAAAGCAACTCACTGGCAAAGTTTGCAGTAAAATTTACTGGTTTATTTAATCCACCACTGTGGAAGCCCCTAGCACCTCGGCATAAGTGCCTTCAAGTGGTTGTGTTACATCCTGGCAAATTAGTGCTTCATTTATACAAAGGCAAATCTGTGACATCATACATGAATTAATTGTTAAACCAATCACCATTTAGTACATTATGGTTAAACAACAAAACAAAGAAATGCTTAACTAATGACAAAACTTACAAACTAATCAGCTCATACACATCACAGGTGAATTTACTGTGGCAAGTGGGGAAAAATTGATTAATTCCCAAATTGAATCAACATTGCATATGTTTGCATTAATCATTCATATATGTACTGTGCAAAAGTTTTACAATTGTTTAGTTGCCTATGGGATCTCTTGTTAAACACTTATAGTCTTTAAAGGGATACACCAAAGTAGCTATTCATTAAACAAGATGGATAGTACAAAAAACATTATTCTATTGAGCTAAGCTATGTTACTCACTGCACTGTCACATAATAAGCTGAAGAGGAGAAAAAGAAGGAATCTCCAGAATCGAGGAGTATGTAAACCTTGTCCTCACCTCCCCCTGGCTGGCACATGCCTCCTCTGGACCTACCTGGAGTTGGTTCCCCCATGGCTCATCCCAGTGGCAGGTCAAAAGGGGAGATGACCATCTTCTCCCCCAGAGTCACATATCCAGAAGGCCCCCAGCTGTCTGGATGGTGGTGTGAGTTGGAGGAGATGTGCAAGACTTCATGTAGCCCATGGGTTCCTTTTTCCTGATTTTCTCTCAAGACCCTAGCCGTGGTGACAAGTACGTACCTGTGCATGGAGGCGCTCACTTACTATGGAATCACAGTTTCTCCCGTGTCTGTGCTGCTTGTGCTAGCACTGCCACCAGGCCTCTACCTTGTGGCAGCAAAGGGCCGAGACAGCATACCTCCCATCCCTGGCAGAGAGACCAATCTTACAGATGCTTGCTCCTCTCCCACCCCTGGCAAATGGAGCTCTTTCCCAAACTTGGGTAGTTGGCTTAGCAGGAGGTAAGGCACCCAGCTCCTCAGCCCTCCATGTCACCAGGCTGGCCTGAATCACTTTTTTATCTGTTAGATGTTATTACTTTATAAAGACTAGAACAATATTCATATGGTATAAGATAACCAAATATTCAAATATTTCAGCAAATGGCACAAAACAGTACACCACTTGGAAGACAAAACAAATTAAAAGATACCATTTTGTATGTTTAAGGATCTTATTAAATAACTGCCTTTTTAATGTTGGCTTGCCATGCCTGCACAAGCCAACATCTTATGGTAGTGCAGATTTGGAGGCATGGTCGCTGTTGGGCGAATGCAGGGCACGTATCAGTAGGTGCATCCCTCATTCCCCAATCAGCCTGCATGCCGGCTCCACACCATGCAAACATAATGTGGTGAGCACATCTAAGGAAAGGTCCACTGCAATCCGAGCAAAGCTCATCAGATGCAGTGGTCCTTTTCTTGCCGTGCTTGCCGCCATTATGTGCATGGTGGGACACGGCCGTAGAACTGCCGACTTTGGGCGTGCCCAATCCCCCTGTTGGTTGCCCCTGCCCCCTGTCAATGTGTCGATAGGGGAGCCCACTCCCCATCCGCATAAAGCATCCCCCAATTGTGTAATGCCGAGGGGGTGCCCAATCCCCCCCTCGGCTGTTACCCCGCCCCCACTTTCCTTGTGTGCTGACGGGAACCCACTCCCTGTCTGCAGAAATAACCTCCATTGTTTAATGCTGAGGGGTGCCCAATCCCCCTCAGCTCTGTGTCCCCCTTCCTTCTTTTTTGTGCCAATGGGGGTGCCCAATCCCCTGTCGGCATAAATTAGGCCCCCCATGATGTTTGCTGATGAGGGTGCCCAATCCTCTATTGGCTACAGACCCCCAAAACAGTTAGTGGGTTAGGTGGCACGCTGGGAGCTCACCCCAGTGTGCCAAATCCCTGGAGAAAAAACTGTCCTGTGATGTTCTTTTCCTTTACTACCCGTAGAGAAAACGTCCTTCGTAGTCTCCATGCCCCCTGCCCCACCAGCACTCCACCCACTGTGCACCATGCCTCCCCACACACCCCATATCCCATACTTATTCCGAGCTTGCGATGATCATCGGTGGACTGGGAACATGTCTGCACTCTTGAAAGCTGACTGCGAACTGAGGAAATGCCGGTAAGCTGTATAATGGGATAGATAGGGTTTTTTCAACTTTAGTACATATCTCAGGCATTTTTGCTAATTTTGGCCCCAAATTTTCTCAACATGGGGTTTTTGGGACCCCTTCTCATGAATTCTTGCACTGTCATGGCGTTATTCGGTCCCGAAAGGTGATTTCACAGTCACTGCGTGGAATCACCTTTCAGGACCACATGAGATGACAGTGCTACTGTTCATGAGGGTGGCTCTCAAAAACCCTACGTTGCAAATGTGGTGGGAAAAATCCAACACATGACTGTTTTACAAGCATGCATAGCAACTGCGCAACGCATGCTCGTAAGTTAGTGAATTCATAATATTTTCATGCCAGATTCTCAACATTTGCATTTTACCACACCTTCTTGTGGACCGTGCAGCTGTCATTTTTCACATCCTGGCCAAAATGTGTTTTCACACTTCTGGTGCAGAATAGCGTGGTCATGGTGTGAAATCAGTGTTCGGAACACATTACAAAAATGACAGTGACACTGTTCATGAGCAGAGATCCTAAAATGCCTGTGTTGACAATTTGGTGACAATACTCCATAAAGTGACTGTTTTACGAGCTTGTGCAGCAACTGCGCAACACATGCTCGTGCTTGGCACATTTGCACTATTTGCATGCCAGATTCTCAACATTGGCATTTTACCATACCTTCCTGTGAACTGTACAGCTGTCATTTTTCACATCCTGTCCAAAATGTGTTTTTGCACTTCCAGCGCAGAATAGCGCTGTTGCTGTGCGAAATCAGTGTTCGGGACACATTACAAAAATGACAGTGACACTGTTCATGAGCAGAGGTCCTAAAATGCATGTGTTGAAAATTTGGTGACAATGCTCCATAAAATGACTGTTTTACGAGCGTGCATAGTAACTGCGCAATGCATGCTCATAACTTAACGCATTGGCAATAATTAGTGTGGGATGCTTTACTAAACCCCTCGGGCTTTGCCCTCAGGCTTTATGTAGCATCCCACACCTCAGGTGTGTGTAAAATTCTCATTACACATGCCACCCCATGCATTATTCTATATGTAATATGCTTTGAAATAAGGGCATGCTCCACACAATGCTTGCAGCTGCTCCACTGTTGCAAAGGGGGTAGACAGCTGCAGAGGCCCCACATGCACAGGATGTGCACCTTTGGGACACCCCACAGCATCCAGAGCCATTGTTGTATGTTTACTCCATGCCCAAATCATGGTCACAGGACCCATCTCTGCAGCGAGCTGGGGCAGGCAAGGGGACAGACAACTGCATGATCCTGCACATTGCCAGGGAAGCAAGTGCAGCTGGCACAGAGGGCATCTACTTTCGGGCTGTCGTACCACCTATGTTCCCCTCTCTGACTGGTTGTCTGGTTCATACCGGGGCAAGTACAGCCCATTCTCCACTGGTCCCCAGTCCTGGGTGAAGAGGTATATGCTGGGGGTGTCACTGGCACTGGTCTGATATTATGACACATTTTTGGCTTGTTTTGAAGGGGAAATGGCAGCCTGTGGTGGACTGGCATGGGCTGCCATATCCTGTGGACCCCCACCCCTGGTGTCACCTACTGGTCCTGCACAGTAAGGCCAGAAGACCCCAAGGCACACCACAACACTTGTCGGTGTCTGCAGGGTAGGGTGAGGTGAAATGGCATGAGCGCTATGGCCGACGATTCAAAGGCACATCCCAGTGCCTGTCAGTCTCTGCAGGGTGGGGTGCAGTTGGCATCAGTTCAATACTTCACTGCCATTCCTATTATGCATCTCTCTAACTTCTGCACAACTAATGCCAAGGCCAGCAAGAAAACATTTGGCATTGACAAATGCTTGTTATATTCTGTGTTTATGCCTCCTACTCTCCATTGCCCACACTCCCTCCGGAATCCTCTAAGTACCTGGCTTCACTGGATCCTGTCCCTTCATCTTCTGCCTACCTCCATCCTGCCTCAGCTGTGTCTTCTGGATGTGATAGGGTGCACTCCTCAGACTGCATTGTCATCATCAGGTGGTTGGCTTGTGGATTCTAAGACCAGTCCTCTTCGGTCCACTGGGATCTGTCACCCTTTGGGAAATGGGGCCATTTTGCTTTGTTTCCTCCCCTCTCCTCCCCTCAGGTGTAGGTGCACTAAGGAGGTCCTAGGGGCATGTGCACACTAAGCGTTCTGCCATGCTGAACCTCTTGCCAGATTTCGCCCCTCCCTCTGATGCCCTTGACTGCATTGCCACCTGTGGTCACCCAGGTGGCAGTATTGCAGCAAGAATGGTGGCCCACCCTCCCCAGAGGAGGAGAGTGTCCCCTGGGACAGCCCATCCTCCTTCCCTGGCCAGCTCCCCAACAACCCAGGTGCATTCCCATACCCAGATCACTGGCATCAGGAAGATCACTGGCATCGGGAGCAGTAGTGGTACCTCTGCGCTGATGGGCTGGCTCTTAATAACCACTTTTTAAAGCATCTTTAGCATCATGAAGTTGTGTATCAGGTCCAAACTGTAAGTCCACAAGAAAACATATTTTAAACCTTTCATGCATCTTGAATGCTGTTACATATGGAACTTGTTACACTAAAATATCAATTTTCTAATTTTATATGCAGATGAATGTTAAAGGAATCATAAGCATCACAACTCAACTTGTGATGGGGTTACTGCAACCTATATTTGTCAGTGTCCCACATCAATATGAATGTAATATGAAATAAACATGATGGTTCAGTTATGGATACATACATTCCTTTTCATGTTAAGCATTTTCAGATTTTTGCTTTGCATTCTGATTTTGGCCTTTTTAAATCTTTGTTCTCCATGCTGACCCCTAATGATAAGGGTGCTTGAATAGCTGCAGGCACTGTAACAGCTGACAATTGCTTATGGCTATATCTATGCAGCAGCACACTCCACTGTTCAGCAGTGAAGAATTGCTGAGTCAGTTTTTTTTTTCTTTTCCCAGGAGAGCTCAACTCATTACTGAACCTCCCTCCCCCCCCCCTTACAACTTTAAAACTTTGAGATCTCCAACCTCCCTGCTTGAAATGCTACAGAAATGCTGGGCTGTGAACATGCAGCAATCCGATGTGAAGAGGTGATGCATAAGTGTATTATACTGCATGGGGCCATCAGGCTAGTAAGAACTGCAATTCACAACACACAATCTAATAAAGACAGGGAACGGCAATATTGGAGAATGGAACATTTGTCTCTTCCCTAGGGCCAGTGATGAGCATTCTGAAGGTCACAATGTGAAGGTTATACAGCTCAAGCAACATACTGAAAACACCAGCTGCTCACAGTAGTGAATCTATTCATTTTAATATGCTCTGTCAAGCCTCTTACTTTCCATCCATACTTTATTAGTATTGTCTTGTGCCTTTTAGTTTCATGCTTAATACCAATTGCTTGCATATACTGAGTGTTCATTGAAGGTAAGGCAGGTGCGAGGAGAGTGCTCCGAGAAAAACATTTTATTTAAGTGTCATGATGGTTGGCTTACACCACAATTCAAAGGGAGGTACTGTATCCAGGAGGCAGTCTTTTCACATTGAACAGTGAACCTTTGCATTCTTTAAAGAGCTAGTGGCACCAAAAAAAAAATAACAGGCAGGCACTTTCAGCAATTTTTGAAAGTAGTCCCTTATTAGTTTTTATTTCTGAAGTGGTTTTCCTTTTCTTAGTACTCATCTGATTGTTTTCATTCTAATAGCATTGATTGTGGTGTGATAAGCAATGCTTTACCTGGAAGCAGGCATATCTACCTGTAGTTCTATTATTCCACTCAAGCTTTTTCTGTTCTTGTATGCCAACTTTCCCCATTCTAGCAAGTCTTCCCAGCCCCAGCACTCAGTTTCCCTTATTGGTATCTCTCCATCGATCCCTCATGGCATGCTACCTATGGCAGGACTGACAGGGTTGATCAAGTCCCACCAGCATCAAATTTAGCTGAGATGTGTCTCTAGCCATCAATGTGGGGCCTGGGAGGGGCCAGCCATTGCCGTGCTGCCGTCAGTGGTTTTCTTCCATGTTCTCCCAACCCCAGGGACAACGCAGCTTGAATGGCTAGGCACATGGGATCTCAATGCTTGTTAGTGCACATTGTCAAGCACCATCTGCCTGCCCTGGCTATGTGATTCCAAACTGCGATACCACCTGTGGTTCCCCAGGTGATACTCACTTTAGAGCACACTGCCTCCCCTCTTGGAGGAGGAGAGCTCTCTGTGGGATGCTCCATCCTCCTCTCCTGACCAAGTTCAAGTTTCAAGTTTTATTTGGTAAAAACGTATGTATCAACACAAAAATTGTAACATACAATATTGACTATAGTAACAGATTCTAACATTACTGCAAGTATAAACATAAATACATCTCCTGATTCTTATACAATTGTCATAGAATCCTCATATAAAACATTAACAGGATACCATATATCTTATTAGAGACTTTGACACAAACAGCTGCCTTTGATCATGAAAATTTCATAAGTGTATAATAAGCAAAATTAGCTGTAGCAAATGTTATAGACTTGGGCCCAGATATTCAAACAGTGCCAGGCTGTGGCTCAAGCTTGGGTGCAGCGCAACTTGGCTGCGCAGGGGTGTGGACTGGGCGATATTCAATGGAGCTGCGCCAAGGCATAGCATCATTGAATATCGCACCCTGGCCACCTGCAGTGTGCATGGTGCAGTGGCACTGCGCTAGTGCAAGTGGCCAGAGTGGAGCAGGGGATGCCTTCACGCATGAGGTTCCATTGCGCCATGTGCAGCAACCATGATATTCAAAAGTGCACATGCAAATGGGGCCATAATGTATGCAAGGTGCAAATGGAGCCATTTGCATGTCATTATGGCCCCATTTGCATGCAGGTGCACTCATCCCTGGTGACTTGCGCCTGGCGCCCTGCCAGGCAGCAGCCGTAGGGGACCGACGCCCCCTGCAGCCGGCAGTGTGCTCCACAGCCTGATCGCAGGCTGCAGTAAAAAAACAGGAAAAGCATAAATACCTGGTGGTCCAGTGGACCTGCCCGCCCAATCGCAGGCTGAGTAAAATAATAAAATCCCTATCATCACCAGTGGTCCAGTGGACCGCTGTCTGCCCGATCGCGGGCATTAGTAATAAAAAGGAAAAACGTCCAATATCCCTGGTGGTCCAGTGGACCGCTATCTGCCTGATCGTGGGCATTAGTAATACATAAATAAATATGTCCAATATCCCTGGCGGTCCAGTGGACTGCTATCTGCCCAATCGTGGGCATTAGTAATACATAAATAAATATGTGCAATATCCCTGGTGGTCCAGTGGACCACTGTCTGCCCGATTGCGGGAATCTGCAATAAAAAGAAAAAATATGTCCCATATCCCTAGTGGTCTAGCGGTACCCCCCTCCCCACCTGCCCACTGCGACCCACTGCGTGCTCCCCCGGTCCAGCCAGCAGGTGGCAGCACCTCACCCTGCTGCCCCGCCCGCCGATGGCACCGTCGGTAGGATGTACACCATTGGTCCACAAGCGTGACCAATGGGCGATGCAACCATACTGTACTGCACATTCCAGATATGTGAATGATCCATTCACATATCTGGAATGCGTAGTATGGTGCTGGCTGACACCCATTGGCTCACACTGTGGACCAATGGGCGATAGTCCCACCGATGGTGTCAGTCGTCGGGCAGCAGGGCAGCAGGCAGGAGGTGCTGCCACCGCTGGCTGACCGGGGAGCGGGCAGGGCTCAGTGGGCGGGGAGGGAGTGTACTGCTAGACCACCAGGATATTGGACATATTTTTCTTTTATTGCAAATGCTCATGATCAGGCAGATAGCGGTCCACTGGACCACGAGGAATATTGAACAAGTCTTCATTTTTTTTACAAATGTCCGCGATCCGGGCATGGGGGGCGCCACCAGGTGCAGCCGGAGCTTGGTGGCCATCCACAGGTGGCAGCTGCCGGCTCGCCCTGCCAATGCTGCTCACCTGTGGGTGGCCATCCGTTTGTTCTTTTTTTTGATCAACTTTGTGCTGGCGCAGGTAGGGTTGCGATGCATGGCTCTGCACATCCCGGCTGAATATCGGGCTGTGCAGGGTATGCATGGGCACCTCCACCTGCACCTGCATACATTACCAATGCGCCTGGCACATCGATTTGTGTCGCAAGACTTTTCCCTCTTGAATATCGTGCCGGGGCATATCAGTGGGTTGTGCATAGTGCAACATTGTTGCACCATGTGCAACCCTTTTGAATATCTGGGCCTTGGATTCTGAAAACAATAAATATTCTATTGCAGTGTCTCTTTTATTATGTACAAATCTATGTACCCAGTGGTTCCAACCATTTTTTTCTTCTCTGCTTTGAGAATTGTGCAATCCATTAAAATATGTTGTAGAGTCTTAATTGTCATATTACATTTTCAGGCACTATTCCTGTTATTAATGTTGCCTTTACCATGTGGACTACGTCCATTCTCTAAAATTCCTAATCTCAGCCTACATAGCACCACACTGTGTTTTTCATTTTCACAGTAAGATAGATATAATTCATTCTTCCTGTAGATCTTGAATTCTTTATATAGATATATACCTTGAATATTATTAATTTAGTAAAACTAACTTATAGGAACATAGGAACATAGGATTGTGATGATGGAAAAGGACCGCCAAGCCCACCTAGTCTGCCCAGAATGCCCAGGAAAACTTGAAAAAAATCTTTAATTCTTTGTTCCATTTTTATCATATATTTTTCCGAGTTCTGTATACTGAATGGATCCCAAATACTGGGAAGGCCCAGCCTGGTTACCTCATCATTTAATCTGTGAAATCAGCTGCTGGTCTGTTTTATTTTTTAGATTCAGCCCAGATTTCCTTCAAAATACAAGTAGTGCCATGCACAGTATTTTTTCCAGCACCTAACTGCACTAATCTGAATTTTACATTTTAAAGACAGTATATGCCCAGAGTAGAGAACCTAATGTTCTTGAAAGGAGGGCCTTGAACAGGTCCTCCACCTGGCCCACCTCCCGTTCCTTCTTGATCTTCCTCTCCACTATCTCTTCGTTCCTCTTAACTGATGCCAGATTCTTCACCTCATGGCCTTCCTAGACCCAGGATTAAACCCCGCTGAGAAACCCTCCCTCAGCATTGCGCCTGCCTCCCTATCAGGATAATCCCCTGTCCATTCAATTACCATCTGGGATTTTTCCAGAGATCGTGCCGGGGGAACCCAGACACCCTGGCACCCCCAGCTGGCATGGCTCAGTGCCCACCATAGGTCCCCCCTCCTGTTCTGCCATCTAAAGTTACTCCCCTGCCCCACTGTGATCACTACGAAAGGACTGCCCTTTCACCAATCCCATGGTCTTATCCCTGTGGCTCCTACATCTGAGAACGTGGTGTGCCCCCCACAGCCAGAGCAAGTATGCTTGTACTTGCAGTTGGCCGAGGTGCAGTTCACTTTATTATATGCCCAGCGGGCTTTGGCCCCTCACCCTGCTGCTCTTTTACCCTTCATTGCCCCCTCCCCTTGCGCTGACAGTGTCCTAATCCATAGCTCAGATATTGTAGTCCCACCAGACATCCCCATGTGATGCCACCCTCTGACAGAACTTTTCATGATAAATCAGCCACCCATACCCGCTCTTGACCCTGTAGGCATCTCTAATGATGGCTGAGTAGGTATGGATCTGGACGGCCAGTTTGGGCTTTTTCTGCAGCATGATTGCACTAAAATGTGTGAACCCTTCCATCCAGGCACCAAACGTCTTACCCTTATAGCTAACCTCCTCATTGGTCTTACCCACTATGGCCAAGGCTTCCACCATCTCGGAGTTGCCAGCCAACTCCTTCTGCTCATACTTCTTGGCCATATCTTTATCAATTAGGGCAAACATGTCCACATATTCTCCCTTCTATATCTTTTCTTTCAGGGCTTGTGACACATGATCCCCCAGAGTCATCCCAGGTGGCCATCCAGAGCCAGCCTGGCTGCCCCTCTCTCCTCTCCTGCATTATCCCCCACCTTTGTGATCTTTTTCCCCTCTTTCAGTTTTTTCCACACCTTGTCCACTTCCTCCCACCCCTTGTCACCTTGTTTCTCCATAATACTGGCCAGGTAGTCTTTTAAACTACCTTCCACCGACAGGTCCACCATCGGTGCCTTACCCTCCTCCGGTTGAGGTTCATCATCCTCACCAGGTTGCTCACGATCAGCCTCTTGTTGGGTCTCTCCTTCCTGGCAGGCAGGTCCTTCCTCTTGTCCACCTTCCTCTCCTTTTCCTCCTATGCCCTAGATTCTTTAATAATTGCCTGGACCTGCTCCATCAGCTCTGCCACCTTCTGCGCCAACACCTCACTGGCCTTCTGCCTTGGAGCCTTCTTGGGTGCTATCCTGGAAATCATATAACAAAGGATTTACTTTCTGGTCTTCGCCTCAGGCCCTGCGCCCTGCCACCTTCCCCAGTGGCTATCACCATGACAGCTGTTAGGGCCGCCTTCCTGTCCTTCCCAGAAACCATCTCCACTTGCAATATTGTTGCCACATGCAGCTGTGCTGTGCTGGATAAATGGCTGGGCCTGAAGCCTGTTTATTTAAGCGGTTCATATTGCCACCCAGACTGAGGTTCCTCAAATGGCCATCTCCCAACCCTTTGCCTTAGATTAAAACCTTGTAATGAAGTGCCAGTTCTCGGAGATTTGCAGTGGGCTGCCCTCCCCATGCTCCCTCCAGTGAAATTGAAAGATGCAACCTTAATTGCGCTCCCAGTCTGCTGCAAGCAGACATACCGCAGTGCTAGTGCCCCCAACCACAATTCCAAATGATGTCCCAGTTGCAGAGCTGCTGAAGAGCCCTTCATCAAATTCCCACTCCACATGGTTCATAACCATTTGCTTGTTTCCACTCCTGTTCTTATCCCTTTTCTTTGTGTGCATTAATTTTATTATTTATTATTTATTTAATTTATCCTTTTTTTTAAACGATGTATACTCCGAGTTTAAGCGCCACTCTCATCCCCCCACTGCAGCCTGCTCATAGGCCCATGCCTTTGCCCCATTGAGCTTGCTGAAAATGTTCCTACCCATGCTCCAGCCCTTTCTTTTCACAGTCCTGCCGGGGACATATGCGGTTTGTATGCAGCTTCCCCTTTAAACACCCCCGACTGGAATGAAAACCCAGATCCCAGCCCCCATTGTAAATGCAGCTTATGATTAATCTCTGTAATCAAGCTGTCATCCTGCTTTCTATTTTTGAGATTTCTTTTTCTTGAGCCACAGGCCCAGAGTGTTGCCCTGGCTGCCCGTTGCCGCGTGGCATCGCGTCCCGACTGCACACCGTCTTGGGCCCTCACTTCTTGCCCAGGCTTTCCTAACCCCTCTTCCTGGGTTTCCTCCAAAATTCTGCTAGCTCTTTCTTAGAGCTCTTCCTCCACTCCCTTGGCTTCTCCATTCCCTTCATGGGGGAGCAAAACATGCCCACCCCCCCCGAGAGATCCTCCCCTCCCGGCCCTGAGTCATTGCTGTGTCCTGACTCCAGGTCCTGAGTTGCCCCATTGTGACCTGACAAAGGAAACCAAACCCAAAAACCCCTTGGACCCACCAAAAGTACCATAGCAGCCATCGGCCCCCCAGCTAGCAGCTGCTCCAGTCTATGGAAACTCCAGGCCCCTCCTTCCTGCAACATTAATGCCAGTCCAGGCCACACCACTCTGCTCGCTTAGGGGTGCCCACTGCTCACCCATCAGTAACAAGCCACCTACCATGACCATGCTCCGAGGGGTCAGAAAAGGTAGCCAAGCTGGAATCACCCATGCGGCCTCCCCCCGGCCCGCACCACGTGGCTCCAGATGCCACGTGGGCTGGCACCACCCTTGCAAACTGCACTGAGAACCCAGCCACTGGGACCATTCCACCTCCTCCTCCCGTTCATCTTGCAAAATCTACTCAAACTGCAGGAAATTCCCATTGGAGGTGGACGCAATGTGCCTAGGCCCTCCAGATTGCAAAACAAAACCCCCTCCTTCACTTCGCCAGCTTGTGCACCCCAAGGACATAATACTTAAAAGATACCTTACCTTACCTTTCTGGAGGCATACTTACCAACTGTGACCAAAGGACCAACAATTTGACCAAATTAACAGAATACAGACCGTAAGACAATGGGGAAACAAGAGACTGCAATAAAATTGGCAAACATAAGCCACTTGCATCAAAATAAGCACCGACCATTCCCAATCCCCCGATGCTGCCTCAGCCAAATGGCCTACCCGAGGCACCCATGCTGCCAGGCCTGTTCCCCTATACCTTACCTGGATACCAGAAGAGAATCTAACCCACTTCAAGAATGTCTTGTGCAGAGCAATTGGAAACCCAACAGCTGCAGTAGAGAGAGGGATTTTCTCTATGCAGCCCTTTTTCTACCCCCACTAGCCCCTCCCATGTCTTTCTTTCCTCCAATCAACTGAGGTGTCAATCACCTCCTTGTCTCCATAACCCTGCCCCTCTATGACCTCATCCCCCTCCCTCTCTGTGATGTCATTTCTCCCCCATCCTACCTGACCCTCCCCCTCCACCCTCTTCTACTGTTAATCCCAGGGGTTCCAATGACAATTTGGGCTGCCCCTTAATAGGGCAACCTCTTTTCTCTAAAATTCCTAATATCAGCCTACATAGCACTAAACTGCATTTTTCATTTTCACAGTAAGATAGATATAATTCATTCTTCCTGTAGATCTTGAATTCTTTATATAGAGATACACATTGAATATTATTAATTTACTAAAACTAACTTGAAAAAATTTTTTTTCCCCATTTTTATGTTTGCTTGCACGCATGTGCAAGAAACAGTGCCATCATCCGAGTTTTCGGAGGTGTGTCACCCCCTCTTCCAATTCAGTCAGTGTGTTGGCAGACGCGGCTCCTGTCCGCAAATGCATGGTGGAGCTGTCTATGACAAGCTCCAAAATGCAGTGGCATACAGTTGAAAGGGGGAGCTACGCTTCAGTGAGCAGTGATATCGCCTGCTCTTGCGCAGCTCCCCCTACACACACACACACACACACACACACACGCGGCCGCATAATGCGTGCTGCCTCCACGCACACTTTATAGCCGACGGGGTGCCCAACTCTGCTGGCTGTGCCCGCTTCCAAAGCCTTCCAAATGCCACCTGGGTGCCCACCCAGCATGGCAAGTTATCAGATAGCCGACGGGGTGCCCAACCTCCGTCGTGCCCACTGTCCTCCCCCCAGTATCGGTGCCACACTGGGAGCCCACCCCAGCATGGCAACTATTGTTATGGCTGACGGGGTACCCAATCCTCTGCCAGCTTCACGCCCCCAGTTTGTCTGCCACGCTTGGAGCCCACCCAGCATGGCAATGTCCTGCGTTGTCTTTAAAAACAACCTGAAAAGCAAAAACGGTCCCACGCAGTCTCCCAGCCCCTACCTCCCACAACCTGCACTCCACGCACTGCGCACTCCTGCCTTCCCTATACCCCTCACCCCATACTTCTACCTCCGAGCACGGCACTCACGATCTTCGTGGATTGGGAACACGCCTGCACTCTTCAAAGTTGACCGCGAACTGAGGAAATGCCGGTCAGCTGTATAATGGGATAGATAGGGTTTTTTCAACTTTATTGCATACCTCAGGCATTTTTTGGAATTTTTGCAACAAATTTTCAACATGGGGTTTTTGGGAACCCTCTTCATGAATTCTTGCACTGTCATGGCGTTACTCAGGCCCGAAGGGTGATTTCGCAGCCACTGTGCAACATCATCTTTCTGGAATGATTAATGAAATGACACTGCCAGTGTTCATAAGGTGGGATCTCAAAAAGACTATTTTGAAAGTTTGGTGGAAAAATTCCTAAAAATGACTGTTTTACGAGTGTGCGTTGCGTAGTTCCTACGCACGCTTGTAAGTTCACGGATTTTCAATATTTTCACTCCAGATTTTCAACATTGCCATTTTACCACACCTTCTTATGAACAGTACAGCTGTCATTTTTTACATCTCACCCAAAATGTGTTTCCGCCCATGTAGCGCACAATGGTGCAGTCGGTGTGCGAAATCAATGTACGGGACACATTAAGAAAATCATACTGACACTGTTCATGAGCAGAGGTCTTAAAATGGCTATGTTGAAAATTTGGTGCAAAAATTCCTAAAAATGACTGTTTTACGAACATGCGTTGCGCAGTTCCTACGCACGCTTGTAAGTTCGCAAATTTTCAATATTTTCATTCCAGATTTTCAACATTGCCATTTTACCACACCTTCTTATGAGCAGTACAGCTGTTATTTTTCACTTCTCACCCACAATGTGTTTCCGCCCATGTAGCGCACAATGGCGCAGTCGATGAGCGAAATCAATGTATGGGATACATTAACAAAATCACAGAGACACTGTTCATGAGCAGAGGTCTTAAAATGGCTATTTTGAAAATTTGGTTAAAAAATTACTAACAAGCATTTGTCAATGCCGAATGTTTGCTTACTGGCATTGGCAGTGGTAGTGTAGAAGTTACAGAGCTGCGTAATAGGGATGGCAGTGAAGTAATGAACTGAAGCCAACCCCACCACCACCCTGCAGAGAGTGACAGGCATTTGGGTGTGCCTTTGGGTCATCAGGCATAACGGCCATGCCATTTCAGTACACCCCACCCTGAAGACACTGGCAAGTGTCACGGTGTTCCTTGGGGTCTTTGGCCCTTATGCGCACCCCATTTCATTAGGAAATATGGTGAGATGGGTGTGATATAGGAGAATGGGGTGAACTTTGGGGCCGAAGAGTCCAAAGCATACCTCGATGCCTCTCACTGGCTACAGGGTGTGGAATGGTATGAGCATTACAGGCAAGAATCCCAAGTCACACCCCTGATACCTGTCATTCTCTATAGGGTTGGGCGTTATGGTTGGAAACCCTAGTACCTCAGGCATTCGTTGGTATTTTCACTCCAAATGATCAACATGGTTTTTTTGTGACCCCACCTCATGAAGAGGGGGAATATCAGTTTCTTAGCCGAAAGCTGCTTATGCACAGCGACTGCAGCATTTAGCACCACAGGTGCAAAAACATTCCGAACAGGATGTAAAAAATGACAGCTGTACTGTTCATGGGGAGGTGTAAAAAATGGCAATGTTGTAAATCTGCAGTAAAAATATTTAAAAAAATGGTGAAGTCGTGAGCGTACATAGAAACTGTGCAACGCACACCGGTAATATAATTAGGTTGGGGATTTTTTTACAGCAGATTGTCAACTCAGGCATTTTGGTGCCTCCGATCATGAACAGTGTCACTGTGATTTTCTTTATCTGTCCCGAACAATAATTTCCCACAGCGACCACGCATCTCTGTGCTGAAAGTGTGAAAACACACTTCGGCCATGTTGTGAAAAATTACAGCTGTACTGTAAATAAGGCAGTGTGGAAAAATGCCACTGGTGAAAATCTGGACTTAAAATACTACAGTCATGAACTTATGAGGGTGCGTGGAAACTGCGCAATGTTCACTCGTAACACAGTCATTTTATAGACTTGTGTCACCAAATTTTCAACATAGCCATTTTAAGACCTCTGCTCATGAACAGTGTAACCGTGATTTTCTTAATCTGTCCCAAACATTGCTTTCACACACCAACAGCACCATTGTGCGCTACATGTGCAAAAACACATTTTGGGCGGCATATGAAAAATGGCAGCTGTACTGTTCATAAGGAAGTGTAATAAAATGGCAATGTTGAAAATCTGGAGTGAAAATATTAAATTTGCAAACTTATGAGCATGCATAGAACTGCATAGACACGTCAGAAACAGTCATTTTAGGAATTTTTTCACCAAATTTTCAACATAGCCATTTTAAGACCTTCTGCGCATGAACAGTGTCACTGTGATTTTCTTAATGTGTCCCATACATTGATTTCCACACCGACTGTGCCATAGTGCGCTACATGGGCGAAACACGCTTTTGGGCAAGATGTGAAAATGACAGCTGTACTGTTCATATAGGAGGTGTGATAAAATGGCAATGTTGAAAATCTGGAGTGTAAATATTGAAAATTTGCGAACTTACGAGTGCATAGGAACTGCACAACGCACGCTCGAAAAACAGTCATTTTTTGGAATTTTTTCACCAAATTTTCAACATAGCCATTTTAAGACCTCTGCTCATGAACAGTGTCACTGTGATTTTCTTAATTTGTCCCGTACATTGATTTAGCACACTGACTGCGCCATTGTGCGCTACATGGGCGGAAACACGTTTTGGGTGAGATGTGAAAAATGACAGCTGTACTACTTATAACAAGGTGTGGTAAAATGGCAATGTTGAAAATCTGGAGTGAAAATATTGAAAATTTGTGAACTTACGAGCGTGCGTAGGAACTGCGCAACGCACACTCGTAAAACAGTTGTTTTTTTGAAATTTTTCCACCGAATTTTCAAAATAGGCTTCTTGAGAGCCCACCTTATGAACACTGGCAGTGTCATTTCATTAATCAGTCCTGAAAGGTGATTTTGCGCAGTGACTGCAGAATCACCCTTCGGCCCGAATAACGCCATGACAGTGACTTCATTCATAAGAAGGGGTTCCAAAAACCCATGTTGAAAATTTAGTGCAAAAATTCCAAAAAATGCCTGAGATAGGCAACAAAGTTGAAAACCCCCTATCTAGCCCATTATACAGCTTACCGGCATTTCCTCAGTTCGCGGTCGGCTTTGAAGAGTGCAGACATGTTCCCAGTCCACGAGATCATCACGCTCGAAGTCCGGAGTAAGTATGAGGTGAGGGGTGGGAGGCAGGTCTGCGTGGGTGGTCCGGTTGCGGGAGGGGCCAGGAGACTACGTGGGAACCGTTTTTCTTTACAGGTGTTCTTTTGTTTCCAATGATGGTGACGTTTGCCACACTGGGGTGGGTTCCCAGCATGGCACAAGGATGGTTGGAGGGCATTCAGCCAATGGGGATTGGGCACCCGTCACTCAAGCATCGACACATGCTGGGGTGGGCCCAGCGTGGCACCCAGTACCGGGGTGAGGACAGTGGAACGATGGGGGTTTGGGCACCCGGCTATATCATGAGTTGCCACACTGGGGTGGGCACCCAGCGTGGCATTTGGAAGGTTTTGGGGCAGGGGAGTGCAGCACAGCCAGCGGGGATTGGGCACCCACGTCGGCTATACAGTGTGTGCGTGCGTGCGGGAGGGCGCGCGCACCTGCGTGTGCAAGTGTGTGTGTGGTGGGGAGCTGCGCATGAGCAAGCGATATCTTATCGCTGCTCACTGAAGCATAGCTCCCCCTTTGAACTGTATGCCACTGCATTTTGGAGCTTGTCATAGACAGCTCCATCATGCATTGGCTTACAGGGGCCGTGCCTGCCAACACACTGATTGAATTGGAAGAGCGGGTGACACACCTCCGAAATCTCGGATGATGGCACTATGTATCTTGCACATGAGTGCAAGCAAACATAACAAACATAATAAATGTATCTTAATTTTTGAAGACCGTTTTTTTTTTTTTTTTGTGCATGCATATATGACGTATGAATGAGGGATCCACTCACTGTCGATCAAGGGAGGATGTGAAATGGTACAGGTACATGGGGGGTGAACAAAGTGGTAGACAGTAAGCCCTACCTGAGCTTCAGGCTGATGTTGCACAGCTGGACTAAGGCACAAGCACCCACGGCATGTTCTTATAGTCCCCATTTATATGTCCATTTATGTTCTTACAGTGCTGATTGCCTAACTGAGCCAAGATGTAAAACAGATACTAAAATGTCAGGTTTATTTCAGGTGACCAGGATCGTAGTGGGGAGAGGGGGCAAGTGAAACAATGTCCTGAGAATGTGCTTAAACTTATTAACCGTTGCTGTGCTGCGGAGTGATACACCGGGTCCAGAATCCCTATATGTTCAAATTATGTTTGCAGCCTAAAGGTGCTTAGGTGGATTGGCATTTACATTACTCAGCGGCAAATCTTTTTCATACTTTTTGTGATCATCGTTTAAGTTATAACTACTAACTGATGAGACACTTGAGGGCATGAAACTGTGCTACCAGCAAAGTTGCATTTGCAAAGCCCTGAATATTTATCTGTTGATAATGAAATGAAAACTGACAGCTGATAACATTCAGCCACTGTCCATTGCACAGAATAGACATCTCACTGATAGATCTGGAGCAAAGGGGACATGCACTTGTCAATAACGTCACTACAGCTCCAGACACTGAAGAAAGAAGTTCATGCATTTTCATGACTGTTAACTTTTTCAACATTTTAAAAGTTACTTAGCATCTGCACTAAGATGTTACACGTCGCTGAACTGAATTGTGACACCAGAATCCCTGCGATCAACATTTGTCAGCAAAAGTAAATTGAAAAAATCAATAGATGTATAAAATGGTAAGTGACATGAGTCAATAACAACATATCTGCATGTAATACTTGGCTTAAAATTTGAGTATCACCATATTCCGCACCACAGCATCAAACAGGGATGCCATTTATAATTTGACTAATGTCAAGCAGTTTTCGAGCCATAAAAAGTATTACTGTATCAGTAGGGTGGCAGTAACGGGATCAGGAAATTATGAAATAAAATGCAACAGCACCCCCGTCGGCCATATGTTGTGCGGGTGGAGGGAGTGCATGAGCACCCAAGGGTGGGCTGTTAGGCGGCTTCAGATTCACCGGAGAAAAGGGTGGATTCGATTGTGAGCTACGGTTGAATTTGTGTTTTATTTTTCTATGCCTAGTTTTCGCTATTTTGTTAGGGCACATGTCCAACCCTAAGATGTTTAGGGTCACACGGTGATGTGACTTCATTGAGCATCTGATTTGAGAAAGAGCTGTGTGATTCTATCTAAATGCCAGCTCATGGCAATTCAGAGAAAAAAATAAATATTTTGAAGCTGCATTACCAGACTAAGTGTGCAGTTTAGTGAATTACCACACAGGGGTGTGTATATGACAGCACTAAAAGGTGCATTAAAGTGCTTCAGTCATGAAAACCTCCCCACTGGCTGCTGCTGAAATGCATAGCAGTCATGTTCTCCTTTGTGCATTCTGGCTGTTCTTTGCTTCAGCTGCAGGTAGTACAGTACGCCAAGTTCGCTTGCATAGGTTTTAGCAGCGGGAGTTCACATTGACAGAGTCTAGTAAGAGAAAACGCTGGAATTACACATACAACGAAGTCTGAGTTTTCACATCAAATGCTGAGGTATTTTTTTCTGGAGGATTAGAACCCATGGAGTCCATGAAGGTGTGCTTTGGAGAGCTGGCGTGTGTAAGGACTGTTAGGCACCCACACATTTTGGTGGTCCTGCTTTGGCATGGAACAGTTTATTAAAGTAATGATGTGTGGCTTGTCTCGCTAAGCTAGACAAGACTACACCATCCTATCAGGCAACTGACACAGTTGATCTGTGTGTGTGGGGGGGGGAGCTGCTCACTGAAGCGTAGCTCCCTCTTTCAACTGTATGCCACTGCATTTTCAACTGCTGTCATAGACAGCTTCAGCAGTGATTGGAGAACTGTGACCACGCCTGCAAACACACTGACTGAATTGGAAGATGCTGACACACCTCTGAAAAACTCAGATCATGGCACTATGTTTCTTGCACATGCGTGCAAGCAAACATAAAAATGACTGTTTTACGAGCGTGCGTTGCGCAGTTCCTATGCATGCTTGTAAGTTTGCGAATTTAATATTTTCACTCCAGATTTTCAACATTGCCATTTTATTACACTTCCTTATGAACAGTAGAGCTGCCATTTTTCATTTGTTGCCCAAAATATGTTTTCGCACATGTAGCGCACAATGGTGTGTTGGTGTGCGAAAGCAATGTTTGGGACAGATTAAGAAAATCACAGTTACTCTGTTTATGAGCAGAGGTCTTAAAATGGCTATGTTGAAAATTTGGTGACAAAAGTCCATAAAATGACTGTGTTATGAGTGAGCAGTGCGCAGTTTCCACGTACCCTCGTAAGTTCATGACTTTGTAATATTTTCAGTCCAGATCTTCACCAGTGGCATTTTTCCACACTTCCTTATGAACAGTACAGCTGTCATTTTTCACAACATGGCCGAACTGTGTTTTCACACTTTCAGTGCAGAGATGCGTGGTCGCTGTGGGAAATCATTGTTCGGGACAGACAAAGAAAATCACAGTGACATTGTTCATGATCGGAGGCACCAAAATGCCTGAGTTGACAATCTGCTGTAAAAAATCCCCAACCTAACTATATTACGGGTGTGCGTTGCACAGTTTCTATGTACGCTCATCACTTCACCATTTTTTTAAATATTTTTACTGCAGATTTGCAACATTGACATTTTTTACACCTCTCCATGAACAGTACAGCTGTCATTTTTTACATCCTGTTCAGAATGTTTTTGCACCTGTGGTGCTAAATGCCATAGTCACTGTGCATAAGCAGCTTTCCGCTAAGAAACTGATATTCCCCCTCTTCATGAGGTGGGGTCACAAAAAAAACATGTTGAAAATTTGGAGTGAAAATACCAACGAATGCCTGAGGTATTCGGGTTTCCAACCATAACGCCCAACCCTGTAGAGAATGACAGGCATCAGGGGTGTGACTTGGGATACTTGCCTGTAATGGTTATACCGTTCCACACCCTGCAGCCAGTGAGTGGCATTGAGGTATGCCTTGGACTCTTTGGCTCCAAAGTTCACCCCATTCTCCTATATCGCACCCATCTCACCATATTTTCTAATGGAATGGGGTGCGCATAAGGGCCAAAGACCCCAAGGAACACCGTGACACTTGTCAGTGTCTGCAGGGTGGGGTGTGGTGAAATGGTGTGGCTGTTATGCCTGACGACCCAAAGGCACACCCCAATGCCTGTCACTCTCTGCAGGGTGGTGGTGGGGTTGGCTTCAGTTCAATACTTCACAGCCATTCCTATTACGCAGCTCTGTAACTTCTATACTACCACTGCCAATGCCAGCAAGCAAACATTCGGCATTGACAAATGCTTGTTATCATATATCTTTCAGAGTTCCGTATACTGAATGGATCCCAAATACTGGGAAGGCCCAGCCTGGTTACCTCATCATTTAATCTGTGAAACCAGCTGTTGGTCGGTTTTATGTTTCAAATACAGCCCAGATTTCCTTCAAAATACAAGAAGCGCCATGCACAGTATTTTTTTCCACCACCTAACTGCACTAATCTGAATTTTACATTTTAAAGACAGTATATTCATTTCCGTTGCAGTTAATGCTTTTTGTGTATCATATGGTAGTAGCAGAATATTTCTAAAAAAGTTGTTTTGTATGGCTTCTAGTGGCTTTATTTCTGTCTTTTTGCACATTAATTCCCAGCTGTCACTTGCATATAGAATTTGATCATTAATTTTTGCTTCATATGCTTTTTCATGGCTGTGAATGAGTTATTGGCAAATTGCCTTCCAAATGTAATCACTGCCCTATTTACTGGTTTGTTTTTTCCTTTAGTTCTTCAACATGGTAGCTTCATCTACAAAGTAAACACTAGTCTCCTTAAAGAACGAGTACAGGGTGTTGCAATTGTGTATTTCATAGCCATATTTCTTGTACAAGAATTATACTGTTTGAGGATATTTCTGCCATGCAAGCCATATCATTACATGTTCTTCCTACCCCTGTGACATTCCAGCTAATTATGCTCAGGGAAAGGGAAAGTGGAAATTGTTTAACCAGAGGGGCACACTAAGCCAAAGTTTGTTTCCAGGTGTGACCTGGAAAGTCCAGTGACTTACTCAGGGTCAGACAGTATGCAAGTGGGGGCTGATGGGATTCAAACCCAGGTCTGCTGCTAAGTGCCCTTAACCACTACACTATACTGCCTCCCCTCATTTTAATCACTTTATTTTCAGCCTTTCATTGTCAGTCTATCTCTACTGTTTCTGTTATCTCTTCATACTCAGTAGCTTTTATTTCCATTATACAGTTTTCTTCTACTATTGTGTCAAGTTCTTATAAAATTATACTACTACTGCATTAATTTGTGTGCCCTTCTGTGTCCTTCCATGTATTACCCTGTGCTGTTTTCATGGGGTCTATTCCTCTTCTTCTCCAAATGGATGCATGGTCTCAATGGGAGTAACATATTCATTTATCCTTGTTTGAATTTTAGTGGGTCTATCTGTAATTTTTCCACTCTTTCTGTCTCTCATACTGAACTTTTTATGGAGTTCTGTCATTTCTTGAAGCATTTTGTCTAGTTTTTATGTTTGCTTGCACGCGTGTGCAAGAAACAGTGCCATCATCCGAGTTTTCCAGAGGTGTGACAGCCTCTTCCAATTCAGTCAGTGTGTTTGCAGGCGCAGTCGCAGTTTGACAATCACTGCTCCAGCTGTCTGTGACAGCTGAAAATGCAGTGGCATACAGTTGAAAGGGAGAGCTCTGCTTCAGTGAGCAGAGCTCTTCCCCTCAACACGCACGCACATTGCGTGCTGACGCGCTCCCGCCCCGTCGGCTCCAACCTCCTCCCCAAACAGTTTACAGCTGCCACCTGGGAGCCCACCCGCGTGGCACAAGCTAGTATGGCAGACGCAAGCTCCAATCCCCTGTTGACTCCAGCCCCCAAACAGCCTTACAGCTGCCACACTTGAGCTCCATCCCAGCATGGCACTAGCCCGTATGGTCGACGGGGTGCCCAATCCCCCGGCGGCTCCAGCCACCCAAACATCCTTTCCAGCTGCCACGCTGGGGTGGTCCCACGTCGTCTTGGTAATTAAAAAAAAAAAACTGTAAATTGAAAAACAGTCCCTCGCAGTCTCCCTGCCCTCACCTGCACCCACCCACTGTGCACCCTGCCTCCCCACACCCCCCCTCACCCCATACTTACCTCCGGAGTCCGGCGCGATGATCTTCGGTGGACTTGGAACATGTCTGCACTCTTCAAAGCCGACCGTGAACTGAGGAAATGCCGGTAAGCTGTATAATGTTATAGATAGGGTTTTTTTCAACTTTGCTGCATATCTCGGGCATTTTTTGGAATTTTTGCACCAAATTTTCAACATGGGGTTTTTGGAACCCCTTCTCATGAATTCTATCACTGTCATGGCATTACTTGGGCCCAAAGGGTGATTTCACAGCCACTGCGTGAAATCACCTTTCCGGAATAATTAATGAAATGACACTGCCAGTGTTCATAACGAGGGCTCTCAAAAAGCCTGTTTTGAAAATTTGGTGGAAAAATTCCTAAAAATGACTGTTTTGCAGGCATGCGTTGCGCAGTTCCTAGGCAGGCTCTTAAGTTCGTGAATTTT
The DNA here is from genome assembly GCA_016271365.2 of Neoceratodus forsteri. NCBI lineage: Eukaryota > Metazoa > Chordata > Ceratodontiformes > Ceratodontidae > Neoceratodus > Neoceratodus forsteri. Next base: position 50,229,642 of record JADMNL010000027.1, read on the forward strand.
CAATATTTTCCCTCCAGATTTTCAACATTGCCATTTTACCACACCTCCTTATGAGCAGTACAGTTGTCATTTTTCACATCTCACCCACAACATGTTTCTGCTCATGTAGCGCACAATGGTGCAGTCGGTGTGCGAAATCAATGTATGGGACACGTTAAGAAAATCACAGTGACACTGGTCATGAGCAGAGGTGTTAAAATGGCTATGTTGAAAATTTGGTGAAAAAATTCCCAAAAATGACTGTTTTAGGAGCCGCGACGCTGCGCAGTTCCTACATCGATGGCAGTTTGCTAATTTGTAATATTTGCACACCAGATTTTCAACAGTGCCATTTACCGCACCTCCTTATGAGCAGTACAGCTACCATTTTTCACATCTCACCCAAAATGTGTTTCCGCACATGTAGCGCACAATGGTACAGTCGGTGTGCGAAAACAATGTTTGGGACAGATTAAGAAAATCACAGTGATGTGAGCAGAGGTCTTACAATGGCTATGTTGAAAATTTGGTGACAAAACTCCATAAAATGACTGTGTTACGAGTGAGCATTGCACAGTTTCCAAGCACCCTCGTAAGTTCATGAATTTGTAATATTTTCAGTCCAGATTTTCACCAGTGGCATTTTTCCACACCTCCTTATGAACAGTACAGCTGTCATTTTCCACAACATGGCCAAAATGTGTTTTCACACTTTCAGCACAGAAATGCGTGGTCACTGTGGGAAATCATTGTTCGGGACAGATAAAGAAAATCATACTGACACTGTTCATGATTGGAGGTCCCAAAATGCCTGTGTTAACAATCTGCTGTAAAAAAATCCCCAAACTAGTTACATTACGGGTGTGCGTTACACAGTTTCTACGCACACTGCGTGATTTCACCAGTTTTTTTAAGATTATTAGCAGATTTTCAACATTGCTATTTTACACCTCCCCATGAACAGTACCGCTGTCATTTTTCACATCCTGTTTGGAATGTGTTTTGCACCTGTGGTGCTAAATGCCATAGTCGCTGTGCAAAAGCAGTTTTCGCTAACAAACTGATATTTCCACTGTTCATGAGGTGGGGTCAAAAAAACATGTTGAAAATTTGGAGTGAAAATACGAATAAATGCCTGAGGCTTTAGGGTTTCCGACCATAACGCCCCACCCTGTAGAGAATGACAGGCATCAAGGGTGTGACTTGGGATTCTTGCCTGTCATGCTCATACCATTCCACCCCCACCCATACACTGCAGCCAGTGAGAGGCATCAAGGTGTGCCTCGGACTCTTCGGGCCCAAACTTCAGTCCATTCTCCTATACCACACCCATCTTACCGTATTTCCTGATGGAATGGGGTGCGCATAAGGGCCAAAGACCCCAAGGCACACTGTGACACTTGTCACTGTCTGCAGGGTAGGGTGTGGTGAAATGGCGTGGTCGTTATGCCTGATGACCCAAAGGCACACCCCAATGCCTGTCACTTTCTGCAGGGTGGTGGTGGGGTTGGCTTCAGTTCAATACTTCAGTGCCATTCCTATTATGCAGCTCTGTAACTTCTACACTACCACTGCCAATGCCAGCAAGCAAACATTCGGCATTGACAAATGCTTGTTTTTTTTAGAGTTAACATTGTATTCTCTAGTTTTACTTCCATGGGTATGCAATCTTTTCTTGCCTTCAGAGGCTCACTTCTAGTAATGAGGCTATGCAATATCATATACAGATAATTCTTGCAAACTCCCTGCTTTTGTATATGTAGACAGATCTTGTATCTTGCCATTCTATCTTATTTCCTACAGTATTCTTGCGTAGATTATATATTATGGGCTCAATTTTCAAAGAGTCCTTACAGCAAAGCAAGATGCATCAAATGGAAGCCCCCGGCAAAGCCCAGTGCACCAGGGACCCTGTGCCAGATTTTGGTAGAAAACTGGTCCCGGCACCAAAGTCCCCAGTGCTGCCACAAGCTTTCCCTTGCATCATACAAATGGCACAAGGGAGGGGATTGATGTAGGCTGCCGTCATCCCCTGGTTGTTGCCCTATGTGATGAGGTAACAGACAGCAAAAACTCTACAGCTCTCCCATATTGCCATGCCACAATAAAAAGCAATCAGCAGTGTAGCATGGCCAGTGTCTACTAGGCTGATGCAAGATGTGATTGTGTCCATCGAAGATAGCTATCAGGTCTCAGGCACCCAGATAATGGTGTTGGGGGTGTGGGATGTATGGAGTGCCCATGGCAGTATCATTCTGTAGCATACCCTATGGTCCAACATACAGAAAATAGTTGCCCATAAAAACACATTGTGCCAGTTCTAGGCTATAGCATGTTGGGAGCAGAACAGTAGCAGGGTGAGACGTTAGTGCTCTATGCAGTGGTGTCACTGCCATGTTGAGATCACCAAGCATGGCATCTGGGTCCAAGTTTACATCCCAAAAGCTCTGTACACTGGCAGTAGCATCCCATACATAGGCAGGATGACTGTGGTTTTATGTGATGAGGGCAAGTTTTTTAAGTCACCGATCAAAAAGTGCGACTAAAAAAATGGCCAAAGTCAACAGTGAGAGCAAAATCAGACTGGCCGCCGCAAACAGCAATGGTCGCTAACTTACCCAAACCAGGCTGTGCCCCCCCCCACACCCCCCAATTTAAGGATTATCAACTCCAGGGGTAGCGGACTTAGAGGAAATATAAAAAACCCAGGACAAAACAATCTCTCCCACACCAGAGTCCTCCAGCTCCACAGGTGGTGGCTCAAGTCACTACGCCAAACAGCCAGCTTAGCAGGGCTTTGCCAAACAAATCAACATATCTTGTTTGAGCGAATGCAGCTCACTGCTACACTCACTAAAAAGTACTCCTTGGTGTTTTCTGACACTCACTCCTACTATGAACGTTTTTTTTGAGTCGCTCAAACTGAGACGCTCAATAAAATTTACTCAGATCACTGCACATCGATGACTTCACCAAACCCCTAGAGATGTGTTCACCACCATGGATAATGGCCCTTGTCTTGTGTAAAGGTTGCTACTGAAGACATTAATATGGTTCCAGAAGACAAACAGACACTTACACTGTGTTACACTAGTGTCCTGTGCTATAATATTAAATATGATTTCTGTAGCTTGGATATTCTGAGGTACTTCCCTAGAAATCACGGACCCCTGCCAAACAGAGTGCTGGAAAAGCTAGCCAACATTTCATTTGACATCTCATTGAAAACTCTGCCTATTTGTATACAACCTTTGTAATCAATCTCTATTTTTCTTTCCTATCCCCCTCCATTTAAAACAGCATGGCAACAACCGGTGCCAGATGTTGTACTATAGGGATGAAGTCATGATCAAGCATAATTCAATGCAGATATCTGAACTGCTTTAATGTTAGTATGTATATCACATGCTATAGAAAACAAGCTAATCTTCAATGTAACATACTATGCCTTCTCGAGTAGTAAGTATGGTGGCAACCTATGACACCCTGATGTTAAGTCTGCTTATGCACGCTATTACGAGAAAACTGTTAGGAGCAACATGGACCAGACACAATGGTGGCAGACAGTCATGGGTCACAGGTCGGAGTCAGTTTTGTATATCATGTGCAAGGGAAGGAAATTTTAAAATTAAAGCACTTTGTCAAAGACCTGTAGGCTGGAATCGGGTGACCTGAACCTGTTAGGCATGTACCAGCAGACCTGACCTGTACAGATCGTAGTGCATGGACCAGTAGCCATGAGTCCCAGCCCTCACCATGCCACCTGTCACACTGCATACCATGCCAGAGCCATGTGGGTGGCATCAGATTCTACACTGGCCAAGTCCCCCACGGCATGAGATACTGTGCTGCTTGGGGACAAGTGCCGCCAGATGGACATCTTGGTATACCTGTCAGATACACAGTTGGCATGTGCCCTATTCTGTGCCCAGGCATACTGGCACTGGCTGAGCATAAGCACACCACGGGAGTTGCAGGCCTGTAGCCATCATGGGGTTGAAGGTGCATGACAGCACTGCAGAAGACTTCAGTATAGTGCTTCATTGCAGGACACTGCATTGTCTCCTGTATTAATCTGGTACATTCCCGAGCACCGCATGTGCAGTTGGACATGTTTCTGTATGGGACTGCATCACACGGGTCTCTCTTGGAATCCGTTGCTCGGGGTGGTGGTGGCAAATGGGACTGTTTAACCACGGACAGGATCTGCGGCTTCCAAAATCCCACAATAGGGGATGATGCAGCAGGGTTGTGCTGCAAGCCCCATTTCCACCATGGTGCAGCTGGGTTGGCGGTGCAAGCATTGCGCATGACACTTTGGTGCAGGTGGACTCACTTTCAGCGTAAGTGGGGTTTGAAAATTGGGAATGACACACAGTCTGGTGTAGGATACCCCTGTGTCATGTCTGTTTTTTATTTTAACATGAAATTCTTTATTAATATGTTCCCAAAATTACAACATGTAAATGTCACAACAAAACAATGGACAAAAACACAGACATACACTTGTAAAATTACATGCATTTGTTGTAGAAGCACGCCGATGAGGTACTGTTTATGCTTCTGTGCTCTAAAGAAGCAGAACCATTAAAGTAGTTGTGTGGCCATGTGTTGGTAGTGTCATGTTTGTTTAATGCAAGCACTGTGCATCATTCCCAGACCTCTGAAAATCGAGCCCCAAGTGTTGACAGCCCATGTGCCTAGCCATTCAATTCACATCATCCTTGGGGTTGGAAGAAAATGTGTTTTCTTACACAGTAACAATGACCTTCAGTACAATAACTAGTATATAATGTATGGGAGAGGCTTATTATGAAGTAAATTCACACACTTTACAATGTTGTTATACCATCGCTGTGACATCAGATTGTTATTATACCATTTTCACTATGTCATAACAATGGTATAACAAAACAGAACGTTCACTCTGTGTAACATTCTGTACTGTGAATTCAATACAAACTGGTGTTCATACACTATAAAAGCTAATGAATGGTCTTCGGGCAACAACCATGCTGCAATCACTTCTCAAGGTTGTCATAACAACAGTAAACCTCTTGAGCTTCGCTCTTCAGGTTTACAATGTCATGACAACCTCCTGAAGTGATGATAGCATGGTTATTACCCGAAGACCATCCATTGTCTTCTATATCTATAGGAACAATTAGTAGCAGTTTCTATAATCAGAAATGTCCCAGGATAAAAATAGTCCATGTACCTATGCACAGCTTTCAAGAGAATTGTGGCAATTCAGATGCAATGACTAAGAAATAGTTGAACAGTTAAAATGCCACTGTTGCTTGTGAGTAGCTGAGGTTTTGATTTAAAATTCTCGCCCCTCCAGAGTCAGTCACAATATGGAGGACAGTGTCTTAAGGTTCGGTGTACATATGCTGTTCTCTCAGCTTCCACTTGTGCTCTTTGCCCTGCCCATACTTAGCCTGTTATAGTTTCTTGTCATCCAATCTTTATAATGCCAGTTACTACTAATAGCTTTGGCCCTCTCGTGTCCACTACGGAAAGATAACATTCAAAAACATGTAGTAAAGTAATATGTCTCATTGGTTACCTGTGTCTGCCCCCCAATGGGCTTACCTGGTGAGGGCTATAGTCCTCCTCTCTCCCAAGGCATCCCAGCAGTGGCCTTGATGGGATTCGGGCTAGCTGGCCCCGTTGGAGCTCTGTGGCTGTGGCCACTACAATCCTGTGACCTCAACCCATGTTCCAAGAGGAGCCGAGGTCCGACTACTATTTCATGCCTCTGGGCATGTTGTTTGGGGGGGTGTTTCGATGGTCCAGTGGGCTCTGAGAAGCTGGACCAATGAGATGTAAACAAACATGGTGGCCGCCCCCTGGTGCGCATGCATGGCTGCCAGGCAAGTAAAATTTAAAGGAGTTGTGGCTCCGTTTTGTGTTTTGGCCAGCGGCCACTATTAACAGATATCCTTGGCTCCAGGCCATGCAGCGAAGCCGGGGATCATCCAAATAAAGCCTCTGGGCTTCAGGTGGAATGGTTCTAAATAATACTAAATTAAAAGCAAGACTTTTGGGGACCGAAAACAAACAGACATGGCAGCCCTCATGGGACTACAGAAGCAAGGAGGCTGCTGAGATAAGGTGAGAGGGCACAGAAAAGCCTGGGACTGCAGCAGCCAATCAGGAGGAAGCTGCTAGAAAACTATTAAGATAACTGTTTTGCCCACCAAAAGAAGATCATCTAGAGGGGGAGTGAGGAGAGGCTGCTGTGTTCTACCCAGCCCAACTACTGCCAATTTTCCCCAATGGCCTTTGCGGTCACTGCTTGGTCCAGAGAGGCAGAGAGCCAAGTGCCTGCAGAGAGAGAGAGAGAGAGAGAGAGAGAGAGAGAGAGCTTGGAGCTTGGCAACCAGAGTCATGAGAAAGAGGTTTGGGAGTCTACTGCAGACGACAAGGTGCCAGAGTCTTCAGCCAGAGAGAGAGAGAGAGAGAGAGAGAGAGAGAGAGAGCTGAGAGCTGCAGTTTGAGCTGAGAGACTGCAAGTTGTGCAGCAGTGAGATATCTGGTTTCTGCAGCAGAGAGCAAAAACTGAACTACTGTGTTCCCCCCATGGTGGGGTAAGTGCGAAGAGTGCAAATTGCCGCAAGCTGAGAATTGGGTGTGCTGAGACTAAAGTCCAGCCACCGCAGTTTGAAAGGGAGCTAAAGTGAAAGTACTGGGCTAGAGACTGAGCCAAAGCACAGTTGCCACTTGTGTTCCAGATGGTGTGCAACACAGGGGGGTCTGGGGACTACACCTGCCCTGTCCCTGTACTGAAGAAGACAGTGACTGGTGAGGAAGATGATGTGAAGCCTGCCTGGTGAAAAACACTTACAAAAGCCTCTGAGGCAAAATTGGCAAGGTCAGGCAGGTGAAGACCAACTTTCTTTAACTTTCTTCGGCCAGCTCTGCTGCTCCTAAGGTGCACCCGATTAAGATACCTTCACGGTACCATACGTCATCCATCCTGCTGACACCCCCTTCCCCGTGAACTGCTGAACTGTAAGTACCCATGAGCTGCAGCTTTGTGAAATCTTTATTAATTAGCTAGCTAGTTAGGGTACAGGGGTTAAGCCCTGGGCTGGACTGCATCCACTATAAAGTTGCGCTTGGGCGTTAAAAGTTAAAGGTTGCAACTGGTAAAAGGTTATTTGGACCCCAACAAAAGATCCCCTCTGTTGACACCTGCATCGCATTGAGGTATCCACCAAAAAGACTGTGTGAACTTTCTGTGCAGCTGCTAGTGGGAAGCTGGGTGTACCCACAGTTGGGAGCTGTGATATTATGTGGGGTCACATCGTTGAGATAGTTATAAATGTTGTTGCTCTGTTTTCCTCCCTTCCCCCCCTCCCTAAAAATTAACTCTGTTACTTGTTTATGTTATATTCTTGTACTGCGAATCATTGCAGTGGTGGGGACTGTTATTTTGTGTGGAACTGTCTGTGGGGGGCAGCTATTGTGTATTTCCTGGGGGGTGGCAACTAGCAACTTGTCCACATGTACCCCTTGTCACTACCCCAGGTGAAGGCACCACAACAGTTACTTTTTTGTATATCTGGGACCCAGGCAGGCCCCCTTGGAGGTGTGTGCAGTGTGGACCCCATGGGCCCCAGAGCAGCCAAGGTGAGTCAATGGGCTGTTACGCTTGATAATCACAAACTCTGCTACCTTGTGCATATGATAAAAAAAAGGAAAAAAGGAAAAATTAACACTTTCTGAACCTTGATACCTACGTGCCTCACAATAATAAATTAAATAAATTAGACTAATAACTCATAGCTCTACTATATTAAATATGGCTATCTTATTCCTCTGGTCACTGTTCAGTATTTTACTCTTAATGCACTGTTGGTACTATTTCCAATTTGCAAGTGTGATCACTTACATGCTCCCTACTCACTTTTTAAATCCTAGTAGTATTAATTTTATTTGGAAAGTGTCCTGGTGCATCAGCCACATTCTCTTCTATGCTTTAGTATTCAGGTGTAACTTCACCCTTTTCAGGAAATTTTTAAATGCAGAGCCAAGTCCTAAAGCTACGTAAGCTACAAGAGCAAATTCTGTCTAAACTCCACTATCTCATTTTGCATGCAGCTTAATGTAAAGGTTATGTTGCTCAGTGAAATGCATTTGGACTAGTGTGGGTCTCGAAGTTCATGCTCCACGTGACTATAAACTGATGAGTCCTCATGATATATCAACATATTTCAATGTGTTCACTAATTGGTCAAAATCAAATTACAAAAATGTTAACTGTGTAGTAATATATCCTACATATAGTGTTATAAATTAACATCAGTCTGGTGTAGGCCCAGTGGCGTGGAGGGCTGAGATGCTGGGTGCCTTACCTCCTGCCACGCCGGTGACCCGTCTTCGGTAGCAGACTCGGGTTGACGGGGGTTGGCTGGGGAAGGAGATGAATGTTCCACAGGATGCTCTCCTCTCCGGGGGAGGGAGGGTGCCATGTCTTGCTGCAGCACTGCCACCTGCAGATGTGTGGTTGGTAGTGCAAGTGAGACGTGGGGGGAGGGATGCATTGCACTGCATATCACGTGAGGATGCTCACACAAGGGACATAGTCCCACACGCTGGCATCCCGGGGGGGGGGTAGAGCGTCAGCAAAGACGGAGGGAACAAAGAGGAGGAAAAAACACCCTGACTGGCAGGATGATCGCCGACCTCCATAGGTCCTGATCCCGGTGACCTTGGCTCCTCCCCTGTCCATACCTCCCTGCCATGGAGAATAGCCGTGGGAGGATTTGGAGAAGAAGATAAGTCCTGGGAGAAGTTGGGGGATGGGACTGGGAGGATCGACGGGATGGAGTGCCAGACAGGGCGAGGGAATGAAAAAGTGAATAAATTAACATCAATCTACATAGAAACATAGAATTTGACAGCAGATAAGGACCGCTTGGCCCACCCAGTCTACCCATTTCCCTACCTACTGGATAAGCTGCAGATCCTAGTTAACCAGCAGCCTACTTCTTCTTACCCCCACCACCCAGAATTGCCTTATGACTGTCCCATGCATGCTTGAATTCCACCACTGATTTTGACTCCACAACCTTCCTCCGAAGGCCGCTCCATGCATCCACAACCCTCTCTGTGAAAAAATACTTCCTTAAATTACCTCTGAGCCGCTCTCCCCATCTTCAAATTGTGCCCTCTTGTTCTTGCACACCTCTTTTTGAAAGATGCTACCTCTTGGACTTTGTTGATTCCCTTGAGGTACTTGAAAGTTTCTATAATGTCCCCTCCCTCCTTTCCTCGAGGCTATACATATTAAGCTCCTTAAGTCTCTTCATATGTCTTCCAGTGCAGACCCTGCACCATTTTAGTTGCCCTCCTCTGGCCAGCTTCCATCCTGTCTATGTCTTTGCGGAGATTGGGTCTCCTGAACTGCACACAGTACTCCAGATGGGGTCTCACCAGCTGTCTGTACAGAGGGATAATAACTTCCTGTTTTCTACTGATGATGCCTCTCCCTATGCATCTCAGTAACCCCCCAGCCCTCCTTGCTGCCATCTCATATTGCTTGCCCACCTTTAGGTCATCTGATATGACTACCCCCAGGTCCCTTTCCATTTTTGTTGTTGTTAGTATCTCACCCCCCATTGTGTACTCATCCCCTGGGTTTTGTTTCCAGGAGCATTACTTTGCACTTCTTTAGCATTGAATCTAAGCTGCCATACATTTGACCATTCCTCTAACCTTGCCAAGTCCCTTCTCATCCTTTCCACCCCACCCTGTGCATCAACTCTGTTGCAGATCTTAGTGTCATCTGCAAAGAGACCTACTTTTCCTTCCAGTCCTTCTGCACATCGCTTATAAAGACATTGAAGAGGACCGGTCCTAATACTGAACCTCCTGGGTACCCCACTAGTAACCCTCCTTTCTTCTGACTGGACTCCATTTACTATTACTCTCTGTGTCCTATTCTCCAGCCAATTTTACCCAGGCTGTCATCTTGGGACCCACTCCCAGACTGGCTAACTTGTATATTAATCTTTGTGTGGGACTGTGTCAAATGCCTTGCTAAAGTCTAGGTAGGCCATGTCCACAGCCCCTCCCTGATCTACTACTTTGGTCACCCAGTCAAAGAAATCTATCAGATTTGTCTGGCATGACCTTCCGCTGTGAATCCATGCTGCCTAGGGTCCTGTGCCCTCTGGCCTCTAGATACTCGACAATTCTTTCCTTCAGAAGTGATTCCATCATTTTCCTATCACTGAGGTTAAACTAACAGGTCTGTAGGTTCCTGCTTCTGCCTTGCTCCACTTTGTGAAGGGAATCACATCTGCCCTCCTCCAGTCCTCGGGTACCACCCCATCCTCCCATGATTTGTTAAAAGGGTAGTCAGTGGTGTCACTAGTTCTACCCTTAGCTCTTTTAGAATTCTGGGATGAATCCCATCAGGCCCCATTGCTTTGTCCGCTTCAGTTTTAAGAGTTCTTTCAGAACCCTTTCTTCTGTGAATGGCTGGTATCAACTTCTGTATCCAGAGTGTTACTACTGTTTGTTTTATGTACCTCCCTCTTCATTTGTAAATACTGGAGCAAAAATATTTGTTTAGTATCTCTGCCTTTTCACAGTCTCCCTGCCCACCCTCCCTCCCTTTATTAAGCCTCACTATCCCTCCCTTGGTCTTCCTTTGCTCCTGATGTACCTATAAAAGGTTTTATCCCCTTCTTAACTGAGTTGGCTATCTTTTCCTCGGTTTGGGCCTTTGCTGTTCTGACTGCCTTCCCAGCCTCCTTTGCTTTAACTGATACAGTTCTCTGTCCTGCTCCTTCTGCGATTCCTTGTACTTCCTGAATGCTTTCTTTTTCTCTTGAACCTTCACTGCCACTTCCTTTGAGAACCATAGTGGTTTCTTACATCGTCTTGTTTTGTTTATTTGCTTCACACAAAGGCTTATTACCTCTGTGATGGCAGTTTTTATTATTCCCCATTGTTCTTCCACCCCTCCTTCCTGCCCATTTGCAAGTGCATTCCTTAGGCACTGACCCATTTTGGCAAAGTCAGCCATCCTAAAGTTGAGTACTTTTGTCTTTGTATGGCTTGACTCTATTGCTGTGTTTATTGTGAACCATACTGTTCGATGGTCGCTAGTTCCCAGATGGCTACCCATTTCTACATCTGTGATCCTCTCTATCTCCATTTGAGAGAATCAAGTCTAATATTGCTCTCCTCGAGTGGGCTCCAGTACTAGTTGTTGAAGGCATGCCCTTGTAGGGCATCTAGAATAACTGCACTCTTCAGGGGCAGCTGCAACTGCACTCCAGTTAACATCTGGCATATTCAGATCACCCATCAGCAATATCTCCCTTTTTGCCATTCTAAGTATACTTTCTATCATTTCCCTGTCCATTTCTCCCCTGAGAAGGGGGTTCGTATACAACCCCTGTGCGATTGTGGTGCCATTGCCTGTCTCCAAATTTACCCACAGTGCTTCTTCTCCTCCCTGTTTACCCTTTTGTTCTGTTACTTTTATTCCTTCCTTTATGTAAAGAACTACTCCTCCTCCTCTTTTACCCTCCCTGTCCCTCCTGTAGACAGTGTATCCTGGTATGTTTATGTCCCAGTCATGGTTTGTGTGTACCATGTTTCTGTGACTGCCACGATATCCAGATGTTCTCCTCCATCAAGGCCACTAATTCAGGAAGCTTGTTACCCAGACTACAGGCATTAGTACTCATTGCTCTCCATTTTGATGGCTTTACCTTCTGTTGCAGCATCCCCACTGACCGTTCTACCTCAGTCTTTTTCTCATTTAGTACCTTGTTTTGTAGGGAGAGGCTGGGATTTTCCTGCTGCTTGTCAGTGCCTCCCCCTTTGACTAGTTTTAAAGCTTGCCAATGAAGCATTTAAACCGATTGCTCAAAAGACTTGTTCCCTTCCTGGATAGATGCAGACGATCCTGCTAGTATAGGCTGGTGTCCTTCCAGGTGGAACCCCAGTCCCCAAAGAAGCCAAACCCCTGTGCTCCGCACCATTTTTTCAATCATTCATTAAACTGCATGGTGTCAATTACCCTCGCCTCCCCCATGCTTTTGACAGGCAGCACTTCTGAGAAGGATACTGTGTGTGCTACTTGTCTTAGGTCCCTCCCCAACTCTGCAATGTCCTCCTGCACTGCTCTAATCTCATGATGAGCCAAGTCATTTGTCCCTAGGTGGACAATTATGTCCAGCTCAGAATCCCTTGCAGCTGTTCTCGTGATCCTGAGGATGTGCTTCCTTTCCCTCCAAGCCATGGCACCAGGCAGGCACCTTACTTCATTTTTCCCAGCTCCCCCCAGTTCTATACCCCTAATAATTGAGTCCCCCACCAGGAGCTGCTTCCTTTCCCTGTGGTGTCCTCTGCCTCCTTCCTGTGGGCCTCCCTTGTGACAGTTATTATCAGTCTTCTCTGTGGGTGCATCCATATGGGAGCTATGCTCCCCCAGAATGGTGTATGGATTGTGGAGTGGAACAAATTACTGGGTGTGCCTCTGTTCCTCCCTCCTCACCCTCCCTGAGCCCACTGTGGTCCAACTGCTGTGCTTTCTTCACAACCTCTGAGGTAGTGGTGGTGGTGCTAGTGCTCCATGGATGGGGGAGGTTCCCTTCCTACTGTCCAGTGTGGCCTGGGGGAAGGTTTCCTTACTACTGTCCAGTGCGGCCTGAAGACAGGCAACTTTCACCCTCAGGGCAGATAGTTGTCTGCAAATAGGGCAGGATCTCCGCCTCCAGAAAGACTCCTGGAAGACTGCTGCCCCACAGCCATTACATTGCACTACTCCCCACATGTTTATCTAGTTTTTTTTTTTTTTTATTGTATTTGTGTGTGTGTGTGCGCGCGTGCGTGTGTGATTTGTTATATAGAAATATATATATTATACAATGTGTATGCTTATATTGTCAGTGCAGTGTGCTAGAGAGGATATGACAGTGAAATGCGCCTTGCACTCGAGGGAATGATGTCAGAACCTCAGGTATAAAGGAACTATTTCCAGGGTGGGTGGGGTGAGGGTGGAAGGGGTTAGGCCTAAACTGTGTCCTCACAAAACAATCAACTAAAAGCTCTCACCCACCGCTGTAATAAGTGCCTTCCTGTCAGCAAGATACCCTACACAACAATTTGACAGAGAAAGTACCCTGCTAATCAAACAGAGAAAAATCCAGTCATCCAAGTCAGACAAAGGTAAACCTCTCCAGCCCCAAAACAGCTTGGTGGTTTGTTAGCCACAAAGGAAAATCAAATATGCAGTTATTTCAGCCCTTCTGAGGATGCTGACAAGATAACCAGTTTTAAAAAACCCCTTCCTGAATTAAAAACTAAAACAAACACAAAGCATACCACTTTAAAAGTGAGGAAAACTTCTCTCAGATGTAAACCCACCAAAAGTTGCAAACTATATTGATGCAGATTCTCACAGAATTCTAGTAATCAGTCCAGTTAGCCACAAAGGAAAATCAAATATGCAGAAGATAAGCAGTTTTAAAAAAACCCTTCCTGACTTAAAAACTAAACCAAACACAAAGCAATACCACTTTAAAAGTGAGGAAAACTTCTCTCAGATGTAAGCAAAAGAGAGAGAGAGTTTAGTTACAGATATTTCGTCCAAAATAGTATATCCCACGCAGCTTCTCAGTTGTTTCCAAGCACTTCTGTACACAACTTGGAAGAAGATGGACTTCTCTATATGTGTATAATTAAAGATTGAAAATGTACATGTTTATCTTTGTCATACCTTTGTGCCCTGATTACAGAACTACACCAGCACATCCCTGTGTTCAACTAGATTAACTGCACCCAGCAAACTTTATGAATACCAATCAGAAAATGAAAAACTTTGCTAGCCACCAGTTTTCCTGCGTTTCCTATTTGATCACCGCTACACAATAATTTATCTACCACTGCTGTTTCTTTTCTATATCCCTCTCACCTATTTTTCTGAACCAGACTGACGGCTTACCTTACCCCCACTTTCATCTTTGTCACCTTTTGCATCCACATATTTTCTTCTCTCTCCCCCTTCCTGTTACTGATACTAAAAACTCCTGTAAAATACAACCCCCCCTTAAATTGCTTAGATGTGTTAGTTCACATAGGTCTCTTCCTACTTCTTCTTTCCGGTAACATCCACCCAAACCTGAGACCGGGCTCAGTGCCCTGCCCCTCCACCCGCCTCGCAGGTGGGCTAAAGCTTGCTTCAGTAAATATCTGTAGCCTGACATTAAAACTTGACCTACTCCAAGCTTGGGTTGTACTTCTCACAAACCAGATGTCTTCTCTGTGGTAGAGACTTGGCTGTCCCCTACTATACCTGGCTCAGTAGTGGCCCTTAATGGCTACACACTTTACAGGGAGGATAGGTTGGGTAAGCGCAGTGGGGGTTGTGCCATCTACCTAGCCAACTCTTTACTAGGGCAAATGCACCCTTGCTCCCTACCCATCAACACTGCTCAGGTCCCGGTGATTAAAATTGCTTTGGTAAAAGTGGAAAAAAATCTCACTTTGCTCTCCATCTATATCCCCCCATGATCCACCAAGCTAGGATTTCATGCTGTCCTAGACTGAGTTTCCCATCTTCCCTCTCGGTCTGAGGTTATCCTACTCAGTGACTTCAACACTAACTGGTTATCCCCTGCCATGGCTTCTTTTAGGGATGCAGCTGTGGCCCTGCACTTGTCGCAGGTCGTATCCTCTCCCACTAGGATCAGCTATAAAACAGGAACAAGCACTCCCATTAACCTAATACTCACCAATTGCCCTGAAAGACTCTCTTGCATTGAAGTCTTACCTGACTTGTTAAGCGACCATTCCCCTACCCTCTGTCAGTGGTCAAATGGTTCCATTAAAACCCCACCTACTTTGTCCTCTCAATGTACCCTTAAAAAAGGCATGCTTGGTCAATTCCAAACCTACCTTCTTAACTGTGATTGGTCCCCTCTTGATTCTGCCACTAACATTGATGATGCCCTTACATACTTATCTCCACTTTTAACTCTGTGTGCGACATTTTTGGCCCCTTTGTGACATGTAAGGTGAAAAACCGGGACAATCCATGGGTAATCCCGGCCCTTTAAAATCAATGGCCCACCAGGATAACCTTTGGCACAAGGTCCTGGGGTCTGGATTTCCTGCAGATAGACAGCACTATCAGGCAGCCAGAAATGGCTGTACTTGAGAAATTAGACATGCTAAAGCTGAGTACTATACAACCTGCCTTTCTTCTAGCCAGCCCGGTGGTGCTGAGGGTTGAGGCGCTGGATGCCACACCTCGCACCAATCCAGTGACCCAAGTGCGGGAGTGAGCTTGGGCTGCTGGGGGACAGCAGAGGTGGGAAAGGATTGAGCACCTGCTGAGCTTCTCTCCTCCCTGGGGGGGAGGTGTTGAGTTGGGGATCACCTGGCGTGCCAGTGGCTCCTGGTGGAGACTGGTGGCACTGTAGCATGCTGGGCAACACGTAACTGGCATGGCCTGACGCAGGAAGGGGTTGCTGTGTGCCGAGTGTCAGGGGCATGCATATGCATGGGAGGTGGGGAGGAGCGAACACCAGAACAAGGAAAAAGCCCGGTCTGTGGGGTAGGCAATGGCACCTGCTCCCATGCCACGGCCGGGTCCATCCTGCTTGGCCTTCCAGGTTCCTCCACCTGGGTCCACTCCCACACCAGAGTCTGACTGTTAAGAGTGCCCAAAGAGATGGGGTAGCCCCAGCCTGGAGGGGTTAAGCTGTGGGTGCCAATCGTGGATAGAGGAGGAGAAGAGAGGAGGCACAGGTAGGTGGACTTCAGGAAGGGCAGGAACAGGCAGAATGCCTGAGAGAGAGGCCCCACAGACTGTGACTGGAGGGAAAAAGATGTGTAAAAAAACAAACAAACAAACAAAAATCTGCCTTTCTTCCTCCTGGGGTAATGGGGTAATGGGACTAAGTTCTGGCAAAATCTTAAAGCCCTAATGGGTAAATCAAACATCCCCCCTTCTCTACTCTCATCCCCTGCAAAAAACCCTCTACTGGGCTCTCCATATACACAGGTCATCGACCTTTACACACGACACAATCCCAAGACTGGGAACCACTCTCTCATTGACTGGATCCTCGTCTCCTGCCCAGACCGTATACTGTCGGCAGGGATTATGGCGGACTCCCTGAGTGATCACTCGCTTGTTTTCTGTGTTTGGTCCAACAAGTCCCCAAAAGTTACCCCTAAGGTCATTGAAGCGAGGAACTACAGTAGGTTTGCACCAGCCGACTTCCGCTCTGATTTGTGGAACATTGACTGGGCCCCTATTACTTCTCTCCCCTCACTTGATGAGGCTCTTGAATATTTCATTCAAGCCTTCCTGTCAGCCTCAAACAAGCATGCACCTTTAAAAAAGCTCAGGGTAAAGGGAAAATGCCATAAATGGTTGAGCCCATGCCTCAAGCATTCCATGCTCCTCCGGGACAGAGCATGGGGCAACTACAAATCCTCTGGCAACCAATCTGACTGGGAAAAGTATAGAGAGCTGCAAAACCAGTGTAAAAAAGCATTGAAACAGGCCAAATCTCTATACTTAAATGACCTCCAGACAAGACATCTACGCGATCCTAAAAAATTCTGGGGCCACATTAACATACTTATCAAAGGCTCCTCAAATAGTCAAACAGACTCCATCCTGGTAGGGGACTCACTGACCAATGTCCCATCAGTAGTTGCTGAGGCCTTCAATGCCTCCTTCACTAACCCAAATGGTACTCCCTTCCCTGTCCTCTCTAGGACTTGCCCTCCTCTCTGGAGACACTTGGATAAACCCTCAGCCTCAATGACATTTAAAACTAGTCAATCAGTCTGAGGTACTACCCCTCCTACTCAAAATTAACCCCTCCTCCTCGCTAGGCCATGACCAACTTGAACCTCGCCTACTGAGGGCTGCTGCACCAGCTATTGCCCATCCTGTTACCCTTCTTATAAATAGATCTCTCCAGGAAGGTATTGTCCCTAAAATATGGAAAGTTGCGACTGTTGTACCTGTCTACAAAAGTGGGTCCAGAGACAAACTGGGAAACTATAGACCAATCTCCCTACTTAGTCCCCTTGGGAAAATCCAGGAAAGACTAGCCTCAAACCAGCTTCAAGAATACCTTGAGCAGCATTCTCTCTCATGGCTGATGTGCAACACGGTTTTTGAAAGGGACATGGTACCGATACTGCCCTCATCCGGCTCACTGAGGACATCCTTGCCTCTATGGACCAGGGCTCCCCAACGGGTGCCCTCTTTATTGACCTGTCCAAGGCCTTTGACTTGGTCAGTCATAACCTCCTCTTATCAAAACTCCTACACTTAGGACTGGATCTCCACTTACTCTCCTGGTTCTGGAGCTATCTGAGTGACTGTACCCAAAAAGTCCGTTGGAAGGGTGCCCAGTCTGCCCCAAGATCCATCACCGCAGGGGTGCCCCAGGGCTCAATCCTGGGCCCCCTGCTCTTTTCACTCTTCCTCAATAACATTGAGGGACTCTGCTCCCTCAGCAAACTCATTTTGTATGCAGACGACACCGTCATATACTGTAGTGATCCCCAACCTAGTGTCATCGCCATGAAACTGCAGAATAGTCTCTTGATACTTGAGGCCTGGTTCTCCGCAAACTCCCTTAAACTCAATGAGGAAAAAACTAAAGCCATTCTCTTTGGGTCAAGACGGCTGGTCTCTAACAGGAGTCAGCTGCTTCAGATCTGCACAAACCAAGGAAAAAGAGTCAAGGTCTTGGTCAGCTTCAAATACCTCGGGATCCATCTCAACCAAGAGATGACCTACCGACCCCATATCGACTCCATAACCAGGTCCACCCACCAAAAACTTGGCCTCCTCTACCGTCTTGGGAATTCCCTATCCTCGGCTGCAAGCCGGGCAATTGCCAGCTGCAACCTCCTTCTCCCCTCCATACTATATGGAGTTCCTTTACTGCAGTTCCTCCACGAGACGGAATTCAACAAACTTTCCATTCTCTATAACCATGTGGCTCATTTTGCCACAAACTCCTCTCCTAGGAGTCATCATTGTGATGCACTTAAGGAACTAAACTGGCCCGCACTTCGGCACAAACTAGCTTACCCTGTCGCTTGCCTTGCCTTCAAGTTCACCACCCTCGGTCCCCCTCCCCATCTTAGAGGACTAA
The DNA here is from genome assembly GCA_016271365.2 of Neoceratodus forsteri. Classification (NCBI taxonomy): domain Eukaryota; kingdom Metazoa; phylum Chordata; order Ceratodontiformes; family Ceratodontidae; genus Neoceratodus; species Neoceratodus forsteri. Next base: position 50,247,785 of record JADMNL010000027.1, read on the forward strand.
TCTCCCCCAAAGTACAAATCCGAACCCTTCGATCATCTGCAAGTCTTCCCCTCAACATCCCAATGATCCGCTCCAACCAAGGCAATTCCTCCTTTAAATTTGCCGCCTCCCACCTATGGAACTCTCTACCACCTAGCCTGACTGTCTCTACCACCCTTACCCAATTCAAGTCTGGACTCAAACTATATCTTCTCAATCTCAGTCTCTGTGGCTGTAATCGTTAGCTCTCTAGCCCAGGCCTCTTTTCCACTGCACTGCCTTGAGCCTTTTTTCATTACTGGATGTATCTCCTAAACCTGGATGTAGCCTGTATACTGGTCTCTAATTCTACACTTGTGTATCTAATGTAACTAGTGTAAATAATTGCTTGAACCTGTATTTGTGAATCCTTACTATTCCTCTATCTACTGTCGCTAATGTCTACTTGAGCAACGTATGTAACTACTGTAAAAAAGAATAACTGTTTTCTTCTTGTCTGTTTCTGTAACTAATTCCGGGTCGCTCCTGAAAAAGGGACCTCTGGTCTCAGTGGGCTTACCCGGTTATCAAAATCTAATTAAATAAAAATTAAATATCAATGGAGTTATTACCCAAGACCAACTACTTGTAGCAGATACATGCAATAATGCTTTTACTGATCTAAGTACTGTTCTCCCTCCGGATTTCTTCAGTGACCCCACTAAACCCTCTATCTCCCCTCCATCATCTGCCCCATCGGCATCCCTCCCTTTGCCTTCAGAGTAATATCTCCAAGTGAAGCTAGATCCTACCTTTCATGAGTCTTGGGCAAGTCCAGATTCAGTGGCGAGTCTCTTGATCTAAAATTACTTCATTTAACATTTGATGCAGTACTCCCACCCCTCACCAAAATTCTTAATCTTTCTCTCTGTCTCAGTCAGTTTCCCTCCCAGTGGAATTCTATGATAGTCACCCCTGTTCACAAGAGTGGTGACAGAACTGCCCATGGTAACTATCGTCTCATCTGTCTCTCCTTCCCCCTATTTCTAAAGCCTTTTAAGGAATAGTGAATGATCAAATCTCTGAATGTCTTGCCAAGTATAATCTGCAGTGTAGCCAACAACACAGCTTCAGGAAGGGCCACAGTACTTCCACAGCCCTCCTGGAGTTCACTAGCTTTATACATAAAGCTCTGGAACAGGGTCACTTGGTTGGGTCTACGTACATGGACCTGACAAAAGCATTTGACATGGTCCGCCATGGCCTTCTCTCTGCCTCCCTCTCGAGGCTGGGCCTATCTTCCGATGCTACCACCTGGTTTGATAGTTACCTCTCTGGGCGGTCCCAGAGCATTAAAATCCTAGATACCCTCTCTTCCAGTAAGCCAGTTCATTAAGGGGTTCCACAGGGCTCAATTCTTGGGCAGCTCTGTTTAGTTTTTTCTAAATACCCTTCCCCATGCCTGCTCTGGAAACCTGCACCTCTACCCAGATGATGCAGTTATTTTCTCTAGTCACCCTGAACCCCTTATGCTTGAACAACGCCTGCAAACTAGCTTTACACAAATCAAGTCCTGGTTCTCGTTTCATAAACGTTATCATCAATTACAAAAAGACCAAAGTAATGCTGTTTGCAAACCACCAGAATAAACACAAATGATTGTCACTAAACATCCGAAATAGTCAACTCTCATCACTTGAGCAGGTTAGGAGTTTTAAATTTCTCAGGATCACTTTAGACTCCTCCCTCTCCTACCAAGAACATATTAATCAGGTTTGCAAAGCAGCAAACACCAGAATCAGCCTCCTCTACAGGCATAGGAGCTGCCTGACAAATGACGCTCTCTGCCTGGCTGTCACTAGTTCTGTCACTAGTGCTGTCACTATCCCTAGTGGATTATGGTATATTAATCTACAGATCTGCATCTGACACTGCTCATAAAAGAATAATGCTCTGTCTTAATAAAGCATGTCACCTCATAACAGGAGCACCAAAGCTAACCCATATGCGTGATCTTTACAGTCAAGTGAACTGGCTAAACATTAAAGAGGAACTTTCATGATGGTCCAAAAAATTACAGCTAAGAGTCATTATATGCAGTACTAGACCTGAAAAGGTGTGTGCAGTTGTTATTTTTGGCCAAGGTTTACTCTGCCTTCCATAATTTGGATTTGTTTGTGAGTCCTGCTGCACTTCCTTTGCTGTTCAGCTGCTGGGCTGCCAGCTCCTGATGACATCACTGTATGGTAGAGGAGTGACTCACACTGTGCAGTACCATGCAGTTGCAACAATGTTGCAAGGGAAACCTACCAGTATTCAGTGTACATACTGTGTTCCCTCTTCTCCAAGATACCCTGTTAGCAATGCATTATGCCAAAATCCAAATGCCTTCTTGGTACTTTTTTTTTTTTGTGTGTGAAATTGGCTCTGCTCTATAGTGATGTCAGCAGTACAAACCTGGGCCCACAGCAACAACAGACTTGCTATAGAAGCTCTGGTACACCCTGCAGTTTTTAGCAGCTCAGAGTGCAAAAACTAACTGCAGTGGACAGTAATGAAATACAATTCCAGAATCAGTGCAAGAAGGGGTAATTTATGCATGAAAGTCAAAAGGACTGGGGAAGTTCCTCTTTAAGGCTAGGCTAGACTATTATACCTGCCTGTTGGCCAAGAAGCTTGCCACCTCACTTCCCCTCCCTCGGTCCAGCAGCTCATCTCCCCTTCCCTCATTCTACTAGGAGCTCTGATAAGGCCCTCTACCAAGTCCCTTTCTCTAAGACATCCCTTGGACAGTGAGCATTCTTCCACAGGGCCCCTGTTCTGCTCAATGGTGGGCCTCCTCTAGTTTCCTCTACAGTTAAATTGGGCCCCTTTAAAACTAAACTTCACAATCACCTACAGTCTGTGAATAGCTGTAACTGCTCTTAGTCTTTACTGGTCAATCTGGGACTGCTCATGGCTTGTCCTCAATCTCACCCTGCTCCTCCCCACCTTATCTTGGACTAATCCCCCCCCCAACTCTATTCCCCTCCTGTCTTTCACTCATCCTTTACCTGCACTTTTTTCTGTTCCTCCTTCTCTACACTTTACACCCCTCTACTCAACTTTTCTCACTACTCCCCCAGCTGTCTCACAACTCTCCTTCACTGACTTCCTTCTGGTCTCCCTTTCTTTTCTTTAATTTTCTATCTGTTTACTCAGTTAGCTAGCATTGCCTGCACCATGTTTGTTTCATTATCGTGTACTCTGCCCTCAGTTATGATGCACTTATGTATAATGCACTGCATTACTTGTCTACTCTTATCCTATGTATTATGTACTGTATTAATTTCCTCTAATGTTTCGTATCCTGTCTGTTTTAAATCTACTCACCTTGTTTGTTTCTTTGCCATGCACTCTACCCTCATTTATGGTGCACTTATGTATACTGTACTGTATTATTAGTACAATCTTACCCTATGTAAAATGTACTGTATTAATCTCCTGTAATTTTTTTTGTAACCTGTTTGTAAATCTGATGTGGGGCTTTTGCAAAAGAGTTTTTGACTCAAAGGATTGTAATTCCAAGACATCAATAAATAAATTAAATAAATATGACTCTATGCATAATATGAGAACCAAATTCTATTTCAAAGTAGTCCAATATTAATTCACAACTACACTCTTTTCTACCGACTTGGATTTAACCACCATGCTGCTCTCTCCCCTTTCTTCTCTGTCAGACTGCTGGATATTTTGGGGCAAGTTAAGAGTTTTTCTCCATATTATGGACTCTTAGCTCCCAGCTCCATGCTTTCCTTTCTTTAGCACTTCAGATCTGTGTGGCTCCATGACTCCTCTTCTGGGGTAAGTTAAGAGTTTTTCTATGCATCACGGATACTTGACTCTAGCTTCCAGCTTTCTTTCGGCAGTTCAAAGCTCTGCTGATCCACGTCACCTCTTACTTCTCCAGTCTAGTCTTAGAGTGGATCCTTATGGTAATCCTGCACAAATAAAACAAAAGCAAAACAATTCTCTGAGGGCCAAGCAACCCTTCAATTCGCATATGTTAAAAAACGGAATAAAAAGATAATTTAAGGCAATGATGGCATGCCATTAATAAATAATTAAGTCACGTAATCAAAGATTGTCTTCAGCTACTCCTCAGTGTCCAGCACCAGAACTCATGATCTTGCCTCCTGCCAGAGACCATGTATCCTCCCCTGATCAGCTCCTGATGACCCAGCTCATTTCTGAACCTGGGTTGCAAGCATCACAAGTGCTGGCACTACCGCTGCCCCGATGGACCAGCCTAGTACCTCTTTCAAAGGATTTAACCTAGGCTTATCTAATTTAAAAGCAATAATTCCCCAACAGTCTTCATGACCTTTGACACTAGGTAATGACTGGCCAAACTTCAGTCCTCTTTGCTGTTCATGTCCATTATGACTGCCCCTGGAGGTAGACTCCACATTTAAAAACCTCAGAATCTGGCTGGATAGTCACCTGGACTTCAGTAGCCGCACTGACATTAGCATCCACAGATAACAGCTCTCAAAACTCATGGTGCTATATTAGAATAGATTATGTCTTTGTCTCCCTGTACAGCGTGAGATTATTGTGAAAATGATTATCCCAGCATTTGATAATGGGGTTGGGGTATATTGTGCTGCTTCCAGGACACCCTGGCCAGCTTGACCCCAGTTTCCAGTAGTTATGTCATTTTCTCTAAACTGTCCAACCTGTACCCATCAGATCTGCCTTTACTTTATCCTCTCCCAACCCTTCCCTCCCCTGTGGTAAGATGTCTCTTGTCTTGTCTCCTTCAGCACCTCCCTCATGTCTCTGTTTCAACTGGGATCCCTGATTTCTCACATTAGCTCTCTCCTTAGCCATCTTCTACCTTCTTCCTACTCCATGAGAAACTCCAGCTCTCGCTATTTCCCTCTCACCCTAAATTCTCTGCCAGGCAAGCTTCCTTCTCATACAGACTCCTCATCTCAGTCTAACCTCCTGCCCCCCCAAAAACTTCTGCCTCCCCACACTCTGCTCTGAAATGTTTCTGACCACCGACAAATCTTACCGTCTCATCCCCTCTTTTCTCTTACCTCCTTTCCCATTTTCCGCATTATATCAATCACCTCACCCAAATGTTCCCCTTCCTCTGTGTCACTATGATAGAGTACCCCCATACAGTTCAGTTACTGGTTGATGCCCACTTTGGGTTTATTTGCCTAACTTCTAGTACACTACTCTGGTTCTTGACAATAAGTAGTGCATTTATATTTTGTAAATGCATCTTATGTACCTGTTTAATTAGGGAACTGTATTATATGCAGAGATGGGAGGACTTGCTCTGTGTCAAATCAGGAACCCCCCAGCCCTCACATACAGCCCTTCTTTGCCTTGACTCAACTCTGGAATCAGAGTCATTTGTAACTTAACTCTGATTTGACCCAGTTTAGTCTGTTGCCTAGGTTTGGCTCTGCCAGTGACCTAGTTTTGATCTACTTCCAATACAGTGGTATCAGTCAATTAAGCACATTATCTCCCCATATGATCTGGAGATAGTAAGAGAAAAAATCTCTGGGACTGCCTGCACTGCAAGAGTCACAAAAAAATCTCCATGGAGATCTCCAATAATTTTGGAAAGTCTCTGCTGAATTCGATGCTACTACTGTAATGTTAGTGGTTTGGGATCTTTATCCCTGTTCATTATAAAGCAGTGGAACTGCCTCCACCAATTAGAGGAGAGCATTACTGTACCTCTTATTCCACGTACAGTTGCTGCCTTGCACTCCTCTACACAGCTGATTCCCACTGTGGTGACTCTCACTTGTCACACTATTCCTGTCAGAATCGCCGCAGTGGAAATCAGCTGTAGGAGGAATCCCGATTTAAACAAATCAGTGTATTTAGCCACAAAAGTTCCCAAGGAACTGAGGGTACCACTGTGCATACTTACTGCCAGCTCGATCATTTGCTCTCTTCTCAACGTGTGTGATCCTCTCTCCAGCAGTTGGAAGCTGCCTGCATGGGACGTATCAGTACCGACATGTCATAATGGGGCACAAGCACTTCCTGAGCCTCTCTCACTGGAACAGGGCGCATTTTGGTTCACTCAACCAATTGCATTTACTGTAACTGCAACATTATGACTGTTAATTATGACTTTTGTTGTGCTAGGAATAAGTCATTTAGATGCACATTTTAAAACTATCTTGACTTCAATTTTTAATGTTTTTTTTAATTTTGCTTCTATATAGATGCGTGTTTCTTTCCAAGTACAAGTGTGGAATGTACCAATAGCATTTCTAAAGAGCAGGGGAGACCAGCCAAAATGATACAAATAAATACAAGATTTTCAGCAAAATTTCTTTCTGAGGTGATCTTTTGGGCTGGGCTGGAGGCAGTTGCACTGCTTCATAATATATTAATATGTATACTAAGGGGGTGTATCTTATGGGATAAGAATGCTATGTCATGCTGTTTTGGGCTGACAGAATTGCTCAGCTTTGCATCATGGTACTCTCACCCATAACAGCATGAGATCAGATAACCTTCCTATCCCATAAGAGACACCCCTCACTATACATATTACATGTAATACATGGTATAGATTTCTGCACCTAAGAAAATTGTTCAGGGTTGTAAGTGCCTTTATTCTCAGAAAATGTTTCTTCTGCCAAATACCTTACCTTCTAGATTTCCATGTACAAATAATGCAACACAAAGTGTTCTAAATATGTGGATTAATATGGAGGGGTTCAGAAATTATTTCAAGAACTCTTAGTGATTGCTGTTTATTTACAAAGTGGCCATGGGTGACACAGAATATCTATTAAAATACTGAAATGGAGTCCCTGGAATTATTTCAAATGCTGGAAATGACGTATGAGAAGGCATAATTCATAATAACATACCAATTTGAATCACATAAGACTCTAGGTCCATCATTCAGCTCCTCTTGCTTCCCAAGCAGGGATACAAGAAGTGTACTTTTGCAATCACATACCAATTTATGTAAGCAATAATGCCTGATAGAGTGGACAGTATTGGGCAATATCGGACCTCCCAGGGGTGCAATGAGGCCCAATGCCTCAGGTGGAGGGCCTTATTGCCCATGGAAAGTCTGGTATTGCCCAATACCACCCACTCTGGAGGGTATTATTGTGCTTAGAAAATGGCAAATTGTATTATATATGTTTAAAAATAAAAAAAACAGTTTTCATGTTAACATTTTACAAGTCTTAAGTGTTTTATTTATTTTGCAATAAAATAGTTCCTCTGACTGAATTACAATACTGTTTTTTTTTCAGTTAGGGACTTTTGTCCTTCTTGAGCCTCTTTAGTTGTGACTTTTGGACTGATTGCCATGGTTACACCCCCCCCCCCCAGCTACACACGCTTTTGTGTTACTGTTTTTTAAAGTTATTTCTTCTTTATTCATTTTCTTTTACATGCTCTGTTGCTTCAACTTCCTTGATGGGGAATGACACATAGCGGGTGGGCGGCCATACTATGGAGCTGCTGAGGGATGGAAGGTTGGGACACGTATATACAAGGAGGTCAACCGTGGTGAAATTAAGTCTGAATGAATTAAGAAATTAAGTCTGTCAGAAACAGGTACGTTTGTGTATTTTACTGTGGTTTTGTTGTGCAGTGATGAACTGGGGTACTTTTAGTTAACGGGTTACTATTTTAATTGTTAAGCAATCGGGGACAATCGGAAATCGGGGTACTTTTAGTTAGCAGGACTACTACTTTAATTATTAAGTGACTGGGACAATCAGACTGAGGAGTGGTGTCAGCAGTTTGTTAGCTTTGGCTCCCCAGACATGCAGACACATTGCTGGTTTGCTTCAACTACTATATCGGCCGGCTTTTGAGGGAGTGGGAGCCATGAGTACCTCTGTCCCCTTATATCAGTCTGCTCTGGCTGAAAAGCTTTTATTTTACTTTCAGAACATCTTTTTTTCTTAAAAACCAATGGTTTGGCTATATGGGGTGAGGCAGAGGGGACTTCGTATGCTGGGAGGGGGCTGCCTCACTTGGTCATCTGCTTAGTGAGTGGAAAAATGGTGGCTACTAGATTTTGAACTTTCAACTGGCACAAGGATACCAGTTTGCCTTTGGGGCATGCAGCTGGTACTTGTTTTTTACATGACTTTATTGAGGAATACATGCATGGCAATGGAATGTTGCCAGCCAGTCAGGAAGCTTGGATTTTTATTGCTGTTTTCTAAATGAATTTAATAGCCAGTCTACTACCCAGGGTACCCTATGAATCCCTTGATAAGCAGAAATTTGTCCAGGCTTACCCCGAAGGCTTGTGCTGTCTTCATGTCCACTGTCTCTGCTGATAGGTTGTTCCATAGGTTCACCGACCTCTAGGGAAAACATGCCTCCTAATGTTACCCCTGAAATGACCACCCCTGAGCTTCAGGGCTTGTCCCTGTGTCCTTCTACAGGACAACAGTACATCTCTGGCTGTTTGATCTTGTTGATAAACATGAATATACAAAAGGCTGAGATCATGCCCCGCTTAACTGCCGTTTTTCCAGGGTGAACATGTTAAGAGTCTCCAGCACCTCGTCGAAGCTTTTGCCCCTTATATCACTGATCATTTTGGCAGCCTTGTGTGGCACCTTCCTGACTGCTTCAATGTTCTTTTTCTATTGAGAAGACAACAGTTGCATGCAGTACTCCAGATGGGTCCTGATCATTGTCTTACAAAGTGGTAGAATTATTTCCCCTGCTGCTCTGATCACCCACATTTTGATGCACTCCAAGGGTCCTCTAACCCTTTTGAAAATCTTCTTGATTGAAAAGCAATTTATTTTTAAGTGCCTTTTGTTCTCAGAAATGTATTGTTCTGCTGAAGTCCTGTGATAACCCACCTTTTGATGTACTGCATTCCAACATTCTGCTAAGATGTAGTAAATTATCTCTCCATTTCTATAATATCTCCCTTGGGTAAACTACTAGAGAAAATTGTGTATACAATGTATGCAGCAAATCTGACTAGTCATGTAACTAAGCTATGTTACCGAAATTCTGACACAAGTGAAAAATAAATGTTGTCATTGACCCATTGGGTTAACAATAGTGTTTATTTTTCACTTGCCTACATCATCATGTCAGACAAAATGTCTGTTAATGTGACTGACATGTTAACCTAGCTAACCACACAATGAAGCTGCCACCCAGTTGCAGCCAATAGTGCTTCTCTTTCATACTTAAAATCTCTCTCCTGCTGCCATTTTGTTTTCTCGTTTTAGCACAGCCCAGACAAATTCTTCATATAAAGATGATTAATCCATTTGGTGCTGATTAGTCTGGCACTATTATTTTTATTTATCCCTCTTGTCTCTCGGTGCCTGCATTTATAATTATCCTATAATCAGTCTGTCTGGCTGCATGGATCGCTAATCGAGAGAAAAACTTCTGGTGCCAGCTGCTGCTGGCTAAAGAACTGCCGCACTTCATGCTCATTGTCTGTTCGCTCGCTCACTGCTCTCTTCAGGGAGGCACATGCTGAAGAACTACAGAGATTTGCCAACTTAAATTTATATGTTTGTGGGAGGGACTGTCGATCTGCCCAGCACATATGTGCAAGAGGGTATAGCACAGTACTTTTACACTGGGAATCCAGTTTGCTAAACTTTAGTGTTGAGGGTGCATCCTGCGGTCAAATACATCCACCCAACACAACAGTGTGGGAGGACACTGTACTTTTAGACAGGGAATCCAGCCTGCTAAACTTTAGTGTTGGAAGATATCCTGTGATCAAAAACACCCACCCAGTAGTTGGGGGGGCAGACACAGTATTTTTAGACAGAGAATCCGGCCTGCTAAGCTTCAGTGGGGGGGGCAGGGCATTCTGTGAACACAGACATTGTATACACAAAACATACAATGGCCTACAGTATGTTCAAATATGCCATTAATTTCCATTTGTGAGGGGGTGGAATTTTCATAGCTCCCTCATGGCTTCGCCACTCATGAATTATGGTCCCGCACCCTCACTCATGGAAATAAATGGCATATTTGAACATAGGCCATTGGACATCCCCTATGTCTTCACAACTCAATACAAACCCTCCCAAGGCCAAAGGTCCTTCACCTACTGGGCCCTCTACTGGTTCAACTCCCTTCAGGATAATATAGCAAGTACTCCCATCCTGGGTGCATTTAAAAAGAATCTCAAGGAACAACTTGTGTCTAGCTTCACCTGTGACTGCCCCCACTAACCTCCTATTCCATTTCTTTTCCCACCCCCTCTCCTGCTCCCTTTCTGAAACTGCAGACCCACCCCATCCCTGTTCCTCCAATCTTTCCCCTTCCCCAATACTCCCTACCTCCTGCCCCCCTTCTCCACTCCTGATCTCCATGTATGGTCCCTCTATCCTTTGTCTTGCCTTAGTGTACATCCCAGACTACGATATACCATTCCCCACCTTATACACACCGACAAGGCCACTTGGCTGCTCAACCTTCTCTGTACTATCTGGACAAGGCCACTTGGCTGCTCAACTCTCTCTGTACTATATGGTCCCTCTCCTCCTATCAGCACTTGGTAACATAGCTAGTTATTACAATGCCATTACCGCTGCTCTTGTTTAGCTCACCTTGAAAAAATGTTATTACCTATGTATAAGTACCATTACCTTTATCGACTGTGCCTAATTGATGCTTGTTTCTGTTCTTACCTGACATGGAACTTATGTAGCAAGCTTTCAGCTCAAAGGTTTTACTCAAAGATCATAATAAATAAAAATAAATAAACATACACACATTGTGTATCAAAAGTAGAAATGAGCGAAGTCCACAAAATTCACTACATGAATCAATCCACAAATTTTGTGCAAGTCTCAAAATAATCTGTGGGTGTGAATTGCAAAGTTCAACCCACAAAGTGTGGAATTTTGCCCATGAAAGTACAGAATTTCACCCATGAATGGTGGAATTTCGATCAAAACTGTGGAATTTCACCATTCGTGGGTGAAATTCTGCACTTCGCAGGTAAAATTCTGCACTTCACAGGTGAAATTCCTCACTACATGGCAAAAAATCTGCACTTTGAGCTGAAAATTCACACTTGAAATGGCAAAATTAAATGGATGAATTCATGGATTGCTCCACAGATGCAAATTCCCCGACTTTGCCAGAACTTCGCTGATGAATCAAAACTTTGCTGCATCTCTATTCAAAAGCACTATATAAATGCTGATTCTTCTTCTTTTTCTTCATCTACTTTGAAGACAATAAATTACTGAGTCTAGTCAACATCATGAATTTAGAAACGAACATAGCACCAACACGGCCTTGATCAACTTCAAGTAGGTGAAGAGAAAGAGACCAAGGTGAATTATCTGGGGCCATATTCATGGACCTTACTAAAGGTTTTCACCTTGTTAACCATTTGAGACTAATCAATCAGTTATCCAAAGTGGGCATCTCTGATAATGCCTTGATCTGGGTTAAAAACGATCTAACTGGTAGAAGGCAACGTGTCAGGTTATAGTATGTACTATTAGGTCTGACATTTTACATCCTCATATTGTTGTGCTTCAGGGATCAGTTTTGGGTCCACTAATATTTTCGGTGTTTACTAACACCCCACCCATAACTGCCCCAGTTTGCAAGACTCTATTATATGCGGATTACCTGATTATTTATCACAGATCTGAAAATACAGATGTGCTAAACTTTAAACTAAATGCTGATTTTGATAGCATCCTTCAATATTTCTCAGATAATGCACTTATCATAATACACAGTCACAGTTCTAAAACAATGCTATCAGGATCAATATTCAAATCTAAATGAACCTGAATAATTTCAAAGCGTGTTGTCCCGATGGCTTTAACATTATGGATCACATCTCAAGAAGGGTAAAACAAGTAAACTGTAAACTTGGAATGGCCTATTAAGTATAAAAAAATCCCCAACTGATAAAGCTCACCTCTTTATTCAATCAATCAATCAATCAAAGTTTTTATTTAACCAGGCGATCACCGTTGAGCAAGCTCATTTTCGAGGTGGTCCTGGCTTTGTTAACAAGGAACAAGGGACAATATACATGGGATGCAACACACAAGAAATTAGTAATAATACAAATAAAGTGAGATACAATAATACAGTATATACAAAGTGTCAGCAGGTAGCATTGACAGTAGTATATGTTTGGAACAGAAGACACAGCTAGTTTTGGGTAGGACACAATTTTTCATAAAAGTAAAGAAATATACATATCAGGTGCACTGAACACAAATAAAACCTAATATAAAAAGATATATAGTGATACGGTATGGAGAATTTAGAGCTGGAACCAGGGTCAAAGGAATGTGGAAGGGACAGATATGGGGTAGGAAAAGGGGAGAGGGAAGAGTCAATGATAGATGTGATCAGTCTTTTAACAGTAGTAATTAGAGTGTGCTTGGACTTATAGGGTCACTATTTAGGGTCGACAGGCACAGGACTCCTTATTATGATGTACAGTAGATACAGAGATTTAAAATCTGCTAGGCTGATGGGGTGAGTTAATTTCAAAGATTTTTCAGCTTGTTCCACAGTTGAGGGAGCACAAAGCTGATGGCTGCTCTGCCAATGTGAGATTTTGCTTTGTAAACATAAAGGTAGATATATGAGGTGCTTCTCAGGGCATACTTCACCAGAGTGCACAAAGGTAAACAGACAAAGATATACTGGGGCAGTTTATTTGAGATAGCTTTGTATGTCCAAACCGCAGCATTTTTTTGCCATCTGTAAGGAAGCGATGACCATCCCACTGCCGTGTACAATGCACAGTGGTGGGTTGAGTATGGAAGACCCGTGATAAATCTTATGGCTCTGTGATAAAGCGTATCGATTTTAGCTAGGGTACCTGCAGGTCCCTGACTATATAGAAAGTCTGCGTAATCCAATAGGGAAAGAAAGGTAGTTTGAACCAGTTTCAGTTTAGCGTCTCTTGTGAGGAGATTATTAATCCTAAAGAACAGATCAAGTCTTTGTCTAAGTTTCTTTGCCAGTTCTTCTAAGTGATCTGTGAAAGTAAGTCTATGGTCTAGCCAGACCCCCAGGTACTTGAACTTTGGTACGTAGTCCAACCGCTCACCTAGAATGGTAGTGATCTGCGGGAGTGTCCCAGCAATTGCAGGATTTATTGCATTTTGAAGGGGCGAGAGGAACATTGCTTTGTTTTTTTTTTGCATTTAAGAGCAGTTTCTGGTTTATAAGCTGATATTGCAGCAGATTAAATTCATTTTGATGGGCTTTACAAGCCGCTTCAGGTGTGGGGCTACTAGCATAGAGTACCGTATCATCTGCGAATAGGTATATTTGTGCTTCTTTGATGGGGGCATCTATGTTTTTAATATAAATGGTGAAGAGCAAGGGACCAAGAATGGAACCTTGCGGTACACCCCCAATAGGGGTTTTGGTGGAGAAACTTCCCCTTCTGCTTTTACTTGTTGAAGTCATCCTGAGAGGTAGTTGGAGAACCATTTAAGGGATAGGGAATCCAAACCAATGTTCCGGAGGGATGACAGAAGCATTCTGTGATCAACGGTATTGAACGCCTTGCTTAGGTCCAAGAAAACTGCACAGACAATGTTTTTTTTGTCTAATTCAAGCTGCCAATCATTTGTCACCTTGGCTAGAGCAGAGGTTGTACTGTGCTGTGCTCTAAAACTGGATTGTAACAGGTTCAGCAATTTTTCTGATTCCAGGCACTTCCGAAGCTGGGAGTTCACTATTTTCTCTAGCATCTTTGACAGGATTGGAAGTAGGGAGATTGGCCTGTAGTTATTGAGGTCACTAGGATCTCCCGACTTAAACAAAGGGACCACAAGTGCATTTTTCCAAATGGGCGGTAGGTCACCCTGGGACAAGGATAAGTTGAAGAGGTGAGTAATTGGGACTGCGAGGACACGGTAGCCGACCTTTAAGAAGTACAGGTCAATGAGGTCGGCCCCAGCACTTTTCCTAGTGTCCAGCTGAAGGAGAAGATCTTTGACTTCTTTCATGGAGGTAGGCTGCAGAGAGAAGGATGGACTGGGGACGGGTTTTTCTTGTGTATCCAATCTAAGTTGTTGGCGGAGGATATTCGCGGGAGAGGAGTCAAAGGCTAGCCCTGAAGTGGCAAAATGATTATTGAAAGCATCGAGGATAGACGGTCTGTCGGAGTTGACAGTATTGTCAATTAATAATTTAGTAGGTAGGGAATTTGCAGTGGTGTGACCTTCAATGTCTTTGATAGTCTTCCAGAATTTGGAGGCATTTGTTAAGAATCTCTCCAGCTGAGAGCGGTAGAAATTAGCTTTGGCTTCTCTGACCATTTTGGTGCAGAGGGTCCTCACCCTCCAGAAAGAATTCCAGTCATTATTAAATTAGTTTTCCTAGCAGTTCTCCAGAGTACATCCCTACTCCGCAAAGCATCTTTCAGGTCTTCAGTATACCACCAACAGGATTTGTTTCTGGCATGAACTTTTACTATGGGAGCATACTTGTTGAGAGCCCCTAGCACAATTTCTGAGAAAATATCATAAGCCGTAGTCAGGGACGTGGCTAGATAGAAGTTCTGCCATCGCATGGAGTCTCTTAGGTCTGATATATACCCATGGAGATCAAAGTTGTGTATGCACCTTTTAAAGGAGAATTTTGGTACAGTTGTGGATTTAAGAGTGGATCTTACACATGCAATGAAGCAATGGTCGCTAATATCAGAGAAAAAGACGCCAGCATGGGATAATAAATGGGGTTTGTTAACTAAAATGATATCCAAGAGAGTACTGTTATTAGGGTTGAGCTTGTTAGGATGAGTAGATTTGTTTATTAGCTGTAACAACCCAAGGGAATCACAGAACATTTTAGGTGGGGTGGATGCACTGGAGAACCAGTCTAAGTTGAAGTCCCCTAGCATGATACACTCTGAAGATGCCAAACCCAGGATGTTTTCGAGATGTTTTAACAACTGTAGTCCAGCTGGTGGGGTCTGTAGCATCCTATTATACATAAAAAGACACCGGTGGCAATTTCAATCTTTAATGACAAGCTTTCAAATTATTTTGGGACAGAGGTTGAGTCAATTATGGAGGCAGGGAATTTATCCTTGATGTAAATAGCTACCACACCACCTCTGGTTTGCCTGTCAGCTCTGAACAAAGAGTAGAAGGGGAATTTAACTTCATTGTTACTGGTCGCTGGTCAGAGCCAGGACTCCGTAATCAGCAGAACATCTGGAGCAGTATGACATACCCAGGCCTGAACAGAAGCGATTTTTTTAACAGGCTACATACAATAACATGCAAGAATGTAAGCCCCTTGAGGCTTTGTAGCTCTGCTGAGGATCCCATGGGTGCCAGAGGGCCTGGATTAAGCTCAACATTTCCTGAGCATAGTAAAAGCAGGAACATGAGTTTCCTACAGAGTCCTAGGAGAAGTGTGGCTGTCTGAGTCTTCTTTCGGTTATGTGATTTGTCTGCGGCAGTATAGGGAATTCTGAGGCTAGCTCCCAGTTTTCCTGATGCTGCATACAATAATACCCTGACCGAGAAAGTCAATGGGAGTAGGAGGAAGTATGCAGAAGGTGGTGTAGCCCTGTGGGCAGGCTCTAGGAGAGTTCCTGTATGGCAGTGCAGGTAAAGGACCAGCAGCGGGCTAGGAGAAGTTAGAGCACATACAAGTTCTTCTACTTGATAGGAAAAGTCCCAGTCAGACAATGTAAAAAGAGAGCCATTCTCCACACTAGGAGTAATTTTTTGATTCACGTTCAGGTCCAATACATGTAAGATGAGCAGAGACAAGCATAGAAGCAGGTAATATGCCCTCATTATGAGACTATCACCCAATGGGCACTACAAGTGTGGGCAAGAGAAGGGATTCTCAGTGGAGGAGAATTTCTTAATCCCTGCAGAATACTACTATAGGCAGTTATTGCACAACAGATCTGAATGCCAGCATTACCATATGGCCTACTCTCCGACCATGCAGTCCACCTCACTGCTATTAATATTGACCCCCACATGCTTATTGTTACTGAAGCCCCCAAAACAGCACAAGGGAAGCAGTGTGACCAAACTGTGTTGTATGTCCACTCCATGGGGGGGGGTGATCATTCAACTCAGCTGTCCATTCTGTCAGGAACAGTTCTCCACCTTGCCATGGCTCAAAGAACTAAAATAAAGGATTCACAAAAGAAAAATTTAATCTAGCATCTCTCAGGCTTCGCAGACAGATTCTTTCAGATGTGAACATTTGTGAAAAAAAAATGCAGTCATGGAATGTAATCACTTTGCTGCTCTGACACCTACATATATTACTGGGCGGCAGTAAGAACTACGGTTGACATAACTACTTCTAAAAAAAGTAGAACCCTTTTAGAACACATGGGTTTGGGTTCTAATTTAGAACTAGAACATCCATGGCTTCCAAGTATTAAGGGTTCTTAATACTAAATAAAATACTTATTTTGTTCCGACATTTTAAAAACAGGAGATGCTAGCCCAGAAAACAAACTTATTATTGGGAATTACATCCTAAAATGTTTTAGAGAAAGGCAAGAGCATGTGCTGCTCATATGCAGATGTACCAAACACATGGGATTTGACACTTGACATTTACATTTTGGATGGCACAATGTGTTTCTTTTCTGCATATGCAGGGAAACAATAGTATTGCTCTGCTGAGAGGGCAGGACTTTTATTTATGTTTTTTTGCCTTCTCAGTATCTTTATCTGTTCTTTCTCACCTATTTTATACACAAAGATGTTCGGGATCTAAAGAAGGTTAGAACCCTAGAACTGTTGGCAAAGTTCTAAACTAGAACCAGAATCCAGAACTTCAATGGGTCCTGACAGCCCTAATTTGAACCAGCAGTGCCCATAATTATGGGGAATTATTTGGCCAGCAAGCCAAGGGAATTCGGTTATCTGATTTTCAGTTGATGTCACCATGATTTGCCCTGTTGAATATAGTTTCTCCATTCTGATATACTGTATAGTTATAGAACCATCACACCAATTTAGACTTTGAGATTCAAAGTAGAATGGAAGGGTTAGCGAGGATCCAGTTCTGGTTCTGTCTTTGATCTTTTTCAAAAATGTTCTGGTTTGCCAAAATGTCGTGGGTAGGATAAATCAGATCACAGGAGTCAGCAATGAAGGTACAAAATGAGGTAAAGGTTTATTAAAACACAAATAAAAACTGGAACATAAGAAACTTAACTTCAAGCTTACAGCAGCGTACTTCGAAAAAACAAACTAGAAATGAAAAGAAAGAAAGAAGGAGAAAGGCACAGCTTAACTGCCAAGTAACTAGCAGGAAAATATGCTCTGTGCTCTCATTCAGACTAGAGGTAAGTTGGAAGATCCACACAGGACTTCTCCCTAACTGCAGCTGCCACAACAATGCAAAAAGGTTTCTTTTATAGGATGAAACTCCTCCCTTGACTTGTAACTCCACCCCCTTATTAAACTAAAATATATCAGATCCACTCAATAAAATATGCTCTACTAATGTGGATATATAAATTGCATAATACAGATCAAATATACCATTTATAGAGAAGCAAACCAAACAAGGGATATTCACGAGCTCATACACTTATAATTAGACAAAAATAGGCTATATTATAGCTAAACTCCACCCCTTCTGACTTTGATGGACATCCATCACCCCGATATAAGGAGCAGCCAGAGTGTCGCTGACTCCCTATAGAAGACTGCACCCAGCAATGAGAGCAACACTGATTAGCAAAAAGGCCTCTGCATAGATACCTGCAAGGAGCTCTCACAGACATCACATGCAGCATTCAGTAACTTCTTTCTGTTTCTTTACATTTTATTTAGCTATTGCTACTTAATTGTACTGTCTACCCATGCTTTAATAGCTGTATTGTAATTGTAGTATTATCTTTCACTGTGCACAGAAAGTCTGATATTGCAGGCACTTTACTTGCACGCTAAACCTATGCTTTGTGCAAATTTACATTACTTGTCTTTTGTAGAATCCTTGTCCACAGACCTGTGAGCTTATGACTATTTTGGGGTCCTTTTATGCTATGCATTTCAAAGTAAGAAAGAGACACTTACAAGCAGCGGGTATGCAGCGCACCAACATGAACATGCAAGAGGGAACAGCTAACCCTGCTGACCTCCGCATAGAACAACACTTTAGCAAATACCAGTCATGCTGTATTCGGACCACAAAATGATTTGGGAATTCTTTGAGACAGTGCCAATGGGGTTCAAAAAGGGGGACAGAGCCAGAAAAAAGAACAGAAAAGAGATTATGGAGAAGAAAGGCAAGAATTAGGAATAAAGGAAGCTACAGCGGGTGGCCATTCCACCATAGCAACCACAGAGGATTCTGACAGAAAATAGACTGAAATTAGCAGGAGTCCACAGTAATTTAGAAATATACTAGATGCTGTTGCACAACAGACTTAAAGGGAAAATAGGAAAGAGACAATGTCCACGCTGAAACCCTTATGTGTTGGCACACTCGGGGGTCCTGCTATCACACAAACAAGTCCACTTTCTAGACTGGACCAGAGGGAGATCTTGACCAGAATTAACAGCAGAGTTAGGTTGTCCCTACTCCACCATAATAAGCATTTTTATGTCATTTCATATTTTAAAACATTATTCTATGTTTCTGTCCACAAGTTTCTCACTTGTAACCAGAATAAAGCTACAGAGTCAAGTTATAATACACTCTAATTTCAGAATCAAGTTAAAATAAGCTTGTTTTGAAGAGGGGAGGGTCTTGAACTGACTCAGAGGTGGTCCGCCCATTAATAATTCAAACCAACATTCATGGTCCGCACTGCCAAATTTCATTACAAATTTGCCTTCCATCAGTGGTTAAACTTTGGCAAACCAACTCAAACTTTTTACAGTTTAACCAAAATGGTTATTCAGTGCTTTTTATAATTATATTGAAACATATTGGACATAAACACTCTTGTTTTTATCCTTGCTGTGCAGCAGACTGATGTATCAGTCCAGAATCCCTATACTATATGTTCTAGTTCTGCCAGCAGCCTAATTCCTTGCTCTATCTCCACAGCACACACTAACTCAAAAAACAAGTTTTTACTTCAGCCTTATTTTGTACTTCAACTTTACACTGTGAAAAAAAAATGACTGTAGATCTGTACATTTGTCATGTTCAGCAGGTATCATTTTAATTTTACTGACAAGGATTGGCTAGGACTGAATGTTTACAAGGTGGAATAAAGAAAGACAGAACATGCTGCTACCCCAGGAGAGGATGCAGGATTGAAGCTGCACAGAGAAAATGAACCAAACTGCACTTTATTTGTCTGCTACAATTTTATACTTCACAGTAGGCTTGTTACACGGAAATGACATCCCTTGATATACTGGAAGACTTGAGGGGAAACAAGTGTTTCATTCCTGTTTCATAATCATACTCACTTTAAATCAATATATTTTACAGGACATACAGCATGTTACATGTTATATAGTATTGCACATCCTGTAGAGAACATTCTTAAAAGTACCCAGCTGATCTATCTTGATTTCATAAGTAAGTGAGTCCAGTTATTTAAGTGATAACATTCTATTAGCTGGAGTATACAAAGGAATAAATCGGCTGATGTGGGTAACTAAATGTAGAGGTCAAAGGTCAATGTGTTTAATCAACTACAGAAGCCATTTTTTCCACCGCGTATGCTCCGGCTAACTGAATGTAATTACTATTATATGACTAAGAATTTTGAATCAAGGATTTTAAAAGTTCTGTGGTAGTTAAACTGAAACATACCTCTTCCCCCTTTCTTCTGTTGACTAAATGGATAACTTACCGTGGGCATGTCTGAAATGTAGAGAACCTACTGTGGGCATGTCTGAAATGTGGAGAACCTACTGTGGGCATGTCTGAAATGTGGGTAACCTACTGTGGGCATATCTAAAATGTGGATAACCTACCATGGGCATGTCTAAAATGTGGGTAATCTGCTGTGGGCATGTTTAAAATGTGGCTAACCTACTGTGGATGTATCTAAAATGTGGTTGTAATAGTTTGTGGGGTATTAAATGACAGTGTTCCTCCTTTCTAATTGGCTTACAACAGATATCTGTTTCATAAAAATTGTCAATATCTTAACAGCTGCAAACAATATTAACTGCATTGTGTTTACTTGGCTAGTGTATTTTTTCAATTACGCTGATCATGTACAGCACATGCTCCTGGGCTCCCTGATAAGTTTGATACTTCCATGTACTGTAACTTCTGTGTAATTTTCCTGTGTTTTCCTGTAAATCAAATTATGTCCCATAGATTCTGAATTCCTCTGTTTTACCATATAACAATAGCAAAAAGTCTTGCTTACCACTCCTGGTTCTGGGGGCAAATTGTCACTCAGAAAACTCTCCCCGTGTTTGACTATGCAAATGTGGTCTATGGTGCTGCCTCCTGTTGCTGGATTGAACATTCCCTTCCATGCTTTCTGTCCCTTGTCCTCTAGTGCCCCCCCATAACCATCATTTCCCTTCTACCTAAATCTCTGTTTATCTTCTTATGCTTCCAGCTGATGCGCTCACTGTATGTCTTTGCTATGTAAATACTGGGTTTCCTCTCACCTTATCTATCCTCTCTCCTCTCTCCAGTCCACTTGGCCTCCTATTCACTCTGCTCTAGGGAGACTCTCACATTTTCTCTATTCCCTACCCCAGATCTGCTGCTGGACTAATTGCTTTCTCCTCTTATCTCCTCTCCATCTGAAACAACCTCACCCCAGCTTTGCCTGTCTTCTTCCTATCTCTTCCTCAATCATCACCTCAGTCTCCACTTCACCCTTTCCTGTTCCTGCTTTGGTCCTGGTCAGGCTGTCTTATACTCATTTCTCCAAAGCCATCCATTACTACTATGTGCAACTTTATATCAGTTACATGTGTGACCCACCTGACAGCCTACATTTGAATACATTCTTTGTTGTATTTCTGCTCCCATCCCTTCCAGCAACCTATATAGTGTATATATTGCCAGTACAAATGTTTGCAGTATGTTTTTGCTTGACCATTCTCTGTATACATTTTTCCTGTTTCAATCTCTGTTTACATTTTTGTTCCTGCACATACATTCTTGGTTATATTTCTGCTCCCAGCCTTGCCTGTACCCTATTTGCAATATGTAGTGACAGTACACATTTTTGCTATATATTTTTACCTGTACCATTCTCTGTATTTTTGTCTTTTATCATTCTCTGCATATGTTTTTATTCTTGTGCCCCTTCCTTCAGGTCACACCCGAAAATGTGCCTTGGCTCAGTGTGCTTTCCCAGTGGTGAATTGGGTAAGGAACCGGTGAATGGGTAGACAACAGTTGGTGGTAGTTAATGGCACTCACTCTAATGAGGGTAGAGTGAATAAAAGAGTGCCACCGGGCTTAGTACTGGCACCAGTCCTTTTTGATGTCTTCATAAGTGACATTGCAGATGAACTGGAAGGGAAGGTATGCATTTTTGCAGATGACATCAACATCTGTAGTAGAGTGTACAGTGAGGAAGAATATGTAGGGATCTTGGGAAACTCAAGGAGTGGTCAAGTGCATGACAGTTGGGGTTCAATGCCAAAAAGTGAAAAATCATGCACCTAGAGCACTGGATCCCAGGAGCTGAATATAAAATGATGCAGTGTCAGTGGCTCAGTAGGTAGCACACTCGCCTCTGAGGCCGGGAGATCAGAGGGCTGTGGGTTCAGTTCCCACATCTGGCACTTGGATTAATATCCCAGTACTGACACTGTAGTGCAGCATGAGAGGGGTGCTGCACTTCTGAGGTGCCGTCTTTCCGATGAGACGTTAAACCGAGGTCCCATCTGCTTGGATTAGTGGTAGTTCAGGTGGATGTTAAAGATCCCATGGCACTTCTCGAAAAGAGTAGGGGAATTTCCCCGGTGTCCTGGCCAAATTTCCCTCATTCACTAAAAATACAACCAACAGCTTAATCTGGTTCAAGGTCAGTTGGCATTCATCTGTATCCCCCTTCCCCCCGGGTCGTGCCTGAAAATAGGCAGGATTTGTCTAGTGCACTTACCCGGTCAACAAAAGCTAAATAAATAAATAAATAAATAAAATGGGTGGAGGTATAGACAGTTAGTAAACAGGAAAGGGAGCTTGGGGTTATCATATTTGATGACCTCAAAGTGGCAGGGCAGTTTGACAAAGCAGTAGGTAGTGCCAGGGGAATGCTAGGATGCATTGGGATGGGTATCTCCAGCAGAAGGTGGCAGATGGTATTGCCACTGTATCACTCACTGGTGAGACCCCACCTGGAGTATTGTGTCAAGTTCTGAAAGCTGCACCTCACAAAGGACATAGACTTGGTGGAGGCAGTTCAGAGGACTGCAACAAAACTGGTGCAGAGGTTGCATAAAAACCTTATGGGGGAAACTGAGGGATCTCAACATATACACCCTGGAAGAGAGGAGAACGAGTGGGGGCATGACTAAGACCTACAAGTACCTCATGGGGGTGAACAGGGTGCAGGAGTGGAGTCTCTTTCGAATGAGAAAGAGCATCAGGACCAGACGGCATGTTATGAAGCTGGAGGTGAAGCATAAGAGGGGTTTGAGGAAGTACTACCTCACTGAAAGAGCGATGGATGCCTGGGAAAGACTACCAGCAGAAGTTGTGGAGGTGAAAACAGTAGGGGACTTCAAACATATGTGGGAAAGACATAGGGAAAAATTAGTAAATAGGCAGGGAGGAGGGAGGGAGGGAGGGTCACTGGAGACCACTTAGGGTTTACGTAGATGGAATAAGCAGGGATTATCTGGGCAGGCTGGGTGGGCCAAGTGGTCCTTTTCTGCCAACAGATTCTATGTTTACATGTTTTAGTTACCAATTTTCGGTAAGTAAAACAAATAAATATAACCAAAACAAGTCTATAGTTAATATTCCTGTAGACTGCTGTATTTTACTGTACAATCCACAAATCTCTGCAGATCTTGGAGCCCTGATGCTCCCCTGTAGTGCTCTACAAATGCACTATCACACTGGCTTACAGGAATCATGGAGCACTGATTGTTTCAGGAGGAAGGATCATTTAGTCTTGGAAACATAAAAACATAGAACCACAGAGTGCATCAGCTGCAAAAGACTTATCGGTCCATCCAGTCTGCCAGTTGCCCTGCCTAGGTCCAGGCTGGGCCTAACAGCAGGCTGCATTTAGAAACCAGATAACCCAAGTGGCTGACTGTCATCCCTTCCCTTCTTCTACCTGTTGCTCTCACTATTTTCTTGCAGTATTTGTGTTCCACCCAAGTTTAAACCCTGTCGCAGTCTTGGCTTAAGGCATCTCTTTGGACAGTCTATTCCATTGTTTCCCCACTGGTTCCATGAAAAAGAATTTCCGCACATTCATCCTGAATCCCCTCTCACCAGTTTACACAAGCAACCTCTAGTCACTGTGCCCCTGTTCCCAGTGAATAAGTACTAACAAAACTTGTACCTCTTATTCATAGCCCCCCTTTCCTTCCTAGCCTCACGTTTATACATGGTAAGGGCTGCCCCACCTTTTCTTATACAACCACCCTTGCTGTCCATGGATCATCTTCAGTGCCCTCCTTTGTATGGTCTCTAGGTAGTCCCCATCTTTCTTGGGTTGTGCACTCCAGACCTGTGCACAGTACATCAGGTGCAGCCTTACCAGGGACTTGTAAAGGTGTCCTTGCTCTTCCACCCTGTTTCTGCTGTGAGCCAAGACTGACAGTTATGCTGAATGGTGATGGACTTTCAATGGTAGTCTTGAGATGGAGGCTTGATCAATTATGTTGATGTTCACTAGGAGCTCAACAGGGATCCTCATGCCACGATTTTTAAAAGGGTCCAGGGTCACCTGCTCTTTATTCTCAAAAGCAGACATCTGTCCAAGCTGGTAGACAATCTATTAGATGATCTACCTCTGTCTGAAATTCAGACCTATTTGCAACCAGAACAAGTTGCATTTGTAGCAAACCATGTAGCAAATGTATTTTGTGTTATGTGATTTTATGCAAATGGCCACAAATCATGACTTTTTGCCTAAAGGTGGGAAAGCCAAGGTAGACTTGAGCCTGGCTCTTGCTTGGCTAGACCATTATGAACAACTGACAGTCAAAGTCAAGCCAAGCCAGTTATGATCAAAGCAAACCATTTTTTGTCAGACTGAGCAGTTAGTGTAGTGGCAGGAACTTTCAGCTCCTCTTGGAAAACTCATAAGGACATTGTCAGTAACATAGAGAACAGCCTGTAGCAGCCATGGCTTAACCCATGCTTTGGCTCATAGAGTCATACCACACCCTAATCTCTGGCTTGGCTCTTGGTAAATACTGTACTTCTGTTGTGACCACCTCTATTTTTATCACAGATGCCAGAGTATTTTTTAGATGTAAAATGTGTTTATGGAATAAAACCCAAGAGCATCATACACCAAATTTCAAGGAGGATACAAAAATTAACTAGAGAAACATTTGCCTATAGAAATGCTTAAACTGCTTTTTCAAGTTGAGTTCAAATGCATCATTTGAGTTATTATGTTGCAATGCAACAGGTGAATTATTCCATAAGGTAATGGCTCTGTACCTGAATGATTTTTGACCAAGGTAAGTAAGAAAAAAGGTTGGATGTATACAGGGGGTTGGCGAAAATCTAGTAACATGAGATCCAGAGTTAATACAAACATCAGACATAACCGCAATCAACACAGGGCTTTTTAAAAAGTGTCCAAAACAAATAAATGAAAAATAAGCAATTTGGAACTCAAAAGCTGGCTAACCTAGCTTTTCAAGAAAAAACTATGATGACAATTTCTAACACTAGAGACTGCAAATCCTCCTATGGTGTTAAACAGAAATTTCACTCTGTGCAAAAAGAGAGATTCATTGGCTGCAGTGTAAACTTCAAGACCATTGTCCACTAAAGATAGAAGTAGTGACTGAGCCAAGATCTTTCTAGACTGTAATGATAAACCATTTTTCAAACCGTACAGGTGACCCAGTCATATATGAACAGTGTTAACCAAATTTGAGACACAGTATGTTCATGAAAGGAAAGATGCTGATTGATAATGAAGCCAAGATTTTTGAAGTTTTCTACTATCTCAGCTCCAGAAACAAATGATTTGATACCTTTCATTGGACCAACATTGATGTTGCAGTAAAGAACAAAGTGCTCTAGCTTTCAAACCTACCCAGTCCTTCTCCATTTAAATAAAAAATATAGAAGTCAACTGGTTCTGAGAACAGCATATCCCCTTCATAATTATTATCCTCCCTCTATCAAAGATCATGTTTTCTTTGCACATAAAAAGCAATTACATTAACATAAAAAACAAGAAGTTGACTGCTTCTATAAACCACAGATCCTCTTCATGATCTTCCTCCTCCCTCCATCATTAATCAAATGTTCGCAGCATATAAATTAAGCAAAATTTATTAACCATAATTAAGAATAATTTTTACATTACAATAAAAACATATATATGTCAACAGATTCTGGAAACTACATGGGCCAGATATTCAGAGGAGTTGCACAATGCACAACTGAGTTGCGCATGCGCAACCACAGAAATGTGCCCTGGAGCTATATTCAACCAGTGTGAATGCACAGCGCAAAATCCATTATGCTGATGTGCAACAGTAGTGTATGCAGCGCAAGTACGTGGGGGTATGCCCATGAATAAGCTGTGCAATGGCATATTCAGCCAAAAAACATGGCACAAATGAGGAGCAAGTCAGAGAATGTGCCACACAGAATTGAACATATAGAAGGAGGCTCAAATACACACACAGCAGATGTACAAGCCATTGCAGGACATAGCCATGGATGGAGGCCCATTTCTGATGGAACATGTAATGAGGGGTGTGAGAAGGAGGGAAGAACAACAACGTAGCTGAGGAAGAGCCTGTCGGTGGTATGCCCAACACAGACAGTACCATGCCTGCCTCACGTTTGAGGACTATGGGGACACAGAGATCGTGGGCCATTACCATCTGAACAGGGCAATTCTGAGACAGCTCTGTGAGCTGTGCCATGATGAGATACAGGCATCCACCAGAAGGAGTCATGCCATGATGGTGGAGACAAAGGTGACAGCAGCAGTCTGCCTGCTCACCATGGGCACCTTCCAGACACCAGTGGGAGCAACCACTGGCATATCCCAGTTGGCCACATCCCACCTCCTCACACAGTTCCTCAATGTCCTGCTGTCACATGCTTCAAAGTACATAAGATTCCCAAGCACACAGGCAGAATGTACAGCAAACATGCAGGAATTTCACAGGGTGGCACACATGCCTGGCGTGATTGGGGCCATTGACTTCACCCATGTGGCCATAAGCATACCACCTGGCCCAGAAGGGGCTATCTACATCAACAGAAAAAGGCTACCCCTCTGTCAGCTGCCAGGTGGAGTGCAATGCCACTGGGTGTATCATCAATGTGTGCGCCACACACCCTGTGAGTACACATGATGCATTCATCTGGCACCACTCTATCCTGTGCCAGTGATTTGAGAGTGGGAAGATCCCCACGGGGCACCTGCTAGGTAAGCATGACACGTGACATGGTGACGGTGTAGGTGTGGACAGGCCCAGGGCACACATGGGGGGTATGGGTGGCCGTATGCAGCATAGGGGGAGGACAGGGGAACATGCAATGCCACACACTAACCAGTATGTGTGTTACCCTCTCATGTGACAGTGCATACCCCCTCTGACCCTGGCTGCTCACCCCCCATCCGGCGCCCAACCAATGCTGCGGAGGAGCATTATAAAGAGGCACACATAGCAACATGCAACATCATCGAGCCAGTCTTCAGCATGTTCAAGATGCAATTCCATTGCCTAGATAGGTCCGGTGGTGCCCTATAGTACAGCCCTACGAAAACCTGTGGCCTATTCCTGGCCTGCCACATCCTGCACAACATGACCATTGACCGTGGGATAGCTGTCCAGGTGGATGAGGGCAACAGCAGGATGAGGATGGGAAAGACGAGCTAGATGGGGGTGCACAGCCACCCATGCAGAGGAGGGACCCCAGGCTGGCAGCCCGCGCCAGGAGGCACCATGACACCATCATAGAGGAACACTATGGTAACCACAGGTGAGTACCAGACATGACAGCCGTGCATGCATGGAACACCACACACACAGATAGAGGCACATGGCCACATAGGGATGCATGCAGGGATATGGGCACACACACAGCACACACAGGGAACACAGAGACACACAGTCACATACCCACACCACAGTGAACAGGCATGGGTTCACGCATACACACATGGGCCCTGTGCTGGATACAGAGGTGGCCATTCCCTGTCCTGCACATGCACCACCATCACCATCACACATCGTACATCAGGGCACAGTAGGGCATGTGGGTGGCACAGTCAAGAGCAGTCAGCAAAGTGGCAACGCACACATTAGTACAGCAGGATGTGGCATGGATCAGAGTGTATGCACCGGAGCACAGGCAAGGCTGGCACAGTGCTGATCTCATTGCACCTACACCACAAGGTCCAGCAGCACTGCATGCACACATGGATGATGTGCCACATGCCACAAATACGTGATGGCACATGCACATGGGTGCACCCAGCCAAGTGTGCACCAGGCAACAGCAGTGGGTAGCAGAATGGGGCAGCTCACCCAGCAGGCCTGCCGTGCGGTGCCACGTCCACCACGGCCATGTCAGCAGCCACACCCAGGCTGTGTGGCAGGCACTGACTGCTTAACAGACACAGGAGGTGTTACTAACACACTCATGGGTGTAGAGGCCTGAGAACATGACCGGGTCCTCATGGGTGTGTAGAGACCAGCAAAGAGAGTACTGCCAGGTGTGTCAGGGATGGGCATGTTGAAGCACAGCATCAGCCATGCAGGGGTCACCAGTCACCATGACCGTGGTGTTGACATTGCACTGCAGGGAGTCCTTTGCACCTTGTCATGCCCAGTGGATGCCAGCAAAGCAAATCCAATTGCAATGGTACTGGCAATGCGGTCCAGTAATGCGGTCATGGCCTCCTGCAGATGCTGGAGCTCACCTATCAGCTGGGCACATCCAATGTCCCCTCGTTTGGCCAGTTGATGCTCTCCACCCTCAATGCACGTATCTCAGCCCTGAGCGTTTCCTGGTTGTCCACAGATGCCTGTAGCAGCCTGGTGTGCCTTGTGCATCATGAGGCTGATGCTGACCTGTCGGGGGCATGGTTGCATGCCATGCAACATCCCTCACCTGAGAAAGCTGCACAGGTGACTGAGCAGGTGGTGGGGTTTGTGCGGGTTCCTCGACGGCAGCACCCATGATGTACTGCACGGTGGCCACTGCAGCCCACTGCTGTACACCATAAGCCTTCTGGGTCAGCCTTGCAGCACCAGTGACTGCACCACTGCCTCGTCCATGGCCAGTGACAGTGGCGGCACCACACGCCACTGTGCAGCCATGGTCAGGTGGTGCCTGCGTAGGTGCCATACTGCCTGCGCTGGCATCCACTGACTGTGTACACCTCTGTCCCCTGGGTGGTGTGTCCAGGCCTGTGCCACCCAGGATCAGTGTAAGGTCATCCTCATTGTCAGATTCCCCCTCCTGTGTTGCAGGTGCAAGCACCGGTAGGGCATCCGGTAACAGGAGGTCTGCCAATGGGCCATCATCGCCCAGACCCGGGAACTCAAGCAGCCACACACTGCTACATCACCAATGGTCAGTGTCCTGGATGCCTGATGATGTAGATGGCACAGCCTCCTCGGGTCCCATGTCGTCGTTCACATCCTGCAACACACCCCTGAGGTGTGACAGCACTGGAAGACAGAAAGAGCATTATCAGCGTTGAGTGTAGAACTCTGCATGCAGTGCTGTGTCCAGTGCGATTCAGGTACGCTCACCACCACCATGCCGACCCACATCAGGGGGCGCCTGTTCAGCACCACACATCTGGGCAGTCATGCCACAGGTGGTGCATGAGGCAAGCCAGCCATGGCATGTAGCTGCTGCACCTGGTGTTGTACCATCACATGGCTGACATGCATGCATCCCCTCCAGCCCCACACCATGGGCCACGCCACCAGTGGTGTGTTGTGCAGCTGCCTGTGACCCTGGCTGTGCCACCAGTGTGTGCTACACAGGCAGCGATGATGGGCATCCATGCAGCACTGCACACCCTGGACCCCTACCCATGGCCACAGTACAGTGCCCATGCTGCAATCTCATTGCACACAGGTGGGCAATAACATGCACGGTGAGCCCATGCGTGGCACTGACCATGGGTATGCATCACTGCTGCAGTTACAGTGGCATGCTGGTGGCATGCACACACCCCCAACCCCACAGTCAATGCCTACATAATCACAGTGCTGTGATAGGTTGCCATCCATCTGGAATCCACCACCTGGGGCACCATCCATTGCTGCATGGCTGATGGTTGCCACCACCAGTTCCTCACTCGACGACAGTACAGGTGCAGTGGCTGGTCCCCCACCTACCGTACTGTGTGTGGCCCTGATGGAGGCCACCTTCTCTTTAATATGCCTCTGATCAGTTCCCATCTTCTTCTTGCACCCCTATGCACTGCGGTTGTGTCTGTTGTGGGTGTTCACATACGTGACCACCTCCTCTCACCCGGTGGCATGATCCTGAGGGGTACCAGAGGCCCCACTGAGCAGTCCCTCCCTGTCAAGATAGACCTTGAACAGGGCCTGCTGTTCATCTTTTGTGAAGTTGGGCCTGTGCTTCTATGCAGGCCCCTGCTCTTCAGCTCCCTCTGTCTCCGACATGTTGCTACCTGTGGACAGTCAGACGTTGGCTCAATAAGCAGCATGGCAGCACAACATGGAACAGTGCAGCACTGACAAAATGCACAGCAATATCATTACACAACACAGGGTAGTGGTTCTTACCTCAATGGCTGCAATACCTGTCAGTGACCTGTGCAGGGTTGTGGTGCTTTTATGGGTCAACTCATGCAAATGAGCAATGACGCAATGGTAATGATATGCTAATGTGCACAACTGTGCCTGACATTGGCTCATGAGGCTATTTGCATACACTGGCTGAATACTGCAGATTTGTGCTTTGCACAATACATATGCACCAGAGCTTTCCCGGTGCATGCCTGATGCGCATATGCGCACCTGTCATGCACGCTATAGGAGGCTCAACGTCATGTGTGGCCTATCACTCACATGTGTGTACTGCACATCAGTGCCATATTGCGCATGCATCCATGTACGCTTGCCGTGCATGCGGCATTAATGTGCTGCATGTCCTCATTGTGCAAGCGTGTCAGATGCACCATGCCACTGACTGCATATTGCCACTGATGCATGATTGGTGCATGCACATTGTTGCACAGAGCACCTACTTGGGTCATGGCCATGTCTCCATACTCCCACCTTAACTTCCGGCATTGCACATGTGCAGTATTGCACTATAGGCCTCTGTTGTGCTTGTCTAGTGCGCATCTCTGTGCTGCACAGCCGTCATCTGTGTATCCCAGTTGCGCATCAGGTGCTGTGCAGTTCCAAGTGCCCACTTTGCAGGCTATGGTACACATGGTTAGAGTACTTTGCGCAGATACAATGGTGGGTTCTCTGGGTTGCATGCGATGGGCATGTAATTGGAGTGATGACAAGATAGCCAACCTGGTGGCCCTGGTGGAGTCACTGGCAGCCCAGCTGTTCAGTGTGGCTGACCTGCAGGAGCCATGGTCCCAGGTTTGGTACAGGGTTGTGGTAGGCCTGCAGAGGAGGAGGATAAGGGTTCTTCAGACTGGTGAGCAGTGCTGCCACATATATGAGGACCTCAGGAGGTGGGACCCCGCACAGCTACACAGGCTGCAGGACCGAGTGCATTGGGGGATCTGTGCCACAGCCAGGTAGGTATCCCCTTGCACTCTGCAGGCTTCCATGGTCAATTTCCTGTACTGTTATGTGCACTGCCTGTGCGGCTGCACTGGGGGGGCCAGCACTGTTGGGTGTTGCATGCCCTGTGGTGCTGCACCACTTACTTGTGCGGTGCACAGTGACATAGGCCCAGACACCATACCTCACACATGGGACATTGTCTCTGCCCATGCTGTGCCAGCTCTGTGCGCTGTGTCTGAGCTGGGGGGAGTCTGTGTATGGAATGCCACTCATGTCTATTTCTCTCTCTCTCTCTCTTTCATCCACAGGACCAGAAGACTACAGGAGGGCCTGGGAGGCCACAGACTGGGACAGACTGCACAATGATGGGGGTGCTGCTGCTGCTGCTGCATCAGTACGAGGACAGGCAGATGAGTGTATGAGGCATGGTTTATGTGCCATTGATGGGTCTGGGATGGGTGGTTTGGTACAGCTCCAGGGCACTGCCACCATGCAGGGCTGCTGCATATGGTGGGTTGCAGGCTGCAGTGCCAAGCACATGACCTCTATGTGGTGGCATCCCATTGCTGTCACTGGTGGGCTGGGTGTGTGTGTGTGTGTGTGTGTGTGTGTGTGTGTGTGTGTTCCATGATGTATAACTGCTGCTGGGTGGCTCATGTCCTGCCTGTGGTGCCATTGCAACTGCACTGTGGGGTACACTGCACAGGTGTGTGTGCACGTCGTTCACTGGTGTCCAAGCAGTATGGCTGTGGGGCACAGCTAGGTCTGCTGTTGCTGTCCACTGTGCACTTGTCATTGGTGGTGTCATCCACCAGTGGGCTCTGCAGCTGTCCTGTGCGCGCTGCGGAGGAGTTCAGCCCCTCGTACTTGTGCTTATTGGCTGTTCTGTGTTCCCCTTTCTTAGGTCGGGCCGGGCCTCAGGGCCAAAAATGGTGGCTTGGTGTCCCTGGAGGGGGTGTGTTACATCTGTAGTGCCTGATTGCCAGGACAGCAGTTCAGATACGAATTGGCAGGGAACATCTTGCTGCCACAAGACAGCTGGTGGAGGAGGTGCGGAGGATGCATTTTGCACTTCGCCATCAGCAGCATTAGACCCTGTCCTCTCACTCACCACTCCTCTGATCATCCCCTGTCCACCTCTGTTTTGGATTTTGGTTTCTTTCCCTTCTCCTCCCCACTTTGCTCCCATCCCATTTCCCTTGTTGTCCTGATTTTCCCCTTCCTGTGTTGCCCCTTCCCTGTTTTTGTTTTGTGCCCTGTTGACACCTCTGGTTGTACATAGTTTTGGTTGTGTTGTGTTATGTAAGTGTTCAGTCTTTTGCACATCTGAGTCTGTGTTTCCTTCATATGCATGCTGCTGCTGCACTGTGCAGCCATGGTTAAGTGCTGTTGAGCATGTCCCTGTCTCTCCCAGTGCTATCACCTTGGGTTGGTTCTGTTGTGTTCATGGCATCCTGTGTGCCACATCCCTCTGTGTCATGGGCCCTTGGGCGTTGGCTGTGCGCCTACCCTGTGCATGGTACTGTGCCATGTGTTCCTGTTTACCTGTGTTGGCCTGTTCACCACCAGCCGTGGTGCCCTTTCCAGTGCTGGTGTGCTGTATGGTGCTGTGTCCTGTTTCTCTGTGTGTCAGCATGGCATGTGCTTCTTGTTGCTCAGTGTATGCATGGCGGTTTGGCCACGGCACTCCATACATATCTGCTGCCCTCACACCTTGGCTGCGTCATTGTCCCGTATGGTGTTTCCCATTGGGGTGGTGGTGGTGCAGTGCCATGGGCCTGCTGCAGTCTGTTGCATGTGTGTGGGTGGCTTGGTGACATTGGGGACCTGGGTTTGTGCTGTGCACCTGACTTTGTCTACGGCTCTCTGGCTGTGTGCCTGTCCTGTGCCTCCTGGCCAGTGCCCCCTTGTGGTTCAGGTCTGCAACCCCTGCCTTAGCCCTGTGCACTTGGTCTGCCATGCTTGCGTTCCCTTTTGCATGTTGGACTTGCTCGGCCTGCTAGTTTCAGCATGCTCACTTGCTCCTGTACAGTCCAGGTGGCTCCGGTGCATGTCTGGTTGCGCAATGGCACATATATGCTATATTCAGTGTATTTTGTGCCTACGTGGTTCTGTGGTGCATCTGTTGAATATGGTGTCAGTTTCCTATGGTGCACCTAGATTGCACTGTGCATCCCATTGTGCACATTCTGGGTGCACTTTTGAATATCTTGGCTCATGTCTTCATTATCGTTCTCCTCCTTCCATCATAAATCACATTTTCTTCATCATGTATAACTATGGTGTGTGGATAATAGCATCACCTTCCTCCCTGTGTACTGCAGGACAGATGATACAGTAGGACTAGGTATTCATCAGTACTCACATGAAACATCACAGCAGCAGGATGCAAGACTCATTGAATAAATGGCAGAGAAGTTTCTGGTACAACTTATGGACAGGGTTGACAGCATTATATTGGATGTGCAGTTTGGCATAATAATACTACTAGAGCCCATATATAAAGATTCCTCAGGCATTCATGGACTATATCAAAGAGAAACTGCTGTGCACAGTTATGGTGGAGCGGCAAAAGCAACTTGAAGAAATCAGTAAGAATTTATATACACAACCTCCTGGTCGTACTCCTCCTCCTCCTATTCTGCTGACTTCACATCCAAGGCAGATCCTGATAATCTTGGATTCTTAGCTTTACTCAAACTCAGCATTGAAAGGATCAGCTTTAACTATTCATTTGATTATTCAAATGTACAACAAATTACATCTATTACTATTCCCACTCCTACACCTCCTGGTGGCAGGTCTCCCCAGACTCCTTCCACTAGCACTGGCACCAGAATCCAGCTTATTGCTCCCAGTAGTAGGGCACAGCTCGTCCTTCTCATGATACCAACAACATCCTTCACATTGTCATTACCAACAAACTCAATATTTTATTTATTATTTATTTATTAAATTTTGGTGACCGGGTAGGCCTGCTGAGCCCCAAAGGTCCCTTTTTCAGGGGCGACCCGGGATAACAATACAAGTTATAAGAATGGACAAGGACATAAGGAACATTTGAGACACTGTGAGTTACATCATGAGGTGGTTACAGTAAAGAAAAATAGCGGATACAGGCATGGTAAAAGAAAAGCAGTGGATACAGGCACGGCTTACAGATCAGGTGTTTATGAAAACACAGTGTTGGTATCAGTTAAAGAAGATCCATTTTTAGCAATGTAATAGCCTACATTTTATTTATTTATTTCAACAAGTTTTACCAGGAAAGACCTACTGAGCTGCTAACAACTCATTTCCAGATGCATCCTGGGGGTAGGGATGTGGAAAATCAATTACAGTAAGTACAATACATTAAGGATCATAATCAAAAATTGAATACAAATCAGTTACATACAAAACAGCTACATGTAATAGAAGAACAAAATGAACAGGTAATAGAGGAAACAGACAGCTGGGGCAAAACTAGTGGGGTGGGGGAGAAGAGAGTCATGGACAGTTGCAGGAGGGAGAATTGTCAT
Source organism: Neoceratodus forsteri (assembly GCA_016271365.2). Taxonomy (NCBI): domain Eukaryota; kingdom Metazoa; phylum Chordata; order Ceratodontiformes; family Ceratodontidae; genus Neoceratodus; species Neoceratodus forsteri. Next base: position 50,282,115 of record JADMNL010000027.1, read on the forward strand.
GTAAGAGTTACTTTAAGGAGAAAGCAAAAGAGAAAGAGTGAATTAACAAGGGAAGGGAGGACCACAGTTTAATAAAGTAGTATGAGAAAGCAGACTGACCAACAGTGGATTTTCTAGAAGGAATAGTGAAGGAATAGGAAGCATTACTGCACAGAGGGTAGTAGGAAGTTGAGGGAGAGCATAAAAGGGATGTTAGGTAGGAAGGAAGGGAACCAAACCAGAATCTAGATATAAAGGAGGCACAGTGGGAAAGGTACCTGGCATCAAGAGATGGAAGTGAAAGGGCAGAATAGAGTGAGAAATGGTGGGTACAGGGAGAACAATCTAAAGCAAAATGACAAAAAGAGTGGAAGAGGGTGTCAAGTCTGGCAAGGGAGGATTTGGGAGCGCCACTATATTTATTTTGTTTATTTATTTATTGAATAGAATCAGAATTACAATCCTTTGAGTCATAGACTCTTTTGCAAAGGCTCCACGTCAGATAACAGTAAAAGTACAGAGGAAACAAAAAAGTACACATACAAAAATAATGTAATAATACAAAGTTATACAGTCCTGGCTTATATACAATTTGAGGGTTACATCCACAGGGAGCATAAAGAAGGTCCCGGGTCGGAGTTAAGACAGGATACAGTTCCATACAGTTCCAGAGGATCTTGAAGGACCCAGAGTCGTATTATCTAAACAGTGGAACTGGGGAACCTAGGAGAGACATAGGTGGGAGACTAACAAGAAACTATCCTTTAGCTGCAGGATACTTACTGTGATAGAGTAGGTACCTGAGTACTGTGATAGAGTAGGTACCTGAGTACAGTATGTCTATGGAATGAGGTTCTGAGAAGGGGGTTGAGATCATAGAGGATGTGGGGGTTTATTTACAGTCACAGGTTGTGGAGTCAAGGAGTAGGTTTTGAGACCTGATTTAAATGGGTTGCGACTATGGGCCAGGGAGATGGAGGACGGTAGGATGTTCAGCCACAGTGGAGCACGATATCGGAAGGATCTTTGTCCAAGAGATGTTCTACAGTGAAGGACTAGAAAGGTGGGTTAACTGAGTGCCTTTGTGCCCTCCTGTGAGGGGCTGTTTGGATAGGTGTGTGGAGGCCGAATGGTGCTTGCTTAAGTTGTATCTTTTTTGCAGGGAGGCAGGTATGGTACTTAAGCCTGCCTTGGAAGTTTAGCCAGCAAGTATGTTTATAAAGCTCACATGTATGAGTTAACCTGTCACATCCCGAGATCAGGCAGCAAGCTTTGTTGAGGGTGAGGCTGATGCTGTGTAGGGCAGTTTGTTCAGACGGCCCATAAATCACTATTCTGTAGTCCACCAAAGATAGAATAAATGACACAGCGAGATGCATGGCCTGAGGGGGTAGGCAGTGCTTATGTCTGTACTGGATCCTCATTCTAGTGTTAATAGAGGAGGATACTTGTTGTATGTGTGAGTGGTAGGAGAGGGAGGTGTCTAGTGTGACTCCAAGGTATTTGAAGTATAAGACCTGGTCAAGCGCAGAGCCAAGGGAGTTCGTGACAGCTAGCGGTATGTGACAGTGGGGGGTTTGGCAGTGGGCAAAGATCTTGGACTTTATTTTCTAGTAGTTAATTATAAGTTGGTGTTCAGAGAACCAGGTTTCCAGCTCCCTAAAGAAGCCCTGCAGGACAGTTTGCAGTGTATTTGGATGTGGGTGTTTCCAAAAAACTACCGCATCATCTGCATAAAGCAGCATCTTACCACTGCAGGATTTAGGGAGGGAGTTCACTAAGAGGGTGAAGAGTAGAGGGCCAAGTATCGACCCATGTGGGACACCTTTTAGGACCGGTTTGTTGGGGGATTTATTTGTATTGATTTTGTCTTGTTGTGTCCAACCTGAAAGATAATCTTTGAACCATGTGGTGACCTCCAGTGCAAAATTAAGGGATGGAAGAGTATGGAGTAGTAGCTTGTGACTGATGGTATCAAATACTTTGGTCAGATCAATGTAGAGTGCCCCTGCCACAGAGCCTTGTTCTAGGGCCTCATGTATATATGTAGTAAGTTCAATGAGGGCAGTTGAGGTGCTGTGGCCCCTCTGGAAACTGTGTTGTTCGTGGCAGAGCAGGTCATGTTTGGATAGGTAGTCAGTTCATTGATCTGACACTATTTTTTCAAGAGCCTTGGAGAGGGGTGGCAGGATAGATATTGGTCTATAATTGCTTGTGGAGGTGGGGTCACCACTCTTCAGGATAGGGTTTATTAGTGTTCTTTTGCAAGCAGCAGTGAATTGGCCTAGGTATAAGGACATATTGAGGATTTTGATGAGATTAGGCAGTGTCACATCCAGCGTAAGCCAAATGAGTTTGAGGTCCAGGGATCACTACTATAGCGAGAGTTCGCTAGAGTTTTGGTGAGATAGCGTTTAGCCTCATTGCAGGAGATGATTCTTAGCCTGAAGAGGGTAGGGTTGGTGATGGCCAAGGTGTCGGTGGGGGGGGGGATGGTGGTAGGATCAAAGAAGTTAGGAGGGAGAATATGAGAGAGATCAGAGAAGGAGGTATTGAGGGCATCAGAGATAGTATTTGGGTCCTGGGAGGTAACTCCGTCTATTATAAGCTGAACAGGGATAGAGGATACAGTTTTCCCACAGAGTTATATGATATTGCTCCAGAAAGTTTTTCAGGAGCCCCAGGAGGTGGTGAGGGTTAGCTTATGGTATGCAGCTTTGGCTTGTCGGGTAGCCCATGTGCATCTGTTTCTAGCCTCTCTGTACAGCTGTCTGTCCTGCGGGAGCTGGGAGTCAAGGGCCTTATTCCATAGATTATCCCTATGGTGCATTTGGTCTAGAAGAGCTTTGGTGATCCAAGGGGTGTTTCTGTGTTTTCTATCTGTTTGAAGAACGGTGCGAATATGTCACAGGCCATATTGAAGATGGCAATAAAGTAGGTAAGTGCCGCAACTTTGGACTGGGCAGTGTGAATAGGGAACCAATTGCAGGAGGCAAGGTGAGACTGGAGCAGTGCAAGGGTTCCTTTTTTGAGGCATCTTTGCACAGAGACATTTGTGGGGGCAGGGGGGATTTTAGTGGACCCCAAGCAGGTCACTGGGGAATAGTCGCTTATCAGGTAAGGGAGTACTGTGACTTGGGAGATATTATTAAGCCTGTTGGTAAGGATTAGGTCGATAAGGGTTGAGGTCCTCGTTCTGGTGTCCAGTCTAGTTGGGGATTGGATGACCTAGGTGAGGTCACAAGCTAGAGCTGAGTCCTTGTAGGGAGATGAGGCAGACGATAACCAATTGACATTGAAATCTCCCAGTAAAATGACTTCACTCTTTGGTGGGAGGTGGGTGATACTGTCCAGGACTGATTCAAAAGCGAGCTTTTGGTTGCAAGGGGGAATGTAGACCACCACATTGTAGAGGGTTTTACCTGGATTACCAAGGGTAGGCTTGACTGTTAGGGTCTCGGCTCCATGCATTGGTGGTGGTATGGGGATGGCAAGGGAGAGAAGGGAAGATCTAACATAGATGGCACAGCCACCTCCCCTCTTACTATGCCTGTCAGCATGATAAATGGTGTAGTCGCTGAGGGTGACCGATCCATTGGGTATTTTGTCTGAGAGCCAGGTCTCAGATAGGGCTAAGACATCATGTGAGTGCCAGGCAATCCAGCCCTGGAGAGGGGTGAACTTCTTCTGAAGGCTGCAGATATTAAGTGTGGCCAGCCGAAGGCTACCATGTTTGTCCTCTGATGGGACAATGGGGTGGGTGGCCCTGGGTTAGGGTGAACATTTCCTGATAGGAGCAGTAGGAGGAGGAGAGCATGTCAGAGTGATGCTAATCTGACCAGTTTTGGTGAGGCACATTTTGACTGGGAATTAGTGAGATTTTTAGTGGGTGTGATTGGAGCAGGGAGGGTGCATATGTGGTGGGTTATCAGGGTGGTGGGTAAAAGAAGATGAGTGCTGAGATGGTAGCTAACAAGAGGTGTAGGGGGGTGCAACCTGAAAGGGAACAGTGTAGCAGTATAGTGAGAATTGCGGGCATAAGGGTTGGTTACTAGCACAGGGAGGCAGTATGTGCACGTAAGGCGGCATACCAAGGGGGGGGAGTGTCGGTGTTCAAATTACAGTCCCACCAGGATATTATGCATGTGCATGTAGTGTGGCTGGCAGTGGTGCATCCATGTTGAGGAAATTCCTCAGTGATGGGTGGTTGAGCTGTTTGAGGGATCAATGAGGCAATGAGGCTGGCAGTATAGCCTAGAGGTTAGAGGAACGAGGTGTGAACGAGCTTGATACATCCAACAGACCAGACCTGAGTTTGATTCTCAGAACCTCCACTTGCATACTGTATGACTCTGACCAAGTCACTTAACCGCTCAGTGCTCCCAATTCACCCCTGAAAACAGGCACTTGTGCCTAGTGGGCCTTAACCGGTTACCAAAGACAAAAAAAAAATAAATGAGGACAGGCATCAAGAGAGGTGGGAACATGTTTAACATAGAATGGATTAAGTATAGAAAGATTGATATTAGTGGCCACTAGTGGTGAGCTGGTATAAGCTACAGGTGGAGAAGTGGTCTGATAGGGGGCTATAGACTACGTCACCATACTCAAAAATAGGGAGAATCATCTTTAAAACAATTCTTGGCAGACAGGATGCAGGATAGTTGCTTTTTCCTTGTCCAATGCACCAAGCTTAGGATGAGATTTTTGGTGTATGGCATCAATATGAACCAAGAAATCAAGATGATGGTCAAGCCAGACTCCGAGATACTTAAAAGAGGATACATCCTCAATAATAGTACAATCAAGTGTGCAAAAGGGAGGGAGAGTGGTGAGTCTGAAAAGCTTCTGATGAGTGCCAAAAGTCATGGAGGCTGTTTTTTGGCATTGAGGGGTAGTTGGTTAGACTGGAAACCAGTGCTAAATATTGTCAAAATCCAGCTGAACCTGTGAGGTACGATCATGGGAAGAAGAGCCAGATGCAAAAATAACTGTATCATCAGCTTACACATGAATGGATGCTGAGGAACAGATAGACTGGAGTCATTCAAGAATATGCAAAAGAGAAGAGAACAGGACCCAGGACATACCCTTGAGGTACATCTAAGCAGATAGGGAGTGGTGAAGAAATATAGCTTCCACACCTTCCCCCAAGGTAAGAACAAAACCAGCTGACTGCAGAGCCAGAAAGACCCACTGCTTTATGCTTTTCCAGAAAAAGGAGATGAGCAACTGAATCAAAAAGCTTTACTGTTGCAAGATCAGCAATAATGGCAGACATGATCAAACCCTGATCCATACCTGTGAGGACGGAGTCAGTGAGCTGAAGGAGGGAAGTTGAAATGGAGTGGGGTTTCCTAAAACAAGACTGAAAAGGGGTGAAAAAGGAAGAGAAGTCAAAGAAGGAAGAGAGTTGCAATAGTACAAGGTGTTCCTGTAACTTAGCTAGGTAGGAAGGAGAGAGATGGGATGATAGTTACCAAGAGAAGTGGGATCACTACTTTTAGGGATAGGAATGACAGTAGCTTGCTTCCTGCAATCAGGAACAGTAGCAGAGGAAAAAGGAAGGTTAAAAAGCAGGGTAATAGGCAGTGCAATGGCAGGGACCAATAGAAGTAGGAGTTTGGGATCAAGGCCATCAGTGCTACCACATCTGTGAGGGTTAAGAGAAAGCAAGGACTTGAGGGAAGCAGAGGTAGTGGTTGAAGAGAAGGAAAATGATTTAAAGGAGGACAAGGTAGAGAAAGGGAGGGAAGAAATGGGCAGGAGGAAGGGACGAGAGTGCACTAGTAAATTAGGAATTAAATGAAGATGCAACAATAGAAAGGTCAGAGATGAAGGAGTCATCAACCCTAAGAGTAGGAGAGAGAAAGTCTGTCAGAGGGGAGAACAATGAGTGGATAACCTTCCAGAAACTTAGAGGGATGATTGATGTTCTCCTGGAGAGTGGATGCAAAATATTCAGACATTGCAAGTCTTATGGCTTTGATACAGGTGTTACGAAGGTAACAATAGTTTGCCAAAGCAGCTCTCTTAAATTAATTTAATGTCTTTTCAATTCATTTTATTTTTTTTATGCATTTTGGTGTATGACTTGTTTGGGGGGAGGGGGGCATTATAACATTTGAAAATCACTGGGGCCAGATTTCAGAAAGAATAAAGTATCTGACATGGAGGAATAGCAAACACTATAGTGTGGTGTATGCCTTTAGGTCAGCAATAGCTCACACTGGACCATGGCAGTATTAGTGGGTTTTGCAGACTCTGCTACAACACCACAAACAGTAATCCACAGCAGATGCATGCCAACAGCATCTGCCATAAGTAAGCTGGACTAATTCATATTCAGTGGTGACCTCAGGGCTTTTCTACACCCTCTGTTGCCTGTTTTACCCCATGCCAGTTACTGCATTGGGGACCAAAGTGGTTTGGCCAAATTCCCAAAGCCAAGTCAAACCAAAATTGTTAATGGCCCATATCTCTCAAACTTATTCAGCAGTGCAAAATACAACAGCAAATAGAAGTAAAAAAAGAAAACACGTGGAAGAATGTACACAGTGTGAAAAAAGATAAAAATATACTGTATTTATACAACATGTGTGTATTGATAAATAACAAGATAAAAAGTTTTCTCTTGACCCAACATAGCAAGATTAATGAAGCTGGTTGCAAAGTATGTTACAAAGTATAACTCACTCATTTTGGTCACAGTGAGCATGGTCAGAAATGTATTCTCACATGTGAGATGCAATATATCCCAAATTCTAAACATTGAGTTTCTGCTTTTATGCTGAGCCATTGAACAGAGGGGCACAGTTTACATTTTGTACTTGATCATTTGTTTTAACATTTTACCACGTATATCACAAAACCACTTAAACACTTATTGTATAAATTGAATTTGACATGGCCAGACTTAAGATATCTTATCTTGATTTTGAGGGTATTGGTCTACTGCTACCTCACTCATAGCTTTATCACTCATGAGCTATCGACAGATCAATGCCCTACCATGAAGATAAAAATGATATCTTAAGTCAGCACATGTCATATCTCCTATATATCCATTGGCACATGCAGAAAAAAACAATACATTCAGAAGAAAAACAAAATAGGCAAGAGAGAAAGGAAATTAGGAGCTGAGCAGACAAGAGTTCTGTGGTCACAGAGGATGGCTCTCAGGGCAGCTAAAGAGGTGGAGAGCATATGGAAAAAAGTGAAAACAGAAGCTGGGGGAGTTGATAAGAAAAGGTGGGGCAAGGATAAAGAGCAGAGTCAGAGGAATGGAGGGAGTAAGAAGAGAGGAGTGGGAAAGAGAGGGAAGAGCTTATGTAACAGCTGAATTTACCAAACCAGAAAATTCACATATGAGACATGGAAAGGAACTGGCATCTGCTCTTATCTGCCTTCACAGTATTTGAAACATAGAAACACAGAACGTGTCGGCAGAAGGGGGTCTTTGCCAAGTCTGAGCTTCAAGGCCAGATTTGTATCAATAGCAAAATAAATAAACGGCTGAGAAAATAGTAAATAAGGTTAAAGAACATGCTTTCACCACAAGGTATTGTTCAGAAAGGATTTGTAAAGGAAAAAATTAGTACATTTCAATATTAAGGTTTCTTTACTAGATGCACATGCAAATCTAATTTATTTCACCAGCCCGATGGCATGGCTGCTGCATATCACACTTCCACCCGGGAAACGGGCTTATGTGTGAGTACCACGATCTTGCACTGAGGTCAGCTAGAGGTCAAGCAGGTCATGCAGGTGCAACATGTGGCATCCGAGCAAAGAGAACGCAAGCTGCTGGCATTCACACACTCCTGGGCAGTCTATTATGGAGCTGCTTTGAAGACTGCTATAAGGGTAGCCAGTCATCTACCATCCTGGATAGAGGAAGGGAACAGCCATGATGATTTTATTATGGGGATGGGGTGGGCGTGGGCACATCTGGGAAAATGAGAGGTAGGTGGGAGTGAGAAGAAAATGTATCTGATTGATTCCAAGACATTGACTCTGATCCTTAGGATTATTCCAAGGTACACAGTCAAGAGTCTGTAAGACTGAGAATATTTGCTTGTTATACCCATAACAGTAAGAATTTATTTCTTATATTCATCTGGGCTTTTTAAGCCTATAATTGTTATAAAAATCAAACATTAAAACCTTCCATCTTTCTTTTTTTATTGTTCCTTTGATTTATCTACAGTACTATACATCTAAATGGGATGCTTTAACATGAAATGTATTATCTGATTGTTACCTGTTACGATATTGATAGATTATCTGAATGTTTCTGAAGGCAATTTCTTAGGATATCACCTAACGTAGGACCAATACAACTTTGTTTCTACAAATACGTTTGGCATCTCCTTACATTTTGTATGGGGAACTCATATTGTCCACGGTATGTGCTTTCCTTACTGTCAGGTTATAATTAAGCATTATTTAGTGTGTGTTCTAAGAGATTGCTAGGAATGCTTGTTTGAAGAGGTTGTTTCCAGCAGAATGAATGTACTGTAAATGCCATTTTAATGTCTTTGGTAACTGGGTAAGGCCCACTAGGCACAAGTGCCTGTTTTCAGGGGTGATCTGGGAGCACTGGGCGGTTAAGTGACTTGCTCAGAGTCAGATAGTAGACAAGTAGAGGTTGTGAGAATCAAACCAAGGTCTGGTCTGCTGAAGGTATCAAGCTTGTTCACAGCTCATTACTCTAACCTCTAGGCTATACTGCTTTCTCTGTTATATAAATTACAACAATACTAAGATGTGCAATATCACCATTTTTATGTTGGCGTGCTTGCGCAGCCAACATCTTGAGGCACTGGGGATTTGGAGGCATGATCGCTGTTGGGTGAATGCAGGGCACACACCAGCAGGTGCGTCCCTCATTCCCCAATCAGCCTGCATGCTAATACCACACCATTCATACTAAGCTGGTGAGCACATCTAAGGAAAGGTCCGCTGCAATCCCAGCAAAGCTTGTCTCACGTAGCAGAGCAGCAGACCCTTCCTACGTGCTTGCCAGCTAGTAACATGGTGGAACAGAACCGCTACCTGCTGACAGCACCGACTTTGGGGTGCCCAGTCCCTACGGTTGGCTTGCCCTGCCCGTGAAATATGTACTCATTGTTTGCGACAAAGGGACAATCCCCTTCGGCATCCACCCCTTCCTGTATGTGACAGCGGAAGAACCCCATACCAATCGGTATGATGTCCCTCCCTTCTTCTGTGCTGACGTGGGGTGCCCAATCCCCCATCAGCTACTATACCCTCAAACAAAAGAAACGACCTGTAAAAGAAAACTGTCCGTGGTTTTTTTTTTCTCGTACCTGTAAACTGAAAACTGTCCTCGTAGTCTCCCTACCCACCACCGCGACTCCACCCACTGCGCACCCTGCCTCTTCACTCCCACCCCATACTTACCTCCGGAGTCTGCGATATCTTCGTGGACTGGGAACACATCTGCACTTCAAAGCCGCATCATGAACTGAGGAAATGCCAGTAAGCTGTATAATGGAATAAATAGGGTTTTTAAACTTTGGGCATTTTTGGAATTTTTGCACAAATTTTCAACATGGGGTTTTGGGACCCCTCCTCATGAATTCTGTCACAGTTTTGGCGTTAATCAGTCCCAAAAGGTGATTTCGTAGTCACTGCATGGAATCACCTTTTGGGACTGACTCTTCTAAGGACAGTGGCAGTGTTCATGAGGTGGGCTCTCAAAAACCCAATGTTGCAAATTGCAGGAAAAATAAAAATGGCTGCTTTAATAGCGACGCGCTATGAAATATGCAAGCTCGTAACTTCGCGAATTCACAATATTTTAATGCCAGATTTTCAACATTGTCATTTTTCTATACCTCCTTGTGAAAAGTGCATCTGTCATTTTTCACACCCTGACCAAAATGTGTTTCCGCACTTCCGGCGCACAATACTGCGGTCACTGTGGGAAATCAGTGTTCGGGCCTGATCACAAAAATGACAGTGACACTGTTCATGAGCAGAGGTCCTACAATGCCTATGTTTAAAATTTAGTGATGATACTCCATAAAATGATTGTGTTACGAGCATACGTTGCGCAGTTTGCACGCATGCTCATAACGTTGTGCTTTTGTAATATTTTCACTCTGGATTTTCACCATTGGCATTTTCTCACACCTGTTGATGAACAGTAAAGCTGTCATTTTACATATTCTGCCCAAAATGTGTTTTCACATGTCTGGTGAAGAATAGCGCGGTCACTGTGTGAAATCACTTTTTGAGACAACTTGAGGACATGACAGTGACACTGTAGAGGTGCCAAAATGCCTATGTTGAAAATCTGGTGCTGAAACTCCATAAAATGCCTGTGTTACAAGTGTGTGTTGCGCAATTCCCATGCACCCATGTAACTTTGCATATTTGTAATACTTACATGCCACATTTTCACCACTGCCATTTTTTTTGCACCTCCTTATGAACAGTACAGCTGTCATTTTTCCTATCCTGCCAAAAATGTGTTTCCACACTGCACTACCAAAGCCAATGCCAGCGCGACAACATTCGGCATTGACAAATGCTTGTTTATTTTCTTTTAGTTTTGCCAAGGAAGGCCTACTAAGCTGTGAAACAGCCTTCAGAGTCATCTGAGGTTGGGGGGCAGGTGGGTAAGAAAATGCAAAAAGAAAGCAGAGTCAGTAAAAAGGATACAACAGAAGTAAATAATACAAAAGAAGTTGAAAGCATCATTACTACAATACGTTTAGCTTTAACTCTGCAAAGCCCGACTGAATAATAAAAACAGTCCTTTCTAATGCCATAATTTGAACTAGACCCCAGGGCCATTCTGTAAATGTCTTTGGAAGGTTTGCATATTGGACATTCCAGTCAAGCCTCAAAGCATTGATAAGATTATTTAACAGCAACCTATTGTACCTCCTGTTCTCATGCTTCATGTTTGCCTACAGTATACACAAGATCCTTGATGAGTCATAAGATCTACAGATAACAAAAATAGCCTTGAACCAATTCTGAATCCCATACACTGCATAGGAAATACCTTCTGCCAGTCTTTTATTCTTTCCTCAACTGAACGTTGGAATGATTGAATCAACAGTGTAGTATGAAGGTCAATGCTACAGGTGCAGCTCTTGAAAAGAACTAGTACATAATTTTAAGTGTATTTTTAAGCAGATGTTAGCATTATACTGAATTTATAATATTGTGATTATAGCATAACTATTATTGGTTCTGAAATCTTCATGTTAGCTTATTGCCTTGGACTCTTTGAAAACATGTTTTTCCACTATACATTAAATTGAGCGCATACATCTTACTGAATGTTTTTTCTTCTTAAAACATAAGAAATTAAAGGCACTCACTTCTTCTATGGCTCAGTATTTCTGCCAATGGGGTCATGAGGGGACCAGCAGCCAGAAGACCCCCCCACCCCCAACGATCTGCCTCAGCCTGTTCCTGCTGTTCCTTACCCACCAGGACTCATCTAAGCTCGAGCATCAATCAGCAGCTGTACAAGACATGATGACCAATCCCATGAGGAGATGACAATTTCCAAATGCTCTTCTGCCTCCCTTAATATGCAAGGACTAGTGTGATCAGCGCTCACTTCTGCTATGACTCCGCATTCCTGATGACAGGGTTGTGAGGGGGCTAGCTGCCAGAAGAACCCACTCCCCCCAGTAATCTACCTCATACTGTTCCTTGCTTACTGAGCTCACAGCTAAGCTCAAGCACCAAACAGCAGCTCTAAAAGATTCGATGACCAGTAGGATGAGGAGGTGCCGATTTTTGAATGATCTTCTGCCTCCCTCAACTTGGAGGCAGTATAGCGCAGTGGGTTGAGGCTCTGAGCTGCAGATCAGGAGACCTGTGTATTAATTCCACAACCACTTAGGTGCAAACTGTGTGATACTGAGCAAGTCACTTAACTTCCTTGTGCTCCCAGGTTGCATCTGGCAACAAGCTTCAGCTTAGTGTGCTACTTCTGGTTAAACAATGTTCACTTTCCTTTCCTTAACTTGTAAGGACTAGTGTGGTCGGCGCTCACTTCTCCTATGACTCTGCATTCCTGCTAATGGGGTCATGAAGGGGCTAACAGCCAGAAGAACCCACCTCCCCTCAATGATCTGCCTTAGCCTATTCATGCCGTTCCTTGCCCACCAGGAGCATAGCTAAGCCCGACAACCAAGCAGCTCTAAATGATGCGATAACCAATTGCGCAAGGAGCTGTCAATATTTGAATGATCTCCTGCCTCCCTTAACTTGTAAGGACTAGCATGAATGGCACTCACTTCTCCTAAGGCTCAGCATTCCTGTTGATGGGGTTGAAAGGGAGCTAGCAGTCAGAAGACCCCCTGCCCCCTCAACGATCCACCTCAGCCTGTTCCAGATGTTCCTTGCCCACCACAACCCTTGTTAAGCCCGAGCACCAATCAGCAGCTCTAAAGAGATACTTTACCTGACCCCCTCTAGCAGTCTTGTTACCTTACAGTCCAGATTGAAAAGCATCCCAGCTTAAATGATGATGGAAGAGTCTGCCAGGGAGAGTCAGCCAGGAGCGGTGCTGGCTGCTGAACAAGCTGCTCATCCAGTAATCCCCTGTCTTGAATGACCTGAGTGAGTACATCAGTAGACTCTACTCTTTGTAGTGTCAGGACTTCCCAGCTCAAATCTACTGGGATGTTTATAGACTGCCAGCTATCTGAGACTAGAATTTCACCCAGCATGCTATGGCACTATTAATATGGCATCGGTATGTAATTTACGGACAGGGCCTGCACAAATCAAAAGGATATTTTAAAGTTTTGGTTGTTTCTTACTATTAGTGTATTATTGTATGGCTATAAGGGTATATTATGCTTGTATAATGTATAGAAGGGAAACTGAAGTATGCCAGCTCTGTACATCCAGTGCATAAGATGTCAGGTATTTTGGTAAATTGATCATTTTTGCTCTTCTCTAGTAACTGAGTGCTTCTGATTTCATTTTTTAAGTGGGTAGGTGGTCAGGACATTCTTACTGTTGTAGTCTAAGCAACTGTGTGTGCTAATTATTTTCATTTTGTCATTAGACAGTAAGTTTCACATTGTTTGTGTATGCCTCCATTATGACCCTTGCCAGGTGGATCAGGTTCCTGTTCTGGAGTTCCCCCATCTGGTTGTTGTGAATCTCAGTTAAGCTGTCCCACTCCCTAGGTCCCATCATCTGAGTAGAGCAAATCGTACCTAAGCTGACTTAACTCAAACTGGGTGGTTTTAAACTAGGACATTAAGCGGGTCTCTACCCAATGAGGATCTTCTCAGCCCTAACATGGCCCTATCAGGAGTAACCGTAGCTATAGCTATAGGATACATTGCCCTATTTACCTGCTGTGATCTCTTGGTTGCAGGGTCTGTGTCCCCCACTGTGGACACTACAAGGATGGAACCCTGTCTTTTTATATTGAACCTGCAACAGCAGTGGGTAATACCCCAATCCTACTGATTTTAGAAGGGCTGTACAAAAATTGAAACTGCTATAAACTCATAGCAGGTATACAACAGCACATCCCTACTGTCTGACTCATAGCCCCTGAGCTCCTATCCTGGCTAAAACCCCAGATTGTGTTACTACTGTATGGAGATATCAAATCTAACCTAGGCCCAAATTTTGCTAACGTCAGTGTGTCCTCCCCAACTGATCCCTGCTGGACTGGAACTAAGGGCCTAAACATTATGCATATAAATATTAACAGTCTGAAGCCAAAACTCCAAGAACTGGAAGCCTCATCCAACCAATTTGCCTTGGGAATAATCAGCATCTCAGAGACATGGCCCAAACCAAATGTGCAAACCCATGAGATTGAAATTCCAGAGTTCACTATCTTTAGGAATGATAGAAAAACAAAAAAGGGGGAGGAGTACTACTCTATGTCAGGTCTGCCCTTTTTGCTAGAGAAGCTGTCATGCATTCCATGGAAAACTCAACACTATGAGTCCATATTTATGTCCTTAACCTTGGGGGGGGGGTGAAATCCCTCTGCATTAGGTGCATCTACAGTTCCCCAAATTCTGCCATCTAAGCTCTTACCTCCCTCACTAACTGCCTCTCCCTACAGTCCTTAGGTGAACTAATACTGCTTGGAGACTTTAATCTAAACCAAAAATGGGTATAAGTTGGTCTTGGAGGATATTCAACCTTGCTCAGCTAACTGAGGAATACACCTGATTTAACTGTAAATCTGGGTCTTTGTCACAAAAAACAAAAGAATTAAAACTGCAGGGATTTTATCCAACTCCTCAGCAATCACACCCCGGTATACTGCATCTGGAAAAATGATGCTCCCAATCCCTCACCAAAACTCAAAAAAGTCAGGGAACTGTCCAAGTTTGATGTCACCTCCTTCCTCCACAGCCTATAAGAAATTAACTGGAGACCAGTAAAAGATCTCCCTTGTGTGGACCATGCCCTGGATTAATTTATTAACCATTTCAGTAGTGTGGTCAACAGGCATGCCCCTATAAAGCAACAAGGAGCCAGAGGTCATGAGTCTACGGGACAAGACCTGAGGCCAAGTTAAGAAGTCTGGCCTATCATCTGATTGGAATACCTACAGGAACCTAAAAACATCAGCAAATCTAGTCTGAAAGGTAACAAAAGAATTTATTTAAAATCCCTTCAGACCAAACATCTGTCTGACCCCCCAAATTTCTGGACCTACATAAATTGTTTCCTAAAAGGCCAGTCCAACATACTGTCACATGAAATTACGGTCAACGGAAATGCCCTATCTGATCCAAAATAAAATCCATTGCTATGGACTTCAGTAAGTTCTTCACAGACTTAGATAGGTACAAGATCCATATAGAGGGTTGCCAATAGTTCCCTGCTTCCTTACCAACCACCTAAACCTGGACCTCAACCCCAGTTCCATTTTAGACTGGTGACTAGGAAGGAAATTGTCATACAACTCAGATGAATAAAAAGTGAAGGCTTGACCGGTTATGATAATTTGGAACCCAAGCTCCTCAAAATTGTGGCCCTTATCATCACTATTATCCTTAAGCATCTTTTTAATAAATCTCTTCTCCTGGGTACAGTCCCTGTAAAATGGAAGGTCACATTAGTTGTCCCTGTCCACAGAGGAGGGCAAAAAAAACTGATTGAAAACTACAGTCCGATCTGTCTTCTTTGCAGTCTTGCTACATTGCAGGAGAAGCTGCTGTATGACCAATTACTGGCTTACCTGAAATACAATCACTCCCTCAAAAGTGTCCAGCGTGGTTTTTGAAAAAATCATGGTACTGACACAGCTGTGGTGCATGTGACTTCAGACAACCTTAATGCATTGGAGAATGGCTTGGTAACTGGTGCAAATTTTGTTCACCTTACTAAGGTATTTGACTTAGTCAATAATTTATTTATTTATTTTGCTTTTGTTAACTAGGTAAGTACACTAGACAAGACATTTGCCTATTTTCAGGTACGACCCAGGAGAGTACAAGGAAATATGACATACGACAACATGATATGCTTTATGCAGTTACACAGAGTCAGGGAAAACAGAAGCATCACATAGTCATTAGGTACACACAAATGGTCTGAGCATATACATCAAGTCACCAAGGCTGTGAGCAGTGCATTATATACAAATTATATACAGTATAGGACCCCAAAAAAGTGGTGGTACAGTCAGAGCAATACCTAATACATAGGTTGTATACATTGTGTGCAGGACAAAAACCACGCAGGCAGGCTATACCAGGTGAGATTATGGAGGTTTGGGACAACCACACGCTGAGGAGAGCTTCAAATGATTCCACAGGGAGGTTCGGAGGCATGCATGGGAGGGGGAAGGGGGAACTAATTGACAATAGCAGACAAAGTTTAAAATGGCAAAGTGGTGCATCAGATCTTTGGTTTATAACAGATGAAGTTCCACAAGGTTCTATTCTGAGTTTCCTCCTATTTTCCCTATTTATTAATGATATGCCCAGCAACTGCGGTGGAGCCAAGCTACAACTACATGCAGATGAATGCTATCCTATATAAATCCTCTACTGATATTGTCTGGATTAACAGCAACCTGGAGAGGGACTTTCAACAACTAGAAACCTGTTTCTTGTCAAACAGACTTGTCCTCTATGTGAAAAGGACCAAAGCTAAGTGCTTTGGTCATATGAGATTAGGTACTGTGAGACAATACCTACTTAAATTGTCCACCACTGGTGGCACTCACTTTGAAGTGGAGAGGTCACTGAACTATCTTGGTGTCATACTTGACCAGGACATGACATATGGCCCCTATGTGGCTGTTGTAACAAAAACATTTTACCAGAAACTGGGTCTCCTCCACAGACGTCCCCTACCTCTCAAAGGAGACTTGCCATGCCATTACAGTGCCCTGAGCTCCAGGGTAAGGGTGCTTAATAAATAATTACTTACCTTAATGCCTGTACTCTTCTATGGTGCCCCTGTCCTGCAGGCCATTCGAGACTCAGAATGAAACAGGCTCAAAACCTTGTATAATGAAATTGGTTGCTTTTTGGCTGGTGCTCCCCTCCAGGGATCACCACTGTGGAGTGTTTGCAGCTCTTGGTTGGCTTTCTTTTGTAGAAAGATTGCAATACCCAGTGCACTTCCTAACCTTTAAACTTGCTAAGCTTTCTACACCCCCTAGCCTCATGGAAATACTTAAGTTTATGCAAAAGGTGAGGCTCCTACGCTCACTGCTGACCCATTACTGGCAATCCTTAGGGTGCAGTCTGGAACTGGAAGAAGATACTTCTCATTTGTGGCCCCTTGTCTATGGCACACACTAACCTGTGAGATCCAAAACTGCCCTACTCTTGCTCCATTTAAAACAGCAGTGCAACTAAAAATGTTTTTCCAAAAAAGGTTGCGAAATGATATTTCACAGAACAAATGTTCCTCAGAATATAACTTGGGCAGACTCAATGGGTGAATGGTCCTTTTCTTCTGGCACGATTCTACGATTCTATAATTACGTGGTTCACAGCAAGTGAAATTCCACGGAATAACCACGGAAATTCTAAAAGAAATTTCATCAGCAGAATGATCATTTTGTGCTAATTCTGCTGGTGGAATACCACATTCCATACATCATTATTACACACACAAGAACAAATTTAATGGCTATGACATGGGCTGACTTTAAGATGTCATTTTTATCTTCATGCAAGGGTATTGGTATGTTAATATCTGATGAGTGGTGAAGCCACACGTGAGATAGCAATAACCAATACCCTCAAATGAAGATAAAAATGATATATTTATGGCTTGGCCAGGGTATATCCATATGAACAGGGTATATCAAGCAATGGTGGGCTACCAGCTAGGGACAAAAATCAACATGGAAAAAAAATTATAGCTTAAGTCAGCCCATGTCATATTTGATTTATGTAGGTGTTTAGGCAATTATGTGATAGAAATGGTAAAAAAACTGCAAATGGAAAAAAGTAATGTAAACTACATAGACTACTATATATTCAATGAAAAAATAAGTGTAATCTCACATTTTATTTATTTTTGAAAGTGTTTTACCCGGAAAGGCCTTCTGATCCATAAAACTAATTTTCAGTGGTGTCTTGGGTGAAAATAAATGATGTTGGTCACTGTGCATGCTCAGAAATTTATCTGAACGTGAGAATACATTTCTGAGTCTGCTCACTGACCAGCTTCATTTATCTTGCTCATCTTGTGCAAAATAACTTGTTTATCTTTGCAAATTTCTGCTCATATCTATTGTGTAAGAACAATATATCTTGCAGGTATTTTGCAAACAGGACTGTGTTTAAACATATAAATAGCTGCAGCCAGAAAACTGCAAAATCAGTGTATCATTTCATAATTCTTAGATTGTGAATAATTTATAAAACTTTGTTTTATGGTGTGACATGGGGGGGGGTAAACATTTTCATTTGTGAAGTTATACCCCCCATGTCTATCATTTCAGTTATATGTTCTTTAATCACTTGTTATCATTTTCCCACCAAAAGAAGAGTGGGAGATGCAGTGGGTACATGGTGGTGCTGACCTAACAAGGTCAGCTTATCATAGTATAAGCACAAAATATAAACAATAAAATACAACAGGGTTTTGGTAGTTGTGCCACAACTGAATACCCAGGGGCATAATAAAGCATGAGGCCCCAGGCTGAGTGTCTTCAGCCCCTGGAAGGGTTGTTATGGCACATGTACTAATACCCTTGAGTGTCTTATTATGCTTAAAAAAAAGTGTAACTGAGTAATTAAAAAAACTATTGAAATTTTTGAATAAAAAATGTAATTAATTTAAAATTAAAGTGAAATTAAGTAGCCCCTCTGCACGGATGTGCCACTGGGTGGGGGAGAGGGTGGCTGCTTGACTATTTGAAATGAACATTATAAAAAGTGACACAGGGATTTGTTTTAGGTGCTGCATCCTGATTGCCAGTGACTCTTTTTTGTTACCTATCGATGCTGATCTTACAATGCATTTAAACACCACAAAACAAAAGCCCACACTTGGAAGGTGATGCTCACAATAAATAGTGCAAATAACAGCAAATCTAAAAATTGAGCACTCAGCAACGCTCTTCACATAAAGGCCACTCTGACTCAGTTATTTATAAAAAATGCAGTGCTTCTTTTATAAAATATAAAGTGACAATCACGGGATTTAAGAATGCATGGGATAGACATAAAGGAATTCTGGAGGTCAGGGGTAAGGGGCAGCAGACTTCTTGGAAAACATAAACTGAACTTACAAGCTCAAATGGGCAGACTGGTGGGCCATAGGCCCTTATCTGCTGACACTGTCTATGTATCTATGACATCTCAGACAAAACCCATGCAGTACCTGACACATTTTAGATTAGTGAAAATTCCTTCTTAAAGGCAAACATACAGCTAAAAAACAGGGTCCTTTATATTAGGCACCCAGTGGTAACATCATCAACAGGTGTCACAAAAGCATTACTTAATGTTAAAATCGCAGGTACTCGTGAGATGTGTAAACACCTAAAAGTGAAAACAGATAAATACAGACAGACACAATCACAATCCAAATACAATAATCCAAACACCATCTTAACATCACTTAAATAGCTACAGAAAGATCATTAAATTAACAAATTAATATAGTATTAAGGCATGCACTGATTTATAACATTACTATAATAAATTTTCAGTTACTTCTTTCCAGCACAAAAAATTTTAATTAGTATGCTATCACAAAAGGTGTATAAGAGCATTTTTCATCTGTGAATTGGTCACAATGTCTAGGATAGTACATTCAAACCTTGTGCGTGACCAATCATACTGGGTAATCTGAAAATGAAATAGAGAACAAGTGTTAGTTATTTCAGAAACGGTTCAAGAGCATTAGTGGCGTTTAGACCTGGGAACTCGGTGGCTAGTAAGTTAAAATACAGAATGCTTCATGTCACAAAACTAAGTTCTTAAAATCTCCCCTCAGGTCATGGGCACACTTTATCTATGGCTTTAAAAGTAAATTCCTCAGTGCTGTTGGCTTTCCTTATATGCAGTGCTATTGCATATGAAGGGTCTCTTCTCTTAATTATCCTGCGGTGCTCACCAAATCTTATTTTAAAATTCCTCTTTGTTTTCCGGGTTTGGAAAGCAGTGCATTTACATTCTGCCAAATACATGACTCCTATGCTATCACATGTGGTAAGCTGCCAAATCTGGTACTGCTTACCAACACGTCGGCTACTGAAAAAGGTACCTGGTGACACAAATTTACAGAAAAAAGAATCATTTACATGGATAATGACCCTTAATACATTTATTTAGCCAGGTTGTTGGTTGGGTATTCCTATGACAGCTGGGTACCTGCAAATCCTTGAGGGTACTGATCTTTCTATAGGCCATTAGTGGAGGTGGGCTATAATCTCATCTAAGCCTTTGTCTCCTCATAGTACATGCCAGTGGGATCATATCCTTAAGGTTGTTGATTGATGTGGTCAATTGGTTTTATTCCACAAGGTGAAATGCATACCTAATTTACCAGTAAGCCCAAAATGACAAGTATACCATCACTAAATTTTCTACCTAACATTTTGCCCATGTGATGGGCTACATCAGAGGTATCCTCTGCCTTTTGCTATCTGCAGACTTGGGGCTCCGGCCTCATTTCTTGAGGCATGCCATTATCCCACATTATACAACAGGTATCTCTTGTAAGCCAATCAGAACACAGGGAAATTGTAATTTAATGCCTCACAATCTGCTACAATCACTTTTTCGACACTTCCACTGTAGGTTATCCCCCTTCTGGAGATGCCCATAGTAGATTATCCACTTTTCAGACCCGCCCACAGCAGACATGCCCACAGTAGGTTATCCATTTAGTCCATACACAAAAAAGGGAAAAAATGGCATGTTCCTCTTTAACTACCACAGCACTTTGAAAAATCCTGGGTTCAAACTTCCAACTCATATAATAGTAATAACATTCAGTTAGCCAGAGTATACTCAGAATTGCCGGCTTCTGTGGTTGATTAAATGGAATTGGCATTTAATCATCCACTTCAATTTGTACATACAGAAAACAGACAGGTGGCCAAAAGCAACAGAGGAGACAAATAAGCGATTACTCACATGAACCAACAACAGCTCGGCTGCATCTCTCCACTGATGAAAAAAGCAAGTTGCAATTAGGTTATATGCAAAAGTAAAACTTTTATTGCACCAGATGCCAGCACACAGCTTAAACAACGTGCCCCTCCCCAAACAGCCGAACGTTTTTGCGCTAATCTCGCGCTTTCTCAAGGCTCGTTGGTTCATCCACTTCAGTTGGTTATTCCTTCAAATACTCAAGCTAACTGAATGTTATCATTTAAATAACACACACCCTGCCATGTCCTATTTGTCAAATTGGGTTGCCAATAAAAGGAAACCTGAATTGTTAGATGGCATTCCAGAAGAAATGCTGGCTAGGGATGATAGAAGTGAGGGTGGGGTGGGCACAGGTGACATCATCAAGGTGGATGATGCAGGGGATACAGGTGGGATGGGAGAGGAGCTAGAGTGGGGTCCTTCAGGGGTCCTTAGGGGATTTATAGCTCCTTACACAAGGGGGGCTCCCTCCCTTTCTACTAGGATTTTCATTTGCTCATCCACCCGACCACTTAACAGATGAAGATGGAGTGACAAGTGCGGGAACATAGAATTGGCTGGGCTGCCGGAAGGCGGCAATTCGATTAGGTTGGAAGGACTGTAGTCCAGGGCAGGTTGGAAAGAAACCTGCAGGTGGGAGTTGGACTGCTGAAGGAGCAGTGGGCATGAAGGGGGTAAAAAGAATAAGGGGGGGAGGACTTAGCAGGAAAAGAGGACTAGTAGGGGTGGGTAAAGCAACATGGGCTGGGGTCATTAGCACCCAGACATGGAATAAAGGGAGTGTGTGGGAGGGGGGAGATAGAAGTACTATGGGTTGGGTCACTACATCCAGATCTAGGAATTTAAGGAAGGCTAAAGCAAGTTGTAATGGTATGGTGGGTCAGAGTTGGCATCTGGACCCTGATAAAGGAATGAGGATTGAAGGAAAAAGAATTGGATGGAACGGGACGGAGTTCAATGAAGTGAATAATGGACACTGAATGTGATGAAATGTGGATTTTGTAAATAAATGTTTAAAGGACTTTAAGGAATGTAATTATGTGATGGAAAGCGGTGTCAATAAATACTGTTGCCAATCGAGCACCCAAATTAAGACTGGATGTGAATAATTTCTCAGGGAGGGTCAGATGACAAATCAACCAGGGAAGGCAGATCAATATTTATTCAATCCTGTAATAATGCATGACATTGAGATCAGACGGTTTATGTAGAAACAAAACACAACATTGCTGAAGATAACACACAGATATGTTGCTGTAAAGTCAATAAAGTCCATACAGATCATTCCAGCACAGCTGAATAAGGGCCTAACAGGCAATCATAACCCCAGTGTTTGGTTTGATATGAGTTTCATCTCAATTGCAAAGTATGGAGGGTCAAAATGGGAGGAGGAGCACACAAACAGTAATTCCGGTGCACAACCACGCATTGCAACTATACACAGATGGCTGTCTTGGTCAGTGGGGATGGGGAGTTACCCCTCGGACTAATGTAAAATTCTAATGAAGGTCTATAGATTTTAGTTTGCTCAAATGGGTTTGAGAATGTTAACACACAAAGTGTGAAATCTATGGACTTCTGTGCATAGCATAGCACCAGCTGTACTGTATGGCACTGTGGCATGGACAGATGCCATGGGCATAGGCACTATTCCCTAAGGGCCTGCTCTACAAATCAAACCACACACCTGGAAGAGGTGCTTATATAGCCATGTGGTGAGCAGAAAACATTAAACATTATAAAAATTTAAATAGGTAAAAGTAAGCAAAGAGGTCAAACAAAGGCAAAAAAGAAAAAAATAGTCCTCTTGAGCCATTGTAATTTTGTATTTTGGCCAGTAGATGGTGAATGTGGCCTTTTTTTCTGTTAATACAAGGCAGTGAATTGAAGTGTATTGATACAACTGTGCCTGCTTCATGAATACAGGTCAGTGCGGTCACAGATCTTTTTCCAGTGCTGTTGTGCTGGGATAACAGCACTGGGTTTGCCAGGTTACTGGACTTTTTTTATAGCCATTTCATAATGGAGAGTAACTCACTTCCTTTGAGAATAATGGTCTTTAAGCCTTCTACAATCTTGAGGGAGAGACAAAATCTTACATTACTGGGTATACTGAAACACAAAGCCTAAATCTGGCTCTAAGTGGCTGGCCCACTTAGAAATTCTTGAGTTTTAGCCATTACCACAAAGGAACATTTTTGTGAATATTTACTGAATTATTAACTCAGAAGATGTTTTAAACATGATATTTTCAGTGAAATGTGAATTAGTGTAGAAAAGTAATTTTACATCTTGGTACCAGGGCTTAAATAACGTGAATGTTTATTATGTTTCAGTGAAAGAATAAAAAATAGAGCTCCCTAAAATAACCGTTTACATTTGAAGACTGTTCTAGTTCATCTGAAGAAAATTCCAATCGTTTCTTAACATACAAGCTTTAGACAAACCAGCTCACAGGCATTATAACTGACAGGCAACATGAGAGCTGTCCTTGACTTTATTCCATCTCCTTGAAACACTGTCCTTTAAAAAAAAAAATGCTGCTAGTCACACCCTCTCAAATTCTGGAAACTTCACCAAGGACAGGGAACAGTGCAAAACAATATGCAACTAGACCAGGCCTATAACATCTGTGCCATGAAAAGTTTACTAACCCCAAATGATCCAGGATAAATTAACTAACCCCACAAATCCAGAACAGATTGACAGTACTAGTCCCACTGATCCGAGATCAGTTCATAAACCTCAACAATCCAGGATCAATTTACTACACTCACTGATCCAGGATCAGTTTACTGACCCTGCTGTTCCTGGATTCATGTATTAGTCCCATTGATCCTGGATCTGTTTATTAATCTCGCTGATCCTGGATCAGTTTTTTTAGTCCCTCTGATCCAGTGGATTAGCATACATCACCCACTGACCCTCAATCAGTTTACTAACCTCACTGATCCAGGAGCAATTAACTACACTCACTGATTCTGGACCAGTTCACTATGCCCACTACCCCTGGATCAGTTTACTGATCTCACTGATTCAGGATCAGTTTACTAACCACACTAGTCCAGGTTCAGTTCACTAGTCACACTAATCCAGGATCAGTTTACTAGTCACACTAATCCAGGATTAGTTTACTAGACCCACTGATCCCAGCTCAGTTAACTAACTACACTAATCCAGGATTAGTTTACTAGTCCCACTGATCCTGGATCAGTTTACTAGACACAGTAATCCAGGATCAGTTTACTAGCCCCACTGATTCAGGATCAGCTCACTAGCCACACAGAAACTATGGGAATAGTTTACTACAAGCTATTCTTTCCTGTATGTAACTCTCTTTTACTATTCCAATACCACACCGCCATGTATCACAACTCTGAAGAAATCTGAAGGTAAAAGAAAATGACTGGAAACTGGCTTCATCTATCTAAAGGACCTCAGCCTTATGCCCCAGCCTGTCCACATGCTCTGCTGAAGTAAAGTTACTCATTGTTCCACTCTAATGTCTAAATGTGTTGGGTGACCGACCTTTCATGGTGGCAGCATCACTGCTTTGGAACTTGCTGTCACCTCAAATCTGAGCAAGCTCCTCAAGGCACATTTAAAGACTTTTTCCCCCTTACCTTTCCAAATTAACTGACAGAATAAGCCCCATAGTGAGTGTGACAAAACTCCCACACCATTGACTTCTAGTTCACTGCTACCAGCAGGTTTTTACCAGGAAAAGAACTGGGAAACCTGCTTTTTACCTCCTCCTTCCACAAGGGCAGGAAGGTCAACACAATAACTGGGTAGAATGCCCTTCAGGGATGGATTGCAAATAGAGTCCAGCAGAAAATAGCCAAATTATCTTAGTAAATAAACAGGTAGCCACTTGTTCTAACAAAAAGAGATTATTTACTAGTGACTACAAGCATTTACAAGCAGGATATATTTACATTCAGACAAAATGTTGACAAAGTTACTAGAAATGAAAATAAATGGAGTTGCACAGACAGTTGACAGATAGAAGCAACTGAGCTTTCCTCACTGTATAAACTATACCTGCCCCTAGCTACAAAGACACTTTGTCTTAACTGTTCTATAGTCACCAAGCAGCTAGCTGTTTGTGGCAGGGCCCTTTCTCTCCACCTTTGGATGCTGACTGTCCCAGAGAAAAGAGAAAAGAGGAGAATCTGGCTTTTAGCACCTCTCTTCATACCCCTTTTGAGTGACAGTTCCCTGTTGTTCACATGTGTGCCTGTGTAGATGACATTATCCAAGTCGTCTGGCTCACTTCACACCCAGACATTCCTTAGACCAACTTTACGACTCTGTTTTCTAGGATGTCCAAAGTGTCCAACCCCACGCTCCTTTCAGGATGCCTGAGGCATTCAAAATGGCACTCTCTCATCTGTCTTTCAGAATCTGTGGCTAGATGTTCCCATGGGAAAATTCCTCTGTACAGCTGAGTTGACCAATATTTTCCATGAGACCTGCTTGGACATATGACCCTGGAAGTTATGTTTGTCCACTTATAACAGAAGCATAATTACACTAACAAAAGAAACTAAAAAAAAAAACAGAAATTAATAGATCAGTCTGGTCACATGTCCATCACATCTTCCCCCTGGGAAATGAAGGTGTGTCTCTTTTGGGCAACCTCCAATAGACACTGCCATTCCTGTAAGGCCTGAGGAGTGCCTAAAGGCACATGTCATGCACTCAGCCCTGCCTCGACAGTCCAACTGCATTGGCATTCTGTGCCCCACTTCGATGCTGAATGACCATATTATATGACTGTAGTACCAAACTCCAGCGCAATAATTTTGTATTTTGTCCACTAGTCCTATGGAGCTATGTCAGGGGATTATGATCTGTGACCACAGTGAACTCTCTCCCGTACAGATATGGCTGCAGCTTCTAAAGGGCCCACACTATCCCCAGACATTCCCTCTCAACTGTGGCATATGCCTCCTCTTTGGGCAGAAGCTTCCAGCTCAGATACACTATAGGGTGCTCCTCCCCTTGCAGTGTAATCTGGCTCAGGACAGCACCTAACCCATGGTCTGAAGCATCCACATGCACTGTGAACCTTAGGCAATAATTGGGTCTAGCAAGCACAGGTGACCCACATAAGGACTCCTGCAACTGTTGGAAGGCAGATTCACAGTCCTCTGTCCAGAGAATGTTTTCTGGCATTTTCTTTTTCATCAGGTCAGTCAGGGGCTTGTCCACATCACTGTAATGTGGGACAAACCTGCTGTAGTGCCCCACTGTCCCCAGAAATGCCTTTACCTGTTTCTTTGTGGCAGGATGGGCCAGGCCTGGATGGCATCAACCTTCACAGGCTCTGGATGGATGTGTCCACTGCCCACCCGCTGCCCAAGGTAGGATATTTAGGCCATGCCTACTTGGCACTTTTCCAACTTAACTGTCAGCCCTGCAGCCTTCTGTCTGTGGAGCACCTCCCTCATGTGCCTGACGTGATCCTCCCATGTCTGGCTGTAAATGGTGATGTCATACATGTACGACAGTGCATATTCATCTGTCCCAGCCAGAATAGGGAAGGGGAAATTGTTTAACCAGGAAAGGCACACTATTTATTTTATTTACTTATTTATGACTTTGGTTACTGGGTAGGTACACTGATCCAAAGGACCATTTTCAGGTGCAACACGGGACACAGGAGTGACACAGCAATGACAAGGAATACATACATACATACATAGTACATCAGGGAGCGTAGAAAGACAAAGGGAGGGATAGTGAGGCTGAATAGAATGGATGGTGGGTGGGCAGAAAGGGAAAGTGAAAAAGCAGGGATGCTGAACGAATACTTCTGCTCAGTATTCACAAAAGAGGAGGAGGGGAGGTACCTAATCCAATTAACAGAGGCACTCTGGATAGGGGGGGTCAATCCTAGTCCTTTCACAGAAGACAGAGTTCTGTAAGAACTCCTAAAACTGAAAGTGGACAAAGCAATGGGGCCTGATGGGATTCACCCCAGAATTCTAAAAGAATTAAGGGGAGAACTAGTGACACCACTGACTACCCTTTTTAACAAATCATGGGAGGATGGTGTGGTACCTGAGGACTGGAGGAAGGCGGATGTGACTTCCCTTCACAAAAGTGGGAGCAAGACAGAGAAAGGAAACTATAGACCTGTCAGTTTGACCTCTGTGGTAGGGAAAGTGATGGAATTGCTCCTGAAGGAAAGAATTGTTGAGTACCTAGAAGCCAGTGGGGCACAGGACCCAAGGCAGCATGGGCTCACAGCGGGAAGGTAATTTCAGACAAATCTAATTGATTTCTTTGACTGGGTGACCAAAGTAGTAGACCAGGGAGGGGCTGTGGACTTGGCCTACCTAGACTTTAGAAAGGCATTTGACACAGTCCAGCACAAAAGATTAATAAACAAATTAATCAGCCTGGGAGTGGGTCCCAGGGTGGTAGCCTGGGTAAAACATTGGCTGGACAACAGGACACAGAAGGTAATTGTAAACGGAGTCCACTCTGAAGAAAGGAGGGTTACTAGTGGGGTACAACAGGGTTCAGTACTGGGTCCAGTCCTTTTTAATGTCTTTATAAGTGACATTGCAGAGGGACTGGAAGGAAAAGTATGCCTCTTTGCAGATGACACAAAGATCTGCAACAGGGTTGATACACAAGGAGGCATAGAAAGGATGAGAAGGGACTTGGCAAGGTTGGAGGAATGGTCAGAAGTATGGTAGCTTGGATTCAATGTAAAGAAGTGCAAAATAATGCACCTGGGAAACAAAAACCCAGGGGAAGAGTACACGGGGGAGTAGTAACAACAACAAAAATGGAAAGGGACCTGGAGGTAATAATATCAGATGACCTTAAGGTTGGCAAGCAATGTGAGAAGGAAGTAGGGAGGGCTGGGGGGATACTGGGATGTATAGGGAGAGGCATCACCAGCAGAAAACAGGAAGTTGTTATCCCTCTGTACAGACAGTTGGTGAGACCCCATCTGGAGTACTGCATCCAGTTCTGGAGACCCCACCTCCCCAAGGACATAGACAGGATGGAGGCAGTCCAGAGGAGGGCAACTAAAATGGTGCAGGGTCTGCAAGAGAAGCCATACGAGGAGAGACTAAAGGAGCTTAATATGTATACCCTTGAGGAAAGGAGGGAGAGGGGGACATGACAGAAACTTTTAAGTACCTCAGTGGGATCAACAAAGTCCAAGAGGGTAGCATCTTTCAGAGAAACAGATGTGCAAGAACATGTGGACACAATTTGAAGATAGAGGGGGGATGGTTCAGGGGCAATGTAAGTAAGTATTTTTTCACAGAGAAGGTGGTGGATGCATGGAACAGCCTTCCTGAGGAGACTGTGGGGTCTAAAACTATGGGGGAATTCAAGAATGCATGGGACAGACATAAGGCAATTTTTGTGGGGGGTAAGAAGAAATAGCTGTTGGTTAACTAGGATTTGCCGCTTATCCTGTAGATAGGGAAATGGGCAGACTAGGTGGGCCAAGCAGTCCTTATCTGCCATCAAAGTCTATGTTTCTATGTTACAAAGAAATACGGTCAGCATAGTACATGAAATACTGGTTGAAAAATAAGAAATAAGCAACTTGACAAAATGCAAAACAAGAGTTAACTAAACAGCAATGAATAAGGATTTAAAGAATGCAAAACCTACAAACATGGTAATTATCAACTGAACAATGTAAGATATATATAAGTTCACAAGGAGTACAGTTGGTACAGTACAATGAAAATTTTAGTTGAAAAATCACTTAATAAATGCAAACTTAAATAAAGTTGGCAGGTTCATAGAGACAGAAGACCAACTAGACAACGGTCGAAAGCATGGGTGGAAAGAATAAGGTGGACTGTAAGCAGTTTCCCCCAAATACTACAACTTGACCACCCCACTGGACTGGCAATCACTGAAGCATAGATGCAGAGAGGGTAAAAGCACAAGTGTAGCAGAAAAATGAGAGAGGAGAGGTACAGCTGATGGGGCTACCAGCGGCAGTTACAGCGAAGTTCCCCAAGGAGCCAGGTTTTGAAACAAGATTTGAAAGTGAGGGGAGAGGAGGCTGCTCTAAGAGATGAGGGAAGGTTGTTCCACAAGGTGGGGGCTGCAACAGATAAGCTTTACTACCCATACTAGTTACAGCCCCAGGGACTTCTGGGGGGGGGTGGCAATTGAGGAACGAAGATTCCTAGAAGAAAGTCTGATCTTGAGGAGAAAGAAGAGAGGGGACATTCCCCCAGTCCTAAGGGTGCTGTCAGTGATGCATCCAAGGGAAAAGTCAAAGCGACCACTGTGCGATAGCCAGCTGAGGAACCGGTAGAGGTCACAGTGATGGGTAGAGAAAGGGGCAAGTAGGACAAACTGGCAGATGTTGTAGACAGACGTGAGTTGGGCTTGGAGGGCAGTGGATATACCCAAGTATATGGGAGTGCAGTAATAAAGCATTGGAAGAAGATTTCCTACAGCGATAGCCAGGTGGCACTCCTGTGACAAATAGTGTTTGATATAATAGGCCGCCCAAGTTTCTGATTCACTCTGTGAGCAGCAAGGTTAATGTCTTCAGTAAAGGAGAGGGAAGGGTCCAGTGTTACGCCCAAGTATTTAAAGTAGGGGACATTCTTGAGGGCTGGGTTGTCTGGAGAGTAGACATGGAGGGAGGAGTTTGTCTTGTGTGCATTGGCAAGGTAGGATTTGGACCCAAACAGCATAACCTTTGTTTAGTTTTTTCGTTCACCAACAGCAAATTGGATGTGATCCACCTGTGGACAGAGCAGTGTTATGTGTGAGGACGGTGAATGTATGAGGGAGGGATTTTTCACTATGAAACAGGACAAGATCATCCACATAGAGGAGGGAGTTGAAGGTAAGGCTGTTGGAGGGGAGGGGAAGGTATTTATAAAGATAGAAAAGAGAAGGGGTCCTAGAATGGAGCCCTGGGCAACACCTGTAGTGACTGATAGAGCAGGGGAGATGGTGGAGCCAATGCGCACAGTTTGGGAGCAGTCAGAGAGGTAGCTCCGAAACCAGTTAGTGATCTCTGGGGAGCAGTCCAGCAAGGGTAATTTGGACTGGAGGAAGGCATGGTTTACCATATCAAATGCCTTTGACAGGTCAATGAAAAAGGCTCCAGTGGCATTACTGTGGTCTATTTTTGAAAGGACATGGTCAGTGAATAGAGCAAGGGCTGTCGTGGTGCTGTGGTTTTTGTGAAAACCATGCTGCTGGCTACACAGCAGATTTTAATTCCCGAGTTGTTCAGACTATTGGTGATAGACACACCTGGACCAAGCCAGAGCTTGTTTCCAGGTGTGATCTGGGAGCACACAGAATTTAAGTGACTTGCTCAGGGTAACACAGTATGCAAGTGGGGCTGATGGGATTCAAACTCAGGTCTCCAGGTTTGTAGCTCAGTACCCTGAACCACTGTGCTATACTGCCTCTGAATGAGAATAAGATCCACAAGCTGCTGGAAGGTTGCGGGTCCATTCTTCATCCCAAATGGCATTACTCAGAATTTGAATAGGCCAAATGGTGTGACAAAAGCAAACCTCTCCCTGGCTGCAAGGGTTAGGGGTACCTGCTAGTAGCCCTTTGTCAGGTCTATCATAGTCAAGAACCGAGCTTTCCCCAGCCATTCCAAGGTCATATCCATTCTGGGCATGGGGTAAGCATCCAACTATGTACAGCTGCTGAGCTTCCGGTGGTTGACACAGAACCATGTGGTACAGTCATTTTTGAGGATCAGGACCACGGGTGAGGCCCAGGGGCTACTGGACTCCTAGATCACTCCAATGGCCAGCATCTCCCTGAGTTCTTCTAGCATGGTCTGCTTAACCCCCTCTGGTACTCTTTGGGGGATTGCCTTAGTGGCACTTGGGTCCCAGTGTCCACATGGTATTTAGCCATTGTGGTGTACCCCAATTTCCTCATGAACATGACACCAAATGCTCACAGCACCCCCCTCATCTCCTCTGCCTGGGCAGGTGTAAGCTGCCCTGACTGGGTGAGGTTACCATTGAGGATCCCTCCCATGCTTCCCCATGGTGGTTCACAAGGGGATCAACCTCATTTCCCTCTGCACATGCACTGCACACAGTGAGGACCGTTTCCTCCCTATTATAGTAGGGTTTCATCACGTTCACATGGTATACCATCTGCCTGCACCTTCTGTCAGGCAGCCCTACTGTGTAATTAACCTTACTCACCTTCCTGATTATGGAGAATGGTCCCTCCCATGCTACTTGCCGTTTATTGCATCGGACTGGGACAAGTACCATCACTCGCTGTCCAACTTTGTATTTCTGGGTTCTGGCCCAATGGACGTACCAGGTTTTCTGCTGCTGTTGTGCAGTGGCTAGGTGCTCCTGGGCGAGCCCCATGAGCTTCTTAAGCTGGGCCCTGAAATTCAGGAGGTACTCCACAACAAACTCCCCTTTGGAAGCAAGGTCACCTTCCCATTCATCCCTGACTAAATCTAGGGGCCACCTCACCCTGTGACCAAACAGGAGCTCGAAGGGTGAGAACCCTGTGGACTCCTGTGGGACTTCTCTGTGAGCAAACAGGAGATGTGGCAAATATTTGTGCCACTCCCTCTTGTGCTGGTCAGCAAATGTCCTAAGCATAGTTTTGAGGGTCCCATTGAACTGCTTGACCAGGCCATTTGTCTCGGGGTGATAGGGTGAGGCACGGAGCTGTTTCACCCAGCACTTCTCCCGCAGACCAGTCATTAGTGACAATATGAAATTTGTGCCCTGGTCTGACAAAATCTCCTGGAAAAGTCCCACTTGTTTGAAGATTCCCAGGAGCTCATCAGCCACTTTTTCCACCTCAATGGAGGACGTAGCCATGGCCTCGGGGTACCTGGTCGCATAGTCCATGACAACCAGTATGTATCTTTTGCACATGCGACTTAGGGTATTCAGGGGCCCCACTATATCCACAGCTACCCTCTTAAAGGGTTCATCAATAATAGGGAAGGGCACCAAAGCTGCTTAGCCTTGTCCCCTATCCTTCCCACCCTCTGACACTGTGGACAAGTCCTACAGTGAGCTGCCACATCTGTGTACATGCTTGGCCAAAATAAGTTGTTGGCAAGCTACCTTTTTTGCGATTAATACCCAGGCGGCCTGAAAAAGGGTATTTCATAGGTCAGGGTCAAAAGCTGCTTGCAGTAGTCCCAGGGGACTATCAGTCGCTGGAGTACTTCTTCCTCTAGCCCCCCCCCGTGGTGTAAACTCCCTGTACAATAGCTCATTCTCCCAGTTAACTGACTTTTTGCTCCCCTAAGAGTCCTCAAAACTATCTGCTATCTCTCATTCTTAGGAGTGTAAAAGCAGACAGCTGCACTCTGCCCAGCTCCTCCCATCTGACCCTCCTCAACTCCTCCTCCAAAGGAAGTCTGCCCTCAGCTGGGACCTCCTCCATTTGCAACTGGGGCTCAGGGCTGCTACTCCTTGCTAGCACCTCACCCCCACCAGCAGATCCTTCAGCTGCTGAGGGAGGGGTGTGCACAGGTTGTGTCACCCCCTCCTTGCGCTCAGAAGCTTACCACTTTACCTGGCTATAAGTAGTAACACATACTAGGTTTTCCCTATGGTCAAATCATTTCCCATGATCACATCCACAGGGAGATCAGGTACAACTCCCACCTCCCTTACCCTATGGCCACCCTCCCAGCTCAGAAAGACCCAAGCCATTGGCACTTGGATTACTAGACCTGTTACTCAATGAATCTTGGAAAACTGCACCAGCAGAATCTTCTCTGCCTAGATCAGATCCTACCTCACCATGGAGATGGAGGTACCAGTTTCTCTCAATCCCTGTGTTACTGTCCCATTATCTAGAATAGGGTGCATATACTTGGAGGAATTTGATGGAGTACTGTCTTGGTCACCCCCTTCCCCAGTGTTTTGCCCTGTACTTCTTTTTTTAGGGCAGTCATAGGATAGATGCCTCACTTTCTGGCAAATCCAGTATTCCTTTGCCCCCAGCTCCTTGTTCCTCTTAGAACTAATGGATTCTGGTTTGGGCTTGGGTGCAGGCTGGTTTCCTTTAGGCTGCCCTCCCTGGGTTCTCTTAAAATCATGTGCTGTCCCACCCCCATTGTTCTTATGCTGTGAATGTGGTCTACTGGCCGCATACAAATCAGCACTCTCTACTACCTCATTCACTGAGTTGCATGCATGGTTCAGTAGCCACATGCACAGGTTCTATACAATTTCTAGGTTTTAAGAAATTGTTCCCTTACAATCAAAACTTTCATTTTCTCTACAATCCTGACTTTAGCCCCACCCGTCCAGCTGTCTAAATAGGAACACATTTGGACATGCAATTCAATGTAGCTGTCTTCTGGGCCTTTTCTTAATTCTCTGAATTTTCACCTGTAAGCCTCAGGAGTCAGTTCAAAGCATTTCAATAACACTCTTTTTATTGTCTCATAGTCCATATCGTCATTATCATCTCTTCTAGCAAATGCATGCAAAGCACAGCCGGTAAGCAGTGGCGTTACGTGGGTCATCCACGGAGTCATATCCAGTTTAAACTGCACACATACCCTCTCAAATATTTTAAAAACAAATCAAGATCATCTCCCTCCTGGTATTGCGGAAACATTTTAGAGTTAATTGTGGCTTCGTTGGTTGGACCCCCTATGCCATTATTTATGGTTTGCTATGGTGTTTGCTGGTGCAGTTTCACCATCTCAGTCTCATGCTTTTTTCGTTCCTTCTCTCTTTCCACCTACATCAGGATTTTGTGCTGGCGAGCCGTCTCTTTCCTCTGCCTCCCTCCTTGCTCTCTCCTCCTGCATCTAGATTTCATGCTTGTGAGCTGGTTCTCTAACCTCTGCCTCCAGCTTTGCCCTCTGTAGTTCAACATCCTTCAGTGCAAGCTCCATCTTCAGGATCTCAAGCTGAATTTGAGCCCCTGCTGCACCAGTTCTCATCTCAGGTTTGTGCTGTACTGCTTCATCAGTTCGTGGCTTGAGGTGCCCCTCTGACACATAGGGTTGCCACCATTGGAAGAGGCAAAAACTTTGACACTAAACCACACCCTAAACTCCACTCCTAGCCCCAGCCCCTTTTCATTACTGATCGTGCATTGCTCCCCCACAAAAGCCATTTGTTAGATCAGTGAAGATTTAATGGAACAGTAAAAGACAACACTTAAAGCAGCAGTTCAACAAAAATGTTAGCATGCTGTACCTGTTCAATTTGCTTTTCTTGGTTCTTCCTAGTTATTTATTTATTTATTCACTGAAATTATTTTACCAGGTAAACATGCAGGAATAAAGGAACTCTCATTTACAGATATCTTCGGGGGTGGGGTGGGACATGGAAATACTGTAAATTTTATACAGTCATATACGATAAATTGCTTGTTTCCTACAATGTGTACTTTATATTTTTCCTGGATCAAATTCTTTTTCATCTCCACAATACTATTTTGAAGCCAAAAGAAGTCAACATACTTTTTACTGGAGAAAACAACTATTTTATAAAAAATAATTTAAATCATTTCAAAGTACTTAAATTCTTTCAGAGATGAAAATGTTTACCAGCAAATAAAAGTTAAAGGTAACTGAATCTTTTACTTTTACAAAAAGCAGGGTCAGACTTTTTTCCCAGCTGTACTGCTATTCTGCTTTTGAGGTACATAGTGGAAAAGATTAGATTAAGTATCTGCTAATGGTCTTAATGGCCATACTTTACACCCCTTCCATGTTGACTGCTTTTACAAAGAAAAGGCTATACTGACAACAAAACATTTGTTTATTTTATTTATTGAAAACTTGGATGACACCTGTGAGCGGATGCTCATTGAGAGGTTCCACGTCAGATACATTAACACAAGAAGACACAATATAGTTACAGTAAATTATACATACTGGCTCCAATTTTCAGAACTGCGCCAGGCAATGGCACATGTGGTGGTGCAGTGCAACTGAGTTGCACTGGTGCAACCCAGGGATATATTCAAAAGAGATGAGCCATGGCGCATCTTCTTTGAATATATCAGGTATTGCACACTGCGCAAATACCATGCACTGGCACATCCACCCCAGACAGGGCTGAATACCAGGAATGGGAACTGTGCCAGTGCATCAGAGTTACGCTGTGTGCAAATTCCTGATATTCAGCCAGCAGCATGCAAATGGGGCCATAATACATGCAAGATGCAAATGGAGCCATTTGCATGTCATTATGGCCCCATTTGCATGTGTTGTGCAGGGCAGGCGAGCAAAATGCACATGGCACCCTGCACAGCATGCAGTGCTACAAGAGGAGGTCTCTGGCACCCCCCGCCCTCCCATAGTTCCAATCCCTGAAGCAGTTTAATAATTCCCTGGTAGTCTAGTGGTCCCCTCTCCCCTCCCATAGCTCCAATCAGCATAACTATCTTTCAAGAAATGCCATGGTAGTCTAGTGGTCCCCATCCCTTCCTGTAGCTATGATTGGCAAAACTATCTTTCAAGACATGCCCTGGTAGGCTAGCGATCCCCTCTCCCTCCCTCCCCGTAGCTCTGATCGGCAGAAAAATCTTTCAAGAAATGCCCTGGTGGTCTAGTGGTCCCCCCTCCATCCCCATAGCTCTGATCGGCAAAAATATCTTTCAAGAAATGCCCTGGTGGTCTAGTGGTCCTCCCTTCCTCCCTCCTCATAGCGCCAATCAGCAAAAATATCTTTCAAGAAATGCCCTGGTAGTCTAGTGGTCCCCCCCTCCCTACTTCCCTCCCCATAGCTCCGATCGGCAGACATATCTTTCAAGAAATGCCCTGGCAGTCTCGTGGTACCCTTCTCCCTCCCTGCAACCCTGATCAGCAAACATGCATTTAAATAACTGCCCTGGCAGTCTAGTGGCCCCTCCTACCCCTACCATAACCCTGATCGGCTGACAGATATCATAAAACATGCCCCAGTGGTCCAGTGATCTCCCCCGTCCCATCCCAGAACACCGATCACCTGTAAGTGTGGATAATAAGTACCTGCTAGTCCAGTGGTAACCCCCAACCCGCCCATATCCCTGATTGCCTGTATAATCAATGTCAATAATTCCCTGGTGGTCAGTGGCACCCCCCACCCACAGGACCCCTGCCACCACCCAGCCCCCCATCATTGGTGGGCAGCAGCAAACCACCCGCATACCTCGTGGCTGCCCTCCGAATGACAGCTTAAGTTTCAGCTGCAAGCCCATTGAACACACTGTGGACCAATGGTTGCAGTGCATACTGTAATTAGAATTCACAAATATGTGAATGGTTTCATTCACATATTTGTGAATTACTATTATAGTAGAGTACGCAAGCCCATTGGTCCACAATGAGGTCCAATGGGCTTGCAGCTGAAACTGTAAGATGTCATTCAGCAGGCAGCCGTGTAGGTATGCGGGTGGGTTTGCTGCTGCCTGTTGATGACTGGGGGGGAGCTGGGTGGGCCAAGGATCCTGTGTGGGTGGGGGGGTGCAACTGGACCACCAGGGAATTATTTAAATCGATTACACGGGCGATCAGGGATACAGGCAAGGTGGGGATTACCACTAGAATACTAGGTACTTATTATCCTCACTTATGGGTGATCAGTGTTTCTGGATGGGGTGGAGGGAAACCTGGACCACCGGGGCATGTTTTATGATATTTGTCAGCTGATCGAGGCTATGGGGGGTGACCACTAGACTACCAGGGCATTTATTGAAAGATATTTTTGCCGATCAGAGATATGGGGAGGCAAGGGGGGGGACCACTAGACTACCAGGGCAGTTATTTAAATATATTTTTGCCAATCAGAGCTACGGGGGGGGGGCACTAGACTACCAGGGCTATTTAAACGTCTTATTTTTCAGCAATTGGGGTTACGGGGAAGGTAGGGGAACCACTGCACCACCAGGGATGTGTTGGGTGCTTGTGTACAGTGTACTGGGGGGGTGGCCACCCACGGCCGGCAGGCTGCTGTGTTGTGCCTTGCATTACAGCAGTTCGCCTATGGGTGGCCACCATTTGAGCCTTATTTTTCAGGCTCAACTTTGTGCATCGGTATGCAGTGCATCCCAGGGTTGTGCAGGCATATGCAATGCACATCCCAGGCTGAATATCCGGATGTGCCACATATGCATGGGCATACCCCCTGGAGAAGCACCGCATACATTATCTTTGTGCACCGGCGCTTTGGGACTTGCGCTGTGCAAGTCCCTGTTTTGAATTTTGCCCCAGGGAGCATTTCTGGGGTTGTGCTGGTGCAACTCAGTTGTGCCAGGTGCAATCCCTTTGAATATCTAGGCCACAGAGTACAAAAAAATTCAACATCACCGGCCCGGTGGCGCTGAGGACAGAGGCGCTGGTGCCTTACCTCGTGCTATGCCGACAGCCCATGTTTGGGAACGAGCACTGGCCATCGGGGATCAGCAGGGAAGGAGGAGGGTTGAGCATCCTATGGACTGCTCTCCTTCTCCGGGGAGGGGGGCTTCCAGGTGGTCAGTGCTTGTTCGCCCCCCCGGCTGAGGCTGGAGGACAGGGCGCCACACCACAAATCGGGGAGGAGTTGGGCCAGATGTCTGGAGGGAGCACGTGTGGATGCGTGTGCACTCCCCTCCTCTGATGACATTGCACAGCCTGGCTCCTGGGGAGAACAGCAGAAAAATACACTGCCATGCAGAATGATGGAGGGCGCCTCACAGGCTCTGCCCCCAGCTAACCACGGCGCTGGCCAACTAAATCCGGTCCTCGGTGGGGGAGTCCGGGACCCCCGCTGACCCCGCTGGGGGGGTAAGCCCTGGGGTCAGGTCAGCATCAGCTGGTGGATGCCGGTGGACGGGGCTCGGGACACCCTCCTGAAGGTACAAGCCAGCAGTAAGGAGAGTAAAAATAATAACCAAAAAAAAAGAAATTCAGCAGTACATGGGTTGCAATGACAAACAGTTACACAGATTGTGCTAAGGCATAGTACATGGTATGCCAGCGTCCTGCAGAAGAGAGAGAAAGGCAGAGGCAGACTGTTAGGGTCAGGTAGGGATGGACAGTGGGAGTTGGGATAGGAAGGGCAGAGGGAAAGAAAAGAGCCAAGAGGTAGGGGTGGTAGGCAAGTACTAGGGCAAAAGAGGGTGGGAAGCAAGTGCTTGGGCAAAGACTTAACTTGGCGGGTCAGGAGTTGGAAGTACTGAGGCAGTCTAAAGTTGCGGGAACAGACTAGCGGGGACACCTACAGGTACTATTGTCGGTGAGGTGCTGACGAAGTTTGCGCTTAGAGGAACCAAGGGTTGTGGCTTCGGCTATGTTAGGTGGTAGACCATTTGTCCACAGAGGGGCTCGGTGAGCAAAGGATCACTGGGCCATAGTTGTGCGGCACCTGGGCACGTGGAATACTTGTGTAGTCAAGCTCCTGGTGTGCCTGGTATGTATATATGGTGATAGAATGCTCAGAACTCCTTGAGGAAATAAGTTTAGTGAGACCTTTTTTGTGAGTAGGCAGGTTTTATAAAGTATTCTGTCCTTCAATTGAAGCCAGTCCGATCATTCATAAAGCTCACAGGTGTGGGTGAGTTTGGGGGCATTAGTGAGCAGGTGGCATGCTTTGTTTAAGGCTGTTGGGAGGCGTTGGAGCGCTATGTCAGTAGCGGAGCCATAGACAGCTAGGCCACAGTCAGTCAAGGTGATGAGTGAACTGGTAATTGCCAAATTCAGAGCTTCATAGGTCAAGCAATGTCTGTGCCTGCAGAGGATATCGATCCTGGTGTTAAAGGCTTTGGCCGTGATGTCAATGTGCTGTGTGTAAGACAGGGCAGTGTCCAGTGTGATTCCCAGGTACTTGAAATGGGGGACTAGTTCCAGGGTGTTACTGGAGTCATTCTGAATTGTCAAGGGGTAGCCTTTTAGCTTGTTTTGGGCTGTGGCGAAGAGCATGGTCTTGGTGTTTTTATAGTTCATGACCAGTTTTTGCTCTTTGAACC
Source organism: Neoceratodus forsteri (assembly GCA_016271365.2). Taxonomy (NCBI): domain Eukaryota; kingdom Metazoa; phylum Chordata; order Ceratodontiformes; family Ceratodontidae; genus Neoceratodus; species Neoceratodus forsteri. The sequence goes on from JADMNL010000027.1 coordinate 50,320,646, forward strand.
ATTTTTCAGCTGCTGCAAAGCCATGATGGAGGTCGTATTCCAGCAATGCAGGGTCGAGGTTGCTAGTAAAGATCACCGCATCATCTGCGTAGAGGAGCATGTGGCCATTGGAAGCAGCTGGGAGGTTGTTTAGGAAGACACTGAAGAGTAAAGGACTGAGTATGGATCCTTGTGGTACCCCTGATCTGACCAGTCGACTTTCTGATAGGATGTCCCCGATCTTTACTTACTGTGATCACAGGCTAAGGTAGCTATAAAACCATGCTGCAGTTTCTAGGGCTAGTCCTATGTCTGAGAGCTGTTCAAGGAGGAGGGCATGATGGATCGTGTCAAATGCCTTTGATAGGTCAACAAAGGCCACCCCTACAATGTGCCCTTTGTCAAGAGCACTATGTATGAATCCTGTAAATTCCAGGAGATTCGTGATGGTGCTATGGCTGGCTTGGAAACCATGTTGTTCTGGGCATAGGAGCTGATATTGATTGAAGTACTCCACCAGCTTGTCAGGTACAATCCTTTCAAGGGCCTTGGAGAGCGGGGAGAGTATAGAGATCAGCCTGTAGTTGTTTCGAAGAGACCAGTCACCACGTTTGCGTACCGGGTAACCATGGCAGCATTCCAGATTTGGGGTAATTTGGAGTGGAAGAGGGAAAGATTAATTATCTTTGTCAGTGGACCAAGTACTTCGTCTAGTGTTAGTTGAACACATTTTAGGTCCAGAGAGTCCCCACTGTGTCTTGATTTGCTGAGGGCTTTTTCAAGGTATTTTCTAGCAGCGGCTTTAGAGACCAGTTTGAAACCTGGAAATGCAGCTAAAACAATGAATAATATGACAAAATCTGTTTCTAAGGTAAGTGAGCACTCAAAATGGCTCAAAAATCTGACCATCACTGAGCAACACTGGATTACCTGCTAGGGATCCAGAAATTCTGATCTCCAGGTAAAAAACCTAACAGGTGGCAACTCTACTGAGACAGCCACTGCGACCAAAGTCTTGCTACCTTGGTCACCTTCCCCAGTGACTGCCTGCTGCACGGGTATTTGGTCAGGCACCCTTGAGACTGTCTGCTCCCCCCTTGCCTTCTGTCATGTACCTACAGAGCTTCCATGAGTCCAGTCTTTGTCAGGCCCTCACAGACAATCCCTCTGTCTGCGCTCAGCTCATGAAGCTGCTCTACATTGAAGCTACCATAGCTAGAGGAGCTCATCTTTTCTAACTGTGCTGCAGTAAGCTGTCTAGAAATTAAAAAAAAATAGTAGTAAACAGTGTAACCATTTGTATATCCTGATTTGTGACTGTTAAGGTATATTTCTGCTGGTGCTCTGTCACCTTGTGTGCTAGGTAAGGCTTTTGCCTCTGTCTCAGAGTTCCTGCCTCATAGGAAAGCACACTGGCCGGGATATTCAAAGGGGTTGCACATGGCACAACAGTGTTGCGCCATGTACAACCCACTGATCGCACAGCGATATTAAAGGGATCTTCTTCGCCGTCGATGTGCGGGGTGCACCAGTAATGTAGGCGCCAAGTTAGGTAGGGGCGTGCCCATCCATATTCGGCACATCCCGATATTCAGCCCAGGATGTGCAGCACATATGCAGGCACACACCCACCTTGCACTGCACAGGGGGCACATAGATCCGTCGAGAAAAAACAGGAGCAAGGCCTGGCCACCCACAGGTGAGCTGCTGTATTGCAGGGCGCAACACGGCAGCCGCCAGCTGTGGGTGGCCACCCCACCTCCTGAGCCACGGACCGTTGTCGTCATGCCCTCCCCCAAGCCCGACCGCGGGCTTTGTAAATGTAACATTATACCTGGTAGTCCAGTGGACCCTATTCCCTCGCCCGATCGCGGGCATAATTAAAGAACTTCATTCTCTGGTGGTCCAGTGGACCTGCTCCCCAGCCCGATTGTGGGCTTCCAAGAATGAATTCTATCTCAGGTCCAGTGATCATAAACCAGCCCGATCGCGGGCTTTGTAACCATTTGTCTCGGGGTCCAGTGGACCGCCCCCAAGACCATGGTGACAGTGCGAGTAAATCCCGGTGGCCTCGTTATTTCTCTCACCCACCACCAGACCAATTACCCCACTCCCCCAGTCAGCAGGTGTGGCTCACCACAAGTCGCCGTCAACGATGGCAGACAGTACAGTTGTACACTATTAGTCCACAGCGTGCCAAGCGGACATGCAGACTAGATTGTATTGAGTCCTCAATATGTGAATGGATCCATTCACATATCGGGACCTGTAGTAGTATGGTCCAGACGCCCACTGGCCCACGCTGTGGGACCAATGGGCATACAGCTGTACTGTATGCTGTCAGTCGGCAGGCAGCCAGGCGGCTTGGGTGGGAGAGCACCACCAGCCACTGTCCGAGGGGGAGCGCGGTGGTGGGTGGGCGCGGTGGGAGAGGGCTACTGCTGGACCACCAGGGTTTTTCTCATACAATGCCCGTGATCAGGCTTGGGAGCGGTCCACTGGACCACCAGGGATTAATTTATTTCTACAAAGCCTGCAATCGGGCTGGATTCAGTCCACTGGACCACCAGAGATAGGATTATGTTTAGCAAGCCCACAATCAGGCTGGGGAGCAGGTCCACTGGACCACCAGGGATATAATTAAATTTATGAAGCCCATGATTGGGCGAGGCAGTAGGGTCCACTGGACCACCAAGGATATGTTACATTAACAAAGCCCACGATTGGGTGTGGGGGAACGTTGCCGCTAAGGGACAGGGGAATCGGTCCCAACGGCAGCAGCCTGGCAGGGCACCAGGTGCAAGTCACTGGGGATCAGCTCACCTGCATGCAAATGGAGCCATAATGACATGCAAATGGCCCCATTTGTACCATGCATGCATAATGGCCCCATTTGTATATCCACCGCTGAATATCACGGTTCCTGCACCTAGCACAACTGCACTTGTGTTGACGCATCCCCTTGTACCTCACTTGCCACTTGTGCTGGTGCAGTGTCACTGTGCCATGCGCAATGCGGGCAGCCACAGTGCCACATTCCACGGTGCTGAGCTATGGCGCAGCATCATTGAATATCACCCAGTACATGCCCTGGCACATCCCAGTTGCGCTGCGCCCAGGCTTGCGCCCCAGCCTGGTGCAGTCTGAACATCCTGGCCCCTGTGTTCAAATTCTAGCTTTAAATCTGTGCACTGATCTCCACCGCACTGGCAGCAGTTTCAGCACTGATTCCACTGCTCTGCCACCAGTTGTGATGAAAATCCCACGCCAGGGATTTCTAGTTCACTGCCACCACCAGGTGTTTATCATGACAGGAACAGGGAAACCTGCTTCTTACTTCTTCCTTGCACAAGGTCAAGAAGGTCAACACAATAACTGTGGGTAGAACGCCCTTTAATGACGGATTGCAAACAGAGTCCAGCAGAAATAACCAAATTACCTTAGTAAATAAATAGGCAGCCACTTGTTCTATCAAAAATAAATTCTTTACTAGTGACAAGTATTTACAAGAAGGATATATTTACATTCAGACAAAAGGTTTACAAGGTTACTAGAAATGAAAATAAATGGAGTTGCAGAGACAGTTGACAATGACAGAAGAAACTAAGCTTTCCTCACTGTATAAACTATACCTGCCCCTAGCTACAAAGACATTTTGTTTAAACTGTTCTATACTCACCAAGCAGCTAGCTGTTTGTGGGAGGGCCCTTACCCCCACCTTTGGATCTTGACTGTCCCAGAGAAAAGAGGAGGAGCTGGCTTTCAGCACCCCACTTCATATCCCTTTTGAGTGACAGTTTCCTGCTGTTCACATGTGTGCTTGCGTGGATGACATCATCTGAGCCAACTGGTTCACTTTACACCCAGACATCTCTTTGTCCAACTTTATGACTCTGTTTTCCAGGATGTCCAAGGTGTCCAACCCCATGCTCCTGCCTTTCAGTATGTCAGAGGCATTAAAAATGGAACACTTACATCTGCCTTTCAGGATCTGTGGCTAGATGTTCCCAAGGGAAAAGTCCCTTGGGCAGCTGAGTTGGCCAGTATATTTTCCATGAGACCTGTTTGGACATGTGACCCTGGAAGCCTTGCTTTTTCCACTTATAACAGAAGCATAATTACACTAAAAAAAAAACTTAAAAAAACATTATAAATTAATAGATCAGTCTGGTTACATGACCATTACAGTGAGGGTTTCATAACATTACTGATTTTTAGAGTTCAGCTATTTATTTTTTTAGAGTTCTGCTATATAATTTGTTGCTCTATGTTAGTTGTATTTTTAACTGTAAAGCTTTAACCTAAGTTCTAACAGTTCTAACTTTAATTTAACTTCTACATCATTTAATACAACTTGTGATGTCATTGTTATTACATATTAACTATTAATTATAATTATTTTATTATTATGTTAATTTAATTTTAATTTTTACTGTAGAGCCTTTGGGAAGCAGCACTGTAGAAAACTCATTTGCTGTAAGGGCATCAATGTGGATGAATGAGTTACCTGATTCCATGATAAATCTCACAAAAATTGTCCATGTCAAAATAGCTCTGAGAATTGAGCTCACCCTGTGCTCCAAATGTTCCTGCTTCAGTGAGTTTGTACATGCAAATCACACTGTAACATTTCTATTGATACTGTAATAGCTAAATTCTGTTCCTGTAGCTAACTGTATCCTATTGTTTGTTGCTGACTGCACTCCCCGGGAGCTGCTTTTTTTCTCTTGCTGTTTGTGTGTAACCTTATATCTTTATTCAGATGTGGAACCTTTGTAAAAGAGCACTTGTGCTGAAAGGTTTTTTTCTGAATTAATAAAAACAAAATAAATAAAACAATGTTTTGTCTTCCCTTGCATCAAGATAATCTAAATATCAAAGAGCAGGTGTTCCGATAGATGGTTATAAAATGCAGACAGCTCAGGCATTTCAGCCTTGGACACATGACAACAGAAATATCATGCACTGTTCATCAAAATCTCTGAATATTACCCCATGGTATGAAAATGTGTTTAATATATTTGCTGAAAAATGTATGTTAACATTTCTGGCAATACTCCTCATGAAATTTTAATAACACACCATGGAACAAACCTCCTTTAAGACTTACTCATCTGATACTGGGTGACATCAATTTAAAGCTTATGTAGCATCACATGACAGATCGATAGGACTTCATTCACAAAGACAAATCACTTCCATTAATCAAATTCAAGGGAACACTTTCTGCTCAGCAGTTGGCTCTCTTAGCAGAAGATTCCCAGATCCTGCTTTGCAGACCTGGCTCAGACAATGGGACAGCAGACGCAAAATAGTAGAAACTGTGTTACCAGAGAAACATTAGCAAATCAGCAGTGTAGAATATGGGTTTTGTTTAGTTCAGAACAGACCGTTTGGGTATTTATTTTTTGGCAAAAGCCAAACTGAACCCTCCAAATTTCCTTGACTATATTTTAAGTATTTTAGAAAAGGTAAAACATATTTATTACATTTTTCTAAAAATCCAAATTGTGTACACTGCATCAATATTTATAGTCAGAACTATGCCATCTGTGACCACAGGACTCCTGCAAGGTCCATACTATCAGCATGGTGTGTATGTCCAGGCCAAAGTCACTTCACAGTCTGCAGTGCAGCACAAGGGAAGGGGGAATAAGGAAAATCATTTGGTTTCATATAGCATCTTTCAGGCTGTCTACATTCCAAAGCTCCTTTACAATCCATGAACAATTAGCAGCAGTCTGTTGGCATGCACAAGGAGGTGAAGGAAAGGTCAGAGAAGGTTAGTTACAGAGAAAGTGAGAAAAGTAAGTTGAGTGATATTAAATGATTTGTTCTGGATCATACGGCTAATAATTACAGACTTATTTATCAAGTGCCCATTTCCTGGGGCTCAGAGCACTATACAACAGAGGAAAACTAATAAAACCAAACTTTATATTAATTCATTGCAAAAAACTTCATTAATGCATCAATTAGGGCTGCCATGACAAAAGTAGGGAAATGTGGCATTAGGGTTTCCATGCCTAACACCTCACCCTCATCCTGCACACAACAACAGGCATTGGGGGTATGCCTTGGGGTTGTCAGCCCTAACAGCCCTTAAGGTAGACTCAGACCAGGGAACCAGTTTTACAGCTGAGTTGATGAAGCAGACACTCCAACTGCTTGGAGTAGATCAAAAATTCCATATCCCAAAAGATCCTCAATCCTCAGGCCAGGTAGAAAGAGCAAACAGAAGAATCAAACAGATGTTATGCAGATTCATCAATGACAATCCCAAAGATTGGGATTCCCTCTTGCCACTACTACTAATCGTAATCAGGGGCACTCCCGCAACAACTACCTAGTGCACACCCTATGAGGTAATGACTGGTAGAGCCATGAGATTACCTGATCACCTGTTGATTGATCTCCACACCCCCACTGCAGATAGAGTATCTGTGGACAAATATGTTGAAAAACTTCATGATGACATCATGAAGATACATCTGTTCACTGCCAATCATATGGGTAAAGCTCAACAACAAGCTATATCTCATTTTGATAAGCATGCAAAAGAAGTCAGCTGGCAAGTTGGAGACCAAGTCATGCTTCTCCAATACAGACCACTGGCTCATTAGCTTGCCAGCAAATGGAAAGGCCCATATTCCATTGTCATCAAACTCAGTCCTGCTGTCTATCAGGTCAGAGTTAAACAGCAAAAACGTGACCACCGACAAGTGGTTCCATGCTAATCAGCTCAAGTTGTATAAAGGTGACTAAAATTACTTTTCCTAACCCACTTAGGGCGGAATAGTACCCCTTCACTTAACATTCCTTTTCTGTTTTCTTTCGGGTCACTGGCAAGATGGCTATCTTGGATCTCCTCATCCTGGTGGGACTACTTTCTTTGACTGACTCTCAGAACAAACCCCTATTGACTATACACAAACAACGTGTACAACATTTGCTTAGCAAACTTGAACATTCAGCCCCAGTAGGAGTTCATATTAATGTCCCCAACAAAATGATTACTGTTAAGGAAGGCTCAGATGCCTACCTTAATGCCATGGTAGTAGCTCCAGACAAATCCTCATTACAAATACAATGGAAAACTGATCTTAACGGTTACACACTCCCTGTAGCTTGTTTATACAAAGGTACATTCCACGGATGGCCTAACACAGGCATCTCAACAAATGGTACACTCCCTATTCGACAAACTTCTTCCAGACATACTGGTCACTACAACCTTACTGCTCTAATAGATCCTGCCTTTTGTGATCACCTCACCTCCGAGAAGACATGTGCTTTCTGTCTTCATAACTATGTAGCTACTGAAGCTCTTTTTCTGTCTGTACTCCCACCCACCGGAGAAGAAATGACTGACTGTCCTCCCCAGGAGGCTGGTCCTCCTAGTGGTTTGACTGCCACTTCCCTTCCAGGACCCTTTATTAATAATGTACAATTTCAAGCTTACACATTGGAATATGACTGAGATTGGTCTCTGTCACATGACCAATGCCTCTAAATTTTTCAGTATGATGCTTACTGATATTGTAGCTGCTTGCCAAACATGCACAAATGATCCAGTTAGTGGACCTCACACCACTGATCATGTAGGAGTTTTTAGACCCGCACCTAATGTTAAAACTAGTCCACACACTAGGTGTGACACTGCAGATGTTACTGGTGCAGCAGGCACCATTTCTGACCTTTTAGGCTCAGGCATCTCTATCTGGAATAGAGCAGATATAGCTGCTATTAAAGCACAAACACTTAATTTTCAGCAAGCTGTTAAGAATGATACCCTACCCCCACTGTTGCATGGTGTAGATGATCTAAGTAAAGAGAAATGCTTTACTGTTTATAATATGCAGGAAATTGCCAAAGGGGTCAATGATACTAGAAATAAAATTAATGAACTGATTTTTCAAAATAACAAGGAGGCAGACAAGCAATATATTGCCTGCAAACTTTTATGCTCTGCTTATGGTTCTTATGTAATTGCCACTGTTAACAATCTCTTCAGAGACTTAGAAACAGGATGCATTCCAGATAATAGCCATGATAAAAGAATGGCTAAATGGTATTGTCCTCATTGCAAATCGAATGGCTGCATTACTATGTGTTTGTCAAATTCTGTTAATATTTCTATGTCTACTTCTAGAAATATTGGCTATGTTTCAAGGTAGCTGAACCATGCGCCTTGTTACTTTACTAAGACAATATGTTTATTACTTTTACTGTGTCACTACCCCGCTTTGATCCCCAAACTTTTGTCTTTGACAAATTCGCTGCTATTAATTTCATCAGACATCTGGATGACAACATCTACTGAGAAAGAGCTGACCTTCCCTCCTTATTGGTCTACCACTCTGTTCTCCAAACCTGGGTGGTGCCCCGTACTAATTGTTGCACCAAAAAGGGATACTACTACTACTTGTGCCATTGTGACATCTTCGATATTGTGAAACCTGTTTATGGTTACTCCCAAGAACATCTCAACTGGTCCTACGCTTTGGGAGATGATCTACCATCCAACCTGACTGACAATGATGAGCATGATGAATCCGAATATTTGCAAGCTGAATCTTCAGCGCCTGTCGCCGAAACAGCTGCATTCTAAAGCTACCTGGAAGAGGTGCATCGCTTCACTTCATGGCTCACCAAACAGTCCTTTGCATGTCCCATATGTCTACAGCAATGGAGGTTTCCAACTGTGAGAGTTACTTACAATTCCAATGGGAAGTATGGTGTAGTGACAAATCATTAATCCTTTGCTTATGGTGAAAAAACGTGTGATATCTCCCTAACTTCTGTTTTACTCCACAGCAGAAAACAGTAATTGGTCACACAGTCATTACTCCTGTTCCTCTCCCTGAACTAGATGTTACTGATACCGATCCACAATACTTGCTTGCCTTGTCTCAGTATTTGCCTGTGTTTAACATGCACATTGACCCTTTGATTCTTTCTTTAAAGTCTCTTTTAGCTAGGAAAGATTCACATTTGATTTATTTTAGCAATAATATTTCTAAGGCTGGTGATGCTCTTAATGATCATATTCACAATGGTGATTTAAGCAGTGCTCTATCCAGTACTTGGTTAGAATTGATTTTTTAAGCTTTTGTTATTATCCAAGCATTTTTGATAGTTTTTCTGATATTAACCCTTTGCTGTCTGTGACATACTCTGAGACAACACCGAGAACAACTCGAATTTCTTTACAAGGCTCATGCATTGGGCTTGTAAACGACATTTTTCTTTAGCTTCATCCCACTACTTTCCTGGGATTGTTGACCCTTCTGAGGCAACGGGGGGGGGATGTTATCCATGGTCCAGCCCCCTGATTGTACCTCCACCTCATGGACAGCAACACATATGTATGTAGACACTAACATTAGGGCAAAGGCACTTATCGTATAAGCATGTGTCAGGATTTGTGTTCTACTAATGCATATTATATTCAATTATGTTTTACTGCTATAAGAGATGCTTTTTACTTTATTTTCACTGTATTATGATAAGTAAGGCAGTAATGCCATCTTTAGCAATTGTACTGCTATGATGACCTTGGGGGGCTCACAGTAGCCCATTGTTAGCCTAACTATGCAAGCTAAGCAACTTCTCATGTTAGTTAGGATAGTTACTCAGGCCACCTGTTACTGTCCAGTTATATACTTATAATAACTGCTCAGCAATTGTTTTCATTGTCTGACCCAGTTATAATTTGCCATTATAACCCGCGGGTTGTAATGGCAAACATGCGCCAGGTCAGTCGAACAAGAGCTGCATCCTTATTGGCTGTTTACTCATTCTGGGCGGGCTTACTAACTTTGAAAACATGGCTACTCCTCTGTCCCGCTTAATGAGTAGACACCACACCGAGAGAGCACCAAGCGTATGTATTTAAGGTTTAAACATGTTTTCCTCCCATAATTATATCTGGCTAATCCTGGCATTTTAATCCTACTCCACACACTTCAACCCTTCTCCAGAGAAAAACTGCTGCCACTGGGCAATACCTCAGACACGCTTCCCAGGTAAGTGCCAATGGGAAGGGACAAAATAAATTACAAAAGTGTGTCTAACTACTAAAACCCTTGGGGCAAAAAATTGCTGAACAGCAATTATAACAAATGAGAGATGGGGTAGTGTGTAAAACTCGATTTTACACACACCCTCATTGTGGGTTGCTTTCAAAACCCCTCAGGCTTCACCCTCGGGGTTTATGTAGCATCCCACAACTCGGGTGTGTGTAAAATCTCATTATACTCACCACCCCATCCATTATTGTATATTTTATGTATCTTCTTTAGTAGTTACCATAGCAATTATCGGGGTATAAGACGCTGTGTAGCACATAGCTTCCCTGAGATGAGAGACTGCTTTACCTAGGTAAGGAAAACTGGCTAGTTCTCCCAGTGATAACACTGTTGGTAATAAGTCTGTATTACTGAGCTGTAATAAATTTCATTTATTAGATGACACCACTTGTCTGTTGTCTCTTCCTTTGTGCCGTTCCACCAAGAACCTGAGAAAGGTAATTTATTACCACCTTACAGGATACAAGCAGCAAAAAGACAGATACAGTATAAACGGACAATACAGTATAAAAATAAATAAGAGATATAGTCAGCAAGCAGGATGGTAAAATTGATAAGTCATTTCAAACAGCATTAGACTTAGAAGTCCAAGGCCATGCTACTCAACGCTAACTATAGGGGCACGACTGTGCCCCTATAATATGTGCAAATCTACATATTCATAAAAAGATGCTTAAGTGGCATCATATCAGGAGCTTACTATGCCAGACCAAAAGCTTTGTGAAACAGGAAGGACTTTAGGCCCTTCTTAAAGGCCTCAACCAAGGATCCCTCTCAAAGAGTACGAGGAAGCCTGTTCCATAGGGCAGGCCCCGCGAGCATGAACACCTGGTCTCAGGAAGATTTTAACCTAGCCCTATGATCAGCCAGGAGACCCACCTCAGAGGAGCATAGAGGGCAAAAGGTCCAGTAGGGAGTCAGAAAGTTCCTTAGGTAGTCAGGATCCAATCCATATAGGGACTTCTAGGTTAGCAAATTGACCTTGAAGGTGATACACCACTTCACCAGCAGCCAATGCAGTTGGCACAAGACTGGGGTTAAATGACAGGACCTGGAAAGGCCCATCAACAACCTGGCCACAGCATTCTGTAGCAGCTGTGGTCACCATAGCACACCTCCACTGACCCCAAGGTACAGAGCATTACAATAGTCAAGTCTGGACATGACAAAGGCATGTACCAGTGATGGCAAGTCTTCAGTGGGAATCAGGGCTTTGATCCAGGTGATGTTTCTGAGATGGTAAAAACCACTCCAGGCAACAGTTGACACTTGAGCCTCAAGTGTCAGCCACTCATCGAGAATGCTCCCCCCCAGATTCTTCACCTTAGCAGAAGCCACCAAACTACAGGAGCTAAGCATTAAGCTCATCATCTCCTCGGTGGCTTTTGCACCCCACCAATGACTGGGCTCAATCACTAGTACCTGCATCTTGTCTGGGTTAAGCCTCAGTCAACTTGATGACATCCAGTCCTGGATCTCGGCCACACACAAATTAGCACCTTAATCACATCCGGTGTCCTGGGTGAAAAAGACAGGTACAACTGAGTATCACCAGCATAGCAGTGTAAACCCAAATTGTACTGTCTAATGATCCCTCCCAGGGGCAGCATATACACCGTAAACAGCATAAGAGAGAGGACTGATCCCTGAGCCCACCATACAGCAGGGGCATTGGGAATGTGGAGAAATTTCTCACCACTACCATCTGTGTCCTGTCCCTAAGGAAGGACTCCAACCAGCAAATGACCATGTAAGTGAGTGCACTGTGCTCCCTAACACAATCAAACAACAACCCATGATCCAAGGTGTCAAAAGCTGAGGAGAGCTTGAGGAGAATGAGAACTCAGCTCCTCTATCTCTTGCCATAAGAAGGTCATTATGCACCCTCACTAAAGAGGTTTCAGTGCTGTGCCTTGACCTAAACCTTGACTGTAGAGGTTCATAGATGTCAAAAGCTGGGAGGAGCTCATCAAGCTGTAGTGCCACTATCTTCTCAATAACCTTCCCCAAAAAGTTGAGGTTAAAGACTGGTCTATGATTTGCCAAACAGTCTGGGTGCAAAGATGGTTTCTTGAGGAATTGCCTAACCAGTACATTTTTCAATGTGTTTGGAAAGACCCCTTCAGAAAGGGAGCACCATACTAGTTAGCAAACACTGGACCCAGAAACTCTACACACCTTACAACAAGGTGCGTCGGGCCCAGGTTCAGCTCACAGAAGGTGGGCTGCAGCTCTGAGATCACCCCACAGACTTCATTCAATTAAGTCAGCTTAAACTCTTCCCAAACAGGTGGAAAGCCCTCATCCACTACCAGCTCAGCAAGCCAGATTGTGACAACGTGATTGGGGAGATCCCAGACCAAACTGAAGACATCATTTCAGAGAAAAAACTAGCAAACTCTTTGCAGCATTCAGAGGAATTAGCTTTTACTGGTTGCAGACCGATCAGATGAAATCTGTCTACCGTCAGGAAGAGCTGAGGTGGTCAGTTTCTCTTTGCTGCAATTTCTCTGGACAGGAATGCTGCCTTGTTACAGGAAACTGGCCTTTGATGCTCAAAATAGGGAGTCCTTATAGCCAGTCTGTCCCTATCAGCCCATGAACTCCTCCAATAATGCTCCAACCTCTGACCCCTTGGACTTCAACTCCTTGACCTCAGTATCAAACCCCGGTGATCTTAAGCGTGAAGTCCTCTGTCGTATATGGACTGGCGCAACTGCATCAAATGCAGCAGTAATGGCCCTAATATAGCTCACCACTGTCTCCTCCAACCCAGTCGCACAAGCAGCTATTACCCCCAGTAGGTTAACCACTGCCTGGGTTCCTTCTGAGGACAAGCCCTTTAAATGGCGGTCAGTGGCCGTATCCACAAGGGGTAGAGTATGAGTCAGGGCTATGAACGTGAACCTCACATATAGTGATCTGGGCAACTGACCAGATCAATATCAAGGTTATTAATCTTGAGTCCCAGTGATAAAAACAGGTCCAAGGCATGACTGAGTTTAGAGGTCCCAGAGGTTACTACCTTACTAGGCCCAGTGGTTCCATCAACTAGAGGAAATCCTGACCAAATTGTGAGAGTTCATCATTGACCTAGGAATTGCAGTCACCCAGAATCAACCATATGGATGACTCCAACACCTTCTCAGCAATGAAGCCCACGATTTCCTGCAGGAATTCCCCCTCATTCTTCAGAGGTTGGTACACAAGGAGGATCCTGCAGCCTGCACCTGGACCCCCATGCATTCAAATGATAAGGTTTCCCCAGTTGGGAGTATGATGACGCTCACCTCAGATCAAAAACATGTAGCAACCCCACCCCCCATGTTCCCTTCAAAGGCAGTGAAGCACAGAGAAACCCACTGGTATACCACCCCCAAAACAAGACCAGCATCATCACTCAACCAGGTCTCCATGATTCAAGCCAGATTGAGTAAAGAACAAGACACTAAATCTGCCATAGTGGCTGTCTTGTTCCTTTTCTAGCTGGCATTGCAAAGTACTGCCCTCAGAGGACAGGAGGAAGCTGCTGGCCTAATAACTACCTGCCCACTTGGTCTGGTTGGAGCCCTGGGTATGGGTACCCACTAAGTAGGTAAGTAAATAAGTGGCAGTTTTAGGGTTCAGACTTGGACTTCTGGTAGCTCTGTGCTCTACCCCATGTCTATACTGCCTCTCACGATATGAGACACAGGATAGCTGCAGCAGCTTTTGTTTCCATGATGTTCCCTGTTGGTTACATGCAAGCTTACTGGAGACAGTGCTATACTACAATCATCAGTGAAGTGTCACTCAATTTAATTAGAACATCATGGAAAATTCTCCACTGCAGGAGACAAGGATAGTGAATTACTTTTGAGGTGCAGCAGCACTCCAGTCCTCATCAGAAGAATAGAAATGGTTCCATAAATTCTGTTCCAATCAAGACTGGATGAATGGTGGAAGCAGATTTTCATTAGCATGCAACCTCTTTAATGATCTTTAGCTTAGTATGAGGATACAATTGACCTGGTAATGCAGGAGTGCTACCTCCCACACCAAACAGGCCACAGCAGTGTCACAAATTGTGTCCAAAGCTATAGTGAATGAACAGAAGGAGCTTACATTCACTGGCACCTCACATCACAATACCTTAAGCCTGAAGCCAGTGAGGGAAGAGCCATCTTCATGGTTCAGTAGATCACACAAGGCAGGTCACAGTGGTTTCAATGTGTCTGTAGTGGACTAGACGGATTGAACAGAAGGTGCAAGCGTACAGTAACATTAAGAATGAGAACACGCACATGTAGGAAGCAATGGAAAATGTCATTAGAGAGGGCATATATAAATAATCAATACAGGGCGGTAATAAAAGAAAAAATAGACTGATATGAAATAAAAATGATAAATAAAGGGAAGCTGTTTTGGAAAAAAATGAAATATGGCAGATACTGTATAACCATTACAGCTACAAGTAGTGACAGGGAATGTACATGGGATTAACTCCTCCATTTAAAGAAAGAGGATGTTTACCTATGCAAAGCACTACAACATTGATATACTTTACCTACAAAAGATTCATTTGAACAATAAGGAAACACAAAAATTAAAAAACAACATGGGTAAAATACATTTCTACGAACATACGAATATGCTAGCAGATAAAGTCCTTAAGGTCTATCTAGTCTGCTTAAGTGTGCAGGCACTTTCTGTGTTTACAGAGGGGCCTGCCCCCTTCCCCATCTCACCACTGACCCCCCTCGAGGACCCCCTCCCCCTGCTCCCCCAGCAACTTTCCCCTTCAGTCTGACCCATCCTCTCTTGAAACTATATACTGTTTTTAGGGAGACCACCTCCTCCGGCAACTCATTACCCTTGGCCACCACTCTCTTAAAGGAAAACTGCACCCTCGTATCTTCTAAATGTTATTTGTTTCCATGTCAACAGACAACTCTTTTCATGTAGTTGTTAAAAAATGTATGCAACCTCTTCAGTCAGTTTTCACGTTTCATACTAGGCCCTGTTACTATCCTGAGAGGGTCCATATCATGGTTGTTGAAATCTCATTGTCCCTGAGAACTGCATTAGCATATGAAAACATGATGTCAGAGCAACCATTTATATCATGTATCTCTATGCTAAAATAACAAATACCCTGAAAAAACTCTCTGGAAACTCATAAACCGAATGAAGTTTAAATGGGAAAAAACCTGCATTACTACTCAGATAGCTTGCAAAATTCGTTGAAGGTAAATGTGGTATTTCACACCTTCTTGCAACTTGCTTCTTTTAAAACTACTTAAGCAGAGAGGCATACTGGGGAGTTTAAAGATTGATTACGCATCACATTCTCATATGCTAATGCAGCTCTCAGGGACAAGGAGATTTCAACAACCATGAAATGGACCCTCCCAGGACAGTAACAGGGCCTAGTATGAAGTGTGAAAACTAACTGAAGCAGTTGCATACATCTTTAACAGCTGCATGAAAAGAGGTGTGTGTGTTGACATGGAAGTTAATAATATTTAGAAGATATGAGGGTGCAGTTTTCCTTTAACGAAAAAGTGTTTTCTCATCTCTACTGAATCTTCTCCTTACTAATTGTAGGCTATGCCCCGTATTGAACTTGTTTCCCCTAAGGCTGAAGAGACCCTCACTGCTCACCCTGTTAACACCTTTAAGGTACTTGAAGGTCAGTATCATGTCCCCCCCTTCCTTCTGTTCTCAAGAGAGTACATGTGGAGCACCCTGAGCCTCCCTTTGTAGGTGCTGCCCTGTTGGCCATGTATCATCTTGGTTGCCCTTCTATGGACAGTTTCCAGCAAGTTTATATCCTTCTTAAGATAAGGGTGCCAATATTGCATACTGTACTGTAGGTGCAGTCTCACCAATAATCTGTACAATGGCTGTATGACTTCTGTCTTCCTGCTAGTAATCCCTCTGGCTATGCACCCCTGCTCCCAATTTGCATTTGCTGCCCTCCTGTACTGTGCTGAGTGCTTCACGTCACTAGTGATGATTACCTCTAAGACCTGTTTCTTCCTCTGACTTGGTCACCTGCACACCGCCTATCCAGTATTTGGTCTCTAGATTCTTTATCCCCAAGTATATAACTTTACACTTAGAACTGAACCCGTTGACAGACCACTTCTGTAACCTAGCCAGGTCTTCCCTGAGTTCCTGTCGCCCCTCCTCCATGTCCACATTCCCACAGAGCTTTGTGTCATCCATAAATAGGGAGATTTTACCTTTGATCCCATCTGCTATGTCACTGATTAAGGTATTAAACAACACCAGACTGAGCACCAAGCCCTTTGGGACCCACTGGTCACTGGCCTACCGTCCAAGAATTCTCCACCACCAACACCATTTGGCTTCTGTCCTGTAATCAGCTTTTGACCCATCTAGAAAGCTTGGCCCCCACCCACAGGTCATCCAGCTTCCTGAACAGTCTTTTATAAGGCACAGAGTCAGAGGTCTTCTTGAAGTCCAGAAGCAGGACATTAACCACTTGGCTGTTGTCCACTGCCCTGGTCACCCAGTCGAAGAAGTCACTTAGGTTGGTCTGGCAGGACCTCTCTGGCACAAACCCATGCTGCCTCTTATGCTGTAGCCCATTTTCTTTAAGAAGGCTCACCAGTCTTTCCTTCACTATAGTCTCAATCAGCTTCCCCACTACTGAGGTCATACTGAGTGGCCTGTAGTTCCTTGCTACATCCCTTCACCCACTTTCATGGAAAGGCACCACATAAGCAGTTCTCCAGTCCCTGGGTACACTCTCAGACTCCAGACAGATGTTAAACAGGTCTGCCACGGGACACACTAGTACCTCTTCCAGTTCCTTTGGGACACTTGGGTGCATGCTGTCTGGCCCTGGGTATTTGTCCACTTTCAGGGCACTTACGCCCTTATGCATTCTGTCCACTTGTATTATACAATCCGTGACTTCCCCTTCCCAGTTTCCACCCCTCCTGCTCCATTGCAGCACTTGTTCTTCCTTCTCTCTAGTGAAGAAGAAGCAGAAGTACTTGTTAAGCACCTCCGCTTTCTCTTCACTTCTTTCTGCCCAACCCACCTCTTATTTTAATTTGACAGTCTCATCTTTAATGTCCCTCTTCTCCTTTATATATTTGAGGTAAGCCTTCTCACCAAATTTTACTCCCTGTGCTAGCTGCATTTCCCTTGTAGCATTTGCCTTTCTAACCACTCTGCTCACCTAGATTTAGCACAATAATCCTCCCAATCATAGAAACATAGAAGTTGTCAGCAGATGGGACCGTATAATCCATCAAGTCTGCCCTTGGTTTACTACCCCCCTTACTTAGCTGCTTGCTTGAGTATCCAACATTGTCTGTCCCATGCCCACTTTAATTCCCCCACTGTCTTGACTCCCACCACCCCCTCCGGCAGGCTATTCCATGGTTCCACAATGCACTCTGTGGAGCTGAATTTCCTCATATTGTTCCTGAACTTTCCTACCTTAAGTTGAAGATCATGCCCTCTAGTCCTGTTGTAGTCTTTTACCTGAAAGAGGTTCTGCACGTGTAC
Organism: Neoceratodus forsteri; assembly: GCA_016271365.2. Classification (NCBI taxonomy): domain Eukaryota; kingdom Metazoa; phylum Chordata; order Ceratodontiformes; family Ceratodontidae; genus Neoceratodus; species Neoceratodus forsteri. The sequence continues at coordinate 50,338,243 of JADMNL010000027.1, forward strand.
CCTGTTGTTGCCTTTAAGGTATGTAAATGTCTCGATCATGTCCCAACACTCCCTGCGTTGCTCTAGGGAGTATAATTTGAGATCATCTAGTCTTGCCTTGTATGTCTTTTTTATTTTTTATTATTATTATACTTTTTTCCACTGCCAGCTGCCTGGTAGCTCCACCCAGTCACGGACCTCTGCTTCCACTCCCATATTGGCCTTGGCCCCCGATACCCCCTAGCTTACCCTCCATGGTGGGGTTGCGGCACCAGACCCCCTACAGTGACGCAGATGATGGGATAGGTTGGGGGGCCAGCCTGGAAGCTAATAGAAGCTGAGGTGAGCTTCATCAATGGTGGCCATCAGCATTTCCTTCCCCAGTATACAGGGGCGGGGATGTACAATGATGTTCTCTGTCCACCCTGCCCCCCTGAATTACTTGGTGCTGGCGTGATTGGTACACCCTACCTCCGCTAGGTGTCCATATCATGCTGAGCACTCTACCCCCCTCCCCCCTGGAGAATGAAAGCAGTCATCAGATGCTCAATCCTCTCCTGGCCGACCCTCCAACATCCTGGGTCAGTTACTGAACCTGGGTTGCCGGCGTCTCCGGTAGGCAACCTGCCCCTGCACCAGCGGGCTGGCTGCTTTGTATGGTTTCTGATGTAAGCCCTGCGTCATCTTTGTTGCTCTTCTCTGTACTGTCTCCAGCCTATCTATGTCCTTCGTGAGGTGTGGCCTCCAGAATTGTACACAGTACTCCAGGTGAGGCCTTACCAGGGACCGATACAGGGGCATGATTACTTTATGCCTTCTGCTTGTGATGCCACTCCCTATGTATCCCAGGATGCCACTAGCTTTTAGTGCTGCCTTCTCATATTATTTACTGACCTTGAGATCATCCGATATGATCACCCCCGGGTCTTGCTCCTGCCTAGTAGCCACCAGCTGCTCTCCTCCCATTGAGTACACTTTCCCTGGGTTGCATTTTCCCAGGTGCATGATCTTGCATTTTTGGGCATTGAATTTCAGTTGCCTAGAACTGGACCATTCCTCCAGTTTTTGGAGATCAGCTTCCATGCTATGCTGTCCCTCTGGTGTGTCCATCCTATTGCCGATTTTGGTGTCATCTGCAAACAGGCACACCTTTCCCTTCAGTCCATCTGCAATGTCGCTGATGAATATGTTGAAGAGGATCAGCCCCAGAACCAAGCCCTGTGGGACCCAGCTAGTCACTCTCCCCTCTTCTGACAGAGTGCCATTCACTAATATTCTCCGAGTTCTCCCACATAACCAGTTTCTGACCCAGTTCATTGCCTCGGGCCTGACTCCCATGTTCTCCAGTTTTTTGATTAGTCTCCTGTGCAGAACAGAGTCAAAAGCTTTGCTGAAGTCCAGGTAAATCACATCCACTGACACATCCTGATCTACTGTTTTGGTGACCCAATTGAAAAAATCAACCAGGTTTGTCTGGCAAGACCTCCCTGCTGTGAAACCGTGTTGATTTTTGTTGAACTGACCAGTTTGCTCCAAAAAAGCTACGATTCTTTCCTTCAGCAGGGACTCCATCAGTTTTCCCATGACTGACGTTAGACTAACCAGACGGTAGTTTCCTGGCTGTTCCTTGCTTCCACTCTTGTGGAGTGGTACTACTGTTGCAGTCTTCCAATCCTCCAGCACCTCCCCGCCCCTCAACAATTTGTTGAACAGCACTGTTAAGGGGGGCTGCCAGTTCTCTCCAAAGTTCGTTAAGTATTCTTGGGTGTATCCCATCTGGTCCCATAGCTTTATCTACCTTTAACTTGTCTATTTCGTCTAGGACCCTTTCCTCTGTGAAGGGATCCATGTCTGTTCCTTCAATTGGACACTTCTTTATGCCTGTTGTTGGTCTGTTTCTGTCTGCTTCCTGTGTGAAGACTGAGCAGAAGTACTCATTGAGTGCCTCTGCCTTCTCCCCGTCTTGCTCTGTAGGTTGTTCGTCCTTTTTTGTGATTCTAACAATGTCCCCTTTGGTCTTCCTTTTTTTCATGCATGTACCTGTAGAATGTTTTGTTACCCTTTTTTACTTCCTGAACTTTCCTAATCGCAGTCTGTGCCTTTGCATTTCTTATTACTTTCCTTGTCTCATTTAGTTTCTATTTGTATTCTGTTTTGTCTGCCTTGTTCCCTGACTCCTTGTACTTTCTGAAGGCTATGCATTTCTCTCTCACCACGGTTGCTACCTCCTTGGAAAACCATAGCGGGTTTTTCCACCTTTTGTCCATACTAACCTGATGGGCACACTGTGATATGACCATGGTTATTGTATCCTTCAACCTTGTCCAACATTCCTCAACACTCCGTTCTGTTGTGTTACTGTGGTTGTCCCTCAGACAGGCCTTCATTTTTGTGAAGTCTGCCCTCCAGAAGTCAAGGACCTTCAGTTTGGAGAGTGTGGAGTCTTCAGTCCTTTTTACCCTGGACCATACCATGTTATGGTCACTGTTGCCCAGGTGGTTCCCTACTTCGATGCCCAGAACCCTATCGCTATTTGTGAATATCAGATCTAGAATTGAGTTTCCCCTTGTGGGTGATGTCACCAGTTGACTTAGGCCTGCTTCCTGTAGTGTGACTAGGATTTCCCTGCTTTTTTGTGACGCTGCTATGTGGGTACTCCAATCTATGTCAGGCAGATTGAAATCCCCCACTAGCACCACATCCCCTTTGCCTGACATCTGGAGGATGGTTTCCAGATTTCCTTATCCCTGGCATCCTTCTGATTTGGGGGTCTGTAGATTATTCCTACCCGAATGGGGTTCTGGCTTCCGGCCCCGATTGTGATCCATAGATCTTCTGTTTCCCCTTGTGCCTGCGCATTTCTGTAACATTGATGGTATCCTTAACATAAATAGCTACCCCCTTCCTTTTCCCAGTCCTATGTCTCTGGAACAAGTTATACCCCAGGATAGTTACCTCCCAAACGTAATTGTTTGTGAACCATGTCTGGGTCATGGCAACCCAGTCTAGTCCTGCCTCAGCTATTGTGACAGTGAGGTAAGTCATCTTCTTAGCCAGATTGCGTGCATTGAGGGATAGTGCTGACCATTTTTGATGTGTTACTTTGTTTGTCATGCCCCCCCGATCTTATTGTTTGTCCCTTTGCCTTTTTTGTGGTTTTGTTTCCACCTTTTCCTTTGTTTTGGTCATCTTCAGAATTTGTAATGGTTTCATGCTTCCTGCTATCTGCTTTTGCTACCTGGAGTGTGTAGATATGGTGCTAGCTGGAGGGGGAGAGACGACAGGATCTATGTGTGCTTCTCTTAGAGCTACCATCATTTCCCCTCCTGCTAGTTTAAATGTCCCATGTGGACATCAAATTTCTGGCCCACTGCCCTAACTCCCTCCTTAGTCAGGTGCAGGCTGTCGAATTTGAAGAATTCCCTTTCCCAGAAGTTGCCCCTGTTTCCGACGAAGTGATGCCCCTTTGCGTGGCACCAATCCTTGAGCCATGTGTTGAGGTCACGTATCTCTTTCTCTCTGATTCATCTTCATCCTCATCTTTCTGATTACGTTTGTATTTCCAGAAGGTTGTCTTCTTGGTCCTCACTGCAATTGCAACATCCTTGCTCACCCATTAGGACTTCTTGGCTTTAGACATCTTGCTTTTAATTTTGGCACATTCATAGTGGCCTTCAGTCCCTCCTTTATTATGGCCCATTTCTGTTCCACCTCCATCTCCTTTCTGATCCCAGCAAAGTATCCTACCAGAATTTCTCCTGTCCTACTAAAGTCAGCCTTCTGTAGTCTAAAACTCTAGTCTTGGTCTTGATCAACCCTCTGCCCATGTCCAGGTAGAACCACACCATGTGGTGGTCACTTTCTGCAAGTGGTGCTGCCACCTTTACACCTTGAACATGTGCACAGTTGGACAGGATAAGGTCTAGTATGGCCCTCTCCCTAGTAGGCTTCATGACACCCTGCATCAGGAACCCACTCTGAGCTCATCCAGCAGTGCCTGCTCCCTGGTGCTGGAGGTAGCTGGGATTTTCCAGTCCATCCCTGGCAGATCGAAGTTCCCCATTATTACTACATCCCCCTTGTTTGCCATTTCCATGATGTGGACCCCAGTACCTTGTCCAACTCCTCATTAATTGAAGGTGATCTGTATACCACCCTCATCTTTAGTTTCCTCCCTTTAGTGAATTGTACCTGCACCCATAACACTTCTGCCATTCCTTCCACCCCTTCCTCTCTGGTACAGGTTATCTCCTCTTTCACACACAAAGACACACTATCCCCCTTCCTGCCTCCCTGTACATTTTATAATCTGGGACTGAAAGGTCCCAGTCATGGTTTGGTGTGATGGCTACTATGTCCATTTCTTCATTGGCTATCAGTGCCTGCAATTCAGCCATTGTCTTTCCCAGGCTTCTGGTGTTCAGACACCACCCTTGACACCAGCTTGGGTCCCCCTTTTCCCCTGACTCACCCCCTTCCCCACCCACTTCCTGCTTCCTTCTTCCATCTCTCTTCACTAGCTCCTCCCTGTTCTGTCCTGATTGAAGAGGGAGGTCTGTCGGCCTCCTCCACCAGGTGACTGTGGGTGCTTTGCACCCTGCTGATCCCCTGTCAGTTTAAATTGAGTTTTTTCCCCGAATAAATTCCTCCAGTTTGCCCTTCAGGACCCTTGTGTTCTTCTTACTTAGAGGTAACCTTTTTTTCCCGCAGGCTCCTCCATTTTGGACACAAGATCTCAAATGGAGCACACTCACCAACGGGAGCCAGCAGCTGCAGTATTCAGTTGGGTATGAGAAAATTCCTCCTTGCTAACACCTCCTATGTGAGAGTGCTGTAGTGGACTGTGTTGAATCAAAAGAAACCGTAGCTCTGTTAACTACGTTAATGTTTACTTAACTGGAATTTCTGTTCCCATATCTGTTTAGATTGTTTTTGCCATTAGTTACTGTGGAATATTAATGTGTATAGCTGTGTTTTGCTTGGAGCTTTAAGAGTGTTACCGATTGCCTCTGTAGTTCTGTTACAGCCATTTGAACAGTTTAGTAGCACATTTAGAATTGTTCATTACCTATTTACTTGATTTGTTTCTCCTCTGCTTCAGTGTTTCTTTCCATCTGCAGTCGGGAGCTAGATTTGCGCATGGGCAGATGTGACCCAGCCTCCTCTTATTGTTTGAAATCCTGCCTGAATTCTCCCAAACACCTAAGTCCTCTCCTTTTCCACAGACTCCTCCATTTTGGACACAAGCTACCAAATGGAGCACACTCACCATCTGGAGTCAGCAGCTGCAGTATTCAGCTGGTAATTAGAAAATTCCTCCTTGCTAACACCCACGTCCCTTCTACGTGAGAGTGCTGTAGTGGACTGTGTTAGCATGTCGACGTTTCGCATCGACTGCCCCACCCATCACCCCCACCCCACCCTGGTCCAGCTCTTAATTTATAGGTCATACATGTCACGTAACCTACTCATCCGAATTTCAATCACCCAAGTTTTCCATTTGTTCTGTATATCTCTTTGCCACTAGGTGTCCCCATCTGAGCCTTCTGCGGTTTCCCTCTACTAGTTGCAACCTTCCCATACCTATCCCTGTGCTTTATTTCCCCTCCTCCTCCTTGGGACTACCACACCTATCTCATTATTTCTGTGCCACTGCTAGGAGTCACTATTGTGCACTCTAATCTCCATCTGTATAGCTGTGTCCCCTCATCCCTGTCCCTTTTTTCACCACCACTTTTGCTTATTACTAACCCCATTCTTCCCGAGGTACCCCATGTTTCCGTCACTCTTGCCCTGGCTAGCTTCAAACCGACAACATTCTGGACCAGAGGCGACTACCCTAACCACTACACCATCATAGCTACCTAAGTTGTTAAGGCTCTTTCTACCCTTATCCTATTTTAACTCCGTCATTTCCCCATTGACCCTACCCACTCACGGTTATTACTTCTTTCCCACAGTGTCTTACTCTCCACATCCCAACATGTTGCCCATCCACCCAACCACCCCACTCATCCTTCTACTCCTCTTCCTACTGCCTGTTCACAACTATGACAATCCCTGTCCTATTAACCTCACCCAACATAATTTTAATGTCTCCTTAAAGGGCACCTCAACCCAACCTCCCCTACCAATTAGCACTACTAGGATGTCAATACCCCTACACAGTCAGAGGGTTACTACTGGGAACACCTAAATCTCCTCTCCCAAATACTCAGTTCACCTGTTCTTTTTGCGTACTCTAAAATATTGAGCTACCAAATAAGGAAAACTTGGCTCAAGTACCTTAAACTATATCTGCTCAGAATTATCCTGCTCTTACTTATCTCTGGGAATGTTCACCCTAACCCTGGCCCTATGCAAGTCCCCAGTGGTGTTCTCAAAACTTACGGTTTCCTAAAACTGGCTTCCATTAACATTTGCAGTCTCCTGCTAAAGATCGACGAGTTGAAGGTATGGATGACACAACATAGCCCTGATGTTAATTCCTTAAATGAAACCTGTCTGTCTGCCAAAACCCGGACTCTGCATTAACACTTCATGGGTACAAGCTGTTGTGACTAGACAGGGTTGTAAAAGGGGTGGGTGTGTGTGCCATTTACTTGAAGGACTCTATTAGAGGCCAAACATTTCCCCAGCTCTCCTTAGCAAACTACTCTCAAATTCTAGAGATTAAAATTCTCTAAGGAATACATGGCAAATCCCTATACGTACCCGCTGTCTACATCCCCCCACATGAAAATAATGTTGGTATTAACTTGGTACTTGACTATCCAGAAATCCTACCACATCAGTCTGAGGTAGTTGCTATGGGTGACTTCAACTTAAATTGGTTAGCGGATGATGTTGACCCTTATAAAGATGACATTGCAGCTCATAACATTGCCCAACATATCACAACCCCCACCAGATTTAATCTGAGCACATGTGATAGCACACTTCTGGACCTAGTACTAACCACTCACTGGGATAGACATTTTAACACTGAAGTTCTTGCTGACTCCATGAGTGACCACTCAACTGTTATCACCCATTGGTCTAACAAGTTCCAAAACCCCCCAGCCAAAGTTACATATCTCCTCTCTAAAACCTGGACAACTTGACCAATTTCATGCCTAATTGGCACGATGTGACTGGTCACCACTAGGCACATCTAGTAGTGTAGACCATGTGCTAACTTACCTCCTCACACACTTCAATGAAGTGTGTGACATTTTTGGCCCTGTATGAAAAATAAAATCCAGAGGAGTCACTAACCACTGGATCACTCCAGCCTTACTTTGTATGATGAAAACTAGGGACAATCTCTGGCACACAGCTCACTGCACTGTAAACCTGTTGGCATGCAGCATTATAGAGCCACAAGAAATGCCTGCACTAGGAAAATCCATACAGCCAAAATTGCCACTTCCAAAGTGAGCTCACCAGCTCCTGGGAAAATAGCCGAGTATTCTGGCAAAATATCAAGGACCTCACAGGCCACCCACTAAAGCATCCCCCACTCTGCTGGTGGTAAATTATGTGCATATACAGGATCCCAAATCAATTGCAGATTCATTTAATTCAGCCTTTACTGATCTCAGTCAGGTGCTTCCCCCCAACTTTTATGAAAAAACTGACCCTAGGGACCCCTCAACAACAAGTGCCCCCCCAGCCATCCCCCATTCTATTTTAGAAAGATCACTGCTGCTAAATATATAAAAACAATATCTCCTTAGGGTGCTCGGGAAAGCTAGGAGTAGCAGTGACACACTTGATTTAAAACTCCTCAACCTCTCTCTGGATAGTATGTTAAAACCCCTCACCACCATTTTCAATCTATCCTTAACCTTAAAGGAATTCCCTTAGAAATGGAAAGCAGCAGTTGTAAGGCAAGTTCACAAAAGTGGGGACAGGACTGTACACTCTAATTATCACCCAATTTCGATCCTCCCTCCCCTATCCAAAGTCCTCGCGCGAATAGTCACAGACCAGTTGACTGATTATCTAACCAAGTACAATATTCAATGCCCCTAGTAACATGGCTTCAGAAAGGTTCATAGCACCACCACTGCCCTTCTGGAATATACCGATTTCATTCACAAAACCCTTGATCATGGATCCTTGGTAGGGTCAATTTATATCGCCCATACCAAGGCAATTCGATACTGTTAATCACTTCCTCTTTCTACGATCCCTCCCTGCCCTTGGCCTCTCTTCTGAAGTAACTGACTGGTTTCAAGGCTATCCAAATAATAGGTCACAACAGGTTAAAATAGATGGCTCCCTTTCTTGTAGTCTTCCAGTTCGCTCAGGCGTCACGCAAGGGTCCATATTGGGACCCTTGCTTTTCAGCCTATACCTTAACAACCTTCCCAAAGCATGTAATAATAATGTTGTACATAATGTGGATGATGCCATTCTTTTCACCAGTCACTCTACCCCATCTGCCCTCTCAGATGAACTCCAACTCAGTTTTACTAAGGTTGAATCCTGGTTTGCCTGCCACAAACTTCTTATGAACTACAAAAAAACAAAAACAATGCTTTTTGCCAGCAACCACAACAAATTCAAGTCAACCTGCCTAACTATCCAGAAAAAATCAGAACCAACCCATTGAGATAGTAAGTAAAGTTAAATATCTGGGAGTTACGCTTGATAGCTCGCTCTTGTACACCCTTCATATTCATCAAATTGCCAGAATGGTAAATGCCAGACTCAGTGTTCTGTACAAGCATACTGTAGGCGCTGCCTTACACCTGCAGCTGTAAACTGGCAGTGAACAGCTCAGTCCTTCTCCATTTTCTATTATGGCTTGGTAATTTATGACACAGCCAGGAACACCACCCTTAAATATTTAACTGTTGAACTTAACTAAGCTTGCAGGCTGGTAACTGGTGTAGACAAAAGTACCCATACCTGTGACCTATATGCACAGACCCAATGGCTCAACCTTCAGGGAAGGTTTGCCTATCAAACTTGCCTACTCACCAAAATAATCTCACTGTCCCTACCACCAGCCACTCAGTCCCTGCTTCAGCCATCTGCAAATTGTAAGAATATGCACAATATGACCAAACCATCTTTTCTAGTCCCACGCTGCCGAACCGAAAAGGTCCAAAGTACATTTAGCTACAGGGCACTTGCTTGGCTTAATGGCCTATCAAACATTGTCTTCTCAGAAACTAAGCTTGATGCTTTTAAATCAATGCTTTGGCAACATCACACAGCACAGGGCAAATGTGACTGTATGGACTAGTACCATCCCCACCCCACTTAACCACTGACTCTCTCAGTTCTAACACTACCTGATCCTCCTGCTCTTCTCCATCCTCCCATTATTCATCCTCTTATTTCCCACATGCCTACTTGCATTTCTCACTCATTTTCTGATTTCCTTCACCACTCCACCCTCCTCACCTGTTCTCACTTCCTACTGTCTCTGTTTGTCCCTTTTTCCTAACCACTCCCACATTTCTCTCTCCCCCATCTTTCTCCTATTTCCCTCCCTCCACCATACCCTTTCTTCCCCTGTTGCCTCCTACCTCACTTTATTATACCCCCAGTCTTCTCCTGGATATGTCAATGTCCATTTTTACTTTGGGCTGCGAACCTTGTGCGCTGACAATGTTATGACCTATACCATCTGACCTAATTGTGACTTCTGTTTAATGCAGTTTTTTATATTTATTTATTTATTTATTAGGACTAGGATTACAATACCTTTGAGCCAGAGCTCTTTTACAAAGGTTCCATGTCAGGTTACAATTCAAAACATAAGACATGTAAGTCAGGTTACAAATTCAATACATAGGACAAGGTTACAAAAGTGTAAGCTAAACAGAGTTACAAAGCATCTGAGAAACAAAACAAGTTTTGGTGGCTAGGTTACAAGGAGATAGTGGATAATGTGCAGAGACAATAGAGGACAAGCGAGAGGAAGAGTTGAGGGGGGCAGAAAGCTATAGAGGAGGAGCATAGCCAGAGGCATTGTCGTTGACATAACATGGAGAAGTGTGTGCTAAGGGGTAACCAAGTGCTAATAGAAGAGAGAACTGCATAAGGTTAGGGAAAAATTCATGGGGTCAGCTAGTGGAGGCAGTCATAGGAACTAGAGGCAGTGAGAGAGGTGGAGCCTTGATTTAAATGCACTAAGGGTAGGAGTGGAAGAGATGCAACTGTTTAGACCATTTAGCCAGCTGGGAGCCCTGTAGGCAAAAGATCTTTGACCTTGTGAGGTATGACAATGTGGAACCTGCAGGAGCTGTGATTCAGAGCCCCTGGGTGAGCGGGGGTTATTGCTAGGGTGCAGGAGTACACACACTCCAGGTGGCACAAAGCCCATAGTTATTTTCCTCACCGTGGTGCAGGTTAGGTACTTTATCCAACTGGTGAGTTGCAGCCATCCAGTTTGTGCATAAAGGTCACATGTATGTGTGAGCTGGTGGGATCCAGTGAGAAGTTAGCAGGCCTTATTGAGGGAGGTGGATATGCGTCTAAGAGCGGTAGCGGGGGCAGAGCCATAGATGATAAGCCCATAGTCAATAATGGAGACACCAGAGCTCTGAACGGTGACAGTCAGGGATACTGGGGTAAGATGTTGCCTATGCCAGAAGAGAAGACCAAGGCGAGTATTTGCTGCTTTGGCTACAGAGTCAATGTGGGCACTATAAGTTAGATGAGGGTCTAAAGTGATCCCAAGGTACTTAAAGGCTTGATCCTGTTCCCGGGTGACTCCATGACTGGTTTTGATGGATAGATGGTGCAGTTTATGCTTGTTATGAGAGCTGCTGAACATCATAGACTTTGTTTTCTTATCATTGAGGACTAGATTGTGATTTGAGAACCAGTTTTCAACAAATGTGAAGCCAAGCTGAAGGTTGTCTTGTAGAGGCTTATGACCCTTTCTGGAGGCAAGATTTACAGCATCATCTGCATAGAGGATGATTGTTTTGGAGCCAGAATTTGGAAGGGAGTTCAGGAACAAGCTGAATAGTAGGGGGCCCAGAATGGATCCCTGGGGGACACCTGAGTGAACAGGCCTGGTATCAGAGAGGACATCTGCAATTTTTACTGTTTGAGACCGGTTCTCCAAGTAGTTTTTGAACCAGGCAGTGGAGTTGGGAGAGAGCCCAGCTTTCAGAAGTTGCACAAGCAGTAGGCAGTGATGGACAGTGTTGAACGTCTTAGTCAGATCGATAAAGACGGACCCAATTAACTGACCGTTGTCCAGTGATTGGTGAAGAATGCCACAGAATTCCAGTAGGGCAGATGAGGTGCTATGTCCTTTCCTGAAGCCATGTTGTTGCAAGCACAGGATATTGTATTTGTCCAGGAAATCTGTGAGCTGATCTGCTGCAATAAGTTCAAGGGCCTTGGAGAGGGGTGGCAATATAGAGATCGGATGGTAGTTTCCATGAGTGGCCCTGTCACCACTTTTATGGACAGGGGTAACAGTGGCAGATTTCTATTTGTCAGGGAACTGGCTGAGCCTAAGTGAGAGGTTGAAAATATATGTCAGTGGCTGTAACACCTCATCAAGGGTGAGGGACAGCAGTTTAAGGTCAAGCGTATCACTGCTGGATCTGGATTTGGTGATGGCTTTGGTAATGCATTTGCAGGCATCATGCATCTTGACTGCTTTGAAATAAAAAGGTGGGTGGCTAGAGGAGGAGGAGGCATTGGGGGGAGGAGAGGAAGAGTCATAGACCTTGAAAAAGTCAGAAGGGAGAACACTGCTAAGATCGATGAATGTTGCAGTTTTATGCACTGTCTTTGCTCAGTGTTGTTGGAAATGACAAAGTCATTTTTGGGCTGTGAAGCTAGTACACTGGTAAAATGGTATGGTATGGTAAAATTTTATTCTTATACAGAATCATGCCATTTGGATTTTATCAATCCAGTTCACAAGACACTGCCAGTGGTACGACCCCAACCATTGACCTAATGAGATTCTTTGTATAACTCGTTGCTGCTATGATCTTTGTAATACCTCATTGTTGTTATCCATTCAGTTTTGTTGTTGTAATCTGTCTGTGTTCTGATGTGGAACCTCTGTAAAAGAACCCCTGGTTCAAAGGTATTTGTAATCCCAGTTATCAATAACTAAATAAATAAATAAAATCTGTCTGGTGCATACAGATGCTTGTTATCCCCAGGTATCTCCCTAGTCACCAACTATCCCATACCCCTCCCACCTCACACTATCCTCTGAGCCATTGATTAACTTATTATATCTTTATTTTCCTTGCAGTGCTAGCCCCTGGAATCAGTAGCACCTCCCTTCCTCGCTGCAGATTTTTCCTACCTTCCTGAATCAATCTCTCTTGCACCACCTCCTCCTTACATCCTGAAAGGTAATGCATGCCTAGGTGCACTCCTCCTGATCTTCTCTTCCCTCTGGTACTCCCCCTTCCTTTCTCTTCTGCTTGCTCCCTGGGCTATCCCCCTCACTCGGCCTCTGACACACCCCCTCCCTACTTCACTAACCCATTCCCTCATGCCTGAACTCTTACCCACCTGACCCTCTCCTTATCTTCCTTGAACTCTTTTCTCCTACCATCTCTTTCCCTCCCTATCCTGCTGCCCTTACCTCCAACTTCAAGTTCTCCCTCCTACCCCCGTCCAGCGAGAGGAACCTGTTCTATACCAGCACCTCTGAAAGTGCTCCCACTGGACACCCTTGCCACCCTGCCTTATCCTTTCCCCTTACCATTACCCCCCCAGCCTGGGTCTTCTGCCCCACTGGGGGGAAGGAAGCCAGGGATTTGTTATTCAACTGGTATGACAAAAGCAGAGGTTGTGCTATTCTAATTCTTAAGCACTTGGATTTTAAATATGAAACATCATTTACTAATGAGGATGATCAAATCATTTTAATAAAAACAAGCGTTATAGGACAAATAAACATATATACTTGTTTTTTTATCAGCTCCTTTTACAGGATATAAAAAATTCTTAGCTAAAATAACAGAAGGTATAATAAAATTGGGTAAAGGAATAATCATTTTAGTAGGAGATTTCAGTTTATGCTTAATACTGGACCTAGATAAGGACTCAATCACAAATTCTGCAGACAAAAGGTTAGCTAAAAATATGAGAGTGTGGCCCAGATGTTCAAAGCTTTGCGTGGTGTGCAAACCGCTTGCACCGGTTTTACTTGGTATTACTTGGTTACTTGGTTTTTTGGGACAAAAGAAGGCTGTGGCCCATCGAGATTGTCCCCCACAATTTGTGAGTCATTAGAACTCAACATAAGTTCTCCCTTATCCATAGATCCAAATTATATTTAAATGCATCAAAACTAGATCTGGTGATTAATTCTTTTGGCAAAGTATTCCACAACTTTGCTGCTCAGATGGTGAAACAATTTCCCCTTTTGTTAGTATTAAAAGGCTGTATTTCTAGCTGTTTTTTTTTATGTAATCTAGGGACTATCCTTCTGGTTGAATAATCAAGTCCACATTGGGTAATAAGAGTGGGTGATTGACATATTTTATAAATCATTAATAAATCACCTCTTTTTCTTCTAATTTCTAATGAATATAAACCAGTATGTTTCAATCTTGTAGTATAATCAAGATGTTTAAGTGTTGGAACAATTTTAGTCGCTCTTCTCTGAATATGTTCTAGGCAAGATATGTCTCCCTTAAGATAGGGGTTCCAGAACTGGGAGCCGTAATCAACATAAGGTCTTATAAAAGTCCTATACAGGGGGATAATGCATTGTTCAGTACAGGTAATGAAAGTACGTTTAATTTGTTTTAAATGACCATTGGTCATTTTAGCTGTTTTTAAACAGTATTCCCTGGATGTAAGTTTGTTATTATCAGTATCCCCAAATCTTTTTCACAACTTGATGTTTTAAGTTTAATATTATTAAGATAATAATCATACATTGGGTTATTTCTTCCAAAATGAAGAACCACACATTTTTCATGATTGAAAAACATTCCGTTCTCAATTGCCCACTGTTCTATTTTCCCTAAGTCAGCAACTATTGTTTCTGAATTATTAAGGTCATTAACCTTACCCCCCAATTTGGTGTCATCAGCAAACTTTGAAAGATAATTATTTGGTCCAGCTTGCATATCACTAATGAATAAATTGAACAGTGTAGGTCCCAATACTGAGCCCTGAGGAACCCTGCTCGTTACCAAGCCCCAATCAGATAAAATGTTATTTAACTTTTTGTGTTCTACATGTAAGCCAATCAGTTATCCAGTCAACAAGGTACATTGAGACGCCAAATGTTTTTAATTTCTGTAAGAGTTTAGTATGTGGTACCTTATCGAATGCTTTACTGAAATCAAGTTGTATTACATCTGTAGAAATCCCATTATCAAGATGTGTACTAATTATGTTGTAAAAATCAATTAAATTTGTGGTACACGAGTGACCTGGCATAAAGCCGTGTTGGGTTAAATCTGCTATACATCTGGTTATAACCTCATCCTCTAACTTTCTTTTGATAATCCTCTCCATAAGTTTCCCTATAACAGAGGTTAAACTAATGGGACGATAATTTTCAACATTTCCTCGATTTTCCTTCTTAAATATTGATGTAACAGTTGCTGTACACCAATCATTAGGTATTTGACTTTCCTGTAGAGATTTATTAAAGATGATTAACAAAGGAAGGGAGATAAATTGGCAAGTTGCTTTAAGAAATTTTGGGTGAATGTTATCAGGGCCTGGGCTTGTTGTTGGTTTCAATTTACCAATTACCTGCTGAATGTCAGACATATTATTTATTTGAGTAATTGAATGAGATAGAGAATGAGATGCTCTGTAAACGTTTATGTCAGATGGAGAAAAAACTGAACAAAAGTATTTATTAAAAAGATTTGCAGTATCAATATCTGATTCGCATTTGGTTCCCATATTAAATATTGGGCCAATTTCCCTGGAGTTTCCTTTTTTATTATTTAGGTAAGAATAAAGTGACTTATGACAGTCTTTTGTATGGGCTAATTTAAATTCCAAATTAACTTTAGCTGTTTTTATCATTTTTTTCAATGTTTTAATTGCTGTTCTGTATTTAGCTAATAATATGTTTTTATTAGATTGTAGGCTAGTTTTCAGTTTACTAAACAATTTAGTTTTAAGTCTAATCTGGGATTTAATGGCTTTATTAAACCATACTGGGATCTTCCCTTTATTATTATAAATTCTTTTAATTGGTATATACTGATTTTCTAATTTAATTATTACGTGTTTAAATGAATTCCAAGCCTCCTCAGTTGGTAATTTAGAGAGCAAGGTTTCCCAATTAATGTTTGCAATTTCTTTGTTAATAGCTCGGAAGTTAGCTCTATTATAATCTTTCATAAATCGGCGCCCTCTAGGGGTGCAAATTCAAAAGGAATTTCAAACAGAAGGGAAAAGAGATCACTATTTCCAAGGGGGTCACCAATTTGAAAATAATTTATTTTTTGTTCAATATTAGTAATAACAAGGTCTAAAGTATTTTGACCCTTTGTATGTTCCTTAACAATTTGCTGAAGCCCTGCTTCCATTATAATATTTATTAAATACTTTTCAATATTGTTATGTCCAACAAGAGTACTCCAGTCAATCGATGGCATATTGAAGTCTCCCAGGATGATAACATCTCCTTTATCTGCCAATGTGGGAATTTCTTGAAGGAGATTAGAGGTATATTCCATATTTGCTGAAGGAGGTCTATAACAATTTCCTATGGTAATATGTGACTGATTTTTTAATTGAATATTAACCCAGAGACTCTCAGTAGAAGAAGGAAGATGAAGTTCATAAGAAGGGATGTCATTCCTAACATAAATACATACTCCACCACCATGCTTATCTAGTCGATTTTTATAATAAAGTTTATAGTTAGGAATATTTCTAGAGCATATGGATGCAGAGTCCCACCAGGTTTCAGTCACTGCAATGACACCCAAATTCAATATGTTACATTTTGCTTCCAGTTCCCCCAATTTAAGTAAATTAAGTGGCCTTGCATTTAAACTAAGAAATGTATGCATATTGTCAGGTGAGGTTGCTGAGTTGTGTTTTAGAGACTCGGCACCATCCCCTTCTCCCCCATCCATTTTAGTTTAAATTCTGATTTATGGTGGTTGTAAAGCTCTTACCCAGTAAGGAGCTACCCCTTCGACTAAGGTGTAATCCATCCCAGCAAAATAGGGAGTTTCTATCATGAAAGTTTTCCCAGTGTGTAATGCATGGAATATTTTATGAGAAGCACCACTTCCTAAGCCACTCGTTTATAGATTTTATTTTTTGTGTAATAGTAGGTGTGGCTCTAGGTACTGGTAGTATTTCTGAAAAACATACTGTACATCCAGCTTCAACTAGTAAATTGTTTAGTGCCACAAAGTCCTGCTGTAGATGTATTAAATCAGAACTGTTTATATCATTTGTACCAGCATGAATTACAACTAAGGGATTTGTTCCTGCTTGTTTAAGAATATCTGGTACCATTTTAGTAATGTCCGCCACCCTTGCACCGCTAAGACTACAGCATGTAAGACTTGATTTATCTGAATTGCATATAGCTCTGTCTATATGTTTAATTATAGAATCACCTAATACTAATACCTGTTTTGGGGGGATATTAGTAGATGAAGGGCAGGTTAATGCATGACCAGATAAACTTGAAGACTGATGGTAAGCATTGAGATCTTTCAAAATAGGATCTTTTGGTACAATTTTAATTTGAGTTTGCATTATTTTTTTCTGATTTATAGTTACAGGTGATAACTGAGTAGGACCATTCAGAGATTTATTATTAGATGGAACATGGCTGGATGTACATAGTTTTTGCTTTCCTAATATAGGACTAGTGACAATAGTGGGCTCTAACTGAGTTTCTAAATCAGACTGATGCTCATATCTGTTAAAATGTGAGATGGGTGCACTATTAAAGACCTGCCCACCTCTCTTTTTCTTAGAATGTTTGGATACAAAGGCCTAATCGTCATTATTGGTGATGGGTAATTTGTAATCCTGATTAGTAAGAGGGAAGGTGACATTACAAGAGGAGAGGATGTGCTGAGTAATATCAAGTTGCTCAGCCATTTGATCTATAAAATCTTCTAGTTTCTCAATGTCTTCTGACACCTGTTTAGTGCAGGATTAGCATGGGTCTGCTATATTCAAAAGGCCAAATATCACGCACAAACCGCATTAACACTGGGCAAACCATAATTATATGCAAGGGGCAAACTGAACATGAATACAGGCACTATGGGATATTCAGTGACTAGCGCCGTGCTAAGGTGTTTAGCATAACTTAGCGAGACCCCTTGCGTGGTTCAAATTACCTCCCAGGAAAAGCTGGTCTTAAGCCTGGGCAAACAGCTTTACTCAACATTGTGGCTTTGTGCGGCATTAGCGCAGCTTTAGCGTGGCCTTGCACAACCCTAATATATGACTATGACACAGAGGAAATGCTAGACATGGAGGAAGCATGCTGTTCACTGGTGGCACCACAATGATGCAAACTGCTGCCACCAGTCCCAGCCATGCCAGGCAGTATGTAGTGACCCAGCCCCTGGGGGCCACCGTGGTATTGTGGCCATACAGCACACACCTGCAGACCATATAGCTGTGGTGACCAGCAGATGCCAGCACACACATACAGCACTGTGGGCATGGTGGGTGCTGAGGGGAGGGTGTACAGGTGGCCAGGCCTCATCACAGGCTGGGTGCAGCCACAAGGCTGGGACACAGCATGCAGTGCACATGGTCCAGTATTGGGAATACCCCAGTACCAGTGTGCCTGTCCAATCGTACATGCCCATCCCCATTCACACACCGCACAGCTGTACATACACCACACACACACAGCCGACCATGTCTATGTCACTATGAGCATCCCATGCCAGAGGTGCAGCATCTGTGGGTCACACAACAGTGTGACAGTATTGTCCACTGTCAGTAAACACCTGCAAGGTGTGCTTGTCACTGTGTAGAGTGCAGTGTTCAGCACTACCATACACACCATAGGCATTGCTGTGTCCCTCACACTATTGGCCCCCTTGCTACTGTGGTGTCTGCTGTGCACTGTAGCATGCCCTACAGTGTGCCAGTTGCATGCATCACCATCACCGCCTGTGCCTATGCTGTGTTGTCCCCTGGGGAACACAATGCTATGCTGTACTGCATACATGTAGCCTTCAGCAACCATCATGCACTGTCAGACTGACCTACAGGTAGAGCTGCAGCCAGACCTAGCCAGCCCTTGTACTTCCAGACTGACCTACAGGTGGAGCAGTGGGACCCTGCAGTAATGCTTGGCAAACCATGCAAATCAGGGCATAATGAGATGCTAATCTGGCCGTTTGCCCAGAGACTACCTAAGTAGGCTCATTTGCATGTCACTTTTGAATATGGCAAATCTTAGCACCGGGCAAACGTGTTTGCACTGGGCAAATGGATTAGCTCCATGCTAAAGTGTTAGCATGACGCTAACAGTTAGGGGAATATTATACAGTTTTGATCGCTGATCTTTCACATCTGCTGCTGCCTGCAGCTTTACTGGGTCCACGCATTTGCTGGCACACACATTGGCCACATAGTTCACCTCTACCTACCCTCACATCGCTGTGCACTGTGTTGTTGTTGTGGTTTGCACTTCCTGGTTGCTATATTCAGTGCTGTCTTATTCCAGGGCTACGTTTGCCCTGCACTTCAGCCAGTTTGCAGCTGTTCCATGCTATATTCAGAAGCTGTTGCCCGGCGCCTGTCTTCTGAATATAGCTTGCTTTGTGCCCGAGCTACGTTATGCACGACAGCAGTTAATGTAGCCCAGGGGCAAAGTTTTGAATAGCTGGCCCTATATCTCCAACATCTGAATATTGTAGATATATGATGCAGAAAGTATCCCAAAATTAGACAATTTACAAGTACATCTTCTTGACTTGATTATTTGCTTTGTTCCTATTCAATATTCCAATATATTACGGACAATAAAATATTGAATATTCATCTGTCAGACCATGGCATGGTAAAAAGTACCTTGATACCGATGATAAATAAACATAAATCCCTACAATGGCACTTTAATAATTCTTTATTAAGAAATAAAAATTATATTGACCACATCACAACATCTATACAAGAATGTTGGCATTTCTTTCAAGAAGAATATAAAGCCTATATTATACCATATGACATTAAACAAAGAAGACAAGAAAGATCAAAATTAATGGAATTTAAAAGAGAATTAAAAGAATTAGGGCCAGATATTCAAACAATTGCGCCCAGCGCAAAACCATAGCGCTGGAATAATGCAAGGCTGCAATATTCAGAAGCCCTAATAGCGCCGGTGCTGTGTGATAGCGCTGATGCTAAAAGGAAACATATGCTGGGGCGGGAGTGAGGAGAGTGGCCATGAATGCCTGCTGCATGGCATATTCAAATGTATAGCGCGGCGCTACAGGCATTAGCGTGACCTGTAACACAGCACTAAATACCGCTGACAAAAAGCTGGCAGTAATGTAGCGGTGCCCCCCAGCGTGATCCCCAAGCCCCATAGCCGGGGTATGTAGAGAAATTCCTAGTTGTTCTAGTGTCTCCACCCCCAAGCATGATCCCGACCCAGTAGCCACGGTATCTATAGATATTCCTGGTGTTCCTAGTGGCTCTCCACTCCCGCCATGATCCCGACCCAGCAGCCAAGGTATCTATAGATATTCCCTGGTGTTTCTAGTGGTCCTCATCGCCCAGCAAGATCCCGATGCCCGGTAGTCCCGAAAGAGAACACCTGCGGTCTAGTAGCCTTCACTCCCCAGAAGTGTGCTGCTTGTCCTCCCGGACACAGTTATGGCGCTGGCGGCGTCAGCCTTCCTTCCATCACTGCCGGCTGACTGCAGCATGGCCGAGTGCTACAGCTAGCATGCATACTGCAGTCGGCAGCCAGCCAGCGGTGGTGATAGGGAGGGCTGAGCGGTCGCCGCGCCAGATTCAGACTGAGTCCGGGAGGACGGGCAGTGCACTCTGGGGAGTGAGGGGGACCACTAGACCACGAGGTGCTCTCTTTGGGGACTACCTGGCATCGGGGATCATGCTTGGGGGTGGGGGGGCCATCAGAATACCAGGAAATTGACTAAATGCCGCGCTACAGGGTCGGGATCGTGGGTTGGTGGGGGACCAATAGAACACCAGGAAATTTGTATATACCTGTCGGGATCGTGGCTCTGGGGTGGGGGGCCACTAGAACACCAGGAAAATTGACTAAATACTGCAGCTACTGGGTGGGGATCATGCTTGGGTGGTGGGGACCATTAGAACACCAGATATTGCTCTCTTTTTGGGACTACCGGGCATCGGGATCGTGCTTGGGGGTGGGGGACCACTAGAACACCAGGGACAAATAGGTGTTTTACATGGACTGGGGGCCAGGATTCATGTTTGGGGGGGGTGGGGAGACCACTGGAATACCAGGGAGTGGAGCCAACACAAGTGGGGACAGGGACCATGATGGCTGAGATGTGCTGCCTGGCCCAGCTTGTCTGCCCAGGTCCCTATATATTGGATGGCTGTGCTGCACAGCCCAGTGACCCTACAGCTGACATCCTCCCACCCTCAGCAGGTTTGCCTTATGCCTGCTCCATGCATACTTGTGTCCCCCCACTGTGTTCCACCCATACCTGCTGTGGGCCAGCTCTGTTGGTGTGGGATGGGGGCATCATCCAGGGCACGTGTGGCCACAGGTAGTGTGTGTGTGTGTGTGTGTGTGTATACAGCTATCTATATATATATATGCGTGTGTCTCTGTATCTATCTATATTTATAGATCGTTGCAGATCTACACACACACACACACACACACACACACACACACACATATATACATCATTATGTACTGCTTGCAGTGCTGCATAGGTATGTTGTATGCACCACTAGTACCTGCCAGCAAACAGTTCCTGCTGCTTAATGCCTGTGATTCCATTCTGACCAACAGGGGACGATGTGGGCATGCCTTGGCCTGCAGAGTCCAGCCTGTACTGCCATTCCGACCAACAGGTGGAGCTGTGTGCACCATGCAGTAGCACCGGGCAAACTGCATGGTAATGTATGCTAAGCAGCATATAATGAGAAGCAAATGTGCCTGTTTGCCCATGGATTACCTAAGTAGGCTCATTTGCATGGGAGCTTTGAATATAGGTACCGTTTGCCCCTGGCTAACCAGTTTGCACCAGGCTAATGTGTTAGCACTGTGCAATCAGGTAAGCCCCAGGCAAACCTCACTTCAGCATAGCACAGTTCTGCAGTGTGTGGCTTACATTGTTGTTTGCAGTCATACCTCTCAACCGTCCCTGATTTTATCTGAAAATCTTACTCTGTCCCTACTAAACATTGTGTTTCTGTGGCCAAATAGTGGGGGCATACCTCTCAAGTGTCCCTCATTACGAGAGACATCCCTCATTTTGCCCCTTAAAATTGCTCTGTCCCTCATCCGTCCCTCATGGAAAAGTTGCTACCCACAGAGAGAATGTGCTGTGTATTCAGATTTTAAAGCAGAAACTCTAAATATTCTAAAATACTAAACCCAAAATAAACCTTGTACAAGTAAGCACTATGGTTTTCACAGTGTTCTGAACTTGTATCTCCATGTTTGAGGATGTGTCCCTCATTCTGAGTGTCTGTGTCCCTTATTGTCCCTCATTTTGAGTGTCCAAAAATGTCCATGTCCCTCATTTCAGTGACAAAACGTTGAGAGGTATGAGTAGGGTTGTAAGCATAAAATACTGTCAAACATTAATGTTACTGACGTGTTCTTCCTTAGTAAATGCATTTTACACTACACCACTTATCCTACCAGCTTCCTGAGTGGATATCACCAATTTTTAGGATGTGTCCCTGATTTTAAACCTTTGTCCCTGATGTTTTTAAGCCTTGTCCCTGATTGATAAGGCAGGGGGTTGAGAGGTGTATTAGCAGCAGCTGTGAAATGTCTCTGTGCAATCACACACAATGTTCTCCACCTGCAACACTGGCTTGCTACAGAGTCTAAAGAGCTGCAGTTGCAGTTTGCACTTCCCTGTTGCTATATTCAGTGCTGTCTTATTCCCGGGCTATTTTTGCCCTGCACTCCCAGACCAGTTAGCCCGGATTCCTTAGACTGCTATATTCAGCAGGATTAGCACTGGGCTATTTCCTTTTGAATATAACTTGCTTTGTGCTCCGGGCTAAGTTTGTCCACCGGGCAGTGCTAATTTAGCCCCGGGGCAAAGTTTTGAATATCTAGCCCCTAGAGTTTAAAATACAGGAAGGACAACATAATTTCAAAAATCTTAAAAAGGAAAAAGAAGTACTATTGCAAGATATTATACACAAACAGATAGAAAACAATATGAGACATCTAAATATAATTCTTTATGTTAATGGAGATAAATTAGGGAACCTATTGGCACACATGTTGAAAAGGAAAAAGAGAAAAATATTATAGTAAGTGTCCAAGACGCAAATGGAAATCTACAAAGAGAAGACAAAATAACAGGGAAAATATTTTTGAACTATTACAAAACAATTTATTCAAATCCAAACTGTAAATAATATAGAACAAATTACACAATATATAAAAAACTTCAAACCAACAGAAAATAGAAATAATTGCCTGCATTTCTCATTACCAGATATTACAATATAATACAACTTCTAAAAGACAAAGCATCAGGTTGTGATGGCCTTACGACTGAACTGTATTCAGTCTTTAAAGATGTTTTGGGAAATTGGCTACTAAAATTATTGGAAGAGATTATAGAACATACCCAAGTGCCCCAACTTTTCTCCAAGCATTAGTTATTTTAATACAGAAAGAAAATAAAAATCCACAGTTACCTGAGGATTATAGTCCTAGAGCTTTAGTTAATATAAATTATAAAATTATTACAAAACTCATAGTACTGTATCAAAAATAGAATCACAGATTCCTTATTTGGTTCATGTAGCTCAAAGTGGCTTCATCAAAGGTTATAAATCTTCAAAAGGCCTGCAAAATGTACAACTAAAAATAATCATAGAGAAACAAATAAGGAATGTCTAGAAATAGCCTTGAATGCATCCAAGGCTTTTCATCTAATGAGCCAGGAATTCGTATTCAAATGTCTATATGCAAGTTCATTTCCTAAACCCATAATTGGCACTATTAGGGCTCTTTCTAACATGCTTTAGCAAGTCTCAGAATAAACCAATTGCATACACAACCATTACTCATGACAAATGAGGTGTGACAAGGCTGTCCATTATCATACAAACATATGAAACTGCCAGCAGAAACAGACCTCATGGTCTATCAAAGTCTGCTCAAGTGTGCAGCTAGCACCCCTAGATTGTAGCTGCCCCAACCCCCTCCCCATCTTCAGGATGTTCTCAGCACTATTCCCCCAGTTCTCAGCACTATTCACCCAGACCCTTCCTCATGCCCTGTCCCATGCCCTTTTAAAGCTTCCCACCATCTTACATGATATCAGCCCCTCTGGTAGGGTGTTCCACTTCGACACCACCCTTTCTGTGAAGTAATGTCTCCTCATCTCTCTCCGAAATCTTCCACCCTCTAATCTTAGCCCATGCCCCCTTGTTTCCTCAGCTTGAACAACCTGTCAACACCAGTTTTGCTTATTAGCTTAAAATACTTGAATATTTCAGTCATATCCCCCCATCCCTCCTCTCTTCCAGGGTGTACATATTCAACTCACACAGCCTGTCCTCGTCGGTTTTACCCTCCATCCCACATAACATTTTTGTCGCCCTCCACTGCACCACCTCCAGCAGTTTAATGTTCTTCTTCAGATACGGATAACAGTACTGCACACAGTACTCCAAGTGCAGCCTGACCAATGACCTGTAGAGGGGCAGGATCACTTCTCTATGCCTGGATGAGAATCCCCTTGCAATACTCCCCAGCGTCTTGTTAGCCTCAGATGTAGCTTTCCTACATTGAGCAGTTATTCATGTTCCCAGTTATCAACACCACAAGGTCCTTATCTACCTCAGTGTCTCCTAGCATCACCCCACCCAACTAATAGTCTCTATTTGGGTTCTTTGCCACAAAGTGCAAAACCTTGCATTTCTTCACATTGAAGCCCAGTTGCCACCTCTCTGGCCACTCCTCCAGTTTCGTTAGGTCCTCTTGTAGTTGTTTCCACCCGTCCACTTCATCAACTACTACCATCATTTTAGTATCATCTGCGAATAGACTAATCCCGCTCCCATTTCCATGTGAGATGTCTGAAATGAATAACCCAAACAGCACCGGCCCCCACACAGAACCTCGAGGTACTCCACTCCTCACTGGCCTAGGCGCTGAGAGTTCCCTCCACCACCATCACCCGTTGCTGCCTCCCTCTAAGCCAGTTCCCAATCCAGTTTGCCAGTTTCTCCCCCAACCCTATGGAAGTCAGTTTCCCCCCTAGTCATCCATGAGGCACTGAATCGAAGGCCTTGCTGAAGTCCGAGTATAGGATATGCACAGTGTCCCGGATTTTATTTATCTTAGCGTTTAAGACCTTTAGTATCATGTATAAGAAACAATACTAATATTACGGAATCAGAGATGCATTGGGATTAAATTGAAATCAATGAGGGTAACCTTAAAGGGTACCTAAACAGGCAGTTTTTTTAAAACTGCAAACTCCAAAATCTTGTTTCATAACAAGGTGAAGTAGAGGCTGCTGTTTACATTTATGCTAAAACTGCATTTAGGTAAATAATATAAATGCAGTTTCATAGCTTTTGGAAAATGTAAATATCAGCCTTTCACTTTCAAAAAAACAGCCTTGGTTTCTCCCTAAGATGTCTGCCAAGTCTGTTAAATGATGAGTCATGATGACATCATCTGAGCCAAAGACAGAGACCCATATATGTTTCTATAGTGCTTACTAGTTCTTCTTTCCCTCTTTGTTTTGAATTGTCATACCAGAATGAGCAACACCATGTATTAACTCGTGGATTATTTTGATCAGTACACATTAGGCTATGATTTTGTTCATTCTGTTTACTTTAACTTGTGGAAAATGTTTTGCAATCCAGCTGACTTTTTTCTTGGCAAACTGCATTACAGTACAACACTTTAATTACCTGATGATCTAGTAGTTATGTGATGCACTGAATTTTGTTTTTTGTTAACCAGGAGAGACACACTAAGATGAAAGCTTGTTTACAGGTGTGGCCTGGGAGCACACAGAAGTGTAATGACTTGTTCAGGGTCACAGAGCAAAGTACTGGTCTGGTTCAGTTCCAAAGCCCATGCTCTCTTGTTAATCCACAAACAAGGCTTTCTTTTTCCATGTGAACCTCCTGCATCTAGCCTGCCTTCTGTTGAACACCTCACCATCCATACCCAGTCCTTAGTACTGCCTGGTGCTGCATATGTGTTTACGGTCTCATGAAGAGAATTATCATACCTCAGATTGTACTCTTGTACCTCAGAGAGCTGTGCACACTTATATCAATATGCATCATCAGCTGGCACTGTTAAAAAGTGCCTCCCAAATCACTCTCCAGTCCACATTCTCAGTGTTTGACTTCTGCTCCCACAGTAAACATTGAGTGGATCACCACCCTTCTGCACAGTGACGGTAGTATGTATAGTTCCTGTGTTGTGTTTTTTCCCACCTCATTAACCAACAACTAGGTCTTCCTGGAGGGCCAAGCAATAAGCATCATGACCCACCAGAAAAACTGCTGTTTATGCCCTCATAAGGGCTGCACTTACAATGGATAACAATATTATTAGCAGGAGAGGCACACTAATACCTTGAGCAAATCCGCCCGACTTCCAGTGTCAGTCTGTTCCTTTAACTGTAATCTGCAGAACCCTGCAGGACTGTTCCCAGCAATTCTTCTCCAGTACTTTTCTGTTCTGTACTCCACAATTCGAGTTGGCTGGCTACCACCCTTCCAAATCTTGAATGAGCTATAAACAACTCCCTCAATACTGTCCTAACAAACGTCAACACTTCACCCAAGGGTAATCTCCTTACACTGAATTCAAGTAACAGTTTAGGTGCAGCCCTGCCACTTTGAGTATTTGTCATCGCTGGCTACTCTCATCCACAGTCAGGTAGTGATCACGACATTGGCAGTCCCACAATTCAGATCTCACAGTGATCTGCTCAACGTCCTCCTTCATGTCTTCAGCTAACCTGAATATAGCTATACCCTGCTAGAATGGCCTCTTCAGTCCCTCTCTGGCATTCATTCTTCTCACCTGCTTCCCACACCAAAAACTGATGAGTTCACTACCCTTCCGCATCATGAATGTGGTTAGTACAGTCTCCCATGTTATTTTTATATATTAATAATAAACATGATCTTGTGGTAAGCCAGGCTGATAGCTGCATTGCACAAGTGGAAAAATAGGCTTTCCAACCCATGTAAGTTCTAAGCCACCTATGATTAGGCACTATTAAATGACGTGCATAATGATGTGCACACCCATCATTTAGCAGTGCCTAATCAAAGGTAGCCTAGATATTTTAAGGATAGGAAAGCCCATCATTCCCCTTGTTCCCTGTTGCTGTTAGCCTGGCTTACTGGAAAGATATGTTTATATTTGATATGTCAAAATAAAACGGGGACTGTACTAACCACAGTCATGATGCAGAAGGGTGATGAGCTCACCAGTTTTCGGTGTGAGGAGGAATAGTGAAGAGTGAATACCAGAGGGGACTGAGAAAGCCACTCTTGCAAGGCACTGCTATATTCAGGGAATGGGAAAGACAAAGGAGAGAAATATGAGCAGATTACTGTGAGAAATAAGATGTGGGGCTGCCAGCACTTTGATCACTATCTGACCCCGTTGTCCTGGCCAACAATCCCCTTCCCATAAAACCAGTTCATGTAATTGTCCAAGGCTGTGTGTGGATATTAATGTATGAAATGGCTGCCACTACATGTTCAGTCACTTCACTACCAGTCTAGTATTGCTTGTAAAGCTCTTTGGGATACAATGTGTATGAAAACCACTATATAAATGCTGATTCTTCTTCTTATTATTTCCCATGGAGAAAGAAGACAAGACAAGCATATATTTGAGTTTCGAGAAAGTATGAACTCTAACATTGGACTGAACAAGAACTTTGTACAAAAAAGTGGTGGCTCTAGGGGGTGGTGAAGTGTGTGGCTGCACCCCCCTCACACACACATAGTAATGTACTTGCGTACTGCTGCTGCTGCATTTCACTTTGTTGAAGTCTGATTTATTGATTGTACAAATGTTTACATTCAAACTATAGATTACATTTGTAGGTTCTGTCAAAAACGTACTAGAAAAGAATAGCAGAAAATATAAAGGTTTAATAAAAATGTTAAGAAGTGCATATTAAGCATGCACACACCCCCAGCACCCCCATTGTAGCATCTTGGATCCACCATAACTGCTAGACCACCAGGCTATTCAAGATTTGTACTGCACTGTGATTTGCCAAGGAGAAAGTCAGTTGGATTAAAACACAATTTCAGCATGTTAAAATAAATAAAATAAACAGAACCATAGCCTAACATGTGTATTATACAAAATAATGCACATGGTTTTGACCATTTAGGTGAAACAATTCTATACAAAGAGAAAAAATAACTAGTTAGCACTATAGAGAGCCATGTATCTTTCTGACTTTGACTCCAATTATGTCATCACATAACACATTTGGCAGCCATTTTAGGAAGCAGGTAAGACAGTTTTTTTGAAATTAGAAGGCTGATTTTACAATATTCAAATGCTCTAGAACCACATTTAGGTAAATTACATAAATGTAGTTTAAGCCTTAATGAATACAGCAGCCTTTCCTTTAGTCACCTACGGAGTCAGATTTTTGAACAGTTTGTTGTCAAAATGTTGTTTAGGTATCCTTTAAACATATTTCATGGGACTGTGTGAAGGGGCTCTACAATGCTGCACTGACAACTTTACTGTGGCACAACCTTACAGCGAGGGACTTACGTCGACCACAATTTTGGTCGGCATAAACACCTCCAAGAAAACTTTGTTTTGGGGGGTGGGCTTTGCCCCCAAACCCCATATGTGGGGGCTCTGCCCCGTGCACCCCCCATAATAAATATTATGGAACTTAAGGTAACAAGATCCAAGCCCCCTCAACCCAGGTGCACTCCCCCCGTGCGGTGTGGCTTTCCCTGCTGCTGCCACCCACCTCACCATCCACATAACTGAAGGTAATGAGATCCAAGCCCCCTCAACCCGAGTGCACTCCACCCACATGGTGCAGCTTTCCATGCTGCTGCCACCCACCTCACCCTCCACAGAACTGAAGGTAATGAGATAAGAGCCCCCTTGACCCAGGTGCGCTCCCTTTGCATGATGCAGCTTTCCCTGCTGCCGCAGCCCACCTCACCCTCCACAGAACTGTAAGTAATGAGATCCTAGTCTCCTTGACCCGGGTGTGCTCCACTCATCCAGTGTGGCTTTCCCTGCTGCCGCCACCCACCTCACCCTCCACGGAACTGAAGGTAATTAGATCCGAGCCCCCTTGACCTGAGTGCACTCCTCCACTTGGTGTGGCTTTCCCTACTGTTGCTGCTTGCCCCACTGTCCACGGAACCGAAGGTAATGAGATCCGAGTCCCTTCAACCCGGGTGTACTCCCCTTATGCATTGCGGCTTTCCCTGCTGCTGCAGCCCACCTCACCCTCCACAGAACTGAAGGTAACAAGATTCGAGCCTCCTCGACTCGGGTGTGCTCACCCGCATTGTGCAGCTTTCCCTGCTGCCACCGCCTGCCTTACCCTCCACAGAACCAAAGGTAACGAGATCTGAGCCCCCTTGGTCTGGGTGCACTTCCCTCATGCAGTGCAGCTTTCCCTGCTGCCACCACCGGCCTCACCCTCCATGGAACCAAAGGTAACGATGTACGGCCACAATAGGATCTCCAGGCAATTTTCAAGCTTGGCCCCCTTTTGCGCTAAGGATTGGCCTTTTACTGTGGATTATGCTAGTGATTGAGTCTCTGTGCGAGCCAGCTGATGGAGCACTGCTAAACCTTTTGCTGCAGATTTCTTTATCCTTGCAGCTAAATCAGCTTCAATTTTCTCCAGCCCCCCACTTGTCACTCTTTAAATCCACTTTGCTGGACCTCAGTCTCCTTCCCTCTATGCAGTTCACTCAATTGAATTACTGCAGTAAACACCCCCTTGGTTTTACCTCCCTTTCCCTCCCTGAATCACTTCATTCTGTGGCTGCCTGCTTTCAGACCAAGTAGCAAAATCCTTTCTTCTCTGTCCTCCACTGCTGCTCCTTTCGCTTTTACACCTTATTTCTACACTTTCACTGAGCTGCATCCATCTCCCATGTCGTCCAACTTGCCCCTCCCCCATTCTCTCCCATCCTGTTTCTCCTCTTTCTCCTACTTATTTTTCTTCCCTTCCCCCAATGTCCCCCCTTCATGCCACCTCACTTTGTACCCCTTCCCCCCACTGCAGCCTAGGCCCTATCTCACCTCCCCTCTACCTTTCTTTTCTCCCTCCTTTGCTGCCCTTCCCACCCACGAAGGCCCACCCCATTCTCTCCTATCCCCACCCCTTCCTTCTCCTCCTCCTACCTCTCCCCTCCCATTTCTCCTCACCATCCACCCCTCACTGCTCCCTCCCACCTCCTTATCCTCAGGGCGGTCTATCGCTGCCTAAACCTCTCCATACCGCTCACTGTGCACAGTTCTACCAAATCAACCCCCCCCTTTCCTTCCCCTATCACTCAACCTCTTGCTCCTTGCCAGTGACATTCAACCCAACCCTGGACCCTCATGTCCTGACCTACCGTCTCCATGCCTACAACCCTCCCAGGCTTGCCCCACACCTCAGACCTTTGCCTCCCTCCTCAAGAGCCTCCATATTTATCATCTCAATGCCAGGAGCCTCCTCCCAAAAATGGACATCCTAAATGTTTGGGTTACCCGATACCGCCCTGATATCCTCTGTATATCAGAAACTTTCCTAACTATTCCTGACTTCAATTTATTCCACCAAAAGAGAGGTAAGCAAGGTGGGGGGTAGCCTTGTACATCAGGCAATCCATCTCGAGCTCTACCATCTTCAGAGAATCCAGCCCTTCCTCCCACGAACTCATCCTTGCCTACGTATCCCTCCCCTTCTCTGCCCCATCTATATCAGTGCTCTGTATGCTCCACCTAAAGCCTCACCAGACTCTGTTATCAAGGTCATCTTCTCTAGCTCCACCCTCACATCCAACGGAGAGCTTCTGCTCCCTAGACGACTTCAATATTGACTGGCTCTCCTCATCTGCCAAGCCTACCACCCTAATGAATGAAGCCCTCAACCTCTCTCAATTCATCCAGGAACCTACCAGTCCAAACCCTCGGTCCCAAAACCACTCCCTTCTAGATTGGATTTTATCCTCCCACCCACATCACATCACTGCCTCTGGCATCCTCTCTGATACCCTCAGTGATCACTGTATTACCTTTTGCATTCACAAAATTTTCACACCCCACTACCTTCCTAAATTCATATGGACTCACCCCCTCCATTCCCTCAACAAAACCGCCCTGCTGCATGACCTCACAAATGTTGACTGGCAACCAGTCCTCTCAGCCCTGGATGTTGATCTTGCCTTATCCCACTTCTATAACATCTTTAATTGCATCTGGGACCTGCACGCACCCCTCAGAAAAGCAAGCGTGAAGCTCTACCACCACCCCTGGATCATGTCTGAGCTCATCACCATGTGCAGCTTCAGGGACAAGGCTTTGAGATGTTACAAAGCATCCCACACCCAAGGTGGCCTCCATTATTATAAACAACTTAGAAACAAGTGCACCAAGGCCATTTGCCAATTCTAAGACTTCTTACTTTAAATCTGAACTGGATCAGAGCCAAAACTCCCCAGCTTCCTTCTGGAAGGTGATCCACTCCCTCCTAGACCCTGCCCTCCAAGCAAGTTTGCCCAGTCCTTAAAATCGATGACTGCCCTGTCTCTGACTTTGCCTCTGTAGCTGATGCTTTTAACAAATTATTCTCTTGTGCCCTGCCCGACAACCCCTCCCGGCTCATCTCCCCTCCCTCCTGAATCTCCCGGCCTGACCACTGGCTTCCTCTTTCCCCCTTCTCTCCTCTTGAAGTTTACGCTGCACTCATCTCTCTCAACTCCTCCAAATCTAGCCCAGACAGCCTCCACCCTAGACTGCTCCACATCTCCACCCCCGCAATAGTTGCCCCCTTGACATACATACTAAATATCTCTCTTTCAACTGCCTCTGTTCCCTGTGCCTGGATATCAGCCAAAGTCCTCCCATTGCACAAGGGTGGTGATCCATCATCCCCTGGTATTTATCTTGCTCCTCCCCTGCCTTGCAAAAGTCCAATAATCCCTCATTCTGGCTAAACTCTCCTACTTCATCTCCTCAGATAACTCCCTATCACCTGTGTAATCTGGTTTTCAGAAACAACATTCAACTGACTCAATCTTCACTGCTATGAATCAAAGCCAAATCACTGCTGTGATCTTCATCAACTTAGCTAAAGCTTTCAGCTCTGTATCTTACCCTCTCCTACTTCATAAACTTATTTCATTTGGCCTTGCTAAACCTACAGTTGACTGGATTCATTCTTACCTCCAGAATTGACAACAATCAGTCCAAATAGATGATGCACTCTCTACCCCTCTCCCTATCCTGGCTGGGGTTCCTCAAGGTTCTATCCTTGACCCCATCCTCTTCTCTCTTTTTTATAAATAATCTTCCCACTGTCTGTCATTCCTCAAATATACACATGTATGTGGATGACACAGTCATCTATGCATCCCAGCCTTAATATGACAGCGTCCTCCCCCAATCTCCAAAACAATTTCAATAGAGTACAGTCCTGGTTCTGTTCAAACCAGCTTAAACTTTACGCCAAAAAGACTGTTACCATTTTTTTTGTTCCAGACAGATACTGGCATCCGTCTCCACCCCCCCAGCAATCACCACCCTGGACGTCTCTCCACTCGAGTTAGTCCCCGCCTTCAAGTACCTGGGTGCCTGGCTGGACATTCACCTCGATCTCTCTTCTCACCTTGATGCGATCTGCTCCAAACTCTGACCTAAACTTGCCATCCTCTACTGCCACAAAGCCAGCCTCTGTATCTCAACTTGGTGAGAACCGATACTCAGAACAATATTGCCAGTCCTTGACTATGCTGATGTAGTCTATGGCACTGCCCCCAGCCTCTTCCCTCTCCAAACTTGGCACCCTACTTAATTCCTTCAGCTGCTTTGCCACTGCCTCTCCTCCACTTTCCTATCACTGTCTCCTTTATACTCCTCTCTCTCTTGCTCTACTTTCCCACAGGAGACTGATCCATCGTGTCGCTCTCATTGTTATGCATTGGTTTGGCTCCCTACCCTCCTACCTATCATCCCGCCTCACATAAGCCATGCCCACAACCTACTCTCTATGCCACAGATACTCATGCACCTTCGCCAATTCCCCATTCCCACTCCACTGCTGGCCAGTATGCCTTCTTGTACCAGCTCTCTGTACTCTGGAACAACATTCCCTCTGACCTTTGCCTTGCTACCCCTCTCTCATTCCTCAAAAGACTCATGAGACTCCTCCCCTCTCCCCTGTGCCCCCAATGCTCCTAAATCCACCCTCACCCTCCTCTCCCACTCTAATTTCCCCAGTTTCTTCCTCTTCAAGACCCCTGCTCTGGGTTAACAGATCTTCTGGGACTGAGTTGACTACCCTCCTGTTCTCAAGTCTCCTGTTCTCAAGCTCATTCACTGCCTACCTCAGGTCCCCTCCTGGAGGCCTCAATGTGTCAACTTTTAAACCCCCTGTCAGCATTGTATCCTTGCCTATTATTTCAGAGTCTTCCTTTGTATCTCTTGTACCTAAACCTTATATACCTCTTGTAAACTCTCATTTATTGATTGTATTCTAGTCATTGCACCGAAACCATAATTTAACTCTTGTAAACTCTCATGTATGGATTATACTGTAAATGTGTTACTCCTGTATGTACCTTGTACCCGAGTCACACCTGGAAACAAGCCTTGGCTCATTGTGCCTTTCCTGGTCATCAATTTTAAATGAATAAATAAATATAATCAACTCTGAGTCAGAGCTGATTCAGGGAAGGGGTGCAATATCTCAAGAAAGTAGTGCCAGATTCCTGCAGTGACATTGCAGTAGCAACAATGAAGTGTTGCTGTAATGTAGTTTGCTGTCAACTTTTTTGCTGTGGAGACAATATACAGTACGAAGGTAATTCCCTTTTGATCTGTGATCAAGGGCTCTTTAGACCCTCTCCTTGGTCTTGAAGACCTTTTCACCCCCAAAGTGTGCTTAGTTGATATTTATCCTTCACATGTCTTTGTCCCAAAGCGGGGTCATATGGTTACTCTCACTCTCACAGCCAGACTGATAATACTGCGCCATTGACTTGATGATTCTATACCTACTAGAAAAGAATGGCATCAGGAAGTATTACAGGCACTGAATATGGAAAGGCAAATTGCTTCTATGCATAATTGTCCCAAGATATTTTGGCAAAGATGGGAGTTGCTTCATGTTCCATTGGAGTTAGCAAATTCCTGATGCATAATACCCATGTCCCCTTCTATTTGTCATTCCTAATTTTTCTTTTTTTATTGACCTTGTTGTTTACCACTATTTTATTACCACAGGTGTCCTGATAACTTTTTGTCATGATATGCCCGCACTCCAGGGGGTGGGAGTTTGTAGTTTAGAAGGGATAGGGAGGGTTGGGCAGATTGTGTTTGTTGTATTTAAATTATTGTTATGTATTAAGTGTATGAGTTTCTTCCATCCAATATTTTGTTTGTTGTATTTTGTTTCAGTATTGAATAATTCAATAAAAGCATATTAAATTAAAAAAATTAATACATGTGCTGATGTTGTTACTCATGTCTAATCCTAGTTTATATTTTTCTGCTCTTTTACAAAAATGTATACTTTTCTCTCCCTTATCTGCTATAAATTAAATAAGACTAAATCAATTATTTTATCAACAAAGGTTATTACTCAAGAAATAAAAAAAAGATAAAATACAATATGTAGGTATTGCTCTGACAAATAATAACTATGAAACTGTACAAAAGAATCTAATAAAATCAAAAACATAGGGCCCCATATTCAGAGCTAGCCAGATGCACGATGCAAGTGAATGCACTGCACAAAAAATGGGCCAGCCAGCTCTGACAGGATATTCAAACAGAATGGAAGATCAGAACAGATCATGCATTCTGTTTGAATATCGGAGCCTGGATGCATGGCACATAGTGGGCAGCCACCGTGTTGGTGCAGCGCATCCAAGGTTCAGGGCTAAAGATCACCAATGGGGGAAAGCGTGGCACATACCTGGATGCACTGTGTCCCCAAGGGTGATATTCAGACAAAATATGCTAATGAGCTCATTGGGCATGTATGGTGCAAAGGGGCCTCATGTATGCTCATTATGGGCTCATTGGGCATGTATGATGCAAAGGGGCCCTCATGCATGCTCATTATGGGCTCATTGGGCATGCATGGTGCAAAGGGGCCTCATGCATGCTCATTATTGGCTCATTGGGCATGCATGGTACAAAGGGGCCTCATGCATGCCCATTATGGGCTCATTGGGCATGTATGATGCAAAGGGCCTCATGCATGCCCATTATGGGCTCATTGGGCATGCATGGTGCAAAGGGGCCTCATGCATGCCCATTATGAGCTCATTGGACATGGTTGCATCCAGCTAAGTGCGGCAGGCCAGCCATCCATATTCCCGATGTCTGAAAAAAAAAACATGTTGCTTGATCCCTTAGTTTCCATAGTGTAGGGACCCCCACTCCATCCCTAACACCTGTTGAAATGATGATCTGCCTGATTCTAATTTTGCCATAGTGTAGGGACCCCTATCCCAGCCCCGATCCCCAATCAATGTACAAAACATACAAGCACCCCTTTTCTACAGTGTAGTGGACCCCCCTCCCAGCCCCAATCCCTGATTGATGTACAAAAACACACAGGTATCACTTTTTTGGCTCATTGACAGTGATTGATAGATAGATCACTGTCAATGGGCCATACACTATACAGTACTGTGCAGTCATTGGGAGCCAGCCATAGTGGTGAGTGGTGGACTGTGTTGATTGCTGGCTGTGGGTCAGGCTGGGGGGAGTGGGGTGGGTGGACTGTTCCTGGGTGGGGGGTCCTCTAGACTGCCAGGGTTTTTGCCTGTTGTATGGGTTCAGGGTTCAGGTTGGGGGGACCAGTACACTATGGAAAAATGTTTCTTTTTCATGGGGGATCAGTGATCGGGGAGGGCCACTACACTATGGAAACATATGTTTTTATTATCAGTTGGGTAATCGGGGCCTGGGGTGGGACACTACACTATGGCAATGGGGAACTTGGGGGTGTTAAATCCTATCAGGGATTGAGGCTGGGGAGAGGGGTCCATTACACTGTGGAAAAGGGGTACCTGTGTGTTTTGTACATCGATCAGGCCTGGGAGGGGGGGTCCACTACACTATGGAACTGGGGAACATGATTTTACTTTATCACATCAGGGATTGCGGCTGGGAGGGTGGCCAATACACTATGGAAATGGGGAATTTGCATGCTTGTACAGTTGACAGTGATTGGGGAGTGGGAGGAGGGCACTACATTATGGAAATGGGGCTTTTTCACTTTTACATCTCGGTGATTGGGCCTGGGGAGGTGGGCTTATGTGTCTGCCATGGACTGTGCACAGGGCACCTCCCTGCCCAGCACAAAGATAAGACAGGATTTTGGTTTCTTAACTTTGCACTGGTGCATCTAGCTGTGTCTTCACCAGGGGAGATATGAATATTGCGATATGGGGAATATCCATTAGGGTTCCCTCATTTGTATGCTTGCACACTGCAATCTGCTGTGATGCAGCACAGTTGGGTTTGTGTGGCATATCGGGGGCTTCTGAATATTGCCAACCCCCGATGGCCATTGCATGTCCGGAGATGCACAGGCACATCTAGGGATGTGATGCACATCTCCTTTGAATATGTGGGTGATAATCACAAATATGCTGGATGGGTTGCAAAATCTCTCACTGTTTGTTTGTGGCAGGATTCCTTCTATTTCCATGCCTGCTTTAAAAAACTTAAGGGTATTGCTTCAACATTTCTTTGGAGAGGGGGATTCCACTGAATTGCATGGCAAACTATTATTACTCCAAGACTAGAGGGGTGTTTGTGTTGTCCAGACTCAATCTACTTTTATCAAGCTATAAAATGAACCCAAACCTGGCAGTGGCTAGGAGAACTCAGTTCGCCAAAAGAAAATTGCTTTAAATTATGGAACAGTCTTATACCAATATGTAATATACAATTCCCCATATATGGTATTTAATTGAATCCAAATTTATATTTAAAAGAGAACTACCAGCTTATAGAACAATTTTAAAATGTTATAAAACTTGCTAAAATTTTAGATAATCATGATATACCATGGACATATCGTCCTATAGGTATGGGAAAAGTTACTGTGTAACAAAGAATATCTGATACAATATTAAGTAAGTTACAAAAAGTTACTCTTTATAATTGACAAGATTCAATGTCACAAAATGGTCTATTATCATACAATGAGCTCAAATAAAAAATAGGAACTAGGCAATTATCTTGGATTGATTATAAATGTATCCAAACCTTAAATAAATCAATGCTGAAAAGTTTATAATGATATTCTAATACACAATGACAAAAAATTCTTAGATGACAGACTAACTAAATGATATACACAGAAATCAGTATGCTTATGATATAAAGACTGAATTTAAACCAATAGAATGCATTCAGATTTGGAGGGCTGGCCAGGGGAGAAGGATCGAGTGTCCCCAGGACTGCTCTCCTTCTCCGGGGGGGAGGGGGGGCTTTGTGCTCAGTGCAGAAGCAACACCTGGCGGAGGCCAGCGTGTCACCCTGCGCTGATGCAGGATCAAGACTCTATGGGATGGGACAGACGCTGGGCGTCACTGCACATCTCCACCCCAGCCTACAGGGGACAAATTGCCCCTCCTGCTGTCTCTATGAAGCCCTGCCCCCAGGCTTCGATTAGCCTCCTGGCCAAGCTCTCCCAACCAGTTACCATTCTCTTGGGACTGGTGCCTGCTACGGTGCCATGACCCCACCCTCTGGGGGTAAGCTGGGGTAACAGGGAGAGCAGGGGCTTAGTAGGAGGTGGAAGTCGTGGGGACACCGTGACCAGGGCAGAGAGACTGATGGCAGGTGCAGACAAAAAAGAAGAGTAAATATAACAAAAAAAAAAGAATGCATTCAGATAAGACAGGAGCTAAAATAAAATAGAAAAGGGAACAAGAAACTTTATCCCAATTTGGAAACAAAGAATGATACCAAATATGAAAGCAGCCCAATAAAGAATATATCTACGCAAAAAAAAATTAAATTTATACGTTATCACTTTCAGGTGGAATGGTCTCTGACCTCTGGAAAGCTGCTTGGATCACACCTGTACTTAAAAAAGGGGATCCTAAGGTTGTCATGAACTACAGACCAATTGCCATACTTTCGGTACTGAGCAAAATCCTGCAGAAAATTGTCGCAACTCAGACAACTGACTATCTACTTAAGCACAGTCTGCTCTCGGATACCCAACATGGCTTCAGGAAAGGACATAGCACTACGACTGCACTCTTTAAATTCACCACAGACACTCTTTCAAAAATGGATACTGGCAATCTGACTGGGGCTGTCTTTATTGACCTCACAAAGGCTTTTGACCTTGTTGATCACACTTTGCTTCTCTCCTCGCTTCGATACCTGCATTTCTCCTCCTCTGTTGTTGACTGGTACGAAAGCTACCTGACAAATAGAACTCAAGGGGTGAAATTTAATTCCTCTCTATTGAACAGTACCACCGTTAACATTTGTGTACCTCAGGGCTCTATCCTAGGGCCCCTCCTATTCTCTCTCTATATAAATAACACTGGAGCTGCTCTAAAATCCTGCTCTGCTGTTCTATATGCCGACGATCTTGTCATCTATACAAGTTCTACTAATATAGACACTATCAATACAGCCCTTTCCTCTGACTTTAACAATATCCAAAACTGGCTATATGACCACAAACTGGCTGTCAGCACTAGCAAAACTAAAGCCATGCTGCTTGGATCGGCCCCAAAGCTCCAGGCTTGCACAACAGCATTGATGGTGCAGGACTTAGAAGGTCAATTACTGGAATGTGTGACCTCTTTCAAGTACCTGGGCATCCTGCTAGATCAATCTCTTGATCTTAATCTTCATGTACAGTCTGTTTGCAGAGCTGTCAACTCCAAACTGGGTGTTGCATATAATGCTAGTTATATGCTCATGCCATTGGCTAAAATGGCCATTGTGAGGGGGATTCTTCTCCCCACCCTAACCTATGGGGCTCCCTTATTTGGGGCTGCTCATAAAACTGACCTACTCACATGGGATATTACATATAACAACATATGTTGCTATGCCTCTTCTGCTCCTTGGCTTAAACACCACTGTCAACTTTACAATGGTCTTGGTTGGCTCTCTCCATTAGCTAGTAGGAAATACTACCTTGGCTCTCTTATTGATTTGATAATTCAAAATCAAACCCCTAGGTGTCTTGCAGCTATGCTTGTTCTTCAGGATACTCTCCATGGTCTACAATCAGCTGATAAATCCTTTCTGAATTTGCTGAGGTGCCGAACTAGGAAAGAAACTGTTGCATTTGAGCATGCAACTCCACAGCTGTGGTATTCCCTTCCCCTTGACATTAGACTTTCTAGCTCCCACACATGCATTAAGAGAAAACTGCGCTCAAATCTGCTGATTGCTGATACCTGTTCCTGCTTTCACCCTACCTAATGACTTATGTCTCTTGCCATACAGTAATATTTCCTCACCTCTATATAACCCTCTTACTGCCTTAGCCTGTCCCTGCTCCCTTTCCCTGCCCATATACACTCTTGCACTGCAGACATCTCCCTTACACTTACATATACTCATATGATCTAATTTCATGGCTTGCTCCCCTTTTCCTTACTTACTGACCTTTTCCTTAATGACACCCCCGCCCTCAATGGTTATTTCTTCCTTTTGTATTACCTGTTTTTGTTTTTGTGTACCTTGTTCTGTTTATATGATATGTCACCTGATAATTTATTGTCCAAGGTCCTCTCTATTCATTGCATAGGTAGGAACCTGTGAACTTATGAATGGTCTACTCTGTATGTCTCTGATATATTGTATCCACTTTAACTCATTGTATGTAAAGCGCTTTACTTTGTATGTTCCAATATATTGTATCCTCTTTAACTCATTGTATGTAAAGCACTTATAAATTGTTATCCTGTTAAGTTACTGCATGTCTGTACTGTCCCGGGTCGTGCCTGAAAATAGTCATTTTATGGCTAGTGCACTTACCCGGTTAACAAAAGCTAAATAAATAAATAAAATAAATTACTGTGGCCTATTTTTTTAATGAAATCCCATCTTTATAAGGAAACATTTTGTTTACTTTGATTTACTGGCTGCTCACATATAATTTTAGATCAATTTTATTACTTATTTAAGTTATTTTCTCAGTTAGTTTACTTTCATTGTTGATTTGTATTTTATTACTCTGTTCATGTCTATTATGTTCCATTTTATGATGTTTTATATTGTACAGTGCTCAGAGCCAATGGGAATGGGTGCTTTATAAAGAAAAGCTTACTTACTTACTATTTTAGACCAAATAGACTATATAAAATAGTTTATTCTGGCATAATTGTGCATCATAATGCTCTATGTTTCATTGGGTACGGCAATACCTGCAAATGCAAGAATGGCGGACAAGCACCCATAGAAGTATAATGGAATGCTAAATTATAGTTACCCAAAAGCATTCACAATTTTGGAATTAAATGAATATATGAGGTTAGACTAAACAAAATAACAAAAAAGAATACTAACCATTGCCACTATAACAACAATGAGAATGATATTGGAGAACTGGAACTCCCCAAAATTGAAACCATTTTACATTAATACACGAATAAATAAAGAAATACCCTGAGATGGAAAAACTCCAAATAAACTACTATGATCCTTACAATGTGAATGTAACTACATGGAAAGCAATTGAAATGTTGCTTACCCTACCTCTAAAATTAACCTGACATTAGAAATTATGAAAATATATAATAGTAACATATAAAAAATAATTGTGAAGTCTTATAAAATGTACTACTGCTTCTCTATGAAATCACTGTATTGGTACACTAGATATGATAAAACCTTTGATAAAAAATTATGAAATAAAGAAAAAATTATAAAAAGAAGGGTAAGGTCTCATCCTTATTCAGAACAACATACAATACAACTGTGTCACCCAGGTGCTGTTTGCTGATCTTTTTGTACTTGACACAATTGATTGATAGCTTATAGTAACTTATAGAATTAATCATGCAACATGTTCTGATTACAAGCATGTGAAGTTTTTGCACGTGGTTCCACATTGTTAAGGATCCTGTCTTTAATGGAAGGGTTAATAAATTAATATACTGGTATATGTTTAACAGCATATTTGTTCAACCCTGCTTGTGAAGTAGATGGAGGGTAGTGGGGGAGGGTATGTATTTCTGGCATCTTAGAGTCATTCAGAGAGTATTTTTAGTTTTCTCAGATATTTTAAAAGTAGCTGTTACAGCTAATTTTGTTATTAATGACTCACGTCATTTAAGAAGAACACTCTTCTGTTGGGGTTACCTTTTGAATATATATGCTACATTTATGATGTGGATGTATTACGATGGTGATAGCATGTTTCAGATTGTAAACAGCACAGCACTGTACCAAGATGTTCAATTAATTTGTGTGGTGGGCATGACACAGGAACAGGAGCTTTTAAAAATGTAAAAATCCCATATTTTGGTTCAGGAATGAAAGAAAACTAAAAAGAAATTGGTATAAATGAAAAGGAAAATTGGAATTTTGATATTTTTGTCAGGAAAACATTATTGCTGAAAAGAACTGTATGGCAACTAACAAATACTGCTGCTTTAAATTATTATGCTATTATGGATCTCAGTGGGCAGTGCAGGCATCTAAGGGACACCTGCCTTTAACATATGTTTAATCAGAAATCACAATAAATGTTGTAAATTACTCAAATGCAATGAGCCTCCTACAAAGAAAAATACAATACATAAATGATTCTACATTAAACTTTAGAATTCAATAATAGAAACAGAAGAGCTGATAAAAACTCAGGAATTATATGACATGGAAGATAAAAGAGAAAAGGCTCAGAGTTTCACAAATATATAAAAAGCATGAGTACAAAATAATGACCTAGGGCCTGATCCACAGTGGAATCCAGGATATGCTCACCTGAAGGATATCCCACTCGTGGCTGTGCACGTATTGCTGCCCATCCTCACCAGATGGCATCCACAGTACTGTCATCCATTCTGTACTGGTGTGATAGGGGGTAGCTGGGTGGTGATGTTCCTACTATGGGCTTCCAATCAAATCCCTGCCTGTGCAGGGTGATGATGGGATGTGGTGGTCCTCCAAGGACTGCCATATCCCTGTCAGATTATCACATAAAAGAAAAAGTTTCATGCACCTATGGCTGGAGGCTGATAGAGGGGGAAGATGGAATAGTGGCTGCATGGGGCTGGGGTGTAACCAGTAATGCAACCCTTAGGGCTTTGTAGCCTCTGACCCCTCTGTTAGCCTTCTGTGCCCATCCCTGGCCCATCCCATCCTGCCCATGCAGGTAGCCATTTGCACAGACCAGGATTAGATGCAGAGGGGTCAGCTGCCCATGTCTATGGATCTGCGGAGGTCCCTGCATGTGGTGAGTAGGACTTCTGCAAACCACATACTGGTGAAACAGCCCTTCCACAAGGGCACATGGGGGTTCAGGACCTTTGATGATCAGTACCTAACCTAAATGTAAGAATCAGAGATACATATTATCACATTTAAGCTTTCTTAATATCAACAGCACTTGGGAGCAATCGCTAATGAAACCCAACATATAGCATTTCTGTTTTGGCCAGATAAACAACCGTACTTTCCTGCTTTATCTAGTTGGATATATATATCGGACACATGCTTTCAATCATAAGATAACTATATTGTATAAAGGATAGATAATAGAAAAGTGCAGTGTACAAGAAAATAATGCAATTGAAGGATCTAATGAGGTAAAAAGCCATGAGCCTAAGGGGCAAGTGAGTTTATGACTTAACAACACTCTCAAGAAGATGGTATTATTGTTTGGATATAAAGCTTTTTCTGTGCTTTGTTTGCTATAATAGGGGTTCAAGTTCAAGTTTCAAGTTTCAAGTTTATTGCAGAAAAACTCCATTGAGCAAGCTCATTCACAAGGAGGTCCTGAGACATGTACACTGGTAAAAAAAAAATACATAAAAATGAAAATACTTGATAGAACAATAGTATAACATGTATTCATGAGTACACTTAGTGCAAGCAAGATATTACATAAAAGGAGACAACATCGGATGATGAAAGATAGTGACGAGACATATGGTACATAGTATAGATCACTTCAAGGTACCA
The DNA here is from genome assembly GCA_016271365.2 of Neoceratodus forsteri. Lineage (NCBI taxonomy): Eukaryota > Metazoa > Chordata > Ceratodontiformes > Ceratodontidae > Neoceratodus > Neoceratodus forsteri. Next base: position 50,380,736 of record JADMNL010000027.1, read on the forward strand.
TACCATCAGTACAAGACATGGTAGCTGGTGTTTGCTATAAATCATTTTAGTATACTCAGCGGCGAACAGGAAATAAGGATAACAAAGTAACGAGGCTTGGACAGAGAAGTAATATATATGTAGAGAGAGCCAGGAATGGGATGGGGAAGGGGGGCAGGTGTGGATGCTTTCAATAGTGGTTACAGCTTGGAAGTCAGAAGCTAAGAGAGTGTAATTGTGTCTCGGTTAAATGATAGAACGAACAAAAGTAAGCTGCATGCATAAGGGTGTCGAGCATCTTAAGGGATTAAAGGGTAGTCAGAAAGTACTTATATTCAGCTTTATTATGAATTTTTAAAAGGTTTCTATAGTGAAGGAGTGGCGTTTCAGTGTACCACATAAGTTTCAGATCAGGTGACTTGCGACAAATATGCCTGCAGTGAGTTCCTGTAGTAATCCTGGAATGTCTTCTGCCTTCCTGATTTTGGTAAGTACTAGCTGTAATTTCTACTTGCAACTGGATAGATTCTACTTGTGCAAATATGTTTTCTGTCATTGGAAAAGGCTCCTGGGGGAGAGCTTAATTTTTTGTGTAGGAATTGTATTTGTTTTAGTGACCATGCAGCATGGATTTTATACGAAATTTGACAGCAGATAAAGGCCTTGAGGTCTATCAAGTCTGCTTGAATGTGCAACTAGCACCCCTTATTTTGCAGCTGCCCCTTCTTCCCACTCTTCCCCTCCATTGACCCTCCCCCTTGCCCTGTCCCAGCCCCTTTTGAAGTAGTCTACTGTTCTAGTGAATACCAGTTCTGCTGATAACACATTCCACCCAGCTACCACACTCTCTGTAAAAAAGTGTTTTCTCATTTCCCTCCTGGACTTTCCTCCCTCCAGCCTCATATCATGGCCCCGGGTGTCCCTTCCCCCTCTTACTTTGAACAGCCCCTCTGTACCTTTCTTGTTTATTTCTTTCATGCACTTAAAGGTTTCAATCATGTAACCCCTGTCCCTCCTCTCCTTTAGCAAGTACATATTCAGCTCCCTGAGACTCCTCTCATATGGCAAGTCCCCCAGCCCCTTGATCATCTTTGTCACCCTGCGCTACACCCCCTCTAGTAACTTAATGTCCCTCTTCAGATATGGGCTCCAGTACTGCATGCAGTACTCCAGATGTGGTCTAATGACCTATACAGTGGCAGAATCACCTCCCCCCTCCTCGAGGAGATACCCCTTGCAATGCAACCCAGCATTTTGTTGGCCTTTGCAGCTGCCTTCCTACATTGTGCAGAGTTGTTCATTGACCCTGTAATGAGCACCCCAGATCCTTCTCTTCCTCTGTCTTGGCTAGCTGCACTCCTCCCAGCTGGTAACTCCTCCTTGGGTTCTTCACCCCAAAATGCAGCACCTTGCACTTTTTGGCAGTACACCTCAATTGCCAGGTATCTGGCCAGGTTTCCAGCTTTTCCAGATCATCCTGCAACCCCTGCCATCCCCCTAGATCATCCACCACCACTCCCATCTTGGTGTCGTCAGCAAACAGACTGATCTTGCTCTTGATGTCCAATGATATGTCTGCAATGAATATCCCAAACAACACTGGTCCTAACACCAAGCCCTGTGGAACACTGCTCGTTACTACCATTGAGGATGAGAGAGACCCACCCACCACCACCCTCTGGGTCCTTCCCTGAAGCCAGTTCCCTACCCATCTCACCAACTTTGCACCTGCCCCTGTTCCTTTTACCTTGCTTTCCAACCTCCCATGTGGCACCGAGTTGAATGCCTTACTGAAGTCCAGATACAGGACATCCACTGCATAGCCTCTGTCCAATTGCCTAGTTACCCGGTCATAGAACTCCACCAGGTTGGTTTGGCAGGATCTTCCATGTATGAAGCCATGCTGTCTGCTGTCCTGTAGTCCTTTGGCCTCCAGGAGGGCCACCAGCCTCCCCTTCAGGACAGTCTCCATCAGCTTACCCATGATGGATGTGAGGCTCACTAGTCTGTAGTTACCTGGTTCATCCTTGGGGCCACTCTTGTGGAGGGGTACCACATGAGCCATCCTCCAATCCTAAGGTACACACCCCTAGTGTAGGGAGGCATTAAATTGGTCTGCCAAAGGTCTCGTAAGAACCTCTACCAGCTCCTTCAGTACCCTGGGGTAGATGCCATCTGGGCCTGGCACCTTGTCCACCCTCAGTGCCCTCAAACCCTCCAGAACTCTGCTCTCCATGATTTCCCCATTTGTCACCTCCTTCCCCCTTGTTTCTGCCATTCCTCTCCCCCTTGGGCATCACCCCCCTCTTCTCCTAAGTAAATACTGAGCAGAAGTAATCATTTAGCACTTCTGCCTAATCACCCCTGCTTCCCACCCAACCCTCCTTCCTAATCCTTATTACGTGGTCCTTATAGTTCTTTTTCTCCTGATGTACCTAAAGAAGTCCTTCTCACCTTCTTATGCCTTGTGCCAGCCTGAGTCTCAGAGACGCCTTGGCTCCCCTTACTGCTTGTGTCACCTCCATAGATTCCTTCAGGTACTCCTCCCTGTCCTCCCCCCTTCCTGTTTTATTGTACCTCCTAAAGGCAGCTCTTTTCCTCCTTACCTTTTTCATGGCCTTGCTCACTCAGCTCGGTTTCTTAGCCCTAGCCTTCTTGCTCTGGGCCTTGCTGCAGGTTCTGGTTGCCTCCGCTATCCCCAGCTTTATGAGCTCCCACCTCTGGATAGTGTCCATGCTTATGAGCTGACTTTGTTTGCAGTTTCACTCCTGTGGTGTTTTAAAAGTTGTTTCAGTTGGTTTTAGTTTCTAGTTAAAGAGAAATGTCCATGTATAATCTGGCCATGCCTCGATGTAAGGCATGATCCGATTTTCACAAAGCGTTGCAATTTTTTAAACTTACAGTTGCTGAAATATATAGATCATATCTGGTTGATCCTGCCTCCCTCCTGCTGGCATGTTGAAGTGCTTGGGGCACCCCAAACCTCCCATAACTGTCCCAGGATGATGTATGAAATGGGGAGCAGCTGTGGAAGTGTGCACAGACATCCTGTGTGAATGGAGATACTAATAGCTCCAGTTTCCAATGTACGAGCCCCAGTGCTATACCGAGACCAGATATAGACCGGACTGATGCCAGCCAGTCTATATCTGGTCTCAATATAGCTCTGGGATATGTACATTGGAAACCAGAGCTCTTAATAGCTCCATTTACACGGGACATCTGTGGATGCTGTGCGGCTGGTCCCTGTCTCACAGGTCATCCTGGGACAGCCGTGGGAGGTTGTGGATGTGTTGAGCAGTTCAACATGCTAGCAGGAGGGAGGCAGGATCAACCAGATATGATCTATATATTTCAGCAACCATAAGTTTAAAAAATTAAAACACTTTGCAAAAAAGCTAATTGGGCCATGCCTTACACCGAGGTATGGCCTGATTACATGTGGAATATTCCCTTTAAACATGCACTGTAGTTTAGATGTGTCAGTGTTACTTTTACTGTTCATGAAATGGATGGTAGGGAGGTTGAACATTTTACTTGTACAGGAATATTTTCTGTTTCAGTGATCACAAACTGAAATAAATATAATGGATTATAATTGTGCTGGAGAGTCTGTCTGCCTTGCTTTGTATGGCTGTGGTTTTAAAGCTACATTTCATGTATTTTTTTAAATAAACTGCATTTCAATATTATAGTTGAAATTGAATTATGAAGATTTAGACCTGTACTATGTGTGTGTGTGGTGCTTGGAATTTTAAACTTTTCTGAAAGGTCATCTATTGCTTTCCAGTTGTGTGTGTGTGTGTGGGGGGGGGGGGCATATGTTGAGAATCTGTTTTGCATGAAAGTCTGGCTTTGAAGTTGATGTAGGAAATTTATGAACATTAGGTGATGTCATAATTGATTAGTTTATTTGATGATTTCACAATTAATTAATTATATTATGGATTTATTAGAGCATGTTACAGAATAGTTACAGCACAGATAATATGGAAAACAAGCAATCAGTAAAACCTTGCCAGATTTTAGCAGGAAGGCGTAAGTGGTGCACAAGACCATTTAATTATAAAAAAATAATTTAATACAAGGTAGATGAGGTACAAATGTGTGCAAAACCCAAACAGAATAAGATGGAAAGGTGCTGCAGAAATTAAGGGGTTAAAACATGGTAGGTTGTGCACTTGTGTGTGTGTGTGTGTGTGTGTGTTTTGGGGGAGTTAGAAAAGTGGTACTAAGAATCCTGCATCGTGATTGACTGAAACTTGTTCTTAAGACAGCGTAACTAATGGGTATGAAAAAGTACTGGTACTTGCTCAATTGCTACTGATATCATTGTGCAGCTCCTAGAAGTTGCAATCCCTAATCCTGTTTTCACTTTCATGCACACTATTACCTTGCTAATTCACTCAATCACTGAACAAAAACATCTAAAGCCAGTTATTTCCAATTATACAATGCCAGGAAAGAATCTCGGGCTCTGATTGGTCAGTGTAGGACTGGACCCATGGTGTTATCCTGGCATAGCACCACAGATCTAGTCCCACCACACAAATGACCGCATTAATAATGTAAAACAAATCACCCAGCCACCAGCACAGTCAGCTTTACTGATCACTCACCAGCCCGCTTCACCGTGCCCCACTCCTCATTTCACCCAAGCAAACAGCCATATATAAGTAAAAAAAAAAAACTCCCTCCCACCAAATAATAGTGTGCCCCCTTCCCCGAAAGTCACAAAACAATCTACAAACATATTTCTATCGATTCCCTTTTTTGTTTCCTGTGGTATAAAAAGCGGGCAGTGATTAATGAAAACAGTAGCACTCAGCTCCTTTCATAATGCGTGCTCCTTTCATAACGCTCACTCACTTTGCCTCGGTAACTTCATTTTTCTGTGCCATTTTTAAAAATGACTGAAAAATAATTCTTCCTACCGCCTCCATAGGTCGTCTCCTCCTCCATTGGGGATTTCACAGCAGTGGCAGTGCGTGGGTGGCAGCAGCGAGGACAGAGTGAGAGCTTCAAACCATAATTGGTGACAGGAAATGTCCCACTTTGAAAATGTCGCCATTCAATATTTTAACACTGCAGAAAAGTTCACCACAAGACCCTAAGCAGAACACTATGGGTGGGGCAGGAAATGAAAGCAGCTTCACGCCTACACTGCTAAGCAGATACAAATGGCAAAAATCCAGCTACTGGCCACATAGCTCCACCTAGGGGACAAGCAAGATAAAGGATCTTCTTTTTAAATAAGTATACTTCCACACACAAAATCAAGTGAAAAACTGTTCTAAAACATATTTATTATAATTTTTTTTTCCTTTGCTAAAAGATTAGCCATTGTATAATAGGAATAATGCATTCTAGGGTGTGTGTCGTGCTGGGATAACGCCACGCCTGGGGTATTGGACACACTCAGTCTACGGTCTCATGCCCAGCCACCCCAGGCATGGCATTATCCCAGCATGACACACACCCTGTCGTGCATTATTCTTTTAATAATCACAATTAAAAAAAATGTCTAACCATATCACTGTCTGAGTTCTGGGGGCATTTCAATATTCAACCTAGCAACAGAGAGCTGTTTTTTTATGGTGCAACAATAATGTCAACAAAAATTATTTAAAATGCAAAAAAAGGGGACATTGTATAATCACGATAATCCACTCCCAGGTGTGGGTTGTGAAGGGATTTACCCACTTCTGGTGTGGTTTACTCATTCAGCCTGCAGCCTTTTGACTGAACCACACCAGCCATGAGTAAATCCCACCATAACCCTCACCCTGTCATGGATTATTGCTTAATTAAAATCCGCAAAGTAAAACAAAATCAGTGTTTGTTTTTTTTTTGGTAAAGAACCAAAAGTGAACAAAACAGGAGGAGGAGAGGCCTTCAAAGAGACAGCGCATGCAAAAAGCACATACACCATAGTGGCTGATACAGTGCGACTCGGACTAGAACCTTGTAGTGAAAACCCATTTGCAGAAGGACTGTTGTACATAAATTTTCTGATTTTTAAAAATTTATTTTTAATTTTTATTTTGATCTTTCTTCCATTCATAAAGCATAACCCCCAATTTATAAGCACAATAAGACATTCTGGGGTGTTGGTTATACTAAGAGATGTTGCAAAGTTTTACTTTGCTGTGAAGTTCTGGTGAAGTTGCAGAATTTGCCTTCGTGAATAACTTCTCCATGAATTGCCCACTTTACCATATTGCATTGAGTTTTCCTGAAGAAATTGCACTTTTTGGGGCAAAGTCTGGTGAATTTGTGATGAAGTTACAAGTTTACCAGCAAATTTGTATAACTCCTCCTGAAAAAGTGCAGCTTCATCTGACAAAAACTTTGAGAAGTCCTCACTTAGTGAATGTGGCAAACTTTACAAATTATTTCCCGAAGTGAAGCTTTGCCAACTTCGCACATCTCTACAACTACACTTCCAGGGGTTGAAGACACTCAGCCTATGGTCTTGTGCCTCCCAATGCTCCTGGGCAAAAGCATAGGTGACAGAGGGTGGTTTTTAATGGCATTCACTCCAATTAGGGTAGAGTGACCAGTGTGGTGCTGCAGGGCTCAGTACTGGGACCATTCCTTTTCAATGTCTTCATAAGTGACATGGCTGAAGAACTGGAAGGGAAGGTATGCCTTTTTGCAGATGACACCAACATCTATACTAGGGTTGACACTGAGGAGGAGGTGGAGACAATGTATAGGGACCTTGGGAAACTTGAGGAGTGGTCAAGAGCATGGTAGCTGGTATTCAATGCCAAAAAGTGAAAAAGCATGCACCTAGGGCATAGGAACCCAGGAGCCGAGTATAGGATTGAGGTGAGGTACATACAGTCACTAAGCAGGAAAGGGACTTGTGTTTATCACATCTGATGACCTCAAAGTGGCAGGGTAGCATGATAAAGCAATGGGTAGGTCCAGTAGGATGCTGGGATGCATAGGAAGAGATATTACCAGCAGGATAAGGGAGGTGATGTTACCACTGTATCACTCACTGGTGAGACCCCACCTAGAGTATTGTGTCCAGTTCTGGAGGTTGCACCTCAGAAAGGACAGATACATGGTGGAAGCAGTCCAGAGAAGGGCACTAAAATGGTTCAGGGGTTTCATCAAAAGCTCTGCAAGCAGAGACTGAGGGATCTCAACATGTACACCACAGAAGACAGGAGAGCGAGATGGGACTTGATAGAGACATACAAGTACCTTATGGGGATGAACAAGGTACAGGAGAGGAGTCTCTTTCAAATGTGAAAGAACAACAGGACCAGAGGGTGTGCGAGGAAAGTAAAAGGGGGAGAGGGTGGATGAGAGGAAGTACTGCTTCACTGAAAGAGTGGTGGACACCTGGAACAGACTGCCAGTAGAAGTGGTGGAGTCACAAACAATAGGGGGCTTCAAGCATTCATGGAATAGACATAGGTGGAGACCAATTAGGGTGTGTGGAGACAGACTGGGCAGGAACTATCTGAGCACACCAGGTAAGCCACGTGGCCCAATTCTGCCAACAAATGTTATGTTTCTATGGGTGCGTGGTTGTGGCAGCACAGTCAACACCCCATCATGTCAAATTCCTTACATAATGCATGATGATGCAAGGACTGAATGTACACTCCCGGTGTTAAGAACCCATGAGGCATTGATCAACTGATCAATCAGTCAGCTTTACTTTCTGTAATGCCATATCCTGAAGGTCTGAAGTGCTGCACAAACATTCCAATAAAAAAGAATATCACAAACATATAAAATCACAATATCATAAAGCACAATACCATAACTCATGTGTAGGTCTCTCCTATCACTTAAGCATTAAAATTAATTCTTAAGAGACAGGGAGAACAGTGTTCAGGGCCCTTTCAAAACCTGTACAGAGATTTGATAGTGCTGTGAATGGAAAGCATTCCACATGTGAAAGGCAGCATTCGAAAAGGCTCTGTCCCTTGAGGCTTTCAAACAGGCATGTGAAACTACCAATACATTCTCCCCTATAGACTGCAGAGGACATTCTGGAGTATATGGGTGGAGGAAGTCTTTTATATGGGGTACTAAGTACCTTTTCACCCTGGAAAGTGTATTTAATATGTAGATGTGCATTATCTCCCTACAATTCATAGCCTGTGTGTATGCTAACTCCATTTTGAAATGGTTTCTGATTTGCAATAGTAGAATAGGCAGCTAGATCACAAGGCACAGTCAGTTTCTTGTTCATTTGGCAGGTGTTTATTATTAAAATACTTCGCTAACTTTAAGCTTCATAGTGAAAAGGAAGGCAGCTAGTTTGCAGGGCAGTCAACTACATGGAAATTAAATAGGAGGTACTTTTCAGCTAAGTAATTAGTTCATTCATTTGTCTCAGTAAAATAGTTGACAGATAACTGCAATCAGTTTTCAGACAGGTAGCAAATCTGTTAGCATCATTATAAATCCCTTACACAGTTTCATGCACTTCGTACTCAGAACTACAGTACTTGTCTGGCATGCAGTTGTCACCTTAGGCAGGATTATTCAGTTTTGGAGTGGGGTGGGGGATGAGGACCATAAGATTCTGTTTAAAAGTCGGAAAAAAAAATAACGTAAAATGGCTAACTTGATTTCTGTATGGAACAAATTATAACCAACTATGAGTTGCAAGGTGATAATTCATTCAAGGGGTTTATGTACCATAAAAAACATGAGTGTGATGCTCAAGTGGTTTACTTGTTCCATAAACCCAGTGACTGAGTTACACAGAAACTTATCAGCAATGGCAGTAGAAAACTAATGGTCCATCCAGTCTGCCCATATTACCCTATTATACCTCAGGATCTACTGTGTCTGTGAGGTCTTTGCTTATAGTATTCCCAGTTTTGCTGTCTGTGTTTCCACCCCCTTCCCACTGAGTAGCTAATATGCCCTTGACTCTGTCCCAGCTGTGTTTGAAGCCATTTATAGTTTTGGCACCCACCCAATCAGCCAGCAGAGCATTCCACAGCTCATTCTCTCTTTCTGCAAAATACTACTTCCTCACATCCATGTTAAACCTTCCCAGTGGCGGAGCTAGAGGGGGGGCTGGGGGGGTGTTCACCCATCCTGGCTACCCCAGTGTAAGCAGTGGTGCCCCATGACCATCTTTATTCACAGTTTAGTGCTCATTGTGGAGTCCATGATTTACTGAATGGCCCCCTCTGGCTCCCAAATGCTCCCAAACCTGGCTCCACCACTGAACCTTCCCCCCATAAACCTCCACTAATGACCCTTGTCCTATCTTCTCTGTTCCTGGTAAATAGCTCATCATAGTCTACCTTATTACTTCCTTTCAGGAACTTGAAGGTCTCTATCATATCTCCCTTTTCTTCTGGTTTCAAGTGAATGCAGTACAAGTCCAGTGCCTTTAGGTGATCATTTTAGGATCTGCCCCCTTGGCTCTGAATCATCTCGGTCATCCTATGCTGTACCTTCTCTAGCCTGTTCTTGTCCTTTTTTAAGTGGTGACTCCCAGAACTGGGCACAGGACTCAAGGTATGGGCTCACCAATGATCTGTAGAGTAGTAACAGTGCCTCCTGCCTTCTACTTCAAACCATATCCCAATGTACCCCAGCATCCTGTTAGCCTTGTTGATGGCCTTGTCACATTGGCTGGTTTGTTAAAGGGAGTCACTAATGATGATGACTCCTAGGTCCATTTCCTCTGATGTTGTGTCCAGCTTAACCCCTTTATCCAGTTCTCTCTTCTAGGGTTCTGTTCCCTAAGTGCATAACTGCACTTTTTGGCATTGAATTTCAGCTGTCAGACTTTGTAAAATATTCCAGCCTTTGCAGCTTCTGCAACTCCCTTATCCCTTCCACATTATCAACCCTCCCACAGAGTTTTGTGTCATCTGTGAATAGACACAACCTACCCTGGATTCTGTCTCCCATGTTGTTGATGAACATACTGAAAGTACTGGGCCCCTGAACAGATCCATGTGTTATTCCACTAGTGACCTCTCTTTCTTCTGATCTGACCCCTTTCACCACAACTCTCTGTTACCTCACCTCCAACTAACTCCCTAATCACTGTACTATTTCCTTAGCTGTTGCCAGATCCCCTCTGTTCTTCACCTTATAGAGTTATCACCTTGGGATTCACAATATGACAGTCTTTTAGTTGATGTATTATATGGCTAATAACACCACTTACAAAAAAACAAAAGGTTTGTATTGACCCTTCAGTGCTACTATGACAGCCAGAAAGCTGCCATTTCTACTGTTTACTCATTTGTACTGGGTCCCTCATTACTGCTATAACAGGTGGCAGAGTAATTTCCGATACTAGCTTTCACCCAGTGCCCCAATTTTGGTCATAGTGTTGACTGAGTAACAGAGTGAGGATGGGGAACAGGTACACTGAAGAATCAGTGTATACTGTGGAAAACTAATCTGTCATTTGCAATATGTAAACTGTGGAAAGCTAATCTGTAGTTTTTGTAAACTGTGAAAAACTAATATGTGTTGTATGTAAACTGTGGAAAACTAATCTGTGGTTTATATAAACTGTGGAAAACTAATCTGTGGTTTACAAAGAATAGCCAATGAAAATTGTGGAAAGCTAATCTGTGGTTTATGTAAACTGTGGAAATCTAATCTGTGTTGTATGTAAATTGTGGAAAACTAATCTGTGGTTTATGTAAACTGTGGGAAACTAATCTGTAGTTTATGTAAACTGTGAAACCTAATCCATGGTTTACAGTATGTAAACCATGGAAAACTAATCTATGGTTTACACTGAACAATCAATGAAAACTGTAGAAAATTAATATGTGGTTTATGTAAACTATGGGAAACTAATCCATGGTTTACAGTATGTAAACTGTGGAAAATGTGTCTGTCTTTTATGTAAACTGTGGAAAACTAATTAGTGATTTGCATTGACCAGTCAATGTAAACTGTGGAAAATTGTTCTGTGGTGTATGTGAACTGTGGAAACCTAACATGTGGTGTATGTAAACTGTGGAAAACTAATCTGTAGTTTATGTAAACTGTGGAAACTAATATGTGGTGTATGTAAACTGTGGAAAACTAATCCATGATTTCTGTACACTGTGAAAAACTAATCTTTGATTTATGCTAAATAGTGACTGTACACTGTGAAAAACTAATATATTATTTACCATATATAAACTGTGGGAAATGAATCTTTGTTTTATGTAAACTGTGGAAAACTAATCCATGGTTTATGTAAACTGTGGAAAATTAATCTGTGGTTTAGAGTATGTAAAATGTGGAAATCTAATTTGTGGTTTATGTAAACTGTGGACAACTAATCTGTGCTGTATGTAAACTGTGGAAAACTAATCCACAGTTTACATTGAACAGTCAGTGTGAACTATGGAAAATGAATCCATAGTTTACAGTATGTAAATTATGGAATTGTAATCCATGGTATACAGTGTGTAAACTGCAGAAAATGTATCTGTCGTTTAAGTAAACTGTGGAAAGCTAATCAGTGGTTTACATTGAATAGTCAATGTAAACTGTACAAAATTAATATGTGATGTATGTAGACTGTGGAGAATTAATACATGGTGTATGTAAACTGTGGAAAACTAATCCATGATGTATGTACACTGTGAAAAATGAATATCTGATTTACATTGAGCAATCAATGTACACCGTGAAAACATACATTTTTACCATATGTAAACTGTAGAAAACTAATCTGTGTTTTATGTACACTGTGAACAACAAATTCATAGTTTATGCAAACTGCGGAAAACTAATCTGTGTTTTATGTAAACTAGGGAAAACTAATCCACAGTTTACACTGAACAGTCAGTGTAAACTGAAAACGAATCCACGGTTTGCAGTACATAAACTGTAGAAAATGATCTGTGTTGTATGTAAACTGTGGCTAACTAATCTGCAGTTTACACTGAGCAGTCAGTGTAAACTGTGGAAAAATAATCCATGGTGTATGTAAACTGTGGAACACTAGTCTATGGTTTACAGTATGTAAACTGTGGAAAACTAATCCTTGGTTTATGTAAAGAGTGGAAAACTAATCTGTGATTTACAGTATGTATACTGTGGAAAAATAATAGTTTACAGAATGTAAACTGTGGAAAACTAATCTGTGTTGTATGTGAACTGTGGAAAACTATCCCATGTTTTACACTGAACAATGTAAACTGTGGAAATCTAACCTGTGGTTTATGTAAGCTATGAAAAAACAATCTGTGTTTACAGTATGTAAACCGTGAAAACAAATATGTGGTTTACAATATGTAAACAGTGGAAAATGAATCTGTTGTTTACATTGAACAGTCAAAGTAAACTATATAAAACTAATCTGTGATGTATGTAAACTGTGGAAATCAAATCCATGGTTTACACAGAACAGTCAATGTAAACTGCAGAACATTTATCTGTGGCTTGTGAAAACTGTGGAAAGCTAGTCTTTGATTTATGTATTCTCTCAAACTGATTTGTGGTTTATGCAAACTATGGAAAACTAATCTTTGGTTTATGTAAATACCGGAAAATGAATCTGTAGTTTACATTGAACAGTCAGTGTAAACTGTAGAAAACTAATCTGTTGTGTATGTAAACTGTGGAAAACTAAACCATGGTTTACACTGACCAGTCAATATAAACTATGGAAAACTAATGTGTGGTTATGTAAACCGTGTAAAAACTAATCTGTGGTTTAAGAAAAATGGTTTTACGGTTTTATTGTTCATTAATTTGATTTTATGTGTTTTTTATACAGTGCTTCTGTATTTTTCTCTTTGTATTCTTGTATTTTTATCTTATTTTATTGGAATGCGCGCCTTGACACTTGAAAGGTGCAATATAAATAAAAATATTATTATTATTATTAAATAACTAATCCATGGTTTATGTAAACCATGGAAAGCTAATCCGTGGTTTATGTAAACTGTGGAAAGCAAATCTGTGGTTTATGTCAACTAGGGAAAACTAATCAGTGGTTTATGTAAACTATGGAAAATTAATCTCTGGTTTATGTAAACTGTGGAAAACTAATCAGAATTATATGCAGATAGTGGAAAACTAATCTGTGGTTTACACTGAACAGTCAATGTAAACTGTGGAAAACTAATCCATGGTTTATGTAAACTGTAAAACTTAATCTATGGTAATGTAAATTGTGGAAAACTAATATGTGGTTTACAGTTTGTAAACTATGGCAACCTAATCTGTGGTTAATGTAAACTGTGTAAAACTAATCCTTGGTTTACTCTGAATAGTCAATGTAAACTGCAGAAAATGAATCTGTGGTTTATAGTATGTAATCTGTGAAACATAATGGCCCAGATATTCAAAGGGTTGCGCCATGCGCAATAGGGTTGCGGTATCACAAGTCGAAAATGTGCCATTCTCGATATTCAGCAGGAGGCAGTTGCACCCCCCAAATCATGCTGAACTATAGCGCAATGATAATGAATGTATGCGCAACTGAAGGGGGAGGAACCATGCATAAATGGCGCAGTGCGATATTCAACAACATGCGTCATGCACAATAGGGGAGCAAGCGGAAGTTGTGCCATGGCGGAAATGAGCCAAAATAAAAGGGAACAAGGGAGAGGTGCAAGAATGCTACAGGGAAGCCACAAGTTGCTGAACTATAGCCAGCCACACAAGCAACACACACACACACACACACACACAGGGCAGGACAGTGAAAGGGCACCTGGAACCCACAGGCTCAGGGAAGGTGTGGGGAGCCACAGCCACAGTGCAGAAGGGGGAAGTGCCACACTGCACTGGGGCCAGCACAGTCAGGTGTTCCTGGTGCAGGGGAAGTAGCAGCCAGGACAGTTGGGGGAACACAGAAACAGCTGCCGTGGGGGTGAACACAAGCCAGGGACATGGCCAGTGCCACCATCCAGATGGAGGCTGTAATGAGGGGGTGAGAAGGTGGGCAGAAGGGGAGCACGGCTGTGGAAGGGCCTGTTGGTGGTATGCCCCCAACAGGCAGTACCGAGCCCGCACCAGCTTCGAGCTGTACTGGGATACTGAGATCGTGAGCCGGTACCGCCTGAATCAGGCAATTCTGAGGCAGCTCTGTGAGCTGTGCAGTGATGTGATGCAGGCACCCACACGACAGAGCCATGCTTTGTCAGTGTAGACTAAAGTGATAGCTTGCATGTGCTTGCTCGCCATGGGTACCTTCCAGAGACCAACAGGGGACACCACAGGCATAACCCAGTCAGCTGCATCACACCACCTCACTCAGTTCCTCAGCACACTGCTGCCACATGCTGTGGAGTACATCCATTTCTCCAGTACACTGGTGGAGTGCACAGCAAACATGCAGGAGTTCCACAGGGTAGCACATATGCCTGGTGTGCTAGGGGCAATAGACTGCACCCATGTGGCCATCCGCACACCACCTGACACTGAGGGGGCCGCATACATGAATCGCAAGGGCTATGCTAGCATCAACTGCCAGGTGGTGTGCGATGCCAGAGGGTGCATAATCAATGTCTGTGCCACGCACCCTGGGGGAGCACACGATGTCTTCATCTGGCACCAGTCAGCACTGTGCCACAGATTTGAGAGTGGGGACATCCCCATTGGCCACTTAGTGATTGAGTATGCAAACCACACCGACAAACATAGGGCTTGGGAGGGGCATGGTCAGAGGTGACATGGGTAGTGGCCTACATGGCCCAGGGCAGGGCGATGCTGATCACCAAACTAACCTCCACCCTCTACACACAGGTGACAGTGGATACCCACTCTGTCCCTGGCTGCTCACACCATACCGGCGTCCCGCGACCCCATCGCAGCAACGCTACAATGAGGCACACGCCACCACACGTAATGTCATCGAGCGGGTGTTCGGGATGCTGAAGGCATATTTCTGTTGCCTGGACACCTCCGGCGGTGCCCTACAGTACAGCCCCTCAAAGGCCTGTGGGCTATTCCTGGCCTGTTGCATCCTGCACAACATGGCCAACGAATGTGGGATAGCCGTACAGGTCAAAGAGGGGGACAGCGATGGGGACGATGAGGATGCCAGTGACAATGGTGATGAGCAGCCCTCCCTTGGGCAACGGGACCCCCGATTGCACCGGCTGGCACAGCTGCACTGGGACACCATCATGGAGGAGCACTTCAGCCAACCCAGGTAAGTCATGGGGCCATGTGCAACCACCAGTGGCAAAGGCACAACCCACAAACACACATGGACAAAAAACAGGGGTGCATGCCTTCAAGGGAAGTGACTGGGCATGGAACCACATACACCACCAGGGATGGGTGAGGTCTAACATGGCATGCGGATAGACACACACACACACACACACACCTCACCAGACATGCACAAAGGGTAGGAGGCACACTGACCCAGAATGCCACCCCTAGCCACACACATGTCCACAGACCACCACGCCCACTGCCTGTCATTGTGCATGTGTCAGATGCTGGGCACCATTGCATATTGGCGTACAGCACAATGCAGGCATCATCATGCACACGCAACTGCGGACAGCAGCTGGGAGGGTGTGCAGATGGACTGTGTGTGTGCGTGCAGGGCTGGGTACCCACCCGTGCAATGCCCACTGAATGACACAATGCACACAGGGCAGAATCAGACAATAGCCTCGCTGGGAGACAGGTCAGTCATGCGCCACAGTGTCCTGGCAGCCATGGATGCATGGACAGCCCTGCCGAGACCCACCAGCACTGACAGGCTGACCACTGGCATCATGGGCATACACTGGCATGCTGGGACATGGTCAGTGCCTCCTCCGCACCTGCTCCAACAACATCAGTCTGGACATCCAGGCAGGCCCACTGTTGCACTGAGCCACGTATTCCTGTGGAGGTGGATGGGCCCTCTCCATCTGACCAGACTCAGTGGAGAGGCCCACCACCACTGACCCATGCAGCATAAGCACTGGCATAAAAGGGAGGTAATAATCCCTCTTTACAAGACACTGGTTAGGCCCCATCTGGAGTACTGCATACAGTATTGGAGGCCACACCTTCACAAGGACATTAACCAAATTGAGGCAGTCCAGAGAAGGGCAACCAAAATGGTGCAGGGACTGCATCAGAAGACATATGAGGACAGATTAACAGAGCTAAATATGTATACCCTTGAGCAAAGGAAGGAGAGAGGTGATATGATCGAGGCATTCAAACACCTTAAGGGCATTAACAAGGTGAAAGAGTCTAACATGTTTAAATATAAGAAAAATAGCAGGACAAGAGGACACAGCATGAGATTAGAGGGGGGCCGATTAAGGGGGAATGTGAGGAAATTCTTTTTCACAGAAAGGGTGGTGGATGTATGGAATGGCTTACCACAAGAAGTGGTGGCTGTGAATACAGTACAGGGCTTCAAACAGGCAAGGGATAGGCATAAGGGAGCAATACAAATGACTATGAATAGATAGGTCACTGACAGAGCAAAGGCCGATGGCACATTTATAAGGTAGAAAAAGAAATGGGCAGACTGGATGGGCCTTGCGATCCTTATCTGCCGTCAACTTCTATGTTTCTATGGGGTGGCACTGATGGTCCCCCAAGGGTTCCACTGTGTGAACGCGACCGTGCTAGCACAGGGGTCTGCAGCACACTGAACATGCCTGCACCAGGCATGCTCGGGATGCCCACAGCTGAACCCGGTGTTGACAAGGATGGTGTGGCACGACACCGGGAACAGAGGGTAGACATTGCACTGCACGGTGTCTGCGATGCATGGGCAAATAACTGCATGCCCCCTGTGGCCATGGCAGCTGTGATTGTATGTGTCAGCCTGTCAATGGCCGCGGTCACATCCTTCTGCATCCAGTCCATCCCTGCCAGAAGCAGAGCAGTTTCTCTGCTGTGACGCTCCTCTGCCTGCTCCAGAGCCACACTCAGTGCATCCACCGCTGTCACAAGCCGCATGTGCTGATTAACTGATGCTTGCAGTATGCGGGTGTGCTCATCCAAGAGGTCATCTGTCTGATCGGCATGCTGTCCCTCAGGGTGTGCCTGGCTCTGATGCTCAGCACCCCTTGAGGGTGGGTGCTGCACACCAGGGCCAGGCCTGGGCATGTCTACAGGTGGTGCACTGATGCCGCCCCCTGACACTGTACCTCCAAGCCCATTGGCCAACTGCTGATGCTGCCCCTCTGGCTGCCACTCCCCAGGGCTCAATGGTGCCACTGCAGTGGCCACAACAGTTTCACTGTCCTGTACACACACCAGTGCTGCCCCACCAGTGCTGACAGGCACAGGCTGGGACTGTGATGACACGCAGGCCTCCACGGTGGCACCACCCACAGCAATGGCCGCGATGTTATCTGCTGTGTGGCCATCCTGTGGCACGCACATGTCACTGCCCATGACGTTAGTGACATCATCATTGGTGATGGACCCAGCACCAGCCCGAGTCCCAGCATGCTGGCATCCATGGACACTGGCACGCTGGGACAAGGGCAGTGCCTCCTCCACACCTGCTCCAACAACATCAGTCTGGACATCCAGGCGGGCCCACTGTTGCACTGAGCCACGTATTCCTGTGGAGGTGGATGGGCCCTCCTCCCTCTCCATCTGACTGGACTCAGTGGAGAGGCCCACCACCGCTGACACATACAGATGCTCAGGAGCTGTAAGGGAAAACAAAGTCGCGTTACTGCATGTGACCTACCCTGTCCCCCTCCAATAGACAGACCATGACCTACCATGCAGTGACGGGCTACCACCCATCTGGAATCCACCACCCGGAACACCCTCAATGGCACAACACTGCATGCTGCCAGCAACCCTCTCCTCCTGTGGGGTCAGGTGTAGCACCTACGGCTGTCCCCCACCTGTCGCACACCGTGCTGCCCTGATGGCAGCCACCTTCTCCTTAATCCTTCTCCTGTCTGTGCTCATCTTCTTCTTGCACTCCTGCACGGAGTGCTGGTGGCTGCCATGCAGGTTTACAGCATGTGCCACCTCTTCCCATGCAGCAGCACGGGCCTGTGGTGTTCCCTGGCGTCTACTGAGAAGCGGCTCCTGGTCTAGGTAGGCCTCGAACAGGGCATCCGTCTCGGCCTTCATGAAATTTGGCCTCCTTCTCCTCCTGTCATGACTCTGTTCCTCTTCCTCCACAACTCGCTTGGTCATGATTCAGCCTGTGAGAATGACAGGTGTTACCTGTGACTGTGCAGTCCCATGCATGTCCCCAAATCCACAATCCACACTCCCAAACAGCATGCAACTCACCAATAGACTGCAGTAACCGACTATGGCCAGTGCAGCCCAATGTCACACTTTTAAAGCACAACCCATGCAAATGAGGCGAGGCGCATCTTTAAGTGGATGCAAATGCAGTGACTGCGCCATTGAATGGCTGATTAGCTGA
Organism: Neoceratodus forsteri; assembly: GCA_016271365.2. NCBI lineage: Eukaryota > Metazoa > Chordata > Ceratodontiformes > Ceratodontidae > Neoceratodus > Neoceratodus forsteri. Next base: position 50,399,055 of record JADMNL010000027.1, read on the forward strand.
TCTGCATATGACGGCTGAATATCGCGCTTTTGCGCTTTGCGCAATTGTGTTGAACGTGCTGAGCCAAGGGCGCAGTTCTGTGACATGCGCAGTACACACCTAACTGCGCATGCCTGGGTTGATGACACAGGCACCTGCCACGCTGCTGATGTGCTGTGCACAGGAGGCAATGCAGGGCACAGACACCATTGTGCCAGTGGTGCTACAGTGCTGTTCACCTATATGTTGCTGTGGCACTGGGGCGTCGTAGGTGCACTGGGGCAACAGCGCGGTAGGCCACTACAGGAGGTGGCACACAGGCACCCTATTGCGCTAGACACGTCAGACAAAGGCAACTAGCCTTTGTGTAAAGCAAATCAATAAAACACAATGAAGGAAAAAAACGCTATGGTTCTCAAAAGAGGTGGCAGGGAAAGTTAAGGAGAAAAGGACAGCATTCAGGAAATATAAGGAAACACAGAAGGAGCAGGACAGAGAACTTTATCAGTTAAAGCAGAAAGAGGCAGGAAAGGCAGTCAGAATAGCAAAGGCCCAAACCGAGGAAAGGATAGCCAATTCTGTTGAGAAGGGGGATAAGACCTTTTATAGGTACATTAGAGAGTGAAGAAAGACCAAAGGAGGGATACTGAAGCTTAATAAAGGGGGGGAATGTGGGTAGAGGGTGACAGTGAAAAAGCAGGGATACTGAACGAATATTTCTGCTCAGTATTCACAAAGGAAGAGGAGGGGGAGTTACTTAAACCAAACAAGAGAAACTCTGAAGACAGGGGTTGATACCAGTCCATTTACAGAAGAAAGGGTTCTGAAAGAATTAATAAAATTGAAGGTGGACAAAGCAATGGGGCCTGATGGGATTCACCCAAGAATTCTAAAAGAACTAAGGGTAGAACTAGTGACACCGCTGACTACTCTCTTTAACAAATCATGGGAGGATGGGGTGGTACCTGAGGACTGGAGGAGGCAGATGTGATTCCTCTTCACAAAAGTGGAGCAGGACAGAGGCAGGAAACTGCAGACCAGTTAGTTTAACCTCAGTGGTAGGGAACATGATGGAATCACTTCTGAAGGAAAGAATTGTTGAGTACCTAGAGGCCAGTGGGCAGGGACCCAAGGCAGCATGGATTCACGATGGGAAGGTCATGTCAGATGAATCTAATAGATTTCTTTGACTGGGTGACCAAAGTAGTAGACCAGGAAGGGGCTGTGGACATGGCCTACCTAGATTTTAGCAAGGCATTTGATACAGTCCCACACAAAAGATTAATACACAAGATAGCCAGCCTTGGAGCGGGTCCCAAGGTGGTAGCCTGGATAAAAAATTGGCTAGACAACAGAACGCAAAGGGTAGTAGTAAATGGAGTACACAGTGAAGAAAGGAGGGTTACTAGCAGGAAACTGCAGGGTTCGGTAACGGAACCGGTCTTTTTTAATGTCTTTATAAGTGACATTGCAGAGGAACTGAAAGGAAAAGGATGTCTCTTTGCAGATGACACAAAGATCTGCAACAGGGTTGATACACAAGATGGAGTGGAAAGGATGAGAAGGGACTTGGCAAGGTTGGAGGAATGGTCAAATGTATGGCAACTCAGATTCAATGCAAAAATATCTGGCTGTGTGGGATTGCACACACATTGGGGCGGGGGGACTTTGCTACAGGATTGTACTGATGTTCCTCTCTCCATGTTTGCACCTTAGGCCCAGATGAGCACCAGCTGGCGAGGGAGAGGAGGTGCTAGCAGGAGGCCCATCAGTCCGGGAGGTGCGAAGGTCCGCAGAGAAGCAGGGACCAGCCTGATGATGGTGAGTGCCTTACATCCATGATTACTATTGCATGCTGTGTAACAGGGCAGCCAGCGGGGCATGGCCACCATCCATTGACACCACTGTCATGCACGCAACTTGTTACATTCAGCACTGTCCAGTGGCACTGCATGTCTGGGAGTGCGTTGGTGGTGGTCCATGCATGCACCAGGTACCTGACTGTGCCACTGCCTTCGCACCACATAGCCATGTCACTGAACAGCCACGGTGGTGCTGTGCAGGACTTGGCCAGTGGGTGTGTGCAGCGGTCCGCATGGCTATGTGCACCTGGGTGGGCAGGTCTTGTGGACGCGATCACTGTGGGTGGTCACACACCATCACAGAGGCATGTCCCATGGCCGTATGCCATGCACAGTGGGTGGGTGGGATGCATGGGGCTGTGCATTCACACCTATTGACTCTGCTCCCTTGTCCTAGGTGGACGGCAGTTGTAGGCCATCTGAAAGACACTGCAGGAGATACTGCAGGTGGCCAGGGCCTCCCTGGAGATATTGGAGCAGATAGACTGTGTGGGAGTCCGACGGCTGCATGGAGAGTGGAGCAGCCAGAGTGGGGAGCGGGGCTCCTGCTGAGCATACTAATGCCCCTGATTTTCCCTACCCTCCCTGGACCCACCCTCACACCCCTCCTTCCCTCTACCATTTGTTCACCCCACCCCTACCCACCCCACCTTGTTTGTGGCCCTCCCACAACCTTTTGTAAATATATGTAAATAGTTTTGTGTGTTTTTTAAAATACATTTGCTTTGATATACCTAATGTGGTGGTCTCTGTTTTGCAGCAGGCTATAGGTGCTCAGCTGCAGTGGTGTGCATGGCGTCAAGGGTGGTGCAGTCATGTGCGTGTGTGTGTGTCCATGGGGAAGTGACTATGGTGTGAGAGTAGCTATCAGTCACTGTCTGTGGTGTGTGTGTTGTTCCCTGTGCATTGGATGACTGTGTGCAGTGGTCCATGGTGCCTGCACTGTGTCCATGGTGCACCTGTCAGCCTGTCCATGGCCTGTGCAGCTGACACGCTTACATGTCTGTGACCTGCATGGTCCGCTGGCATGTCAGTGGTGGCTGTCCATGCAGGACAGCCACTGTACCCGTCACAATGCCGGGTTGCCTCCTGTCACTGGTGTGGTGCACATCTGCCTTGAGTGACACTGTGGCCTCCACAGTTGTTGTACCACCTCCATGCTGTGGCTTGTGTGTGTTGCAGGGGATGTGCACCACTGTCTGTCACTTGTGCTCCGGGCAAATGCTGGTGGCGTACAGCTCCACAGTGCCTGTGCAGGGTGGCTGGCACTCCTGTGCCATGGAAGAGTGCTGGCCATGTGTACACGGTTTCCATGGCCACACGCTGGGGGCTTGGTTGCCCCGCTACTGTGTCCATGTGTTGGTGTGCCCTTCCCTTGGGTATGGTTGGGTATTTGTCCATGCACTGTGTTGCATCCTATGTGGTGCATGCTTCCATGCACCACTGTGGGTGTCTGTGCTGGCTGTTGTGGCCAGTGCTGGGTCAGGGTGTGTCCTTGGGAGGTTGTGCAGGGTGCTGTACTACTAGTGGTGGGGTCTGGGGCATGCCCTGTCACGTGTGGGGTACCTTGTGTGCCGACGCATGGTCAGTCTCTCAGCTGTACCTCGGGGGGGGCATGTGCATGGTGGCACTGTGTATGCAGTCGTTGCATCGCTGTATGCTGCCACCCACTGACGGGTGCTCGTGGTGGGGCTGCCTTGCAAGGTTCTGTGGTGCACAGGTTGCATTGTCACAGTGGGGGTGGTGGCATGCATTGGGAACCCTGCACTGGTGGATGCTGCTCCTGGGCAGGGTGTCTGGAGGTCACGGTGCAGGGTGTGCTCTGCATTGGTAGGATGGTGTGGCATGGGGTGGTCAGTCCTCCTTGTGTGCTGGTCATAGCTTGCCAGGGGGTGTGATGGGGCACCATGGCCCAGCTGTGGGTTGGTTGCTGGTCTCCATGGGCCAGTGGTTATTCGAGCCCTCCCCCAGTTGTGCAGTGCATGGGGTGTGGGGGGACGATGTCTGTTCCACTGTGTGTTCCTCTGCCCATCTGTGGCATGGGTGGTGGGCCCCTGCATCTCTGGTTGTGCTGTTGCATTGCTGCCCTACTGCTGGGGGGCATCCCTGGTTGCGCTATGGTGCCTCAGATATGCTCAGCTTCACCTCACTAGTTACGCTATGGCACAGGTGGTGCGATATTCAGTCGTCAGCTGTAGGCGCATCTTGGCCTGCACAGTTTTTGAATATCATGCCTCTTGCGCATGGGTGCAATGAACTTGCGCTTGCTTCTGCTGTTGTGCACTTTTTGGGTGCAGTTTGAATATCTGGGCCAATATGTGTTGTATGTGAACTGTGAAAAATTATTCTGTGCTTTATGTAAACTGCAGAAAACTAATCTGTGGTTTACGTAAACTCTGGAAAACTAGTCCACAGTTTACACTGAACAGTAAATGTAAACGGTGCAAAATTTAATATGTAGTTTAGAGTGTATGAACTGTGGAAAAGTAGTTTGTGGTTTATAGTATGTAAACTGTGAAATCTAGTCTGTGTTATATGTGAACTGTGGAAAACTATTCTGTGGTTTAAGTAAACTGCAAAAAATTTATATATGTTGTGTGTAAACTGTAGAAAACTAATTTGTGGTTTATGTAAACTGCAGAAAACTAATCCACGTTGTATGTAAACTGGAAAACGAATCCACACTTTACACTGAACAGTCAATGTAAACTGTGGAAAACTGTAATCTTTGGCATATGTTCCACTTTCTGCACAGCACTACTGCACAGTACATATTGTATTGTCATGTTGCAAAATCGAGCTCTTCTAGCAAAAGTGAGTGTGCTTTAAAGGATGATAAACTGACTGTCTTTATTTTGAAATTGAAATGCATTATAGCCACCAGATTTCAGATGAGTAAATTTTGATCTAAGGTACAAGAGAAAAACATCATTTAAAAAAATGACTCAAAATTCTTGATACAGCAACTCACAATTCAAATTAATACAACTTTTGCCTTCTTACCCAATCTGCTTGTGCCCTGATGTGCAGGAAGGGTCTCTCACAGGCTCTGTAGAGATGGTTGTTGACTTCTATCCCCCATTAAAATGAATAGGAAGTATAAAAACATAGAAATGTCACCTGAAAAAGACTATCAGTCCATCCAGTCTGCCCTGTTTTACCATCTTGTAGCCTGGGGCCTAATGTCTAGTTGGGGCTATTGCTGCTGCGTCTCCCCATGACTCCTGCTCAACTTCTTTCCCGTTGTGTAACTATTAAGCCTTTTACTAGGTTCCAGCCTTGATTGAAACCATTAAAGGTTCTTGCACCAACCACTTCTGCAGGCAGGCTGTTTCATGACTCAACCACTCTCTTTGTAAAATAAAACTTTCTCATGTCCCACATAAATCTCTCCCCTTCCCCAGCCAGTTTCCAGTAATTTCCCTGTGTTTTTGATTCACAAAATATTTCTCCACAATCTGCCTTGTTTGTTCCTTTCAGGAACTCGAAGTCTCATTTCTGGTGTCCAGCAAGTATATGTTTAGAGCTTAAAGCAGGGACAGGAAGGAAGAGAGCCAGCTGAAAGCCTGTTGTGTAAAATTTGGAAGAACATCACTGTTGTTGCCTAGCAGGAAAATGCTTCCCAAAACTGTGATTGGGAGCCAGCCAAAGGCACAGCAGCACCAGCATCAGCACATTCCACTGCTGTTCCATTGAGCCAGCTTCAGGAGTGACCTGGAAGGCTGTTGGTTGAGCATCCACCAAGGGAATGTGTTGCAGCTGGCAGCACTTTCCAGCCTGGAGAGGGTATGCACCATGGTGTGACACTGTAGCAACACTTGGGGGAAGGCCAGGGAGCTTGCTGCAGCATCAGGAACACATTGGGTTAATGCTAGACACCTACAGGGCAGTACATGGTGCCAGCAGAACACGGACTCTGGGATCACTGTGGGAGAACAATGGAAATGGTGACTGCTAGCATGATGGTGGGGGGGTCCAAAAGGGGCAGAAAAGGGGTATCGTGGTTGGTGGGTTACTATGGACATAGCATCTGCCACACAGGGAAAAAAGCTATAGAGAAACAAGCATTTGTCAATGCCGAATATTTGCTTGCTGGCGTTGGCAGAGGTACTGTAGAAGTTACAGAGCTGCATAATAGGAATGGCAGTGAAGTATTGAACTGAAGCCAACCTCACCACCACCCTGCAGAGAGTGACAGGCATTGGGGTGTGCCTTTGGGTCGTTAGGCATAACGGCCACATCATTTCAGTACACCCCACCCTGCAGACACTGGCAAGTGTCACGGTGTTCCTTGGGGTCTTTGGTCCTTATGCGCACCCCATTCCATTAGGAAATACAGTGGGATGGGTGCGATATAGGAGAATGGGGTGAACTTTGGGGCCGAAGAGTCCAAGGCATACATCAATGCTTCTCACTGGCTGCAGGGTGCGGAATGGTATGAGCATTACAGGCAAGAATTCCAAGTCACACCCCTGATGCCTGTCATTCTCTACAGGGTTGGGCATTATGGTTGGAAACCCTAATACCTCAGGCATTCATTGGTATTTTCACTCCAAATGTTCAACATGTTTTTTTTTGTGACCCCACCTCATGAACAGGGGGAATATCAGTTTCTTAGCCGAAAGCTGCTTATGCACAGCGACTACGGCATTTAGCACCACAGGTGCAAAAACATTCCGAACAGGATGTAAAAAATGACAGCTGTATTGTTCATGGGGAGGTGTAAAAAATGGCAATGTTGTAAATCTGCAGTAAAAATATTTAAAAAAATGGTGAAGTCATGAGCGTTCATAGAAACTGTGCAACGCACACCCGTAATATAATTAGGTTGGGGATTTTTTTACAGCAGATTGTCAACTCGGGCATTTTGGTGCCTCCGATCATGAACAGTGTCACTGTGATTTTCTTTATCTGTTCCGAACAATAATTTCCCACAGCAACCACACATCTCTGTGCTGAAAGTGTGAAAACACACTTCGGCCATGTTGTGAAAAATGACAGCTGTACTGTAAATAAGGCAGTGTGGAAAAATGTCACTGGTGAAAATCTGGACTTAAAATATTACAAAGTAATGAAATGAACTTACGAGGGTGCGTGGAAACTGTGCAATGCTCACTCGTAACAGTCATTTTATGGACTTTTGTCACCAAATTTTCAACATAGCCATTTTAAGACCTCTGCTCATGAACAGTGTAACTGTGATTTTCTTAATCTGTCCCAAACATTGCTTTCACACACCAACAGCACCATTGTGCACTACATGTGCGAAAACACATTTTGGGCGGAATATGAAAAATGGCAGCTGTACTGTTCATAAGGAAGTGTAATAAAATGGCAATGTTGAAAATCTGGAGTGAAAATATTAAATTTGCAAACTTATGAGCATGTATAGGAACTGCGTAATGCACGCTCGTAAAACAGTCATTTTTAGGAATGTTTTCACCAAATTTTCAACATAGCCATTTTAAGACCTCTGCTCATGAACAGTGTCACTGTGATTTTCTTAATGTGTCCCATACATTGATTTCCAGATATCGACTGCGCCATTGTGCGCCATATGGGCGGAAACACATTTTGGGCAAGATGAAAATGACAGCTGTACTACTCATAAGAAGGTGTGGTAAATGGCAATGTTGAAAATCTGGAGTGTAAATATTGAAAATTCGCAACTTACGAAAGCATAATGAGGAACTGCACAACGACGTCAGAACAGTCATTTTTGGAATTTTTTCACCAAATTTTCAACATAGCCATTTTAAGACCTCTGCTCATGAACAGTGTCATTGTGATTTTCTTAATTTGTCCCGTACATTGATTTAGCACACCGACTCGCCTTGTAGCGCTACATATGGGCGGAAACACGTTTGGGTGAGATGTGAAATGACAGCTGTACTACTTATAAGAAAGTGTGGTAAAATGGCAATGTTAAAAATCTGGAGTGAAAATATTGAAAATTTGCGAACTTACGGCGTGCGTAGGAACTGCTACTTATGCGGCACAAATGAACAATAGATTTTGAAATTTTTCCACCAAATTTTCAAAATAGGCTTCTTGAGAGCCCACCTTATGAACACTGGCAGTGTCATTTTGTTAATTAGTCCCAAAAGGTGATTTTGCGCAGTGACTGCGAAATCACCCTTCGAGCCCGAATAACGCCATGACAGTGACATCATTCATGAGAAGGGGTCCCAAAAACCCCATGTTGAAAATCTGGTGCAAAAATTCCAAAAAATTCCTGAGATATGCAACAAAGTTGAAAACTCCCTATCTAGCCCATTATACAGCTTACCGGCATTTCCTCAGTTCGCGGTTGGCTTTGAAGAGTGCAGACATGTTCCCAGTCCACCGAAGATCATCACGCCGAGGTCCGGAGGTAAGTATGGGGTGAGGGGGGTGTGGGGAGGCAGGGTGCGCAATGGGTGGGTGCGGGTTGTGGTAAGGGGACCAGGGAGACTACGTGGGACCGTTTTTTCTTTACAGGTGTTCTTTTTGTTTCCAATGATGACGCGGGACGTTTGCCACACTGGGGTGGGCTCCCAGTGTGAGAAGACAGTGGGGAGCATTCAGCCGATGGGGATTAGGCACCCGCGTCACCCAAAGCATCGATTGCCACGCTGGAGTGGGCTCAGTGGTGGCACCCAGTACTGTGGGGTTAGGACAGTGGAGCCGACGGGATTGGGCACCCCTGGCTATATCATGAGTTGTCACGCTGGGGTGGACACCCAGTGTGGCATTTGGAAAACTTTGGGAGGCGGGGAGGCGCAGCACAGCAGACAGGGATTGGGCACCCCGTCGGCTATACAGTCAAGTGTGTGCGCAAGGCGGGCTGCGCGCACGCCTGTGTGTGCGGTGTGTGTGTGGGGGAGCGTGCATGAGCAAGTGTTATCTTATTGCTGCTCACTGAAGTGTAGCTCCCCTTTGAACTGTATGCTACTGCATTTTGGAGCTTGTCATAGACAGCTCCAACATGCATTGGCTTACAGGGGCCCCGCCTGCCAACACACTGATTGAATTGGAAGAGCGGGTGACACACCTCCGAAATCTTGGATGATGGCACTATGTTTCTTGCACATGCGTGCAAGCAAACATAACAAACATAATAAATGTATCTTAATTTTTGAAGACCTTTTTTTTTTTTTTTGTGCGTGCATATGTGACGTATGAATGAGGAATCCACTCACTGTAGATCAAGGGAGGATGTGAAATGGTGCAGGTACATGGGGGTGAACAAAGTGGTAGACAGTAAGCCCTACCAGAGCTTCAGGCTGATGTAGCACAGCGATACATGGGGGGAACAAAGTGGTAGACAGTAAGCCCTACCAGAGCTTCAGGCTGATGTAGCACAGCTGGACTAAGGCAAGGGAGGATGTGAAATATTACAGGTACATGGGGGGGTGAACAAAGTGGTAGACAGTAAGCCCTATCTGAGCTTCAGGCTGATGTTGCACAGCTGGACTAAGGCACAAGCACCCACGGCATGTTCTTATAGTCCCCATTTATATGTCCATTTATGTTCTTACAGCGCTGATTGCCTAACTGAGCCAAGATGTAAAACAGATACTAAAATGTCAGTTTTATTTCAGGTGACCATGTTCTTCTAGTCCCCATTTATATGTCCGTTTATGTTCTTACAGCGTTGATTGCCTAACTGAGCCAAGATGTAAAACAGATACTAAAATGTCAGGTTTATTTCAGGTGACCAGGATCGTAGTGGGGAGAGGGGGCAAGTGAAACAATGTCCTGAGAATGTGCTTAAACTTATTAACCATTGCTGTGCCACGGAGTGACACACCGGTCCAGAATCCCTGTATGTTCAAATTATGTTTGCAGCCTAAAGGTGCTTAGGTGGATTGGCATTTACATTACTCAGTGGCAAATCTTTTTCATACTTTTTGTGATCATCGGTTAAGATATAACCACTAACTGATGAGACACTTGGGGGCATGAAACTGTGCTACAAGCAAAGTTGCATTTGCAAAGCACTGAATATTTATCTGTTGATAATGAAATGAAAACTGTCAGCTGATACCATTCAGCCACTGTCCATTGCACAGAATAGACATCTCACTGATAGATCTGGAGCAAAGGGACATGCACTTGCCAATAACACCACTACAGCTCCAGACACTGCAGAAAGAAGTTCATGCATTTTCATGACTGTTAACTTTTTCAGCATTTTAAAACAGTTACTTAGCATCTGCACTAAGGTGTTACATGTCACTGAACTGACTTGTGACACCAGAATCCCTGCAATCAACATTTGTCAGCAAAAGTGAATTGAAAAAAATCAATAGATGTGTAAAATGGTAAGTGACATGAGTCAATAACAACATATCTGCATGTAATATTTAGCTTAAAATTTGAGCACCACCATATTCTGCACCACAGCGTACAGGGATGCCATTTATAATTCAGCTAATGTCAAGCAGTTTTCGAGCCATAAAAAGTATTACTGTATCAGTATGGTGGCAGCAACGGGATCAGGAAATTATGAAATAAAATGCAACAGCACCCCTGTTGGCCATATGTTGTGCGGGTGGAGAGAGTGCATGAGCACCCAGAGGTGGGCTGTTAGGTGGCTTCAGATTCACCGGAGAAAAGGGTGGATTCGATTGTGAGCTACGGTTGAATTTGTGTTTTCTTTTTCTAGACCTAGTTTTCACTATTTTGTTAGGGCACATGTCCAACCCTAAGATGTTTAGGATCACAAGGTGATGTGACTTCACTGAGCATCTGATTTGAGAAAGAGCTGTGTGATTCTATCTAAATGCCAGCTCACGGCAATTCAGAGAAAAAAAAATATTTTGAAGCTGCATTACCAGACTAAGTGTGCAGTTTAGTGAATTACCACACAGGGGTGTGTATATGACAGCATTAAAAGGCACATTAAAGTGCTTCAGTCATGAAAACCTCCCCCACTGGCTGCTGCTGAAATGCATAGCAGTATGTTCTCCTTTGTGCATTCTGGCTGTTCTTTGCTTCAGCTGCAGGTAGTACAGTATGCTCAAGTTCGTTTGCATAGGTTTTAGCAGCGGGGAGTTCACATTGACAGAGTCTAGTAAGAGAAAACGCTTGGAATTACACATACAACGAAGTCTGAGTTTTCACATCAAATGCTGAGGTATTTTTTTCTGGAGGATTAGAACCCATGGAGTCCATGAAGGTGTGCTTTGGAGAGCTGGCGTGTGTAAGGACTGTTAGGCACCCACACATTTTGGTGGTCCTGCTTTGGCAGGGAACAGTTTATTAAAGTAATGATGTGTGGCTTGTCTCTCTAAGCTAGACAAGACTACACCATCCTATCAGGCAACCGACACAGTTGATCTGTGTGTGTGTGTGTGTGGGGGAGGGCTGCTCACTGAAGCGTAGCTCCCTCTTTCAACTGTATGCCACTGCATTTTCAACTGCTGTCATAGACAGCTTCAGCAGTGATTGGAGAACTGTGACCACGCCTGCAAACACACTGACTGAATTGGAAGATGCTGACACACCTCTGAAAAACTCAGATGATGGCACTATGTTTCTTGCACATGCGTGCAAGCAAACATAAAAAGGGAAAGGAAACTAAAACTGGCTGAGATTTATGCTGATCTGTGCAATAGAAAGAAAGAAAGAGCTACAGGACAAAGACATGCCTCATACTTACATACACCCACATGTAGATCCCAGGTACCAGTTTTGCCCTGCACAGCTACTTTTATGTGGAGAGTTTTAAAAAGCAGATACTGTTGAATCACAATTATCCCAATTGGTTGGGTAATATAATAAGTTCAGATAATTTGGGTTCGTATTAATGGAACTTTGATTAAAAAAAACACAGTTCTGAATGAAAAATGTTTAAAGCAATAGTAGTATTATTAAGTTAAATATATTCTCTGCAAAAAAAAACTTCATTAATGCACCATTAGGGTTCCTTACAATTGTACTTTTTCAAACAGTAAAGAAATTCTCTGCAAAAAGAATGTTGTTAATTAGGCGTGCCACTAAAAGGCAGACCAGGTTGTCTCATGGTCCCTGCCAGAAAAGACAAAGGGGAGGGGGATGGGTGGTAGGGGACTGGTGACATCAGCAATGAGGTCAGCTAAGTATCATGGGAAGAGGGGGGGCTGGGGATGAGGCCATTGGCCGGGGGGGAGCTAGCCGGGGTCCTTAGGGGGTATATCAGAGTTGGTTGCCTGCAGCCAGCCCTCTTTTTTGCTGAATTATTCTGGAGATCTTCAGAGCTCAGCACATCATTGGCAATTCTAGGTAAGGCACAAGGCATGAGGCAGCTAGGCCTTTGCAGGCCATGCGGCCCTGTGTTTTAGCTGTGGTTACTTTTAAAGTTTAAGATCGGACTGGGCAGGGCCAGTCAGGGCAACTATTGATTGAGAAATGTGTGGAAAAGGTTGCAGAAAAAAGCAGTTCATGATGGGCTGGAAATATAGCCCAGATGTTGGTTAATTTTGCAAGTTGAGATAGGACTGGGCAGGGCCAGTCATGGCAGGTATTGGAGTGGGAATGGTGTGGGAATGTTTGCATGGTATAAACAATCTGTGAAGGTCTGGCAGTATAGCCCAGATGTTTTAGAATGAGGGGCTAGCAGATAGTCACGTGGTTGGGGCATCCATTTTGCATTTTGTATATGTTAGGGTGTTTTAATTAGAATCGGTGGGTTCCAGATGCAGTTTGTAGCCTGGATCAGGCTTTTTAGCAATTTTATTGTTCCTGGGTTTGTAAAAAGAATGAGTAGCTGGTCACGGTAAAAAGCGCCCAAGGAAGTGGGGCAGACTGTGATGTAGAGCTGTTGGAGAAGCGTGGTTTGGTGCATTGGCAAAAGTAGCCACCCAAGAGGCACTGAAGGGCATTCTGGAGTGAGCGACAAACAAACAAAAAAAACCAAAACAAAGAGAAATACAGAAAAGAAAGAGAAACCGAGAAAGCGAATAAAGCCCTGCTTGTGACTCTGGCGTTGGTGGGACCCTAGCAGGTGGGTGGCCGCATGGTGGGTCGGGGTTTTGGAAAACATCCCTGTGGGGGAGGGGGGTAGCTGGAGCGAAGGTAAGGTGGTGAGTGGGCTGCCCTGTACAGCCTTTGGGATTCAGTGGTCGTAGGGAGGGACGCACAACAAAAGGCCATTGGAATAGCAAACAGTCAGTGGTGTGGAGGGTGCCAGATTTGGAGCTTGACAGGGCAGAGCAAGCCACGTGGCAACCAGTGGTAACTCTGTGGAGGGATGAAGGAGGCACCAGCTGGTTGTGGGCCAGGGCCGCTGGCCTCTGGTGGGGGACAGACATGGGATGTTGCAGGCTATGTTGGGGGGCCTGGCCGGGGACAAGAAGGCAGAGGATGCTGGCCGAGTGGCAGGCCTTGGTTATGAGGGGTTGCAGTGGACAGCATGGCCCGGGAAGGTCACAGGTCAGCGGTGGGAGTACCCATCGGGCAGGCCAATCAGCAGACACCTGGCTGTGTGGGGCCCAAGGGGAGTGTGGACTGGTTGGGGAACAAAGGATAATGCCACAAGGGCAGGGCGGCATCCATGCAGGTGAGTGAGCCGGGGACACCAATGGGGATGACTGAAGCAGTTGTTTGGAATGGGGGTAGAACCCCATCCCTTCTCCTTGGGACCACACGGCCAAGTAGGCATCAGGTGGGCCACGTGGTGGGGAGGGCCCGGCAGAACGCGGAGTTGCGGACAGAGGGGCAGCCCTCTCACACTGGTGGAGGGTGGCTACAGCGGTCAGTGTGGTAATAAAAACATAAACGGAAAAAAAATGTACTTTACTACAGCAGTCCTCAGTTTATTAGGGGCATCAATTCCAAATAGTAGTCACATACCCTGATGGTGGGGCAGGGCAGGGTGTTTCAAGAAGGCATCCACTGACGCAATAGTGGGGGGGTGCAGGTTGCACTGGCCAGATGAGTCTGGGTCCTACCTGTGGGAGCATGGTAGTAGTTAAAAAGGTTACAGCATCTCAGTACAAGGACACAACCAGGAGAACTGGGCCTAGGGTGGTGTTTCAGACCAAGCCTGGGATTCGGAGGAAGGTAATATGGTGGGCAGCAGTGGACAGCTCGCTGGTGCATGTGCTACCTGGCAAATGGCAGAGGTGGGGTTGGGGGGTGGTGGGGGATTGTCAAGGGGGATTGCTGGGACAAGGACCAGGTACTAACAGGGCAACCTGGGGGATGATGTGGGCCTCACAATTAAAGGGGTGCCTCACTCGGCAAAAGGGGGCATAACAGGTGACAGGACCCTCATGGAGAGGGGAGAGGGGAAGGGGATCTAGTGGCTCCACCCTGCCACAATGCTTTGGGCTGATGGCTGGGTAAAGCCATCTGGCCATACAGCTCAGGAAGGGGAGCCCATCGGATGGTTTGGGGGCAACAGTGGCCTGCGAAGGTAGGCAAAGCAGCACTCACGGTCTTGCTTTCTTCCACCAGTAGTATCACAATGCATGATGATGGCACCAAGGAAGACCCTGATGTCCAGTGAAAAGATAATGGAGGAGGCGACAAAACTGATGGGCCAGATGACTGAATTGGTGGCAGCGGCCAAGCAGAGAGAAGTTGAGGAAGAGGCACTTGAGAAGCAGAAGGAGCGGGATGAGCGCACAGGAAGGGGAAGACCAGGAAGAGGCCCAGACGGGTGGGACCCAGGCAACACGCACCTCAGCTTTAGTGTCCGAGCCGAATCCAGAGGAGGAAGGCCTGGATGGGGGTATCTCCAATGAGGGTGATCTAAAAGAATATTTAGAGGGTCTGTTGGGGGACATGGGTGATGAGGGGATAGAAAAGATGGAACTGGCCCTGTGGGCCATCATAGGTAAAGAGGTCAAAGGGGGGCTAGGGGTGTGGGAGGCAAACCAGGGGGCAATAAGTTGTACGAGGGCCCCGGGTTTTTAGTACTGAGACCCGTACTGGCCTTGCTCAAAGACAAGATCTAGAAGGGGGAGTATGTGGACATCTTTGGCCTGCTGAATGAAGACATGGCCACGAAATATGAACAGAAGAAGTCGGTGGAAAAGTCAGAGATGGCAGTTGCCCTGGCTGTGGTGGGCCATAAGGTGGAGGAAACAAAGTACAAGGGCAAGACCATTGATAACTGGCAAGCAGAGATCATCATCTACAGTTTCCTGGTGTTGGAAAAGTGGCCAGACCTGGCTATTCCCCTGCTGACATATACAGCAATCATCAGGGATGCTTAGAAGGTAAAGTTAGGATATGGCTGGTTGAAGTACGATGAGGCTTTCTGAAAGCGGATGGTAGCAAAAGGGGACTTGAGGTGGGACTGCACCCATTCAGAGCTATGGGTGAGGACCCTGCCCAGACAAGTGGGGAGACGGGGGGATCTGGTGAAGAAAAGCCCACCAGCTCCAGGGGCCAAGACCTGTTGGGGGTTTAACAAGGTGTCCTGCACCTGGATGAATTGTAAATTCAAACATGTCTGTTCAAAGTGCGGGGGAATGCATTCGGCATCTAGCTACAAGCAAGGAGGGGATAGGGGAGCCTGGGCAGGGTGCAGTATCAGGACCATCCCTTTTTGAGGGTCTGGGGAGCCAGGCAGGAGATGAGAGGGACACAGCATGGGGGGGTTATAAGTCCATCTATGGGTGGAACTAACAGAGACAAAGGGGAGGAGCAGTGGGGGTGTGCAGTGACACGCACGCCCATTGCCCTAGAAGTGGTAGAGGCATGGACTCGGGACAACCTGAACGCAAAGGGGGAGGAACTGCTTCGGGAAGGTTTCCAGAAGGGTTTTCCACTGGGTTTCCAAGATGGGCAGGTGGAGATGAGGGCCAAGAACCTCGGGTCAGTAAAAGGGAAGGAAGAGGTGGTGCAGTTAAAAATACAGAAGGAGGTTAAGGCAGGGCGGGTAGAGGGGCCACTGGTGGTACCGCCTTGTCACAGTTTCAGGGTATCACTGCTGGGAGTGGTGCACAAGAAACAGAGGGGGGAGTTTTGACTAATCCACCACTCTCTTACCCAGAGGGGAAGTCGGTGAATGAGGGCATACCGAAGCACCTCAGGGTGGTATACTACACCTCATTGGAACAGGCAATAGTGCTGATCAGAGCAATGGGGGGGCATGGCTAGCAAAGACGGACATCGAGTCGGTATTCTGGCTATTGCCTGTCAGCCCAGTGGATTGGAACCTTTTGGGTTTTCAGTTTGAGGGCAATCTCTATTTTGACAAGGCAATGCCAATGGGATGTTCGGTGGCCTGTTCAACATTCGAGGCATTCAGTGCCTGGGTACAGTGAGTATTCAGAGCAAGATATGGGCACAAGAGGGTAGTGCACTACCTGGATGATTTCCTCCTCATAGGGGAAACCTAGGCAGAAATGCAGGGGATGTTAGAGGATTTCAAAGGGATGTGCGGGCATATAGTAATACCTCTGGCATAGGGGAAGATGGAGGGCCAGGCACACAGGTTGGAGTTTCTTGGTATAGAGGTGGACACGGAGCAGGGATACTTCCACCTACCCAGAGAAAAGGTATCTCGGCTCAAAGGGCTGCTCATGCAAGTAACAGAGAGGAGGAGGGTGGCACTGGTATAGGTACAGCAACTGCTGGGGCACCATAATTTTGCCTGCAAGGCCATCAGCCCAGGCAGGGCATTCACCAGAAGGTTGGGAAGGGCTGCAGAGAAAGCTAAGCAGCCACATCACTGTGCGGACATTACAAAAGGTGTTCAGGAGGACTTTAAAGTATGGGAAGAGTTTTTGGAAAACTACAATGGGGTAACATTTTGGCAGAATGAGTGGGAATACAACACTGACTTGGAGTTGTATACCGACGCCTCGGGGGCACTGGGAATGGGCACATATTGCAAAGGGAGATGAATGTCAGAGGCATGACTGGTACATTGGAAGGTGGGGGGGTATTGAAGGACATCACTTTCTTGGAAATATTTCCAATCTGGTTGACATTGGAGGTATGGGGGAGCGAGATGTGGGGTAAGTGCATCCTCTTCTGGTGCGATAATAAAGGAGTGGTGGAGGTTATTAACAGGCAAGGTGGGAGGACGGGACCGAGGGCAGGTTGTTGTGGTGCATGGTGCTGCTGGGACTGTAGTTGAATTTGTCTTTTAAAGTGCAGCATATTGAAGGGATCAAGAATGAGGTGGCTGACAGTCTTGCCCGTTTGTAGATTGGAAGGTTTCGGGAGCTGGCGCCAGGTGGCAACACACAAGACCAGGGTCCCGGATCAGCTGTGGGAGATTGGAGGGATACAGCCAGGGCACTGTACCAGGGAGCTTAGTCAGCCAACACCCTGAAGGCCTACAAAAGTGGCTTGGTGAGCTTCCAGGAGTTCAGGAACAGACATGAGTGGGATAAGAAGGAGCCGGCCTGGGATGAGCAGGTGAGACAGTTCATAATAGAGAGGTGGGAAGAAGAGATGGCACATGCTGTAATGGTGGTACAGCTAGCAGGCATAAGCTGGGTTTGCCAGGACATGGGTTGGCTGGATTCTGCTGCTGGCAGGATGGTCTCGGTGTGGCAGAGAGGGCAAGGGCGGAAGGCGGATCAGAGGTGACCCATTAAGGGCCGGCTGTTGGTCAAGGTGTTAGGGTGACAAGGCATGTGTGCAACTCGGCACAGGAGGCTAGTTTGTTCAGGGCAGTTTTTGCAGTCATTGCAGCAGGTGCTTTTTGGGTGGGGGAGGTGGTTGCTCCTCGGAAGGCAGTGGCCAGCCTGGCCATGCAACAAGAGCATGGAGTGGGGGGCAGACAGGTTGGTTATTAAGCTGGCCAGGTCCAAAATGAACCAGAGTGGGTGAGGGATCATAGTGACGTTGCTACAGCAGCTGCAGGCTTTATGCTGTGTGGCAGTGGCCATGGAGGAGTACAGAAGCAAGCAGGGGGTGGCCAGAGGGGCCTTGTTCTGCCACAGGGTTGGCTCCCTGGTTACCAGTTTTCAAGTGGAGGCAGTGCTTGGGAAGACCTTAGCATTTATCAGGAAGGATCCTGGGGATTTCACCCCCCACTCATTCTAGACAGGGGTAGCCTCAGAGGCAGCCAACAAGGGTTTCTCGGTGGAAGAGGTAAAAAGAATCAGGCCCTGGAGATCTAGTTGCTAAAAGAGGTATGTCAGACAATGATGACTAGCAACACACCCAGTTTTGTTTTTTCCCAGGGCAGGTTCCAAGAGGAAAGTATGGATAGTGGGGCATTCCTTCGTCTATTGGGCAGAGTGGTCTATGGCCACCACAGACAGAGGGACACAGTTAGTCAGGGTGGACAAGGCAATGGGACCTGATGGCATACATCCCAGGGTACTAAAGGAGCTAAGGGTGGAAAGAGCAGAGCCATTATCAGAACTGTTTAGTGAGTCTCTGAGCACAGGAGAGGTCCCAGAAGACTGGAGAAGGACTCATGTGATCCCACTCCACAAGACTGAGCAGGGAGAAGGCAGGGAACTACAGACCAGTCAGTCTTGCCTCAGTAGTGGGCAAGATTATAGAGGCATTCCTTAAGGAAAGGATAGTGCAACACCTGGAATCCATAGAAGAACAGGATCCAAGACAACATAGGTTAACAAAAGGAAGGTCCTGTCAAACTAATCTCATAGATTTCTTTGACTGGGTAACCAGAGTGGTGGACCAAGGGGGAGCAGTTGATGTTGCCTACCTTGACTTCAGCAAAGCTTTCGATACTGTTCCGCATAGAAGATTGATTAATAAGCTGGGTAGGCTTGGGGTGGGTCAGAAGTTGGTCAACTGAGTGGCAAACTGGTTGACGGGCAGAAAATAGAGTGGTGGTAAATGGTATACAGTCAGAAGAGATGCAAGTCACAAGTGGGGTACTTCAGGGATCAGTCCTGGGGCCAGTCCTCTTCAATATCTTCATCAGTGACATTGCAGGTGGACTGGAGGGTAAGGTTTGCCTGTTTGCAGATGACACCAAGATCTGCAGTGGAGTAGATGATCCAGATGGTGTGGGCAGAATGAGAAGAGATCTGGATAAACTGGCAAAATGGTCAGAAGAGTGGCAACTGGGGTTTAACACAAAGAAGTGCAAGATCATGCACATAGGGAAGAGAAACCCTGATGCCACCTGTAGGTTGGGAAGGGAGCTGCTGGAAATCACAAGGGAAGAAAGAGACTTGGGCATCATCATCATTACAGATGACCTGAAAAAAATCCAAGCAGACCACTTAAGCAGTAGATAAGGGTAGAGGGCTGTTGGGGTGTATTAGTTGGGGTATTGCAAGTCATAAGAGGGAGGTAATAATCCCTCTTTACAAGACATTGGTTAGGCCCCATCTGGAGTACTGCATGCAGTATTGTAGGCCCGCACCTGCGCAAGGACATCAACAAATTGGAGGCAGTCCAGAGAAGGGCAACCAAAATGGTGCAGGGACAGCATCAGAAAACATATGAGGACAGATTAACAGAGCTCAATATGTATACCCTAGAGCAAAGGAGGGAGAGTGGTGATACAATCAAAATATTCAAACATCTTAAGGGCATTAACAAAGTGAAAGAGTCTAACATGTTTCAATATAAGAAAAATAGCTGGACAAGAGGACACAGCATGAGATTAGAGGGAGGCCGATTAAGGGGGAATGTGAGGGCGTTCTTTTTCACAGAAAGGGTGGTGGATGCATGGAACAGCCTTCCATAGGAAGTGGTGGATATGAATACAGTACAGGGCTTCAAATAGGCATGGGATAGGCATAAGGGAGCAATAAAAATGAGTATGAATAGATAGGCCATTGACAGAGTACATTCCTATGGCACATTCATAAGGTGGAAAATATGGGCAGACTGGATGGGCCTTGCGGTCCTTATCTGCCGCCAACTTCTATGTTTCCATGTTTCTATCTTTGTGCCAAAATAAATATTTGCCAGCAAGCAGCCAAAACCTAGAAGTTGTTGTGTGGATTCATTTCTGGGAGGGGTTCAGGGGGCAATGCACCATTAGGGTTCCAGTGACAAAAGTTGGGAAATGCAATTGTAGGGTTTCAAACCCTAAGACCCCACCCACCCCTCCTCGGTTTCCAACCCTAACACTCCACTCCTACCCTGCATGCAGAACAGGCATGGGGGGGGTGCCTTGGAGTTGTGAACCCTAATGTTCACCCCATTCTCCTGTACTGTACCCTTATCAGATTACTTACTCATGGAATGGGGTGAGCATTCGGGTTCTCAAACCCAAGGCACTGTTCCTTCATGCAGTGTGGGAGTGGGGTGTTAGAGTTGGAAACTGAGGGTGGGGGTGGGCTCTTAGGGTTGGAAACCCTAACAGCACATTTCCCAACTTTTTCTGCTGGAACCCTAATAGTGCAATGATGAAGTTTCTTGAAAAGAATTTCCTTACTTTTTAAGAAAGTATAGTCAAAGACTTAGTTGCTTGTGGGAGCATCGGGCCCCAACCATCCATAATTTTTGAGAGATTGTAATTGTATCCTTATTTTCTGTAGGAGCGCAGAGCCCTTTGGGCCCTTCGCTCTCATCACTCCATACTCCTCTGCATATTTGTGTGGTCTCCCACTTTGACCATTTATCATTGGTTGCAAGTTTTTTTGGGGGGTGGTCCGAGGTTGACTTTTGACATTTGACTTTACTTTTGTTCATGAGATTCAACTGAATTTTGATTGTTTTTGTCCTAATACTTGGATTCCTTTTTTTTTATTTATGCAGGACTCAAATGAGTACTTTTATTAATAGCACATGGTGTAATTCCAGATTAGGTGTGCTGAACACCCAGACATGGTCTTGCAGAAAGGGGTTCGACTCACACTGGCACAGCATGGTAAAGCAGTGTAAATCAAGCAAGATGCTTGACTTCCATGTGTGCAGATTTCACAACTAGAAACACATCCATCCTTACATTTACTACCTGGAAATATAAAATTCAATCACGTTCTGATGGTGAGAACAATGAGTAATCCAATGAATATTTTTTATGTATTTTCAGATCCCATCTCTGTAGTCTAGTGGTCCCTTCCCCCCCTCTACTGATGTCTGATAACCCTCCCGTTATTTGAACACATATTTCCTGGTAGTCTAGTGCTCCCCACCTCACGATGTCCGATGATGTTCCCGTCATTCAAACATAGATTTTCCTGGTAATCTAGTGGTGTCTCCCCCGATGTCCGATCACCCTCCTGCTATTCTAATGCATATTCCCTGGTAGTCTAGCGGTCCACCCCCTCCTTGCTTGCCAGTCACCCTTCAGTTATTCCAATACATATTGCCTGGTAGTCTATTGGTCCCTCCCTCCTTTCCGATCGCCCTCCCAGTATTTTCCCCCATAGTTCCCTGGTAGTCTAGTGGTCCCTCCTCATCCCCGTCCCTGATCCCCATCTCATGAAATACAAAATAAGTGTAACCCTAGTGGTCTAGTGGACCCCCCACCCTGACAACTACTGACCGACCACCCTGCTCCCTCCCCAAACCCGATCCCAATCAGGTGACCAGCAAAGCCCTCCTCTCACCTCCATGGCTCACTGATGACTGAGTTGTGAATGAGTGCATACTGTATATAGTATGTGCTCATTCACAGCTCAGTCAGTGTCCAGCTGTGGAGGTGAGAGGAGGGCTGCACTGGTTGCAGGCTGGGAATCGAGTTGGGGAGGGATTGGGGTTGTGGGTCAGTAGCTCACAGGGTGGGTGGTCCACTAGACCACCAGGGTTACACTTTGTCTGTATTTCATGGGATTGGGAGGGACCACTAGACTACCAGGGAACTTTGGGGAACAAAATACCTGGAGGGAAATCGAGAAGGGGGTAGGGACCACTGGATTACCAGGGAATATGTGTTGGAATAAGGGGAGGGTGATCAATGATCAGGGAGGGTGGTGGGACCATGAGACTACCAAGTAATATGCATCTGAATAACAGGAGGGTGATCGGACATTGGGGAGGGGGAGAGACCACTAGACTAATGGGGAATAATTTTTAATACAAGGGGCCTGTGATAGGAGGAGGGGGAGGGACCACTGGACTACCACAGATATATTATTAAAACAATGGGACGGTGATCGGAGAATGAGGAGGGGAGAGGGACCACTGGATTACCAGGGAATAATTTTTAATACAATAGGCTGGTGATCAGAGAATAGGGAGTGGGGAAGGACCACTACCACAGATATATTATTAAAATAATGGGACAGGGATCAGAGAATGGGGAGGGGGAGGGACCACTGGACTACCACGAATATAATTTTAAAACAACCGGATGGCAATGAAGAACAGGGAGGGACCACTGGATTACAAGGGAATCATTTTTAAAATGGTGGGACAGTGACAAAGAAACAGATATCTGAAAAATCCTTTTCTGCAAATTGTGAATATTTTGCAGTTCCTTTTTTGCAATTTTCAGAAAAAGAAAATCCTTTTCCGCAAATTACGATAAAGGATCCTGTTTCATGGCATAAGTTTTCTGCGATTTGTGGCAAAGGATTTCCATGGATTAAACAAAACATATTTCTCAACAAGTAATAAAAAAACTGACCCCAGAATCCAATTCTGTGGGCCCCGATTAGGTAAACACAACTGTTTGTTTTTACCAAAGCCCTGTATTTTTTTGGCAGTTTAACTTTGTTTCCCTCGCTAACTGAAAACAAGATGGTGGCAGCATGAAATGGCATGGGGTCATAATGTCGCAAGACATTATGCTTCATGGCAAAATTGTGCTGCCAATACAGAGTGATTTCTGCCTTGAGGTATGTCTTTTTTCTGTGGGGGGCTTCGGCCCACACCCCTCATTACAGGGGGTTGTGCCCCCTGAACCCACCCAATAAAGATTCTCAACTCTAGGGAGGGTTCAAATTGGGGAACGCACAAGTAAATAAACAATAAAATATTCTGGGACCGGGAATCAAACCCAGTCCCAAATGCAGTGCCTGGGTTCCTGCTGCTGTGGCTCAGTCCTGTGAGCCACAGCAACTGCTCGGTGTAACCCACTCCCAGCAGAGGTCATATCCTCTGCCTGGGAAAGTGCTACTGGTGCAATACCGTGTACAGCAGTATACGCGGTATTGCACCATTAGTGCTTACAGACTACGCTGTACCCGCTTAGCCATAATGTCGTATGCTATTAAGCATGCGATATTATAACCCGGTAGGGCATGAAACAGGGTTTCCCATTTGCAACAAAGTATTACCCATTTGTGGAAAATGATTACCCATTTGCAACAAAGAATCCTTTTTTGAGCCGAACATCTAACTGCTCCCATTGAAAATAATGGGACATTTTTTAATTTAATAACTTTAGAATGGATTAATATTTTTTCACCAAACTTTCATCTGTAACCAAGACCTATATACCTTAAAATTTCAGGCCAAAATTCCACACCGTTTTTGCACAGCAGTGTGACAAAGAATTTCACCAAAAGTGGTAATTTTCACATTTCTAGACAATCCATATCTCTGCACCCACATATCTGATTAGAACAAAACTTACCACATCAAGAAATCCTTGATCCCTGATGGGGCATGCAAACGTTCATGTAAATCAGTCAAATGGTTGTAAAGTTATTAAAGTTCAAAATGTTCACTTTAATATAGAAGTGAAGACTGAACCCTAATATGGGGTGCTACCACGCTCCTATAATGTTAAGAAATTATTAATACACTTGCTGCCTTTTGAAACAGAAAGGACAGAAAGGAAATTTTCTTTAGAGAAGCTCTCCTACGTAGTAAAAAATGTAAAACTATTAGATTTACACCATTTATGTTTTTATTGTAGTGTTTTGTAATTTTCTTTTTACTTTTTCCTGTGTGTAAAATTATTTCATGGTTTACATAGAAATGCTTTTTGTAATTCCTTGAAATTTTAAAAAGAATTTCTGAAAAGCATTTCAGAAGCCGAATTGCCATTCTACTTGAATTCTGCCAGCAGAATTCTACATTCCATATAGCCCTAATTGTAAACCTCAAAATGGACTATTAAAATTGAAAAAAGGTGTTCTCTAGTAAATTGTAGCATCTGAAACATTGTATTTATGAAAGTACATATGGATGTGCAGAGTTCCTTTTTAAGGGCATCAGACCTATTTTACTGTCTTTTAAGGTCAAATTTTGAAGGTGCTTCCGGTGTCACAGTCACTCTGTCTCTCCATGTAGAGCATACATTTCTCTTAATTGTTCAACAGCCCTTGAAAGTGTATACACTGACATGAAGTAAGGGTAAGTTTTTTTTTCACTTCTCCATATTAGTCACTTTGTTCTGCTGTCCCTCAATTTTTGAGCTCTCACCAGTTCCACAGTAAGCTCATTAGACAGAGACGTTCCTGCCTCTGCTCACTGATGTCAGAGTTGACACATTCTGCAACTTCGTCTTCTGTCATTGGAATCTACAGCAGTGAAACATGTATATAAACACTTTAGCTGAGGTGTCATTTACATCCTGGATCTTGGTTTGTGCTCCAGTTTTAATCCCCAGTTTCACCAGTGCTTTCCTAATTGTTTCATGCTTCAGATTTCCCCATGCCTCCAATGCCATATAGATCATAACAGTAAACTAGTGCTTTGTGGAATTAGTGTGAAATGACTATTCTGCTGGTGGATTTCCGCTGGTATTTTACTGGTTCTTCTGCAGAATTCTGCCTGCTGTGATCCACAGAATAATATTACGCAGAACAGCATTTTTTTTCCAGTGGAAAATCATTCCACAACAATTTCCACAGAAAATATTGTGATCTGCGGATAAAATTCTGCAGAACATCATTTTTTCAATGGAAAATCATTCTGCAGCCATTTCCACAGAAAATATTGAGATCCACATAATAAAATTCTGTGGAAAAATTGTGGAAACACTCATTCCCCATTTTTCTGCTGCAGAATTCCACCATTCTGTTTTGTGTAAAATTTGGCAGAATTTCAGCAGAATTTCAAAAATCCCACAAAATTTCATTCCGCCGGAATTTGAAAATTCCATACAGCACTATAGTACTCTTCAACTCTCTCCCTCCCAAACTAAAACTCTGTCCCTCCACAAATGCCTTCAAACACAATATCAGAAGACATTTCTCCCTCACCTGCACCTGCTCACAGCCCTAATCTGGCTCCCCTTCTGCACTCTTTTCCCCTCACCCTCTGGTTATCCAGCTCTGGCACTTACCTTCTCTTTCTAGCACTTGTAGTATTGTTACTCTACCTAGTCTAGTTTTTAGATTGCACTTGAATGTTTTGTTTCCCACTGTTATATTATATTATTGTTAAACCCTCACTGAATGCTTAATGTCACCTTGTATTTGTTAATTCACCAAGGCTAGTTCATGGTTTGCCCTTTAGTCTATATTATCCTGATTTTATGTACCATTGTATTAACACTCGTTGCAAGTTAAATGTTTTAGCCTATGCCATGTCTCATGATTGTTGTATGTAACTGGACGCTTGTGTAAATGGGCAGCAATGCTTACATGCCTTTCCAGTATAACCAATAAAAATGAAATGAGTACGCCCTTGATGATTTTTTGTATCATTCTGTTTTCTGGTGTTTCACCCTAGGAACCACCTAAATACTTGTTACTACAAGATCCCAGCATCACCGCTTCTCTTACAGGAACTTTTCTATGCAGGTAGACAATTTGTGTGTCCCAGTGTGGCACATGGAGATGGGTCCCCAGCCATGTACTGTGCTCTGCTTCACACTGAAGCTCTGATGGCTCCCCTTTGTATATAGCATAATACATAGAATATGAAGCTACCTTCAAATTGAGTCCACCCTTGAACATAAGCCACAGGTCATAATGAATACTTTTAATGTGCCATCCTCAAAAAAGGTTATGTTATAGTTTTTAGTAATAATGTAGTTGTGACTAAAGTATAAATATGTCCATTTTCTTCTCTTCATTGTATTCCATTTCTGAATTGAGACGTCTTTTTTAAATGTAACCTCTCTTCGGTTCCACGTCAACTCCATGAAACCTCATGCAGCGTGGTAGAAAACAGTATGTACAAAACCACCGATGTCAAAACCATGTCTGTCAATAGCAGCAAAGCACAAAACAGTGAATATAGGTTTACTATTATTACACCATGCCAGCATGGATCGCCACTCCAGTAAATGTTTGGCATGCGTGGAGATATACTATTACAACACCACACCACCATTGCTCACTACTCCGGTGACAATATTCACTTACACAGTTTTATGCTTTGCTGTCATTGACAGGCACAGTTTTGACTTCAGCAGTTTTGTACACACTGTTTTCCACCATGCTGCATTAGGTTTCATGGAGTTGATGTGGAATCCTCTCTGGCTATGCCCTCTATGAATCAATTGAACATCTTTGTATGGTGCGCTGTTTACCATCCAAATGTGTGCCAGCACCATCCTAATGCCGCCACAGTAGTTCTCAAGCATTTAAAGCCAAGAAGTGACCTCAAGGGAAGAAATGTTTCAAAATTGCTGGTGGCAGCCATCTTTAATAACTTTAGTAATTAATTATAAAATGAGAAATAAAGCTGTTTTAAAAATATCTGAGATAAATAAAAATATACTGATGATGAATATAATTATGTGCAAAATACATTATTGCTAAAAAACTATAAACTGACATTTTTGGCTGACTAACAAATACCGCTGCTTTAATTGTAGATTTGAAAGGTCAGTTATTACATGTGTAGCCATGTATGTATAAATGGGGAAGGCAGAACTATGTGTCATGTTGCAGTATTTTGAACTGTAATTAACTGCAGAGTTCTTCCTCTTGCTATAGGAGAAATACGTTAATGGTCTTTTTTTAAGTCATGCTTCTTTACTTTCTTTTTTTAAATATAATAAAATACATATATTTGAGTTGGTATTTGTCTAACCATTAAATGCATTATTAAAAGATGGGGGAAAAACACCACATCACATCAGTGCACATCAATAAAAATAAATAAATAAATAAATAAATATGACATTGTGTACGATGATCCTGGACAAAGTAAACAATGACAGCCACTAAACACATTAGAGCATGGAGTGGGAGGGAGACATTATCATACTCTAAAGACAAACAAGACTATGACAACCTTATTTTATATGTTATGGTACCAAAGATTCTTGTTTCATTTAATTCTCAATAAATGTATGTAATAGATTTATAATTGATTTCCAATTATGATCAAAGAGGTCCTCTAAATTAAGGTTCATCCTAAGGATCATATTAAGGTAGATGTAGAAGTGAGCAGGCGTTAGCCCATTAGTGCTTCATTCTAAGAGAAATACCTTAAAGATCTTCCAGACATGAAAAGTTTGTCCAGTTTATGCTTAAACCTATCTTTGTTGTCTGCTATAATCACATTGAGTGGAAGTTCATTCCATAATTTAACTACCCTATTTGTAAAGAAGTACTTTCGCGTATTGGAACAAAACCTCTTTCCCTTAATCTGAAGTGGGTGACCTATGGTCTCTATAACAGAATCCTTAAATTCAATGCCCAGGTGACACATCAACTGTGGTTTCTGTATAATGCAAACATTAATAACAGATCATCATGAGCATGGCGCGACTCCAGTGATATAAGCCCTAGAGAGTGCAGTCTTTCCTCATAATCTATATCTTTTAAATTTGGGATCAGTTTTGTGAATCTGCATTAAACCTGTTCTAATTGAACCCTCTCCCCTTTTTATGTTTGCTTGAGCATATGCGCAAGAAACATTACATGACAGCTTAGGAGAGAAGCAGATTGTGGAGGCGCAGCACTATGGCAGCCAACGGAGGCACTGCATTTGGGGGCTTGGCTCTGGTGGACCAATGGAGGCACAGTGTGCTGATGACACTAGCTTCCAAAAGTGCCACCAAGCTGTAACGTTTTCATTGCAGTGTGGTGGCAAGCTGCTGTCATGTTCACAAACAATATTAGATGCCTCTAGTGCTGAGGGGGTGCCCAATCCCCCTCGGCATCATGTGCCGCCCCCAAAACAGTTTTTGTTTGCTGATGGGGGCCACAATCCTTGTCAGCTTCATTTCTCCCCAGTGTAATTTGCCCATGGGGAACCCACTCCCCATCGGCATACTGTCCCCTCCCAAAAAAAACTTTGGATTTGTGCCAAGGGGTGCCCAATCCCCTTCGGCTCTTGGCCCCCCATATGTGCCAACAGGAGTACCCAATCCCCCCTCAGCAACAGCCTCCCCAACAAAAACAGTCAGGTGGCATGCTGGGAGCCCACCCCAGTGTGCCAAATGTCTCTGTGAAGAAAAATAACCATCCCGTAATGTTTTTTTCCCCCTCTGTAAATCAGAAAACGGTCCCTCTGTGAGTCCGGCTGCCCCTCCTCCCAACCTGAACCCACCTTCTGTGCACCCTACCTCCCCACACCCCCCTCACCCCATACTTACCTCTGGAGCTCAGTACGAATACTCGCAGACTGAACACCTAACGCGCCTCTTCAAAGCCGACCGTGAACTGAAGAAATGCCAGTAAGCTATATAATGGCATAAATAGGGTTTTTTCAACTTTGTTGCATATCTCAGGCATTTTGGGAAATTTTGGCATCAGATTTTCAACATGGGGTTATTGGGACCCCTCCTCATGAATTCAGCCACTGTCATCGCACTATTCAATCCCGAAAGGTGATTTTGCGGTCACTGCGCGGAATCGCCTTTTGGGACCAATTAAAACAACAGTGCCAGTTTTCATGAGGTGGCCTCTCAAAAAGTCTATGTTGCAAATTTGGAGGAAAAAAAATCCAAGAAATGACTGTTTTACGAGCGTGCGCTGCGCAGTTACTACGCACTCTCTTAACTTAGCTAATTTGCAATAGTTTCACTCCAGATTTTCAAAATTACCATTTTTCTGCACCTCCTTATGAATAGTATAGCTGTCATTTTTCACATCCTGGCTGAAATGTGTTTTTGCACTTCCGGCGCAGAATAGAGCGGTCGCTGTGGGAAATCCGTGTTCGGGACAGATAAAAAAAATCACAGTGACACTGTTCATGAGCAGAGGCCCTAAAATGCCTATGTTGAAAATTTAGTGATGAAAGTCAATTAAATGACTGTTACAAGCGTGCGTTGCGCAGTTTCCACGCACACTCTTAACTTCGCACATTTGTAATATTTTCACTCCAGATTTTCAACATTGCCATTTTTCCACACCTCCTTACAAATAGTACAGCTGTCATTTTTCACATCCTGGCCTAAATGTGTTTTCACACTTCCTTTGTAGAATAGCACGATTGCTGTGGGAAATCAGTGTTCGGGACACATTAAAAAAATCACAGTGACACTGTTCAAGAGCAGAAATCCTAAAATGTGTATGTTGAAAATTTGGTGATGAAAGTCCATAAAATGACTGTGTTACACGCATGGGTTGCACAGTTTCCACGTATGCTCGGAAGTGCAAGCATTTTTAATATTCCCACTACAGATTTTCAACATTGCCATCTCTTCACACCTCCCTATGGATGGTACAGCTGTCATTCTTCACATCCTGCCCGATCTGTGTTTTCATACATGTGGTTCAGAATGGCACTGTCGCTGTTGGAACTCAAAGTTCTGGACACATTGACAAAATCACACTGCCACTCTTCATGAGAAGAGGTCCCAAATGCTTTCATGAGATGGGGTCACAAAAATGCCATGTTGAAAATTTGTAGTGCAAATACCAACAAACACCTGGGGCATTAAGGTTTCTACCCATAATGTCCCACCCTGTACAGACTGACAGGCATCAGGGTGTGCCTTTGCAGAGCCGACTGTACTGCTCATGCCATCCCACCCCCACCCCCCAGCCACTGACAGGCTTCGAGGTGGACCTTGGATTCTTAGGTTCCAGACTTCACCCCATTGTCCTATGCTGCACCCATTTCAGCATATGTCCTAATGGAATGGGGTGACTGTAAAGTAAAACACCCCAAAGCACACCTCAACACATGTCGGTGTCTTCAGAATAGGGTGAGGTGACATGACATGACCATCATGGGTGACAACCCAAACACTTACCCCAATGCCTGTCCATCTCTACAGGATGGAGGTGGGCTTGATGTGAAGTTCAATACTTCACTGCCATTCCTATTCTGCATCTGTCTAACTCCTGCATTTCCAATGTTAATACCAGCAAGCAAACATTCGCCATTGACAAATGCTTGTTTATATGGATTCCACATCTGTGATGAATACTGCAGGTGTGGGTGAATGTAGGACCTATATAGGGGCATCAGAACTGTACTTGACCTAGAAACTATATTATGTTTAATAGAATAAACAGTTCAGCTTGCTTTATTTATTACATCTGAATCCTGATCTTTTGTTGTTAGTTCATTCCCCATATTAATTCTCAAATCCCTCTCACAATTAGTTTTTTTCCGACTTACAAACTTCCATCACATAATCCTATTCCAAATTCTGTCTCCCTAGGTGCATCACCTTATATTTAGTTAAATTCAGTGTCATATCCCATCTTTTAGTCCACTCCATAATTTTATAAAGATCATTTTGTATACTAATACACTCATCCAAGCTATCACAGGGACCTCCAATTTTAGTATCATCAGCATGTTTTATATTCCATGAAAAGACATTCTCAGTCATATCAGAAATGAAAATGTGGAACAAGACTGGGCCGAGCACTGACCCCTGGGACACACTACTCAGAACTGTCCCAACAGTGGAGATACATCCAATAACCAAACTCTCTGTTTCCTGTTTCATAGCCATTTGGCAATCCAGAGAGTCAAGCTATTATCAATGTTATGTTTTTGCATTTTTCTATTATTGCCCAATGGAGAGTTACATCGAAGGCTTTTGCAAAATCTAGGTATATGATATCACATGGGTTGCCCCTTTCTAGATATTCACTAATCTTTTCATAGAATGTCGAAAGTTTTGTAGAACAACTTCTGCCTTTAGTGAAGCCATATTGTAATGAATCAATGTTAATTAATAGAGCTGTCATCCTCTCTTTTATGATGCCTTCTAACAGTTTTCCCACAATACATGTCAAGCTAATAGGCCGGTAATTATTGAGTTGTTCCTTTTTTCCTTTTTTAAAAACAAGGACTACACGTGCCAATTTTCAGTCTTCTGGTACTACAGTAGATTTAACTGAGGTCTCAAAAAATATCTTAAATGGTGTCAGTAGATATGGGGACATAATTTGGAGCAGTCTAGGGGATATTTTATTAGGGCCTGGGGATGCATTTGCTCTTAATTTAGCAATTTGATCTTTTATTTTTTCTTCAGTAATCACAAATTGGCTGATGGGAGTAACTTTGCTCACTACAACATCATGTCTATCTTTTTTGAATATATTACAAAAATGCTGATTAAATGCTTCAGCCATAGATTTATTATCAGAGGAAAGTAGATGATTATATTTAATAGGCCCTACCTCATTCTTTGTTTTTTTAAAGAATTAATATACACATAAATTGTTTGATATTACATTTTTTAGCATTTTTAGCCAAAGTAAGTTCAGCTTGTTTCTTAGCTTTTCTAATTCGAGATTTGCACAATTTTCGCCCTTGGGAGTATGCCCTAAATACAGCGTTGTCATCAGTATGTTTATATTTGTTATAAAGTCTGTGTTTTTTTTTTTATTGGTTTCTTCATTCCCTTATTCATCCATCTAGGCCTCTGTTGATTTTCACTTTTTTTCATTTTTGGAATGTTCTCTCCCACAGTTGTAATAATTATGTGCTTAATAATCATCCACATATCCTCACAGGTTTTATCCCGACAACATGATCAATCAATTACTTGTTCCATGAAGTATCTTTAAACATCTTTAACCATTTATGCTTGTTAAAATCCTTTCAGGCTGGTGCATTCCATTGCTGCAGAATTCATCTCTTGGTTGCCAAGTTGGCCAGTGCACATTCACTTTGTGGATATTTATTCAAATTAAAATTTTCAAAATGGCAAAAAAACAACAACAAATAATTAAATAATAAAAGGCATGATAGTACTAGGCTTTTTTCTTATTCTTTATGTGTCTGAACCCACCATCCAAGTAACTTATTCCAAGTGCACACTAAATGGCAGAGATCTCAAATGCTTTAGAAAGCTTAAAGAACAGCTGTCATGGCTCTGGTAGGTAGTGAAACTCATATCAAGGATTTGCCCATCTGAGGAGCTAATTTAGCTATCAGTTACATTTTTTATGCAGTATTACATATATTTTACTTACAATCCCTGACTCATAGCTTCCAAATATGAGCCAAACCACCAAACAGCACTGCAGCCCTGCACCTAATAAACAAACAAACAAAGGTTTTTGATTACATGAGCTGTGGAATGGGGCTGCAGATGTGCTCTCTCTCTCTCTCACAACAGGATTTGGGGGAGGAGGCTGTCTAAAGGTAATTATAGTATCTTTGTTGGCAGTTCTACATGTATGGTGATAATGTATACTATATATTATAGCCCCATGCATGTACACTTCCAGCAAAGGGGCTGGCCCAGTGGTGCTGTATATGTCTTACTTTTTCATACACTGGTGACCTGAGTTCAGAAATGAGCTCAGGTTGCTGAGGGAGAGGGCCAAGAGAGGATCAAGCTGTTGTCTGACAGCTCTCCTGTCTAGCATTGTGGTGGTGGGCCTTCCCAGCTCTTGGCTGTCACCAGGTGGAGCACCTGGTGGTAGCACCGATGCACAGGAGGCATGACGTATGTCTGGGTGTGTGGAAAGATCCACAGTTCTGGAATGCATGCATGCTTTCACATGCATGTGTCACCCATGCCACCACGGTGCTGGGACATAGCAGGAGAAAAGAAGGAAAAATGATCAGACTAAGGCTTTGTGAAGCCC
The DNA here is from genome assembly GCA_016271365.2 of Neoceratodus forsteri. Classification (NCBI taxonomy): domain Eukaryota; kingdom Metazoa; phylum Chordata; order Ceratodontiformes; family Ceratodontidae; genus Neoceratodus; species Neoceratodus forsteri. Next base: position 50,431,573 of record JADMNL010000027.1, read on the forward strand.
AAATGGGGACACCGTGACCTGCCCTTCCACTCCAGCTGGTTAGAACTTTTGGAAGACAGTACTCTGGAAGGAATGGCCTTCCCTGCCATGGCCCCACCATGGGGTGGGAATCCATAGAAGAACTAGCTCTATAGCATGGAGAGAGGTAAAGGGGATGACCAGAGGTGCCCCAAGGAAAGCTGCTGAATAGCCACCCCAGTCTGGCTCGGGAGCAATAAATATCTCTGTGACAAAAAAGAACAGCCAGCAAAGATGCTCTAAGTACCTTTAGATAGCCCCCTTCCTGGATCCTATTGATACATATGTAGTATGCCTACAACCCTATTCCCTACCTTGTGTCCTCAAAAAGCTTTTGATGGGGGGAGCACTGCAGCTCTGTTTGGTGGCTTGGCTTACATGTGAAAACTACAAGTCAAGCATTGTAAGTAAAATATATACAATTTAATACTGCAGAAAAAATGACATTGAAAGATAAATGAGCTCCTCAGGCAAGCAACTTCTTGTATAATTTGAGTGCCACAGTTCTAAATACATGTCAGCTGCTCTTTAAATGAGTTGTTCTACCTCTTAAGTACAGTATTACCAGGGTCCCTAGTGCTCCGCAGCACAGCAGTCCTGGTTTCTGAGGCAGTGCTCCTAAACTTCTATGACAGAGTTGCTTCAGTCCTGCAGCATGAATTATTAATTCCTGTTGCAGAATGTAGTCCTCCCATTGGCTGCAATATTATGCGATGTCATTGATGACCAAAGAGAAGAGGTTTCAGGATAAAAAATAATGAGGGGATAGGACTCGGGCCATATGGAAACAAGCATTTGTCAATGCTGAATGTTGATTGCGTTGGTCCATTGAGCTCGCTTACTGGCCCTCTGCCACTCGCTCATTCTGTTTCTCCCGGTGCTGCAGGCTGCTCTTTTGTACTGGGCTCCTGCCTGCATTGGCATGTTTTTCTGCCCACAAAGAAATCTGCAGCTGTCCCAACAGAGCTCCGTTGAGGTGGCTCACCACGCCACCACTCGCTCATTCTGTTTCTCCTGGTGCTGCAGGCTGCCATTTTGTACTGGGCTCCTGCCTCTGTAGGTGGCTTTTTCCGCCTACAAGGAAATCTGTAGCAGTCCTGACACAGGTCCGTTGAGCTTGCTCACTCTCCCTCTCTCACTCGTTCGTTCTGTTTCTGCTGGCACTGCAGGCTGGACTTTTGTACAGGGCTCCTGTCTGCATTGCCACCTTTTTGTGCCTACAAAGAAATCTGCAGCAGTCATGATAGAGCTCCATTGAGCTCACTCACTCCCCCGTCTCACTCGCTCATTCTGTTTCTCCTGGCACTGCAGGCTGCCCTTTTGTAGTGGGCCCCTGCCTCAGCTAGTGCCTTTTTCTGCCCACAAAGAAATCTGCAGAAGTCCTGGCAGAGCTCCGTTGAGCTTGCTCACTCCCCCATTCTCACTCACTCATTCCGTTTCTACTGATGCTGCAGCCTGCCCTTTTTTACTGGGCTCCTGCTTGCGTTGCCGCCTACTTCTGCCCATACCGAAATCTGCAGCAGTCATGATAGAGCTCCGATGAGCTTGCTCACTCACTCCCCTCTCTCACTCATTCGTTCTGTTTCTCCTGCCACTGCAGGCTGTCCTTTTGTACTTGGGCCCCTGTGTGCATTGCAGCCTTTTTCTGCCCACAAAGAAATCTGCAGCAGTCCCAACAGAGCTTCGTTGAGCTCACTCACTCCCCTCCTTCACTCGCTCATTCTGTGTCTCCCGCTGCTATCAGACTGCCCTTTTGTACTGGGCTCCTACCTCTGTTGGTACCTTTTTCTGCCCACAAAGAAATCTGCAGCAGTCCCGATAGAGCTCCGTTAACCTCACTCCCCCCAAGTCACTCGTTCCATTTTTGCAGATGCTGCAGGCTGCCATTTTGTACTGGGCTTCTGCCTGCATTGGCACCTTTTTCTGCCCACAAAGAAATCCACAGCTGTCCCGACAGAGCTCCGTTGAGGTCGCTCACTCCTCCTGTCTCACTCGCTCATTCTGTTTCTCCTGGCGCTGCAGGGTGCCCTTTTGTATTGGGTTCCTGCCTCTGTTGGTGCCTTTTTCTGCCCACAAAGAAATCTTCAGCAGTCCAGATAGAGCTCCATTGAGCTCAGTCACTCCCCCTCTCTCACTCGCTCATTCCATTTCTGCTGGTGCTGCAGGCTGCCCTTTTGTACTGGGCTCCTGCCTGTGTTGCCACCATCTCCTGCCCATGAAGAAACCTGCAGCAGTCATGATAGAGCTCCACTGACCTCACTCACTCACTCACTCACTCACTCACTCACTCACTCACTCACTCCCGTTCTCTCACTCGTTCGTTCTGTTTCTTCTGCCGCTGCAGGCTGCCCTTTTGTAGTGGGCCCCTGCATGCATTGCTGCCTTTTTCTGCCAACAAAGAAATCCACAGCAGTCCCAACAGAGCTCCATTGAGCTAACGCACTCCCCCTCTCTCACTCACTCATTCTGTGTCTCTCGCTGCTGCAGGCTGCCCTTTTGTACTGGGCTCCTGCCAGTGTTGCTGCCTTCTTTTGTCCACGAAGAAATCTTCGGCAGTTACAATAGAGCTCCATTGACCTCACTCACTCACTCACTCCCTCCCTCCCTCCCTCACTCGTTCATTCTGTTTCTTCCACTGCTGCAGGCTGCCCTTTTGTAGTGGGCCACTGCATGCATTGCTGCCTTTTTCTGCCCACAAAGAAATCTGCAGCAGTCCCAACAAAGCTCCGTTGAGCTAACTCACTCCCCCTCTCTCACTCGCTCATTCTGTATCTCTCGCTGCTGCAGGCTGCCCTTTTGTACTGGGCTCCTGCCTGCATTGGTGGCTTTTTCTGCCCACAAAGAAATCTGCAGCAGTCACAATAGACCTTCATTGAGCTCGCTCACTCCCCTTCTCTCACTTGCTCATTTCATTTCTGTCGGCGCTGCAGGCTTGCCTTTTGTACTGGGCTCCTGCCTGCGTTGGCACCTTTTTCTGGCCCCAAAGAAATCTGCAGCTGTCCCGACAGAGCTCTATTGAGGTTGCTCACTCCCCCATCTCACTTGCTCATTCTGTTTCTCCTGGCACTGCAGGCTGCCCTTTTGTACAGGGCTCCTGCCTCTGTTGGCACCTTTTTCTGGCCACAAAGAAATCTGCTGCAGTCCTGACAGAGCTCCATTGACCTCACTCACTCCCCGTCTCTCACTTGCTCGTTCCGTTTCTCCTGGCACTGCAGGCTGCCCTTTTGTAGTGGGCTTCTGCCTGCATTGCCGCCCTTTTCTGCCCACAAAGAAATCCGCAGCAGTCATGATAGAGCTCCGTTGAGGTCGCTCACTCCCCCTCTCTCAGTCACTCGTTCTGTTTGTCCCACCGCTGCAGTTTGTCTTTTTGTACTGGGCCCTGCGTGCATTGCTGCCTTTTTCTGCCCATAAAGAAATCCACAGCAGTCCCAACAGAGCTCTGTTGAGCTCACTCACTCCCCCTCCCTCTCCCTCACTCATTCGTTCTGTGTCTCCTGGCACTGCAGGCTGCCCTTTTGTACTGGGCTCCTGCCTGTGTTGGCAGTTTTTCCTGCCCAGAAAGAAATCCGCAGCAGTCCCGGCAGAGCTCAGTTGAGCTCAGCCACTCCTCCCCTCTCTCACTCGCTGGATCCTAATCTGTCCCAAACACTGATTTCCAACAGCGACCGTGGTATTCTGTGCTGGAAGTGTGAAAACGCATTTCAGCCAGGATGTGAAAAATGACAGCTGTACTGTTTATAAGGAGGTGTGAAAAAATGCCATTGTTGAAAACCTGGAGTGAAAATATTACTAATTTTTGAACTTACAAGGGTGCATGCTCATAACACAGTCATTTTATGGAGTTTCATCACACAGTTTTCAACATAGGCATTTTAGGACCTCTGCTCATGAACAGTGCCAGTGTGATTTTCTTAATGTGTCCCGAACACTGATTTCCCACAGCCACCACACTATTTTGTGCTGGAAGAGAGAAAACACATTTTGGCCAGTATGTGAAAAATGACAACTGCACTGATCATAAGGAGGCGTAGGAAAATGGCAATGTTGAAAATCTGGAGTGAAAATATTGCAAAGCTGCGAAGGTACGTGCGTGCGTGGAAACTGCAACACACGTTCGTATCACACTCATTTTATGGACTTTCATCACCAAATTTTCAACATAGGCATTTTAGGACCTCTGCTGATGAACAGTGTCACTGTCATTTTCCATAATGTCCCGAACATGGATTTTCCTGATGACGCAATTCTATGGGAACTTCGAAAACACATTTCAGCCAGGATATGAAAAATGACTGCTGTGTGTTCATAAGGAGGTGCAGAAGAATGACACTGTTGAAAATCTGGAGTGAAAATATTATTAATTCGCGAAGTTACGAGCGTGCATGCAAACTGCACAATGCATGCTCGTAACACAGTAATTTTATGGAGTATCATCACCAAATTTTCAACATAGGCATTTTAGAACGTCTGCTCATGAACAGTGTCACTGTCATTTTCTTAATCTATCCCAAACACTGATTTCCCATAGCGATTGCGTTATTCTGCTCCGGAAGGCGAAAACACATTTCAGCGAGGATGAGAAAAATGGCAGCTGTACTGTACTGTTCATAAGGAGGTGTGAAAAAATGCCAATGTTGAAAATCTGGTATGAAGATATTGCAAATTCGTGAAGTTACAAGCGTGCGTAGCAACTGCGCAGTACACGCTCGTAATAGTCATTTTTTGGATTTTTTCCACCAAAATTGCAACCTAGGCTGTTTGAGAGCCCATCTCATGCACACTGGCACTGTTGTTTCATTAATCGCCCCGAAAAGGATTCCATGCAGTGATTAAGTAAATCACCTCGGGCTGAATAACACCATGACAGTGGCATAATTCATGAGGAGGGGTCCCAAAAACCCCATGTTGAAAATTTGGTGTCAAAATTCCAAAAAATGCCTGAGATATGCATCAAAGTTGAAAAAGCCCTATTCGTACCATTATACAGCTTACCGACATTTCCTCAGTACGGTTGGCTTTGAAGAGTGCAGGCGTGTTTCGGTCCACCGAAGATAGTCGCGCCCGGACTCCGTAGAGTAAGTATGGGAGTAGGGGTGTGGGGAGGCAAAGGTGCGTAGTGGGTGGGAGCGGGTTGTGGGGGTGCAGGAGACATGAGAACCGCTTTTTACAGGTAAAAAACAAAACATTGCAGGACTTTTTTCTTTACAGAGGCATTGGGCATGCTGGGGTGGGCTCCCAGCATGCCACCTGGTGTTTTGGAGGGTGTGCAGCCAACAGAGTTAGGCACCCTGTCCAGCAAAAAGCAGGGGCGCAAGAGCGAGGGAGATTGAGCACCCTTGGCACGCCAACTCTCCGGCTACTCTTTCGGGGGACCTGATGCCGATGGGGAGTGGGCTCCCCCGTTGGCACATCAAACAGGGAGGGAAACATAATGCCGATGGGGAGTGGGCTCCCCCATTGGTAAGTTAACTAGCACCGGGGATGGAAGTTGACAGGGATTGGGGCCCCTGTAGGCAAAAACACGCTGCTGTGGGGATGGGCACATGCTGCTGAGGGGGATTGGGCACCCCCTCAGCACTGGGGCAGGATTAATATTGTTTGTGAACACAGCAGCAAGCCACCACCATGTTTACAAACAATATTACAGTAGCAACGTTCCACCCAGCAATGACGGGTCGCTCCCTCATTGCAGCAAATCGCTGATGCTGCAATGATGAGGTGGCCACTGATTGCTGTGGCAAAAACATTACAAGTTGGTGGCATGCTGGCTGAACTAGTGTCAGCCGCAGAGTTCCACAGCATTGGGTAAAGTGGGCCAAACCTTTACAGGCTGTGGGGGCAATGACCAGAACAGTGCCGCGCCTCCACAACCTGCTTCTAGAAAGCTGCCGCAATATATTTCTTGTGCATGCGTGCAATCAACATAAAAACTGTATATGTGAATAAAAAAATCACTAAAAGCATAGAATAATGTGGCACTGCCGTATATACAGTATTCTGCAGCATGGTGCAAGTTCTGCAGCCCTGGAACCACAGAAGTCCAGGGGCCTTGAGCATTAAGTGTTTAAAGAAGTACACTCAGCACAGGAGACTTTGTTTGAAGCACAGCTGCTGCAGATTGCTATAAACTGATATAGTACAGTAAATATAATTCCTGTCATCCATTGTTTAATGTTTTTTTCTTTGATAACCAGGCATGGCCCACTTGGCACAAGGCCTATTTACAGGGGTGATCTGGGAACAGTGGGGAGGTTACGTAACTTGCTCAGGGTCACACCGTATGAATGTAGAGGTTATGGGAATTAAACCGTCTTCTGGATGTACCATGCTCATTCACAGCTCATTACTCTAACCTCTGAGCTACTGCCACCCCTCTGTAAAATACCTATTAGACATGAAGATGTCAGGCCAGGACAGACAATGATATTCATTATATTTTTCAAGGAAGTTTCCATGAGCTGTGAAAGCAGTTTTCTTTTGGTAAAGCCTTTAATTTTTGTATGTTATGACTCCAAAGAGCAACTCATAATTGGTGTCTATGGGGAGAGCAGAGCTGAAAACTTCCATCAACAGCACAGCTTGATACTGTAATCTGGAAGCTGTAAATGTACCTTGTTCAAGGCACAATGCAATCTAAGCAGCAGCAGATGCCAAGGATGGAATTCTTTTTGTCTTGTAGCTAAAGCTCAGAAAATTCCTGTAGAGGTCTGTTTTCTACTAACCTTTTTTTGTGTACCTAATGGTTTCAGAATATGATTAATACTCTAGTGCAGACTAAGGGAACTAGCCTCACAAAACAACTGCAAAAGAGGGGATTGTGGCATTTGAACAGGAACTACCTATGCATGGGTGTATATATACACCTTTCAGAAGACGAGCAAGGAAACTCAAGGTTAAAAACAATGCACAGATGTGTTCGTTACAGTTTCTGAATGACTTTGTGTTCTTCTGTGTCAGTTTGCAACCTTTCCAAGTTTGGCATATCAACCATAGCCATTAATCAGGCTGGCTAGGTCACATAACTGCACAGAGGATGTACACAAAACAATAAGCCTTCAGTGTGGGTTTAGTGGAGCTTATGGCTAATTTTAGATAATGGTGACCCCCGAGAAAAAGAAGCTTTTTAAAATCCCTCAGTCTCCCACAGAGTTAGGATTTATCGAAATAATTGATCCCATGGTGCTGCCTAACAGTGGTTTCGCAGAGTGCTATGCAGCAGTAAATCTTTACTTTAACATCCATATTATTCTGAGGATAGGCAGTAGGCTTCTGAAAAAGTGGACGGTGTTCTGATAGATCACCAGCAACTTTATTAGGGAGGGATGAAGTCTTACTTTCCCCAAAACTGTCTGCACATTGTTCTTTATGGGAAGAACACATACAATGTTGATGTTATGAAGCTCACCTTTTTTAGATAAGGTTACCATACTCATTATGCACAGCATGTGTAGATCACTGGTTTGCCCACACTTGAGTTTTGCATACAACTTTGGAGCCCACATTTGAGCAAGAAGAGGGACAAGTTAGAGGTGGTACAGAAATAAGCCACCAACATGAGACAGGGGCAAGAGGGTAGATTCTACAATGAGTGCTTGGAGGATCAAAAGATTTGCACACTGGAGGATAGAAGAAAGAGAGATGACATGACTGAGACAATTCAAGTACCTCTGCCGAATAAACCAGGTGGATAACAGTGAGCTGTTCACAATGAGTGGTAATACAGGTACCAGGTATAACTCCCTAAAACTGCAGGTTGTAAGGGGGTTCAAGAATGCTGTCAGAAAGTACTTTTTTACAGAAAGTGGGATGACTGACTGGAAAAAGCTTCTGGAGGAGGTCATCATGGCTGTAACTGTGTTAGGGTTCAAATTGGAATGGGACAGGCACATGGGACTAGTACATAAGGGGGCAGACTGGGAGCAGAGGTAGGGATGACTGACAAGGTCACAGTCCTAAAATTAGACAGGCTGAGACAGACTGGATGGGCTGCTTGGCCTTTATCTGATATCATTTTCAAGGTTTCTATAAAAATTGGGTCTGGTGTGTCTCAGCAGGAGTGTGTTTCCCTGTCAACTGGGAGGCCAGGGTTTGTGAGTGAGCCCTAGTGTCTAACACCCAGGCTAGCTGTGGGTAGGGTGTGTTGAGGAAGTAAGATTCTTGGCTGTTTGGGAACGAGGACACAAACCACTAGACATTCCTGCACACCCCTGTTAGCGATGGGGCAGCATTACATAGAAAAATAGAAAAAGTCCCACTGGCTCATCTAGTCTGCTCAGCTGTACCTATTACTTGTGTGAATGCCCTAATGACCATCCAATTCCATTTTCCCTCCCCTATTTACCATCTCCTGCTTTTCTTATCAGACCCGTGTGCCTTCTCTGCCCACGTTTGAATCCGCTGTTTTGGCACTGACCACCTACCCCAGCAGTCTGTTTCACCTGACCACCCCTCTTTCTGTGAAAAAATACATACAGACATTCCATCTGAATGCACCCCCAATCAGCTTCCATGGATTCTCTCTTGTGCTTGCATTTACACTTCTGGTGAACAATTCATTACATTTCACCATTTTAATCCCATGGAGATATTTGTATGTTTCAATCATTTCCCACCTCCCTCCTCTTCTCCAGGGTGCACAGTACATGTTAAGATTTCATAACCTTTCCTCATATGTTTACTTCCCTAGCCTATGGGCCGTTTTGTTCGCCCTCCTCTATACTGCCTCTACCCCATCACAGCTCTTCCACTGAAGTATCCTTCAAAACCTCACACAGTACTCCAGGTGGGGGCAACCTTCCCTATATTAGCGTCTTCTGTGAAGGCGGTGGCTCACCATCCCTCCTGACCTGTGGCAGGCTGCAGATGTGGGGGCCTTCTCAACTGAGTAAAGGACAAAGGAAACAACTGAGGGAACCATGAGACGAATAGACTGATACAAATTAAATCAACACTGAAATGTAGGAGACCCAAATCTGATTTTAACTGCTTTCTAACTGTCAGAAAATTATTTATTTTACTTTCTGCAAGGCATGTTAGACAGTGACTGTGACTGTCATGCCCCTAGTTCAACTTCATGGGTGAAAACTCTACTCCTTTCATGGATGTTCATGAAATTTCTTAATCTATATTTTGTGCTGAGAAACAGTCGAGGATAAATGTTGGAGAAATGGGGGTGCTGTTGAGGATACTATTTAAAAGATATTGACAACCCGCTTAGGCCTCAAAGTGTTTCTAGTTTAAAAAACACAAGTTATAATTGGCTACAGTCTATAAAGCTTGCTGATGTAGCTGGTAGTTTGATTCTAATTCCTTTTTTCTTAAACAAACCAAAAAACATTGTTCTCCATACTGGTGTTAACACACAAAAACATGTTTGTTTACAGTCCCTGATCAACTCACACTGCATCTTTTCTGGACTTGGGAACACCCAACATAGTCTAGCCACTCATGATGCAGTAGGAGGTGAGGGGGCTATCCTTCATGAGTGCCTGGACTGTTTGGGAGTGTTCATTATGTTCTGGGAGTAATCAATAACAGTAGCTTAAGGATTGGAAACAAAACATGTTTGGAAGTAATTACATCATTAGCATGCAGTTCAGGTCTTCTAAGAAAGAGTACAGATTCTGTAGAACAACCAGCAACATCAATGGATTTTAGAGAAGGTAAGGAATCATAAAACGTTTGATTTCAGCTAGAACTAATATTATTTAAAATGGTTTGACAGGGTCCCTTAAAGGCAGTTACACAATCAATGTAAGGCTACCATTATTTTATATTTACAATTATTTATGTGTTATTGGTGATCTGAATGGTGTTGTGGTATGTGAATGGTTGATAGGATTTCTGTGGGGTGTATGATTGTGTAAGACGTGCCTTGTTGGAGGTGGGTGTGTATGTGTGGTGATAATAATTATAGTGTGATATTGTGACTTTATCATTTTGGGTTTTATTTAATTACTTTGGTTAAGATGTGCTGGGAGGGTGTTAAGATGGTAAGACATTATTCCCCCACTGTGCTCTGTGATTTACACACCTTTCACTGTCCCCCACTATCGGCCGAAGTTTATAGGAGATGTCGGGCGTTGGGGATAGTGAGAAGGTGAGCGAAGGGTATGTGGACTGGGCACAGTGGGAGAATGGAGAGGGGTGGGTGGATAGAGGTAGTGGGGACTAGGTGATGCCCTGGGGTGAAATGGGGTCAGGAAAGGGGTGTTCCCTGCCTGATTCCCATACCCAAGGGCTCCACAAATTGTGGGCAGGTCCTGGGATCCTCCTTGAAAACCCATCCAACCTGAGCAGTGTTGTGTAATGCCAGGTTGATTAGGTACAAGACCGCTATTATAGATGATCTTATTGCAACATCTGATCTGACATGTATCACTGAGACCTGACTGGATGAGAATGCAGGCCCTGTTTTGGCATGTGCTGCTCCAGCTGGGTTCTCAGTGATACACCACCCAAGGTTGGATTGTAGGGGTGGGAGTGTGGCTGTCTTTTTCAAAACGGAGCTGGGCCTTGTGGATGTGCCAGTGGGTTACAATCGATCTTTTGAGTGTATCCTGGGAGCAGGTGTAGGGTTCAGGATTCTCCTCATCTACCGTCCACCCAGAGATGGTGGAGAATTCCTGAAGGAGTTTGCAGACTTCATTATCAACGTGGCATTGGAGTCACCCAGATGGTTAATTCTGGATGACTTCAATGCCTGGATCAATGATGAACTCTGGCAGTTTGGAAATAATCTCCTCCAAATTATGACTATAGAAACATAGACTTTGACGGCAGATAGGGACCGCTAGGCCCATCTAGTCTGCCCATTTCCCTACCTACAGGATAGGCCGCAGATCCTAGTTAACCAACAGCCTATTTCTTCCTACCCCCCACAAGAATTGCCTTATGTCTGTCCCATGCATTCTTGAATTCTCCCACAGTTTTAGACCCCACAACCTCCTCAGGAAGGCTGTTCCATGCATCCACTACCCTCTCTGTGAAATAATACTTCCTCACATTGCCCCTGAACTGCCCTCCTTCTATCTTTAAATTGTGTCCCCTTGTTCTTGCAAGTCTCTTTTTCTGAAAGATGCTACCCTCTTGGACTTTGTTGATTCCACTGAGGTACTTAAAAGTTTCTATCATGTCCCCCCTCTCCCTTCTTTCCTCAAGGGTATAGATATTAAGCTCCTTTAGTCTTTCCTCATACGGCTTCTCTTGCAGAACCTGCACCATTTTAGTTGCCCTCCACTGGACTGCCTCTATCCTGTCTATGTCCTTGCGGAGATGGGGTCTCCAGAACTGGAACAGTACTCCAGATGGGGTCTCACCAACTGTCTGTACAGAGGGATAACAACTTCCTGTTTTCTGCTGATGATGCCTCTCTCTATACATCCTAGTATACCCCCAGCCCTCCCTACTGACTATGCTGGGCCTTAGACAGGTGGGTACCTCTGCTACCCATATAGGAGGTCACTCACTAGATCTTCTGTTTCTCCTGGGGATGGAGATCACAGGATTGGGGATGGAACCAAATGGTTGGTCAGACCATCACACCATAAGATTCAGCTTTGGGGCACCCCCAATTAGGCCTGCCCCTACGGAGATGGTCCAGTATCGCCCTTTGAGAGAGATTACCCCAGAGGGCCTATCGACGGTGCTGGACCTATCGGGTGTATCAGGTGAGTGTATGAGTCCAGGGGGTCTTGTACTTGCCTATAATAAGGCTGTGGGTGATGCCCCAGACTTAATTGCTCCTGTTCGTGTTCACCCACTGACTTTGTGCCTGAGAACCCTTTGGTTTAATGGGTCCTTGAAGGAGCTGAAGAGAGTGGGGAGAAGGCTAGAGAGGGCTTTGCGGAGATCCGGTCTTGATGCTGACAGGCTTAGGTTGATGGACCACTATGTGGCCTATCAATCATCAATCACCTGCAAGAAGGCAGAGTTCCTGCCTGGGGAGACTGTTGCTGCATGGAACCGACCAGCTCAACTCTTCTGGATTGTTGACAGACTGTGCAATCCAGTCTGTCTGCAGCCTGGAAGAGATTTTTCACAAATAAAGTGTGATGAGCTTGCGCGATTCTTCGCAGATAAGATTGCCAGTATTAGATCAGGTATCAGCCCAGCTCTCTCTTTAAGGGATTATGGAGATCAGTGGGAGGTGGCAAGTGCCCATGCTGCCTGGTTTGACTTTAGCAGGCCGGAGTTCATGGACATTGTCAGGATTGTCCAGACTGTACGCCCAACCAGCTGTAGTTGGGATCCTGGCCCTACACCACTATTAGTAGGTTGTGTAGATGTTATCTGTCCAATCGTTGCTGAAATTGTCTTGAAGGCCTTGGAGCAGGGTTTCTTTCCTGATTCTCTCGAGGAAGTGGTCATTCAACCACTCCTTAAAAAATCCTCCTTGGACCCAGACTGCTTAGCTAAATATAGACCCATCTCTAACCTGCTCTTTGTGGGTAAGGTTATTGAAAAGGTGGTTGCACTGCAGCTGGATGACAATCTTACAAATCACAACGTCTATGATGTTCTCCAATCTGGGTTTAGGAAAAGACAGCACTGAGTCCGCCCTGGTCTGGGTCTTAAATGATCTCCTAATTGCGAGAGATCAAAAGGCTCGTACTATTCTAGTCCTTTTTGATCTCTCTGTGGCATGTGATACTGTGGACCATAGTGTGCTTTTGGAGTGCCTGCAGCTTCTTTGTGGACTGCCTGGAACAGTTCTGTATTGGTTTCGATCTTTCCTTGCAGGCAAGACACAAAGAGTTGTCACTGGAATTTATTCCTCTGACACCTTCTCCCTGTCCTGTGGGGTGCTGCAGGGCTCCATTTTGGCACCCATGTTATTCACAGTTTATATGCTGCCATTAAGAGAGATCATTAGGTGATACAGTTTGGGTTTTCACTGCTAAGCAGATGATACCCAACTGTATCTGTCCTTTATTCCCGGACAGGGTGATGTGATCTCCATGCTCAACAGCTGTCTAGCCGAGATCAGAGATTGGATGAGCACTAGCTGGCTGAAGTTAAATCCGGACAAGACTGATTTGTTGGTTGTGGACCCTGGTTGCCTTGAGGCAGGTCCTAGGGCTGGGCTTCCGTCTGGCTTATGGCTTGATGGTGTCCAGCACTTGACTTCAGATCAGGTGTGTAATCTGGGTGTTATTTTTGATGATGATTTGACCCTGAAATCACAGGTGTCTGCCGTTGTCAAATCTTCCTTTTATCATCTTAGGAATATCGCCCGAGTGAAACACCTGGTTCCTGTGGCTGATCTTCCCATATTGGTCCACCCCTTCATGACCTCCTGCCTTGATTACTGCAATGCCCTTTACCTAGGGCTGCTGGGGGTTGATATCCGCTGCTTGCAGCTAGTGCAGAATGTGGCAGCCAGGCTTTTGACTGGTACATCTATGTCTAGTCATAATACGCCTGTGCTGCGCAGACTGCACTGGCTGCCGGTTCAGCGGCGGATCACCTTTAAGGTCGGGTTGCTGACCTATAAAGCCCTACATGAACAGAGATCCCAGTACTTGCAAGATCTTCTTACTTCCTACTGCCCCTCCTGCTCACTCTGATCCGCTGATGTGGGATTGCTAGAGATTCCCAGGGTTTGTTTAAAGACATCTGGGGCACGTGCGTTCTCCTATGCTGCCCCTTCTCTGTGGAATTCTCTACCTCGTTGGATAAGAGAATGCCTGACTGTGTCGAGTTTTAAATCTGAGCTCAAAACCTATCTGTTTTGTAAAGTTTACTCTGAAGGATTTTAAAATGTTTATGATTGTTTAATTTAATTGTATGGTTTTAATGTATTTGTACAGCACTTTGGTTCTGAAAAGCACTTTAAAAATAAAGTTTTACTTTACTTTACTTTACTTTACCACCTGGTCTGCCAAGGTAGGATACTCCCTAGAGTTCTGGAATAAGCAAGGCAAGGAAAAATTTATTTACACAGTGCTCTGTCCAGAAAGGTTCAGAACGCTTTACACAGAAAGATAGAAAGCAATAATAAATACTATGATCTAAATCATTAATTAATAAATCAATAACTTTTATCTCTGAGAGAGCTAGCCGTCTTATATGAAAAAAGTTTTCAAAGAGCTCTTAAAGGGCTGCACTGTGTGGGCAGAATTTGATGCCCGGGGGCTGAGAAAGAATTCTAAAGAATTGGTCTGGCCATCCCAAACATCCTCTCCCTGAAAGCTTACAATGAGATTGGGGAACCACTAATAAATCTCTATCAGTGGAGCGGAAAGGGCAGATTGGTGTATAAGGATACAGGAGATCTTTGAGGCAATCGGAACCCAGATGGCATAGGGCCTTTAATGTTAATAATATCTTGAAGGTGATGCTCCATCGAATTGGCAGCCATTGCAGATTGCACAACTCCAGCATGATGTGATCCCTACGAGATGTACCCAACACCAGCAAGCAGCAGTATTCTTGACCAGCTGCATGTGGCACATCAAACCTCCAGATAACCCAAAGTACAGCGTATCACAATAGTCCAGCCAGGAGGTGACAAAGGTATGAATTATTATCATTGCCAATTCAGTGGGTGACAGATGTGAATTAATGCAGGCATTGTTACAGAAGTGGAAAGGGCCACTGTAAACTACGTCTGCCACCTGAGATTCAAGTGACAGCTTGCAGTACACAATAACCCCAGATTATGTACAGCATCCACAGCTCGAACCATTTTGACAGAATAATCATAATTAATACTCCAGAAGTTTATGGGCTGGCATTATGGAACTCCTCAGCAAGCCCTAGAATGCTCCTGTTGTTATGATCTCTTGGGATTACAAGTTTAAAACCCAGATTGGAATACAGATAACAAGATGTGAACCTTCTGGGCTAGGATAAATTCTGTTTACATTTTGTGTTTGCAAAACTGAGGCTCCTTGATTTACTCTTGCACTTTTTCAATGACAGACAGATAATACTTTCTTATAAGTAAAGTGTGTTTGGTCTAAGGAAAATGATTTGTTATGGGGTATTGTGTATTATATTGACTTTTGTATCATGTTTATTTTATCTAGTTATGTGTCAACTGATTTTATGTTTTTGTAATAACCAGGTGTTGAACAATAAAAACATCTACTTCTACTACTTGTTGCAAGCACTGTATCCCCACTTTATACGTATCTAGATGACTCATCTGACATAGTGCACATGATGCCTTAAATCATCCCTTTGCCATCCACCTTTGACCAAGCCAATCCACCTTACCAAATGAGTCACTCAAAAAAGATTCCCCTCATACCCTATGTCTTCCTTGAATATGCAGCTCAAGCTCCCAAACTTCTCCACCCGCCTCACTACCCCTTCCTCTCTCCCTGGCCTGATCTACTAACCTCTCTCTCTCACCCACCATCCCCTCCCTTTCCCCTCTCCCCTTTTCTGTCTGTTCTCCCCATTTACTGTTGTACAGTCCCCCGACCCTTGTCTCCCACCCCTTCCCTTTCATACCTCCCTCCCGGTTACCCTCACACCCATTCTCTCTTCCCATTTTCCTAACTCTACCTCTCACAGCTAGCTATTCTTCTCTTCCTCTTCTTGCAGACCTCACTCCCCCTCGTTTTTACCTACCCCTCCCTCAGCCCTCCCACAGGCCTAACCTACCCTGACATATCCTCCTATCCTCCAGTTGATGACATCTCTGGGCCTCACAGAGATTGTTACCTCTGCCACCCATAAGCATGGTCACTCCATGGATTTAGTTTTCCTCCTGGGGATTGAGGCCTCTGATTTGGGGGTGGAACCTGCCAGTTGGTCCAATCACTACACTGTGAGGTTTAACTTTTGCACCCCCCTTCATAGGCCTGTCCCTGTGGAGATAGTCAGTTACCTCCCTTTATGGGATGTGACCCCTGAAGGCCTAGTGGTGGTGATTGACCTCTCAGAGTTTCCTGTGGCCAGCTCGAGTCCAGTGTCCTTGGTCTCAGCCTATAATAAGGCCATCTCCATGGCCCTGGACTTGAGTGCTCCTGTCCATGTTCATCCTCTCCCACTTCGCCCTCAGACCCCTTGGTTTGATGGGTTTTTAAGGGAGTTGCAGCTACTAGGACAAAGGTTAGAGCGGTGCTGGTGGAAATCCACACTGGAGGCTGACTGCCTTAGATTGGTAGAACACTATCAGGCCTACCAATCAGCGATCTCCCGTAAGAAGGCAGAATTCCTGTTCGGGGAGATTGCTGCTGCTCAGAATCGAACAGCTCAGCTCTTCCAAACCATGGACAGGTTGTGCAACCCAGCCTGTCTGCAGCTCCGAAGAACTTTTTCGCAAATGGAGTGCAATGAGCTTGCTCGATCTTTTGTGAATAAGGTGGCCGACATCAGGTCGGAGATCCTCTCGACTCACTCTGTGGGGGATGCTGTTGGTCAGCACTCGGATATTACACCTCGTGTTTCTTGGAGTACCTTTGACCTGCTGGAGTTTGTTGATGTCATGCGGATTGTCCAGGGTATGCGCCCTACGTGCTGTAGTTTGGATCTGGGCCCAACTTCCCTGATCATGGGTTGTTGTGATATTATCAGCCTGGTCCTGGCTCAGATAGTCCGGTGCTCCTTGGATCCGGGTGAGTTCCCAAGCTCCCTGAAGGAGGCGGTGGTAACACCCCTCCTGAAGAAATCTTCTTTGCTCCCGGACACCCTAGCAAACTGCAGACCAATCTCGGACCTTCCCTTTATAGGGAGGGTTATTGAGAAAGTAGTAGCAATACAACTGGAGAACCACTTGACCATCTGTAATATCTATGAATCTCTCCAGTCCAGTTTTCGAAAGAGACATAGTACCGAGAGTGCACTGGTTTGGGTGCTCAATGATCTCCTGATGGCGAGAGATCGGAGAAACCATTCCATTCTGGTGCTCCTTGATCTCTCTTCAGCCTTTGACACTGTGGATCATGGGGTGCTGCTTGAGCGCCTTAGGTTCATCTGTGGCCTGACAGGTACAGTCCTCAGGTGGTTTACATCTTTCCTCCCTGGCAGAACGCAGAGAGTTGTGTCTGGAATTTTTTCTTCAGACTCACTCCCTCTGTCATGTGGGTTTCCTCAGCACTCGGTGCTGTCCCCCATGTTGTTTACAGTGTATATGCTGCCCCTCAGAGACTTTGTAAGATGGTATGGGCTGAGGTTTCACTGCTATGCTGATGATACCCAGCTCTACCTGTCTTTGGCACCCCACCAGGATAGTACTATCTCGGTATTTAACTGCCTCACTGAAATCCAGGATTGGATGAATTCGAGCTGGCTAAAGTTGAACTTGGAAAAGACTGAGGTGATGGTTGTGGACACAGGTTACCGGATAGAGGAGTTGAGGGCTGGTCAGCTCTCTGGACTTTATCTGGGGGGCTCCCAGATTCTCACCTCTGAACGGGTGTGTGACCTGGGGTGGTACTTGATGATGGGCTGACCCTGCGATCTCAGGTGTCGGCAGTCATCAAGTCTGCTTTTTATCATCTTAGGAACATCACCAGGATCAAGCATCTTGTTCCGTCCGGGGATCTGCCTATGCTGGTCTACGCCTTTGTGGCCTCGTGCCTTGACTACTACAATTCCCTATACTTAGAGCTCCCTTGGGTTGATATCCACCACCTGCAGCTAGTGCAGAACGCTGCAGCACAATTGTTGACTGGGATTTCCTGTTCCTCACATATTACCCCAGTGCTGACCAATCTGCACCGGCTGCCGATTCAATGGTGGATCACCTTTAAAGTTGGTTTACTAACTTATAAAGCCCTACATGGACTTGGACCCGACTACCTGAAAGAGCTTCTTGTTCCCTACTGCCCTGAGCGACAGCTCCGTTCGGCTGACGAGGGGTTGCTGGAGATTCCTTGGGTGATTTTGAAATCTTCTGGGACCCTCATGCATTTATGTTTGCAGCCCCTACCCTCTGGAATTCTCTACCCCGTCAGCTTTGGGAGTGCGCAAATGTGGGGGGATTTAAACAGGCGTTTAAAACCTTTCTGTGGCATCAGGCCTTTCAATGATGTATAGCTGTATGGACCTGTTATTTTATTTATTATTGTATCTGTTTTTTTTTTTAAATTCAATATATTTTATTTATTTTTCAACCTCTGGCTTTAAAAGGCCTTTTCACAATTAAACTCAGTTACAGTGAACAACACTTAACAATACAATATTGAACAACACAAATTATACCTCCCCCCTCCTTCTTCCTCCACCCCCCCACCCATGGTGTCAGGAATATAGCAATGAATTCACTATTAGAAGGTGCCTCATAAACAATTAATGTGTCTCTTGAAGGGAGTATAATGTATATAGTTTGCCCCAACATTTTTCAAATTTAGACATTCTGTGGTGTATGCTGGCGATAGTCTTTTCTGCCGCAAGATTAAACAAGAGTTCCTGCAGCCACTCAGTGTAAGATATGTTATCCATATCTAGCCAGTGTCTGAGTACCAATTTTTTGACTGACACTGCTATGAGTGCTAGCTGGTATTTCCTTTCCCTCACAGTTACCTGGGAGTAGTCCCCCACTAAGCAAGATCTCGGTTCTATGTAATCCGTGATACCCAATGGTCTGCTCTCTCCTTTATAAGGGCCCATAAAGGGGCCACTTTGGGACATTCCCAAAAAATGTGGTACAGACAACCTGCCTCCTGCAAACACCGTTTGCAAGTTGAAGAGAGGGAGTTATTCATTTTCTCCAGTTTCACTGGGGTATAGTACATATTACTGAGAATCTGAAATTGCATCATGCGTAGTCTGTCCTGTGAAATGTACCTATATGTGTCTTTCCAGATCCTCTCCCAGTCCAGTGTTATTTCTGGGAACTGAGAGTTCCAGTAGCGAGAAGACCCATCTTGGGATGGGCAAACTTTCTTTATAAGTATCTTGTATATACCAGAAACGGCATGTTGCTGAGTGGCTAGTGCGCTGAGTGACTGCAGGAAATTGTCATCTTCTTCTGTGGGTTCATTTAGTTGAGAAACTGCCAGCATATGCTTGAGTTGAAGCACTTTAAAGCTCAAATATGGGGCTAACTGAAATCTGTTAAGGATGTCAGAGGCTGATCTAGCTTGACCTTCATGCAATAGGTCTTGCATTCTGGCGTGTGCTAGTTGGGGAAGCCAGGAGGCTTTCATTATACTGCCCCCTATCTTGAAGTTGGGATTGCCTACCAGAGGTTGAGATGGATCCTGTGTATGTTTGTAAGAGAGGGATTTACATAGTTGGGCATGTACCTTTACTGAAGTGCCCACTGGGGTAACCCTCAAGGCATGGGGGAGCAGTTTGACTGGGAAATAATAGAGGGAAGAAGGAGAAATTCCTAATGAGGAGATACACTCCCTTTCCAACTCTAACCATTTAGGTGTATATTGGTCTGGTTTCGGATTTGCTAGGTTGTCTGACCATCGTGAATATTTCGCTGCGTGGCTTGCCCAATAATAAAGTTGGAAGTGAGGGAGTCTCAGTCCTCCTTTAAGTTTGGGAAACATGAGCTTCCTGTAGGCTTTCAGCACCTGCTTGCCCTTCCATAAAAACCCAGAGATCAATGGGTGGAGTTTGGAAAACCAGGCCTAAGGTAACCAGATGTTTAGCATATTAAGCGGGTAGAAGATTCGGGGTAGGATGTTCATTTTAATGAGGCTTACTCTTCCCCAGAGAGAAAGTGGCAGTGCTCTCCATCTATTTAGGTCTTGTTGGATTATTTGAGCCAGGGCATCCAGATTGTGTCTTTTCAGGGATTTAGAATCTCTGGTTAGATGTATATCCAAGTATTTGAGTTTATGAGTTTCCCATTGTAATCCTAGATCTTCAATTATTTTGCCATAAGTGTGGAAGTTAACAGGGAAAACCACAGCTTTATCTAGATTCAATCTGTAATTAGCCTGAACCCCAAATTTCTGGATTAGGTCCAGAACTCTAATAATTGAGGCCCTCGGCTCAGATAAATGCAGGAGGATATCATCTGCATATGCTGAGAGTTTAAGCTCCTGTTTTCCTACCGTCACCCCTTTAACCCCCAGATCTATTTTGACTTGCCTCAATAGCGGTTCTAAATAGAGGTTAAACAATAGGGGGGGTAAAGGGCACCCTTGCCTAGTACCTGAATGAAGGGAGAAGGTTCTATTGCAGTATATGTGGGCAGTGGGATTAGTGTACAGAGCTTTTATCCACTGCACAAAGATAGGAGGGAATCCAAACTGGGCCATTGTCCTAAAGAGGAAGCCCCAGTCCACTCCGTAGAATGCCTTTTCGGCATCCAGAGATAGCAAGATGGCTGGGACCGGGTTAGCTTGAGAAGTAGAAAAAATGTGGTCTAATTTCCTTATGTGATCTGAGGCCGACCTGCCCACCATAAAACACACCTGTTCTGTACAAATTAAAGAGGGAATAACCTGGCCCAGTCTGTTCGCTAAAATCTTGGCTAGTATTTTAGTATCATAATTTAGGAGTGAAATAGGGCAGTAGTTTGCCACTTGTTCTGGGTCCCACCTCCCCTCCTTGTGCAGTACCACTATTAGGGCTTCAAAAATGTGTGGGTCATAACTCTCTCCTGCCAATATGGGCTGGTATAAGTGGAACAGCCACAGAACCAGATTGTCCACCAGTGTCTTATGAAAATTGGCTGAGAAGCCATCCGGTCCGGGAGCTTTATCCAATGACAGACTGTTGATGACATTCCTAATTTCATCCTCTGATAGTGGAGAGATCAGAAGAGCTTGTTGGTCTCTGGACAGGACAGGTACATCTATGGATCCTAGATATTCATCTATCCTAACTACTGAAGGGGAGGAGGGCCTTTTTCCCTATAGGTCACTGTAAAAGGTATGGAATTCGGCCACGATTTCCCTTGGGTTAGTGAGAAAGAGGCCATCCTCCCTGGAGCGAACTGCATTGACCAGCCTCAAGGCTTCCTGTTGCTTTACCCTCATGGCTAGCAAATGCCTGGCTTTTTCTCCTTGGTCAATATATATAGATTTTGTTTTGAGGATTGCATATTCTGCCTTGGCTGCCAATAGCTCGTTATATTGTGCCCTCAGACGGATGAGGGCCTGATGGAGCTTCTCCGGGGTGGATGGTGAAATATTCTTTTCTAGCTGTCTAATTTTGTCTAACAGTTCCTTGGTTTGCCCTCCATTTTATGTTTCTGTGTGGATGCAATCCTGATTAGTTCTCCTCGAATACAGCACTTTAAGCCCCCCCACTCCATGTCAGGATGACTGGTAGAGTTTAGGTTAGTTTGTGTGTATTGTGTAATACAGGCCTTCAATTTATCCAATAACCCCTTGCCTTGCAGCAGTCTGTTGTTGATTTCCATACAGTTTCTGTTCTGTGCTGCGGTATGATTGAGATGGTACAGGAAACTGGAGAGTGGTCTGAAATAACCTCAGGTAGGATTTGACATGCCATGAGGCCTGGCAGGAGCTGTTTACTTATTAAAATGTAATCGATATGGGAGGAGGATCTGCGTACTGGAGACCGGAAAGTGTATTCCCGCTGATTGGGATGAAGAACTCTCCACGGGTCACACAGTCCCAAATTATCCAGTAGGTCCCTGATAGCCCTTTGGGCCAGTGATAAACCAGCCCTCCATTTACCTGTCCTATCCACCTCTGGGGAGAAAGGGAGATTCCAGTCTCCACCTAGGAAGATGGGAACTGAGAGAAATGGTGACAGAAGATTGAGGATCTCCATAAAAAAAGGGGGGGGGGAGTCTGTATTCGGCCAATAAATGGAACGCAAAAGTATGTCCACCCTCTCCAGTGTCCCCACCACAAATATATATCTGCCCAGGGGGGTCTGCAATACACTTATTACATTTGAAGTCCAGGTTCCTAGACATCATGATCGCAACCCCTTTACTTAAAGAACTGGATCACGTGGAAAAAACATGCTCCACCTGCATCCTTCTTAGTAGGTTGGCTTCAGATTTGAGGAGATGGGTTTCCTGCAATAAAGAAATTTGCCCTTTGCTTATTTGCAGATGCTTCAATATTTTTTTATCTTTTTTGTTTATTGCATGCCCCCTTTACATTCCACGATATTATATTCACATTCTTAGCCATAATCTTTGGGCACTACTGTGACTTCTATACAAAATCCAGACAAATTATTTTGTAATGACACCATGGGTCCCCCCTTCTCCTCCCCCCTCCTCCCCTATATGTACAGCAAACCATGTCCAATTCACTTCCCCTTTTAATCTCCTCTCCATCAAATAAAAACATTGGTATGAACTATAATAATTGAGAAAACTGATGAGCGGTTAGCCCCCCCCCAATATGGCTCACGATGCTGCCAGCTGGAGCAGGTAATGCTCTCATTCTTCCTCCCTATAAACATAATGACTCATTACAGGAATTATTAACTTAAAAATTCCAACAATCCAGGTCCAAAAAACATTGCTTAGGTCTTTCTTTGAGACCGCTCATAATTTGCCAAAAAAAAAAAAAGGGTGAGCCCAACAAAACACCCCCTCCCCCCCGTTCTGCCTAGCAAACCTGCACTGCTCATTTAATCGGGTTCTGCACATTGCAACTTGATGCTACATCAGTAAAGCTGTGAGGCTGCAACTTATAGCTGAGATCCTTGTCGCGCAGAGGACAACGCTCTGGAAAGGAAAGAAATTGTGTACAAGCCCAACCGTTTCTATACACAGAGCCCTTAACTTAATACTAAACAAGTATCCCTTGTTGGCCCGTGAGAACATTGAAGAAGGGCCTCTTCCCCGAGGAAACCACCGCAGTCCTCTGAAGCAGTGATTGCAGCTCCACGATTGTTCGCATCTTCTTGGTGGTACACTTTACTGGCTGCAACTGATCGATCGTGCACACTATCGAGTGGGTTCAGCTCTAAATGATCCGCAGTTCAGTTTTTCTAGAGGGTAGATGTTTACATACCTCTTGTGCTGCCAATGTACCATGGGCTC
This sequence comes from Neoceratodus forsteri, assembly GCA_016271365.2. Classification (NCBI taxonomy): domain Eukaryota; kingdom Metazoa; phylum Chordata; order Ceratodontiformes; family Ceratodontidae; genus Neoceratodus; species Neoceratodus forsteri. Next base: position 50,454,488 of record JADMNL010000027.1, read on the forward strand.
TTCAGTGATGCAGGGGAAGGAGACACATAACTAAGTCCGTTGAGATTTTCTAACCGTAGCCCTTTCCCCTCCATTTTCCAAATAGCTATGACTTATGAGGATAGCACCCTGATTCCGGTGATACTGTATCCCGGTTTGGTTTGAGCTGTAAGAACACTTCAGGATTCTCCTTGCCCCTTCTGCCTTTAAATGAAAGTAATTCTCTATGCCCAGAGTTTCCTCAGCGTTTAAGATCCTCTTCATTTTTTGAACAGGTCCGGTATCAGATTCTGCAGCTCCCTTGTTGCTTGTTCGCTGTTCTCAAACGAATGCCATGTCTCCTGCACCCGGACTTGGAGTCGTGCAGGGTACAGCATGTGAAATTGGATTCCAGCAGGGATGAGACAGGAGATCGTGGGATGATATGAGCCCCTCTTCTGCCGAAAAGATGCCGGTAGGTCCTGTGAAATTCTGATCTTGTTCCCCTCCCACATCAGGGTCTGAATGCCCCTCAATTTCAGTAGAATGTGCTGCTTGTCTAAGTAGTTGAGGAGTTTCAGCAAGAAAGGTCTAGGAAGAGCCCCAGGTGCTCCACTATATATATGCTGACGCATTAGGTGAGGTGCCCGCTACTTTGTCCAGCAATTTTTGGGTAAATGGAATGGGGGGGGTACCCTCCTCCCCCTCTGGGAGCCCAATAATGGCCAAGTTGTTGCGGCGACTGCGGCCCTCGAGATCTTCCAGCTTAAGCTCCATCCTTCCCATTTGCTTGCGGAGAGCTATGATCTCTGGGTCCGCAATCGCCTTCCATTTCTCCAAAGAGATTGCCCGTGCTTCTGTGTCCCTGGCCTGCCATGAAACCTCCTTCAGGTCCTGCTTCAGTGTGGATATGTCTACTGTTAGATTTAGCAGGGCGTCCTTCAGTGGTTTCATTTCCAATAGAAACTGCTCTTCTGTGAGCGGAACCGCCGTCATTTTAGAAACAGCAGGGGCCGATGTTTTTGCAGGCTGCTGCCTGGATTTTTTTGCGGCCTTGTCGGGGGAAGCTGGAGGAGTATGTCGCGGTAGTGCTTGCTTCATCTCCTCCTCCATTCTTTGGATTTACTTGCTGATCCGGATGATATTCTGTCCGGGAGATGTTCAGGAAGATTTCAGCTGTAAAACCAGTAGCTCGAGGTTAGTTTAACTTATTTCTTATTCGAAAACTATGCAGCTTAGCAGGAGTGCACGAGAGCACTGCTTCCCTCTTGCTAGTCATCACGTGACTCCATTATTGTATTTATTTTATGCAATTATGTTTTAATCTTTGTTCAGCGCCTCGATATTTCAAAAGGCACTTAAAACATTATTATTATTATTATTTATCTAAGCCTGAGGCAACTCAATCTCACTCTTTCTTCCTTTTGACAAAGTCACTCTAGCTGCATTATAATTATGTAAATATTGTTTGGTGTGATCCATTATTATTATACATATGCTTTGTACCTGATGATCTAATTGTTAACTATTCTACCTGGAATCTACTCAACTCAGTATGTTACCCTGTACTGCAATTGTCTTTCAAACTACATGCCTGCTAATCTTACACAGTTTGTACTACCTATCTTTGTATACTGATGTGGAACCTTTGTAAAAGAGCCACTGGCTCACAGGTGTTAATCCGAAAACTAATAAATAAATGTGGAAGAGGTCAATGTCCATTTCAGCCTTAATGCCATTAAGAGTGCAGGACCAGATAACCTAGAAACAAAGCTCCCTAGACTTATTGCTGTGGTCATCACCTTACCTATCAACACCCCTTTTCATTTACCTCTGCACTGGTTTCCTACCTTCATTCTTGAAGAGTGCTATGGTCACACTCCTGTCAGAAATAGATTCAGATTTTTTGAGATTCAGATTTCATTTATTTGAGTATGTAAAAACACAGTTATGACATACAAGATATAAAAACACCAGGCATAAGTGCAACAGACACATTATCCATATTTTTACATGAAAATAATAAAAGGTTTTTAATTTTATGTCAGCAAAATACACCAACATAAAACCTAAGATAAAAAAACAGGAGGATCCTTTGCAACTTGCTGCATACATAACTTTCAGTGCAAAATTTTCCATGGCAAAAATATGCAGTTCATAATCACAGAAAAGCGTGCAACTAATTAAATTGTTTTCTGTTCTCATTTGACACAGAATTCATTTGAGGCCAGACTGGCAGAAGCCATTTTTTTTCTTTCTACAACAAAGTTAGCACCGTTAAATATGACTTGTTCTATTGAAATTTATTTTGACAATCACAGTTGCACATTTTCACATCATTCTGCAATCTCCATAATTTTATGTTGTCTGCTTTTGTGCATAGAATACCCAATTTAAGTTTATAAAACAGAGTCCTCTGATTTTCATTTTCACAGAACTATAAATAGCGTTTATGAACATTAGTCTGTTTAAATTCTCGATATACTTACATATTGAAATATCCTGCAATTGAATTAACTCAGGGTCAGATATTCAAAACTTTGCCCAAGGGAAAAATCAACCCTGCCCGCAGGCAAACTTAGCATGGACCCAAAAGCCTGCTATATTCAAAAGGGATAGCCCTGGTGCTAAACCTGCTTAATATAGCATGCTAAGGAAGCTGGGCAAACTGGGCTGGGAGCGCAGTGCAAACATAGCCCGGGAATAAGACAGCTCTGAATATAGCAACCAGGAAGTGGACACTACAGTGCACAGTGACTAGAAGGACTGTAGAGGTGGAATATGTGGCCAATGTATGTGTCAGCAACAGAGTGGAGTCAATAGAGCTGCAGACATCAGTGCATGGGAATGTACAGTTTGCAGAAATAAAATATGATGCCGTGACAGTTGCATGGCGCACAGCTGTTTGCGCAGGGCTAACGCGGCGCTAAACTGTTTGCCTAGTGCTATCTCGTTTGCCCGGGGCAAAACTCTACTATATTCAAAAGTGACATGCAAATGAGCCTACTTATCCAGTCAGTGGGCAAACATCCACATTTGCATCTCATTATGCCCTGATTTGCATGCAGTTTGCCCAGCACACTTGCAGAGTCCCACAGCTCCACCTGTTGGTCAGTCTGAATGTACAGGGCCTGGCTGGGTCTTCCCACAGCTCCACCTGTAGGTCAGTAGGGAGGAGCATGGTGGAAGCTGCAGGTTACACACATGTTCAGAGCTGTGTGGTATAATGTGCTCCTGGGGACTGCAGTGCACAGGCACTGGTGGTGGTGATAGCTTCAATAGTCCAACTGTAGGTCCTACCATACAGTGCACTGCAGCTGGTACAGTGACATGGGGGCCAATGGGGTATGGGACACAGCACTGCATGTGACATGGTGGGCAGCATTGCCTGGAGGACCCCACGGAGTTTGCGTGTGCTAATGGCCCTTTTGAATATCACACTCCTGTGCTAACCTGGCTCTAGCCCGGCCAAACGGTTTGCATGTGGTGCTAAGTTTTGAATATCTGGCCCTCTGTCTGGAAAGAATTATCAAGAGTGTGTTGTGTTACCTCACCTACAAACATATAAAGATTTAATGTTCTCTATTCATCCCATATATTTGTTATCCCCAAAATTTCAATAGGTTATTTAAATGAGAGAACCAGGATATTTTATCCTTACCCAGATGTGCTTCAATCCAATTTTTATATAAAAGTGAAGATTCATCACAGCATACCATTCTCTTAAAAACTTTAAAGCTTTGATGTATGCAAGTATATCTAGTGAAGTATTATTAAAATAAATGTGCAAAATCGTAGTTGAAAAACATTTACGTAAATTCTGGACAATTTCTAATTGTTTGAAACCCCTAGTGAACCATTACACCTCTTCTCCATAAAGAATCAAGTTATGTGCCTTGGCCTTAGAAGCACTATCCAGAGCTTAAAAATGAATTGCCCCCAAACGCAAGGGCAAATGTAACTAGGCCTTGGCCACTTGTGTTGCTTTTTTCTTCATCTCTGTGTCATGGGATTTGCAACTATTCTTGGAATTCAAACCCTTTTTTATTTATTTATTGCTATCTTAGATTAACACCTTTTGAGAACAAGCTCATTACATAGGTTCCACTTCAGTAAAAAGAATAAACAAAACAACATTAACAACAAATAATACAGTAACAACAGTTGGAAATACAAGTAATAGGTGCATACAGGGCTAGGTATACTGTGCTGGAACAATTTAGGATTTCATTCTCAAAAAGTAGAAACAACAGACCAGGCTAAATACTAATGTGTCAGGCTCGAGGGAGTGGGCAAGGAAGGTATAGGCGTGATTAGCAAAGTGCGAATTATGATCAAAGCAGGATTCTAGCAAGGAGGGACCAGAGAAGTGCAGGGAGGTGTGTAGGTTTAGCAGAACAGGAAAAAAAAATAGTTCAGGGGACCACTTCAAGAAAAAGGAAACAATGCCCATGGGCCAGGCAGAGGAAGAACTGGGTTGGGAAAGTTGTGTAGACAAGTTTGAGAAACCAGAAGGCATCTTAGTGTGAGCAGTCACAAGTGGCAATGGAGACCAGGTGCTTCTTAAGTTTTTGCTTGAAAGTGCCTAGTGCTGTAACAGAAACCATGTAATGTGGCAGGGCGTTTAACCATGCCAGTGCATGGTAAGCAAAGATCCTCTAGCCTAATGATGTGTGACAGTGGGGAACTTTGAAGACTGTGCAGTCAGTGCTCCTGGTGGTGTGACGGAGTTCATGGAGGTAAGGAGCTTCACTACCCCAGCAGGATCCCTGACCTGCCTTATCTTTCTGGCCAGAAGACAGGTTTGGTACCTGAGTCAGGCATCAAACTGAAGCCAATTAGCTTGTTTATACAAAATCACACATGCCCACACAATGCAAAGCATCATGTGCTGCATATGCAAATCACCACAGGATGTTATGCTGCTTCAACTTTAAGCAGAATTGCATGGTGCCGGCACCATGCAATTCTGCTTCAAGTTGAACCAGCATAACATTCTGTGGTGATCTGCATAAGCAGCACATGATGCTTTGCATTGTGTGAGCATGTGTGATTTTGTATTTTCTTGAAAATTGGCTTCCCAGCCAAATGCCCTTTGGGGTAACCCTTGCCTCAGTGTTTGCGCACAGAGGTTCTTTGTCTTTTTAATAGCTTGTTTATACAGCTCTCAGGTGTGCGTTAGTCTCAGGGAACTGGTAGCCAGCCAGCAGGCTTTGTTTAAAGCTACTATAATCCAGTGGAGGGCCGTAGTCATTGCTGAGCCATAGATTATGAGTCCATAGTCAATGAATGAGATCACTGGGCTATGGATGGCCAGATTGAGAGCCTCCTGGGAGAGACTTTGCTTGTGTCTATGCAGGACACCAATTCTCCTGTTAACTGCCTTAGCAGTGTTGTCTATGTGAGATGAGTATGACATATTGCTGTCCAACATAATCCCAAGATATTTAAAATGTTGGACTAATTCCAGTGGGGTTCCAGCAACATTGGTGATGTTGAGGGGGTAGGTGCAATGCCTGTTCTGGGTGTTGGAGAACAGCAGTTTAGGTTTTTGTAGCTAATGATTAGTTTTTGATCACTAAACCAGTCTTCTGCATCTGAGGAACTATTTTGAAGCTTCCTCTCCAATAGCTCTGGGTCAGGGTCACTTGTAAACAGGACTGTAACATCTGCATAAAGAAGAATTTGACATTGACAGGTGGATGGGAGTCGGTTGAGGAATATACTAAATAGAAGTGGACCCAGGATTGAGCCTTGGGGAACACCAGAGCACTAGGGATGGGTGGACTGGTACACTTGAAATCAGAACCCCCCCGATCTCAAAGGATCCGCCAGACTCAGGCAGGTCAGGACCCAGTCCATGAGAATATTGAATCTGCTTTGCTGGGTTTGTTTTTCTGAAATTTCATCCCCTCCCATCTGCCAGCACCTATGTTTGCCAGCAAATAAGCCCATAAACATATTTTCAGCAGTAGTACATCTGCTGCAGGAGTTAATAGACTTAAAAGTTAATTTTTCTTTAAAAGATGCACCTTCACACCAAAGGCAAGAGAATGATGCTAGCCAAGGCAATGTGTGCAGATAGCTAAGACCAATGGGAATTTATACATAAGTGTTTTTTTCGATGCCTCTTGAATGCAGTTTCCTGTGCCATTCACCTTCTCATCCATCTTAACTCTCTCAGCAGATGGACAGTGGACACAAATGCTTCAGAGAACTCTGGACTGTTCATCTTGACTCAGGTTTGAAAAGTTTGGCCACTAGGCTATTTACAGCTGAGCCGTCAAGTACACTTACAGTGAGTCTCATATTAGTGGTGAAATACAGTATGTTGTGAAAACGTGCAGTAGATTAATTTATTACACTGTGTGCAATACTTTGGGCTGTGCAAAGAATCTTTGCGTTTGTGTCTCATATTTGTGGTGAAATACAGTCTGTTGTGAAAACCTGCAGTAGAGTAATTTGTTAGAAATCGTGTGTGCAATACTTTGGGCTGTGCAAAGAATCTTGGGGTTTGTGCAATATAAATTGAGCCTGCTACCAAGCACCCTACTACAGTATGTGAAACTTTTCTGGCAAGGTACTGTACAAAGGGCCTTGTAAAAGATATTAGGGACTGTGCAACACTGAATAGATAAAGGAAACTGAGCATAGAAAAGAAATAAAACTGTTGCTTTATTAATAAGTGTGTTGATGTAATTGTTGGCATAAAGCTTGGACACTTATGAAATCAGTGTAAGTAGCTCAGCAGCTAGCACACTCACTTCCGAGGCCGGAAGATTGGTAGGTGGTGGGTTCTAGCCCCACACTGGGAACATGGGATAAATCCCAATACTGACACTGTAGTGCATCAAGAGGGGGATCCTGCACTCCAGATGTGCTGTCTTTTGGATGAGATGTTAAACCGAGGTCCTGTCTGCCTGTTCTGGTGGTTGTCTGGGTGGACGGTAAAGATCCAATGGCACTTCTCGATAAGAGTAGGGGAAAATTTATTAAACACAGAAACTAAATACAACATCCATAGATATACAGTCCAAAAAGAACAATCTCATCAACCATAAAAACTGAATACAACACTCAAAAATAAAGCAATATTACAGAGAACACCGTCCATGATATGAAAATTAAATAATTGAGACAATACATTAATGAAAATATAAGGTCCTGATATTCATCCATAAAACAGAAAAAAAAATTAAACTAACAAAAACAGCTTGTACAAAATATCAGGACTGACAGTATCCTACTGGGTCCCCGAGGCCCATAGTCATCCCTTACGTAATGGGGGCATCCGAATCTGTAATCCAAGGTAAATCATGCCATTTTTTTAACTAAAATTCTTCCTGTAATAACATTCTTTCTTTCATAAAGATAGCTTTTAAGTCTTTAGTTATTTTCCCTACCATTTCAGAATAGGTACACTGTTTCTGCTGCAATGAAAACAAGCATCGAGCATTCCAAATGTGCCACTTACAAATGGCAAAAAATGAATATAACCGTTTCACCTTCCCATACTTGCCATGGTCCTGGGACCTCACCATACATAACAGCCTCCCTAGATACTAAAGCAAAGATTTGTGCCCCCCCCCATGCCCTAGCTAGAAAAGACCAAAAATATTTAATAAATGAACATAAGAAAAATAAATGATCAGTAGTTTCAAGTTGTGCAATACATTCTGGTCTACTACATATCCTATCATCTACCTGTTTGTGCTTGTGGTTGCTTTTAACATTAATTCTATCATGGCAACTTAGCCAATGAAGATCCTAGACATGAGGATGGATCCTGGGGTTTCATAGTAATTGAAGAAGAGCCATCCTGCTACCAGCTGAACAATGTTCAAAAATCTGAGAAACAGGACACACCGTGCCCAATAGCACATTATATAACCCTTTCCTTTGCAGTGTAATTTTCCCATGAGTAGTGACCTTTCACTGCCTCACTCTAGTAAAAGTGCCCCTCCAATAGGACGAGGCATATGGCTGTTGCTTCACTACCTTTAAACCACCACCACCATCCCATAACTGAAACCAGTACTTAATGGTATCAAAAACCCATGGTTCCCAGCCTTTATTCATGTGAATCAAAAGGGGACGTAAATTGGCCATAAAAAAATTACTATTAAAAAACAGTAAAGGATGTATCATATTCAAGCCTCCTTGGCTGATCGGGAGATATAAAATATTCCTTTTTACGGGGTTCAGTCGACTCCCCCATACTGCCTGAAAAAAAATACTCAGCAGGTGGGTTTCTAATGATTTGGGTGGTGGAAAAACGTAACTAAGAAATAAAATAACTGGAATCAGAAATGTCTTAATCAAATAAACTCTTTACTTTTTTCCCATTTTCCATCTATTCCAGCCGGACACCTTGCACTGAGCAATAGCAAATTTATCTTCCCAATTAAAAACATCCGGGTGTTCCATATCAGATTGAATTCCCAAGATCCTACTCGGTCCCTCCTGCAGCATGATCCCACCCACCGTAGGAAGGGCTCCATCATGAGTTCCAAAAACCTTCCCCACACATTTCTGTAGGTTAAGCGTGGCCCCTGCCACATTCCCAAAAATTGAGCATAAACGTAATGCTTCCACTATGGAAGCTTCATCTTTTAACAGAAGGCACATATCATCTGCATATGTGATGACTGTAGGTGCTCATAGTGCCAGTGTGGTACCCAAAGGAGACAGGAGTGTTGAATCTTTTAGCATCCTTGATAAGGGATCCAAAAAGAAGACATATAGGATGGGACTAAGGGGGCAACCTTGCCGAACTCCCCGCCTAATCCCAACCAGGGGACCATTCCACTCATTTACCACAGGAAACACTGTTGCAGTTTTATATAGCATTTGGAGCCAGTGAATAAAGACTGGTGGGATCTGAAATTTTCCCAGGACTAATCATAAGAATTCATGGTTGATAGCATCAAATGCTTGTTTTTGGTCCAAAGAAAGGACATACCCATCCACAAGGTCCAAATCCCCTTTATCAAATACCTTGTTCAATAAAAGTAAGTTATCCTGGATGCAGTGGCCAGGGATGGAAGAAGTCTGACTTTCTGAAATAACTCCTTTTGCTACAGACATCAATCGTTTAGCCACAATTTTTGATACTATTTTAAAATCAGTATTTAACAAGCTTATAGGCCTCCAATTAGTCATAGCCTGTTTGTCTCCTTTTTAAATGGATAAATCAAGGATCCCATATTAAACTGCAGGAGAATGTCTGAATTCTGCAACAAACAATTAAAAACTCCTGTCAATTCTTACCCTAATTCAGTAGCCAGAAATTTATACACTTCTGAGGGCAGGCCATCGGGGCCAGGGGCCGTATTATTATTCAGGGTGTGAATTGCCTGCATGACCTCGAATGGCTGTATGGCCTTCACCATCAGGTTGCCCTCTGGTTCAGGAATCCCTGGAAAACCAACCTGGAAAAGCAGAAAATCAGCCTGAACCGTATCGAAAGCCATCGGACCATACTTTGTACCAGAATATGCAGTAACAACCTCCATGATCTCGGCATTTGTGCTAACCGTCTGATCATTTTGATTATACAAAGCTAAGAGTTCTTTCTTCCCCACCCGGGATTGACATGATTCATATGGACAAAGTGACTCCATAGTTCCACACGTGCCACATTGTTGTTGTTGTTGTAGAGAGTGGGCCTTTTCCAAATGAAACATTCGTAGCTGATTCTTTAAAACTTGAATCTGGGAAATATAATCCTGTCTGGTTATTATAGATAATGACATTAATCTCTGCAACTGAGTTCTGGTAGCCAAATATTCCTTATATTTAGTCTGACGTAAATTTGTACTATGCTGTTTTAAGAAATACCCCAAATCACATTGAGTGTCCAACCACCATTGGACATCATCAGCATAGAGAATAAAGACTGGCTTCCTTGCTCTTAGAAGGTCAGTGAAAGAGGCCTGAAAGAGTGTATCTATCAACAAGGAAGTGTTCATCTTCCAGGTCCCTGGCCCTTTCCTAACGGAAGACACCTCCCCCAGCATGACAGACAGCATATTATGGTCCGAAAATTTGGCCACTGTCACCTTAGCTTCTCTAATGGGCAAATGATGGGAAATAAAGAGAAAATCAATTCTCATGGCCAGATTACCTTTATGGAATGTGGGTGTATGTAGATCAGTATAAGATCTATATGAGTCCACCAGGCGGGCAGTTTTAAACTTGGAGGATAAAAAATTGGAGTCAGAAAAGATCTTAGCAGTATTAGACGTCACAGTCTTGTTCTTCAGGGAGAGGCCACAATTCAGATCTCCCCCAAAAATGACAAACTGTGAGGTGTGTAAAAAAGGTTGGATCAGTTTCAAAAGGTCCCATCTCAAAGCCTTAGTCTGTGGGGCATATATATTAATTAACCTATGTAAAATGTGGCAAATCTTAATATCCAAGATCAGTACTCTGCCCGGGACCAAATCATAAAGTTTCACCAGCTCTACATCTGGGCAATTAAACAAGATACCAATCCCTAAGCATGCTTCCTGACCTATAGACCAGAATGAAGGTCTGGGGTACCATGCCCTAGTAGCTTGTGAGAGTTCATGCAAAGTATGATATCTAACATCTTGAATAAACATAATCCCCACAGCACACATGATCAGATAGGAAAATACCAGGTCCTGTTTGTCCAGATTCTTAATACTATTTACATTAATTGTATGACATGTGAAGTGTGCAGTACTCATTAAAGAAGAAAGGGGAAAGAAAAAAATCCATATTCATTTCAGGCACCCTCGGCTAACGACCAACTCTCTGTGTTTAGTCTTAGCCTTACGCTTTTGTGGACCAGAGCATTCCATTGGTACTTCCATATCCGTTGTTTGATCAGGGATGGAGGATTGTATGGAAGAGGAGTCAGAGTCACTGCCTGATAGTTCTCCCTCCATCTGTAAAAGTTCATACTATTTCGAGTAGGAACTGCCTCAGGGCCCAATGACGTAACTCTGGATGAATCAATCAGATGTCTACCGCGAGTGATCCTGGTCATAGTAAATTGTTGTCCCATAGAAGTTTTGGGGGGAAGGGGCTTCATCACCTCTACATCTGGTACTACCAAATGCAAAGAAGCCTGTCCAATAGCTGTCCCAGGTGGGACCTCCAGTTCAATGTTAGAATCTTGCAAGGGCAGAGATAGGCTCTGAACCACATCTACCTCAACCCCTAGTGTCATTGCTGGGGGGGAGACAACTCTTCAGTAGGTTGCACTGAAACCAGTGCTGATGGGCACTCCTTCCTGGGTGGCACTGAGACATTCAAACTGACATCCAGAAGCGCATCATCAGGTACTACATTTTCATTCAATCTTGGTTCCTCAAGGGCAAAAATCCTCTTTTTTTGTGCTGAAGTGTTATAAAGACGTTGTTCTGCTCCATCTGCCAACTCAGGCTAATTGTGAGCTGCTCCCTGACAAGACTGGAAATTATGGCCCAGCTCATTGCAAAAGTTGCAGCTCTGTTGTTCCACACAATGTAGTCCAGAATGACCAGTGGTACCACAGATTGTACATTTTACCTGATTGCATGCACTACTCAGGTGTGGCACCGAACCACATCTGTAGCATGCTTTGGGTTGTCCAGAATAGAACAGAACACCTCAATCCCTGCCCAAAAAAAAACTATTCGGGAGGTGCAGCAGCCCTGTGTCTGACATTTTCAGCATCACTCTCACCCGCCATCCCCCTGTCCACAAATGTTCTGAGTCAAAGATTGCCTCAGGGTCTGAAAGAACCATACAACGAGCTTTAAGCCAGTGTGTTAAATCACTCATATTGACCCCTTCACTTCAAAAAAGAACAGTTATAGTATTTTGAGTAGGCCATGACAGGGGCAAAATGGAAAAGGGAGTCCAGAGTGGGGTGTTCTTCAGCTTTTGATATTTAATCCAAAAACGTTCCAAGCCTTGTTGTGTCTTAAAACTAATATCAAAAATTGTTTCTCCAGAAACATGGATCAAGGCATATATTTCACTGGCAAAGAATTTCAGGGAGTCTTTAATAAGAACTCTTGCTATATATAGCCTATCTGGAGCCTCTACCATGCCCCCTAGATATCTCAAACGAATGGCAGTATGACATTTCACTGGGTGCATGGGGGCCAGAGGGAAAGGTAGTTTAGGTCTGGTCACATTCAGTGAGGCTGCCACTGAGTAAGAAAGTCTAGGGGCCTGATTAACTGTTGAGACTGTCTGTGGAAAAGTCGACCCTGGAACAATTTGAGGATGGATAGGCTCAACACTCTGTAAGTGTAAGATCAGGTTTTGGGTCAACTCCAGTTTAGTTGGGAGTACCAGGCTCTGGAAATCCTCATTCAGAGGCTGAACATTAGTCCCATCTACTTGCACATCATGTAGTGCCCCAGGAATGTGTATAGGGGACGACCCTGAAACCCACTGCCCATTTTCACCATCCTTTTCCCACCCTGCCACTAGCAAGCCTTTCTCAGCAGACCAGGGTTCCTCTAAAATAATACCTGTGGCATTTCCCAAAGGGCGTCTTAGGCTTGACTGTAGGTTGCAATGTACTATGCCTGATGCCTTTACAGCGACACTTTGTCTCTTCGGCCCAACAGAGTCAATGTCAATTAATGAGGCTGTGGGGCATCGTAGGCTGGGTTTTGCACCTGTTTCTGCCATTCCAGATGTTGTCCCACTGTCATACTTTCATTGGCAACACGTGGTAAAATACTTCTGTCACCAACCTTTTGCTCCATCGCAGGAGGCATCATGTCTGTAGTCTGGTCTGCCATATCCATCCCAGAGCTACTGTTTCTATAGCAACCACTCATCCTTGAGCAGCAGCCTGATCCTGTATTGGGGTTTCTAGTGGTGTCAGTTGTGTGAGCAATGCTTGTCTAGCAGCCGAATGTCATGCTTCTTCTGCCTGCAGTAAATCCTGCACTGTTGGACTTAGGATGTCAAGATTACACTTATTGTCAGGTAGTTCCAATCCATCTTATTTTTTTTTTCCAAATTCCGATCCTGAAAGCCATCTGCTGGACCAGAGTCCTCCTCCTCTGGTACCATCTCCACACAACTGTGCTCAGTAGGAGTCTCTAGCATAGACGAGACAGGGGAGGAGACCATCTCCCCTGTCTCCACAGCCTCCAACCTCACTCCTTCCACATTGGATGCCATCTCGTCTAGGAACCAGGATGTTAGGTTCCCCTACCTGTGAGTAGGGGAATTTTTTATTGCAATATCATAAACAATGGAAATCAAACAATGTTACTGTACATCAATCATAGGCCAAAAAAAATTCTATACATTGACACTGATATGCACATAACTATCAAACTCATACAAGTATTCAGAAGCATGGCCAGCTCATAAAATAAAAGTCAAGAGGATATTGTAGTAAGAGGCTGCTGAGACACCATTCCTTACTTTCATCTTAGAATAACATATAAGGAGTCCAAAATCACAATAACAAAATGTAAAACAGAAGAGGGGAAGCAGCTGTTTGTTCTGTTATGTGTGTCTTAAACTATTTTATCCTTTAAAAAGGGAACTGCTTTCCACCTCATCAACCATGTTGCTCTAGGAATATGAGTCTTTTCATACTAAAATTGTGATATAATATCTTGCTGTACCTGTTGCAGGATATGTCTCTGTGTGAACTCTATTTGTTGAAACACTAAATGACATTTAGCTTGCCATAAATGATATTTAACACGTGTTAAAATTAATATCATGGTACCTTCTTTTATTTCTATAAAATGACGAGAAAAACACAAATTACTTCTGAATAGGAAATATCTTTCCAGGCTATATCATTCCATACTATAGCTACAGTTTCCCAAAACTGTTTTATAAAGGGACAGTCTATGAAAAAGTATTCCATTGTGTCCAGTGTTGCAACACAGTTACTTCTAGGACAAATCCTTTCTTCATGTCTTTTATGTTTGGCATTTCCCCTTATACTAAGCCTTCCATGGCAACTAAGGCAAATTGTATCCCACATTTTGGGAAGTGTTCTTTTATCTGTTAATGTAAGTAGTATCCTTTTATGGTCAGTAGCTGGGATGTTACTGTAAGTAGGGGCTTGTACAAAATTCTGCCCCTGAATCTCACAGTATAGTCGTTTACTGGTTTTCCCTATGATTTGACTTGATTCAAGTTTCCATTTCCTGATTTTTGTTGCTACTGGCTTTACATACCCTGGGAGTGAATGAAAGGTATAATAGGAAAGAAATGATTACTCGTCCATGAAAGAAAAAAAGGACTATACCAGTTACTAGCAAACAGTTTCCACATGTCTATTACGGGCATGGTGAGATTCCACAAGATTTTATTAAAAAAGATACTAAAACAATGTGCAATGGAATTTATAAGATTTAATCCCCCTTTATTAATTGCTAGGTATAACATCTCCCTTTTAATAGGGTTCAACCTACTACCCTACACTGTCTGAAAAACCAAACTCAGAAATGTCACTTCCAAGCTAGCTGGTATAGGATATATCATACTAATATAAAGAAACAATGGGGAAAAAATGTTTTTGGCAATGCCATTTTTTTCTGTTTAGACTGCTGCCAATTCTTCCATAGTGTTGCTTTTTGTTTCCCTAGCTCTAATTTCTCAGTCCAGTTTAAATAAGAGTTGTCCCCTCTCCTGAACTTAACTCCCAGAATTGGCAAAGTATCTTCGGAAATCGAGATACCGTGGATTTCAGCACATGGCTCCGTTGAAGAGCTTAATATACAACCCCTACTTTTGTTTCTATTTACAGAGGCTTCAGCTGTGCTTGAGTATTCTTCCAGTTCCACCCTTACTCTATCCCCTGATACTCTGTCTGCAATGAACAGGCAGACATCATCAGCGTAGGCTGCTACCTTTACTGTCAGGTTCCCTACAACCGGACTGATGCCCTTAATTTGATCAGCATATTGTATACATCTTAACAAAGGATCTAAACAAAAGGCATACAAAAGGGGGCTCATGGAACAACCCTGTCTTACTCCTCTCTGGATTGGGATGTTAGTAATTTGAGCCAGTCTGTTTGTCAGGATTTTCGTTAAGATCTTTTGATCACTATTCAATAGGTTTAAAGGTTTCCAATTCTTCAGGTCAGTTTTATCTCCCTTTTTATATATATAAATCTGAATTGCAATACAGAGATGAAAATACAAGTTTGGGGAGGTTAACTTTCAATTAAACACAACTACCAATATTTCAATTAAATCAGGTGAGAATTTCTTAAAAAAGTCCGTGGTGAGACCATCTATCCCTGGTGTTATATTATTTTTAGAGACTTTATGGCTGCTTCTAGCTCTACTTTTGTAATGGGATGGGCCAAAGAATTCAACTTATCTTGAATATGATTAACTATAGGAGGGGAAAGGAGTGTAAGTATTCCCATATTTTCTCATCCTGTAGCTCTGAAGACTTATACATAGACATCATATAAGCTTGTACTGCCTGAAGGATTTCTGGGGTTGAAGTTACTAGTACATTATTCTGGTTAGATAAAGCTGTTATAGTTTTGTGTGAATTCCTAGTTCGACAACTAGAAAATATATCCCCAAAAATCTGCTTCTCTGGGCTACAGATCTTATGTTCGTACAGTAATGAGGAGGCCTTAGAATATTGTAAAACTTCCTTTTTTTATATTCATAATCTGGGAGGAAATCCCTCTTTGTCCTTCATTTACTTTTGAGTATACTGTAGTTTAATGAACTCTAAGTGTCAGATACTTATGGTACTGGATAGTTTGTTTCTGAATAGCTATTTTTTTAAATAGTAATTGTAGTTGGAGTTTGGTTTCTACCCACCATAAACTAAGATCATCTTCCAGACAAGCCAATGACATGCATGCTCTTAGTAAGTCTTGTACTGCCTCACAAACTGAGATGGTATCTAATAATGTATTATTTAACTTCCAGTACCCTTTCTCTCCTGAGGCATACTCCTCCAAACCTATGTCTGCCTGTAATATCTGATGATCTGAGGTTTCTAATGGAGTCACTTTAGCCTTGTAAATTTTAACTTGAGATGGTACAAATATAAAATCAATTCTGGTGGTGAGATTGCCTTTCTGGAAAGTTCTCCCACCTTGTGCATGAATTCTCCAATACACATCTACCAGGTCTGTTTTCCGTAAGATTGTTTTGAGACAATTTGTATCACTAAACTCTTTGTTAGTTTTAGCTCCTCTATCTGAACATGATAACACACAATTAAAGTAACCTGCCCAGATAACTTTCCTTGTAGTGTATAGATATGGCTGGATAGATGAGAACTCCTGTACTCTTTCCTTTTTTGTTTGCGGTGCATAAATACACTTGTTGGTCCAATAAAAGGTATCAAACCTTCCATCTTCTCCTGTTTTGCAAGGACCAATACGGCTGGAATCTTGTTTTACAAAACAATGGAAGATACTGCAAATCACTGTCTGAAATGGCAACTCTGCAAAATGAAGAAAAAGGAAGCCAAATTTGACAGTGACATCTACTTCCTAACTGCATGCAAAAAACAGAACATTATACCTAGAGGACTTTGGATCTACAACCCACTGCAAACTACATACAATTCAAGGTATGCAGAACAACTTTGCCACAGGACATCTGAGAAACTCAGGAATCACCTTATTCATCAGATAAACGCTAGAAAATCTCACCTTAAAAATAGATTTTCTGAACTTTCACACACCCTTCAAGGATACAACAACAACATATCACCAGGATTTAGCTGTGATCTCCAAGTACATTATCAAAAAGGTCTCCAGGCAGCCATATCACAGAATAGGAGGAAACTCAGAGAACTACAAGACAGCAGCTACAATAACATCTTGACTCATCCAGGGGAAGTAAACCACAGCACTAAGATTGTGCAACAGGATGATACACTGCAACAACTACCAGTGATCAACCGATCTAATAAAGAACTTACACAGGCTGAAACATCCATGCTATCCAAGGGCTTAACTTTCTGCCCCACACAGGAATTTGATAACATTAGATTCTGTGGGGAGATAGAAGAATTTTTTAGACAGCTTCGTCTAAAAGAATATTTCTTTGATAAAAATGATACTCGAACAACACGTTATGACAGCACAAAGAAAACATCAGACTGGAAACCTCGCAGTGGATGCAACCCCAAGTTGGATGCCTACATCAACTGCTTCCATGGAAGAGTAAACTCCCAAATCCTTAGCAAACAGCAGAAACTCCTGTACAATATTACACCACTAGAAAAGAGGGCAATACAAACTCTGAATAACAACCATAACATTGTAATAAAACAAGCTGACAAGGGTGGAGCTGTGGTTGTAATGAACACAGAGGATTACATTAAGGAGGCACACAGACAGCTGTCAGATACAGCTTACTGTAGAGAACTCACTGAAGACCCTACTACACAATATACTGAAGAACTTAAACAAATAATCATGTCTCTACCTAACAACATCCAAGAATAGTTAAAAATACTAATTCCAAACAAACCTACTCCAGGGACATTCTATATGCTACCCAAGATACGCAAACCCGGGAATCCAGGACTGCCCATCATCTCTGGCATTGGCACACTCATTGAAAATATTTCAGGACTCATTGAATCCATTTTAAAACCACTAGTAACAGCTACTAGCAGTTTTATTCAGGACACCGCTGATTTCCTCAGGAAACTGAAACAAATTGGACAACTGCCACCAAACACTATCCTAGCCACAATGGATGTCTCTGCCCTGTACACCAACATCCCACATGAAGATGGCATAGCAGCATGTCAGAAATCTTTAAAGGAAAACACATCCACAGGAGACATTCCAGAAACCACCATCAGCACCCTAATAAAATTCATTTTGACCCACAACTTCACCTTCACCTTTAACGGCGAACACTTTTTACAAATCATGGGGACAGCCATGGGCTCTAAAATGGCACCACAATATGCCAATCTTTTCATGGCCTGTTTAGAGGAGGATTTTTTTAAACGCCACCCTTATAATCCATCTGTGTATCTCCGTTTTATTGATAACATATTCCTGATTTGGACATAAGGTGAAGACACTCTCAAAAAATTCCATCCTGATTTTAACAAATTTCATCATTCCATAAATCTCACTATTGAATACTCCACCACCAGCATACATTTTTTTTGACACCACAGTCAGTATCACTAAAAATGGACATATACAAACTGCTGTTTACAGAAAACCCACTGACAGACCCTGCTACCTGCATAATTCCAGCTTCCACCCAAATCATACAAAAAAATCTGTAATCTATAGTCAGGTGATTCAATACCATCAAATCTGCTCTGATGAGAGAACAAGAGACAGACAGCACTCCACACTTCAGAATTCCCTAATTCAGCAGGGCGACTCTCCAAGACAAATTGACAGAGAATTTGAACAAGCCATACAAATACCACGAGACAATCTGCTGGAATACAGGCAAAGACATCAAACTGACTGCACACCCCTAGTGGTCACTTACAGCCCCGTGCTAAAACCCCTTCAGGAAATTGTCAAAGAGCTACAACCCATGCTGAGAGAAGATGAAACACTGAAAGACAGCTTCCCTGAACCACCTGTCATTGCCTATAAGTAGCCCCCCAGCCTCTCGAACATAATAATTCATAACAAACTCCTGGCAGATCAAAATAACCAGAAAACAAGAGGGACAACACCATGCAACATGGCAAGATGTAAGACCTGCACCCACATATGCACACAGACCACCATTAAGACAAGCCAGAACAACATAATACAAATGAATGGATCCTACACATGTCAATCCAGCAATGTGGTTTACCTAATTCAATGCAAGAAGTGCACAAATGGTTGCTATAGTGGGGAAACAAGCCAACCACTGAAAACCAGGATGAATCACCACCGTCACACAATAGTAAACCAGATTATCAGCACTCCAGTAGGAAACCACTTTTTCACAAACAGATCACTCTCTCTTGGATTTATCTGTCATGATACTAAGAGGCAACTTCACACAGGACAGAAGGACATGGGAACTGAAATATATTAAACAATTTAAATCTAACATTTCTGGACTGAATCGGTACATCAGTTTCATGATACATTATGGTAAACTGTAATTCTTTTTTATTGTGTACTAAATCATGTCATTATTTATCACACTTTGGTTCTGCATTTCTCTTATTATAATTTGCTTTCTTTGAGTTCTGCCTGATCTGTTTTTTACCTGTACCTCACTTCCTCCCTGCCTCTCCCACTAACTCTCTAGCTCAGTCCCACCCACTCCCTCTTGTTTTCACACCTCTGTTTATATTACCTCTCACTCTGTTTATCTAGGCCTTTGATCTTTTGTTTGTCTTAATTTCTTGATTTCCTTACATCTTTTCGGCATCTCCTGTCTATTTTACCCTTAAAACTAGTCTCTGATCTCAGATCCTATCTGCATGCTTTTGTCTTCCCTTTAGCTCCATTTAATCTCCTTCTGACCTGTTCCTACTTAGCCCCCTTCCCTTTTCTTTGCATGTTTTTATTTTGCATCTTAGACTTTCATCTCTAGTCCCCTTTGTCACCTTCCTACTTCACTTCCTGATTTTTAAATGCTCCACAGTGGATATAAATGCTGCTTATGTTGCTCAGTTTTGCTTTTCACCTGAAGAAGGGACCTGCATGGCCCAAAAGCTTGTGTATAATTCCATCTTTGTACAAGACACTTGTTGGTCTAATAAAAGGTATCAAACCTTCCATCTTCTCCCGGTGCATAAATGCAAATCATTCTCCATGCTATCTGGTTTCTAGTCACATCTAAGATTAGAACTCTCCCTGCTAAAAGGTCTATTACTTTTGTGACACGTATGTTATCCCCTGTAAAGAATATGCCTATACCATCACATCACATGCATTTGTGCCAAATGAAAAATATGTGGGTCCCCAACACCATTATCTTTGTGCAAGTTTGACAAGTGATATCGTGTTAAATCTTGCATCCTGCAAAAAATAAACATCTAGTCCTAAATCATGTAGGGTAGTGAAGGTTATAAGTCACCTTTTGGCATTGTGTATGCTATTAACATTAATTGTAGCTATATGCAAGGAAGAAATAGGTAGCATCATCTCAAGGGCTGAAAAAGTGCAGTTTATCAGGTAATTTTACCACTCCTAGTGCTACTCCTAAGGGTTCTTCCATGGGTGGAAGTCTGAGATCGCACCATGGGGGGGGTTCTCCCTCCCCTTCTGAGTCTGAAGTGAGAACCCTTTAAGAGGAAACAGTAGAGGATGTCTCAGAGTCTTCACCAAATTCTGACTCTGTTTGCAATGTAGTAAGGACCCCAAACTTATTAGAAGTAGGGATACCTTGGGAGGGATTCACGGCTTTGGCTATCTTAGGTTTTGGTCTGGAGTGTCACAATGTCCTTTTCCTGCAAGGTCCCACCAGGGTTGATGGGGGGGCATACTGACCATTGAGTCATCCTGGACAGGGGTACCTAGAATGGTCTCCAGGGTAGTAGGAGGGTCACCAATCTCAGTGTCAACAGGGATATTTTCAGCTTTATCTTCTATTACAGTGCTCAGTTCCACGATCACAGTCGGATCAGGAACATCTGCTTGTGCCTGAAGAGGGTCTGCCTCAGCTATTTCCTCCCTAGTTCCAGGAACTGTCGTGCTTTCCTCAGGCCCATTTTGGTCCTGATTTGTGTTCCTATTCCTTTTATCTGTCATGCTTTTCTTTTGAGCCTCAGCAATAATTGTTTCTTGTGATTGCTGATCAGACCTATTGTGTGCTGCCCAAGTGCAGGACCTGTAAACATGTCCTCTCTCACCACATAAATTACATGACATTTCATTTGTACAGGTAGAACTCATATGACCATATTCTAAACATAGGTTGCATTTCAGTCTATCACAAGTAGAACTCAGGTGTTGTAAAGAGCTACATTTAAAGCAGGTTTTAGGCTGACCTGGATAAAAACAATGCCCCCTCTCCCATGCCAAAAATAAACTACTAGGCAGATGGATCAGGCCTACATTTGAGCTTCTTAGTTTAACTCTATAGCACCACCCTCCTGTCCAAATATGCTCTTCATCCATAATGGGCTGAGGGGAGTCAAGTAAATCACATTTTTGCTGCAACCAATGAGTAATATCTGATACAGCTACACACTCATTCCAAAATAATATGGTTACAGTTTTAATCGTAGGTTTAGAAAGGGGAATAGCCCTAAAAGGAGTCCAGTAAGCAGAAAATCTAAGTTTCTCATATTTGCCCCAAAATCTGTCTAAACCTTGTGGGGTTTTAAAACTAATATCATACAATGAGTCCCCTGAAGCATGGATTAATGCATATAGTTTATTGGGGAAAAAAAACAGGGATTCTTTTAATAATTTTTGTTTCCAATATACAGTCTATCTGGTGGGGCTTCTAAACCTCCCAGATACTGTAAACTCACAGTGTTTCTTCGTTGTGCTGGAAGCTGCTGGGTAAAATGCTAATCTTTTTTTCTAAAATTAGTCCATGTTGTTTTTGCTTTGTCCTGCAATATATGCTGTAGAGGGACAGAAATAGAGGTATCTTTTCCATTTGGTCGCCTCAAGTTTTAGTTCGGGAGCTTGTGCCTTCATCTCCTGAATCTGAGGGAGAGTTAGAAAGTACATTTTTTCCAAACCCTGTGCATTGTCTGAGTGTCTTACATCTTCAGCGTGTAAGTCCAAATCCAATTCTTTGATAAAGTTTTCCAAAACATTATTATAGTCAGGCAAGGTAGACTGTTGCTGTTGTTTTCTCTGTAATTCTCTATCTAGTGTCTCTGGGATAGGGCTGTGTGTCGGGTCCAGCACCCATTGCCTGCTATCTGCTCATTTTAAACCTGCACTACAAAGGGATTTCTCTAGCGCTCCTGGTAGCTTTGGTATAATTTGTGCAGCTGGGCGTTTTGATTGTGAGCTTGCATGCCCTTTTCTTAGCCCCAGGGTTTTCCCACTGTGTGCATTTTGCAGATTGACAATTTTACTCACTGTTTCTGCAGTCGTCATCGTTTTGGGTTGCTCTCCCACCATTTGGGATGCAGTAACAGCTGTAGGAGTTTTGGCATTCAGCATAGTGTTCTCTGAACCTGGAGTGCTCGAAGTAGGGAGTGCCTCATTAGCAGCAGCTGTAGCAGTGCCGGCAGTCATCCTGTCATTTTCACCACTCTGTATGTCTTGTTCAACAAAGTCGTCCAGCATTACCGGATTAGCTATAAATGGCATTTGTCCATTAAAAGCCTTCAGCAAATGATCTTTTACCTCTGGGTCAGGAATATCACTACTTTCTCTGTAGCTTCATTAGACTGTTGCAGCAGTGTTAAAACGAACTGCGGATTTTTGGTACATACTCTTTTATGCCATTCCTCCTCTGTTGCAATCATCTGGCATGGAAATGCAGCGTCCATATCTAAGTCCATCACTTCTTCTGAAGCCATACTTTGGACACTTTCCACAGACTCAGCAGGTACAACAGGTACAGCAGACATTGTAGATGGGATCCCCTGAGCTGGACCTTCCATCGATTCTTCCATCTCCCCTGCCACATCAGCACTTCCTCCTCCTCCTCCTCCTCTGTCTGGCTCTAAACTGGGCTCCTCCATTCCGCTCTCAGGAAGTCAAGCCCCCTGCAGGCAGAGTAGGGGAATTTCCCTGGTGTCCTGGCCAGATTCTCCCCATTCACGAAAATACCACTAACAGCTTAATCTGGTTCTGTAAGTCAGTCTGCATCTATACACATATTCCCCTTCCCTTGCCCCCTGGTCATACCTGGAAATAAGCCGTGGCTTAGTGTGCCTCTCCCGGTCACAAACTTTCAAATAAATAAATTATGAGCAGTAGAAAGAATCCAGCACTCACCAAACCAAAATAAAAAATGCTCACTTCATTCTCTGCAGTGCTTAATTTTATTCAAAGTGCATAGTGCATATGCATATGCATTGTCATATGCATATGCACTTTGAATAAAATTGAGTACTGCAGAGAATGGAGTGAGCATTTTTTATTTTGGTTTGGTGAGTGCTGGATTCTCTCTACTGCTTATAGTTATTTTATCCATGCACCCCTCTCCCAGTGCAGGCCTCTTTACGAGTTTTCTAAATAAATTATGAGTTTACAGACAGTTTTTAACTGCTTTATTTTATAGTGTGCACCCTCCATCCAAGGTGGTTCTTTCTTCCTTATTTTTGCAGATTTTGGCTACCAGAGAGCAGCACCTGCTTATACCATGGTGTTGGCAGCCTATGCGATTTGCTGTATTTTACTTTTAATTAGAAGGCATCCAGTCATCCCCTTGCTGTGTGATGACGGTAATAGTGGTAGACTGGTAGAAGCATCACTGGAGAGGAAAGCATAAAGGATTTATGGGATTTGTCCAGTCATATGTGTGGTCTGTTGACTCTGGAGCAGGGAAGGGGGCAGATGTGTTAATTAGTGATACCATCACCCCCAGAAACAGATAGGAAAAAGTTGAAGGAGCATACTTGGATTCTCTATAGACAAGAAAAACTATGGAGACAGGGCAGAAGAATATACAGAAGGAAGTCAGAATGACAGACTGACACACTCGGGTTGTAAAAATACTTTATTTTCCATTTTTCATGTATTTTGTGATTGTTTTCACTTGCTAACATTATTTTCCTAAAGGTTCTGATTTAAATCAGAACCAATCAGAACTAATCAGGACTATTGCTTGGATTCTGGTCCTGATAATAAGGGCCAGGACCTTTTGGGGTCTGCCCATTCCTACTGAGCACACAGGACTGCTTTCAGATAGGGTGTTGCCAATCTTGACCTGCTGTGAGGGGTTGGAAAGATAGCTCTTGAACCATGCTACAGTATCATTTGAGAGGCCAATGAATGTGAGTTGTTTGATAAGAAGGATGTGATTGACTGTGTTAAACGCTTTTGCTAGGTCAATGAAAGCAGTACCGACAAGGTCGCCCTGGTCCACAGCATTGTGGATGTAGCCAGTGAACTCCAGCAGAGCAGAGATGGTGCTGTGGCCTTTACGGAAGCCGTGCTGCTACGTGCATTGAACTTTGTACTTTTCTAAATACTCCACTAATTGATCAGCAACAATTCTCTCGAGTGCTTTAGATAACAGTGGGAGAATAGAGATAGGTCTATAGTTTCCTTGTACTGCATGATCCCCACTCTTAAGGATCGGCATAACTAATGCTGACTTCCATTTTTGTGGGAATTAGGACAGACACAGAGAGGTATTGACGATGTAAGTAAGAGGTGCAATTGTTTCATCCAGGATAAGTGCAATGGTTCTAAGGTCGAGGGAGTTGCAACTCTATGTAGACTTCCCAAGGAGTTTCAGAAAGTATTTTTTGGCTTCACACCTAGTGATGACTCTAAAGCGGAAAAGAGGGTAAGTGGTTGGGACATCATCCAGGCTGGTGTTTTGCCCCAAGCTATGGTAAAGGAAGAAGTCTGAGGGTAGAACACCACTCAGGTCCGAGAAGGCTATGTTAAGAGTATTAGCCACGGTATATGGATCCAGTAAGTGTTCGCCATCGATATTGAGCATTGTGGGTGCTGACTTGATTTCTTTCACTGTGATTTCGTTCACATTGGACCAGAATTTTCATCCATCATTCCAGGATCTTGTGTGGGCTTCCTTGTAGTACTGTTTTTTTACAGCACGTATTGCCCTGGTGCAATCGTTGCTAGCAGTTTTATACGCCTGTATGTCTGCCTGTTTACCTGATGCTCTGCCACAATGCCAAAGGTGGTCTCTTGTATTCATTCAGTCATGGAGTTCTGGGGAGAACCACAGGTTACTGTGGCCTTTGACCTTTCGCTTTTTGATAGGGGCATGTATGTCACACACTGCATTGAATTGCTGAATGAATTGTTTGAGAGCGGTGACTACCATGCAGGAGGAGTAGATCAGGGACCAGTCATGGTGGAGGAGTTCCCCTTTTAGGAAGTCCAAGTGGCCACGTCATAGGACCCTGTTGCTGATAGTTCTAGCAGGAGAGTTAGTAAAATAGTTAGACCATTGGAAAAGGACAGGGGAGTGGTCACTACAAACATTCAAGAGAACAGTGATATTTGATATGTGCTCAGGGCAGTTAGACAATACCCAGTCATGTAGGGTAGACGTCCCTGTCTTGTAGTTCATCCTGGTGGGTGCATCAACTAGGTGAGAGAGGTGAACAGCAGAGATGGCAACCTTGTAAAGGCTGGTGGCAGGAGCAAGCCAGTTGACATTAAAGTCTCCCAGCAAAATGGTTTCTGTGTGAAGATTTAGGCTACCCAAGCACTCCATGAGGGAATCCAGACCAGCAGCCTTTTGCCCAGGAGGAATGTATACTGCAAGGACAGTAAGAATTTTGTTACATGTTCCAAGGAGCACTTTTACTGCAACGGCTTGCATTTGAACCCCTGTGCTGGGCAGCGGAAGCACCAGGCCATGAAGATTCTCCCTCAGGTAACTTGCACAGCCACTACCTCACTTGGTTAGGCAGTCCTGTCTGTAGATGCTGTGACCCAATAATGTGATTGCAGAGTCTGTAACATTAGGGGAGAGCCATGTCTCTGCTACTGAAAGTATATGCGGATTGTGCTGCAGGACCCATGCATTCAGAATGTACATTTTAGGAAGGAGACTGCAAATGTTGATTGAAGTGATGGTCAGGTGTCCTGTCATTCTCTATTGGACAGAAAATGCTTGAGGTGGACCCTAGTTGGGGTGTTTATTACCTGCAAGCAGCAACAGTAGAAATGCTAGGTGATATATATATTCTTTTAGGAACTTATTTAGATTTGTTTGCCTCGTATGATTGCGATAGATGGGGTATTTTTCCTGGGTACTAAAAAAAACAGATACGAAAGCCAGAGTGGGCAGCCAGTAAGGCTAGTACCCTGATAGACCTATTCATATGAAATCCACCCATGCACAGGTGGGCATGAGAGAATTAAGTCTGTAGGTAGAGGTAGATGTGCTATAAGCATTCTAGGCATGTTTGTGCTGTACAGGCAGGGTTACAATGGGGGGCTGGAGGTAGGGGGCCCTGGATACTAGAGAAGGTGAGCATTGGAGTGCCACTCAGAAGAAAGGCAGCAGCAAAGGACATGATGGAGGCAGGGCTGAAAGCTTAGGAGCAGGGACTCTGCTGGGAAGATTTAAATGGCAATGTGGTGTCTGGCAGCAGGTTTAAAAGTAGCACCACAAAAGGAGAGCTGTGAGTTGTGTGGCCTCCCATTTTACATTTTAGATAGAAATAATGTATACCTGTGTCCCAAGGGGCTGTGAGCAGGACTAGGTTGTGAGGATCCCTACCAGATATTGTGCAGACCACCTGAAGTGTGTGTCTGAGGAGAAAGGAAAAGTGCATAAACACCCCTTTGGGCTTGGGTGCAGTGAGCAAGATGGGCCAGTAAGGTGGGTTGGAGGTGGGGTTTGCTCCTGGGAAAGCATATTTAATAGCAGTTGGGGACAGGGAGGATAGTACAGGACAAATTATGAGATACAATGCAAAGCCTGAGCAAAAAAAAAAAAAAAAAACAGTCCCAAAAATCCAAAATTGGATTGTGGCTGTGACCAATGGGAAGGTGGCTGGGAGCAAAAATGGCCAATGGGAGCCAATCAGTCAGCATGAAAGTCCCAATCAAATCAGTGGGGTTGTAATCTACTGATATCTTCATCCGAGAAGTGTATCTGAGGTCTGGGACAGCTGGCAGCATCTCGGAAAGAGGTGCGCCCAGCCTGGCAGGGTAGCTGGGGCTGCAGGAGCAGCAATGGAACCCACTTCAGGGCTTTCCTGTGAAGAGAGATAGAGAGAGGGGGAGGAAGAAGTTAGCCAGACAAAGGCAAGATAAAGCAAAAAGGCAAGATAAATTTAGCTGGGAGTGGGGCAGTTTCAGGGGCAGGCTGGTCATGGAACAATAGTCTGGAGATGTAGGTGTTAGAGAGGGGTTGGGGTCAGAAGAGTTTGAGTGGAGGATGCAGGTAACTGCCACGAAATGGCGGCTGCACAAACACGAGCAGGAAAGGAGGGGCAGGGAAAATGGCACTCATCTAATGGACAGTGAGCAGGGCAGAGAAAAAGCAAAGATGGCATGCAGAGAACACTGCATGAAAAGGGACAGGACAGGCCAGGCAAGGGAGAAGCAACATTTGAGCTCACTCAGGGCTTTCCTGCATCCAGTTGAGCTGGCGACTTTTCAGGCAGTGACCATCCGGCCCGTTTGGAGAGAGGAGAGGGAAAGCAGCCCAGCAAATATTATGCAATAATTAATTGTGCATCTGAAGCAGTTAGCTTATCCTAAAAATGCACGTTACCTAGTTCCAACCAAATATAGTGAAGACCCTGGAGTAGTTAAGTTCAGGCTAGGATGTTGGATTAACACCTCTCTAAGACACAAATAAAAAACAATTCCATCAGGCTAAATTAACAGTTGTGAACGCAACACATGAATTTGCAGTACAGAAACAATTACAGCTGGTTAGATTTACCAAAATAGTAAGCAGGACTATTGCTAGCAGGGTAAACTTATGCGGTACAATGCAAAGCCCGAGCAAACAAAAAAAAAAAAAAAATGCAATCCTGAAAATCCAAAATTGGAGTATTGTGGCTGTGGCCAATGGGAAGGTGGCCTGGAGCAAAAGCGATCAATGGGAGCAGATCAGTCAGTGTGAAAGTCCCAATCAAATCAGTGGGTTGTAATCTGTTAATATCTTCAGTTGAGAAGCGTACCTGAGGTCCGGGGGAGCCAGCGGCGTCTGGGGCAGAGATGCGTCTGGCCTGGCAGGGTGACCAGGGCTGCAGGAGCAGCAATGGAGCCCACTTCAGGGATTTCCTGAAGTTCAGGGGAGCCGGCAGCATCTCAGGCAGAGGTGCACCCAGCCTGACAGGGTGGCCAGGGCTGTAGGAGCAGTGATGAAGCCCACTTTAGGGCTTTCCTGTGAAGAAAGAGAAATAAAACCAAGGTATTTATATTTACTTGCTTGTTTTAACCGCAGTCCACCACAAGACCAGGTTCTAGAAGAATTTACACATTCTCCTATGACCATAAATTTTGTTTTTAATATTTAGCATAGAATTTACATGTTCTCCTATGACCATGAATTTTGTTTTTTAATATTTAGCTTCAAAAATAATTTGTCAGGGTGACGAATTGTATGGTCTAAGGCTCTAGCTCAGCTTAGAGGGGTTAGTGAATGAAGAACACTATCTTCTGCATATAGAAGGAGTTGTATATTTTTGTTTATTCTAGAAGAAAAAGTATCTACTTTTAATAATTCAGTAAATAAATTTCCATGTAAATATTAAAAAGGTTGGGTGTCAAGAGAAACCCTTGTTTTACCCCTCTTAAAATATCCATGTCCTCCAACAATGTCCCATCAGTCCCAATTTTAAGTATTGCTTTATTCCCTGTATGAAGCATCTTAAAAATGCTCAAAAGGTGGTCCTCTACACCCATGCATAAAGGATTTGCAGTAGCAAAGTTCTATTCACGTTATCAAAGGCAGAATGAAGATGTATGTTTTTGTTTTGTTTTATTTAACATCTGGTGAGTCTATGGGCCAATGGCCCATTTTCATGAGTGAACAGAACATATAATATTAGAGCATATATAAAAACTGAACAATAATTAAAATAAATATACATTTAAGCAAAGGCTAAATTATAACTATGAAAACATTTACTGTGACAGTTTTCAAGAAGATATTTTTTAGTGCAAGTCTAAAACAGGATACAGAGGTATTAATGCTGGTTAATGAAAATGGCAATACGTTCTGAAATGAAGGCGGTCTATAAAAAATAGCTTTTTGACCAGTAGTAGTCCTCATTCTAGGTAAAGAAAATTGACAAAGCATACAGTAGATGGCTGGGTTAAAACCCTCTCCAACCAAATAATAAAATACAATGCTGTAATCAATTACTGTGAGGAGGGAAGTCTGTAACAATAGTATCCTTGCTGAAGATGTAAATAATGAATTTAACCTGTTTAAAGCTCCCAGTCTTTGAATTGTTTTTACCATAGAAGTTATGTGCAGTTTGTAGGAGAATGAGCTGTTCGAGGCGAGGTCGAGAATTTAAATTTCTTTACTTGTTCAATTTCTACTCTGTTTAGAGTGCTTAAGGAAAGAGTTGGGATAACAGGCAACTTCTTTCAGTGGTTATAGAAAACTATTGATTTTTTTAGCATTCAAAACCAATTTGTTTTGAAGAAAGCAGTTTTGCAAATTTGCAAGGTTAGATGATAATAGTTCCCTTCAGTCAGGAAGGCTGAGTCTACTCTCACTGTGCCATCAGCATAAAGAAACATCTTGGTAATTTTACAAATTGTGATATCGTATTAAAAAAAATACACTAAATAATAGGAGACCCATGGTTTAACCCTGGGGAACACCCAGTGTAGCAGGGGATGGGGAAGAATGATGACTCAGAATTTTGTTCTTTGTATTCGTCCAAAAATATAATTCTGACACCAGCTCAGTGCATCACCGGACATGCCCAATCAATTAAGAGCAGCCAATAACAAATCATGGCTTACCATGTCAAAGGCCTTGGTGAAGTGCACAAATATGGCCACTGAAAAATAACCCCTATCAAGGGCCTCATGAACCACCTGTGTAAACCTCACCAAGTCTGTAGCCATGTTGTGACCAGGCGGGAATCCGTGCTGAGCTGGCAGCAGAACCTCATGTCAGAGCAAGTACTGTAGCATATGCTCAAAGATGATTTATTCAAGTACCTTGGATAGAGGAGCCAATAAAGAAATAGGATGATAAACTTGCACACTGGATGAATCTTCAGATTTATGAATGGGAACAACAGCACTTTTCCAAAATATCAGAATTTGACCAGAACAGAGCGAAATATTTAAAAAAAAATTGTTCAAGAGAAAACTAATAATGTCTGTAGTGATCCTCAAAAGCAGAACATCCACCTCATCCATTCCAGCCAAGGGCTGGGAATGTAATTTCACAAGATAGGGCAAAACCTCCCCAGGAGTCAGTATCCTAAATTAAAACTTTGGATGTGTGTACATTAAGGGAATGGGGAGGTCTTCAACGCTACCCTTTGAAGGTCCATTATTTTCATTAGGAATATAATTTGTTAAATCAGTCAAAACATTGTTACATTCAATGTTTATGGTTTGGGGCTCATTCAGTATCCCAGTTGGTGCA
The DNA here is from genome assembly GCA_016271365.2 of Neoceratodus forsteri. NCBI lineage: Eukaryota > Metazoa > Chordata > Ceratodontiformes > Ceratodontidae > Neoceratodus > Neoceratodus forsteri. Next base: position 50,484,577 of record JADMNL010000027.1, read on the forward strand.
CTTAACAGTTTGGTAAGTGGTTTGTATTATTTGCCTAGCAACTCATTTATTAGGTCCCAGGTGGCCGCAACGTTTTTTTCCCAGCAACATGTGTTTGCTTTCAATGAAAAACTGCTGCTTTGATTTTCTAATCAGAGACTTACAGTTATTGCATGCTTGTTTATATGCCACAATGGTTGCTGCATCTTGAGTCCTTCTAAATGTCTTCCATTTTATGTCTCTAACTATCATTAACTTCAATAACTCTGGGGTTACCCACTCCTGTTTATTTCCCCTGATCTTAATCTTTTCATAGAAATAAATCTATTGCAGACTGTGTTAAAGCAAGAGCAAAGTGAGCTTCGTGCTTCATTCACATCTGTTAGACAGTTCAGGGTAGACCAGTTGACTAAAGAGATGGCCTCATGAAATGTTTTGACATACAATTTTTTAACATTTCTAGAAATTATGAAGACTGGTGAAACAGATTTCTTTTTGGTGCTCCAATAACAATACACTGGGCTATGGTGACTGATACTATCATGTAAAATACCTGATTGTATAATTTTTGAAGTATTAGAGACAAGAACCCAGTTTGCTGTTGTTGAGGAGCCTATCTTATAGTGAACCCTAGTAGGGCCATCGATTATCTGAGTGAGCCTATAGTTAACCAGTTCATCCTTATCAAAGATGTTGAAAGTTTTACTTCACCGGCGAAGTTTTGGCAAAGTTCTGAAATTCACCTCTGTGAATAACTTTGTGAATTGGGGAGGCAGTATAGTGCAGTGGTTTAAGGCTCTGAGCTGCAAATCTGGTGACATCCAGCAGACCAGACCTGGGTTTGAATCCCACAGCTTCCACTTGCATACTGTGTGACCCTGAGCAAGTCACTTAACTTCCCTGTGCTCCCAGGTCACACCGGTAAAAAAGCTTTCAGCTTAGTGTGCTATTCCTGGTTAAACAACTGAAAAAAAAAGAATTTGCCACTTCGCATTGCATTTTCCTGGGGAAATGGCACTTTTAAGGCCCACCATAACTTTGCCTTAACCTCACCTTAACTCTGCCTGACTTTGTTGGAAAAAGTGCCACTTCACCTGCCATAAATTTCATGAAATCAGCACTTCACACTTTGTGACTGTGGCAAACTTTGCAAATTATTTTGTGGAGCTACGTTTGCCAACTTCACACATTTTTAATCCTTATGCTTAGAAATGTTCTCCCCAGATCAATTTAGGTCCATGTTTTCCAAGACAATTAACTCACAGTTAATAAGATTGGGTTTCCTATGCATTTAAATTAAGTCAAATTCTACCTCCTGGTGTCCAGGAGTAAGTAACTGCTAGCGATATGACTTTCTTTTTACCCTAGGCCAAGATTAGTGGCAGGAATTCACAGGACTGAGACCAGTTTTGTAGCTCACCCTGGATCACTAAAACATGGTTCTAAACATAAAACAAACAACCTCCCTCCCTATATCCAATTCTGTCATAACAAAAGATGTTATATCCCTCAAGTCTGATCATAGAATTTGTAATTTTCTTGGATAGCCATGGCTCAGTCAGTGCAGTAGAATCAAATTAGTGATAATTGTGTCCAGGCCACAAAACCATCCCATTTGGCCAGTCGGCTCTGCACATTTAAATGTGTGATGTTTACTGACTGCCTCAGAAACTGGCATAGGGACTCAGAGTTAGAGGCAGGGTCAGGGTTAGGGTGTATTGACCCAGAGATGAGTAGTAATAGAAGAATCAAGGTTCTCTTTAATATGGAAGGATGGCAGTGAACTTGCAGATTATTTCATTGAAGACCCCATAGGACTGCTTAGTGACTAAAAACATTTTAAGAGGGTTTGCCAAACTATTAGTTTCCCAGTACATATGGTTGTACAGGAGGAGTTAAACTCAAAATAAGTTAAGGTGCAGAACCCTTTAAATATTGGGTCAGTTGGCACACAATTCAAACTTGTAAATGGCCCTGGGGTGTTTATATGTGCCACTACAAAAGAATCTTGCATATATGGCAAATTTGGCCCTGCCTATGTAACTAAACACTTAAACCCCCCCAATAAAAGATTTTCAGATAACTTACGAACAGTAGCACAATCTGAAAACAGGTCAAGAGAACCAGTTAGAGCAACTTTAGAGCACTGCGTCTGGTTCAGTCAGAATTAAGTAGGGCAAATAGAGCTTACCACGGAGCTGCCACCTTGGTCAAGCCAATCAGTGCACAAGGGGGTAGTTATTAAAATGTTAACATCATCTCAAGTAGTAGCCACATTCATACTAGTTGATAGTTAATATACAAAAAGAAAAATATATGTCTAAATCTATGGTGGGGACTGCCACTCACCCAGGGTGCTTAGCCGACTGAACCAGTCACTGTTCCAGTGACAGATGATTTTCTTGTATATCAGCCCTGCCACCGTAGCTAAATGAGAGGAAAATAAGGTGGAAGATTACAAAACTGTTACTGGCAGCAGCTTTATCAGAGAGAGCTGTTAAATATTTAAAATATATTATAGTGACCATTTTACAAGTATAGACTTTTCTAGAGTTTAGTAGAGATTTGAAGAATTATGAGTGTAGTAGAGAGTTGAAGAATTTCTAATTATTATTAATAATGATGCATCATCACAAATCAGGGATAGTTGTAATAAAATTAGCTTGGCCCCCAAAAAACTTTCTTTGATTCTATACTGACTCGATTATGGGGACGACAGTACAGGTGGTTTAGTTGAAAATAATGAAAAGGCTAATTGTTGTAGACTGTAATAATGCTAGATCCACAATCAGTTCAATAAAAGACCAAGGTGTAGTTAAACAAGAATGTGAATATCTAGACTTGAGGAATCTGAGTACAAATTATTTAACGTGCAAATGATTTAACAGCAGGAATAAATAAAACACAAGTAGTACAAAATAATACCATCTATATCGATGTAGTCTCAGCAGCAAAATCAAATGTAGGTTAAAATAAAATTCTTGGGGGAAGGAGTCCATATTAAAATACAGTCATAAGGTAGTTCAAGTCCATTCCACTTGAGTTAAAAAGTACCTGCACCATCAATGATTATCAGTGAGGGGAGTTAAATAACAGTTTGGGAGGGAGAAAATTATTGCAAACATTCAGATGAGAAAAGTTGATAGCAAATTTTCTTATGCAAGGGGTTGATATTAACTTATAGCCTGGAGGTTAGAGTAACAAGATGTGAATGAGCTTGGTACATCCCACAGACAGACCTGGATTTGATTCCCACAACCTCCACTTGCATACTGCATGACTCTGAGCCTCCCCAGTGCTCCTAAGTCACCCCGGAAACTGGCACCTGTGTCTAGTGGGCCTTACCCGGTTACAAAGAATAAAAAAAAAAAAACTGTTCCAGCAAGTGGAGCAGGCTTTAAACTAGTTTAGCCCCAACCCCTCATTCCATCCCAGAGCCACCAGCTCACCCCTGAGTCCCCTGCCTGCTGTGAATGTATGGTGATGGATGCTGGCATTGCTGGCAACCATGAAAGCAAAGTTTGTGGTGAAGGCAGCTCTGGGATGTTACTTCTGTCTCCAGTGACATGGCTGTATCAGAACCTCCAGGTGCTGGTTTCTATGGATGACTGAGATCAAAAAATGCCAAACATAACTTCCTTTATTCAGTCCTACATATTTATGTATTAACAAAATTGATAATAAAGACATGTTAGTGGTATTTTTTCCTTTTAGGAAACCTGCTTGGTTACGTGAGATAATATTATTTTATATAACCCATCATTCCAATCTGTTTAAAATTATTCTGCAATAAATGTTAACAGCAGTACACAAAAGTGAAATAGGTCAAACATTTTCAGGACTCCTTTTATCACCTTTCTGGTACCAGGGAACGATTGTGGCAGTATTCCAATCTGCTGGTAAGCAAAATACCTGATTTATATGGTTAAATGAAATGGCAAGCACCTTAGCCCACCAGCCAATAGCTGTCTGAGACAACTTTGCAGAGATGCCCTCTTTATCCACAGCTTTATTATGCTTCTGTTGTGAGATGGTTTGCCTCATCCCTTCCAAGCTACCTCATTTTTATGTTGGCTTGCCGCGCGTGCGCGCAAGTCAACATCTTGCGGTAGTGGCAGATTTTGGAGGTGCGTCAGTGTGGGTGAATGCATGGCACACATTAGTAGGTGCGTCCGGCATTCCCCAATAAGGCAGCATGCTATCACTGACACGCACTGACACCAACATTATGTAAAGTGGACAAAACTTCTGAGAAAAGTGCCGCTGCAATCAGAGACAGACTCGTCATGCAACGGCACCAATGACACTCCTCCCTACCAGCGCTTCCTGTTTTTTTTTTTTACTGTTGACTAGGACCACATTTCATCTCAGGTGTACCTCTGACCCCTGCTTCTTGTTTTGTTGTTATGCTCTTTCTGCCTCATCTGTTACCCACTAGTACGCATGTAAAGATCGGCCCCATCGGGCACAGGAGTGGTATAGTCTGAGTCGGGTTGCCTAGGTAACGTGAACACTCGCCATGTTACTAGGAAACCCTGCCGTAGGGCCAATGGCGAACTCTGATGTGGGCCCGGACATTGCCTGCGGAATAGTAATATTTTGCTCGGCAGATTAGGTGGTAGGAAGCACCGGAGGGCAAGACAGGAAAGTAAGTGTACGATGGTCCTTCACCGGCAACTTTTAGACAGAGGGAGGCTAGCATAATGGCATTTGAAACACAGACTGTTAGTAGTAGCACGAGTTGAACTGTTTTTTGAGCTTGTTGCCCGGCATCACTGTTTTGTTTGAGAGATTCATTGTGTGACATGTTCTGCCTTTACGGAGTCGATGTTTAGTGTAAATCTGCGGTTATAAGAAAACATGCTACTGCAAATAAGATATTTTTAACCGTTACTGGTGACAACCAGTCAAAAAGGGAGATGGGGTTCGGTATTCTGCCCGCCTGACCAGACCCGGTATCAACTGTGTTGAGTGTATGTGCACATAATTCCAGTTCTCTGTGTATCAGGCTCATGCTTTTCAGCAGTTGCAAGTAAATTGTGTTGGTCCAATGATACTGTAACATTACTGAGGTTAAAATGGTAAACAATATAGTGATATTTATCAACTGTATGAACAGTATACAGGCGACTGCAGTACTGTATCATATGGTACTTGGTAAGAAATTATCACACATTTAAAGTAACACTGCCAACTTTTTTCCCCTCATCATATTATTTCTAGTGGAAAGCTTACATTTTATTTAATATATTTACCCAGGATATGCCACTTCAATGTAGCATCTTGTTTTCAGTGGGGTCCAGCTCCTACCCATATTTACAACTGAGAGTGACTAATGCACAGAGATGTCGTGTGACTTCCTAAAGGTCATAAAGTGAGTCAGAGTCTCCGACTTGTGCTGTTACCACTTGGGACCCCACATGGGCTAGATCTGCAATAGACATAACAGAACTGGTCTAAAACAAAAATACCTTAGAAAACCAGACTAGTTCAACAATTCAGAATGAAGGAGACCCCCCCTCTTGAAGTGATTATCCAGTTTCCGGCCAAAAAAAATTACTTGGCATCGGCAGGACTACAAATATTATTAAAGACATTTGCAGGTAAACAGGCTCTTTGCCCCTCTGACTTGACATTTTCAGGACACAGCTAAAAGTGGGCACACAGTGTCAACTCAATAATTAAACTTATTGCTCTAGAGTCTACTGACGTTCAAACAGAATTCATGTGCAGTGTATCATCCATTCCTGGTGCAAGCAGCTGACCACAGATTTCAGAAACCTCCCTAAGTATCAACATGTAATATGCCTTGTTGGTTTTATGCTGCACTTTTCAAACATGCGTATACAGTGTGTTGAAGTGCTTTTAAAGTGATGAGTTAGATAATCCAGAAGGGAGAGAAAAGATGTGATAGAAACCTTCAAGTTCTTGAAAGGAATGAACAAGGCAGACTGTGAGGAATATTTAGCAGGACTGGCAAATCACGAACACGGTGGCATGAGTGGAAACTGGCAGGGGGCAGATTCAGGAGAGATGTGAGAGAGTTTTATTTTACAGAGGAGGTGGATGAGTCATGGAACAGCCTACCAGCAGAGCTAGTGGTTGCAAGAACCATTCATGGTTTCAAACACAGCTGGGACTGTATGAAGCTTAATAGTTACAAGGGGGGGACAGCAGTTGGGCAGGGGGTGAGCGAAGGGAGGTCAGGGCAATAACAACTACTAGACATTAAATCCCAGGGTAGAACAGGGTGGAACAGGGCAGTGTGGATGGACTAATAGTCTTTTTCTGCCAACATTTTATACATTTTTATACTGGTAGCGTAGGTCTACATGTAGTCATTTGCGGCGACAAACTGCCAGAAATCCACACACAGACATGGATGATTCCATGACTGCTTATTTTATAGAAGGAATGTTAACTGGGACAGTGGGTTGATCACCAACTCTTACAAATAGTGCCCGAAAACTCTTTTACATCCACCTAGATAGCCACATGAGATGTGCAGACGGCACCTCAGATTAATGACTCAGCTGAAGGATAACACCTCTGATAGAGCAATAACTAAGGCTGGGTGAAATTTTCCATCTTCACTTCTGTGGAATTCCCATGAAATACCACAATTTTCACAAAATGTCCCTATATATTGTCTCCTGTGGAATCCAAAATATTTCACATGAAAATTGCCTCAATCACAGAATGTATGTAAACCCCTGGGAACAAGTCCATGGTTTACAAAAACATGCCTTAAGCTCTATTTCTGTTCCCTGTGATCTCATAAACAAGACTATAAGTTTAATTAATTATTCATGAGCCTAGTGAGGCTCCTTGTTGGCTACTGGATTGATCATTAACAACTTAGAAATGGCCAATTCGGCTGGCAACTGATACTGTGCAGCATGCACGGCTCATGCCACTCTGGCTAAAAGCTTAAGAAACGTAAAAATAAACAGTAAAAAAGATAAATGTTTATTACTATTAGATTTATAATCACAATAACAGCCTCAAAGCTGACCATTTCCATGAATTAACGACTGGCTGGAGGGAGGTGGCCCTCGGCAATGCCTTGGGCCACCCATCCCCCAACCAATCATTACTGCCTCAGGAATTACAGGGTTCTCGGTTACTATTGCTTAATTATGAGTCGACAGCCTGTGTCATTAATTGTGCTAGGCTGCTGAATCAAAGCTCATATTATCAGTGGTGCAAACTGTTTGGCCTTCCTTCCTGCTTCGCAGACCTGCCCATAACTAGATAACTAGTGAATAATGAGTGTAGATGTGTTGCAGGACACTGGACAACTTAATTACTTTAGGTTTTCGAATGATCCTCCCCCAAAGCCTGGATCAGTGCCTAGAAAGGGGAGCACCTACATAATTAGAGGTGGGCAGGCTATGAATATTTTACCTAAAGTCAAGCCAGAGCTGAGCTAAGGCTGTGTCTTGAGCCAAAACACAAAGCAAGGCTGCTGCAGTCTGCCCTGTAGGATATTGAGAGTGTCCCTCATGTGGTAACGGAGAAGAGCTGAATGGACCAGTCACTGCACCAGCTTCTCAGGTTGACTGAAATGCTTGCTTTAATTATGTTGGCTTGCTGCAGGCGCAAGCCAACATGTAGAGAGAGTGCAGATTTGGAGGCGCGGCCGCTGTTGGGCAAATGCAGGGCACACATCAGTAGGTGCATCCCTCATTCCCCAATCAGCCTGCATGCCTGGCCACACCATGCCGCCACATAATGGGGCGAGCACATCTAAGCAAAGGTCCACTGCAATCCGGGCAAAGCTGTCTGCATAGCCGGACCCTTTGCTTCGTGCTATCCGCCATTATGAGCATGGTTGGCGAGCAGTTATGGCTGTCGACATCGGGGTGCCCAATCCCTGTCGGTAACCCCCACTGTTTTACTGTATTGGACGGGAGCACACTTCCGTCGGCATGCCCCCATGTGGAATGCCGGGGGTGCCTAATCTCCTTGGCTGGCGCCCCCGCTGTCTTTGTACACCGATGGGGAGCCCTCCCCATCAGCATCACCTCTCCCCAATTGTTGAATGGCGAGGGTGCCCAATCCTTGGCTGCGTGTCCCCACTGCTGTCTTTGTTTGCCGACCGGGGTGCCCAATCCCCTGTCGACTACTGACACTGCCCCCAAAAAACAGTTAGGTGGCACGCTGGGAGCCCACCCAGCGTGCCAAATTCTACAACACAAAAAACTGTCCCGCGATGGTTTTCTTTTTTTTTCCCCGTAAAACAAAAACCGTCCCTCGTAGTCTCGATGCCCCTCCCCACCCGCACCACCCACTGCGCACCCTGCATCCCTCACCCCACCCTTACTTGCCTCTGGGTCTGGCGCGACGATCTTCAGTGGACCGGGAACACGTCTGCACTCTTCAAAGCCGACCGCGAACTGAGGAAATGCCGGTAAGCTGTATAATGGAGTGAATAGGGTTTTTTCAACTTTGTTGCATATCTCAGGCATTTCTTGGAATTTTGGCACCAGATTTTCAACATGGGGTTTTTGGGGCCCCTCATCATGAATTCTATCACTGTCATATCGTTAATCAGCCTCGAAAGGTGATTTCGCAGTCACTGCATAAAATCACCTTTCGGGACCCATTAACGAAATGACAGTGGCAGTGTTCATGAGGTGGCCTCTTAAAAAGCCTATGTTCCAAATTTGGTGGAAAAAATCCAACAAATGCCTATCTTACGAGCGTGAGTTGCCCAGTTGCTACGCAGGCTCGTAACTTCGTGCATTCACAATATTTTAATGCCAGATTTTCAGCATTGTCATTTTTGTACACCTCCTTGTGAACAGTACAGCTGTCATTTTCCACATCCTGCCTGAAATGTGTTTCCACACTTCCGGCGCACAATAGCGCAGTCGCTGTGGGAAATCAGTGTTTGGGCCAGATTATGAAAATGACAGTGACACAGTTCATGAGCAAGGGACCTAAAATGCCTATGTTGAAAATTTGGTGATGATACTCCATAAAATGACTGTGTTACGAGCATGCATTGGCAGATTGCACACACGCTCGTACCGTTGTGCATTTGTGATATTTTCAGTCTGGATTTTCACCATTGCCATTTTTCCACACCTCTTGATGAACAGTACAGCAGTCATTTCACATATCCTGCCCAAAATGTGTTTTCGCACTTCCGGCGCAGAATAGCATGGTTGCTGTGCAAAATCACTTCTTGTGACACTTTGAGGAAATAACAGTGACACTATACATGAACAGAGTTGCTAAAATGCCTATGTTGAAAATTTGGCATCGAACACCCATAAAATAGCAGTGTTGCAAGCATGCATTGCATATTTCCCACGCACCCTAGTAGCTTCGCAAATTTGCTATATTTACATGCCACATTTTCAACACTGGCATTTTACACCTCATATGAACTGTACAGCTGTCATTTTCACATCCTGCCGACATGTTTTCCCACTGCACTACCAAACGCCAAGGGACACCCTAATGCCTGTCACTCTCTGCAGGGTGGGGTTGGGTTAGCATCAGTTCAATACTTCACTGCCATTCCTATGATGTATCTGTCTAACTCCTGCACTACCAATGCCAATGCCAGCAAGCCAACATTCGGCATTGACAAATGCTTGTTAATATAGTCTGAGGGGACAACATCATAGTTCATGAAAACTTCATTTTCTAGGTGGCCTGATATTTTTCGCTGACTAAACTTCCTCAGTAATTGTTGCCATAATATTGGTTCTTTAATTATCAGTGCTGATGGCAACTAGGTCCTGAAATGACCTGGTATCATACAAAAGGATCTGGTGTGATTCTCTGAAATGCAGATTTGTAATCTGCTGCATAAAAAGTTCTGGAATTCTTTTTTCTGATAATAAAATCCCATATTCTTTACAAGTAGCTTAAAATGCAAATCTGTAGCTATAAATATTGTTAGTTATTTCTAGACATTCATTCTAATTTACGGATAGTTTAGTGAATTAGTGATCCTATCCTGTTTAGTTGAATTTTCCCACACAAAAGTTATAAAGTCTGTATACAACTGGAACTATTTTTAAATCTAATTCTGTCCCTTCCAGCATCCAGAATAATTGGGCATTACCTATCTGTTTTGCATAAATAAGTTCAATAGCCGGAGAATTTTCTCTGTATTATAAGGAACCCGAATAACTCTCTTTTTATTTCTAATGAACGTGTTTTCATCTACTTCAGCAGCGTTATCATGATTAAACGTTCCCAAACCAAAGTGTACTTTCAGTGAAAGATAACAATGGAAGTGGTCACTATCCAATATTGGCACCCATCCTATCTCCACAGGCTCTGCTGTTTACTATTCTCAATAGTTTCTTACTAATAATTTCAAGGAGTTTTTTTTGTTAACCTCTGTTGTTTACTGCAGTGTCCAAAGATTGTCTAAGTGGTAATCCATACATACATCTGCCTAGTGGTTAAGCTGCAGGAGAAGGCAGCAAGGGAGGTTTTATTTGATTTTACTGGTGCAGCAGTAAGGGAAGACTGCTGACTTACTTCTACGGGTAGTACCTGTGTTTTCGGGGTCCCTGCTCCCCGCTTCTTGAGGAGCCAGAACTTGACAGACACTGTAGTTGTGTTGCTGAGATGCAACTTTTGCTGCAGGGTACTGACTACCCTGCCTTTTTAAAGGCAGGGTATGGTACTGTCTGTTGACACAGGGAGGTAGTAGGTGGTCACCGAGAACCGAGATTATGTCATCTGAGGGCACTAGATAAATTGTTTGGTTCCAGTGAGCGTTTGCTATCTGATTAGCGGTTAAGCTGCAGGTGAAGACAACAAGGGAGGTTCTATTTGATTTTACTGGTGCAGTTGTAAGGGAAGACTGCTGACTTACTTCCACAGGTAGTACCTGTGTTTTCGGTGTTCCTGCTCCCTGCTTCTCGAGAGCCAGAAGTTGACAGACACTGTAGCTGTGTTGCATAGAGGCAACTTTTGCCACTGAGTACTGACTATCCTGCCTTTTTAAAGGCAGGGTATGGTACTGTCTGCCAACACAGGGAGGTAGTAGGTGGTCACCGAGAACTGAGGTGATGTCATCTGAGGGCACTAGAAAGAGTGCTCAGCTCCAGCAAGCAGAGTTGTGCTCAGAGCAGAGGTGACATGGGCAAAGGCCAGTGGTGTCTGATGGAGTTTGGTGGGGGAAGCGGGTGAGTGGGGTTAGAAACCTTGGTACAAGTTAAGTATAATTATAATAATAATAATAATAATAATTTTATTTTTAAAGAGCCTTTCAAATTTTCAAGCACTAGGAATTCAGGGCCATGCAATAAAAGAGTTTTTGGTAAACATTCTGGATTGCTACTGCAGTATAATGGCTGGTAATGCTCACATGGAGGAAACATTGGTTACATTACCAGATGGTGAGATAGGACTGAGGTGTAATCAGTATAAATTTGAGTTAAACCTCAGAAGGGAATCTGAAAATAAAATGAATAAAACTACAGATATAGGGTGGCATGAAGAAGAAACAAGATATAACATCAGTACAGAGAATAGATATGCCCCACTAGTAACGTTAATGATTAGGGTTCAAACAAAAATGAATGAGATACTTGAATTAGTGACAGGTATTACCAATATTAATAGTGGGATTCCAACAGAAGGTGGACAAATGAATGTGAGTAAGGTGGATTATCCAGGTGAGACTAGGCCTGATATCCACATTATAGAAGACTCCATCATGAAATATACCACTACTATTTATTACAACACTGAACAGAAAGGAGCAGGTTGTGAGTTTATCACTGCCAGGGGCTGTCCTGGAAGATGTTAGAGAATTACTACCCAAAATAGTCAGACCATCAAGGACGAATCGTTTGGTAGTCATACATGCAGGGATGAATGACTTAAGACAACAAATGGAACTTGAGATAGTAAATCTTTATAAAGACCTATTGTATATAAATAGCTGAAGGATGACAAATGTAGGGTTATTTTATCTGAGATACTCCCATTTCCAAAAGCAGGAATTTGGGGTAATAGTAAAATAAGGAGGGTAAATAATGAACTTTGAAGATGGAGCTTACAAGAGAGTGTTACTCTAATTCAAACTTGGGAAGTTTTTGAAGGTAACAGAAACAATATGTTCAGTAAAGATGGTTTGCACCTCAATCATAATGGAAGTGTATTTCTGGGCAGTGTGTTTAATGTTATAAATAGAAATTTAAACTAGCACATGGGGGAAGGAGAGATTCCTGTGGAGTTAAATAGGTACAGGGGACATCAAACTAGACACCACACTAACAATGATGGGAAGTTAAGAATTCAGTAAATCTAATGGTAGTGAATGCAAGGAATTTAAAAAATAAATTGGATGAGTTTAAAAAATATATTGGATGAGTGGCAAAGAGTATTATAACAAAATGATATAGATATAGATAGTTGCGCAGTTACCGAGACATGGTTCAGGAATGAAGACTGGGGAACTAATGTGCATGGTTATCAGTTATTTTGAAAAGATAGAATAAATAGGAGAGGAGGTGGTGTGGCACTGTGTGTGTGTGAAATGGGGTCAAGGCAGCAGAGAACAACAAAGTCCCACCGCATGAAAATCCAAATGTGGGTATTTGGGTTGATATCCATATAAAAGGTGACAAAACTACTTTTGGGGTTATATACAGGCCACCTAATTAAGATCATAAGGAACATGCAGAATTCTTAACAAAATTAAATGAGCTGGATATAGAGAATGACTACATATTACCTAGGGACTTCAATTACCCCAACATAGACTGGGAAACACAAATATCTGCGGTGCAACAGGAAAGGAAATTTTTAGACATAATAATACAGAAAAACTTAGAACAAATGGTTGCAGAACCAACTCAAAACAATAACATTCTGGACTTGGTATTAACCAATCTGACGGGCATAATAGATCAAGTATATATTTTAGAACCACTGGCAGACAGTGACCATAACATTGTTAAATTTGTATTTAATACACAAATGTAATACTGTATATGGGGAATAACCAAACTAAGAAGTTACGATAAGGCTAGTTATAAAAGGATGAAACAAGTATTGGAGGAGTGGAACTTGGAAGAAGATTTATAAGGATCAAATTTGGAAGAAATGTGGAGTAAAATTAAAGCAAAGATTAATTACTGTGTAGAAGCTATTGTTCCTGAAATTAATAAATGTAACTACAACAGAAGGATACCAAAGTGGTTAAATAACAAAATCAGGAAAATCATAAAGAAACAGCAGAAAGCTTATAAGAAATATAAACAGTAACCATCAACTGAAAAATGGGAAAGGTTTAAAAAGTTGACTAGAGATTGTAAGAAAGAAATAAAAAAATCTAAAATGGCAAATGAAATACAAATGGCAACTTCAACGCTGGATAACAAAAATAACTTTTTTAGTTATATTGGAAGCCTGAAAGGGCAGCAAAACACAATTTGGCAAATCAAAAATGGAGACATGATTATAACTAAAGAATCAGAGATAGCTGATGTGTTTAATAATTTTTTTGTTAGCAATTTCAAGTTAAAAAAGACACAGAAGATGTTTTCAACAATGGGCAAGAAGGAGTAGGTAACATTAAGGAAATTACAGTGGATGAAGTATACCACAAACTAAGAAACCTCAATATCATCAAATCAACTGGTCCTGATGAGTTACATCTGAGGCTTCTTAAAGAAAGTGCTAAAGAATTTCCTGGGCTGGTGTGTATATGTTATTTAATAAATCAGTATTAGAAGATAATACAATCACAGACTGGTGCAGGGTGAATGTGACGCCAGTCCATAAAAAATGTGACAAGAGTAATCTTGCTAATTTCAGGCATGTTAATTGAACCTCAGTCCTGGGAAAGATAATGGAAGGATTTATTAAAGATATTATTATGCAACATATGGAGGAGAAAGGTTTAATAGATATCACACAACATGGCTTTAGTCAAGGGAGATCTTATCTGAGGAACTTATTACATTTTTTTTAAACTGTTAGTGGAGTCTTGGATAGTGGATTATCAATGGATGTTAATTTCTTGGACTACTCTAAGGCATTCAATTCAGTGCCCCACCATGAGATAATTAAGCAACTAATACAGTATGATTTTCATCCATGTATTGTATCTTGGGTCCAGTCCTGGTTGAGGGATAGATATCAGAGGGTGATTATCAGAGGACACATTTCTGAGTGGATGGGTGTGACAAGTGATGTGCTGCAGAGGTCCATGATGGATTCTGTGTTATTTACTATTCTGATTTCAACTATGCAAACTTCTGAAAATGCCTGGATATGTAAATACATGGATGATTCCAAGAGTGGGGCAGTAATTAATAACATAGAAGCAGCGCAGGACCTGTAGAAGGAGTTAGATCAATTAAACAGTTGGGCAGTAAATCACAGCCTGGAGTTTAATATGGACAAGTGCAAAGTGATGCACCTGGGTAGCAATACTACTAAGGCACTATAGAATGAATAACACATATTTGTCAACTACAGTGTTGGAAAATGACTTAAGTATATATATAAAGGACAACCTGAGTTTTGACCATCATGCCAAAGGAATAGTTAAGAAAGGGAATAGACTGATGGGATGTATATTAAGGGGAGTTAGGAGTAAAAGGAGGGAGGTATTCATGCCGTTGTACACAGCCCTGATAAGAACACATTTTGAATACCGGTAATCTCTGTATACATCATAGGCAGTATGAAACTTATGGAAGGTGTGCAAAGAAGGATGACCAAAAAAGCTAAGGGATTACAGGACATGGAATGTAGTGAAAGGCTACAGAAGTTGGATATGTACTCGGTCACCTACAGGAAACTAAGGGGGGACTAGTGTTATGTCTATAAAGCCTATAATAATGAAGTCCTGTCGTTAACATCGGGGCTAAATAGAAAGGATAGTAATAGGAGCACAAGGTCACATGGAATCAGCTGAGAGAAGAAATCTGTAACACTAACAAAAGAGCGCAATGGTTCAGTCAAAGGGTGGTGGAGCTATGGATCTCGTTACCTGACAGAATCATGTATAATGGCATAATGATACAGCTTAAAACAGAGTTAGATAATTACATGGGGATGGAGGGAGTAATGCAGTACCACTGATATGTGGTGAGTCATTAAGGGCTACATTGCCTAATGACTTGTAATTTACTATGGAACTACATATAATCTATGTTCTAATCATCTGTTTGAAGTTTCTGCAGGGCACCAATTCTGGAAGAAAAATCTCCTACCAATAGAATGGGGTACTGGGAAACTCCAATTGAATATTTTCAGTAACTGTTTCCAGCATAGCATTGGGTTATTTACAACAGAACCTCTAGGTTTAGGAAGGATGTAACAATTTACAATGATCATTTCTGTTTTAGCTGTGGAATTAATAGCCATGCATAAAAATATTGAAGTCCATAAATTAGTTTAACACTTATTATAAAAAGGCTCTCAGAAATTCTGCAATCTGATTGGCTGTTAGGATTCCAACAGCCTTACATTAATCCATGTTATACTGTCATGTACAGCCTGATCACCATGGCACATGGATTCTTCCTGGCAGCATTCCATCCTCTAGCACAGCTGAATGTGTGGAATGATGCATTCTGATTTTGAACCAGCATTCTTAAACTGCTGGTGGAAGA
The DNA here is from genome assembly GCA_016271365.2 of Neoceratodus forsteri. NCBI lineage: Eukaryota > Metazoa > Chordata > Ceratodontiformes > Ceratodontidae > Neoceratodus > Neoceratodus forsteri. The sequence goes on from JADMNL010000027.1 coordinate 50,500,167, forward strand.
ACTATTTTATTAAAAATCTCCCTCTAAATAGGGAAAACATTCATAAAGGATACTTTTAACACTTTTCTTTTGGAAAACATTTTTATAATAGCAATAAGGCACTCCCAGGAGTTAGATTAACAGTCAGTTAATCACCCCCTGGGGCAATATGGCACTGGGCTGCACCGTGTGCCACATTACACCCCCAAGGGGTGATTAACAGACTGTTAATCTAACCCCTGGTCATACCATATTGCTTAAAAAAACTACATTTGAATCTAGGATAAGAAGTCCCCCTTTAGCTCTTCTATATTTGTAGCAGTGCACAGCTGGTGAGTCCAAACAAACATAACCATTAAGAGAGACATCATTATTACAAAGCTAAGTTTCCTGAAAGGTAATATATGATTTCATCATATTTACCCAAGGCTGCATCATTTATTTTCTTGTCAATTCCTGACACATTACAATTGAGTAGTTTTAGCTCAGAAGGATAGAACTAGAAAGTCAGTTTGAGCCAAGACTGATAACACTGTAATTTAATGTTATAGAATCCTCCATTGCAAATTATTCATTCTCAGAAAAAGTAGAGCTGTGCTCATTATCTGCCTCCAATTCTGATTCTAGAATCTGATTAGAATTAACCTCCCAGCCCTTTTGTTTCCTTCCTCTAATATTCCTTCTCTGACATGTTCAGAAATTATTTTTTATTCACATCTGAATAGTTTGGTTATTCATCTTTTTCCCTTGTTGAGGTCATCTCTGTTCTACATTAATCTTCCCCCCTGGTCACCTGAGTTTTCCTGTTAGTTTCTAGGTCCCCATCCATATTATCAGGGGTTTTACTTATTTTAATATCCAACTTTTCAATGTCTGCTTTAGTGGACACTATTACTTTCCTTATTGCCGTGTTCTTCAGAGTGATACAGATTTTACCTTTTACTGCTTCTACTGGTTTTACAGCTTCTGATCTATATCTATACACAGCTATATTGTCAGAAGTAGAGAGAGAGAGAGAGAGAGAGAGAGAGAGAGAGAGAGAGAGAGAGAAGACATAAATAATGATCAGCTGATATCCATCCTGTCTACACTCTCTAAACTTCTGGAGAGATTTGTTTATGTTCTAGTCTCAAATTACTTACTCCATAATCAACTCATGAACCCTGTACAGTCAGGCTTCCATCCCAAATATCCCACTGCAACTGGACATGCAAGCATGATAACTGATAATCATGAAGCAGCAGAGAAATGTCATATCTCTGATTCTTCACCAGCTCCTACTAATAAAACTGAGAGAACTGGGTCTAGATACCTTTATAATAGCATGGCTCACAATTGATCTTTTACTGTAGGAAACTAATAAATTACTGAATACCCCATACTTATCATACTCATATCCTAAGGGAAACACACACACACACACAGTAATGGAAATCCTTAAGCACAGGGGGAGTCCTTTTAATTAGGGAGACTTCCAACTCTTAAATTTCCTAAAAAAGCTATAAAAAAGAATAAACATAATAAATTGCTATAATATAATCTATATTTCAGGAAGATGGTTGCAATTAGAAGCACAATACAAATGCATATAAGATATACTTATAATAAAGTCTTATGGACATACAGGCTATGTAGAGGGATAATACTAATTCAAAAATAATCCTGGAATTTGTCAACAATCTAATCTATGCAAAAATCTGTAGTCAAAAATCTTTAGTCATACTGACACTTGAAATTAACTTCAGTTAATAGTACCATTATATTGCTTAAGTTTTAAATTGGGTGGGAAGGTATAGTTAGTTTCATATTCTAGATGTTTTATTGATACTAATTTAATTAAATTCCTCTATACCCCCAGCATGAAACACAACAGAAAGTGATTTAAGAAGATTGTATTCCAAAAAACATAATATGTCATCATATATAATGCTGTTTGGTTTTAAACATAAATTAGTAATATGCATTTTCAAACATAAATTAGTAATATGCCTGGTCAAATAGCTAGAGAAAATAAATAATATAAATGCATAAACAATGCATAAGTAATCCAATAATGTTAATCATTATTCAGTTTCTTAAGTTTCAGCTTATCCTGAAACTTTAGCGGAACTTTGAGATTCTTCCTGTTATTCAGTTGGTTTCAATGTTATGTCCATCTGTGTTTCCATCTGTGATACACAAAGTGGGAAGTATAAATTACTTCTGGCACACCACTTGTGCCATCTGGTGGTGACAACAATGTAGAGGGAGTTTTTATTATAGAGGGGAATGAAGACATAGGAGAGACAGCAACTGCAGTTAGTACTGGTGCATTTAAGTCAGATAATCATCCTCTGATATGTTAGAATCTCTATCATCTTGTTTAGCAGCAGTTTTTCTTTGACTGTTTGTTATACATTTGTTTTTTCAATTGGTCAGCATCAAAAAAATCATCTTTTTTCATCCCGTAGCAACACCCTTGCCTTACACAGGCACAGCATAGATAGTTCTTCCCCGTCTCCTGAACCTCCTCTTGCAGTTGCAGACATCTCCTCCTCCTCCTGGCTTGTGTTTGAGGAGATACATCTGGGCATATGTAAATTTTAGAATTAAACTGGACATCTCCTTTAGTTCTTGCTTGACATAAAAACAACTCCTTGTCCATGTCGATCACTGGGGAAGCCAAAACTGGAACCAGTGTGTGTCAGTCTTTGTTGCAAAGACACTTTAGCATTATTCATGGGGCCAAATTAAACTTCCCATTTATAAGATCTTTCACTAGGTCCCAAGTTGTTGTTTGTCCATTTGCTTCAATACAGGGCATTTCAATAACTCTAAAAAAAATTTTGCAGAATTGTACACATTGTCCAGCTTTATTGCTTGTAACAGGTTGTCTCTTAAAAGAGAGAAAGACAGTGCTTTCTGTGTTTTGAGCTGTTGTTTGATTAGTATGTTTTCATTTTTAACATCAAAATTGGCCTTTTGAAAATTGTTCAAGCTTTTGCTCTATTTGCAAAGTTTCTTTTCAATTTAAAGTTTATTAGATATTTTCCAATACAGAGAATAGATCAGTGATACATGTATACCAAACAGTTTACATTACTGAGATTACATAATCCATCCTCCCCCTCCTCCTTTTTATTCCCTTGTACCCCCCACCTCCCACACCTTGCAGAGAAAGGTGGTTGATAGTTTATAGGTTATTCCTAGTTATTTCAGTGTGTTACAGGCTGGATGGCATAAAGAGCTTGCAGTGGTCCCCATATCTTATAAAATCTTTTAATCCTATTATGGAGACTTGCAATAGTTTTCTCTGTACGAAGAATGGCTAGAAACTCTTGGAGCCATTCAGTATAGGTGAGTTGTATGTCATCTTTCCAATGCTTCAAAACTATTTTCTTGACTGACATGGAAATCATTGCCATGTAATGCTTCCAATTTAATACTGAAATGGTTGAAAAGTCACCTAGCAGGCACATTTCAGCTAAGAATAAGTCAGCCAAGCCCAGGAGTGGATCCATTCTTTTTTTTTTGGATTAGGGTCCACAGGTGGGCCACTTTAGGGCAAGACCAGAATATATGCAGCAAATTACCCTCTCCTTGCTTACGTCTTACACATATTGGGGAACCCACAATTCCAAACCTGGCCAGTTTCTGAGGTGTATAATAAAGACTATATAAAATTTAGTACTGCAAAAAGACGGAGTCTGTCCTGAGTAGCTATTTTATGACAGGAGCTCCATAATTGGGGTCAGTTAAATACTGTCTCTGGAAATAATGTGGTCCAATAATTTGTAGGACTGAAACTGTCTGGGCATACCCAATTATATACCGTGCTGTAAATTCTAGACACCACGTGTGGAAAGCCTGCTAGTGGACTTAATTCCCCCAGAAAATCAAGCAGAGCAGAAGGAGGAGGATTAACTCCAAAATCTTTAATAAGGAGGTGTTGTATTTGGAATACTTTAACTATATCTGTTGTTAGAAGGCCAGCCTTTGCCAAAATTTCCAGGGGGGGGGGGAGAGCCAGGTTCTATCCACCCTGACAAAATAGAGGAGAGAGCAGTCTCTGATCTGTGGGAGCCATCTAGACAAAATAACTTTTCCCTTTAATTTGACATTGGGGTTACCCTTCAAAGGTTGAGTCAAATCTAGGGCATGCAGGTATTTTAAGTAGTTACAAAGTTGTGAGTGAACTCTAACAGAAACTGCAATGGGCTTGCTTTTAATTTGGGGTGGGAGGCAGGCGGTCTTCATATATAAAAGTGCCGAAGGGGAAAGCCCATGGGATCTCAGCATGTCTAGCTCTATTTTAAGCCACACAGGAGTGAATGGAGGGGCCTTTTGTGTTTCTCCCTGGAGTTGCCATTGGAGATACTTATTGGCATGACTTGCCCAGTAATAAAGGCCCACATGTGACAATCGCAGTCCTCCTTTTTCCTTAGGGGCAGTTAATTTGTGATACACTATCTGGGGTCTCTTGTCTGCCCAATAAAGTTATTGACCAAATTATGGACTTTTTTAAACCATGAAAGAGGTAGCCAAATATTTAAAAGATGTAATGGATAAAAATAATGGGGAAACACATTCATTTAGATTCGATTAACTTTCCCCCAAAGGGAAATTGGTAGATGGGACCATCTTTTAAAATCCTGAGTTATGACCTGAAGAAGGGAATCTAGATTTAATGTTTGAATATGGTTTGAGTTTCTTGCAAGTGTAATTCCCAGGTAAATCAGGGAATCCGATTTCCATGTTAGGCCCAATTCTGCTATACTTTGTTTTAAGACTTTGTGGTTAAGGGGGAATACAGCAGTTTTATCTATATTTAGTTTATAGTTGGACAGTTTGCTAAACTCATTAATGATTGTAAGCATAGGGGGTATAGAATCCTCTGGGTATGATAGTTGGAGGAGGAGATCATCAGTGTAGGCTAGTACTTTGACCTCTTGGTTCCATATCGGAATGCCTTGAATTCCTGGGCAAGCAACCAACCTGCGGATGAGGAGTTCTAAGTACAGATTGAAAAGGAGTGGTGATAAGGGACACCCTTGCTATGTCCCTGATTATAAGGTGATAGATTTAGAAATTTCCTTGTTACCAGATATCTCAGCCATTGGGATTGAGTAAAGGGCACCAATCCACTGTAAAAATTCAGGGGGAACCAAATACCTTCAGGGCACTTTACAAAAAATACCAATTGACCTTGGCAAATGCCTTCTCAGCATCCAGAGAAACCAAGACCGCTGAGAAAATGGCATCCCTGGATGCCGAGAAGACATGCGACAGAGTACGCAAACGATCTACGGACGACTGTCCTTTCATGAAACCAGCTTGTTCTGGGCCTATAAGATCTGGACATATGTTGCTTATCCAGTAAGCTAATAGTTTAGTCAATATTTTAATATCTTGATTTAGGAGTGAAATGAGTCTGTAACTTGACATGGATTGTGGACATTTACCAGGTTTAGGCAAAAGCACTATTAATGCTTCAAACAGAGAAGCATCCACCTTTGCTCCTGAAAGAGTACTGTTGATACAAAGGAAGAAGAATGGGAATTAAGTCTTTTGCAAAAGTTTTATAGAAATTTGGTTCGAAGCCATCGGGACCCAGAGTCTTATCAGTGGGGAGGGATTTGATTACTTGCGCTATTTCTGAAGCAGAAATAGTTGAGATCAATGAAAGCTGCTGTTCAGTAAGGGTGGGCAAGTTGGAATCTTGCAGATACTTCTCTAAGTGGTTGGTGGAGGGAGGGGTGACCACTGACCCATATAGTTGCTGATAATAATTCTGGAACTCTGCTACAATTTCAGTTAGAGAAGTCTTTAATGTGGCATTGTCTGCTGAGCAAATAGCCGTGACAAATCTACAAGATTCTTGCTGTTTAATCTACAAGGTAAGTAAATGGCTGGCCTTATCCCCTTGGTCAGTATATGTAGCTTTGGCCTTTTGTACAGCAAATTCGGCTTTTTCTCCCAATAAATCTAAATAGCAATTATGGAGCTGAAGAAGGTCTTGTATGTCCTGTTCTGAGGAATGGGAGAACATTTGTTTTTCCTTATCCCTGATTTGAGAGAGAAGGTGCAATAATTGGCCCTCTTGTTTTTTCTTTTTTTTAGAGGCTAAACCTAATAGAATTCCCCATATGTAAGCCTTTAAGGTGCACTATTCGACATCTGGCTTACCAATAGTATTATGGTTAACTGAGTGAAAAAAGTGAATCTGGTCAGAGATGTATTTGACCATATCTGGGTCCCTCAACAGTTGATTATTCAGTTTCCACTGACCCCCTAATTTAGGGACGAGTGAAAAATTAATTGTGCAGGATACTAAGGAGTAGTCTGAAGGTGGACCAGCATGAATTGAGGAATCCAGCACACCAGATATCAGAGGTTGCGTGGTTAGTAAGTATTCTATCCGGGAAGAAGAACCATGCACTGGAGAAGTGAATGTGTACTCTCTAACATTAGGATGAAGGACTCTCCAGATGTCACACAGGCCCATTTGGTCAATCACGTCCCTCAGAGCTCTCTGTGCTGGAGAGAGACCCTTACATGAAGTGCCAGATCAGTCTATGAGACAGTCAAAAGTGATATTCAGATCCCCTCCGAGAATTATTGGAATGGACAGAAAAGGGCTTAAAGCATTAAGTAGCTGCATGAAAAACCCCGGTGAGTCTGCATTTGGACCATATACACCAGCTAACACCACATTAGTCATGTGGAGATTACCTTGGACCAAAAAACCTGCCTTGAGGATCCCTAATGATCTGAGTCGATGGAAAAGGAACATTTCAACCCATCAGAATCATGACCCCAGAGCTTTTCATGTTGTCTTCAGCAGAAAAACATTGTCCCACTTGCTGCCGTCTTAATTGCAAACTTTCTGCCTGAAGCAGATGTGACTCCTGTATAAAACTGATATCGGCTTTTAGAAGGCCCAAGTGTTTAAGAATCTTAAAATGTTTGGTCTAGTATCTGGCTCCTTTAATATTCCAGGTACAGCATTTTAAATCCCTAGCCATTTTAATCCTATACCTGTAAAATATTCCTGAAAACCTAGAAAATTCCTATAAAACACTTGTATGCTTTTCAGTTTATTCTCTGCAAGCCCCTCCCTACCCTTAGTCCCCTGGCCCCCCTCCCAACCCAGTTATCCCAAACCCCAACACCTATAGATAACAAATATCTGTCCAGATTATTAATGGTCACAATTCCCCATTGTGTCACTAAGCCAGAATCATCTACCCAGCCCACCCTCCCTCCACTTTAATTTGAATGGCATTCAGCAGTTCACTACTACTTATCTCCTTCTCCCTCCAGCTACCCTAATTAACTAATAATGTATGCCATATTACTATCCTAACCAATAGGGTTACCACCTGTTCTGATTTTAGCAGGACAGTCCTGATTTGGTCAGCTGTGTCCTGCAAAAAAAAAGAAAAAACATGAAAAATACTACATGTCCTGACTTTATAGTAGAAAAAAATATATATATTTTCTAACTTTCCACTAAATGTTGCAGAAAACTATACAACCCTAACTAAAATACATTAAAATGATAAGAAACAATAGGAGGAACTAAGAAACTACAATATTTAGCCTTAATTCTGATTATATCGAGTAAACAGGTCTGTTGCATTGGTCGAGGTTACCTGTTGTCCTGCAAAAATCATGCTTCAGTAAGAAATGTCCCATTTTGGACTTCATAAAAGGTAGCAACCCTACTAACAAACCCAGCCGGGTTACTATAGACATATAGTCAAAATAATAAGTTTCTCAGTGTCCTTTCGTAGTTATGAGGACAGTATGATATAACATAAACAGTTTTTTTTCTTTCTGGAATCTTAACCAGTCTAAAGAAATAATAAATAAAAAAGAAAGCCATTTAGCTATAAACCCAGTTTTTCAAGTCTGATCCCTACAAAGATACTGAGAGATATTAATTACAGCAAAGAGTGGAAATAACCGCCTATCCCAATATAAGGTAAACAGGAAACTTAATTCTGAATCAGAGCCTAAAGCTCTTCTTTGATGCCAATGTGGAGGGAACAATGCAAGAAAAAGGTTTCTAGTCTTTTGCTGGTAATAAAACGAAGATTACCCCCGTAAAAGCAAATAACAAATTCCCCCACCGTGTTGCCGAGTAAATTAAATATTCCACTCAGCAAAATTATTTCCACCTATATGAACACAAGAGGAGCTAACAGTGCACTTCTAGCTTCCAAGTCACAGCAAAACAGACATATTTCTTGTGCCCTAGTATGAATGATATATAAACAAAAGAGTAAGGATATAGCTTGTCTCTAGAAGATATGTAATCTAAAGTCAGCAGACAGTAAGGCGCTATATTCAGAGCTTGAAGTGGCAAAGTCAAAACTCTGTGTTGGGACTCCTCCTTGTAGCGCTGAAACCATAGTGGATAGATTGCTTAGAGCATGAGCCGCTCAGTAATGCACACCGTCATGCAGCAAAAAAGCCTCCATTCAAAGTCTTAGGCAATGAAAAGTGAACTGCTGGAATAATTCAGAGGTTATCCCAATGAAAACAAATATAGAAGCCCCCATAGTGTCTCCAAGTAAATTAAATATTCCGCTTATCAGCACTGTAATCGGTGGTAACATTACCAATTATTTGAACTCAGGAGGAGCTAACGTTACCCCGCTATCTTCTAATTCCCAGCAGAACAGGCATTTTTCTTATGCCCTGGAATGAATGAAATATTAACAAAAAAAAAAAGAAAACAGCTTATCTCTAGAAGCAGTGTAGTCTTAAGACAGTAAATGGATAGGTGCTATGTTCAGTCCTTGACGTGGAAAAATCATAGCTTGGGGTTGGAGCTCCATCTAGTGACAGAGATTGGCAATCATAGGGGATAGACTGCTTAGAGCAAGAGCCGCTCGGTGATGCAAACCCTCACATTGTACAGAAGACTTCATTCAGAGCTCTGAGCAGTTAATTCCTCAATAATTGTGAACAGTATATGCAGGGACACCTTTTCCCTTGATTTTCACCTGGAGGCAGATCATTTAATATTCCAAACGATGAAAATTAAGAAGGGCTAATGATGCTTTTGCATGGAAACAAGCGAAACATACACAGTACTACCACAAGCTAACTTTCAAAATTCAAAGCACTTCCAAGTAAAACGTCCTTTTAACTTAACTTTGTGTACTTCTGAATTCCCCTCCATTAAACTCCACTTCAGGGGTCAAGGAACAAATCTAGCTGGGCCATTTTCAGCCCAGTAGCCTCAACTTCAGGATCCTCATAGGATGACCAGATTCTGGCTATTAATACTTGGAGTTTGGCCGGATAAATCATCTTGAATCTAATCCTGCCTGCTATTAAGCGTGAAACCAGTGGATGGAAGGCAGTTCGTTTTTGGTATACAGTTGCCGGTAAATCTTGTGCAAGTCTTATGGTTTTCTCTTCCCAGCGTAGTATTTGCAGTTCCTTGATTTTCAGAAAGTTATGTTGCCGTTCCAAAAAGCTTAAAAATCGAAAGATCAGAGGACGTGGTGGGAGCCTGCTGGTGGTTTAGGGCGAAGAGCCCTATGGGCACGCTCTATTATATATTTTTGCCCAAATGGCAAAGGACCAGCAATTTTCTCCAGGAATTTTTGTGCAAAGATAACAGCATCAGAACCCTCCTCTCCTTCAGGAAGACCAATTAGTACCGCATTATTGCACCTGCTTCTTCCTTCAAGGTCCTCCACTTTTAACTCTAATCGTGACATTTTTTGTCATATGGCTACTAGCTCTGGGTCTGTTTTGCCAGCCTTTCTTTCCAAGGAGATGATGTGTGCCATGTTATCGGAGGCTCTTTGGGAAACATCCTCCATAGCTTGTGTTAGGGTTTTAATTTCAGTAGAGATGGAGTGAAGTTCCTCCCTAAATGGGGCAAACTCGGCCCGCAGTTGCTGCAGCATAAGTGGATCCTGATCTGCAATCACAGGAGCAGAGGTAACTGAGTCCGCTAAACCCTTGGCCTGAGGCTTCTTAGGGGCCTTTTCTGGAATCGCTGGAGGAGTGTGTTTTGGTGGGACTCTCCTCATTTCCACCTCCATTAGGTACAGCAATGGTTCAGCTCTCACCAGCTCTCCCTAAATGTAAAAAAAACTGTCACGATGACTTTTGGCACACGACAACACCTGTCCAGACTCCCATCCCTTCCCTATTTCCACACCCTGGATGGTCAAAAACTCAAAGATGTCTCCTCATTCTGCTACTTGGGGGTATGGCTTGACTGCCATCTTTCCTTCTCAGACCACATCGATGCTATTTCAAAAAAACTATGCCCCATGCTCAGTGCACTTTATAGGAACCGCAGTAGCCTCTCTCCCCCCCTTCTGACGTGAACTGGTCAGAAGATGATACTACTCTCCTTTGATTACTGTGACATTGTTTATGGTGCAGCCTCTAAGTCCACCCTATCTAAGCTAGACACACTTTTTAATGCCTTCTGCCGCTTTGCTCTCGATGCCTCATCCCTTACCCACCACTGCGACCTCTACCGTTCCCTGGCACTACCATCCCTCAGTAACCACCGCATTTCACACTGTGCTAAATATGTATCTAACCTATGGCTTGGCACCATCCCTTCCTACCTCTCCTCTGTGCTGTCATCTGCCCCCTCCCCCGCCCACTATCTTAGATCCTGCGACTACCACCAACTATCAGTCCCTAGGTGGAAGACTACTGCCAGGCAAGCTGCCATCTCACACTGGTTACCCAAGCTATGGAATGATCTCCCACCTCAAATTTGGCATTCCTCCTCTGCCCACTCTCTTCCTACCACCCTAGCTAACTTCCTCACCACTAATTGCTCCTGTACCTGTTTCTGCCATGCGCCAATTGCTCCCCTCCCCACTGCCCGACCAGTGGCCTTAGCTTTGCTATAAATGCTGGCATATAGCCCCAACCTATGCACTTTTGTCCTGTGCCTTTTTGTCCTGCACCATCATGTGTTCTATGTCTCCTGTTGCTTATACCTGCATATTACTGTGTGCTAAATTTTCCCTTGTATTGCTGCTATATGTCAGGTAATTGTTATATGTTCCATACAATATCCATTGTACTCCATGCTTTGTTGCTTGTAGTTTAATGCAATTGTATCCATATGCTGCTATTTGCCTCTGTTATTTACTCAGTTGATAACCTGCATGTTATCCAACCCCCTTGTATCCCCTTCCCCCAGGTTGCACCGGGAGACGAGCATCTTGTTGCTCAGTGTGCCTTTCCTGGTGAAACTATTTCAATAAATAAATAAATAAATTTGGCTATAGAACAGGTATTGTCCACAAACTTTTTTAGCAGGCAAAGAAATCTTTGTGACAGATAGTTGGTAAAAAAATACTTTACATTTGAAGCAGGTGGCTGGAGCAATAGCGAGGAGCTGCTAGTGCGTGCTCTGCATCACGTGGTCTCCATTCATGTGTCTGCAAAGATTTAGTTATGTTGAGATCCACAAATTATCATGATAGATGCTCCCAGGAGGTTGCGTTGGGCAATGCCCATTTCAATCTTTAGACTGTAAAGCAAGATGTGTACCTGGTGGTTCTACACTTTAGTAGGTCTAAAGAGATCTACAGTGCAAGCAGCTCTTGTGCACTGTGGCAGCATGCTTTGGGGACCTGAAATCTTTTATCATTTTAATTACTTACTGCTGCTGAATACATCCTCCGAGGGCTGGAACTAGGGGGATCATTGGCTGCAGCACAGGAAGGAAGGAGGCAGTATAGTGCAGTGGTTTAAGGCTCTGAACTGCAAATCTGGTGATATCCAGCAGATCAGACATGGGTTTGAATCTCACAGCTTCCACTTACATACTGTGTAACCCTGAGCAAGTCACTTAACTTCCCTGTGCTCCCAGGTCACACCTGTAGAAAAGCTTTCAGCTTAGTGTGCTACTCCTGGTTAAACAACTAAAAAAAAAAAGTGCCTGAATTTTAGAGGCTGCAAAGTAGGGGAGTATATTGTGATGCTTATTTCACTTTTTGGCCCATTCTCTGATTGTGTGTCCTTTTAAGGGCAGTCCAATGGGTTGGGAAAGCTTTCTAACACTTTTTGGGCATTATTTTGTAGTGAGTGAAACCAGAACCTAGGCTCCCCTACTTCCAGTTCCATGCTACATAAACAACAGAATGCCACACTCCAAACTAGATCTAAAGTGCAAGCAGCTCTTTTGCACTATGGGAGCATGCTTTGGGGACCTGAAATATTTTGTACTTTTATAATTTTAATTACTTACTGCTGCCAAATACAACCTTCGAGGGCTGAAACTGGGGGGATCATTGACTGCAGCACAGGAAGTGCCTGAATTTCGGAGGCTGTACTCAGTGACACTTCCCCCTCCTTTTCTACTTCAGGGCAGTATGGTGAGCATCAGCGAGCCCAGCAAAGGTGACACAGCCAAAGTAAACAGCCTAGCTGTGCCTGCTGTGTCAGCCGGGGAAGCAGGGAAATGGACCTGGAATATTAAAAGGAGGTAGGATATGAACACCCACAAATAGAAGCTTTTATTAGTGTAAAAGAATCTACCAAGGAATGGAAAGTATGTAAGGTGTGCAGGATGGCAGGTCAGGGGATGCAAATGGGTACTTTAGCTTGTATAAAATGTGCATACATAGAGGAGTTGGAAAAAAGTTGAAAAGGCAGGAAGAAAAACTGCATATTCAAGCTGGGATTAAAGACATAGAGAAATTTGTTAGCTCCACTACAAAATTATTGCAGCAAAATGATCACAAAATTAGTAATGAGATTAACAAAGTCACAATAACAACTTGTCAGTCAGTTTTACATTAACAAAAATAACACCCCATAGCTTTCCAATCCCTGCAAACAAAAAATATTTTAAAAAATGTCACAGTTTAGATGGTAGTATACAGTTCTGGTGAGCATCAAAGATGCCTGCTTGACAAAAGCCTCTTACAACATCTGTCTGCGGGCTTTCAGAGTGTTGAAACTGGTCTCCAACCAGCAAGCGTGGTACTCCTTGAGGTTTTTAAATCGCAGGTCTAGGTTAATGTTATCAGTGCCTCCAGCACTTCCTCCTGCTGCCAGTTTATTGGACACCAGCCCTGCATACCAGTTAGTGAAGTGGCTCTTCAGAAAGTCCTTAAAAATGTTGTTCACTGACATGTCCAGTGGTTGAAGGTTGTCTGTACAGAAAGCTGGCACATAAACAGGGATATGACTGTTATCCTCCATGTGTTTCATAACAGCCTCTGTGCTGTGTGCCCTGTAAAGATCCAAAATCAGAAGTGTCTTTTGCTTGTCTGGCAGAGAAAGCTTTTTTTTCACAGCATCCACATATGGCACGATGACATTGTCAATGAATTGAACTGTTGTTTCACAGTTTGCCCAATGATTGTCTGCATGAGTAATGTGCCACTGAGTTGGGAACTTATGGCTTGGATGGCATGCCGGACTTCTGCCCTTGTAAATCAATTGTGGCAGCAGCATTTCCCCAGAAAGAGTACAAGCCAAAACCACAAACATTTGGCATTTGTCTCCAGGTCCTGTGACCGAGACCTGTTTAAATCCCATGGCTGCCATTGTCCACTTGGACACCAGGAGCATGTTCACTCCTGCTTCATCGAGATTCAAGACTAGCTCAAGAGGAATAAGCTCCTATGCACTGTCTCGAGCAATTCTGCTTAAGAAGGAGTTTCTTAGGTTTACAAAATCAGTAGGGGCTTTTCTGGCCACTTTTGTTCCTTTTCGCGTACAAACCCCATACAATTGAGGAACCCCAAAGCCCACTTAGAAGTCAAATTTAAATGCCCACCATTGTCTATCAGTGATTGTGGCATATTGGCTTTTCAAATAAAATCAAATCAAACCTTTATTTATCCAGGCGGACACCATTGAGCAAGCTCATTTGCAAGGTGGGCCTGCATCACACAAGTCATAAACAATACACATAGTTACACACAAGTACAGGCATTATAACAGTACATGGGAAGAACAATATAAAAACTAAATAACAGTAAGATCAGAGAAAAGACAAAAAAACAGCGCATATGGTTACACATAAGTGCAGGCAGTGTGGAAGTACAAGTGGATAAACCAGGAAAGACAAATTAAATAAACAATAGAAATTGTGGTCCATGAGGCACCAGTGGGATGTATCTAATTTTATACATGACAAGGTGGTGGAATGGGTGAGGGAAGCAAGAACTGGTGGAGTCTCAGAGTCTAGGGTGCAAGGGTGGGGAGGGAGTGGCAGGGGCAGGAGTTCTAGTTGTGGCACTGTACCAAATATGTTCTTGTACATTGTGGCTAAGTGATGTAAGGGTTGGAGGCTTAATGTATCACTGTCAGTCCATAAGTCTTGGCTATATGGGATGACTGTGCTGCAGTCACAGCTCTAGGGGAGCTGGGTGCAGACGATGTCTCGGAAGCATTGGGACCTGGGTACTGAAGGTGCATACGACTAAGGCTAAAGACTGAGAGTATGCAGCACAGCGAAATAAATCCATTATGGCTTCAAGAGAAGTGGCTTCTTTGGCCGCTGCCGGGAAGCGGCTTCAATGACGACCTCTCAGACCCGGATCCTTGACTACTTGGGATAAGTCAGAAAGCAGCATACGGACAATGGATTCCGAGGTGTTGGCACTGTAGGTACATGCGACGTCCTGGCTAGGAGGCTAGAGACATCACAGTACTAAAGGGGCATAATCCTGACTATTGGTTCTCGAGGGCGGCTTCGGGGACGTCGACCGCTGGATGCCATAGGTCATGGAGCATCTATACTGGGTACTCTGTGGGGTTGTTTGGCACTGTGAGAAAGGAGTAGCGGCAAGAGGGAGAAGTGGGGGAAGGAATGGGTGGAGTTGAGAGTCAATCGGAGTGTGATCGGGCAAAGGCACTCATACTCCGATAGGTTTACGGCTTTACCACACCTCTATGGGGCTTGTATCCGGACTTGTGGACTCGGGCATCAGCTTCTGGAGCGCCACCACCTGGTAACCACAGAACGAGCAGCAGTAAGGCAGAGAGCCCTTGAGGGGTGAGGAAGCTTTAGTTCATAGACTGTGGAAGCAGTAACATACCTCCCTAATTGATTTTGCATATAAGGTCTTAAATACTGCGATGCTTACTGGAGATGTTAGTCTCAGTGATTTCTTTTTTTCATTCCAGAAAATTGGCAGTGAAAAGCTTATGGCTGCTCTCCCAAGGCATGTGCAGACCCTGGGGATCTTCAGAGAGATTAGGGAGCAGCTCCTTAAGGCATAGTTTCAGAGTTCGCTTAAAGGCAGTAGGTTGGAAATGTAGTGTGGTAGTTTGCAAGTAATAGCTTTTAATGTCCATACTGTGGCATTTCTGCTATGTCTGTATTGTAGGAAGGTCCACCCCACAGCAGTGTATAAGAAGCATTGGTGGGTAGAGGAGGGGAGGCCGGAGATGAAATGCAACGCTCTGTGGTATAAGATGTCCAGCTTGCCTAGGTATGAGGCATTGCAGTGACTATAGATGAAGTCAGCGTAGTCTAGTAAGGAGAAGAAAGTGGTCTGAATTAGCTGTTTTTTTGCTTCAGAAGTCAGGAGGCGGCTTATTCGGTAGAAGAGCCCCAGCCTTTGCTTTAGCTTCTTCATCATATCCTCCAGGTGTTCCCCAAAGGAGAGTTTGTGGTCTAGCCAAACTCCCAAGTATTTAAATTTTGGAATGAACTCCAAATTTTCCCCCAGTAAGGTGGAGATAGGGGGTAAAGTGCCACTAGTCAGGTAAGACTGTAGGTTGCCAGGAGAGAGGATCATTGCCTTGGTTTTTTTGGCATTAAGGAGTAGCTTCTTGTTAAGTAGCTGGTATTAAAGGATGTCGAAGTCATGTTGCAGATCTGTACAGGCAGCTTCAGGTGTTGACCGGCTTAGGTATAGTACTGTGTCATCCGCGAACAGGTGAATATTGGCTTTTTTTATGCTGAGGTCTATGGTGTTGATGTATATGGTGAAGAGTATTGGGCCCAGGATGGAACCTTGGGGGACACCTCTTACAAATGGTTTACAGGGTGATAGCTCCCCTTCTGCCTTGACCTGCTGGTGCCTGTCCATTAGGTAGTCCTGGAACCATCCAAAAGAGGTGGAGTCTAGACCTAAGGCTTTTAAAGAGGAGAGAAGCAGGGAGTGATCGACAGTGTTGAAAGTCTTACTTAGGTCAAGAAAGACAGCGCAGACAATTTTTTTTGCTTTCAAGGTCATTTTGCCAATCGTTTGTTACCTTGGCCAATGCCGTAACCATACTGTGGTTCGTTCAGAAGCCTGACTGTAAGGGATTTAGGAAGTTTGTACTTTCCAGGAAGACTCGTAGCTGGGTATTCACTATTTTTTCTAGCAGTTTAGATAGTATGGGGAGTAATGAGATTGGCCTGTAGTGATTTAGGTCACAGGGGTCCCCAGATTTAAATAGCGGGATAATGTGTGCAGTTTTCCATACGTTAGAGAGGGTCCCCTGTGATAGTGACATATTGAGCAAATTAGTAATGGGCACTGCCAGTACATGGTAGGCCACCTTTATGAAGTAGGGGTCTAGCAAGTTTGCCCCTGCGCTTTTTTTGGTATCCAAGTGAAGGAGTAGCTCTTCAACTTCTTTTAGAGTAGTACGTGAGAATGAGAAGGTAGCATTTGTTAGATTTGGCTCAGGGGGTGGTGCATACATTTGAGAGCGCAGGTTGTAAGCAGGCGAGTTATCGAAGGTTAGCCCAGCTAAGGCGAAGTGGTTATTGAATACTTGCAAGATTTCCTTTTTATTGCTGAGAAAGACATTGTTAGAAGAGATTTTTGAGGGGAGTGCGCTTCCTGACATATAACCAGAGAGATCTTTTATTGTGGACCAGAATTTGGTTGGGCAAGTTGAGGCAGCATATAGCTCTGTGCAGTAGAATTTGGACTTGGCTTCTCTGATTAACCTTGTGCAGGAGTTCCTGGCAGATCTGAAAAGACACCAGTCTTTGGCAAGTTGTGATTTACAGGCGTTTTTCCAAAGTGTGTCCCTTTTTAGCAATGCGGCTTTAAGGTCTGGAGTAAACCAGCGATGGGTTCTAGGCTTTATATGAGATTTGACCAGTGGAGCATGGGTATTGAGGGCATGTGTTAATATTTCTTGGAATATGGTGTATGCATCGTTCACTAATTTGGCGAGGAAGAAACTCTGCCAAAGTGGAGAGTCCTTGAGATCATTGGTATAGGCATGTGGGTCAAAGTTCCATTTTGATCTCTTAGTAGAGAATTTCGAGGTAGATTTGGGCATATGATTTGTTCTCACACCAGCAATAAAACAGTGGTCGCTGACGTCGGCGTGGAAGATACCAGCATGTGAGTAGAGGTGTGGTTTGTTTACTAATAGGACATCTAGAAGGGTACTATTTGCTGGGTTTTTCTTATTGATACGTGTTGGTTCACTGATAAGCTGTGAGAGTCCATAGGAGTCGCAGAGGGATTTGAGAGGTAGTGAGGTGCCGGAGAGCCAGTCGTAATTAGGGTCTCCCAGTATTATAGTTTCTAGGTTGCTGGAGTCCAGCATAGAAGATAGGTAAGTCAGGAGCTGAGGTCCAGCTGAGGGTGGCCTGTAGCAGCCGATGATTTGGATGGCTGACACAGGAGTGATTTCAATTTTTAGGGATAAGCATTTGTAAGCATTGGCATGCGAGGAGGAATCAAGTACCGAGACTGAGAATTTGTCCTTCATGTAGATGACGACTACTCCGCCCCCCCTGTTTTGTCTGTCGGTTCTGAATAGTAGGTAGTTGGGTAATCTGATTTCCTTATCAGGGGTGGCTGGCCGTAGCCAAAACTCTGAAATAGCAAGCACAGCTGGATCAGTGTGGGAGATCCAAGCCTGGATAGAGAAGAATTTTTTTACAAGGCTACATGCATTGACATGCATGAAGGTAATTCCTTTTATCTTAGAGAGCTCTGATGGTGAGGTGATGTCGATCATGGGTCCAGGATTGAGCTCGACATTGCCTGAGCATAGTAGTAACAGGAGTAAAAGTTTTCTCAGGACCACAAGGGAAGTTTTGAAGATTTTTCACCTTTTCTGAGTACATTTGCGTGGGCATATTATTAGGCTTATGTTGACCTCGCATTACGTAGCATAGGACCCTTGCTGTGAAGTACCATGGTGTGAGATCAGTGTAGGAAAGTAGCTGATACCTTTCGACTAATATTTGGCTGCTTGATGCGCATCAGATGTGCTACCCGAGTTGATAAGGGTGTAATGGTACAGAGGTGTTGCAGGAATTAAGTTTGCATCTAATGTGTGCACATTGGATAGACTCAGGTCGGGTATCCGCACTAAAGTAAGTCCAGTCTAGGGGATTCCTTAATATAGGCAATATACATAGAACACTAAAAAACTGAAGGCACAGGGCCATGGTAGCTAGTGTAATTAGTCAGGTAGAGATCCTTAAGAAGGAGGGTGGCTCCTTGAGGTTGCTTTAGATAACTGGGCTAAGGTGATGGCTTGCTCCTTAGCAGGGTTAACTAAGTAGTAGATCAGTAGAAATGGGTATGATGAGAAGAGGAGAGGGTAGACAGTAGTGAACCATTGGCGTAAGGGGCGGAGCAAGGCGGTCTATATAGAAAGGTGCCGGGAGGGGGGATGGGTGGGTGAGCGAAAATTTGCTGCTTTGCTGTACCTCTCAGCGGCTTGTATCTGAGCTTGTGGTCTCGGGCGTCGGCTTCTTGGGCGCCGACCACCCGGTGGCCGCGGATCGAGTGGCAGTAGAGCTGGAAGCCCTAGGAAGGTCTCAGCTGAAGAGGGAAGGAGAGAGGAAGCCAAATTAGTACTGGAGGAGAACAAAGTGTCTCACTAGCCAGTGTCAAGAAAATTTGCAAGTGAATAGGGCAATTTCCTTGGCACCTGGGAGTCTGGCAACGGTTACAGAGCCAAGGAAAAGGCTATAATCACTTAAACATTGGGTATTTTTAGCAAAGTAAAAACAGCTTTCTAGGTAGATTTTAACAATTTCTAGGCAGTTTAGACAATTAGAAACAGTATAGGCATTGGATTTAGTCAGGTTTAACTATAAAATTGAGCCTTTTTTTCTCCACTAGCTAGGAACAAATGTAGAAGTAAAGGGACCAACCGGAGTGAGCCTGGCAAAAGGTGCTCGCACTCCGATTGGTTTGCGGCTTTGCTGTACCTCTCAGTGGTTTGTATACGAGCTTGTGGTCTCGGGTGTCGGCTTCTAGAGCACCAACTGCCCGATGGCCGCAGATTGAGCGGCAGTAGAGCTGGAAGCCCTAGGAGGGTCTCAGCGGCTTGTATCTGAGCTTGTGGTCTCGGTCGTTGGCTTCTGGAGCGCCGACCACCCAGTGGCCGCGGATCGAGCGGCAGTAGAGCTGGAAGCCCTAGGAGGGTCTCGGCTCTCAGCGGCTTGTATCCGAGCTTGTGGTCTTGGGTGTCGGCTTCTGGAGCGCCGACTGCCCGGTGGCCGTGGATCAAGCAGCGGTAGAGCTGGAAGCTCTAGGAGGGTCTCAGCTCTCAGCGGCTTGTATCCCGAGCTTGTGGTCTCGGGCGTCGGCTTCTGGAGAGCCGACCACCCAGTGGCCATGGATCAAGCAGCAGTAGGGCTTGAAGCCCTAGGAGGGTCCCTATTGCCACAGCTTGTATGACCCCAGCATTAACAATGGCTCCTTTGGTATGCAAAGAAAGAACAATCTTATGGACTTGTTCTTCCATATTAGATACAAAATATGTGGGGTGACCACGAGGCTTTTTAGGCAGGATGGGGGACATTGTTAAGGGGTCCAGTGCTTTCTTTGCCTCATACAGGTAATTCTGCTTAAATTTTCTTACAGTGCTCTCATTTAGGGGGTTGCCAGTGTCAGCATGTTTTTTTCTGACAGCAGCCATGACACCAAATTCAATGGCATACTTGCCAAGATGAAAGTGGGTCTCAGGTGGGTAATTAACGTATGAAGCTGGCCTCTTTTTCTTTGCTGGTGGTGGTGTAGCATCCAGCTCCTTTACTACATAGCCTGTAGCAGCGATATCCACTCCAGTAGACTCACACAGATCAGCAGCGAACATGTTGCCAACTTCAATAAGGTACTTTCTTTTCAACTGTGAAGTAAGAATCCACTTCATGAGGGCCATTGCTGTAAAGGTAATGCTTACTGACACCAGCAGAACAGCACTTACAGCTCGAGAACCAGTATGCTTAATAAGCCGGGAGCTATAAACTGCTGTCAATTAACTGTCAATTATGCTTACTAACATGAGCTGTAAGGTGCTGTCAATTAAATGTCAATTACAGTAACTCGTTACTGGTTGAAGAAACTGTAATTACAAGTGTACCAGGAGCACTAATTCTAGCGGGTGCGAATATGTGCTGCATGTTGAGTGACCTGCAAAATATATCGGGGTTGATTTCAACCTGCTATACAGTATACACTGATTTTGAGAAGGCATTTGACAGTGTCTCTCATGGCGACGTTATCAAAGCCTTAAAAGAATTAAACCTAGATGGTGGTTAGAGATGGGCGAAGTGGCCCCAATTCACTCCGTGATGATTCGGCGGTGAAGCGAATTGAGATGATCAACGCGAGCGGAGGTACTGCGTTATAATGGGTAGCGAAGTCCATTGAAAACAATGACTTTGCGTTACTTCGCCTTCCCAAACCACTACTCCACCAATTCTTAAGGTGAAGTACATTGAAAACAATGTACTTCGCCTTGTTTTTAAGCTCCAAAGGTTAATTTTGCAGTGATTCATGGGATTTCAGGTCACATGAGCTCTAGATTGTTCTGCATAGCCTCAGTTTGGGGAAGTGCGTTTAGTAAGTTGTGGGAGACAATCTGCTCTGAGAGCTGTCTGCGATTCAAACCTTCTAAAAGCTGTTAAAAAAGCCTTTTTGAGTTGTTTTTTTTTGCTGAAACTTTAGTTCATCGATTATAGGAAACCCTCCTGTGCTTATATCATTGAGCTTTTATTGTTTGTGTGTGGATTTTGAATGTTAATGTACAACATTCAGTCTGTGTACTGAGTGACAGTGGAAGTGTGCTTTGGGGGAAGGGTGTATCTGTGGTGTAGGTAGATTAACTTGGAGAAAAAGACAGTGCTTTCTGTTTTGGTAATATTATTCTTGTATAACTGTGTTAATGTACACACAGTAATATTTTCAATAATTCTTGCAATTTTGTTGCTGATTGTTGTGGTGCAGCAGTACATAATTTTAGTTTGTTTAAAATACTGTATATGGTTATATTACTGAAGTTTTCAATTTGCTATGCATTACTTAGTGTGTGTGTGTGAGAATGTGTGTGACGTGTGTCATCAAATCAGATACCTTTTATTGTGCCACATAATAATTTCAGCAATGTGAACCTGCTATCCACTGCAGCTGTATGATTTTTGTTCTTCTTTGTGGTATCTTAACTGGTACTAGTACTGGTGACTGTTACTGCCGCAGTGCATAATTTTAGTTTGTTTAAAATATGTGGTTATATTACTGAAGTTTTCAATTTGCTATGCATTACTTGGTGTGTGTGAGTATGCGTGTGACGTGTGTCATCAAATCAGACACCTTTTATTGTGCCACATAATAATTTCAGCAATGTGAACCTGCTATCCACTGCAGCTGTATGATTTTTGTTCTTCTTTGTGGTATCTTAACTGGTACTAGTACTAGTGACTGTTACTGCCGCAGTGCATAATTTTAGTTTGTTTAAAATATGTGGTTATATTACTGAAGTTTTCAATTTGCTATGCATTACTTGGTGTGTGTGTGAGTATGCGTGTGACGTGTGTCATCAAATCAGACACCTTTTATTGTGCCACATATTAATTTCAGCAATGTGAGGCTGCTATCCACTGCAGCTGTGTGATTTTTGTACTTGTTTGTGGTATCTTTACTGGTACTAGTACTAGGGACTGTTACTGCAGCAGTGCAGTACACTGCTCCCCATAGCCACCCCAACTTGCAAGCGTATTCTTTTCCAGATTTGAATTTCTGATGGTGAGCACTGGTTAGGTGTTGTGCCTTTGCGTCTGCATCTCTTCAGTGCGCAGTGCAATCTTAATCTGTCTGTGCATTTGCACCTCTTTAGGGCCCAATCTCCATCTGTAACTTAAGTCACAGTTGTTTCTTTGGCTTCCCTTCAGAGTACTGGACAGGTGTGGTGCATAATTCTGCATGAACATTGTACTCATTAATATGCGTTTATAAGTCAGGACCATCATCATGAGTCACTCGTGATACAAATCACGTTCATCATCATCACGGTCACAAATGCAGTCACAAATAATGATTCACGATCATGTCGTGAATCACAACATTAATTTTTTTACTGGTTACTTGGATGTATTGTAAGCATGTTTTGTAGTATCTCTCCAGGCTTCACCACCCTGCCATTGTACTCATTAATGAGTGTTTTTAAGTCGGGGAGTTTGTGCTACAGCTCATCAGGGAAGTACAGCTGTAGGCATTCATGTTACCGATACAGTTCCATATTGGTTATCTCTACCACCGTTGACACCGAATCACGTTCTTCATCATCACGGTCACAAATGCAGTCACAAATCACAATTCACGATCACGTCATGAATCACAACATTAATTTTTTTACTAGTTACTTGGATGTATTGTAAGCATGTTTTGTAGTATCTCTCCAGGCTTCACCACTCCACCATTGTACTCATTAATAAGCGTTTTTAAGTTGGGGAGTTTTGTGCTACAGCTCTTCAGGGAAGTACAGCCATAGGCATTCGTGTTCCTTCCCGTACAGCATGTGAGTTGCAGTACTGTAAGTAGTGGTGGGCGAAGTGGCCCCAATTTGCTCCGTGAAGTGATTCACTGAGTAACATGGAATCTGTGGAGAACTCCACAATGTGAAGCGGAGTGCTTCGCTTCATAAGGAGGAACGCGAGGTCCATTGAAACCAATGACTTTGCGTTATTCCGCCTTCCCCAAACCACTTCTAATAATAATAATAATAAATTTTATTTCGCACAAGTGCCTTTCAGCCATCAAGGTGCTTTACAATAAGATAAAAGATCATGATAAAGCTGTAAACATGACAATAAAATAAACAGAGTCCACCAATTTTTAAGGTGAAGTACATTGAAATCAATGTAATTCGCCTCATTTTATAGAAACATAGAAACATAGAATTTGACGGCAGATAAGGACCGCTTGGCCCACCCAGTCTGCCCATTTCCCTACCTACTGGATAAGCTGCAGATCCTAGTTAACCAGCAGCCTACTTCATCCTACCCCCACCCCCTAGAATGGCCTTATGACTGTCCCATGCATGCTTGAATTCCACCACTGATTTTGACTCCACAA
The DNA here is from genome assembly GCA_016271365.2 of Neoceratodus forsteri. Lineage (NCBI taxonomy): Eukaryota > Metazoa > Chordata > Ceratodontiformes > Ceratodontidae > Neoceratodus > Neoceratodus forsteri. The sequence goes on from JADMNL010000027.1 coordinate 50,523,422, forward strand.
CCTCCTCTGGAAGGCCGTTCCATGCATCCACAACCCTCTCTGTGAAAAAATACTTCCTTAAATTACCTCTGAGCCGCCTCCTATCTTCAAATTGTGCCCTCTTGTTCTTGCACACCTCTTTTTTTGAAAGATGCTACCCTCTTGGACTTTGTTGATTCCCTTGAGGTACTTGAACATTTCTATCATGTCCCCCCTCTCCCTCCTTTCCTCGAGGATATACATATTAAGTTCCTTTCATCTCTCTTCATATGTCTTCCGGTGCAGACCCTGCACCATTTTAGTTGCCCTCCTCTGGATAGCTTCCATCCTGTCTATGTCTTTGCAGAGATTGGGTCTCCAGAACTGCACACAGTACTCCAGATGGGGTCTCACCAGCTGTCTGTACAGAAGGATAATAACTTCCTGTTTTCTACTGGTGATGCCTCTCCCTATGCATCCCAATATCCCCCCAGCCCTCCTTGCCGCCCTCTCACATTGCTTGCCCACCTTTAGGTCATCTGATATGACTACCCCCAGGTCCCTTTCCATTTTTGTTGTTGTTAGTATCTCACCCCCCATTGTGTACTCTTCCCCTGGGTTTTTGTTTCCCAGGTGCATTACCTTGCACTTCTTAGCATTGAATCTAAGCTGCCATACATTTGACCATTCCTCTAACCTTGCCAAGTCCCTTCTCATCCTTTCCACCCCACCCTGTGCATCAACTATGTTGCAGATCTTTGTGTCATCTGCAAAGAGACATACTTTTCCTTCCAGTCCCTCTGCAATGTCGCTTATAAAGACATTGAAGAGGACCGGTCCTAATACTGAACCCTGCGGTACCCCACTAGTAACCCTCCTTTCTTCTGGTGGACTCATTTACAATTACTCTCTGTGTCCTATTTTCCAGCCAATTCTTTACCAGGATGTCATCCTGGGACCCCTCAGGCTGGCTAACTTGTATATTAATCTTTTGTGTGGGACTGTGTCAAATGTCTTGCTAAAGTCTAGGTAGGCCATGTCCACAGCCCCTCCCTGATCTACTACTTTGGTCACCCAGTCAAAGAAATCTATCAGATTCGTCTGGCATGACCTTCCTGCTTTGAATCCATGCTGCCTAGGGTCCTGTGCCCCTCTGGCCTCTAGATACTCCACAGTTCTTTCCTTCAGAAGTGATTCCATCATTTTCCCTATCACTGAGGTTAAACTAACAGGTCTGTAGTTTCCTGCTTCTGCCTTGCTCCCACTTTTGTGAAGAGGAATCACATCTGCCCTCCTCCAGTCCTCGGGTACCACCCCATCCTCCCATGATTTGTTAAAAAGATTAGTCAGTGGTGTCACTAGTTCTACCCTTAGTTCTTTTAGAATTCTGGGATGAATCCCATCAGGCCCCATTGCTTTGTCCACCTTCAGTTTTAAGAGTTCTTTCAGAACCCTTTCTTCTGTAAATGGGTTGGTATCAACTTCTGTATCCAGAGTGTTTCTACTGTTTGTTTTAGGTACCTCCCCCTCTTCATTTGTAAATACTGAGCAAAAATATTTGTTTAGTATCTCTGCCTTTTCACAGTCTCCCTCTTCCCACTGTCCCCCCCTTTTATTAAGCCTCACTATCCCTTTGTTGGTCTTCCTTCACTCCCTGATGTACCTATAAAAAGTTTATCCCCCTTCTTAACTGAGTTGGCTATCTTTTCCTCGGTTTGGGCTTTTGCTGTTCTGACTGCCTTCTCAGCCTCCTTTTGCTTTAACTGATACAGTTCTCTGTCCTGCTCCTTCTGCAATTCCTTGTACTTCCTGAATGCTTTCTTTTTCTCTTGAACCTTCACTGCCACTTCCTTTGAGAACCATAGTGGTTTCTTACATCATTTTGTTTTGTTTATTTGCTTCACACAAAGGCTCGTTACCTCTGTGATGGCAGTTTTATTATTCCCCATTGTTCTTCCACCCTCCCTTCCTGCCCATTTGCTAGTGCATTCATTAGGCACTCACCCATTTGTAAGTCAGCCCTCAAAAGTCCAGTACTTTTGCCTTTGTATAACTTGACTCTATTGCTGTGTTTATTATGAACCATACTGTTCGATGGTCGCTAGTTCCCAGATGGCTACCACTTCTACATCTGTGATCCTCTCTCCATCTCCATTTGAGAGAACCAGGTCTAAGATTGCTCCTCCTCGGGTGGGCTCCAATACTAGTTGTCTAAGGCGTGCCCCTGGGGCATCTAGAATAACCCCACTCTTCAAGTGGCTGCTGCAACTGCACTCCAGTTAACATCTGGCATATTCGGATCACCCATCAGCAATATCTCCCTTTTCTGCCATTCTAAGTATACTTTCTATCATTTCCTTGTCCATTTCCTCCCCTGAGAAGTCTGTATCTACAACCCTGTGCGGATTGTGGTTCCATTGCCTGTCTCCAAATTTACCCACAGTGCTTCTTCTCCTCCCTGTTTACCCTTTTGTTCTGCTGCTTTTATTCCTTCCCTTATGTAAAGAGCTACTCCTCCTCCTCTTTTACCCTCCCTGACCCTCCTGTAGATAGTGTATCCTGGTATGTTTATGTCCCAGTCATGGTTTTGTGTGTACCATGTTTCTGTGACTGCCACGATATTCAGGTGTTCCTCCTCCATCAAGGCCACTAATTCAGGAAGCTTGTTACCCAGACTATGGGCATTGGTACTCATTGCTCTCCATTTTTGATGGCTTTACCTTCTGTTGCAGCATCCCCCACTGACCTTTCTACTTCGGTCTTTTTCTCGCTTAGTTCCCTGTTTTGTAGGGAGAGGCTGGGATTTTCCTGCTGCTTATCAGTGGCTCCCCCTTTGACTAGTTTAAAAGCTTGCCAATGAAGCATTTAAACCGATTGCTCAAAAGACTTGTTCCCTTCCTGGACAGATGCAGACCATCCTGCCAGTATAGGCTGGTGTCCCTCCAGGTGGAACCCCAGTCCCCAATGAAGCCAAACCCCTGTGCTCCACAACATTTTTTCAACCATTCATTAAACTGCATGGTGCTAATTACCCTTGCCTCCCCCATGCCATTGACAGGCAGCACCTCTGAGAAGGATACTGTGTGTGCTACTTGTCTTAGGCCCCATCCCAACTCTACAATGTCCTCCTGCACTGCTCTAATCTCATGATGAGCCAAGTCATTTGTCCCTAGGTGGACAATTATGTCCAGCTCAGACTCCCTTGCAGCTGTTCTTGTGATCCTGAGGATGCGCTTCCTGTCCTTCCAAGCCATGGCACCAGGCAGGCACCTTACTTCAGTTTTCCCAGCTCCCCCCAGTTCTATCCCCCTAATAATTGAGTCCCCCACCAGGAGCTGCTTCCTTTCCCTGTGGTGCCCTGTAATTGAGCTCCAAATGAAATTCTGCAGTTATTCATGGGATTGCAGGTCACATGGGCTCTTGATTGTTTGGCACAGCCTCAGTTGTGGCCTGGGTAGTGTGTGTGCAGTGGTAGCTGGAGACAGTTTTCTCTCAGAGCTCTGCAATTCAAAACCCCTAAAATCTGTTTAAAATGCATTTTTGAGTAATATTTTTTGTTCAGAATTTAGTGCATCCATTGTAGGAAACCCCCCCATGCTCCTATCATCGAGTGTTTATTGTTTGTGTGTGGATTTTGAATGTTAATTTAGAACAGTCAGTCTGTGTACTGTGAAGTGTGCTTTGGGGGTGGGGCGTATTTGTGGTGTAGGTAGATGAACTGGGAGAAAAAGGCAGTCTTTCTGTTTTGGTTATATTTTTCTTGTATAACTGTGTTCATGTACACACAGTAATATTTTCAGTAATTCTTGAAATTTTTTTTGATGATTGTTGTGGTGCAGCAGTGTACAATTTATCTGTTTAAAACATTTGGTTATATTACTAAAGGTTTTCAATTTGCTATGCATTACTTGAGTGTGCATGTGAGTGTGTGTGCGATGCGTGTCATTAAATCAGACACCTTTTCCTGTGTTATAGAGTAATTGCAGCAGTGTGAACCTGTTATCCACCGCACCTGTATGAATTTTTTATACTGCTTTGTGGTATCTTTACTGGTAGTGGATTGTTACTGCCATGCACTAATCCCCCAACTGGCAAAATATATTCCTTTCCAGATTTGGATTTGTGACTTGTGAGAACTGGTTAGGTGTTTTTGTGCCTTTTTGTATGCATCCCTTGGGTGTGCAGCGCAATCTTAATCTGTCTGTGCGTTTGCATGGCACCATTAATTCTGTGAGACTGCATTTCTTGTTACGCTCTCATTTCATTTTGTCAGCACTGGGGAATTTTCTGGACACAAGACAGTAGCATTTTGGGGATGAACATTTGTTCTGGTGACTCTATGTGTGATCTGACCACTAAGCGCATGACTGAGTGTGCCATTAATTCTGGGAGACTTTGCATTTCTTGTTACACTCTCATTTCACTTCATCAGCACTGTGGAGTTTCCTGGACACAAGACAATAGCACTTTGGGGATGCACATTCATTCTGGTATCTGTGTGGGTGGGATGCTGCCAATATTGTTGTCACTCCGCCTTACTTCACGTTTAAGGTGGAATGACAACGCAAAGTAATAATAACAAGGTGAAGTGAGCCTTTCCTATGGGGCACTCCACGTAGTGAAGTACCAACACGAAGTGGCCACTTTGTGTTCACTTCGCCAGTGGATTTTAAATTCTCTGCATCTGTAATGGTGGTCTAATAAAATGGATTTCTGCATGGGTAATGAATAGGAGACAGAGAGTGATTATAAAAGGGTACATGTCTGATTATGTACCAGTAACTAGTGGAGTCCCCCCGTGGATCTGTATTAGGACCCACATTGTTTAACATCCTGGTTTCATCATTAACAATTATAAATGGGGCATGGATGAAAAAATTAACTGACTACATAAAAATGGAAGCACTGGTGACTAATTCAAATGATGCAAAATTATTTCAGGAAAATATTGATCAACTAGTAGAAATAGCAGATAGGAAGAAACTCCACTTCAGTCTAGGTAAATGTATGATTATGCATTTGGTGGAAAAAAATCACAAATTTATTTACAATATAAAAGGTACTCAATTAAAATCTACTGAGTCACAGATATGGTATTCTGGCTTGTATAAGGAGGAATATTTTACGTAGGGCCAGAAAGGTCATGATGCCACTGTATTCGTTACTGGTGTACCCACACCTGGAATATTGTGGCCAGTTTTGGTCGCATTACCTGAAGAGGGATGTGACAAGATTGGAGGGGGTTCAGAGACGGGCCACGAGGATGTTTGTGGGAATGGATGGAAAGACATATGAGGAAAGACTATTAGATTTGGGGGAATACTCACTCCAGTATCATAGATATAGAAGTGACATGTATCTAGTTTTCAGAGCATTCCAGGAAAGAGATTTGTGGGAATGCCTGGGGCTCCAAAAGAGAACAGCAACCATAATAAAAAGAGGGCATCAGTTTCAATTAGGAAGCGGTCCATTTAAAAAAAGACAAAGAGAGCATTGGTTCTCCCAGAGAGTGGTGTCAAAGTGGAATGCATTACCATCTGCGGTGGTATCTAGTGACACTATGAGAGGGTTTAAAAATGCATTGGATAATTATCATGGCAACATGTGTTTCCAATTCATAACCTAACATGTACAGGTCTTACATGGCTAACGGTACTTGACCAAGTAATCTGTCCTATGAATCCTAGGTCCCATGCTTTACTCATTGTTCATTAACAATTTGCCTATGAAATGTTTCGCATACTAAGTAAGGCAAATACTGTACAGTATGTATACTGATGAAGCAGTTCTTTATTTTTCACAATGACCTACTTCAGAGAATAAACTCCAGCCTAAATTGACTGCAATGGATGCTTATTTAATGAAAAAACACCTTATTCTCATGGCCAAACATCTTAGGCCATGGTCTTCAGCACCTTTGCACAGATACAAAAAACATGGGTCCTCTCTCCATTCATACCTGAGAAAATATAATTCTTGAGCTGGTTAGGTCCTTTTGAACCCTAAAGCCACTCCACAAAAGCATGCAGATCATATCGATGCCTTATTATCAGTCCTGGAGATCTTTAGAGCCAGAAATTGCTTTCATTCTATACAGGAATCCAAATCTCAGTTTGTTCCTAGTCACTGTATTAGATGATGGTGATGTGGTGTATTGCTTAGTTCTTAGACTAAATTTACACATTGCAGGTTGGATGTTCTGAACAATAGGAACACAAATCACACACCATGCACACATGGCTAAGCAGTGGTCACTGACTAGAAACAAACATATCGAGGAATACATGGACAGTCACACTGAGAAAGCATTAACAAATAAGTGGGGACAAATAATGAAAGCTGAGAGCATGGCACAAACCTGGCACAGCATAATACATTCTACACAAAGCGTCAAGGTTTGCATGATGCTCTCTGCCTTGATCCATGATATTTTTCTTGTAAAAAAATTCTGCAACAATGTTTAGGTATGTTTGCCCACTTATTGTTAGTGCCTGAGTGCAAAATTCCTTGCACACAATCAACTTGACTGGTTGAGTTCCATTGCTGTAGTGTGGCTATAATTCTTTCCATGTTGTAGAGCTGCCAGACTTTAGATTTCCAGGTTTTCGCTGATGGGCAAAAAACTGGAAACAGAACACACAACAAGAGAAAACCAAAATAAAAGATATGCAACTAAAAAAAAAAAAATAGATTTTGCAAAATGTGTTTGTCTAGTGACAAAACTCAGGAGAGTACAAATCTGTTGACAAACCTGCAACCTGCCTCAGTGCTTCGCTGTATGAGCTTCTTCAGGAGGTGGCGCTCTTGCAGATTGACAGCCCTTAAATACAATAGTGAATGAGAACTTCACCAACAGTTGATTGATGATCTAATTTGAATCAATATGAAATTCATTCACTTTTGCACATAGAAAGTCTAATAAACATTACTGCATTCATCACTACTACTATTATACTGTAAGATAAAGAAACACAGTGATGATTCGCGCTGCAAATGGTGGTGGTAGTGGTGGAGGTGGGGGGGGGGAGTTCCAAACATGTTTAAAAATCTGTTATAGGAAAACATAAGCTCAAAACTAATAATAACAAGCCGTAGCAATAATTTTTTACTACACAGACAATATCCAGGAATCACCCCCAAAAAGATGATGCATATCAGAGCACTGTAATGGTCTCCCACAGTGGCCCTGGAGTATAAAGTCAGGGATGCATCACAGACTCTAAAATCCAAATCACTTGGAAGAGAAAAACAATCATAAATGATTTGAAGTTTGAAGACCAACAAAAACAGACCTAATAAAGACTTATATTAATATTGAGTACAAAAGCCAAAAATATCCATTAAGGAAAAATTGAAACATTGGTATTCAGCGGCAGGTGCAGCAGCCAAGTGGAGACTCTGTAACAGCCTTGTTTAAACAGGTCACTAGCAACATATAAAAAACACGAAACTTATGGAGAATGTATATTAGTAAAAGGGAATTTATTTAGCATTGCAATACGTGTTGCTATGATTCAGAAAATGCTTTACTATTGAATACTACAGACAGTATTCCCTGATGAAGGAGTTTTCATGAAATGTCTGAGTAATTTCTGGCTGGAATATTTTCTGAATAAATAAACCTATTTAGCTGGTTCCATAGCACTGGGCGATAGGGGATTGCCTGGCACACTGGTGACCTGGGTTTGTGCCCGAACCAGGGGCATCAGTAGCAGATGCTGGCAGGGAGGGCTCAAGAGTGTCCCTTGAATGCTCTCCTTCCGGGGGGAGGGCTGTGGATGTACAACCCTTCAGTGGCTCCTCGTGGCCGGTTTTGGCCTTGCACTTCATGGCATGGGTGATCACACGCTGCATGCACAGGTAATGAGGACATTGTGATGTGCATCCAGCAGGGGTGAGGGCAACAGAACAAGGAAAATGGCCACCCATGCCGGCCGGATGACAGTGGCCCACCTCCACTGGCCGTGAAGCTGGAAAGAGCTGAGTTGCATCCTGCTGCCTGACCAAGATGCGAGGGGGTACAAAAGGGTACCTCAGTCTCCCCTCCTGGATCCCTTCTATGGGTAGGGAGGCCCCCTGGTGAACGCATACATCGGGACAGTCAAGTGGCAGGGGCAATGGATGGCAGAATTGGGGAGCAGCGGAGGGTAAGACTTGGCCACCCGAAGGAGTGGGCAGCCTGGTAGGAAGGGGGAATAAACAGAACATGCAAAAAATAAAAAAGAAAACTAATAATATTCAAAAATGTAGGTGCATGAGCTCTGTGATCCAATCTCTGTTTGGTACTTTGTTGGGTTGATTGGATCTAGCTCCTCCCTTATTACATGTTGTATGTTTTATACCAAGGTGAAGTGAGCTGGAAATATCTTCACTACCATATTTTTTTTAACAAATAAAAGTCTATTTCATAAGTGGAATAACACACTCCATGGTGTGTAATTATAAGGGAATAATGCACTTCTCAAGTGGTTGTGGCACTTGGCTATGCATTGTTCCCTTATAACTGTACATCCTGTCATATGTCATCTCGTATGTGTAATAATATAATGCACAATAGGGATTTTAAGGAAGCTACACAAATCAATCAATCAATCAAAATCTTTATCCAGGCGAACACCATTGAGCATAGCTCATTTACAAGATGAATGGCGAGCACAATGTACTTGTTATGGAGATATTATGTGACTTCTGATATGATTGTTTGACATGTCTGTAGATTGTTTTCTACTTACTCTCTGCTCTATATATATCTTTGGGTTTTATGGGTAACTGGTAGCTTTTTAAGGGATGAAATTATATTTTCCTCTTCCTCTCCTTTTTCCTTTTCCTGACATCCTATTTTCCTAGATCTGATGTTTATGTAAACTGTTTTATATTATACTTTATATATACTGTCTTGTTTATTTCATGGTAATATCCAATTTTTAGGATAATAATTTTCACTAATGATTTTGTGCTACATTGTGTGTTTATGCCTTTTGTACACATTGTTTGGAAACATTAAGTGTGTGCTACTTTAAATTTGTTCCTGTGATATTTATTACATGCAGATTTGTACTTGTGAAACCATGATCTGAAACAGGACAGCTTTGATAAACAGGGCCTGCCGGTCCTAAAAGTTATCTACCTGTCAAAAAATAAAAGTTTTTTATCTATCTATCTTATCTATCTTAGATGGTCCTGGTAAGCACAGGAACACAGAATATACAATTTATAAACAGTAACAACATGACATTCCAGTAATACTATACAATACAGTGACACAATAGCTTAATGGAGACACAAATGGAGAACAGTTGGAGAACAGCAAGCAGTTAAGACCAGAACTTTATGAACCCAAGAATCAATAAATATTTAGAATTACTATATTTCTTGTAAAAATGATATGTGTAATGAAATAGAGCGCTTGTTTATGTGATGACATTTTTTGAATTTTGCTATACACTTGGCGATTGGCTGTATAGTAATTAATTATGAACCTTTATTGGTTGATTTGGTTAATGACAATACCAGATTAATTTATAAAAGCTGACTGTGTTGAATTATTCACTATCTCTGATGAAGCCTGAATATGTCGGGTGAAACGTAAGAACATATAATTGCACAGCTGTTTGGTAATGGAAGTAAAGCCTTAAAAACTATACATCATGGTCTTGTGCTTCTTTTTGAACCAGGACTTGTACAGGGGCGAGTGCTGTTCGTTTTGAACTGTGATATAGCATGAAGACAGATGCCATCAAATACCAATATTTCCATTTTACTGAAAAGGGGAAAAGCAGGGTTAGTGGTCCTTTCAATGAGCCATGCATCTGTTGCCAATTACAAAATGAGTTGGAAATGTCCTGTTTGCTGACTGGCTAGATAAGTTTTGAAACCCACATGTTACTCCCCTACAAATGCACAGTTTAAATAAGTTCAGTCACTGGAATTGGGGCAAATCACATATACAATTCATGACCCAGTTCACTCATCCCCAATTGCCATCACAAACACAGCTACCATCTTGACACACTGACATTTTTCAACTAGGCCCTAAAAAGCTAAGCTCTCTTACTTAAAAAAAAAATTAAATGTTCTATCTTCTCATGATCCCCTCGACACATGTAAACAAATGAAAATACTATCCACAGGTTTAATTCCTTGCTGTGGCTAAGTAGCATGCCATGCAAGCAGTAAGATATAGCCAGGTGTTGGTTGTCTGGGATAATTCAAGTCTATCTGTATAGTGGGGCATGGGGCAGTTGCACCAAGTACTTTTAGCACCTGTAAGTCAAATACGCTAGACAACCAACAACCTGGAGTATCTTGTTCACTTTTAAAATATATAAACAGAGAAATAATTTAAAAAATGACATGGCAACTTTTTTCCCCTCCTTCTCACCTGACAAGCCCCCCTTCAGTCTTGTGGCTCCCCAACCCCATCACCTGATGTCTTTGGGACTTACCTGAGGAGGCCACCTGTTCCTCAACAGATCCCCCCCCCATGGCAGGGCCACTGGGTGTCCCCCAAACCCCTCCAGGTGGCCATGCTTAGTTGGTGGCCCCTTGCACCTGGTAGGCAGTGTGGGGTCCATGAAGTGCCATGGAGGGGGTGGTCATCCTGCCACTGGCAGTGTTTTCCTATGTTCTGGTTGTTCCTGACCCACAGTTGCTCCACAGAGGTGATGGCATGACCTTCACACGTTCACCCAGAACTGCTGCACCGAACCGCACCACCACTCGTGGTCACCTAGGTGGCAGTATAGTGGCAGAGCAGTCTGCCCTTCCTCCCCAGAGGAGGAGAACATCCGCTGGGATGCTTGATCCTCCCGCACCCCGGCTGACCCCAAAGTGGCCCAGGTTCCTTCCTGAACCTGTGGTCACCAGCAAGGCAGCAGGTGAAGCATGAATGCCTCTGCTCTTCATGCCACTGGGCCAGCAGCAACATGCCAGTTTAAAAAAAAAAAAACATTTTCCTTGTGCTACAAGTAACTAGTAAACATTTGTCCCACTACACCTGTTTATCATCTGTCATTCCACACATTTAATTGCTGGAAGGTTTGTTTATTATAGAATACAGGAATTTAGACTTTTTCAAAATTCCTCTAGCTGAATATTACTTGGTTACATGGTATTTTGAAGACAAACAAAAGTGGTAGCCCGCTGTGGCTGTCTTCCACACTGTGTGGCCAACAGAAAGCTAAAACCCAGCCCAGTGGTGCAAAGGGGTGAAGCGCTGGTTCCTTACCTCAGGATACGCCGGTGACCCGGATTCGGGAATGTACTCGGGATGCCGGGAGCTGGCAGGAGAAGGAGGGGATTGAGTGTCTGTGGGACTGCTCTCCTCTCCTGGGGTGGGTAGAGGGATGACATCACTCTGCAGTGGCCTCTGGTGGAAACCAGAAGCACTGCAGACGCAACGTAGGGAACGTCACCAAAATAGCAGAAATACCCGCTCCATGATCAGCCAGATGATGGCTGCCTGGCTGTCCATCAAAAGTCCTGCAGAGCTATCTGTCTCAGCAGCATCCCAGGGCCAAACATTTGCACTGGTCTGCCTCCTCAGCTGGTGCCTTCCCCCTCGGAGGAGAGGGACCCACCCCGCAAAGAGTTACATCAGGGTTACCCTGGGACTGGCTGCTATCTGAGATGGTGGCTCGGGGAGCACGATGGGTCGGATTCCAGCTTTGGTATAAAGCCTGAAGGAGTGGCTGGGGTGGAGCACATAAGAGGGATAAAGAGATAAGGCAGGAAAAAAAAAGAAAGCTAAAACCCCATGAATTTGTCCAGTTCTCTTTTAAAGGTGCCAAAATCAGCAGTGTCCACCAAATGCTGAGGCAGTTTATTCCATAATCTTGAAACCCTGATGGTAAAGTAGTCATCATTCAACATTCATCCCCTCACAGCAGAAGGACCTGTATGGAAATAATGTCTCAATGTTATCTGTGGCAGGGTAAGCAGCAGAGATTGCCCTGGAAAGCTGGTTAGGATAAGAGGGGGATTTTTCATGGTCACCAAAGAAACACCCTAAATTAAAACTGTAAACAGTACTTTATTTTTTAAATGTGTTTATGTGTGTAAAGAGGGGGTTATAAGAGAAAAAAATGTTAATCATTATTTGTTTTTTCAATTTAAGGGAGTTTAATTTTTTAGGGTCTTGTTGACAGATTTCAGTAAGTAAAGGTGGCAGCCATGTTTGTGATGGCAATCATGGGGAGTGAACTGGGTCATGAATTTTTGAATGTGATTTGCCCAAATTCCAAATCCCACAGCCTGAACTTATCCCAAACTATGCATTTCTGGGGGATTAATACATGGGTCTTGGAATTTATTTAGGCAATCAAGAAGCAAGAAATTCCAACCCATTTTATAAGTATAAATGATGTATTTCTGTCAATAATGTATGCATTTCATATTAACTGTTTAAACCTTTCATCTCTCTCCCCTTGTGGGCCCCACTAATGTATGTTGTTGCATCTCATGGAGCTAGAGTAGTGATCAGATGTACAGTAAAATCTTGCACAGTGGGCCATGAAAGTCCCCTAACCTCGTTCATCAAAACATGTCAAACATAAACTGCTGTTTAAATGCAAAAAGTGGGGAATTTTTCATGTTATGGGAGTGTTGTGTATCTCTGCAAGGGATAAGAAATGACTATAGTGAAGGAAATAATTTCACTTTCTTGAATGACCAGAACCTAATACAATCAGGAGGTGAAAGAGGTTCATGTAAAATAGTATTTTATTAAGAAGATTGTGGATTTACATACATAGGACTCCAAAATACAAAAAAATGGCACATCCAGCCCTGCCCAATGTTTCACACTCTCACTTGGAACGTTGTCAAAGGTATCAAATTATAGTGTGTATGATTGTTATGGTATCATGTCCATCTCAGTCGGTTGTTAGGTGCTAGGCATAGCCGAGTGCTGCAACTACCTGTAAACCATGCTCATACAAATGCCCACTCTGGAGTGTGCTATCCTACTTACAAAATGGGCTTTTGTTTATAAAGCAAAAGTATATGTACTGTAGTTCAGGTAAAGTGTGTGGTCATAAGAAAATAGTCAATGGTCATACACCTACTGACTCTAGTGAAATCATCAGAAGAGGCTGGATTTTCTAAACCCTGTGTCTGCCATGTGCCCTCAGCATTTTTATAAGAGACTGCACTGGCCCCAATTAGCCAAGATGCAGACATTTAATGGAGCAAGGGGACCTGTAACAAGGCATCGCATCTATTAGTGGATGCAGGGGCTAGGGGACTAAGGCTAGTGGATGGCTAGTAATAGCTTAGCAAACTTAATTTCCTACTGGTAGATTTGCCTGACATTGGACACACACTGCCATAAATCATGTCTGATTGTTGCAATAGGATGCAGTTTCAGATGGAGGAGGAGGACAGAAGGAAGACATAAAAAAAACTTCAAGGGACAGATCTCTTTAAGTGAGGAAAAATATAGTAACATTAACAGAGGACTAGAGTAGATATTTCTAAATGTAGGGACCAATTCAGGCAGAGGCTGATTTGGATCTCATCAGTTCAAACAGGCTTGCAGCTCTACCCTGGCTTGCTTTTCCTTCCAGTTAATAACCTCTATTTATTAATTAATCAAGGAACTAGTGAAGCTTTCTCTGTCTGCTGTCACAGGTTAATGGACCAGAAGAAAAATTTCTTGGATGCTGGCTGATTGATTTTTCTCTCTCAGCCGAATGAGACTTAAACAGCAGACTCATTTTTCTATCTAACAGATCACACCTACTTTATTTTTCACTAGACAATTTATTTCTTTCTGCCCATAATCAGACCAGTACCCTGCCGAGGTTCCTAAGCATTTTCCAATTAGAAACTAATACAATTCCTAATGAGTCCCTTTTCAATTAAAGTACTAAATTACATAAGTTAAATTACTCAGTGCAATGTAACTCTTTGGGTCCCCTTGATAAGTCAGGTTTGAAAGGAATTGATTTTTGTTCAAAGATAGCGAACGGCTGAAAGGCCGCTGCTGTGTGAAGGGGTTCTTCTCCTATTTCCCGCTCAGATTAACTCATTATGAGTTAATTAATCAAGGCCATTGATCTGTTGTCACACTGTGCCCAACGTGTTCGTTTGATATCTGAATCTAGAGGTCACATTTTGCAGAACTAACTCAATTATTAGTTCCTTCCCTTCCTTCTGCCAGCATGCCTTCATTTCATTTTGTCTGTTGAGTGGCGCCAGTGCTTGCCTTTGTTAAACACTGACACATTGTCTGACTTTAAAAAGTGTTGAAGAGAATCTGCGGTTAGACTACGCTAATACAGAAGGCAACACTTATCTATAACATCACTGTTGGAGAGTGGTCTTCAGACTGATTGTGCATGTACGTACTTAAAGACAACAGTGAACAGGCTGAATGTTTTAACTATTTTAAGACAACAGTGAAGAGATTGAACTTTGTTAAGTGCCAGGGTTCATATTTTCACAGCCTTTGTATAACTACTGACACTACATGCTGGCTGCTCCAGCATATTACAAAATGCTAAGCAGCGGGAACTCCAGGAAATAAACAGCCCATTGAGCTGTGTGGAATTTTCAAATTCTGCTTCTGATGGAATACTGTGGAATTTTGGGAGTTCTTCCTAATTCTGTGGACTTCTGTTGGAAGCAGAATTCCAAAATTCTGAAAGCGGTATGCCAACTGCGGAATTATATTCCACATTTTAGGTAAACTGCAGATTAATTTTCCACAAGCCGTATTATTTCATAGAGTGCATGATCCATGGAATATTAGTCCATGATTTACATAGAAATGCTTTTTGCTATTCCTTAGACTGAAGAAAGAAATTCTGAAAATATCTCGGAAGCAAATTGCCTTTCTGCATGATTTCCACAGGCAGAATTCCACATTCTGCACAGCTCTAAGAGCCTGTGATATACTGTATCTGGGAAGATGCCTCTTTGTGAACAATCTCCCAGAGGCATGCCCTTCGGCTAGGATCCTACTCTATGCAGCAGAAAGGGTTGTCTTTCTGTGGGATTCATACCAAGAGACTCTCACCAGGCACCTGCAGCACAACTTTGACGTGCTGCAGGACTAGTTTAAGGACAGCTTATTGGTGCTCAACAACAAAAAAACGAAGACAATGCTCTTTGCTGGGCATCAAAGTAGAAGAACTACTGCACCCTTCATCATAAATGACAGCTGTCACTCTGCTCTTGACAAGTGTTCTCCTTCAGGTACCTGGAGATCACTATCGATGAGTTCCTTGCCTTCGACAAACATACTAACTTACTATAAAGCCAGCAGTGGAAGCCTTATGGTCCTTTTGAGTCTGCTTGGGGATCAGTGCCATTTCAGGGCACCATTGCAGCATCTACTACCCTCCCCATAAGGTCACCCACCCCAGCCCTGACTAGGTTTCCCCTCCAATGCTGGCCTTTCTGAGATGCACCCTCCCCCTGTACCTATCCCAGCCTCTCTTGAACCCTTTCACAGTGTCTACAGCCACCAGTTCCATAGGTAGAGCATTCCAGAGTTCCACCACCCTCTCAGTGAAGTAACATCTCCTTGTCTCCCCCCTGAGTCTACCACCAACCAGCCTCATTGGGTGCCCCCTAGTGGCCCCTCCTTCCTCAGCTGGAACACCCTATTCTGGCTTACCCTATTAACCCCCTTAAGATGTTTGAAGACCTCGATTGTATCCCCTCTCTACCTCCTCTCCTCCAGGGAGTACAGGTTGAGCATCTCAAGTCTCTTTCCCCATAGAACTTCCCCCCAGACACTGTATCATCCTAATTACCCTCCTCAGGACCCTCTCCAGGATTGCAATACCCCCTTTTAAGTACAGATGCCAAAACTGCATGCAGTATTCAAGATGCGGTCTAACCAGGCAATTACGCAGTGGAAGGAGCACCACCCAGCTTCTCGAGGTTATCCTCCTGGCTATGCACCCCAGCATTTTATTTGCTTTGGCTGCAGCCCTTCTACACTGCTCTGAGTTGTTCATTTTGGCATCCACAGCCACCCCAAGTTCCTTCTCCCCCCTCGAAGCCTGCAGTGTCTCACCTCCCAAGGTGTACACATGAGCTGGGTTCCTGGCCCCCAGATGGAGAACCCTGCATTTCTTAGTATTAAACTTCAGTTTGGAGGAGTGGTGAGTGAGGGAGGGAGGGCAGGGACATTAGCTCAAGCTATGGACCCTGCAATACGAACAGACTTGATAGACCAAATGACCTTCTTCTGCTTGCTTCTTCATATGTTCATATGTTCCATGTGTGTGACCACCCCTCCAGTGTCTCCTGGTCCACCTGTAGGGCTAACCTACCCTCTTCCCCATCCACCACCGCATCCAGCATTGAGTCATTGGCAAAGAGGCTCATCTTGCTCCTGATACCATTTCTGATGTCTGAGATACAAGCATTAAACAGGAATGGACCCAGCACTGATTCCTGTGGGATCCCGCTAATGACCCTCCTGGGAGATGAAACCTCCCCCCTGACCACCACCTTCTGAAAACGTCCTGCAAGCCAGTTCCCTATCCACCTGACCATCTGTACAACCACACCCATTTCCCTCAGCTTCTTCAGCAGCCCGGGATGTGGCACTGAGCTGAATGCCTTGCTGAAGTCTAGAAAGAGGACATTCACTGGCCTGACCATGTCCAGCACTCTCGTCACTCAATCGTAGAACTCCACCAGGTTGGTCTGACATGATCTGCCCTGAACAAAGCCGTGCTGGTGATCATCCAGGTGGCTCTGTGCCTCCAGAAACACCTCCAGCCTCTCTTTTAAGATTACCTTCATCACTTTGCCCACCACCGATGTCAGGCTTACCGGCCTGTAGTTTCCTGTCCCCTTCCGTGAGCCACCCTTGTGGATAGGCAGGGTGTGGGCATCCTCCAGTCCTGAGGCACCCATACCGATTGAAAGGAGGAATTAAACAGGTCTGCCAGAGGTGTGGCTAGGATGTCTGCCAATTTCTTTAGCACTCTGGGATGCAGACCATCTGGGCCTGGTGCCTTCTCCGCTCTTAAGGCCTTGAGGGCTTCCCACACCCTACCAATGGGGATTTCAACATCCATGCCCCCCCATCTGATAGTCCACCCTGCACCTCCCCATGTGGTGCCACCCCACCATCCTCGCCAGTGAAGACCAAGGCAAAGTAGTCATTTAGTACCTCCGCCTGCTCCCCTGCCTCCTACTGCCACCCACTCCCCGACCTCAGTCTACTAATCTGCCCCTTCCCTTTCTTCCTTTCCCTGATATACCTGAAGAACCTTTTTTTGTCTCTCCTAATCCCGTGAGCCAACCTCTGCTCTGTCCTCACCTTGGCCAATCTCACCACCCTGGTGACCTTCCTGGCAATCATATCATACTCCCCCTTTTCCATAACCCCACACGAACTCCTATATCAGCTATAAGCAGCCTATTTATCCCTTACTGCATGTTGGATCTCCCTTGTCCACCATCTCAAATTCCTGGCTCTACCAGACTTGCGTTGTTCCTTCGTGTAGGCCTTGGTAGCTTTCAGGAGCCCCTTTTTAATAATTTTCCACTGGCTCTCAGTGTCCATGCCTGGCCTGATCCCTGCTAAGTAGCCCCTAAGGATCCACTCCATACCCTTGAAATCAGCACCCCAAAAGTCAACTACCATCATTTTCATGCGAGCTACAGTAGTAGCCACAGACATTGCCAGCTATTTTCCAAAATTTCTGTGATATTTCTAGAGAAATCTCCTGCTTTCTGCGTTACCACAGTAGGGGCAGCAGAGAGAAACTCTTCAGAAATGTCGTGAAATATCTGGAAATAGCTGGCAATGTCTGTGGCTGCTACTGTACTCCCCCTCCCCAGGTCCAGGGAGAACCAGACCATGGCATGATCACTACCTGCCAGTGGGTCCCCTACTACTGGATCCCTTATGAGACCGCAGACCGACAGGACCACATCCAGGATGCAACCCTCCCTCATTGGGTCAGTCACCATCTGGGAAAGGAATGCATCCTGGAAGACATCCAGCAAATGCTGCTCCCTAGCAGATGAGGAAGCCGTAGTTCCCCAATCAGTTTTTGGCATATTTAGGTCCCCCAGCACCACTGTTCTGCCCTCTCTCCAACCACAGTGGTCCCTAAAATTTGCTACCAGGCCTTTTTCCAGGTTCTCCGCTTATACGGGTGGCCTATATACACCACCCCAGCTTCACCCTCTTGCAACCAGAAGCCTGCAAGGTGACTCATAAAGCCTCCACATGTCCCTCTGCTTCCTCAACCCTGCTCATCCCTATGCTATCTTTAATGATAAATGCTACTCCCCCTTCCCTGCCCACAGCCCTGTCCTTTCTGAACTTTGTATACCCTATTAGGTTTAGGTCCCAGTCATGCCCAGGAGTGGCCCAAGTTTCAGTGACAGCCGCCACATCCACTTCACCCTCCAATAACAGTGCCTGAAGCTCAGGCATCTTGTTTCCCATGGTCCTGGCATTAATCAGGACCACCCTCCAATGCTTCCCCTTACTCCCCTTCTCCCACTCTAAGAGCTCCCAGGTAACTGCCTGTAAGAGCCCCCTTGAGCGCAAACAGGTGCTCCTGGTCTGTACTCCCTCCTCCTCCCTTGGGAGAGAAGGCCATGGCCATCCTGGATGGGCATGCTAGGGTCCACCTCAAGCCCCAACCCTTCCCCCTCTCACAAGTTTAAACCCCACCTAGCTTGGATGAACCTGGCCAATCTTTGTTTCAAAACCTCCTTGCCCTCAAGCTGAGGTGGAGCCTATCCCTTGCATGCAGTTCCTTGTCTTCCCAGGTTGCACTCCAGTCCCCACCTACCCATATCCACTGGCCTCACATTACTCACTGAGCCATTCATTTACTTCCCTAATTTTTAGTTTATTCCCCACACTGGCTCTAGATACCAGTAGGATCTTTGAGAAGGGGATCGAGTACCCATTGGCATGACAGACCCTGGCTAGCTCCAAGAACTTAGTCTGAATCTCCATCTCATTGACTCCCTCTATATCATTCGTGTCCAGCTGCACTAATATATCAGGGGTTCCTCTGCAATCTTTCACCAGAGCACAGACAAGCCAGATATACTCTTGACCCTGACACCACAGGGTGTCCTCTTCCCCCGCCCTTCCCACTTAATACCCCTAAACATTGAGTCGCCCAACAGGAGTACTCTTACTGCCTCCTTTCCCATAGACCTACTACCTATCTCATTTGCCCCCCCATCCTGCCCCCTACCTCATTAGCTTCCTGGCCACACCCCCATCTGAGACGAGTGCCAATTGCTGTCCTGTCCCTCCTGCTCCAGCTCTTTCTCTGCACTGACCTGTCCTCCCCAGCCCCCTCCCTTGCTGCTATGCCACTCTGGTCCGTCCCCGTAGTACCCCAGGAATGAGAGTGACCCCCGTCCCACAGGGAACTCATTTTTCCCCCATTATCCTCCTATGTACCACTCTCCCCCTTGCTGCAACCCTGTTTGTCCCTGTCCCCTTGTACTACACCCTTTTCCTCTATATGGTCCTCCTCCACCCTTCCCAGGGACTCCCTACTCCAAGCTCCCCCACCTATGCTGACCTCGACTCCTCCTTTACCCTCGGTGCCCTGGCTCCTAGCCCTCCCCTCCCTCTCTTCTGCACTCATGCATCCTCTATATCCTGCTCCCCCAACCCCTGTTGAGTTCCTATGCAACGGAATAACCCCACTGCTTCTGACTATGGAGCTTTCTGCCATGACCAATTTTTCTGCCCCTCCTGGAACCTCCTCTGCTCCAGATTCATCACTCTTCCCCACGTTCAACTGTACCAGAGGTGCAAATCTGTTGTTATGCTCTAAGCATACTGTCTTGACTCCCCCTGCTGGCTCCCTCCCTCCACCAGCTCTCTTTTGTGCATACCCAGGCCCTTTTCTTCTAACTGCCTCCCAGTCCCCTGGCCCTTTTCTTGCTCAGGACCAGCCCAACCCATACCCACTGGAGTGCCCCTCTTACCCATAGTGCCACCCCAACACCATCCTCCCCACTTGTGTGGTCCCTTGTGCCCCTACCATCCTTCACCTGATGGCTCCTGCCCATTTCCGGTGCCTCTCATGGGCCCACTGCAACTTCATCATTATTTCCCCATTCTGCCCTCCCCCATCCTACACCCACAGCAGAGCCTCCTTTTTCCCCACCTCCCCTCACCTCTGCCTTACCCAATGACCATCTTAACCACTTGACCTTCTCCTTAAATTGTGCCAACTGCTGGCATCCCCCCATTCTCCAAGCCAGGGGCTAGCACCATAGCCAACCCACACCCTACACACCCCACCACCCTTCCGAAGATGCCTGCCCTAGTGATCTAGGGACCTTGCTTCCTTCCTGTCCCCATCCCATTTTGAATTTCCCTCCAAGTTGGTTGCCCCATCATTATTGTCCTTGCTGGGCTGCGGCCAGTTTTGGATCTCCCCAAAGCCCGCTGGGCAAGCTACCTGACAAAGAGGACCCCCGCAGAGTTTGGAAATATGTTACCAGACAAACATCATCAAAGCAAAAACAACACTCCCAAAACACTTTACAGGCTGTAAAGAGCTTGTAACCCCACCCAGAGCACCCCCATTAGCCTCTGCCCTGGCTTGGCCTCCTCCTCAAGACCATTTAATACAGGTTGGGGATGGGGTGGGTGGGCATGACAAATATACATTCAAAAACAGTCACTACAACTCCTCCGGTTCCCTTGCCTTGCAACCAGGCTTGGTTATTTATAGCCTGGGCCACCAGTCAAAAGCCCATGCTGAGGCCTGATTTGTTCTCCTCTTCTAGCACCACCGATGTGGCTGCCCCTTCCTCCTCAAGCAGCATTCGCTAATGCACTTAATCCTGGTGTAGTCCCATTGGCCGCCGATGCGGCCAAAAGCAATTTGGTGGCTGCTCCCTGTGGCGGAAAGTCCCCGGCCTCTGCTCACTCACCGCCGATGCAGCCTCCACCAGTCACTACAGTCTACTAATATTCATACTATTACCACCACCTCTAACAGGAAGTTACAGGCCCTCTACAGGCTTCGGTCCAGCCTCACTCCAGAGGCCAGGTATCAGGCCGTCAATGGTACAATCCTACCAATTCTTGACTATGGAATTATGGTCTATGGTGCAGCCTCCAACATCCAGCCTACAGAGTGCACACCACCCTAAATAAAGCCTGGAGACTTGTCTTAGATGCTGATTGCCTTATGCACACATTAGAACAAAATGGCTTCCTCTCAAGGACCGGCTCTGTCTCCACTCCTGCCTCCTGGGGATGAAAGCCCTGCTTGGACTTACACCACCTTCTTTACAGGCTTTATTCTATCCTGCCCCTTCTAAACATGTTATGAGAAGTGTTACAAAACACGTGCTTGTGGTGCCATTCAGAAGAACTACCCTAGGGAGTCGTACCCTTGCAGTCAGGACACCCACCTGGCTAAACGAGCCCCCTCAAGCCATCACAAGCCTCACCAGTATTAGTCACCTCAAATCCAAACTTCAGAATTCCATCACCCCACCTACACAGTGCAACTGCTCTACCTAACCCCCGGAGCATTACCTGTGTACCCTACTAGACTATATCCATACATACTCCACTGAATCGGCCTCCCCATTCTCTTACCTATTGCCTGCTACACATTCACTGAGATGTTTCTACCTTGGCATCCTCTTGCCTACCACAAGGCTTCTTAGATGCTATTTGTGAGTGCCTAACTGAACTGTTAGCACCTTATTTATACTGCCAGTGTTTTGTTCCTTATATACTGTGCGTCAAGACTGTACTTTACAATTTGCCTCTGTCTTTACTACTTAATTTCTTGTATTATATTAGTTTGTTAATGTGTTACTAATGTTTTTTTTTCTTCTTTTTGCCACCGGCCACCTAGCCCTCGGCTTGATCCTGCACACCACTACCTCACTCCTAACCCCAACTGATCCTCCCTGACATACACCTTCAGGGTGGGGTCGATGCCCGGATCCAGCCCGTCTCCGACAGGAAAAGTGCAAGCAATGACCGGCATCACCTCCCTGGCTTCCCCTAGGGCAGGATTCTGGGCTTAGATGGCTCATCGGAGCCGTGATCAGTCAGTGGGGGGCTAGAGGCATGAAGGCCGTGGTGCCAGGTGCTCATGTCATCTATGGTGGCCAGAGAGGCTTTTCTGGACTGCCCCAGGAGTGGGGATGTGCAATGATGTCCTGTGTCCACCCCGCCCCTCTTAAACTAGGTGCTGGCACTTGTATTCCCTCCCCCCGGGCCTCCACCAGGAGTCCTTCATGCGCCGAACATGCACCCAACCCTCCCCCCGGAGAAGGAGAGCAGCCATGGGGGAACTCAATCCTTCTCCCCCGGCTGGACCTCCGGGTCTATTCCTGAACCCAGGTCACCGGCATTGCAAGAGGAAATCCAACCACTACGCAGGCGGGCCGGCTAATTTACTAATATGTTTATGACAATGCCTGTTACCTACATTTGCTATTCCCAACTCATGTAATTGTTCCCCTCCTTTGATTGACAAGGACCCTCTGTAAATGAGCTCTTAGCTCAAAGGTTTGTAATTTTGATTCTTTTTTTTTTTTTTATATAATCTCTTTTTATTGGTTTAATAAAAAGACATTACAGCTTTTTTCCCTCATGCAAGAGGATTCATTCAGTTACAGTAGCAAAATATGGAATATCACTACGTTCTAGCTCTTACATAGTATGCAACAGGAGTGGGGGATAAAATAAAATAATTGGCAAATTTCACCAACTGTGCCATAAGAAAGTCCAAGTTGCCAGCCACTTCATGGATAAGGATAATATCCCAAAATATGAACTGTACTAACCAATAGTGCTGTGACCTTTCAAAGAGAAAATATATTAAAGGTAGACATGGTTCCCATGCACTCCACTGTCTCCTGCTCTCACCCACCCTCCATACAAACAATTAGCTTAGAACAGATCTCAGTATACAATATGAGCAAGTGAGATAACATGAACAAAATTTAAACTGGGTCAATATAACTATGAGAAAGGATTAAACAACAGTACCCCCTCTCCCAAAATATCACTTCACCCTCAGTATCCCAGTCTCTAACTTTTAACTATTAGGCAAAGTAAAATGAGTGACTAAAGAAAAAGTCAGAGTTAGTACTTGGCCTTCCTCCGAATCAGAGCTGACCACCACATTTTCCAGTCCTGGTTTACTGTTAAATTCAGTAGCTGCTTTTTCGGCCCAGCGACCCGCATCCTTCGGGTCTGTAAATTGCCAACTCTGACCACCATATCTGATTCTTAGATGGGCTGGTAGCAAGAAGGAGTGTGCTGTTCCTAACAAGTGAAGCTTCTGGTGAATTCCATCGAATTGTTCCCTCCTCGAGCATGTCTGGTAGGAGAGATCTGGAAATAGCTTGATTTTGTGGTTCTGGATCTCCAAGGGAGAAGCTGCACAAGCTGCCCCAATTAGATGCCCCGGACCTACGGCTCCATCATCTTCAGGATCACCATCCTTGGTTGACCCTCGTCTGCACATCATACCCTTGGTGTTGCTCGGTACGCCTGCTGCAGAGTTGTCCACTCGAAATCCTCAGGGATCGATAGGGTCTCAGCCAGCCACTGCTGTATAAAGGATAAGAGGTTCACCCCTTCCACACCTTCAGGTAGGCCAACTACTAGGACGTTCCCTGCCCGAATCATATTTTCCACTCTCTCCAGGCGATATCTTTGTTGCTGGTTTTCTTTCACTAGGGTGGTTGTGGTAGCCTGAGCTGCTAGAGATAGCGTGTCTGCATCAGCGACAGTTGAGCTCAGTGCTGTTATTGCTGCTTCGTGGGCCTCCAATTTAGAGAGTGCTTTTCAAGTTTTGAGTCCATCGCTCTGACAGATTCTATGAGTGCTTGCCATAGAGGATCCTTAGAAGTAGCAGGCCCCACCTCGTGGTTTTGATCAGAGCTAGGAGGCTGAGGTTCGGATGCAGTAGAAGGCCTCAAATTTGCAGCCGAATGAGGTTGATTTTGCTTAGTACACCCCATCACAAGTCTGGTATCGTTAGAGAGCTGAGAAAATTCTGATTCTTTAATAAATAAATAAAAATAAAAAAAATAAATAAAATCCATATAGTAATGAATTAAACCAGCTCAATAATCATTAATTGTGTTTCCTTTCATAATTATTCATTATTGTTTACTAGAGGAACATTTCACACAGAGGCCCAGATATTCAAAGCATTTGCGCATGGCACAACTAAGTTGTGCCGGCACAAGTGTGGACTTGCGCCAAGGAGCCATATTCAGTGGGAGCCATTGAGCAGCACAAATTCCATTGCGCCAATGCGCAATTATAAATGAATGCAGGTGCAAGTGTAGGAGGCGTTCCCATGAATATCCAGCACAGTGGTATATTCAACTGTGAAACCATGGCACAAGTGCAGAGCAAATCAAAGTTGCTCTGAGCAGACTTGTTCCTCTAAATACAGGGTGCATGCACACAGACAGCACTTGCGCCAGGTGAGAGGGAGTGAGAGAGAGAGAGAGAAAGGAAGGAAGGAAGGAGGAAGGGAGGAAGGAAGGAAGGAAGGAAGGAGGCAGACAGAGAGAGAGAGAGGGACAGAGGTGGCATTGGAGAGGGAGAGGGGACAGTGAGAGAGAGAGAGACAGACACACTATCAGGCAGTGCACCAGGGTGGCACACAGCCAGCAGCAGCCAACTGCCTAGGGGGATATTGGACAGCAAGGGCCATGGATAGTGCACCCTTCATGATGGAGGCCATAATGAGGGGTGTGAGGGGGCAGGAGGAACAGTGATGTGGCCAAGGAAGGGCCCGTTGGCGGTATGCCTGACACAGGTGGTATCGTGCCTGCATCACCTTCAAGAACTACAGTGACATGGAGATTGTGGGCCAGCACCGCCTGAACTGGCCCATTCTGAGGCAGCTCTGTGAGCTGTGCAGTGAGTAGATGCAGGCACCCACTAGACGGAGCCATGCCATGTCCGTGAAGATAAAGGTGACAGCCGTCATGTGTCTTCTCGCCATGGGAACCTTCCAGAGACCAACAGGGGACACCACAGGCATAACCCAGTCAGCCACGTCCTGCCTCCTCACACAGTTCCTCAATGCTCTGCTGCCACGTGCTTTGGAATTCATCCATTTCCCCAGCACACAGGCAGAGTGTACAGCAACCATGCAGGACTTCCACAGGGTTTCACATATGCCTGGTGTGATTGGGGCCATTGACAGAACCCACGTGGCCATCCACATGCAACCTGGCCCCGAGGGCATCACATACATTAACAGGAAGGGGTTCCCTAGTGTCAACTGCCAGGTGGTGTGCCATGACACAGGACGCATCACCAATGTCTGCACCACACACCCTGGGAGTGCACATGACACATTCATCTGGCACAGCTCTGCACTGTGCCACAGGTTTGAACATGGGGACATCCCCATGGGCCACCTAGTAAGTGAGCATGGCACAGGCCAGGGGGCGATGGGAAAAGCAGACCTGGGGATGGGGATGGGTAGGGTGTGCAGGGTGGCGTGGCTAGCAAGGACAGGCAAGGGGCACAGCATAGAATAGCAGAGGGCTAACCATGTCACTCTCCACACAGGTGACAGTGTATACCCACTGAGGCCCTGGCTGATCACCCCCTACTGGTGCCCGGCATCCACAGCATAGGAACGGTACAACAAGGCACATGCCAGCAAGTGCAACATCATCGAGTGTGTCTTTGGCATGCTGAAAGCACATTTCCCTTGCCTAGACATGTCAGGAGGTGCCCTACAGTACAGCCCCTCAAAAGCCTGTGGCCTATTCCTGGCCTGCTGCATACTGCACAACATGGCCATTGACCGTGGGATAGCCTTCGAGGCTGATGAGGGTGACAGTAGTGGGTGATGGAGGCAAAAGGCCAGAAGGTGGTGAACAGCCACCCCCTGGGTGGAGGGATCCCCAGCTGCAACACCAGGTGTGATGACGCGGGGACACCATCGCAGAGGAGCACTATAGTGCACACAGGTAGGTGGTGTGATACACATGCATAGGCCACACAAACAGGTACAGCACACATGCAGGAGTGTGCATGGCAATAGGCATGCACACACAGCGGCGTGATGCAGGGGTAGTGGAGTCAGGGGCACACAACCACACACAGCAACACACACACACACACACACACACACACACACACACACACACATATGCACCCACACACCCAGGTGGTTGTATGTGGCATGGATCAGATGCAATGCACCGGTGCACAGGCTCAACCGGTGCTAGACTGCCTTCATCATGCCCACACCATACAGTCCAGTGGCTGGGCAAGCACGCACACAGGCAGCATGTGGTGTGACACACAGGCAACCACACCAGTGGTGGGCACACACACATCACCCATGTGCGCACAGGGCAGCAGCTGCAGACTACAGGCGGGGCTGCCCACACATCAGGTCCACTGCATGGAATCATGGCCATCACAGCCATGCCTGGATCGATCAGCAGCCACAGGCTGCGCATCGGCCATGGGGGGGTGAGTAACAGCCCCCCAGAGGTTGAACCATGGGATCACGACCATGTCCACGTGGGGGTGTGAAGGCGCCCAAGCAGGCCAGCCCCGGGCATGCCTGGGATGCCCACATCAGAGCCCAGCATCGACTGTGTTGGGGTCACCCGACGCTGGGTTCACGGGGTGGACAGCATGCTGCGAGGGGGTCACCTGAGCCCGGCCATACCCTGTGGCAGCCAGCAGCGCAAAGCCATCCATGATCACAGTGGCAATGTGATCCAGGGATGCAGTCATGGCCTTCTGCATGTGCTGCATCCCCACAAAGATCTGTGCATTGCCCCCTCCTGCTGCTCGGCTATTAGGCGCACCTCCACACACAGTGCATGCACCCCAGTGGCAAGTAACACCTGTTGCTGAACAGACTCCCGCAGCAAATGGGTGTGCTCAGCCAGCCAGTTGGCATCCTGGAGCTCACGGGTGGGACGCCGATCCTTATATGGTGATCAGCCAAGCTACACAGCCCCCCTCTCTGGTGGATGCTGCACAGTGGGGTCTGCAGGGGGAATGGGCACAGCAGGTGCACTGGTGGTGGACCCTGTGTCCAGCCACCCGGTGGCATCCACAGCCTGTTGCTGTCACCCGTCTGACTGCTGTACACCACCCAGTGCCTGCACGGCCACACCACTACCACCGCAGGGCACAGCCGGGGAAGCACACACCACCGCACCTGCAGCGGTGGCAGGCAGCTGTTCCGTCACTGGCAGAGCACTGGGTGAGCTGCCTGTGTCAGTGGCCAGCACGGGCATCTTGCCTACAATGTTGCCCATGCTGTCCAGGATAATTGTGATGTTGTCATCAGTGTTGGACCCCACCCCAATCTGTGTCTCTGCGCAGAGGACACCAAGGCTGGCATCCTGCAGGAACACTTCCAGCTGATGAGCTGCAGCCTATCGGGCCCCCGGATGCCAGTGGAGGTAGATGGCTGGTCCTCTGGGGCTGTTCCAGCATCCACGGCCGCTACTGGCACCCCATCAGCTGCACGGAGGCTTGCTGGTGCTGCAAGAGAAAAAAAAAGGCATTTCAGTGATGCTTTGCTCAGATGTGGCCCCCCTACACTGCCACTGCATGTGTCCTGCAGCATGGTGTGTGTGGGTGCACACACATGCACATGACATGCATGCTAGCTGCATGCATGCAAGCATGCCCATGTACGCACCCTCCATGCCACCAGTTGTGCATGGCTGACATGCTTACCATGCAGCAATGGGCTGCCACCTGTCTGGAAACTGCCTCCAGGCACACCCTCCACTGTGCTGCAGTGCATGGTGGTTGTCACCAACTCCTCCTGCACCGTGAGTGCTGGCGCATCTGCAGTCCCCCCTCTGGTTGCATTTGGGGATGCACGGATGGCTGCCACCTTCTCTTTAATGCGCTTCTTGTCCATGCCCACCTTCACTCCTGCACCAACTGCTAGTGACTGCCATGCTGGTTGACGTGTGCCACCACCACATCCTCCCAGGCCCCATCCCTGGCCTGTGGTGTGCCCATGGCACTACTCAATATGGGCTTCTTGTACAGGTATGAGTCGAACAGGACCTCTGTCTCTGCTTTAGTGAAATTGGGCCTGCGCTTCCGAGCAGGCCCACACTCCTCACCCTCCTCACAGTCCAACATGTCACATCTTGTGGACATGGACAGCACAGTGTGTCAGTGGCAGCACCGCCCTGGTCCATCCCACCCTGCTGTGCTGTCTGCTACCAGTGAGCTGCAGCGACATGCGCAACTTACCTCGAAGGGATGCAATACCGGTCCATGGCCTGTCCTGTTCCATGGTGCTTATGAGGTGCAATGCATGCAATGCATGCAAATGAGGTTTGTCGCAAAGATAATGACCTGCTAATGCACCCAGTGCACCACACATTGGCTGATGAGCTCATTTGCATGTGGTGTCTGAATATCACTATATTGCACTGTGTGCAATGGGGTTGCAATGGCGCAATGCACATGCATGCATGGTGTGCAGGCCCAGAGTGTGCATGTGCATCAGGGCATCATGGCAGCAATTGCACACCGTACACGGACATAGCATGTTGTGCATGTGCCAGCTACGTGCATGGCAGTGCATGGGGTGCTGTACCCTATCGCACACGCGCACAATGCCAGTGGACCCCTGACACCTGGGTCTGACCTCTGACCCTGTGACCCCACATAGCCACACCCATTCTGCACATCTCCTGCACTGTGCAAGGTGCATGCACTGCACATGCACCCGCGCATCATGCAACGGGCACATGGTGTGGACACTTGCACCTCCAGCCACCATTTTCGCCACCCAACACAGTTAGTGGAACATGGCACAGGCATGATGATGGAGGGCCCAGAACTGGTCTCCCACTGAGGTGGCCAACCTAGTGGCATGTGTGGAGCCCCACACTTCCCAACAGGCCAGGGGCACCATGTGGCAGGCAATTGCCACAGGCCTGGGTCACAGGACAGGGGTGCCCAGTGTCACCACCATTATGGCAACCTCATGCTGTGGGACCCAGAGCACCTCAGGATGCTACAGGCATGCGCCAGGTGAGGGGCTGTGCCACAGCCAGGTAAGTCATCCTGTGTTGCATGTTTGCCCTGGTGCTGTCCTGTGGTGTAGGCTTGACTGCCTTCCATGCCCTGCAGAGGGGCACACTGTCACCGTGCTCATCATGGGATGGAATTGCCAGCTTCTGCTTGCATTACGATGCCACCATGTGGCAGTGCAGGATGTGTTGGGCAGGGGCACACCCTGTGCACAGGGGTGGGGGTGGGGCAGCTGTTGTGGTCAGTTCCTGATGTGCACCTGTCTTCTTTCCATGCCCAGACCTGAGGACCATCCAAGGGCCCAGGCTGCTGCAGCAGCACAGCAGGCTGCAGCAGAACAAGCCAGAGTGGGACCAGCACCAGCAGGGCTTCAGAGAGCAGGTAAGAACTGTCATGGTCCTTCGCACTGTGCATGGGGGGGCGGTGGTGTGGGTGAGGGTATGTCCACCTGTGCCATGTGCCATGGTAGCTGTGTGTGTTGCACTGTGTGGGGTGCATGCCACTGTGGCACATCCATTGGACATGTGTGCCAACTGTTGGTGGGGTGGGCATGCGCCCGACTGCCACTGATGTTGCTGTGGTGCCGCCGGTGCATTGTGCCATGTGACTGTCATTGAGCAGTTGGGTGGCCATTGTGTGGTGCAGACCACCTCTGTGCAATGTAATGGTGCACCGAGTTGCTGGTAGGCATTGACCCACCCCCTTGTGGGTAGCCAGTACAAACCCTCCAGGGGTGTGTGTGTTTCTGCTGCCCATTGCACACTGTTGGTGGGCATGGTTTCTTGGGACATTACACTGATCACCTGTCCTGGTTTCTTGGGGCATTACACTGATCACCTGTCCTGTCCCTTGTCATAGGTGTCCGGTGGAGGCGTAGGAAGCCCGTGTACTGCAGGCTGCTCCAGCAGCTCATACTTATAACCTCTGTCACAAACTCACTCAGCTGGTCAGCCCTCTACTCCAAAAGTGCCAACCTCTGAGCATATGATTTGTGTACAGTGAACAGAACAAGGTAGCCCTCTTGTCTGTTTTGTGGGTTCAAGTCACCTTAGTCTCAAGCTCTGGAGAGATTCAAACTGATAACCTCTTGTTAGCGTACCCAATTATCAGGCTCAGATAATTTTGTCTTCATGGGGCCAGATATCTTTGCCTACAGGCACCCAACCAGGTCTTTCAAATGAACTCTTAGAACTCTATGTAAGACTTTAGAGAACTCTATCCATTTCCCAGTTTGGTATACAATAAGCCCATACACAGGGTTACTTATAACCTTTAAAAGTTCCACTTAAAATAAAAAGAAATGTCAAGTCACTCCATGCAGTTTCTATTGCAAAATATATCTTTACTTTAAAAATATCAAATACAGAACAATAATTACAGAACAAACATATATCCCAACACATACAGCCCTAAAACAAACAGGAAAAAGTACAGTTCCTACAATACATAAATTTAGACTGGTCTAATCTCATGCTTACTTTCTTTCAGTGCTTTGAGGGTCTGTCTTCTCTCAGTCAGAAATATTGTCTTGTGTGTCTCTGAGGCTTGCTCAGTTGGATAAAAGAGTTCTGAGCCGGCCTCCTCTCTGAGATCATTAAACTCCGCCTTGGTGTATTAAAAGTTATATGTTACCACACAGGATGTCCCAACAAGATTAAAAAAAAAATGATAAGTGACATACTCAATTTTCTCTCCTCAGGGTAACTGGTCAGAACTGGCTTTTGTTCTGCCACACACACACACACACACACACACACACACACACACACACACACACACACACACAGGTTCTGTGATGTCCTCCCAAGGCTTTCCTGGGAATGTGTATTTGACCTTCAAAATTTGTCTGGGTCCTCCCTGGCTCAGACATCAAACCTCTTCAATGTCCATTCTGGCCTCTGTCTCTGACATCCCTCCCCACAAGTCCTTCCTGGCAACTATGCAAGTCAAAGGATATCCCTGAGGGCATTATAAAGTGGATACTTTGGTTCTTGCCTTCAAAGAAAATTGAACAAATGAATTGCATTTTAAATAACTGGAGACTCAAACCACCTCCTGTCCTTTGCACTATCTCTGGGAGGTCTTAATGTGTCAGTTCCAGTAGGACAGTCTTTTACCTCTGCCACAGTCATCATACATTAATTTCTTGTATTTACAACAAAAATTATACAGGGAACAGAATCAGTGGTCCAGTGTGACAACCTCAACCACCATGGAGGCAGTCCTACAGGTTTAGAGCCTGCTGCTGGCAGACTGGAGGTGGTGAGGACATCAAGGGGCAGCGGGTCAAGGCTGCTGTTAGTTTGGCCCCAGCTTTCACCTTTTTCCATTGCTGTACCTCCCCCTACATTCCTCCTTCCCACTGTACAGTCCCTGTTCCCTTTCCCCTTCCCTCGCTTTCCTACCCTTTCCCACACCCTTGTTACTGTAAATAGTTTGCATTGTAAATATATATTTTTTGACTTACCTGCCTGTGTCAGTATCTGCTGTGCAGGTGGCATGATGAGCCATGCTGCAGTGGCCCAGTGTCTGTCCGTGTGGTGTGCATGTGTTGGGCCACATGTTGTGCTTCTGTGATTCACTGCTGTATGCTGTGGTGTGTCCCACTGTGGTGGTGTCCTTCCCCTCGGTCAGTGGCTGTGCCTTGGGGTGCCCATGGGGCAGCTGTCAGGGGTGTGTGGCATGTGTGTGCATGGTGGTGGCACACAGCTATGGTTATTGGTCAAGTACTGACCACACACTGTGTTGGGGCCCCTGCTTGGCATTGTGCAGCCTGTCCCATGTGGTCTGCTATGCTACCTGCCTCCTGGCACATTCAGTGCCTCCTGTGTGGGCTTCCTGTGTGCCTGTGTGGCATGTATGTGTGCTTGGCTGCGTGGTCCTGGGTGTGGCCTGCTATAGTCTGGGAGAGTGGGGGGGCACAGCCAGCAGCCTGTGGGAGGGCTCCCTTGGTGGCCCTTCATTGGCCATTGGCACTTCCTGTTGCCTGCTATCTGTGCCACTGTTGTGTTCTGGGGAGGGGTGTCTAGGTGCCTGTGTGCACCCTGCTGGTGGTGGCCTCCTGTGGCCTGTCACTGTGCTTCCCTGGCTCTGTCCCTGGGTCTCTTCTCTGTGCTATGCCCCCCTCTATTGCTCTGCTCCCACAGTTGTGCTGGAGCATCTCTTTCTGCACCATGGTGCAACTGTGTTTGTGCCATGGTGCAACTCCGGTTGTGCCATGGTGTAACTGTGCCATATTCAGCGATGTTGTGCTGGCACAGTTCAGCCAGTGCAGCCTCTGAATATGGCTCTTGTTGCACCATGGCACATCTGATTTGCACTGCGCCAGACTTGTGTCAGCCTTTGGCGCATTTCTGAATATCTGGGCCAGAGTAAATTGTAAAAATGTCCAGTCAAACTCTGTCCAGTCATAATTTAAAATGGAACATCGCTTTTTATTTATTTACAAGTCCATTTTTTCCATAGATAACAGCATCTCCTTTTCTGAGACAGTGGGAGAGTCAGTTGGAGAATCTGACAGGTTATGGGCAAAGTAATGTGCTCTAATGAACAAAACAAGTTGATCAACTTTGAAAAAGATGTGTGTTTTACTATCATTGTATACTTACACGTTTGCATATGGCAGCAAGGAGAGTTGGGCCCCATCTCCAGAACATCTTGCCTATACAGTATGTTAAAAATGTGCTACTATGATGTTGCATCAGATAACAATAATCTGGAAAAATGTGATGTCTAGTATCTTTATATTCAAGACAGCCTTTTAGTTTTGCCAGTTTGAAAATAAAGTCACAATCTGACTCAAAAACTATAATAGCCAAAATTGTAGCTTTGGTGCTCAGGGTGGGATCTTTAATTTCTTTTAGGCAGTCAAAAGGCTTGAACTAACAGAGGGGGAATATCCAGAAGGGAGGTCAAAGGTTTCAAGAAGGATATTTTTAACCAGATCTCTTGTAGAAGCAAACTCAGAATCATAGGTGTCAGGAATACCAACAAAATGCAGATTTCTGAAGTATAACTGATTTTCATTTTGTTCTAATTTATGTGAAATATTAAAGATCTCTTTAATGACCCCCCTGAAATGTAGCTTCCAGTGCCTGTGTTTTTGAATCCACTCATTCAATTTTATTTGCCATGTTCAGAGGCCAGCTTCTCCCCTGCCAACTGTTTCTCTTTCAATTGATTTGTCTCAGTTTGTAAAAAGCCTGTCCATTGGCTTAAAGCATCAAATCAGCAATCATTATAAGGGCGCAGTAGCGCCCCTATAGTTAGGGTCGAGTAGGCTGTTTAATGTTAAACCCCAATTTTTGCACCTTAATAACTCTGGCATCATTTGACGAAATAGCCCAAAATTTGGCATACGTGGTCAGGCTGCCAGAGTCTCAAGATGTGAACAAATTTGTGGTGATAGCATCTTGTTTGGTTTTTCGAGATACGGAGCACCACAAAAATGGAAAAAAACACAGTTGATTTCCCTATACTGCACTTAACATTAGGTATTTTTTGCTCTCACATACAACCTAGGCAGTGTGGAATTTTTCATGAAATTTTCAAAGTTGTAGGGGCCTAGGGAACATTATCAAAGTGTTCTTAGAATTGTTATACGTGAATTTGATTGTATGTCTCCAGACTAGAGTTACAATGATTTTAGGGTTAACGTCTTGAAGCAAATGGTAAAAAAAAGATCATGGTTGCTTATTTTCATGATTTACCTCTTGTGCTGACAAAAATACTTTCCATTTTGGCTGCCTTTTTATGCTCATTTTCAACTCGCAAACATTGAAAATACATCAAAATGACTTCTTTTTAAAAAAACGAACACCTTAATTTAGCTAAATATGAGCCATTTAGCTAGATTCTACTATTTGTTTTTTATAAAACATTCCAGAAATACTTTCTCTGGGTACCCCAAATTCAGTGTGCCCAGCTTAGGGAGAGGAGCCATTCACCCATGTTCTCTGTATGAAAACAACTGAATTTTCTTGAATTCTACAGCAGCAGCTGGAAGTCGTGCCACAAGCTGCAGTGAAACCAGTGAGCTGGAGATCCTTGCTCTGTCTGCATGCTTTTGTCTTTCTGTCTGTCTCTATCTATCTACAATGTCTGTCCATCTGTCTGTCTGTCTGTCTGTCTGTCTATCTATCTATCTATCTATCTATCTATCTATCTATCTATCTACAGTGTCTGTCTGTCTATCTATCTATCTATCGATCTATCCATATGTCTGTCTGTCTGTCTAGTGGACCAGGGAGCCCACTCCCAGTAACACTTTTCTTGACCCCCACAGCTCACCCACCCTCATTCCACTTTGGTAGGTCACAGCACCAGGGTGCCCACCCCAAGGTCCCTGAATAGTCACCCAACATTGAGGTGTCCAATCCTCAGGTTTGGAATGTCACTTGTCCCCTGAAAATAAGGAAACCATCCCTCTTTTTTTCCTGCAAAAAAGAAAACAGTCCCTCGCCAGTCTGACCCCCCACTCCGAACTCCCACTCAGCACCCACCACCACACCCCACACACACCCTCACTCACCTGAACATGTCCCAGGATGAAGATCCACTCTCCGATCAAAGACACGTCTTGCTGTTGGAGCCACCAACTGCAATATGAGAAACTAAGGTACAGTAAGTTTGGTTCAATGTACTTCAGTGAGGTTTTGAACTTTGATGCATAACTTTCTCATTTTTGCATATTTTGATAGAAATTTTCAATGTGGCCTTTTTGGGGCCCCACCTCATGACCAATGGTTGTGGAATTATGCAAACCAGGCCCATAAAAGGTATCAATTCACCTAGTTTGAGCATCTTGTTGTACAAGGACCAATACGGCAACAATTTTTTTGCAAATCAGGCCCGAAAGGCAATTTCATGGTCACTTTGTAAAATCACCTTTTAGGCAGGATTTGAAAATTTTCACCTCCCCTGTTCATGACCTAGGGTCATAAAAAGGCTATGTTGAAAATTTGGGGTCAAAATATATAAAATTGCAATGTTATGAGCACAGATTGAAATTTTACTATACTCACTCATAATGTTGGTAATAGTACATATGTTGACCCCAAATTTTCAACATAGCCATTTTTCAGACCACCTCATGAATGTGATAGCTGTCATTTTTCAAATCCTGACCAAAATGTGCTTTCGCACCTGTGGCACAGAATGATGTTTCAGCTTGGATTTGAACATTTTCACCTACTGGGTTCATGAGGTGGGGTAATAACAAGAATATGCTGACAATTTGGTGTACAAATACAGAAAAATTCCCAGGTTATGAGTGAATGTTGCAGTATTTCAACGTACATGCATAGCTTTGCTAATTTTCAATATTTTGACTCCAAACTTTGAACACAGCCATTTTCCACACCATTCCATAAAAGTGACATGAAATTTTTATAATCCTGGATGAGACATGTTTTCATACTTGTGCTCTGAAATGACATTTCGGTCAGTATACTATAAATAGTACATGTCATGTTTATAAGGTAAATCATAGAACCAGTATCTTAGAGTGTGTGCCGAGCGCTGAGTAGGATGGTAGTGTAGCTCAGTAGCTCTGTCAATGCCGCCGCTATTATTATTTTAATTTATGCTGCAAGTTCTGTTCCAGCTGCCTATTTAATATTATTCATTAGTTTAAATCGCAGGCTTTCGTTTGCAACCAAAACTGAGTCGGTTGGAACATTTTTACGTTTTTCTTATTACAAAATTTGCATCATTTACGAATTTATGGTGCATCATGGAGAAAAGCAGCCAGCTGGAGCAAAGCGCTTAGGGGAGAGAGAATCAACAGCACATCCCGGAGACCTCAGTAAAGATAATTTAATGGAAATTAAACAAATGCTTACAAGTATTCCACTGGATATTAAAGACATGAAGGATTGCATACAAAATATCGGGGCAAAATTACTGGAGCTAAAAGGAAAGGTGGAACATATTGAAAGCAGGGTTATGTCAGTTGAAACATAGAACATAGAAACATAGAATTTGAAGGCAGATAAGGACCGCTTGGCTCACCCAGTCTGCCCATTTCCCTTTGTAATGGATAAACTGCAGATCCTAGTTAACCAGCAGCTTACTTCTTCCTACCCCCACCCCCTAGAATTGCCTTATGACTGTCCCATGCATGCTTGAATTCCACCACTGTGTTTGACTCCACAGCCTCCTCTGGAAGGCCATTCCATGCATCCACAACCCTCTCTGTGAAAAAAATACTTCCTTACATTACCTCTGAGCCACCCCCCCATCTTCAAATTGTGCCCCCTTGTTCTTGCACACCTCTTTTTTTGAAAGATGCTACCCTGAAAGATGCTGTGTATTATGCTGAGGACACTTTGGAAACACACACCAAACAAATTGACTTCTTGCTGGATGAAATTGAGGATTTGGAGAACTGAAGGAAGAGGAATAACCTGAGAATAGTGGGGCTTCCTGAGGGAGTAGAGGGAACAGACATGTCTCACTTTTTGCAGCGGTTTCTTTCAGAACTTCTTCACAAACAATGGCAGTGGCCTTTGGATATAGAAAGGGTGCACAGATCACTAGTCCTCCACCCCTCCAGGCAATAGACCTCATCCTGTCACTGTGTATTTCTTGCTTTTTGCAAGGAGGAAATCTTACAACTTGCCAGAGGAAAGGGGCAGCTACAGTGGAGTGGGGGCCATATTTCTATTTGTCAAGACTTTGCCTCAGAAACTGTAATCAAATGCAAAGATTTTACAGAGGTTAAAAAAGTACTACAGAAAATGGGATGGAACTATTTCATGAAATTTCCTGCCTCGTTAGCTGTTTCCTATAAAGGTGGCCCCCATGTACTATGTGATTCGCCAGAGAAAGTTTGACAAGTTTTATCTATTGAGCATCAAGATTCAAAAAGGTGCCCAATGGTCATTTTCTAACTCAACTGCCTCAGAACGTTTGCCTTTGTCACATGCTGCCCATGAAGCTTCAACACAGTCCTTGCAACCTCCCTCTGTTTCAGCTCCTGCTCCTGTGCTCTTCTACATCAGAACAGCCTGCAACAGAGGAATAATGCCTCTAAGTTCTTTTAACCTTTCAGTAATACTGATTGTTATGTTACTGCTACTGGTGTTACAGCTCAAGGAAACTCAGATCTCACCAGTAAAACCAACCCCCACCTTTGGAGTTACCTGCCAAGACAAGCTCCTAATCCCTGGAAGCACTCATGGAGCAGAAGCAGAGATGGCAGACCATCTTCTAGTGCTGGGTCCTCGCTAGATCTTGGGCATAGGGAAATCTCTAAACATGGATCAGACACGATGCTGCTTTGACTGTGCCATTTGCTTTATTTGTCTTACTCTCTCTTCAAAAAAGGGATGGGAAATGCTTTAGACAGTCCAGCTAGTATTCTCTACTGTGGTAACTCTGCTTCATATCTCGCAGATTTAGGGACTGACCTAGTTCCAGGTTAAGTCTAAACTTCCCTCCTGATTCATCACCGAAAGGACTATTGGGGTCTTTGTTTCATCGGGACCTGTTATTTATTTACAAAAGTTTTGTATGCATCATTTTATTATACATGCAGTTGTGCTCCCTTTGCCCATTTTACATATTAACAGGGCAGTTATCGAAAGAAGAACACTTCTCAATCAAAATGCACCGACTCAGGTGAGTTCTGCTCTCTCATCATACACCCCTGGTAAAGCTGCCTGAAGAAGCCACCTTACTGATAGTCATTATCAAAGTAGGTAAGTGTTCCAGTGTGGTAGACATTGCTTTACCCTGCCCATCTTTAGCCAGTTGCATAAATATTGTATTTCTCACTTTTACTGTCATTTATAAAATACAAATTGTGGGTGCATCTGCAGTTGATAAGGTTGTACGGAGACTGATGGCACAAACTGGCTTCTACAGGCGCAGTTCACTAAATCAGAGTTGTTCTGTTCTGTCCCCCCTTCCCCTCCAGTATACCATCACCGTAGCGACTCCGACACTGTGAAGACCATTACAGCGACAGGAATTGGGCAAAACACGCACATCGCTGTGATGATCTGCACAGTGACTGAGACTGCCTCGCTTGGTGTTTCACCCCCCCCCAGTCCAACTCTGACTCAGAGTTGGAATCCTAGAGACTGGGGTGTGTGGGGGTTCAGGGGTGCAACCCCCCTATTGAATGCACGGACATCCCTGAGGCTACAATGCTGACTGTCGGTATGGTGACTGTTGCTGTAAGGGATGACGGTGCTAGTGCTGTCGATGTGCTATGGTACAACCCTTCCCTCCTGCCTCCCTCCCCACTTTTTTTCCTTTATATATATCCCTGCAAATCGTTTATTTATTGTGTGTTTTTTTTTTTAACATGGCTTAGTTCGCTTTGGGCAATAATTAGTCTAGTTGGAGGACTGTTTTCTTTAAAGCCTGTTTGTGGCAAATTGGATCTCTCTAATTTGACAAATGTGCTAACCCAGAGCCTGGAGTGTGTG
This sequence comes from Neoceratodus forsteri, assembly GCA_016271365.2. Taxonomy (NCBI): domain Eukaryota; kingdom Metazoa; phylum Chordata; order Ceratodontiformes; family Ceratodontidae; genus Neoceratodus; species Neoceratodus forsteri. The sequence continues at coordinate 50,561,831 of JADMNL010000027.1, forward strand.
GTATTGGACCAAGACACAAGGTACAGGTAAGCTGGTGTTCTTCACCTCATTCACTAGGTGATGAGTAGCTTACTCTAACTTCAGCTCACTGAGAAAGGCTGATAGTTCTAGGATCAGCTAGTGAGCAAAGCAGATCAGCCCTCAACTTGGTCCCCCCTGAGGAAAGATGTGTTGGCATTATCTGGTTGCATGACCTAAATTTTCACAATTTAAAGCAGTTTGCCTGGAATTTCGGGCACCAAGATGAGGGACTCCTCTCACTTGACTGAAGTGTTCATTTTGTGGACTATCTCTTACCTCACTCATCCCCCCTCCCCCCCATACAACATGGTTTAGGTGCCTATTAACTATATATAGGTTTGGTATTCTGGCATCAAGTGGTTTTATGATTCTTATCTGATGCAAATTCGCAGTACTGGTGGTGACAGGTTTTGGTTCTATTGCTGGTAGCCTCTCAGTTTGCACTCTTTGCTGGTGCATTGGTGTTTACTGGTGCAAGAGCACTCCAGTCAAACACAGTTTTATTGTGTTCATTGACTGTTTATCCCCTTCTCTTGGTTAATATTTACTTACTGAGTTTTGTTTATTGAATGCTTTTAATATTTGATTTTATGTGCTTACAATTGTTGACAGTTATATCATTTACAAGCATTACAGTTTCTTTACCTCTCTGATTTATTGGTAACCCTTCTAATTTTGCTGTTTTCTAATTTGTGGTTCTAGTAGCAGAACACCCCTTCAGCTAACTGCTTTGTACATTGATCCTAATTATCATTTTGGCAACATTTTTTTTTTTATTTAGTTTTTGTTGACCGGGTAAGTGCACTAGACAATTCCTGCCTATTTTCAGGCACGACCCGGGGAGGAGGATACAGAAGAATGCCAACTGACTTTGAACCAGATTAAGCTGTAAGTAATTAAGTAAGAATAACATGCCTTCATCTACCTTGTGTACTGCCTCTTGAAATGTAAAAGGTTTAGGGTCCTCCATTAAAAGAAAGAAAATTCTTAATTACCTCCAAAAAGAGAAAGTAGATACAGCTTTACTCCAAGAAATGCACCTTTTACCAGAAGAGGCTAAAAAACTAGCTAGGGCTTGGGTTGGGCAAACTGCATATAGTTGTTTTTCCTCTACCAAAGAGGGACTTCAATTTTGATACAGAAAGGCGTCCCCTTTTTTAAAAGTAACAACATTTTAGACCCAAGGGGGTGTTTCCAGTTCTTGGAGGGCTCACTTATTGGTAGAAAAGTAGTCTTTTTTTTTTTTTTAGTTGTTTAACCAGGAGTAGCACACTAAGCTGAAAGCTTTTATATAGGTGTGACCTGGGAGCACAGGGAAGTTACAGTAAGTGACTTGTTCAGGGTCACACAGTATGTAAGTGGAAGCTGTGGGATTCAAACCCAGGTCTGGTCTGCTGGATGTCACCACATTTGCAGCTCAGAGCCTTAAACCACTGCGCTATACTGCCTCCCTTTTGTAAAGTTTATGCCCCCAATAGGAATCAAAATAATTTTCTTGATGAGATTGCTATTCAGATAAGTACAGTACTTATAAAAACTCTGAAATAATATGTGGTGGTGATTTTAATGAGGTCCTAGACCCATTTCTTGATTGGAGCAGTGTGCAAAGTCATTGCCTGGTTCCAAGTCCCAGAAGGGCCTTTGTTAATTTAAAGATGGACCTGGGTCTGGTAGACACTTGGCAAACGCTACATCCAGATGGGAGGGATTACTCCTTTTATTCTAGTTGACATAATTCCTACAGTAGACTGGATTACCTATTTACCTATTTGTCTCTAAGGGTTTAAGCTCCACTCTAACCTCAGCTGATATCAAAAGCAGTGTGATCTCTGACCATGGTATGGTCACAGTACAGTTAGCCATTGATAGAGATTTCAGCTCTGACAGACGTTATAAGTTTAATTCATCTCTATTGCAGGATAAGAACTCTAAGGGTTTTTAGAGGAAGCTGTCAAGGAGTACATTGAAGAAATGATAATGGAAAACGTCAAATGCTATTTTATGGGATGCCTTTAAGGCATTCCTCAGGGAAGAAAAATATCATTTGTAACTAATAAGAAAAAAAAACATCCCTTAGAGAGCTAGCTGAAAAAGAAAGGACGCTTAAAGATCTGGGACTTGAGTTTAAATGGGAAAAATAGAACTTAGGTTTGACTTCAGGAGATTATGGCCCTCAAGTCTGATATTAATAGAATATTCTCCGCAATGGCTGAATTTGCTTTGGCAATTACAAAACAAAAATTCTGGGATGCTGGTGCAAAAATCAGGAAAGCTTTTAGCTTTCAGACTCAAAAACAGACTTAACCAAAACTTAATTGCAGGATTCAAAGACAAGCAGGGTAACATTCAGGTAGTAAATAAAGATATTAGCAAGGTGTTTAAAAAGTTTTATGAAGAACTTTACTCTAGCTCAGCTCCTGCAGAGAATGTCTTATTGCTTGAATTCTTGGGAGGCTCTAGCCTTAAAACATTATAAGATTTGCATAATGCCGCTCTGGATAGGCTGTTGAAAACTGAAGAAATAACACAGGTTATTAGGGACTCCCCCAATAATACAGCTCCAGACCCTGATGGTATCCCTGGAGAGTTGTATAAAGCTATGGGTCCCCTTATTCCAAAGTATTTTTGTAAAGTGTTTGAGGAAGCTTTTCAGGAAAGAGAATCTGCCAGCTTCTTTCAGTAGGGCATGCATCACTTTGATTCTAAAGAAAGAACATGACCCTTTAATCTGTGAAAGTTACAGAACAATTTCCTTATTGAATAGGGGTTACAAGATTTTGGCCAAAGCTTTCTCTCTCAGAATTCGGAATTTGGTTGCTAAAATGGTGGTGGTGGTGGGGGGGGGGGACAGGTAGGTTTTGACCCAGGTAGATCTGGAATGGGAAATATTAGGCATCTTCTTAATGTTATGTACACTGTTCAGATGGCCAAAAAATCCTCAACAGTCCTTTCCATAGATTTTTTTAATGCTTTCAACACTTTCAAGTGGGACTATTTATTTAAGGTGCTAGGAAAGTATAATGCAGGGAAGGAATTTATTAGGTGGATACAGACTCTGTATGGTAGTCTTTCTGCGGAAGTAATTGCAAATGGGGAGGTCTCTCCCTCATTTAGATTATTCAGAGGTACAAGACACGGGTGTCCCCTTTCACTATATTTGTTCATTCTGGCCTTGGAGCCACTTATTAGGAGAATTCAGACACTCATGGGCATCTATGGTTTTAAGATAGGAACAATAATGAACAAGACATTTGCATATGCAGATGACTTTTTGTTCACCTTATACCACTTTAGGGATTCCTTTCTGGTGCTCAAAACTGTGCTGCAATAGTTTTCTACCATTTCAGGCCTGTCAGTTAATTGGAAGAAAACTCAGGCTTTACAGGTATATGATGGGGAGATGTACGTGCGGGGGACAGTCTCTTAGAGAAGGAGTGTTAGCAAAAAAAATTGATTCTCAATCTTGGGCTTAAAATTCCAAGCAATATTCACACCATGGTGGATATCAATCTAGATCCTCTTCTGAAAGAGATTAGTTGCAATTTAGGAAAATGGGCAAATCTCTCCATGTCTCTATGGGGAAAATTAATTCTGTCAAGTTGATGGTGGCCCTTGGATTTTTTTTTTTATCTTTTTCAGAACATTCCCTTACCGTTTGGCACCTCTAAATTCAGGAAAATCACAAATATGGTCAAAGGATTTTTATGGGGCACCAAAGCACCTAGATTATCATTACCCAAACATTGGGCCCATTGGGCACAGGGACATTTTGGGTTCCCTTGGTGGGAGATGTACCAAGTGACTTTCCTATTTAAGCAATCTGTCCATTACCTTTCACCACCTTTCAAAAACTCACCCCTGTGGTTCAAGTTGGAGCAGCAGTTATGTAAGCCAGATAGGCCTTCAGATATTTTATTTATGTTGAGGCCAATGGAAAAATTGGCTAACCCTTGTATTTCCAGATCTCCTAAGATCATAAAGATGCTGCAGGTTGAATTTTCCTTTTCTAATCCTCCACCTCAACTAGAGGGCCTCTGGCATAATCCTAATATAATGGTGGGTGGCAATTCCCAGGCAAACTCTGAGTGGCTTAAGCAAAGTATTTCCAATGTTGGAGATTCTATTGACCCTGCCTCTAACATTCTGATATCTTTTGAGGAGCTCAGACATAAATTTCAGCTACAAAGATTTCACTTTGCCACTTACCTCCAGATTAGAAAAGGCCTTATCTGACTCGGTATTGGGTCTGAATTTGGAATTACCATCTCTAGGTTCAGAGTAGACCATGATCTAAAGAGCTATTAATTCCAAAGGTGGAGTTTCAAAACTCTGTAAGTTGCTATGCAATAGTACTAACACCTCCTTACTAACTGAGGCCTCCAGGTCTAAGTGGGAAATGGACTTGGGATATACAGTAGTATTTCAGCAGATGGCAGGGTTCCTGCATGGAAAAATGCTTACCATTCTTGCAAGGAGATTCAGGGCAGAACGGTTTAGTTTAAAATCTTACATCAATATTACTATTCCCCTGTAAGATTAGAGAAGATGGGGTTTTGTCTTGGAGATAACTACTAGAAATGTGGGAAGTCACATGCTAACTTATGCTAACTTATTACATATGCTGTGGAGTTGCCTTCAGGTCTTTAGATTATGGGAGCAAATTCACAGAATCTTTGAGAAAGTCACTGGGCTGACATTGATGTCCTCTCCTATGACATTCATTTTGGGTTTCTCCTCTCAGCTAGGGTCCTTCTCTAGACAGCAGATTAATTAAATCCTTTCTGACTCATTGGCCCTTAAAAGGTTATTGTTAACAAAATGGAAAGAACAATCTCCACCTGCATTAGCTGAATGGTACAATAGTAGGACTGTAGCAGCTCAGAAAGAAAGAATTTGTTATATGTTGCTTAATCAGACTGAAATGTTTAACGCTACTTGGTCTTCCTTCCTAGACTTCACATTTTGAGGGGTTTATAAGTCAATTTGTTCTTGCTTGTAGGTGTGTAGTTCCTGCTATTCCAATGTGCTTATTCAGCATTGCATTCAGCCATATGACATTCTTATAGTGTTTGTTACGTTTAGTGCTTGATGTATTTTATTTCATTTTTTGACTTTCATACCCTGTCTATGTACTTAGGCTTATGTTGCCTTTGTAAGATGAATCATTGTATTGTTCAAGAAAATCAATAAAATAAAAAAAAAATGAGTATCTAGAATATCTAGGGTCAAAATCGAATATATATATATATATATATATATATATATATATATATAGATATATATATATATATATATATATATATATATATATATGATTGGTAACAGGCTTTGTGTGTAGTGCCAGTCTTGACTCCAGTGGGAATGCTTCGTGATCCCTTGTCAGTGAGTTGAGATTGGGGGTGAGCTCAGTGACCCAGCTGGATGGGGTAAGGTGTGGGATGGGACTGTTATGCAACACCCTCCCAGGGAATGAAAAGTGCAAGGTTTTCCACATGGGCCCAGGTACCAAATAGTGACAACAGCTGTCCTCCTGGTATATGGCCCTGGACCTCTGCATCCATGGGTGGCAGAGGGCCCGGTGCATTGGGTGACAGATGCACTTTTTGCCCTGTGCATATGTATCTGTGGCCACATGGAAGCGCAGGAACCACAGGACCCTGTGCTTCTACAGCCCACCACACAGCTCCATGAATTCTTCACATTTATCGCTGCACAGAAGTACAGGGTATAGGCAGTTGGAGTCTTTCCATAATGCAGGGCATCTGTATCTGTTCACGAAGGTCCCAAAGATACCTACCTGAATGAGGAAAAAATTCCTCTATCTCAAAAAGAAATGAAATTCTCTGCAAAAAAAACATAATTAATGCACCAGTTAGGGTAACTTAACACCACAAAAGTTGGGAAATGTGGTGTTACGGTTTCCAACCTTAACTCCTCACCCCTACCCCCGAGCAGCAAAAGGAAAAAACATTAGGGTTTTGGGCTTCTGGAGTCTTGGTGAATCAGTTGTGGGGTATTCCTTGGGGTTACCAACCCTAATGCCCTCCTCTTTCCCTCAGCAATGTCACACATGATCTCCTTTCTTCATGCAGGGCCAACATGTCTTGGCAACGTGTGGTGAGACATATATCTCTACCTTTGAAGACTGTATCACTATGAGGCACTGGCTTGGAGTTGTACCTCGTGCTTTGGACTGGAGGCTATAGTCTGTGGGGCGGGGGGAATTAGGGTACACAACCCCAAGGAAGACACCACCACTGATTCACCAAGACTCCAGAGACCCAAAACACTAATGTTTTTCCTCTTGCTGTTTGGGGGTTGGGGTGGGGAGTTAGGGTTGGAAACCCTAATGCCACATTTGTCTACTTTTGTGGAGTTAAGTTACCCTAACTGGTGCATTAACAATGTTTTTTCTGGAAAAAGAATACTGATATTCTGTCCAAGGATCTGCCAAGAGAGTCCAGTGTGTATTCCTTAGGCATGTGCTATGTCTGTGGTGCCAGCAATAGCTGTTGTTGAACTGGGGAAGATTGTTGAAATGGCAAGGTTGTTTCTTTGTGTAGAAACACTGTGTGTGGTCTGGACCCCTTTAATGTAGCTGCATGGTTTTGGGTAGCAATAGCCTGTGGGGTGGATGGTGTCTGAGGCCCCATGGCTGTCCCTTCAATCTCTGGGCTAAGTCTGCCTGGATGATGCTCTAAATCCAAAGGTCCCAACTTCAGTGAGACAAAGTCCTCTACAATGCAGAATGAGATACACTTATTTGATGCCATTTTCTTGTGCAATGCACGCTGCAGGAATGTGTTCTGGTTTCATATTTCTTTTCTACCCCCACAACCCCCACAACTAGTGATCTGTCACAAAGCAGCCCTCATCAACACATTCATCTAGTCCCTTTTCTCCTACTCTGGGGGGGGGGTCCTAATGCCCTACCTTTTAATTGCAGATACTATACCCACCCCTCAGAGTTTAGGGGGCCCTACCTCCACCAGCTCCTTCTCCAAGTTTTGTTTATCTAACTCTTTTGAGGATTCCTGCCAGTCTCCCAACCTTAAAATGCTACAGTCACAATATTTTACTCCTCATAGCACAGTGCCTCCAAAGGATCAAACTGTGGTTCTCCTGTGCTGCTAGGAGGATCTTAAGCCCTACAGGCCCTTTGAGCCTCTGTTATCTCTTTCCACCTAACAGGTGAATTGAGCTTAACCCTGGTCCTCTTGCCCCCACTCCCTTCTCCTCCTCCTCTCTGTGGGTGGCCTCAGGGGACTTAAATGTTCCCATCTTATCATCCAGAGCAACCTAGCAAATAAAACTCATCTAGAGGCCCCTGATGCCCTGTGCAATTCGGGAGCCTGGCTTAACCTTAGCATTCCTGACTCCTTCCGCTGTCACCCTAATTACAAGCATATCCACTCTGACTGACCCTCTTCAAAAAGGGGTGGTGACTTGATACTCTACTGCACGTTCCAGCTCAATATTTGATTGGCACAACAAGACTCTGACACTGGATCCTAACGGGAGATACTGTATGTCATCCTCCTCCTGGTCCACTCAAATTACATCTGGTTTGTGCATATAAGATACATTTTCTTTGGAGTTCTTTTGGCCACTTAACTTATTTGGGATTTTAAGCTTTGTCATTCATTGACTTTCCCAGAGTCTGACCAAACTAGCTTGTCTGTGTGGGTTTCCTATGTCATGCCTCAAAATCCTCCCTCCATAAATGGGACACCACTTATAATAACATCTGCTGCTATGCCTCTTCATCCCCCTTGTTACAAACACCATTACCAGCTCTATGCTGACCTTAAATGGCCTGGTCCCTCTACCCACCAACTCCAGTCTTTTGGCGCTCTAATTGACTGCATCACCAGATCAGGTCTCCCCCTATCCCTTGCCTCCCTGCTACACTCACAACCTCTCTCCTATGGACTGCGATCTACTGATGTAGCTCCTCTTCACATCCCTAGATGTAGAACAAACATGGATGCACAAGCTTTCTCTCACAAGGCTCCAAAATACTGGTACTCCCTACCCTACTCAATCCGTCAAGCAACCTCCTATGCCAGTTTCAAGCAACTGCACCGTGAGCATCTGCGGGTAACCAGCCCCTGCACCTGCTTTAATCCACCTTAGATCACTACCAAGTTAATACACTCCTCTGACACCTTCTTCCCACCTATCCTACACCCCCCCCCCTTTTTCACTTGTCCTCTTTCTCCCTCTGGTTTTCAACCCTTTTTTCAGGCTCAAACCCTTTCTCCAGGCTTCCCACCACTCTTCCTGCTTCTCCTCGTGCTCTTTCACCAATCACAACCGGGCACTTAAACTGTTCTTCTGTTTTTGATTGCTTTTACTGTTTTATGTATGCCATCACTTTTGCACTGCCTGTATTTCTCAAAGTGTGTTGAAATGCATTACCAGTACATATAGTATTCTTGCTGTATTACCTGTAAACTTGTGTACTTTGTTTGTTGCCCTACCACCGCATATGCTGCGTCACATGCACCCCTATGTATGTATTTTTTTCTAACTGTTCTCTCCCGGGTCGTGCCTGAAAATAGGCATTTTCATGCCTAGTGCACCTACCCAGTTATCAAAAGCAAATAAATAAATAATAAATAAATGTAAGTTGCTCTTTTTATATTTTACTGTAAATAATAGTGTTCATCAAGTTATCCATGCCTGGGGTATACCTCACAGGGAGGGCAGGTTGGCCCTTGTCTTGCTAGACAAGTGATGTCTTGGTGGGAGTGTTTCTTGTTGGGGAGAGTATAAATCCACTTACATTGGAGAGCATCCTTAACACTTGGATTCCCTGCTTGCTGTATGTAGTAAGCCCTCACAGGGAAGGAGAATTCAGAGTTCAGTTTCCAGCATGGAGGAGTGAGGATAAAAGGCATAGCTCCCTCATGGAAAAGCGGTGGTCTCCTTCTGGTTGCGATCAGTAGTGCCACCAATGTCAGCCGGCCCTGTGGCAGACATGGATCTCTGGGGGGAGGAGAAGCTGGCTCAGAGGCAGCTGCCTCATTTTCCAGTTTGACTAACCAATCATCCTGCTGTGGCTTCTGCTGGCCACAAGGGAAGACGCTTCCACTTCAGCCAGTAAACAGTCTGGGAATTGATCACATGCCTGGCCCAAAATCATGAAAGGCATCAAACCAAATGAGCACCATTCTATGGTTATGGTCTCGAGGTTCTAAAGAGACAGTACATATACAAATGTAGCAGGGTTCATCTTGAGAGAGAGATTGCTCAAGTGTGCAATGTGCTACTTTATTGAAATTGTATATAATTATTTACTTTGTTTTTATCTTAACTTTTAGTTACTCTTGAAAATGTATTTCCCAGCTTGTTTGTAACAATGTTTCCTCTCATCTGCATCCTTTTCTTTGCCTACCTGGGTCGGGTTGTTCCTGAAAAAGTTCCAATGGACCAGTGTACATATCGAGTCAACAAATAAATAAACAAATAAAATTTATAGAATGGACATGCTTTACTTGATTGGTGTTTGAATAGACACTCCAACTGATTACAGGTTATTGACAGGAGCTACTGTATTTAGATATTATAGCTCTCTGGAGATACTGCCCCTTCCTGAACAGCAGGTGCACATTTACACAGACCTCCAAGGGGTACAGTACTAGTGCAAAAAACTCCAACATTATCTGAACAGCCTCATGATCCCAATCCTACACTCTGCCTACCAACTTCAATCCTCCCTGACTCAAATATTTTTGCCTCCCAACTGCAGAAAAACAGCAAGCCTTACTGCCTTAAGATTGGAGGCAGTATAGCTTAGTAGTTAAGGGCACTGAGCTGCAAACCTGAAGACCTGGGTTTGAATACCATCAGCCTACACTTGCAGACTGTGTGACCTTGAGCAAGTCACTTAACTTCCTTGTGCTCCCAGGACGCACTTGGAAACAAGCTCCAGCTTAATCTGCCTTTCCTGGTTAAACAATTTCCCCTTCCCTTCACTTGAGGCTATCCCCCACTTGGAATTGCCTCCCACTTGATATTAGAGGCCACAACAGCATCCACAACATCAAACTGTAGCTGTGTCCCCACTTCTCTTTCCCCTATCTGTGCAGCCTGTACCACTGACCTGCAGTACACCATCGTACTTTCTGTCGCATATTGCCTTGCAGTTGTATGGCTGTACCTTATGATGCATCCTTAGTTAGGTGACAAAACAAGCACATTTGTATGAAGCATGTATTATTAACAGGTTTTATTTTCACTTGCTGGTATTGGATTATCCTGATCTTATAGTATCACCCAATCCCCCCACACCTGGACACATCTGTAAATGAGATTCTGGTATGTCTCTGTATGTTTCTCCTGGAATAAACAAATATATATATATATATATATATATATATATATATATATATACTGTACACACGCACACATGTGTATATATACACATATAGATTATATACCAATCAATAAATAAATAAATGTCACAGTTTATCATTGGTTCAGTTTAGAAAGCAGGTACAGTGGTGAGCTTGTTGGTTGTGGTGACTGTGGGGTGCTCTTCTCCAGAGTTACACCTGGAGGAGGGGGCGCTGGCCCATCTGAAGGACCTTTACAGAGCTCCATGCTCTGCTGGTAGCAGCAAAAGAAGTGATATCTCAGCTGATCACCAGCTCAGTTGGAGCCCCTGACTCACACCCCCAGAGGCCCACTGGTATGGAGGTGATGAATGGTAGGGAGGGGAGTTGAAAGGGAAACAGGAATAGCCACAAGGAGGTTGACCAGCCTCACACTTTACAGATGGCAAGTCACTTTGCATCCCCGGAGGAGACTTGGGTACCTGAATCTGTTGGGTGGGGGGAGGGCCGATACAGTCACAGGTAATGGGCAGGATGTCTTGGTGGCATCCAGGGGGGACAAGCAGCAGGAAGTTAGCCAGGAGGATCTTAGTGGTTTGGGACTCAATGATCAGGAGGTAGAGATGGTGGCTGGATGGGAAGGGCATAGTCTGGTACCTTCCTGCTGTATCGGCCATTTGGGATTTAGACAGGATAGGGAGGATGGTGGGGGGAGATCTGGGGGTGGTGGTACACTTGAGTACCAATGATCCAGTGAACCAAGTTGTGGAGAAGGTGAAGCCAAACTTTAGCAGAATGGGAGGCAGATCAAAGGCACACTCATCCTCCTTGGCCTTTTCCAAGGTCCTTTGTGTCTAGAGTAAGGGGGGGGGAGATAGAATAAGGAGTGATGAGATCAAGGAACTTAATAGGTGGTTAAAATGATGGTGTCAGGAATGGGGTACCACTTTGTGGGGGACTTAGGGGACTTTTGGGACAGAAGGCTCTTCAAAAATGATGGTCTTCACCTGACAAGAGAGAGGGGGCCAGTGCGCTGGGGCAGAAGTTTGACATCTTCAATGGACAGTTTTGACTGTGGGGGAGACTGAACCTAGGGGAACCACAGTGATAGAAGAGAGGAAAGGGAACCCAGCTAGTACTCCTCCTCATCTGGAGGCTTGTAGTAGTACAGTGATCAGAAATAAGGTTGAGGTTCAGACTGTGCTAGGGGAAATAACCAAGGAGGTAGGGCTCACACAGCCTGCAATCCACATGAAAAACAAGAAGTTAAGGAGACTAGGGAAGAATATGGGAGCTAGACAAGTAAAAAGCAAAAAGGGATCAGGAATTAGATGGAAGGGTGTCTGCCTTAATGCCAGGAATATGAGTAATTAAATCAGCAAGCTCCAGGCAATGATGGCAGACATTGAAATGGACTTTGTAGCCATCACAGAAACTTAGGTCTCAGAAAATAACAGTCAACGGGTACACAGTGCTTAGGAGGGATATAGGAGAAGGTAAAGGGGAGCATAGCCCTATATATCAGGGAAAGCATCGATGCTCTGAAAGATGGATACATAGAGGGATGTAATGGGGAGACAGAGTTACTGAGGGTGCAGCTCACGGTGGCCTCAGGCAAGAAACTATGGTTGGGGTGATCTGTAGCCTGCCAGGATATGGAGAAGAGAGTGATAGGGAGCTTGGGGAAGAACTAGGAAGGGGAGGGGCAAAAGTGGAGGTAGTGGTAGTGGGTGATCTGAATCTGCTGGATATTGACTGGGACATTCCAGTAGCCAGGGACACCAGAAGTCAGGCCCTGCTGGATACATTCAGGGACTGTCTGTTGGTGCAGCTGGTTGAGGAACCCAGCAGGCAGGCTGCCATTCCCAATGTGGTGCTTGCCAACTCAGAAGTGGGAGGAGGTATGTGAGTAGGGAAACCACTAGGGTCCAGAGATCGTAATTCTATTTGGTTCAGGCTGGCTTTTGGAACCTGAAAGCACCAATTGAGGCTGAGGTGCTCAATTTCAGAAGGGCAGATTTCAATAGGATGAGGGAGTTGGTATGGGACAAGTTATTTGGGGGTAGACAGCATCAAAGGTGTGGAGGATAGATGGGGGCAATTAAGGGGACCATAATTGAAGCATCTAAGTTATGCATGAGAACCGAAACCCCCCAAAAATGGGTACTAGAGATTAATATGGATCTCAAAAAGGGTCAGAGAGGCTGTGAAGGCAAAAAAAGGCTTTCCACAGGTAAAAGGAAATGCAGGGAGTGAAAGAATGGGGAGAATACCAATTAAGAATCAAGGAAGCAGAGAAGGTAGTTAGGGAGGCAAAAGCAGACACTGAGCTGAGTATTGCAGAGGGGCTCAAGGGTGCAAAAAAGCAGTTCTTCAGGTATATTTGAGAAAAAAAAGAAAGGAGAGGGAATTGTTAGGCCATCTGAGGGAGGCAGGGTAATAGAGGAGGACATGCAAAAGGCAGCCATCCTGAATGATTAATTTTTTCTCTGCTTCACAAGGCAAGACCCGGGTCACACCTGAAAATAGGCACTTGGCTGTCTAGCGTGCTTACCCGGTAAACAAATGCAAATAAATAAATAAGACAGTGGGCACCTGTCAGAGTGCCATCAAGGCAGCCATAAAGTGAGTCTCAGAGATGAGGCAGATGTGTTTTTCAGTGAAAGGCTCCAGAAAGGGCTAGCAGCCCTAAAGATAATCTTGGACCCAGGACCTGATGGGATGCATCCTAGGGTACTCAAGGAACTGGCAGTGGAACTGGCTGAACCACTGGTAGGGCTATTCAAAAGCTTATTACAGAAAGAGGTAGTTCTAAAATACTAGAGAGTAGCAAATTTAGCTCTTCTCCATTGGGGGGTGGGGATGGGGGGTAAACTGGTGAAGTCACAGGTCAAAGAGGACCTTGTGGCCTACTTGGAGAGCAACAGTCTCCAGAACTGTTAACAGCATGGGTTCTTGCCAGCAAGGTCTTGTCCCCTGATACTTTTCTTTGATGGAGTAATGACGGTATTGGATAGGGGCCACACCATGGATGTACTCTATTTTGACTTCAGGAAGGCTTGGTTGAAGGAGAGGCAGCAGAAGGCTGTGATTAATGGTGTCAAATCAGAAGACAGGGAGGTCACCAGAGGGGTGCCACAGGGATCTGTTCTGGGTCCTGTCCTCTTCAATATGTTCATCAGTGACATTGGAGAAGGAATTTGGGACAAGCTATGTCTTTTTGCAGAAGACACTAAGCTTTGTGGGAGGGTAGCTAGCAACAAGAGAATCGGGGCTGCAGAGTGACCTGCAAAGACTAGAGAGGTGATCAAAGGTTTGACAGTTGAAATTCAGCACCAAAAAACACAAGATGATGCATCTAGGGAACAAGAACCCCAGGACAAAGTATTATATAGGAGGGGTAAAGTTGAGCATTACAGATGAGGAAAGGGACCCAGGAGCAATCATTAGTGACACCCTTAGAAAATGAAGCCAGTGCAATAAGACCTATAGCAAGGCAAATAGGATACTGGAAAGTATCAGAAGGGCTATTGATTGTAGAAGAAAAAAAGTATTGCTACCTCCTTATAGATTGTTGGTGAGACTGTTCCTGAAGCACTGTTCCCAGTTCTGGAGTCCTCACCTAAGGAAAGATAAGGACAGGATAAGGACAGGCTAGAAAAAGTGCAAAGAAGGGTGACCAGGATGATTTGGGGTCTGCAGGGCAGATCTTTCGAGGATCAGCTCAAGGCACTGAACATGTACTCACTGGAGACCAGACTAGGGAGGGGTGATAAGATACTGACTTTCAAATTCCTGAAAGAAATAAACAAGGTGAACTGTGAGGAACTATTTAGCATGAATAACACTTCAATGACATGTGGGTAAAGTGGAAACTGATGGGAGAGAGGTTCAAGAGGGATATGAGAAAGTTTTATTTTACAGAAAGTGTAGTGGAACCATGGAACAGTCTGCCAGCTGAGGTGGCAGACAGCAAAACCAGAAACGGTTTCAAGCATGACTGGGGCAGAGTGAAGGGTATAGTGATTACTCTTGGCAGTCGTAGTAGTAGGAGAGGAACGGGGGGGGGGTGGATAATGAGGGCTAGTACCCTGTATGGACAGTAGGTCTCCAGGCTTGATAACAAACTAAGGGCAGACTGGATGGGTCATTTGTCTTTTTCTGCCATCATTGTCTATGTTTGTAATATAGAGAATAAAGAATGGGGTGGTGTGTTTAACGAGAATTTACACACACCCCAGGGGTTAGACGCTACATAAACCCTGAGAGCCCGAGCTCGAGGTTTGTGCAAAGTATCTAACTTGAGGGCAGTGTGTAATCTCGAGTTTACACACACTACCCCATACTTTATTTTATATAATTGCTGGGTCTCCCCTTTTTGGCCACAGCAACTATATAAAATATCAACAGTTTCAGTGTGGCTACACTCCATTTTATTTAACGTTCGGAGTGTTTTCATTTTTGGCGGTTTCACATATTTAAAAAAAATATTTTCATAGTCCCCCATCTGTAACAGTAGTTCTTATTTTGTTTTTATATAACTTTACTCACCACCTTGTTTCTCTGGCAGCTCGGTTGTGTGCAAGAAGGAAGCGGCGAGCCAGGAAGGGAGACACTGCTGCAGATGCATGGGCAGAGGGAAGAGAACCATGTGCGTGTTTGCCGTTATAAACGCTCCTTTATAATGGCAAATTACATAGTGGTCTCTCTATGGCAAAGGGGGAGAGCCATTAATTATAAATAAAATAAAATACATTTTCTGCTGCTTTTCATTGCCAGGAAACTATGTGTAATCTTCTTAGGTTTAATCTATGATATCAGGAGAATGGGGGTGGGCAGTTATAGAATAATGCACTGCTCCCTTAAGTTACATTTCATATATGTTAATTCTTCAAAACAACTGCCTGACATGTAGTGGCATGTGCCTTGGCATGACATGTTAGCACAATGATTGATATCTACCCAGTGGTCAGCAATTTCAAAATTAGAGTTTTCATGGTGTATGTGTAATGTTACTCTTATTTTCCAAGCTGACACATATTTCAACTTCAAGCCTCTAACTTGACTAACCTACCCTTGGCTTCTGCCTTCTGGAAGACTTTGAATTTTATACAACTCTAACTGTATGTCACCTCATTTATGCTGTCTCTCTCTTCTGTTTCCTGCATAAAAAATTGAATTTTGTGAATTACTGAAAAACAAACATTGAGTAATTATTTTTACAAGTGCCTCAGTGGAGCTTGTTCAAGGATTGTTTAGATGGACTTCGCATTGATTTTGGTATAAACTGTGCTAAGGTTCATTTAAAAAAAAATATTCTTTTGAAATCATGCCTGCCCAGGTTACTGAACTAAATTATACATGTAAGCTTTAACTAGATTAAAACAAAGCCTGAAGCATTTGTACTGTAGACAAGTTACACTTTTTAATTAAACAGCAGTTGTGTGAAAATCATTTGGAAACCAAGCTTGGGGTATTTTATGTCAACAAAACATCTAAAAATTAATTCTGAGTGACAAAAAAAGCAACTATTAACTATATCTAAAGAAAATTCCGCAACAAGTGTAAAGAATGTTAAAAAGTATCTTCAGTGATTTAATGTGATGATTAGTACTGTATTACTTCATAGCGAAACATGAGTTAGGATTTTTACATATTCCTGCAGTAGTATCTGCATGCCTGTTAAGTGGCAGACTTAAAAACACTTTTTTTAAATATTTTTAGTCTTTGGTAACCGGGTAAGGCTCACTAGGCACAAGTGCCTGTTTTCAGGGGCGACCTGGGAGCACTGGGTGGTTAAGTGACTTGCATAGAGTCATATAGTATGCAAGTGGAGGTTGTGAGAATCAAGCCAAGGTCTGGTCTACTGGATGTACCAAGCTCGTTCACAGCTCATTACTCTAACCTCTAGGCTCTACTGCAAGCCCACTGGAGAATGAGATCATATCTTTATCCACATCTTATGAGCTACCTATGTAGTCACAGTGTAAACTCCTCCACACTGTAATGGGATTTACTCACCTAGTAAAGGTGAGTATTTGAGTACCCTTTATAGTATTCCACAGCCAGGAAACATTGGGTATTCCCCATTCACCCAATAGGTTGATGCATGATCCAATCAAAATTGGGCAGTGTGAAGCCAGCCCCCTTGTCCCATCTGAGAATCTCAAGTGTGAATCTTCCTTAACAATTAGAGTTAGTGAGTAACTATGGCCCAGAGAAAACAAGACAACAAAGAACACGAGCAAACAGGGAAGAATGACAGTATCCCCTATATATTCTGCCCTCTCTGTGTGATCCCTAGTAGCCCTGACTGTGTACTAGGAAGATACATATTAACTACAGATACAGAATCATTGAACATGGTTCTCATTTATTTAATATAAAACAAAAAACATGCAAAATACTGAAAATGCTGTACTGAACTTTCAAGGCATGGGTAATTGATATATATACATGACATTGTAACATTATCTTAGTTTCTGACACCATGAGCAGCCCATTGGTATCAGGAACATGACCACATCTGCTGTCCCAGGTGGGCTGTGGAGTACTATAAAGGGTACTCAAATAATCACCTTTACCAGGTGAGTAAATCCCATTATATTTTCATACCCTTTATAGTACTCTGCAGTCAGGAACCATTGGGACCTTAGTAGCAGTGTGTGAGCCAGTATAACTACACCTTGGGTGGGACAAAAGGCAGTGGATGTGGTTTCTATATTTTCTTCATCCCTGCTCTTATCACTGCTCTGGTGAAAGAGTCCCTCTCGGCTGATGCTACGTCTAGTCGATAATGCCTGGTGAACGTGTGTATGGATGACCAGGTTGCTGCTGCACAGATGTCTGGCACTGAGACTTTGCCCCTTTCTGCCCATGAAGTTGCTGCTGATCTGGTGGAGTGCTCTTTGATTCCCTCTGGTGGTTCCTTGCCTGCCTCTCTTTAAGCTGTGGCTATAGTCTGCTTAATCCACCTAGCGATAGAAGCTTTGGAAGCTGCCTGGCCTGCCCTCTTTCCAATGTTTAGTATTAACAGTTTGTCTGTCTTACAAGAGCTGCTGGTCATGCTAAGGTACCCTTTTAGCTGTTGGCCTACATCCAGGGGGTGGGGACTCCCTGCCTCAGTTCCCTGTTCCCTTCCAAAAAATGGTAGTTCTACCTCTTGGGACATATAATATGTGGTGGCTTTCTTGGGTAGAAAGGAAGGGACTGTTCTTATAGTGTCCATGTCATTGTAGAATGTCTGGAAAGGTTCTCTACATGACAGATCTTGTAACTCTCCTATTCTTCTGCCTGATCGGATGGACACCAAAAATACTGTCATTAGAGTGCACCAGTGTAGTGTCTCTTGTTGGAATGTATGATCTTGCAGTGCTTCTAACACTATGTTTAGCTGCTAGGGTGCACAAATTGGTCTTACTTTTGGGGAAGCTAGTGTCACTGCTTTGAGAAGTCTTACTACGTTTGGGTGTGAACTTATAGATCCCACCCCTGGTAGTGGGCCCCTTAATGTGGAAATTGCTGACACTTGAACTCTCAAAGAAGCTGGGATGAGTCCTTTGTGTGTCCCATCATTAAGAAAGTCCAGAACCTGTGGTAGTCCCGCTACTGATGGAGATGTTCCTTTTTCGCTATACCATTTGTGGAAAATTTGCTATTGTCTTTGATAAGTTGTATTAGTGGAGTGCCTTCTGGACTGAAGTAAATGATCCACCCCCCTGGCATGGTAGCCCAGGGTCAGTAGTCTGTTCCTTTCAGCAGCCAAGCCATCAGTTTCAGTGATGCCGGATCAGGTGCAGTATTGAACCCTGGCTCAGTAGATCTGGCCAGTGAGGCAGGGGCATTGGTCAGTCCACTGACATCACTCGTATCAGTGAGTACCATGGCCTCCTGGGCCAGTCCGGTGCTATTAATACCACTGATGCTCCTGTGATCCAAATCTTGTGAAGGATCTTGTGTATCATGGTCATTGGTGGAAAGACGTTGGCTCTTGTGAAGTGCCACAGAGCTGAGAGCATGTCCACCTCCAGTGCTCTGTGGTCTGTGAATCTGGAGTGGTAGTTCAGCAGCTGGGCATTCTATTGGGAAGCCATGAGATCTAATTGCAGTGGTCACCATTTTTGCTGGATGCGCTAAAATGCCCTTATGTTCAGTTTCCATTCCCCTTGGTTCCTAGTTACTCTGCTCAGCCAATCTGCCTTTGTGTTGGCTGAGCTCGCCAGATAGATCACTGTGATTGACCACACATTCCTCTCTGCCCAGTGTAGTACGTTTAGTGACTCTGCCATCACTGTCTTGCTCCGTGTACCCCTTTGTTTGTTTATGTAAGCTACGGTCACCTGGTTGTAGCATCTTACTAGGACAGCCTTGTTCGCAATGAGGGGCCTGAAAAACATTACAGCTAGATACAATGCCATCATCTCCAGGATGTGTATTGGTAGTGTCACTTCTCTCAGTGACCAACAGGCCTTAGTGACTTGGTTTAGGCAAGTTGCTCCCTACCCCATCAGGGTCTCATCTGTGGTGACCACGGCGGTGGGAGGTTGAGTCAGTGGGCAGCTCCATAGTATGTTCTTTTGGATTGCCCACCATTTCATGGTGTTGAGTAGCCGTGGTGGTGGTGATATTCTGAAGCTGAAATTTTGTGTGGTCTAGCCCCATGTCTCAATTAGGTATCCTTGGAGGACTTTCATATAGAGACAGGCCCATGGTACCATGTCTATTAGGGTTGCCATTATTCCTAGTAGTTGGATGTAGTCCCATACTGCCCTGTTTGGTTTGTGGATGATTCTGTTCACCAGATAGCTTATGTTGTTGATCTTGTCCTCTCTTGGGATCACTTTGTTGATCTGTGTATTTATTACTGCTCCAAGGTGGGTGAGTCACTTCGAGGGAGTCAGTTGATTCTTTGCCGTGTTGATCACCCACCCTTGATCCTGTACACATTTGACTGCAAGGCTGGTGTTGTGTTGATCCAGTTCCACTGTTCTGGCCCTCAGCAGCCAGTCATCCAGATATGGAATGATGTGGACCAGTTCTTTCCTTAGGTGGGCTGCTAGGACTACTAGTGTTTTGGTGAACACATGTGGCACGGAGGCCAGCCCGTATGGTAGGCAGGTATATTGGTGGTGTTGCCCCCGTATGTTGAACCGAAGGTACTTGTGGTGTGCTGTCCTGATCAGGATGTGAAGATAAGAGTCTTTCAAGTCTATTGATGTCAGGTAGTCCCCTGGCTGGATTGCCAGCAGTGTTGATCTGAACATCTCCATCTTGAATTTTTTTGTACTTCACTAAATTGTGCAGGGATTTTAGGCTGAGAACCGGTCACATTCTTCCCATTTTCTTTGGGACGAAAAAGGAGTAAACTCCCATGTCTCTCTCCTCTATAGGGACTTGGGAAATAGCCCCATTTTGCAATAGGTGAGTACTGCTAGGTTTATTGCTTGTGCCTTCTCCGGACACTTGGGCACTGGGGACACCAGTGTCCTGTGTTGCACTGGCTTGTCGGTGAACTCTATTGCATATCCCAGTGTCACTACTTTGTTCACCCATTTGCCAGATGTTGTGTGGGCCCATTGATTCACAAACTCTTGAAGTCTCCCTGCTATCTGTGGGTTTGCTTGGGTCTATGTGTCTTCATTGTTTTTTGCCCCGGCTTTTGAAGTTTGGTCTGCGGCCTCCGTTGCCATGCTGTCTGCTGGTATTGTTTCTGGTTTTGTTGCCATAAGCTCTATGCTGGCATTTTGGCCTTTGGTTCCATTGTCTGGTGGCCTGTGGGTTGTAGCTCTGGTTTCTGGGCTTAAAGTTTTTCCCTTTCAGATGAAATGGCCTGTCCGAGGGCAAATATATGTCCTTGTCCCCTTGTGTTCGTTTGTCACCTTGGTTTTTGAGGTATGGGGTTAAACCTTCCCTGAATAATGTTTCTTCTTTGAATGGCAACTTCATTTATGTGCTTTTTGACTCATTGTCTGCCTGCCATAGCTTCAGCCACAATGCCCTACTGGTCCTGTTTGCTACAACTGATGTTCTAGATCCAAACCTCAGAATGTCTGATGAAGCATCCATAATGCATTTTATGGCTTGGATGGTGCATTTTGCCACATCAGCCTTCGGGAAGTCTTCTTGTATGTCCTCTGTCAGGATGTCCACCCATCTGTGGAGGGCTCTACTTGTGAACCACAGTGCCATATCAGCTGCTCGTAACATGCCCAAAACCTCATGAAACTTTCTGAGGTGTTCTTCAATTTTCTTGTCCATGGGCTTGTTGAGTGTCACTATATTTTCTATTGGGATGGTGGTGCGTTTGGAAAGCTCAGAGACTAGTTGGTCAACCTTTGGTTCTTTCCCCCAGTGATTGCTTCTCACTTTTGATAGGGGGTACCAGTTGTGTACTATGTTTCTTTCTGGGAGCTGGGTGGGTTTGGGATCATCATGTTCCTTATTCAGTATGGTTTCAATAGTTTTGCAAGTGGGGAAATGTATCATTTCCTCAGGTTCCCCTATTGACAATAGGGGGTCCTCTGATGTGGTAGGTTTCCTCCTCCTGTTCTTTGATTTTGAGGGTGGCTTTCACCATTTTTATAAGTTTGCCAGTGTTGTCCCCGTGGCACATTCTGGTAGATTTATCTATGGAGTCCTCCTCTGGATCTCCAGGGGTTTCAGACTTGATACTTTCCATTTCCCATCGTGGCCTTTTCTGAATGGTATCCTCTCCCTGGGTAGTGGGACAGTGTGGTGCTGGTGTGGTCCCACCAGCTTTAAAGGATTCCAGGAGTTGGAATAACAACTGTGCCTGGCTAGCATCCAGCAAAACTGGGGCCATTGGCAGGGGCGGGTGGCTGGAGTCCGACAGTCCTTCTTCCATTTCCCTGGATCCCCCATTGTCTATCAGTGAGCACACTATGCATGCTGTGTCCTCTTCGTCAACTTCCAGAAAAAGGATCCCACTTTCTCTGCATTTTCTCATGTCGATCATTTTTGTTGCTGATCTGTTGGTTTGGCACAAAAAGAAATGCATCTGGTATGGGTTCCAGATCTTAACACACCCCATAGCTTACTGTTAGATTGCCCACAATAATCAACATTTGTGAAGTATTAGTTGTTAAAGCCCAAATGGGTATGCCATGCATTGCCCCTTTAAGACAGCATTGCTGGCTATGGGGTGCCTGCTGCAGTCCTATGCAAGATGGCCACCACAGATTTCACGTGAACCTGTGAGATTTGGGACCTGCCTATATGGTGGCTTAGAATGCATGGTTCCATCCAATATGGCCACCTTGATCTGGCACGAATACCCCGCAAGACTTGCAAGTGTTCTGTGCACTTCCAGTACTCTTTTTAGTCTCACGGGAACTGTGCTGCCTTTTGGAAGTAATCGAGAAGAAGGAGGACAGCATGGCTACTACAGGTCTCGGTGGGTGTAGATGTTAATTTATTGCCCCACTGAGACCAGGGAGGACAGAACTGGCTGGGGGAGGGGGCGCTCTAAGTGCCGAATTCCATGGGGAGATTATCTGGCATCCCTTGTACAGGAATCAGTCTGCCGACCGCGTGGAGTGTAGGAAAAGGGAGGATTTACATTGCAGGTACAAAACTTAATTTTATCTCTTTTCCCTGCACCTTGTGGGTCTGAGGGGGCTCCGGGAGGACCTTAGCCCACAATTTTAGTGCTGGGATATGTGTGCCATGGTGAGCCCACTGGGGCAATAAGGGGTGGTGGGATGTTGCTTTATTTGTTGATTTATTTGTTTGGGAGAGGACACTACTGGAGGGACCTCTCTCTTTTGGGGTTCCAGGTATAGCCATCAGTGTGCCCGCTGCTGTGAGAAAACTCCAGGAGGGACCTCAAAGGCTGGGCAGCGCCTTGGGACACTATAAGCCATTTCTTGTGCCCTGGAGTTGTGAGCTTATGTTGTGTTGCTTTGGGCTATCAGGCAATGTGATGATGCATTTGGAACGCAGGTCATGCTACAGGAGGGGGTCCTGTTCCAGCTTGATAAAAAAGGAACCCTCGTTGTTTCAATAGTTATATGCTAGTTTTCTCTATTAATTCTTCATGACGGAGGTATAATAGACACAACAATCTGCAGGCTTATACTAAACTGCATGAAAAGAGTGGGTTTAGGACCCCTGGCTACCAAGCTGTGATATGAGATTAGTATGAAATGTTATGTATATTGTGAATGATTTGATAGTTGTTAGGTGCAGTTCTGGTTCGCAACCAACCATTCTTGATGCATGAAGTAAACTGAAGATTCTCAGATGGAACAAGGGGTCTGGCTTCACCCTGCCCAATTTTGTTTGGATCATGCATCAACCTATAGGATGGATAGGGAATATCCAATGGTTCCTGACTGCGGAGTACTATAAAGGGTACAAAATATAATGTGTAATTTCTTACTGTTTCTTGGAGTTGAGAAAGTATTTCTAATATGTAAGTTGTGCTTCTATAAAGAGAGGTCTTTTTTTATTCATTTTAGTTTTAGGAACCATGGGCTCTATTGGCAGTACCTGTAGGATGAAAATTAATTTATTTTAGTTTTTGTTTACTTTAGTTTAGTTTGGTCAGAATATGTCACTGCTACCCTCCCAATAACCTCCTGAGTGCCCCAAGGCTCAGTTCTGAGCCCTGTCCTCTTCTTTGTTTTTCTGAATGGCCTCATCTTGGTCTGTGTTTCAGCTAATTTACATATGTATGCTGATGACACAGTCCTTTATGCCTCTGGAACCTCTGTCACCCAGCAGGAACAGTACTTACAGCGTGAATTTGAAAACATCCATTGCTGGTTCTGCGCCAACCAGCTTTTATTAAGTTCCGATAAAGTCTGCCTCCTTGTGATTTGGTTCATACCAGTGACTTAGTAGACATGGCCAGGCCCCTGTCTTCTCTACCCTTGATGGCAATCCCCTTGAATAAGTTAGTTTCAAGTGCCTTGGGGTGTGACTTGTTAGTGACCTAGGCTTTTCAGTCCATATTGATGCCAACCTCAAGAAATTACACCACAAAGTAAGTGCCTTTTACAGGAATAAATCCTTTCTTCCACTCTTCAGTTCAGTGTGAAACTTCTTTTGATTCTCCCACTGTTTGACTATGTGGATGTGGTCTATTGTGACCCCTTAAAATCTGCCCTTGGCACACTGGGTCCTATCTTTCATGCCTTCTGTGGGTTTGTTTCTTGGCCCCCCCCCCGACCACCACTTTATTTACCACTGTTTTCTGTATCAGCTCCTCACCCTTCCCCCCCATCTTCCCAACACCTATCCCACTGTTGCTCTCTTCTTTCTAAGTATTAGGTGGTTTACATTCCTTCCCTACCACCTCTCTGATCTTTCCCCCTCTGCTTCCTCTTCTTATTCCCTTAGCTCTTCTAATACTCCTTCCTTTAATGTCCCTCCTTGCTCTACCTCAATGGGTCAGTTCAATTTCTCAGAACAGCTGCTTTCTCTATGGAACTTCTCCCCCCTCCCTTAGGCTTGCACCCTCTTATATTGCCCTTCAGCTCCTGCTGAGTTCCCATTTCTCTTCCCCATGCTCCTGTCCTCCTCCCCAGGGCACCTGATCCTGCTTTTCCTTTGCTTTTGTCTCCCCCACTGCTTCTCCAAGATTGCTGGATGCACTTTGTATGTTTCAAATTTATGCTCTCACCTGTTTTTGGATTTTGCTTTATTTTTATTTATTTATTTTGGGGGGGGGCACTCTTTTAATGGGTATTTTTTTTTGCAACTTATTGTGCTGTTTGGGTAGTTGCCCTACTAATATCAGTAGTTAGCTTCAGGTACCGTAGTATCATGTTGCTCCCATGTCAAGTACTATATCACTGTTCTTCCCTGTTCCCCTTCCCAAGGTCATGCCTGGAAGTGAGCCTTGGCTCAGTGCACCTTTCCTGGTCACCAGTTTTCAAGTAAATAAATAAATCACTTAATGGATAATGCAAATTTTCTAGCCGGGTCCTTCAAATTCTAAAAGCCCATGGACAGATCTTTCAAACATGATTTTAGGATTAACTGTAGGACTAGCATTCCAGAGGTATACTGTAAATATTTAAAACATTACTGCAAATGGAGAAGCCATTTTGTTAAATCTTGAGCCGGAAAGTGAGGTCACTGAGGGGCAAGCTGTATGCAAAGTTTGCAATGTCCCATGGGATTGGAGGTCACTACTGCAATGAGCTGTATGCCATGCAGAGGCTGAATTCAGTGCAGTCTTATGAAGAGTGACTTGGAGTCAAGTCTGTCCCTGTATTTATTTATTTGTTTATTTTTTAACTTTCTATTTTTTCCGTCTTCCGCTACCCCCTCCACTCCGCTTCTTCAGGAGCGCCTGACATCTGCCCCGATTCCTTCCATACCTGGAGCCCTGCAGTGGTCCCCCCATGTAGCCTTGGATTTCCCCTCAGGTGGGGACGAGGTGGGAGCCCTTACACCCTGAACTAATGGCATTTTATCGGGTCCGCCGCTTGGGACAGGCAGGGGATCATTGAGGTCTGTCCTGGTGCTCAGTCTACCCAAAGCGAAGAAGGTGTTTTCTCCTTTTTTCCTGGGCTTGCCATGTGCCCTGATGTCAAGGCAGAGCTCTGCCTACGTCTGGCACTGCCGACCCTCCTGAAATGGCCAAGCACTTGCTATGTCCCAGGCCTTCGCCTGTGGTCAGTCAAGCACTGGACCTTGTCCCCCCTCCCTTTCTGGGGAAGGCAAGCAGTCCATGGACGCTCAGCCCTCTCCACCTGGCCAGCCCTCTAGCTCCCCAGGTTCATTCCCGAACCCGGGTTGCCTGCGTCATGAGCAGTAGTGCTACCACTGCACCAACAGGCTGTCCCGTCCCTGAATTTGTGTGCCCAAAAAACTTTTAGAAGTATTTTACACAGAGTATTTTGAACAGACTCACTCCTGAAAGTGTCTAGCATGCCTTTTGCAACTAGATTCACAATTTGTTTGGTACATTTTTCAGATTTATTTAAAGATGTGGGGCCAGATTCTAGAAGGGTTACGCCTGGCGTAACAGCAGTTTCACCAAGCAGAATGGTGCATGTAGCAACTTACACCAGCAATTGTGACATGGGTGATTCTACAAAGTGGCCTGCGACATGTCGCAGGCTACTTGTGCCGAACAGCTGTTACGCCGCATAAACCCCCTTCGACATGGCGCTGGGGGTTTACAGCAGCAGCTGCACCCCATTCTAGAAGGGCAGCCACAAAATGCCCACATCAGGATTCTACAAGAACCCCTGGAGGAGATCCAGCAATGCACATTATACCAGCATTTGGCTGGTTTAACTTAAGGATGCCCCCGGGGGTCCTGTAGACCCATCGGCTGTCCAGCAGACAGTGCACGATTGCTCTTCCCCGCATGCCCAGCACACCCCAGCGGGTCCCTCAGGGCTACCCATACCCCCAGCCCCCAAAACACCAGTTGGCAGAAGTCCCACAGAGTCTGGTGCTGCCATCCCCCACCGTGTCCCGAACCGTGGGTAGCCATAGCATGACATGCAAAAAGCCAGCCCTGGTAGTCTAGTGGCCCCTCGAACTGTAAAATAAAGAATAGAGCCCTGTACCCCTGGTAGTCTAGTGGCCCCCCAAACTATAAAAGAATAGAGCCCCATATCTCTGGTAGTCTAGTGGCTCCCCCGAACTGTAAAATAAAAGAATAGAGCCCAATATCCCTGGTAGTCTAGTGGCCCCCCTGAACTGTAAAATAAAAGAATAGAGCCCCATATCCCTGGTAGTCTAGTGCCCCCCAAAACTGTAAAATAATACATAATGAGATCCCCATTTCCCTGGTAGTGTAGTGGCCCCCCACCCAACCATGCCAGCCCACCCAACACCCCCACCCATTTCCCAGCCAATGACTGGCAGCCCTCCTCTCACTTCCAGGGCCAGCCACCAACTGAGTGCAGTATTGGGCTACTGCACAGATGCACTCAGAAATTTATATCTGAGCATGTCTAAGCAGTAGTGCTAATACTGCACTCAGTCGGCGGCTGGCCGTGGAGGTGTGAGGTGGGCTGTGCCAGTCACCGGCTGAGGATGGGTGGGGGGTGCTGGGTGGTCTGGCACGGATGGATGGGGCGCCACTAGACTACCAGAGAAATGGAGATCTCATCATGTATTATTTTACAGTTGAGGGGGCACTAGACTACCAGGGATATGGAGCTGTATTCCTTTATTTTACAGATCAGGGAGGCCACTAGACTACCAAGGATATGGGGCTCTATTCTTTTATATTACAGATCGGGGGGCCGCTAGACTACCAGGGTTCTGGGGGAGATATGCTTTTATTAAACTCTATTCAGGGGGGCACTAGACTACCAGGGCAGGTAATGTGCCACATTTGTGGTGGGTGACCTGGGTCAGGGCACAGGTGGAGGGTGCACTCGTGACCTGCGGCAGCTGGTAGCAACATGCTGGCCAGGTATGCCCTCTGTGCAGCATACCTAGCCGCATGTCGCCAGTCACAGGTCTTTGTTGCAGAGACCTTGCCCCTTCTAAGACTTAAGGAGCTTAATATGTATAGCCCCGAGGAAAGGAGGGAGAGGGGGGACATGATAGAAACTTTCAAGTACCTCAAGGGAATCAACAAAGTCCAAGAGGGTAGCATCTTTCAAAAAAAGAGGTGTGCAAGAACAAGGGGCACAATTTGAAGATAGAAGGGGGGTGGCTCAGAGGTAATTTAAGGAAGTATTTTTTCACAGAGAGGGTTGTGGATGCATGGAATGGCCTTCCGGAGGAGGTTGTGGAGTCAAAAACAGTGGTGGAATTCAAGCATGCATGGGACAGTCATAAGGCAATTCTAGGGGGTTGGGGTAGGAAGAATTAGGCTGCTGGTTAACTAGGATCTGCAACTTATCCGTCAGGTAGGGAAATGGGCAGACTGGGTGGGCCAAGCGGTCCTTATCTGCCGTCAAATTCTATGTTTCTATGTTTCTAGAATAGAGCGCAGAGTCATTGTCGCAGTTGTAGGTGGCGCAAGTTGCGTTCAGTGGCAGCTTGCGCCACCCTTCTAGAATCAGGCCGTTGTTTTGTTTTGTGTAGTAAAGCAGTGTTGTGTGGGTAATGGGAGCTGTTTTAGCCAGCAGCAAGGCAGGCAGACCTGTCTGTGAGCAAAATTGTTGTTTTCATCAGTGTTTCTTCTTATTTTTTCTGTTTTCTGCATTCTGTTATTTTGTTTTTATAGAACAGTTTTGCGTGTTTTAATGAATTATTTTTGTCAGTATGGTGTTACTATATTGATTGTACTTATTTTGTTTAGTTATTGAAGTTACAGTTTTACTATAATATTTACAGAAACTTCTTTATAATTACCCCAGATTTGTGTGTCTTCTCAGTCCCTGTCGTGTATTGTTCATGTAAAAAAAATCTTATTTTTGTGGTGTTTTACAGTAGCTACTGTTAGCTCAGTAAACTGCTGTGTTATTTAAATCACATTGCTCTATTGAGGTGTTGTA
This sequence comes from Neoceratodus forsteri, assembly GCA_016271365.2. Classification (NCBI taxonomy): domain Eukaryota; kingdom Metazoa; phylum Chordata; order Ceratodontiformes; family Ceratodontidae; genus Neoceratodus; species Neoceratodus forsteri. Next base: position 50,589,633 of record JADMNL010000027.1, read on the forward strand.
GTGTGTGTGCTGCTGCCTGTATGTTGTTTAACCACAGTGTTCAAAAATCTAAATATCATAATGTCTGGAAAGATATGCTCGAGCAAAGTACAAGGTGCTGGCAATGGTGATGTTGCAAAGAAGACTACAAGTTTTGTGGTTGAGAATGGTGCGTTATCTTAAAAAAAAAAAAAAAAAAAAAGGCCTACTGCTGCCACAAGTTTATCAGGGGCCAGTAGCGCTACTAGAAAAGATGTAGTTGGCATAAGTGGTGGAGGCATTAGCGTGGCCAAATTTGTCTCTGTCACATCTGTGGTATCAGTGCTGGTGGGTGCTGACACTGCTGGTGGTGGAGGGTAGTGACAAAAGTATCAGTCCAATAACCAGAAAATGTATTGCTCTGGAAATGTGGTCAAGGACAATGAAGTGTTCTCTGTTGTCCCGGTGACTGCTGTTGTCAGGGGTGGTGAGCCTGATCAGGATAATACTCTAGGTTCCCATTTCCTAACAAGGGTGTTGTTGAGCTTGGCCATGACTCACAGTCGGATGAAGACACTCTGACTGTTGCATCATGCAGTGATGATGAAAAGGAAAGAAAGGGAGAAGAAAGTGAGGAGGAGAAGGAGGAAGACAGCTCTTAGGGGAGGTTATCAGTTCAGTAGGGCTGGGGATGATGATCTGGACCCTCTATGGGAACCAGAAAATAAAAACAAAAGTGTCATGCTGTTGAACCTGTGGTGCTGTGTACACCAGCTATTTCATGGAATTACCAAAGCCCCCCAATATCTTGCTGTCGTGCCTGTTAGCACTGTTGAGCCAATAATACAGCATGAGTCACTTACTGTCGAAGTGCAGGAATCATCCTGAAAAACATCTACTGCCACTGCTTCAATGTTCCAGTACCCGGTTCACCAGCATGTAAAAACAAGGGGTGGAAAATCCCTAGTTTGGGATTTTTACATACTGGACCCAGTTGAAAAAAACAGTGGCTATATGCCAGCTGTGTCGAGTATGTGTTAGCCATGGGAAAAAAGTGGAGACACCTAGGCACTGGTGGGCAACACATAGACTTCAAGTTCAGACACCTATTATGCTGGACTCAGCACCAAACAGAATTCAGTGCAGGGGGGCCTCCTCCCTTGTAATTTTTACTGTGCAAGGCACACTGAAGTGGCATGGATATGGTCCCGGTAGAGTCAGAGGTGACTGCGTCAGACTACTACAGATGTGAGGAGGAGGTGTCAATGTGACTGCCTAGTAGTGGCCACAGTAGTAATGGTGGGTTGAGTACTAGCAGCACATCAACCCCAGTCCATAAAACACCAAAAATCACTTAATTTATTCATGCAGCATCAGTGACTCCCCCCGACTCAAATGCTACCCCACCAGCTATGCAGCCAGTGTGCAGAGTCCAGCTGTTTGGTATCCCAACACCCCAAAAGGAGCATACCATGTTTGAGTATCATTCCAAATACCTACCCAGTCATGCTATTACATGGGGATTGAGTGCGGCAATCACTGAAATGCTGCCAGTTGATCTATTGCCATTCTTCTTTGTGGAGAATGCGGGATTCTGAAGCTTGATGGTGCTTGTTTGTCCAAAACGGCAGATTCCATCACAAATCTATTTCTCTACCTGTGCCATTCTTGAACTTTATAGGACTGTGTCATGCACCATAACACCATACATACATCTTCGTATGGATATGTGGACTAGTGGTCAAACAGCTGGTAGCTCTTGTCTGTCTACTACAGCCCGTTGGGCAAGACACCTGTGGTAGTATCTGATGCTGGAATGGGTAAAAACTGTACAAAGCCCAACTGCAGTGGTAGCACCACTCCAGGGATTCACCAGCATGCCACACTAGGTCAGAAAATGTTAGACCTGCTCCTGAGACTGAGGAGTGGCTGCCTGCACCCACATTCCCTGAAACCAGGTTTCATTGCAAGCGATAATGGCTCAAATGTGATTAAATGCATTAGTGATGGTGGATTTCTCTGGGTTCTATGCAAGGCACACCATCTTAATCTAGTAGTGGAGGAATTTCTTTCATGTCCTGAAATCAAGTCCATGTTGACTGACTGTGGCCTGCTGCATCTGTGCCCCCTTTGCCTGTTCTGGAAAGAACCATGACCATCTAATGTACCTGCAGATCCAGAACAAGCCGCCTCAGCACTGCCTGAAGCTGGAAGGTGTCAACAGATGGAACACAACACTGTACATGATCAAGCACTTTTATGAGCATTACAAAGCCATCTCTGAATAGCTGCTGCTGCATACAAGCCATGATAGTGCCGGAGTATCCATATCTCTGCCAACAGATTAATGGTGACTAATGGATGGCCTGATCATGATTCTAAGGCTATTTGAATGTACAACAGAGGCAATGAGTCAGGACACTGCTTGTGTCAGTTAGGCCATCCCACTTCTAAGGGTGCTGAGGCAGACACTCTTGAATGTACAGCAGGTGCTAGAGGCAGTTGGCAGTAGGGAAAGCTGTGCCAATGGAACACTTGCTCCATGTATTGAACTGCAATAGCCATATTTCCTGCATTGTGCAGTCTGCATATTTTGGTATTGCCAGCATGCTGGTCCCATCATATAGAAACAGGGCCTGTCATTGATACTTGAAGTAAGTGTGATCAGGTCCAAAATCTAACCAATCAGTTAATAAGATGGATTCATGGGCACAGTTGTTATGGTCACAGTTATGTAAGGCACAATATGAAAGTGATCAGAGACCCAATGTTGCTACTACCTCAGGCAAAGGGGCTGAAAAATCAGGCTTGGTAACAGAAAAAATGACAATAATTCAACTTGGGTATGCTTTGTGCCAGGTGGGAATTGCAGACATGGAGGAAAAGAAGGAGGATTCATACTAGGATACGATAGATGTACAGGAGGCTAATTATGCCCGTTATGGTATATCTCCCAGCAAGGCAGGTCATTATGTGCCCATAGATTTTAGCAGGTGTTTGTCTAATTTAGTTTTAAAAGTACCAAAAGTATCTGTTTCCATCATTTCTCTTGGCAGGGAGTTCCATAGCGGTACAATCCTTTGTGTGTAGAAATATCTTCTACGGTCTAGTTTTGGGTAAGTCAGCATTAGCTGATCACTATGACTTCTGAGACAGAGGGAGAGAGAGAGAGAGAGAGAGAGGGAGACGGAGCGAGAGAGAGAGCGAGAGAGGGAGAGAGAGAGAGAGGGAGAGAGAGAGAGAGATCTGTGATTTTCTATTAATCCCAGATCATCCAGGAGTTGGCTGTCCCTTGATATTTGATACATCTGTAAAAGGTCTCCTCTTGTATGTCTAAGTTCCAGTGGGTATAGATTGAGATCACTAACCCTTAGTTCGTAAGTTTTGTTATGCAGTCCATCTACCATTTTTGTTATTCTCTTTTGGACCCCTTTGATTCTCTTAAAGTCCCTATGCAGATGGGGGCTCCTCAATGGAGAGCAGTAGTCCAGATGGGGATGAACACAAACCCTATAGAGTGGCAAGATGCAAGACCTATTCCTAGATGGAAATGATTTCTTAATACAGCCTATAATTTTGTTTGATTTTTTAACTCCTGCATTGTACTGGTCACTGAACTTAAGATCCTTAGTTATAATCACCCCCAAATCTGTTTCACTATCTACTTATTGTAATATCATCATACTAACATACTAAAATGCCAGCAGAATAGGCCTAACGGTCTTTCACATCTGCTCATTTGGTCAGCCCCCACCCTGGGAGCCGACCTTGCTGCCCCCCTCGCCTTCTCTGGCTTCTCCCTTCCCAGTTCTGGATATTCTCACTGCATTGGATTTTGCTTCCAGAACCCTTCCCCTGTACCTGTCCCACCCCCTCTTGAACCCCTCCACCGTCTCTGCCTCCACCAGCCCCCTGGGCAGCGCCACCACCCTCTCAGTGAAGTAGCACCTCCTCCTTTCTCCCCTGAATCTTCCCCCCTCCAGCTTCCACCCATGCCCTCTAGTGGCCCCCTCCTCCTTCCTTCGAAGCACCCTGACAGTTCCTCCCCTATTTACCCCCTTCATGTACCTGAAGACCTCTATCATGTCCCCCTGGTCTCTTCTCTCTTCCAGTGTGTACATATTTAGCTCTTCGAGCCTCTCCTCATAGGTCCTGTCCCCCAAGCCCCAAATCATTTTGGTTGCCCTCCTCTGGACCCTCTCCAGGAGTTTAATGTCCCTCTTTAAGTGTGGCCTCCAAAACTGCATACAGTACTCGAGGTGCACTGGAAGCACTTTATTTAAAGGAGCCAGTTAGGCAATGCACTTTAAGCCAATTCAGCCAGCACTCTATATTTATGAGTAGCCACTGCAGGTATTTCAGAGCTGAGAAGCTAGAGTAGGGACTATACCGAATTAGAGATGGGCGAGGTGGCCCCAATTGGTTGTGCGAAGTGGAATGTGGAGTGAAAGCGATTTCGCAGAGTGCTCCACAACGTGAAGCGGAGTACTTCGATTATTAATGGGTAACGCTGGAAGTCCATTGAAAACAATGACTTCATGTTACTCCGCCTTCCCAAACCACTACTCCACTATCTGTTGTACATTGAAAACAATGTACTTCGCCTTACTTCGCCTTGTTTTTAAGCTCCAAAGGCAAGTTTTGCTGTGATTCATGGGATTTCAGGTCACATGGGCTCTAGATTGTTCTGCACAGCCTCAGTTTGGGATAGTGTGTGTAGGAAGCTGTAGGAGAAAATCTGCTCTGAGAGCTCTCTGTGATTCAAATCTTCTAAAAGCTGTTAAAAAAGCCTGTTTGAGTCATTTTTTTGCTGAAACTTTAGTTCATCGATCATAGGAAACCCTCCTGTGCTCATATCATCGAGTGTTTATTGTTTGTGTGTGTATTTTGAATGTTAATGTACAACATCAGTCTGTGTACTGAGAAACAGTGGAAGTGTGCTTTGGAGGAGGGGTGTATCTGTGGTGTAGGTAGATTAACTTGGAGGAAAAGACAGTGCTTTCTGTTTTGGTGATATTTTTCTTGTATAACTGTTAATGTACACACAGTAATATTTTTAATAATTCTTGCCATTTTTTTGATGATTGTTGTAGTGCAGCAGTGCATAATTTTAGTTTGTTTAAAATATGTGGTTATATTACTGAAGTTTTCAATTTGCTACCCATTACTTAGTGTGTGTGTGAGTATGTGTGTGACGTGTATCATCAAATCAGACACCTTTTATTGTGCCACATAATTTCAGCAATGTGAAACTGCTATCCACTGTAGATGTGTAATTTTTTTGTACTTCTTTGTGGTATCTTTACTGGTACTCATACTAGTGACTCTTACTGCAGCAGTGCAGTACACTGCCCCCCACCATGGCCCTCCCCAACCGGCAAAGATATTCTTTTCCAGATTTGAATTTCTGATGGTGAGCACTGGTTAGGTGTTGTGCCTTTGCATCTGCATCTCTTCAGTGCACAGTGCAATCTTAATCTGTCTGTACATTTGCATCTCTTTAGGGCCCAATCTCCATCTCTAACTTAAGTCACAGTTGTTTCTTTGGCTTCCCTTCAGAGTACTGGACAGGTGTGGTGCATAATTCTGCATGAACATTATACTCATTAATATGCATTTTTAAGTCAGGACCATCATCAGGAGTCACTTGAGATACAAATCACGTTCTTCATCATCACGGTCACAAATGCAGTCACAAATTATGATTTACTATCATGTCACGAATCACAATAGTAATTTTTTTTACTAGTTACTTGGATGTATCGTAAACCTGTTTTGTAGTATCTCTCCATGCTTCACCACCCCACCATTGTACTCATTAATGAGTGTTTTTTAAGTCGGGGAGTTTTGTGCCACACCTCATCGGGGCCTGAGGAAGTACAGCTGTAGGCATTTGCATTTCTTTATCATCATGATCGCAAATGCAGTCACAAATCGTGATTTACGATTACATCACAAATCACAACATTAATATTTTTACTAGTTACTTGGATGTTGTAAGCCTGTTTTGTAGTGTCTCTCTAGGTTTCACCACCCCACCATTGTACTCTTTAATAAGTGTTTTTAAGTCAGGGAGTTGGACAGTGTCTGCAGTACATACACAGACTGGAAAGAAAACTGCACCCATGCAGTTTAGCACAGTATACTTACACTGCTCAGAATACATACAGAGGACAACAAAAAAAGGGCATAATTACATACAAGGGTCGGGGATGGTGGAGGAATACATTTTATAACACAGCAAGGAAGGTGTGGGGGGGCACATGGTGTGAGGAAAAGAAAACTAATGTGGGATTCCATGGTGATCCAGCAGCAGTTCCAGCATGGACGTAATTTGCAACTGATGTCCTTGTATGTAAAAAAAATTAAATTTACGGAAAGAACAAATTAAGTAAAAAAGAGAACAGACAGAAAAGGCAAAAGAAATTTGCTTTTAAAAAAGCTGTTGGATCTAAATCAAAGTTTAAATCTCCTCGTTCTGATCTCAAAGTATCAGCAGTCACAAAACACACTACTCTCTCTCCGTCTGCACAGGAGAAAGTAAGAGTGTCTGCTTGTATGATTCACTTTCTTTCTGCCTAGCTAAAGAGCATGTGACTTACAGTACTGTAAGCCATGTGATGTGTTTGGGGGGCTGCCAAATCTGAAACACCAAGTGGATCACTTAGAATTATAATGAGGAACGCAAAGTCCATTAAAAACAATGACTTCGCCTTACTTCGCATTGCCATTCCACCTTAACGCGAAGTGGTAATGACAAGGCGGAGTGAGCACTTTGTATTGCCCACTTGCGTAGCGGAGTGGCACACAGTGCCCACTTCAAGGCTCACTGGCCGGGGCGGAATTTGAATTGCTGCATCTCTATACCGAATGGGTCCCACTGTGAAGTGGTGGTATAGCTTGCTCACATTGGAATTCCAATCTGAAAACTAAGAGGACCCCCTTTCTCATGGAGTTTAAAGTAAGAAAAGCCAATAGGCAGTTAAATTGTTTAATTTTGAATATGTGCCATGTTTGTTGGGGGGGGGGTGCACTGGATGCCACAGACCAGCAACACCCTTCACCTGAAATGTGAATTGCATTTTGTGAGCAATGCAAAGGTTTTGACCGTGCTTTTTGGTTGTCTTTTGTTGTCATTACAGATGTTAGATTCTCCCAGATGCATGACCACATATTTATCTATATAAATGTCATTCCATTCAGCATTGCCTGTTCCTCTAGTCTTGTAAAGTCTTTACTTAATGCTTCCATTCCCAAGTCATTTTTCACATCAGCTGTGATCTTAGTATTATCAGAAAACTTGATAGAAAAACTATTGACATTTGTGGTCATGTCAGAGATTAACAGAGAGAACAGGACAGGTCCCAACACCGATCCCTGCAGCACCCCACTGGTGACGTATCCCTTTCTTGACAAATACCCCCTAACTCTTACCATCGGGGTCCTATTACTTAGCCATGCCTCCACCCAGTTCACAAGAACCTTATTGATTTCAAACCTATGCATTTTTCCAATCAGGGTCAAATGCGGGACTTTGTCAAATACTTTGCAAAGATTTAAATATATATAACATAATCTGGGGAATTTTTATCTAGTAGCGCATTCACTTTTTCATAAAACACTGGGCTACTTTTGAGGCATGAGCTATTGCTTGTAAAACCATGCTGGGTATTATCCTTAAGCTGTTTATTTATAATTTCCTGTTCCATTCTGTCCTTAACACAAGCCTCCATAACGCTACCCAATATGCTCGTAAGGCTTAAGGGCCTGTAATTGGCCATGTTCCCCTTATATCCCTACTTATGAATCGGGACCACAACGGCAGTTCTCCAGTCAACTGGGATTTCGCCCATGCTGAGGGACATATTATATATTTTGTGCAAAGGGTCAACAAGCCAACTTTCCAATTCCTTTATCAGCCTTGGATGTAGTGAATCTGGACTAGGGGATTTATTAGTTTTAGTTTTTTTAACCTTTCCCTGATTTCCTCTAGAGTTATTTCACGTAAGGTATTTGATTGATTAACCGTAACCATTGTAGCTGTCCTAGGGGGCCCGGTACCATACACTGAGCAGAAGTACTCGTTAAATTCATGAGCCATAGCATGTGGATGAGATACCTCCATGTTAATAACGTTTAAAGATCCAGTGGTATTTTCAGTACTTTTTTTGGTATAGATGTATGTGTAAAAGCTCTTCCTCCCATCCTTGATATGTGTAAGTTTAAATTCAATTTTGTTTTTTTTTCTTTCCTAATATAGATTTTGCATTTTTTTTAACTGCTTAACTGCTTTATACTTATGGGTATTGTATTCAGTTTTTGTCCTTTTGAGGGCTCTATGTGCTCTCCTTTTTGCTGCCATTAACCTTTTTATCCTTGGGGTGAGCCAAAGAGGTACTTTACCCTTTTTGTTGTCTACTGCTCTGTTGGGTATGTATCTGTTTATTCATTTCTGAAGTTGTTAGTAACCTGTTCCCATAACTGTTCAGTCAATGTGTAGTCCTTGTCCCAGTCCCAATTATTCAATTCATGTCTGATGTAATCGAAATTTGCCTTATTATAGTCCTTTACAACAGTTATATCCTCTTCTTTCCTTATTGCCGTATTTATACAGAAAGTTATAATGTTATGGTCACTGTTTAACAGTGGTTCCCTGATCTCTAAATGATGTATTTTACCTGGTATGCTGGTCAATACTAGATCCAGTATGTTATTATTTCTAGTTTTTTTTTTGTTTGTTTTTTACTACTGACTCAAGCCCATAATCTGAACTCAGATCCATTAACAGCTGTTCCTGAGTAGCAATAGCTGTTTCAGCTCCCCAATCAATCCCGGGGCTGTTGACATCTCCTAAGAGTATAGTTTTCTTACAGTTTAGTTTGCCTTCAGCACTGTCAAGAAGATGTTTATGCTCCTGTAAATCAATGTTAGGTGATCTATAGCAAAGGCCAAGAAGTAATTTATTTTGGTTCTTTCTCAAGAGTTCCAACCATATTATTTCATTTGTATCACTGGGTGTTATAGCCTATATTTGTCTATATTTCAAGTCTTTTTTATGTAAAATGCACAACCCTTCTTCCCCGTCTGTCTTTGTGTAGGATGATATAGCCTTGAATATTAACACTCCATTCAGAGGTTTCTCCCCACCAGGTTTCTGTGATTACAGTCACATCCATGCTGTTTTGTTTAAGAATGGATTCTAGTTCATCTTTTTTTCTGGTGTTTAAACTTCTAGTATTTGTTAATAAGAATGTTAGCTTGGGTTTTGTATTTAGTTTTAATTTTTTGTTATGGCCTATGTTCCTGGTAAGTGAAGAATCTATTCCCTCACGCCCCCTAGGATTTAGTTTTTTGAGACCTGGGAGGTATTGTTTAACAAAAATATGCTACCTAGTACTCTAATACCCTTCTTACTTAGATGTAAGCCATTTTGGCAGAGTAAAGTATTATCATTTGCAAATCTCTCCCATGATCTGAAGCAGGTGATGTTATTTTCAAGGCACCATCTTCGAAGCCAGTTATTATAAGCTTTGATGTTAGATGTTTTTCTCCAAGTTGCCCTTGGGACTGGTAACACTTCAGAAACTATTGCCCTTGCTTTTAAGTCTTTAAGAGTTTGGAGGACATGTTTCATATCTTTGATAGTATCCTCTACACTCATTTTACTCAGGTCATTTGTACCTGCATGCAATATTACAGTTTTGTGATTCTCGATATGTTGCAGAATACCCGGCAGCATCCTAGTAATGTCCTTTATAGGAGCCCCACTGTAACTGCAACTGGTAACATTTTCCTTATCCCCTTTTGTTTTGTTTTTTTTTAACCAGGAGAGACACGCTAAGCTGAAAGCTTGTTTACAGGTGTGACCTGGGAGCACAACGAAGTTAAGTGACTTGCTCAGGGTCACACAGTATGAAAGTGAGGGTTGTGGGATTCAAACCCAAGTTTCCAGGTTTGCAGCTCAGAGCCTTAAATCACTGCGCTATACTGCCTCCCCTTAAACCACTGCACTATACTGCCTCCCATTTTGTGGAGAATCTATCAGTGTATTTTGTGATTGATTCCCCTAATATGAATATCTGCTCAGTACCTAGGGTTTCAGTGGTATTCTCCCCTAGTGTATCCATATTCTCAATACCCTGCAATGAGATGGGTGGGTCTTCTCCATTTTCATAGTTCGTATTGGAGGCACTTGTATCATGTGATGCACTGGTAATGGGTACTATGTTACCTGGCAGCTGCTGGGGTATAGTAATGCCTGGTACTGGGCTGGAGGTGATGTTATTGCATGTGGGGTTCATAACTGAGGTAGATGTGTTAGGGGTACTGACTAAATCATCAGGGCTTACTATTATCAAGGGGTCAGACCTGTTCAGGGTTGGAATAGTGAAAAGTTCTGCTTCATGTCCTTTTTTTCCAACCCTAGTGCTCTGAATTTGGTACCACTCATCATCGTCCCTCCCAGAGTCATCCTCCTCCCTCTCTCTTTTTTTAATTTTTGGAGTGTTAGCAGGCATAACATTGCTATTGTGTGCTAACGCACCTACGGGGAAGGGGGGCAGGGAAGTTAGGAGAGGCCTCCATTCCTTTATTAGTTTTAGCTGAACTAGCCACAGTCTGCATCCTAGGTGCAGCTACGGGGGCATGGGTTGCCTTAGTAGTAGTTTCCTTTACTGTTAGCCGTTTTGCCATTGCCTTTTGTCTGCTTTCTAGGGCTTTTAGTCTTGTGTTAAACAAGGCTATCTCTTTATTCATTTCCTCATTGTCCTTACATTTTGTACACTTATATGGCCCTTTTGAGATGGGTATAGACATAACAGAATACGTCATATAGTGCAAACATTTTAACCCCACCTCACCCTCCAGAGTCATAATACAATCTGCCATTTTCAGTTCCCAGTGTACTTGAAATCAAAACAGTTTTTTTTTTTTTTGATATTCTTTTTACCCCCACCTCTCCTTCTGGCCTCCTAGCACCCAGCTAACCCTGGCGATCCTCTTCAGGAGCTCCTCCATCCACAGATAGCAGCCAACCCCCTGAGTTGGTCCCGGCATATCCCATTGCCGGGCGGGTCCCCCTCCTTCAAGGGGGAAGGCACCAGGGAGAGAGGAAACCCAACACACTATTGTTCACATGGCCCCGGGGGCACTGCTGTGGAGGAGGATATTCCTGGAGGTCCCGATGGCGTGGAGGGCGGAAGCCATCATCCGGTGCGCTCTGGAGCTGTTTTCTGGTTTTTTTGAGTCCCTCCTGCGCCGCTGATTGTAGTGCCCCTGGTCTCCACCAGAGACTGCTACAGAGCGGGGCTATCCCCTAACCCACCCCAGGAGAGGAGAGCAGTCCTCCAGATGCTCAATCCTTTCCTTCCCCTGCCAGCCCCCGGTGCCCCAAGTCCGTTTCCAAACCTGGGTCGCCAGCATGGTTTGAGGTGTGGCGTCCAGCGCCTCAACCCTCTGTGCCACCAGGCCAGCCATCAAAACAGTTTTAATAAATGGTGGCAGTAATAAGTTGCCTCCCTCTTTTATCAGGTGATGAGACTATAACATCAGGTGGCATTTTGTTTGCTCACTAGTAACCTATCTCACAAGTCTTTGTAACAGTATAGTAGAGTTACCTGCCCTGCTAACTTGTTCCTAATAGTGTCTCTGGCCCACCTCCACTTCTCCATGCCAGACATGCGCACGCCCTGCCAGGCTCACCCTGCTCACAGCAGGGCTAGTTTAAACAGTGACTGTGAACCGGAAGCTCTCCAGGGGGTCACACAGTCGCACTGGAAAAATTGCAAGGTATGAATAAAATGTTCATTGTTCTTTTTAAAATCTGGTGTTGAACTTGCGAGGGCTACTCATCCATAACACTGGCATGCCCCATTTAGAACTAAGTCCGCAGGATTGTGTGCAGCACAATGCATGGTCAATGCATATTTGGCAGGCACCAGCACCTTAACATATTGGAAGACCCACTGCTGTACTGGAGTAGCAAGGTCACTGACTGGCAAGCACTGACCTCCATAGCAATCAATATCTGAGCTGTCCACCCTCCAGTGTCAGTGTGGAGAGGGTATTCAATTCAGCAGGTGCTATTGTGCCAGACAGGCATACAAATCTGTTCCCTAGAAATGTTGGCATGCTAACATTTAATAAAACGAACGCAGGGCAAATTCCGCATATCACAATCACGTCTCTGTTCAAAACACATGATGGTGTCGGTGATGAAGAAGAACCAGAACAGCCTGGTGGTGTTGGAATTGACAAATTGCCTCCCACCAAGGTAGATGAAGCAATAATGGAGACAGGATTCCCATGTGTGGACAACTCCTGTCTGGAAGAATGTGAGGGCTGCCTCCTTGATGAGGATGGGTGACTCATAACCACAAAAGTGGTAGATCCCTCAAATCCTCCTTATCAGTTAAATCCTTTTCTTTATGATTCAGTTTTGTTTTTCGGTGAATATATTTTTCTCCAGTTGTGCTGCTGTTTGATATATCCATCTGATTACCTCCATCTGTGCTGTTCTATGTCATGCACACAGAGTAGAAAATCTTTGAACACTACGTCATGAGACACCAAGTCTGCTTTCAGTAGCATTGGCCACCACCACCTCAATCACATGTATCCAGAATGAAAAACATGGACTGTTAATTCTACTATGTAAATGCTATCGACAGCCATGCAGACCATGTGTCAGATTTTCAAACGCCCCTTAGACTGATGCAAGGTATGTCAAACAACCACCTTGCATCAAATCCAAGTGTGCCAAATACTGTGTGCCTTATTTTGCAAGAAAAGCATTCTCTTTGGCAAGGTCCCCCAAATGACACAAGAGGACCACTGTGTCAAAAATATGATGCATGGGGAAGGAGGGTCTAAAGGATCTTGTGTCTTGGCTCGTAAACCTCAGGCACAATGACAATCAGCACACATTCTCCAACTCAGGGACCAGATAGCAGGGGAACTGGACACATGAGAAATTAAAAATTCAACACATTTTTAAAACTTATGCTGACCTCTACAGGGACTCCTTTCCTGCTGACCCGGATAGCATTAGTTGTTTTCTTCACAATCTCCCCATCCCTAAATTAACAACAGCCCAACAAGAGCTTCTTCAGACTTCCATAACGGGAGAGGAAATTGTTACCCAACTAAAATTGACATAAACAAGAAAATGTCCAGGCCCAGATGGCTATACCAATGAATAGCACAAAACCTTTTCAGATTCCTTCCTCCTTCCTCTGCTATGAGCCATTCATGCAGTAGTGGTGGCAGAAACTCCTCCTCCTTCCTGTCTTTATGATAATATTACAGCAGTTTCAAAACTGGGTAAGGATTCTTGTAATCCTTTTTCCTATAGACCTATCTCTGTGTTAAACACAGATTACAAACTTATATGGCCATTTGGGCCAACAGATTAAATACAATCTTCCCTTTCATTATCCACCCAGATCAAGCTGGATTTATTAACAAAATTACATACCATGGATAATATCTGCCATATTCTACTTCTCATTGAACATACCATTTCCAATAAAATCTCAATGGCCTTAGTCAGTTTAGATGCTGAGAAGGCATTTGATAGGGTTTCCTGGGATTTCTTATGAGGAACTCTGTCTGCTTTTGATTTTTCAGATGCTTTCTTAACATGACCCCAACAGCTATTTTCTTGCTCACTGGGTGTATATCTACATGAAGGGTGGCTACTCCTCTCCAATTGTTTTACACAGGGTACTCGAGAGGGATGCCTGTTGTCACCATTGCTGTTTGCATTGTTTTTGGACCCCTTAATGATAGCTATTCATATTGGCCCACAGGTTGAGGGCATACCACTCAGAGGTGTTATCTACCAAATAGCGTTATACGTAGATGATATTCTTTTAACACTATTGGACCCTGGCCACTCTATTCCAGATACCTGGTCTATTATTCAAGCCTTCAGTGACCTCTCAGGGCTTAGACTCAATTTACATAAGACTGATATTTTACTTTATAACTATTCCTCCTCCCCTCAAGTACAGGTGGCCTTTCCTTGCATTGACATAATACCAAGCTTAAATATCTTGAGATTTCTATCCCGCAAGACTTACGCAATCTTAGCCTTTTAAACTACGAACCTCTTATGGGGAAGCTTAAAGGTGACTTGGATTCATGGAGCAGATTGTTCCTTTCTTTCTCCTCTAAAATAGAAATGAAATGAGTAAATATTCTTCCCTGCTTATTATACCTACAGTATTTCACACCCTCCCAATTTTTCAAGAACCTTTTTACTTTTGCTAGGAAAAAGCAGATATCCCAATTTCTCTGGGGGGTTAAACAGCTGTGGATCTGCTACTCTATTCTATAACTTCCCTTGGTGAAGGGAGGCATGAATCTCCCAAACCTTCTTAACTATGCATGGGCAGCTCGATTGCATATAATTTTCACTTGGTTACTCCCCCAAACCACCCCTGCAAGGAAAAACACAGAGATGGCCATCAATAATTTATTTGATTTGGGTCCTCTCTTATTTTTGGCTTGGACCCTCACTCCCTCTCTCACTCAATTTACTCATTTTATGGTCCAAATTCTGAAAGTCTGGTATAGGCTTAAACAGCTCCCCAGTTTTGCTCTAATTTTCTATTTCTGTAGTTTTAGCCACAGAAAATTATTTTCTTCCTTTGGTTATGGAGACACAGTGGTCTCATATATATATATATATATATATATACACACACACAGTATATATATATATATATAGATATATATATATATATATATATATATATATATATATATATATATATATAACTTTTTGGATGAACATGGGGTTGTTCTCTTCAAGAAACTTCAACAACATTTTGGACTCACTGGCTGGGAACATTAATGGTACCTGCAAGTCCATACATATTTACTTCACAAACACACCAAACTTCCTACCAGTCTTCCTTTACTTTTGGCCATGATCATGGATTTTTATAATGATCTCCCCTGGGACCATGTGACAAATAATGTATACAGGGGATTGGAAAAATGTACTACAGAGTTAACCCAATTGATCTTAGATAAATGGATTCAAGAACTTCAAGTTTCAATTGACTACCACCAATGGGAGAAATACGCATTTCTAACATTCAACATTACTTCCTCACCTCTGTGACGAGAGTTTGCGTGGAAGTGCCACTCATGCTACTTCCGTACTCCTGCTACCCTTATGCATTTTCTACAATATCATTTTGGTGATTGTTGGCAGGGGTGTGGGTACAATCCAGTGGACCAGGCTCATATTTTTCTATTTTTGTCCAAAACTGCAGCCATTTTGGATGGCTGTGGTGACCCAGATAGACACCTTGACTGGTTTCTCTTTCAAGGTAACCCCTGAATTTATTTTGTTATCAATACCCCCCACCCAACAGCCACCTATCTTGTGAGTTGTTGATTTGGCTTTATACAGTGGAGTCAGCCATGATGAAGCACAGTAACTTGCGGTAATGACATGTCACAAAATCCTGCATGACAAAAGGGGTTAATTGCCATTGACTTACAATGGCCTCTGCAGTAACCTGCAGCATTCTGTGATGTTCTGCAGCATTTCTGCATTGCATCCTGGCTGTCACATTTGTACTCAGGCAGCTAAAAAGGTGATTACATGCCTATGGATGAAACCTGTTCTGCCAATGCTGGGGTTGTGGCATTCTATTATGCTGGAAGTATATGCTATAGAAAACTTTACAACCACTCAACAGAAATGACAGAAGCAATTTGAATTGTGTTGGAGGCCATGGGTCTTCTATTATGAGGGTTTGACCTTAACATACATTTACTAGTCCGGGGCATAGTGCAGATTGCCTCGGACTAGTGCAGATGCCTCCCTACCTGTCCGTGTGGGCTAGTGCAGTTTTTGTCTGACCGCGGATGGCAGAGGCAGCATGTAATCCTGTTCAGAGCAGGAGCGGCACAATGTAGCAAAAGTGTATCAAGTGCCTGGAGGCCTGAAACGGCTGCAAGTCTGGAAAACTAGCGGTGGTAGACCCAAACTCCCAGAGGTTCCTTGCCGGGGGTTCTAAAGGTATTCTATTAGCTTACAACATTTTGTGTGCAGCAGTATTGTGCAATTCCATTGGCCAGCCCTGTGGTTTGCGAGTCGGCAGGGGAGGGAAGCAGGGGAACAGCTCCGGTGTCTGACGTCAGAGGAAAGTCCACCAATGAAGGATTTCAGATGCAGCAGCAGGCAGGAGTAGGAGCAGGTGATTAGAAGAGCAGCGAATCTGTAGTATGGGTGGACACAACTCAAAGCTGAAGACATCATTGGGCCATTATCAAAGTATGCGGCGCTCATTGGTAGCAAGTGGAGGTGGGGTGGAGCCTCATTGCTCTGTAATACTGAATGTAAGCTGGCGTTTTCAAATCAAAAAACATGGAAGATTTGAAAATGCATCGACGAGAAAGTGGAGAAGGCGAAGCAGAAGGACTAACTACACTACAGGCTGTGTTCGGTGATGGTGGCCGAGGAGCTCATTGGGAAGATTGGCTGTTTCAGCGGTTGAGGCGGTCGAGACTGTTTAGGAGATGGGAGTGCTGTTTCAGGGCATGGGTCAGGGAGTCGGAATGCGAGTCGGACAGTGGACTTCTGAGATGAGCGGGTTGGAAGCTGGATTCAAAGAAACATTAGTCGCCACTGCCGAAGAACTCTACTCGCTCAGGTACAGTTGGACTCTTAGTTTTGGGGGGATGATTTTGAGGTTGTATGGGCGCAGGGAGAAATGTGTCTTCTGGTTGTTAGCTTGCTCACAGACTTGTGAACCCTTTGAAAATGTAGAAAAGCAGCTGAATTTCTTGAACTATGTCTGGGCTGATCATACAAGAGTACTCGAGGCCAAATTACCATGAATGATAAAAAATCCCATGTCATTAGCAAATGAATTGTGTGACTCTAAAAGGGTTTAATTACTTCCCTGCAGGGATTCCCTAATGTTACATTTATTAGTATTTTTTTCTGACTACATTTCACATATATAAAAATTTTGCCAGCTCTGCTTTCCAGTTCACACTGTTTTGAGAGTGCAGAAGTGTGTAGGTCTGTGGTTGCCATCTCAAGATCTGTGAAAAGTAGAATCTCTCTAAAATGTATTATATGAAAAATATTGCCAGTGGCTAATGCATATTCTGTTTTTTTGGGGGGTTAACTACGGGGAGGGTGGCTGGGTATATGGAAAGTGCAATTCTCCTGCATTTTCTGTGAGGAGCAAACTGGAAGCTGGAAGGAACACTCAAACAGAGAGAGCACTACACTCAGGTACAGTGAGACAGTCAATGTGTTTTCTGTTGTTTTTTTTTGGGGAGGAAATTCCAAGGTTGTGTGGGCATTGGGAGAAGAATGGGCCTTCTTGTTCTGAGTTTGCCTGCTGTGTTGTTATATGAAACATATTGCCAGGTACTTTCTGTGTGCTTCTTTGGTTTTCCTCATTTTCCCATGCGTTTTGCTGTTGACTTTGAGTGCGGACTAGTGCAAATCACTGCGGGCTAGTGCAATTTTACACTGACTTGTCCTGCTGGCTAGTGCAAAAAAAACTTAAGGTCAACCCCTGTCTATTATGTATCTATTGATAAATATTGGTCCCCATCATACTGCGCACTTGTTCTGGCCAATCAATCCCTCTTTTTTACCATTGTGGGAAATGACTTATGTGGGTATTTTTCTGAACCCAAGGTCTTATTTTGACTGTGCTAGATATTCACCCTGTGCTGGGATGCCCCCTCTATTGCTATACTACCCTATTTATTTTCTTAGGCCTTTGACATGGTATTGTTTAATCCTTTCTTCATATTTTATTTTGCCTCCTTTTAATACCACTTGTAATAGGTGCCAGACCCTGTTATTAATTAGTCTCTGATTCTGTTGGTTATATAAGTTGTTAAATGACAGCTCTCCAATGTACTTTTTTGTGTTGATAAACATTAAATATATTAAAAAAATAACACATGGAGCGAGAATGATGCAAGCTGAGAATGACACAAGTTGAGTCACAAATACAATGTATGAGTGAGATTTTGCAAAAATGGTGCACGTTGAGTCAAAAATATGATGCATGGAGTGAGATGGCAAAAAAGGTGCATATTGATTAAAAAATATGATACATGAGTGAGATGGAGTGAAAATGTTGCAAGTTGAGTTAAAAATACAATTTATGGAGTGAAAAAATGATGCAAGCTGAGTCAAAAAGTACAGTGGATGAAATGGCATCTGGAAGCAAGCATTATGATGTCTACAGTGCAGGACTCTTGCAGCAGAATACCATGCATAGTGCCATAATAAGGTTATGGTTGGAGTGCTGTAAGAATTCACTTCTATTTTCTGGGCACTAAACTGCTGTGGTTGGAGACTTGCACAGCACCAGCTAGCAGCAGCATATAAGAATTGGAGAAGCATATCTTATTTATTAGCTTTTGATGACCGGGTAAGTGCATTAGGTAATATACCTGCCTATTTTCAAACACGACCTGGGAGAGTACAAGATACAGTATAGTAAAACATACACTAGAACATACAGGCATTCAGAACAATTGCATCAGATATCCTCACCAGGATAGACATAAAATATTACGACAACAGGACCATACAGGCAGGGATGTATTATGAGATCAGGCACAATTAAAAGACATACCAATGTAAGGCAAAACAGTATTCAAGTCTGCTTGGATGAGGCAGGATGGGGACAGACACAAGTATCAAGTGCTAGGAGGTGAGAGAGGAGTGCTGTTTTAAAGGAGGAGTGGGACAAGTTGTCATTTAGGCAGTGGGGGAGAGTATTCAAGGTTTTGGGAGCAAAGTGGGCGAATGCTTGTTCTCCCATTTTTGTAGTGCAACGTGGGACAGCGAGCAAAGGCAGATGGGAGGACCTTAGGGGACGGGAGTGTCACACTGGTTTAAACATGGCTGCTAAAGCTGAAGGGCAGGGAGTTATAGTCATAGAATCAATGAAGCAGTTCAGTGAAAAAAAGAGACGTGATTCAGGTGATAGCCAGTGCTGGGCTGAGTAGAGTAGACAATGGTAGGTGAGGCGAGGGGCAGACGGAGCAAATCTGCAAATATTTTTGTAGGTAATGTCCGACTTATGGAGAATAACAGCAGTAGCATGAGAAATGATAGGTAGGGCGTAAAGAAGCCTTGGGAGAAGGACACCTCTAGCAATCGAAACTCTAGCTGCAGGGGTTAATGAGTGGCGCACACGGTATGCTGCCCTGATTTTTATGTTTACGGACTGACATACATAGATACATAGATACATACATAGACAGTGTCGGCAGATAAGGGCCTATGGCCCACCCAGTCTGCCCATTTAAGTTTGTAAGTTCAGTTTATGTTTTCCAGGAAGTCTGTTGCCCCTTACCCCTGACCTCCAGAATTCCTTTATGTCTATCCCATGCATTCTTAAATCCCGTGATTGTTTCAGCCCCCACCACTTCCTCTGGTAGGGTGTTCCACTTGTCCACCACCCGTTCTGTGAAGAAATTCTTCCTCACGTTTCCTCTGAATCGTCCTCCCTCCAACTTCATCCCATGCCCTCTAGTCCTGGAACATCTTTTTCGCTTAAAAATAGTGCATTCCTGCACCCTGTTCCTCCCTGTAAGATACTTTGTTGTCTCTATCATATCCCTCTCCTCCTCTCCCTCCAGGGAGTACATGTTCAGTGCCTCTAACCTGTCCTCATAGGACTTGTGATGCAATCCATGCACCATCTTTGTTGCCCTCCTCTGAACCTTCTCACCCTGTCTATGTCCTTACGTAGGTAAGGTCTCCAGAACTTCACAGTGTACTCCAGGTGCAGCCTCACTAGTGTCTTGTATAGTGGAATTATGACCTCCCTTTTCCTGCTGGTGATGCCCCTGCCTATGCATCCCAGCATCCTATTTGCTTTACCTGCTGCCTTGTCACACTGTTTCCCTGCCTTGAGGTCATCAGAGATGATAACTCCAATATCCCTTTCCTGCTTGGTGCATGCTATATCCTCACCCCCCAACTGATATATTGTGCCAGGGTTTTTGTGCCCCATATGCATTATCTTGCACTTCCTTGCATTGAATTTCAACTGCCAAACCCCTGACCATTCTTCAAGTTTCTGCAGGTCCCCTTCTCATTCTGTCTACACCCTCTGGTGTGTCTACTCTGTTACAGAGCTTTACTTCATTGATGTGAGCAGCGAAGTCAAGGGCCGGATCCAGTGTCACCCCAAGGTACTTAAAAGAGTTCGTGTTTATGATGGCAGCTCCATCCTGGCATAGCACACAAAACTTAGGGGAGAAGGCCAGTACTTTCTTAGAAGACCTGAAAAGCATAGCTTGGGTTTTGGGGAGGTTAAAGATAAGAGAGTTGAGGGAGAACCAGGACTGAAGGTGCTGAAAACCAGAGGTGAGATGCTCATTGAGGTCAGTAATTGAGTGAGAAGCAGAAAAAAGTACGAGGTCATCCGCATACATAATGGAGCTACAGTGGGGTATGGAAGTAGGGATATCATTTACGAAGACTGAGAATAGCAGAGGCCCGAGGACAGATCATTGAGGGACACTTGCTGAGATAGGGGCAGAAGACAAATGGGTTTTGCAAAAGGAGACAAATTGGGACCAGTCATTAAGGTAACTTGAGAACCAGGCTATAGTGGGTTCAGAGGCCCTGAGAGAATTCAGCTTATCTAGGAGAAGAGTATGACTAACTAAGTCAAATGCCTTGGTTAGGTCAATGAACACTGAACCGGTGAGCAGACCTTTGTCCATATTAGACTTGACCTCACTGCTGAATAGGGTGAGTGCAGTGGTGGTGCTATGCCCAGCCCTGAACCCATCTTGAACCGGTGACTGAAGGTTGAATTTAAGCAGGTGTGCAGAAATCTGACCATGAATCAGTTTCTCCAGCAACTTGCTGAGAGTAGGAATCAATGCGATGGGGCGATAGTTGGACAGAACTCTGGGGTCACGTTTCTTGAACACCGGGACTGTCCTGGCAGCTTTCCAGGCAGTAGGCATGGTAGATGTAGTGATGGATAGGTTAAAATGCCTCATTACTGGAGTGGCAAGAATAGGGGCAGCAAGTCTTAGGATTCTGGGTTCAAGTCCATCAGGCCCGGCACTCCCCCGAGAAGGAATGGTGTGGAGTAGATTAAGTACCTCCTGACATGAGACAAGGGATAGCCCCAAGGTTGGACATGCATCAGAGGAGAGCTCCAAGGTTGGAGATCCACCAGGAGAAGCCATAGTGCCAGGGAGGCTGCCCCTAGGTGACTGCGGGGAGGGTCAGGGGACCTTGGTGAATAGGGCATTAAAGGCATTAGCAATTGTGCATCTTATTATGGGGCACCATGAGAATTTTTCCAGCCATGAGAATTCACTTTTATTTTCTGGCCACTGAAGTGCATCTTGACAGTTGCTGTGGTTGGGGACTCTTAAAGCACAGCACCAACTAACAGCAGCAGCATGTAACAGTTGGGGGAGCAAGCTCATCTCATTTAGTGATGTCATAAGAAAAATTTACAGCAGCAATGCATGTAGCAGCATGACTTATTTATTCTGTCACTCATGCCACAAAATATTGAAATACAGAATTTATGTATATTGTGTTTTTTGAAAAATTTCTAACTCTGTTTGGGGCAGTTGCACACTGTGTAGTACCATATGGCAGCAGGTAGTAGCATGTCAAATTATGGGCAGTTCTTGGGAAAAATTCTGGGATTCTCATAATTAATGTGAATTGTGATTAATGCACAATTAACACAAAGCGTATTACAACAACAGTGTTTGGGGCAGTTACACACTGTGAACTATCATGTGGCAGCATGTAGCAGCCTGTCAAATTTTTGGCAGCACTTGAGAAAAAATCTGGGATTCACATAATTAATATGAATTGTGATTAATGCACAGTTGGCACAAAATGTGTTATAACGAGAGAGTTTTGGGGCACTTGCACACTGTGAACTATCATGCAGCAACCTGTAAATGTTTGGGGGGCACTGGAGAAAAGTTCTGGGAGAAAAGAATTTATGTAAATTGTGATTTAGACACAATTAACACAAAATGAGTCACAACAACAGTGTTGAGGGCAGTTACACACAACACAGTACATTGTGGCAGCATGTAGCAGCCTGTCAAATGTTTTGGGGCACTTTAAAAAATTGTGGGAAAAGCACATTTATGCAAATTGTGATTTATGCCCTGTTGAAACACAGTCAGTTAAAACAACAGTGCTGAGGGCAGTAAAAACATATAGCATTGTACCATGTGGCACTACTTGGAACCTGTAGCAGCTTAACAAATTTATTCTGGTAGTTGAGAAAAATTCAGGAAAGAGACCAAAACAGAGAGGAAAGGTATCAAGAAAATATAAGTAGGACATTTTTGTTTATTTTTTTAAAGACAATAGTAAGACTACATTAATAAAGACAAGAAACAATGAGTGAAACAATACAGATAGATGAATAGTAAAGATAGATTTAAATTTGTTTGTATTTTTAAACTTTGTTTTAGAAACAAACAAGAAGGACAGTTTGAAGGAAAGACTAGAAATAGTATAGCAAATAGTTAAACATTAAAAGGTATTTAAACAGATTTAATCTTCTTCAGCAAGTGCCAACTGCCTAGCTCACTGACCCTCACTACAACCAGCACCTGCACCACTGCTGCAGAGCTTGGCCATCCCCTCAAGCAGCTTCTCCTGATCTCAGAGGACAACTAATATCCTGCTCCACTGAGCTGAACTGGCAAAGGAGGTCCTCCACTTCCTCCCTTAGGCTGGCAAGCTCCAGTGATGCTATTTTTGCTTCTGACAGTACAGGTGCTGCTGATTTTGTTGCTTGAAGCAGAACCAGGGAGCAGGCACTTCAAGCAGGTTTTCTCACCACCCATCATCCAATGCTAATTTCCCTGACACACACTTTGTTGTACCTCTGCCTGCGCAGACAGGCCACCACAACTCTCCGCTTCCCTCTGTCACTTGCTTGACTCTGCCAGGTGTTCTATTTTTAAGTGGGTGCTTTGGCCACCAGTATAAAAGTGTGTTCCCTTCCTGCCCCAGCAACCCTGTCTTTACATAACTTACAAGTGACCACACTGTCTTCACTAGGGTCACTTGTAAAAAAAAATCCCATACCATGGAAGATTTGGGGTGTTTGTGGCACAGGAGAGCTGCTGGTTCTGGAGGAACACAGGAGCCTGAGGATGATAAGTGGGCCCCTTTCATAGGGGTGGGAGCTGGTGCCCGTGATGGAACCATGATGGGGGGATCAGGGGATTCTGGCCACTCCATCTCAGGGGGAGCTTGGGGCTACTGTTCCTTATTATTTTTAGGTTCCTGCTGCTGCTGCTACTAGTCTGCAGTGGGTGTTGCATTAGTGGAGTGTCAGGAGAGGCTGCTGTTGTTGCTGCTTGGTTGGCAGAAGGTACAGAGAAGCTATTGGGGGGCGCTCCCTGAAAAAGCCCAGACATCAAATCTGTATGGCACTGCCACAGGTGTAAACATGTCCATGACCATGACTCTCCATAAACACAAACAGAAAATGAAAAAGAGAGATAGGGACAGCAAAGGGGCCAAAAAGATTCAAGAAAAAGAGAAAAAAAAACTAACAACTAGTTCTAAAAAAGAGATTCAAAATAAAGATTAACTATTAAAATAGTGTTCTCTAACTAAACTATAATATGAGAAGGACAAAAATATAAAGCAATTGCCATAAGACAGTGTTTGAATGCTATCTTTTTTTCTGTTAATACAGAATACAGTAAAAAACATCATTAAGTACCATTATTTACATTTGTTTCCTTTGAAGACAAATTGCTGTTTTGTTGAATTGCATAATCTTATATGTTTTTGAATTATGTGTTATTAATAACTATGTCTATTAAACAGGATCACCGAGAGCCCTGAGAATGTGGCTCCCTCTGCCACAAAGCCTTGCCCAGGAGGCATTTGGTGGCACATTTAAATACCACAGATTAAAGTTTAAAGTTTTATTGTTCGACATAGGTTGTCATTCCACATATAAAAATAAAAGAGCAATTATACTTCATACATTTCACATTACAAAACAAATAATTTATGCTTATACAAAAGTGAGAAAAATTTAGATAATTCACATTACTAATATGTAACCCCTAGTCGGTGCTAAACTGAGTGGGCTACTACCCCTGCCTGTGTAGCTAGTGAACAGGTTGAGGGGCCTGGGTCCTATGACACGGTGCCTCCATTTTTATAAGTTGAAAACTTGGGAAGAAAGGTGTCACTCGGCATGGTGACTAGGTTTGACTACTCTGCACAAGGGCACCCAAAGTAATCCAGAGACTAGAAGCAATAACATAATGTCCAGTACCAGGAGATGGGATTCTAAAGTGTGGCTTTATTCAACAACACTGAATGAAAAGCATAGACGGACCCCCCACGGGGTTACACTCCTTGTAATGCAGATAAGGTGATGACACAGACACATATCCATTCTTGGATCCTAAACTTCCATATGTCATGGACTCTTTAACTAGTGGCATACTACCACCCTCAACTCCATCCCAACATCTGGGCACCCTCTTCAGGCACTGGCCAATACCTGACAGAAAGGTGACTGGTATTTCAAAGTGAATCCGTAGAGGTGAGCCCTGTTATGCCAGGTGGGGGGTCTCCCACCTTTTGTTCCATAGACCCATACCCGGCCATTCCTTTGTTTACACACACACATCCTTGGCTACTGTAGTGCAGACTGTACATGGCTTTGTAATGCAGTAACTGTCTTTCTCTGAAGACCCCCCCACATACAACAGTCATTACATCTCACTGTTCCACAAGCCTCTTCCTTGGCTACTATAGTGCAGACTGTACATGGCTTTGTAATGCAGAAACTGTATTTTCCTTGATTACCCCCCACATCCAACAGTCATTACATCTCACTGTTCCATAAGTCCTGGACTTGGCATCCTGACTGGCCCACAGCCCCAGAGACTTATTTACTCACTGTTTTGGTGAATGACACTGGCCTTTTATCAAAGCTTCATCACTCTCCATGTTGCAGGTGTCCAAAACTCTGAATGAATCTCATTCCACAAAAACTGTAGTGCCCCAACACTCTTCATCAGGCAGCTTCTTGCTTTTCCCAGGCCAGGGGGTTCCCCCTGGGAGTTGGTTCCTTGTGCCTCTCTTATGGTGGAAGCACACACCCCAAGGTATCTCTGAGTCAGAGCTGAGAGCAAGGGGGCCTGACCTTGCAGGGCAGCCCCTCCCTCCACTGTACTACAGGATCTACATCCTTCTCTCTCTTGAGCCTACTTCAGACTAACTTTGAAATTCCACAACGTTCCATCTAACTCCCAACTGCAACATTCCATTG
Source organism: Neoceratodus forsteri (assembly GCA_016271365.2). Classification (NCBI taxonomy): domain Eukaryota; kingdom Metazoa; phylum Chordata; order Ceratodontiformes; family Ceratodontidae; genus Neoceratodus; species Neoceratodus forsteri. The sequence continues at coordinate 50,614,916 of JADMNL010000027.1, forward strand.
TGGCTTATGCTGCTGCAGAATTCTAAATGATGTCATAGCCCCAGCTCAGCAAAGACTGAAAACAGAGCAAGACATAGTGAAATCCATTTAACTGGAGTTTCACTAGCTGCCTGTCCCTGCCTGCCACTAGATCTAATTAGGGTTCTAGTAACCCTTGGTAACGGGAGGGGGGGTTACAAATATATCAATGAGACTAAGATATCGGCACTGTGACAGGCAGAACCTGCCATTCTTGAGGACTGATCTTTTCTTAAATCTGTTGCAACAGTTCTTCTATTTCTTAGCCTAATCTATCCTTTACAATTTCTAGTCCATAAGGTTGACCACCTATGGGCATCCCCCCTCCCCTTTCTTGACTATACTATAGTATCCTCATTAATTTTCCTTTTCCCTCTCAGGTCCTCATACAGGGAGGTTACTGTTGTGACCTCTGAGCTGATGTAAAACAACAGGCTGTGTTCCTCATTGTTGGATTTAGTATGCAATGGCACTATGTCATAAAATACCTTGATGTATATAACTTAGGTGTATGAAACCTGCAAATGTTGAAAATACCATGGCAATAGGTGTTTTTGGTAAAGGTAAAAAGTACTAGATGACTGTATTATAGAAATTAAGTTACCAGGGGAGAGATATCAGAAACCCCTATTGTGTTTTTTAAATTTATGTAAATTACCGATTGTTTGAGAGGCCATTTTGCACCATGCATTACTGCTGTAAACTGAGCCAGTCTGAAATTCCATGGTGATTTGCATATACATCCCATGATGCTTTGCATTATGGGAGTATGTGTGATGTTGTGTTTCTTTGAAACTTGGCTTATTGCCATTTCCCTTTGGGGTAACCCTTGCTTCAGTGCTTCTGCACTGAGGTTCTTTGTCTTTAGCTTGTTTTATTTTTTTATTTGAGCCCCCACCACCCAAGCAAACAAGGCCCACATAGGGGAAGCTGAATCTCAACTGAAAAGGGAGACCAGTAGATCATTGGGTCAGTAGGTGCTGACTAAGTGCAGAGGAAGGACATGCATAGTCTGTTGCTGAAAACTGATGTATTGAAGAAGGGATAGGCCATTGCTGAAGGTTATCTCCTGTATTTTGAATAAATATAACACAGAGATTTTGTGTTGAACCTGAAGTCCTGCGTCTGGTCCTTCTGTTATCCCACAACCCCTCCACAGGCACCCAAGAGTAAGCCCAACCTCCAGAGTCAATTTCAGCTAGGGTATCCTACAGTAGATTCATTCATCTAAATGTTCTGTATATATTTCTTCCTAACTTTAGTAATTTCAATCAGGAACACTTACTAGGTTATTTAAAAGTTCATTTTTTTTCAGAATTAAATAATAAATCTAGAATAAATCTAGGAGGGAAACTCATACTCTTGAGATACTCTCCTAGATATCTATGTCTAAGTCTAGAATACCAGGGGCAGCAGAGAGTTACATGAACATGATCTTCCTCTTCCTCCTCATTCAGTGGACAGTAACATGTAGTCCTATTCATATTTCCTTTATTATATCTGCTTTCTTGAATATTACAAGGGAATACCTCAAATCTAAATGTGGTCAAAATAAATCTACATTCTGGAAGATGGCTAGAGTCCAAGAAGTATTTTAAGTTATGTTCCTTTGTGTTATTTACAAGCCAGGGAGCAACTTTCAAGTTTTTAATTTCTTCCAAGTCTTTTTCCTTTGATTTGCTCTGTATATGTCTCAATATCTTTTTACAATATGCTACATTTAGTTGAATATTATTTTCAACCTGAGTATTTAAATGGCTTAGTTAATATTTTCCTAGAAGAAAATGGACAGTATATAACCATCCACCCTTATTCAGTAATTTTTTTTTTCACTACTAGCTTTTCCCAGAATCATTTTTTTGTTTTCTGAGGACATTTTGACCCAAACTTTTATCATTCTTGTATGAACCAGATGCTCAAATTTTACTTGACCAGTTTCTGATCTCACTAAAGAGCTTGGTATGCCTAGAGGTACTCTTAAGATTTTTTATAGGTTTTATTTAAAAAAGATTTGATTTTATTAACATTTTCTAGTCCCCAAATGTCTGCCAGATATAGTGCTTGACTAATGAGTTTTGCATGTATTGCCTTTATCATAGGAGTCAAAGCCAGACCACCATATATATTATTAAATCTTTTAAAGGCTTTTATGACATTCTCCATCTTATTTTTTGTCCAGGATACATGTCTCATCCATTTAGTATTGCTAGTAAAAAGAACTCCCAAATAAGGGAACTCCTGCACTAAATCCAGATTTTTTGGGGGGCAAGTGTTAATTTTCTATATTTCTTAGTGAAACCAAAATTCACTATTTTGGTTTTATTTGTGTTTTGCTTAAGGTTATGTGTTATGCAAAGTATTTCTAACTTGTCCAAAGCTTGTTGAAGGCCAAGCATTGTTGTAGATAATATTGCCAAATTGTCTGCATATTTCCCTTACTGTCTGATGGGAGTCTACATTAAGTATTACTAATTGCAATGAATCTAATAGACATTCCATTTGTTTATGAATATCAGAAATTTTTTTATCTATGGAGGATCTAATTGGTATTTTTAGAGCCTGATATAGTGAATCATTTAAATCTAAAGTGGTCCTTTTCCCATATCTAATATCCAAATCTCCCATAATTAATATTTCTGTTGATTCATTTTATTTTAACCAGGATTTTATATCCTGGACTATATTACAGATTTTACAGGTGGATTGTGCACATTTGCCAATATCAATAGTTTATCTTCTATCTTCATTTTAACAAGGATGTAATTGTGTTTAATAGACTGTTCCAACATATTAAGATAGTCATTTATTTTAATGTATATAGACATTCCACCCATATTTCTACCCATTTCTTTATGTTTAGTGGCCAGAGATTGCACCAAACTATATCCATTAATAACAATATTATCCATTTGTTCGATACCATGCCACACTTCTTGAAACAATGTAATATCCATCCTGTCTATAAATTCCTTGAATTCAGGATCAACAAATGTATTTTGTAACCCAGCAATATTCCATGATAGTATCCCTATATTTGTATCCTTATTCCTAGATAAACAACAAATTAGTACTTGCATTCATACATTCATTTTCAGTCTGAAGGTTGCTCTCATTTGCTATTAAGTCCATATCAAGTCACATCTGCACATCCTGTCGAGCCTGAAATCTATTGTGTGTATTAACATTATAAATAAGGGTTTCATTATCAGAGACTATACAAAAAGGTCGTTATACTGGAGATGGTTATTCAGTCTGGCAAAAAGTAGGATTTGGAATAGCTGTAAGGTCCACTGTTAGGGTATCCAGTTTATCTAGTCTGGGCCTGGCCTCCAAAAACACAGAATAAATAATAAAGCATTCCTAAAATTTAGGAGTTACAGAGTCTTCCTCCATGCATCAATAATTTTCCATGATTATTGCACCAGTGAGGAAAAGACTCCTGCTATCAGTAGTTCTTTTTGGCTCCTGGTATTTAAAGCAAATGAGCATGCAGACCCCCGCCACCCCAAAATACATTGCAAAAAAAAGTGTTTAATGTGTCTGAATTCTTATTTGAATGTGAACATGTTTAAGTCTCAAAGTTCATTGCTTTGCCTGAAAGTAACAATGCTGTTCTGAAAATAGTCTTTGAACATCACAGCTCATTATGTTTGCCATGTGCACCTGCTAACGGCAAACATTTTGCTATGATGGTGCTTTTTGAGGCATGTGACACTATCCCTCCAATGCAGAACAGTGTTTAAGGGGCAAGGCAGTAGCACACCAATTATCAGCCAGCCTCATTATGACAGAGTTTTAGCTTGGTGGGTGGAAACTGTATCTAGTTCAAAACAAAAAGTCGACCCAATCATGGCTTTTTGGTTTCCTTTGATGCAGCTGCCCAGCATGCTGACCTCTCCTTATCAGCCAGGCTTAGGAATTCAAAACATCCAGAGCCATGTGATCTCATCTGTCTCTGTCCCAGCTCTGCATGGTGATGTAGTTAACCCTTGATTGTCTCATGTGTTACCTAACCAGTGCAACAGATATGCAGAAAGTCAATGTTAAAGTGCTCATCCATTTACAGCTCTCTCTGCACTATGCAGGCTGTATTTAATGGAAAGCTCCCCTGAGTTGTACTGTCAGCAGTGAGTCAGTTAAAGTATACCTAAACTCAGTCCACTTAAGTTACAGTATTTTTTTTTACAGTGGAGGTTTGAAGTGGACTATTCATATGAACTGGTAGATTTTCTTTTGGGATAGTCAAAAATCTTTTTAAGTAGCCATGAGGGCTTGTACTTGAAAAGATAATATCTCAGTAAGTACATCAGCTGGGTCAGTAGAAATGTCTGTGGGGCTAGTGGATTTTCCAAGTCACTAGCCCTGCTGGCTAGTGCTAGTGGAGCTAAAATAGGCAGACAGGAAAATAACACACATTTTAATAAGTAGTCAGTTGTAACTATTAATTTCTGAAGCATTTTTATTTTTTATTTTACTCATTAGATAGCCTTCTATGTGATAATATTGTGCTGGATGTTTGGAACAGCTCTTAACCTGTCAGCTGACTTGTCTATCTGTATCACCCCCACTACATCATCAGCATAGTGATCTCACTGAAAGTGACATCACAAGTGAATGGCCTGGCAGTCACTTAACGGCTGTTTCTAAGTAGCAGTGATGTCACAGTCTGTGAGGTCACAATGCTGATGATATAGTGTGAGGCAGTACAGCTAGATCAGCTAGATATGTCAGCTGCTGGGCTAAGAGCTGTTCCATACATCACACCTACTAACATCATGTAAACAATCATCTAATTAAACAAAGGGAAAATAAAAAGTACCTCAGATATAAAATGTAATGGTTGGTTCCTTTTAAGATCTTACATTACTTTTAGGCAGTACACTAGCTCTTTAATTTCGACCTCTGCATGGATCAGCCTGAGATGGGATTTCTCTGTTTTTATATTTTATTTATTCTCCCCTAGCCAGCAGGTCTCTGCCCCTGCTCCCCGGATACATCATACCATTTAACCATCCATGACATCTATGAACCACTCCAGTCTGGTTTTCAAAAGAGGCATAGTACAGAGACAGCACTGGTTCGGGTGCTCAATGATCTCCTGATGGCTAGAGATTAGAAGAGCCGCTCCATCCTGGTTCTTCTTGATCTCTCTTCAGCCTTTGACACTGTGGACCATGGGCTACTTCTCGAGCACCTGGAGTTCATCTGTGGCCTTACAGGTACAGTCCTCAGTTGGCTTAGATCCTTACTCACTAACAGAACTCAGAGAGTGGTGTCGGGGATTAATTCTTCCCGCCCAGTCTCGCTGTAATGTGGGGTTCCCCAGGGCTCGGTGTTGTCCCCTATGTTGTTCACAGTGTATATGCTGCCTCTCAGAGATATTGTAAGAAGGTATGGGCTGACGTTTCATTGCTATGCAGATGATACCCAGCGCTACCTGTCTTTTGCACCTGACCAGGATAGAGCTCTCTCGGTTTTTAATAGCTGCCTCACTGAAATCCAGTGCTGGATGAATTCAAGCTGGCTGAAGTTGAACTTGGAGAAGACTGAGGTAATGGTTGTGGACCCGGGTCACAGGGTAGAGGGGATGGGAGCAGGTTTACCCTCAGGTTTATTTCTGGGGGGAAGGGTCCAGCTCCCTACCTCTGAACAGGTGCGGAAGCTGGGGATGATTTTTGACAATGAGCTGACACTGCGCTCACAGGTGTCACCAGTTGTCAAATTTCCCTTTTATTATCTTAGGAACATTGCCAAGATTAAGCACCTTGTTCCACCCAGTGATCTGCCTACATTGAACCATGCTTTTGTGATCTCACGCCTTGATTATTGCAACTCCCTTTATCTAGGGCTTCTTGGGGTTGATATCCACCGCTTGCAGCTGATGCAGAATGCTGTGGCCCGGTTATTGACAGGTACATCTCGTGCCTGTCATATCTCAATGGTTCTGTGTGATCGGCACTGGCTGCCAATACAGTGGTGGATCACCTTTAAAGTTGGTCTTTTGACTTACAAAGCTCTACACGGACAGGGCCTGGCCTTCTTGAAAGAGCTTCTGGTTCCCTACTGCCCTAAGCGATCTCTCCGCTTGGTGGATGAGGGGTTGCTAGAGGTTCTGAGGGTGTCTTTAAAATCTTCAGGAGCTTGTGCTTTTATGTATGCTGCCCCTACCCTCTGGAATTCTCTACCCCATGCGCTTCATCAGTGTGCATCCATGGAGGAATTTAAAAAGGCCTTGAAGACCTATTTGTGGTCTTGTGGTGTAAGATTTATTTTAATTGACTAATATGATGTTATGAGCTCAGATTGATGTCAGATTGATATTTTTTCTGTTTTATTTGTATTTATTGTAAGACACCTTGAATTTGAGAGAGGGTGGTATAAATAAAGTTTTATTATTATTATTATTATTATCCCTCCACACCACTTGATGGGAGACAGCTGTAACCTGTACAGTGGGTACCTTATGTGGATCAGGAAAGGTAGTAGAGATAGTATACATATGTATACAAAGAAGAGTGTACTCCAAATCCCTGTCACATTGGTTGTGCTGTCCATTTCTGTGCCATCACCTTGGTGACCACATGTCATGATGCAGGGATCAGTACGACAAGTTGACATTTTATTGTTACCTGTTGTCAGGGGTGCGTCAGGTATGCACAATGATTTTAGATGTTTTTTGTTTTTTGTTCCTGTTACTAATGTGGGTAAGCCACATCCACCACTCCTACCCCATCTAATTCTTTGGTCACCCAGGCAAAGGAATGTATTGGATTTGTGTCAAAAACATTCCATCTGTGTTATACAGGAATACTGCTCTTCATCAAATTATTTTGCTCCATCTTCACCACGGAAGCAGACAGGCCTATGCCACAAGGGAAAATTAGGGAGATCCTTAAGGGGATGAAGGAGTATGAGGAGTAGATAGGGGTAGACAGGGTCTTAAGAGAGCTGAGGGAACTGAGGGTGGACAAGGCACTGGGCCCAGATGCGGTACACCCGAGGGTCCTGAAAGAACTGGCAGAGGTTTTAGCAGCACCACTAACTGATCTATTCAGCACTTTACCAGAAAAGGGGTATGTACCTTTGGACTGGAGTACAGATCACATGGTACCTCTCCACAAGAGTGGACCCAGGGATGACCCAGGTAATTATAGACCAGTTAGTTAAACCTCCATAGTTGGTAAGTTGATGAAGGCTATTCTGAAAGAAAGGCTGGTGTCCTTCCTTGATGAAAATGGTCTCCAGGATGACAGACAGTATGGAATTGTCAGGAGGAGGTTGTGTGAAACCAACATGTTGGACTTCTTTGACTGGGTTACAAGGACCTTGGACAGGATCCAGGCAGTTGACATACTGTACCTGGACTTAAGCAAGGCATTCAACTCAGTGCCACATGGCAGGCTGAGCAGCAAGTTGGGGGACCTGAGACTAGGACAAAATGCAGGGGTGGGTCAAGAGTTGGCTTGGGGACAGCAACCAAACAGTGATGGGGGGGAGACTCTCCAAACCTTAGCCTGTAACCAGTGGGGTACCACATGGCTCAGTACTGAATCCTGTGCTGTTCAACATATTTATAGGTGACATTGCAGACGGGGTCAACAGCAAGATCTGCCTCTTTGCTAATGATACTAAGCTCTGTGGGAGGTGAACATGGAGGAGGGGATACAGGATTTAAGGAAGGACCTGGCTAAGCTGGAGAAATGGTCAGGCATCTGGCAGTTGGGGTTTAATGCTAAGAAATTTAAGGTAATGCAGATGGGGCCAGAAACCCAAAGGCCAGTTATTGGCTAGGGGGAATACAGATGTCAGTATCAGAGGAGGAAATGATCCTGGGAGTAATGATCAAGGGAGATATGAGACACACAGGGCAGAGCCAAAAGGCAGCAGCCAAGGCAAATAAAATGCTGGGCTGCATTGCCAGGGGAATCACCTCTAGGAGGGAGGAAGTTATTCTGCTACTGTACAGGTCACTAGTGAGACCACACCTAGAGTTCTGTGTTCAGTTCTGGTGCCCTTACCTGAAGAGGGATATCAAACTACTAGACAAGGTCAAGCGGAGGGCAACCAAAATGATCAGGAGCATGGGGGACAGAACATATGAGGAGATGCTGAGGGAACTGAAAATGTAGTCCCAGGAGGACAGAAGGGAGAGGAGGGGATATGATCAAAAACTTCTAGTACCTTAAGGGCATAAAAAGGGTTGGTAGGAAGGGCATCTTTAACTTAAGAAAGGAGGGTACAGCAAGGGTGCATGACTTGAAATTGGTGGAGGGTAGATTCAAGAAAGAAATGAGGATGAATTTTTTCACTGAAAGGGTGGCGAAACAGTGGAATGAGCTACTGGAGGAGGTGGTGGCAGCAAAGACAGTGCCCTGTTTCAAGAGGGTGGGATGGGATGATGAAGAGGATTAGGACCAAAGGGAGCTCTACTGGGAAGGGGTTAGGGGGGGAATGGGAAGGTGGGGGATGACTCCGGGTGGAGTTGTGGAGAGGGGGCAACCACAGGAAAGTAACTAAGCTGCACACTCGAGGGAACTCGATAGACCATTACAGCTTTTTTTCTGCTGGCAATTTCCTATGTACATATATGAATTTGGTCAATATTGCATTTACATCGCGGCAGCATAAACATTCTAGTGATGTGTCCATGATAGCACAATGATTGCAGCAGCCCCAATATTAATTAAAATAGAGATAATGGAAAAGAACTTAGCACGCTGTTAAAGCACACACAGAAACAAAACCAAATTATGGAGGCACTCCTTAAGGAAAGGATTATGCAACACCTGGAATCCATAGGAGCACAGGATCCAAGACAGCATGGGTTTACAAAAGGAAGGTCCTGTCAAACTAATCTCATAGTTTTCTTTGACTGGGTAACCAGAGTGGTGGACCAAAGGGGAGCAGTTGATGTCACCTACCTTGACTTCAGCAAAGCTTTTGATACTGTTCCACACAGAAGATTGATTAATAAGCTGGGTAGGCTCGGGGTAGGTCAAAAGTTGATCAACTGGGTGGCTAACTAGTTGACAGGCAGAAAACAGAGAGTGATGGTAAATGGTATACAGTCAGAAGAGATGCAAGTCACAAGTGGGGTACCTCAGGGATCAGTCCTGGTGCCAGTCCTCTTCAATATCTTCATCAGTGACATTGCAGATGGACTGGAGGGTAAGGTTTATCTGTTTGCAGATGACACCAAGATCTGCAACAGAGTAGATGATCCAGATGGGGTGGACAGAATGAGAAGAGATCTGGATAAACTAGCAAAATGGTCAGAAGAGTGGCAACTGGGGTTTAATGCAAAGAAGTGCAAGATCATGCACTTAGGGAAGAGAAACCCTGAAGCCACCTATAGGCTAGGAGGGAGGTTGCTGGCAATCACAAGGGAAGAAAGAGACTTGGGCATCATCATCACCGATGACCTACAATCATTCATGCAGACCACTTAAGCAGCAGGTAAGGCTAGGGGGATGTTGGGGTGTATGAGGAGGGGTGTCTCAAGTCGGAAGAGGGAGATAATAATCCCTCTTTACAAGACACTGGTTAGGCTCCATCTCGAGTACTGCGTGCAGTACTGGAGGCCACACCTTCACAAGGACATTAACCAAATTGAGGCAGTCCAGAGAAGGGCAACCAAAATGGTGCAGGGAGTGCATCAGAAAACATATGAGGACAGATTAACGGAGCTCAATATGAGCAAAGGAGGGAGAGAGGTGATATGATCAAAACATTCAAACACCTTAAGGACATTAACAAGGTGAAAGAGTCTAACATGTTTCAATATAAGAAAAACAGCATGACAAGTGGACACAGCATGAGAATAGAGGGAGGCTGATTAAGGGATAATGTGAGAAAGTTCTTTTTCACAGAAAGGCTGGTGGATGCATGGAACGGCCTACCTCAGGAAGTGGTGGATATGAATATAGTGCAGAACTTCAAACAGGCATGGGATAGGCATAAGGGAGCAATACAGATGAGTATGAATAGATAGGCCATTGACAGAGCAAAGGCCGATGGCACATTTATAAGGTAGAAAAAGAAATGGGCAGACTGGATGAGCTCTGTGGTCCTTATCTGCCATCAACTTCTATGTTTCTAACAACATGTGAAGCAACAAAAGTGAAGTACATCTGTCATGTTCTTATGAAATTGCTATTTTCACAATTTTTTTGACTACAGTCTTACCATAATTCCACAAAGCTTTTGTTTAGTCATACCTGATGGGAGCTGTGAAAAAATGACTGCCCCGATGGAGGTGAGGAACCTTGGTGAACACTGGCTGGCAGGTAGGTACCGTTCTGCGTCAGGGTATCAGGACTGTGGCATATGGCAGATGTGGGACCGTCTGGCAAGGGAGAATTAAAAAAATTAACAAGAACAAAAAACAACAAACACACAACATCATTGTGCATACCTAATGCACCCAGCCAGCAACAGATAACAATGAAATGTTTAACCAATCTACCCAGACTTGGCCAGTTTAAGCACTCGCTCCATCAGCATCTCATATCTGAAAGCTCCTGTGACTGTACCACCTAATCTAAGGTATGCCTGCCCCACCCTGTACACCCCCTAGAGTGCTTCCTTGCTCACCTCCCCTCACCCTGCTTACGCCTGAGATAACTAACAAGACCCCTGGCTGCTACCCCTTTTCCTCTGGTCTTTAACCCTTTCTCCCCATCTTCTGCTCTTGTTTCTCCCTCCCTTCATTCCTGCTTTCTCCAACAGCAACTTTGACAAAGCCTCTGACTGCTACCCATTTCCCTAGGCCTTAAAAATCCTACTCCCCTCTCTTGTTCCATTTATTTACTTTCACTCCTTTCTCCTAGTTTGAATAGCGCCAACTATCTATGATGTATTATACTCTGTTACTGTATGTTTGGAACTCAATTGTTAGTTCTTCCTTTGTCTGTTTGTAACCCTCCCCACTGATGTGGAACCTTTGTAAATGAGCTGCTTTGCACTCAAAGGTATTCTGTAATTTGAGATTGAATAAATAAATAAATAAATAAATACTTCTCATGCTGATCCCAGCACCGTCACACACCAAGGTGATGGCACAGAAATGAGCAGCCCAGCCAGCATAACAGGGATTTGGAGTGCACTGTACTCTGTATACATATGTACACTGTCTTTACTGCCTGCCATGATCCCCAGAGGGGGGCCCACCGTGCTGGTTATGGCTGTCTCCTGTCAAGTGGGGGGGAGGGGTGGCAATGTGTCTGGTGATGAGGGGCCAGAGACCAGCCAGCTAGGGGAGAATAAACAGAATTAAAAAAAAGAAAGATCCCATTTCCGGCTGATCCATGCAGGGGTCATATTATATTTTGTAGCTACTAGCCAGCTGGGTAGTGACTTCGAAAATCCACTAGACACACAAACTTTTCTACTGGCCCAGCTGATCTACTTATTGAAATATTACCTTTTCCAGTAAAAGCTCTCATGGCTTCTTAAAGGGGATTGCTAATTGGCAGCAGTTAGTGATGTTCCTGCTCACAGCAATGAAATTCATACCTCCAAGTGATCCATATTTAACTGTACCTGTATAAACACTGACGTGAAAAACTGTGCTTTCAATTGTTTTCTTTTTATGGACAACATTCTGCACAGTTCTTTTTATGGAACTGGTAGTTTGGAGTTTTAACCACGTCACAGTTTGTGCACAGAATGCTAATTATGAGCTGTTGACCTATCAGAACCTTGCTCAGAGTTCTGTGCACAAACAGTGACATAGTTCCAACTCCAGATCACAGGTTCCATGAAGAGAATGGTAACAGAATGCTGCCCATAAAATCAAAACAATGCAGAATACAATTTTTTTATCGTTTTTATTCAGGTACAATTAAGTATGGAAATTTAGGGTAATGAATATCATTTTTGAAAATTAAAACGTTATGAACAGATGCCAATTAGAAATGATTTCCTGTCCTCTTTAAAAAAAATTTTGACTATCCAAAAAGAAAATCTAACAGCATTTGGCTAGTGGACTGGTGTCAGTTTCGACCCCGTCCACAAACATCCACGTGGTCATACAGTTGACAGTACAGGAATAGACAGCAAGGACCACCCTCCCAGTATACACATGCACGCGCACACACACATACATGCACACACATGCACGCACACACACACATACATGCACACACATGCACACACACGTGCACACACACACACACACACACACACACACACACACACATATCAGAATAGGTAACATATACAATGAGAAAAAAATGTACAAACATACTTGTGCAGCAACACAAGATGAAACCATAACCAAACACAGCCCCATATAAACAAACATGAAGAACCATCAAATTATTTATTTTAAGCTGGTAGCCAGGACAGGCACACTGAGCCGAGGCTCATTTCCAAGTGTGACCCAGGGGAAAAGGGAAAAAGAGCATTACTGTAATATCAGTAAAACAGACAATACATTTGGATACTCATTAGTTAATACTGTGAATTGCACACATAAGCACAGTAAGTTTGCAGATATGAAGTAATAACAATGTAAGCAAGTGCAATAAACACTGTATAATTACAGCTGCAGTACAGGGACAGGGAAAAAGTCAGTGAAACCAGGACGAGTCAAATAGCTTTGAATCAAATACAATAAAAGGTTGAGAAATAATTATAGGAAGAAAAGCAGAGGAGACTGAGAGGAGGGTGGAAACAAATGGAAGATAAATGGAGAGAGTGACAAGACTGGTGGAGTGCCAGTGCCCAACGTGGAGAGTTAGCCTTGGCAGTGGCAAGGATTTGGGAACACTGGTTGGGTGGTTAGAACTTGTTTTAGTAAGGAGACAGAGGGGGAGTGGTGGGTTTGGAAGGGGAGGGATTTCCAGAGTGAGGGTAATCTAAAGGAGAAGGCAGCTGAACCTGAGCTGTGGGAGGGCCGCGGGAGGGCGAAAGTGTGGCGTCCCTGGATTGGAGAGGATATGAAGCTTCTGTTGAGGGGGAAAACAAGGAAATGGAGGTAGGAGGGGAGTCATCTGAACCAGAATTTTGAGATGAATACAGCTGAGTGGAGCTGCCGTCGCTGTTGAAGGGATGTGAGGGAGAGGGCTGAGTAGAGGGTGCAATGATGGGTTTGGGGGGGGAAGCATTTATGTTGTTATGACAAAATGCATTGTATAAGGTATCAAGTCTGGTGAGGAGGGAGGCAGGTGCAGACCTGTACACCACAATGGCATAGTCAAATGAGGGTATTATCATCTTAGTCAGGAGCTGATGACAGGTGCAGGGAGGGTGGGAGGGCATCCTTGTTTCTGTACAGGATGCCCAGCTTGAGCAGGAGTTTTGCAAGAATGTGTTTGATATGTCTGGAGAAGACAAACTAGGCATCAAGCGAGACACCCAGATATTTGTAGTGTGGGACAACGTCAAGCTAGGTGCCATCAAGTGTATAGAAAGTGAGGGGGGAGGAGAGGGAGGCTAACTTTTGGGTGGTTCCAAAGATCATAGAGATGGTCTTTTTGACATTGACCTTGAGGTGATTATACTGAAACCAGTGAAGGACTGAGTGAAAGTAAGTTTGTAGGAGCTCTTCCGAATACCCTTTCTTACAGCTCCCCCCCCCCACCGTGATGTTGACTGGCGCAGATGGGTTCCGTTAATTTATTTTTTGTGGAAGTCAAATACTTCCATGAGTCAAAATCTGGAAGTCATTCTGATTTTTGGGAAGTCAAAATACTTCCCAGATCCCACAATTATAAAGCAAATATTTTAGGAATGATCAATTTATGGATGTTAATACAAATATTAGTGGTAAAAGACAATTTCTTTTAGAAAAAAAATCTATCACTTCTTAGCCTCTGTGCCTTAAGTTTGGAAGTCATCCAATTTAGTTTTTTACATTTGGAATTCATTGTCTTCCTCCCCCTTTATTTTGGAAGTTTTTGCCTTATTTTTGGGAGTCAAATACTTCCAAAATGGAGTTACCCGAAACAATGGATGCAGCCTGTCCATGCAGTACCATGGCTAGCCATCATCTGAATGATAGGGACAGAATGTGTGCCTACTCTAGAAACAGTTTCTAGTTAGCACTCACTCGCTCCCTGTCACTGAGGTGGTGAGTGGATTCATTTTGCCAGTCGCTGTCACATGGGGGTGTCTGCAGTATTTGGTAGGTGGTGTCCACTGGGGAGAGGGGGTGGGGGGACCTGAATGGGTGGGATAGAGAGAGGAGTTCTGACTTATGACTGGGGGATGGAGGGCCATTTGACTACAAGGCAGAATGAATACTAAGCGGATATATTATGTTATCTGGAAACTCAGTATCCTGATGCTCAGGATACCGAGCCCAGATTCCTGAACTGCACAGACCCGTCCGCACCACATGCCCAACGTAATGTCAGTCAACATGGCAACATATGCTGTGTGTTACAATGCGGTGGGCTTTGCCCCCCACACCCACTGCAACTAATATAACTAACCCCAAGGGGGAGTGGACTGCAGAGTAAATATTATATCAGTTATGGGTGCAAAATGTGAAAAAGGTCCATAGCCCAGACCAGAAACTGAGCCTCCAATGCTACACTGGCTGAGCTGCCAGTGCTTTAGTCCTCCATACAACCGAGGCAGTTCGGCGAGTTCCCAGATCCAATGCTGTTTTCAGGAACATACCAGGGGTAAGATAGCAACCCATCACATCCACTACCTTACCCCTCCTGTAACATCGGGCAAAACAACAGCCGGATTTCCACTGTTGGAATGCTACACCTGTCAGGCAATACTGCCCAGGTAGGTTAGTGTCCGGACAGTGAGCCTCGAGATAACATAAGGGTACCTACTCAGCATGTGATTAATCTGGGGGTAGGGGGCATTGGACGCCTGGGAAATAATATATACATGATGGGTGGGTGATCAGGGTAGCAGAGGGTAGGGCTTTGTGAATACTTTTTTTAATATTTAGCTGAATACTCGGTATTCAACAGCCAAATATTCGGCTTTTTGGTATTTGGTATTTGGCCCCTTAAAAAAAAGGAAAAAGAATCAACCCCCTTCCTACTGTCCCAGCCCAAAGCCAGGTAAAAAGTCATGTAACCTCTATCTCCCCACGTCTGTTAAAAGTACAGTGCCACCGTCTTCCCCACCCCCCCTGCACCCACAATTTTTTTTTAAATACATTTATCAGGGGTCAACCTTAACTTTTTTTTTGCACTAGCCAGCCGGGCAAGTTGATTCAAAATTGCACTAGCCCGCAGATGATTGCACTAGCCCTTAATTATTATGGTAAATTTTGATCACTTATGCAGGAAACAATGCAAGCAAAGTCAAGAAATACTCTGATTATTGCACATTTATCCTGCTCCCACATTACTTTCATCTCCCCAGCAGAAAAAAAAGACTGCAGCCCCCCCCATTGTTTTGTACCATAGCCTTCTCTCTTCCTCTTTCTGCCCCCCTACACCAAACAGAGAGAGGGTATCACAACAGCAAATGTTCAATCAAGCAGTCCTAGCTCTGCGCACACAATAGCTGACATCATCATGCACCTTACCACACTGTCACCACCACCCACAGGGCAATAAACAGAGTCAGGCAGAGAAAGACACTCTCGGCCACCACCCTATAGTCAGCTGGAGACCTGCACTTTTGAAAGTTTTTGTACAGTCTCAAGTGAGCCAGGAGCACATCTAAGATTTCTTTGGGGTGGGGGCTAGACAAACCTAAGGGGCTTGGGAAATAGAGAACTATGAGATTTTTATTTGTAAAAGCATTGATTTTAATATGCTGTTCCCCAACAATAATAGATTTTTCTTAAACATTGTCCTTTCATCAGCCCAGGGGAAACAGTACACAGGCATAACACTATACTATTTGTATTTCTGTTTAGGATGATCTATGCACCCCAGGAATGCCCATTTCAAGGTTTCAAATTATGCATTTTATCAAGGTTTATTTTTGTACCATACATGATCCAAAGCTTTGTTTTTAGGCTGAAAGGACATGCTGAGTGGGATAAGGGTGGAACTGTATGGATGGTGATGGCTGGCATTGTCCATTTAGAAGAGCTGTGGACCCCCTACACCTGCCAGTAATGGCAGCTATGGATGGTCACTTCAGAGTCTGGTCTGCAGTGGTGTCCAGGGAAAGAACAGAGTTAAGAGATTTGGAGGGGAGAGGGAAGTTATGGTGAGGCTGGGATAAAACCCACCACCTGCAGGGCTGATCTTGTATGCCTCTTTGCATTTTGTCACTGAAATGTTGGATACAAACACTCAAAATGTATTGTAGAGAAATGAGGGGCACTGGTCTTAATAATATTGGACAAATTGTTAGACATGTACACCTTCAGAAAACTGGAACCTAGTGACTTAACAGCACTCTACCCTTGATCACACCCTGAACACTAGCTGAAAGTCTTAACAGTGGAGTAATAATGATTTACATTGAGTCTTTTGTGGGATCTCTCTCTTGAACTGCCAGAGAATTGCAGCTCTTAATGAGCTGTTAATCACACCTGGCCATCTGGAACACTGAGAGAGATTAGCATGAAGACTACAGAATGCTAAAGTGGAGACATTTTTAACTTCACTAACAGCCATGAAAATCTGCACTGGTCAAGGCGGGCTAGTAGAGAGTTAGCTGCACTAGCCCTGGTCAATTTGCACTAGTGTTTGGGCTAGTAAACCAATGTTAAGATATACCTCTGCATTTATGTAGATCTCTCATTGGGCAACTGGCTCAACCTGCCCATCTCCATGGCTGACCATCTTCTTAATGTAAAGAGATCTTTGTACTTAAAAAATATAACTTATGTCCCCCACCTGCACAACACTCAACCCTACTTACTCTCTCCCACCCACCAGCACCCAGTTCTCAAATAGGTAGCTTGAGAATGTGACAGGCTCAACCCTCCCTCCTCCATGGCCATCCACCTTCTCATGAATGAAAGTGCTTGTGGCACTATCACATGATCCGTGGTGGCTGACCATGGAAGTGGGAACAGGCAGTCACTGTCTCGTTATATTTAAATTGGGTGCTGGTGGGTGGAGGTAGAGTTGGGTGCTGTGTGTAGGGGAGGGGACAGCAATTATATTTTTATAAGTGCAAAGAGCACTTTACAGTAAGAAGGTGGCTGGCCATGGAGGTGGGTGAGTTGAGCTGTTCACCCAATGGGGGATCTACTTAAAAGTATTTAAAAAAAAGCAACTTATGAGTGCTGGAGGAGGGTGGGATTGCACTTTCCATAGAGGGTTGGGGGATGAGGATTACAACCTGCTTTTGGGCTGTTGGAGGAAGGAAAGGTTTGGGTTTTTTTCTCATTTTTTTTTTTTTATGCAGCTGGCTGAATAATTTCCGGAATATGAATAGTCCCCTATTTGGGAAGATCTGCTGACTATTCAGGTGCCCTACTATTCGTGGTATTTAGGAAACAATATTCGGCCATTGCACAGCCCTATTAGGGGGACCACTGGATACCAGGGAAATTATATTTCTTTGACGGGTTAGTGATCTGATGGATGGGGGCCCACTGGATGCCAGGGACATATCTAATACCATACCAGGCAGGCAATCAGAGAGGGGTAGAGGGGTCACTAGAGCCAGGGATTTACTAATGCCATACCTGGTGGGTGATGGGGGGGGGGTAAGGGAGGAGCAGCAGTCACAAGACCAGGTTTGGTGAGGCAATAATTAGTGAGGCACTAATGGCTATTTACTGCCTCTCCAAACCTTCAAATATGCCAGTGCATCTATATGCAAGTGCAGTCTGCTGCTTTGCTTAGGTGCACTGACATATTTTAGTGCCTCCCACAAAAGGGTTAGTGCCTCACTAACTCTGCTGTCTAATATGACACATTTAGTGACCCATGCTTTTGGGGTGCTAAATGGTGGTAGCAAGGTGCTAACCCATTTAACAATGCTATATGTCCTTGAATATCCAGGTCTAGGATGATTACGTCCAGGGCTTCATAAGCAGCTTTAATCACTATTCTGCAAGAACATGTGCTTGTGTGACAAAAGAATTAGGCTCCATGTAGAACTGGTTGTACGAAAATAATTTGGTACTAAATACATTAAAGACTAAGACAGTGATCTTTGGAACCGGCCCTAGATTAAGAGATTATGGTAACAAACTGAAGGTGGTGGCCTTAGATGTTAACACTTTCAAATATTTAGGGTTCACTTTAGACCCTACCTTAAGTTTCAGTCTGCATATGGAAGTTATCACATTTAAAAATCATGCAAAATTAGCAATGTTATACAGGATCTGAAATTTCTTAACATCAAAATCTAGATTGGCTATTATTAATAAAAAACCTAATGCCACTGGTGAATTATGCCTCAATAGTTACAGATTCTGCTCCATTAAATACTTTATCAAAGCAATCTGTCCTAATGTATAGAGTAGGAAAATTTGCTCTAATGGCTTCAAATAGAACACATCATAGTGACATACATAGAAGATTGGAGTGGCTTCCTGTTCCTCTGAACTTTAAATTGGTTATGTCGCATTTTGTTCATAAGATCAGAGGGACGAACTCCACCTCCTCTATATAGGTACCTGAATGAGTATAAGCCTAGTTTTGCTTCTCATTCTTCAGTGAATGCCCCTTCCCTTAGTGTACCTTTAATCCGCAATCAAAGTGGACAATGCACTTTTGCATTTTTAGCAGCCTCTACATGGAATGACATACCATCTCAGATTAGGTGTTTACCTAGTTACAGTGCTTTTTCAACTGCATTGTTATTTTAGTGTAAAGGATTGTTTGTATGTGAGTGTTTTTAAATTTTGAGATGTAATATTTGTACTTGTTATTTAACCAGATGAGGAGCTTTGTAGTTTCTAACATTTTTGTATTGTATTATATTACATTAAATTTCATATATTAGGACCTTGGGTCGTGCTTGAAAAAGGAATGTATTCCATTGTACTTACCCAATAAACAAATAAATGAAAAAATGAAAATGAAATATTTTATCAGCACTCTTTTTCTTCCTGACCCATCCTTCTTACAGTCCTCCGCTGACCACCCACCCCCATCTACCACTTTGGATCCCCCTGGGACATTCATCAGGGGAGGAATAAGATTTTATTTTTTAATTCATATTTACTGCTTTCTGTTAATTAAAACAGCAATAGCCAGTCACTCATAGAGGGTAGACATTAAAATGTACATTATACAGATTGTATACATAGGAAGAGTTGATATACTGTACACGAATATGAACTTTTGTAGTCTTCTACATTAGGAACTGGGGGATGCCTTTGTAATACAATAATAACTGTGCAGATACCAATACATTCTTCAGTGGCTGTAGGTGTTATAGTAGGAAGAACTATAGGGAAGCCTTAACAGAAATCACTAGGGATTGCTATTTAACCTTGAAATGTCTATACAGTATAACTAGGAATTAAATAATCTTATCCAGAGCTTCCTTATCACAGAAACTGCCTTCAAATTTGAGTCAGTAAAGCTGATAATAATGCTGAACAACATATAACTTACAACCAATTTGAAATACGAACTTAGGAGATAATTGCCTCTTCAATTTCGGCACTCTAGTTTTCTGCCACAAGGCTGCATGGCATGGTAGAGGTTTAGAAATGGTGGCCCCAGCTGCAGTGGCAATGTGGCTGCACTAGAACAAAACAGATTATTAAGCATATAAAGAGACTCCAACCACGCTAAAACAGCCCCAGTACACAAAGTAATCTTAGACAAATATGCCTCTTTCAACTGAGGATACAATTAAGCAAGACAGGCAGCATAACTAGAGTCCTGCAAGAGTGTAAAGTACAGTACATAGAGTTCTCCCAATTAACAGTCCTCCTTGGAGTCATAATGCTGTGGCTCCTGTGCCACCAATTGAACCATAAATTCAGCCTGTTTTTTTCTGACTAGAATCCTATATTTTATGGGTCTGAAAACTGCCAGGTTTCTCTGACATAAACTATGCGGAGCCTGACTGGCAGCAGGAAAAAATGACTGATTCCCAGGGCCCAGATATGCTGCCAAGTGTTTCCTCCTGGCCCTGGTTTGATAGGAAAGGTCTGGATAAATCTTTATGTTCACCTTGTTGATCTCCATGGGGTATGCCGCTCTCGCTGCCACCAGCGCTAAGTCCTGCGCTGCTGACCCAGCAGTGTTTAATAAGATTGTATGTGGCTAAGAGGGAGACACTGGTCAGACTTGTGGATTTATTCTATATGCCTTCTTCAATGCGGTTCACTCGAAATCCCATGGAACTGAGATAGCCCCCTGCAGCCAGTGTACCAGGTAATCCAGCAAATTCGTCCCTTAAGTGCCCTCAGTGATATTAACAAGTCTTAAGATTGCCTGCATGAATCTCATTTTCCAGGGTCTCCATCTGGCCCTGGAAATGTCCATTTTCTTTTGTAAGGGTTGTTACTACCACAAGGGATGTCATTGCCCTTGTGGTTCTTATCTTCCATCAGCTTCTATGTTTCTATGTTATCAGCAGTGGCTACCGTTCCTGTAAGCATCTTTATATCTAAATCATGGGTCTCCAATCTGGCTGATGTTTTCTCTGTTTTGGAGTCCATAGCCCACATGGGCTCAGGCATCATCTTGCATGGGGGACCCAAAGATGGGGTCAGGTTGTTGGTTATAGCGTTGTTAGGATTTTGCTGTTGAGCTTTTGTCAGTCCCAGTGGCTGATTCTTAGGTCGACCCATGACAAATTTGGTATCTTTCGGCTGAAGGGCAGGTGTAGATTTCTAAATAAATTCTTTGGTGTAAAATTCACTTTTGCACAAGTAATATATAAAAAAGCAAATCAGTGGTGGAGAGTTCTGCTAAGGTGCTTCCTGCCTGGAAGATGGCTCTCTGACACCTCCCCGATCAAATTTGTTTAAAGAACTGCCTTTAAACTGTAGTCTTATGGTATCTGTAGAAGCTGTTCTGTCTTATCACACTTATAAAATGTCTTGTTTCCATCAGTAAGGATGTAGAAAAAAATGTGTTTTAAATATGGTTGAAAATGAAAAGCTAAACTTAAACAATCCCTGTTTTGTATTCTCTCTGTATTGTATCTTTATTTCATTAAGGTGGCAGGTGGCACTATGGTGCAGTGACCCTGATTTGTACTCTGCATGACTCTTTATGTGGTACCTTCATTGAGAAGAACTCCCCCCCCCAACAGCAGGAGGCTTAATGATCATGAAGAACACTTCCATCCCCACAGCATGAGCCTAGGCAGGGAGCTGGGTCAGCAGTTTGAAGCCCCCCCCCCGGCAGCAGGAACTGAGTTGGTGGTTCATGAAATAGATGGGCTCAGGAGTCGGCAGCTTGGTAACAGAGGATGGTTATTGGCTACCCTCCTGACCAGCTAGATCTGTGCAGTGCCATGCCGTCCCAATGCTTCAATTATGGGGAAAGGCCAGCAGAGAGACAGCAGTCCTGTATCTGGAGCAGCAGATCATGTGTGAGCCTGACTGGTGTGTGGTTGAAGAAAATCATGAAGATTCATGTGGCGAGGTACTTCTGTAATGCAGAGCTCAAGTGAATGAGAAGTGGCATGGCTGTGAGGGATACTGTTGGTGCAGAACATGAACTAGTGAAATCATGCCGTTAGACAGGTTTAAAAAAATTAAAAAGATTATAACAGATAAATGTCCTGTCCTTGAGTAAGTGGTACAATAGTGATGATTTTATCTATTTATTTGATTTTTAGTAATCGGGTAGGTACACTAGACAACTGAGTGCCTATTTTCAGGTACGACCCAGGAGATTACATTACACATCAAGTAGATTTTAGCACAATTCAACAAGTGGGGACAACTGGCATGCAAGCAGCAGTACAATAAAGTCAGGAGGGGTACAGCCTTATAGATCAACATATACATATCAAGGGTTTGTACATAGTAAACATATACAGGCAATAGAACAATAATGTTGGGGAGGCAGCATAGAGAACGTCCTTTACACATCAAGGGTTTTGTTTGTAGTTACAATATACAGGCAGCACAGCAACTATAGCATAAAACATAAGAAGGGGACCATAGTGCCATAATGTCAGGAGGAGTACAGCCATGGAGAGCCACCTATACACATCAGGGTTTAGTACAGTGCAACAAGTATACAGACAAAACATGTATATTATAGTAGCTCTGTAAATCAGCTGTCATGCTGCTGGTTTGTGTGAGGAGATTTATGCTGTGGTGCAAGTCCATATCTAAACACTGTGCTGTTTTTGGCAGGGGGCCTCGGAATACAGTTAGAGCAGTAAAACAATGACATTATTTTTGTAGCTTAGGCAAAATGGTCTATGGTGTTGGTAGCGTAGGAGTGCAGTTTATGTGTTTAGATTTTCATAAAAAATTAACTGAAATAAGACAAAATTCATGGTAATAAAGTATTAGAATTTCAACATGGCAGATTCTGGCATTTTTTTAGTTTCATCATAGTATGTGGTGGGGTGAGGTGAATTGTGTAAGTAAGAAGGTTTCACTGGAGAGAAAAAATGAGATCTGGTGCTTGACCATGCATTTATAGAGATTTAATGTACGGTCAGGTAATGTCTCCTGGCCAATGGGGTTTTTAGATTCTTTCTTGCCATTCTGTAAAGGGACATGAACTACATAGCGCAGCTCTAAACTGGCATTATCCATTAGTGATTTAAGCAATAATGCATGACAGGGTGTGGGTCATGCTGGGATATTCTCACTCCTGGGGTGGCTGGGCATGAGGCCGCAGGCTGAGTGCATCCAGTGCCCCAGAAGTGAGGTTCTCTCAGCACGACCTACACCCTGGAATGCATTATTGCTACTATACAATGGCTCATTTATATTTTAAAAACAAAAAATGATTAAAAAGCATTTTATAGTAGATTTTTAGTTTATTTATCAGTGTGGAGGTATACAGAGGAAACAAATAGTTCTCTTTTATCCAGTAGGTAGTGCTGCCGGTAAATGAGTGGGTCTGTATCTTCAGCTGGCTGCCCCCTATGCACATCCCTCTGCCACCCCAACTTTTTTTTTTTGCATCTGGTAGTTTGTTCTCCTTCTCAGTATACTGAGTTTAATTCAACTGGCCCTACTGCCTGTCCTGGGACTGGGTGACTTCTGTGACAAGAAACCGCAAAACTGCAGTGGATGCAGAATGAGTGAGAAGAGGAGCGAGACCTCCAACTTTGAGAAACTGATCAACAAGTGGCCGGTAGCTTGTGAGAGAAATAAATAGTAAATGTGGTTTCTCCATCTCCCAGCTCCATGTCTGTGCCACTGAAAATTTATTTTGATTTGCAGAATGAGAGGGAGCTGACCGTGGAACAGGAACTGAGGGAGCAGAGTGAGGGGCAGGCTACAACACTTTTGGTAGACACGGACTTCTCCCGATCTTGGAGGAGTACCAGGAGAAGAAGTTAATAAAAGGAAGGATCTGTTGCTCTGAATGATGGCTCATATTATTTTTTTAAATGGATATAAATAAGGGGGATGGGATGGGGGCTTAGGACTGGGTGCTCAAAGCAGAGTCATAGACTGCAAGGCAAGAAGTAACGGAAATGGACTGCCACGCTCTGTCAGTTTGAAGAAGCCATCGCATGTCTGCAGAAGCTGCAGTCTTGTACAAACAGCTTCTTCTTTTTGTAAGTCATATTGTGGTGAAAGAAAGCTGTAAGTGAGGAAGAGATTGTGTCTCTGTCTGTGTCTGGGGGGGCGCATGATGGCTTATACACTTCTGCTGCTACTCAGGAGCAGCTCAGAGTGGAGATAACTTGTGGAGGGGTGTATGATTCATGACCGTCATGCAATCATGTGTGTGCCTGGACTTCATACAGTGAGGTTATACTCAGATAACCTCAGCGTCCCAAGCACACACTGAGCAATCACAGCCCAGGAAATTTTTTTGCCATTGTATAATTAGAAACACCCACTTAGTTTAATGAAAAGGCAAGTAAGGATGAAATAGTAATAATTGGAACCAGTACCAAAAAAACCCCAGCATCTACAGGAAACATTATTTACAGGTTCAATGCAGTCCTCCATAAAGGGGGTGCCAACTTTGATGGGGGAAGGGTAGTACATTTCCCCCAGGAAAATGTAAAATGCAAAAAAGCTCTCTTAAACATAAAAATAGAAATGAAAACATAGAATGGTCCAGCAGAAAAAGACCTATTGGCCCTCCCAGTCTGCCCAGATGTTTTCTGCCTAATCAGCCTTCGGAGTTCCTAACTAGTGTCTGGTGACCCTCCTCCTCCCTGCCTGTTTACTATTATGAAATGGGTCTAAAGAATGCTGAATCCTGATTGGCTGAGAGCTACTTTCAGCCAGGCCATTACTGCAGGACAACAGTGTGGCTAAAAGAAGCACACACATAATCATGACTCTGCACTCCAACCATAATAATCCCTCTTTTGTTCGAGCAAAATGCCCACAAGAGACAATGGAACACTGTAGCAGTAGATGATGCAATGAGGCACATCAGGATGATCTGTTGTCCTAAACAATGACAGCTTTAAAGGAAAATATAAATGTTTTACCTTAGCCGCAAACCCCAGCTAAAAGTGACGTCTCCACCCTCACTTGACTATGCCCCACTATCGCCTGCTCAAATGTTCATAGGTGTTGCAGACAAAAGACATGCCAAAGCCCAAAGCCCATCTAGTTTTGCCTGCAGCCCTCTCAGCAGATGTAAATCATATTGTTCTGTTCCACATATCCATCAAGTCTTTTTTTAAATACATTGAGATTCTCCCTATTTACCACATCACTTGGTAATCTGTTCCATATCTTCACCACTCTCTGTGTAAACCAGTTTTCTCTCATCCTTGTTTTATATAACTCACTCTTCAACTGGAATATATGCCTTCTTAAACCTATACTGTTCAGGAACTCCTCATCTCTAGAAGCTTTATATACCATTATCGTATCTCCCCTTACTCCCCTTCTTTCCAATGAATATAATCCAAGTTCTTCCATATGTCTTGATATTTCATATCTCTTATATCCCATATCATCCTAGTTGCCTTTCTTTGTTTAGTCTCCAGTCTTATCACATCCTCTTTCTATCTATCACATCTATCATATCACATTCTCCTGTATGGGTTCCCATAGCTGGATGCCATATTCCAAATGTGGCATGACCAGTGACCTATACAAAGGTACTAGTACCCAACTATCCCTGCTTACAAAATTTCTCCTTATGCAGGCCAATAAACTATTTCCCTTTTTGATCACACTCTCACATTGTTCATTACTCTCAAAACTGCTTGATATCAACACCTAAATCTCGTTCACAATCACTCTTTCCTGGTTATGCCGTTTAAAGGAGGAGTTTGTCCAAAAGTGCTACCTTGTAGAATTAGAATAAGCATACCCACAATAAATCTCATACCAAAAATTAGCTTTCTACATTACTTATTTTAAAGTTATGAGCTATTTTGTAACCCTGATTTCACTACTTGCTCAAAAAAAAGCACTTTCAGTGAACGGCCACTAATGATGTCATGACCTGAGCTCACAGTCTAGTCCTTCCTGTCAGCAACCTTATAGGACCTGTTTCTCCAAAGTTTAAGGAACTGTAGTTGTGGTAATCATTACAAAAAAAAAACTGACAAAGGGTTGGCTGCAGTGCTTGCATTTCCAGAATGTTCAGATGTGTGGTACTGTACTTTTGAATGTGTCAGGAGGTGGTTTCAGAATGCAGTGCTGAACCAAGGTATAGAATGTCAAGGTGGTGCACAATTTTAAAATGTTGGGGGCGGGGGGTATGCAGTCTCGATATGTGGCAGGATGTGCAGTCTCAGAATGTGATGGGACACAATCGCAGAATGCAACAGGAACACACATTGAGGAATTTGGCAGGGACTGGCAATTCTGGAATATAGTGGGGATCCACACTGTTGGAATGTGACACGACACACCATTTATTCTGAAATTGCTTATCCCTGCCACATTTCAGAATTGTACACACCCAACACATTTCAAAATTGTGCTTCACATACCCACCGCATTCCAACATTATGCATCCCAGCTGCATTCTGAAATTGTGCGTCCCCACCAAATTCCAAAATTGTGCATCCCTGCCACATTCTGAAACCATGTGTCACTGATGCATTCCAAAACTATGTGTCACTGCCACATTCTGAAACTGTGTCACTGCCACATTGCAAAACTGTGTCAACGCCACATTCTGAAACTGCATCACTGCCATATTCTGAACTGTGCATCACTGCCGCATTCCAAAACCGTGAGTCACTACCACATTCTGAAACTGTGCGTCACCACCACATTCTGAAACTGTGCATCACTGCCACAGTCTGAAACTGTCACTGTCATATTCTGAAATTGTGTGTGACCGCCACATTCTGAAACTGTGTGTAAACTTCCACATTCCAAAATTGTCTGTCATTGTCAAATTCTGAAAATGTGCATCCCCACCATATTCCAAAATGTTATGTCCCCACCATATTCTGAAAATGAGTATCACTGCCACCTGCTGATATTATATGTCCAAGTCACATTCTAAAATCATGCATCCCTGCTTCATTTTGAAACTGCATGTGACCAGCACATTCTGAAACTGCATCACCACCCACATTCTGAGATTCTGTGTACACGCCACATTGTGAAATTGAATGCTGCCACCACAATCTGAAATCAAGCACCCCAACCACATTTTTAAATTGTGTGTCACTAACAAATGCCAGATGTATGCATCCATGATACATTAGGAAATTAGAGATCCCCACCACCTTCCACAACTATGATCCTCCGCATTTCAAAATTATGTATCTCAGCCGGCTCCATGGCACTGAGTGATAGGCAATCACTCAGTGTGCAAGTGACCTGGGTTTGTGCCCCGAGCCCTGACGTCAGGAGCAGAGTCTGGTAGAAAGGGAGTTATAGGCATCCTATGGACACTTCCCTCCCAGGGGGTGTTGGACAGTCCCAGACTACTTGTTAGGCAGCTCTTGGTGGTGGCATGTAGCTGGTATTCATGGCATTGTGAGCCTTGATGTGTCGGCAATCGTCCCCCCAGGATGCCACTGCAGTTGGACCAATACTTGGGGGGGGTGCATTGGGAAGAAAAATGGGAAAATACATCTGCTCAGCTAACCAGATGACTGAGTCCAGTTCCCGTTCCTTTGGGCAAGTCTCCTCTCCTGGTTCCACAGCCCTAGGTGCCCCCCCCCCACTGGTGAAGGGATATGTCAGGCCAATCAGGCTATGGCAATAATGTGGGTGACAGGATGGCGATAGGGGACTGGCGGCAGGGCCCTAGGCCACCCGAAGGAGTGGTCAGCCCGAAGGATTGGGGAACATAAAAAATAACACACACACACAAAATTGTGTATCTCTGACACATTCTAAAAATATATGACACCACCACATTATGAATTTTAGTGTTCCTGCTACATTCCAAAATGATGTGTCCCAGTTACCCATATATACTTGCATATAAGTCGATCTTGCATATAAGCCGAGCTTGCATATAAGTTGACCCCCTTTTTCCTTGGGATTTTAGCAGTTTTTTAGACATATCTTACAGATAAGTTAACCCTCCCCTTTACCATGCTTACCATACTGACAACCCATATATGGTAAGATACCATACCCAGCTTAATAAAGGGAGGAAAAATGAAGTGTACACTGAAAAATAAAGAAACTGTTGCATTTTATTTCTGTAGAAAAAACACCAAAAAGTACCATACATTCACTGCACTGTTACAACTGCTTTATATACCAGTACTGCACTGTACTAGTAAGAAAATGTTGCAACTGCATTTTTGTCCCAACTTTGTGTGTTACTGGTAAATAAAATAAAATGATAAACTCAGTGCAGAACGTTTACTGTACTTTTTTCTGTAGTAAAACATGCTTTTTTCTGTAATAAAATGATAAGCTGGTTATTGTCCCATTTTAATAAAATAAAATTCCAGTAATAAACTTGTTGCAGTGTCCTTGTCGTTTAATTGGTTCCAGTCTTATTTACTATAATAAAATGAAATCATAAACTTGTTGCAGTGTCCTTGTTCTTTTTCCATTTATGGCATAAATATGTTCTGTGGTTTGGAAACTCAGAAATTCCTCTTCTTCATCACCATCACTGTCTTCTATGAATAGTTGTCTGACGTCATCCATGGTCAAAGCAGTGTTGTAATCACAGCTGATGTCTCCAAATTCTGTGTCACGGTCTCCAGCATCTTGTTCCTCTTGAGCATGTGAGGCCAGTTCTTCCCATAGCCTGTCATCTGGACCATCAAATGCATTGCTGATTCCGTATTTTTTGAAAGAGTTGATGACGACCTCTTTTGACACAGCATCCCAGGTATCTTTTACCCGCTGAACCACAGTCAACAAACTTGCACATTTCATACGTACTGCAGGAGTGTAATCATGTTCTGCAGAAAACATCCTTTCATCACTCTTCACACATGAGTCTACAATGGTTTATTAACTCCAACATCTAAAGATTGCTGGATAGATGTGAGTCCGTGGAGTACTGCAACATCAGTGCCATTGTTTTCCTTCACACTTTTCTTAATAGATTCCAATAAATGTGCTTGGAATTGATCCCATACAAGTAAGGCCTTCTTCCTGAGGAGAGAACCAGGTCTTGTGTTCCACACTTTCGCCAGCCAGATAACCATCCCACCTTTATCCATCTATCCCTTTTGGTGGACATGAATAATACCACCAGAAGGAAATTACTCCTTAAACCTTTCTTCCAGCTCTGTATTTTTTTTTTCAAAGCTATTATCCTTCTTTGTTTTGGGCATTCTCTCCAGCTCATCTTTCTTTTTTCTCCAGTCTCGAACTACTGTAATTTCTCACTCACTCCAAACTTTCTGTCAGCAGCACAGCTGTCACTCCTTCAGCAGTTTGAATAACAGTCAATTTAAATTTTGCATCGTATGCATTTCTTTTGGACATCATTGTAAGTTTTTCAGTCCCATGGATTGCAATGATCCCTTTGCTGCACCTTTTAGAGTACCGGTAGGTATAACGGTACTTTTTTAATAAACTTTGTCTATCTTTTAAATACCATAATGCCACCTCGCTGATCCTGCTGTCTGTTCTCTCCTTAGGCTGAACTGCCACAACAAAGAAGAGGAATTGCAGACAGCACATACTGAAGGGGCATAATAAGGGGGCACTTCACTGAGACATTACCATAAATGCACTAATCCTCAATCCCCCCAACCACTACCCACATGCATACTGTAGCAGCAGACAATCTTTTACTAATTATTTGTAGGTACTGTAAATTACTGTATTTACAATCCCCCAAAACAGCAGACACAGTATTGTTGCAACATATACTATTAACCACCAGTAAACTAAATAAACACATCCCCCCTCCTACACACACACACACACCATCAACACTGGCAACAAGATACAAATACCCCCCTCTATTTCAAGAAAAACAACAACACTGGTGTTACATAAAACACAAATGTCAGCACTTACCCACTCCAAAGACCTGCTACTGCTGTCTGTCTGGGTCATCTCAACTGCAGCAGTCTGTGTCCTCAATAAATGCTCCCTCATGCCAGCACTCCTTTGTTGTTTGAAATCCTCTGCTTGTTTCTCACACTTCCAGCAGGATCCTCCTTGAGGCATCATACAAATCCACCCAACTGCAGCATACCATATTGAATGGTATTAACACCCCCTTCCACACCACCAACTCAAAATTAATAGATGTTTTACTCCCACCCACCCATCCACCCTCATAGCACCCAGCTCCTTCCACCTTCCCCCAAGTGTCCTGCCAGCTGTGTCAGGCATGTACTAATGGTATAAAGTAGGAAAGTACGGTAACTGCCCTCACCCCGTAAAGATGAGAGCAGGTATCTACTTGTTTACAGTATATAATGAAAGTGAAATCTGAGCATCTTTTAATAAAAGGATTTCAAAAAATGTGTGTGGAGTTGTTTATTTTGTTGTCCGGTTTCATTTCAGCATACTATGTCCCTGAGTTGAAAGAGGAAGATCTTGTTACCGGTATTCATTCTTGAGCAATCATCTGATGCGCTGTTAAGCCCGAGTCATCCTGACATCAGTTACAGAAATTGACTCAGGCTTCATGCCCTGGAACATACCGATACGTGTTCCTGTGATGGCGAAACTATGTTAAGCTCATTCACAAAGTGATCCTCTAGTAGAAACCTCGAGGTGGGAGGGCCGGCAGAATTTCTAACAGGCTCAGGAAAAAAGACAGCTTTCAAAGCTGCTGTCATTTGCTAACCTCATCTTTTTTTATTTCTATTTGTATACATGTTAGTGTACATAAAGGCAGACTACTTTTACATAACCACACTTCATTATATTTTGGCTTCACCTCTAATTTAGCACTCTGAATCCTGTCAGTCTATAGCAGTTTTTTGAGTACTGGTAGTCATAATATGTACTTCCAGTGCAATCATCTTTTCCACTAGTACATATTATGGTCAATGAGACCGAACTTTTTAAGTCTAAGCACAACCTATTACTAAGTTAGTTATGATCAAGTCCTCTCAGTTATATCCTTTTGTGAAGCTGAGATATTCAGCTTGTTTAATAAACTGAGGAAGTAGAACCTAACACTTATGTTCTGGAGTTATGCAAATTAGTTAGGACCGAAGTGATTAAAATATAGTATACACTCCTCATGGAATTGAAAAGAAATAAAATGGGAATTTCAGATTGCTTACAGCAAGCATTTTAAAAAGTGCCCAGGAAGGTGAAATGTGTTCTGATTTAACTTTTTAATGACTGTATAAAGTTTTAAAAGGGCTTTTTGTGCAAGTAATTGGTGTATTCTGGTGTACTGGAAAAGGTTTCTGCTCTCAAGCTTTCATTCTGTATAAGAACAAACAGTAGCTGGTAATTATTGAAAACACATAATGCTGTATATAATGTCAGCACTTTGGTGCTAATGACTGCATAATGTTCTCCTGGATGAAAATAAAGCTTCTGTGAGCTGTTTGTGCAAGAGCAGATTGTCTCAGGAGAGTGGGTCCTCTCTCACTCTCGTTATCTTGGTGCTTGCTGGGATAATGTCAGCAAGGCATGAAAGTGCCAAGCAGAATAATCAGTGGTACAGTTATTGGGTCCTATGCACGATGCCTACGTTCTGCCAAAACCGGCAGCGTAGGCATCAATATGCATTAATGCCACAGAGCGGGGTCCCATGGATTCCCAGTGGCATTCACAAATGGGGTGCAAGACAGTTATGCACCCAATCTCCCAGCCGCATGGTCAGCAATGTACCAGGGGTGTGTTAGCACAATGTGCCATGTACCAAGGTGCGGAGTGCTGCTTGCAGGGGGGTGTAGTAGGGTGTAGGGTATGCCAGGGTGGACCCTGCCATAACCGCAGTATGTGCCCAGCCCTGCACACCCAGGACCCCTGGCCAGCCCCAGCAGCAGAATGGTAGCCCCCACCGCACACAACCAGACCCCTGCCCCATGCCTGTAGGATGGCCCCCCCACACCCCTGCCCTGTCCCTGGAGGTGAACAGTGTAGCCCCACACACTCATGGCAGCACTGTCCTTGTAGTTGCATGGCAGACCCTTCCCCCCAACACCTGAATGCTGCATCCCATAGCTGCACATCCATACCCACCACCCCCCTAAACACTTGTCATCCCTGTCCTGGGTGTATTATGAGCAGCCCCACCATCACACACTGTGGGGCAGTTTCCACAATACAGCAGGTAATGAGCTATTGTACCTCAACATGCTTGACCTAGTGAAACCTGTGCCAGCTTGGGCTGTGCATATGTCTCAAGACCCCAGTGCAAACACCCCTGCACCCAGACCCCCTGCGGCCACTTTGGTGACTTGTGTCCCCCACCTCCTTGTTGGATAGGCATCACATCCCCCACAGGACAGCCCCAGACTCATTATAGTGCACCCCCACCAGGACATCTGTGCTTGGGACACAGCCCAGTACTGCAAACCCCCACCCACCCCCCTGGACCAGATCCCAATCCCCTGCCACTCCCATGGTGGTCAGTGGTCCCCCACCCCCCCACAGCACTGACAACACTGCAACCCATCCCCCATACCTGCCCATCAGCGCCATGGCTAGGAACGGCCAATGGAACGGCCCCCTTCTCACAGCTTTGCAGTCACTGGCTATCCAATGGATTCTGGGAGCACATAGACTCTTAATAGAGATGTGCTCCCAGCATCAGTTGGACAGCTAGCTGCTGAGGTGGTGTGAGGAGAGCTGTGCCACTGGCTGTTCCAAGCTGCATCACCGACGAGAAGGTGTGGGGAATGGCTGGCAATGTTGTTGGTGCCGCAGGGGGTTGGGAGACCACTGGCCACCAATGTGGGGTGGGGGTACTGGGTTTGGGACCTAGTGTGGCCGCTGATGGCACCTCCATGTGTTATGGGGTGTTCTCCTGCCAATCATGAGGACCAGGCTTCAATGTGGTGGTGGTGGTGGGTGGGGTACTTACATGAGGTTGGGGATGGGCATGCACTGTGGTTGGGTGGAGAGGTTCTGTACAGTACCGGGGTCAGGGATGCATCTTGTCAGGAGGCGGAGAGTTGCCTTGTATGGATGGGAATGGGTGGAGGTACTCTTGAGTGGGTCATCAGTACTGTAGGGGCTGTTCATGGGAAGGATGGTCCACTGGGGACAAGAACATGGGCATGTGGGTCCAGATTCCTGTGGGTGGTATTCACTCACCTTGACCCATGCTATGGCACAAGGGATCTACTTGGAGACCCAGGATGGGCATCCAATTGAATGCCCGCCTGGGTCCGCTACTCTGCCCCCGGCCACCCTGCACAGTCCTGCACACCAGGGGGAGGGTGGGGCTGTGGACAGATGCCCTGTTGGTGCATACAGTTGTGAATACAAACATATGAATCAGGCAGAAGAAACAGGTCTCAAGGTCTATCAAGTCTGCTAGAACGTGCAGTTAGCCCCCTACATTGCAGCTGCCCCTCCCCTTCCCCCTCGCATTTACCACCCCACCTTGTCCCATCCCCTTTTACAACTGCTCACCGTCCTACAGGATACCACCTCCTCGGGCAGAGCTTTCCACTTAGCTACCACCCTCTCTGTGAAAAAATGTCTCCTCATCTCTCTCCTATATCTTCCGCCCTCCAGTCTGAGACCATGCCCTCTTGTGTCCCTCCCACTCCTCAACTTAAATACCCCATCTGTACTTGTTTTATTTATCTCTGTCATGTATTTAAAGGTCTCAATCATATTCCCCCAATCCCTTGTGTTCTCCAGTGAGTACATATTCAACTATCTCAGCCTGTCCTCAGAGGTTCTCTCCTCCAAACCCTGGATCATCTTTGTTGCCCTGCACTGTACCTCCTCCAGTAATCAGACATCCTTCTTCAGGAACGGGCACCAGAACTGCACACAGTACTCCAGGTGTGGTCTGACCAGTGACCTGTACAGAGGCAGGATCACCTCCCTCCTTCTGGAGGACAGTCCACTCGCAATACACCCCAGCATCCTGTCGGCTTTAGCTGCTGCCTTCCTGCACTGAGCTGAGTTGTTCATATTCCCCATTATAACCACTCCTAGATCCTTTTCTTCCTCGATGGTCCCTAACTGAACCCCTCCCCAGCTGGTAGCTCCTCCTAGGGTTCCTTGCTTTGAAGTGCAGTGCCTTGCACTTCTTAGCATTGAACCCCAACTGCCATGTTTCTGACCCCTCATCCACTTAAGTGGAATACCGTGCACCCTGCACCTGTCTGGGGCTGTGGAGCTGCATGAGCAGGCTAGATGTTTCTGGCATGTAATTCTCGCCCTTTCGTGCGTAGCAGCCAATGAGTGGTTTCTGTGCAGTGTAGGTGCTGCTGGAAATACCATGACAGTGGCTAACTCATATGATCACAGCCTTCTCTACTCCCTCTCTCTTAGGACAGCATGAGACTACTTGGTGTCATGGCCACAGGAAGGATGTTTGTGTGTGTTTTTTTTGGCTCTGTGGTTAGCCATGATTAATATTTGCTGGAATGTACAGTATGTCTACCTTTGCACTGGTTTGGAAGGTTGGGAGTAAACTGTTGAAGGCTGTTATGTTTTAGTCTGTTTTTAATTTGCTCCAATTATATCCTGTCTTGTGCCGGAGAACTGCATACATTTTTTCTTGGGGTGGGGGTAGGAGGGTACATTCTGCAGAGAGGCAGGTGGCATGAATAGCAGTTGAATCATGACAAACCACTCCACACACATGTTTTTGAAATCTTTTTATTAAAAGATGTTTGGATTTCACTTTAATTATATACTATAAACAAGTATAAAGATATCTGCTCTTTAATACCATTTAATATGGTATTCTGCAGTTGAGTGGAGGGGGACATTTGCACGGACCATCTTTTCAAGCAGTGCAATAAAAAACTTGTGGATAAGTCAACTGGAGCCTTGTACAGGCCAGCAAAACACCCGCAGATAGGTTAACCTCATATATAAGTCGAGTTTCTATTCTTTAGTGCCTATTTCTGGCACTAAAAACCCGACTTATCCTTAAGTGCCAGAAAGTGCAAGGTGCAGCATTTTGGGGCAAAAAACCCCAAGGAGGAGCTACCAGCTGGGGGGAGTGCAGCTAGTTGTGACAGGGGAAGAGAAGGATCTGGGGTGCTCATTACAGGATTAATGAACACAGTACAATGTAGAAAGGCAGCTGCAAAGGCTTACAGAATGCTAGATTGTATTGCAAGGGGTATATCCTCGAGGAGGGGGGAGGTGATTCTGCCATTGTATAGATCACTGGTTAGACCACACCTGGAGTACTGCATGCAGTACTGGTGCCCATGTCTGAAGAGGGACATTAAGTTACTGGAGGGGGTGCAGTGCAGGGTGGCAAAGATGATCCATGGTCTGGGGGACTTACCATACGAGAGGAGGCTGAAGAAGTTGAACATGCACTCACTGGAGGAGAGGAGGGACAGGGGGGATATGACTGAAACCTTCAAGTACATGAATGGAATAAACAAGCTAGTTAGGGAAGGACTCTTCAAAGTAAGGGAAGGGAGGGACACCCTGGGCCATGATATGAGACTGGAGGGAGGAAGGTTCAGGAGGGAGATGAGAAGACACTTTTTTACAGAGATGGTGGTGGCCAGGAGGAACGTGTTACCGGTGGAATTGGTATCCAGTAGAACAGTGGGCTGCTTCAAAGGGGTCTGGGAAAGGGCAAGAGGGAGGGTCACGGGAGGGGAGGGAGGGGCAGCTGCAGAATAAGGGATGCTAGCTGCACAATTGAGCAGACTTGATAGACCACTAGACCTTTATCTGCTGACAATTTTTGTATGTTCGTATGTTCGTAAGTGTACACAGTACTTTCTGAGACTGTGTCATTGCTACATTCCACAATTGCAACCTGATGACATTTCAGAATCTCGTGTCTGCAGTATTCTAAAATATGCACACAACTTTCACATTCTAAAGCTATGTTTGCCGCTGCATTTCAACACCCATCACATTCTGAAGTACTGTACCTTGCATCTGTATACTGGAAGAGCATCTTCTGACCCACTCAGTGTGAGTTTTCCTTTTTCAGATGTTTACTACAACTGCAATTTTGTGTTACATAGGAGAAATAAGTCATATAAGGTAGTTGACAGAAAGGTCTAGGCTGCGAGTTCAGGTTGTGATAGCAGCAGCTCTTCCCTCAAACTGGCTTTTTTGAACAGGCAGTGATTAAAGGGACATTGTCAACCTTTTCTGCACCATATTATTTTTAGGTAAAAACATTTTATGATTGATTACGTTCTCTAAAATTCATTGATGCTGCTGGTTAATTCGCATGTAAGGTGGCTAGTGAGCAGGGTATGGTAAAGTTACAGAATGAGACTGCCTCCTTGCTTATTAGAACTGAAATGCATGGTAATGTATAGCTATGCCCACCTTTGTTTTGCTTCAGATCATTGAATTACTCTTAGTGCATGCTACTGAAAATTAGAAATACCCTCAAACAGTGAAGCCACTCCTGATACAATAATCTCCTCTATTCCCACTGCATAATGAGTGGCTAGATTGTGTTGGGGGTGTTCCTGAGTCCAGGAAAGATGCTGTGGGAGTTGGTCAAGAAATGTAAACAAACATGTTTTGGTGTGGTAACACCAGAATGGTGGGCAATCAGTTTTTCACTTTTTAAAAGAAAAAAAGGATTTGAATCAAACTACCAGCTACATCAACAGTCTTTATAGAATGTGAACAATTATCAAAATGTGTTTTTTAAACTAGGGACACTGAGGCCTAAGGGGGTTGATAGTGTCCCTTTAAGGGTTACAAAATGACTTGTACCTTTTAAACAAAGTAACTTAGAGGTCTGATTTTTGGCATCTTATTGGGGATATGCTGATCCAAATTCTGAATTTATTGATGCCAGAAATGTTGGCTGGACACCCTCCTTAACTTATATTCTGCAAATTTATTTCTGCATCCAAAGTGCATAACAATGCATTTATCTGGGTTAAAGGGCATTTTATCCCAATCCGCCCACTCACTTCGCTAATCAGTCTCATTCTGTAACTTTACCATACCCTGCTCACTAGCCACCTTACATACGATTTTTGGATCATCTGTGAATTTCAACATCCATCCCCCCTCAGTGCACTGCATGTCTGCCACGTATATATTAAATAGGGTAGGACCCAACACTGATCCCTGCAGGACTTGATTGTTGCCACCTCTGAGGCTATTGAAAACCCATTTATCCTCACTCTTTGTGTCCTGCCATGCAGTCAGTTTCTTATCCACTTTGTTAAACTATTATTCAGACCTACGTTTCCTAGTTTTCAGTATTTATATGAGTGTCATGGTGTCGAATGGCTTGCTGAAATCCATAAAGACCACATCCAGTGGTGTCCCCCTGTCCAACAGCCTACTTATTGGTTCGAAGAACCCCAGCTGACATGACGGACCACTCCTAAATCCATGCTGTGACTTATCAGTGATATTGCTGTTTAAATATTATTCTGTGTTCTCCCTTAAGAGTGTCTCTTGGATCTTAACCACTACTGAGATAAGACTTACTGGTCTATATTTGTTTTTGCCCCCTCTAGACCCTTTGTTTTTCTGCACAAATTGGTCCTGCCAGATAGTATGCCAGTTCTTTAAGCACTCTAGGATGCATTCTGTCTAATCCAGGTGATTTATCTGGATCTAATTCTCTTAGTTTCTCCAGTGCTCTCCCTCTGACTATGGTTAATGTTTCTTCCCCCTCATAGTTAGAATTTCCTGTATGTTCTGACTTTGGATTAAACATTGAGCAAAAATATTGATTTAAATAATTTCTCATTTCTGTCTCATTCCCCACCTCTCTTCCATCCTACTTTCCATGATATTTCTTTTTTAGTACTCACATGAGTAAAGAATACTTTGGGATTATGTTTTGGGCTCGCTGCAATTTTATTCATTTTAGATCATTTTGCTGCTCCAACATTTAATTTGCATTTCCTTTGTGATGTTTTAAAGACTAACCAATCCTTCTTGTTGTATGTTCTAACAGTTCTTTTATACAAATTTTTCCTGTCCTTCTACCTTTCCTCTCCTTCTTAGTTAGCCATGATGGAACTTTCCTCTTGTGGTCATAGTTTTTGATCTCTGGTATAAATTTTTCTTCCACTGTTTTGATTTTATTCTTTAATAGGTCCCAAATTTTCTTTTGTTCCTTTCCACTTAAATTCACTTTCCCAGTCCCACTCTTTCAGGTCAGCTTTCACCTCCTGAAATCTAGCCTTGGTATGATTATTTCGTAATGATAATTCCCTTCTCAGCAACAACCTTTCTGTCGATAGAATACTAGATCATGTTGTGATCACTGCTGCTTAATGGTTCCCTCACCATGCAGTTCCTCATATTGGCCCCTATGCTCGAAGGTGCGGAGCACCTCTGCACTGTGTATGTGAAGTGCAGAGACACTCTGCACACATTGCACCCCCTCCGTGTGGGATGCACTGGGGGGGGAGTGCCGCTCCCATGCACCCAATCCCCCACCGGAATGGACCGCAACATGGAGGGATCAGGCAGGGTGTGTGCCAGCACTATGCAGAATGCACAAAGCCATGTAGTGCTGCACACTGGGGCACATAGGGGGGCAGTCGGTACACCAGGGAAACTCTGCCATAAGTCCCCTATGTGCCCCATGCATCTGTCCCACACCAAGGTGACCACCACCTTCAAATTCAGTGGCTGCCCGGGGCCGCTAATCCAAGCACCCAGCCAAGCCCCCACCTTTCTGGTATATGCCAACCCCCCCACACACACACACACACACACACACACACACACTCATGGGGGCACCGGCCCCAGGGCCGCATGACCCCCCACCTACCTCTGCAGCTCCCTGTGCTCCAGATTGTGTGGTGGACTGTTGAAGCCCCCCGCCCTCCATACACACACTCACTCATGGCACCATCCCCTACCCCTGTACCTCTCTGTCTGATCGGGGCACCACATAGCTGGTGGCACTACCCACCTCTCACTTTCATGGCCACCGACTATGTAGACATCCACGGGGGACAACAGCCAATGCACCCCCACTGCGTAAGGGATCTACTGTTGATCCCAGGATGGACATTCAACTGGATTTTCACCTCGGTCTGTGACTCTGCCCCCACCCACCTCATGGAGTGCTGCACACTAGGGGGAGTGCACACGGACAGATCATGGCCATTGGGGAATACCGGCGGTGTGCACCTGTCTGCAGGTGCAGAACTCCATGGATGGGATATGTGCCTCAGGCACGTAATTCCCACCTGTTGGAGCATAGGCCCCATTACTTGTAATGTTACTGATAACTAAATTGACTTTGTCTTCTTAACCACCAACCACGAGTAACAAACAGCTCACACTCAGACCAGATGCTACTCACAAACCACTCAACCTGACTCATCTATTGTTTTAAAAATGCAGCAGCCATTCACCCAAATGCAAAGAAGTGAAGCCACTGCCTGCCCTCAGTACTGCCACCAAAGCAGTTTGGCACCCCCTACTGGAAAGCAGCAACCAATACAATGCCCATATTGGACTATTTTTTTGTTTACACTGATTATTAATTTTTTTTAAATAAATGTTATAATAAACATAAAATGTATGGACAGTGTCTAGTAACCCCTGTTTTCAATCGATTCATAACCTGATAATCCCATTGTTATGACATCAGTATGCTGTACATCTTGCTTATCTATGTCATAATGATGGGATTACAGGATAGAATGTCACCACATGTCAAAATTCTTGGAAAGGAAAGGTGATCTCCTGCTTGAACATTCATTCAAAACACACATATTCCATTCAGACTGTTACAGACCCGCTGCAGTATAGATCGCAATAGCAAATTTCAGCACTTCACTTGCTCAACATTCAAACCAGGAGTCATTCAGTGCCGAGCTGGAGAACAAAAGAACATTTAAAAAAGCTGTATTTCTTTTTCCCACAGTGGCTAGTTTTTCCATACACTATAAAATACAATGCCTCAGTAACGGTGGTCAACCATGGAGGTAATTCCCTCTTGCGGTTGCCATGACAACTGTAAACCTCTCAAGCTGCACTCTCAAGGTTTAGTTGGTTGTCCTGGCAACTGCTTGAGGCGATTACATCGTGGTTAACCACTGTTACTCAGGCATTATTCTCTATATATTTCAAGGTAATATACTATTATCTACAAGTGACCCATTTTATCATTGTAATACACCACTCTGAGGGTGTGTTATGGTGGGCTAATGGCCCTTCTTGGGTGGTGGAAGCATTCAGCTTCACCTGGTGCTTCAGCCCACCCACTGTGGGACCATATCTCACCATAGCGCAT
Organism: Neoceratodus forsteri; assembly: GCA_016271365.2. Taxonomy (NCBI): domain Eukaryota; kingdom Metazoa; phylum Chordata; order Ceratodontiformes; family Ceratodontidae; genus Neoceratodus; species Neoceratodus forsteri. The sequence continues at coordinate 50,654,635 of JADMNL010000027.1, forward strand.
CGCCTGTCATGCCTTATTGCTTAAATATACCCCTATGTCTATCCCACACATACTTAAAGCCTCCCATTTATTTCCCCTCCACCACTTTTGCTGACAGTCTGTTCCAGGTATTTACCACCCTTACATATAAGTACTTCCTCACATCCCCCTTAAAACCAAGATTAATCTAAGACGGCTACTGTTTACTGACCTAAGAGTATACTCAGGTCTATATTGCTTCAGAACCAGCACTAGTGGTATGCATTATGTCTCCCCCCAGGCTGCATGTTGTCACTAAACAAGTGGATCCTGCTTCACCTGAAGAGCAATGTGTAGCGGTGAGGTCAGGGTGTGCTGTGGGTGGGACTACAATTAGGAACAGTGTAGCAGCTGTGACCCTGAGGCTGCCTGCCTGCCTGTGGTGAAGGAATGTTGGTGCTTCAGATCTGAATCTGAATAGGTTCATCAGTTACTACCTCAGTAACTCAAGTGGGGGAATACACTATACCAGGGGGTCCTGGCAATAACTCCCTTGTACCACTCCACTATATCCTGTGGGATGAATGTGAGGGCCCCCTGTTGGCCACCTGAATACTTTTCCAAGCTCTCCACCACTGCATAAAAGGTGGAGATGGTGGAGGTTATGTCACTGTGTGAATTAGAAAAATAAAACAGAGCTCTAAATGGATATAGCGGTCCTGGCTTATGTGGAGCAGGAGATTCAGTGTTGATTGTCTGTTGTGATCTGAGAAAGTCACCTCTCCTTCCATATGGAGCTTCTTACCTGAGCAAGAGGGTTACCAAAAATTACAGGAATGCCACCCATGAGCCTTTGTTGATTGAGAGACATGGGGCTATAGGGCTATATAAGCCAGCTATGGGCTAGTCACTAGGAAGGTGGCTCCTTATGTGAATAGATTTCATGCTGTGGGGGACAGAAAGACTAGGGATACTTCAATCACTATGAAGGCTCCATGTAATCTATTTGTACAAGAGGAAAGTAATTGTAAAAAAAAGTTAGATTTTGAAAACAGGCTTTTTTATGTAGAAACTAAGGTGTACAGTATCTGTTAAAGGCAGCAGTGCTAAGTTCACTAAAATTAAGGCTAGATGGTAAAAACTGAAGTCATTCAAATACCTTAATTTTTCTTGACAAGTGTACAGCAGTGTAAGCAGTGTAGGAGAGGGCCACATTTATGAGATTCCAATTTTTGTTTTAATCATAGGGCTCAAAAACAAGACATCACAAGCATTACTTACAAAGGCCATGGCAATTTATTATTTATGCAGTGTTAGCCACTGCAATGCTAAGCAGCTGAAACCCAACTTGTAATAAGACATAAATATCATACTTAGCAGTGGCTAATAATATCAATGATTAATTATCAGCTCAATTATTCCTAGTTGCAGGATTCACAATCAGGGAAAGAGAGTGATCGCGGGAACCTTGGGCTGCCACATGAGCCTAATAGTTTAGTGATAGAGCACTGGGATATTGTTTTGTGGGCCTGAATTTATTTTTTTTATTTTATTGGAGAAATTGGACTCAACCTTTGAGCACAGGTGCTCATTTGCAAAGGTTCCACGTGAATGAGATACAAAGGCAACATCAGCACACTTGGAGCATTGTTGAATAGTACAGGGTAACACAATTTTAAATTCAAGCACATATGGGGTATCACAAAATTAAATTCCGGTACATGTACATTATATAATTTAGAATGCAACAGAGGCAGGCCAGATAGCGCAGTGGTAGAGTTACCGCTTGCCATCTGAATGACCTGGGTTCACGTCCTGAGCCCAGAATGTCTGGTGCCAGCCAGCGAGGCAGGGTCCAGGCGTCCATTGGATGCTTCCCTCCTCGAGTACAGAAGGAACCTCCTTCTGCTGCATGACTGCCCCCTGGTGAACATGGGGGGGTTATGGTGCAGGAAGAAACAAGTGGTCCCTTTGTGGTGGTCTTACATCAGCACATATCCACTCATTTCGCAGTTGATGCAGAGGCATCAAATCCCTAGAGAGAGTGGGGCCAGCAGAGGAGCACTGGAAGTGGGGTGGGGTTCACTCGCCCTTCCAATGGCTCCAAAAGGCATCTTGCCAAGGCCTCCTCTCAGGACCACACTCTGGGGTGATGGGACGAAAAGAGAATAAAATCCCCAGAAGCTCTGGGCAGATGAAGCCGCACCACCCCACCACACACCATGGCAGGGTCTTCTCAACTCCTCCCACACCTCACTGGCGCCACCCCATGGGCACTGACTGTCAAGTGAAGTATGTTCCCCCCTGAGTGAGGGAGACCGGGGGGGGTCCTGCCCATGGGGGAATAAGCCGTGAGTTATAGTCTGGGTACCCAGAAGGTTGTCAAGCAAAGGCTGTTGTTGGGCAGGGTCATCTGGGACATCACATGGTGGGTGGAGGGCTTGGACAGGTGGAAGGAGGTTCCTGCAGCTGGTGAGGTGAAAATGGGGACAAAAACAGAAATAAAAAAAAAATAGGATGCAATAGAGCAGAACAGAATAACAACAGTAAGCTAGGGCAGGGTTACAGAGAAGTGCAGTATAAGTAAGCTGGTGGGGATAAAGTAAAGTGCAGATAGGGTGGAGGGTAAACAGGGTTGGTTGCAGTTTAGTGAGGGGAAGGTGCATTAGAGGAGAGGGGAGGGCAAGAGGTGAGTGGAAGACTAGATGGAAAGTGCAGATAAAAGTGGAGGACTTAGACAGAGCACTGACATCTTGAGCCGAGAAAAAGCTCTTTTTTTAGGGCAGCCTTGAAATGAGAGAGTCTGGAGAACCCTGTTAGTGCAGGGGGAGTTCATTAAGCCATTGGGTGGCTTAGCTGGCAAGCGAGCACTGCCCAAGGCTGGTATTGCATTAAGGGAGAATGAGGGCTTGCCTAGATATGCTTCTTGTGGAATATGGGTTAGTAACAGGGAGGAAGATAGTGCTGACTGCAGGAGAGATGAGACCAAGTAGAGATTTTTTAGCCATAAGGACAGTTTGAAATTTGAGACGGGCTTGCAGAGGGAGACAGTTGGTTTGCTCATAGAGGGTGCAAGTATGTGTGAGTCTTTCAGCTCCAGAGACAAATCAGCATTTAGAATGACCTTGATCCTATCCAGGGGTGTGGCACTGGCTGCACCCCATAGATGGGTAGGCCATAGTCTGTGAGTAGAAGGATAGTGCTCTTGGCTTCCGGTGTGAGATTCAATCTATGTCTGTAGAGTGCTCCAAGTTTCCAATTGGGGAGGGTTGTGATGTTCTGTGTGTGCTCAGAGAAGGTCGGGTGTCATCCAGTGTAACACCCAGATACCTAAACGTGTGAACCTACTCCAGGGTGGTACCAAGGGCAGTGTGAACTGTCAGGGGTGGTGTTTTATTTTTAAGGTGCGGGGCAACAAATGACATAGTTTTTGTTTTTTGTAATTAAGCACAAGCTTGATATGTTGGAACCAAAGTTCAAGGGATGCAAAGCTGGTTTGTAGAGTCCTGGAGAGTGCCTCATGCTGGGGTCTGCTATTAAAAATGACAGCGTCATCTGCATACAGCAGTGTTCTAGAGTGGATGCAGGCCTTGGGTAATTCATTGACAAAGAGACTAAAGAGAAGGGGGAAAAGAATGGATCCTTGTGGGACCCCAACAGACACACCTCTAGCGTCTCATAGGACACCATCGATCTTTACCCTTTGAGAGCTTCCTGTTAGGTAGCTATGTAACCAGTACACAGACTTGGGAAAGAGACCTATTTTGTGAATTTTTTTTAGTAAAAGAGAGTGAGTAACAAGATCAAATGCTTTCGTGAGGTCAACATATGTGGCATCAATCAGGTAACCATTATCCAGTGCATCATCTATGTAGTTAGTGTATTCTATAAGGGCAGTGTTGGTGCTGTGGCACTTCCTGAAACCATGCTGCTGGCTACAGAGGATATTATATGTGTTAAGATATTGAACCAATTTTTTTTTTTCAAATTATTTACCCAGATGAGACACACTAACCTGAAAGCTTGTTTACAGGTGCAACCTGGGAGCACAGGGAAGTTAAGTGACTTGCTCAGGGTCACACAGTATGCAAGTGGGGGCTGTGGGATTCAAACCCAGGTCGTCAGATTTGCAGCTCAGAGCCTTAAACCACTGTGCTATACTGCCTCATTGGTTAGAGACAATCCTAATTGGTTAGAGACTATCCTTTCTATGGCTTTGGACAAGGGCTACAGGATTGAGATGGGTCTGTAGTAGGTAACAGGGGTGCTATCACCCCCCTTTATGGACAGAGGTGATGACTGCAGTTTTCCAGATTTGAGGAAAATTAAGAAAATTGTAGGGAGGAATAGAAGATCTTTGTGAGGGGAATTCCTAGTACTTCCATTGTGTCTCTCTCCACCCTTGCTTTACCTAAAACTCTTTAGATATACTTTACAGTATCTCTAGGGGTGATAAATTTGAAGCAGAAATTGGGGTGGTCCATATTGTCCAGCCCAGGGTCATCATTGCAGGTATCAGTAAACAATGAGTTGGCAGGTAGTACTGAGCTGAGATAAGTAAAGGCTCTATTAAGTGTGTTAGCAATTTCAGCTGGTGTGCAGGAGACTTTTTCATTGGCTATAAGTAATGAGGGGAGGATATATCTTTGTAGCCAAGCAGGCCTTTTAACTTGTCCCAGAACTTGTGGCCATTTCCCCAGGTGCATTTTTGTTGCTGTGTGCAGTACACAGCTTTAGCTGTCCTAACTGCACTTGTGCACTTGTTGCGTGCTTCACAATACTTTTGCATGTCAGCCTGAGAGCTGGAGGCCTTGGCTTTAAGCCAGAGATTATCATGGGTTCGCAGTAGGGCCAGAAGCGATTGGGTAACCCAACTAGCCGATGTACCTTTTACAATTTTCTGCCAAATAGGAGCAAATTTGTCACAGGCTTCTTTAAAGTGAGTGATCAGGAATTTGAGCGTTGTATCGAAGTCAGGAGTGATATCAACATAACTCCAGTCGATCGAGCTGAGATTCACTTTCAAGGCGGCAATTTAATCTTTCTGCAGGACCCTATGTGCGATAAGTTTAGGGGGCATTTTTGTGCATTGGGCTGACAAATGCACTAGACTGGTGAGTGGCCACTAATTGAATCGGGCAGAACCTGGACTTCAGTTAGTCTGTCTGGATGTGTGGTATGGATCCAGTCAATTAGTGATGCAGAACCTGTTTTATGATTAATATGGGTGTGGTCTTCTCCCATCTGGGTTATGAATAGACCAGAGACAAAGTCTCTATGAACTGCACTAGAAGGGGCTGACCAGTTAATGTAAAAGTCCCCAGTGACAATGGATTCCCCTGCTGAGCACACTTGTGAATAATATTTAGCGAAAGCTTTGATGCCAGGCTGTTGGTAGCCTGGTGGTATGTAGACTTAAAGAACATTTAGTGCCTTAGATCCATTACCCAGCTGAATTTTTATTGGCAAGCATTTGCAGTTCTTGGTGGAGTTAGTAATGACTATTTTCTGGACCTGGAGGCTAGCTCTGGGGTATATAAGACAGCCTCCACCCCTCCTCCCTATCCTGTCTTCCCTAACTAAGTTGTAATCATGACGTGTAATGGAAGAGTCTGGTATTTTAGATGTAAGCCAGGTTTTGGTGATGGCAATGAGGTCAAGCTGTTCTATGGCTACCCATGCTTCTAGCTGAGAGAACTTGGGGAGCTGGCTACCTATGTTAAGGGACAATGTCTTAAGATTTCCATTATGATCTCTTGGGGGCTGTTGGCCCTTGACAGGTCTTGGGTTTGGGTGTATGTTACGTGAGATGAATAGTAAAATAAGTAGAAGCTATCTTAGGTCTGTAGGGCCAGGGGTGGTTTGCTGGCGGCCATGATGGCCATGATAAGGTAGTAGGTCTTGCACAGGGAGAGTGAGGGTTCAATTGGCTCACCACTGGTGAGAAGGCAGTTTATAGGGAAGTGGTTCTTGGTAAGCAACAGAAGTGAATCAGAGGTAGCAGAGGTGGGAAGGTGAAGGTTTGCTGGTACCCAACTACTCTTTGTTGCCCCAACAGGCAGATCTAGTTGTAGCATTGTCATGTTAACCAGTATTTAGAGTGTGACAGGGTTGAATAAGGCCCTATCCCATTTGTTATACAGAAAAAGTTTAAATGCAAGAATGCAAGGATCTATATCTTCTCCTTTTCTGTCTCTCCTCTGTCTGATTGTGCAACCAAATTTTCTTGTGAGACCTAGCAACTGATCACTCTGACAGTCTCGTGATTCTCCGCCTCTTGCTAGCTCTGTGCCTTCACTTGCTGTTTCTGTCTGTATTCCTCCCCCTTGCATATCTACTGGTATAAAACTATATGTGAATCATTTTGTGGAAATGTAACTGATACTGAGATCCCTTTGTTTTAAAATGTATATAGTTACACTGTTGAAATGATTGCAGAGCTATTTGGAACTCAAGGGGTTAACCTGAGAATGCTGGATGCAAAATATCTGCAGAACTGGTTACAAGAGGCCAGTTCTGGGTCATTATGTTCTTTTTGCTGCACCTGCAAGAACATTGGAAACTTACAACAACATTGTGTGAGAAGCATACGGTTTTCTTAACAAGTTTCCCAGGTACAGATTTATAAAAAGAGCAGCAATGCTTTTGCAAGAGGGAGAGGGAGAGACTGAGAGACTGAGATTGGAAATTGAGAAGAAAATCTCAGAAGAAGGACTCTGCTTTCTGTGTTTGTACTGCCATTTTAATAGTTATACTGAACAATTTTTATTTTTAAGTTTACTGTTATTAATAATGACATGCTACTTGCGAATTTTAAAACTGCTCCTGGTTTTCCTATGCTTCCTAACCTGTGCCTCGATGACAAAGAAATAATCTAATTATGTAGTAGGTGACATCCAGCTGCCAGTATTAGGATATAGTCCACAGGGAAGGTAGCATTCCATTGTGGGGGGTTCACAAGGGAACAGAGTGGAATAGGATTGGGTGGAGCAGCCTGCATAGGTAGAGTGGGGGGAGGTGTGTGCTCCACACTACCAGCTCCTCAACTGGGCCTATGGGAGCTCCGGGGAAGGTCTTCTGCAGATAAAGTAGAGTACACTACAGGTCCTACAGGGGTTAGTTTACTCATTCTTGTAGTAAGCATGTGGGAGATTGTAACTGAGAGAGGAGAAAGGAGATGTGCAGTGGGAGGTGGCTTAGAGTATGTTTGAGGTTGCTTGGGCTCTTATTAAGTGGGAGGGTAAATTGGAAAAGGAGGTGGAGAGGTTAATTGATTAAGGACAGGTGTAAGATGCTTACGAGGGGACACTGAGCATGGCGGGTGTGTATAAATGTGGAGCATCAACCCAGGTGGGAGTCGTGAGGAGAGGGTGGGTGGGATATACTCCTATGTGCTGGGGATATGGTGCAGCAAAAAACAATCAGGCCAGGTACATCGGCCAAAAACAGCTGGGGGCCAGTTCCAGAGTGTGAGTGTGAGCTGGTCCAAGATGTTGTAGGATGCCAAAGTAGCATGCTCATGGGATTTATCTGGCTGGTATGTCTTGTGATCTTTCTTCCATAGCAGCCTTGTGGAGAGGGCTGCAGGCAGGAGCCCTCCTGTCCCAAGGGCTTCAGCCTAGTGATTCATGTGCTGCAGAGTGAAGAAGGACACAATCAGAGGATGTGTGGAGGTAAAAAGGTGAATCAAAGGAGGAACTGCAGAGACAGGGTGAAATAGGATATCAGGGAGGCAGGGCACAGGCAGGGTAACCGAGCTGGATAGAGGTGCAGGTAACCAATGACCAGGGCCTGGGAAGTGTGAGCATGTGTGTGAATCTGGAAAGGAGCTGAATGGAAACTGACAAACTGTGAGGACTCTGGAAACGCAGGGAAAACTGAGTTACCTGAGTAGAAATGAGTTAGGGGAAGGTGTTAGAGCTGAGTTAGTGAGTGGGAAGAAACAAATAGTGGACAGAGGTGAGTTTAATTCCCCTTAGATCACATTATTTCTTTCTTTCTCACAGAAACTTAGAAACATAGACAATGATAGTAGAAAAAGACCAATGGTCCATCCAGTGTGCCAATAAACCCTAACATACCCTGAGACATTTGTCAGTACAAGGTGTTTGCCTCTACTATCGATCCCCTTGCTCCCAGTATTACTACTACCCTCCTGATTAACTACTAAGCTATTAACCCTGTCCCAACCATGCTTGAACCCATTAATGGTTTTGGTGCCCACCTCTTCTGGTTGGCTCAGTCATTCTCTCTGTAAAATAAAACTGTCTCACATCCCTCCGGAACCTGTCCCCACCAGTTTCCACTGATGTCCTTGTGTTCTAGATTTGCTTCTCCTTACAGTTTGCTGCATACTGTATGCCTTAAAATGGTACCAGATCAATACAGCATTGCTAAAACAGTGCTGCAATTACCACAATGTGGAAAACATGGAAACATATAGAGTGACAAGGGTTATTAACCCTAATATTGAATTTCAAGACTTTTATCAGTGTGGAATCAACCCTAACTGATGCATTAATGAAGTTTTTTGTAATTAATTTCCCTTATTTTGGAGAAGGTGAAATGTTACTCATATGGTGTCCATAGGTGGGAGCGTTGGCCCTCCAGGCCCTGTGCTCCCACCAACCCATCAGTGTACAGGCATAGCACTGGAGGGCCTTGTGCTCCCAGTTTTGCATAATGGGTTGCATATTTGGGAGCGTGGGCCCTCTGGGCCCTGTGCTCCAACCCAACCATAAGTGTACAGACATACAGTAGTGCCTGAGGGCCCTGTGCTCCCAGTATTGCAAGATGGTATCCATGGGTGGGAACAGGGCCTGTGCTCCCACCCACCTATAAGTATAGAGACATAGTGCAGCCGTGCTGTGTGCTCCCAGTTCTGTATAATCATATCCATAGATGGGAGTGCAGGACTTTCATGGAAGCACCATTGGTTTACATGGCACAGCTTTTGCGAAAGTACTGCAATACTTTTGAGAAAGTAAAGTGGAATTTTGCAAAAGTCCCCTATGTTAACCAATAGTACTTCCGCGAAAGTTCTGCAGTACTTTCGTGAAACATTTTGTTGTGCACATAATTTTTTTCCATAGGCTATAATGGGAAATGAAAAAGTTGAACCATTTTTGAACAGATTAATATTTTTCACCAAACCTTCCAAAGGTATTTCCCTGACCCAATCCCCATATACCCTGAAAATTTCATACCAGACAAACAAACCATTTGGGCTGTGGAGAAGAGCAAAAAATTCCACTAAATTGAGGATTTGTTCACACTTTTTCATACTCCACCACTCTGCAACCACAAATCCAACTGGAATGAAACTTTCAGATCCAATATATATGCCACCACACCACACATGCAAAATTTCAGTGAAATGGGATGAACACTAGCAAAGGTATTAAAGTGCAACATTTTGAATTTAACATTAAAGTGCCTACTCAACCCTAACTGTAGTGGTCCTACCAGACCCTAACTCTCACTCCATTCCATGTGTAAAGAAGCTGAGATGGTACAGTATAGGAGAATGGGTTGAGAGTTAGTCTCAAAGGCTCCAAGGCACACCCCGTTGCATGTTGGTCTGTGGAAGGTGGGTGGGGGGTGTTGGGGTAGGATAGGTAACCCTAACATTGAATTTCCAGACTTTTGTTAGTGTGGAATCGACCCTAATTAACTGCTGTATTAACAGAGTTTTTTGCAATATCCCTTCTTTTTGAGAAAGTGAAATGTTACTCATATGGTACCTATAGGCGAGAGTGCAATCCCCTATGGGTCCTGCACTCCCGCCCACTCATCAGTGTAGAGGCATAGCACAGGAGGGCACTGAGCTCCCAGTTTTGCATAATGGGATGCATATGTGGTAGCACAGACCCTCTGGGCCCTGCACTCCCACCCACCGACCCATAAGTGTTGAGACATAGCGCCTGAGGTCCCTGTGATCCCACTATTGCAAGATGGTATACTTGGGAAGGAGCACAGGCCCTCTGGGCCCTGTACTCCCAACTACCGATAAGTATAGAGACATAGCACAGGAGGGCTCTGTGCTTTTAGTTTTGCATAATCAAATCCATAGGTGTGAGCAGGGGCCCTCTGGGCCCTGCGCTCCCACCCACCCATGAGTGTACAGACATAGTGTAGGAGGGCCCAGTGCTCTCAGTTTAGCATAAATAGTATGCATGGGTGGGAGCATGGGCACTCTGAGCCCTACACTCTCACCTACCCATAAGTACAGACACATAGCACAGGCCTAGTGGCATTCCAAGTAACCCTTGTAAAACTTATTTGGCAATATCTCAGTAACCATAGCAACTGCAGAAACAATTCTTTTGCATTTGTATTCATGACCTAGCCACCTCCACGCATGTTTAGCACACCCAAAGGTGTACTAAGCTGTGCCTAGCAATAAATCCGTATCGCGAACCATTTTCAAGATATAGGCAGTGAAAGGCACCACAATGACAACAATGTTATTCTATGGGAACATTTGCAACTTTGGATTGCTGTAACTTTGGAACCAGTGTAAATTTTTTCACCAAACCAGCAATAAGCACATCTGTGGAGCAAGGACTTGCAACCCTGTAAATTTCAGCCCAAACTTCCTAACTGTTGTCTTGCTATGAAGTGGCAAAGAAATTGATGTTTTGGGGCTCTTGAATTGTGGAATTTTGCAAAAGTCCCATTGGTTTATATGGGGGACCTTTCACGCAAGTACTGTGGAACTTTCATGAAAGTTCCTCCATTACAGATGTGGGACTTCTGCGAAAGTACCCACAGAACTTTCGAAAAAGTCCGCAGATTTTGCATGAAAGTTCTGTGGCTAAGATGGCAGAAAAGTTGAAAAAACATATCTCTGGGTGTCCTGGTAAAAAACGAATGCAGTGTTGTTGTCCTAGGGCCCGATTAGGTAAACCCAACAGTTGGTGTTCACTAAGGGGCAGTATTTTTTGAACTACAATGTTTTTTCCACTTGGCTAACTGAAAACAAGATGGTGGTAGCACAGAAGTAAAACGCATAAGCACGCCACTAAAAACTGCTTTCATGAAAGTTAAAAGTACCTTCAAGGGGAACATATATTTTTTTCCCATAGGCTATAAAGGGAAACTTGAAACTTTAATAACTTTTAAACAGGTTAATATTTTTTGACCAAACTTCCAAAGACACTTCCCTGATCCACTCCCCATATACCCTGAAAATTGTGGACCAGATGCACAAACCTTTCGGGCTGTAGAGATGAGCAAAGAAAAAAAATGTTTGTTTTGCACTTTTTTGGCACTCTGCAGCTCCACAACTGCAGATGTGACTGGAACAAAACTTGCCATATCCAGAGATCTATGGTAGCAGACAGTGCATGCAAAATTGCAGGCAAATTGGTCAAATGGTTGCAAAGTTATTAAAGTGCAATAATTTTGGCTTAACATAGAAGTGGCCGTGCAACCCTAACTATAGCTGCATGGTATATATATACTTTTTCATTACAACACAGTTTTCTTCTGTCAGTGTCTGCCTGTATATACACCAGGGGATAGACTTTCAGATGGCCAAAATTCCCCATACCTGAGACAAGACAAGTGGTACATGGGGGCGGGGGTCTCATTGTGCTCCCTCAACTCCCACTACATGCATAGAAAATTGAAAAAAGGTAGCTGTTAATTAGCCTTTCCCCACATCATTTATTTATTTAAAATGTGGTAACCAGGAAAGGCAAGCTGTGCCAAGTCTCATTTCCAGGTGTGAGCTGGAGGAGGGGGGAAGGGGAGTTCAGACATGAAGAGCAGTTACAGGATATCCAAAGTGCATATACAAAATACATTGGCAGTTGAGGCAAAGTGAAAACAAATTCTGGTCAGATCCACCACTGCTGCATAATGAAGTTAGTGAAATTGTGTGGAATTGTTTTTTTTTTGTTTAGTTAGTACTTTTTCACCTTGTGGCTCTCGGTCTGCCTCTTCACGTCCCGGCATCCGCCCGTCTCCAGCCACCATCCGGCTCTGTCCCTGCCCCATTGAAGCCCCCCCCACCATATACCCCCGTGGCGGGGCAGCAGGGAGTCCCCCCTTACTCTCCACTGACACAGGATCCAGTATCTGGGCTGTGGTGCCCCCAAGGCCAGCCAGCTCCTCAGACGGCTATCAAGCCGCCGTGACCAAGCACAAAACGTTCCCTTTTTTCTCCAATGTGGGCTGGGGTGTGCAATGACACCAACGGAAGGGGGCACGCATGCGTCAACATGCACTGTTTCCCGGCGTCATGCCCCAAGCTCACCCCTGTCTTACAGTGCCAGCACACGGCCCTCCAGTCTCCACCAGAGGCCACTGGAGCACCGACAACTGGGAACCCCCCTTCCCCGGAGAGGGAGAGCAGTCTATGGATGCTCAATCCCTCTCCTTCCCTGTTGGCCCCTGGCAACCCGAGTCCATTCCCGAACCCGGGTCACCAGCGTGGAGTGAGGTGTGGCGTCCAGCACCTCAACCCTCAGTTCCACCTGGTCAGCCTATTGTGTGGAATTGTTAAGGAGGTATGCAGAAACAACACAATGATTTGTAAGTAGTAAGATTTGTTTCAGTTTCTGTTCTAAGGAGGGCATACACATTATTAGGAAAATATATGGAGGTGTACATTTTAATGGAAAGAACAGGAAGCAATATAGGTTTACAAAAGAACCCCAGAGCAAATGCCACTGAGGTATGTGTTATCCCAGACTGTAATGGCCGGACAGCCAAATTTTAAAGAAAACACAATTGCACATACCCCAATAATGCAAAGCATCATGGGAAACATGCAAATTCCCATGATGGTACAGAAGATGGCAGTACATGAAAAAGTAATGGCTGGCATATGTTCAGCCTTGGGATTATTTACACAGGTTTTTTTTTTTTTTTTTTTTTTTTTTTAGAGAAACAGGGTTTTTGTCCATGAGGTGATGTAAGTTATATTTAAGCAATGTGTTGATGTCAGGAAGTCATGTGTAATGATGGACTGTTAGCAGAGAAAATGTGATAGTAACTTTCAGATGGGGTCGCTTTTGATAAGGGCAAGGTAGTTATGCTTGTGATAATGGGAATATTAGGAAAGTATGAGGTCTATGCAGAAGTGGAGTACAAATATGCACAGTTTCATAAGTATGTGCTCAGAGTGCGGGCAAATGTGATATGCAGGTTTGTTTTAGAAATAGGTAAAAATAGCGATACATGCAATTGATAGAAAGATAGATAATTACATAGACACATAGCTAGAGAGAGAGAGACACACACACACACAGACAGACAGACAGGCAGAATAGGAATGGCAGTGAAGTATTGAAGTGATGCCAACCCCACCTCCACCCCACAGAGATTCACAGGCATTGGGGTGTGTCTTTGGGTCATTGCCCATAACGCTTGCACCATTTCACCTCACCCTACCCTGCAGACACAGACAAGTGTCGAGGTGTGCCTTGGGGTGTTCAGACTTTACACCCACCCCATTCCATAAGGAAATACACTGAAATGGGTGCAGTACAAGAGAATAGAGTGAACTTTGGGGCTGAAGAGTCAAAGGCACACCTTGATACCTGTCACTGGCTGCACGGTGGGGATGGGGGTGGAATGGCCTGAGCATTATTGTTTACAATCCCAAGTCACACCCCGATGCCTGTCAGTCCCTACAGGGCAGAGTGTTATGTTCAGAAACCCTAATGCCCTGGGTGTTTCTTGATATTTCTCTCCAAGTTTTCAGCATGGGCTTTTTGTGACCCCACCGCATGAACAGTGACAGTATCAGTTCATTAGCCAAAAGGAGATTTTGCACAGCGACTGTGCCATTTGGCACCACAGGTGCAAAAACACATTTTGAACAGGATGTAAAAAATGACAGCTGTACTATTAATGAGGAGGTGTAACAAATGGTAATGTTGAAAATCTGGAGTGAAACTATAAAGTCATGACACTGCTCCTGCCAATGTATACTTTTTTCAAATTCCTATGCATCCCATTGTTTTCCTCTCTACTGCTGTTTTGTGACTTCTTAACCTAGCAACAACAATTAATGCATTACATTATAAGGACAAGTAAATGTTTTTAATACATTTACAGACAGTTACATAAACTTAATTTCCTTCACAGAATAATTTAATTTTAGTAGCAGTGGTAGTACAAAGAAATTACGCAAACAACTTGAAAACTAGAACTACTTTATATTGTACATTGACACCCCATAAGGACCTCCTTGAAATTGAGATGCAAATGTCACACATTTATCAGTTTCTAACAGGAATATTTTACTATCCTAAATACATTTCTTGCTTTAGTAACTGCTCAGCGCATCTTCTGCATGACCGACTTATTGACATTTTGCACCTACTGTACTATGCAGTGTATTGCTGCTCACTACACCAACATCAAGAACCATAAAACAGATGACTACCATAACTAGGAAGGCAGTATAGCACAGTGGATTAAGGCTCTGAGCTGCAAATCTGGAGATCTGGGTTTGAATCCCACAGCCGCACTTGCATACTAGGTGACCCTGAGCAAGTCATTTAACTTCCATGTGCTCCCTGTAAACAAGCTTTCAGCTTAGTGTGCCACTCCTGGTTAAACATTTGAAAGAAAAAAAAAACTATATATTATTTTTCTTGCTTTATTTTGCTACTACAAGCTTTGACTAATACATCCATCCTTAAATGTACTTTTTATAGCTTATGTGTATGTAGCCTAGGCAGAACTACACTTAAAATCTTACACATAAATAAATACATCATCAGAATAGCATTTATTTCAGTAGTATCAACTTCCTTTTCAGGTGCCCATGACACTATGTATTTATTTATATATTTTAACTTCAAAGCACTAAACCTAGTCAAATGCACAAAACATAAGACTTTATTCTTGTCACACATTACTGTTAAACTTCAGGTCCCAGAATGGTCAAGCAACAATTGTTAGAGTTCACTCGTGCATGCCACTGTCACACCCACTTCTCATGCAAACAACAGTCAATTAGGCAAACCCTTTTGTTTCTGTGCTATGCACTGTTACATCAGAGAGACATAACTCCTACAGAACTGCTAAAAAACAATTATCAAGACTGGATTTCTGAATTGAAACCTGTCATTTACAGTACCTACGTAAATAATAGTTTACTGGCTACAAACAATGCTACAGACATGACAATAACAAATTTCTATTTTACATGGAAAACATCCATATAATGAACTTGTCATACAGGATTTGTGACCTTCTGCCTGCATGTATCTGATAAAGGAAAAGGCACCAGTTTGATCCTTTTTTTTTTTCCTATTTTATTTTTATGCCAAACTTGCCCATACTGTTAGAGCCAAATATTGATATTCTTAGAGTTAAAAAAAATCATGATGTCTATGTGTATGTGTGTGTGTGGGGGGTATGCCTAGATGTAGTTTCAGGCACTTCTTAATTACTTCCCCAGGCAGCTCTGATGGTCAATTGTTCCAACTTGATAGATCCACCTCATGCCCCTTCCACATGAACCAAAAAAAAGCTGGGGTGGATCTTTAGGAGCTTCTCAAGTGGAGGTGGGTGTGGAGCTTACACCCCCAAAACAACTAATGCTGCCTCCCACTACTCAGGTTCCAGTTCTTGTACCTCCCATTTAAGAAAGAAAATAGTGCCCTGCAACCACTGACTAACATGAAAGCATATTTATTTGAGGGCGGAAAACATTTCTTGGAGGAAGGTAAGGTAGAGGAGACTATTTACCCCTTCAGTCAGTTCCACGGACAGAAAACATGACATCAGCCCTTTTGTACATGCAAATCATCTGCAGGCTCTGTCCACTGCAGCCGTAATAAGTGGGAGGCCCCCATGTGACCTAGCAACAGCATAACCTCCAGCTAGAGAAAAGGACAGCACATGGGTTCATTATATGGCTGCAGTAAAGAAGGTGTGCAAAAGTGCATAAGAAATTGGACTAAATATATTTATTTATTCAGTTAATTCCTACTTCACTACCTGCCCCCTGACCCTCCTTGACTCCCTACCACCTACAACCACTCCCTCTCCTCAGTCTTCCTTCCCTCGTCCATCTGGGTTGAACCGCTTCTACTTCAGAACCATTTCCCCCAACGAAACCCTAGACGCCCTTCACACCCTAAATTGGACTAAATATATTTATTTATTCACTTCAATAGAGATATTAGAGAGCAGACTATCTTTCAGCTGTTTATCAGCACCCATGCTCTGCTTGGTATGGCCAGACACAACATTAGCCAGAATTGGAACATTTAGCACCCCTGCAGATAGGCTTTGCAGGTGAATGGTGCAGAGTGTTTTGTTTCTGCATTAGCAAGTTGCACAGACCCCTGCCTGTTTCCAGCCTTCCTAATATCAGGCCCACAGTCTACAAGTCAAGTGTCCAGTTCTTTTCTAGCCACTGAATATCAGATTTAAAGGTTTTCCTATAAAGAACATCAATATGATACCACCAGAAAAAGCTAAATTTGCAGTCTGCAAAGAATCCATCTGTAATTTGTCCATACTAAAAACAGAGTTGTATTTATTTTATTTATAGTTTTTGTTAACCAGGTAGGTGCACTAGGCAAATAAATGTCTATTTTCAGGCACAACCTGGGAGGTTACAAAGGGCCAGAGCTGACAACAACAGGCATGTACAATACAAAGCCACTTACCAAAGGTAATCAGACTAAATGAAAAGAATACATGACACTGGAGATGTCTGCCAAACAAGCGATCAAGACAATATAAAACAAACCATTGTAGCAAAGACAGCAAACAAAACTAGGAGCTTCTGATAATACTTGATATAACACACAAACCAAGTCAGATAAGACACCAGGCACAGAAACATACAGATGACTTGAGGTTTAATTTAAAATTAAATCACTTGGTGTAAAGGGAAAAATGATGGTAGAAGTCTAGAAACATCACTAAAGCTCTTGAGATTAATGCTCCTCTGTCAGCTTGGTGTCTAAATCTTGCTTGTTAGAGCCCAGTTCAGGTTAATCTGCTATGTACCAAATGCGTTACTTAAATCCAAAGTTGGAGAGTGTGCTGCAATCAATCATTGCCTTACTTCCTATTGATTAGGAGAAACCCATTCTCCTCTTCAATGTAAAAATCCCCCTTTTCCAGCTCAGATGCGCAAAGCCAGCTCGCCTTTTGTTCTAGCTATGTCAGCAAGTGAACAGAGATAAAAGGCAGTCAGCAAAAGAAAAAGAAAAAAAAAGCTGAAAGAATAAAAAGAAGTGAGCACTAATAGAAATGCTATTGATCTGTCATAATTGACAAACTGTTCTTGAAGATGACTTCATTTTTCCTACTAGACATAGTTCTTCTGGAAGTAATCCACACCACTGGTTAGAACTTTGAGTGAGAGCAAAATTAAACTGGTTAATCTGAGGTTTCTATAAAATAGCTTCCCAAATGGAGGGCAACAGGAATATTTTGTCTTCTTGTCGGGTGCCTGGCCTCCGTGTAGTAAGTTTCCAAAACATTAAATCTTCAGTCCATGGACTAAGGTGCTTATTATTAAAAATAGTTTATTTCTTTCTTTATTTTTTGGATTTTGGTAACTGGGCAGGCTCACTGAGACAGAATCTCTTTTTCAGGAGCAAACCGGAATTAAGTAAAAAGCCATGGCTGGGTGTGCATTATATGGGTGTAGTAAGACTTGAGACTGAAGGAAGTGCATTACAATTCTATGATGCAACCTCTGGAGGGGCTTCTTACACTTATAAAATGGCTCAAATTGTTTTTTCTTTCGAGGACAATGAGATTTGGCACCTGACTGCATGTTTTGGAGATTTAATGCACGATCAGGTGACACCTCTCAGCCAATTAAATTTGCAGATTTTCTATTGCCATTTTATTATTACGTACAGTGGTCAGGAACATAAGACATAAAAACAAAGCACATAGGAGTACAATGCTTGGTATTAATTGCAAGTTTGACAAGTTATACAAACGTTTCACTGTTTCACTAAAAATACCACTAACAGTTTAATCTGGTTCAATGTCAGCCAGTTTCCATCTGTATCCCTCCTCCCCTGGGCTGCTGCTGAAATTAAGCAGAATTGTCTGTTCCTCCTTTCCCAGTCAACAAAAACTAAATACAATGAAAAAAGTAAATAAATAAAAGTAATAAACTGTGGAGCAGGTCTCAGATCAAGGTTAGCAGGTACACTCATTGCACAAAAAAAGAATACCC
Organism: Neoceratodus forsteri; assembly: GCA_016271365.2. NCBI lineage: Eukaryota > Metazoa > Chordata > Ceratodontiformes > Ceratodontidae > Neoceratodus > Neoceratodus forsteri. Next base: position 50,672,774 of record JADMNL010000027.1, read on the forward strand.
CTAAGAGATTTTTTGAAAGACATCAAGGTAGTTGCACAATCTTGTGTGGTAATAGGAACATCGTTATTTTATTTATTTATTGAAAAGTTTCACCAGAAAGTCACACTGAGCAAATGCAATTGCTCGTCTCCCAGTGTGTCCTGGGGGGGAAGGAGTACAAAAGGGGGACAACAAAGCAATGCAACACAGAACAATACATATGAACAATATGAGAGCATGCAGCAATAACAGAATAAGCATAAGGACAGAGTTTGATAATTAATACTCTACAATAAAATACAGTAAAATAAGAAGAAAGTGCTGTAAAATGAAGTGCTAATATAGATAAGGGGAGCATAGACTGCTTAGGGTACAGGGGAAGGGGGACTAGTAGTACCATAGGTTAATAGAAATGAGAGGAACTATTGACTAGAGTGCACTGGGAGCTGGGTCAGTTGGTAGAGCAGTGGGACACAGCAGAAAACTGGACAGGTTGAAGAAGAGAGTGACTGCAGGCAGAACATACTAGAAGCAGGAGCAGTTAGGAGAGAATAAGTTGAGTAGTGTTAGGGAAAGGGAGTGAGGGCAGGAAGAGTGTCTAATTTGAGGTGGAAGTCAGTTCCTGAGATTAAGGAAATGATACGAAAATGCAGATTGACCTGCTGAGGCTGAGAGGTGGGACACGACCAGGGTACGAGTCTCATGACATCTGAGGGAATTGGAGGGAGGGGGAGGCGAGCTAATAGAAGACACAAGATAGGGGGGAGAGAACCAAACCAATATTTGGAAATGAATTTAGCACAGTGGGAGAGGCACCTGCTGTCAAGAGAGGGAAAGGCTAGAGCGTGGTATAAGGCACAGTGGTGAGTGAGAAGGGGAGAATCCAGGGCAAAGAAACAGAATGAGTTGAAGAGGGTATCCAATCATTAAATTTCTTTTGGTTCAAGTTTTTTTTTTATGCTTCACATTTGTAACCAGTTTTTACCTGAACAAGTTATTTATTCAAAGATTTGTTTCTACTGGCTTCAGACTGTCTAGCTATCCATCCCTCTGACTAGCTGTGGGTTTCATTTGTTTCATATTTAATGTTCTGTGCAAGGCTGCAAAGGAAATGAGTTGTATTGGGAATGTGATAACTTTAAAAAGGAGGTCACTGCTTAAATAAAAGACTTAAAATGAGGATATGTACAATTATAGCAAGTGTTAGGGTTTTCTATTTTTTTTCTTTATAAAATATGACCTTTTACAGCTCTAATAAAGATTTCAGAGAATGCAGCACTTATTTCATAGTGTGGTTCACAAAGTGCTGTCTCCATCTGAGCTTACAATTACCATTTGTGACATCACAATCTCTGGCTATGGTGAGCACTATGGCAACATAAACAAATATACTATGAGGTCCCTTGGGAATGCAAGATGATTTTTATACAGAGTTTTTAGATAGATTACCAGGATGTGCGATGAACCATAGAAAGTAAAATATATTCTCTACTTAATCATAATAGCCAAAGTATTTTGCATATATAAGCACATACTGAAGTGCAGAGTTGCTCTTTGTGAAGGCAATTGAGAGGCTTTAGATATTGTGGAATTTGATATAATATATAAACATGGACTGGACTTGAGGCTTAAAGTGGAGAACAATTGCGGATGAAAATGTGACTGACAGTAGATTATAATGCCTAAAGCCACAGACAGAGAGCATTGTCAATGGAGATCACCTTTTCACCTCGAGGGACAGCAGTTTTCCATTTTTAGCTGATAACTTACTCCAGTCCATATTTGTTTCAGTAAAACTGTTTAAAGTGGAAGTAAACATTGCAGGAGTCACTCAAATTGTGAAAACCCATAAAAAGATATTTCAAATGAGGTATTGGGCTTACCTATAGGTGTCAGGAGTCGAAATATGAATATCTAAATCATCTGAAAATCAAAACATGGCAGCAGCCATTTCATTGACTCATGAGACTAATAATGATGTCACTGAGAGGCAAGCTGTAATTAACAACATGCAGCTTGCCCCTAAGTGACATCACTTCCTGATTTAAAATGGCAGCTGCCTTGTTTTTGATTTACAGATCAATTAGACAGTCATATCTCAGGACTTCTGACACCTACAAGGAAGTCCAGTGCCTCATTTGAAATATCTTTCCATGGGCTTTCACAATTTGAGTGACCCCTGCAATGTTTACTTCCCCTTTAATGATATATTTTTTACAGCTTTTTGTATAGCTTTAAAGAACCTTTATGTTTATGTATAAGTGTAGATTTCTGTTTCTGCTAACTATCAGCTACAAGTAATGAGCTGAAACATATTTTAAGGTGCAGCTTCAATGCATGACTAGCAGCAGCAGCTTTTAACGAGCAGCTGAACTGCAGTACTTTTTATGCTGGCTTGTGTGCATGCGCAAGCAACATCTTGTGGTAGTACCACATTTCGGAGGTGTGTCAGTGTTGTGGCGAATGCAGGGGATGCTTTAGTGGTTGCGTCCCTCAGCCGCCAATCAGTGAGCATGATGGTGATGACAGCAGCTTTAAAGAGAGTTGAGGAGTAGAAATGAATCTGCTGCTGCAATCATGGACAGTTTCGTCATTGCAGAGGCACCTCCCGTCCCGCAACCTCGTCAGCTTCTGCCGCGTACCGAGCACTCTGTCCCCGGGCCTTGATCTAGGAGAGCAGCTTGTTTGTTCACTGTGCCTTTCCTGATGAAACATTTCAATAAATAAATCAGCCCCTGTGCAGCTTTCCATATTGACAGCTCCAACCACCTGCCACACACTCCCCAGAAAGTCGACATCTGGGTGCCCAGTCCCAGAGTTGGCATGTATCTCCCCCATTGTGGCACACTGGAAGCCCACCCCAGTGTGCCCAGATAATTTTTTTGTATATTTATTTTTCTGACACTGGGATGCCCACTCCTGGTGTCGGATGCCCCCCCAAGCTCACTGTCTTTGTCAATGGTTGTGCCCAATCCCTGTCAGCATCATGTCCCCACCCCCAAAACTCATATGGCACAGTGGGTCCCACCCCAGTGTGCACAAAAGTTTTTTTTTTTTTGAACTTGTAAATTAAGAAAACCGTCCCCCAGCGTTTTTTTAATCTGCAAAAGAAAACAATCCCTTAGAGTCTCCCACTGCCCCTCCCCATCCCCACTCTCCCACAGGCCCCTCCCCGCACCCCCATTACCCCATAATTACCTCCGGAGGTTGAGAGCAGCGATCTTCTGTGGGGCGGGACACGTCTGCATGTTTCAAAGGCAAACCGTAAACTGAAGAAAAAACAGTAAGCATTATAATGGGTCAATGGGGAGTCTCAACTTATGTTGATGTCTCAGCCATTTTTAAGAATTTTTGCCCCAAATTTTCAACATGGAATGTTTGGGACCCCACCTCATGAATATGTCACTGTCATTTTGTTACTCAATCTCATAAGGTGATTTCGTGGTCGCTGCGCGGAATCACCTTTTGGGACAGATTAATGAAATGACAGTGCCACTGTTCATGAGGTGTGGTCCCAAAAAGCCCATGTTGCAAATTTGGTGAAAAAATTCCAAAAAATGACTGTGTTACGAACTTGTGTTGTGCAGTTTCTACTCATGCTCATAACTTCACCAATTTTAATATTTTCACTCCAGATGTTCAACATTGCCATTTTTTCATACCTCCTTATAAACAGTACAACTGTCATTGTTCACGTCCTGCCTGAGACATGTTTTCACACCTGTTGCACAGAATGACGCAGTCACTGTGGGAAATCAACTTTCAGGATAGATTAACAAACATCACAGTGCCACTGTTCATGAGGGAAGGTCCCAAAAGGCCCATGTTGAAAATCTGGTGAAAAAATGCCAACAATTGATTGCATTACGGGTTTGTGTTGCACAGATTCTACGCATGCTCTTAACTTCACCAATTTTTCATATCTTCACTCCAGATTTTCAACATTGCCATTTTTTCACACCTCCTCATGAACAGTATAGCTGTCATTTTTCATATCCTGCCCAAAATGTGTTTTCGCACCTGTGGCGCCAAATCATGCAGTCTCTGTGTAAAATCACCTTTTGGGATTGTGTAATGAAATGATAGTGCCAATGTTCATGAGATGGGGTCCCAAAAAGCCCATGTTGAAAATCTGGAGTGAAAATACCAACAAACACCAGAGGTGTTAGGGTTTCCAACTGTAACACCCCACCCTGTAGAGACTGACAGGTGTCGGGGGTGTGACTTGGGTTCATTGGCCGTAATGCTCACTGTATTCCACCCCCACCCTGCAGCCACTGGCAGGCATTGAGGTGTGCCTTGGGTCTTTGGCCCTAATGTTCACCCCATTTTCCTATACTGCACCCATCTCAGATTATTTCCTTATGGAATGGGGTGAGCGTAAGGGCCAAAGACCCCAAGGCACACTGCGAAACCTGTTGCTGTCTGCAGGATGGTGTGAGGTGGAATGGCTTAAGCATTATGGCCAATGACCCAAAGGCACACTCCTGATGCCTTTTAGTCTCTGCCGGGGGGAGGTTGCGGGTTGGAGTTAGTTCAATACTTCACTGCCATTCCTATTATGCATCTCTCTAACTCCTGCACTACCAATGCCAGTGCCAGCAAGCCAACATTCGGCCTTGACAAATGCTTGTTAACAATTAGTTATAACTGTAACACTTTTTAACAAGCAGTTGTACAGCAGTACCTTTTGACAAGCAGCTGCACGTCAGCACCTTTTAATTATGAGCAACAGGTTGTAAAATGAACATTATCATTTGAAGATCAGCAGCCAAGTTAAGGAATTAATTCCTCATGCTCAGAAGACTCTTTACTGGTTTGGGAGGTTGGCTTGATGGCAACTTCAGATAGTACTGACTTGTGAAAATAAATGAATATAGTTTATTTTTTGTTTATTTATGTATTTAAAATTTGGTAACTGTAAAAGGCACATTGAGTCAAGGCTAGTTTTCAGGTGCAATCGGTGGGGGGGGGGGGGTTAAGGGTAATGATACAGCAACAGCAATACCATTAGTATTGACCAATACAATATAAGTAGGTCCAGTGAATTCCTGTGATCACCCAAATTTCTGCAGTTTTTGCAGAAAATACAATATGGATCTGAAACTGCTGTATTTGCTCACTTGTCTTCCAAAAATGCTGCACCATACTTCACTGCAGAGTTGACATGGAGAAAATTCACATAGTAGCCATTGGAAACCGTTAACTTTTTGTTTTCCATGCTCCTGGAGTGTCTTGCGCTGAAGCAGACTGGTTTAATAGTTGCATCTCACATGCAAGTTTGCTGGAGTTCCCAAGCACCTCCTGTATGAAAGCTGACCTCCCCTCAGATTTCACAGAGTCAGGTACAACAGAAATATAGAAATATAAATAAAAAAAAATGCAGAGGGGCATGTGTGTATATTGGTGATAATTTGGCTATAATGTTCAGTCTATTTGTGCTGGTGAGGATGGGCTAGGACTGTTGCAAGTTTATTGGTCAGGGAAGCTGATATCTGGAAATCAGGAGCGCATCATTCACCAGCAAGGGACTACATGGCGGACTGGTGTCTTAAAACATAAACCGAGATTGTAAGGTTTTCTTTCTCGTGTGTGCTGCTGGTGGTGGTGGTGGGGGGGGTGTTGACAGAGTTCTGTTCAGTGCAGCAAGTGAGGTGAGGGTATACACATATACACTGTGGGGCATTAAGAAAACAGTGCTGTTAGTGCTAACTCAGGAAGTCTTGAAATTAGGATCTGAAAATTGGCAGGTTGAAAAACTCAACCAATCCAGTCAGGTTTTCTTTGCAGAGAGAACTGGGGGTGGGGGGACAGCAAGTAGGGCATTTAATTTAGACTAAGACATCGCAGCACAGAAGTTCAGCGAGTAGGGATTCCAATTAGATTTTGGACATGTGAAGGCAGGAAATGAAATGAATAAATTAATGACAATTTTCGCTATAAAACTAAAATATTTTTATAATGAAAATTTCCAGTTCTACAGTATATTCTGAATGGTATCCAGAATTGTCCAAAACTGACAACTTTTAACCACTGCAAATGGGATAATTCCATATCCAGAAAACACTGGCACTAAATATAAGTAAAATGTAAACAAAGATAGTTTAAATATATGTCAAGACATCACATCATATGCAGCAACTGTGTGCAGCATGAATACATTAAACATTCATAGATGCAATCAAATAAATGGATTTAAACTATCAGTGAAAGAACATTGGGGTCTATTCATGAAGCCTACATGCTGCATATGTGGGGTGCGTAGGCAGCCCTATGTGGTAAACCTGTGCAGTAGGGGTCTGGTGGCATGCACCAACGGTGCATTGGCTAGTTGCACACCGGATCCCCCAGCCAATCATGCTGCCCCATACCAGGGGGAATTCTAGGGGGGTGCCAAGGGGCATGCCCATGCTACATGGCATGCATGAAGGCTTGGAGTGACACCCACTGGGGTGTATGAGCTATGCCTTGGGGATCATGCTGTAACCTTTTGTGCACCCACACAGATTTCACCCACTGGCCATGGCTGGACTGGGATTTGCTCCTTCATGTTGCTCCAGCCCACTGGGCAACTGCGGGGACTGGGGTAGATGTTTGTGCAAGTGCCTGTGGTTGTACAGGTCCCAGACATGTGCCTTCCCACACTGCCATCTACCCGCTGCACAAGGGATCCTCTCTTGGATCCAGGATGTGCATCCAATTGGATCTCTGCCTGTCCTGCACTTCGACCCTGAACAGCCCTAATCCAGCTATGCACTGCGGGGGGGGGGGCCACAGACAGGTGCCCTGTGGGTGCTTGCTGTCATGAATCCGTGCACCCTATTCCTGTTTGGGGCCATGTAGGAGCACTGCCAAGTTACACGTGATTTGCGTGTAACTTGCACACCTTTGTGCATAGCCCCCATTATAAGGAGTAAGATCAACCTCAGGAAGGGGGCATGAGCAAGGCTGTCGAGAGAAAAAGCAGATCAGGTAGGCAGTTGACAGATGCAGGGAGGGGAGGAGATTAGTTTAAGCTGCTGCTTAAGGGAGGTTGGGGAGGGTGAGAGATGGATGGAAGTGTGGAGGAGGTTCCAGAGTGAGGGAAGGCTATAGGAGAAGGCAGATTGTCCAGCAGAGGAATGAGGGTGAGGGAGGGAGAAGGAGTGGAAATCCCTGGAATGAAGGGAGTACAAGGTAGATGGAGTGAGGGAGATGAGTGGAAAGATACAAGGGCATAGTCTCAGACCAATATTTAGAGATGAAAGAAGCAGAGTGGTGCAGGTGATGTGGGTCAAGAGAGAGAGTATGGAGAGAGAGGAGTAGAGATTGCAATGAGGAGTATGAGGAAGGGGGTTAGTGGCAAAATGACAGAAGGCATTAAACATGGGTCCTGTCTGGCAAGGGAGGAGGAAGAGCGGAACCGTAGATCACATCCGCATAGTCAAAGACAGGGAGCACCATCTTTGTAATTAAGTTCCAGTAGACATGGGGGCCAGGCAGTCTTTGTTCTGGTACATGGCACCAGACTTGAGGCAGAGCTTAGTATGTATGGTGTCAATGTGGGCAGAGAAGTCGAGCTTGCTGTCAAGCCACACACCAAGATACTTGAAGGAATCAACAGTTTCAAGGGGGAGCCATCCAGGGTGGTAAACGAGGGGAGAAAAGCAAGCCCAGCGAGTTTCTGGTTGGAACCATAGGTCATGGGCACTGTTTTTTTTGGTGTTGACCCAGAGTTGGTTGGCATGAAACCAATGCAGGACATTGTGGAAGTCTTACTGGAGCGAGACTTCCACAGCTTCTATTGAAAGGCCTGAGGAATAGAATACTGTATTTTCTGCATACATATGAATATGTGAGTTGACGCAGACAGAGGAGAGGTGATTGTGGAAGCTAGAAAAGATGACGGGACCCAGGATGGAGCCTTGTGGGACCCCAGCCTGGACTAGATGTGGAGGGACAGGACACCACTTACCTGAAGTGACTGCTGGTGACCTGAGAGGTAGGAGCTAAACCATGCATCAGTGGTGGCTGAAAGGCCAGCCGAACTCTGTTTGAATTTTGGTAACTGGGTGAGCCCACTGAGACAGTACAGTCCCTTTTTCAGGGGTGACCCGGGAAAAGCAGTTCAATGACAGGGCAGGTACAATGGTTACATTTACATCATTTACAATTGTAGTTACATCATTCACAATTACATTTACACTATACATATACATATACATATACATATACATATACATATACATATACATATGGAGTTCAGACAGAGTGAATACCAAAATATGATGTTTAGAATGTAGTCATCTGAAGCAGGAACATAGTGAAGAGGCAGAGAGGAACGGTAATAAGGAGGATTGGAATTGAAAGAGTGAGGAGCAAGACAAAGTAGAATGTGGTAGGGAGTATCAGAAAGACACTACTGTGAAGGCAAAGGATCTCCTGCCCACAGTTAACCTAGGTTTGGGCATAACGAGAAGGGGAAAGGAGGCAGAACTTAGAGCACATGGGGGGTGCAGGACCTGGATAAGTTCACCAAAGCGGTGGGGGAGGGGTGTAATGGTGGACCAGTTTGAACACTAGACTCAAGGTGGCATATTGGAATTTTGATTCATATGAGAGCCAGCCCAGGGCAGAGTGGGCATCACAGTGATGGTGATGGGCATTGACCCCTAAGGCGAAGCCTCTCACCCTATGATAAGCCTGTTGGAGGTGAGAATCGTTGTGTTGGTAATGAGTAGTAGGGGGTGCCATAAGTAAGGAGGGGGGGAAGGGTGTCTGCAGTGATCTCATGGCAAGACGCTGAAGAGAGGAGGGGACTGAGGTGATACAGCAGGCCCAACTTCTGATTTAGTGCTTTAGTTAGAAGGGTGACATGGATGTCCAGGGACAGAGAGGTGTCTAAGGTGATGCCCAGATATCTAAAACATTGGATGGATTCAAGAGCGACACCTCTATGGGAGAGTATCACAAGGGAGGGGTGGGAATGAGGTGCAGAGGAGGGGTTGGAGAACAGCATGCATTTTTTTTTTTAGTGTTAAGTACCAGTTGGTTTTCAAGGAACCAGACCTCAAGAGATCAGAAGTCTGAGGTGAGCATGCTATTGAGCCAGCCAATGTCTGAAGAGGACCAGTAGACAATGGTATTTTCTGCATAGAGGTGCACAGTGGCCCCACCACAGTTATTTGGTAGTTTATTAATTAATTAGGGAAATATGGCCCGGTGGCACTGAGGGTTGAGGCGCCGTATGCCACACCTCGCTCCACACCGGCGATTCACATTCAGGAATGAGTGCGGGCCACCGGGGGTTGGCAGGGAGGAGAAGGATTGAGCATCTGGAGGACAGCTCTCCTTCTCTGTGAGGGAGCCGGCAGTCAGTGCTAACCTGGCACCTGGTGGTGGCTGGGGACTGAATTGCACAGTGCTGCAAGATGGGGTCTGGAGCAAGCGCAGATGCTTGATGGGGTGTGCACAGCAGCGTCGTGGCACCGTTGCAGGAGGTATTGCAAACGCCAACCGATAAGCAGGAAAAGCGGAAAAAACAGCAGCGCCCCACAGAGAATGAAGGGGGAACTCACAGGCTCCGCACCTGGCCAGCCATGGCACAGGAACACTAGATACGGCCTTGGAGGGGTGGATCCCCCCTCTGACCCCACCGGGGGAGGAGCCCTGGGGCAACTACTGTGCTGGTTGGTGGACGCTGGGGTGACTGGGCTGGGGCTACCCCAGACTGTGAGGGCTGTGGGGGCAGGAGTATAAACAATAATTAAAAAATAAATAAATAAACAGGAAAAATAATAATGGGCCCAAGATGGAGTCCTAGGGCATGCCATGGGTTATTGATCTGAGGTTTGAGAGAGACCCGGACTACTTGACCCTTTGAATGCGGCCGGTAAGGTAATTTTGGAACCAAGATAAAGCATTAGGGTCAAAGCCAAAGGAGTGTAACTTCCGTAGCAGGAGATTGTGGTTGACCAAATCAAATACCTTTGCCAAATCGAGGAAGATAGCACCGGTTGCACTGCCTTGGTCCATAGCATGGAATAGGTCAGAAGAAACGTTTATTAAAGAACTAGTGTACTGCCTAAAGCTAATATTAGATTTTAAAAGCAGCCAACCATTACCTTTCATATCTGTGGTACTTTTTTCTTTTCCCTTTCGTTTAATTAGAAGATTGTTTACTTGATGTTAGTAGGTGTGATGTGTGGAACAGCTTTTAACCTTGCAGCTGACATATCTTGCTCTACTGCCCTACACTACATCATTACATTGTGAACTCACTGACTGTGACATCACTGCTACTTAGGAACAGCAAGTGAGTTACTGCCAGGTCATTCACCTGTGATGTCACTGTCAGTGAGATCATAATGCTGATGATGTAGTGTGGGGCAGTGGAGTTAGATATGTCAGCTGTCAGACTTAGAGCTGCTCCACACATTCAGCACATTATTATCACATAGCAAACTTTCTGATGAGCAAAAGGAAAAAGAAAAATACTTCAGAAATAAAAAAGTTACAACTGACTACTACTTAAAATTTGTATTGTTTTCCTGTCTGCTTGTTTTGTCTCCACCAGCTCTTTAAGTCTGTGAGGGTACTGTGGCTTTTCCTGAACCCATGCTGGAAAAGTGAGAGGAGGAGGTGGTGGAGGTCCAGGTAGTCCTGAAGGTGGTTGTAGAGTATTTGCTCTTGGATTTTAGCAAGAGAACAGTGGATATAAATGGGTCTATAATTCTCGACAGCTGTGCTGGGACTGCCCTTATGAATGGGAATGACCATGGCTACCTTCCATTTATCAGGGATGGACCCTGAGAGAAAGGACCAGTTAAACAAGTCATGAACTGGACTGGCAAGGGCTGCAGCTCCTAACTAGAGAAACTTGGGTTCAAGGGTGTCATCATGACCTGGGGAACTATCTGCTTTTAGGTTAGTGAGCAACTGTCATACCTCTTTGAGGGTGGAAAGTTTAAGGTGGAAGGCTGGGCGAGTAACAGTGTCCACTGGATGGGGTGGGGAGGAAAGGGGGCTGGGGGAATTGGTAAAGTGTGCTATATAACTAAGCAGGTCAGTAAAGAACTCATTAAATCCAGCTACTATGGTTGGGGGGTCAGAGAGGACAGTTCCTTGGGCATTGAGGGAGCTGGGAGTCTCAGGGGACTTGCATTTAATGAGGGAGTTCACCTGCCTCCAAAATTCTTTGGGGTTTGCAGAGGTGCTTGGTTTGGAGAGCCCTGAAGTGGGTGCACTTGGCTTTCTGAAGTGAATTTTTACACTTGTTCCTGAGTTGCCTATATGCTTACCAGTCAGTGGGTAGTCCACTGCATTTGAAGGTTTTCCAAGCCAGATCACATGTGGTCATGAGCTTCCTTAACTCCTTTGAGAGCCAGGGGGCTTTGAGTCTTTTAGATCTGCACCTCTTCAGGGGGCCGTGATGGTCATTTATATTGGTGAAGGTGGCCACGAAAAAGTCGAGGGCCTGGTTGATATCTGGAACAGTGTTAATAGGTTCCCAGTTGGCACCCAAGATTGAGGTGAGAAAGGCCCAGGGATCAAGTCAGGATATGTCCAGGACAACAGTGACCTTGTGTGGGGGCTTGGGGAAGGTATTTCACCATACAGAAGGTAGAGGAGTGGTCACTGATGCAGTCAGAAAGAACAGCCATGGATTTCACCTTGAGGGCACAGTTGGTGACCACCAAGTCAAGTAAGGTGTGTTTGCCTGATTTTGTGTTTATTCTTGTGGTGTTGGAGGCTAGCTGAGCAAGGTTACAATCAGCAAAAATGGCATGTAGCTTGTCAGTGCTGGTGTTCAGCCAGTCCAAATTAAAGGCGTTGCAGAGTATGAGATCATAGGAAGGGAGATTGACAAGGGAGGTTATGAAAAGGGGGAAGCCAGCAGAGACGTCTTTGAGGGGCAGATAGATGCAGCCCACTATTAGTTTTTTGATGGAACCCAAAGTGAGGGAGAGAAACAGCGATTCCACCGATGGGAGTCCCGGGGTTTGGAGAGGGGAGCTCAGTGGTGTCTAAGGCAACCTGAACATACATAAGGACACTTCCGCCCCATTTTTCTGATTGTTCCTGAAGCAGTTGTAGCTATGTAGTGCTACCTCATGTTGTTTGATGCTAAGCTTTAGCCAAGACTCCAAGATGCCTAATATGTCTGGGTTAACCCACACTTCAAGTTCAGCAAACTTGGGGTGTAGACATCAGGCATTTATGTGGGCAATTTGGTGCCAGAAAGTAACACAGAGTGTCAGATAGGTCAAAGAATGAGGGGATGGAACATATGACACTCTTGATAACTCTGCGGACAGTGTGCCTGCCTTTGGAGGGGGTTGAACACCTTGTAGCAGTTCTTGGTTCTAGTCTGGGGGGGAGGGGGAGAACAACAGCAGAACAGCAGAGTGAAAACAATCAGGAGGGCAATATCACAGGCAGGGGGAGAGGGACAGGATATACAGGTGGCAGCAAAACAGGGCACCACCAACCTCTACCTAGGAAGAGTGGAGGGACAGCACAGTGACAACTCTGCTTGTTCAAAAGGAGTGGATGGGCAACCAAATCAAAGGTTTTGGCCAGAACAATGAAAATGGCAGCAGTGATGTGCCCCTGATCCATCTCAAAGAGAATGGAGTATATGGTTAGCCCTTACTATGTGTGGAAATTGGTTACCTCTCAAAAGTTGTTGTGCACATTCTAAAACTTATTGTGCATGTTCCATCATCAATAACACCTGTGTTCCCCCTTGTGCCAACTTCTGATACTTTCCTTCACTCATCCACTTCATTTAACAGACTTGAAACTTTAAAAAAAATGTCAGTTGCATTTTGTTTCCTCCCCTTCTCTGGCTGGACTCTATCTTGCTCTGCCTCACCCCAGACCTGTCACCTTGGCATTCTCCAGGACTTACCTACCATCCCATGTTCCTTAAGAGCTTTCCCCCTCTGGCAAGGGTGGCAGAGGCCCCCCATACCTGTGGCTGCACATGGTCCAGTCGTGGGAGGCAGGGCCCAAGTAGCCTGTGGGTGAGGTCAGCTGTAACATGCCACCAGGCATTTTCCTTTTTCCTTCCCATTCCCTCAGTACATCAGTGTAAGGGCACACTAAGTGCATAAGGTGGCAAGCATGCACGGTGCACTGCCTGCCAATGTCCTCCCACCCATGAGCCACTCCACCTGCACTGGCACCTGTGATCACCCAGGTGGCAGTATTGTGGCAGAGCTGACTGCCCTCCCTTCCCAGGGGAAGTGAAAGTCCTCTGGGATGCTCAATCCTCTTCACCCCTGCTGACCCCAAAAATTCGCGCTCATGGAAACATAGAAATTATCAGCAAATAAGGACCGCTAGGCCCATCATGTCTGCCTGTAAGCTTTACATGTGATTGCAGTCTCTGACCCTATCTGATCAGTGGCTTTTCACCACTCCTTCCCACCTCTAAGGTTCCCTTATGCCTGTCCCAGGCATGTTTAAATCCCTCCACTATGCTCGCTCCCACTCCTGTGGCAGACTATTCCATGTGTCCACCCTCCACTCTGTGAAGAAAAACTTCCTCACATTTCCCCTTAACCTGCCACCTTCCAATTTCATGTTATGCCCCCTTGTTCTAGTACTCCTCCTATATTGGAAGATGTCTTCCCCCGTACCTTGTTTATGCCCGTAAGGTACTTAAATGTTTCTATCATGTCCCTCTGATCCCTTCTCTCCTCCAGTGAGTACATATTGGGTCCTTTAATCTCTCCTTATATGTTTTCTGGTGCAAGCCTTGTACCACCCTTCTCTAGACTGCTTCCACTCTGTCAACATCCTTCTGAAGGTGCGGCCTCCAGAACTGCACATAGTACTCTAAGCGAGGTCTCACTAGTGGTTTATACAATGGCATCACTACCTCTTTGGGAGGCAGTATAGCCCAGTGGTTTAAGGCTCCGAGCTGCAAACCTGGAGACCTGGATTTGAATACCACAGCCCCCCACTTGCATACTGTGTGATCCTGAGCAAGTTACTTAACTTCCTTGTGCTCCCAGGTTGCACCTGGAAACAAGCTTGGGATTAATGTGCCTTTCCTGGTTAAACAATTTCTCCTTCCCCTTCCCTTCCCTTCCAACTTCTGCTAGTGATACCTCTGCCTATACACCCCAGCATGCCACTGGCCCTCCCTGCAGACTTTGTACACTGTTTTAAAACCTTTAGGTCATCTAAAATGATAACCCCCAGGTCCCTTTCTTCCTTGGTGATCGTCAGCAGCCCCCCCATCCTGTAACTCTCCCCAGGGTTCCCTTGTCTCAGGTGCATTATTTTGCATTTCTTTGAATTAAACCTCAGTTGCCACACCTCAGACCATTTTTCAAGCTTCTCCAGGTCACTTTTCATTTTCTCCACCCCTTCCAGAGTATCCACCTAGTTGCAGATCTTGGTGCCATCTGCAAACAGGCAGATCTTTCCCTTCAGTCCTTCCACAATGTCAGTGATGAAGACATTAAACTGGACTGGCCCAAGGACTGATCCCTGAGGCACCCCGCTGGTCACCCCACCTCCCGGATTGGATCCCATTTACCACCACCCTCTGCCTCCTGTCTGTTAGCCAGTTCCTGACCCAGTTTACTGCCTTGTGCCCCATGCCAGACTACCCAGCTTGTTAACCAGCCTTTTATGTGGAAGACCTTGCTGAAATCGAGGTAGGCTATGTCCACCCACCACGCCCCTCCAATTTACTTCCTTTGTCACCCAATCAAAAAAATCTATGCGATTCATCTCACACGACCTTCTTGCTGTGAATCCATTTTGCCTTGTGTCCTGGTCCTGTTGGATTCCAAGTGTGCCACTAGTATTTCCTTATGCAGTGCCTCCATGATCTTACCTACTACTGAGGTGAGGCTGACTGGTCTATAGTTCCCTACCTCCTCCCTGCTGTGCTGCCGCTTTGGTGCAGAGAGACTACATGTGCCCTCTTCCAGTCTTCTGGAACCACTCCCGAGCTGAGTGACTCTGTGAACAAGGCTGCCAGAGGCGCTGCTAGTTCTCTTTGCAGCTCCCTTAATATCCTTGAGTGTATACCATCTGACCCCATTGCTTTGTCCAGCTTCAGTTTTGTGAGCTCCTCCAGGACTCTCTCCACCATGAATGGACTGGTGTCCACCTCCCCCCCCCTTGTATCTGTTGCCCAACTGTGGTCCCTGCCCCTTCTCCTCTTTGATAATACTGAACAGAAATAAGTATTCAGTATTTGTGCCTTTTCTAGGTCACCTTCCTTACATACTCCCATCCCCACTGAGCATTATAATTGCTCACAAACTGGGAGGTTGGGCACGAGGCCGCAGGCCGAGCACATCCAATGCTGCAGGCATGGCGATATCCCAACACGACACACACCCTGGAGTGCATTATTCCTATTATACAATGGCTTGTTATATATAAAATTAAAAAATAATTTTAAAGAACGTTTTTATTAGTGTGGAAAAATATTTTTGTTTCTTAAGAGGAGATGCAAAAAAAGAGAATAAGCTCCTCATTCAAATGCTCATTCATATTGGTTCACAGTGCTGAGACTAGACCTGTGATGTTATGCTGGGATAATGCCATGGGTCCAGCCCCAAACCGACCAATCACAGTCCAAGATTCTTTCTTGCCATTGTATAATAATAAATAAAATATGGGTGACAATACATAACTCGCTTGTGGTTCCATCTCATGGTTGAGCTAACAGCATATATACCTCTTGAGCTTTGCTTTTGAGGTCCATAAGCTGCTGTCTCAATCCCTCAATGGAAACACAGGCTAGTTGTGTATGGTTGACCATATTCCTTCTATTATGGGTGCTATTTGACCACACACGGGTAATTAAGTGAGTTCATTAAGAAAAACATGCAATACAGAAGAGGTCTGAAGGAGATAGGCAAAACTAGGGGTGATAGTTTGCGGCAGAGTCTTTTCCCTAGGTGCATGACCTTACACTTCTTGGCGTTGAACTTCAACTGCCAAGTTCTGGACCATCCTCCCAGTTTTGTAAGGTCCGATTCCATTGCTATGACCCCTTCCAGTGTGTCCACTCTGTTGCAGAGCTTGGTGTCATCTGCAAACAGGCATATTTTCCCTCCAATCCATCTGTAATGTCACTGACTAATATGTTGGAGAGGATTGGTCCAAGCACTGAACCCTGTGTAATCCCACTGGTCACCATTCCCCCGCTTGACAGGGTGCCATTCATTACAACATTCCGGGTCCTGCCCTGAAGTAAATTTCTCACCCAATTAACAATTTTCACTCCTACACCTGCATTTCCCAGTTTGTTAATAGGACTCCTGTGGGGCACAGAATCAAAGGCCATATTAAAATCTAGATATACAACATCTAATGCCCCACCTTGGTCTACTACTTTTGTCACCCAGTCAAAGAATTCTATCATGTTTGTCTGGCATGACCTACGAGTTATGAAGCCATGCTGCTTAGGGTCTAGCCTCCCACTGGTTTCCACGTATGCCACTATCCTTTCCTTTACTAACAATTCCATAATTTCCCCCACAATTGAGGTAAGGCTGACAGGACGGTAGTTCACTGCCTCTTCCTTGCTTCTGCCCTTGTGTAGGGGTACCACATTGGCCTTTTTTCAGTCACCTAGTACCCGTCCGCTCTCCAATGATTTATTAAAGAGTTTTGCCGATGGAGCGGTGAGTTCCTCCCTAAGCTCCTTCAATACTCAAGGATGAATTCCATTTGGTCCCATAGCTTTGTCTATCTTCAATTTATTTAATTATTCTAGGATCCTCTCTTTTGTAAAGGGGCTTGTGTCAGCTTCCTGGATGTGGAGACCCATAGCTAGTGTTGGACCATTACCATTCTATTCTCTTGTAAAAACAGAGCACAAATATTTTTTTAATGCTTCTGCTTTCTGTACAACATCCTCCACCTGCTGTCCTTCCTTGTTTCTTAGTCTGGCTATTCCCCCTGGTCTTTCTTTTTTCCCCGGACATACCTATAGAAGGTTTTGTCACCCCTCTTAATTTGTGCTACAATTTTTCCTTCAGTTTGTGCTTTGGCTACCCTGATTGCCCTCCTGGCCTCTTTGAGCTTGGTCCTTTATTCTTCCCTATCACACACTTTCTTTGTTTTTCTATACTGTCTGAAGGTTTTTTTATTTTATTTTATTTTCAGTGCCACCTCTTTCGTAAACCAGAGAGGTTTTCTCCTTCTTTTGGTTTTACTGATTACCTTCGAAATTTTGTTGTGACAATGTTTGAAGATGCCTTCAATGCTGTCCAACTTTCCTTGACATCTCCGTCTTTTATGTTTTCATACTGGCTTGAAAAGGCGGACTTCATCTTGTTGAAGTTTTCATTTTTGAAGTTGAGGAGTTTTAGTCTAGTGTGGCTGGTGACTTCTTGTGTGTTGACTGCAAACCATATTGATATGTGATTGCTGGAGCCCAAACTGATTCCTACTTTAACGTCAGATATCCTTGTGCTGTTTGTTAGCTCAAGGTCAAGGATTGCATCTTCTCTTGTTGGTGAATCTACTAGCTGTGTTAGACCCTCCTTTTGCAGAGCAACGAGGAATTCCTTGCTCTTTTCTGATGAGGGTGTATAGGAGACCCAATTCACATCAGGCAGATTGAAGTATCCTACAAGCAGTAGCTCACCTTTGCCAGCCATCGTGAGGATTGTTTCAAGAAGCTCCTTATCCCTTTCTATTTCTTGCAATGGGGGTCTGTAAACTATTCCCACCCATAATGGAGTTTTATCTCCTGCACCGAGGGATACCCATAGGGACTCAGTATTGTTGCTAGTCCCCTGGATCTCAGTGGCATTTATTTCATCCTTGACATAGATTGCCACACCTCCACTCTTTTTGCCTTCTCGGTCCCTCCTAAACAGAGTGTAGCCTGGAATTGCAACATCCCAGGTGTGGTTCACTTTGATCCACTTCTCTGTTACTGCTACCCAGTCTAATTGAGTCTCGGTCATTACAGTGGTGAGGTCCAGTATTTTATTGGATAAGCTATGAGCTTTGATGCACATTGCACGCCATACCTGTTTTATTCTACTGACATTTCATGATACGCTTTCCAAGAGTGGACTGACTCAGGTGTTGCACCATTTTGCTAGTGTGGTCTGATCTATATACTGTCCTGGTGACATGTTAGTAGATTCTCTGTCTGGATGAAAGACCAATCCGCTGATAGGTGATGGGGGAAGGGCAATAACTTTTGCATGTAATGTGTAGGGTGCTAATGCCCTCTCCCCTTTTCCTAGTTTAAACGACTATGAAAGACATTGAATTTCTGGCCAGTGCATAAACTCCTTCCTTTGCAAGGTGTAGGCCATCATATTTAAACAACTTCTATTCCTAGAAGGCTCTGTTGGATAGGTCCTGTAGATATGGAGTGCTGTACTATGTTGTCTCACAGCCACTTGAAGTTTGTGCAGCCACAGGAAGGAAACTGTTAAAATATGTTTTGAGGGATGACAGTTTAAAAATACTAAAGATTGCTAAATGGAAGTGGCTGAAATAAATTTAAGTAGATATGAAAACATCCTGCGTGTTGTACTAAAACAGCAGATTCTATTGGTTCTTAGACAACCCCCCTCTGTATTATGTGTAGATTGTTGCCTAAAGGCCACGTACTGTATACAGAAATAGTGACATTTTGCATGTGAAATTTCACCCACGGAGCGCGAAATTTCACGTTTTGCGCCAACTAAATATTTCGTGAAGTGCGCTAATTTCATTAAATGTGTTCATTTCTCACAACACTGCTTGCGAGGTCGTTAGTTCCTAGGTGGACTAGGATGTGTGTGTTTGTGCCAATGTTGCGTACAATCTTTTCTATGTGTTCCTTGTCCCTCCATGATGAAGCCCCTGGTAGACATCGAGCTGTAACCCTGGTTTGATTCCTTTGTAGGTGAGACTCTACACCGCGCATCATAGAGTCCCCCAGGATTAGAAGGGATTTTTTGGTAGCCTTTTTCCCTGTGATATTAATAGGTGTGTGTAATTTGTCTCCTTGTGTACGATTAGGTTCAGTTTTAACAATTGAATTGGTGATTGGTATATGCTGTAGTGGTGCGAATCTGTTGGTAGTGTGTATTGTATTAGTTGATGCTCTTTGTGGTTGTGGGGTTCATTTAGCGATGTTAGATGAATATTTACCCACTGCCTGCCATCCTCCTATACTGGTTTTCCTTTGGGGTAGTGGAGGCAAGTTGTGAATGCTGTAGTGTGGCGAGGATGGGTATGTGCTGAGCTTAGAACTTCTAATCAGTGATTTCATCTGATTACCACCACCCTTGCTGCCTCCTCTCCAAGGATAGGTGAAGGTTTTGTAGACATACAGTATGTGAGAATATCTATGTTTTACTGTACATAGGTGTTTTTCTCCTATTCATCGGTACAGTTTATATAACTTATTATAATGGTTTAGTTTATTAAAAAAGATTATTCAGAATGTAAGGGTTTGAAATATTGTACTGTCTACTAAATATCCTTGCATTAGCATTTTATGTCAGGTCTTCTAGACTTTACTGTTAAATGATCATGCAGTTGAGGCTCAGGCATCCTACATTCAGTGCTTGGATTGGTTCAAGCTACTCTGGCACTCTGGGGCAGGCAGAATTTGCAGGTTATCTGCTTAAAGTAGTAATTCAATGAAACCATTGATTAGAAGAGTTATAGTTACAAGGAGGGGGAATGTTTTCATCTTGCCTTACAACGCTGTGCTCTCTTACCATAACAAGCCTTTTAAAACAATGTATAATAATCATTTCCTGTAATAAATCTCCAAAAGAGAATTCTATGGCTTTAATTCCTCTCTACCAAGAAAGGGAAGGTGAAAGTGCATACTGATTTTGGTGCCTGTCGCATGTCATGCAAAATTGATAGTTCATTTGCAGAGGTCTTTGAGACTGGCTAGCAACTACTGGACTGCCTGCAGCTGCAGAAAGCCTGTAATGTTACATTAGAAGGTTCTTGGGGAAATCCACTCAGAAGATAAAACTGCCTTTTCAGCTCAGCTGCTTGAGGCTTTGCTAAACTCATCAGCAGAAGCAACATTGAGCTCCTGTAATATTCCAGTCTCTTGTTTCTATCTCACAGTCATACTGAATCGTTTCCAGAATCTGGTTTGTAATAAGAAGCTGGAGTACCTGTAGCATTATTTAGGGGTAGTCAGGGTTTGCTGTTGAGACCCCTATGATTTCTTTGCAACCCCTATGATAGCCACTAAAATTCCTAGTAACCCCTAAAGCAAGGTTTCCATAGCATTTATTTATATAAAACTTGGTTAGTGGGAAGCTTTGCAATCCTGATGATTCTGCCAAAATGGGACTTTGCAAACCCTATGATTCTGGTGAAATGATTCTACTGTGAGGTATTAGGATGAAACAGCAAAATCTATAGGTATATTTCCACATTTAAGGTCCAGTTCACTCATTGGATATACTGTACATTGGATATTCAACGGCCTGACTCAGAATATGCTGCTTGTCTACATGAGGGAGTGGGCAGGACCATACAGTATTTCACTAGTGACAAAGGCATGAGTGAGTTATGATTCTGAAAATCCTGCATCTTTACAAGTTATGATAAATGTTCTATTCTTAGGCCATCATGCATTTCATACAATGTATTTTAGATTGGTAACCTTTCAGATTAGCTGAAAGTGAATATTTAACTGTTTCTGTTTGGTTTTACTGCTCTGAGTGCAGTAGGGGTCATTCTGATATCACGAGACATTGTTCAAGGTGCTGTTCCATTGGTTAACAGATCCTTTGTAATCTGTCAAGAATGATGACATATGCTTTATCATCATTTTACATCTTTTAGCCATATAAATATATCTGTAAGTCTTTGTTCTCACATATGTTGTATAAAGGGGGAATAATGCAATGGGCTGACAAAATATGCAATTTCTCTTCAGGTGTGAGGAGGCAGGACCATAAATCACAAGTGGCAGAGTTGTGAGTGAGTAATGAAAGTCCTGCCCACTCACAAGGGATGATAAATTGCCTATTGTGAGTCAGGCTGTTCTATATTTGATATATACAACCATAAGGCCCTATGCAGATGCCACAGTGGGGTGCGCAGATGTGCATAGTGCAGGCAAATAGGTGGCTATGCAGATCCGAGGTGCAGGACCCAGGACAGGGCCATGCATGACATGCATGTAGTACCCTGCAGAGGCCACCCAAGGAAAGCTCCATGGTTTCAACATGCTGCAAGTCCATGGGAAAGTGTCCAGGTCCTGGAGCACTAGTGTATGCACACCTGATAGTGGACCAGATGGAAAGGC
This sequence comes from Neoceratodus forsteri, assembly GCA_016271365.2. Classification (NCBI taxonomy): domain Eukaryota; kingdom Metazoa; phylum Chordata; order Ceratodontiformes; family Ceratodontidae; genus Neoceratodus; species Neoceratodus forsteri. Next base: position 50,694,012 of record JADMNL010000027.1, read on the forward strand.
GTAGGAGGTGAAGGCCCCTGCCCTGGGTGTTCTGTCTGTGGATCAACACTGCAACATAGAGAGACACGCACTGCATAGAGTGTTTCCACTTCCCATGTACCATCATCACGCAGCTATGTGACATTGTCCGGCATACAGTTGGCCCAAGGACACGGCGGTCATGGGCAATGACAGTAAAGACAAAGATGTTGTTCATCCTTGCATACTATGCAAGTGGCTCATTCCACAGTGTGACAGTTGACACCGTGGGCATATGCCAATTGTCGGCGTCCTGTGCCATCACACAGGTGACCGATGCCTTGATCGCACATGTGGGGGAGCACATCAAGTTGCCCACAGAGATGAATGAGGTGCGTGCCATGAAACAGGTGTTCTGTGAAATGCGTGGCATGCCCAGTGTGTACGGGGCAATAGATGGCATGCACATAGCCATACTAACACCATCAGTGAACACGGAGGCATACCAGAACAGGAAGGGGATCCACAGCATCAATTGCCAGGTGATGTGTGATGCGAATGGTATCTTTACTAGCATATGTGCCAAGTTTCCCTGCTCAACACATGACTCCTATATACTGGATGCCTCTGAACTCAGTGCTATGCTGCGTGCAGGGCGTATGGATGGCTAGCTGCTAGATGAGTATGGCTATGCTTCATGCACCAGCCATGTGTCACAGTGGGCTTATTACATTGCACTAACCCCACGTTCTCCCATCTTGCAGGTGACAGTGGGTAACCCTCTTTGCTCATACCTGATGACATCATATCTTGCCCTGAACACACAGAGGAGGCGTACAACACCACCCACAGGAGGACACAGGGCATTGTGGAGAGGACCATAGGGCTACAGAAGATGTGCTTCCGGTGCCTGAACCATACCGAGGGGATGGTCATGCTGCCCCCTTCCCATGCCTGTAGGGTGTTTTAGCATATGTGCCATGCTGCATAATGTAGTTTAATGTGCAAACATGTCCATGCCACACATATCACCGCTGATCCATGTGATGATGTGGCCGAGGAGGTTCTGCACCGTGAGATTTGGACAGTGGGTGGGCATGCAGCTAAGCAGATGCTGGTTGAGGGGACATTTCAATGGTAATGCCTGTCACTGGCACACCTGTCCTATGTGACTCTGTATGTGCTCCGGTAGGAGCCCCCATATATGCCGTGCAGGTATGGCCAGCTTAGTGTGTGTCATACTGCCATTGAACACGGTCAACTGCAGTATGTATCATGGTTCATGGTTAGCATGTGATGTGGGTGCACAATGATGCTACCACTCACTGAGTGCACCCTTTGTCAGGGTGGGTTGTGGGGGCCCGTGTTGTGGCATGTCTGTGACGCTGCTGCATGATGGTCCTGGGTGCCCAGAGGCATTTGTCCTGGGGTGGGGCACATCCATGCATCAACGTGTACTGTGGAATGGAGTGTGTAGAAGGGGGCCCCATTGGTGTGGTTGATACTCAGTACAGGACTGTGTGGTGATATGTGCACCTGCACAGTGAGTCGTGTCCAGTATAGACGTGTGGGGGGGGGGACAGGTGTGCATGTAGTACGGTACTATGTTGTGTGGTGGTGTGTGCCACTGTACGGTGTTTGGTGGTCTGTACAGGGGTGGGAGTGGGCATGGTCAGTACATTGGTGGCAACCCTGTGTGGCGTGTCCCTGCTGCTATGGAGTGCAGCCCCATGGACCTCCTGTCACAGAGCCTAACCTGTGTGCCTGAATGCCTGTCACAGTGGTGCTGCTCTATGGGGGACCGTCAGGCTTGACCTGGAGCCATGTGGAGGTCCTTGTGCAGGTACACCTTCTCAGGGCATTGGGCCATGCTGTACCACGTGCCTGTCATGCACCCTGTGATAGGTCCATGGATGCTACGTCTGATACATCAGCACCGGGCATTCCCTGGCAGCTGAAGCCCTTGGCGTGTCCACCTGTGTGGCCCCTTCCTTCCTTCCTGGTGTCTGCCTGTGTGCTGTGAACCCCTGGGGCAGTGTCAATGTCACCAAATGTGTGCAATGTCACACATGCATGTGGAGTGTCTGGTGTGCACTGCTGGGCTGCTTGATCTTTGTTAGGAACCTGTGTGGGGGGACCACTGTGTACCTGCTTCTGCTGTGGCCTGGGTGTGTTTGTGCAACAGGACCAGACGGTGCAGGGTGCCCTGTACGTGCTGCAGTATCAGCTCCTGTGAGACAGTGCAACACTCAATGCCACTGTACATGCCTCATGACTCTGCCATCAGAGCAATGATTGCAATCGTGTTCTCTCACTGTGCCTCCAGCATGTCCCACTCAAGCTGCTGGAGCACACGTTACTGTGCCTTCATATGGGTCTGTGTATGAGTTGCCCTACTGTGTTTTGGCAGCTGTTCTGAGTGCCCCTCATCCCCACTGTCATCCAGGCATGATTGGCCTGGCTTCCCACTAGTACCCCATCCAATGGGCGATACGTGTGTGCTGCCGGTGATGCCGGGCCTGCTTGGCATATCACATGTTGCATTGCTTGGTGCAGTGGGTTCCAGCAGACATCCTTGCCGTGCCCTTCCCCCTTGTGGGCCATCGAAACTTAACACAGTGTCATTGTCCTGTTTTGTCATTGTGCTCTCCCCATTCATGACACTGTCCAGCTGGGTCCATCTCTCCCTCCATACCTGTAGGTATGAGAGTCACACATTACTACAATGTGTGGCTGTGCCACCATCACCCATCCCTGTGGTGCCTGTGATATGGATTCCTTCCCGAGGCATCCAGCTGCTGGCTTCTGGTCCTCTGTACCTCCTGTGATGCCACCATGGACATCGACATCGTAGTCACCACTGTGAGTGGTTTTGCTGTAGTGGATGTGTCTGTGGGTACAAGGCATCACAGTTACATCCAGCATGGGGTGCATACTTCACCTGTACCCTCCCCTATCGGTGTCTACTACCTGCCATGGTGTCCACTCTGTCCACCTCTCCATGGACAGCGATGCTGTCAGTGTCTCAGCCATCATCCTCTCCAGTGGTGTGAGCTGTGTATTGCTGCTTGGGGGGGCTGCCCCTGTGCCCTGGTGTGCCTGCAGCTACCTTTTTCTTCATCACTGTGTGCAGGTCACGCCACTTGTGCTTTATGGCAGTCAGAGATTGGGCCTCTGGCCCGATGGTGTTTACACTGGCCTGGATATCCAGCCACAGTCTGGCCTTGACCTTGGGGGCAGTGGTCAGTGCCTGCACCCTATACAGACAGCTGTAGTGCTGCTGGATATCACTCACCATTGCCATGACCTGCCCATCTGTAAAGTTGGGGGATCTGGGATGTGCCCCGCCATGTGTGCGGACACGGCCACAGCTCCCCATGCCTGGCTGCCTGTTCCTTCAGACCGTGTTGTGGGGGACCTCCCTATACACCACCAGCTGTATCTGTCATTCTCTACATCAGGGTGTGCTGCATGGCATTCACATATGTGCTGCTATGCTGGGCGTGTGCCATGCTCATATATGGTGCAGTTTAAGGGGGCGGTCCTGCATACCCAGGTCCTGCCTCTGTGGGGAGCGTGCCACACTATATGGTCTGTGCAGTCACGCCCCCCCAGGTGCACATGCCACATGGTGCACGCCCCCCCAGGTGCACATGCCGCATGGTGCCATTCATGAATGCCACATAGCGCTGTGGTCTTGCATGCTACATAGCTGTGTGCTGCAGATACTACTTGTTTCTACATAGTTTGCACTCCTTCATGCATAGGCACCATAGTTTGCAAGTTATAACTTTTTGATCTGCAGTTTGTTTAAAGATTTTGCCATTTTTCTGTGATCTTAAAGGAGAACCGTAGCAATCGGTTAGCTCCTTACCCAGTAAAGCTTACCCTCCGGTTTAGCTTTACCCATGAAGTGGCATTTTCTTGTGTACTAGGAGTTTAGTTTATTTTGTAAAGTCCATGAACTGAGGTATGGTGCGATGGGGTTCCATTATGTAAGTGTGGCGCTGCCTGCTCGCTTGAATACAAGTGAGCAGAGCAGCACCGCAGTATTACACTTAATGGAGCCCCCAGTGCCAGCCATACTTCTGGTTCACAGAATTTTACAAAATAAACTAAACTCCCTTGTGATGCAAGAAAAATGCTCATTTGTGGGCTAAAGCTAAACCGGAGGGTAAGCTTTATGGGGTAAGGAGCTAACCGATTGCTACAGTTCTCCTTTAACAGATTGCTTCAGTGTTGCACTAGGCACTGTAATGTCATCATTATTGTGAAAGCTGCTCTCTGATTGGTTCAGCATCCCACTGTGATGACAATAACCTCAAAAATATTCATTGTGGCAACAGTAACAACAATATTTTTTTGATATGTCATGGTAACTGATATCACTAACCGAGATATCTTTTTTATCTTTTGCTGTTACTGATGTCACTAACCAAGATGTATTTTTTATCTCATCATTTTTATCCCTATTTCAGTAGTAAAATTAGAGGTTTGTTCTACAAATATTTCAGTCTGAGTCAGTGTAGTGAGCATGTGGTATATGAAAACTTTTTTTTATTGAAAAAGAAAATGATTCTGACTTTGACCTAGAGAGGAACTGTTAGCTAGCCTATTGGTTCTGTGTTTCACACCCCAGGTAACACAGGGAAAGATGACTTAGCATTCCAAATGATGCCATACTACTCTGTTGAGGCACCGCCAGGGGGAGGATGTCGGCTTGGCTTCCCATGAAAATGATTGCTTGCACTCCCTTGGAGCTCTGTGTATTCCAGTTGGCTGAGAGTGTGACAGGAAAAATGAGCCCAGTACAAACAGATGAAGCATGGGCACTCTCAGGGTCCCACTGTGCTGGCTGTCCTCTCAACAGTAGGCCCCCAGAGGGCATCAACCTAAGGGCCTTGCCATGGTGGGGGTGGAGCCATGGGGCATAGGTAAACAATGGAGCAGGGCTGGGAAGTCACCATGTTGATAGAAGGTAGCGCTGGACACAAGGGGTGAAAAAAATGCAAATTGTAAAATAAATGAAGAGTTACTGTCAAATTTATTTTAAATGTAAACCCTAGGAACAGAATGGTCATAACTGACCACGATTTAATGATGTAAGGAATCATTCGAATATAGTAATGTAAAATGGTTTCCTTTCACCTTTAAAATGCACTTATGTTGCTGTACATTGTCCTGTTAACGGTTGTTTTGTTTACTGTAGTTCCCTTCCTCTCACCGAGGACTTCCTGTCAACCAGCAGCTCAATACACAGTCCCAATAGCTGGTCTCTCAAAATAAGGAGCAAACTGTTGCCCTATTGTGTCAAGACTCATTTTGCTGGACAGTACACAAAGTGTCATTAGTCACTGTAGAATGGAGTTCCCCATGATTATCAGTATGTATGTATGCAATAAGACACACCATGGTGTGTAATTATGGGTTAGTAATCATGCACTTCAAGTGTGTTTTTTAGGCATAAGGCACTTGCTCCGAGCGCCCTTAAACATACAATAGGAAAGTGTGCTCACTGACCATAATTACATATCCCTAAAGTGTCATATTGCACATATAGCATGAACTCTACTTAAAAATGTTTTTTTTTTAAGTTTTTTTAATGATGTTTAGGTAGAAAATATTGTTTTCTGTATGAAAGATGAGCAGAAGACAAAACATAGTTCCAGCTGAGGTGTGTTGATATTGTAGCAGAACCTGGCAGATGGGCTAAAGAAGTACAGGCATGTAATTATGGCCAGATTATCTCATTCTTGTACATTAGCCAATCAGCTGGATAGAATCATCTTACCCATCTTATAAGTTGCAATGTAAATTAGTTATCCAGAGGTTAGTGGGTGCAAATGGTGTTTGCATGTGTTAACATGCTGGTGTGCAACTCCCGCACACTCTCAGCATCGTATAAAGTTAGTCACATGACACTGTATGAGAATTGGAGGCCATGGCAGCAATTCAGTAGTATATCCCAGCACTCTGATTAGGACTCCCAAGGTCAAGGTCAAGTTTATTTTTAACGATTCCATGTCAAGATATCAACACCCCCGGAAGCGACAGAACCAATGCCGAAAGTTGGCATTGTTCTCAACAGAAGAAAATGTTTTTCTGCTGGGTGCAGGCTGTGCCCCCTGCACCCCCCATCTTTAAATAACCAACTCTGAGTTGGAGTTGGTTCAGGGTGGGGGCGCAACACTGGGAGTTGCGGTGTTGGGTCACAGCGGACCACCACAGTGAACAATCTCGACCTGACAAGATTTGTTGCTGTGGTGGAGTTCACTGTCATGAGTTTGATATCCTGATGTGATACCATTTTTAACAGACATATATGAAACACATTGTTTTTCATATGCACAACAAATTTTAAAACAGCATAACTTAAGACAATCACTGAAGTTTAAAAAAAGAGGTATACATAATTTCCCTGAGTTCATAATGAGAAAAAAACTCTTACTTTAGACACACATACATAATAAATATAAATGTTATAGCATAAGTAGGGATGTAAGTTTGTCATGGCAGTCATACATGTCATTGATTCCATGACGTTTGATCTTTATTCAGGACTTCCATGACTTTCACTGGTGTCATCAGAATGTAGCAATGATGACAGTACCACAACATTTACTACTGTTTACTAATGATTTCATGAACAATGAGTCATTAAAACCTCATCTATGACAAACTTACATCCCTAAGCATAAGTAGTGTTCTTCTGACACTGGCACCAAGTTTTTGCAAATTTTTTTATAATAATTTCATCAATGCCCATTCACTAAACTGTGCAATGGCATAAACGTTACTAGGCTTAGTACTGGCAAAGAGAAATTTAAATTTGTTGACAATTGACATACAGTATATCCTTTTTTGGATCGGTTTAAAATAGGCAGAATCAATTTTTCTCTTTCTTTGGTACGGGCTGGACAGTCTAGACACAAGTGATCCATTGATAAAAACTGAGTGTTATCTCACAGACATTTACTCTAATGGGCCAAAGTTAGATTTCATATTAGGGAGGTATTCAAGTAAAAGACCATATCTAAAATTTTCAAGAGCTTTTCTGTTCTTTTTTTCACAAAAATATAAATATTTGTTAGATTCAACATTAACCAAAATGCTTGAGTAAATTCCTAGGTTATCCATATTATGGATTGTTTCTACATCTTTTTGTACCAGGATAGAAACATAGAAACATAGAAGTTGACGGCAGATAAGGACCGCAAGGCCCATCCAGTCTGCCCATTTCTTTTTCTACCTTATAAATGTGCCATCGGCCTTTGCTCTGTCAGTGGCCTATCTATTCATAGTCATTTGTATTGCTCCCTTATGCCTATCCCATGCCTGTTTGAAGCCCTGCACAGTATTCATAGCCACCACTTCTTGTGGTAAGCCATTCCATGCATTCACCACCCTTTCTGTGAAAAAGAATTTCTCACATTCTCCCCTTAATCGGCCCCCCTAATCTCATGCTGTGTCCTCTTGTCCTGCTATTTTCTTATTAAAACATGTTAGACTCTTTCACCTTGTTAATGCCCTTAAGGTGTTTGAATGCCTGATCATATCACCTCTCTCCCTCCTTTGCTCAAGGGTATACATATTGAGCTCTGTTAATCTGTCCTCATATGTCTTTTGATGCAGTCCCTGCACCATTTTGGTTGCCCTACTCTGGACTGCCTCAATTTGGTTAATGTCCTTGTGAAGGTGTGGCCTCCAATACTGCACACATTACTCCAGATTGGGCCTAACCAGAGTCTTGTAAAGCAGGATTATTACCTCCCTCTTACGACTTGTGATACCCCTACTAATACACCCTAACACCCCCCTAGCCTTACCTACTGCTTTAGAAGTCTGCTTGGATGATTTTAGGTCATCAGTGATGATGATGCCCAAGTCTCTTTCTTCCTTTGTGACTGCTAGCAACTCCCCTTCCAGCCTATAGGTGGCTTCAGGGTTTCTCTTCCCTATGTGCATGATTTTGCACTTCTTTGCATTAATCCCAGTTGCCAATCTTCTGACCATTTTGCTAGTTTATCCAGATCTCTTCTCATTCTGCCCACCCACCCCATCTGGATCATCTACTCTGTTGCAGATCTTGGTGTCATCTGCAAACAGAAAACTCTCACCTCTAGTCCATCTGCAAGGTCACTAATGAAGATGTTGAAGGGACTGGCCCCAGGACTGATCCCTGAGGTACCCTACTTTGACTTGCATCTCTTCTGACTGTATACCATTACCACCACTCTCTGTTTTCTGCCCGTCAACCAGTTTGCCACCCAGTTGACCAACTTCTGACCCAACCCGAGCCTACCCAGCTTATTTATCAATCTTCTATGTGGAACAGTGTCAAAAGCTTTGCTGAAGTCAAGGTAGGCAACATCAACTGCTCCCCCTTGGTCCACCACTCTGGTTACCCAGTCAAAGAAATCTATGAGATTTGTTTGACAGGACCTTCCTTTTGTAAACCCATGCTGTCATGGATCCTGTGCCCCTATGGATTCCAGGTGTTGCACTATTCTTTCTTTAAGGAGTGCCTCCATAATCTTGCCCACTACTGAGGTAAGACTGACTGGTCTGTAGTTCTCCGCCTCCTCTCTGCTACCACTCTTGTGGAGCGGGATCACATGAGCCCTTCTCCAGTCTTCTGGGACCTCTCCTGTGCTCAGAGACTCACTAAACAGTTCTGCTTATGGCTCTGCTAGTTCCACGTTTAGCTCCTTAAGTACCCTGGGATCATGCCATCAGGTCCCATTGCCTTATCCACCTGAGCTTAGTAGCTCTTGTAGGACCTTTTCTTTTGTGAAGGAGTAGTGCTCACCTCCCTCCCCTTGTGTCCATGATGCTGAGCTGTGGGCCCTGCCTACCTTCTCTTCAGTAAATACTGAGCAAAGTATCTATTTAGGATAGATGCCTTTACAGGGTCCTCCTCCTCACATGCTCCCTTTTCTCAATTAAGCTTAGCAATACCCCCTCTGGACTTTCTCCTTTCACTAATGTAGCTATAGAAAGTCTTGCCACCTTCTTTTACTGTTCGTGCTAGTGTTTCCTCAGTTTGGGACTTTGCCTGCCTTACTGCCTTCCCTGCTTCCCTTAGAGCAGTTTGGTATGCCTCCCTAGCTTCATCCCGCTGTGTTCCCTTATATTTCCTGAAGGCCAGCCTTTTGGCTCTGACCTTTTCTGCTACTGTATTTGAGAACCAAAGAGGTTTCCTTCTTCTTTTGCACTTCCTTTTCTGTCTAACACAATGGGCTGTTGCTTCAAGTATTGCATCCTTAATGCTTGCCCACTTTGCCTGTACCCCCTCACCTGTGTTTCTTTTTGCCAGGGCTAGCTTAACTCTGTTGGCCATCTTATCAAAGTCAGCTCCTCTGAAGTCCCATATTTTGGCTTGGAATGGGATGATTTAGATGTAGTAGCCAAATTGAACCATACCATGTGATGGTCACTGGCCCCAGGTGACCTTCTACCTGGAGATCTGTGATCCCTTCCTTGTTAGTCAGTACTAGATCTAGGATAGCCCTGTCTCTTGTGGGTTGCTGTACCAGTTGTTTGAGGCCCTCCCCCTGCAGAAAATCCACTATGTGTCTAGTTCTGGCAGATGTTCCTGCTGGTATTGACCAATCTGTATCCGGCATGTTGAAGTCTCCCATTATTAGAACCTCCCCTTTAGCTGTCATGTTTTGTATATCTTCTAACAATAATGTGTCTATGTCCTCCCTGGTCTGGGAGCCTGTAGACAACCCCAGTTCTTATGGCTGTCCCATTTCCTGTTTCAGGGTGACCCACAGTTCTTCTGGCTCCTATGTATTCTGAATTTCTGTAGCTTTGATATTTTCATTGACATACAGGGCCACTCCTCCCCCCCTTTTTGCACCTCGGTCTCTTCTGAACAATACATAGCAAGGTATTGAACTCTCCCAAGTGTGGTTACTGGTAAACCACATCTCACTAATTGCTACTATGTCCAGTTTAGCCTCTGACATTATTGCCTGCAGGTCTGGGATCTTATTTCCCAGGCTGTGAGCATTTGTGTACATGATTTTCCATTGGCCAGATTTTGGTGTGTTAGTTGTTGGGTGAGGTTTGGCATTACCCCTGTGCGTCGTATGGGGAAACAAACCTTTTTTCTGTCGTCGATGCTCAGCTCCACTTCCTCAAGATAATTGTCATTTACATAATTATTAGGTAAGAGCCAAATGTTGTGTAGACTATAATGTGACAGCGTCTTACTTTGGTTTGCAAACCAGTTATTAGAGGTCATCCTAGTCGTCTCACTCCAGCACATTTTGGGTAACCTTGTGTCCTCCATATTCAGTATTCGTTTTAGTAACCTAACAGCTCTGGAGGTTATGTTAAAACCCAAAGATGGTATTTGGGCTTCCAATCTTAGGAAAGCCAAGGGCGTATCTCTTGGGAGTCCTAGGGAATATCTGAGAAAAATGTTTTGAATTACATCTAGGTTACTTAGGTGTTTTTTAGTACCCCATAATTCACATCCATATAGCAACTGGTTTATGACTTTTGCTTCATAGGCCTTAAATAAGGCTTTAAAACAATTAGAGTATTTTTTTCCCGAAGGCAAAAATTCTCAGGCATGTTTTGTTTGCTGATTCTTTAGTATTTTTTTACATGTGTATTCCATGTTAGTTTTTTTTTTATCAAAGTTCATGGCCAGGTAACCAAATTTCGAAACTCCTTCAAAAGTTTCTCCATTAATAACACAGGTTTTTTCCTTTTTATTAGCCTTTTCACTGAATACCAGAATCTTAGTTTTTTTCACATGTGTATTGCTTTAAGATAGTTCATAGTGCTGGCGAGCCCTCTTTCTAGACCCAGGGGGGTTAGTGAGAGCAAGATTGCATCATCCATGTACTGCACATTAATATTTTTATCTCCTCACCATTGATTGTGGGGCAAACATGTCTACATTGACAAGATTAGTTATTAAACGGTTAATGTATAAGGTGAATAAACATGGAGCTAATACGCATCCCTGTTTACTGCCTCTAGAAATGCATGTTGAGTCTGTTACTGCACTATCCCTACTGCTGTATATCTAATTCTTGCTTTGGTATTTTCATGGAGGAGTTGTAATACTGCTAAACGCCTGTCTTCATTATTGATTGCTTTTAATTTTTTCCATAGGATCTCTCTATTAACAGAGTCAAAGGCAGAATTAATGCCTATGAAGCAAGCATAAAGCTTCATTGACCTAAGTTTGATGTATTTGTGAGCAATGTAGTTCAAAGTAAATATTGCTGCTCAAGGGTTTTTTCCAAAGCCACTTTGAAATTTAGATACGTAAGTATTTTGTGTAATCCAGCCATCTAATCTCTGTAGAATTACTCTGGAGAAAATTTCTCCAAAGAAGTATGTAACAAATCTGGAATTTGAACAAGAAACGTTAACGTAAAGTGCATTGTTTTGTTGTTTCTTGTGCACAGCCCTACAGTCTATTTGCATTTGAGCCCTGTCCCTTTCAGCAGCTGTGCATGGAAGGGCTGTGTCCACTTAAGTCATGATGACTGTTGTTTAATGATCCCATAACACCCTGGCGGTTTAGCCAGGCTGTGTGTTCATACTAAATTTGAATATAGTCACTGTCGTGCAGCAGGAAGAGCAGACAAAATGGACCATAAGTCACTTCTGTCATTGTGATACTGTGTTACTATGTTGCATCCACCTAGTAACAGTGTCTTGTCACTTTGTAGTGAACCATTAGCATTGTAGGCTTGGAAGATGCCAAACAGTGTGAAAAGATTTGAAGAATCCTATGTTTACAATCAATTATTCTTTGTTCAGCAGGTACGTGCAAGAGCAATGCAGCATTTTTTTTATTCTGTTTCTTCTAGAATTCAGTGGAATTTCAGAAATTCTGCAAAACTACATGGAATTCCATTGAAAGCAGAATTTCAGAAGTCTGAAAGTGGAATGTCAACTGCAGAATTGTATTCAACAATTCATGTAAACCACAGATTCATTTTCAGCAACCTGCGTAATATTTATTTTTTATTGGAGAAATTGGACACAACCATTGAGCACATGTGCTCATTGGCAAAGATTCCATGTCAATGAGTTGCAGAAGCAACATCAGCACACTTGAAGCATTGCCGAGTGATACAGGGTAACACAATTTTAAATTCAAGTACATACTGTAGAGGGTATCACAGTATGATTTGTATAATGTGATCCATGGAAAATGTTTCCACGGTTTACATAGAAATGCTTTTTGGAATTCTGGGGATTTGAAAAAGAAATCCCAAAAAGCATTTAGGAAGTGGAATTCAACTCCACACAAATTTTCTTGGCAGATTTCTGCATTCCACATAATTCGCAGGCATGACCTGAGAGATACAGTGTAAACTATGCAGATGACATGTACAGAATTTTAAAATGACATTAAGTACAGTACAGATGAGAAACACAGTGATTCACAACAGTCAATTACATTGAAAGTATAAAGACGATTTATAAAATGGTTAGGGAAAACACTGCATTCAGATTGGCTATCTGCCATACTTAATTGCAGTACTTACAACACCTGAAAAAAGTTTCAGTGTGCAATCAAGACATTTTACTTTTAAAATTAGCAGCCTACATCCTCTACTCCACAAAAATGAAAACATAAAAATGTCACACTTATTACCAGTTACCTTTGAGTCATTCACATATGTTAACTTGGACCAATTTCTGGATCTAGCAGAAGGAACAACTGAAATAAATATTAATCTCAAAACCATAACAATTTCTTCTCTATTGTTATATATGTTTTTTGCTATCCAAACCCCATTTTAAAAGCACAATGAGACTTTCCAAGATGTTGGTAGTAGTGCCCTGAATGCACTTACAGGGGCAGAAGGCACTCAGCCTGCTGACTCATGTCTTACTAGTACCTGGGTGTGTGTTCATGGCATTACTACCAGCACCCTGCCATGTCTTATTGCTTACACAACTTTGATGTCACTATACTGTTATAATTTTTTAAGGTTGCATTGATATGGTAACAACTTAAGTATTTTATTTTTAGTATTGTCAGAATTTTAACTAATGAACACATCAAAATGTTAGCGGTGCAAAATCAAAAGTAATTATCTTTGTACCAATAAACCGTCCATCACAACACCTGAGTTAGAGGGATGCTGTCAATCTTTTTAGGATCATATTATTTCTAGTAAAAAAAAACAAATTTTTATGTTGCTTGCACGCATGTACAAGAAACATAGTGCCATCATCCGAGTTTTCGGAGGTGTGGCACCCGTCTTCCAATGCAGTCAGTGTGTTTGCAGGTTTGGCCCCAATTCCCCAATTACTGCTGCAGCTGTCTACGACCGCAGTTGAAAATGCAGTGGACGTACAGTTGAGAGGGAGAGATCCGCTTCAGTGAGCAGAGCTCCCCCCTCCACACACACGCACACTGCATGCTCATGCCTTCCCCCCCCACACTATATGGCTGACAGGGGGATGCCCAATCCCCCATCGGCTCCACACCCCCCCAAAAGCATCCAGGTGCCACACTGGGAGCCCACCCCAGTGTAGCAAAATGTTTTATGGCCGACGGGGGTGCCCAATCCCCTGTCGGCTGCACGCCCCCCTCAAAGCATCCAGGTGCCACGCTGGGAGCTGACCCCAGCATGGCAAAATGATGTTATGGCTGACGGGGGTGCTCAGTCCCCCGTCGGCTCCAGTCCCCCCAACAGGCTTCCAGCTGCCACGCTGGGAGCCCACCCCAGTGTGGAAAACATCCCACGTAGTCTTCGTCCCTCGTAGTCTTATTAAAAAAAACAACAACCTGTAAATACAAAAACTGTCCCTCGTGCTTCTCCCTGCCCCCTCCTGCAACCTGCACCCACCCACTCGCGCACTTGTTGCCCCACACCCTCAATACTTACTGCGGACCTCGCCGCGATGATCTTCGTGGACCGAACACGCTGCACACTTCAAAGCCGATCGCTAACTGAGGAAATGCTGTAAGCTGTATAATGGGATAGATAGGTTTTTTCAACTTTTGCATATCTCAGGCATTTTTGGGAATTTTGGGCCCCAAATTTTCCAACGCGTAAGTTTGGGACCCCTCCTCGTGAATTCTTGCACTGTCATGGCTTTAATCGGGTCTGGAGGGTGATTTTGCAGTCACTGTGTGAAATCACCTTTTGGGACCGATTAACAAAATGACACTGCCAGTGTTCATAAGGTGGGCTCTCAGAAAGTCTATGTTGAAAATTTGGTGAAAAAATTCCTAAAAATGACTGGTTTACGAGTGCGCTGTGCAGTTCCTACGCACGCTTGTAAGTTCACGAATTTTCAATAATTTCACTCCAGATTTTCAACATTACCATTTTACCACACCTCCTTTTGAGCAGTACAGCTGTCATTTTTCACATCTCACCCAAAACGTGTTTCCGCCCATGTAGCGCACAATGGCGCAGTCAGTGTGTGAAATCAATGTATGGGACACATTAAGAAAATCACAGTGACACTGTTCATGAGCAGAGGTCTTAAAATGGCTATGTTGAAAATTTGGTGAAAATTCTTAAAATGACTGTTTTAGTGCTGTATTGCGCAGTTCCTATACGCCTGTAAGTTCACAAATTTTTAATATTTGCACTCCAGATTTTCAACATTGCCATTTTACCACACCCCTTATGAGCAGTACAGCTGTCATTTTTCACATGTTGACCAAAATGTGTTTCCGTGCATGTAGTGCACAGTGGCGCATTCGGTGTGTGCAATCAATGTTTGGGACAGATTAAGAAAATCACAGTGACACTGTTCATGAGCAGAGATCTTGAAATGGCTATGTTGAAAATTTGGTGAAAAAATTCCCTTCAGACATTCTGCAATATTACTAATGAAGACATTGAACAGAACTGGCCCCAGGACCGATCCCTGCAGCACCCCACTGGTCGCCCCGTCTCCCTAGACTGCACACCATTTACCACCACTCTCTGCCTTCTGTCTGTTAGCCAGTTTCTAACCCAGTTTACCACCCTTTCCCCCATGCCCAGCCTACCCAGCTAGTTTATCAGCCTCCTATATGGGATGGTGTCAAAGGCTTGTCTGAAATCAGGGTAATCGTTGTCCACTGCCCACCCTGATTCACTTCCTTTGTCACCCAGTCAAAGAAATCAACCAGATTTATCTGACATGATGTCCCCACTGTGAATCCATGTTGTCTATGGTCCTGGGCTCCGATGGCATCTAGATGCCCCACTATCCTTTCTTTATGCAATGTCTCCATGATCTTCCCCACTACTGAGGTGAGGCTGAACGGCCTATTGTTCCCTGCCTCCTCCCTGCTGCTGGACTTGTGCAGAGGGACCATATGTGCCCTCCTCCAATTCGCTCATGTTGAATGACTCAGTGAACATGGCTACCAGAGGTACTGCTATCTCCCTTCACAGTTCTGTTAATATCCTTGGGCGTGTGCCATCTGGTTGCATCGCTTTGTCCACCTTCAATTTAGTGAGCTCCTGCAGGACTCTGTTGCCTTTGAATGGACTATTGTCCACCTCTTCACCCCCTTGGCAACTGCTGTACTGCTGTGGCCCTTGCCCCTCCCACTCTTCTCTGAATACTGAATGGAAAGACACAGTGAATGTCTTGGGAGGAAGGCATGGAACTGTCACTTCCAAATACCTAAACAGCACATACAAGCAAGCAACATTCGGCATTGACAAATGCTTGTTATGATTACTTACCTTCTCTAAAACTCATTGATGTTGCTATTTGTTTATCTGCTTTCTTTCTTAGTAGAACTGAAATACATGCCAGTAGTGTAATTAGATCCAACCTTATTTGGTTTCACAACCTTTATCTACTTTTATTGCATACTTTCTGAATGTTAGAAACACCCCCAAGCAGTGCAGCCACTCATGATGCAATAGTCTCCTCTCCTCACAGCATCATGAGTGGCTAGACTACAGTATGTTAAAGGTGTTCCCAAATTCAGAAAAAATGCAGTGGGAGTTGATCAAGGACTGTAAACAATCATATTGTTGTGTGGTAACACCAATATGGTGGTGAGTCTGTTTTTCACTTTGTAAAACAAAAAAAGAATCAGAATCAAACTACCAGCTACATCTGCAATCTACAGAATGTGACCAATCATAGCATGTGTTATTTAAACTAAAGACACAGTGAGACCTAAGGAGGTTGGCAGTCCCTCTAAACAGCCTTGAATGTCATTATCTACAGTACACCTGTTATACATTGGTTTCAGTTTTATTTATTGATTTGTTTCTTTTGTTTATTTAAAATTATGTTAACTGGGTGGGGAAGCACAGGGCCACATGGCCTTTTTATAGGCTTGACCCGGGTATAGACACAGGAATGACAAGAAGACACTACAAATGTATTTATTTTTTTATACTCTAATATTGCCATGTTTATCCTGTCCTAATAAATTTGGTTTTCAGGCTTCATTGATCAACTGAAAATTCATTGCAGCCCTTGGAGGGTGGACCCTGTAAAGGTAGAGCAGAAGGAGTCTGGTACTAACTTGGATAATGAAACAAAACTACATGTGTGCAGCAGAAGACGCAATCAGCACTCAAGCAGTAAACTAAACAGCCTCTTACTAAAGTGTTCTGTGATCAAGCAGCAGTGAAATTTATTTTCTGTTTCTTTTTCTGTGCACAGCTAGTCAAGCAGTGGCAACAGAATAACAAGATTTAGCAAGAGCCACTATGGCTGCAGCTGAGGTCAGGGCTGCTGAGGTCTGGTGGATCATGGACTATGCCGCCGTGTTCAAGATGGTGACACAGTTTTCCATGCACGCACAATTACTCGTGCATGTGCAGTGAACTCAAGCAGCACAGTCTACCATATCCAAGATCGCTGCTGGAGTTCTGTATGCAAGTGCTAGGCATCGTGCATGTGCGGAAAACTCTGCACCACCATCTTGAACACGGTGGACATCGCCGTGCTCCCCCTGATACTGATGGACAAAATAGTGTGGTGAATATGCAGTGATTGCCGTTCACCTCCACTATTTTAAAAGTCTGTTCAGTATCCAGTGGGCTCCCTTTACTCTAAAGAGATTGCAGGACATCTGCAGGACTATGCCCACTGCAACCATAAAAACAAACTCTGACCAGAGCCGATAGGGCTGCAGCTGAGGGATGTGGCATAAAAATGTTTAAAATTAGTTTTTTAATATTTTATACCAAATTTTCAACATAGCCTTGTTATGACCCTACCTCATGAGGAAGGGCAGAGAAAATGTTCAAGTCCTGGCCTAAAGGTGATTTTGCGCAGGGACTGTGAAATCAACTTTCAGGATTCAAACACATTTTGGGCAGGAGTTGAAAAATGACAGCTGGCACATTCATGAGGTACTGTAAAGAAATGACTATGTTGAAAATGTGAGATACAAATATTGAATATTACCAAAGTTATGAGCCTGCGTTTACAAAATTTAGCATAGCCTCATACCTTTCTTTTTTTTAAATATTTTTACACCAAATTTAAAACATAGCCTTCTTATGACCTCTCCTCCTGAATAAGGTCAAAGAAAATTTTCAACTCCTGTCCAAAAGGTGATTTCATGCAGAGACCGCAAAATCATTTTCAGGATATAAAGACATTTTGGCCAGGATTTTGAAAAATGACAGCTGTCACATTCAAGAGGTGTTATAAAGATATGGCTATGTTGTAAATTTGGAGAAACAATATTGAAAATGATGAGCCTGCATTTGCAAAATTCTACATAATCTCATACCTTTCTTATTTTAAAAAATATTTTTACACCAAATTTAAAACATAGCCTTCTTATGTCCCCACCTCATGAACAAGGGCATAGAACATTTTCAACTCCTGCCTGAAAGGTAATTTTGCACAGGGGCTGCAAAATCACCTTTCAGGATGTAAAAAAAAACACATTTTGGCCTGAATTTGAAAAATGGCAGCTGTCACATTCATGAGTTGCTGCAAGGATATGGCTATGTTGCAAATTTGGGATAAAAATATTTAAAATTACCAAAATTATAAGCCTGCATTTGCAAAATTGAACATAAACCCATACCTTTATTGTTTTTTATTATTTGTACACCAAATCTTTAACATAACCATCTTATGACCCCACCTCATGAACAAGGGCAGAGAAATTTTTCAACTCCTGCCCGAAAGGTGATTTCATACAGGGACCGTGAATTCACCTTTTGGGACAGACTAACCTAATGTCAGTGCAATTGTTCATGAGGTGGGGTTCAAAAAAATGCATGTTGCAAATTTGGGCCAAAAATATGCAAACATGCCAGAGTTATGCCACTAAATTTAAAACCCCAGTGAAATACATTGAACCACATACCTGTTTCTTCAGTTTGTGGTCTGGCTTTGAAGAATGAAGATGTGTCTGTGTTCCAGAGAGGATTATGGTTTTGGACCCCCGATGGGTAAGTAAGGCCTGGGTGCTGAGTGGAAGAGTCTGGTGGGGGGTCAGGAACAGCCACAGAAGACATCAATGGGCAATTTCCTTTTTACAGATGAAAATAAAATCAAGACAGAGGATTCCTGTTCATAGCACTAGGGGCTTGGGCACCCCCAGTGTCATTGTTATGTTTCTGGTGGGAGGGGATGTTGAGAGGGAGGGTCAGGTGGGGAGATAGCTATAACTGACAAAGAAAAACAATGTTGATCACGGCATAACACTGGACATTCCACCGTGTCCAACATGGCCACCACTCACTACTGAACATGTGCTAGTAGTCATACATGCGCAGCACAGTTTATTTATTTTTTATTTTATTTATTGAAATGTTTCACCTGAAAGACATGCTAAGCAACAAGTTGCTCATCTCCTGGTGTGACCTGGGGACCAGTTTGGTGGCCATGTTGAACATGGCCTAGTATGTTGTGTTCTGACGTGACTGCCAGTAAAAAATAACAGTGCAGTAGGACTTCAGTGCGACTTCCAATGGAGACAACAAGCGGAGTGCTTCACGGATGTGGAGGCAACTGTTTTGCAACTCCAACATGTTGTTCGGTCGGAAGGAATGCACTGAGTCCTTTTCTGATAGCAAGAGGTCTGCAAGGCTATATCCACTGCAGCCCTAAAAAATGAATGCATCTCTCATGTAAAAGGACATTAAACTTTCGTTTCCCCTGGTTATGCCAGATGATAGTCCCAAGGTGTGGCTCTGCTTGTAAATAAATTAATGGTAGGTCTCAGCACAGAAAGTTAAACTACCTGTAGTACTAAAGTCCAAACAATTCAATCTCATATGACAGCATTCATAGCAGCAGCAGACATGCAGCAGTAGTTTAATATCATTTCAGAGGAGAACGCCACTGAACCTGTGAGTCATTTTTCCATGTAGAAGTTGGTTTTTGAATACTGATTCTATTTCTGCCGCTTTTCCAACTGCAAAGGCTTTTAGTTTCCCAATTGAATGTTTCTGATCTAAACACAGAAAGTAAATACCATTTTAGAGCTGTATGATGTACTTTATATCTTGGCAAAGCTCTTACATTGTTGCCCAATCAATGGATTAGCATTGTACTATAGAACCCTGTGGCTGAGAAGGACATGAACCACATCAGAGAGTTCTAAAATGGTACTGTTGGTATGTAGATCAAAAGCACTCACAGGGACAACAAAACACTTGTATAGATGAATCAATAACAGATTTAGAAACAGCACTTAAAAACCACCTTCTACTGGGAAAATGACTTGCATGTTTAGCACAGGTCTCCTTTAAGCTGATACTTGCTTTCTGATGCATCAGCCAGCTGCGGGACACCTATATGTGCACCCACGCAAAGGTTAGGTGCCAGGTGAACATGTCAACAGCAGTAGACAATCTTCCTCAATGCTACGTGACAGGCTCTGTACTGATACACATACATAGTAAAACACTAACATAGTAATTTAAGGTCAGAAGGGACTCTAGATCCATCTTATCTGCCCCTCCCCCCACTATTTCACAAGCAGGATAAAACAAGTATGCAGTATGATTTTGAAACAGGTACCAATCTAAAGGGATTCCCTACCCTGCTCTACTACTCAGGGTACCATGTGAGTTCCTTAGTAAACAGGAATTTGTCCAGGCTTACCTGAAAGGCCTGCACTATCTTTGTGTCCTCTGTCTCCACTGGTAGGCTGTTCCAGATGTTTACCACCCTCTGGGTGAATAAGTGCCTCCTACTTTACCCCTGAAGTTACCATGTCTTGGCAGCAGGGTATGTCCCCGTGTCCTGCTGAAGGGCACCATATGAGATATCTCCAGCTGTTCAGGCTTGTTGATAGCTTTAAGGATGGGAAAGGCTGAGATCAGGTCACCTCTCAGCCTCCTTTTCCTGAGGGTGGATATTTTTTTTTTTTAACTTTATTTCACCCCGGTCACCAGTATCTTGGGCATCTTTCCAGCGGGGACTCACTCGGCATTGCTTCTACCGCCTGCCATGTCCTTCCCCCAACTGAGGAATCGGTTGCTGGGTCCTCCCCTCCTGTGACCCCAAACGGGAGCGAGAGGTCCACGGGGAGTCAAGTTGGGATTGGGGCCAGCATTGGGCATGTGGGCTCAGCCACTCGAGCCCCATCACCTCCCAAGACACCGGGGTTTTCCACCTTGGATTACACCCTCTGAGGTGCGGACATGCAATGACATCTGCACCGAGGGTGGACTCTTAGCTGACATCTGCTGTCACCTTGCCCACTGAAAGCAGCACACTACTGTGGTTCCTCCGGTCTCCACTGGGGGCCACTACAGAGCAGTGTGTCCCTGAAACCCACCACAGGAGAGGAGAGCAGTCCTCTGGATGCTCAATCCTCTCCTTCCCCACTGACTCTTGCCAACCCGAGTCTGCTCCCGAACCCGGGTCGCCAGCGTGGCACAAGGTGTGGTGTCCAGCGCCTCAACTCTCAACACCACTGGGCCAGGTCAGGTATACATGTTAATGGGCTCCAACTTCTCCTCAAAGCTTTTGTCCCCCAGTCCACTGATCATTTTGATGCCCCCTGTATTGTCCCCTCTCAAATGGCTCAATGTCCTTTCTGCATTGAGGAGACCAAAACTACACACAGTACTCCAGGTGAGGCCTGACCTGGGCCTTGTAAAGGAGCAGCATTACTTCCTCTGCTCTGCTGGTCACCCCCCCTCCCCCTTTTATGCAGCCTGGCATTCATCTAACCATCTTGAAAGTGGCTGAACACTGTTTATCTTGCTTCAGCCTTTTATCAATTATGAGCCCCCCCTCCAGTCCTTTTCCTCCTCAACTACAGCAAGTATACATGTCCTACCTCTGTTTTTCATCTGCAAATACAGTAACATAAAACAGAAACATAGAATGTGATGGCAGATAAGGACTGCTTGGCCCACCCAGTCTACCCATTTTTCCCTATCTACATTATCACCACAGACCATACTTGATCTACAACTCTTTTTCCTTCCTTCCTTTCTTCCTTTCCACTATGATTCCCTTGTGCCTATCCCATGCATTCTTGAACCCCACCATTGTTTTTGTCCCCACTGCCTTTGCTGGAAGGCTGTTTCAAGAATCCACCACTCTTTCAGTGAAGAAGTACTTCCCAACATCTTTCCTAAATCTACCCCTTCCAGCTTCATAGCATGTCCCCTTGTTCTTGAGCACTTTTTTTCTGAAAAATACTTCCATCCTGTACCTTATTTACCCCTTTGAGGTATTTAAAGGTCTCTATCATATCCCCCCTCTCCCTCCTCTCTTCCAGGGTGAACATACTGAGGTCCTTTAGTCTCTCCTTGTAGGGCTTTTGATATAGACCCTGCACTATTTTAGTTGCCTTCCTCTGGACCGTCTCCACTCTGTCTAAGCCCTTCCAGAGCAGTGGTTTCCAGAACTGGACACAGTACTCTAGGTGGGATCTTACCAGTGATCTGCACAGAGGCAACACCACCTTCCTCTTTCTGTTGCTGATACACCTCCCTGTGGACTCCAGCATCCCACTAGCCCTCCCGACTGATGTGTTGCACTGCCTGGCCACCTTTCGGTCATCAGACATGATAACCCCCAGGTTTTTTTCCTGCTTGGTAGTCGTCAGTACCACTTGACCCATTCTGTACTCCACCCTGGCTTTCTGTGCCCTAAGTACATTAGTTTGCACTCTTTTACATTAAAACCCAGCTACCATACTCTTGGCCACTCCTCTAGTTTTCTCAGGTCTCTGCTTATCCTTTCCACCCCACTGGAGTGTCCACTCTATTGCAGATTTTGGTGTCATCTACAAAGAGGCAGACCTACCCTTCCAACTCCTCTGCAATGTCATTTATAAAGACATTAAGGAGGACTGGTCCTTGCACTGATCCTCTGGCACCTCACTGGTCACTCTGCCTTCCTCGGAGTGAACTCCATTTACCATCACCCTCTGTCAGCTGTCCCCTAACCAATTTCTTATTCAGTTTACCAGCTTTGGACCCACTTCTAATCTACCTAGCTTGTTTGCTAGTCTCCTAAGTGGAATGGTGTTGAATGCCTTACTGAAATCTAGGTAGGACAGTCCACTGCTCCAGCCTGATTGAATTCCTTTCTCACCCAAAGAAATCTTAGCAAATTTGTTTGACATGACCTCCCCCCATGAATCCATGCTACCTCGTGTCTTGTAACCCACTGGATTTGAGATATTCCACAATCCTTTCTTTCAGCAGTGATTCTATTAGCTTTTACACCACTGATGACAGGCTGACTGGCCTATAATTGAATTTGCCAGCCTGCTCCCTGCTACCACTTATGTGAAATGGGTACATCTGCCCTTCTCCAGTCCTCTACAGCCGCTCCTGTTTCCAGAAATAGGACTGTCAGAGGTGCAGCTACTACTTCCCTGATTTCCCATAATACCCTTAGATGCCCCCTGTCTGGCCCCATTGCTTTGGCTGCCTTCAGATTAGCTAGTCCCTTTAGGACTCTCTCCTCTGAAAAAGGACTTGTGTCTACCTCCCTCCCTTCACAGCTTCTGTTACTTTTTTGTGACCCCTTCCCTTCTTCTGTGAACACTGAACAAAGGTATTGGTTCACAATGTTTGCCTTTTCATGACCACATGAAAAATATTGCATTTTGTGGAAGGTTCTGTCCCTGCACCCCCCATTATAGGGGTTCTTCTTCTGTGAACACTGAACAAAAGTATTGGTTCACAATGTCTGCCTTTTCCTGGCCGCCCTCTGCACAGTTCCCCGTTCCCATTTCAACCTTACAATCCCATCCCTGGTCTTCTCACTGAAATACCTAAATAATGTCTTGTCACCTTTTGTTACCTCCTGGGCTATTCTGTCCTCAGTTTGCACCTTTGTGCTCCGGACTGCTTTTCCTGCTTCCCTCCATTTCCCCTGATATACCTCCCTATCTTCCTCCCTCTGCGTCTCCTTATACCTTCTGAATGCTACCCTTTACCTTTTCAGCCACTTCTTTCAAGAAACATAGTGATCTCTTTTTCCTCTTGCTTTTGCACCCTTGTTTGATGCAGAGGTTTGTTGCCTTTACTATGTTCTCTTTTAGCTTCATCTACTGTTCCTCCACCCCACCCAGGTCATCCATCAGTATGTCACTGACAAAACCAGCACAGCATACTGTGCTATCAATACAGAGACACCAACTACAGCACTCGGGTAAAACACTAAGCGCCAATAATGCCGATGACCACATGAAAAATATTACTTTTTGTGGGCGCTCAGGCCCTGTGCCCCCATTACAGAGGAATGTGCTCCCCTGAACCCCCCAAATTAAAATAATCACCTTTGGGGGGGCAACTCCAGATTGGGAGAAAGCTGGGTGGGGAGTGAATTGCAACACCAAACACAAAAGAAAAAAAAAGCCCACTGGTCTGGCAATAGAACCCCAGTCCACAGACGCTCCACTGCCCTCCACTGCCAGTGGCTCTACCTTTTGAGCCACAGCAGCTGCTCAGGGGACCACCACCCAGCAGAGGTCTTATCCTCTGCAACACTACCTCCCACTCAACAGCTACAGGGGTAGCACTATCACTCCTCATTATTTCTTACAAGTGCTATTATGTCCGCAGTAGCTGTTGTAATGCACATGGTTTATACCACACAGTTTTGTGTGCTGCATTATTCATTCTACATATTGACCTGGTACCCCAGATCATCCCTTAGGTATTCACCCATTTTTATCAAATCTGTCCTAATGTGCAGGACTCTTGCCCTTGTGTGGTTGGATTCCACAGCTCTCCCTATATTGAAACACACCGTAAGGTGATCACTGATCACTGATCCCCAGGTGGCCTCCACCTTGATGCCTGCAACACTATCCCTGTTGGGGACTACTACGTCCATTATTGCACCATCACAAGTGGGTACACTGACTAGCTGCCTGAGCAATTCCCCCTGCAGAAAGTCCACGATGTTCCTGCTTTTACAGTAGCTGAAGCTGCTGCTAGGAGGCTCTTGTCTACATCTTGCAAGTTGAAGTCCCCCACCAGCAGCACCTCCCCCTTTCCTGCCATCTTGTCAATGGCTTCCAGCAGTACCTTTTCTAGTTCCTCCCGCTGTGCTGGAGGTCTGTAGATCACTCCAATGTGATTAGTGGCTCCATTCCCTGTCTCCAGGGTGACCCACAGTACCTCTGCCTCTCCCTGTATTCCCTGGATGTCCATCACTTTTATGCTTTCCCTCACATAAAGCACCACAAAGGGCCACACCTCCTACTTTCCTTCACACCCAGTCCTTCCTGAACAGAGCATAGCCCGGTATGGCCATGTTCCAGTCATGGTTTTCAAAGCAGCATGACTCAGCAATGGCCACAATATCCAGGTTGGCCTCTGCCATGATGACCTCTAGATCTGGAATCTTATTTTCTAGACTGCTAGCTTTCACAAACATGGCTATCCAGATTTTGTTTCCACTCCGCTTTTTACCCCTCCCCCCTTTTTATGTTGGCTTGTACGCATGTGCAAGCAACATCTAGTGGTGGTAGCACAAATGCAGAGGTGTGTCAGTGTTGGCTAATGCAGGGGACACTTTAGTGGGTGCGTCCCTCAGCCCCCAATCGGTGAGCATGCTGCCGATGACAGCATTTTACTTGGAGATGAAACAAATGTGCTGCTGCAGTCAGAGACAAGCTCATCATTGCAGTGGCAGATGGCACACCTCCGTTTCGTGCCTTTCCTGGTAAAACATTTCAGTAAAAATGGCGGCTCCTACCGTCTGCCACACAGACCACAGAAAGCCAACATCAGGGTGCCCAATCCCTGTGTCGGCATGTTCGCAGCTCCTGCCGACTGCCACACTGCAACCTCCCACTGCTGCCCTCCCTGCTCCCACCGTTTCCCATCCCCCGACAGAAAAAACTCTCCTGCAACCTCCCACTGCTACTGCTGCCTTCCCCGCTCCCTCCGTTCCCTATCCCCAACAGATAATAAAATCCTCCCACAACCTCCCACTGCTGCTGCCCTTCCCACTCCCTCCATTCCCCATCTCCTGACAGACAATAAAACCCTCCCACAACCTCCCACTGCTGCTACACTCCCCGGTCCTTCCACCCCACCCCCACCCCCCAGAATTGTAGCACACTGGGACCTCACCCCAGTGTGCCTATTTTTTTTTGTTTCTTAACCTGTAAATGAAGAAAGCCTTCCCTTACATTTTTTTAATTTTTTCCCTGCAAACAAGAAAATGGTCCACCAATGTCTCGCACCTCCCTCTCCCCATCCCCACACTCCCTCTACGCACCCACCTCCCCTCACCCCCCCTCACCCATACTTACCCTCTTGAGGTAGGGAGCCACGATCTTCTCTGAACCGGGAGGTGTCTGCACTCTTCAAAGCCAAACTACGATGTAAAAAAATGATGGTAAGCTTTATAATGGGAAGCAATGAGGGGTTTCAACTTAGGTTGATATCTCAGACATTTTTGGGAATTTTGGCCCCAAATTTTCAACATGGGGTTCTTGGGACCCCACCTCATGAACATGTCACTGTCATTTCATTTCTAGGTCCCGAAAGATGATTTTGAGGTCTCTGCATGGAATCACCTTTCAGGACCGATTAATGAAATGGCACTGCCGCTGTTCATGAGGTGGGGTCCCAAAAAGCCCATGTTAAAATTTGTGGAAAAGTCCAACAAATGGCAGCATTATAGCGTGCATTACAGTAGTTTCTACACACGTAATCCGCCAATTTTTTATATTTTCACCCAGATTTTCAACTTTGCCATTTTTACTCACCTCCTTATGAACAGTTCAGCTGTCATTTTTCACATCCTGCCTGAAACTTCTTTTTGCACCTGTGGCACACAATGGGTCGTTGTGCAAAATCAACTTTTGGGACAGATTAACAAAATCACAGTGCCACTGTTCATGAGGAAAGGTCCCAAAACACCCGTATTGAAAATTTGGTGACACAAATCTGAAAAATGACCGCATTACAGGCATACGTTGCACAGTTTATACGCAGGCTTGTAAGTTTGCGCAGTTTTCATATTTTCTCTCCAGATTTTCAACATTGCCATTTTTTCACACCTCCTCATAAACAGTACAGCTGTCATTTTTTGCAACCTGCCCAAAATGTGTTTCCGCACCTGTGGCTCCAAATGGCGCAGTTACTGTGCAACAAGGCCTATTAGCCACTATCTGTATCTAACTGAACTGTTAGCACTTATTTGTACAGACGATGTTGGATTGCTCCTATGTACTTGTATTAAGACTATGTTATACAATGTGCCTCTGTCTTTCCTACTCAGTCCCCTGTATTTAGTCTGTTAATGTGTTATTAATATGTTTATGACACTGCCCTTTGCTTCTTTTGATATTCCCAACTCATGTAACTGTCCCCTTCCTTTGTTTGATGAGAACCCTTTGTAAATGAGCTCCTAGGTTTATAATTCTGATTCTTTAATAAAATAAAAAATAAAATAATCACCTTTCAGGATTGAGAAATGAAATGATAATGCCACTGTTCATGAGGTGGGGTCCCAAAAAGCCCATGTTGAAAATTTGGAGTGAGCCGGCCCAGTGGTGCTGAGGGTTGAGGCGCTGGATGACACATCTCGCACCAGGCCGGTGACCCAGGTTCGAGAACGAACCCAGACCACCGGGGTCGGCAGGGGAGAGATAGGATCAAGTGTCCGGAGGACTGCTCTCCTCTCTCAGGGGGGATCCAGGCTCCTGCCTGGCACCGCAGCAGCCCCCGGTGGCAACTGGAGGCACTGCAATGCACAGAGCTTGCTAAAGGATGTAGAGCTGTGGCAGGCATGCCTGGTGCCATTGCACATCTGAGCTCTGTTAGGGGGTGGAGGGGAAGGGACGTAAAGTAGCCAAGAAAATCCCCGCTCCCGGAGATAGGCGACGGCACCGCCCCCTCGACCATACCCCACTGGCCGGACTCCTCCAGCTCCTGGGCCGAGCCCAGCCTGGCCTGAATTACAGACAGAGCACCCTTGGCGGATAGGGCAGCCCCACCTCAGGAGGTCTCAGAGCCAAGAGGATAGCCGGGCTGGTGCCAGGAAGCTGGAGAGTTTCAGGCCCGGAGGTAGAGCCGAGGATGTATGGATTCTCTGGGGCCCAGCAGAGCTGAAAAAGAATTAAAAAAAAATAAAATAAAAAATAAAATTTGGAGTGAAAATACCAACAAATATCTGGGGCGTTTAGGTTTCCAACCATACACCCATCCTGAAGATACTGACAGGTGTCGGGGCGTAACTTGGTTTCATCAGTTGTAATGTTCACTGCATTCTATCCCACCCCCACCCTACAGCCACTGACAGGCATCAAGGTGTGCCTTGTGGTCTGTCACCCTAACATTCACCCTGTTCTTCTATACTGCACCCATCTCAGCTTATTTCCTTATTAATGGGGTGAGCATAAGCCCCGAAGACCCCAAAGCACACTGCGACACCTGTTGATGTCTTCAGGGTGGGGTGAGGTGGAATGGTGTAAGCATTATGGCTGACTATCCAAATCACACTCCCAATGCCTTTTAGTCTCTGTGGGGGTGGGGTCATTAGTTCAATACTTCACTGCCATTCCTATTATGCATCTCTCTAACTGCACTACCAATGCCAATGCCAGCAAGCCAACAATCGGCATTGACAAATGTTTGTTTTCTTTTTACCCTCTCTCCTTCCTGCCTCTCTCTTTAATGATCCCATTCCCTTCCACTTTTATCTCTACCACCCTGCTTCCTTTATTAATTTGCACCCTGGGGGATTCCTCTCCCCTCAGGTTCTCCTTATTCTCTACATCAGACTTTGGGCAACAGCAGTTTCTGGCTCCCCGATTCCTACCACCACCACCACCTCAGCTAGTTTAAATGTTCATTGAAGTAACATATAAACCTTAAACTGAGACTGCAGTACCCCTCCTGGATGGATGCAAGCCATGACCCCTGTATAGGCCCTTATCTCCCAGGTGGGTCCCTAGTCCCTATTGTTGCCAAACTCCATCTCTCTCTGCATCATTCCTTCAACCATGACTTGAAGCTCCTGGTGTGGAGATCCCACCACTCACCCAACATAGACAGGCAGCACCTCAAAGAAAGCCACTGATCATGCTACCTGTGTATGACCCCTTCCCCAGCTCCCTAATCTCCCCTTGCACTATCCCAACCCCATCCCTAACCAGATCATTAATCCCTAGGTGGGCAATGATGTCCAGTTCTCCCTCCCATCCTGCTGCCCTAACTATCCTCAGGATCTGCTTCCCATCCTCCAGGCTATGGTGCCTTGCAAATCTATCTGCCTCACAATCAAGTCCCCCAGTACCTTGCATTAGGATACATTGCCTTATATGTCACAAACCCTTCCTTCCAACCAAACAGACTGAGGCAGACAACGGGCTTTGGGGAAACTGGCCACAGGCAAGTATTTATTGAACAGAATGTAAAATGTAAAATTCCTTCTCAGCCTCTAAGGTGATCCCCCCAATGGGACAAAAAGTTCTCTGACACCCTGCCAGTTCCATTTTCTGCATTTATGAGGGTGAGCTTGGGTGGATTCTGGTTGGAGGGCTGAAAGCTAGAAGAAAACCTCCTTATTCCTTGCCAGTTTGTGATCGGCCCACCCCCACTTCTCCCTGCCTACCTGCCTACCTCTGCTCCTGGTGAGCACCTATCTACCTACCTAACTAACCTGCTGGCTTAGATGTAATTCAGGGCTGTTACCACAGACAATGCCCCTCCTGCTGCAGTTCTTTGCAGGCTTCCTAATTAAATCTGAGGTTCCTGGAGTCGGACCAATCACCCAGCTTACAGAGTGCTAAGTTAAAGAGGATACATCCTGATTCCCACCAAAGCTAGGAAAGTGATGAGAGGAAGCGTGCCTCAAAGTCCAGTGTAGTGAAATCAAAATGAGATTAATTTCAAGAGGAGGGGAAAAAAAGTTGAAGCACCCCATAGTGTTGAAAAGAGGTACAAAGAAATATAGAGTTGAAAAATTAAATGGTATATTATGCAGTTCTGTCACTTATACTGTACACTATAAACATACGTGCATAGTGTACAGGTGGCATAACACAGTTGTATCACCTACATTATACACTGTAAACATACATAAATATTATATAGGTGATGCTGTACAGCTGTATGACCTACAGTACAGCATACACTATAGACATACACATATAGTGCATAGTTTATATTGCACAGCTGTATCACCCAGAGTATACACTTTAAACATACCTGTATAGAGCATAGGTGTTATTGCACAGCTGTGTCACCTACAGTATACACTTTAAACATACATTTATAGGTGATATTGTGCAGTTGCATTACCTATATTATACATTATAAACATACATATATAGTGCATAGGTGATATTGCACAGTTGTAGCACCTACAGTATGCCCTTTAAACATACATGTATAGGTGATAATGCACAGTTGTATAACCTACAGTATGCACTTTAAGCATACATGTATAGGTGATATTGCACAGTTGTATCACCTACAGCATATGCTTTAAACATACATGTATAGGTGATATTGTGCAGTTGTATTACCTATATTATAGATTATAAACATACATGTATAGTGCATAGGTGATATTGCACAGTTGTATCACCTGCAGTATGAACTTTAAACGTACATGCATAGGTGATATTGCACAGTTGTATCACCTACAGCATACACTTTAAACCAGTGATACTCAGTCCTGACGAGCTCAGGGGCCCCATGAGCAGCCAGCACTGGCCAAGGAGCCACAACGTACACGTCATACTAAATTTTGGAAAGAAAGGTAGGCAAGGAGAGCACAAAGAACAATGTGGCTACGTTACTTGTACTGATGAAGGTGCATTTACTGAGTGCAGGCAAACAGCAAAACCCAGCGCTTCTAAACTATGCAGGTTCTTTGCTCATTTATACATATTGGGGGCACAGGTTATAGCCAGGTGTTTACATGGGGTCTTAGCAGGCAGCTTGATAAGTGATCACTGTTGTTTTTTCTATATTCAGACTATTAGCTGATTGAAGATCTAACCCTAATGCCCTGCACATTATCTGACTGCAAGCTGATAGCTAATTCTGTGTACCGCAGACGACAAACAAAAAAAACTAACTGTCCATGGGAACTGAGAAACCTGCCATATATACACTGTTGACATATTTGTCTTGCTCACAATTCCCCCACGGCACGTAACCAGGGTTTGATTGCTTGAAGAGCAGCAGATTGCATGGAGATAATTACAGTAGGTGTTAGAGATCCACAAAAGAGCCACAAAATTGTGCAGTTGTATCACCTACAGTACACACAATAAGTGCGAACTACACTGGACCATGTGGTGCTATTGGATCACCTGAGGAACTATATGGGCCTCACTGGCAGTTTTACTGGTTCCAGTCCGACATAACAGAGAGAATACAGCAGGTAGCCCTATGTAATTTCATCTTTGGGGTCTCTGCACTATACTGAGGGTTTCCTAAGTTCTCGATCCTTGCCTCTCTGTTATTCTCTGTATACATGTTGTCCTTGGGGAAGGTTATCAGGCAGTACAGTGTTGAGTTTAACAGTTAGACAGATGATACTCAGCTATACATGTCTTGTTCTCCTGGCAGGGACTATGCAGTTTCAGTGCTGGGATGATGTTTTGCTGAGATACATGATTGGGTAGCCTCTAACTTGCTATGCCTCAACCCAGGAAAGACAGTGGTCATGATGATCAAGTGAGGTCAGTGGAGCTCGGCAGCGATGGGAGGCACTGTGGACTATCCCTCATTGGGCAACCAATCTCTGATAGCTGTTGATGTGGTTAAGAATCTTGAGGTCCTTTTGGACTGCAGACTGACACTAGAACAACAGGTGATAGCAGTGGTCTGATCAGGCTTTGACCATCTCAGAAACATCTCCAAGATTAACCCCTATGTGGCTCCTGCAGACCTGCTGACAATCGTTCATGCTTTTGTCACCTCTAGGGTGGACTACTGTAACATTCTCTACTAAGGGTGATCTGGAGGTTTGATGTGACAACTGCAGCTGGTCCAGAATGCAGCAGCCTGGCAGTTGATGGGATCTTCTTGGAGTTCATGGAGAGGGTTGTGGATACATGGAACAGCCTTCCTGAGGAGGTAGTAGACTCAAAAACAGTGGAGGAATTCAAGATGCATGGGACTGACATAAGGCAATTCTAGTGGGGGGTAGGAGGAAGTAGGCTGTTGGTTAACTAGGATCTGCAGCCTATGCATTAGGTAGGTAAATGGACAGACTAGGTGGGCCAACCGGGTCCTTATCTGCCATCAAATTCTATGTTTCTATGACAACATCATGCCGGTGCTGTGTGCACTGCACTGGCTGCTTATGCGGTGGTGCATCACCTTCAAGATATGCTTGTTAACTGGTTACCCTCCCACCACGACATTTCACCAGCGAGGTCCCCCACAATGACTACAGCACCTAGCCATGGTGGGAGACCCACTGGAACCCAACGCTGTCTGTCTGGGGTCCTGCACCTCCCCAAACAGCTCCGACTGGAGTCAAGAATCCTTAAGTGGGGGGGGGTGCAGGGGGCACAGCCCCCCTGCGTGGGGGGTTCGGGGGCAAAGCCCCCTGAAGAAAACAAAGAAATAAATAGCGAACCAGCAGCCGACTGCAGAATGCGGCCGACCAGCTGGTGTCGCTGACGGGGTGTTCGACAAAATTTTTGTCGGACTCCTGTCATGGATCCTTTGCTAACATACAAGGCCCTATGCAGTTTGGGACAGTAGTAACTGAAAGATCTCCTGGTTCCTTACCTGCCAGTCCAACCCCTCTGCTCCACTGATGCAGGCTTGCTCATTGACCCCTCCTCCCACCTGAGACTATTGGGGGACAATTTGGAGTGGCAGCCCCAGTGTTGTGCAACTTGCTTCCTAGGAGCATTCGTATGGCCCACACAGTGGAGACCTTTAAAGCCTCTGTGAAAACATAATTATTTGAACAAGCATTCCCCAGCTATATACTTTTACAAAATATTGATTTAATCATTGTATCTATTGGTTATATTTTATCTCTGATATACTGTTTGTTTTGCACTTTTTGATTTATACTACATGTAAAGTGCCCTGAGCCTTGAGAAAGGGCGCTTTATAAATAAACACACACGAATATTGTACAGGTTCTATTACCCAGTTCGATCTCCTGTACACTATAAACATGCAGGTCAAATAGCAACAACTATATACACTATACAGTGTACAAAAAATTAAGAGGGAAATCAAAATATGAAGAGGGGGTTTGGAAAGAGGAATGACTGTAATAGACACAATATTGGGAGGGTAGGAAGACAAGAGATGGTGAAACAAAAGGGAACAGAAGAAACAAGAAAATGGGGGAGGGGTAAGTACCCTGCTGCCACTGTTTGAATTGCTGTGCATGGAAAAAGAAAACACAAATCACTGCTGCTTAAACACAGAACACGTAGATATGTAACTGATTAAATTACTACTTGAATGTTGGTTGGGTCTGCCACTATGCAGACAGAGTTTTGATGTTGCCACTTATTTCTCACAATCAACACTGTGCACCTAAAGGGAAATTTTATTTATTTATTTATTTATTTGTTTTTTTCAATCTAGGATTACAATACCTTTGAGCCGAGGCTCTTTTACAAAGGTTCCATGTCAGCATGTGAAACAGTCATCATTTTTGGTTACAAACATATAGTCATTGACTTACAGACATGTAATGACCAGTACAAAGACTTGAGCTATGAGCAAGACAAGGGAAGGGGTGGGTGGGGAAGTGAGGGTAGGAGATCGAGGGGGTAGGAGGTGCAGGGAGTAAGGGGGAGTACGGGAGGTGATTGGGGCGGGGCAGGAGTGAGATACGGGGTGGGCGGGGAGGAGACAGTGTAGCCAGGGGGCCTTGTCGAGGGAATATGACAGGTAAGGTGCTAGGGGTGCAAAGACTGATTGTAAGTGTTGGGTGCTGGGGCATGTGCAGCTGGAATGGTGGAAATGTTAAGATGGGAATTCATAACAAGGCTATAAGATTTTGAACTGGTGAAACATTTTACACTGTATCAACTAGGATTCATGTTTCAAAGGATACATGGAAATGGATAAAGTGACTCACTCAGCAAACTTTCTTTCTTTCTTGCTTTCTTTCCTTCCTTCTCTCTCTCTCTCTCTCTCTCTCTCGTTCTCCCCCGAGGAAAGGCACACTAAGCTGTGTCAGCTCATTTTCAGATGTTTCCTGCAGGGATGGGTTACATGGATCTGTTTATTGAGGGGGGAATGTTGGACAAATCAATAGGGAAAATCCCTTTATCTTACAATAAGTACCGTTGGATACTTGACCCACCTGAACAGCTACCAGTTTAATGCCTCATCTGAAGGATGGCACATCAAAAGTGCAGCACCACAGAGTAAGTATTGGATGTTTCATTATTCTGGTGTAGGAATAGGACACACAGCCTTTTGGTGTTCTGGTTCCAGAGGTGAGCATACAACCTACTGAGCCACTGACACTGCTCAAACAGAATACACTGAAAAAATATTCTTTACTTACATAGTAAATGCAGAGTTAGGTCAGCCCAGTGTAGACCACCAATGTTTCATGACATAAGGACACTTCATCCTGCTGGCATAACCTGACTCTAATCAATGCCATTAATTTATTTAGACAAGAAATCCCTCTTGTAGTTTTCCTAAAGAAATCAAGCATGCCTTATGTAATGTCAGTCCCTTTGTTGCACACCATTTTGTTAAACTTCCTTTAGTTTCCACCAGTAAGGTTACAGCCTGAGTTGTGCGGAATGTGGAGATTCCACCAGCAGAATTCATGCAGAATGGCAATTCCACTTCTGAAATACTCTCCCAAATTTGTATTTAATTTTGTAAATTTTCTAAAAGCATTTCTATGTAAAACACAGGACTGTTTTCTTTAGATTACATAATCTGCTGAAAATGTTTCTGTGTTTTGCCAACAATTATTCTGTGGTTTACCTTAACCTAATGTAAATCTGGATTACTAATCCACAGTTTTGAAGAATTCCGCTTTCAAGATTTTAGCATTCTACTTCTGATGGAATTTCTGGAATTCTGTGGAATTCTGGTGGAGGCAGAATTTGAAAATTCTGCACACAATTTCTGCAGCCTTTATGTTACTAGCAGATCACCTGATCTGGAGCCAGTTAATATCACTTATAATATGGGTTGGGAGACTCCTGCATCCTGATTGACTAAGAGGTACCTGTGGCCATGTCCTTAGCAGGGCGTATTGGGCCAACCAACACCTCTTCAGCTAGTCAAGATGCTTAACGACAGAAATCTCTCTGTCTCACTGTGCAAATGTCTGTATTTTAAAACTACAATGACCTGCCTGACAGAGATGCATAACATTCATCCCTACCTCCACCCCCCCAACCAGCTAAACAACATTACCACCCATGGACAGAAGGAAACCATTACCCTTTGCAAATACACAGAATTTATATTCACAACTCAGTGAAAGCATTTAAAAAAATTGGAACTGTGCTGCTGATGTTGAGAAAGCCCATCGCAATCAAAGGAGCCTTGTGGGTGTCACCAGCACTCGGCTTTAAAATCACAACCTGAGACCCACTCTGTATTAGGTTTTTTTAAACACGTGAGCATAATTAGGAGCATAACATAAGTTAACCTATCAGTTCTGAGAGACCGATCTGGCAGCCACTTCAATGATGTTACGGTAAAGTGCTGTGAGAAAAGTGCTAGTACAGTGGCTAGAAAGGGACATGCTCGTTCCCATACCAAAAGTGCTCACATCATGGAAGACAGAGTAAAAAGAAAATCTTAACAAGAAATGCACTCCAAAGCAGTTTTGACTGTGTGAAGATTTTTGAGGTGGCATAAAACAAATTTATTCTCGAGGATGTTTGTGTGGAGCACATACAGACACTTCTACGCTCTGGTGCCCTCAGTGTCTTTTCAGTAAACTACACGGACTACTTTTCTAAAAAAAATATTTGTTAGTTTTTAAACAGTTTTTATTTGGATTACTATATTTTAAAATGTTTTGTAATTAATGTTTTTTGTTTTGTTTTTTTACTGGGGGCCCATTTTATAAGTGGAATAAGACAGTCCAAGTTGTGGTTTATGGCTTGATATGAGCACTTCCCAGGTGCTAAAGGCACTCAGCACAAGCGCCTCGTGCCTTATTATGCACCTGGGGTGTGCTCTTATCAGGCCATAAACCACACCTCATCATGTCTTATTCCTTACAGAAACCACAGATCTGGGAAAAGGCTTTGGTTAGAGCCCTGCATTTCATGCACATGTTGTATTCAGAAACTGCTTGGTGTTGGTTATCCAGATGTGTGACTGCCAGAAACTGCCTGTGATGTGGTATCGAGCTCCTTTGGTGACTAAGGTGCTGTAGATACAGTGAGTATGCCTCTCAGCTGTTACCCTCGTTCAGGCATGTCTCTGATATTGCCTGAACAAATATCCTCATTCCCTTCTAAAATTAGTATTTCTGTCACTGAAATATAGGATTTGAAGCAGAATAGTGTCACACAGCAAAGTTGCAGTCCAGTTCCCCTTTGGAAAATGATTCTTGTACTAAATCTATTCTGGGACTAGTTTGTTTTTTTAAGTTGTTGTAATGAGTTTTTTAAGTGGTATCCCTGGTTTTGTTCATTTGTTCAATCTTTTCAAGGCCTTACACATACTTTTTGTGCCAGAAGGCTGAACAATATGTGCAGTGGATAAATGTTGTCTGTACTCAGACATATGTAAACATCACCAGTAGGAGAAGAGATTGCTAAAGGAATCATAAACCTTGTTTTATCTTGTTTTCATATAAAGTGGTAGTTGTACAAAAGCTGACCAGTAGCACAGCATGACTTGTGGTGCAGCATCAGCAATTGAATAACATGTATTGCACTACTGCGAATACCATGCTGTGTCACACTGCTGGTGAACTTCTGCACAAGTACCTCTGTAACTGAACATTTGGGTATTCATTAACCATCTGGAATCTTCTTTTTATAAATACTGATCAGTTTGTAACCTGGCATTAGTTGCGTGGAGGCCAGCAGTGACACCTGAACTGTGAGCTACTGCTCAAGTGAT
Organism: Neoceratodus forsteri; assembly: GCA_016271365.2. NCBI lineage: Eukaryota > Metazoa > Chordata > Ceratodontiformes > Ceratodontidae > Neoceratodus > Neoceratodus forsteri. The sequence goes on from JADMNL010000027.1 coordinate 50,730,407, forward strand.
GTGATTGGGTTCTGGGACTAATCAATAGTTGTATTATTGTTGAACTCGCAATTAAAATTCTTTTGATCCTGTCCCCAAACTGTATTTTGTATCTCAATGTAAATTGTATTTTCACCTGTACCCTTTGTATTACCAATTGTTGTACTGTTTTCAAACTGTTTGTTGATTATGTATCCCCACTTGTACCCTCTCGGGTCATGCCTGAAAATAGGTATTGCTATGCCTAGCACACCTACCCAGTTTCCAAACGCAAATAAATAAATAAATTAAAATGAATATTAGACTGGAAAAATTATAACATTAATCAAAAAGCCTAAAAAGGGAATAAAGCAGGATCATTTCAAAGTGAACAAATTATAAGACACAGGAGACAGATGAAGAAGGCCACAGCCATGCCCAAATTTCAAGTTATATAAACAAACTGTAAAGCAAGGTTTATGCCACTTTTAAAGCATATTTATTAGTTGGTATATAATTTCATCACATTGATTTTTTAGCAATAATATTTTTCTGGCATGATTAAATCCATCAACAGCATATTTTTATTTATTTCAGATATTTTTAAAACAGCTTCCCTTACTGATTTTTATAATTAATGATTCTAGTCATTAAAGATGGCTGCCACTAGCAAGTTTAAAAAAAATCCTTCTTTCAGTTATGTTTCGAGGTTACTTAATGGATTCATACAGTGGAGGTGTTAGGAGGGGGCTATCACACATTTCAGATGGTAAACATCGCACTGCACCAAAATGTTTAATTCATAGTGGGCATGTCCAAGGAGCGGTTACTTCTAAAAATGTCAGAACTCCATAGCTCAGTTCTGGAATAAACTACAATGGAAAGAAAAATTAATATATTAATGCTTTGACCAGAATAATATTATAACTAAAAAAACAAAAAAAAACTATATGGCAATGTTTTTGTCCGATCACAAAAACTGTTGCTTTAATAAGAAGGGTAAAGAGAAAGGGACCCCCTGTGGATCCTTGTACACCCAGAAATGGAACACCCACGCCAGGTTGGGTGCTTCCCTATTTAGTAACACAAGCTGTGTTAAATTAAAGATATAGTTCTGGATCCATCCTTTTCATTGATCCAATGACAGGCACATGTGTTCATGTCTAAACAACAATGAGGCATACTTGACTATAAGACTGTCTTTGCAAAATCAATAAATACTATTCCCAGGAGTTGTCCAGAGTCCACTGTGTTGAATATGTTGCCAATATTACTGGTTAGGTTGAGTACCATTGTTGCTGTTGAATGTTGAGATTTCAGGCTAGACTGATCTGCTGTCAGTAGGTCATTGTTAAGTATGTTTTTATTTTTCTAGCGACTGTCTTCTTTCATATTTTGGTTAATACGGTAAGGATAGAAACTAGGCAATAATTAGTTGGCTGTCCCATGGAGGGCTGTTCGCGGAGTACCTTGACTTGTGCAGGGGACTGACCAGAGTCTTGTCTAGGTTTGTGGTATCTGTAACAATGAATGAAGGCATATATCCAATTCTACACAGAGTCTTCTTGTTCATTTGTTTGGCTCAAAAAATGTGATTGTCTGTGTCCTGATGTTACCTGAATTTCTGGTGCTTTTAGCTGAATCCCTACTGCTGCTGGGTAGATATTTACTTGTTACCAAGAACATAACTAGATTACTTTTTTTTTTGGAGGGAATGTTAACTTCCAAATGATGTAGAAATGCAAGACAGTATAAGCAGTAGACAGAGAGAGAGAGAGAGAGAGAGAGAGAGAGAGAACAAGGTATGTTTTCAAACTGAATGTATTAGCACCAATGTGACTCAACATGGCATCAGGTATCAGACCCTTTTAAAGAGAATCAGATAGAAGAAACAAATCAGTTATTTAACTATAGTGTATGGTGGAATGTTCTTATCAGTAGAAATCCATCACTTTCTAAATGTTGTTATGCTGCAGTAGCTATGTCATCGTAGCTGTTATGCTGCACTATTTACATAGCTACTGCAGCATAACAACATTGAACACATTCCCTCTCGTGCTCTACCATTCAAATAGAAAAATAACCTCTATCCTCAAGTGATGCATTCAGCAGGTTCCCTCGGTGTGGTGGCAGTCTGGTAAATAGCAGTCCCTTGTGTTGGCAGATGGTAGAAGGGATCCGGTGGCCAATGCGAGTGCTCTCTCTGTTTAAGCCCACTTGTAAAAAAGAAATACCCAAGCAGCAGCACTGCCAACAAATGGTACCACGGCAGTAACTAGTGTGTGAGCATCGGGGCAGAGCAACAAGATCCCCAAGTGACATTCGCTCCTTTTCTGCTGGCATCCTACACTATAGAAAACAATCACTAGTTACCTTTTGGTAACAAGATCAGTTAGTGCATCTCGAGGTTGCCATTGGTGACCAAACTTCTCAAGCTTCTCTCTTGAGGTTACTGCGGTCGCTTATGGCAACCTCCTACGCACTCGCTAACCAGCTTCTTACCAATAGGTGACTAGCAATTATTCTCTATGTACTGGGATAATAATTAGGACTGACTACATCAATTAGGTATGGGATGACTGAAATCAAGGCACGCAGTTTCCAAATATCAGGACTCCATCATGAGCCTCAGGGTGGTCGGAAACATTAGACATTCTGATCTGCATTCATTGATTAGCTATTATTAAGAGTTTTTTCTTTCAGTTCTTATCCCTGCTAAACCTAGATGGCTGTCCTTTTCAAGGTGAAAACAAACACAGCACAAATGGTATCAACCAGTATGGTATAGATAAAACGACAACAAAGCAACAACATGGAAATGTGGTTGAAATATTCCTGTCTCTTAGATTGCAGAGATGGAGGTGCTCTGCCATGGAAAAACAATTTCAATAGACAGAAGATACTGAAGATACTGAAAAGCTAAAGAAGACAACAACAAGGCTATGTCAAGGGAAAGACAGAGTTATGTAGGCCACAGAGACTAGGTCAGTATAGTTTCAAGAGAGGAGATTTACAGGAGTGCTCTTAGAAGTGTACACAATTTTCACAAGAAAGAAGAACAGTTGTTGATGCCATTTATCTGTTTGAGCTGGTGTCATAGTAAAAACAAGGGGTGGCCACTGTACTGTATAAAATGGACCACAAAAATCCTACACCCTCATTTGTCAAAACACATCGTATGGCTGCTGATTATTCCCTGACAACTGCACATCTCACCTAACTGCATATTTTTAAAACAAATAAAAGCACTTTTTATAAGTGGCGTAACACTCCAGGGTGTGTGGTCATAAGGGAATAATGCACTGCTCAGCTGCATGTGGCACTCAGCTACACCTCATGCCTAACTACAAACTGAGGCATACATAATACCCTTTTAACCGCATATCCTGTCACAAGATATCCCTTACAGATAGTGTTCTATTCACTGAGACTACGTGTTACTTACACTTTTCATTTTGGTGTCAGCGTTCTCCACCCCCAGCTAGCCTTGTACACCCTTCTCAATATTAGCTGTTCAGCAGTATCACCTTAGTGGCTGGGTCCAGTGCATGCTAGAGGTCCATACAACCACAGTTTAGCACATGTGAGGCATTACTTGCATGTGACAGTGAGCTGCCAGGGTGGGTGCATAAGTTACAGCAGGGGTATCCTGGCCAAATGCCTATATACCTCCTAGCATGGTTGTAGCACATGGGACTCTCCCAGACTCAGCCTGTGACTCTGTTACTAGCTTTCCTGAACACTTCAGATGCCTGCAAGATAATTCAGTAGCTTCCACCCCTCAGCATAGACACTCTCTCTGGGTACCTGTGGATATGAATCCCTCCAGAGCCACTGCTCACACAGTATGGCACGCCTTGCTGAAATGTAAACAACCCACTCCTCTGAGAACCCCTAACTGTAGAAATAAAATAATGGTAATGCAGCCTTCTCTTCAGAGGTGGCAATACAGCTTTTGGCAGTTATAAATCAGCTATCTGTACCTCAAAGGACTCAATCACAGAAGCATGAAGCATATAAAAAATAATATTTTAATACTAAGATATGTACACAAATAGTGCTGGATACTGCACAAAGACTTTGGGGAACAGTAAGTCTACAGAAATAAAACAGAAAATATTTTGCACAGAGTAGGTAACACAGAAAAAACAATCTCACACTTCTCTATTTAGCTTAACTTAACACACAGGGCACCTTGGTGAATCAGGGTAGACTCTAACCTTAGATATTAGTTGTTCAGAGTCCCAAACCTGACTCTTTCAGGCTCTGTTAGGCCTCAAGATCCTTTAGCTGATCCCATGACACATCCTCCAGTGTGTCACTGTGACACCATAGATTCAGCATGCTTTTGTGTCTTGGAAAACCTCCCTGCTGGAAAGACTGGACCAAACTGGAATATTGGGGTTCATGTATTGAGAAGTCTATCAATTTGTTTTTCCTCTTGTCTTGCACAGCAGAAGTGACTCTTCCACTCATCGGCCAAGGCCCTTCACAAAACAAGAAAAGGGGTATTTAAAAAAAAATGAAGTTGTTACATCCCACCCACCCCTGCCCCAGAGAAATGAAAGATGAATTCTTTATGCCCCACAAAATTATGTTTTTTTATTGTGTGAGTCAGCTGGGTTCCTTGCTATGCCCTCGCTTTACCCTCTGGGTGAACCCCACCTTTTCTGTCCACTGGCCCTATGCAGCCAAGTAAGAGGGTTGTGGTCAGTGATCAGAGTGAATTCCCTCTCATACAAATAAGGTTGCATCTTCTGCAAAGCCCAGACAATATGTAAACACTCCTCTATTGTAGCATAGGCCTCCTCTCTGGGCAGCAGCCTCTTGCTCAGGTACCTGACTGGGTGTTCCTCTCCTGAGTGCATGACCTGGCTCAGAACTGCACCTAGCACATGATCAGATGCAACTACATGCACAATAAAACTTGGACAATAGTCCGGGCTGGCGAGCATATGTGCCTGACACAATGTCTCCTTCTGCTGGCAGAATGTGGTATTGCAGGTTTCCTCCTACCAAACCCTTTCTGGCATTTTCTTCCTGGTGTGATCGGACAGGGGTTTAGCCATGCTGCTGAAACTCAGCACAAACTTATGGTAGTATCCTACCATCCCTAGGAAGGCCTGTACTTTCCTCTTGGTCATGGGTGTAGCCCATCCCTGGATGGCCTCAGTTTTCACTGGCTCAGGCCTGATGTACCCACTCCATCTATATTGTTGTCTATATTGTTGTCTTCAGAAATCCATAGGTATCAGTTGTATGCTTTGTTTGACCTTTTGCACCTTATGCTGACCTCCCTTTTCCTTTTACAGTGCCTCAGTATTGTTTTTTCATTAACATGTTAAATTTATTAACTGGGTGAATTGGACTTTATTATATTATGCACTTTATACATTAGGTGTCTATTTGCTGTTTTGGTGCATTTTATATGTCTTGTTCACTGTATCTTTAAATATTCTAAATAAATGAGAACTCTGTGCACCAAAGCCTCGCCCCCGATGAAATGTCCTGGAGAGGACACGAAGTGCTGGGGAAGTGTGCTGCAGGTTCCTTGCTCCACTGTTAACACTGGTCTTCCTTATTTAATTTATTTTATTTGGTCTAAGTGCCTCCGTTTTGTGTTTTTGCTTTGTACTTACTCACTCCCTACCATGTGCTCAAGGTATGACACTTCTGCCATTCCTATCTGGCACTTCTGTGCCTTGACTGTCAGCCCAGTGGCCTGCGGTTGGTGGAACACCTTGGTCACATGCCTGATGTGATCTTCCCAAGTCCAGTTATAGCTGGTGATGTCATCCATGTACACCAGAGTGAAATCTCCTGCCCCATTCAGAATGTGGTCCAATAGCTATTGGAAGGTGTCTGACACATTCTTCTTCCCATATGGCTGTACTTTGAATTTGAATAATCCAAATAGGGTGATGACGGTCAACCTTTCTCTGGCATCAGGGGTCAGCATACTTGTCAATAACCCTTTATCAGGTCTATGGTGGACAGATAAAGGGCTCCACCTAACCTCTCTAGGACCTCATCCATCCCAGGAATGGGTATGAATCCAGCTGTGCAGTTGTTGAGCTTGCGGTAGTTGACACACAGAACCTCATGATCCTGTCTTGTTTGGGGATCAGTACCACTGGGGAGACCCTCAGACTACTGGACACCTGGATCACCTGGACAGCCAGCATCTCCTTGTTCTACTCCTCTGTGGTATGTCTTAATCTTTCTGGGACTCTGTAGGTTGGTTGTCTCAGTGAGACTTGGGACCCTCTATCCATGTGGTGCTCTGCCTATTTGGTATACCCCAGTTTCCACATGAACAGCTCACCAAATGTATGCAGCACTCCATGCATTTTGGCAGCTTGGGTTAGTGTAAGCTGTTCTGAGAGGGTGACAGCATCTACTGAGGATTTTCTCTTAACCTCTCCCAGGAGATCCACCAGCAGGTCTACTTCTGACTCCTCCTCTGGATATCTGCAAACAGACAGTGCTATCTCATCCTTAGTATGGTAGGGTGTCATGATGTTTATGTGGTAGACTTGCTGTTTACACCTCCTATCTGGTAGGTCCACCATGTAATTAACATCATTCACCCTCTTGACCACTGTTTAAGGCCCTTCCCAAGCCACCTGTAATTTGTTCTCATGGACACAGATGAGCACCATCACCCATTGCTCAATTTTGTACTCCCAGACTCTGGCCCCACAGTTGTACCATGTCTTCTGCCTCTGTTGTGCAGTGGCTAGGTGCTCCTGGGAAAAGTCCATGAGCTGCTTGAGCTGTGACCAGAAATGCAGGACATTCTCCATAACTGATTCCCTTGGGGGAGCAAGCTCACCCTCCCATTCATTCCTTACCAAATCAAGAGGGCCTCTTACCCTATAGCCAAAGAGGAGCTCAAAGGGTAAGAACCCTGTGGACTCCTGGGGAAATTCCCTATATGCCAATAAGAGATAGGGTAGGTACCTGCCCCACTTTCTCACATGCTGGTCAGTGAATGCCCTTAACATGGTCTTAAGAGACACACTGAATTGCTTGACCAGACCACTAGTCTCGGGGTGGTATAGCGAGGCCCTGAGTTGCGTTATCCCACCCTTCTTCCAAAGACTAACCATCAGAGCAGACATGAAGTTGGTGCCCTGATCTGACAGAATCTCTTGGGGAACTCACCTGGCTAAATATCCCCAGCAGTTTGTCAGCCACCTTCTCAGCCTCAATGGAAGATAAGGGCACTGACTCTGGGTACCTTGTGATATAATCTATGACCAACAAAATGTACTGCTTTCCAGTGCAACTTGGGGTGTCAAGGTGCCCCACAATGTCCATGGCAACTCACTGAAATGGTTCTTCAATAACAGGTAGGGAATCAAAGCCACCCTAGCCTTGTCCCCAACATTTCCCACCCTCTGGCACTGTGGATAAGTCCAGCTCTAGTTTACTACATCTTTAAAAATACTGGGCCAGTAGAAATTGTCAGCTGCCTTTTTATACAGCTGATCCTTACGTGTCCAGAAAAGGGTATGTTGTGGGCAAAGGCCAGAAGTTGCTTCTACCAGAGTACCCCTTCCTCTGGTCCTCCCCTTAGGAACCCATTCATGGTACAGGAGCCCGTTCTCTTAGTACACTTTTCTTTTTACAGAACTCAAAGAGTTACCTTCCAGACTGGTGGCTAAGTTCCTTAGGTTTTGCAGGGATAAGTCAGCTTGTTGAGCTCTTCCTAGCTCTGCATGCCCACCATTTCCTAAAATACACTCTACTGTGGGAGATCCACACATAGCAGGGCTCTCTTCAGTCTGTAGCTGTGACTCAGAGCTTCTGCTCTCAGATCATTCTTCAGCTACAACTGCTCCTGCTACTAAGATTGAGGTTGCTTCCTCATGCACTGAGCCCCCCCTTGTCCTCAGGAGCCGGTTCTCTCACCTTACTATGGGTAGGGAGACACAGAATATTGTCCCTACTATCAAAGTCATTACCCATGATTACATCCATGGACAGGCCTGGTACAACACCCACTTCCTGTATTCCCTGGCCATCTTCCCAGCTTAGAAAGATCTGGGCCATGGGCACTGAAACCACAGGGCCCATCACTCATCGAATCCTAGAAACAGGCCAGGTAGCATCTGTTCCTGCTGAATAAAATTCCACTTCACCATAGACATGGAGGCCCCATTCTCCCTCAATCCCTGTGTTACCAATCCGTTCACCACCACTGGGTCCATACAGTATGTGCAGTGGAGTTAGAGGGCACTGCACTCAATGTGCAGGCCATTATCTGCTCTGAACTCCCTGAGCTATCCCTTTCTACTGCACTAACCCCTTTTTTCACATTTTTCAATCATAAGACAAATGCACCAGTTTCAGGCAGATATAGCACATCGTTCACCTGTTTCATTGCTATTGAAACCAGGTGGCTTGCCTCTTTGTAAGGTACAGGCTGCCTTCCTTTAGGTTGCCCTCCTGTAGTTCTTCTAAAACCACCTGATGTCCCTCCTCCATTATGTTTGCGATGAGAGGATGGTCGACTGGATATGAACTGATCAGCCCTCTCGGCTGCCTCCCTCATGGAGCTTGAGTTCGATCCAACAACCATATTCTGAGTTGCTCAGGTACAGTTTTTAGGAAATGTTCCAAAAGAAATAAATCTTTAATTTCCTCTACAGAGTGAGCTTTTACACACTCTACCCAGTGTTCTAACAAATTACTTAGCTGCACACACATTTAGCATAGTTATCCCCCAGTGCTCTTCTTAACCCTCTAAATTTTTTCCAATAGGCCTTGGGGGTTAACTCAAAACACTTTAGCAAAGCATTTTTCACTTCATCACAGTGCATGCAGTTCTCATTGTCCATTCGAAAGCTTCTAATGTATTGTCTGTAAGCATAGTGCTGGTGAGTCATTCAAGAAACCCTGCCCAATTCAAATTGCCCACAGATTATCTCCAAACATCTAAAAACAAATCAAGATCACCCTCCTGATATCTGGGAAACAGTGTAGAATTAATTTTGTCTTCCTGGGCTGAACCCTCATGTCATTACCACAGTTTGTGGTATTGTCCTGTGGTGCAGAATCTCAATCTCTCAGAATGCTCTTGCTCCTTCATCTGGATTTTGAGCTGGTGCTGCCTTCTAGCTCCTCTTGCTGTCACTGGATCTCATGTTTATGCTACTTTTTTGGCTCATCAACCTTTGCCTGAACCAGGGCAAGGTACATCTTCAACTGCTGTACCTGCAAAGCTGCCTTGGTTCTTAACACTGGCTCACTTTCATGCTCTCCAGCATCCATCTTGTGACTTCAGCTAGGAGTGACCACTTTTACAGTGCATCCCTGGCCACTTTTTTTGATTATATCTATCAGTTCCCCCTGTGTTTGGCCTTCATGTATAGTCCAATTATTTACTTTGGTGCAGCTTCTGCAGGTGTAGTTGTGTGCACTTCTTATATGGCCCAGACATAATGTCTTCTATCTATCTACTCTTGCTTAACAAAAAATAACTGGTAGGACAAACAGTCTCCTTTTGTATATTCTGGACTGAGACTGGACAGATAACCTTTATATTGACAAAACTATTTCAGATCCCAGCAACTGCCTCCAGTTTGTAACAAGCTTGTCTCTCCCAGACTCAGCCTGTGACTGCATTACCAGCTTTCTTGAACTCTTCAGATGCCTGTAAGGGTACTCAGTAACTGCTACCACTCAGTATAGATGCTCTCTTGGGGTATGTCTAGGTCTGAATCCCTTGAGAGCCACTGCTCACACAGTAGAGTGCTCCTTCTTAACGGCAAATGACCCACCTCTCTGTCACAGCTGAGAACCCTTACTATAGAAATAAAATATGGTAACTGCAGCCTTCTGTTCAGAGGTGAAATACAGTTTTTGTTAGTTATAAATCAGCTATCGATACACAGAAGGACTCAGTCACAGAAGTATAAAGTATATAAAAAAGTAGAATTTTAATACTTCAAATATTTACACAGATAATACAGGATGCTACACAAAGGCTATGGGGAACAGGTATTCAACAGAAATAAAAAATAAAATACTTTGGAAAACAGCAGGTAACACACAGAAAAAGCTATCTCACTCTGCTCTATTTAACAAGCAGAATAGCGTACTACACAGGCACCTCGATGAATCAGGGTAGACTCAAACCTTAGGTGTTAGCTGTTCAGAAACCCAAACCTAACTGACTCTTTCAGGCACTGCCAGACCTCAAGACCCTCTTACTCCACTGCAATGACACGTCCTCCTGTATGTCACTGTGACATCATAAATTTGACATTCTTTTGAGTCCTAGAAAACTTCCCATCTGGAAAGACTGGACCAAACTGGAATTTTGGGTCTCATGTATTGCAGGGTCCATCAGTTTGTTTTTCCTCCTGTCTCGCACAGCAGGAGTGACTCCTCCACTCATTAGCTAAGGCCCTTCATGGAACATGAAAGAGTTGTTTTTGCTTTCAGCTCTCCCATTAACTGGCCAAAGAGATTGTAACCACTTTCTAGAGCAATCTGACATGCCTCTGACAGCTAAGTTTATCAGACTGTTTTATCTCAGCCAAAATATTTACAAAAGGTTTAGTTGATAAAAATTAAACAAAGAAACATGAAAAAAATTACACAAAAGTTGTTACATGGCATCATTGGGGGCTGTATGTATCCCTAACAACTGAAGCCAGTCCTCCAATACCACTGATGGCTGCAGAGCATATGGTGGGCCATTTCCACAACCTTAATGGGAATTTCTTTCAATACATATTCCTATTAGGAGTAGAGATGTGGCAGTCCTAGCCATGGACTACTACATCCTACTATCCCTCACTGCTGCCAAGCAAGGGATCCACTTTGCAGATATTGGATTTGCATTGCCTGACCAAGCTCTGCATCCCTCCCAGCAGTCTTCATCTTTTTTAAGGTGCTCTGTAGTAGTGCTGCTGAGATAGTAGCCAACAGAATTGGATACCGCCAGATTCTACTGATTTTCTTGGGTACTGGATGTCATCATATACCCTTGGTATCTGACTACTGCAGCCTGTCACCTAGCATACAGTTGGAAGCCAACTATCTGATGACGCTATCCAGTACTGGAGGTAGATATCTGGCCATGGACAACACTACCTGACCTTGGATCCCACTATCCATCCTTGGATGCAATGTGGCCAGATAGGATCTCGAATACAGAGCTGGACAAATGGGCTATCCATTGGATGCCAGTAGGATAATAAAAGTCAGTATCTGAGCATCAGTATTCTTTATGCATGTATGCCAGATGGTCTGGGACAGTAAGTGCTGCCAGGGCACAAAGCTCATGGAGCAGCATTACAATACAGAGTTCCATGGGTCAGCAACATGCTAAGTGTGCATATACTAGTCCTATTGATGGATAGGGTGCCAACTTCCCATCAAACTTCCTTCATTCAATGTTTTAGAAAAAAACCAAAACAAATGGGACATATTCTAAGTTGTTGTTTTTTTGTTAACTCAGGTTTATTCAGAGGTTTCGAAGACAGTACAGAGCCATGACATATCTGAATGCAAATCCTCAGTCATTGGAGTGACTATTACGGTCTTGTACATATTGTAAGTTCAGTGTTATAAGACACTGGCACAGTTTTAAAATGTTCATCCAAGGCACTACATTTTGGTGGAAAATGAGCTCTCCATTTCTCAGATTTACTTCCAAGTGCCAGCTGAACATACAGTCCTTTTAATTGGGCCTGTGGATGGTTCAGAGTTAGCTCACTGTATTACGAAGCAAAGATGCCAACCCAGATCTCTCCTTGCTGACAGTTAGTAATTAAGCAATAAGGGATGACCAGGAGTTAGATTAACAGTCTGGTAAACACCCCCTAGGGGTGTAATGTGCCACGAGGTGCAGCCAAGTGCTATATTACCTCTAAGGGGTGATTAACTGACAGTTAATCTAACTCTCAGGAGTGCCTTATTGCTATTATAAAAAATGATTTCAAAAGAAAAGTGTTAGAAAAGTACCTTTTGAATATTTTCCTCATTGAAAGTGAGATTTGTAATAAAATAGTTCATCCAGCAACTGTTTAAGAATGCTTGTTCACAATCAGAATGCATTATTCCAGTCACTCAGCAGTGCTGGAAGATTGAATGCTGACAGAAAGAGTTAATGTGTCATTGCGTAGAATTCTTAGGACTAGAATGGAAATATCTGTATATGACATGATGATGTTAGGTCACATGACAGTGATTTTCTCATAAAGAAATAGTTGCCTGTATAAACATCATCCAGGAAGTAAGCACATTTGCACAGGGATCATTTCCATTCTACTTCTAAGAGATATATCTGCTACTGTGGCCAGGCTGTCAGAATGCTGAGAGCCAATCAGAATGGAACATTTCTGAGACCCTTTTTGCAATTACTTGCGCTTGCACAAGGAACGTCTTGGGACTAAACGGCAAATGAGACGTGTGTCACTGTCAAGCCAATTACAGCTGAAACTGCAGTGGGTTTGGCAGTGTACACCAATGACCAGGCACTCTGGTTATGACAGCAGTTCAGCTTTGCTGACGTGGCGCATGATGGACTTTCATGAAATGAACCACTCCAATGGGAGCGCTTCATTTTTTTCTGTAGTAACCTCCGGCCATCGCGATTAGAGTGCATACTAATGAGCATGGCCGGTTACAGCCACTGTATTCTCTCTCCCATCTTCGCCTCCTTTGACCCCCCCCAAAAAAGCTTCAACGTTAGGCGTGGTGTGGCTTTCTCTCCCAATGCTTGCTTCTCAGCCCCTCCGCCTCAATACTAGTCATGGTGCAGCATTCTGGTAAAGCCAACATCGGGGTGCACAATCCCCATGTCAGCAATAAAAAAAAAGCAACACCACCACTGAGGGACACTGGGAAGCCCATTCCCTGTGTCTCCATATCTGTACCCCACAATATTCCAGGATACTGGGGAGTACACTCCCAGTGTCCCATATCTATACCCCCTCTTTAGAAATGGCCAGACCGGGTGGGCCAAGTGGTACTTATCTACTATCAAAGTCTATGTTTATGTTTCCCTGTAAAAAAGAAAATGGTCCCCCAATGTTTTTTTTTATACCTGAAAAAAAGAAAATGGTCCCTCATCTTCTCCCCTGTCTCCCTCCCCCATCCCAGCTCTCCTGCTGTGCACCCACCTCCCTGCACCCTCCCTAAACCCCATACTTACCTCCGGAGGTCAGTGGCTGCAAACTTCTCTGGACTGGGACACATCAGCACTCTTCAAAGCTGAACCAGGAACTGAAGACTCAAGGTACAGTAAGTGCAGTATAATGGTTATCAATGTGGGTTTCAACTTATGTTGATATCTCAGCCATATTCTGAAATTTTTGCTCCAAATTTTCAACATAGCTTTTTTAGGACACCAACTCATGAATACTTGCACTTTCATTTTGTTACTCAGTTCTGAAAGGTGACTTCATGGTCACTGTGTGAAATCACCTTTCAGGACTGACTAACGAAATGACTGTACCAGTGTTCATGAGGGGAGGTCCCAAAAAGCCCCATGTTGAAAATTTGGTGAAAAAAATTCCAAAAATGACTGCATTATGAGCGTGCATTGTGCAGTTTCTACGCAGGTTTGTAAATTTGCCAATTTTTTTGTCATTAATACTGTTTATTGAAATTTTTAAGCTTACTGTAATTGTGCATGTAGGATGGTACAGTAGAAGCTTAAAGATACACACAACACAACAAGCACAGGTCCTGAGAGTGATGCAGAAGGTATGCCATTGAATCCTGAGACCATTACAAAGAGATATAATATAGGAGGCAGTGTAGGAACACAGCACCTGTAAATCTAACCCAGGTAGAATACACTGAACTATATTGAATTGTTTTTATTACTAGCAAAAAGAACAGTCCAATGAAAAGGAGGTGAGGTGCCTTCTCTCAACCTGTGAAGCATAACTAAGAACTTATAGAAAACCAAATTGCTGCTCGTTATTCAGAGAGGAGCAGAACCTACGTTATACGAGCCTGGAGCAGGGAGAGGGAGGGCAATCAGCAGGTAAAGAGTAAAATAGAGGAGAGTGGTAGGGGTCAACCTACCCCAGTTCTTGGTGACAAATAAGCTAAAAAGGAGCCCAACATAGATAGTATTGCGGAAGAGTATTGGCAACCATGTGGGATAGACAATCTAATGCAGCTATCTTGGAGAATGTATTCAGCAGTTCAGACATGGTAGGTACCTCTGGGGTTCTCCAGCGACATAAAATTAGTCGCCAACCTTGCTGGGGTTTCAACTTAGTTGTTGTAGGAGATAGCCCCAGCAGCCAAACCTTAGGGTCTGGGTCAATATTTGTGCCAATAACTTGTGCTGCTAGGCCACAGATAGAGATACAGAAAGGCTGTAGAAGTGGGCACTGACAGATTATGTGAAATAGGTCTCCCACCACAGATTGACACCTCCAGCATAAGTTGTTGTCAATTAGGTTAAACTTAAAAAGTGGAGGCGTTCAATACCAGTGAGAGAGTATTTTATTCTGTAAGAGCTTACTTTTGAATCAGGGTAGGCAGTGTGGGCTAGCTTCATAAAGTCTCCATTATGTCTTGGAGAGAGATTGCTGGAAGGCTTTTTTTCCATCTGGCTTTAGATTGCAGGGTTTGAGAGGGGAGCTTACCATGGAGTTCGGAGTAGATTGAGCTAGCCTGTCCTTTTTTGATAAGGAGCCTCTTACCAACTAGGGAAGGCCTATGGGTCCCTGGTGTTTGAAGTTTATTTAGATATGTTGTGGCCAAGCTATGAAGTTGTAGCTATTGCCTGAAGGAGGTTTTACCCAAATGGAGTTCTTGATCAAGCTCCTGAAAGGATTTTAGGGTCGCCCCCATTCGAAGTCTAGATGTCAGCAAGGGTGGTGATCCCTTTACCTATCCATAAAGGCCAGTGCAGGGTCTTGTTGTCCACTTGGAGGGAAACATTATCCCAAATGGGGATGAATGACACAGAGCAAGGGTTAGCTTGGAGTTTTCTGTGCATCACATGTCAGATGCGTACCGCCAGAGCTATGGTAGGGTGCTGCATCAGTCTTTTGGGCAATGGGTTGTATAGGAGCAGTGAGAGAGAATGGACCTGGCCCAATGCAGTTTCCACATGCAGCCACTGCAGCATCCCCGATGAAGCGGGGAGGAACCATGCTAGGGTTTGAGCAGTGGAGTAGGCCCACTTGTATCCCTCTATCCACAGAAGTCCCCAGCCCCCTGAGATCCAATGTGGTCGCAGTTTGTTCCTGCTCTATTGGGGTTTGGATCTTCCCCAAATGAAGCCAGCGAATGTTGTATCAATGGCTTTAAGCCAGGGAGCCTGAATGTCCAGGGGGAGGTGAGATATAACATAGAGGAGTTTTGGGCTGAGATCATTTTCAAGGCTGAGATTGTGCCCGCAAGCATGAGGTGTAGTGCACACCAGCGGTCACACTCAGTCTTAAGTTCAGCAATTAACAGTCTGAGATTAAGGTCCCACAGCTTAGTAAAGTCAAGAGTAAGGCGGATCCCTAAGTACACCATGAAATCTGGGGACCAATGCAGGCCAAGTGGGGTCACAAGTGATTGTGTGCATGAAGCGTTCAATGGGAGCATTTCTCTTTTAGAGCAGTTGATCTTTAAACCCGAGAGTGTGGCAAAGTCCATGAGCAGGGAGAGCAGGGGTGAAAGGGAGGATTGCACATCTACCAAGGGGACCAAAAGGTCATCTGTATGCATGAAAGTAGAGTAGGTGTGATTTCCAATTGTTAACCCTCTTATCTTGGGAGATTGGTGGATAGCCATGGGCAGAGGTTCCACCGCCAAGACAAACAGTAAAGGGGAAAGGAGGCACCCCTGTCTGGTGCCCCTCCCCAAGGGGAAGGGTTCTGGCAGGACAGAGTTGGTTAACGCCCATGCTGTAAGACCATGGTAGAGGGCTGGTATCCAGTTTTGAAATTTCTCCCCATATCCCATGTACATCAAGACCTGCTGAATATAGTCCCACTCCAGGGAGTCAAAAGGTTTTTCAGAATCGATAGCCACAGCTGCCGCTGGGGTGGGACTATCTTTAGTATGATGTATAATATTAATCATTGACTGACTGTGATCTCTACTGTAGCGTCCGTGGAAAAGCTGACTTGGGAGGATGAATAAGGAGGGAGGAAAGGATTTCTATGGCCAAGATTTTGCTGAATATCTTATTGTCCGAATTATGAGTGAGATTGGGTGGTAGCTGGAAGGAAGTATAGGATCTTTCCCTTTTGGGAAAACTATTATGATGTCTTCTTGAAGAGTTGGCAGGAAGGAGCCAGATGTAAGAGCCGAGTTGAAGAGGGAGCTAAGGAGTGGGGCTACTTGAGGTGCAATCTAGTCGCCAAGCTCCTGGGGCCATCTCCCCAGCTACCTTCCCACTATTAAAGGCTTGAAGTGCTGCAGTCACCTCCAGAGGGGTAATGGGGCATCCAGGATAGAGCACTGCTGAGGGAGAGGTGGGGAGGGGAGTGACATTAAGAAACTGTGAACAATGACTCTATGAAATGTGCAGAGGCACACAAGATCACCACAGGGAACGATCTCAGCAGGGGTGGGAGGGGAACTCAATTTGGGGAAAATGAGACACAATGGAGACAGTGTGAGGATTGGTACAGAGGACCACTGCCTACCCTTTCTGGAGGGAATTTCGGTGGCAGGTGCTAATGAGGTATTTCAGAACCCCGGCTGTCACGAAACACTTTGAGGGGACAGCTTCAGAGGATTTCTGGAGAGGTTGTGGCCTGAAGGGGACACATGGGCATGTTTTCTGAAGCTGTCCCAAATTGAGTGGTTTTTGGAGCTCAGTGGTTAAGGACATGAGCTCCATTTTGCAGGTCCGGGTGCCCAGCCATCCCCACTACTTGTTATTGGGGGACCCTCCACCAGGGGTGAGGGGCTCTAAGGCTAAATCTTTGTTCCCTATTCTGGGTGCAGCAGCACAGAAATCTTTTACCAGACTATGGCTGACTGATAAAGCCTCCACAGAAGAACACTGGTTGGGGAGTTGCAAGCAGATTAAAAACATGGAACAACTCACAGCCAATCTTCACCTTCAGCAAGAATTACACAAAACAAGATGGTTACCCTATCTTGGGTTTATCAGTTAGATGGAGGAAGTCACAATTATAGAAATGTTGGCCAAAGAGTCCCTGAACAGATGAATCTGCTTGACTTGAATGTCCAGACATTGCACTACTGCGGGGGGGTGGGGGATTTGTTTGTCTGTATGTTTGTTTGTTGAAAAGTTTACTGTTTGGTGTGTTTAGATGTATCAAGACAGCATCAGAAAGACATGTAGGCAACACCCTGGGTGCAGAAGCCATTTGGCTCCCTGCAGGCTTCACCAATAGTTCAGATAGCACTGTTACTGTGTATTTTAATGTCTTACCTGTGGACGGTGCAGTATGAATTGTAAGGAATGATGTCTGTCTGGTTCTTCCAGTTTGTTTATTTGTAACACAAAAAAGGAACAATCAATAAAAGCATAATTAAAAAAAAAAAAGAAACTGCGAACACCCAGCAGGTCCGCGGATCTGGAGGAAGCATACAGTTCCTTATAGAAGCCACCCATGACTTCATTGATCTGTGCCGGCTTAGTGAGAATCTGCCCCACAATCCCTTAGCCTGGGGATGTGGTTTTCCGCCCTCTGTTTCCTTAGCCTGTAGACCAGCACCTTGCCCCCTTTTTATCCTACCTTCCCAGAATTTATGTTTCAGTCGAAGTAAAGCAATCTCAACCTTCCTAGCCAGCAGAGCATTGATTTGGAGGCAGACATTGACAATATCACGGCCCAGTGAGAAGTGAATGCTAAAGGTTGGGATTTGTTTGGATTCCTGCTCCAGCTCCACTAGCCAATCCTCCAAGGTTTTTTGGAGTTTTTTCCTCTGCTGCCTACGGCGGGCTGTGTAGCCCATTATGGACCCATGTAGAGAGGCCTTTAATACTTCCCATGTGTTACCTGGGGACATGTCTGTAGGAGGGTTCCCCTAAGAAAATTAGTGACTTCAGCTAATAACCACAGGGGGAAATCAGGATCTCTTAACAGTAGTGGATCCAATAGCCAATTGGAGGAGGAGGAGGGAGTCTGGGGCCCATGGAGGAAGTGGAGATGCATCGGTGAGTGATCGAAAATAACCATTAGAAGGATCTCCATTCCTATAGAGCAATGCATAATGGTCGGGAACACTAGCCAGTAGTACAGCCTGCTATGAGAATTATGTGCTGGAGAGAAAAGGTGTAATCTCTATCCGGAAATGAAATATATGCCAGAATCTTAGAGCCCTAGGTCCATCATAAGGTGGGTGAGGAGCCATGATTTGGAATGCTGATCAGGGCTGGTGGAGCTCCTGTCTGTATGAAGATCAAAGGGTGATGTTAAAGTCTCCCCTAAAATTATCAGGGGTGTCGGAGGAGGTCAGAATCCACAGCTTGGGCCAGGGCATGAAATATGTCAGGGCAATCCTCTATGGGACCACACTTATTGCCAATGACCAGGGGGCCATCTGGGGTACTCATTAAGGGTGCTACACACCTACCAATCGAGTCATGTTTAGTCTGGACCACTGACCACTTCAGGGCTTTATGCAGCAGGATGGCCACCCTGCGTTTGCGTGTAGGGGTGGAAGAGGATAGTACCTATCCCACCCAATACCTTTTTAATGTGTCATGATCCTGCTTGCTTAGTTTAGTTTCCTGCAAGAAGGCTAGGCCTGACCTCAACCTTTTAAGGTGTGACAGCACCTGTTTATGCTTTACCAGGGTGCTGAGGCCCCAAACGTTCCAGGTGTGAGCATGCAGATCACCCATGATTATGTACGAGGGGCTGAGAGTGAGAGAGGAAAATGCAATGCAAGGAGAAAGAGGTTGAGGTGGGGCTCAAAGCTATATCAGATAGAACATTCCCTTGATACCAGCTCATATTCACGTCTGTCCCAGAAACAAATAGGTTCACATGCCAGCGATCTGGATTAAATCAGACATATAAAACATAACAGAGCAAACAGCTCTGTTACCTAAACATATTTCAAACATATATATATATATATATATATATAAAACTGTCTGGGCAAGGCCACTAGGAAGCATAGAGGTAATGTCAGCAGGGGATCCTGCAAGGTGCCCTCTAGCTGTGGGGAGATGTCTCTGACCATTGCGTCAGTTGCCAATGGTTAGTTATGCAAGAGCTGAAATATCGGGAATGATACCATGGGGCAGACATAATGAAAGGGCCCAGATGGAGAGCACTGACCCCGAAGACAGGCCCACAGCCAATGGACAGATATAGGGCCTGCTGCAGGGGTGGTTGGCAGGTAAGGCACTCTCCTAACGTGAGGTATAGAGCAAAGGTGGTATCAGAAGAGTATAGCATCCTGTTAGTTGTGCTAATAGAAATACAGGGGATGCAAGAAAGATGAGATCGGGGGTCTTAGTGTGCTGCGGGGGGGTCCACCTGAAAAGTAAACCTCGCGGGTCAGGGGTGGGGCCAATAATAGAGATATGCATAATAGGCTACACTACAACCCCACCTTCATAGCAAGCATCCCCAAATGGAGAGCCAAAGAGAAACACCATATAACCCTACAAATAAATGACAAAAGTCCTGGTTTAAGCAGATTGTAATAAACCCAAGCAGCCTTCAAGTCTTGAGTCAGGTGAGATGGGGCCTGGGTCAGAGGTGATAAAGGTAGTCCTGAGACACGGCCGAAGTGGAAAAGAAAAAGCCATGATGCTGGGTCTCCTGACAGTGAGGACCGGGGGGGGGCCCTGGGGTGAGAAAACATCCCAGTGCCCCTAGAAGTAGCGTGACCTCCCTACCACCAATCCCTAGAAACAGCAAGACAAAAAGCCAACAGTACTTAGCTTGAGGGGTTCAGGGTGGGTTGTCCAAAAGCTTGCCAGCAGACCTCAGGCCTCAAGAAGTCGAGGCTGTGACAGCACATCTGGAACTAGTTTGAGGGCTCGCTGAGGATAGTCCTGGTTCAGATGTCTTGCTAACCACTGCTATATCCACCCACGTTTTGCCATCTGGGGGAGATTGAAGTGGCCGCTGATTCACTGCTGGCGCTGGATTGGCTTCTACTGGCTCCTGCACTTCAGCGGAAGTTGGTTGGAGAGCAGCGTAGTGGTTCAGTGAAAAGAATGCTTGCAAGCTGGAATTCTCTTGCACCACAGGATCCACCTCTTGCTCGGGGGTATGACTCGGTTGGCTGGATGCTGCCGCCGCACATGGCAGTGTGAAGGATGGCGCTTCCTAGATCTTGGTGGGAGAGAGGCATCAAAGACCTGTACCTCAGGAGATGGAGCTGGGTTAAGGAGAGGAGGGCCACTGCCCTCTGCTTCTGCTTCACATGGTGAGGTGCTTATGTTCCCCAGAACTTACAGGCCCTCAAAATTCAGCTGGGTGCATTTTGCAAAGAAAGTCCATAAGGCTTTCTGGGGTGGTAAAGACAAGAGGAGATCCATTATGCATTACCCGCATAGTTGTGGGTACCAAAGGGAGAAGGAGAAGGAGAAGTTCAATTTGTGTGCAGCTTGAGAGCTTCAGAGTACTCTTGCACCTCTCTGATAACTCCGTGAGTAGTCCTGAAAGATTTGTATTTGCTTCCTGTCAGGATAGGTGACATAGGTTTCTATGCCAGCAGTCATAAGATTTTGCTTCAAATCCAATTTAAAGGCTGGGAGGCTGGATGAATTAGTTATGTGTGGGGGGGATCTTGTTTAGCCAGAGCTGATGTATAATTTTGGCCTGGTCCTGTAGTGTAACAGTCAGTTCAAGGATAGCTATGTCGTGTGATCTGATTCGGCATTCATTGCTCAATGCTCTGCAGTGTTTTCACGGTAGCATTGATAGTGGTGGTCATTTGTGCCATTTGAGCTAGTAGCTGGTTGAACATTTGTTCAAATGCGCTGGATTCCCGGGTGATAGCGCAGCATAGGCCATCTTGCCGGCCTGTTTTGTGGCGATCAGGGTGCAGCAGATTCTCAGGGTGTGGGGAGACTCATGCAACCAAAAGATTTATACATTAAATGGTACAAAATAAACATTCCTCTAGCTGCTAGACTTTTCTTCTGTATTAACCCCTGTTACCGGGGTTACTAGAATCCCAGTAAGACCTAGTGGTGACAGGAAGGCAACCTTGTGAAACTCCAGTTAAATGGATTTCACACTGTCTCACTCTGTTCTCAGTCTCAGCTGAGACTGAGGGATGACATCACCATAGAACTCTCGCAGCTGCATGAGCCACACTGGAATGTTGCAGTTGGAAGTTGAGATAAAATGTTGGGGAATTTGAACAGAGTCTGTGCAGTCTTGGTGAGAGACAGTAGTACAGCAGTCTGTGTGCAGGCTCTCCGAGCTTTTAGCTCTGTTTTAGAGCTACTGTTAAGAAGGTGTGTGTTTCCACCGTAAGAGGAATACAGAAACTGATTGTTGAAGTGGTGGAGACTGCTGTTACTGGTCCAAGTGCCCTATCCATGAGGGGATGAGGGGGGAAAGGTTTGCCTGTCTTCCAGGGGCAACCATCCTGGTTCCGGCTAAGGGAAGAAGCTGCCTATTTCAAGTTGTGCTGTGGCACCAGAAGCTCTGAGAGAGAAATTCCTGTGGAGGAATCACCTGTGGGGCACCAGCAACCAAAGGGTGAGTTCGCTCTGACAGAGGGCCAATGTTTTTCACCTGAACTGTTGGAACGTGGGGATTGGACTACTTAATCTGTAGGAGGTCTAGTGTAATAGACATTGCCGGTTAACTCAAGTAGGTTCAAGTCCAGCACAAAGAGTGAGGTAAAGTGGGGATTGGACTGCCTAATCAGTGGGGGGCCTAGAGCAATGGGCTATGCCAATTAAAAGTATGTTCAAGTCCAGCAAAGGGAAAGCAAGACAAGTAGAGGAAATGTGACATACATTTAGCCATAATCTACATTGCCAAGCTTTACAGTGTGAGGTGTTTACTGTCCATAGAAATGGCCGGGTATGAATTGCGGGAGTGAGAGGTGGGAGATCCCCCATCAGTAGTAACCAAATTCACCTCTACAGATTTGCTCTGTGGCACCTTTACTTTCTCTCAGGTACCTGGCCAGTGCCTGAGGAAAGTACCCAGACATGGGATTAAAAGTAAAATTCCTTGATAGAGCTGAGGTGCTCTTAGGTGGTTTAGGAGCCACCAGAAAATGTTTCCATGACATATGGAAGGTGTCCAGTGGCGGCAGGAGCCGAGCTAGGAAAAATGCAGAACAGTGTACAAGTTCAGGCTGTGTACCTGGTGGGTTCAGAGCCTGAGGGCTAAGTGTAGAAGAAGTGTTCTTGATTCTTTTAATCTGCATTACAGGGAGTGTAGCCCTGTGGGGTTTATCTATGTTTTGTTTGTTCTGCTTGGATGTGAATAAAACCACACTTTAGAATCCCATTCCTGGTATTGGACATTTCAGTTATTGCTTCCTGTGTTCGGAGTTACTTGGGTACCCCTGTGCAGAGTAGCCAAACCAAGCCCTTGTGCCGGGTAACCTATTCCTCCCCAAACCCAGCCCACCTGGTATCGCTGTCAGAGTCAAACAGCATACCACCTGTCATTGCAAAATGATGGGGGGTTGGGGTTACATGTAGAGATAGGATGTGCCCCGATGTAGGATGCCGCAGGATTAGTCCCTAGTTCACGGTGCTACTGAGCTATGCATCCATACCAGCTCAAGGCTTGTCCACGCTCCCCCAACTTCACCAATTTTTAATATTTTCACTCCAGATTTTCCACATTGCCATTTTTTCACACTTCCTCATGAACAATAAAGCTGTCATGTTTCACATGCTGCCCAAAACATGTTTTCGCACCTGTGGCACTGAATGGCGCAGTTGCTGTGCGAAATCAACTTTCAGGATGGATTAATAAAATTGCAGTGTCACTGTTCATGAGGTGGGGTTCCAAAAAGGCCATGCTGAAAGTTTGGTACAAAAATACCCCAAGACGCCTGAGTTACATGCAGTCGTTGAAATTCTGCTACGCATGCACATAATTTTGGCAAAATTTTTATATTTCACTCCAAATATTCAACATTGCCATATTTTCACAACACCTCATGAACAACATAGCTGTCATTTTTCACATCCTGCCCAAAATGTGTTTTTGCACCTGTGGCACCGAATGATGCAGTCACTGTGCAAAATCACCTTTCAGGATTGAGTAACGAAATGATAGTGTCACTGTTCATGAGGTGGGGTCCCAAAAAGTCCATTTTGAAAATCTGGAGCAAAAATATCAACAAACACCTGGGGCATTAGGGTTTCCAACTGTAACACCCCATCCCCCCACCCTGCAGAGAGTGACAGGCGTCGGGGGGTGCCTTGGGGTCATCGACTATAATGCTCAAGCCATTCCATCCCCACCCCCACTCTGCAGCCAGTGACAGGCATCGGGGTGTGCCTGGGGTCTTTGGCCCTAACATTCACCCCATTCTCCTATACTCTACCCATCTCAGCTTATTTCCTTATGGAATGGGGTAGGCATTAGGGCTAAAGACCCCAAGGCACACTGCGATGCCTGTCAGTGCCTGTGGGGTAGGGACGGGGGTGAAATGGTATGAGTGTTACGGCCAACAACCCAAAGGTGCACCCCCAATGCCTGTCAGTCTCTGCATGGTGGGGATGGGGCGTTAGGGTTGGAAACCCTAATGCCTCATTAAGGAAGTAAATCAGGGAAGGACGGTTGATGTCACCTACCTTGATTTCAGTAAAGGCTTTGACAACATCCAACATAGAAGACTGATTAACAAGATGGGTAGTCTGGCCATGGGGCGCAAGCTGATAAACTGGGTTAGAAACTGGCTGACAGACAGGAGGCAGAAGGTGGTGGTAATGGGATCCAATCCAGGGAGATGGGGGGGGTGACCAGCGAGGTACCTCAGGGATCAGTCCTGGGGCCATTTACGGTGTAGCTTCCACCATGCAGCACCCACCGCTATCACTGTTCCCTCCTCTCTCCTCTGAAGCCAGTACCAGCCAAACGCCACTGCAAATACCTGCAAGTGAATGTTTGGCATTGACAAACGCTTGTTGTAAAGTAAAATGCTGTGTGAGGCAGTGCTCTCCAACCACAGGGAAGAGAAGCATTTTGTACTGTGCTCATAGGCATCCCTGGGGCCAGCAGAGGAATTATCTGATACATGCGGTATAAAATGAGGAAATGAGCTCTATCATGTATCTGCTTTTGAAACATGCTAACTAGAGCTGTGCAGAATGTGGAATTCATGCAAAATGGCAATTCTGCTGCCAAAATGCTTTTCAGAATTTATTTTGTGGTTCCACAGAATTCCCAAAACACTTCTGTGTAAACCATGGAATAAAATGTCACTGATTATGTCATGTGGTATATTATTCGCAGTTTGCAGAAAATGAATCTGCAGTTTCCATAAACAATGGAATATGAGTCCATGGTTAACATTTCACTTTCAAAATTTTGGAACACCAGTTCTAATGGAATTCTATGGCGTTAGGTGGGGTTTCCAAAATTCTGCTAATTCACCTCAAATTTGAAAATTCCACACAGTTCTAATGCTAACATGTCACCTTCATGGTTATAGAAGCTGAGGCCATTACCTACCATTACCCAGGCTCGAATTCCCAATAGCTATTACAATGTAAAATAGCTTAGTGTCTTAGATAGTCAGTAAGGTGCAGAAATGCTGTCACTAATGCAGGAGTTACACTTGTTTTATCACTGATATCAACAACTGCTATGGGATTTATAGATCTTCCTTGAGGACATCTACTGTACCTACATTGAGCCACATCATGGAACTGTAAGCTGTTGGCATCAGGACAACCTAGAAAATTTGCTATCTGGGGCCATGTCGTTAAGCATCACTGCAATCTATGTAACATGGGTGGTCCAATCATGTGTTACTTCTTTCTCCCACAACCAACCGCTCATCATTATACTGCTGCTGAAGAATGCCAATGTACTTTGCTCTAGGGCTTGCACTATCAGTTTACATCTTGCCCTTCGTTGTCTGCACCATGTTGTATCATTACAAATGCTTTGCATTTGCCCTTGGATGAGGGCCTGAAAGTCTCCCATACATCAATGACTGGCTTCTGAAGGCCTCATCGAGGAACAGAATTATTTACATATTGTTCCATACCAGACAACTATTTCAACAGTTCGGAATTCTGCTAAATGAGCCCAGATCTGTGCTGACTACATGCCAATGCTTTCAATACATGGGGGCTGTTATGGACATGGGTCTGGGTTGGGCTTTCCTTCCCTCGGACCATGTTATAGTACTGGTTACACAGGCTCACCTGGTCTCGTCCAGGGACTATGTTTCAGCCAGATACCTCTTACGACTGATAGGCCTCATGGTTACTGCCATTCTGACTGTCCCATTGGCATGTTTGCACATCATCATCCCATAATGTTTCCTCCATACCCAGTGGTTCAGCAGTCTTATGAGCTGAAATGTCTCATAGAAGTGACTCTCTGCTCCGTTGCTTCCCATTCTGGTAGTTGGACCACTCCAACCTCAGGACCATATCCCCTTTCTCTCTCTCTCTCTCTCTCTCTCTCTCTCTCTCTCTCTCTCTCTCTCTCTCTCTCTCTAAAATCCAATAAGCAAAACCATGTTCTCTATCTTTCAAGAAAGCAATACATTCAGTTCAGACAGTGTCCAATTTTCAAACATGCAAGGGCCAATTCAGGCTCAGTTTTAAATTATGCAAAAATGCTGTAAGATGCATTAGATCAAATATGTGCCTGCAACACCTTTTGTTGTCCAAGCCATGAAACTAGTAAGATGCAGGAGTCCTACAGATGGCATACAAAACAGCAGGCTTTTTTTCAGTAAGTCAAAGAGTATAGATTGTGGCTAAATCTACATGCACTGTAAACAAATAACAGTGCACACCTTTAACTGCCTTCAGACCCCTTCAACCTGCCAATTAATATGTACAGTGGCGTGAAAAGTATTTGCTTCCTGATTTTCTCTATTATTGCATATTTGTCACACTGAATGTTTTCAGGTCTTTACAGAAAATGTAATATTAGATAAAGGGATCCTGAGTGAACAAATAACACTTGTTTTTTTTTTTTAATTTCACTTATTTAATGAAAAAAAGTTAACCAACACCAACTGGCACTGTGTGAAAAAGTAATTGCCCCCTTACACTTAATAACTGGTTATGCCACATTTAGCTGCAATGACTACAACCAAACACTTCCTATAATTCAATATCAGTCTTTCACATCGCTGTGGAGGAATTTTAACCCACTCTTCCTCGCAGAACTGCTTTAATTCAGTAACATTTGGTGGTTTTCGAGCATGAACTGCTCGTTTCAGGTCCTGCTACAGCATCTCTATTGGGTTTAAGTCTGGACTTTGACTAGGCCACTCAAAACTTTAATTTTACTTCTTTTAGCCATTCTGATGTGGACTTGCTTTTGTGTTTTGGATCATTGTCTTGCTGCAAGACCAACTACTTTCAGCTTCAGCTGATGGAAGGATGACGGACATTCTCCTTAAGAATTTTCTGGTACAGAGCAGAATTCATGGTTCCTTTAATTATGGCAAGTCATCCAGGTCCTTAGGCAACAGCATCCACACCATCACACTACCACCACCATGTTTGACTGTTGGTATGGTGTTCTTACTGTGGAATGCTGTGTTTGCTTTCACTGAGACATTATGGGATCCATGTCATCCAAAAGTTCCACTTTGGACTCATCTGTCCATAGAGCATTTTCCCAAAAGGCTTGTGGATCATCCAGGTGCTTCTTGGCAAATGAGAGACGAGCGTTTATGTTCTTCTTGGTTAGCAGTGGTTTCGCCTTGCTACTCTCACATGAAGCCATTTTGCCCAGTCTCTTTCTGATTGTGGAGTCATGAACACTGACCTTAGCTGAGGCAAGAGAAGCCTGCAGTTCTTTAGATGTTGTTTTAGGATCCTTTGAGACTTCCTGGATGATTTTACGCTGCACCCTTGGAGTAATTTTGGCAGGCTGCCCACTCCAGGGAAGATTCACTACTGTTCCAAGTGTTCTCCATTTGGAGATTATGGCTCTCACTGTGGTTTGATGGAGTCCCAGAGCCTTAGAAATAGCTTTGTAACCCTTTCCAGACTGATAGAGGGCAACAATTTTTTTTCTGATCTTTTCAGGAACTTCCTTTGATCATGGCATAATGTGCTTGTTGAATCTTTGTGCAGGCAACGTGACTCTGATGGTAAGGGTCAAAATAAGTGAGGTTTATATTGAGCAGGGCTGGCTGTAATCAAGCCTGGCTGTGTTCAACCTGCTGACTCTAATTATCCCTTTAATTGGGTTGATTTAACTAGGGGGCAATTACTTTTTCACACAGTGCCAGTTGGTGTTGGTTAACTTTTTTCATTAAATAAATGAAATAAGTAAAAAAAAAAAGTGTTATTTGTTCACTCAGGTTCCCTTTATCTAATATTATATTTTGTCTAAAGACCTGAAAACATCCAGTGTGGCGAATATGCAATAATAGAGAAAATCAGGAAGGGGGCAAATACTTTTTCACGCCACTGTACATCATGGAGCTTAGCTCTGCAGTTCTGGGTTACTGTGACTATTTAACAAAGCAAAAAGACTAGCGCACACCCTCCCCCCCCCATAGCATAACATTTAAACTTTCAAATGCCAAAAATGGCTATATTTGCTTTCAAACTCCATGTGAGGAGAGGGTCATCTTAGTTTCAGACTGGAATTCCAATTTGAGTGAGCTAAATCACCAACGTCAAGGTGGGGCCCTTCGATTTAGTCCCTAACCTTCAAATGCCTCAATGGCTACTAGCTAACTGCTTTTATACTGTGCTCCCAGCAGGGATTTTGCACAGGTGATTTAACTTCTCACTTTATACTCTGCTCCCAGAAGGGATATAACAGACATTTTAAAGGGAGCACGCTATAGAGGAGCACCATAAACTCCCCAAATTCAAGTAAAACCATAAAACCAAAAATAGCTGCTCAAACCTTTAAATTACTACACACTGGAATTCACATTTCTTATAAGGGGTGCTGCTAGATGGTGACAAATAACAAACAAAGCAAAAAGACTAGCGCACACCCTCCCCCCCCATAGCATAACATTTAAACTTTCAAATGCCAAAAATGGCTATATTTGCTTTCAAACTCCATGTGAGGAGAGGGTCCTCTTAGGTGCTGGGAGCACAGTATAAAAGCAGTTAGCTAGTAGCCATTGAGGCATTTGGAGGTTAGGGACTAAATCGAAGGGTCCCACCTTGACGTTGGTGATTTAGCTCACTCAAATTGGAATTCCAGTCTGAAACTAGGACCCTCTCCTCACATGGGTTTGAAAGCAAATATAGCCATTTTGGCATTTGAAAGTTTAAATGTTATGCTATGGGGGAGGGTGTGCGCTAGTCTTTTGCTTTGTTTGTTATTTGTCACCATCTAGCAGCACCCCTTATAAGAATGTGAATTCAGTGTGTATAATTTAAAGGTTTGAGCAGCTATTATTGGTTTTATGGTTTTACTTGAATTTAGGAGTTTATGGTGCTCCTCTATAGCATGGTCCCTTTAAATGTCTGTTATATCCCTTGTGGGAGCAGAGTATAAAGTGAGAGTTAAATTACCTGTGCAAAATCCCTGCTGGGAGCACAGTATAAAAGTAGTTAGCTAGTAGCCATTGAGGCATTTGAAGGTTAGGGACTAAATCGAGGGCCCACCTTAGCGTTGGTGATTTAGCTCACTCAAATTGGAATTCGAGTCTGAAACTAAGAGGACCTCTCCTCATGGAGTTTGAAAGCAAATATAGCCATTTTGGCATTTGAAAGTTTAAATGTTATGCTATGGGGAGGGTGTGCGCTAGTCTTTTGCTTTGTTTGTTATTTGTCACCATCTAGCAGCACCCTTATAAAAATGTGAATTCAGTGTGTAGTAATTTAAAGGTTTGAGCAGCTATTTTTGGTTTTATGGCTTTACTTGAATTTAGGAGTTTATGGTGCTCCTCTATAGCATGCTCCCTTTAAAATGTCTGTTATATCCCTTGTAGGAGCAAAGTATAAAAGCGAGAAGTTAAATCACCTGTGCAAAATCCCTGCAGGAGCACAGTATAAAGCAGTTAGCTAGTAGCCATGGAGGCATTTGAAGGTTAGGGACTAAATCGAAGGCCCCACCTTGACATTGGTGATTTAGCTCACTCAAATTGGAATTCAGTCTGAAACTAAGAGGACCCTCTCCTCATGGAGTTTGAAAGCAAATATAGCCATTTTGGCATTTGAAAGTTTAAATGTTATGCTATGGGGAGGGTGTGCGCTAGTCTTTTGCTTTGTTTGTTATTTGTCACCATCTAGCAGCACCCTTATAAGAAATGTGAATTCCAGTGTGTAGTAATTTAAAGGTTTGAGCAGCTATTTTTGGTTTTATGGTTTTACTGTGACTATTTACAAAGATGAACTCAAGGTTTGTTTTAAACAGTATTTCCATGTACAACTATTGAGGTTCTGCCTAAGGTGGGTTTCGATAATATACCCTTTCTCTTGCACAACTTGAAACAGCAGCAGGACGACTCCGGAAACCAGTCATATTTTGAAGTCAGTATTTAAATATTATGAGCAAATCTAAAAACACTGGCCCTCACCAATGTTATTTTTACCACCTTGCATGCAAACGCTACAAATTCAAAACATTTGAAAATAGAAAACAGTTCCTCACATTTGGCTGGATTAAAACTCTTCAGACTTTCCAACTCACTTCATCAAACAAGCATTTGTCAATGCCGAATTGTTTCCTTGCATGGTATATGTAGCGGGGTGTATTGTGTTAGAGGGGGATGGGTAACAGAGGGAGCAGGGTGGACAGCACACAGAGGGAGGGAGAGGAAGGGTTTAATTGGATGCCAGGACGGGAAGGGGAGGGTGCATGGAAGGACAGCACAAAGTTATGCACGTGTGTAGGAAAATGTCAATGAACCTCCATAACATGGCCATTTTTAGGAATTTTTCCATCATATTTTCAACATGGGCTTTTTGTTACCCCACCTCATGAACACTGACACTGTTGTTTCCTTAATCAGTCCTGAAAGGTGTTTTCGCACAGTGACTGAGCAATTCTGCATCAGAGGTGCAAAAACATGTTTGGGGCAGGATGTGAAAAATGACAGCTGTGCTGTTCGTGAGGTGGTGTGATAAAAGTGTATGTTGAAAATTCAGAGTGAAAATATTAAAAATTGGCAGAGTTATGCACCTGCGTAGAAACTGCGCAAGGCATGCTCTTACCATGGCCATTTTTAGGTATTGTTGCACCAAATTTTCAACATGGCCTTTTTGGGACCCCACATCATGAATTCTGGCACATGTCATTTCATTACTGGGTCCCAAAAGGTGATTTCATGCAGCAACCGCGCCATTCTGCGCCAGTGCTGCATAAACATAATTTGGGCAGGATGTGAGAAATGACAGCTGTACTGTTCATGAGGTGGTGTGAAAAATGGCTATACTGAAAATTTGGAGTGAAAATATTAACAAATACCAAAGTTACGCGGGTGCATAATAAAATGTCAACAACCACGCGCTCAGCCCATTACAGGTATTTTTGCACCAACCTTTCAACATGGGCTTTGGGACCTAACTCATGAACACTGGCACTGTCATTTCATTAACCAATCCTGAAAGGTGATTCCGTGCAGTGACCATGAAATCAAATTTTTTTTTTTACGGAGACACACTAAGCTGAAAGTTTGTTTACAGGTCGACCTGGGAGCACAAGGATGTTAAGTGACTTGCTCAGGGTCACACAGTATGCAAGTGGGGGCTGTAGGATTCAAACTTTTGGGACTGATTAACAAGATGACAGTGACAGTCTTCATGAGGTAGAGTCCCAAGAAGGCTATGTTGAAAATTTGGTGTAAAAAGTCAAATAAATGGCAAAGATATCAACATAAGTTCAAAACACCATTGACAGCCATTATATGGCACTTACCCATCCTGCTCCATAGAAGATGGCACCTGCTGACCTCCAAAGGTATGTATGGGGTAATGGGTGTGCAGGGAGGTGGGTTGGAGGGTCAGAATGGGTGGGAAGTGATGAGGTCTGTTTTTTTCAGGTAAAAAGGACGTGGGGGACCATTTTCTTTTTATTACAGGTACATTTGTAAATGATTTTTGGGACACTGTGAGTGGGCTCCCCAATGTCCCAGACTATTGAGGGGGTATAGATATGGGGACATTGGGAGTGGGCTCCCCAGTGTCTCGGACTATTGAGGGGGTACAGATATGGCGACATTGAGAGTGGGCTCCCCGGTGTCCTGGACTATTGGGGGGTACAGATATGGGAACACTGAGAGTGGGCTCCACAGTGCCCCAGACAGCAAATGGGTGGGAGGAAATAACTGGGACACTGGGAGTTGGCTCCCCAGTGTCCCTTAGTGGTGGTGAGGGGGGGTTGTATTGCTGACACAAGGATTGGGCACCTCGATGTCAGCTTTAAGAGGAAGCTACACTGTGGCTAATGTTGAAGTGAGGAGGGTCAGAGAAGCAAGGACCAGGAGAAAATGCCACACCATGGCTAATGTTGAAGCCTTTGGGGTGGGGGGTCAAAGGAGGGAGGACCAGGAGAGAGAAAGCTGCACCGCGGCTACCAATGATGCCTTTGGGGGTGGCAAAGGAGTAAGGAAATCATTATGGGGGCATACTCCCATTGCCATCACCACCTCTGGCTCACCCCAAACTGCCATGCACACATTGCAGCCATCCAGCTCTTTCTCTGGAATCAAGGGTGAGTGCGAGTTGTTGTATGGTAGCTGTGCAGAGCACTCGCCTGTCTCTTCGGACCCTCCAGCTGCTGCAGGTTGTCATCTTCCTTCTCCACCACAGTGTAAAGTGAGCTGAAGGACAGCTTTGGCTGTGTTGTGTTGGACTCTCAGGATTGCTTGGCTCTGCTGATGTGAGCTTCATGCAGATCAAAGAACCAAAGCCCTCTGATTGGAGCAGCTTCAGTCCTTTTAAGTGCATGACCGTTCAGCCCACCTAGCAGAGGATTGTGTCAGGACTACACAAAGTGGTCATTGGTGCTGACTGATGAGCCATTAAGCCGGGCTTTGTGTACTGCAATGGGCTCGGCAGCGACACCCCCACCAAATCCCATATGGCAACAATACATTGGTTTGCACATGAGCGCAACCAATGTAAAAAATGGTTAGAGGTAATTGAAAAGTGATCTGAACCCAAAAGTACTAGAAAGAGATATGAGGCAGAGGATTGGTGGGGGGTTGGGGCAGGAAGACAGTGAAAGACTGTGAATGGAAACAGTGTGAAACAGAAAAGGTGCAGGGCAGATAAAATAGACAATTTTTAACAAAAAACTACAAAAAATGAGAAGCAGGAGTAGTAGAAGAAATGCTGCCAGAGCTAGTCACATACAATGGATTTTGCTCAAGATATAGTACAGCCATAGTAATAGAGCACATACACTTGATGGTGGTGGGGGAGAATTAGCTAGTATGGTAATGAATTGGATGGTACTTAAAAACTCAATTGGTTTCTGTAATGAAGCAATATTTGCTTGCTGAAATTGGGGAGGGAAAGGAAGAAAGATTAGCCAATAAGGGGCCGTTGTATTGTACAATGAACAGTCAAAGCATACTGCTGCTACTTAATGCAGTGCATAGTACATGACAAAGATAATTGTACATTATTATTATGCTTAGAAAATGGGTTACATGTAACATTTTATGAAGTATTTCAAAAATATACAAAAGAAGAAAAAGGAGTAAAAATCCATTTAAAGTTTTTATTTTTATTTTTATGTTTGCTTGAGTGCATGCGCAAGAAACATTTCGTCACAGCTTAGGAGAGAAACAGGGTTTTGGAGGTGGGGCACTATGGAGGCCAATGCCCCCAGTGCATTTTGAGGTTTGTCCCACTTTCCCCAATGTGGTGGCACGCTGCTGCTGACACTAGTTCAGCCAGAATGCCACCACCTTGAAAGGAATCCGCCTCTGCAATGAGGGAGTGACCAGTCATTGCAGGGTGGTCCCTTGCCTGGTGCAAAATTTCATATAACATGGTGGTGGGTACATGAAAGCCAACTTGGGGGTTCCTAATCCCCCTATCGGCATGTCCCCATCCCTAGTTTATTTGCAGATGGGGTAGCACAGTCCCTGTCGGCATGATGCACCCCCCCCACCATTGGTTATGTGCTGTGGGGGTGCCCAATTCTCCTCAGCTCATGCTCTCCCACTCCCCCCCCACCACACTGTATGGCCGATGTGGGTGCCCAATCTCCATCATCTCAAGTACCCACCTACCCAACAAACACTCGGCCAGGTGGCACACTGGGAGCCCACTCCAGTGTGCCTAAAGTGTCCTGCAATGTCTTTTTAAATTTTAAATCTTGTAAAAAAAGAAAACAGTCCCTTGTTGAGCCCCATGCCCCCTTCCCCAACCCATGCCCACTGACTGTGCACTCTACCACCCCACACCCACCCTCACCCCATACTTACCTCCGGAGCCCGGAGCGACAATCTTTGGTGGACCAGAAACAGGTCTGCACTCTTCAAAGCCAACTGAAGAAATGCCAGTAAGTTGTGTAATGGCATAAGTGCTTTGTTTTCAACTTTGGTGCATATCTCAGCCATTTTTTGAATTTTGGCACCAAATTTTCAACATTGGGTTCTTGGGACCCCACTCATGAATTCAGTCACTGTCATCTTGTTATTCGGTCCCAAAGGTGATTTTGTGGTCAGTGCACAGAATCACCTTTCTGGACTGATTAATGAAATGACAGTGTCATTGTTCATGAAGTGGGCTCTCAAAAGGCCTATCTTGCAAATTTAGTGAAAAAATTCCAAAAAATGACTGTGTTATGAGCGTGCATTGCGCCGTTTCTATGCATGCTCATAACTTCGTGAATTTGTAATATTTTCACTCCAGGTTTTTAACATTGGCATTTTTCCACACCTCCTTATGAACAGTACAGCTCTCATTTTTCATATCCTGGCCGAAATGTGTTTTTGCACTCCCAGCACAGAATAGCGTGATTGCTTGTGGGAAATCAGTGTTTGGGACAGATTAAGAAAATCACAGTGACACTGTTCATGAGCAAAGGTCCTAAAATGCCTATGTTGAAACTTTGGTGACAAAAGTCCATAAAATGACTATGTTACAAGCGAATTGTCGGGAGCGAATTGTCATGTACCCCTGTTGCACAGTTTCCACGCACCTTCATAACTTTGCAAATTTGTAATATTTTCACTCTTAATTTTCAACATTGCCATTTACACACCTTCTTATGAACAGTACAGCTGTGATTTTCATATCCTCCCTGAAATACGCATTTGCACATTTGGCGCATAATGGCTCGGTCGCTGTGGAAAATGAATGTTTCTGACAGATTAAGAAAATCATAGTGACTGTGTTCATGAGCAGAGGTCACAAAATGCCTATATTGAAAATTTGGTGAAATAATTCCACTAAATGACTGCAGTACAAGCATGTGTTGCGCAGTTTCTATGTACGCTCAGAACTTCAAGCATTTTTAATATTTCACTACAGATTTTGAACATTGCCATCTCTTCACACCTCCCTATGGATGGTACAGCTGTCATTCTTCACATCCTGCCTGATCTGTGTTTTGCATATCTGGCACAGAATGGCCTGTTTGCTGTGGGAACTTAAGTTCATTAACATTAACAAAATCACAGTGGCACTGTTCATGAGAGAGATCCCAAATGCTTTCATGAGGTGGGGGTCACAAAAGGCCATGTTGAAAATTTGTACTGCAAATACCAACACACGCCCAGGGCACTAGAGTTTCTAACCATAATGTCCACCTTTACAGACTGACAGGCATCAGAGGTGTAACTTTGGATCACCGGCTGTAATGTTCATGCCATCCCACCCCCACTCTGAAGCAAGTGACAGGCATTAAGGTGTGCCTTGCACTCTTCAGCCCCAGACTTCACCCCATTCTCCTGTACTGCACCCATTTCAGCGAATGTCCTTATGAAATGGGGTGACTGTGAAGCCGAACACCCCAAGGCACACCTCAACACTTGTCGGTGTCTACAGGATAGGGAGAGGTGAAATGCCATGAGCATTATGGGCAACGACCCACAGGCACTCCCCAATGCCTGTCCATCTCTGCAGGGTGGAGGTGGGATTGGCGTGAGTGCAATACTTCACTGCCATTCCTATTCTGCATCTGTCTAACTCCTGCACATCCAATGCTAATATCAGCAAGCAAACATTTGGCACTGACAAATGCTTGTTTGTCAAGTAGTCCCCCTCCTGGTATATTTGCTAGTAGAAGGCACATCAGCATTTCAGAGCTGTTCTATTTCTGAGTTTTCTTTACTGTTCTATTTAACCCTACCTCCAATGCTTCTTTAGCCATCATACCCAACCCACATCCCCCTACATTCACCAGTGCTCCATTTTAGTGTAACTGCTGTCTTTACTTTTGCAGTCGATAACAGACTGCAGCATGGTCGGGCACAGTGGCTTGGACATACTGCATGGCCACAGATGTGCAAGCAGTACCTGTGCTACTGGTGAGTGATTTTCTTTCATTTTCAAATAAAAATTAACATTTCCTTTTAGCCATGTAATATATAAGGAATATGTGATGGGCTGTCATGAGATATGATACTGTATTTATCTTCAGGTGCCTTCTCTGCTCCCTATACCTGCTGTCATGCCCCCTTTGCCCAATGGCAAACATAGTGCACCTGCAGCCCCCTGTTGTTGAGTTACAACAAGCCTAGAACAATCTGACTAGTTCCAGTTTGGAACACCATACAAATGACTGACAAGGAAGGACTTTGATATTATTATTCATGGTGGAGGACAATTTTATTGTTCTGTGTTGCAAATTACCTGCATAAATCCCCAAATTCATACCAAAACAGATTACTGGTGCTTTGCTGTACCATTTTGTCTTCCTGCTGCTTTTTAAGGAGAATTTTGTAGTGTATTGCTACGTTATTACATACTGGGAAGACTCCTACAGTGACCTCTTCCATACGTGAACTTGTGCTATGCAGGAACTTTTCTGGGAATGTGCAATGAATATTATATCATGCTGCTTTTGGTGTTTTTCTTGAGATGTTTCTATGTAAATATTGTAATTATATTTCTTCAAACAGCCCCTGTTCCCCACCTTCCATCCAGGGTTCTCCCCTCACCTCTGTGGATCATGTAGGCTTGTGGGGTGATGGATCCTCTGTCAAACTTCTGAGTGCATCCAGTATTTGGTGTAGCCTGTGGCTGTGACAACTCCTGGGTATTTGGTGCAGAGACCCTGATTTTACAAAATTGGATGCAGGCTCTCTGATGTACATGGAGATTGCCACAGCCCTAGATCACCTCAAATTGGGGTGCTCTAAGGGCTCTTTGAAAATCGAGCCCTGTGACTCTGCAATGCAAACAATAAAAAAATAAAACTGATGTCATAAGCAGCAGCACCCTCTACTGGCAATGCGACCAGTTCAAGGACTATTTTACAGATACTACTGTTTATGATCATTTTTATTAATATTTTGCCTTCATTTATACTTTTGTTTTAATTGCTTTATTTTATTAAAATTCCACCATTTATCCATTTTCTAAGTGGAATAATATCTTCCAGGGTGGATGGTATGGGCAATACCAGACCTTCCAGTGTCTATGTGACTCCACCTGCAGAGTTGGGCTTCATTATGCCCCTGGGTGGTCCAGTATTGCCCAGTACCACCCACCTTTGTTGGGTATTATTGCTTGCTTACTTAAAGGAGCAGTGCAAGGAAAAATGGTTTTCCAAAAGCTTGTTTCAGTTAAAGTTAACAACAATATTCATCTACCTGTCAAATCTACTTTTCTAGGCACCTGCTAAGCTACACACCACAAGTTTTGTTTTACGTTCTCAGAACTTAGCCTTGCCATGTCTACAAGGCTATTTGTAAGCCAAATATGTTAGCCATCTTTTTTCTAGAGAAAAAAACAATTAAACATTTCTGAAATACTCAAATTTTGGTGAAACTAGAACATTTTAACACTAGATAAAACTAGAAGGTATCTGGAATCTATTATAGTGAAATGAGGTTGTCAAATGTTTTCCCCAATTTTGTTGCACTGCTGCTTTAAATTATAGACTCAATAAACACTGAATGGTAGCCTCCACCTGACATAGTATGCTTAAGATAGGTGCATCCAGCCAGCCCGCTGGTACAGTGGTAGAGCTACTGCCTGCTATGCTGGTAACTAGGGTTTGAATGTGAGCCCAGGCTGTCAGAGGGCTTTTTGGGAGGAGGAGGATAGAGTGTCCCATGGACTGCTCTCCTCCTCTGGAAGGGAGGCGGAGGAACTGTTCGGTGCCTCACCAGCTCCTGGTGGAAGTCAGGGCATTGCAGCCTGAGCCAGCTTGGTTGGGGACTGTGTGGCAGACATTGGCATGATGTCATTGCATGTCACATCTCCCAGTGGAACAAAAAGGAAAAGCCAGACTGCCACAGGATGCCACCTGCCATGCTCTGCAGGCCTCCATCATTGACGTGGCACTCCCTAGACAACTAAGCTTGAAGTCAGGCGGGGAGGAAGGAGTGCCTCGAAGGCTCTGCCTTGGGGAGCCAGGAGGAACATCCAGGGAGGGGTAAGTCCCAGGGAAGACGAGTGATGGGGCTGGGGGCATGGTCAAGCCAATGGGGGCAGGTCTGGGGGGAGGTGGGAAAGAAAAAAGGTGAAGCCAGGCTTGGTAGTCAGACTATTCCAATGGTGCAATGGAGACCAGGGATGACATGGAAGCCATGAACTCTCACACTGGAGCAGGCTTAGTCAGTTATGGAAGAAGAGCACTTGATGTTTATCACCTCCTGCCAACTGACCAAGGAGCAGCATTAGCACTGGCTGTGAGGACAGTTATCCAATAATTCTATCCAGGATGCCTGTCCTCCTGGAGGATCATGAAAAAAAAAATGGGAGTGTTGACATTCAGTGACTACTAGTATCCAATGCAGAAGCAGGCAGAGATGAACCTCAATCTCTGTTAATGTGGTTTGTTCATTTATTTCATTTACTGGCCACAGAAAAGCTAACGTTTTGCAGAGTTCCACTTAATCATGAGCTGTGACCCTAGTATCAGATACATAAGTCTCTGTAAAGTCACTGTATATTGTGTTCAGGACAACTTTAAATTTGTACTTTATTTCCTTTTGAGTACGATAAGAATAATCAGCGTGTGTGAGGATGAGTCTGATGATAATAGGTTACATGATAGAATATTAGCTACCATTCATTTTGGGTAGGACACACTCTTAGAAGCATGTAATTAGCAAGATTCTACATTAATGCACAAGCATGCATGCACACACATGTACGCAAACACACACAGAGCCTTCAAAAAATCTAGATAAGCCCTCACAATTAAAAAATAAACAAACCTGAAATCTGTATTCATGCACTAAGTTAACTATTCATGTTGAGCTGTAGGGATATAAATAGGTATTTTGAAAATACAGTATTATAGTTGGCAAGCGAGTCAGGGGGTGGGTTAATTAAAAGAAATGCCTCTGTAAAGGCCTGGTAGTTAGGGTATTGATTAGAAAGAAGTGCCTAGTTAATTGGCCATGTGACATATTGACATGCTGAAATCAATAAAACTGCACACATTCAAAGAAATCTGTCTTTCAACAGAAAAGCACCACTCCAGGGTCAAGCAAGCTGTAACTTTCTTCAGCTGATTATAGTTACCAATGACTTTCATGTTTTGCCAATAAAAAAGCCTCTGACAGGACAGTTTTTTTTCCAAGTGGCTTAATAAAAGTCTTTGAAGGAGACAGCATCAATTTAAAGGGTTCTTGTCAGTTTCATGCTCGCTTACTTAGAGACCGCTTAGTAGAGTTGCTGGGAAATCTTTTGCTTACACTGGCCATGTCAGATGCACAGCCTTTAACCATTTTCCATTTGCTACACAAATAAAAATGGAAAACTAAATCATCCTTACCCACAGAAATAGATCTTTTGGTCCCTTCAGGAGAATTTAGCCCTGTGGATTCATATTAAATTAGATGGTTCTGCTCAGCTACATGTGCAGTCATCACCTTAAGCTGCACTCTGGTTCAAAATGAATCATCTGGTTAAAGCAGCGGCATTTGTTAGTTGGCCACAAATGTCATCATTTAGTTTTCGTAATAATGTATTTCTGGCTGAAAACCTCAATACTGTATACCTATTTTTGTTTTCCATTTTATTTTACTTCTGAGTTGTTATGTGTGTTGTTTTTTTTAATTCATAAGGGTACGCTATGAAAAAAAAAGTATATATATACACACACACACACACACATATATACATACACACAGTATACATATACATACATATACACACAAACACACACAGTATATATATATATATATATATATATATATATATATATACACACACACACACACACACACACACACACAGTATATATGGAAGAAACAGCCAGAAAAGAGAGAGAAAAGAGTTTGTGATCAAGTGATCTCAGTTATGGGGATATTTTTCTTACTCTTTCCGGTTCATAGGTGGTTGAAGGGTCTGAAAAGTGGTAGGGCCAAGGATGTAAGCATTAAATTCTACCCCCCCCGTGCTACTGAGTAGGTTCACCCACACCCTTATTTTGTTCCCCGTCAGATTTGTAATATGTGGATTAACACCCCATCACCTGGTCCTTCATTTTCATTTTTAAAGTTTAACCCCTGTACCTTAACTCAGCAGGCCATGAATCCAGCCCACCCCTACTACCATTACTAAGCCCTTCACTTTCCAAAATTCTTCTGACAATTTGCAAGCCACAAAGGAACCGACAACTAAGTAAGACTGTTTACTGCACTGCTGCACTTTAAAGGCACAGTTCTTCAGAACAATATATTAACAATGATTGCAAAAAACTGATAGAGCAGGCCTTACCACTTATGAAATTGGTAGGGTCATGGCCATAATGATCCCCCTCCCTGTTCCAGCACCTATGCTTCTGTTTTATATGTGGCTTTGAGTTTCTTTTGAAGTTCCTTCTCTGGACAAGCTGTAGGGTGAAAGAGACCACCTTCTCAAGGCAAAGACCAGAAAGGAGCAGCACATGCCAAAGCCACGTATACGAGATGGTGTTGAAAAACAGAATATAGACTGCAGTCAGAAAATTTCACAGAGATACCGAAGCTAGGGAAGCTTGTGGGATATAAATAAAATGCAGATTATAAATGCCACTGCAAAAGACATAAATCCCCTGAAGAAGCCCTCATAGGATAAAATGCTGAGGCACCTTACAATAAATAAACAAGTATTTGCCAATGCTAAATGTTTGCTTGCTGGCATTGGCATTGGTAGTGTAGGAGTTAGAGAGAAATGCATAATAGAAATGGCAGTGAAGTATTGAACTGAAGCCAACCCCACCACCACCCTGTAGAGACTGACAGGCATTGGGGTGTGCCTTTGGGTCATCGGGCATAACGCCCATGCCATGTCACCACACCCTACCCTGCAGACACTGATAAGTGTCACGGTGTGCCTTGGGGTCTTTGGGCCTTATGCTCACCCCATTCCATAAGGAAATATGGTGAGATGGGTGCAGTATAGGAGAATGGGATGAACTTTGGGGCCGAAGAGTCCAAGGGACACCTCAATGCCTGTCACTGGCTGTAGGGTGTGGGTGTGGGTGGAATGGCATGAGCATTACAATCAACAATCCCAAGTCACACCCCTGATGCCTGTCAGTATCTACAGGGTGGGGGCATTATGGTTGGAAACCCTAATGCCCAGGCTGATTAGTATTTTCCTCCAAATTTTCAACATAGGATTTTTGACCCCACCTCATGAACAGTGGCAATATCAGTTTGTTAGCTGAAATTTGATTTTGCACAGCAACTATGCCATTTGGCACCACAGGTGCGAAAACACATTTTGAGCAGGATGTGAAAAATGACAGCTGTACTGTTCATGGGGAGGTGTAAAAAATGGCAATGTTGAAAATCTGGAGTGAAAATATAAAAAAAATGGTGAAGTCAAGAGTGTGCGTAGAAACTGCGCAATGCACACCCGTAATGTAATTAGTTTGGGGATTTTTTACAGCAGATTGTCAACATAGGCATTTTGAGACCTCCGCTCATGAACAGTGTCACTGTGATTTTCTTAATCTGTCCCGAACACTGATTTCCCACAGCCACCATGCATTTCTGGGTTGGAAGTGCGAAAACACATTTTGGCCAGGGTATGAGAAATGACAGCTGTACTGTTCATAAGGAGGTGTGGAAAAATGCCAGTGCTGAAAATCTGAAGTAAGAATATTACAAATTCGTGAATTTATGAGGGTGCGTGGAAACTGTGCAATGCACACTCGTAACACAGTCATTTTATGGACTTTTGTCACTAAATTTTCAACATAGCCATTTTAAGACCTCTGCTCATGAACAGCATCACTGTGATTTTCTTAATCTGTCCCAAACATTGATTTTGCATGCCGACTGCACCATTGTGCGCTACATGCATGAAAACACATTTTAGGCAAAATGTGAAAATGGTGGCTGTACTGCTCATAAGGAGGTGTGGTAAAATGGCAATGTTGAAAATCTGGAGTGAAAATAGTAAAATTTCTTGAAGTTATGAGCGTGCTTAGGAACTGCGCAATGCACACTCGTAAAACAGTAATTTTTGGGAATTTTTTCACCAAATTTTCAACATAGGGTTTTGGGGGCCTACCTCATGATCTGTGACACTGTCATTTTATTACTCAGTCCCGAAAGGTGGTTCCACGCAGTGACCGTGAAATCACCTTTCGGGACCGAATAACAAAATGACAGTGGTGAGTTCATGAGGTGGGGTCCCAAGAACCCCATGTTGAAAATTTGGTGAAAAAATCCCCAAAATGGCCGAGATATGCATCAAAGTTGAAAAAAACCCTATTTATGTAATTATACAGCTTACCGGCATTTCTTCAGTTCACGGTCGGCTTTGAAGAGTGCAGACGTGTTCCCGGTCCACCAAAGATTGTTGTGCCAGCCTCTGGAGGTAACTATAGGGTGAAGAGGGTGTGTGGAGGTGAGGCACGAGAGGTGGGCGGCGGTTTGGGGGAGGGGCATGAGAGTCAGCGAGGACCATTTTCTTTTGTTCTAGGTGTTTTTGTTTGTTTTAAAGACGACGTTGCACTTTGCCCTGCTGGGTGGGTCCCAGTGTGGCACCTGCAAGTCTGTTGGGGGCAGTGGAGCCGCTGAGGATTGGGCACCTTGTGGGCCACAGAGGACTTCGCCACGCTGGGGTGGGCTCCCAGCGTGGCACCAGGAAGTTTGCTTTGAGGATCAGTGGAGCCGACAGGATTGGGCACCCTGTCAGTCATAAAGTGTGTGGGTGGAGGAGTGCATGAGCATGCTGGGGTGGGCTCCCAGCATGCTGCCCAGGCCATGCTGTGGTGGGCTCCCAGTGTGGCACCAGGAAGTTTGCTTTTGGGGGGGAGCAGTGGAGCCGGCGGGGATTGGGCACCCCTGTCAGTCATACAGTGTCACGAGGGTGGAGGGAGCACATGACACGCTGGGGTGGGCTGCCAGCACTACCTATGTGTTTCTGGGGAAGAACAGAAAGCGAACTGTCTATGGCAGTTCAGATCTCGATGCTGATGTGACAGTTGCATACTGCCAACGGTAGTACGCGAATTGCCTACATGTTACCACCGCTGATTGTAGTGGTGGTTTTCTCAGAACTGTATGTCACTGCATTTGAACGGCTGTCATAGACAGCTCAGACATTCATTGGTGCAGTGCAGCCGCGCCTGCAAAAAGGAGCAGGGCATTGGAAGTGGGGGAGGCACACCTATGAAAACTCATATGATGGCACTATGTTTCTTGCACATGCGTGCAAGCAAACATAAAAATGGAAAGAATTGAACAGTGTGATGGCTGTATTGTTTCAGCTTTCTGAAAAGGCAGTAGAGCTCCACCACCTCCACTTTTCAAGATATCACTCTAACAGCCCTTTGACTAGTGGAGCGCTGGTGCTGATGGGATAGACTCCTTTTTTCTTCAAGCTGGTTTTTACTTCCTTACTGCCCCGTTAATCATTTATTTAATGTCAATCACATCAGGCTCTGTCCCCACTATTTGGAAAACAGCCCACTTACTCCCTCTGTTCAAATCAGGTGACCCTTGTGATTTGAATAACTACAGAACTATCTCCATATTACCTGTACTTTCTAAACTTTTTGAAAAATCGATTAACTCGCAGCTAAGGGATTATCTACAAAAAAATGAACTATTCAACCCACTTTAATTAGGCTTCTAACAGCAACATAGTAGAATCTCAGCACTTTGCCAAAGTTACAGATGACTGGCTCACTGCCCTTGGATCAAAAACAGTTCACTGAGCTGTTTTTCACCTACAAAATCATTTGTCACAGTAGAAGATAACCTACTGTTGCTGAAACTCAAGGCGCATGGATTAAACAACTTATCTGTTAATTGGTTTGACATCTACCCCCACAGCTACCTCTCAGACAGAGTCCAATGTATTAAAGTAGATGGACTTTTGACCCTCCCCTACCACTCCTGAGAGGTGTACCTCAGGGATCCATATTAGGCCCCCTTCTCTTTTCAATCTGTATTAATTTGGTAAGCAGTAATATATGTACAGCGAAACTGCACTTTTTTGCAGATGATACTGTCCTTTATATTTCCAAATCCTCATTAAACGAAGTCGGTACCATATTTCAACCTGAATTGAACCAGTTGCAGCTTACTTCTGTTAAACACAAATAAGACTAAGGTTATGTACTTCACTTCCACCCCATCTGCATCTTCATTGCCAAAGAGGGACATTGTACCCATACTAACATTGTTAGGGGATTCACTGGATGTAGTACGTAAGTTTAAGTACCTAGGGATGTGGTTAGGCAATCATCTCACCTTTACTGTACATATCGAAACTGATAAAAAAATGAGAGATTAGGATTTTTCTTTAGAAATAAATCCATATTCCCTTTGGATATCAGGAAACGATTAGTTCAAGCTACCTTTCTCCCTTTATTAGACTATGCAGACATTCTTTACTCTAACAGCCCAGCATCTTACCTCAACAAATTGGACATTCTTCATCATCAGGCCTTACGTTTCATCTTAAATGTCCCATCTAGGACGCATCGTTGTGCACTATACTATTCAGTGGGCTGGACGTCACTTACCACCAGAAGGAGGTTGCACAGCTGCACCTGGATTTATAAAGCCATGCTGAATAAACTCCCCTCTTATATATCATCCCTCTTCCACTGATCCATTAGTTGCTACTCACTTAGGAAAAACTCCTTAATCTTACTAGTCATACCTAAATTTTGGTACCTGATTTGGTAAAACCGCAATTATTTATGCATTATCATTTGCTTGGAATATACTTCAAAACACATTAAGGCTCTCCAACTACATTTCCCTGAATGTCTTTAAATCCCTTATAAGCAAATCCAATAAGGAGGAGTGCCACTGCTATGCCAGCTAGCCGTGCCCTGGTTCCAAGCACCTTACCAGCTCTGTTGAGAAGCTTTATGTCTAACACTGTGCACTTATCCTACTTCCACTCCATTCTCTACTTGGAAACTGACTGCTTGCACTCTATTTGTACTTTTGTTGCTTATGTCAAATGTTGTATTCTTGTGTTATGTATTCCTGTTATTTTATGTTATTCAGTGGCAAGAAAGAATCTTGGACTGTGATTGGTCAGTTTGGGGCTGGACCCATGGCATTATCCCAGCATAATGCCGCAGGTCTAGTCTCAGCACTGTGAACTAATGTACGTGACCATCTGGCACTCTCTTATTTTTGCGTCTTCTCTTAAGAAACAAAAATATTTTTCCACACTAATAAAAACATTCTTTAAAATTATTTTTTTTATTTTATATATAACAACAAGCCATTGTGTCATAGGAATAATGTACTCCAGGGTGTGTGTTGTGCTGGGATAACACCATGCCTGAGGCATT
Organism: Neoceratodus forsteri; assembly: GCA_016271365.2. Classification (NCBI taxonomy): domain Eukaryota; kingdom Metazoa; phylum Chordata; order Ceratodontiformes; family Ceratodontidae; genus Neoceratodus; species Neoceratodus forsteri. Next base: position 50,775,292 of record JADMNL010000027.1, read on the forward strand.
GGACACACTCAGCCTGTGGCTTCGTGCCCAACCCCCCCAGGTGTGGTGTTATCCTAGCATGACACACACCCTATCATGCATTATTCCTTTATTGTCTCCCTGAAAACCTCATTCTGTAGAGTATGTCATCCTGCATTAACACTGAACTAAGCTTTGTTATGTATCCGTTGCCTATGTTTTTGCTTGTGGCAGGACCACCTTGTAAATGAGCTTGCTCAATGGAGCTTTCCTGACAAAATAAACTTGAACTTGAACTTAAACTCACCTTCAGCTGCTCCAGGGCCCTCGATGTCCTTATAGCACACACCTCTGAGGGGGCCAGCCTGGGTTGGAAAGGGTTATGGTATGGTAGTGTGGTGCCTTCACCCAAGGAAGTGATAGGGAATACATGTGGGCAAATAGCAGGTTATCACCCCCAAGGAAGATACTTTAGCTGCCCCCCAAACAGTTCCCCACACACAATGACAGTACCCTCTTTTGTTACAATAAAATTCTGTAACAGCAATTGACATGAACAATAGCAGTATTTTATTTTTAGGGAAGTGGGAGGCAAAGCAACAACTACAGCAATAACTGGCTAGCAAAACAGTGCCTCCTGAATTCCCACCTCCCACTTCAGGTGCCCCTGACTTCCCAGTGTCAGTGACTATATAGTCCCAAAGTCTATTTGGTGGGTACCACACCACGGTGTAGAAGTTGACGTGGGGATCTTTCTTTGGGGCCCACACTTTAAATTCACAATTCTTTAATTGTAACATTCAGGCCTGGGCTTAGTTTTATGGCATAGTACTGCCCGTGACCTAACCCTCTTAAATTTATTTAGCTAGCTAGGTAATGACCGTTCTCCTCTGTGCAGCAACACAGAGTTACTCAGTGGTTTTGGAGTCTCAGGGGGGTCAGCTGTCTGAAGTCGTATTTTAATGTTATTTGTATTTTGTATTGTATAAATTATTATCTCGCCTTGTATTTGTCTTTTTGTATTATTGTAACTTGTCATCTGTGAAAACGGGCAATTTTTGCTCATCAGATCTACAAGTATAAAAAATAAAAATGAAATGAAATAAAATGAAAGTCAGTCCTGTCATGGTGCTGTGGAGATATCCCTTTAGGTTCACCAAAGCAGGAATAGGCTGGAAGAAGATGGTGATCTCTGGCCTTCACCTGCCTGTCCTTGGCAGCTTTGCCTCAAAGGCCTTTGTAGATAGTGTTCACCAGGCAGTCCTCTTGTCATCTTCTCTGCTGATCTTCTTCAGTCCAGGGACAAAACAGGTGTGGTCCCCTAGATCCATTTGTTGCACACCCTGCCAGACACAGGTGCAGGCTGGGCTATTCCCAGTCTCTGGCCCCAACACTCTAACTTGGCTTCACTATTGTGACCCATGGCTGGGCTCTGTCACAGTCTCTATCCTCAGCATAGGCACAGTCTATAGTATTCAGCAGCCCAGTTCTCCAAATCTGCCCCACCAAGGCGTGAAACACAGAGACTCTGACCCTTTTCTTTCTACAGCAATGCTCAGTTCAGGCAGCCTTTTGCAGTCCTTGCTCTCAAGTGCCTGCCGTTTCTCTCAGCTTTACACTGCACCCCCACAAACCTCTCTCCCTCTAACGACCTCCTGAACTGGCTACTCTTTCCTCCAACACTGCACCACTCTACTCAGGCAGCAGCTGGCTGGTCTAGCTTTTTGTCAGTCTGCTGGATGCTGGGGCCGAGCTGACCTTGAAGCCTAGAATGCAGGCCTGGGGCTAAGAAGCCTCTCCATAGTCCCTCCTGCACTCCTCTCACTCACGGCTCTGGTTGGAATCCCCCTTTTGGTGGGGATGCAGCAGTGTTTATGGTCTCTCTGAAGTCCCTCCCTGATTGACTGCTGCTTGCCTGGTTTTTCAATGCCCTTTCACCTGCTTCCCAGTGGTCCCCATTTTGCTAGAGTCCCTGGGGGCCACCATTATTATTTACATTTTCTCTTCCCCCAGAACTCAGCCCATAGCATGTAACCACAGCCATTCAGGGGCTAACAGTATGTCCTGGCTCTGATTGCTCACAGGAAGCCAGGACATCCTTTATCTATGGTGTGGGAGCCCCATTATGTCCACCAGAGCTCCCACAACATGCTGTCCCCCTTTTCATGCCTTCTCTAGGTGCTCCTAGGATTTGAGCAATGGCTCCTTTAAAATTCATGGTCCACCAGCTGTGCATGCTCAATCACGGCCATGCAGCCATGGTGTTTGTTTACATTGCTGGTCCTATCTCATGGCAGCCCTCTGGACCCATCAACAGGTCCTCAACTTGCCCAGAGGCAATGAACCGATGTGGGGACCTCAGCTCCCCTTGCTTCATGAGCTGAGGTCCAGATTTAGCAGCCACAGCCACAAACTCCCACCAGAACTGTCACTGCTTCTGAAGTCTCTCCAGAGCCACCAGGGTGGGGAGAGCTAGATGCCATAGAGGAGTGAGGTGGAGCCACCTCAGGTAAGCCTAGAATGGGGGCTTACATACCCATAATAAAACTAAACATTTCGGTGGGGTGCTGTTCTGTTTACCATCAGAAAAATGTCCCAGGACTGTTCTGATGGCCTGGCAGCAGAACATCATGATATGAGCTAATAAGGCCTCTGATGGAGACTCCAAATATGAAGTTTGGGTGAGAGGACCATGAAGTGAAGCCAAGTGGTTATGTCTGCCAAATCTCATGAGAGGAGTCTCTTGTACCATAAGAGACACCCCTTGGAGATATAAATCACTTGAGTTTAGCTCAAGTGATTTATTATAAGTTTAGAGTATTTTTTTATTTTATTGTGCCATCTGCCCCCCAGCACTAAAGTTGAGTGCTCCTTCTAGTGCTCCTGCCGAGCATATTGTACTCAGAATAAGAGTTACAATGGCTCTGGGTGCTGACTGACTGAATTTGCATTAGTGATAAATAATAATAATGGTTTATTTATATTGCGCCTTTCAAAAGCAAGGCACAGTAACAATATTCTTGTTAAAATAACAAATAAAACACAAATACATAATACAATACATAAAATATTAAAACATCATCATTAAAACATCAATCAACAAAAGCTGATGACCATAAATGAGTTTTTAAGGCACACATAAATTTCTCCACAGATGTAAACCCCCAAACTGATGGGGTAGGAATTCCAGAGGGTAGGGGTCACGTACAGAAACCCTCGGAATCTCTAGTAACCCCTCGTCCGCCGAGTGGAGCGATCGCTTAAGGCAGTAGGGCACCAATAGCTCTTTCAAGTAGACCGGGCCCAGTCCATGGAGGGCTTTATAAGTCAGAAGACTGACTTTAAAGGTGATCCGCCACTGTATTGGCAGCCAGTGCAGTTCGCGCTGTGTAGGCAGCAAAAGTTCCTGACTTAGCTCAAGTTGCTATGTCGGAAGGCAGGCCAGGCTGTGGCAGCTGCCAAGAGGCAGTGTGCCTTGGCTTGGGAGAGCTGTTGGCAGGTTCCAGTGCCACAATGACCCCTGAGGACAGGCCAGGGAGCTTTCTCTGTGCTGCAAAGGCATGCTGTGCATGTCTATGCCTACGCACACTGCCCACACCATAGGGAGGAGGACGGTTTGAGAGAGAAAACCAGGGATGAAAGCCAGGCTGGCATGTCAGTAATGGTCTCGTTCTGAGCAGCATGTATCTTTATCTACAGGGTATTGTATATGCCTGGATGACAATGACCATGGAGGCCAAGGATAAAAACCTATATATGTAACCCCCCTATTAGCCGGGGTTACTAGAATCCCAGTAAGACCTAGTGGTAGGCAGGGAAGGCAGCTTGTGAAACTCCAGTTAAATGGATTTCACACTGTCTCACTCTGTTCTCAGTCTCAGCTGAGACTGAGGGATGACATCACCATAGAACTATCGCAGCTGCATGAGCCACATTGGAATCTGCAGATGGGAGTTAGGTTAGAATGTTGGGAGTTTTTGAACAGTGAGCAGCAGTTGTGTGTGAGCAGTCTTGAAGAGAGGAGCACAGCAGTCTGTGCACAGGCTCTTGGAGCCTAAAGTTCTGATATAGAGCTACTTTAGGGGAAAGGTGTGTGTTTCCACCAAAAAGAGGAACACAGTAAGCTGTTCTTGAAGTGGTGGAAACCGCTGTTACTGGTCTCTGTGCCCCATCCCTGAGGGGATGGGGTAAAAGGTTTGCCTGTTGTTCCAGGGGCAACCTCCTGAGTCCGGCTAGGGAAGAAGCTTCCTTATTTTCTGAGATGTGTTGTGGCACCAGAAGCTGTCAAGATTCGCCTGTGCGGCACCTGCAACCAAAGGGTGAGTTCTGCTCTTGTCATGGGGCCTATGTTTCACCTGAACTGTTGTTAAAGTGGGGGTTGGACTGCTGAATCAGTGGGAGGCCTAGAGGAATAGGCTAAGCCAAAGTAAAAGTATGTTCAAGTCCAGCACAAGGGGAAAGCCAAGACATGTAGCTGAAATGTGCTATACATTTACCCTTTAATCTACACTGCCAAGCTTTTCAGAAAGAGATGTTTAAGTACGTTCAAGTCTAGTACAAGGGGAAAGTCATGACATGTAGAGGAAATGTGCTATACATTTACCCTTTAATCTACATTGCCAAGCTTTCAAAAAGAGTTGTTTAATGCCCAGAGAAATGGCCGGGTATGGATCGTGGAAGCTAGAGGTGGGAGACCCCCCATCTTTAGTAACCAGGTCCACCTCTACGGATTTGCTTTGTGGATTTTTACTTTGCCTCAGGCATTTGGCCAGTGCTGAGGGAAGTACCCAGACTTGGGATTGAAAGGAAATTTCCCTTAAGGAGTCAAAGGCTCTAAGGTGGTTTAGGGAGCCACCAGGAAAATGTGTCCACTGCCATATGGACAGGGTTCGAGTGGCCGGCAGGGGAGCTGGGCCAGGAAAAACCCAAATAGTGTACAAGTCAGGCTGTATACCAAAAGCAGCATGCAAGTCTGGGCTGTGTGCCTGGTGGGTTCAGAGCCTGACGGCTGAAGTGTTGAAGAAGTGTTCTGTTACTTTTACCTGCATTACCAGGAATGTAGCTCCGTGGGGGTCCATCTATGCTTTGTTTGTTCAGTTTGGATGTAAATAAAGCCACACTTTAGAATCCCATTCCTGGTATTGGACATTACAGTTATTGCTTCCTGTGTTCGGATTTACTAGGGCACCCCTGTGAAGAGTAGCCAAACCTAAGCCCTTGTGCCGAGTAACCTACTCCTCCCCGAACCCAGTCCCCACCTGGTACTGCCGTCAGCTTCAACAGCATACCACCTGTTGTTTGCAAAAAAAGCAGGGGTAAGGGGGTTACATATAGAAAAAACATTGTCCCAGAACCATTGTATTCGGGCTGTGCAGAATTTTCAAATTCTGCTTCTGAAGGAATTCTGTAGCATTTTTTTTAATTCTACCCATTTCTGCAGAATTCCATCAGAAGTGGAATTCTGGAGTTCTGAAAGTGATTTGCAGTTTTTATTTAAACTGTGGATTTGTAAGTGTTTTGTAATTCTGCACCATTTAACAAAAACAATTCCAAATAGCATTTCAGAAGCAGACTTGCCATTCCACCTGAATTCTGATTCGGCATAGCTCTCCATCATATGAATCTATGTGTAGAGTGAAAATGTATCCTCAGGAGAAGATATCATCAAACAATTGCTAATTGTGGCCATATTTATTGACTTCAGTTATTAATTTCAACACTAGTAATAACAACTGCTTTAAAAATATCTGATAGAATAAAAAAAAATTACTGATGATAATAAAGGATATCAGAAAAAAAACAGATTACTATAAAAAAGCTGCATTATGAATTTTTTTGCTCAAAAACACAGCTGTTTTAAGCTTTGTGTCCTGTCTGTGTCCAGATATCAGAGATGTTTGGACATGTCTCTTTAGAGGCACCATCTGGTTCAGTTTGAATCCAAGGAAGGATGGCTTCCAGATATGACCCAGTTGTCTGCTTTGCTGTACAAATGACAGCAGAGACATTCAGCTGCATGCAGAACTCTACCACCAATGAAAACATTTGGAACATGTTCATCTGTCAGGTGTGGCACCATGCTGGCAAGATCAAAGTTACCTGCAGTGGCAGCATCCATCATTCCTTCTTAATGAATTCAGAAATGATAATGGCATCTCATCAGTGTTTTTATGCATTGAGATTAGGGACAGGTAGAACCAGTTCAGGACACTAAGATAACCTCAAGGACCTAGGAGAATTTGCCTTTAATAAAACAAGAGTGCTTCTAAATGGAAATGGACAAATGGCACATAATTAGCATATGATTAAAATATGTACATGTATTTAACTTGCCAGGTTTACAGAAGGTTGAAATCAGGACCTTTTAGAATGTATTTGAGTTCTAATTAGAAATGGAAAAGGTTAATGGCCATCACTACCTAGAAAAAAGCAAGTCATAAACTTGGAAGACTGGAAGAAGAATCAGTATTTATATAGAGCTTCTAATAAGAGCTTTTCATATACATTACATTTCAAGGCACTTTACAAGCAGAAGAGAGACTTGTAGGGAGTAACTATACATGTCAGTGCTAGGCATTTCGCACATCAGTACCCACACACAATCTTGGTCAGCTGCATGAACTGGGTTTAAGGGAAGGGGAACGTGGGCCAGAACATGAGGTTAGCACTAAATTTAATAAGGTGGTTGTATTTTTCAAATATAATTTTGTTGAGCTACTTTCAGCTGGACTGTTGTGCTGAGATAACCCAGCTAAAAGTACCTCTTGACCAAACAGGAGCTTGCATTCTTAATACTCATTTCTAAAGAAAGCAATAAGACATGACAGGGTGGGGTTGTTGCCTGATAAGAGCATGCCCCAGGTGTGTAGTGAGGCATGAGGCACTTTAGCCAAGTGCCTTCAGCACCTGGGAAGTACTGTTATCAGGCAACAGCCCACATCCCTGAAGTGTCTTATTGCGCTTATAAAATGGGTCCCGTACATAAATGATTAAAAAATGTAAAAAAAATAAAAAGATGTTAAAATTTAAAGATTGTTTTTTATTTCACATTTAAAGGAAAATACTTCACCTGTACGTAGGTGTACTGTAGTGCAGAACTATTAGGTTTCCAGTAGCGGGTACCTGGATGTAAATGCCATAAACTGTAGCCCCCCTCCCACACACACACACACACGCAGACACTATGGCCCTGATTCTCAAACAGTTGGGAATGGCGCCCAGTACTTGCACCAACCTGGAATGGTGCAAGGGGCAACTTGTCATACATCACGTGCCACTCCCAATTCACAGACATGGTCTGTGCCACATGAAGGGCTGCCTTCACCAGGCGGGCTTGCAGCATTCTTGTGGCAGACATATGATAGCACCCTGGTGGATAGGGGCTTATGCCATGGTGGTGCTGCAATATCCCCATATTCAGAATTCCCAAAGTGCTGCAACAGGTGCAGGGCTCACCTGGATTTAGACCAACCCAGAGCTGGTCTAACATCCTGTGCACCACCCGCCCAGGTAGAATAGTACCCATCATATGGATAACTGACCAATGAAATAGAGTACTGGGTGTCGTTGACTGACAAATGTCTCAGTGATATCCATGACCTGACCTTAAGGCTTCTGTTGTAAAGGCTGCTGATGTACTGCAGCAGAGGATATAGAATGGTACTATAGCTACTTTCAGAGCTGTGACAAATTGGGGGACAGCTACCGCCTTTTCAGGTATGTCACTCCTGCTTGCTATTGCCCAATCCCATCTCCTACCATTATTTGACTACTGTGCCCCTATCGTCACCCTTACCCCCTCCACTAACCTGGCTAGGCTAAACACCACCTACATCAACATCTGCTGGTTTGCCCTTCTGGCCCCAGACTCCACACACCAGTGCTTGCTCTACCAGGCCCTGGGCTGGCTCCCCCCATTCACCAGACGGACCTATCTCCTAGCCAGCACAGTCAATAAGGCTATCTAAAACTGAGCTACCTCTCTGGTCTCCCACCTCCTCTGGTCTAAAGTGTGTGTGTGTTCGGCAGCTCCATCTCGATGCTGGCTCCATGCTTGAGTGCCCCATAGTCACCACTTGTATTGGTAAATGGGCTTTCTCATCTGCAGCCCCTTTCCTCTGGAACAGCTTGCCCTCCCGCTTAGAACCACTGACTCCCAGGTCTCTTCCACTCTCTCCTTAGATCTCATCTTCTGTCCTCTGCCCTTGCTCCTGCCCTCCTGGCTAATTTTCATGCTCCTTCTCCTCCCCTCCTCTTTCTCTTCCTGGTCCTACCCAAGCTGCCTTGTCACCCTTTTCATTTCCCCATCATCTACCATGCCTAATTTGTATTATACCTGGCTACTACCTGCTATTGTCGTAATAATTGTATTTTATAAATTGTGCTGATACTTTATATATATTTTATGTAAATATCCTGTATATTATCACCGTCAATTGATTACGCTATGCCTTGTCCTGTCTCCTTTGTACTTGCACTTGCTGTATTCCTACGCCATCCTGTATGTCCCAGGTCGTGCCTGAAAATGGGTCTTGGACCAGTGCACCTACCCGGTAAACAAATGAATAAATTAAATAAATAAATAAAATAACTACCAGTTAGGAAATATGCGTTGTAATTCAAATGCGTACTGGGATGTGAGTGCTGTGAGTGGCTAATGATATCTGTGAATGTGTAGCACACGCCCTTCTGACTGCACTCTCCACTCATCCATATATCTGTATCCTCACTGACCTATAACACTATTCTTTTAAGATACCTTGGTAACATCACAATTCAGCTCTGGAGAAGGTACAATGGACTACACTAACACTGCCACAGGTGACCAAACTGTACATACTATGTTTACACGGCTACTAGTGCTCTTTTGCCTGAGTTACAGACACCTACACATCCATTTTATTATATGAAGCAGGGCAATGTACTCCACGAGGTACAGTCCTTGATGAACTTGTATTGTTTTGGTGCTGTCACATTGCCTGAAGGCATCCAAAGGTGTTCTTCTATCACAGTGGGACTGCAAACAATGGTTGCATTGCTGCACCACCCTACTACAGGTTGTGGCAATCCCCCTTTTGTGCCTTTTGCTTGACACGCTGGAGCAATTGTGGCAAACTGTGGGTTTTCAGCGCCAGGACCCCACCTGTTCGAGAATCGGGTGCAGAGTCCCTGGCACACCGGCACTGGATGCAAGCTACAGTTTGCCACAGCTTGAGTCACTCTAGGGCCGGTTTTTAGAATCAAGCTATCTATGTTTGCTGTGTATCAGTGAGTGAGTGATGTGTTCCACCTTCCCCTCTCTGTATTTATGTTTTGTCACAAAGTTGCAAAAGCATTAGCATTTTTTTCCACTGAAACAGCTCCATATTTTATTACACTGTAGAGCAAGTGAGAGCACTGCCAAACCACTGAGTGAGTGACCGACTTCCAGGTTTGCAGTCGGCTCACAATGTTCTGATTGGCATTTCGGCATTTTTAAAGTTTGAACTGCAGCAGCAACTCGAGCAGAGTAAAGTCACATGAAAAGTGCAATGCGGCTGATGTTTTCAGTGGGGACGTGCAGGTGAGTAGGCCAATTACTGGGCAGCTCTGTCTTTGCAGCAGTGGAAGTGTGTGTCGGGGGGGTGAAAGAGAAGTGGCATTTGAGGCAGTTAGCAGCAAGTTGGGCCATGGATTGCAGGCCTGCAGAGAAAGAAAGTTTAAAAAAGATACAGGAGGCCATTTTTTTTTTTATATATATAGTTTATGATTCTGTCGAATCTGATGAAGGTCTCAGTATAGGAAAATATGTAAACATGTATTTTCTGTGTTAGGGCAACTAGTGCTGCCCCACAGCACTACCATGGCTGACAAAAATCTTTTAAAACATTTCTGGCAGGCATGAAAAAAATTTGTGGCAGGCATCAATACCTGGGTTGTACTGTGTTCTGGTTGGCATTAAAAGCGCCAGCTGCCATGGTTGTCATATGGCTATTAGCTAATCAGGATGCAGAAAACTTTCTATCCATTTTATAATGCAGTACAACAACAGCAGTGGGGTAGAATTTTCAGATAAAAGATATCTTAATTAAGCAGTGAGATGTAACCCCCGTGCCAATTTGGGGCACTACCAGTTTGATGCTCTGTTGGCATCGGGAGCCCGTGTGTGCTTGTAATGCCCAAAAGTATGGGTGCACTACAGAAATAGGGGGGTTTATACTGTGCCCTGGGGTGTCCTGTTGTCAGCGTGGGCTTAGGGGGCAATAATAGGGGCCTCTGTCTGTGTTTTCCCCCACTTATTATGGCCAGGCGGGGCCAAGAAAGAAAAAGAAAAAGAAAAGTTTTTCTTTCAGTTCTCTGCTGCCTGTTCAGCTCTGTTCTATCCTCCCTCCCATCCTGGAGCAGGTGGCATGAGAATGGGCACCCTTGCACTGGGACTGCTGTCCCTGGCCGGATGGTGCCCATTTGAATTCTTGGCCCTTGGTTTTGGGCATGGGCTTGGGTTTAAATTAGAACCCAAGCACCTTTAAATAATGAGGAGCCATTTTCTCAATGTTGTTTGGGCTGGTCATGGAGTAGAGAGGACAGAGAATCGATGGGGACTCGGCTTACCTTGGCTTGTTGAAGTGGCCCTGTTGACTCCTATGGTGTGTCTCCTCCAACCAGCGAAGAGGTCTACGTTACTGTGGTGCTCCTGTCCTGGGAGCAGCATCAGTCCAGCGGTAGTGACCACAAAGAAGAAGACTCCTCCAGTTCTTCAATGCTTCAGTGTGGGCTGCTATGCCCCTATTGTTTTTTTAAGTTGCCCAGAGTGTTCCGGTCCCTTGTCGGTGGCACAGATGAGCCGCATCATGATGCAGAAACTGTTAGCTCTCCAGAGGCCCCCTGCCATCTGCCACACTGCCTGCTTCTCCGCCATTTGCCCTCCCTCTGCCATCAATACCGCCTCCCTCCTCCCAGCATCAGCTACACCCCTGGCCAGGGCAGTGAGTCAGCGGCAGCACATCAGAAGAGTGCTGACCGCCTAAAGCATTTATAAGAAAAAATGTATTTTGTTTAGCACTGTAGTGCTACTGGGGCATCGGGTCGGAGTCCCTTTCTTTCATTTAATAATTCAGGTGCAGCGACGCCCACAGGGAGGGGCCTGCCTATAGGCCTAGTGGAGAAATAAATAAATATTCATAAGTGGGTGGATTTAAGGAGGGGCAAGCCTTGGGTGACTGGCAGCTAGGTCTAAGCCATGCCACTTGGTTATTTAAAAGGGCATCAAGGCCCAGGAGATTTAAAGGGGCCTAGCCAATAGGCCCACCACAGCTAAAGGGGTCCAGCCAAGGGAAGCCCCACAACGCTTAAAAGGGGCTGGTGGAAGGGGCCCAGTGAGAGGGTGCCTCACAGTATAGGCTGGTAGCCAGTTAAGGGGCCAGACAGAAAGGCCCACAGCTAAAACGGGCCAAGCGCAGAAAGGTCCAATAATAGATAGAGGCCCAGCGATAAAGAGGGCAAGAAGGCCAGGGAAAAGAGGCATCGTGCTCAGAGTGTTCAGAGGCAGCCAGATCTGAGTACCCAAAGAGACCCACAAGTGTCAAGGATCAGTAAGAAAAGGGTGCTTAGCACAACTGCCATCTAGGGACTGTCATATGATGAAACTGTGTATTGACTAGTATCTGAAATGTTGTGTTGATCGCAAAGTACCAAGACTGTATGGTTACTGGGATTGTAGTTATTAGCCTCTGGAATGAAAAATTGCCCTGGGATTCTGCCCTTGCTCTGGGCAAGTTGCCCCTGGAATGAACAATTGCCCTAGACTTTTATTTCATTTATTTTTTGTTGACTGGGTAAGTGCACTAGACAAATCCTGCCTATTTTCAGGCATGACCCGGGGGAGGGGAATACAGATGAATGCCAACTGACCTTGAACCAGATAAAGCTATTGGTGGTATTTTTTTTAGTGAATGAGGGAAATTTGGCCAGGACACTGGGGAAATTCCCATACTCTTTTCGAGAAGTGCCATGGGATCTTTAACATCCACCTGAACTACCACCAATCCAGGCAGATGGTACCTCGGTTTAGCGTCTCTTCCGAAGAGCGGCACCTCAGAGGTAGCACCCTCTCATGCTGCACTACAGTGTCAATACTGGGATATTAACCCAAGTGCAGATGTGGGAACTGAACCCACAGCCCTCTGATCTCCCAGCCTCAGAAGCGAGTGTGCTACCTGCTGAGCCACTGACAACTGACTTTGGTAATGTGTCCCTGCTCCTGACAACTTGCCCCTGCAATGAACAATTGCCCCAGATTTTAGCAATTTGCCCTCGCTTCTGGTAAATTGCCCCAAACAAACAATTTCCCCAGATTTAGCAATTTGGCCCTATTCTGGCAAATCGTCCCAGCAACAACCAAACACCTTGGTGTAGTGAAAAGTATATTTACCAGTGTTCATAGTGCCAACTAAATGTGTGTGGACTCAATCTTCTGCCACAGCACCCCTGGTGGGGTTGTTCACTGCTGATTCTTCACCGAAGCAGTCTCTAGCCAGCGAAGAACTTCACAGCAGCACCCTTCCCTGTCATCTGCCATTGGTCGAAACCGATGCAACCCTGTGTGACTCGCGACCGACGGCTCCTGTTTTCCTTGTGGTTTGGCCAGTTTGGAAGTGGAACATCCCGGAAGAAGCCTTGTCTGTCACTTCCAGTCGTTCGCCGATAGTCAAGTCTGACATGGCCAGTGTGTATCTACATCCACAGCTTTGTTGTTTTTCTGGTTCTGGACACTACAGGGCTCTGATCTTTGTCCTGCATCCTACTCTTCCTGCTTTTTTCATCCGGCTTGTACCGTGTTGTCCTCTGGGATCCAACTTGTTCTTGGTGATCATCTCATGGATCCTTCACCAAAGAAGCTTTAACATGCCTCCATCCTTGGCAGCCCTGGTCGAGGGTGTGTGTAGGGGAAATTGCAGCAGATCTTCATCCTTGGCAATCCTTGCAAGTGGATTCGACATCAAGTACTTGTTCCTTCATCCTTGGCAGGCCTGGTCGAGGTTTGTGCCAGGAACTTCAGCCAGTCTTTGCTTCTTCATCCTTGGCAGCCCTGGTCGAGGGTTTGTGCGGGAAATTTCAGCAGATCTTCAACCTTGGCAATCCTTTCCAGTGGATTCAATGCCAAGTCTTTGTTCCTTCATTCTTGGCAGCCCTGGTTGAGGGTTTGTGCCAGGGAAGAGTTCAGCAGATTTCAGTTCTCTTGTGCTAAAGTATTCCAGCAACTTTAGAGAGTGGGTTGGCCAAAGAATCAGGGTCTGTTTAGAAATCTCTCACATTCACTCCAGCCTCCTAGGTTTTCACATAGGTGTAGCTTGATACCAAGTAGGAACCCTGCTCTGCCTTTTACCCTGTTGCTTCTTCACTCTTCAGCTGTGCGCTAAAGACAGCAGGAAAAGTTAGATTTCCTTTAACACCAACAGACTCTTAGAGGCGGTTACTCCACCCGGCCCCTAAGGGTCTGCAACTGGTTTCCATTGTTCACTGCAGTGATTGTCCAATGTCATTACAGAGTAATAAATGTTCTGAAACTGTTTACCAAATCATTTAGTGTAAGCATAGTATAGAGCTTAACGGATAGTGGCCTTAGGCCAAGGTGCACCTCTTAGGGACATTATAGAACGTTACATACTGTTCATGTATGGTTTTGTTTCCCTCTTCCCTTGTGACCATGTCTACTTTTCCCTGTGGTATGAATAAAGCCAGTTGGGCATCAAACATATTGATTGTCTCCTGCTTCTCCTTACAGGGTGCCTCCATCCACCCATCCCCATTTGAACCACAGCGTTGTCTCACCAGTCCACCTGCTTGAGGCAACACTGCTGGTGTAGCTGAGATAGGAGATCTTTTTGGTCGGCACTCAGTTAGTTCACCACATGCATGCTGCCAGGCAGGCTGGAGTGTTGGCCCTGGGCAGTGCAAGGGTTTTTTCAAAGCACCAACCTGCACATGGGGTGGATGCATTAGGGGGAGTCATGAAGAAGTGTTTGAGGAGGCAGGAGTGGTTGGATCCAGCTCCTAGGCCCTGAGGGGTGGGCCACCAGTTGAGGCTGGGTAGGCCCAGGGCCGGGGTGGGAAGATTGCCCCCCAATCTCACATCAGCAGCAGATGCCCACATCCCTTTAAGTGGGGAGTGTGGACCATGTCCATGACAGCAGAGGAGGAAAAGAAAAGCCTGTTTGGAGCCCACTTGGCTCCATGAAGTAAATGTTTGAGAGGGGTGGCTGCCATGGAGGGTCCGGAGCACTGAGGAGGCAGTGAAGTTCCCAGAGGGGTCTGCAGTGGCAGTACAGACCCCCTGCCTGTCCATGTCCATTCTGGATAAGAGGAGTTGCTGTGGTGGGTAAGGAGAGTGCTGTGCCCAGAAAGGAAGTTGGCTGCTGCCCTGCAGGAACCCTGCCCATGGATCAGCGGGAGCAGTCAGCTCACAGAGGTTGGACTATGCTCAAGGAAACATCACAGCCCTGGGAAGAGAAATAAGGGTCTGAGGTGATTTGTCCCACTCCCACTGGTGGGGAAGGTGTAGGAGAGACTGTAATTCAGGGAGCCCTGTCAAGTGCTGAAATAAAGAGAACAGAGACCTATATGGCTCACAAAGCAAGTGTGTTGTGTGAGGGGATCCAGGTTCGGGAACCCAGTCCTCCAAGAAGTTGTGCCACAGATCATTGCCGTAGTCTGTGTGGAAAATGTAATGGACTGTTAATAACCCTCTCCCTCTCCATGGAGCTGTTGTTATGGCTTGAGCCTTTTGACTGTTAAAAATAAATTGATGCCTGATTGCATCAGAGATCCTGTTGGGGCCAAATCATTGCTGTCCTGCTTAAAGACTGTTGCTATGTTTCCTAATTAAGTTTTCTCTAAATCTGTGAGCCAAATCCAGAGCCTACCAGTCGTGAGGGGAGGAAAAGATACCAACTGCTTACACTTCAACTGAGTCCATGCCATCATGGTATGAATCCCCAAAATCTACACATCAAAGGTACTGTACTGTGAATGTTTATTGCCCTGCTTCAGTTGCTGCACTGCTAGTCAGAATGCTGCCCCCCCTTCTCCACAACTCTGTAACATCATAAAACTCCTAGACAGGGAGGGGAGGAGGGAGGAGGAGTCATCTGGTGTGTCACCTGGGGACTGTGACTGCATAGCTGCCTGCCCATTCAGTGGACTGTGTCAAATACTCTAAAGCAAAATGCCAGGACAGGAGCTAGGAAAAGACGGAGACAGTTAAAAGTAATTGCATTACAACAAAGCAGCAGGAAAGTTGGGTGACAAAGACATGATGGGGGGCATTATGGTGGGATAATGGTCCACCTCAGGTGGGTTGAAGCATGAGGTGAAGCCGAGTGCTTCCACCTCCCAAGAAGGGCTGTTAGCCCATCATAACTGCCCCCCTCCCGGAAAGCTTTATTGTGATTATGAAATGGGTCTCTATCAGAGCTATATAAATAAATAGATTACTGTAATAAATATTTTAATTACCAAAAAAAGATACAACATGTTAAATAAATCATTAAAAGAAGAAAAAATCCCATTTGCACATTTTGTTGTGACTTCTTTGCCAGCAGGTGGCAGCGCCATTTCTTTTCCTTCCTGTGAGTAATGGAAGCACTGAGCAGTGGCTTCATGTTTGTTGTTGTTTATTTAGGTATAATCATTGAGGTTATGCTCATTCACAATGGTGACCTTAATATTGTAGCGTCAGGTCAGTATGGACAGCCTGTCATCAGGCACATGGGCTTTTCCATTAAATTAAAAAAAAAAAAAAGATATGGTGCATCTGCAGCACTGGGAGGAAAAGGCTAGCTGAGAAGCAATGAGAAAGGATAGTGTATCTGCAGCGCTGGGGAGGAAAAGGCTAGCGAGAAGCAATGAGAAAGGATATGGTGTATCTGCAGCACTGGGGAGGAAAGGCTAGCTGAGAAGCAATGAGGGAATGGAGACTTGAGCTGCTGTGAGTGGCAGCTAGGGACGATGGCTCAATTACTCACAGCTGGCAGGTGATTAGTGTTTACTTACTTTTTGGTCACGGGAAAGGACTGAGGCAATTCGCCTTTAGTGCAGCGTATAGTGTAATGCTCCCCCATGGTAAAACAAAAGAGCTGGCGTGTGATAATTGGAAAAAAAAATAAAAGTGCGATCCACTCTCTGTGTGGCAGGCAATGGTCAGTTTCAGAGGTGAAGTGGTTCAGACATGAGTTGTCAGTCTGTTAATCTGGGAGTACTTTCAGCCAGGCCATTGTACTGGGATAATGTCCTGGCTGAAAGTGGCTCTCGACCAATCAGTATACAGGATTCATAGTACCCATTTCATAATTAGCATAATCAGTAACAGCAATAGATTAAACATGCACTGTTGTTAATGTTGCCACACTGGATATTTTTAAGGTTACTGTTATTGCAGGGGAATACTGAACCAGTCAGACAGCAGCTTTCACAATGCTGATGACTGCACAAGAAATAATGCAGCACTGAAGCCAGCTCTTAACAAACTCTAGCCAGAGCCAATAGGGCTGTGAAGAGCTACCAAATCACCAAAGTCACAAATGCGTAAATTACGCAATGCCCTGGTGTAACTTGGCCATTTTTGGCGGTATTGCACCACATTTTCAACATGGCCTTTTTGGGACCCCTCCTCATGAAGAGTGCCAGTGTCATTTTGTTCACTTGTCCCGAAAGGTGATTTTGCAGAGTGAAAGCACTATTTTTTAATATTCAGAAATTGATAGCGAACTTGATGCGAAGTTGGGGAATTTTGCAAAGCTTCAGGAAGTGTGACATTCCCAGATTTTTACCAACATCACTGGCAAACTATAAATTTACAATATCTCTATTTCCAATAAAAAATACATTCCCTTTTTGAGTTTTTATTTTGAAAGATTATTTTTGCTGTTGTACATGACATGATCATAACAAGTATAAACAGTATTTTCAAGTTAAATATTTAAAATGCCCACTACATATTGAAGTAATATTTTATGATTACTAAGAGCAATAGGTCAAATATGGAAAACATCTTTTATTAAAAATGTTTTCCATACTCACTCAAATATTATTTTGGATAAACATTTCAGATAGCAAGTTATTATTTTCTTGTTGGTGCCGTATAGTGCTGTTCAGTCACAATAATCAAAAACTGGCATGCTGCTAATTCAGTCCTCTTGAATGGATTTAGTTAGAGTACATGCTGGTGTGTGTGCGTGTGTGTGTGTGTGTGTGTGTGTGTGTGTGTGTGAGACCTGTCATTGTAGATAAACAAAATGCTATAGTCCCCAGTTCTGGCAGTCTCTCATCATTCACCAGGACTAAATGCAGACAGCGTAGAAACCAAGCACTTACCCTGCCCCCACACTGTAGCTGTCTCTGTGGATTATTCAAGGGTTTAGTGCCCAAGTGGTGTTAGTCCTTACCTCTTACCAGCACTAAATCCATCACAGTGTGGTAAGTTTGCACTGAGCCTGCCCCACATGATACTGTACCTGTGGATAAACTGAGGGTTTTATCTACTTTTACCAGTGTTAAATTCATCACAGTGGGTGAGTGTGGGGGGACTGCACAGTACCTGTCCCTGTGGATAAACAAAGAGCTTTGGTTTACCATCTAGTGCTATCTCAACTGTACCTTGTACGAGCATTGAGAAGAAAAGTCAGCAGTGAACCTGATTCTGTGGATAAACAGAGGTGTTGTAAGTCCCCACCTTTCACTAACACTGGATAGCAAATATACAAAGGTTGAATAGAAAAATATAAAAAGGAAAAACAGAAGAAAATACAAATGCCCATAGGAACAAGGGTAAAGACTTAAGTTTGTCAGTAAGGGGCGAGAGAGTTGTAGAACTGCAGCTGGACTGTCTGTAATCTGACACTGTAGTCTGCCTGACTGTTTCAGAGCTTCAAAAAATTCCAGTACAACAGATAATGAGTTAATCCCTAGGTTGCTGAAAGAAATAGAATACATCTATTAGACTGAGCTGGACAGATGCTCAATCTGCAGCCCAGCAAAGGTTCAATTGAGGGGCTGGAAACAGCAGTTTCAAAGTGTTTTTTTGTTAATATCCTGAGAAGTTCAGAGGTACAATACAGTAGCATCCTCCCTCCCTTCAGATGCCTTTAACATAGAGCAGCAAATAGCAAAAATCAGAGGGGGAGTGCACTGTTTTGCAGCCCTGGAGGAATAGTTCCAAATGTCCAAAAAGGGAGTTCCAAGATCAGCCGTTTTTAGAGCTACAATCCGATCCCAATAGGGCTGTAGGCTCTGCCCACAGCCCATTACAATCAAACAAAAACAGCAAAAGCTTTGAACAGTGCAAATATAAAGATGTAACTTGTAAACTACTGCTGTATATATTAAATATACAATAGCATGACAGACAATAGGCCATTTATCCTCACTTGTGAGTGGGCATGACTTTCATAACTCACTCGTAGCTCTGCTACTTTTGCGTTATGGTCCAGCCCCCTCACACTTGAGGATAAATAGCATACTTTGAGTTAGCCCATTCCATCTCCCATATATAGCAGTTCATGTATTTGTATGTTTTCATCATATTCCCCCTTTCTGTCCTGTCCTCCAGAGAGTACATTTAGGCTGTCCAAGCTTCCTTCTTAAGTCTTACCTGCTACCCTTGATCACTGATGTAGCCCTCTGCAGGATAGTCTCCAGCATTTCTCTGTCCTTCCTCTGATGTGGGTTCCCAAACTGCACACAGTACTCCAGGGCCAGACTTTCAAAATGGATAAACTGTGCCTGTGTGGCAGCAAAGTTGTACAACAAAAGTTGCCCTTGCGCAAATAATATTTTTCCTGCATGTACACAATTTTCAAAAATGTTGCTTTTGTTGACACTTTTTCAACAATTGATGGCATCCTGTGCATTTTTTGTGTGCGTAGATGGAACACCTGGTATTAACAGCTGTAGCATCTGTGCAAAAAATGGGAAATGCCATTGGTGCTCCAAAAAAGTCCTAAAATAGCATTTTTGATACTGTGGGCGTTTTATCTCCACACTGATGAGCTGTGCATGGGCTGTGCTGTGCTCTTTTGAAAATCTGTCCCAGGTTTGCACCCTTTTCTTGTCTCAACTAAGAAATGGCACCATGTTTTGGGAGCTTCTTACCAAAACATCCTTGTTTTTCCTTTAGGAATACTGCAAATTTCATATTAATACAAAATCCTACACATACTCTGTGCCCTCAGACCTGCATACCTACCATAAAGCAATGTGCACCAGGTTGCTAGATAGAGCTCTACATTGGCATTTAGAACAAGGGGACAATAGCATAGGATTGATAGTCGTTTGAGGACTTAAGTGGATTGCTAAGTGTATGAGCTGAAAAGAGAATTGATATTCCAGAATTTTAAGAGTTAAAGTAATTGTATTCATATTTTGGATGATCCAGATGTTACTTTTTCTTTCTTTTTTTTACTTTCTATTTCTGGCCCTGTACTTTCCAACCTCTCCACTTCTTGGGACCTCCAGGCACCTCCTGACTTCCCCTTACCTCCCAGCCATAGCCTCTACCTCTATGAAGCCCTGGTTTTGCCCCCAGGTGAACTCAGGGTGAGGGGATACCTCCAAATGTTGTGTTTTATCAGGCAGGGTACATGCCGAAGAGGTGGGGGGACCTGGATATACTGGAGCCATCACTGTTATGGAGGTGCTGGGGTTGCTATCCTTTTCCCTTGTTGCTATCCTTGGATCATCATGTGCAATGTCAAGGCATGTGCAGGCAAGCTATGTGTGCCCCCCCACACTGATGTCCATGATGTCCCCAAGTCCATCTCCAGCTGCACTGCCAGCTGTGGTCACCCAGGTGGCAGTATCACAGTACAGAATGGACTTCACCCTCTTTGGAGGAGTAGAGTGCCCTCTGGGATGCTCAGTCCTCTTCTTCCCCTGGCCAGTCCCAATGCCCTGAGCTCATTCCCAAACTCAGGTCACCAGTGTTGCAATGGGTAGCACTATCTCTGCACCAACAGGCCAGTGTTACTTTTTTCTCTTTTTTCTAAGAAGGTTTTTATCCTCTGGTGCATCACAGGCAACTTTCTCATCCCCGTCCCTGTCCCCCTTGCCAGGCGACTTGCTTCCCTATTCCACCAAGCCCCATATCCCACATGGATTACTCCCAATGGCAGGACCGGGAAGGGGAGGGCTGTTCTCCCCCCACCAAGAGAACCAGCATCCAGAGCTTGTGGGTTGGCAGATCAGTGGTAATGCGGAGCGAGGGTGGGCAAGCAGGGCTTCATGGAGTCTGTGACTGCCATTTTTCCCATTTTCTTCCTTTACATCCCAGGGCCTCAACAACATGGATGTGTATGCATGTGGAGACATACATGCACTCCAGAACCACTGGCCCCATCCACCCACTCAACCTAGCACCAGCCTCCCCATTCATTTGCCAGACACTACCACCAAGCTTCCACTCTGTGGCAACCAAGAGCCAGGAAGAGCTTACCTCCAAATCTGGGAGAGGAGAACTGCCTATTGACAGCTCAGTCCTCTCTCAGTCCCCACCCCTTGGCTGACCCATGGTGGCCATTGCTCATTCCTGAACTCGGGTCGCCAGCGTGGGAGAGGTAAGGTGCTTGAAGCACCTTAGCCCTCTGTACCACTGGTCCAGCTGTTACTTTTTATTTCTAAAGGGGTTTTCTTTTCCCATTTGCTTATTAGGTTTTCTATTTGATAGTATTAGGTGCGATGTGAAGAGCTGTACTTTACCTGGTAGCTGACATATCTCTCTGGAGGCTGACATATTTAGTTCTATTCCCCTTCATACCTCATCAGCATTATGACCTACTCACTGTGGCGTCACAAGGGAATGATCTAGCAGCAGAATATCGGTTTCCACGATCAGTTGTGATGTCACAGTCAGTGAAGTCACAATGCTAATAAGGTATGAAGGAGAACAGAACCAAATATGCCAACCTCCATTATAGAGCATTTTTTCCCACATCACACCTACTGTAGTACTGTCTGGTAGAAATTCTTTTGATAAGAAAAAGGGAAAAGGAAAGGTATGTTAGACATAAAAATGAACATCCGACTACTTTTAGAAATTAATACTTTCTGAAAGCACACTAGCTTTTAAGGATTATTCTGGAGGTTGGAAGCCAAAATACTCTCACTTGGCTGGTCTAAAAGCTTCTGTGCTGGCCTTATGAAGGCCTCATGAAACTGTTTGTACTTTAGTAAGTCCTCTTGGTAAGCAGAGGTCTTTTAGCTTTTATTTCAAATAAAACCCTTTAGGCTGTGCCTATTTTCAAAGGACTTAGGGTCAGGTACAACAAAAATTACAAATAGACAGTTACAAACACAGGTGAACAATGCTGTACAATTAGTGTAAATATAGGCTTTGCAATACAATTTGTATGAAGAGCAGTGTACACAGAATACTGTATAAGAATGCAGTGGGTGTTCAATGGTAGCAGTTATGTGAGCCAGGTAGAATGATTTTTGTGAAGGAACCATAGAGGTAGATTATATATAAAACTAGAGGGACCATTGTGTATTGTTTCCAGTGCTCTGGTCAGTTATTCCCTATTGTTAACATGGGGACAGGAAAGAACAAAAACACATGATGTCCCCTTTAGGTTATGTATATGTCTGGTGCATTAACAAAGATTTTTGCAAAGAAAAACAAGTGTATATGTATGTATATATATATATATATATATATATATATATATATATATATATATATGCAACAGGGGTCAGGATAAAAACTGTAGAATAAAACCATTTATCTTCGCTACTATGGTAATAAATTTATTTATCCACATAGTAACTACATCATCACCCATTTATCCACACAGTAACTACATCACTAGCTCATTTATCTACACAGTTCTCTTCAGAATTCATTTAGAATGTTCGGCCTCAGAACCAGTACTAACCATATTTAAATGTGACTAACTTAAAATGAAAAAAAGATAACATGGTACTGTGAGCACGAAAATTGTTCAGCACAAAATTATCTACAAAATGAATACTGTTTCATTTATATAAACCCTGTATATTGTATATGGTTACAAGAAAACAGAAGAAAATGTAATTTTTGTTTACTTTTTGACAAACAAATATAAATAACTTTAAAACAAAAATGATAGCATGGTACTGTGAGCACGAAAATGTTCAGCTCAAAAATATCTACAAAATGAGTGGTGTTTCATATATAGATACCATTTTTTATAATTAGCAAAAAACAGCATAAAATTCAATTTTCTTTCCCTTTTTGACAAATTATTTACACCTACCAAAATCAAAATGTTCACATCTAAACCTGTTGCATAAATGGAATATGCAGTGGTTCAGTGTGTGATAATGCATTATCTTGTATAGTTTCAGTGACCTCTGTATCTCACTGTGCCTTCGGCACTGTGAGGTTACTTGAGGTCATCAACTGTACAAGATAAATGCATTATCACACACTGAACCTCTGCCCCACATCACCCGCCAGCTCACTGTACTCTCAGATTGGGACAATATTTTTTTAAATGTAACGCTAAACCGCGATTGCGACACGTCTAAGTTTACCTGTGTCAGCCACAGACTGTCAGACACCAACGGTGTGTGTTGCGGAAAGCTAGCAAAATGCAGGATCAACCAGATACTTTAAAAAAATAAATGGTACTAGTTTAAGTAGGAGCAACAAAAGAAATAAAACGAATGATTAGGTGACGATTTAACCGTGGTGGCTCCTTGCTAACTAAGATACGGAGCCGCCGCCATGTTTTCAGAACTGTTTAGCCCGCCCACACAGAAAATAGCAGCCAATGAGGGAGCACTCCCTTTTGATAGACGGAGCGCGTGAATGCTGTAATAACCAACTGGAGGTAATAGGGAACAATGCTCAGCTGGGAGAGTGGGACGAGCGAATGGGCAGGGGTGACTCAGGAGGAGGTAAAGGCGAGGCAAGCAAGCAGAGAAAGGAAATTATATAAATTTATCTTCATAGTAGCACAGATAAATGGATTTATCAGTGCAGATTTATTCAGACACCTGTTGCATAATATATATATATATATTATCTCTATAGAAAGAAGCAAGCAAAGTGTAAAGTTTTCAGACATGCAGTGCATTCACCTGAGACACTGAAAAGATAACAGCTTTAACCCGGACCCTCAGATGAGGAGGGAGCCTATCCTAGGAAGGTGTGAAATTAGTCTGAACTATATTAAGAGCATTGTCTATAACACTGTATATAGAGATGGAAGTCTGGATCTAGGATAAAATATCTCTGGACAGAAAGGCTCCAGACAAAATGGCCCCTGACAAAAAGGGATGAAATGCAAAGTAAAACAAAATGGCAGCTGTACCATGTAGTACTAGGAAACACTTAATCAAATCTGCATAAGTTAAGATACTTATAAAAAAAAAAGTTGAACAAATACAATTTTTACTAAAATGTTTGCAAGATGTTCCGCCCCCCACACACCCAGAATATATATATAAACATCCCCAGGAAGCCAATAAATCATGACACCCATAAATCTTTTGACATGGAGATATAACACCACTGAAGTACACAATTCTACTGCCAGTTATATATCACAAGAAACTTCTCACACTTGCTCCGACAATCAAAGTCCTTCAGCGGATACTTCTACCACAGTCACCAATACAAATTATCTACCATTCTGCATCACACATCGGAACCATTTCATCCCTGAGCCCTTGTATCCACCTGCCGAATTATTCGCGTGATGTTTATTCCGGGGCCATTGTAGCCGGAGCCATTTCATCCTGAGCTTGTTTGTCCTGTTACCAAAAGACCAACTGGCGGTGTACAGGTCAGCTAACATGGCAAATGAGTCTTGTGGCCCGATGCCCCAGTGACCCTCACTGTTTATGAACTGTAACAGTGTTGTAGCAAGCCAAGGTCTGCTGGGGGCAGTCCTCAGGAAAAAAATCCAGGCAAAGTTCACTGAAAAAAAAAGTTGCTGTACTTCAGCACAGAACAAGGGTTCGAAAGCAATGTACTTAGGGAGCGCAAAAACAAAATAAAATACTTTCAGTATAGCTTGGTTCAGCTCTCCAGTTCACAGCAGCCCTGCTCTCTGTTTCTCCCCCAATTCCTCCCTCTTGCTCTTTATGGTTTCCTTTTTATGTCTCCCAGGTGAGGCTCATTTGTGCCCTTCCCTCACAAGTTTCTGGGCCTGCATATAGCCAATTAATCTGTTTTTCAAGGGCCAGGCCAGAAATCAGCAGGGCTGGGATTCAGTTAATCACACAAGGGTCAGGTGTGCTCAGGTAGTAATGGTTGGTGCTCTTTCTGAACAGCTAACTTCTCACAAGGCATTGGGAACAAATAATGATACTTAAAAGCACACTTACTAGCAGACATTTATGCAAAGTAGAGGATGTGTTTATTTTTTATTTTATTTATTTGAATCTCGGAATTACAGACCTTTGGTCGGAGACTCATTTACAAAACTCCATGTCAATAGTACATAGAACAAAACAGGACAAAAATACAATTGCAATACAAAAGACAAGGCAGTTGCAATACAAGTACATAAAACCAGGGTACAACTGGTCAGGAGAACAGATAAGAATGATACGGTTACAACCAGCATAGGTGGCAAATATACATCTTGGTGGGAGAGAAGCGTAACAAACTAAAAGTTACAACAACATATGAGAGCAGGACTGAATATATAAATAATGTTGTAACATCATAAGTGGCAAATATACATCATGGCAGTAGAAAGCGAGACATACTAAAGGTTAAAACAACATACGAGAGCAGGACTGAGACTAAAGTGCATGAATGGAGAAAGCGTATACATTGCAAATGACGAAATGGTTCTGGAACAATGGGCAGGGCAATCAGTATCCAAGTAAAAGTTAAGCCCTGGTAGAAGGGCCTCATAGTCCCCAGACAGGTAGGAGGGCCATGGAAGCAGGAGGGGAGAGAGAGAGAGGATGGGGGATAAGAGAAAGGGAGAGAGGTATA
Organism: Neoceratodus forsteri; assembly: GCA_016271365.2. Classification (NCBI taxonomy): domain Eukaryota; kingdom Metazoa; phylum Chordata; order Ceratodontiformes; family Ceratodontidae; genus Neoceratodus; species Neoceratodus forsteri. The sequence goes on from JADMNL010000027.1 coordinate 50,800,214, forward strand.
GACGTTAAATGGGAAGGGGGGCTGTAGCTGTCTAAGATGACTTTGTCAGTTTTATGTGATAAAGGAGAGTCTGAAAGATTGCCTGTCACATAAAGCGACCACAAAAGAATCTGTGGTCAAAAGAGCGCATGACATTGTAGCGACCATTGCAAATAGTGACAGTCGCTGCAATACTTTAAATCTACACACAGAAACATTTTTTTATGTGGGGGGCTGTGCCCCCTGCACCCCCCGAACTAAAATAATCAACTCAAAGGGGGTGCGGACCCCGGGGCAAGTTATTGAATTTAAACAAAATAAAATTCCGGCCTGCAGACAGACCCAAACCTGGGTCTGCTCGCATCACAAGCAGTGGTGTACACCACTAGGCTATGCAAGCAGCTCAGCAAGAATCAGCCACACAGGATCCTATATCTTGTAGTAGTGAGTACAGCTCCTTGCTATACCTGCTACACAGGATATAGTGACCTTATTACCACTAGCTCTGAGTGAGAGCAGTATTATTGAGTCACTCAAAAGTGTAGCACTCAATAATATGTGCTCCACATGAGTGCTGCCAATTTGTTCAGTACAAGAAAGTAAATAGGGGTGAGTAGGAAAGCAAAACGGCAAGGAGGGGAGAGGCTAAGAGCAGTCGCAGCTGTTAATTTCAAGGAGGTGCTGCCAGAGTTTAAGTTAAAGGGGTCAATCTTTGTTTCAGAAAAGACCTAAGGATGTGTATCATCTCCATTTGTACCATATTTTAAACATAAAACAACAAACTCGCAGGTATATAACCAGCTCGAGAACACTCTCTTAATGAGTGTCCTGGAGCTCATTATATATCTGCGAGTATTTTCCTTTATCTTTTAATTTTGAAGTACAGTAACTGTACACATCCTCCACTGGGTTTTAATTTATCCTGTTCTCCTGTTAGTATCTTTGTGGAAAGTGGATCCCTGGTGAAGGTTCTATAGACTTCTTCACATACTTGCCCCTCAGAGCTGTGCCATTGGCATGCTTGGCACTGGTTGCCATTGAGCTGCCCTCCCAGGAGAAAAAGCATTATTTTGCAGAGCCTTCTCTGTAGAGCACCTGGAATAAAAACAGCTGCAGAGCCAGGTACCACTGGTTAACTGAGGAATTAGTGTTCCACGTGGCATGCAGTCATTTGAGGTTTGCATGGTCAGTGACCAAGGTGATGAATCTTCCCAATAAATAGTAGCACAGGGCTACTACTGACCACTTCACTGCCAGACACTCTTTCTCTAGAGTGGCATAACTTTTTTTCCCTGGGAAACAATTTTCTGGACAAATAGAGGACAGAATAAATCCCATAGTCAAATTTTTTTGACTAGACTTCCCCCATCCATGTATCTGGGGCATCTGTGTACAAAATGAATGGATGGTTGAAATCTAGACTGAGTATGACAGGTCCCTTACACAACACACCTTTGACAATTTGAAAGGCCTTCTGACACTCTGACACCCACGGAACCTAATTTGGGGCATCTTTTTTAGTCTGGTCAGTCAGTACTGAAAATTCCAGAATGAACTGGCAATAAAACCCTGATAAACCAAGAAAGGACATAACTTTTTTTTTTTGAGGTTGTTACAGGGCAGTCTGCAAGGACTTTTACCTACATTAGGAGAGCAGGCCTGTGGGAAAAAGACAGCCAGCAAGGTGGGTGGTTCATTTGCTGAGCTATACTCAACTCAGTTAAAAAACATGTTTTATTAAGCTGACTGTGATAATTTTATCCCTATAGGCCAAAATATGGTAAGCAGCAATGATTTTAGCTGAGTCAGTGCATTTCAGTAAGGAAGGCAGTTTTTTTATCAAGTTTTATTATTTTACTTATGGTCTCAGTGATTGTGTTCCACTTCAGTGCTCCTTTTGGCATCCCACTGCCTCAGGGTGTACCAGATAATCAGTTTTGGTTTCTATGTTTACAGTCAAACTAAGGACAGCCTGTTGTGGACTGGTGCAATTTGGGAACATTTTTGCAATGTTTGTTGTACATGGTGGTTGGCAAGTTGAATAGAGTTTGAGTTCATCGATTTCATCATTGCCTCCTCAGTCTGCTCATGACTTCTATTTATTGCATATTTCCTGGTTTGGACTTTGACCACCTCTGCCCCGTTTTGAGGACTTTGAATGGTAGCTTCGCTGCCTTTAGGCTACATGACCTGGACTGTTTACATGTTTGGAGGAGGAGAGGAAGCCTTCTGGTTGGTGACCACTATATTTTGGTAAACTGGCCAGATCTGTTTGACTGCTCATTGGTTTTCCTCAGCACTCCTGGCTGGAAAACTCCTGTTGTTGTGTTTGAGGAGTGGATCGAGTCTAAGAACTGTGAGTGTGAGGTAGTTTTCAGGCTGAGAATTTTCTGTGGGGGTGTAGGTAGGCCTGGTGTCATTTCAGTTGGCAACCCTTGCAGGGTCTGTTTTACAGCTGGCTTCATCTATTCACCTTCCTCCCAGCTCATGGTGTGAGCAGGAGAAGGGAAGAGGGAGCAGGTGTTGAACTTTTTCATCCTGGCCTCCTGGGACACTGTTTCACAAGTAAGTGGTTCATTTTGGTACACAGCTTCTGAATAATACACCTGTTTATTTTATGCAATTTCAAACTCTGTTGGATTTCTGGACTTTCTGAGAGTGGACTATATGCATATTATATGTTACATTTATGAAGTAATTTGTGCGGGCAACTAATAGTGGAACCTCTCTACTGATTCCTGACTTTATGCTATTCAATATTTAGTTTAACTGGAGTGTGTGAGGTATGTGTTTAGTGAAGTTCGTTGTTTGTGTATGTAATTTGGTTTGAATGGTGGAATGTTTGCTGTTTGTATAAGAAACTTCATTTTGGGTTTTTTGTGTATGGAGTGGGGCAGTTGTTGGAGTGTGCTGGAATTTTATTGTTATTTATTTATTTATTTTAAGATTTCCTGGGTGGGATTGCATGTAATGTATTATATAACAGCCAGAACTATGTTTGTCTACTCTGCAGAGCAACCATGAGACTGGCATCCTTTCAGTGTCTCTCTTTTACGCTCTGTACAGCTGTAATTGACTGCTGTAGGAGGTCCTCAGGAGGAGCTACTCACAAGTGTAGATCTGCTCCATGGGTAGACAAGGGGACAGGATCAGGTGTGGTGTCTAGGAGGCACCTGGGGAGTAGATTTTTTTCCAGGCAAGGGGTCCCTCATGTCTGATCTCTATTCTCCAGGCTACTGAGATTTCCAGTCAACAGGTAGCCAATGGACCGGTCGACTCAGCTCCTCTGCTTAGGACATTTCTTCATAACTCCAGATTTCTAAGGAATAAAACAGCCATGCTGGAGGCTTTCATCATGGATTCCTTGGCAGGTCTGGTATATATCATGGAGACCTAGCTGGGGGATGACTCAGGTCCTGTGCTTGAGGTGTCCATCTGGCGGTGTTACTCCACTGTGCATTGTCCTAGGCAGTAGCACTGGGGCAGCGGGGTAGCCATCTGTTTTAGATCCACTCTGGGATTGATGTCATACCCCATGGGAAAGGCCAGGTTGTTTGAATGCATGAAACTGAAAGCTGGTCTGGGTATAAGCTGCATGATCATGCTCATGTATCGTCCTCTGGGTATGGGTGCAAATTCTCACAGGAAGTTGAGAGTTTCATGGCCAACTTGGTAGTTGAGTCACCTAGACTTCTTGTGCTGGGTGACTTTAATGCCTGGGTCAATGATGAAATATCTCTTTTTGGAAATCAGTTCCTCCAGGTGATGTCTTCCTCTGCTTTGTACAGGTAGCTGCCACCGGTACTCATCAGCATGGCCATGCTTTGGATCTGGTTTTCTCATTGGGTCTTAACATTACAATGCCAAGGTTCATCCAATCATTTGGTCTGGTCATCACACTGTACAGTTTCTTTGTGGAGCTCTTCAGCTACCTCCCTGTGGAGATGGTCAGTTACAGCTGTTTTAGAAATCTGGAGCCTCAGGGTCTCCTGGCAGCATTGGACATATCGTGCATGGAGAATGGCTTGTGAGATGGGAGCTGAAGCAGTGGTGGAGGGCTACAATGTTGCTCTTGCTGTGGCTATTGCCTTCCTAGCACCTCTCTGTGTCTGCCTCTTGATTCATGACACAGGTCACCATGGTTTTATGGTGTCTTGAGGAGGCTGAACACAAAAGGGTGGAGGTTGGAGCATTGTTGGCAGAGGTCCCACTCAGAGGAGTTTAAATTGGTGCTGAGATCTCATTACGATCAGCAGGCAATCACTCTGAAAATGTCAGTATTCCTGTTACGGGTGACTGCTACTGGAAAGAACTGATCTGCTCAGTTTTTCAGTACTATGGACAGATTGTTAAATCTTATCTGTCTGCAGTCCTGCAGAGCCTTTTCCAAAGATAAGTGTGATGAGTATAATCAGTTCTCTTTGGACATGATTTCTTATATCTGGGCTGGAATATCCTAAGGTGGCCTGTTGCCAGCTGACAGTACCTAGTCTTTGATGGACAGTCTTATGGGAAGAGTCTGAGCTGGTGTTAGCGGAAGATGTTCTCCAGGTAGTTTCAGATTATACCCACCTACTGAATATTGGACTCTTGGCTGATCCAGCTTCTCCAGGGATTGCTTGGTTTTATTTTGATGAGATTTTGGGTGCTCTTTTATGGAAGGAGAGTTTTTCCTCCACTTTGAAAAGGGCTATGGTGAAGTCCCTTCTCTAAAAATATCTCTAGACCCTGATGTTCTCTCAAACTACCAGCCTGTCTCAAACCTTCCTTTTTGGGGAAGTTACTTGAGAAGGTGGTGATGTTGCAGTTGGAAAAACATCTGTAGAAATATGACGTTTATAAGCCTTTCCAGTTCAGTGTCTTGCCTTGCATTGGCATAAGATGGAAACAGCTCTGATCAGGATCCACCATGACATCTTCCTTGCAAGGGATAGCGGGTGCTATTCCATCTTGGTTCTACTTGACCCTTCCTCAGCCTTTGAATTGTAGACCATGGAATGCTGGTGGCTCAAATGAGGCAATATGTAGGACTCACAGGGATGGTGCTGCGATGGTTCGAGTCCTACATTTCTGGCAGGGTGCAGTAGATGACACTTGGCGCTTTCATTTTGAGCACTACTGTTTACCTCTGCCTTGCATAGTTCATATTGTTCACTTTGTTAAATAGTGTCTGATATTTAATTTTGTGTCCCTGCACTCACTGTATGCATGGTTTGTTATTGTTAAAAGAGTCCTCCTTGAAAATGAGCTTGCTCAACAGATTTATCCTTCACAATAAACTTGAACTTGAACTTGAAGTACTGAGCTTTGTTGTAGGGTGCCTCAGGGTCGATTTGTTATGTTCTAGGATTTTGGGTTTGTGGTTATGCCTTCAAAGGGTACAAGAACCACACTGAAAAAACAGACTAATATCTCCTGTGTAATCTTTCTTTGTCTTTATCACACAATATATCACAAACCATAAACTGACTCAGCTTAGTAAGAAAGTGTAATACCTCTAACAGTTACATATACTGGTAAAAGAGAAATAGTTGCCAAACACAGAGCCTCAAACAGACCATCCTTGGTCAATGGATTATGTGGGTGTGTTCTGGTGTTCAGGTCACACTGGCCTGGCTACATCCCTATCAGTACAGGTGTTCTAACCACATGAAGGAGAGTGCTCTGCTCTACTGCCTGATCTCCTGCCTTTTATGCAGTGTAAGGAGCTCAAAGATCTCCATGATGTCATAACTCCACCAACTATTCATACTAGGTATTGTGAGAAGCGAGAGGGCTTATTTTGCCCATATATGCTTCTATTCTAATAAATGTAGTAGTGCAAATTGTGTCCCGATAGAATTAAGTTAGCCAATCTTCTCTTAAAAATCTCTTTTGACTCATTTCTTACAACATCAATGGGTAGGCTGTTCCAAGGATGCTCAATTCTGCATGTGAAAAAGTATTTTCTATTTGAAAATGTGAACTTCCTACCTTTGATTTGCAGAGGATGTCCTCTGCAGTCTCTGGTGTTGCTTTTAAATTCAAATTCAATACCTAGCTCACATATCAGGTATGGGTCATTCACTATATCATACATATGTAGTAAATCTCCTCTAATCCTTCTTGTCTCCAAGGGCATCAGATTTAATGTTTCCATCCTTTGTAGCTTTTATTATTAGGTCGTATATATTTCTGGTGTACTGTACCTCCTCTGTACTCTCTCTAGGGATATGCTGTCCTGCTTTTGCATGGGCATCATAGTTGTGAGCATACTTCAGGTGGGGCCTAACATACACCCTATATAATGGCATTAGTACGTCCTATTTCTTTGATTTAATATTCTGTAATTGCCCTTATTACTTTATTTGTTTTGCTTTAGCAGAGTTCAGATGATGAGTACACGCTAGGTCCTCAGATATATGGACACCCAGATCTTTTCATTATCTGTGATGCTTAATTCCATACCATTTAAGATACATGTGTATTTTGGGTTCAATTTGCCCATATGCATCACTTTGCATTTATTGGGGTTCAGTCTCATACCCCACTTAGTGACCCACATTGAGATCCTAACGAGGTGTCTTTGAATGTTTTGTCTGGCCTCACTGGAGCTACAGGGGCCTCCTGTCTTAATGTCATCTGCATATTTTAGAGAGAAATTTACCAGGTTCTTAGTAATATCTAAAATAAATAGTTGAAACAAGACTGGTCCCAACACTGATCCCTGCAGCTTTCTACTGGTGACTTTTCCAGTCTCAGACAATACTGCCTTCAATGATAACCCTCTGAGATCTGTGTTTAAGCCATTCACAGATCCATGTTGCAATAGATATGTGAATGTTTAGGCATATGATTTTATTTGATTAGGTGGCAACAAATCAAAAGCTTTACTGAGATAAAAAAGTTGACATCATTGGGTATCTTTTTGTCCAACATTTTGCTGATTTCTTCATAGAAGCACATAAGGTTGCTGATTTTTTCATAAAAGCATGTACGGTTGGTCATGGTGCTGCATTTTCATGAAACCATGTTGATCCATATCTACTGTTTTTAATAATGGTGTCAGTATGTCTTTAAGTAGGCTTTCCATGATTTTACATATTGTTGAGGTGAGACTTATAGGTCTAAAATTACAGCAGTCCTGTTCAGGACCCTTTCTGTGAATTGGAACATGTGCAAGTCTCCAATCCTGTGGTACATTTTTATTTTAGACAACTTTCAAATAGAACTTTCATGGGATGTTTTATGGTATCTGCCAACATGTATAGCATGTGGCCACTAATTCTGTCAGGACCTATGGTCGTTTTGTCCTTTTGTTTTAGAAGTTTGCTGTGTATATCTTCTAGGTCAAATTTAATGTTGGTAGCATCATTATCAGGCTGGATAGGAGCAGTAGATAAATATAGGGTATATATGCTGCAGAAATGGGAATTTAGGAGATTTGCCATTTGTTTATTATCACTCAGTAGTGTCCCATTGTGTAGAATAGGTCCTACTTTGTTTAATGGGTTTTGAGGGGTTCACATATGAATAAATGCTCTTACTGTTGTCTTTCTTTGTTTCTGCTGCTAATTTATTTTCAAAACCACTTTTAGCTTTTCTGATTTCATTCTTACTTATTTTTTGTAGGGACTGAAAATTTTCCCAGTTAGCAGTTGTTTTGTTTTCCATATCGTGCTTTCTGTTTTCAACATTTTTTGAATTTTGCAATTCAACCATTTTGGATTCTTCTTTTGTTATTATATTTTAGTCAGGATATATTTAATACAAGGGTTGAATACAGTATCCTTGATAAAGTTCCGCATGTCCTCAGCTGATTTATTTATTAAACTACTTGGCCAGTCAATATTTCTTTGTGTCTCTTCCATTTTCTTAATATAGAAAGATAGTTTTACTAATTGACCTCACTGCATCACAGGAAAGCTGAAAATTGACAATGTTATGGTTGCTATTACTAAGTCAAGTCGGAGGTACATTTGCAAGTTTTGATATGCAAGTTTTCTGTTCCCATTGCTTAGTCCAGAATCTTGTTTCCCTCATAAATTCCTTAACATATTGCCAAGTGAAGCCTCTCACATACTGATAGCATTTTGTTTCCTCTTGAACTGGTGGATTGTTTATTAGACCAGTCTATTTCACCCAAGTTAAAATCCCCATGATAATCATATCCCTAGTTCACCTACCATTTGTTTGTCTATTATCATAACATTACATAAATCAGTTGAGCAATTTGGTGGTTGATAGCAGACACCTATATATGATGGAGCCAAGTGTTTCAGGTTGATACTAACCCATAGAGATTTGATGAGTATCCTGTGTGTTTTAACTTTTCTGTAACATCAAGTGATATTTAAGCAATATGCCCAAAGGCTGTGTCATGCTGGGATAACGTCATGCCTCAGGTGGTTGGGCATGAGGCCATATCCCAAATGACACACACCCTAGAGGGCATTATTGCTATTATACAATGGCTCGTTGTTATATATAAAATAAAAAAAAAAGTGTTTAAAGAATGTTTTTATTACTGTGGAAAAATATTTTTGTTTCTTAAGAGGAGATGCAAAAAAAGATATCTAGCTCAAGGAGGTCATCTGCATTGGTTCACAGTGCTGAGAGTAGACCCGTGATGTTGTGCTGGGATAACATCATGGGTCCAGTCCCAGACTAACCAATCAGAGACCAGGAAATTTTCTTGCCATTGTAGAACAGGTGTTCATATATTAGAAGGGCTACACCACCTCCCTTCCAATTTGTTCTATTGCATTTATACATGTTGAAACCTTATATTTTGTGTTTCCATGCAGATTTATCATCTCCCTATGTCTCAGTGATTGTTGCAATCTATTTTTCAAGAAAAACAAGCTTGTTTGTCTGAAGAAAGGTTATACAAATCCCTATTCTAGCTAAGCATGTCAGAAAACATATCTCTTTCCATCAAAGCATTATACATATGCTCAGAACTCACAGTTCCAGGTAAATATTTTCACAGTTATGATAGGTGTAAAACTAGTTAGAACCAGTCTTGGCTGCCCTTCTGGGCTTTAGCGTGTACTATCTGTGACATCTAGTCTATTAGGACTGCTTAGTATAGTCCAGCTGGCCTTGGCCTTGCAAGCACACATGTACCTCACAATCCAGTTAATTATTGTCCCTTGCTGTGCCCAAGCATACATAGCATTGATACGTACAAGCAATCACCGGGTACCACTACAGATTCTGGCTGCCATGTTATTCACAGTGTATATGTTGCCATTGGGGCAGATAATTAGATGCTATGGCTTGGGTTTTTATTGCTATGCCAATGATACCCATCAGTATGTGTCTTGTGCTCCTGATAGGGCAGTTGTTTCAGAATCGAGCGAGTGCCTTAGGAATATTCAGGACTGGATGGTGGCTAGCTTGCTTGGATTGAACCCATTGAAGATGAAGGTGCTACTGGTGAAGCTGGGTCTGTTCAGCTCATCAGTGAGTAGCAGTGTTATCTTCCCTTCTTTAGATGGCTTTGCAGTGGAAGCTGTAGATAGGGTGAAGAATATGGGGGGTCATTGTGGACTCCAAACTGACATTAGAATGTCAGGTGTAGGCTGTTGTCCACAGTAGTTTTTTCCATCTTTCTAACATCTTCAGATCAAGCCATTTCTGGAACTGATTTACCTAGCAACACTTCTGCATGCCCTGGTCTCGTCAAGACTGTATTATTGTAATGCTCTATACCTTGGGTTATCCAGAAGGTTACTGCATCATTTGCAGCTGGTTCAGAATGCAGTAGCCTGAATAGCGGCTGGGACCTCCTGGTTTGAACATAATGTACTGGTTCTCCATGTTCTGCATTGGCTGTTGGTGTGGTGGCACATCAACTTCAAGGTGTGCTTGTTAACTTAAAAGGCTCTGTTCAGTTTGGGTCCAGGCTACCTGAAAGACCTTCTGATCCCATGTGCTCCTGGCTGTCCCCTTCAGTCAGTGGATCAGTGGATGCAGGCCTCTTATGTGTTCCAGAGTCCTTTTGAAATCAGAATAGGATATTCAGAGAGGCTGCCCTGATTCTCTGGAATGCCCTTCCCCTAGAGGTAAAAGGTGCTACATCCCTGATTTTGTTCAAGTCACATTTGAAAACACATCTGTTTGCACTGTGTTCTGGGCCTAGTGTTACTGTTTACATTTATTACTGATTTTATTCTGTTTTTTTATGTGTAATTGTTATTTTACTGGTATGGTTTTATTGTAATTTTTTGATTATTGTGAGGTGCTCAGAGCCCAGGGAATGGGCGTCATGTATATAAAACTGCCTTGCCTTATTAACAACTGAGTGTACGTAGCCATTCCCAACCATGTATCCCATGTATTTAGTTCCCTGTTGCCCTAGGACACATTTTCTGTCATTGGCCATGAGAACTGACTTCCTGATTGACTGGAGTACCACAGCCACATCTGCAGGTGAGTGTCTCAATCAGAGCTAAATCTGACAACATTGTCCAAGTGCTGCATAAAATCACGGGATGGAGGATTTGATCTGTCATTCTGTGAAATGTGACCAGGACACCAAGCAACCCAAAGGGAGCATGATAAACTGATAAATACCAAAGGGTGACAAAGGCCATTTTCTCAAGGGATTTAGGTGTTAGCTTGGATTTGCCAATGCCATTTGGGCAGGTCCAGCTGCCCGAGTGGTTGTGAGGTCCAGGTCTGATTCTGCCCTCCCTGAACTGCAAGCCAACTTCCCACCTGGAAAACTGAATCAGCTTACCTGGAGTGGTCATGAGGGCCAGGTCTGATTCTTCCTCCCCGACCTGCAAGTCGACTTCCCACCCAGAAAACTGAATCAGCTCCCTGGGTGGTCATGAGGCCAGGTCTGATTCTGCCCTCCCCCGACCTGCAAGCTGACTCCCCACTGAGAAAACTGAATCAGATCCCTCGGCGTGGTCGTGAGGGCCAGGTTTGATTCTGCTCTCCCCCAAGCTGCAAGCTGACTCCCCAACCGGAAAACTGAATCAGGTACGGAGTTTGGCCAGAGACATAATGGGCAAACTTTGAAATGCAGTGTGGAAGACTGCCGAAACTGTTTTTGGCACCAAATTTAAACTGGACTGCTCCAACTGCTCTCTGCCTATAATTTTTATCTGCAAAGCATTACAGATAGTTTTTTCCTTACTCTTTATAGCTAGCCTTGGCAGATTTTTGCCACTTTTGATGTGTATTTTAATTGGATTTGTCTGTATTTCAGCAGTTTGGGTTACCTGTTCTGAGCCCTTTAAGCAAGTCACTTACTGTTCGATTTTATTGTACCTTGCCTCTTTAGCTATGAGTTCAGGTTACTTTAAACTCATAATTAAGCTATGGGGTGCAGTGTGCTTTAAGCCTTGCAAACAGCCTGCATCTCCTGTAATTACTTCAAGGGCACATCGAATTTTAATTTTAATTGCACCTGAATTTAGTGTAAGGCATCTCTGCTGCAGTGAGCTGAATTTTAATTGCACCTGAATTTAGAGTACCTTTAGTATTTGTGAGCCACATGCTCACGGTGCTGCTAAGATTTAATTCCCTCTGCTACCCTCAGTGATTTCTCAGCTAGCAGAGAGCTCTTTCATTGTACTGTTAGAGTAATTTTTATGTCAGGACTAGCCCGCCCAAGTTTTGTTCCATAGGAGATTCTCCTTCTTGCTCCTAGCCCTCATGTCCTTCACTCTGAATAGCCCCTCCTGCCCTCTATCTTACCTGTATAATCATCATCTCTGCTTCCATTCCTCAACTCCCCTGGAGTGGTCCGAGGGCCAGGTCTGATTCTGCCCTCCCTGATCTGGAAGCTGACTCCCTATCTGGAAAACTGAATCAGGTACGGTGTTTGGCCAGGGTGCAATGGACAAACTTTGAAGTGTAGCGTGGAAGTCCCTGTAGCCCCATCACTACACTTGGTGAACTGCCTATTGTATAGCTATGATCACGTGTTGCTCAAAACCAATCAGCCAACTTTTCCATTTGCAGTTTAACTGGACCCACCTCTAGTAGCCACTATCAACCCTTATCCCATACCTTTCTACCTAATAGGCTCACAATTGTGCCTCCATATCTAACAGTAGTTTCAGTTCTACCTCCTTTAGTGTCACTACCACCCTCCTCCTATCCTGAGACTCAGCCTAGCCAGCTAGCATTTAACACCTTAATTGCTCCATCACCTCCCCCTCCCCAACCTCAACCGCCGAACTGGCCCCTGATGTTCACCTCCTCAATCTGTTGGTTTATCCTTCCGTCCTTCCACCCACCTTCTGTGCCGGGCTAGCAGCCCTCAAATTCCACACCCATATCTACTCAGTGCCTTCCTTCCAGCCACCTAATTCCCTTCGCAAGCAACTATGGGCCATGCCCAAAACCAAACTTCTTATAGCACTTTTGATCCTTCTATTCAGGAATGTTGAATCTAACCCTGGTCCAAACCCCTGCCCAGCCCAAACCCCTCCCCATCTCCAACTCCCATGGGCCTACAACTTGTCCACCTAAATATCTGCAGCCTCCTTAACAAACTAACGGCTGCAATCAATTGTTTTTCCTTAAGACCTGACATACTGATTATTTCTGAGACTTGGTTGAAGCCTTATAACCAGAATGCTAAACTCTTTATTCCTGGCTATACTCTCATTATCGTCACGACCCTCCTGGCAACAAAGAGATGGTGGCATAGCCATGTATATTGCTTCCTTGCTTCAGTTTACCCAAGTCACGCTGCCAATGCCCACGTAAACCATCGATGCCTTATTAAACTCTCCCTCCCCAACAAAAGCCCCATTTTTATTGCTGGATCCTATTGCTCACCTGATTCCACTACACTCTCCATCTTGGAACACCTGAGTATCTTAACATCTCATGCTTCTGGGGGTGAGCTACATAGCCTTGGCGATTTCAACCAGAATTGGTTCTCCAGTACTAGCTCCAAGCTTCACAGCCAGGTGGCAGCACTAAACCTATCTCAACAGATCACTGAGCCCACACGTTATAACCCCAACTCACTGAACCACTCTCTCCTGGACTGGTCCCTTACCTCCCACTCGCATTGGATACTCACCTCAGGTCTGTTACCAAACTCCTTAAGCAATCATCACATGATCTACTTGGTAAGGAAAATATACAGGCCCAAGGCACCTCACCCTAGAACACTACTGATAAGATCCTATATATCTCTGGACCTTGCATCTCTCCTAAATGACCTAGCAAACACAGACTGGACCTACAGTACATCCCCTGGGCCACCTCTATTGACTCCACTTTGGAGTACTTCAAGAGCAGGTTTATCGCAGTCTGGAACTTTTATGCCCCACTCAAACAAGCTTGGGTGAGGGGTGACAACTTGCCTTGGATCATGGCCCTCCTCAGAACCAGGGATCAGGCTTGGAAGTCTTTCAAGGTCTCTGACTCAGCCGTGCATCAACAAAAGTATCACATTCTATGAAATGCCTGTACAAGACAAATCCATCGGGCAAAAGCCAACTGCTTCAAAGCCACCTTCCACACCAACTTAAGCCATCCTGCTAAATTTTAGAAGGTGGTTAAATCACTATTCTCCCCTCCCTCACAGCCCCCCACCCTTGCTCTAAATGTAGGCAGCTCCACGATCACAGGCCCATTTGCAGTGGCTTCAGAATTCAACTCCTTCTTTACAGAATGTACATAATCACTTCTGTCCACTCTCCCCCCATCCCGCAAACCCCCTCTCCCCCCCAATCAAGCTCCTCCCTCTGGCCCCGCTTTCACCTTCCCTCAAATTTCCCTGGTCAAAGTTTACAAAGCCCAGCTCACCCTTAATCCCTTCAAGAACAAATGCCCCACTGGCCTGGACTCCAAAATGCTCTACTTGTCAGCTCTAGCCATCGCCATCCTCCTGGCCTCAATCTGTAACCTCTCATTCTCTCTTGCCTATATCTCATCTGAGTGGAAGCATGCCACAGTCATCCCCCTTCCTAAAGGCAGTGACCCCTTTGCTCCTGGTAATTACCACCCAATTTCCCTCCTCCCTATCCTGGCTAAACTCCAGGAACACCAAGTCCTCTCACAACTCTCCTCCTATCTTGACTCCTCTTCTTTCTTTACACCATACCAGTCTGGTTTTAGGAAGTTTCACTCCACCACCAGCTCTCTCTGCTAAGACTCACCAATTCCTTCCTCACTGGTATGGATAGAGGCCACATCACCTCAGCCATTTTTGTCGACCTGGCTAAAGCCTTCGACACTGTCTCTCACTCACTCCTATCCAAGCTCTCTCTCACAGGGCTCTCTAGCATGGCCACCAGCTGGTTCCACTCCTATCTGGTAGGCAGATCCCAATCTCTCAGAATTGGTAACACCACCTCTGCCTCCCTCCCTGTTACTACTGGTGTACCCCAAGGCTCGGTCCTTGGCCCACTCCTGTTCCCCATCTTCCTCAATGATCTGTCCACTGCCTGCCTCCACACATCCATTCACATGTATGCAGATGATACAGTACTGTATACATGTGGCCCCTCTCCCTCTGATGTAGTGACCAGAGTTCAACAATACTTCAGTGATGTTCAGCTCTGGTTTTGCTCTAAACATCTTTCTCAATGCCAAGAAAACTGTCTCCATGACCTTCAGCACAAGGCAGAGACTTTTGCGGCTCTCCTCCACCCCCACCTTCCACACCCTGACTAGGACTTCTCTAGAGACTTGCACCTCCTGCAGATATCTTGGGGTTTGGCTTGACCAGCACCTAGACTTCTCTGCACATATTGATGCCATCCACAAAAAGCTTCACCACAAGATGGGTGCCTTGTACTGCAATCATGGCTGCATCCCATTGCAGGCTCGCTGAGCAATTGTGCAGAAGATGATTCTCCCTATCTTTGACTTTGGTGACATAGTCACAGTGCCACCCCTAAGTCCACCCTAGCCAAACTGGACACCCTCTTCCACTCCTTATGTCATTTGCTCTTGACTGTCCTCCCACCACCCATCATTGCGCCTCTATTGGACCCTGGACCTCCCTCATTTCAGGACCAGCAACACTTTCACTGTGCTAGCATCACAGCTAAATACTGGGTCCAGTCCCTCCCTCCATATCTCTCCTCTGTCCTATCAGCCTCCACCCTCCCAGTGTATTCACTCAGGAAAAATGACTTACGTCTCCTGTCTGTTCCACTCTTGTCCACCATGGCAGGCCAGTCAGCATTTACATATTGCATGCCTGAACTATGGAACTCCCTCCTTGTGGATATTCAGCACGTCTGCCTCAGTCAGCAGGTCAACTCCCTCCTCAAAGCACATTTCTCCTCCACCTGCACATGCACCCATATCAGCTCTAGCACTCAGGTCTTGCCTACCCCATTGCAAGACTATAAATAGGCATTGTATGTATATGTTTGTATATATATTATGTATATGAATATTTCATTGTCATATGCCTCACACAACTGCCTGCTGTACTGCACTATACCTTGTACAATTTTGCTCTAAGGTTCTCTGGACTCTGTATATTATGTATGTATTCCTATTTCCCCCTACTCCCAGGGCACATCTGGAATTGAGCAGTAGTCTGCTCAGCATGCCTTCGTGGTAAAACTTTTAAATAAATAAATAAATTAAGTACCAGGCCTCACCCAGTCAGTTCAAATGTTCATTCACCCTAGTCATAGGATATGCCTCAAACTTGGAGACTGCATTGAATTCCCAGAAGTCAATACAAAACTGAGTGGACACATCTGGTTTTGAGACCTATCGCTGAAACTAGACCAGTCACTCTGAGGTTCCTCAATGACTCCTGACTTCGACATAGAGTGGATCTCCTCCTGGTATCATCTTTCTGACTTTTCCAGGAGTCTAAATAGCTGTTGGTGGATGTCATTTTACTAGGCTTCACCTTGTGCTTCAATCCACCTGAGAAGGCCATTATCCCATCATAACACACCCTCTGTATGCCTCATTGCTTAACTAGGCTTTATACCACAGAGTTATTTAAGTCAAGCAACAGCTCAATACCCCTGGGTCATAACCATAAAGCAGCAGTATTTGTTAGTCACCGTATCGGGGTTTTTCCCCGCAGTTATGTTTTTGTGGCAAAAATATCATGATACCCATCCATATTTTCTTTCGTTCCTGAATCAATATACAGGATTTTGAAGTTATTACAAGTTTCCACTCCCATGTCATGCAATACCCATCATAAAAGAAAATTAAAATACCTTGGTACAGTGCTGTGCTTTTTACCATCAGAAATGTGTGGTAACACCATCCTAGTACATCCCCATTAAGAATCTAGAATGTGCATTCAACAGGTAGCCCCAGTGGGAAAAAAATTTAAAAATTGGAAGCAGCAGCTACCTTTAATTACTTGAGTCATTAATTAAAAAAATAGTTACAAAAGTTGTTATAACAATATCTGACAAAACTGAAAATACACTGAACATCAAGTCAGAAATACATTTCTGCTAAACAAAAATTCTAAATGATGAAATTGTTTGCTGATTAACATATACTGCTGCTTTAAGCTGGAAGTAAGGAACTTCAAGAAGGATATCTGAGGCCGGCTCATCGGCGCAGTGGTTGGATTTCTGCTTGCGACGCCGGCGACCTGGGTTCAGAAACGGACCTGAGTCGTCGGAGGGCCGGCCGGGGGAGAAGGATTGAGCGTCCGTTGGACTGCTCTCTTCTCGGAGGAGGATGGGGTAGCATCCGGGCGATGGGGACTCTAGCAGAGGCCAGGAGCACTGCGCTGCCGTGCTCTGCGCTTAGGAGGCGGGGCAGGCGCTGGCGTCATTGCGACCCGCCTCCTCGGAAAATCAGGAAAAAGAAGCTGCCTGCCGCCTTCCATGAAGCCTGCCACGGCTCCAATTAGCTCCTCAGGCCAGCCCTCCGACCTAATTCGATGACTGCGGCATGCACCCGGGAGTGCCGCAGCCCCACCGTGGGGGGTAAGCCACGGGGCTTTCGGAGGGCTCGCGGCTGATGTGAGGAGTGGGAGCTCATGGTCCGTGACTGGGCCGATAATTCCGGGCAGTGGGCGGCCCGGGGAGGATAAATAAAGAATTTAAAAAAAAAAAAAAAAAAGAAAAAAAAAAGAAGGATATCTGAGGATATCTGAAGTTACTTCTTCACAGAGCAGGTGGTGGGTAGGTAGAACACTCTACTCAATATTATGATCAGTAATGGGAGTGTAGCAAGGTTCGAAACCCAATGGGATATCCTCAAATGAGTTTTTAAAGAGCACAAGGGAGGGCAGGGTAGGGAAAGCTCTGAAATGGTAGGACTTCAGGGCAGACTCAATGGAGTCATAGTCTTTTTCTGTCCTCAGGTATCTTTGTATCTTTATAATTCCCCACTCTGTAGGTCTTATATTATGTATGTTTATATGTTCAGATTCTTTTTCTCCTATGGTTAAAAAAGTGCATTCTCAAATTCCTTGGTTGAGAGAACTGTGAAGCTACTGTACTGTATGCTAAGCACTGCTGGCACACAAAGGACTTCAGAAGAAACTCTTAAAACCGTAAGAGTCACTGGAAATGTACATATAAATGTATTGTAATAACTAAGGACTGTTTTTCTTCAGAGGAAAAGCTGGTTATAATTCATTGTTTTAACCCCTGAGTTATAACAATGAACACATGACAGCTTTCCTTATGGAAAGTGAAAGTGACAGCTTGCGCTCACTCTACACCATGGCTGTCTCCAAAATTAGTCACACTGTGTTTGGCAAAAAAACAATCCGCAGCTATTACATAAAATAACACATGTGGAAGAGTGCATAGCGAGAATGTTCTGCACACCCTAGGTGTGGAATGCTTTGATAAACCCCTCAGGATCCAGCCTTGGGATTTATGTGGCATCCCACACCTTGGGTGTGCATAAAATTCTTGTTTTGCACTCCTCCCTATACATTATTCTGTATATAATTACTGGTGGGCATTTTTAATGCTAGATAACCAGGTTGTAGTTGTTCACTGCAAGCAGGAGGTTGTAACTGCAACCTGCCAATCAAGCTGACTCTAGTAAGAGTATGTGCAGCAGGCACACAACTGCCACCTGTTTAAACAAAGAAGTTAAACATGAATCATTTTGTTGTTTTTGTCTATGTTTGAGTTCATCTAGTAAAACAAACACGTTTAAAGCACAATTTTTCTTGTTTTTATTGTTTTCCAAGATAAACACCTAAACTGCTTACTTATTAAAAATGTTATTTAGTAATTATAAAAAACAAGACATGGATGGGCATATGTAACTCAAGATTTTACACACACCCTTAGTGTGAGATGCTTTTATAAACCCCTCAAGCATACCTCTCAACTGTCCCTGATTTTCAGGGACATCCCTGATTTTGCCTCAGGTTTTTCCTCTGTCCCTCGTAAAATTTGAATTCTTGTGATAGAAGAGTGGGGATTGAATGCACAAAATAATGTCAAACATTAAAGTTACAGACTTGTTATTCCTCAGAAAATGCATCTTAACACAAATCCCTTTATTCTATTAGCTTTCTGAGTGAATAGTACCAGCTTTTATGATGTGTCCCTGATTTGAGGTCTTTGTCCCTGATTTTTTTAAGCCTTGTCCCTGATTCATGAGGTAAGAGGTTGAGAGGTATGCCCTCAAGCTTCGTCCTCTGTTTTATGTAGCATTCCACCTCTCGTGTATGAAATTCTGGTCACACCCACCCACTCACTCATGTATTATTCTCTATATAAACATATTCAAATTTCTGTGTTTTTTAATGGAATCTATTTAAAATCAAAATGTTTTATTTTGCAGAAAATTAAAGAACCATCTATGAGTGGAACTGGCGATATCAACTGAATTCAGAACTTCTAAATGTTAAAGCTGTTTACATGAGACACCCTTTTATGGTTACAAACGTATGTGGATCATTTAGAAATACTGTAAACAAACCTGATTGGCTAGGAATATTGTCATGATTTATAATCGATCAAGGAAACAGATACATAATGTTATAGTATAAAAATATACCATGTGTGGGCGGGAGTTGCCTGACAGTGTGCATTAGACTGCCCTCCTAGGCTGTAATGTTGCATGATCCAGGGATCATGCTTTTCATTTAATAGCAGAGTCTTGGTGTATGAAAAGACTGTAATTCTTTTAAAAGGGCAGCTTTATAAAAATTCTAATAGCAAAATTGGCATCAAAGGAGGCTGTGACAGCCACTGCTCATACTGATTGCTGTCCTGTGAATTCTGGCTCTGCTCCCACAGGTAGGATAATATTCAACAGCTCCTGTTACATATACTCTTACTTATACAGATGTGTTACTGTAAATAAAAGGATTTCAGACCATCAGTGGTAGCCTCAGGAATATAGAATGACTGGGGCACAGGGAAGGCATAGATGACTTGTGATTGAGCATATAGGTGAACTATGCTGGTAGTTCTGTCACTGCTGGGGCACAGTTTGGGCAAATCAGGCTTTTCCCAGGGCCCAGTCTGGCCCCAGCCTGCAACCACCACTGCTGACTGACTCTTGATTAATGAATTTGGGGTAGCTAAAGGGTATTACTATGGGCTTTCTGAAATCAGAGGTAACCTGAGACAGAATTCTCTGATGCACACCTTTGAAGCACCATAGACGTTTCACTGAATGCAAGGCACACTTATTTTTAAGGCTGAGGGTGCAGTACAAGGATACAGCAAATGTAACACAATTTAAGTTCATGAGCAGTAAATACTTTCAATAAATATGTAAACAAATTACAGTAACTGATGCATAACCAGACAGTAGGCTTGCTGGAATAAACATAATTTACAGACCCTTCAAGACCTCCACTAAGTTTGCAGAGCAAAGATGGAGGCAGATAATTTACAAGTTAGACTCATCCACCCCAAAAGGCTTGTTGCTGGACAACTTTAACCTGAACTAGAGAACTGATAACAAGCTAGCCACAGTGGAGCAGAGAGAGTGGACAGAGACATGCTGTGTTCAGAGATCTTCTAGGTAATCTGGACCCATACTGTACAGGGTCTTCTGTAAATGATAAACCATGACAGGTTGTGCATTATATAAGCAATAAGACATGATGAGGTGAGCCTTAGACAGTTCTAATGCATGGCAATGGGGTGTAGTGAGGCATGAGGCCACAGGCCAAGTGCATCCAGTCCCCTAGCTGTGCATTAGAACTGTCTAATGCACACCTTGGAGTGGCTTATTGTGCTTATAAAATGGGCATCTGTATTGTATGTGCATTTAAAATTAAAATTGAGAGGTTTAAATAAGAAAAATAAACTCTTTCATATATTTTGACATAAAATAGCCCTTCCGCCTATGTGTATAAATGTTTCTTTTTTTTGAGTTAAGCACTTTTGTACTGGTGTGGCCTCCATAGTTGTGGTTTTTGTTATTATAACAAACTGTAGTTGCCATGGCGAACCCCTCCCCCCGGCCATTGTGACCTGTAATTAAAAAGAACAGGAAGTAAATGCTAGAAAATCATCCCTGTAACTGCAGTTTTTGTTATTTTATTTTTTTACATTAGTTTGAACCACCATGTGTGAGATATGGTTTTGAAAGCAGGAGACTGGAAGTACAGTGATAGGTTTGGTGGTTGGGTAAAGGAGCATTCAGATGGTGGAGAAACAAGTGAGTTTAGAGATTTCATGAAGAGAAGCTCTAATACTGTGAGTGAATTGTTCCATTTACGTATGTTAGTGTTGCTTAAAAAAAAATCACAGAAGCAATCAACTGATGGTAGAGTGCCGTTGGATGCTGTAGCAGCTGTCAGGATCAGGAGGTGGCAACCTGCTGTGGCTCATGCAGAAGAGTAGAGTGTTTTGTAGGAGAGGATCAGTCTTAGTTAAAATGCTTAGCAGTCTACTACTTTTCCTCTGTGTGAGAAAGTGTTACTAAAAAAATCATAGAAGCGATTGAGTGATGGAGGAGTGCCGTCAGATGCTACAGCAGCTGTCAGGATCAGAGCTATGACAACCTCTCATGGCTCAAGGAGAAGAGCATAACGTTATGTAGGAGAAAATTGGTCTTAGTTAAAATGCTAAGTATTGTAGTAATTTTCCTCTGTGTGAGCCATGAAGTTAGTCTTAAATATATAGTTAAGATGGTGTTGTAGTTTACAGCATATGTGGGTAAGCGAGATGAAAAAATGGTGGCTGTAATTTTCTGGATATTCTACTGGCTCAAAGATTTTATTGTAGTCCTGCGTCCAGCAGGTCAGGACTTGTTTTTATCTGTTTGTGAGATACTTCTAATGCATGACTAATAACCAATCAGATTAGTCAAAATCCTTTGCCCATTTTATAAAGGATTATGATATATGGCTATGGCCAATAACCCACAGACAGAAACACTTTTCTAAATGTGATAATCCAAGCCTTCTGATTGACATGTGGTGATATTCCATTTCTAGGCATGGATTATCACCACCAGTCAATCATCAACAGTGGATTATCGCAAAATGAGAGAAAATTGTGCTTGTGCCATTAAAACAAAAAAGAACATGAGTTTTACTCACACTGCTGCCATCACACTTCACTCACTCTCACTTCCAGCTGAGTGAAAATGGTGCCACAGTTCATTCCTCATCTGCACTGCTTGTTGGGGTGAAAAAGAGTGGTGGTACATTATGGAACATAAGAAAGATGATTTCTCTTTACTTACATGTGTTTGCATTTTCCTGGTTTGTGGTTTGATTGACAGCAGTTGTCATCCATTGAGAGAGTATAACCATACTGTGGAGACTGCAATAGAAATAGCCTGGGCACAGAAGATAGTAGAAGGATGAGATGGGGGTAGCAAGTAAAAATGGTGAATGTTGAATGGCGACACATGAAGAGGGCAATGGAATCACAGCGCTGACACTTCTGGGTGACCGACAGTTCTCCCCATCCCCAAGGTATTCCATCCCTGGAGTTAGTATAATAAATAAAGGGGTGTATGGAGGCAAAGCCCACAAAGAGATGCGGAGGGCAAAGCCTCCCCAGCAAAAAAATAATTTGTTGAAATTCATTGAGCTGCATGATTTGTAACCTCTTGACAGGTCACCATTCTGCAGACACCATTTTAACACAGAACTGAGGTAGAGCACTGCTGGAATTAGGCCATGGTTTGCCAGGGCTCAGCCCAGTAACAATCCATGGTAGCTATGAAAAATAAATCTGTGCACTTGGACTGGGGCTATTACCCTGGTAGCTCTTTCTTCACTGGGAACTCACAGGTTAACTCCTAACAGCTAAGAAAGAGCCACTTTTGAGACAGGAATCTATGCACAGTTATCACTGCAGTGAGAACACACAGCATTAGTTAGTTGCTGTGTTGGTCCTTGTAAAACTGATCCAGAAACAAATGGTTTAATACCTTTTATTGGACCAGCATAGATGTAACAAAAGAAACAATGCTTATGTTTTCAGACCAACCAAGTCCTTTCTCTGAAGCTTATGACAGTTGTTTGCCATGAGAAAAAAGACATTAATGGGTTAGTGTCCTAAAAACAGTTAAATGCATCAGTGAGCATGTGAAATGAAACAAGATGTTTTTAAGTCCTGTAAAGTTAAAGAATTATGTCCCACTTCTCTAGCCAGCTCCAAGACCAGAGATGAAACAGACACTCCCTCTGATAACACACAGGAGAAGATTCATTATTTTGAAGGAGGAAGGTCACAGGTGCTGTTAATTAAGAGGACTTATTTTTACTACTATCTGAGTGGAATATGACATCATGCTCCTTGGTCCTGCTTTAAGACTGCAAAAGTTTTTACAACCTTGAAAGTAAAGAATCTGAATGGTTTCTGATTGTGTCAGAATGACACCTTTTTGGAGCAAGGCACTGTTCCTGTTTGTCCTCTGAAATGCATAAACACTTGCGGATCCAGTAAGTGTGCTCCAACTACCAGCTTGTGGGCACCAGAGACTGTATGTGAAGCGTGCATTAAGACAATGGTGAGAGAAATCCCTATTTCAATCCTGCAGACATTCTGGGAGAAGGGCTGGTTGGTACTACTACCAGGTACTAACTTGCATATCACACCAGGATCCAGAAGCCTAGACATGTTTGTGTGGTATGGGGCCCCTGCTCCTTAGATTGATCAGTCCTGCAGAAGAGGGAAAGGGAACCAGAGAGTTCCAGATGACAGTGAACACAGATAGCCTGATCAGCCACACATAGAGGTACAGTACCTGAGATCTGCATCTTCCAGCTGCCCCCCACTGCACAACTGAATCCTAAGCCCAAGAGGACCTCCAGCTGCAGAAAGGAAAAGAAGGAACTCCAGTTGACAAGGGACCTGGTACATCAGAACCATGAGCATACCCTCAACTGTCTCAGATTTTCTGGGACTTCCCAAATTTAGATTCTCTGTCAAGAAGTCCCGACTTGCTTGCTTCTATTATGGATTTTCAGAATGCCAATGTAAGCCTAGCAGACCTGTTTAACCCTTAAGCTACTAACAGAATTAGCAATTATTGAAATTCTGGACTGATATATCAGTCGACAACACAGCAAGGTTAAACTGGCCCAAGCTTTAAAAACAGTTTATAGGAGACAGCCCCTCCAGCATTCCACAGGCTTATCTTTTCTCTAATGAGACTGAGACACACACACACACACACACACACACACACACGCACACACACACACACACTGCATTCCAATACAGTATATTTCTGTTAAGTCTGGAAATTAATAACAATGGATCCTTAAAAGCCTGGAAATTAACTTACCACTGGATCCTAAAGAAAATGATTTCTCTATCAGTGCCCATGTTACACTTTAGTTTCAAGTACAGTAGGTAAATAAACAGAAATGACAACAGAAAGAAGATGCAAAACATTTGCCTGTGTTTTTTTATTGTGCCATTTGGTAGTACGCAACTAAATTTGACTTTTTAAAAAACATCAACTAAAGGGACTTTACATATGTTGTAGTGTACTACATCATGTGATGTACATGTCATGTGATGGCACAGCATCACGCTGAATAAAAAATGCTGTCCCTGATTTTGGTCATTTGTCCATGATTTTTGAGGGGATTGTCCCTGATTTTGGTCCTAGCAGGTTGAGAGGTATGACCATGAGTACTCTCAGGGCTTGCCCTGCAACTGGAAGAGTTTGTACAAAGTTTTGCCACCAAATATACAGATCTGGCCTATGGTTCAGGAGCTATAAATACCTAATTTGGAGACTGGTCATTTAAGCAATTGCATGGTCTGTGTTTTTTGAGGGGTTTGATTTTTCTACTTGTTTTAAAGTGCACCACCGCCAACCCAATGCAATGTCACCAGGCCTGCAAAGTTCCTACAACTGGGTATGCAGTGAAGTACAGGGAGCTCCCTTTAAGGTTTAAAGGTTAAAAAGGTACCAGTGGGTAGTGCTCCAGTACAGGTGGGCTGATAATACTAAAAGATTTACAGTGTTATTTGATACTGTATGAGTTTGCCTGGTGGGGGGGCACTGCACTGTGACAGTTATTGTCACTGTTACTGTCACTATTACTGCTTCCATCACTGTTCTAGCCACTGCTACATTTACTGCTGTTTTAAAGTGTTTAACTGGCCAAGCTAGTCAGGCACTTAAGTTTCATCCTGCAACAAGAGTTAACAAGTTTCTGCAAAAAAGGTTTATTCTACATCCCTCAATCCTTGTGAATATTCCCCAATAAATAGTTTACTGATATTTTGCATTTTGTCTCATAAGCATATTATTAGGGTAAGTCATTAATTGCAATTTTGTTAACAACACTCAGTGAGCCAAAGCTATTTTTATGTAGTTTTGCTTGACTGGGAAAGTGGTGAGCTTCAACAATGAAGGGGTAGGGGTCTGCAGTCTGCAGGGAGGAGTAGTCACAGATCAGGTAGGGTCTGGGGTAGCAATATCGCAGGGACACAATGGGCAGACTAGGTGGGCCAAGCAGTCCTTATCTGCCAACAAATTATGTGCCTGTGTGAAAGGAGGGCAGGCAATTCTGCCTACTTTCAGTTTTTTCCCAGGAATAAGGTTATTTATTGGTGGTATTTTTAGTGAATTAGTAGTTTCCAGTTACAACCTAAGAATGGGATATAGACTTGAGTTATAAACTTGAGTTCAATAAGACTTGTGGTATTTAAAATGAAAAAAATGTTTGTATACTCAATAGTAGCTATATTTAGATTTTTACAATGTGGCAGTATAGCCTAGACTAGCGGTTACAGTAACGGGCTATGAATGAGCTTAGTAACTCCAGCTCAGCTGGGATTGAGTCCCACAACCTTCACTTGCATACTATGTGACTGAGCAAGTCATTTGGCCTCTCCAGTGCTCCCAGGTCACCTCTGAAAATAAGCATTTGTGCCTAGTGAACATTACTGGATTGCCAAAAAAAAAAAATAATAATTGCACTATCTTGCTGGTTGGCTCCTTTCTTCATTGCAATGCTGCTTAAAAATCAATTTAAAATGAAGGAGTCACGTGATGCGAACTGCAGGGTATAGCGTTCAGTCGCATCCGTCTGCCTCCTCTCATTTTCACTGTACCGGCACATTTAAAGATTTCAGTGCAGATTTCCTCTACTATCAGGCCTCAGGACCCTGCTGAGTGCCGTTTTGTGCCGCACGGAGGAGGAGATGCTGAAAAAATCCCCGAGGCACACACCTCCTGTCTCACTGGAAAAGGCCCGAAAAAAGCAGGGCCTCAGGTGCATAACAGCCACAGGGTGCAGCGAAGGAGAGTCAGATGTGAGATACTGACCCTTAAGATTCCTGGAGGAGTTCAGACCATTTCAACTGGAGATCAAGGAACTGGCTACAGATATAAGCGTTTGTCCAGCACGATGGAGGATATTGCTAAGAGTATCTGACAACGAAGTTAGAATTAAATCTTTGGAAGGGCACATGGAAAGGGTGGATGAAGGACTGTTACTTGTCGGCAAAGGCTTGCCAAGTTGGAAATCAGAGTCGAGGACCTTGAAGGAGATCTCCCGTATCAGCTGTGATTTTGGGGCTACCTGAAAAGAAGAAGGCCCTGATCCTGTGAAGTTTGTGCAGAAGTTTGTGGAGAAGATAGTGGGCCCTTCTCCTTATGGACCGACATACATAATTGAGAGGGCTCATCGGGCCTTAAGGCCAATGCCCCCGCCTAATTCTCCACCTCGGCCCTTAATTTTCAGTTTCCTTAACTATTTGGAGCGACAGCTTTTCCTCACTAAAGCAAGGGAGAATAAGGATCATTACTGGGAAGGTGCCAAAATAAAGGGTCCATAAGACATCCAGTGACGGTCAGACAGAGAAGAGCCACCTTCAATTCCTGATTAACAGGCTGATTGCAGCCGGGTGCATTTAAAAGGATTTACCCAGCCAAATTTCAAGTTATGATTAAGGGGAGTGGATGCAATATGATCACGGTGAGCCTCAGGTAGCACTAAGGGCTGCATTACCTAATCTATTTAAGGATCCATGAAAAGGATGGAAGAATGCTGGCATGTGCTTACCTCACCATGGATTGTGGTTGGAAAAGGGACACTATGCAGTGGTGACATTTCATGTGTTTTCGGTTCTGGTTTATCACTACCTCAGAGGCTTAAAGACTATGATGCTGGATGGTTCTGTGCGGCTGATTCCTTGTTTTGTTTACTGGGCTTCTCAGATGGGCTGCGGCGGGGACTATATTTTGGATTACATTGTGGCCTATGCTTTCCGGACTATGGACAGCTTGGAACCTACTAAAAGAACAGAGAGGAAGGGGTTTTAGACCCACTTCCTCTTCTCTCATCTCCCCTTTTTTTTTTATATATATAACATTACAGAGAGATGGTGGTACTGTGCATTGCAGAACATTTCTGTTCGCTACTTTTTACTATATGGGGCTAAAGCCTGACGATTGGTTATGTTGGGGGTGGGGGGCTGGAGGCTTATGTTGGCTGCAATTATGGCCTATACAAAATGTTGAGCTTGAAATTTTAGTAGGACATTATCGTTGCTTTTATGTTTACGGGTACAGGATTGCCTGGTGACTCTGGGCTCTAGGGTCTTATGTGAACCGGCTTTTCTGTGGGTGCCACCGGAGAATGTCTGATGAGATAACATTGTGGAATGGGGATCTAGATAAATGGGAGGAGGTGGGAGTGAGGGTGAACAAAGCTATGGTGTGTGGTGATCACGGACCAATGGAGTGTGGATGGGGGTGGTGTTGGGGGCTTGGTGGAGATAATTGGTGTGTTTTGGCAGGGTGTAGGGTGGGTGGTGGCTGGGGGTGGCTGTGGGGGATGGGTCATTTCAGGATCTAATTATTTGACGTCTGTCTTGACAAGTGGGCAGGGGGAGGGGTGGGTGGTGCCAGGGTATTGGTGGAATAGAGGCTGTATGGCTTACTGGCTTTATCTGTATGGGGGGGGGACACAAGTCTGTACTACAGGAGATGGGGTGTATCATTCTACTGTGCATAACTTACTTTATGTAATAGAGGTGTATGGCACTGTCCGGGGCCTTTAAGGTCACTACGTGGAATGTAAAAGGTGCACGCCAGAAATGTAAACAGTACTGTCTTTTGAAACACCTGGAGATTCTAAGGGCGAATATCGCATTTCTACAGGAGACACATTTACTACATTCAGAATCCAATACTATGAGACGTAGACAGTTCGGGTCAGTTTTGCCTCCTAAGGTAACACTCAGAGTAAGGGAGTAATGATTTGGTGGGTAGAGCTGTACCTTTGTTCCATTGCAAGTTGTTCAGGATGAGGATGGGAGAATTGTGTTGGTAAGGGGCAAACTCCAAAATGTGGAGGTTGTACTTGGGGCGATCTATGGCCTGAACACAGATTCGCAGGAATTTTTTGTTAAACTTTCTGGAATGTTAGCCCCCTTTGTGAGGGTACCCATGATACTAGGTGGAGATCTAAATTTGGTGTTAGATCCCCTTATGGATAAGTGTGGGGGTAAGAAGTTTAGGTTATCGCCCGCTCGTCGGGTCTTTCGTGAGGTGCTGGACCAATATGGCCTGGTAGATGTGTGGAGAGTGCTCCATCCCCAAGATAGACAGTTTACTTTTACCTCCACAGTGCATGGATCTCAATCTCGTCTAGATTATATTTTGGTCTCCAATGACCTCCTTACTGGGGTATTGGAGGCAGAAATATGCAGGTCCACTTTCTGACCATGCAGCGTTGTTGTCTCCATCCTTATATCAGCTTTGCCTAAGAAGGAGGTAGATGGAAAATCAACAATCAGCTGCTTCAGAACCCACGGGTCACCAAGTCCCTTTCAGATCAGATAACTGAATTTATAACCAATAATGCTGGGGCTGAGGTTAGGCCGGATATGGTTTGGGGGGCATTCAAAGCCTTTATCAGGGGAATTTTGATTGCACAGGCGTCCCATTGTAAGAAGGAGTGAATTCGGGTTCTCACCGAACTTTTGGGCGGATTAGATCTATAGAAGGCAAGGTAGAGGAATTGAGGGATGAGAAGGATGAGATGGAATTGGTGAGGGTGAAGGACCTTTATCTAAAGCTTTTGGGTGAGCAGGCGGAGCTGGCTTTATAAAACCAAGGCAAGATATCAGGATCAAGGAGAAAAAGCCGGGTCCCTACTTGCTAGGAGGTTAAGCAAATAGAGTCATCACGCATTGTTTCAGGGGTTCAGTCTGGGGTGGATGGGACGATCAAGACCTCTCAGGGAGATAGTATTTGAGTTTAGAAATTACTTAAGTCTTATATGACAAATGGCTTCTCCCCTTCTAGACAGGAGATTCTCACCTTTTTGATGGGCTTGATATTCCTCGACTATCGGAGTTTCAACAAGAGCTGTTGCTGAGGAGGTTACTCAAAGTGAAATTGAAAGGGTGATAGAAAGTCTCCTCTGGATAAAATGCCGGTCCAGATGGACTGTCGGCTAATTTTATAAGAAATTTGCTAAGCTGTTATCCCTCTGCTCTTGAGTCTCTTCCAGTGTATACTGTCTCAGCAGGCCCAAGATCAGTCCTTATTTGAGGCATTAATTGTACTGATCCCTAAGCAGGGCAAACCTTCGGAGCAACCCTTGAGTTATAGACCTATTTCGTTGCTTAATTATGATATTAAAATACTGGTCAAGTTATTGGCAGAGAGGATAAGCTTGGTCCTTCCGAATCTCATTGGTCCAGAGCAAGTGGGTTTTATGAGGGGTAGATCCTCTGCGGACCATGTTCGGACTCTGGCCCATGCTTTCTCAGTCTCCGAGAACAGCAGGGCGCCCATGACCCTGCTGTTCCTGGATGCGAAAACCTTTGATAGGAGTACACTGGGTTTTACTTATGGCGATGGAGAGGTTGGTTCCGGAGCTATTTAGGACTTGGATTGGCTCCCTTATTCTTGCCCCACATGCAGGATTGGTTGTAATGGGGCAGTTTCCATCCCTTCCTCTATATGTGGGTACTAGGCAAGGATGCCCTTTATCTCCTCTCCTCTTTAATCTATACTTGGAGCCTTCTATAAAAAACAGTGGTAGCTAATCAAGCAATAGAAGGTATTAGCATTAAAGATTATACTAATAAGGTTACAGCATATACGGATGACCTGTTGATTTATTTAACTAACGAGTACATCTATACGAGCATTGCTGGAAGTTATTAAGCAGTTCAGGAAATTGGCTAATTATAGACTAAATCTGGACAAATCGGTGGTATTTCCCCTCAATAATCTGGTTTTCAGGCACGAAATGGCGGAACTAGGTCTGTCCTGGAAATCGAACATTTTTAGGTATCTGGGCCTCATCATAGCTAGGGGGGATCTCAAGACTTTTCAACTGAATTTTGATTCGTTATTAAGGACTATTGCCTTGATTTGGATAGATGGTGAAACTCCCAATCTCCTTATGGGGAGAGTGAATCTTGTCAAAATGAACATATTTCCCAGATTGTTTTACCCTGAATATGTTGAATGTTGTGATACCATTTAAATGGTTTAAGATGATACACAATATGATTGCTAATTTTGTATGGGGTCAGAAGAAATCGCGTCTGGCTTACTCGAAATTGGTATTACCCAAGGAGCTAGAGGACTTAGACTTCCTCATTTTGCCTTATATTTTTGGGCAGCCCAAGCCAGTAAATATATGAGATGGGTAAAGGGTTGTGATGGTTTGAATAACCATTCCTATATACCACTTTGGTTACGGATTGAATTAGCCTTGATCAAGGAAGCCGGCCTAAGGCCAAATGCCCTATTTTATATCAAACCTAAATGGTTGCCCCGGGGTTTGCTTAACTCCCCAATTGGTACAGCAGTGAGAAATCATACCCAACTTGTGGGCTTTTTGAGATATGATCATCTTAGAGATTGGGATCAACCCGAATGGGGGAACCCCCATTTTGTTTTGGGAGGTAGGACACTGGATCACACATGGTTACCCTTACCCGAGGTATGTCTGGTGAGGGACCTGCTCTCGATGGAGGGTTTGGTTTTACCCTCGGATGGTATATTGGGCAAATTTGGGTTACCCAGCAGGGCTATTTTTGGGACGTACCAGCTTAGGCATCTTTTGATTGCACAATTGGGCAAGGGTATAGTGCAGAAACCGAGCCTGGAATTTCTGGATGGCTTATCCCCTTAGTTGGGTTGAGACATGCGATTTCTAAAATTTATCAGGTATTGCTAGGTTGGGCCTACTCCTCTGACCCTGTTCAGGGACTTGTATTGGAATTCAGTTTTTCCGAATTCGGAACTCAATTGGAAAGAGCTGTGGGTGAATTGCCATAAATTCCTATTGCAGGACAGATTGAGGCTCATGCAATTTAAAATTCTTCACAATATTTTTTATTCCCCACGGAAACTGGAGAAAATTAGGTTGACAAGGGATTCGAGGTGTTTTAGATGTCAGGGGGAGGAGGGAGACTTGGTGCACATTTTCTGGAAATGCCCGAAGGTAGCCCTGTTATGGGAGGATATTAAGAGGAGGGTCAACCCTCTGTTGGGTCTTGAAGACCTGTTCACGCCAGAGATATGCCTTTTGGGTGATGTCTCGAGCATTCCTGTTTTGAATAGGAGGTTTTACATGTCTCTGATTGCTGCCACGCTTAAGAGGGTGGTAATTAGACACTGGAAAGACTCGGTGGTCTTAGGATATAAGGAGTGGTTGGAGGAGTTGTTAGCCTGTTTGAGGACTGAGAGGATGTCGGCTATCCTTCAGAACAAACTCTCCAGGTTTGACAAAATCCGGGGCCCTTTTTTCACTTGTTACTCTATTTGTGAGAATTGATGCTGTCACGATGGTGTCACCCTATCTCCTCAGACTTGTGCCGGGAGGGCGGGGGTGGGGGTTGGGGAGCGGCTGGGGGTGAGTGGATGGGGGAGGGTTTGTTACAGGGTCATGGTCGTGGACTGAGTATCCACTGTTTATAAGGCTGATTGTATGGCTGTATGTACCTGTAACTTAAACTGAATAAAGTGTTAATGGCAAAAAAAAAAATCAATTTAAAATGAGTTACAAAACTGAAATTGCAAAACATGATGATTTGGATACTGTAATTATTTGGGGCATCTCTTATGGTAAAAGAGGCTGCAATCATGAGGTTTGGGTGAGAGGAGCACAAAGCATAGTAGAGCATTGCTGGCTGCCGGACCTCATGGGAGGACAGTTGTGCTGTACCATTAGGCACACCACAGTGGCTGTATTAACTCTTTAAATATCACTCAAGCATACAAAAGGTATGGAAGTGTTGCACCTGAGTTTGGATTTTGTATCCTGTCTAAAAAATATGGGGTTGGGAGAGAGGTCTCAAGTTATGCAATAAGGAGAAGAGGTTTTGGTGAGCTGGTGTGGAATGGATCTTTCATTCTCCAGCATGCAATAATATAAGACAGAATGGTGGTGGGCCTTATGCAGAGATAACTGGCTAACTGGCTGCCTAGGGAGTTGTAGGACGCAACAAAGGCAAAGGGCCTTACATCCCCTGGAGAGTAGTTATCTCAGGCATTGCGTCATGTTGTCTAAATCATAAAATCGAGGCAATAAATGCCACAAGCAAAAGCATGTTCACCTAATAACATCAGGTAAAACACAGACACGACACAAACAGTGCATGCCCTAAAAACAGCATACGATTTCTTGTTTTTAGGTGCCTCCCGCACCCCCTCGACATGGGCTGCTTTGCTCAACACCACCCAGAATTTATATAACAAACTCTGGTGGAGAGTGTACTTAAGGGATGGGGAGAAACTCAGGATGGGGGAAATTTGTTTTAGGAAAAAAAAAAACCCAGCAAAAGTAGTAGCACAGGTAGACCTGGGGGAACTGAACCACGGTCTAAGTCCCACCTGATTCCGACGTGTGCTGGTCCCTTAGCCACTCCACCATGGGAGCAGCTCAACTGGGCACCCAGCACATGGCAACATGATCCTTCCATGTAAATAGCATACAGTGACAGGGGTAGCAGTAATTCCCTACCGCTGTTATACCCCTGTCGCTGTAAATTCAGTCACGCTCTATGCAGCGTGATTAATGTTGTGCTGTCTTACATGCTCGGTATTGACCCGGTACTATTATCTCTGCACATAGGCCACCCTGTCATGTCTTGTTGCATTTACAAAATGGGTGATAGGTAGGTTCTTTAAAGCAGCTTGAGTGGGTTGCACTATATCATAGTTTTTCTGGTACAGCATCACACACACAGCAGACACCCCTAGAAAATTTAGTAATGTAAGAAATTTGATTGAATCTTGGTGAATGAACAGTGGTAGATGAGCTTTCTTCACCTATTGGTGAATGAACAGCAGTAGGCAAGCTTTCTTTGCATTGGTTTGTGAACAGGTTTAGGTGGGGGAATATGACATCTTTAAAATGTGGATTTTATACTGGCAGTGTGATATTTTAGGTGATGAGCCATGGGCAGTCTGGCACTAGTACATTTTCCTCAGATGGCATTATGGCATGCAGATGCTGAGATAAATGCATTGGTGTCAGCCTGTCTAAAGCATCAGTAGCTTGGTTTGCTTTACCCATTTTATAAGCCTATAATATTACTTCCAGCTTTACTGTGGATTTCTGGGGGTTAACAATGTTCATATTTAACTTTTTTTGCACTGCTCAAGCTCAGAAAGTGTTACTCACTTTGCTTTTCAAACCATAACTTTGGAAGAGAAATATGACAGTCTGCCATTTAGTCTAGTTTTGTTTTAGTTACATAAAATGCTTCAGGCAAGTACTCATGTTCATGTTCATAAGAAACATTTATATATTCCAGAAGCAGTAAACATGGCCAGCAGTTGCATTTAAATGGTGACGCTCAGCTTTATCATTTACGTGATCTAGGGCTATGCTGCTATGTAGTACATTTTACTGTTTGTAACTTCATTCTCTTTGTTTTATCTTGATATAATTTATCATGTCAAAATCTGCTGACCACCACCCTCCAGCCATGGCTATCCCTTGCCCTGCATTTGTACTGTATACTCGTCCCTCATCTACCCTCACCAGTTTACAGTTTCGTTCTTCTCTATATGCGTATTGCCTTTGTACATTTGCAAATTTATTTAACTTCATGCATTTTATTGTGTTATAATAACTGGTCAGCAATATTTTCCATTTCCTGACCGGGTTACAATTTGCCGTTATAACCCACGGGTTATAACAGCAAACACAGGCCACATCCATCAGCTGCAAGCTGATCCTGATTGGCTCCGCTCTTCTAATGGGCAGGCTAAACAACACAACAAACATGGCAGCTTCTCATCCCACTTACCAAGGAGCCACCACAGTGGGAGTCATCATGTTTTGTTTTATTTTAAAAAAAATATAACTTTTTTGCCTGATCCTGTTGTCTGGAGCCCCAGAAATGACTCCAAAGCATGTCACAAACCAGGAACAGCTCTGCAGCACTTCACAGAGGTAAGCGCCATCCCAACAAATGCAAAAAACAGATTTAATGTGTGTGTCTGTGTGGAACAGAAAGCAACAGCACAATCCACTTAGAGAAAAAATTGCTAACCAGCAATGATAAAAAATAACAGATGGGGTGGTGTGTAAAACTCGATTTTACATCACTTTCATTGTGGATGCCTTTCTAAACCTCTCGGCTTCGCTCGGGTTTATGTAGCATCCCACAACTCAGGTGTGTAAATCTCGTTATACTCACCACCCCATCCATAATCCTATATGTATTTTTCTACACCTGGTACTTGCTTTTTTTATAGCTATTATTGTTTTTCATTTATTGCACCTTGTTAGAGTGTACTGTTCTCCCCCACTTCCCTACCTTCAAATAAAATAAGTCAATAAATGAATAACTAAGTGTGCATTGTTGCTTTTTTTCTCTTTAACTGTATACCCCCTTGTTTCCCTCTCCTGGATCGCACCTAGAAATTAGCTGTGGCTCAGTGTGCCTTTCTCAATTACCAGCAGTTTACATATAGGATACAGGATAATGGATGGGGTGGTGAGTATAATGAGACTTTACACACCCTGGCCTTCACCTGACTACGCAAAGTTTTACACACAAAGTGTGCAATTTCATCCATGAAGTTCCGTGCCAGTGTGAAATTCGCACTTTGTGCAAAGTTTACACTTTGCGGACCGATCCGCACTCCACGAATTGCATGAAATTCGTGAATTTTTCCAACTTCGCTCATCTCTACAGCTGAGTATCATCGGTATAGCAATGAAATTCAGTGGCATCGAAAACTATTCATAATTCCCCAAGACAGCTGATTTCGTAAGCTCATCCAAGGGAGGTTACTACTAGCCCTTGGCAGGCCACATGAGGTGATCACAGACTGTATAGCAACCTACTTGTTGAGAAAGAATCGATTAAGCTCTTCACATTTTTCTGCAGAAAACACTCTCTCCTAGATGATAGACAGGGGGGGATTGAGCAACCTTTTTACCATGTGAAAGAGCTGAGTCAGATGATTCTTCCCCACAGCAATTATCCTTAACATAACAGAAATTCTATCTTTTACAGGGTGACTGCCAACTGATACTGTATTGAGTGCTTAGTACCAGTCTGTCCCCACCAAGTGGGACCTCTGCCAAGAATGTTCCAGCCTCCATCACTTAGTCCTCAACTGCCTACATTCCTTAAAATACCATGGAAAACTGTAGTGGGATATCAAGGGACAGACATGGAATGGTGCCAAGGAGTTGAGAGAGGATGCAAAAGTCACACTGTAACTCTGCATGGTCCTCTCGACTCCCTTACCACAAGCTGTCATCATACTCAAGATATTGAATACTGCTAGGCATTTGCTAGGCTCCAGATTCCATTTTGGGTGAGCTCAGACTACCTCCACAGGGGATGGTATTAAAATTCTCCACAGAGGAACATAAGTGTGCTAGGCCCAGCAAAGACATTAGCTGGAGGAACTGTTGTCCAAACTGTAAGGATTCATCATTGACTCAGGCATCATAGTCCCCAGAAACAGGAATGATTAGAAACAGTTGTAAATCTCATGAACCTCTTGTGTCTTGTAGTCAGTGATGACCAGGAGCTGGTGTGCTGGTACACTTGGACACCAACATTCTGGTGAATCAGTTGGTGAAGATGATGAAGCAGAACTTCTGTAGACAGGAGGGCAGATTGGCAGCACACTCATCCTCCCTGGCCTTTTCTGAAGTCCTCCCTGTGTGGGGCAGAGTGGGGGAGCAGGATAGGATAAGGAGTAATATAATACTTGAGTTTAACAGCTGGCTTAGGGAATGGTGTTGGGGAAATGGGGTACCACTTTATGTGGGACTGGGGGACTTCTGGGACAGGATACTTTTCAAGGGTGATGGACTTCACCTGACAAGAGAGGGGGCCAGTGCACTGTGGCAGGAATTTGACATCTATATCAGATATTTAAACTGACTGCAGAGGAGACTGGGTCTAGGGAAACCATGGTAGCTGGTGAGCAGAAAGGGATCCTAGCTAGTACTCCCCCATGTCAAGGGGATTATATCAGCAAAGAGGGCACAAAAAGAGCTATGGTGCTTACTGGACCAAGTGAAGGGGCAATTGAGAGGGGGAATGCAAAGGGTTAAAGCACTAACAAAGGGGGGAGAAGACAAGGAAAACAAAAGACCAGTAGCGAAGTAGGATCTGGGGTCAGATGGAAGGGGGTATGCCTTAACGCCAATAGCCTAGGTAACAAACTCAGCGAGCTCGAAGTGCTGATGACAGACACTGAGGTGGACTTGTGGCCATCATGGAAATGTGAGCTTTAATGACTGGGAGATATGCTCCCTGGGTACTCACTGTTCAGGAAGGATAGAGGAACAGGTAGAGGGGGAGGAGCTGCTCTTTTTGTCAAGGAGGGCATCAAGGTGGTGGAAGATGGGTGCATCAGGGGTAGTAATGGGGAGGCTGAGTCAATGTGGACACAACTCACGGCAGCCTCAGGCAAGAGAATACATTTGGGGGTGATCTATAGGCCTCCAGGGCAAAGGGAAGAAAGGGACAGAGAGCTCAGGTAAGAACTTGAAAGCAGGGTAGCAAAGGGGGAAGTAGTGGTGGTAGGAGATCTGAACCTGCTGGACATCTTTTAGGATGTTCCAGTGGCCAAGAGCACCAGAAGTCAAGCCTTGCTGGATGCCTTCCAAGACTATCTACTGGTACAGCTAGTTAAGGAACCCAACAGGCAGATTGCAATCCTTGATGTGGTGCTCACCAGCTCAGAGGTGGCGGGAGCTGTGGGGGTCGGGGATCCTCTGGGGAACAGCGACCATAACTCTGTTTGGTTTGAACTGGCCCTTGGAGCCAGTAAACCGCAACTGAGAGCTGAAGTCCTTGATTTTAGAAGGGCAGACTTTGATAGGTTGAGGGAGCTGGTCAGGGATAAGTTATGTGACGTGGGTAACATACTGAAGGTGGGAGTGAGCATTAGAAGAGAGTTGGGGCAATTAAGGGGGCCATTCTCAAGGCATGGAAGGTATGCATAAGAACAGTAATAACAAAAAAAACCGGAGACCATGTGATGCAGAGCGCCTGGTAACAGCTCCACTTCATCGCTCCAGCCACCTATCCATTATAAGTTAATTTTTTGCCGGCAAACTAACTGCATATTACACAACAGTTAGGTTGGAAGACTCACCGTCCTGCTGCCTATCTCCAAGTGCAATATCCCACGTTATGGAGGCAGAAATGCAGAAAGCTCCCCCTCAGCACACTCCCCTGGTCACGCCGGAAAAGGTCCCAAAGAAACCCAGGGCCGCTAGTGCCACGGACCCACATGGCTTGACTACTACTCCACTGGAACAAGAATTGCTCACCCTCAGCAGATATTTAGAGAGTTTAAACCTTTTCAGGATGAGATGCACTCCATTTCAACTGAACTGAAGTCTCTGGCACAAGCTATGGAGGACATTTCTATAAGAACCTCAGATAGTGAAGCCCACATATGCTCACTGGAAAAAAGAGCTGAGAAAGTAGACCCAGAGCTGATTGCTACCCAGCAGAAACTAGTCAAAATGGAACTTAAGATTGAAGACCTTGAGGGCCACAGCCACAGAAACAATGTGGTCCTCATAGATCTGCCGGAAAATGAGGAGGGTATGGATGCTGTGCTCTTTGTCCAGAAACTGGTAGAAAAGATCGCAGGCCCCTCTCCTTTTGGGCCTAAATACATGTTAGAGAGGGCACACTGGGCTCTCTGCCCGATCCCCCCAGCAGGAGCCTAGCCTAGACCACTAATTTTCCACTTCCTCAACTACTTGAGCACCAGGATTTCCTCACAAAACTACAGGAATTGCAGGAGGTCCACTTGGAGGGGATCAAGATAAGAGTGGCGTAAGATTTACCTGCATCAATTAGACTCAGAAGAACAGCCTTCCACCCCTTGATCTTGAAAATAATAGCTGTGAGGATCAAATTTCGTATGAATTACCCAGCGAGGCTCCAAGTGCAAGTCGTTGGTTCCTGGGTGTCATGAGGATCCTGAGACGGCCCTGACAGGGCTCAAGCAACCCTTCCTAACCTTTTCGGGACACTTGAACTGGCTAGTAGTCTCTGCAAATTTGCTCCCACAGAGGAGCTAGTCTGGAGAAACTGAACTATTCAGCCTGTTTGTATTGCCTTATACTGGGTTCATGAAATATATTGGTTTATTGTCTGCATCCAAGTGATTGCTAATACCACCGTTCATAAATGTGGTGCTGAACAGCACAAAAAGGTACACTGTGGTCCTTAAAGCCTCTTTGTGTGCTTTCCCACCAGGATGTTTTGGCTGACTTAAGCCCCCTGATTAAATCCACCAGTTTGTGACTATTTATCATATGGCTCCTCGAATGTGCGCATGATTGCACGAGTCACTGCGTCTGTTTTCATGATGTGGTTATAGCGAGCAACTGCCACTAGATGTATGAGACACTCACAATAACATTTACCAGTGTTACACAAGGGTCCTGCACCATTATTGGTACCCCCAGAGGTACACCATAGACAGCTAGTGCTTAGGCATATGTTATACTAACATATAGGGCTATGGGCATCTACCGTACAAGAGTAGATGTCAGAATATGTATGCATATTATTGTTATACACTTTGCTTGCTAATACATATATATTTTCTATGTATTTCTTACTCATAAGATGTTAGGCCATCTGTGTCCTTGGAATGATTATCATATATATAAGTTGGCATTGCCACCTTTTGGTGATTTGTACTACTACACTGAGTTATGTAAGACTCTGTACACTGTACTCTTTTGTTTTACAAACTGATGACTACTACACCATTGTATAATGTTATCTTGGACCGTGAAGCCACCTCTAATTTAGCCAATAGGGCTCATCTCTGTAACTAGAAATGTTTCTATCTTACAGTAACCATAGTAATTATCATAGGTATATAATGTGAGACACTAAATCTTATACCTCAGAGACCCCAAGAGACATGGAGAAACCTCGAGGTATAGGGAATGCTTAGCACTGGCTCCCGGTTCATATTGGTAAGAACTGCTTAGGGCAACTGTGATTTATCCTTTTGGTAGTAATAAACAAGTTTATTACTCTTATGCAGCACGTATGTGATTTTTTGCATTCCCAATATTGCCAAGAACCTGAGAGTGAGGTTTAAAACTCCTGACAATTGGCTACCGTATGCAGGCAATATTTGGTGTTTGTAAGCTTTCACTTGTTGCTTTA
Organism: Neoceratodus forsteri; assembly: GCA_016271365.2. NCBI lineage: Eukaryota > Metazoa > Chordata > Ceratodontiformes > Ceratodontidae > Neoceratodus > Neoceratodus forsteri. Next base: position 50,839,180 of record JADMNL010000027.1, read on the forward strand.
CATGTTTCCCTTCCCAACGGGGACTGTAAGTGTGCATTTCTGCAACACTTCTCCTGTTTTCAGACCACTTTGTAGTTACTTGCAAAGTCTGGCTGCTTTTCTTGGGTGTGGTCGATGCCGACTCGACCCACTCCACAGCGGCTTTGAATTGCAAGCCTACGAGGTATACAGTAGCCCAACTGTGTGCAAAAAGTGCTCCTGCTGTGGATCGATACACAGCATGGCTTCTTTTTCACAGTTTGATTTTTCATTCCTCCCACACAATGGCCACCGCATCTAATATCTACGAGAACTGAGACCTCGATGTCTCAAATTTCCTTACCTCCTCATGGAGGCTGGACTGACTTCAGGTGGGACATGAGTCAATCTGAAAACCCTATACTGGGGATTTCAACCCAGTATTGGGAGACGAGACAAACAGCCAACAAGTGGAATGCTAAAGGGCTGTTGGTCGCAGCTCTTTATGCTGCTCTGAAAGCCTCTGAAGTGAGGTTTTGAACCCTTGATCTGCAGATTTCATCTCTTAAGCAAGAGATGGGTTTGCAGGAAACAGAATGTATTAGACTGCAGCAGAATTTGGAGTCTGAACTTCAAACACTGCGAAATGAAAAGGATTCACTTTTGCATCATTCTGCCCAGGCTGGCCAGCAAGAAATTTGTATGTTGAAGCAGGAGTGTGAAAGTTTGAGACAGGATAAGGGGCAGGCTTTGAATATGAATGACTTGCTAAGTAGAGTGAATGAACAGTTGAGTGATGATATGGGAGAGCTACAGGATGAGATAAACCAGGTACGTAATGACTTAGAAGTGGCTACTAGGGACAATCGTGAACTGAGCGCCGCGTACAGAGTGTTACAGAAACAAATGTAAGATGAGGTTGATATGGATGTTGCAAATGTGAGTCATGCAGAATGTGAAGCCAAAATGGTGAAACTGCGCCATCAGTGGGAGATTCTGGCTGGCCATGTTAAGGTGATGGGAAGCGTAGCCCCTGCCTTACCCACGTCATCTGAAGGGGAGGTTTCAGATGATGATATTTCTCAAAACAATGCCCAGTCACACCCCTCCTATGGCCCAGAAACCCCACCCAGCCATCCACAACATGGCGGGTCCCCACTACACCCACACCATGTCATAGGTCATCGACATTGTGATGTACATCATGGGAGACGCCATCATGGTGGCCCCCATGATAGGGAAGGAGCAGGCCCAGGCCTGGTCCTGACGGCACCACCGGTAGCCGTAATTAATGTGGAAGACAGGCAGGAGATAGAAACAATGATTAACAATGCAATAGGTAATGTACCTATTCCTGAGAGTAGTAAATGGGCCATTAAAACCCAAATTAGGCAGCTACAAGAGGCTGGCACTCAGGAAGGCATAGTTCATACTGCAGCCGAGGCACAGCCCAGGCTGCCCTGGATGGTGCCCGAGCAACCTACCCAAGCCTGATCAGCCCAATAATCCCTACAAATGGCCTACTCTGTTCAGCAAATACAGTAGCTGACAGCATTGGTCGGATGAGCCTCCTGACAACCTCAGCTGCCACTTGGAAAAGGTGCATTCCAAATGTGAGCTGCTTAGCCTCGCTGCAGAATAGCAGGTCCAAATACTACGCCAGACCATCGAACCTGGATTGTGGGCCAAACTCCCTGATGCCAACCGCCAGGATGGTAACGCCACCATTGATGAAGTTGTAGCTGAACTAATTTCTGCACACAGCCCAGGTGTCATAGGAGTGATGCTTGCATACCCTGTAAAACAGAATGCAAAGGAAAGTCCAGTGACTTACCACTAGAGACTCTGGATGGCCTACCGAGCAGGAGAACACCTTGCACAAGAAGCTGCAGATGTGGATCTTATCGAGTATAAGACCCTATTCCTTAGGAACATGATCCCTGCAGTGAGAGAAAAGGTAGAGCCAACCACTTACTCCTCCATGGAGAGGTTTGCAGACATCCTTCAGAAAACCGAGACAGCTTATCAACTCTACATCTGTGATCTGGGTGCCGGTTCCAAGAAAGTAGCCGCAGTGGCGCCTACTCAAGAGACCGTGGATGCACTACATGGTGGAGGGACAGGCCCAACACAAACAGTCCCTCCCCGAGGACAACCAACACCCCCAGCATGCCCAACAACAACAACAACCACAGCAGAAAAAGCAACAGTGGGGTAGGAACTGGAATTATCATAAGAACAAAAAACACAAGAATCATAAAGATAAACAACAACAAAGACCAGGTCCCTCATATAGGGAGATAGCTGAGGAAAATCGGAAGTTTAGAGAACTCCTGGGGCAAGTGTGTTCTGTAGCGGATGCTGCTCCTGCTCAGTCCCTTGTAGCCATAGAACTGGGAACCCAGGCCACAACAGGCCATGGCGATACTGGAAGTACAGGCACTCAGACCCATACAGGCCTGAACCCAGAAGCACTTCCCTATATAGCATCAGTACAGCATGGTGAGGTGGTTCAAAGGAGCCAGGCCCAACCTCCCCATGCTGCCTCCAATACAGACTGACAATTACAGGACCCAGTCTGAATTGTAAACAAGCTGGTCTTGGATACAAACGGAAGGCCCTGCACAGAGGCCGAGGGTTGGGAGCCGCCTACTACAGTGTTACTGGATACAGGCCAAGCGACTGTATTATATGATGATCACCCGACACATCCCCTTGGTCCACTGGATGGAGGACCAATATGTCAGGAGTAGATGGTACTAGATTACCTGCATAACGCTCTCTACCTCTACCTGTAGAGTTGGGCCAATTGAAGGCCTCACACACCTTCCAACTGATGGTATTGCACGATCATCCTAGTATCTTTGGAACTGACTTTCTTGCACCACACAGCTGTGTGGTGGACCTAGCTAACATGCTATTGATACAGATTCAGGGCCAATACCACGCCATCTTGATCCCTGATTCACATGTTGTGGTAACAATATCTGCCAATAACAAAGAGTATGATGTCATTGATTTGTTCAAGAACCATGAGCTTTTCCCAAAGCTCCTCCCCATTCTGCAATGGCATTTGGAAGCATTTGCTATCAACAAGCATGACTGTGGCAGAATGCACACTGTCATCGAAGGGCCAGGCCCAGCACATGAGAGGCAAAGGCAATATCCTTTCCCATCTGAGGTCTTGCCTTCTCTTAGGGAAACAATAAAATCGCTCCTCAACCAAGGGGTAATCATAACATGTGTTTCTACTGCCAACTCCCCAGTGTGGCCCGTGAAAAAAACTACAGGTGCCTGGAGACTTACTATTGACTACAGGAAACTGAACCAGGTCACTTCCAGTTGCACTCCAACTGTGACCTCTACACCTGATGTGCTAAGAATTTTGACACCTGACCTCAAGTGGTTCGGTGCCCTGGATATCTCCAATGGTTTCTGGTCATTGCCAATGGCCCCCAGAAGTCAATATAAGTTTGCCTTTACCTTTGAAGGTAGACAGTACACGTGGACCTGCTTACCACAGGGGATTCCATAACAGCCCGTCCCTGTTCCATCTGCACATGATGGACACCCTTGAAGATTTTTCTACTCCCCAGTGTCTCTTGCAGTATGTAGATGACCTGTTGTTGGCAACTGCCGCACAGGCACAACACTTGAATCTCTTGGATGAACTGCTGACTCTCATCCAGAGAGCAGGCCTTAAATGCAACCCAGCAAAAGCGCAACTGTGTCAGAAAGAGGTACTCTTTCTGGGCCTAAAAATAACTGACCAAGGCCGTAGCCTTACCTGGAAGAAGATACAAGGATTACAAGACTTGCCATTGCCCACTAGCATGGCAACTCTTAGAAGGTTTCTAGGTATGGTAAACTATTCTAGAGATTTTATCTGTGATTTTGCTCAGAAGGCTGCTCCTCTGTATGAACTACTTAAAGATCACGTGCAAATGTGTTGTTTCCTCAATGTATGTTATGCTATTTCCCCGTTTGTCCTAGTCATTTTGGCTACTTATACATGACTGCTGTGCCAATTGAAAAAGTATGTTTTAGGAAAAGTACCTTTTTGTTGATCAGCGTATGTGTCCCTGACGCTCCGTTTTCTCTTGCTGGTCCATCTCTAGCTATCTGTGTGCGTGCAATGTGATGACATCATTTAGCAGGTAGTGCTGTGTTGTGGCGGTAATCTGAAAAGCTGTAATCGAGTTGCTTGCTCTGCGAGGAATGGCATTGGACAACGAGACAACAGATCTTGAGGCTCTGCCCTGCCAGTCCAATTTTCAGATTGAGCCATACTCCTTTGAGCCCCTTGCATCTAGCAGTGGTAGTTCTTCTGCCCATTCAGTGAATGTCAACAACAAGAGTTGTGACAGCAGTGATGCGGAGGAAAGCGTGGCTGCCATGTCTGTTGATGAATGGTATGCTGCATTACCAAGCCCTTGCGGCACCAAACTTCGTTTTGTGTTGTAATATTACATCTAACTATTTTCAATGTTCCTATCCTGTTTTTGTTTTTTTTGAGCTGCAGATTTAATTTTGTCTGAAGCCTGTTGTCAGAATCAACTGGTTCATAGTGCACGCTGTGATTGTGTGGATGTGTGTGTGTTTGTGTGGGGAGGGGTGATGACAATCAGACTGTATGCCAAAGTAATTAATGCATCACCATAATTAATTGTTCCTAATGCCATATAGCATTCAATGTGATGAAATAATTTGTATTGCCCCGTAACAGTGCTCCTCAGTATGACTATGCACATGTATAGAATGACATGTCATAACTTTGTAGCTGATGTGCATGCCATGTCAAAACTCAGCTTTCATATATTTTTATCCCATACACAATGTAATTATTATCTATCTATTATCTATTTTTGTATTATCTATCACCTTCAGTTTTGAACAGTGCTATACGTTATCTCATTATGTGCTGCAATGTATGTTATTCCAACTGTCAGTAATGTAAAATATGGCCACATATGGTACTTACTACAACTACATCTATGATTACTGCTTTATTGTGACAGAAATGAAGACACAAAGCAACATATGGCTGATGTTGCTGTATTACATTCTTGGCTGAGTGCCATTGAATTTGTTTTACTAATGTTTCCTGTAGGAGGCATTATATTTACTTTTCCATTAAAGGCCATCCTGCATTTCCATATTGATCACATCTGTCCACCATCCCCACTTTTGTGCCAATGGAGCACAATTGACATCTTGTACTGTACTTTGTTTCCCACCCTCCAGCACAGTTATCAGTGCCATTTACAGTTTTGGTTATCAGAGAATAATTCACTCGGCACAGCCTCAGCAGTGTATCCAGTGTTACATGGCATGCTGCCTTTGGAAGTGCCCAGAATTCCTCTCAAGGGTCCCTGCAGTGGTGAACTTTTAATCTGTGCTGTTGTTATTCAGCACCATAGGTATGTAAATATGCTGTTGCTGTTGATATGTCACAGTGGTGTTGTTACTGGCCAAGTACTTCTCCTTCCTGGGTGAGTACTGAATCAAAGCATGTAACTGGTGTGACCAAGCGTCCTTATCTGCTATCAAAGTCTATAGGTACTGTACTGTTGCCATGACATGGCTACTGTTCTGTTTTTGATATCCTTTTACCAGTACTACTAACATATTTTATGTATTGTCCCTCCACCTACCTGGATCTTCATGCCTCTGCTCTGGTCCTCGGCTGATGTCACCCACCCCAACCTCAGCTTCCCCACCGCAACAGCACCACCTGTGTTCACCCAGGCTGTGTCAGTATAGCGTCAGTGCCTGCCTGACACCCCTCCCAAAGAAGGACAGCAGCCACTGGACATTCAATCCTTCTCTGCCCAGACATCCCAAGGCAACCTGAGTCCATCACCGAACCTGGGTTGCTTGTGTGGTGCGAGGTGTGGCATCCAGTTCCTCAACCCTCAGCTGCACCTTGCCGGCAATATGCAGAAGTTTGAAGCAAGGCTGCCATGCCATTGACCGCCTCCCATAGCTTTTCCCTTACTACTATCTCCAATGTCTTTGATGACACTGAAAAACACCGCTTGCAGGACCGAGCCCTGTGAGAACCCAAGTGGGTAACTCTCTGGTGCCAGATAGCTTTCTCCCCACAACTACCCTCTGGTTTATGTGCCTCAGTCTGTTCTTCATCAATATTGCCATATTTCCACAAATGAAAGATCCACCAACTCCCTGATCAACCTTTGGTGTGGCACGAGTCAACGGATGAGATGAAATTAAGACAGAGAATGTGTACCACTGTGACCCATCTACTATCTTACTGACATAGTCAAAGAAGTCAATCCGATTTGTTTGACACTATCTCACCCACTCCACCCTCAGCCCCATGAACCCATGCTTCCTGTCATCCTGGATACTATTTTGTTCTAGAAATTATAGCAACCTTTCCGATAGTATAGTTTTGCGGCATAGCTACTGGATTGTTCAGCATAATTACTCAATTCTATCTGCCACTGAAAGGGTGAATGGTCAAGCCACAAGTGGTATTTTGTACAGTTTAGTTTGCAATGTCTGATGAAGGATGTTACATAAAGTGATTAGGTGCTGAATAAGTGGAAAAACATGTTGTGGTTATTTTATGACACACACTACCAGCTCATCATGTAAGTGGGTGAAACAATGTATGTTTTTCGTGATGTGACTGGAATAGATGGCATACTTTCTATTTGTAAAATTACAAACTATGTCTCCTGTGTATTTCTAACCTATGTAGGTGCAGTTGTGGGAAATGTGTACCCATGCCAACCTTGCTTGAAAACCACTGCTGCTGGTTCTACTCAGCAGTGTCTGCAAAAATTGAGGAAATTGATGGTGTACACTGCATCACTGATGTGCGTGGATTTCAAAACATGTGTCTTGATCCAGATGTTTTAACATCATGTCTCTATGAATATGTCGAGATTGATGGCCCTGTGGGAGACAGTGAGTCAACAAATGAGTACGTGTAATGCAGTCTCCTACTGTTTCTTACTCTACTGTTACATATGTCACATTGATACCTGTAGTGACATATTGCTTTGACAGCAAATGATGCCCAGTGGTGTATCCAGCCTTCTATTTAGGCGCTGTTGCTTTTCCTCTATTGTACCGTTACCACATTTGTTCAGTATGTGTGGTTTAATATCACCATGTGTGCAGAGACTGAGAAATCATTAACATGGGCGCTAAATGTCAGGGGGGGATGAGTTTGGTAGGATGCATGAAGTACTGGAAGGGAAACTGGAGGGCATAAGGCAGGAGATGGATGTGGTGCCAAAATGGGACTTCATTAGATGTGGGATTACAGAGGCAATGAAAGCCTGCACCAAAACCCCATCTCCGCAAAGACATAGACAGAGAGTAGGCTTCTCAGAGGAAGGCAACCAAAATGGTGCAGGGTCTGCACCAGAAGACATACGAGGAGAGACTAAAGCAGCTTAATATGTATACCCTTGAGGAAAGGAGGGGGGGGGGACATGATAGAAACTTTTAAGTATCTCAAGGTAATTAACAAAGTTCAAGAGGGTAGTATCTTTCAGAAGAAGAGATGTGCAACAACAAGGGGTACAATTTGAAGGTAGAGGGGGGATGGGCTCAGAGGTAATGTTAGAAAGTATTTTTTCACAAAGAGGGTTGTGGATGCATGGAACAGCCTTCCTGAGGAGGTTGTGGAGTCAGGAACAGTGGGAGAATTCAGTAATGCATGGGACAGGCATAAGGCAGTTCTATTGGGGGGGGTAGGAGGAAGTAAGCTGTTGATTAGCTAGAACCAAAAGCTTATCCATCAGGTAGGGAAATGGGCAGACTATGTGGGCCAAGCAGTCCTTCTCTGCCATCAAATTCTATGTTTCTAAGACACAGAGTAACAGGAGCAGATCAATGAAACCATGCTGTTTGAACAGTGAGGTACTGGAGGTGGTGAGGGGTGGGGCAAACGAGAGGAGCACCACAGGTATAGGAGAACAGGAGAAGAAGGGGACAGGGAGGAGTATGCAAGATGGTCCATGGAGGTCACCAGAAAAGTGATATAAGCCAAGTCTCACATGGATGTGAGATTAGCACAGGGAAATAATGGGGGTGTGGGGTGAGAAACACTTCTTCAGATACAACATGGAGAAAAGGAAGTGCAATGAGAAAATAGTGTGGCTGACACAGGATGGGGAGTGCACTGATAAGGGGGAGGAACAGGTGGAAGCAGTGAATGTATACTTTTGCTCAGTATTCACTGATAAAAATGTGGGGGCCATTACCACCATGTGCTGAGAGGGGTGTGGACGGGGGAGAGGATGTGAGACATTGAAGAACTGATAGAGGTAGAGTCCGACAGGGACTGAGGGCAGTGTGGGTAGACAAGGCTCCAGTGTCAGATGGTATCCACCACACGGTGATGAGAGATGGTGGATTGTGTTTGTGGAGCCACTGGCGGACCTGTACAGCACCTGAGTGCAGTCAGGATGTGTGCCACTGTACTGGAGGACAGCACTTGTAGTGCAGTTACACAAGAGCGGACCAAGTGATGAACCGGGTAATAATCATCTGGTAAGTCTCACCTCCATAGTGTGTAAACAGTTGGAAAAGATAGTATGACTGGGGTTACAGGTGAGCTGGATAAGTATCATATATGTCTGTTCTTTACTTGGACTTCAGCAAGGCCTTTGATTTGCTTCCATATGGGTGACTTGGGGTGAAGGTAACTGTTGTTGCGGGAGGGTCAGAAATGACAAACTGGATTACAAGCTAGATGACTGGTAGGCTACAAGGGGTGTTAGTGCGAGGGTAGCTCTGAACTCCAAGTCCTGTTATGAGGGGGTACCACATGGTCTGTGCTAGGACCGATATTATTTGGGATCTTCATATCAGACATTGCGCACGTGGTGGTGAGCAGCTTAAGTTGGTTCACAAATAACACCAAAATGGGAGCAGTGGTTGATGGAGTGGAGGGATGGAAACAGCTGCAGGGGGGTGTAATCAAGCTAGAGAAATGGTCAGACAGGTTTCAGTTGGTGTTCAATGCAAAGAAGTATAAGGTTATGCACTTTTGGGTATAGAACCCGAGAAGAGAACACTGGCTTGGAGGGGTTCAGCAGGGGATCACTAAGGAGGAGAATGACAGTTAAAACTGTAATGGTCACTTTCCTTTAAAGTATTTACTTTTTTATTTCTTCACTTGCTCACAGGTTGCTGAGATATATGGCCTACCAGAGATTAGTATATTGGGTGTGGCAACGTTTGGGCAGAGGCAATCGTAAAGTACTTTCATCCTGTGCCGTCCTGGCCATAAGTGACAAATTCCCATCTGACTCATACACCAGTTTGCATGACATTTAATGTCAGATCAGGTAACCAAATAAGTAATGTCGGACTAATACTTTCTGGTCAATACTTTGTCTTGGGAGATTTAAAGTGATTCGACCACTGTTTGGAATTTATCAGCATGTTCATGTATGCACTGTGTAAGCCATCATAATCATTTTTTTTTCCTTACACTTCTGTTTGTGCTCCACCGCACCTGAGCATCCCTCCTGCCTCTACTCCCAGTCTGAACCCGCACAACCCAGGAGGAAGTCCAACGATCACCCACGCAGACCTAGCTCCTAGATCACCCCACGGTGGACCCATCCTCTATATTGCCTCCATCATGTCCATGTTCTTGTGGAGATGGATTCAGCAGAAATGCATGCAGTATTCCAGCTTGTGTCTCAAGACCTGTCTGTACTGAGGAATAACAATTTCCTGTTTTACTCTGCTGATGATTCTCCTTATACATCCCTGTATTCACCCTGAAATCATTACTGCCTTATCACATTGTTTGCTCATCTTTTGGTCATCTGATATGACTAACCCATATACCTTTCAATTTCTGTTCTAGTTCACCCCACCTCCACCCTTTATGTAGTCTTACCCTGTCATTCTCTTTTCCAGGTGCAGTACTTGGCACTTCTTTTCACTGAATGGAAAGCACCATACTTTTGACCATTTCTCGCCGCCCCCCCTCGTGTCACGAGCTCCCCCCCACACGCGTCACGCCGCCCCCCCCAAAATCTTTGGTGCCACGCTGGAGCCCACCCCAGCATGGCAAATGTTGTTTGCTGACGGGTGCCTAATCTCCCATCGCCTCGGCCCCAGTTATTTTTCTGCCATGCTGGGGGCCCACCCCAGCATGGCAAACGCCCCACGCCGTCGCTTTTTGTTCTTACCTGTAAAGAAAAACTGTCAGGCGGCGCTGCTCCCAGACCCTCCCACAACCCGCACCCACCCACCGCACCTTGCCTCCCCACACCCCCCCCTCACTCCATACTTATCTCCAGACTCCGGCGCGACGATCTTCGGTGGACCGGGAACACGTCTGCACTCTTCAAAGCCGACCGCGAACTGAGGAAATGCCGGTAAGCTGTATAATGGGCTAGATAGGGGGGTTTCAACTTTATTGTATATCTCAGGCATTTTTTGGAATTTTTGCACCAAATTTTCAACATGAGGTTTTTGGGACCCCTTCTCATGAATGATGTCACTGTAATGGCGTTATTCGGGCCCGAAGGGTGATTTCCGAGTCACTGCACAAAAATCACCCTTTGGGCCTGAATAACACCATGACAGTGACATCATTCATAAGAAGGGGTCCCAAAACCCCATGTTGAAAATTTGTGTAAAAATTCCAAAAATGACTGTTTTATTTAGCATGCGCTATGAGTTCCTACGCAGAGGCTTGTAAGTTCGTGGAATTTTCAATATTTTCACTCCAGATTTTCAAAATTGCCATTTTACCACACCTCCTTCATGAGCAGTACAGCTGTCATTTTCATATCCTTCCCAAAATGTGTTTCCGCCCATGTAGCGCACAATGGCGCAGTCGGTGTGCGAAATCAATGTATGGGACGCATTAAGAAAATTATGGTGACACTGTTCATTAGCAGAGGTCTTAAAATGGCTATGTTGAAAATTTGGTGAAAAAATTCCTTAAATGCCTGTTTTACAAGTGTGAGTTGCGCAGTTCCTACACACGCTCATAAGTTTGCGAATTTTCAATATTTTCACTCCAGATTTTCAACATTGCCATTTTACCACACCTCCTTATGAGCAGTACAGCTGTCATTTTTCACATCCTGCCCAAAACATGTTTCCGCCCATGTAGAGCACAATGGCGCAGCCGGTGTGCAAAATCAATGTATGGTACACAGTAAGACAATCACAGTGACACTGTTCATTAGCAGAGGTTTTAAATGCCAATGTTGACAATTTGATGAAAAAATTCCTGACAATGACTGTTTTACGAGCGTGCATTGCACAGTTCCCACGCACGCTCGTAGGTTTGCGAATTTTCAATATTTCCACTCCAGATTTTCAACATTGCCATTTTACCACACTTCCTTATGAGCAGTACAGCTGTCATTTTTCACATCCTGCCCAAAATGTGCTTCAGCCTATGTAGTGCACAATGGGGGTAACAAAAAGGTCATGCTGAAAATTTATTGTGCAAATACCAGCAATCGCACAGGGCATTAGGGTAAAGCACCATACATGCCAAACACCACTGCAAACACCTGCAAGCGAACGTTCGGCATTGATAAATGCTTGTTATTGTAGGATCAAGTAGAACAAAAAAACATGCTGTCCATCACATTCTCCTGATCTGTATTGACAATAGTGGAACATTAACAGAGCAAAAATCAGTTATGTGCACTCACACTTGTTCAGTGGAAGTCTCATTCAGACAGCCATCAGTAAAATTCAGAAGGGATTATTATATGGTTGTAACACACATATTCAAAGTGTCAAATTGGGAAAAAACACCCAAAAGGAGATTTTCACAAGTGAGCACAAAACACGTTTAAGATATAGAGGCAAATGTACGGTCCTCTATCTATAACAACTGTTGTTGTGATTCCAGAATAATGTTGTAATTCAACACCAAAGGCGACTTGCGACAAACTGAGTTGCGACATGGACTGTGTTCAAAATGATAGAATAGGCAGTGGCCCCAAAGATAAGTACTGTAACTTGCAACATGTGGATGGCTATGCCTAACAAAGGGCATAACCGAGGGTCATGTCGGAAGTTGCTCCCCCCCCCCCGCTTAGGAGCACTTGCTGTAGAATCACGTTCAATGTAGGTATGTGGAGGCGACAGGTGGGCTGTGGCACTCGCCTGCTATAGATGAGTCAGGGGCTGCATGGTGGATAGGCACAGCTTGGTGTGGGGGTTGTGCTGCGGTGTGGTGTTTGGGGGGTATGGGGTGTGTGGGCAGCCCTGCGTGGCATGGACAGGCTTGGGGATCTGGTTGCCAGTGGTGCAAGATGCCCTGCTGGTCACATACGGTGTGGCTGATCGAGGTCTGGGGGTGTGAGAGATTCCCTGTTCACAGTTATCATAGATACCGGACCATACATTTTTTTTCAAATTTTATGGTTTGAGTAACTCTCATTCGTGAAGGCGTTAGTTGTTATGCAGCACTAGGTACGTTGCTAGTGCAGCATACTAGGTATGCTGCCGTTCCCACTGCATCATAGCAATGGTATTTCAGGGATGGATTTCCATCCATGACACTGTCCTACCATTCAGTACACTGAAATAATGTCATGGACAAAAACAGGATGTGGGTATTGGTACTTTCAGTCACTTAGATCAGACAACAGTACACATTACTAATGTCAAGGGATTCAATGACAAGGTGACAATGTGAGGAGTACAGATGTTAAGCCATCAGACTTATGTTGCTCATTGTGATATAGACTAACATTACAAACAGTAATTGCTTGTGAGTTATTGGGGACAGCTGTTGAGAAAAGAAATGGGGAGTGTTAACCTGGTAACTGATGGGTGGGTAGAGGAAAACGTTACCTCACCAGAAGGAACTTATTACATAGAATTTTCTTTCTATTCTACTTTTCAGATACCATTTGGATAACATTTCCAGTGAGACTTCAGTGTTTGTAATGGCACAGTAAAGTTCTGCATTCCTGTCTCAGCACATGAAGAAAATATATTAACAGTTACATTTATGAATTCTGTGTTACGCCAACAAAAAAAAAGTTTTGAAATACAGCAAACTTGTTCATTAAACATCAATTGAAACATATTCACATTGTCAGTGTCTCATTTCTACAATATCTTTTTGTACCACATTAAGTGACATTGTATTCAAGTCTTACATACAGTGCGAATCAAACCCTATTGCATGTATAATGCAGTATATGTAATTGCAGCAGTGATGTGTATTCTTCACAGTAAAATGCAGGGGAGATGATGTGGGCACAGTGTGCACCACTAAATGATGAACAAAGCACATTACATAGCTTGTGCCACGTGATGGGGAAAAGGCACTTCTTTTATAAAGCACTTATAGAAAGTGGCAAACAGGATGTCACTGCAATGTAACATAACTGCACAAGGGTGGTTGTTATGCATGAAAGTTTGTACATTTTGAGATGCGCTCTGGACCACATTTTGCAAATGCATATTATACTTATACTATGGGTTATACCAATATGTGAACATTCAGACAACAATACTCTTTATGTCTTATTAAACTGAGAACAGTGATCTCTAGCAAGCTGATCCTTGTCTGCTCTTCTTTCTTTGAAGAAAGTGGTGGAGGCACATGCCAACCCGTGTTAGCCAGTCTTACAAGACGGTACGATGGAAATTCTGCTCTAACTGCAAAGACCTCATCTATGAGTTCTGAAACATAACCTGTAGTAAAATTAAAGCACATGTCAATATGTCATATCAATGAGTATGTGCACATGTCAACATATAAATGTATCGAGTGCCCAGTGGCGCTAATGGTTGCGTCAATGCACGCCTCACCTCTGCACCACACCGGCGACCCGGTTTCGGGAATGATCAGTGATCAGTGGGGGTCAGCAGTGCAGGGAATGGATTGAGCATCCAGATGACAGCTCTCACTTCCCTGGGGAGGTGTTTGCTGATGCGCTGCTCTGTAGCGGCACCTGGCAGCTGTTGGGTACAGCATAGACTAGTGGAGCACGCTTTGTGGGGGATGAGGTTGTCCACAAACACCAGTAGACTCCACAGCTGACCTGATAGCAGGTAGGCCCCTCTAATTTAAGAAACGCCACCAAGGGACCAGGGGTGTGTGAGCCGGGGGGGGATGGACCTACCTGGGCAGTCAGGTGAGGACACTGTTAAGCAGGTATTCAGGCTGGGAGTAGAGAACCAGCCAAGTGGTTACTCTTGAATGATGCCACTGAGCTGCAGAGTGATAAAAAGAATGTCAAAAAACAAACAGACAAAAAATTATGAATATGGCAAGACCTGAGGGTGGCGTAAGATGATGGAGCTGTGGACCATTAGGGCACACTCAATGAAGGTTGAAGGTGGTAGGCTGATGGGGGAAAACAAGGAGGTGCTACTTCACTGACAGGGTGGTGGAGTCCTAATGTGATTGATTCATACTACGTCACTATAAAGCTGACAATATAAGCAATGATTCACTTTTTATTTAACAAGTAGTACATATTACCGTGCTGTACTGTCTGCCTCATCTACTCCCTTATAAAACCATTTGTACCAGTCTTTCTACTCTTCTTAATCACAGTCAACACACAAGCATTTTTTCTACTGATTGCATTGTTGTGTACTTCAATTTATGTCATTTTTATTTTATTTGTTTGTCCTCGTGGTCTTCACCACTTGGCATGTAAGCAATCAATACTGTGTGTATTTCTGCACGTTCCTGTATGTATCAGTAGAACTATGTCGAACATTTGTTTTAAATTTGTACTCAACGTATATATTTCCATACTTACAGTATGTGATGGGGATCTTGACCTCCTTGCTGACTGGTGCTTCTCCATGGGCCTTTGGGTATGAAACTCCCCACTTCGCCTTTCCCTCCTTTGTTACTGCCTGTGCATGGGCATAACTCTCATTGAAGTGTAGAGCTGCAATGAATAACCTACAAGAACATCAATGAACGTATTAGTGATCAATGTTAAGCAAAGAATATGCTTGCTTCAATTACTTAGACTTGTACAACACAGGAGATATGGCACTGCGCACTTTGACCACTTCATACTATCATACTATTATACTAACGTACTATGAAGCCGGCAGACTAGGCCCTGTGGTCTATCGAGTCTGCATGATGGTCAATGCCAATGCAGGGAACCAATTTTAGCCCTCCCTCCCTCACAACAAGGACCCCTATTTCCCAGCGGGGCTCCTCGATGTACCCTCCCCCTGTACCTATGAGATATTCAAAAATACTTACCGAGCCTCCATACTGGGAAAGAAATAATGTGTCATCTTTGGAGCAAAGAAAATAACTACCTTGTGGAAGGCCTCAAGTGATGACGTCTGTTCACCAGGTGATGACTTGGGGATGTCTCTAAGTAGTGTATTATTCATGGCAATAATCTCAAGCTCCTTAAGAGGTCTGCTTCCTGTATGACAACAGAGACAGTGATCAGATTTGTACATTATGAGATATAAATGCATTGTGAAACCACAAACTTGGATTACAACATCAAAAGTTAATAGTAACTGAGCCTAGGTGCATCAACTAACAGTTATATGTCTGCATCTCCAAGAATTATCATCCGTTACGTGTGTTCAGTTTACTATGGAACACTTGTATGTTTAATAACACTTCACATTGCATACCATGCATTCCTGATACTGTGCTGTCAGAGTCAATGACACAGACTTGTGGTCATGTAAAGTACTGCAGCACTGTGCACAAGCAGCATGTAACAGATCAATCCTTACTGAAGTAAATATTCATGAAAGCACACTGTGATATTTTCCTTAAATAAACATTGTCAGAACAATAACGATACAAAATAGGTGCTAACCTTTTTCTATCCAAACACGGTCCTCTAAAGGACCATGATGACAGTCTGTGAACAGCTGTCCATGTCCACTGTGTATGTTGCAGACATGATTCAATATGGAGAGCCACTTGGCTACAACCATATCTCCATTGCGTTGCTTGAGTTGGCACACCAGTAAAGGTGGTTACTCACTGGTTTCCGCCCACTGTCCTAGTATAGAACAAACTTTCCTTTTGAGAGTTCTTCCATTTTTCTTGACACCTAAGTGTACAGACAGATGTAGTTATGTCCTCTGCTTGAAAACTATGCATTTACACAACTGTTTGTAAAACCAAATGTAGAAAACATCGAAATTACAAGTTTTGTACAGGGGAAAAAAGCATTTACCTTTCACTACATGCCAGACATCAAACCAGTGGACTATATCAGTCTCCTGTTCATGCATGTACTTCTTCACGGAAACGTAGCGATCAGTTGTTAAACATTAAACACTGACACCAGCAGATTTGACCTTGCACATGCAACATTTTAGCCCCTCTAACTTCATAGCATTGGAGCTAGAGACTTCATTGCTCTGAATCAGTTGTTGATCTACAATTTTGGAGTGCACAAGATCAATCAATGAGTAAGAGCCATACTTTGCTGTGTGGCCCAGAGAACAACACCAGGCATCGCCACCTAGATGAGCGAGTTCTTTTGACAAGTCATGAAGCAACTTATCTTGGTGACGTCTCCATACTCTGGAAACAGATTGTAGTAGATAACTTGACTGTATCATGTTATACGTTCTCAATGCAATTGTTGGCATATTCAGGCGTCTCATGAAGTTCAGAACCAGTATCTGCAAGATCTCCTTACTCCCTACTGCCCCTCTCGCTCGCTCCGATCTGCCGATGAGGGATTGCTAGAGATTCCCAGGGTTCATTTGAAGACATCTGGGGCACGTGCATTTTCGTATGCTGCCCCTGCCCTGTGGAATTCTCTACCTCTTCAGATACAAAGCTGCCTGACCGTCAAGAGCTTTAAAGCAGAATTAAAAACATTTCTATTTTTAAAAGCTTATGGTGATTGATTTTATTGTTGTTTGTTTTCAAATTTTTAATGTGTACAGCGCTTTGGTCTTTGGAAAACGGCTTAAAATACATTTTTACTTACTTACTTACTAGAACCCTAACAGGGTTGCCACCACTAAAAAATTTGCACACAATGTCAACAGGTTGCCAACAGGTTGTGCGCCCAGTCTCGGTTGTTTCTCCCATGTTCTGGTATGCCCATTGATGCACAGCTGTTCAAGCACTGCCAATCCACCAAATATTCTTAGGATTACTTGACATTGTGCAAAGCAAGTGAAACAGGACTGCAACATCAAAGGATTGTGCTCTCAAATATCAAATAGGTCTTCTGTTGATGAGGTGGTTTGTCTGAAGTTAATTCTATTGCCCTAAATAGAATCAAACATGTGCTTACAACACAGTAACACAGCAAATACACTTACATGCATGCAGTGCTGGTTGTCAGCACCAATAATCTGTGGTAAGTTTGTTTTGCTAACCATGTGTCAACATCATACCATTGCATGCATAAACATTCAGTAACAGATCATGTAGAATATACAAAGTAATGGAGAAAATTACTTGTTATGCTGGTCCTCAACAACCTCATTAAGGTCAGATGATGAATCAGAGTCATTAGAGGTCATCCGTGACTCAGTCAGGATCCAGTTCTTCATCATCCTCCCACTCACAGTCATCTTCATCTTCATTGTCATCGGTCACATTTCCATGCACAAGGACTTACTTGTGAAAGTCATGATGTTCCTCATACTGCGTGCCCATTGTCCGTGTATGAGCATTGGTGATATGTGCCTGAACCGCACGATGGATTCCCATGGCACATGTTTGAGTTCCACCCGAAAATGTTCTCCTCCCAGTTGTGGATGGCACATACTTGACAGTCTGAGTTGATTTACTACTGAATTTCTGGAATACAGTGTGAACAGTATTGTCACAATGATGTATAACCTATCCAACTTCAAACCGTGTAACATTCAGTACTGGGCTACAAGTGAACCACCTAACCAGCTGTGTATACATCTATCAATCAACCAGAAAAATTCAGATACTGTCTCTCACAATGTAAATCGTTGTGTACTACCATTGTAGAAACATACAAACATAGAAATTATACATAGTCATACTGCAGTATGTTACTGCACTTAGGTATGACTATCACACATGAAAGGGGACATATCAGCCCGTAGCAAGACATGGTTCACTAGTAACCACATCTGCAGAATGGTGCACATATGTATGTACTGTTCAATATACAGTGAAGTTAATGTATGGATACTGTCTATGTACCACAACTTGCGATAAGTTTATAACCTGATTATCACATCATGGGTGAAGTGCGTAATCCTAATGGGAATACATGCTCTAAAGCCACTAATATACTACTGCACTTCTAATGTAGTAACATAATAAAATGTCAGCAGAATAGTAAAACTGTACTTTGAGTCTGCTCGATTTTCCAGCACCTCGCGAGAGCTGATTTTGGTGTCCTCCCCTCCCCCTTGGGTTATACTGTCCACAGTCACAGATGTACCACCGGCATTGAATCAGGTCAAATTCACACTCCCCCTGTACCTGTCCCCTACCATGTTAAACCCGTCCACATTCTCCACCTCTACTAGCTCCTTGGGCATCACATTCCATGTGTCCACCACACATTCAGTGAAATAACACCTCCTCCTTTCACCTCTGAGCCTGTCACCTTCCAGCTTACACCCTTTCCCTCTCATTGCCCACACCTCTCAAAGGTGCAGAACCTTGCAGTTTCCTGCACTGAATTTTATTTTCCATTTTTCCGACAACCTCTCCAGAGCATCGAGGTCCTCCTACAAAGGCCACCCACCCTCCTCTTCATCCACCACTGCACCCAACTTTGAGTCATCTGTAAAGAGACTCATTTCACTCCTGATCCCCTTCCTTATGTGTGAGACATAGGCATTGGCCAACTGACTCCCTACCACCATTTCCTTCAGGTTACACAGCATGCCATTGTGGCATGCCGAATGAAATGTCTTGCTGAAGTCCAGAAACAGGACGTCCACTGGCATACCCATGTCCATGGCCATCGTCACCCAGTCACTGAACTCCACATGGTCCGTGTCACACAGTCTTACTGGGACAAAGTCATGTTTCCTATCGTCCAAATATCCAGTTTGCTCCAATAAACCCCCATAGTCTTTCCTTGGCTATGCTCTCCACTACCATGTTAACCACCGACGTCAGGCTAAGGGGCCTGTAATTTACTGCCTCATCCTTCATCACCCCTTGTGCATTGGCATGACATGGCCATCATCCAGTCTTGCTGCATTCATCCAGTCCTCACAGAGGTAGAAGAGCTCCACCACGGGTCTGGCAGGACATCCACCATTTCCATCAGCACCCTGGTATGTATGTCATGTGTGCCTGGTGCTTTGTCCATCCAAAGGGACCTGATGATTTCCCTTACTCTACTCTCTGTACCAGGATATCAGCCTCCACCTCCTCCTCCTCCTCCTCCTCCTTTGTACCCTGTTCTACTGGCCCCCACATCCCTGTGGTGGACACTCAGTTTGCCCAGACCTGTCAGGGACCCAGTCTCTACGTTCCCATTCCTCCTCTGGTTTGCTCCACTCACAGCATAGGAAGCATAGCCCTCCACCCACCCTGGTAAATTATATTGTCAGTGTCAGTGGGTAAGTAGGTAGCACACCCGCATCTGAGGGCGGGAGATCAGAGTGCTGTGTGTTCAGTTCCCACATCTGGCACTTGGGTTAATATCCCAATACTGACACTGTAGAGCAGCATGAGGGGGGTGCTGCCATTCTGAGATGTCATCTTTCGGATGAGACATTAAGCCAAGGTCCCATCTGCCTGGACTGGTAGTAGTTCAGGTGGATCCTACAGATACCATGGCACTTATCGATAAAGAGTAGCAGAATTTCACCTGAGTTCTGGCCAAATGTTTGCCATTCACAAACAAACAAACAAAAAATACCACCTACTACTGAATCTGGTTCAATTGCAGTTGCTTACCATCTGTATCTACCCTCCCGGTAGCCCTGAAATAGGGACTTCTATGCCCAGTGGGCTTACTGTTCAACAAAATGCAATACATAAATAATAAATACAATACTGATGCAAAGTACACCTTTAGGACCTCTGCTTGTTCCCCGCCTCCTGTACCCAAACATCCCATATCCTTATCATGCTGATTTGTGCCCTTACTTTTTTTTTTACCCTATATATGTAAAGAACCCCTAGTCCCACCTCTGGGTCCTCCTGGACAAGGACTGATGCTTTTTATCATTAGCTGCTCTCTCCCACCCTGGTGACTGTCTTAGCTGTCAGCTTATACCACCTAGCCCCTTTCCTCCTTGGCGCTTAAAGTGCATATAGGCAACCTTCTTGTCCCTCTAAACCTCCTGAACCTACCAGGTCCACCTGCAGGGTACTGCGGACTTACAAAACTACACACTTCCTTGCACAGAATCTGGTAACCTCCTGTATTGTCCTCCTGATGATCTCTTACCTGCTATTGGCATCCATATCCACCCTTATTCAGACCAAAGCGATCTTTAAGGCTCCTTCACATCTCCTGAATTCTGCACCCATAAAGTCGGTTAGTGCCATCCTTTGTTTGGCTTTCCTCACACTATAGGTCCAGGAAGAACCAGACTGTGGTGTGATCACTCCCCAGCAATGGTTCTATCACCTCTAGAGCCCTGATCTGATCACTGTCAGTCAGGACCACATCCAGTGTCCAGGCCTCCCTAGTTGGCTCATCCATCTGCTGAGTCACCAGCCCCCCTTCCCTACCCCCTTATCTTTTGTGAACATAGTGTATCCCTCCAGATTTGGGTTCCACTTGTCCCCTTTGGTCGCACAGGTCTCAGTGACTGCTGCCACATCCATCACCCCATCACCTAGCATTGCCAGCAGATCAGGCATCTTCTTACCTAATTTCCCGGCATGTATCAGGACCACCCTCCACCCTGGTTCCTCCACTTCTCTCTGTCCCTTGAGCTCCAGTTTATCAGCTCCTGCACCTTACCTGGTGATCTGTTTCCATACTTCCTGAGCCTCCTAGAGGAGTGTTGACCTTGTTACTGTTTTATCATACCTTCTAGCCCTGCACCGTTTTTAATCTATCTCCCCCTTCACAAGTTTAAATCCTACTTTTCCTTGATGAACCCAGCTAGTTTGAGCTTTGGGATTTCCTTCCCCTACACATTTAGGACCTGTCCCTAGTGTACAGCTCCTTATCGTCCAACTTGTCCACCCAGTCCCTTACCAGGCCGTACCCCAATTCACCACACCAGTCCCTAAGCCACTGATTTGTCTACCTAATCTAGCTTTTGTTTTCACCACTAGCCCTTGGCACCAGCAGGCTTTATGGAAAGAAGATCTTACAGGCAATGGAAATGCCTAAGACAGTGACTGTAACAATGTTTGGAAATTAAATGTGATATGATGATTGGACACTAGTTCATGACACACACATTACACCAACGCAGTTACACATCTGCTTCAGTAAACATTGCAATGACTAATTTCAGAAGTTCAGTTGCTCAACACTAAAACAAACACGCATTCATTGCGAGCATGAGAAACTGAAATTCAAAGAACGCACCCGAAATAATCAATTGCTGCATGCTCAGACTGCACACAACAAAGTTTTGCATGCTGTCCTGTGGCAACACACAAGGTTGTGAGTGCCTATTCAATTGACATTATGCCATTAAGTGGCATACTGCATGGCGAGCTACATGCATTGCTGTGACACATGAAAGAAATAAGCAACATCACGCCATGGGTGTGCTACTGATTAATGCATGCCTCGGGTGCACTGTGAGGCATGTGGGTGTAGCCAGACAGAGCTTCTACAACATGAGGCATGCATTAATGCCGAGTATACCCATGCATGGACATTGGTTTTGCACATCTAAATTTAGTGTCAAAGTAAGTCTGTTTTTACATACTGCTACATTATGTTTACATTGAAGAAATAAATACCCTTGCATCTGTTTGGCAGGAGACTTCACAGCGCATGGATTGTGACACTGCACATTCATCGGATTGTGGAATGCCACTTTGTACTGGTAAATATTCATCAACAGATGACATAGCATGATCATGATGTACTTGGTTTTCAGAGGTGTCACTTTTACACTGAACAAACGATGAAGAAGCTCTTGGTTGGCACTTTATCTTCTCAATTAAACCCAGTCGGGTCAGCACCTGCAGAAATAACATAGATAGTGTTTAGCTTCTGAGTATAATGTGATGCATAATGTGGCATATTAAAAAGAATGTGCTAAGGTTCAGAATGTAATAGAAAAGCTTCCAAATTTCATAGTGTCCATTTACCCATAATCATGCTGCTAAAAATGTTACAGACTGGCCCTTCTGTACCCTTAATCCTTTAGGTGCTACAGACTACCCTTGCTGATCCTATCTATCCACTCAATCATACACTGACTGTCCTTCTAGGACTGCATGGGGAATCAGTTTAGTTAAACACAAAGAATCTCAGTGTGCAAGCACTGAGACAATGATTACCCAAAGGGCAGTGGCCGGAAACAAACTTTCACAGAAATACAAAATCACACATACCCCACAATGAATGTGAGAGGCCCTTGTCACCATACACTGAAACCGACCATGTAATATGGCTCCACCATGCCCATTTCCGTCACTCTGCTACCAATTGCCCCCAACCCAGCTTCTCCTTCTCACCAATTTCATTAATATTTCACAGGATATGTAAAAATAAACCCAACAATACTGTGATGGAATCATTACAGTAAAAAGACAAACATAATTGTAATGTAGATGTAGCAAGGAAATCGGTTACCTTAATCCTTTTCCTCTTCTCAATGGCACTGCTTGCCCTTTCTGGCTTTGGAGTGTTAGATGAAAAACTGGATGGACACACATCAGGTTTTAACCTTCGTTGCCCTGGTTTAAATCCGGTGAAATCAAGCAGGGTTTGAGAAATTGCAAACTGGTCCTCTCTGAAGTGATCTGCACATATGACGGTACTGTCTTTAGGTTCCCAGTTGCTGTGCCTCACTGCCTACACCCACTGCTTTCGCCACTTAGGGTTCTTTGGGAAATGGTAGAAGCTTCGTCTGTAGTCCTTCCCATTCTTGCATCCTACTGTGCAGCAGTACTTCATTATGTCAGTGTAGTGCAGAGGAACAAGATAAAAAAAACACACAAGACACAACACCACACACCACACAGGAAATAAAATTTTATTGGAATATTTCTACTTGCAAGTTTAGGATTAGCAAGGCATCTGTGTTACCAAACCATCATGAAAGAAAACACAATTACATAAGAATTATCCTACATTATTTATTTTGACACTGCAATGAATACTACTACTACCGTGAGAAACCACCTCGCAGCAGAAAAACACAATTACAGGAAGATGCTGCTATTTGTAAAACAACACCACTCATAAGCCTACAAATGACTACACAATAGTAGATCCCATAAATATGCACAAGAAATCAGTGCTAAACAAATGAATTGAGAGTCATGACACCATGTTATACCAACAGTTCAGCACTCATATATTTTTTAATTGAATGGCAGGCACATCGACTTTACATCAATGTGATTATGCATACATTCTATAGCAATTACTAGGTGTGGGCACAACATACAATTAAGAACAGAATCATAACAGGGAATACTTGTAAGACACAGCTTACATGACAGGCATACAATGTGAATGGCAATATGTATAGTAAGTGCACACTGGTAGCAAAACGTGTGTGTGTCCCTTCTTGATGCAGACTACCATGTGGCACAATGAAAGGTCAGAAACAGTAATTGGAACATCAACACTTCCTCTGAGATCGAAAAACTTTTTGCATAAAGAGCTAGCACTGCACTGACATAAGTAGAATCACACCAAAAATGACAGAATACTATGTCATTAATGCAACATAACGAATAACACAACTGAGACCGAAAAGCACTCATTCAGATGCACACTACATAACACAGAGACCGTATGGTAATGGTAGACTGAGCAGTGATCGCACAGAAAAGGCGAGTGGCTACGGAGGATGTACAACAAATTACAAGCAGTGTTTAAACAACTTTTATTCTGCCAAATTGCAACCACCAATGAAAGTATTCTGGTGAGCCAGGGTTCAGAATGTCAATGAGATCAACATGACAGCTGCAGACACACAGAAAACCAGTGTAATGTGCACAACACGGACTCACGATATAAAGACAATCTGACAAAAAGATGCAGGGAGAAAGATTTTATGAGGCAGGTTACAACAACTGTGTTAGTCTGTAGGATTTAGAAATAACTGACAAGAACACAATAAATGGAACTGAACATCGAAGAGTATGCAAATGGCACGGTCTTCTCAGGTGGGAACTGCTGTCAAGGGTTGTATACTCTGAATGACATCACCACGCACAGACGAAAGTGCACACAGCAAGGAGCTGCTTCAAAACAAACTGGACACTATTCTGCATAACGGAGCTGTGGGACAAAGGTTAGAAAAGTTATATTTTACACACATTTAACAAAAAAAAACACAGTCAGTAGCTTTGAACAGGTATATTTTATTAATATACATAGAAACATAGAATTTGACGGCAGATAAGGACTGCTTGGCCCACCCAGTCTGCCCATTTCCCTACCTAATGGATAAGCTGCAGATCCTAGATAACCAGCAGCCTACTTCTTCCTACCCCCACCCCACAGAATCGCCTTATGACTGTCCCATGCATGCTTGAATTCCACCACTGTTTTTGACTCCACAACCTCCTCTGGAAGGCCGTTCCATGCATCCACAACTCTCTCTGTGAAAAAATACTTCCTTAAATTACCTCTGGGCCGGCCCCCTCTATCTTCAAATTGTGCCCCCTTGTTCTTGCACACCTCTTTTTTTGAAAGATGCTACCATCTTGGACTTTGTTGATTCCCTTGAGGTACTTGAAAGTTTCTATCATGTCCCCCCTCTCCCTCCTTTCCTCGAGGCTATACATATTAAAGGGGAAGTCTCTCATAGTTCCACACCAATATTTTCCCAACTGCTTATGTGTAACTGCTGTGTGCCTCCTCCAGTTGCCAGCAGTCCTACTGCTGGCCAGATCTAGATTATAAATAAAAATATACAGCCCCCAAAAGTTATCAATGTGTTTGTCCTCCATTTTACCATCAATGCTGCTGGAGGGTGATGTCATCAGAGCAACAGATAATGGTGCTGCACTAAATGCAGTTCCACCAGTAGACCAAACCCACAATGTTTGGTTCCTCACTTGAGTAATGGAGGAACCCTTTAAGTGTTGTGCACATCCTGAAGTGCAGGTCTAATAGGGACTAGGACCATGTGAGTTTGATGCAGCACTGATTTGAGGTATATACAGTATTCATATAAGGAAGTGCCTGTATGTGTTGTGTTACAGTTTCTGTTAACAAAAATAGTTTACCCAATAAATGACTCTGGGTACAACAAGAGTTTTAAGTGGTATTATGCAGCTGTTGTATTAAGGTGTGTGTGTTAACATTCTCTGTTTTGATTGACACCAGCAGTGAGAAACAATGTTGCAAATAGGCCCTTTCCTTTGTAACTAGGCAGTCAGTGATTGGATGGCTGCTGTAAAGCAATAAAACATTCAGCTATGGCAAGGAATAGGTTACCAGGAAAGCACAGGCACAAGCACTGGGGACTCTGGTTCAAATCCTACTAGAGTCCTTAGTCTCTAACCCATAAGAAGTTCCCCCTAACCTCCTTAGAAACTGTGATGGCCCCACAGGTCCATGACTTTAAAAGTGCCCCAATTCCCATTATAAATCATTAGCAGTGATGTGAGGCTACAGCACTTCACTTTCAAGGTACTAAGGATCAAGCTGTGTGACCCCCTTTGTAATGACAGCATTTGAGTAGGATGTCCCTCACAGATCAGATGCTACACCTCAGCTGTTGCAGATAAAGAAACTAATCAGTCTCTGTTTGTAGTGCTCTGTATTTGCTTAGCTCACTCCTCC
Source organism: Neoceratodus forsteri (assembly GCA_016271365.2). Taxonomy (NCBI): domain Eukaryota; kingdom Metazoa; phylum Chordata; order Ceratodontiformes; family Ceratodontidae; genus Neoceratodus; species Neoceratodus forsteri. The sequence goes on from JADMNL010000027.1 coordinate 50,865,003, forward strand.
CATGTCATATGCATTCTGTGTCTTGGTATTGCTGGTCAGAAACTCAGATTTAAGGAGCATTTGAAATGTAAAACAATACACTTTATAAAGTAAATGATCTAGCTCTCCACTTTCAGGCTACTGAAAGAGGATGTGTATAAGTCAGTCTTGTCTGATCCTTTGGTAAACTGCCCAGGCTCATCTTGTAACAAATCTTCTTAAGGGTGTTCACCTGGTTCAGTACAGAGTGACTGACTGACTGCTCGATTGATTGATTGATTGGTTGGTTGATTGGTTGATTCAGTCTACTGCTTTCTACAACATGTTACAACTGTCTCACAGAGAGAAATGAGCAGTACAGAGAAACAGCTTTTGTTTCCTGTGAATGAAATACTATTGGATGTATTATTTGCCTACATACAGTATTAAGGCTAAGTACTACTCCTTGTGTGTGAGTTGCATGACAGAACTGCCTTAACATTGCAAACTTAAACTAAAATCAGGCTAGACAGCATTGATACCCTTGTGTTTTGTTCTGCACTGTTGCTGCAGTGACATCAAGGAATGGGAGGGCTGTATTACAAGTGACTCATTTGCATGTAAATGGAGGCTTGCTTGACATTTACTACCTTGTGTCAGAGCCTCAGACTCTAGATATGTGTTGCAACAGAAGAAATGGCTGATCTCTTATTGACATGTGTGCAGTACTTGATGTAATGTATAATAAATACATCAGATATATCCAAATCATACACATACAGAGTCTTCTCCTTTAAGCTCCTTGAGTCTCTCTTCATATGTTTTCCGGTGCAGACCCTGCCATATTGAGTGCCCCTCCTCTGGACAGCTTCCATCCTGTCTATGTCTTTACAGAGACTGGGTCTCCAGAACTGCACGCAGTACTCCAGATGGGGTCTCACCAGCTGTCTGTACAGAGGGATAATAACTTCCTGTTTTCTACTGGTGATGCTTCTCCCTATGCATCCCAGTATTCCCCCAGCCCTCCTTGCTGCCCTCTCACATCGCTTGCCCACCTTTAGGTCATCTGATATGACTACCCCCAGGTCCCTTTCCATTTTTGTTGTTGTTAGTATCTCACCCCCCATTGTGTACTCTTCCCCTGGGTTTTTGTTTCCCAGGTGCATTACCTTCCACTTCTTAGCATTCAATCTAAGCTGCCATACATTTGACCATTCCTCTAACCTTGCCAAGTCCCTTCTCATCCTTTCCACCCCACCATGTGCATCAACTGTGTTGCAGATCTTTGTGTCATCTGCAAAGAGACATACTTTTCCTTCCAGTCCTTCTGCAGTGTCGCTTATAAAGACATTGAAGAGGACCTGTCCTAATACTGAACCCTGCGGTACCCCACTTGTAACCCCCCTTTCTTCAGAGTGGACTCCATTTACTATTACTCTCTGTGTCCTATTCTCCAGCCAATTCTTTACCCAAGTTGTCATCTTGGGACCCACTCCCAGGCTGGCTAATGTGTATATTAATCTTTTGTGTGGGAGTGTGTTAAATGCCTTGCTAAAGTCTCGTAGGCCATGTCCACAGCCCCTCCCTGATCTACTACTTTGGTCACCCAGTCAAAGAAATCTAACAGATTCATCTGGCATGACCTTCCTGCTGTGAATCCATGCTGCCTTGGGTCCTGTGCCCCTCTGGCCTCTAGATACTCGATAATTCTTTCCTTCAGAAGTGATTCCATCATTTTCCCTATCACTGAGGTTAAACTAACAGGTCTGTAGTTTCCTGCTTATGCCTTGCTCCCACTTTTGTGAAGGGGAATCACATCTGCCTTCCTCCAGTCCTCGGGTACCACCCCATCCTCCCATGATTTGTTAAAGAGGGTAGTCAGTGGTGTCACTAGTTCTACCCTTAGTTCTTTCAGAATTCTGGAATGAATCCCATCAGACCCCATTCTTTTCTCCACCTTCAGTTTTAAGAGTTCTTTCAGAACCCTTTCTTCTGTAAATGGGCTGGTATCAACTTCTGTATCCAGAGTGTTTCTATTGTTTGCTGTAGGTACCTCCCCCTCTTCATTTGTAAATACTGAGCAAAAATATTTGTTTAGTATCTCTGCCTTTTCACAGTCACCCTGTGCTCACCCTCCTCCCCTTTATTAAGCCTCACTATCCCTCCCTTGGTCTTCCTTCGCTCCCTGATATACCTATAAAAGGTTTTATCCCCATTTTACATACATGGCTGAAATGACAGAGTGAAAGCTTTGCTCATGATCTTTAAGAAGGACATTCCTTGGATTTGGAGACCCTTACACACTCAGGCAAGTAATGTCACTGAAACAGGCCCTGGCCTTGGCTCCAGCTCTGGTCAACCACAATCCAGCTCTGCCATTCCATCTGGAATGTGCCACCTCTGACATTGCTGTGTCAGCAGTGTTGTAGAGCCATGGTACTTTGAGACCCATTGCATACGCTTCACAGCTCTTGACCCCAGTAGAACAGAAGTACAGCCTTTGTGAAAGGAACCTTCTGGCCACCTACTGGGCTGTCAAGCACTTTTTGTATATCATGTGGTATTCTCTGCTGATTATTAACACCAACTATACCCCAACTACCTTTCTGCTATCAGATAGAGTAAAGGATGGGTCAGTCTCCAACACCAGACTGACTCACTGATCACTTCTTATCCAGAATAGGGACATAGAGGTACACCCAACCAAAATTCCATCCATGCTGGCTCATGAACTCCTTTTCCAAGGAGAACCCCATGACTGTGCATTGCAACCACCTGATCTTCCAGATCCAGGTCCTTTCCTCCCTGCCACACCACAAATACTTGAGAGCACCTCTCTGTGTCATATTTTTACAAATGGTTCAGCTCCTACCATCAGGAGAACAAATGCGGGATGGGTATCTAGTGATCTACCCCATGGTAACACTGTTAAAATCTCTAAGCGTTGCAGTGTAGCATCATCACAGTATGTAGAGATGGCAGCGGTGGCCTGTGCCTCGAGTTCATCCAGCATGGAACCGAGGATACCATCATATGATATCATCATATTTACAGGCTCTAACTGGGTTTTGTTCTCTTACAGAATTCCTTCCTTTCTGGCAGAAGAATTCCTTCCTCTCTTCTGATGGCAGTCAGTGAAGTACAAAGAATTGATAATATACATCCTCTCACTGGCACAGAGATTAGCACACAAACTTTGTGTACATAAAGTCAAAGCTCATTCCTTACATGATCCCTACCATGCTTTTAATGATGCAGCAGACACCCATGCCAAGGAAGGGGCCCAAGGGGGGGATGCAAGTATGATGGACCATCCAGAGGCCAATGTGGCCATACACATTGCAGCAGTCAGGAAAAAACCTGAACCCTTTTCCCCTTGGACCTCTCAGCAGCCCAACACGCTGTCACTGAACTCAAAGAAGTGTTCAGATTCCTTGACAGAGGTACCAAAGAGAAACTTCCCACACATAACCCCTACTGAAGGCATGAATGTAAGTTACACTTGTCACCAGACGACAAGCTCATCTGGTACCAACCAGATGATTCCACCACCAAGTTGTGGGTGGTTCCCAGACACCTTAGGTCTGAATTATTGCACCAAGTACATGATACCCCTACTGGTGGACACCAGGGAGTAGAAAATGCCTTCCAGAGGCTCAAGACCACCGCCTGGTGGCCTGGTGTCACCAAAGATGTCAAACAGTACATAGACAACTGCTTGGTTTATTCACAAAATAACCCCATTCCCACCAAATGAAATGACAAACTCCTACCACAAAGACACTCTGACCCTTGGCATGCCATACAGATTGATTTTATTGGTCCCCTGACCAACTGATTTTATTGGTCCCCTGACCAACACCAGCAGAAATAACAAGTATGCTCTTGTGGTAACTGATCTTTTCTTTAAGTGGGTTGAAGCTTTCCCTACTAAGACATGCACTGCTAAGACCACTGCCAAAATCCTGGTTGAACAGATTTTCTCCAGGCAGGGCTTAACTCTTAAGGTAGACTCAGATAAAGGAACCAGTTTTCCAGGTGAGTTGATGAAAGAATCCCTCAAGCTCCTCGGAGGTCTACAGAAGTTCCACATACCTTACCACCCCCAATCTTCAGGTCAAGTAGAAAGAGCCAACAGACGGATTAAGCAAATGCTTTCCAAATTTATTGAAGACAATCCCAAAACCTGGTATTCCCTATTGTTGTTACTCCTTATGGCAATTAGGGGCACACCCTCAGCCACTACCCAGTTGACACCTTCGAGGTGATGACTGGAAGACAGATGAGAATACCTGAACACTTGTTGTTTGACCTGCACACCCCCACTGCAGACCATGTGTATGTGGACCAATATGTGGAAAAACTCAGAAAAGACCTCATACACACACACTTGTATGCTACCAATTGCATGGGCAAGGCCCAGCAACAGTCCAAAATACAGTTTGACAAACACACACAAGAAGTGGATTGGCAGGTTGGAGATCAGGTAATGATACTCCAATTTGCACTCCACATTCCTTCTCTAATAAGTGGAAGACCTTACCCCATTGTCAACAAGCTCAGTCCAGCAGTCTATCAAGTTAGACACCTACACAGCAACAAAATTGACTGACAAATGGTTACATGCAAACCAACTGAAACTGTATAAAGAAGCATAATTTCTTTTCCTCACCCCATTAGGTGGAATAGTATTAACTTACTAATGTTTGATTTTGATTTTCAGATATACTGACAAGATGGCTATCTTGTTCCATATTCTCCTCATCTCAGGAGTTATCCCTGCATCCAAGGCATGGTACTGAACCTCCTACCACAACTTGATCATCCAGCATCTGCTCTGGAGGGAGTATCCATCAAATTACCTGATAGTTTGATTACTGTCCAGGAAGGTTCCAATGCTTACCTCACTGCCTCCGGTTGTTGCTCCTGATAAATCTACCCTACAAACTGAGTGGCAAACCACATCATAAGGACAAATTCTCCTGTGGCCAAACTCTATAAGGAACTTTCAAGGTTGGCCCTAATGCTAAATTATCCCCAAATGGTTCTCTGTCCTTGCTACAGACTGCTCTTAGACAGTCTGGTTTATACTATATTACTGCTTTAATTGATCCTTCATATTGAAATTCTTTGTCTAAGGACTCTGCTCGAAAATTTTGTGCTATACACAACATGGCATCAGCTGCCATGTACCTTTCTGTGTTGCCACCTACTGACAAAAAGCTTTTGGAATATCCAAAACATACCCCAGGCCCCCGCAGTGGTCTAACAGCTACTGCTCTGCCCGGTACACTAATAATCAATTTACAATTTATGCATATACCTGTTTTGTTTAATCTAACTTACTGGAATATGAAAGAATTTGGTATGTGTCACAATACTAACACTTCAGCATTTTATAGTACATTATTGCTTAATAGTTTAGCAGCATTTCAAACTCCTACTCAAGACCCTATTGCAGGGGTACATACCACCGAACATAGAGGCAACTTCAGGAAAAAATCCAATCCTGATGATCAAAGTCATAAACGTAATACACGTGAAGTTGACAGTTCTGATGCCACTGGAGCAACAGGCACTGTCACAGGTCTCTTTGGTACAGCTATGTCTATTTGGAACAAAGCAGACATTGCTGCTATCAAATCTCATTCAGCTAAATTTCAGACTAGTTTGGTAAATAATATACTACCTCATTATTGCATGGTGTGGATGGCCTTAGTCAGAAGAAAGACACACTGTTTACATTATGCATAACATTACTAAGGCATTTACTGATTCTAAAGAAAAGATTAATGCACTTATTGCACAGAACAACAAAGAAGCAGATCAACAATACATTGCTAGAGAAATTCTATGCTCAGCCTATGGCTTCTACATTGTTACTACCATCAATAATCTCTTCCGTGATCTAGAATCTGGAAGAATCCCTGATATCATACATGACAGATGTATTTCAAAATGGTATTGTCCACGATGTAAAATCCCTGGCTGTATTGCTATTTGTATTCAACAATCTCTCACTATTCCTCTGTCGACAGCCAGAAATTTGGGTTTTGTGACCAGGCACCATAACACTGGTCCCTGTTTTACTTCTAAGAAATGTTCTATCAAAGATACAATGTTTGTTTCTTTTACTCTCTCTTTACCATGCTTTGATCCCACTACAGCTTTGTTTGACAAGCTGGCCTCAGTTCATTCCATCGGGCACCTTGATGACGACATCTACAGAGAATGCCTAGACTTGCCTTCTCTGCTGGTCTTCCATCCTTTCCTTGATGCCTGGGTCACTCCACACACAGACTGCTGTGCGAAGAAACAATATATGTACTTGTGTAGCTGTGATATATTTGATGTTATTAAACCTGTATGTGGTTATTCTCCAGATAGTATAGATTGGTCTTTCTCTATGGACGATGACATCAGCACAAACGACACTTCCTTTGAGGACTCAACATTGGTTCCAGATAAACCCTTCCAGTCTTATCATGAGGAGGTTCATCGCCTGTCAACAAGGATTTCCAAGGCAACTTACACCTGCCCGGTGCAGTTGCAAAAGTGGAGACTCCCCAGTCTTAAAATGCAGTACAGTTCTGATGGGGAGTACTGCATGGTAACTAATAATAAATCATATACATATGGAACTCAAACATGTGTTATTGATAATCCAAACCTTTGTTTTGTTCCCCATCAGAGTCTGTCATTGGACATACCATTATTACCCCGTTCCTCTTATGGATGCGGACATCATTGATGTAACCCTAATTATCTGCTCACACTTTCTGAATATTTACCTTATTTTAATGTACAATAGATCCATTATCTCTTACTCTAAAATCACTTTTAGAAAGAAAAGACACCCACCTCATCCACATCAGCAATAATATTATTAAGGCTAATAAAGCTATCCTTTCATTAACTAATGATGGTGATATGAACGATGCATCAACTAACACTTGGTTAGAGATTACTTTAAAGGTTTTATTATTATCGAGCATTTTTTATATTTTTCATGGTTATTATGCTATGCCTTACCACAGCACACGCCGCCAACACCGTGAGCAGTTGGAATTCCTTTATAAGGCTCACGCGTCAGGTTTGTAAATGGCCCTGCTCTCTGACCTTTCCCTAGATTTGCCTGTGTTGCCCTAGGAGGCAACAAGGGGGGAATGTTACACAAGGTCCCTGCACCCTTATTGGTACCCTCAGAAGTACACCATAGACAGCTAGTGCTTAGGCATATGTTATACTAACATATAGGGCTATGGGCATCTACCGTACAAGAGTAGATGTCAGGATTTGTATGCATATCATTCTTATACACTTCGCTTGCTAATACATAGATATTTTCTATGTATTTTCTGTGTATTTCTTACTCATAAGATGTTAGGACATCTATCTCCTTGGAATGATTATCATATATATAAGTCGGCATTGCCACCTTTTGGTGATTTGTACTACTGCACTGAGTTATGTAAGACTCTGTACACTGTACTGTTTTGTTTTACAAACTGATGACTACTACAAAATTGTATAATGTTATCTTGGACCGTGGAGTCACCTCTAATTTAGCCAATAGGGCTCATCTCTGTAACTAGAAATGTTTCTGTCTTACAGTAGACATAGTAATTATCATAGGTATATAATGTGAGATACCAAGTCTTATACCTCGGAGACCCCAAGAGACATGGAGAAACCTCGAGCTATAGGGAACACTTAGCATTGGCTCCCGGTTCGTATTGGTAAGAACTGCTTAGGGCAACTGTGATTTATCCTTTTGGTAGTAATAAACAAGTTTACTACTCTTATGCAACGCGTATGTGATTTCTTGCATTCCCAGTATTGGCAAGAACATTGAGAGTGAGGTTTAGACCTCCTGACACCAGACAAGCTGGTCTCACTGTGATTATAAGACTAGGTCAACTGTCCTTTTGCATAAAGGACTACTTTACTAGTTTAATAATCAGAGGTTTTTACTGTTTCCCAGTTGTTTAGGTTTGGGATAAGATGTAACAATGCCACTCTCAAGTTGATGTTAAGATTGTAGCTGTATTTTTCCAGGACACAAGTACTTTATTTTGGGTAGTCCTGTATAGAAACACGGCTGGCTTTCAAAGCAGAAAAATAGTATCAGCAGCATAACAGAATACTACCAGGAAAAACAGCTGGTATGGGGCTATACTACTTGCATGTACTTATGAGTACCACAGCAGCAAAGTATCTCAGTAACTGTTACATTGATCATTGGTGTGACTAATTTGAACAATATTTCTTTGCTGCTATGTTGAGGTATCTCTTGCTAGACTGTGTAGGTTTTCTCTGCCTAAAAATGTTATGTGAATTGCATTGATTGTTATTGTTCTGGCTGCATGTATTCATTACTACTAACTGTTTTGACCTATGGTATTGTAATTTCATTGTACTCATGCTATGTACCTGGCTTTGATTGTTGTACTCTTCCGTGTCATGCCTGAAAATAGTAATTTCATGGCTAGTGCACCTACCCGGTTAACAAAAACTACATAAATAAATAAACATTTAATAGTTCTTAGCACTGGCAATGGAAGTTGATGTGTCCAATGCAAGGAGCAGGTTTCGGGAGGAATGCTGTGATAAGGATGTTTTCATTTTGTTTTCCTTGTGACAGTTTCCTTCCTCTGTTGTGTACTCTTGTCAGTTTATAGGTAGTGGGGATCAGTATAGGGTGGCTGGAGGGTGGGAGCAGTGAAAAGCAGTGCTGCAAAGAGAGGTGTAACAATAAGGGAGGTGGGGTGGGTAGGGTGTGTTTGAAGCTTGGGAAACTTAGGTATACAGGTCATGAATCTTTGTGTTACGAGGGTAGGTATGGGGTCTTAGTCGGGGTTAGGGGAGGGTAGGTGGGTAAGAGGCACAGAAAAAGCAGTGAATAGGGTGCTAGAAGCATATCTACATAATATACGACCTGATGATTTCACAGCTGACATGGTTTGGGAAAATGGCTAGGGACTTGTTTCTGGCTTCATGGAACATTAAAGGGGCTAGAAAGAAAATTAGGCAATATAAAGTATTGAAACACCTCAGCTTACTGAAGGCTGAGATCATATTCATTCAAGAATCATATTTACTAGACTTGGAGGCTACACAGATGAGGAGACAGCAGATAGGGCAGATTTTTTCTGCAGAGGGCACTACCCAGAGCTGCAGTGTCATGATAATGATAGCAAGAATAGATCCATTTTCCCCTGTTCAAATTATAAATGATCCATGGGGCCGATTCTTGTTGGCTAGGGGCAAAACACATACCACTGAGGTATTACTGAGACGTGTGTATGGCCCAAATATGGATACTCCAGGGTTCTTTATGCATTTACTTAATGTACTAATTCCCTTCCTTTCCATCCCGATAATTATTGGGGGAGACTTAAATTTTATTCTTGACCCAACAATGGATCAAACTGGACTTTCTCATAAGGGACTTTTCCCAGCCAAAAAGACACTTAGGGAACTGATAGATCAAGTGGGCCTGTGCGATGTTTGGTGTGTCCTGCATCCTTCTGATAGGGACTACACATCCACCTCGTAGGCTCATGGGATATCATCTCAGATTGACTACCTACTGGTCTCTCAATCTTTTCTCCCAGGGGTGTTAGATTTATCCATTCACCCAGGCCCTTCTTCAGACCATTCCCTGGTCACTTGTCAGATTTCCCTCTCATCTCTCCCCAAAGCTGGGGGAGGGAGTGCTTGAAAATAAATAACCACATTTTAAATGACCCTGAAGTAACTAAATATATCTTTGACCAAATAGATCAGTTTACTAGTATTAATCAAAACTCTACTAATAGGCCTGATATGGAGTGGTGTGCATTGAAAGCCTATTTAAGAGGTCTCTTGATTGGTTTAGCATCGAATAAAAAGAAAAAAAGAGAAAAACAGCTGCTGGCCATCCTTTCCCAAATACGAGATATAGAAAGTAAGCTCTCTCTGCACTCGTCTGATCAACTTAGGAATTGGCCAAGCTGACAAATTCATACTTAGAACTCCTAAGAGAACAAGATGTACCCTTGCTTGCGCTGCGTTTTAAGCAGCAGGAGTCCTCACAACTGGTAGTTGCAATTCGTTCACAGGCTGATGGTACATTAAAAACTTCCCCAGCAGAAATTGTCACAGAATTTAGTCATTATTATAAACAACTGTATGGTCTAATGCCAAACCCTCCCTCAGACTCAGAGCTAGATAGATACCTAAAAGACTCCAATCTTCCCTCCCTTTCAGAGAGACAGCAACATTCTCTTCTATCCCTACTATTGGAAGCAGAGCTGGCCAGAGTAATCGAGGATCTTCCTTTAGACAAGACCCCAGGGCCGGATGGGTTTTCACCTAATTTTTACAAAACGTTTGCTGATCAGCTAATCCCCTTACTTTTACCATTGTACCAACATATTTTGTCAGGAGCAGAATCAGACAAATCTATGTTTGAGGCCTTGATTGTCCTTTTGCCAAAGCCTGATAAAAGCCCCGAACTTGTAACAAGTCAATCAATCAATCAATCAATCAAGTCTTTATTTAACCAGGCATTCATCATTGAGCAGAAGCTCATTTGCAAGATGGACCTGGGTGGAGCATGAACAATTGTATATACAGGTCAACACAGGTATTTACAAGGCAATACAGACAATACTCTTTACAGAGGAAGAAAAGAAGATCATATGTACATAGAATTATACAGATATTATACAGATTACACGGTATTTACATACATAGAAGTGTCTATAGGAAGATAAAGCAGGTTATCTAAGGTTGCAGGAGGAAGTGAAGAAAAATAAAAATAAAAATATACACCAGGTAGAGGTGAAGGTAGGGGGAAGAGAGGGAGGGAAGTAGGGGAGAAAGGCTAGGAGGGCACGGTGCACAGAAAGGAGTTGGTAAAGCTGGATGTAGAGAAGGTGGATGGAGAAAAGGTATGTGTGAGCCCGGGATTGAATGCTATAAGTCACGGGCATGGTAGGATGTCACAACCCAGGGTAGTGAGCTCTATCCGAGGTTGGAGAAAGGAGGAATAAGGGATGGATGGGCCTAGTGTTGATAAGACAGGGGATAAGAGAACAATTAGGCTGGTGAGGAGCAAGCTGGGGTCAGTACTTAAAATTGGGTCTAGGCGTGGCTATATAACAATTACTGGGTCTGAGTGGGTGAAGCAGTTACATACTTCTCTGATTGTATGGAAACAAAGCATCTTGAAAGCATTTATACCGATTAGAGTGCTTAATTTGAGTGTTTTTTGTAGATCGTTCCATAAGGTAGGTAGCGAAGCTTATGGCTGCCCTACTGAAGGGATTTTGCTTTGGGTACTTTAAGTGTAATAGCTGAGTAACTTTAACGCGTATTTCCCAATTATACTCAGGGAAGACAGCAGGAGATATAGTAAGGCAGCTTATTAGAGATGGCTCTATAGGTCCAGAAGCGGCGTTTCTGTGGCGCCTGAACTTTAGTGATGTCCATCCCACTGCCGCATATAGGGTGCAGTGATGTGTGTCGAAGGGGAGTCCCGTTATAAACCTCAGTGCTCGATGGTAGAGTGTGTCCAGTTTAGCCATGTAAGAGTTGGGGCATTGGCTGTAGAGGAAGTCAGCGTAATCAACCAATGACAGGAAAATGGATTGGACCAGTTGTTTCTTGGCACCTCTGGTGAGAAATTGTCTGATTCTAAAAAACAGTCCAAGCCTTTGCTGAAGTCGTTTTAGCAAGTCCTCGATATGTTCAATGAAGGAGAGTCTTTGGTCTATCAAACTCCCAGATACTTGAATTTTGTAACAAATTCTAGTTTTTCACCTAGAACTGTGGTAATTTGGGGAACTGTCCCACTGGACACGGGTTAGCTGACGGATAAAGGAGAGAGGACCATCGCTTAGTTTTTGGGCATTAGGAGTAGCTTTTTTGGAGGAGTTGGCTTTGCAAAGGTTGAATTCTGACTGTAGGTCATTGCAGGCAGCTTCAGGTGTTGGGCTGACTCACGTGAGAACTGTATCATCTGCAAACAGATGGATGTTGGCTTCTTTATACAGTAGTCGATGTTATTAATGTAGATTGCAAAAGTAAGGGCCCTAATATAGAACCTTGAGGTACTCCTCTTTGCAGAGTTTTTATGGGGACAAGGCCTCTCCGGCTTTAACTTGTTGAAGGTGCCCTGTAAGATAGTCAGTGAACCAACGCAGAGAGGAGGGGTCCACACCTATGGTTTGAAGGGCTGAGAGGAGAGACTATGGTCGACGGTGTCGGTAAAGCCTGCTTAGATCAAGGAAAACAGCACAAAAAGTTTTGCTCTCAAGATTACGCTGTCAGTCGTTAGTAACTTTGGCGAGGGCTGAGATAGTGCTATGTTTAGCTCTGAATCCGGACTGCATAGGATTTAGCAGTTCCCTAGACTCAAGGTGAGTCCTCAGCTGTGCATTTACAATTTTCTTTAGGAGCTTGGACAGGACCGGAAGGAGGAAATTGGCCTGTAGTTATTGAGATCGCCACGGTCACCTGATTTGAACAGTGGTATGACATGTGCTGTCTTCCATATAGGTGGTAAGGTGCCTGAGACAGGGATAAGTTAAAAGGTGGGTGGGTATCGCTAGTACGTGGTAGGCAATTTTTAGGAAGTAAGGGTCAAGGGAGTCGGCCCCAGCACTTTTCTAGTATCCAACTGAAGCAAGAGATCCTCTACCTCTTTCAGTGTGTGGCAGGTTGAAGTGAGAAAGGCGGTGAAGCTATCGGAGTTTCAGGCAGTTGGCTGGCAGTCTGGGAGCGAAGTATGTTTGCAGGAGTTATCAAATGCCATGCCTGCAGTAGCAAAGTGGTTATTGAATCGTCAAGTATATCCATCTTTTCGGTTATAGTCAAGTTGCCAGAGGTAATCTTGGTCGGAGTGAATTTCCTGGGAGTGGCCTAGCAGATCACTGATTGTGTTCCAGAGCTTGATTGGGATCTTTATGGCAGAGTCGAGTTCGGATTTGAAGAAGGTGGTCTTGATTCTCTGATTGTTTTGGTACATAAATTGTAGTCTCCTTAACTGGTTCCAATCCTCTGCAGTGTTCAGTCTGCGTGCTTTTTTCCAGAGCTTATCTCTTTCTAGAAGCAAGGACTTGATCTGAGGGGTGAACCATTTACAGGTCTTGGTCCTAGTTCGAACTTTAATAAGGGGAGCATACTTACTAAGGGCCCTTGATAGAATGTTGTGGAAGATATTGTAAGCTGACGTAATCGTTTTGGCCAGGTAGAAATCTTGCCACTCAGGGGAGATGCCAAGCTTGTTTAGGTAGGCATGTTCATTGAGGTGCGCCTGGATCTCTTCATAGAGAACTTGCTGATGGGTGCTGGGTTGTTGGTGGATCTTACTCACTAATAAAACAATGGTCGCTGGCGTCTGAGAAGAAGACATCAGTGTGAGAAGAGATGAGGTTTGCTCACCATTAGCACATCCAAAAGTGTACTTTACTGGGGTTCTTCACGTTTGGGCATGTTGGTTCAGTAATAAGTTGCGTCAGCCCATGTTCATCACAGAAGGATGCAAGGGGGGCAGCTGTGTTAGAGAGCCAGTCAAAGTTGAGGTCTCCTAAAATAATAGTTTCTGGAAGCCCCTGTCCCAACTTGTCACTTAGATATGACACAAGCTGTGAGGCCAGCAGGCGGTCTTCTGTAGCATCCTATTCGCAGATATGCAGTAGTCTGTGTATTTCCACTTTGAAATTAAGCATTAATTAGCTGGCGACAGATGCCGAGGATAAGCAGGAGGCAGAAAATTTGTCTTTAACGTAGATAGCTACCCTCCTCCTCTGGCATGCCTATCAGCTCTGAACAAGGCATAGTTGGGTATGTTACTTCTCTATCAGTGGTGCTGGGTCTAAGCCAAGTTTCGAAATCACAAGTATGTCAGAGAGGTATGATTTACCCAGGTTTGTATTAAGGTTATCTTTTAAGGAGCTACGTCGTTAATATGCAAGAAGCTTATTCCTTTTAAATTTGCTAGTTCTGCTGGCAAAGCAATAGCTTCTGGGGGGCCAGGGTTGAGTTCTACGTTGCCTGAACAAAGCAGGAGGATAAGTAGGATTTTTCTAAGAGCGATAATTATAAGCTTGTAATTCCTGCCTTTCTCCCATCTAGTAGATCTGATGTTTTTAGGGACTGGAAAGTAGCCACCATAGAAGAGCTGATCTGTTGTAGCAAGAGCTAGTACCCCTACCACAATAGGTGGGGAGGAGATAGAAGTCTGCGTGGTGGGAGGTGGACCTTGTGGTGGGGGAGTGTTATAAGTACTACAGGTATGTGTGGTCCAAGAGCAGAGTTCGAGGTATTGGTACTTGGAATCACTGAGGCAATTAAAGGATAAGTTGCCATGTGGTATACAGCACAAGGTGCCATTGTAGACACAAACATGATAGTAGTTCAGGTGTCCAATGCTGGGCAGCTGGTATCAGCAGAAGAAGGGGCAGTAAAGGAGCCATATAGGGCCCGACATGATGGTACCTCAAAAAAGGAGCCACTCAATTAGCCCAGGGGCCAGTGGGGTTGCTGGATTAATGCAGCTTATCAGTAGCTTTCTGATCCAGGTCGACCCAAATTTGATAGCATTAAAGATATTTAGTGGTGAAGGCACAGCCAAGGAGAGCCTATGCATTTTAGTAAGGCGAGGCCCTGAGAGTTTGATCCCGTAGGCTGGATAGAGAAGAGGGGGATCACGAGCTAAGTCTCTATTGGTGGGGCACTGCACCAGGGGACGTGGACTAATATTTTGGCAGGAGCTACTGTATTTAATAATCAGCGGAGGTGGGGGGGGGCGGTCGAAAAAGTTACGGCAGTTGCTGTACCTTGTAGGGCCTTGGGTCCGTGTCTGCGGTCTCAAGCATCGGCTAGAGGGGCGCCGACCGCCCGGTAGCTGGGAATCCCGGGGCTTAGGAGCTGGGAGCCTGGGCAACAGTTTCTCGGCTGAGGAAGAGAAGGAGAGTGAGGGTTAATAAAGTGGATTCACATAAAGGGTTAGACAGAACAGCGGGGAGTCCAAAATTTGCAGAACAAAAGGACGTGTATGGTACCAGCAATGCCAAAAGAGGTAGTGACGGTAGTAGTAGGTGGTTGCACCCAAGGTAGTTTGTTTCAGTGTTGCTGGCCTGCTTAACTGCAAGCTGGTTTATAGTTGAAAGGGTATATAGTCGAATTAGGGTGAGGTCCCTAACAATGGGGCAGGTAGAGCAGTAATTGAGAGGAGTTAGATGGAGTGGCTGGAGAAAAGGTTGAGAGGAAATGTGGATCCTGTGGGTGGGACTGCTTTAAAAGGGGGTAAGAAAGTGGGTCAAGTCAGGTATTGAAGACAGGGAGGCCAATAGCATGAAAATGTGCAGCAGTGGAGTGACCAATCTCCTGCTTAGGCTGAGGAAGGGTGGAGTAAAGGTCTATTTAATACTGTGAGGAGGAGGGAGGGGTGGACGAAAAAATTCAGAACAAAGCACAGAAAGAGATTTCCCTGAGACCAGGAAGCACCAGGCGTTGGAAAATCAGCCAAGGAGTACAGCTGCCAGTCAGTGCCTGGTTCCTCCACTGGGCATCCAGTCAAAACAGTGGCATTCAAAACCATGAGTTTCGGAGGTCCGGTGCGTACCTGAATCTGTCCGGGGGTCAGTCGGGTGGTCTGTTAGCTGTGGCCTGCTCGGAGAGAGCCAAGGCCACAGGAGCAGCTGGGAAGCCCACAGATGGGCTGTCTGTGGAACAAGGAGGGAAACACAGAGGATTAAATACAGCTAGAGTACAATAGCAAGCTCAGTAGGGGCAGGCAATGGGGAAAGACAAAGCATGAGGTAAAGAGGTGGTAAATGCAGGGCAATTATTTGGAGCTAGAAGAGGAGTTAATGGGGGTCGTCTGTGCTTTGGCACCGAGATGTCTGAGGAGGACAGCAGCAGCAGCGGGGGTGTAAGGAAAGGGTTTGTAGGTAAGGCAGAGAAGAAAGTAAGGTGTTTAGAGAGGCAGCATTACAAGTGGGGCAGAGAATTAATAACTGGCAGAGTGACCAGTGTGGGAAGGGGCAGAGTTCGTCAGTATGGCAGAAATGGAAAACTGCAGCAGTCTTGCTCAGTAGCTAGGTCAAGCAGTCAAACATCGGCTACTATACAATACAGTGTGTCCAGCACTAAGTAGCACCGAGGCTAGGCTAGTGGCTGGTAATAGACTAGCTAAGCTGGCAGGTAAAAGTAAGACCAATTGATGCATAACACATGTAGATTACATTAACAAAATTCAGTCCAGAACAAAGCACAGAAAGAGATTTCCTGAGACCAGGAAGCACCAGACACTGGAAAATCAGCCAAGGAGTACAGCTGCCAGTCAGTGCCTGGTTCCTCCACTGGGCATCCAGTCAAAACAGTGGCATTCAAAACCACGAGTTTTGGAGGTCCGGTGCGTATCTGAATCTGTCCAGGGGTCAGTCAGGTGGTCTGTTAGCTGTGGCCTGCTCCGGAGAGAGCCAAGGCCACAGGAGCAACAGGAAGCCACAGATGGGCTGTCTGATCTGTCCGGGGCTCAGTCGGGTGGTCTGTTAGCTGTGGCCTGCTCGGAAGAGCCAAGGCCACAGGAGCAACAGGAAGCCCACAGATGGGCTGTCTGAATCTGTCCGGGGTCAGTTGGGTGGTCTATTGCTGTGGCCTGCTCGGGAAGGCCAAGGCCACAGAAGCAGCAGGAAGCCCACAGATGGGCTGTCTGAATCTGTCCGGGGTCAGTCGGGTGGTCTGTTAGCTGTGGCCTGCTCGAGAGCCAAGGCCACAGAAGCAGTTTGGGAAGCCCACAGATGGGCTGTCTGAATCTGTCCGGGGTCAGTCGGTGGTCTGTTAGCTGTGGCCTGCTCGGGAGAGAGCTAAGACCACAGGAGCAGCTTGGGAAGCCCACAGATGGGCTGTCTGAATCTACCCGGGGTCAGTCGGGTGGTCTGTTAGCTGTGGCCTGCTCGTAGAGAGCCAAGGCCACAGGAGCAGCTTGGGAAGCCCACAGATGGGCTGTCTGAATCTGTCCGGGGGTCAGTCGGGTGGTCTGTTAGCTGTGGCCTGCTCGGAGAGAGCCAAGGCCACAGGAGCAGCTTGGGAAGCCCACAGATGGGCTGTCTGTTACCGAACAATTTCACTTCTCAATCAGGACATTAAAATTCTGACTAATATATTAGCTGATCGTATTAGTATAGTTCTCCCCGATCTAATAGGCCCAGAGCAAGTAGGATTCATAAAGGGCAGGTCCTTTACAGACTATCTACGTACCCTTTTTCATGTCTTCTCGGCATCCAGAGACGCAGACTTCCCAGCAGCTTTGGTCTCTCTGGATGCTGAGAAAGCCTTCGATAAGGTCAACTGAAACATTTTATTTCATACCCTTTAAGCATTTGACTTCCCTTCAGAATTTCAGAAGTGGATACTCACCTTATACAAGTCTTCAACTGCCAGGGTATCAGGGAATGGAACAGTCTTTGAAATATTCCCCTTACAATCTGGTACAAGGCAGGGTTGTCCCTGTCACTACTGCTTTTTAACCTCTATCTGGAACCTCTAATACACAGGCTAACTGAATGTCAGCTGATTCAGGGTATATCAGTCCAGGGCTATGAAATCAAGGTCTCTGCTTATGCCAATGGCCTTCTCCTTCAGATAGCTCATCCAGCCACTTCCATCCCACCCATGCTGGATATCACTGCAGAATTCAGTAAAATGTCTAACTATAAGCTAAATAAAAGTAAAACAGTTGTGTTTCCCCTTAATCATAAACTTCTCAAAAATGAGGTAACAGTCTTGAGGCTGTCCTGGAAATCTGATTCCCTCAAATACCTAGGAACAGAGCTTGTAAAAAACCCAATGCACCTTCAAAAGCTAAATTTAGATTCTTTGATACACACGATTAACCAGGATCTGAAATGATGGTCCCATCTTCCACTATCCCTCTGGGGAAAAATCATCTTGATCAAGATGAATGTCTTTCCCTGTCTCTTTTACCCTCTCAATCTACTGAACATTTGGCATCCCCTCTCCTGGTTCAAGCAAACTCACAGTCTTATTATAGATTTCATCTGGTCTGGTAAAATGCCTGGAATAGCCTTTCACAAACTAGCTGCCCCAAAGGTTAGAGGGGGCTTACGCCTCCCACATATTGGTCTGTACTATTGGGTGAGCCATACAAACAAGTACAGTGGCGTGAAAAAGTATTTGCTCTCTTCCTGATTTTCTCTATTATTGCATATTTGTCACACTGGATGTTTTCAGGTCTTTAGAGAAAATGTAATATTAGATAAAGGGAACCTGAGTGAACAAATAACACTTGTTTTTTTTTTTATTTCACCTATTTAATGAAAAAAGTTAACCAACACCGACTGGCACTATGTGAAAAAGTAATTGCCCCCTTACACTTAATAACTGGTTACGCCACATTTAGCTGCAATGACTGCAACCAAACACTTCCTATAATTCAATATCAGTCTTTCACATCACTGTGGAGGAATTTTAACTCACTCTTCCTTGCAGAACTGCTTTAATTCAGTAACATTTGGTAGGTTTTCGAGCATGAACTGCTCGTTTCAGGTTCTGCCACAGCATCTCTATTGGGTTTAAGTCTGGACTTTGACTAGGCCACTCCAAAACTTTAATTTTACTTCTTTTTAGCCATTCTGATGTGGACTGGCTCTTGTGTTTTGGATCATTGTCTTGCTGCATGACCCAACTACGCTTCAGCTTCAGCTGACGGAAGAATGACCGGACATTCTCCTTAAGAATTTTCTGGTACAGAGCAGAATTCATGGTTCCTTTAATTTTGGCAAGTCATCCAGGTCCTTAGGCAGCAAAGCATCCCCACACCATCACACTAGCACCACCATGTTTGACTGTTGGTATGGTGTTCTTACTGTGGAATGCTGTGTTTGCTTCTGGGAGACATTATGGGATCCATGTCGTCAAAAAGTTCCACTTTGGACTCATCTGTCCATAGAACATTTTCCCAAAGGCTTGTGGATCATCCAGGTGCTTCTTGGCAAATGAGAGATGAGCATTTATGTTCTTCTTGGTTGTGCAGTGGTTTCCCTTGCTACTCTCACATGAAGCCCATTTTTGCCCAGTCTCTTTCTGATTGTGGAGTCATGAACACTGACCTTAGCTGAGGCAAGAGAAGCCTGCAGTTCTTTGGATGTTGTTTTAGGATCCTTTGAGACTTCCTGGATGATTTTACGCTGCACCCTTGGAGTAATTTTGGCAGGCTGCCCTCCTGGGAAGATTCATTACTGTTCCAAGTGTTCTCCATTTGGAGATTATGGCTCTCACTGTGGTTCGATGGAGTCCCAGAGCCTTAGAAAAGCTTTGTAACCCTTTCCAGACTGATAGAGGGCAACACATTTTTTCTGATTTTTCAGGAACTTCCTTTGATCATGGCATAATGTGCTGGTTGAATCTTTGTGCTGGCAACGTGACTCTGATGGTAAGGGTCAAAATAAGTGAGGTTTATATTGAGCAGGGCTGGCTGTAATCAAGCCTGGCTGTGTTCAATCAGCTGACTCTAATTATCCTTTTAATTGGGTTGATTTAACTAGGGGGCAATTACTTTTTCACACAGTGCCAGTTGGTGTTGGTTAACTTTTTTCATTAAATAAATGAAATAAGTAAAAAAAAAAAAGTGTTATTTGTTCACTCAGGTTCCCTTTATCTAATATTATATTTTGTCTAAAGACCTGAAAACATCCAGTGTGACAAATATGCAATAATAGAGAAAATCAGGAAGGGGGCAAATACTTTTTCACGCCACTGTACTTAAGAGGGTTTCAGAGGAGAACCCTCAAGCTACCCCCCATTTGCTCCAGTTTGGCTTAAAATCGAATTAGTCCAAATAAAGCCCATGGCCTCTCTCCTTCCATTTGTTTACACACAAAACTAAAATCCCTCCTTCCTCATTTAAAGACTTCCCTATAACCATCTCTATAATGGTACACTCTTATCTGTGTTCAGTCTTTAAGTATAACCATACTATGGACCTGCCACAAATGGTATAGGCAACCCCAGTTTCAAGATAGAAGGTAAATGCTTTCTCCTCAGTGGCTACCTAAACTGGGGGGTTGTTTAGTAACTCACTTTATAAAGGGAGATGAGACTTGGCTTTCCTCAGTAGAAATCATGAGAAAATCCAATATCTCAAACTCCATGGTCTTCAAAGTGTTTCAATTGAAACATCTCCTGTTGAAAGTCTTAGGGACGGCCCCCTTCCCCACAGCCTGCAAAGATCTCTTTCAGAAAAGATCTGGGCCCTATGGCAGGGTTTCCACATGCATTGTCTAAAAGGTATGGATATCTATATGACTGAGTCTACCCGGAATGCTTCGGTCCCACTGTTTTTTGGTCTTCCTACTTTCCAGACTTGACTATAAACTGGTCTGCTTTGTGGCATAATTGCCATAAATTTATTACCAAGATAGGCTCTGGCTAATGCAGTTTCAGATTTTTCACAACCTGTATCATTCCCCACAAAGATTAGCCAAACTTGGTTTAGTGTCCTCCTCCACGTGTACAAGATGCATGCTAGAGAAAGACTCTTTGCTTCATATCTTCTGGTCCTGACCAAAAATTGCCCCCCTATGGGCTTTCATTAAGCAAAGGGCTGATCCTCTCTTGGGTTAGAATGACCTGTTCACAGCAGAGATTTGCCTTCTAGGGGACTTCTGGGATTTCAGTGCTCAGTCGTAAATACCATATGACTTTAATATCAATGTCTCTTAAAAATTGGTATTGAGACACTGGAAAGATCAGGAAGATATCTCTTATATTGAATGGTTAAATGAGTTTTGGAAAATCTCATAATGGAGAAGGCACTAGCGAGCCTTTAATAGGTCAAAGATTTACAAAGATTTTGGGCACTTATATACTTTTATTCCTTATGCTGATAGGAATGGTGCCTTATTAACTCAGTTATTTTATAATAGTCAGTTATTCTGTGCCAGGGGTGAGGATGGGAGGGAGGGTTAGGAAGGGATGGGTGGGAGAAAGGTAGTATCAGTATTATCATGTACATGTTGTTTGGAATATATGTATGCTATGGAATCTTTCTCTGTATTGAAAAACTTAAACGTTGAATTGGGAAAAAAAATGGTTTAAGAGACCATTATGGTACTTGAAAGGATCAGTGAAGTGGTGAGGGCCAAGAAAAAGGCCTTCTATAAATGCAAAGAAAACCAGGGGGAGGTAGAATGGGAATATTATGTACAGAAAAATAGGGAGGCAAAGAGGGCTGTTAGGCAGGCAAAAGCAGACACAGAGCTGCATATTGTGAAGGGGGGGTCAAGAACAGAGAAAAACATGTTTTTTAGATATTTTAGAGAAAATAAGAGAAAAGGAGATGGAATCATAAGGCTAGTTGAGGGGGGTAGGGTGCTAGAGGAGGATAGGCAAAAGGCCACTATCTTTAATGATTACTGTTGATCAGTTTTCTTTAGGGAGGACAGCAGGTCCTTGCCAGAGAGTGGCATCAAAACAGCCACTAAGGGAGTCCCAGAGATAGGACAGCCAATATTTACAAGTGAAAGGGTCTTGAAAGGGCTGGCTGCCCTAAAGATAGATAAGGCCCCGGGAACAGATGGGTTGCATCTGAGGATACTCAGAGAATTAACAGTGGAACTGGATGACCTCCTAGTGGGTTTATTCAACAGCTCAATTGGGACAGGGGAAGTTCCAAAGGATTGGAAGGCAGCAGATCTTGTTCTGCTTCACAAGGGGGAGACAAGGAACAACCAAGGAACTACAGACCTGTCAGTCTATCCTCTATCATAGGGAAGCCGATGAAGTCACTGGTGAAAAAGAACCTCATAGACTACTTGGAGAGTGATGGGCTCCAGGATAGTAAACATCACAGATTTGTGGCAGGAAGGTCTTGTCAGATTAACCTAATAGTTTTCTTTGACTGGGAGATGAAGGAATTAGATAGGGACCATGTTGTGGCTTTTTTGTACTCTGACTTCAGGAAGGCTTTTGACTAGGTACCTTACAAACTACTGCTGAAGAAGATGGAAGACCTAGGTGTGGTTAAACTCATAGTAAACTGGGTGGGTAACTGGCTAAAGGGGAGGCAGCAGCGGGTTGTGGACAATGGGGTTAAATCAAAAGAGAGGGTAGTTACGAGTGGGGTTCCAAAAGGATCGGTCCTGGGTGCGGTCCTCTTCAACATGTTCATCAATGACATTGGAGAGGGAATCTAGGACAAGCTGTGTCTCTTCTTGGATGACACAAAGCTATGTGGAAGGGTGGCTGGTGATGAGGGGAATAAGAGAAATGCAGAGAGACCTACAAATGCAAGAAGGGTGGGCAAGGGTTTGGCAGTTGCAATTCAATGGCAAAAAGTGCAAGGTAATGCACCTAGGGAATAAGAACCCCAGGAAGGAGTACTGGATGAAGGGAGAAACTTAACACTATGGCTGAGGAATGGGATCCGGGAGTTATCATCAGTAACTTAATCGAGCCAATGCAACAAAGCCTATAGCAAATAGGATGCTGGGATATATCAGGAGGGTACTGATGCAGAAGAAAGGAGGACATCCCCCTTATACCTACTAGTCAAAATGCCATGCTTTATAGCAAAATGACATTGACGTGAAGGGTACAGCGTGGCTGGTAAGAAGCGAGAGGGTGCAAAATCCGGAAGGAAGTATGTGCAGTAGTGCACCCTCTCACTCTTTCCAGTACAGGATAAGAATCCTGCTTGGAGAGGGGTCCACCAAGCAGCTGCTGTGGCTCGATGGGATGAGCCACAGGCAGCAAGGGAGGCAAGCAGTGCGATGGGACTGGATTTATACCCTTTGCAATATATCGCGCTGTATTGGTAGTGTGGTATATTGCTATGACATAATGTCTTGTGACATTATGACCCCATGTCCCCACTATAGATCCCAACTGAGAGCTCATCTGAATTACTGTGCCCAGTTCTGGAACACTCACCTTAAAAAGGATAAAGATAGGCTGGAGACAGTGCAGCACAGAATAACATATATAACTCAGGGCCAGCAGGGAATACCCTATGAAGAGCATGTCAAGGCACTGAACATGTACACACTGGTGACCAGAAGGAGAGGAGATATAACTGAGACCTTCAAGTTCCTTAAAGATTAACAAAGTGGACTGCAGGGGAACTATTTAGCCTGAACATTAACTCGCAGCCTCATGGAGATGAGTGGAAAATAACCAGAGGGAGGCTCAGGAGGGATGTGAGTAAGTACTACTTTACACCACGGAAAGGGTGGTGGAACCGTGGAATAGTCTGTCAGCTGAGGAGGTGGGTGGAAACAGTTAGGGGTTTATGTATGGGGATAGAATGAAGTGTATAGTAGTTGTTCTGAATGAGAGACTCAAGGAGGAGAACGGGGGATAGGGAGGGTATAGACGTGGTGGAACAACAAGTTCCAGAGCTTATAGGAAATGAAGGCAGACCGAATGGACCACTGTTCTTTTTCTGCTGTCATTGTCTATGTTTCTATGTTTCTAACCACAGTTCTGATTGACTTTGGGTATTTTTATTCCAAAATAAGGATATTATTACTTCTCAGTGTGAGCAAGTGTGCCATAGACACATCCTTTACTATTTATAATTTTTTGTTGCTCTGTTTCCTCACCATTCTATCATGTTCATTCTCACTGTTCCATACCAATAAGTCCAGATGTGTTTTTTTTCACACTGTCCTGGAAATCTTGAAAAATGTAATATTCAGACATAGGTCAACTTATTTTTCAATAATTTTTAGTACATCTTCTCATTCTTTATTACTGAGGCCATTCTGATGAAAACATTATCTTTGCACACCAAACATCATCTCATCCTATTCTACAGTTTCTCTCCCACTGAATTCACAGCTCTCTGTTTGTACTATTGTAATCTGTTGCTGTAGAAATTACTGTTCAAGTGCAGTGTAGGTTCTATCACCTGAGGGCATGAATACAAACTCTTGACGGGGAATTTCAGAAAGGATGGCAAGAAGCATTTCTTCACAGAGGGGCTGGGAGGTAGGAACAGTTTGGGGGAGAGGTGGTCAAGTTAAAAAACAGTAAAGGAGGGGGATGGAACAAAAAATATAAGGGACTGATCAAAGTGAAACATGATCAAGAGGGAGGGGGTCAGTTCTACCAGGAAGGAGTACTGCAGCACGTGCAGAACGATAATATGGTGTTGCAGGACAAGTAGCAACAGGATAGACTGGATGGACCTTAATCTTCTTCTGCCTGAAAAATGTCTCTTTCTGTGTAACTTCTCATCTAAAAGATGGCACTTGCTACTTTATGCACCACTGCGGTTTCAGTCTGTATATTAGCCCAAGTTTTTGGCCCAGGACTAGAACCCATGACCTTCCAATCTTCTAATCCCAGAGTTAGATGAAACTTACTGAGCCACTGACACTCACTGTAATAATGAGTGAAGAGCTTCAAACTCAAACCACTAAATCACATTGGCAATACAAGTTAACAAGAAATCATGCAGAATGTTTGTAAAGCTCTTAATAAACAATGTTCACCACCTTGCACTCAAGCTCCTTCTGAGTAGTTTGGCAGAACTCAGACTGCGGAATAGGTCATTAAGTATGGAAGTCTGCCATGAGAATACTTGCAGAAATGTCTACAGTAGGAAAATCAAGCCATACAGAGGGTATTAATCATCTATTATAATGTGAAGCTGAACTGTTTTTTTTAAAGATAAAAACTCTTACTGACTGCTAAAGCATAACAGATTGCAATAACTGTGGCAAATACAAGTCAATCAAAAAAGCAAAAAGCTTTTACTAAAATATATACTTGAACTTTTCACCTTGCTCAAAGGAGCTTAGATGGTTTATGTGTGATTTAGAAAATCAATTCAGGATTGAGCTATACTTGTGTTATAGCTCAGGTGTATACTTACAGATGTCAGATAATGTCAGAGCAACTCACAGTTCATGGAGGAATTTGGTTTGCTACACTAGTATATTACTTATTCATCTGAACCTTGCTGACCAGAAAGGGCACACCGAGACTCATTTCCAGGTGTGGCCCAGGAGAAGGGGAAACAGTAGGAACAGAGAATGAAAAACAATCTTCGCAGGTACAAGCTTAGAACAAATTAAAATGCAAGTTTACAGACAGTTGTCATAGTCAGTACAAGCACAGGATAAAACTGAACTTTACTGTAGAATCAGTTCACTGTCCGAGACCAGAATGCAGTGCACTTGAAACCAAGATGATCAGAGAGAAGCCAAAACCCTGTGTTGTCAGTAGCTCCAGTTAAGGCCTCCTACAGGAAGCAGTAACAGGTCGGGGTGGGGGTGGCGGGGGTATGAGGAGTTTCAGCAGGTGCCAGAAGGAGCCCAATGAGGTGGAATAGAGGAGGGATGAGGGAAGCTGGTTCCAGAGTCCAGAAAGGCAATAGGAGAAGGCAGATAGCCCCGCAGTGGAACAGGGGTGAAGGGTGGAAAAGGTTTTTCTGATCCCTGGAATGGAGGGAACATGGAGCAGGGGTAACTGGGGAGAGGGACAAGGAGAGGTAGGAGGGGAACGAACCAAACTAGTATTTGGAGATAATGAGGAATATTATATCTGCCAATTTCATCCTAGATATAGAATATATTTTTGGAATAACAGACATTATAGAGAAATTACCTCTCAGCCATAGCTATAACAAATGAATGATATCATATATTAGAAAATAAATTATATTGTTGACAAATGGATTAATGGTATTAAGCCAGAATTACAGCTTGTTGGACAGACAGTGCATGTGAATTAATCACTATAGAGCACTTTGCACATGAATTCATTTTGTAGAATATGTTCTTAATCTTGATGATGCCCCTAACATGAGTTACAAGTGGCAAGTAAACCATTACCATTTAACAACAAAATTATAACAATAAAGGCTATTGTTAAAATACATTTGAACAATATTTTGGGAATTTGAATACCTCACATCCAAAAAGAATCATAACTTTCAAACTAAACAGGTGAGTACCCTAAATTAAATATTGCAAATACCCTATAATGCAAACCACCATGGGGAGTATATGCTAGTCTGCATGAACATTTTATAGAATTGAAAAGTAGCACGTTCGTTTAATTAATTAATTTATTTATTTTAGACAGCAGTTTGGAAAACCTTTGAGCCATAGGCTCATTTACAAAGGTACCTTGTCACAGTAAGACAAACGAAAATACACAGTATAACAGTATAACACAGTATAACAGTAACTTAAGACATAGATACAAACAAGCTGGTACAGGTAGGATTGATGCAAACAATACCAGAGTTATGTTGTCCTTAGCAGCTTAGTAGTAAGCTTTGTCATAAGTATTGAGTACGGCTTTGACTAGTGGCAATTACAGCTTCGGGTGTTAACAAGGTGGTTCTGTAAGGAAGTTTTGAAGCACGATATAGTTGGAGCTTCGGAGATGGAGGGGGGCAGTGTGTTGAACCAGGAGGGGGCCCTAAAGCTGAAGGCTCTTTGGCCGTGAGAGGTCCTAGCTCTAGGGATAACAAGAGAGGTTTTCCCAGAGGTCCGAGTATGAACTAGTGGGACAGAGCGGCGGATGGTGTTGGTCAATCCTGGTGGGGATAGCCCAAGGAGGGTCTTTTTTGTAAGGGTACAGGTCAGATTTTTGAGGCACTCATCAAGATCAAGTACCAGTGCTTTAGCGTACAGTAGACAGGTGTGTGTTAGCCTAGGTGCCCCAGTAATTAACCTGCAGGCCTTATTCAGAGTAGTGCTAATTTTATGGAGTGCAGTCTGATCAGCAGCACCATACACCGGCAGTCCATAGTCCACTAGGGACAGGATAGAGGAGGTGACTGCGAGTCGAAGAGCCTCTGGGGAGGCAGTGTTTATACCGATGTAAGATGCCCAATCGGATATTAGTGGCAGTGGCTAGGGCAGTGATGTGTCCATGGAAGGAGAGGGAGGGGTCAAAATGGATCCCTAGGTATTTATAGGAGCAAACTTGTTCGAGTGGGAAAGAGGACCCAGAGTGAATGAGGAGTTTGAAGTTGCAGGACTTGTTTTGAGGATGAGCGAAGAACATGGTTTTTGTGTTTTTAAGATTTATCACCAATCTATGTTCCTTGAACCAGCCCTCAGCTTTGGCGAAGGACTTCTGCAGCGAGTCCTGGAGGGCAATAGGGTTACGACTTGAGGCAAAGATGACTGCATCATCAGCGTACAATAGAATGTTCCCTGAGCAAGAGCGTGGAAGGGTGTTAAGGTAAAGGGAGAATAGTAAGAGGCCCAGAATGGAGCCCTGGGGAACCCCAGAAAAGGTGGGACAGATGTCTGAGTAGGTCCCATTAATTTTTACACGCTGTGAGCGGTATTTAGCGGCCCAAGGCTATGGGCTATGTGACTTGTTACCTGCAGTTAAACTTCACTGTCCTGTACTTCCCTATAATGAGTCTGACATAGATGACTAACTTAGTTGTTCAATTAATTTAGTGGATCTCTTTCTACAGCAAACATAGAAAGACATTTTTTTACAGTGTAATAAATTAATTCTATGGTATTTAGACTGGTTCTGCCAGCTAGATGTCTAAATGCTTTCACGTAATTTGCATATACTTCCATGATGCTTTGTATTTTGGGGGTATTTGTAATTTTGCATTTCTTTGAAACCTGGTTTCATTGCCAGTGCCCTTCCTGAGGTAGCCCTTACCTCAGTGCTTTTGTGCTGAAATGCTTTCATTAAATTAAAAATATTACTTTTCACATCAAATCTTTGAAAGCAAGCTCTTGACCAGGGACTTGGCTCAAGAAGGAGACTTGACTGTGAAATGTCCAGTGATTTTACTCGAATTGCTTGTTACACCTGTTGAACATTGTTCAGTCATTGTAAGGTTCTTTGTAGTATTCAGAAGCTTTTGCAATTGTCACGTCACCTGCTACTTCAAAGGAGTGCTGCTGTCATTCTAAATCAGGACCTGACAGAAAATTCAGGAAGGAACCTTTAAACTGGTACTGTTTCTAAAGATAGCGAGAATAAAAGTAAAGGGATATCACTTTGATTAAGGGCAGCAGGGGCTGAGTCATATACTTGCTTTCATCTTTAACTTCATTAAACAGAGTTCACCCTTTTTAAACTTAAAACACTGTACTTGAATGGTGCAAGCTAAAAATACTGCACAAGTAAATCGGAAATAAACAAAGTGCATGGACTCCATATGCTGCATTACAACTTAAGAGACCCATGTGTTGCAGCAGAAACTCTTGAAACGTTCAAAAACTAAGACACATTCAGATTGTATTTCACATACCATATTTTCTGTATTTTGCTTTTTTCTTGTTGCCCTCACTCCAGCATATGTACTGTATGCACACCCTACTGCAGTGCTGTCCTGGAATGGGGCAGGCATGGCCCATGGAACCTCCGGTGTCTAGGGGTACAAACTGATTGGTAACACACATCACAGGTTACCAAGCAAGCAGCAGGGTATTTGCTGTTTTTGACTACTTGTGATGTCACACCTAATGAGATCATAATGCTGATGATGTATAGGAAGGAACAGAACTGTCAGCCTCCAGGCAGAGTGCTATTCTACACATTATTCACACCTATTGCTGTAAGGTAGAAAATCTAATTAGCAAAACTAAAAAGAAAAAAAAAATAGATATAAGAAGTTATTCCTGACTACTTCTGAATGTTACTATTAATTCCGTGCAGTACTCTAGCTCTTTAAATCCATCCACTTATTCATTAACTTTCCTACTTGTTCACAGAGCTAACTCTCATCACTCTTGAAGTCCTGGGCTGCATCCCAACCTTGCCACCAGGCTGATTCTGACTTAGCCAGCTTCCTTCATAGTATCTTGCTGGGATGCATGTTAATCCTGTCTCATCCTGAGTGCTTCCCATTTTGCTTGAATCTGCAGTTATCTCCATACTCTCTATCCTTTCTCAACATGCATTTCATGCTGCACGGATGGGCCAGTCCATGACTGCCAGAAAGCGGCTGTGTCAGGGGATCACTGTTCCACCTATCATAACTACGATTGTCACCTTTGATTGCTGTATGTATCTGAAAACATAGAAACATAGGCTTTGATGTCAGATAAGGACCTCTTGGCCCAAATAGTCTGCCCATTCCCTACCTAGAGGAGAAGCTGCAGATCCTATTTAACCAACAGCCTATTTCTTCTACCTCCACAAAAATTACCTTAGACCCCACAACCTCCTCAGGAAGGCTGTTCCATGCATCCACCACCCTCTCTGTGAAAAAATACTTCCCCACATTGCCCCAGAGACATCCCCCACCTCTATCTTCAAATTGTGTCCCCTTGTTCTTGCACATCTCTATTTCTGAAAGATGCTACCCTCTTGGACTTTGTTGATTCCACTAAGGTACTTAAATGTTTCTATCATGTTCCCCCTCTCCCTCCTTTCCTCAAGGGTATACATATTAAGCTCCTTTAGTCTCTCCTTGTATGGCTTCTCTTGTAGACCTTGTACTATTTTAGTTGCCCTCCTCTGAACTGCCTCCATCCTGTCTATGTCCTTGCAGAGATGGGGTCTCCAGAACTGGATGCAGTACTCCAGATGGGGTCTCACCAACTGTCTGTACAGAGGGAAAAAAACTTCCTGTTTTCTGCTGGCGATGCCTCTTCCTATTCTTCCCAGTATCCTCCCAGCTGTCTCTACCACCTTCTCACATTGCTTGCCAACCTTATGGTCATCTGATATGATTACCCCCAAGCCCCTTTCCATTTTTGTTGTTGTTACTACCTCCCCCCCCCATTGTATAATCTTCCCCTGGGTTTTTCTTTCCCAGGTGCATTATTTTGCATTTCTTTGCATTGAATCCAACCCATTTATTCTGACTCTAGCACAATGCCCTTGTGTCTTCGGTTCCTATTCCCAGCAGTTTCTCTCCGCTATGCCATGAGATCCATTTATTGACAACCATGCTGTAAGGGTGTATATTCCACTGTCCAGCTCAGAGTCCACTAGGGGAAACCATCATGGGTTTGGTAACTTTTCCTACAAGGTATCCCTCCAACTCTCCTACTATGCTAACAAAAGCAATGGCCTTCTTGCTGATCAACAAACACCTGTGTGCGGTCTCTTGATGACCATCAACTAACTTGTGCAGACCCTTTTTATTATGGGACAGGCCAATGATGCCATTACCAAGGGATGTGGATTCCATCATTCCTCCAAATGCCCTGGAGACAAATCTCCAAGCTTGTCTTGCTGCTTTTGGTTCTGCCGCTGCTTCCTCTGCCATATGCAGGTGAGATGCTGCTGCATGGGCCAGTCTTCTGGGTTGCCCTCCACCAGGGTTTCCTCGATGTCTTCGGAGAAACTCTTCTCTGGCCACCTGGCCAGCAGGTTGTTTCCCTTGAGCAGAAATCCCCTTGGGGTTTCCATCCCCCAATGATTCTCCTACATACTGATACTGACATCTGTGGGTCACACGAATGGAAAGAACACCCAGATCCCAAGATCTGTTCCTAGCTGGTTATCAGCTCCCTTGGCAACTCCCAGTGGTCTGAGAGTGCCTTATTCATTTACCAATCTCCTCTCTTGTCTGCACTCTGGGGAGGATGCCAGAGCATCAGTCCTCACAGGCTCACCTTGGAGAGTAACCACCATCCCTGTCTGTAAGGAGGGGGTTGTTACATTTCTCTTTATAACTGTTCACATTACCATGAAAACCTGATTACTGTAGCCACGATCTCAACTTCTTCTTATCATAATTCTCTGTTACTGACACCACAACCGGTTTCTGTTGAAATGACTAATGTCATAAACAGAGTATTATGATGTCAGGTATAGACAAGCAACTACAGCAGAAGAGATCCAGATTTATGAGCTGCAGTTTCTATACATGGCGTTGTCTATGGCTGCTGGTTCTTTGGATATGCTGATAAAAGAAAATTGCCTTGAATCTGTAATCCTGAGTTTTCTGCAGAAACTGTTTTTCATATACTGGTTCAAATTTTGTTTTACTTCCATATTTACTGGCATTTTAGTAAATTCACTGTATTTCTGATCAACCATCTGGTGGTCAGTACACTTATAGAAGTGAATGAGGCAGTTTTTGTAATTGCTAAGAACTTACTATATATTGTTGTCACTGCATCTGCTTTATACCAGAAAACTTTACAATCCAAGGGAATATAAACTACAACATAGAGTTCTAAAATGGTATTGACCACCAGTGTGCAACTCAGAAGAATAAACTGACTTTACTTAAAGTAATTTTTCAATTTAAGGTATTAGGCTTCATAGCCCAATACCTCATGGCAGTATTAGCTGATTGCTGCTAAAAGTAGCATTTCTAACTGTGTTCTTCTAGTTTGGGAAGGAATAGCACCTGCTGCCAGCAGGCCAGTGAGTCCCTTCCAACTTCCCGGTTTGCTTGCTCTGCCCCTACGCTCAGATGTTTTGTGACATCTAAGCAAGGAGAGCACACGGATGTGCCCCATACAAGTCTATGGGGACAGTTTTTCAATGCCGTTTTCATAACTTTAAGCAATATTAGAGGGAAATGAAAGCCACTACTTAGCTAATTGAGGATCTATAAGGTTTGTGGTGGCTTTCATGTCCCTCTAAGATTACTTACAATTATGAATAGATCCAGATGCAAATGATTTGATACCTTTTAATGGACCAACATAGTTGTAACAACAAGAACAAAGTGCTCTAGCTTTCGGACCAACCAGTCCTTCTTCAGAAGACTAATGGCAGTTGTTTAGAAAAAAATGCTTTTAACAGTTAGATCAGCTTAAACAGCTAGAGTTTTTTGTTTGACACTAATACTGTCAATTTATATTTAAATTATCATTTATAAAGTCCTGTCACTATACTAGAGGTTTTTGAAGTTATGGGGCATGATATCTAGCTGGAGAGTACAGCTGGGTGATAGGTCCAGCTAAGTTTTACACATCATACAGTGTGCACTGATGTTTTTAAAACAACTTTACGGGTAATTTCTTGTCTATAATGCATGCATTGAAACTTCTTGGAGTCCTAAGACAATCTTAGTATGTCTTTAATCGGGGTTGGGGTTGCTTTTCAGTAACCACATCCTTATATCCTGTTGTATATAGACAGGACTCTCGTTGTTTATAATTATATTTTGTTGTTTGCAATTATATTCTGTTTGATGGAATAATATGAGCAGTGAGAGTGCTACATAACATATTCTATTCCACCTGTATCCGGTATGGTGAGAGAGTCCCAGAGGGTGGTTTTTAAATTATTTCCTCTGTTTATTATTTTATTATTATTATGATTTAATTATTATTATTTTTGTGAGAGTGTTTAATTGTTTTTAAGTACCAGGTAGTGAGAGGACCTGGGAATAATTTAGAATTGTTTTGGTTAATTTTTGGTTGACCCCCAGGCTGTGAGAGGACCTGTGGGTTAAATCAATTAATTAGATTTTGTGTTAGAGAGTTGGTTAAGTCTTATTTTTACTTTAGTTGGTTTTCCTAATTTGTAGTTGTATAATTTTAGTTGTAGGAAGTCTGTGGGTAGTTTTATTATATTTATTGTTTTAAATTGAGCAGCTAGATGTGCCTGCCTGCTCCTCTTGTCTTATGCTATTCGGCCTCCACTCTCCATGCCCTCCGCCCCTTCTCTTTGCCCCCCCTGCCTGCTCATATTTATCATCTTTGTCGGGCTTTAGGGATTGCTTGAAGGGGAGGGAATGGAAGGGGGTTGGGGGTTGTGGACAGCGGAGTGAGTGGGGCTTTCCCATAGGCCCAGAAGATGCCCTAGGGTGAAATGGTTACTTGAAAGTGGTAACCCTATTCTGGTTCCCATACCCAAGGGCACCTCCAGTTTTGGAGGGCAAGTGGTTGGGACAACTCGCTAACCTCGTCCAACTCTGGCGTTGTTGTGCAATGCTAGATATGGCTGCAACAAGATGGGTCTTATTGCAGATTTTGTTGCAAGGGCAGATCTGGCTTGCATTACCGAGACCTGGTTGGACGGGAATGCATCCCCCTTTTTAAAGGCTGCTGTTCCCACTGGGTACTCGGTTATACATCGCCCAAGATTGGATTGCTGGGGGGGGTGGCGTTCTGTTTCAAGGCCGAATTGGGCCTAACTGGTGTACCAGTTGAGGAGGCCAGGTCTTTTGAGTGTACTGTGGTAGCTGGTGTAGAGTGCAGGATTGCCCTCATTTATCATCCACCAGGTGATGAGAAGCTTTTTCTGTAGGAAATAGCAGATTTTGCCACCGACATGGCCTTGGAGTCACCCAGATTGATGGTTCTGGGCAACTTCAGTGCTTGGGTCGAAGGCGAATCTTCGCTTTTTGGTCAACATTTCCTCCAGGAGGTGACATCTCTGGGCTTTACACAGGTTGTTTCCTCAGCTACACACAAGGGAGGTCACTATCTTGACCTGGTCTTCCTCCTGGGGATTGAGGCTTCCAATCTGGTGGTAGAACTAATCAGTTGGTCCGATCACTACTCAGCTGGGTTCAATTTGAGGCCCCCTGGGTAGGTCGGCCTCTGGGGAGTAGGTCAGGTACTGCCATCAGGGACATTGTCCCTGAAGACCTGATGGCAGTTATTGACCCCTCGTTGTTTGGACGCAGTTTTGCACTGATCCTGAACAGCTTGTAGTGGCCTATAATAGGGCCATATCGGGTAGCACTCGATCAGATTGCACCAGAACTGCGGTTCGACCCTTCCACATCTTCCCACTGCCCCATGGTTTGATGAGGCTCTGAGAGGGCTGCGGAGGCTAGGGTGTAGGTTGGAGCGTCATTGGAGGAAGACCACCACTGATGCCGACCACTCTATTTAGCTAGAGCATTATAAACTCTACCAAACAGCAATTTCCCATAAGAAGGCAGAATTCCTGTCCAGGGAAATTTCTGTCACATGGAATTGACCATCTCAGCTCTTCAGAACTGTTGACAGACTGTGCAACTCAGCCTGTCAGCAGATCCGTCGAGCCTTTACGTAAACTGATTGTGAGGAGATCGCTCAATTCTTTGCGAATAAGATTGAAGACATCAGGAGGGAATGCCTCCAGCCTCATTCCAAGGTTGTTGCAGTTGATCGGAGTCGTGTCGCAGAGCCCGGAATTTCCTGGAGTACCTTTGACCTGCCAGATCTCGTTAACACTATGAGGATTGTCCAAGAGATGCGTCCAAGATGCTGTAGTTTAGACCCTGGCCCTACTTCCCTGATTATGGGTTGTAGTGAGATCATCGGCCTGGTCTTAGCTTGGATTATCCGGTGTTCTTTAGATATGGGAGTTTTTCCCTAGCTCTCTAAAGGAAGGGGTGGTGACTCCCCTTCTGAAGAAAGCTTCTTTAGACCTGGATGACCTAGCAAACTACTGGCCAATCTCTAACCTCCCTTTTGTGGGGAAGGTTATTGAGAAAGTAGTGGCGGCTCAACTGCATAACCATTTGACCATCCATAGTTTATACGAACCTCTCCAGTCTGGTTTTCGTAAGAGGCATAGTACCGAGACTGCTCTGGTTCGGGTGCTCAATGATCTCCTGATGGCGAGAGATCGGAGACACCACTCTATTTTGGTTCTCCTTGATCTATCATCAGCTTTTGATACTGTGGATCATGGGGTCTTGCTTGAACGCCTGAGGTCCATTTGTGGACTGTCGAGTATGGTCCTCAGATGGTTTTCATCGTTCCTCGAAGGGATAATGCAGAGAGTGGTCTTGGGTTTGTACTCATCTGGGGCCTTCTCTCTGCCTTGTGGGGTACCTCAGGGCTCGGTGCTTTCCCCCATGTTATTCGCAGTATATATGCTACCCCTCGGAGATATTGTAAGATGGTACGAGCTGAGGTTTCACTGCTATGCTGATAATACCCAGCTCTACCTGTCTTTTGCACCTGACCAGGTTAGTGCTATCTCGGTACTGAACAACTGCCTCGCAGATATCCAAGACTGGATGAACTCCAGCAGTTTAAAATTGAACCCAGGAAAGACTGAGGTTATGGTTTTGGACCCGGATCGCAGGGTAAAGGGTTTGAGGACTGGTCTTCCCTCTGGATTAATCCTGGGGGTGGACCAGATCCTCACCTCTGAATGGGTGCGTAACCTGGGATTGGAGCTTGACACTGGTTTGACACTCTGTTATCAGGTGTTTGTAGTTGTCAAGCTGGCATTTTTTTATCTCAGGAACACTGCCAGGATTAGGCACCTTGTTCCACCCAGTGACCTGCGGTTTTGGTCCATGCCTTTGTGACACCTTGCCTTGATTACTGTAACTCCCTTTACCTAGGACTTCCTGGGGTTGATATCCACCGCTTGCAGCTAGTGCAGTACGTGGCAGCATGTTTGTTGACTGGGGCATCTAGAAGTTCTCATATTACCCCAGTGCTGTGCGCTCTGCACTGGCTGCCGATACAGTGGCAGATCACCTTTAAAGTGGGTCTTTTGACCTACAAAGCCCTACACAGTCTGGGTCCCGACTACTTGAAAGAGCTCCTGGTGCCATACACCCCTCTGAGACAGCTCTGCTCGGCTGATGAGGGGTTGATGGAGATTCTGAGGGTAAATTTGAAGTCATCTGGTGCCCGTGCATTTGGATTTGCTGCGCCTACCCTCTGGAATTCTCTCTCCCGTCAGCTCCGGGAGTGTAGGACGGTGAGGAGCTTTAAGCAGGCACTAAAGACTTTTTTATGGAGAAGGCATTTCCTTCTTTGTTTTAATTTTATATTGCAATATTGTAATATATGTTTATAATTGTTTTATTGAATGTATTGAATTTGTTCTTGATTGCTCTCGATGTACAGCGCTTTGAAATTTTGAAAGGCACTTAATTAAATAAATGTTATTATTATTATTATTATTATTATTATGCACACTGTGACACTCACAGCTTGATTTAAGAGTCTTCTGCTCCAGCAGTGTTATCTTATGTCAATTAAATTTATATGCAGTAGGATTCTTTGTAAGTGTTTTGCATCAAGCACCTTTGACCCTGGGACCCTCCTGGCTGAAGGTAATATGGTACTGTTAAACTTCTTTGACATCATTATCTGTATTTTTATGAGTATTTTAAACAAATGGGGATTTTTTTTCTGTTTTTTGCATGATCTAGCTGTTAAAAGTATTATTTTTCTAAACAACTACCATTAGGCTTCTGAAGAAGGACTGGTT
The DNA here is from genome assembly GCA_016271365.2 of Neoceratodus forsteri. Classification (NCBI taxonomy): domain Eukaryota; kingdom Metazoa; phylum Chordata; order Ceratodontiformes; family Ceratodontidae; genus Neoceratodus; species Neoceratodus forsteri. The sequence continues at coordinate 50,901,063 of JADMNL010000027.1, forward strand.
GGTCCAAAAGCTAGAGCACTTTGTTCTTGTTGTTACATCTATGTTAGTCCATTAAAAGGTATCAAATCATTTGCTTTTGGATCTGTTCTTGCAAGGACCTATACGGCAAATACTAAATCTAGATTTTAAAATTATGAAGAAATGTCATTGAAAAACTGCCCCCATAGACGTGTATGGGGTATGTCCCCACGCTCTCCCTGCTTAGATGTCACAAAATGTTTGAGTGAAGAGGAGGAGCAGGCAAACTGGAAAGTTTGAAGGGATCGGCTGGCCATGGGTTCAGCAGCAGTTACAATCCCTTCCCAAACTAGAAGGGTGCAGTTAGAAATGTTACTTTTAGCAGCGAGCAGCTAACACTGCCATTAGAGATGGGTGAAGTGGCCAAAATTCAATTCGAGGAGTGAAGGTGAATTTGCAGAGTGCTCCGCAAAGCAGTGTACTTCGCGTTATAGTGGATAACGTGAAGTCCATTGAAAACAATGACTTTGCTTTACTCCACCTTCCCAAACAACTACTCCACCAATTCTTAAGGCGAAGTTCAATGGAGATTTACTAGACATATCTCCAATCTGAAATCATTACCATATGAAAATAGATTTAAAAAGTTGAGCCTTTTTTCCATTAAATATCATTCTTTAAGAGGTGATTTATGTTTAATTTATAAAGCAACAAGGGATACGGCATTATTTGAGTCTATATGCATGGAATGGCACCATACTGTAATAATACTCGGTCTCATAAATTAAAGCTAAGATCTAGCATAAATAAGACAACTAGAAGAAATCACTTTTTTACACAGAGAATAGTACCAATTTGGAACTCGTTACCTCTGGACATGGTGCATAGTACTACTCTCTAGATCTTCAAAAAGAATCTTGATTTATATATGGGTGATTTCAAATATAATTTCCACCTGGGTTAATGGGTGGTGAGTTCATTATGGGCTAGTCCCTCGAGCTCGTATTGACCTATGACCTATTAATCCGCTCTGCAACAACTTGCACCGGACTATTAGCTTTGGCTTCAATCAACTCCCTGCTCAAGTTCATTCCTGAACTGTGCCCACCTGGAGTTTATTTTATCAAACTTATACTGGGGCAAATTGTCAGGGAACAATTAGTATAGGGGCTGATTGATGCCAGAGCTAATAGTATGGTGTGAGTTGTCATGGATTGGATTGACCAGGGCAAATTGAAATGTAGCCACTCAGTAATGCTGCAGTGTATCACAAAATGTTGCAATATACTTTAGGGAACAGAATAATTCAATGGCAATTAAGCCCTTTTGTGAGGCAGTATTTTGTAACACGTGACTGCAAGTTACTGCATTGTATTGTGCCTGGCTTTGCTGTTTGTGGCACAACGACACAATGCAAAGCCCAGCATTACACCCTGAGGGTGGGTCGTATGGTGCAGCGATAGCATTTTGTACATGATTAGGCTTCAGAAATGTTTGAAACTGCTTAGAAAATTAAACTGTGGCAAGCATACTGTTTTGAGTTCCTCTGGAAAATATATATACTGTATTTGCACATGCAGTGTGTGTGTCTGTGTGTCTATTCTGTACTGTTTCAGGCCATCTGGAATGTCCATCTATAAGTAGGAAAATCTTATTTGTCTCTGCATGGCCATTGAAGGCAATTAAGCAAATAACAAGTGATCACTCTGTCTGTTCTTGCCAGTCCTTCACTAAGTATCCTGAATCACATGACTAGTCAAGAAGGAGCCTGACATTGGACACCATTGTACAGCATGCCAATATCATCATTAGTATGCTTCTTTCATCTTTTACGTCATCCACATTGTGACCCTTCTCTCATTCCTGACACTTTTTCCCCTTCATTTCTGTCTATTCTTACACTCTGTGTCTAGGTTTTATTATCTATGCATTCTTTCCACACTTTCACCATGACACCTTCCACAGGAGACTATATTGAGCAAGACTGGCCACAGGCACAGTGGTATCCAGTCATGCTCAATATGATCTCTAATGAAGCTAATCATGAATGAGTAGAAAAGACTAGGTGGTCAAGAAAATGTTTTCACACTGCATAGACTTATTTAGAAATAAAGGTGTCATAGAGGATGGAAGTGACTGCCACCTCCATCCTCTATGACACCTTTATTTCTAAATAAGTCTATGCAGTGCGAAAAAATTTTCTTGACCACCTAAATCATTTCTGTTCTTGTAGCACACAATGCCATGTCACATTTGGACACACTCTTTGTACATACAGGAACATGCTTCTTGCATTTGTCTTGTAGGTACATTTATCTGCACATTTGGTTACAATACAACTCTTTTTCATATGCATGTAGTATTTTTGCTACTGTGCCAATTGTAATTATGTCCATCATGGCCTACCTGGCCTACCTGGACTTCACCAAGGCCTTCGACACAATTCCACAAAGGAGGCTGGTAAACAAGTTGGGTAGCATAGAGGTGGGCAGTGAAATAGTATCCTGAGTAAGAAACTCGGTAGGGATAGGAGGCAGAGGGTGGTGGTAAATGGAGTTAACTCAGAGGAGGGGAGACCAGTGTAGTAATTAGGGGTCAGTCCTCTTAATGTCTTCATTAGAGACATAGCAGAGGAACTAGAAAGGAAGGTTTGCCTCTTTGCAGAAGACAGCAAGATCTGCAACAGAGTGGACACTCTGGGGATGTGTGCAAAGGATGGAAAGAGATTTAAAACAGCTGGAGGAGTGGTCAGAAGTTAGGCAGCTAAGGTTCAATGCAAAAAAGTGCACTTGGGTCACAGAAACCAGGGGGTGCAGTACAACATGGGGGGATAGATACTTGCAATGACCAAGAAGGAAAGGGACCTGGTGGTAATCATATTGGAGGAACAGAAGGTGGCCAGACAAGGTGACAAACTGATTGTGACAGCTAGTGGGATGCTGGGGTGTGTAGGTATGAGTATCACCAGCAAAAAGAGGGAAGTGGTGTTGCCCCATATAGGTTATTGGTAAGGCTCCACCTGGAATACTGTGTCCAGTTGTAAAGACCACACCTCAGGAAAGACATAGACAGAGCAGAGACAGTCCAGAAGAGGGCTACCAAGATGGTACAGGGTCTGCATCAAAATCCCTATAAGTAGAGGCTAAAGGAACTAAACATGTACAGCCTGGAAGAGAGGAGGGAGAGAGGTACTATGATCGAGACATTTAAGTACCTAACGGCAGTGAATAAGGTACAGGTAGAAGATATTTTTCAGAGGAAAGGGTGCTCTAGAACAAGGGGTCACGAAACAAAGCTGGAGAGGGGATAGGTTTACTAGAGATATTAGGAAATATTTCTCACAGAAAGAGTGGTGGATGCCTGGAACAGTCTTCTAGTGGAAGTAATGGGGCGAAAACAGTGGTGGGATTCAAAAAGCCTGGGACAGGCACAAGGGAATCATAAGGGATAAGAAAGATGAGGAAGAGAAAATGCCATATACCTAGAAGAAGCTGCAGCAAAAGCAGCACAATGAAAAAGAGCAGACTGGATGGGCCAAGCAGCCCTTATTTGCCATCAGTTTCTATATGTTTCTGTATATCATGTCATCTTGTACTTTAATAATTAACCAAACTTTGCAGACATTCCATTGAGATGATTCAGTTTAACAAGGTAGACGTGGTCAAGATGGAGGGCTGTGAGTATAGAAGCAGTATTTAATTTATATATGCATCATGCAGTCATACCGACATCAACCCAAGAATATACCATTATGGAAATGACTCCACAACTTTAATGTGTTGTAAACTTTCAGAACTGTATAATTTGTCCATTTATCAACTATAAAAGATGTTTCCTTTATGATTATGTTCAAGTTAATTCAACATCGGAGGAAAGAGATTTAGGCATTATAATTTCAGATGATTTATCTTACAACAGACACGTACACAGCATTATTAACAAAACCAACAGAGCTGTATGGTCTATCCTACGTAACATCAGATTGAGGGGTCGTGAGGTGTTGTTACCATTGTATCAAGCATATGTCAGACCACATTTAGAATACGCTTCCCAGCTCTGGTGTCCGTATAAAAAAATCTGAAAGCCTTTTATTAGAAACAGTTCAGAGGAAATTTACTAAAACAGTTTCTGGGCTATACAATGTCTCTTATGAGGGAAGGTTAGACATCTTAAAACTTATGCCCTTATCCACATGTCGTCTTCGAGGCAATCTTATGCTATTATACGACATCGATCATGACCCCTATCTTTTATGTGAACTAGGTTTATAATTCAAAAATTATAACCATAATACTAGGGGGCATCCTTTGCAACTAGTCAGAAAACCATTCTTGAGATCTAGTCGAAAATATTTTTTCACTCTCAGAGTTGTTGGTCCATGGAATAGATTACCGCTTAAAGTTGTTATTAGTGAAACTAAAAGTATGTTTAACAATAGTTTAGATGGTTTGATAGGCAGTGGATATGATTTTTCCTATTACATAATGGATTAGCATACGAGCATTATGGGCCTCCGCCTTCTCGCTCTTGCACTTACCTTAGTATGAACCTTAGTATAATTGTATTTTCTGTGATGAGATCCATTTTCATTTTGTTTCTAATCTTTATTTCTTCTGTCTACCAGCCATATGCTTTGTCCAATTGCTTGCTCATGCTTAGCCCCAAGACCCTTTTGTAAACTAGATGTTGAAACTAAATGAAATCATTGCAGTATGCAAAACTTTAATAAAATATATTTAAATAAATTCCCATATTTTCAAATACCCTGGATGCAAAGAGGACAATTTTGTGATACTGAGAATTAATGTTTGTATTTGTTCCAGCTTTACTATAAAAAGAACCTCATCTTTTGGTTTGTCAAATGCAAGTACCTCCAGATGCCTCAGACTGCCACATCATTTGCAGTCTGGGTGCTTGCTGTAACCAGAACTTATGTCCGTAATTTGCCTCTTCATCAAAACTTGCCACTTTAACAGAATGTTTTGTCATTATCTATTAAACCTCCCCACATGGTGAGCTTTCATGGTTCCTTCAGACACTGTCTGAGACTAGTTTTAGAACAAAGAAATTCAAAATCACACTTACCTCAGTAATGCAAAGCATCATGGGATGTGTATGCAGTTGACCATAAACAGTTAGGCTCGTGCTGAGGTTCTTTACCTTTTTAACTAGTTATACAACAGGCATAAATACAAACTGCTCAATATAAATGTGTTATCAGGCTACCCAACTCACAAGATAATACATTATTTTGTGATTAGTGTGTGTCACAATCAGTATCATGAGGGTTGGGTGCATGACAATGAACTACTTAAATAATCAGAGAGCAACTATTACAGTGCTAATGACATCACTATAGCCTTGTACAGCACTGAAGCCAGCTGTTCAAATCAAAGTGAAAGCCTTAAACCTTCCACAAACATCTGATTTAAAAGTCATGAGTAATAGTGAACTGATGTTGTATACACCACATATGCAGTGCCCTTACTCACAATTCAGTTTGCCAACACTTAGGGGACAGAACTTTCATAAGGCTCTGCCACTCAAACGTTTAGTTCTGCCCCATCACACTTGAAAATATACTGTATATTTTCAGTCTGGTCATTTTGCATATACCCTACACTATACGTACTAGAACATTTTACAGTTCCGCCTGCAGTATGGACAGAAAAGCACAGTTCTGTGTGTTAAACTGAAACAGGAAGTGCCTATAGAAAGAATAGGTTGAACACCAGCAATGTGCACACTTTAAATTATTATCAATAATGGTTACTGCATAGTGTGGATGCACTGAGCCAGTTTAACTAAACTAGTTATGAAAATGGTTTTCAAAAACTGCTCTCTATTGTGGACAGGGCCTTTGAGTATGTCCATGCAAGCTATGAAGTGGAGATATTTATTGACAGAGTGAACACTGCTATGACTTCACACTCTAAAGATGTTATAAGCATGGAAAAAACACCTCCTGGAAAATTTCTGAAATGAAGTAGTTTCAGCCTTTTAAGACTTTATAATTCTTTTAAATAAGCAGTATTTGCTTGTTGAGAACAGTTTCATTATAGAGTTTTTTTTAGCAAAAATGTGTTTCTTACAGTGCATCCTTGAAGTCATTATTGTATCATTTAATTTCTTCAGATATTTAAAAACAGCTTTGAGAACTATATTTTGTAATTATGACTGAAGTCATTAAAGATGGCTACCACTTGAATACTGAACAATCTACAGTGAGGGTACCTTTTGATTGTAAATACTGGATTTATACTATGGATGTAGTATGAGGATGTTAACATAAGTTTTTTATGATAAATAGCACTGCACCACAGCAATATACAAACTGTTTCATCTGGTAGTATAGCCTAGAGGTCAGAGCAACAAGCTGTGAATGAACTTAGTATATTCAGTAGACTTGGGTTTGATCCCACAATCTCCACTGTGTGAACCTGAGCAAGTCACTTAATTTTCCTGTGCTTCCGGATTGCCCTTGTAAATGGGCCTTGTGCCTAGTGGGCCTCACCTGGTTACCAATGAAGAAATAAAAAAAGAACTTTACATGGAGGGTTTGCAAGGGAGCAAGAGCTTATAAAAAATTCAAAGTCATGTATTTCTGTTTAGGGAAAAAAAAGTAAGTGAAAAGAAAAACTAGCAAAGTGATGTTTCTGCTAGAAATGCATTATTTCTGAAAAAAAGACATGCTGACTAATAAATACTGCTGCTTACACTCTCCACATCTGACTTTTGTAGCAACAGCTAGTTTGCAACTTATGGTATGTTCCACAACACTTCTTTTTCATTCCTGTAATTGTAGTTTACAGCTCTTATTTACTGTTATATGGTTCAGATCTCTCCTTGATGGTCTCAAAATTGAAATATTCAACACTGCCAAACCTTGACGTTTTCTAGCTTTTTGTGTCTTTATGTTTCTGTAGATTTGTTTAATTCAGTCATAAGCAGTTTTCAGAGTGATCCCAGCCTCGCTGAAAGGTTTGCCAGGAACTGAAGGGACACTGTCAACCCTCATAAGCCTTAAAGTTTCCCTAATTTAAAGAAAAAAAAACATTTTATGACTGATCACATTCTGCAGAGATTTTCATGTAGCTGGTAGTTTAATTCTGATTTCTTTATTCTTTTTCATTTTCTTTTTCAAAGTGAAAAAACAGACCACCTACCTTACTGGTGTCACCACACAAAAACTGTGTTTGTTTACAGGTTAACCAATCAAGAGTGCATAGCAATAACAGCATGGTAAGAACTGCGTAGAGAAAACAGCGTAACTGAAAACAGCTACAGCTGTATAACAGTGAAGTCATAATAGTGCAGTACACCATGTAGCTGTTGTCAATGATAGAAGTAGGGTGTTCATCTGTGAGGTATTCTGCTGTGCTGACAGCATGGCATACAGTGTAGAGCCACAAGCACCAGTTCCTCTATCTAGCTGGCTGGGGTTGAATCCCACTTATGAATATTTGTTTTGTCTTTCCTCACCATTAGTCACACTTCTTATCCCTTGATCACTGTTTCACCACATACAGTAAATGCCCCCAAAAATGTTCACCCCTCAGAGTTGGTTATATAGTTATGAGGGTGCAGGTGGGCATAGCCCCACCCCCGGCATAGAAAATTATTCCCCCATCTCGACCCACGGATGTTCTTTCTGAAGTTTTTCTACTTGTTTCTCTACCAACCCACAAGTCCCTTTCTTGTGCTATGTGCTTTCACTATGTTTGATCAGTGCTAGTATGTGTTTTGTTCTTTTTACTGCGCTTACTTTGATCATGCTATTTTTCCATATCAGTTTTTGACCTGATCCTGTTTACAGTCCTTAATCAACTCTCACTGCATATCTCCTGGACTTAGGAACACCTACAGCACAGTGTAGCCTTTCAAAATGAAGTGGGAAGAGAGAAGACCATTGTATCATGAGTGTTTGCACTGTTCGGGGGGTGTTCCTAATATCCAGGAAGTATGCACTTGGAGTAGATCAAGGATTTGAACAAAACAGGTTGGGTATAATTACAACATTATGATAAAGCAACCAGCAACTAGTGCTGTGTGGAATTTTCAAATTCCAGTGGAACAAAATTTCACATAATTTTTAAACTTCCCCCAAAATTTTGCTGAATTTCACTGTTAATGGAATGGTGAAATTCTGCAGCAGAAAAATGCGGAATGATTTTTCCACAACATTTCCATGGAATTGTATTTCACATATCTCAATATTTTCCACTGAAATGTTTACAGAATGATTTTCGGTGGAAAAAATGATGTTCAGCATATTATTCTGCAGATCTCAATATTTTCTGCAGACAAGTTGTAGATTAATGTTTCATGGAAAAATGCTGTTCCATGGAATATTATTCTGTGGATTGCTGCAAATTGAATTCTGCAGAAGAACCAGTGAAAATTCTGCTGGTGAAATGGTCATTCCACCCTAATTTCACCAGTGGAATTCCACATTCCGCACAGCACTACAAGCAACATCAATAAATTTTAAAGAAGGTAAGCAATCATAAAATGTAGGCTCTAAACTAGAAGTAATATGATGCAAAAAGAATTGAAAGTGTTCCTTTAAAGCAGCAGTATTTGTTATTCAGCAAAACATTTCATCATAAAGTTCTTTAGTCAAAATGTATTTATGACATCCTTAGATTCATCCTCAGTATATTTTTAGTTTCCTCAGATATTTTTAAAAAGCTTTTATAGCTTTAATTATTGACTCATGTCATTAAAGATGGCGCCACTCAAAATTAGCAATCTCTTCCACTGAAGTTATCCGTTGAATGTATACACTAGATTCATACTGTGGATGTATTAGGATGATACTATCACATTTTTATAGTAAGCAGCACAGCACTCAATTAAGATGTTTAATTTTTACATGGCAGGAATGGCATGAAAGTGGGCACTCCTTTAAACAATTCTAAGTGTCGTATCTTGGTTCAGGAACGAAAGAAAATGAAAACAATGGATATCTTGATATTTTTGCCAGAAAAAAACCTTATTACTGAAAAACCTATATGTGACTAGCAAATACTGCTGGTTCAAGGGTCCAAACTGACATCTCCTAGGTGAAAATCTTGGGTGAAATACTTTAGTACAAAAGAAAAGAGACACAGTACTGTATATGTTTAAACACTAGACCCACTCCCATAATCTCCAACACTTATGTGCTAGCCAAGCAAACGTCTTCTTGGCTCATATGTGTAATACAAATAAGTAAGCTTCTTAGCATATTATACAGCTTAAGAACAGCAGTTACACACACAGAATATTGCATCTGCCCCATAGCTAGTGTGGTTTAACCCTGCTTATGAAAACACATTCAAAGAACACTGCTACTTCCCAAAAGCTAGTCATATTGTGTAGCTTTGAGAAAAAAAGAACTATTTTGTGACAGGAAAATATATTTCTTTCAGGCACAGGTCTGCAATAGTGGATGCATCAAGCATACATACTATAACAGAACTCAGAATAAGATTACATATTTTGTATCAAGAAAGGGAAGATATTGAGGTTTTACAAGTTACAAGTTTTTCAGCATTTTAACACTGTAACTAAATTTATCACAACATGCTTTTATTCCTTAGGGCCCCCATATTCAAAGGAGATGTGCGGTGCATCTCTGCGGAAAATGGAGATGTGCCACACTAACGCATCAATGTGCTGCAGTGCGATATTCAAAAGTGCAGGATCGCTGGCCACAAGGGAATGGGCCAGGTACATAAAATGTAAGCCACACATGTGAAGGGGCATTCCCATGCATATGCAGCGCAGGGGCATATTTAGTGGGAATATGCCCCACAAGTGCAAGGAATGTCTGAGTGCAAGATAGGCCAGGAAAGGCTGTCCTAAATTAGCCAGCCACCCAAGGCGGGCCATGGCAGTGCAGGCAGGTGCACAGCAGCCTGCCTGACCCAGCAGTCTAGTGGCAACTCCCTCCCATCCCCAACCACCGATTGCAAAAGAATCACCCCAAACCCATTTCCACAGTGTAAGGCAACCCCTTCCAGCCCCGATCACTGAATGCAATAAACTCACCCCAAACCCATTTCCACAGTGTAAGGCAACCCCCTTCCCAGCCCGATCACTGAATGCAATAAACTCACCCCAAACCCATTTCCACAGTGTAAGGCAACCCCCTTCCCAGCCCCGATCACTGAATGCAATAAACTCACCCCAAACCCATTTCCACAGTGTAAGAACCCCTTCCCAGCCCGATCACTGAATGCAATAAACTCACCCCAAACCCATTTCCACAGTGTAAGGCAACCCCCTTCCCAGCCCCGATCACTGAATGCAATAAACTCACCCCAAACCCATTTCCACAGTGTAAGGCACCCTTCCAGCCCCGATCACTGAATGCAATAAACTCACCCCAAACCCATTTCCACAGTGTAAGGCAACCCCTTCCCAGCCCCGATCACTGAATGCAATAAACTCACCCCAAACCCATTTCCACAGTGTAAGGCAACCCCTTCCCAGCCCGATCACTGAATGCAATAAACTCACCCCAAACCCATTTCCACAGTGTAAGGCAACCCCTTCCAGCCCGATCACTGAATGCAATAAACTCACCCCAAACCCATTTCCACAGTGTAAAGCAACCCCCTTCCCAGCCCCGATCACTGAATGCAATAAACTCACCCCAAACCCATTTCCACAGTGTAAGGCAACCCCTTCCCAGCCCCGATCACTGAATGCAATAAACTCACCCCAAACCCATTTCCACAGTGTAAGGCAACCCCCTTCCCAGCCCCGATCACTGAATGCAATAAACTCACCCCCAAACCCATTTCCACAGTGTAAGGCAACCCCTTCCAGCCCCGATCACTGAATGCAATAAACTCACCCCAAACCCATTTCCACAGTGTAAGGCAACCCCTTCCCAGCCCCGATCACTGAATGCAACAAACTCACCCCCAAACCCATTTCCACAGTGTAAGGCAACCCCTTCCCAGCCCTGATCACTGAATGCAATAAACTCACCCCAAACCCATTTCCACAGTGTAAGGCAACCCTCCTTCAGCCCGATCACTGAATGCAATAAACTCACCCCCAAACCCATTTCCATAGTGTAGGGCAACCCCCCTCCAACTCTAAACTCTGATCACAAACAAACTACCCACAAGCCATTGCCTCCCACCCACTCAGGTACCCACATCTCACCACACTCCCCATCCCAGCATGTCCGACAGCCGGCGAGCAGCACATCCCTCCTCACACCTCCATGACTGCCCGCTGACTGAACCATCCATGACAGCGTACAACATACACTATACACCCACTGTGGGCATGTAGTACATATTGTACACTGTCATAGACAGTTCAGTTGGCAGGCAGCCATGGAGGCATGAGGAGGGATGTGCTACTCGCCGGCTGATCGGACATGCTGAGACGGGGAGCGGAGTGGGATGTGGGTACCTGAATGGGTAGGGGGCCACTACACTATGGAAAATAGCTCATGGGTAGTTTGTTTGTGGTAGGGGTTCAGGGTGGGAGGCTGCCCACACCACAGAAATGGTCTTAGATGAGTTTATTGCACGGTGATCAAGGATAGGAGCGGAGTTGCCCTACAATGTGGGAGAGACGGCTCAGGGGTGTTCTCTTTTGCAGGAGGCGGCAATAGTACCCCTAGCCATCCAGGGCTGGCAGCATTGTTTTGTACTCTATCCCTTTATGATCAGGGCAGGGAGGGGACTGGCCTGGTGCATTCAGCAGGGTGCAGCCATGCTAATGGTCTCATAATGAGCATGCATGGTGCCCCTTTGCACCACGTATACCCAATGAGCTTGTTAGCATTTCTTGGCTGAATATTGCATTTGGCTGATCATTATGGTCTACGCATCCAGGGTCGGATATTCAGACAGTGTGGTGATCAGTACCGATTGCGTATACTGCATGAATATACCCTCAGAGCCATCCAGAGCATCTATTCTGCATGGCGAATCTTTGCCCATGCAACGGACAGCTCTGAATATGTCCCCTAACTCTTTTACTTTGAAGTTTATTTACTAAAAGAAATATGATGGCTTATAACTATCTTGTATAAACAGGGGTGTTTATTAAAGTTGACTGCATTTACAACGATTAAAAAATAATTGTACTGTCATCACTGTGTTAGTCAGTGAGTAGAGTTGATTAAAAATAGGTGATAATAGCTTTTGTTGATTAACAGAGACTTTATTCAAGTCACATACAGTATGCCTCTTGATAAGACTCTGTGATAAACAGTTACAAGGACAGCATTTTATATAGAGAACTCCTTCAAAGATTTCTTTAGGGAAACTCTTGCTATGTAAAAGCTAGGCTTTGTGTAGAGCCATACTTTGAAGGTTTGCAAGGATTTTACTGTTGCTTCTACACTGAAATAAACACATTCGCTTGGAATCATAACAACGTTGGCTGTATCTGCAGTTGGATGATACAGTGTCCAGTTTTTGCTGGTCTCAGAATATTTACCATGAGCATGGACTGTAATACACATGGAGTGGCCTTTTGTTGCTGTACATTAGGTAAGCTCCAATCCTATGCCAGGACATTCAGAGACCCTGGTTTGCGTTCATAAAATGTTTGCTTAAAGCGCATAGCAAGTACTAAAAGCATGGTCCCGTATACTGTTTGAAGGAAGCAGGAACTAACCCGTTTGCTCCTTGCAAACCAGAGCTCCCTACTGGCCACATGAGGTATGTGGCAAATAGGGAACTAGAGGGGTGACAGAAGCAAACAAGCTGCTAGGGCTCACAAATGGTGATTGCTCCTGTGGAGCAATCCACCACATTCAACCTTCCCCATACAAATTACACAGGTAAGATGTTATTGAGTCATTTGCGTCTCATCATGACCTCATTACAGGTCAGGAGTAAACAATGATTTTGTCTATACCTTGATCACCATATTGCCAAGTTTATATAACTTCCTTGATAATCTAATGGTTTTCTGCCCCCCTGATAGCCAGTCTGAGTAATAACAATAACATCCCTGGTAGTATAGTGGTCCCCCAGCTCCCAGTCTTGGTCTGAGTATTTAAATTACCCCCCCACCCCAGTCGTCCAGTGATTCCCTGATCACCAATCTGAGAATTGAAATCACCACCCTGGTATTCTAATGATCCTTTACCAATCCACTCACCAGTCTGAGTTTTAACAATAACCTCACTTAGTAGTCTAGTGGTCCCTTCCCAAGTGCTGATGTGAGTATTAAAATAACTCCACTGGTAATCTAGTGGTCCCGCACCACCCTGATTGCCTGTCTCACTATTTTAAATAACCCCACCAGGGAGTCTAGTGGTTCTTCCACTCCCCTGATTACAAGTTCCAGTGGGAAATAACCCCGCAGGTAGTCTGGTGGTCCCTCACACTCCCCAATCATCAGTTTGAGATGTTACAATAATCACCCTAATGGTCTAATGGTCCATGGCCAGGTGGTATCTAGGTTGCTCTCCATGTTTGATGGCATGCTGACTTATGGTGTCATAAATATGTTTAATTTCCCACAATCAGTGATAATAGTACAAAGTCCACAAACATATGCAGTAGTTATGCGTGTGGACTTAATTACATGCACAGAAGTTGTATGTGGCAGATGGCAGCTGGCAGTGGCTATGAGTGACTGGTGAATGCTAGCTGCTGTCACGTGGGGGCTGCCTGTCAGTCGTGGATGGGTGAGCTACTGTATCAGCAGGAGGGTTATTGTAAATACATGGACTGGTGATGGGGGGACCACTAGACTAGCAGTGGGGTTATTGTAACTACTTGGGAAGGTGAATGGGGTGGAGTGGGTGGAACACTAGACTGCTAGCGAATGTTTCAACAACTTGGACTGACTATCAGTGGAAAAGCCACAGAACTGCAGCAGTAAGACAAGGTTTGTGAAGGCAATAAATAGCAATGCCTGAACAGCCATTTAATGCTTCCACAAACCTTCAAGAATGCCAGAGTGCCTATATACAAGTACAGCCTAATGATTTGCGTACTGTAGGTGAACTGGCACACTTTAGTTACACTCACTATTGGGTTAGTGCCTCACTAACTGTGCCATTCAGTATAGAACATTTAGTGAGTACCCTGCTTTCAGGGCACTCAACACTGTTAGCCAGCACTTACCCTGTTAGGGCTTCCAAAATACCTTTCAATATCCGTACCCTAATGGTTATTACTGGAGATCTCCTGCTGTCACACACCTGTGTAAAAGTTTTTGCTCTAAAAGGATTGTGATTCTAATCTGATTTAGGATCTAGACAGCTCTTTTTTGTATGTAAGTATCCAATTATTTTAAAATCTCTTGCCATGGTATTTCCTTATCAAAAAAACTATCATTCTCATGTGTAGACATTTCATAACATCTGAACTGCTTGAATGTATGATTCTAATTATCACTAATTATCACTAAGCTCAAGTGGTTTAGCAAGGTATCTCACACAAGGATGTATAAAAAATCCAAGTTACACCCTCCCAGTGGTTTATTTTATACAATGACTGATGTGAAAAAGTTTTGATAGATGAATGACTGTGGCATACTGTGTTCTCTGTGAGACTTGAGCAGTAAGGTAGCAGCATTCAAGACTGTATGAGACTTAAAAAAAAACATGAGAAAGTGCTTGAGAACTGTCAACTGCACAGCTCAGTTGTTTCTGATACAGCTTCAAGTCCTGTAAACTCCGTTGTGTACCTCCCCTTATGTATGTTTATAAATGGGTATTGCTCAGCTTTGGCTCCCCACTGGTCAGAACCTCATGACATGGGACTGCATTAAACTACAACACACCCCTGATGGAGAACACCACAAGGGTGCATAGCCTGGGAACACAGCATGTTGGGGTTAAGAGGTTGCTAGCTCCCAATGAAAGTGCCACCAGAAGCCTTCAGACTGTGATTATGGTGCCTGAAACTGCACCTGGCAAGTGTTCTCCTACAGGCACAACTAAATCCCCAGCCTCCCCCAGTGACACGCTGGCCCTACCAGTCAATGGTAGCACACATCTTCCAAAACATACCTCTCCAAGCAGCATTCCCACATTGTTGTGCACATGAAGTACCCACTGCCAGAAGCCAACATGGACTCTGTGTGTTTGTATGTGGGGGGAGCCGGCACATACTATAAGCCTGATGAAATGCTTTTCTTTCAGTTCTCCTGACATGCCACAAAAAAAACCCATGAAACTTGATTACCTGTGTTGTCCATTTATTGTATGCAAAATGATCCACTTCACTCTTATGCAAGTGCATACAAATGATATGATATACACATAAGATAAAAAAGCAGATAACTTGAATAACACTGAAAGGTAATCTATTTCAGAGAACACATTGGCTAGCGTAGTGGCTGATCTCATCTTCCCTCACCAGGCTGACATCACCTGACACATTTTGAGCAACTGGCTTTTTCTTAAAGGCTGATGTGGGCCAAACCAGGCACCCTCGTATCTTAGGATTTTTAAAGAGATAGTGCTTACGAAAACAAGGGTGTAGTGAGTTAGAAGTGCTCAGCTATGCTGCCTGACACAAACAACTAGTTCCATAAATACACCATATATAAACCAATATCAATGACAAAAAGGTTTTAAAACATTTTGGGAAAAAAACCTAATACATGCAGTTATCACTAGAACAAACTAATCAGTGTGTAAGCATGAAACATGATCATAGGCACCAATAACAGTTCAAATTATCACACTAAGAAGCAGAAAATCAATCATGTAGTTAGTGCAACCAGCACATAGAAAATATTTTAATTTCAACCTTCTCACTCCATAATATATGGGGTGCAGACTCCCAGAGTACTAGGCCAGTCACTTGTGCTGTCTGCAAAGAAGACAAGATAAACACTCAGGCCCAGATATTCAAAAGGGTTGCTCATGGTGCAACAGTGTTGCATCATGTGCAACCCACTGATGCGTCCTGGCACGATATTCAAAAGGGGAAGTGCTCTGCACAAATCCCTGAGCTCATCAGTAATGTATGCATGCACAGGTAGGGGGGGCATGCCCATGCATACTCTGCATAGCCCGATATTCAGCCCGGGATGTGTGGAGCCATGCATGCGCAACCCCTACCTGCGCCAGCACAAAGTTATGCCCCCCAAAAAGGAGCAAGGGCTGGCCACCCACAGGTGAGCTGCCATATTGCAGGGTGCAACACAGCAGCTGCCGTCTGTGGGTGGCCACCCGAGCTCTGGCTGCACCTCCGTGGTGGCGCCCACCCCCCCCATGCCCGATCGTGGGCTTAAGTAAATTAAAAACAAAGTCCTATATCCTTGGTGATCCAGTGGACCGTTGCCTGCCCGATTGCGAGCTAAGTATATAAAAGATAAATCATATTATCCCTGGTGGTCCAGTGGACCACTGCCCACCCGATCACGGGCTAAGTAAAATAAAGACAAATCCAATATCCCTGGTGGTCCAGTGGACCGCTGCCCACCCAATTGTGGGCTTCAGTAAGTGAAAAATAAATGCAATATCCCTGGTGGTCCAGTGGACCTGTCCGCCCGATCGCGGGCTAAGTAAAGAAAAAACAAATCCTATATCCCTGGTGGTCCAGTGGACCTGTTAGCCCGCCCAATCGTGGGCAAAGTAAATAAATATTAATCTAGCCTCTATCCCTGGTGGTCCCGTGGACTCCCCTCCCCATCCGCCCACTGATCCCCACTGCCCTGCTCCCCCCTGGTCAGCGGTGGGCGGCAGCACCCCACCTGCCTGCCGCTCTGCCACCCGCTGACTGACACCGTCGGTAGGGCTGTACGCCCATTGGTCCACAGTGTGAGTCAATGGGCATGCGCCATACCGTACTACACATTCCAGATATGTGAATGGATCCGTTCACATATCTGGAATATGATATGCAATATGGGCTACATGCCCGATAGCTCACGCTGTGGACAATAAACATACAATCCAGATGGTAATCGTCGCGAAGCGGCGGAACGGGCCCGGGTGGTGCTACCGCCACCACCGAACCGAGGAAGCCGAACGTGAATCGGTAAGCGAAACAAGGAGAGAAGTCACTGAACCGCAAAGAGATATTATTATTTGCCCATGGTGACAATGACAACACCGAAGAAGAGATATAAGTTTTTTCTTTACAACCCCAATCGAGTGAACAGGTCACTAGAACCAGCAGCAATTACATTATCTTTATTTACTGAAGCCCATGATCGAGCGGGCAGCGGTCCACTGGACACCAGAATATGGATTTGTCTTTACTTTACTTAGCCCGCTATTGAGTGGGCAGCGGTCCACTGGACCACCAGGGATTTATGATTTTTCTTATTTTACACCTAGCCCGTGATCAGGCTGTGGGGCACATTGCCGCACTGCAGGGGGCATTGGTCCCCAATGGCTGCTGCCTGGCAGGGCGCCAGGCACAAGTCATTGGGGATCGGCACACCTGCATGCAAATGGGGCCATAATGACATGCAAATGGCCCCATGTGCACCTTGCATACATTATGGTCCCATTTGCATGTCTACTTTTGAATATCGCAGTTGCTGCGCCTTGCACAATGAAACTTGTGCTAGCGCATCCACATGCTCCACTCTGGTCACTGGCGCTGGTGCAATGCCACTGCGCCATCACACTGCGGTTGGCCAGGGTGCGATATTCAATGATGCTGAGCCATGGCACAGCTCCATTGAATATCGTCCAGTTCACGCCCCTGTGCAGCCAAAATGTGCTGCGCCTGGGCTTGCGCCACAGCCTGGTGCAGTTTGAATATCTGGGCCACAGTAAATAACAGAGAGCAACAGGCTGGAAAGTTGGCAATGGAGTAGCAGGAGAGAGCAGGTTGTTGCAGAGGAGCTCCCTGGGCATTCCACCCCCTGTTTCATGTTCGCAGCATCTCGATGCATCCTTCACCTTAAGAGAACACACTCTTGGGTCTGCTGAGTGAGGAAATGGAATAAAAAGCTGAAAAAAATTGTTGCCTTTACATTTTTTGTGTTAATTCTTCTACCAAATAGAACTGGCCAGCCAAGATCTCCAGCACCGTAAAAACGTCACTCCAGGAATCTGCCACAAAGCTAGCCCACTTGGTTTGAATGAGAGAGAGGGTGATGGCACTGTGAGGAAAGTGGAGTTTTGGGTCTCAAAGGACAGGTCTGTTAAAATTCTGGAAGAAGGGAATCCAGCACGGGTTAGCCCTGTTGTTTCAAACATAGCATCCAGTTAACAGATTATGAGAAAGGACATCACATTACTGAAAGAAACAACAAATCTGAAGATGCTGGATCCCAGCATAGTGAACCCATGAACCCATTGTGGAACACAGTCTGCAATGGTGGAGTGGGTACTCAATTCTCAAAAGGCAGTATCAACAATTAAAAAAAAGTTAAGTCTCTAATGCTAACTGCTACTGTTTGCCCTTGGTGCTGCAGTGTGGATTATTGTTTAAAGACTTGATAGTTGTATTCATTCATACTGACATACTCATGTCTGAACAAACAAAAACTAGGTCTGTTAAGTGCAACTCCCTGCAAAACATTACCCCAAAACTGACAAAAATAATTAAAGAAAAGCAGAAATTCATGGACAACCGTGAACTTGACACCCCAGTTTCATCCCTTTCTCTTCCCACTTTATTAAGTCTAATACAAACCCCCCAAACTGTAACGATAAAAACAGCTTCACAAATGCAAGTGGGGCAAAAGCAAGGGGAGACAGAAAAATTGGTGAAAAGAGACTTACAGGCAGATATGATGTCTCGGGAAAACAAAGGCATACAACAAAGTAAGCAGGAGATGTCAGATTCAAACAATGATTCAACACTGGCTAGATTGCAAGAAAATCCAATAACAAAATATTCATAATCTAGAAATCCTTCATTTTTCAGTATCTTTAACACTACTAAAACATCACTTGCTAAAACAGCGGCAACAGGAGATAAATGAATCAATCTGGAGAATAAAGAAGAAGAAAAATTGCACCAGCACCTTACCCAACCCATAACACCTTTAATGGGGATAAATAAGTGTAAGGAGAAAGAAAACAGCCCTAAGTAAACAAGGGATGAATCAGACATTGTTCAATTTGGAACGCACAGAATCACTTCTTGCAGCAAAAAGCAGATTGATCAGAGTCTCACTATTTCAAGTGATAAAGAGATAAGTGAAAAGCAAGTCTCAACTAAAATACCTAATAATAATCAACCAAATGTAGTGGAGAAAATATCAAATGAAATACCTGAAGACAGGACAAATTCAATGCAACAAAAAGATCAAGAAGAAGATAAAATACCAACTTGGGCAGCATCTATGCTAAAACAAATTTTGGAAATTAAAAAGAAAATTGGCACCAATTAAAGATATACAGTCCCAATTTGTAATATTAAAACAAGAAATAACAGAATCGGCAAAAAATATTCAAGAAGTAACAGGTAGAACAAAAGAAATGGAGCAAAAAATTTCAGTGATTGAAGATGAAGCTTTAGTGACAAAAAGAGCGACATTACCAAAAGAAAATGACATACTGGAGGTACAAGTAAAAATTGTGGTCTATGAAGCAAGGGCTCACAAAACAAGCATTTGTCAATGCCGGATGTTGGGTTGCTGGCACTGGCATTGGTAGCGCAGGAGTTAGAGAGATGCATAATAGGAATGGCAGTGAAGTACTGAACTGAAGCCAACCTCACCCCCACCCTGCAGAGCCTGACAGGCATGGGGGTGTGCCTTGGGATCATCGGCCATAATGCTCATGCCATTTCACCTCACCCTACCCTGCAGACACGGACAGGTGTCAATGTGTGCCTTGGGGTCTTTGGGCCTTACGCTTACCCAATCCATAAGGAAATATGCTAAGATGGGTGCAGTATAGGAGAATGGGGTGAAATTTGGAGCTGAAGACTACAAGGCACACCTCAATGTCTGTCACTGGCTGCAGGTTGCGGGTGGGGGTGGAATGTCATGAGTATTACAGCTTACGATCCCAAGTCACCCCCCCAATGCCTGTCAGTCTCTACAGGGGTAGGGAATTATGGTTGGAAGCCCTAATGCCCCAGGCATTTGTTGGTATTTTCACTCCAAATTTTCAACATGGGCTTTTTGTGACCCCACCTCATGAACAGTGGCACTATCAGTTTGCTACCCAAAAGGTGATCTTACACAGTGACTGCGCCATTTGGCGCCACAAGTGTGAAAATATATTTTGGGCAGGGTGTGAAAAATGACAGCTGTACTGTTCATGAGATGGTGTGAAAATATGGCAATGTTGAAAATCTGTAGTGAAAATATGAAAAATTTGTGCAGTTACGAGCGTGCGTAGAAACTGTACAATGCACACCTGTAACACAATCATTTTTTGGAATTTTTTCACCACATTTTCAACGCGGACATTTTTGGACTTCTCCTCATGAACAGCGGCACTGTGATTTTGTTACTCTGTCCCTAAAGTTGATTTTCCACAACGACCGCGCCATTCTGCACCACAGGTGTGAAAACATGTTTTAGGCAGGATGTGAAAAATGACAGCTGTACTGTTCATAAGGAGGTATGAAAAAATGGCAATGTTGAAAGTCTGGAGTGAAAATATTAAAAATTGGTGAAGTTATGAGCATGTATAGAAACTGTGCAACACACGCTCATTATGCAGTCATGGTTTGGAATTGTTTCCCCAAATTTGCAACATGGGCTTTTTGGGACCTCCTCTCACGAACATTGGCTTTGTTGTTTCATTATTTTGTCCCAAAAGGTGATTCCATGCAGTGACTACAAAATCACCTTTTGGGACTGAGTAACAAACTAACAGTGACATGTTCATGAGTTTGGGTCCCAAGAACCTCATGTTAAAAGTTTGGGGTCAAAATTCCAAAAAATGACTGCGATATCAACCTAATTTGAACCCCCCATTGACCCATTATAATGCTTACCGTTATTTTTATACAGTTTACGTTTTGCCTTTGAAGAGTCCAGACGTGTCCCACACCACAGAAGATCACTGCCCCTGACCTCCGGAGGTAAGTATGGGGTGAGGGGGTGAGGGACATGTAAGGAGGTGGGTACACAGAGGGAAGGTGCAAGTTGGTGGAGGGGGAAGGGGAGACCACGAGGGACTGTTTTTGATTTTACAGGTTAAATAAAATAAAAAGTCTACGGTGGACAGTTTTTCTATTTTACAGGGGGAAAACAATTTTAAAAAAATGTAGGCACACTGGGGTGGGATTCCCAGTATGCTACAATGGGGAGGCGCATGCCATTGTCGACAGAGGGATTGGGCACCCTGTTGTCGGCAAAGAACATAGATGTGTTTGGGGGGGCGGCACATCCAACACCTGGAGTGGGCATCCCAGTGTTGGAAACAGTTATTTCAGCACACTAGGGTGGGCTCCCAGTGTTCCACATTAATGGGGGGGGATACATGCTGACACAGGGATTGGGCACCCCCAATATCGGCTTTGTGGGACTGCGTGACAGGAGTCAGGAGCCACCATGTTTTGACACACTGGGGTGGGCTCTCAGTGTGCCACATAGTAGGGGGGCATGCTGATATGGGGACTGGCTGATGTCAGCTTTCTGGGGAGCATGTATCGGGTGGCAAGAGTCATCACTGTGGAAAGCTGCACTGCGGCTATATTTCTTATTGAACTGTTTCACCAGGAAAAGCACACTGAAACTCTTCTGGTAACTATGGCCATGCACATTACTGTGCACTGTAATGTGCATGGTTGGAGTCTTGTCATCTGCCATTGCAATGAGGAAACTGCACCTCATTGGAGCTGCAGATTTCTTTCAACTCTGTGGCTGTCTTTGAAACTGCTGTCATCTCCAGCATGTTCACTGATTGGTGGCTGAGGGACACACCCACTAAAGCGACTCCTGCATTTGCCACAACATTGACACACCTCTGAAATGTGCTACTACTGCAAGATGTTGCTTGTGCATGCGAAAGCCATCGTAAAAAAATAAAGGATTATAGGTATGCCTGAACAGTGGAACAGTGAAACACCTATGACAGCTACCTTAAATGTCATATTTGTAACTTATTTGGATGTTTTACCCGACCAGCTAAAATTTGACACAGACAGAGACCACAGATCTCTGAAATCACATCCAGAAGAAGGAAAACCACTGTGTGCAGTTATTGTCAAATTCGTTAAAATCACAGATAAAGATCTGTTGATGTCTGTAGTATACAAAAAGAAAACAAAATAGAAATTAAAGGAGGATCAATAACTATTTATCATGATCTTCCATATGAAATCATACAGGCTTGGAAAAAGTTCAATGATTTAAGATGTCTGTTGTGGAAAAATCATATGAAATCATCCTTTGCACACCCGGTCAGACTGATACTGAATGATCAGAAATTACTTTATGATATTGTCAAAGAAGTATACATAGATTTACTTTTGAGAATTCCACAAATTGTTTGATTACTGCAGATGGTTGGATTGTATAAAATAAGCTGTGTCTTTTTTTTCTACACTAAGGAATTATAAGATGCATTATTATTAAATGGAGGTGAGGGGATCTCTAACACTGCAATGACCTAATGTATATCAGCACTCCGTGCACTACAGCCTCCTTATTATGGTGACTTGATAATAAATATTGATTTGTTTTGTTTGTTAAGGGGGAGAAGAGGTTCTCCAAGGGTTATGAATCTACTTAAAAATGCAAAATAGGTCGTGGGGAGGGGGACTCTTTCTAAGGTTTACAAAACTACTCAAAGTGCTACGGAAGCAGCTAAATATTAATAGGAATAAAGATGGTCTGCAAAGCAAGGTTAAAGAAGTATCTAAATGGCAGAGGTAGTTCATCCTATTCAGATAGCCCTTGTGACATGGAACGTACATAGAATCAACTCCCCCATTAAAAGAAAATGAATTTTCACATATGCCAATAATCATAATATTAGTGTATTAATGTTACAGGAAACTCACTTTGACAATAAAGAAATATTAAAAGTAAAAACAAGATGGGTAAAGCATATTTATTATTCCACTGGAACATCCAAAAGTAGGGGAGCAACAATTTTAATAAGGAAGAACTTGGACTTTAAATATGTATATCTATTTGTAGATACTAACATACTAACATACTAAAATGCCAGCAGAATAGGCCTAACGGTCTTTCGCATCTGCTCGTTTGGTTAGCCCCCACCCTGGGAGCTGACCTTGCTGCCCCCTTCACCTTCTCTGGCTTTTCTCTTCCCAGTTCTGGATATTCTCACTGCACTGGACTTTGTTTCCAGAACCCTTCCCCTGTACCTGTCCCACCCCCTCTTGAACCCCTCCACCGTCTCTGCCTCCACCAGCCCCCTAGGCAGCGCATTCCATGGTTCCATCACCCTCTCAGGGAAGTAGCACTTCCTCCTTTCTCCCCTGAATCTTTCCCCCTCCAGCTTCCACCAATGCCCTCTAGTGGCCCCCTCCTCCCTCCTCCTTTCTTCGAAGCACCCTGACTGTTCCTCCCCTATTTACCCCTTCATGTACCTGAAGACCTCTATCATGTCCCCCCGGTCCCTTCGCTCTTCCAATGTGTACATATTTAGCTCTTCGAGCCTCTCCTCATAGGTCCTGTCTCCCAAGCCCCAAATCATTTTGGCTGCCCTCCTCTGGACCCTCTCCAGGAGTTTTATGTCCCTCTTTAAGTGTGGCCTCCAAAACTGCACGCAGTACTCAAGGTGCGGCCTCACCAAGCAGTTATACGGAGGGAGTGTCACTTCCGTCCTACTGGAGGTGATCCCCCTAGCGATGCATCCCAGCATCCTGTTGGCCTTGGCTGCTGCCCTCCTATAAGTCTCCGAGTTGTTCATCTTGACATCCACCACCACCCCCAGGTCCCTGTCAGCCATCGAGACTTGTAACATCCCCCCCCCCCGAGTGTACACTTGTCCCTGGTTTCTGGCCCCCAGGTGTAGTACCTTGCATTTCCCTGCATTGAACCTCAGCTTCCACTTTCTAGACCATCTTTCCAGAGCCTCCAGGTCCCCCTGTAGGGCCACCCTCCCCTCCTCTCCATCCACTACCGCCCCCAGTTTTGAGTCATCCAAAGAGACTCATCTCACTCCTGATACCTGTCCTTATGTCAGAGATGTAGGCGTTGAACAGGAGGGGCCCAAGGACTGATCCCTGTGGGACCCCACTAATGACCCTCCTTGGGGATGAGACTATCCCACCAACTATGACCCTCTGGGTCCAGTCCTGGAACCAATTGCCTATCCATCTGATCATCTGGTTCCCCACCCCCATTTCTCCAAGTTTATCCAACAGGCCCATGTGAGGAACAGAGTCAAATGCCTTGCTGAAGTCTAGAAAGAGGACGTCCACTGGTCTATCCAGGTCCAAGGCACTCATCACCCAGTCATAGAACTCCACAAGGTTTGTCTGACACGATTTCCCCGGGATGGATCCATGCAGTCTATCGTCCAGGCACCCTGACTTTTCCAGGTCCCCCCATAGCCTCTCCTTGACAATGTCCTCCATCACCTTGCCCACCACTGATGTCAGGCTGACAGGCCTGTAGTTCCCTCCACCTCCTTGATCCCACCTTGTAGATGGGCACTATATGCACCACCTTCCAGTCTTGGGGCACCCACCCTGTCCTCAGAGATGGTGAAAAGCTCCTGAGGTTCCTGCGGACATCCATAAGTTCCTTCAGCACTCTGGGATGTAATTTATCCAGCCCTGGTGCTTTCTCTGTCTTAAGGGACTTGAGGGCTTCCCTCACTCTCTCTGCTGTGATTTCCACTTCCGCTACCTCTTCTCCCTGCTTAGCCTTCCCCCTCCTGCCAGTGACGCCTCCCCCTCTCCCCAGACCCGCCGATCAGTAAGGGTCCCCCCTCCTCAGTGTCACCGTCTCCTTCCATGTATGATGCAGCACCCCCATTTTCCTTGGTGAAAACTGAGGTGAAGTACTCATTTAGTACCTCAGCCTGCTCCCCCAGGTCTTGTGCCCATCTCTCCCCTGTTTTAATCCTGCTAATCTGCCCCTTCACCCTTTGTTTTCCCCCAATGTATCTAAAGAACCCCTTGTTCCCTCTCCTAATTTCCCTGGCCAGGTTCTGCTCCTTCCTTGCCTTAGCCACCCTCACCACCCTAGTGGCCCTTCTAGCCATCAGCTCAGACTCCCCTCGATCCCTTTCACTCCTTGAGCACTTGAATTGCCTATAGGCTGCCTTCTTTCCCCACACCGCCTCCTGGACCTCCCTGGTCCACCAGCAGGATTTTCGGGCCCTACCGCATTTTCATCTTACTCTTGCACAGGTGCTGGTAGCATTCTGCACCACTCTCCTGATGATTTCCCACCTACTATCAGCGTCCATGTCTGACCCAATCCCATCCAAATGCTCCTTAAGAGTTCTTCCCATTTCCTTAAAATCCGCCCCCCTGAAGTCAGTTACCTCCGTCTTTGTGAAGCTTTCTAACCCTCCTAGGTCCAGGCAGAACCAGACCGTGGCATGGTCACTCCCCGCCACCCCTGCCTAGTCTGCAGTGTCTCCCAACATCTGCCACCAGACTGTCCTCCAGCTCCTCCGCCAGTGCAGGGTGTCCATACACCACTCCTATTTTTACTCTCTTGCCCACCCCTGTTATCAAGGTGACCCAAATCGCCTACACGGTTCCCTCCGCCTCCTCTACTCCCCCTATGCCAATGCAGTTTTTGACTATCATTGCTACCCCTCCTCCTTCCCTCCCCACTGTCCTTCCTGAACATAGTGTAACCCTCCAGGTTCAGGTCCCAGTTGTGTCCTGCGGTGGCCCAGGTCTCAGTGACCGCTGCCACATCCACTGCTCCTTCAGTTAGCATCGCCTGGAGCTCAGGCATTTTATTGCCCAAGCTCCTGGCATTTAGCAGGACTACCTTCCACCCTTTCTCTATACTTCCATTTCCTCTGCTCACGTTCCCATGGGGATTCTATTTTCCCCTGGTCTGCACTTTACCAGTCGGCCTTTTCCCACATTCCTCCTGCTCCCCAGTGGGGTGGAGACAGAGTCCCTCCTTTATCGGCACCCCCTCAACAGCCTTTTCTCCCATCCCTCCCCCTTCACAAGTTTAAACCCCACTTTTCACCAATGAACCCCTCTATTTTCAACTTAAGGATTCCCTCCCCTTCAAATTGAGATTGAGCCTATCTCTAGCATACAGCTCCTTATCCTCCCAGGTCTCCCCCCAATCCCCCATCAACCCATACCCTCTGGCCTCACACCACTCCCTGAGCCACTGGTTTATCTCCCTAATCTTCCTTTTGTGTTCTCCACTAGCCCTTAGCACCGGCAGGATTTCTGAGAAGGAAACTGTGCATCCCTATGTCATGACAGACCCTGGCAAGCTCCTGAATCTTGCCTGTATCTCTCTCGCTATTTCCCTCAATGTCATTTGTACCCAGGTGGACCAGTATGTCCGGGGAACCCCCACAATCCTTTGCCAGCTGATATACCTCGTGCTTGGCCTGTGCACCGTTAGTTCAGGAAGCATTTTGTTCTAACTGGCCAGGCTTCTCCTCCCTATCCCATTTGATACCCCTGATCATGAATCCCCAACAGGAGTACTCTGACCGCTCCTTTCCTCCATTCCCCTCTTCCATGTCCCTCATCCTTTCTACCAGCCCCTCCACCCAGCTGGCTCCTTGTTCCTCCCCCTATCTGGGTGCCACATGCCGCCCCCTCCTTATTTACCCCAGCCACCCCTCCCCTCTGATCCTATGCCTCTCCTCCTCCCGAGTATCCTTCTGTACCTCGCTAACTCCCCCCTCACTGCTCGCGACTTGTCCTTCTCCCCCATCCTCTAAACTAGCCTGGCTCATCCTCCCTTCCTTCCTGTCTCCGTTTAGTCCCTCCTTGCTTGTTGTGCTCCCCTAGCCTAAACCCTCAGCTCCCTTTACTGTATCCTCCTTGTACTTCTGGTCCTTCTCCTTGCACTTTCCTCCCAACTGGTCCTTCTTCTTTCACTTTCCTCCCTCTTCCCTCTGCCCCTCCTGCTCTGATTCACTGCTCCCCCCAATTTCCTTCATTCCAGGTTCCCCTGTCCCTCCTGCTATCCAGCCCCCACCTCCTACCCCCCACTCCCTTTCCCTCTCTAACCACCCCGTCATGGCTACATTACCCCCTCATCCTCAAGCAGAAGAAGAGAATTGAAGTGGTTACTGAGCATAAGGTCCAATCCACCTCCCTGCCTTGCTTCCTTCTGTCCAGCCCAAGCCATCTGCCTACTTCCCTAAGAATGTTGTCCCTCTGATCCCCCTTTGTGAGGGTCCCCAGTTACCTGCCTGCTTCCTTGGTAGTGTCCTTCTTTTGGGCCCCCTCTGCCAGGGTCTATGTGACCCCTAGTATTCTCCTGCACTCCTTTCCTATGCCCACCCCTAGTGCTTGGTGCAACCACAGGAATCCTGCCCTTCCCCAACCATACCTCCCCCTTCCCCAGCTGTCTCCTAATCCCATAACCTCCTCCCTAAGCTGTGCCAGCTGGTAGCACACTGGGCAACCACCAAACTTCCAAGCCCAGTCCAGTATCATGGCTGCTCCATACCCTGTGCACCCACCACCCTCCCAAAGCCAGCCCTAATGACGTGTGGTCCCATCCCCCTCCAAGTAGGTTTCCTTGGGTGAGCCACCAGGTTCCCCACTAGTCCAAGATACACCCCTACTGCCTAATCAGTTCACCCACTAATCCTAGAAACAGTCCCACAGTAAACCGGTAACCCTGTTACTAGGTGCAGTACAACACAGTAAACTTATAAGGGAAGTGAACAACTCCATAAGCTCCTCCTCCCAGCCTTTAAATCCAACCCCAGTGGCTAGAACTACATGAGCTGCACCTGCAGCCTTTTCCTCAATTGCAGGGCAGGTGTTCCCCTATAAATTAGCAGAGGTCTGGGGAGGGAGGGTGGGAAGGGTGGGTCTTGGGCCCACACCCAACTCTCGAGACAGTGATCAGCCCTGTGTCTGCCCTCAAGCCCAGCAGCCAAAGAACCAGCCCCAAGAAAATCCCACCAAATAGGTTTTAAATCAGACGAAATAGGCCTCCACCAGTGCAGCCTGTTACACAGTGAAACATCCAACAAATGAGCCCACTTACAGCCACCAAACCAGTTTTCAAACTTACAACATCCCCAAAAACAATTCCCTGCAAGCCCCTTAGAAGTAAGAAAGGAAAGAAATAACCTTCTACCAAGTAAAATCCACAAGAAACCCTGTAAAAACAACTAGAAGCAGCTACTGTCCTGGAACACAACTGATCCTGTCCCCTTCCAGTTCCTTCTGAGAAGCCAAAGCAACTAACACCACAAACCTGATTCAGTTCTGCCTCCAGTCAATTAGCTGAGTGAGACCTGGCCAGACCATTAACACCCTTCCCCACTATGCACTAAACTTTGTAGTTAGTGAAGTCAGCAAAAAGGAATCAAAATTCAACTCAAAGCCCCCAAAATATGTTTGCTGCCAAAGGAAACAGGTCTCCAATTTAATCAGCTTCACTAACAACACATCAAAATCGATGAAGAAGGTAGGACCATTTTAATAAAGTGCATAATTATGGGGAGACATTACTTAGAGTCTGTTTATGCACCCTTTATAAATTATCATGTTTTCTTGGAAAAAATCTTATTAGGCATTGTAAATCTAGGACAAGGAAATATAATTATTGGTGGTGATTTCAATGCCTATTTGGACTTGGATAAATCAACATCCCCAACAAGCTTAGATAAGAAAACATCTAAACAATTACAGGATTTTGCAACAGACTTGAGAATGGTAGCTATCTGGAGATTAAAAAATCTTATATTAAAACAATACACATTTTACTCTGACCCCACAGGCACATCATCTAGATCAGATTACATTTTTGCTTCCTCTAGTATATTCCAAAATATAATAGAAGCAGAAATATTAAACATTCATTATACAATGGCAAAAAAAAAAAAATCCTGGACTCTGATTGGTCAGTCTTGGGCTGGACCCGTGATGTTATCCCAGTACAACATCACTGGTCTAGTCTCAGCCTCACTGTGAACCTGTAGATGATCTTGAGCACATTGACCATTTGCTTGATTGTTTCATCTGCTCTTAAAAAACAAAAATATTTTTCTACACAAAAACATCTTTAAAATGATTTTTTATTTTGTATGACAACGAGCCATTGTATAATAGCAATAATGCCATCCAGGGTGTGTGTCATTTGGGATAACATCACACCTCAGTTGTTGGACGCACTTGGCCTGTGGCATCGTGCCCAACCACCTGAGGTGTGACGTTATCCCAGCACGACACACACCCTGTCGGGCATTATTGCTTAATTAATCAGCATGTCAGAACAATAGGTTAGAATACCAATTTCTTATTATGGGCACTTAGCTAAGCCTTTAGCCTCGTGCCATAAAATTTGCATAAAACTTTATAAACATATAAGACTGGCTCAGATCTTACTGTAGCACCTATTGCATGCAGTTCTAGATAACAGCAAAAAATGTTTCTGTCACACCCATATATAATGTGTAGAAAAAATAGATGTCATTTGTCCCTGTACAATTTAACTAATTAATAATAATTTGCATAGATATATAACATTGTAAACATAATGAAAATTAGCATAAATACAAAACAACAAAGATTTTAGGAAATTAAACAAAACAAAGATTTTAGAAAATAAAACAACAAAGAAACAAGCAAAATCCAGAAGCAATGAATAGCATCAGCTGTATACCATGCCTTTAGCATGATCTTGTATTATTTATTTATTTATTTAGCTTTTGTTGACTGGGTAAGTGCACTAGACAGATCCTGCCTATTTTCAGGTATGACCTGGGGGAGGGGGATACAGATGAATGCCAACTGACCTTGAACCAGAGTAAGCTGTTGCTGGTATTTTTATTGAATTTTAATCATATATCATGTATATAGCATTACTTTCTTGCATGAGAACTTGCAAACTATTTGCATTTAGTGTTTTGGACTATATTTCTGTATACTTGTTTAAATACCTTTTTCATGCAAAAAAATATATATATATGTATTTAAATTTAAGCTTGAACTATGTACCCAGTACTCGAGTATCTAAGAATTATTTTCTTTATGCAATCTCCCAGCTAAGCTCAATTAGAATATTCTAAAAATATTAATTGAAATAACACTCAGACATCTAGTTAGCTGTGCAGCCAGATTTTAAAGTTTCTTCTTAGTTTCTAAATGTTGGTAAGGATCTTCTTCCTGGATGACACCAGTCTTTGTTAGTGGCCGGACTGTGTAAATTATTTTCTTTTTCTTTCTTACACTCGAACCTTGGACTGGGATCCATCTGTTGTCAACACAGCACTGCAGACTTGCCTCTTGGTTGATGGACATCAATAGGCAGTCTCTGTCCTTGTTCTGGTTTTGGCAGGAACTTCAAAACATTACTTAACCGTCAAAATGTCCATTGCACAAACAGATGTCTTTGCTGCACTAGAATTTGGAAGATTCTGCTGTAAAAAAATATTTTTCCTTGTAGCTGACTTTGCTGCAGTTTCTGTTTCCCTTCATGCTCAAGCCTCAGGCTCTTGACCTCAGTACTTCTGGTATAAACACAGCAATGAAGGCTTGGTTCCTTGCTAGTCCAGACATCACCATGCAGGCCTGGCTCTTGGCTTTAGGCTTTTGCAGAAATCTCAAAACAATAAAACAAACAACAACATTGGGAGGTCCACAGGCACAGATTCTTCTAACATGCAGTATCAGCAATAACTTGGCTGGATTTTCCAGTGTTTGGCTTTATTACCTCTGGTCAGAGCATTGTCCCGACATCATATTCTGCAAATTTTAGCAACTTTGGTTGGATCCTTCAACTGATGTAAGGATTGGCTTTCCACC
Organism: Neoceratodus forsteri; assembly: GCA_016271365.2. NCBI lineage: Eukaryota > Metazoa > Chordata > Ceratodontiformes > Ceratodontidae > Neoceratodus > Neoceratodus forsteri. The sequence goes on from JADMNL010000027.1 coordinate 50,931,785, forward strand.
CTTTTCAGTGGCTGCCCATCTATTTAGAGTCCAGTTTTTAAGCATAAAATTACTTTTCCCTCTATCTTTTGAATGAAACACAACACATTCTTCACATAAGCATTTCTGAATTCAGCTCATTAAATGCAATCTTTTAAAATGTCTCTCATGTTTATAGGACAAGCATTTTCTGAGATAAGTTAATGACTATAACTTTAATTCTCAGCAAAGTCTTTTAAAAACAAAGTGATACTTCTGTTCTTCATGTTTTAGCTTTAGAATAGGGTAGGTTGTTTTCAGGTAGCACTTTAAAAAGTTAAAGAAAAGGTAAAACGTCTTCCTGAGGATAGCTTCCTTTGTTCGTGAGCACTGGAGGATGCATCCATGCTGTCTACAACTGTTAGAGAAATCTTTCAGTCAGTGTGACAACTTTCTGCATTCATGCACTCATCCAAAAGTCATATGTTTGGATTCATCATGACACCAGCTTTAATTTAAGATCAAACACCCGTATTTACCTCTTGTAGTTTGAGCACAACATAGATTATTAAATAACTCACATTTTCTTTAAGTTATATGTCTTAAATTCAGCGAGTCAACAGATTCAGACAGTCTTATTTCACTCTGTAAGTTTTACGTGGCAGCATTTTGCATTTTTTAGTTATAACCAAAAATCTTTTCCCCTATTAAAACATAGAGCAGTTTAACTTCAGGTTCTCAGGTGCCAGCCTCAAGCTAACACAGAGACCAGCTGCACTTCATCAACTGTCAAGTTTCCATGGTAACTAGCTCTTAGCTGGAGCTCAAAACTGAAACTTAAGTCTGCAGAAGCTCTGTAAAGGGGCCAGTTTAAGGATATCTCACTGCCTTAAATGGTAGCACATTATAATGGTGATTGAAACTGAGTGACTCAATTTTGAGCGACTCAGTTTCAGCACCTGTGATGTGAGCTACCCTAAAAGGGTAGTGAGGCTCAGCTATAGCACTAAGGGATGAGTAAAAACAATGAGATACTAGGAGGGCAAAGGACTGGAAGAGGAAGATTCAGGAAGAAGAAGGTATTGGGGGTGTAGTGTGGTGGTGTGCTGCTGAGACACCATTCTGGTGTGGTGGTGAGGGCGGTAGGCTGCTGTGAGGGAGGTCCAGGGTTCAGGTTGGGAAGGGCTTCTATTTTTTTGAATGTGTGCGGCACTTCATTTTTTTTGTTCTGTCTGAGTTTTTCCCCCTCCCCGATATGCACCCCCCTGGAGTTAAGAATCAAAATTTAGGGAGATGGGGGTATGAAGCCCCCTGGGAGAGGCTGCAGGGGGCACAGCCCCCCACATAGGTACATTGATTTTCTGTCACTGTTGTTGGCTTTGCTGGGGAGTGTACACTGCTGTTTTGATTTTTGGTGATGTAAACTCACTGTAATAGCAATTGTTGTTTAGCAGTCACTGTCATGACGTGGACCTGCCTTAAATGGAGAGTCATAGATGCTATGTCCCTTTTTTATTTAAACAGGATGAACAGGAAAGAAGTTTTAAAACTAGACCTTTTTTTGTTTATTCCATTTTTCTGCCTCCCGTGCTCATTGGTCCCCACTCCTTCAGGCTCTGCAAGTTCCCCTTAGCCCTACTGTACTTACCCAGCCCTCCTCTGGTTCCTTGTCTTTGCAGCCAATCCCTGGGATATCCCAGCATATCCTTTCTCCAGGTGGGTCCCCCTCCTCTGAGGGGGAAGGGACTGAAGGGAGAGGGATGGCCCCAGCACATACTTCTAGGGCCTGGGGATGCTGCTGAGGAGAAGGAGGCCCTGGGAAGGCACTGGAGGCACTCGGGAGACAGAGAGCCATCATCCGGCAGCCAGCGAGCAATGTTTGCCTGGTTTCTTGAGGTACATGCATCCGGATGTCAAGGCAAGAGCTGATGTCTGCCATGCACCACCCAGAAGTGACCCCAATGTGTTGCCCTACCCGTGGCCTCCACCAGAATTTGCCCAAACCGGGTCATAGCTCTCCCTCCCTCCCTGGAGACAAGGAGCAGTCATGGGACAATCAAGTTGTCTCCCCCCCAGCTGGCCCTCAGATAATTTTTTTCTGAACTTTATAAACCACTCTTCAGCAAAAGTTTTTTGCAGGCAATTTTTCTTTTTGCTTAGAGAGCTTATGTAGAGAGGAATATAAACCAGTTGTCTCTGTAGTATACCCCACTTACCTTAATTAATAATTACGCATTTATAAAGAATATAAAATAGTAATTAAAATAATGCAAATTAAAATAATACAAAATAATAAAATATAATATATTTTATAACTCAGGTTTTGTTCACACAAGCCCATGCTATGATGAAAACCCATTTTGTTCCAACAAAAGATAGAAGAAGGACACAAAGCTGGCAATTCAATAATGCTCCCTTAAGGGACCCTGACTTTTTGTCCTTTATGTTGGCCACTATACAAGAATTTTGGCACTTTAACTATAATGACTCACTTTAGAGTGACTGATATATGGGATGCTTATAAAGCCACTCTAAGGGCCTATATTGTATCTTATGAAGTAATATATAAAAAACAGGAAAAAGCAAAAATATCTCAAATAGAATGAGATATAAAGGAGTTAGATAACAGGATTTTAAATAGGGACAGTTTTCTAAAAAAACCAAAAAGAGGAGAAGAAGTCACAATTAACAGAATATATAAATACCACTATAGAAAAACAAATGAGAATGTTGAAAAATAATTGTATTATATTGGGGATAGAATTGGTAAATTGTTAGCCCGTATGGTTAAAAAAGAAACATAAAAAATACTAATCATGAACATTCAAGCCACAAACAGAAAACTTTTCTCAGAAGATAAACAAATGGGGGAAGTCTTTAAAGATTATTTCACTAAAACATATAATCAAAAATCATTAGTTCAGGTTAACAAAATAACAGAACCTAATAGAATTAGAAATGCCAAAGTTGCAAAGACAGTAGCAATCTGTTACAGAGAAGGAGGTAATGTTTGTCATTCAACTACTTCCCCAAAATAAAACTCCAGAACAGGGTGGAGTAACTTTGGAATTCTAATGTACATTTAAAGAAATATTGTCCCCATGGATTACAAAATTGGTAACAGAAATGGCAGAATCCACTATTTCCTGAATGTTATAGATCAATAGCCTTGATGAACACTGACAATAAGATTATAGCCAAAATCATAGATAAAAGTACTAAGAAATGAAATTCCAAAGTTAGTCCATCATAACCAAACAGGTTTTGTAAAAGGCAGAACTATATTTCAAGACATAAGAAAGGTTCAGGCTCTGATACATGAATGAAAGAACTCTGCAGAAGAATTTATGGCCATAGCATTAGATGCTACCACAGCCTTCGATTTAATGAATTGGGAATTTATGTTCCAATGCCTGAAGGCACAGTCTTTTCCAGTCCAGTTTATAAATATCATTAAAGCTTTCTATTCTGATCCTAGAATTAGCATTAAAATAAATCAGTTTCACACTGGTGTATGACAAGGGTGTCCACTTTCTCCCATACTTTTCATCCTACTACTCAAACCTCTTTTGATTTATATTTTGTAAAATGTTGAAATTAAAGGTTTGTCGAAGAGGGATTAAAATAATTAAATTAAAGGTCTACGCAGATGATATAATGGTACTATTAAAAGATCCTGCTCTGACTTTTCTGGTCATATTGGAAGAGGTGGATAGATACTCCCACCGGTCGGGTCTTAAAGTGAATAATGATAGATCAGTAATATTAGAGTTAACAAAATTGTCAAATGACAACTTATATAACAAACAATATTAAAAAACAGAAAGAAATTGAATATTTGGATGTCACATTAACTAATGATGTCATAGATACAATAAGCAGGAATGCATTAAGAGTTAAAACAAAAGTTAAAAACATGCTAGACAGGTGGCAGAATTTGGCCTTATCATTCATAGGTTCATAGGTTAGGTTCAAGTTCAGAGGACAATCGTCCATAGAGGAACTTGCCGCCATGTCAAATTGGCATGGTGGAATTGACAAATCTTCTATCCCCCATAAAATTATCAAGTGTCTTCTTAAAACTGTTTATATTCTCATTTTCAACCACATTACTGGGAAGTGTATTCCATATACCAATAATTCTCTGAGTATACCATTGACTTCTTTTTACTGTTTTAAAAGTTTCGCCTATTAATTTTATATTTTGCGATCTAGTTATGTTATATGTTACAGGTTTTTTTGTTAACCCAATTAATTCTGGAAAGGCGTCATCTTTAATAGCTCTGAAAGTTAAACACAAATCACCTATTAATTTCCTATATTCAACAGAATATAGATTCAGATGTTTTAATCTGCTGTTATAATTCAAATGTCTTACTGTCTTAATTTTTTTTGTTACCTTTCTCTGTACTTTTTCCATCTTGTTTTTTCCCCAAGATAGAATATGGGGCACAAAATGGAGAACAGTAATATTTAATATGGGGACGAATCAATGCTGAATATAAGGGAAGAATAACTTCAGCCTCTCTACTTTTAATTGATCTTAGGATACTTCTAATTATATGGTTACATCTTATTATAGTCTGACTAACATGATAGTCAAATTTTAAGTCATTTGAAATCCAGACACCTAGATCCTTGTGGTTTACTGCTTCTTGTAAGGGAATATTATTCAATTTATAATGAAAACCTGGGTTATTAGATCCTAAATGCATCACTCTACATTTTTGTTCTTTAAATGATAATTTATGTTGGACTGCCCAGTTTGCCAAGAAGTTCAAATGGTCTTGAAATAGTTTTGCTGATGATTCATTATGGACAATTGCACCAACTTTGCAATCATCAGCATATTTACAAGACCATACCCCTGGCAATGTTTACATTGATGATAATAGAATATTGAATAAAATAGGTCCCAAGACTGATCCCTGTGGAACACCACTTGTCACCTCTCCCCATGCTGATTCATAACCCCTTATAGTCAATCACATTGGGAACGGTTCTTTAACCATGAATTGACCCAGTTGATTATATTCGGATGAAGTTAGAGTATAACCAACTCTTCAATCAGAATTTTATGGGATACTGAGTCAAACGGCTTAGAGAAATCTAAAAATACCACATCTACAGGCATTTCCTTTTCCAGTGCTGCACTAATGGGCTCAAAAAAGCTCATGAGATTAATAAGACATGATCTTCCAGAAACAAAACCATGTTGTGATAGATCATAAAATGAGATGCTTTTGAGATGATCCACAATATATTTTTGTAACAATCTAAGATTTTTCCCAGTTCACATGTTAAACTAATTGGTCTGTAATTTTTTATATAATTTTCCCCCCACCTTTATGTACAGGGGTAACTTTGGCCATATTCCATATTTCAATGCATTCTCCTGATTTTAGTGAGGCATTAAATAACATAGTTAATGGCCCAGCTATTGATTGATTTACTTCCTTTATGAATTTTGTGGGGATTCCATCTGGTCCTGCTGAACTATTATTTTTTATAAGCATTATCATTCCAGTGATGTCTGATGTTTGAAAAATTGGGTAATTGTCTTGCAAGGGGGGTAGGTCAGCTGGGATTTTGTCCTTATATTTATGAATACTTAAAAAGTATTCATTAAAGGCATTAGCGATTTCATTTTCTGAGTTTATTACATCATTTTCAGATAAACTTGGTCCTAATGTTCTATCATTTTGTTTCAATGAACCTATATAATTAAATAATGTCTTCTTATTGTCTCTTATAGTTGATGCTAACCTTAATTCCATGTCTTTTTGATCATTTAGTATTCTTGATTTTAATTCCCTGGTGACCTCTTTATAAGCTGCAATATTTTGGACAGTTGAAAATTTTTTTTGTTTCCTATATAGCTTTTTCTTTCTCTTAATTATTCTTTTGATTTTTCTGTTCCACCAGATTGGTACTCTACAATTTTGGGAATATTTGGTTCTATCAGGAACCCATGACTCAATACAAGTACTTATTTTAGCTGATAATATCTCCCATATTTGTTTAACAGAACAATCTCTTAACTCATCTGCCCAATTCCAATCATTTAAGTGTTTTCTAATATTATCATAGTCAGCCTTATAAAAATCCCTGAATTTAATAACACCTATAATAGGTCTATGGGTAGGTAGGTAGCCCAATGTCTACAAGAATTAAGTTATGGTCACTGTTTCCCAAGGGCGGGAGAATCCTGGGGCCATTGTAATTCTGGGACAGAATAGAAATAATAAAACTGATGATTCTTCCACACTTACTATACTTATATTAAGGAATATTGGGGCTATATATGTAACAATGATGAACTCTTTTAAAGTAATCTTTAAAAATAATTATGGTGTGAGGGGACACCAAGAATTGCTTGGCATATACAATGTGCACCCAGGGAATGGGGAGGCTTAGGATGCCCACCTTGTACATATTATCAAGCAGCAAAACTGGCCCAAATTTGGAATTTTCTTAACTCAGAAAAAATAGTGAAAAAGAACCAATACAATTTTGGAATTCATTTTACAAAAGTAATGAGCATCCCTTTCCAATATACGGAAGGTTTGTTTAATCCAAGAATATATGGTACAGCTCAAAATCAATCTTTTTGGGATATAAGCAATACTCTTATGTATCTAAAATATAAAACCTCTATGGATATCCCATGGACTTATACTCCTGCTGGAATGGATACTAAATCTGGAAAAAAAAACATAACCAATGCTAATAATGACTAAATAATGACTTAATTAGGAAATTGAAAAAAATGAAAAAAACATTTCTGGAAGGAAATTATGGGAATAGAGGGCCTGATAAGCTTTAATCATTTACCAAATAAAAATTCCCAAATAAAATGTACTTGGATGGAATATGTACAGTTAAGGCATCTATATAAAAATATGGGTAAGACTGCACACATGTTAGATGGTACAGACTGGAAAAATCTAAGTTTTTGGATGATAGAATGGTGAAATTCTGTAATAATAAAACAAATGTTAAATTGTATAAAAGTTTGACAATGCAAACATGAAAGAAAACTGAACCTCTGAAGAACAAAATAAGCTTTAAATGGCAACAGAAGGGTACTATCAACATAAGGAATAAGGTTTGGGATAAAGTATAGGAAAATGCAAATAAAAAAATTTTAGTATGCAAAGAATAAAACTATCTAATACAAATTCATACCTAGGGCATACTTTACTACTAACAGACTTTTTTTTTTTATATTTCAAATGTTATTGAAATTTCAAAATACATAAACATACATATATAAAGAAGACATATTAAATGCAACAACCATTTACAATTAAAATAACTATTTCATACACATTAAATAAGCTATTTCTTGCATAATACTTTGTATAAGCATAGATTAATTGTAAAATAGATATTATTTACAACTACAATGATTCTATGAACAAAAGCAAAGTGTTCCCTTACTATATATAAATAATTACTGTATATAGGATGTAAAAGATAAAGTGAGATCATCTGTTAATATTAGACATGGGACAATTCACATATAATTCCCAAATGTCCAAAAATGTATCTAATCATTTCATGTTTACATAGGCAACTTTTTCATAACTAGCTCTTGTAGTTAAGTCTTGCATGCATTCATTAATAACAGATTTTCCCAGAATGGACAAATGCAAAGGCAGAACCATAATATATGGGAAAGGGTACCTTGCTCCTTTAAACATCTCCAGCACTTATCTATAGCGGCTATGCTGAGCTTCACCATCTTGCTAGGTGTATAATACCATCTATGTGCTATTTTGTATTATGTAAGTCTGCCCTTAGCCTCTGTACAATACTTCAATGTCATTCTCCACATTGTTTACCATTCTTCAAATGAAATTTGCATATTTACTTCCTGTTGCCACCTATATAAAAGTTTTAAATTCAGATCAGGGTGAGAGTCTAGCAGTAAAGAGTATGTTTTCTTATGTCCATTGTTGGTAGAACAAGTTTTATCCAAATAGTGGGTCTTGGGACATGATGTACCATCTGAGTTTAAAATTTCTCTAAGCTATAAATATTTGTAAAACTCAACATTAATGCTGACATACTGGGAACCAAAATGTCATCTAGGAATGACATGCCTGTATTCTTCTAGTTTGGCCATACTATGCACCTTCCTTCATAAGATGGGAGTAAGAAACTCCCCAGACTGTTGGCACAATTGTGGGAAGAGAGGCAATATGTACCATCAAGTATGGAACTGCCATATGTACTTGAATAATAGAAAAGTACAAACCATTACTTGATACAAATCTTTATAATAAATACGCCAACAAACTTCCAAGTATTAATATTTAACAATGTTTCCAGTCTGTCACTATAAAAAGAACAAAAATGTGTGGTAGCAATTGCAACCATGATTACAAAATGCATGTTGTCATGGTATCCCCTCCCCCTACATAGCCAAACAGCAACTCTTATTCATTGGGTGCTGTTTTATTGCCCATCAATTTATTTACATCCACCAAACTTCATGTCATAATTACATTCATCAAGTTTTGTCTATCAATTTATTTACTATCCCCAACACTTCATTCCCCATTGTTTCATCTGTACCATCCACTTTTCACTTCATTTTTATTATCTTTTGTAGTTGGTTGCACACCCAATCTACATCCTGGCCTCTGGGTGCAAACCCCAAGGTGCCAAACATATCTAGGTGGACAACCAGACCATGTTACTTCTTTCATCCCGGCTCAGTACCCCACGGGCCTCACCTTTCTTTCTCTTTTTTTATTCTACTTTCCCCCCTTCCCAATTTCCCTCCCTTCTCTCTTTTATATCTCTCTCCTTACCAGGAGCTTCCTAATTTTCCCTCCTACCAAGCAAGGTCCACCAAATATGCTCCCCCTGCCAAGTGGGGTTATTAGCCAACAGTGGCCACTGCTGCTGTCCACTTTCAACAACTCTCCCGTGACCCAGCTCTCCTCCCTTTCACATTCTGTTCTCCCCAAATGACAGGGAAGGCAGGTGGGCAAAGTTCTAGAAAAATCAGAAGGGGCACCTACCTGAGCAGCCCCTTTTAAAATCCCTTATTCTTTTCTTCCTTTTCCACCATTTTCTTTCTGCTCCAAAACCCAACCCTTTCTATTCCGAATCTACTTTTTTCCCAGCACCACTCATTCCTGTCTCTCTCTCTCTCTCTCTCTCTCTCTCTCTCTCTCTCTGTCTCTCTCTTTCTCTCTCTCTCTCTCCCTCCCTCTCTCCCGTCCCTAGCCATTTCTGGTCAGGTGACCCCTGACAACCCAGGCTGCTTTTAAATAGGCAGCCCTCTTTATCATGGGATCCCCTTCCCCTACATAACCACACTGCAACTGTTATTCATTGGGTGCTGTTTTATTGCCAATTAATTTATTTACATCCACCAAACTTTATGTCTTAATTACATTCATCAGTTTTGTCTATCAATTTATTTACAATCCCCCACACTTCATTCCTCATTGCTTCATCTGTACCATTCACTTTTCACTTTGTTCTTATTATCCTCTGTGGTTGGATGCACACCCGATCTACATCCCAGGACAAACGCTCCTAGGTGCACACCCAGTCCATGTTCCTTCCTTTCTCTTGGCCCAGTACCCCCGGGACCCACCTTTCTTTTTCTGTCTTTATTCTGCTCCCTTTCCCCCCTCCATCCCCCTTTCCTCCCTTCTCTCCACTAGCCCATCTCCAGCTAGTATGAAGGAAGATGGGCACACCCCTCTTATAGGGCTCCCATTGCACATTCCTCCAAGGCCTCCTCTAATTTTAAATTAAATAAGTCCAAACTCACTTCTCTTGAGTGGACTCCATCTGGCCTGTATAGACCCGGGCAATCTTGTGAAATCTCCTGGTGCTGTAGCACCCTCCTGCCCAAAGCCTGCACCATAGCCCCCACTTTCCTATTAAGCTGTTTCTGGACCCTGTCTATTGCCCACTTATCTCTGGCATACCTCCACACCCTCCTTGGCACTCTATCTGACCAGCCTATCATACTTTCCAGGTCACCTTTGACCTCCCACATTATGTCAACCCAAGGCCTACCCCCAGGTCATTGTCACCCACACACATCATTAAAAAGTCTGGCTTAGGACCGGCCGGTGGAGCTGAGGGTTGAGGTGCTGGATGCCACACCTCACATCACACTGGTGACCTGAGTTTGTGAATGAGCTCGGGCACCAGTGGTCAGCAAGGGAAGGAGAGGATTGAGCATCTGACGGACAGCTCTCCTCTCCCTGGGGAGGGATCCAGGGGACTCCTGCTGCACCGGTGACACCCAGTGGAGATTGGGTGCACAGCAAGGCATAGAGCACACAAAGGGAGGAGCATGGCAGATGCCTACATCATTGCACGCTCGTGCTCCTGGGGGAAACTTAATGGGAAAAAAACCTCGCTCCTTGATAGGTGGTGGCTCTCCCCAGTGCCACGCTGCCACATGACAAATCCGGGTCCTTGCCTCCACCCCCTCTGTCCTTCCACCTCCACTGCAGCTCACTAGATTATAGATTGAGCACCAGAGTGATGGCAGCCCTGCCTCAGGGAGCTCAGAGCTGAGGGGTCTGTGAGCTGTGGATGGTGGAGAGCAGCTATCTCTGAGGAAGACAGGACTTCAGTGGTCAGTAGTGAGGTGAGGTGAGTGGGAGTAGCCTGACAGAGGTCCAGGTTATGGGGAGTAAAAATAGAATATACAAAAAAAAATGTCCAGCTTAGGCAGTTTTGATTTTAGTTCTTTCATCCAGCAGCTGCAACAATTGGGCCCATCTCCTGCCCCTTAATCCCTTCCAGTGTACTTTCACCTTCCCAGGATCCATCCTCAATTGTCTCTCCCTGGGCCTCACTACCACTTTCTGTTCTGCCCAATAGATAAACGAGTGCCCAATAATCCAAACATGCCTTGCCTCCCCAACCCTAAAAACAAAACAAAGTTAGTGCCCAAGCTTTCTGACGCATGTCCTATAGCTCCCTGATGACCACCTCCCCACTTGCTTTATCATTTTAGCTGATCCACCCTTTGCTGCCACCTTCGATGCTACCCCTGTTCTGAAGGAATGTGAGAAAAATCCCCCGTGTCCTCTCCAGGAAACACCAGCCTCTTTTTCTTCACCACCATGAGTTGATAGCTTGTAACTGGCATCCCATTCCTGTGCACAAGCAAGGGGGCCCTCCCCCACTGGCTGTATTACCCTGTACTTCAACAGTGCCCACATGGAGCATATTTCTTCCTTCTTGTACACCCTCAATGTCACCCCCAACCCTTTTCCTACTTGATCCATCTTGGGTTTCCTCAACCACAGCACCACCCTGCTCTCTTGCCACTGCACCACTTGCCATAACAAGTCTTTCCTCCTTTTCTTACCATCTTGTGCCACCGCCTCACTTACCTGGAATGCCCCATAGTACATCACTAGGAATACTGCTAAAAAATAAACAAGCTTCCTGCTGGGAGTGGCAAATGCTTCTGAGCACCCCCTTCAGCTTACCCAGAAGTACCTCCAACATTGGCTGCCTGATATCCTGGCACCTCCCCTGTAACCTCTGCCATCCTTGAGTCATCCTACTGATCACTGGTGCTCTGTGTGGCTCTCCCCAACCCCTCAGCTTGCACATCAAACCTACCACTGCCAAGTGTATCCCCATGGTAGCATGAGTCACCTCTTCAGACTTCAACATGCCGGATACAGATTGGTCAATACCAGCAGGAACATCTGCCAGAACTAGACTCATAGTGGATTCCATGCAGGGGGAGGGCCTCAAACAACTGGTACAGCAACCCACAAGAGACAGGGCTATCCTAGATCTAGTACTGACTAACAAAGAAGGGATCACAGATCTCCAAGTAGAAGGTCACCTGGGAGCCAGTGACCATCACATGGTAATGGTTCAATTTGGCCACTACATCTAAATCATCCCATTCCAAGGCAAAAATATGGGACTTCAGAGGAGCTGACTTTGATAAGATGGCCAACAGAGTTAAGCTAGCCCTGGCAAAAGAAACACAGGTGAGGGGTACAGGCAAAGTGGGCAAGCATTAAGGATGCAATACTTGAAGCAACATCCCATTGTGTTAGACAGAAAAGGAAGTGCAAAGAAGAAGAAACCACTTTGGTTCTCAAATACAGTAGCAGAAAAGGTCAGAGCCAAAGGCTGGCCTTCAGGAAATATAAGGGAACACAGCGGGATGAAGATAGGGAGGCATACCAAACTGCCCTAAGGGAAGCAGGTAAGGCAGTAAGGCAGGCAAAGTCCCAAACTGAGGAAACACTAGCACGAACAGTAAAGAAGGTGACAAGACTTCTATAGATACATTAGTGAAAGGAGAAAGTCCAGAGGGTATTGCTAAGCTTAATGGAGAAAAGGAGCATGTGAGGAGGAGGACCCTGTAAAGGCATCTATCCTAAATAGATACTTTGCTCAGTATTTACTGAAGAGAAGGTAGGCAGGGCCCACAGCTCAGCATCATGGACACAGGGGAGGAGGTGAGCACTACTCCTTCACAAAGAAAGGGTCCTACAACAGCTTGCTAAGCTCAGGGTGGATAAGGCAATGGGACCCGATGGCATACATCCCAGGGTACTTAAGGAGCTAAAGGAGGAACTAGCAGAGCCAGTAGCAGAATTGTTTAGTGAGTCTCTGAGCACAGGAGAGGTCCCAGAAGACTGGAGAAGGGCTCATGTGATCCCGCCCACAAGAGTGGTAGCAGGAGGAGGCGGGAACTACAGACCGGTCAGTCTTACTCAGTAGTGGGCAAGATTATGGAGGCACTCCTTAAGGAAAGGATAGTGCAACACCTGGAATCCATAGGGCACAGGATCCAAGACAGCATGGGTTTACAAAAGGAAGGTCCTGTCAAACTAATCTCATCGATTTCTTTGACTGGGTAACCAGAGTGGTGGACCAAGGGGGAGCAGTTGATGTCGCCTACCTTGACTTCAGCAAAGCTTTTGACACTGTTCCACATAGAAGATTGATAAATAAGCTGGGTAGGCTCGGGGTGGGTCAGAAGTTGGTCAACTGGGTGGCAAACTGGTTGACGGGCAGAAAACAGAGAGTGGTGGTAAATGGTATACAGTCAGAAGAGATGCAAGTCACAAGTGGGGTACCTCAGGGATCAGTCCTGGGGCCAGTCCTCTTCAACATCTTCATTAGTGACCTTGCAGATGGACTAGAGGGAAGGCTTGTCTGTTTGCAGATGACACCAAGATCTGCAACAGAGTAGATGATCCAGATGGGGTGGACAGAATGAGAAGAGATCTGGATAAACTAGCAGAATGGTCGGAAGAGTGGCAACTGGGATTTAATGCAAAGAAGTGCAAAATCATGCACATAGGGAAGAGAAACCCTGAAACCACCTATAGGCTGGGAGGGGAGTTGCTAGCAGTCACAAAGGAAGAAAGAGACTTGGGCATCATCATCACTGATGACCTAAAATCATCCAAGCAGACCTCTAAAGCAGTAGGTAAGGCTAGGGGGGTGTTAGGGTGTATTAGTAAGGGTATCACAAGTCGTAAGAGGGTGGTATTAATCCCTCTGACAAGACACTGGTTAGGCCCCATCTGAGTACTGCGTGCAGTATTGAGGCCACACCCTTCACAAGGACATTAACCAAATTGAGGCAGTCCAGAGAAGGGCAACCAAAATGGTGCAGGGACTGCATCAGAAGACATATGAGGACAGATTAATGGAGCTCAATATGTATACCCTTGAGCAAAGGAGGGAGAGAGGTGATATGATCGAGGCATTCAAACACCTTAAGGGCATAAACAAGGTGAAAAGAGTCTAACATGTTTAAATATAAGAAAATAGCAGGACAAGAGGACACAGCATGAGATTAGAGGGAGGCCGATTAAGGGGAATGTGAGAAATTCTTTTTCACAGAAAGGGTGGTGGATGCATGGAATGGCTTACCACAAGAAGTGGTGGCTATGAATACAGTGCAGGGCTTCAAACAGGCATGGGATAGGCATAAGGGAGCAATACAAATGACTATGAATAGATAGGCCACTGACAGAGCAAAGGCCGATGGCACATTTATAAGGTAGAAAAAGAAATGGGCAGACTGGATGGGCCTTGAGGTCCTTATCTGCTGTCAACTTCAATGTTTCTCTCCACTTCTGTACAACAAAATCCATTGCCTGCCCCTCCATGACTGGCCCACTTTCCTTCATCCCGGCCTGCTCTCTAAAGGCCTGAAAAACTCGCCTAAAACCTTCATAGGCCCTCAGTGCACTCTCCGACTATGAGCTCTGGAATAATAACTGTGTTCTTTCAAACCAATCTCCCACACCTGTCATGGTACTGCTATCCAAATCTCGTCAGCCCCTGGTGCGAGGCCTAGAAACCTGTGCAACTGAAGGTGGGAAAGGCTATCAGCTACCACATTTTGCACCTTATCAATGTGCCTCACTTTGAAGGATAAATTCAGCCTCAACCCTTTCAGAACTAGTTGCCTCAAAACCCTTGTCACTGCTTCCATGGCTGCTGACTGCCTATTCGGTACTTCCACCACTGCTGTATTATCACATCAGAATATCACCTTCTGGTTTCTCAACAGCTCTCCCCACACCAAGGTTGCCACCCATATGGGGAATATTTCCAACAACTTAATATCCTGCTTTCCATTCTTCCAGCTATGGTTCTGAAATCCATCTCCCCTTAAAATATGTCCCCACCCTGAAACCCCTCTGTTGTGTCTGTGTACAATTTTATGTTTGTGGTAAATAGCCAGTCTTCTTGCCAAAACGTTACCCCATTGTAACTTTGCAAGAAGTCCTCTCAAACAGCTAGGTCACCCTTTATATCCCTTGATATAGCTACCCAGTGGTGAGGGTCCCTTACTCCCTTTGTGGCCCTTGCCAATCTTCTAGTAAAAGCTCTGCCCAGCACCACCACCTTGCACACAAAAGTCAGATGCCCCAACAGCTGCTGGACCACCCTTAGTTAGACCTCATTTTACCTTTCACCCCTGCCAGCAGCTCTCTTAACTTTTGCACCTTCCCCTCTGGCAACCTAAATATGGCATGCTCTGTGTCCACTTCTATACCTAGAAATTCTAGACTGTGGCTCAGCCCCTCCATTTTATCTTCTGCCAAAGGGAGCCCTAGCCCTGGTTTCTCAACTGCTCTCCCCACACCAAGGTTGCCACCCATATGAGGAACATTTCCAGCAACTTAACATCCAACGTTAGCCCTGCTGCTTTCCATTCTTCCAGCCATGGTTCTGAAATCCATCTCCCCTTAAAATATGTCCACATCCCAAACCCCCCCCCCTTGTGTTTGTGTACAATTCTAAGTCTGTGTTAAATAGTCAGTCCTCTTGCCAAAATGTTATCCCACTATAACTTTGCAAGAAGTCCTCTCAAACAGCTAGGTCATGCTTTATACCCCTTGATAAAGCTACCCAGTGGTGCAGCTCCCTTACTTCATTTGTGGTCCTTGCCAATCTTCTAGTAAAAGCTCTACCCTGTGCCACCACCTTGCACACAAAATTCAGATGCCCCAACAGCTGCTGCACCACCCTTAGTTAGACCCTCCTTTTACCTTTCACCCCTGCCAGCAGTTTTCTTAATTTTTGCACCGTCCCCCCCCGGCAACCTTAATATGCCATGCTCTGTGTCCACCTTTATACCTAGAAATTCTAGGCTGTGGCTTAGCCCCTCCATTTTACCTTCTGCCAAGGGGACCCCCTAGCCCTTTACACATTGCTTGATAGTTTTCAAACATTTTCACTGTCCCCTCCTTCCCCTGGCCTATAAACAAGAAATCATTGAGGTAGTGTGCCACTATACCATATCCGTACTGTTCCTTGAATGCCCATTGCAGCCAGGTGCTGATCATCTTGAACGTGGCTCACACCACCAAACATCCCATGGGCATTGCCTTGTCAAAATAATATCCCTCTCCACCTTGAAACCCAGCAGCTGCCAGTCCCCTGGTCACATTGGGAGCAGCCAGAAGGCCACTTTAATATACATCTTGCCCAATCATACCCCTTCCACTGTCCTAATTATTTGAACTGGCTGATCCAATGTTGTGCATGGTATCACACTCTGGTCCTCACTGATTAAGTCATTAATTGAGTTTCCCTCTGGGTAGGACAAGTGGTCTATGTTCCTGAAATCCCCTTGTTGCTTTTGGGAACTAGGCCTAGCAGAGATATCCTCAAATTGGGAAAAGGGAGTGCCCTAAATGGGACCTCTACCCTTCCTTCCTCCCTTTACTTTTTAAATTTGGCCATCGCGATCTCTTCTTTCCCTTTTACTGAGCCCAAATTCTTGGCCTCCATCCTTTTCCTAGGTCCTGTGTATTGTAGACTAAATTCTGTCAAAAAACCTTCCTCCAACCTCCTAGCTGCCTGTGTATCAAGGCATCCCGCTAACCATTCCTGAAACACCCTTACCTTGATCAGGGTTCTTGCCAGACCAAACATCTTCCCTCGATCCACCCCTCTTGCCCTTTATCTACCAGCTGCTTCCCCTTTCCATTCCCCCCAAACCCAAATCCCCTAACCCTTCCTATTTGATTCCATCCACCCCCTATTGCTCTCCTGAGGCCCCCCAAAAGGACTGACTCCCTCTGAGTTGTCCCCCAAATCTATCCCCACCATCCCGCATCTGGACATGGGATGTGACCCAAAATACTTCAAACAGGCATGTTTAAACCTACAGTTTGCCCATCTGCACAGCATCCTGTTAAAACTCCAACAATATCTCTGTTGCCCCGTCCCCTCCAACCTCTCCCTGCACCCTCCCCCTGCCGACTGCACCATCAGGGTCTCAAACCAAATATCAGGGTGCCTCATGTCCCCATGGACATCCACGTGGGAGGCCATCCACTGCCTGAACTTCTCGTTGTAGTGCAACCAACCATTACCACCCCTGAATTCCTCACAAGCAGGGAATAAGCTATGAGTGCGGTGGCCAATCCCAGCTGCTTCTGTAACAAAATTGCACTATAGTAGGTGAACCCAGTCATCCAAGTGTCTACGCTCTTTCCTTTCCAGCTCCTGTCCTACTGGGTCTTTCACTGGACAGCCAGTGCTGCAGCCATCTCGATCTTTCATATCCGCTCCCATTCCATATATTTCTTGGCTGCCTCTTCATCAATTAGAGTAAACACATCCACATATTCTCCTTTCCAAATCTTTTCTTTGAAAGCCAGCAGCATATGATCACCTATTGTAACCCCCAGGCTATTCTCATCTATCCCTTTGGTATTCCTCTCTCTCACCACTTTTTTCCTTCCTACTTTGTTCCTGTCACCTATCTTCTTCTTTTAAAACTCTTGTATCCAGTCCTCCAGCTCCTCCATGCCTACCATCTCCATACCCCCCAACATGTCCATCACATGATCCCATACACTGCCTTGTAAGGCCAAATCAATGGGAACCTCCTTACCCTTAGGTTCTACAACCTTTTTCCTGACCTCCTTAGCATCTTCATCTTGGACCTCTCCTCATCCCCATTTGGCCTCTTTCAAATTCCATCTTTGGGCTGTGGCTCTTCCTTTTTCTTTGTCTCCTTCAGCATAGCCTGCACCTGTTCCATCTTTGCCATGGCCTGCTCCACTGGGCTCTCCTTGGGCACCACTTTCTGTTTTCTAGGAGCCATCCTGGAATCAAGACTGCATATCACAAATGAAAAGTGTATGTTATTATACCCTCTTTTTTCCAGCCCATTGTATTTTCAAGCAGCCTTCTCTCTCAGTCTGCTAGGTTCCAGCCCCCACCCCATGCTCTTATTTACCTCTTTTCTGTACCCTTTTTTTGTTGTTTTTGTTTTGTTTTTTGTTATTTATACCCTTCTTGGATCTTGTCTATGCTCCTGAGACCTACCTATTGATAAATAATAAAGTCACCACCTCAGTCTAGTGCCTGGATGGCCCATTGTAAGTCAGCAGCCTCTAATGATAGTGCAAACAAAGTAAGCAAGTGATACGGATAAAGTCTTTCAGTATTAATGTGACAAATTCCCTATTATAGCTGCTGATGAGATGTTGACCATATTGAAACATTATGACCCTTCCTAAGGTTTGGACTGATGGTAGAGAAAGCAGGTAGTGACCCTGATCCCACCATCTGCTATACAGCCCTGTCACCATATGAAACCAAGGACATCAGCAGAAAAAAAAAAACAAGTCTTATAAAAAATAACCAGCAGTTTCTGTGCCTCTTGTGGCTCTATAATTGCACTACACCGTCCTGCTTTGCTACAGATGTGGTTGTTTTGTTTGTGTCCCCTCCACCAGGCCTGCTTCCCTTTGGGACAATTAACATCCCAGCCTGCTTCTTTGTGGATCCACCATTTCATGTCCCCCTGTCCTGGTCCTCCCACAAACCCCTCTAATGGTGTTCACCGTGTGGTCTCCCCGAGGCCTTCTGCCAGTCCAAGCTCTGACCCCCAACTTTCATCCCCCACGTTGTTCCATTTATTATATATTTTTTTATATTCCCTTTATCCTTCCTTCCTTTCTTTTGGCATGCCTGCCCTATTTTAGCTGCCATTTCCCCAATGCCTGCAGCAGCCTTCAGTTTCATGGCATCCTCCATGTGGCCGCCCCCACCACCCCCCAGGTCTGTCTGTCCCTTTCCAAAGACTCTCTGCAATTATTAAAATTTTCCTGCTCACAGTGTTTTCCCACTTCCCTTTCTGTTCCCAAAAACTGCACTCCCCATCCCTCTGTATCTCTGAGGCAGGAACCTTTTCACGGGATGGGACCCACTTGATCAAGATGGTGGAACCCTGCTGACATCAATCGCTGAACTGAGATCCAGCGCCTGTCTATGCACAGGTGATCCTCTCTTCTGACACAAATTTCAGTCATCTTCACCCCTTCCACACTTCTTGGACCAAAGCCCTGAACTATCTTCGGGAGTTGGCCACTGCAACGGCCACCCAGTCATCTTCCCCTTTTGCCTGTGTACTTAACTGAGGAGGGACATGGCTTAACCTTCTCTCTTCCCACACTTTTAATACCTGCCTAATGGCTAACCAAGAATCCCAAACTCTCTTAAGACACATTTTAATATGTTTGAGTCACAACAAATGTTAATGGCCTGAACTAAGAGAGCAGGGCTCAATCTCTTTTTTCCATTTGCAGCAGAGTTGCACTCCTGGTGAGACATGGCACCCTGAATTCTCTCTTAGTTGAATTCTTTCTACTCACCCTGCTCTGCTGCACCTTTACCACCTGCTCACTTCTTTCATGCCATTCCAGTTCCTCCCCTTATTCCAACCAACTTTCTTCTACTCACCTTTTTCTCTTCTAAAACCAAACCTGCCAGTAACCATCAATTCTCCAGAAACTTCCAGCCCACCGATGTGCCAGTCAAAGTTCTAGCAAAACAGAAGGGGGCACCTACCTGAGCAGCCCCTTTTAAACCCCCTTATTCTTTTGTTCCTTTTCCAGCAATCGTTTGCTTTCTGCTCCAAAACTCTGCCCCCTTCTGAACCGACTACATTTTTTCCCAGCACCACTTGTTCCTGTCTCTCACTCCAACCTCCCTTCCCTCCCTCTGCCTTTCCTTCCCCCTTCCCCTCTCTCCCTTTCCTAGCAATTTCTTTTCAGGTGACCCCTGACAACCCAGGCTGCTTTTAAATTTGGTAACCCTCTTTATTAGAAAACTGGAATAATCCAAAAATGCCAAATTTCCACTATAATAGTTGGTACAACAATTTAAGGAGTACTTTAAGTATGGAAAAGCTTTTTATAAATTTTGAAGAACCATATGACCAAATACACTCCTCATGGGAAATAATTGAATTGCTGCTTCTATCTCCTTTAAAATTATAATGCTGTAACATTTGTATTGAAATTTGCTATCTGTGATTTTTGCAAAAGAATATATAGGAATAGAAAAGTAGCTGACAAACAATGTATTGTTATATTACCCTTTAGCATAGCTTTTCTTAATTTGAATGAAACGTAAACCTGGGGGAGGAGGCAGGGGTATATTTCCTTTCTGTCTGTAATAAAACTGTTTTACGTAAGGTTTGTATTCTACAGAAAAACTAATAAAAAATGCCATATTGAAAAAATATCAGAGAGCAGCTAGACATAATTCATTAAATTGGTGATATTTTATTAGCAGATATTTCGTTTTTACATGTAGGGGTCCACGCAATATCAAGCTTAAACTATCTGGGATTCTCTAAGTGGCATATTCAAAGAAAGAGACTGACCTCTAACATCTCATTCAGTCCTTTATTTTCAGTGGCTCTTAGTGAAATAAATCCAGTATTGCTCCCTTCTTAGCAATACTTTTATCATATTCTCCTCCTCTCCTAGTTTGAATTGTTTTTTTTTTTCAAATTCCTAGAAAGGAAAAGTCATGATCACATCTGTTCCTTGATTTAAAGATGTGGACAGCAAGCACATTGTTCAGGTCACCTTTCTCAATGGCCCTCATGTGTTCCCCAATCCTGACCTTGAGGGCCCTGTTTTGTTTTACCAGTGTAAAAGCTTCCACACTTACACGTGGCCATATTCATGACCCCATTGGTGGTACATGTAGTAAAGCCATGTACCTTGTCCTCCCTCTTAGTTGCTGGATTTATATACGACCTTGCTGTATTGACTACCAGGCAGTATTTACAATTCCCACATTTATTGCAGCCATCCCTCCTTTCCAGTAGCCACTTCCTAGGTCTATCTTTTGTAGGCTGTTCTGAATGTTTAACTGTGTCTCTAATGTTTTTGCCTCTTTGGTAGACCAATCTGTGGCCATTATTGGCAAGTTTCCTCAGCCCTGGGTCTCTACCTACCAGATGCCAATGTTTCTGAATGACTACTCCTATTTTACGGGACTGTGGGTCATAGATGGACACAAACATAATCTGGAGATCACATGTGCTGTTTCTCTCTTTTTGTTGTAATAGTTCAGATCTGGAAATGTTTTCTGCATCCTCCTTCACCTTCCTAATGATGTCTGTATTGCACCCTCCTTCTTGTATCCTTTCCAAAAGTTCATCAGCTCATGCCTGATATTTTTCATCAGAGCCACAATTTCGTTTGATTCGAATGAACTGTCCCTTTGGAATGGCAGAAATAGTATGCTGTGGATGGCAACTACTGGCCAGTAACAGTGTGTTTCTGTCAGTGCTTTTGTGGAAGAGGTCTGTAGTGACCCCCTCTCACATGCTTTATAATGATGAGATCAAGAAAATTAATCTGAGTTTGACTAAAGCTAAGTCTAAACCTCAGGTTCCTGTTACTATTTCTAGGAATTTAACAAACTCAGAAAGCTCTGTTTCACTTCCCTTCCATACCAGGATGACGTCATTAATAAAACTTCTCCATAGGTCAATTTTTTGCAAAAAGGGGTTGTACTCAGCATTGCATAACACCTCCTGCTCCCGTTTACCTAAAAACAGATTAGCATAGTTGGGGATGAAACTAGCCTCCTTAGCTGTACCTTAGAGCTGCATGGAACACCCAATTCAACCCATGGAATGCCTGCTGAATTACCTTTCTGATTCTGCAGAATTTTGTGGAATTTGCATGAAAATTATGTGAGATTTGGCCATATTTTAAATTTCAGTTATTTTACTCAAATGTTAAAAGTTTGCATCCAACTGGCGCCAAATATGGTATGTAGGCAGTTAGTAATGGCTTACATGAGTGTACCAAAGCTTAGAGTCATAGGTTGTATGGAGGCAGAGTTATGGGTGGCCAAACATTTAATCAAAATTTAATTTTCAGTTATTTTAATCTAATTTTTACATTTCTTATCCAAATTTCTCCATCGTTTCAGGATTTAAAGAAAAAACATCATGGGTATGTGCTTCATGTTTTAAGTCCTGAGCTTCAAAGGAGGCTGAATTATAAGTTCTCCTCACAGCATTTAACAAAGGTTTGGAGGGCAGCTGTCATGGGAGGACAGAAAACAGACTTTGGTTTAAACTTAAACAGGTAGTTTCAACAGCTTCTACAGTTTCATCAGTTTCAACAGGTGCATTCACACTTATCCCTGAGGCTTCCCTTATATTTAAACTCAAGTTGTGTGAAACTTATTCACATCCATAATGGTCTCAATGGTTGAACCTTTGTGTAGGAATGAATGACAGTCCCTTATTGAGAATAGAAATGTCAGTATTATTCAATTCATAGGTGACTAGATTAATAAAATTTATCTAGGGTTCCTTCCCCTTGACTTGGGTCCCTGATTCCATGCTCTGCCTCTCTAAGCCAAAATGGAGCAGATTTGTAGCACCCACCAAAAGAAGCCACGACCAGCACAGTGAGTAAATCTCCTTTTCTACTTCTTTTCCTCTCCCCGCTCTTACCTTTGCAGGTGAAGCAGGTGGTAGTGAGTGAGAGGAGATACCACTTGCTGCAAAAATGGAAATTGGGAAGCACTTTCCCTGTCTCTTCCCACTCACCAAAACCTTCAGGCGATGGTGAAGTTTGAGGAATGATGCCAGTCCTCCATGTTTTCCAGCAACTGAAAAGGTACAGACAGGCAGAACAGAGAGAGGGGAGAGCATGGCAAAAGGGAATATACATGTGTGGAACTGCAATGATATGCCTCCACTGCTCTCAGCACCAGCATACTACATGCCCCCACTACTTTACTAGCACCCATATAAGCAGAATACTGCAGTTCCATCAGGGGGATTATGCTAGGTAATGTACCTGTGGGTGATTAAAGCCCTTCAGACTTGGGACTCCAACCCCCCCCCTCCCCCAATATATTAACATAGCATGATCCCCCTTCTGCCATGCCTTATTTCTTACATAATACAGTTATTCATGATAGAAAATCAAAAATATGTTTTACCAAAACTGCACATATAATTGTGTATTATATATAAATTACAGTGTGTATTTTTTTATATACTTGAGGTGTGTGATACCACATAAACCACAAGACCAAAGATTGATTGGTTTATTCAGTTATCACAAAAACAGTTTTAACTGTTGCCCATAATTTTTCTTTTACATAATTACTGGTTAATAGAGCCATGGTTAGCAGGTAGTAGAGGAGCTGATTGTCCAGTGGCTCCTGGCGGTGTTAGAGAGGTGCCAGTGATGGCATGGTTGACTACATGCAGTTGGACACCCCCTATGTTAGCTATAAGTGTGCACAAATTTGGGGAGGAGGGGTGTAATAAAAGCAGTGGAAATGCCACACCCTCATGCTGGATGATAGCCCTCAGTTCCCATGCCAGTAACCCTGTGATGTGCCATCAGGACCCCTCCAGTTAGCACCAGTAACTACTGAACACTCTTCCTTCCCCTCTAGGGAAGGGAAAGCCCTTGTCAGGGACAACGCCAGCATTGGAGGACATCAGAGTGGTGCCCATTCTTCCACTAGATCAAAGGACCCCCAGCAGGAATTAGCCCTCCCCGTGGCATACCAGAACAACAGGAATTCAGGTCAGTGCTTGAGGTCAGCAGGGAATGATGTGGCAGGTAGGAGACAGCTGTGGGTCCCAAAGGAGTGGGGTGCTGGTGGGCAACATGAGGCAGCACAAAAAATACAGACTTAAAGGCACTGAAAGATATGATGTTAAATAAGGGGACAAATTATTTTAGTATATAAGTGCTGAATATGCAAAATTGTTCTTATCAAGTTTGGTTTAGACTCTGGGCACAGCTCCTGTAAAATCTTTCTAGTAATTGTGTGAAGACGAATTGCATAATACACAGGAGTACGGTGTTGTAGGTTGCAAAGGCCTAGAGGCACCCACAGAAACCTATAGAGGGAAACACATGATTGGGACCAGAATAAAGGCATACAGCCTAATTTGAAGGGAACAGTCTGGTAGGAAAGACAGTGGCTTACTATCATTGTGAGGGAGTCACTCTGGAGGGGAAGGATATCATCTGATTTGGGGGTGGTCGCCAGCAGTAACACAGAGTTCATCTAGGTAAAGCTAGGAAAAGAGAACAAAACGGTCACTCTGGAGGTGTGCTGCATCCCCCCACAAAAAAAAAAGTTTGTGGGGGGCACAATGCTTATCTGCATGGGGACATTTATTTATTTATTCATTTTATAATTTTTGGCTAGGATACAAACACTAAAATTATGTGAGAAGCCAGACTGGATACTGTAGCGATCATGTGGGACGTCAAACTCCTAGACATAGACTGGTCTCTTGAGAGAGCTAATGACAGGGCTGAAACCATATTCCTGCCCATCTTCAAGGGCTGCTTTCTAGAACAGTATGTCCCAGAGAGGATTTGAGGCCACCCTTTCCATGTTCTCAGCAGTGAAAACGGGGTTAATCTCCAGTGTAATTGTCAAGGAACTAGTGGGAGGCATTGATCACATGAGGTGACCTCCTCCCTGGTGACAGAGAAGACTAGCTGGACTTTAGCCACCAGGACCCAGAACTTAAAAATAGTAGACTATCACAGGATAAAGAGCCTGGTGCAGCAGTATGAAGCTGGTAATGTACAGCACATGTGGTGTTAGCTGAAGAAAGCACTTGAAGTCACACATGGAGCAAGTCTGGCCAATGGATATCAGTTAATGTACGCTGCTTTTTATTTATTTAAATTGAAATTTTAAGTTGATTTATGTTAGGTGACACCAATGCTGTGACCTTTGTGTTGAGAGAGGGTGAGGAGATTAGAACAAGTGAAGCCTGGAAGTTGCGCTATCGAGTTTGCGGTCAGTTGGGTAGGTGCTGATGCTAACAGGAAGGTGAATATCAAATAGGCAGGAAAAGTTTAAAATAAATATGTATGGAACTGTAGCAGAAAGGCAGTCCCAAACCACTTATTGTCTCAGCCTCCTGTGTCAGTGGTAGTTTGAAATTTATAATGAGGAAGACAGCCATGGCAGGTCAGGGCAATTTGACAGCATTGGGCAACAGAAAAAATGACTACTACTTAAAAAGTGAAAATTCAATGTGCGGCTGTATAATTTCTAATTGGTCATTCACCTAGTTGGACAGAACTTGTTTTTAGCTATGCACTGCATTCTTTCTGTTCACAGTTAATAGCCAATCAGGAAGCTGCATTTTATTTACCCATTGTATAATGTGATTTAAGTAATAGCTACATGAGCTGGCAACATTTCTATTAGTTCATCTTTAAACAAACAGTTCACTTGGGGTGTTTCCAGTCTTGCTGATATCTTTGTTATGATGAATCTTCAGTGTAGTGAGTATGAGGAATCTTAAAAGACATGAGTTTCTGTACTATTGTACCACAGTACTGGCATAGCTACTGTGGTACAACAGCATTCTGATATCATTACTGGGGCACAACAGCATCTGGAAGTGTACGGATTTCCATACAAAACAACATTCAACCATGCACTATTAGCTATGTTTTCCCAAATAGTTATGAGGTGTTAGAAAATATTTAAATCTGGCTACATTTTGAATTTACATTTGTTCATATCGATACTGGCTCACAAGTGAAATTTGTCATTTGGAGGACCAAACAAACATATGATTGAACCAGCAGAAGAAGGCCTAGTGGTCCATCATGTCTGCTCAAGTTTACAGATCCCTCAGTATCTACTGAGGGATAAAATGCAGCTTCCTGATTGGCTATTAACTGTGAAATGAAAGAGTGCAATGCACGGCTAAAAACAAATTCTGGCCTACTAGGTGAATGATCAATTAGAAATTAAAACAAGTAGTGATTTAACACAAGTAGTAAGTACCATTTCAGAACTGAATGATATAGTTTACAGTATATCCCTTGCTCAGCTCTTCCATTGTTGATAGAGTGCATCCATGTTCTTCTATAGAACTGTGTGGTTGAGAGGGACAAAAACTACATTACACATTTATTAAATGGCACTTAATGCCAGAGTGTATATCCAAAACAAACACTGATTGAGGTTGTTGTACTAATAGGCAGGTCTGGCAAGACTTGACAAAGTTCTGACCCTTATTAAATAAGAACCAGAACAAAGGGAGAAGCAGAAAAGGAAAAGCACAATTTTCCTTTCACTTGGATCTGAACTTGTAAATATATAATGAATAGGGTTGCACAACCATGCAGAACTAGCCTGTGCGGCTACAGTGGGGTTCTGATTGCATCAGACCTTGAGAGCGAAGCTCAAGAAGGACAGTTTAATCAGAAGGCAGAGGTGGCAGCGCAGGCTGGTTGAGTATATGGTTCCTCAGTCAATATTTTATATTTACGTAGTGTACAGTTTTTTGTTTCAGTTTTTTTAAATTTATTTTAAACCAAAGTGTTTTCACAGCACTCAGTGGCAGCAGCGAATGGCAGTTTCAGTTCAGAACTTGAACTGATTGCTGTGTGCACGGCAGTACTCTGTAAACACAAGCTGCCACAAGGATTTCTGATTAGCTGGATTGTTGTTGTTGTACCACAGAAGGATATAACTAAGTTCCATGACGTTAGATCTGTGGTACAGCAACATTTCAGCTGGCATGGAAATCCATGTGAAACAAACCCTCACTACACACTATATACAAGTTGGTCAAATAAAAATAGATCTGTACATATATGAGTATATCAGACTTATATGGACTTTATTATACAGTTCATTCCATGGCAAGTGAACTCCTTGAGTATATGAATTTCAGTTTGAAGTCAGGAAGTGGCTGCCTTTGAAGTTAGATCTACCATCCCACATATAGAGGAGATTAATAAAGCATTCAGCTTTGTTGAGTCATTGGCATGTCTGTTGAGTAAAATGATGGGTCATTCTTTGTGAGCAGTCTGCAACTACCTCTCCAAAAAAAATTGAAAGAGCATAAGACAGGCTTCCATAAAGAACCATACAAATCAATTGAAGCTGAATGGTGTTGTCAGCTATTCCTCCAGACAAGTTAGACTCTGAGATAACAAGTAGACTGGGGTAAAGAATACAATTCGGATCTTCTTTGATTAAACAGATCTGCAATGAGCTTATCTAACCACATACAGAAAACGCATTTAAATGGCACTAAATGAAATGGATTTGTATTTGGGTCTCTGTTTCTCCTTATACTTCAGGCATATTGTGCTAAATGACTTTGTAAGATGATGCAGGAAGCAACATTCATCCAAATTATGAAACAGGGTCTCAGACTTTCTGCAATCTGATTGTCTGTTAGTATTCCAAGACGCTTACATTAATCTTTATTACACTGTCATGTACCACCTGATTACCATGACATCAGAATTCATCCTGTCAGCATTCCATCTTTTAGTTCTGCTAAATGACTGAAATGATGCATTGTTTTATTTTTTAATTTTTGCTGTGTTATTTCTCCCTTTGGCTCCTGGTCAGCTGTATATCCTGACTGACCTCCCGACCAGAACCCTGACATCAGGCCAACCTCCCCAGTTTCCCCCATTGCTTTCTCTCCATGACAGGGTGGTGAGGAGCCCCCCAAGCTCAACTCACCTGAAACAGATCCAGATCGGAGGAGGCACCATTCAGGGTCAGGCTGCAGACGTCAGAAGATCATGCTGCCCTACCGGAAGTCCTATTTCCTTGTTCTTGTGTGGTGCCCCCCCAAGGTGAAACATGCAATGATGCCAGCAACAGCGCCATGCACGCTGCTGTACACTCACCCCATCAGGCATCTGCTCCACCTCTGCCCCTCTAGATGCAGCATCGGTGTGCCAGACCCCAGCCACTGCTAGGGGGCAGGCATGCACCAACATCATAATTCGAGCACTGAATGTATGTAAATATATGTATATATATGCATAATTTATTCAGGGTAGCCTAGTCAAGATGTAAAATATTGTTTTCAGTGTGTTCTGATTTTACGCAATGCAGCATAATATTGTGTAGATGTAAAGCTCCACTAAACATAAGATGCCATGTCTTCTGTGAACTATCCAGGCTAAATATATAACAATCAGCAGGCACATTCTAGGAAAACACATTGTAAAAATGTGCAAAAGGAAGACCACATTGAAACTGCCTCCCAGCAGATCTTCATTGTGCACATTCATTAGAAATAATGGGTAAAAGCATCCCCAAAGCTCTCCACAGCCATATCATCTCTGATCAGAACTTGTTAAAAGTGTCACTCTCAGTGAGGAAAACATTCAAAAGGTGCACATCTAATACTTTTCTTTTGGAATGTTGTTTTACAATAACAATAAGGCACTCCCAGGAGTTAGATCAACATTCAGTTATCACCCCTAGGAGCAATATGGCACTTGGGTGCATCATGTACCATAGTATGCCCCTAGGGGTGAATAACAGACTGTTACTCTAACCCCTGGCCATGCCTTATTGCTTACATTATTTACTGATTGATTGATTGCTTGATCTATTTATTTACTTATATCTTTGGTAACCAGGTAAGTGAGCTGATCCAGAGGACCATTTTCAGTCACAACCCGGGCCACAGGGTGGTAAATAACATGAGACAGAAAACAATATGTGCATTACAGTGACAATTGGCATGAGGCTCCATTATGCCTAAAGATATCATGATACTACAATACTGTCACAACGTCTTCAGTCACAACTAGTTGTAGTGCTTGCTGTTACTTGGTGTCACTGTTTTACAATGCTAGAAATGCAGTACAAATCCTTGACTGCAATGTTGCTAAAGAACCTTGATAATGTGCATAGCATGAAATATTGGCTGGCTAGTGTGGCTAGAACACTGCTATGTTAAATCTTTTTAGTAATTAGAATCTGTTTTGTCTTTATCATACGACTGAGCTTCAGTTATTGGATACATCTTGCTAGTGAGCTGAACTTGTATTACTAAAATTTGAAGGTATATGACAGTTCCTGCAGCATCTCCTGAGTTATCTGATCATGTTGAACTATTTGCTAAAGAATCAGTAGGGGCACTGTACAAAAACAGTGCTGTGCATCTGTGTGCCTCCACAATCCCTTTATCCTGTTCCCCTCAGGCTTCAGCTGGCAATATATAAACATAAAAACATAGAATTTGATGGCAGATAAGGACTGTGTGGTCCATCCAGTCCACCCATTTCTCCCTACCTATACTATTTTGCAGAACATGCACATGAAAGAATACAGGAAAGCAGCACTGTGTGGAATGCAGAATTCATGCGAAATGGTGATTCCACTTCCAAAATCTCTTTCATCATTTTGTTTGTGATTCTGTAGAATTCTGAAAAGCATTTCTTTTTTTAATTCAATATACTTTATTATTTTCACAATATAACAAATAACAAAAAGAAGAAACAACAAAAGGGAACAACAGTTACAATAAACACAGACAAACAAAGTTAGCCTAATCAAAACAAACTATTGCATATAAAAATCCCCCTACCTCCCAAGACCCTCCCTCCCTCCCTCCCTTCCAAGATCTGCACACTAAAGGAAAAAAGAAAAATGTGGAAAAGACAGAATAGACCAAGACAAGGGTACTAGAAGGTTAAAATAGGGACATTAAGAAACCGCTATGGTTTCCATAGGGAAAGCAGGGTCATAAGGGGCTCCCAGGTAGTCTAGTAGTAATGGGGTCTATGCCTCAAAGTCGCAATGTGTTTTTCTAACTGGATAGCAAAGAGGATTTCATGGTACCATTCTAAAGTCATGGGGAGTGAATCTTCTTTCCAGTGTTGAAGCATGATCAGTTTTGCAATGGAAGCGACTAATGTCAGATGGGACTTACGCAGTAATGGTGTCCTCAGAGGATAAATAGCCAGAAGGCAGGATTCAGGGGTAAATAAGGTGTCTAGCCCAAGGATGGGATCTAGTACTTGTTGAATTGCTTTCCAGAAACTCTGAGTGCAGGGACATTCCCACAACATGTGATAAAGGGAGCCTGGAGCCTATTTGTATCGGAAGTGATCTGAGGAGGGTGCAAGTCCAGCTCTGTACAATTTAAGTGGGGTATAGTACATATTGTACATAATTTGAAATTGGGTGAGACGTAGCCTGTCTTGTTTAATATATTTGTAATTCATGCTCCAGACTTTAGTCCAAAATTCTGTTTCGGCCGGTGACGAAAGTTCCTGCACCCAGTAATAGCAGATCCCGGTTAGGAGGTCATGGTCCAAAGCTTGATGCTGTTTATATATCCTCAAAACTGCGTGAGTGTTATCTGCTCCTTGAAAAATTTGTAGCAGCCCATGAGAAGGTTGATCAAACCAGTCCTGCTTGTTATTAAAGGATACTATTGCCTTCCTGATTTGCATGTATTTAAATGTATCTTTGGTACTAAGCTGAAAATGAGTCTGTGGAGTCTGAAAAGGAACCACAGTGTTTTCTTGCAGAAAATCTGTTAGAGTACTGTGCTTAAGCTGTGGGAGGAATGAGGGTTGGATGGGACAATGGTCAATTTGGAAATGTAAATTATGGAAGAAGTGTTGAGCAGATGATAAGTGCCAACTCACTGAAAGATACTGGAGAATTTGCTGTAGGGCTTTGAATGACCAGGCAATTGGGGTGGCTTTAAGTGGGTGAGAAAGTCTGGAAGGTTTCGTATATACCAAGGCAACCAAGGAACTAGTTGTACTATGTGCTAAGTCACATTCAATATTCAACCATGTGGGGATATAATCACTTCCCGTTCTTAAATAGTCTGCTTTGTACCCGAGGACTATTCTACTAAGGTGTTGAACCCCATAATAAGTAACAAGGGATGGGAGGGCAAGCCCTCCCTGCAATTTGGGGGCTGTTAACTTAAGGTACGCCCTTCTCGCTGGTTTATTCTTCCAGAAAAAATTATTAAACATTCTCTGCAACTTCACAAACCACAATTTGGGAATATAAAGGCTAAGCATACCAAGTGGATATAAAAGCCTTTGCAAAACATTCATTTTAAGAATGTTGATACGGCCCCACAGTGACAATGGTAAGGCACTCCATCTATTCAGGTCTGTTTGCAGAATTTGCACAAGGGTGGTTAAATTTTCTTTAAACATGGAGGAAATGCTCTGGGAGACCTTGATCCCCAGATAGGTAAGGGTTTGATATGCCCAGGACAAACCAAATGTATTACAATTGGCACTGATAGTCCAATGATTCAAAGGAAAAACGTTAGTTTTGGAAAGATTTAGCTTATATACAGAGACTTGGGAGAAACTGTCAATTTCCTCTAAAAGAGTGGGAAGGGAGGTCTCTGGCTTCTCAAGGTGTAAGAGTAGATCATCCACGTAGACTGTTAACACATACCGTTCCCCATGAATTTGTGTACCTCTCAGGGAGGGGGAGGAAACAAGTTTACGGATTAGTGGTTTGAGGTAACAGTTAAAAAGGAGAGGGGATAGCATTTCTATATAAAGTGAGCAATACCTTTCTGAAGTTACATAAACTATGACAAAATATTCTGCAAGTTGTGAAAAGGAATATGTAGGTCATGTAAACCATGGATTTCTGATCTGAAACAATTTCCACTTTCAAAATTTTGAAATTCATTACCAATGGAATTCCAAAGACTAGGGTGAATTTTCTGAAATTCTGCAGAAATCCATTCCACCAAAATTTGAAAATTCCACTCAGCCTTACAGGAAAAAGAAAAGTCATGATCTTCACTGTTCTCAGTGGAGCTTCACTCAAGATACTGACTGACATGACTAAACATGTGGGAACCTAAGGCTGGGCACCTCTCTCCATGCTCCCACAATGGACAGATGGTGGGTGTGTTGGTGGAGAAATCTTCATCACCATCATGTTTGTTTAAGATAAGTACATGTCTTCCTATAGAGGTTATTTGCCACTACTGACATGCTAGTGTAAAAACTGTGTAGCATGAATGTATATCTAGTAGAGTTTTGTGTAATACTACCCATTCTGGTTTGGATAGTATAGACAGCGAACATTCTGTGCATCTGGTATAGACATTGCCCCTCTCCAAACCCATTATCCAGGCTAAACAGTTTTGGTTTCTTCAGACAGTGTACATTAAGCCTACCTTTAAAACAGCAGTGCAAGAAAATTGGGCAAAAATTTGAGACTACTTTCTCTTCACCATAAAGATTCAGGGTATCTTCCAGTTTTGTTTGGTGGTAACACTTTCTAATATCACCAGCATTTGAGTATTCTATAAATGTTTTAAACAGCAGCACTAGTTAGCCAGCAAAAAATGTCAGTCTATATTTTTTTAGCAGTAAGGTATTCCTTATAATCTTAGATTCAATGGGCTTATGCAACTTTGTGTAGTGTTATGCTTGTCCTACTTGTTGATAAACCTTTCTGGCCATTCACCTCTCTATTCCACAGGGAATACCATCCTGTAAGGGTACAAAGGCAAAGAACCCTCAAGGAGGGTTCCACCCCTAGAGGTGCCACAAGAAAAATTCACTTAGGCTAAAGGTACCTTAGGAAGGCCCCCAGAGGAGAGAGGTGAACAGCTGGATGTGGAAGAGGAGAGGAGGATGGTGGGCCAAAGAAAAAATGCTTCTGGGTGAAGCTGTAAGGACTGCCTTATGTAGCTTAGGCAGGGGGCATGGCTGGTTGCTCTGGCCCATTGAACCACAGGTGGAGCCTTTCAATTAAATGGGCTTATGCAACTTAATGTAGTGTTATGCTTGTGCAACTTGTTGATAAACCTTTGTGGCTGTTCATCTCTCTATTCCATGGGGAACACCACTGTGTAGGAGTACTGAAGGCAAGGAACACTCGAGGAGGGTTACACCCCTAAAAGGGTTGTGGGAAGAATTCTCTTAGGCTAAAGGTACCTTAGGAAGGCTTCAAAAGCATGTTGAATGGCAAATATTACTCATGAAGGCTAAGAGCATGAATTGACAGCAATCAGTAGGTTTGTAGCCAGTGGTGACAAGAGGAAATGGACATGGGCAGAGAGCTGGTAGATATGGAAACTGAGCCTTTTTCTTTTAGCTGATAGGAATAGAAGCTGATCAGGAGGGCATGACTCTGTAAGGAGAGAGGGAATGGCAAAAGGAAATCCACCATCCAACTCTATCCAACAGTGGAACCTACCTAGGCAACCTAAGAATCAACTACAAAATAAACGTACTGGGTATTACGACCTTCAGCATGAAGGATAGGAAAAAAACCCTATGAGGAGGAAACCTCTGGGAATGCAAGGCCTAAGCTGCCTTCCCTCCACGTTTGGGATATTTCTTTAGTGACGGCTCTGCTGCTGCAATTTAGAAATCCAGTTCAGGGAAAGGTTCAGTTTAGAGGAAGGTTCTTGCTTTATCCCTCTAATGGGAATGCCACCTCCCCCAAGGTGAGAGGGGGAGACTTATAACTGCTGAGACACTCAGATGGCCTTCACAAGCCTAAAAGCAACTGGTGGATCAATGTCACCAATACAGGTAGCCCAGCGAACCTTAGGTGGTTGTAGGGAGAATGCTTACAAAGGGGGTGAGCAACTGGTGGGTTAACAGCCACCGGTGATGGCTAAAAGAGCCCCCTTGGGCTTAGGAGCCCCACCCCTCCGCATCTGAAGTATTACATTTTACATCAAGAGGTGCCGGCAGCTGGTGGGTCAATGACCACTAGTAACGGCTACAGCTCCACCTGGAGCAAGGACATTCCCAGCAAAGAAACTGGTGTGGCACTGGCCACCAGTGATGAAAGATAAGAAGGACCTCACCCTGAGTTTCACATGCTGAAGATGCAGGCTTCGTGGGTGCAGAACAACTGTCAGCTGCAGGGTGAGCCCTGAGCCATAGTAATTAATAGTCATGGTTGGCATGTTTTGAAAGAAAGCAACAGGTTTTGAAAGCAGGCAACCAGTGGGTCAAGAGCCACTGGTGATGCAACAGGTGACAAGAAGCAGCTGACAAGTCAGGTAAAGCATATATAAGATCCACAGGTAGGTCAGTGATGTACATAGGAATGTCACAAATTGTATAGCACAGCATCGTAGATGAGGAATGCATGCCAACCAGTTTCATAAGGGAAGTCAAATTATTGTGAATGTTTTCATTACATGTTCATTGTGAAATAAAGGTTTCTCTTTACTGTTCAACTTCATTGGTTCATAGGATTCAAATTCGTAAAATGTGCACATAAACACTTGAAATGCAGTAGTCGTTACACATAGGCTCAGTACAATTTATAAGTTTTATGCATAAGTGCTTGAGTGCTATCCCAGAACTGAAGAGCATGTCAATTTCAAACACAAAACATACTAGACCTCCACAGGGTGTCAGTGCTACATACTCTGTAGTCACTTATGCAGTTAGACTGGATTGCTACAAAATGGCAGCACAACATGTTACACTGCCAAGGAAGCAGGGTATGAGCAATTAAGCTTAAAGTTTGTTTGTTGTTTGATCACTTTGTAGAATTGAATAATAGTGATGAGTACCAGTTAGCTCAAAACAGGGAGGACATCACCCACACCAACCCGGAAGAGAGAAAGTAGCTCGGTGCAACATGAGCAGTTGCGAAGAACAAGCAACAAGTGAACAACAAACCCCAAAAAGAGTGTAAACAAGGTATGTGAGAGGACACAGGAATACAGGCTGTGGAGGTGGCAAACAGATGAACAACAGTGGGGGGGGCAGGGCAGAGGGGCAGGGAAGACAAAACGAGGACAGGAAGTGAGAGGAAGGGGCAGTCATGGAGCAGCAGGCATGGGACAAGAAAGACAAGCACAGCAAGCACAGATGAGCGGGAAGAACAGGGAGCAGATGCAGAAAACAGAGAGAAGCACGAAGCAGCTGGATGCAAAGCAAAAACTGACAAACAAGCAGGAAAAGTACAAACTAGACGAATGTCCAGGCACAAACCAAATGGAAAGTCTAGCGTGAGAGGAGGGAAACCCTGGCAAAGTCTCTGGCTGCAAAGAAAAAATGCTTCTGGGTGAAGCTGGAAGGACTGCCTTATATAGCTTAGGCAGGTGGCACGGCTGGTAGCTCCAACCCATTGAACCATAGGCAAAGCCTTTCAATTCTTCATTTGAGTATTTTAAAACTCAATCAGCTGTTTTTAAGACCATGTTTAATTACAACTTTTGTCATTTACATGGCTCTACAATAAAGATGGCAGCCCCCAACAACTTTCAAACATCTCCCCAGCGATCACACATGAGCTGCACTCATGATAATTATAATGCAGATATGTCAGGGTGTTGCCAGTAAATGTCTTAGATGTTCAACAGCACAGCGCCACTGAGATCTGCTTACATCCATGATGGTGGACCTTGCAATTATGAACTTCAAAATCCTCTGTTTTGCCACAGGAATGAAATATAGTAAAGCAAAACGAAAATATTATATATGGACATTTTGGGTTGTCCTAACTGCCAACCAAATTATTATAGTTCGTATTAACCAGTACTGCTGCTTTATTAGAGCCTTTTCTCAAGACAAAAAGATGGCCACCACATTTGGCTTTAGAGGAAAAATAGTAGACCTGCCTAGGTTTAGGATTGTAACATAAAAAAAAAAAAGTCAAGGCATGTAGCATAGGAGGTAACAAGAAAAGTAGATTTGACAGGTATGCTGATATTTTTATTAACTGTAGCTGAAACTGGCTCTTTGGAAAAACATTTTTTGTCACACTGCTGCTTTAATAGTTAAATAATTGGACTATCCAGATGTTCACTGTTGTTCATTGAGACGGTAATGCAATGCAGTTATGACTGCTCTGATAGTCACCATTGCCTTCTCTGTCCCCCATCTCTAGTGTACTAATTGTATTTCTCTGGGCTTATGTAGCTCTACAAGTTTTGAGCCAGGGATGTCAGACATCATTGTCACATTACCACTGTTTAAAGGAGTCTTATCTTGAAGTGTGACAGGTCTTTCTTATTCTGAGTGTTTGCAAATAGTTTGTGTCTCTGCACATAAAGGATGGGCTTTGATGGCTTCAAGCGACTCTAATTTATAATACACTCTTCCTTCATTTATGTGTTCCCATTTCCAGCAATGTAATTAACCCTGTATCGAGAATGGGAGCTGTTTTTTCCACTGCCCATTGATCATTCTTGATTTTGTTAGAAGTGCCTGAAGGCACAGTACCAACTGCACTCATCTGTGCAAAACAAAAGCTGATCAACAGGATACTATTTTGAAGTCTGTACAATATGTTGACCTTAAAGAAGATTGTATTGACTTTTTAAGTCCAATATTATTAATTGTCACAGATGCATAAAACACGTTTATTTGTTATGTCTCTCACTAGCATTATGCACAATACTCACAGACTGCCCTGTGATGGTAATACTGTATTAAGCAATAGTAAAAAAAAGAAAAAAGTAAAATTTATCTTGCTGCTAAACTCCTCTCCGCTAGATCACCTTCAAGCTTCTCTGTCTCTAAATGTACACAGTGTGGCTTATAATATGAATATACGACTGGTCCAGCAGGCCCCCCCATTATCCACTTTTCACTCCCCAATGCTCCCCCCCACATGAAATTATTCCCTTTACGCTATCCCAACCTCTCTTGAAGCTGTCCACAGCCTTCAGGGAGACAACTTTCTCCAGCACTCATTCCACTTAGCTTCCACTCTCACAGTGAAAAAAGGGTCTCCTCATTTCCCTCCTGGATCTTCCCCCCACCAGCCTGAGGCAGAGTCTCTTAGTGGTACTGTTCACATTAAGGTTTCAGAGACCTTTAGATCTCAACTTGTTGACACCTTTAAGGTACTTGAAGGCTGTGATCATGTTACTATTCCCTTTTCTATGTACATGTTGAAATCTCTGTGTCTCACCTCATATGATCTGACTTGCTGTCTCTGGATCATTTTGCTTGCCCTTCTGTGTACTGGTTCCAGCAGGTTGATGTCTTTCTTTAGGTAAGGGCATCAATACTGCACAGTGTACTCAAGATCTGGCCAAACCAGAGATCTGTACAGTGGCAGAATGAACTCTGCTTTCCTGCTGGTTAAACCCCTGATTATCCATCCCAGCATCCGATTCACCTTGGCTGCCAATCTGCTGCAGTGTACTGACTGCTTTAGGTTACTTGTGATAATCACACCCAAGTCCTTGTCCTTGTCCTCTTCTGACTTGGTAACTTGCACGCTTCCCAGCCAGTATTTGGCCTCCTGGTTCTTCACCCCCAAGTGCATTACCTTACACATTTTGGCATTGAATGTCAATTGCCAAATACCTGACCACCTCTCCAGTTTGGTCAGGTCTTCCCTAAGGTCTTGTCTCCCCTGTTTTCTGTCTACTCTCCCACAGAGCATTGTGTCATCTGCAGACAGGCATATCTTACTTTTTATCCCATCTGCAATGTCGCTGATGAAGATGTTGACTAACACCAGATTGAGCACTGAGCCCTGTGGGACCCTTCTAATTGCCAGTCTAGCCTCCAAGAACTGCATCCCCAACCAGTACCCTCTGACATCTACCATGCAGCCAGTTCTTAAGACACATAGCCCATTTTGCCCCTACCCTAGATCCTCCTGATTAATCTCCTGTGGGGAACAGAGTCAAACAATTTACTGAAATCCAGATACAGGGTGTCCACTGTTTAGGCCCTGTCCATTGTCCTGGTTACCCAGTCAAAAAAATTAACTCGGTTAGTTTGGCATGACTGCCCTGATGTGAACCCATGGTGTCTCTCATCTTGAAGCCCTTTTTCTTCCAGAAAGCTTACCAGTCTTCCTTTCAGCATGGTTTCCATGAGTTTTCCCACTACAGTATTGAGGTCAGAATGTCTGGCTAGTAGTTACCAGGGTTGTCCCTTGGTCTGCTTTTGTGTAGCAGCATTACATGTGCCACCCTCCAGTACAGGGGTACTTCCCATGTTTCCAGAGAGGGGTTAAACAAGTCAACCGGGGGCCCGCCAGCTTATCCCCCAACTTCCTCAGCACCTTAGAATGTATATGATCCGGTCCTGGGGACTTGTCTACCACCAGGGCATTTATTTTTTGTTTACCAGGAAAGTGCACTAGCCATGAAATGACTATTTTGAGGCATAACCTGGGAGAGTACAACAAATAATTGACAGATACTTTGCATAAGTACAGGAAAACATAGAAACATAGAAGTTGATGGCAGATAAGGACCGCGAGGCCCATCTAGTCTGTCCATTTGTTTTTCTACCTTATGAATGTGCCATAGGTCTTTACTCTGTCAGTGGCCTATCTATTCATACTCATCTATATTGCTCCCTTATGCCTATCCCATGCCTGTCTGAAGCCATGCACTGTATTCATATCCACCACTTCCTGAGGTAGGCCATTCCATGCATCCACTTCCCTTTCTGTGAAAAAGAACTTCCTCACATTACCCCTTAATTGGCCTCCAACTAATCTCATGCTGTGTCCTCTTGTCCTGCTATTTTTATGCTGATTGTGTGCAGCACAAGAAACATATTGGCACAGCTTGCTGAGAAGCAGGATGTGGAGGCACGGCACTGTTGTGGCCAATGCTCCCACAGCCTGCAAAGGCTTGTCCTGCTTCCCCCAATGCCGTTGCAGGCTGCTGGTGATGCAAGTTTGGAACGTTGGCACCAACTTGTGACAAATCAGCTGCTGCAATCAGGGGCCGCCTTTTCATTGCAGCGTAAGCCATCCGCTGCAATGAGGGAGTGACCCGTCATTGCAGGGCAGATCTAGCAAGCCTGATATTGTTTGTGAACATGGCAGTGGGTTGCTGCCCTGTTCACAAACAATATAACCCCCCCACCCACAATGTTTACCTGCCGATGGGGCAGCCCACTCCCTGTCGGCATAATGTGCCCCCCCCGTTTCATTGTCTTCTGACGGGGTGCCCAATTCCCATCAGCAAAAAGGAATAATCCCCCCTTTGTTATTTGCCAATGGGGTGCCCAATCCCGTCAGCAGAAAGGATCCCCCTTTGTTATTTTCCGACAGGGTGCCCAATCCCGTCCAGCAAAAGGAATCCCCCTTTTGTTGTTTGTCGAAGGGTGCCCAATCCCCATCGGTTACAGTGCCCCAAAAGAGAGACTACAAATGCCCCTGTGAAGTTAAAAACCATCCCACGTTGTCTTTTTTTTTACCTGTAAAGAAAAAATGGTCCCTTACGGTCTCCCAGATCCCCCTCCTGCAACCCGTGCCCACCCACTGTGCACCCTGCCTCCCCACACCCCTCCACCCCATACTTACCTCCGGAGTCCGGCGCGATGATCTTCAGTGGACCGCAAACATGTCTGCACTCTTCAAAGCCAACCACAAACTGAGGAAATGCCGGTAAGTTGTATAATGGAGTAAATAGGGTTTTTTAAACTTTGCTTCATATCTCAGGCATTTTTTGGAATTTATTCACCAAATTTTCAACACGGGGCTTTTGTGACCTCTCCTCATGAATACTTCAACTGTCATTGCGTTAATCAGCTCCAAAAGGTGATTTTGTGGTCACTGCGCGGAATCACCTTTGGGGGCCAATTAACGAAATGACAGTGCCAGTGTTCACGAGGTGGGCTCTCAAAAAGCCTATGTTGCAAATTTAGTGGGAAAAATCCCAAAAATGACTGTTTTACAAGCGTGCGCTGCACAGTAACTTCGTGAATTTGCAATGTTTTGATGCCAGATTTTCAACATTGGCATTTTGTCACACCTTCTTGTGAGCAGTACAGCTGTCATTGTTCACATCCTGGTGGAAATGTGTTTTCACACTTACGGCGCAGAACCGTGCGGTCGCTGTTGGAAATCAGTGTTCGGGACAGATTAAGAAAATGACAGTGACACTGTTTATGAGTAGAGGTCCTGAAATGGCTATGTTGAAAATTTGGTAACGATACTCCATAAAATCACTGTGTTACGAGCGTGCGTTGCGCAGTTTGCAAGCATGCTCATAACTTCACGAATGTATAATATTTTCACTCCAGATTTTCAACATTGCCATTTTCCCACACCTGTTTATGAACAGAGCAGCTGTCATTTTTCTCATCCTGTCTGAAATGTGTTTTCGCAGTTCCGGCGCAGAATAGAGTGGTTACTGTGGGAAATCACTGCCCAGGACAGAGTAATAAAAGGACAGTGATACCGTTCATGAGCAGAGGTCCTAAAATGCCAATGTTGAAAATTTGGTGATGATAGCCCATCAAATGACTGTCTTACAAGTGTGCGTTGCACACTTTCCACACACCCTTGTAACTTTGCAGATTCATAATATTGTCATGCCACATTTTCAACAATGGCAATTTTTCACACCTCCTTATGAGCAGTATAGCTGTCATTTTTCACATCCTGAGTGAAATGTGGTTTCACAGTTGCGGCACAGAATATCTCGGTTGCTGTGGGAAATCAGTGTTCAGGACAGACTAAGAAAATGACAGTGGCACTCTTCATGAGCAGAGGTCTTAAAATCACTATGTTGGAAATTTGGTGTCAAAACTCCATAACATGACTGTGTTACAAGCGTGCGTTCGACTGTTTCCACACACCCTTGTAACTTTGCAAATTTGTAATATTTTCACACAACATTTTCAACAGTGGCATTCTTTCACACCTCCTTATGAACAGTACAGCTTCATTTTTCACATCCTGGCGAAAATATGTTTTTGCACTCCTGACGGAGAATAGCACGGTTGCTGTGGGACATCAGTGTTTGGGATAGATTATGATGGAATGAGTGAGAGGGGGGAGTGACCAAGCTCAACTGAGCTCTGTCAGGACTGCTCCGGATTTGTTTGTGGGTAGAAAAAGGCCCCAGCTCAATAGGCCAGTACAAAAGGGCAGCCTGCAGCACTGGGAGAAACAGAATGAGAGGGTGAGTGAGGGAGGGGACTGAGCAAACTCACCAGAGTGCTGTCAGGACTGCTGCGCATTTCTTTTTGGGCAGAAAAGGCATCAATGCAGGCAGGGGCCCAGTAGAAAAGGCCAGCCTGCAGCGGTGTGAGAAACAGTATGAGTGAGTGAGACAGGGGGACTGAGTGAGCTCAACGAGCTCTATCAGGACTGCTGCGGATTTCTTGTTGGCAGAAAAAGGCGCCAATGCAGGCAGAAGCCCCATACAAAAGGGCCGCTTGCAGTGCCAGGACAAATGGAATGAGCACTTGACAGAGGGAGACTGAGTGACCTCAATGGAGCTTTGCCAGTACAGCTGTGGATTTATTTGTGGACAGACAAAGGTGCCAACACAGCCAGCAGTCCCGTACACAAGCACAACCTGCAGCTCCAAAAGAAACAGAATGAGTGAGTGACAGAGCAGTAGTGAGCGAGTTCAACGGAGCTCTATTGTGACTGCTGCGGGTTTCTTTGTGAGCAGAAAATGCGGCAACACAGGCAGGAGCCCAGTACAAAAGGCCAGCTTGCAGCACGGGCAGAAACGGAATGAATGAGTGAGACAGGGGGAGTGAGCGAACTCAATGGGGCTGTGTCGGGACTGCTTCAGATTTCTTTCTGGCCAGAACAAGCCACCAATGCAGGCAGGATCCCAGTACAAAAGGGCAGCCTGCAGCGGCAGGAGACACAGAATGAGTGAGTGAGGGAGGGGGAGGGAGTGAGTGAGCTCAACGGAGCTTTGTTGGGACTGCTGCAAATTTGTTTGTGGGCAGAAAAAGGCAGCAATGCATGCAGGGGCCCAGTACAAAATGACAGTCTGCAGTGGCAGGAAAACCAGAATGAGTGAGTGAGAGAGGGGGAGTGAGCAAGCTCAATGGAGCTGTATTGTAACTGCTGCAAATGGCGGCAACGCAGGCAGGAGCCCAATAGAAAAGGGCAGCCTGCAACGCCACCAGAAATGGAATGAAAGAGTGAGTGAAGGGGACTGAGTGAGCTCAACGGAACATTGTCGGGACTGCTGCAGATTTCTTTGTGGGCAGAAAAAGGTGCCAACAGGGCCAGGAGCCCAGTACAAAAGGGCAACCTGCAGCGCCAGGAGAAACAGAATGAGTGAGTGACACAGGGGGAGTGAGCCACCTCAACGCAGCTCTGTCGGGACAGCTGCAGATTTCTTTGTGGGCAGAAAAAGGTGCCAACAGGGCCAGGAGCCCAGTACAAAACAGCAGCCTGCAGCACTAGGAGAAACAGACTGAGTGAGTGACAGAGGGGCAGTGAGCGAGATCAACACACCAGCGCAATCAACATTTGGCATTGACAAATGCTTGTTCTTATATTGAAACATGTTAGACTCTTTCACCTTGTCAATGCCCTTAAGGTGTTTGAATGTTTCAATCATATCACCTCTCTCTCCCTCCTTTGCTCTACAGTACAAGTCACATTAAACTGTTCCATCAACTCACTGATGTAGAATTGTTTTTTTGTGATGCTACTGGATTGGCAACTCAAACTCTTGAAGCTTTCAACTCTTTTCCAACCATCCTTCACTGCTTATTCAGCTCACATGTAACTGGTTAGTGAAATGGCAGTAGCTGCATTTTCATGGCATTGTTTATAAATATTACAGCATTCCTTAAGATCAGAGGGCTGTGGGTTCAGTTCTCACATATGGCACTTGGGTTAATATCCCAGTACTGACACTGTGGTGTAGCATGAGAGGGGTGCTGCACTTCTGAGGTGCCGTCTTTCGGATGAGACGTTAAACCAAAGTCCCATCTGCCTGGATTGGTGGTAGTTCAGGTGGATGTTAAAGATCCCATGGCACTTATTGAAAAGAGTAGGGGAGTTTTTAATTTCAAGAAAAAATAGAAAAGGAATACAAGAGTAAATTATACAAATAAAGAAAAACTACAGTGTACAGTTAAATCCATATATCGTGAAAAACACACTTATACAGTGAACACATTCTCAAAATAATAAATTCTACTTGTATTTAATAAAGGTATGAAAACCTTTCCACCATCTAATAGTTTGTTTTGAAGAAAAAAAACAACAATCTCTGGAATATAGCCTTCCCATCTCATGTACAATTATTGTGGATAAAACATTATAATCCATTTTCTTCTGGTAGTGGATCCACTGACAGCATGTCTGCCATAAATAAAAACAAAGACAACAAAACAAATAGACATAGTATCATGATGAAAATGCAACAGACTGTTAGTTTATTTACCGATCACCAAGATATCATCGGTTAGAAAAGCCAAACATTTAAAATTCCATTTTTTTGCCAAAAATTCCCATAGATTTTTTTAATTTGAGCAATATAAAAGAAAAAGTTCTGTTGATTCTTCCAAATTGATACAGTCCATATATGGACAGTTTCGCTTTTCTCTGGCTTTATATTTAGCATTGCCTCTAAGGTTTAATCTTCCATACATAAGTAACCAGAGGGTTTCCAACATCCTGGGGGAAGCCTTTTACTATTAAGTTGGGATAAAATGAAATGATTATCTCCTTCTGGACAATTTTCAAAGCTTGGAACTGTGGGATAAATTTGACACATCAGAGATTCATAAATGGTTTTTCCATTACCGTGTAGTAGCATTTCCTTTGATATGCCCCATTTATATATTTTCTGTGCTGCGGGTTTAAAATATAACGGAATATAAATGTTTACTACACCTAGGAGGTACATGTTTCCAAGCAACTAAAAATTTATTTAAAACTAACTGTACCCAATTATTACCACCCTTCGTAATTTCTAATAATCCACTGCAAACTGTAACTGAAAAGAATAATGAGAAACAAAATACCATTGGATCAATCATTCCAATACCTCCCTTAGTTTTATCCAGATAAGCAAACTGTGTTTTAATAGGATTAAGCCTGTTTCCCCCACAACATCTGGAAAAATAAACTATAAACCTTAGTTTCTAATATGAAAGGTAACGGAAAAATCTTTGCAACATGTTGTAAGCAGGGCAAAAGTAATTGCTTAGAAATTTGGATCCTTTTCTGCTTTGTAAGTTTCCACTGCTTCCATCTCAGTACGTTAGATTCATTTTTT
This sequence comes from Neoceratodus forsteri, assembly GCA_016271365.2. Classification (NCBI taxonomy): domain Eukaryota; kingdom Metazoa; phylum Chordata; order Ceratodontiformes; family Ceratodontidae; genus Neoceratodus; species Neoceratodus forsteri. The sequence continues at coordinate 50,975,298 of JADMNL010000027.1, forward strand.
TTAAGAGCCTTATCCCAATTCTCTAATGGCAAATTTTTTGGACCAAATAAAATACCAAGAATGGCAATAGGTTCCGTGGAAAATTCAATACCATTACCCCTAACCAGTAAATCACTTTCTGTACCAATAAACAAGCCTCATGTTTTGGTTAGATTTAATTTAGCATTTGAAATACTTGCATATTTTGTAAATTCAGAGAAGAATTTGTTAAAACAGGTATGATGTGAAAAAAACAACAAACATCATCAGCATATGCTTGTACTACCAATTGCTGATGTATCCCCATGCCTGTAATTCCTTCCCATTTAGGAGTATCTATTAGCCTTTTTAATAAAGGGTCCAAAGAAAAAATATATAATAAAGGGCTTAGCGGACAGCCCTGCCATACACCTATATGAACTGAAAAACCCAGAGCAATCTGACCCTGTATAACTGGGAAAATTTGAGAAGACTGGTATAAAAGCTTTATGTTCTGTATAACCTGAATTGGAATATGATAGATTTCCAAAACTTGGAATAAAAAGGGCCAATAAGCCCTATCAAAAGCTTTTTCCAGGTCCACTGCCACTATACAATTAGATACCCCCAAAATTGTGGAGTGTTCAATAACGTCTCTAATAGTCATCAGAGCTGACTGTATTGTTCTGCTAGGAAGGCCACAGTATTGTTTTGGAGAAATTACTTTAGCTGCATAATTCTTCAATCGATTATTAAGCAAAACTGTTAAAATTTTATAATCTGAGTTTAATAAAGTGATAGGTCTCCAGTTTTTGTTATCAGTTCTATTTCCAGTTTTAAACAAAAAAATCATTAAACCTTCTGCAAAGGAGGGATACGTAGTATTGGTATGAAAAACAATAATCAGAAACCAATTTCAAACAAAGTGCTATGATATTTGAAAGAGATTTATAGGATTTATTAGGAAGCTCATCATTCCCCAGTGATGAATTATTATTCAATGTGTTGATGGCTGCCTCAATTTCAGTTACAGTTATTGGTTCTTGCAAAACAGAAATCTCATTCGGAAAAACCGGGACTGAAATGTCATGTAAAAAAGTTTTGATGTTCTCTTGAAAAATTGGAGTTTTAGGAGCTAGGGAATGAAAATGATTTTTTAGCAAGTCATTAATTCCTTCAACTGTAGCTATATGGTTTCTAGCTGGATCTACTAGGTAATCAATATTGGTAGAAGCTTTAATGGTTTTACATGCTTCAAAAGGGTTAACAATAGGGGATTTCTGAGTCCCACTATACAATAATGCCTGGATTGTTCGAGCTCTATCGTATTGCTAGGACTTCATTTCTGTTTTCAATCATGCAATTTGGGCTGTATAATCAAATTTAGATGTATATGAAAAAGTATAAATTTTCCACAATTGTTGTCTGAGTGAGAGATATCTTAAAAACTTCTCATTCCCAGTCCTTTTTCCATGTTTTATAAACCAAATTTTTAAATCAAATTTAGTGGTTTTCCACCAATCCCCTATATTAGGGTATAGAAAAACTACCGACAATCTGGCTACAAGGAGATTTAGAATAGTATGACGAACATATGAATTTAACAAAATAGAAGAATTAAGTTTCCATCTATTTAATTTTGGCAGAGTTTGTGCTCCTGGATGAATTGTACAATATAAAAATAAATGGTCCAAAAATTCCACTGGACATGATTTAAAATTTCCAACTGGTACATAAGGAGAAGTAAATAAATAATCTATTGTGGTAAGTAATTTACTGCGAATATACGTAAAGTTTGGTCCTGAAATCTGATATTTCCTACAATCTGTAAGATCTGCAGTTTTAACCAAGTGTTTTAATGCATTAGAGTCACAATAAATTTTCTTCTTGGCCTGAGAAGTAGAGGCCTCATGTTTCAGATGTAAAGTACAATTACAGTCATCTCCAAAAAGAACTAAATAAGTGGTAACCAGGAAGGGTTGAATAGCTTTCAAAAGGGCTACCCTCTCAGCCTTAGTTTGGGGGTTATAAATAGTAATAAACCTAAAGTTCATTTCTTCCCATAAACCATCCAATATCAACACCCTCTCTGCATTTAAATCTATCAATTTCCTCATAGTACATTTATAAGAATTGAAAAGAATTCCAATTCCATCCATCTTATCTAGTCCAAATGACCAATAAGAAGGACCCCATTGCCAATCTTTTTTAAAAGCCACCACTTGTTCTGCAGAATGCATCCAAGTTTCTTGTAGGAAACCGACATCAATTTGTAAATCATGAACATATTGAAAGACAGCCTGATGTTTAACATAATTAAGGATACTATGCGTATTGAAGGAACCCCCAAGTACATGTAGTCATGTTTTGAATGTTCAGAGTGCTTTGATTATTTTTTTCTTATTTTTTTCTTTTTACCCTTGTAACCTCCAGTACTCTGACAGGGAGGTTCTAAGGTCAAGCCTGAGAATCAGAATCCCTGTGATCCATTTCAGAGTCACCCCAAAAAAGTGCTGCATATGAATTTTCAGTCTCCAGAGGTTCTGGGGAAGGAGGGTAATTTAGACTTTGAAAATCTAGTGGACCACCTTCTAGAAAGTGGTGAGGCAGCAGAAGGTGTGAAAGAGGACTCTTCTGAGCCTTGAGGATCTTTATAACACAAAGGAAGTAGTAACTTTGGATCAGGACTAGAGACTTTATCTGACTCTAGTATGGCATTCTGAGTAAGTGCAACTGGATCTGTCACTGGAACTGGGGGCGGAGGTTTTCCTGAACACATGTAATTATTTTAGTTATCTCAGAGAGTGGAGGGAGGAGTGAGGTGGTGGGGGGCCTGGAGGGGATGTTAAGGAGAGGGGGGTGAGGGAGAGTTCTCAGCAGAAGAAGCTGCTGTGTCTTGGGCTTGTTGTATAAGTATTTCAGGGTTGACACATGATGCTTTATTTTTTGCAGCCCAATGGCAGTCTCCAAAAATGTGTCCATATTCTTCACATAAATCACACTTCGTGTGATTAGCACATTGCATAGTGACATGGCCTATTTCTCCGCAATTATCACAATGCGGTTTGTCACAGGTACTTGACAAATGGGTATGGGCCCCACACTTATAATAAGCTCTCGGCTGCCCTCCATAAAAACAAACCCCTCTATCCCTCCCCAAAAGAAATGAATTAGGAATGTGTTCTATTCCTGAATCAGTCTGTCTAAGTTTAACTTTATATTTCCAACCTCCCATCCAGAATCTTTCGGAATCCTGAATTGCTTCTGGAGCACTGAGCACATCACATTTTTGATTCAACCAAAAAGTTATATCTTCCACATGGACCCCCTCATTCTAAAACATCACTGTAACATATTTCATATGTGGTTTTGTAAGTGGAATTACTAAGAAGGGGGTCCATATGGGAGAGAACTTAAACTGACCATAACGTTCCCAAAATAGCTCTAATGCATGTGTCATCCGAAAACTGACATCAAAGTTGTCTTCTCCTGCCATATTAATAAAGGCAAAAACATCAGTATGTGAAAAATGCAAAGAGTCTTTTAACAAAGTCCTGCCCACATAGTAGTGGTCTGGTCTCCCTGCTAAACCCTCTTTATATCTAATGAGTACAGCATTCCTTCTATGGGCTGCTTCTTTTTTGGCATGGGAAAATAAATCTGACATTAAAGGTTTTTGGTTAGTGTCTACAGGGTATTTTGTGTCCCGATTTGGATCTCCATCACCATTTTCTTGTAGGTGCTTTGTGCTGTCCGAATTAACTGTAGAGTTATTATTCTGTATACACCCTTGGTCTTAATTAGGTGCCAAAGTCTCTGTTAAAGTTACAGGTAAATCCTGTTGATTTACAGGATTGCTCATAGATCGTACATGAGGCCCTGGTTTCCAATCCGGTGAGGCCAGAGTAAAATCAAATGTAGAATCCCATGCTGGATCAGGGAGCCAGTTTCACCCTGACATTTTCTTCCATCCAGCTTTGAGAAGTGCTTTCTGAGGTGACCAGGAAGTGCAAGGGAGAACCGGTCCTTCTGTGGGTACAATATTAGTGGTAGGGCAGGTAGGTGTAACAGTCTGATCAAATATATGTTGCCCTTTTAAATTAACAAAATTCTCTTGTTCCAACACATCTCTGCCTGTACCCGGTCTTTTTTTCATAGTGGTGGTATCAGTAAATGAAAAGACCATAGCTGTAGATTGCTGATTTTGTGATGTTTGATATTTAATTGGGCTTTGGGGTTTTATTAACATTTCAGGTGTCTCAGGGTGTTTGAAAACAAAATCAGCCATCTTGGAAAGCTGGGAACCCAGCCCACAGTACACGCTATTATTCTGCAATCGGTCACTAAGTTTACTTTCAATAGATTGTATGTCGGAACGAAGAGGACTGTGATTTGAAATTTGTGCAATCGAAGGTACTGTAGGCTGTTGGCACACATCTACCTCAGTAGTGTTTGGACTGCCAGCCTTTAAAATGTTAAAGTCAGTTGCTGCAGAAAAAGGTGCCATAGAAGAAAATGACTCACCCAGTCTCGGCACAGCCTTTGATGCTGCTGCATCAGAGGCCGAACTGACAGGTGAAAGAGACTGAATGACAGCAGATCCTTCCTGCTGCTCGGAAATAAAGGCTGAGCGACTCGCTAAATTTCTGTTCATGGATTCTTTGTTTCCAGTAAATTCAGCATTTCTTTCAGTCGTGTTTCCCTCCAAGCGATCTTTAGTCAGGTTAATTTCATTAACATCTGATTGTTGAAGAGCCAAAATATCTTCTGCTGAGGTGTAAATATCTGTGACATCTTCGTCTTTTTCAAAGATGAGTTCCATATTAACTTTCTCAATCTCAGCCTCTGGTATTACTGTGGTAGGAGAGGAGGCTAGCTCTCCTACCCGAAGTGCATCCGCACACCGTACAACTTTTTTCCGAGTGGTCATCTCGAAAAATGGACAGCCAAAATCTCCCCCTACTGACAGCAATGCAGTAGGGGAATTTCCCCTGTGTCCTGGCTAAATTTCCCTCATTCACTAAAAATACCACCAACAGCTTAATCTGGTTCAAGGTCAGTTGGCATTCATCTGTATCCCCCTTCCCTGGGTCATGCCTGAAAATAGGTAGGATTTGCCTAGTGCACTTACGTGGTCAACAAAAACTAAATAAATAAATAAAAAATATCACAGCATTCCTTAAGAGTTGTTTAGTCTGCCTTCTGAAATGAAACTCATAAGCACTCAGCTGAAAATAAAGCTTATAGTTCATAACAGCTAGATGCAAACCAGTACTAAACTTTTACTAATTCATTGAATTAAACCCTGCACAGATTAGGAAACTCATTGAACAATGCTACACCAGTGAGTTGAGGGAACAGTTTAATGTGACTTGTACTGTAGGGTATACATATTGAGCTCCATTAATCTGTCCTCATATGTTTTCTGATGCAGTCCCTGCACCATTTTGATTGCCCTTCTCTGGACTGCCTCAATTTTTTTAATGTCCTTGTGAAGGTGTGGCCTCCAGTACTGCATGCAGCACTCCAGATGGGGCCTAACCAGTGTCTTGTAAAGAGGGATTATTACCTCCCTCTTACTACTTATGATACCCCTACTAATACACCCCAACATCCCCCTAGCCTTACCTACTGCTTTAGTGGTCTGCTTGGATGATTCCAGGTCATCTGTGATGATGATGCCCAAGTCTCTTTCTTCCCTTGTGACTGACAGCAACTCCCCTCCCAACCTTTAGGTGGCTTCAAGGTTTCTCTTCCCTATGTCCATGATCTTGCATTTCTTTGCATTAAACCCTAGTTGCCACTCTTCCAACCATTTTGCCAGTTTATCCAGATCTCTTCTCATTCTGCCCACCCCATCTTGATCATCTGCTCTGTTGCAGATCTTGGTGTCTTCTGCAAACAGACAAACCTTACCTTCCAGTCCATCTGCAATGTCACTGAAGATATTGAAGCAGACTGGCCCCAGGACTGATCCCTGTGGTACCCCCACTTGTGACTCGCATCTCTTCTGACTGAATACCATTTACCACCACTCTCTGTTTTCTGCCCGTCAACCAGTTTGCCACCCAGATGACCAACTTCTGACCCTCCTGAGCATAGCCAGCTTGTTAATCAATCTCCTGTGTGGAACAGTATCGAAAGCTTTGCTGAAGTCAAGGTAGGTGACATCAACTGCTCCCCCTTGGTCCACCACTCTGATTACCCAGTCAAAGAAATCTATGAGATTAGTTTGACAGGACCTTCCTGTTGTAAACCCATGCTGTCTTGGATCCTGTGCTCCTATGGATTCTAGGTGGTGCACTATCCTTTCCTTAAGGAGTGCCTCCATAATCTTGCCCACTACTGAGGTAAGACTGACTGATCTATAGTTCACTGCCTCCTCCCTGCTACCACGCTTATGGACCAGGATCACATGAGCCCTTCTTCAGTCTTCTGGGACCTCTCCTGTGCTCAGAGACTCACTAAGCAGTTCTGATAATGACTCTGCTAGTTTCACCTTTAGCTCCTTTCATACCCTGGGATGTATGCCATCAGATCCCATTGCCTTGTCCACTCTGAGCTTATCGAGCTCTTGTAGGACCCTTTGTTTTGTGATGGGGCTAGTGCACACCTCCCTTCCCCCCTGTGTCCATGGTGCTGAGCTGTGGGCCCTACCCCACCTTCTCCTCAGTAAATACTGAGCAGAAGTATCTTTTTAGGATAGATGCTTTTCCATGTTCCTCCTCACACTCCCCCTTATCCCCTTTGATCTTAGCAATACCCCCTCTGGACTTTCTCCTTTCACTAATGTATCTATAGAAAGTCTTGTCCCCTTATTTTATTGTTCGTGCAAATGTTTCCTTGGTTTGGGCCTTTATCTGCCTTACTGCCTTCCCTGTTTCCCTGAAAAATACATATAGGGCTGATAGAACAATCAGCAAAAATGATACATACAGCCAAATAACATTACAAGATGTAACAACTTACAAAAAATTAAATATAGGGTGGGTAGAATAGTCGGTAAAATGGTACATTCAGCCAAGTAACATAAACATGATGTAAGAAACTAGCATAGAGTCAGTGTAATCTTGATTAAAATTGGTTTCAACAATGAAAACAGTCACTGAGTGATAAAAGGGAAGACAAGATTAGCCCACAAAGGAGACTGAAAGGATTAAGTGATAATGGGGAGTAAAGTGGTGGATTGTATTTCTGGAAGTAAATGGAGGTTGAGGGGATTTAAGTGGGGTCAAAACAAGTGCAGGGGTCTGCGAGAGATAGATGAAGGAGAAGCTCCCTTTTAAAGCTGTCATGGGATCTTGCCTGCAGAAGTGCAAGAGGAAGGGAGTTCCAGAGCTTAGGAGCAGCATGGTAGAAAGCTCCAGAGCTTTTGAACGTATGACATCTGGGCACATTAAGTAGGGACTTATCCACAGAACGCAGTCCATAGGAGGAGGTTTGAGGTACCAGCATCACAGCAAGCGAGGAAGGCGTTTGATTTCTGATTATCGAGTCAGTAAGGGAGCCTGAAGAGTATTTTCAGCAGGCAGAAGGAGAAAGCCAGCCCAAGTCACTATAAAGTTGGCAGTGGTGCTTAAGACGAGGTGACGAGGAGGCGTACTGACATTGGAAAGGCTTTAGCCTGTTGTTCAATGGGGGGAATAGCTACTGCCCCATTCCCTACTTAAACACAAGGCCACCTCCTGCTCTGCTTTGATCATTTTGTCGGTGGCTGGCCAGATGTGGGATTCCTTCCCCTCCTTTTACCTTCTGTTTGCCCCCCCTTCGTTGTCTGTTCCCCCCCCAAGTCCCTTCCCTTCATGTGCTCTCCTTTGTTCCTCTTCTGGTCTTTTTCCCTGTACCTTCCTGCCTTTCATTTTTTTGGGTTCTTTGGGGGGCCTTCTCCCAGGTCGGCCACCCTGCTGCTTTGCTCACCCCCTAACTCTAGTTATCCCGCTGCTTTCGCGCTTCTGATTACTGCCCTCCTTCTCCTTGGAGACGCTGCTTCCCTGGTCCTTCCTTGATTGTCTAGCCACTCTGCGGCTTTCCAGTTTGACACTGCCATGGAACACCAATCGATCCAACAGGCCATTCTGTATTGCCAACCTGTGCTGTTCTTCCCCTAAATCATTCCTTTAGGCCAGATAACATCAGCGCTTGCTTCCTTTTCCAATTTGATTGTCAAAAAGTTTGGACAATGCACAACGAGGTACCAGAAACTCATCTTTAATCACCCTGTGCACGGATCATGCTGCCCCCTTTCTGCTCGCTACACAGTGAACTTTAATGCATTATACAGAAGCCATCTTCTCCTGCCACTTGCCTCAGTGCTGGAGTATTCCTTCATTAGCAGCCCGAGCCATTCTACAACTATGCTCCTCTGTGCTTCTACTGCAAACCCTCTTACTTCCTAATTTACCAGTGTTTCCCTTCTACCTTCCCTGAGTTTGCTGTTTCATGAGCCGCTGGAGCCTGCTGGCTACATCTTGCTAGTCTCCCAACCTTCCTATTCAGTGCACACTGTATGGCTGCTGGTTCTTGTATGCCGCATCCTAGAAGGACCTCGCTCTGATATGCCCACAAATATCTTCGTCTGCCACATAAGGCAGGGTAATGGATATTTTTCCAAGCCCGTTTTGCTTATTTTACTTGGCCCAGATTTAAGTGACTGTCAGCCGCATTGTATATGATGGCATTTTAAAGGGGCAGCTACACCAGTTCTGCAGCTGGCCATACTCTTTGCAAGCCCAGCACAGCTAAAGCTAAGGAGAACCTTACTGTGACATGGACTCCTGCTAGCCAGAGTCTGCAACATTATCAGTGCTGTTTGATCTACTCCCTCTCTGATTTGCTAAAGACTCAAGTAAGACATTTCTAGACAAGGAAATTCTCTTTGATATTCTGTTTTTAACCTGTAATGTGCCTTCCACCGATCATCCTATCTCCTTGCCACAGGACCAATTTGAAATTATCACCTTATTTGCTAGCTAACTAACCAATGCTGCCTAGTCATAGGCATTGCCATATTCTTTTGTGACATATCTGGTTCCTCCTTTCATCCAGGTCATCCTGAAATCTGCAAGCTCTGCATCTGCCTCCTGGTTTAGCTGTCTGCCATTTCTGGAATCCCTCATCCCACTTGACCAAGCCCCATGAAGGGCTTCTTTTATTGCTGCTAGCTATTTCCATCAGCTGAAGAACTCATCAGGGTTTGGCCTTATGACCTTGGAACTATATGCTTGTTCTGTGCCATCAGACTATGGAGGTCCAGTCATTCCTTTCTACAGAGGTGTCATACTATCACGATGACGGATGATGTGGGGTCCTGCCATCCTAACCTTGCACACCCTATGCCCAGACCTCCTCTGGGCTGTATGCCCCTTATTTACTACTGCAGACTCATGAAGGGGCCTTGCCCTCCTTATATTGGTATATTCCTTACCACAGTGAGGTGAACCACGTGGGGTCTCACCTTCACAATCTTGAATTGCTGTGATACGGCGATGGCAGACCACATGGGATCCTGCCATCTCTATCATGCACTACTCAATGGAAGGAATTGCACTACTCAGATCAGTGATGGTGGACCACAAGGGGTTCCACCACCCCTATCTTGTGCTATTGTGATCTTGGTGAAGGTGAACCACATGGGGTCTTGCCTTCCCAGTTACATGGTACAGCGATGGCAGACCATGTGGTGTACCACCATCTGTACCACACACTACTCGATGGAACTCATCGCATAATTCAGATGTGGCGATGGCAGACCACATGAGGTCCCGCCATCCCATATATGCCCTGTGAAACGGTCTTGCCATCCCTCAAGTATTTCCTATTCACTTCAAGAGTTCATATGAAGGGGTATCACCTTCCTTACCTTGGACTGCAACCATGCTGGCTCCTGAGGGTACCCCTTGTGACCTAGATCATTTTATACTATGGCGATAGCAGACCACATGGGATCCCATCATCCCTCTTCTACATGCCCTCAACACCCTCCCCCTTATTTCTTATCGTCTAATCCAACTTCTGACCTCACTTACCTTCAACTACCCCAATAGGACAACATTGACGGACTTATCCCAGACCAGGTTTTAATCAGTGATTCAAGTCATGAAGGTATCTTCTGCTATCTCTCCTCAGCGCACCCTTGTTTGGGCCCTCCTTCCTCGATCTGCATCCCTATTGCCAGTTCGGTGGACTTTCGCCTCCTCACCTCAGAATCATCATTTTATGGCTATCGTGACCGCTTGGGGGCCACTCCATCCCACCAGTTGTATTTCCCCTCAACAGGAAATTATCCTCTCTACTAAGGGATTTATTCTTGCACAATGGCAGACCTTCGTCGAGGTCTCGCTTTCACAGTATAGACCACCTCAGACACACAGTACTTGCTCACACAGCACTCTTCAACCATCAGGACACCATGGGAATATTTTTCCTATCTAGCCTACCTCTGAGCCTACTATCATCATCACAGGTCAATGCCTAACATCTCCGTTGCGATGGCGAACCATGTGGTATCTTGCCATCCCATTTACGTATGCCCCATGATGGGCCTTATCTGGCACTGCATCTCATTTCAAATCAGCCTCTGCAACACTCACCCTTACGTCTTTACATTATTCCATACTGCTGCCATGGCAGACCACGTTGGGCTCCCTACATTCCTACAAAGGCTATCGCCTTCCTATCTCAGATTAAGCTTATGATACAATGAAGGTAAACCTACAGGTTCCAGCCATTCATCAAACAGTCCTTCTATGCAGCTCTACCTAGTATCTAAAGGCATACTATAGATCTTCAGTAATCATCTATCAGACTCGGATTAACCATTGTCACAGCATCCGGTCATCATTCCAGTTGGATATTCCATCCTCAAACCTTCATCTGCAACAATGACTGCTTGCTCATCGATCATGAACTGGACTCCTCCACCAGCTACACAAGACCGTACTCCTAGACATGACCATACCTTAACCTAGGTGCGCTTTGGATTATTCTCCTCTTAATATGCCCAGAGGACAGGCAGGTCAGTAGCCATGGGTCCTTGGAGGTTTCTCCCCAAGGGGGGTTTTCCTATCCTGCATGTTACAGATCACAGTTTCTGGAGTTGGAGGAGGTAGTCACTTCACTACTTATTTTTGGACCTTACGTTTACACCTACCCACTATCCTATACAGGGTGGGATGCAGAGAAGCGCCAAATCTCATGTTATAAACACCTAGCATATTTCAGCCGGCTCATAAGTATACACAAGCACCACATCTATGTGCCATACATTGAATGGAAAGGCTTTAGCCTGTGGTTCAATGGGGGGGGGAATAGCTCCTTCCCATTCCCTACTTAAACACAAGGCCACCTCTCACTCTGCTTCGGGCGTTTCGGCGGCACCCTCCATCCTCTCCTGCCTCCTCCTCCTCCTTCTCCAGCACTCCAGTCTCACCCTCTCCACTTGGTCTTAAGTCTACATCTACTCACTATCCTACACAGGGTGGGATGCAGAGAAGTGCCAAAGCTCATGTTATAAACACCAAACATATTCCAGTCAGCTCATAAGTATACACAAGCACCAAGCTATTTGCCGCACATTGAAATATTATTATATGTCATGTCCCATTTATGAAGGGTAGTTTTATGTAAAACAGCAATGGTGGGATCACCATATGTGAGGGCAGGGAGAAGGATACTTCTGGCAATGGCCAGCTTAGCTGTGGGAGTAAGCATAAAGTTAGTCATCTCAGCGACTCCCATTTTAACATTCACTACTTTGCAAGTGGACTATATATGTGGATTGAAATCCAGGGATTGGTTCAAGAGTACTCCCAGGTACTTGAATGATGTAACACACTCTATTTTAATGTCACATGAGTCACGTACCAGAAGGGAAGTTTGACAAGACCTGAGCTTAGGGGCAGAGCCTAGTAGCATGACTTGTGTTTTCTTAGGATTGAGTACAAACTTATGGGCAGACAGCCAGTTTTGTACATTCATGAAGTCAGAAGAAAGGGATGCATTTATGCTGGTGACATTATCAGAACTTGAATAGAGGACGAGATCATCTGCATAGAGAAAAGATGAGCAGTAATGAAGAACATCATCTATATTGCTGATAAAAAGTGAGAAAAGAAGGGGTCCCAGGATAGAGCCCTTGGGGAGCCCAATGTTAATAATAGCTCTGTCAGATAGGGAGGAGTTAAATTTCACAATTTGAATCCAGTTTGATAGATAGCTACTGAACCAGTCAACTACAGAGGGTGAGAAGCTCAAATTCCAAAGAGTGGAGAGAGGTAGGGGGTGATCAACAAGATCAAAAGCCTTGATATGGTTTACAAAAACAGCCCCTGTTAGTAGACCGGCATCCATGTTGGCAAGCATATCAGCTGTGAATTTGAGAAGAGCGGTGGAGGTACTATGACCTTTTTGGAAACCATGCTGAGTGTCTGAGAGAAGGCTATACTTTGTTAGGTAGTCTATAGTTTGATTTGTGACTAGTTTTTCTAGAATTTTTCTTAAGACTGACAGGATGTCTACAGACCTATAGTTGGTAATCTTCTTGGGGTTCCTACTTTTAAAAACAGGAGTTACACATGCAATTTACCAGAGGTCCAGAAATTTGCTGAAGGAGAGAGTCAACGTGAAGATTTTGGCCAGAGGGGAGGCAATAATAGGTGCCACAAATTTCAAAAGCTGAGGATTTAGGATATCCGAGCCAGAGCTGGTGTTGTCAGAGATAGTCTGAAGTAGCTTTAGGACCTCAAACCTTGAAATAGCCTTGAAGAGGAATGGAGGAGTGTTAGCATTTCCTCACCCTGTCAATCTCCATCTCTACATCTATGACCCCACCACCCCATTTCTCCCCCCCCTTCTTCTTCTGGGGGATTGAACCATCTTTCTCTTTAGTGCAGATTGCTTTCTGTTTAGTGCTTTCTTTTCACTATCCTCCACCCACTCCCCCCCCTCCCCCTTCCCCTTCCTTTTCCCATTCTTGGCATTCCGCTTCTCCCAGATGTAATGGAAGAAGGCCTTTTCCCCCAATTTCACCCCATCTGCCAGTTACAGTTCTCTCTTGACCTTGGCCATTTGGACAGCCCTCCCCACATTCCTTGCCTTGATATAATACTCCTCTCTGTCCTCATCCCTTTGGGTGCATTTATATTTCCTGAAGGCTTACTTTTTACTCTCTAACACCTGGGCTACCTTCCTATCAAATTAGCTGGGCTTCTTGTTTCCAGATTTTTTGCTCCTTAGTTTGACATATTCATTAGTGGCTACCAACAGCCCCTCCTTGATTGTAGCCCATTTCTGGTCCACCCCATTTCATTCCAGATGCCAGCCATGTGCCCTCCCAGGGTCTCCCCCATTCTAGTGTAGTTGGCCCTCCTGAAGTCTAGCACCCTTCTTTTAGTCATTATCTTCTCCCTACCCATATCCAGCTGAAGTTGCACGGTGTGATGGTCACTTCTTGCCTTCCTGCAAATGGTGCCCCCCCTTTTACCTCCTGGACATGTGCACTGTTAGGACCAGGACTAGTATGGCCTTCCCTCTGGTGGGTTCTAGGTCATGTTGTGTGCGGAACCCACTCTAGAATGCTTCTAGCAGTACCTGAGTCCTGGTACAGATGGTAGCAGGGATATGTGAATCTACCCCAGGCAGATTGAAGTCCCCTATTATCACTACCTCCCCCTTGCTGGCCATGTCCACATTTTGGACCCCAGCTCCCTGTCTAATTTCTTAGCCAGGTTTGATGGCCTGTACAGAACTGCTAACCTAAGTTTTCTTCCTTTCGTTAATTGTACCTGCATCCACAGCACTTCCATCCATCTCCTTCTCTCTCTTGTACAGGTTATCCCTTCCCTCACATACAGAGCCACTCCCCCCTCCTCCCTGCCCCATCCCTCCTATACAGCTTATATTCAGAGACAGAGAGATCCCAGTCATGATTCAGTATGACCCATGTCTTCATGATGGCAGCCATGTCCACCTCTCCCTCTGCCATCTGTGAATATAGCTCAACCATTGTGTTCCCCAGGCTCCATGCATTCAGAGACACAACCTTCCACCATGACTCAAGTCCCCCTCCCTACCTGTTCTGCCTGCCCCCCTTTTCAAGTTCTACCTGCCTACCCTTATTATTCTGTCTCTCATCTGATCCCCTTTCCTCTTCCCTGATTGAGGGGAGGCCAGTCTGCCTCCTCCACCAGGTGACTAAGGGTCCTGTCACCCCTGCTGGCCCCCACAGTTTAAATTCAGATTATTGACTATATACTCTTCAGGTCTGGTCTTCAGCAGCCTCGCACCCTCCTTTCTAAGGTGTAGCTAGAGATGCCAGGCTGACAACTGGGGATCATGTTAAATGGAGATCCGTGCAGAAAGAAGAGTTTAGTAGAAAGACTTTAGCTCACCATATAAGAGTATAAAATGATAGACTGTGACTTAGCTTATGAGGAGTCACCTTGCCATGGTAGCCAAACTTATGCACACTTTAGCTGAACTATGGGAACTAAGCTAAAAAAACAAAGACCCACAGCACAAACGCACCGAGGCAAGGGTTACCAAAACAGGGAATTGGCAACAAAGCCACATTTCAGAGAAATACAAAATCATACATACCACCATATTGCAAAGCATTATGGGATATATATGTAACTCACCATGAGCATTTAAGCTGGTTCTACTTAAAGTAGGAATGCATGGTGCCAAAGGACCTCTCACACATTCTGCAAATATGAGAAAAGAAGACAGACACATGTTTTGTGCAACACAGGACTCTTTGGTGAACCTTATATGTATCTCACCCCAGGGGAAAACGAATGAGCCCTAATATGGTCTTAAGGGTTTGGGTCATGGTGGGCTCATAATGACAAAGCAAGTGAAAAAGATATAGAACCTCACCACAAAAGCACTTAGGAAAGTGTTTTTATGGGAATTAAGAACTCCTTTTAACTGAATATTGAAGTGAAAAAAAGAAAGTAAGAAAAAAGAAAATACATTTTTTTTATTTTTAAACTAGTGACTGGGAAAGGCACGCTGAGCAAGGCTAATTTCCAGAGGCAACCCTGGAGAATGGGTTTATGGGAGACAGAATACAATAGACACAATGGTGAAAAGAAGAGGAGGAGAGTACAGTGCTAAAAAATACAGGTAAGAAAGCAAATAGTCACATTCTGAAGTGTCAATGGTGCAAAAGGAATACATAGTGCAAATAACAGTCAAATAAAATAGAACACAGAACAAAGTATGCTACAAAGGCAAAATGCCAGGTGACAAAAGGGGAAGGCAGCTGTGCAAAAGGGGTGAGCCAGTGTAAGAGGACAACAGCGTGTGTGCTTGGGGAGGGGAAAAGAAAGCTCAGGGCTTCTTTAAACTAGGATGGAGGGAAGCCATAACAAGCATTTGTCAATGCCGGATGTTTGCTTGCTGGTATTAGCATTAGAAATGCAGAAGTTAGACAGATGCAGACTACGAATGTCAGCGAAGTACTGAACTTCACATGAACCACACCTCCATTCTGTAGAGACGGACATGATGTGGGGTAAGTTTTTGGGTCATCACCCATGACGGTCAAGCCATGTCACCTCACCTTATTCTGCAGACACTGACATGTGCTGAGCTGTGCCTTAGGGTTTTGGCTTTATGGTCACCCCATTCCAAAAGGACATATGTTGAAATGGGTGCAGCATAGGATAATGGGGTGAAGTCTTGGGACAGATTCCAAGGTACACCTCAATGCCTGTCAGTGGCTGGGGGGGGGGTGGGATGGTATGAGCAGTACAGTCGGCAGTCAAAAGGCACATCCCGATGCCTGTCTGTCTGTACAGGGAAGGACGTAATGGTTAGAGACCATAATGCCTCGGACGTTTGTTGGTATTCACAGGACAAATTTTGAACATGGCCTTTTTGTGACCCCACCTCATGAAAGCATTTGGGACCTCTTCTCATGAACAGTGGCAGTGTGATTTTGTCAATGTGTCCTGAAAACTGGCTTCCAACAGTGACAGTGCCATTCTGCACCACATGTACGAAAACACAGGTCGGGCAGGATGTGAAGAATGACAGCTGTACCATCCATAAGAAGGCATGAAGAGATGGCAATGTTGAAAATGTGTAGTGGGAATATTAAAAATGCTTGCAGTTCCGAGCATACGTGGAAACCGTGCAATGCATGCACGTAACACAGTCATTTTATGGAGTTTCATCACCAGATTTTCACCATAGGCATTTAATGACCTGTGCTCATAAACAGCGTCACTGTAATTTTGTTACTGTGTCCTGAACACTGATTTCTCACAGCAACCACGGTACTCTATGCCAGAAGTACAAAAACACTTTTCGACCAGGATGTGAAAAATGACAGCTGTACTGTTCATAAGGAGGTGTGGAAAAATGGCGATGTTGAAAATCTGGAATGAAAATATTACAAATGTGCAAAATTATAAGCGTGCGTGGAAACTGCGCAACGCATGCTTGTAACACAGGCATTTTATGGACTTTTATCACCAAATTTTCAACATAGGCATTTTAGGACCTCTTCTAACGAACAGCGTCACTGCGATTTTTGTAATGTGTCCCAAACAGTGATTTCCCACAGTGACCGCGCTATTCTGTGCTGGAAGTGTGAAAACACATTTCGGCCAGGATGTGAAAAATGACAGCTATACTGTTCATAAGGGGGTGTGGAAAAATGGCAATGTTGAAAATATGGCATGAAAATATTGCAAATGTGCTAAGTTCGGCATTAGTGGAAACTGCACAATGCACGCTAAATAACACAGTCATTTTATGGACTTTTGTCACCAAATTTTCAACATAGCCATTTTAGGACATCTGCTAATGAACAGTGTCAGTGTGATTTTCCTACTGTGTCCCGAACATGGATTTCCCACAACGACCTCACTAGTCTGCGCCGCAAGTGCAAAAACACATTTGGGCCGGGATGTGAAAAATGACAGCTGTACTGTTCATAAGGAGATGAGGAAAAATGGCAGTGCTGACAATCTTGAGTGAAAATATTGCAAATGTGCGAACGTATGAACGTGCATAGAAACTGCACAACAGAAGCTAAAACACAGTCATTTTATGGACTTTTCTCACCAAATTTTCAACATAGACATTTTAGGATCTCTGCTAATGAACAGTGTCACTGTGATTTTCATAATCTGTCCAAAACATTGATTTCACACACCGACTGCGCCACTGTGCGCTACATGCCCGGAAACACATTTTGGGCGAGACGTGCAAAATTAAAGCTGTACTGCTCATAATGAGGTGTGCTAAAATGGCACTGTTGAAAATCTGGAGTGCAAATATTAAAAATTTGTGCACTTACGAGTGTGTGTAGGAACTGCACAATGCACGCTCATAAAACAGTCATTTTTAGGAATTTTTTCACCAAATTTTAAACATAGCCATTTTAAGACCTCTGCTCATGAACAGTGTCACTGTGATTTTCATAATCTGTCCCAAACATTGATTTCGCATACCTACTGCGCCATTGTGCGCTACATGCCTGGAAACACATTTTGGGCAAGATGTGCCAAAGTAAAGATGTACTGCTCAGAAGGAGGTGTGGTAAATGGCACTGTTGAAAATCTGGAGTGCAAATATAAATAAATTTGCACACTTACGAGCGTGCGTAGGAACTGCGCGATGCATGCCAGTAAAACAGTCATTTTTAGGAATTTTTTCACCAAATTTTCAACATAGCCATTTTAAGACCTCTGCTGATGAACAGTGTCACTGTGATCTTCTTAATCTGTCCCAAACATTGGTTTCGCACACCGACTGTGCCATTGTGCGCTACATGCGTGGAAACATATTTTGGGTGAGATGTGAAAAATGACAGCTGTACTGCTCATAAGGAGGTGTGGTAAAATAGCAATGTTGAAAATCTGGAGTGCAAATGTTAAAAATTTGTGAACTTACGAGCGTGCATTGGAACTGTGCAACTCATGCTCTGAAAACAGTAATTTTTAGGAATTTTTTCACCAAATTTGTAACATAGCCTTTTTGAGAGCCCACCTTATGAACACTGGCACTGTCATTTTGTTAATCAGTCCCCAAAGGTGATTTCACGGAGTGACCGCAAAATCACCCTTTGGGCCCGATTAATGCCATGACAATGACAGAATTCATGAGGAGGGGTCCCAAAAACCCTATGTTGAAAATTTGGTGTAAAAATTCCCCAAAATGCCTGAGATATGCATCAAAGTTGAAAAAAACCTATCTATCCCATTATACAGCTTACTGGCATTTCCTCAGTTCTTGGTTGGCTTTGAAGAGTGTAGACATGTTCCCGGTCCACCGAAGATCATCGCGCCGGACTCTGGAGGTAAGTATGGGCTGAGGGGGGTGTTGGGAGGCAGGGTGCACAGTGAGTGGGCGCGGGTTGTGGGAGGGAGGGCTGGGAGACTGCAAGGGACCATTTTTATTTACAGAGGAAAAAAAACAAACAGCAGCGTGGCAGTTTCCATTTAACAGGGCATTTAGCATGCTGGGGTGGGCTCCCAGCATGCCAGCAAATCTTTGGGGAGCTGTAGCCTATGGGTGAGTGGGCACCCCTGTCAGCACACAAGAAAATGGGGGGGTTCATCATGCCTACAGGGAGTGGGCTCCCCTGTCAGCAGACAACAAAAGTGGGTGGGGAGAGGTTACATCATGCTGATGTGGAGTAGGCTCCCCTGTCAGCAGACAACAAAATCGGGTGGAGATTGACACACTGAAGCTGGCGGGATCTGGGTTCTCTGTCGGCAAACAAAGACTGTCTGGGGGGCATTTGCTGCTGAGGGGGATTGGGCACCCCCTCAGCATGGGGGAAGCATAATATTGTTCATGAACATGGCAGCAAACCACCCGCCATGTTCACAAACAGTATTATTCTAGCTAATGTTCTGCCCTGCAATGACTGGTCGCTCCCTTATTACAGCACAGTGACTGATGCTGCAATGACAAAGTGGCCCCTGATTGCTGCAGCAAAAATGTTTCAACTCCATGCACTTTTGGAGACCAGTGTCATTGGCACACTGTGCCTCCATTGGTCCACCATTGCCAAGACCCCTAATGCAGTGCCTCCCTTGGCTGTAACAGTGCCATGCCTCCACAACCTGCTTCTCTTCTAATCTGTCACATCATGTTTCTTGCACATGCGCACAAACAAACATAAAAAGGAGGAGCAGAAGAGACTCGAAGCCAGGAAAAACAACAAGGAAAGGAAATCTAATGGATGTGGGAGGGGAAGAGGAAGGGAAGGGAGGCAGAGATTTTATGAAGATGTGGAAAAGCAGAAGACTGGGTACAAACACAGAAAGCAGTGAATTGGTCCCATAAAGTGCACTTCAGTAATTGATTGGTCCTTTTACACAGTGCTTAGGGGCGCTCTAGACTTTGTTTTCAAATTGATACTGACTACCTGTCGGTAGCACTACTGTAAACTGTTGGAATTTATGTTAGATGTTTATTGGAAAGGGAGTAAGCTAGGGTTGAACATGTTAAATCCTTATCTACTATCTTCTCTTAAATCAATTTATATAGAAGAGCCATATCTTAATTAAATAAAAAATGGGCAACTTAAGAAAGCCTAGGCAACACAGTGATTTCAGCTAATGCTAACTGCTGTTATAGAGGCTAAAAGCAATGGACTTCTTACAAATCATATATTTAGTTCTTGTGAATTAAAATAAGTACAAATGATGCGGCATTATTTATTTAAATTCCATTGTTCTTAGGGCAGGATGACATTTTAATTTTAATAGCAAGTGGCAAAGTTCTAGTGAAATAGAACTGTGCAGTCTTGAAATTCAAAGGAACTGAATTGAAATGGTTGCAGTTTAGAGTTTGATATTTGCAGCTGTTTCCCACAAACCAGCTGACTTAAAATAGTTCTTATTTGTGGGGGAATAAAATCTCCATGTTCCCTACTTAGAAACATTCTCACCAGATTCATAAATGTTTGCAAATGTGTTGGATTATTTTTGCCACATTTTGACAACCTTGCAAATGTGAACTCTGCAAAATTTGCACAGGCCTGGTTGTAAAAAAAATGGAGGTAACAGGAAGGTGCTGTGCTTTCATCCATCTACCTTAACTAGAAATAGATTTAACAATTAGGGGCCTCCTACACACTGGCTCCATTTGTTGGAATGGAGGAGTAAAAGAACCTTGAGGTTATAATAATCAGAAAGCTAAAGCAAAATAGTCTGTTGCTGCCACTATTAAGAAGGTGGGAAAAATGTTGGAGTGCATCAGAAGAGAGGTGACCAGCAGAGCAGAAGTAATCCTGATACTTTACAAGGCCCTGGTCAGGTGTCACCTGGAGTACTGGGTGCAGTTCTAGGCTCTCCAGCACAAAATTAGCTCTGGTCAGAGTCAACATGACTGCTATGCTGCTTTAAAGGGATGATGTCCACTTAAAATGATCAAAGTTATGAGTGTGGGTTGGAAAATGTAATTGTTGCTGTTTTGTAACATTTTTAACCCAGATTTTAAACATAGCCTTCTTATGACCTAGCCTTATGAACAAGGGTGGAGAAAAATTTCAAAACCTGTCCAAAAGTTGATTTCTCACAGCAACAACATCATTCCTCACCACAGGTCCAAAAACACATTTTGGTCAGGATGTGAAAAATTACATTTGTCATGTTCATGAGGTGACATGAAAAATGGCTATGTTGAAAATTTGGAGTTGAAATAATGAAAATTACCAATGTTATGAGTGTGCATTGCAACATTTCAATGTACGTTCATGACTTTGCCATTTTTAAATATTGTCAGCCCAAATTTTCAACATAGCCATCTTATGAATCCACCTGAAGAACAAGGTCAGTGAAAATTTTCAAATCCTGCCCAAAAGATAATTTTGCCAAGTGACCGTGAAAAAGCCTTCTGGGCCTCATTTGCAAAATTCCACTGACACTGGTCATGAGGTGGGGTCCCACAAACACCATATTGAAAATTTGGTTGAAAATATGCAGAACTGCCAAATTTAGGCATCAAAGTTGAATGCCCCACTGAAATACATGGAACTGCACTTACCTTAGTTGTCAGATCACAATTGCCAGTTTCAGGAGCAAGACATGTCTTAGATCACAGAATGGATCTTCATCATGTGACTTGTTCAGGTGAGGGAGGGTATGTGTGGGGGGTGTACTAGGGGTGTGGAGTGATAACTGCTCAGTGGGAGTTTGGAGTGGGGGTGAGATTGGCAAGGGACTGTTTTCTTTTTTACAGTTTAAAAAGAAAATATTGAGGGAAGGTTTTCTTTATTACAGGTCCCATATGTTACACAGCATGGGAGTAGAGCAACAAGTGGAATTTGATATGGAGCTGGCTTAGCGTAAGGACCCAGAGGGTACTAGTAAATAGCTCCATAGCAGAAGAAAGGGGGATAGATAGCAGAGTGCCACAGGGGTAGGTGCTAGATCTAATACTCTTTAATATTTTTATTAGTGACATATCTGAAGGCCTGGAAGGTAAGGTGAGCTTGTTTGCAGATGATGCAAAAATGGGAATCAGGGTGGACACTCCAGTAGGAGCAGAAAAGATGAAGGCTGACTAAAGACTCTGGAACTATGGTCAAAAACATGGCAACTAAACTTCAATGCAAAAAATGCAAGATCATGCACCTTGGAAGAGGAAATCCAGGAGAAGAATACTACCTAGGAGGAGTAAAACTGGAATCCACTAAGCAGGAACTAGATCTAGCAATAGTTATAACAGATTATCTGAAAATGTCCAAGCAATGTGTAAAAGCAACACTAAGGGCAATTGGCATGCTGGGCTGCATAGGAAGGGAGATTACCAGCAGGAGAAGAGAGGTCATCCTGCCACTCTATAGATCACTGGTGAAGCCACACCTGGAGTACAGCATCCAGTTCTGGAGGCCACACCTTAAAAAGGATATGCACAGACTGGAAACAGTGCAAAGTAGAGCAACAAAAATGATACAGGGAATGTACAGCAAACTATATGATGAACGGCTGCAGGACCTAAACATGTATTCCCTGGGGCAGTGAAGGGAGAGGGGAAATATGACAGAGACCTCCAAGTTCCTAAATGGAATAAACAAGGTACAGGTTCAGGACCTGTTTTGGATCAAGAATCGCACCAGAACCAGGGGGCACGATATGAGGCTGGAAGGGGGAAAATTCAGGGGCAACACACGCAAGTGCTTCTTTACAGAGAGGGTGGTAGATGCAAGGAATGGCCTTCCATGGGAAGTGGTGGAAGTGAAAATGGTGGGAACTTTCAAAAATGCATGCGATAGGTACAAGGGCACCATAACAATGAATAGCATTTAAGGGAAGGGGTAGGAACAAGGGCAGACTAGATGGGCCATATGGTCAGCTTCTATTATCTTTCTGTGCTTCTGTGTATTTTCATATGGGGATCACAGAGTGGGGGGGGGGTGCCACTAGACACCAGGGAAACATTAATGGGAACAGGGATTGGAGGGTAGGGATGCCACTAGACACCAGGGAAACATGAATGGGAATGGGGATTGGAGGGTGGGGGTGGGGTTGCCACTAGACACCAGGGAAACATTAATGGGAATAGGAATCAGAGGGTGAGGGTTGCCACTAGACACCGGGGAAACATGAACAGGAGCAGTGATTAGAGGGGTGGAATTGGGATCGGAGGCTGGGGGTTGTGCTATGTAACACCATACTGAACCATTATTAAAAAATGTACAGACACCTCATGCTAATAGCTAATGAATATTAATGAGTAGCACTAGTCACCGCAGATCTGAGTTCCCTCAGATCCATACCCAGTCCTTGTTCATATACTTATACCCTCAAGGTGCCAAATTATTGTCCTACATCTCAAAAGTAACCCAAAATTAAGGCAACTATCTGAAAAACATAACAAGTAACAGGCAAGATGTGGCAGTGTGCTATCGGTGTTTTGAACATAGGGAAGCAGTATTGGTGGCTCAGGACATAGGCATATACAGTTGTATAGATGACATTGGCATGTTCAACAGTGACAGTATCCAAAGAGATTTTCATTATGAGGTGAAAGCCAATCTGGAGCAATTATCAGTATCATCCAGTGTGGATACTATATACATAATCCATGTCAGATTGAAAAGGGAACTCAATCATCCTATACAAATGTCTATGAGTATTAATGAATCATTTTCTTGGCCCCGATACTGAGTGTCTGTATAGCCATCCATCCATTGTACAATTGCAGTATTTACTAATATCTAAGCCTCAAATCCTAAACAGTGTAACTGATTGTAAGTGGTGACCCCATAATTTTCTTTAAAATATGTATATCAGGTCATGTGCATTTGGAATTAAGTACATAGGCTGGAGTTCAGAGATTACACAATAAGCTGACATGTAGTTAAACAGGGAGATGTGCCTCTTTTAAAAGTAAAAGCAGCACTACAAACCCAGAAGTGAACCGGAAGTGAGTGCAGAGCTAGAAAATAATGCATGGGGGGGGGGTGTTGAACAGCACTGTGGTGAATGGCCAGGACCACATGTCCTTTGATTCCAGTGTGGAAGGACACAGTCTAGGTAACCGGTCACATGCTTCCAAACCTCCTTCTACTGTTATGTAATAGCTATATGTCAGCTTGGCTCTGCCTATGCAGCAATAAAAATACATTTGGGCTGTGGAGAGGGTGCAAAATATGTCCACCAAAATGGTCAGGGGTATGGAGAACAAATTCTATGGAGAGAGACTGGAGGTCCTTAACATATTCACCATGAAGAAAGGGAGGATGAGGTGCAACATGACCATTGCCTTCTGAATAATGAAGGGTACTAGTGACAAGATTGAACAGAGATGATTGATCTGGTGTGCCCCTGAAGTACTCATTTATTATTTTATTTGAAAAGGTTTCATCAGGAAAGACAACATGAGCTGTAAACAGCTCGTTTCCAGAAGCATCCTGGGGGGAGGGGGTAACATGAAAAGGTGGAGCAAGTAAAAACAAATCCAGGCTACATACAACAAGGCTAATGGACAGGTTAAAATACAGGCAAGTATACATAATATACAAATATATATAAAGTATACCCCACAGTGCAAGGCAAAAACAATCCCAGCCAGTTGTTGAGGCAAGCAGCACATATAGTAATACCATACAGGACAACAATACCATGAGCAAAAACATGTAGTAAACACAAGAAGGGCAAAAGTGAAGATCAACAATAGGGGTACTCCTTAAAGTGCTGGGTGGGGGGGGTATATACGGGGTATGCCATGTGCATAGGTTGCCCATTAGAAGGCCGAATAGCAAAGGAGGGAGATCCGGGGAGGGGAGACATCCCAAGAACATTACCCCTTCAGGATTCTGTGACCCTAAAAGGAGGTAAGGGCCCAGCAAAGAAGGTGGAGGGGGAGGGGGGAAGAGAGACATCTGAGAAGGACACCCCTTCAGGGTGTTGAGACCTGGGGAGGAAAGGAAGAGCTATATGCTGAGAACAACACCCCTTCAGGATGCTGTGAACCCTGCAAGGGAGCTAGAACCTGGAAAAGAAGGTGGAGAGGGATGGGGGAACAGAGATATGCTATGAACAACACCCCTTCAGGATGTTGAGAACATTGCAAGGTGGTAAGGAACCGGCAAAGATGGATGAAGTGGGAAGGAGAGAGGAAGGAGGGAAGAGAGAATGTCGAGGGAGAGAGACATGCTGAGAACAAGCACCCCTTCAGGATGATGAGAACCCGGTGAGGGGACGAGGACCCGACAATGGAAGGGGGGAAGGAGGGGGAGGGATGAGACATATGCCGAGGGAAGAGAGACATGCCAAACACAAGCACCACTTCAGGATGCTACTGAGAACCCTGCAAGGGGACAAGGTCCTTACAAATATGTGGGGAGGAGCAAGGGGGACAGAAGAGGAGAAGGAGGGAGATTAAGGGAAGCAGTAAAGTGAAGAGTAGGCCTTGAGTGGGGGAGGAGTAAAGAGGAGGATGCGGGGGAAGGGTAACAAGGCAGGCAGGGAGGATTAGGTGCAGTTGCAACTGTGAACTGAATGCTTCCGGAGGAGAAGCAAGAGTGAGTGACAGGAGTTGGTGGACCAAATATCTAGTGGGCAGGAATTCCAGATGCAAGGGAACTTGTACGAGAATGCAGCATGACCAGATGAAGTACAGCATGTGGGCAGTGCAAGAGTTCTATATGTGGATGCATGGAAGGAATAGCCGGAGGGGGGGAGGGCTTGATAAGAGGGAGAATAGGTATGAAGGTAGAGATCAGAGCCAGAATTTACCAATAAAATTAGTGCTGTGTGATAGGCATCTGGCACTGATGGAGGGAAAGTAAAGTGAGGTATAATGATCGCAGTGATGAGTAAGTGGGGGGCAGCCAAGTACAAAGTGGCAGAAGGAATTGAAGAGAGTGTCCAGTCTGGAGAGGGTGGTTTTGTGGACAGCACTGTAAACAATATCACCGAAATTGAGAATCGGGAGTATCATCTTTTGGATGAATTCTCTCCTGGCTTGCTGTAGTAGGCAGCTCCGGTGTCTTCACAGAGCACCAAGCTTAGGGAGTAATTTTATGTGGATAGAGTCAATGTGGACTCCAAAGTCAAGATGTTTGTCTGCTTATTAGGAGGAGGAGTGGTGGATTTAATGGGCCTCACTAGACACTTCCTACCTAAGAGAAAGAAGGCACCTTCTTCCACTGCACAACTACTCCCCGGTGGCCCAGGGGAAGGTGTATTATGTTGTAAGGAAGTGGTCCCTCTGGAGCAGCCTTACATTGTCATGCACCTGGTCACCTGGCAAGTGACACAGAGGCATCACATGCTCAGGGTGCCAGCAGGGGAGTTGTGAAGATAGAGCAGGGATCATCCACCCTTCTGATGGTCCTTATAGAAGTTCTGCTGGGTCATTTCTCAGGACCATGCCCTGGAAAAGGATGAGGTAAGGCTTGGGGGAGGAATACCCCAGGAGAACCATGAAGATGAAGCCTCCTGCCTCCCCCCATATCACAGTAGGGGCGCATTGACTAATCTTGCAGCTTTCTGACTCCTCCTCCTCCTCCTGGAACTTGACCACAGGGTGAAGTATCCTCTTCCTGGCTTAGGGAACCAGGGGTTCCTGCCCACAGGGGACAAACTGTGGGTTGTGTTTGGGCATTCCAGAGAGGGTGTTGAGTATAGGCTGGTGGTGGGTCAGACTATCAGAGGACTCCAACAGTGGGCAGAAGAGCTTAGGCAGGTGGAAGGAGAATCTGACAACCGATGAGGAGAAATAGGGCAAAAATAGAAAGCATAAATAAAACAAGCATTTGTTAATGCTGAATGTTTGCCTGCTGGTATTAGCATTGGAAATGCAGGAGTTAGACAGATGCAGAGTACGAATGGCAGTGAAGTATTGCACTTCACGCCAACCCCACCTCCACCCTGCAAAGACAGATGGGGCATGCATTTGGGTTGTCTCACATAACGTTAATGCCATTTCACCTCACCCTGTCCTGCAGACACTGACAAGTGCTGAGGTGTGCCTTGGGGTGTTCGTCTTTACAGTCACCCCACTCCATAAGGACATACGCTGAAATTGGTGCAATATAGAATGAGGTGAACTGTGGGGCTGAACAGTCCAAGGCACAGTTCGATGCCTGTCAGTGGCTGCAGGGTGAGGGGTGGGGCTGGAATGGCATGAGCATTACAATCGACAATCCAAAGGCACACCCCTGATGCCTGTCAATCTGTACAGGGTGGGACATTATGGATAGAAACTGTAATGCCCTGGGCACGTGTTGGTATTTGCAGTATAAATTTTCAACATGGGCATTTTGTGACCCCCATCTCATGAAAGCATTTGGGACCTATTCTCATGAACAGTGGCACTGTGATTTTGTCAATGTGTCCCGAAATTTGAGTTTCCACAGCGACTGTGCCATTGTGCGCCAGATGTACAAAAACACAGATCAGGCAGGATGTGAAGAATGACAGCTGTACCATTCATAGGGAGGTGTGAAGAGATGGCAATGTTGAAAATCTAGTGAAAGTATTAAAAATGATCAAACGTCCGAGCGTACGTGGAAACTGTGCAATACATGCATGTAACACAGTCATTTAGTGGAATTATTTCACCAAATTTTCAACATAGGCATTTTGTGACCTCTGCTCATGAATACTGTTACTATGATTTTCTTAATCTGTCCCAAACATTGATTTCCCACAGCAACCGCGGTATTCTGCGCCAGATGTATAAACGCATATTTCGGGCAGGATGTGAAAAATAACAGCTGTACTGTTCATAAGGAGGTCTTAAAAAATGGCAATGTTGAAAACCTGGAGAGAAAATACTACAAATTTGCGAGGTTATGAGGTTACATGGAAACTGCATCACGCACGCTTGTACAGTAATTTTATGGACATTTATCACCAAATTTTCAACATAGGCATTTTAGGACCTCTTCTCATGAACAGAGTCACTGTGATTTTACATACAAACATACAAATCTGCCAGCAGAACACACCAATCGGTCTATGTAAGTCTGCCCGAGTGTGCAGCTAGCACCCTAGATTGCAGATGCTCCAGCCTCCTCCTCCTCAGTTCTTCCCCCACTTGTCCCAGCCCCTGCCTCTGAGTCTTCCTCTTGCTTTATCCCACTCCTCCTTAAAGCAGCTGACTGTCCTACATTACCACCCCCTCTGGCAGTGCATTCCAACTAGACACCACCCTCTCAGAGAAGTAGTGCCTCCTCATTTTCCTCTTGAAACGAACCCCTTTCAACCTTAGCCCATGCCCACTCGTCTCTCTTCCACTCCTCAGTTTAAACACCCCCTCGGTGCTAGGTTTAGTTATCCCCTCAGACATTTAAACGCTTCAATCATATCCCCCATATCCCTCCTCTCTTCCAGTGTGTACATGTTCAGGTCCTTCATCCTTACTTCATATTCCTTTCCTTCCATCCCCTTTAACATTTTTGTTTTCCTGCTTTGCACCCCCTCCAGTAACTTTATATCTCTCCTCAGGTATGGCCTCCAGTATTGCACACAGTACTCTAGGTGCGGTCTGACCAATGATCTGTAGAGAAGTAGGATCACATCCCTGTGTCTGGATGAGAACCCCCATGTGATCCACCCCAACATCCTGTTTGCCTTTGCTGCTGCTCTCCTGCACTGGGCCGAGTTGTTCATGCTCCCTGTTACCAAGACCCCTAGGTCCTTCTCCTCCTCTCTGATCCCAAACCAATAGTTCCTCTTCTGGTTCTTAGCCCTGAAATACATTACCTTACACTTCTTTGCATTGAATCCTAGCTGCCACTCCACCGACCATGTCTCTAGTTTGGTTAGGTCCCTGTGCAGTTTTCCCCATCCGTCCTCTTTGTCCACCACCGCCCCCAAGTTGGTATAATGTGCTAACAGACTAACCCTGCTCCCCACTCTGTGTGGTATATTGGAGATAAAGGCCGAAATAGCACCGGGCCCAGCAGTGACCCCTACGGCACCCCGCTTGTCACTGCTCTGGGTGCCGATAGCTTCCCCACCACCACCACCCTCTGCACCCTCCCATGTAACCAGTTCTCTATCCATTTAGTCAGCTTTTTTCTGACCCCCTCTGCCATCAACTCCCCCCACAGTCTCCCATGAGGCACTGTATCAAAAGCCTTACTGAAGTCCAAGTACAGGACATGTACCACATGGCCCCTGTCCAACTCCCTTGTCACCCAGTCACAATACTCTGTTAGGTTGGTTTGACAAGCCCTCCCTGAGATGAACCCATGTTGTCGCCCATCTTGGAGGCCATTACTGTCTAGCAATGCCACCAGCCTCTCCTTCAGTATCGGCTCCATAA
Organism: Neoceratodus forsteri; assembly: GCA_016271365.2. Classification (NCBI taxonomy): domain Eukaryota; kingdom Metazoa; phylum Chordata; order Ceratodontiformes; family Ceratodontidae; genus Neoceratodus; species Neoceratodus forsteri. The sequence continues at coordinate 51,004,008 of JADMNL010000027.1, forward strand.
GCTTACCCAGTATGGATGTGAGACTTACTGGCTGATAATTTCCTGGCTCCTCCCTAGGCTCACTCTTGCGTATGGGCACCACAAGGGCCACCCTCCAGTCGTGGGGCACACACCCTGTTTATAGGGAGGTGTTGAACACATCTGCCAGTGGCTCAGCCAACAGCTCTGCCATCTCCTTCAGCACCCAGGGGTGGATGGCATTGGGACTTGATGCCTTGTCCACTCTTACTGCCCTCAGCCCCTCTAGCACCCTACTTTCTGTGACCACTTTGTCTGTCACCTCCTCTCCCCCTTTCCCCGCTGCCCCAGCCCATTCTGGTAGTGGGCCATCCCTCTCCTTAGTGAAAACGGAGCAGATGTACTCATTTAGAATTTCCACTTGCTCCTCCCCCTTTTCCAGCCAATCACCTCCCTACTTTATTCTCACTATATGTTCCTTGCACTTCCTCTTTTCCCTGACATACCTAAAAAAGCCCTTTCCCCCTCATTTTATGCCCTTGTGCGAAACTTAATTGCCTGGAGGCCTTAGCTTTCTTCACCCTCCTGGCAACCTCCCTTGACCAATTCCCAAAAGCCTCCTTATCCTCTGCCTTCCCTGTTCTTCTGTACTTCCGGTATGTAGCCATCTTTGCCCTCACCCCTTGCAGCACTTCCTTGTTCAGCCAGCATGGTTTTTTGCCTCTGCTTTTCTTACTCCTGGCCCTGGTGCAGGCTACTGTGGCCTCTGTTTGCCCAGTCTTTATGACTCACCATGTTTGTTCTGCATCCATCCCTGGCCTTATATCCTGGAGTCTTCCTTGCAGTATTGCTCCCATCCCCCCAAAGTCCACCCTAATAAAGTCCACCACCTTAGTGCCTGTGCCTCCTGTCTCCCTGCCCAGCGCGACAACAAGCCACACTGTTTGGTAGTCACTACCTGCTAGTGGGTTCTCCCACCCTTACCACCCTCACCACCTCCCCATTTGCCAGTATTAGGTCCAGAGTGCTACCAAGCCTTATTGGCCCACTTACCAGTTGTGTGAGAAGGCCGTCCTGGAATGCATCAAGGAGCACCTGCTCCCTGGTACTGCTAGTGATGGGGTGCTCCAGTCAACCCGTGGTAGGTTAAAATCCCCCACTATCACCACACTCCCCCTTCTACTTCCCCCTCCTTATCTGCTCTACCAACTCCCCATCCAGTTCCCCGGATTGGACTGGTGGTCTGTACGCCACTCCCAGCCTCAGCTTTCTGCCCTTGGAGTCCAGGAGCTGCACCCAAAGCGCCTCTGTCCTCTCCTCTCCTCTTCTCTTCTCCCTCATCCTTTATGCATTTAATCCCTTCCCTAATAGAGAGTACAACTCCCCCCCTTCCAACCCTCCGGTCCCTCCTGCCAAGCCCCAATCATGGTACTCTGTGGCCCAAGTCTCTGTCACTGCATCAGTGACCACCTTCCCCTCTGAAAGGAGTGCCTGAGCTCTGCAGTTTTGTTCCCCAGGCTTCTTGCGTTGAGAGAGACCACCTTCCACCTGTACCCCTCCTTCTCCTCACTCTTCTCCTCCTTTGCCTGTGTCCCTCCTCCTGGTAGGCCGCACCATTTCTCCTCCTTATTCTTACCGGGTGGTGGTGCCTTCTGTATTACACTCAGACCACTCTGCCCACCTCCTCCCAGAGTTACTACACCTCCTCCTTTACCTATATCTAGAGGGGTGAGCTCATTAGGCTCCCCTGTCCGGACCTTTCTACTAACCTCAGTATTTTGGCCACCCCTCACTAGTTTAAATCTACCTTAGAAGAGATATACCCCTCTAATCCTGCCTTTAATACTCCCCTCCCCTTCCTGCTCAAGTGTACCCTGTCCCCCACATACAAGTCACTATTTCCCCACACCCTACCCCAGTTAGTAACTAACCCATAATTTTTGGTGTGGCACCAATCCCTCTGCCCCTCATTGAACTTTTCAATCCAACCCTTCCTCCCCATGTTTGCACATGGTATGGGGAGTAACTCCGAGAATGCCACCAACTCCCCCAACCCCTCACACTACTTGTCCAACTACTCGAACCTCCCCCTCACTACTTCCACAATCTCCCCCGCCAAGTCATTTGTACCCACATGCAACAGTAAATGAGGTGTCTTCCTCCCCCTTGCTGCACACTTAAACGGTGCCTGCCCTGCCCCTCCTGCAGTCAAGCTGGGGATAGCTTCAACCCAAATACAGCTGTGCCTTCCACCTTCCACCCCATCTCACCCCTTTCAGTATACAATCCTCTAGGACGAGTCCCCCCGTCCCTTAGCCCCTTTCCCTTCTAATGCCCTTTCCACCACCCCAGTATTCAATCTTCCCTGCCCCTTACTCCCACCAGCTGCACCCTCTGTGACTTCTGTATCTATACCCCCTTCTTCCGCCTCACCCCTTTTCTCTGCCTTATACCTCCCATCCCCCTTGAACCCCTTCCCAGCTTGACTACTTCCTACTGGGCTTCCCATGGTGATGTCCCCTCCTCCCCTGCTGATTTCCAACCCCTCTCCTATCCCCGCTGTTGTCGATTTAGAGCCCCTATTCTCTTCTACCCCGATAGTGATGCCCCTCCCATCCTTCCCCCTTCCCGTAGACTTCTCTCCTCCGCTCACCACCCCTCCTTCCTTACTAGCCTGCCTTCTACCCTTTCGTTCTCACTATCTCTTCCCCTAGCTGTTGCCATCCCTCTCATGCCCTGCTTGTCCTCCCCCCACTTAAGTATGGTCCTGCTCCCTCTCTCTCTCTCTCTCTCTCTCTCTCTCTCTCTCTCTCCCATAGCAGAGGCTTGAGTCTATTCCTAGTCAATACCCCTCCTACATCTCTTCCACATGTCGGTTCCCCTCTCCTACTTGTTCCCCTCCGTGCCACCCCTGGTCTCACCCCTGGTCCCTCCCTACCCACAGCCATCTGCTCTCTCCCGTGGTACTAACTGTGACATGTACAGCCAGTTCTGAGTGCTGTATGATCATTTTTTATAAATATAAAAATGGGTTATGGACTGTCTGTCATGATAGATGCTGAAACAGCATGTGAAGCTGACACATCAACCCCCCCCCAGGGATAAGTTCAAAGGACAGGAGGTAGGTTAAACTGCAGATATCTGAGGTGCAATTAGCTTGTTAGTTTGCTTTGAAGGCAGTAACCAAGATATCCATTTTATAATGCCCTCAGGGAGATCCTTTGATGCACACTAGGTGTCCTGAGAAAAGGGACACCGGCCAGTGTTATGGGTATCCTCCCAGAAAGCCAGCTCATTTCATCAAAGTTGACCTTTGATGCCTGGGGATACCAGGTCCCAGACTAAATTAAGGAGTCCAATATACATTTGCTTTGAATATATAGTGACTTACATCAAAGAGACTTTTGATGTCTAGGTAAGCAGAGCACAGACCGGTTTGGACCAGTCACAGGAAGAGAGGTGATTCATTTGGTCATCTATTATTTTTTTAAATATCTTAATAGGATATTCTGTGTTATAAAATATAAATTGTAATACACCAAAAGGCGGAGTTAGGTAACCTCAGAGAGAAGGCCGGCTCAAGACTGTTTTTAAACCTACTGAGCAAACCTTAGAGGAGACATTCATTTTCCATTTTCTGACTGAGAGAAGAGAGACCACGAAGCACTGAAAGATTAAGAAGTAAGGACCTTAGACAAGACTAGTCTGAGTGTATGTAGGAATTTGCATCGTTAAACCTGTTTGTTTTAAGGCTGTATGTGTTGGGATATTTTGTTCTGTATTTTACTGTTTTCCTACTTTATCTATTTTAAAATAAAGATATATATTTTAAAAATAGAAACTGCCTGGTGTGCCTTGAAACTTCTTTTTATATAAGTGGAGCTTGGAATGGTTATAGTTGACACTGTGCATGTGCTTATTGTGATACCAAACTAGGAAACAGATAAAAGTTCTCCAAGGTCTTACATAGAGTTCTAAGGGTTCATTTGAAATACCTGATTAGGTGCCCATAGGCAAAGATATCTGGCCCCCTGAAGACAGAATTATCTGAGCCTGACAATTGGGTACGTTAACAAGAGGTTATCAGTTTGAATCCCTCCAGAACTTGGGACTAAGGTGACTCGAGCCCACAAAACAGACCTGCTGAGTGGGTTAGTGACACTCCTCGTGGTCTCTTCCTCCCCAACAGGTGGCCTCCCTTCTACCCTTTCATCCTCATTATCTCTTACCCTAGCTGTTGCCATCCCTCTCATGCCCTGCTTGTTATCCCCCTTCAGTATATTCCTGCTCCCTCTCTCTCCCCATAGCAGAGGCTCAAATCTATTCCTAGTTGATACCCCTCCTATATCTCTTCCCCCTATCAGTTCCCCCCTTCCACTTGTTCCCCTTTGTGCTACCCCTGGTCCCTCCCTACCCACAGCCAGCTGCTCTCTCCCCTGGTACTCCTCGTGGTCTCTTCCTCCCCACAACAGAAGGTCCCCCCTCACCTCATGCACCCCCTCCCTTGTCCTCTCTTTTCTGCTAGTGCCTCTGATACTGGGGTTGATTTCAGTCCCTTGTTGTTCTTCCTCTGTCCCTCCTTGCCATCCCCTATTACCCCCCAGCCAGGATGCCTAACATACTCATCTGCCCCACCACTTAGACTCCACCCTAACCTTCATGGTTCTACCCTCAAACTAGCCAGTCATCTACAGACCATACACCCCCCATCCTCCAAGCCCAGTCCAGGATCATGGTGGACCCACAGTCTGTACCCTTCCTAAGATTTCTGCCTTATTGACATGTGGCACCTTCCTCATTTTTTCCCCATCTTATGTTACAGGCTCTTCCTACCAGGTTCTGTACCCTACTGCAACTGTTAGGCCCCTATACTCAAATTCCTGTCTCCCCCACACTAGTCCCCCTACTGGCCCCTTGCCGACCGGGGTAATTCAGTCTCAAATCTTATCCATTAGATACTGTATTACTGTAGCAATCCTAAAGCCTCCTTGTCCATTTTTCACCCCTCAGCTACCATACTTTTTGTTCTCAGCTCTCATATAGTTTCACTTAGCCCAGTTAGAAATTCTATTGCACTCCAAGTATTACTCAGTTCAGTTAGAGAAATAAACATAGCAAATAAATATGTATTATTACAGCAATCATAACAGTATAGCTCAGTACTTAGCTCAGTTAGAGAAATAAACAGAACAACTAAATCTGTATTATTACAGCACTCTTCAAAGTATCCAATCATTGCTTTGTCTCCACCTCTGAGACCCTGCTGTAATATGGACCACAGAGGAATCTGGGTGGGAGGGTGGGCAACTCTAAAGCCCCAGCAGAGCTTCATTGACCACGCTCACTCCCTCATCTCTCACTTGCTCGTTCTGTTTCTTCCGGCACTGCAGGCTGCCCTTTTGTACTGGGCTCCTGCCTGCGTTGGCGCCTTTTTCTGCCAACAAAAAAATCCGCAGCAGTCCCGACAGAGCTCTGTTGAGCTCGCTCACTCCCCCTCTGTCACTCGCTCATTCTGTTTCTCCCAGCGCTGCAGGCTGCCCTTTTGTACTGGGCTTCTGCCTACATTGGCACCTTTTTCTGCCCACAAAGAAGTTCACAGCTGTCCTGACAGAGCTCCGTTGAGCTTGCTCACTCCCCCTCTCTCACTCACTCCTTCAATATCTCCCAGAGCTGCAGGCTGCCCTTTTGTACTAGGCTCCTGCCTGCACTGGGGCATTTTTCTGCCTACAAAGAAATCTACAGCAGTCCCAACAGAGCTCCATTGAGCCTGCTCACTCCTCCTCTCTCACTTGCTCATTCCCTTTCTCCAGGCGCTGCAGGCTGCCCTTTTGTACTAGGCTCCTGCCTGTGTTGGTGCCTTTTTCTGCCCCCAAAGAAATCCACAGCAATCCCAACAGAGCTCTGTTGAGCTTGCTCACTCCCCGTCCCTCACTCACTGGTTCTGTTTCTCCTGCTGCTGCAGGGTGCCCTTTTGTACTGGACCCCTGCCTGCGTTGATGCCTTTTTCTGCCCACAAAGAAATCTGCAGCAGTCCCAATAGAGCTCCGTTGAGCTCGTTCACTCCCCATCTCCCACTTGCTCGTTCTGTTTCTCCCGGCACTGCAGGCTGCCCTTTTGTACTGGGCTCCTGCATGCATTGGTGCCTTTTTCTGCCCACAAGGAAATCCACAGCGGTCCTGACAGAGCTCAGTTGAGCTCGTTCACTCCCCCCCACTCGCGTGATCTTAATCTGTCCCACTGATTTCCCACAGCGACGTGCTATTCTGCCCCAGAAGTGCAAAAACACATTTCAGCCAGGATGTGAAAACTGACAGCTGTACTGTTCATAAGGAGGTGTGAAAAAATGCCAGTGATAAAAATCTGGCTTGAAAATATTACAAATTTGGAAGTTACAAGGGTGTGTGGAAACAGTGCAACACACGCTTGTAACACAGTCATTTTATGGACTTTCATCACCAAATTTTCAACATAGGCATTTTAGGATCTATGTTCATGAACAGCATCACTGTCATTTTCTTAGTCTTTACTGAACACTGATTTCCCACAGCGACTGCACTATAATGCGCCAGAAGTGTGAAAACACATTTTAGCCAGGATGTGTAAAATGACAGCTGCACTGTTTATAAGGAGGTGTGGAAAAATGCCAATGTTGAAAATATGGACTGAAAATATTACAAATTTGCGAAGTTATGAGTGTGCATTGAAACTGTGCAATGCACTCTCGTAAAATAATCATTTTTTGGATTTTTTTCACTAAATTTGCAACATATGCCTTTTGAGAGCCCACCTCATGAACAGTGGCAATGTCATTTTGTTAATCATTCCCAACAGGTGATTCTGTGCAGTGACTGCAAAATCGCCTTTTGGGACCGAATGACACAATGACAGTGACTGAATTCATGAGGAGGGGTCACAAGAACCCCATGTTGAAAATTTGGTGTGAAATTTCCCAAAAATGCCCGAGATATGCACCAAAGTTGAAAAACTCTATTTATGCCATTATACAGCTTACGGCATTTCTTCAGTTCACGGTCGGCTTTGAAGAGTACAGAGCGTGCTCCTGGTCCACGAATATCATCGTGCTGGGCTCGGAGTAAGTATGGGGTGAGGGGTGTGGGGAGGCGGGGTGCAGAGAAGGTGGGCGCGGGTTGGGGGAAGGCACACCTAACTCTACGAGGGAACGTTTTCTATTTTACAGGTGTAAAAAAAAAAAAACATTGTGGGACTGTTTTTTTTTTCAGGGACATTTGGCACACTGGGGTGGGCTCCCAGTGTGCCACCTGAGTGTTTTTTGGGAGAGGCTGTAGCCAATGGGGGATTGGGCACCCCCGTCAGCACATATCAGTGGTGGGGGGAGCTGAGGGGGATTGGTCACCCCCTTTGCACACAGCAAACTGGGGGGGCATTATGCTGATGGGGAGTGGGCTCCCCCATTGGCAAATTGAACTGGGGGACTGAAACTGATGGGGATTGGGGCCCTCATCAGCAAAGAAAGATTGTTGGGATGCGCATGCTGCCGTTAGGGATTGGGCACCCCCTCAGCACACAACAAATGGGGGAAGGGGTCACAGTGCGCCGACGGGGAATGGGCTCCCCCATCGGCAAATGTACTGGGTCTGGGGTGGCATATGGATGGCAAGATACCACCCTGCAATGATGGATCACTCCCTCATTGCAGCAAAATGGCTGACATTGCAATGATGAGGCGGCCCCTGTTTACAGTGGAAAAACGTTTTAACTTGGTGGCACTTCTGCAGAACCAGTGTCATCAAGACACTGGGCCTGCACTGGTCCACCAGTGTCAAGCCCCCAAATGCAGTGCCCCCGTTGGCTGCCAGAGTACCGCACCTCCACAACCCGTGTCTCTCCTAAGGTGCCACATAATGTTTCTTGTGCATTTGCTCAAGCAAACATAAAAATGATTATATTACAAAACAAACTGCATACCCTCCTTTTATCTTCTGTACAAGTATATTGTAGTAACCCTGCCTTGTACAGGTATAACTGTGATCTTATCAACTGTTTCCACTGGGATTCATTGACTGTTTTTCACACACAGTATGTACCTTTCCCCCTGGACATAACTAGATGCCTCCTGCCTCAGAGAGGGAAGGTACCTCCTTCCACTGCACAACTACTCCCTGGTGGCCCAGGGGAAGGCATATTATGTGTGAAGGAAGTAGTCCCTCTCGAGCGGCCTTACATTGCCATGCACCTGGTCGCCTGGCAAGTGACACAGAGGCATCACATGCTCTGGGTGCCAGCAGGGGAGTTGCGAAGATAGAGCAGGGCTCACCCACCCTGGAAATGAGCTGCATGAAACTCAGGATATTCTTTTCTATATGTATAATTTGAAACAAATAAATCCTTTGGAGGGTGAATCTGCCATGTGGGGTAATATTGCTTAATTTATAGCTCCAGGCTAGATTTTCAAAAGTGAGGGCAAATTCACAACAGCCAAGACTGAGTTGTGACAGTATTTTCCTAAATGGGCCCAAACATTCTTTGTCTATTTTCAAACATTTTTTATTATTTATTTTATTATTTATTAGAACATCAGTTTAACAACCTTTGAGCCAGAGGCTCATTTACAAAGGTACCTCGTCACAGTGAGGGCAAAACAGTGCAAGAAACAAACATCAAGGCAGACAAAAAATCAGAGTACATTTAGGAATCAGCCAAAAATACAGGCATATGCCAAACACAGTATACAACAGGCTTACATGTGCGCTTTACAGAGTAGACAATATACAGCAGTTACATGGAGATTGAGTCAGTGGACAGAATAAAGGTAAGGCTGGGTGGAAGACATCAGAAGAGGAGAGTGGGGAAGATAGTAGCAAGTAAAGGTAGAGCTGGACAGAACGTCAGAGAGTGGCTCAGTGAGCTTTGTCTGGAAGGATAGGAGGAGGCTTAGAGGCAGGTACAGCTGCGTGTTGAGAGCAGGTGATTTCTAAGACTAGTTTTAAAATAAGATAACAAGGTGGCATCAGTGACTCTGGCAGGGAGGGTGTTATACCAACAGGGGGCTCTGTAGGGGTAAGCCCTTTGACCTTGCGAGGTTCTCGCCCTCGGTATAACCAGTGCAGTTTTGCGGGATATACGGGTATGCACTGTAGGGTTTGCCCGGTGGATAGTGGTTGACAGACCCGGTGGGGATAGCCCAAGGAGTGATTTTTTTTGTTACATTTAGTACATTTATATCAGCTTGTATCCAGAAAGTTAGCATGCATTGCTTTCTTTTTGCATGGAAGCAGACTCCCAGGTGCTGCAGCTTGCCGCCCTGGTGCCTGTAAGCGTTAGATGGTCTAAGTGCTGAGATGCGGGAAAAATCATGTCCCAGTAATTTAGAGCAAAGTATGATCAATGATTTGGCAATATGTGGAATGCTGGTAATAAACTGAAGAGTGATCATCAAACTAAAGTTTCTAATATAATTTTAAATACTTAGGAAAAAATAACAGGTAGGTTATCTGTGATCCTATCTAGAAATACTTGATTATGTTCAAGGCACAACATGATTTGGGTCCTATCTACCTAAAAGACCCCCTGCTTCTCACACCCCTGTGCACTCTCTCTGCTCCACTGAAATGGGTCTTTGGCAGTTCCTCACTGCTGTCTAAAAATATCGGTAGATGGAAACTTTGAAGTAGCTGCACCAGTTCTGTGAAACTCTCTTCCAGTTGTTATCCATTCAGCTTGCTCAGTAGATGCCGTTAATGATAATTGGCATACTGCTGCTCTTTAATATGTTATTTATGGTTTTATGCTGTTTATTTTTTAATCATCATTTTTAACCATTCTATTTCTCCATGTTAGGTGCCCTGATCCATTTGGTAAGTATGGCACAGAAATAAAAGCTGCTTTGCCTACCATAAGACATATGTAAATGTTAAAAGTAAAGTATAGCAGTATAAGTAGTATAGCCTAGTGGTTAGAGTGATGAGCTGTGAATGAACATGTTACATCCAGCTGACCTGTGTTTGATTCTCACAACTGCTACATGCTTGGTGTGAGACCCTGAGCAAGTCATTTAACCTCCCCAGTACTCTGGGGTCACCTCTGAAAACAGGCAGTGCCTTGTGAACTTTACCTGGTTACCAAAGAATTAAAATAAAAGTTCTGCTATACCCAGATCCTGGGCAGACTGGGTGGGCTAAGTGGTCCTTTTCTGCTGACATATTCTATGTTTCTATCCATCTACACTCCTCCTAGCCTGTGGATGTGGATGCAGAGCCATTGTGCTTAGCTGCTTTCAAATGCAAGCCCCCTGGGAAGATTATTTATTTATTTGAAAATTGGTGACTGAGAAAGGCATACTGAGCAAAGGCTTCTTTTTCAGGTGTGAGCCAGGGGAAGGGTAATGGGAGAAACACTTATGCAAAACACAGTGCATTTCAAGATAGAGAATTAAAGTGTAGCCGTAATACAGTGTATAATACTTCATACGTGCGTCATGAAATAGATAAGTGCAAACTTATGTACAAGTATCATGCCAAGTGTGTGAGCAAGAAAGAGGGATGAGCAGGTGGCTAAGTAGATCAGAAGCTGCAGGAGCAGAAAGATGTGAGAGTTTGGGACTGAGACCATCGCTGGACCTTGACAGGTTGAGGGATAGGGCAAGCAGGGTTTCCTGAGTAGTGATTGGAGGAAAATGGAAACCCAGGGAGGTCTGGGGCTGAGAGGAGAGGGGAACAGGAATGGAAAAGGGGAGTCAGGAGTACAACAAGGAGATGGCAGGATGCTGTCTAACTCTGTGACACAGAGTTAGAAATCCACCCACAGTTATTCAAAAATGGAATATTTTCACCAAGCCCATAACAAAAATGAAATCATTATCAGGACTTGTGGAAAATGAACAACCTTGGAAAATTGAAAAGGAGATAAGATGTACATTTAAAGCACTTCATGTCAAGAACAGAAGAGTGTCCTCACACCTTTAATTAATGAGTCTAAAGTCCTATAACTCCTACTATTTTTAAAAAGCAAAATGTTAATACTGAATTTCTGAAGTAGACCTTCTGTAAAAGTATACCAGGACCAAAATTAAATGTATGGGTGGAGGGGGGTCCTTTGGCTGAGTGTAGATTAGTGCTGTGCAGAATGGCAAGAGGCAGTTTTTTTAAATGAAATTTGCCTCCGAGGAGATCTGACTTTGAGGCAAGTATGGATAGAGCCATCTCCCAGACAGGGCTTTAACCTCTACCGCTAAAGACCTGAGCTTCACTGCTGTGCCAGATTTGTGGTGTAGTGGAAAGGTCTACAGCCTAATAAACAAAAGGTTGAGAGTTTGAATCTGTACAAGGTTCCCTCAGTTCTCCTTTGCAGAATTCCACTTGAGTGGTGATCCATGGTGGCGTGGTGTTAGAATAGTTAATATATAAGAAAAGGGACTTAGCTGTGAGAAAGAATAATTGCAACATTAAAGGGTCCTCTTGGAGGAAAATCTGCCTCAGAGGCAACTTTCATTTAAAGAAAGTGGGCAGAATTCACAAAACACTTTCAAGGTGCCAAAAATGCACAAGACCCCAAAATTAGTGCAGTTGTGGAAAAAAGGGGTAATTGCACTGCATCATATACACAAAACATCCTCAGCTGTGGGAAAAATACACTGCAGACTGTGGAATATACACAGCTGCACAAAACAATGCCATTGAAAAGTATAGTATATCCCCTTAAAGGCTATTCTCAGCCATTGTTGTCCCACAGTTGGGGGGGAAATGTTGCAGACATGCTGCACCAAGGAAAGTGAGATGTAACTCACCCTGAGCAAAAGGCAGTGTACAAACAATTGGGAAACAATCATAGTGGGGGTTCGGGCACCAAGCAACAACAAACCTGTGGGCTGTATAGTAGTGTCAGTTGTTGCAACAAACATAGCACACATTGCAACTGACAGTCAACAACCCACAACAACGTGTCCCAGTGCAGCCCATAAAGGAGCCCAACAGGCAGTACAGGCAGAGGTGGAAACAGCCAGAAGGGTGTGCAACAGACACATGCAAAAATTAAACCTCAGAGAGAGAGAGATACAACAAATGGTTACAGACTGCCACTAGGTGCAAGATCTTGCTGGTACAGGTAGTGCTACCATGGTCCCAGTTGTGGGACTGGCTGCTGGCCTTACTGGAAGTGCTGGCTCTGCAGCAACATTTGCAGGACTGTCAGTCTCCTGCTCCACTTAATATGGATCAACTGTTGTTCCATCTGCTGGGCCATTTACAACAGCTGTGGATCTGAACGTGCACATTTTCTGGGCTTGCAGAATTTCATAACTCGTCTGTTTCACGATTTTCTGCACCTGCAGAAATTTTGACTATGAATATGCATTTGTGTTTCCACAGTTTTGCAAGCCTTATTTCTGCACGTGTGGATTTTTTTGCTTTCTTTGTGAAACTAGCCCAGTGTCTCTTGCATGGAGAATGTTCAAATTTCAGTGGAATGGAATTATGCAGTTATTCAGGACATTCTGCAGAATTCCGACATTTCACATGTGAGATTATTTTCACAGATTAATAATCCACAGTTTACATCAACCGTGGAGTGTTTTTCTGCAATTCATGGAAAATTATTCTGCAATTTACATGATACATGGATTACACAGTAAATCTTTTGGGAATTCCAGAGAATTTGAGAAAGAAATTCCAAAATGCATTTGCAAAACAGAATTGTGATCCCACACGAATTCTGCCAGTGGAATTCTGCATTCTATCCAGCCCCAGTGTATATGAAAGGTTATCCTGTTCTGTCTCCAGCGTTATGCCATCTTTCTCGACTAATGAGGAACTTTTAAAATGGTTAGAGAAACCAAGAAATGCGTTTGTTCGTTTGGGGCCACATGACTGTGTGTTATTCGAGCACAAACATAAATGTAAAAAGTACTTAACTGTCTGAACCAAATTATTCAGTATTACAAGTCATGAACAACCTAGGGTAGTCTAGTGTTTAGAGTACAGCTTGGGGACTGTGAAATCACAGGTTCTAACCCTGCTGGAGTCAAATACCCACTTTGTGACCATTAGGAAGTCACTTAACCTCTAAGTGATCCATGCATCTACCCAGCTATGGAAATGGACCTTACTAGAAATGTATTGTTGCCTCTCTGCTGGGCTATCTTGAGTGAAGAAATTGTAAAATAAAATTAAGCCCTTTTTGTCATTCTAATAGGGGCATACATAGCTGCATTGTGACATGTGGAGTGAATAACCATACCCACAGGTTGGCAGAAAATGGTAAAATTTTTACCACAATTGGTAGCAGGGTACCAGTTTGTCGATTTTTTGCCAACCTGTTTCACATCACATTGCACAAGTCTGAAAGCCCTTATAAGGGACTCCTGGATGTGCATAATTGTGAGATAATACAATCCTTTGGTGTGCAAGGTACAGAGTGAATAACTTGGGCATGACAGTGCTCCAAAATAATGCACAGCCTATCATGTGTTGGTGTTCATAAAAAAAAAAAAAAGAATGAAAATATGTAATGAACATGACTTCACTTCAGAAACTTGTTTGTATCAAATTCACCATATTTTCATAAGCTAACAATTAGCAAAATAAATATGTTCAACTGCCTGTGCATAACGTGACTTGTTTGACTATTCTTTCATCAAGTGTCAATGCCAAGACTCTCCAGCACATGAAAGGTGTCACAGGGACTCTGCAGTGCCTGTCTGGGTTAAGGAAATGAAATGGGATACGACAGACTGCCACGTCCCTTATCAGAGAGAATGTTGATGGAGGAGCAAGAGGTGGGGAGGAAGGTAATGCACTTTTCCAAATGAGAGCCGGTGCTCTGTTCCAGCTGCCTCCTGAAACATAGAAACAAAGAATGTGATGGCAGATAAAGACTGCTTGGCCCATCCAATCTGCCCAGATGTTCCCTGTCTATTCTGTCACCACAGACCCTATTTGGCCTCTGGTAACCCTCCCACCTCCCTGCCTCCTGTCGGATATACCTGTATGTCTTTCACATGCATGCTTGAAGCCCCCCACTGTTCAAGCCTCTAACATTTTTACTGGCAGTTTATTCCAGGTGTCTACCACCCTTTCAGTTAAGAAATATTTTTTTCACATGACTCTTGAACTTTCTCCCCTTCAAGCTTCATTGCATGACCCCTGGTCCTGGTACTAGTTCCCATTTGTAAAAGACTCTCCACCTGAACCTTACTCACACCTTAAAGGTACTTGTATGCCTCTGTCATGCCACATTTCTGCCTCTCCTTTCTTCCATGGTGTACATGATAAAATCCCTCAGTCTGTCTCCTTGTAGGGCTTCTCATGCAAACCATGTGCCATTTTAGTTGCTCTGCTTTGGACTACCTCCACCCTATCTGTGTCCTTTCTGAGGTGCCATCTCCAAAACTGATGACAGTACTCCAGGTCTGGTCGCACCAGCCATCAATATAATGGTAATACCACCTCCCACCTCCTGCGGGAGATACACCTCTCTATGTACAGTGGCGCAATGAGGGGAGGCTAAGAGGGCTACCCCAAACCCCCCCTTGCTGCAGTACCTACCGCAACATGCATGCATGAGTGCCATTTTTTTTTGTAACTTACTGATGATGCTGATGCGGGCAGGTCAAAGAAGTAGTGGCCGATCGCCATAGGAGGTCACTGTTGAGTCAACTCAGACTCGGGAGATGTGGCTGGTGGCTGCGCAGTGCTGCAGGCATCATGGGGACACTGATCAAGTGGTCAGGTGATCTCCATAGCTGCTGGTATGAGTGTGCGATCCGACCAAGCCTCCCAACCTGACTGACAGCTGGTCTGACCTATTACAATAGGGTTGTTGCTTTATCAACAATGAATCAGCCATTGGTGGCTCCGGTGTTTTCTTCTGTTCTTTCCCCTCGATGCTTGGAGACAGAGTGTGTCAGACAGTTGGCAGAAGGCAGATGCAGTAGTTGCAGACAGTGAGTGGTGAGTGTCACTCGAGTAGTAACAGTTGAACAACAACTGAATAAATTTATAATCTGTGTGAAGCACTCGTTGTGGGGGTGGGAGGGATAGATTTTCAGAGGAGAGGCAGTTTTGAAAGAAAAAAATGGTGATTGTGTGAATAGCTCTTTTAAGAGTTATGCAAGTTTTCTTTCTCTAGAGAGTATACAGTGAAGAGTGAGAATAGGAAGAGTGATGTCATTTTGGGAGCGGGAGGGATAGATTTTCCAGAGCAGAGGAGAGTCAGCCAGTTTTAAAAAAACTGATATTGTGTGAAAGAGTTCTTCTAAGAGCAAGTTCTGTTGTTGAATTTCTCTCTTCTAGAGAGTGTGCAGCAGCGTAGAGTGATGATGTGACCAACTAAAAAAAGAGTTAAGTTAGTGAGATTAATATTCTATCAGGCAGCAGCAGCAGAAGATGAGTCTGTCTCTGACTTTGAGACCTAAGGACCAGACAAGAAAGAGAGCCAGAGGAAGAAAGAGAATTCTAGTCATCAGCTTATACTACTGCTATTATTTTTACTCTCTCCTCTCCAGTGTCTGTAGACATCTTTATCTGTCCAAAAAATAACATCCAACTTGTGAATATGTGAGAGAGGAGTGGACACAGAAGAACTAAGTATGTCTACTTAGAGCTTGGTTTTGGCTGCTTGCAATTGCTACAATCAGCAGCATATATCTACTGCTATTATTGTTACTCTGTCCAGTAAGTCTTTATCTGTTTAAAAGATAAAATCATCTGAATAAAGTCAAGTGAGACAGACAGCAGCTTATAGCTACTGCTATTAGTTTTACTCACCACTCTCAGTCTCCAGTCTTTATCTGGCCAAAAAATTAAATAACTAAAGTGTCTAAGTGAGACGCTGAGTGAGGAGACCAGACAACAGAGATTTTTAGTGTAAGACTCAGGGAGAGGAGGAAAGCTGAATGATTGTGCTTGCACAGACATTATTACTACAGTAGTAGGAGCAGCAGTAGTAGGACAATAGCAAACCTTAAGAATCAGTATATATACTTACCTGTTGTGTTTTGAAAAGCTATTAAACTTGACTCTGCAGTGCATGTGCTGTGTTGTTTGTGTGACTTATTGAGGTGATCAAATCAGCCATTCTCAGTAAAAGAACTGCTACCCATCTGATAGTCACAGGCTGTACATCTCACATCATCATTTGTGTTGTCTTTACAGTCGCTGCCAGTTGTACTAACCCAAAAATCAAACAAAAAGAAAAAGAGTAGAAAGAGAATCAGAGAGGGAACTAGGGAAGGAGCAGAGGTGAGAGCTGAGCTTGCACTGAGAAAGCAGTGACCTGCAAAAAAAAACAATTATTATTCAGCTCAGGAGAGCTGGTGACTGTCTTCATCAGACATGTAAAGTACATTATCAGCATCTCACTAGCCTCAGGTACAGAATACATAGATACATAGACATAGATACATAGACAGTGTCGGCAGATAAGGGCCTATGGCCCACCCAGTCTGCCCATTTGAGCTTGTAAGTTCAGTTTGTTTTCCTAGAAGTCTGTTGCCCCTTACCCCTGACCTCCAGAATTCCTTTATGTCTATCCCATGCATTCTTAAATCCCATGATTGTTTCGGCCCCCACCACTTCCTCTGGCAGGGTGTTCCACTTGTCCCCCACCCGTTCTGTGAAGAAATTCTTTCTCATGTTTCCTCTGAATCGTCCTCCCTCCAACTTCATCCCATGCCCTCTAATCCTGGAACATCTTTTTTGATTAAAAATAGTGTTTTCCTGCACCCTGTTCCTCCCTGTAAGATACTTGTATGTCTCTATCATATCCCCTCTCTCCCTCCTCTCCTCCAGGGAGTACATGTTCAGTTCCTTCAACCTGTCTTCATAGGACTTGTGATGCAATCCATGCACCATCTTTGTTGCCCTCCTCTGAACCTTCTCTACCCTGTCTATGTCCTTACGTAGGTATGGTCTCCAGAACTGTACACTGTACTCCAGGTGGGGCCTCACTAGTGTCTTGTATAGTGGAATTATGACCTCCCTTTTCCTGCTGGTGATGCCTCTGCCTATACATCCCAGCATCCTATTTGCTTTACCTGCTGCCTTGTCATACTGTTTCCCTGCCTTGAGGTCATCAGAGATGATAACCCCAAGATCCCTTTCCTGCTTGGTGCATGCTATATCCTCACCCCCCCAACTAATATATTGTGCCAGGGTTTTTGCGCCCCATATGCATTATCTTGCACTTCTTTGCATTGAATTTCAACTGCCAAACCCCTGACCATTCTTCAAGTTTCTGCAGGTCGCTTCTCATTCTGTCTACACCCTCTGGTGTGTCTACTCTGTTACAGAGCTTTGTGTCATCAGCGAACAGTGAAATTCTGCCTTCTAGGTCCTGCGCCATGTCACTGATGAAGATGTTGAATAGGACCAGTCCCAGCACTGATCCCTGTGGTACCCCACTGGTCACTCTTCCCTCTGTGGAGTGACAGCCATTTACCACCACCCTCTGTGTCCTGCCACCCTTCCAGTTACCTACCACCACACTACTGTCCTGCCCACACCCATATTCCCCAGTTTGTGTAATAGTCTTCTATGTGGCACAGTGTCAAAGGCCTTGCTGAAGTCCAGATAGGCCATGTCCACTGCCCTCCCTGATCCACCTCCCTAGTCACCCAGTCAAAAATTCAATGAGGTTGGTCTGACTTGGCCTCCCCCTGGTGAGAGAACCATGCTGCCTTGGGTCCTGTAGTCCATTGACAACCAGATGTTCCACCAATCTCTCTCCTTCAGTAGTGCTTCCATGATCTTCCCCACTACCGAGGGTGTGAGGCTGACTGGTCTGTAGTTCCCTGCTTCCTCTTTGTTCCCACTTTTGTATAAGGGGACTACATCTGCTGTCCTCCAGTCTTTGGGTACCTCCCCTGTTTCCAGTGATCGGCTAAACAGGATAGTCAGAGGTTCAGCCCCCACCTCTCTTAGTTCTTTAAGGACCCTGGGGTGCACCCCATCTGGTCCCATTGCTTTATCGACTCTTATTACTTCCAGTTCCTTCAGGACCCTTTCCCGTGTAAAGGGACTTGTGTCCATTTCTGCACCATTCTCACCCCTTGTACTCCCTTCAGACCCATTACCCTCCTCTTCCTCAGTAAAGACTGAGCAGAAATACCTGTTCAATATGTCAGCTTTACTGTTGTCATCCTCCAAGCGGCCCCCATCCTCCCCCTTCAGTCTCACTATCCCTCCCTTTGTCTTTCTTTTTTCACTTATGTACCTGTAAAGGTTTTGTCCCTCTACCCACTGATTTTGCAATGTGTTCTTCTGTCTGAGCTTTGGCTTCCCTTACTGTCCTCCTGCCTCCTTTGCTTCTCCTGGTACTTCTCCCTATCCCCTTCTGCCTGTGTCTTTTGTATTGCCTGAATGCAATCTTTTGGCTTTCACTTTCTTTGCTACCTCTTTGGAAAACCATAATGGTCTCCTCTTCCTTTTCCTCTTGCTAACCTGCTTAATACATAATTCTGTTGTTCTTGTAATCCCCATTTTAAATACTGCCCACTGTTCCTCAACCGCTGATTCCTGTCCCATTCCCCTTAATGCCTGTTTCAAGTATCTCCCCATTTTCCCAAAGTCTGCCCCCCTAAAATCCAGGATACATGTATTTGTGTGGTTTGGTTCTGCTCTTTCTGTGATTACAAACCACAATGACTGGTGGTCACTGTTCCCCAGGTGCTCCCCACTGTTACCCCATCACACTGTCCCTGTTTGTGAGCACAAGGTCCAGTATTGCCTTCTGCCGAGTTGGTTCCATGACCAGTTGCTTGAGAAGGCACCCTGAAGGAGTCTAGGATAAATCTGCTCCTAGTTGATGCTGCTGCTGGGATGCTCCGTCCACGTCTGGAATATTGAAGTCTCCAACCAGTACTACCTCACCCTTGTCTGCCATCCTTTGGATGGCTAGCATCAACTCCTATCTGTTTCTTCCTCCTGGGCTGGTGGTCTATAGACCACACCTGTGCGATGGCTGTCCCCATTTTCCTTTCCAGCTAACCCACAGTATCTCTCCCCATTTTGTTCCTCCTGGATCTCTATGGCCCTTATGTCATTTTCACATAGAGTGCCACTCCTCCTCCTTCCTGCCTGCTCTGTCTCTTCTGAATATGTTGTAGCCAGGTATGGCCATCTCCCAGTCGTGGTTATCATTACACCAGGTTTCAGTGATGGCCACAATGTCCAAGTCTGACTGCACCATGACAGCCTCCAGATCTTCCATCTTTTGCTAAGGCTCCTGGCATTTGCACACATGGCTTTCCATGATTTGACCTCCTAGACTGTTTCACTGTTCTACTCCAGCCCCTTCCTTGGTTGTCATTTATCCTGGTTCTCCTTGCTGTCTGCCCTTCTGCTGAATTTTGCCCTTTCTGCTTATCTACCTCTTGCGTAATCTCCATCTTTTGCACACTGCTTTGCAGAGATAGCCACTCCTCTGGTTCACTGGTTCCACTGCTAGCTGTGGGGGTGAGCTAGTAGGTACCCTCCTTGCTGGCCTGCCACCCCCTTTGCTAGTTTAAATGCATCAGTATGTAGCATTTAAACTTATCATTGAGTGCTTGGATTCCCTCCAGGATGGATGCAGGCCGTCAGGCTTGAACAAACCTCCATCCCTCCAGGTGGGTCCCCAGTCACCAATGAATCCAAACCCTTCCTCACAGCACCAGTTCTTCAACCATGAGTTAAAGTTCCTGGTGCTTGCACTCTATGCTCTCCTTGCCTCTCACAGGTGGTACTTCTGAGAAAGTGACAGAAGTAGCTACTTGCTTGAGACCCCTCCCCAGTTTCCTAAACTCTTCCTGAACTTCCTTTGGCTCCCCATTTGCCAGATCATTAGTACCTAGGTGGATAATGACATCAGCTCACCCTCCCATCTTGCCTTCCCAGTGATCCCCAGGATCTTCCTTCCATTCCTCCATGCAGTGGCACCTGGTAGGCACCTCACCTCCCTGTCCTCCCCTCCTGTGTTCCTAGCTGGATCCCTCTTATGATGGAGTCCCCCACCAGGATTCACTTCCTCCTCCTCTGGGGTCCACTGCTTTCCCCGCTGAGGTCACCTCCTTGGCTAACCTCCACATCCTTTCCTTCCACTTCTCTGAGTACCTCTATTTGGTTGCCCTCATTTGCCAATGTGGCATATGAGTTCTTGAGTGGAATAGGATCTGGGATGTGCCTCTGCCTGACCGCTCTAACCCTCCCTGAGCCCACTGTCATCCAAGTGTTCCTCGTTCTCGGCATCCTTTGAGGCAGTTGCATTGGACTAGCTTGTACAATATGCGTTGTGTAGTATTCAGCCTGCAGCCAGACAGATAGCAATAATGTTTTATTCTTTTATTTTATTTTTATGTTGCTTGCGCCCATGCACAAGAAACATATTGTGGCAGCTTTCCAGAAGCAGGTTGTGGAGGTGCGGCACTGTTGTGGCCAATGCCCCCACAGCCTTTAAAGGCTTGGCCCACTTTCCCTAACGGTGTGGCACACTGCTGCTGACACTAGTTCAGCCAGCGTGCCACCACCTTGAAATGTTTCAGCCGCTGCAATCAGGGGCTGCCTCATCATTGCAGTGTCAGCCATTTGCTGCAATGCAGGAGCGACCCGTCATTGCTGGGTGGAAAGTTGGCAAGTGTAATATTGTTTGTGAACATAGTGGTGGTTTGCCGCCGTGTTCACAAACAATATTATGAACCCCCAGTGCAGAGGGGGTGCCCAATCCCCCTCAGCAGCATGTGCCCCCCCCCCCACAACAGTGTGTGTTTGCCGACGGGGGCCCAAATCCCCGTCGGCTTCAGTGCTCCTGCCCTGTACTCCTGCCCTGTACTGTGATTGATGGGGGAGCCCACTACCCATCGGCATTATGTCCCGCTCTCCCAGTTTCATGTGCTGATGGGGGAACCCACTCCCTGTCAGCATAATGCCCCCATCACAAACACCCAGTAGATTTGTTCCGAGGGGGTGCCTAATCCTCCTCAGCTCTTGCACCCCCAAACTTTTGTGCCAATGGGGATGCCCATTCCCTGTCAGCTACATCTGTCCCCACCAAAAAAACACTCTGTTGGCACACTGGGAGCCCATCCCAGCATGCAACATGCCCCTGTGGAAAAAAAAGTCCTGCAATGTTTGTTTTTTTTAACCTGTGGAAAAAGAAAACAGTCCCTCATGGTCTCCCTGCCCCCCTCCCACAATTCTCACCCACCCACTGTGCACCCTGCCTCCCCACACCCCCCTCACCCCATACTTAACTTCGGAGTCCGGTGAAGCGATCATCAGTGGGCCGGGAACATATCTGCACTCTTCAAAGCCGACCGTGAACTGAGGAAATGCCGGTAAGCTGTATAATGGAATAAATAGGGGTTTTCCAACTTTGATGCATATCTCAGGCATTGTTTGGAATGTTGGTACCAAATTTTCAACATTGGGTTTTTGAGACCCCTCCTCATGAATTCTGCCACTGTCATGGCGTTATTCAGCCCTGAAAGGTGATTTCATGGTCACTGAGCAGAATCCCTTTTTGGGACTGATTAATGAACCAACAGTACCAGTGTTCATGAGGTGGGCTCTCAAAAATCCTATGTTGCAAATTTGGTGGAAAACATCCAAAAAATGACTGTTTTAAGAGCGTGCATTGCATAGTTCCTACGGATGCTCATAACTTCACGAATTTGCAATATTTTCACGCCAGATTTTCAACATTGCCATTTTTTCACACCTCCTTGTGAATAGTACAGCTGTCATTTTTGACATCCAGGCTGAAATGTGTTTTCGCTCTTCTGGAGCAGAATAGTGCAGTCTCTGTGGGAAATCAGTGTTTGGGACAGATTAAGAAAGTGACAGTGACACTACTCATGAGCAGAGGTCCTAAAATGCCTGTGTTGAAAATTTGGTGATGATACTCCATAAAATGACTGTGTTACGAGGCGTGCGTTGTGCAGTTTGTACACACGCTCGTAACTTTGCCAATTAATAATATTTTCACTCTAGATTTTCAACTTTGCCATCGTTCTGCACCTCCTTATGAACAGTACAGCTGTCATTTTTCACATCCTGGACAAAATGTGTTTTCACAGTTCTGGCATAGAATAGAGTGGTCACAGTGGGAAATCCATGTTCGGGACACATTATGAAAATGACAGTGACACTGTTCATTAGCAGAGGTCCTAAAATACCTATGTTGAAAACTTGGTGACAAAAGTCCATAAAATGAGTGTGTTACGTGTGTGTGTTGCACAGTTTCCACGCACGCTTGTACCTTCGCAACTTTGCAATATTTTCAATCCAGATTTTCAACATTGCCATTTTTCCACACTTCCTTATGAACAGTGCAGCTGTCATTTTTCACATGCTGGCCGAAATGTGTTTTCCATCTTCTGGCACACAATAGCATGGTCACTGTGGCAAATCAGTGTTCGGGACACATTAAGAAAATCACACTGACACTGTTCATGAGAAGAGGTCCTAAAATGCCTATGTTGAAAATTTTGTGATGAAACTCCATAAAATGACTGTGTTACGAGCGTGCGTTGTGCAGTTTCCAAGCAGCCTTGTAAGTTTCCAAAATAGTAATATGTTCATGGCAGATTTTCAACACTGGCATTTTTTCACACCTCCTTATTAACAGTACAGCTGTCATTTTTCACATCTGGCCGAAATATGTTTTCGCACTTCCGGCGCACATTACCGCAGTCCCTGGCGGAAATCAGTGTTTGGGACAGATGAGGATTGAGCGAGTGAGAGAAAGGGGGGAGTGACCGAGCTCAACTGAGCTCTGTCGGGACTGCTGCAGACGTCTTTGTGGGCAGAAAAAGCCGCCAACGCAGGCAGAAGCCCAGTACAAAAAGGCAGCCTGCAGTGCTGGGAGACACAGAACAAGCGGGTGAGGGAGGGGGACTGAGTGAGCTCAACGGAGCTCTGTTGGGATTGCTGTGGATTTCTTTGTGGGCAGAAAAAGGTAGCAATGCATGCAGGGGCCCAGTACAAAAGGGCAGCCTGCAGCAGCGGGAGAAACAGAATGAGCGACTGAGAGAGGGGGAGTGAGTGAGGTCAATTGAGCTCTGTCGGGACTGCTGCAGATTTCTTTGTGGACAAGAAAAGGTGCCAACAGAGGCAGGAGCCCAGTACAAAAGGGCAGCCTGCAGTGCCAGGAGAAACAAAATAAGTGAGTGAGACAGATGGAGTGAGTGACCTCAACGGATCTGTGTCGGGACAGCTGCAGATTTCTTTGTGGGCAGAAAAAGGTGCCAATGCAGGCAGGAGCCCAGTACAAAAGGGCAGCCTGCAGCGTGGGCAGAAACAGAAAGAGCGAGTGAGAGAGGGGGAGTGAGCGAGCTCAATGGAGCTCTGTCAGAACTGCTGCAGATTTCTTTGTGGGCAGAAAAAGGCACCAACAGAGGCAGGAGCCCACTACAAAAGGGCAGTCTGCAGCACCAGGAGAAACAGAATGAGCGAGTGAGACAAGGAGAGTGAGTGACCTCAATGGAGCTCTGTCAGCACAGCAGTGGATTTCTTTGTGGGCAGAAAAAGGTGCCAATGCATGCAGAAGCCCAGTACAGAAGGGCAGCCTGCAGAAACAGAATGAGTGAGTGAGAGAGGGGGAGTGAGCAAACTCAACTGACCTGTGTCAGGACTGCTGCAGATTTCTTTGTGGGCAGAAAAAGCAGCCAACAGAGGCAGTAGCCCAGTGCAAAAGGACAGCCTGCAGCACCAGGAGAAACACAATGAGCAAGTGAGAGAGGGGGAGTGAGTCACCTCAATGGAGCTCTTTTGGGACAGCTGCAGATTTCTTTGTGGACATAAAAAGGTGCCAATGCAGACAGGAGCCCAGTACAAAAGAGCAGCCTGTAGCACCGGGAGAAACAGAATGAGCGAGTGACAGGGGGCACTGAGCGAGCTCAACGGACCAACACAATCAACAATTGGCATTGACAAATGCTTGTTTTATTTTAGTCTTTGGTAACTGGGTAAGGAGGCTTTTACTTAGAGCAAGGCATTTAGTAGCTTATTTTGAAACTAAACAACTTATCTGTGAGGTATCTGCCATTGTAAAACAGCTCAGAAGAGATGAGTTACTTAGCTTCACAATAATCTACAAAATGCACCACAAAATATCCAGTACCCCAGGGCTTCAGGGGGCCCAATGGCCCCCAGACTCCTGGTCTAGAATCAGACAAGCACAGCAGCAAATATCCAGCTAAAGAACTGGTCTCTGTATTCATCAGTGAAAGGTAAAGTACATATCAGCATCTAGCTAGCCCAAGGTGCGAAATACACATATGTAGTTTTCAACCAGCAGCCAGCCAGTTAATAATCGTCTTCTTTACAGCAAGGCATTTGGTAGATTACTTTGAAACTAAATAACTCATCTCTAAGCTCTTCTCCCCATGGTGGAGGAGAGCTCAGAGAATAGTTATTTAGCTTCAAAATAGGCTTTAAAATGCACCACAGAGCATCTAGTACCCCCTAGCTTTTGGGTGCCTGACAGCCTCCAGACCCCCAGCATTTTAAAAGACAATTCCCCCCTTGCACAATGTCTAGACCCTCCCAAAATGTCATGCTGGTTGCACCCCTGCCTACTTACCCAAGCATCTCACTAGCCCTATCCACTGCCTTTTATACCTTGTGGAGGATAGGGGAGTTGCTCACTCACTTTTCCCATACAAAAGTCTATGGCCTTCAAGTTAATTGGACCAGCAAGCAAAATAGATTTATTCAAGTGCTTATACATAAAGTGAGTTGTTCAGCCATTATCTCCCTGAGGCTTGTAGTCAGCACCTCCACCCTCATGGAAAGGTAACAGAGGAACTTGGCCTGTCTGGCTAAATGAAATGAAAAGGAATGCAGCAGGCCTCACCCCCTCCCCAAATATACAGCAATAAAAAAAGATCACAGCCATAAAACTTACTGATGAATTGTTCCATTCCACCATAGCCTGTCGACTGAAAATGATCTCTGGCATAGAAGAAAGGAACCCCCTTCCCATGGACAAAGATTCTGTGGATCCAAAGCCTTAAGTTTAGGTTGACTTCCCTTAAGACTAATTAGTTGCTTTGGGACCAACTAAAGTTCTGAAACTGTTTTCTATATAAAGTTCAAAGCAGGAGGAAAACCACTGTCCAAGTCTTTTAATGATATATACTGCTGCCAGCCCCAGTTCTGAAGGAATTCACCAAATATATGGGGGCAGATATATCCTCCATCTGGACCAAAGAATTCCAAGTGTAACAACCACAAAAGTGTGGGGATTTCCTTAGGCTCTGCAGAGCTGGGCCTTGACTGCTACCACCAGCATACTTGCTCTCCAGTTCCCCTGGACTGCTGACAGGGACTAGGAATGAAGAGAATGAAGAGACATACAGCACATCTTCTGTGCCATCTGCACCATTCATCTCAGTAGCACCACGTCACACACCAAAGATGACTTTGCTGCCACCAGTGAGAAGTGCATCGGCACTTACAACAATCAGGGACTCTCCCCAATTGCAGCCCTGACCAGATCCAAACTAAAGCACCATGGCGCATTTGTGCAGATCAGCTATGGGGGCCCAAATACTTATTTCAGATAAGGAGCCCTTTACAAAATTAAAGATTGAGGTCAGAGCCACTGGACTACAAAAGTGGCATCCATCTCTTTTGCCATCTGACACCTTTCACCACAGCAACAGAGTTGGAAGACATCAGAACAGCCACTGAGGTTCCAGAAGGCATGCACTACTTGGAGAGCAATGGTCTCCAAATGGCAGAGAGGTCTTGTCAGACTAACTTGACAGTGTTCTTTGACTGGGTGACAAAACAATTAGATTGGGGCTGCTTTGGATTTGTTCTGCTTTGACTGACTTCAGCAAGACGTTTGACTTGGTACCCCACAGACGTCTGCTGAAGAAACTGGAGGATCCGGGTACAGCTAAGGTTATAGTAAACTTGGTAGATAACTGACTAAAAGGGAGGCAGCAGAAGGTGGAGGTCAACATGGTTAAATCAAAAGGGAAAGAGGTCACTAGTGGGGTTCCACATGGATCTGTCCTGGGTCTGGTCCTCTTCAACATGTTCATCAGCAACATTGGTGAGGGGATCCAGGGCAGGCTGTGTCTCTTTGCAGATGACGCTAAGCTCTGTGGGAAGGTGGACAGTGACGAGGGAATAAAGGAAACATAGAGAGACTTGCAAAAGCTGAAGGGGTGGTCAAGGGTTTGGCAGTTGAAATTCAACGCCAAAAAGTGTAAGGTGATGCACCTAGGGAACAAGAACACCAGGACAAAGTACTGGATGGGAAGGGTAAGCAGTACCACAGCTGAGGAAATAGACCTTGGAGTTATCATCAGCAACTCCCTAAAGCAATTCAGCCAGTACAACAAGGTTTACTGCAAGGCAGATGAGATGCTTGGATGTATCAGGTGGGGTACTGATAGCAGAAAAATTGGGGTAATACGTCCCCTGTATAGATCCTTGGTGAGGCCACACCTGGAGTACTGCACCCAGTTCTGGGGTCCTCTCTTCAGGAAGGATAGGGATAGGCTCGAGACGGTGCAGCACAAGGTAACAAAAATTATTCAGGGCCAACAGGGCATGTCCTATGAGGAGTGCTCCAAGGTACTGAACATGTACTCACTGGAGACCAGAAGGAAGAGGGAAGATATGACAGCGATCTTCAAATTCCTAAAAGGAATTACCACATGTACTCCCTGGAGACCAGAAGGGAGAGGGAAGATAGGAGAGAAATCTTCAAATTCCTAAAAGGAATTACCTGCATGAACTGCAGGGAACAATTTAACTTGAATACCAGCTTATGGTCACATGGTCATGAGTGGAAGCTAACAGGAGGAAGATTCAGGAGGGACGTGAGGATGTACTATTTTGCAGAAAGCATAGTGGAGCTGTGGAACAGGCTGTTAGCTGAGGGGTTGGGTACAAAAAAAATTTGTGGGTTTAAGCATGGTTGGGACAGAATGAAGGGTATAATGCTATTTGGCTCTCCCTCAAAATTAAGGAGCTGCCCAGTCTTTCTACAAATATCCTACAAAAATGGTACCTTATGCTTAAAGCAGTTCAGGCCTTTCACTACCTGGGCATTACCCTGGATCCCTGTCTTAATTTCCAACTACACATTACAAAGACTTGCAAATTAGTAAATGCTAGACTGGGTCTGGCCTATAGAATTAGGAACAATCTCACATTGCATGCCCGCCTATCTGTCGCCAGGGGGTTACTACTCCCCAAGCTCATGTACAATGTGGTGGTAAATGCTTCTTCAGCTTTCATATCTATACTCAGCAAATGGGATGCCCCTTACAATAATATTTGTTACTTCACGCTTGCAACCAATAAACATACACATCACTGTACCTTGCATACAAACATAGGCTGGGTCCCCCCAAGGAATGCTCGTGAACTAGCACTGTGGTACCATCCATAACATCCTGAAGAATCAACAACCCCAACAGCTGGCCGAGTTGCTTAGACCACAGTTAACCTATATGGTCTTCGAACCTTGGCCTGCTCACTGTACCGAAATTGAAGACAAAACTGGGCATGGCTGCTTTCCAAAACTTCACTCCTAGGTTGTGGAATCCCCTCCACCCAGTGATAAGTGCATGCATAACATCTGTATGGTTCCAGTGTGAATATTGCAAACACATTATGAGCACAGCAGCCTGCAAATGCCCAAATGCAAGGTAGCTGTATGTTCAGCCCCACTACTATCTCCTGTGTTGGGCCACCTTATCCAGGGTAGCTCCTTCCCTGGTTCTCAGAGTTTAACAATCACTGGCCAGTCCTTCTTAGGTCTGGAGTCTCGCATGTGAGTGGTGAATCTTATCTGATTTGATGTACCTTGATTGCACTTACCCTACTTTAGTATGAAGTTGATGTTACTGGGTTTAGCCCTTACATTTTATTAACCCCCTATGTAAACCCCTATGTAAATGCTTCCTTTATGAGGATACCTGTTCCTGCTGTACATGCTTATGTTGAATTTCTATCTGTATTCCTGTATGTAATATAATGAGTTTTGTCATAATGTAATGTAATGCATGCATTATGTATTGCTCATCTGTGAGGTTATCTCCCACGTTGTACCTGAATAAAGACAGTTTCTGCCTAGTGTACCTCCCTAGTTAACAAACTAAATAAAGGGTACAGTGGCTTTACAGGGCATCAGAATCTCGGAGGAGAATGGAGGTGGGTGTATAGTAAGTAAGTAAGTAAACATTTATTTCTTGAGTGCCCAATCCCAGAGGCTCTGGGCAGTTTACAGAGGTAAAGATACAGTGAAAAGATAATTCAAATATAAAACAAGCATTTGTCAATGCCAAATGTTGTCACGCTGGCATTGGCATTGGCAGTGCTGGAACTAGAGATGCATAATAGGAATGGTAGTGAAGTATTGAAGTGATGCCAACCCCACCCCCACCCTGTAGAGAGCAACAGGCATTGGGCTGTGCCTTTAGGTCGTCAGCTATAATGCTCATGCCATTTTACCTCACCCTATCCTGTAGACACTGACAAGTGTCAGGGTGTAGTTTGGGGTCTTTGGGCATTATACTTACCCCATTCCATAAGGAAATACACTGACGTGGGTGCAGTATAGGAGCGTGGGGTGAACTTTGTGGCCGAACAGTGCAAGGCACACCACGATGCCTGTCAGTAGCTGCAGGGTGGGGGGGTGGAATGGCGTGAGCATTACATCCGATGATCCCAAGTGACACCCCTGACGCCTGTCAGTCTGTACCAGGTGGGGTGCTACAGTTGGAGACCCTAACACCGTAGGCGTGTCGTAGTAGTTTCGCTCCACATTTTCAACATGGGCTGCTTGTCAGGCCATCTCTTGAAAAGCAGCACAACCACTTTGTTAGCTGAAAGGTAAAGGTAAATAAAATTTATTTTTAAACAGGTAATACATGTCATTTGGACAAAAGAAAGGTGGTTTTGCACAGCAGCTGTGCCATTTGGTGACAGAGGGATGAAAACACATTTTGGGGCAATGATGTGGAGAATGACAACTGTATTGTTCATGAGGAGGTGTAAAAAAATGGCAAAGTTGACAATCTGGAGTGACAATATGAAATATTGGTGAAGCAATGAGCATGCATACAAACTGTGCAACACACGTTCCTAACCCAATTATTTTTGGGAGTTTGTTAGCCACATTTGTAACATAGACATTTTGGGACCTTCCCTTATGAACAGTGGTGCTGCGATTTAGTTAATCTGTTTCAAAAGTTGATTTCCCACAGCGACCACGCCATTGTGCGCCACAGGTGCAGAAACACATTTTGGGCAGGCTGTGAAAATGACAGCCATACTGTTCATAAGGAGGTGTGAAAAAATGCCAGTGTTGAAAATCTGGCATGGAAATATTGAAAATTTGCAAAGTTACATGGGAGCGTGGAAACTGCACAACATACGCTTGCAACACAGTCACTTTATGGACGTTCGGCACCAAATTTTCAACATAGGCATTTTAGGACCTTTGCTCATGAACGGTGTCACCATCATTTCCTCAAACTGTCCTGAAAAGTGATTTCACACAGTGACTGCGTTATTCTGTGCTGGACGTGCCAAAACACATTTTGGCCCAGATATGTAAAATGACAGCTGTGCTGTTCTTCAAAAGGTGTGGAAAAATGCCAATTTTTAAAATCTGGACTGAAAATATTACAAATTTACCAGCGTGCATGGAAACAGTGCAACGCATGCTTGTAAAACAGCCATTTTTTTTATTTTTCCCACCAAATTTGCAACATAGGCTTTTTGAGAACCCCTCATGAACAATGGCACTGTCGTTTCGGTAATTAGTTCCAAAAGGTGATTCTGCACAGTGACCATGAAATCACCTTTCTGGACCGATTAACACCATGACAGTGCCAGAATTCATGAAGAGTGGTCCAAAAAACTCCATGTTGACATTTGGTGCCAAAATTCCAAAACATGCCTAAGATACGCATCAAAGTTGAAAAAAAACCTATTTATTCCATTATACAGTTTACCGGCATTTCCTCAGTTCGCAGTCGACTTTGAAGAGTGCAGACATGTTCCCGGTCCACCGAAGATCGTTGCGCCAGACTCCGGAGGTAAGTATGGGGTGTTGGAGTTGTGGGGAGGCAGAGTACGCAGTGGGTGGGTGCGGGAGGAGGGAGAGAGAGACCACGAGGTAGTTTTCTTCTACAAGTTTTAAAAAATAAAAAAATAAACACGGGAACAGTTTTTTTTTTTGCAGGGGCTTTGGCACTCTGGGGTGGGCTCCCAGCATGCCACCTAAGTGTTTTCTGGGGAAGGGGATGCTATAGCCGACAGGGGATTGGGGGGGAGAGCCAAGGGGGACTGTGAACCCTGAAGTCGGCAGTATGCCACCATGTTAATCACCACCAGGGAATGCATGTTGGGAGGTCCGCTGTGTATGACTAGCTTAACTCACGTTGCAGCGGACCTTTCATTTGATCCCATGGCCACATTAGGTATGCACAGTGTGGCGCCGGCACGCAGGCTGATTGGGGAATGAGGGATGCACCTACTGATGCGTGCCCTGCATTCGCCCAACAGTGACCGTGCCTCCAAATCTGCACTACCGCAAGATGTTGGCTGCACAAACACGCCAACATAAAAACAGTATACAATAAACAGTTCATAAATCTGAAAAACTATAAAATCATCATAATAAAATAGCAACACTTTAGTAATACTCAAACTATAACTGGCTTCCAAAGGCTTCTCTAAATAGATGTGCCTTCAGACCCCACTTAAAAACCTTGACTGTTGGAGCCTCCCTTAAAGATCTTGTGAGCAAGTTCCAAAGAACCAGGACTGCTACCTCAAATGCACGGTCTCCCGAGGTTTTCAACCAGGCCCTCGGAACCGTTAGGAGGCCCTCGGTGGAGGAGTGGAATGAGTCCACAGGGCTGGCAGGGGTCAAGAGGTCATTCAGATAGCCAGAGCCCAACCCGTATATGGCCTTATAGGTAAGCAAGCCCACCTTGAAGATGATTCTCCACTTGAATGGCAGCCAGTGCAGGTCACACAGGATTGGAGTCACATGGCAAGACCTCTGAAGGCCTATCAGCAACCTGGCCGCTGCATTCTGCACCAGCTGCAAGCAGCAGGAATTCCCTCCACTGACCCTGAAGTATAGAGCATTACAGTAGTCAAGTCTTGGTGTCACAAAGGCATACACCAGTAAGGGCAGGTTACCAGGTTGAATTAAGGGTTTAATCTGGGCGACATTCCTTAAAGGCAATAAACATTCCGGATGATGGACGACACCTGAGCATCAAGTGTCAATCCATCATTAAGGATGATGCCAGATGTCTCACCTTAGCAGAAGCTGCCAATGGAATGGGGCCCAGGAATAACCCTGTTCCCAACCCTGCAGCAACTGCATCATGCTGGCGACCAGACTCGACCACTAATACCTCCATCTTGTTGGAGTTAAGTCTCAATAAGTTAGAGGACATCCAGTCTTTGATCTCAGCCAGTCATTCATTTAGTATCTCCATGGCACCATTTGTCCCTGGAGCAAAAGACATATACAGCTGGGTGACATCTGCATAGCAGTGGAAACTGAAGTTGTAACATCTAATAATCTCACCCAGAGGAAGCATGTACACTGCGAACAGGATAGGCGACAGGATCAAACCCTAGAGAACTCCACAGGGCAGGAGCTCCGGACAGGAGGAGAAATTCCCCATCATTACCTGTTGCGTCCTGCCCATGAGAAAGGACTCAGATCAGTTGATGACAGTACTGGTGAGTCGACAAAGCTCCCCAAGGCAATCCAGTAGCACTATGTGGTCTACAGTGTCAAATGATGAGGAGAAATCAAGGAGAAAGAGAACTGACCAGTCTCCTCTCACCCTGAGGAGATCATTTGACACTGAGACTCCTACCCGGTTAGAAAAGCGCTACAATAATTGCACCAGGAAGAACAGCACAGTCTATATGGTGGTACCCCGGACAGCGATAGGGGAATAACAGCGTTAGTACTAAGCACTCCCCAGGTCACTGTCCATGGTACTAGGGAACACCACAAGGACAGAAAAAGTCAGGAGGCTGCCAAGCCACTCATGTGGCATGGAGGGCTAAGGCAGGAAGCAGCTTGGCAGAATGGTGGTGGAGACCAGTGTTCTAATCCTGGTTTTCCTGGTGGAGTCTTTGTTTTTTTAAATGAATATTATTTGTTTGTTGGCACTATGTTGCGCGGTGGTATTCTGTTGTGCCACTGTTCTGGAGACTACTGTCAATACGGCACTGTTCTGGTCGGCGCTGTTATTGACAGCGTTCTTCTGGCCTAGTGCCTTAACTAATGCTGTTTTGGTGCTATGCCTAGACCTAAATCCAGAATGAAATGACTCGTAGATGTCAAAGGATGCAGGGTGTGCCAAGAGCTGCAGAGCCATTACTTTCTCAACAATCTTCCCCAAGAATGGGAGGCTGGAGATTGGTTGATAATTCATCAAGACGTCAGGGTCGTGTGATGGTTTCTGCAGGAGGGGCTTTTCCGGTGCCTCTTTCAAGGCTCTGGGAAAAAGTCCCTTTCAGAGTGAACACCAGAAAATCTTGGTGAACACTGGACCATCCTCCAAGAGTGAACACTGGATAATCTTGACAAACACTGGACCAAAAAATTCAACACATCCTACTACGAGACAAGTTGGGCCCGGGTCCAGTTCACAAAAAGTGGACTGCAGCTTTGAGATTACCTCAATAACCTCCACGACCCCTACCAGCCTAAACTCACCCCAGGCAATAGGAGTGCCTCTGACAAAGCATGGCCCACCACTGTCGGGCTGTTTCTGCCCCACTGGAGAGATCCCAGCCAGAATGGAGGACACCCTGTCAGAGAAGAACAGACCGAACTCCTTGCACTAGGCAACCGAAACTGCTCTTTTCAGCTGCAGACAAGCAGAATGGAGTAGTCTATCTACAGTCCGGAAGAGCAGAGCTGGTCTGTTCCTGCCTGCAGCAATCTCCCTGGACAGGAACTCTGCCTTCTTATGGTTGATTGCCCATTGATATTCACTGTCATATATTTTTAAATCCAGTTTCTCCTCCTCGGACCAAGTCCTCCTCCAGCAATGCTCCAACTTCCAACCACTGGTCTTCATCTTCTTGAGAGCCCCATCAAACCATAGGGATCTCAAGCGAGAGACCTCAGTCATATACGGATCAGTGAGACCCTGTTGCGGCAACAACACAATTATAGACTGCTACCACCTCACCCGCACCAGCCGAACAAACAGCACTCACATTAGAAAAGTCTACTATCATCAGTAGTCCCTCTGGGGACAACCCCTTCAAAGGGTGGTAGTGGACCATCTCAACAGAGGAAGGACTGACGAGGGAGGGTCTGAACAAGAACTCTACTATGCAATGATCGGACCAAGACACCGGATCAGTCCTAAGATCAGTGACCTCAAGTCCTGCGGAGAACACTAAGTCAAAGGCATGGCTGTGGCTATAGGTTGCAGAAGCAACAGCCTGTGTCAAGCCCAGCAACATCATAATCTGGAGTAAATTATAACCAAACTGCAAAATTTCATCACCAACCCAGGCAATAAAGTCACCCAGAATTAACCATCTGGGTGATTCCAACACACTGTCAGTGACAAAGCTCACAACTTCCTGTAGGAATTCTCCCTCGCACTCCGGAGGACAGTACACAAGGAGGATCCTGCAACCTGCACCTGGACCTGGACCAGCGCACTCATCCACACACTCAGACAACAAAGTGGATCCCACTGGGTGCATGGAGAAATTCAAGTCAGATCTAAAACAGATGGCCACACTCCCATCCCTGTATTTCCTCCTTGGGCAGTACACTACAGAGAACCTAGCTGGGATCGACACTTCCAATACTGGACCTGTGTCATCCCAACCAGATCTCCATGATGCCTGCCAGATCAACTGAGGAAATCAAGTCTGCATTAATTGCAGTCTTATTCCTAATCTGTCTAGCGTTGCATAGCACTGCCTGAAGGGGACTAGTGGAGGTCACTAGCTCACAGTCTACCTGCCCACTCAGTCCACTGGGAGCCTTGGGAATGGGTACCAAACACATCTGACCTTTCTCAAGGCCACATTTTACCCCAGGGTGCTTTCTGGCCCTGACCACCCAATATGGTTCACCCCAGCTATACCCTGAGCACCACACCACTGGCTATCATGCCCCCTACCAATCCCAACCTCTACGACTAGGACCCTGGATTAACAGTAGGCATCAGGGCTAAACAGGGAACTCAGGCAGACTGGATAGACCTTTAGTCCTTTTCTGGGATCATTGTCTATGCTTCTATGTTTCTATGGTTCTAAGCCTGCCAGGGAGTCAAAAAGGTTCTAGGGACTTTAGAGGACTTCATTATTCTCCTAAAAGCAAGACAGCAAATCTGTTATCGAGTGACATCCAAACAGAGCCTCCCAGGAGACTGAATGAGAACTTCATCAATCAGGAGCCTGTCTGCTAATGGAAAGTCTGAGGAATTTTATAGCACATCCTTAGTCTGCAGTAGACAGTAAAGGAGAGTAAACCATCTTCTTTGGCAGTCTGCTGTGAGGTGTGGAAAGAAACAGACCTCTCATCTGCTAGAATGAGAATGTAATTGGCATAGACTTTGGTGGGAAAAGTGTGCTTATACAGTCACCAGGGAGGAGACTGCAGCTCACAGCACTGATAGATAGAGACACTAAAGTATTTAAAGAGGGATATTATACTCCTAGAGAGGGTCCAAAGGAGGGCAACCAAAATGATCTGGGGCCTGGGGGAGAGGACCTATGAGGAGAGGCTCAAGGAGCTCGAAATGTGCACCCTGGAGGAGAGGAGGGATGGGGGGACATGATAGAGGTCTTTAAGTACATGAAAGGGATCAATAAAGGAGACCGAGTCAGGGTGCTACAAAGGAAGGAGGGTGGGGTAACAAGAGGTCATGGGTGTAAGCTGGAAGGGGCAGGATCAGAGGGGAGAGGAGAAGATGTTATTTCAATGAAAGGGTGGTGGAGCCATGAAATGCACTGCCCAGGGAGCTGGTAGAGATGGCGACTGTGGACGGGTTTAAGAGGGGATGGGACAGGTACAGGGGGAGGATAAATCTGACCAGGCCTAATACAGGTGGAACATCTGGGACTGGGGACAGTATAACCTAAGGGGGGATACTAAAATTGGCCCTCAGTGCGGGTGCTAAAAATCGAGCAGACTCGAGAGGCCATTAGACCTCTTCTGCTGGCATTTTAGTATGTTAGTATGTATGTTAGTATGAATATGAAGGCATCTATTGTAAGGCTAAGACACCCTGCATCTGAGTCTTAGTGTGCAGCAAGAAAAAGTTTTCCTTAACAGATCAGTGGGGTCTGAGCAGAGATGGAACTAACAAGGCATAAGGCCACCTTGCTGATTGATCTAGCCTAGTTAACTACATAGATCTGAGATCCACAAAACACCCTGAGAGACTGATCGAGGGAGAGCCCAGCTAAGCCTATGTAAAGTATCAGACAGAGTGACTAACAAATCAAAGCTGAGGGAGCAAATGGCAGCCCAACATTAGTTTGTGGAATGGAGCAGATACATCCAGCCAGGACTGCAGTTGCAGACTGAACCATGTCAGTCCCAGAATAACCATGAGTAGTGAATCAGGGCATACAGATCCAGCAACCTATCATGTGTTAAATAGTCACACATATTGGGGCTATCATTGTTTAATAGACTAGTCCATCTATTCAGGATTCCAGGTTTGGGTTGTTGATTAAATTGTTGTGTAAGGGCACGAATGCCGGACAGTCACGTGCAATGTCATTGGGCCTGCCACATTTGGACCCCTGGCTATGAAGGTTTAACTAGAAGCTCCTTGGACCAGAACCAGCTCCTTACCTACTGGAACTAAAGGTATCATAGTCAGTTGGCCTCAAGGTTTCATGCCCCATCCAAACAAAAAAGGAAAAAAACTGGGCTCCATGTCAACTTCATATACAGCTCTCCATATCCCAGTGAACGCAGGACTTGCTGCCCAACACACATTGAAGGGGTCTGGTGCCCATTCCTTCTTGAGTTGAAAGCTCCATGCCTAACTACATCAAGGCTCTATGTCCCATCAAGAAATAGCTCCAAGATCCAATGTAAATCAGGATACTACTCCTACATAAATTTAAATGGCGGATTCTGCTCTGAAGTAGCATAAAGGGGCCCAAAAATCCTTCATTTTTGTAACAGCGATCCTTTTAGAGTACTGAAGGTCTTGATGCCCTCATTTAATTTAACTCTATATCTGTAATAGGGCCCACAGACATTTGAGCTCAGCACTACATAATTAAGCCAGGTCTTCACACCAAAACTACAAAAGGGTTTTAAAATTCAAAAGTGCCATGCCATACATTACTACTGTATATGATGGAACATTTTGAACATTAGAATTCCTTGACTGACAGTGATGTTGTGCATGGTTTACAGATGTCAATCATCTGTTGTGTATGGGAGTTGTCTGCTATTGTGCATAGGTATCTTAGCCAATCAGAATTATACAGCAGAAAACTGGCAGAGCATTAGCACACAAAGACATTCTACAGATTGACAGAATATCAGCATTCTGTAGCATTCCATAAATTCTAACAGTATACATTTATGCATTGTGTTTGCCTTATGTGTTTTACTGTAGGTAGTTTGAATTTGTTATGGTTCTTTTTAAGTTTAGTTGCGTGCATGCTCAAGAAACATTATGCAGCTGCTTAGGAGAGAAGCAGGTTGTGGAGGTGTGACACTGTGACAGCCAACGGTGGCACTGCATTTGGGGCTTTGCACTGGTGGACCAATGCAGGCACAGTGTACTGATGATACTGATTTCCAAAAGTGCTGGCAAGTAGAAACGATTTTGCTGCTGCAATGAGGGGCCGCCTTGTCATTGCAGCATCAGCCATTCCGCTGCAATGAGGGAGTGACCCATCACTGCAGGGCGGCACCTTGCCTAGTGTAAAATGTTTTGTAAACAACAGTCCCATGAAAGCTGATGGGGGTGGCCAATCTCCCTATTGGCATGCCCACAACCCAGTGAATTTGCCGACGGAGGAGCCCACTCCCCGTTGGCATAATGCCCCCCATCTGTTGTGTGCCGAGGTGCTAATCTCTTAGCATTATGTGCCCCCAAAACAGTCTTTTCACAATGGGGCCCAATCTCTGTCGGCTTCAGTCCCCTTCCCAGATTAATTTGCTGATGGGGGAGCCCAATCCTTGTCAGCATAATGACCCAACAGTACATGTTTACCTGTGCCAGGGGATGCCCAATCCCCTCACCATCATGCGCCCCACCCATTTCTTTTGCTGACAGGGGCCCAATCCCCATCAGCTTCAGTCCCCATTCCCTTCCAGTTGCCGAGGGGTGCCCAATTCCCCTCGGCATCATGCGCCCCCTGCAATCATTTCTGTGCTGATGAGGGGGCCAATTCCCCATCAGCTTCGGTCACCCTCACCACAAATGCAGGTGATACACTGGGAATCCACCCCAGTGTATCAAACAACACCTGCAAAAAAACAAAACCGACCCGCGTAGCCTTTTTTTAAACCTGTAAAACAAGAAAACTGTCCCTCGCAGTCTCTCCTGCCCCTCCCCAAACCTGCGCCCACCCTCTACGCACCCTGTCTCCCCACACCCCATACTTACCTCCGAAGCCCGCATGATGATCTTCGTGGA
This sequence comes from Neoceratodus forsteri, assembly GCA_016271365.2. Taxonomy (NCBI): domain Eukaryota; kingdom Metazoa; phylum Chordata; order Ceratodontiformes; family Ceratodontidae; genus Neoceratodus; species Neoceratodus forsteri. The sequence goes on from JADMNL010000027.1 coordinate 51,041,575, forward strand.
CTGGAACACGCCTGTACTTCTTCAAAGCCGACTGAAACTGAAGAAATGCCGTAAGCTGTATAATGGCATAAGTGGTGTTTTTTCAAGTTTGGTGCATATCTTGGGCATTTTGGGGAATTTTGACACCAAATTTTCAACATGGGGTTATTGGGACCCCTCCTCATGAATTCAGTCACTGTCATGGCCATGGCATTTTTCCATTCCGAATGGTGATTTCACAGTTACTGTGTGGAATCACCTTTCTGGACCAATTAATGAAACAACAGTGCCACTATTCATTAGGTGGGCTCTCAAAAAGCCTATGTTGTGAATTTGGTGAAAAAAATCCAAAAATGACTGTTTTACAAATATGTGTTGTGCAGTTTGCATGCACACTTATAACTTCACTAATCTGTAGTGTTTTCACTCCAGATTTTCAACACTGGAATTTTTCCACACCTCCTCATGAACAGTATAACTGTCATTTTACACATGTTGACTGAAATGTGTTTTCGCACTTCCGGCGCAGAATATTGCAGTCGCTGTGGGAAATCAGTTTTTGGGACATATTAAGAAAATGACAGTAACACTGTTCATGAGCAGAGGTCCTAAAATAATTATGTTGAAAATTTGGTGACGAAAGCCCATAAAATGACTGTATATCAAGTGTGCATTGTGCAGTTTTCATGCACCCTTGTAACTTCACACATTTGTAATATTTTCACGCCAGATTTTCAACACTGGAATTTTTCACACCTCCTTATGAACAGTACAGCTGTCATTTTTCACATCCTGGCCGAAATGTGTTTTTGCACTTCCCGTGGAGAATAGCGCTGTCGCTGTGGGAAATTAGTGTTTGGGACAGATTAAGATCAAACGAGTGAGAGGGGAGAGTGTGCGAGCTCAACTAAGCTCTGATGGGATTGCTGTGGATTTCTTTGTAGGCAGAAAAAGGTGCCAAAGCAGGCAAGAGCCCAGAACAAAAGGGCAGCCTGCAGTGCCGGGAGAAACAGAATGAGTGAGTGAGAGGGGGGAGTGAATGATCTCAATGGAGCTCTGTTGGGACAGCTGTGAACTTCTTTGTGGGCAGAAAAAGGCACCAACGCAGGCAGGAGCCCAGTACAAAAGGGCAGCCTGCAGCACTGGGAGAAACAGAATGAGTGAGTGAGAAAGGGTGAAGCTCAACAGAGCTCTGTCGGGACTGCTGCGGATTTCTTTGTGGGCAGAAAAAGGCATGAACGCAGGCAGGAGCCCAGTACAAAAAGGCAGCCTGCAGCACCAGGAGAAATAGAATGAACGAGTGAGAGAGGGGGAGTGAGCGAGCTCAACGGAGCTCTGCCGGGACTTTAAAGTTGCCCACCCTTCCGCTCAGGGTCCTCTGTGGTCCTATGTTACAACAGGGTCTCTGGGGTGGAGACAAAGCAATGACTGGATACTTTTAGGATTGCTATAATAATACAGATTTAGTTGTTCTGTTTCTTTCTCTAACTGAGCTAAGTACTGAGCTAAACTATTAGGATTGCTGTAATAATACATATTTATTTGTTCTGTTTATTTCTCTAACTGAGCTGAGTAATACTTGGAGTGCAATAGGATTTCTAACTGGGCTAAGTGAAACTATATGAGAGCTGAGAACAAAAAGCATGGTAGCTGGGGGTGAAAAGTGGACAAGGAGGCTTTAGGATTGCTACAGTAATACGGTATCTAACAGATGAGATTTGAGACTGAATTAACCTGGTCGGCAAGAGGGCAGTAGGGGGACTAGTGTGGGGAGGACCACGAATTTGAGTAGATAGGGGCCTAACAGTTGTAGTAGGGTACAGAAACTGGGAGTAAGAGCCCGTCACATTAGATGGGGGCCAAAATTGGGTAGGTGCCACATGTCAATAGGGCGGGCATCTTTGGAAGGGTGGTGGGGTGTACATGGTGTGGGTCTGCCATGATCCTGGACTGGGCTTGGAGGATGGCGGGGGGTGTACGGTCTGTAGATAACTGGCTAGTTTGAGGGAGGAACTGTGGAGGTTAGGGAGGAGTCTGAGTGGCAGGGCAGATGAGTATGGTAGGCATACTGGCTGGGAGGTTGGTCGCCCCTCCCAACTTGTCCAGGAGTTTATCCGTCTGGGGCATTGGGTGGGCATCTGACTTCATGACTGCATTCAGTCCATGATAATCCACACAGAAATGAGAAGAGCCATCTGGCTTAGGCATAAGAACTGCGGATGAGGTCCAGGGGCTGTGGGATCTCTGGATTATCCCTAATCCAGCATCTCCTCCACTTTCCTCCTAATGTCCTTTTGGACAGCCTCTGACACCTGATATGCTGTCCGCCATATGGTCGTCTGTGTCCCTTTCTCCACATAGTGAGTTGCTAAGGGAGTTAGTCCAGGCTTGGCGCTAAACAATGGGGCCAAGTCTGCTAAAACCTCCCTTACTTCCTGGATCTTGTCTGGGGTCAGCTGGGGAGACAATTTAACTGCCTCCACAAAGGACTCCCGCTCACTTTCTTCCAGCAAGTCCAGAAGGGGGTATCCTTCATCTGTCCTCTCCCCAGGACTACACACTGCAAACACCATGTCAGCCCTATTTGTATATGGCTTCATCATTGTTGACATGATACATCCTTTCTGTCTGTCTTCTGTCAGGTAACTCTATAATATATTTCATGTCATTTACCTTCCTAACTACTTTGTACAGTCCTGCTCACTCAGCCTGCAGCTTGTCTTTCCAGACTGGAATAAGGACCATGACTTCCTGACCCACCATGTATGAGTGAGTTCTGGCTCTGCGGTCGCACCACACTTTTTGTTTCTGTTGAGCAGCTGCCAGGTTGCTCTGGGCTGTCTCCATAAGCTCCTTCAGCCTTTCCCTAAACTTAAGGACATAATCCACTATGAGAGTTCCCTGGGTGGTGTGCTTGCCTCCCAGTCCTCCCAGATCAAGTCTAGGGGTCCATGTACCCTGCGTCCATATAAGAGTTCAAAGGGGGAAATCCTGTCAACTCTTGGGGCACCTCCCTGTATGCAAACAACAGGTGGGGAAGATATTTCTCCCAGTCTCTTCCATGCTGTTCAGCAAACGCCTGGAGCATTGACTTCAGGGTACCACTGAATCTTTCCACAAACCCATTGGCTTGTGGGTGATACGGTGTCATGCATCTCTGCACCACCCCACACTTCTCCCATAAACATTTCATCAGGTCCGACATGAAGGAACCCCCTTGATTGGTGATAACTTCCTGTGGAAACCCAACACAGGAGAAAATCCCAAGTAAGGCATCTGCCACTTTGTCTGTCCTCAGTGAGGATAGGGCAACTACCTCTGGGTAACGGGTGGCATAATCCACCATAGTCAGGATGACTCTCTTCCCTGAGGAGCTGGGGGTATTTAAAGGCCCCACAATATCCATTCCCAACCTCTGGAATGGCTCTTCCACTACGGGCAATGGAATCAGGGCAGCTTGGGTTTTCTTGCCCGCCTTTCCTATTTCTTGGCACCGGTGACAAGACCTGCAATAGTCCTTCACCTGCTGGGTGAACTTAGGCCAATAGAAATCCTGGGCCAACCGCTGCATAGTGTGCGTGATTACCAGATAACCAGACAAGGGAATATCATGTGCAATCTTGAGCAACTGCTCACGATACCCCTGGGGAATGACAAGCTGCCTGCCTAGCACCCCTCCTTCTGTCTGCACAGCCTGATTATACATCAGTCCATTTTCCCAATAAACCTTATGTCTGCCATCACCTCCCTGTGCCCCGTCAGAGTCTGCCCAAGCCCTCAGCTTCTCTAGACTAGGGTCACTTCTCTGAGCACCTGAAAACCCCTCACACATTCCCAAGCCATGGGACAGGTCCCCTTTAGTCGCTAAACTAAGGTCCCTAGCACTAGCATCAGGGCACTCAGGATCACTGTCAATTCCAACCCTCTGACAATGAGTCACCCCTCCCTCTTTCTGAGTAACCCTCCATAGCTGAGTGGTTAACTGCTACCGGGGAAATGTCTATCCCCTTTTTGTTAATCTCCATATCAGGAGACACAGACTGGGGAACCAGCCTCCTGGTGGCTTCCACAATGGCTTCTGAGGGGTCCAGGGAACTAATGCGTTTCCTTGCTGCTTGGCTATGGGTAACATCACACACCATCCCTTGTTTGAGATCGTTGCTCAGGATCACATCCACTGCTAAGGTTTTGGCTACAGCCACCTGTTGCACAGTTCCCCCTGTTTCACCCCAGTCTAGGACAACACTAGCGAGGGGCAATGTTTTCTCTTCACCAGTAAAATCCTGTACATGACGTATTTATTGCATATCAGCTGTTCTGGCTCTACTAAATCCCCTTTTACCAATGTCAGGGATGTCCCTGTGTCCCTTAACCCTTGCGTCTGTACACCATTCACCATGACTGGGTGCCTGTGTTCCCTCATGTTCACGGGCATGCTTCCAGGGGCACACAAACAACCTACTTCCTTCCTAGCCCCCTGTTGTGTATTGCTCACCTTTTTGGGACACTGTCTGGCAATACGCCCAGTTTTTTTACACAACCAACATGCATTTTTCTTCTTAGAGAAATCTTTTCTCTGAAACCTGGGACTAACAGGTTTTGGTGGAGGCAGTGAGGGTTTTAGCTACCCTGAAGGTGTGCTTTTCCCTTTCTATGCTGCCACACCCACCCCCTTCACTCTCAGAGCTGGTCTGCTCTTGGCATAGCAGTCGAGAGTTCAGAAGCCTCTTGCACTGCTTTGGGATCTCGGTCCTCCAGCCAGGTTTTCAGCTGTGCTGGGAATGCCCAGAACAACTGTTCTAACAAAATCACATTTTCACTTTTATCAACAGATGCTTCAATTCCTTCCCACCAACATTTTAAAAACTGATGTTGCTTCATTGCCAGCTCCTCATAGCTCATGTCAGGGCTTCTCCTGAGCTTACAGAATTTAGCTCTGCATGATTCAGCAGTTAATTCAAATTTTTTTAACAGTGCAGCTTTAAGTTTGCTGTAATCATCACTGTCCTCATTGTTCATTTGACCAATGCATCCCGAACTTTCCCTGTAAGTAGCGGGGATAGCTGGAAGCTGCAGGACTCCCTAGGAATTTTAGCCTGAATACAAACTTTTTCAAAAGAATTGAAAAAGGCATCCATATCCTCCCCCTCTTTAAATTTCTCACTTGCCTCCTCAGCCTCTCGCCTGCTTCACGGTCTGCCTCACAGTTCACGGGGTCCTCTCCTCGGAACCCAGCTCCATTCTGTGCAACTAAGTACTTCTGGATCCAGGATACTGGTGATGTTCCCTTGCTGCTGTGCCCTTCGCTGACAGTGGCCCTGTTGCCCTCCTCATCAGATCTGAACACTTCACTGGCCGCTAGCCCAGCCACACTCAAGGTTCGGTCCTTTTCAGTCACTGTCTGTGACTCAATGCTCCAGGTATCTGCCACCATCAGGGCATCCATGAGGTTCTGTTTGGGGGCTTTCACCTTGAACGGGACTACTCTGTCCCCACACAACTGCTTTAAGTAGTCTACATTGTGCCTGCTGTAGTTGGAAGCCATCTTCTTCCCTAACTACAGCTACTCTGACTTGCACTTTAGAAAAAAAAATAAAATGGGTAGGAACTTGACTGTACGTCAAGTGATATACTTCTGTCTCCTTTTTAAAAAAATCAATCACTGCCTTTTTCTTTCTTTGCAAGTGTGCTGACGGTCTCAAGCTGACACATTGAACCATAAACGCTTGTAATACCAAAATTATCACACCACTGCCAACCAATCTGTCACAAACCCACTCAGCAGGTCAGGTCCTCTGCTCCCACAGTCCCAACCTCCAAGCGCAGTCTTGTGAACAGTTAACAGAACAGGGTAACCCTCCTGTTTGTTGTGTGGGTTCGAATCAAACTTTTGGTCTCAAGTTCTGGAAGGATTCAAACTGTGAACCTCTTGCTAGTGTACCCAATGTACAGACTCATATAATTCTGATCTTCTGAGGGGGTCAGATATCTTTTTCCCACAGGCACCTAACCAGGTGTACAAAATGAACCCTTACAAACTCTATGAAAGACCTCAGAATAAACTCTTACCTTTTCCCAGTTTGGCAAAACCAGTAAGTTTTGTACAGTGTCAACTTTAACCATGTATGCTTTACTTGTTAAGAAAAAGAATTTCAAAGGCACACCAAGTAGTCTCTAAAGTAGAGGTTTACTTAAAAATAGATAGAAACAATTTAAAATGTAAATACAGAACCATATATGACAAAAACATACAATCATTTAAGAATAAATAAAGGTAAAAAAAAAGTGCAAAATTCCTACCACCAGACAATTAGACGTATATATCTAATGTATCTCTTCTAATAGTACTGATAGACAGATGTTGTTGTCAAGAGAGTCCAAACATGTGTGTCTTTACAGGTCACTCACAGCATAATTAAAACACTGTCTTGAGCCTGCCTTCTCCATGATGTCACCCAGCTCCTCCTCTGAGCAAGTGGAAATTCTAAATGAGTACTTCTGCTCCATTTTCACTAAGGAGAGGGATGATCCACTACCAGAATGGGCTGGGGGTGGGGAAAGGGAGGGAGGAGGTGACAGACAAAGTGATCACAGGGAGTAGGGTGTTAGATGGACTGAGGGCAGTAAGAGTGGAAAAGGCACGAAGTACCGATGAAATCCACCCCAGGGTGCTCAGGGAGATGGGGCTGTTGGCTGACTCACTGGCAGATCTGTTCAACACCTACCTGGAAATGGGGTGTGTACCCCAGGGCTGGAGGGTGGCCCATGTGGTTCCCATACCCAAGAGTGGGCCTAGGGAGGAGCCAGGAAATTATTGGCCAGGAAGTCTTACATCCATAGTGGGTAAACTTATGGAGGTGATACTGAAACAGATGCTGGTGGCATTCCTAGAGAGTAATAGCCTCCAAGATGGGCAGCAACATGGGTTCATCTCAAGGAGGTCTTGTCAAACCAACCTAATAGAGTATTATAACTGGGTGAAAAGGGAGTTGGTAACAGGGGCCATGCAGTACATGTCTTGTACTTGGACTTCAGTAAGGTCTTTGATACAGTGCCTCATGGGAGACTTGGGGGAAGCTGACAGCAGTGGGGCTGGGAAAAAGCTGACTAAATGGATAGAGAACTGGTTACAGGGGAGGGTGCAGAGGGTGGTGGTGGTGTGGGAGCTCTCAGTACCCAGAGCAGTGACAACCAGGATGCCCTAGGGGTCACTGCTGGGCCCGGTACTATTTGGGCTCTTTATCTCCGATATAGCCCACAGAGTGGGGAGCAGGGTTAGTCTGTTTGCAGATTATACCAAATTGGGGGTGGTGGTGGATGAAGAGGACAGATGGGAAAAACTGCAGAGGGACCTAACCAAACTAGAGACATGGTCAGTGGAGTGGCAGCCAGGATTCAATGCAAAGAAGTGTAAAGTGATGCACTTTGGGGGGGTAAGAACCAGAAGAGGGACTATTGGTTGGGGATCACACAGGAGAAGATGGATCTAGGGGTTTTGGTAACTAGGAGCATGAACAATTCGGCCCAGTGCAGCAGAGCAGCAGCAAAGGCAAACAGGATGCTGGGGTGGATCACAAGGGGGTTCTCATCCAGACACAGGGATGTGGTCCTACCTCTCTACAGATCATTGGTCAGACCGCATCTAGAGTACTGTGTGCAATACTGGAAGCCATACCTGAGGAGAGATATAAAGTTACTGGAGGGGGTGCAAAGGAAAGCAACAAAAATGTTAAAGGGGAGGGAAGAAAAGGAATATGAAATTAGGCTGAAGGAGCTGAACATGTGCACACTGGAGGACAGGAGGGTAGGGGGATATGATTGTAGCATTTACATACCTGAGGGAGTAAATAAACCAAGCACCGAGGGGGTGTTTAAACAGAGGAGAAGAAGAGAGATGAGCGGGCATGGACTAAGGTTGGAAGGGGGGATGTTTCAAGAGGGAAATGAGGAGGCACTACTTCTCTAGGAGGATGGTGTCTAGTTGGAATGTGCTGCCAGAGGGGGTGGTAACATGTAGGATGGTCAATAGCTTTAAGAAGGAGTGGGATAAAACAAGAGGAAGGGTCAGGTGGGCAGGGGCTGGGACAAGAAGAGGAGGAACTGAGGAGGAGGAGGAGGAGGCTGGGGCAGCTGCAATCTAGGGTGCTAGCTGCACACTCAGGCAGACTTACATAGACCGATTGGTGTGTTCTGCTGACAGATTTGTATGTCCATATGTATGTTCATATGTAAAATTACAGTGACTCTGTTCATGAGCAGAGGTCCTAAAATGCCTATGTTAAAAATTTGGTGACAAATGTCCATAAAATGACTGTGTTACAAGTGTGTGTTGTGCAGTTTCCATGCACCCTCATAACATCGCAAATTTGTAGTATTTTCACTCCAGATTTTCAACATTGGTATTTTTTCAGACCTCCTTATGAACAGTACAACTGTCATTTTTCACATCCTGCCCCAAATATGTGTTTACACACCTGGCACAGAATAGGGTGGTTGCTCAGGGAAATCAATGTTCAGGACAGATTAAAAAAATCATAGTGACAGTGTTCATGAGCAGAGACGACAAAATGCCTATGATGAAAATTTGGTGAAATAATTCCACTAAATGTATTACTCACATGTGTTGTGTAGTTTCCATGTACACTTGGAAGTTTGAGCATTTTTAATATTTTTACTACAGATTTGCAACATTGCCATCTCTTCACACCTCCCTATGAATGGTACAGCTGTCATTCTTCACATCCTGACCAACCTGTGTTTTTGTACATCTGGCGCACAATAACACGGTAGCTGTGGAAACTTAAAGTTCAGGACACATTGAAAATATCACAGTGTCACTGTTCATGAGAAGAGGTCTCAAATGCTTTCATGAGGTGGGGGTCACAAAATGGCCATGTTGAAAATTTGTAGTGCAGACACCAACAAATGCCAGGGGTGGTAGGGTTTCTAACCATAACGTCCCACCCTGTGCAGACTGACAGGCATCAGGGGTGTGCCTTTGGATTGCCGGCTGTAATGCTCATGCCATTCCACCCCCACCTCAGCACTCTGCAGCCAGTGACAGGCATCGAGGTGTGCCTTGGACTGTTTGGCCCCAGAGTTTATCCCATTCTCCTATACTGCACCCATTTCAGTATATGTCCTTATGGAGTATGGTGACTGTAAAGACGAACACCACAAGGCACACCTCATGTTGGTGTCTGCTGGACAGGGTGAAGTGAAATGGCATGAATGTTATGGGAGACAACCCAAATGCATACCCCAGTGCCTGTCCATCTCTGCAGGTTGGAGCTGGGGTTGGCGTGAAGTTCAATACTTCACTGCCATTCCTATTCTGCATCTGTCTAACTCCTGCATTTCCAATGCTAATGCCAGCAAGTAAAAAGTCAGCATTGACAAATGCTTGTTTCCCTTACTGTTTAGTCTAAAAAAAAATACTAACCAATAAATGTTTATTGTTAGTTTTGCTTACACAAATGTCCCATCATGCACTATAAAAATAGTGGGTGGGGAAAAATAACATTGAACTGCTATTTGTCTCAGGAAGGATATCCTTTCCACACATGCACAGTAAAGGATTTTGCAAATTAATGCAATATAGAGGTGCTATGATAACTGTATTTAAAATGTCACTACTCACATTCAATAATCACTCTAGAGCGTTGTCACTCTGATGACATCATGGTGCACGGATGTCACAGCCATTTTAGGGTGGCTCTGGAACATGTCTTTTAAGTGAAACATTTGTTTTGTTTACATTTCTTAAATATGACTAAATTGTATTAAACTCGACTTTTTAACCAATTGGAGCATAGTATTACATCAGAACATGTTTAACCTAAAACCCTATGTTTTCTGATTTTGCACGTTTGATTTAGGAAATAGCCTGTTTAGTTGTCCTTTAAATCAAAAAATATTTTTGCTCACAGACTGCTTTCCTAAGTGGAGTTATCTATAAAGTCTGAGAATTAGCACAAATATCACTATAAGAAATTAATAACTTGAAACAGCTGTTAAATTTCCCTGATTAAATATTTTCCAGAGATTGGTTACAGTAAACAACAGACATCTTAAAGAGATCTACCAAGCTTTATTGTATTGCCCCTGCACCTAATAATTAGGTGCCTTACCGCCACAGCATTCTTTCATGTGAAGATTTCCCCAAATCATGCAGCCGATAAAACAATTACAGCACTAGTAAAATTAATTAAACCGGGGCCCAAGGACTTCCCGGTCGTAAGGGTTGTAAGGGCGGTAAGGCTCCTATTTATTAGGTGCAGGGGCTGATCTTGGTATATCTCTTTACAGAGGAAGGGAAGGTAGAACATGATCAAAACAAGCCTGCATGGGATAAATAGGAAGGATTCCAAGGTAGGACATCCACAAGCGCTTTTTCAATGAAAAGGAGAAAAAAAGATTAGCGTAAAAAATAGAATAAAGAAGAGCAGTTACAGTATACAAAAGCCTAAGTACATAAGGAGCAGCTGCCACGATCCAGGCAGACAATCCATACCATGAAGTTGCCTGCTCTGGGAGATATTTTGTCACTATTTCAAATTTTTTCTGCAATTAAAAAAAAGTTATTATATGCCTCCTGCCACAATATATGTCAGTTGGTCTTTAATGGAGACCAGCAACAGTGGTGTTGTTAGACCCCAGACTTCAGGGGCTCAAGTATTAGTTGTTTTAATATGGGCTGAAATTTCTAAAGAATGCAGAGGCTGAGATTAATCATTTTGTATAAATGTATTTTCCCAGGATAGCCCAATTTTAAAAAAGGCCCCCACCCTGGCAGGTAGTGCCCCACCACCCCACTCTCTCCCCATAAAGAACCTGAGGCAGCAACTCGCACAGTCCTCCACTCTCCACCACATCTAGCCACTGACTGAGCTGTCAATGAACGTATACTGTAACAACTGATTTAATTTTTATCTATTTTTTATTTATTTGTTTATTTGGAAACAACCTTTGAGTATGAACTCTTTTATAAAGGTTCCACATCTTGAAAACAGAGCAGACAATACAGTCAAACATTTTTGTAACCATAATTTAGGTTACAGGCATATTTTTGCACTAGTACACTTGTTTGAATGTACAATACATGCTCACTGATAGCTAAGTCAGCAGCCGGACATGGTGGAGAGTGGAGGGCTGTACCAGTCGCCAGCTCGGGGTCAGGATGCGGGGGCCGGATGGTGGGGTATTACCTGCTGGGGTGAGGGTGTGGAGGGGTTTGTGAGACACCAGGGAATGCTGTTATGTAATTATACAGGGGATCGGGATGGGGGGGGGTCCGCTGGACACCAGGAAATGGTTTATCTTTTTTTTTTAATTAATATACAGGGGATCAGGATGGGTGAAGGGATACATTGGACACCAGGGTAACAGTGTCTGTGTGTTGGGCAGGTAATTGGGTGGGGGAAGGGACCACTAGCACCAGGGAAAGCTTTATTTGAAACATGGGGCCACGATTGGTGGTGGTGGGGGGGCACCACTAGATGACAGAGAAAGATGTATTTTTAAAATTGGGCTGTGATCAGTGTGGGGGAGGGAGACCACTGGACACCAAGGAATGATTTATTTTAACAGCGGGCCAGTGATCTGCACAGGGGGTCCACTAGCACCAGGGATAGCTCTCTGGAACCAGGCAAGTGGGGGGCAGCACCACACTAAATTGCTGGGCTACCCATGTAAATGAGTCTAGAACTGATATGCAGATTGCCCCTTAGTGTCTTCATGCCCAATGAGCTCATTTGCATGGGTCCATTTGAAAATCGGAAATTAAGCACAGGCGCAAGCCATTGTGGCACCCTATTTCAGGATCCATGTTTGCCCAGGGCTAAGTGACTTAGCGCTGGGCCTACATGCCCCTACATTGAGTCAGACAGCACCGGTGCACTGTTCCACTGAATATAGCATCTTTGGGCTTCCATGAAAGCGCAAGGTGCAGCGCAAATTTTGGCGCTGCACTTTGCGCCTCTTTGAATATTGGGCCCCTGATCGTCTGTCATTCAACTACATTCCTCTTCTGCTGTAAGATGCCCCCCCCCAATAAATCAGTTATTTAGTTTTACAGGGAATTTATAGCAGGTGATTTGTTTTTGTACTATGATAAAATACATACAAAATTTGCTTTAACTACCTTATTAGATGGCAGTGTTCAGCATGTCAATTTTCTGTTTTGGCCACTTATATAGCTTATTAGTCACTTCATTACAACATCAGTGATGTTTTCCAGATTATGTAGTAACTAATCCTGTTTTAATCAATTTCATCTCAGAAGATAAGACATGGAAGTGAAAACAACCCCCCTCCCCAAAAAAAAGGCAGTAGCAATGCAAAATAAATTTGGCCCATCTTCACACATTCCTAAAACTTTAGCAAGGAAATATTGAGAGATGAATGCAATGCATTATAAACTCCTTTGCAAGGACTGTAAGGTTTTGCATATCATTAGCACCTCTGCAGCTAATTCTGTTAAGCATTACAGAATTGTTAAGGCAAGGTAATCAGCAGTCCACAAATAGAATGTGTGCTTGCACCACTGTAGCTGAAACATTGCATTTACTTGCATATAGCTGGGCATTCATTCTAAGATCACATTGGAGTAATCATTGCATTCTTTATCTAACACTTGATAATTTTAGTGTATTTATTAGGAATCACTCCTCCTTCATTATAATCACATTGTGCCAACCAATAAGAATAGCTGTTTTAGTTAGTATGGTTTTACATGTTTTTTATTCTTTTCCCTAGCTGAGCACAGCATACCTACACATACTATAGAACCAGTGGCATAGATGCTGATGGCTGAAAAATGCAGATTGACCTGTCCTGTCTGCCCAGCCTAACAAAAGTTGAATGTGATGGCTCACTCCTTCATCCCCCTTTCCCACTCCATATTACCCTTACCAGACCAATGAATTTGTCCACCCATGTGAATCCCGCTACTGACTTAGCACAGACAGCTTCCCTTGGCAGCTTGCTCCTCCTATCCACTATACTTTCTGTGAAAAAGTACTTTCGGACATCCTCCCAGAACCTGCCTCCCCCAGCTTTATTACGTTCCTTCTTGTGCCTGTGTTCCCATGCAGTGTAAAAAAATACTAGCAGTACACTTTATTTATTCCATCCAGGCACTTGTATGATTCTGTCATAACCCCTTCTCCCTTCTTGCTTTCAGGGTGTGCATGCAGAAGTCTCCTAATCTCTCCACATAGGACTTTGTTATTGTCCCTGGATCATTTTGGTTACTGTTCTCCCTACTACCTTTAAGTTGTCTCTGTATTTTCTCAAGTGTGGGTAGCAGGATGTATCTAGAAACAAGCTATTTCAGGATAGTATGTTTTTCTTGGTAAATCTTTTGAAATCAATGAATTGATCAATCAAATACACATTATTCCAAGTAAGGTTGAATGAGGGATCTGTACAGAGGCTGGATCACTTCCCTCCCAACTGCGAACCCTCAGACTAACTCTCTAGCCTTTGTAGACCCCTTTGCATCTCCCCAATCCCTTCATTGTTATCTACCCTACCATAGGACTTTGTGTCATCTATGAAGAGACACAACTTGCCCTGGATGCCCTCTCTGATGTTGCTGATGTTGTTGATGAACATATTGAAGAAGACAGGACCCAGGACAGATCCTTGTGGTGCCCCAATCGTGACCTCCCACTCTTCTGATTTGACCCAATTTACCACCACCCTCTGCTGTCTCTCCTTCAACTACTTTCCTATCCATGTCAGGTTTAATTCAAAAATGTGCAAAATTATGTTACTGGGACACAGTAACCCTGAGGAGAGCTATAGGATTGGGGGGTTGTTTGCTGACAGTCACCAAAGAGGAAATAGACCTGGGGGTTACTATTTCAGATGATCTGAAAATGTCAAAGCAGAGCACAAAGGCAGCAGGGAGGGCCAGTAGCATGCTGGAGTGCATAGCAAGGGGTATCACTAGCAGAAGGCGTGAGGTAGTGATACCGTTATACAAAACCCTGGTCAGACCTCACATGGAGTACTGTGTGCAGTTCTGGAGGCCGGACCTTTGAAAGGACATTAACAGACTGGAGGTGGTCCAGAGAAGGGTGACTAAGATAGTACAGAGCTTGCACCACAAGACTTACGAGGAGAGATTAAGGGACCTCAATAAGTACTCGCTGGAGGAGAGGAGGGAGAGAGAGGGGACATGATAGAACATTCAAGTACCTCAGAGGCATAAACAGGGTGCGTGGGGGGAGGGGCAAATCTTCCAAGAGAGGAGGAGTACAAGAACTAGGGGGCATGACATGAAATTGGAAGGTGGCAGGTAAAGAGGGAATGTGAGGAAGTTTTTCTTGATGGAGAGGGCGGTGGACGCATGGAATGGTCTGTCACAGGAGGTGGTGGGAGTGAGCACTGTAGTTGGATTTAAACATTCATGGGACAGGCATAGGGGAACCATGGAGGTTAAGCAGGGGGAGGCTCAAAAGCTGTACTCCAGTACAGGACTTACGGGCAGACTGGATGGGCCTAGCGGTCCTTATCTGCCTACACTTTCTATGTTTCTACCTGTGTCTCTAGCTACACCCAGGTCTTTTAGCTTCTTCAACAATCATCTGTGTGGTACCAAGTAGAAAGCTTTGCTGAAAGTGAAGTAGAGTAAATGCACAGCATGGCCCTTATCTACTACCTTTGTTACCCAGTCAGAGAAAACTATCAGGTTGGTCTCACAAGATCTCTCTATCACAAACCCATGCTATTTAATATCACGTAAACCGTTGCTTTCTTGTTGGTCCACAGGGTCCTCTTTGGTAAGTGAGTCCATCAGTTTACCCACTACACAGCTAAGGCAGAAAGCTCTGTAACCCCAATTGCTCTTTGATTTTTCTGCTTGTATAGTGGAACTATGTCTGCTACTCTCCAGTCTTTCAGCACTGCCTCTCTCTGAATTGAGCTGTTGACTAGCCCTACTTGGGGTTTAGCCAGTTTAGCAGTCAATTTCTTGAGCACCTATGGGTCCAACCCATCTTGCTCGGGGGCTTTATCTACCTTTAAGGCTTCAAGCCCCTTCTGGATCCTTTCTCTGACTTATACTGGCTGCTTCCTTTCAGGAATCCTTTTTTTTTAATATATTTATTGATTTTTAAAAAGGCAAATACAAACAATGAACACTGATACACAGCTATTATCTCTCAGGCATTTTATCAAGTACAAGTTTCTGCATGTCATACATATGTGAATTGATACAGGTTTTGAGCTGTGTGTGGAGACAACAACTGTTAATAGCCACATAACAATAACTTACAATAAAAGTTCACTGGATTACAATAAACTTACTCTCACATTACACTGTGAGTTTTCATTTTATTAGGATGAATGAAACATAGTCATGGCGGGTTCACATTTTAGTATGTTAGATTTCTGTATTTCAGTATTGTGTTACAGCCAGGGGATTGCATCAGCTTTTACAAGGAGGTGCCCAATTAGCAGCCAGTCCAGTGGTGTCGAGGGTTGAGATGCTGGCAGCATTTTACTTCTCACCACACTGGTAACTAGAATTCTGGAATGAGCTTGGGTTGCCGGGTGCCAGCCCTCTCTCAGACTAAGGTGGTGAGTCCTGGCTTTTGGCTGCCAGTAGATGGAAGCCTGGTGGTAGCACTGACACTTGGGTGGCTAACGAAAGTTGGGTGAATGGAAGTGACTGGCAGTCCTGGAGTGCATGCATGCCTCCATGTGCATGCGTTCTCTGTGTCTACCATAGCATCGGGGGAAGAAAACATAAGAAGGAAAAATGGAAGGGGATTGGGCTACATGAAGTCCTGCCTGAGGTGTCGTGCTCTGCCCAGCCACTCCAATGCACAAAGGGGACATCAGGATGAGATTTTCTGGGGGGAGGATGGCCCCCCCTGCCCCACTGGGAGCAGGGAATTCACAGACGACATACCCCCCCCCAGAAGGAGAGAGAGGCAGCAGGTTGACTGGTGGCACCTAGGGACAGGGCTGAAAAGCTGCCTGGTCAGCACAGGAGGATAAAAAACCTTCATGTAAATGTAACCCACCCCTGTGCCTTGGCACCATGGGTACAAATTTTGGATTGTGACCAGTTTTGCCATGCACTGATTTTGGAGAAGGAACAAAATGGTGCAGAGTGAGGAAATCTGCATCTTTTGGAGCACTATGGCACCATGTAGTCTGTGAAGACTGGAGGCTGCTGGCTAGTCCATGTGGTACCATGTGATAACAGCACCACCAAAAATAGTGCTGTACTAAACAGCGACTACATATTGCCAATGACAATAAGAACAATGGACACCACAGCACCCTACAAAATAAATAATCTTACATTTATTTCTAGAAAAACAATAGAGAAACATCATTCTATGTGGGGAGCTATGCCCCCCCCTTTGCTGGGGGCTTTGCCCCCCCACACCCCCATAACTACTATAATCAACTCCAGGAGGGCGTGACACTGGGGAGAAAGAGGAAATAACAGGAGGGGGGGCTACACCATGGGGGGGGGCGCTACCTGTGTACAAGGGGAGAACGTTGGGTGGGAAACAATCTTAGCAGAATGGAACATCTAAAAAACAAAAACAATAAAGTAGAAACACTGAAAACCACAAAATACAGAAGCACCACTCTTGTCCCAAACCCCGGTCCACCAGCATCGCAGACCATCATCTAACCCACCGTTGTGGATGGCCAGCTGGAAGCAGTCCTCCCAAACACACCTTCTATCCTTCACATGCTACCATTAGCACCCTCTTTTTACTACAACCACCTACTTGCACTTTGCCTCATGTCAACACTAAACCTTAGCACTTCAGATCACCACCCTACCTCACACCCGGTGCCTCGTCTACTCCTGGCTGAGCAGTCTAGAGGATCCAACACCTCCACAGAGTCAGCATTGGAGAGCTGAGATAAGCTGGGGACTGTAATTGCATCTATTGCTGGATCTAAAGTTCATCCCTCATCAGTTGTGAAACCTGAGACTGAGAAGCACATGAGCAAAGTTAAGAGGCCTGGTGGTGTTACCGTGCTAAAAACTAAAGAATGTGGGGTGAACCCTCCACTCACTGGCAGTGGATGTGGTCATGGGCACAGTGCCCATATGAAGCTCCTAACCCCGAAGGATTTTGAAGAGCCAGTCCAGCCTTTGCCTTCTGGGCCCCCTGAGCCCACTGGCCCAGCCATTGTAACAAAGGAGAGGCTAGCTGAGGAGCCAGTAGAACTGACCTCTCCCTTGTCTACCCCCGAGAAGCCTGGTGGGGTGGCAAGTTGTTGTTTGAAGAAGTGTGTCATGTCAGTGACGGTGATCTAGAATGGGATATTCCTTCTCAGCATGTCATGCTTTGGAAGGACCGTCTAGTTTAGCCAACAAGTGACAACATCGGAGAGAGTTTTATGAGGGCAAAACCAATGGAGACCCCAATGTGAGGAGGTACAGGGAGGGAGTGTGGCAGCTGGATGGGCAGACCCCTCATTCCAGTGTGAGACAACTGCCAGGATGGATCCAAGCAGAATGTATTATCTGAAAGAAGATCCAGTGTGACTACCCCCATTATGTTTACCCCTACCTCCCTGAGAGACTGTGGGATATTATAGAAGAACATCAACAGGACTGAGTATATTGGGGTTCCCTTGATAAGTTGTATAAGAAGCTCTGTCTGGACCCCAATAGTACCAACTACACACTCCAATGCATTCAGTACATCGCAAACAGCAAGTGTGCAAAACATGCATGGGAAGGTCTTACTCTATTGAAGATGTATGTGCTCATCCGGGATGTGATGAGTAAGAGGTACAAGGCTTATGTGAAAGCTGTGGACTCCTTCAGTCAGGCTACGACCAAGCCTCTGCCTACCCACAATTGCTCCTGAAGCTGAAGATTTCTGTGGCTTGCAGTGTGCATGTCTTCCCCTTAAAGATGCTGTTTCAAGAGGAATCTGGACTGAGACTGTGACTGCAGTAAAATGGATGAGACTAGCACTTTTCTATCTACTTCATTTAATTGTATGTGGTTGCAGAGCTTTTGTCATGTTAATGCAATAGCATGTATTTGTCAGCTGAACATTTACATTTTGCTTTCCTTTATTATTTTCTGTGCAAAGAACAGACTGGGACTCTGCACCATGGTGCTGCTATTAAAGGTGTGCAATGTAATTTTGATTGTTGAGTGACTGGACTTTGGCAGCTTGGTATGCCACCTTAACAGCAACATTTCTATGGCGACATGCATCGATATCAACAACAGTGCCATGCCACCATAGAAGTGCCGCTGGAAGGGGGCAACCACTTCCCCCGACCTGCACCCCCTTCCCGAACTAATTCCAACCTGGGTTAGAATCCTTTTAGTTCAGGGGTGTGGGGGATTCGAAGTCAAAGCCCAATGTAAATAATAAATATCTCAGCAATCAGTGGCTCCATGCCAACTGCAATTTATGTGGCCGATATGGAGCCTGGCCGCTGTAATGCCGGGTCGAATCTTTTTGTTGTGCTGGCATGGTAGGGCCTTGCAGCTCTGGTTAAGGCTGTTTCGTTACTGCAGAAATAATAGACTGGGACTGTGCACCACAGTGCTGTTTAGAGAAAAGAAGAAAAATATATTAATTATTTTGGAGTATGTTACCTTTTTCAGCCAATGTTTGAAATGTTTACATGTGTATGTTTACATGTGTGTTTCATGATTTTAAAATGTTTTGGGCTGTGTTATTTAAAGGGGAAGTGTGTTGTAATGGACACTGCAGCTTCAGGTGGCATGGCAGCATTTCCATTTCTGTTAGGTAGGTAGTGCTAGTTTGGGACTCGGTTGCCACCTCTGTGGTGCCAGGTAAACAGCCCTAAGTATCACAGTTGGTGGGTCGCCAATGGTTGGGGTTCAGATGCCCAAGTTTAGGTCCCTGTTTAGTTTAGAGGGTAAGGATGCCCAGCAATAGGTCCAGTTTAGTTTTGGGGGTTTGGACATATGGTTGTAGGTCCCGTTGAGTTTCTGGTTTTGGAACCCACCATTCTAGCAGTGTCCCAGTGGGCCATGTGTATCATTGCTCTATGGGGAAGTGCACATACCGCATGTTAATATGGGGCCATGGTAGCTGGTTTATGTGATGCTTATGGGGTTGGTGAGCATTTAAAGGGGAGGAAGAAGTAACTCACCCCTGAAGTTGGGTTTACTATTTTTCCCCCTCCTGGCCCTTCAGCCCTTATCAGTTATTTAATATATATGGCATCTGCCCATCACTGGGGTCTCTGTGGGTCAGAAGTCACCCCCGGGGCTATGGCCATATATATAGGGGTCTTTTGGTGCCTTGGAGAGATGTTCCCACACCGGTGGGTTCAGCAGCAGTTTGTTTGCAGGAACAGGGGCGATTGCCTGCTCCTGCCCAAACTTTCAGCGGTCTGAGAAGTATTTGAGGATAACAGTGGTATTTACATGGTGGCAGCCTTTTTGTTGCTAGGGCTCCATAAGGATGGAATTTAAACCTGCAACCCTGAGTGTCCAGCATGGAAGAAGTGAAGGGAGACATCATACCTGTCCAAGGTTGGAGCAGAAAGGACAGTGAGGGACTGAGGTGGATGGGCTCTGGCTATGGATTGTAGACCCTCTGATCCTGTCTTTGCAACCAGTGTGTCCCATAGTGCCTGGTTGGTAGCTTCCATGGGTAGGAGCTGTGAGTGGCCAGATCATGGACAAGTTGGAGAGACTGTTGGTGGGGATGTCTGCCCCGAGATGTTCGAGGGGAGAGTCACCTACTCAAGTCCTGGAACTGGAGGGGAAGTTGGTAAGGGGTCTTGAGTTGCATGGGTTCCCTTTTCTGACTTTTCGCACATCAATGTGAACCTGGAACAACCCTGGAAGAGTGAGTAAGCCAGTGTGAATAAATGCTGCCACCGGTGTTATAGAGGTCACTCAAACCATAGTTTCAGCTGCTGCTGCTGCTGCTGCCCAGAAACCAATATATGGCCACCCAGCCCAACAATTAATTTGTAAAGGGTGGAGTGTCTGCACAACCATGAAGAACCACCGATGCACTGTCTGTGAACTCTGCTATTGGCTCCTAGGCCCAGAGTAATAACCTCTGTAAATATGTTTGAGACTGGCCATGTTTATTAATCAAATTGGAATCCCCTGTTCCAGCAAGAATTTTAGTGTGAACATTCCATTATTGAAATGTTGTTGCTGATTAACCCTTTAAGTCTCTCACAGCCCAGCACCCATGTATGGCACCCCCTGGCATGGAGAATCCCTCTTCGGCGAAGCCAGCAAATAGTAAGAACTGCACTTTAAGGACCTGGTATGTGTTTCTGCTGTTGTGACCCCCCCTTCCCCTAAGTAACATCAGGCATACCCCTAGACATGGGGATTGGGGCCTTGCATAAACAAATGCAAAAAAGAGGTGCCCAATCTCAACAATCTGCCTCCTTCAGGGGGAATGAGTCCATGACAGGATCCCACACTCTTTCAAAAATGTTTCCCTTTTAGCTCCTAATTTGTGCATTCCAGAGGTAGGGTCTTAGTCAACAGTTCCAGCCACATTCCTACTGTGGGTGTTTGATGGTAGACCCACTTATTTTGAATACACTTCCATGCTAATAGGAGCATAAAAAAGACACTCACTGTGCTATATGGCTCAGCGCCAAGAATCAGGGCTTGTCCCTCCTCTCAGGGTAGTTAGTGAGGTAAACACCAAGATAGAGCAGTTGATAGGGAGAAGGGCAGGGGTAAATGGAGAAAAAGACAAAGGCAGTAAGGACAGGGATGGGATAAAAATAAATAACGCTATCAAAAAACAGAGGGTAATGAGTACCAATGCCCATAGTCTAGGTAAAAAAACTCCCCAAAATGGTAGCCTTGATGGAAGATGGATGCCTGAATATCGTGGCAGTCACAGAAACATGGTACACAGAGAACCATGACTGGGATGTCAACATACTAGGGTACACAATCTACAGGAGGGACAGGGAGGGAAGAAGAGGAGAAGGAATAGCTCTCTATGTATGGGAAGGGATCAAAGCAACATAACTAAAGGGTAAACAGGGAGGAGAGGAGGCACTGTGGGTCACCCTGGAGACTGGAAATGGCTCCACAATCTGCACAGGGGTTGTATACAGACCCCCGTCTCAGGTGGAGGAAATAGACAAGAAAATGATAGAAGGCATCCTTGGGATGGCAGAGAAAGGGGAGGTATTGCTGATGGGGGACCTGAATATGCCAGAGGTTAACTGGAGCACCTTTTCTGCAGCCACATCCAAGAGCAGGGCCATTCTCGATGCCCTACAGGGGGCATGCCTCAGACAGCTAGTTTTGGAACCCACTCAGGAGAGAGCAGTCTTAAACCTGTTACTCTCAAATGGGGATGGGAGAGGATCTCTGATCTTGATGTGGGTAGCCATCTGGGAACAAGCTACCACCAAACAGTGTGGTTCATGATAAACTTAGCTGTAGAGTCAAGCCACACAAAAGTGAAGATACTGGACTTCAAGAGGGCTGATTTTGTCAAAATGGGAGAGTGCCTCAGAAAAGCACTAGCAAACAGGCAAGAAGGTGGGGTGGAGCAACAATGGGGAAACATTAAAACCGCCATCACAGAGGCAACAAGCCTTTCTGTGAAGCAAATAAACAAATCAAAAGGAAAGAAGAAACCTCTATGGTTCTCAAAAGAAGTAGCGGGGAAGGTAAGGGAGAAAGAGAAAGCATTCAGAAAGTATAAGGAAACACAGAAGGAGCATGACAGAGAACTTTATCAGTTAAAGCAGAAAGAGGCTGGGAAGGCAGCCAGAATAGCAAAGGCCCAAACCGAGGAAAGGATAGCCAATTCTGTTAAGAAGGGAGATAAAACCTTTTATAGGTACATTAGGGAGCAAAGAAAGACTAAGGCAGGGATACTGAGGCTGAATAAAGAGGAAGGTGGTTGGGCAGAGACAGACAGTGGAAAAGCAGGGATACTGAATGAATACTTCTGTTCAGTATTCACAACGGAAAAGCAGGGGGAGATACCTAATCCAGTTAATAGAAGCACTCTGGATAGGGGGGTTGATATTAGTCCTTTCACAGAAGAAATGGTTATTGAATGAACTCTTAAAACTGAAGGTGGATAAAGCAATGGGGCCTGATGGGATTCACCCCAGAAATCTAAAAGAACTAAGGGAAGAACTAGTTACACCACTGACTACACCTTTTAATAAATTATGGGAGGATGGTATGGTACCTGAGGACTGGAGGAGGGTGGATGCGATTCCCCTTCACAAAAGTGGGAGCAAGACAGAGGCAGGAAACGACAGACCTGTCAGTTTGACCTCAGTGGTAGGGAAAATGATGGAATCACTGCTGAAGGAAAGAATTGTTGAGTACCTAGAGGACAGTGGGGCACAGGACCCAAGGCAGCATGGATTCACAGCAGGAAGGTCATGTCAGACAAATCTAATTGATTTCTTTGACTGGGTGACCAAAGTAGTAGACCAGGGAGGGGCTGTGGACATGGTCTACCTAGACTTTAGCAAGGCATTTGACACAGTCCCGCACAAAAGATTAATAAACAAATTAGCCAGCCTGGGAGCGGGTCCCAGGGTGGTAACCTGGGTAAAACACTGGCTGGACAACAGGACACAGCTGGTAATAGTAAATGGAGTCTACAGTGAAGAAAGGAGAGTTACTAGTGGGATACCGCAGAGTTCATTACTGGGGCCGGTCCTTTTTAATGTCTTTATAAGTGACATTACAGAGGGGCTAGAAGGGAAAGTATGTCTCTTTGCAGATGACACAAAGATCTGCAGCAGGGTTGATATGCAAGGTGGGGTGGAAAGGATGAAAAGGGACTTGGCAAGGTTGGAGGAATGGTCAAATGTATGGCAGCTTAGATTCAACGCAAAGAAGTGCAAAGTAATGCACCTGGGAAACAAAAACCCAGGGGAAGAGTACACAATGGGGGGTGAGATACTGACAACAACAAAAATGGAAAGGGACCTGGGGGAGTCATATCAGATGACCTAAAGGTGGGCCAGCAATGTGAGAAGACAGTAAGGAGGGCTGGGGATACTGGGATGCATAGGGAGAGGCATCACCAGTAGAAAACAGGAAGTTGTTGGCCCTCTGTACAGACAGTTGGTAAGACTACATCTGGAGTACTGTGTACAGTTCTGGAGACACCATCTCCACAAAGACATAGACAGGGTGGAGGCTCTCCAGAGGAGGGCAACCAAAATGGTGCAGGATCTGCACCAGAAGACATATGAAGAAAGACTAAAGGAGCTTAAGATGTATAGCTTCGATGTGGGGGGGGGGGACATGATAGAAACTTCCAGATACCTCAAGGGAATCAACAAAGTCCAAGAGGGTAGCATCTTTCAGAAAAACAGATGTGCAAGAACAAGGGGGCACAATTTGACGATAGCGGGTGGACGGCTCAGAGGAAATCACAGAGAGGGTTGTAGATGCATAGAACAGCCTTCCTGAGGAGGTCATAGAGTCAAAAACAGTGGGGGAATTCAAGAATGCATGGGACAGACATGAGGCAGTTCTAGTGGGGGGGGAGTAGGCTGTTGGTTAACTAGGATCTACAGCTTATCCGTTAGGTAGGCAAATGGGCAGACTAGGTGGGTCTTGCAGTCCTTATCTGCTATCAGATTCTATGTTTCTATGTTTCTCTAACCATCTATGGTCCAGAGGGCTCCCCACTAGAAGTAGTAGACTCCTTCAAGTACCTTGGAGTCACCTTAGACCCTGCTCTGGATTATAACCTGCATTTATCAACAGTCTGTAAGACATTAAACATGAAGCTTGGTCCCACCTATAAAACTGGGTATACTCTAACCACAGCCACTAGGCTGGCTATTGCCCCAGTGCGTCCAACAGTCTAGTCTTACCTATGGGCTGATATCCTACTTGGAGGCAAACAAAGGGGTCTCAAATAAATGGAATACATGTTACAATAACATTTGTTGCTTTGCCCTTTCCGTGCCCAGGCTTACCCATCACTGTGTCCTCTATTCGAGTCTCGGCTGACTCTTCCCATCTTCTTATCACCTTCACACCACTGGTTGTACCATTGTTATTAGAACCAGTACACCAACTACACTGGCCAGCATGTTAAACATGCCTCACAGGTCTGTACCTTGAGCTTTACTGATAGGTCACTTCTTGACGTCCCTAAATGTGCTACAAAGATGGGTGAACATGTTTTCTCAGCATTTGCTCCCAAGTTATGAAACTCCTTTCCAGTGTCTTTAAGATGCTCTCCGTCGCACCAGGTTTTTAAGAAAGAACTTCATAAGGTCCTCCTGTATAATAAGTGCACGTGTAACTGATCGGTCATAGTCATACTTAATTTGGCTGCATCATTCTACCACGTGACAATTTTGCACTTACTATGGTTGTTTTCTTAAATCTCTTTGTGCTGTTCTTTGTTTCATGTTACTCCTGTATTTTGCCAGACCATGTTAATGTTATAGTATCATTGTATCATTGCTGCCTCTGAGGTTGCCAACTGCTGTTTTTTTTGTCTGTAACTCTCTGGGATCATGCCTGAAAATAGGCAGTGCTCTTGTCTAGTGCACCTACCCAGTCTACCAAAATAAATAAATAAATAAATAACCCTCACCACCTTGGGTGGGGGTCCCCCCCCCGAGTGATCCTCCCCAAAAAGCAGTGACAAAGGTGTGTCTGGGACCTCCTTTTATAGGTGGAGTCCAATCTGCTTCCTTATCTCTGACTACTGTAGTAGGGCCTAAGAGTTCTGCAGTTCCAAAAGAAATGAATATAGGTGCCATTTTTCTCCACATCTTCCACATATAGGTGACACCCCCAAGGAAAACTTGCTCGAAACATCTGGGGGGAGGTACAACCTATGCAAAAATGTAAATTGGACCTCCTTGTATTTATTACACCATAGTAAGTCCATGTATATTTCACATATCATCGCCCAGCTTTCCTCAGGATGGCTTCAGTCCCAGGTCTTGCCTCCACAACTCTGCACTTCCTTTGACTGGTCTGGAAGGGCATTTCTCAGTAGCACATGCATTCTGGCTATTCATCCCCTAGGATACATGTGAGACCTCATGACTTTCATCTCCACTTGACTGATCTTAGCTATCAAGGATTCTAGTCTGTACATGCTCCTAATGTGTGCTGCCACCTGCAGCTACCTAAATCTATGGTGACCTTGTAATTTTAAGATCTTCACCAGGTCTGCTAGTTATCTCAGTCCCTGAGGCCCATATAAATCACCCATATACTGTGCATCTTCCTCTCTCCACTGTTTGAATCTCCCATCCTCCATCCCAGGTAGAAATTCAGGATTGTTCGTAATTGGTGCCAATTTGTACCCCTCACATGTTTTTAGTGACTGATCCCCAGGGTTCAAGTGAATGCAGCACCAGCAGATTCACTTCTCCTTTGGCCTTATAGTTTGTTATCCCCCCCACTTTCTAGGTAGCATAATGGGGTGAGGCCCTCTTCTAGTTCTAGTGTGACCCAACTTACCCCACTGTCTCCCAGCAGCTATTCATGCATCAATCTAAATTGACTTGCTATGTGATAAGAGTAAATCTGGGAATTATAGTCCCTCACACGCAGTGGGGCATTTTAACCTGGTCAGTGCTGCCCTGGGTTTCCTACAGTGCCAGAGGAATTCTGAGCACTTAGCCTCAAAGGCATGAGTATATTTCTTACTTATGCCCATTGGAAGCATCTAAATGGGATAAAATATCCTGTGGAGAATGTTAATCTTGAGTTAATTGATATGCCATCACCCAAGATATTGGTAATGCCCTCGACCTCATCATGTCAGCCTTTTAATAAGGGCCCATAATTTAATCTGTGTAAGGGCTTTGACTCATCCAGGTTAATTTTATAGCCTAAAAATCTGGGAAAGGCAGTGAAGATTTGAATTATTTCTGGCAGCGACTGTGTGGGGTTGGTCACAAATAAAAGGATGTTGTCTGCATATAATGAAATCTTATGCTGTTGCTGTCTACCACCCCTAATCCCCTCTATTCCCTGGCGTTGCCCTATATACTGTATCACCAGTGCAAAGAGTAGTGATGAGAGGGGGCACCCCTGCCTCATCCCTCTTGATAGTACAAATTCCTCTGATAGCTCCCCATTCACCAATATTCTAGCCCTTGGTGCTGCATATAACACTTGCACATATTTTAAGATCCTCTCCCCCAACCTGATCTTCTCTAAGAGGCAGGCCACTGTACCCTGTTAAAGGCCTTCTTAGTGTCTAAGAAGAGCACGAATGCTTCTCCCCGATGTCCAGAGCCCTAGTAGACTACATTTAGTAGCCTGCTAATGTTATTGTAGGAGTACCTCCCCTGCACAAATCCTGTTGGATCAAGCCGCACAGGATCTGGGACTATGCCCTCTAACCTTCTCACCAAGGCTTTACAAGTATTTTAGTGTCACAGTTAAGCAAGGATTTGGGTCTATAGGCAATGCATGTTGTGGGGTCCTTCTTAGGCATTGGAATGACAATAACAGTTGCCTGATAGCACATATCTAGTAAGATACCCTGTTCTAAGGCTTCATCTGACAAGAATTTAAGGCCCTGCAGAAGTGGGCCCCCATCACCTTGCAATACACAGCCCCCAGCCCATCAAGACTTGCAGCTTTACCCCTGTTAGGTGTTGCAGTGGCAGATGCAAGTTCCGCCACAGTGATCTGAGTCCGCCCCCCCCTCCCGTGCCACTTGTTCCACCATTGCTTTGGGAAGCTGCAAGTGTATATTATGTATTCTATGTTATACAATTTTTTTTATTTGTTCTGGTCGCCCATGTAAACGTGTCTTTGGCCCATGGACTTTCCCAGATTTTTAATAAACAAAACAAACAAACAAACAAGTCTCCCAGCTTTGTGACCTGTCTGAGATCACTCCCTGTGTACAAGGCCTTGTAATATGCTACAAATTGTGATCTGATATCTGGGCCCTTGTTGTGTAGCACTCCTTGGGTGTCCTTCAGTGCCCTGATAACATTAGGAGATCTCCTACTCCTTGCAAACCCTGACAATAATGGTCACAGCTTGTTGCCCCATTCATATATTTGCTGCTTGGCATATAAGAGTGTTGTAGTGGCACCATTAGTGAGAGCCAGGCTACGTGCTTCCCTGACAGTTAGCAATTTTATCAGGATGGATTCGGACTGGTCCTCACGATTTTTTTTTTCTCCAGCCCTTTCACCTGCATTTCTAGTCTCTGTAGTTTCTCTTTGTTAAGCTTGTTCCTGGATGCCGTGTGGGAGATAATTATCCCCCTCATGTATGCCTGCCCCATCTCCCATATCACCTTTTCTGACTGAGCTGTTTCCTTATTTGCTTCCACATAAATATCCCACTGTTGGGGGGTGCATGACTTGGCAGCAGAAGGCATGGCAGCCTAATCATCTAGCTCTCCTTATCTGAGTAAATCCTTTACCATCTGACCTATTATTTCATTCTGAAAAGGCTCTTTTTTATCAACAGATTGCCAAACCACTCAGCTATTAGCATTTACCACCCGAAGTCCATTCACCACTGATTTTTTTCTGAGTTGACTTATCAAAGTATCTCGGTCAGTCTCTGCTCTGCATCTCAGTTAAGATGGCACTTCCCACCTCAGAGTACTCCTCTTCTACATCAGATGTCCTGCAAGAAATTAGACAGATGTTTTTGCAACTGCTCACTGAAATCTGGAAACTTAAGGCAGCTAATCAACATACCAGTGTTGACATCATTTCCCTCTCCCTAAGACTCTTTCACACTGAGCAACAAATTGACTTACATGACCATAAGACCGGTCAAATGGAGGCTCACTTCAGAGAGCAAGACAGGACCATCTGACAATTTTGGGATCATCTGGAAGATTTGGAAAACCACGGCTGGTGGAAAAATCTACGGCTCGTTGGCTTTCCAGAGGGAGTTGAAGGAAAAAGCACCACAGCCTTCCTTCAGAATGTTTTCTCAATCATCCTTTGATACCAGTGGATGACTCCACTTGAAATCGAGCATTTGCATCACTCCTTGGCTCCCCTACCTAAACCCAGTCAACACCCTCAGCCAATCCTGGTAAAGTTTTTGAGGTTTCAAGTGAAGGAGCAAATCAAGCAGTTGACACAGGAAAGATGACTTTTATCTTGGCAGGGGTACAAGATTCAGATCTACCCAGACTTTTCTCAGGAAGTTACAGAGTGCAGAAATGTGTTCACCAGGGCCAGGCATGCCCTAATGGACTTACAAGTTCCTTACAGCCTTTGATATCCAGCCACCTTGAGAATTACTCATAATGATGTTTCACATTTATTTTACTCTCCGGAATAAGCTGAAACCTTCATCAGAAGATCCTGGCCCTCCACTAAACTCCCTTATATGACGTGTACCAATGACAGGCTGAGGCTGCTAAAAGCTCTTCTTGACCTTAAAGTGGCCTACTGGATGAAGACCCCAGGCTTCCAACCCATCACTGTTGGGAGAGAGGGAACAACAAGAAAAACAATAGAAGTAGCCATAAATCCTCCTCCCCCCCAACAGCTCCATAGCTGGAGTCAAAGCAGGGAATACAATGTTTTATCTGACAGCTATGCAGGGATGCCTGCTGGTAGTAGATATGCTCCCCTGCCTCACTTCTCCTCCTCAGCCAACCTTGAGCTTAATATGCAATGAAAGAAAACTTCTGTAACAGAATCTTGGCCCAGGACTACTCCAGTCCCCCATCCCCCAGAACTCATCCCCTTACCTCAGAGCACACCATCCAGTTCAGATAAACTGAAACTCTTGGCCTACATAAAGGCCGCTACTGCTCCTTCCCACAGTGAGGTGTCATCAAATGACTTGGGTTGAAGCTCTGAGTTATGCTTCAACAGAATGCCCAGTTTTATACTGACAAGACTTATGGGCTTATACCACTTTGCATATGCTTCTGGCCCTGCAGTCAGACCAAAACTCTAATTTTATCCTAGACTGATTTTCCAGCTCTTGAAGGGGGCTGCCTACTTTTGTCTTTCCTGCATACTAGAGGCTGATCATTTGGTTCAGTTATAAAATTTCCTACCTAAGAACTGGTCACATATATTTAGCTTTGATTTCTCTCTCTCTCTTTTTTACTGCTATTAATACCTATGTTACCTTCTCCTCTAGGTACCCAAGCTAGTGTTTTGCCATTGCTTGCTAATTTGGTCTGCTGGGGAGAAGGCACAGAATAGATCGAGTATGAAATAATTTATCTTATGATGTACTATATTTGCTTGCCTCTGTTCATGATACCCAGTTAATCTTTTCTAATAGCTTGCAACATCATAGCTTCTCCCTTCTAAGTACTAGGGATCTAACTGTAAATGAGCATACTTGTTTTATCTTTGGCCTTTCCAATCTACAGCATGTATCACCCCTGTTTTCTTCCCATCTTGACCCCTTTCCTCTGACCCCAGGAGTTGTCGGATGTGGAATGTTGTCAATCTGCCCTGGTCATGATCTGTCCTGGCCCTGCTAGGTTCTTTGCTCTCGAGCTCAGCTGCTAGCTTTTAACAGACAGGAGTCTTGCTTTCAGAACAAGGAGCTGCTGACTAAAAAGCTAGAACCTGTCTTACTAATAGAACACTTCTAACTCAGCAGGAGTCAGTGCCTGTTGGGATTAAGCAAACAGATACATTATTAGAAATGGGAGGTCTCATTTAGGGTAAAAAAAAAAGAAAGTCAGTGTGTTTTTCTGTGTTTGGGAAAAGGGACTGTAGCAACTTCTTAGTTTGCTAAGTCAGGAGGAGAGACGTTAATTGGGGGTGTGGCTTAGACAGTAGAAAATCAGGTGTCTCTAATTACAGTTCCCTGCTGCTAGTTTTTGACAGACAGGAATCTTGCTTTCAGAGCAAGGAGCTGCTGACTAAAGAGCTAAACCTTTTCTTACTAATTGCCCTCCACACCACCCTCCCACCTTTAGCCAGTTCCACTTTTATAGGCACTGGATTTGACTGACAACAGGAACTTCCTGTTTGACAGTAGGAAAGGAAGGATCACTAAGACACATCATTTTCATCATCCTTGAAGGAAAAGAGTAGCCCCCCCAGCTGCTGGAGGTCTGACTCTGAGCAAGGAAGAAGGAGACTACCAAAGAATACAGGAAGTTCCTGTCCCAGAACAGGAAGGGTGAGAGCTGAAATGTCACATAGGCAATAGAAAGGTAAGTGGAAAAATAAACTGAGGGAGAGAGTAAGTATACAAAGCAACAGGAGAGGGGCAACAAAATAAGACATGATGGGAGTGGTGCAGTGCAATGGCTGTGGGGTGACAGTCTTCTGGGAGACATTCTGGAGGCTGCGATGCTGCCCTATTTGTAGGCACCTGTCTGGTCTGAGGGAGGAGGTTGCCCGTCTCCAGACCGACCTGGCTAGGAATCATGAAACCTCCTCCCCTACCTAGGGACCACCAGGGCCACCTCCGCTGCCTCCAAGGTTGCCAAGAAAGAGGAGCGGTTGGACCAAGGTGGGCTCAGGAAGGGTGAGGGTGATGAAACAGAGGTGCATCCCTCCAGTTGTACTGCTCCATAATTCATATGCCATTCTGTCAGAGAGTGGTTCCTCTATGGAGGTGCCTGCAGTGGAGAACAAGGAGGATGCAGGGAACCTTCACAAAGGAGACCCACAGGAGAGTGGCAGGGGACCTCACAGGGGAAGAAAACAACTCCTGGTGGGGTACTCAATCATTAGGGGGTAGAACTGGGGGAGGAGGGAGGAAGAGGGAGGTAAGGGCCTGCCTGGCACCACGGCATGGAGGGACAGGGAGTGAATCCTCAGGATCACGGGAGCAGCTGCACAGGGGAGAGAGCTGGATGTCATTGTCCACCTAGGGACAAATGACCTGGCTGGGAATAGGATCAGAGCATTGCAAGAGAAGTTTGTGGAGTTGGGGAGGGGCCTTAGACAAGTAGCATGTATGGTAATCTTGTCGGAGGTGCTGCCTGTCTATGGCAAAGGTGATGCTAGGGTACTCTGCACCATAATGGTTGAAAAACTGGTGCAGAGCTCAGGGGTTTGGCTTCATTGGGGACTGGGGGTCCACCTGGAGGGATGCAGGCCTATACTGGTGCGATGGCCTGCATCTGTCCAAGAGGGGAACCAGGGTCCTAGGTGATAGGTTTAAATGCTTCATAGATAAGCATTTAAACTAGCCAAGGGAGGAGGCACTGAAAAGGAGCAGGGAAATCCCAGCCTCCCCACACAAAACACGGTAGTTAGTGAGGTAAAAAAAGGTAGAGAAGTCAATAGAGAGCAGGACAGAGGTAAATCAAGAAAAAGGCAAAGGCAGTAAGGACAGGGATGGGGCTAAAAGGGGTAAGGCCATCAAAAAATGGAGAGTGGTGAGTACCAATGCCTGTAGTTTGGGTAACAAGCTCCCTGAACTAGTGGCCTTGAGGGAAGAGAGATGCCTGGATATTGTGGCAGTCATAGAAACAGGGTACACAGAGAACCATGACTGGGATGTCAACATACCAGGGTATACAATCTACAGGAGGGACAGGGAAGGTAAAAGAGGAGGAGGAGTAGCTCCCTATGTAAGGGAAGGGAACAAAGCAACAGAACTAAAGAGTAAACAGGGAGTAGAGGGGGCACCGTGGGTCATCCTGGAGACAGGAAATGGCACCACAATCCACATGGGGGTTGTATACTGACCCCCATCTCAGGGGGAGGCAATGGACAAGAAAATTATAGAAGGCATCCTTAGGATGGCAGAGAAAGGGCAAATATTGCAGATGGGGGACCTGAATATGCCAGATATCAACTGGAGTACCTTTGCTGCAGCCACATCCCAGAGCAGGGTCATTCTCTATGCCCTACAGGGCGCATGCCTCAGAGAGCTAGTGTTGGAACCCACTCAGAAGGGAGCAATCTTACCCCTGGCATTCTCAAATGGGAATGGAGAGATAATCTTAGATTTAGAAGTGGGTAGCCATCTGGGAACAAGCGATCACCAAACAGTGTGGTTCACGATAAACACAGCCATAGAGTCAAGCCATACAAAAGTAAGGGTATTGGACTTTAGGACAGCTGACTTTGGTAAAATGGGAAAGAGTCTCAGAAAAGCACTAGCAAATGGGCAAGAAGGAGGGGTGGACAAACAATGGAGATACAGCCATCACAGAGGCAACAAGCCTTAGTGTGAAGCAAATCAACAAAACAAAACAAAGGAAAAAAAACATATGGTTCTCAAAAGAGGTGGAGGGGAAGGTTAGGGAGAAAAAGGAAGCATTCAGGAAGTATAAAGAAACACAGAAAGAGCAGGGCAAAGAACTGTACCAAGTAAAGCAGAAGGAAGAAGGGAAATCAGTCAGAACAGCAAAGGCCCAAACTGAGGAAAATATAGCCAACTCAGTTAAGAAGGGGGATAAAACCTTTTATAGGTACATTAGGGAGTAAAGAAAGACCAAGGGAGGGATAGTGAAGCTTAATAAAGGGAAGGAGGTGTAGGCAGAGTGTGACAGTGAAAAAGGGATATTGAATGAATACTTCTGCTCAGTATTCACAAAAGAAGAGGAGGGGGAGGTACCCAAACCAAAGAATAGAAGCACTCTGGATAGGGGGATCGACACCAGTCCATTTACAGAAGAAAAGGTCCTGAAAGAACTCCTAAAACTCAAGGTGGACAAAGCAATGGGGCCTGATGGGATTCACCCCAGAATTCTAAAAGAACTAATGGGAGAACTAGTGACACCACTGAATACCTTTTTAACAAATCATGGGAGGATGGTGTGGTACCTGAGGACTAGAGAAGGGCAGATGTGATTCCCCTTCACAAAAGTGGGAGCAAGACAGAGGCAAGAAACTATGGACTTGTTGGTTTGACCTCAGTGGTCGGGAAAATGTTGGAATCACTTTTGAAGGAAAGAATTGTTGAGTACCTAGAGACCAGTGGGGCACAGGACCCTAGGCAGCATGGATTCACAGCAGGAAGGTCATGTCAGATGAATCTAATCGATTTCTTTGACTGGGTGACCAAAGTAGTAGACCAGGGAGTGGCTGTGGTCATGGCCTACCTAGACTTTAGCAAAGCATTTGATGCAGTCCCACTCTAAAGATTAATAAACAAGTTAGCCAGCCTTGGAGTGGGTTCCAGGGTTGTAACTTGGGTAAAACACTGGCTGGACAACAGGACACAGAGGGTAATAGTAAATGAAGTCCACTCTGAAGAAAGGGGGGGTTACTAGTGGGGTACTGCAGGGTTCAGTACTGGGATCAGTCCTCTTTAATGTTTTTATAGGTGACATTGCAGAGGGACTGGAAGGGAAAGTATGCCTCTTTGCAGATGACAAAGATCTGCAACAGGGCTGATACACAAGAGGGGGTGGAAAGGATGAGACGGGACTTGGCAAGGTTGGAGTAATGATCAAAAGTCAAAAGCATGGCAGCTTAGATTCAATATAAAGAAGTGCACCTGGGAAACAAAAACCCAAGGGAAGAGTACACAATGTGGGGGGAGGTACTAATAACAACAAAAATGGAAAGGGAACTGGGGGTAGTCATATCAGATGACTTAAAGGTAGGCAAACAATGTGAGAAGGCAGTAAGGAGGGCTGGGGGGATACTGGGATGCATGAGGAGAGGCATCACCAGTAGTAAACAAGAAGTTTTTATTCCTTTGTACAGATAGTTAGTGAGACCCCATCTGGAATACTGCATGCAGTTCTGGAGACCTCATCTCCGCAAGGACATAGACAGGATTGAGGCAGTCCAGAGGAGGACAACTAAAATGGTGCAGGGTCTGCACCAGAAGCCATATGAAGAGAGACCAAAGGAGCTTAATACGTATACCCTCGAGGAAAGGAGGGAGAGGGGGGGACATGATAGAAACATTTAAATACCTCAAGGGAATCAATAAAGTCCAAGAGGGTAGCATCTTTCAGAAAAAGAGATGTGCAAGAACAAGGGGGCACAATTTGAAGATAGAGGGCTCAGGGGCAATGTAAGGAAGTATTTTTTCACAGAGATGGTAGTGGATTCATGGAACAGCCTTCCTGAGGAGATTGTGGGGTCCAAAAAAAGTGGGAGAATTCAAGAATGCATGGGACAGACATAAAGCAATTCTTCTGGGGTGTAGGAGGAGGACGTAGGTAGTTGGTTAGCTAGGATCTGCAGCTTATCCAATAGGTAGGAAAATGGGCAGACTAAGTGGGCCAAACAGTCCTTATCTGCCATTAAAGTCTATGCTTCTATGTTTCTATGAGTAGACCCCACCATGTGGACCATCCTGACTTCTCCCTCCATGAGGCGTTAGGTAGGCCCCACCTGGTCACAATCATGAACCCTTTTAACGTCAGTAGCTAGCTTACACTTGTTTTGTACTTCTAATATGATAGCCCTACCTTAATGCAGGCTATATCCCTTGGCCCTTTGCAAGGTTCTATGTGATAAAGGCGAGTCTGAAAGACCACCTATCACATAGAGCGAACAAACCTGAGCCCATGGTCAAAAGGGCAACGGATATTGTACTGACCGTGGCAAATAGCGACGGTCGCTACAATACTTAACAAAAACACAAAGAAATCATTTTTAATGCAGGGGCTGTGCCCCTGAGCCCCGCTGCCCCCCACACCCCTAACTTAAATAATCAACTCCAGGGGATGCAGACTACGGCAAGTTATTGGATCATCAAAAAAAAAAGATGTTCTGCCTATAACCGGACCCGGGTCTGCTTGCATTGCAAGCAGTGATGTACACCACTACGCTATGCAAGCAGCTTGGCTGGAATTGGCCACAACGGATGCTATATCCTGCAATAGTGAGTACAGCTCCTTGCTATACAGGATATAGCAATGTATTGCACCACTCACTCTCTTGTAGAGCGCTATTAGTGAGTTGCTCAAAAGTGCAGCACTCAATAATCAGCGCCCTACATGGGTGCTACCCTTTGCAATCCTTCTAGACTGTGCTCCTAACTTGGCTTGCTTTGCTGTGTTTTATATCTCACACTAAGAGTAAGCCCATGGTTTAGGGCCAGTTCTTACACATGAGGTTTCTATTGCTCTCATTCCTTTTTATATAAGGCTGTTTGAAGGGTCACAATCTAACACAGATGAATAGGAGGGACGGCTGTGTCTCTGGACCCTATTCTGTTACTTGGAAGGCCCTTTGGCCTCTTCTTAGATTAATTGGATTGATATTCCTGTGGATGTTGTGGGTGTGGATGGTTGAATAGATATGACTGCTATAACCTTTGTATTACTGTTTTCAGGTTTTCCCCTGTTGGGTACTTCATAGTGTTTTTGTCACTTCTAATTACAGTACAGCCTTTTATACTGTACTTGCTCATTTATTGTTTAAATATAGATTTGGTCACTCTGTAAGTTATGAGCTATGATGTGGGTGTACTAGTGTAACTACAAAGGGAGGTATTCTTTTTTTTTTTCCTTCAGTGGGTCATACAACAGGGCACTCCTACTTTGGATTGCATATCCAATGGCTGAAATCTTATTCACCTCATGGAATGTTAAAGGGCTTAATTCCCCTATTAAAAGAAAACAAGTTCTGTTGCAACTGAGAAAGCTTTGCAGACAGGTAACATTCCTACAGGAGACCAAACTATCATCTTCTGAGGCTCAAAATTTAAGAAGGGAATGGGCTGGGTTAGAGTGCAACAGCTTCTTTAACTCTTCCAGAAGAGATGTTTCTTTATTGTTTCACAAATCACTTAAATGGCAATGTGCTGCCTCCAAATCGGACAAGGAGGGCCAGTGGCTTTTAACCCGTATAACTACCCTTGAGGGCCGAATTACTCTAGTGAATGTCTACTCCCCTAATTCTAACTCTCTGCTTTTTTTACTGATCTAAATGAGGAAATCACTTAATTTAATTGCTCTGCTTATCCCTCAAATCTTTGGGGGTGACTTTAATCTGACTATGAATCCTGTCCTAGACAGATCCCATGCCTTAAATGATCCCCATATCAGGGCCTCAGTGGTGCTACAAGGTCTGCTTCAAGAACATTTTCTTTTAGACGTATCATCTCCACCCTCCTGACCAGAAAGATTACACCTTTTTTCCCCATCCACCAATCTTTTAGCCATATAGATTTTTGGCTCACTTCCTCTCTTATCACCCATGCCACAATAGGGGCATCTATTCACTCTATGGTTATTTCTGACCATGCACCAATACCCCTCTTAGTTCTTTGGACCTCCAACTCCTTGTCCTTGGAAACTTAACCCCCTTCTCCTCAAAGACCCTAATTGTACTCCTTGGATCCACAATGAATTGCTTAGCTTTTTGGTAACAAATGATAATGGGGAGGTCAATGATAACATACTATGGGATACCCTAAAAGCCTTCATAAGAGGCCGTATTATATGTTATGCAGTGTATGGACACAAAACTTGACAACAGGAGGCCTCCACCCTTGAGGCTAAGCTTAAGCACCTCAAAACTCAATTTAAGAATGACCCTCATGGTGACCCCTCAGAAAGGGTGCAAACTAGAATACAGCTCAATAGGCTTCTCTCTTACAAGGCTGAGCTTCCTCTATTCTGAACTAACCATAAGTACTGTGAAGGGGGAGAAAGGGCAAGCAAGGTCCTTGCATACAGGCTTCTTAAGGCTCAATCGGACCAGCACATTGCGGGGCCCAGGAATGAATCTGGATCTATTTGTACCAAACCCTCACAAATTAATGAGACTATGAAGAACTTCTATACCAACCTGTACTCTTCACAGGTCCATCCCTCACCTGAGCAAATGATGACCTCCCTTGATCCCTCCAGATACCTCTCTCTCTCTCTCTCTCTCTCTCTCTCTCTCTCTCTCTCTCTCCCCCAATCAGTTACTGGATTTGTGAAAGTCAATTTCTATACTAGAAATTATTCAGGCTATTCGTTCCATGAACAACAGGGGGTGATGGCCTTCCTATTGACTTCTATTAAGAATTCCACAATATTCTTGTCCCCTACTCCTCAGGGTATTTAATTATTCACTCACCTCAGCATCCCTCCCCCAGTCCGTTACAGTGGCCACTATCACAATCCTGCACAAGAAAGGTAAAAAGCCACTCACTCTGGACAACTACCGTCTGATTTCACTTATCAATGCCGACATCAAAATCCTGGCTAAAATCCTGGTCACCCACCTAGAGAGACCCCTTCCCAGTTTAATACACCCTTCAAAAGTGGGGTTCATCAAAGGTAGGCACAGTTCAGATCATTTATGCATTCTTACTAGCTCACACCATCTAGACAAATCTATTCAGTCCCCTGCTGCTGCACTCACCATAGACTTTTAAAAGGTATTTGAGTCTGTTGAATGGCCTTTCCTTTTCAAAGTGTTATGTGGAATTGATTTTTGATCATATTTTCTCTCTGTGATTCAAATCCTTTATACCAACATTTCCACTAAATCTTGACTAATCATTTTCTATCCCCCCCCATCCTTATTTAGAGGTACTTATCAAGCCTGCCCACTCTCTCCTTTGCTATTCCTATTGGCCATGGGACCACTGTTGATTGCACTGAGAGCCATCCCCAACATTTTGGGAATGTCCATCTCCACTGCAGAATACAAATCCCTGTCTTATGCTGATGACCTCCTTATTTTTACCTCTGATGCAGCTGAGACTATCCTCCCCCTTCAACAGCTTCTCTCTGCTTTCTCCTGCATTTCAGGCTGTGGATTAAACATTTGAAATCCAAAATACTACCTCTAAACTCCCTATTTCGGAATATAGAATGGAAATGGCACCCACATGGTATCTCCTATTTAGAAATCCATATCACTCCATTGCTTCATGACATTCCCCATGCAAATTTTTCTTCCCTTTTGGATTCTCTTAAGGTGAAGATCAAGCATTGGAACATGCTCCATCTGTCCTTTACTAGGAAAATCCAAGTTCTCAAAATGATGTTTGCTCCCAAAGTATTCCACCTATTAGCCCGTCTTTCCATACATTTACCTGACAAGTGGTTTGACTAATTGGACTACCAAGTCAGTTTTTATGGGAAGGCAAGCCTCCACATCTTAGCAAAGACAAATTGCAAAAACACTAGCAAGATGGAGGGTGGGGGGCTGATGCACATTAAGCACTACCATATTGCTTTCCTCTCAGCTCAAATGCTAAGTTGGTTCTCCCCTGATGAAGCTACTGCCCCCCCTTTGGGTTCATATTGAAGCTTATTGCCGGATCCATGATGGGAGCTAGTCAAAATATTTGTTGAATGCCCTGTCAGCGACACTGGCAGGTCGACCGCATTCTGCAGTCAGCTGCCAGTTCGCACTGTCCGTCTGTGTTTTCTTAGGGGGGCTTCACCCCCTGAATGCCCCACATGGGGGGCTGTGACTCCCACCCCCCCACTTAAGAATTATCAACTCCGAGTCAGAGTTGATTGGGGGGGTGCAGGACCCCCAACAGACAGTGCCAGGTTCCAGCGGGTTTCCCACAGCGGAATGGAACTGTAGTCACTGTGGGGGATCTTGCTAGTGAAATGTCGCTGTCGGAGGGTAACCGCTCATTGCCTATCCTTCCCTTCATCTCTCATAGCTCTCTACTTCCCCAGATTAGCCCTTAATACATATGTCCCCACAATAAGCATCTCCGTTGTACAATGGCACAAATTATTTGATGTTCTCCCTCCAACTCAACCCTACTCCTATTTCCCAGACCCCTCTCTGGGACAATTCCTTGTTCAACATAGAGAGAATCTCTGTTCATTGGCCAACTGGGTTAGCTTAAGGGCTTCACTTAGTCCACCATCTCTTCTCCCCTGCTTAGCATCACATTGACACTTTTGTGACCCTCAAAGTCAAACATAGCCTCCCAACTAGGAATGTTTGGAGATACCTTCAACTCAGGGAAACTTTATCTCCATACCTTAAGTTACCTGCTGCTTTCAAGAAT
The DNA here is from genome assembly GCA_016271365.2 of Neoceratodus forsteri. NCBI lineage: Eukaryota > Metazoa > Chordata > Ceratodontiformes > Ceratodontidae > Neoceratodus > Neoceratodus forsteri. The sequence continues at coordinate 51,080,366 of JADMNL010000027.1, forward strand.
GAACCCCTTATTAATAAATGGCTACATATTAGCAAAGGAAGCACAGCCTTACTCTATAAACTCCTTAGAAACAGTAAACCTCCTCCAACTGACCTCCTGTGACAATGACGGGAGATAGGTGACCCTATCTCTGAGCATGACTAGAATTTATGTTGGTATAGAGCTTATGTCTCCTGTATGGATATTACCCAGCTGAAAAGGTGATTTTATAATGATGTATCATGAATGATCATTATCAGTTATTTATTTATTTATTTGCTTTTGTTTACCAGGTAAACACACTAGACAGCCAAGTGCCTATTTTCAGGTGCGACCCGGGAGGGTTACAGGGTACATACAATGCATCATACAGAGTCAAGGAAACATACAGGAGCATCAGGCATATACAAATAGGTGATACAGCATATGGGACATTAGGCATAAGCAGATAGCAACAAGATTCGTATACAGATTTGATTAGTAGAACACTATCTAAATAACATAAAAATGTAGTATAACATTAAATTATTGAGAATACAGACAGGTGCCCTCTCAAAACAAGAGGGCAGAAAGTGCCTAGTGCAGATTATCAGCAGAATTGAACAGCAAAACGGTAGCAACAGCACTCAGGGCGTCATCCCCAATTAGTCAAAAAGGGGAGAGAGAGTCTCCACTGGGGTTTATATGGCACATAGACAGGCAGAGGCCGATTTGAGGAAGCTCCAGAGGGATGCTTTGAAGCACGGATGAGAGGGAGAGTTATGTTCAGAGATCATGTTTAAACTTCAAAAAACATAATTGTGATCATAATTAACAATAATTAACCATCAGCTTTAAATGGCCGCCAATCAAAAACCATGAAATTATGGAGATGGTGACTATGATTAATGATGCTTCCATATCATTATGAGTTTTCATGATTGCCCATGGTCAAGATTACAGTAAAAAACAATGAAATTATGGCGATGGTGACTATGATAAATGATGCTCTCAGATCATTATGAGTTTTCATGATTGCCCATGGTCAAGATTACAGTAATAAATTAAAAAAGTCAATTTGTCTTTTTTTTATGCTTCTGGAATCTTGTATTTACACATCTTTGTTAGAATGATCAGTTACAATACTTTTTCTGTGGAAGCTCACTGTTTTCCGCTATACTTACTCTGATACATCACATCTTACAGGGGTCAAAAAGGCTTATATTGGTTTAAATATCCCCATTAAGTGGTTCCATTTATGGTTGTGGTGAGTTCCTAAAAGTACTTTGTTTGTGCTCAAAACCTTTCCTAATAGTCTGCAAACTAATACTGTCAATGTAAAATAAATTTTAAAATAGAAATTACCATTGTTTTGTTCCATAAAATATGCTTTTGAAATATGCAAATTAGGTATGCAAATATGTATACTATAACAGACATTGCATGTACTCTTTCTAATGGGATTATAACTTGACTTCACATGATTTACATTTGACTTCATAATTATTTTGTCTTTGCTGATATGTGACATTCATATTTTCACAAGTGTAACAAACAAAACTCTAAGTATTATGTCTGTGACTTGCAGTCTTATAATACAGAACTAATATAATCATCGATGATCATCACTTGATCATCCACAGATCATCAACAATCATGCTGATTTAAACTTACAAAAACAATCAATAATCATCAGCTGGTGATTTGAAAGTTCATGTTTGATTATTAAATCATGATCTAGATGATGATCTTATAGTAACATTTGATGATTAACAATGATCAGTCATGAGTGACCTTGAAAAATAATGATTTATGATTTACTGATTCACCTGGGTAAAACTCAGCTAATCCAACTTAAAATACTAGACTTTTGGTATAGGACCCCTCAGTTTCTTTACTCCCATGGCCTCCTCTCTCATAGCAGATGTTGGAGGTGTAATACTGAGGAGGGCTCTCTTTTCCACATGTTATAGGACTGCACACTTATCTGCCCATTTTGGGATGGTGTCCCTTCCTTTTGTTCTAAAATCCTACCTCCGCCTGCATATTCATTTGGATGCCTCTAAAATCCTTGTTGGTCATCACCGCCCTGACCTTCCTAAAAAATATTCTGGTGTGAAATGGGTCATTGTTGCCACATTAATTGCCAGATGCCTTTTACTGAGGTGGCAAAGGTCCACAGATAGTACCTCCTTAGCTGAATGGCAAATGCATTAGGACAACTAACTTCCCTTAAACATTTGTTCCACCTTGTTCTTAACACCTCAACTAAGTACTTAGAAACCTGGGCCCCCTGCCTTAGCTTCTCTACCTCAGCCTCTCCCTCACTACCAGGATAGGCCCATGTGCAATGGGCTTTGGGCTCATTCCTCTTCAATCCTTTATCATGATGTTATCATGTGGAGTTTGATTGGCCCTTCACTCCTATAATTAAGGGTTTGTTCTTTTTTTTTGTTTCAGTAATCTGTCTTTTTATGATGTTTTTCAAAACTATTATAATTGAGAAACCCTTATATATTTTATGTTAATGACTGTACTGTGCTGTTGCTTTAATGTTATAACTGTGTTTTCTTTTTTTGGTGGTTGTTGTACCTTATTTATTGTATCCCTTTTGTTGATTCAATAAAGAATTTAATGTTAAAAAAAATCAATACCCCACTGTTCTTGTACGAACTCAGTGAATTCTTTATGGCCATAGTGTAGACAGGAAATCACTTTGTTCTCTGGGTGTTTCCCATGCCTTTGGTGTGGATTGTTAGAAGCACCTTAGCATGACCAGACACCAAAATGGCTGTGATTTCTGTATGTACTATCCCGTGGTGAAGATGCCTAGGAGTATGCATATAGTCAATTCTCCACCAAATTTTGTGTGGGTTGGAAAAGAATGTATATTCTCACGAACTCAGGTGTGCCTCCCTCCAGGCATCCACTAAATCAAGCTCTTCAAGGCTCAGGCCCCATCTCTTAACCCCCGACTCCTGTCATCCTTCACCTGCTGACCTTTTCAGAACCACACTGACAGTGCAATTGAAATCTGCCAGTATCAAATTTGGAAACTGTTCCATCTGTAGAAGTGTCAACATTTCATCAAAAAATACTGGGTTGTGCTGTGCAGAAGCATATATGTTCCCAAAAGTGTCCAACTCCCCTTGCAGATGACCCTGCACAAAAATATAGTGCTCCCTCTCTACAAAGAACCCCTCTATAACAAACTCCCTCTTATAGTGAATACCTTTGATGGCTCCCATTGTTGACTAACTAGTCATATCACTACCTTGTTATAGTGAACAACTAACTATAGTGAACACCTCAGCTGGCTCCACAGGTGTACACTATAGAGCAGGAACACTGTATATTGCACAGCTCTATGATCTTTAACTCTCCTCTGTTCCATGGATTGCAGTCCCTTGTGGAGCAGGAAAGGATGGCCATGCCTCTTCTGTGTCCATTATATGATGTTTCATAGCACTGTTCCACCCACTCCCTGACTAGCTTGTCATGCTTTATGTCAGTGAAGTGAGTCTCCTGTATCATATCCACATCTGCTTTACATTGTTTAAGTGCATTGAGTGCTTTCTTTCTTTTAATGTGGGTGGAAAACCCCTGGATGTTCCAGGAGCACACAGTCAGATTATGCATTATAGCTTAATGATATTTCTGTGGTCATGGGGGAGGGCCAAACCTCTGCCAAACCCAAACCCTGGCTACCTAAGTGCAGTGCCACCCTTCTTGTGTTTCTCACCCTCCAATCAGTAAACATTAACTTACAAACATAAAACATTAGAACAACCATACCACTAACCATCTCCTCTGCAACATCTACTTATCAAGCCTTCCATAGACCCATCCCTCAGCAGGGTCTCCCACAGCAGAATATTCATGGGTACAACTCCTACCTAAGACAGTCATATTTCTGGCTTGTAACTATACTATGTCTATGAGACTTGAGCCTTTCTTCTACTACCACCTAGCAGGTCTCTCCCCAGCATCAATCTTGTGGGGATAACATCCTAACAAAAACAGGCAGCTATCCAGTCTCAGTGAGACTTAGTAGTGATGAAACTGAAATGTGAACTCTTAATCCCCTCACTCAAATAGCTTATACCTTAGAGTTACCCTGGTATCTCCTAGACCACTCATCCAGGGTGGCTCAGGCAACCACAGGTGGCAGTTTCTCTTCACACTCCCACACAACCATGTGTTACCTAACCATAATCATTGAATTGTTAAAGTCATCATCCCCCTTTGGGTGCAGCCATGCAGGTAAGGCGGAGTGCACTGGGAGGGACTCTGGACCTCTAGCAGAGAGCACAACAGCATGGCATACTCCCCTCCAGGATTACAATCACCATAGCCCGTGTACTGGGTAAATCTAAAAAACAAGTACTATTCAACTTGGCAATATTAAATATGAGATGCACATTCCCTTTGTCCCCAGCTACAGGTTACCTCTGTCTTCCCAGTAAGCAGATTTTAACTCCTTAAAGTCCATTTACAAGTCCTGGAGATATAAAATAGCAGAGCATGCTGGCTACATTTCGTGTTCTTGTACCCATGCCCCCCCCCAGGAGGAGGGAGGACTCCTTACAAGTCCCAGTCCAGATTACAGGCTAGGGAAAAACCATGTGGTGGTGGTGAGACCATCTGATTAAGTCCTCCATCAGTGCATACAGTTTGGTCCTCACAGCCCCCAGCACTCACTTTAATGATCTAGCCACAGAGCTCAATATTACCACAAGAAGGAGTGGATACTCAACAATGATTCAGCAGCAAAATTCAAATGTACACCATCAGTAAGCCTCAGTCAGTAATGGGTGAGCCTTATCTGCATTATCATGTGTGGCCACTGTGTTCGATCAGTAGTCTGCACTGAGCAGTCTGCCATGTATGAAGTCTTCTTGGTACCCAGGCCTCTCGCCATTTCTCTGTTTTCTCCTGCATGGGTTTTATCTGGTGGACCACATCAGGTGTGAACGCCAAACAGTTTTCAACAAGATGGGTAAGGTGATCAGGCAGAAAAACATAAACTGGCACCAGAAAAAACCCAGACATGCTCACAATTTCTTTCACTTTGTCTGCAGCAGTCCCATTGCCACTAATGAACACCTGACTTTATCTGCTTTCCAAAAGCTGAAGATTTGGCCCTAATGATGGATCTTCAGCACAGCAGGGTTGAGGAAGCAAAAGTCCACCTTTTGCTGCCTTAACTCAGTAAGGAGAGGTCCAAACACTTTACAGTTATTCTGGACTAATCCAGAGAAGTACTGACATAGAAATACAGTGTTCTGTCTGAATTAGATGCTCCCCCATCTTTCAATAAGCTGTCAGGAGTTTTGTTTGTCAGTAAAATTGTGCAGTTTAAAAATGACCTGATGAGGGGGACATCATCCGGGGGGGGGGCATAGTGTTAGTACTCTTTGTGCTCTGTCCAGTTTTATGTGATCTTTGGAGCTTTGTAGCACCGTAGCGCCAGGACATTCTGCAGCCATCTTTCAAGAAAAGAGAACATGTCTACCCTCTGTGCACCTTCAGGCAACCCCCTAAGTCTTAAATTATTCCTGTGCTGAAAATGTTTTTGTGAGTCCAGACTCTTGCAATACAGAAACCTCTTTCACCAGTTGACCAAGTTGAACTGGCAGTGGATCCTTGCAATCTTCCAATGCAAACACCTGTTTCTCCACTTCAATAATCCTGGTCTGCTGCTGCATGTAATTAGCTGTTAACTTGTCCAGTTTTGCTGGTACTCTTTGATTTTGGGTGTAAGAGCCTCCAATACATTGTCAAAGAGTATGCAACCCAGCACTGTCACCACCTCTTCTGTGGCTTCCACATCTCCCCGGCTTACACCTTACTCTAGGACATTCTTCTTAGACATTTATGCTCCGAGCAGATTTGCCTCCAGCTGCCACAAGGCATCCATCCATAATGCCTTCTGCCACCTGTTTTTATGTTTGCTTGTACGCATGTGCAAGAAACATAGTGCCACCATACAAGAATTTGTAGGTGTGTCTCCCTACTTCCAATGCCCTGCTGCCTTTTGCAGGCACAGCCCCACCACGCCAATGAATGTAAGAGCTGTCTATGACAGCATTTGCAAATGCAGCGGCGTATAGTTGAAAGAAAGAACCGCAGCATGTAGGCAATTTCCATACTGACGTCGGCAGTATGCAAAGTGCTTATACATTGGCACTGCAGTGAAAGAGCTGTCATAGACAGCTCCTCCCCCCCAACAAGTAGCATGCTGGGAGCCCAACCTAGCGTGCTCACGCATCCCCCCCACACACGGTATGGCTGACGGGGTTGCCCAATCCCCCTTCAGCTGCACTGCGCTCCTCCCCAACAGAGCTTTAGGTGCCACGCTGGGAGCCCACCCCAGTGTGGCAACAATCTGTAAGGACGATGGGCATGCCCAGACCCCTGTCAGCTCCACTGCTCTCCCCAAGCAGCCTTCCAGGTGCCACGCTGGGAGTCCACCCCAGCAGCGCGGCAAATGTCCATCTGCTGCCCCCCCAGCACACTTCCAGGTGCCACACTGGGAGCCCACCCTAGCGTGGCAAACCTCTCTATTGCTGACGGTGGTGCCCAATCCTCCATTGGCTCCACTGGCCCCCCAAAAAAAAACTTCCAGCTGCCATGCTGGGAGCCCACCCCAGCATGGCAAACATCCCGCGTAGTCTTCCTTAAAGGAAAAAAAACCTAGAAAGAAGAAATGGTCCCTCGCTGACTGTCTTGACCCCCGTCCCCCACCCGTGTCCATTCTCTGAGCACCCTGCCTCCCCACCCCATCACCCCCATACTTACCTCCAGAGTCTGACGCGATGATCTTTGGTGGACCGGGAACACGTCTGCACTCTTCAAAGCCGACTGCGAATTGAGGAAATGCCGGTAAGTTGTATAATGGAATAAATAGGGTTTTTTCAACTTTGATGCATATCTCAGGCATTTGTTGGAATTTTTTCACCAAATTTTCAACATGGGATTTTTGGGACCCCACCTCATGAATTCTGGCACTGTTATTTTGTGATTCAGTCCCGGAAGGTGATTTTGCGGTCACTGCGTGAAACCACCTTTCGGGACCAATGTATGAAACGATTGTGTCACAGTTCATGAGGTAGGCCCCAAAAACCCTATGTTGAAAATTTGGGGAAAAAAATTCCCCAAAATGACTGTTTTAGAGCGCATTGCGCAGTTCTCATGCGCTCGTAAGTTTATAATTTTAATATTTGCACTCCAGATTTTCAACATTGCCATTTTACCACACCTCCTTATGAGCAGTACAGCTGTCATTTTTCACATCTCGCTCAAAATGTGTTTCCACACATGTAGTGCACAATGGCGCAGACGGTGTGCGAAATCAATGTTTGGGACAGAGTAAGAAAATCACAGTGACACTGTTCATGAGCAGAGGTCTTAAAATGGCAATGTTGAAAATTTGGTGGCAAAAGTCCATGAAATGACTGTGTTACAAGCGAGCATTGCGCTGTTTCCATGCACCCTCGTAAGTTCATGAATTTGTAATATTTTCAGTCCAGATTTTCACCACTGGCATTTTTCCACACTTCCTTATGAACAGTACAGCTGTAATTTTTCACAACATGGCCAAAATGTGTTTTCACACTTTCTGTGCAGAAATGCGTGGTCGCTGTGGGAAATCACTGTTTGGGACAGATTAAGAAAATGACAGTGACACTGTTCATGAGCAGAGGTCCCAAAATTCCTGTGTGACAATGTGCTGTAAAAAATCCCCAAACTAATTACATTAAGGGTGTGTGTTGCGCAGTTTCTACGCATGCTCATGACTTCACCGGTGTTTTTACTGTTTTCACTGCAGATTGTCAACATTGCCATTTTTCACACCTCCCCATTAACGTTATAGCTGTCATTTTTCACATCCTGTTCGAAATGTGTTTTCGCACCTGTGGTTCCAAATGCCATAGTCACTGTTCAAAATCAGCTTTCGGCTAACTATTGCCACTGTTCATAAGGTGGGGGGGTCACAAAAAAACGATGTTGAAAATTTGGAGTTAAAATACCAACGAATGCCTGCGGCATTAGGGTTTCCGACCATAACGCCCCACCCAGTAGAAACTCACAGGCATCAGGGGTGTGACTTGGGATTGTCACCTGTAATGCTCATACCATTCCACCCCCACCCACACCCTGCAGCCAGTGAGAGGCATTGAGGTGTGCCTTGGACTCTTCGGCCCCAAAGCTCACCCCATTCTCCTATACTGCACCCATCTCACAGTATTTCCTGATGGAATGGGGTGAGCATAAGGGCCAAAGACCCAAGACACACCGTGACACTTGTCGGTGTCTGCAAGGTAGGGTGTGGTGAAATGGCATGGCCGTTATGCCTGACGACCCAAAGGCACATCTCACCAATGCCAATGCCAGCAAGCAAACATTCGGCATTGACAAATGTTTGTTTCTTTCTGTTCCCCATTCTGGCAGTTAAAATAAAATAATTTGAGGTTTTGTAAGAATGAGTGTCAGGAGCCAATGGGAAAGCATCCACTACTGATGACTGTACATGAACACCGCCAGGAATCCTGACAGCTGCCTTGATGCCACTTTCAGGCAAGTGCCCACTACATAGAAACATGGACTTTGACGGCAGATAAGGACTGCTTGGCCCACTTAGTCTGCCCATTTCCATATCTACGGGATAAGCTGCAGAGCCTGTTTAACCAACAGCCTATTTCTTCCTACCCCCTACAAAAAATTGCCTTATGTCTGTCCCATGCATTCTTGAATTCGCCCATTTTTAGGCCCCACAACCTCCTCAGGAAGGCTGTTCCACGCGTCCACCACCCTCTCTGTGAAAAAAAGTCCTCACATTGCCCCAGAGCCGCACCCTCTATCTTCAAATTGTGTCCCCATGTTCTTGCACATCTCTTTTTCTGAAAGATGCTACCCTCTTGGACTTTGTTAATTCCACTGAGGTACTTAAAAGTTTCTATCATGTCCCCCCTCTCCCTTCTTTCCTCAAGGGTATACATATTAAGCTCCTTTAGTCTCTCCTCGTATGGCTTCTTTTGCAGACCCTGCACCATTTTAGTTGCCCTCCTCTGGACTGCTTCCATCCTGTCAATGTCCTTGCAGAGATGGGGTCTCCAGAACTGGATGCAGTACTCCAGATGAGGTCTCACCAACTGTTTGTACAAAGGGATAACAACTTCCTGTTTTCTGCTGGTGATGCCTATCCCTATACATTCCAGTATCCCCCAGCCCTCCCTACTGCCTTCTCACATTGCTTGCTAACCTTAAAGTCATCTGATATGATTACCCCCAGGTCATTTTCCATTTTGTTGTTGTTACTATATCCCCCCCATTGTGTAATCTTCTCCAGGGTTTTTGTTTCCCAGGTGCATTATTTTGCACTTCTTTGCATTGAATCCAAGCTGCCATACTGTACTTCTGACCGTTCCTCCAACCTTGACAAGTTCCTTCTCATCCTTTCCACACCTCCTTGTGTATCAACCCTGTTGCAGATCTTTGTGTCATCTGCACAGAGGCATACTTTTCCTTCCATTCCCTTTTCAATGTCACTTATAAAGACATTAAAAAGGACTGGACCCAGTACTGAACCCTGCAGTACCCCACTAGTAACCCCTCTTTCTTCAGAGTGGACTCCATTTACAATTACCTTCTGTGTCCTGTTGTCCAGCCAATGTTTTACCCAGGCTACCACCCTGGGACCCACTCGGAGGCTGGTTAATTTGATTATTAATATTTTGTGTGGGACTGTGTCAAATGCCTTGCTAAAGTCTAGGTAGGCCATGTCCACAGCCCCTCCCTGGTCTACTACTTTGGTCACCCAGTCAAAGAAATCAGTTAGATTCATCTGACATGACCTTCCCACTGTGAACCCATGCTGCCTTGGGTCCTGTGCCCCACTGGCCTCTAGGTACTCAACAATTCTTTCCTTCAGAAGTGATTCCATCACTTTCCCTACCACAGAGGTCAAACTGACAGGACTGTAGTTTCCTGCCTCTGTCTTGCTCCCATTTTTGTGACGGGGAATCACATCTTCCTTCCTCCAGTCCTCAGGTACCACACCATCCTCCCATGATGTGTTAAAAAGGGTAGTCAGTGGTGTCACTAGTTTTCTCCTTAATTCTTTTAGAATTCTGGGGAGAATTCCATCAGGCACCATTGCTTTGTCCACCTTCAGTTTTAGGAGTTCTTTCAAAACCCTTTCTTCTGTGAAAGGACTGGGATCAACCCCCCCTATCCAGAGTGCTTCTGTTAATTGGATTAGGCACCTCCCCCTTTTGTGAATACTGAGCAGAAGTATTCATTCAGTATCCCTACTTTTTCACTGTCCCTCTCTGCCCACCCACCATCCATTCTATTCAGCCTCACTACCCCTCCCTTTGTCTTTCTACGCTCGCTGATATACCTATAAAAGGTTTCATCCCCCTTCTTAACCGAGTTAGCTGTCTTTTCCTCAGTTTGGGCCTTTGCTATTCTGACTACCCTCACTGCTTCCTTCTGCCTTAACTGGTACAGTTCTCTGTCCTGCTCCTTCTGTGTCTCTGTATACTTCCTAAATGATATATTTTTCTCCCTAACCTTCACCTACACCTCTTTTGAGAACCATAGTGGCTTTTTCTTTCGTTTTGATTTATTTGCTTCACACAAAGGCTTGTTGCCTCTGTGATGGCAATTTTTATGACTCCCCATTGTTGCTCCACCCCTCCTTCTAGCCTGTTTGCTAGTGCTTTTCTAAGGCACTCTCCTATCTTGCCAAAGTCAGCCCTCCTGAAGTCCAGAACCCTCACTTTTGTATGGCTTGACTCTGTAGCTGAGTTTATCATGAACCACACTGTTTGGTGGTCACTTGTTCTCAGATGGCTACCCACTTCTAGATATGAGATCCTCACACTGTCCCCATTTGAGACAATGAGGTCTAAGATTGCTCCCTCATGAGTGGGTTCCAAAACTAGCTGTCTGAGGCATGCCACCTGAAGGGCATCGAGAATGGCCCTGCTTTTGGATGTGGCTGCAGCAAAGGTGCTCCAATTAACATCTGGCATATTCAGGACTCCCATCAACAGTATCCCCCCTTTCTCTGCCATCCTAAGGATGTCTTCTATCATATCCTTGTCCATTCTCTCCCCCTGACATAGGGGTCTGTATACAACCCCTGTGTGAAGTGTGGTGCCATTTACAGTCTCTAAGGTGACCCACAGTGCCTCATCTCCTCCCTGTTCACTCTTTTATTCAGTTGCTTTTATCCCTTACCTACATTGAAAGCTACTCAGCCCCCTCTTCTACCCTCCCTGTCTCTCCTGTAAGTTGTGTACCCTGGTATGTTAACATCCCAGTCATGATTCTCTATGTACCATGTTTCTGTGACTGCTATGATATCCAGGCACCCCTCTTCCATCAAGGCCACCAGTTCAGGGAGCTTGTTGCCCAGACTATGGGCAATGGTACTCATTACCCTCCATTTATTGATGGTCTTACCCCTTATTGCCCCATGCCTGTCCTTATTGCATTTGTAATTTTCTCCATTTACCCCTGCCCTTCTCCCTATTGACATCACTATCTTGGTGTTTACCTCACTGAGTACCCTGATTTTTTTGGGGGGGTTAGGATTTCCCTGCTCCTCTCCAGTGCCTCCCCATTGGCTAGGTTTAAATGCTTGCCAATGAAGCATTTAAACCTATCACCTAGGATCCTGGTTCCCTTCCTGGACAGATGCAGACCACCACACCAGTATAGGCCTGCATTCCTCTAGGTGGACCCCCAGTCCCCAAAGAAGCCAAATCCCTGAGTTCTGCACCAGTTTTTCATCCACTGATTGAATCCCATGGTGTGGATCACCCTAGCCTCACCCGTGCCATAGACAGGCAACACCTCCGAGAAGGTTTCCGTGCATGCTACTTGTCTAAGGCCCCTCCCCAACTCCACAAATGCTTCTTGCATGACTCTGATCCGTTTCTTAGACAGATCATTTGTCCCTAGGTGGACAATGTCATCCAGTTCCCTCCCCTGTGAAGCTGCTCCGACGATGCTGAGGATTCGCTTCCTGTTCCTCCAAGCCATGGCACCAGGCAGGCACCTTATCTCCCTCCCCCCTTCCTCCCCCAGTTCTACCTTCCTAACAATGGAGTCCCCCACCAGGAGTTGTTTCCTTCCCCTGTGTGGTCCCATGCCACCCTCCTGTGGGTCTCCTTTACGGAGGTTCCCAGCATCCTCCTTGGTCTCCACTGTGGGTGCCTTCATAGAGGAACCACACTTTGCCTGAACAGCATATGAATTGTGGAGAAGTACAACTGGAGGGATGCACCTCTGTTCCACCACCCTCACCCTCCCTGAGCCCACTGTGGTCCAACCGCTCCTCTTTCTTGGCAATCTCTGAGGCAACAGCAGAGGCCCTGGTAGCCCCTGGGTGGGAGAGGAGGTCCCACAAATCCTGGCCAACTCAACCTGGAGATGAGCAACCTTCTCCATCAGCCCAGAGAGGTGCCTGCAGGTGGGACAACACTGCATCCTCCAGAATGTCTCCCGGAAGACTGCTGCTCCACAGCCACTGCACTGCACCACTCCCATCATGTATTATTTCTGGACCCTTAACTGTTGTTTGGAATACTTACTCTTTCCTCTGTCTGTTAATTTTTTTTCTCCCTACTTACTTACTGCCTCTGTGGCCTTTAAGCTCCTGATCTTCCTGTTCTGAGACAAGAATTTCCTATATTTCTCAGTAGTCTTCTTACTTACTCAGAGTCAGACCTCGAGCAACTAGGAGGGGACAGAGAGCCACTCTTATCCTTCTAGAATGGTGAGTCTTTGGTGGCTCTGTGACCACTCACTTCCTGCTCCCAAACAGGAAGTTCCTGTCGTCAGTCAAGTCCTGTGCCTATAAAAGTAGAACTGGTTTAGGGTGGGGGGGAGGAAAGGAGGGCAATAAAGTCCCAGTAGAGAAGTTTAGTTATAACAGTAGCTCCTCACTCCTGGTGTTCTTTGCCTGTTCTCTGGCAGAAGCCATCTAGGGCAGTGTTTAAATCTGGCTTTAACCTGGTTTTCTTCTAGCTAAGACACTGTCCCTACTTTACAAATCTTTTTACACTTAGTTGATGGCACAGATAACAATTCCCTTCAGCCACCTGAGACAAACACCTAGATAACTGCACAGATAACAATTCACTTCAACCAACTCTGACAAGCACACTAACTTTTTTTCTTCTTCCCTGTCTTCTCTTGTGAAAATAGAGCAGAAGTAATCATTAAAGTAGCTGCTTGCTGTTGATCTTCCTCTAGTACCCTCCTCTCTACTTGCAGCCTAATACCTTCTTCTTCCTTTTTCATTAGTATTTCTGATAAATTGTTTTTCCCACCCATGACCACCTCTCAATATGCAGCACCATGTCTGTTAAGACTATGTTGAAAATTAGGGGTCAAAATGTTGGAGACCATCAAAAATGAGATATTGCCTTTCAGCTGGCCTGTCCTGGCTGGATACATTGTAAAATGTGGGTAAAAGCTGGGCCCCCACCTAAAATAAAATAGTGCATCTCTACTGTGTTATAAATACAGTTTAAAAACAGGTACAAGCAGGATCCCATTGAAAATTAGATATTGCATCTCAGCTGGCCTAGTTTAGGAAAACATATTTTAAAAATAGATAAAGGCAGGACCCCAAGCCAGCCCAGTATCACCACGGTAGTGCAATAACTTGCTATGCCAGTAACGTGCATCGGGAAATGAACGCAGGCCCTCAGGGGCTGGCTGGGGGAGGAATTACTGAGCATCCCATGGACTGCTATCTTTCACTGGGGAGAGAGGATGCTGTTCCTGCTGCATGACTGCCAACTAATAGAGACTGGACAACAGCACAGTTGGAAGCACCAGAAGGGGAAGGGTTACTGCTGTATGCCTATCACACATGTGTGCCACAGCATGTGTGCGTGACTGCCTCATTGCATGATGCCAGCCCATAGGACATCAGGTGGCAGTAGGAAAATACCAGCCATCCAAGCTGGTACTCCCCACAGGCTTTCATGCAACCAACACGGCTGGACACCCACCACATTGTGGTCCTAGGAAAGTAGTGAACAACCTGTAAGTCCATGAGAAGGTCAGTGATGGGACTTGGGGGGGGGGGTTCTGCCAGAAAAGACCAGAATGAGAAAAAGCTCTATGGGGGGAAAAGCAGGACATCTCTGAAAACAAGGCATTGCATCTTAGTTGTGCTTTCCTGGTTAAATACAGTGTAAAAATGTGTAAAAGCAGGACCCCACTGAAAATTAGATATTGCTGTGTTATAACTTGTAACAACATGCAAGCAAATATGTTTGGCATTGACACATTCTTGTTTATATTATATGGACAAGCTGATAAAAAAGTGGGAGCCTATATTTTTAGCCCTCTGAAGTGTAATTAGATAGATGCAGAATTGGCGCCACCCTTGTGGTACATGCTGCTTTCAGTGCTGCCCACCAGAAATGAAGATACTAGTCTGCTGGGGGCATTGACAAACAGCTGTGGGAAGGGGCTGTCTCATTTGTGCCGCCTGTCATTTTACATCTTTCTCTGATGCATTCTTGCTTCTGTCCCATCTGGGACCCAAACAGTATGCCCACTTAGGGCTTTAAGTAGTAGCTGTGAGAGATATGGTTTTAGTTTTGTTATGGCGACTAAAGATATGCAGAGTGTAAGGTTTGTGCATGAGGTGTTAGTAAGAATTTGATTGACAGGTCACTCTTGTAATTCATGGCTGACTATGAATTATGAGATTTAGTGTGAATTACAATATTTAGAATGTGGCTATTAGTTGTTTATTAACCTGAGCAATGTAATATAAATTGAATAATGGATATTAGAGTGTGTGTTACAAGGGAGTAATACCATTGAGAGGTTCTGGGGACATGGGAACCTCGAGAGCGAGGCTTGAGAGGTTCTCCATGTCCCCAGAACCTCAAGATGGGTTTACTCCCTTGTAACACAGACTCTAATATCTGTTATTTTCTATAATATATGTATCCAATTAAAAAAAAATACATCTGTTGTACAACAGTAGCCTGAGAAGTTCACTGTCTCAAGAACAGGCACCCAATGAGTGCACTAAACAGTCATTCGCACAAGCAACATTGCAGTGGACATTGGTCTTACCTTTTGGTTCACTGTAGTGCTGAATGAAGGCAGGATCAACCAGACTGTGTTCTTTTTTTTGGGGATTAGAAAAAAACAAAAACGTTTTTAAAAAAGTTGCCGATGATTGGGGTATTGAAATTACTCGCTTAAGAAGTGAGAAACAGCCACCATGTTTTAAAGTTTTCTGCTTGCCCACAGGTGAAAAGTGGCCAATCAGAAGGTAGACTTGCAAAATGTCATGTTGTCTGTCTAGGAAAGGGAGTTGGCACCTTGGCAACCAGGTTGGTGCCAGAAGCAGACTTGCGCTTACACTGTTGTGTTTCCATGATAATACGATCATTTAGAGCACTGAACGATAGTATCACAGGTGCAGAATGTTAGTATTATCACTTCTGAGTGATAGTATTATCACTTGTGGAGCGATGGCATTACCGCATTTGTCTTGTGTAGGTTACTGTACTATTAAAAAGGCTTATCCATTTTAAAAATAAATAACTTGTCAATGATAATTCTTAGTAACTATTTTTGATGCATTTAGGGCATGATCCCCAGAACAGGCTGGGATATGTGTGACTTACACGTATCCAGCCACGGGGCTCTACACCCCAGTGCTTGTTCACACTGGATGGCAGCCACAGCCCCTGCACACTGTACTTCAAAAGTGTGGAGCTTTGCTTGGGGGTTGGGGGCAGCAAAGAGGGCAGAGCTGTGCCGGACTCTTTGCGTGCTAGATTCTTGGTATCTAATAGGATGTCTTGCCTGGATGGCTCCTTAGTGGATCCCTGTCTCTGAATGGAGTGGGGGCTGGTGAGATATGGTTTTCCTCCAAGGATTGCTATGTCCTTGGCAGGACAACCTGTGAATTGTTGCTAGTGCCAGATGTTCTGGTACAGACCCCCAGACCTCTGTACAGGCTCTGAGGGCTGGGGGCAGGGTGAGAGGCCACTAATTGGGCAACATGGAATGTCCTGTGGCTGCGCAAAGAGTTGTGCAGAAGTGATATGGTAGCCCTGCAGGTTGTGTAGCCTCACCCACTCCACTGACCCTCTGAAGCACAAGGTTTGGTTCCAGCATTGGGTACATGTGCACCCTGCCTGCTAACCCACCCCAGTCCCAGCCAGTTACATAGCTGTGCATGCAAAATGGGATCAAGTGCAGATGGGGCATGCATGCAGAGATGTATATGCTTGGAGGTCTCTGCATGTGTGGAGCAGGACCTCCGCACACCACTGGCCCATGTAGGCACCCCTCTGTGGCTTCAGATCCTGTTGGGGATTGGGTCTTTCATGTGTTTCTTTGTGGCTAAACAGTAGTAGCACTGTGGACACTGGAAAGGGAGGTCAGGTTCAAGTCTCAGACTGTGGATTTGGGCTCACATCCAGCTCTGACACTACAGTGCAGTAGAAAGGGGTTTTCTGTTCTTCTGAGGTACCATAATTTGGATAATATTTTTGCAGTGTTCCCTTTGACCGTTTTGTTAGTTGTCCAGGTACTATAAGAGATAAATATCCTTAAAAAAACATGTATTATTGTAACTGCTGAGGTGTGATTACATACTTACACATTAGCCAGCAGAAGAAGGCCTGCTGGTCTATTGAGTCTGCCAAATTGTGGAGCCCTTGTTCCACAGATTACAGTTGGGCTCTGACCCCCATTAAACCTGACCCTCCCCTTCACCTTTTCTCACCCTCGCCTGAATCCCCCCACTGTCTTCTGATTGACAGCCTTAGATGGGACTCATTCCACCCTGACACCACCTAGTCTGTAAAGAAGTGTCTCCTGACCTCCTTCTTGTACGTTACCTTCCCTCCAGTTTGTAACACTGCCCCTTTGTGGTTTTGTTTTCATTAAGGCAAAAAGGTCCCAGATATACATCTTGTTTGTACCTTTAGGTACTTGGAGGTTTCAATCATGTCCTCTTTCTGCCTCCTCTCCTCAAGTGAGTACATATTGAGTTTTCTGTCTGTCCTTCTGTGGATTGTTCTGCTGTCTCTGAACCATCTTTGTCAGACTTCTCTGTACTGCCTCAAGCTGGTTGATATTCTTCCTCAAGCAGGGACTCCACTATTGCACATCGTATTTCAGGTGTGGCCGTGCCAAGGATCTATACAATGGCAGGTTAATTTCTTCCCTTTTGCTTGTGAACCCTCTAGGTGAATATGAAAAAGTGCTCTTTATTTTAACAAAATAGTGTTAATCTGTGCCAGTAAACTGTGTTTTGTCATGGCACGTGCTCTCAGAAGCATAGCATTCCATGGAAAGCACCACAATGTCATTTTCGCCTCTGCAGTTTCCCCCCTGAAAGAGACAGATATATTTAAAATATTTGTACATAAAAATCAATCCAGCTGCCAAAAATGTATATGTTATTGCATTTTTAAAAACAAGAACAACCTTTCTTAAATGAGTGGGATAGAAATAATTATCTAATAAAGACAAAAATGGTTTGGTCAAAGTATTGTGGTCCAAAGACATCAAGACAGGAGCAGCCAATCAGTGAAGCACATAGGCACAACCCTATGAAAAGTCAGAGGAAAATATTTTTTATTTTACTTATAAGGGAATGGTTATGTCTCGTAAACTAATATTTTGGGATGTACTGTACAGGCCCCCATTAACAAATCTACCACATAAAATATTTTTTTGATACTTACATTTTATTTAATGCACTTTTACTGTATATTTATTTATTTACTTTATTTCTTTATTTGAAAAGTTTTACCAGTAAAGTCATACTGAGCTGGTAATAGCTTATTTCAGATGCATCGGGGGGTTGGGGGTGGGGGCAAGAGAACAGAACAGAAAAGATTCAAGGTGCAATGTACAAAACTAATACAGCAAAATGGAAATAAGTGGAACGGCATATACAAACGACAAGAAAACACTTCAGAATAAAAATTGACAAACCGAAAAAAAATCACTGTACAGTAAATTGCAAAACGAGCAAAAGATCATTAAACTGTGAGCAATAAAACAATAACTTGAGGAATATGAAGTAGTGGCTGATTAACTGGAGGGAGAAGAGATAAGCTAGTGTCAGTGTAGGGAGGAAGGCTGTTGATAGAATTCCACCCCAGTATCAGAAACAGCTGCAAGACTGAGTGGAGAAATGACGGATGAGAGATTTCAGAGTGAGAAGGGAAGGAGCAGAGTGACTGTAAATGGGGCGAGAGCCCCAGATTTTAGGGAAGTGGAATGAGAAAGCAGCTTGGCCAGCACCAGATCTGATTAGAGGGAGAGCAAGATAATGACTGCAAGCATTGAGAAGGGATTCAAAGGTAGAAAGGGGAAGAGACAGAATAGAAGCAAGATATGAGGGGAGGAAGCTAAACCAAAATCTGGAGATAAATGAGGCACAGTGGGAAAGTCTAGTAGGTTTAGCTCAGGCATTACAAAGGGTTTGGTAAATTGTAATGTCAGAAGTGGAGCCAGGGGACTTTTAAGTCCTCCAGACAAGGTCATGTGCAAGGTGACAAGCCAGCAGCTCTACTGAAATCCATGTGAGGTGAGACCTTCAGACCCTGGTTCTTTTAGGGGGGCATGATGATCACAGACAGACATGAATTTGGAGGTGATGAATTTAAGGGCATTTTTAACATTGCCCACTATAGAAATAGGGGACCAATCAGAGGCTAATAGGTCAGCATGAAGGTGAGACATCCAGTGATCAAAAAGACCTGAGCTGGATGAATTTGGGGGGAGGATTTTGGACAGTAGACCTTACATACATAGTTGACCATATAGTGATCCCAGAGGGAATCAGGGAGGGTACTGGCATCCACAAAATGATAGGGATGGGAGGATAAGACCCAGTCCAAGAGGAAGTGATTTAGAGATTTGAAGTTAAAGTGAGTGGGGACAGAGATGACCTGGGTTAAAAGGAGGGACTTCACATTATAACAACATATCTGGTTGATTGTGCAACCCCCTGCATGCCATTCTGGCTCACTGCATTTGCTAGGGACCCTCAAGTGTGAGGTTTAAAATCGATATAATCAGCAGCGTGGGTCAGCGTGGAAGTGCACTGCAATATTTAACTAGAGGATCAGACATATGCAGGCACTTAGATGACCCCCCTGGCTGAACCCTTTACTTGCATCATAAGAGGCTCCGATGTAGGAATTCCTGGAAGATGCAGTGAATCGGCATGACGAGGGAGAGTTTATAGGATCAGCCTGGTATTAAAGTGCATAACTGAGAAAGTGAGTACCAAAAAAGGATTGTCTATGTGGCACATTTCTTAATCATGAGTGCCTCTAGGTCCCAGTACATTAGTTTAGGCGACATGACAATTCCTCTTTAAACAGTTTCTATTGCTAATACGTGTTATCAGTAAAAATGTATATATTTATTTAGGTTTTGTTAATCAGGTAAGCACGCTAGGTAATTACTTATCTATTTTGAGGTATGACCTAGGAGAGCACAGCACAAAAATTATAGGGAAAAACAAGTTACAGAAAGGATCAGATCATACAAACAATGGAACCTACTGTAGCCTGTATTACAAGAAATGGCAACACAAAAACCAGGAGAGTAAAGCAACCTATATTTTATTGAACCATGGATACTTGATTAGCCCATGACAACCTTTGTTAAAGAGAAGGGGATTACTTCAACTCATTCTCACTGTCAATGAAACAGGTTCTTATGCTGCGGAGTGCATAAAAGACACTTTGTTTTGTCTGCATGTAACAATGATGTAGTCAGTAAATAACACATTGTGGTATAGAAATTCAAGTTCTATTTTTATTCTAGATTATTGACTCAAAAAATAGCCACAGATATGGTATAACTTTTCAACATTAGAAAGTTCTTCATTACTGTTGGCACCAGTAAGTGATGAACGACAGTGATTTGTGTAAGTCAGTGAATTATTTAGTCCTACAGTAATTTCAGTTAATAAGCACATGAACACTAATAACACTGATGGACAATAACATTTAAAATCAACTTAATACTATTAACATTTAAAGTGCTTTTAGCTAATGGGATGCCATTGAACATACCATTTATAGGAAGCTTTATAATTAGTAATAGAAAGTTACTTAACAACCACATAAACAGGATATGTCAATTAAAACCTATTAAATATTATATAAAGCATTACAAAATCCATCTATGAGACATTTCACTTGATACTCACAGTATAATAAGGTGTATGATTAAATATCAGTATGTTGCAATTAAAACCATCTATAACAACACAACATCCAGTCCTATGCCAGTGTCTAGCTCCCGACCCAACATTTAATAAAACTAGTGGATTCTCCTTTTTGGGTGCTGGTTAAAAAGGGAAACTTCCCCCCTCAAAACACACATACACAAAAGATTTTTCAGTAAGTGAAAGGCTGCATACAATTAATAAAATACTTTGCTTCAGGTCACTCTAGAAAATCCAAAATGAACAGATGACAAAGTATGGAGCGAGATGAAAGGGGGAAATATGGAAGTGTATCAGGGAAGGGGACAGGCAAGTGATAGGCAGAAAGACAGACAATCACAGAAAGAGTATAATACCTGTATCACAACTGACATATTATGACAAACCCAGTGGAAAGGACGTTTCGATATTTTAGTGTGAACAAATCTCATGTCCTCTAATACCTTGCAGGGTTGCAGTGTGTGCCTTTTTTCTTACATGGAGGGCTTACATTAACTCCATTATAGCAGTATTTTACTTTCAAGAGTAAGGTAAAAACTTCAGAAATACTGTAAAAGGGATTGATTTTCAGTACAACTAGGAAATAATTGGGTAACATCCAGTTTTGCAAGTATGGAAGCCAAAACATGGTTGCTTTTGATGAAAGATATGGGACTGTATCATCAATCATATAGATTACAAAGCATGTATTTTACTTATTTGTAATCTTGTGACTAGGAAAGGCACACTAAGCTGCAATAACCTATTTCCACTGTGATGTGCTACATGGACCTGTTTTTTTTTCCCAATTGTTTGGCCAGGTGAGACACACTAAGCTGAAAGCTTGTTTACAGGTGCAACCTGGGAGCACTGGGAAGTTAAGTCACTTGCTCAGGGTCACACAGCATGCAAGTGGGGGTTGTGGGATTCAAACCCAGGTCTCCAGATTTGCAGCTCAGAGCCTTAAACCACTGTGCTATACTGCCTCTTTCATTGATAGGAAAATGTTGCCCATTAGGAAAACTCTTCTACTCTTCTGGCTGTCCTGTTTAATTTTATGTTATCTGAAGATGAGATTGGCTCCAGGCTTCAGAAATGTATTTTCTTTTTCTTACATGAAAAAGGGGACAAGTCAGACATTTCTAACTGGAGTCCGATAAGTTTCCAAAAAACAGACTTGAACCTTTTAACAAACATTCTAGCCCCTAGACTGTTTCAAGTCACTCCCTTGTACTAGTAATTCCCTTATGAATGGAACACATTCCAAATCTCATGTCCTCTAATACCTTGCAGGGTTGCGGTGTGTGCCTTTTTTCTTACATGGAGGGCTTACATTAACTCCATTTAATGTCTTTATAGGTGACATTGCAGAGGGTCTGGAAGTAAAGGAATGCCTCTTTGCTGATGACACAAAGATCTGTAACAGAGTTGATACACAAGGGGGGGCAGAAAGGATGAGAAGGGACTTGGCAAGGTTGGAGGAATGGTCAGACATATGGCAACTTAGATTCAATGCAAAGAAGTGCAAAGTAATGCACCTGGGAAATAAAAATCCAGGAGAAGAGTACACAATAGCAGGGGAGGTACTAACAACAGCACTAATGGAAAGGGACCTGGGGGTAGTCATATCAGATGACCTAAAGGTGGGTAAGCAATGTGAGAAGTCGGTAAGGAGAGCCAGGGGGATACTGGGATGCATAGGGAGGGGCATCACAAGTAGAAAAAGGGAAGTGGTTATCCCTCTGTACAGACAGTTGGTGAGACCCCATCTGGAGTACTGTGTGCAGTTTTGGAGACCTCATCTATGCAAGGACATAGACTGGATGGAAGCAGTCCAGAGGAGGGCAACTAAAATGGTGCAGGGTCTACATCAGAAACCATATGAAGAGAGACTGAGAGAGCTTAATATGTATACCCTTGATGAAAGGAGGGACAAGGGGGACATGATAGAAACATTTAAGTACCTCAAGGGAATCAACAAAGTCCAGGAGGGTAGCATCTTTCAGAAAAAGAGCTGTGTAAGAACAAGGGGGCACAATTTAAAAAGAGAGGGGGACAGCTCAGGTGTAATGAGGAATTTTTTTTCACGGAAAGAGTGGTGGACGCATGGAACCACCTTCCTGGAGAGATTGTGGGTCTAAAACAGTGGGGGAATTCAAACATGCATGGGACAGACATAAGGCAATTATAGTGGGGGGTTGCAGGAAGTAGACTGTTGGTTAACTAGAATCTGCAGCTTATCCAATAGGTAGGGAAATGGGCAGACTGGGTGGGCCAAGTGGTCCTTATCTGCCATCAAAGTCTATATTTCTATGTTTCTATGTTAATAGACTCCTCACAAAAGTAATGTTTCAGGTAGGTTAATTCAGGATGACATCCACATGTTACGAGGGGTTGTAGAGTGTGGTAATAGGGGAAAAGTCTCTGGCCTCCTCCTAGCCTTAGTCTAGGAGAAGGCCTTTGACTGAATTTCTCATGAGTTTTTGTTCTCAGTTTTAGTTCAATGTGTGATTCCAGATTGCTTCATTGACTGGCTGAAATGTATTTACTCCATGACTTCAGTAGCTCCTGCTTTGCATGGATGGCATAAGCAGGCAGTCCCCATTCACATGGGGGTTAGACAGGGGTGTCCATTGAATCCGCTGTTATATGTCTTCTGAGTAGACCCCCGATTCAGAAAATGTCCATGCCACTCTGTCTCTTTAGTTCTACAGGACTTTTTGGAGGTTTCTGGGACTAAAGTGAACCTGGACAAAAGTAATGGTGTGGCTTTGAGTTCTATGTCAGATACCTGCCCTGTGCAGGATGTGGGGATCCTGATACAGGCTGGTCCTCTGAAAATCCTTGAGATGCAGTTTGGTGCTGGGGATATGAGTATGCTTAACTGGGAATCAAAACTGACCATTGCTGAAAAAAGAGTTTGCCAGTGGAACAAATGGCCCATGACAAAGGTGAAGCGTTTTTTTTTTTTTAAATAAAACTTTCTTTGTGCCTGTTTCTTTATATATATTAGTTTTGCTTCCCCCTTCCCTGGGAAGTGGAAGCTAAAATTTCTAGCATTTTCTTCTTTCTCCTCTGGGGGAGCCAGCTAAACTCCATTAAAAGAGAACATACTTACAGAAAGATAAGGGATGGTGTGGTGGGCATATTGAGCT
The DNA here is from genome assembly GCA_016271365.2 of Neoceratodus forsteri. Classification (NCBI taxonomy): domain Eukaryota; kingdom Metazoa; phylum Chordata; order Ceratodontiformes; family Ceratodontidae; genus Neoceratodus; species Neoceratodus forsteri. The sequence goes on from JADMNL010000027.1 coordinate 51,103,724, forward strand.
CATTGATATTCTTTCATAGACTATTTTACATTTTTTTGAAACCATTTTTGGTGGGAATTAAAAAGCCATGGGTCCCATTGGGGAGTGAATGGTTCTCATTTATCCTGCATGCTTGGTGCATCACTGGGCTCCAACCCCTGAGTAGAAATGGTCTGCCACTCCTCCCTTTCCTCAGCTCCTGCTTGCTCAAAATGCAACAATGGAAGTTAACTTCTGACCAGGTTTCACCTAGTTCCAGGAAAACTCTATGACCATGTCTTAACGTCTTTCTTTTTAGATATGTCTCATTTAGAGGGGTTCCCTTCCACGAAAACTAAACAGCTGTTGGATACCAGCATTCTGAGGAAAATGTATCTTTTCTTATGGCTGTACACCCATGACAAGTTACAGGTGAGAGGCAATCACAGACACAAGAACGAAACAGAGATTCTGTCTCTGGGATACCTGTGTTCAGTCTGTAGAGACCTTGCCACATCTGCTTTTTGCATGCTCATATATTCGATTTTCCTGGAAGGACTTAAGTACGCAGTGGAACACTCCTGATATAGCCAATATTTCTTACCAGAACTTGGTATATTGTTCTTGTGCAAATAATTAGGGTCCCACGGGACTACAGTATGCTGTGTTTGATTATGGCGTGCTTAAAGTGATGCATCTGGCATGTCAGGTGTTCCTATCTCTTTCAGCAAAAGATGGTCCCATTACCTGTCTTGATACAGGTGGTTCATACGGAACTTGGCTGGTATATCAGAGGGAGTAAATGGGTTTGCCTGTTACACAATTCAGATTGTACTGGAGAAATGTTCACTGGCTTTCCCAGTAATTAAGTTTAAATAGAAGTCATTTATGTGGCGTCACTAGATGGTGGTAGCAGATAGCGTCTTTTGACGTATGGTAAGATTTTGTTTACATACAAACATATGAAGAAGCCAGCAGAAGAAATTGAGATAGAGGATGTCTACCACTTGACCCCTGTCTACTGTCTTAGTGACACAGTCAAAGAAGTCAATCAGATTCGTTTGACATGATTCCCCCCCCTCCATGAACCCATGCTGCCTCACATCCTGGAGACCATGCTCCTCTAGATATTCCACCAACCTTTCCTTTATTGTGGTCTCCATGAGCTTGCCCACAATGGATGTCAGACTGGTCTGTAATTCCCTGGGTCATCCTTGGGACCGCTTTTGTGGAGGGGCACTACATGTGCTGTTCTCCAGTCCTGAGGTACCATGCCTGACTCTAGTGAACTATTAAACAGTTTTGCCAGTGACCCTGCCAGCTCCTCAGCCAGTTCCTTTAGTACCCTTGGATGTAATCTGTCTGGGCCTGGTGATTTATCCACCTTCAATGCCAGCTGCCCCTCCCTCACTCTATCCTCCTCTATCGCTACATCTGTGTTCTACTCCCCCTGCTCCTCTTTTCCCACCTCAAGGCACTGGTCCGTCCTTCTCCCTGGTAAAGATGGAACAAAAATATTCATTTAGTATCTCTGCTTTTACCCCATTATCTTCCACCCACTCCACCCCTTTTTAAAGCCTAACAGTTCCTTCCTTCTTGTCCCTTTTCTCACTTATATAGTGAAAGAATGCCTTCTCCACTTTCTTAATTCCTTCAACTATCTGCAACTCCTTCTGTGCCTTTGCTCGCCGGACTTCCTTACTTGCCTCACTAGACAACCTTAGGTAATTTTTCCTACCCACCTCTCTCTTGGTCTTTGTAAATTTTCTGTAAGCCAACCTCTTTTCCCTTACTGCCCAGGCAACCCCAGAACTGAACCAGCTGGACGCTTTGGCCCTTGTGTTCTTCCCCTTGAGCCTAATGCACTCATCTGTGGCAACCAATACTCCTTCCTTAATGATGGACCACCTATGATCCACCCCCATATCTGCTCTGATGCCCACCAGATGGCTCCTTAGCACTTTGCCCATTTTCCTGAAGTCTGCCATCCTGAACACCAAGATTTTGGTCTTAGTCAGAATGCTTTCCCTGCCCATATCCAACTGGAACCACACTGTACAATGGTCACTTCCACCCAGTGGATCCCTGGCCATTATTTCCTGTACATGCTCCCCATTTATGAGCACCAGATCAAGGATTGCCTCAGCTCTTGTTGGTTCAGTGATGCACTGAGTCAGGAACCCACTCTGCAGTCTTTCCAGGATCACTTGACTCCTAGCACATGTTGTGGAGGGCATGTTCCAGTCCACCTTGGGCAGGTTGAAGTCCCTTATAATTACCACCTCTCCTTTCCCCGCAGCTTCCAATATTTGTGAGCTCAGTTCCCTGTCCCTCTCCTCATCCTGATTGGGTGGTCTGTAAACCACCCCCAACCTCATTTATGTGTTCCTCATCCCCTCCACCCTTTGCTAACTGTGTTCTCACCCCTTCCACCTCCTCTCTCCAGACCTCTTCCATCACTGTGGGGGTTTACTTTTGCATTTCTTTGTATTGAGTGAGAGGTTTGCATTGTTCTTTTCTACTTCACATTCTCTTGTTTATTATGCTGTGTAGATAACAGTTCTATATTTTTTGTTTGCTTATGTGCATATTTTTTATCAGTAAAAACACTCCTGATCTTTTTCAATAAGTACTGTGGGATCTTTAACTTCCACCAGTACCATGACCTGAGATCAGCAGAAGGGTCCTTGGTTTCACATCTCATCTGAAGCATAGCACCTCAAGAGTTCAGCACCCCCTTATACTGCACTACAGACTCAGTAATGGATACTACCCCAAATACTTGATGTAAGGCTAGAGCCCACAACCTTCTGAATATAGTAGAGAGGTTGGGTAGCCCTATAAATGAGTTCTTATTTTATTGCATTAGTCCCTGCTTAAGGAGGTGGTGTGGAGGTAGGTCTGCTTGGCCTAGAGTCTCTTTCAACCTTAAATTAGTATATTACTTTGCTACTATTAATATTGGAAACAATGGATGAGCAAATGTGGAAATCAACAACTTTTGCATGGCTTCTATTTGGACCCACTGTCTTTGGTTTTGCTTAGACACTTCAGCCAAAGACAATTTGGTTCCTTAGTAGTGGAGCTTTAAGAGCTACAAATAAGGGCAGGCAACATCTCTTAACCTCTCCTTACTCAACCCAGTCAATCCCAATTTCCTCCACCCTCCCCTGGTCCTCCAGTCTGATTAAGAAAAAAAACAAGAAGCTAACATACAGTATGTTTTATTAAAAATAAATGTCTTTCAGGGAGGAGGAGAGAGGGAAATTATCAGGGTGGGTGACATAGGGGGTCATGGGGCTGGTACTTGCCACCAGGGAAGGGAAGGGAATGGCAAAAGTGTTTTTCAGTTAACTGGTCAAAGGTCAAAGTGATCCCAAAGGGGGCCAAACTGAATCAGAGACAGAAGTGTCAGATTCTGGCACATCTACTAGTCCAAATTTGGCATCAGGCTATCCTGATAGGAAACTTGCTCCAGGGTTTGCCACAACTGTGCCTTGAGGTGAGCTTCATTATGCAGTAGAATTGGCAGACCTCGTATCTGCACTGAAAAATCCTTGGTGACCACCCCATTCTCTGGTGGTTGTGGCTGCAGTTGGTAATTGCTCAGCTTCTTGACATCTGCCCAACAACTGGTCTTGTACTCTTTTTTTCTCACTCACAGGATGTGTACCATTTGCGCCAAATAGCATTTTGGCATGACTTACAACTTTGTAGTGCCTTTGTTGGGTAGTTGAACTGCTCATTGCCCCTGTCTTGAGACTTGGTTACTGTAGATGCTACCTTTCCATGCGAAGACAGCTAATGCTATTGACTGTTGTATTCAACCAGTATGAACCCAAATACTGCCTTTGCTCTGCTACTGTAAGTTTGGAGGTCCCTGTATGGCCCCCTCACAATGGATAATTTCCCCTCCCCACTTTTTCTGGCGATGCTTGCATACTAACCTTGTACATTCCCCCTAGAGACCGTAATCTGAAGAAATCTGCCTAGTCTTTCCTTTTATGTTCACTTGCAAAGCATGCAAATATAGTATTCATTTAAAAGTTGATAACTGGGAGAGGCACACTGAGCCGAGGCTCGATTCCAGGTGCGACCCGGTGGAGGGGAGAAATGGGAGATACAGAATACATCAACTGCAACAAAAACATGGTGATAGACAATAAGAATCAGCATACAATGGCACAATGATATGACAATGCTAGTGATAGGCTGTATACAAGAGAGACAGGTGGAAATACAGAACATGAGGTTACTGGGTAGAAAATGGTAACAAGACAAGCCTCTGCACAGGGCTTGTGCGAGTAACAAGGTGCATTCGAAAACAGTGCCAAGGCATAAAATACAAGGATTTTCCTGGAAGTGGCAAGTGCAAGGTACAGATATCAGTGTCAGTGGCTCAGTAGGTAGCACACTCGTCTCTGAGGCTGGGAGATCAGAAGGCTGTGGGTTCAGTTCCCACATCTGGCACTTGGGTTAATATCCCAGTACTGACACTGTAGTGCAGCATGAGAGGGGTGCTGCACTTCTGAGGCACCATCTTTCGGATGAGATGTTAAACCGAGGTCCTATTTGCTTGGATTGGTGGTAGTTCAGTTGGATGTTAAAGATCCCATGGCACTTATCGAAAAAGAGTAGGGGAACATTTTATTGAAGAAAACTAAACAATACATAAACTGAAAAAAACATAACAAATAAATACACAAATTCACACAAATACTTCCCAAACAATTGAATAATCAAGCAAAGAAAACAAATTCCATCATAAGTCAATCATTACACAGATTCAATAGTGATTCATCCAATTTTGTCTTTCATAAAAGGGACCTTTAACGATCTAATCTTTCATACACTGGGGGTCAAAAATTGTTGTTCAAAGAAACAGTGTTTACTAACTTCTGCTTCAATAATATTTATAACTTTCTCTGGACTCTGGTATATCAGTTGTAGAACAAATTTACATCTTACTTGCCACAGCACAAACTTGATATAGGAAAGAAGCAAACATATCATACCTTTTGGTAATTCTAGATCTCTTAAACTAAATCCTCCAACCACTTCAGCATAAGTAAGTTTGCCCCATATGGGGTTTCCCCACCTTTTTGCTAGTAGTGTCCACATCACTTTCACAAAAGGGCATTCTATGAAAAAATGGGTCATTGATTCTTCTTGTGCCACACAGCTCAATCCTGGACACATTCAATCCTCCTTTTTTTATGTTTAGCATTCCCTTTTACATATAAACACCTGTGTGTGCTCAACCAAGTAATGTCCCATATCCTGGGAGGGATACCTGGATCTTTTAACATTTCCAAAACTACGGATAGACTTGTGAATTAACTCCTTTAAATTCAACCTGAGGCTCTCCTATTTAAGTTATTATTTATTATAGAATACTTTATTTGATGTGGATGTCAATATATCTTGATTTAAGTGCCACTCTTTTAATTTCCCAAGTGCAGGTCTAAAAAAACACACATTTAATTTTAACCTGAGCTGTTAGAGTTCCTTGTATCTTCCATGTTTGATAAAGAGGTCTAAGCCTTTATCCTGCAAAGGGATTCCATAGAGCTACACGTGGTTTTGATAAATCAGGTAAATTTTTACAAAAAAATACCGTAAAAAGAAATACAACAGGATGTATAAGATTTAAACCTCCCTTTTCTATGGGTTGATATAAAATTTCCCTCTTAACATGATTTAATCTGCATCCCCATATTACCTGAAACACTAAATTCAACAAATGTGACTCTAAAGTATGGGGCAAAGAATAAACTGTGCTTAAAAATAAAAATATTGGTATTAAAAATGTTTTAACTACAGCTACTTTTTTCTTTCTTGTTTGAGTCCAAGACTTCCAAATGGCAACTTTCGAATCAGCATAATCCAATTTAGAGGTCCAGTTTAATATACTATTGTCCCCTCTACCAAACCACACCCCTAAATATTGGAACGGGTTGTGAGAAACCTTAATATCATGCTAGGTCTCTTGTGAAGGTCCTAACCCATTCAAAAGGTAGATTACACTTTTTTGTTTATTTAATTGTGCCCCAGTTGGCATTGAATATTTTTCAAGGATGTGCAAAGCTCTATCTCCTGATTGTTTATTAGCTACAGTAACACACACATCGTCTACATAAGCAGTAATTTTGATCTCTAAACCTCCTCCCCGTGGTTGAATACCTCTGATTCCTAAATCCAACTGTATTACCTTTATTATAGGATCTAAACAAAATACATAAAGTAAGCTGCTTAAAGGGCATCCCTGTCTTACTCCCCAAAGGATAGCTATGTAATTCCCTAAATGTCCATTAACCATTGAAATTGCCTTAGCATTACTGTATAATAAAAAGATCCATGTTACAAAGGTATATGGAATACCATAATGTGTAAGGACCTGTTTGATAAAGAGATGTGGAACCTTATCAAAGGCCTTTTCTTGATCTAATAACATGATGTATCCTTGAAGTTGCCCCTCTTTCCCCTGCTCAACCAATTCTCGAATCAGCAATAAGTTATGATGTATCAAACGACCAGTCACCGTACAAGTTTGAGCTGTAGGTATCAGAGATGTTGTTAACTTTAATAGCTGAGTGTGAATAATTTTCATAAGAATTTTGTAATCTGAGTTTAATAGGCTTAATTATCTCCAATTATCAAGGTTCATTTTGTCTCCATGTTTGTAAATTAATATTTGAATGGCAATACAAAACTGAAAGTCCACCTCCATATTCTGTAACATCCAGTTGAAGACGACCAGCAAAATTTGGGCCACCAATTCCTTAAAAGTATCATAAAATTCTGCTGGAAGCACATCAATTCCTGGAGCAGTATTTTTTTTTTTTAAGATTGCCAATTGTCATCTCAATTTCTTGTATGGAAATAGCCTCAATTAGTTCTTTAAAATACTCTGAGGGAACCTCAGGCAATTCCAACTTAAATAGAAGTTCTTTTAACACTTCTTCATTGATCTGTGCTTCCTTGTACATATTTGTCAGATAAATGAAACACAGTTTTCATAATGCTAGGTCCTTCAGTTACTACTTCTCCAGCTTCTGTTATCAGTGAAGCCATAAACCGATCTGACACTCTTGGAACAACTTTTGAAAGCATCCCCAAATCCTGTTTTACCTGAGGAGCATAGCTTATGCTTGTGTACTAATGCTGTGGCTCTAGAATATTGTATATCAGACATAGCAGTTTTAATATGCAGTGCCTGATCCATTAAATTAATCTGTTTCTCATTTATAACTGTTTAAATTTTACCCAATTGAGAACGCAATGCAAGGTACCACTTATATTGATTCTGTCTTGATCTGACCGAATATTTTTGAAAAACTTCCCTTAACCCCTTTTTTTGTATTTTCCCACCAAATGCTTATATTATCATTTAATACTGCAACTGACATCCTAGCCTTAAGAAATTCAATAATTTCTGCTTTCAACCAATGTTCTTGTAATACAAAAGTATTTCATTTCCAATATCCTTGCTTATAAGTAGGACCATTAATACTACCCAAGGAAACATAAAGAATCGAATGGTCAGAAATTTCTAAGGGAATAGTTAAACCTTTTATAACTCTAGTATTTGATTTTGTAAAAATAAAATCAATCCTGGTCGATAGCTTACCCCTAAAATACATATGCCCTCCTTCCTTTTGCTTTATTCTATATGTGTCTTGTAACTTGCATTGTGTCACAGTACATCTTTTTTGTCTGTGCACCTCGATCTTTGCTATCTACAACACAATTGAAATCCCTCCCAATCACATTTTTTGTTGTAATTAAAAATAGTTTAATAGCAGTAAATGATATTGTTCTTTCTTTTTTCGTGAGGGGAGCATACACATTTATCAATCTCCACCCCACTGATTGAAAAGTAAAATCTATCAATAATGTCCTCCCCAATGAAATTTCTACAAGCCGTGTTACTTTAAAACCATCCCCCTTAAATAAGATACCTACACCTTCACACACCTCAGTCCCAAAAGAAAAATAAGAAGGGCCCTAACACCATACTTGTTGGGCTGACCTTACTAAGGAAACTGTATTTAACCTAATGTCTTGTATAAGACAGACATCACAGTTTAAATCTTTTAATACAGTTAAGGCAATCAGTCTTCTCTTAGCATTTTTTATACTATTAACATTAATAGTACTTATACTCAGCTGAGGAATACCCATCACCTAAAAAGAAGGGGGACTAAGATGTTCACGGTGGCTTCCTCAACCTTGTGCTCCTTCTTATTCTTGATCCAATCCTGATTCTTCTATCCTTCACTTCTCTTTGTTCTTGTGTTTCCCCCTCCAAGTCAGAAGAGTGGGGAGCCAGAGAAGAAGTCTCTGAATCACCATCCTGATCTGTCTCTGGGTTTTGCTTTAATAAAGGTTCATATCTGCTTGTTTGAGTTATGTCCTCATCCCTTGAAAAATTTGCTTTTGCTACCTTCGATCTTGGTTTAGTCTGTTTTAAACTTTGTTTTTTTGCCACACTTTTAACAACACATGGGGGGGGCATCTCATTGTCTCCCACCTCTGGGTCAATTGGTAATTTTCCATCTGGGCCTGTGAGGGTATTTCTGAAACTTTTTCTGACACCACTGAAACAGCTGCTGAGATATCCTCAGCTGCCTTATTCACTGTTCCAGGTGATAAGGGGGGGGGCGGGAGAGTCTGAATGGGAAGCAGGAGGAGGTCCTTGAGATGAAGCTTTCCTTTTACTCATCTCTTGCTTTTGAGCCTCCTGAATAATAGTATCCTGATTCTTTTGATTAGTACGATTATGAGCTGCCCATGGACAAGTTCTATATGTGTGGCCTGAGTCAAAACATAGATTGCATTTTAGTTCAGCTTGACATTCTGAACTATGATGCCCAAATTCTAAACAAAAATTACATCTTAGTCCATCACATGCAGATCCCAGATGTGTATAAGCCCCACACTTAAAACATGCCCTGGGTTGTCCTGGATAAAACAAATGACCTCTCTCATTCCCCAAGAATACACTGTTTGGTAAATGTAATGGACCAAAACTGTTGTTTTGTAAATTAACTTTAAAAGTCCACCCTCCATTCCAGATGCATTCCTCATCAAAAATAGGAGAGGGGTTCCCTAATAGTTCACATTTCCTTTGCAACCAGTAAGTAACATCATGTACTGACACTGATTTATTTCGAAACAAAACTGTAACAATTTTGATTGAAGGTTTATTTAATGGTATAACTTTAAAAGGTAGCCATAATTCTGTATACTTGAGGGAGTCTAGCTTGGCCCAAAAACGATCTAGGCCCTGTGGGGTAGCAAAACTTACATCATACAAAACAGACCCTGACACATGAATTAGTGCATGTATTTCATTAGAAAAGAACCCCATTGAGCTTTTTAATAATATTCTCCCCACATATAGTCTATCTGGTGCCAGTTCCAAACCTCCTACATATTCCAAATGCGCTGCATTGCGTCATTGTAAAGGGGGGGTCCAGAAAATGGGTCTTTTCACCTAATGTTCTCCCAAGCATTTTTTGCTTGCCTCTGTAAATCTGTCACTTGTTTAGGCTGTTGTAGTTCAGTTTCAACAATGTCCCCCCATTCTACAGGATTAACTACCGAAGCTTCTGACTCTGAGATGGAAGACGCCGTATGGTGGGGTATTGTTTGTTCATCCTGGCCTTGTCTTTCAGTGACATGTATTTCATGCCAATCTGTTTCTGTCCGAACCTGTGAGTTTATAGATTTTTCACTAAATGACTTCTTGTTCTTTGAATTCGTAAATTGGCCAGGAATTGGGCCATGCTCTGGATCCGGGATCCAGACACCTGCTTCTCCTCGTTTCCAGCCTGCGTTCATTAAAGAACGCTCTAAGGAGGTTAGTGAAAGTTTGCGTACTGGAGTTGGAAGATTGTCCCTATCTCTTCCTTTCCGTAAACCCAAAGTTTGAATTTGTACATCACCTGCTTCTTTTGTAGGTAAAGAAGAAATATTCCCTACCTCACAGGCCTCAGTCTGTGAAAATGCAGCATCATTTGTCAAGACAGGCCGTACTTCTGTTGTCATTTGCTCCGTTGAAAGGTCTGACTCATTGCGGCCGAACTCCTTTGATGCAGGTACGTCAGCGGTCTGACTCACTTGCCGCTCAGCTGCTCGTTTGCTGTTCTCTGCTGTTGCTAATTCATCCTGTATTATTTTTACCGCAGCACTAACAAGTTCAGAATCCAACATAACATTCTGTGAGTCAGGAATATTGTAATCCAGTGTTACCGGTAATGTTTTCCTTGCTGCTACACCTTTGCCCATATGTCTTAGAGCCTTATTTTGTTGAAGTATATTTTCAAGCCAGATATCATCTGATGAAAACAATACATGAGGCGTACTCCCTGAAGCTGAAGCACTATTAACCTCAGTAGTTTCTGTTTCCATTAGAATGTTTATCACAGCTTCGGTCTCCTGAGCTGGACCTGAAGGGTGGGAGACCTGCTCACCTTCAGGTACACCAGCAGAATGATCCTCTAACACGTCCTCCTCCATAGCAGTAGAAAAGAGTAGGGGTGTTTTTATTGAGGACATAACAACTTATACAAAACAATACATATGAGTATCACATAATTACATAATTATATCCAGTAAATTACAACAATTCACATTAAAGAAATGCAAACAATATCAACACAGAAAAAAAACAATAAAGAAGGAAAAAGTATAAGGTGGATTATACCACCAGTTCTCACAGTTTTTCCATAGTGATATTAACTTCTCTTTAGAAAGTGTTGTTTGCTCATGAGTATATAGTGACTGTACTTGCTGTTGTACAAAACAAATTACTTCCTGCTGGGTCCACCAAATCTGCTGGAAGACCCATGTACATCTTGATAGCCAGATGTAATATTTTAAAAATCCAGTAATCACTCTCAGAGTACTAGAATGATATATACTCCATACAGTTCTATATTCACCTAATATCAAAGTTCCATAATCAGTAGTTTCATATTATGGATTATTTAAAGATTTTGCTAAGGCTTTCCAAAAGGTAATTACATAAGGACATTCTAAAAACAAATGTTGAGTTTCAAGAAGTTCATTACATGAATCTCTTGGACAAAATCTTTCACTTAGCTGCTTGTGCTTATGGGAGTTCCTGACACCTAGCCTGTCATGGCATGATAACCAAGTTGTTTCCCACAGGTATTCTGGCAATCTGGGTTCTGTTAGTAATTTAAGGGTAGATTCAAGATATCCTGGAGATCCTTGTGGAAATACCAAAGGTTCCCAAAAACTGCTTTCAATAAGATGATGGTAAAATAATTTTTTGGAAAACAACAGAACTTTCTCTCTTGTAATGTTCCACTGTTTTATTTTTTTAAAAAGCAGAATCATGTGTGCAGAAATAGACTCTTTTTTCCAGATTATTTAAAAATTTTGTTTCCCTTTTTCCCATAGGGTTATTAGGTTTTGTAACTCATTGAATAACCAAAAATGCCAATTTTTAACTCTAGATCTCAGAATAGGTTTAAAATGATAAAATATAAAATTTGTGTAGAAAAAAGCAACAGGGTTAATCATCCCTAGGCCCCCTTTTTTGCAAGGTAGATAAGTAAAGTTTCTTTTTATTGGGTTGAGCCAACTGCCCCATAGGGCTTGGAAAAAGAGGCTATATACTCGATACTCTAATTCAATAGGTAATGGAAAAATTGCACTAGTGTATAAAAATATTGGTAGTAACAAAGTTTTGATTAGGATTACACACTTTTTCTTTGAAATTTGCATATTTTTCCATTTTGCCGTAAGTGCAAACCCTTCATAAATTTTGGCTTCCCAGTTTGTTTTCCCTGCATCTGGCTGCCCAAAATAAATACCCAGAATTTTAAAACTTCCCTCTCTTGTGGGGATTCCAGCTACTTCAGTAAGCTGCTGCATCTTCTTTCCCAGTAGTAATGCTGTACTTTTTGAATGTTTATTCTAGTATTTGAAATAGATGAAAAGTTTTGAAAGATATGTAATAATTCCTTCCCTGATTTTATGTCTTTTAAGAATATGCATATGTCATCTGCATATGCCAAAGTTTTAATTTGGGGTGTTTGCTCTGAAATATTGATACCGTCTATAGCTGGAGATATATTTATTTTTTTAGTAATATGTCTAATCCAAGGATATACAAAATTGGGCTTAGGGGACACCCTTGCCTGACCCCCTGCATTTGTCTGATGACTTTCCCTTGAAACCCATTTATCATCATTTTAAAAGTAGCATTTTGGTATATCAGTTGGATCCAAAGAATGAATTTCTTAGGTATACCATGATACTGAAATGCCTGATATAGATATTGGTGGGAAATACGATCGAAAGCTTTCTCTTGATCAACAGAAAGAAAAAAAACATACACTTTGTTATCAATACTTTTTTGTAAGATCTCCCTTATTTGTATCAGGTTATCAGTTATACTCCTATTTGGAATAGAGCAGGTTTGAGAGACAGATATAATTTGGGGTGTAATTTTGTTAAGGTGTTTAGTCAGGATTTTAGTTAAGATTTTCTGGTCAGTATTTAACAGGGAGAAAGGTCTCCAGTTTTTTAAATCTGTAGTTTCATCCTTTTTATAAAGTAGAATCATACTGGCTTGTAACCACTCAATGGTAACATATCCAGTTTCTAAAATTTCATTATATAGTTCTGTCAGTATGGTTCTAAGAATATTTTGGAACTTTTTGTAAAATTCAGAAGTTAACCCATCAGGCCCAGGAACTTTATGTAGAGGGAGGGCTTGTATAGCCTCGTCCACTTCAAGTACTGTTATAGTCTTAATTAACAGATTGGCCTCTGAGTCAGCTAAAGTTTTAGGCTGCATATTTTTAAAAAAATGTTCATAGGATCCCAAAGATTCTGTTTGTGAGAACAATTTCTCATAAGAGGACTCCACATGTTCCAAGATTTGCTCACTATGGCTTTATATAATACCTTGATAAATTGGTATGCCTCTAATGGTTTTTGTTTTGTTCTTTTCCTGATTATATTCAAAAATGTCTAGAGATCCCTTTTTTAGCCTGTTTCCAAAACGTTGTTCTGTTTCCAATGATCTGGCCCTATCATAAAGATATTTTTTTCATTTCTGACTGAACACAGTCAATTTGGGGTTTGTAAGACTGTTTAGTAGTGGACTGTACAGTAATGAGTTTAAAAAGTTGTACCCTTAACTGTAAATATTTTAAATAGTCAGACTCATCATTTATTTTCCCTTTTAGTTGAAGAAAGTGTTTTAAATCTTGCTTTGTGTCCTGCCACCAGTCTAATAACATATCATAAAAAACTGCCACTGAAATTCTAGCTTCTAGTAATTCAATGCAGTCAGTACATATAATATATTGTGTCAGTAAGGAGGCATTAAGTTTCCAATAACCTTTACCCAGTTTCCTAGTGTTTTGCAGGCTTAGAGAAATATACAGTTCCATGTGATCTGAGTTTGCATTGCTTGGGTCCTAGCCTCATAAACCTGACCTCAATCTGACAAAAAAATAAAATCAATTCTGGTTGAAATAGAATTTCTATGATAAGTATGTCCACCTTTTGCATGTATTTGTCTGTAGGAATCTATCATTCCTGCAGTCTGTATAATAGATTTCAAAGTGTTTGTATCACAAAATAATTTGGTTGTGTTGCCAGATTTATCCTTTAAGTCCAAGGGACAGTTAAAATCCCCACCTAAAATAACAAATTTTGTTGTGTGTAAGTATGGTTGTACCAATTTAAATAAAGCTATTCTACAACTTTTTGTCTGTGGGGCATAAATATTCCCTATTCTCATATGCACATCTCCCACCAGTATATCTAGGAGTAGTAACCTTTCAGGCTCTATGCCTAGTACTCTTATAACTTTTAAATCAAGAGATTTGAATAGTATGCCAACCCCTGAACAGGGCTTTGTTCCTAGGGACCAAAAAGCAGGACCCCAGGACCACAGTTTCTGGACATTTGCAACATTATGTGTTGTTTGTAACCTGATATCTTGCAAGAGAAAAACATTTGCATTAGTTAACTGCAGAGAAGAAAATAAAGTTTGTCTTCTTTTAACATTCCTAATACTATTTACATTCAATAAATTAAGTTCAGTTTAGTTAATGTCAAAGCACAAATTTAAGGTCAAGTATTTTTCTTTCTCGTTCTTTTGTAAGTCTTCCCTTTTTTTTCTTCTTCTTCTTCTTCCCCATCTGATGCCTCTTTGTGGGAGGAGGCTACAGAAGATAGATCAGATTCTTCGGTCTCCTCATCTGCACTGCTTTGCAGTGCTGCATAACTATTTCTTGTCTTAATGGGTTCTCTCCTTGAAATTTTGGGTGTGGGTTGCTGTCTGTCTTGTTTCCTTTTCCCACCAACGACCACAAAATCTTCTGTTTGAGCTGCGGGGGCGGGGGGGGCATAATTTGGACGTCCACAGGTACAATTGTTCCTTCTTGATTTTGTAATTCAGGAATATTGACATCAGTTTTTCCAGGAAGGGACACAGTTGAATCTGAAATGTTATCCCCTAGTGGCTGTTTGGGGATATTTTCTTGTGCTGAAATAGAAAGTGAGGAATGCATTTGTTGTTTTTTTCTCTTGTGCCTCGAGAACCGTTTCATCCTCAGCATAAAAGGAACCTTTGTTGTGAGCGGCCCATGGACACATTTTGTGTGAGTGGCCTTTCTCATCACATAAATTACAATGCACTTTATTTGGGCAGTAATGGTTAGAGTGACCTATTTCCAGACAGAGGTCACATACTCTAGCTTCACAGGTATTACTAAGATGGGTTAAGGAGCCACATCTGTGACAGGATTTGGGTTGACCTGGATAGAAACAAAAACCTCTGTCCCTGCCAATAAAAAAACTGCTCAGAAAATGTTGAATACCAGCATCTGTGCTTTTCAATTTTACTTTGATGTGCCACCCCCAGTCCATATATTTTCTGAGTCCAGAATTAGCTGTGGTCTTTCAAATGCTTCTACACATTGTTTAACCCAGTGCAAAATATTAGACACATCAACCCCTTCATTTTTAAATAACATATTGACTGTTTTCCATATTGGCTTTGTTAGGGGTATGACTATGAAGGGAAACCAGGCAGGAGAATTTTTAATACAATTGTATTTAAGCCAAATCTGTAAAGCAATACTGAAGATCTAAAGCTTACATCAAACTGTGTGTCCCCAGAGGTGTGGATAAGAGCAAACACCTCTGTTGCTGTGAAATGCATAGTTTCCTTAAGCAATTTTCTGGCCACGTAGGTTCTATCTGGTGGAATTTCTAAACCCCCTGCATCTTTTAAGCAGACAGCATGTTTACATTTTACAGGCTCCCCCAAATTAGCAAACAAGTCTGAAAGCTTGAAAGTTTTAGGTGGGCCACCTGGTCCCTGTGCTGTATCAGCTGTATTTTTACTACTTGTCTGTTGAGGAGTGGGAGGTAGGTTAGTATTTATCTGTTCTGGGGGAGTATTTTCATTCATTATATCTGCCCATGATGTAGAGGGTTGCATTTTTACAGCAATAGGATTAAATTGTAATGTAACATTTGTATTAAATGTGGTGTCACTTACTTGTGAGCCAGGTGGAGTTTGCAAGGGTTTATTTTCTGGTTGCTTGCTTGTTGTTTGTTCCTTTGCCTCTTGAGAGGTCTGAACACCGGGTGCAGCCTCTGTTCTATCACCAGTGTGGGCTGCTACAGTTACTGGAGCTTCCTTGTCTGAGTAGTGTACTGGCTGCAGTAGAGAAGACTGAAACATGACGGGTGCTGAATCAACTGTTGTTTGCTGAATCTCTGCAGCAGTCGGAACAGAGTCAGAAAACCATGCTCTGCCATCAGCTGTTTTTTTCCAGCCTGCTTCAATCAAAGCATGTTCTGGGGTCCATGCTTGGCTGTTTTGCTCTACACTTTGTACGCATACTGGAGATGAACACTCACTTTTTTCTGTGCTCGGGGCTTCCTTCATTGGAGATGGAAAATTACCCTTTGTGTTTTGCAGGTGCTGTAGATCTTCATCCTCTGCTTTTAGTAATGACAAAACCTTGTCTCTCCTTTGTTTAATTTCCAGTATCTTGTGTTCTGAGACAGTGTCCTGTTGTCTATTTGTGGCTCTTAAAGTTTCTTCAGAAAGGTATTTGTGCTCCATAGCTGCAGCAGTTTGTTCTTGAAAAGCAATAATTTCTGGATTTACTTGCTCAGTACCTTGTGTGAGGATGTCAGATTGTGAAAAATCCACATCTTCCAAAATAATGTTCTCACTGCTTTTCTGTACAAGAAATCCAGTTGCCTGATGCTGTTGTCCCTTGAAATCCTGAGAGGAAAATTTCTGTGCTCCGTCACCTGCTCCTGAACTCCCAACTCCTTGGTCAGCCATCTTGCCATCCTCCATCTTGGCTAGAAACCAGGATGTTAGGTTCCCCTACAGGTGAGTAAGGGAATTTCCCTGGTGTCCTGGCCAAATTTCCCTCATTCACTAAAAATACCACCAACAGCTTAATCTGGTTCAAGGTCAGTTGACATTCAACTGTATTCCCCTCCCCTGGGTCGTGCCTGAAAATAGGCAGGATTTGTCTAGTGCACTTACCCAGTCAACAAAAACAAATAAATAAATAAATATACAAATACAACAGTAACAGTGTTAAAGAAGCTGGAATTACCACCTAGTAGGAGGCACAAAAGTTCAGTGCAGGATGAGCGGTTGCAACAAATTATATGGGCTCACACAGGGAGCAGAAGTCGGGGGGTCAGTTTTCGCAGACTAGCATGATAAGGGTGGTGGAGAACAAGCTGAGGGTTATATGGGTTGAGGGCATGAGCAGGATGGACTTGTCGAGTGCAATAGGAAGTATCAAATGTTTATTTATCATGGCAACACTGACATGGTACATCAGGGCCACAGATAATTAGATACCTACTCTTTAAAGAGCAGGTAGTCACTAGCTAGTGCACTGCCAGCTTTATGTATAAAGTTTTGGTGCTGTGTGGCCAGGTTGCCTGCTACTATCTACATGCCTATTGATGGCATATATTGTCCATGATATATGCATTTTAATGATTTTTTTGCAAAAGAAAGGGATTTGAAGCAATCTAGCCTGATAGACTGATAAGTTACACCGCCCAATGCTCAGTGCTAATGAACCAAGATGGCACTGAATTGCCAGCAGACTCATGCATGCACAAGTTAGGCTTTTTTTGTGCAAGGTGTATTAGATACAACTTCTGAAAAATGGGATATTAATACACTCAGCAGTGTTAGTCTTACTGCAAAATGAATGCTCTGGCTGCTAAATCAAGCATTTGGAAAAGTCCCCAATTTTTCACTGCCCTTTTGTCCCACATTGCCCCTTTGCTGCACTTACCACTTATCATCGGTGAGGACTGGAATTTAATTCTGGATTTGGACCTTGACTGATCCGGCTCCATTAGAAAGGGTCTCTCCCCAGGGCAATGGGGTCTTCAGGACCTGCTAGATCCTGAAGATCCGGGTCGTTCCTGAAAATAGGCATAAAACTTGTCTAGTGTACTTACCCGGTTAACAAAAACTAAATAAATAAATAAATAGATACTTTTTATTTATTTATTTATCGAAAATGTTTCACCAGGAGAGGCACACTGAGCAAAACAATGCTTGTCTCACTGTACAACCTGGGAGGGGGGTACATGGGAAGAGTATGCATAATGCAAACAGTGTGATGCAGTTAGACTCAAGCAAGTTCAAAACAGTGGTTACATGGGAGGAGTATACATAATACAGACAATGGGTTGAAATTTAGAGTCAACAATTCAAAACAGTGGTTACATGGATGAGTGTAGCTAGGCAGGCTTAAGCAAGTGGAAGCACTACATACTTGTGCCACATGGGTTTATGGTATAACACGTTTGATTAACATCGAAACTACACATGGATTACATAAGTGCTGAAATATAGACAGTAAGAGAAAAGAATGCACCTGGCTGGCAATGCGAACTGGGAGCACGAGCCTGGGGAGGTAAGTGCAAGGATTGTTAGGGCAACTTTATTATAAGCCAGTCAAATTGGGTGAACAGCCCAGCCTCTGGTCAGGCGTGTAAGGAGGAGGGGATCAGGTGGGGGAGGAGTCAATCGGGGGGTCAGGGGCATGTACAATTGGGTGCAAAGAAGTTAGAGAGGGCGGAGGATAGAGAGTGTTTGGAGAAAGAATGGCTGATTTGGGCTGGCAGGTCATTCCAGAGCTTAGAGAGGTGGTAAGAGAAGGCCGATTGGCCTGCGGAGGTTCTTCGATGAGGGGATAGCTAATTGCCTGGTGAAAGTAGACCTGAGGGCATGAGCTGGGGTTGGTGGGGAAGATAGGAAGGAAATGAGGTAGGGTGAGAGGGAACCGAGCCAGAAGTTAGAAACAAATTTAGCACTGTGAAGTAGGTGCCGGTTGCTCAGGGATGGAAGGGCCAATGAATGTTAAAGCTCGCAGTGATGGGTGCGGGGGGGCATCGAGTACAAAGCAGCAGAAGGCATTGAAGAGCGGGTCTAGTCTGGATAAGATGGACTTGGCGGCAGAGCTGTAGATGACATCGCAGTAGTCAAAGGAAGGAAGAATAATGTTCTGGACTATTTCACGTCTCACAGGAAGCAGTAGACTGGTGCAGTTTCTATAGAAGGGCACCGAGCTTGGGGCACAGTTTTGATAGGATGGCATCCATATGGGTGGAGAAGGAGAGGTGGTGATCAAGCCAGACCCCTAGGTACCTAAAGGAGGGCACGTCTTCCAGGGTGGTGTTATTTAGGGTAAGAAAGATCAGGGGGGATGTAAGTCTGGATAGTCTCTGTCTAGTGCCGAAGGACATACTGTAGAGACTGTCTTCTTGGCGTACAGGGAGAGCTGGTTGGAGTAGAACTAGTGTTGTACTTTGTTGAAATCAGTCTGGAGATTAGAGGTGACTTCTTCATGGGAGCGGCCGGAAGTAAAGAGGACCGTGTCATCAGCAGACATGTGTATAGAGGTAGTGGAGCAAACCATTGGCAGATCGTTTAGTATACGGCGGGCTTTGTGGATCCCTGGGGCCTTCTTTATGCATCCGAACATCAATATACCTTTTATTCTGTGCCACACACCTCACAGTCAAGAACTGACTACTTCTTAATGAGTACCTTGATAGTGTCTGGTCTGCAGGCTTGCGAGATCCACCCCATGGTGGTCTCTGATCACGCTGCAGCTTCCCTGGACCATAGTCTCCTCGGCCTGGAAGAACGGGACTCCACTTGGTGGACAAAGCAAAGGACGATGGCACATTTATCAGGTAGAAAAAGACATGGGCAGACTGGATGGGCCTTGCGGTCCTTATCTGCTATCAACTTCTATGTTTCTATATTTCTATGGTGGCTTAATGCCACCCTTCTTAAAGATTTGGACATGCTTTTGGCTATTAGTACTTTTTTTGGCAACTTCTTCCAGGCCAATGAGGGCTCTGTCCCTTCTTTATATATGCTATGGGGAGCTGCCAAGTGTGCAGTAAGAGAGGAACTGATCCGGATAGTGTCCACCCATAAGAAACAAAGGGTGGGGAGGATGGATGCCTTAATATGGCATATTCAAACGCTAGAACATTCTCCCTCCTCCTCCTCCGACTCCACTGTTTGGTGTCAACTGAATGCCCTGAGAGCACAGTATTTGGGTTTTTTAGCAGAACAGGCTGACTTAGCCCTTCAGCGCACCAAGTTTCGCTACTTGGAGACTGGGGAGGAGTGGGAAAGCTTCTGGCTTTATGTCTTCATCAGAAAGAGGCCAGAAAAGCTATCTACTCTCTTCAGCCAGATCTGGAGGGCCCAATCCTTACTCATCCATGGGAAATTGCAGATGCCTTTCCTCACTATTATCTAACATTATACACTGAGGATTTAGCCTCTCCTGATCGTCCCAACTGTATCAGAGATTATCTGGCCACTTTACAACTCCCACAGCTCTCCCCTGCCCAGAGGGAATTGTTGGGTGCCCCTATCACAGAAGGCAAAGTCAAAGAGGCGATCCATGTTCTCCCTAACAATAAAGCCCCAGGTCCTGATGGTTTTCGCAATAATTTTTATATCAACTGTGGGGACTCAGTTATCCCAGTTCTCACCTGTTTGTTTAACTATCTCCATGTCTCTGACCTCTCTGACTTCTCCTTCACCCAAGCTTGGGATTTCACTCATTCCTAAGCCGGACAGGGACCCATTGTTACCTAGTAACTACAGACCCATCTCCCTTCTCAATTCAGATATTAAAATCATGGCTAAGGTTTTGGGTAATGGTCTGCTTCAGGTGTGGCTAAGACTTATCAGTCCCACACAAGTTGGTTTTATGGCAGGTTGATCTTCTTCAGACCACCTCCGCAGACTCTGGTATTTAATTTCTGTGTTGGGTGAGAGCAAGGTCCCGGTGGCCATGGTCTCGCTCGATGCCAGAAAAGCATTTGATAGGGTTTCATGGCCTTTTTCTCTTTGCCACAGTCCACAAGTTTGGCTTCCCTGATAGTTTTTGTGCCTGGGTGAGAGCTCTTTATTCCCATCCAAAGGTTCGGATTCACTGCAATGGTATCCTGTCATCCCCTCCAAACCTTGCAGCATGGTACCTGACAGGGATGCCCCCTTTCTCCCTTCCTGTTCAGTCTTTACCTGGAACCCTTACAGCATAATCTCCAGAATAATCCAAGGGTGGAGGGTACCAAGGTAGGGGGATCAGTTGCAAGTTTTCAGCATATGCTGATGATCTGTTGCTGCACCTCCTCTATCCCCAATCTTCTGTTCCAGCAGCCCTTGCCGAGATCCACAGATTCTCAGAGGTGGTGGGGTATCGACTTAACCTGAACAAGACCAAGGTGCTCCCGCTCAATGTTCATGTCTCCCGCCAACAAATTTTACATATGGGGCTTCTTTGGGAGCCTCATTCTTTGAGGTATCTGGGTATTAGAGTTACTCGGGTTCTGACCACTCTAGAGAAGGAGAACCTGACCCCATTACTCAAGGACATTTCCGGGGATCTTCAGAGGTGGATGCATCTCCCTCTCTCCCTTTGGGGCAAGGGACAAGGTGCACGTGGTCAAGATGAATGTTCTACCCCACATTTTATACCCTATGGGTTTGTTAGGTCTCTACCCATCTAAGGCCTGGTTTGCCAAACTCTATTTGCATATTCTGGCCTTTCTCTGGAAGCAGGGGACACCACAAAGGGCTTTCTTCAAATTTATCTTGCCCAGAGAGAGGGGTGGTTTATGCCTCTCAGATTTCTTCTTATACTACTGTGCCCTGCATAGCTCCAAAGTCTTCTTATGGGGACGCCCCCCTCTGTTGATGCCCCATAGTATAGAGTACTGACCCCTATGACTGCTGATAGAATAGCATCTGTGTCTCGGGCAGGCCTCCAGCTTCACAGTCTACTATATATTAAACCCTCGCAATTGCCTCAGAATCTTAGGGCTACACCCATCTGGTGGTCCCTGAGAGCCCTTAGGCAACTCTGCACTTATATGGGTTGGGAGTGGGGGCAAGGATTTATCTCAGCCTCTACTGGAGAACCCTAACATACAAATTGCCAACCAGCCAATTCCTCCTGACTTCTTCCCCCAACTTCATCTGGCTGTGCTCTACTCTGTTATTGAAGATGGCATGTTTGTACCTCTTCCTGTAAGTCAGACACGATTTCACCTCCCAGTGTTTCACCCATTTAAATGTCTGCAGCTTGCAGGGGCTTCCTTTTTGGGTCCTCCTCCCTGGTCTTCCCTATCTGGGGAGCCCTGTCCCTGCTTCTTCGTTTGGCAGCCCAACCTCACGCAGTGTCTGGGTTTTACCAATTGTACCAATCAAGGGACCCAGCTAGTTTGAAAGGTGTTTGTTATTATTTGCAACATGCTTTACACCTTCAGGTGGTGGTCAAAGCTTGGCATGGCATTTGGAAACATCTGTACAGATTTGTCAAGCAAGACTGTTACCATCTGTTTCAGTTCCGGATTCTCCATAATCTGTATTTTACACCCTCCAGGCTCCATAAGATGGGTAAACTTGTGTCTCCCACTTGTTCTCATTGTGGGATGGCTGAGGGACACCTCAAACACATTCTCTGGGACTGTCCCAAGGTCACTCCCTTCTGGTCTTCTGTCCGGCATTCCCTTGATCCCCTCATGGGTTTAGATTTTTTCTTTACCCCTGAGGTTTGCCTAGTCGGTATGCAGCCGATGGACCTGTTTGGGCCACACCGGGCCTACATGGCCTTGATATCGATTACAGCAAAGCTGATCAATTGCCAACACTGGTCGGATGACGCTGTTCCATCCTACCGGGAGTGGCACCAGAAAACCTTGATGGTGCTAGAGATGGAGAAGCAGATTGCTCTTTGGGACGATAGACCACTTATATTCCAATCCCGATGGGAGCCATTGTATGTCTTGCTGGCCATTTCATCCCTTCCACAGCCTACCTAAGTTATTGTATCCCCCCCCCCCAACAGTCCCCGGGGAGGTCCCTCCTCTGGGAGCCTATGCTGGGTTTTAAACTGGAAAACCTTCCTCATTCTTCACTGGGTGCATTGGAAGTTTGTCAGTGTGCTCCAGGGAGCGGGAAGGAGGGATGGTGGGTAGTTTCTATGGTGGGGGGGTCTGGTCTTGTTTTGTTTGTTTGTTCTGCCTTGTTAATGTTGTTCTTTTCTCTGTTGTTATTGTATTATGAAAATTCTAATAAAGTTCAATAAATTGACAAAAAGCATTTGGAAAAGTGGAACTGGGACTCAGTGCATGCTCATCAGCAGCACCGCTGATGTGCATGCCTGGGGTCCTAGTTCAGCTTTTCTAAGCATGTGATTTTGTAAAAGCAACTATTAGAGTAATAGTATAAAAAGTCAGGAAATTAAATGATTAAGGTAAACAGTCCCTTGAACCTTCACAAATCTGTGGTGTGGTGTTCCTCGAGCTTTGAATGATTGTGAAATATAGTGCTGGCATTACCCTAGTACTGGAACTGTCTCCTCACAAAAAGTAAGTGATACTGAAATGCTTGCATAGAAAGTGTCAATATTAGGGTAACACCAACACTACATTGTATAACTGTTCAAATCCCGAGGAATAGTAGACCTCAGATTTGCCATGGTGACACTGACTTTATACCCTAATGTTTTCATTTTCCAGCTTTTTATACTGTAACCCTAATATACGCTTTAACATAGTTTCTCTCTCTCTCTCTCTCTTTCTATATATATATATATATATATATATATATATATACACACTACCGGACAAAAGTTTTAGAACACCCCCATTTTTTCCAGTTTTTATTGAAATTTGCGAGTTTAATGTCTCAATGTACTCTAGAATTAAAACATAGAACAAATAAACAATTGAGATGAAAAGAAATCATAGAATCATTTTGTTTAACAAAATTTAATCCAAATTTTTGACTCATCAAAGTAGCCACCTTTTGCAGATATAACCGCCGTTAACACTCGTGGCATTCTTCCTACAATGGACATCAAATATTGTTCGGGAAGTTCTTCCCAACAGTGTTGCAGAAGTTCCCACAAATGTGTTGCACTTGTAGGTTGCTTTGCTTTCACCCTTCTGTCCAGTTCATCCCAAACCAGCTAGATGGGGTTTAAGTCTGGAGAATGTGCTGGCCATTCCATGATTTGAAGCCTACCGTCTTGTTCTTTTCCTCGAAGGTAGTTCTGACATAGCCTGGAGGTATGTTTTGGGTCATTATCTTGCTGTAGGATGAACCCCTGACCAACTAGGTGTAGACCAGAGGGTATTGCATGGCGCTGCAAAATGCTATGGTAGCCCTTTTGGTTCAGGGTGCCAGTCACTCTGCAAGTGGCCATCTGGATCCAGCAAAGAGCCCCAGACCATCACGCCTTCCTCCATGTTTGACAGTTGGTGTCACACACTGAGGAACCATCCTTTCGCCTACTCGATGGCGTACAAAAAACCCATGCGTGATGAACCAAGATTTCAAATTTTGATTCATCGGTCCAGTCTTCAGTAGTCCACTGGCGGTGCTTCATGGCCCAGGCAAGCCTCTTTTCTTATTTTGCCATCTTAGCAATGGTTTTCTTACTGCCACTCGACCTGTCAAACCTCAGTTCAAGTCTTCTCTTCACAGTTGAAACTGAGACTTGCTTACTTCGACCAGTGTTAAGCTGTGCTTGAAGCTGTTGTCCTGTGAGCCGCCTATCACGCAAGCTGTTGACTCTCAGAAACTTGTCTTCTGATTCTGTTGTGGCTTTGGGTCTGCCAGACCTCTTCCTGTCAAAGTTTCCTCCAGTTTCCAAGTGCCTTTTGATGGTGTAGGAAACTGTACTCACTGACACCTTGGCTTTCTTTGCAATTTCTCTAAAGGAAAGACCTACACTTTTAAGGGTTATAATGGTCTGTCTGTCTTCCTTTGTTAATTACCTTTTTCTCGCCATTATGATAGCAATATACTACTTCCTGCAGTGCAATATTGTCCAAATAATGCTTCAGAGGGTGTAATAACAGTCTGTTCCAACACTGCTTTTATACATACAGGGGGTTTGTAATCAAGTAATCAACAAAAGTTGGGACACCTGTAGGAATTGTTTGCATCAACTTTCAAGGCTTAATTTACTTCCATTGCTGCAGAACAGCTGTAAGTTATTAACCCATTACTTGTTCCCTGAAGAAGGCCTTTTTTTATAACTCTGAAATTTACATTATTTTTCAGTTTTTGCTAACCTAAACTTTTTTTTTTAACCTCTAGCAGTTTACTGCTTACCTTTGTACCATTTCAGGTTATTCACTGGACTTGAATTGCTTAAATTTCAATAAAAACTGGAAAAATCGAGGTGTTCTAAAACTTTTGTCCGGTAGTATATATATATATATATAAATATATAAATAATAGGGGCATGGTCACACTCCTATAGTTAGGATTGAGCAGGCACTTTAATGTTAAACTTGAAATTTTGCACATTAATACTGTTGCAACCAATTAACAGATTTACATGCAAACTGACATGCACCATCACATGGGGTAGATCTCAGGATATGGCAAGTTACATTCTGGTCAGATATGCAGTTTCCGAGCTCCAGAGAGGTGAAAAAGCATTTTGTCACTCAATGACTTTGCTGGGATTTTACTTAGAACTTGCCTAAAGCCCAGGTGGTTTGGAATCTTGGTCTGAAATGTTCGGGGCAGAAAGGGACTAGTCTACAGATTTGCTAGTCTGGTGAAAAAATAATATGCCGTTTTGAAGTGTTTGCATTTTAAAAAGTTGAAAAAAATGTTTCTCAGCATGCTCAGTAAGCACTAAATGATAGATGTATGAAATGAAAAAGAAAACCTGTTTTGTATGGGAAAATTCCTTTGTCATTTGCTGCCATCTTGTTTCTATTTTTCCCCCTGAAAAAATTCAGAAGCCACAAAAATGACATCATGGAGAGAGCCCAGCACATCTGCCTGGCTCATCATGATGCCCTTAAGTGTAATCTGCACTTCACTGGTGGAGATATACTCTTAAAATGTTATTTATGTACTATTATAAATCTTTGTTCGTGACTGCATGATAAAAAAACAGTCTTTTTTCGTATAACAAGTCACAAAAAAATATCCTTTTTCATGAAGGGAAAATCATTTCCTGGACTCCAATCACCGTTCCTGTTAATTTGATGTACTCCCCTGGTGTTTAGTGACACCCCCAACCCTCTGATATCCATCCCCTCTCTGCTTTTGTTTTCCCTGGTGTCTAGTTGCACCCCTGCCCTCCAATCCCCATTCCCATTATTCAATCAATTTTCCCTGGTGGCTAGTGGCACCCCCTGCCCTCTGATCCCCATCCGCATTGTTCAGTCAATTTTCTCTGGTGTCCAGTGGCACCCCGCACCCTCTAATCTCCAATCCCCATCCCCATTCACTGCATACTTTCCCTGGTGTCTAGTGGCACCCCCGCCTTCCCATCCAAGTCCCCATTGCTCATTTAATGTTCCCTGGTGTCTAGTGGCATCCCCTGCCCTTTGATCCCTGTCCCCATTTATTGCATGCTTTCCCTGGTGTCTATTGGCACCCCCTCCAATCCCAGTCCCCATTGGTCATTAAAATTTTCACTGGTGTCCAGTGGCACCCCCAGCCTCCCTTTGCTGTGCTCCTCCCTGTAATAAAGAAAATGGTCCCACAATGTCATTTTTTAAAACCTTTTTTTTTAAAGTGGTCCCTCACCAATCAGCCCCCCTACCCCACCACCCACTCAACACCCACCACCCCACACACCCCCAGTACACCTCCACACACCCTCACTCACCTGGAAAGGTCCCAGATTTGAGATCCACTGTTTGATTGAAGACACGTCTTGCTGCTGGAACCGGCAACTGCAATATGAGAAACTAAGGTAAATGCGGTTCAATGTATTTCAATGGAGGTTTCAACTTTGGTACATAATTCAAACATTTTTTGACAGTTTGAACCCAAATTTTCAACATAGCCTTTTGAGGACCCCAGCTCATGAAAAATATGACTGTCATTTTGCAACTCCCGTCTGAAAGGTGATTTTGCGATTGCTTGGTGATTACACCTTTTGGGCGGGATTTGCATAATCACAGTCATATTGTAAATGAGGTCTGGTCATAAAATGGCTATGTTGAAAATGTGAGTCAAAATATGTACAAATTGCAAAGTTATGACCTTTTGTTGCAATTTCACTACTCAGTTTCACTAGGCTTCTCAAGACTAACACTCACCCCATTCCAACTGTAAATAAGATCAGATGTGTAGACTTTATGAGAATGGGGTGAGCGTTAGACTTGAGAAGCCCAAAGCACACTCCACACCTGCTCTTCTGCCTGGTTTGGGGGGATGGAGTGTTAGGGTTGGAAACCCTAATGCCTCATTTCCCAACTTTTGTTGCTTTGATCCTAACTGGAGCATTAACAAAGTTTTTTGCAACTTATTTCCTTACATTTTGAGATAGTATAATAGTATCCTTATTTTACTGTGGGAGCACAGGGTCCTTTGGACCCTGCACTCTTTTCCCTCCATAGATGCATATATGTTTGTAGCTGTGGAAGCACAAGGCCCTCTGAGCCCTGCACTTCCATTTATAGGTCAACAGTGACCAAATTGTGGGCATAGCCATCTTATTACCCCACCATGGTACAGAAAATGTTCAAATCCCTGCCAAAATGTAATTATGCTCAGCTGCAATGCCATTCCACACCACAGGTGCGAAAACACATTTTTGGCAGGATTTGAAAAATGACAGTTGTGACATACAATACATGAGATGTGGTAATATGAAGGCTATGTTGAAAATCTGCAGTCAGAATATTTAAAATGTCTAAAGTTAATATCGTCCGTAGCAAAATTGAAATGAATGGTCATAACTTTGGCATTTTTTCATATTCTGCCCCCAAATTTTCTACATAGCCTTCCTATGACCCCACCTCATGAACAAGGGCAGAAAGAATTTTCAAATCCCTCGTGAAAGGTGAAACTGCAAAGCAACTGCAGAATCACCTTTCAGGCGGGAGTTGCCTAATGACAGTCCCATTGTTCAGCAGGTGGGATCCCCAAAAAGCCATGTTGAAAATTTGGGGTCAAGATTTCAAATAAATGGCTAAGTTATGCATAAAAGTGGAAATCCCCATTGAAATGCATTGAACTGCATTTTCCTTAGTTTCTAATATTGCAGTCGCTGGTTCCAACAGCAAGACGTTCTTCGATTGGAGCATGAATCTTGAACCTGCAACCTGTTCAGGTGAGTGAGGGTGTGTGGGGATGTACTGGAGGATGTCAGGTGGTGGGAGCTGAGTGGGAGGTGGGGGAAGGGGTGAGTGGAGCTGATCAGTGAAGGACCATTTTTTTTTTACTTGTTTAAAACAAAACCAAAAAACAACTATAGAGGGACCATTTTCTTCATTTCAGGTTCTGATGGAGATGGGAGGGTGAGGGGTGTCACTAGACACCAGGGAAATACTGTTTACAAAAACTCTGAAAGCTGCGATAACTGTTATGGCATCAGTTCCCTTCATAAGCTGAATCTCCTTGCTCACTGGCTAATCATCAAGATTTTCTGTAATACACTGGCTGTTCTGCACCTATATTCCAGCTCCCTCAACCCCCGACAACACACACTGTCCTGCAAGGTGCAGAGATCACTGATGATAAGAGACACACCGCAAGAGATAGCGTGACAGGCAGCTCTCTCTCTTGACATCCACAACAGATCTCCCCTATGCACAGTGCTTCACTCCCGGTCACCCTTGCAGCACTTTCAGGATTGTCAGGAGACGAGTGAAGTAAGCAAGGGGGTCCCACTTCCTTGCTTTACTTGTGAGACACATCATGCTCTCATGTCATTCTGGTGACAAGGACAGGAAAGAGAATACAGGACACCCTCTGGACCGCCACAAATTCAGGACACCCAGTAAAACTTGATTACTCAGGCTCTCTCTGCCTAGTGCCCACTATGCTGCTGGCTTGCTGTATCTCACTCTCTAGGGTGCTCTTTATGTGCTGGACAGTCATGGGAATCTGTGTACCATCGGTGGGGGGGAGAGGGGGGACGGGAATGGAAAATCTGCCCATACCCTGGTCTTGAGCTCTCTCTCCGCACCCTGTCTCACTCTCACTCCTATATTATACTGCTGTGCTAGGGGATGCGTGGCTGAGAATGGAAAATCTGCCTGCTCCTTAAGTCTCAGGCTCTATCTCTTTCTGCTCACTGCCTCCCTCTTGCTCCTGTATTACACTGCTGTGCTGGGGAGGAACAGGGATGGGAACAGAAATACAACACACCCTCTGGGGCACTGCAGATACAGGACACCCTGTCAAGATTCGGCACTGCATGTCACGGTGACTTCATTCCCCTTGTCACCAACCCCATACACATATACAAAGATGATGGACATGCAAGACTCTGCACGCTAACTCGGATGCAGACAGAGAGGACAGAGGTGACAGTGTGATGTCAGGCTTGGTATTCATGTGTTTTGGCACCCTAATGTCCATCTCCTTCTGCCCCTTTCTCTCTCTCTGTCTCTCGGTTTCACAGGACATATGCCACATTAACGCTCACTCTGGAGTTTATATGGCTGCCAATCAAATTTTCTTTCCTCTGCAAATAGTAAATTATACGTAAAGTCTGCAGAAAGGCTTTTTTCTGAGTGTCCCAAATCCTTACTCATGATCCTTTTTTTGTTTGAACGAAAAAGGATTCACAAAAATGGATCTTAGCAAGTGACGAAAAAGAATTTAGTTACAAAAAAATTTTCAGAGAGCATGGGCGCTATAATAAAATACTAAGTGAGCTCATCAGCTCCCAATGAGCAAGATACATGTCTGAATATCTGAAAAAGACATCTCTGGACAGTGTTATGACAATTTGTTGTATGAAAAAAAAGAAAACAAGATGGCGGCTCACAAAAAAGTATTTTTTTTGATGAAAAAGGATTGGCCCCTCACGAAAAAGAATACTTTTTCGTGAGGCCTAATCTTTTGTCAAACTTTATTCCTTTATCCTGGAGAGTTATCATCCGATTGAAAATAATGGAACTTAAAAATAGAATAACTTTGCAACAAATTAATATTTTTTCACCAAACAAATGCATGGCAGTTCTGTTACCCAAGCTGTTTCTGCTGTAAAAAAATCATTCCACAATTCCACACCGTCAGGGCGCAAGGCAATGAGGAAAAAACTGCAAAAAGTGGTGACTTTAAAGGTTTTTGCACTATCCAGATCTCAGAATACACACATCCAATTGGAACAAAACTTGCAATGTCAAGAGATCTACCCCCATGGGATAGCACATAGCAAATTTTGTGTAAATCCATTGATTGAATGTGAAGTTATTTAAGTGCAAAATTTGAGATTGAACATTAAACATGCTACTCAACCCTAACTACACTGGCATGACCGTACCACTATAATATATGCACACATATATCTATATCTATATAGAGATACACATATGTATATCAGGGATATGCAATGAGGACCAGTGTGTTAACTTATCTATCTTCACTAGTGCAGTTTAACCTCAGATAACCTCATGAGTGGTGTAAGCCATGAGTGAGGTACCCAAGGTTGAACTGCTCGAGTGTAGATCAATAAGGTATCACACTGGTCCCCATTACATATTTCATTTATGCAATAGGGCAGGACCTTTTGTATGTGTTTTTTAAGGCTTCTTCTTGTTTTTAAAGTATATTAAAAAGTTTTTTGTTTTTTTTGCTTGCAGTGTATTTCCTCAGTTTGCCTGCCCCATTGCCATGGCTGTTGCCATGGACATGGCATACGAACATATGAAAATTTTCCAGCAGAAACAGGCCTCATGGTCTATCAAATCTGCTCATATGTGCAGCTAGCACCCTTTTAGTGCAGCTGCCCCTCCCCCAACACTCCATTCTCCTCCTGAAACTGTTCAGCATCTTTTACACAGCCCCCCTTCTTGCCCTGTCCCATACCATTTTGAAACTCCTCACTTTCCTTCATGCCACCACCTCCTCTAGCAGAGTGCTCCATTTCAATACCACCCTCTCAGTGAAATAATGCCTCCTCATCTCCCTCCTGAACTTGTCTCCTTCTAATCTTAGCCCGTGCCCCATCGTGTTCCTTCATTTTCTCAGCTTAAACAGCCCCTCTGTGTCCGATTTGTTGATCCCCCACAAGTATTTGAAAGTTTCAATCATGTTCCCCCAATTCCTTCTCTCCTCCAGGGTGAACAAACTCAACTGACTCAGCCTTTCTTCATAGGTTCTGCCT
This sequence comes from Neoceratodus forsteri, assembly GCA_016271365.2. Taxonomy (NCBI): domain Eukaryota; kingdom Metazoa; phylum Chordata; order Ceratodontiformes; family Ceratodontidae; genus Neoceratodus; species Neoceratodus forsteri. The sequence goes on from JADMNL010000027.1 coordinate 51,134,383, forward strand.
TCCTTCCCCTGTAACATTTTCATTGCCCTACACTGCACTGCCTCATTGCACACAGTGCTCCAACTGCGGCCTAACCAAGGACCTGTACAGGGGCATGATCACCTGCTTGTTCCTGGACAAGAATCCCTGCACAATGCATCCTAGCATCCTAATGGCCCTAGCCGCAGCCCTCTTGCATTGAGCAGAGTTGTTCATGCTCCCCATTACTATGACTCCCAGATCCTTTTCCTCCTCAGTGACCCCTAACTGCACCCCAACCAACCAATATTCCCTCGTTGGGTTCTTTGCCACAAAGTGCATAACTTTGCAATTCTTTGCATTAAAACCCAATTGTCACCTCACTGACCACTCCTTAAGTCTGATTAGATCCCCCTGTAGCATCTGCTACCTCTCTATGTCATCCACCACAGCTCCCACTTTGGTGTCATCTGTGAACAAACTGATTCTGCTCCCAACCCCATGTGGAATATCCCATATGAACAGTCCAAATAATACTGGCCTCAGCACAGAGCCCTGTGACACACCACTGGTCACTGGTTTGGGAGATGAGAGTCCCCCCACAACCACCCCCTGCAGTCTATCTACTAGCCTGATTCCTGATCGAGTCATGCATCTTGGCCCCCATGCCTACGTGTTTCAGCTTTGCCCACAGTAGCCCATGAGGGACTGAATGAAAGGCCTTACTGAAATCCAAATGCAGGACATCCACTGCATGGACCTTGTCCAACTCCCTTGTGACCCAGTCGTAGTATTCTATTAGGTTGGTCTGGCATGATCTCCTTGAGACAAACCCGTGCTGCTGCCCATCCTGGAGATCACTGACCTCCAGGAAGGTTACCAGCCTCTCCTTCAGGATTGCTTCCATGAGTTTACCCACTATGGAAGTGAGACTGACAGGTCTGTAGTTATCCGTCTTGTCCTTTGGGCAGCTCTTGTGGATAGGCACCACATGAGCCAATCTCCAGTCCAGTGGTATGCACCCCATGTCCAGGGAGGTGTTGAACAGGTCTGTCAGAGGCCCAGCCAACACCTCCACCATCTCCCTCAACACCCTAGGGTGAATGCCATCTGGACCTGGTGCCTTATCCAACCTAAGTGCCTTCACACCATCCAATACCCTGCTTTCTAGAATCACTGCATCAGTCATCTCTTCCCATCCTTGTCCCCACCCTTACAGTCCACAAGGCTAGCGAATCTTCTCCATCCCTCATCAACACAGAGCAGAAGTAGTCATTCAGTACTTCTGCTTGTTCCTCCTCCTTCTTCACCCACCTCTCGCCCTCCCTGATCCAGACTGTCTGGTCTCTACAGTTCTTTTTTTCACTCACGTATCTATAGAATTCCTTCTCCCCCTCCCTTATGCCTCCAGCCAGCCTCAGATCCTTGGCAGCCTTAGCCTCTCTTACTAACTTGGTTACTTCCATGGACCTTTTTGCGTACAGATCCCTGTCCTCATCCCTCCTGGTTCTTTTCATTCTCCTAAAAGCTGCTCTCTTGGCCCTCACCCCCTCCAACATACTCCTGGTCATCCAGCATGGCATCTTGGCCCTGGACTTCTTGCTCAGAGTCCTGGTGCACACTTCAGTAGCCTCCCTCAGGCCAGCCTTTATGATTTCCCACTTCTGATCTGCATCCATCTCTGACCTAGTCCCCTAAGGCACCCTCTCAGTATTTTCTTCATCCTCCCAAAGTCCACCCATCTAAAGTCCACTACCTTTGTTGCTGACTCCACAGCCTCCCTGCTCATGCTGAGCTTGAGCCACACTGAAAGGTGATCACTCCCAGCTAGTGGGTCCTCCACCAATAGCTCCCTCACCATCTCCCCGTTTGATAGTAGCAGGTCCAATATGTTACACAACCTGGTTGGTTCACCAGCCAACTGTGCCAGGTGGCTATCTTGGAATGCATCCAGAAGCACCCGTTCCCTGGCACTAGAGGTGGTTTGGGTTCCCCAGTCCACCCCAGGTAGACTGAGCTCCCCAATGATTGCCGTACTCCCTTTACTACATACCCATCGAAACTGATCCACCAGCTCCCTATCCAACTCCTCACACTGTGTTGGTGGTCTGTTCACCACCCCTCATCTCAGTTTCCTACCTCTTGAGTCCAGGAACTGCATCCACAGTTCCTCCGTCCTCCTCCTCATCCCTTGTGCATCTAGTCTCATCCTTCACATAAATCACCACCCCTCCCCCCTTCCCCACTCCTCTGTCCTTCCTATACACCCTGTGCCCAGGAATCGTCAGATCCCAATCCTGGTGTTGGCTGGCTCATGTCTCCATGATGGCTGCCACGTCCACCCTCCCTATGCTTAAGAGAGCCTGTAGCTCAGCTACTTTGTAACCCAGGCTCCTCGCATTCAGGTAGACAACCCTCTACCCAGCTCCCTCCTTCTCCTTGCCCAGCGCCCCCTCTTCCTGACTTTCCCCTCTCGGTACCCTCTTTTTACCATCCCTTCTGTTTTGGGGGGTCAGCTCATGCAGCTCCGTACCTGGTGACCCTGCACACTCACTGCACACTCACCTCCCCTCCTTCCTAGTTTAAAATCCCCATGTAAGCTATGTATTCCTCCAGCTTCTGCTTCAAGACCCTCTGCCCAGCCCTACTCAAATGCAGCCTGTCTGCTGCATATAGGTCACTGCTGACCCATATGTTCTCCCAATTCCCAACCAGACCATAGCCATTTGAATGACACCACTCCTCCAGCCAAGAATTAAACTCCACAATCCTGTCCTTCCTCACCCTGGGTACTGGAAGCACCTCTGAGAAGACCACCGAGCACCCAACCTCCATGCACAACTTCCCTAGTTCTTCAAATCTCTCCCTAACCAGCTCCACCTGACTCTCCGTCAGGTCATTGGTGCCTATATGCACCAACACGTGAGGTTTCTCCCTTCCCCTCCTGACACACCTAAGCAGAGACTGCCTTGCCCTACTGGCTGTTAAGCCTGGTATGGATTCACCCATATCCAACTGTGTCATTCAGCCTCCTCCCTCCCTCCCCACCTGAGCCCCTTAAGTATACAGTCCCCAACACTACTACTTCACCCCACTTCCCCTTTTCTCCTGTATCTGCCTGCAACCCCTTCCCTTCCCTGAGTGTTTGCCCTTCCCTGCCCTTCAGCACTCAGACCTCCCCTGCCCTTGTCCCTCCTTCCTGCCGGGTCTCCTTACCCCCTTGCCTGCTGGCTCTCTCCAGCGGCCAATGTACCATCTATGATCCTCTCACCAAGTGCCACTCCAATTCTCACTTGGCTGCTCCACCCACTGCTCCCCCTCCCCTACCCCTGTCTTTGAACCCACCCCTCTCCCCATCAGGACCCCTGTCCCATTGTTCTCTCTTCCTGACTGTCATCTGCCCCACTCTTGGGAGTACCATCCCACTACTTCTCTGCTACTGACATCAGAACCTTGTACCTATTATTTGACCCTATCCCCTCCTTCTGGCATTGTCCCTGCAGCCACCCCAAAGTGGCCTGGGATCCGCATTTCAGCCTGACCAGCATTTCTCACTCCTCCCCCAGTCACTCTAATCTCTGACTTCCTGTGCACCCAATGTGGTGCTCCTCCTCCCCCTGCTCTGCCCATCTCCTGTCTTAACCTTCTTATCTCTCCTGACAACCAGCTGACCTCTGCCTGCAGTGCTCTCAGTCTGCAGCAAATGGGATATTTCCCCAGCCTCCACAATGTACCCAGACAGTCACCACACAGCCACTGCAGCCCACCAGCCTGTCGCTCATGAATCCCCTGCTGGTCTTCTGCCCCCTGCACCATCCCGCCTTCCCTTGGTACCACCCCCATGCCACCCTTCCCAGTACTGCCATCCTGAGTTCCCCATACCCCTTGGCAGTTCCCTCATCCCCACATCACCACCCCATCTTGCCCCCAGCATTCCCTCCATACTCAGTGTAACAGATCCTCACCCTCAGTCTCCTCCTGGTGAGTTTGTCCTAGTACCCAGGTGAGTGGGTATATTCAAAGCCTATTATTGTAGGTAGAGAACACTCACTTTCCCAAGAAACAGTTGAAATCAACCCCCGAGTAAATGCTCAAAAGGTTGCAGACCCCAACCAGTAACCAGCATAAACACCACTAGTTATGAAATCCTCCAAAGAAATTATTTCAGAGCAACCCCACCCCGTGCATGTACAATTCACCTCCAGAAAAGCTCACTTGAGTAGCAAATTACCCACATAGTTGCTCCCTCAAGTAGACCCAGCACAGCACATGTAAATAGTCCCCAAGGATTTAAACCCTACAAATCATATATAATCAACCTACTAATCAATTCATAGGGCTCTAAGTCCTCAGTTACTCCTTCAAAGTTAGTATGTACAATACCTTAAATCTGCTCCTATCTCCATCCCCTGGGCCATTAGTCTGGTCGAGTTTGCAGGTTTGCCCGTCAGGTTGAGCTGAAGTCCAGCTTATGCTGCAATGTTGTGCCCCATTGGTTAATGGTGCGCCACAAACACATTTTTTTAATATACTTTATTAACTTTACAAACAGCCCAATAAAACATACAAAAAACCAACAAGTACAAATAATAAGTCAGCACCATACTGGCATAATCTCAAGACAGGGGGCCACACTAAAATAATCAGGGAAAAAAGAGAAGGAGAAGGAGCATCAGGATGTCATTGAATAACAGACAAAAGGGAGTATAAGAGTTCCCAACTAGTTCCGAATAAATCCAGTCTGTCCCAGAGAGTGATAATCTGCTTTTCTATGTTCAATGCCTGGAGGATTTCCTGGTGCCATTCCCTAAAGGAGGGAATGCTATCATCAAGCCAGTGTCACAAAATATCCAATTTGGTCATAATGGCTATCAAAGCCATATACCCCTTCCTGGGGCTGAAGACAGTGTCACGGTAATGTAAAACTAAACAAATTTCTTGGGTGAACAGGAAATTGAGCCCCAGCAAGAGATCCAGTCATGCCTGAATGGAAGCCCAAAACAACCACTCTTTGGTGCAGTCCCATAAAATGTGCTTGAGGGTTCCCTCCTCTAGGCCACACCGAGTACCTCTGGAAGACAGTAGTTTGCCCATCTGGGCCAGGTGGAATTGAGTGAAGTAGAGATTATATAAAATCTTTAAATTGAATAAAGCAGAGCGATCCTGTTTAATATACTTAAATAAGGCTGTCCAAACAGATTGCCACTCTTTGATATCCCAGCTTACACCAAGTACAGAGTGCCAGTAATAGCAAATACCCTGGGGATGCACAGAATTGAGGACCTAAAAACAAATGTTTTGAAAAACATGGTAGCATATTTTTTTTTATGTGAGTGCCCAATGCTTGTGGATGGCTTTGCTGTGCAAAGTAAAGAAGAAGAAATCTTTGTGGTTTTAATTGGTGACCACTGTGGAGTGGGGACAGGAGAGTAACAGTTCTTTTCAAAGCAGGCAGTGGCTGTTTCATTTCTAACTGGTGAGGAATGGGAGAATGTAAATAATCACTCCAGCTGTTTGAGAGTTGTGTTTTAAAACACACATAACAGATGCTTAGTATTTACCTTGTTATGTGTAGCAAGAAGAAAATGTGTAAATGCTTTTGGGGGTGGATTTTCTGAGGAGCCTGCCAGTGAAAGCAAGCTACTGTGCAGCTGGAAGTAGTGCCGGAAGGCAGGTGGGTGGGGTGAGGTTCTGCCGTGATGATATGACAACTGTTGAGATAAATGCATCTGCTCATTTGTCTTCACAAATGAATAATATGAGCTTTATAACTAACTGTTGGTTTCGCTGATCATGAGTTATAGGACTTACCACTCAAGTGGAGAGTAATGTGTTATTTCACGGCAACTCACAGAAACATAGAAACATAGACTTTGACGGCAGATAAGGACCACTTGGCCCACCCAGTCTGCCCATTTCTCTACCTACTGGATAAGCTGCAGATTCTAGTTAACCAACAGCCTACTTCCTGCCACCTCCCACTACAATTGCCTTATGTCTGTCCCATGCATGTTTGAATTCCCCCACTGTTTTAGACCCAACAACCTCCCCAGGAAGGTGGTTCCATGCATCCACCACTCTCTCTGTGAAAAAAAAATGTCCTCACATTACCCCTGAGCCGTCCCCCCTCTATCTTTAAATGGTGCCCCCTTGTTTTTACACATCTCTTTTTATGAAAGATGCTACCCTCCTGGACTTTGTTGATTCCCTTGAGGTACTTGAACATTTCTATCATGTCCCCCCCCATCCCTCCTTTCATCAGGGGTATACATATTAAGCTCTCTCAGTCTCTCTTCATATGGTTTCTGATGCAGACCCTGCACCATTTTAGTTGCCCTCCTCTGGACTGCTTCCATCCTGTCTATGTCCTTATGTAGATGAGGTCTCCAAAACTGCACACAGTACTCAGATGGGGTCTCAACAACTGTCTGTACAGAGGATAACCATTTCCTTTTTTCACTTGTGATGCCCTCCTATGCCCCCAATATCCCCTGGCTCTCCTTACTGACTTCTCACATTGCTTACCAACCTTTAAATCATCCGATATGACTACCCCCAGGTCCCCTTCTTTTTTTGTTGTTGTTAGTACCTCCCCTGCTATTGTGTACTCTTCTCCTGGGTTTTTGTTTCCCAGGTGCATTACTTGCACTTCTTTGCATTGAATCTAAGTTACCATATGTCTGACCATTCCTCCAACCTTGCCAAGTCCCTTCTCATCCTTTCTACCCCCTTGTGTATCAACTCTGTTACAGATCTTTGTGTCATCTGCAAAGAGGCATACCTTTCCTTCCAGACCCTCTGCAATGTCACCTATAAAGATGTTAAAGAGGACTGGACCCAGTACTGAGCCCTGAGGTACTCCACTAGTAACCCCCCTTTCTTCAGAATGTATTCCATTCACTATTACCTTCTGTGTCCTGTTGTGCAGCCAGTTTGCTACACAGGCTACCACCCTGGGATCCACTCCCAGGCTGGCTAACTTGATTATTAATCTTTTGTGCCGGACTGTGTCAAATGCCTTGCTAAAGTCTAGGTAGACCATATCCACAGCCCCTCCCTGGTCTATTACTTTGGTCACCCAGTCCAAGAAATCAATTAGATTCGTCTTACATGACCTTCCTGCTGTAAATCCATGCTGCTTTGGGTCCTGTGCCCTGCTGGCCTCTAGGTACTCAACAATCCTTTCTTTCAGAAGTAATTCCATCATTTTCCCTACCACTGAGGTCAAACTTACAGGTCTGTAGTTTCCTGCTTCTGCCTTGGTCCCACTTTTGTGAAGGAGAATCACATCTGCCCTCCTTCAGTCCTCAGGTACCACCCCATCCTCCCATGATTTGTTAAAAAGTGTGGTCAGTAGTGTCACTAGGTCTTCCCTTAGTTCTTTTAGGATTCTGGGGTGAATCCCATCAGGCACCATTGCTTTGTCCACCTTGAGTTTTAGGAGTTCTTTCACGACTCTTTCTTCTGTAAATGGACTGGTGTCAACCCCCATACCCAGAGTGCTTCTATTGTCTGGTTTAGGTAACTCCTCATCTTCTTTTGTGAATACTGAGCAAAAGTATTCATTCAGTATCTCTGCCTTATCACTGTCTCCCTCTGCCCACCTCCCCTCTCCCTTATTAATCTTCACTATTCCTCCCTTAACCTTTCTATGCTCCCTAATGTACCTATAAAACTCATGATATAGTCCCTATATAAGATTATCTTTATGAAACCCTTGGATAGTTACTTGCAATCTGGTTGACTAAAATTCAATTATGTGACTGAAAATAGGTTGTGCTATGATCCTGTTGCCATGACAGTGGTCAGTCATTTCTGAACTATCAGGAGACAGAACAGGAATGCACTACTCATGCCTGTTAAAGCAATTGTACAGCTGCAGTTGTGTCACAGTAGGCCTTTTTACACACAGCCTATCTCACATTATTTCCATCAGCTCACTCCACTTTGTCTGTTCCAGTTCCCTTTGCTTATAACTGTCCAGTCCTGCATTGTTCTTGTGGTTCATCTAGTGTTTTTACCCTCTTTCCACTGACCAAGAGCCGGAGATTTCATTGTGGAGTTGGAGTTGGTGCGGCATGGGGCACTTGGCATGATGACGCTAGACAAGGTGCTTCCTGTTTGTAAGGGGTGAGCAGCAATATAGTTTAGTTTTTAAAAGCAAGATTGGGTAACTATCCAAGGGTTTTATAAAGATAATGATATATTTGTTTTTTTTTGTTTAACCAGGAGTAGCACACTAAGCTGAAAGCTTTTTTACAGGAGCAACCTGGAAGCACAGGGAAGTTAAGTGACTTGCTCAGGGTCACACAGTATGCAAGTGGAAGCTGTGGGATTCAAAGCCAGGTCTGGTCTGCTGGATGTCACCAGATTTGCAGCTCAGAGCCTTAAACCACTGCGCTATACTGCCTCCCCAACCACTGCGTTATACATCATGAGTTGCAGCCTGGGAAATCATTAGGTATCCAGGAGTCTCTTGTGAGTGGCTCTCTGGATTGATGTAAGTGCTGGGGTTTGATTACACAGCACTACTCTACAGTGCAAAACAACCATAAACCCTGGAAAACAGGGGAATGCATGGACAGCAAATGCTCACATTTGATGCAGTGCAGCTTGTCTTTATACACACAAAAAAGGTAATGTTCTAACTACTCTGCACCACTCACGGTGGTGCATAGCTGCTCATGTAAAAGGGCCTAGTATAGTGGTGGGCGAAGTGAGCAAAATTCACTTCATGGAGTAATCCGCGAAATTCTGCCCATTTCACGGAGCGAAATGCAAAATTTTGCCTGGCGGAGTGGGGAAATTTTGCCCAGCAGAACGGCAAAATTTCACCTTCTGCTGTGAAATTCCACCTTCTGTGGTGAAATTTCACCCGCAGACGGTGAAATTTCACCCGCAGAAGGTGGAATTTCATTCGCGGAAGACAAAATTTCACCGCGGAAGGCGAAATTTTGCCTAGGCAAAATTCCGCCTAATGTGGAAATATTTTGCGAATTGTTCCACCAGGTGAATTTGGCCACTTCGTCAGCACATTACCAGAGAAATTTAAATTAGCTGCATACCTAGCCTAGTAAGACTTTTAAATGTTCCAGGCATAGTTCCTTATCACTGTACTATTTGTTCAAAAAGGAAAAACAAAATAAAACAGCAGTGTATAATGTATTCCAGTTAGTATATCATGTTCTGTGGATGAATAGGAAATAATTACTGCCAATCCAGTTCTCTGTGTATTAGGCAACCACTTACTAGTATTAAGCACACACCATGCTTTCCGATGTCAGCTGTTTGGCATGCATTTAAGAAGGAGCTCACACAATTCGACCTGCTGTCACAAGTTTTTAACAAGATCTTCCAGGATGACTTGGTTATTGTGAACTGTCTTGCTCACTCAATCATGCTGCCACCCAAGCTGGTCTCGACTCACTCAGGGCTGTTGTCTTCATGTCCCACCACATCCTCCAGCACACATAAAGCAATGCTAGGCTTATGCTGACATGGTACAAGGCCTCTCAGACATAGAAACCCCCTTTCACTCCAGGAACACCTTACCCAACTCTGTATCAGTTACAGGTTTACTTATTACTTGGTAGTGCTCTTTGGAAGCCAGACCACACAAACTGCCCATAAACTAGATTACATGTACTTATTAGCACCCTGCAGTCACAAATATATTAACTATAAATATTTAATATTAACACAAGATATGCAAGTAAATGAAAGAAATGCAGAACACACACACTTGAAATTTAAATTGGCTTAAGCACAAAAGCATAGAACAGAAGAATTCCAACTGGATCAACTAAAATGTTAAGCTTTACTATAAGACCTTAGAAGTCTCTGCACCAAGAAAATGAGCCTTCAGAATTGGCCCTCGCTTAAAGAACACAGCCAGTCCCAGTCCTGTGTCACAGTGCTGGGAGAAGAAACAGAGGTGCTGAATTTGCTTTGCTCACTGATTCAAAGGACTCATGCCCAGAATGCAATTCTGCCCTCTCTAAGAAGAACTTTCTTAACAAAGCCTACCCTCCAGGTTGTGACTAAACGGGTTTTCAGAACAGCCACGCTCATTCTGAATTGGCCAACGGACGAAGTTTATTACCTTAACTGCCCCCCTTTGCAAGGAGAAGCTCCAGATCATCACAGAGTTATTGTCTCTCACAGACTTCGTGTCTCTGCCTTTTAACCATGCAGCAGTGCTTAAATGGCCCCTCTTAAGACTGAAATAATAGATAAACACAATTCCTGTATACAGTGTTCCTGCTTAATGTTGGTTCTATAAAAGATCACCACAATTCCTGTAAACAGGCTGTCCCCACACAGCAATTATTATTTAAATCAGAGACTCAAGAGAATAACACATAATGGAAATTAAGATAAAGCTTGCTTCATAACTGTTGCAAGTGATTTATTAGGTTTTCATATTGGCGTAGCATCAATAGTTTGGAGAAAGGAAATGCTTTTTCTCATTGATATTATTTAGCAGTTGTGTGGTGCAGTAGTGTATGTATTTATTTAGTTTTTTGTTGACCAGGTAAGTGCACTAGACAAATCCTGCCTATTTTCAGGCACGACCCGGGGGAAGGGATACAGATGAATGCCAACCAACCTTGAACCAGATTAAGCTGTTGGTGGTATTTTTTAGTGAATGAGGGCAATTTGGCCAGGACACTGGGGAAATTCCCCTACTTTTTTCGATAAGTGCCATGGGATCTTTAACATCCACCAGAACTACCACCAATCCAGGCAGATGGGACCTCGGTTTAACATCTCATCCGAAAGACGGCACCTCAGAAGTGCAGCACTCCTCTCATGCTGCACTACAGTGTCAGTACTGGGATATTAACCCAAGTGCCAGATGTGGGAACTGAACCCACAGCCCTCTGATCTCCCAGCCTCAGAAGCGAGTGTGCTACCTACTGAGCCACTGACACTGTTTGCGTCTTGCATGGCAGTGTGGCATGCATGCAGTATTGTTGTTCACAATCCTCTCTCAATGTTTTACCCATGTGGTAGCTGCAGGGATTTAAAAGGGAATTATTTCTTTTAATCAGAAATGGCAGTTTAAAAGATAAATTGTTTGTGATCAGCCAATACCAGAAAAGGTGCTCTATCCATACAGACATCCTGCATTATGTATGGCAGCACAGTACCCATACAGTGCTGTAATTCACAACCACCGGCATCAGATTTACAGTGGCCATTTAGCAGCAGAGGAAATTTAAAAGGACAGTTGTTTATTTTAATTAGCAGTAGTTTTTTAAAAGGAAAACATTCTTCTTTTTTTGTGATCAGCAAGTCCCCGATAAAGTACACCATCCATATGGACAGCCTGCATTGTGCCTGCCAACACAGTACGTGTGCAGTGCTGTAATTAACAACCATCAACACCAGAAAGAGATATTTATCTGCAGCATCAGATGCAGTGTCAAAGGGCCATGGTTTCTTTCAGTAAGCAGTAGTAGGTTCGAAGGAAAACAAAACATGTGTAATCAGCCAGTACCAGAAAAGTCCTTCCATCCATATGGATAGCCTACATTGTGCAAGGTATGTATGTAGTGCTGTAATTCACAGTTGTCAGCAACAATAATTTAAATGGGAAATTGTTCCTTTCAATTAGCAGTAGTAGTTTGAAAGAAAAGCATTGTTTGTTGTGATCAGCCAGCACTAAGCCAAAAGAAATTGTCAGTGGCAAGCTATCCAGGCACTAAGCATGAAAAAGTAGAGTTGCAATGACTTGAAACTTCACCAGGACAGTTTCTATGAAGTGGGCTCTTTGCCCTTTGCAGAAAAATGTATATTCTGCAGAATATTTGTTTCACAGAATAATCTTTACATGGAAAAATATTCCTCAGAATCCCCACCAAGATGTGACAACTTCACAAGGCAAAAGAATGTTCTAAAGTGCAGAAAATTTTGCATATTTTCTGCAATGCAAATGTGTCCACACCTGGTACATGTCTTTGAAAAAGGGCTTCTACTTGAAAATCAGCAATGGGGAAATTTGTTAAATAGGAGCATTCACCAACTGGCACAGCATGAGTGGCATTACTACAGAGTGAGAACAGCTCCAAGCAGGGGTTGCTCAGCAAATGATCAGGACTTGAGTCATATAAAAAGCAAAGCACTTACAGTCCCCGAAGTCGCAGCTCAAAAAAATCTCCACTTTGTTGAATACAAAACACTCAAGTTGTTCAGGATATTCTTTTATTGTTAAAAAGCACAGCCGATAGAAAATGGACCACACAATCCCCAAAGGTGTGTGGTCAATTTTCTATCTGCTGTGCTATTTAACAATAAAATAGTTTATCCTGGACACAACTCGAGTGTTTTGTATTCAACAAAGTGGAGTTTTTGCAGCCATGTCCTTCTGTGACTGTAAGTACACAGAGTGAGAGGTGTTTCTGTGAATCTGTAATCCATTCTGAAATGAATAGATTTCCGCTTGACAAATAAGTAAGTTTTAGGACCATCACTCACTCTCTTGACAAATAGTACTGCGTGAAAAGAGAAAACTCAATTTTGTAAACTTTTAGTGAAAGAGCATCAGTTTCATGTTATTTCACACAATTTAACAAACTAGACCAATGTGGTTAAAAGGGCAATTTTGGTGAGACTGTGACTTTTTTACTAAAAAGAAAATCATATTTTTTGAAACAGCTGTTGTGTACTGTGCAGTGGCAGGTTTGCTACTGCTGTTCCCATGCCTTCCAGAAAAAAAATATTAAAATGTAGCTGTGCCCTGATAAAAACACCCATTTCCTTCATCCCTCACCCAACTGATTTGATTAAACATAGCCAGGAATGCTGGTGGCATTGGCCAAGGCTGCAGCCCTGATGGGCAATACCTGATTTCTGTCTTCCTTCTTCTCCACTCCTCACCCCCCTTCCTCTGCTGGGCAGTCATCCTTTTCCTATTGCCTGCCAACACACTAAACCAGCTTCCCATTCTTCTCCACCATTCCTCCTCCTCAGGCTCTTTCAAGCATCAGCTGAAGCTCCTCTATCACCCACCTGCACCTGCTTCCCATAAGAGGTCCCCATAGTTATTTTGGTAGCTCAGGTTTTTGGGTCTCCAGTCCTTTATTGATCCCTTGTACACTGCATTGCTCACCTCTCTACTGCTTTGAAGATCAAAGGAAACATACAGACAAAAGGATTTCACACATTGCATATGCCTACTGTCTGACCTACTCCCAAGGTATTGTACTTATCTCTGAGGACTTTGAAGATCAAAGGAAACATACAGACAAAAGGATTTCACACATTGCATATGCCTACTGTCTGACCTACTCCCAAGGTATTGTACTTATCTCTGAGGACTTTGAAGATCAAAGGAAACATACAGACAAAAGGATTTTACACCTTGCATATGCCCAGGCCACAGTTTATCACCTTTCAGGAACTTTAACATATTATGTGATCCTGGATCTCAACAGTACTATAGTACTTCTCTTAAACCCTCTGGCACCAAACCCTCCCAGTCTTTTTTTTTCATTTTTCTCTGTACTTCTCCATAGTGCTTAGCTATCCACCTTAGCCCACTAAATCCGTACCCCACCACCCTCCTATTGCTCGCCACCCCCCCCCCGACTGCCTAGCCCACACTACTTCTCGGCTCTCTCCTGCCTCGCTAAAAAATGCTTTGGCTTAGTCCCCACCACCTGCTCCTGCTCACCCTCACCCTCCTTTTCCCTTTATGCCAACTCCACCCCTCCACCTACCCTACCCCTCCACCTACTCTCACCTTTCTATACTACTACCCGAAACATTGTACCATGGCTTTTACTCTGGAAGTCTTAAACAAACATCACCCAATTAATACCTGGGTGCAAAGAGCCATATTTCTAATTGGAAACTGCCACATCATTATAACTCACTAACGATCACCTCTACTGGGACTCCAGAAGACAATCCAGGCATCTTAAAAGTACAAGCAGAAACTCACTCCAACCTATTATGAACTACGAATGGCATCGCTGAAACTCCTGCTCCTCCTACTTTTAATATCTGGTGTCTGGTGGGATACACCCAAACTCTGGTCCTGTTGCATCAGCCGACAAAAACAGGAAAGTTGGTAGTGGTCTCCATTATCACTCTAAATATCTGCAGCCTCCTTCCCAAATTGGCATCTCTTCAAACTCTCGCTGGACAAAAACCTGATATACTAGCCATTGTGGAAACCTGGCTATCTCCCAGCACCGGATCATGCGGTCTCACTTGAAGGCTACAATCTTTTCAGACTCGACCGGGCAAGCAAGAAAGGTGGGGCCTGTGCTATCTACATAAAGGACAACCTCTCCTGTCAACACGGCAGCTTCACCCCCACAAATACCAGATGCAACTCCTCCCTATCAAACTGCTTCTTGGTGCACAAAACAAAGTTCTCACAGTGGCCGCAGTCTATATCCCTCCAAAAGACCACCATGCCAGTATTAAGTCTGTACTTGATTTTGTTAGTCTGCAGCCCTCTGAAATGAGCTCCTCCTCGAGATTTCAACATAAACTGGCTCGCCTCTGACACTGGCTCTTACAAAGATGACATCCTAGCAGCAAACCTGACTCAGATGGTAACCTCCCCACCGGAAAAATTACAAAACTGGTACAAGCACCCTTATTGACTGGGTTCTCACAAATCACCCTGACCGGATAAAAACATTAAAGTCCTCCTGACTCCCTCAGTGACCACTCCCCAGTGTCCTGTACCTGGTCTAATAAATTTCTCATGCCACCCCAAAGTTATAACAAGCAGAGTATTGCCTTATGGGAATCTTATCAAGTTGAAAACCCATCTCCTACAACAGGACTGGGCGTCAATCCTTGAATCAACTGATATTAATACCGCCTAGAATACTTCATTAAATCTTTCAACTCTGCATAAACTTATCGCTATCTAAAAACGTAAATCAAAAGCGCTATCAAATCCATGGATTACTGCCAAACTACTTGCCGAGCTCAAGGTTGGGACCACCTCTGGGCAGTTGCCAGAGACACAGGTTCACCTCATGATACCCTAAAATACAAGCAGGCACAAAATAGATGTACCTCACAAATTAGGCAAATGAAGAGCACCTATTTCAAAAATGCCCTTGAATCCACCTGGGGTGATGGAAGAGCTTTTTGGGACAACATCAAAAACATAATGGGTAAACAATCAAAATCGTCACCTACCATTATGAAAGTTGATGGATCCACCACTCTTGACCCAAAGTCTATTGCAGATGTGCTTAATAAGACATTCACAGACCTTAGTGGGGTCCTCCCCCCAGATTTCTTCTCGGACTTACCTGTGCCTAGCCTAGTATCACAAAACACCCTTCGTGACAAACCACAATTTTACTTCAAGAAAATCAAAGTGCACGAAGCACACAAGTACATAAGAAAGGCCTGCTCCAAATCCAGAACAAGTAGTGACACGCTAGATCTAAAATCCTGTCTCTCACCCTGGATGAAGTAATTCACCCCTTGCAAAATTCTTAATCTGTCACTTTGCCAAAGTCAATTTCCCAACAAATGGAAATCTGCCATAATTACGCCAGTGCACAAAGGGGGACAAAACCTCAACAGGAAACTATCGACCAATATCAATACTCCCTCCTCTCCAAAGCACTTGAACGAATAGTGGCAGACCAACTCTCTGATTACCTGGACAAATACAATCTACTCTGTAATCAACAGCACGGCTTTAGGAAAGGACATAGTACAACAACAGCCTTACTTGATTTCTCTGGAGAAGTCCATTCAGCCCTTGACAAAGGGTGCCAAACAGAGTGCAGTCTTTATCGATCTTACAAAAGCTTTGAGCACAGTCCATCATGGCCTACTTACCTCCCTACTTTCTAGCCTAGGCCTGGCGAAGGTCCTTGTGCTTGGGTAAAAGTTACCTGTCCAATCGGTCACAGGCTGTAAAACCTCTAATGAACTCTCCGACTTCAAACCAGTTCTCTCGGGTGTACCACAGGGATCAATTCTTGGACCGCTCCTCTTTAGCCTGTTCCTTAACTCCCTCCCAGATATCTGCCAGGAGAAAATAATCTTATACGCTGATGATGCTGTAATTCTCTCTTCCCACAAGGATCCAAACGCCCTACGAAAAAGCCTGCATCTTGCTTTCTCTAGTATTGAAAGGTGGTTCCTGGATAGTAAACTTGTGCTAAAGCACAATAAAACAAAAGCCATGCTCTTCTCCAATCACCAAAACAAAAATAGGTATACTCCACTCACCATACAAACCTCTGCGGGAATTACACTGGACCAAGTAAATACTTTCAAATACCTTGGCATCACTTTTGACCAAGGGCTCACCTTTGCAACCCACATTGACAACACTGCGAAAACAGTGAACCAGCATATGGAATACTATTCCGTAGCTTCGTCAATTTCTAAATCAAGCGGCATTGAGATAGCTATACAGAGTTCCATAATCTCAATCATTGACTATGGCCTTATTATTTATAAGGCTCAGCTACCTCCACTGCTCTAAGGCATATCTCAATCACTCTAAATAAGGCCTGCCAGCTCCTCACGGGGGCTCAAAGACTGACTCACACGTGTGATCTGTACTATGAATCAGCTGGTTGAACCTATCAAATCGTCTTATTTATCTCACCTGCACAATGGCAAAAAATCTATCTTGGGACTGACTCCATTATGTATTCAAAACTTACTCCGACTGAATCCTGGCTCACGGCCCTCCACCAGATCTGAACGCCAACCTTTCCTGGTTCCGAGATGCCGGACTGCATAGGGACAAAGATCTTTCACATACAGGGCACCGACATGGTTCAATGCGCTTAGTCCACCTACTCTATCCTCAACCTCGCTTGAAGCTTTCAAATCCATGCTCTATGCCCACCTCACCACCACTAGCAACTGTGATTGCGCTAGATAAAGACTACTACTCCTCATGTCCATCCTCACATCTGAGGCCTCTTCCTCCTGACTAATGAACCCTCTGATACCTCTACTACTTCCTGTCTCCCACCCAAACTCCTCCCCCTTTTCCCTCTCACTTACTCTCCAGCTCACCACCTTTCCCTCCTCTCTAGCCTCCTTTTGGCGCCTAATGATCACCCTCTCCTGGAAGTTTTCCTTAACCTCAATTTGTCTACTCGCTTGTACCTGTTATAGCTTGTTTTTCTATGAAACTTAAAAACGTTACTGCCTTAAACTGTTAATAGCAAATTTATGATGTAACTTTCCTGTCTGATTTTACCTGTAATTGTGTATCGTGCTTTGTTAAATGTTCTTTGTGACGTGGAACCTTTGTAAAAGAGCCCTGGCTCAAAGGTATTAATTCCTAGACTAATAAACTAAACTAAACTAAACTTTGTTACTGAATTCCCAGTTTTCCACTTGTACGTGTATTTGCACAGCATACCTGCACTTTAATTTGCTCCAAGTTTGTACCAAAGAAGTATTCATTTTTGTCCTGTGTCTGCACTTTATGTTCTGTAGCATGTGATCTACTGTATTATGTGTTTATCTTCCTCTTGTAACACTTCTGCCAGGTCACACCTGGAAATGAACCTCGGCTCAGTGTGTCTCTCCCGGTTACAAAATTTCAAATGAATTAATGAATAAATACACCAATTAATCAATCAATCAATCAGTCTCACCCACTTGCATGACACCAGCAAACAGGAGTGCAATAAAGAACAAAGCTTCAAATTTTTACAAACACTGCTACCATAGGTAACAACAATGCTTGTCGCCTGTAGTTAATTTAATATGACCACAATCACTTACAGATCATCACAATACAACATCACAGGAAGGGATGCTAAATGACAATCCAGCTGATTTCACCACAAAAATAATGAAGTAACAGTCAGCCCAATTAATTCTAAAGCTTTTCCTTTTCACCCCTTCCCCATTAGATTCCCCCTTCCTTATCTGTTCATGCATTCATCCATTAACTTCTATATTATCTACCTCCTAAACCCCTACTCATTACTTTTTTTTTTTTTATATTTGCTCTGGTACCCAATACCACTGTTTACTTGCCTTGTATATATGTGTATATTATTGCATTTGTTCATTCTTTGTTGTTTATTCTTTAAAAGTCTTTGTTACTGTACTCATTCTATATTTGTATATTTGTGAGTTTAAACCATTTTGTTGTTTATGACCAATCAGGTCCATCTTGTAAATGAGCTATGCTCAATGATGTTCACCTGAATAAATAAAGATTTTGATTGATTGATTGATTGATTAAAGCTTTCAAGCACATAAATTTGTACATCACTGCATTTTTATAACCACCAGCAGAGTAAATAATATTGCATGTCACTGTTTAATTAACGCAACCACAATGACATTTGCTGGGCATCAGAACACAGCATCACATGGAGTGATTTTTAATGATAATGTAACAGATTCCACCAAGAAGAAAATAATTATAACAGCCCGGACATTCTATGCCAACTGGCAGCCTAAACAGGAACATCAGAATGTAATATTAACTAGAAGCCCCGGCAGAGGAAAGCTGCGCTTTGAAATTACTGAATTCACAAAAACTGAAAGACTGATGGTTTTGTGCTGTCCATGCACTGGTTACACTCAGGATTTGATGTCTTTGCTGGAAGCAGCTCTGCATGAACCATGTATAATCTTGAGTGATTACAAACAAGATCAGAAACATAATATGGTATAATTAATAATTTGAGTGCAGAAATTGACATCTTAATATATTGACACTTGGTAAAGCACACTGTAAAAGAAAAGTGGGTTGCCAAGGCCAGAGAAGTTTTTGTATTTATGAAAGCACTATAGCAGTTAGCAGACACAGCCCCTCTGATGAAGCCCTTTGGTGAAATCGGTTAGAAGTCACCTCCTTCTGCACTGCTGCTGCTGCATGTTCTGTGAGTTTATATATGTTTTACATAATAAATTAGCTTTGCAGCCACACTGGTGCCAAGTTTTTCTATTTGTTCCTCAAGGGCACCTATAGTGCCATAAAGTGGTGGCTTTTCCTTACTTTCAACATGAAGTGGGGCTGTGGCAGTGCCATATGGTGCTAGGGTCCCTTGCTTCCATGCACAGCAGGGCGTCAATAGTGTAAGTCAGGTCTTCGCTTTCCTCTCTCTTGTATATAGCAGAGCATCAGCACTGCCTCCGGTGGCACCATCCCTCACTATTGCATGAAGTGGGGCATCAACAGTGCCACCTAGTGGTGGCTTCCCTTACCATGTGTACAAGAGGGCATCAATAGTGCCACCTGGTCTTAGCTTCACTCTGTCTCACATGCAAAAGAGTAGTTGGCTTGCCTCACTCATTTCAACCCACTTTAAAATTTAAATTTTAGACTGAAAATGTTAAAATATGACTATTTTGTTGTAGTTCTTAGCTCAGGGATTACAGATAAATATATTGATGAAACAAGAAGGCCTTACCAAAGTACATTAGTTACCTTAGCAGCTTAGCATTACGGTAACCTTCTGAGTTGTTCATTTCTTAGGCTATTTAAAAGTATAGTAGTCATTATAAATAATAATGCCTTTATGCTCTGTATGTTGTAAACAGTGCAATCCAGAGGCACATTGAAGTCACAGTATTTAGGGTATAGTTAAATATACTGAAATTGGACATAATGTAGCATATTTAAGTAATAATGTGCTTGACCTTCTAAAATGGATTGTGTCAATGTACGGAACTTTATGATAATTTCTAATAAAATTGGGAATGCAGGAATTAATTGGCAATGTTAGGAACTTTTTTTGGAACCTCTCTCCTTAACCTTACTCTAGATAGTAGATAGCTTGACATACAGTACCAGCAGTATAAACAGATATACAAGCAGACAAAGTAGGTAGATATAGATAGATGGACAGATAGGCAGGCAGCAAACAGACATACAGTAAACAGTATAGGTTATTATCAGCTAAGATCGTGGGATGTTTCTGTCTTTTAAAACTGATGAATAGCAACAAGATGTTCTGTTTAGTGTAGCACACAAACACAACCACTCATTTAGTTTTACTTTAAAAAAAAAATTATACTGTACAAAATAACACACAGACAAGCAAACACAATTTGGCTGAGTTTCCATCCCAGGGTTCAGCGGACATCTGAGACCACTCAAGCTTTGCTCCCATAGTTCCTATGATGTCATCAGAACCCCTCAATAGAAACACAGCCTTGTTATGCACGGTTGCCCACCCACTATTCTCTATATAATGTGAAGAGTGTGGCACTCAAAAAATATCAACTACAGCTCATTTTTATGTTTGCTTGCAAGCGTGCGCAAGAAACATTATGTGACAGCTTAGAAGAGAAGCGGGTTGTGGAGGCGCGGCACTGTTACAGCCAAGGGAGGCACTGCATTTGGGGGCTTTGCAGTGGTGCACCAATGGAGGCACAGTGTGCCGATGACACTGGTCTCCAAAAGTGCACCAAGTACAAACGTTTTCGCCACAGGAATCAGGGGCCACCTCGTCACTGCAGCATCAGTAATTGTGCTACAATGAGAGAGTGACCCGTCATTGTGGGGCGGAATGTTAGGTAGCCTAATACTGTTTGTGAATGTGGTGGGTGGCTTGCCGCCACATTCACAAACAGTATTATGCAGCCCCAGTGCCGAGGGGGTGCCCAATCCCCCTCAGCAGCATGTGCCCCCCCAAACAGTCTTTGTTTGTCAACAGGGACCCCAATCCCCACCGGCTTCAGTTCCTCTGAGGGTTTGGATGTGCCGACAGGGGAGCCCACTCCCCATCGGCATAATTTCCCCACACACACAGAAAACCTATGTTTGTGCCAAGAGGGTGCTCAATCCCCCTCGGCTATTGTGTCCCCCTATATGCCGACGGGGGTGCCCAATCCCCCATCGGCTACAGTCGCCCTCCCAACACAAAAGTAGGTTGGCACACTGGGAGCCTATCCCAGCATGCCAAATGTCCAGTTAAATGTCCCTGTAAAACAAAAACCGTCCCACAATGTTGTGTTTTTTTTTTTCTGTAAAGAAGCAAATGGTCCCTCGGCAGTCTCCCTGCCCCCTCACACAACCCGCACCCACCCACTGCTCACCCTGCCTCCCCACACCCCCCCACACCCCACACTTACCTCCGGAGCTCAGCGCAATGATCTTCGGTGGACCGGGAACACGTCTGCACTCTTCAAAGCCAACCGCAAACTGAGGAAATGCCAGTAAGCTGTATAATGGAATTAATAGTTTTTTTTTCAACTTTGATGCATATCTCGGGCACTTTTTAGAATTTTGGCACCAAATTTTCAACATGGGGTTTTTGGGACCCCTCCTCATGAATTCTTTCATTGTCATGGCGTTAATCAGCCCCAAAAGGTGATTTCGTGGTCACTGCACGGAATCACCTTTCGGGACAGATTAATGAAATGACAGTGCCAATGTTCATGAGTGAGCTCTAAAAGTCTATGTTGCAAATTTGAGTGGCAAAATCAAAAATTACTGTTTTAGGTGTACGTTGCGCGCGAGAAAGGCGCACGCCGTAATTCTCGCGAATTTGCAATATTTTCTCTCCAGATTTTCAACATTGGTATTTTTATGCATCTACTTATGAACAGTGCAGCTGGCATTTTTCACAACCTGGCCAAAATGTGTTTTCACAGTTCCGGCGCAGAATAGCAAGGTCACTGTGGGAAATCCATGTTTGGGACACATTAATAAAATGTGACACTGTTCATTAGCAGAGGTCCTAAAATGCCTATGTTGAAAATTTGGTGAGAAAAGAACATAAAATGACTGTGTTACAAGTGTGCGTTACGCAGTTTCCACGCACGCTCATAACTTTGCACATTTGTAATATTTTCACTCCGGATTGTTAACACTGCCATTTGTCTGCACCTCCTCATAAACAGTACAGCCGTCATTTTTCACATCCTGGCAGAAATGTATTTTTGCACTTCTGGTGCAGAACAGCGCACTCGCTGTGGGATATCCATGTTTGGGACACATTAGGAAAATCACACTGATGCTGTTCATTAGCAGAGGTCCTAAAATGCCTATGTTGAAAATTTGGTGACAAAAGTCCATAAAATGAATGTGTTACGACCATCCATTGCGCAGTTTCCATGCATGCTCGTTACTTTGCACATTTGCAATATTTTCACTTCATATTTTCAACATTGTCATTTTTCTGCACCTCCTTATGAATAGTACAGCTGTCATTTTTCACATCCTGGCTGAAATGTGTTCTTGCACTTCCTGCACGCAATAGCGCAGTTGCTGTGGGAAATCACTGTTTGGGACACATAACAAAAATCACAGTGACACTGTTCATTAGCAGAGGTCCTAAAATATCTATGTTGAAAATTTGGTGATGAAAGTCCATAAAATGACTGTTACGAGCGTATATTGCGCAGTTTTCATGCACGCTCATAACTTTGCACATTTGTAATATTTTAACTCTAGATTTCTAACACTGCCATTTTTCCGCACCTCCTTATGAACAGTACAGCTGTCATTTTTCACATCCTGGTCGAAATGTATTTTTGCAGTTCTGGTGCAGAATACTGTGGTTGCTGTGGGAAATCAGTATTTGGGACACATTAAGAAAATCACAGTGACACTGTTCATGAGCACAGGTTGTAAAATGGCTATGCTGAAAATCTGGTGACAAAACTCCATAAAGTGACTGTGTTACATGCATGTGTTGTGCAGTTTCCACATACGCTCAGAAGTGCGAGCATTTTTAATATTCCCACTACAGATTTTCAACTTTGCCATCTCTTCATACCTCCCTATGGATGGTACAGCTGTCATGCTTCACATCCTGCCCGATCTGTGTTTTCGTACATGTGGCACAGAATGGCACTGTCGCTGTTGGAAGTCAGTTTTCAGGACACATTGACAAAATCACACTTCCACTCTTCATGATAAGAGGTCCCAAATGCTTTTCTGAGGTGGGGACACAAAAAGGCCATGTTCAAAATTTGTGCAGTAAATACCAACAAATGCTCGAGGCATTAGGGTTTCTAACCATAATGTCCTACCCTGTACAGACAGACAGGCATCGGGCTGTGCCTTTGGATTACCGACTGTACTGCTCATGCCATCCCACCTCCCCACCCCCCAGCCACTGACAGGCATTGAGGTGTACCTTGGACTCTTCAGCCCAACACTTCACCCCACTCTCCTATGCTGCACCCATTTCACCGTATGTCCTTATGGAATGGGGTGACTGTAAAGCCAAACAGCCTAAGGCACACCTCAACATGTGTTGATGCCTGCAGAATAGGGTGAGGTGACATGGCTTGACTGTCATGGGCAGCAACCCAAACACTTACCCCAATGCCTGTCTGTATCTACAGGATGGAGGTGGGGTTGGCATGAAGTTCAATACTACACTGTCATTCCTATTCTGCATCTGTCTAACTCCTGCATTTCCAATGCTAATACCAGCAAGCAAACATTCAGCATTGACAAATGCTTGTTTTTTCTGTTTACATGACAGATCACACTCTATCCACAATGCAGTGAAACAATGCCTATCCCTTCTCCTAAAACCTCCAAATATGCTTTCTGATTGTAGAATGAAAATAAATGTGATTGTCAGTTCTGCTGTAAATAATCTTATTTGTATTGGCTGTACAAGTAATAATTTCCCTTTGATCCTGTGTACATTGCTTTCATTCACCTGACTGTGTTGGCTTTATCAGCTCATGAAATGCCAAACTCCAGGAAGATTTAAGACCATGCCCCTCTCCCGTCCAAAAGAATACGTCCATTAATGTGTAAGATTTGATTATGAGTTTCATTCACTTCATGCTGTTTGCCTGAGATGGGCTTCCCACCACCATCCTTCACCCACAGCTATTTTAGGAAATAGCAAGTCTGACTCAGAAAATGAGTTGAGAAAGGTATGAGGAACCTATATTTATAGTGGTTGAATTAATGTCATGAATCTTACTGTATACTTCATTCCAATGCTTTGCAAAAACAATTGTGTTTTACTGGCAACCAGATCCGTAAAATATATAACATACTCAGCACGAGTGAGTCAACATTCCAGCTCACCTTGAGTGTGTCTTCATATTCAAATAAAGATGTAGCCACTGCCATGTGGCTGGAGTAAAGATGGATCCTTTCTGACACCACAATACTGGTATTTACTCACCTGGTAAAGGTGATTACACCTGTAACCTTTAGAGTACTCGGGAATTCCTCACAAATGGGTTCTCAGCCATCCATCCTATTGGTCGATGCATGAAAAATAAATCTTTTTTGGAAAGCCAGCAACCACACCCCCTGGCTACGCCTCTAGGATTCCAGTTAGATAACTATCCTAGCTGCAACAAGAAAAAACACAAGGCACAAAAATGAACCAACCCAATCCAATGGAGACAGCGATTCAATTGCCCCCATAATAAATTCCTCTTTTGCCCTTCTCATTCTATTTCTTTGTGTTGCCAGACCCTGCGCTACCCCTGCATACAACACCTTACAAGTTGGCCACTCTAACTTTTTATTTTGTAGCATGGGTAACTGTTGCTGGATAATCTCCAAAAGGGCTTCCTCTAATTTTTCCAGAACTGGAGCCTCCATCAATAAAGAATCATTCAACCTCCATCTATATGGTCCGGGAGGGGTAGGAATTGGCTCCCATCTCAGATGAATAGGGGAGTGATCCAAAAAAACTCTACTCTTGGTAGTCACTTCCTTAACCTCCCTAAGAGCTTTCCTATTCACCAAAAAAAAGTCAATACGGGATTGACTCTTATGGGCTGCGGAGTAAAATGTCATATTGTTACGCCCGCTGTAGAGCAGGTCCTGATCTGATCTACTAAAGCCATAACCTCCATTAATCTGTTTAGGGCAATCTGAGCCCTAGACAGAGGCCCTCTAGACAGTGAAATCCTATCCTCCAAATTATTAGAACAAATGTTCCAGTCCCCTGCCAAAATAAGGGAGTGTGGGGACAACACAGCCATATCCCTTTCTAGTGAAGCAAAGAAATCAGGGTTGGGGGGGTTGGGCCATAAACAGAAGTGACTGATAGTGCCTTACCGGACAAGGTACCAGAGAGATAAATCCTCTGCCGCCCTCCCTTACAATTACATGCTCCACCTTGTATGGACAAGTTTTCTTATTAGGACCACCACACCCCCCGCTGCCCTTTCCTTACCCATCCCAAAAGCTTGACCCACCCACATTCATTTGAGGCAACTCACCTCCTCTGTCAATAAGTGGGTTTCTTGCAAGGCAACAATGTGGGCCTCCAGCTGCTTAATATGTCTGAGATTTACCATTCTTTTTCATCTACCCCTAAGTCCCTTGGTGTTCCATGAAATAATTTTAACCCTTGACATTCTTAGGTAAAAAAATTGTTATAATTAAGCCTTCATTCTGTACACTTTCTGGGTCTGCTCCCCCCCCCTCTATATTGGACTGTCTCTCCTTCCAGTTCCCAGAAACCCACCCCCAGCCCCCTGCCCTGATCCTGAGATCGCCCTCCTTTCAAATCTCGATTCATGGATGAACCCCTTTCTGTGCTTCTCCTCCGCCCCTCCAGTTATCTAAGCATCTCCAAGTACCCAGCCCTTAGCCAAAAGCATCTGGAACATATTTACATCTCCTCCTATATCCCACATTCCTTCTTACTCCAACCTTTCCCTCCACCTCTGCACCTATCCCTCCAGATACAAAATCTGCCCATATACCTCCTAAATAGATATGTTTAACTATTCTCCCTGGGGCTTCAACCGGAACCTTAAATCAACCCAACCAACCAACTTCCCAATCCCTATATCTCAACTAAATTGGGTATCCCTTCTATGCATTACAAACTAACAATAAATCCCCAAGCATTAGTTTCTACCCCAATACCGATCTCGTCACCCATCCTGGGATAAGGGGCCCACCTCCCTTCCTTCATCGATTGTCTATCGCTCCACCAGTCCTTCTCCTCCTTGCTTAACTTAGCCAAGCAGGGGAGGGTCCCCTTAGAACTCAAAGCTATAAGCTGTGCCCAACAGAACCCCTCAATATCCAACCACACATTACCCTATCTTCTAGCCCTTGCCAACCCTCCTCCCAGCTATCATGCTCCCACCTGATTCAAACATTAAAGCTCAAAACTAAGATCAATCTCCCTTAACCCCCAGATTGACCCACATTAACAAAACAAATAGATCTTAATCAATTCAACCTAACATATGTATCATTCATAGTAAAAACCCTAAACATCAAAATAAGCTTGCCATATCCCTTGATTGTCCACAGCCCCAGTCCTCAGATCAATCCAGCCTCCTCCTTGTCTGCCAAGATTCAGGTCGGTGACTTAAATAGCTCTGGGAGTTCCACGCGCAGACCCTGCAAGGCATCCCTCGCCGTCAAATATCTCTTCTCCCTGGCCTGGAGTCGTACCATCAGAGTTGCGGGGTATTGTAAACAGAATTTAATTCCTGTGAGGTACAGCTTCTTCTTGATCTCGGAGTACTCCTTCTGCTTCTCCCTAACCGTTGGTGTCTGATCTTGAAGCATCCATAGCAACGCACCATTCCATTGTAGTGTCTTCTTCTGTCTTGCAGTAACCAGCACATGAGACTTTTTCTTATAGTTCAAAAATCACATAATTATCACCCGTGGCCTTGCACCCGGAGGGGGCATCTCTCTTAAAGCCCTATGAGCTCTCTCCAAATTATAAGCTTCCCTGAATGGAGTAGGGCCCAGTAACTTAAGCAATAGGTCTTGCAGGAAGGAGACACAGTCAGACCCTTCAGCCCTCTCTGGAAGCCCTGCTAGTATCAGGTTGTTCCTCCGGCTTCTAGACTCCTGATCATCCATCCTCTCTTCAAGCTTTTTAACTTGTTTTCACATAGCCAATAGCTCCTGATCCATTGTGGAAACCTTCCTTTCCTGGGAAGAGATCCTTGCTTCTGCATCCCCCATTCGTAGTACTAACGAGTGCAGTGCTGGCTTAACCTCTGCAAAATCAAGCACCAGCCCTTGCAGCAGTTGTTTTATTTCTTGTATGTCGTCAGTAGCCTTACCAGCACCCCCTTCCTTATCTGATTCACCTTCCTGCTCATTTCAGATGGGGAATAGGGGCTTTGGCCTTTTAGATCCATGGGGTTCTCGCCGCAAGAGGCTCCATAGCCTCCACTTCCATCCCAATGCTGCGAACGCGCTACTGCAGCAGTCGCTTGCAATAGAATCGCCCTGCTTCCTTGCACACACTCCTCCACACCAGTCCAAATCAAGCCCGCAGCTCTACCTCGACTAGAAACTGGTGCTTTAACTCGACGCTTACCAGTACCGGAGAGTTTATTACACTTTACTCATTTCGGGGCCTCGGAGCAGTGTAGAACACGTCCGTTCAGACTCGGCTCATCACATGATCTGGAGTGTCTTCATCTTGAACTTCTTGTAGACCACAAACTGGTTGAGGAACTTGAAGTTGAGCACAGGACGGAAGCCCCCCGATTTCTTTGGGATCATGAAGAACATAGAATAAAGTCCTGTGTCCCTCTCCGCTGGCGGCAAGGGGACTATCACCTCATTGTTGTGCAGATTTTTGATGGCTTGCAGAGTAGCAGCTTTTTTGGAGGGGTCCAAAGAAAGAGAGAAGGTCAACAGTCTGTGTGGTAGCGCCTTTTGAGTAAGTTCTATGGTGTATCCCCTGGACATGACTTCTCTTACCCATTTGTCGGTAGTGGTGTGGGCCCACTGCACGATGAACAGCCGAAGATGACCTCCCACTGGGGGGCTGTCCACCAGGGCCCACCCAACTTCATTGGGCCTTCTCTGTGGTACCATTGCTGGCCCGGGCATTATTGAAATGTCCCCTCTGGGCCACGTTACCCAGCGACTTGGCCTGGTTGAATCTCGGTTGAAAATGGTGCATGAAAGTACCCCCTCTCTGACCCTGTCTGCCGATGGACTTCACCTGGCCCCTGTTACCTCTGAATTGTGGATGAAATGGATGACCTGTGGGTAGGTATAGGTCCTTCTTGTCTGCCATATGTTTTGTTCCCACCTGGTCCCTGAGAAACTGGTTGAGGGCCTCTCTGAAGAAGTGGCAGCCCTTGCAGGGTGACTTCATCAATGTGGTGTTGGACTCAGCATCCACCTGCCAGAGATTTAACCACAGGGCTCATCTGGCCCAATTAGTCAGAACCAGGGCTCTAGTACCAAACTTCATGATGGTGGAAGAGGCATTCACAATGTATTGCACTGCCTGTATGATGCAGTCGGCCTGCCTCATCAGAGGTGAGTCCTCCGGGAGGTCGTTGGTGACTGCTTCCACCCAGTGAAGCAGTGCCTGACTGGTATACCACACCACTGTATCCACAGCCAGGGCCATCCAAGTGACCTCATGGACTTCTTTCAAAGAATCCTCTACCTTTTTGTCCATGGGGTCTTTTAGAGCAGTTGTGCTCTCCACTGGAATAACCATACACTGCGTGAGGGCTGAAACTGGGGTGTCCACCCTAGAGGCTGTGTACCAAACTGTCCAAAAGGACTCGGCAAGGGGATACAACTTTTCAATGGGCCACTTCTCTGGGATCTAAGCTGGTTCCAATGCATTGTGTTCCTTTGAAAGAATGACGTCCAGAGCTGCACAGGTTGGAAAGAAATACTTTTCCGGCTTGAAGCTTGCTGTGAGAAGCAGGTCCATTGAGGCATGTGGCTGCCCAGGGTCCTCTGGGACCTAGAGAACCTCCCTGATTAGACAGATTAACTCTGCAATATCCTCCTGTGGACAGAGCTTGTCCATCACCTGGTCACAGTCCTGGCCTTCCTCGTCATCCTCTGATGACTCTGCTGTATCTTCCGCCTGCCTGCACTTCTTTATGTGGGCATTGGTGCTTGGTCTGATCTGGGGTGCTTTCTGCTGCTGGCTCCTTCCGGTTGCTGGCCCTGCAACTTTTCCAGCCACTGCAACAGTAGTCCCACTTGAGCCTTGTTCAGGGTCAGCAGCACTGTTAGCAGGGTGTCGTCTTGTACGGCCAGGGCACCCACTGATCGCTGGTCATCTGACTCCAACACCATGCACACTGCACATAAGGGCTCCACCACTTGAGAGTCCTGTAGCTTAGTTCCACATTCAATGCAGGCAGGCATAGTAGTATATAAGTAGAGGCCAGCAGACCTATGAGCAGGGCCCCTACTTTTCTGCGGCACAGTGGGACCAAGTTCTGCGGCAAGACTACCATTTTCCACAGAACTTCTGTGGTGGTGGTTTGTAATTTCTACGGAAGTTCTGCAGCACTAACAAACTACCACATCACAGTGTCAGCTTGTCATCCTGACTTCACTTTCGTGGCAGTGGTTATAGCAATCAGGATGGTGGAAAGCACAGTAACACTAGTTCAAAAAATAACAGACTTATAAAAATAGTTTTATGCCTAAAAGAGCAAAACAAATGTCTCTCCCTTAAGGTCCTAGCCTGTTGCATAAATAACATATGCAGAGGGGATCTTATGTGATAAATAAGGTATTTCAATATGCATGCTATCTATCCCACTAATGAGGTTTCCACTGTCTATCACTTATGTATTTATCTGCAATCTTAACATACATACAAATATGCGTGTGTGTGGTGATAGAGACAGAGATACTGTATATGTGTGTGTGAGTGTGTATATATATATATATATATATAATTTTTTGTTTTAATTTCCATGAACTTGCATCCTTATTCATTCAGGTCCCATTGGAAATGGAATAGAGGAGTTATTGCAAAACTCATTTTTCATGTCAACCTGCTTTCCCTGACACACTGCGTAACACCATCAGGCCATGACATGCATGTGAACCAATTGTGAGATAGAGCTCTCCGGCCCATCACAGTGTGTTCACCATGTGACAGAACACTGCACCATACCTTCCCAGGCTCCGAGCAGTGATGTGTTCCACCAATCCTTGTGCTGCCCAGCCAGCTCCCAGAGCTAATCTCTGAACCTGAGTTGCCAGCACGGAAATACAGCATGCTACCCTCTGGCCCAACAGCTGTCCCTGCACACAACATTTCTCAATAACTTTTAGGTGATTCTATCAACCAATGACAATATGTAATCAAGAACCCTGGCAAAAATGCGTGCAGTGCAATTATTTACTTAACAGGTCTATTCTTTCAACAGGTCTACACATTATTTTATTTCACTTTTCTGGGCATAATTACTTTATTTTTCTTAAAAATTTAGACAGTTAAATTCATTTTACCAGTTATTCATTTCAGATAGCGTTTCTATACCTTAAAGGCACAAATAGGTTTGTACAAAGTGAAGTATGGACTTAACAGGTCTGTGCTATTGACAAGGTTTTGTTTAAGTTGGCCCGAGTACAACAATGCAAGACTGAAAATTGTATTAGGCTATAGTGCAGGTTGAGCAAATATCACCATGCATGATGTGCTATGCCACCATCTCTGGCAGTGGGAGCTGTGGTAGATAAGTGACTGTTCATTTCTGTTGCAGAATGCAGCCATTTCATTAGCTAATGTATGATGTTATACAACGATAACATCACATTCTGAACATATAGGGGGGTTTTGGATATAAAAAGAGGGGAAGGGAACCAGATTCTATGTATAAACAGAAATATTAATAAAAAAATCACCAAGAAGAGTGACTTGCGGTACCACAGAATTTCTGGGTAGATTGTGTTCTGGCGAAAATCTCTGCGGCTGCAGAAATTTAGGGCCTTGCTCTATGAGGAACAGACACAAAGAACTGTGTAAGAAACATGTCTGGTTGTGGCTCCTAGTATCAACAAGTCAACTATCTGTGTCCAGCTGGGTGCTGCAACATGCTATGCATATGTGCCCCTTTAAGATGGCGAATCTACCTAAAATGGCCACCATCATTGCCATCCCTGCTGCCATCCAGCTCAAAATGGCTAAGCTCTCGCCAGACCCCGAGATCTCGACCCACTTCCTGGTTGAAATCCCAAGATTATGGTCTCGTGAGAGCCTCCCTGCACCTGGGCAATTTTATATTCCTCCCCAGATAGCAGAACCCAGAAGCCTGTGACTCTGCAGAGCTGCCTGACTACGTCTCTTTGAAGCATCACCCTGTGATGCAGGAATGGAAATTTTGGGCTGTATCGCTGCTGCAGGGAAGTGCCCCACTAAGTCCTGCCTCCATGGTCTCGTGAGAGCCACCATGATGCTGGGTCTCAGGACCAGGAAGAGAAACATGGCATCAGTGGGTGGAATGTGTGGGGGAGCTGCCATCCTAGTGGACTGCATGGAGCGGGCCTCGCCGACCAGCCAGGGCAGCAGAGAACTCCAGTTCCAGACAGAAGAATGGCCGGGCCAAACAGCAGCCAGGGAACCTGCATGGAGCTATGAGGTATGTGAGTCCATTGGGGGGGATAGCCTGTAGATCTAAGACCAGAGTCATGGAGGCAGCAGCCACTTACCCAACCCCCTTTCCCCTGAACGGAGACCATGGGTAGCCGCAACTAAGGGGAGCAGATGCTACAGGAGGATCTGTGTTTCACTGCTGGAGAACGTTGGGGACACTACTAGAGGGTCCCTAACTGGGGCAGGGGGCAGGACAGATGCTAATTGAAGGTCTGTGCTGCCTGGCTCCCTGCCCCCCTATCCAGGACAAGAGCAAGCTCCTAAACACAAAAAACAGTTTACCAACTATAAAAAAGCACCTCAGCTTTTCTAATGCACTTTCATACCACGACAGCTGTTAAACCTAGAATCTAAGGGGCTGCATATATGACATACATGAAATAGCAATTACCTTGTAAAAGGGAGCAGGTGTCAAATGTGACCGACCACCAAGGCATGCACAAAGGAAACTGGAATCCTAGAGATGTAGCTGGAGGGTTTGGTCTCTGGCTGTCCAAAAAATATTTATTTTTTGTACATCGACGAACAGGATGGATGGAGGAGAATCCCTTTGGAAGGAATTCCTGAGCACTCTAAAGGTTGCAGGGATAATAGTTATTGCCTTAGCAAGCCACATTTCCTCTCCTTTCACCCAAACAGATTGAGGTGTACCCAGTGCTTTGGAGGAGAATGGCCACAGCCACGTGCTTATTAAAAATCATAATCGTAATCCAAGTTACATTAGCAGTGTGACATGCAAAGCAAGGAAGTTGTAGCAAGGCTTTGGATGGTCAAACTTGACCTCAGCCACCCTTATCCCAAAAGAGATCAGACATAGGGTACAGCCTCCAGAGGAACTCCGTCCTCTGAGGTTAAGGGGTGGCTCCTGGTCCATGTGACATATGCCCCTCCCCTGTTGCATGGTGTTATACATGAAGACCATGCCTGAAGAGACAGTTGCATGACTGCCCCCTGCAGGGAGTATTCTAGCCATCTGGGAACTTGCTTCCTGTCATCATCAGAGAGAACCATCTGTAGTAATTGTGAATTTCTGTGTTACCCCCTTTGTACACTCTTTGCAAGACTACCGTGCCGATATGTATTACATGTCTATGACATCCTACCAGTAAACCTATGTTAAAAACTCTTTTTCACCTCACTGGAAAAGGAAAATCCTGGAAAATTCCTTCTCAACTCCTAAGGTGGTCCCCCATAGTGGGTCAGTGAGTTTCCTATGACCTACCATTCCCATGCCTCGCTTTTATGAGGGTGCAGGTGGGAATTCTGGCCCGAGTAGAGAAGCAAGAGGGCACTGCACTGCTATGCTCCAAGTTAAATTACTCCTTGCTCCTCCCCTCAAGCCACAAGTACCCTGCCCCATGGGAAACCCTACCTGCCTGCCAAGCCCCTCCCCTAGTGAGAGTCTACCTGTCTACCTCCCTGATCTGCCAACTCAGGTGTCAGGAGGGGCAGTGGCCACAGACAAATTCTCACCTGCAGAAGTCATTTGCAGGCCCTCTATTGTCTTAGCCAGCCACACTTCCCCTCTGTGCACCAAAACAGACCAAAATGTACACAGTGCTTTGGAGAAAATGGCTACAGCCATGTGTTTATTGAAATCATAAGCATAAGCATAACCCCAGTTACATCAGCAGCATGGCCTGTACAGCAGGGAAGTAACAAGGCTCTGGATCATCAAACATGACCTTGCCCATCCTCTTACCCCAAAGGAAATTCAACAAAGGGTACAGTGTCCAGAGCTTTGGCCATGAAAAATGCCCCCCACCTGTGTATTTGTGCTGTTTCCAAGCTATATAGTTTTTCAGTACTGCTTTCACCCTTAGACCCTCTTCACATTACAGCACGGTTGAACAATTCATTTTTAAAAACTGATTAGTGCTTACCATGCTTTAGCATTCGTATTGCATTTCACTTGGGTCATCCATTTCTGTAGATGCGGTCTCCGGCATTCCCATTAATGGCCATACGTACATACGACATTGCCAGCAGTAACAGACCTCATGGTCTATTGAGTCTGCTTGACTGTGCAGCTAGCCTCTAATCTTGTATCTGCCCGTCCCGCCCCCCTTCCCAATATCCCTTACCCTTACCTTGTCCCAACCCCTCTTGAAACTGCCCACCATCTTACAGGAGACTATCTCATCTGGTAAGGTGTTCCATTTGTCCAGCACTCTTTCTGTGAAAAAATGTCCCCTCATCTCCCTCTTGAATCTTCCTCTCTTCAAACTCACTCCATGCCCTCTCATGTTCCTCCCCTTCTCATCTGAAAAATCCCTTCTGTGTTGGTCTTGTTTATCCCCTTCAGATACTTAAAGGTCTCGATCACATCTCCCCTATCCCTCCTGTCCTCCAGTGAATACATATTCAGCTCTCTTAGCCTGTCCTCATAGGGCTTGCTCTCCAATCCTTGGATTATCTTTGTGGCTCTTTGGTGCACCCCCTCCAACATTCTGATGTCTTTCTTCATGAATGGGCACTAGTACTGCATGCAGTACTCCAGGTGTGGCCTGACCAATGACCTATACAGGGGCAGAATAACCTCCTCCTTGTGGAAGAGATCTCTCTCGCAGTACACCCCAGCATTTTGTTGGCTTTTGCTGCCGCCTTCCTGCATTGAGCAGAGTTGTTCATGCTCCCCGTAATGATCACTCCTAGGTCCTTCTCCTGTGTGGAGCTCCCCAACTGTACCCCATTCAAGCGATAATCCTGCCCCTGGTTCCTGGCTCCAAAGTGCAGAACCTTACAGTTCTTGGCATTGAACCCCAACTGCCATGTTTCCCCCAACTCCTGCAGCTTAGTCAGGTCCTCCTGCAACCCCTTCCACCCCTCTGCATCATCAACCACAGCTCCCATCTTGGTATCGTCTGTGAACAGACTGATCTTGCTCCAGATCCCATGTGAGATACCTGCAATAAAAATCCCAAACAGCACCGGTCCCAGTACCAATCCTTGTGGTACCTCGCTTGTCACCGCTCTCAGTGACAAGAGGTCCCCCCCACCATCATCCTTTGCTGCCTTCCCTTTACACAGTTTGTGATCCATTTCACAATTTTTGGTCCTGCCCCCACATATTCCAGTTTCCCCCCCCCAACCTCCCGTGCGGCACTGAATCAAAGGCCTTGCTGAAGCCCAAATACAGGACATCTACTGCATGGCCCTTATCCAGTTCCCACGTCACCCAGTCCTTGTACTCTACAAGGTTTCTCCGGCAGGATCTGTCTACTATAAATCTATGCTGTTGACTATCCTGGAGGCCGTTTCCCTTCAAGAAGTTCACTAGCCTCTCTTTTAGTATTGTCTCCATGAGCTTTCACACAATAGATGTGAGACTCACTGGTCTATAGTTTCTTGGTTCATCCTTTGGGGCACTTTTGTGGATGGGCACCATATGGGCCATTCTCAAGTCCTGTGGTACACATCTTGTGTCCAGGGAAGTATTGAACAAGTCGTCCAGTAGCCCTGCCAGCAACTCTGCCAACTCCCTTAGTACCCTAGAGTCAATGCCATCAGGTCCAGTTGTTTTGTCCACCCTTAATGCCCTCAACCCATCTCATACCCTGCTTGCTGTAATCCCTACATCTGTCATCCCCTCCCCCATTCATCCCCCCTCCTGGGGTATCTGCCACCCCTTTCTCCTACATGAATACAGAGCAGAAGTAGGAAGTCAGTCATTCTCCTCTGTATCGAAGCTTCTGAAATTTTTTTGAGGATGTATCTTTCCATATCAAACAGCATTTCTTGCTCTCAAACTTTATCCTGCGCAGTGCACCAGTCTCTCAGAGTGGCAATGCATTTGAATGCCTCCTTGTTGCTCACAGATCTCGGCAGTGGGTCACAATCTTCATTGTTTGGTTCTCCTTCCTTGTTTTCAGATTTAATGAAGGCACGGATTTGTTCAACAGAGATCTCTCCCTCAGTCCGGCTCACCGCGATCTAAATCAACAAAGGTCTCAAATTCATCGGCAGTCATGTGATATGGCCTCTCAATCTCAGCAAGGATGTCAGTGTCTGCCACAGCTGCTCCACTGGACAGATCTTCTTCAGGCAGAAAGCCGGCTTGCCGATAGCAGTTTCAAATTGTAGAGTCTTTAACTGCACGCCAAGCTCGATGCATCATCAAAATCGCAGCATACAGTGTCAGACCGCGAGCAATCTCATTTGCTAAGGATGAGCTGCCACTGTCGATTATCTTCACAATCCTTGTTGCAAACATTGCCCTGTAGTGACCTTTAAAGTTTTTTATCACTCCCATGTTGAGTGGTTGGATCAAGCTAGTGGTGTTTGGTAGGAGGAACACAATCTTGATCTGACTAAATTTACCAACAAACTCGGGTGGGTGAGCACTGCAATTGTCAATTAACTGGATAATCTTTCTGCGGCGGCACTGAAGTTTACTGTTCCACTCCATCAGCCAAGCAGAGAAAGTTGATCCTGTCATCCATGCATTAGCACTGTTTGTGTAGGTCACTTGGAGGGAAATTATATCTTTAGGTAGGCAACGTGGTCTGCGGCTATTACTGATGACCAGCAAAGGCAGTTTTTCAGTCCCCAGTAAGTTGCAACAACACAACAGGGATACATGATCTTTTGCCTTTTTTCCTCCGATAAGTTCGTTGTCTTTGTGGGTATGCCCCCAATCTGGATAGCTGCAGTAAAATAGCCCAGTCTCATCTACATTCCAGATGTCACAGGGGGCATAATCAGCTAATAAACCAGGAAGAAAATGGGTTACCCAGTCGGCTGCTGAAGGAGCATCAGCGTCCATTTTCTCTCTGTGCTCTTTCTTAAAAACCATGTTATGTCTCACTTTCCAGTGAGACAACCACCCATCAGTAGTCTCAAAGTTGTGCTCCATGTGCCCTGCCAGTTCATTTGCTTTTTATTTTTAAGGACCGGTCCTGATAAACAAGCCCCACGACTTACTGCATGAAAAAACCAAATGTGAAGGGCGTCCTCCACCAGCATGTCCTTACCTTCACGTTTGTGTTTTCTATGCAGATTCTGATTGTCAGTCCACTCTGTAAGAATCCTTTCTTTGTTCTGGGAAATTCTACCTGCCTGACTCTTTGAGATGCTGAATTTCCCGTGCCATGATCACAAGGGGTGTGTTGGGTTCCTGAAGGGACTCCAAAACTTTCTCTTTGTCTGTTAGAGTTAGATCTACACACTTAGCTGCCATCATGAAGCCCTGGATTAATGGTTTAACACCTGACACAACTGAAAAGCTGGCTGCTATTTAAACTGTGAGCCTCTAATTGCTCACTAATCGCTGCTGACAGGGTTTCAAGTGCACTATAATTACATGAGCCTGGCCAGTAATCATCCCATTAAAAACGAACAGTCCATCCCAATTAAAGGTACAACTCTGCCATTGAATATCATATAAGCAAATTCAGTGCCCAGAGAGATGTCTCAATTAAGCGAACATCCCTTTTAAGCCCGTCCCCTTTATGTGGAGTATACTCTATAATCCATGTGCAGTGCAAGCCAGGTTAAAGCAGCATGCTAAAAGCTGCTTACCATGATGCACCGCATGCTTGTGACGTATACCAGCATTCCTTCGTCTGTTGTCATGAATTTGTTTAAAGATGGCAACGACAAGGAGATGTTGTTTCTATCAGTGATTGCTGCTTGCTCTTTAAGTAGTTCAAAGTACCAAATAGCAGATATGAGGTGGAGAATGCTGTGTAGGCAGTGCAGGTGGCATGTGCTGCATCAGTTAATGATAAAATTAAACAGTTTGCTCATCGTAATGCACCATGTTATAGGCAGTGCATACCTGACTTTCAGTTTTGACAGGGACATCTGGTGAAGAGAGCAAAGCACAGTGTGTTGGGATGAAATTGCCCTCTGTACTTTGGGCGAGGATGAATGGATAAGTACTTTTAGAATGTCCAGGTCTTCATTTAATATGCTGTGTGACTCCATTGCCAGACATGACACTGAGTTTTACCTTTTTTGTTTTACCAGGAGAGACACACTAAGCTGAAGGCTTGTTTACAGGTGCAGCCTGGGAGCACAAGCAAGTTAAGTGACTTGCTCAGGGTCACACAGTGTGCAAGTGGGGGCTGTGGGATTTAAACCCAGGTCTCCAGGTTTGCAGCTCAAAGCCTTAAACCACTGCACTGTACTGCCTTCTATTAAGTTAAGACAGTGTGTCCCTGTGGAGAAGCAAGTGGCAATCATTCTTTGGAAATTGGCCACTAATGTTGAATACCATACCCTGGGGCACCTGTTTGGGATCAGTCAGTCAACTGTGTGTGAAATACTGGTTGAAGTTTGTGAAGCCATTGTTAATATTCTTATGGCATGTGTCATTAGGACATGAAATGTTAATGATGTGTTTACTGGATTAGAGCATGACTGGTGTTTCCCTCACTGTGGGGGCACAATTGACTGCACTCATTTTGCCATTATCTGCCCACCACATAATGCCACTGACTATTACAACAGGAAAAGCTACTACTCAGTTATAATGCAGGCAGTGGCCGAACATAAATTCTGTTTTGAGGACAGTAACATTGGTTGGCCTGGAAGGGTTCATGATGCCTGTGTTTTTAAGAATAGTTTATTGTACTGAAAGGGGCAAGACGGCACATTGTTCCCACCCAGCACAAGACAGATTGATGGAGTTAGTGTTCCAACTGTAATTATTGGTGACCCTGCACATTCACTTCTGCCATGGGTCATGAAACTGTTTCCTGACTACAGTAACCCAAGGAAACATAATTTCAATTACAGACTCAGTCATGCTTGCATGGTGGTGGAGTGTGCATTTGGGCAGCTTAAGGGCAGGTGGAAAAGTCTACTCAAATGCATGGACTTCGCCACGGATCATGTCCGCTCCATTATTGTGGCCTGTTGTGTGCTCCACAACCTCTGTGAAACAAAATCAGAACAATTCTTGCCAAAGTGGGTGAATGACACTGATATGTTCCAGCAGCCAGACTCACAGCAGGGAAGGCATGAAGACAGCAGAGCTGCAGAGTAATGCCACCAAGCACATGCTGTTTGTGATGCCCTTCCACCTACCTTGAGACAGTGTAATGAGAAGGTGAACACCTGACTGCATTTGGAGATGGCAGAGGTAATTTTAAAAAACATTGTCACCCACAAAGCGAATTATGATTACTGACAAGAAAAGTATGCACACCCAGTATTTTGTGACACTGATGTGTTTCAATTCATCCCCACCTTTGGAGAACAATTTCATATGGTGAAAGTTCATGGTCAGCAAACAGAAGTGGCACAACCCTCTGAGCTTGCTTGATGGTAAACATTCACTGTTTTCAGTATATGACAGTAGTGCTGTACAGGAGAAGTTTGATTTGTTATGAATAGTTTCACACTGTAAGAAATATAAGCATTCAAAACTGGTGACATAATGGTGACATAATGCTGTTGTGCCATGCAAGGGCACAATAAAATTACATGGCATGTGCACAGTGTTGTAATTTATGTTCTTAATGAGATGCATTTCTAAGTACAACAATGTTTTATCTGCATTGCACTGGTATAGTTCATTGCACAAACACATCTCAGTAATTCAAAATAGAAACTTATTGTATTAATTGCTTTTTAAATTTTCTTAGGCAAAATACTACCTTCACAAGACAGTAAACAGAACAACAGTCATGAATACACACAGTATAGCGCTGTGTAATTAAATTGCTATTTTGAACTGTGAGCGACAGTTTATCACAATGAATGATGTGAGGAACTACAAGTGTAAAAACAGCCCTTATCAGTTTTAATTGTCTGATCTTTTTTCTAAACACTGCAAGGTTAAAACATGTTCTAACATTGAAATAGATTTTTTCTAACATTTTAAAACATCTTTAAAGCTTTCATTAAAGAGCAACTGACACGTCTCGGTAGAGATGTGCCAGTAGTGTCCTATCCTGCCTACAGTACAGCACAGAGGGTACCTCAAACGGAGGTACTGTAAGGCAATATTATACTGTAAAGATGTGGCAGAGTGCAACGTGCATCCCAACCACAGCATCAGGTCCCCTTCTTAATCCGAACCTGAGGATGATGTCAGGTCCAGAATGGCAAAAGTGCTGCGGAATTTGCATTTCACCGGTGAAAGTGGCATTTCACCAGTGAAATGCTAATACCATGGCACTTTTGCTGGCAAAATAGAATTTTGCCACGTCCCCATCCCAATCTGATGCCATCCTCAGGTTTGGATCGGAAAGGGGACCTGATGTTGTGGCATGGGCACACGTTGCACTTTCCGACTCATCTTTATAGTATAATATTGCCTTATAGTACCTCCGTTTGTGGTACCCTCTGTACTGGGAGGTATTGTAGGCAGGATAGGGCACTACTGGCACATCTCTACCGAGACATGTCAGTTGCTCTTTAACTGCTAAATAGTCTACTATAAAGACTGTCTTGTTAAAACAAGTTAAAACCTTGTAGATGTTTTAAAAGTTCTCTACAACTTTTTAACACTTCTTGAAAGTATTTCTTAACTGTTAAGCAGTGTACTACAAATGCTGTCTTGTTCCAACAAGTTAAAACATTGTAAGACACTTGGAAAACGTTTTTAAAACTTTATAAAATGTTTAAAATGTTTTTATTAACTGTTTTAAACAGGTTAAAAAATGCAATAGTATTCAATACTGTACTGCATAAAAGAACCTCATTTTTGAGTCATTAAACGACTGGGCTTGAGAAATGTCTGAAGTATGGTTTTGTCTACACTTCATATCAACATGTAGTACAACAGCAAGACACAGTATGCACAAGGAACAATACTGAATACTCCAGTTACATGTTTGCTTGAAAGGCTTATTATAACAGTTATCACAGCTCTGTCCATGTGAAATCAATACTATATACCTCTTGAGTTAGGCCTTGGCTCCTGGATGGGATGGGGTAGTATGCACCCTGATTTGAACCTACAGTGGCTTGTGTATTCAAGCAACTAACTGCATTTCCACTACCCTGCACATTATACATGGGGCTTGGGAAGCCACTGCTTGAGGAGGTGGTTGTTGGTAGGACACTTGCTGTTGCTGTTACTGTTGCTGGTTGCAGAAGATTTGAAGTAGGTTGTTAAAGATGGCTGCAGATTGTTCAGCCTCCAAGTGGTGCATTCGTTCTTCCATCTCAAGCTCTGCCTTGGCTCTCTCCTTCTCAGCCTCCATCATCTGCTGATGTTGTTCAGCAAGCAGCTTCCTGGTTGGCTCAAACAGAGATTCCATTATATCGTGCAACCTGCTTGATTTCATCTCGTTTCTTAGATTTTGCAGTGGCGCACAGTAACTTGCTCTTTTCCCAACAGAGGTAACTGGTGTAAGTGTGGAAGGTGTATCGCTGTCTTGTGCAGGGCTCACAGAGAGTTGCACATAATGGCTCTCTCAGAGGTGTCCACAGGTGCATCTCCAGCAGTGTCATCAGCTTCAGATTCTTAAATGCAGAAATTACATCAATTAGTAAACTGATGGTGTTTTACAAATCATAACAAATAACTGAAATACATGCAAGAAGGTGCACCAATGAAGGTTGAAGGTGGAGAGAGACTTGGAACAACATACAAGATTTTTATTTGGCCAATTTGTAGGGCTCGAGGCACCAAAGCAGTGGTGAGAATTCAGGCAGTATGTAATGCATGAGTAGTATAAGTTCATATATCTCGTCTAATGTTAAATTTCAACCAATCAGTGCATGCTACGTCATTTGACAGGTGGGTGTGGCCTAAAATGGACCAATCAGAATCATTCCTTATTAAACAAGAAGTCCCTCCCTAAAATGTGCTGGCCACACCGACTTCTGCCGGAAGTGACGGAAGCTTGAACCCGTGTCCCGCCCCTTGTGCAGGAAATGACCCACGCTGAAACCATGGAAGTGACATAACAAAAGCATTTTGTAAGCATCCTACATGCCTCGATCTCGTACACTCCTCTAACCCCTGCCACCCACCATTCTGTAAGCATCCTATGCCCCTCCTTCTCGTACACTCCTCGAACCCCTGCCACACTGTCCTGGCTGGAACCCGAGTCCCCCCATCCTAGCTTGAACTCCTGTCCTCCTTCCTTTCTCCTGCACCCCACCATCCTGGTTCGAACCTCTGTCCCTCTTCACCACCATGCCCCGCCCCAAAAAAATAAGTTAGAGTTTATGTAGTGTTATGTGCCCCCTGTCGGCAGGGGCATGTGTATGTGTTTTTTGATTAGGATATTTTCAGAAAGCAGTATCTAGGAGGCAATCTGATCATGCAGAGGTTTCACAGATCTGTTTGGAGACCCCCCAGAGGGAAATCCATCTGCCTGTGTAAAGACCCCTTTTTCTGTTTTATAACAAGTTATAAAATGTGTAAAACTTGCACCAAAAGGATACCTTTATGTATATGCATGTAACATTTATAAGCTAAAACAGGGACCTCCGTGTAAATAAGACAGTTCAACAGTTTCTCTGGATAGCATTGCAACATGCTGGCTATGTGGTGGATGTCATGTGTGTGTGTGTGTGTGTGTGTGTGTCTGTGTGTGTGTGTGTGTGTCTGCTCCTCATTGGACACATAAGAAAAGCAATGTCTTTTATGTATGTTTAAAATATAGATGGACTCTCTGGAGCCCCATGGTCCTGTTGGCTGTGTAGACTGTGTGTGTGTGTGTGTGTGTGTGTGTATTATTCTATATCAATCACAAACTAATCATTTATAACCCATCATGAATTAAAAGAATAAAATACATTGGAATCAGAAAAAAAGGAATATACATACCTATAGTTCTGTGTAGTATCAAGGAGAAGGCTGAATGAAATGTGAGTGATATTTATAATGTTTTTAAAAAGGGGGTGGGGGCTACAACAGATGTGTCTCTGACACATATTACCATTTATAGTATGATGGGGTGTGGTGATGGTTCTACCAAAGGGCAGTCCATCTTACAAAGCCTTATATAAGCCCTACAGTTGAAGCCAGAAGGCACAGCTTTTTGAGAGACTCCTCAGATTTTGTTTTATAGACTTGGTACAGATTATCAAAAACATGAGAAGAAGATGGCACAGTGCAGCGCTTCTCAATTCAACCTCCCAGCAACAGGCCAGACTGTCACACCACCGAATGAAAAGTCTGGAGATAAAAAAACAAGCAAAAAGGTGACTATCAGAGCCCCACAACCCAAGCCAATGTATGTGTACTACACGAGGTGTGAAAAAGAATGTCCCACACAAGTCTTGTTGAGTGGAAGAGTGTCTGACATGAAAAAGAAGCTTGCTGAGCAGTTTAATGAATCAGAAAATCCTAAATCTGACTGTCCTTCTAAAGAGACACCACTGCAAGACCTTGAAGAGTTGCTGGGGTGTGAATCTGATGCAGAAAAATATGTTACTATGAAACCCAAAACAGAGAGCGACAAGAAGGGGGAGCCAGAGAAGATGGGCAATGAAACACTGCCAAAAAAGCATCAAAGAAAGTTGTGAAAAAGAAATCCAAGACACAGCCAAGAGGCGCTTCTGCCCAAGAGGTGGATGATGATGATGATAAAGCAGCCGCAAGCCGTCAAGCCCAGGCTAAGAAAGAGAAAGATAAGAAACATGAAGAAGAAGAAGAAGAAAAGAGTTGCCTTGATGAGGTAAATACATTTTAGCATTAAAAAATGTGTGAGTGGTAACGTGTATACATGGTGTAACTGAGGAGATGAGTTAGCAGTAGAACTAAATTTTACCTATAGTGAGTCACAGGATCAATGCTGTTTTCTGTTTTCACTTTAATAGACTGAAGGATTTGCGATGGAGCAGCAGTCATATTCAGACAGCATGGACTCACGACTTTCCACAAATCTACTGCTCAACTGTGTTTGCTGTGTGAAAGATACAAATGTGGTTGTTAATGAAATGTGTAAGGACCAGTATGTTAGAAATACAGAGAGTGATAGAATGTTTCACAATGTCACAGAACAGGCTATGATCACTACCCAACCCTCTTCTTCTTCTACTGAGATTAGACAGGAGCTCTCATGTGAAAAATCAGGCCTCAGTAGTAAAACCCCCAAAACTGACCACGATATGTATTGTAAGTACGTTCTGCATCATACCATCTGTGGCATAATTGCTGCAGTGATAGAGAGGGTGGTACATGCTGAAGTAGTTAATGCCTGTTCCGGGTGCAAGATAGACGACCATAGTCAGAAAAATCATTCTTTGCATCACCGATGAATTGACCACTATAGAATTATACAGAAATGTTTCTGAAGCCATACATATAGAGCAACTTATGCCTGTGATTTTAGCAATAGTAATGAAACAACAGGGCTTAAATATGACCAACGAAACACTACAGCATATTGGTCATGTTTTAAATGATGTGAAAAGAGCTGATGATCCCAAGTGGTGTATTAAAAATATGTACCACCAGACAGACAGAGAGATTAGAAGAGAGGCCACACGTCTGGTCAGCAAAGGCCCCTTAAATTTTCTAAAAAGAGGTTCAGGGACCCTGTTTATATTTTGAAAAAACATTACCCAACCGCCCCAAACTGATACATGCGAACATTTCAGTACCAAAAAGTGTCATATTTTATTTTACAGATAATCATGCGGGATGCAAGTACAAAGAGAATCCAAAGACTTATGTATCTGATCCTAAGCCATTACTGCCATCCATCACTATTTGGTTCACCTCAATATGACATTTGCCTTTGTGAGATTCATGCAACCTCTGAACTGATGATGTGTGCCCTTCCAGAAGTATGGGTGGATACAGATAAATATATAAATGAATCGGTGTTGCCACTTGTAGAAAATGTTAAAATGTTTGCCAATGTATTCATGGAAGACAATGAATGTCTTTGTGGACTTTAAATCATGATCGTCATAGTCGTGTGTGTGTACTATAAAGCAGAATAAACCTTGTGATATTGTAC
Source organism: Neoceratodus forsteri (assembly GCA_016271365.2). Classification (NCBI taxonomy): domain Eukaryota; kingdom Metazoa; phylum Chordata; order Ceratodontiformes; family Ceratodontidae; genus Neoceratodus; species Neoceratodus forsteri. The sequence goes on from JADMNL010000027.1 coordinate 51,178,502, forward strand.
GTGTTGTTAACCTGGCTTCTCTGCTTGCTGAAATGATCCACTGGTCAGCAAAGGGCCCTTTAAAAGAATTTATATAAGGCATTCAGGGACCCTGTTTATGTTGTAAAAAATATTTACCCCCCAAAAAACTGTTACTTGTTACCATTTTAATATTGTTCATGTTGTTACCCTGGCTTTTCCACTTGCTAAATTGCACCATGCAGCGAGATGTCACTAAAACATAGTGCTGTATGTTTTTTCCAGAGTATACCATGACCAGAAACACCCTGTCAGTGCATCCAGAGTCTTATTTACCAACTAGTCAGACACAGAGCTAAACAACCTGGTTTAAATCTACCTACAGGACAAGCACCTTCTATACTTTCAGAGACATGCCAAGGCCTTTTTGACTGTCTCACAGAAGGACCCCAAAAGGAAACTGTGGATTATTTTAAGGATGAGGGTGCTACTCTTGAGGATGCGATGTATAAAATCGCTGTAGCGTTTACGTGTGATCCTCATGATGAAGTACACTTTTGTGGTTTTATCTGTATCTCTGTTGAATTTTTAGTATTTAGTCTGCAGAATGGGGGGTCTGACTCTGTTATTATATATTTTGCTTCTTTTATCGCTTTTGTTGTGTTTCATAAATCAGATTTAGCATATGCTTTTCCTAAATAGTGTATTATAATGTACTTTCAGATGGAACATACTGGCATGCTCCCGATATTCCAGTCAGTCTTGATGTCTACAATGTACCATGTGATAAAGGACATTTTAAAGGAAACTGTATACTTTGGAAAGCAGCCTGCATTAAATGTCTGCTCTGAAGATGCAGCTGCTTCACTGGCAGAAAACACGCTGACTCTGATTAAAGCGTTGCCTCACTTTATATTTATTTTATTTTTTTTTATTTAGTTTTTGTTGACCGGGTAAGTGCACTAGACAAATCCTGCCTATTTTCAGGCACGACCCGGGGGAAGGGGATACAGATGAATGTCAACTGACCTTGAAGCAGATTAAGCTGTTGGTGGTATTTATAGTGAATGAAGGAAATTTGGCCAGGACACCGGGGAAATTCCCCTACTCTTTTTTGATACGTGTCATGGGATCTTTAACATCCACCTGAACTACCACCAATCCAGGCAGATGGGACCTCGGTTTTAACGTCTCATCTGATAGACGGCACCTGAGAAGTCCAGCACCCCTCTCATGCTGCACTACAGTGTCAGTACTGGGATATTAACCCAAGTGCCAGATGTGGGAACTGAACCCACAGCCCTCTGATCTCCTGGCCTCAGAGGCGAGTGTGCTACCTACTGAGCCACTGACACTGTCATATGGAAACTCTATATTGAAGTAATGAAAAAAACTAATCGTAGAGCAGTATGTAAGGTGAACAACATTGTAGATGTAACAGATTGTCTTAAAAATAAGGCTGATTATTTTGAGTGGTACTTGGCATATGTGTCTATATATTGTGCCCGCCTCATCACTAAGAGGGAAGTGGACGAAACCCATGCTTGTGTTAAACATGCAGCTCAAAAGTTACTGTCTCTGTGTATTGTAAAACGTGTAAAACTGGAAGAATAAAAAACAAGATATTATGTAATCATTGCATGCTTGCCATGTGTTATGCCTTTTGTAGGTAGCAGCTAAATGAATTAGTTTATGTATTATAAAGTATATAAAGTAAACCTTCAAATACTGTTATGATGTGTGTAGTTACAAATAAAATATAATCATGCATTGCACTTTGTGGTTGTCATAGTGTTTTTAAAAGAATAAAAAGAGCACATGCTTTATTTTACTGGTGACAAAAGTTTTGCTAACTAACAGATGTATCAGGAGTTGATGAAAGAAGATAAATGATCACCTGCTCTAGAATATATATTTTAATGCAAAAAAGTGGGTAGCTTCACAGGGAGACTCAGCTGTATAAGGCTGCAAAAAAACTTGATAAAGATGTCACCAGGAAAGGTGTTGCAGAATGGCTTGTGAAGTAGGACCCCAGCCAGAGTCAGATTTAAGAGAAATCCTGTCATTGTTTCTGACATAGACAGACAATGGCAAGCCGATTTAGTGGATATGAGTCAATATGCAAAGTACAATAATGGGTTTAAGTACATACTGCCATGCATCGATGTGCTGTCCAAGTATGCCTGGGTAATGACTTTAAAAGACAAATCAGGTAAGGCAGTGACTTAAGCCTTTAAAATTATTTTTAAAAGTGGACGCACACCTCAGAAGTTGCAGACTGATCAGGGTAAAGAGTTCCTAAATGCCTCCTTAAAGAACGTATTAAAACAAAATAAAATACAACATTTTGTGATGAATAATGAAGTTAAAGCCAGCATTATAGAAAGATTTAATAGGACACTGAAGTCACGCATGTGGCATTACTTTATAGTCCAGATTACTTGGAAATATGCAGATGTGTTGTCAGACCTGGTGCACAGCTATAACCATACTTATCACAGAAGCATTAAACACAGGCCTGTGGATGTTAACCCTTCCAATGCCCTGGGTGTATGGAAGATCCTCTATGGTAATACTTTTCTTGGCAAAAAACCAAAGGTTACCCTTCAGAAAGATAATCACGTGAGACTGTCTAAGCTAAAAGGGGTGTTTGAAAAGGGATATGAACAGATGTACACAGATGAGATATTTATTGTGGCAGAGGTTTTAAAGACACAGAGGTCCACCTGTAAGCTAAAAGACTATCGGGGGAAGACATCAAAGGTACTTTTCATGCTGAGGAGTTGCAAAAAATTGAACCAGATGAGGACCAAGTGTATAGGGTGCAGAAAATCCTGGCAGAGAGAAAAAGCGTGGCAGAAAAACTTGGTATCTGTTAAAGTGGCTAGGGTGGCCCGATAAATTCAATTGGTGGTTGAGGCAACACAGGTTCGGGACATTAGAAGCAGATAAGATTAAAAATGCTCAAAAATGGTTTTTCTATCACCTTGCCCAGCAAAGCCTCGCACAACATTTTCCCCAATAATACTATAGCCACTTTTACAGTAAAGTTACCACAAACACTTGAACTGCCTGATGAATGGGAAGTGGGCTTAGCAGAAATTCAGTACCCTCATAGCTGGGACAATGTGCCTGCACAGAAAAACAGGTTCAGTATGCTTTATCAGCCTCTAAGCACAGCACACAGTAAAACACCACCAACTGGCCCCTTTACTGAGTCAGCAGCATTTAAAATTCCATCAGGCTATTATCCTAACATGGCTGGTGTTATTAATCAAATTAATAAAAGCATATTTGAAGTAAATAAACTGCCAGTGGTTTTGGAACAACAAGCCGTAGGGAGAGAAATAAGCATTGACAGCGACATCAAATGCATTTTGTTTATGCATGGGCAGTTACAGTACCTTTTGGGTTTTAGCAGACTCGAGGTAGGTGTAGGAAAGACTCTAACAAAGAACCCTACAGATATTAATGGGGGCTTTTGCACATTATTTATCTACACTGACATTATCATGCATGAAATAGTGGGTGACAGTCTAGTGCCTTTGCTGAGCTGTATACCTGTCAGGGGCCAAGACAATAAGACAGTGACCGCGACCTACGATAAACCCCATTATCAAACAGTCAGTAAACATCAGATCGATACAGTCACTACTGAAATAAAGAATGATCAAAATGAACCTGTACCATTTTGATTTGGAAAGGTGATCATGAAGTTGCATTTTCGCCCCCAGAGAGTGCTTTAAAATTTAAACAAGGATGGTGATTGTTCAACATTATGGGGACCCTGCCTTGTACAGAAGCTATTACAAGACACATGCATGATACGGCCTGCCCAGCTTTCATGGACTTCCTGCTATGTATGGTTCTGATATAGGAAGGATATTTCATAGTCTGTTCAGAAAATCAGTTCCATTTTTAAGAAGGGGGTTTGAAATTGCAAAACCACATCTACAGACAGTTGCTAAAAATGTTGCAAAGGATGTTTTGGGGCATGTGACTAGTGATGCCACTCAAAAGATGTCGGGGGTGATAAGCCTACTCAGGGTGGTTCAGGGCTGATTGTATTCAAGACAGGTAAAAAGAGAAAGTGCAGAGTACACCCTTCTCTTCTCATTGGACCTCCCGGCTACTTTAAAAGGGGTGTTTCAAAACACAAAACTTCACATAAAAGAAAGCGTCCAAAGGCCAAAGGACCTTTAAGGGGTCGTAAAAAAAGCAGAGACCTGTTCTAAAAAAACATGGCTTTCGTGCACTGTGGTTCTGAAGAATGCACAAAATCAGAACTTGACTTGTTTGCCATTGCTCCCACACAGTCAAGCATTGAAAAAAGCATTTATGTAGAGATACCCCCTCTGTCTGCCCTTTCTAAAAACTCACCGATTGAATTTTATATAGCATGGAATGGTGAAGACTATTTGGATCTAAGCAACACACTTCTTTACCTGGTTTGCAAAATCACTGAAGCGGATGGTGGTGATATAACTGCAGTGGCCAAAGTGGGCCTTATAAACTACCCGGTGGCCACCATTTTCAGTCAGCTGTATGTGAGTGTCAGTGATCAGCTCATCAGTCAGAGCAATAACTGTTACCCCTACAGGGCTATCATAGAATCTGTGCTGAACTTCAGTGAAGAGACCCTTTCTACCCAATTCACCACAGGGTAATTTTACAAAGACACCCCAGGGAAACATGAAATCACAGACAGAGATGGTGACAATGTAGGTTTTAATAAAAGAAGCTCCTTCACACATCTCAGTAGAGGGGTAGAGCTGTTGGGACACTTGCACACAGACTTGTTTTTTTCAAGAGAAACTGATGCTGAATGGTGTGGATATTAAAATTAAACTGACACGTAACAGGGACAGCTTTTGCCTGATGAGTGGAGATGGGGAGCCTTATAAACTAAATGTCATGGCCACCTCTCTGTTTGTCAAAAGGGTTAAAGTGACCCTTGGTGTTCATCTGGGACACTCAGAAACCCTGCTGACCTCCAACGCTAAATACCCTATATACAGAGTGGGAATGAAAGTGTTCAGCCTTCCTGCAGGCAGCAGGGTCTGCAACCAAGATAATGTGTTTTTGGGACAGTTACCAGAAATGAAGGCCATGGGATTTGTTGACAATGATGCTTTTAGCGGTTCCTACACTAAAAACCCCTTTAACTTTAAACATTATAACATTAATTTTGTGGTTCTGTATCTGGACGGTGAACAAATCCCCGCTAAACCTCTGCAGCCTGATTTTAGAAATGGGAATGCTGTGACAGAATATTTTAATCTGGTACTAGCGGCAGAAAAATCTATGAAAAATCTGCCGCTAGTTGTTAACCATCAGGAATTTACCCAAGGGTACACCCTGTTTGCCTTCGATCTCACTCCGGACCTAAAATGTGCTGATCGTTACTCTTTAATTAAAACTGGGAACCTCAGAGCTGAGATCAGATTTGCAAAAGCCCTTCCACAAACAGTTAATCTCATTATCTATGCTGTGTTTGATAATGTCATTTAAATAAACCAGAGAAAAAATGTTATTTTTGATTATATGTGATAAACCATAAAAAATGAACACAAAGCAGCTGGAAAAAATGGTAATGAATGACTTCCACATCCATGACTGCTTTCTGGGTGTATTTCTCTGTGATCTGCTACCCAAGGAGAGACTGAGAAACCTTCCTGCAGCACTAGCCATCAATACTGACCCCATGACCTCCTTGGACAGCACTGGTTAACTGTATACATTTCAGAAAATAGGACTGGGGAGTTCTTCGACAGCTACGGTTTTCATCCTGACAATCACGCACAAATGATTGGGGGCTTTTTAAACAGAAATTCAAAGAACATTTTGTACCAAAACACACAGTTGCAAGATACCTTCTCTACCACCTGTGGATTTCACTGTATCTTTTTCTTACACCACAGATGCAAAGGACTTTCTTATGATCAAATTCTAAAAATGTACTCTAAAATGATTTGCTGAAAAATGATGCCATGGTAATTAGTTTTGTACGTCACCTTTTCAGACATCTAAACATGTCAGGGTACATATCAATGAGGTGGCAACAGGTTCAGACTTGTTTGTCTTGTAATGAATCTAAAATATGCAACTGCTTGTAATTTTATTCAAAACCAGTCACTTATAAAATCATATATAAACACTCATAATTGTGTGTCTCTGTCAGTTTTTCAGGGGGTCTGTGTTTAAACTTGGGGGGGCACCTGTGTTTAAAACTTTCAGATATGCAATGTCTTCAATAATGACAAATACTCGACCCTGGCTGCCGATGGATTTCCACTATGCGCGGCGACCGGGTTGGAATGGATCCGGATCATCGGAGGGCGGCTGGGGAGAAAGATTGAGCATCCGATGGGCAGCTCTCCTTCTCCAGGGGAGGTGCGGGCAACATCCGGGCGTTGGGGACTCCTGGCGGAGGCGGGAGAACTCATGCTGCCGGCGTTCAAAAATGGGGGAGGGGCGGGGTGGATGCTGGCGTCATTGCACGCCCCGCCTCCTCGGGGAGGTAAAAATGGGAGTAAAAATCCACGCCTAGCGTCTAGATGATGCTCTGCCCCAGGAATGCCCTGATTGGCCACGGAGCGTTCCCCAACCAGTTACAGTTCCGGTCCGATATAGAAGTCGGAACCACATTCCACTCTCTGGGGGGTAAGCCAGGGATGACCGGGGGAGTCGGCGATATCCGGTGGCCGGGGCTCCGGGGGTCCATGACCAGAGTGGAGGGATGACGAGAGGCGAGGTGTAAAAAGAAGAAAATTAAAAAAAAAATAATGACAAAAATATATAAAATAGAAAGGTATTTATTGTAAAAAACATGTCAATGAAATACAACATACATCAGTGGTAACATCATGGATAAAACATAATAAACAGAGCATCTCCTGTTAAAAAATGCACATTATAGATACCATAGCACTGAGGTAGAATTATGATAAGCACCTCTTTCTAAAAACATGTTAACATATTTAACTATGAGGTAGGCTAACATGCATCAGTATAAACACTTTTTTTTATATTCAATATGAGGTAAATGGCTAACATAGACTGTACACAGCAGTCACTGAAGTAGGATTACATATTTAATATGAGGTAAATGTTTAACATAGGCTGTACACAACAGTCACTGAGGTATATAACATTTATACATAGAGATGGCATTTAAGTTTTACATAGTGAGCCATGTAGGTTTTTTAAAAGACTTTCGTCTTTTGAGTGTCACTGACCATTGGTTGACTGGATATGGCTGCGGCTGTCTTGCATCAGCCATTTTCAACCTTTTCACATAGCTCCTGTTTGCTGAATGAGCAAACACTGAGGTGGGTATGTTAGCCTCAGCCACTGCTTTGACAAAAACATTCCAGCCCTTTGGCTTTCTGTGGTCAGGGATTGTGTGAGTGGCTGTAGCCACTCTTACTAAAGTGACCATGTGAGATCCAGAAACAACAGTACCTTTATACATTAATTCCCCCTTATCACTCCAAAAAACAATATCCTTGTTCTTTGCCATATGCTTTAACAAAAGTTCAGCGTTGGTTTTAGACCGATGAGAAACACTACTTAAAATGTATTTTTCCATAGCACTTGGTGCAGAAGCTGTCTCAGCAGCTGCAGGGGTTTCAGACATTGATTCATTTTCAGGCATGAGTAATGTCAAACTGGTTTTAGATTGTTCTCCTTGTCTTACCAAAATCAGATAGCACTGTAACACAGCAGAGTACATTTTGGCTTTGTCATAGTCTGACAAATCAGTACGGGACAGTATAGCTCTCATGTCAGTGTCCAAACTGTTAGTTGCAGCTTTTCTCATATCCTGATCAGGGTAATTAGTTTTAATGTGATCCATCTGTTGCTGAGGCACCAAATACATTTTCTGAGTAAAATCCATTATCTGTTAGCCTGCAGGCCGGTGATCAAAGAGATGGCAATTCCTAACAGTGTCACTATAAAGCCACCTGTCTGGTTAACTATTTTCTTTTTCATTTTTAAGGTTATTTATCGCTTAAAGTTTTAATGACTCTCGTTTTTTTTTTTCAGCAAACCTAACTGTTTTGCTGACAGTGGAATATTTCCTTTGAGAGTGTTTAAGGCTATCTCAGCTATAGCTGATATCAGATCATCAGAGGCTGAACATAAAATAGCTTTTCTTAAGCTGGGAGGCCATTTTACTAGTAACTTTAGAACAGGCAGATTTCTCTGCAGTCTTTTAGACTTAATAACAATACAGTATCAAATATTTTTAGAAGCAAAATGTGTTTTTTTCATGACATATGCCACAGGCCAGTCAGGGGGAAACAACCCACTATGCAGTCTATATTTCTCTGGTATATTGGATCTTAAATCAACCAGTAAATAGCCATTAGGCCTTCTTGTGGCATCTTCAAAAGCTTCTAAGAAAAATTTTGTCTGACCAGGATACATCTGACTAGCCAGAGTTATGATCTGCAGCTTGTCTCTGGGGTTTTTAAACAAAATGATGTATTTGGCATTTAGAGTGATAGTCCTGCTTTTTTTATCTTGACAGAACACATTCTGGACAATTAAAAATATTGTCAACTGTTTATGATGGCTGTACTAGGTAAACCCATACTCGATTTCACTATTTTGACAGGCAGAGTCCATTAAATCATCTATAACAACAAAATTTACCTTCCCGGGGGTAAGAGATCATTGTCAGCTAGTGACATCGGTAGCCCCTACACAAATTTAATCTGTGGGAACTTTAACAACAATTTATTATACAAAGGTTGCCAACAGCTGTAGAACCAGACAATATTTTCAGGCTTCTGTGATAAAGTGGCATCAGCATGTTCCAACAACTGTTTTATAAAGAAGCTCTTCCCACTATTAGAGGGTCCAGCCAACAGACAACTAAAGGGATGCTGCAACCTGATATCTATTTTTCACAATCAGTATCCCTAAGGAAGTGTTTTAAAATTGCCTTGTAAAACTTGCTTGTCATAAACTACTCTCTGGGTCTTGGACAGCGTTTTTGTTTCAAGGGACCACTGCTTTTTATTCCCTACAATGCTGGGTTGACTGATGGTAATTTCTTTAGAGATCTGTGACCCCGTATAATCAAAGACCAGGTCATTCAGACTTTCAAAATTAATGTGTTTACTGCTGGCTACATTAAGGGTAAACCCTTTCACTTTAAGAACAACCTCTCCACCAGACAGCCGGTAGCCTTGAGTTTTTGGGCCTGCAGAAATGAATTCTGTAATGTGTTCATCTGCAGGAACTTCACTGGTTAGCTTCCCTAAATAATCGCCCAGAGGTGGGGACCAGTCACCTGGTGTGGACACAAAAATGACAGTCAGTGTCGTAAAGGCACCTGTCCTGTAACTTATCTAGCAGGTTGTAAAGTTCCACTCTGGCATATGCTGTTGTAAAACTAGCTATAAATATGTTGATATCATTAGAATTTGGATAATGATCTCTTGTGTATTTCCAGCTTAAACAAGCTGTTTCATCATCAATGAAACAGCATGAGGCTATATCGTAGTAAGGCACAAACACATACTGAATGAGTTTGTCAGGATCTGTTACTATGCTTGTGGTCGGCAAATTAGCTCTATGCCCAAATTTGCCCCAAAGAGAATTTAAAAAACAGTTCAGATATCTGTCTCCTTGTGGGATTAACAGCTATGCCTGCAGGGTTCAAATATACATTTTCCCCTTCAAAATACTGTTGTATGTACCTGACTTTATCTGCCTCATTTTTTATCCATGAAGGGAAACCAGACACCTCTTGTTTACCTTTTAGATGCAGCTTGATGTCTGCAAAAAGCTCTGTGCATGACTTTAAAATGCCAAACTTCATAAATGTCAGTGATTTTGTAGCCTTTTTCTAGTGCCAGGTTTAGTTCTACAGTACAGTAGGTACCTGACAGAGCCCTTTCCTTATCATTGAGTGTGCACAGTGTTGTTTGCAGTCTGTTTTCAGCACATGTGAGACATAATGTAAACACAAGTTTTTTTTTACCAATCCTGGATGGCAGCACTGGAAACAAAAGGCCTCTGGGGGTAAGACTTTTACTTTTGCTCAACCAAAGTACTGAGTGAGGTCATCAAAATTTTCATAAATGATGTCAGGATAACTGACTGGATACTGTTTTGTTTTGTTAACAAATTGGTAGAGGCTGGTAAAATCATAATAATGTATTTTCTCATCAGGCTGCATCTTATAGTACAGACAAATGGCATTTGTTCTCCCCCCTAAACAGTGACTGCCTAGGTTCAAGTGACTGTGGTAGCTGCCTGTCCCTCAAGAAATTATTCAAACCCTGATCTGTAGCCAGCATTGCTTCCATTCATGTTACCACAATACTCTAATGGTAAAACCCTTGCTTTTAAGAAAATGAAATTTGTGCATGGTTCTATTGAATAACTGTCCAAAACTAGTCCCTGTCATGTGGTTTCCATCTTTCTCACAGTAACAAATGTTGCAGCAGTGAAAAAAAAAAACAACCATTAAATTCAAATGCTGTGGACATTCCATTTATGATGGAAAAGCCATCCAAAAGGTATGGCCCAACCTTAAATTCACCACCCCTTAGCGTATGCTGAATAGAAATGTTTTCTTTCTCGGATATGTACATAAGCCACTGAATAGCAGGTGTGGAGTAACTCTTTAATTGTCTGTGGTAGTCATCTGGGGAGAGAACAGCGATAGTGCATTCTTTCAAAAATAAATATCTGTACATGGCCATGCAGACTGAGGTTATCATGAAGTACTGGAAGGGGTCTAAGGATACTGTTTCATACTCTACTGTAATCACCATCTGACTGTTTTAAAACACTTTGGGCTGTCATGTTCATCACTTCTTTCCTAAATTTGATACAGGCTTTTTGAAGAATTTCAACATATAACTGACAATAGTAGCGAAGCTCTCTTATCAAATCAAATTCTCTATCTTGGTTACCTAGGTACCATTGCAAAAAACTCTTGCTTTTTTGCAGGCAGCATATATTCAGAACCATAAAACTGAGCATTGGGCAGGGGACCTACATCATTTTCATTAGCCTTGGTGTTAAAAAAATGGGGAAAGTAACCTTTAGCAATCTCATTCTCAAATCCAAGGGCTGCAGGGATTTTTGCTAGTTTAAAAGTTAGAAAACAATGGATGTCAATAAATCTGATGTGCAGGGATGTCACTGTGACACAGAGTAGTTTTTCTCCTTGTGTGAGCAATTTAACATCAATTCTTTCCTTGAATAGCTGGCTAATGGTAAAATAACTGTCACAGTCTTTGGCTTTGTGTGATATAAATGTGTAGTGTCTAAATGGTGCATCAATAAAATGTCCTACAAAATCTTTTATACACTCTTCCCCTTCAAATACCCAAGACCTCTTCCCATCTAGTTGCTTAGCATACACAAAATTTGGTATGTGCTTTCCAGTTTCTTGTCTGGACTCAAAATCAAACACTATATATTTCTCAGATTTTTACATCTGTGAGTGGAGACATGTAATAGAGATGCTTGTCTGCGGTCATGAAAGAACCACATCTGTTACACTGAACCAACTTACATGTATGAGATCCCTTGTAAAAGACAGAACATTTTTCACACAGTTTCATGGATTTGCAAGACCCTGTACTCCCATCAGCTCTAGCTAGATGTCTTTCTAGGCATGCTAAAGACCTACAAATATTTTTACAGGAGGGGCAGGATGCAGTGTCAGTTTCCTGTTCAAGACAATTGGGGTCAAAGCAAACTTAGCAGTGCTGTGCACAGATGTGATGTCCCTTATGGCTATAGGCTACTTCATAATATTCACATAGGTAACTTATGCCAATGAATTTTTTTACATCTTTTATACTATAATAATGGTTGTCATGCAGTAATACAAATAGTGTTTTAGGAAGCCTTTCTGGCCTTGTTGAAAATGTTTGCCAGTTTCCTTCATTATGATATAAAATCTTAATTTTGACTCCTAAAAAACGTTCAAATTGGGGCACATCACTAACAATGATAGGTGTTTGGTCTGACAAACCTAGCTCAGAGTGCAATATTTTAGCCTTATTCAGCAACTGACTGTCATTCATATGTGGATTTAGGACTGCGAGAACAGAACTACCAAAACGCAAACTATTATCTCTGTTATTTAAATCAATCAAGTATCATCTCTTTTTTGTAAAATCCTACTATACAAGATGGAGCTCAGTGGCAGTTCCCCCCCACCCCCCGCCTCTGGTGATTCCTGATAGTGGTTACCACAAGATGTATAGTGTCATTAAAAATGACTTCAGCATTACTCTGTAGCATGTCAGCTAGCTGATCTAAGAAGGTGGTTGCATTTAACTCATTAGGATGTGTTTTCCTTGAGAACAAGGGGTGATTTAAAGAAGCAGCATTTAATCTTAGCTGTATAAAGTCTTCACGGTGTGTTTGTCTCATCACCCTGTCTAGCAATTCTTGTATAGCCTGGTGCATTGCAGTGATGGCCTCTGTAAAATATGTTATTTTATCTAGATTCACAAAACTATATATTTCATGACATTCGTGTAGTGTTTAATTTTTTTTAAAACACGTTCATATTGCTGCTCATATTCTAAAAAAACTGTAGGGGGTGCCTTGTTTGCCATCTCATCATCATCATCTTGCATATGTTCACCAAGCTGGTTTTGTAATTCACCAGCTTGATTAACATCAGCAACATGCTGTAATGCACTACGATATAATATTTTCCTGGCACACTTTATTTTTCTTTTCAAATTTTCTCGGATTGTTTTATTTTTTACGCAGATTTTTCTTTTTTTGACCTAATTTGTTACTTTTTTTCATTTTGTTAGTTCTGCCCCCTTTTCATGCAGCTTGTGAGAGCATCTGTTCCTTCACTTTATAATTTTATTTTTGGACAGCTTTCTCTCCAATGTCCTGACCTTTACAAACATTTGGGACACAGACACTGTCTGTTTCAGCTCTGAGCTTGAGTACTTGGATGCATATAATAAACCAAATATACTACTCAGTAAAGTACCTTTACAAAACTCAGATATAAAAAGCTCATGATCAAGCCGGCCCAGTGGCGTAGAGGGTTGAGGCGTGGTGCTTTACCTCAAACCACACCGGCAACCCAGGTTCGGGAATGGACTCGGGTCGCTGGGGGTTGGCAAGGGACAGGAGAGGATTGAGCATCCCAAGGACTACTCTCTTCCCCGGGGGTGGATCAGGGCCATGCCTCGCTCTGTAGCGGCCCCCTGTGGAGACCAGGGGCACTACAAGAAGTGGCGAGATAGGGGAAGTAAACCAGAAAAGGCAGAAAATGGCATCTGAGTGACTGGATGATGGCCGCCTGGATCTCCTGCCTCCATGGAACCCCCGATGAGCTAAGGGAATCCCAATCCCAGCAGCATCAGAGCCAAGAGCAAGAATGCCTGAAGGCAATTTCCCTCCGGAAGGAGGGGACCCGTCCAATGAAGGGTTACCTTGGGCTACCCTGGTCGACTGCGATCTGGGATCTGAGGGAAGCTGGCATCGGGGTGGGTTTGCAATGGAACTGGGGTAGTCCTTGGCAGAAGTCCTGAAGGAGAGGCCGGTCGGATGCAGGGGGCGATAAATAAATAATACAAAAAAAAGCTCATGATCATAATCCTCACTAGATAATCTGCTCTCAACATGCCTTTAAGCAAGTTATCAACAGCAGCAAGAATACACGCTTTCCAAACATTCACAGTGTCAATGTCCTTTCCTCGAAACCTTGGGTGCAGTGACTCTTTGTCAGAAATCCCTACCCTACAGCAACTTGTAGATGGTTGTACATCATTATTCAAATTTACACAAGATCTGTTTTGCTCATGACTCACACCGGCAGAAACTTTTGAGCATTTCTGGAGAACTTCAGATTCAAGTGATGGCATTTTTACACCTTTCTCTTCTGCAGGGTTTCTTTGCGCTGTTGGCAAAAACAGAAAATACACCCCCTGTCACTACTTTTGTATTTTCAGCATTATACTGTAAAACAAAATTTCAACTCTAAAAACTTGCAGCATTTTTTAACCCCCAATCTCCCATTTTCAGCATTATACTGTAAAACAAATTTCAAATCTAAAATCGGCAGCATCTACTATTCTTAGTTAAAAGTAAAAATACACACCTTCTGTAGTGATAGACTGTACATTATTCAGCTCTTCAATGGTTGGAAAATGTTGGAAAAGGTCTTCGTTTCCACCCCATGGCTCCATTATTGATTGTTTAATGTTTTTAAAAAATTCTTTTAGCTCAAGAAGTAGTTTTGGCAGTCTCACTCTGTCCTTTGTCTTTAGCTCACAGTATCTTGAACACTTACATAAAATGTGTAAAACCCACCCCAAGTACGTGGCTACTACTGAAAAAATGTTAAACATCTGGCACTGTCAGTACAACGGCCCACCCTTGCCCATAGAAAAATATATAAAAGCCCTCACAAAACTGCTTACAAGATTTTCTTCAACTCAGAGTAATTGCTGGGTGTAGCATTGACTTTTTATTTTGCTGAAATTTTGGTCACGATCTAATTAAAAGGTATGCAGAATGTGCCTTTTTTCTAAGTCAATAGCTATAAGCTATAAGCAGCAGCTTATCTTGTTTTTCAGTATTCCTATTTAAAGCTTTGCTTTTTCTGAAGAGTATATAATGAAAAACATTTACAAGGAGGAACAATAACCACTTCTAACCATCGCTATGTAAATGAAACACAAATGTTGTTTCAGTCTTAAAATACATGAAGACATCCAACTCACTGACATCAGCTCCAGAGAGTCTATCTGTCTTTTAAACATACATAAAATACTTCCTTTTTTCTGATATATTTTATTCTTTTAATTCATGATGGGGTATAAATGATTCTGGGGTGTGTAAATGAAAACAGATATTTTTCTCAGTCTTAAAACACACATAAAAGCCTTCCTTTTTTCTGATTCCAAAGTATTTTGTTCTTTTAATTCATGATGGGTAATAAATGATTAGTTTGTGATTGATATAGAATAATTACACATACACACACACAAAAACACACACACACACACACACACACAATCTACACAGCCAACAGGACCATGGGGCTCCAGAGAGTACATCTATATTTTAAACTTACATAAAAGACATTGCTTTTCCTACATGTCCAATGAGGAGCAGACACACACACACACACACACACACACACACACACACACACACACACAACACACATAAGACATCCACCACACAGCTAGCATGTTGCAATGCTATCCAGAGAAACTGTTGAACCATCTTATTTATGCGGTGGTCCCTGTTTTAGCTTATAAATGTTACATGCATATATATATAAAGGTATCCTTTTGGTGCAAGTTTTACACATTTTATAACTTGTTATAAAACAAAAAAAGGGTTACTCACACAGGCAGATGTATTTCCCTCTGGGGGGTCTCCAAACAGATCTGTGAAACCTCTACATGATCAGGTTGCCTCCTAGATACTGCTTTCTGAAAATATCCTAATCAAAAAACACACACACACACCTGCAGTTATACACCCAAGCCGACAGGGGGCACATAACACTACATAAACCCTAACTTATTTTTTTAGGGTGGGGCACAGTGGTGAAGAGGGACAGGGGTTTGAGCCAGGATGATGAGGTGCAGGAGAAGGGAGGGAGGACAGGAGTTTGAGCTAGGATGGAGGGACTCGGGTTCCAGCCAGGATGGCATGGCAGAGGTTCGAGGAGTGTACGAGAAGGAGGGGCATAGGATGCTTACAAAATGATGGGTGGCAGGAGTTTGAGGAGTGTATGAGATTGAGGGGCATAGGATGCTTACAAAATGGTGGCATTATGTCACTTCCAGGGTTTCAGTGTAGGTCATTTCCTGCACAAGGGGCAGGACACAGGTTAGAGCTTACGTCACTTCCGGCGGAACTGGGCAGGGCTAGTGCATTTTACGGAGGGACTTCCGGTTTAGCAAGGGCCAACTCTAATTGGTCCATTTTAGGCCACGCCCACCTGTCAAATGACATGGCACACGCTGATTGGCTGAAATGTAACATTTGACGAGATATATGAACTTATACTACTTGCATGGTTGCTTCTTGAAAGCAGAACCACTCCTGTATGCAAAACACATCGTATGTGTGTGTATGTGTATGTGTATGTGTGTGTGTGTGTGTGTGGGGAGGGGGAGAACAGAAAGAAAATGCAAGTTATATATATATATATATATATATATATATATATATATATATATACTGTATTAACTAATACTTACCTGACATTGGCAAGTTGAATTCAGGCATGTCTTTATCTACATCCCCCTCAACAACTGGTGGCTGGGGTTGCTCTGCACTCTACAGGACTACGGTGGGCTCTGTTGATTGTCTGGTACCCAGAATTCTGTCCAATGCATTATAAAATGGACAAACCACTCTGCGAGATCCAGATTTTTTATTTTGATCTTTTGCTTTATGGTACTTCCCTTTAAACTGCTTTATCTTCTCCCTGCATTGCTTTGCAGTCCGCTCAATGCCCAGAGTGGCAAGGTGTGCAGAGACCTTTTGGTATACCTTTGTATTTTTATGCACAGTGTTCAGTTCATTCCAGACTGTCTCTGTGGACCAGAAATCTATTAGGGCTCTCACATACTCATCGCTCCACATTGCTGCACAATCTGATATTTTTAAAATAATTGAGGTGTTGTGAATGATTACACAACAACAAGGCAAGGTTCAAAACTGTAAATGAGTTCCCTCAATGAAAGCAGCAAGCACCGAGTCAGGTTTTGACAGCTTGACTGTGTGATTGCTTTAATTGTTCCCTCTCGAAGTTTGTGCATGCACAATGATGTTTGCCACAGAATCATGGGATAGGCACAGGTGCTTTTGGGACAATGGAGGACCACACAACATGGATCTATATGGGCCGGACCATTTGCACTGTAAGTAAATTGTTTTACATTCAAAACTGATTTATGGAACTGTGTTCAATCCCAGGTCTTATCAGGGTTTGAGCAAGGTTCCATGAATCGAGTCTGGAAGTGGGTTAGGAGTGAACGCAATCTGGGCCAGCACGCATTTGAAATGTATCAAAAGCTGAGAACTGTTTCAAATGCCCCAATGTGAATGGGACCTTCATCTAACTACTGTATGGCATACATTGCATTTTATACCACAGTGAATGCATAATATTTAATAAATGTATGATTCTTATGATTTAAAAGTTGTATTAAAAGTCTTAAGTTACTAGCCATAAAATGATGTGTTTTACATTAGTAACATTTGTTATCTTTAGAGAGCCAGATTCATTTAGAAAAAGTTTGTTATAATAATATTGCTGAAAGGTGCAAACTGGCATGTCTTATCTATGCAAGTAACCCATAATGCAATAGTTGCTTTCTTTGTATGCTTTCTTGTATGTTTCTTTCACAAATTAATTGTTTACTTTGATAATGTGTACCAGATGTACTATCATGTTGTATTGTATAAAAGCAATCCTGTTTCATCCAGTCTCCAGCCTCCTGATGAAGATCTGTTTTGATCGAAGTGCCTAGGTGGCTGGTGGAGTTGCCATCCTAGTTTGTTATTTTCTGCAGTTTTGCTTAATAAATTGCTATTTTTTGCAACACATTGATCATTCTGGAGTGCAGTTCATGCCTGTATTTTGGCTTCACTTGCCCTAGGTTTGCTATCTTTGAACTGTACCCTGCCTGCACTCCGGTGAGCATAAGCTCTTCATTTTGCCTTTCATCAACAGCCTCCAGAGGGACTTCAGCTTCTGAAGCATAAGGAGTGGATCATGGGTCATGTGACATGTTGCCCTCCCCCATCAGATTGGTGCAACATATGCAGATCATGCCTGAAGAGACTATCCTATGTATGCTTCCTGCAGGGTATAATCCAGCTGTCCCGACCCTCACCTCCTGGCAGCCTGGGGGAAAACCATCTGCAGAAGATGTAAGTTTCCTGTTACCCTCTTTTTACACTCCTTGCAGAACTACCATGCTCCGTATGCTCATCCCCAAGGAACTTCATGCTAGGAATTTCTCCATAGCACTTTATAGGTTAGCTGAAAACCTATCAAAACCTATGTCTGACAGATGCACACCATTCTGGGCACAGAACTGAAGTACAGCACTGACTTTCTCCTCACGCTTTAGGACAGTCCCACCAATTGAGTCCATAAACCGCTGCATAACCATGTTAGTCAACATGCTGACCTTCTCAATTGCAGCATGGTCACTTGCATGTCACCAGTGCTTCTGTTAGATGTGTGACCAGACTATGTGCACCCCTTGCCAAGCTTCCCAAAGCAAAACCAGGTCCTTCCTCATCTGGCACAGCAGCTCCAGTGACTTCACTACTCCCAAGCTCATTACCTCCCAGATGTACCACCAAAATGCTGGGAAAACCCTGCCATCGAGCTTTGGCTATGACCCAATGGGAGCTAGTCACTCCATCTCATGTCTCAGCATCCCAACTAGCATACCTATTGTTACTGAGGGTTCAGGAAAATGTTCTCACCGCCCGATCCACATTTTTTTTATAATAACAACGTTATTAAACAAATTAAAGCAGTAAAATGAATCAAATATACATACAGAGTAGTGTACACAAGGCACAATGTAAATAATAAAGTTAATATTTATGACTACAACTGGTACTGGTCACTATGCTATAATGTCAATAAAGTATACAACAATAAAAAAAGGAAAAAATAAATAAATACCTAAATAAATAAAAACAGAAATCTAAATTTATACAGGGGTACAACACATTTCAACAGTCAATCAAAAACACACTTTATTAATTCTATACATCAAAGAGGGGATCCAGAGCAGGATATAATGTCCGAGCTACTGGGCAGATCCCAAAAAAACCTCATTGCTCCACTTCCAAAATATCAACAAACTATTAAATTAAGGTATAAATGAGAGGTCTGACTGCACTCAGAATAGTACCTATTTCTGCCATATGGTCTGAAAAGCCAGGAGCTTGTTCAAATATCTAAAGGTACATCTACTAACAATATAGAGTTAACCAACTTTACCCAATGTGAATAAGAGGGGAGTTGAGTAGTGAACCAAGATCTGGTAATAATTTTCTTTGCACAGACTATTAAAATAAGTAACATCTTCAGTTGTGATTTACCCACCTGACTATCCATAGGGGAATATGCATAAGTACTAATTGAGGGGGCAGTGGGAGGGAAATAATAAATAAACTTGCAATAGCTTTCATAATATCCCCCCAGTAGGGCCACAGTAGAGGGCATGACCAAAAAATGTGTGCATGATCAGCTGCCAGGGAGCCATATGCCAGCTGACACTCGGCCATTAAACCAGCCCATAACCATGCCGTGATAACTGGTGTCCAAAAAAAAACACATTCTGCATTTCCAGGAAAACTTTTAAATACAAAGAAACAGTTAATTTAATTGTTATAAGAGAATATTTTTCCCAAATCGCAGAATCACCGGCAGACTGTAAATCTAAATTCCATGTATCTAAAATCAACAAAGTGGATTCACCAGATTGGGATCTCAGTACAGAATGGATACATCCAACTAAGTGAGGATTTTTTTTTAAATTGTACTTTTTAGGCTCTGCTAACTGATGCTGTCACAACAGAGTAAAAAAATGGAAATAAAGAAACAGGCATTTGTCTATGAGCTGGAGTTAATGTATTAACAAAGGCTCGCAACTGTAGATAATAATAATGACCTGTGGAAGGAAGGGCATAAGCTACCCTTAACTCATAAAAAGAACGCATCCCTTGTGTCCCCAACACTTGGTGATAGTAAATGAACCCTAGTCTGGCCCAGTGATGCAGAAACATATCTAATTCTGTTATCTGATTACCAGTATCCCAGGCAAATATTGCAACAAGGGTAGCCTCAGCAGGTGATAATCTGCATACCTCATGCCAATTCCCAAAAGGAACCTGAGTGTAGCGAGTAAACTTAGTGATAGGCATATATTCTGGGGGTATCGAAAATAATGAATGACTGAGGGCATATAAATTATTTATAGTGAATTCAATATCTTTCCAATAACTCTGATAAGCATCAGAAATCCAAAGACACAGTATCCATAACTGACAGGCCATCTCATACCATTTCACGTAGGGAAGATTAAGTCCTCCCTGAGAAAGAGAAAGATGCAATAGCGCAAGTTGAATTCTAAGTCTGCGACCACTCCAAATAAAGTGTGAGATCATCCGATGCCAATCCTGAACATTAAAGGAACCGGGATGGATAGGTAAAGTTTGGAGGTAAAAGAGGATTAGAAGTTGTACATTAAACCAAATGATCTCAATGCACTGAAAAAATGAAAAATGATTCTCAGACCAGTAGCTGAGGTCCTCCAATAATGCAGCTCTTAAGGGTTCAAAATTAAATAATTGCAAGTGGTCGGGAGCCATCAAACTTCATGCCCAGTAAATCTCTGTTCTCTGGGTGCATCGGCAAAAGTCACAATGCCAACTCGATGTCTGCCATAGCCAACAGGACCCTCATCCCATGGCCTGGGTCACCTCTACTGCCCGACACTGCCGTGTAGTATGTATCAGTGTGGTCATTGACTGAGTTCCACTCCTGGGGAGACAAATGGTTAATCATCCTGAACTCATCCAGCACCTTCTTGGGGACTAGGGTGATAGGTGGCAACCTGAGGTGGCCAGGATAATGCAGGGAATGGCCCACTAATCTTTCCTGCTGTAACCTCCTTTACCAGCTTTGCCTGGACCACCTCTGTTCATTTCCTGGCAGGCTTCAGGTTGTCAGCCTTGTACAATTTTTGAGGGCCATCATATGGTATTCTAAAACCTTCCCTGAAGCCATCTGCTCAGACATGAGCAGCTGCCAGATACAGATACTTGATCAACCAAACCTCAATGCAGTTGGCCCATACTGGTATTGTAAGACTTGTTGTACCACTTCTGAAAGGGCTGTGGTGCTGCTTGGTTTGCACTTGGTGAATGGGTGTGGGCAACCAGATACCATGAACTCATGTTTATATTTATAAGTCTATCTTACATGTCTCGTGAATAAAATTATATCATTTTAAATCCCCGACCCCTTCCCTTTCCCCCTTTTTTGGTGACTGCAAGTGCCCGACTGGAAAGCCACTATCAGTGTGTTGACTCCTCCCCCACCAAGATTAGTGGTCCACAACAGTGAAAGCTCAAACATGTCCCAGATCCCGGCTGGGTCATTTTGCTTTCTGTGATGAAATTCCTCCTCATCCTCCAGTCAGCCAACCTGTGGCTTGCAGGTATGCATAGTCATTGACCAAATGTAATAATTCCATAGGCTGGCTGCCTTAATTGGGTTTCACCTAGGTCAGGATGCCCCAAAATACTGCCAAAACAGCCGTCCAGTTCCCCCAGGTCTGGTGAATGGTAACCCTTGTTTTAGATTCCACCCACTCATCCTTGTCCTTTTTTCTTTGTCATCCTCTTTCTCTTTGGGTGTATTAAGCAGGGTAAATGCATCCATGTATTCCCTGCTACCTACAGTATCTGCTGCCTCACCTTATTGGAGAGGTCTGAACCAACTGGCTCCACCAAGCTCATGTAGCTTATGGTGACTGGATGTGCTACCTCAGCACTGCCAGGGAAGGAGATGTGACCCCTGCCCCTTGCACCAATGTTGGCACTGTCCTTGTTAGCTGGGGTTCCAGTTGCTTGTGCTCTTGAGTCTCAATGAAGGCCAGCACCTTACTGAACTTTTGTTTGAGCAGTGACAGGTCCAGCAGTGGTGCCGCTGGCTGGGGGAGGACTGAGGAGCTGGGGTCATATCTGCCAGCTGCAGGGGTTGAACCAGGGGTGGCACTATTGATGCTAAAGGCATAGGCTGCACTGGAGCCTGTAGCAGGGCTGCTGGCTGGATTGGCCTCGTCGGGAGAGTCAGAGGAGGAAGAACCCCCACCTGATCTGGGAGTCCCGTTGGTTGTAGTAGGTCACTATTTGATGGCCTTGTGGAACGAGGAGCCCCTTCCCTCCGCTTTCATGGGTGCTTGAGAATGGGGTTGCCTCTTGGGCCAGAACCATTGAAAGCACTCCAAGTCTCAAAATTTGGCCTACCTTGCTATGGATTCACCATGCAGCATGTGAATTCTGGGGTTTCTGCATCCTTTCTTTCTTCACAAGGGCTGTCAGTGGTTGGTGCACCAGCATCAGCTTCAGTAGTGAGACAGGATGCAGTTGAAGGGTCACTTGATCCGGTATCTCAGATGGGCCTGGGCTTCCTGGGTTTTGGAAGTAGGCATCCCATCGTGTCTTTCTTTTTTCCTGAGCAAAGACCATCAACTGCTGCTCAAATTCTACCTCGATCATTGTCCCTTTTCTAGGTATCCTAGATCACTGCAAGCTGTGAAAACACAAAGCACAGAAACAGTAAACCCCATCTGCGGTATCTTCCTCCACTTGTTACCGCACCACAAGATTGCACTCTGAATAGGAACTGGGGTTAGACTTGTACTTTCCTTTTTTTTAATTTGTTTTATTTTTTAAATATCTGCCAATAACACATAACTATGAACCCAGGCTCATTGGGGTAGGGCCATGCTGCTGTAGCCCAGCTGATCACCAACTCTCCCCCCAAGAGGTCACAAGTTAGTGACTCACTGTTAAATTGCATCTATACCTAAGATGGCCAGTGCTGTGGACAATTAATTAGATCTTGCCTAGTTGCATATTTATTGAACCTCATTTATACAGACTGATAAGCAGACTTTTAACATGAGTTTATAAGTCTCAAAATGTTGTTTTTGCTGTTAGTAATTCTCCTCCACAAATGTGATGTTTTAAAGTGCCACTATTGAGGAGTTGACAAATTTTTCTCTATTTTTTTATTGTGTGTGTGGTGGGTGTGCTACCACCTCACACAGCCACACTAGAGGCCATCACACCCAACCTGGCTGCCATGAGTGCTGTGCCTCAAAATGGCCACCATGTGCCTGCATGGAAGAGATGAGGCTGAGAGTGCATATGGCCTCGGTGTTTAAGATGGCAGACAGAATGTTGCAGTAATACCGACCACATGTTAGTGGCATGGTGGGCACAGTGGAATAAGCATCCACTAATATCAACAAATTTTCCCTGGATGTGTGGGCCTGACATGTCATACTAGGAAGTGTGAGGAGCATAAAGGCATTGGCCCATAATTGCTCCAATACTAAATTCACCAAAAATACTTAAAGGTACCACCTGAACGTATGAAGGTGTCTAACTTTTTCTTTATTTCCAACTTGGATTTACTGATAACAACTTCAGTTGGAAGTGAATTCCATACATAAACCACTCTAGGAGTCTAGAAAAACTAACCTTTTCCTGATCTAAATTGTTTTCCCCTAATCTGGAGTGGATGCCCTCGGGTTTCCATATTCCCTGATTTAAATTCTATATCCAGTTCTACCATTAATGATGGATCTTGTATAATATTGTACATGAGGAGAACATGCCCCCATATACGTCTAATTTCCAGAGATATTAGGTCAAGTGAGGTTAGACGAGCTTCATATTCCTTATCCGTATACCCTCTGATCATTTCAGTGTATCTCCTTTGTATTTTCTCAAGTTTATTTCTATCACCCTTTTTGTACAGGTTCCACACTTGTGACGCATATTCAAGGTGGGGTCTTACATAAGCTCTACATAAGGGTCCCAAAACCTTACTTTCCCTGGACAATAATGTTCTTTTTTATCATCCAAATTATTTTATTAGCTGTTAAGAATGCTTCAGTAGTTTGCTTAGTAAAGTGTGGATAAGTCTCCTACAGTAGTTGGTAGTGAGGTTCAGTTCACCTCTTGTACAGAATGCAATGGTGAGTTCTGGCTGGAGCATTGATAATAAATCGGATAGCATGGTAGAAAAGAATGTCCAACTTGTGGAGATCTGTAATTGTACTGTTGCTATATATGATATCGCCATAGTCCAGAAGGGGCAAAAAGGTGGCCTGTACTAGCCTAATCCTAGAATCATGGGAGAACAGAGATTTGTTCCTAATAAAGAAATCTAGTGGGCCCAGTGGCACTGAGGGTTGAGGCGCTGGACACCACACCTCGCACCACACCAGTGACTGGAGTTCGGGAGTGAGCTGGGGCACCGGGGGTCAGCAGAGGAGGGATTGGATTGAGCACCCGCTGGGCTGATCTCCTATCCTGAGGGGATGGTATTGGGAAGTCTGGTGCTCCCGTGGCCCCTGGTGGAGATCAGGAACCCTGTAGAGTGTTGGGCTGCACGTACACAGAGTGGCCCGACGCTGGCAAGGTAGCCATGTGCTGAGAAGTCAGGCATATGCACGACGTATGGGAGGGGGGAGGAGGGCACTCAATCAGGGGGGAAAAGCCCTCTCCTGCCAGATAGGTGAAAGCTTCCTCTAGTGCTGCCGCCACATGCCCAACGCTGGTTCCCC
This sequence comes from Neoceratodus forsteri, assembly GCA_016271365.2. Taxonomy (NCBI): domain Eukaryota; kingdom Metazoa; phylum Chordata; order Ceratodontiformes; family Ceratodontidae; genus Neoceratodus; species Neoceratodus forsteri. The sequence goes on from JADMNL010000027.1 coordinate 51,202,837, forward strand.
GTCACTGCCCCTTCGTTCTCTCAGTGGCTGTAGGGCCCACATCCCCAGTGGAGAGTCATAATGACTTTGAATATGACAGGGGACACAACAGGCAGTAGAGCAGTTCCAGTGGGTAAGCCTGAGAGAGAGTTATGAATCGGGAAGGAGACAAAAAGAATCTACAAAAAAAAGGAATCTAGTCTCATTTTTAACTTTTTGGTCAGAACATCGATGAGGGAGGAGAAGGATAGATGAGAGTCAAGAGTGAAACCTAGTTACTTGAAGTTATCTACCACCTTGAGAATATCCCCTAGGAGTGTGGTGATGGGAGTAGGTAGGCTATTAATGGGACATGCCGTTTTTAAGTTTGGCGGGGAGAAGAACATTACCTTGTTTTTTTTTTGTTGTTCAGCAGTAATTTTGATGAAATTAGATTGCTCTGCAATGTAATGAACACTTGTTCATATTACGTTTCTTATGCCATGCTGATACCCAATTAGTTATTTCAGTTAGATATTGCTGTATTAGTTCAGAATCATATACGGTCTTACACCAATCTTTGTATTGTTGGTGTACTTAATTGCCCAACAATTCAAATTTGATGTGAGATCAGCCATGAATACATGGAACAGGACTGGTCCCAGGACCGAGCCCTGGGGAACACTGCTCTTGACCTCTCCCTCACCAGAAAAGTACCCATTCACAGTCACCCTCTGTGGTCTACTACTACTCATCCATTCCGTAATCTGTTTTACAACAGCTGGATTAATATTTGCATGTTCAAGATTATTTATTATAGCCCAGTGAGGAGTAAGGTTGAACACCTTAGCAAAGTCCAAGTACACAATGTCACAAGGGGTATTACTATCTAGAGCCTGACTGATCTTCTCATAAAAGTGAAGGAGGTTAGTAGTACAACTTCTCCATACTTTGAATCCATGTTGTTCACTGTTAGGATTGTGAACTGATACATTTAATCTATCCTTTACAATACTCTCCAGTAATTTACCCACAACACAAGAGGCTTATAGATCTATAGTTTTCTACACGCCACTTCCCACCTTTTTATATTGGCTCGTGCTTGCGCAGCCAACATTTATTTTTTTATTTAGTTTTTGTTGACCGGGTAAGTGCACTAGACAAATCCTGCCTATTTTCAGGCATGACCCAGGTGAGTGGGATACAGATGAATGCCAGCTGACCTTGAACCAGATTAAGCTGTTGGTGGTATTTTTAGTGACATGAGGGAAATTTGGCCAAGACACCGGGGAAATTCCCATATTGCAGTAGTAGTAGATTTGGAGGTGCGGTCACTGTGGGTGAATGCAGGGCATGCATCAGTAGGTGCGTCTCTCATTCCCCAATAAGGCAGCTGCTGACACTAGCAACACATAAACTGGCCACCAGATCAAAGAAAATGTCCGCTGCAATGAGATCCAAGCTTTGCACACAGCGGCGTGCCTTTCCTGGTGAACCAGTTTACAAAATATGGTGGCATGCCACAGCAGAGTGCCCCGACCCACTTAATTTGCCAACAGGAGAGCCTGTTCCCCACCGGCATAATGCACCCCCCCATTTAAAGTGTGTGCTGTGGGGGTGCCCATTCCCCCTCAGCATCATATCCACCCTTCCGAGTTTAATTTGCTGACAGGGGAGCCCACTCCCCATTGGCATAATGTCCCCCCCATTTGTTGTGTGCCAATGGGGGTGCCCAATCCCTCACTGGCTGCATAACCCTCCCCCCCAAAAAAGACACTCAGGTGGCATGCTGGGAGCCAACCTCAGTGTGCTAAATGCCCCTGTAAAAGAAAAACCACCCCAAAGATGTTTGTTTTTTTAAACCTATAAAGCAGAAAATGGTCCCTCGTCGACTCCGGTTGCCCCGCCCAAACCCGCGCCCATCCTCTGCGAATCCCTGCCTCCCCACACACCCCCTCACCCCATGCTTACCTCCAGAGCATGGCACGATGATCTTCTGTGGACTGGGAACACGTCTGCACTCTTCAAAGCAGACCGCAAACTGAAGAAATGCCGATAAGCTGTATAATGGCATAAATAGGGTTTTTTCAACTTTGGTGCATATCTTGGGAATTTTTGGAAATTTTGGCAACAGATCTTCAACATGGGGTTATTGGGACCCCTCCTCATGAATTCAGTCACTGTCATGGCGTTATTCGGTGCTGAAAGGTGATTTCACATTAATGAAACAACAGTGCCACTGCTCATCAGAGGGGCTCTCAAAAAGCTTAGGTTGCAAATTTGGTGAAACAAATCCAGAAAATGGCTGTTTTATGAGCGTGCAGTGCGTAGTTTCCATGCACGCTCGTAACTTAGTGAATTTGTCATATTTTCACTCCAGATTTTCAAAATTTACATTTTTCCACACCTCCTTATGAACAGTACAGCTATCATTTTACATATCCTGGCTAAAATGTGTTATTGCACATCTGGGGCAGAATAGCGCGGTCACTGTGCGAAATCATTTTTCAGGACAGTTTGAGAAAATGACGGTGACACTGTTTATGAGAAGAGGTCCTAAAATGCTTGTGTTGAAATTTGGTAATGAAAGTCCATAAAATGACTGTGTTAAAAGCGTACATTGCACAGTTTCCACGCACCCTTGTAAGTTCTCAAATTTGCAATATTTTCATGCCAGATTTTCAACACTGGCATTTTTTCACATCTCCTTATGAACAATACAGCTGTCATTTTTCACATCCTGCCCAAAGTGTGTTTTTGCATCTGTGGTGCACAATGGTGTGATCACTGTGGGAAATCAACTTTTGGGACAGATTAACAAAATCACAGTGCCACTGTTCATGAGGGGAGGTCCCAAAATGCCTATGTTGAAAATGTGGTTAAAAAAATCACAAAAATAATTGGATTACGGATGTGTGTTGCACAGTTTCTATGCCTGCTCATGATTTCACTAATTTTTCATATTTTCACTCCACATTTTCAGCGTTGCCATTTTTTTACACCTCCTCATGAACAATGCAGTTGCCATTTTTCACATCCTGCCAAAAATGTGTTTTCATGCCTGTGTCACCAAATGGCATAGTCGCTGTGCAAAACCACCTTTTGGCTAACAAACTGATAGTGCCGCTCTTCATGAGCTGGGGTCACAAAAAGCCCATGTTGAAAGTTTGGAGTGAAGATACCAACAAACGCCTACAGCGTTAGGGTTTCCAACAGTAACATCCCACCCTGTAGAGACTGACAGGCATCAGGGGTGTGACTTGGGATCATTGTCTGTAATGCTCATGCCATTCCACCTCCACCCTCCCCCCACCCTGCAGCCACTGACAGGCATTGAGGTGTGCCTTGGAGTGTTTGGCCCTAAAGTTCACCTCATTCTCCTATACTGCACCCATCTCAGTTTATTTTCTTATGGAATGGGGTAAGTTTAAGGCCCAAAGACCCTAAAGCACACCACGACACTTGTCAGTGTCTACAGGGTAGGGTGAGGTAAAATGGCATGAGCGTTATAACTGATGACCAAAAGGCATGCCCCAATGCCTGTCAGTCTCTGCAGGGTGGGGGTGGGGTCGGCATCAGTTCAATACTTCAATGCCATTCCTATTATGCTTCTCTAACTCCTGCACTACCAATACCGGTGAGACAACATTCGGCATTGACAAATGCTTGTTTGTATATTGGCACAACATGTGCTAGCCTTTGTGCTACTCCTGTGTTAATGGATTCTTCAAAAAGATTTTTCAAAGGTAAGGTCACGAGACCAGAGATACTTTGCAAAAGTTTTGCTGGAATATTATTAGGGCCAGGTGAAGATATTTGGCTTTAGATTTCTTATTTTAGCTATGATTTCCTCTTTGGTGATGTTTAGTTTTAGTCAGCAAAATTTGTCTGTGCCATCCTAGGCTGTTCCCCCTCTTTGGAACACTTTGCAAAGATACCTATTGAAGTGCTCTGCTATTTGTAAGTTATCATCAATAATCCCATTTTTGTGAGTTAGTGGACCCGCTTTGTTTGGGGGTTTAACATACTAACATACAAATTGCCAGCAGATTAGGCCTTCCAGTCTATCGAGTCTGCTCGAACCTCAGATCCCATGTTGGGAACTGAGGCCCCCCCCTTGTGTTCCAATACATACCCTTTCTGTATCTGTCCCACCCTCTCTTGAAGCCCTCCACTGTGGAAATCTGGACCAGCTTGCCAGGCAGCATGTTCCTAGGATCCACCACCCTCTCAGTGAAAAACATCCTCTTTGCCCCCTCATCCTTCCACCTTCCAACTTCAAACCATGCCCCCTGGTGATACCTCCCTCCTCTAGTCTAAAGATCCCCTCTGTGTTTACCCTATATATTTCCTTGAGGTACTTGAAGACCTCGGTCATGTCCCCCCTGTCTCTCCTCTCGTCCAGGGAAAAAGACCAAGCTCTTCAAGTCTGTCCTCATACGTTAACTCCCCCAGGCCTTGAATCATCCTAGTAGCCCTTCTCTGTACCGTCTCCAGGAGGTGTATGTACCTCTTCAAATGCAGTCTTCAGTACTGTACACAGTACTCGAGGTGTGGTCTAACCAGTCCATTGTACAGTGGCAGAATCACTTCCCTGCTCCTAGAGGTGATTCCCCCTAACAATGCATCCCAACATCCTGTTTGTTTTGCTAGCTGCTCTCCTGCACTGCTCAGAGTTATTCAAACATGCATCCACCTGGACCCCTAGGTCTTTTTCCCCAGACAAGGCCTCCAGTGCCTCCCCTCCCAGGGTGTACCTGTGTTGGGGTTCCCCACCCAAGAGGTAACACCTTGCACTTGGTGGTATTGAAATTTAATTTCCATGTGTGAGCCCACCTTTCTAGGGTGTCCAAGTCCCCTTGCAGGGCCAACCTCCCCTCTTCCCCCTCAACTACTGCTCCCATCTTGGAGTCGTCAGCGAAGAGACTCATCTCACATCCTATGCCCACCCTGATGTCAGATATGTATGCATTAAACAGGATCAGACAGAGGACCAAGCCCTGTGATACCCCACTGCCATCCTCTCTAGGGTTCGAGAGCTCCCCACCGACCACTACTCTCTGTATGCATCCAGCTAGCCAGTTTCCTATCCATCTGACCATCAATGGGCCCACTCCCAACCCCATCAGTTTCTCCACCAGTCCATTGTGGGGGACCAAGTCAAATGTCTTGCTGAAGTCCAAGAATAGTACATCCACTGGCTTCCCATGTCCAGTTCCGATGCTACCCAATAGTAGAACTCCACAAGGTTGGTTTGACACAATCTACCTGGCACAAACCCATGTTGTCGACTACTCAGCCCTCCCTCCTCCTCCTCCAAGAACACCCCCAATCGTTTCTTCAGTATACTCTCCATTAATTTTCCCACCACTGAAGTCAAACTGATGGGTCTATAGTTACCCGGTACTTCTCTCGACCTCTCTTTGTGGATTGGCACCACATGCGCCTCATGCCAATCCCTAAGTACCCTCCCTGTCTCAAGCGACCTGTTGATGAGCTCTGCCAGGAGTGCGGCCAGTATGTCTGCCAAATCCCAAAGCACTCTTGGATGAATGCCATCCGGACCAGGAGATTTATCTTTCTTCAGGGCCTTAAGGGCTTGCCACACCCTTTCAAAGGAGATAGCATCATCTGTCCCCCCCACCTTGCTGGCCTTTCCATCCTTGGCCTGGTGTGTTACCCCAGGGGTGCCTCTCCCTCCCTTATGCTCCATTTCTGTTGCCCCCCGATCCCATGCACTACCGCTTCTATCCCCCTCGTGCCTTGTTTTGTAAATATTCCATCCCCCTTCCTAGTGGACACCGAGGCGAGTACTTGTTTAATACCTCCGCCTGCCCCCTCACCTCATTCACCCACCCACCCACCATTTGTCAGTGTCAGTGGCTCAGTAAGTAGCACACTCGCCTCTGAGGCCGGGAGATCAGAGGGCTGTGGGTTCAGTTCCCACATCTTGCACTTGGGTTAATATCCCAGTACTGACACTGTAGTGCAGCATGAGAGGGGTGCTGCACTTCTGAGGTGCCATCTTTCGGATGAGATGTTAAACCGAGGTCCCATCTGCCTGAATTGGTGGTAGTTCAGTTGGATGTTAAAGATCCCATGGCACTTATCGAAAAGAGTAGGGGAATTTCCCCAGTGTCCTGGCCAAATTTCCCTCATTCACTAAAAATACCACCAACAGCTTAATCTGGTTCAAGATCAGTTGCCATTCATCTGTATTCCCCTCCACGGGTCGTGCCTGAAAATAGGCAGGACTTGTCTAGTGCACTTAACCGGTCAACAAAAACTAAATAAATAAATTTGATCTCAATCTGCCAAGCTGGCCCTTTGTTTTTCTCCGCTCCCCTATGTACCAGAAAAAAACCTTTTCCCTTCCCTGAATCCCCTGTGCCAGCCGCTGCTCTTTACTGGACTTTGCCCTCCGCACCATCCGGGTGAATTTTCTAGATGCAAGACGGTACCCTTCCATGTCCCTTTCTCCTCTCGATGTTTTGTATTTTTTGTAGGCAGCCTTCTTCTCTCTGACTGCAACCTGAACCTCACTGGTCCACCAGCATGGTTTATGTGACCTTGCTCCCTTATGCTTCACCTTAGCGCAGGTCTTGACTGCCTCATGAAGTCCCCATTTTATGACCTCCCATCTCTTTTCCATGTCTGTCATTGTTGAAATCCCCTTCAAGTGATCCTTGAGAATATTTCCCATGCCCATAAAGTCTGCTCCCCTGAAATCCATGACCAGTGTTCTAGATCTCTCCCCCCTTCCCCAGGCTGATTTAAAACCAGACAGTATCATGGTCGCTCCCAATCTGGGGATCCTCTACAACCAGGTCCTTTACCGGTTCCCCATCTGCCAGTACCATGTACAAGACATGTACCTCCCTCGTTGTCTCCATTACATGCTGTGTTAAGAACATATCCTGGAAGCCGTCCAGCAGCCTCTGCTCCTTGGCCACCTTAGAGGACATGGTTCCCCAATTAGTACCTGGCATATTAAGGTCCCCCATCAACACCACTCTTTCCCCTTTAGGTCCACATCCAGAACATCACCCTTCCTGGGGGCCTATATACTACACCCAGCTTGACCTTACCTCCTGCTGGGGTTCATAAGGTGACCCATAAGGTCTCCACGTTTCCCTCTGCCTCTTCTTCCCTAGCAATTTCTATTCCCTCTCTAATGTACATAGCCATACCTCCCCCTCTGCCCTCCTTTCTATCCTTCCTAAGCACAGTGTACCCCATCATGTTTAGGTCCCAGTCATGGTTATTGTTGGCCCACGTTTCTGTGACCACTGCCACATCCACCCCCTCCAAACAGCATGGCCTGAAACTCTGGCAACTTGTTTCCCAAGCTTCTGGCATTTACTAACATCACCCCTCACCCCTTATCCCTGATTCCCTTAGTCAAATCCTACCCAGGTTACTTGTGCTTCCAGCCACCCTCTGCTCCTCTTGGAATCTTCTCTGTCAGTCTGTATACCCCCTGTTCCCCATGGGTATGAAGGCTACTTCCCTCATCTAGAGGAGAGGGCTTTAGGCCAGCCCCTCCCTTGCCCTTCCCCCCTCACAAGTTTAAACCTCACCTTTCTTGAATGTAGTCCACCACCCACTGTTTAAGGATTTCCTTCCCTAACGGGGTAAGATGAAGCCTGTCCTTGGCATACAGTCCCTTATCCTCCCAAACTCCATCCCAGTTCCCTAACACCCCCGATCCACTTTCTCCCTCCCACTTTCTCAGCCAGTCATTTACCTCTGTGATCGTCCTTTTGTTCTCCACTGAGGCCCTAGGTACCAGCAATATTTCTAAAAAGGAAATGTTGCACCCATTATCCCAACAGACTCTAGCAAGTTCTTGGAACCTTGCTTGGATTTCCAAAACACTGTGTCCCTCTGTATCATTAGTCTCCAAGTGCACCAGGAAATCCGGTTTCCCTCCACAATCCCTTACCAGCTCATACACCATGAACTTTGCTCTGTGCACCATCAGCCCAGAGATACTTGCTACCTTCACCTGGCTATGGCATCCCATGCCCTGTCCCGCCCATTGGATACCCCTAATCATTGAGTCACCCAATAACAGAACCTTAACACCGGCTTCATCCTTGTGGTTTCTTCCATTGTGCGCTCTCAGCTCCCCCTTTATCCATGATCCCAATTTCATGGGAGTCTTCCTGCCTATTTAAGAGAGATCTCCTTGCCATCCTACATTTTCTGCCTCCCTTAACATTTTGCCCACTTAACTCAGACCACCCCTGTATGGGTGTCCCCTTTATACCACTCATTTCCAGGCCTTTTATCCTGGCCCTGATCATATCCTCTTCCCCCACTCCTTCATCCTAACCCCTTATAATGGTACCCCTACCTCCAGAGCCCCCCCGTGTGTCCCTTTCAACTAGGACCCCATCCATGGTATGGACCCCCCCTTCTGAAAGGGTGTCCCTCCCCCACCTCCTTGTCTTCTAGTTTCTCTCCAGTTGTGCTTTCCTCCCTCGTTCTGCAATATGTTGCATCTCCCCTTTCTGCTTCACATTGAAGTTTCCCCTTCTCCTCCTGGGACTATTTTTGTCCTTTCCATTTCCTACCTGCGATGCCCTATGGGTATCCGACTCCGTAACCCTGGCCTTAGTGTCAGTCTCCTCATTACCACTAATCCCATCCTCCTCCTCCAGGTTGTTTAGTAACTCAAATTTATTGTGACACTCTATGCCAGCCTCCATTAAGTGACCCAAGTTTCCCCCAGTTACCAGGTGATTTCCCAGTATCCATGCCTCCAGTAGGCCCCTATCAGTCCCAATCCACCTGTTCCCCCCGTCTCCTATGATTTAGCCTGTTTCCTCTAACCATTACCTCCCAGGTAGCTACCCCCTTTGCTGCTAGACTATGCCCAATAGGTTCTCTAGTCCTGCCTGATGAAACAGATCCAGGACACACTCTATCTCTGCCCTCCTGCTCTCCACAGGCCCTCCCAGACATGTTTATCCCCCCCAACAACTTAAGATTCCTCCGTACCCAGGCAAGCTCCTCCCTGATCTGCCCTAACTGCCTACAGACTGGGCAAACTTCCTCCCTCCAGGCCCAGTTTAGGACCATGGCTGCCCTGCAGCCAGTGCACCCTACAATCCTGCCAAAGATGTCTGCCCTGGTGGCTTGGGGCCACACCCAGAGGCCCTCTCCAAACATTCTTGGATGTTCACCACTGACCAGATCCCCACCCTCAGGTAAACCTACCCGCAACCCTTTGCCGCCAGACCTTCGAGGCGATGTAACTTGTGAAATTTCTTAATGTAGCGACTAAAGTGCATGTGCTTAACCAACTTCCTGTAAGCACAAACTCAGGATGCACAACACTTATTACCCAGCATCTCAGGATGCACAACACTTATTACCCAGCTTCCTCTTATGTTGTACTATAAGATACCCTTACAGTATCCTCCCCCTTGCAGATCAAAGTCTATACTCCTCAGTGCATATAATGCACCTGCACATAACAGAATCACTCTGAGCATAAACTGTACTCACAACTTCGCTTGTCACAAAGGTACACTTGCGCATAACAGAATCCCTTTGAATCATTAACTCTACACACAACTTCACTAAGTTACAGGTAGAAGTTACAGGTAACTAAGGTAACTTTAGGCAGAATTGTAAGCCCCCCCCCCACAGTATCTTGCACTCAACCTGATACACAGGTACACTTGCACATATGTTTAGGTAGACTGTAAGACCCCCCTATCAGTGTCTTCCCCTCCACCTGATACAGCAGCCAATGTCCCTATTCCTCCAACAATCCTTAAGTTGTTAGTCCATCTATTTCACTCCTTTACAGCCAATCCATCGTAGTCCCACCCCTTGCTGGCTCTCCCAGCCTATTTAAAAAGGAGGTGGTGGGAGGGTGAGAAAAATGTTTGCTCAGAGTCCCACACTGTGTGTGGCTGGTCCCTGCTTTAAAAGCCAGCTGCTGGGTTCAAACCTTCGCGCCCCTAGTACTGATAGGATCATAGCTAGGGAGCCTCCTCCTCCTTCCCCCCTGCTGAAACACTGCCGCCGACATGGCCAGAAACACTCCTTCCTCTGCCATCGTCACAGCCAAAATGTTTGCTCAGAATCCCCCTTTCTTTAGAGAATTAATATAGATATAGAACTCCTTGAAAATCTCTTTTTTTTTGCCTAATTGCTATATGTTGTTCACATTCTCTTTTAGCTTTCCTTATTATTTTTTTTACAGCTCTTTTGGGTATTCTTGAAGGCAGAAATGGCAGCACTGGTTTTAAGTTTATGTTGGATTTTAGAGAGTCTGTTTTTTTTTGTTGTTGTTAATGAGTCATTTAACTCTTTTATTGAGCCATTTAGTTTTGTCTTTTTTTGAGTAATTAATAGATTTTCTCACTTTAGGTATATACTCATTAGTTGTTTTATTTATAGTGGTTTTTATAACTTGCCACGTATCTTCCACATTTTTGTCTTTTAGTAGTTTGTCCAAGTTAATTTGTTCTAATGTATTTCTGACTTGTGTAATATTTGAATTATGATATAAATGCATTCCTGTGCACCTGTTTTGGGGAAAAATCATATTTTATATTAAATCTTATAGAATTATGATCCCTATTTCCTAGGGGTGTTGCAGTTTCACAGTTTTCTGTGGAAATATCATCTGAACTGAGCACAAGGTCCAAGATGTTTTCATCCCTTGTAGGGTCTTTCGCATATTGACAGAGGGTATTTCTATGGCATTCATCAAGTAATAGATTGCTAGCTGTTGAGGAGGCTGAATTTTCTGTCCAATTAATATAGTTCATATTGATATTACCCATAACTACCAGTTCACCTAATTCCTTGGCTTTTCTAATTTCCTCCATTAAATGGGAAGTAGTCTCAGTAGGGCTGACTGGTGGGTGATATATGTCACCAATAATTATTGGTTGTGAAATTCCCCCACTCATTTTAATCCAGACAAATTTGGTGCAACAATTTATTTTTACCTTGTTAGAGATATTTGTAGACATAATATTATTTGTTATGTATATGGCCAGTCCCCCTTCTTATTGTTCTGTTGCATCTCTATAATGACTATCCATCAAGGCTGATACTGCAGATGTACATCTCATCTATCCACTGGGTTTCAGTGATTGCAATTATATCAAAGGGAGTGTTACTAATGATTGCCCTAAGTTCCTCCATTTTACCATTCATACTGCTTGCATGTAAGGATAAAATGATCAATTGGTGCTCCCTAGTAGTTTGTGGTCTGTTTTTGAATGATAAATTAGATGTGTTTTTTTTTGCATGCAGTGCTTTCCATTAGTTTTGTTTTTAACAGTTCCTCCAAATGGTGTGTTCCCTTCCCCAATCCTTATTAGTTTAAACTATCACCAGAGATCATATTATTAATAAACCTTGCCAACACTATAGTACCTATAGGGCTTAAATGGAGTCCATCTTTAGTTTAGTCTACTGGTAAAACAGATCCCATGCATTAAAGCTCTCAAAGCCCTCTCTGGTACATCTATTTTGCACCCTAATATCTGTGCTCTGGATAGTATTATTCTTTTCTGGGTGCCCTTTCATTATAGAAAGAATACAAGATACAACTACCCTTTTTCACTGCTCTCAATATGTTTGGCTGTTTCAACAATTTCCTCCGCAATGTTTTTTCATGTTCTTTTCCTATATTATTAATTCCTACATGTATTGTTATTGTTTGACCATCCCCACTTGTACTCATAACCTTGGGCAATATTTCTCTCACATTGCTAACTTTTGTGCCTGGCAGGCAATTAACCTCTCTGCTAGCCTTGTTGTTACCACTAATTATGGAGTCACATCTCCGAAGGAAGTATAGTGTCACTTTTTACAAGTAAGTTAGTGGGGCGATTTTGTTCTGTCTTCTGTAGATTCATTGGAGCATTAGAAATCCGTTTTGTCTCATTGTAGTTTGCAAGAGGGTCACACCTGTTTGAGAGGGGTAGTTGTGAATTACTTAGGGCCCTTCTACTTTTTTTATTTCTGTGGCTTGAGACCCTACACCATTCTCCCTGTTCTGCATTAAATTCACCAGTACTAGGGCCAGGACTTCATTCAGGTCTTTGTATCTCCTGGTTACAAGTTAGGGGCCTTTTCCTTTTATCTTTGGGTGGAGTTAATTAACTGCAGTCTTTGTTGTTCTAGACCCTTGACTCTTTCTTTCAGAATGTTCAGTTTGTTTATCACTAACCCCATTTCCATACATTTTTGACATATGCAGCTGCCAGTTAGTTTATCAAACATGTTTGTTGTATACATCAGGCAGCTGGAACATGTAATGGTGGTCCCCTTTAAACATAATATGGTCAGAAAGTCTTTTGAAGGATTGTACATATCCATGTTTATTTAATAAGGTTTAGTGTAAACAGAAGATCAAACACCTTTCAGTAGCTTAATGATTTCGAAACAGATACTGATATGTATACCCACTGCACCTACAAGGTTCATAACCACCCTTCCTTTCAAATCAATGTGCAGTCAAGATGACCAGGTTTCAGTTGTAAAGTAACTCTTATTTAAAACCCTAACGTGAATCTATCTACTTACTACACACAGTTGATAACCAGCCTCAGGTCCTCCAGTCACACCGGACATGCCTGACACATGCACAAACGTACATGTCTCGGTGCGTGCCTTCATGTGCGATGAGGCACACACCCAACTCGAGCTCGCTCTGCTCACTGAGGGGCGAGTATTTAACCTGTTAGTGACCTGGAAGTCATCCTGGCATCACTGCCCTCAACTGAGCAGAGTATAAATGTAATTATAAATAAATGCTTTCCAGCTCATTTAATGAGCCCTTTATGGAGCTCAGTGCACTACAAATGCCTTCCTACTCATTTTTACTCATGCTGCACTCTTCCGTAGTTCATTGGGCTCCCCCTCAAACTACAACTGTCCTCCTCTTCCTGCCACCTGCTTCTGTAAATGGCAGTTGCTTCCCAAGTTCAAGGCTCAATGCACACAGACACCAAATAAAATATAAAATATATACTGTAAGCGATATAAAAACTGCTGTTGGCCTGTCTCATGGTAGCAGTCATCCCACAGATCAGCAATTGGTCTCTAGGTTACGTGACTCATCAGCAACTTTGTTAAAAGTACCAGGAAATGCATTCCTCACTTTGTCTGAGTATTTGATTTAGCAAACTACAGAACTGACTGCTTCTGAGATAATCTACCCTGTTGTCCTAGCCATGCAGTAACTAGGAATTGTAGTCCATGGAGCTAGTTTCTGTTATGTTTAGGTCCATCTGATACTTTACTTTTTCACACTTCTAAACTAAAGTCAAGCATTTCCAAGAAGGAAAAACACATGGGCCCAGATATTCAGAAGGGTTGCTCATGGCACAACAGTGTTGCACCATGTGCAACCCACTGATGCACCCTGGTGTGATATTCAAACAGGGATTGAGCCTGGCACAAACCCAGATGCACCGGAGCGCATCAGTAATGTATGCGGCACAGGTGGGGGGGGTGTGCCCATGCATACTCCGCACATCCTGATATTCAACCCGAGATGTTCTGAGTCCCTGCATGTGCAACCCCTACTTGCACTGCACACAGGTGAGCTAAAAAAATAAGGAACAACAGATGGCTATCCACAGGTGAGCTGCTGTATTGCAAGGTGCAACACGGCAGCTGCCAACTGTGGGTGGCCACCCAAGCTCTGGCTACACCTTCGTGACAGCGCCCCCCCCCACCATGCCCGATTGTGGGCATCTGTAGAAGTAAATACACATCCAATATCCCTGGTGGCCCAGTGGACTGCTCACAGCCTGATTGTGGGCTTCAGTATGAAAAGAAATAATCCAAATATCCTGGTGGCCCAGTGATGCCCCCTCACCGCCACTGAGCCCCACTGCCCGCCTCCCCAGTCAGCGGTGCAGCAGCACCCACCCACCTGCTGCCCACCGACTGACACTGTATGTGTGGGGCTGTACACCCATTGGTCCACAGCGTGAGCCAATGGCATGCAGCCCATATCAAGAGCACACCCCAGGATATATGAATGGATCCATTCACATATCTGGAGTGTGTGTAGAGATGCAGAGTGGCTGCACGCCATTGGCTCATGCCGTGGGACCAATGGGCGTACAGCCCTACCATATGGTGTCAGTCGGTGGGCAGCGGGGCAGCAGGTGGGTTGAGTGCTGCCACCAGCCACTGACTAGGGGGGAGCGGGGAGGTGAGGCTCAGTGGGCAGGGGGGGAGGCGGATACCGTTGGACCACCAGGGATATTTGACAATTTATTTTCATACTGAAGCCAGTGATCGGGCTGCAAGCAGTCCACTAGACCACCAGGGATATTGGACAAATTAGTTTCAAACTGAAGCCGGCGATCGGGTTGTGAGCAGTCCACTGGACCACCAGGGATATTGGACGATTATTTAAATCTACATATGCCAGCAATTGAGCAGTGGGGCACATCGCAGCACTGTGCAGGGAGTGTTGGTCCCCGACAACTGCTGCCTGGCAGGGCACCAGGTGCAAGTTGCCGGGGATTGGCACACCTGCATGCAAATGTGGCCATAATGACATGCAAATGGCACCATTTGCACCTTGCATACGTTATGGCCCCATTTGAATGTGCACTTTTTAATATAGCGGTTGCTGCGCATAGCACAACGGAACTTGTGCTAGCGCATCCCACTGCTCCTCTCTGGCCACTAGCACTGGTGCAGTGCCAGTGTGCCATGCGCACTGCGGGTGGCCAGGGTGCGATATTCAACGATGCTGTGCCATGGTGCAGCTCCGTTGAATATCACCCTGTCAACGCCCCTGCACAGCCAAGTTGTGCTGTGCCCAGGCTTGCACCACAGCCTGGCGCAGTCTGAATATCCGGGCCATGGTGATATATAAAGTTTTAAAATCTCTTAGTGACACCTTTTTTTGTATCGTTTCTTACCTATATTTTACCATCTCTCTGGGACTTTAAAAAGCCCCTGATACCATTAGAAAAACTTGAAAAAAAATGTGAGATTTAGATACAGTTCAGTTTATATTCCACATATTTTTCTATAATTATTTCCTTTTTTTCTTTATTACTGGGGACATTTGTATGAAAGAGGAATACTGTTCCTTAGACTTTAGATGCGTTTTCTGCTTACCTGCACCTAACATCATAATCCCCTGTTTATGGCATCATAATTATCTCCCCAGCAACAGACTGTGATGTCATAAGTAGAACTGTGATGTAAGGTAGAGACAAGCAGCCAGAACAGATAAGGCAACAATCCTGTTTACATGCAAATATCCTTAGTAATAAAGAAGAAAGTGTGAGAATTACAGAAATAAATATTAAATATAAGATCAACTTTTTTTTCAAAGTCGTCACAATGGCCTCAGGGGCTTTTTATGCAAGCCGGTATGCCTCGCCCAGGTTAAAATTAAAATCAGCAATGTTGTAGTTAAGGAAATATGTTATGCCCCATATTGCATCCTCCACACAATTGCATATTGTTCACAGTTTAAAACAATTATACGCATTCAATAGTTTTTGCTTAAAAAGCGTTAAGTGAAAGATAATCCACTGGCAACAAAAGAAAGAAAAGTCAAGCACCTTTCTTGAACTGAATGCCTATCCTTACAGTCACAAAGGGAGAGCTGGTGGTCCACCCCGAAACACATAGGATGGCAGATGGAGGATCCTCATCTACAGTACTTTCCCTTCATCATCTTTTTTGGTTATAATCATAACAATGACAAATACTTGCACCTATTATATATGAATACTCATAGAAAATGCCATGCTGTTTTAGGAAGCTTAATTAGGCAGGAATCAGAATAGTAGTCCACGTAAGGCTGCCTTCCCTTACAGTGGGATCCCGTGCACCAATTAAGCACATCCATAGGAATGCTGCCACCATGTGGCCAGGCCCAGCTTGATTCACTCACTTGGACTACTTTGCCCTTCCCTTCCCCGCCTCTGCCTAAGCAAAAAGGATTGAAGAGGATGTCACCTGACTGTCTCGACAATCCACTCGAAGTAATGCAGTTGGTGTGACTCTGCCTGAGGGTGAGTAGGAAACATATGAACACTGTCCCTTTTCTTGTTTGCTGGACCCATTTTGTGTGCTGCTCCTAACTTGTTGTACCCCACAGCTGCTGCTCTGTGGTCCTCCATCCATGAAGAGGTGGGGTGAGGGCAGAGTCAGGAAAGAAAGCCATCACTGGTAGTGATGGCTTTTTGTCCTGACATTCCCTGTTGTGAACTTTAAATTCACCGGTGACGTCTCAGTGAAGTTGACAAATTCACTTCCATGGTGCAGTCTGAATTTGTGCTACTAGGCTCAAAATTCACTTATGTGACAGCGTTTTATTTGGTGGAATTTTGCCACAAATGGTGGAATTTCACCTGCAAATGGTGAATTCTGCACTTCGCAGGATAGAACTTCGCATCCATGAAGTGATCTGTGAATTGTGCTAAATTCATGGATTAATTTGAGGAGCGAAATTTCCCGGCTTCACCTATCTCTAATTACATGGTCAGGCCTACCTGCAGTCTAAACCCATGTCCATAGAAACATAGACTTTGATGGCAGATAAGGACTGCTTGGTCCACCTGGTTTGCCCATCTCTCTACCTATTGGATAAGCTGCAGATCCTAGTTAACTAACAGACTATTTCTTCCTACCCCCCACTAGAATTGCCTTATGTCTGTCCCATGCATTCTTGAATTCTCCCACAGTTTTAGAACCCACAACCTCCTCAGGAAGGCAGTTCCATGCATCCACCACCCTCTCTGTGAAAAAATACTTCCTCACATTACCCCTGAGCCGTTCCCCCTCTATCTTCAAACTGTGTCCCCTTGTTCTTGCACATCTCTTTTTCTGAAAGATGCTACCCTCTTGGACTTTGTTGATTTCACTGAGGTACTTAAAAGTTTATATTATGTGTCCCCTCTCCCTCTTTTCCTCAAGGGTATACATATTAACCTCCTTTAGTATCTCCTCATATGACTTCTGTTGCAGACCCACACCATTTTAGTTGCCCTCCTCTGGACTGCCTCCATCCTGTCTATGTCCTTGTGGAGATGGTGTCTCCAGAACTGGACTCAGTACTCCAGATGGGGTCTCACCAATTGTCTGTACAGAGAGATAACAACTTCCTGTTTTCTGCTGGTGAGTCCAACTCCCTACACATCCCAGTATCCTCCCAGCCCTCCCTACTGCCTTTTCATATTGCTTGCTAACCGTAAGGTCATCTGATATGATTACCCCCAGGTCCCTTTCCATTTTTGTTGTTGTTACTACCCCCCTCCCCCCATTGTGTACTCTTCCCCTGGGTTGTTGTTTCCCATATGTGTTATTTTGCACTTCTTTGCATTGAATCCAAGCTGCCATACTTCTGACCATTCCTCCAACCTTGCCAAGTCCCTTCTCATTCTTTCCACCCCTCCTTGTGAATCAACCCTGTTGCAGATCGTTGTGTTATCTGCAAAGAGGCATACATTTCCTTCCAGTCCCTCTGCTATGTCACTTATAAAGACATTAAAAAGGACTGGACCCAGTACTGAACCCTGTGGTACCCAACTAGTAACCCCCCTTTCGTCAGAGTGGACTCCATTTACTATTACCTTCTGTGTCCTGTTGTCCAGCCAATGTTTTACCTAGGCTATCACCCTGAGATCCACTCCCAGGCTGGCTAATTTGTTTATTAATCTTTTGTGTGGGACTGTGTCAAATACCTTGCTAAAGTCTAGGTAGGCCATGTCCACTGCCCCTCCCTAGTCTACTACTTTGGTCATCCAGTCAAATAAATCAATTAGATCTGTCTGACATGACCTTCCTTCTGTGAATCCATGCTGCCTTGGGTCCTGTGCCCCACTGGCCTCTAGGTACTCAACAATTCTTTCCTTCAGATGTTATTCCATCTTTTTCCCTACTACAGAGGTCAAACTGACAGGTCTGTAGTTTCCTGCCTCTTTCTTGCTCCCACTTTTGTGAAGGAGCATCATATCCACCCTCCTCCAATGCTCAGGTACCACACAATCATCCCATGATTTGTTAAAAAGGATAGTCAGTGGTGTCACTAGTTCTCCCCTTAATTCTTTTAGAATTCTGGGGTGAATCCAGTCAGGCCCCATTGCTTTGTCCACCTTCAGTTTTAGGAGTTTTTTCAGAACCCTTTCTTCTGTGAAAGGACTGGGATTGACCCCCCCCCCCCATCCAGAGTGCTTCTATTAATTGGATTAGGTACCTCCCCCTCCTCCTCTTTAGTCAGTACTGAGCAGAAGTATTCATTCAGTATCCCTGCTTTTTCACTGTCCCTCTCTGCCCACCCACCATCCATTCTAATCAGCCTCACAATCCCTCCCTTTGTTTTTCTATGCTTCCTAATGTACCTATAAAAGGTTTCATCCCCTTCTTAACCAAGTTGGCTATCTTTTCCTCAGTTTGGGCCTTTGCTATTCTGACTGTTTTCCCTGCTTCCTTCTGCCTTAACTGGTACAGTTCTCTGTCCTGCTCCTTCTGTGTTTTCTTATACTTCCTAAATGCTGTCTTTTTCTCCCTAACCTTCCCCACCACCTCTTTTGAGAACCATAGTGGCTTTTTCTTTCATTTTGATTTGTTTATTTGCTTCACACAAAGGCTTGTTGCCTCTGTGATGGCAGTTTTGATGTTTCCCCATTGTTGCTCCACCCCTCCTTCTTGCTTGCTTGCTAGTGCTTTTCTGAGGCACTCTCCCATTTTGACAAAGTTAGCCCTCCTGAAGTTCAGTACCCTGACTTTTGTATGGCTTGACTCTGCAGCTGAGTTTATTGTGAACCACACTGTTTAGTGGTCACTTGTTCCCAGATGGCTAATCACTTCTAGATCTGAGATCCTCTCTCTGTCCCCATTTGAGAGTACCAGGTCTAAGACTGCTCCCTCCCGAGTGAGTTCCAACACTAGCTGTCTGAGGCATGCCCCCCGTAGGGCATGGAGAATGGCTCTGCTCTTGGATGTGGCTGCAGCAATGGTGCTCCAGTTAACATCTGGCATATTCAGGTCCACCATCAACAATATCTCCCCTTTTTCTGCCATTCTAAGGATGCCTTCTATCATATCCTTGTCCATTCCCTCCCTCTGAGATGGGGGTCTGCAAACAACCCCTGTGCAGATTGTGGTGTCATTTCCAGTCTCTAAGGTGACCCACAGTGCCTCCTCTCCTCCCTGTTTACTGTTTTGTTCCATTGCTTTTATCCCTTCCCTTACATAGAGAACTACTCCTCCCCCTCTTCTACCCTCCCTGTCTCTCCTGCAGATTGTGTATGCTGGTATGTTGACATCCCAGTCATGGTTCTCTGTATACCATGTTTCTGTGACTGCCACAATATCCAGGCATCCCTCTTCCATCAAGACCACTGGTTCAGGGAGCTTGATGCCCATACTATGGGCATTGGCACTCATTACCTTCCATTTCTTGATGGCCTTACCCCTTTTTGCCCCATCCCTGTCCTTACTGCCTTTGTTCTTTTTCCCCATTTACCCCTACCCTTCTCTCAATCAACGTCTCTATCTTGGTGTTTACCTCACTAACTACCCTGATTTTTTGGGAGGCGCTGGGATTTCCCTCCTCCTTTCCAGTGCCTCCCCCCTTGGCCAGTTTAAATGCTTGCCAAAGAAGCATTTAAACCTATCACCTAGGATCCTGGTTCCCCTCCTGGACAGATGCAGACCATTGCACCAGTATAGGCCTGCATTACTCCAGGTGGACCCCTAGTCCCCAATGAAGCCAAACTCCTGAGCTCTGCACCAGTTTTTTATGTTGATTGCATGCATGCACAAGAAACATATTGCGGCAGCTTTCTCCAGAATCAGGTTTTGGAGGCATGGCACTGTTGTGGCCAATGCCCCACAGCTTTTAAAGGCTTGGTCTACTTCCCCCAATGCTGTGGCATGCTGCTGCTGACACTAGTTCAGCCAGCGTGCCACCAACTTGTAAAATTTTAGCCACTGCAATCAGAGGCCACCTCGTCATTGCAGTGTCAGCTATTCACTGCAATGAGGGAGCAACCCGTCATTGTAGGGTGGAACCTTGAAACACTGATTGTTTGTGAACATGGCAGTGGCTTGCCGCCATGTTCACAAACAATATTAACCCCCCCGCCAAGGGGGTACCTAATCCCCCTCTGCAACATGTACTCCCCCACCATGCTTGTTTGCCAACGGGGGATTCAGTCCCCGTTTGCTTCAGTGTCCCAAGGTTTATGTTGCCGATGGGGGAGCCCACTCCCCATCGGCATTATGTAACATCCGCCAATTTTGTTGTCTGCTGACAGAGTGCCTAATCCCCATTGGCATAATGTCACCCCCCTTTTGTTGTGTGCTGATGGGGGTGCCCAATCCCCACTGGCAGAGCTGGCATTAGGGTATATGGTGCCCCAGGCAAACTTCCCAGTGGCATACCCCCTCATTTTATTTTCAGTCTTCATCCCACCCAGACAAAAACCATGACATTCCTAATGGCAGATAACTGTCTACCAACTCCACTCCCTGCAGCCTCCACTGCTTCCTGTTTCCCTTCTTCCTGACTTCTGTTGTAGTGTAACTGCACTACTCTTTTGTTGCCCTGTGTGTGGTCACTCTATTCATCTTTCCCTTTTTTTCTTTTGAGCCACCACCTCTTCTCCACTTAGATTCCTGACCATCCTCCGCTCACTGGTCTTTCCAGGTGGGTGCTCCATGCTGCTCATCCACTAGAGCTTGTCCCCTTTTCTACTGCCCCTACCTACCTTTCATTGTTGCCCCCCACACCTCCTACTGTCTCAGTCACTGCTGCCTCATCCCTTCTCCTGGCCTTTCATATTCCTGTGCCCTCTACTGCCTTCTTTCACTACCCTGCCTTGTTCTTCTGCTTTGTCTACCCCCGATCTGCTCTGTGTTACCAGGCCTGAGTCTATCAAACCCCCATGCTGATCTCCTTTCTTATTCATTTCCTGCCTCCTGCTTCCCCTTCTCCCAGTTAATGCCTCTTTCTACTATATTGATGCAACTTGGCTATGCCCCATCTTTTTTGTTTTTTTAGCCCTTTCCTGGACTGGGTCCTTATTACTACATACACAAGTCTGCCCTGGCAGTTATACAGGCTCTCTCTTCAACCTCAATAATTACTGTATTCAACTCATACTGAACTATGGCCTCCCTATCTTACTAGTTACCTAATTATTCTTCCACCTTATCAGACCGACTTGTTATACTACCTATGCAGGCTTTCTCAATTCTCATCATTCCACCTTCCCAGACTTTACACTGATCATCTTCATCCCTTTCATTCCTGGGCAAAGACCCTGCTCTGCCATTCAACTCAGTCTCCATCATCTTCTGCTACTGTACCTTAAGGGCTTTACACATCACCCTTCAAGGTCTCTTCTATCTATGTCCAATTACAAAAAGGGCTTAACTCCAGCACTGCCCTGATGGACTTTGCCCTCAGGGCTTAGCTCCAGCCTCCAACCTTATCCTGCTCCTTGTTCTTAGAGTAGTAGAGCATCTGAGTACCAGAACCTAAATCAGCTATTTATAATCTTCCTTCTCCTCTGAGTTCCTTCCATGTTGCTAGTGCAACTTGTTGTTGGAAGTGCAGAGTGTGGCAGGCTGGCAGCAGCAGCACACTGCACTCCCACCACCACCAGATCATAACTTGCCAACATTCAAGTTACATTTCATCCTCTACTCTACCAGTACCAGCCTTGTCTACTACACGCCAATCTCAACAGACAACACAGGCCACCCTGACCAAATTACATCTCTGACTGACTGATTGGAGTGACTGCTGGACTCAGGTTGTTTTCAAAATGGAAAGTTAAAAAACGAAGTCTGGAATGGACTGCGAAATAAAAAACCCTCACCTCAAACAAACAATTATGCCAAAGTAATAAGTTAACATTTTCATTAAAAAATACTAGTAACAAATAAGATGAGTAGGCAGTAGGCTTGCTCACTTAACTGAGAGGCTCTCAACCACATGTCACTTCATTCGACGATGATGATTTTAGACACAGACACATTGTTTTATCAACTTTAAGGTGAGCTCGGCGATCTGGAACTGGAAGCAATTAAAATAACAGTAAAATTAGTTTGAGGCAGATACTCACTGCTGACCTTCACGTTTTTTCCCTTCAGACTGTCTGCAATGTGGAGGATGGCGAGGTGGCATAGCGCAAACACTGTCCAATGGACGACATACTACTGCAGATTTTCAAGTAGCCACATGGTCACCTGTCTTCTGACCCAGCAGCCAACCAGGACTGCTGCCAGTCCGCTATGAGGCCAGCCAGTCAAAAAAAATTAAAATACACACAACAAACCACTCACAAAGTTGGATGGACCCTTGATAATGGATCCTCGTGTCAAGAGTTGAGTTGAGACTATATTTCTCATTAAGTCTCACCACAAAAAGGCGCGCAGACTGTGGCATGCACTCTGTGTGCACAACAGTCAGTTCTGGCACTAAAAGGAGGGGTTGATCATGGACGGGATGGGTGCAGACAGTGGGTGGGGTGCTATGGGCCACGCTACTGCTGTCTGGTACATTAATTGGCTGCTGGTCCTTGATGCCATTCCATGACACATTTAACAGACAGCAGCAGTCATCCAATTGCTTACATGTGGTGCATCACGAGGCTGAGAGTGGAGGACTCAGTGGCGGCTGGAAATCGAGAGGAATGAGATGGGGACAGATTCTACAGTGCGCAGTGTGCACAAGATGGATTCTGCAGTCAGTGTACATACTACACCCCTCCAAAAAAAAACACTTCAGATTTGTACACTTTCAAATTCACAGTCCAGGATACTCGCAAAAAAAAAAAAATAATAATAATAAAACATAAAGAATGATTGAATTACCCCTCATGGCACCCCCCTGGTGCATGGTGCCCTAGGTGACTGTCTAGTTTGCCTATCCTTAAGGCCGGCCCTGCCTGTCAGCATAATGTAACACCCTCCCCTTTTGTGGTGTGCTGACGGGGGTGCCCAATCCCCCGTCGGCTATAGCTGCCCCCCCAAAAAAAGACTCCATTGGCATGCTGGGAGCCCACAGCAGAGCATCCCATGCCCTTGTAAAATAAAAAATTGTCCCGCAATGTCTTTTTTTTTTAACCTATAAAAAAGGAAACTTGGCGGTCTCCCTGCACCTCTCCCACAACCTGCACCCACCCACTGCACATCCTGCCTCCCCACACCCCCCACCCCATACTTACCTCTGGAGTCCAGCGCGACGATCTTCGGTGGACCGGGAACAAGTCTGCACTCTTCAAAACCGACCGCAAACTGAGAAAATGCTGGTAAGCTGTATAATGGAACAAGCATTTGTCAATGCCGAATGTTTGCTTGCTGGCATTGGCATTGGTAGTGTAGGAGTTACAGAGCTGCATAATAGGAATGGCAGCGAAGTACTGAACTGAAGCCAACCCCACCACCACCCTGCAGAGAGTAACAGGCATTGGGGTGTGCCTTTGGGTCATCAGGCATATCGGCCATGCCATTTCATCACACCCTACCCTGCAGACACTGACAAGTGTCACAGTGTGCCTTGGGGTCTTTGGCCCTTATGCGCACCCCATTCCATCAGGAAATACGGTGAGAGGGATGTGGTATTGGAGAATGGGGTGAACTTTGGGGCCGAAGAGTCCAAGGCACACCTCGATGCCTCTCACTGGCTGCAGGGTGTGGAATGGTATAAGCATTACAGGCAAGAATCCCAAGTCACACCCCTGATGCCTGTCATTCTCTACAGGGTGGGGCGTTATGGTCAGAAACCCTAATACCTCAGATATTCATTGGTATTTTCACTCCAAATTTTCAACATGGTTTTTTTGTGACCCCCACCTCATGAACAGTGGCAATATCAGTTTGTTAGCTGAAAGCTGCTTTTGTACAGTGACGATGGCATTTAGCACCACAGGTGCAAAAACACATTCTGAACAGGATGTGAAAAATGACAGCTGTACTGTTCATGGGGAGGTGTAAAAAATGGCAATGTTTAAAATCTGCAGTGAAAATATTAAAAAAACTGGTGAAGTCATGAATGTGCGTAGAAACTGTGCAACGCACACCTGTAATGTAATTAGTTTGGGGATTTTTTTACAGCAGATTTTCAACACAGGCATTTTGGGACCTCTGATCTTGAAGAGGGTCACTGTGATTTTCTTTATCTTTCCTGAACAATGATTTCCCACAGCGATCACGCATTTCTGCGCTGAAAGTGTAAAAACACATTTTGGCCATGTTGTGAAAAATGACAGCTGTGCTGTTCATAAGGAAGTGTGGCAAAATACCACTGGTGAAAATCTGGACTGAAAATATTACAAATTCATGAACTTACGAGGGTGCATGGAAGCTGCGCAATGCTCACTCATAACACAGTCATTTTATGGACTTTTGTCACCAAATTTTCAACATAGCCATTTTAAGACCTCTGCTCATGAACAGTGTCACTGTGATTTTCTTAATCTGTCCCAAACATTGCTTTGCTTTTGATATTTCGGACCATTGCCTATGCTACATGTGGAAACACATTTTGGGCGAGATGTGAAAAATGGCAGCTGTACTGCTCATAAGGAAGTGTAATAAAATGGCAATGTTGAAAATCTGGCATGCAAATATTAAAAATTTGCAAACTTGTGAGCGTGCGTAGGAACTGTGCAACGTGCACTCCTAAAACAGTCATTTTGCGGAATTTTTCACCAAATTTTCAACATAGCCATTTTAAGACCTCTGCTCATGAACAGTGTCACTGTGATTTTCTTAATTTGTCCCATACATTGATTTCACACACCGACTGTGCCATTGTGTGCTACATGCGCAGAAACACATTTTGGGCGAGATGTGAAAAATGACAGCTGTACTGCTCATAAGGAGGTGTGGTAAAATGGCAATGTTGAAAATCTGGAGTGCAAACATTAGAAATTTACAAACTTATGAGCATGCGTAGCAACTGCACAATGCACGCCAGTAAAATAGTCATTTTTAGGAATTTATTCAACAAATTTGCATCATAGGCTTTTTGAGAGCCCACCTTATGAACACTGGCACTGTTGTTTCATTAATCGGTCCTGAAAGGTGATTTCGCACAGTTACTGTGAAATCACCCTTTGGGCCCGATTAAAGCCATGACAGTTCAAGAATTCATGAGGAGGGGTCCCAAAAACCCAATGTTGAAAATTTGGTGCCAAAATTCCAAAAAATGCCTGAGATATGCATTAAAGTTGAAAAAACCCTGTTTATTGCATTATACAGCTTACCTGCATTTCCTTAGTTCACGGTCGGCTTTGAAGAGTGCAGACGTGTTCCCGGTCCACTGAAGATCGTCGTGCTGGCCTCCGGAGGTAAGTATGGGGTGAGGGGGATGTGGGGAGGAAGGGTGTGCAGTTGGTGGGCGTGGGTGGGCAGGGAGACCGCTGAGGGAACTTTTTGATTACAGGTTTGTTAGTTTTTTTCTTGGACAGATGACGCGGGACTTGTGCCTCGCTGGGGTGGGCTCCCAGTGTGGCAGCTGGAAGGCTGTTTGGGGGGGCCTGGAACCGATGGGGGATTGGGCACCCCCGTCTGCCATATGGTCTTGTGCCATGCTGGGTTGGGCTCCCAGCGTGGCAGCTGTAAGGCTGTTTGGGGGGGGCCTGGAGCCGACAGGAGATTGGGCACCCCCATTGGCCATACGGACTTGTGCCACACTGGGGTGGGCTCCCAGCGTGTCACCTGGAAAGCTTTTTTGGGGGGGCGTGGAGCTGCATCAGCCATACAGTATGTGCTTGGGGGGAGCGCATGAGCATGCAATATGCATGTGTGCGTGCGTGTGGAGGAGGGAGCACTGCTCACTGAGCTCTCCCTTTCAACTGTACAGCACTGCATTTTCAACTGCTGTCATAGACAGCTGCAGCATTCATTGGAGAACTGTGGCCATGCCTGCAAACACACTGACTAAATTGGAAGACGGCTGCCACACCTCTGAAAACTCGGATGATGGCACTATGTTTCTTGCACATGCGTGCAAGCAAACATAATAAATAGGGTTTTTTCAACTTTAATGCATATCTCAGTCATGTTTTGGAATTTTGGCACCAACTTTTCAGCATGGGGTTTTTGGGACCCCTCCTCATGAATTCTGGCACTGTCATGGCATTATTTGGCCCGAAAGGTGATTTCACGGTCACTGCGTGGAATCCCCTTTCAGGACCGATTAACGAAACGACAGTGCCAGTGTTCATGTGGTGGGTTCTCAAAAAGCCTATACTGCAAATTTCATGGGAAAAATAAAAAAAAATGACTGTTTTATGAGTGTGCATTGCGCAGATTTCTTTGTGGGCTTAAAAAGGTGCCAACGTAGGCAGAAGCCCAGTACAAAAGGGCAGCCAGCTGTGCCAGGAGAAACACAATGAACGAGGGGGTGGGAGTGAGCGAGCTCAACAGACCTCTATCATGACTGCTGTGAATTGCTTTGTGGGCAGAAAAAGGCAACAACTCAGGCAGGAGCCCAGTACAAAAGAGCAGCCTGCAGCGCCAGTGGAAACAGAATGAGTGAGTGAGAGAGGGGAAGTGACCCACCTCAACACAGCTCTGTCGGGACTGCTGCAGATTTCTTTGTGGGCAGAAAAATGTGCCAATGCAGGCAGGATCTCAGTACAAACCAGCAGCCTGCAGCACTGGGAGAAACAGAATGAGCAAGTGACACAGGGGCAGTGAGCGAGCTCAACGGACCAACGCAATCATCATTCGGCATTGACAAATGCTTGTTAACCATTTCCACAACAGCCCTGGTGCAACAGCATTATTGTTCACTGTCACAACAGCCCTGGGAACTCAAGATCTTAGACCCTTTCTGTCTTGGCAGTTACTGCTAATGAGATCTTTTCTGCCAAGCTCTTTTTTTGGTTTTAAATAATACAATCTTCTCTCCATCTGTCTCAAATTCTTCCTCCACCACTTGGGACAAAAAACAAAAACAAAAATCTAGTTCCCCTGAAGCACAACTGTCAATGTAACATTCTAATTAACACGAATCATTCTCATATAGTCAGAAACTCATATAGGCCAGAAAAAACATTTTGGCTCAGAGCATTAACTGAGTGCTGAGCAGTGAATTCAAGCCAGTCTGAGTGCCAATCTTATTCCACTTACCAAAGTGTTTTCTAAAGGCCTTCTGCTGCAGCTGGAGGAGGATTCGAACTCCAGATGGAGTGGAAAAATAAGAGGTCACTGCACTGCTGTGCTCCCAGTTAAATACCCCCTTGCTCCTCCCCTCGGGCAACAAGCCCTCTGCCCCCTTGAGAAACCCTACCTGCCTGCCTAGCCCCATCCCCTAGTAGGAGCCTACCTGGCCACCTCTCTGACCTGCCAGTGCATTTGTCAGGAAAGGACATGGCCACAGACAAATCCTCACTTGCAACAATCCCTTGCAGGGTCACTATTATGCCTAGCTGATGCAATAAAACATCATATAGTTTGATGCCTTATGTTGCCTTTGGTACTTTAATTCATATTGATACAGGTTTACAAGCAGAATCAGGTTGGATGTTTTTTTTGAAAGTATACAGTACCTTATTGTTCTAAAAAAATGCAGTGATCACAGTTTTTAGTAAATGTCAACAGCATGTAAACCATTAACAAGTTCCTCTGTGTCCCCAGATCCCATCCAATGATGACCCAAAGATGACTCCGACAAAGGTGTGTGGGTATTCAGTTCAGCAATTAATGTACTTTAGCATCATTTCCACAATTCTATTTGCACATTGATAACAATGTCATATATCATATATACTGTACATATTCACCACAATTTACATTCTCTTTACATTGTATCGCTTTTCGTTCTAAGATCATTAATTTTCCCTCTTCTCCCCCAGATGTACATCCTGGGAGCTGCTTTCTCTTCATTCTTTGCCAGGGTCTGAGCGTACACTCGTACCCCTCCATCTTCTTGTAATGTCCAAGGTCTTTTGTTATCATTTATTTTATTCCCCTTCCACCCTTCTTAACCTCCCCCCTTATTTTCCTCACCCTCTCCTTGATTCCTACTTCTTTTCCCCCTGCCATCCACCTATGGTAGTCCATAGGCTACTCCACTCCACTCCACCTACCGCATAGCCTCCCATTTATCACCTTACATGCCTTCTTTCTGTAGAGCGTGTGGGCAGGAAAGTCTCGGTAAGTAGCAAAATTTGTGAGCTGTCTCCCATTTATATGCCCT
This sequence comes from Neoceratodus forsteri, assembly GCA_016271365.2. Taxonomy (NCBI): domain Eukaryota; kingdom Metazoa; phylum Chordata; order Ceratodontiformes; family Ceratodontidae; genus Neoceratodus; species Neoceratodus forsteri. Next base: position 51,230,984 of record JADMNL010000027.1, read on the forward strand.
AAAAGCTACCAACAAAAGCCTTACAGATCAATAGAAATTGCTTGAACTGGTGTGCTGCTTAGAGAAAGTCTCTAAGTGGCAACATTTGTGAGCTCTCTCCCATTTACATCCCTTTTGTACACCTATTGCTCTCCTCTCTCTCTCTCTCTTCCCCCAGCCAATTGCTTTCAGCCACCTCATGCTTTGTGCCATCCTAACCCCCACCTCTTTTGTGACTTCACTTATCCCTGCCCCCTTTTTCCTGCTCCAAAACCTGAGCCTGCTGACAATGGTGTCTGCCCCTTTAATGGGGCAAAACCACTTTGTCCCCAGATCCCAACCAATGATGACTCTGACAATGGTGTGTGTGGGTGCCCAGTTTATCAATTAATTTACTTTAGCATCATTTCCACAATTCCATTTACATACTGATAACAATGTCATATAACATATATACATATTCATCACAATTTACATTCTCTTTACATTGTATCACTTTGCTTTCTAGGACCATTCATTTTCCCTCTTCTCCCCTAGATGTACATCATGGGGGCTGCTTTCTCTTCATTCTTCACCAGAGTCCGAGCGTACACTCATACCCCTCCGTCTTCTTGTAATATTCAGGGTCTTTTGTTATCATTTATTTTAACCCCCACCCTTTCTAACCTCCCCCCTTCCTTATTTTCCACTAGGTCACTTCCCACTTGCGATGGATGGTGGTCTCCCCCATTTAAGCCAGTCTCCCCCTTCCAGGTCTCAATCACGTCTGACATCTCAGAATTAAAGAGGACCAGACTCAATCCCAAGAGGTGTACTCCATCCCCCCCCGTAGTATTCATCCACATGCTCTTCTATGCCCCTTGGTATGGTTTTTCCCCCATGGGCCGCAAATAACTTGCACACCCTGGTGTTCATGTGCCTCCTGGCCTTTTCCACCACCTTATGGCTGTGAGCATGTCTCCATAGCCATCTGGGTATTATCTCTGACCACACCAGAGCAACCTCTAGCCACATTCCTGAATCTTATTTAAGTCCTCCTTTATCTGGAAGAAAATATCTAACCAGGGTCTGGTCCCCAAGTCATACCCTCCTAGGTGGATGATCAGCATGTCCAGGTGTCTGCGTTCCCATTTTCACTCCCATAACAGCGGTAGTAGTTGTGCCCATCTTATTCCACTCCTGCCTTTCTATGTCAACTTGATGTGCTTCGGGTCCAAACATAATTGCCATCCCCCGAGCCTCCTGGATGCCCACATTTTGATCCAGTGAACAAACAAGTGTCCACAAATCCACACCTCAAGCCTCTTTGTCTGACCTATTTGAAGACCATAAATCAAAAACAGACATGTTAGTCGGCTGCTTTGTGGTCCCCCCTTTCCTCACCCCCAATATTTTCTCCATATTGACATTGCAACCTGCTTGTAAGGGAAAGAAAGAAAAACATGGTTAGTCTCATCATCAAACATCATTCCATGCATATCTTCTAAATCAACCTGATGCCCATCTCCCTTTTGTCCTTATTGCTTCATCTTACCCTCCTTGGGCCACCAACTCCAATGTGGCCCCTATTCTGAAGGAGTGCAATGAGAAACCACTCAGGTCTTCTTCCAGGAACCCCACACATTTCTTGAGTATGGCTGTTACCTACATGGCCATCACCGGAGCCCCCATCCCTGTGTATAAACAGTAATGGGTGTGTGCCTTGTGGATGTACTGTAGCATACGCTGACAGCACCTCCACTGGACAGATAGAATTGATCCTATGTCTCTGTAATTTCACCCTTGCCCCTACTCCCATTTGATCTGTCTTGGAGCGTCTTAGCATCACTGTCACCCTGTCAGTGCCCATACCGTGTACTCCCACCGAAAACCTGCAGAAGTATCCCATTTACCATGACCCACTACCACATTAACCCTGAAAGCACCCCTATACATGGTGTCATACAGCGCCCAGAACAACATGGCCTCGGAGCTGGATCTGCACAGATTGCAGACTGCCCCCATGATACCCACTAATAGTATTTCTGTGATAGGCCTCCTGTTGTCCTTGGGCTTTTCCCCCAACCATAACCACTCCAGCATCATGTGCCTAACCAGGTTGGTCTTGGTGGGGTCCTCCCATCCCTTCAGGCTGCAAACTTGCCCAATCACTGCCAGGTGCACTCCCATGGTCGCATGTGCCATTCCATTTGTCCACCCTGATACCACAAACTTAGCTACTTGATCTCCTGTCACCACCCCACCTCCCTCTAAGCTATTACCTTCTCTGAATGCTTGGAACACCTTTCATGAGGCCTCATAGGCTTTCAGTGTCTAGGGGGCCCAAGAGCTGTGAAACAACAGCTCTGTTCCTGTAAACCAATCTTCTATATGTACCCTGGAACTGCTGTTTGTATGTGTTCTGCTTCTGGGGTGATGGCATGAAACTTGTCCATCTGCAGGTGGGAGAGGCAGTCAGCTATTACATTGTCCACACCATCTATGTGTCTAGGCCTAAATGATAGGTTTAAGGATAGCCCCTGTAAAATCAGCTGTCTTAGGACCCTCATCACCCTTTCTGACATGGCCCCCCTCTTGTTCAGTATGTCCACCACGACCCTATTATCACTCCAAAATGTGACCCTCTGGTTCCTCAGGTCCTCCCCCTACCACCATCACCACCCATATGGGAAAGATTTCCAAGAAGGTGATGTCCTTGGTGATCTCCTCCTTAAACCGTTCCAAGGGCCATGCTGCCACGAACCACCTACCCCTAAAATAGGTCCCCATCCCATAACCTCCTGCAGCATCGAATACAGTTGTAAGTCAGTATTAAACAACCACTTCTCCTGCAAAAAAGTCTTGCCATTGTATGTCTGCAAGAATATATCCCATACTTCTAGGTCCTCCCTGGTCCCTTTCAAAATTTCCATTCAATGGTGTGGCCTGGATGCCCCATATGCTGCCCTAGCCAGGCACCGTGTAAACATGCAGCCCGGCGCTATAGCCCTAGAGACGACAGTTCAAATGTCCCATCAACTGTTGCATGTGCTGCAGCTGAACCCACCTCTGGGTCTTTACTGTTCCTATCCAGGATTTTAGCTTGCTCACTTTCTTATCCAGAAGGTGAAACAATTCCCCTTCTGTATCTATCTCAATGCCCAAAAATTCCAGCCTTTGGCTGGGCCCCTCTGTCTTGTCCGGCGCTAACAGTACTCCCAAATCCCTAGATATATCCCCAAGATCTTGTAGCATCCTCTCTGTCTCTGCCTATCAATAGGAAGTCATTCAGGTAGTGTATTACTGAATCATATCCATAGTTCTTCTGAAAGACCCACTGTAACCATGTGGTAAACATTTTGAATGTAGTGCAGGCCACTGAGCAACCCATGAACATGGCTTTGTCGAAATAATAAGCCCCCCCATTTGAAAACTCAGCAGATTTGAGTCTTTCAGCTGGACCAGCAGAAGCCAGAATGCTGATTCTATGTCCGTCTTTGCTAGCCATGCCCCGTGAGTTGCCCTGATGAGCCTTACAGTCTCCTCTAGTGTTGTGTACGTCACCCTACTGTCTTCCTCACTAATCTGGTCGTTAACTGAATCACCTTCCATGTATGATAAGTGATGAATTACCCTGAACTCCCCCAGCTGTTTCTTTGGGACTAATCCTAGCAGGGACACCCTCTGGTTGACCAGCGGTGGCCTCTGGAATGGTCCCTCTACCCTACCTGCCTCTATCTCTTTTCCAATCTTTTTCTCCAGGATGCTCTCCCTACCCTTCACTGATTTCAAATTCTTTGCATTTGTTGTTTTCTATCTCCCTTAAACTCTAGGCTAAAACCCCTTTTAAAACCTTGCACCAACAAGCTAGCTGCTTCCTTGTTGGGATTGTCCCTTGTCCATTCCTCCAGTACCCTTGTCCTTATGAGTGTGTCAGCTAGCCTGAACTATCCTTGATTTAACCCTTCAACTGTCTTGGTGTCCATTATAGAAGGATTGTCCCCCTTCCCCCACTGCTGACCCCTGAAACTTGAGTGGCCATCCAGAAATGGCTGGCTCTGATAATTGCTCCCTGCCCTCTTATCCCAGCCTGTCCAGCATTTTGATGCTGGGCGGTCACCTCTGCACTTGGAGCACGCGTGTTGGAAACGACAGTGTGGCCAGGAGCAGAATGTCCTATTGTACCACCAGCAACACTTTTGAAGCCCACTTGCCTTCTTCTCCCCATCCCCATCTGAGCCTGACACCTCCGTGCAGATTTCCAGCCACAAGTCTATCTGTCTGGCGTCCCACTTCACATTCCCAAAGTGAGCCATCCTCTTTTGAAACTTTTCATCATATTTTAACAAATGTAACCCCTCCCCCCTTAGATTTATAAGCGTTCTTTATGATAAAGGAGTATGTTAGTAAAGGGGTAGCCAATTCTGTTTTTTTTTCTCAATCACAATGGCTATGTAATATGTGAAGCCCTTCAACCATGTGTCCCAATTCTTGCCTTTTAGCGACTTCTTTTCTTCCCCTTTACTGAGTAGTACTATGGCCACTGCCATGTCTTTTTTTCTTGAAACTCTCCTTCTCTTTATATTTATCCATATTGTCTACATTAGCTAGTGTGAATATGTTGACATATTTCCCCTTCCAAATTTTTTCTTTAATGGCGAGTGGCACATGGTCACCTATCCTCACTCCTGGGGCCCCTATCTCCCCCCCATCAACTTCTTGCTGCCCCCTTTTCCTGCCCCTGTGCTCGCATCCCCCAATTTTTTGTTCTTCTTAATTTTCCCCAACACCTTCTTCAACTGTCCCAAACCATTGTTCCCTATTGATTTTAGCATTTGTTCATCATATTCCTTGACACTGCTCTCCAGTGTGAAATCAGTATTACCAGTGTTCTGGGGCTCTGGTTGTGGGCCCACCCCTCCTGGTACTGCTAGCTGGTTGTGTTCCTGTAGCATGAGGGGAACAGGAGGAATCATTGGCGTTGGAACAACAGCAGGTGTAGGCGGCTGCTGTGGTTCAGGCTGAGGCAGAGGAGCTGGTCCTGGGGTCAGCGTGGGCAAAGGGTCGGGAGGCGGTACTGAGGGAACCTGCACCAGCCCTACAGGGATGGGGTCCACCGGTCCCTGTGAAGGAGGGTCTCTGGTGCCTTCTTGTTGCTCCCCTTCCTACCCTGCCTCTTGTCTGCCTTCTGCCTCTCTCCTCTCACTGGGGAGGGTGGGTCTGCCATCTCCAGCAGCTTGTTTGCCTTTTCCACCAGTTCCATGATGGCCTGGTAGCATGCCTCCTTGTTCAGCTTGGATTTCCTGGGAGCCATTCTGTTGAGTTGTCCCAGGACCTGGAAGACAGAACACATGAAGATGGTTATTATCACTTTTGTACTGTTTCCTTTTTTTTTTTTTTTTATTAGCCTAGGCTCCTTTTACCTTGATCCTTCCTACTCGGGGCTTGGCCTGCACCTATCCATGTCTACTTCTGTGCCGGTAGCCTTGCAGCAGTAAGCCGTGGGCTGCCACCCCACCTTCTGGCCTCTGTGGCCCGCACCCTGGGAGACTACGTGGACCACGCCCCTCCCTAATTGTAGGTCTCCTGCTGAGGTCCACATGCTCTCTACATCTGCTGGCTGATTAGAGACCCTCCCTGAAGCTCTCTGGGTGGGAGGGGGGAAGGGGGATGAGGCATTGGCCCTGCATCGCTATCACATCTCCCCCTCAGGAGACACCCCCTTTTTTTTTTAAAGACCCCGGACCCAGGCGTTCAGTCTCCCCTTGTAGTTAGGCTGCCTCTCCTTCTTGGGCCATCTCTGAATGTTACTTCCCCTTGTCAGGAGCCTTGCTGCCACTAGGTGGTTGCCCACCTTGAAATTCTACCTATTGTCTTTTGGGAATAGAGCTGTCCCCCGTGTCCCTTGGGTCAAAGCAATCCCCTTAAGAGATAACACTGGAACCAGGCCCATCAGACAACAAAGTCACACCTTCACCTCCTCATGGCATCCCATTGTCTCCTCTGAAACCCCAATTACCCCAAAACTGTATGGAAATCCTTTGTAGCTGAGATCTGCCCAGTTGGAATGCTCCACAAGACCTATTGCTCCACTACCTGAATCCCACTCAGGGTCCTAATGCTCTCTGTTTCCTTTGCTTCTTTCCTGGCCCCCCATTACTCAAAGGCCACAGGCTTGTTCCCTGTTGTTCCACGGTGGTCACTCCACTGGATGTCTGATGCCATGAGACTGCGTGCCCATGCTATGACCCCCCCCCTTCGAGCCAGACCCCAAATCTCTCTCTCTTTTTTTTTTAAAACAGCATACAAGCTCCCCATTCACTCGGCCTTCCCAATTTCCTTTCCTACTGGCTGCCAGCTCACAAGGCTGCAAAAGCTTTCAAACACAAATGGGCATCAGCCACGTGGCAATGTGGACATGACATCAGACACCATGCCACATGGCCTGCTCCTACTGGCCCAGACCTCGCTTGGCCCATCCAAGCCAAACTGCCCCAAAAACTGTTCTCATTCATCCTTCAGATGCACAGAGCCCCTTCCAACCCCAAGGAGTATTCTTGTCCACCAAAAAAGGATCTAGGCCATACGGCCTCATGGCCAAGACATCAGACACCATGCCACATGCTCCGCTCCTATCAGCCCAAGCCTCACTTGGCCCAGCTGAGCCAAATGCCCCCCAAATCCTTTTTTTTTCCATCCTTCAGGTGCATGTCAACCTCTCCAACCCCAGCTGCACTCGGATCTCTTGCTCCTTCTACTTGCGACTGTCCTGCTCAGTCCGACTTGCTGCATGCAGCTGACTCTGTCGGCCTTTCAGTGCTGAAGCAAACCACCAGCTCCTCTGGACCCCATAAGTGAGGTCTCTCCCCCCTTAACATTGAAAATTCCCCATGCAGTCTGGTGCAATGAACAAACCACATCATTCTCCTTTTTTTTTTTTTGAGCCTGTCACCTGAACTGCCTAGCCTTACCATTCCCCCGAATGCTCAAATCCCTGGAAATCCTGAACAATCCTATTACCTGGCAACACATTTCTTTCTTTATCTTTTTCCTTTTTGAACTTACCTTGCACTTGCTGGATGGAATACTCACTTGAGCGCCGCTGCTGGATCAGCTTAGTGTTCACTGCCTGTTTACTCAGTATTCATAATACTTATCCAATAAATTAACCACTCCCAACAATTCTAAAGCTTTAGAAGAATCTTATCATAAAATGTTACTAGATAGACTAAAAGCTACTAACAAAAGACTGGCAGGCCAAAAGAAATTGCTCGAGCTGGTGTGCTGCTTAGAGAAAGTCTCTAAGTGGTAAAATTTGTGAGCTCTCTCCCACTTATATCCCCTTTTGTATCCCTATTGCTTGCCCCTCTCTCTCTTCTCCCAGCCAATTGCTTTCTGCCACCTCATGCCTTGTGCCTTCCTAACTTCCACCCCTTTTGTGACTTCCATTATCCCCGCCCCCTTTTTCCCATCCCCCTTCCCCTTATTCCTGCTCCGAAAGCCTGAGCCCTCCCACACATTGGCCTGGGCCTGCTGACAATGGGTGCACAGGAAAATGGCACTGGGGACTTGGAATTTCAATGTTAATGTGGGGGCTGCACCGACACACCCCTACTAAAGGATTCTTAACGCCATGTTGGGGTGCTGCAAATTCTGGAGAAAAGAAAATTCCGGGCCAGATGCACAAAAATGTAGGCGTGCCTGGACCGAAACCCAGAACCCTTGCAGCTTTAGGCTGCCTCTCACCCACCACACTACAGGACCAGCTCAGCAGCCCCATGCCAACCATGTCAGGCCAACCCTCCCTCCATTCCGTCATGCTCGTTCTCCCCATGCACATATACATATAGTGACATCCTGTCACTATATGTGCAAGCCTACCCCATCCTGCTGCCTTCCTCACACCCTCACCCTGTCCTTCCTGTGCCGCAAGTGGGTCACTGTTTTTATAGGCACCCACTTGCGGCTAGCCCACATCACAAGATACCAAGGTACACCTAGTCAGATTTCTGCTTACTAAGGGAATCACAGGCAAGACCACCAATTTACAATGTTTGAAGTAAGGAAATTCTGTTTTTCAAGTTTTGAAATTCTGTGATTGCACCAATAATTGTTAGTCTAGTTACTGGATTTTACCAAGAATTTACTGTCAATGTTTTAGAATGTAAGTACATATTCAGAATAAAAGATGGATAAGTGCACATCAAACTAAATAAAGGACAGATAAAATAGTACAGGAACACATTTATGGAAAAATATAAGTTCTGGAGATGCACTGATCTGGTAAAAAATGCCTAATTCTGTGAAATCATGTGTTTTTATAGGTATTTAGAAAATCCAAATTCTGGAACTTTACTGGGTTTTCTGGTTAAAAAAAGAAAAGGAAAATCAGTGGCCTAGATGGCAGGGTACCCTAGATAGTAGGGTGAGTAGGGAATCACAAAAAAATAGAAGATATTTGTGCAACATACTTATTGTTATTGTCATATTTTGCAAATTTTAAATGTCCTTGTTGATATTTATTATTGCCTATAACGTTTGTAATTATTTGGTGTTGGTATCTGAATGTTTTATGGCAAGCATGACTGAAAAAGGGCTGTGCCAGTTCTCTTCCTGGTTAAAAATAAAAGATGAAAATATAGCAGCTGTCACCAAAGATTTGGTGCAAGACCCGTAAAAGGGTCCCCAAATGATAAAAGTTAGGACCGGGGAGCTAGAACAAGGGGTTTAAGGCTAGGGTTTGATTTAGGTTGCATTAGAAACTGTGATTGCCACAGTTTCTAATGCATGTCATTGCTTATACCAAACTCTGTGATGCAAGTCCCTTGCATCATTCCAAAGCCCTTTGAAACTTGGGACCAATGTTTTGACTCAAGCTGTGAAGAATTTTCAAATTTTGATTATCTTGTAATTCAGCAGAATTTGCAAATTTTTCCTAATTCTGCTGAATTCTGTCAGAAGCAGAATTCTAAATTCCAAAAGTGGAATTTCTTTTTAAAGCTGTGGATTAGTAACCCATAGTTTACATACACCACAGAATAGTATTTCGTGATTTACGTAAACCACAAATTCATTTTACAAAAAAAACAACAAATAATTTGTGGAATAATATTCTGCGGTTTGCATAGAAATCCTTTTTGGAATTCTGCCAAATTTAAAAAGAAACTCTGAAAAGCAACTCAGAAGCAGAATGGTTGCATTTCACTAGCAGAATTCCACATTCTGCACAGATCTAGTTTCAACCCTACAGTAGATATTCAAGTGTTATCTATACTGAAAGAAGTAGGCACATTTAGTCCCATGTGAATTGGACTAACTATGCTATGCTTATTTATTTCATTATAGATCGTTCCTGAAAAAATATCTATGGTCAAAACAACACTTCTAATTTTATTTTCAATTTTCAGCATGCATTTCATAGCAATCCTTTTGCTTTATGTGTTACTAAAACTTCACATTAGAATTTTTGAAGGAATATGTCTAACCCCCTTAAAGCCAGGGAAGAGATCCATGTCAGTGTAATGCTTTATATAAGAAATCCACTAGTCTTAAAGCATCAGTATTTGTTAGTCAGCAAAAAATTTCAATATAAATATATTTATTATTTTTTTTTTCAGCTTTTGTTTACCAGGTAAGTGCACTAGACAAATTCTGCCTATTTTCATGCACGACCCGGAGAAGGGGGATACAAATGAATGCCAACTGACCTTGAACCATATTAAACTGTTGGTGGTATTTTTAGTGAATATGGGGAAATTTGGTCAGGACACTGGGGAAATTTCCCTACTCTTCGGTTGGGGGATCTCTGGTCTGTTGCATGGAGGACTCAGTGTGTGATGTGTCTATGTCGGGAGAAGTTATGGAGCATGACTTAGCTCTGCCGTCAGCGGCGGTTCTTGTTTCTGCACCAGTGAATTTGGAGACGTCTTGTGTGGATTCTACAATGAAAGAACAGCTTGAAGATATGAATAACCAAGAATTTTCCTTGACTACAGAACAGAACTTGCTACCTGTGTTGTCTACCATGGAACCAAAGACTCTGACTCCCGAGGATGTTTCTTGTGTTCTTCCCCCTGCTACTTCCTGTATGGGGTCTGGGACTGCTTGCGAAGCTTTGGAGCTGCTCTTGGGAGATTTCCAACCAGCTTTACTGGCAGGTTGTGCGGTTACTATGTCGCAGGTCGTCCATGCTCGATTTGGACTTACTCCTTCAGGCGACACACCGGAGACTACCTGGACTGCTTCAGAAGCACTTGAACACACTGGCTGGACTAAAACGGCTTCAGGCACATGGACACCAGACTTATCCTGGGACGAAAGTGCACACTGAGTTTTGTATTCCCCAAACAGGCCTACAACTTCTTTCAAGAGCTCCAACGAGGTACCTTCTTCACGGAAACTTACATAGATACATAGATACATAGATACATAGACAGTGTCGGCAGATAAGGGCCTATGGCCCACCCAGTCTGCCCATTTGAGCTTGTAAGTTCAGTTTGTTTTCCTAGAAGTCTGTTGCCCCTTACCCCTGACCTCCAGAATTCCTTTATGTCTATCCCATGCATTCTTAAATCCCGTGATTAACTTGTTTCATCTGACCATGTACTTTCTGTATCAGATACAAAGAACTGGGGGGATATTGTTGAGTCTCAACTATCTACTGATCCTCTACAGGCTCCTAATCCTGAGGAAGTTACACCTTTTACTGGGAGTTGGAGGGTTCAAGGATAGACAATGGGGAATGTGGTTTAGAGGGTCACTCTACTACTGCTTTGCCCTCATATATTACTCCTCCACATAATGCAGTTACTCTAGCCACATCTGATAGCAATAGGACAGTGCCTCCCCTATCTCCTTCACTTTCCTCTGCAATAGGGAAAGCTTCCCCCGGTATAATCTCACAGGAGACTACTTTTGGCTCTGCCATGTTGTCACAGACGACTAAGTATGTCTTTCCTGGCATTGTTAATCAACCCCCTCATTTCGATGACCCAGGAGAAGGCCCTTCAGACGCTCCTACGGCCCCTAGTAGGGGACCTATTCTTTCTGATTTATTTAAAAATAAATTGGAACAGGCCCCCATACACAATGCTGTTCGTCTACGATATAGGGGTGGTCTCAGCGAATTCCCTGATAGATACTCTGTTGCTAGAACTTTACTAAAAGGTTCTATGCATTTTCAAGCCTCAGACATATATGCGTTAATACATATTTCTGGAGAGGAAACTTCTGATGTTAGTTTTAAAACTAATATAGGGTTGGATAGATTTTGGCACAAGTATAGTATTCTGAAACAGACACCATTATGGACGCCTTTTTATGTTGTACCATTAACAAAACCGGCAGTGAGAAATGTTACTATCATGTTTCGAAATTAAGGGGTTAGCAATAGTGACATCTATCATTGGTTACAGAATAGATGTACTGCCTTGTGCCCACCTGAAGCTATTATTGACACTGAAGGTCTGTGGACTGGAGGTTGGAAGTTCAGAGTAAAGTATTTTCAAGTTAGCTCTGAGGTGGTACATCTTCCTAACAGCTTTTTTCTCGGCAAGGATAGGGGTGTTTGTTTTTACGGTGGACAGCCTAGGGCCTGCTACAAATGTGGTTCTCATACTCATTTAAGCAGCACTTGTGATCTATTGAAATGCAGTCTGTGTGGAGGTTATGGTCACCCTAGTATGAACTGTGAAAATGTTTTTCAATGCAACCTCTGTGATGAAAAGGGGCATGCCTATCATCAGTGCCCCTGGGCTAACAGAAACAGTACTGAGGGTTGGAATCCTGACACTTTGGTACAGAAGGCACAGGACAAGTTGATACAGAAAAACAATGTTCCTGTTCCTTCTGCTGACCCTCCCCTCTCCTACACAGCAACCCGTAGTCTCAGCGGTTGCTCACCATGTGGAAGTTAGTCTCCCCTCTACTACGGCTATGGAAATACAGAGACAGGATGAGGTAGACACAGTATCAGTGGTTCCTCTTTCTGTGTCCTCACAGAATTCTAATCAGCCCATGGAATATTTGGAGGGTCTTTCACAATTTAGAATGGTGACTAGGGCTACGGCTAGAAAATCGCAAAAGATCTGTGAGCTACCAACTTCCAATGCCTTTGACTTATTACGGGGGGGGGTGAGGACACAGACGGGGATTCAGAAACTTCTATCTTGACCTCTGACATGGAGGTCTCTGGCACCAGACCTCCAGATGTAGTACATAAAAAGAAGGATAGAAAGAAAAAAGGGGGTAAAAAACGTAAGACTATGGCTGTCATGGATGGAAGTGGTTGATTTCAGTTTAGACCCTAGCTAATCTAAGGCTTTCCTCCTTCAATGTTTGTAGTCTTAGGAACTACAAAAAACAGACTGCTTCTTTCACTTTGCTGCTTCATTTTGTACTGACATCATCTTATTGCAAGAGACTAGACTGAAGTCCATTTTTGAAATTAAGCAGGTTAAACGGAGTTGGGTCTGGGGACCCTCCTACTGGACATTTGGTGATGATGTGGCAGATAGTGTAGCAATCTTGTTCAAATCTACAGCTTTTTCAATCACACGTATTATACATATTCTCCCAGGTAGAGCATTAATATTAGATTGTAGTTTCCAGGGTCTTTGTCTTCGTATTATTAACATCTACGCTCCACAATCTAAAACTGTTAGGATTAGTTTATTTAATTTGATTAAACCCTTTCTTTGTACACGAAAACATATTGTGTGGAGAGGCAATTTCAATTGTACTGTGGACGTTTCTTGTAGAACAGCAGCTGGTAAAAAAGCATATTGTGATTCTATTGCCTTGACAGCATTGGTTAAGGATGCTGGATTAACTGATGCTTATCGTGCTCTGAGAGCTGATGATGGGTATAGGTATCATAGATCCGTTTACAATACTAGAATTGATTATCATTTTTTCCTCACAGTATTGCATCCCGCTTCAGGTTTTGATTCAACCTAATGAATTCTCGGATCATCATTTGTTAACAGGGACCTTTTCTTTCGGTTCTGCTCCCACTGTTTTTTATCAAGAAATAACTTATGGAGACTCAATAATTCTTTATTTCACATTTACCTTATCACCGGTTCAAACACTTTTTCGAGCATGGATTTCTGTTCTTTGTTTCTATGACTCCGTTTGGAACTGGTGGAAGGATACGAAACTTGAACTGAGATCCTTTTTTATGAAACAGGGAAAACGTGAAGCTAGGGAAAGATACATTATTTAGGGTATAGAGATCAGTTGTATAAACCTTTGTCATACTCAGCTTCCTCTCCTATAGATTATACATCTCAGATTAAAGATTTATGGAACTGCATGTTTTCTCATCAATATGACAGGGCCCACACCTTAGAGTTGACAATGAGATATGGTACTTCAATTTCCCCATTTGATAACCCTTTTTTAGCCTGTAAAGAGTGGTTACATGCTACAGTGATGACTGGTCTGTATAATCCTGCTGGTATCATAGATTCCTCCATCCCCGGTATGCTTTCAATCACAAGGTCACATTTACAGGCCCAGTTCGGTACTACCCCTAGTCATGGAAAATCATTGTTAGATGTTTTTACAGCACATGTCCCTCAGGTATCTATGCATAGAGCTTTAGACTCTGTGACCCTGATTACTCAGGAGGAAGTTACTCTTGCCATTTCCCAGCTTAAATTGGGAGTGGCCCCAAGTTCAGATGGCCTTACTCATGAATTTTATAAGACATTTACTACAGATTTTTCAGAAGTTTTGGCAAGGGTATATAATGGTGTCCTACAGGAAACAGATGGGGTCTCGGATTTTGGCTTATCAATTCTGAAATTTATATATAAAAAAGGAGATAAGTTTTCCCTGGATAACTGGAGACTCCTCCATCTCCTTAATACAGATTATAAGATTCTAGCGAAGATCCTCAGTAGTCGGTTAAAAAAAATGGCGCAAGACGTTATAGACAGCTCACAGTCTTGTACCATTCCTGGCTGAACTATTCAATCTAATCTATTCTTATTATGAGAGATCTTTGAGGCAAAACAGACACGTCAACTTACTGGTTTTGTTGTATCCTTAGACCAAGCGAAAGCATTCGACAAGGCACATCATACTTTCATATTCCAGGTTATGAAATTATATGGTATCACTAATGTATTTTTAACCTGGCTTACTCATTTATTTTCCATTGCAAGTTTTACACCTTTGATTAATGGATGTTTGGGGGATCATCTCCCTCAGAATATTGGGATCACACAGGGTTGTCCATTAAGCTTATTATTATATACATTTGTTTTGGACCCTATTATTAGACAAATTAAATGGGACACACAGATTGTTGGATTGGCTCCATGTTCTACTTTGCTCCCGGAGAAAATATCTGCATATGCAGATGAAGTAATATTGTTTGTACAAAATAAAGATTCTGGAGATAGAGCAATTCAGATTTTTCAGGACTTTTCATCAGTTTCAGGGGGGACTCTGAACTTACAGAAAAGTATTTCGATTCCTTTAGATACAGATTCCATAGATATCTCAGAGGTGGGAAGTATCCAGATGAGTACTGACCCGCAAAAATTTTTAGGAATATGGTTTAATGTTTCAGACGTGGCAACATTTAATTGGAAAAAATGCCTGATTATTAGTGAGAATAAGGTACAACTCTGGAAAACTTGGAAATTGGGGAAAAGAAAAAGAGTTCTGATTGTTAAGAAGTTTTTGCTTCCCATTTTTTTATATTTAAGTTATGTTTATGCCCCCCCACAACAGTTGGAGACAAGACTCTTTAGTGTTTTCTTCCAAATGATATGGGGTAGTCAACTTAACCCTATTAAAAGAGATGTCACGTATTTACCTGTTCAGAATGGTGGTCTTGGGATGATTAACCCCATTGCTTTTTTTCTTTCCTTTTTTCTTTATCATATATTTAGTTGTGTATGGTATACGACATGTAATTAGGACACATGGGTAAGCAATGCCATGCAGACTGTTATGGGCAAATGGGATGCTTTACCTCCCTAACATTCCCGACATCTATATGTTCCGTCATATGCGATTGATAGTTTTCGAAAGTTGAGACACTGGAAATTGCAAAAGTCATCTGTTATGTGTCTTACTAGAAAACACCTTTATCAAACATTTTTAGATATTACAAAACCATTAGTTCTTTTCCCAGAATGTACCCCTTCACACATGAGGTTTGCTTTACAGCTTCTTCTTGATAGAAGAATTCCACCACATATGTGGGACTTTACCTGGTTATGTTGCTACAGCAGACTGAATGTCCGTGGTAATTTGAAACACAAGTCTTTCCCAGACAGATTTTGTCCTAAACCTTCATGTATTCAGATTGAGGAAACAATGTCCCATTTCTTTTTTAAATGTGAGGGTACTCGATTATTTTGGAAAACTTTGGCATTCAAATGGAAATGGCTCTTCTCAAGTAGAATTACATATCAGACTTTGATGTTGGGTGATTTTTCTGGAATTTGGAGCAGGTTTCATAAAAGCACTTTAAGAGTTATTTTTTCTATGTGTAAATATTATTTGTGGCAAGCAAGACGTCAATATGTTTTACAACAAATTCAAACCTCGCCTCACACTATTGTATTGACAATAGAAACAGCGCTCTCAAAGATTATGGAGCTGGAGCACTGACATCTCTCCTTAGAATGTTTTCAGTTATTATGGAAATATATTACATTTTTACACTGACATTCTGGATAACACACTATTTCTTCGAATATGTTATTTTTCTGTTTCCGTTATGGATTTTAATGTTTGTATACCATTGATGCACTAGTATTCATGATCTTTCTGTTATATTTTTCTTGTTTGTATACCTGATGTTGTATTTTCCTTTCTTAATAAAAAAATTCCCCTATTCACAGATAAGGGGACCGGCTGCTGTGTGAGAATGGCAGATGCCTCTGAGTCTTTGAAGGAGCAACATGTTAGAGCTAATGTATGATCTGAGCTCGCTTCCCCTGAGGTGGTTCGAGCAGGGGAAAGTGCAAGGACTGTGGGTGCCTCTGTAAGGATTTGTGAATTGGAGCATGGTGAACGCCATGCATCAGGAGACTGTATTTTGCAAATTGAATCTCACTCATCGGTACCTGTTTTTCCAATGGACCCTTTGGTACCTTCAGTTCAGTCTGTAGCTCATGTGGTTGATTCATGTGAAGCCACTACTGCCGCTGCTCCTAAGGTGTTATCAGCTTCTGTAGAGCACTCTGAGCAGCCGATTCTGACAGATGCTGAGAAAGTGAATCACCCAGATGATGTACCTCCTGCAGGAATGTGGAAGAGAACTACATGGAAAGACTCCTTCCCAAATGGAGACTGGTTGAAGGATAGTGATTTAGTCGATGCTGGCTGGACTTGTGTTGATGAAAAGTGGATGCCTGATTCCCAGTGGGAGACATTTACACTGGAGACTTCAAGAAGTGATTTAGGATCAACTGGGGATGCTTTGCCTGGTCAGACTTTTCATTTGAATGGCACTCATGTCTCCGAGGGAGAGGGAGCAACGGACAATGCTGATTTTTCTAATTCCAATAATTCAGGGGGTTCTTCACATCATTCCCCTCCTACTTCTCCCCTTCAAGTACAACAACATCCTGGGGCTTGTTTTTATGATCTATTTCAGAACAATAGATTAGAACAAGCACCCAGAAGGAATGCAGTTCACCTTCGCTACCGAGGTGGCCTAGAAGAATACCCTGATAGACTTTATGTTGCCAGAAAACTGTTAAAAGAGTCGATGAATTTTGAGGCCTGTGATATTTATGCCTTAATTAATGTACGAGACATGTTTGATATTAGTTTTAAAACTTTTTCCGGTTTGGATAGATTTTGGAACAGATATGAGAATTGTAAATCACAGCCCCTATGGTTACCTTTTTTGGGCAATCCTGATTACAAAACCACTTTATAAGGTAGTACATGTTATATTCAGGAATGAAGGGGTAAATGTGGGAGATATTCTTTTTTGGCTGGAACATAGATTTACAGTTTTGGAGCCTCCAGATGCAGTTATTAATGGGGAAGGTATCTGGATGGGAAGTTGGAAATTTAGTGTGAAATTAGATATTGTGGGAAATGAGGTGGTACATATTCCTAATAGTTTATTTCTTGGTAAGGATAGAGGAGTATGTTTCTACCCTGGACAACCCAAGGCCTGTTAAAAATGCAGCAGCAGGAGGCATCTAAGTAGTGCCTGTGACAAAGTTAAATGTGCTCTCTGTGGGGAATTTGACTATGATGTGGAACTTGTAGGTATGTCTTTAGCTGCAATCTATGCGATGAACAGGGCAATGCATATGACCAGTGCTCCTGAGCTGGACAAAATAAACAAGGGGGTGTTAATAAGGAAGACCTTATCAATAATGCACAGGATAGGTATCAATCTAGGGAAGTACCCCACACAGGCCTGCCACATCTGCTCCTTCTGCTGGTGCTGATACCACCCCTTCTACTTCAACCTCCTCTACCAACACACATTTTTCTGAGACTGCCCAGGCCCCTCAGCCTTTCTCTGCTGCACATTCTTCTGACACCAACCTCCCGCAACAAATGAATCAGTCCTCTGCTGGGGTTTCTATGAACCCCCCCTTTGTTGCACACCCCTACCTGAACAAGATGATAGGCCTTTACCCCCGTCCACTTCGGAGTTTCAAATACCCCATCAAAAGTGAGTAAGTAGAGCCCAACCTCCTGAAGTTCCTACTGAGAACCCTTTTCACCTTCTTCAAGATTTAGAGAGAGGTTCAGAGTCAGATGTCTCCACTAAATCTGGTTTTGTTTCTGAAATGGATTGTGAGATAGAAGGGGATGGGGAACTTATGGATGGAAAGGAGAAGAAAGGGAAGAAGTGGAAAAAAAAGATGTTTCAAACCCTTGATGTTGATCTACTTTCTTCTAAATGATTCATGGCAGAAATTAAAATTGCCTCCTTAAATACTTGTAGTATTAAGAATTTTAAGAAACGGATGACATGTTTACATTTTTGTCTTTTTCTGCAAGTTGATATCATTTTTTTACAGGAAACTAGGTTTAACTGTCTTGCTGATATTAGACAGGCATCTGTGCTCTGGACTAGAGGGCCTAATCTCTGGTCATATGGAGAAGATGCAGCAGATGGCCTAGGCATTCTGTTCATCCATACTTCTGTCCATGTCGCTAGGTTGGTAGATATACACCCTGGGAGGGCTCTGCTTTTGGACAGTGTTTACAAAGGTTTTCCTTTACGCCTTATTAACACCTATGCCCCTCAAATAAAGACCTTATGGATAGCTCTGTTTAATGGTGTTCTGTCATATCTGCTTACTAGGAAACAGGTAAAATGGGGAGGAGACATGAACTGTAGTTTGGATATGAAATTTAAGGATTCTATACAAACTAAAGTCTATTGTGACTCTCACGCATTGTTGAAGATTTTGAAGACTGCTTCCCTTGAGGATACATATCATGCACTCCATAAGGATGAAGGAGCTACAGTACAAGTCACATTAAATTGTTCCATCAACTCACTGGTGTGGCATTTTTTTTGTGTGATGCTACTGCAGTGGCAACTCGAACTGTTGAAGCTTTCAACTATTTTCCAACCATCCTTCACTGCCTATTCTACTCACTTGTAACTGTTTAGTGAAATTGCAGTAGCTGCATTTTCATGGCATTGTTTATAAATATCACAGCATTCCTTAAGAACATTGTTTATAAATATCACAGCATTCCTTAAGATCATTGTTCATAAATATCACAGCAATCCTTAAAAGTTATTTAGTCTGCCTTCTGAAATGAAACTCATAAGCACTCAACTGAAAATAAAGCTTATAGTACATAACAGCTAGTTGCAAACCAAAACTAACCTTGTACTAATTCATTGACTTAAACACTGCACAGATTAGGAAACTCATTGAACAATGCTATACCAGTGAGTTGAGGGAACAGTTTAATGTGACGTGTACTGTACTTATAGATGAAGTGCCTTTCACACTAGGATTGATTCTATTTTTTTATCTAAGTTTTTGTTTCCTCATACTTTTTTTCTCTGTTTATGTGAATTTTCAGATCATGTGGTTTTGCTTTGCACATTAAATCTGTCTCAGATTTCTCCTAGATTTCTGGCAGTACCGTCTTGGTGGAAACTTAATTCTTCAGTGTTGCAAGATTTGGATATGCAGGCTAAACTGCATTCCCTCCTCGTTATCCGGAACTCTGTAAGGGTATCATATGATTATATGGCACTTTGGTGGGCTGACACTAAACTGGATTTAAAAAATGTATTTATGTCTTGGGGAGACATAAGCATGATCAAAATTATCTAAAGCATTTGGATCTTCAACAACAATTTAATAAATTGACTTCGTCACCTAATGTTGCAGATGTGAGGGTTTAACAACAGATAGATGCTGTAAAACAACATATGAGAAATTACCAATATGACCGTGCGGTGTCTTTGAAAGCAGAAAAGCAATATGGCACTGTAAAGTCACCTTTGGCTGACCCTTTTGTAGCTTGTAAAACTCAATTGGAAAAGACATTAATGGAGGGACTTATGAATTCAGGTGGGGCTTTAGTAACTATCACAATTGGAATGTTGCACGTTGTCAGGCAGTCTTTATGCAACTTTCAAGGGACTAGCTTATTGCAGGGGTTCTGTGGGATGAGGTCCTTACCTGTGAAATGCCAAGTCCTTCTGATATAGAAAATGAGGCATTAGATAAACCTATTTCAAAAGAAGAAATTCAGCAGAAAATTACAAAATTGGCTTTAGGGGTCTCCCTGGGGGTGGATGGCCTTACCAATAAGTTTTATAAATATTTTTTGGATGACATGTGTGATATTTTGCATATAGTGTACAATGAAATTTTGGACACAGGGTATATGCCTCAGGATTTTTCGTCTGCTATACTCCTGTATTTATTTAAAAAAGGGAAATAAGGCTGATATAGATAATTGGAGGCCTATCAGTTTACTTAATACTGACTATAACATTTTATTGGCTATTCTTTGTCATAGACTACAAATTGTTGCCTCTCATTTAATACACCCTGTACAGACCTGTTCAATCCCAGGGAGAAATATTCAGCAGAATTTTTTTTTTTTTTTATGTAATGTTTGTGAGTTTGGGTGACAAGGGTGCCTATCAGGTTATCTTTTGGCGTGGGATCAAACCAAGGCCTTTGATAGGGTATCCCATAATTTTCTTTGGGAGGTATTTAAACGTTATGGGCTCCCTTGTCATTTTCGGACTTGGATCAGTGTTTGTTACAAAGGGGCAAACATATTCCCTACAATAAATGGGTAGTTGGGAAAGCTTTAATTTTACACAGGGAAGTTAGACAGGGGTGTTCCCTTAACCCCCTGTTGTATACATTTATCTTGGATCCTGTTGCTTGAGAGATTTTTAGGGATGCTACTATTTTTCACCTTCCCCTATTTTAGAACCTCAAAAATTGGCTGTTTATGCTGATGATATAGTAGTCACTGTTCCAGATTCGGAATCGGGTGTGGCGGCTTTGCAGGTTTTAAATAGGTATGCCAGTTTAGCAGGAGCAGCTATCAATTACTCAAAAAGTAAATGGGTTTATGTGGGTGATGGGGTTCCTACCTCTGGGATTCGGCAAATTTCCATTTTTAGGGATCCCATTAAAATTCTTGGGTGTTATTTTGGTCCAAGAGCTCTGGCTTACCTAAATTGGGAAGAAAGAATTAAAATTAAAGTACTGAAAGTGCAAATATGGAAATCATGGGCATTATCTAAAACAAAAAGGGTTTTGATCATTAAAAAGTTTATTCTACCTTTATTTTTGTATGTTTGTACTTCTTTCCCTCTCCTGGTTTCTTTGGACACAAGGTTATACAGTATTTTTTTCCAGATGGTTTGGGGGAGTCATCTCAACCTGATTAAATGGGAGTTTACTTATTTGCCAACTAAGAAAGGGGGTCTTGGTATGATACATTCTTTGGTTTTCTTTTTTTCATTTTTCTTTCTTACTATATTACCCAAGATGGGGGTAATAGACACCAGTGGGATGGTTGGACAGATTTGCTTTTCCGGCAGTTTTTGTTGAAGTGGGGGAACACTATTCCTAGACTTTGTGCCACCTTAGAAGTACCAGAATTTGTTATTCCTTCTATCAGGAAAATTAAACAATGGGGAATTATGAAGGAGCATCTTAAGACTTTTTCTTCTCGTAAATCTTTATATATGGATATCATGCGGAGGAATTCTGCTTGTCAGGTTGATTTCCCTAGATGTGTACCTTTGAGGTTGGGTAATGCCTTGCGTACTTTAGTTGAAAAGTGGATTCCGGTTCACATGTGGGATGTACAGTGGCTTTGTTGCCATGACAGACTTGGGGTTAAGGGCAATTTAAAACATAAGCCTTTAGTGGAAAGACAACGCATTTGTTTGGAATGTACTGGTATAGAAGAAACTATGAAGCATTTTTTCTTTACCTGTGTTTATGTCAAACAATTTTGGCAAGATTTGGCTTCTAAGTGGTACTGGGGTTTAGCATCATTGGTTAGTTATGAGACTTTAATTTGGGAGGATTTTACTGTTTTTTTTTTAAATACCGCCCTCACACCTTGAATCTGATTTTTGCATGTGTTAAGTATTTTTTTATGGCAAGCCCACTGTCAATTTTCTTTGCAGCATTTGAATGTCTCAACTTTAACAGTCATCTCACAAAATGTGAGCAAGGTTAGTAAACAGAAGGACTATGAATGAACACTTCTTGCAATTCTGAAGTTTCGGATTTTTTGGAAACATATTTTTGGCTGTAATGTATTTTTTTTCTTGGGGTTATTTTCTATTACTAAGATTTTTTTTCTGCTAAAGTATATAGCTGTTTCATATGCTATTCTTTTTGGGTTTGTATTGTTTTTTGAAGAGGTTTTTCTTTTGTACGTTATCTGCATTTTGCTTATGTTTATGATTTCTGTTATGCTTTGATTTCTTCTGTTTCATTTATGTTTTAACATTTTTTCATGTCCTGATGTACTGGTTTTTTTTTCAATAAAAAAATTCTCCTTCTCTTTTTCTAGAAGTGCCATGGGATCTTTAGCATCCAATTGAACTACCACCAGAATGGGAAGATGGAACCTCGGTTTAATGTCTCATCCACAAATATACATATTTAACAAGGATGCACTTCTGATGTTTTTAGAATGATCACCAATGTATTTTTATTTCATCAGATATTTTAAAAACAGCTTTTTATTGCTGTTTTTGTAATTAATGACTCAAGTCAATAAAAATGGCCTCCAGTGTCAGTTTTTAGATGTCTCTCTCTGTTAGGTTACTGTATGACTGTACAAACTAGATTGAAACTGAGCAAGTATTAGAATGGTGCTAGTACATCTTTCTGATAATAAACAGCACAGTATCACACAAAATGTTAAATCTTTTCATGGTGGGCTTGGCAGGAGAATAAGAACTTTGAAAAATTTCAAAGCCACATATCGCAGTTCAGAAATAAATTGAACATAAAATGGATATTTTTTTTTTTTTGCCAGAAATACATTATCCTCTAACAAATACCACTGCTTTAAAGAGCTTCCATCACCCCATGGGCAACTTTTTAAAAAAATACAAAAAAGTAGACACAATTTGCTTGTATTACATATAGTCCCATTCTTCTTATATTTTATTTCTTATGACATGTTCCTGAATGGCAAATCAGTATCACTTTGTCTTTATCTGCACTGGCTGCTTGCCTACAAGTGACATCATAATCCTCTGTCTATTACATTCCAGCTAGCTGCTGTAGAAATAACAACATCACAGGAGAGGTTTATTTTTTGTGACTTATTTTTCATTATGATTTTAAGAACAGTTTATAAAGCTTTTGAACACATCAGAAGGATAAAATAATGCAAACACACAGTACTGATACAAAGAATGATACATTACACAATGTATTGAATAAAGCATTCTTATGAGAATGTTATACCCACCCAAGTTGTGGGATGCTACATAAGGCCCAGAAGCAAAGCTCGAGGGGGGGTTAATTAGGGATGGGTTAACTGTCAGGTAGCTTGATCAGGTAGGTCAGGTATCTGTGATTTTTTTCCAGGTAGGGTTGGTCGAGTAATTTACTAACCTATCTGACACAACAGTGTAAGTTGCAGGTCAGGTGGTTTTGGCACAGGTAATGGGTCACATAACAGGTATTTTTTTAAACAGGCATTACAGGAAGCCTGTTGGGTCCTAGGACTCTTCTGAAGTTGTAAACATGCATAAAAGGGCAGTCTGTGAGATTCTCACAGCAGAAAGGAGCACATGACACCATGCTGACATTCTGATTGGTCAGTGCTGGAGTCTGTGCTCCATGTCTGCTGTGATCATGCAGATAGCAGCGGATTGTGAAAGGAGAGGGAGTAATCGGTGCTCACTCTGCATTAATCATGGCAAAATGAAAAAAGTTAGCACAAAATGTTCACAAAGGAGCAAGGGGTTGGGGACTGAAGGGGGAATCAGGGGATCATCCAATGCAGTGCTTGGGAGAGAAGAAGAAATCAGGGAGCACAAAAAGCATTCTTCAATGGCAGCAGCTGCTTTCTCTGAAGTATAGTGAAAGCCATTTAGCCTGTATTACACCGTCTGTTGTTAGGTGCCCCAAGCCCTGTCTGTGACATAGCTACTCTGTGTATCTGCAGTACAGTGAAAGCCATTTAGGTTGTATTGCATGCTGTCTGTTAGGTGCTCTGAGCCCTGTCTGTGACATAGCTGCACTGAGTTTCTACAGTATAGTAAATAGAGATGGGCAAAATTAACATATTTCACCTGGTGAAAAAGTTTGTGAAATTAGTGCATTTCGTGAAATTTTTCTCGGGCGCGAGATGGGAAAATTCAGCCAGAAATGGTGAAATTTTGTCCTCAATTGGCAGAATTCCAACCCTTACAGGTGAAATTCTGCTGTTTTGGGTGAAACTACAAAAAAAACCGCATCCCTGGTGGTCTAGCGGACTCCACTCACTTTACTGATTTCCTCATACAGTAAAATGTTTACTGCCCTGGTGATTTAGTGGACCCCCCTCCCTATCCCTGAGCTCTCCTTCACATAAGTGCTATCCTTCCCTGGTGGTCAAGCAGTCCCTCCCCCCTCCCCGATGTCAGTTGCCTTGTCGCAAAAAAACAAAAAAACATATCTTTGTAGTAGTGCCTCACCCGATGCCCGATCCCTTCCTCTGAAAATCTGTTTATATACTTATATTCCTGGTGGTATAGTGGCCCTCTCACACCCCCACCCTCTTAAATAATGACTCAGTCACCACCCTACACCCCCCATCCCCATTCCCAGTCTGCAAGACTGCAACCAGCTCAGCCCTCCTCTTACCTCCATGGCTAACTACAGACTATGATATGAAAGAGCCTCATCTGCAGACTGCGGCTATGAACACTAGTAGACACCCATCACAAACTGACCCAATCTTCCACTGTGTACAACTGCCACCAGTCACTTCTGACCCCCACCTTGGACCACCAGCCCCAACCCCAACTAACACACATGAAATAGTCCAAGGTGAATATCCACACTCCAGTCCAAGACACGTCAAGCTACAGTAATCAGTGGCAAGTGGGTAATAAAAACCTTTGCACCAAATCTACATTATATCTATGGGCTGGCAGTGTAGCTTAGAGGTTTGAGGAATGAGGTGTGAACGAGCTTGATACATCCAACAGAAAAGACCTGAGTTTGATTCTCACAACCTCCATTTGCATACTGAGTGACTCTGAGCAAGTCACTTAACCACCCAGTGCTCCCAGGTTGCCTCGAAAACAGGCACTTGTGCCTAGTGGGCCTTACCCGGTTACCAAAGACTAAAATAAAAATAAATAAAAATATTTCATCAGTCGCTGGTTGCAACAGCTGGACGCAGCTTAGAACACACAGTTGATGCTCACACTATGACAAATTCAGGTGAGATAATGTGTTTGGACAGTGAATTTTCCTCATTACTTAGGAAAAAAATGATGGCATCACTGAATTACTCATTTTATTTAGTGACTTACAAATTTGGTAATGCTGTTACAGAATAAAATGAGGTAGCGCTGTTTGAAATTGCTCACACTATCTCTAACAACACTATAACAATGTATATCAAATAAAAAAACATACTTCCTAAATCAGGTGAAATGAGCCAGATTTCATTCTGGGTCATCAAAATCTAACAAAATACGTTTTGATAATTGAATTTTAGTGAGACTGACATTTTACTGTCCTTACTGTCCTATGATGGTGGTGGTGGGGGAGGGGTTGCAATAGAAAAGTAACCTAAAAATAGATTAACATCAATGAATTTATTTGAGGGACCAAATTCTGGTGTCATATATTGATGGCATAGACATTAATTATACACAGTACAATATGTATTTATTTGAGGTTTTATCATTTTATTTATTCAATCTTTGCGATTCTACTTGATGCATTATCAAGACCTGTACCACTGCACCATTTTGAGCATGTGTCAGCGATTTGTGCCACCCTAATGCAGAACTTAAAAAAAAAAACATTGTCAGAAATAAAGTTTGCCTAATGACAGCAAATTCGCATTGAGGGTTCCAGTGTACAAATTAGGTACTTGCAGCTGAGTGGAGAATCTCACGCATGTACAACACCAACTGGAAAGGGAGTATAAATACATGTCTATTCAATAAACATGTGCTACAGCCATTTGGTCCTTCACAGAAATGCATTGTGATAAAACCAGTTCCAAGAGCACTGCTACATGTCAAGCACATCACAACAAAAAGGGCAGAAAAATGTCAGTCTCAATATAACACACAAATCAAAATGCATTTTGTTAGATTGTAATATTTAAAAACAAAATCAGACTCAACATTTCAACACAAGATGTTTCTTGTGAAATGTTTTAATGCAGCAGCTGAAGCTGCAGTTCAGGTGAGTGAGGGTGTATGGAGGGGGTCTGGTGGCTGCGAGGTGGTGCTGCACAGTGGGAGATCGAGTGGCTATGCAGAAGAAAATCTACAACTGACTGTCTTGATGAAGAGAAAAAAAATGATAAGAAATGAAGATGAACATGGACTGCTTTTACTTTTTCCTCAAAATAGTTTTGACATGGGATGGTAGTAAAGTCCACATCTCATTAGGATAGTTATGTGATTAGCTGCAAATGGGCACCAGAAGGTGGAGGTGAGAGGAGTACTGTGCTGGTCGCAGTCTCGCAGACTGGGAATGGGGATGGGGGGTGTAGGGTGGTGACTGAGTCATTACTTAAGAGGGTGGGGGGGCCACTAGACCACTAGGAATATACATATATAAATAGATTTTCAGAGGAGGGGATCAGGCATAGGTGAAGGGACTACTAGAAAGATCTTTTTTTTCAATACCAACAAGGCAACTAACATCAGGGAGGGGGGGGACAGCTAGACCACCAGGGAAGGATAGAGCATATGTGAAGGGGAGATTGGGGATAGAAAGGGGGGTCCACTAGACCACCAGGGCAGTAAACACTTCATTGTAAGGGGAGATCAGGGAAAGTGAGGGGGGCTTTCTAAGCGGCTGGGTATGAAACAAATTGGCAATTTCACCGTGTGAAAATTTCGCAGAATACTAAAATTTTGAGAATTTTTCCCATGGTGAAATTGACAATTTCGTGGGAATTTCTCTGGCAAAATATTTTTTTGGCCCATCACTAATAGTGAAAGCCATTTAGGCTTTATTACACACTATCTGTTAGGTCCCCCGAGCCCTGTCTGTGACATATTGAAGCTACACTGTGTCTCTGCAGTATGTTGAAAGACATTTAGGTTTTATTTCACACTGTCTGATAGGTGCCCCGACCCCCGTCTATGACATAGCTATTCTGTGTCTCTCTGCAGTATAGTGAAAGTCATTTAGGCTTATTTCACTTTCTGTTAGGTACCCTGAGCTCTGTCCGTGTGACATTAGTTAAACTGTGTGTGTATGTGTCTCTCTGCAGCATAGCAAAAGCCATTTAGCCTGTATTATACACTGTCTGTTAGGTCCCCCGAGCCCTGGCTGTGACATAGCTACTCTGTGTCTCTCTGCAGTGTAGCAAAAGCCATTTAGGCTGTGTCACACTGTCTGTTAGCCTGTTAGGTGCCCCAAACCCTGTCATAGCTGCACTGTGTGTGACATCTCTCTGCAGCATAGTGTTAGTTTAGTTTAGTTTATTAGTCTGGGAATTAATACCTTTGAGCCAGGGCTCTTTTACAAAGGTTCCATGTCACAAAGAACATTTAACAAAGCACGATACACATTACAGGTAAAACCAGACAGGAAAGTTACATCATAAATTTGCTATTAACAGTTTAAGGCAGTAATGTTTTTAAGTTTCATAGAAAAACAAGCTATAACAGGTTCAAGCGAGTAGACAATTTCGAAGTTAAGGAAACTTCCAGGGAGAGGGTGATCATTAGGCACCAAAAGGAGGCTAGAGAGGAGGGAAAGGTGGTGAGCGGGAAAGTAAGTGAGAGGGGACAGGAAAAAGGGGGGAGTGAGTTTGGGTGGGAGACAGGAAGTAGTAGAGGTACCAGAGGGTCCATTAGTCAGGGAGGAAGAGGCCTCAGATATGAGGATGGACATGAGGAGTAGTAGTCTTTATTAGCGCTAATCACAGTTGCTAGTGGTGGTGAGGTGGACATAGAGCATGGATTTGAAAGCTTCAAGCGAGGTTGAGGATAGAGTAGGTGGACTAAAGCGTTGAATCATGTCGGGTCCTGTATGAAAGATCTTTGTCCCTGTGCAGTCCGGCATCTCGGAACCAGGAAAGGTCGCTGCTCAGATCTGGTGGAGGGTCATGAGCCAGGATTCAGTCGGAGTAGGTTTTGAATACATAATGGAGTCAGTCCCAAGATAGATTTTTTGCCATTGTGCAGGTGAGATAAATAAGACGATTTGATAGGTTCAACCAGCCTGATTCATAGTACAGATCACACGTGTGAGTCAGTCTTTGAGCCCCGTGAGAGCAGGCAGGCCTTATTTAGAGTGATTGAGATGCCTTAGAGCAGTGGAGGTAGCTGAGCCATAAATAATAAGGCCATAGTCAATGATTGAGATTATGGAACTCTGTATAGCTATTCTCAATGCCGCTTGATTTAGAAATTGATGGTTACGGAATAGTATTCCAAGGCGTTGGTTCACTGTTTTCGCAGTGTTGTCAATGTGGGTTGCAAAGGTGAGCCCTTGGTCAAAAGTGATGCCTAGGTATTTGAAAGTATTTACTTGGTCCAGTGTAATTCCGCAGAGGTTTGTATGGTGAGTGGAGTATGCCTATTTTTTGTTTTGGTGATTGGAGAAGAGCATGGCTTTTGTTTTATTGTGGTTTAGCACAAGTTTACTATCCAGGAACCACCTTTCAACACTAGAGAAAGCAAGTTGCAGGCTTTTCGTAGGGAGTTTGGATCCTGTGGGAAGAGAAATGCAGCGTCATCAGCGTATAAAGATTATTTTCTCCAGGCAGATATCTGGGAGGAGTTAAGGAACAGGCTAAGAGGAGGCGGTCCAAGAATCGATCCTCGTGTACACCAGAGAACCTGGTTTGGAAGCTCGGAGAGTTCATTAGAGATTTTTACAGCCTGTGACCATTGGACAGGTAACTTTTTACCAAGCACAAGAACCTTCGGCCAGGCCTAGGCTAGAAAGTAGGGAGGTAAGTAGGCCATGATGGACTGTGTCGAAAAGCTTTGTAAGATCGATAAAGACTGCACCTGTTTGGCACCCTTTGTCCAGGGCTGAGTGGACTTCTCAGAGAAATCAAGTAAGGCTGTTGTTGTACTATGTCCTTTCCTAAAGCCGTGCTGTTGATTACAGAGTAGATTGTATTTGTCCAGGTAATCAGAGAGTTGGTCTGCCACTATTCGTTCAAGTGCTTTGGAGAGGGAGGAGTATTGATATTGGTCGATAGTTTCCTGTTGAGGTTTTGTCCCCCTTTGTGCACTGGCGTAACTATGGCAGATTTCCATTTGTTGGGAAATTGACTTTGGCAAAGTGACAGATTAAGAATTTTTGCAGGGGTGAATTACTTCATCCAGGGTGAGAGACAGGATTTTAGATCTAGCGTATCACTACTTGTTCTGGATTTGGAGCAGGCCTTTCTTATGTACTTGTGTGCTTCAGGCACTTTGATTTTCTTGAAGTAAAATTGTGGTTTGTCACGAGGGTGTTTTGTGATACTAGGCTAGGCACAGGTAAGTCCGAGAAGAAATCTGGGGAGGACCCCACTAAGTTCTGTGAATGTCTTATTAAGCGCATCTGCACTAGACTTTGGGTCAAGAGTGGTGGATCCATCAACTTTCATAATGGTAGGTGACGATTTTGATTGTTTACCATTATGTTTCGGATGTTGTCCCAAAAGCTCTTCCATCACCCCAGGTGGATTCAAGAACATTTTGAAATAAAGCTCTTCATTTGCCTAATTTGTGAGTACATCTATTTCATGCCTGCTTGTATTTTAGGGTATCATGAGGTGAGCCTGTGTCTCTGACAACTGCCCAGAGGTGGTCCCGAACCTTGAGCTCGGCAAGTAGTTTGGCAGTAATCCATGGATTTGATACGCTTTGATTTGCATTTTTTACTGGGGCGTATAAGTGCATGCAGAGTTGGAAAGATTTAATGAAGTATTCTAGTGCGGTATTAATATCAGTTGATTCAAGGATTGGCATCCAGTCCTGTTGTAGGAGATGGGTTTTCAACTTGATAAGATTCCCATAAGGCAATACTCTGCTTGTTATAACTTTGGGGGTGGTTTGAGAAATTTATTAGATCAGGTACAGGACACTGGGGAGTGGTCACTGAGGAGTCAGGGAGGACTTTAATGTTTTTATCCGGTCAGGGTGATTTGTGAGAACCCAGTCAATAAGGGTGCTTGTACAAGTTTTGTAATTTTTCGGGTGGGGAGGTTACCATCTGAGTCAGGTTTGCTGCTAGGATGTCATCTTTGTAAGAGCCAGTGTCAGAGGCGAGCCAGTTTATGTTGAAATCCCGAGGAGGAGAGCTCATTTCAGAGGGCTGCAGACTAACAAAATCAAGTACAGACTTAATACTGGCACGGTGGTCTTTGGAGGGATAGACTGCGCCACTGTCAGAACTTTGTTTGTGCACCAAGAAGCAGTTTGATAGGAGGAGTTGCATCCGTGATA
The DNA here is from genome assembly GCA_016271365.2 of Neoceratodus forsteri. Classification (NCBI taxonomy): domain Eukaryota; kingdom Metazoa; phylum Chordata; order Ceratodontiformes; family Ceratodontidae; genus Neoceratodus; species Neoceratodus forsteri. The sequence continues at coordinate 51,261,057 of JADMNL010000027.1, forward strand.
TTTGTGGGGTGAAGCTGCTGCGTTGACAGGAGAGGTTGTCCTTTATGTAGATAGCACAGCCCCCACCTTTCTTGCTTGCCGGTCAGTCTGAAAGATTGTAGCCTTCAAGTGAGACCGCATGATCCGGTGCTGGGAGATAGCCAGGTTTCCACAATGGCTAGTATATCAGGGTTTTTGTCCAGTGAGAGTTTGAAGAGATGCCAATTTGGGAAGGAGGCTGCAGATATTTAGAGTGATAATGAGAGACCACTACCAACTTTCCCTGTTTTTGTCGGCTTCAGTGCAACAGGACCAGGATTTGGTGTATCCCACCAGATATTAAAAGTAGAGGAGCAGGAGTTTCAGCGATGCCATTCGTAGTTCATAATAGGTTGGAGTGAGTTTCGCTTGTACTTTTAAGATGCTTGGATTGTCTTCTGGAGTCCCAGTAGAGGGTGATCGTTAGTGAGTTATAATGATGTGGCAGTTCCAATTAGGAAATATGGTTCTTTGCACCCAGGTATTAATTGGGTGATGTTTGTTTTAAGACTTCCAGAGTAAAAGCCATGGTACAATGTTTGGGTAGTATAGAAAGGTGAGAGTAGGTGGAGGGTAGAGTAGGCGGAGGGAGTTGGCATAAAGGGAAAGGAGGGTGAGGGTGAGCAGGAACAGGTGGTGGGGACTAAGCCAAAGCATTTTTTAGCGAGGCAGGAGAGAGCCGAGAGTAGTGTGGGCTAGGCAGTCCGGGGGGGGTGTGGCGAGCAATAGGAGGGTGGTCTGGTAAGGATTTTTGTGGGCTAAGGTGGATAGCTACACTATGGCGAAGTACAGAGAAAATGAAAAAAAGACTGGGAGTTTGGTGCCAGAGGGTTTAAGAGAAGTACTACAGTACTGTTGAGATCCAGGATCACATAGTATGTTAAAGTTCCTGAAAGGTGATAAACTGTGGCCTGGGCATATGCAATGTGTAAATCCTTTTGTCTATATGTTTCTTTGTTCTTCAAAGTCCTCAGAGATAAGTACAATACCTTGGGAGTAGGTCAGGCAGTAGGCATATGCAATGTGTGAAATCCTTTTGTCTGTATGTTTCCTTTGATCTTCAAAGTCCTCAGAGGCAAGAACAATACCTTTGGAAAAGGTCAGACAAAAATGTTGATTCAGTCACAAAATATGTTAAAATTTATTTTTTCTTTAAAGTCCACAAGTGCAGTTGCTTTAAGAGTGGTCAGATGAGAATGTTGAAAATGTTGATTCAGTTGCAGGACCCAGCATCACCATGTTTGTAAGACTAGTTGTAAGGCATATGCTTCCTTGGGAGGCTTCAAGAAAGTTGATTTAAAATTAAAAAGCTGATACCTGATAATGGCGATTTGCAGAAATTCAGTCCAGGAGACTTTCACCAATGTTGTGTGCAAGAATGGCACAGGTATTCCCAGCAGAAAAACATGTAAATGAACAAAAACTAACCTACAGACACAGACAAGCACAAACAGCCACCCACACAGCCCCAGGAAGAGCAGCTAGTGAAAGCCATTTAGGCTGTATTACACTGTCAGTTTAGGTGACCATGCTGCCCTGTCTGTGTGACATTAACTACACTGTGCGTGTGTCCCTCTGCAACATAGCGAAAGTCATTTAGCCTGTATTACACATTGTCTGTTTGGTGTCCCAAACCCTGTCTGTGACATAGCTGCTCTGTGTCTCTCTGCAGTATAGTGAAAGCCATTTAAGCTGTATTACACTGTCTGTTAGCCTGTTAGGTGCCCCAAGCCCTGTCATAGCTACACTGCATGTGACGTCTCTCTACAGCATAGCAAAAGCCATTTAGGCTGTATTACAAGATCTGCTAGGTGCCCTGAGACCTGTCACAGCTACACTGTGTGATGTCTCTGTGCAGCATAGTGAAAGCCATGGCTGTGTCTATGTCTTGTATTTCCCAGTCTAAGTCTACTAAAAGGAAAAATAGAGCTACTGCATGTGCAACTGCAAATGATGTGGACAATATGAATCCTAGCACTAATGAAGAACACAGTGGCAATAATAATAACATCACCAGGATTGGCACTAAAAGTCCTCCTGAACAAAAAAAACATGTTAGCAACGAAATGATAGTAGAGGAAAGAACTAACTGGAATTACTTGTTGAGGTACTGAATGTTTTGCCACATGTGCTGGGATACTTCCAGCTGCTGAAGCAGCATGCAAGGACAAGAAGGCATCCTCCTCAAATATAAGCTCAGATGCTGAGGCACCGAATGCTGATAAAGATAGAGGTGATAGTGGGGACTACAAATGGGATAGCCCAGGCTATGTCTCACCTGATGATGATGGCAGTTACAGTTCTTCTGAATCTTGTGGTGATGAGGTCTGTAGTTCTGATGAAAGGATAGGAGAAGATGCCGCTCTAAGTCATAAAAGGCAAGTGCTGAAAAAAAATCATATGCTAAACATAAGAATAAGAGGCATCCATTCAAACAAAATGTGAGCAAAACAGCATTGCAAAAACCACATGGGGAAAATAGCGTTGTGAAAAATAGACACCTGGATAAAACAGTGTCAGGATGTCATTGCCCCTCCCCTGACTGTCACCCTCCCATGGTTAGTATTAGTAAATCATCCCCCACCAACTTTCTCCCCCCCCCCAAGTTACGCCTGCCCTGGAGTTTGGAATAGTAAATCCCACCCAATGACTCCCCACTCAACTTCTTCCACTCCTGCCCTGAAATTTGAAATAGCAAATCCCCAAATGACTCCCCCAAGTTCCTAACCCCTGGAGTTTGGAATAGTAAATCCCCAACGAGTTTCTCTTCCCCCAGTTCTGTGTTGTCCACATGCAGTTTATGATCATGCTGTTTTTTCTGTGTAATTATTGACTGCGCTGTTTTGATCCAGCTTTTTTCCCTTAACCCAGAATAAGAAGATGAACATGAATGAGAACAATTCATGTCAACAAGGATATGGCAGCATAGGGTTTCTTCCAGGTCCCTTGACTGTACAAGAAATAGTGCTAGGCACCATAGTACACAGCATAAAAGGTAAATCTTTAGTGTGGAATTTTTTTTATATTGACCCTGCAGACAACTCTTGAACTGTATGCTGTCTTTGTAAAAAGAGTGTCAGTTTTGGTTGCGAAGCAGGACATTTTGGAACATCAGTAATGATACAACATGCAAAGGCAAAACACCCAATTGAGTGGGGCAGGACAAGGGGCAGTTTGGTTGGTATGGGCAGTTGTGGAGGTGGTGGTGGTGGTAACCATAGTGACAATCAACTGAAAGCAGGAATTGACTTTGAATCATTTGATGTGTCCTTGCAGTCTTCCCAGACTTACATAGATTGTTTTCTTCTGATGCCATCAAGTACTTCAAAATCCCAAAGTAGTACTCCACGAGAAAAAGGCGTGAAAAATACAGTCCCCGCAAATTAAGAATGTCTTGTCATTCTCATCAACTAACATTAAAAAACAGTGTTGTGAGGACATCAAAATTTACCCGCAAGCATCCAACGTGCCAGCTGTTAAACAGAGCCGTTGCAGAGTTGTTGGCTGATTGTCAACTCCCTTTTGCTTTTGTTGCCCAAAAAGGTTTCCTCAAGTCATGAACCATATTGAATCACAGTACACTGTCCCCTCTCTAACATATTTCTCAAAAAAGACTCTTCCATAGTTGTATGACTTGGTGTGTAGTGCAGTCACTAAGCAGTTGAAACTCCCTGAGGTGAAGCAGGCTCAAATAACCACAGATATACAGACCAGCAGCCAAACAATTGACTACATTAGTGTTGCAGCTCATTGGGTAAGTTTTCAGTCAGAAAGTAATAATCCCCGCTCTACTGTAAGTAGTAGGATGCAGGCTGTGTTATGTGTCACCACTACTGAGGAAAACCACACTGCTGTGAATATTTTGCAGGAGCTGCAAAATCAGTTCAAGAAAAGGCTTACTCTGTAGACCTTATCTCCAGGGTTCATATTGTCAGATAATGGTACCAACATGGTAAAATATCTTTCTTACTTAAAATATCTTTCTTTCCTCGATAAAATTCACCTCAATAAACTGGCACTGAGTGTGCCATCTGTTCCCTTAATCTGCTCCTGCCTGCCAAACCAGAGGAGACTCTAGCAATGTTTTCAGCATCCCATTTTTCCACACCACACTTGTGCGAAATCCATTGCTTTTAAGGATACAAACCTATATAACCTGCTGCCACTTGACACCCTTGCCTGTAGCACTATTTTATGCCTTTGAAAGGTCCCTCAAGAGCCACCTTCAGGCAAAACTCGCATGTATTTGTTCTCCTACTACCATGGGAATCTAACTCTTGCTTCTTATCCCCCTCCTATTCCACCCCATTACTCCCCCAGCTATGTTCCCATCATCCTCCCTTCACCCCTCCCCTTGTTCAAGCTCCTCCTCCTCCCAGCTCCCCGTTCTACCACACTCCTCCTGTTTTTCTCCCTCTTTATTTCTTGGTTATCCTGATGTTGCAAATGACTCCAAATATTTTCTGTAAATTATTATTGTGCTATGCACTTTTGTTCTCTCATGCCTGTTTGATTGTTCCTGTGTTTAAGATGTTACCACGGACTGCCACTAGGGGCCCTTACCAAGATGGCAGCCTAACCTCCAGCTCCACAGCCCAGAGGTACTTATCCATTTTAATCCACTGAATTAGAACCATTGATCAGCCCAGAACTGCAAGTATCAGTGCACTCCTAGCCAAGGACACTGTTATTAAGTTCATTTTTGCAATCTGGCGAAGAACTTGGCAGTTTTTCTGACCACTTGCTGGTGTGCCCTGCGTGGAGAGTTGTAGCCCAACAGCATGGCAAATGCACTTCAGTCCCAGACTTGGAGCATCCACCAATCGAGGCGATGCTCAGACAATTAATGGCCCAAATGTCCCAGGTCACTGTGGCCATGAATCGAAACAACCAGGTAGTGCAAAGTCTGGAATCCAGGATGTTCAGTACTGAATGCCAGATGTCCACAATGGAACACAAGTTGCAAGAGCTGTTGGAGGTGTATCAGAAGCAGAAGCACAGTATACAGTTAATGAGGGCAAAAATTGACGACCTCGAGAATAGGGGTCGTCACAACAACCTGAGGTTCGTGGGTTTTCCGGAATGGGAAGAGGGGCACGATATGGAGGGCTTCCTGCAGCTTGCTTTAAATGGACCCCTCTTGACCGCTCCAGGTGGAGTGCATGCATGGCTCTCTTGCCCCTATGCCTAAGGCTCAAGACAGGCCCAGGCCAATCATCGCCAGATTTGTGGACTACCGTGAGAAGGGGAAAGTCCTGACCAGAGCTAGGGAGATGCAGGCTGTAAACTGGTGAGCACACAAAATCAGTATCTTCCAGGACTTCTCCAAAAATCTATTGGACAAGCAAAAGGCATACACCAACGTAAGGCATGTTATGCACAGGATTGGGCTCCCGTTCTCTTTACGATACCCAGCCACAATGTGGGTTGTCCACAATGGGGTGCCGGTGACATTCAACAGTCCAGAGGCTTTAACTGACTTTCTCAGTAGAAACTGGCCCGAAGAAATGAACCCCTGAAGACAGCAGCCACCCCCTGCGAAGGCCCCAGTTTAGGAACTGAATAGGCACTCCCCTATCCGGGCTGAAAGGGAGGGGGACTGGCAGCACTCCAGGAACACAGCTTGGGAGCTTCCCCCAAAGGCAAACCACAAGTGGCACTCCTCCAAGAAACATGGGAAGAGGGACTACCCATCTGAACGCGGACCACTGGTGCCCACTGAGGATACCCAGATGGAAGTCCCAGTACCTGACCCACTGCTAGGATTTTCCACCAGCAACCACTTCGATCCTCTGTGGTCTGTCCCCCCTGAATGACACTATGCAGTTTATATGTTTGTGGGCCTGTTGCCCTTTACTGTTCGGGTTAGTGGGGGTGTGGTGGGGCCTGTGTTGCTGATGGAAGGGGCATATGCTGATGTTGATTGAGGGTGGTGGTGGTGCTTTCTGGGAACATGGGGAATTCTGGGATCCCAAGTGAACGAATCTGGAGGGGTATATTGCTGAACCGTTAGGGCCCCAGGCTTATGCCGTCAGTGCCAGGGCTCTAGGCCTGTGGCCATGGCACGAGCAAGGCATTAATCCCAGGGATTGGAGTGGCACCTTCTGTAGGTGAGGTCCAGCTTCCCTGTACTGGAAGGACATGGTTTCTCCCTGCTTTATCATCACAGTAAGACAGTACCCCCAGGGCCACCATGGATGTGTTTGACATCTACCAGACAAAGGCTCTGCACTCCGTAAATGCTGCCATCTGGCTCCCCGTTGCACCCTCCCCTGTGGCTCCCCTCACCCCCCCAGCCTGGGTAAAGATAGGCTGCTGTTGCCCCCCTCCCTTTCTGGATTTTCTTACATTCACCGAGAATCTCCAAGTCTGGTTCACACTCATGTCCTGGTTTACCCTCTGGGGCTCTTAGAGAGCTAGATTTCTTTCTATTTGTCTCACTGAGGTGGTCTGTGCACCTCTTTGGGGGTCTTGCCATTCTCCCCCTTCCCCTGCATTTCGGGGGGTATGCCTATCAGATCGCACCCTGGGTATAGAGGTTGGCCTTCATCAGACCTCTGCAGCCTACATGAAACCTCTATCTCCCCATTGCATAAGTAATGTTGTACACCATGTATATATTTTGTATAGATGTTTACTATATGTGCATATTCAGAGAACACACACAGAGTTGAGGTCAGAGAAAGGGACACACACAACTGGTAACTCCTGGGAAGGGCTACCTCACTCTCCCCTGTCATGCCCAGCCTATGACCACTAGCTTGCTCTCAGGGTGGGCCGCTGCCCCACTCCCTGCCTCCAGGTGTATTTTTCAGAATCTCCTTTATACTTGCCTGCATCACATTTTACATGGGGGATAAAACATGTCTGACAAGGAATGTCAGGGGCTTGACACCCCAAATAAAAGGAAGCAGGTATTAACACATCTCAAGGACAGGAGGTGGCTTTCCTGCAAGATACCAATCTCACAAGAGGGGACCATGATAGACTGCAGCGGGACTGGTGGGTCAGGTCATTCATGCCTCAGCCCCACCAGGAAATGAGGGTTAGCTATCTTGCTGCATAAGGCTCTGCACTGGAAACTGCTGCGGAAGATAAGTGACCCGGAGGGTAGATGGATGGTGGCACTTTTGGAAACGGCGGAGGGTCCCATCATACTGGGGAATGTATATGGCCCTAATGAAGATGATCCTTCATTCTTTCATACTGTGGCCCAGGTACTGAGTAATCTAGCATCAGATGACACCCTGGTGTCACTCAGGGGTGATTTCAACCTCACTTTAGATCCGATTCTTGACAGATCCCCCTCTAATACTGAGCCCCACTCCAGGGCCACCCTGGCCTTGGCTCAACTGCGACAGGACCTGGTCCTCTCAGATATCTACCAACTTTTCCACCTATCCCAGAGGGGCTACACTTTCCACTCCCTGGTACATAGCTTTCACAGCTGCATAGATTTTTGGCTCACCTCTCCCCATATAACCAATAACTCCACAGACTCCAGCATTCATCCTCTGATGATCTCAGACCATGCCCCATTGTGAATCTCCTTTACCTGGAGCCCACCCTCCTCCACCTCCCCGGCCTGGATACTGGACCCACTACTCATTCATGACCCGTACTTCCTCCCATCTGTCGGGAGGCCATGGAGTTTTTTCCAAACAACCCGGTATCTGATACATCCACTGGCACCACCTGGGAGGCTTTCAAAGCCACCCTCAAGGGGCTGATTATGGGTTTCACTCATAAGAGATGTAAGAGGAGAGAACAACAACTTAAGACCCTAGAATAGCAGCTTCAGGTTGCAGAGGAGTCTTTTAAGGTCCTTCCTAGCCCTTCTCTCCAAACGGAGTCCGTGTGATGGGTGGCCACCCCGAGAATGCAGATGAATGAGCTCCTCTCCAGGAAGGCCAAACTTGCCATCATTTGACTTAAGCATAAGTACTGGGAAGGGGGAAAGGGGGCAAGGTCCTAGCCTACCAGCTAAAAAAACAGCAAGCGGAGCATCATATAGCAGCCCTGGTGGATGAAGGGGGTACCACTCACACCTTGGCTGGAGGGGGGTCAAACAAGTGATGGCCGATTTTTACTCTGTGCTATACACATCCTCTAGACAACCCAACCCTGAAGGTGTTCTCCCCTTTCTAAATTCCCCTCTTCTTTTTGTCCTGGTGGTAGAACCTCTGACCGTGTCTATCAGGCAGAATATGCTTATTTAGGGGGTATCAAAGGAGAGGGAAACCTACCCCTCCCTCATGTACGTAGACAACCTTCTGCTTCCCCTGCCTGACATCGTCTCAGCCCTCTCTCCCTCCCCTTCTGCACACCCTCTCTGATTTCGTCACCTTCTCTGGCCTTCAGCTCAACCAGGCTAAGACCGAGGTCCTTCCCCTCAATGCCAACTGTTCCCCAGCAATGGCAGCGCAGCATGGCCTCCGATGGTTTCTGGGGGATCACATACCTGGGTATCAAGAGCACCTCTGATCGTACCAGAATCTGGTAGATGAATCTGAAGCCATTACTCACTTCCATTCGCACCAAGCTCAATAGATGGAGGGCTCTCTGCCTCACCCTAGCAGGTAATAGCACCCAAGATTATGTACTTCCTATCCCATATCCCCCTGAAAACTCCTGAGAATTTGGTACACCAAACTATACAGCTTGATAGGGGCCTTTATATAGGAAGAGAAGAGGCCCAGGTATAGTAGGAACAAGTTGAGGGAGCATTCGACAGAAGGTGGGTGGGGTCTCCCGTGGTTTGAAGGTTACAAGTGGGCCTTCCAGGCTACCCAGATGCTGGGGTGGTTCACAAGCTCTGGGATAAATACTCCCCAATGGCTGGGCATGGAAAGAGAGAGGCTGGTGGGGTGACTCACCTGGCCCTGATATTGTACAATTGCCCTCCTAGAGGCATTCAGTCCCACCCTACAATAGGCCCCTCTCTGGATTACTGGAATAAACTTCACAGCAAGCTGGGCACCAATCCAGCCCCCTTGCATCTTACCCTACTGTGGGATAACAGGGATATAGTCCTCAATAAGGAACCACTGGCATGGGCCACCTGGGCAGCCACAGGTCTAACTCTCCTGCAGGATCTGTACATCCCTGGTTCTAGCAAATTAGATTCCTTTGAGGGGCTACAGTACGTGCATCTCATGGGGTTCCCCCCAAGGACTTCGGGTGTTTCCTTCAACTCAGAAGTGTGGTCACTGGTTATACCCGTCAGTTCCCCTCAGGCCCGCCTACATCCCCGTTGAAAAAATGACTCTATTTGGAGAGGGGTCATACCAGCTGTATGTTTGCAGCCCTCAGGGCCACTCTCACTTCACAATCCTTGGAATCCAAAAGTAAGTGGGAGCAGGCTCTGCAGACCCAGATCACCACCCTGGAATGGAAGTCTTGCCTGAGGTCTGCCCACACAGCATATCCCGATGCCAGAAGCCAATTAATACAAAATAAGATCCTGCATTCTTGGTACAGGACTCTGGCTTTCCTTAAGAAGGCTAAGCTCACACAGGATGACCTTTGCTGGAGATGCCAGGCAGTCCAGGGGGACCTGATTCACATACTGTGGCAGTGTGGATTAATACAGCCTCTGTGGAAGGTGGTATGTAGGCTGGGGTAGGAAATACTTCAGAAACCTGCCCCTCTGACCCCTGAGGTGCTGATTCTGGGAATTCACTCCTCTGTCCCCCATCTGCGGCCCTCAGAGCAAAACTTTCTGCCCAACCTAAGCATGCAGGTTAAAAGAGTCCTCCTGTGTAGGTGGAGGATGCAGGAAGTCCCTTCAAGTTCTAGAGGTCTGTAACTGCCTGGTGCAATTTGCAAACTGGTCCAGAATGTCACATACAGTGGCCGATACCCTTCCCCAATATACGTATCTATGTGGCAACCCTTTCTCCTCTATCTGAAGACTAGGGAAGGAATAAGTTGACTCTGCCCTCTTGGGCTTGGATCCACATCCTGTGAAATGTTGATAATCCAGTAGCTCCCCTCAGGTTCCTTAGGTCCCAGGTAGTCCCAGGAGAGAGTACTACAGCATGATATAGAAGTTTGTTTAGTCTGTACTGTCAGAATCCGATAAGTCTAGACTGTATGATTTGTGTGTGTTCTTATGTTCTGTATGCAGGCCCATTCTGCAGATGCTGACCCTGGACCTCCTATGATTCTGTGTTTCTACACACTGAGCTACCCCAAGGGAGACTCAGGTAAGTCCAGATGCACTCTGTTTGTTTGTGTTAGCCACAGTCTGTTTGGCTTCCTACACAGTGTAATCCTCTGGACAATGAATGGTTACAGTGGTGTGAAAAAGTATTTGCCCCCTTCCTGATTTTCTCTATTATTGCATATTTGTCACACTGGATGTTTTCAGGTCTTTAGAGAAAATGTAATATTAGATGAAGGGAACCTGAGTGAACAAATAACACTTGTTTTTTTTTTTAATTTCACTTATTTAATGAAAAAAAGTTAACCAACACCAACTGGCACTGTGTGAAAAAGTAATTGCCCCCTTACACTTAATAACTGGTTATGCCACATTTAGCTGCAATGACTGCAACCAAACACTTCCTATAATTCAATATCAGTCTTTCACATCACTGTGGAGGAATTTTAACCCACTCTTCCTTGCAGAACTGCTTTAATTCAGTAACATTTGGTAGGTTTCGAGCATGACCTGCTCGTTTCAGGTCCTGCCACAGCATCTCTATTGGGTTTAAGTCTGGACTTTGACTAGGCCACTCAAAACTTTAATTTTACTTCTTTTAGCCATTCTGATGTGGACTTGCTTTTGTGTTTTGGATCATTGTCTTGCTGCATGGCCCAACTACGCTTCAGCTTCAGTTGACGGAAGGATGACGGACATTCTCCTTAAGAATTTTCTGGTACAGAGCAGAATTCATGGTTCCTTTAATTATGGCAAGTCATCCAGGTCCTTAGGCAGCAAAGCATCCCCACACCACCACACTACCACCACCATGTTTGACTGTTGGTATGGTGTTCTTACTGTGGAATGCTGTGTTTGCTTACTGCGAGACATTATGGGATCCATGTCATCCAAAAGTTCCACTTTGGACTCATCTGTCCATAGAACATTTTCCCAAAAGGCTTGTGGATCATCCAGGTGCTTCTTGGCAAATGAGAGATGAGCATTTATGTTCTTCTTGGTTAGCAGTGGTTTCCGCCTTGCTACTCTCACATGAAGCCCATTTTTGCCCAGTCTCTTTCTGATTGTGGGGTCGTGAACACTGACCTTAGCTGAGGCAAGAGAAGCCTGCAGTTCTTTGGATGTTGTTTTAGGATCCTTTGAGACTTCCTGAATGATTTTATGCTGCGCCCTTGGAGTATTTTGGCAGGCCGCCCACTCCTGGGAAGATTCACTACTGTTCCAAGTGTTCTCCATTTGGAGATTATGCTCTCACTGTGGTTTGATGGAGTCCAGAGCCTTAGAAATAGCTTTGTAACCTTTCCAGACTGATGAGGGCAGCACATTTTTCTGATCTTTCAGGAACTTCCTTGATCATGGCATAATGTGCTTGTTGAATCTTTGTGCTGGCAATGTGACTCTGATGGTAAGGGTCAAAATAAGTGAGATTTATATTGAGCAGGCTGGCTGTAATCAAGCCTGGCTGTGTTCAATCAGCTGACTCTAATTATCCCTTTAATTGGGTTGATTTAACTAGGGGGCAATTATTTTTTCACACAGTGCCCGTTGGTGTTGGTTAACTTTTTTCATTAAATAAATGAAATAAGTAAAAAAAAAAGTGTTATTTGTTTACTCAGGTTCCCTTTATCTAATATTATATTTTGTCTAAAGACCTGAAAACATCCAGTGTGACAAATATGCAATAATAGAGAAAATCAGGAAGGGGGCAAATACTTTTTCACGCCACTGTATATGGGGGTGCCTACAAAGGCTCAGGGCCTTGAAAGAAATCCGGTTGCTCTATTTGCTTGTTTAGCTTTGCTGAACTATTGCATTTTTCTGTAGTGGCTGTGTAATTTTCCATTACTGTCGTAAGCACCCTTTTACAATGTAATTGCTTTTAAACTGAAAACCCAAAAATAATTAACCACAAAATAAGATGTTACCACAACCTGTATGTACTATGTATATGGTAATTTTTTTCTGTTGTATCCTTGTAACTTCATGTAAACTGGAAATTTGTGAAAACAGGCATTTTTGCTCACATACTCTCCAGTACAAAATAAATTGATTGATTGATGGTAACTACTAACACATACCTTGTTTTGCACATTGTTTAAATCTTCTCATCCATAGTTTCTTAAATGGAAACAGAAATGCTGAAAATGTGTTAGGTATTGCTAGGAAAATATGTGGGCATTTCAGCCACTTTGTGAAAGCACAAAAAATCCTGAAGGGGCTGAAAAGGTCAAACAACTTACTTTTGCATACATACTATTGCATACAATTGCATACATTAAAGCAGAAAGTTCCAACCCACTGGAATTCAACATTTTACATGTTGAAAAGGCTTCTTGAACAGAAAAAAAGTGGTACATGACTACACCATGCAGAATCAAATGGTTAAAGTAGACATCATGCTCAGTTCCAGCAGCTGGACTGTACTTGAAAGTTTGGTCACCTTATTGAAGCCACTTAAGACTGCCACACATGATGTCAGCGAAGACAATACAACTCTGAGTCAAATTATCCCTTAGATCAGATTTCTTCAGAGTTTTCTTGATGAGATAAAGACTTTCAGTCAAAAGAAGACATCACTGCTATTATGCTGGCAGATAACTTACGTCTCAGACTGTTGACTGATCAGATAATAAATGCCATGTTTAAGAATGACACCCATGTGTTGGCTACATTGCTAGATCCATGCTTTCAGTGGAACATTGAAGCCATCCTTCCTGCAGCAGAAGACATTGAGTATTAGAGAGCTCTGCAGTTAACCAAATGTGACATTGCCCTACCAACACCATTAACTAATGTATCGCAGTCAAACCTCACTGAACCATTAGAGTGCACCTCTGGCTCAGAAAATAGCACATCTGTCAATTCTTTACAATTACCAGTGTCATCAGTGAGGAAAAGGACATCTAAAGCTACTTCTCAGGCATCCTATGTTCAGGGTCAGAAAGGCAAATCACTTCTGAGTTGGATGCAATAACTTGGACTAGTATCCTATAAAGAAAGTGCAGCAGGTTCATCTGTTAGATTGATAACTGTCTCATGCAGCACAATGATCCTGGAATATTTTGTAGACCATACTGTTATTGGTCTCAATGACAATCCATTACTCTATTGGAAACAAAAGAGAACAATATGGCCAGATCTAGCAAATCTTGTAATAATGTATCTCAGTTGTCCACCGTCACGTGTATATTCACAACACATATTTACTGCAGCTGGAGGAACAGTCACTGACCACAGAACACTGCTAAGTCCTGCAAATGTGGAATAGCTTACTTTTCTCAAAATGAATGCTAACAATTTCACAATTGTCACGAACATTGAATTATGTGAGTCTGACCCCAAACATGAACAACAATCTGCAAACAGTGATACTGAATTTGATGATTAGGTTGCATACAAAATAAATAGAACCATCACCACTGCCACCATGCCAGCCACATGTGCTACAATACTCTTAGTTTTCTTTTGTCAGTCATCAGTTCTATATTATGTAAGTTTGCTCAATGCTCACCATGAGTATACTATCTGGAAACAGCAGCAGGCTCAATCAGAGCAGCTGCACCTCTCATAACTACCTCAGCAGTGCCCGCCATTAACATAATTTTTTGAAACAGCAGCTGCACCTCTCGTAACTGCCTCAAGAATGCCCACCATTGGTATAATTTTTGGAAACAGCAGTTGACTTGCTAAGAGCTGCTGCATCTCTTGTACCTGCCTGAGCAATGACTGCCATGGGTATGATTTTTGGAAACAGAAGCAGGCTTGTTAAGAGCAGCTGTGCCTCTTGTACCTGCCACAGCAATGCCCTCCATGGTTATAATTTTTGGAAACAGCAGCAGGTTCACTCACAGCAGCTGCACCTCTCATACTTATCTCAGCAATTCACCACCATGGATATAGTGGCTTGGGGCACATAACAAACAGAGGAATATTAAAACAGTCTTTCACATGATTTTTGTTATGGTCAGGGTTGGGTAATCGGGTAGTAGAACAGGTCAAGTAGTAACTACCTGACCCAACCCGACTACTTGGTTTTCATCCAGGTAATTTTAGAGCACTTTTGAAGTGCCTGCGTGTAGTCTTGGGGGTTGGGTATTTTAGTACCCACCCATCCCCATTTATAATAGCATTCCACACTGAGACTGGGTATAAAATTCAAGTTTTACACACACCCCCAGTGCTTTGTTTTATATAATTGCTGGGCTCTGTTTTTCAACACAATTAATTAAAAAATGGAAGCAGTTTTGCAGTTATTTAATGTGACCATGATTGTATGCACAAAGAGATCTGTGGCTCACAGCTTCCACATAAACACAGTGCTTGTTCACTGTTATTACTAGCTGGTTATAATGGCAAATTATAATTGGATTTCTCCATAGGAGACAATTGAGCCCAGTTATTATAAACACAGTAACAAGCAGTAGTATTTTTTCACAGTATGCTAAACTGACTAGGACAGAAGATATTCAGACCTAGACTATATAATAAAGAATGGTGAGATTTGTGATATAATGTGTAGACAAACAGCAAGAGAAGATGAATATCAAATTACTTTCCTGTTTTCATGCACATGTCCTCAGTAGAGCTGGGCAGAATGCAGACTTCTGCTGGTAAAATTCGTGCAGCATGGCAATTCTGCTTCCAAAATGCTTTTCACAATTTCTTTTTTTAATTTTGCTGAATTCCAAAAAGCATTTCAATGTGAACAGTGGCTCAGAGAAAATTAATCCCCAGTTTTCATAAACCATGGAATATAATTCCACAGTTAACATTCTATTTTACAATGTTGGAATTCCACTTCTGATGGAGTTTGGCAGAATTATTTTTTCTTTTTTACTTTGGCTGGCTTTCCTTCTGTCCACCAGCCCTACCATCTCACCCTATCCCCTGGTCTTACCTGCTGCCGCTGGAGTGCTCCCTAGACTACCCTCCAGAACGGAGCCATCAGGGAACTCTCTGCACTACCCCCCCAAATGGTGCCACATGAAATCTGTTGGCACAGTGCCTCGGACAGTTATGTGGGACTTAGTGTGGGAGATGAACATCCTCCATGCCACAGCCATTTGTTTCCCCCATTACTGGGAGGTGTGGCACGTACTGGCATAGAGGCACATAATGCACTAACATTGGGCACACCTCCCAGAACCTGCAAGCCTTGGGCATGACACTCCCAGCCTCTGCCAGGGGTCAGTCAAGCACTGAGTTCTATCCCACTCTCCCCCATAAAGGAAGAGAGCAGTCCATTGGATGTTGGATCCTCCTATCCCAGGCCAGCCTCAGGTTGACGGCACCACAGGTAAAAATAAAACTGCTGTGCCAGTGGGCCAGCCTGGAATTCAGCAGAATTCATCTGCACCCCTGTCAGACTTGTTAAACAGATCCCTGGAGATCGGCACGATCCTGGAGGACTGGAGAAGGACTGATGTCCCACTTCTCAAAAGTGGTAGCAAAGAGGAGGAGGAAGGCAATTATAGGCCTGTCAGCCTGACATTAGTGGTAGGGAAATTAATGGAAACTCTATTAAAGAAAGGGACTGTGGAATACCTGGAATCCAGTGGATTGCAGTTCCCGAGGCAGCATGGTTTCACAGGGGAAGGTCATGCCAATCAAATCTGATAGATTTTTTTGACTTGGTGACCAAAGTGTTGGATGTTGGAGGGACAGTGGATGTGACCTATCTAGACTTCAGCAAGGTCTGCAACACCATTCCACATAAGAAACTGGTAAACACATCGGGTAATATGGGGTGGGCAATAAGGTGGTAACCTGAGTAAGAAACTGATTATCTGATAGGAGGTAGAGGGTGGTCATAAATGGAGTTTGCTCAGAGGAGGAGAGAGTGACCAGCAGGGTACCTCAGGGGTAAGTGCACTGGCAGCGCTACACCATGGCACACCAGGGCACATGCCCTGGTCAAAGAATGCTGTGCCGCAGTTCATGCCCGGGTGCTCCAAAGTCTGAAAAATTTTGGCTATTTCTTTTTCTGTTCTGTTCTGCTAGTATAGCCTCCTCCTTTTGCAATGGACCAACCAATGCCTTTTCGGGGGGCAGGGGAGTGTCTGCACCAAGCCTGCACTGCAGTCACTTACTCACTTTGATTGACTGATTTGGCGACTTGGTGTTGGTGACATGCAGATCCTGAGTCATGCTGAGAGCCCCAGGACTCCTAACATTGCTGGAACTGCAGTACTTGGGGAGAGCTAGCTACTGATCCTGAGCCATCCAATTGTAGTGCAGCACAAGGTCTTTAACAGACCAATTGCAAATGGGAGAATTCTGCCCAATGGCAGGGAGGTGGCTGCAGCCAATCGATGGCTGTAAAACTCTACCAATCAGACAGCACCAGGCTTCCTCATCCAGTGAGGTGTGTCACTTCTTGTGTTTCATTCCGGAAGGAAAGGAAATAAAATAGCCCAACATGTGTACCAACTGGATGGTTCATTTGTTATCTTCAGTGCTGCCTACTGCTGTGATCGTTCATGTGAGGTGTTGCTATTGCTAGTCACCAATCAGTTTTCCCTGCAAAGTGCTGCAGACCGTGTCCTTGGACTGCCTGACCAGTGAAGCTGCTCGCTCTCCTAGTCCTCCTGCCTGCTAATGCTGCCCGCCATTCCGCTCTCACTCTCCTCCCATTTGCCTGCGGTTCTGATGCCAGAGGTCTGTTGCCGCTAACCCCCATGCTCTGAGGCTACTAATTAGGAGCTCCTCAGTCAAGCTGTCAATGTGACCACCGACCGCTCAACCACTTGCTTCAGGAGTGAGCCTCTTGCTAAGTGGACATTTTCTGGTGGACCTCTTTTGGGCTGGTATTGGTGACCTTAAGTAAGCACACTGAATTTTGCTGCAAATTGATGCTGGCCTGTGTTTTTTCACCACAAGGGACTCTGGGAGGGAGGCAGGAAAGATGAGACATGTACGCCTCCCAGCTGAGGGGGCTGTATAAGATGAGACTATGGGGGGGAGAAACATACATGCCTCAATGCTGGGAGTGTTTATGGCTGGTGGCTCTTTCTGTGGGTCTTTCAGTGATGGGCCTACATGGGGGGAGGGATAGGAGAGAAGTACATGATGCCTATGGCCTGTGTTTTTCACCACAAGGGAGTCCTAGGAGGAGGGAGGGGGGAGAGACATGCATGTCTCCAGTCTGGGAGGGGTGTATAAGATGGGACAGTATGGGGGGAACTTATATGCCTCAAAGCTGGAGGTGCTTATGGCTGGTGGCTCTTTCTGAGGGTCTTTCAGTGATAGGCCTGCATCTGGGGGGACATATATGATGCCTATGACCTGTGTTTTTCACCTCAAGGAAGCCCGGGGGGGGGTGAGAGACATACACGCATCCAGGCTGGGGCATGTATATAAGATGTGACTGTGTGGGGGGAACATATATGCCTCAAAGCTGGGAGTTTTTATGGCTGGTGGCACTTTCTGTGGGTCTTTCAGTGATGGGTCTGAGGGGACACATATGCATGATGCCTATGACTGTAGTTTGTCATCTGTGTAGGCATAGCATATTGCTGATGGCCAGGGGTGTTTGAAAGATGGGTCTGTGTCTGGGGGGAGGATACACGCATGATGCCTCTGTCTGTGACTGCTCAGTATTTTATTTATAGTTGGGGTTGTTTCAAAGGTAAGATGAACCTGTGTGTGTGTGTGTGTGTGTGTGTGGTGTGGGGCACATACATGATACCTCTGGTGTGCACTTTGCAGAATGGGCCTGGGCTGTGCCTGTGGGGGAGATATACTGAATCTGAGGTGTTTAAATGGACTGCCTTTTTATGCTGCCTGTCTGCAGTATGAGGGGTTGAAGTGGGATTTTTTCCATGATTTGGTTTTGTTCTGGAACGATGGGTCTGCAGTGGAGGGTGGGTGGGTTCTGAAGTGCCCAATGGTGTTGTTTGGGGGAAATGGGGCCTTCCCCGTGTCATTCATTATCTGTTTGGCATGTCTGCCACTGTGCTTGAGACTTGGGGAGGCCCAGGCTTCCCTAGCAAAAGATGATGATCATGAAACCATGCACAGAAAGAAATTCAGCACTTTCACCAAAATAGGGGTCTGTTAATACTCTGGCAAAAGCAAGTTTAATTATATACCTTGGAAAAGCATGTTTAGTGTAAGCTTGCTTCATTCGCCTCCCATGCACTTTTTTGTTCAGTTTCCACTGATTCTATACCACTGTAAGAGCAAGACGGAGTTTATGTGTGGGTTGGAAGTGGGAGCAAGAATACATAAGTGAAGTGGCTGGATTCAGCTGGCACACTGCCAACAGATAGCCTAGCAGCCAGGGATTGGCACTTGGGGGTAAGGGGCACCTTGGGGACTATGGATGGAGGGAGGGAGTTGGGTTAGGGAGGGCTGGTATTAGGTAAACTGAAAATAAGGGACTGGTCCCTCCTGCTGGCATACTATTTTTAAGGAGAGAAAGAAATGAGTCTGGAGAAACGGAAGAGGCGATGAGCAGCAGAAAGGAAATGACTGTAGCGGGGGAAGGGACAGCCATATGAAGGGAAGGACTAGTGGTTCTGTTGTAAAACAGGAATTACTGTAGACTGGGTCACCATCCCCTCAAACAAGTGCTTTCATAGAAACACTTCTTCCCCTAACAGTCACATACTTCACACCTCATTCAACCCCACCAAGACCCATTACCAAACCAGTAAACTGCATTGAATTGCTAATCTTACTCTGTAGGTGTATGTGTGTGCTTTAAATACCAGAGTGAATCGATTATGCATGCATGAGTGCTGGTGTGAATAGACCTCTGTCAGGCTGGCTACCTTAATGTGGTACAGGGCCCAGGCCACAATGCTTGCTAGACTTCTAGTTAAAGGGCAGTTTAACTTCTGTGTCTATTAGGATGAAATGTAAATATAAACATTTATCTTTTGGGATTATTGGCTAAGTGGATATTTGAAATGGGCAGGCCTACTATTTGTGTGTGTTGTGGCATTGCATATTTTGTTTTATTGTTACATTTGGGGGGGTAGTAAATCAGTCCTCCTGGTATAGCCTCCCTGGTATTGGTAGGAGGCTAGGAGCCAGAGCACAGCATCTGCCCAGCCAGACCTGTAGCTGGATGTACTACTCATCTGCACTCTTACAATCTGCAGCACAGAAGGTGCTTTTACACACAGGTCTATGTAACACAATAACTGTTACAGAAACAGTATTCCATCACATCCCTTGTGTGTAAAAAGCATTTGTTTCGTTCCCTTGGTGAACGTTCATCCAAACCGCAATCTTTGCTTCTTGTGGTTTGCACCAACGTGTTTCATTTGATCTGGTTGTGTAAAACAGCCATTCTGGTACCACTGCAGAAACTGCCATTAGAGCAGCAAACTCTGGGGGAGCCGAAACAAATGGGGGTGGGATTGGCCAGAATACTCGCAAGGTGTAAAAGGAAACCCGAACGCAACAGAGTACAATGGCGTCACACAGGTAGTGTTTATTTCATTTTACAAACCTGGTGTAATGATAACCACGACTGGGAGATGGCCATACCTGGCTACAACATATTCAGAAGAGACAGAGCAGGCAGGAAGGGAGGAGGAGTGGCACTGTATGTGAAAAATGACATAAGGGCCACAGAGATCCAGGAGGAACAAAATGGGGGAGAGATACCGTGGGTTAAGCTGGAAAGGAAAATGGGGATAGCCATCCGCACAGGTGTAGTCTATAGACCACCAGCCCAGGAGGAAGAAACAGATAGGGAGCTGATGCTAGCCATCCAAAGGATGGCAGACAAGGGTGAGGTAGTACTGGTTGGAGACTTCAATATTCCAGACGTGGACTGGAGCATCCCAGCAGCAGCATCAACTAGGAGCAGATTTATCCTGGACTCCCTTCAGGGTGCCTTCCTCAAGCAACTGGTCATGGAACCAACTCGGCAGAAGGCAATACTGGACCTTGTGCTCACAAACAGGGACAGTGTGATGGGGTAACAGTGGGGAGCACCTGGGGAACAGTGACCACCAGTCATTGTGGTTTGAATCACAGAAAGAGCAGAACCAAACCACACAAAAACACGTATCCTGGATTTTAGGGGGGCAGACTTTGGGAAAATGGGGAGATACTTGAAAGAGGCATTAAGGGGAATGGGACAGGAATCAGGGGTTGAGAAACAGTGGGCAGTATTTAAAATGGGGATTACAAGAACAACAGAATTATGCATTAAGCAGGTTAGCAAGAGGAAAAGGAAGAGGAGACCATTATGGTTTTCCAAAGATGTAGCAAAGAAAGTGAAAGCCAAAAAGATTGCATTCAGGCAATACAAAAAGACCTGGGACCCTGGTTTTCCATTTTTACTGGTAACACCGGTAACAATCACGGAATCCTGCTTGGTTTGCGGATTTTGAATTCTTGTACCGGTGCCTCACGGAAATTGCATGTCACTGCACAGAATCTCCAAGATTTCAGCATTTTTTATTTTATTTTTATTTTCTCTTTCTATGTCCCCTTCTCACAGCATCAGTCTCCACTTTTCAGGCTGGGTATCCCTTAGCTTCACCCCAAAGTAATGCTCAGGAGCTCCTGTGGTGCTGCCCCTATCCTGCCTGGGTTGTACCTCTGCCAGGTGGAAAGGGAGAGGACCCTAGGACCTATTCACACTCCTTTAGTGTGTGTCAGGCAGCTCAGTGGGTCCCTCATGGAGCCTGGTTATGAAGTCTGGGGCACCTGGGTCCCTTCTGCCAGTGGCCAATGTGGGGTGATTGTTCCTGGTTTTCTGGTCTCTGTCCCTGATGGCACCGGCACTATAGCAGATCCAAGGAGGTAGGTCACATAGAGATATGCCACTGCTCCAGATCCTGGCTAGGGTCCTCCCCTCCTGATCACTCTGCAGCACCATTGCATCACCACCCGTGGTCACACAGGTGGTGGTAAAGCAACAGGACCTGCAGCCCACCCTTCCTGGAGGAAGAGAGCAGTCCCCCAGGTGCTCAATTCTACTCCGCTGGCCAGACCTCCAGCAACCCGAGTTCGCTTCTGATCCTGGGTAGCTGGCATTGCAAGTAATAGTGCTACTGCAGCACTAGCAGGCCGACCCAGATTTCAGCATCTTAAAATGAATGCTGTGCTTGCATTCTTTCTGCTTTGCTGCATATAGAGTCAGTAAGGAAATCACCCGCACTGCTTTGTTGTAATCAGCCATTCAGTTTAACCACCCATGCCTAGTGGTTAGAGTAACAAGCAGTGAATGAACTGGGTATGTCCAGCAGACTTGGGTTTGATTCCCACAACCTCCACTTGCATACTGTGCGACTTCAAGCAAGTCACTTAACCTTCCCAGTTCTTCTAGGTCACTCCTGAAAACAGACACTCCTGCCTAGTGGGCCTTACCTGCTTTACAAAGAATTAAAAAAAAAAATACCAGTATATGTTTACTACATCATAGAATAGTAGTCAGGGTACCATGTAATTTACTTGAGTTTTACTTGGGCTGAAATGATTTTGTATAGGTAAAGATAAATGTTCAGATGCATTTTATGTGTTTTATAAGCTTGTTTTTAGATTTTAGTCAGGTGTTTGTTGTATTCTTTGCATATAATTTATTTTATTTATTTATTGCATGTATTCGGAATTACAATCCTTTGAGTCACAGACTCATTTGCAAAGGCTCCACGTCGGTTACAGGGGTGGAGGGGAAACAGAATACAACGATACATACATAGTAAAGCAGTATACAGGAGAACATACACACTCAAGTATTACACAAACAGTTCTGACAGTGCAGTCCAGGCATTATCTTAGTTCAGCAGAAACAGTAGTAGGCGGCATTCAGGGTATCATTTGCTAGAAGAGGGGAATCGTATTCTTGGGGTCTAAGGAGACCCTGTGTCTGTTATAAGTGGGGTTAGGTAGCATACTTATGTGGGCAGAGCTCGCCACAGGCACAGGTAGCGGACTCAATTAGGTGGGTTTTGAGGCCTGCTTTGAAAAGAGAGATGCTGCGTGTCTGTGTGAGCCGAGGAGGTAGCACATTAAGCCAAAGAGGAGCATGGTACCGAAGCGATCTTTGACCCATTGATGTCCTACAGTGGGGAACCAGGAATGAGAGATTAGTAGCGAGTCGAGTATTGCGCCTGAGGGGGGCTGGTCTGATTATGGGGAGAAGGCCAAGTGGGGCTATCTGAAGTTGTATTTTTTTTGCCAGGATACAGGTGTGGTACTGTAGTCATTGTTGGAAGTTTAGCCAACCCGTCAGGGCATAAAGGTCACATATATGAGTTAGACATCTAAGCATCTAGGT
This sequence comes from Neoceratodus forsteri, assembly GCA_016271365.2. Taxonomy (NCBI): domain Eukaryota; kingdom Metazoa; phylum Chordata; order Ceratodontiformes; family Ceratodontidae; genus Neoceratodus; species Neoceratodus forsteri. The sequence continues at coordinate 51,283,484 of JADMNL010000027.1, forward strand.
TGTAGATTGCTAAATGCAAGATCACTGTTATCAACTAGCTTATTCAAGTTTATAACCAGTAGGGCCATCCACAATCCTCAGCTGTTTGAATGAAAACTAGTCTGAATGAAAGTATGTTCACAAAGAAGAAACTGCCTTACTACTTATGAAAATATTTCACAGTTAGCACCCCATTTAGGTGAATTGGATTATTTGCAGCTTTTCTCCCACCTACTGTTTCAGTATCTGTGACAACAAAAGGTTTTCTGATATACTGCTTCAACAAAAGAAAATGTTAAGTATTTAAGTGTACTTATGTTTGGCCAGTGGATTTTGAAAGCACAGTCAATGACGTACAGAAGGTAAGACCCCAGGGGTTGTATGATGCTGGTGGGCTGAGTAGTGCTCAATTCACATCTGAACAAAGACATGAAAACTGGGAGACACCCTTTTCATGGACACCAAAGGAAAATAAAGCATCCACATGTCTGGTAGATGCATAAATCCATTTGAATGTCCTCCACTAATCACTTGTGGATTCTTTTAGGTGAAGACACTTTATTTCAAAGAAGCAGATTCAAGCAGTTTTTTACCCCTGGTCATTCACTCCTTCAGGCCTGCCATCACTGCTGAGTGCCAACCACCATCCACTGCCCCTTACTGCTGTGCTGCCAGGTAACCCAAAGTAACCCTTCATTGAGTGGGTCCCTACCCCTGTGGGAGGCTACCAGGGGAGGAGAATTGCCCTAAAGAGCTTCCGGTGTATCCTGGGCATGGCAGGGATCAGAACGTACACATGTCTGGGGATTCTGGCTTATGGAGGGACCAACAGCTGTCCTTCGGTTGTGTCAGTGAGTGTTTTCCCATTTTCTTGGGAGCGTGACAGGCCACATGATGTCAAGGCACAAGCTGATGTCTGTCACGCTCCCTCCTGCAGTGAGGGCTGACATGTTGTCGTGCCTCTGGCCTCCACCTGGAGCCAGCAAATGCTGAGCCATGAACCCACCCTCCATCCCAGAAGAAGGTGAGTGGTTGTTGGACAATCAAGCCTTCACCCAACAGCTGGCCCTCCAACACCCAAGTCTGTTCCCTAACCCTGGTCAGCGGTGTCACAGGCAGAAATCCAATTCAGGCAGTTAAATTATAGATAGAAAAAAACAAAGGTAGTCCACCTTAGCGGTGATGGTTCAGATTAATTCACATCTGAGTTCTAACAAGCAAAGAGACCAAGTCATTTGTAACTTGTGCATGTGGGGGTGTGGGTGCTGAAGAAAGGGGATCATAGTGCTGTCACTACTGCCATCACTCCAGAGGGATGTGGACTGCATTGTTGCTACTGCCATCACACCAAAGGGGTGGGGGCTGTAGTGCTTCTGCCATCACCACTGGTGGATGGGGAATGTAGTACTGCTGCCGTCCCACCTGAGGGATGGGGGCCATAGTGCTGCTACCGCTTCTGTCACACCTGAGGGAGGAGGGAGGAGGCTGTAGTGCTTTGCTGCTGCCATTACACCAGATGGATGGGGTCACAGTGCTGTTGGTGCTGCCATCATACCTGAGGGATGGGGCCATATTGCTGCTTCCATTACACCTTAGGGATGAGGGCTGTAGTGTTGCTGCTGCCATCACATCTTGTACCTACAATAACTTTAAATTGGTACAAGGATGGAAGGATGTGTAATAGTGGAAATCAAAGTTGCTAAAATGCATGTTAGCAGAGTTAAAAATTGTTAAATAAAGTACACAAAACCAAACACCGGTAAAAGCGGAATTTGGCTTAGCAGACACCGATGACAATACCATTTTTTACAATGTGCAAAATGGAATATGCCCTTTCTCAATCCCAGTAAACCAGTGTCCCTGAAAAAGACACAGGCAGAAGGGGATAGGGAGAAGTACCAGGAGAAGCAAAGGGAGGCAGGGAGGTCAGTAAGGGAAGCCAAAGCTCAGACAGAAGAACACATTGCAAAATCAGTGGGTAGAGGGGACAAAACCTTTTACAGGTACATAAGTGAAAAAAGAAAGACAAAGGGAGGGATAGTGAGACTGAAGGGGGAGGATGGGGGCTGCATGGAGGATGACAACAGTAAAGCAGACATATTGAACAGGTATTTCTGCTCAGTCTTTACTGAGGAAGAGGAGGTAATGGGTCTGAAGGAGTACAAAGGGTGAGAATGGTGCAGAAATGGACACAAGTTCCCTTTACAGAAAAGGGTCCTGAAGGAACTGGAAGTAATAAGAGTTGATAAACAATGGGGCCAGATGGGTGCACCCCAGGGTCCTTAAAGAACTAAGAGAGATGGTGGCTGAACCTCTGGCTATCCTGTTTAGCCGATCACTGGAAACAGGGCAGGTACCCAAAGACTGAAGGACAGCAGATGTAGTCTCCTTATGCAAAAGCAGGAACAAAGAGGAAGCAGGGAACTACAGACCAGTCAGCCTCACCTCAGTAGTAGGGAAGATCATGGAAGCTTTACTGAAGGAGAGATTGGTGGAACATCTGGTTGTCAATGGACTACAGGACCCAAGGCAGCAAGGTTTCACCAGGGGGAGGTCATGTCAGACCAACCTCGTTGAATTTTTTGACTGGATGACTAGGGAGGTGGATCAGAGGACGGCAGTGGACATGGCCTATCTGGACTTCAGCAAGGCCTTTGACACTGTGCCACATAGAAGACTACTACACAAACTGGGGAATATGGGTGTGGGCAGGACAGTAGTGTGGTGGGTAGATAACTGGCTGGGTGGCAGGACACAGAGGGTGGTGGTAAATGGCTGTCACTCCACAGAGGAAGAGTGACCAGTGGGGTACCACAGGGATCAGTGCTGGGACCGGTCCTATTCAACATCTTCATCAGTGACATTGCAGGGACCTAGAAGGCAGAATTTCACTGTTCGCTGATGACACAAAGCTCTGTAACAGAGTAGACACACCAGAGGGTGTAGACAGAATGAGAAGCGACCTGCAGAAACTTGAAGAATGGTCAGGGGTTTGGCAGTTGAAATTCAATGCAAAGAAGTGCAAGATAATGCATATGGGGCACAAAACCCTGGCACAATATATCAGTTGGGGGTGAGGATATAGTATGCACCAAACAGGAAGGGATCTTGGGCTTATCATCTCTGATGACCTCAGGTAGAAACAGTGTGACAAGGCAGCAGGTAAAGCAAATAGGATGCTGGGATGTATAGGCAGGGCATCACCAGCAGGAAAAGGAGGTCATAATCTCGCTATACAAGACACTAGTGAGGCCCCACCTGGAGTACAGTGTACAGTTCTGGAGATCATACCTATGTAAGGACATAGACAGGGTAGAGAAGGTTCAGAGGAGGGCAACAAAGATGGTGCATGGATTGCATCACAAGTCCTATGAAGACAGGTTGAAGGAACTGAACATGTACTCCCTGGAAGAGAGGAGGGAGAGAGGGGATATGATAGAGACATACATGTATCTCACAGGGAGGAACAGGGTACAGGAATACACTATATTTGAGCGAAAAAGATGTACCAGGACTAGAGGGCATGGGATGAAGTTAGAGGGAGGACGATTCAGAGGAAACATGAGGAAGAATTTCTTCACAGAATGGGTGGTGGACAAGTGGAACACCCTGCCACCCTGCCAGAGGAAGTGGTGGGGCTGAAACAATCACGGGATTTAAGAATGCATGGGATAGACATAAAGGAATTCTGGAGGTCAGGGGTAAGGGGCAACAGACTTCTAGGAAAACATAAACTGAACTTACAAGCTCAAATGGGCAGACTGGGTGGGCCATAGGCCCTTATCTGCCGACACTGTCTATGTATCTATGAATCTATGTATGTAAAAGCGCCTAGAGTCCCTGTTCAGCAAGCAACAACACAATGCAAAAAGCTGCCTGCCTGCATGAGTTGAACCAAAGAAACTGAGTCAATGGAATCTACTTGTGCCTTGAGGTAAGTCAAATGGATATTATGTCTCAGTATGATGTGAGATAAGGGGGTGGGGTCCCATGGGAGAGAATACACAGAATCCTGGTCATGCAACTGTGGGCATGCACAATCCATGGTGATTAAGTTTGGGGGAGGATACCAGCTGGGAGACAGGATTAATGCCCCTGCTTCTCCTGCTGGTGGGGGGGAGGCTGCTTCACCTGGTTTGGGATGGGGGGTGGATAATGGCTCTGGTTCTCCTGGCTTGTGGGGTAGTACTAATTTTTCAGGCCTGGCTGCAGGGGTGGTCCATGGATGGGGGACCCTGCAGAATAGACTTTGTAAGTGAAAGGAAATCATATCTATTCTGGTATTTTTGTAAATTAGTTTTTTATTATATTTTTATTCTTTGCTAATTACTGGTGAGGTCCATTAGGTATAAGGCCCATTTTAAGGGTGACCTGGCAGAACAGTGAGGTTAAGTGAGTGAGGTTAAGTGATTTGCTCAGGGTCACAGAGTATGCAAGTGAAGGCTGCAGGAATAAAAACTGGGCCTGCAGGATATCAGTCACAGTGTCAGGGGCTCAGTAGGTAGTGCACTCGCCTCTGAGGCTGGGAGATCAGAGGGCTGTGGGTTCAGTTCCCACATCTGGAACTTGGGTTACTATCCCAGTACTGACACTGTAGTGCAGCATGAGAGGGATGCTGCACTTCTGAAGTGCCATCTTTCAGATGAGACATTAAACCAAGGTCCAGTCTGCCTGGATTGGTGGTAGTTCAGGTGGATGTTTAAGATCCCATGGCACTTCTTGAAAAGAATAGGGGAATTTTTATTCAAAACTTCAAAACAAAATGATACAAAAAATGTAATACAGCATACAAATCATAAAGGAAAACAAGGAAAGCAAGGAAAAAAACAGAAATAAGTATTTCAACAGACAGGAATAATAAACATAAATAAATCATATTGCTGGAACCCCCCCCCCCAATAGAAGAATAGTGAAAATATATATCAGAACAAAAAGGGAAAAAAATATATACAGAATCGTGTTACTTCACACAAAATCATAATATAAAGGAAAAGTAAACAGAAATAAGTATTTTGTCATACATGAATACCTTAATACAAATTAACATTCATGGAACCCCAAACCTACTAGCCGAAGCCAACAACAGGCCCTCCCCAACCAAAAGAAGTAGGGGGAATATGTTATTTAAAAATGAAAAACAAAACATACAGAAGCATAGGTACGTTATACAAGTTCATAAGAAGAAATCAAATAACAGAACAAATATTACAGCACATATGAAAAACAAAAACAATTTGCATGTATACAAAACCCTTGGTTCATTCTCACGAAAGGAATAGGGGAAAATCATATTCAAAACACAAAGGAGAAGGAAAACAAGACAATATTACTGTATATAAAAGGATAAATGTAAAAACACACACAAAAAAAAAAACAGTTCAACATAAAGGACATTATGGGATCCAAACAAAGGAACCCCATCGAGACTGAAAAAGAGTATCAGGTACTGTATGCAAGTCCTGTAATTTCAGGTTTTTAATAGTGTTCTCAATCATAAAGAACAGTTCTTCAGCTGTATAGTGTAACTACTGAATGGTCAATCTACAGCGAACATACCAGATATAGAACTTAAAGTAAACAAGAAACAATCATAAAGTTGGTCTATCATGTTTGGTCCACAGAAAAGGTAGAATTCCCAAACATAAAATCTCAAGAGTCATGGGGTAAAAGGGGGATGAAGGCCACTTCTGCCTGATAGTTTGCCAAAAGCTGTGTACAAAAGGGCAATCTAAAAATAAATGATCAAATGTCTCAACAACATCAGAACAAGTATCTCTCGGACAATATCTTTCCGAAAGTGGTTTATGCTTTAGATTCCCCCTGACATTTAACTTGCCATGGAGGGCCAACCACATAACATCCCACATAAAGACAGGAATATGGGGTGAAATCAACATCTTACCCATCGAAATTATATCCTGTGGAGAATATTTATCAAAAACAGCAGTGTCCTGAAAGTAAGTATTGATTAAATAATCATACATTTGCTTTCTAGTCAAGGTAGACAACTGTTGAAGCATAAAACCCCAAGTCTTGATCTTACCAAAACAAATCCTGAAATAGTCAGGTAAAAGAAGGAGAGACTGTTGTCTAGGTAGTTTAACGTGCGCAGACCAAATTGGGAAAACAGATCCTAAGGAATCAAGAACCCAAGGAATTCACTGTTTATCACTTTTAGTCAATAGGGGAGAGAGGTTGGAATACAGAAACAGTAAAAAAAAGACAACTGGTTGTAACTTCTTTAGACCCCCGTGTCATATCTCACATAATAAGAGACACCTCTTTATGGGGTTCAATGTACTGCCCCACATACAAGAAAAAAAAACAACTATAAATTTTTGTTTCAAGAGCAGTAGGAAGACTAAATACTGTACTCAAATACAGAAAACCAGGTAGTAGAATGTTTTAATCATATAAACCTGCTTTAATTTGGACAATCTCCATTTATTCCAAAGGGAGACCTTCTGTTGAGCCTCCTGTAATTTAAGTATCCAATTTTGGTATGCCAAATCACCTGCACCAAACAATAACCCAAGTATTTTACATGTTCCAGTAATCACGGGAACACCTATTATATGTGAGGTCTGAACATTAAATACTAGAAGGGGGTGACAATGGGATTTATCATTATTAATTTTAGCACCCGCATGAGTCATAAAGTCAAGCAAGATAATTCCAAGTCAATTTGCTGATTGAAAATCACCAACTATAAAACAAATATCATCAGCATAGGCAATACATTTTATTTCGGGCTCAGTGCTGGAAAAGGAAACACCACAGATATCCAAACTATTATGTACCTGCCGTATAAGGGGATCTATAGAAAATAGATATAACAAGGCACTCAATGGGCATCCTTGGCGAACCCCTTTCTGTAATTTACAATGTTGCCCTAACCAACCATTACAATAAGCTTGGGCTGCAGCAGTCATATAGCAGGACTTAATCCAACAAATAAAGGATGCCGGTACCCCATACATAGCCAAGCAAGTCCATAAATATTCATGATTAACATTATCAAAGGCCTTTGCTTGATCTAAACTAAAAATAAGGCCAGTAAGTTCACCAGTATGCCCTCTATGCAAAATTTCACGAAGCAAAATAAGACCATCCATAATCCGACGATCTGGAATTGAACAGACTTGGGAGACATGTAATAAGGCAGCTGCATGTAGCATAAGCCAATTACTCAACAATTTAGTTAAAAATTTAAAGTCCGAATTAAGCAGAGTTATCAGTCTCCAATTGGCTAGGTCCAACCTATCACCTTTTTTTATATAAAAAAATCACTAGACCTTCAGTCATACTTGTAGGGAATTTCCCAGAATCCAAAATTTCCTGTAAAACTGCAGTGAATTCCTGTAGCAAAACAGAAAATATCAACTTAAAAGCTTCATAAGGGATACCATCCTTACCAGGGCAGTGCCTGTTTTAGCAGGATTAAGAAGAGCAGATACCTCCATAGGGTAAATCTTAGCTATTAATAAGGCTTTATCAGTGGGGTCAAGCTGAGGGGCCTGACACTGAGCCAACCAAGAATCATATTCCTGCTTTGGAACTGTAGGGGACCCAGACAGTTGATATTTAGTGTTCAATGGCCCGCATAATGTCAGCCTTAGTCATACAACACTTCCCTGTGGAATCTCATATGTCTGTAATATATTTATGTTGTCTTCGATGGGCACAAAAATGGAATGGGTCCATAAAGGCTTTACCGCCTTGAGAACCAAAACGACGCTCAGTGTCTAGAGACTTCAAATGATTATATTGGGTAGTATTCATTAATTTATGTACTTTTTCCTATTCAGAAAGAGCCACCAAATTACCTTGAGCAACCTGAAAGTGCAACTCTAAAAGCCATCTTCGATATTCCAAATGTTTATCAATTTTAGACTTACCATTTATTTTCCCTATAATTTGAAAATACTGTTTAATATCCTGGTTAGTATCTTCCCACCAATCTCTGTAGGCATCATGAAGATAAACCACTGATTTCCTAGCAGTTAACAAAGCCATAAAACCATCATCTACAAAAGGGAGAGTAAGAAGCTCCAAATTGAGCCTCCAATAACCCGGCCCATGATGCATCGTTTCATGACTACCTTCCAAAACCTCAAGCATAGCATGATCAGAGGGTACAACAAGAAGCGCCTGTGTTTTCAAAATTTTCAATGAGTCTGATAAAAACAAGAAATCAATCCTGGTAGCTTTAGTATCCTGAAAAAAATGTCTTTTGTACATTTCCCACCTTATCAAATGCATCCACTAAACCTGTTTGTAAAAGCAGGTCATTCAAACAATTAGCATCACTATACGGTTTTCCGGTTTTAAAACCTCTATCAGTTTGATATCTACTGCAATTGAAATCACCTCCTAAAAAGACATATTTAGCAGTAAAAAGATAAGGTTGGATGTCCCAAAAACTGAGATATGAGCAGATTTAAGTTGTGGAACATACACATTAATAAATTTACAATGAAGACCACAAATAACCAAATCCAATAACAACACACACCCAAGGAGAACATCCACCAACTGAACGAGACACGCAGTCAGATTATTAACAGCTATACCAACACCAAAACACAGGTCATCACCTACAGACCAATAGGTGACCCCCAAAGTCCAAGCCGTTGTTGCCCGTTCTACATCTAAGGCAGCGTGTAATCGAGTATCCTGAAAGAAAACAATATCCTAATGACAATTTTAAAAGAGGGAATAAAGCAATACTCTCTTCCTATCTGACTGAATACTATAAATATTAACGGATGCAATACACAGTTGGTATCATAAAGCCATGGATATGAAAAACAGGCACAAAAGACATAAAGACATCCCATAGGTATGGGGGGAAAAAAACACCCAGTCACTTTCTTTTTGACCATTTTCTAGTACTCAAACAATGTTTCTTTTTTTTTAACAGAATCCAAATTTTCTAGGAAAGGTTCAGCATCTGAAGTTCCTTCCAGCTGAGAGGAGTGGACAGAGGCAGAATCAGACTCTGTGCAGACATCATCTTGCAAAATCATGAAGGTATTGTGTAAGGGGATCTGTGTCTGTTCAGACACAACCTTCCCAGTGTTCCTGGATCGGAGACTACTACATCTAGTAGAGACAGGAGTAACGGTTTCTTCAGGTGGAAGGGGAAGGGGCATCAAAGTTTGCAAAGGAGATAAAGCTGGAGGAGTAGAATCCTTGGCCAAAACAACTGAGTCTGGGACAGGGGACTCAGACTCTGAAACAGGCAGATCTGGGGTCACCGTTGGGGACTCAGGTCATGCCTCACAGTAACAGGTGGAAACCTCCCGGGGGGGGGGGATTGTCTTTGGGCTGCATGAACTGCTGTATTAATATAATAGTCCTGAATACAGAAGTCACCATTTGTTTTATTTTGGGCAGCCCAAGGACAGTCCACATAGGAGTGAACCTTTTCACACAAGGAACATTTAACGGGGTAGTGGCAATCAGACATAACATGGCCCAATTCCCCACACTGGACACATTTGACGATTTTGCAAGTTCTGCTCAGGTGCCTGCCTGAGCCACATTTATAACAGTGTCTCGGTTGATCAGGATAAAAAGTAAAGTCCTTATCTCAGCCTAAATAAAAGCAGTTTGGGAGGTGTCACAAGCCGTCATAATTGTAAAACAAATTAATTTTATATCTCCAACCTCCATTCCAAAAGCCTTCTGTATCCAGAATTGGTTCTGGATTACCTTGAAGGGTACATTTCCTTTCAAACCAATAAGAAATGTTCTCAACATTAACCCCCTCGTTTCTAAAGAGGGCTGTAATGACCTTAAATGATTGTTTCGTAAGAGGGATAGCTTGGAAATGAGACCAGGCAGGATTAGTTTTTAAGACAGCATACTTCATCCAAAATTTGTTTAAGGGGTCTGGCGTTCTAAAACTAATATCAAAGGTATTATCACCAGGCATAAGAATCAGAGCATACACTTCAGTAGGTGAGAAGCCAAGCATCTGTTTCACTAGTACTTTGCCAACATAAAACCTATCAGGCACATTATCCATAGTTCCCAAGAAATGGAGATGTACAGCATTTCAATGTTTTGCTAAGGACACAGGTTACTGAAACAAACTGGCATAGGAAGGTTTAGGGTCTGCTAAATGGGGCTGTTCCATTGCATCTCCAATAGTACCTCTGGTTTTAATGGTACACTAGCAGCAGGATTTAGGGCAACAACAGAAGAATCATCATTAGAGGAAGGCAAGTCTAGTAAAGGGGAAAATGACGGCTGGGTATGGGAAGAACTCAAAGGGCATTCAACCCTAGTCTCAAGTTCCACGACTACTATGTGAATCAGCTAGTGGAATAATACTTGCATCTGTAACAGACATTATCTTAGGGCAAGGTCCCAAGGCAGTAGGCAAAAAGTAGGCAAAATAGGAGCTGCTGACAGTGGTTGGGGGTAAGACCCATGAGGCTGTGGCTCACCCCCCCCAGGATAGGCAACGCGGGATCCACAATCCACTGACCTGACTCAAGTTGCACCCATCCTGCTTTCTCAAGCGTAGTTTTCAGTGACCAAGGAAATCCATCAGTGGCCAAAATGCCACTCGGGGTCTGGGGTGGGGAAATGGAAACAGGTGGAACAGTACATTTAAGGAGTTTTGAACCAGTACCTGAAATACCCAGAGGGGAATATAGAGCAGGACATTTTCATTTTTTTAAAGTTTTGTTCACTGTAAGTTGGCCGCCAGACATTCAGCAGCAGCTGCTTCCCAAAGCTTCTGTTTTTCATCCAGACAAAGTAGAGGATCAACTTCAACAGTCATTTCAGGAAAGAGGAGAGCATTAGAACTCGAATCACACCAGGAAGCAGCAGCCACAGCAGCATTTTGAGTAAAAGGATCTGTCCAGGACATCAAACAAGCAGCCACTTCCAGGTTAGCCAAGGAAGAAATTGAAGGCATAGGGTTAGGCATGATGCGCTGGCCAACCTCCAGGTGCATCCCAGCCATACTGTCCCTGTCAAAAGAGTCAAATCGGGGCAAAATACCAGCACCTTGGAGTGGAGTGGAAAAAACAGAAACAGGAGTGTTATCCTCTTTACGGCGAGCAGAAGAAATAGCAGGTATACCTTGTTGTTACATGTAGTCTGGGTTGTCACATCGTATCTGGTAAGCCATAGCATCTGCTCATAAGGCAGGTAGAGTAAGAATAGGAATGAACTCCTGTGGGTTCCTGGCTGAAGTGGAGTCCTGTACTCCAGCCATCTGCACGTCTGCATTCATCTCTACCTAGAAGCAAAGTGACTGCAGAGCAGTCAGACCAGGAAAACCCCCAGTGGAGACTAGGGGAATTTCGCTGGCCAAATTTCCCTCATTCACTAAAAATACCACCAACAGTTTAATCTGGTTTAAGGTCAGTTAGCATTCATCTGTATCCCCCTCCCCTGGGCCGTGCCGTGCCTGAAAATAGGCAGGATTTGTCTAGTGCACTTACTCGGTCAACAAAAACTAACTGCATAAATAAATAAATGTTCAGGCTCATTCCTAGAACATGGTTGTAATCCAGGGTTTCACAAATGGTGAGGCCAGTATCCCTGGGGAGGCCCCAGCCAGTTCCATGGGAGACCCTGTCAATTCTGATAAGGTACTGTACCAAAAACATCAGTGCAGGTTGCTGTGAATATTTTGAACCTATAACTTTTTTTTCTATTTTAGATCACCCCTTTTCTCCTGTCTTGTGAAAGGCCTTGCTCAACAGGTTGAGCCTACCTTAGCTTTTGTTTTACAATTTGAAGTAATTAAAAAGGAGGGTTTCATATGTGGCCCTCTGGTGCAGCAGTAGCGCTACCGCTTGTGACGCTGGTGTCCTGAGTTCGATAGTGAGCTCGGCCACCAGAGAGCTACCCGGGTGGAGAAAGAATGAGCATCTGGAGGACCACTCTTCTCTGGTGGGGGGATCACAGATCCTGGTGTGTACTTTTCCCCTAGCAGTGGCAAGGGGGAGAGCACCTCTGAACTGTCACAGAGTGAGTAGGGGGAGGGACAGGCAGACATAGACACACGGCACACAGGTCGTGCGTCATGACACCATTACACACTGCATCTCTGGGGAGAAAAAGTGGAAATGGGAAACCTCAGTGGCAGGATGGTGTAAGACCCCTCACCTGAGTAGCTGAGTAGTTGGTCCAGCTACTGGATCCCATCTACAGAAGTGGTTTTGGGGACCCTGCTAACCCCACAGCCCGGGGGGGGGGCAAGCCATGAGGGTATTGGCTAGTGGCAAATCCCAGTGGATGTTGGGGTGACTGGGCTGGTGCAGCCTGGGGGTCCTGTAGATTGAGGGAAAAGGAGAAATACATTTCTTTTGTTTGGGGAAAAAAGGGGAGGTTCTTTCAATATGGCTAGCCCCAGGTTTTAGCAGTATTCGTAGCTAGTTATCTTTGAACACCCACTGTCCATTAAAGTCAGGGAGCTGAGTCTGTTGCATACTAGTTTACCATAGTGCCAAAGTGCTTTTAAACGTGTAGTTAAAAAAAAAAAACATTATTCGGAACAGTCCAGAAAACCTGAGGCTAGCCAATTTAAAAACAGTTCTCATTTGGTTAGTTCTGCTCTCAGAAATTCTGAAGCTAAGAGAAAGAGTGGCTCTTGCAACACTGGAGAAATGGGTAATCTAAAATGGAATAAAAAGTAAGTTAATATTTGTATAGTAACGTGCACTGCTGTTTTTATGTTTGGTATGAAGAGATGAGAGAAATTGAATGCAAACAGTCCCAGGTGAATAAGTTGGTCATTTATTCAGTGTCATTTCAATTTTTTTCTGGTGTACAGGGCACAGTATTGCAAGGTATTGTTTCTATGAGGAGGCCTGACTTTTTCCTTCCATATCTTGAGGGAAGCTGATTAAGGCTGTTGAGAACCAAAAGCTGTAACCTATGCTAAACATCCTCATGTTTTCCTTTTACATGTTGGTCCTCTATATTTGTGTTATTGTTACCCTCAGTTTTGCATATTGTGTTCATTTTATCAGAGTTACTGTTTATTTTCATACTTCTTGGATATTCCACAAGGCTGACACCATTCTATGCTTGTACATCTGAACAGCCTGTGATGGTGTGACTAATACTATGGAATGTCCAGGTAGTATGAAAAATGAGAGCAGTAGCTGCTGAGGACTCTGTGACAGGGATCCATAAACTGACAAAGGCAATAAAAATTTCTGACACTGAAACCTATCAGATAAAGAATATAGTACAAAAAAACAAAAGGGAATACAGAAGAGCACATAAAGGTATAAAATATCACCACAGTTGAAGGCCACAGTTAACATTCAGAATTCAAAATACTGGTTGATTTACTGTTAATGGTCTTAATGCCCTTAACCCTCCAAGAAAGATTGGTTTTACAAAATAAGGTCTGTGTGACATCACATCTTCTCTGTAACCTGGACATGTAGCCAAAACAGAGCATGGTTTGATACTATCAGTTTTAAGAACATGTGAACACTCAAAATGGCTCAAAAACCAGACTACACTTAAGCAAAACTGCATTACTGGATAAGGACCATGTGTAGTGTCAGAGTGAGCGGCCTCAAGTTGCTGGAGGTGTCGGCGTGCCTCGTGCCATCAACGGCTGGTATTCCTCTTGGCTGTGTAGTGTCAGAGTGAGCGGCCTCAAGTTGCTGGAGGTGTCGGCGTGCCTCGTGCCATCAATGGCTGGTATTCCTCTTGGCTGTGTAGTGTCAGAGTGAGCGGCCTCAAGTTGCTGGAGGTGTCGGCGTGCCTCGTGCCATCAACGGCTGGCATTCCTCTTGGCTGTGTAGTGTCCGAGTGAGTGGCCTCAAGTTGCTGGAGGTGTCGGCATGCCTCGTGCCATCAACAGCTGGTATTCCTCTTGGCTGTGTAGTGTCAGAGTGAGTGGCCTCAAGTTGTTGAAGGTGTCGGTGTGCCTCGTGCCATCAATGGTTGGTATTCCTCTTGGCTGTGTAGTGTCAGAATGAGCAGCCTCAAATTGCTGGAGGTATTGGCATGTCTCGTGCCATCAACGGCTTATATTGTGCTGAGTAGTGTCAGTGACCCCACGCCATTAAACAGTGGTGTCACTGGTAGTAGTAGTAGTTTTTCTTTTCATTTGTGGAAGTTCAAATTGAAAATATAAATGTTTGACTGAAAGGAAACAATGCTGTCATTCTAGATTATGGATATTCGGGGATTCCTCACCAGAAAATGAAAGGCTGATGAGTTGGAAGATGACTGTAATAGTTCACAACAGTTCGAAGCTGTGCCATGTTCAAACACCTTGCCTCAATGGGAACATAGTGATGACAGTATGCAGTCTGATAGTGATACTTCAGCATCAGACTCCGAGGATGATGGAAGTTTGAGAATCACTGAGATCTGTACAGCACAACTGAAAAAGCCTCCAGGCCTCTCTGATTTGAGCCAGAATAGAGACTGCATGCCTGTGCAACCAAAGCTGAGTGCATTTCCACAAAAAAAGTTTGGCCAAAAGTCGAGGGTATTCAATTCCAACTGGTACAGCATTTTCCCCTGGATTGAATACTCTCAGTCTGAAGATGCTGTGTATTGCTTTGTATGTCGTCCTTTTCCTCAAACCAGTAAAAATGTCACTGTGTTCCTTAAAAATAATTTCCAGAACTGGAAAAAATTGAATGGGAAGGATGGATCACTAACCCTGCACAACCACTCTGAGTCCCATAAAGCATCACATACAGCATGGTGTGACTTCAAGATGCATGCAAAGGAAGGAAGGACCATACAGAATCTGATCAATGAGGATGACAGCAAACTTGTGAAAGAAAATTGGCATTACATAAAAACAATATCCGAGATAGTGAGGTTGACTGATAAAGAGAGGACACAGAGAAGGTGAACAAAGTGTCAACCAGGGCAATTTTCTTGAAATTCTGAATCTGATAGCAATGTGTGATGGCATAGTTAAAAAAAAAATTGTCAGGTGCAAGAAATGCAAAATATACACATCACAGCATCCAAGACCAGCTCCTTAATATTATGGCATGGCTTGTGCGACAGCAAATTACAGAAGAGGTGGCAGCTGCTGGGGCATTCTCGATACAAGTGGACAAGTCAAAGGACATTTCAAAAATTGAGCAGATCTCTTTTGTGGTGCGTTACGTGCATGGTGGCAAAATACATGAAGAATTCCTTAGTTTTCAACAAGCAAAAGGCCTGGATGCAACATCCCTGACCAGGGTTATACTGCAGACATTTGCAGATAACAGCATTGATATGAACACGTGTATAGCACAGTGCTATGATGGTGCCAGTGTTATGAGTGGGGAAGCAGCTGAAGTACAGGTTAAGTTTCATAAAGAAGTTCCCAAGGCTATCTATATACACTGCTACAGCCACAGGCTGAACCTTGTAGTTGTGGACTGTGTCAAAAACATTCAGATGGCAGCTGAGTTTTTCTCATTGTTGCAAACCTTACACAGTTTCATTAGTGGGTCATCAGTTCATGCCTGCTTTATAGAAATGCAAAAAGAAATTATGCCTGGAAAGGTGCCAATGAACTCAAACGGTTATCTGACACAAGGTGGACGTGCCAATATGCTGCATGCAACAGTGTGCATATGACTTTGCCAGCCATCATGGAGACACTACATCACTATGAGGGGGAGAGAGGCAATGCTGAGCCTACAATTCAGGCAAAGGCACTTATACATATAATAAATAGCACATTTTCCATTAATCTCGTTATGTTTGAGCTGATCCTCAAAAAGACCAGCATTGTTGCAAAGTGTTTGCAATCTTCTGATCTGCAACTATCCTGTGCTGTAGAACTGGTAGCAAACTTACAAGAAGAATTATAGGAAGCCAGACGTGATAGCGAATCTGAATCTGGTTTATGGTCTACAGTTTGGACAGAAGCACAAAAGCTAATCCAGGACAATGGTTTGCCTCAGGCTCAGCCAATTGAGAGGGCTCGTATTCGGAGAAGACCTGTTTCACATCAGGATCATATCACAATGAGCACAACAGGGCAACGTCATGTTCTCAAACCAAGGACGATTTTCAGAAACACCTCTTCTTGCCAGCTCTTGACAGGATCATTGGAGAACTGGACAGATGGTTTGATGACAAGAACTGTGAAATTCTAAAAGCAGTTGCTGCACTAACTCCAGGGAGGAAGGATTTTTTGAAGGAAGAGAATGTACTTCCCATGGCACACCACTATGGATTGAACATGCGAGATCTGTCAGCTGAGTTGTATGCAACAAAGGCTTCTGGAAAGGAACCCTGATGAGGACATACATAGTATGCATGCTCTGATTCATTATTTGATGCCATACAGAGATGCCTTTTTTGAACTATATCGTCTGCTTATAATAGCACTTACTCTTAATTCACATCTGCCGGATGTGAACGTTCATTCAGTAAACTCAGAATGATTAAAACATACCTTCGCAACAGAATGGCAAATGAGAGACTTAGCAACCTGGCAGTCCTTCCTATTAATGAAAGCCCCACACATGACTTGGACATGGACAGTGTGGGGGACATTTTTGTCAAACTACATAGTAAGAGAAGAATTACTTTATTATGAAAAGTGAATATTTATAGAATGGTATACGTGAAATGGTCAGACGGTTATAGTTCAGTTTACTGTTTAGTCTAACTTTTGTTTTATTCTGTTCAAATACTTTCGGCTGGTGAGATGTTCAGGAGAACTTTAATAAAACATAATTTTTACACACCATCAACTTTCTGAAGTGAGCACCGCATGCTGTTTGAAAAACACAATGCTCAAAACAAACTCATAAACCAGTTCAGCATGTGGGAGATGGTAACATACAGTGGGAAATATGTGACGGGGAGAGACAATGGAGCAGACACGTGTCTTTAATTACAAAGTTAGTATATGTTGCATACTTAAATGTAAAATAAAAGCTCTAAAACATAAAATTGAAATGGCATTTTTATTTCTGAAACATAACATTCATTTTTTTCAAATTGTAAAAAACAGATGGGCACGTAGGAATTTACATGCATGATTTATACATTCTGATTTCTACAGGTGCTCTGGTTCCCAACTGTGGTGCCCACCCAGTGCCTGGTAACCAACAGAAGCTGGAGCCGCCACTGGGTCAGTGCTGGGGTTGGACCTCTTTAATGTCTTCATTAGTGACATATGTAACCCCTAGGTGGTGCTATCCCAAGGGCTACTACCCCTGCCTGCTTGGCTAATAGCAGGTTAAGGGGCCTAGGTTCAGTGACAGGTGCCTCCACCCAAAGGTCAGGATTGGTATCAGTCTGACTAACTAGGCCACAGCCTGAGAATCATGTACAGCCTGAATCTCGGCCTGCTTGCCATTTTCCACCTGAGGAGAAGTGAAATGGACTGAATCCGATCTAGTATTGTGAAGCAAACCAATGAATTGGGACCAGGTTTAACCTGAAGAAAACTGAAGATTTTGCTAAGTACGATTGGGCTTTCAGGACTTTAGCTACCTTTGTGCTCCCAGGTTTAGCAGTGACTTTGCGATCGGGGCAAGAAGCTGTATGCCCGATACAGTAATTTCTCTTTGCATTTAAATGTGCTGTGAACTGGGGGGGGGTTCGCAATCTAGTATCCTCACGAGTTAAATGTGTGCTGAGGGCTGGATGTGTATCCAGCTTGAATCGGACTGAATCCACGGCTACCCTGTGCCGTTGGGCCCTGCCACGAGGGCTTTGTCTCCCCACCATGCATTGTCTGGCCGTCCAGAAAAACCAGTGATAGTCTCGATCATCATTCATCCTGTGTTCAGCTTTGGGTATCGTGAGTAACAACCAGGGTAGCTCCCTGCAACATATCCTTTAAATCACCAATGTGTCATCTGATTGTTTTGTTGTGTTCTTTTCATGAACTGAGCCCTCCGGCTCTGGATTACAATCAGTGAGTGTGCATGTTATTTCTTTTCCTCACAGGGCCCCTACCAGCTGTAACCAGGCAATGGTCCTGGCTAGCCCCCTTCTCCATCTTGGGTACCCAGAGAGTGTGACTGATGGGGGCACTGACTGCATGCACAGCTGTGATATTTATAGTGTGTTTAAGCCAATTAACCTGATTGCCCCCATCCTTGTAATAGCTCCACTGAATAAATCAGATCTACTTTTTTTCTGCAATTTACATTGACTATGGTGTCTGTTTATGCCCATCACTGAACCTAGGCCCCTTAACCTGCTACTAGCCGAGCAGGCAGGGGTAGTAGTCCTTGGGATAGCACCACCTAGGGGTTACATCTTGATCCACCTCTTCGGCATTCTGCCACGACTCTTACGCTCTCTTAATCAATGCAGAAATCCTCAGAGCCCTACCAGTTCATTGCCCCTGCTTCTCATAGCATAGCTGTGCCAATCTTCCAAACATATGAGCATTCATCCCAATTAATAGAGGGACCCCATCGTACAGTCCAGTAGGGGGACACACCAAAGCTAAGGTCTCCACTTGCTCTGCCACTCCGGCCACTGAAGTAGAGAAAGAACCAAATCCTGATACACCTGGTGCAGGGGGTAGGCCTTTTCGCTCAACCCCCAGACATGCAGTCCTTCCAATGGCTATAGCTGCACATCAGGCAAGTGCTTCCAATACCTGTCCTGAAACATCATAGTTACTTGGGAGCCACTGTCAAGCTTAGCCATGGTAGACACTCCATTCACCTTCACTGTTGTCTCCATTGAGGGGCCCACCACATTGGACTATTCCGGTGGCTCTGATGTCGGTGTTGATCTGGCATGGGCTTTGGTAGCTTAACTTTTCCGCACAGCTCCCCCTGGTGGCGAGTTGTTATTTTGTCGAATCACAGCTAATAACCGGCAGTCACCCTCCTCAAATTCTCTGGTGAATGGCAGAAGAACAGGGTGTGTCCATCCTCTCCACATTGATAGCAAATAGTAGGCTCTCGGGGATCTCATGGGGTTCATGGGCCATCCCCCAACCTGTGCACCACAGGGGTATTGGAGGGCTCACCTTTACTCATGCTTTGGATCCTTGATCCTCAGGACTTCCTTCAGGGTGAGGATTTGGTGTGGTCCACAGCAAGTCTCCCACTAAAGCTCTCAGCTCTCTCACTTCTTCCAGTAGGTTACCCTCAGCTTGGGGCTACGATGAAACAACATGCACTCCCACTCCACCTTTGGCCTCTGGGGATGACTGATACAGGTCAGGTTCTCAGGCTACTTCAGTCAATTCTTTAATCAACTCTCTCAGGTGCTGGGCCTCATCTGAGTCACTCCTTTCAGGGGTCGGGCAGGTACCAACCATCCCAGCATAGGACTCCCAGCCCTCTTCATCAGTCTCAATTTCACAAATTTCCTTCATAAGATGACAGTACTCAGGAGGGTTAGCCTTCCTGTCTTGTAACTTGAGTTTCAATATCATTACACTAGAATGTCTGGCTGACTTTAGGATATGGTCCAATCTGACCCGGTTCAGTTCCTTCATGGGCACTCTCCCTTTTCTGTGGGCCCTCTGCAGAGCTCTCTCAATCCTGGTAACAAATGCAGACAATTTCTCATTTTTCCACTGCTTGGCTGACTTGAACTTCCACAACAAGTCGTCCCCCGACTCAGTACTACTAAACACTCCTTCCAGTGCAGACAGGTATTCAGCGGCCGTAGCCTCTGGACTAGTTGCTCGCAAGAAATGGATGGCCTTCAGAGCAGGGCCCCTCAAGTTCTCCATCAGCCTCTTTCTCTTTTCCTTCTCTGAACATTGCCATTCTTGTACTAAAGCAGTGGCACAGTCCATCCACATTTCCAAGTCGTCCTCCCCCGTGGGCACTGGGACTGTGCCTGAAAAGAGTCTGAGCTTTTGGTAAGAATCCAACTGTATTGAGGGAATTACTATGGGGGTCGGGGCTGCAGGAGAACTCTTTGGAGAAGCGGGGGAGGTGGCTGGGGAGTGCAGGGGCGTGTGTTCCTCTGAAAGGTCAAACACCTTTATGAGCTCTTGGGAAGTTCATCCTTCAGACGTTAATAACTTGAGCAACTTATCCTTAAACCCTTCTATACGGGGGGGACCCACCCCGGGTAGTCAGATCACTGTGCGGGTGAAGGACCCTCCACCCCTTCTGGGTACCTTCAGGCAGAATAACAGGAGATACTTTCTCTGGATCTATTGGGGAGCTACAGGAGAGCAACACTATTGTAGTCTGTTCAAACAAATCTGCATCTCTCCCCATCACCTCTACTTTGCCTAACCCATAACATGCTCCACAGTGGCTACAATATCAGCATTAGTAATCCCTAATGGGACATCCAGTAACAGGATAGCCTGTCAGGGGTCTAACCCCTCAGCCTCACTCCACCCCATCATTCGGTGCACTAACAGCTTATGAGGGGCAATTTTCAGCTTGGGCATAGCGAGATCTCTATTTTCTCCCTAAAACTAAACATATCAGGGTAACTTCTTCCCTTGGCCGCTAGAGGATGCTTATCCCAGTGGTGCCTCCAAGATGTAACCCCTAGGTGGTGCTATCCCAAGGGCTACTACCCCTGCCTGCTTGGCTAGTAGCAGGTTAAGAGGTCTAGGTTCAGTGACGGGTGCCTCTACCCAAAGGCCAGGGTTGTTATTAGTCTGACTAATCAGGACACAGCCCTCTGGGACACTGTGACCCACCTTGTCTCTTGCTAGTGGCCCACACAGTACACAATGTTTACTTTCCCAATACCCCTTATAAGCTGTTCATATACACCTAGATTTAGCACTTACCCTCAGGACTGGTTCCTTCAGCTTGGTTCTGGGGACCCACTGTAAAATAAGGTGATGCAAGACAAAAAAACAACTATGCAATACCTTAGGCATAAATGGACACCATAGTCAATGTAAATTGCAGAAAAAAAGTAGATCTGATTTATTCAGGGGGCTATAACAAGGATGGGGGCAATAAGGTTAATTGGCTTAAACACACTATAAATATCACAGTGGTGCATGCAGTCAGTGTCCCTATCAGTCACACTCTCTGGGTACCCAGGATGGAGAAGGGGGCTGCCAGGATTGTTGCCCGGGGTAGGTTGGCGTTGCAGCTGGTAGGGGCCCTGTGAGGAAAAGAAATAACATGCACACTCACTGATTGTAATAAGGAGCCGCGGAGGGCTCAGTTCATGAAAAGAACACTACAAAACAATCAGATGATACACTGGTGATTTAAAGGATATGTTGCAGGGAGCTACCCTGGTTGTTATTCACGACACCCAAAGCTGAACACAGGATGAACGATGGTCGAGGCTATCACTGGTTGTTCTGGATGGCCAGACAAAGCATGGTGGGGAGACAAAGCCCTCGTGGCAGGGCTCAATGGCATAGGGTAGCCGTGGATTCTGTCCAATTCAAGCTGGATACACATCCAGCCCTCAGCACACATTCAACTCATGGTGATACTAGATCGCGAACCCCCCCCCCCCAGTTCACAGCACATTTAAATGCAACGAAAAATTACTGTACCAGGCATACAGCTCCTCACCCTGACCGCAAAGTCACTGCTAAACCCAGTAGCGCAAAGGTAGCTAAAGTCCTGACAGGCCGATCGCACTTTGCAAAATCTTTGGTCTTCTTCAGGTTAAACCTGGTCCCAATTTGTTGGTTTTCTCTACAACACTAGATTGGATTCAGTCCGTTTCCCTTCTCCTCAGGTGGAAAACGGCAAGCAGGCTGAGTTTCAGGCAGTACACGATTCTTCCGCCTGAACTACTCCACAGCACGACTGCTCGAATTACGTGAGCTCCTTCTCTTTCAACATCCACCTCGAATCTGGCTTGCCAGCAGACAGCTTGTGGTATTTCCCCTTGATCCAAAAGGTCCAACTGGCTGGTCCAGCTGTCAATCACAGTAAGAGCTCCCCTTTAGGTGCAAAAGGCGCCAACAGTTCAAAACTACAAATCCCAACGAGTAATCCATACAGTCCCACTTTAGCAGGCTCCATTTTAGAGTCCAAGAGTACTAATTGGTCAAATTCAGGAGTTCAGGACCAAAATGGTGGAGCTAAATAGAACAGCCCTCACTGCAAAGAAGGCAGGTTAGAACAAACCACATTTTCATTACTACTCTACACGATTTACAGCAAATAATTACATCTTTCAGCAGGGCTCCCTCTGCACAAGTAGCGATGGCAGAAACGGAGTGAGTATCCAGCAGCCTGGGTGGGACTCGGGCATGGAAACACACAGTCCCCCCTTCCGATTAATTATGACTGCAAAACAGGCAGCCCTTAAAGGGACAGTACACGAAGGCCACATAGGCGCTCACTGGCAATACATTCAGATGCTAAACACAAGACACCAGCCTGGCAACGAGCATTCAGGGCAAGCTCATGGATGCCTTTTGGGAAACCCCATTTGTAGGGGGGTTACCCATAACAGAGGAGCTGGAAGGAAAGGTGTGCCTCTTTGCGGATGGCACCAAGATCTGCAACAGTGTTGACAGTGGAAAGGATGGTAAGAGGTTTAAAATGGCTGGAGGAGTGGGCAATGGTTTGGCAGCTAGGAAGTAAATGTAAAAAGTGAAAAATAATGCACTTAGGACACAGAAACCCAGGGATGGAGTTCAAAATGAGGGAGAGATACTTGCAATGACTAAGCAGGAAAGAGACCTGGGGATAATCACATCGGATGGCCTAAAAGTGGCCAGACAATGTGACAAGACACTTGGGAGAGCTAATGGGCTGATGGGGTGCATAATTAGGGATATCACCAGCAGGAAGAGGGAAGTGGTGCTGCTCCTATATAGGTCACTGATAAGACCCCACCTGGAGTACTGCGTCCAGTTCTGAAGACTACGTTGCAGGAAATACATAGACAGAGTGGAAGCAGTCCAGAGAAGGGCTACCAAGATGGTACATGATCTACATCAGAAGCCCTATTAGGAGAGGCTAAACATGCTCACTATTTACACTCTGGAGGAGAGGAAGGAGTGGAAGGATATGATTGAGGGTATCCCATGATATGGGTGACTCAATATGAGTGACTCAAATTGGGCGCCTATAAAAAGGGCTACATGTGTATAACAGCAGGTCAAAGAGAGCGACTTTGTGCAGTGATGGCGAAGCAGTGGTGGCAATTTGTGCTGGGGGATATTGCACACCTTGTCACATATAGTGCGGTCTTGGAGTTAGTTATAATAAAATAGGGAGGTTGGGGGGGTGTGGGTGGCGAAGCCCCCGGTGTAAAATATACTGTTTTCAGTTCCAACTGTGATGTATGCATTTGTATTGTTTTGTGTAATGGGTGTAGTTTTCATTGGTGTGTTTTTTTTTTGGGGGGGAAGTCACTGTTTTGACGTGTGCTGTTGGTGTGGGCTGTAAATGCCTTCGCTATTTTGTGTTCGCCCATATTGTTGGCACTATTATGCTGTTGCTATTATCACATGAAACCATGATTGAGACCTTTACATACCTCACAGAGGTAAATGGTACAGGTGGGAAATATTTTTCAAAGGAAAAGGTGCTCTAGAACAAGGGGCCATGATATGAAGTTGGAGGGGGGTAAATTCAGGTGAGAGCTGAGGAAGTACTTCTTCACTGGTAGGGTGGTAGATGACAAACAGCCTTCCAGCAGAGGCAGTGAGGCAAAAACAGTGGTGGGATTCAAAAAAGCCTTGGATGGGCACAAGGAACTCATACAGGAAAGGAAGGGGGTGGAAGAGACATTGCTGTTGACCAAGCAAGGTCTGCAGCATAAGCGATCGCAATAAAAATGGGCAGACTGGATGGGCTAGGTGGCCCTTTTCTGCTGTCAGTTTCAGTGTTTCTATGTAATTAGGCGGAACTTATGAAATACTGTAGAGTTTTGGCAGAAGCTGAGTTTGAAAATTATGTACAGCTCTAGTCCTTAGTAATAAAAAAAAGAGGGGCTAGTATGTACAGGCAGTATCTGAGTTATAAGCAGAATTCTGTCTAAATGTTATACTTTTTATGTTTTTTCCTATGACTTCAGAGGCTGTTTAAGAGTGCGTTCTTTAGTCAGTGAGAAAGAATGTTTATACCTGAGAAAACCCTCACCAGCAGTGCAGTAAAAAAGGTTTTCACCAAAAAACTAGACCTTCCTCCATTGAGCCACATCATGGAACTGTAAGATGCCAGCATCAGGACCACCCAGACATTTTTGCATGCTGGGGCTGTCCACGTCAATGTGCCTCATTGGCATGTGGATAATGTAAGCATTCCCAGCATGCCTCAGTTCTTTCAACTGCCGTTAGCTGCTCATTGGTCCATTGCTGCTGAAGAATGCTGTTGAACTTTTGCGAGTATTAATTAAAGCAGATGCATCTTTACATTTGTTATTTCAAATGTTCTTTTATGCTGGTGCCACTGAAAGACAAGGAACCACTGTTCTGTTATTGCCATTGCATTGACATTAAGATTTAAAGAGGATGACCACTTTGTATCCTTTACCTCTGCGCAGACCATGACATTAAAGCCTGCTCAGTTTGCCAGAGCTTCAATCAGGCAACCAAAAGACGTTGCAAGAAGGCTTTAGAGGTTTTTCTAAAGCTAAAAGAAATGAAGAAAGAGGTTGCTGTGAAGGCTGCTTCACCAACATCAACCACTTCTGTTCCCAGTCCACTGTCGGCCTGTCAATCTCCACTGGAAAAAACAATGCCACTCTGAAAAAGACAAGTGCCGGAAGGATGAAGACGCTTCTCCAGATCATTCCCATTCACCTATCAAATGGTGTAAGTTTACTGGTAATGACAGGTCTGGCCATGGGGGCTACCACCCACCAGGTGTCTCTCAGACATTCAAGGTTGTGGTCTGGTATCAGCTTGTCCTACCCACTCAGGAATTCAAAGTCAAATTGGCCATCAGGCACTGTCTCATTGGTCACTCAGTCATCGACTCTTTCAGGCTCCATTGATGCATAGGCATTGTATCAAACAATGTCAATGCTGTTTCATCTCCTGCTGCCACTCCTGCCATCAATGTCAGCTCCATCAGTGCCTCTGGTTGGCCTGTAGTCGACATTACCTTTGACGATCCCATTCTCTGTTCAGTCTCTATACCAGGCCCAGATGGGCCACTATCAATGGGATTCCCATTGTTGGCTCCTCCTTATTTGTCTCCCTGTCCCTTAGACCCTCAGCCAATGTCGGTCGACATTGAACTGAAATATTATCCAGAATACATGGAGGAGGAGGAGACAGCCATGGATAAGGATAAAGAGGCCATAGAGGTGGTTGACTCAAGCTCCACTCTAGTCTCTTGCTTGGAGGAGAGTATGAAAAACACACCTAGATCTACCCCTGAAGATACCTGGTTTCCAGCCTTCCTTAAACAGGTTCAGGCTGAACCTGTGTTCCAACCTGAAGAGGAGGATTCTTCCAAAAATAGTCTCTATGAGTTTTTGGAGATTTCAGCCTCTGTGATTATTCTTTCTGTTCATTCTGCACTTCAGGATGAAATTTTGCCTGGCACAGGCCTGCTCAACTGTCTGCAGTTCCCAGGAAGACGGATAAATAAAATTAAGCTCCTACTGTGAAGCTATTTTACCCTTCACAACCTGAAACAGATCATGTTGTAATTATGGCTGCTCATGAGGCAGTATAGCGTAGTGGTTTAAGGCTCTGAGCTGCAAACCTGGAGACCTGGGTTTGAATCCCACAGCCCCCACTTGCATACTGTGTGACCCTGAGCAAGTCACTTAGCTTTCTTGTGCTCCCAGGTCACACCTGGAAACAAGCTTCTGCTTAGTGTGCCTTTCCTGGTTAAACAATTTCCCCTTTTCCTTCCTTTCATGACAGATTAAAGACTCCCAAGCACATGAGCTATCTTCCTTCAGACAAGGAGTCAAGGAAGCTGGATAAGATGAGGAAGAGAACTTTTGCTTCTGCTTCCCTGAGCCTAAGAACTGCTAACTATCAGGCATATATGGCTAAACATCAGAACTGCCTTTGAAAAACAATTGCTTCGCTGGCTGAAAAATTGCTGGAAGGCCAGGACAAAATACTGGCTCAGCAAAGTGTAGCTAATGGCCAAGAAACTAGTAAGCACCTGCTCAGAACAGCCTATGAGGCTTCTGACACTGTAACCAGGGTTGCTGACTCTGGGATTTGCCTCCATTGCCACTCTTGGCTTAGGGTGGCTGATTTTCCCTCTGCTGTGCAACAATCTGTAATTAGTGCGTCTTTCAGGGGAAAGTAATTGTTTGGCAATGACGCTGAAAATGCTTTAAGGGATTTGCAGTCCTCTAGAATGGCTCTTAGATCCCTTCATACTTTTCACCCCAAACCCCAGGGATGGGGTCATGGGGTTTCATGTGATAAGGGTGCGTCCGAAATCGTGCTGCCCAGAACAGCATGGAAGACAAAGCGAATGCCACAAAGGCGACCGCACAACAGCGCAGACAGGTCAAAAGGACGACAGCGGCAGAGTGCGGTTGAAAGGGCGCCGAGCACACGGTGCACCCTGCAAGGCAGTGGACAGGAAGCAAGGTGTGGTGTGACCATGCCTGGAAGGCCGCCCAATGGTGAGGGTGAGCCCTGGAGTATGAGTGACCATGGATGGTCGGGATGGGCATGACCACAAGGGGGGGACGGCAATGGCATTGATCCGCCGACCAGGCACAGGGGAAGCCAGCACATGGGCACGCACAGTGGGAAGGGGGATGGCCATATCACCAGAGGTCACAGCCAAGAGGTGGTGCAGAGGGCCACAATGTGGGTGCTACCCCAGAGCGTGTGTCAGGTCTTGTACGTGTGAGGACCCTGGCATGCACAAGAGGTCAAAAGGGTGACTCCAGTGGGGTGGCGGATGCATAGGTAACCCTGGAAGGGTATGCCCATGCAGGTGGTGTTATTGGGCACACACCATGCACCGTGTGGTGCTACACAGGACGACACTTCCCAGGGCTGGACATCGGCAGCAGGGGCCGGTGCATGCATGGGGAGGGGCAGCTGCAGAATAAGGGGTGCTAGCTGCACATTCGAGCAGACTTGATAGACCTCTAGGCCTTTATCTGCTGGCAAATTTCGTATGTTCGTATGCGGCGGGTTAGACATTGAATGCACAGTTCTGCACCAGC
Source organism: Neoceratodus forsteri (assembly GCA_016271365.2). Classification (NCBI taxonomy): domain Eukaryota; kingdom Metazoa; phylum Chordata; order Ceratodontiformes; family Ceratodontidae; genus Neoceratodus; species Neoceratodus forsteri. The sequence continues at coordinate 51,310,475 of JADMNL010000027.1, forward strand.
CCACGCAGGTAGTCATAGTGGCTTCTGTTGGCATAGTCTGCCACAATGGCATGGATCCTGGCATCAAGGTCACGATACCATCTCCGTGGTTGTGGTGCCTCCGCCCCAGACAATAGCATCTCAGAATGCACAGCAGTAAGTAGCTCCTCCTCCCTTAGGCACTCAAGGAGGTGCCAGATGCTGGGGTGGCAGGCACTGATCCGGGTATTGAAGGCCCTGTGCTACCCTTCAACTGCATTGTTAGCTCTCACCAGGCCCTGGAGGGTGGAGTCATAGCAGTTCCACTGCTCGATTGGGAATGGGGCATGCCGGCATCCTGAATGCCCAGTGTGCCGTCTGACTCACATGTCCTCCACATAGTCCAGCAGGGGCTGGAGGATGTCCTAGTTGCTGGCAAAAAAAATCCCACTCCCTGAGCTCCTCGAGGACTGCTGGTACATCGGCAGGTGGTGGGAAAGCCAATGCCAGCAGCATCCGGACATGCAGCGCAAAGTCAGGATCCTGGGAATATCGTGCCAGGACTTCTGGCAACTGCTGTACCTTGCGCCACAGGTCCTGGGTGAAGTGGAAAAAGCAGCCTCTGACCCATGACTCACAGAATACGGTGGTGACCCCATGCCAGCTGGCATGCTCAAAGTCCAGCAGGACCATGGCAGGTGTTATGTCAGTGATGTGCAGCTTCAGCTTGCCTAGCAGTCTGATGTACATCTGTGCCCGCCTGGTGCATGTCAGGGCATAGACGGTGGGCAGGACTGTACCCGAGTGGATGGCATGTATGGTGTATAGTTGGTCAAACAGGACAGGGCACACCCTGAATGTTCCATCCATGAACCAGTCCATGCTTCTGGCCAGCTGCTGCATGCCACGGTCTGTGTCATAGATGACAATGCGGTCTTGCTCCCTCCCACTGTCGTACAGGAGGAAGCGCGTGCCATCCAATGCACGGGTGTACTCCTCCAGGATGATTAGGTTCTTGATGGACTGTGGGGTGGTTGACCAGCTATGTGCCACGTGTCGCACACACTGTACCATACGGTGCAGCAGACGCACTCTGGGTAGTCGACCAGCCACGGCCACAGGGATGCCCGACATGCTTGCCACGATGACCTGAGAAGCGGAATCCATGGTACACCGTGCCCTGTCCTGCAGCGTTCCCATCACTCACCATACACCCACGTCGGCTGCATTGGGGGTGTGGTTGTGCTCCCCGATGGTGGCTACCACCATATTCTCAGCTGTGTGCAGATGGGCCATACAATGGTACCTCCTCACCTCGGCACACCTCCAGAATATTTTCTCTGTTTCCTCTTTATCCTTGTGGAATACGAAGCTGTTGTGGACAGCCATTGGCTTGCCCTTCTGGCTCTGTACGTAACGCACCTCCATATTGTAGATGTTGTGACATCTGAGGGCTGTGCTGCAGCTGTGATTCTTATGGGCACTGGATGCCCCACCCAGCTTCTGCTTGGACACACCCACTACCTGTCTGCGCTGCTTATCAGGTGTTGTTGTTCTGTGCCCCCTTCCCATTGCTGCCCTGTACGTGGGCCCTGTGTATCATGGACTGCCATCCTCTGCTCTGTTGCCCCTGTGCATGTGCAATGCTGTGGGCTCCATCCCTCCCCATGATGTCCTGTGAGGTAGGTGCATGTGTCTGCTGTGGTGGGCGTGTGGTTGGGGTTGTTGTCATGTGCCCTGTCCATGTGTGTGGCCCTGGAACAGCCAGGTGGTATGGGCTCATATATCCCCCCCTTAGCACTGTGCCCTGCCAACGGTGCCTCATGATGTGTCCCACTGCAGCGGTGCTGTCCTCTGTGTGGCCTACTCTGCTCTCGCCCATTGCCTCCCATTGCTACTGCTGCTCATGGCCTGCTGTTCACGCCATCCAGTGCTATTTATTTAGCGGTGTCTCCCTGCCGGAGGTGCCTCTCCTGCCTGGCAGCCTGCCGGTGCTCGCGATGCTGCTGTCTGCTGTTCATGGGGATGCTGTTACTATGCGGCAGAGCTTTTCGCTCTTGTGCTGTCGTTCTCCTTTTTTGGGTGGTTGCCCTTAATGTGGTTGCATTTCATGCCTCGCTTCCCTGATACTGCACCATTTGTGTGGTGCTCTTCTTGGCTGCTTCCAGTCATGGTTCTCTTCACAGGCCTTATGTCCATTCAGGCTGCAGTTATTCCAGAGGCCAGGGTTTTGGTTCCCAGAGACCTCAGCCTTCTACTTTCCAGGCTACACACCTACCCTCTGGTGCCCATGCCAAAGTTACAGAAGGTCAAACCATTACCAGTACCCGTGTCACCATGGCACCTTCTGACTCCTTCCATCATCTTCTGGCCTCACTGCCTCAGGAGGTTCTGTTAGGGGGCCACATCTCCCTCTTTCTACTGAAGTTGAAGGAGATAAATACAGATGTTTGGGTACTGGAGGTGGTTCAGCATGCACATGCCTTAGAGTTCCTTACTGCTCCTTCGGTTACCCCTGGGCAAATCAATACCCTCTGGGCAGGGCCAGCTTCAGAGTTTTGAGGGCCCCAGCAAGATTTGACATGGGGTGCTCTGTCTTACCAGCCCATCTTGATCATACCTTTTACTCTGCCCCATACATAACATTTTATTTTCAATACAACGAGTTATGCATATGCATTTTTACGTTTGCTTGTGCGCATGCACAAGGAACGTTTTGGGAGAGTAGCACACTTTGGAGGTGTGCCTCTCCCATTCAATCCAGTGCCTGTTGAGCAGGTGTGGTGGTCCTGCACCTATCGGTGCGGAGTTTAGATGACAGCGGTGGTCTTCTGCTTCAAAGAAAACCACCGCTGTCATACCGAGCACTGCGTCACGCCGCTTCCCCCTCGCATCACACTCTCCCCCCGCGCACGTCACGCCGCCATCCCACCCACACCTTTGGTGCCACACTGGGAGCCCACTCCAGCGTGGCAAACATTGTTTGCCGGACGGGTGCTTCAATCCTGTCGGCTCCACGCCCCCAAGCCATCCTTCTGCCATGCTGGTAGCCCACCCCAGCGTGGCAAACCTCACATTTTGTTTGCCGACGGGTGCCCAATCCCCGCCAGCTCCTCGCCCGCCAGAGTTTGCCGGCCAGGTGCCTAATCCACCGTCGACTCTTTGCCCCCAGCCATCTTCTGCCAAGCTGGGAGCCCACCCCAGCATGGCAAGCGTCCCACATAGTCCGTTTTTAAAAAAAACCTCTAAAGAAAAAACGGTCCCACGTAGTCTCCCAGTCCCCCATCCCACAACCCACACCCACCCACTGCGCACCCAGCCTCCCCACACCCCCCTCACCCCATACTTACCTCCGGAGCTCGGCACGATGATCTTCGGTGGACCGGGAACGTGTCTGCACTCTTCAAAGCCGACTGCGAACTGAGGAAATGTCGATAAGCTGTATAATGGGCTAGATAGGGGGGTTTCAACTTTATTGCATATCTCAGTCATTTTTTGGAATTTTTGCACCAAATTTTCAACATGGGGTTTTTGGGACCCCTTCTCATGAATGATGTCACTGTCATGGCGTTATTCAGGCCGGAAGGGTGATTTCACAGTCACTGCACAGTCACTGCATGAAATCACCCTTCAGGCTGGAATAACGCCATGACAGTGACATCATTCATGAGAAGGGGTCCCAAAAACCCCATGTTGAAAATTTGGTGCAAAAATTCCAAAAAATGACTGTTTTACGAGCGTGCATTGTGCAGTTCCCATGCACGCTCGTAGGTTTGTGAATTTTCAACATTTCCACTCCAGATTTTCAACCTTGCCATTTTACCACACCTTCTTATAAGCAGTGCAGCTGTCATTTTTCACATCCTGCTCAAAACGTGTTTCCGCCCATGTAGCGCACAATGGCGCAGTCAGTGTGCAAAATCAATGTATGGGATGCATTAAGAAAATCACTGTGACACTGTTCATTAGCAGAGGTCTTAAAATGGCTATGTTGAAAATTTGGTGAAAAAATTCCTAGAAATGACTGTTTTACGAGCGTGCGTTGCACAGTTCCTACGCACGCTCGTAGGTTTGCAAATTTTCAATATTTCTACTCCAGATTTTCAACATTACCATTTTACCACACCTTCTTATGAGCAGTACAGCTGTCATTTTTCACATCTCACCCAAAGCGTGTTTACGCCCATGTAGCTTACAGTGGCGAGTCGGTGCACAAAATCAATGTATGGGACACATTAAGAAAATCACGGTGACACTGTTCATGAGCAGAGGTCTTAAAATGGCTATGTTGAAAATTTGGTGAAAAATTCCTAAAATGACTGTTTTAATGGCATGCGTTGTGCAGTTCCTACGCACGCTCGTACGTTTGCAAGTTTTCAATATTTGCACTCAGATATTCAACATTGGCATTTTACACACCTCCTCATGAGCAGTACAGCTGTCATTTTCACATCCTGCCCAAAACATGTTTCTCCCATGTAGCGCACAATGGCACAGTCCGTGTGCGAACTCAATGTATGGGACACATTAAGAAAATCACAGTGACACTGTTCATGAGCAGAGGTCTTAAAATGGCTGTGTTGAAAATTTGGTAACAAAATTCCTAAAATGACTGTTTTACGAGTGTTCATTGCGCAGTTCCTATGCACGCTCGTAAGTTTGCAAATTTTCAATATTTTCACTCCACATTTTCAACATTTCCATTTTACCACACCTCCTCATGAGCAGTATAGCTGTCATTTTTCACATCCTGCCCAAAACATGTTTCCGCCCGTGTAGCGCACAATGGCGCAGTCAGTGTGCGAACTAAATGTATGGGACACATTAAGAAAATCACTGTGACACTGTTCATTAGCAGAGGTTTTAAAATGGTAATGTTGAAAATTTGGTGAAATAATTCCTAAAAATGACTGTTTTACGAGAGTGCGTTGCACAGTTCCACACTGCCTTCGTGAGGTTTGCAATTTTCAATATTTCCACTCCAGATTTTCAACATTGGTATTTTACCACACCTCCTCATGAGCAGTACAGCTGTCATTTTTCACATCCTGCCCAAAACGTGTTTCACCATGTAGCACACAATGGCACAGTCAGTGTAAGAAATCAATGTATGGGACACATTAAGAAAATCACAGTGACACTGATCATGAGCAGAGGTCTTAAAATGGCTGTGTTGAAGAAATGTGGTGAAAAATTCTAAAACAACTGTTTTATGATGTCGTTGCGCAGTTCCTGCCTTGTGGCCTTTCATCAAGGTTGCGATTTTCAATATTTTCACTACAGATTTTCAACATTGCCATTTTACCACACCTCCTTATGAGCAGTACAGCTGTCATTTTTCACATTCTGCCCAAAACGTGTTTCCGCTTATGTAGCGCACAATGGGGGTAACAAAAACGTCATGCTGAAAATTTATTGTGCAAATACCAGCAATCGCACAGGGCATTAGGGTAAAGCACCATACATGCCAAACACCACTGCAAATACCTGCAAGCGAACGTTCGGCATTGACAAATGCTTGTTAGAGGTGGTAGCAATGTTAGTTCTCAGGGCTCAACAGCCCATCCAATCCATGTCAGTTCATTAGCCTCTGATTGGCTGAGCCATTCCCTGTGTAATAATTTAATGAAGTTATGACACCACATTAGACTGCTCCATGGAGCCCAGTGATGCCCTGTTTTGCAGTTTTATTTAAACATAACCAATTTTTAAAAAAATGGGGAGATACTCTGGCTCTGGCTGGGGCTCCCCTGTGAGCAGGAGGCCTCCAACAACTGCTGTGTTTGCTGGTGCCTAAAACTGGCTGTGCCTCTGGGACAGCTTGCCCTTTTCCTGGAAGAGGTTCAATCATTTTTCCACAAAAGGGCTATGGAATTAGTCTCGGTTTCAGAAATAAATCACAGCTATTACTCCTGGTATTTCTGGTTCTGGAATGGACTGGGAATTTAAGGCCAGTACTAGACATTTGGGGCTGAACCTGTTTGTAGAATACAAAAAGTTCAGAACAGCCTCCCTGTAATCCCTCCTGCCTTACTATTAAAGAGGGATTGGGTGGTTGTACTTGACATTAAGGATGCATAACTTCATATCAAAATCCACAAGTCTCACAAAAATATCTACATCTCATGCTTCAGGGCTCACACTACCAGTTTCATGTTTTGCCTTTTGGTTTGTGCCTGCACTACGTACCTTTACTAAAGTATTTGCTGTGGTAGCAGTGACCTCCACAGGGAGAGTCTGTATGAATTCCCTTACATAGATGATTGGCTGTTAAAGGCCCCATCCTGGAAAGCCATTGTACACACACTGTTTCAGACCCCGCAGTTGTTCGACCAAGTAAGCATACTGGTCAATGAGCCAAAATCAGTCATTAGAACCTGGCAGAGACTCCAGTACATAGGGGGTATTCTGGATACCAGTCTTAGTCGGGTGTTCCTGCCCTTGGATTATGCCATGGCATTGGTGGCACAGGCACAGCTGGTTACCTCCAGCAATCATGTGTTGGCTAAGACTAATTGAACTGATGGTGACTGCATCCCTGACTTCCTGCTGTACGCCTCCCAATGAGGCCATATGAGGATCCCACAATGGTTCCTCAGAGTGCAGTGGGCTCAGCACCTGGACGATCTGGCGCATCTAATACAGGTCACACCTAATCTCTGTTATTTCCTGCTCTGGTGGTTGGACTGCTCCAATCTAGAGAAGGACTCCTCATTCCTAAGGCTCTTCTCCCTGCTGGTGATGACCTTGGATGCCTCAGGTTCAGGATTGGGTGTTCATTTTTGCCTCTTCAGAACCCTGGTCCAATGCAGCCCTCTGGATACGGTGCTTCACCTCAATACTCTTGAGGTGAGGGCTGTTCTGTGTGGTCTACAGACCTTCACAGCCCTCCTACCAGGGAATCAGCTGTTGATTCACACAGATAATATGTTGGTGAAGTATTACATCAATCATCTAGGTGAGGTTTATCCATACACTCTCTGCAGAGAGGCAATGAGAGTTTGGCACTGGGCAGTGGAACAAGACATGTTCCTGTCAGTGACTTTCCTCCCCGATTCCCTGAAGCAGTGGAAAAGCACCTCAGTCAGTACCATGTACTGTGCCATGAATGGGAACTCTTGGACTCTGTTATGGGTGACCGCTTTGATAAATGGGGTTGTGTGGACTTAGACCTATTTGCTTCTCCATACAATGCAAAACTGCCACATTTCTGCTTGCTCACTCCAGGACTGGGAGTCTTTTTGGTGTGATGCATTGTCCCTCTCTTGGAAAGGGAGGTTTCTGTATGCTTTCTCCCCAATCCCCTAATGTAGTGGGTTCTGGTCAAGCTACATGCCAAGCAAGCCTCTCTGATTCTGGTGGCTCCTTATTGGTGCACACAAATTTGGTTTCTGCTTCTCCAACAGTTGGAAATGGAGTTTCCTGTCCTTCTACCCTTAAGAGCCAGGCTTCTGACACAGGAGCAAGGTGATCTAGTGCACCTGGATCTTCGATCCCAGCATCTTCATGCATGGCTCCTGAGGACATAAAGCTCTCCCACTTCTGTGATGATGGATGTTCTCTTGGTGGCTAGAAAGCCATCTACCCAGTACACTTATTCACAAAAATGGAAATGTTTTCCTGTGTGGTACACTCAGCATGTTCTGGATCCCTTTATGTGTCCAGTACCTAAAGTGCTGGACTACTAACTCTCCCTTAAAGACTTGGGTAGTCATTTATAAAGGTCCACATGGCTGCTGTGTTGGTTTTTTATGCCCTGACAGAGGACAAGACTGTGGACCAGCTAGTGGTTTCCCATAGATTCCAAAGGGATACCCTCCTCCTGCACCCCTTGTCCAAGATCCACTTCCAGTATGGGACTTCAACTTGGTCCTAGAGACCCTCACTGTGCCTCCCTTTGAGCCTGTGACTATGTGTTAGCTGTACTTTGTTTCTTGGTAGACACTTGGTGATGATGTCTGCTAGACACATCTCTGAGTTGCAGACTCTGGTGGCAGATCTTTCGTTTATTTTTTATTTTTCACAAAGATAGAGTTATATTATGTATCAATCCTCATTTTCTTCAGAATGTTGTGTCTGAAAGAACATTAAATCAGACTATAAATCTTGCAGTTTACTTTTTGTCTCCCACAGATAGTGGGGGGGGCATCATTTAGATATGCTGGACATCCGCAGCTATTTATTGCTTTTGCCTCCTGAATAGTGGTCTCTGTTCACTAAACAGGGCCTATCCAAATGGCTGGCCAACAGCATTGTGCTTTGTTACCAGAAGTGTGGTAAGCAGTTTCTTGGCCCTGTTCGTGCTCATGCCACCTATGGGGTCACTATTTCAGCGGTTCGTTTTCAAAATGTGTCTGCTGCTGACATTTTTGCTATTGCCACTTGGAGTAATGTTCATACATTCACTAAACACTATAGTCTGAACAGTGTCTCTCATAGATGTGCCGGCTTTGGCCTCAGAGTTCTGCAAGCCCCCTTACTCAGGACCATTAAGTCCTGCCATCTTCCTTCAATCTTGGTACTGCTTGGGAATCATTCCATAATGTGGCTCAATGGAGGTAGAAACCCTTGAAGAAGATGGAATAGTTACCTACCATAACAGTAGATCTTCAAGAGATCTCCTCCATTGAGACATAGCTCTCCCTCCCATCCCCCACCCCGTCAAGTGACTGATGACTATATTGCCCGCCCTTGCAAGCTGTTTCTCCTATGATGCCCTCTATGGCAGCTATACTCAGGTTTCCATATCCTTTCCTGTGTGCCTGGTGTGGTCTTGGTAGCTTTGGACCTTGCTGGACCAGTGATCCACCTAGCTTGTACTGAGGCATGCTGGTAACACACACATTATATAAGCACCAATGAGGTGCATCGATATGGTGGCCCCAGCCTGCAAACATTTGTCCAGCAGCTTAACATTCCATGATGTGGCTCAATGGAGAGATTCTCCTGAAGATCTACTATTGCAGTCGGTAACCATTCCTTTCAGTTATAATTAATAAAAATATTAGCATACCTGCCTCCTTTACTAGATACCTCCTATGCTGCACACCATGAGCCTTTTTCGTATTTTCTCAGTCCTAATCCTTACCAGATCTACAATGGTATTTCTAATCCAACTATGGTGACCATATTTGTTTTGAAAAAAAAAAACTAAATCAAAACATTTATAAAATACTCATATTTTGGTGGAACGATAACATTTTACCAAAAATAAAACTGGAAGATGTTAAAGCAGCAGTGCAATGAAAAATGTTTTTCTAAAAAACGAATTTTCTGCTACAGTTATGAAAAATATTGGCAGAACTGTTGATCTGGGTTTTTTGGATGCTTCCTAAGCTGTGTACGGTACATTTGCATTTTTGTCTGGATTCTTCCCCTTGTCAGGTTCTCAATATTATTTCAATGCAAAAATGAGATGGGCATCTTTTTTTCTTGAGAAATAATTACATTAAAACTTTCATGAATTTCTTAAATGATAACAGACACTGAAAATTTCACCACCAAAATAAACTGGAAGACATCTAGCATCAGTTAGGAAGAAAAAAAGGTGGGGTCAAATTTTAGCCCATATTCGTTGCACTGCTGCTTTAAGGATCTTTTATAGTGAAAAAGGTAGGGTTGATTTTTTGCCCCATTTTGTTGCACTACTGCTTGTAGAGCTGTATAAAATACATTTGCTTTCCTGTCTAAAAACAACTTTTTTAGAAGAACAATACATTAGAGCTGTGTGGAATTTTCACATTGCACTTCTGATAGAATTCCACAGAATTTTCAAAATTCTGCCTAATTCTGTGGAATTGCATTGGTAGTGAGATTCTGAAATTCTGAAAGTCTGAAAGCCTTTTGCACCTTTTAATTTACAATGCAGATTATTAATTTGAGGTTTACATAAACTGTAAATTAGTGTTCATTGGTTTACACAGACCATGAACTGTAGTAGTTTTCTGCAAGCTGGGGAAAATTAATCTGCATTTTATGCAAACCACATAAAAAGCAAATCAATTATTTAAATTAAAAGAATTTTAGAACTCTGTGGAATTTATTGAAAAATTCTGAAAACCAGTCTGAAAGTGGAATTACCATTCCACCTGTATTTCATCGGCAGACTTCTGCACTGTGGGAGGGCAAGGCAATTTTATTTTACTGTGTCCAAGTCCAATTCCAGGGGCTCAGAGCTTTTACTTCATAAAAAAAGCATAAAGATAAATCACTGACAGTCCAAGCTACAGAAGCAGTCATTATGGAGCATTGGTCTTATCCCCTGATTAATTTAAACATATTGAAGTGGCCAGTGATGCCTGAAATGACTCTTATATTTTCCATGCCAAGTGTTGTAGGTAATTTATTTTTACATCTCTTTAGCATTGTATTTGCCATATTTTGTTTTGGAGTAATACTTGGAGTGGATGATTACATGCTTTAATTAATTACAGAAATTGACAATAAACTGGTCTGACATTGTAATAACTATTATGCACCTTGGTGTTGATAGCTATCATCTCATTTTTATTCAGTTCTGCACCGTTCAGCAGACCGTCACAGCATTATACAAAAATAACTATGGCCCCACAGCAGATAATACAAACAATAACAAATACAGCTATTATAAATCAGTAATGTGATTTTAATCACCATGCTTGCAGAGCAGAGCCACTGTACCTATTATCTTGTGCTTGTGTGTTCTTGTGTGTGAGCATCTGGAGAGAGTGCTCCACTTCAGCATAAGTAGGGGGAGAACAGATAAGTTAATATAAAAAAGGGTCTAAACCTATTGTATATCACTTGAGCTAAACTCGAGTGATTTATAGAAAGTTAATACTGCCTCCAAAGGGTGTCTCTTATGGTAGAACAGACACCTGTCTTGAGGTTTGGGCAGACAGAAATGCTCAGATTCCATTCGAGGGCCCCTTGCCCAAACCTCATACTCGGTGTCTCTGACACCATAAGCGACTCCCCTCGGAGGCCATGTTAACCTATAATAAAACACACCAGTACATTTACTGTAAGCAGTCTTGCATAACATAATTTTTCCATGCCTACTTTAAAGTGTGCAAATGTAGATGTGTAAGTGTAACAGAGTAGCAGTATAGGGGTTGGACATGGAACGGTGCGTGAAATCACATTTGGTATGCAGACAACTGGACAAAGACTGATAATATTTTCTTTGGTCAAGAAGAAACCTCAGTTGGCCCACCATTGCAGTGGTAGCATTGCCGCCTGCGACGCTGATGATCCATGGTCAGAAGCAAGCACAGTGCAACAGATGGTCAGCCAGGGGGAGTTTGGATGAGCATCCCATGGAAAGCTCTTCTCCTCCAGGAGGGAGGGTTGTGGTTTCCTTGGATGTCAGTGACACCCAGTGTAGACTGGGTGTGCAGCAGCAGAGACTACCAAGCAGTGAGCGGAGGTATCAGCAGATTTTATTTATTTTATTTATTTATTTACAAGATTAATCAGGCAGGCATACTGAGCGGGGGGCCACTCGCTTCCAGATGCGACCTGGGGCAGATGTCTGTAGGTCAGGTGCGGGAGTGCAACTGACCAGTGCTAATGTCATTGCATGTCTGCACCTTCTGGAAAACTAAAGGAGAAAACCCCTGGGCATGAAGCACCGTGAAGCCCCTGGACCATACCTCCCGAATGATGATCCAGGTATAAGCCTCAGCTGGGGCCTCTGGTGAATCTCACTCTCTCCCCTCGGGAGCCCTGCTGTAGGGGACAATCTATAGGCCACTCAGTCCAGGCAGCCTGGGGGGATGCCATTAGATTAGGTCCAGATGCCGATGAGGTGATATATCCCCCCCACCCATTTTCCGGGCAATACAGAAAATTAAGAAAAGAAAGAAGAAAACCTCAGGAGGCAGAACACTGATAATACATTTTATGCATGTATAATTTCAAAATTGTTTACAATAATCGCAAAGTAAGGATTTTGAAAGGATATTCTAACATTTCCACAGGCTCCTTGTGTGATCTTCATACAGTCACATGATGAAAACCTTTTATAATATACTGTAGCAAAATAGTATTGTAATGATGGAAGGGACTTTGGACCCATCTTATCTGCTCATCCTGCTACATGGCAGTGACAATTCTCCGTTTGAGTACAGAATGAAGACACATTCCAGTTTAACAGCAGGAATGTCACCCCTATTCATACTACTTATACCTTTCAACCTACTGCCCTTCATTTCAGAGACAGGGCTTAAACAATTAGTGGACAAATGACCAAAATCAGGAACAAATCAAAAAGGACTTTGCTAAAGAAGCTTTGTATAATGTGTGACTTAAAATGAAAAGGGAAAAAGGAAATGGGAAATTGTTTAACCAGGAAAGGCACACTAAGCTGAAGCTTATTTCCAGGTGTGACCTGGGAGCACGAGGAAGTTAAATTACTTGCTCATGGTCACACAGTATGCAAGTGGGGTCTGTGGGGTTCAAACCCAGCTCTCCAGGTTTGCAGTTTGGAGCCCTAAACCTCTACACTATACTGCATCCTATTAAACAGCATTTTCTGATGGAGAACTGGACAGTATTGTAGAACTATTGTATGGCAAATGCTGATGGCACATTCATAAGGTAGAAAAAGAAATGGGCAGACTGGATGGGCCTTGTGGTCCTTATCTGCAGTCAACTTCTATGTTTCTATGTTCTATGTTTCTATGGCATTATTTTATGCTTCCAATCCCTACTCTTCAGTGACAAATGCCACTTTTATGAGGCACAAAACAATTTCTTAAGGCTAAATGAGGGACAGCACTGAAAATTAGGGGCGGTTGAGAGGTATGTCATGCTGTGGAACTCTGAATGCCATTGTCCCTCAGGAATTTGTCTAATCCTGCTAGCTAGTGCTAGCTTCCATAACCTCACTGGGTAGACTATTCTGTATGTTTACCACCCTCTGTGTGAAGTAATACTTACTGTTAGTTCCCCTAATTCTGACTTTCTTCTCAGTTTGAGGGCATGTCCTCTTATTCTGCTTAAGGGTGACCAAATGTGAAAACTGACAACTATGGTTTGCCTTTGGTTTCGACCCCCTGACTTTGTTTTGGCTTCAGCACTTCAGCAAAAGACAGTTTGGGTACTCTGTGTGTGTGTGGGGGGGGGTCTAGAAAGCTAAAATAGGGAAAGAAAGCTCTGCTTCTCCTTATCGCACCCACTCCAATCAGTTCCAACCTCTACAGCCCTTCTCTTTTCCTCCAGCCAGTCTTGTCAGTCAGCTCCTGCCACAATGTTAGAAGCCAGAAAGTCTGGTGATAGGAAAAGACTCTAGGAAGTGGCTGGGGTTGGGGAAAAGTGTGGAGACAGAACTATGTCCTGCCACCAGGGAAGTACTAGAGTCTTATATATATTTTTTTTATTATTTGGCTGAGGCTGAAGTGATCCGAAGTGGCCCAAATGTTCGACTGGACTGAAACAAAGGCAAAAATATCAAAGTTCAGCATATTCACTGAATACAAATTAAGCATCAGCTCATCCCAAGTCACGTAGAAACATAAAGAATGTATCAGCAGAAAAGGTCTGGTAGGCCCATCTAGTCTGCCCTATTTTCCCAGCCTATTACTACACCCTTGACCCTGTTTTGTCACAGGTGTCCTTCCCCCCCAGCTCTACTTGGTATAGCCATGTGCCTATCCCATGCATGCTTCAAGCTCCCCACTGTCATTGCCCCCCTGCCTCTTCTGGCAGGCTCTTCCAGGTGTCCACCACCCTTTCTGTGAAGAAGAATTTCCTCACATCCCTCTTAAACTTCCCTCTTGAAGCGTCATAGTATGCTTTCATATTATGTTTGCATTCACCAACTCAAACATCTCTATATACTATACTTTGCCCTGCCTATTTTTGTCAGTATTTGGAAACTGGGATCATGTCTTGTTTCCACCTTCTGCTTTCTAAGCAAAATGATTTCTATTATTTAATTTAATAAGTGTTCTACTCCTCTTGAGTAAAAAATCTGGTAGAAGCAGGACATCCATGAAAATAAAGGATTGCAGCTTAGCTGATCTATCCTGGGTAAATAAATTATGAATATAAAATATAATATCAAGCTGAAGAGAAAATTAAGTACAGAATAACATGATAAAACATTACAACTGGCTAACACACCTAACCTTTTTATTGTATGCAAGTTGGTAAAGTAATTATCAAACTTTCTGTCATTGTTTTCTAAAATATTTGAATTTGAACACAGTTTGAAGTTACATAGAATCAAATAGAAATGTAGACTGCGGCGGCAGAAAATTACCATGAGATCTATACCTTCTGCCATTTCCCATCCTAGCTCAGCTGCCATGATAAATAAATATAAATGTATTCTTTAAAAAACAACTCTATGGTAGGAGTCAAATTAAATTTGGCAATCAGGATTGAGTAAGATGCAGTTTGTCAGTGCTAAGTAGTTTAAAAATATATCTAGGTATCAGACACCATTCTACTTTAGATGTTTCAGCAATTTACTGTTCAACCTTGATCTTAAGTATCTATTAACTGAAGCTTCTTGTTCAGTGCCACCAATCAATGTTCTTGTATAGTAAGATACAGACAGTATTTGCCTTTAGTTTCATTTCAAACTCTTACACAGGAACAAGTCTTTCACACTTCAACAATCACCAGTCAGCCTTATCCATCTGCTTTCAGCATAACTCCTCTCTCTCTCTCTCTCCCCTTCCCCTCTCTGTCTCTCTCTTTCTCCCTCTTCCTCTCTCTAGCTCAATTCAAATACAAATTCAAAAATAACTTTACTGGTACAATAAGATATACAGGGATTGCCAAAGTTTATATCTTAAATTATTCATAACACATAAACATACTACAATGCACTTAAAGGCATCTCTCTCACTCTCTCCCCATCTCTTCTTGATAACAGTGAACTGCAGTTGAGTTGCCACCCACATGCTTTAGACACCCCACCCTTTCTCATACCCATGGTGCTGTGCTATGTGACAAATGGTAATAATGCTTAACAAGCACCTTCCTGGTACAAGGGTGAGAGAAGGTGGCCAGTGGCAAATGTGGTGCAGCTTAGGTTTGAGATTGTCTTCTGTTATTTGGTCAAAACATTTAGCAAGTAGCATGCAGGTAAAGCAGACTCAAAATGGGGTATATGGTACCCACCTCCCAACTCCAGTAATTTTCTGCTGTTTACCCCTCCCCATTCTCCCAGACTCCTTTGAAAAAAAAAGAAAAATGCTGGCTTGCAGCATGTGCCAGAAGCTATGTCCTTTTACTGACACTTGCTTCCTAGCCCACCACCCATCCCCAAAATACTTTTATGAAATGGGCAAAAAAAATCCAGAAACATGATTGACTGAGGAGCTCAGAACCACCCTGATGATATCCCAGGACAACAGCACTGGAAGAAGATCCAGTCACCTGTCCTGTCCTGCTTACCAACTAAATCCATCCCCATGAGGAGACTGACCACAGCTGTCACTTAAATGCCACAGTTTCTTCAGCTGTACTGCAGTGCCCAAGTGGCCAAGCTAAAGCACCTCCCCCCCAACACCTATTCAAGCTGTGGACTTATCATTTACACTTCTGAACACTATAGACATTTTTTAAATAAGTGTGGGACATTAGCAACCCCCCCCCCCCCCAATAAGGCATCTTACATTTTGTTCTTTCCCTTAGCATAAATCTCTGGTCCTGCAGACTGCCACTTGTATAGTCTGGTTCATGGTGAAATGGCTGTTGACTGAGAGGCACATTGCTTCTAAGCTCATACCATGCTCTACGTGTTGAGCTGTAGCCATGGTGCCCAATGCTGTAACCACATCTCCAGCATGATTGTGAATCCCGCACTGACAATACTTCAACTGACTGCTTGTTCCACACTGCTATGCTGAAGCCCCCAGTGCCCTTACACACTTGAATACTGCTGTTACTCAGTAAAGATTGAAAACCTGCCTGAGGTTTTCTGACTTCAGCGTTAGCCTCAGAGTAGCTCCCCCATGAGCAGTGTATTCATCCCCTCACTCCTGTGTCTATTGGCTGAATTGTTCTGCTGAGCTCCTGTTCCCAGTGGTTAAAGAATGCTGTAGTACCATTGGTCAGGGTCTCTGTGGTCTGCAGCACTGCCCTGATGGTACCTGGTTCTTTGATTTCTGTTCTTCATACCTTATTTCAGCTGTTTTTTCCCACTGTGTTTTTGCATATTTTTGGGAAGTATTGCTCATCGCTTTAAACTTGTAATTTTCTAGATTTCTTCTGGACGAGTGATGAGTGATGTTAGAACTGGGTTGTAGGCCAGATATTAGGCAAAGCCAAAGCTGATTGATAAACGCTAAATATCTGGCAAACTGATTATCTGCCTACTTTAGTCTCATTAGTTTTTACATGAGACTGGCCCACTACATTGAGAAATTATAGGTAGTCAGTTAATGTGGTTATAATAATACCTGCCCTGCCTTGCTCCTCTTCATTCAGTATGAAATTCTGCAGCTGAGCAGATCGCCTTTCAGAGTAGTTTTCTGTTTTTATTCAACAGACTAACTCCTTTTTGTCAGAAAAATGCTTTATTATCATTGTTTTATAACTCAGAAGCTGAATTTGGCATTGTTGGCACTTCTGGTTAGAACTCTTCTCTCCATTCTGATTCAATCCATTCTGAGTGTTGTTCAGTACTGGAGATTCCTCTCGGGGCATTTGAATTCACCAATATTTAATTGGAGCTTTTCATTAAGAAGAGCCCAGTTAGCCAATTGTGAGCCCTATCTGTACCTAAGATTGCATTTTCATGTTTTCGTTTTCTGTCGCAAGTAAGTTAAAGTTTATCTATTAAAAAATTTTTTATTTTAAATGATGCAGTTCATTCCTAATGGCTTTAAGCTCAGATGTAAACCAAGTTACAGCTAAGAAAAGTTAAGTTATCCAAAGTTAAAGCTAAAAAAGTTAAATTATTTAATAATAACAGTAGTACATATCTAGCAATATTAAACAACATTAAAAATAATTTTTAACAAATATTTTATATTTTAACATATTAGGTGTAATTTTCATCTTAATTAAAATAACATTGTGGTGACCCACTTTTAGTTTAGCTGCTCGGTTTAGTTCCATTAAGCTGCTGTTATTACTTGTCACTTATTTTAACCTTTTTAAATTTTAGTGTCCACTTCCACAAAGTTGGTGGGGAATTTGTCATGTATCTGTTTGGAGGCCTTGCATCCTGAAATAGCTGGGACACGCTGCATGATACAACTACTCAAAGAAGCCTTTTATTCAGTCTTCAACTCAACCTTGCTTTTTGTTACAGCATTTGGGACTTCATTTTCAACTAAAAGGCTTCCTTGAGGAAATATTTAAGAAGAATCTACAACAGATTGTGGACCAAGACCCGACCAACTAAGTGAAGCTTTTTTAATACTTTAAGTATTTATTAGCACTTTATGCTCTGTTAATGTTGTAGATGTTGTTTTTTAGATTCTATCTTATCTAGTATTAGCTATATTAATTATTGGTTATATAGAACTGGTGTTGCCAGTTTTTCCTAACTATTATTGTTTATCCACTCCTTATACAATGGTCAGGACTAGGAGCGGAAAGAATTGATATCCATTCACAATTTATCCTACACCACTACTCATTACAATTCATAAAAAAAAATGTTTAGATTAAATAAGCTTCAAAATGCTTGCAAACCTGCCTCAAGAGGGCTGAGGGAGGGGAATCCTACCCAACCCAGGATAACAGAATTCCTGGAGGGTTTGGTTCCCACTCCCACAACTCTCTCAACTCCTATTGTAGATTTTCAGGAATCAATTAATAGATCTAAAAAACTGGGGAACTTTATATTCCAACAAAATGCCCCTATAATCCCATTAGTGGATGGAATCTCCTTATTACCTTTGGGTTTGGACCTTTCTATAGATTCTCTTCATTATAGTTCTTCAGAAGTTGTAGATAACTATGATTCTTGCTTTATTATTTTCTCACCCCAGGACTCTTCACAGGCTGGCTCTAACTTTGGTTCACAAATAATTCAGACTAATATTTCCCAAGCCTCAAAAACAGGGGGGAATGATAAAGGTGCTGCTTTAAGATCTCCTCTATACCCAGATAACCTTTCATCAGTAATCCAATAATTTAGCAATACTATTGAAGAGCTTAACAAATTAACCTTGACTAATCCTTCTAGTTTAAGAATTCCGGAGGCTAGAGACAAAAATAATTTGTCTTTTACTCTAGAGATAAACCCCACAGGTTTGCATCCTCCTAATGTCTCTAGCACTATGAAATATGACAGTAAGCACTTTACAGATTCATACAACTTTGTATCATCCTCTTCACCCTTCAAACAAATTGTGGAGATTATTAAAAATTCTTACTATGCAAATGTTGTTATATTGGAAAATAGGTGGGCCTTAAAAGAGGAATTAGCACATCTTAGAGTGGATTTTTTTTTTATAATCAGGCTTTACTAATGCAGCTTAAGAATAAGATATGGAACCATGATAGACAATCACAGGGCCAGATATTCAAAACTTTGCCCCGGGGCTAAATCAGCACTGCCAGGTGGGCAAACATAGCCCGGAGCACAAAACAAGCCATATTCAAAAGGAATAGCCTGGGGCAACCAGCTTCTGAATATAGCATGGGAATGAGGCTGGGCACACTGGGCTGGGAGTGCAGGGAAAACTTAGCCCTGGAATAAGACAGCTCTGAATATGGCAACCAGGAAGTGCAAACCACAACAGCAACACAGTGCACAGCGATGTTAAGGTAGGTACAGGTGAACTATGTGGCCAATGTGTGTGCCAGAAAATACATGGACCCAGCACAGCTGCAGGCAGCAGTGTATGTGAAAGTACAGTGTGCAAAACTGTAAAGTATTCCCCGAACTGTTTGTGCAGTGCTAACATGTTTGCATGGGTTTAGCACAGGGCTAAACTGTTAGCCCGGTGCAAACACATTTGCCCGGTGCTAAACTTTGTCATATTCAAAAGTGACATGCAAATGAGCCTACTTAGCTAATCTCTGGGCAAACATCCAAATTAGCATCTCATTATGCCCTGATTTGCATGCAGTTTGCACCGGGCAAGCGGTTTAGCCCTGCTCTAAACCTGTGCAAATGTGTTAGTGCTGCGCAAACAGTTTGGGGAATATTATACAGTTTTGAACACTGTACATTCACATGCACTGCTGCCTGCAGCTGTACTGGGACAACATGGCAGAAGGAACAGATGGTGGTGGTGCTGCATGCAACTGTCACACTATAGGTCATGCTACAGTGCACAGTAGACACTACAGTAGCAAGGGAGCCAGTAGTGTGTGGACACAGCACTGCCTATGGTGTGTAGGGCAGTGATGATGACTGCACTATACACAGTGAGAGGCCCAACCTGCAGGTGTTTACTGACAGTGGACATTACTATTACACTGTTGTGTGACCCACAGATGCTGCACCTCTGGCATGGGATGCTCACAGTGACATATACATGTCTGGCTTTGTCTGCTGTGGCAGTTGTACAGCTGTGCGGTATGTGGACAGGGTGGGCATATATTTTCAGAAAGACACACTGGTGTTCGGCTATTCCCAATACTGGCCCATGTGCACTGCATGATGTGTCTCAGCTGTGTGACCACACCTGATCTGTGGCACAGCCTGGCCACCTATACATTTTCCCCTCAACATCCTCCATGCCCACAGTACTGCATGTGTGTGCTGGTCATCTGTTGGTGTCCACAGAAGAGTGGTCCACAGGTGTGTGCTGTATGGCCACACTGCCATGCTGTCCACTGGCAGCAGGGTCACCACTTACTGCCTGGCATGGCTGGGACTGGTGGCAGATGATGGTATAGTTGTGATGCCATTCTGGTCCTTCTCGATCTTTCTGCTGCATTTGACACTGTAGACCATGGTGTACTATTGGACTGCCTGCAGGTTTATTGTGGGCTGTCTGGTACAGTCCTCAAGTGGTTTCATTCTTATCTCAGAGGTAGGTCTCAGAGAGTTGCCACTGGAATATATTCCTCTGGCACTCACTCCCTGCCTTGTGGGGTACCGCAGGGTTCCATCTTGGCTCCCATGCTGTTTGTAGTGTATATGCTACCATTGGGAGAAATCATTAGGCGATACATTCTGGGTTTTCACTGCTATGCAGATGATACCCAGTTGTATTTGTCCTTTCTCCCCAGCCAGGGTGATGCACTCTCCATGCCAAACAACTGCCTTGCTGAGATCAGAATTTGGATGAGTTCCAGCTGACTAAGACTGAATCCGGATAAGACTGAGGTACTGGTAGTGGACCCAGGTCACCTGGGGGCGGGTTTGGGAGTTGGACAACCCTCAGGTTTGTTACTTGGTGGTATGTCGCTCCCTACGTCCGATCAGGTACAAAATCTGGGCGTTATTTTTGATGAGGCGCTGACCTTAAAATCTCAGGTATCAGCTGTCATCAAAACCTCTTTTTTCCATCTGAGGAATATCGCCCAGGTGAAACACCTGGTTCCGTTGGACGGTCTTCCAATATTGGTCCATGCCTTTGTCACTGCCCACCTTGATTACTGCAATTCCCTTTACCTAGGGCTAGCCGGGGTTGATATCCTCCGCCTGCAGCTAGTGCAGAATGCAGTGGCTAGGCTTTTGACTGGGACATCTAGGACCAGTCATATTACACCCATGCTCTGTGAACTGCACTGGCTGCCTGTTAGGTGATGGATCACCTTTAAGGTTGGTTTACTAACCTTTAAAGCCCTACACAACCAGGGACCTGGCTACCTGAAAGATCTCCTGATTCCCTACTGCCCCCTCCGCCCTCTCCATTCTACCAACAGGGATTGCTGGAGATTTCCAGGGTTCAATTGAAAACATCAGGATCATGTGCTTTTGCTTTTTCAGCACCAACCCTGTGGAATTCTCTACCTCGTTGGTTGAGCGAATGCCCAACCGTCGATAGTTTTAAAGTTGGTATAAAAACATATTTATTTAATCTAGCTTTTATTTAAATATAGTTGATGCACTATAATGCTGTTTTAATCTATTTATGTTATGTTTTATGTGCAGCGCCTTGGTTATGAAAGGCGCTATATAAATAAAGCTGATTTGATTTGATTTGATTTGATTTTGATGCCATCAGTTAGCAGCATGTTTCCTATATGCTTAGCTTAGTCTATGTGTCATATTTATTTGTTAGGGTCATGCAAAGCCGTGTAAAAGTGGCACAAAGCTGATTGCCTGGGGTTAAAATAAGCTTTTCCTGGGCGGTAATATGCACTGCGCTAAGTGTTACGCTAAGTCACGCAAAACAGCTTAGCATGGCGCTAGTCGCTGAATATAGCATTGTGCCTGTATTCATGTCAGTTTGCCCCTTGCATACATTATGATTTTGCCTGGTGCTAATGCAGTTTGCCCGCGCGATTTGGCCTTTTGAATATAGCAGACCCGCGCTAATCCCACGCTAAACCTACGCAAATGGTTTTTGGAAGGTGCAAAGCTTTGAATATCTGGCCCAGAGTCTGTTTTGGAGAGGTCCTATTGGCTCAAGAGATAATAAATGCATACAAATTAATCTTCATCCCCCTTTCTCTAAGGTAGACTCTATTATATTTGTTTTCCCTACTGATAGTCAGGACCCCAGGAAGAAGAACAAAAAAATTAACCCCAAGACAGTGAAGAAGAACTTAAATAAAAAGAAAACTGTTAAAGTTCCAAAAAAAGTCAGCCTGAGTAGGAAAAGCAAATACTGAAGGGGATAAGAAACGTAATTTTGCTACATTAACTTCTAACCAAACTGTGAATCTGGGATTGTCTAGGACCGATAAAGATCAACACCATTCTCCCTTTCTGGTGGAATTAATGCCAGGAACAACTTGGAGGGAGAAAGATGGGTGTCACACTCAAAATGTGAGTGCTTCAAACATTGTAAACACATATTCCCTAACCTTTTTGGTCCTGACCATAAATTGATAGAGACCGAGACAATGGTACAAATTGATGGCATAAATAAACAAGAAGCTGAATCTCCAGAAAAATTAAAAAATGGGTTTGTAGTCTGGTACATATGTCTTCCACATTTGAAGGCATCTTTATCACACATCCTCCAAACCCCAGTATTCAGAACGTGTTTGATTGTATTTTGACTCTCGTGATACAGCTTCTCAGATTTGGTCCCAAAAGACCACACTTAAACTAAGAGGAATTAATATTCTTCCCCCCAGAAAGTTCCCATTGATACAGGGGGCCAAATATCTGTGATTTATGACAGAGAACAAGAGGAAGATAGTAGATGGGTCAACAGGATCTCAGAAGTAATCTCGAAATTTACTGACTCAAATGCAACCCAGGGAAACTAAAACATTCTCACTTTTTGGTTGAAAAGTTGAAAGCAAAGAGCCAATTGGCATGATTAAAAGAGCTATAGCCTCCTTTCTATCCCATACTCTTAAAATTAATTTGAGAAGTAGTGGAATTGAGTTGATTACTATAAATAGAAGAATTACAGATGGTCCCCAAATAGATATTACTTTTAAACAGCAACTTTTGACCTAGTCCCACCAAGAAGCACAAAGAATCCTTACCTGCCCCCAAATGAAATTCTTCTAAAAGTTTCTTTACTGAGTTCCCCAATTTAGGAAGAGAAGGGATCGCCTTTTTGCTCCATGGAGCTCCACCACACCAATCCCTTCCACTTCTTTGTACTTCTGCTGACTGTGATCTGCCCTGATCTTTCCCATGCTACTATGTTTTACGACATCACTATATGAGGAGCGTGGGGCAAGCATCCATTAACATGAATAGGGCTGCGTTTAAAAGTTAAATTTTAGTAATTTAGATGGCCAGTCAGAATAAATCATGGCCACTGCTTAACTAACAAGGTCCTTAAGGTGTAGTTTAAGCTTCCAAAGAAGGACTTGTTGGTCCAAAAACTAAAGCTATTTGTTCTTTTTGTAACATCCTTATTGGTCCAATAAAAGGTATCAAACCATTTGTTCTTACTAGGAGCAATACAACATTAAACAGTTTGTTTGTCTTCCTAAATTGGGGAACTCAGTAAAGAAACTTTTAGAAAAATCTGATTTGAGGTCAGGTAAGGGTTCTTTGTGCTTCTCGGGGGGGGGCGGATTTGATAAAGAGCACATTAGTTGCTCTTTAAGAACTCTCAACTTGCAGCTTTGGTATTAAACACCTCTATAATTCGTGATAGTCATGGAATCCTTATAATAGATATGAACAAGTTGGGAACCACCAGAGTACATAATGCAGGGAAATATCTGAATCTGTTAACAGTGTTAGTGCTGCAATTATGTCAGTTCCTTTAGAGCATGGATGTTCTGAGACTGTGACTAATAATAGCTTTTCCTTGCTTCAAGACCACCCTACCCAATGACCAGAATTCTGCATATCTTCCATTAAAATGTATTCTGAAAACTGTGCAGGCAGCCTGGCTATCCTCTTAGGGACTATAGACGGTCAAACACATAAATTGCCAGATTAGGATATTACAGATTTTGTAACTGTTTTTGAAATATTGTGTTTTCAGGAAACATGGTGACATGATTATGTTTCTCTGCTGATCTCAGGGTATTCACCTTACTTATCTCTAGCTGTAAGAACTAAGCAATATGGCAGGGGTCAGTCTGGCTTAGCCATTTAACTTAAAACTTCTTTAAATGACAGAGTTACTACAACTGATTGTAAATTGTCTTTCCTACTTGCCTTGACTATGGATGGTAATTTCACTAGGATAATCCTTTTTAATGTATACATTCCTGCTAAAACCAGCTCTATTTATCGTCCAAATACATGGCAACAATTTGCCAAGACGTTAGAAGAAATAACAACCAAGTATGAAACTTATGCCCCCATAGTTATTGAAGATTTTAATGTTATAGTCTTCAAAGTCAATAGGGCAGTAGAGCTGCATAATGAGTTCATTCAGGGTTTGTATTTTATCAACTCAAAAGTACACATTTCAAGAAATTCCAGAGATAAAAACGTAACCAAGAAGGCAAGATATTAGACAGAATAAAGACTGATTTAAATTTATGTTTGGTGAATGGTTGGAACTCCAGGAGACCCAGAGGGCGACTTTATGTATATGGGACCTATGGAGTCTTTTATTATTGAACCGAAATGGATTAATTATGATGCCCTAGAAACTTTGCTTGGTTTTAATGTCCTGGACCATTCTGATTTGGCCAATTCCCAAAATCTTATCATCTTTTCTTCATTAAAAACAAATAGGGATTCAGCTCAATCTCCTTTTGTTGAAGGCGCTGCAGAAATTATAAACACTAAAAGAAATAGATGGCAAAGTGATTCAATTGAATCATTCTTCACAATACTTTATTCAGATCCCCTACTATCTTTAAAAAATGAAATATTCATACATTCTGATAAAGAAAATATAATAGGAAAGCAATTGGAAATTATCAACTATCTTAAACCCTTATTTAGAACTGGCAGGACAAAAAAATATTTTAATTCCATTGGGTTTAACAGGACCTGTAGGATGGGAAAACAGGAAATAAATAAGTTTGTAAGATTCTGTAAAAAAACATACGACAAGAAGAAATCTTAATGTTTTAAACAAGGCAAGAAAGGAATATAAAACAACTCTTGATTTACAGAAAGAAAAATATCGAAAAAATATTTGGAACACATTAAAAACAACAGTTATAAATAAAGATATAAAAGCATTCTGGTCATTGGATAACTTTGTCTACCATCAATATTCTGGGAATATTGAAGCATACATTATGACAAAATCATGGGAGAAATATTTTCAGACCTTGTTTTTCTTCTTTTTGGAGGACAACAGGAATTCAATTATTAATGAACTAAATCTGGAATTATACTCTTACTTGGCCCCCAGACCTGTTTGTATTACTCAAAATAAAATTATACCAGCATTACTCTCAATTAAAGCTAACAAAGCTCTGGGTCCAGACTAAATTTTAGCAGATATTTATACATCATTTTCAGACTGGTGGCTCTCCATTTTCAGTTATATTTAATAGGTTTGTACAAGATGAAGACTCTCCTAATAGTGGGAAAGGGAACATTATTTATCCAATCTACAAAAAGTGACAAGCTTCAGATCTCAGTATGTACAGACCTATGAGTCTTATTGCTGCATCATGTCACAGGCCACATTGTAGAATTCCACAAGTTGCAGCTGCTGGTGTAAGTTGCTACTTATGCCATTCTACTTGGTGCAAGTGCTGTTACACCAAGTGTAACTCTTTTAGAATTGGGCCCTATGTCTGTGCGACTTAAGAATACCTGTCAGTTTGGTTGATTTCTTTTATTTTCTAGTGCTGCTCAAAGCTTTAAATCTAATTATTGGCTACTTCTGGGGTCTACCTCTTCTTTATTTTTGCTTCTTAAAGAAATCACTGGTTTTAGGCTTCACTGACTGATGTAGAGAGGATCGGAGACTAAAAGCACTCCAGGGAAGAACCCTGAATGTGGATTATTATAATCTTTAACTTCCCCAATTTAATCAAGAAATCTAGTGGGAAAGCACTCAATCTAGTACAATAGTTCTTAGACTTTGTCACAGTGAGCCTCCCCAAATCCATGGAAAAGATTTTGAGCCCCCTCAAAAAACTGAAATAATCTTGGGCCTCCCCAAAGAAAAATAACATATTGTACTTTGCACAGTACACCATGAATAAATTGAAATCCCTTTGAGTACTTGGCTCACATTCAGGTCTTTTATTCAGTTCTTCGTCTTATGCTGATGTGGAACCTTTGAAAAAGAGCTCCTCTGCTCAATAGTTTTGTCTGAATAGCAAATAAATAAAATAAACAAATATTATTATTCAGCTTATTGTAACCCCCCACACAGGTCAGCCTACTTGCTCCACTATTTTCATTCTTGAACCATTGTTACCCCTTGTTGCAGTACCTTCATGGGGCAGACTACTTTCTGTTTCCTCTCTATATGAAATAACCTTCCTACATAATTTGCCTCTCCATCTCCTTCCCTGCTCCTAAGCAATGTCTCTGGGATTACTTTGCTCCTTCCTGCTATTGCTCTTAGCACTTCTACGCTCAACCCTTGTATTTGGGGTGTCCTGCCATCAGTCTACAAATTGATCAATTACCAGCACTCATTTTTAGTTTATTGTTCATATTTGTTTGTACTATTGTTCACTGTGTATTTCTTGATTATTTTGCATTTACCTTTTGAAATGTATTCACTACGTACCCTTCCCCGGGTACACCTGAAATGAGCCTTGGCTCATTCACCTTCCCTTGTCACCTATTAGTAAATAAATACATAAAATTCACCTACTATTATCCTCTTTCAGTTTGCTTCATCTCTTCACACAAAATACATAAAGCTCAAAATTTAAATACAGTACTTTTTCAGACTTGCTTGAGCCTCCCCTGGAACAGGTTGAGGCCTCCCCAGGGAGTCTTACCTCACCATTTGAGAACCCCTGATCTAGTGATTGCTTTTTTCTTTTCTTTTGTTATGGGGAATGGATCATTATGCTGAGACCAGGATCTACAAGGAACCCTCGATTTCATGGACAATGACTTTGGCTGCAGTTTAACTACACTCAGAATAGCCTTTATTTTCACTACCTTTATTTTTTGTTAACAACTAAAGAAGTAGCCTTTTCCTTTAGTTAGCACCTAGCAGTTATTCCTTATTCAAGCTTGTTGGGAGTTGGGGCAGGGGAGGAAGGTTAGTGGTGTTTTTTGCAGTTTCATCAAGGCACTATGGAGTATAATAAGGGGAGAGGAGTGTACACAGCAGATTTATGTGTGTGCTTCAAGACACTATTTCTTCTTTTAAGTACTATCTTTGGGCTGCAGACTATAGCAGGCCAAGCATTAGGACAGCCCATTAAGGGTGATATTTGCTTTGCTGTGGATGGAATGCAAGGGGGAGAGGGATGGAGGATGGGGAGGGGCAGTGGAGCCTTAATTTTTTACTTTTCTCATAATTTTGTCTCCGTAGAAACTATTGCAAGCTGAAGAGGGTAGAGGAGGGGAATTAGGGATAATACGTCTATACTCCATAAGATGAGTCCCAGCCAGCTGTTTCTAATCTGCTTAAATCTCTCAGGGCTAGCCCAGTATTTGGACTGGGTACACTTAGGGATGGAGTGGGGTTTTAGGGTTAGGGTACGCAATGTAGCTATCTTTAAGTTTTATTGTGCAAGGAGAAGTGCTTGCTGTTTAGGTAACTTAGCAATGGATGATACTATATTAAAGAATGCATAATGATGGCCAGTTATAAAATCTGTTCATGGAACGTAAAAGGTGCCCAATCTCCCATCAAGCGTGCAAAGATACTTTTTCATCTTTGTAAGCTGGATATCAATGTTGCTTTTCTCCAAGAAACCCATTTACCTTCGTCTTGAGTTCTCTAATTTAGGAGGTCTTGGGTAGGTCAAGCATTGGGAACGGGTCCTGGTACTCATAGGGGGAAGTTGCTATTCTTGTGGCTTGCAAACTGCCCTTCCATTTGTTGGATACCATAGTAGACACCCAATATAGGTTTATTGCAGTTAAGGCTTTACTAGGCTACTCAGAGGTTCTGCTTGGGTCAATCTATGGTCCAGCAATGGATGATCCCCAGTTCTTCACTACTCTCCTCACTCAGTTGATTCCGTGGTCTTCCATCTTTTTGCTGCTTGACAGAGACTGGAACTTGGCATACTGCAACATTCTGGACTGCTCCAGATCCAGCATTCCTCTCTCTCTTCCCCCCTGCACAGTTGGCCATTAGGGAAATGATGGACACAGTGGGTTTAATTGACCCATGGAGGGCCCTCTTTCCTTCCAAAAAGGAGTATTCCTTTCATTGTATTCCCCACAACTCATTTTCCCAGATAGATTATTTCCTGCTGGACACTGGGCACCTTTACTCAGTCTTGTCATGTAACTATCTTCCTAAAGTTATCTCAGACCACCATCCCACTTTATTACACTGGAACCTGGGGCTTCCCATTCCCCATGACAAGGTTTGGAGATTCAGTTGCCAACTACTGAGGTCCAACAGCCTCACTTCCATCATAGCAACTTTCTTGCTAATTTCTTTACTACCAATTCTCCTACCATGTCCAAACTAGATGTGCTCTGGGGGCACTAAAATGTACTGTTAGGGGTGAGATTATTCATCTAGCCACTGTAAGGAAAATGATCACCTCACAAGTACTGTAACATCTAATCTTCTCCACCTCTCCATTGCAACCAAACAAGGAGCCATCCTAGAGCAAACACAATCGTTCAAGTACCTTGGCATCACCCTTGATCCCCACCTCTCATATGCTGTCCATATTAGCAATGTGGCAAAGTCTGCCAATGCGAGGTTAGGCATATTATTCTGGCACAGGAAACACCTAACCCCAGAAGCACTGTCAGTGGCAGTCCAAAGCTCCATTGCCAGCATCATAGGCTATGGTCTTATCATATATGGGTCTGCAACTACCACTGCTCTCAAACGTATCGCGCGACCTCCCTGAATAAGGCCTGTCGTCTCATCACTGGCTCACATCGCCATTCCCACACTTGTGACCTTTATTCCCAATCTGGATGGCTTCAACTGGACAAATGCATAAAATACCAAACCTGCATCACGGCCAAGAAAATCATAATGAGACTTGCCCCACCTGGTGTCTGTGCCCTCCTTAAACCTAGACATAGGAATGTCACTACAAGGAGATCCAATTCCCATCTACTACATATCCCACGATGTCACACGACCCAAGGACAAAGATCATTTGTCTATCGGACATCGAACTGGCTCAAGCTCTCTTGGCAGCGACATAGTGACCGCTCCAACACTCGGTCTTTTCGAGTCCAAGCTGCGTCTATCACTGCTTGTATCCTGCGATTGCCCATCTTAACATTTCCACCATTCCAGCTGCACATGCCCCAGCACCCAGCACTTACAATCAGTCTTTGCACCCTAACACCTTACCTGCATATTCTCGACAAGGCCCTGGCTGCACTGTCTCCCACCTCGCCCATTTCCCCATATCTCCACTCCTGCCCCTGCCCCCACCCACCTCCCTGCTCCTCCTTACCCCTGCACCTCCTAACCCCTCGATCTCCCCCCTCACTTCTCCCCCATCGACCCCCCTCCTCCCCTTGTCTTGCTCATAGCTCAAGTCTTTGTACTGGTTATTACATGTCTGTAAGTCAGTGACGTTATGTTTGTAACTAAAAATGATGACTGTTGCACATGCTGATGTGGAACCTTTGTAAAAGAGCCTCGGCTCAAAGGTATTGAAATAAATAAATAATAAGGAGATCAGAATTGCTGCTTCCCACTACCCCTTCCACTGAGGAACTCAATAATTTGGAAATTCTTAGGGATCGTTATAACTTACTATTAACAGAAAAAGCTGAACATCTTCTGTGATCAAAATTTCAATATTTCGATCAGGAATATAAAGCGGGCAAATTACTGGCCCTTCGAGTACGGTCACCAACGGCAGACAGGATCATTCCCTCTATTTGTAACTCAGCTGGGCATCTCATTACCTCCCTTCAGGAAATAGTTACCTGTTTTCAAGAATATTACTAAGCACTATAGCCCTGTCCAAATATTTCTTTTGCTCCAAAAAGTGTAGACCAATTTATACAAAACATGTAGCTTCCACATCTAGAGGACTATCAGATAGCCTTATTGAAAGCTCCCTTTTTGACAGCAGAAATAAGCTCTGCTATAGACACATTGCCATTAAATAAAACACCAGGCCCAGATGGCTGCACCACAGAGTTCTACAAAGCTTTTATTTATTTATTTGATATATCGGTTTACAACCTTTGAGCCAGAAACTCATTTGCAAAGGTACCTCGTCACATATAAGACAGATGGAAACATAGAGTAGGTATAAAGACAATTACATTAAACATGAGATACATGGTATAACAGTGGTTACATTAAGCATGTGTTACAGACATTTGTCACAGACAGTATTTACAAGATTTGGAAGTAGGTATTTTCTGACATTATTTACAACCTTTGAATGACGATATTTACAACATAACAGCAGCGAGGCATTATAAGCTTGAGAGGCATCTAAACATAGTAGTCAGACCTAATCATGGGATTGTTGTTAAAGATGGAGGTTGCAGTCCAAAATGGACTTTGTCAGACTTTGTTTTAAAAAAACAATTGGTTCCTGTTCTATTAAACACATACAATTACATCTATAAGCATGGTATTTCTGGCCAATCCCTCACGGAAACAATGATAGTAGTTCTTCCTAAGCCTGAGAGGGGCCCTCTCCTTGTCTCCAACTACCACCCCATTTCCTTGATAAATGTAGATTTTAAAATATTAACCAAAATTCTAGTCAACAGATTAGCTATGGTATGACACTGTCTCATAAGTCCAGAACAGGTTGGTTTTGTGGAAGGGAGGTACTCTTCTGACCACATGCACAAACTGACATATCTTATCTCAGCATCCAGGGACTTCTTAATTCCATCTGCATTGGTTTCCCTGGATGCAGAGAAGGCCTTTGGCAGAGTCTCCTGGGATTACCTTTTTTATCTTTTGCCTAAATACAGATTCCCCCCACAATATTTTAACTGGATTAAAATTTTATATAAGCATCCCAGCGCTCGTGTACTTTGCAACGGCCTGTTATCATAGCCTTTTACTCTCCAACAGGGCACTAGACAAGGATGCCTTCTCTCCCCCCTTCTATTTGATTTATATCTGGAACCGCTTATTCGCTATATTAATGTTTCCCCTTTGGTCTCCGGGATAGCTATTGGGCCCCATCAGTACACACTATCAGTTTATGCTGATGACAGACTTCTGCACGTGTCCTATCCCCCGCATCGGTTGCCGCCACACTGGCTATCATTGAAGAATTTGGTAGCTTCTCCATTTACAAACATAATATTTCCAAAACTGAAGTAATGCCCCTTAACATTTAGATGTTTTCATCAGATGTCCAGAGAAAGGCAACCAAAATGGTGCAGGGACTACATCAGAAGACATATGAGGACAGATTAACGGAGCTCAATATGTATACCCTTGAGCAAAGGAGGGAGAGAGGTGATATGATCGAAACATTCAAACACCTTAAGGGCATTAACAAGGTGAAAGAGCCTAACATGTTTAAATATAAGAAAAATAGCAGGACAAGAGGACACAGCATGAGATTAGAGGGAGGCCGATTAAGGGTGAATGTGAGGAAATTATTTTTCACAGAAAGAGTGGTGGATGCATGGAACGACCTATCTCAGGAAGTGGTGGTTATGAATACAGTGCAGGGCTTCAAACAGGCATGGGATAGGCATAAGGGAGCAATACAGATGAGTATGAATAGATAGGTTACTGACAGAGCAAAGGCCGATGGTACATTTATAAGGTAGAAAAGAAATGGGCAGACTGGATGGGCCTTGTGGTCCTTATCTGCCGTCAACCTTAATGTTTCTATGTTTCTATGATGTGTTTCACCTGGGTCTCCAATGGGTTAAGGATAACCTTAAGTATTTAGGGATTTATCTCTCCAGTTCCAGTTTGAACCTGAAACAATATAATCTCAATAAAATTATTGTTCAAATCACAGTAGATCTAAATCGCTTGGCCCTACTTCCCCTCTCACTTTGGGGGCGTAAAATGTAATAACAAGCATTTGTCAATGCAGAACGTTTGCTTGCAGGTATTTGCAGTGGTGTTTGGCACGTATGGTGCTTTACCCTAATGCCCTGTGCGATTGCTGGTATTTGCACAATAAATTTTCATCATGACCTTTTTGTTACCCCCATTGTGCGCTACATAGGCGGAAACTCGTTTTGGGCAGGATGTGAAAAATGACAGCTGTACTGCTCATAAGGAAGTGTGGTAAAATGGCAATGTTGAAATTCTGGAGTGGAAATATTGAAAATTCGCAAACCTACGAGCGTGCGTGGGAACTGTGCAACGCACACTCATAAAACAGTCATTGTTAGGAATTTTTTCAGCAAATTTTCAACACTGGCATTTTAAAACCTCTGTTAATGATGAACAGTGTCACTGTGATTTTCTTACTGTGTCTCATATATATTGATTTCAAGATTAATCGACTAAGCACGCATTGTGCACTACATGGGCGGAAACACATTTTGGGCAGGATGTGAAAATGACAGCTGTACTGCCTCATAAGTGAGTGTGGTAAAATGGCAATGTTGAAAATCTGGAGTGAAAATATTGAAAATTAGAACTTACGAGCGTGCATAGGAACTGCGCAATGCACCCTCGTAAAACAGTCATTTTTAGGAATTTTTTCACCAAATTTTCAACACAGCCATTTTAAGACCTCTGCTCATGATGATTGTCACTGTGATTTTCTTAATGTGTCCCATACATTGATTTCGCACACCGACTGTGCCATTGTGTGCTACATGGGCGGAAACACGTTTTGGGTAGTATGTGAAAAATGACAGCTATACCGCTCATGAGGAGGTGTGGTAAAATGCCAATGTTGAAAATCTGGAGTGGAAATATTGAAAATTTAAACTTATTGCAGCGTGGGAACTTTCGTGCACGCATCAAAACAGTCATTTTTAAGAATTTTTTCACCAAATTTTCAACATAGTTGTTTTAAAACCTCTGCTAATGAACAGTGTCACTGAAATTTTCTTACCATGTCCCATACATTGATTTCGCACACTGACTGCGCAATCGTGCACTACATGGGTGGAAACACATTTTGGGCAGGATGTGAAAAATGACAGCTGTACTGCTCATAAGGAGGTGTGGTAAAATGGCAATGTTGAAAATCTGGAGTGAAAATATTGAAAATTCGCAAACTTACGTAGGCGTGCATAGGAGCTACAATGAACACTCAGTAAAACAGTCATTTTAGGAATTTTTCACCAAATTTTCAACACAGCCATTTTAAGATCTCTGCTCATGAACAGTGACACTGTGATTTTCTTAATGTGTCCCATACACTGAGTTCGCATAGACACGCTGTGCCATTGTGCCTACATGGGCGGAAACATGTTTTGGGCAGGATGTGAAAATGACAGCTGTACTGCTCATGAGGAGGTGTGGTAAAATGGCAATGTTGAAAATCTGGAGTGCAAATATTGAAAATTGAAACCTCGCGTGAAGTATGTAGGAACTGCGCAATGCACACTCATAAAACAGTCATTTTTAGGAATTTTTCTCCCAATTTTCAACATAGCCATTTTAAGACCTCTGCTAATGAACAGTGTCACCGTGATTTTCTTAATACATCCCATACATTGATTTTGCACACCGACTGCGCCATTGTGCGCTACATGGGTGGAAACACGTTTTGGCCAGAATATGAAAAATGACAGCTGTACTGCTCATAAGGAGGTGTGGTAAAATGGCAATGTTGAAAATCTGGAGTGAAAATATTGAAAATTCACGAACTTATGAGCCTGCATAGGAACTGCGTAATGCACGCTCGTAAAACAGTCATTTTGTGGAATTTTTGTGCCAAATTTTCAACATGGAGTTTTTGGGACCCCTTCTCATGAATGATGTCACTGTCATGGCATTATTTGGGCCCAAAGGGTAATTTCATGCAGTGACTGCAAAATCACCCTTCAGGCCCCAATAATGCCATGACAGTGACATCATTCATGAGAAGGGGTCCCAAAAACCCCATGTTGAAAATTTGGTGCAAAAATTCCAAAAAATGCCTGAGATATGCAATAAAGTTGAAAAAACCCTATCTAGCCCATTATACAGCTTACCGGCATTTCCTCAGTTCACGGTCGGCTTTGAAGAGTGCAGACATATTCCCAGTCCACCGAAGATCGTCATGCCGAGTTCCGGAGGTAAGTATGGGGTGAGGGAGGGTATGGGGAGGCTGGGTGCACAGTGGGTGAGTGCGGGTTGTGGAGGGTACTGGGAGAAGCACCATGGGACCGTTTTGGTTTACAGGTGAAAAATAAAAAGCGATTACGTGAGACATTTGCCATGCTGAGGTGGGCTCCCAGCATGGCAGAAGATGGCTGGGGGAGCGAGGAGCCAATGGGCGATTGGGCACCCCTGTTGGCAAACAACGTAGGATGTTTGCCACGCTGGGGGGCTCCCAGCATGGCACCAAAGATTTGGGGGTGGCGCGACACGGGGGTGGCGTGATGGGCAGCCAGTGATGACAGCGGTGGCTTTGAGCAAAGACCACCGCTGTCATACACATTAAGCTCCTGCACCCATTGGTGAGGATCACCACACCTGCTCAATGGAGCAGTGGATTGAAAGGGAGAGGCACACCTCCAAAGTGTGCTACTCTCCAAAAACATTCCTTGCGCATGTGCGCAAGCTAACGTAGAAATGAATGTTCTTCCTCATTTGTTATACCCCCTGCAAATGACTAATCTTTTTCTCCTGAAGCTCTGGTTCACACAGGTACACATATTTATATCTAATTTCATATGGTGTGACAAGACACCTAGGAGGGCTCTCTCCAAGTTGCAGCAAAGTAATGCTAAAGGAGGACTACAATTACTTAATTGTTTCCTCTATTACTTCTCTGCTGCTTGTACGGTCCTCTTGCAATGGATGAAGGAAGCAACACCTGTGGACCCGATGTTATATTTTCTTCTGTGGCTACAGATTGAAAAAGCTCTTTATTCCTCTCAAGGTCTTGATCTCAGTTCACTCATACATGTTCCCCTTAAGAGTATTCTCAAGAGCTTGCATACTACGCCTATCAAGGCAACCCTCCAGGTACATGCCCAGCTGGGTGCTACAATTTATGTGTCCATAGCAAAGCATGTATCTCAACCCATACTTAAAAATCCTAACTTCAAAATTGGAGGCAAGCCCCTAAACGAAACCTTCTAACCATTTACTCCCAAACCTAAAGTTAATGATCTACTGAAGGATCATAAGCTTCTGACATTTCAAGAGGCATGTCTCAAACATAATCTTCTTGTTTCTTACTGTTTCAAATACATTCAATTATCACATATGCTTCTTCAACAGTTTGGACCAGGACTCTGGGAACAGAATTCAGCAGGGCCCATACTATCAGTTATCTCCACTTCTACCTCATCCCATCTCATCTCTTTCTTCTATTGTCTCCTGTGGGATGCAATGGAAGAAATAGGAGGTCAACTGCATTACCTGTGGGACCAGGTATTGCCTGCTGCTTCCTCTGCAACCAGATCTTGGTCTAAAATATGGTCCCATCTATACAGTGATGTAAAGTGGGATAGGTACCATCTATTACAGTTCTATGTGATTCATGACTTATACTATACCCTGATCAAGCTGCACAAAATGTGGAAACTCCCTTTTAATCTTTGTTCTAGATGTGGGGCAAGACCGGCACCTTACTGCATATATTATGGGAATGTGATAAGGTTTCTCCATTTTGGACTGCTATTAAATCTAAATGAGACTCTGTATTGGGGCTTTCGGATGCCTTCAGTCCAGAAATCTGTATCCTGGGAGATTGTGGGATCTCTGATTGGTATCCAGCGTAAGCATCTGGCCATCGTGTCATTATGCGCCAAAAAAGTAATACTACACCATTGGCTTGACCAGAATATCCCTTCTCTTACAGAATGGTTACGAGGTTCTCTTTGTTCTACAAGGAGAGAATCGCACAGCTCAAATGTCTCAGAGAATGCACTACTACCAAAGGGTTTTACATACCTTACTGACCACCTGACCACAATAAACATTACTGTGGTACTATAAATTAGGTAGTCAATGTCTCACTGCTAACTCCAAGGTGCTTATATTAAGTTTTCTAAGTTTTGAAATATTTTATTGTGTGGGGGGATGGGGAGGGGGGAAGACTGACATGTTAATAGACTATGGAGTATAATATTTATACTATCGTTGTCAATTAATGAATAATATTATACATGTGAATTCAGAATTTAGGAAGTTGTTTTGATAACATGTTTTGCAAGTATCTTTAGTCCAATGTTACAACAATGTCTAACAGTTTTTGTAAAATGAAAAAAATTAAATGAAGTTTATTGAATTTGAAGAAAAGAAAAGAACTAGGGCAAGGGATTCAGCTAACAAGCGAGATATTTTATGAGTCTCTTTGTTAAAATTTTATAGATGGTTTAAGCAGTTTAAGATTACTCATAATCTTGAATATTATTTAACCCATGTATCCAACCCTATTAACTGAAGGATTATCACCAGATATAGAATGGAGCTTTACAGTGCTAATTACACTCATCATAAATAAAAATGACCTGGTGTCAACACTTCTTACTGTAAATGTGGGATAGACATGGAAGATGATCTCAAACATATTATGCTTTTTTGTCCTCTGTATTACAAACAAAGGAGTTATTGGTTTGGCCCAACCTTAGATGACTACTATCTTCCTCCAGATCAATTAATCCATCTATTATATAATGCTCAGGACATGATGATACTGATTAGATGTTTTTGACATTTTTGAAATTGTGAATTTGGTTAATACAAATGGAAAGTAATACATTTTGTATAGGGGATAAGTGAGGATTCGCTCGCTTTTTGCCAAATTTGGCCCTTTTGTTCCAAATTTTGAATTCAATAATTGGAAATTTTGAGATTATGGGCTACATTGTTTGGTTGGGGGTGTAGATCACCAGACCCAAACCCATACAAGTCCTGGTTACTCCTGTTTCAGGATTTTTAAAGACAATATCCTCACCTATTCCCAACTCTATATATGAACTTTTGTGGAACTTAAGCCCATAATATCACTTATTGTCCAGTTATGATCCATTGTTTATTATCAAATAGCCCACAGTCTGAATTCTCTTTTTCAGTTTACTATTTGTCAGTCTTAAGGCATAATAAACTTACAACGTTACAAATGTCTTCTCTTCCAGCCATTATAGCACATACCATTTTTGTTTTTACTTTTTAAAAAACTTTGTACTGTTTGCCTTTATGTAAGTAATGTTTTATATGAGAACTTTTAATAATATTTTATGTTTTCATCTTTTGTATTTGTGAATACTTACTGCATGTTGATCCCTAAATATGAAACCTGAGTAGAAAAACTTGAGTAGAAAAAGCAAGGTGAAGTCACAAATGGCAAATTTCTGATCAAACAGGAAAAGTTCATGAAATAATCCATGGCGTGGATTTG
The DNA here is from genome assembly GCA_016271365.2 of Neoceratodus forsteri. Lineage (NCBI taxonomy): Eukaryota > Metazoa > Chordata > Ceratodontiformes > Ceratodontidae > Neoceratodus > Neoceratodus forsteri. Next base: position 51,347,438 of record JADMNL010000027.1, read on the forward strand.
GCAAATTCGTGGGAGAGTTGCCCATGAATTTAAACTTCACTGTATCTCTACCTGTTATTAGTGCAGTGCGGAATGCAGAATTCTGCTAATGAAATTAACACGGAATGACCATTTTGCTGGTTCTTTTGTGGAATTCCATCTGCTGTGATCCCCAGAATAATATTCCATGTAACAGTATTTTTCCACAGAAAATCATTCTGCAGCCATTTCCTGAGAAGATATTGAGCTCTGTGGAATAAAATTCTATGGAAATGTTGTGGAAAAACTCATTCCACATTTTTCTTCTGTGGAATTACACCATTTCGTTTCCAGTGAAATTGGGAGGACTTTCAATGAAATTTTGAAAATTTCATGAAATACTGTACCACCAGAATCTGAAAATTGTGCACAGCACTACCTATCATGCTTAATTTAATACCATAGCTTTCTTCCCTGTGGTTGGGAGGGATGATTGACATGTGCCTGCTTTCTTTTAAATAAAATACTCAGGACTAGAGCTGTGCAGAACATATGGAATTCTGCCTGTGGAAGTCATGTGGAATGGCAATTCAGCTTCCAAAATGCTTAGCAGAATTTCTTTTTATAATGTCATGGAATTCTGAAAAGCATTTCAATGTAAACTGTGGAATACTATTCTGTACATGATCCATGGAAGAATATTCTTCAGTCTGCAAATAGTAAACCCACAGTTTGTATAAACTGTGGAATAGGATTCTGCAGTTAGGATTCCAGCATCAGAATTTCAGACTTTGTCTTCCAAAAGGAAATCTTCAGAATTTAGCAGAATTTCTGAAATTCTGCAGAATTCTAGCCAATGTGGAGTTTGAAGAGGGTATACCATTGCAACAATGACACCTAAACAGTGAAGACCATTACAGCGACAGAAATCAACAGCTTGCCTGGGCAGAGAATGGATTATGTCATTTAATATTCTCACAGCAGCATAAGCCACTTTGGAACCAGCTGCTCTGGGGAGTTTTAGAATGTTCAGACTGTAGTGTAGTCAGTCTGTAGTTAGCAGTGGAAGAGAGAGGTGCTCTATAGTGAGGTTCCTGCTGGTCAGCCCTGTGGCTGACTGAGTGAAGGACCTTGGTCATTTTTCTCACCATAGTTTGGAGAACAGCATCAGTGCCAACTGAAGTGGTGGAGACTTGTCCGAATAGACTGTGTTTCAGTGGTGCCAAGGGGCATTCCCCTTGAAGATCACAATGTGGTTCAGCTGCCAAGAGAAAGTGTGTGCAGTTTGGATCTGTGAAAAGCTACCTGGAAAGAGAGGTCTTTCCTTCAAGTTTTCCATGTCTGTAAGAGAAAGCAACCAAGCTGTAAGTACAGATTCATGAGACTGAGTTTGGAGCTTTGTCTGAGGTGTGTGTGTGCCCTAGATAAGGCTAGATCACACTGGTCAGGACCCCTGTTTCACCACAACAATGTGCTGAATGTTTAAAGTTTTGGATACCCTTTAGCATGTTGTGGGAAATAAAGGATTCAGTTTGGTGTAACCCAGAAGGAAGGGCAGAGACTGAGCATGGAGTAGGATTGGGCATAACCCCAGTTTGATTCCCCAACCAGGGCTAACTGATTCACGTATGGGCACCAGTTTAAACGGGGAATGTTAATGGGTGTCATTGCTCCAAAATAAATGTTTTTCTTAAAGTGTGTGGTAACTCTCACAAGAATTACACTTTGCTAGGAAGTTGGAAATGTGTGTACTAAAATGTGTGGTGACTACCACAAGAAATACACTTTTGTTGGAAGAAAAGTCCAAGTATTCCTAGTACAGAGGGATGGACAGTTCGAATTGTGTTTGGTAAAAAGTTGCTTGAAATTTCCCTAACAGTGTTGTTCTGAAAGAGAAAAGTGTGTTTCTGTGCCTGTACAGTACCACATCTTGGGGGGCCCACCCTGTCTGCAATTTGCCATATTGTTGTCAGAATAAAGCCATACTTCACAATCCCAGTTCCTGTGTGGACATTAAATCTCTGCTTCCAGCATGAATAGTTGCTGGGAACCATGTTGTGATAGTTTTAAACCTAGCATATGCCTGGCACCACTCCCCAGAATCCGGAATAAATATAAATGTTATTTTGTAGCCTAAACCCCCTACCCCTTTAGACTGCTGAACTAGTAATCACCTCAACTCTAGGGGTGATGCCTTTTTGTTTATGCCATCTGGTGACCTTTTGCCTTGTTTGTAGCATGAATAAGGGGGTCCTGGTTGCCATCCGCTGTTGGTAACTGGGGCATGGGTTGCAGATATGTAATTTTTTTTGTTTATGGATCATGTACATGCTAGTGTTGTTTTTTCATGGTTAGACTGATGTTTTAGAACTTACTGGCTGACATGATCTCAGCAGGTGTCTCACTGTAGGATTTCGTGTAGGGAGCTGTGCTCTTCCTCTAGCATACTGCTGTATCATGGGCCTGATTAACAAAGCTTTGCCCTGGCATAAATCCAGTTTGTGTGGTGCAAACTGGGGTTTGCATGGAGTAGGTATTCACCAAAGCCCAGTTTGCACCTGCAAGTAGGGTTTGCGCTGGGGCAAAGGTTTGAGGGGCTGCAATGCAAATGAGGGGGAGGGGACCTGCTTAACTGCACAGTCCCATTCATAAATAATTTTCTCCATGCAAGGGCCTTTTCCAAAGGTTCCTTGTGTGGAGAAAATATCACTGAGCTAGACTTGGTGGTAAGCCTGCACAACTCTAGTGGTTGGTGGAGGTACTGTGGTGCACCCCATCACCGATCGCTGTCCCGTTATATAAAAAATTATAACTCTGGTAGTCCAGTGGTCCCTTCCCTCATGTCTGATCACTGTCCTGTTGTATAAGTATAATATTCCTGGTAGTTCAGTGGTGCCTCCCCCTTCCCCAATGTCCAATTGCCATCCCATCATATAAACAAGCATTTTTCAATGCTGAATGTTTGTTTGCTGGGATTAGCACTGGAAATGCAGGCGTTAGAGAGATGCAGAATAAGAATAGCAGTGAAGTATTGAACTTCACGCTAACCCCACCTCCACCCTGCAGAGATGGACAGGCATTGTGGTATGCATTTGGGTTGTCACCCATAACGTTCATGCCATTTCACTTCACCCTATCCTGCAGACACCAACACATGTTGAGGTGTGGCTTGGGGTGTTCAGCTGTAGAGTCACCCCATTCCATAAGGACATAAGCTGAAATGGATGCAGTATAGGAGAACAGGGGGAACTGTGGAGCCGAAGAGTTCAAGGCACACTTCGATGCCTGTCACTGGCTGCAGAGTGGTTGGGTGGGGTGGTATGGCATGAGCATTACAGTCAGCAGTCCAACAGCATACCCCTTATGCCTGTCAGTCTGTACAGGGTGGGACGTTATGGTTAGACACCCTAACGCCCTGGGCGTTTGTTGGTATTTACAGGACAAATTTTCAACATGGCCTTTTTGTGACCCCCACCTCATGAAAGCATTTGGGAGCTCTTCTCTTGAACAGTGGCACTGTGATTTTGTTAATGTGTCCTGAACTTTGATTTCTCACAGTGACCATGCCATTCTGCACCAGATGTATGAAAACACAGATTGGGCAGGATGTGAAGAATGACAGCTGTACCATTCATAAAGAGCTGTGAAGAGATGGCAATGTTGAAAATCTGTAGTGAAAATATTAAAAATGATCAAATTTCCAGGCTTATGTGGAAATTGCGCAATGCATGTGCATAACACAGTCATTTAGTGGAATGTTTTCATCAAATTTTCAACATAGGCATTTTGTGACCTGTGCTCATGAACAGTGTCGCTATGGTTTTCTTAATCTGTCCTGAACATTGATTTCCCACAGCGACTGCGCTGTTCTGTGCCAGATGTGTAAATGCATATTTCGGGCAGGATATGAAAAATGACAGCTGTACTGTTCATAAGGAGGAGTGAAGAAATGCCAATGTTAAAAATCTGGAGTGAAAATATTACAAATGTGTTTAATTACGAGGGTGCGTGGAAACTGCTCAATGTACACTCATAACACAGTCATTTCATGGACTTTTGTCACTAAATTTTCAACATAGGCATTTTAGCACCTCTGCTCATGAACAGTGTCACTGTGATTTGTTTTTAATCTGTCCTGAACACTCACTTCCCACAGCGACCAGGCTATTCTGCGCCGGAAGCGTGAAAACACATTTTGGCCAGGATGTGAAAAATGACAGCTGTACTGTTCATAAGGAGGTGTGGAAAAAATGCAATGTTGAAAATCTGGAGTGAAAATATTACAAAGTCATGAAGTTACAAGCATGTGTGGAAACAGCTCAACGCATGCTCATAACACAGTCATTTTATGGACTTTCCTCACCAAATTCTCAGCACAGGCATTTTAGGACCTCTGCTCATAAACAGTGTCACTGTGATTTTCTTAATGTGTCCCGAATACTGATTCCCCACAGCGACTGTGCTATTCTGAGCTGGTAGTGCGAAAACATATTTCAGTCAGGATGTGAAAAAAGACAGCTGTACTGTTCATAAGGATGTATGGAAAAATGGCAATGTTAAAAATCTGGAGTGAAAATATTACAAATTTGCGAAGTTATGATTGTGCATGGAAACTGCACAACGCATGCTCGTAAAACAGTAATTTTTTGATTTTTTTCACAAAATTTGCAACATACGCTTTTTGAGAGCCCACCTCATGAACACTGGCACTGTCATTTCGTTACTAGGTCCCAGAAGGTGATTCCGTGCAGTGACCATGAAATCAGCTTTCAAGATTGAATAATGCCATGACAGTGCCTGAGTTCATTAGGAGGGGTCACAATAACCCCATGTTGAAAATTTGGTGCCAAAATTCCTGAGATATTCACCAAAGTTGAAAACCCCCTATTTATGCCATTATACAGCTTACCGGCATTTCTTCATTTCATGGTCTGCTTTGAAGAGTGCAGATGTGTTCCTGGTCCACCAAGATCGTCACACCAGGCTCCAGAGGTAAGTATGGGAGAGGGGTGGGGAGATCGGGTGCACAGTGGTGGGTGCGGGTTGGGGAGAGACGTGACCGCATGGGACTGTTCTTTGTTTCAGGGAGATAAAAATAAATAAAAGACGTTGTGGGAAGGTTTTTTTCCAGGCTTGTTTCCAGCACACTGGGGTGAGCTCAGTGTGCCACCAGCCTTTTGGGGTGGGGTACTGAAGCTGATGCGTATTGGTCCCCCCGCCGGCAAAGAATGACTGTTTGGGGGCCATGATGCTTAGGGGATTGGGTACCCTCGCACACAATAAATGGGGGAGGGGTTACATCATGCCAATGGGGAGTGGACTCCCCCGTCGACAAATTAGCTGGGTCAGGGGCTGTCGATAGGGGGATTGGTCACCCCAATCAGCTTTCATGGGGCCAAGAGGCGGCGGCAAGCCACCGCCATGTTTAATTTAATTGTCACACTTGGGAAGGTACAGCCCTGCAATGACGGGTTGCTCCCTCATTGCAGTGAAATAGCTGACGCTACAATGATGAGGCAGATCCTCATTGCAGTGGTGAAAACGTTTCAACTTGGTGGCACTTTTGGAGACCAGTGTCATCGGCACACTGTGCCTCCATTGGTCCACCAGTGCCAAGCCACCAAATGCGGTGACTCTGTTGGCTGCCACAGTGCCACACCTCCGCAACCCACTTCTCTCCTAAGCTACTACATAATGTTTCTTGCACATGCGCACAAAAAAATATAAAAATGATAACCCCGGTAGTCCAGTGATTTCTCCCCCTGCCCCCAAAGTCTGATCGCCATCTTCTTATATAAAAAATGATAACCCTGGTAGTCCAATGGTCCCTCTCCCTTCCCGATGTCCAATCCCCATTCCCGAATTATAAAATAATTTCCCTAGCAGTGTAGTGGTCCTTCACCCCTCACCCCTTCACCAATCATCGGGATGTTATGAGAAGAACAACCTAGGTGGCCTAGTGGTACCCCCACCCTATCCCCAATCCCTCCCTGCCATACTTTAATAAATTATCATGGTGGTCCAGCAGTCCCATTAACCCATCCCCAATCTGCATCTGTAGTGGAGGAATTGTAGCTGGGGGTCCTCCAGCCTACGTATTACCTTGGGATCTAGTTGTACATTACGATACGGATGACACAGACGCAGTCGGAAGAGTAAAAGATAAGTTTACTTCAGCGTGGTACAATACTGCCATTTATGTTACATTTTCTCTTCTCCTAGGAAAGCAAGCAAGCATATATATATATATATATATATATATTATGGTAGCACGGTAGTGCTACCATAGTTAGGGTTGAGGAGCCATTTCTATGTTAAACCCAAAACTTTGCACCTTAATAACTTTGCAACTGTTTGACAGATTTGGCTGAAATTTGTAATACACAATCAAGAACCATAGGCCTTGGCATCTATCAAGTTTTGTACCAGTTGGATACACGGCTGTGGAGTTATTAAGCGTGATTTGTCTTGGCAGCGTTTCGCCTTTTCTGGAATTTACTGTCGCTACGCATAGTCACACGATTTAAAGACTGGGCTCAAAATCTTCAGGGAACGTGTGCCAGGGTCCCTGACGTGCCTTTTGAAGATTTGGTGAAAAAATATTAAACGATTCAAAAGTAATTCAAAAAATAATTTCCCATTATAAGTCAATGGGAAAAGTTAACAAAAAGTTCAACACTTTCGCAAATGCCTTTTTACTTTCGCAAATGGGCCTGTTACTTTCGCAAATCGGCCATTTTGTTTTCAGTTGGTGGTTAGAAAAATGATTGGTATTTACATTTGGGACACTCTAGCAACCTAATTCTTTTTGTATTCACCTAGTCGGACCCTGAGGATGCTAGTCATGTCTTTATTTTGGGGTAAAACACCCCAGAAATATGTTTTTCAGATTTCTGGAAAAAGTACTTGTGCAAAGTACTTTCATGCTCACGAAAGTGTCGCAAATGTTTGCGAAAGCTTTTGCAAATTGCAACAGTAATTTTCTAGTCTGTGGGAAAATGACAGCAATTCTGTGGCACTGCACTGCAAAAGAACGGTTGGGAGTTTTGGGCTGAAATTTGGAGGGAACGCAGCCGGCATCTCACAGATGTGCCTTTCAGTATTGTATTGAAAAAATATTACATGGCAGCAAAGTTACAGCACTCCAAAGTTGACGGTTTTTCCCATAGGATAACATTACGGCGCCCGATGCATTACAGGAATCCTTTGGCACCCTGCTGCAAAATAACGGTTTGGTCTTTTTTCCTGAAATTTGGAGGGAAGACAGCCAACAGCTGACAGATGTGTCTTTTAGTGGTTTGGTGAAAAAATATTACAGGGAGGCAAAGTTATGGTGCTCCGAACTTCTCTTTTTTTCCCCTTAGGATAACATTACAGCGTTCGCCACACCTTTCAGGGACCATATCTCGGAAATGGTGCAAGATACGGACTTTTCGTCGGAAAAATTCTTAGCCCTAATGGGGGCTAAGTACAAAACTAGCCAAGACAGTCATAAATCATACGACTTTTAAATTTTTTTTCCACGTCGTATGGTTCCTGAGATATAACCTATTTAGTATTCCAAGTCCTCATTTTCTGCTCCGATACCCATTATTATGCATACATTCTTTGTACTCATTGTCTTTCTCTATTCAGCTTTTGGGGAAAACCAGCCTGTGCACTTACATTACTGTTACTATTGCCCTTTCCGCTTGTGGTTCCATGCCTGTTTCACTTACCGTTGACATCTACGCCACCATGTGTGTCATCCTTTGCATTTTCATTTGCGCTTGCGTTTTTGTTATTTTTTGCCATTTGTGTCTACCGTACTGTTTCTCTTTCTGTTTCACTTTGTGCACCATGCCCATTGACATTTCCGCTTCAGGCACCATGTTACTATGTGACAAGACATCACGTGGCACACCGTTCCCGTCTACGCCACCATGTTCGTTACCCTTTCTGTTCTCATTCACGCTTGCGTTACATTGTGCTCCACTGTTAGTGCTTCTATTTGCATTGCTGTTCCTGTTACTATGCCACAAGACATCATGTGGTGGGAGTGTGGGGCCCTTTGGGCCCCGCGCTCCAGCTGCTGCATTACATGCCGGGAGTGCAGGGCCCTATGTGAGTTATCCTTATGCTTTCATTTGCGCTATGCTTGTTATTTTTTGCCATTTGTGTCTACAGTACTGTTTCTTCTGTTTCACTTTAGCGCACCATGCCCATTGACATTTCCGCTTGCAGGCACCATATCACTATGTGACAACACATCACGTGGCAGACTGTTCCGCTCATGCCACTGTGCATTGCCCTTTCTGTTGTCATTTGCGCTATGCTACCATGTGTGCCACTGTTAGCGCTTTCTGTTTGCGTTGCTCTTCCTGTTACTATGCCACAAGACATCATAGGAGCATGGGCGCCCAAAGGGCCCCGCGCTCCCACCGCCACATTACATTCACTATTTCTTGTTATCATTCTCAAAAAGAAGGGAAATTAGAGGCAAAAAACTCTGTTTAATGCATTAGTTAGGGTTGTTCCACAGCGACAAAAGTGAGGAAATTCGCTGTTAAGGTTGAAAACCCAAACTCCGAATTCACTCCCCAGCACCACACACACACAGACACACACACACACACATGCAAGTATGGGGGAGGACCAAGTCAACACAACCAATGACAGACATCCAGCAGCAGGTGACAGAAATAACAAACAATTGTCTAAATGTACTACGAGACATCCCCACCCACTTGACCAGGTACTGCATGCTCAGTGAAGATCAACAGCAAAACTGAGGCCATGTACACCAAACGTACACATCCCTGATTGCAGCTGCACACAACGTACCACACTTAGTACTTGCATGGCCTGACCTACTGATGCCCCACACCACACCACAACTGGTACTGTGCTGTTAGTCAATATAAATGCTGAAGTTGCATGATGACAGTTGTAGAAAGGTTTTAACACTAGTGGGTATACATTAATTAAAAGAAGTACATAAATTAACTACAAGACACTAGCATGCTCAAGATAAAAGTAGTGTTACATTTAGTATGTGATTTACATAGTAGTACATTTACTGCAATGGTTTACTCAAGATAAAGAGGTTGATGTAAACGTATGGAAAAGCATTGCCTGTTCAACGCTGTGAAATTGCATCGCCAGTATCAGATGCATTCTTACTGATGAAGGTGTACTGCTGATGTACATACATAGACCTTCAGTGTGTTTCAATACTAAAGATGCAGTAAGAATTCTTTGTAAGAAACAGTGTAATTGCATGGATCAGGCAAGCAACTTCTAAATATCATAGCACTACTGAGCCAACAATGACGTATTCTGCATCGGAGACGCGGTATAGGATAGATTTTCCTGTAGGCACTTACTGAGTATGTTGTACCTGATAAAGACAATCTCATTGCATCTGTGATGACTAACTTATTCAAATAGTAATACATTTACTATTGTTGCAAAGATTGATCTATGCCATTTATGGACACACTGTAATTTTTTTTAACAGTTGTTTCATATTCAGGCTGTTTGCCTAGTGTTTGGGTTTGCCACACTTCTGTCACTGATGCTATCAAAGTGATAACTATGTTAATTGTGGTACAACAGGAATCAAGTAGGTATGGTGTAGATATAAACAGAATGTCTTTTAGTATTGATTTAACTCACAATGGGGTAAGTGTACTGGGACAGCAGGGGTTATTCTCTATCACTGACTCTGTCAGTTATAATCACACTAGTTTCGATGACTGTAATGACTGGTTACACTGTTCAACTTCATGAGTTCATATTCACAGCCATTCTCCAGTAACTAGACAGTGTATGGTGTAACTGGGTGGACAGTGTGTAGCAAAGCTGCTGCAGTGCCTAGCAGAGGAGAGTATCTACTCATAAAGACAATTACAATAAGGCATGACCAATAGTTATGTTAAATGGTCTGTTAATCACCCTGTAGGGTTTAATGTTGAATGAGGCATAGCCGAAAGCCACATGTCGCTAGACAGTGATAAACTGACCATTAACATAATACCTGGGAGTGGCTTATTGCTATCATAATAAAACTGTTTTTTAAACAACATTAAACCATGTTCATCATATGGTTAGGCTCTACATGTATGTTAATAAAAACTAAACATAAGGCTGTTACAATGTTTACAGTCAATTAGAAAGCTGCATTTCTCAAACCCTTGTTATAATCAGAGATATTATACCTGTACAATTCCTTGGTTTTGCTGAACTCTGTTGCTCAGGTGGCCCACCACATGTGGTGTGCGGCATCGGTAGGTAAGGCCATGCAAGTACTAAGTGTGGTACATTGTGTGCAGCTGCAATCAGGGATGTGTACGTTTGGTGTACATGGCCTCAGTTTTGCTGTTGATCTCTACTGAGCATGCAGTACCTGGTCAGGTGGGTGGGGATGTCTCGTAGTACATTTAGACAATTGTTTGTTATTTCTGTCACCTGCTGCTGGATGTCTGTCATTGGTTGTGTTGACTTGGTCCTCCCATACTTGCATGTGTGTGGGTGTGTGTCTGTGTGTGTGGTGCTGGGGTGATTTTGATAGGTTTTCAACCCAACAGCGAATTTCCTCACTTTTGTCACTGTGGAACAACCTAACTAATGCATTAAATGGAGTTTTTTGCCTCTATATATATATATATATATATATATATATATATATATATACATCATCTCTCCCCCCCAGCATAAAATCACCCATGCACCAATAGGATTACTTTGTTACTAGCATCTAGGCAGAACTTGTCTAGACATGTTTGGGCATTCTTGAGTACTACATTCTACACGTCTCCTGTGCAGTAGTGGAAGTCCTCCGATAGGGGGTGCTATTAGGGACCCTCTGGGTGACTTTTCCTATAAGTAGGCAGTCCGGAGACTATTTATTAATTGTGACATGGCTGCTCTCATAAGTCGTGCTCCACGCAGCATTTGCATTTCCTGTCTCATGCCTCTGATGGTACGCCTTAGGCAGCATGCACTAAGCATTAAAATGGCTACCAACACCAGTTGTAGTACCAGTAGGGTTTTAAATGTTAACATGCCCCATGGTCCACCCAGTGTACTGTATATCAAGTGTTCATTATCAGCATCACTGAGTAATTCTTGAACTTTAAGCTGTATGCTATGTGCTGAATTCTCAATTTTAATCAGATGTGTGTCCTTACGGTCTAGCAAGTTCTGTAAATTTAGAGTAAGTGGCGGTATTGGTGCTTTAAATGCAGGTGCATAGTTATTAATTTGATATGCCTGATGGGGAGTTTGAGTCCAAATATTAATTTGAGATGACTTATGATGTGATATAAGATGGAAGGTATAGTCTCCAATTTGTACATCACCATTAGGTACAAAGCAGAAGTTAGGTTGGGTAACAGGACAGGTTTTGCCTTGATGTGTTAATGTTTTAACATTTGTTACAATACAATATTGGTTAGTAGAGTTATAAGTGGAGATTACACACTGGGTGGTCCATTTTTGTATTTGAACTGGACACCAGACAGTATTATTGTTCTCTTCCTTCATGGAAAGTTCTCCACAGACTGGCTGAGTCTGTGACATGACATTACACTGGCAGATCCACTGGCTGTTTATCTCCTCACAACAATATAAATTTGGCGCTACCCAGGACCTATTCTTATTTTGCACTAGTATATTAGGTGGGTTCACACGGTATGTGTAGTAATCCCCCTAGAGTTGACCTAGAGAATGGACCTTGACAACACTAGTATACCTTTGCTTGGCATACTGTACTTGGGGTAATGTTACAGTGAGGAGTACCTTCATTGTGTCTGCTAGCATGCTATTTGGCCTGAACCCCTGTGGTCTTATATACACTTTGGCTACTTTTCTTACCCACCAAATGGGTGGGGCTCTATTGTAAGCGCAAGGGTTTAAACCGTGGGAATCATTGACATCCCAACACATGGGGCAATACCGTAATTTGATTTGGGCATCTGACATTTGATCAGGCAACTTGTTGTTGCTTAGTTGTTGTAACAGCTTATTTACAGTGGTTAGTACATAAGATCCATAAGCAGAACAGGTTATAGCTTTCCCTATAGTACGGTGCCCTACTTCCTCATTATGCTCATCTATAATGTCATATATTTTATTCTCAACTTGTTTAAAAAGCTTAGCTATCTCATGCATATTATATATGGTCAGCCACTCCTCGGCTGCCAGTCCAGCCTGGTTCATTGCTAATGGTAGGAGAACCTCTCTCTCCTCCTGTAGGTTTACAGTATTTTGGTATTCTGTAATGGCTTCCAGATCGACTCGATTTCAGATACTCATTCCAGAGCCAGAGTCCTGTTATGTCACCTGACTGGCCTCTCTTTTTCCTTTTAGGCAATTCATGGGTCTGATTAATAGTCACAACCCCCCCCCTCGAGCATGGAAAGCAATGACTATATTTAATAGCATGGTGGCATAAAATTTTGATACGTTTGTGTTGGCACAATCACTAGTACTATTTAAGTCCCAACTAGAAAAATCAAACTTAACAGGTAATCTGATGTATTGTACGTTATTTTATTTATTTATTTACTAAATTTTGGTGACTGGGTAGGCCCACTGAGCCGGAAGGTCCCTTTTTCAGGGGTGACCTGGGATAACAATACAAGTTTTAAGAATGAACAAGGACATAAGGAACATTTGAGGCATTGTGAGTTACAGCATGAGGTGGTTACAGTAAAGAAAAATAGTGGATACAGGCATGGTTACAGGTATGGTAAAAGAAAAGCAGTGGATACAGGCATGGCTTACAGGCACAGTAAAAGAAAAGCAGTGGATGCAGGCATGGGTACAGGCATGGTTATCATCATGACATATAAGCAATTGGTAGTACTTTGCATATAGTTTATTCAGGGGTTACATGTGGCCTCTGGCAAGCAGTCTGTATAAGGCAGGTAGTAGGAAGGTTAAGCTAGGAGATGGGAGTTGGAGAGGAGGGGAGGGGAGTACCTTAGGAGCTTTAAATGCCATGACAGTGGCATGCGCTTGAGGTCAGCAGATGGGACTTCAAGTTCAAGTTCAAGTTTATTGCAGGAAAACTCCATTGAGCAAGCTCATTCACAAGGAGGTCCTGTGTCATAAACACTTAAAGTACAAACACAGATAGGTAATAACAGTATATACATGAAATGCACGTTACATGATACAGGCTGGATATACATACAAGGGTACCACATAGGGTGACCGCAGGTGGTAAACATTGATATGAAACAGGGAAGCGACTTACAGGTTACATACTGATAAATGAAACATGATGACTGGTGTGTGCAATACATATATTTTGGCAGCTAGAACAAACAAAAGACTACAACTGATATGGGGAGGAGGAGTGATTTGATAGAGTAGCAGTGGAGCGTAAGCATAGATAAAGCCAGGAGTAGAAGGGGAAAGGAAAGCAGTTAATATGACAAATCAATCAATTCAATTAAGCCTGGTGCAAGAGTTTGATTAGTGGGTGTTGATGTAAGCCCACTGTTTGGCCCTGCAGTGAGGTTAGGACATGTTGCAGGGTTAACAGTTAGTGTCACTTGTGCACTAGTCTCTCGAGGGTTAGTTTTATGGGAGATAACTCCCCCCCAGGACACCGACCGGTAACATTTACCTGGGTAACTAAAGTATAGGTTGAAATAGTCACTGTGTAGGTGCCTGAATCTTCGGGGTCTACCTTTTCCAACACCAGGGTTCTGGTATCTGGTTCAATCTATCCTTGGTGGGGTGACCAAGGCAGGTCACAACACGGTGTTTTCCATTTTAACAGTTCATTGACTGGCCCACTTCCTCGCTCAGGGCAAAACATCAAGATATTGATCTGCGTATTGTTTAGCATCCAGGTTATATCTCGGACATAGGTTGTAGCATCATTGCAGTGTCCTCATAGTCTACAACTACGTGACTGGTTTCAATGGATACTTGTATGTCAGAAGAGTAGGTCACCACCATCAATAGTAGTAATGTAAGCATGCTGTCAACCTAGAAAGACAAATCAAGTGCAGTATCATTGTTTAGTCAGCTTTATCTGATACCTTTTTACACTGGTCAACATGGACCCATAATTCTGGCCTGGTTTTTTGTATTTTCTTTTTGTTTACAAAAGCAAATTTTCCCCCATATTGTTGTTGCACAGCTTAGGGCACTGGTTTGATTTCTTTAGTAATTCTTTTTACATATACTACAGTCTCTCCTAATTTCTTTAGCACGGTATAGGGTCCTAGCCAACTGGCATCTTTCCAAGGTGATTTTTGCTCCCAATTTCGGACCATGACCGTGTCCCCCTCCTTTATTGGGGTGACCCATCCCATAGAGGGCTGTCTATAGTTAACATTCTTTTCATGTGCCTTGGCCATGTTTTGAGTGGCAAATCCTAGGTACTGTTCCAATTGTAATTGTACACCGGACAGACACTTTTCATGTTTTACCTTATCACTGATAGGGCCGCTTGGGGGAGGCACATCTGCCGGGTGCATTAATCTCATTTTTCACCCCGTCATTAATTCGTAGGGTGATAATCTAGTGCTTACTTGGATAGTCCCTCTGACTGCCATTAGAATACCGGGCAAGTGATCTACCCAATCTTTTCCTGCATCTAAAATGTACTTTTTTAATGCATTTTTAAGCATTCTATTCATTCTTTCCACCATTCCTGATGACTGGGGATGGTATGGTAGGTGATATCTTTGTTGAACCCCATTTATTTGCCACATTGTGGCCATTACTTGATTTACAAAATGTGTGCCTCTATCTGATTCGATCGTATTGGGGAAGCCCCACCTAGTGCACACCTGGTTATATAGAGTTTTTACCATTGTTATTGCTGTGTTATTTTTGGTGGGGAATGACTCCACCCATTTGGAAAACATGTCTATAATAACCAGCATGTACTTATATCCCCCCTTTGCTGTTGGGAGTGGCCCCACATAGTCAATTTGTAATGCATCCCAGGGGCCATCTGCCAGCAGCAATGGTTGTAATTTTGGTTTGTCCATCTTGGGGTCTTGTTGCAAACATATAAGACAGCGACATAGGCTGTCTTCCATGGTATCATCCATATTAGGCCACCAGTATTTAGATTTGATAATTTGCATGGTTTTGTTGGACCCCCCGTGGCCACACCAGTGGCAGTTTTCTGTGACAATATCATGATATAATTGACTTGGAGGTATCCATTTTAGTGTTTTATCCTCCTCCTGTCTAAACAGAATGTTGTCTCTGATTTTTAAATTTATAATTATTTGGGGGGTCCTCCTTTGTTGAACTTTGCAGCAGGAGGTCATCTACGTATTGAACTATTGAGTCTTCCAACCCTTCTTCCTCCAGAATTTGTTTTATGTACCTGTGGAACAAGGTTGGTGCTGAGTGGAAGCCCTGTGGCAATTGAGTAAATGTGTACTGTTTACCCTCAAAAGTAAATGCAAATTTATACTGGTCCTCTGCCTTGAGGGGCAGGGACCAGAACCCATTAGCCAAATCTAGGACAGAGAGGAATTTGCTCTCTGGCCATAATTTGTTAAAAATCTCAGTATTGGAACTAGTAACAGGGCTAACCTGAGGGGTTACTTTGTTTAAATTACGGTAATCGATGGTCAGGCAGCATTTTTCATTTGGCTTTAACACTGGCCAGATGGGACTGTTAGTTGTTGAGTACATGGACCTAATAACTCCTTATTGCAACAACTGTTGGATGACTGGTTTGATTCCCTCTACCGCCTCTTTTGGTATTGGGTACTGTTTAGTGTTCCCCGGACATGGACCTTCTACAGTTATTTTTATGTCGCTTACCTGTCCACAATCCATGCCAGTTTGTGCCCATACCATCTCATGATTCTGTATAACTTGCTTAAATTCAGGGTGCTTTAATCGTGTCTCTAAACTTTTAACACTTGTTGCAGCATTTGATTTTACAGAGGCTAAAGCATAACTTTCCACAACAGTGATTGGTTTAAAACTTTTAACATTTACTTTCCATAGACATTGATTACTAAGATCTACAACAAGCTGATGCTTAGTTAGACAATCGCTACCAATGATGTTGTCTTCCGTGAGCCCCCCTCCACCCATGCGAAGGCTTGGTGGCCCATGGGTGTACCTCCCAACCTTATGTGTTGTGGTTGGGACCAATACCTTTCTGTGGTATGTCCTGTACATCCCTCTAGATACATTGGTGGTCTTTTGAGGTCTAAGGGTATGCTGATATTTGTAATTGATACGGCTGCTCCGGTGTCTATGAGTGCTTAAGCTGCACGTAGTTCTCCAGCTATGGATTGTGGTTCAGTGGCCATCGGGGTTGAGAAAGTAGTGCTGAGACAGCTTTAGGCGCAGGTTCAGAAATCAAACCTGTAACCCTCCCCCTAACGTGGCCTGTGATGCTGAAAATATCACAGCCACGGGGCCTTCAGAATCAGGGTTGTCCCCCAACCCCATCAAATGTAAAGTGGGTTTCCCCACCAGAATATTGCTGGATAGTAGCAACATTATTTTTAACATTACAGCTTAAGGTATTAATGCACTGCATAGGAAAAGCAGTACATTTAGTCTTCTCAGGGGAAGTGGATGTTAAATTGCATAGGAAATGAAAACAACCTTTTATGTATTTAACTGCAATGTGTCCTTTATCCAAGGCTATGCTAGTAAACAAACATTAACAGCATTAGCTGTTTCTTTAGCATCAGACACTGACTTCATGACAGATTGCATATCAACCTTATTCAAAAGTACATCAACATCATTTTTAATGAGAATCTTTTGTCCCTCAGAAACACTAGAGTTACTGATAACATTATTAATCATGCCAAACAACTTCGGGTTGTTTTGTTTGGTTATGGCAGCAATCACAGGTCCCTGTGACTGCAAGATCGAACCTCCGTGAGATGGTGGTTGGCCATTTTGGATTACCTCATGGGCATCATGGGTTACTGTGTCATGACCATCATCACATGACCATGAGCGGCCATCTTGGGGATGGTATGGGGATGCAACCTGATCACATGTGTGTCCCCCATTTTGAGACTCTAACAATTCTCCATTTTGTGAATCACAGAAAAACAAGTGGTTAGTCTTTGCTCTAGTCCACCCCACAGCATACTGTGAATGTTCAAAATCAAACTCTTCAACATGAGAAGAGGCAAGGTCTGTGGGCATTAAGTTAGTATGCCCTGCCAATACCTCTGGCTGATGGCGCAAGTTTGCCATATCTGACTTTTTACTCCTACATTCTAACTTAGATACAGGAGTTAGCACGCTATTAAGTGCCTTGTTTTCAGATTTTAAGACATTCCCATCTTGTAAAACATGCTTATTATTGACAGAAGCTGTGTCATAGTTTATATTGAAAACCTTCATTTCAAGTCTGCTGTAATTAAACATACTGAATCATGCTGTACCGTCAAGGTCTGGTGTTGAAATACCAGCTCGTTAACTTTTTCAGTAATTACTTCAGACTTATCATCTGTAAGTTGCTTGTTTTTAAAATGTAAGGAATCAGTGTTACTAGCCAGAACGCCATTTGTTTGAAAAACATTTTTTTAAAGTTTTGCCTTTTTAGCGTTATCTCTTAAGGCATGCAGGTCATGGTTGCTTCTCTCATTAGAGACTCATTTTCTAGATGGACAGATTGTAGCTGGGTTACTATATCTTGCTGCTCATGCAGCTTCTTTAAAAGTCTCATGTGTTGACGAGTTACCTCCTGGCTATATTGCCACAGACCTTGTACAGCATTTGCTAGCTTCTCTTTTTCATTTTTGGTTGCTGAATTATGATCCAGCACTAGCCTGTTAAAATACTGTTGGACTGACTTGTCCTCTGGAGGGGCATTATATGCCCTTAACTTGCATCTTTGTCCCATATACTTGTGTATCTCTACCTCCATTGCTAACTATATTGCGTTGTGTTTACAGATTACTTATATGGGGTACTATCCCCACAGTTCAATACTCATCCATCTGCTAACTCTGACAAAGTATCACCCCCTTGTGCACCAGTGGTGACCCTGTACGGGCTAGTCTTACAACCCCCATAGAGCTCTGTCTTGCAAGTAACAGTGGTCTCTAGCCTATATCTTGTTCCCTAGAGTTCTGCCTCGCGAGTTCAAACAGTAATCTCTAGTTAACATTTGTCTACTTATTTAATCTCTGAGCATACATTACCTTGTGGAACCCTGTGGTTGGTTGAGGTGATCAGTCTCTCCAGTGGCACCGAACTTTCCAAGGATTAAACGGACTCAGGGCAATTTCTTACAGCATGGACAGACTACATCGAGGTCCTGGGTCGGTGTTCCCCCATTTAAAAGTGATCTGAGTCACAGCGCTAATTGTAGCAGAGGAATTATAGCTGGGGGTCCTCCAGGCTACGTATTACCTCGGGACCTAGTTGTACATTATGATACAGATGACACAGACGCAGTCAGAAGAGTAAAAGATACATTTACTTCAGCGTGGTGCTATACAGCCACTGATGTTACATTTTCTCTTCTCCTAGGAAAAGCAAGCAAGCATATACAGTATATATATATATATATATATATATATATAGTATATACAGGTATATACACATCATCTCTTCCCCCCTTCAGCATAAAATCACACATGCACCAATAGGATTACTTTGTTACTAGCATCTAGGCAGAACTTGTCTAGACATGTTTGGGCATTCTTGAGTATTGCATTCTATACATTGGTTTCTGCTAGACCCATATAAGGACGTGCAGGCTCATGCTGTTGTATGTTGCTATGGTGTGAGTGAAACTCATTGCTTCTCCTAGGTCAAGTTGACCCACGCATGCACATGAGCAGTTTGGCAGTTTGGAGCCAGTGGACGACGACATAGGTACACTTATATGGTTACAGCACCTGTATGAACAGTATAGATTTTCTGTATGTAGTTGACCCCCTCCCCCCCAGGAAGGTAGTGTTCCACTACCCTGCTCTCCCCATCTCAAAATCGAGTTGCAACCAGCACTGCCCTCCTCTCAGCACCATAGCTGGCCACTGATTTAGCTCTCAATGAGCGTGTATTGTTCTTCTCATAACGTTCCGATGATTGGTGAATAGGGTGAGGGGTGAGGGACCACTATGCTGCCAGGGAAATTATTTTATAATATGGGGATGGCAATCAGAAATTGGGGAGGCCACTGGACTACCAGGGTTATAATTTTTTATACAACATGATGCCAATTGGGCAGTGGGGGGGGAGAAGCCACTGGACTAACACGGTTATCATTTTTTATATAACGTGATGGTGATCAGACATCGGGGGAAGGGGAGGAACCACTGGACTACCAGGATTACAATTTTTATATAATATGATGGTGATGGGACATTGGGGAAGGGAGGAGGGATCACTGGACTACCAGGGTTACCATATTTTATACAACGGGATGGTGATCAGACATAGGGGAGAAGGAAACACTACACTGCCAGGGAAATTATTTTATAATATGGGGATGGCGAGTGGACTTTGAGGGAGGGGGAAGGGATCACTAGACTACCAGAGAAATCATTTTTATACAATGGGATGGTGACTGGACATTGTGGGAGGGGGAGGAACCACCACATTGGGAGGCAAATTATTTTATAATACAGGGAGAGTGGATGGACATCAAGGGAGGTAGGAGGAACCATTAGACTAACAGGGATATTATTTTTATACAACGGGATGGTGATAGGACATCTGGAGGGGTGGGACCACCAGACTACCAGTGATACTATTTTTATTCAAGGAGACAGTGATATGACATTGGGGAGGGACCACTACACTGCCAGAAAAATTATTTTGTAATATGGGAATAGCAATCAGACATCAGGTAAGGGACCACTGGACTACCAGGGTTATAATTTTTTATACAACAGTACGGCAATTGGACATCGGGGAGGGGGGAGGGACCACTCAACTACCAGGCAGAATTATTTATTCTACTTGGAATGCTGATCAGTGGTGGGGGAACAGCTACCACCAGGGACACTTACATGTTTTTTTACTGGCCGGTGGTTGGCAATGGGGGGATGGCACAGGAGGCTAAATGCACACAGGGCTGCCTCTGGGGCAGGAACTGGGGGGGCATGAAAACCTCCGTTACAGCCCATGTAAATGGGCCCATAATGGGCATGCAAATGACTAGCTAGTGCCTTGCATAGCCAATGGGTTCATTTGAATGGCTGCTTTTGTGAATACCAAATAGCACACTGGCAACTAAATATGCTATCAGTATGATTTTATTGTTAGTTATTGTTTGTTGCCATTGTGATTTTAATGATGTTAAGGCGCCTTGGTTGTTGAAAGATGTCATACAAATAAATATTATTATTTTTATTATTGCAGGGCCATTTACAGGGATTCAGGTCAGGGCAGTGCTAGTGGGGTTAGAGGGAGTGGTAATGGGGTTACTGCTGCCTACCTAGCCCTCTTCACAGTCAGATAGCACTGCACATTATTCCTCTATGAATAGCATGTTTTACCAACTGGGCAATCGCAATGCACAATGCAAATTTTTGCACTGTACTTTGTGATTTTTTGTAAATCCAGCCACTGATGCATTGTTTGTCTACCTGTTTAAAAGGAATGAATCAAGAATATGAAAAAAAATATATACGAACTGCTCTCTTTTTAAAGGCCAGCAAAATGTGACAGAAGTATAAACTGAGAGAAGAAATATTTGGAAGTAATATAAGGGAACATTTTATACTAAGAGGATACATAATTCCTGAAATACAAAATCACACATCCCACACAACGCAAAGCATCATGGGCTGCATATGCAAATCACCACAGAATGTTATGCTGGTCCAACTTTAAGCAGAATTGCATGGTGCTGAAAGGCCTCTCAAACAGTCTTGCAAGGGTGCTAAACAGATGACAACACGTGTTTCGTCTCACCCACTCATCAGTATGCCCCCGCCTGCTTAACACCCAGTGGAATGGACCAGCTACCATAAGACAGTGTGTCTTGGATATGTTGTGGTGAACCCATTAAAATAAAAAACTATTTAAAAGACAAAGAACCTCTGTGTGCAAACACTGAGGGAAGGGTTACCCCAAAGGGCATTTGGCTGGGAAGCCAAGTTTCAAGAAAATACAAAATCACACATGCCCACACAATGCAAAGCATCATGGTCTGCATATGCAAATCACCACAGAAGTGGATGGTAGGACATGTGCACATGTGGATGACTGGACATCTGCACACATTGATGGTTGGATGTGTGCACACATGGATGGAAGGACACATGGATGGATGAATGAACATGTGCACATGTTTATGGATGGACATGTGCACACATGGATGGATGGACATTTGTACACTTGGATGGTTGAACATGTGCACACATGGATGGATGAACATGTGCACACTTGGATGAATCAATAAATGGATGGATACACACTACCATGTTATCTCCTCTAATGCCAACCATTTTCTGTACACAAAAGCAGTGATAATTTATTTCAGTTTAATTGAAGCTAGTTTTATAAAATTTCCTATCAAACTAAAATCTTTATTTATGTATGTATTGTGTGGTTTTATGATTTGTTTCATGATATTTATGTGCAGCATTTTAAGCCCCAGGCATTTTATTTATTTACTTTATTTTAAAATTGATAACTGGGGAGGCACAGTGAGCCAAGGCTCATTTCCAGGAGTGACCTGGGGGAGGTGGAACAGGAGAAACACCAGTGCAGTAAATAATAAACAAGTCAGGTATTTGATAACTACTTTGGTACAAAAAAACTAGTACAGAAAATAAAGTGCACTCACAGATCTATAATGGAATGCCTATTCATGTGTAAAATAAAACGGCAGCAAGAATGGCATGCAAGTACTATACTGACAACAGGTGAGAGACCTGTAGGATGTGCTTATGTCTAGCCCCATGGTGCAGGGAAGTGAAACCAGTAGGCAGGTAGTGGAGGCCCAGCCAAACGTGCTACCAAAGGTGGTTGAGGGATAAGTTACTATATAAAATAAAATTGCCCTGCCTTGCCTGAAAGACTTCTTGATAGTATGGATGTGGGGGTGATCTGTGACATGGTTCTGAGTCTAACAATGGTATTTTTTCCGAAAGGTTCTGCTTTACTCTGATTTGCCAAAAAACATGTACGTTGTTTAAACTCGGCCAGAACTGGCCCTGTGACAGATTTGGATCAGATCAAATAAATACAACTAAATTGATGCAATCCTCTTGAAATAAGCTTTTTTCTTTGTCATTTTATGTTTAAATTTTTCAATGTTTATTTTCACCAGCTTTCTCATTTTTAACATAAATAAAGCTGCCCAATTACTTATTTTATGTATTTATTTTAAACGTGTTTTATCTGGTAAGCACACAGAACCCAGGGCTCGTTTCTAGTTGTAACCTGGGGTTGGGGAGGAACAGGACAGTGAGGAATCTTGCAGCATTCATATATTCTATACATTACACATTCCAAAAATGAATGAAACAAGTGCATTGTAAGCAGCATGTCCCACTGTAGCAGCATGACAGGGTAGCCCTAGGGAAAGAAAATAAAGGGTAGAACCATGGGTGTCCCGTAGAGCATCACAGCAGTCAGCACAATGTACATCACTGGGCTAACATGATATGCATTAGCTAAATGAGTTAGATAGGCCTGGAGGGGGATCAACATTGGGGGCATGACGTTGGGAATCTGTAGTGGGACTTGATTAGAGTGTTGCTTGATGAGGGGGAAGGGGAGAGGCAGCGACATTGACTGCAAGGTTGTTGCAGGTGTTAGGGAGCCTGTAGCTAATGAAGGCTTGGCCTACACAGCACTTGTACTGTGGGACATGGAGGTAGCATCCCGCCTTGGATCTGAGCAGATAGGAAGGATTCGCTGCAGGGGAGAAGATGTCAGACAGATATCCGAGCAGTTTGCTGAACCAGTACTTGGCACCTAGGAGGGCAGTGTGCATCATTTGCCTTGCAGGGGAAAAGGACCACTCTAGCTCATTGTACATACTGAAACAGTGAGAGTGGGGGAGGGAAGCCCCAGGTGAATCTACACAGTGCATTGAGCAGGGTGTTGATTTTATCAAGGGAGGTGGTGGTAGCACCTGAGTAGGCTATGTCCCTGTAGTTTATAAGGAGAAGGAATTATAGTTCTACAATCTGTTTTCTGATGATTCAATGGAAGCATCCCTTTACTCTATATAGGGCACCTTGCTTGGCATATGACCTGGTTACTACCTGGGAGATGTGCCCCGAATAGTGAAGGTGCTGATCCAAGTGGAGACCAAGGTGTTTGCAGGAGAATACCAAGTAGGCAGGACCTGTCTGGTGTGCATAAAGTCAGAGTCGGGGTGGTAGAGCTGAGCCATTTCCTGGTGTCAAACAACATAGACACCATTTTCTTTTGGTTCATGATAAAACAGTTGCCCAGAAACCTTTTTTTGTACTGTGGTGAAGTCCTGTTGGAGGTGACCCTTAATGGAAGGAGTAGAGGTGCTGGATTCATAGATAATATTATCATCTGCATACATGTGTATGTTGCTGGCTGTGCTGGGTTTAGGTAGGTCAATAATGTAGGAGGGGAAGAGCAGGGACCCAGGACTGAGCCTTGTGGGACCCTGAGGGTGACTCTTAGGGCAGGGAAGGAGCATGGGCCAAGTGTGGCAGATTGGGTCTGGTTGGTCAGGTATGATGGGAAGCATTCTAGGGCTGAGAGGGAGACACCAGAGTAGGCTAATTTGAGTAGGTGCCAATGGTGATCCAGGTGTAAAAGGCCTTTCCTAGGTTTATAAATGTGGTCCCTGTCCCCAGGCCCTTGTCCAAGTTGGTATGTATGTGGTTGGTGATGCTAAAAAGAGAGGAGGAAGTTGAGTGGTTGGAGCAAAAGCCAAATTGGTAGGAAGTTAGGAAGCCAGTTTGGGCATAGTCGTTCAATAGCAGCCTACTGATAAACCTCTCAAGGGTTTTGGAGAAGATGGGGAGCAAGAAATTGGCCGGTAGTTGGAGGGTGAGTCAGTTGAGCCACCATTGTGGATTGGAACTACCAGTGCATGCTTTTAGTTGTGAGGAAAGAATGGAGCTGGTACATAGTGATCTATTAAGCATCTGGGAAATAAGAACAGCTATTGCTAGAGCACTGATTTAGAAGAATTTGGGTGTGATGCCATTGGCTCCACTGCTGGATATTGCTTTTAGTACCAAAAGCTCTTTCAGAACATTGGCACTGAGACTGCCTGCATGCAGAAGTTGCCACTGGTAGGTGGACTGGAAGGCAGAGGGTGGGGTAGGTTAGGGATAAGAGCCCTTGGGTCTTCTGTGAAGTATAGGTTGAGGGAGGCAGCAGTTAGGAGAGAATCAGGTAGGATCTGTGCTCCCCTGGGGCAGCGTTTAATGAGGCTATTGACCTTTTTCAGAATTTAATAGGGTCACTGTAAGATAGCTTGCTCTGGAGGTATTTTGATTTGGCTAGGCATATGCTCCTGGTGCACTGATTCAAAACTACAATGTAGGCTTGCCTGTCCTGGGGTAGCCCACTTGACTTGTGCCTGACCCAGACTATGTCCTCCTTATACTGGGTGGTTATACTGAGTAATGAATGAAAGAAGGCTAATTGCCCATTATTACCATTCACCCGCATCAGTGGTTTCAATTAATCCCATCATTTAATAGTTAAGCAATAAGCCATGAGGGGGTGTGGGTTATCAGGGGATTTACCACGGCTGGAAAGGTTTGCCCATGAGGCGCAGCCAAGTGGTTAAATCCTCGCCAGCTGTGGTAAATTCCTCGATAACCCACATCCTCCGAGTGGCTTAATGCGATTATGCTAAGGTTCATTTTTTTAACTCTAATAAAATACAACTTTTAAAGAGTTTTTTTATTTTTATTGTATTTATTCCTATGCTGCAGATGATTGAATAGATAGTCTCATCAACAGCCATTGGTTATCAGAGGATTTACACCGGTGGTAAAATGCCAGTCTGATGATTTCATTGGCTGTTCACTTATGTCCATGGTATAATATGGTATCTATCTTCCTCTTAAAAATGACCAGGGTATCACTAGATACGATGTCACTAGGTAGGAGGTTCCAAATCCTGCCTGTATGGTGGAGGAAGAAACTGTATTTTCCATTTTTCTTTACTGTGTCGAGTCTTATCTGATGTTTATGTGCTCTTAGGAAGTCTAGGTTTTCCTGAATTGTTATTCCCATTTCCTCCCTAAGTTAAGAGTCATTCATGATTTTATATATGGTCAATAAGTCACCCCTTATCCTTCTCTGTTCTAGGCTAAATAGCCGTAAGCTAAGCAACCTATCCTTGTAACTGTGCCACCTTAGGGCCCCAGTAATCTTAGCAGCTCTACACTGTACTCTCTCCAACCTCTTCACCTCTCCCCTAGCATATGGGTTCAATAATGGGGATCCATAATCAAGGTGGGGCCTTATGTATGACCTGTATAGAGATAGTAGAATGCTCATGGTCCTTCTGCTGGAAGTATCCAGTTATATCTGGTGTGATCCAGGGGAGGTGGGGTCATGGACTCTGTGCCACTTAGTTGGTGCATTTTTTGCCACAGATAGCTAGAACAATAGAGGAAAGGTGTGCCAATGCCTGATCCAGATCACTGATAGGGCAGGGGACCAGCTGTCTGCCAGGATACCCTGAGTGAAACTGTTGGGGCAGAATTATTTAAATGATTTGGTATAGGTTATTTTTTTGAGGGGGCTTTGGTGAATTTTTCCTCACACCATACATCATACAGTGGTCACTCAAAATGTCTGGCAAGATGCCAGAGGACAGGGTTCTTTGTGAGTGGATTACCAGCACCCACTCTATCATGCTGTGATTGTCTGATTTGAGGTTGAAGCATGTGGGCACTAAAGTCGGTTGGTGCAAATTCAGGGCTTTGACCGTGGAGTGAAGGTTGTTGTGTGAGGGAAGCTTGATGCCAGCTGATCAGTTAATGTTAAAGTCAACAAGCATGATATGCTTACCTTTGGGAAGGGGGCCCAGAACTTTCTGGAGTACGTTTGTGACCGCATTGGGGGATTCACCTGGTTTGAAGTAGATACCTGTTATCTGCATAAAGATGAAGTGACTTATATTGCCCAGACCTGGCCAGAACCTGGTCAGCAAACTGAACTGGGTTATTTAAGAGCCAAGTCACTCACAAATGACAATTTTTTCAGAATTGAATCAAGGTGGGCCAATCCAGGAAGGTTCTTCTGATCTGTCTAAGAGCTGGTCTGCCCATCCCTAGCTTACAAAATATAAGGCCAGGCTCAACAGGGCCCACATACACAGACTGGTACTGTAATGCAACTGCAGTTGTTTCACCTCCACTGAAAGATGCATGGGTTTTGGACATGTGAGGGATCATTTGCCACATTGGTGAGTACATTATTTTTTTAATATAGGTTTTTGCTCTCCTGATTTTTCCTAGCTGTCCTTCTCTGACCAACCCCTTCCCCACCTTGTCACCCAGCTTTTCTGGGACTTACCTTCCCTCTAAGCAAAGCAAGGAAACAGCGTTTTCACAACAACCTGCAGTTCTTATCCTGAGCAACTTTGCTCCTAATCAAGAATTGACATAGCTTACCTTGCTGGTGTCTTTGTTTTCTGAAATAATACTACTTATGAAACCATAGCCAAAAAAGTGCAATGTGCTTTAAATATTCAGTGTCCGGAATGGCTGCGCTGGTGGGAAATGGAGCTATTCACAGCGGAATAGCTTGGTGCACTATACGACTGTGAATAGGGGCAGGTGGAGGTAGTGCTCACCCAGGAAAACCACCAGAAAACCCAGTAGCGCTGCCCCCCCCAGCCTGCCAGCCAGGAGAACGGGCTGGCAACAATAGTGCACACGCGCTAAGTCTCTCTTCACTAAGGGAGCCATGCAGATGAGCCCACTAGGCATGCAAGGTGCCATTGGCTATTAGCACACCCATTATGGCAAATTTGCATGGTCCACAGGTGGCTTAGTGCAGCCCCCTCACTAACCCATGCCCCACACAGCCACATTCCATTGTGATATAGTGCTCCCCAGTCCTCCGATCGACATCCCCAAATACTTAACAGTATTTCCAGCAGTCTAGTGGTGCCCTCCCCCCTCCCGATTGCCCACCTGACATTGTAAAATATTGTTCTCCATAATGTAGTGGTCCCACTCCTCTCCCCAATCACCGATCCCATAATAAATAGAATTTTTCCATAGTGTGGTGTCCCATCCTGGCCCCCAATCATCCACTGACGCGAAAGTTTCCAAGTGTAGTGCTCCCCTCGGTCACCTAATTGCCATCCCCAAGCTGAAATCTCTATTCCCGGTAGTCTAGAGTCTCCAACTCATCCAGGGATGACTACCACTACCTTTCTTAACCCAACCATAGATCAGTGACTAGCATTAGCCCCTCCTTATATTTTCATGGCTGGAGAAGTCGATTGAGCCCTCAAGGAGCATGTACTGTATACAGTATGCATCCTTGAGGGCCTCAGACAGCAGCCAGCCATGGGGATGTGAGGAGACTGTGCTGGTTGCCAATCTATGTTTGGGATGAGGGGGGTGTGGGGTGGTGGGTCACTCTGGACGGGGTTGGAAAATGGGTGGAGGGGCCCCTAGACTACCAGAGAATAGGGTTTCTGGTTTGGGAATGACAATCAGTGACCGGGGGGGGGCACTACACTATGGAAACTTTCTTTCACATGTCAGAATGGGCAATTGGGGACTGAGGTGGGACGCTACACTATGGAAACATTTTATTTATTATGGGATCAGTGATCGGGGAGGGTGGAGGGACCACTACACTGTGGAAAAATGCTTTTTAATCCTGTCTTTATTGGGGGGGAGCTGGCAGGGGGCTATGGCTCCTCCTTCAGGGAGCTCATTTTTTCAGTCCTGCATCCCCGTGATAATCTCCCCAGAAATCCCCCACAGGTTACACCCCTGTTACAGGGCCAGGGGTGAGGAGCATTGACTTTCTCCACTCCCCCAGATAGCCAGTGCCCAGATTCCAGGGTTTGGCATAGGCTCAGGCGGTGCCATCATGAAGCCTACCAGCTCCATTTTTTCTTTTTCTCCCTGACCCCCCTTCCCTCCAATGTCATGCACCGGCTGCATGCTTCCTGACCCATATCTCCCTCCAGATGCCGCTAGAGGGTGATCAACATGTGGGATGGCAGCCCCTCCCTCCCTCCCCAAGAGAGGAGAGCAGTCCTCCAGATGCTTGATCGTCTCTAGCCCCTGCCGAACCCTGGTGGCCCAAGCTCATTCCTGAACCTGGGTCACTGGCACGGCATAAGGTGTGGTGCCCTGCACCTCAACCTCCAGCACCACAAGGCTGGCTCTTTGAAAACATTTTATTTCTTGTGGGATCGGTGATCTGGGATGGGGAAAGGCCACTACACTATGGAAAATTGTAATTTTATTATTGGGTGGGCAATCGAGGTGGGGAAGGGACCATTATACTATGGAAAAAAGATTTTTTACTGTCAGGTGGGTGATCTGGAATCAGAGAGGGGGTGGGGGTTGCAGCTGTTTCATCAACCACTAGGGTTGTATGGATTGCCTCCAAGTTTTTGTCGGTGGTACTTTGCTCCATGCAGTGACCTTTGCAAAGGCTCTTGCATGAAACTAGAGATGTTGCATAATTAAATTTCACTGGTGAAATTGTGGCGAAATCATCAATTTAGCCACTCGAAATGTTACACTAAATTGCGACGAAATTTCGCCCGTCAATTGCCTCTAATGTTTGGTTTTTTAAAGCTCTGGTGTCTAGTGATCCCCCCACCCCACCAGCTGCACAACAGCCAAATAGATAGAAAACCCCCACACCCGATTACTGGTTGGGAACCAATTAAAGACCCCCAGTTATATTCCAATCCTCACTCGTTCAGTTATGACCCCAATCTGTTTAAAACAAATACAAAAGAAACAGTCCTGTCCCTCTCCCAGTGTCCAGTGGACCTCATCCACACCTCGAACATCACTGTCAGACTGACAGCACCCATCCCACTCCCCCCGGTAACCCGATCGGGTCACTGGCACAGCCCTCTGCTCACCTCCACTGCCGGCTGTCTGATTGAGCGCTTCAATGAATCTACGTGTGCTTTACAAACATGTGCTCATTCATTGAAGTCGGCCATGGAGGTGAGTGGGCTGGCTGTTCCGGTGGCCTGATTGGGTTACTGGGGGGGAACAGAGTGGGTACTGTCAGTCTGACAGTTGGGACAGGGTGGGGGGGTCCACTGGACACCAGGGAGAGGGATGGGATTGGGGTTTTTGTATTTTTTTAAACAGATTGGGGTCATGGCTGGGCCAGACAGGGACTGGAATATAACTGGAAGGGGGTCTTTAATTCAGCTGCCAGCCAATAATCAGCAGAGGGGGGATTCTAATTTATTTGGGCTGGTGTGCAACCGTGGGGTGGGGGGACCACTAGACATCAGGGAGAGGGCTGGGACTGTTTTTTTTTTTTTTTTTTTTAACAGATTGTGGCCATGGCTGGGGTGGAAGGATTAAATAGAATGGGGAGTTCTTTGACTTGGCCGCCAGCTGGTGATCGGTGGGGAGCACTAGACAGCAGGGATATTCTATGGTCCGATGAGTGGCTGCATGGGGGGGGGGTGTCCACAAGATACCAGGGTCAGGAGTCTGAAATTGGTCAAATTGTGAAATTTCACCCATGGGTGGCAACATTTTGCCAATTTGGGGGAATTTTGCTGGCTCAGGGGCAAAATTTCACTCACATCCAGGGACGAAGTTTTTTTGCATTTCGCCCGGTGAAATATTTTGCAAAATGCACAAATTCTGAAAAATATTTGGCAGGGCGAAATTTTCCAATTTTGCACAACACTATGTAGAACAAAACCTTCATGAAAGGGATTGTGGGAATATGCAGGTCCCCTTCCCCTTCATTTGCATTGTGGGCCCCCCCCCAACACTTTGCCTGGGCACAAACCAGTTTTCGATGGCAAACTGGGCTTTGTAAATATCAACTATTCACAAAGCCCAATTTGTCTCAGGCAAACTGGGTTTGCACCCAGACAAAATTTTGTGAATCCTGTCCCAAATTTTCAATTCTAAAATGGATGATGGCTAGGAGCACCATTTCCTTAAAGCTCATACAGCCTTGAATGTTTGTTACTATTAAATGGCTTGCTTTATATAAACTGTACGGCCTCTTTTTCATTGGAGATAGATTCCTTTTTTCAATCCAAACTGAAATTAAAGAAAAGAACAGAACAAAATTGTGTGTTTCGCCTTCAGATCAGGTAAATCCTCATTAAATAGGAGAGGAAGACATGGCCGCTAGAAAAATTCCTGTGCACTACTATTGTGAGCAGCTCTGGAGGTATAGCAGCTACTTCTGAAGCAGCAGTCAGCCCCAAATATGAGGAAATGCTGAGACTGCAGGGTGCACAGGTGAAAACAGCAACTCTTTTTGAAATCCAATCACTTGACACTGTAACAAAATCCTATGAAGCATTAATTCAAGTTAGAACCACATTTGAGGCAAAGTTAAATTCAGTTTTGGTCCTTGTTAGTTGAGCAGTGGCCTTGATGTATATCTGAATTGGAACCCTGAACTATTAAAGAAACTACTTTAAATCCAGCCTAGTAGTCTACAGAGTGTGCCCCCATACTCTCCATATAATGACATCACATAACATGCTAGAGTGAGGACAGTGCTCAGGTCAGGGAAGTGAATGGGATCAGTGGCTTGGCTCTACAGAGCCAAAATATGATCCTGTTCACTCTCCAAAACCATGGCTGTTAAAATTATGATTTATGTATCGAGGAACTCTGTGGGCAGATAAGGGTTCACATAATGTTTTAAGGGACATTTTTGAAAATGGCAGGAAAGGTGCTTTTTAAATGCATACTCAGAGCAAACAGATAGGTATGCATTTAAGAAGGCTGCACTCTGATAGTCTTGCCCCCTTAGATTTGTGTCCAACTGTGGCCCTTAGTTCCTTACCTGTGGCACACACCCCTAGAGTCTTTGGTGCTGCACACTAAGGGTGAATATCATCTAGTCTCAGTACTGCTCAGAATCAGTGTTGTGCAGATAGTGAGCTACTGATCTGCCAGAATAAGCAACTAGTTGGGCAGGGCAGTATTGCCTAGAGGTTAGAGTAATGAGCTGTGAATGAGCATGGTACATACAGCAGACTTGGGTTTGATTCCCACAACCTCTGCTTGCATACTATGTGACTCTGGGCAAATCACTTAACCCCACAAATGATGCACACTGCCCTCCTAGGTGCCAAGTACTGGTTCAGCAAACTGCTCGGATATCTGTCTGAAAACAGGCACTTGTGCCTAGTGGGCCTTACCCCATCATCAAAAGAATAAAAAAAAAATTGGACATAGGGAGGTTCGCAGCAAGCAAAACTGATGGATCTTTACTTCCTGGTCGAGTGAGCATTTTAAACAATAAGCGCACCCTCTTGACCCACCCCTTCCCCAGGGCTGCACCCAGAAACAAGCTTTGATTCAGCATGTTTTTTCTGTTTACCAATTTCTAAATAAAAATAAAATAAAGTACGAGCTTCTGAACCCCATGCATGCAATAACATGTACCAGGGCAGGTGCTTTGCTATAATAATGACATGCTCTGGTCAGTTTGTGAGGTATGAGGTTAAGCTATGTGTCTTTAACCTTTAAATAATTCCTTTTTGGAGCAGATGTGTGGATTCATTAATAGGGAGGCATAAAAACTGTCCAAAGTTTTTTTTAAATATTTCTGGAAGTCATTTTTACGTTCGCTTGCGCGCATGCGCAAGGAACGTCTTGGGAGAGTAGCACACTTTGGAGGTGTGCCTCTCCCTTACAATCCAGTGCTCCATTGAGCAGGCATGGTGGTCCTGCACCAATGGGTGTTGGAGCTCTGTATGACAGTGGTGTTCTGCTTCAAAGAAAACCACCACTGTCATACCGAGCACCGCGTCACGCCGCCCCCCTCGTGTCACGCGCTCCCCCGCTTCACGCTGCCCCCAAAGCTTTGGTAGGCCACGCTGAGAGCCCACCCAGCATGGCAAACGTCCTGTTGTTTTTGCCGACGGGGTGCCCAACCTCAGCTCACTCCTTGACTCCCATGAAGTTTGCCGACGGGGTGCCCAATCACCCGTTGGCTCCTCAGCCCCCCCAGCCATCTTCTGCCATGCTGGGAGCCCACCCAGTGTGGCAAACATCCCACATAGTCCTTTGGTTTTTTTGTTACACCTGTAAAGAAAAAACGCTCCCACGTAGTCTCCCACTCCCTCCCACAACCCGCACCCACCCACTGCGCACCCAGCCTCCCCACACCTCCCTCACCCCATACTTACCTCCAGAGCTCGCACGATGATCTTCGTGGACTGGGAACATGTCTGCACCTTCAAAGCCGATCATGAATTGAGAAAATGCGTAAGCTGTCTAATGGGCTAGATAGGGGTTTAAACTTTATTGCATATCTCAGGCATTTTTGGAATTTTGCACCAAATTTTCAACATGGGGTTTCTAGGACCCCTTTCATGAATGATGTCACTGTCATGTGCTATTCGGCCCGGCGGTGATTTCACAGTCACTGCAAGAATTATCCTTTGGGCCTGAATAATGCCAATGACAGTGACATCATTCATGAGAAGGGGTCCCAAAACCCATGTTGAAAATTTGGTGCAGAAATTCAAAAATGACTGTTTTACGAGCGTGCGTTGCGCAGTTCCTACGCAGGCTCGTAAGTTCGCAAATTTTTGATATTTTCACTCCAGATTTTCAACATTGCCATTTTACCATACCTCCTTATGAGCAGTACAGCTGTCATTTTTCACATCCTGCCCAAAATGTGTTTCTGCCCATGAAGCGCACAATGGCGCAGCCGGTGTGCGAAATCAAAGTATGGGACGTATTAAGAAAATCACGGTGACACTGTTCATTAGCAGAGGTCTTAAAATGGCTATGTTGAAAATTTGGTGAAAAAATTCCTAAAAATGACAGTTTTACTTAGCGGCGCTAGTGCAGTTCCTCACGCACGCCAGAGGGTTTGCAATTTCAATCATTTCCACTCCAGATTTTCAACATTGCCATTTTGCCACACCTTCTATGAGTAGTACAGCTGTCATTTTCATATCTCAGCTAAAACGCGTTTCACTTGTAGCGAAGCACAATGGCTTAGTTGTGCGAAATCAATGTATAGGACACATTAAGGAAATCACAGTGACACTGTTCATGAGCAGAGGTCTTAAAATGGCTACGTTGAAAATTTGTTGAAAAAATTCCTAAAAATGACTGTTTCACAAGCGCGCGTTGCGCAGTTCCTACACAGGCTCGTAAGTTCACAAATTTTCAAGATTTTCACTCAAGATTTTCAACATAGCCATTTTACCACACCTCCTTATGAGCAGTGCAGCTGTCATTTTTCACATCTTGCCTAAAACGTGTTTCCACCCATGTAGTGCACAGTGGCACAGTCGCTGTGTGAACTCAGTGTATGGGACACATTAAGAAAATCACAGTGTCACTGTTCATGAGCAGAGATCTTAAAATGGCCATGTTGAAAATTTGGTGAACAAATTCCTAAAAATAACTGTTTTATGAGCGTGCGTTGAGCAGTTCCTACGCACGCTCATAAGTTTGCGAATTTTCAATATTTTCACTCCAGATTTTCAACATTGCCATTTTACCACACCTCCTTATGAGCAGTACAGCTGTCATTTTTCACATCCTGCCCAAAAACGTGTTTCACGCGGCGTAGTGCAATAATGGCGCAGTCGGTGTGCAAAATCAATGTATGGCACACAGTAAGACAATCACAGTGACACTGTTCATGAGCAGAGGTTTTAAAATGCCAGTGTTGACACTGGTGAAAAAATTCCTAACAATGACTGTTTTACAAGCGTGCATTGCACAGTTCCCACGCACGCTCATAGGTTTGCGAATTTTCAATATTTCCACTCCAGATTTTCAACATTGCCATTTTACCACACTTCCTTATGAGCAGTACAGCTGTCATTTTTCATATCCTGCCCAAAACATGTTTCCGCCTATGTAGCGCACAATGGAGGTAACAAAAAGGTCATGCTGAAAATTTATTGTGCAAATACCAGCAATCGCACAGGGCATTAGGGTAAAGCACCATACATGCCAAACACCACTGCAAACACCTGCAAGCGAACGTTCGGCATCGACAAACGCTTGTTACAGCTCTCTCCACTCATTATCACACTCAGATGTATAGTACTCTATTGTTTTTCTCCCTTTCTACAGCCTGTTTGCTTTAGGGTAGGTTTCAGGTATGCCATGGGAGCTGATATCATGAGGCTTGTTGGGGTTCAGGTTTAGTTTTGTCATGGAAGCAGCAGTGGTGAGGCCTACAGTGGTTATTGGAATAATCATATTTATTCCCACATGAGAGGACGAGATGCATTAATCCTGGAAGGCAATGCCACACATGAGTTATGCAGGCCTTATCCTCACTAGTGGGGATTATTTGATAACCCTACTGCAGACAATTATTGATTTATTTTTTGTTACTGTCTTTGTGCTTCTGTGGTCAACCAACCCCTGGTCCCATCTCAGGGTTTTCCTGACACACCCCAACCCGATGCCTTCTCCTGGCACTTATGTGTTGCCCTCCATGTTGGGTCTCTTAGTCTGGGTGAGGTGCTTCAGGAATTGAGAATATCTCTGTAGTCTCCAGTGAGTGCCCAGGTTGGTTGCAGCAGGGTATGCATGCATGGTAAGGCCATCATTCTGCACAACTTTGGGTTTTTTCCTTACTTTCATCCTGTTCTTCTGGAGGACACTTCTCAAAAGGGTGTCATGCCATGCACACACACACACCCCTTGGCAACACCAGAGATGTTCTCTCTTACTGTTCCTGCCACAACTCCCCTTGTGGTCACCTGGGGCAGTGTAGCAGTGGGAATCTGGCCCCTTGCTCCTAGAGGAACGGAACATCCACTGACTAGGATG
Organism: Neoceratodus forsteri; assembly: GCA_016271365.2. Lineage (NCBI taxonomy): Eukaryota > Metazoa > Chordata > Ceratodontiformes > Ceratodontidae > Neoceratodus > Neoceratodus forsteri. The sequence goes on from JADMNL010000027.1 coordinate 51,382,294, forward strand.
TGCACATCAACCTTACTCCCCTTGCTGGCTTCGGTGACCCAACCTCCCTCCTTAACCCAGATCACCAGCATTATGGGCAACAGCACTACTGCTGTGCCCATTGGCCAGCTACTGGTCATTATTAATGCCATTTTCTTGTTTTTTGTGCTTATATTTTATTGATTTTGTTAAACATTTACAGAAAAAGCAAATGGTGGAAAATTAACAATCAGAAATGAATTGAAAAAATAATGACATCATTAATAATCTGTATGATGAGTCTAGACCAACACATATTTGGGGAGGTATTACTAATACAAGAATAATTAATTACAGATAGCTGCTAACTTTAAGGACGTTCCAGATTTAAGGTTACTTTCTCTAACATGAAAAAAAAGAGCACAATTACCTCTACCTTCATACATTTATCATCACCATCACATTTCATCAATTAAACTCATAATATTTTAATTTAATTTATACTTCATACCCCCAAATTGTATAAGATCTCCCTTATACTATACTCATTAAGCAGCATGTAATAAGAAACTTTCATTTACTAAATTATATCATATTGACCATTTCCTCCTTGGAGAGGGTAAATGATTCTGTATCTCGGTTTTTTTGAAAATTCTGTGCATGTTGCAAAATGGTTGAAATTTGACATATGATCAGTGTCAAAGAACATGTGCTGCAAGCTGGAGCTGGAACTCAGCTCCCATCTTCAATAGTTCTGCCTATATCCCAAAAATTGACATCTCCTCTGTTGTGTGGAACAGACATAATCTGGAAAGATTGAAAATGTGTTTGCTTTATATGTTAAAGGTGCTTTGATCCTGGAAAGGCGCAAAATTAAATCTCTGAGTTGAAAGCCAAAGTTATTAGGACTGTAGATTTTTTCTGTGTATCCAGACTTGTGTTATCTTGAAAGAGGGTTGACTTTAGATACAATTCTATAAGATCGGGTAATAAAAGGCAGATTATCCTGGGGCAATTCAAAGACATATAAAGACGTCTTTCATTATCTCTCTGACAGACTCAAAATCAGCATCTAATGTAGTAGGTAAACCCACAAATTGTGAGTTTCTATACCTCTGCTGATTCTCCAGAAGCTCAATTTTATTAATGCCATTTTCAGACCAAACAATTTTAAAGGTACAGTACAACTTTTTAAAATAAACTCTTTACATGATAATCAAATATTTCCTCTTTGAACCCAGCTTTTTTTTCATGCTGTAGAGGGCAACTGTGATGTCATCAAGCACTGTGAGAGCTGCACTCCCATTGGTTAACTAGCATGCCAGTGACATACAAACTGTAAAGATATTTTTGATAAATAATAGAACTGATCAGTTAAATGTTTATGTAGCTACAATAGCTAGTCTTGAATTTGTCAGATAGTGCCTAGAAAGCTATACCAGAACAAAAACATGTCCAATGCTGTTGAATAGGAAATGATTAAATGCTGTCATTCTAGTGGTTTAACAAAAGTTTGCTTTTGCAAAGGCATGAATTTAACTTTCATGAAATGCAAACTTTAGGCTCATTACATTCTTTCCAGTATTTACATTTCATCGCTCATTGTGTGCAGTATTTTGTTCTGATTTATGCCTATGTTGTTACGCATTCTGACCTTTCTTTGTGCACTGCCTCCTGCCAACATCAAGAAAGTGTAGCAGTAATTAAGAAGACGAAAACAGCTTGACTGAGCATCTCTTTGACTCAGTGACTGTGGAGGCAGGACTGTGACGCATCATATCATAAACCCCATTGCATAACTTCAAAAGATACCTTATAGAATCCTGGAGTTTGATAGCCTCACTCTTTCTAACCATCTTGATTTCCTTTTTAATCCCCCAATGCTGTAACCTTTAATTAATTAACACAACATAGAGACTGACTGGCACATAATATTGACAGGTAACTGCGTGAAGCATTCAGAGAGGATAGCCCAAAACTTCCTTTTAGATACAATATATATTTATATAATTATTGTTCAGAAGAAAAGAAACACCAAGCCACTGCTCATTTCCAGGTTTTACCTAGGGGAGGATTTTAGAACAGAATACGAGACAGTAAGATATCAAATTGCAAAAATAATACAAATTAATGGAACTGCATAAAACTGACAGTTGCAGCTTAGAATGTGATGTGCAAAATGTACAGTGCCACAAGCAAGCAATAATACCTGACAGGGTGGGCAGTATTGGGCAATACCAGACCACCCAGGGGTATAATGAGGCCCGACGCTGCAGGTGGAGGGCCTTATAACCCCCTGGCAGGTCCAGTATTGCCCATACCACCCACCCTGGAGGGTATTATTGCACTTAGAAAATGGGCAGTGTGAAATAAAATAAGTTTAGTAAAAAAAAGTTTGTAAAAGTTTTTTTGGAAATATATTTTGAAATAAAATAGTTCCTCCACATATACTATTTTTCAAGAGTCTCACTAGTCTAAGCTTTTGTTCCTGGTGGTCATGGTTACTCCACCTCCCCACCCCTCCTCCACCCCACCATAAGGAACAGAGTACCGTATTACCGGTAGAGCTGTTGTCATTGCAATAGGGAGCTATGTGAGACAAGGTTATGAGGAAAAATGTCTTCCATTCCTTGTGTGAAAGTTTTTTTGTTTTTACCTGCTCATGCTGCAGCTGTGGTGGTGGGATGACCGCAGGTGCACTGCACACTGAGAGGGAGCAGAACATCGGGAGCTCACCAGCAATGCAGCACAGCGGGATCTCTCAGTAATCATCTGAATTACTGCTTGCTTTGTTGTTTGTTTTTGCCTGCCACAGTGAGTGCAATGGACTGAGACTGAAGTGGGAGTGGAACAATGGGAGCCCGAGACTGCGTGCTTCACCAAGGTGCGAGTTCTAAACATGGGATTTTTTTTACAATGGTATAGACTGACGAGTGAACAGTGTGTGGGATAAGGGTGAAAGGGTGGGCAGCCATAGGATTTTTATTGTTGTTTACCATGCGGTGCTTCTTTAATCTTCAATGTACATTACCGTTGTTAGTTGTTGCTAGGTAATGGGGGGGCATGGAGTGGATCTTGCAGACTGTCAGTCACTCCGTAAAGGAGCGGTGAATAGGGAAATAATTATTTTAGTTATGAGATTTATTGTTGGGGTAAAAATGGTGAATAAATGTGTTGGGGGGAATGGCAAATGTGTTTGGGCATTGTTTTGCCTGTGACCAACATAACCGGTGTCGCCAAGCGATAGGAAAAAAATGGCGGCAGTTTGAAGTTGTGTGCCCAGTGCTTCAGCCAATGACAAAGCAAGCTGGGCACAAGGATGCTTGTGTGAGTATAAGGCTGTTTTGGGCTGGGACTTTTTATTTGGTGGGCATCTATTGAAAGTTAATGTACCCCTGCGGAATGGGTACCAGTCAATCAAATGCCTCCAAATAAAAAGCCCATTTTCTAAACTACAATAAATGATGCAACACATTAAAACAAGATCATTTGAGTTTGGGAGCTAAGGAAGTTGGATGGGGATGTACAAATGAAAATAAAGGGCACAACTTATAATAATATGGTGGTAGCTAGGTATGCATGTGTTGTGATGAGCAGAATAAAACCACAAGTAGTCCCCTTACAAACATATATTGAAGGATTTATTAAAACAATCCAGTATGCATGGTGTTATGTCTTTAAGAAATGGCAGGAAGTTGTTTTGTTACGTACTCCAGTGGTTATTAAAAAAAGTCACTCTTTGGAGCCACTGGCCCCATATTCTAATGGTAAGCATGGCGCCAACCAGGTTAGCACCACACTAACTATGAAAAGAGCTGGCAGTTTGGGCAGGGGGGCCATATTCATGAGTCCCTGGAGCACAGAGCTAACTTGGCAGCATGACCATGCAACATGTACTGCTACACATAAACAAATGAGGATCCCTCATGCATAAAGGGTACGGTGGTACATCTATAGGTTTTGGTAGCAATAAACAACAATCATTGCAATGCAGTTTACTGCCACCACAATTCTGGCTTAACTGGGTGCAATAGCTGCACTCCCTAATCGCCATGATGTTACATTACCATAACTGACCTCGCATCTTATAGCCCCCACACCCTTGAACACCCATGCTTACATTAGAGTGATTATCCGTGGTGTCTAGTGGTCGCCCTCCTCTCGATTGACAATAATGTAATAATATTTTCCCAATGTTGTAATAATATTTCCATATTTCCATTTCCCTGGTAATTTAGTGGTCCCCAACTCATTGCCATGCCTCCACACTCCACCTGGTTAGGACCCCACCCCACCCTGATCACTGGTTTCTTCAATGAGTGGAGACTGAAGACAGCCCACCTCACCTCTCCTCAGGAAGTTGTTGCTGACTGTCACTGAGCATGATCACAAGTACTGCAGAAAGCTGTTTCTACAGTGATCACGCCCAGTGACAGTCAAACACAGGCCAGCTGAGGATGTGAGCGGAAAGCTATGCTGGTCATCATCATTTGAAGTAAAACTGGTGACTGGTGTAAGGGAGAATGAAGTGCAGGGGTCCTAAGTGGGTGTGCAGTTTGGGGGATGCCAATCAAACAGGGGTGGTGATCCACTAGATTATAAGGGAAAAATAAATTTGATTACAACATTGGAGGTCAGGGGTAAGGAGGACCACTAGACTACCAGAGCATAGGGGGATATCATTACAACATGGGCAATGGGCAGAAAGGAGGACCAGTAGTCTTCAGGGCTCTTCACTTCAGAAAGGGCAAACAGCACTGCACAGCATGTTAATGAACCCATAATGGTACTAAAACAAGAACAACGCACTCAGGAGAAATATAAAACATCTATAATTACTGGTGACCCCATTTATCATACTGTTTACTGCATCTGTAAAATGCAGTAATAACCCGGAAATTGGTTATTACAGCATTTTCCTTTAACTGCATTTTAGTTCCTCTCCTCGCGCTATCTGCAGTTTCATAAGCATGGTGGCTCCATCATCGCTTAGTGACAAGCCACTAGTAGGAGACTCTCAAGTCTCTCTTTTTATTACTGTTTGTTAAAAATATTTATCTGGTTAACTGTTTAGTATTTGAAAGTTTTATCTGGTTGATCCTGCAGTTGGTCAGCTTCAGAGTTCAAGCAGGAACACACCATGGCTGACAGACTATAACGCTACTATAACACTACGTAAGCATGATCCTGATTCTGCACTGTAAGTAAAGAAAGAAATATATTAAATATGTTCACACTGGAGAAGAAGGGGGGAAGAGAGAGAGAGAGAATGTGTGTGTGTTTGTGTGTGTCTCAGAAGTACTCTATAAGAGGCAGTCCCTGCACCAGTAATTATAAAAAATAAAGGATAAGGCAACTGTGTTCTTACAGATTTTTTTACACATCCTCAGTGTGTGTGAAGACCTCATAAACCTCGGGTGTGTAAAAAACTCCACAATACACAGCTACCTACCCATTATTCTCTAAGTAGTAAAGTTTCAAAAAGTTGAAGAACTTTATTCTATCACCTTGAGGACCTCAATACCTCGCTACTTCAACCATAACTGGCCTTTATCAGGTGGCATGTGAATAGCCCCTTAGCACCTTGCATGCCCAATGGGCTCATTAGCATGCTAGGGATGGATATGGTGGCCCGCAATGGCTCTAGTGCTATACTTTTTTGGCCAGCACTATCTCCAAAGAACGTCCCTGTGGACCATATTCAGCCTTGGGCTGTGGCTGCACAGTACATAGTCACTATGCACTGCTAGCATGACCCCATATTTATACAGTTAGCACACTCCATCAGAGCACGCTATGGTACAGTATCTCAGAGCTACAAGTTTGAACTAATAGTTTTGTTTTACTGAGTTAGTGCCTAAAAAGCATATGATGATGTCCAGACACAGTCCACTGTAAATAGTTCTTTTGATTTGTGTAAAAAAAAAATTGTTTACAAGAACTTTATCTCCGGCTTTTTTTTTTAAATTCTAAATAGCAGTGATTATGTAACTGCAGCTGGGTGATTCCCTCTAATCATCAGAGATAATATAGTGCAAGAAAGTAAAACAAGCATTTGTCAATGCCGAATGTTGATTTCGTTGGTGTTTTGAGCTCGCTCACTGACCCTCTGTTACTCGCTCAGTCTGTTTCTCCCAGTGCTGTAGGCTGCTCTTTTGTACTGGGCTCCTGCCTGTGTTGGCACCTTGTTCTGCCCACTAAGAAATCTGCAGCTGTCCTGACAGAGCTCTGCTGAGGTGGCTCACTCCCTCTCACTCGCCTCATTCTGTTTCTCTCCTGGTGCTGCAGGCTTCCCTTTGTACTGGGCTCCTGCCTCTGTTGGTGGCTTTTTCTGCCCATCAAGAAATCTGCAGCAGTCCTGACACAGGTCTGTTGAGCCAGCTGAACTCTCTCTCACTCACTTGTTCCGCTTTCTGCTGGCGCTGCAGGCTGGCCTTTGTACTGGGCCCTGCCTCATGCCATGCCTTTCTGCCAACAAAGAAACTGCAGAAGTCACGATTGAGCTCCAATGAGCTCACTCACTCCCCTCTCTCACCACTCATTCCGCTTGCTGGCACTGCAGGCTGCCCTTTGTACTGGGCTCCTGCCTGCATTGGCACCTTTTTCTGCCCACAAAAATCCACAGCTGTCCCGACAGAGCTTCGTTGAGGTTGCTCACTCCTTCTGTCTCACTCACTCATTCTGTTTCTCCTGGTGCTGCAGGCTGCCCTTTTCTACTGGGCTCCTGCCTCTGTTGGTGCCTTTTTCTGCCCACAAAGAAATATGCAGCAGTCCTGACACATCTCTGTTGAGCTTGCTCACTCCCTTTCTCTCACTCGCTCATTCCATTTCTGCCAGTGCTGCAGGCTGCCCTTATCTATTGGGCTCCTGCCTGTGTTGCCACCTTCTTCTGCCCACAAAGAAATTTGCAGCAGTTACAATAGAGCTCCATTGAGCTCACTCACTCCCTCTCTCTCACTTGCTCATTCTAGTTTTCCCGCCACTGCAGGCTGCCCTTTTGTACTGGTCCCCTGCGTGCATTGCTGCCTTTTTCTGCCCACAAAGAAATCTGCAGCAGTCCCAACAGAGCTTCATTGAGCTCATTCACTCCCCCTCCCTCATTCACTCGTTCTGTGTCTCCTGCCGCTGCAGGCTGCCCTTTTGTAGTAGGCTCCTACCTGCATTGGCGGCCTGTTCCGGCCAGAAAGAAATCTGAAGCAGTCTCGACACAGCTCCATTGAGATCGCTCGCTCCCCCCCTCTCTCACTCACTCATTCCATTTCTGCCGGCGCTGCAAGCTGGCCTTTTGTACTGGGCTCCTGCCTGCATTGCCACATTTTCTGCCCACAAAGAAATCCACAGCAGTCACAATAGAGCTCCATTGAGCTTGCTCACTACCGTTCTATAACTCACTTGTTCTGTTTCTCTTGGCGCTGCAGGCTGCGCTTCTGTACAGGGCTCCTGGCTGTGGTGGCACCTTTGTCTGTCCACAAAGAAATCCACAGCTGTCCTGACAGAGCTCCATTGTGGTCGCTCAGTCTCCCTCTGTCATGCGCTCATTCTGTTTGTCCTGGCGCTGCAAGCGGTCCTTTTGAATGGAGCTCCTGCATGCATTGGTGCCTTTTTCTGCCCACAAAGAAATCCTCAACAGTCCTGCAAGAGCTCCGTTGAGCTCACTCAGTACCCCTGTCTCACTCACTCGTACTGTTTCTCCCACCACTGCAGGCTGGCCTTTTCTACTGGTCCCCTGCCTGCATTGAGACATTTTTCTGCCCACAAAGAAATCCGCAGCAGTCCTGACAGCAGTTCACTCCCCCTCCCTCATTCGATCTCCTGTTCTGTTTCTCCCAGTGCTGCAGGTTGCCCTTTTGTACTGGCCTCTTGCACTGGGGCCTTTTTCTGCCCACAAACAAATCTGCAGCAGTCCCGACAGAGCTCATTTGAGCTTGGTCACTCCCCCCCTCACTCGTTCAATCTTAATCTGTCCCAAACACCGATTTCCCACAGCGACTGTGCTATTCTCTAGCAGGAGTGCAAAAACATATTTTAGCCAGGATGTGAAAAATGATAGCTGTACTGTTCATAAGGAGGTGTGAGAAAATGCCACTGTTGAAAATGTGGCTTGAAAATATAACAAATTTGTGAAGTTACAAGGATGCGTGAAAACACTTCAATGCACGCTTGTAACACAGTCATGTTATGGAGTTTCATCACCAAATTTTCAACATAGGGATTTTAGGACCTCTGCTCATGAACAGTGCCACTGTCATTTTCTTAATCTGTCCCAAACACTGATTTCCCACAGCGACCCATTATTCTGTGCCACAACTGTGAAACCACATTTCAGTTAGGATGTGAAAAATGACAGCTGTACTGCTGATAAGAAGGTGTGAAAAAATGCCACTGTTGAAAATCTGGCATGACAATATTACAAATCTGCGAAGTTACAAGGGTGTGTGGAAAGTGTGCAAAGCACAGTTGTAACACAGTCATTTGATGGGCTATCATCACCAAATTTTCAGCATATGCATTTAAGGACCTCTGCTCATGAACCAGTATTACTGTCATTTTCTTAATCTGTCCCGGACAGTGATTTCCCACAGCGACCGCTCTATTCTGTGCCGGAAGTGCGAAAACACATTTCGGCCAGGATGGGAAAAATGACAGCTGCACTTTTCATAAGTAGGTATGGGAAAATGGCAACATCGAAAATCTGGAGTGAAAATATTATAAATTCGGGAAGTTACAAGCATGCGTGCAAACTGCGCAACATACGCTCGTAACACAGTCATTTTATGGAGTATCATTACCAAATTTTCAACATAGATATTTTAGGACCTCTACTCATGAACAGTGTCACTGTCATTTTCTTAATCTATCCCAAACATTGATTTCCCACAGCAACCACGCTATTCTGTGCCAGAAGTGCAAAACCACATTTCCACCAGGATGTGAACAATGACAGCTGTACTGTTCACAAGAAGGTGGTGAAAAACGCCAGTGTTGAAAATCTGCATGAAAATATTGCAAATTCACGGGTTACGAAGTGTGCGTAGTAACCTTCGAGCAGTGCATACAGAAAACAGTCATTTTTTGATTTTTCACCAAATTTGCAACATAAGTTTTTGAAAGCCCACCTCATGAACACTGGCACTGTCGTTTTGTTAATCAGTTACAAAAGGATTCTGCGCAGTGACCGCAAAATCACCTTTCGGGGCCGATTAATGCCATGACAGTTCAAGAATTTATGAGGAGGGATCCCTAAACCCCCATGTTGAAAATTTGGTGCCAAAATTCCAAAAAATGACTGAGATATGCATTAAAGTTGAAAAAACCCTATTTATTACATGATACAGCTTACCGGTAATTCCTCAGTTCGCTGTCGGCTTTGAAGAGTGCAGACGTGTTCCTAGTCCACCGAAGATCATTGTGCAGAGCTCTGGAGGTAAGTGTGGGGTGACGGGGTGTGGGGAGGAAGGTGGCAGGGTGGTCATGGGTTGTGGGATGGGGGTGGGAGACTGCTAAGGACAGTTTCTTTTACAGTGTTAAAAAATGTCACGGGACTGTTTTTTATTTCACAGGGGCATGTGGCACACTGCAGTAGGCTCCCAGCAGCATGCCACCAGACTCTTTCTTTAGGGGACAGCAGTAGCCGATGGGGATTGTCACCCCATCAGCACCAACAAATGTGGGGCTTAGATTATGCCGACGAAGAGTTGGGCTTATCAGCAGACTATAAGCGGAGAGGTTGGTTACAGAATACCCGACGGGGTGAGCCCCCGTCAGCAAAATTAACATTGGGGCACCAGCCAGTGATTGGGCCCCGCTGGCAACAAACACGGTTTGAGGGGTTATATTGTTTGGTGAACACGGGAGGCAAGCCGCCATGTTCACAAACAATACCAGTGTTTCTAGATCCTGCCCTGCAATGACAGGTTGCCTCATTGTAGTGGATGGCTGATGCTGCAATGACAAGGTGATCCCTGATTGCAGCGGCTAATTTCTCATAAGTTGGTGGCACGCTGGCTGAAGTAGTGTCAGCAGCAGTGTGCCACGGCATTGGGGAAAGTGGGACAAGCATTTGCAGGATGTGGGGGAATTGGCCACAACAGTGCCGCGCCTCCACAACCTGCTTCTGAGAAAGCTGTCCCTCAGGAGCTTACCGTGCCCTGAGCAGTGCCCACAGAGACCAGCGGCATCAGCGCCGCCTTCAGCGATACTACCCAACGCGTCCCTCCCACTCTCCTGGTCCTGCCTCCCGGTTCTGCATCAAGGAGCTTACCGCGACCCGAGCAGTGCCCATGGAGCCTGGCGGGATCAGCGCTGCCTTCAGCGATACTACGCGATGTTTCCCTCCTACCCTCCTGGTCCTGCCTCCTGGTTCTGTATCAAGGAGCTTTCCGTGCCCCGAGCAGCGCCCATGGAGCCTGGCGGGATCAGCGCTGCCTTCAGCTATACTACCCGACACTTCTCTCCTGCCCTCCTGGTCCTGCCTCCCGGTTCTGCATCATGGTAATCACCACGAACTACTCTCAGCCGCCCAGCTTCTAGCGCCTCCTCCGATTGGTGCACCTACCCCATTGATGGCCCCTGATTGGACTGGAGATCAGCCCTCTCCTTCTGATTGGAGCGCCTGCTCAGCCGACCCAGCCAAGCTGCTACCCGACCCGTGGAGCACTCCTGCTGGATTACCAAAGCGGCCGCTATCCTGGGGATACGTTCTTCTTTCTGCTGGGCTATTTTGGACTGTATATTGAGGCCATATTACCTAGCACAAAAGGCCTGTAATTGTAATCCTTGATCGTGTTATATTTAATTATATTCTCTGCTACCTTACAGCTTAAGTTGGAGTGTTACAGCCTTTTTCTGTAGACATTATAGCCAGTGCATCCCTCGCTTTTGTTAAGCCTAGATAACCCCTATTTACCTGCTCCTGCCTTACCCTGTGTTGTTTTCTACTCCTGCTGTGTACTCTCTCTACCCTCCTAACAAGCCTGCCATTTCTCCCTCTGCCTAATCTCCAAAACCACTGTTTCCATGCTCCTTAGCACATTCTATTCTCTATCTTTTTTCCCCTCCCTTCTCTTGCACTCGCTCCATTTTAGTAGCCTGCCCCCCCACCCATCTAACTTCTGCATCCCTAAGGCCCTTCCTCCAGAATTGCAAATTCCTGTCCTTTGTCCCTTAATCGCACCCCCACCCCCTCTTTAAGTTCCTGCCTGTCTCCTGCCTTCCTTTGTTCCCTTCAAATATTTAATTATCAGTCTCTCCTTGTTTCCCCTCAGGAGCTTACCCAGTGGCACCCACAGAGCCTGGCGGCATCAGCGCCACCTTCAGCGATACTACCCGATGCTTCCCTTCGCCCGCCCCTCCTGGTCCTGCCTCCCAGTTCTGCATCAAGGTAATCACCACCAACTACTCTCAGCCGCCCAGCTTCTAGCACCTCCTGTAACTGGTGTGCCTACTCCATCGACGGCCCCAGATTGGACTGGAGATCAGCCCTTTCCTTCCGATTGGAGCGCCTGCTCAGCCGAGCCAGCCAAACTGCTACCCGACCCCTGGAGCACTCCCGCCGGATTACCGGAGTGGCCGCTAGCTTGGGGATACTTTCTTCTTTCTGCTGGGCTATTTTGGACTGTATATTGAGGCCATATTACCTAGCACAAAAGGTCTGTAATTGTAATCCTTGATCATGTTATATTTAATTATATTCTCTGCTACCTTACAGCTTAAGTTGAAGTGTTACAGCCTTTTTGTGTAGACATTATAGCCAGTGCATCCCTCGCCTTTGTTAAGCCTAGATAACCAGCTATTTACCTACTCCTGCCTTACCCTGTGTTGTTTTCTACTCCTGCTGTGTACTCTCCTCTACCCTCCTAACAAGCCTGCCATTTCTCCCTCTGCCTAATCTCCAAAACCACTGTTTCCACGTTCCTTGGCGCCTTTTATTCTTTTTTTTTCAATATAATGTTTATTAAAAGTTTTTACACTACCCCAGATGGGGTCATGCTTATCAAACTCAAACATGTACATACAAAGCAAGATACATGAGCCCGTCCCCCTCCCATCCCCTCCTCCCCCAAACCCCCCCATCCCCCAGCACAGTCCAGAAACCTGTTAGTCCAAAATAGGAGATTACTTCACACAGTACAACCTAAATGGTGTATAACGTGTGTAAAGGAGCCCAAATCCTCTCGTATTTAGATTTGTTATTATAGAGACTAGATATGGTTTGTTCCGTTCTAAGATTAGCTAGGAACTCGTTAAGCCATTCAGAGTAAGAGACTGTTCCCGTACTTTTCCAATACTTAAGAACCAATTTTTTAACCGACATGGAAATCAGTGCAATGTGGAATTTGCCGATATTCACCGATATCTGCGAATAATCTCCTAAGAGACAAACCTCTGGAGCAAATAGTTTGGTTAAACCAAGCAATGGGTCTATATTGGCTTTAATAGTGTTCCAAAGGGGGTCTATTTTGGGGCAATCCCAAAGAATATGGAATAGAGTGCCCTCCTTCTGCAAACACCTTGTACATTGATCAGAGTTTAATACGCCCCACTTGGCCAGCTTCTGAGGGGAATAATAAAGGTTATGCAAGATGTTAAACTGCATGAGACGTAACCTATCTTGTGTAACAAAACGATGACAATTATTCCACAAGATGGACCAGTCTTTATTCCAGTGCGAAAAACTGTCTGACCAGAACTCTGTAGGCCCAAATGAGTCCGGGAAGCGCCAATCATACAATATATTGCACAATTGAGAATCTACTTTGAAAGTATTGGCTAATGGATACAGATCCGAATGAAAAGAAAATTTGGGTGATGCAGGAATACTTTTCTCGAATTTATTGCTAAGAAGGTGTCTAAGTTGAAGGATTTTAAAATAATCCTTTGCTTGCAACCTAAATTTCCGTATGAAATCCTCTATAGACAACCATGATCTATCTTCCTTAAGGAAGGAGGATAGTCCACCCTCTCCTAATCTTGGTAACCATGCAGGGAAAAGAGTCTTACCATCTATTTTAAAAGCTGGGGAATTCCAGATCGCCTGTGACGAATCCAAATACTGTTTATATTTCAAGAAACCACACAACTGTGAATGAATTCTAATGGATGTCGCCACTGTGGTATCTTTTAACTTTTTAGGCAGGGTAGATATGTTTAAATATAGAAGTGTGGAAGGAGCTATGTTACATGACCGAATCATTTCCAGCTCTATCTTGAGCCAAGGAGGAAGAGCAGAGGAAGGATTAGGATCTAACCATTTAAGGTATTTGGCCGAATGACTGGCCCAATAGTACAAGCTAAGATATGGAAGTCGTAGACCACACTTACATTTAGGCGCAGCTAACTTGTAGTATGCTAATCTCAGTTGTTTCTTAGACCAGATGAAGTTTACCATCAACCTCTGAACTTTTTTTAAACCAACTCCTAGGTAGATAGATATTAAGTAATTGCAGGGGATATAATAATCGGGGGAAACCATTCATCTTAATCAAGTTTATTCTTCCCCCTAAGAAGATGGGAAGTATCGACCACCTGTCTAGATCCTGAGTCAACATTAGTAATAACGAATCCAGGTTCTTCTTGATGGTAAGCGACGTACTCCTAGATAGCTCGATACCCAAGTATCGTAAAGAGTCCTTAGACCATGAGAGACCTAAAGCAGTAATGTTGCTCTTAAAAACCTTGTGGTTCAGGGGAGTACAATAGATTTACTGACATTTAACTTGTAGTTTGAAAGTCCACTGTATTTCTCTATAATATCTAGCACTGCGGGTATAGAGGATTCAGGGTAAGAACGCTGTAAAAAGTAGGTCATCTGCGTAAGCGGAAACTTTAATTTCAGTATCCAGGATTGTGAGCCCCTGAACCTTTAGACATAGGGACAGCTTACGGATTAAAGGTTCCAAGTAAAGGTTAAACAGTAAAGGGGAGAGAGGACAACCTTGCCTAGTGCCAGAATATAGGGAGAAGGATTCAGAAATTACTCAGTTTCCTGAAATTTTGGCAGTCGGGTTTCGGTAAAGGGCTTTCACCCACCCTTGAAATTGTTGGGGGAAACCAAAAGAGTTTAAAGTTTGGAGTAAAAAGTTCTAATTGACTCTGTCAAAAGCCTTCTCAGCGTCCAGGGACACCAACACTGCTGGAAAGGGGGCGTCCCTAGCCACCGAGAAGACATGGGAAAGAGTACAAAGGTGATCCACAGAGGATCTTCCCTTCTGGAAGCCCACCTGCTGCATTCCTATCACATCAGGGAGTATAGGAGTAAGCCTATCTGCTAAAATTTTGGTTAGAATCTTTATATCATGATTCAACAAAGAGATGGGTCTGTAACTCTCCACAAGTTCCAAGTTTTTACCCGTCTTAGGCAAAAGCACAATAAGTGCTTCGAATAAAGTGGAGTCCACTTGTGTACCTGAAAGAATGTGTTGGTATATTGAGAGAAGGTGTGGAGTAATTTGTTCCTTGAAACATTTGTAGAAATTGGCTGAGAAACCATCCATTCCCGGTGTTTTAGCTAACGGAAGGCCCTGTATCACCTCCATGATTTCAGAAGCTGAAATAGGGGCTACTAACTTCCCACATTGCACTTCAGAGAGAAGAGGTAGTTGGGCCTCCATTAGGTAGGAAGACACGACTGGATCAGAAGGCAGATTAGGCATCTCTCCATACAAAAGACAAAGAACCTCTGTGCGCAAACACTGAGGCAAGGGTTACACCAAAGGGTATTTGGCTGGGAAGCCAGGTTTCAAGAAAATACAAAATCACACATGCCCCCACAATGCAAAGCATCAAGGGCTGCATATGCAAATCACCACAGAATGTTATGCTGGTCCAACTTTAAGCAGAATTGCATGGTGCCAAAAGGCCTCTCACATAGTTTGCAAATGGTGCTAGCAGAAGACATAGACACGTGTTTCCACCTACCAGGACTCATCAGTATGCCTCGTCTGTTTGACACCCCAGTGGAATGGACCAGCTACCCTTAAGGCAGTGTGCCTTGGATATATTGTGGTGAACCCATTAAAATAAAAAACTATTTAAAAGACAAAGAACCTCTGTGTGCAAACACTGAGGCAAGGGTTACCACAAAGGGTATTTGGCTGGGAAGCCAAGTTTCAAGAAAATACAAATCACACATGCCCCCACAATGCAAAGCATCAAGGGCTGTATATGCAAATCACCACAGAATGTTATGCTGGTCCAACTTTAAGCAGAATTGCATGGTGCCAAAAGGCCCTCTCACACAGTTTGCAAGGGCAGCTAACAGAAGACATAGACGTGTTTCGTCTCTACCAGGACTCATCAGTATGCCTCGTCTGTTTGACACCCCAGTGGAATGGACCAGCTACCCTTAAGGCAGTGTGCCTTGGATATATTGTGGTGAACCCATTAAAATAAAAAACTATTTAAAAGACAAAGAACCTCTGTGTGCAAACACTGAGGCAAGGGTTACCCCAAAGGGTATTTGGCTGGGAAGCCATCTCTCCATACAGTTGCTTGTATTACCTAGTGAATTCTGAAACAATTTCTTGAGGAGAAGATCTCAAGGCCCCATCTATCGAAGAGCGAATTGGAGGAATAAACTGGGCAGACTCTCGTTGTTTAATTCTCTGGGCCAGCAACTTTTCTGCCTTCTCTCCTTGATCCGTGTAATAAGCTCTTGTACGCAAAATCGCAAATTCCGCTTTTTCATTAAGCAAGCCTATATAAGAATCTTTTAATTTTGCAAGCTTTAACTCAGCCTAAGTGAGATTGTGCATTTATTTCCAGAGCTCTGATCTGAGATAATACCACCCTCTGCTTTGCCTCCTGCTCTTTTTTCTGAGTGGAAGCCATCCCGATTAAGATACCCCGGAGATATGATTTAAATGCACACCATAAAATGTCGGGCTTAGTGTCTGGAGTACAGTTCAAGTTGAAAAATTGTATGATGTGTTCTTTAACGCGTTCCCTATTTTTTGAGTATTTAAGCAATTGCTCGTTCAACTTCCACCTAGTTTGCCATTTGGGCAACGATGTAAGAGAAATCCTAAACAGAACAAGGGAGTGGTCAGAAGGAGGGCCCGGTTGAATAACTGAAGTTATTACTCTGGGTTAGAATGCCTGAGATATCAGCAGATAGTCTATACAAGACGAAGATCTGTGAACAGGAGATGTGAAGGTAAATTCCTTACTCTCCGGATGTAAAACCCTCCATATGTCGCACAGACCCAGGTGATCCATTAGATAATGTAACGCCCGCTGCGCTGGGGAAAGCGTTCCTGAAACATTACCGGAGCGGTCCTTATCTGGATCAAGCACTAGGTTCATATCTCCCCCTAATATTATGGACGCGGGTAATAATGGGACAATACTGTTCAGTAACCGCATGAAAAAAAGTGGTCAGCCTTATTGGGGCTGTAATGCTGCCTAGTAAGAGTTCCGTAGAATAAAGAGTACCCCACACCAGAATAAATCTTCCATGTGGATCTTCAACCTCTTGCATAACCTTGAACGGGGTATTCCTGTTAACCAATATTAAAACCCTGCAGCTATTGGAGGTACCTTGGGCCGCAAAAACCTGCCCTATTTGCAACTGTCTCATCTGAATGGCCTCCAGATCTAGTAAATGAGATTCTTGAATAAAAGAGATATTAGAGCGTAAAATGTCCAAATGCTTCAGAATCTTATACTGCTTTAACTTTTTACGGACTCCTTTAACATTCCTGGTAGCAAAACAAATATCATTAGCCATCATTCCTGCCCATGAAACGTGAGTTATCTGAGACAAAATAAGATATTATAAGACCATCAAAATGCACCCTTGTTCCAGACTGTGCCCCCACCCTCCCACCCCACCCTCCAACAACTCCCTTATTCCCCGAACCCCCAAGAGGAACCAACAAACTGCCCAAACTACCCACCCTTAGAATTTGTAAAACCCTTCCCACCCTCCCCGCCCCATCCCACCTCTCTTCCATGATTCGCTCAGCAGCTCTCCACAAACTTTGCCCTCCCCTCCTGCCTCCCCACCTTCCATACTTTCCCCAATAACACTATATGTAACAAGAGCAAACTGAATATCGACTAAATGTAGAAAGAAATACATATTGACCTCTAACCTCAATATCCTGTTAAACCTATTGCCATGCTTTCCCTTACTATCATCAACCCCTAGTTCTCTCGCAACATAACAACACATTTGGGGACCTTTGGAGTTTCCCCTGTACTATAACAATCTCTCCGAAAACTATAGTTAAGCAGAGGTCCCTATCTATCCTATCTTCCTACTAAAATACTCACACCCTTTTCCTGTAAGTGGAACAAACAAAAAAATAAAGATAAAGGAAGAGGAAGGGAAGACAACTAGCTGCTAACAAACGCAGAGCTCCTAAGAGTACTACAGCTTTGACTAATCTAATGATTAACCCACAGACCAACTCTATTTACCAAAACTACTATATTCAAATCTATAAGTACCCCCTCAGCAACTACCATGTTGCCATGAAGGGATACAGTTATCCCCCTACGGTCCACAGCTTGCACTAAATGCGCTATAAAAGTAATGCAACACTCCCCTCTTGTGGTCATTTAGCGCAGCAGCATCATCCCATGTCCCTCGTAACTTTACTTTGTAACCCCATATTAAGCCGAAAAGAAAACTCACACCTACGGGGCATATTCTGGAGAATGTAGCATTAAGAATCTCTCCAGGGATAGGTGTTGCTCTTCCTGACCATGTGTTACCAACTAAATGGAGCTCCTTCAAGTAGATAATAAAAGGCCCCGCTAAGTTGGAGATCGCGAGGGTACACTAATAACGGGGCACCTGTAATAGACTCTGTGTACTAAAGCTCCACTTCCTCTATCCATGGCTTATCTACTCTTCCCCTTCCATCATCGAGGGAAAATATCAAATAGATAAGCGAACGTAACTCTAGGCTGCACGCCACTTAACCCTACCAATAAGCAGTTATCTCTGCCTAGCCTGCTAATCTACAACGTTACCCCTAGCATAATCCTATCTAGCGACCCACTAACTTTATTTCACCTGGCAATTGCAGAAACACATAGAACCGCGACTGAAACTGGGCCGCCGTTTAACTGATAGGTGAGCCTCCGGGCCGCTCAGTTCAGTATGACACATCTGCAGGCATTATATGAATCCCATCGACTGCTACCCCATCTCTATAAAGAAATACCGATACCAGCCCATGCTCCCCAATCTTGACTGCTAAGTTCCCCCAGATTAAACCTTTACTCCCCTCACGTGAGGACCTGAAATAATAACCACGTTACCTACCCCTATAAAACCTGTAGTGTAATGTAATAATAAAGAAGGAAAAAAAAGGGGAGCTCGCGTATTTTGAGCTTATTCTGGGGAGTGTTACTATATAAACCCCTCTTACCAAGATATTATTAGCTACCATCGGATTTTACCATCTAATTGTGCTCCTTATAATGAGGTTCACCAGCATAGACTCAAACATAGTAGCGCCCACCAAGTTAACTGCAACAGGACCACTGTTCCCCATCCAACATTGAAACAAAACATTAAGTAGGTAACTTTAACATGACCTTAAGTTATATTTCGCCTAATTCCCCGTTGTTATTTTAGAACGTAAATAAAAGCAATTTCAACATACATCTACACTTATGCAGAACATTGACTCTCTATATAACCCTAAAAAAGTCCCAGAAATTACAGTTTGAATGTAATTTGAGTCGCAGGAGTCCGTCGAAGCACGTTGATCCGATTGATGCTGAGGATATTTCCAGTGTCCCAACCGAATACAGTTTACAAGGAAAAAAGCTTAAGGTGAGGCCAACCCCTCACTCATGCATTTTTAAAGAATTCAGGCATAGCAGACTTGAGATCCGCGGTCGCTGCATCCAAATCCTCAAAGGTGTGCCACGTACCAGATGCCAGAACCTGCAATTTTGTAGGATATCCCATCCTGAAGTTAATACCGGCCGCAATTAGCTTGGTGGCTAAAGGATGAAAAGCAGATCTGCACTGGTGAACTGTGAGTGGTAGGTCTTGTGCAACTCGGATCCTCGCCCTCCCCCCCATTGCAGATTTTGAATGCTCCTCATTTTTGTGAAGAAATGCTGCTTTTCCAAAAAGTTCAGAAACCAGAAAATTAGGGGATGGGGGGAGCCCCTATCAGAGGCGTGGGTCTAAGTGCTCTGTGGGCCCGTTCTATATTGTAATGGGTGCCATATAGAGAGGGCCCAACTAGTTTTTCGACAAATTTCTGGACAAATAACACCGCATCCTGCCCTTCTTCAGACTCGGGGAGGCCTATGATCACCACATTATTTCTACGGCTACATCCCTCTAAATCCTCCAACTTCAGTTCCATCCTTGAGAGTTTTTGTTTAATGAGGACTACCTCTGGATCCTGTTTATCCACTCTTCTTTCAAGCGAGGTAAGGCGAGCTTCGGTATCAGATGTCCGCAGGGCAATGTCTTCAATGGCCTGCAAAACTGTTTTAATTTCAGATGTGAGACTCTTCAGCTCCTCTTTAAACGGGCAAAATTCGGCCAAAAAGCCAGCCAGCATTAGGGGTTCCTGGTCTGAGCTGTGCTGCGGCATCGATTGGGCAGTAGCAGGGACGTTAGCTCGCTGTTTCTTAGGGGCCTTTTCGGGCGTAGCTGAAGGGATATGTTTTGGCTGCTTTTTTTTCATTTCTACTTCCATCCCTCCAAAAACGACCGCAACAGATGCGTTAGCACTTCCAATTCCACAGGCTTGTTTTTGTTGGAATCTCTAGTCGAGTTTAGAATAGAAATAATCAAAAAAATTATCGGCGTTAGGCAGGAGAGGTTAGATTAGGTGTCCTTTCAGGTTCCCTGCATCATGTGATCCTCGGCGCCTTCTATTCTAACATACTAACATACTAAAATGCCAGCAGAATAGGCCTAATGGTCTTTCGTGTCTGCTCATTTGGTCAGCCCCCACCCTGGGAGCTGACCTTGCTGCCCCCCTCGCCTTCTCTGGCTTCTCCCTTCCCAGTTCCGGATATTCTCACTGCACTAGATTTTGCTTCCACAACCCTTCCCCTGTACCTGTCCCACCCCCTCTTGAACCCCTCCACTGTCTCTGCCTCCACCAGCCCCCTGGGCAGTGCATTCCATGGCTCCACCACCCTCTCAGTGAAGTAGCACCTCCTCCTTTCTCTCCTGAATCTTCCCCACTCCAGCTTCCACCCATGCCCTCTAGTTGCCCCTCCTCCTTCCTTCGAAGCACCCTGACTACTCCTCCCCTATTTACCCCCTTCATGTACCTGAAGACCTCTATCATTTCCCCCCGGTCCCTTCTGTCTTCCAATGTGTACATATTTAGCTCTTTGAGCCTCTCCCCATAGGTCCTGTCCCCCAAGCCCCAAATCATTTTGGTTTCCCTCCTCTGGACCCTCTCCAGGAGTTTAATGTCCTTCTTTAAGTGTGGCCTCCAAAACTGCATGTAGTACTCGAGGTGTGGCCTCACCAAGCAGTTATACAGAGGGAGTATCACTTCCCTCCTTCTGGAGGTGATCCCCCTAGCGATGCATCCGAGCATCCTGTTGGCCTTGGCTGCTGCCCTCCTACAAGTCTCCGAGTTGTTCATCTTGACATCCACCACCACCCCCAGGTCTCTCTCTCAGCTATCGAGACTTGTAGCATTAACCCCCCCCAGGGTGTACACTTGGCCCGGGTTTCTGGCCCCCAGGTGCAGTACCTTGCATTTCCCTGCATTGAACCTCAGCTTCCACTTTCTAGACCATCTTTCCAGAGCCTCCAGGTCCCTCTGTAGGGCCTGTATTCACTGCCTTTTTTCCCCTCCCTTCTCCTGCACTCGCTCCATTTTAGTAGCCTGCCCCCCTCCCCTGCCCATCTAACTTCTGCCTCCCTAAGGCACTTCCTCCAGAATTGCAAATTCCTGTCCTTTGTCTCTTAATCGCATCCCCAACCCCTCTTTAAGTTCCTGCCTGTCTCCTGCCTTCCTTTGTTCCCTTCAACTATTTAATTATCAATCTCTCCTTGCTTCCCTCTCAGGAGCTTACCGTGCCCCGAGCAGCGCTCATGGAGCCCGGCGGCATCAGTGCCGCCTTCAGTGATACTACCCGATGCTTCCCTCCCGCCCTCCTGGTCCTGCCTCCCGGTTCTGCATCAAGGTAATCACCACTAACTACTCTCAGCCACCCAGCTTCTAGCACCCCCTCCGATTGGTGCACCTACCCCATTGACGGCACCTGATTGGACCGGAGATCAGCCCTTTCCTTCTGATTGGAACGCCTGCTCAGCCGAGCCAGCCAAGCTGCTTCCCGACCCGTGGAGCACTCCCGCCAGATTACTGGAGTGGCTGCTAGCCTGGAGATACGTTCTTCTTTCTGCTGGGCTATTTTGGACTGTATATTGAGGCCATATTACCTAGCACAAAAGGTCTGTAATTGTAATCCTTGATCGTGTTATATTTAATTATATTCTCTGCTACCTTACAGCTTAATTTGAAGTGTTACAGCCTTTTTGTGTAGACATTATAGCCAGTGCATCCCTCACTTTTGTTAAGCCTAGATAACCAGCTATTTACCCCCTCCTGTCTTACCCTGTGTTGTTTTCTACTCCTGCTGTGTACTCTCCTCTATCCTCCTAACAAGCCTGCCATTTCTCCCTCTGCCTAATCTCCAAAACCACTGTTTCCACGCTCCTTAGCGCCTTCTATTCTTGCCTTTTTTCCCCTCCCTTCTCCTGCACTCACTCCATTTTAGTAGCCTGCCCCCCTCCCCCGCCAATCTAACTTCTTCCTCCCTAAGGCCCTTCCTCCAGAATTGCAAATTCCTGTCCTTTGACCCTTATTCACACCCCCACCCCCTCTTTAAGATCCTGCCTGTCTCCTGCCTTCCTTTGTTCCCTTCAACTATTTAATTATCAATCTCTCCTTGCTTCCCCCTCAGGAGCTTACTACGCCCCGAGCGGCACCCACGGAGCCCAGCGGCATCAGCGCCGCCTTCAGCGATACTACCCGATGCTTCCCTCCCACCCTCCTGGTCCTGCCTCCCAGTTCTGCATCAAGGTAATCACCACTAACTACTCTCAGCCGCCCAGCTTCTAGCACCTCCTCCGATTGGTGCACCTACCCCGTTGACAGCCCCTGATTGGACCGGAGAGCAGCCCTCTCCTTCTGATTTGAGCGCCTGCTTAGCTGAGCCAGCCAAGCTGCTACTCGACCCGTGAAGCACTCCTGCCGGATTACTGGAGTGGCTGCTAGCCTGGGGATAAGTTCTTCTTTCTGTTGGGCTATTTTGTCCCGCCCCCACCAACCCCTCCCAGGCCACCTATTAAATACACTACTTACCTCACCCCTTTCTACCTACTTCAATCCCTTTCCTACAAGTTCCACTCCTCCCCTCTTCCCCCACCCAGCTGTCTACCTAACACTTCTTGCGCCTTATCCTCTTCTCCCTCTATCTACATTACCCCACACTAGCCTGTACCTCTCCTCACTTCCTATCTGTGCCTCCTGTCCCTGGTAAAATGGTACAAACAATAACCCTTCTACTTCTGATCTTCTCCATTCTACTCTTCCTTCCTCTTTTAACTCCCCCTCTAAGTTGCTACCCTGCACCCCCCGTGCTGTACTGACTCATCCTACAAATGCCCCCTATAAGTCCACAGCATCCCTCCCAGCTACCATCTGGTCCCATTTCTCTACGTGCCCCTCCTCCTCAGTCTATTCCTTTGGCTGCCTCCTGGTCTGTCTCTCCCATTCCAGTACCCACTTCCTCCTCATTGCCTGCCCTACTCCCACCCCCAAACGGTGCATGGCAAAATCCTGGTGCCTCTGCATTCTATGCCACCACCTAACCATTGCCCTATTACTACTGGCTTCAGGGGATATACACCCCAATCCCAGCCCATCACCAGCTTCTGGCCCCAGCTACCCCATGCCTAACCCCTCAACCAAGGCCACCACTGACACTCATGCTGGCTCCCTTCCCTGAGGTTTACGCCTCCTCCCTCTAAACATTTGCAGCCTAGCCCCTAAGCTCAATCAGCTCCAGGTTCTAGCCGCCCACCATGCCCTCGACATAATCATCCTATCCAAGACCTGGCTAAACCCCAGCCACTCAGATCATACCATTGCTATTCCAGGGTTCACCATCACTTGGCAAGACCGTCCCTCCAGAGGAGGAGGGGTGGCTATCTACATCAGATCAGCCCTACATTTCTCTGTCTCTCTTTCAAAAGTTGAACCCAAAGCTTACAAGCTACTTATGGTGAAATTGTCCCCTCCCCCCTCATTACCCATCTTTGTGGCTGGTATTTATTGCTGCCTTGCACGCCAACCACAACAGTCACTGACCTTCTGTGCCAACTCACGTCTCTTGCCCAGTCGGGTGAACTATATGTTATGGGTGAATTTAACCACAACTGGCTAGCACCCACATTTAACAAAACCCGAACTGAGATAACTGCTCTCAACCTTAACCAAACCATTACGGAACCTACACAGTCAAACCATAAGTCCGGAAACCACTCCCTTCTTGACTGGGCGCTTACATCCCACTCACACCACATCATCAGCTCGGGCCTCCTCCCTGACTCCATTAGTGACCACCACCTAATCTACTTGGTCCACAAAATCCACAGAGTTAAATCCCCTCCCAAATTTATATTCCAATGTCATATAAATCCCTAAACCCCTCCCCCCTCCTGGAAGAACTAGCTCACTCTAACTGGGACCTGAGCTCAAGCTGGTCTAACATGGACTCTGCCCTTACGCACTTTCGGAACACCTTCCTTACCACCTGGGACAAACACGCCCCCCTGCGCTGGGCTAGAGTCCGGGGATCTCACCTACCCTGGATATCACCTGAGCTGATAGCTTGCCAACAAGCCTGTGACAAGGCCTGGTGCATTTACAAATCCACGCTCCCAGGCAACAATATCACCTACCGCATGCTCCACAACAAGTGCACAAAGGCCATCCGCTTAGCTAAGGCCAAATATTTTAACAACACCCTAAACGCAAATCTTGGGAGACCCTCTAAATTCTGGAAAGTCATTAACTCCCTTTTCTCCCCCCAAACAGCAAATCTCCACCTCTCCTCCTCGCCCAAGGGTCTCTACTCTCCAACCCCCAGAAGGTAGCCTCCAAGTTTAATTTCTACTTCACTGTTTGTGCTATGACCCTCCTAGATTCCCTACCTCCTGTAACCATACCCACTCCCCAGACAGCTATCCCCCTACCGCCTGGTCAGAACCCCTTTTCCTTCAGACACATCTCCCCCATCGAAACCCTAGACGCCCTTCGCTCCCTGAACCCCACCAAAGGCAAATCCCCTGATGGTCTCGATAACAAACTCCTCTTCCTATCTGCCCCTGCCATCGCTACTCCCCTCGCGGCCCTGCTAAATCTTTCATTCATCACCGAGTCCCTCCCCACAGAGTGGAAGCATGCCACCATCCTACCCCTTCCAAAAGGAGGTGATCCTACCTCCACAACTAACTACCGTCCCATCTCCCTCCTCCCCACTCTTGCCAAACTCCAGGAACACCTAGTACTATCTCAACTCTCCCACTTTCTCTCAGAAACTAACTTCTTCACTCCATTTCAGTCCGGTTTCAGAAAAAAACACTCTACCACCACCTCCCTACTAAGACTCACGGACTCCATCCTCACTGAGATGGATAAAGGACAAATTACTGCTATTTTCATTGACCTAGCCAAAACTTTTGATACGGTATCCCACTCCCTCCTACTATCCTGCCTATCAGGGGCTGGGTTAGCTGCGTCCGCCACAAACTGGTTCAGTGCCTACCTACAAAATAGAACCCAATCCGCTAAAATAGCTGACTACACCTCCCCCCCTCTCCCTATTACCACCGGCGTTCCCCAGGGCTCAGTCCTTGGCCCCATCCTCTTCTCCATCCTTCTAAATGAGCTGCCTAACTCTTGCTCCACTACCACAATCCACATGTATGCTGACGACACGGTCCTCTTTACCTCCGCCTGTACCTATGAAGAAGTCACCTCTAATCTTCAGACTGACTTCAACAAAATACAACACTGGTTCAACTCCAACCAACTCTCCCTAAATGCCAAGAAAACTGTCTCTATGTCCTTCGGCACTAGACAGCGACTATCCAGACTTACATCCCCACTGATCTTCCATACTCTAAATAACACCATCCTTGATGACGTGCCCTCCTTTAGGTACCTAGGGGTTTGGCTTGATCGCCACCTCTCCTTTTCCACACACGTGGATGCCATCATATCAAAACTGCGCCCAAAACTTGGTGCCCTCTATAGAAACCACGCTAGTCTCCCGCTTCCTGTGAGACGCGAAATAGTCCAGAAAATGATTCTACCCTCCTTCGACTACTGCGATGTTGTTTACAGCTCTGCCTCTAAGTCCACCTTAGCCAGACTGGACTGCCTCTTTAATGCTTTCTGTCATTTTTCCCTCGATGCCTCCCCCCGCTCCCATCACTGCAAGCTCTACCATTCTCTGGCCCTTCCATCCCTGAGTAACCGGCACCTACTTCACAGTGCTAAATTTGTTTCTAACTTCTGGCTCGGTTCTCTCCCTTCCTCCCTCTCTACCTCGTATCCTCCCTATCTTCCCCATCTACCCCCACCCTCACCCTCAGGTCTACTGACTCTAGGCTATTAGTCATCCCTCACCGAAGGACCTCCTCAGGCCAATCGGCTTTCTCTTACTTCTTCCCTAAGCTCTGAAATGGTCTGCCAGCCCAAATCCGCCATTCTTCATCCAAACACTCTCTATCTTCTGCCCTCACTAACTTTCTTGCACCAAATTGTAACTGCCCCTGACCTCCCACCCACTGATGGATTCTCTTCCCCTCTCCCTACCCCTTCTCCTTGCATACCTGACCAGTGGCTCGGCCTTTGCCTAATTGTCTGGCTTATACATTGCCCTAATCACCCTACTCATTTACAGTCTTATTCACTGCTACTATCTCCCTTCTCTTTCCCCCACCATCTCCTCTAAAGCAACCCCCAAACACCCTAGTGTTTACTATGCAGCCCTTCCACCTCTCCTTTACCCGCTATCTCTGATTTCCATTTCCCGCTGCCAACATGGTGCATCTCGTTTCAGTTCAAGTTCTGTTACTGGCACTTACGTAATCATGTTTTGCCCTAGTTGTGTACTATTTTATGTATACCACTTTCCTTGAGGCTCATGTTTTGTACTGTTCTCCTCATGTAACAAGTTCATAAGTAATTTCACTCAATTATGTTCAATTGTCTGTATTGCTCTACTCCTAATTTCAACTGTAGTATGTATACCTTCCTCCCTTGTAACCCCCTCCCAGTCGCACCATGAAACGAGCATCTTTTTGCTTAGTGTGCCTTTCCTGGCGAAACATTTTCAATAAATAAATAAATATGTTTCTTGCGCTGCGAGCAATCAACATAAAAACATTGTATGTTCTACTTGAGATTTGAGGGAGAGATAATACTCAAATTAGGAGGAAAGACTACAGCAGTTTCTAAAAGCAAGCTATACGAAGGATAATTGTCCTATCAGTTGTTGCAGCAAAAACATTGTATTACTAGAGAGGCCTACTCTTTCAACAGAAACTAGAAGACACTACATTTTTGTAGCTTCTCACAACCATAAGAGAATAACATCTGCCTACAGCAAGAGAAATATGATAGCTGAACCATTTACATTTTCACAGCTGCACAAAGCATATTTAAAGTATGCTGCATGTCTGAAGAAACTTGCCTCCATCTGTGACCTAGTATCCAGCTGGAATGAAGAATTGAAAGACCATTTTGCATGGAGTATTATCAATCAGGCGCTTGACAACTATTCAGTAAATTCATTGTGTAGTGAAATGCTGTCCTGATCTAAGGCCCTCAAAATAGTCAATATGCCATGATGTTGAAGCAATCACCTGCAGCTTACAACTGTTTCATCACCAGAAGCCAACCACTGTAACATTATTGTCATTTGATTTCCAAGAACTATGTAGGTTAGTGCAATACGGGTGCTCTCTGTATTCATTTGCTACAGGCACAATGAGCTGGATCATTAACACATTTTAACATACATATAGAGCCTAATCACATGCTGAACAAGGTTTAACTTTTTTTTTTTCATTATTTCTTTTATCCTCCTACGTGCCCCGTATCTGCCACTTCCTTCAGGCAGCCATGATCCCCGACACCCACCTACTGTCCTCCCCCTGGAACCCCCTACCTCAGATCGCAGCCAACCCTGGGGTAGCTCAGCGTAACCCTTTTCCGAGTGGGTCCCTCTCCTCCGAGGGGGAAGGCACCGGTAGGGCAGCCAGCACACTCTTTCTCTCGGCCCCAGGGCACTGCTGAGGTGGTCAGGCTCCACGAGAGTCCTTCAGTGGTGTCAGCAGATTGTCTGCCATCCGGGACATTTTTCTGCTTTTCTGGTTCCCCTAACATCACGCCGCTTCTTGTTGTGCTCCCGGT
This sequence comes from Neoceratodus forsteri, assembly GCA_016271365.2. NCBI lineage: Eukaryota > Metazoa > Chordata > Ceratodontiformes > Ceratodontidae > Neoceratodus > Neoceratodus forsteri. Next base: position 51,409,689 of record JADMNL010000027.1, read on the forward strand.
CTCCACTGGGAACCGCTACAGAGCGAGGCATCACCCTAACCCACCCTTGGGTAGGAGAGCAGTCCTTCGGATGCTCAATCCTCTCCCGCCCCCACTGGCCCCCAGCGACCCAAGTCCGTTCCTGAACCCGGGTCACCGGCATGGTTTGAAGTAAGGAGCCAGTGCCTCAGCCCTCTGCGCCACCGGGCCAGTTCAGTTTAACATTTTTAAAATAATATTTTTTATTATAATAGCTATAAGTCACTCCCAGAGGCTATGTTAATGGTCAGATAATCACCTTCTAGTGGCATGTGATACTCTGCTATGCCTTGTGCCATGTTACACCCCTAGAGGGTGATTAATAGACCATTAACAACCTCTGGTCATACCTTATTGCTTAAATGAATCTCTTTCTGTATGTGATTCCAACCAATCAGCACTCACAACCATAGGACCACTTATCCTGTGCAAAGTTGTCATTGCATGTGGCAACATTAAACGTTAAGCATTTCTTCTACTTAACCAGTCTAGCCAACTTGAGTGATTTATGTTTGTATGTGCCTTGCAAGATGTCTCATATGGTACAAGTACACTATAACCCATGACTGGGGCATGGGTGTGTCAGGCATGCCCCAGGTGGTTGTGAGCCATGAGGCCAGAGGCTGAGTGGACTCCCAACCCCCTAGGAAGTGCATTAATGCCTGATACACCCATGCCTTCGGGTGGGTTGTTGCACTTATAAAATGGGAAATGTTTTTATTTAATGAAAAAGGGCTTTATTTTGGTAGCACACCACCACAACCCTGGAGTGCCTTATTGCGATTATACAATGGACCCATGTGTAAAATACATTTTAAATGTGTTTCAGTATGTTTTTTATAAATGCAATTTCTCAGCTGTGGGTTATTACAGGATATACAACCGGTCATGTGATATGTTTTGACCAGTGAGGTTACAGGATTTTCATACCCCATTGTATAATTAGCTATAAACAGTGCATATACCAGAGATTAGTTATTGGACAACTGATGTGTTCAGACCAATGAAGCTGCTAGGATTATGAAGACCATGTAACAAAAGCATCATCTCACACAATCTGGGCAGTTAGATCCACTCAGGTATGCTTGAGGTCTTCTTACACAGCTTTATAAAATGGCACTTATACCAGAAGACACTTATTCTGCAGTGCCTATTAACTTATAGAGTTGTTGGTTTGAGTTGTTTTCACAATGCAGGATGCGTAGACAGATTAGACATTGTGCTCAAGCCTGCAAACATATGGGATTTACTTCACTCAGCACATTTAAAAGTCTAGAGACCTACAAGTCATTCCTTTGAGTAATTGCTACCATACCACTTCAAGTCCTGCCACATCTACTCAACAAGGTTTGACTTCTTGCAGTACTGAACAATCCAAGCTAAATCAGTCAAGAGATGAAATAGGACTGTACTCTTCTCAGATTGTTGACACTGAGCATATGAAACCATATTATGTCATGATAAAATTAATATTACAAAAATAACAGAAAACTACACAGGCACAACAATACCCACTGTTTCTTACAAACTGTATGTGAAAATTTGGAAAAATGAAGTTATTGCCAGTAAAAGCTACTATGTATTATGTTCCTCTCTGTTTTATGTAATGTACTTGTGCTGTATGCAGTCCCATGTATTATTCCATGTAATCCCCAGGTTGCCCCTGAAAAAGGGACCTTTGGGGCCCAGCGGGCTTACCCGGTTATCAAAAGTTAATAAATAAATAAATAAATTGTGCTAACAAACTGCCCAGTCTGGTGGAAAAAAGGACCCTGGTTTGTGCCACAGATCCAGTCCTTCACTGCAGCCTGGTATAATCTCCGATTTCAGTGGAAGTGGCATGTTCAGACTCTGAGGTGGGGTATCAGGCACATCTGCTGCATAAGCACTTTCTGTATTTGCTAGGTGTCATCTACTTCACTGTTTGGGTAGCCCTATGCAGTCAGCTAGGCCACACCTATGGGAAGGACAATTGAAGGTGTCTCTGCAGATGTGTGAGGAAGGTGATCCTAGGGAGAGATTAGGCAGAGTTAAGTGCATGAAGTGACCACTGACACTGTGGAGCAACAAAAGAGCTGTACCACAGCAAAATGAGGTGCTCAGTGACATAGAAAACAGACAGCAAAATAAGTCTTAGAAATTGTGAATGAAGTGGCATGGTGTCAAAATGGTTCTTTCTCCTCTCCCCAGTCTATTTTACCCTCAAAGGAATCTACCTCTTGGCACCTACATATATACATAATTGTTCTGGTGGAATTTTTTTCTGGTACAAGTTAAAACAAGTAAAATACAAACACTGCATTCTAAACCCTAGTTTTCTCTCCCCCCCCTCATTCTCTTTCCTTCCTCCCCTTACTGTTTTATCTACTAAGGAGGTCTGTACTCTTTTTCTCCACCTGACAATTTTCTTAATATCACAAATTTTCCAGAAGAAAAGTTGACTGTTTGGTTACACTTTCTGCTTCCTATAAACTTCCCCTTCTCTGAGGAGGTTAGCATTTTGGATAAATCTAAGTAAAAGAATAATAGAACTAAAATATCCAAGATTTTTTACCATGACTACTTTCTGTCTTGTTCCCCTTCTATACGCCCTTGGTGATAGTTTGATTTAGAATGTAAGGAATCTTGTTCCAGATAATATGGTGCATAAGGCCAGCAACCATTTTAATACATAGGGCAAAATGACGAGAGACATTTTAAAAATGTCTCCTAGGTTAAACGTGATTTGTTTTTGTATGTTTTTAATGTTAGTACAAATAGTGTTATTCCTCACACAGGGCTGACACAGATGTTGGCAGCACTTATGTAATTTACTGTAAATGGTATCATGTGACATATGGGTTGGCTATATCATAAGTGGGCGTAACTCTAGGGGGCTTTATCATCGAAAAAGCCTGTGACCACGTGAAACATCACAGTTTTTTGTTTGTCTGTCTCCCTGACACAGGAGGGTCATTTTGTACTCGCTGCCTGCTTAAAACAAAGGGACTTTTAAGAAACTGAACACTTGTGCGGAACTTTGACTCTGTGGTGTGCCTGGTGAGTGCCGTGACTCATTTTGCTGACCACTGATACACTACCTCTACAGTTCCCATTCTGGCCTCTCACCTTGCTCCTGTCATGGAGATGCTCATCACCTTTGGTCTTCTCATCCTCAAAGGAGGAGGAGGAGGAGCTCACCCAGCTCATTGGAGGCAGAGGGGAAGGGAGGAAGTCCTTTAAGAATGTTCTCTTCTGTGGAGCACATCAGACCTTTTTTTACGCTGGTCAAAAGGGGTAACATAAGAGACATGGAATGCTGATAAATGGAGAGAGGAAGAAGCACATCTGCCCAGGCAGGGTGTCAGTATGGAATGGTTAACCATGGCAGGCAGGGCTTGTGGACCATGAGGTAGGTCATGATCTGGCTAAGGGGTGAAAGATGGGTGAAGAACCTACACTGATCAAACACTGCAACTGTTGGAGATGATCTGTGGTACTGTTAAATGTGAGGATCAGATTATACATTTAGAGTTGTATTCAAAAAAGGCAGTGGTCCTATGCTTATGGGTCAAAATTGTATTAAGAATGTATATGCGGACTGGTTCAGAGTTCATGTCTTTCATGAAGCATATGACTTGCAGTATTCAAAATGTGAATGCTGAAAACAGACATGGGGTTGATGAAAGGTATCAAAGCTGAATGGCAGGTAAAGTCCATCTCAAGATCTGTCTGTTTTCCTTCTGATATTTACTTTACAGAGTGAAACACTGCCACCAAAATTCAGTATACTTATATTCTTTATATCTACTTTTCTTTTGGTATCAGACTGTACAAGTATTTACAGTTGAGTTGTTACAAGTTGAAGTTCAACGTTAATCACTGGGAGTAACTTCCAGTTAAACTTTAAATGAAATAATCTTATTAATATTGAGATTAAGGGCCCCATTTTCAAAAGGATAGAGCAGAGCAAACCATGAATAACACTCGCTGTCAGGGCATTGCCCATATTCAAAGGGTACCTTTAAGCAGTAAAACGCAGACAGCACCACAGCACAGAAATGTGTGCTTCACCCATGCAAATAAGGAATCTCTTGTGCATATGCGGTGCACTGCAAACTTCACAGATTTCAGAAGTGCTAAATACATGCTTGCATGGTGCAGTTAAACATTTCTGAAACCCAGCTCTTAACGGTGTGCAGATAGGGTGGGTGCTACACACCCCATCCATGCACTATGGAACAGCACTCTTGCCTGGAGTCTAGGAGTCCCCCTCCCTATCCCTGATCCCCCCATTGTTTGATTTATATAATTCCCTGGCATCCAGTGGATCCCCCCTCCCTATCCCCAACTTGTCTGTATAATAAAATATATATCCTTCCCTGGTGGTCAAGCTGACCTCCCCCTTCCCCAGTCCTCCCCCTGCAATACAAAGTATATGTCCTTGGTGCAGTTCCTTGCCATTCTCTAATACTGTCACTGAATGTGCTACAGTAGCCAGTCAGCAGTAGAATACTCAGGCCAGTGGTGTTAATAGTTGTATATTTCTTAGGTACTCAATACCACAGGCACTGGGCACCTTACAAATCAGAACAAATTCAGATAACAGCAGCACAATAAATAACTTTCAGTGCAAATTATATCAAAGGTGTGATGACTGAAGAGTCAGTCAGGTAGGGATAGGAACTGGAACCACTATTTGTGCTGGCATGATCTACAGACCTCCAACACGGGGAGAATCTACATAAGTCACTGGTGAAAGCCATTAGCACAATGGCAGAAGAAGGGGAGGTGCTGCTGGTGGGGCACTTCAACCTGCCAGATGTGGATTGGAACCTGCCAGCCACAACCTCAGCTAGAAGCAGGGACATCCTAGACTCCCTGCAGGGGGCATTTCACAAGCAGCTAGTCAGGGAACCCACTCATGGTGGTGCCACACTGGACCTGGTGCTCGCAAACATGAACAGTATAAAGACATTAAGGTGGTGGTCACCAGGGGACCAGTGATCACTGTACAGTGTGGTTCGATATAAGGATCGCAGTTAAAGGAAACCACAGAAGGATGAGAGTACTGGACTTCAGGAGGGCAGATAAAAAAGGATGAATGCCTCAGAGATGACTGAACGGGGGGAGAGGGGGCATGACCAGGGTGGGGTGAAGAAACAGTGGGCCATGTTAAGGCATGGGCATATAGACACCTAAAAAACTCACAGGGTTGAATATGGTACAGGAGGAGAATATTTTTTCAGAGGAACAGATACTCAAAACAAGGTGACATGTAATGAAGATTGAAGGGGGAAAAATTAGGAGAGATGTGAGGAAGTAGTTCTTCACTGAAAGAGTGATGGATGCCTGGAACAGTTTTCCAGCAGAGGTGGTGGGGGTGAAAACAGCTGTGGGTTTCAAACCTGCATGGGATAAGCACAAGGGAATCTTACTTGGGAAGCAAGTGGGGGAAGGAACCAGAAATCAAGTAGGGTTTGCAGTGACAGTATGGCAGATATAGATGGGCAGACTGGGTGGGCCAAGCGGTCCTTATCTGCCATCAAATTTTATGTTTCTGTGTTTATACTTGCAGTATGTATGTGTGCAACATTTCAGACTGCGAACTGTAAAGAGGGCTGAGTTATAACCAGCTACATATTCAAACATAATTTATGACATTTTGCAAGTAAGTGAAATGCAATATTTTAGGGCCCTATAACTTTCTATTAGATAACACGATGTCACCATTTTTTTATGGCTACTGGGCGGAGTCCTGGAGATGGCTTGCTAACTGTAGCAGTGCTGCAGCACACAATTCCACTAATGTGCCATCAGTGTGCCCCTCCTCACCAAGGCCACACAACCCCGGCAACCCACTCCATGGGGGCACTATTTTTTTCACTAATCACTTCTGCAGTTGCGGTCGGAAACAAATAGCCCACCGCACCCAAGACAGCCTCTGTGACTGTCGTGCACGTGCGCGAGAATCTCGCATGCTCACCTCTGTCAGACTGGCCATCCTGGGCATGGCGGGCTACTTCTTGTGCATGTGCAGTGATTATCAGTCACTGCTCGTATGCGACACTTGCACCACAATGGCGTCAGCTGCAGTGGTAGTTCTGAGTACACTTTCACTCAGACTCGCCACTCTGCAGCAGCAGTAGTGGCTGTGACCAGAGTTTGTTTAGATTCACAGACACCACACATGGCAGCTTTCTAATCTTATGCTCAGTCAACTCATTGCCTCCCATGGAGCATATATGAGTCAAAATGTTCTATGCTTAACCTTATTTAAAATGGCCACCTTGAGCTGGCCAAGTTATGAGCAGCCAAAAAATGCAAAATAACAAGCAGTTGAAAGATGGATTTCATGAGATTTTGTGAAAACTGAAATTTTGTGAAAAATTGTATCCATAATGTTTGCCCAGCCACACACCTGACCTGCCACAGAGGGGGAAGGGAAAAGCCGGATAGCATGGTAATTAGGAAGCATCTATAAGGGAATCCCATAGTAAACATAACAGGAGAGTTGGAGGAGCAGTCCTGCACCACAGGGCTAGTGCAGATAAGGTGATTTTCCTGCCTGTAGTAAAGGTTAAACGAATGTGAGCTGCTCATAATCAAGTTGCAGCTGGAGAAAACTGCTGACTGCTGTTGTCCACATTGGCATAAATAACATAGTAAGAGCAAGTCCTGAGGACATGATTAGGTTATTTATGAAACATGGGATGTTCCTAAAGGCAAAGGTATCCAGAGTGATCCTCTTGGAGTTCCTCACAGCCCAGGAGCCAATGAGAAATAACAGCAGACTTACAGGCGAGCTAGCTCTTATTAAGTCTTTTGAAAGAGGGAGGGTCTTCTTTTCCTGAGCAGCTAGATGGCATTCTGGGACAAGGAATGCCTGCATGCAAAAGATGAGCTTCAGCTGCCCAAAGAAGAAGGGGATACTGGTCAAAAGAATGATCAGGACAGTCAGGGAGACTTCAGATAAAGGAAATGGGAGGCAAGTAGTGCACTGCATCATCAGTGGTGTGAGTTGGATGCATGGGTTCCCCAAAGGAAGGATAGCAGAGCTGGGAAGCATGACAGTAGTAGACCCTGCACTGAAACAAGGAAACACAGAGGGGCAACAATTCTTACTTGAATGCAGATCAGCTGAGAATCACACCCAGCAACACTGAGTAGCATGAGTGCCTGATGCTCTTGGAAGATCAGGATTTGGAGGCATCCACAGAGCCCTGCTGGGGTTAGAGAATGACTGGGACAGCAAGAAGGAGATATTTCAGCTATTCTGAAGGAATTGTTGTGACAGGAAATGGAACTGGGGACTATGTTCTTAAAGAAGGGTGTCAATGAAGAACAGGGAGAATCTCAAGGAGACAAACAGCTCCAATGAGTCCATCTGGTCAAGCTTAGAGACAAGAGCAAATGAGGATGACGTAGTCATCCCCCAGAGATGTACTATTGGACTGCAAACAGCTTGATGCATCTGGAAAAATTTTGAGAGCATTCAAATTTGATACATTGGTGATAAGGGCTTTGAAAAAATAAAATTCCACAAGTGGAATCATGGTAACGTTACCTAGCCTGCTTCCAAGAATATTTGAAAAACATGTGACAGTTAGTGATCTACTGTATTTCCACTGTAAATGTAAAACTACTCAGCCAAAATTCTCCTCCTGTGTTATGTTTCAGGGCCTACTGAAACTGGATATGCATAGCGGATCTAGTGGCATGAAGGAATGAGGCATTGAACACTTTACCTCCTGCCTCGCTGGTGCCCAGTGTTCAGGAATGAGCAGTGGTTGCCAGGGATTGGTGGGTGGGAGAGGAATGAGTATCCCAGGGACTGCTCTCCTCTTCCAGGGAGAGGTGGCCAGATGTCTCAGCCTCTGACTGTAACTGGGTGGAGGCCTGGTGGTAGTGCAGGTCAGTGAGCATCTTGAAGGGTGGGGCCACTACTCTGCAAGATTTGCTTACCTCCATGCACATGTACGGATGTGCCACTGTGGCAAAGGTATGACAGAGAACATAGGAAAATTAGGGAAGGCGGGCTTCATAAAGCCCTGCCCACTCCCCCATGGCGCATGGCACTGGTTGACTGCCAGGGGTATCTGGATTGTTGACCAGAGGAGAGGACAACCTCCCCCTACTGGCCCCACCATGGGGAGCAATCCTAGCCCCCGGTAACTCAGGAGAGGTGAGCATTGGTTGAGGGTGGTGGGGCAGGACTGGGAGCCTACTAACCTGTCCACTGGAGGAAAACAGCACTATGGAAACAAAGAAATTGGATATGCATACCAAATGCCAGGCCTGTACCCACAATGGCAGCATAGTTATAAGTATTTGATTTTTCAAAAGTTTTTACATTTCACAAAAAATTGAATTGTGAAATTATGTTCTGTACACCTGTAACTTACAAATTTCATAACAAACTGTAGCCACATTTAACAGTTTCTTTGATACTTTAATGGTCATGAATTCTAATTTTCAAGAAGTTGTCTCCATAGGTGGCCGAGTTATATGCAGCAAAATATTTTCACAAAATTTCACAAAGAAATAAAACTCCAGACTGTAAGTCCCCATAGGTTTCAAGCAACTTACCTAAATGTCATAATATTCGTCAGGTCACTCTTTAGCGCCCTTAACAGCAAATAAGTAAACTGATTTGCAAGTCTCTAGCTAAAAGTACAGTAGAGTTACAACCAAATAAAACAGTTTGTACAATTTTCACAAAATTTCACTAAATATCATGTGGGGCCCGATTCTCAAAAGGTTACGCCAGGTGTAACTTGACTTGCGCCAAAATAAATGGTGCAAGTAGCAAGTTAAGCCGGCAGTTGCGACATACGGTATCCTGCAAACCAGCCTGTGACATGTCGCATGCTGCTTGCACCAAAGTAGACATAGACCACCAGTTATGCCATAAACCCTCCGTGACATGGTGTTAGGGGTTTACGGCAGCAGTTGCGCTCTATTCTGGAAGGGCAGCAACCAAGTCCCCCAGGGTGCTATTCTCAAACAACCCCAGAAGACATGCACCAAAGTACAGTTACACCAGCTTTTAGCTGGTGTAAGTGTATTCACACCCTCTGGGGGTTGCGCCAATGTACCCACCTCCCCAACCCCCAGTACACGTAGCCCCCCCCACCCATGCCTGATCCCCAAAATACATTAAAATAGCCCCACAGGGCTGTGTAGTCCCCCATGCCCCTATCCCCAAACAGTCATTAAAATCCCCACAGGACTGTCTATCTCCCCATCCCAGATCACCCCAGTAGAAGCCCTGCAGGTCACGCCCCTCCAAGCCCCGATTCCTGTACCCACATCAAGGCAGTAATGGGGAATGTCCACCTAAACCTGATAAAACTGTCCCTTTTATCCTGGTAGTCTAGTGGCCTCACTCCCCACCTAGCAGTGCCAGAACCACCCGCTTCTCAACCCACAGCCCAGGCGGCGATTGGCACAGCCCACTTCTCACCACCATGGCTGAGATGCCAGCTGAGCTCCATTTGAGTGTCTACTACTGTAATAGTATGCGCTCAATGAATGAGCTGTTATTCATTGAGCGCGTACTATTTACAGTAGTACACACTCAAATGGAGCTCAGTCGGTGGCTGGCCACGATGGTGAGAGGTAGGCTATGTCAGTCGCTGGCTGGGTATGGGTCGAGGGGAGCGGGGTGGTCAGGCAGTGCCAGGTGGGGGGCCACTAGACTACCATGGATATCCCGGATGACTGGATGGTTCTTTTTATTTTATATTTATGGGTGCAATATTACTTGGGTTGCGGGGTGCGTTGATCAGGATCGGGGCTCGGGGCTGGGAGGGAGGTTTGAATTAATAGTATGGGGAATCAGGTCTGAGGGGGGATTATAAATGGATATTACTGGGGAATGGGAGCTGAGGGGGATTTTATATGACTATTATGGGGGGATCATGGCTAGAGGGGACGTTTATGGGAATCAGGGCTGGGAGGTTCCTTTGCCCTTTTACAGGGCAATGCTGAAGGCTTACAGCAATGTCTGCTCTTTTGTCCTCCATTTTGTGCAAGTCTTCTATTGGCATAAACTGCAGGACTTAGCCCCAGGGACCCTGACTGATAGAGAATCAGGCACTGGGTCACTGGCGCAACTGCATCCCCACGATGTCGCAACTTGCGGCATGTGTAAGGGAGCTTCTAGAATCGGGTCCATGGTATTTCCAGAACATTTTATGGAAGTAAAATTTGCACATTTTTCTTAGCCCTACTTTTGTGAAGGTTCTTGCTGTGCTAAATAGAGCCGCCCTGTTTCAGCTGCATTCAGTAGACTAAGGTTGCCAATATTCCCAAGGAGACTAGACAGAATGAGTTATTTCCAGTTGTATCTTATCCTTTCTTGGCCCCAGCACTTCCCTGCTATTCAGACGCCTCTCTGTGCTGCCTCTTTAACTGATGTCACCCCTACCAAGGCTGGGGGTTTCAAAAAGATAAAGCCAGGGCTCTTTCAATGCATTTAGGACAAGTAAAAATACCTGGAAACATCCATCTTCCTAATCATTGTTTATCCATTAGGCTAATTAGAAGAAAATGTGCTGGAAATGTCATTTGTGGTGGATGTCATGCATGATAGTAGGGTACAGCATAGAGATAGCAGCTTCCCCATCAGGGTGGCCCCGTCCATGAAACAGATGGACCACATAAAGGGCACAGAGCTTTGTTATTGGAATAATAAAGGGACATATAACAAAGAGGCATACATACTGTATATGAGTATACAATATGTGTTGTGGACACCTCCACCCATTTGTAAAGTGCAGTTCAGACAAACCAAATTTGAAGAGGGGGGGTCCAGTCCTTTTGGTGGAAATGGTTCAGGCCTGCCAATGTTTATAAAAGTGGAATGGCTTAAAACATGGTTGGAACATTACCCAGCTCCAGATGCTGCTTGGTTTTTGGTGCTAGTTCTTTCCCAAGGTTCCAGGATCTTGTGCGATGGCCTGCATAGGGGATAAAAGGCAGAGAACCAGAAATCAGCCAGGGACATACTGGAGTTGGTCTGGGAAAAAATACAAAAGGAGGTGTCACTGGATAGGATTATCTGACCTTTCTCTTCTTCCCTCATTCCAGGTCTCCACATGTCCCCTATAGGTTTGATTCTAACAAAAACCCAGAAGAGTTTAGGACAATCGATCAACTGTCTTACAAGAATGTGATGCCATTAGCAACCATTTAGAACCAGGCTTTACAGTGGTGTCATATGCATCATTCAACAAGGGACATTGAGGTGGTTTAAGGTAATAGTTCCAGGGCCTGGATGGTGAAAGTAGACATAGAGTCAGCTTTTTTTCTCCTGCTGGTCCACCCAGTGGACAGGAAACACCTGGGAATAAAATTTGTTAGGCAGTTTTATATCGACAACTGAATGCTAATGGACCATGCAGTAGCCTGCACCATATTCAAGCACTTCAGTATGTGTCTGAATTGGGTAGTGGCATCAAAGGTGGACAAGGCAGGTATTGTGCATTATTTGCATGATTCCCTGTTCATCTACATGGCTAGATTCAGTGACTACAGACATCTTTCCAGAGGAGATTGCGGACTTGGGGGTCTCTCTGGTGGCTGAGAAGATGGAGGTTCCTTGTGCCACATTGTTGTTTCTGGATACTTAGATTGACACCTAGGCAATGGAATTCTGTCTCCTGCCAGAGAAGACCCAAACCTTTTGGCATCTACTGGGCAGGGTATCGGGGGCTAGGGTGATCATGCTGCATGAGCTGCAGCAACTTCTCGGCCATGTGAACTTTGATCAGGGGAGTACTTTCCTTAGGAGGATTGACACAGCAGGGTGTGGGTCTCATAGGCCTCACCACAAGGTTTGTGTAACTGGGAGCATGTGTGGGGACATTCTGGTGAGGCCCACCTTTTTGTCTTACTATAAAGAGGTATCTATTTAGTCCACAGTTACTAATAGTGAAAAATTAGAGCTTTCTACTGATGTTTCCAGGGAATTGGTTTCAGGGGGCATTTTGCAGGGTTATGGTGTGCCTTCCTGTGACTGGTCTCCTGGATGTGGATCGGCCTCTTGAGAGAAGTCACCATGTTTGAGTTCTTCCCTGTGGTTGTGGCATTGATGGTAGGGGGCAGCCACCTCCATGATTAAAGGTTATCTTTCAGACCAATACCACGAGATTGGTTGATACCATCAATGGGTAGCTGGGGTTGAAGAGCCTGCTGGAAACTGTCCTTTGGTGGTCTCCCTGCCCCCCTCCCAAAACCCGCGCCCACCCACTGTGCACCCTGCCTCCCCACACCCGCTCACCCCATACTTACCTCTGGAGCTCTGCGTGATGATCTTTGGTGGACTGGGAACACATCTGCATTCTTCAAAGCCGTCCGCGAAATGAGGAAATGCCGGTAAGCTGTATAATGTAATAAATAGAGTTTTTTCAACTTTAATGCATATCTCAGTCATTTTTTGGAATTTTGGCACCAAATTTTCAACATGGGGGTTTTGGGACCCCTCCTCATGAGTTCTTGAACTGTCATGGCATTAATTGGCCCTGAAAGGTGGTTTCGCGGTCACTGCGCAGAATCACCCCTCAGGTCCAATTAATGAAATGACAGTGCCAGTGTTCATGAGGTGGGCTCTCAAAAAGCCTATATTGCAAATTTGGTGGGAAAAATCCAAAAAACGACTGTTTTACGAGCGTGCGTTGCGCAGTTGCTACATACGCTTGTAACTTTGCCATTTGCAATATTTTCACGCTTAAATTTTCAACATTGGCATTTTGTCACATCTCCTGTAGCAGTACAGCTGTAATTGTTCACATCCTGGCGAAATGTGTTTTCGCCCTTCCGGCGCAGAATAGTGTGGTCACTGTGGGAAATCAGTGTTCAGGACAGATTAAGAAAATGACAGTGACACTGTTCATGAGTAGAGGTCCTAAAATGCCTATGTTGAAAATTTGGAATGATACTCCATAAAATGACTGTGTTATGAGTGTGCGTTGCTCAGTTGGCACGCACACTCGTAACTTCGCAAATTTATATTTTCATTACAGATTTTCAGCATTGACATTTTCCCACACCTACTTATGAACAGTAAAGCTGTCATTTTTCACATCCTGTCCAAAATGTGTTTTCACACTTCTGGCGCAGAATTTATTTATTTATTTAAGAGATTTACCAGATAAGCATTCTGAGCGGGGACCGCTCGCTTCCAGATTCAACCTGGGGTTACATAGGTCAAGAATGGATACAGTTAAAACACAGTACATCAGTGTTACATAGGTCTAAAGTAGCTAACAGTAGTCACAGTACATCAGTGTGGGTAGACAGCAGGTACAAAGGCATTATACAGCGGTCGCTGTGGGAAATCACTGTTTGGGACAGATTAAGAAAATGACAATGATACTGTTCATGAGCAGAGGTCCTAAAATGCCTATGTTGAAAATTTGGTGATGATAGCCCATCAATTGACAGTGTTACAAGTATGTGTTGCGCATTTTCCATGCACCCTTGTAACTTCGCAAATTTGTAATACTGTCATGCCACATTTTCAACAGTGGCATTTTTTCACACCTCCTTATGAACACTACAGCTGTCATTTTTCACATCCTGGTTAAATATGTTTTTGCACTCCTGCCAGAGAACAGCACTGTCACTGTGGGAAATCAGTGTTTGGGACAGATTAAGATCGACTGAATGAGAGGGGCGAGTGACCGAGCTCAACTGAGCTCTGTCGGGACTGCTGCGGATTTGTTTGTGGGCAGACAAAGGCCCCAACACAAGAGCCCAGTACAAAAGGGCAGCCTGCAGCACTGGGAGACACACAAGGAGAGAGTGACTGAGGGAGGGGGAGTGAGCGAACTCACTGAAGCGCTGTCTGGACTGCTGTAGATTTCTTTGTGGGCAGAAAAAGGCATCAGTACAGGCAGGGGCCAAGTACAAAAGGCCAGCCTGCAGTGGTGGGAGAAACAGTACGAGCGAGTGAGACAGGGGGACTTAGTGAGCTCAATGAAGCTCTATCAGGACTGCTGCGGATTTCTTTGTGGGCAGAAAAAGGTGCCAATGCAGGCAGGAGCCCCGTACAAAAGGGCAGCTTGCAGTGCCAGGACAAACATAATGAGCGCATGAGAGAGGGAGACTGAGCGACCTCAACGGAGCTCTGTCAGGACAGCTGTGGATTTCTTCGTGGACAAACAAAGGTGCCAATGCAGCTAGGAGCCCCATACAAAAGTGCAGTCTGCAGCGCCAAGAGAAACAGAATGAGCGAGTGACAGAGCTGTAGTGAGTGAGCTCAATGGAGCTCTATTGTGACTGCTGTGGATTTCTTTTTGGGCAGAAAATGCAGCAACGCAGGCAGGAGCCCAGTACAAAAGGTCAGCTTGCAGCGCGGCAGAAACAGAATGCTTGAGTGACAGAGAGGGAGTGAGCGAGCTCAATGGAGCTGTCTCGGGACTCCTTCAGATTTCTTTCTTGCCAGAAAAAGCCACCAATGCATGCAGGAGCCCAGTACAAAAGGGCAACCTGCAGTGCCAGGAGACACAGAACGAGTGAGTGTGGGAGGGGGAGTCATTGAGATCAGTGGAGCTCTGTTGGGACTGCTGCAGATTTGTTTGTGGACAGAAAAAGGCAGCAATGCACGCAGGGCACAGTACAAAAGGGCACCCTGCACTGGCAGGAAAACCAGAATGAACGAGTGAGCAAGCTCAGCGGACCTGTATTGTAACTGCTGCAAGTTTCTTTGTGGGCATAAGAAGGCAGCAACACAGGCAGGAGCTCAGTACACAAGGGCAGCCTGCAGTGCCGGCAGAAACAGAATGAGTGAGTGAGAGAAGGGGAAGTGAGCGAGCTCAACGGAGCTTCATCGGGAGTGCTGCAGATTTCTTTGTGGGCAGAAAAAGGTGCCAACAGAGGCAGGAGCCCAGTACAAAAGGGCAGCCTGCAGCGCCAGGAGAACCAGAAGGAGTGAGTGAGACAGGGGGAGTGAGCGACCTCAACGGAGCTCTGTCAGGACAGCTGTGGATTTCTTTGTAGGCAGAAAAAGCCACCAACACAGGCAGGAGCCCAGTACAAAAGGGCAGCCTGCAGTGCCAGGAGAAACAGAATGAGCGAGTGAGAGAGTGGAGTGAGCCACTTCAACGAAGCTCTGTCGGGACAGCTGCGGATTTCTTCCTCAGCAGAACAAGGTGCCAACGCAGGAAGCAGCCCTGTACAAAAGAGCAGCCTGCAGCACTGGGACAAACAGACTGAGCCAGTGACAGAGGTCCACTGAGCGAGCTCAGCAGACCAATGCAATCGACATTCGGCATTGACAAATGCTTGTTATAATATATAGTAGGTAGCACTGGTGTAGAATGTGAGCCTATGAGGGGAGAAAGTCTGTTCAGCATGAGGAAACCAGTCTGATTTGAACCAACTGAGTGGGATGCACTCTTGAAAGTACTGTAGGACCAGACTGATTAGAATCAGCTAAGTGTAGTCTAATGGCAGCATAGCTAGAGGAAAACATGAAGTAAGTGTAAAGCATGCAACAGCATTATAATTGGTGAAATCTCTGATATCAGAACTAGCCAATTCTAAGGCCGTAAAATTCTGGAGATTATAAATCTATTAGTTTCCCCATTTATTATATATTGTATTACATTTACTAGCTACTCGAAAACATTTAATACATTGCAGTTGCAGTTACAGTTGCTTATTACTTGTCTTGGAAGAGTAACAAGCAACTGCAGTAGTAGTGTCTATTACTCTATGTTACTTTATTGTCTTTTTCATTAGGTGGCTTCTGCAAATGTATTTATTTTTGAAAATAAATTCTGTATGAGCCATGTGAAAAACTCAGTGAATCTGAGCCCTGGATTCATCGCATTCCTACTTGGTGCTAGGAAAGCGTACGAGAATACAGCCATGGAAGGGCATCAGTCACTCTCAGTAGTGACTAAAATGACGTCATTACAGTAACTCATTAGTTTTAGGAAAAAAATTAATATGTATACAGTTACTTGTTAGTTCTTCTCGAACGTAATCTTGTACCGTGTTGCAGGTTTGTGGTGCCATGTTGGTCTCAAGAAATTCTAGTACACTTTTTTGTGGTAATACCTTTTTGTTAGGCTACCTGAAAAAGTTTTATGCAAGCTTGACTTAGTACCATTACTAGTCACAAAAAAATATTACAGTGACTAGTTACTGACCAGTACTTGTTACAGTACATATACCCTGTACTGGATTAACTCAAAAGATGGCAGAACAACATACTATTATTTATTTATGTGTTTATTTATTCATTTAATTATAAAGTTTTACCAGGAATGGCCTACTGACCTGAGAATAGTATGTTTCCAGAGGTGTCCTGGGGGAGAGCTACATGGAGAAGAAAAGCACACACATTAAACAGCAACTGGGAAAACTGCCATACAAATGCAGATGACATACAATAGCTACCATCAAATACAGTAGCTGCCTACCACCATTTATGAAAGATAGGAAGAACACACATTTGAAACTGTTGTAACTCACCAAGCTGCCCTGACCTGTGGAGTCCTTTAGGGTTCACCTTTGTTGCCGTGTTATTTGTGGTGTATATGCTGCCAATGGGGGAAGTGATTTATTGGTACAGTTTGCATCTTCATTGTTATACAGACGATACTCAGCTGTACCTATTATTTGCCCCTGTGGAGAGATATGCAGTGGGTATGCTTAATGACTGCCTATCTGTGATCAATGACAGGATGGTCTCCAGCTGGCTCAGGATGAATCTGGACAAGACTGATGTGCTACAGATAAACTCAGATATCTAAACGGCAGCTGGACTGGGTGAGGTGGTGGCTGGATTACATCTTGGCCCAACTCATCTTACAGCCAGGGATAGAGTGAAGAATCTGGGATCATCATGGAGCAAAAGTCGACATTTAGAACATCAGGTGTTTGCTGTGGTCCATGGTGGTTTCTTTCATCTTAGGAACCTCGACCAGATCTAGCCCATTCTTAGCCCTCAGGACTAGTGTTGTGCAAAATTGAAAAATTTTGCCATGTGAAATATTTTACGTAATTTTGCAATTATGTAAAAGGTTTCACCAAGGCAAAACGTAATTTTGCCTGGGAATTCGATTTCATGTAATTTGTGAAATTTCACATAAAATGCTCTCACTGACCAATTTCGACCATCTATGCTTAAATTTTGCCTTGTGAAAATTTTGCAGGTGCAACATTAGATTTTGCTGGCAAAATTATGCTCCAAATGTGAAATTTGCAATGCATTGTGGGTACTTGGTCAAATATCACATGCAAGTTGTTTCCAACACAGTCTATTGCCTGTTGAGTCAGAGAGCAGTCTGTTGTGGTGCATCACAGCCAATAAATCCTTTTAATACCTCCTTAAAACTTGTTTTTGAGAGCTAATCGCTTCCAAATACACAGTTTGTTCCTAGTGCTGCTAGGGAATATTTTCAAATGATTTGGATATTTGCATAATACTTAGTTTAATTAGTTTTTAGTTCTGTCTGTGTCTGCGAAAGAGTTGAGTGTGGTAGGATAGGTGTGTAAAACTAGTGCAGGCTATTTCTAGCATTTTACAAACAGATTTCTCACAAATTGTGAGTGATTTACTGTAATTTCTTTTAAGCCTTTATATTTTTGTTGGTGTTCTACTTATTTGTATTAATGTTCTTATATCTTGACAAGTATTTTTTTCCTTCTCTGAAAAGTTACTCCTGTCTGAGTGTTCATGCTCCTTCTAACCTGTGTTATATACCATTCTTCAGCTTTTAGTTGTGAATTACAAAGTTTTGAACACACAACGCTGATCCCTTTTTCATTTTTTGGGGGTTTGTGGTCAGTTCTGTGTGTTGTTAACTTGTGTCACTTAAACTGTGAAAAGCAACAGTTCTATATTTTTTGTATGGAAACTTAAGTACTTTTAGTTCATCACCTGAACTTGTCCATATACAGTTTCACTGCTTTGATTAATTTCTTCCCTGTATTTTATTGCTGGAGCTTGCCTCTGCATTGCGGTGTTCCTCTTTTACTTGACTTTGGTTACTCTTTCCCTGTTACAGCATTGTTTAGTACCTGACCCATGCAATATAAACAAGCATTTGTCAATGCCGAATGTTTGCTTGCTGGCATTGACAGTGGTAGTGTAGAAGTTACAGAGCTGCATAATAGGAATGGCAGTGAAGTATTGAACTGAAGCCAACCCCACCACCACCCTGCAGAGAGTGACAGGCATTGGGGTGTGCGTTTGGGTCGTCAGGCATAACAGCCATGTCATTTCACCACACCCCACGCTGCAGACACTGACAAGTGTCACGGTGTTCCTTGGGGTCTTTTGGCTCTTATGCTACTTCATTTCATTAGGAAATATGGTGAGATGGGTGCGATATAGGAGAATGGGTGAAGTTTGGGGTCAAGAGTCCAAGGCATGCCTCATGTCTCTCACTGACTGCAGGGTGTGGAATGGTATGAGCATCACAGGCAAGAATCCCAAGTCACACCCTGATGCCTGTCATTCTCTACAGGGTTGGGCATTATGGTTGGAAACCCTAATACCTCAGGCATTCGTTGGTATTTTCACTCCAAATTTTCAACATGTTTTTTTATGACCCCACCTCATGAACAGGGGAATATCAATTTGTTAGCGAAGCTGCTTATGCACAGTGACTACGGCATTTAGCACCACAGGTGCAAAAACATTCCGAACAGGATGTAAAAAATGACAGCTGTACTGTTCATGGGGAGGTGTAAAAAATGGCAATGTTGCAAATCTGCAGTAAAAATATTTAAAAAAATGGTGAAGTCACGAGCGTACATAGAAACTGTGCAACGCACACACGTAATATAATTAGGTTGGGGATTTTTTACAGCAGATTGTCAACTCAGGCATTTTAGTGCCTCCGATCATGAACAGTGTCACTGTGATTTTCTTTATCTGTGCCGAACAATGATTTCCCACAGCGACCACGCATCTCTGCGCTGAAAGTGTGAAAACACACTTCAGCCATGTTGTGAAAAATGACAGCTGTACTGTTCATAAGGAAGTGTGGAAAAATGCCACTGGTGAAAATCTGGACTGAAAATATTGCAAAGTCATGAACTTACGAGGGTGCGTGGAAACTGCGCAATGCTCACTCTTAACACCGTCATTTTATGGACTTTTGTCACCAAATTTTCAACATAGCCATTTTAAGACCTCTGCTCATGAACAGTGTAACTGTGATTTTCTTAATCTGTCCTAAATATTGCTTTCGCACACCAACAGCACCATTGTGCGCTACATGTGCGAAAACTCATTTTGGGCGACATATGAAAAATTGCAGCTGTACTGTTCATAAGGAAGTGTAATAAAATGGCAATGTTGAAAATCTGGAGTGAAAATATTAAATTTGCAAACTTACGAGCATGCATAGGAACTGTGCAACGCACGCTCGTAAAAGTCATTTTTAGGAATTTTTTCACCAAATTTTCAACATAGCCATTTTAAGACCTCTGCTCACGAACAGTGTCACTGTGGTTTTCTTAATTTGTCCGTACATTGATTTCGGCACACCGACTGCACCATTGTAAGCTACATGGAATGAAACACATTTTGGGTGAAATGTGAAAAATGACAGCTATACTACATAAGAAGGTGTGGTAAATGGCAAGTTGAAAATCTGGAGTGAAAATATTGAAAATTTAGTGAACTTACGGAGCGTGCGTAGGAACTGTACAACGCACGCTTGTAAAACAGTCATTTTTTGGAATTTTTTCACCAAATTTTCAACATAGCCATTTTAAGACCTTTGCTCATGAGCAGTGTCACTGTGATTTTCTTAATTTATCCTGTACATTGATTTCGCACACCGACTGCGCCATTGTGCACTACATGGGTGAAAACATGTTTTGGATGAGATGTGAAAAATGACAGCTGTACTACTCATAAGAAGGTGTGGCAAAATGGCAAGGTTGGAAATCTGGAGTGAAAATATTGAGAATTCGCGAACTTACGATTGTGCATAGGAACTGTGCAACGCACACTCGTAAAACAGTCATTTTTGGGAATTTTTTCACCAAATTTTCAACATAGCCATTTTAACACCTCACCTCATGAACAGTGTCACTGTGATTTTCTTAATTTGTCCTGTACATTGATTTCGCACACCGACTGCACCATTGTGCGCTACATGGGCGGAAACACATTTTGGGTATGATGTGAAACATGACAGCTATACTACTCATAAGAAGGTGTGGTAAAATGGCAATGTTGAAAATCTGGAGTGAAAATATTGAAAATTCGCGAACTTATGAGCCTGCGTTGGAACTGCGCAACGACGCCAGAAACATTGATTTTGGCACCATTTTGGGCACCACCACTCCATGAATGAGGCTGTCATGACAAGAGTTTAGGCCTGAAGGTGATTTCCGCATATGACTGCACAGTGACGAGAATTCACCTTCGGCCTGAATAACGCCATGACAGTGACATCATTCATGAGAAGGGGTCCCAAAACCCATGTTGAAAATTTGGTGCAAAAATCAAAATGCCTGAGATATGCAATAAAGTTGAAACTCCCTATCTAGCCCATTATACAGCTTACCGGCATTTCAGTTCGCGGTCGGCTTTGAAGAGTGCAGACGTGTTCCCAGTCCACCAAGATCATCGCGCGAGGTCCAGAGGTAAGTATGGGGTGAAGGGGTGTGGGGAGGCAGGGTGCGCAGTGGGTGGGTGCGGGTTGTGGAGGGGGCCAGCGAGACTACTGGGATCTTTTTCTTTACAGGTTAAAAGAAAAGGATGACGGAACGTTGCCACGCTGGGGTGGGCTCCCAGCATGGCACAAGGATGGGGGGTATTCAGCCGATGGGGGATTGGGCACCACCGCTGTCTATATTAGTTGCCACGCTGGGGTGGGCACCCAGCGTGGCATTTTGAAGGTTTGGGGTGGTGGGGAACACAGCACAGCCGACGGATTGGGCACCCCGCCGGCTATAAGCAGTGTGTGCTGCAAGGGGACAGGGGTCACAGACGCCTGCATGGGCGGTGTGTGTGTGTGGTGGTGAGGGGAGCTGCGAGCAGGCGATATCTTATCGCTGCTCACTCAAGCCGTAGCTCCCCCTTTGAACTGTATGCCACTGCATTTTGGAGCTTGTCATAGACAGCTCCAGCATGCATTGGCTTACAGGGGCCGCACCTGCCAACACACTGACTGAATTGGAGGAGGAGGTGACACACCTCCGAAATCTCCGATGATGGCACTATGTTTCTTGCACATGCATGCAAGCAAACATAAAAACTACATACTAATATAGCAGTTGTCAAGAGATTGCTGATCCCATCCATATTGTTGTAGGTGCCTTTGTTTGTCGATGTTATATGGTTGTCTCTGCCCTTATATATAAAAAAATTGTAGTAGTAAGTACTAACACATTACAGTGCTGAAGTTGTCCAGACACAGGTGATCTGTATTTAAAGTAGGTTATATGTGCCCTTTTTCCATGTTGCATTAATTCCTGTTTGGGAAAGAAAAAAGTTACTTTTTTGTTTTTACTTGAATAGGGTACCATATACTGTATTAGTTGCACAAAGTGCTGCTACCTGTCCTGTTTCTGTTTGGACTTGGAAGGAAGCCATTACTGCCTGCAGGTGTGAGGTGTTATTCACACAGTTAGTAATACATCCTTTCTGGATATACTATCAGAGAAAGGCAAAGCTTTGAAGCAGCAGCATATAAAAATGCCTGCTAAGAGATGGTCCAGTACAGTGGGGCAACGTGCCACGGGGGACGAGGCAGGTAAGAAGTCTGTTGAGGAGAGCACAACTTAATTTCCAGTTCCCAAAAGCAGTGAAAGCACAAATATGTCTACATCTGTGTCTTCTATGGCCTCTGGTGGTATGGCAGGTACCAGCAAAGGAGTTGTTTGAAGTACTGGCATACCTGTGTCTCATTTGTTTAAAGCCAAAACTGTTGCATTCATGTTGGTGGGGGATGAAGATAGTGAGAAGAAGGGAGACACTGACGTCAGCACAGGAACAGTGGTCCAGGAGGAGGGTGATAAGTCTGTCATGTGACTGTCCCAGAGCCTGTTCCTGCTGGAGTTGGCGATGGTGATAGTGTTCAGCTGGAGTCTGATAATCCAGGAGATATGGGTAGTCAGTCCCCTGGCCCTGAGGAGATGGTTGAAGAGAAAGAAAAAGGTGCCATGCAAGAAGACAGTGATAGGGAGGAGGAGGACAAGGACATCATCAGCATTGGTGGTGATGACGACTAGGATGATCCCTCATGGAAGCCTGAGTTTAAAAAGGTCAAAGGTGATATAGGTCATGTTCATGCACAGTCCATCTCTCAGTCTGTCACCAAGAATATCAAAAGCACTCCTCCAAGCAGTCAAGTCACCACCTCCCAAAAGAAGTAGTCTCATGGAATTTATGAAAGCAACCCAAAAAGCACAAAATGCCTGTTTCTCAGCCCTCCCAGTCCCAGCAGCATGTTAAGTCCAGAGGTCAAAATTCCCTAGTTTGGGACTTTTACATGCTTGATCCACTTGATGAGACCATTGCGATATGTCAACTGTGTCAAGCACATGTGAGTCAGGGGAAAAAGGGAAGCCACATAGGCACAGCTGGCCAACATGCCCACTTGAAAAACAAGCACCTGCTGTGCTGGCAACAACACCAGAAAGACACCAGAGCTGTCGGTGGGATGTCCCTTGGCAAGTTAAATGTAAGTGAGAGCAGTTCAATACAGCAGGAGGGAGGGCAGAGTAAGTCAGTGGAGGAGGTGGAGGAGGAGCAATTTTTGCTCTCTCGAGTAGTGGGCATAGCAGTGGAGGCACCACTCCCAGTCCCTTAACTCAAAAAAGTACACCACCACACCCAAAATCAACCAAAATAATAGGTTTTGTGCATTCTGCATATCCCTAAGAGTCTCCTGTTACCCCTAAAAGAACAACACTGGTGCCTCAACTACTGCATTCTTCTAGTTGAACAGCCCCAAAGATGCAGCCCACACCAAAAACCATCCTTGAGTGGCACACAAAGTACCCTCCAATCATGCTGCTGCATGTGAGTTAAATGCTGGCCATTGATCTGTTGCTGTTCTTGTTCATGGATTCCGCAGGTTGATGGTCCATGCCTGTCCCAAATGGCATCACAAACCTATTTCTCTAAGCATGCCAGAGCTGTACTGCAGAGTTGCTGATTCCATAAGACGTGCAATGAAGCATTCTGCATCAGAATATATCCATCTTAGCATGGATATGTGGACCAGTGGACAAACAGCAGCAAGCTCATATCTATGCATAACAGCACACTGGGCACAGGTAACTGGGGTGGGAGTTGATTTTGGGCCTGGCAAAACCTGCCTGAAGCAAAATTATGGTGGTAGTAATACCCCTGGAATTCGATAGCATGTCACCCTGACTATGCAGAGTGTCACTGGTTCCCACACCAGTGAGAAAATGCTTATTATACAATGGCAAGAAAGAATCCTGGACTCTGATTGGTCAGTGTGTGCCTGAGACAGTGATGTTATTACACAATAACATCACTGTCATTGATTTAGCATTAACAGCATTTGCTTTTCTTTTCAGAAACAAAGAAATACTGCCTCACTAAAAATCTACTAAAAATATTTAAAAAATTGCTTTATTTTGTATAACATCACGCCATCGTATGATTGCAATAAGGCACTCCAAGGTATGTGTTATTGTATAATAATGTCACTCATGTAACGCCTCATGCTTCAACCCACCCCAGGAGTGACGTTATTGCATGATAGCACACACCTTGTCATGTCTTATTGCTTAAATGTTCTGCTGGATGAGACTGATGAGTGGCTACACACACAGTTACTTTCAGCAGGATTCATCGCAAGTGATAATGGTGCCAATGTAGTCAAGTGCATTAGCGATGGTGCTCTTTTCAGGGTGCCCTGCCTGGTACACTGCCTGAATCTCATTGTCCAGCAGGTTTCTAAGCCATGCAGACATTAAGGAAACAGTGACTGTCGCCCGTCGCATCTGTGTACACTTCACCCATTCTGCAAAGGCCCTTGACCATCTGCGTAAGCTACATAAGCAACAATACCCTCCAGGGTGGGCATTATTGGGAAATACTGGACCACCCAGGGGTATAATGAGGCCTGATGTCACAGGTGGAGGGTCTTACAGCTCCTGGAGGATCCAGTATTTCCCAATAATGCCCACCCTGAAGGGTATTATTGTGCTTAGAAAATGGGTATCAGAGTACATTTTAATTAAGTGGTAAAATAATAATAATAATAATAAGCTATATTTCTCTGCGCCTTTCTTAGAATCAAGGTGCATTACAATAAAATACAAGATAAAAACATAATAAAACAGATTAAAAACCAAATTAAATACAGAGCATTAATCGGCATCCAAATTATCTCCAAATGACTTACTCCATAAAAAAGATTTTAGGCCCTTTTTAAAACCCTCCACCATCATGCACTCTCTAATCCAACGTGGTAGAGAATTCCAGAGGGTCGGCACCACGAACATAAAAGCTCGGGCGCCGGAAGATTTTAAAGCTACCCTGGGGATCTCTAACAACCACTCGTTGGCTGAGCGGAGTGGTCGCGTTGGTAGGTAAGTCACCAGAAGATCTTTCAGGTAATCAGGGCCCAAACCGTGTAGGGCTTTATATGTCAGTAATCCGACTTTAAAGGTGATCCGCCACTGAACTGACAGCCAGTGCAGATCTCAGAGCACCGGTGTAATATGAGAGGAACGTGAAGTCCCCATTAACAACCGGGCTGCTGAGTTCTGCACTAGCTGCAAGCGGCGGATATCAACCCCAGGAAGCCCAAAGTAGAGGGAGTTGCAGTAGTCCAGACACGAGGTCACAAAGGCGTGGATCAGCGTGGGTAGGTCGCCGGATGGAACAAGGTGCTTGATTCTGGCAATGTTCCTAAGATGGTAAAAAGGATACCTTAACAACTGCCGACACTTGCACACTCAATGTCAGCTGATCGTCAAGGATCACCCCCAGGTCTCACACCTGTTCAGAGGTCGGGAGCTCCACATCCCCCAGGAATAAACCAGAGGTTTGAAGTGCCCCCAACCCCTCAATCCGGCGGCCGGGATCCACAACCATCACCTCCGTCTTCCCAGAATTCAACTTCAACCAGCTGGACCTCATCCAATCCTGGATCTCGCTGAGACAGTTGTTAAACACCGAGAGTGCTCTATTCTGGTCAGACGCAAAAGACAGAGCTGGGTATCATCGGCATAACAATGAAACTCCAGCCCATATCATCTTACAATGTCTCCGAGGGGAAGCATGTACACCGCAAACAACATGGGGGACAGCACAGAGCCCTGAGGCACCCCACAGGTCAGAGCGGTAGGATCAGAAGAAAATATCCCCGATACCACCCTCTGAGTTCTACCTGTGAGGAAGGAGGTAAACCATCTGTGCACCAAACCCCGACAACCCACAGATGCATCTCAGGCGCTCAAGCAACACCCCATGGTCTACGGTGTCAAATGCTGCTGACAAATCCAGAAGGACCAAAATGGACCGTTCTTTTTGGTCTCTCGCCATCAGGAGATCATTGAGGACCCGAACCAGCGCAGTCTTAGTGCTGTGCCTCTTTCAAAAACCTGATTGAAGAGGATCGTAGATGTTATGGATGGCTAAATAGTTGTCCAACTGGGCTGCCACCACTTTCTCGATTACCTTTCCAACAAAGGGGAGGTTCGAGATGGGTCTGTAGTTTGCTAGGGAGTCGGGGTCCAAGGATGCCTTTTTCAACACTGGTGTCACCACCGCTTCCTTCAGGGAGCGGGGATATTCACCAGAGTCTAGGGAGCACCAGACTATCCCAGCTAGAACTGGAAGATAACCTCCCCACAGCCCATGATCAGGCCAGTGGGACCCGGGTCTAAACTACAGCTTGTGGTACACATACCCTGGACAATCCTCATAACATCCTCGATTTCCAGCCTTTTGAAGGAACTCCAGGTGAACAGTGTGCTTGTGACCGTGGGCTGGACCGCCACAACTCCCATGGAGGGAGCGGCGCAAATCTCGGCCCTGATGTCGGCCACCTTATCTGCAAAGAATCGAGCAAGCTCCACACACTGCATCTGTGAAAAGGCTCGATGAACCTGCAGACAGGTTGGGTTGCACAGCCTGTATATGGTTCGAAAGAGCTGGCCTGGTCGATTCTGAGCAGCAGCAATTTCTCCGGACAGAAACACACTGCCTTCTTATGAGTGATTGCTGACTGATAGCGTTTAAAATGCTCTAGGAGTCTAAGATGGTCGGCATCTAAGCCGGATTTCCACCAGCATCTCTCCAACCTGTGATCCAATTGCCACAACTCCCTCAGACCCCGATCAAACCAGGGGGATCGAGGGCGAAGGGAGAGAGGCCGCACACGAGTGGGAGCAATTAAATCCAAAGCGGAGGTGACAGCCTTATCATAGGCTTGCACCATCACTTCAGGATTTAAGCTCAACCCAGGAAATTTGATAGGTCAAGAACCGCAGTTAGACCATCGGGAGTAACACCCCGTAAAGGGCAGTACTTGACCATCTCCATTGGGGTAGGCCTACGCAGGGGGGGTGCAAAAATTGAACTTTACAGTGTGGTGGTCAGACCATCCGACTGGTTCCAGCCACACATCAGAGGCCTCCAACCCCAGCAGGAAGACCAGATCCAGCGAATGGCCATGTTTATGAGTGGCAGAGGTAACCACCTGTGAGATGCCCAATGAACACATCAATTGGAGGAAGTGCTGACCAAATTTCGAGAGGTCGTCGTCGATCCAGGCATTAAAATCACCCAGCACCATCAACCTGGGCGATTCAAATACCAAGTCGACAACGAAGTCCGCCGCTTCCTTTAGAAATAGTTTCTTGTCACCGGGTGGACGATAGATGAGCGCTATTCTATAGCCCCCACCTACCACTACGACACATTCAAATGATCTGGTCTCCTCCACTGGAACACTAGCGAGGTCCAATTTGGTCTTGAAACAGACTGCAACCCCCCCACCCCTGCGATCCAATCTCGGGTGGTGTATCACTGAATACCCAACCAGAACTGCAGCCTCAAGAACTGGGGCAGCATTACTATCCAGCCAAGTTTCGGTGTCGCAAGTCAGGTCTGCTGTGCCTACCAAGTCCGCTACAATGGCAGTCTTGTTCACAACGGACCTGGCATTGCACAACACCGCCCGAGTTGGATAGGACTCCTGGGAAGCCCTGACTACCTGCCCACCATTTACTAAAGTGTTGCCCTTGGGTATGGGGACCAAACAGGAAGGTCCACGTTCAGCACTCCATTTTGACCCAGGGCGTCTTCTGGACTTAACCACTCGAATGCGAGCACCCCCCTCATCCATCCCCCTCTGTTCACGCCCCCCGCCCCTTCGAAACCCCCCACGGGCAATTCCCAAAGCCATACAGTGTTGGTAAACGGAGAAAAGCAAAGGGAGGGCAAAGAAAGGGCGGAAGGCATGAAGAGTGGCAGATGAATAGTGCATGACGGGGGGGGGGTGGAATAACAATATCTAACGTCATCCACAGACATCAGGCCGGTAACAATAATCTCTAAGCTCCGTATATATTCCCTATAAAAATAAAATAAAATGCTAAAAACTTGAAAACACAAATCTACTTAACATAAATTACACTATACAATCAAAATACCTAGATAAACATACAATAACAACAATAAATAATTAATAATAACCAGTTCAAATGAATTTAAAAAAATCGTTTTGAAACAGTGGAGCTCCCACCTTCCACCACAAAAGATGCCCAGATATAGAACCACAGACTCTCACTCCATGCTTCCAATAACCAGAAAAGCAAAAGTTAAAATTAAAACAAAAACCCCAAAAGGCTCCTCTAATTCAGACCCCCCAAGGAACTCTCACCTCCCAGGTGGAATCAGTACAGGCAGAAAGCTATCCAAAACAGTGTGCTGAGGTTGGCAGATCCTGGAGAATTAATGAGAGTACAGAGTACAGTGCTATTAACAATCCTTCGTGGGCTGTCACCACCATGATGAATTACATCTCAAACTGTGTCTTTTAAAGAGCCCCACCGGAATCAACTCCACCTCTAGAAAGATTAAGCAGTAGCAGCGTAAAAAGGCAAAGATCTTACTTTGGTGTAGACTTTTCAAAATTAAATCCATGGAGGAAAGGGACCAAGGGAACCTCTGCCGATACCAGGGACTCACCCCAGGAACAACCCGCCTCACTACAGACCTTACCGCCTCCTGGTCAGCTCTCCAGCTGTTCCAGTGCAGATCAGAAGTGCCAGGAGGCCTGCCGCCAAATAGCCGCAGCCTCCTGGCCCACCACCTTCCAGAGGACAGGTGTCCAAAGCGCAGCCCCCAGACACAGACAGGAACCCTGCAGAAAGGCCAGGAGCTTACTAGCCCGAGCTCTCTTCTTCTTCAGAAACGGGGAGGCTCAACACAAATCTGGACACCGATAGGGGAAGTCCCTTCTCGAGTAGGTAACTCCGGGAGGCAGCAAAACCTCCAGACAAAACCGCTCCACAATCCTCAGGTGCAATCAAACTCCTCGGTTCCAATCCACCACTCCGCTGCACGAAAGAACCAGTCCCTTAATCCAAAAAGTTAGTCCTCTTTCAAACCACAAAAGGACTGACGCTATTTCAGATGACTGCCAGCGCTTAACAGAATTGGGGAAACCCGAACGACAAAAGAAACTACAACCACGGATGAACGGAGAAATGAATTCAGAGGTATAAAAAAAAAGAAATAACTACGAACATACAGTCACTGTAATTGAAAACTTAAACTTAAAATGCTAAAAAACAAAATTTCACGGGAGCAGCGTAACAACGTTCCGAGATCGCGGCACAGCACCGCCGCCATCTTGCCCCGGTAAAAGCTCTGTGCTTGCTAGCTATCGGTGGTGCACAATGAGAGGAAATGACTTTAAAATAAATTAAAGAAGTAGAAAAATAACTTTTTATTGGAAAAGTAGTCTATCTGTTTGTAGGTTGTTCCATCTTCTGTTGCTTCCCCCACACAGAGCAATTCTCATGTACTGATCCCCCCACCACCACACTGACACCTCTAGAAGAAAAGGAGTTTGTTAGAAAACATTCCCTAAGCAGTCTCTGGGCACCGTTTTTGAGGTTAAAAAATACTTCTGTCCCTATTCTGCAAAACTGTTTTTATTTTATTTTATTTTGTTGGGTTCAGAGGATGTGTCTCTTAAGCATGCAACCTTTTGTGACCCTAATTAGTAAAATCAGGAAATGGATACCTGCAACTACGATGTGGACAGCCACAATCTAAATTATTTATTTTATTTTACATTTAACCAGCAGTGCTGTTGAAAGTTTACATCTTCAGCAAACAATCATCTGTTTGGAGGTCAACATGTATGACAGAAATAGAGTTGCGGTGGTGATACTGTAGCGGTCTATAAAAGAACGAAGGGCCAGAATTTCGGAAGTTGCAGTCCAGTGAGCCCGCACAGAAAAACAAAAGTAAGCCCAAGAAAAAAAATGTTTTGTTTTGTTTTCTGTGTCTGTAGCGACGAGTAAGATAGGCAGCCCAGGAGGCTTACTGTGGTTGACAGTTCAGCGAGAGAAAAAGATGGTGGGCATTTTAAATTTTCTTCGCTGCGTCCAGCCAATTAAAAAATTGGCTGGCCACCACTGTGGAATGCTACACAGTGAGGTGCCACTTGAACTGGCACTTATTTTTTACTGGGCATCTACTGAAAAATAGATGCCCAGGTTGCAGGTAGTTTCAGCCAATCAGGATAGAGAATCTAGTCTGCCCATTTTCTAAAGCGCAATAACCATCTACCTCAGCACTGCATGAAGCTTGCTGTTGTGACCAGCTGGAACTCTATGCTTTACATGCTTGACCGGCTGTATGAACAGTATAAGGCTGTTTCAGAATACCTGCTGATGCACACCTCCTGTGACAGTGCTGATGTGTCCATCGCTCTAAAAACAGAGCATTGGTGCCAAATGAATGGGCTAATATGCATTCTCCATCCATTCGGGCATGCTACACAGGCAGTGAGTGGGGACACTGCTTGTGTAAGTCAATCCATACCCCTCATACATGTGCTGAGGCAGACACTGGTTAATGTGCAACACCAGGTGGAGGCAAGTGGGGATCATAGCAGTTGGGATCTAATGGATCACATGCTCCGTGTGCTGGACAGAAATACCCATATAACCGGCATTATACAGTCAGATGAATTTGCAATCACTACCATGCTTGGTCAATGCTACAAATGTGGCCTGCCTTCTATAATTGAAGGAGGTTCTCAGCGAGTGCAAAGGTTGACAGAGAACCTCACTAGATGAGTATCTGCTGTACAGGTCAAAAAGGCATGCATCACAGAGAAAACAAATGTTGCTACCAACACCGGCGGCTCACAGGCCACCCAGTATGAGAAAATGGGCAAGTTACAGCAGAAAACAGCAGACAATCCAATTTGGGACATTTTGTATCAGGTGGGAGTGGAAGATATGGAAGAAAAGGAGGAGGAGGAGACAGATGAGGCAGCTGGACTCAGGGCATACGAATGAATAGTGGAGGCCTACATGGGGGACACAAAGAACCTTGCCATTAGTGATGATCTATTGCATTACTGGAGCTGGAAAGTGACTGACTGGCCAGCACTAACGTTGGTTGTTGTGAAATACGTGAGCTGCGCACAATCCAGTGTCAGTGTGGAGTGGGTGTTTAATTCAGCTGGGGCCATTATGTGTGACTGTAGGACCAATTTGGCACCCAAGAATGTGTCCGTGCTAACATTCTTAAAAATGAATGAAAGGCACACCTAGCATAAGACAGTGATGTCAGTGGTGTTGCCACATTAACTGTGTCCCGGTGATGAGGATGAAGACTCCAGCAGTGAGGTGGATGAAGCAGCAATGCTGATAAATTTCCACCTGGTGACAACTCCAGTCTTGAAGACTGTGAGGGCTGCTTCTTGGACAATGTGACACTGGAAGTCGAACAAGGCTGAATTTATTCAGAGGAACCCCCTCACCCCCAAACACTTTCAGCTCAGTATAGTGTTATAAATTATTTTTATCCATCTGTCTATCTATCTATATATCTAGCTATCTATCTAACTATCTCTGTCTGTCTCCGTCTGTCTATCTATCTATCTTTATATCATTGTTTTTGTGAATTGGTTGTGTTATCTGCTGCACTGTTAATCAGTTTCATTTGATTACCCTTTGTCCTAAACTGTTGTTTAGCCCTCACCCTATATTATGCAGTCAAATTACCGCAATACTAACATTTTGTACAATTACAGTTATGATGATTTGTTGCCAAAAATATCAAGATACACATCTTACTTTTCATTTGTACTAACCCCATATTAAAGCAACATATGTTGTCTTGTCTTGAGACGTCTTTAAAAGTGCCCATGCTGGCACATGCCACACCCGACCCTTCCCTCCTCAGTGCCACCTGCCACACACCCATGCAATCCATGCAAAAAATAAATATTTTTTGCCACTTACTATCTCTGACATGTTGCGGAACCCTTCTAGTACTAGTAGAGTATGAACGTAACCTGCTCATTCAACCGTTAACACATGTTGACATGATTTTGCAAAATTCTCAATTCCGGCCATCTTTAATGATGTGAGTCATTAATTACAAAGTAATCATAACAAAGGGCTTAACAACATCCAATTCCCCCCCAAGAAGGTCAATTATAAGTACTACCATAGTACTTATACAGAAACTGTGCTGGTTCCCAAGGGGGAGGAGTTTGTTTCCCGTAGTTTGGCTTCTACATTTTCCTGATTACTCCAGCTCTGCCATCTCAAATGATTAGAAAAGACATTAGCCCCCTCAACCTAATTACTAAACACCATCTCCCCCATCCATTTCCACATATACTTCCTCACTGGATGTGCTGTTTACTTGTTAATGAAACCAGTGGCCTACATCGCAGTTCAAGCAACCCACTCAGTCTTCCACACACCAACTCCTCCTGTCTGGATGTAGTCACCACACAGACATAGGATGAAAAGTCACCAGAGGAAAATGACCTAAGCAGGAACAATGACAGGAAACATGACAAATACTCATCTATATGCATACCTGGAGTTACATAGATACATAGACAGTGTCGGCAGATAAGGGCCTATGGCCCACCCAGTCTGCCCATTTGAGCTTGTAAGTTCAGTTTATGTTTTCCTAGAAGTCTGTTGCCCCTTACCCCTGACCTCCAGAATTCCTTTATGTCTGTCCCAAGCATTCTTAAATCCCATGATTTTTTCAGCCCCCACCACTTCCTCTGGCAGGGCGTTCCACTTGTCCACCACCCGTTCTGTGAAGAAATTCTTCCTCATGTTTCCTCTGAATCGTCCTCCCTCCAGCTTCATCCCATGCCCTCTAGTCCTGGAACATCTCTTTTGCTTAAAAATAGTATATTCCTGCACCCTGTTCCTCCCTGTAAGATACTTGTATGTCTTTATCATATCCCCTTTCTCCCTCCTCTCCTCCAGGGAGTACATGTTCAGTTCCTTCAACCTGTCTTCATAGGACTTGTGATGCAATGAGTTAGCAAGCAAATTGGAAACAGAGAAAAAATATATACTTACCATACCCCATGAATGTAATTAAATGGCAGAAATTGCCCCCAGAAGGAACATGCAGTGTAGGGTACATGTAGTACAGCAGCAGGCATCTGGATTCCACATTCCCCTTCCCCTAACAGTACTGCATACCTGGAAATAAGATAAAAAGAACACATTTTGAGGATTGTTAAAAAGTCCACAACCCCCCACCCACCCTCAAACCCCCTTCCCCAATAAAGACCATAAAAATTGAAGAAATACTTACCTCAGTAACTGTGAAACTGGAACCATTGCACAACAAAATGAATCACCCACATCTTCAGCAGCAGGGGCAGCAGGTGACATCACCGGAATTCTGAAGTTTGACAAAAGAGAAAGGAACACAATTGTTATCAAACTCAGACATCAAGACTGCTGTAATCTGCCCCAGTAATGAAAAAAATAAATACTTACTGCATGCAACAACATCACAATTCCAAATCACTGCCTGGCATGATGATATACCCCCTAGCAAACTGAAAAATAATAGAAAAGCAGTACAAACATATTAGAACTCATGACACACAATACCAGCCCACCAACAACTTTCTCTTGCAGAAAACAAAAATACAGACAGATACTTCCCAACTTCAGGAAGCCTTGAATGATTAGGATACATGGGCATCGGATAAGAAACTAACTTACAATATTGATAAATGCTGCGTCATGCACTTCGGGTGGCTGAATAAAAACTGAACCTATATACCTGGTGGGCAAACTCTGAATATAGTGGAGCAACAGAGTGATCTGGGCATTATGATCACAAAGGACTTATCTTTTAAAACACACTGTAATGTGGTCATAAAGAGATCGAGTTATATTTGGCATTGTATAAACAAACATATAACCTGTAAAAATAAAGAGGTAGTGCTGCCACTGTATACATCATTGGTTAGACCGCATTTGGATTATTGTGCACAATTTTGGTCACCAGGTGGCAGGTCAGAGATAGCAGCATTGGAGCGGGTCCAACGGAGTGCAACCCATAGTATGGTGGAAGCAAAAGGATATGATTACCCAACAAGGTTAAAAATCCTAGACTTGCATTCCTTAGAACTTAGGCGATTGAGAGGGGAACGTGTGTATGATCTATAAATCATTTATGGATCCAGGATTGTGGAACCTTCTGGGACTGGATTTAAGAGACTCACCCTACAATACTGGGGCCCATCCAATACAACTGACAGTTGAATGTCCCAGAACGAAGAAAAGGAAAGCTTGGCTTATCCTAAGAGTGACTGATATTTAGAATAGAGTACCCTTGGAGATTGTAACCTGTTCAAATATGAACAGTTTTAAGAAGGAGCTGGATAATTATTTTTTCAAACATGGGATTAAGGGGTATTAAATAATGGCGAGCAAAAGGACTACAAAAGCTCTGTTTAACCTATGATACCTATGATACTTATGTGTGTGCAGCAGCAGCAGTATGGATTCTGTGACGATGATCCATCATCAAGCAGCCAAAAAATGACTTCTCGTGGCAAGCTGTCAACTAGTCAGAGCAGCAGGCAACAAGCTACAGCACCCCAAAATCTCATTCCCGCCACACCATACAAGACAACCACAGTATCAACACAGTCAAACAGGACAGCAGCATTGGGAAGTAATAATTCTACATTTCTCAGGCAATTGAGAAACCAGCAGCAGCAGCAGGAGGAAGCAAGTGCAAGTAGCAGCACCATTTGCAGGAGGAATTAATTTTCTCAGCGTGGAAACCCATTTTTGTATTTAATTCCCACAATAAATAATTGTATCTCCCTTCTCTGACAATATTTGGAATGTGTTTTTTTCAGGACATTGTATAAGGCATATTATGCACACAACAGCAGCTAGTGGAAACAAGATTAATCCTGAAATATTTTGTAAACGGTGGACAAAGCAGCATTTTAAGTCTGGGTGGTGGCAGGGTGCTATATAACATCATGACCAAGAATAGATTTCTGTCTCAATTTACATTGACATTTTTTATGTTTGCTTGCACGCATGTGCAAGAAACATAGTGCCATCATCCGAGATTTTGGAGGTGTGTCACCCCCTCTTCCAATTCAGTCAGTGTGTTGGCAGGCGCGGACCCTGTAAGCCAATGCATGCTAGAGCTGTCTATGACAAGCTCCAAAATGCAGTGGCATACAGTTGAAAGGGGGAGCTATGCTTAGGTGAGCAGCGATAAGATATCGCCTGCTCATGCACAGCTCCCCCTACATACACACACACACACACACAGAAATGCATGCATACTGCGTGCTGCCCTCCCCGCACACACGTATAGCCGACGGGGGTGCCCAATCCCCATCGGCTGTGCTGCGCTCCCCAAAAACCTTCCAAATGTCATGCTAGGTGCCCACCCCAGTGTAGCAACTCAAGATATAGCCGACGGGGTGCCCAATCCCACGTCGGCTCCACTCATCCCAGTTCAAGGTTGCCACGCTGGGCGTACTGGCGTGGCAATAGATATTTGGCCGGCGGGGTGCCCAATCCCCGTCGGCTCCACAACCCAAACAGCCCTTGTGCCACGCTGGAGCCCACCCAGCGTGGCAAACGTCCCGCATCGCCATGTAAAAAAATAAAAAACTGAAAATTAAAACCGCCCCACGGCGCCTCCTGCCCCCCCACAACCTCGCACCTACCCACTGTGCACCCTGCCTCCCCACACCCTCACCCCATACTTACCTCCTCGGATCCTCGGCGCCGACGATCTTCGTGGACTGGGAACACGTCTGCACTCTTCAAAGCCGACCCGCGAACTGAGGAAATGCCGGTAAGCTGTATAATGGGCTGGATGGGTTTTTCAACTTTATTTGCATATCTCAGGCATTTTTAGATTTTGCACCAATTAACATGGTTTAGATTTCGATAACACTGTCATGGCTGTTAGGCTTGAAGGGTGATTTCGCAGTCACTGCACGAAATCACCTTTTGGGCCTGAATAACACCATGACAGTGACATCATTCATGAGAAGGGGTCCCAAAAACCCCATGTTGAAAATTTGGTGCAAAGATTCCAAAAAATGACTGTTTCACGAGCGTGCGTTCCGCAGTTCCTACGCAGGCTCATAAGTTCGCGAATTTTCAATATTTTCACTCCAGATTTTCAACATTGCCATTTTACCACACCTTCTTATGAACAGTACAGCTGTCATTTTTCACATCTCACCCAAAATGTGTTTCCACCCATGTAGCACACAATGGCGCAGTCGGTGTGCAAAATCAATGTACAGGACAAATTAAGAAAATCACAGTGACACTGTTCATGAGCTGAGGTCTTAAAATGGCTATGTTGAAATTTTGGTGAAAAAACTCCTAAAAATGACTGTTTTACGAGCGTGCGTTGCGCAGTTCCTACGCAGGCTCATAAGTTCGTGAATTTTCAATATTTTCACTCCAGATTTTCAACATTGCCATTTCACTACACCTTCTTATGAGTAGTACAGCTGTCATTTTTCACATCTCACCCAAAATGTGCTTCCACCCATATAGTGCACAATGGCGCAGTTGGTGAGCGAGGTCAGTGTACGGGACAAATTAAGAAAATCACAGTGACACTGTTCATGAGGTGAGGTCTTAAAATGGCTATGTTGAAAATTTGGTGAAAAAATTCCCAAAAATGACTGTTTTATGAGCGTGCGTTGTACAGTTCCTACGCACGCTCATAAGTTCGCGAATTTTCAATATTTTCACTCCAGATTTTCAACATTGCCATTTTACCACACCTCCTTATGAGCAGTGCAGCTGTCATTTTCACATCTTGCCCAAAATGTGTTTCCGCTTCATGTAGCATACGCACAGTCAATGTGCAAAATCAATGTAAGGGACACAGTAAGAAAAACAGTGACACTGTTCATGAGCAGAGGTCTTTAAATGGCTATGTTGAAAATTTGGTGAAAAAATTCCTAAAAATGACTGTTTTACGAGCGTGCGTTGCGCAGTTCCTAGGCATGCTCGTAAGTTTGCGAATTTAATATTTTCACTCCAGATTTTCAACATTGCCATTTTATTACACTTCCTTATGAACACTACAGCAGCCATTTTTCATATGTCACCCAAAATGTGTTTTCGCACATGTAGCGCGCAATGGTGCTGTTGGTGTGTGAAAGCAATGTTTAGGACAGATTAAGAAAATCACAGTTATACTGTTCATGAGCAGAGGTCTTAAAATGGCTATGTTGAAAATTTGCATGAAAAAGTCCATAATGATTGTGTTACGAGTGAGCATTGCACAGTTTCCATGCACCTCGTAAGTTCATGACTTTGTAATATTTTCAGTCCAGATTTTCACCAGTGGCATTTTTCCACACTTCCTTATGAACAGTACAGCTGTCATTTTCACAACATGGCTGATGTGTGTTTTCACACTTTCAGCGCAGAGATGCGTGGTCGCTGTGGGAAATCATTGTTCGGCACAGATAAAGAAAATCACAGTGACACTGTTCATGATCTAAGGCACCAAAATGCCTGAGTTGACAATCTGCTGTAAAAAATCCCCAACCTAATTATATTATGGGTGTGCGTTGCACAGTTTCTATGTACTCTCATGACTTCACCATTTTTTTTTTATATTTTTACTGCAGATTTGCAACATTGCCATTTTTTACACCTCCCCATGAACAGTACAGCTGTCATTTTTTACATCCTGTTCAGAATGTTTTTGCACCTGTGGTGCTAAATGCTGTAGTCGCTGTGCATAAGCAGCTTTCCGCTAACAAACTGATATTCCCCCTGTTCATGAGGTGGGGTCACAAAAAATACATGTTGAAAATTTGGAGTGAAAATACCAACGAATGCCTGAGGTATTAGGTTTCCAACCATAACGCCTAACCCTGTAGAGAATGACAGGCATCAGGGGTGTGACTTGGGATTCTTGCCTGTAATGCTCATACCATTCCACACCCTGCAGCCAGTGAGAGGCATTGAGGTATGCCTTGGACTCTTCGCCCCAAACTTCACCCCATTCTCCTATATCGCACCCATCTCACCATATTTCCTAATGAAATGGAAAAGATAAGGGCCAAAGACCCAAGGAACACGGACACTTGTCAGTGTCTGGTGCTGGAGTGTGGTGAATGACATGGCTGTTATGCCTGACGACTCCAAACGCACACCCCAATGCCTGTCACTCTCTGCAGGGTGGTGGTGGGGTTGGCTTCAGTTCAATACTTCACTGTCATTCCTATTACGCAGCTCTGTAACTTCTACACTGCCACTGCCAATGCCAGCAAGCAAACATTCAGCATTGACAAATGCTTGTTAGAAAACATTTCTGTACTTCTAGTGCCTCTTCAGTATTGGCAGCAACAAGAATCAGCCTGAATTCCTTTGTAAACAGTGACCCAAAGAGCATGTTTTGGTCAGGGTGGTGAGGGTGGCACCATATAACATCATGACTGGGAGCAGATTTCTGTCTCAATTTACACTGACATTTTTTAGGAAACATTTCAGGACTTCTAGGGCTTGTTTGGCACTGGCAGCAACAAGATCAGCCTAAAATGATTTGTAAATGGTGGACAAAGCAGCATTTTATGTCTGGGTAGAGGAAGGGTGCTATATAACATCATGACTAAAAGCTGATTTTTGGCTCAGTTTACTCCAACATATTTTAGGAAACATTTCTGGACTTCTAGGGCCTGTTTTGCACTGGCAGCAACAAGATCAGCCTGAATTCCTTTGTAAACAGCAGCCCAAACAGCATGTTTTGGTCCAGGTGGTAAGAGTGACCAGATTTCTGTCTCAATGTCATCCTAATTTTTTCCAGTTATATTTCTCATCTTATCATGCTTCCTTCGCACAGCATGGCTACAAGAGGCTGTGTTAAACTGTGGCCCAAGAGCACATTTTGGACCTGTGGGTAGGGGTGGGGTGGGGCACGATACAACATCATCATGACTGGAGGGAAGACACACCAAGTTAACATTTCTGGCAAGCCTATGGGACGCATGTTGTTAAGCACAAAAAATCTTAAAATTGTCTTTAACTTTGCAATAAAAGTGCTTATGTTTCTATGATTGTTGTGTACTTATTTGGACTGATCCTGCACACAGCCAAAACAGCTGTCAGCCCACATCACATAGCTTTGGAAAAACAATGTTATTCATAGGAACAAATTACAATAGTTGACATCTGTGAATAGGAGGAGGAAATATATACAGAAGGACTAACACAAAACAAATAGAAAGGTACAGTGTTTAAGGGTACAGACTAAAAGTGACTAAAAGAAACACACGACGGAGGACATGCAGGGTCAAGGCAAGACAGGGTAGACATATGAGAGAGAAAAGAGAGGGAGCATAAACATTATATAACACACAAAATGCTGGACAAGAAAAAGAAAAAAGAGGATATAGAAGACAGAATATATATATATATATATATATATTTTTTTTACTTTTTTTATTTATTTTTTTTGTTATTTTTAAGGGGTCTGGATGAGGGAAGAGTGGCAATAAGAAACCAAGGACAGGAGAAAGAAAAAAAAAGTAACTTTGGCTGCCAGTGCTGCACTGCACATAATAATTTCTGGACCGTAATTACACAGCGCCAGGCTCCAATTCTGCCTTGCCGCCACCACCATCATCACCCCCATGATGTAGCTCCACCAGTAGTTCCAAAATTTGCTGTTGGTCCTCAAGGAGTTTCCTGAGGTGCCCCTTGACCTACTGGCGGAACTCATTTAACTCACGGTGCAGTGCTCCCACCTCTCTGCATACAGCCACCAGGTCTTCTTGGCTCACTGCTGGAACATGAGCGACTAGGGCTACTGAAGGCTGTGAAGGGTTCACCAGCATGAACCCATCGTTGCCAGTGTATGTGGGGTGAGGGTGATGGGGGTTCTGCAGCTGCCTCCTCCTGCTGCTGCTGCCTTCTCATGCAACACCTCCTCTGACACTGACCCCCAGTCCCTTCCTCCTGCTGGCCCCCTTCCCCTTCTGACTGCTCATCACCCTGGGCCCCTCTACCTGCTGCTGCAACCTCTTTTTGTCTTTTGAGCCAATCTACAGGGTTGTGGTGCTGCAGATGGCTCCTTTGGCCACCAGTACAAAAATGCCTCCCTGTCTTGCCCCTTCTAACAGATCTGCCACACAAGTTGCAGATCACAATAGTGTCGTCATTGGTGTTTTTGGTGAAAAAACACCACACAGCTGACACTTCTGTGGGGGGCCACCACCAGATGATGTCCTGGGGCCGGGGACCACATCATGCTCCTGCTGGGGGGAGGCAGGGGGCACATGCTGTGGCTGGGGGGGTGCATTGGTATCTGGTTGCACCTGCTGCTGCTGGCTGAGGATGGGAGCCACATGCTCCTGCTGCTGGACAACAGGATCCTGTGGCTTCCAGGTGTCACGCAGCTCCTGGGAGGGGGTGACAGGCTCATGCAGCTCCTGGGGAGTGGGGTTACATTCTTCTGCTGGAGGGTGGAGGTCACATTCTCCTGCTGGTGGGTGGAGGGGCTCAGACATAAAGGCCCGCCTGTCAAGCCGAACACTGGGTAGGGGCCCTGCTGCCTTCTTCTCAGTCCCTTGTCCTTACCTTTCCCATCCGTACTTCTTATTACAAAAAAAAAGAAAAGAGAAGAAGAAAGAAAGGGTGAGTGTGAGGAGTCACACACACACACACACACACACACACACACACACACACACACTCTACAAACACAACAGAACAGAAATGATCAGCACACACCAGAAGCAGAAGGACACAGTCTAACTATAAACTAAATAAAGTGGGTAAAATCACAAAAACACACACACACACATATGCACACAGTACAGTACAGTATGGTATTTAAATGCAAACACTGATCTGCTGCTGGCTGCCTGCTTCTCTCCTCCAAGTCTACGCTCCTACAAAGGAAATGACTCCCTCACTTTCTGCCTGTATACAGTCACCCATGTGATCTGCAGAGAGTAAATCATGTGACAAGCCCAATTTAGCCTAATTTCACCTAATAGTAACGCAAGGTAAAATTTACGGTGAAATTAATCGGCAAAATTTTGCCTTATGCACATAATTACACAAAATATTTCGCTAGGTGAAATTAATGATTTTGCCAAGATTTTACTGACGAAATTAAATTTTGCAGCATCTCTACTCGGGACCTGATGACAGTGGTGCGTACCCTTATGACATCCAGATTGGACTATTGTAATGCTCTTCATCTCAGGTTATCTGAAGGTTTGATGCATCACTTGCAGATGATGCAGAACCTCATGGCTCAACTAACTGCCAGAGTTACTTGCTCCATGCATGTCTCTGCTGCTCTGCAGATGGTGCACTGGCTGCCTGTGAGGTGGCGCATCTT
This sequence comes from Neoceratodus forsteri, assembly GCA_016271365.2. NCBI lineage: Eukaryota > Metazoa > Chordata > Ceratodontiformes > Ceratodontidae > Neoceratodus > Neoceratodus forsteri. The sequence continues at coordinate 51,450,556 of JADMNL010000027.1, forward strand.
CTTTAAGATAGGTTTGTTAATAAACAGAGCCTTACATGATCTGGACCCAGGCTACCTAAAAGAGCTTCTGTATCCATATGTTCCTGACTGCACGCTCCGCTCTTCTGAGGTGGGCCTCCTGAAGGTTTCCAGAACTCAATTAACACTGTCTGGAGACCATGCTTTAGCAGAGGCAGCTCCAGTTTTCTGGGACCAGCTGCTCGGAGAGCTTTGGGAGGCCCCCTCAGTTTATAGTTTTAAGTGGGGGTTGAAACATTATCTTCTTATAAGAGCTTACCCGAATAACCCTTCAGTTATCAAATCTTTGATATAATTTGCACTGAAAGTTATTTATTGTGCTGCTGTTATCTGTATTAGTTCTGTTTTGTAAGGTGCCCAGTGCCTGTGGTATTGGGTGCCTAAGAATAAATATACAACTACTATTAGCACCACTGGCCTGAGTATTCTACTGCTGACTGACTGTTTTAGCACATTTATTTATTTATTAAAAAGTTTCACCAGGAAAAGCACACTGAGCAAATGCAATTGCTCATCTTCTGGTGTGTCCTGGGGGTACAAGAGGGGGAGCAGCAAAGATATTTGCCATATGTAACTCACTCAGTGTGGCTGGCTGTTTGTGTTTGTCTCTGTCAGTAGTTTAGTTTTTGTGGTTTTTCATGTGTTTCTGCTTGGAGGAATTGGACCATTCTTGGACATAACATCTATGAACATTTCCTGGACTAAGAAACTACAAAACATCACCACCAGGTATTGGCATTCTCATCATAAATCAACTTTTTTTGGAAGACATCAAAAGCAAAAGTAAGGTCAGTAAATCTTTTATACAAGCTCTGAGTTGTGGAGTGCTGCATTGAATCCACATTTCCATCTGACTTATTCTTAAAGGATGTGTGCTTGTCTTTGAGGTTTATTCACAACTGTTTTGGAGAACAAAGGGAAGATTCTAGCAAAGGATTTTTACATCCTACATATGCTGTAGGCCAATGTTCATCACCTTCAAGATTTTAACACATTCTGGGTCTTTGATCTACAGTAACAACAGTGTTCTGGTCTCCAGTAGTTCACCATGAGTCACTCTGGAACACTCACCCTTGCTACAGTAAACATTTGCAGTCTCCTGCCAAAACTGGCAACTCATAGATTATGAGGATGAATCCTGCTTCTGATACAGCTATTATGCTTACATGGGGTATCTACCTCTGTTCCAGTCAACAACCACGATGGAGAGAATACCTCTCAACACAACGACTTTACTTTCTCCAACCAAATTGCCGAAACAACATGTGCATGCCTACACCACCCTTATCCTTCTGAAGGGCTGTACCTACAACTCATTTTGTATGCTCAGAAAATACAAAATGACACAACTGGTTCATCTCCCATTCCATATTATTAAACTGTGGTTTCTCCTACTCCTCGTCCTCTTATTGTCAGGGGACGTAGAACATAACCCTGGACCCTCTGTCCACCACTCTCCCACTGACCTATCGGCTGTCTCAAGAAAAGGAGTTCTTATTGCCCATATAAATATTAGGAGCATTACCAGGCACTTTGCTGATCTCGAGGTGTTACACGAGGTCCCTGCACCCTTATTGGTACCCCCAGAGGTACACAGTAGACAGCTAGTATTTAGGCATATATTATTAATGTGGAAGACAGGCAGGAGATAGAAATAATGACTCAAATTGCAATAGGTAATGTGCCTATCTCTGAGAGAATTAAGCAGGTCCTTAAAACCCAGATTAGGCAGCTTCTGCAAGAGGCTGGTACTCTGGAAGGCATGGTTCATACCGTGGCTGAGGCCGCAGCCCGGGCAGCCCTGGATGGCGTCCAAGGTAACCTACTCCAGCCTGATCGGCCCAATAATCCCCTACAGATGGCCTACTCTGTTCAGCAAATAGCTGACAGTATTGGTCAGATGAGCCCGTCCAACAACCTCAGCTGCCACTTGGAAAAGGTGCGTTCCAAATGTGAGATGCTTAGTCTCACTGCAGACTATCAGGTCCAAATACTATGCCAAATCATCGAGCCTGGACTGTGGGCCAAACTTCCCGATGCCATCCGCCAGGCCTGCAACACCACCTTTGACGAGGTTGCAGCTGAACTCATTTCTGCACACAGCCCAGGTGTAGTATGAGTGATGCTTGCATACTCTGTGAAACAGAATGCAAAGGAAAGTCCAGCGACTTACCACCAGAGACTCTGGATGGTCTACCGAGCAGGAAAACAACTCACACAAGAAGCTGTGGATGTAGATCTTATTGAACATAAGACCCTGTTCCTTAGGAACATGATTCCTGCAGTAAGAGAGAAGGTAGAGCCAACCACCTATCCCACCACAGAAAGGTATGCTGACATCCTTCGGAAAACTGAGAGAGTTTGCCAACTCTTTATCCATGATCTGGGCTCCAGTTCCAAGAAAGTAGCAGCCATGGATCCTGCTCAAGAGGCGACACACTACTCAGTGGAAGGGCAGGCCCAACACAAACAGCCCTTCCCAGTAGACAACCAGCACCCCCAGCAGGACCAACAGCAGCAACAACCACAACAACAACAGCAACTATGGGGTGGGAACCGGAACTATCACAAAAATAAGAAGCACAAGAATCATAAGGATAAAGAACAACAAAGACCAGGCCCTTCATATAGGGAGATAGCTGAAAAGAATCGGAAGTTTCGAGAACTTCTGCGACAAGTGCGCTCTGTAGCGGATGTTGTTCCTGCTCAGTCCCTTGCAGCCATACAGCTGGGAACCTAGGCCCCAATGGGCCATGGCAATACCAGAAGTACAGGTCCTCAGGCCCATACAGGTCTGAACCCAGAAGCACCTCCCTATATAGCATCAGTGCAGCATGGTGAAGTGGTTCAAAGGAGCCAGGCCCAACCTCTCCATGCTTCCTCCAGCACAGATTGACAATTACAGGCCCCAGTCCGTATTGTAAACAAGCTGGTCTTGGATAAAAACCGAAGGCCCTGCACTGAGGCCTACTTACAGTGTTATGGGATACAGGAGTGGCTGTGTCTGCATTACATGATGACCACCTGGATACATCTCCTTGGTCCACCGGATGGAGGACCAACATGTCAGGAGTAGATGGTACTAGGTTACCTGCATACTGCTCTCTACCTCTACCTCTACCTCTACCTGTAGAGTTGGGCCACCTGAAGACCTCACATACCTTCCAACTGATGGTATTGCATGATCATCCTAGAATCATTGGGATTGACTTCCTTGCACCACACGGCTGTGTGGTGGATCTAGCAAACATGCTATTGATACAAATTCAGGACCAATATCATACTATTTTGATCCCCGATTCACATGTTGTGGCAATGATATCTGCCAACAAAAAGGAGTATGACATCATAGATTTGTTCAAGAACCCGTGAGCTTTATATAAAGCTCCTTCCCATTTTGCAAAGGCATTTGGAGGCTTTTGCTATCAACAAGCATGACTGTGGCAGAATGCACACTGTTATAGAAGTGCCTGGCCCAGCACATAAGAGGCAAAGGCAATATCCTTTCCCATCTGATGCCCTGCCTTCTCTTAGGGAAACAATAAAATCACTCCTCAACCAAGAAGTAATAAGAACATGTGTTTCTACTGCCAACTCCCCAGTGTGGCCTGTGAAAAAACCTATGGGTGCCTGGAGACTTACTATTGACTACAGGAAACTGAACCAGGTCACCCCAGTTGTGTTCCAGCTGTGGCTTCTGCACCTGATGTGCTACGACTTTTGACCCCTGACCTAAAATGTTTCAGTGCCCTTGATATTTCCAATGGTTTCTGGTCACTGCCATTGGCCCCTAAGAGTTTATATAAGTTTGCCTTCACCTTTGAAGATAGACAGTACACGTGGTCCTGCTTACCACAGGGATTCCATAACAACCCATCATTGTTCCATCTACACATGATGGACGCCCTTGAGGGTTTCTCTACTCCCCAGTGTCTCTTGCAGTATGTGGATGACTTGCTGTTGGCAACAGCCACGCAGGAACAACACTTGGATCTCTTGGATGAACTACTGACTCTCATCCAGAGAGCAGACCTTAAATGTAATCCAGCAAAAGCACAGCTATGTCAGAATGAGGTTCTTTTTCTGGGCCTGAGAATAACTGACTAAGGCTGTAGCCCTACCAAGAAGAAGATACAAAGATTGCAAGACTTGCCACTGTCTACCAGCGTGGTAACTCTTAGAAGGTTTCTAGGTATGGTGAACTATTCCAGAAATGTTATTTGTGAGTTTGCTCAAAAGGCTGCTCCTCTGTATGAGCTACTGAAGAAGGGCATTCCCTGGACTTGAGGTCCCATGCACACTCAGGCTGTGATGTCACTGAAGCAGGCCTTGGTTTTGGCTCCAGCTCTGGTTAACCCCAATCCAGCACTACCATTCCATCTGGTATGTGCCACCTCTGACATTGCCAAGTCAGTTGTGATGGCCCAGAAGGTTCATGATACTCTGAGACCCATTGCATATGCATCACAGCTCTTGACTCCAGTGGAGCAGAAGTACAGCCTTTGTGAAAGGAACCTTCTGACCACTTACTGGGCTGTCAAGCACTTTCTGTATATCATTGGGTACTCTCCACTGATTATTAACACCAACCACACCCCAACTATCTTTCTGCTATCAGACAGAGTGAAGGATGGGTCAGTCCCCCATACTAGACTGACACACTGGTCACTTCTTCTCTAGGATAGAGACATACAGGTACACCCAACCAAAATTCCATTCATGTTGGCACATGGACTCCTTTTCCAAGGAAAACCCCATGACTGTACACTTCAACCACCTGATCTTCCAGATCCAGGTCCTTTCCTTCCTGCCACACCACAAATACTTGAGAGCACCTCTTTGTGTCATATTTTCACAGATGGTTCAGCTTTCTACTATCAGGGAGAACAGATTGCAGGGATGGGTATATAAGTGATTTACCCCTATGGTAACACTGTTAAAATCTTTAAATATTGCAGTGTTGCATCATCACAGTATGCAGAGATGGCAGCAGTGGCCTGTGCCCTGTAGTTCATCCAGCATGGAATCTAGGATACCATCATTTTTATAGACTCTAACTGGGTTTGTTGTTCTCTTATAGAATTTCTTCCTTTCTGGCAGAAGAACTCCTTCCTCTCTTCTTATGGCAGCCCAGTGAAATACCAAGAACTGGTAATACACATACACTCACTGGCACAAAGGTTTGCACACAAACTCTATGTACACAAAGGTAAAGCTCATTCCCTACATGACCCCTACCATGCCTTCAATGACACAACAGACACCCTTACCAAGGAAGGGGACTGAGGGAGGAGGTGGGACACCTGGATGATGGATCATCCAGAGGCTAATGCGGCTGTACATATTGCAGCAGTCAGGAAGAAATCGGAACCTTTTTCCCCCTTAGACCTTTCAGCAGCCCAACATGTTGATACTGAGCTCAAAGATGTGTTCAGATTCCTTGACAAGGGTACCGAAGAAAAACTTCCCACACACAGCCCCTACCAGAGGCATGAAGGTAAGTTGCACTTGACACCAGATGACAAGCTCATCTGGTACCAATCAGATGATTCCACCATCAAGTTATGGGTGGTTTCCAGACATCTTAGGTCTGAATTTTTGCACCAAGTGCATGATACACCTACTGGTGGACACCAGGGAGTGGAAAACACCCTCCAGAGGCTCAAGACCACTGCCTGGTGGCCTGGTGTCACCAAAGATGTCAAACAATACATAGACAACTTCCTTGTTTGTGCACAAAACAATCCCATCCCTACCAAACAAAATGCCAAACTACTACCACAAAGACACTCTGGCCCTTTGCATGCCATACAAATCGACTTTATTGGTCCCCTGACCAATACCAGCAGAAACAACAAGTATGCTCTTGTGGTAACTGATCTTTTCTCTAAGTGGGTTGAAGCTTTCCCCGCTAAGACATGCACTGCTAAAATCACTGCCAAAATCCTGGTGGAACACATTTTCTCCAGGTGGTGACTACCTCTTAAGGTAGACTCTGACAATGGAATAAGTTTCACAGGTGAGTTGATGAAAGAATCCCTTGAGCTCCTTGGAGTTCAACAGAAGTTCCACATACCATACCACCCCCAATCTTCAGGTCAAGTAGAGAGAGTCAACAGATGGATTAAGCAAATGCTTTCTAAATTTATTGAGGACAATCCCAAAACCTGGGATTCCCTGCTGCCGTTACTCCTTATGGCAATCAGGGGAACACTCTCGGCCACCACCCAGATGACACCCTTTGAAGTGATGACTGGTAGACAGATGAGATTACCTGAACACCTGTTGTTTGACCTGCACACCCCCACTACGGACCAAGTGTCTGTAGACCAATATGTTGAAAAACTCAGAAAAGACCACATACATACACACACACACACACACACACACACACACACACACTTGTATGCTGCCAATTGCATGGGTAAGGCCCAGCAACAGTCCAAGATACAGTTTGACAAGTACACACAAGAAGTGGATTGGCAGGTTGGAGATCAGGTAATGGTCCTCCAATTTGCACATCCCACACACTCCTTCTCCAATAAATGGGAAGGCCCCTACCCCATTATCAACAAGCTCAGTCCGGCAGTCTATCAAGTTAGACTCCTGCACAACAATAAACTGACTGAAAAATGGTTACATGCAAACCAACTGAAACTGTATAAAGAAGCATAATTATTTTCCTCACTCCATTGGGTGGAATAGTACTAACCTACTAATGTTTGATTTTCCTTTTCAGATATACTGACAAGATGGCTATCTAGATCCATTTTCTCCTCATTTCAGGAGTTATCCCCTGCATCCAAGGCATGGCACCAAACCTCCTACCTCACCTTGATCCTCCAGCATCTGCTCCAGAGGCAGTATCCATCAAAATAACCAATAGTTTGATTACTGTCCAGGAAGATTCCAATGCTTACCTCACTGCCTCGGTTGTTGCTCCTGATAAATCTACCCGACAAATTGAGTGGCAAACCACATCGCAAGGACAAATTCTCCCTGTAGCCAAACTCTCCAAGGGAACTTTCCAGGGTTGGCCTAATGCTAAATTATCCCCAAATGGTTCTCTGTGCTTGCTACAAGCTGCTCTTAGACATTCTGGTTTATACAATATCACTGCTTTAATAGATCCCTCATAATGTAATTCTTTGTCTAAGGACTCTGATTGAAAATTTTGTACTGCACACAACATGGCCTCTGCTGCCCTGTACCTTTCTGTGTTACCACCTACTGACAAACAGCTTTTGGAGTGCCCAAAGCACACCCCTGGTCCTCATAGTGGTCTAACAGCCACTGCTCTACCTGGTACACTGATTAACAATTTACAATTTATGCATATACCTGTTTTGTTTAATTTAACTTAGTGGAATATGAAAGAATTTGGTATGTGTCACAATACTAACACTTCAGCATTTTATAGTACGTTATTGCTTCATAGTTTAGCAGCATTTCAGATTCGTACTCAAGACCCTGTTGCCAGGGTACATAACACCGAGCATAGAGGCAACTTCAGGAGAAGACCAAATCCTTATGATCAAAGTCATAAACATAATACACGTGAAGTTGACAGTTCTGATGTCACTGGTGCAATAGGCACTGTCACAGGTCTCTTTGGTACAGTTATGTTTATCTGGAATAAAGCAGACATTGCTGCTATTCAATCTCATTCTGCCAAATTTCAGACTGGTTTCGTAAATAATATAGTACTCCTATTAGTGCATGGTGTGGATGGCCTTAGGAAGAAAGATACACTGTCTACAATATGCATGACATTGCTAAGGCATTTATAGATTCTAAGGATAAGATTAATGCACTCATTGCACAGAATAACAAAGAAGCAGATAAGCAATATATTGCCCATGAGATTCTATGCACAGCCTATGGCTCGTACATTATCACTACCATCAATAATCTCTTCCGTGATCTAGAATCTGGAAGAATTCCTGATATCATACATGACAGACGTATTTCCAAAAGGTATTGTCCATGATGTAAAACCCCTGGCTGCATTGCTATGTGTATGCAGCAATCTTTAACTATTCCTCTTTCTACAGCTAGGAATTTGGGTTTTGTGACAAGACACCCTAATACTGATCCCTGTTTTACTTCTAAGAAATGTTCTATCAAAGATACAATATTTGTTTCTTTTACTGTCTCTTTACCACGTTTTGACCCCAATACAGCTTTGTTCGACAAGCTGGCTTCCGTACACTCCTTTGGGCACCTTGATGAAGACATCTACAGAGAACGCCTGGACTTTCCTCCTCTACTGGTCTTCCATCCTTTCCTGGATGCCTGGGTCGCTCCGCACACAGACTGCTGTGTGAAGAAACAATATATCTAGTTGTGTCGATGTGATGTATTTGATGTTATTAAACCTGTATGTGGTTATTCTCCCGACAGTATTGATTGGTGTTTTTCCATGGACGATGACATCAGCACAAATGACACTGCCTTTTCAGACTCAACATTGGCTCCAGATAAACTTTACCAGTCATATCAAGAGGAGGTTCATCGCCTGTCAACATGGATTTCCAAGATGGCCTATACCTGCCCGGTGCAATTGCAAAAATGAAGACTCCCACTGTTAAAATGCAGTACAATTCTGAAGGAGAGTACTGCATGGTGATGAACTATAAATCCTATACTTACAGAACTGAGACATGTGCTATTGATAACCCCAACTTTTGCTATGTTCCCCACCAGAAGGCTGTTATTGGACATACCGTTATTACCCCTGTCCCCTTTATGGATGTGGACATCATTGATGGTAACCCTGATTGTCTGCTCACCCTTTCTGAATATTTACCATATTTTAAAGTACACATAGATCCACTGTCACTTACATTAAAATCACTTTTAGAGAGAAAAGACACCCATCTCATCCACATCAGCAATACTATTACTAAGGCTAATGAAGCTATCCTTTCATTGATTAATGATGGTGATATGAATGATGCATTGACTAACACTTGGTTAGAAATTACTTTTAAAGGTTTTGTTATTATACAAGCATTTTTGATATTTTTCTTGGTTATTATGGTATGCTGCCTATGGCACACACTGCACCAACACCGTGAGCAACTGGAGTTCCTTTACAAAGCTCATGCATTGGATTTGTAAATGACCCCTGCTCTCTGACCTTTCCCTGGTTTTGCCCGTGTTGCCCTTGGAGGCAACAAGAGTGGAATGTTACACAAGGTCCCTGCACCCTTTTTGCTTCCCCCAGAGGTATACCATAGACAGCTAGTATTTAGGCATATGTTATACTAACATATAGGGCTAAGGGCATCTACCGTACAAGAGCAGATGTCAGGATATGTATGCATATTATTGTCATACACTTTGCTGTCTAATATATATACATTTTTCTATGTATTTCTCACTCACAAGATGTTAGGACATCTGTGTCCTTGTAATGCTTATGATATATAAGTCAGTATTTCCACCTTTTGGTGATTTGTACTACTACACTGATTTGTGTAAGAACTGTACTCTTTTGATTCACAAAGTGATGACTACCACAGCATTGTATAATGTTATCTTGGACCATGGAGCCACCTCTAATTTAGCCAATAGGACTCATCTCTGGAACTAGAAATGTTTCTGTCTTACAGTAACCATAGTAATTATCATAGGTATATAATGTGATACACTAGTCTTGTACCTCAGAGATCCCAAGAGATACAGAGAAACCTTGAGGTATAGGGAACGCTTAGCACTGGCTCCCGGTTCGTATTGGTAAGAACTGCTTAGGGCAACTGTGATTTATCCTTTTGGTAGTAATAAACATGTTTATTACTCTTATGCAACGTGTCTGTGATTCCTTGCATTCCCAATATTGCCAAGAACCTGAGAGTGAGGTTTAGACCTCCTGACAGAGGCATGGACGAAAGTGTACAACCCTGACCTACTCTGCCTATCTGAAACATGGCTCAAGCCTCACATTCTGGACTCCTTATGTTCCTTGCCCAATTACTCCTTAATAAGGAGAGCTAGGCCTTCCCCAAAGCATGGAGGGTGGGTCGCTCTCCTCTATAAAAAAACATCTTGATGTTATGGTCTGCCCACCCACCAGCTCCCCCTCAGTCTGTGAGTCCCTACACACAACCACTGCCCTTGGTGAAAAACACCTCCACATTATCTGCATCTACAACCCGCCCACTGGAGGTATCACAGGTCTTCAGGATTTACTTAATCAAACTGTCACAAACGCCAAGCAAAATGAGGTCATAATCTTAGGTGACTTTAACCTAAACTGGCTGGGACCAACTCACAACACACTGCTGACATGAAAGCAGAGCTATAACCTACACCATATCTTAACTGAACTCACTAGAACCGCCTCTTCTCGAACTGCCTCCACCCTCATAGACTGGGTACTGGTGAATCTCCTTGACCATGTGCAAACTGCAGGCATCTTGGCAGATGTTATCACAGACCACTCCCCCACTTTCTGTTTATGGAGCTCGGAGACTGCTCCCCCACCCCCCTTCATGCTACATCACAGTTACCAATTTTGCCAAACCAGATGTGGAAGCTTTCCTCTATGATGTATCCTGTATCAACTGGTCTGACATCTATCACTCCCATGATGTTCAAATAGCCCTTGATATCTTCATTGATAATTTCGCAGCACTTCAGGATAAACATACCCCGAAGGTCACCAGAAGGGTCAGGGCTAAACAAAAAAGATGGCTACACAAGGACCTGCTGACTAACCTGTGCACAAGGAACAAACTCTGGAAGAAGTATAAAGTGTCTAGACTACCGGAGGATTACAATACCTACAGGGCCTCTTGGAGTGCCTGTAAAAAAATAATCAGAACAGGAAAGAGCATCTACTGTAAGGAACTGCTCACAAACTCTGCTGGTGACCCTAGAAAATTCTGGACACTCATCAAGACCTTTCTTGGGGCTGCCCAGTCATTGACCCCAGGGGATATGATCCTAAATGGTGTGTATTGCAATGACTCAAACACTATAGCGAATGCCTTTAACAGATTATTCATGGACCTGTCTCAGTACACCTTGTCCTTCGCTTCACCTCCTACAGCATCTCAGCCTTACTGCCCACCCCAGAGATCTACATCTGGTGCTGACCACTGCCAACTAACTACTACTCCCCCTTTCCACTTTAAAGCTATATCTAGATCCGAGGTCCAAAGGCTATTGCAAAACATATCTGACAACACTAGCCCCAGCTCAGATTCACTCGAGCCATGACTCCTGAAGTTAGCGGCACCATTGATTGCCTTGCCACTGCCCAAGATTTTCAGTCTGTCTCTCTCTCTCGGCATTGTCCCAGATCTCTGGAAGACTGCCCAAGTTACGCCTATCCTTAAACAAGCATTTGTCAATGCTGAATGTTGATTGTGTTGGTCTGTTGAACTCGCTCAGTGGCCCTCTGTCACTGGCTGAGTCTGTTTGTCCCAGTGCTGCAGGCTGCTCTTTTGTACTGGGCTGCTGCCTGCATTGGCACCTTGTTCTGCTGAGGAAGAAATCCGCAGCTGTCCCGACAGAGCTCCATTGAGGTTGTTCACTCCTCCTCTCTCACTCGCTCATTCTGTTTCTCCTGGTGCTGCAGGCTGCCCTTTTGTACTGGGCTCCTGCCTGTGTTGGTGGCTTTTTCCACCCACAAAGAAATCCATAGCTGTCATGACAGAGCTTCACTGAGGTCACTCACTCCCCCTGTCTCACTCACTCATTCTGGTTCTCCTGGCACTGCAAGCTGCCCTTTTGTACTGAGCTCCTGCCTCTGTTGGCACCTTTTTCTGCCCACACAGAAATCTGCAGCAGTCCCGGCAAAGCTCTGTTGAGCTCACTTACTCCCCTTCTCTCACTTGCTCATTCTGTTCTGCCGGCGCTGCAGGCTGCCCTTTTCTACTGGGCTCCTGCTTGTGTTGCTACCTTCTTATGCCCACAAAGAAATTTGCAGCAGTTACAATACAGCTCTGTTGAGAGCACTCCCTCTCTCATTCTGGTTTCCCTGCCACTGCAGGCTACCCTTTTGTACTGGGCCCCTGCATGCATTGCTGTCTTTTTCTGCCCACAAACAAATCTGCAGCAGTCCCAACAAAGCCCCGTTGAGCTCACTGACTCCCCCTCCCTCACTCACTCATTCTGTGTCTCCTGGTGCTGCAGGCTGCCCTTTTGTACTGGGCTCCTGTCTACATTGATGGCTTTTTCTGGCCAGAAAGAAATCTGAAGCAGTCCTGACACAGCTCCACTGAGCTCACTCACTCCCCCTCTGTCACTCTCGCATTCCATTTGTGCCAGCACTGCAAGCTGGCCTTTTGTACTGGGCTCCTGCCTGCATTGACGCATTTTCTGCCCACAAAGAAATCTGCAGCAGTCACACTAGAGCTCCGTTGAGCTCGCTCACCACCGCTCCATCACTCGCTCATTCTGTTTCTCTTAGCGCCGCAGACTGCACTTTTGTATGGGGCTCCTGGCTGCTTTGGCACCTTTGTCTGTCCACAAAGAAATCCACAGCTGTCCTGACAGAGCTCTATTGAGGTCACTCAGTCCCCCTCTCTCATCGCTCATACTGTTTGTCCTGGTGCTGCAAGCGGCCCATTTGTACGGGGCTCCTGCCTGCATTGGCACCTTTTTATGCCCACAAAAAATCCCAGCAGTCCTGATAGAGCTCCGTTGAGCTTACTAAGTACCCTTGTCTCACTCACTCGTACTGTTTCACCCACCGCTGCAGGCTGGCCTTTTGTACTGGGCCCCTGCCTGTATTGATGCCTTTTTCTGCCCACAAAGAAATCCGCAGCAGTCCTGACAGCACTTCGGTGAGTTCGCTCACTCCCCCTCCCTCACTCACTCTCTCTCTTGTTCTGTTTCTCCCGGTGCTGCAGGCTGCCCTTTTGTACTGGGGTCTTGTGTTGGGGCCTTTGTCTGAACACAAAGAAATCCTCAGCAGTCCCGACAGAGCTCAGTTGAGCTCGGTCACTCCCCCCTCTCACTCGGTCGATCTTAATCTGTCCCAAACACTTATTTCCCAGAGTGACCGTGCTACTGTCTGGCAGGAGAGCAAAAACATATTTTAGCCAGGATGTGAAAAATGACAGCTGTAGTGTTCGTAAGGAGTTATGAAAAAATGCCACAGTTGAAAATGTGGCGTGACAGTATTACAAATTTGCGAAGTTACATGGGTGCGTGGAAACAGTTCAACGCACGCTTGTAACGCAATCAAGTTATGGAGTTTCGTCACCAAATTTTCAACATAGGGATTTTAGGACCTCTGCTCATGAACACTGCCACTGTCATTTTCTTAATCTGTCCCCAACACTGATTTCCCACAGTGACCATGTTATTCTGCGCCAGAACTGTGAAAACACATTTCGGTCAGGATGTGAAAAATGACAGCTGTATTGCTTATAAGGAGATGTGAAAAAATGGCACTGTTGAAAATCTGGTGTGACAATATTACAAATCTGCGAAGTTACCGGAGATCACGTGATGCAGAGTGCTGAGTAGCAGCTCCCTGAAGAAGCTCCTGCCTGCCATTTACTACTTTATCTCATTTTGGCGTTTTAATTCACTATTTTTTCTTGTCTTCGAGATTTATCATTGCAAAATCACTGTAGCACTCTAGTCCGGTTATATCTTGGACGGATGGAGGCTTACATGAAGAAAGCCCCACAGAAGCATACCCCTCCAGCAACTCCCAAGAAGGCCTCTAAGAAATCCAGGGCCTCGGGTGGTTCTGGGCCTGATCCGCCAAGCCAAATTAGTGATCAGGAACCTTTAACGCTTTCCAGATTTCTTGAGGAGTTTAAACCCTTTTGAGAGGAAATGAAGGATGTGGCAATGGATTTGAAATCGCTATCTAGAAAGCTAGATGAACTCTCGCTGTCTGTGTCTGATAATACAGCCCGAATTGCTTCTATTGAGAAAAGAATTAATAGTCGCGACCCTGATCTGGTCTTGATGCACCAGAAATTGTCTCATTTTGAAGCTAAACTTGAGGACCTAGAGGGTCGGAGCCGAAGAAACAACGAGTGATCCTCGGTTTACGGAGGAGAGGCCAACATGTTGTGGTATTTGTTCAGAAGCTGGTTGAGCTGGTGGCTGGCCTATCTCCATTTGGCCCAGCTACATTATAGAGCATGCCCACAGGGCTTTACAGCCTAAACCATCCCCGGAGGATCCTCCCCGCCCTATTGTGTGCCAGTTTTTGAATTATTTGGAGAGACAGCATTTCCTGCAAAAAGTGCAAGCTTTGCAAGAGGTTCACTGGGAAAATATAAAGTTGAGAATCTCACAAGATCTACCCGTCTCAGTTCGCTTGAATTGCAAAGCGTTCAACCCTATTGTTTCTAAGCTAATTGCAGCAGGCTTGAAGTTCAGGATGGGTTACCCGATTAGACTACAGATTTCAACTAATGGATCATGGAAAAGCTACGAAGACCCTGAAAAGGCTTTGGTGAGCCTTAAATCCACATTGCCTGACCTCTTTAAGGACTCTTGAATGGTTGTGGTGCAGAATGAAGTACTACACGGAGTCAAGAGTTTGAACTTTTGTTTTTTCCCTTAGAGAAATGATCTAAATGCGAAGTCTTGGGAAATTTGCATCTACCGTTTTGGACTGGGGGGATCACTGCAGACCGCCCCGACTTTTCTTTTCTTCCCATTTCATAATGGGCCCATGCTGGTCTGAAGCAGTGGACACTTGGGTTTGGGGTCTTCTTGGGGGGGATTTGTGTACCAAATTTGGGCAGTTACTTCTGTTGGGGGCCAAAAGAGCCTAGTTTGATTGGTTGTGGGCTAGTTTCTCATTTTTCGTTGTTTGGATTGGTTCTAGGATGGTTCTGGGCTTTCTCCATTCCTGTTTCTCATTTAGTCAGGTCAGGGAATTTGCCACTAGAGGGCATTTCAACCTTTGGGGACTCACGAGGAAGCACTACTCGAGGAGGATTTAGCATTGTTTAACTAATTAATTCGCGAGTACCACTCTCAATTTTGCAGGGATGGCCTGTGCATTGGGTGTAGGCTCGTGGTGGGTAGAGGCAGTTGTCATGCCTTCCCCTCCGGTGGAGTGATTCCAGCTTTTCTCATCTCATTTTCTGCTCTCAATATGAGCTGAGGTATCTCTCCTTTTAGGGGTTTCAGGTCTGGTTTTGGTTACCGGTGACTCACTCAGTGCTTCTCATCTCAGTCTGGGTTATCACGAACATCTGGGTGGTGTAGTGGTCTCTCAGTGGTCCCTTCAATGCAGACTCCCTTGGGTCCATGCTCTGGTTGGTTCGAGGTGAAGGCCCAGGACCATTCTCTTTCATTTGGGATATAACTCGCAGTGCTCAGTTTCTATAGGCTGCGATTTGAGTGCAACAGCACTTATTGGCTTGGTTCATTATTGAGGGGCGGGAGTAGAGGGATTAGAACCAGTACTGTGCTGAACATTGCTTGTGACAGTTTGGTGGGGGGAGTGTGGCTTTCACTTTTGGGGGGACTAGGGAGGAGGGTGGGCATTACTGCAGTAACCCTGGGGATACATGTAGAGGGGATATACATCTCGTGTGCTGAGTGTAATCATTTTAGCCTATCTATTTTTCCTAGATGACTAATGAGCTAACATTTGCACCATGGAATGTTAAGGGGATCAGAAAGCAACATAAGCAATACCAGGTTCTCAAGCATTTAAGTTTGATCAGTTCACAGATAACCTTTTTGCAAGAAACCCATTTATTAGAAACGGAAGCTTTACAATTAAGGAGACAGCAGGTGGGATCGATTTATAGTGCCCAGGGCACCACAAATAGCTGCGGGGTCATGCTTACGATTAACAGGAGTATCCCATTTGTTTCCACACAAGTGATTAACGATACCGAGGGTAGGGTTATCCTGGTTAAAGGTACCCTTTGGTCTGTCCCAATATATTGGGCTGTGTTCATGGCCCTAATCTGGATGACCCTGGATTTTTTATGTGGCTTATATCTATCATTCTCCCAATGCTTCCCATAAAAATTATTTTAGGGGAAGATAACAATCAAGTACTAGATCCTAACTTAGACAGACTGGGCAGTGGCCTGGGTGGGGCTACCCCCAGACAGAAAGCATTCAAGGTTTTTTTAGACCAATGTGGGTTCTGCAACATCTGGTGTATTTTACATGCGGATACTAGAGAGTTTACCTTTAGGTCCATGGCACATGGCTCGCAGTCCCACATTGATTACTTACTCATTTCTCAATGTCTCCTGCCCGGGGTGAAGACCTCCTTGACTCAACCTGGCCCAATCTTTGATCACTCATTAGTAGTATGCAATTTGGTTCTGCTCAATTCATCTAATAAGGAAACTAGATGGAAACTCAATGACCAGCTCGTTAAAGATGTTAAATATTGCAAACTTATAAGGGAACAAATAGAATCCTTTTTCTCATTAAATCCTCTAGATAGTGCAAAACCTGATCTCTTGTGGGGTGCCTTCAAAGCCTTCATGAGAGGGATACTTATTAGCACAGCGGTTGGTAGGAAAACAGCGCGGGAGAAGGAACTAAAATCCTTATTAACCCAAATCAGATCACTGGAAGTTAATCTTCCTGCTAATTCTCTAGATGAGAATACTCGGAAACTCCTGAAGTTAAGGGATAAATATCTGGGGCTACATCAAGAGAAAGCAGAACTAGCTATTATTCGTACCAGGGCTAATTACACTGATCGGTGGAGAAAGCGGGACACTTACTGGCATTGCATATTAAACAACAGGAATCAATGAGATTTATCCCTCCCATCAAGTCAGTGACAGATGGACCCCTTAAGGTGTCTCCCACTGAGATAGCTCAAGAATTTGCTGCTTATCATTCTAAATTGTACAGTGACATGGAGCACCCCCCCATCCTGAAGACATATAGGGTTATTTAAGGGACTCCCACTTGCCCCCTCTCGCTGGTCAGTGTAGTGATGCTCTGGTTGTCCCTATTTCCCAGGATGAAATTGCTAAGGTTATTAGTGAACTGCCTGCTGACAAGGTCCCTGGTCCAGATGGATTTTCTGCTTTATTTTACAAGGTCTTTTGAGACCTCCTCTTACCAATACTTGGTCGCTTATTTCAGCAAATCCTATCTGGGGCAGAGACAGATCCATATCTCTACGAGGCCTTGATTGTCCTGCTTCTTAAACCTGATAAAGATCTCAAATTGGTTCAAAGTTACAGACCTATCTCGCTTTTAAACCAAGATATTAAGATCCTCTCTAAAATTCTGGCTATTAGGTTGGCAGTGATTCTTCCTGGGTTAATAGGTACAAATCAGGTTAGATTTATGAAAGGGCGCTCATCTTCCAATCATTTATGTACCTTGTTTCATGTCTTCTCGGCTACCAGGGATATGGAATTCCCTACAGGCTTGGTTTCCCTGGATGCCGAGAAGGCATTCGACCGTGTGAACTGGAACTTTTTGTTCCATACTCTGGAGGCCTTCCACTTCCCTTCCCTGTTTATTTCCTGGATTGCTGCCCTTTATAAAATCCCTGAGCAGAATTTCTGCGAATGGGGCCTTTTCTCATTCTTTCTCGCTTCACTCGGGTACTAGGCAGGGGTACTCCCTTACCCCTCTATTATTTAACTTATATCTGGAACATCTTATTCAAAATATTCTCAATAATGATTCTATACAAGGGGCGAGAATTGGGCAACATGAAGTCAAAGCCACTGCATATGCAGATGACCTGTTAATACATCTGCCCCACCCGGTATCCTCCGTCCCGGCCTTACTAAGGGAAGTAGTAAGGTTTAGTGCTCTGTCCAACTACAAATTGAATGCCAGTAAGTCCCTGTTTTTCCCCATTAAATCACAAAGTTTTCAAAACTGACATTAGCCTTTTTGGGTTATGTTGGACACCCAGGTCATTCAAATATCTGGATATCAAACTTTCAAGTAACCCCCTAGCATGGTTCAAGGAAAATTTAGATCTCCTATTGCAGGGGATTACACGAATGACCTTGAGAGGTGGTCTAAACTCCCTATTTCTTTATGGGGCCAGATCAACATAATCAAGATGAATGTATTTCCTAGGATTTTTTACCCATTGACCCTTCTCAACACCTTTATTCCTTTACTCTGGTTTAAAAAGGTACATGGTATTTTCACTAGATTCATCTGGGCCGATAGGTATCCCCGTTTGGCTTATCATAAGCTGGCAGCCCCAAAATTGGAGGGGGGCTGTGAATCCCCCATCTGGCAATGTATCACTGGGCTAGCTATCTTGCAAAATGCTCAAGATGGGTATCTCCCGGCCAGAAGAAATGCAACCTATCTGGCTCAAAATAGAATTGGATGCAATCAATGACAAAAATCTGGATCCTCTCACGTTATTCTTTCTTAGGCTATCCCAAGTGAGTGGGGCCGTAGAGTGCTCCACGATTAGGTCCTCTTTAAAGGTCTACTCACAGATATGTTCCTTTCTGCAGTATTACCCCCATCTGGACCTGGTCCAGTCTATCTGGAACTCTCCATCATTTACTATTAACAAGAGTCAAATTTCCCGACTTTGGTTGCCCCAACTTGGAGAGGGAAAGCTCTTGACTTTTACTGATGGTGGGGGGCATTGGTTATCAGTAGAAGAGATGGTTACGAAATTTCTCATACCTCCTTCTTTCTATTTTAAAGTCCTGCAATTTAAACACTTACTGGTGATTACCCTGGGTAGCATTCCTCCTTCTCAGAATACCTCTTCTCTGATACCCGAGGTATCCCCACTCTCTGGCTCTCCTGGTTCAATTTCTAAACTATATCAGGTTTTGTTTCACAAAAAATTGGGGGGCCAATTTGGGCCATCAAGATTATGTAGTAATTTTTTCCCTCAGCTTCAGCTGGATTGGCACTCTCTGGAAGTCATGTCATAAATTTATTTCCCAAGATAGATTCTCCCATGCAATACCATGTATTACACAACTTATATTACTCCCCGGCCAAACTTCACAAATGGGGTTACCTAGATTCAAATAAGTGCAACAAATGTTCACAGGATGAGGGCACATTTTTTCATATGCTGTGGTCTTGTCCAAGAATTTCCACCTTATGGGTTTCAATCCAAACTTCCTTAGACCCCTTGTTGGGTCTCCAAGAATATTTTACCCCTGAGATATGTGTGTTAGGGGACCTGTCTTCTATTAGAGTTAGGGTACGCAAATTTCATATTTCCATGATTGCCCTGTCGGCTAAGAAAATAATTCTTCATCACTGGAAAAACAGGTCCTCCCCTTCTTTCCAGGAATGAGTACATGAAGTATTATCTAACTTGAACACGGAAAAAGCAATAGCCAGTCTGCACAACAGTCTGGCAGTTTATACTAGAATTTGGGATCCCCTTCACTCACTAATCTCTCTGGCTCCAAACTAAACCTATACTACGATTATCGCTCATGCACAGTTTTTGGTTTGATGCTCGGCATCCAAGGGTACTGAGATGGGTTACTGCAGTAAGGGGGGGTTGGCAGCATCCTTTCACTATGTATCGATAAATCTCTATCAGTTTTCTCTGTATGCTGCCTTTTATGGTGGAAAATATATGAATAACTTTAAATTAATAAAAAATGTAAAAATCTGCGAAGTTACAAGGGTGCATGGAAAGTGCCCAACGCACACTTGTAACACAGTCAATTGATGGGCTATCATCACCAAATTTTCAACATAGGCATTTTAGGACCTCTGCTCATGAATAGTATCATTGTCATTTTCTTAATCTGTCCCGAACAGTGATTTCCCACAGCAACCGCTCTATTCTGTGCCAGAAGTGCAAAAACACATTCCAGCCAGGAAGGGAAAAATGACAGCTGTACTGTTTATAAGTAGGTCTGGGAAAATGGCAATTTTGAAAATCTGGAGTGAAAATATTATAAATTTCGCCATCTTACGAGCATGCGTGCCAGCTGCACAATGGACACTCGTAACACAGTTATTTTATGGAGTATCATTACCAAATTTTCAACATAGGCATTTTAGGACCTCTACTCATGAACAGTGTCACTGTCATTTTCTTAATCTGTCCTGAATACTGATTTCCCACAGCGACCGCTCTATGCTGCGCCGGAAGTGCAAAAACACATTTTGGCCAGGAAGAGGAAAAATGACAGCTGTACTGCTCACAAGGAGATGTGAAAAAATGTCAATGTTGAAAATCTGGCATGAAAATATTGTAAATTAGCAAAGTTACGATCTTACGTAGCAACTGCGCAACGCTCACTCGTAAAACAGTAATTTTTTGGATTTTTTTCAACCAAACTTGCAACATAGGCTTTTTGAGAGCCCACCTCATGAACACTGACACTGTTGTTTCATTAATCAGCCCCGAAGTGTGATTCCGCACAGTGACCGAAAAAAACACCTTTCAGGCTGATTCACGCCATGACAATTCAAGAATTCATGAGAAGGGTTCCCAAAAATTCCATGTTGAAAATTTGGAGAAAAAATTCCCAAAAATGCCTGAGATATGCACTAAAGTTGAAAAAAACCTGTTTATTACATTATACAGCTTACCGGCATTTCCTCAGTTTTCGGTCAGTTTTGAAGAGTGCAGAAGTGTTCCTGGTCCACCAAAGATCGTCGCTCCAAGCTCCGGAGGTAAGTATGGGGTGAGGGGTTGTGGGAGGCAGGGTGCACAGTGTGGAGTGCGGGTTGCGGGTGGGGGAGGGCGAGTACGAGGGACAGTTTCCTTTTTCAGAAAAAAACATAAGAGGTCCACAGAACCATTTTTCCCTTCACAGGGCATCTGGCACGCTGGGGTGGGCTCTCAGTGTGCCAGCAGGAGGCTTTGGTTTGGGGGCCAGCAGTAGCCGGCGAAGTTAGGCACCCGTTGGCGGCAGGAACAAAACCGGGGGTCCTTATGCCGACGGAATTGGGCAATTCCAACGGGGCAGGAACAAAACCAGGGGGTTCATTGTTCGACGGGGATTGGGCACCGCTGGCAGGAACAAAACCGGTGGGGGTCCTTATGCCAATGGGATTTGGCACCCATCAGCAGGAACAAAACCAGGGGTTCATTATGCTGATGGAAATTGGGCACCGTCAGCAGGAACAAAACGGAGGGGGTTCATTATGCAGATGGGGATTGGGCACCCCGCTAGCAGGAACAAAACGGGGGGGGTTACAGAATGCTGATGGAGAGTAGGCAAGTAAACAGGGTGGGGGGGTTATATCAATCTTACTAAAGCTTTTGATCTTGTTGGTTATCCCCTGCTTCTCTGAACCCTGCATAAACTTAACTTCTCATCCTCAGTATTTGACTGGTTTAACAACTACCTGTCAAACAGATTACAGCTTGTTAAATTCAACTCCACTCTCTTGGATTTAACCAGCACTGACATCAGAGTACCCCAGGGCTCCATCCTGGGACCCCTTCTTTTCTTGCTATGCATCAACAACATAGATTATGCCATACTCTCCTGCTCAGCTATCCTATATGCTGATGATCTTGTCCTCTACTCCAGCGCTGACAAAGTTAACATCATTAACAAAAACCTCTCCTCGGATTTCAGGAATGTGCAAACATGGCTAAATGCTAATAAGCTCATCCTCAACACAAAAAAGACCCCAGCCATGCTATTTGGCACTGCCCCCAAACTCAAGGCCTGTAAGGAACCCCTCCTAGTCCATGACTGTGAGGGGTCTCTCATCGACTGTGCCACATCCTTCAAATACCTGAGAGTCATCCTTGATAAATCCCTTGATTTCAGTCTGCACATCCAGTCAACCTGTAAAGCAACAAATGCCAAACTTGGAATCACCTATAAGACTTGTCACCTGCTAACACCATCAGCCAAATTGGCAATTGCCAAGGGTACTCTGCTTCCAGCGCTAACATATGGTGTCTCCACTTTTGCTAATGCCCATAAGACTGCTCTCCATAAATGGGATGCTGTGTATAACAACATATGCCTCCTCTTCCCATCGCCTCAAGCACCACTGCACACTGTATAGTGACCTAGGCTGGCTCTCCCCAACTGCCTACCAACTATATTCCCTAGGGACCCTCACAGACTCTGTAATTCATAACCAAACCTCCTCCTTCCTTGCAGCTGTACTTGTACCACAGACACCTGCCCACGGACTATGCTCGGCAAACAAATGTTTACTTACTGTACCCAGGTGTCTTACTTCAAAAGGCTCTGGAACATTTCACTGCACTGCCCCAGCTGGCTGGAACTCCCTTCCTCCCTCCTGCCCTGAGGCAGGCTAACTCCCACCCAATCTCCAAAAAAGAACTATATCGCCACCTATCCTGGGACCCCTGCACATGCTTTGATCCCACTTAATGCCTCACAGCTAATCACCCTATTTCACCCAAGACACTGCTGCACTTCTAAACAAGCTTTGCTATAAGGGGCTGGATATTCAAACTGTGCTATTCTTAGGCGCAAACCCTTGCACTGCGCAAAATAGTTGCTCAGGGTGGTCAGATGATATTCAGAGCTGCGCCATTGAGCAACTCCTTTGAATATCACCCCCGGCCACAGCCACTGTGCATGACGCAGTGGAACTTGCGCCACCGCAAGTTGTCAGAGTGGAGCATTCAACTTGCGGTGGCGCAAGTACCATTGCACCATGCGCAAAATCCCGATATTCAAAAGGTGACATGCAAATGGGGCCATAATTCATGCAAGGTGCAGAGGGTGCCATTTGCATCTAATTATGGCCCCATTTACATGCCATTAGCAAGCAGGTGCGCCGATCCCCGAGGACTTGCACCTGGCGCCCTGCCAGGCAGCAGCCATCGGGGACCGACGCCCCCTGCAGCCCGATCGTGGGCAAAACAGTGTAGAATCCCCCCACCACCCCCCACTGGCTCGATCGCAGGCATAGTGTAAATACCCCCCCCACCAGCCCGATCGCGGGCAGCAATGTCTCCTCCCCGACATATCCCTGGTGGTCCAGTGGACCAAGATCCCGATTGCGGGATTGAGTATTAACCCCACCTCCGATTATATCCCTGGTGGTCCAGTGGACCGAAGATCCCGATCACGGGATGGAGTGTGCAAACAACCCCCAACACATCCCTGGTGACCTAGTGTCCCCCACCCACCACCGAAGCCTACCCAGCCCCCACAGCGGCGGTGGAAGCATCCACCCGTCTGCCACCCGCCACCCACCGACTGGCTGCCGGTGAGAAGCTGCAGCTCAGGTGCAGGCAGAGCCAATGGGCATGCAGACCATACCATTTTAAGAGATTCAGATTTGTGGTGGAGTTCGTTCACAAATCTGGACATCTTGTATGGTATGGGCTGCAAACCGTGGTGATCTGCACCAGTGGCATCACAGCCCGAGCAGTCATCGGCGGCAGGCGGCAGGCGGGCAAGTGCCGCCCGCTGGCGCCTGTGATGGTGGTGAGCACCGTGAAGTGAGTGAATGAGACGCAAATCATCGAGATGTGGGGGATGTTCACACTCCATCGATAAAGTTTCGTCACTGGACCCTCGAGATCATTGGGAGGAGACATGCCATAACCCAGGCTGGTGGGAGGAATCAAAATATGCCTGTGACCGGGCCAGTGGAGTGATTTTACTCTCTTTTGCACCGATCGGGCTGCAGGGGGCACAGGGAGTGGGTTGAGGCCAGCCACAGGTGGCAGCTGCTGTGTGCGCCTGCAATGCAGCAGCTCACCTGTGGTGGCCCTCAATTGCCTCTTTTTTGGCTCAAAGTTGTGCAGGCGCAGGTTGGGGTTGTGCTCATAACTCTGCACAGCCCGCTGAATATCGGGCTGTGCAGTTTATGCATGGTTCCTCCCTCCAGTTCAGCATGCATTCATTTGCATTGCGCTGTTGCTCAGCCTGTTTTCAATGGTGCAACTGCCTCCTGCTGAATATGGCAGAATGGCGCAATTTGGACTTGCGCTGCAGTAACCTATTGGCGCATGATGCAACCCTTTTGAATATCCAGCCCAAAATGTCTTATAGCTGCCACTTAGCCCAGTTTCAGTTGTTATTTGCATGTACTAATGTCACTTTTGTCATCTCTGCATAGATATATGTATTATCTCGAGTACTTTCTGACTTGATCTGTATTCTGACCTACCTGTACTATATACTATGTATTGTATAATCTCACCTCATTTTATGTATGTATTCTCCCGGGTCGTGCCTGAAAATAGTCAACTTTAGCTAGCGCACCTAACCTGGTTAACAAAAACTAAACAAATAAATAAACAGATCAAAACACATGTACAATAAGCAATACAACAATAAATGAATTGAATACAAGCCATAGTTTGGTACATCCTAGGGGAGGGGGTACAAGAGAGGGAACAACAAAACAGTGCACGACAAAGCAATAAAATGTGTACAATAAGCAATACAACAATAAATGGACTGAGTACAATCCAGGTTTCGACAACTAATGCCGTAATAAAATGCAAGTAGCAAGTGCTGTAAAAAATGAAGTGCTAAAACAGATATGGGAGCACAGTCATGTTAGGAGAGGGGGAGGGGTAGGCCAGTGGCAGCATAGATGAACAGAAATGACAAGGACTATAGACTGGAGCATACTGGGATCAGGAATTAGATTGGTAGAGCAGAGGGAACACAGTAGCAACCCTATGTGGGCTGAAAATGAGAGGAACTGAGGGACAATAAATACTAAAAGCAGGCGCAGTTTGGAGAAAGGAAATTGTGGAGGGAGTAGGAGAGCGAGTGAGGGAAGGAGGAGTGTATAATTTGAGGAGGCAGTTGGTTCCAGAGTTTAAGAAAATGGTAAGAACATGCAGATTGGCCTGCTGAGGTAGAGTGGCATGGTACAACCAGGGTACGAGTGTCCTGAGATCTGAGGGAATGGGTGGAAATGGGAGGCATGCTAATAGAGGAAATGAGATGGGGGGAGGGAACCAAGCCACTATTTGGAAATGAATTTAGAGCAGTGAGAGGGGGCACTGGTTGTCAAGAGAGGGAAAAACTAGAGCATGATATAAGGCACAGTGGTGAGTGAGAAGAAGAGAATCCAGGGCAAAGCAACAGAAAGCATTGAAGAGGGTGTCCAGTCTGGTTAGGGAGGTCTTGGGAGCGGCACTGTAGACTACATCACAGTAGTCAAAAATAGGAAGAACTATTTTCTGTACAAGTTTGCACCTTACCGGTAGAGATAGACAACTATGGTACCTGTACAAGGCACCTAGCTTTGGGTGCAGTGTTTTCAGGATGGCATCCACATAAACAATGTTAAGGTGCTGGTCATGCCACACACCAAGGTAACAAAAAGAAGAGGTGTCCTCTAGTGCAGTCCCATCAAGGGTGTGGAAACGAGGTAGGTAGGGGAGCCTTGAGAGTCTCTGCCTAGTGCCAAAGGTCATGGAGACAGTCTTCTTGGCATTTAGAAAGAGCTGATGTGAACTAAACCAGTGTTGAACTTTATCAAAGTCATCTTGAAGTCTGGTAGTAACATCAATGGGGGATTGACCTGAAGTAAACATGACAGTGTTGTCGGTGTACATATGGATAGAGAAAGAGCTGCATACTCATTCTGATGTACCCATGCACATTCAGTGACAGTATAAGAGAATGGCAAGGCATTCCACTCTTTATTAAACTGACCTTGCATATTATGAGACTATATACATGCCATTTTCTTCATGATCCACATGCCGGAAAACGGTGTTCCCAACATGAGTAGAAGAGCAAGATTTATAATCTGTAAGTGGTTTCTCTTCCAAAATTTTAGGTGGCATGACATTTTGGCAGTCCAGGTAGCAGATATCCCTGTTACATATATTCATTCTAGACTGAAAATGTATTAGCTCAGAAACGGCTAAGGTTTTTGTTTTCTTATGTTTACTGAGGATCAGGAAGCTAAACGTTAAAAGCACACAAATGAGCCTGATTAAATTATCAGTATTCTCCAGCACACTTGCTCTTACGCCTCAAAAGAAAAATATTGAAGTAATGAGACAAGAAGAAAAGTCTGTAGCAAACATAATAGGGAACTTTTGCTTTCTCTTTCCTGGCAATCTGGCCTGTATAAACCAAAAGAGGTTCTAAAGGTTTGGGTAGTTTCCAAACTACTGTACTGTTCTTCTAGCTGTTTTGTTTTATAAAGTTGACAAAGTGCCAGTGGCAGAGTGCTACAGCACTGGCCCAACCTACTCATTTAGATTCTGCAGTAGGTCTCAAGTCAATACAAAAAGGCAACAAGTTTGTTTTCCCTTTGTTTGCTAAGGTTTGTCCAAAGATCATATGCAGTAGTCAATATGGAAATTATATAATGGGTACCAGCAATCAGCAAAATATTTGACAGACCTTGTATATATTAAAAAAAAACTCTGTTAAAATTAGAGATACTAGCCTTGTAGTGTTGTTAATAAGATGCAGTTTAATTAGACATGCAAAGCAAGAAACTAGGCACAACTTTTCAGTCAGCATGTATAAATAGAGAATGTCTGAAGAATGTGTTATCTAGCAAAAAAAAACAGAGGAAACTATTTTTTTTAGCTAGCAGTTATGCTTCTATTAGCATGATAGGTGGGTGGGTGTTTAAACTTTCAAGGTTTCTAAAGTCACTTGCTTCTACCCAGTTTTGCAGTGGGGATGACTGAAGCACATATAGGTTACATGACTTTCTGAAGATCATAGTTTAATAGTGGCTGTGGTGGGATTCAAACCCAGTGGCACTGGAACGATTTTTATAGTAGGGCTGCTGAAAGCCATTGAACAGAACTGTAAACCCTGTATAGTAAGCCATAGGAAACTATACTTCAAGCAAGGGGGTGCTGCCATACCTCAAGCACCCCTAGTTCCACACACCTATGTTCAAACCTGTAATTTCCTATTTCAGAGTTCCATGATCTATCTGCTAAGACATACTGGGCATGATTTTCGAAAGGATCCATCTGAACTCCATCTGATGATTTTTTTAAAAGTGAAATCTGTCTTTTACATGGTCTGACTGTGTCGGAAGTGTGTGTGCCAAGACAATGATGCAATTGTGGCTAAAAATGATGCTGCTCAATGTTGTGTCCATTTTTTACCCCAAATCACGGCTTTTTGTTTCAAACAGACACTTATTTTGAAAATAGAAGCAGGGTTATTCAGACACAATCTGGCAGATGCAGATACTGACACATTTATTTGCACATCTGTGTATGACCCATCTGAAAGCCCAGCTCACTGGAGTCACAAAATATGGAAGAAGCACACTATAAGTACTAAACATTAGTACTCATTTTAAACTGTACATGATTTCTAAGTGTTTATGCCAATTTATTTATTTAGTTTTTGTTGACCGGGTAAGTGGACTAGACAAATCCTGCCTATTTTCAGGCACGACCGGGGGATACAGATGAATGCCAACTGACCTTGAACCTGATTAAGCTGTTTGTGGTATTTTTAGTGAATGAGGGAAATTTGGCCAGGACACCGGGGAAATTCCCCTACTGTTTGCCAGTAGGGGGACCCTTTTGGCCGTCGAAGGATGGCTGACTCAGTTGAGGTGCTGTCGCTGGAGGGGATGGACGTGCTGCAGGATGAGGGGAAAGTCTCCTCTGCAGTTTCACCTCAGTTCCAGATGGATGTTTCACCTGTAAATTCTGAGCTTGCACAGCCCATGGAATCCACCTTTTTGTCTGCATTGCCTGAATTGCCTCGTTTGGATGCCGCTGTTCTGCCTACCGATGAATCTCTTTTTCCAACCGACGATTCCTTAAATACGGAGTTGAAACACCTTTTGCTGCTGGAAGAACAACACTACTTGTTAAAGAAGAAGGAACTTTTCAACCACTTCAACTTACAAGGTTTGTCTTCTGCAACTACGGTTCCGGAGCACCCTGTTGTCACTAAGCAGTCGGTCGCTCTGGTTACAGCCCACAGTGAGGCTCCAGCTACTTCGGACCTTGTTTTCCACTGTGCTGGCCAGGATCAAGCAGCTGCAATGGTGTTTTCCTTTACTGCTGGGCACAAAGCTTCTCGCCAAGACCGAGTCATAAAACATGGGAGTCCTAGTAAACTACGCTGGGCAGATACTCCAGTTGGTGAGGGTGATACTTGGACGGTAGAAGATTCGTTAAAAGCGTCTGGCTGGGTGCACTCCCCGGATACAGGTTCCTGGATTTCGAGCTTTGCACCCATAAAGATTCCGGGAGTTCACCTTTCCTCTTCTCCTTCTCCTAATCCCACTATAGGGTCCGTGAGTACTGTTCCTGAGCCTCTGGATACTGTGTTGACTGATGTGCCCCCTAATCCTGGTTCCCCTAACCCCACTCCACGGCAAGATTCCTCTTTACTTTCTGCAGAACCTCAACATTCTCCTCTTCACCTATCCTCGGACTTTGCCCTTTCTCAGACCCCTGATTTTCAGCCACGAGGAGTCACAGGGACTAGTTCTCCACAATGTGAGGTGGAGGCTGCAGCTCTTAGTGATACTTCTGTTTTTTCAGACATCCCTAGATCCATTCCTGCTGAACTATGGAATGCTTCTGAGGGATCTCCTAAGGTGGCCCACCAGCCCCCTCCGGTGGCCCCTCCTAAACCTTATACTTCCCTTTTTTCTAATTCTGTTTCTTCAGCAAAACGACATAATGCAGTTCGCATAATTTATAAAGGGGGTTTAGATGTGTTTCCAGATAGGGTTTATGTGTGTCGTCAGTTATTGCAGAACAGTTTGAATTTTCAAGTTTCTGAACTGTATGCCCTTATTCATGTATCAGGCGAGACTGTTTTTGATGTTAGCTTTAAACTAGGTAGTGGCCTTGAAAAATTTTGGGCTCGTTATCATCGAGAAAAAGCCACCCCCTTGTGGGCCCCTTTTGAAGTTCTTCCCCTTACTAGGCCTACACATAAAACCATTACAGTTCTCTTTTGAAATGAAGGTGTCAGTGTTACTGATTTACTGTTTTGGTTGAAACAACGTTGTACTGTGTCTGGCCATCCAGAGGCTATATTTGATTCCAAGGGGATTTGGACGGGTGGTTGGAAGATTAGGGTGCCACTGCATTCTGAAGGAGGGAATCCCCGCCATCTTCCTAATAGTTTTTTTCTAGGTAGGGATCAAGGTGTTTTATGCTACCCAGGTCAACCTAGGACTTGTTATAAATGTGGACTCTCGGGACACATTAGTAGTGCGTGTGACCAGCTTAAATGTTCCCTATGCCACAAAACTGGTCATCTTAGTGGTCAATGTTTCAACTCAGTTCGTTGTAACCTTTGTGGGGAAGAAGGCCATGTTTATATGACTTGTCCTAAGGCAACTCATAGAACATCCTTTTCTGCAGATAGAGATGAACAGCATCTCTTGATTTCAGTGGCTCAGAAGAAGGTTACTAATGCTGCTGGCATACAGGTAGTAAAGGAAGTTCCTTCTTCTGTATTGTCTGTTTCCTCGGTTCCAGATCCTACCCCCCCCCTGAGGTATGTGTAGCCGGTCTTGTTCCTGATGTACAAGAGCCTTCTTCCTCTCCCTTAGTGGTAATTTCTAAACATCCCCTGATTTATCTACGGACTTTGTGCCCGTTGGGGTTTCTGCAATTCTATCTGGCTCTATGCCCCCCCCCTGAACTCGAGGGCCCTCCTGCACAGAGACTCTTGACTCGGAAACATTCCACTGGAGCTTTGCCCACCCCTAAAATGCCCAAGACCTCACTTCATGATACTTCTAATAGATTTTCGATCCTTTTGAATGCTGATCACTCAGACACCAATTCAGTTTGTTCTTCTGTGGATTCTGTTCTGCCTAAGGACACTGCTGAATCCTTCCTGACTGATGAGGGTGGTACTTTTTCCCAACCCTCACATCGGAAGGGTAAATCTCAGAAAAAAAAACGTTGATTTCATTTCCTTTACCATTTTTTCCCCACATGCCTTTATCCCCCCCGTTCCTAATCTTGTCGACTAACGTCAATAGTATTAAAAATATAATTAAACGAACCGTAGTGTTTTCTTTTTTATGGTCTTTTTCTCCTGGTATCTTTCTTTTACAAGATACTAGGCTTCACTCAACTCTTGAGCTTTCTCCTTCCACTAAAGAGTGGTTTTCAAGGATTTCTTACTGGTCCATAGGCCCAGACCATTGTACAGGTGTTGGTATACTTTTCCATCATATTCAACCTACTGTGGTTCGGGTGTTGGACCTTGTACCTGGTAGAGTTTTGCTATTAGACTTCATTTTGAACACTGTTTTTTTTAGCATTATTAACACATATGCACCACAGACTAAGGCAGAGCGTACGCTTCTTTTTCAACGAATCAGTCCCTTTTTGCATATAGCTCATTATGTGATTTGGGGAAGGGATTTTAATTGTGGTTTAAGTAAGTGGGATAGAGGTTTGGTCACCACAATGACAAAAATATTTGGTGATATGGCTGCTCTGAAAAAAGCTGTTTGTGATGCGCATCTCAAGGATGCTGTTTTTTCCCATACAGGTGTATGTGAGCGTACATTTTTTAAGGGATCATTATCTACCCATATTGATTTTTTATTTTTGTCTGTCTCTCTGATGCTTCAGTCAGTTTCTGTCAAACCAACCCCTTATTCAGACCATCATCTGGTGCAGATTTCTTTGGGCGTAGCAGTATCTCCTATGGGTCCTGGATATTGGAAATTAAATTCTAAACTTTTGCAGGGGGCGGATTTCCTTCAAATCATCTCTATCTTTTTGGCTTGTAGGAAATCATTATATCCCTTATATGGTGATCCCGTGGTCTGGTGGATGGAAACTAAATTGGATTTACATTCACTACTAATTTCCCGTAGTAGATATTTTCGGAAGGGTTCATATTTTTCGTATTTACAGGACAGAAAACAGCTCCAACATTTATATTCACTTTCACAGCTTACCAGACATAATTTCTCAGCCCAGATTGCTCATTTTCAAGAGAAGATGAAGCAATATCATTTAACTTTGTCTATAGACCTCCAGTCTCGACAACAACATGAAACACAAAGGCTGTTTTTTCATACTTGTCCTTTACTTAGCCATCGGGAAAGAGTACAGTCTAAATCAATCCTTGCTCTTTATGACCTGCAGGGTGAGGTTCAAAATTATCAAGGCAGTGTTTTACGTATAGCATCTGATTATGCTGCTTCTTTATTTTCTGTGACCCAAGCGCATCACATAGATTTTTTTTCTTTTTTTAGTACTATTCGGGTTCCTCAAGTTCCACAAGACCAACTTTTAGGTTTAATAGCTCCTTTTACCACTCAGAAAGTTGCTACTGCCATTCAATCCTTATCCAAAGGTAAAGCCCCTGGTCTAGATGGCCTTACTACTGATCTTTATCATCTTTTAAAAGGTGAACTACTGGATGAACTAACTTCGATTTATAATACTATTTTGCAGACTCAATCCATCCCTTTTGACATGTCTATAGGTATTCTTATTTTTCTTTTTAAAGACAAAGGTGATAAATTAGATTTATCTAATTGGAGGCCTATTAGCCTCTTGAATACTGATTTTAAAATTCTTTCCAAACTATTGAACACAAGGTTGTTAACAGTGGCAAAGTTCTTGATTTCTCCGGCTGTCTTGTACTGTGCCGGGGAACTCGATTACTGATCCACTGCTTTTATTGAGGGACATATTCTCTCATGATTCGGTTTCACCATTGGCTGGATATGTACTTTCTCTAGATCAGAGGCAAGCTTTTGATACGGTGGCACATGTCTTTTTATGGCAAGTATTGCATCATTATGGCATCCCTACTACTTTTGTAGCCTGGCTTCAAGCCCTTTATCATACTGCAACTGTCCGTCCTTGTATTAATGTTTTTTTAGGCCCTCATGTTTCTATTAAGAAAGGTGTTAGACAAGGGTGTCCGATCAGTCCTCTTTTGTATATCTTTAGTATAGATCTGTTATTACAGCTTCTCAATTCCTCATCAGGTATTGACCCAATCAAGATATCTACTTTTATAGTTCCTTATAAGGCCTTGGCTTATGCAGATGATGTAGTTCTTTTAGTAGGGAATGCTCAATCTGCTGCATCAGCGTTACCTATTTGTACCACTTATGGTACTATCTCTGGTACCAGTTTGAACTTACTAAATGTATTGGGAAACCTCTGGGGGTCATTAGCTCCTCAGGGTAACATAGCTGGTCTCCTCATACGTTATTAGGCCCTTTAAAATCTTAGGTATTGGGTTTGGGTCCCCAAATGGATATTGATAATTGGGACAAAAAAATTGCTCCTTGGATCTCGTATGGTTCAGAACTCAAACAGGATAAAAATGAGTTATTGTAAACGTGTTTATTTGATACGTACTTATTTGGTACCTCTTTTTTTATTTCTTAGTTCTGTTTTTCCTGTTCCCAAGATAATGGAAGTTAAAATTTATAGTTTATTTTTCCAGTCCTTCTGGGGCAGTTGTCTAAATCCCATCAAGAGAAATGTATTTATCTCTTAAACAAGGAGGTCAGCAAATGTTTAACCCTGTCTTGTTTTTTTCTGTCAATTTTTATATGCTAATATTAAACCATTTTTTATTTCCCCAGATAAATATTGGTGTGATCTCTTTGTTCACTCCATATCACCCTGGTTTGCAGCATGGAACTTAGGTAACCTGCATCGTATTGACAAAGGAGCCAAGTCTCCTCAGTATTTAAGAGAAGTCTTTAAGTTAAGGGCTTGGGGGATCACGAGTAGGCAAGTGATCTCCCACTCAAAAAAGCAGTTATATGCTGTTGTTATGAAGAATCATTTTTGTATATTGGATGTCTTTCCCAAATGTCTGGAACTGCATAAAGAAGCCTTATTTCTTTCCCTGAATGAGAAAAGAATCCCCAAAAAATATAATGATCATCACTGGCTTAATTGTCATGAGAAATTGAATGTTAAGGCTAATCAAAAGCATAAGAGGGTGAAAGAATGCATTTGTTCCAGACCTAGGTGCATTACCCAACCTGAAACCCCGCTGCATTTATATTTTACTTGTTCTTATATTGTTGATTTTTGACCTTTTTTCTACATCTTACATATCCTTCACTTCTATATGGTAGCTATCCCCGAAATTGGGATATCTGGGATAAGAGTACATTGACTGTTATTTTTACTATTATCAAATGGTTTATTTGGCTTTCTAGATGTTTATTTACTCTTCAACAGCATGAACTTTCTTACCATGATATGTATGGTAATATTTTTAAATCCATACAAGATGTCTATTTCTCCGAAACTAAGAGTCTCACTAAGACCCATTTGATGGCCCTCTGGAAGAACTTGCCCTGGATTACAGATAATGACTTTCCGATTACGTAATACTAATGTCAGAATCTGTTTATATTGTAATCTTTTGTTTTCTTGGTCTGCTTCTTATGTGACCTGTTTGTATTTTTGATTTGTACTGTATGATTTCCTTAATAAAATCTTCTCCTACTCTTTTCGATAAGTGCCATGGGATCTTTAACATCCACCTGAACTACCACCAATCCAGGCAGATGGGACCTTGGTTTAACATCTTATCTGAAAGACGGCACCTCAGAAGTGCAGCACCCCTCTCCTGCTGCACTGCAGTGTCAGTACTGGGATATTAACCCAAGTGCCAGATGTGGGAACTGAACCCACAGCCCTCTGATCTCCCAGCCTCAGAGGTGAGTGTGCTACCTACTGAGCCACTGACACTGCATTTAGAAAATGAGTTAAGAAATTCCTGGGCTCTGATTGTCTGCTACACCTGGAAAGGTTGACACGTATCAGACAACAGAGCCCAGGTTAGAAAGCGTGACAATCCCAACTGACCTGATTACCAGTATAACTGTGCCCTTAGAATTTTCACTTAAACAGCCATCATTTTTTGTCTCACTTAGCGAGAGATACAGCACCCCCCCACCACCTATCTTGTTTGTCTCCCATAAGGAGCGAGATTAGTTCCCTCAATGTCTGCCATGCTTACATTCTTGTCTTATTGTTGCAAAAGCCACAGTAAAACATAAAAGGCTTACTAATCAGTGATAGCACAGCCAGCTGACAGATCATTGACTCCATCCATGTCACAGCAGTTGTAGTGCAGCTGCCAACCCTCATTCTGACCGCTATACCACGTCCCAGTCCTGCTATCCCAAGAATAAAAAAAAAATACTACTAGTCCACTGGAGGGGGGACAGAAAAACACACAGCAATGAAACACGGTGCTCCACACTCCTCCTGCATACCTCCAGGTCATGCAGATCATGTGCTTACCTTAGCGCAGCAGTGTCAGTTGCACCAAATTTGCAGTGGTAGGCTGCTTTCCTTCATATACCTCAAACTGTTGTTTTTTATCATTCAGACTTCACCAGGCTGTCTCTCACTTGCTCAGTACAAATCCTTGCCATGACTTGCTATCACCTCAGCCTACTTGATGACAGAGTAATGCTTTCCCCAGTGATAGTGCTTGTATGTGGGAGTGGGGTACAAACAGCTCACATCAGCCTGCTCTTCAGTCTGTCAATGCTCTGTCAGTGCAGTGCCATCACTTCAGCCCCCAGGTCTGTCTGTGTGTGTGTTGGGGGGAGGTTGAGATGGGACACAGAAGGGTGAGCAGAAAGTGATTGAAACAGGCTATACAAAACAGCAGCACCCGCTACTGGCAAGTATACCAGTAGAGGGACTACTTTACAAGAAAACCTATTTCCATTCTTCTTAAATATTTAATTAATTTGGTTTTAATCTTGTGCTTTATTTTACAAAAAATGTTACCTATAACCCATTTTCTAAGCGCAGTAATACCCTCCAGGGTGGGTGGTATGGTGCTACACTGGACTTTCCAGGGGCAATAAGGCCCTCTGTCTGTGGCATCAGGCCTCATTATGCCCAGGGCAGTCTGGTATAGCACAATACTGCCCACCCTGTCAGGTATTATTGCTTACATATGTACCATACATTAACATGCTGGTGTAATGTCAATCCTATGTAGTTGCATTGTAATCACAGTGTTTTATACTTTTTGTTACCTAATTAGAAGTGTAATTCTTCATTACTTTCTGCTGTAAGAGTTCACAAAAGTTATTTTTTAGTAGTCATCTGTATTAAACATTACATTTCATGTAATGTACCCCATCCCTTTTGTGCACTATTCTTCCTCACACCTTTTTCTAGAAGGACCATGTAATCTAACCAGTAATAAATCTCCCACAGTGTTGTAAGTCTCTAAATGACTACTGACTGAGAGATACCGGCTAGCTTTAGAGGTAGGACTGTATAACTCTATAAGGTTATTAAATAGCATGAAAGAATCTGGAAACCTTATTGGCTAAATGCCAGCACCTGACAATGGTTTTAAGCAGTATTAATGCTTGGTTAGATGTCAGATCTCCTTTAAAAGTTCAGTGCAAAGCCATCCTGGTACAGTCCTCCCTTGTTACAACGAACCCCTCTGGGTTCATGCATAAGGTTTGATATAATGAGGGTTAGCTATAATGAGAAGTTCTATGCAGTGACTGCTAAAAAGAACAAAATCTGGCAAGAGCCAATAGGGCTGCATGAGGGGAATTTTATGTATAAATATTGAAAATTACCAAAGATACAAGCCTGCATTAGCAAAATGTAACGTAGGCTCATAAATTTGTTGTGTAATACGTGTACACCAAATTTCCAACATAGCCTTGTTATGACCCTGCCTCATGAAGAAGGGCAGAGCAAATGTTGAACTCTTGGTCAAAAGGTGATATCATGCAGGGACTGCAAAATCAACTGTTGAGACACAAAAACACAATTAGGCCGGAGCTGAAAAATGACAGGTGTCATACTCATGAAGTGCTATAAAGAAATGTGTTAAGCTAAATTATTCAACCCCTTAGAGCTAGACAAGCTTAGCCCATATAAGAAGGGAGAATTATTTATTTATTTATTTAAGAATTGGTAACCAGGAAAGTCATCATGAACCAAAGCTTGTTTCCAGATGCGACCTAGGTGAGGGGGTACAAAGCTTATCACGAGAATACAAAACAATAAATAAAACAAAACTGAAGAATATTATAATACAGGGTATATACAATCTCAGAAACTATTTACAAAAGCTGACAAACATTTCTGGTACAAACAAGTGATATGTTACAAGAAAGATATATACAGTGTGGCACAGTAAAAGGAGTAGAAAAACAAGACACACAAGGGAGAGAGGTCTAAGAAGGTGAGCCTATACAGGTGGTAGTGGGGTTGGCTTAAGAAGGCTGTTAAGGGCAGGGAAGGAAGGAGGGAAGGATAGAGAGAGAGAGAGATGGGTTTGGAGGGGAACACTGTTCCAGAAGGAAGGGAGTCTATAGGAGAAAGAAAGTTTGCCAGCAGTGGTATGGACACATGGGAGTGAGAAGGTACGGGCAGAGCTAGAACGTGAGTTGTAGGGTGAGGGAGAAGCAGGAGTAAGGAGGGAGATAAGGTAGGAAGGAAGGGACCCAAACCAGAATTTGGTGATGAAGGTGGAGCAGCGAGTGAAGCAATGCTGTGCAAAGGGTTGAAGGGAGAGGGAGGAGTACAGGTCACAGTGATGCATTAAGGGGGTGAGTTTGAGGCAAACCTATGGAAAGAATGGAAAAGTACATCTAGTTTGGCGAGGGAGGTAGATGGGGCTGCACTGTAGACTATATCTGTGTAGTCAAAGATTGGGAGGATCAATTTAATTAGAAGGTCAAATCTGACAGGGAGGGAGAGGCTAGCCTTATGATGAGAGAGTGGCCCTAGTTTAGGGCATAGTTTAGTATGTAGTGCATTGAAGTGATGAGAGAAATCTAGGGAGGAATCGAACCAAACACCAAGGTATTTGTAGCTAAGGACGTTTTCTAATGGCGTGTAGGTTGAGATGGAGAAAACTGGTAGGGTTGGAAGGCTGGCTAATTTCTGTTTGGTGCCAAATGTCATGACAACAGTTTTTTTGGTGTTCAGTTTTAGACAGTTGACATTGAATCATGCTGTGACTGCTGTGAGGTCACTTTGGAGGTGGGATTGGACTGCCTGGAGGGATGGGTCAGACAAAAAAAGGACAGTGTCATTCATGTACATGTGTATATTGGCATGGGTACAGACTGAGGGAAGATCATTTATAAAGAGAGAAAAAGAGAACCAGCTCTATGATGGATCCTTGGGGCACACCTGTGATGATGGTGAGGGAGGAAGATAGAACGTTATTTATTGAAACTGACTGGGTATTGCCAGTTAGGTAGGAGCAGAACCAGGATACTGAAGCAGGGGACAGGCCAATAGAACTTAGTTTATATAGAAAGAGAGGGTAAGAAACAGAATCAAAGGCCTTTGCCAGGTCAATAAAAATAGCTGAGGTGATCTGGCTGAGGTCCATGGCAGAGTGAACAGCATCTGTGAAGCACAGTAGAGAGGAGGAGGATTTCCTGAAGCTGGATTGGAATAGGGAGAGGATGTTAGAAGTAAGAAGGAAGTTTTTAAGCCTGGAGAGGATTAGGGATTCTTGGACTTTGGCAAGTGTGGGGAGAAGAAAGATAGGCGGCAGTTGCCAGTGATGGAGGAGTCACCACCTTTGAAGAGAGGAAAGACTGTGGCACACTTCCAAGCTGAAGGGACAGTAGCTGAGGAGAGAGGGAAAGGTTCAGTATGATAGTTGGGGGGATAAAAATAGAAGGGGCAGAGGTTTTGAGAAGGCTAGGGTGCAGGCCATTGGGGCTAGACTTGGTTGGGTTAAGAGAGGGGAGCTCTCAGGACTTCTAATGGTGAAATTGGTGGTAGCTGGAAACTGGGAGATTGTAGAGAGGAGTTTAGGGTGCTGGATGGAGAGGTGAGGGACTCGGTGGGAACAGCACAAGTTGTAAA
Source organism: Neoceratodus forsteri (assembly GCA_016271365.2). NCBI lineage: Eukaryota > Metazoa > Chordata > Ceratodontiformes > Ceratodontidae > Neoceratodus > Neoceratodus forsteri. The sequence goes on from JADMNL010000027.1 coordinate 51,488,240, forward strand.
AAACTTGTTAAAGGCTTCCGCAACATAGGCAGGATCGGTGATAGGTGTGCCAGCCTTGAAGATTGAAGGGTGAGGGGGTGAGGAGTGGGGTGCAAGAGTGAGCAGAGATCCTGTCAGAAGGAGGACGGAGAACTGCTTGAGGTGAGCAGACATGATTTAAAGAAATTGGATTTAGCATGGTGGATGCTGACAGTACAACTGTTATGGAGGGCTCAAAAGGCCTGGTTTCCTGAGGACTTAAAATGGTGCCAGGCATGATCATGGGCTTTGCACATGGCCAGAATATTAGTGGTGATCCAGGGATGGTGGCTGTGTTTAACTCTAGCAGTTTTTACAGGAGCGTGGGCATCCCAGACCTTTAGAAAAATAGACTTAAACTATGTGAGGGCATTATCTACTGAGATGGAGGAGAGGACAAATGAGGGGATGGTAGTGGATGTATTTGAGTGGAGTGGGAGGAGGACAGGTCTTCCTGATACAAAAGATAGGGCAGTGTTGACTGAGCAAGTCGGGTACAATACTGGCAGAGCAGATGTGGTGGAGGTGGGTGTTAACCACCCTGTCGAGCAGGGAATGTGACTGAGTTCTAGGATAGGGATGGGTAAGGTCTGTGATTAATTGAGTGATGTTAAGTGCTTCAGTCTTCTAGCATGAATTAAGGGACAAGGGGGAGAGCCAGTCTAGTTTAAAGTCACTGAGAAGGATTAGTTCACCTGAGGCAGCAAGGGCTGAAGCAGCAGTGATGCAGGAGACAAGAGATGAGGGGGAGACTTTTGGGGAGGTATATAAAACCCCCACAAAAAGGGGAGATGAAGATGGGAAGGTGAAGTTGGTTAAGAGGATTTCATGGGAACCAGTGACTGCTTCGTGGTGGGAGATAATACACTTTGGGGAGAGGAGGAACTAGATAGCCACCCTACCACCTCGTTTTCCACGAGCTTGCCAAAACTGGTTGAAATCAGGAAGGGCCCATTGGGAGTCAGGGATATGAGAGGAAAGTCATGTTTCAGAAATAAATAGAATATCATGGGAGTGTAGAGTGACCCACACTTTAAGTTCATCGAGTTTGGAGAGTAAGCTGCATAACTTTATATGAAAAATCTGCAGCCTTTTAGGAAGAGAGTATGTAGGGGAGGAGATAGGACTAGACAGACCAGCATTGGGTTCAATGTCACCTGCTAGTAGCAAAAGGAGGACTAACAGGTGTAGGTGTTGGGCATGACACTTGTACTTGATTCAGAAGCCATGAGAGGGAATGTGCAAGGGAGATATTGTCAGGAGGAGTTGCCCAATGGCAGCTGCAGTAACGAGCGAGCAGCTGAAAAGCCCCAGGGTGGATAGAGAGGTGGGGGTAGGAGGATTTGGGGTAGGAGGTGAAGGCAGTGGGAGAGGACAGGTTATAAGGCAGGCAGACGATGGAGGGGAGGGTGTTAGAGTATGGTGGGAGATGAGGAAAGGGAGGGAGGAAAAGGAAGACTAGGAGGAGGAGGAGGAGGAGGAGGAGGAGGAGGGCATGAATGGAGTACATGAAGGTAGTGACAATGAAGAGTGAATGAGAAAAGTTGGCCATCAGGGACCATGCAACTTGGGGCTCTATAAGGCAATGAGTTAGGAGTGTACTAGTGTCAAAGCGCTGACAAGTGTAGAAAGGGGGAGGAAAGAAATAAAATAATTTGAGGCATGAAGAAGCATAACAACTGAGGAGTACTACAAATGGTGCCATGGTAAGGTTGCCACCTCCAGTGCAAAAGGTTGGTGGTTCAAAACCCAGGGTGGGGTTCAGGTGGAGCAGACAGGAGGGAAGTACTAAAGGTGTGGGCTGATGAAGAGGGAAAGGTAGAAGAGGTTGGAGATAGGGAAGTGAATCAGAGCTATGAAGCTGCAGAAAAGGGGAGGTAAAACAGTGACTTCTAGTGGTAGCTTAGTATAATTTGCAAAAGAGAAAGTGGGGAGATAGGTTTAGGCAGATGATGTCACATGAAAGGAAGTGATCTATATTACTAGAGCCAGACCAGGTTGGGGCACAGGCAAGTGACGTCACATGACAGGAAATGATATATATTACTGGGGGGGAGGGCAGTCGCTGTGAAGTAGCAATGGGCTAACTAGCCCAAGCAGAGATCCCACAGCTGCTGAGTTTGATCCCAAAGTCTCTCACCTTGCTCTTCTAGAAACAAAGGAGAGGGGGATAAGCCAGCAGGACACAAAAGAATTACATTAGTATACGTCAGGAGGAAGAAGACCAGTGCGGGGAATGGGTGAGGCACACTGTGCTTGCGGCACCTAGGATTGAATCCAACCAGCTTCAATAACACAGGGCAGATTGCATGACTCTTAAGGTAACATCAAATACATGCACAAAACTCCCTGCTCATCAGAGGCCCTTAAAGTAAATTATATATCAGGGTTCAAATGCTGCTAGTCAGAGCAACAAACAGAGTGAAATTAAACAATCACTTGCACTTGGCTGATACTTAATCTAGCTTGGCCGAGTGCATACTGACCAGCGCTATGGCTAAAACATTTGTTTTTCAATCCAAAAACCAAGTAGCCCAAGCAGAGATCCCACGGCTGCTGAGTCCGATCCCAAAGTCTCTCACATTGCTGTTCTTGGTGCTGCGGGTCTGCTGTAAGGATGTGTTCCTACTCAGGGAGCAAGGTGCAGTGCCCCTTGCTATTCTAGTTGCAGGAGGCTGGCTGTAAGGGTGCGCATCTGTTCAGAGAGCGAGGTGGAGAGCCCCTTGCTGTTCTAGTTGCAGGGGTCTGGCTGTAAGGGTGCACTCCTGTTCAGGGAGTGAGGTGGAGTGGAATCTGGTGGGGGTACTTCAAAATCAGTTACCCAATGTTTTGTATAAATTAAGGTAGATTCACTTTTTTTTATTAAATGTACTTTATTACAAATTCAAGCAGTCAAAGTAACATACAGTCATCATAACAGACACTAGTAAGACTGCATTTTATCATGACATTTTACAGCAAGGACTATTATAAAAGGTCAACCAAATATACTACTCTACACCCCTCCCATCCCTCCCACCCCATCCAAGTGCCAATTGCCAAAAATTACCTTTAAGGCTATCTATCAGACAAGGAGAATAAGAGACATAGGTTAGGGTTCCCATATCATTAATAGTGCATCCAGTGGGCCCCAAATGTTCTGAAAGGTCTAGAGTCTATTACGCATGGAGGCAATATGCTTTTCTAGTTAGAGTACCAAAAGTATCTCCTTATACCATTCCATAACTGGGGATAGATAGTCATCTTTCCAATGCCGCATAATAATTAATTTGGCATTTGCTGCCGCTAGAGCAAGATGGGCCTTTCTGACTTTTGGGGTCCCCTTGGGGAATAGGTATAATAAGCAGACCTCTGGGGTAAACAGAGGGTCTAATCCCAAAAGTGGGTCCAGCGCACCCCTGATGGCCTGCCAGAATGTTTGAACATTTGGGCAAGTCCACAACATGTGGAATAATGTTCCTTCTGTTCTCCGCATCTCGTGCAGGCAATAATGACATAGGCTAAACTGGACATAGTAGCAATTAATGAGACATGGTTTACCAGTAACCACACTTGGGAGACTTCAGTACCTGGCTATGTACTTTTCAGAAGAGACTGAGGTGCACAAAGGGGGGTGGAGTGGCCCTTTATGTCAATGAAAATATCAGAGCTACAGAAATTCAGAATACACATAAGGAGCCAGAAGAACTGTGGGTCACAATGGAAACAGGAAATGGGACAGCAATAAGAACTGGGGTTGTCTACAGGCCCCCAGACCAGGGGGAGGACATAGACACATTACTGTTAGAAGATACACAAAACATGACAGCTAAAGGAGAGGTTCTGATAATGGAAGACTTCAACATGCCAGATACAGATTGGTCAATACCAGCAGGAACATCTGACAGAACTAGACACATGGTGGATCCCCTGCAGGGGGAAGGCCTCAAACAACTGGTACAACAACCCACAAGAGACAGGGCTATCCTAGATCTAGTACTGACTAACAGAGAAAGGATCACAGATCTCCACGTAGAAGGTCACTTGGGGGCCAGTGACCATCACATGGTTCAATTTGGCCACTACAACTAAATCATCCCATTCCAAGGCAAAAATATGGGACTTCAGAGGAGCTGACTTTGATAAGATGGCCAACAGAGTTAAGCATCCCCTGGCAAAAAGAAATACAGCTGAGGGGGTACAGGCAAAGTGGGCAAGCATTAATGACGCAATACTTGAAGCAACATCTCATTGTGTTATGAGAAAAGGAAGTGCAAAAGAAGAAGGAAACCACTTTGGTTCTCAAAAACAGTAGCAGAAAAGGTCAGAGCCAAAAGGCTTGCCTTCAGGAAATATAAGGGAACACAGCAGGATGAAGATAGGGAGGCATACCAAACTTCCCTAAGGGAAGCAGAGAAGGCAGTAAGGCAGGCAAAGTCCCAGACTGAGGAAACACTAGTACAAACAGTAAAAGAAGGTGACAAGACTTTCTATAGGTACATTAATGAAAGGAGAATGTCCAGAGGGGTATTGCTAAGATCAAAGGAGATAAGGAGGCATGTGAAGAGGAGAACCATGTAAAAGCATCTATCCTAAATAGATACTTCTGCTCAGTATTTACTGAAGAAAAGGTAGGGCAGGGCTCACAGCTCAGCACCATGGACACGGGGGGGGGGGAGGAGGTGAGCACTAGTCCCCTCACAAAAGAAAGGGTCCTACAAGAGCTCGATAAGCTCAGGGTGGACAAGGCAATGGAACCTGATGGCATACATCCCAGGGTACTAAAGGAGCTAAGGGTGGAACTAGCAGAGCCATTATCAGAATTATTTAGTGAGTCTCTGAGCACAGGAGAAGTCCCAGAAGACTGGAGAAGGGCTCATGTGATCCCGCTCCACAAGAGTGGTAGCAGGGAGGATTCAGGGAACTACAGACCAGTCAGTCTTACCTCAGTAGTGGGCAAGATTATGGAGGCACTCCTTAAGGAAGGAATAGTGCACCACCTGGAATCCACAGGGGCACAGGATCCAAGACAGCATGGCTTTACAAGAGGACGGTCCTGTCAAACTAATCTCATAGATTTCTTTGACTGGGTAGCCAGAGTGGTGGACCAAGGGGGAGCAGTTGATGTTGCCTACCTTGACTTCTGCAAAGCTTTCGATACTGTTCCACATGGAAGATTGATTAATAAGCTGGGTAGGCTCAGGGTGGGTCAGAAGTTGGTCAACTGGGTGGCAAACTGGTTGACGGGCAGAAAAAAGAGAGTGGTGGTAAATGGTATACAGTCAGAAGAGATGCAAGTCACAAGTGGGGTACCTCAGGGATCAGTCCTGGGGACAGTCCTCTTCAATATCTTCATCAGTGACATTGCAGATGGACTGGAGGGTAAGGTTTGTCTGTTTTCAGATAACACCAAGATCTGCAACAGAGTAGGTGATCCAGATGGGGTGGGCAGAATGAGAAGAGATCTGGATAAACTAGCAAAATGGTCGGATGAGTGGCAACTGGGGTTTAATGCAAAGAAGTGCAAGATCATGCACATAGGGAAGAAAAACCCTGTAGCCACCTATAGGCTGGGAGGGGAGTTGCTGGCAGTAACAAGGGAAGAAAGAGACTTGGGCACCATCATCACCACTGATGACCTGAAATCATCCAAGCAGACCACTAAGCAGTTTGGAAGGCTAGGTGGATGTTGGAGTATATTAGTAGGGGTATCACAAGTCGGAAGAGGGAGGTAATAATCTCTCTCTTTACATGACACTGGTTAGGCCCCATCTGGAGTACTGCATGCAGTACTGGAGGCCAAACCTTCACAAGAACATTAACCAAATTGAGGCAGTCCAGAGAAGGGAAACCAAAATGGTGCAAGGACTGCATCAGAAAACATATGAGGACAGATTAACAGAGCTCAATATGTATACCCTAGAGCAAAGGAGGGAGAGAGGTGATATGATCGAAACATTCAAACACCTTAAGGGCATTAACAAGGTGAAAGAGTCTAACATGTTTCAATATAAGAAAAATAGCAGGACAAGAGGACAAGAGGACACAGCATGAGATTAGAGGGAAGCCGGTTAAGGGGTAAGGTGAGGAAGTTCTTTTTCACAGAAAGGGTGGTGGATGCATGGAATGGCCTACCTCAGGAAGTGGTGGATATGAATACAGTGCAGGGCTTCAAACAGGTATGGGATAGGCATAAGGGAGCAATACAGATGAGTATGAATAGATAGGCCACTGACAGAGCACATTTATAAGATAGAAAAAGAAATGGGCAGACTGGATGGGCCTTGCTGTCCTTATCTGCTGTCAACGTCTATGTTTCTATGTAGAAAAGGGGATTTTACCAATGCTAAATAGTTTCACAGGTGTATAATATAAGTTGTGCATGATGTTAAACTGGACTAGGCAGAGCCTGTCCTGCTTCACAAATCTATAGCTGTCTTGCAAGATCTCCTTCCAGGTATTTGATTTTGCAGGAAGATGTAATTCCTGAGTCCAGTAGCAGCAAATACCTGAGGGCAAATGTGGATCTAGTGTTTGTAGCTTTTTATATACCAATGAAACAGAATGAGGTTGGTTTGCCACTTGTAGTATTCTTTGCAGGTCCGAATCAGTTGAGACTGGCCAGGTTGTGTTTCTTATAAAGGAAGAGATCGCTTGCCTGGTCTGAATACATTTAAACTTGTGCTAATCTGGAACCTTGTGAAGAGTTTGGAAGTAAGAAAAAGAGATCAGTTCCCCTTGTCTAAAAAAGTCTGTTAGCTTACATGTCTGTAGTGGGGCCCAAAACAGAGGCAGTATGGGTTTGTTGTCACTTCTAAAATGGGGGTTGCCTATAATAGGCTGTACAAGCGTCTTATGGCAGTTCAACAAAAGGTGATTTTGTGTCTGATGCAGCGTTCTAAGGGACCACCCTATCAGTGTGTTCCTGAGTGATTTGGGGCTATATGAGGGGGTGAAATATAGGAAAGTGGTCTGTGAACAAGAGCATTTAGACACCAAGTATATCTCCAAATCTACCCACAAAGGGCAATATCAACTTGAGCTTAAGGGAAGGGCACTTTGTGACCAAAAAACAAGTTTACTGATGCGGTGGGCGCAGTAGTATATAAAAAGGGAAGGGGTTGCCAGTCCGCCCAGTATTTTGGGGGCTGTAAGCTTAAAGTAGGCTCTCCGTATCCTTTTCCCCTTCCATATAAAGACATTAAATATTTTTTGCAGTCAAGTAAACCAGATCTTGGGGAGAAAACACCCCAACATCCACTGTGATACAGGAGGCGAAGAAGCATGTTCATCTTAACAATGCTAATTCGTCCCCACAAAGAGAGGGGAAGCATCCCCATCTATCCATATCTGTTTTCAGCATTTTCAATAAAACAGTTAGATTTTCTGTAACAAGTGATATTATATCTCTTGTTACCTTGATACCTAGATACATAAGGAATTTAGGCTCCCAGGACAGATTGTAGGCTGCCACTTGAGCCTGAGTGAGCCAATTATTCAGTGGAAAGACTTTAGCCTTGGAATGGTTCAATTTGTAGTATGATACTTTCTAGAAAGCCTAAATTTTTTTTAAGACATTGGGGATGGTAATTTGTGGTTCTTCTATATGCAGAAGTAAATCATCTGCATAGGCGGAAAGTGTCACAGATTCGCTCAGCAGGTCAGCCCTCTACTCCCAAAGTGCCAACCTCTGAGCCTAGAATTTGTGGACAATGAACAGTACAAGGTAACCATCTTGTCTGTTTTGTGGGTTCAAGTCACCTTAGTCCCAAGTTCTGGAGGGATTCAAACTGATAACCTCTTGTTAGCATATCCAATTGTCAGGCTCAGATAAGTCTGTCTTCGGGGGGCCAGATATCTTTGCCTATGGTCACCTAATCAGGTATTTCAAATGAACCCTTAGAACTCTATGCAAGACCTTGGAGAACTCTTATCTGTTTCCCAGTTTGGTATTACAATAAGCACATGCACAGTGTCAACTATAACCATTCCAAGCTCCACTTATATAAAAAGAAGTTTCAAGGCACACCAGGCAATATCTGTTTTTAAAATATATATCTTTACTTTAAAATAGGTAAAAAATAGGAAACAGTAAAATACAGAATAAAATATCCCAACACATACAGCCTTAAAACAAACAGGTTTAAAAGTGCAGATTCCTACCAATAATAACACTCAGACTAGTCTTGTCTAAAGTCCTTACTTCTTAATCTTTCAGTGCTTTGTGGTATCTCTTCTCTCAGTCAGAAATATGAATGTGAAATAAGGTTTGCTCAGTAGGTTTAAAAACAGTCTTGAGACGGCCTTCTCTCTGAGGTCGACTAACTCCGTGCTTTGGTGTATTACAATTTATATTTTATCACACAGGATGTCCTATTAAAATATTTAAAAAAATAATGGATGACCAAATGAAATCTCTCTCTTCCTGACTGGTCCAAACCGGTCTGTGCTCTGCTTACCCAGACATCAAAAGTCTCTTTGATGTAAGTCACTTTATATTCAAAGCAAACGTATATTGCACTCCTTAATTTAGTCTGGGACCTGGTATCCCCAGACATCAAAGGACTCTTTGATGAAATGAGCTGGCTTCCTGGAATGATAGCCATAACACTGGCCTGTGTCCCTTTTCTCAGGACACCTAGTGTACATCAAAGGATCTCCCTGAGGGCATTATAAAATGGATATCTTGGTTCCTGCCTTCAAATAAATTTTAACAAAGTAATTGCATTTCAGATAGCTGCAGTTTTAAGCTATGTCCTGTCCTTTGAACTTATCCCTTGGGGGTTTTGATGTGTCAGTTCCAGCAAGACAGCATTTTCCTGACAGACAGTCCATCACACATTTTTTTATATTTACAAAAAATAATGATCAGAGATCAGAACCAGCTGTCCAAGTGTGACAATTCCTCTCCACCTAGACTGAATTTGGGGGCTCTATCCCCTGCATGGGATGAGCTTCCCAAATCATTTCGCTCCTCATACACACAGGACAACCCATCTGAGTACTGATTTTGTTTTCCAGCCCTATGTGGAATGGTCATATCATATCCTTGCAAAACAAGACTCCTTCTTAGTAATCGACCATTGTTTTTCTCCATCTGCATTAGCCAAACTAGCTGGTTGTGGTCAGTCTGCACCACAAAATGCTGCCCTTACAAGTGTGGCTCCAATTTCTTTAGGGCCCACACTATGGCAAGACACTCCTTTTCCACTGTGGAGTATGACTGCTCCCTGGGAAGTAACTTTTTACTCAGGCAGGCTATTGGGTGGACCCTCCCTTCGCTGGATGTCTGGCTCAGTACTGCCCCAATACCCACGTCTGAGGCGTCAGTCTGAACTATAAAGGTTTTACTATAGTCAGGACTTGTCAAAACAGGAGCACTGCACAGTGCCGCCTTTAGTTTGGAAAAGGCTTCCTCACAGGCTGGGCCCCAGGTAATTTTCTTGGGCATCCTATTCTTTGTCAAGTCAGATAGGGGAGCAGCTTTGAAAAGTGGCCGGGGTGTTCTTCATTCTGAAAGGCATTATTTTGAACTCAAATAAGCCTATCGGAGTGATGAAGGCCGACCTCTCCCTAGCTCTGTCCGTCAGCTGTACCTGCCAATACCCCTTTGTCAGGTCAATGGTCATAAGGTAGATCGCCCCTCTCAACTTGTCCAGGAGTTCATCTGTCCAGGGCATCGGGTGGGTGTCTGACTTTCTGACTGTATTCAGTCCACGATAGTCTACAGAGAAATGAGTTGAGCCATCTGGCTTGGGTACAAGGACTACGAGTGAGGCCCAGGGACTGTGGGATCTCTGGATTACCCCTAAATCCAGCATCTCCTCCACTTCCCTCCTAATGTCCTTTTGGGCAGCTTCTGACACCTGATATGCTGTCCGCCGTATGGGTGTCTGTGTCTCTGTTTCCACATCGTGTGTCACTAAGGGAGTTAGTCCAGGATTGGTGCTAAACAAGGGGACAAAGTCTGCTAAATCCTCCCTTACTTTCTGGATATGGCCCGGGGTCAGCTGGGGAGACAATTTTACTGCATCCACAGAGGACTCCCACTTACTGTCTTCCAGCAAGTCCAGAAGGGGGTCTTCTTCATCCATCCCCTTCCCATGACTACACACTGCAAACACCATGACAGCCCTATTTGCATAGGGCTTCATCATGTTGACATGGTACATCCTTTCTGTCTGTCTACAGTCAGGTAACTCCACAATGTAGTTCAAGTCATTTAACTTCCTAACCACTTTGTATGGTCCTGCCCGCTCAGGCTGTAGCTTGTCTTTCTGGACCGGAATAAGGACCATCACATCCTGACCCACCATGTATTAGCGAGCTCTGACTCTGCAGTCATACCACACTTTTGTTTCTGTTGGGCAGCTGCCAGGTTGCTCTGGGCTGTCCCCATAAGCTCCTTCAGCCTTTCCCTAAACCTAAGGATGTAATCCACAATGGGAGTTTCCTGGGTGGCGTGCTTGCCTTCCCAGTCCTCCTGGATCAAGTCTAGGGGCCCTCATACCCGGTGTCCATATATGAGTTTGAAGGGGGAAAATCCTGTCGACTCTTGGGGCACTTCCCTGTATGCAAACAACAGGTGGGGAAGGTATTTCTCCCAGTCCCTCCTATGCTGTTCAGCAAACACCCAGGGCATTGACTTTAAGGTACCATTGAATTGTTCCACAAGCCTACTGACTTGTGGGTGATACGGTGTTGTGCATCTCTGCACCACCCCACACTTCTCCCATAAATATTTCATCAGATCTGACATGAAGGAACCCCCTCAATCAGTGATTACCTCCTGTGGAAACCCAACACTGGAGAAAATCCCAAGTAAGGCATCTGCCACTTTGTCTGTCCTCAGAGAGGATAGGGCAACTGCCTCTGGGTACTGGGTGGCATAATCCACCACAGTCAGGATGAATCTCTTCCCTGAGGAGCTGGGAGTATTTAAAGGCCCCACAATATCCATTCTCGCCCTCTGGAATGGCTCCTCCACTAGGGGCAATGGAATTAGGGTGGCTTGGGTTTTCTTGCCTGCCTTTCCTAGTTCTTGGCACCGATGGCAAGACCTGCAATACTCCTTCACCTGCTGGGTGAAGTTAGGCCAGTAGAAATTCTGGGCTAACTGCTGCATAGTGCGCATGATTCCCAGATTACCAGACAAGGGAATATCATGGGCAACCTTGAGCAACTGCTCATGATATCCCTGGGGAACGACAAGCTGCCTGCCTAACACCCCTCCTTCTGTCTGTACCGCCTGAGTATACATAAGTCCATTTTCCCAATAAATCTTATGTCTGTCATCACTTCCCTGTGCTCCATCAGAATCTGCCCAAGCCCTCAGCTTCTCTAAACTAGGGTCGCTCCTCTGAGCAGCTGCAAACCCCCTCACACATTCCCAAGGCAGGGGACAGGTCCCGTTCAGTCACTAAACTAGGGTCCCTAGCACTAGCATCAGAGCCCTCAGGATCACTGTCAGTTCTAACCCTCTGACAAGGGGTCACCCCTCCCTATTCAGAGTAACCCTCTGTAGCTGTGTGGTTACTTGCTATTGGGGAAATTTCTACCCCTTTTTTATCAGCCTCCCCATCTGGAGACACAGACTGGGGAACCAGCCTCTCAGTGGTTTACACACTGGTTTCTGTGGGGTTCAGGGAACTACTATTTTCCCTTGCCACTTGGCTATGGGTAACTGCACATACTATCCCCTGCTGGAGATTGTTACCCAGGATCAATCACATCCACTGCTAATGTTTTGGCTACAGCCTCCTGTTGCACAGCTCCCCCTGTTTCACTCCAGTCTAGGAGAACATTAGTGAGGGGCAATGTTTTCTCCCCACCCGCAAAGTCCTGTACAGTTACATATTTATTGGGTATAAGCTGACCAGGCTGTACCAGATCCCCTTTACCAATGTCAGGGATGCCCATGTGTCCCTTAACCCTTGCGTCTGTACACCATTTACTATGACTGGGTACATGTGTTCCCTCATGTTCATTGGCATGCTCCCAGGGACACACAAACAACCCACTTCTTTTCTAGCACTCTGTTGTGTATTATGGCTCACCTTTTTGGGACACTGTCTGGCAATATGCCCAGTTTCTTTACACAACCAGCAGGCATTTCTTACTTCAGAGAAATCTTGTCATTGAAACCTGGGGCTAACTGGTTTCAGTGGAGGCAGTAAGGGTTTTAGCTGCCCTGAAGGTGCGCTTTTCCCTTTCTGCACTGCCACACCTGCCCCATTCACTCTCAGAGCAGGTCTGCTCTTGGCATAACGGTCCGAGAGTTCAGCAGTCTCTGCACTGTTTTTGGATCTCGGTCCTCTAGCCAGATTTTTAGCTCTGCTGGGCATGCCCAATAAAACTGAGAGATTTCATTTGGTCATCTATTATTTTTTTAAATATCTTAATAGGACATCCTGTGTGATAAAATATAAATTGTAATACACCAAAAGGCGGAGTTAGGTGACCTCAGAGAGAAGGCCATCTCAAGACTGTTTTTCAACCTACTAAGCAAACCTTATATCACATTCATATTTCTGACTGAGAGAAGAGATACCACAAAGCACTGAAAGATTAAGAAGTAAGGACCTTAGACAAGACTAGTCTGAGTGTTACTATTGGTAGGAATCTGCACTTTTAAACCTGTTTGTTTTAAGGCTATATGTGTTGGGATATTTTGTTCTGTATTTTACTGTTTCCTAATTTTTACCTATTTTAAAGTAAAGTAAAGATACATATTTTAAGAAGAGATACTGCCTGTTGTGCCTTGAAACTTCTTTTTATATAAGTGGAGCTTGGAATGGTTATGGTTGACACTGTGCATGTGCTTATTGTGATACCAAACTGGGAAACAGATAAGAGTTCTCCAAGGTCTTGCATAGAGTTCTAAGGGTTCATTTGAAATACCTGATTAGGTGCCCATAGGCAAAGATATCTGGCCCCCCGAAGACAGACTTGAGCCTGACAATTGGGTACACTCTCAAGAGGTTATCAGTTTGAATCCCTCCAGAACTTGGGACTAAGGTGACTTGAATCCACAAAACAGACAAGAGGGTTACCTTGTACTGTTCACTGTCCACAAATTCTAGGCTCAGAGGTTGGCACTTTGGGAGTAGAGGGCTGACCTACTGACCGAATCTGTGACAGAAAGCACATATCTCTTCTCCCCAATTCTAATTCCTTTAATGTCTTGTGAAGCCAAAAGCTGGCGGATTAAGGGTTCTAGGTAGAAATTAAATAAGAGAGGAGACAAAGGACATCCCTGTCTGGTGCCACAATAAAGTGTAAATGAGCTGGAGAGGATGCCATTGCACCAGATCCTGGCTGTCGGGGAAGTATACAGTAACCAGATCCATTTAAGGTACCCATCAGGCAGGCCAAATCGGTTAGAGTTGCAAAAAGGAAGTCCCAGGAGACCCAGTAAAAGGCCTTCTTGGCATCCAAGAAAACCAGAGCAGCCAGTGTTTCTGAGTCCCTGGACACCAAGATAAGATGTAACAATTTCTGCATATGATCTCCCGAGGACCTCCCAGCCATAAAACCCACCTGATCATTACTAATGAGCTCTCCCACAATGGGAGATAGCCTATTGGCCAAGATTTTTGCCAGAATTTTAAGGTCTGAATTTAGCAAAGAGATGGGATGGTAATTCTCAGGGTACAAGGGATTCTGACCAGGTTTTGGAATGAGAGTAATCAATGCTTCTAGGAAAGTCTGTTCTGAGAAGCCATTGTCATACCAATTATTATAAACCTCCTCCAGGATTGGTATTAATACTGTTTGGCAAGATTTATACAGATTATAAGGTAGTCCATCTGGGCCAGGCGATTTGTCTGTGGACAACTGATTTATGGCCTGCTGCATTTCTCTGGAGGTAATATGTTCCGCAAGGGAAATCACCTCTGCTGCTGATGCTTTGGGAAGATTGACTTCATGAAGGTATTGAGCTATATCTTCTTGAGATGGGGATATATTGGGGTCCTTCAAATAAAGGTTTTGGAAAAACTCCCGAGACCAGTGGCTATCTCCCTGGGATCAGTACTGCCCGGGCTATTCTGGGAAAAGCAGACACCTGGGATATACAGGGAGGTTTCTGCTTGTTATATTCGGATTGCTAGCAGCTACCTGCTTGCTCCCCAGATTCAAGGTACTTGAGTTTAATGTGACGCAGCAACAGCTCAGCTCTCTGTGCAAGTAAATCCGCATATTGGGCTTGTAGTTTATATAGTTTAGCCCACTCTTCATCACTGGTTTGGGTGCACAGTGCCTGCTCTAATTGAACTCAGCAGTGTATGTACTTGAGTCTTGTATTGACATACTTTTATAGCAGCTAGCCTGATACATTCACCTTGGAGGGAGCATTTAAGAGCAGCCCACACCAGATCTATTCTGTTGACCATCCCTTTATTAGTCTTCAGGAAAAAGGCAATGAAATCAGTAATATGTTTAAGAGAGGTCAGTCTCTGTAGCAACTGAGTATTCAGGCGCCACAGAGAGTCCCTTTTAATCCCTGATCCTAGAAGGTAAGTAACATCTACGAGGAATGATCTGATATCACTCTGGCATGAATGGCTGCATCTAAAATACCTGGGCAAGCAAAGGCACTTATCAAAAAATAATCTATACGGGAATAGGAACGAATGGGGAGAGAAAAAAAAGTGTATTGCCTTTCGGAGGGGTTTAATATCCTCCAAACATCAAGTAAACCATCACTACCCATGAGTTCTTTCAAAGCCCTTTGGGCTGCGGTTAGACCACACCACCTATGCTCTGATCTGTCCATATCTGACTGAGGAGTGATGTTCCAATCCCCCCCAGTATCGTTAATTTTGCAGGCTCCATGGCAATTAATTTCAAAAGATATGTGAAGAAAAGGGGAGAATCCTTATTGGGACCTCAAATGTCTCCTAAAAGGACCGGTTGGGTGGCTAGTAAACCATGGACCAGGATGTAATGACCCTCATGATCCCAGATTTCCTCCACTAATTTAAAGGGGACGGTCTTCTCTATCAGAATGACAACTCCCCCCTAGATGTGGAAACCCCAGCTCCATAAGTCTGTCCCACCCAACTTCTGCACCATAAGGAGTGCCTCTTAACATGCATCTCTGTATACAGGCAACCCCTGTCTTTAGGTGGAGTAGGTGCTTAAGGATCATCTGCCACTTACACCTATCTTGGGCTCCTTTCACATTCCAACTTATACAGATATATGGACCCCCATGTTTTGTCTTCAAAGGAGATTGTGTAAAACAGACATGAGAAAATTGTGCCCCTATTTCAGTATATTCGTAAGCCCTTAAATGTATTTACTATTACAACACTTGGTATCCCCTCATCTTGTCTCCCAACAAATATTAAACATTTCTTCTGCAAATGATTCCTTCGTATCAATATACCATTCTCCCCTCCACAACACAACAACAAATAGTGTATATACCCCCAACTAATAACAAAAACACCCCCAGTTCTAAACAACTGCACCACCATACACTTGCTGTCAGGTGATATTATTGAACAGATCTGAAAAAGTCAGCAAATCCACCACAACACCCCCTCCCCCCTGCAAACATTGGAAACAAATCATCATATATACAGAGACATTTAACCTATTAGGTGTATACTCAGCATGATAGCTTACTAGACCCTTCTTTATGTGCTTGAAAAAAGAGAAATAAAAGACAAGAAAGCATTTCAGTATCTAACGCCAATTGCTAGTTCACTGAGTCCGTAACATCAGGTTCAGGGCAGAGGTATGCTACAAGTAGCAAAAAATTTAAACTGTCACTTTAGTTCTAAGTCAAATAGATGAAGGATACACAGACCCATAGATAAAGAAATCCATCACTGGTTTATCGCTCCCCAGACGGACGAAACAATTTGAGGGAGTATCATGTAACCTTTCAGAAAATAGGCGACGTAAATGTCCCAGAGTACAACCAGTCCATTGGGATCTATTTCTAGGTCTCCAAACAAAAACACAGGGTCTGTGTAAGCGCATTCTAATCGCTTTGTTACAGGGACAGACAAGAGTCTGATTTCAAGGGCCATTGTTGTCCAGTGAATCATTTCTTTAATGCTAAAGCTCTCCCAAGACTTTCGGAAAACTCCAAACCCGGCAACTTAAAAGTACCTGGCTGCCCACGCTACTCACTATATTGGGCTTCCATCACTGCCAGTCGGAATACCATTTAGAAATGCAATAAAGTAAAACAGGGATAATTCTCATTTGGCTTTCGAAAGCACTCCGAGTAAACCAGTTAATTGGCTGTCATAGCACATCCACAAAGATGAGACCATAAATTCCACTTCATTTGAACAAATCTGGGAACAAGGTTTTAAGCTCCAATTTAGCCTGTTCAAGAGTCTCATATGTTAACCACTGATCCTTGTGTTTAATTTGTAGAAAGGCAGGGTACTTGACGTGGAAAGGCTTTCCAGCAGCAATTAATTTTGTTACTATTGGGTGTAGCTCCTGCCGCTTGATTCACACTGAGTGTGGGAGATCCTGCATGATTCGAATTTGCCTGCCTTCCCATTGAACTTCTTGGATTTCCTTAACTTTTGCCAGTGTGTGCTGTATAGCCAAGAAGTTAACTAATTTAAATATGAGAGGCCTGGATGAGGAGCCAGATGGTGGTGGGGGGGTGTAAGGCGCGATGTGCTTGCTCAATAATGTAGGTGGCTCCATTCAGAGAGGGCCCTGCAATTTTTTCTCAGAACCTTTGAAGAAACTGTTTGGGTGCATTGCCTTCCTCTTTTGTTCCAGAATTCCAATGATTAGGAGGTTATTGCACTGATTGCACCCCTTCAAGTCTTCCAGTTTATCTTCCAGTTTTTTCAGTCTCCTATTTGTAGCCACAACATCTTGTTCAGTTTTCCCTTGCTTATTCTCTAAGGAGGCAATTCTGGCTTCTGAGTCCCCCACCTGAGTTGTAAGAGAAGTGAACGAGGATTTAATCTGTTGCAAATCTGCTGACATATTAGAGATAACTTCTTGCACCAGCTGCATGATTTCTAAAAATGTGTCCTCAGTTAATGCAATTTGTATCTCAGAAAGTTTTGCCGAACTAGTGGCCTGTTGTTTAGAGCGCTTTGCTTCTTTATCCTTTTCCGGGGTAGGAGGTGGAGAATGTCACGGAGGAGCTTTCCTCATGTAAACTTCCATGTTTCCCAGTCAATCCAACTCCCGGAATAGTTCTAACAGGCAATCAGCCCTTTTACTGATGTAGTCTGGCACAATAGCAATTTTTAACAGAGATTGTTTGCGGGAAGGGAGCAGAGCTACGGAGGTATGCTGCCACTTTTCAGACCGCCATCATGTGACCCTAGATTAATTATTTTAACCTGGAAACACTAAAATATTTGCTTACAAGATTTCCATTAATAGCTATAAGCCCGTTCCTCATGCTCATAGTTATAACATGCCCCAACATCATAAAATCCACTGATGATAAATACACCAACAATAAAAAAATAAAAATATATATGTATTTCTTAAATACATACACAACTAACACCTGTCAGAAAGGTACCTGATATAATACCTTTCTACATTCTAAGATCAATGTACATACAATCAGGATCAGAAGTGTAGCCACTGCTTAATGGAGACATTAAAATGCTCAATTTCAAAAAGACAATCAGCACTACTATTCCTTATGTAAGGCAGTCAAGTGTAAAGCTTTTAAAGGAATTGCCTACAGAGACAGAAAGAGCGCCGTTACAACCCACCCACCCAAAATAATGTAAAATAGAGGGGCTTACCTTAATGCTACAGTAGGTAGTCAAGGATGCAGTCCTGGGTGATATCATCCACCACACCTGTATCGAGATCTGACCAGAGCCAATAGGGCTGTGAAATGCTAACAAGTGATGAAAGTTACACATGTGCGTAGAAATTGGGGCTGAGGAACGCTACCAAGTGATGAAAGTTACGCATGTGCATAGAAATTATTCAATGCCCAGGTGTAACTTGGCCACATGTTGGAGGTGTTGCACTAAATTTTTAACATGGCCTTTTTTGGACCCCTCCTCATGAACAGTGCCAGTGTAATTTTGTTCAATTGTCCTGAAAAGTGAATGTGCAGACTAATTGTGCTATTCTGCACCACAGGTGCGAAAATACGGTTCAGGCAGGCTGTGGAAAATGACAGCTGTACAGTTGTGAAGGAGGTATGCAAAAATGACTATGTTAAAAATGTGACATGAAAATATTAAAAATTAGCGACGTTAATAGCATGCGTAGAAACTGCGCAGTGCCTGCTCGTAACGCAGTCATTTTTTGGAACTTGTCTCACCAAATTTTCAACATGGCCTTTTTTGGACCCCTCCTCATGAACAGTGCCAGTGTCATTTTGTTTAATTTTCCTGAAAGGTGATTACACAGAGCAAATGCGTTATTCTGCACCACAGGTGTAAAAACATGTTTTGGGCAGGTTGTGGAAAATGACAGCAGTACTGTTGTGAAGGAGGTGTGCAAAAACAGCTGTTAAAAATGTGAAGTGAAAATATTAAAAATTAGCGACATTAGGAGTGTGCGTAGGAACTGCGTATTGCACTCTTGTAACACAGTCATTTTTTGGAATTTTTTCACCAAATTTGCAACATGGGAATTTTGGGACCCCACCTCATGAATAGTGGCACTGTCATTTTGTGAATCAGTCCTGAAAGGTGATTCCACGCAGTGACCACAAAATCACCTTTCTGGGCCGTGTAACAAAATGACAGTGGCAGTTTTCATGAGGTGGGGTCCCATGTTAACTGGATCACCTTTGCTGCAGGCACATCCAAGAGCAGGGTCATTTTTGATGCCCTACAGGGGGCATGCCTCAGACAGCTAGTATTGGAACCCACTCAGGAGGGAGCAATCTTAGACCTGGTACTCTCAAATGGGGATGGAGAAAGAATCTCAGATTTAGAAGTGGGTAGCCATCTGGGACAAGCGACCACCAAACAGTGTGGTTCCACGATAAACACAGCCATACAATCAAGCCATACAAAAGCAAGAGTACTGGACTTTGGAGGCTGACTTTGGGAAAATGAGAGTGCCTCAGAAAAGCACTAGCAAACAGGCAAGAAGGAGGGGTGGAGGAACAATGGGGAGTGATCAAAACAGCCATCACAGAAGCAACAAGCCTTTGTGTAAAACAAATCAATAAAACACAATGAAGGAAAAAAACGTTATGATTCTCGAGGTGGCAGGGAAGGTTGAGGAGAAAAGGACAGCATTCAGTAAATATAAGGAAACACAGAAGGAACAGGACAGAGAACTTTATCAGTTAAAGCAGAAAGAGGCTGGGAAGGCAGTCAGAATAGCAAAGGCCCAAACCGAGGAAAGGATAGCCAATTCTGTTAAGAAGGGGGATAAGACCTTTTATAGGTACATTAGGGAGCGAAGAAAGACCAAAGGAGGGATACTGAAGCTAATAAAGGGAGGAATATGGGTAGAGGTGACAGTGAAAAGCAGGATACTGAACGAATATTTCTGCTCAGTATTCACAAAGGAAGAGGAGGGAGTTACTAAACCAAACAAGAGAAACACTTTGA
Source organism: Neoceratodus forsteri (assembly GCA_016271365.2). Classification (NCBI taxonomy): domain Eukaryota; kingdom Metazoa; phylum Chordata; order Ceratodontiformes; family Ceratodontidae; genus Neoceratodus; species Neoceratodus forsteri. The sequence goes on from JADMNL010000027.1 coordinate 51,507,778, forward strand.
AGACACTGGCTCGATAACAGTCCATTTACAGAAGAAAGGGTTCTGAAAGAACTAATAAAATTGAAGGTGGACAAAGCAATGGGGCCTGATGGGGTTCACTCAAGAATTCTAAAAGAACTAAGGGTAGAACTAGTGACACCGCTGACTACTCTGTTTAAAAAATCATGGGAGGATGGGGTGGTACCCGAGGACTGGAGGACGGCAGATGTGATTCCTCTTCACAAAAGTGGGAGCAAGACAGAGGCAGGAAACTACAGACCAGTTAGTTTGACCTCAGTGGTAGGTAAAATGATGGAATCACTTCTGAAGGAAAGAATTGTTGAGTACCTAGAGGCCAGTGGGGCACAGGACCCAAGGCAGCATGGATTCACGATGGGAAGGTCGTGTCAGACGAATCTAATAGATTTCTTTGACTGGTTACCAAAGTAGTAGACCAGTGAGGGGCTGTGGACATGGCCTACCTAGATTTTAGCAAGGCATTTGATACAGTCCACACAAAAGATTAATACACAAGATAGCCAGCCTTGGAGTGGGTCCCAAGGTGGTAGCCTGGATAAAAAATTGGCTAGACAACAGGACTCAAGGGTAGTAGTAAATGAAGTACAGTGACAGAAAGGAGGTTACTAGCGGGTACATGAGGTTCAGTACTGGGACCGGTCCTCTTTAATGTCTTTATAAGTGACATTGCAGAGGAACTGGAAGGAAAAGTATGTCTCTCTGCAGATGACACAAAGATCTGCAACAGGGTTGATACACAAGATGGAGTGGAAAGGATGAGAAGGGACTTGGCAGGTTGGAGGAATGGTCAAATGCATGGCAGCTCAGATTCAGTGCAAAAGTGCAAGGTAATGCACGAGGGAACAAAACCCTGGGGAAGCGTACACAATGGGGGGTGAGATACTGACAACAGTAAAAATAGAAAGGGACCTGGGGGTAATTATATCAGATGACCTAAAGGTGGGCAAGCAATGTGAGAAGGCAGTAAGGAAGGCTGGGGGATACTGGGATGTATAGGAAGAGGCATCAATAGTAGAAAACAGGAAGTTGTTATCCTCTGTACAGACAGTTGGTGAGACCCATCTGAGTACTGTGTGCAGTTCTGGAGACCCCATCTCCACAAAGACATAGACAGAGTGGAGGCTGTCCAGAGGATGGCAACCAAAATGGTGCAGGGTCTGCACCAGAAGACATATGAAGAAAGACTAAAGGAGCTTAATATGTATACCCTTGAGGAAAGAAGGGAGAGAGGGGACATGATAGAAACTTTCAAGTACCTCAAGGGAATTAACAAAGTCCAAGAGGGTAGCATCTTCCAGAAAAAGAGATGTGCAAGAACAAGGGGGCACAATTTGAAGATAGAAGGGGGATGGCTCAGAGGTAATGTGAGGAAGTATTTTTTCACTGAGAGGGTTGCGGATGCATGGAACAGCCTCCCTGAAGAGGTCGTGGAGTCAAGAACAGTGGGGGACTTCAAGAATGCATGGGACAGGCATGGGGCAGTCCTAGTGGAGGGTAGGAGGAATTAAGCTGTTGGTTAACTAGGATCTGCAGCTTATCTGTTAGGTAGGAAAATGGGCAGACTAGGTGGGCCAAGCGGTCCTTATCTGCTGTCAAATTCTATGTTTCTATGTTTCTATGTTTAAGTTGAAATTTTGGGGCAACAATTCCATAAAAATGGCTAAGATATGAGCATAAGTTGAAAATCCCATTGAATGGCTGTATAGCACACTTACCTTTAATTCTTCAGTTCGCGATTGGGCTTTGCAGAGTGCAGACGTGTCCCAGTCCACAGAAGATGACAGTGCCGAACTATGGAGATAAGAATGGGGTAAGAGGGTGGTGTGGGGAGGTGGGTGCTTAGTGGGGCTCAGTGGGAGGGTGGGGAGGGGGGAGAGGGACCACAGCGACGATGAGGGACAGTTTTCAGTTTTGCAGGGAAAACAAACTGACACGGGACCGTTTTCTAATTTGCAGGACAAGTAAACATTTAGGTACACTGGGGTGGGCTTCCAGTGTGCCACATGAATGCTGACATAGGAATTGGGCACCCCGATGCTGGGTATCTGTGGGCAGGGGGCACCAGGACAAAAACGCTACGAGGAACCGTTTTCTGTTTTACAGATAAAACCACATTTCTCACACTGGGGTGGGCTCCCAGTGTTGTGACATAACATTGCAATCTGGGGATGAATTGGGAAGGGGGTCACAAAATAGAGAATGGTATTGTGCCATCCGCAACATGCCAGCACTGCAGCACTGTGCATGCACATGATTCCACAAATGCGTGTGACTCATGCGCATGCACAGTGCACGCATCAGAATGCGGAAGTAACAGCCGAAATAGTGTGGCTGTTATTCCACACACCAGTCATGGTGGAGGGCTTTGAGCTCTGTTGGGCTTTCAGAAGGATACTTCCAAAAGTCAAATGGAAGAGGTTGTGAGATCGGCCATTTTCAGAGTTAAAAAGCTCTTGCAAAATGGCTGTAGACTCTGCCCACAGCCCTAAAAAGGAATAGGAAAAGGTGACACAAAGGATCTGCAGCTCATAAGGGATTAAATGGGATGGGAGGAGAGGAGAGGTTAGGTAAAAAATGTACTTATCTAATGGGGTAGGAGTCTTGTCCTGGCAAACTTGTTGAAATAAAAGGAAAAATAGTTTAGGTGAAAGGAAAAAAATATATAAAAGCAAAGTGGAAGAATGAATGTGAGGTTTGGTAGGGGGGGCTCAGCTAAAATCCCTGTGCCCAGTAGTAGTAGTGGCCAGTATTTTACTTAGTAGCTAAGGTGGGCTAGTGGAGGCCCAGGGGTGCTAGTAGCCCCTTTGTTAAATAAAAAAGGGCATTGGTGGTCTTGTGGGTTAGGGAATGCCTGGGGGGCCAATATGTAAAATGATGCCCTGGTGGTCTAGTGGGCTTCCACCTTAGTGGCTGAGGCCAGTGTTTCTTTTTATGAATTAACATCCCTGCCCTGGTGGCTGAGGCCATTGTTTTTCCTTTAAATAAAGTTAATGCCCTTCCCTGGGGTCTAGTGGGGGCTCCCTGAGCCCTAGTGTTGTGGGGGGGGCGATGTTTAGTACATGCAGCAGGCAGATACGCTGAGGTTGCAGCTGCAGCTAGCTCCACAGTGCTAGCGCGCTAAAAGTGAAGTGCCTGTGGGCAATGTAAACTCCCAGCCCACATGGAGCTCAGGCTGAGGCCTGCTCAGCATGGGTGGGAGAGAAGGTGAGAGCAAAAAAAAACAGGAGCCAGCGGGAGGTGGAGGAGGCAGTGAAGGAAGTGCCTCCTCCCACCTTCCCAGACTGCTGCTTGGTGGCAAAGTTTGTTTATGTTGAGGGGCTTAAGACGCAGCAAGAGGAGGCAGAAGTTGCCATTAGTGAAGCAATCCAGTAGCATCAGAGAGACCTGAGGGGGGGGTCCTGGAGAAAGAGGAGCGGAGGCATAGTGAAAGTCACATCGCAGCTTTTGGCAAATGCTGGGGAGTCACCAAACACATGCCAGTTACATTATGTTTGCAACAACTGGCTTGAACTGCAATGCTTTTGTTGCTGTGTAACAAGAAAAAATTATATACAATTGATTAAAAATCCTAACCATCTCCCCCCCCCCCACCACAATCTTGGCTTTGCATAAAACAGGAAAGGGAGAGAAATTATACCTTGGATAGTGCGATTCTAAGGCCACTCATGTCCAAAGGAAAAAAAGTCTGGTGCAGCAAGTCATGCAAAATACAACAACTTAAGACTTTATTTAAATAGAAAAGATACATATTTATCACATTTAAAATTGTACTTCATTTTATCTTCAGGACACACTGGAAGGTGTGATCCCTTTTATTATTATTATTATTATTATTTTATCTTCACAATCAGTTTTGGTAGACCATTGTTCTTGTCATCAGTCAATTAATAGCCTAGCATTAGCCTTCCCCAGAGCTGCACTCCCTGATAATAACAAATAGAAAGTTTCAAACTTTTGATGCAGTCATTCCAAAAAATCCACCCCCACCCCAGTTCACAGTACTGCACTCAATCCCTTGAAACCATTTCCCTTGGTTTATGTTTTGGTTCCCAATTCCACTTTTCATTTCAAGTCTGTAGAGGCTGTGTTGCAGGCATTTTAATACACAACTTTAAGCACCACCCAGCCAGCTAATCTAACCAGGACATTATTTATTTATTAAAGGAACAGTGTCCCAAAACATTATCACTGTACAATATGACTTCCCATTTTAAGCAGACTATTGAGTTAAATTTAGATTTTGGCAGCTCATCCCCCTCCCAGCTCATCCACACCCTACTCCCTTGGATCATTTCTACTTGCCAGCTGTGTTCATGCAAAAAACACTAAGTGAAGGAGAAAAAAAAAGGAAGAAACTGGCTTTAAACCTGGCTTTCCAGCTCATTCCTTTGATTGCTACAAATGTTAGCTGCTATTATACAATGGCAAGAAAATATACTGGACTCTGATTGGTCAGTCTTGGGCTGGACCCGTGCTGTTATCCCGGTACATCACGGGTCTAGTCTCAGCCTCACTGTGAACCTGGAGATGATTGTTTGTTTGATTTGTTTCTGCTTGATTGTTTCATCTTCTCTTAAAAAACAAAAATATTTTTCCACACACAAACATCTTTAAAAAAATTTTTTGATTCTGTATAATAACGAGCCATTGTATAATAGCAATAATGCCCTCCAGGGTGTGTGTCGTTTGCGATAACGTCATGCCTCAATCATTGGACACACTGGGCCTGCGGCCTTGTGCCCAACCACCTGAGGTGTGACATTATCCCAGCACGACACACACCCTGGAGGGCATTATTGCTTAATTCTATGACAGAGGTGTCAATGCCAAACCTCAGTTCCGCTAGTCCCCAGCCATAAATAACAAAAAAAAGGTCCTAGGAGTCAAAGTGGTCAATAACAGTAAACAAACTTAAGGAGGAGGAGTTAAAGTTGGGCTCTGATTAAAAATGCAGGCATTTCACACTTACGTGCCAAGCATGTGCATGTTGATATGTGTGAGAGTGAGCACTTTTGTTTTCTGTCCTGGGTACTGGCATCCAAGGGTACCGGAAGATAGTAAAGGCTGAGGGGGCGGAGGATCGGAAGGGCACTTTTGAGGCTACAAAGGGCACTTTTTCTAAACTAGTTTTTGCCATACCAAAATAAAAATTTGGGGGGGCTGCCAACCCTTCCACCCCCCACTGCCAGTTCCTACGCCTATGCTGACATCTTCAAATGCACTAGTTGGAATTAATTTGCAACTAGGATGAGAGGTGAGGGTCTGAAAACCATGTACTGCAGCAGGCAGTGTAGTTCTCACATTCTCATTGTTGTTTATCTCTGTGTTGATTTGGGAATTTGGTCACTCTGTGCTGCTGTTATAGCAGGTGGGGACATAAACTGAAGCTGAAAATTCTGGAATTCTGGAGGTCAGTGGTAAGGGGCAACAGACTTCTTGGAAAACATAAACTGAACTTACAAGCTCAAATGGGCAGACTGGGTGGGCCACAGGCCCTTATCTGCCGACACTGTCTATGTATCTATGAAAATATGAGTGGGACACTACGGCTGTGTCAAAAAGTGAGGGGGACATGTCCTCGTCACTCCCCCCCACCATGCGCCCATCGTACAAAATACACTATTTAAGCAAAGCACAAGGAATTTTTTTTTTAGTGCGGGGGGTGGGGACTGCTAAATCATCTGTGCTTGTTGTTCAGGTTTGCCATTCAGTTTTCAGCTTGGCCATAAGTGCTTAACTTCTGCAGCTCCAGACTTCCTTTAAAGTTTGCTAATTTGACCCGCATCTAGCTTGCTTGATACTTTTTTTGGTTTCACCATCGAGAGACTTTATGCTCAGCAATAACTCTGTCCTAAATTATATCCCACCATTCTTCTATGCCTGCATTCCATCTGCTATGTGTTTTTTCCTTTACCCAAACTGCTCTTACTACTGTAAGTCCCCCTGTTTGGATAGCAAGGGAGTGGCCACACATTTTGACATGGCTTGCACTGGGCTTTCCAGGGGAGGCTGCATTTGTTTTTTCAACCCTGTCAGTTTTATTTAGAACTGCCTCATGATAGTAACTAAGTAAGTAAAGCTTTATTTACAAAAATATCCTTTCTCAAAATCAAAGTGCTTGTACAAAACAAAATAATTAAAATCAATATAAACAGATCCAACAATTTAAAATTCAGTAAATAAAAACAGTGGCCTAAAAAGCAGAATACGCTAAGCTGAATAAATAGGTTTTAAGTGCAGTTTTAAAACTTTGGACAGTCAGGCAATCTTGTACCTGATGAGGTAGAGAATTCCACAGGGTTGGGGCTATAAAACTGTATGCACGAGCCCCATATGTCTTCAAACGAATTCTGGGAATCTCTAGCAATCCCTCATTGGTGGATCAGAGGGAGCGGGTGGGGCAGTAGGGGCAAAGAAGATCTTGCAGGTAACTAGGTTCCTCATCTTGTAGAGCCTTATAGGTCAACAAAGCAACCTTGAAGGTGATCTGCCACTATATTGGCAGCCAGTGCAGTCCACGGAGCACAGGCATTATGTGACTGGTCCTAGAAGTACCGGTCAACAGCCTAGCTGCCGCGTTCTGCACTAGCTGCAAGAGGTGGATATCAACCCCCGGTAGTCCTAGGTAAAGGGTGTTGCAGTAGTCAAGGTGGGAGGTAACAAAAGCATGGACCAATGTTGGAAGATCATCAGGAGGAACCAGATGTTTTACCCAGGTGATATTCCTCAGATGGTAAAATTAGGTTTCGACAACCGCCGACACCTGAGATTTAAGGGTCAGGCCGTCATCCAAAATAAAGCCCAGGTTCCGCACCCATTCTGAAGTAGTTAGCTGAACACCCCCAAGTTATAGGCCAGAGGGTGTTCCCATCAACAAACCACCTCCTGATGACCTGGGTCCACCACCAACACCTCAGTTTTTTCCGGGTTTAACCGTAAACAACTCACACTCATCCAGTCCTGCATCTCAGCAAGATAGTTGTTAAAAATCCAGACAGTATCACCTTGATCGGGCACAAAGGACATGTACAACTGAGTAACATCTGCATAGCAGTGAAAACTCAAACCATACTGCCTAATAATTGCTACCAACGGCAGCATGTACACTGCGAACAACATGGGTGACAGTATGGAGCCCTGCAGCACCCCACAGGATAGGAAGAGTGGTGCCAAGGAAAAGATCCCCAACACCACTCTCTGAGTCCTACCCTCAAGGAATTATTGAAACCATCCAAGGACCATACCAGACAGTCCACAGATTCACCGCAGGCACTTCAACAGCACACCATGGCCCACAGTGTCAGATGCCGCAGAGAGAGATCTAAAAGGACCAAGACAGAATGGGTCTTTTGATCTCTCGCTATTAGGAGGTCATTTAGTACACGAATAAGGACTTTCTGAGTACTATGTCTCTTCCTAAATCTGAATTGGAGAGAATCATAGACATTGTAGCTGGTCAAATGGTCATCCAGCTGCGATGCAACTATCTTCTCAATAACCTTACCCACAAAAGGCAGGTTTGAGACCGGTCTGTAGTTTGCTAAACAGTCCGGGTCCAAGGAGGGCTTTTTAAGAAGGGACCAAACCACAGCATCCTTTGGAGGATTTGGAAAAATACCCCTCTCCAAAGACCTCCAGACTATCTTGGCAAGGACCGGGCCGATCTTATCCACCCAACCTACAAGGAGGTGAGTAGGGCCCGGATCCAAACTACAGTTGGTTGGTCGCAGCAACTGGATGACCATCACAATGCCATTGATTGTGGGAAAGTAGAAGTCACACCAGGCAAACTGGGCTCCCAACATCTCCTGCTGACCACTGCAACTCCCATTAGAGGGAGCCATACGGAGACTGGACCGGATTGCGGCAACCTTATCTGTGAAGAATTGAGCAAACTCCTCACACCGTTCTTGTGTAAAGGCACTCCCAGTCTGAAGACAGATTGGATTGCACAATCTGTCCACAGTCCAGAAGAGCTGGGCTGGTCGATTCTGCACAGCAGCAATTTCTCTGGACAAGAATTCTACCTTCTTACGGGTAATTGCTGATTGATAGTCCCGATAATGGTCCATCAGTCTAAGTCTGTCACACTCAAGGCCCGACTTCCTCCAGCTCCTCTCTAGCCTTTGTCCCACTCTTCTCAACTCCTTCAAGGACACATCAGACCAAGGAGGCCTTGGGTGAAGAGTGAGGGGATGAACACAAACAGGATCAATGGAATACAGGACCGCCACTACCGACTTATAATAGGCTAATACCAGGTCCCCAGGATCCATGCATTCACTCAGTAAATTGGATAGGTCAATTACCGCCATTAGGCCATCCAGAGAAACTCCCCTCAAAGGGCAGTACCGGGCCATCTCCATAGGGGCAGACCTATTCAGGGGAGTCAAAAAACTGAACCTGATGGTATGATGATCAGACCACCCAACTGGTTCCACCACCAAGTTAGATATCTCCATCCCCAGGAGGAACACCAAGTCCAATGAATGACCACCAACAATATGGGTCAAGGAGGAAATAACCTGTGTGAAGCCTAGCAAATTCATTAGCTGGAGGAAGATTTGACCAAATTGCAAGAATTCATCATCGACCCAAGCACTGAAATCCCCCAAGATCAGCCATCTGGGGGATCTCAATGTCAGGTCGACAAAGAAGTCTGCAACTTCCTGCAGGAAAACATTCTCATCTCTTGGTGGACGGTAGATGAGAAGAATCCTGCACCCCACACCCTCACCCATAAGACAGTCAAAGGAGTTGGTGATGCTCACTGGTACCTCCACCAGACTCAGTTCTGATCAAAAACAGATAGCAACTCCCCCACCCCTACGATCCATCCTCAGGTGGTGTATCACTGAGTACCCAGCTGGAATTGCTGAGGCCAAAACTGGGCCAGCATTCTCATCCAGCCAGGTTTCGGTGATGCACGCCAGGTCTGATGATCCTACAACATCCGCTATTATAGCAGACTTGTTTTTAAAGGACCTGGCATTACATAACACCGCCCAAGTAGGATGAGTCACCAGTGAAGACCAAGCTACCTGCCTGCTAGAGGCAGAGCTCTTGGGTATGGGAATCAGGCAGGGAGGACCCCTCTCCTCAACCAATTTCACCCCAGGGCATCTTCTTGTCCTCACTGTCCCAATCCGCCCACTCCTTTCCATTCCCCTGCCAGGCCCAGCTCCTGCCCGTGTCCTCCTAACAAGCCCAAGGATACGTAGTACTTGGAATTGCACAGCTATGAGCACCCTCTCTCTTAGTGAACTGGGCATTTCTCTGCACAGTCACAGCTTAGATAACAAGGCATCCAGCAGCTGCACTGGGTGGGAGGAACAAATTTCTTTCAACTTCCCCAAGAAGTAAAGTATTCAGGCAGGGTACTTACAGGGAGATAGAAGGTGAAAGGTGGTGGCAGTCCTAAATTACTAGGGAGTTCTAACTTCTAGTAATGATTTCTCTCATTTCTTCTTCCCCATGTGCCTGGTACTGCCTGTGATCACCCTGTGAGTTTAAAGGGTGTTTTTTTTAAATCTGGTTTACAAATGAAAAATCACTTTGTCAGTTCTTGGACATGCAGGATGTCGGCGGCGACAGTAAGACAAAAGCAGCCGGCTGCAGTCTGAATTACAAAGGGAAAAAAAAACAAGCTGTGGAGCTTGCTCCAGACTTCATATCCTACTAAAATAGCCCTGCAGGTTTGGCACCAGCACTATATTGCTTTCATCTTCCTGTGCCACATGCACACCTGGGGATTTTATTATTATATAACAGCTATGCAAAGCTTAAGCTCTGAATGTGTACAGCAATGAAAACGTCATTGTTTCATTCATTCACAAATGGGCAGATCAACTGTAGGACCGCAGAACTGAAATCAAGCCTGACTTGAATACCACTCTCTGCTCCCTAACAGAAGTCCAGGATGAGTCGGTCTGGACCCTTATTATTGACCTTTCATTTATTACAGTTCACTGATTAAGAATCTAAGCATAATCATCACATTTCTTTTTTTAAGGACATGTGATTATGTTTAGATTCCTAAACCAAAGATAAGTGTAATAAATGTCAATAAACACACTGCTGAGCACCAGAAACTCGTTATGCAGTTTTTCTTAATTTTTATAAAGTTGTCCTGCACTGACTGTCTCTCTGCAAGTGCATGTTATGATGGCCTCCAAAAAATGATTATGCCCTGAGCCACCACGAACACAATTCTATCTTGCAGAACCAGGAAGTAGGGTTCACTGTGTTTCAAAAACAAGAGAATGGAGAACCTATGCTTGCGTGATCATAGGATAAATGCAAAACAAGCTTAATTATTGAGATCAATTTAAGTTTTGTTAAATTAGAAAACACAATCATACACGTGCCCATTTCATGCAAATACTATGCACAGCTGTCAAAGACAAGTTGCTGCCTGCAAAATAATGTCCATTTGTATTTTTATGTTGATTGTGCGCATGTGCAAGAAACATATTGTGGCAGCTTGCTGCAGAAGCAGGTTGTGGAGGCGTGGCACTGTTGTGGCCAATGCCCCCACAGCCTTTGGAGGCTTTACCCACCTTTCCCAATGGGGTGGCATGCTGCTGTTGACACTAGTTCAGCCAGCATGCCACAATCTTGTAAGGTTTCAGCCTATGCAATCAGGGGCTGACTCGTCATTGCAGCATAAGCCATTCCGCTGCAATGAAGGAGCGACACGTCATTGCTGGGCGGAACCTTGCTACTGTGATATTGTTTGTCAACATGGTGGTGGCTTGCTGCCATGTTCACAAACAATATTAGTGAGCCCCCAGTGCTGAAGGGGTGCCCAATCCCCCTCAGCAGCATGTGCCCCCCCACACAACAGTGATTATTTGCCGATGGAGGCCCCAGTCCCCGTCAGCTTCAGTCCCCTGTGCACGTTCAGGTTGCCGACGGGGGAGCCCACACCACGTCAGCATAATCTCCCCCTCCCAGTTTGATTTACCAATGGGGAAGCCCACTCCCCATCAGCATCATGTTCCCCACACGACGAAACATAGGTGTGTGCCGAGGGGGGCGCCCAATACCCTTCGGCTATTGCACCCCCCGTATACGCCGACGGGCATGCCCAATCTCCTGTCAGCTATAGTCACCCCTCCACCGTAGTAGACTGGCACACTGGGAGCCCTCCCCAGAGTGCCAAATGTCCATAAATGTCCCTTTAAAAAAAAAAAATCCCGCAATGTTTTTTTTACCTGTAAAGCAAAAATGGTCCCCGTCGAGTCCAGCTGCCCCTCCCCAACCTGCGCCCACCTTCTGCACACCCCACCCCACCTCCCTCACCCCCCACCCCATACTTACCTCCAGAGCCCAGCACTATGATCTTTGGTGGACTGGGAACATGTCTGCACTCTTCAAAGCCGACTGCAAACTGAGGAAATGCCGTAAGCTGTATAATGGCATAAATAGGGTTTTTTCAACTTTGATGCATATCTCAGGCATTTTTGGAATTTTGGCACCAAATTTTCAACATGGGTTTTTTTGACCCCTCCTCACGAATTCAGCCACTGTCATGGTGTTATTCAGCCCTGAAAGGTGATTTCGTGGTCACTGCGTGGAATCATCTTTCGGGACCGATTAATGAAATGACAGTGCCAGTGTTCATGAGGTGGTCTCTCAGAAAATCTGTGTTGCACATTTGGTGAAAAAAATCCAAGAAATGACTGTTTTATGAGCATGCGTTATGCAGTCGTTATGCACGCTCATAACTTTGCAAATTTGCAATATTTTCACTCCATATTTTCTACATTGCTATTTTCCTACACCTCCTTATGAACAGTACAGCTGTTATTTTCCACATCCTGGCTGAAATGTGTTTTCGTACTTCTGGTGCAGAATAGCACGGTTGCTATGGGAAATCAGTGTTTGGGACACATTACAAAAATCACAGTGACATTATTCAGGAGCAGAGGTCCTAAAATGCCTCGGTTGAAAATTTGGTGATGAAAGTCCATAAAATAACTGTGTTACGAGCGTGTGTTGTGCAGTTTCCATGCACGCTCATAACTTTGCCAATTTGCAATATTTTCACTCCAGATTTTCAACATTGCCATCTTTCTGGCCCTCTGTATGAATAGTACAACTGTCATTTTTCACATCCTGGCCGAAATGTGTTTGCACAGTTTTGGTGCAGAATAGCGCTGGCACTGTGGGAAATCAGTGTTTGGGATGCATTAAGAAAATCACAGTGACACTGTTCAGAAGCAGAGGTCCTAAAATGCCTCTGTTGAAAATTTTGTGATGGAGGGGCAGCTGCAGAATAAGGGGTGCTAGCTGCACATTCAAGCAGACTTTATAGACCTCTAGGCCTTTATGTGCTGGCAAATTCCGTATGTTCGTATGAAACTCCATAAAATGACTGTGTTACGAGCGTGCATTGCGCAGTTTCCATGCACCCTTGTAACTTTGAAAATTAGTTATATTTTTGCGCTACATTTTCAACACTGTCATTTTTTCACACCCCTTATGAACAGTACAGCTGTAATTTTTCACATCCTGGCCGAAATGTGTTTTCGCATTTCCGGCACAGAATACCACAGTCGCTTTCATAAATCAGTGTTTGGGACAGATTAGGATCGAGTGAGTGAGAGAGGGGGAGTGACTGAGTTCAACTGAGCTCTGTCAGGACTGTTGTGGATTTCTTTGTGGGCAGAAAAAGGCACAAATGCAGGCAGGAGCCCAGTACAAAAGGGCAGCCTGCAGTGCAGTGAGAAACAGAATGAGCGAGTGAGGGAGGGGGAGTGAGTGAGCTCCACACAGCTCTGTTGGGACTGCTGCAGATTTCTTTGTGGGCAGAAAAATGCATCAATGCAGGCAGGGGCCAAGTGCAAAAGGGCAGCCTGCAGGAGCAGGAGAAACAGAATGAGCGAGTGGGAGAGGGGGAGTGAGCAAGCTCAGTGGAGCTCTACCATGACTGCTGTTTATTTCTTTGTGGGCAGAAAAAGGCAGCAATGCAGGCAGAAGCCCAGTACAAAAGGGCAGCCTGCAGCACTGGCAGAAACGGAATGAGCTAGTGGGGGGGGAGTGAGCAAGCTCAACCGAGCTCTGTCAGGACTGCTGCAGATTTCTTTGTGGGCAGACAAAGGTGCCAACAGAGGCAGGAGGCCAGTACAAAAGGGCAGCCAACAGCGCCAGGAGAAACAGAACGAGCGGGTGAGAGAGGGGGAGTGAGAGAGCTCAACGGAGCAAAGCAATCAACATTCGGCATTGACAAATGCTTGTTTATTCTGTGTAACTGCTACTGAAAATGACGTTTAGGAAACTTTGGAGAACTCAGTGGGATGAAATGTGTATGATACTACAATATATAGAATGCTGCTGCTGTGTCGGGATGAGCGGGGGGATACTTGTTGCACTAATGCACTAGATTTATCCATTTTACATAAAGAGAGCAGGAGGGGGAGAAGATTGATAAAGGCAATGGCAAAATAAATTTTTAAATGACTGTCAGAAAGAGCTGCATCCAAACATTAGTTCCTATACTATTTAACCTGCAGATAACAGATATATTTTGTTTTCCACACCGACATTTGAGGCAGCAACAGGTGTTATGGCTGTTACGTTCTCACAGAATGAGCCACCAGCATCCAAACATTGGCTCTTTGAGTAGAATAACGTTCATCTACGTGCCTGTGAACATGCCCTAATAAAATATAAAAGTGCATAGACACAAACAGAGTGGTGTACAGTTATAGTGTTATTGTCCTATTTAAAAATATAGCAAGTTATGGGGCAAAGGGATTTACTTTGAAAGCTAATCATTGTAAATGATCTTTGCCGATTTCGTTTTGTTTCATTTCAAAGGAACAAAATCTATAATTTGAGAGATGTTTTTCAGTATACAATTTGCCCCTGCTTCAATCCAATTATAGGTTTTGTTTCACAGAAACAAAACAAAATGAACTTGATAAAGATAATTGGCAAATATCACCTTTCATAGTAACCCTCTTTGCCTCAAACCTAACTGTGAAGCACTCTGCGTGCATCTGTGGACTCACACAAACCTGCAACCAATTCTGCCTGTCTCTTTTCAGCAAAGCAAAACAAACCTCTCTATCAGGAGAAATCAGCGATCATGGCAGACCATTGAAAAGAAAAAAGTGCAGGGCGGAGTGCTTCTGGTTCTCAGGCTCAGGGGGCACTATTTGACATCTTATTAAGTTGTAGGGCTGCAAGGAATGATGTAGTCATTTTCTTAATGCAATAGGTCTGCAGGGCTATGCCCACTGCAGCCCTAAAAGGCCAGGTTAGAATGTCAGTACATATGAGGCAGACAGCATTTGTATAATTCTTGTCTTTTATTGTATTAGTATATTTTTTTGATAAAACTCTGATTTAAAAATGTTGTGCAGTTCTTTAATTTTATTTTATTTCTTAGAAAATGAGTTCTGGGTCATCTGTACCATTTGATTTTGCACAGTTTCTTTCTAAGCAGTCATTATTAACTGTCTGAGCTATAATAGCTGGAGTGAACACACATAGGGTTACTTTTCAGGATACTGAAGCCCTGTTTCAAGTTCATCAATCCCCTCTTGAGCACTCACATCAGGTTACATGTTGTGCTCTTCATCAGAGTCCTGTTTTTCTAGTTCCCTGGTTTTGCCCTGAATTTCTGCAATGATAGCTGAGCTGGTTAGTGGTTCAGTAACAGGGCATTGTTCCTCTAGTGTGACCCACATTTTGAGTTGCTGCTCTGCTCCAGCTGGGGTTCCATTCACTAGACCCAGCTCATATGTAATATTTATGTCCTCTGTATTTGCAGCTTGAGATTGTTCAGGTTCAGGTAGAGATGAGGGCTCCCATATCGAGAGCAGTTGTGCAGTGCAGAACAGAGATGTGTGGCACAAACACCGAAATGTGTGAAAGAGAGATATTCAGCAGACAGCCATGTGCCATGCAAACGTGACTATGCTACAGTGCAGCAAGAGGCTGAACCGCACATAAAATGGGGGTTTGTACAGGAATATGCCATGCAACCATATATTAAACTGCATTGTGCTAGTGTACCAATGCACAAGATGTGTGCGCAGTCACACAAAGATAGGACTACAAAAGGCAGACCTCAATCAGCAATCTACCCAGTGCCACACACAGGAACTGCCCCCTAACAGAGGGAGACAGGGAAACACAGTGTGACAGGCTTACACAGAGCAAACATAACAGCAGGCAGTAGAGTCATGGCAGGCCTACTATTCGGCATGGCTGTGGTAATGGCTGATGTGAGGAGACCGAGGGAACAACAAGATGGCCAATGCAGGGCCCGTAGTTGGTATGCACAGCATAGATGGTACTGGCCATGCATTACATTTGAACAGCTGATGGACACAGAGATCCTGGGCCAGTACTGACTAGACATGGAAATGCTGAGACAGTTCTGTGAGCTAATCATTAATGAGCTTCAGGCACCCACACACAGAAGCCATGACATGGTGGTGGGGACAAAGGTCACAGCAGCCATGTGCCTGCTCACCACGGGCACCTTTCAGATGCCGGTTGGGAATATCACTGGCATAATACAGTTCACCACTTCCAGGCTCCTCACTCAGTTCAAGAGCTGTGTGGAATGGGAAAATTCCAAATCCATGGAATTTAGGTGAAATTTTATGGAATTTTAAAAATGTAGTAATTTGGTTATAACTCAATATCTGTTCAAGCTAGAGGCCTGACATTTAGAATATTCACTCTTTATGAAAATAACTACAGCCACGCCAAATATCATGTAATGTGGTTGGATAGTTTCAAAATTATAGTTGCTCAAATGCTGTCATTTTATTGTTTGTGCGAAATTTCATGAACATTTTTTATCTGCATATACCTTAACCATCCGTTGGGTCAGGGATCTTAAATTTGGCATGATTTCTTGATGATAGGTCATCTAACAATGTTCCAGATTTCATGACAATATGATGCATTGTCTCAAAATTATATGTGCTCAAAATCTGTCATTTTTTTCGGGACATTTCATGAACAAATTTCATCTACATATAACTCAGGCACCTTTGGAGCTAAACAAGTGTAAATTAGTATGGATAACCATTTTGCAATGCTTATAGAATGATCTAAATATGGTGTGAATTAGATAAGACATTTATAAGTTACAGGGGTTCAAAACCTTACTATGTAAACATTTGTAAAATATTCTGAAAACTATCAAAAATGTGAATTTTGTAATTTCTCTGCTCTTGCTTGCATAGAGTTAACATTTGACATGCATATCCATAGTCCATATATTCTGGTGTCTAACACAACTGGATAAATTGGTTAAGCAGTTTTAATTTTGCAAAAGAAAAAAAATGATTAGTAACATTTTCTCACATATTTATGATAGCATATTCTGTAGATGAAGCATCAAGAATGTTTTTGTGTGGAATTTAACATTAACAATGAACATATTGTGCAACTTCAGTTGATAAGCTGGGCTGCACTTTTTGCAGTCCTGCTGTTCCTCACTGGGTGACTATCTCACTCCCTTCTCTTTTGGCATAGTCAGATTGACTCAGTAGAACTACTGATCTCACTGATATTTGTTTGTTTTTTAAAATTTTATTTTTATACAGGATTCATTTGTTGGAGGTTAACCCCCATTTACAACAAAGACCTGTGGTGATACAAATAACACAGTGTTTTCATAAGACAATAAAGACATGTAGTACTACAAATAACACAATGTTTTCATAACATAATAGACATACTGTACTTTAGATAACATAGACAATCACATTAATTAAAACATATACAATTGTAGTCGAAGTGGATAAAAAGAAGTTTTTTAAATGTATGAATGTTTTGCCCTATTGTTAAATCATAAGGTAATGCACTCCAGTAAATGTCAAAAAATTTGCAACATGGTGGTACCTAATCTATTGTAGGATCTTTCAGATTGAATGGTTTGTTTGTTTTTCATTAGACTTTCTGTTTTAACTACTGGGGATGAGACTGCAACAAGGTGTTTCAATGAGTGTTGGTTATTACAGTAAATTAAGTTATGGCACCAAATCAGCCATAGGTATGTTCTCCTATTGCTGGGTCGTAGCCAGTTCAAGTTCTCAAACAAGATATAGCGATGTGTACCGTGTTTACATTTTGTAATAAGTCTTCCTAGTCTATAATAAGTCTGTTCTACTCATTTTAAAGCCACTTGAGTAGAATTCATATATAAAAAAGATCCATATTCCAGTATCAGAATTAGTAGTTGAACCACTAATTTACTTCTCGTTTCTCTACTGAAGCACCCTTCTTCTCAAAACCCCTAAATGCTGATTTACTTTTCTAACCTGCAGTGAAATATGTTCGCTATATCTAATATACTTGTCTACTTTCTTGATTGATGTACCGTCTGCCAAATTTAGTTTTAGTTCAGCTTTATTTACTCGGTTAAATCCCAAAGCAAATATCATGCTTTGAGTTTTAGTTGCATTCAGTAATAAACCAAGAATCTCTGAACCATTTTTCAAGTGCCAATAAATCACTTTTTAGTTCCATCTTAAGTTGTTCAATATTCCTAGCTGATGAAATGAACACGGTGTCATCTGCATAAAGTCTTTCTTGGCTATAATTTATGGCAGAGGGTAGATCATTTATGAAAATGTTGAACAATAAAGGGCCTAAAATTGAGTCCTGTGGAGCCCCTCTAATTAATTCGACCTGATTAGAAACAACATTCCCTAGGGAAACACTTTGTATTCTGGCTTGTCAGATAAGATCTAAACCAGTCCAATGCTGGTACCTGGAGTCCTATTTTTCCCCACTCTAATTATTAATTGATCATGACTCACCAAATCAAATGCTTTGCTAAGGTTTATAGTGACAAATCTCCTTAAAACGTGAATCACCTACTTCCTTTCCGATCGCCCTACCCTGTTGGAATAACCAGAATTCTTTCTTCCTGCTGCCCAAGACATTGTCTTCACCTACTACATGTTTTTGAGTACCTCTGAGTCCTAGACTTGCATGTACACCAGGCTCCCTGGATTATAAACTTACTGGATGTGATCTTTAAATATCCTGCATTCAGGCTGGAATTGTTGACACACTGTGTTTTCTTGCTCCAACTTGGGGGGGAGGGTCTACCACTGCTGTGCTACCCAGCTCGGCTGTCCATTTCTTGGTGAAACTGTGCATCTAACTCCTGAACCTGGTGACCCCCTGTGCTACCTTACTCTTATACCCCTATCCTTTAAATAGAACCCCCCAGATAAGGCTGAATGAAATTAGAAAATTCCAGTTTAATGGAATTTTTCATGAAATGCTGCAATTTTCGCAGACTCATGGGATTTGACTTTAAGTAGAGATGTTATTTTGAAATTTCTCACAGCAAGCAATTAATAAAATTGGCACACACAGTCCCCTTGTAAAGTCCACAGACCTGCAAAATTTAATGGTATTGCATTCTCTAGTTTAAAAGTTTCAGGGGTTTATAAATTTATAGTTTACATTCTTGCAAAATGACATTTTTAAATGTTGTGAACATTTGACTACTTTTTATTTAATCCCATTTAAGGCTGAAAATATGAACTTTTTTGGAAATGACCACATGGTATAGTAGTTTAAATGTTTCAGCTCTGGTTAAATTTGGATATGTAGTTTTAAAATTAGAGGGAACTAACCAAACTTTAAATGTTGGCAACATATTTGGCAGGCTATAACACAGTCCAATTTAAAGCTAGAAATCTGAAACTATGTGCATATATAAATGTAGTGCTATGCTAACATGCATACCTGGCAATGTTTGTAACATTTCAATGAATACTGTCACATTTATACTAAAATTACAGAAATCCACATTTTGGAAAAATATTTGACTACCTATAACTCAGCTCCCATTAAAGCTCGAGGCTTAAAACATGGTGTATAAATGCATTCTATGTGTTTCTCTAAATCCTGATATTGTGGAGAAATTTGGAGAATAAATTTTAAAATTATCTCAAAATAACTGAAAAATTTAATTTTGATTGAATGTTTGGCAACCCATAATGCCACCCCCTTTTAATGTAGAGCTCTGATATTTAGTACACATGTGTAAGCCATAGTTTACTGCTTAGATTCTAAAGTTGGTGATATTTGGACATGAACTTTTAAAATTATAGTGAAATAACTGAAATTTAAAAGTTTGTAAAATTCTGAGGAATTCTTACTAAAATTCTGTGGAATTCCATGGAATCGGAATGGTCAGTCCATGGGTATTCCATGGGTGGAATTTTATATTCCACACAGCTCTACTCAGTTCCTCAGTGCTCTGCTGTGACATGCAGTTCACAGCTGGTCATACTGTGCAGTGTGCAGCACACACGTTGGCTCACTGGCTGGGCCACAGCACATACACACACTGGGGGGGGGATTGTGTGTGACACATGTTACTAATCACACCATTATGCTTTTGTCTACCCTGAAGACCGGGCGTCAGGTGGCCAGGGAACCAGGCGATGGGTCGTTCAACCCCATGAAGATAGGAGCAGTGCTGGAGGCACCATCACCAGTGGGTCATGTAAGTGTACATGCATTCATGCATGTACTATAATGCTGTACCTGACAGGACACACACACGCGCAAACACTGAGCAAATGCCTACAGGGTACCACTGCAGTACAGGCACACAGACATACACAGGGCTGGTGTACACATGGCCATATATGCCCTGTGTGGGCATGGCACGGAGCCAACTGGAAATGTCTCACACAGACCAGCTGAACCATGTGCAATGCCCTGTGTGGTGTACATGTGGGCCAACACTGTGCACACCATGCTCTCACCTCGTGTGTGAGTGCTGCATGCTGCACATGGTGCCATGCCAACCACAACACACAGTGCAGGGATGGAGGGGCACAGGCCCTGCCACTGTGGTGTGCTCACGCTGCACATCCATAGCACCACACATCCACTGCTGTGGCATGCACAAATGCAGTCATACCATGGCGTACCATCACAGGCATGGTGGTCACGTCATCTGTGTTGCACAGTGCACATGCCATTGCACATGGTCATGAGGTGGTCATGCACAATGTGGACATACACCCAACATGGGCATGCCAGTGTCACATGCAACATGCATGGCACATGCATGAGCTACACACATGGTACGGCACCCCCCACTGGTTGCATCCATCCCCAGACAGCATCCCATTGTGTCCACAGCATACCACGGGTATCTGCATACAATGTGTCCCAGTAGATGCCTGTCAGGGTGTTACCCTGGACAGCTGACACACCAGCACATACACCCCCACAATGGTGAGGCCGTGTGTGTGTGCTTGATGTGGACAGAGTGCCACACAGATGTTCCCAGACTGACGTGTTGGTCATGGCAGTGCTGTTTGGGTGTGCCATGGCCACCCCACTGCACACCATTGTGGCGTGGGTGCTGAAATTGTGTGACTCATCAGGCCATGTTGCCTATGGATCACACACACTGTGCTGACACACATATTGGTGTCATACATATTCCAGTCCCTCTTCTGTGGAGTCCACTGTGGTCCCACGTGCATGTGCCATTCTTGGCCTTCCCCTTGTGGAACACACTGCCAGCATGCCTGCTTGGCATAGAAACATAGAAGTTGATGGCAGATAAGGACCGCAAGGCCCATCCAGTCTGCCCATTTCTTTTTCTACCTTATAAATGGGCCATCGGCCTTTGCTCTGTCAGTGGCCTATCTATTCATAGTCATTTGTATTGCTCCCTTATGCCTATCCCATGCCTGTTTGAAGCCCTGCACTGTATTCATAGCCACCACTTCTTGAGGTAGGCCATTCTATGCATCCACCACCCTTTCTGTGAAAAAGAATTTCCTCACATTCCCCCTTAATCGGCCCCCCTCTAATCTCATGCTGTGTCCTCTTGTCCTGCTATTTTTCTTATGTTTAAACATGTTAGACTCTTTCACCTTGTTAATGCCCTTAAGGTGTTTGAATGCCTCGTCATATCACCTCTCCTTCCTTTGCTCAAGGGTATACATATTGAGCTCTGTTAATCTGTCCTCATATGTCTTCTGATGCAGTCCCTGCACCATTTTGGTTGCCCTTCTCTGACTGCCTCAATTTGGTTAATGTCCTTGTGAAGGTGGCCTCCAATACTGCACGCAGTACTCCAGATGGGGCCTAACCAGGGTCTTGTAAAGAGGGATTATTACCTCCCTCTTACGACTTGTGATACCCCTACTAATATACCCTAACACCCCCCTAGTCTTACCTACTGCTTTAGAGGACTGCTTGGATGATTTCAGGTCATCAGTGATGATGATGCCCAAGTCTCTTTCATCCTTTGTGACTGCTAGCAACTCCCTTCCCAGCATATAGGTGGCTTCAGGGTTTCTCTTCCCTATGTGCATGATCTTGCACTTCTTTGCATTAAATCCCAGTTGCCACTCTTCTAACCATTTTGCTAGTTTATCCAGATCTCTTCTCATTCTGCCCACCCCATCTGGATCATCTACTCTGTTGCAGATCTTGGTGTCATCTGCAAACAGACAAGCCTTACCCTCTAGTCCATCTGCAAGGTCACTAATGAAGATGTTGAAGAGGACTGGCCCCAGGACTGATCCCTGAGGTACCCCACTTGTGACTTGCATCTCTTCTGGCTGTATACCATTTACCACCACTCTCTGTTTTCTGCCCATCAACCAGTTTGCCACCCAGTTGACCAACTTCTGACCCACCCCAAGCCTACCCAGCTTATTTATCAATCTTCTATGTGGAATGTGGCATGGGATGTGTGTTCCACGTACATGCAGCATGTGTTCATTCTACATTGCTGGTCCTGATGTCATGCAGTTCCACGTTGTGTTGCCACTGCTGGGTGTCCTCACACATAGCATCCCTCCATCTGCCATGCTGTTCATGTGTACATGCACACTGTCTGGTCATCTGTGTCATGTCCCCATCAACCCTTGTTCCTACCTGACCCCATGCTGGGTCAGGTACCATGCCTATCCCAAGGGGGGGTCGCTGTTGCACATCTTGTTAATCCATGGTGGTCCTTTGCCTGTGCCCTTTCCTGCTGCATGTTCCCAACATGTGCTGTTTACTACCACTGTGTCCAGCTTGCACTGTATAATGTCTCTTGCATTACCACCCTACATGTTGTTTGCCATTTGTTTGGGTTGGGTCTGGCCTGTAAGCCATCACTAGGCATTATACATGTACACAGTGTTGGTTGACAGCCATGTTTTGACCTGTGTTGGCCATGGGTGGAGGGAGGGGCTTGCAGTATGGGCCTCTGTGGCATGACATGCTGTGTTGCATGGGCAGCCAGACATGGTTTGCCATGTCATGCATGGTGGCTTGGGTGTGGGCATGTGGTATGGTGCACGTTGTCCTCACATTGTTTGCTTTCTGTTGCTGCATCTGCATGTTGCGCTGCATTGTCTTTGCCATGGCCTGTGTGCCAGGCCCATGTGTCCACATTGTGCTGTTACTGACTGTAGTCAGTATTTTGGGTGCATGGGTTGCTGTCACACACACATGTGTGTGGCAGCATTACTCAGATGATGTGCATGCACTGGTTGTGCCGGTGTGCATGGCCATGCCTCTCTGTCCTGTGTACTCCACAGGCTATTGGGTTGTGTGCCATTGTGCCTGTCTTGCATTGTGCATGCCTATCCCATCTTGGCCTGCACGCTGCACACCTGTCATGCTGGGTGGGGCACATTCGGTGATTGTGGTTTGCTGTGCCTGTGCATGTGCCACACATGGCTTGTGCTGGCATCATGTGCTGTGGTGTTCAGCGAGTGTCCTTGTCACTGTCATTATGTGTTGTCACATGGTGGGGACCACTGTGGCACCGCCGTGCTGTGCTGCTGCCGTGGGTATGCACCATATGCACGCTGTGCACCCCACTGCCTTGCCAGTGGTGCTCGGCAACACACTTCCTGTTGCCATGCTGTGCACACCCATGTGTGCCATTCCTGTTGCTTTGGGGGGGGTTGTAACTTGGTGTTGTGCACCTCTCTGTTCTGCTCTCCTGACTGTGTGTTTTGCTTTGCAGGCTCACCGTGGGCTTCATCTGCACCTCAGGGGAGAACTTTGGGTAGGGGTTGTGGGTTGCCAGCTAGTCGGTGAATTGTTCCTCTGCTCAGGATGATTGCCATGCAGCTTTCAGCCCTCCTGTGGATGGTGAAGGCAAACACAAGGGTAGTGCAGCAGGGTGTTGTGAACATTGTACAGGCCATTGAGGTGCAGAGTGCAGAGGCATGAAACATGATGGCATGGTGGGTAGACCATCAGCATGCACACGGGCCTGCCATGGGCATTGTGGCAGACTGCTGTCATTTGGACATTGTAAAGAGTTTCTGGACTTTTTTCACTGCCCGTCTGCCCCACCCCACTTTTGCCCCTTCCTTCCTATGTTCCCAGGTTGGCCTATTCTTTGATCCCAGTTTCTTGTTTTGATTTGCCCTGGTTCCTGTTCCTTTGATTTGTTTTGATTTTGTGCTGTTTCTGCTGCTCATGATTGTTGTTTGTTGTTGTATTCCATTGTTGCACCATTGTTGTTGTGTTGCTTTCTTGTTTTACATAAAGACATTTGATACAACGTTTATTACCTGCTGCCTGTTCATTCATTGCTGTGTTGTGCATGTGCTGGGTCAGGGTCACCTTCATTTTCCTGTTCATGGACGTTGGGCATAGCTGGATTTATGTGATAAGAGCAAGTCCCTAACAGCACCACACACAAAGAGCGGTGCAATAATTGCCCGAATCAAAAGGGCTACCAAAAACAATGGAAATCTCTGCAAACTGCAACAGTCCTCATACACAAACTTTTGCTTCTTTTCTTTAGCGGGGGCTGTGCCCCCCACACCCCCCAAAAATGATAATCTCAACTCCGGGGGGAGCAGACTTAGAAAAAGGAAAATTTTATTTTCCATTGTTGGACCCGAACCCGGGTCTGCAAGCAGTGGCTCTAGCCACTATGCCAAATGACCAACTCGGTAGGGTTTGGGACCACACCTGCTTTTATCCTGACATAGCAAGTGTAGTTCACTGCTACACTCATTATACAGAATTCCTTGCTGTATTGCAGCAGTCGCCCTATACAGGAGTGGTATTATTGAGTCACTCATATTGGGTCGCTCAATAATACGCGCTCACATAGGGTACTACTGGCATGGATAGATCCAGTCCCTGTGTGCACATTGTTCGTGTGTGGGCACCGGGACCTCTGGCTGTGTGGGTTGCATGCATGGCCTGTCTGTGTTTTCCCTCAGCCCCACCACCATGGGGCATTCAGCCATGGCTGTGTGGGTGGTATTGCTGTCACACATTCATGGCTGGCTTGTTCCACCAGCGATATGTGTGGGTGTCCTTTGGGCACACATCTGTGCATGGCTCACCATATTCAGTCCTGGGCTGTTGTCCCAGCACATCCCTCCAACAGCTGGTGAGTTTGTCAGCAGTTGTCCCAAGCTGATGCCGTCACATAAATTATGTCCCTGACAGTAAATAATTGTAAAAATGCCACCAACTCAGTGGTAGTGTCTCTGAAGATGATTTTGTACAACAGTTGCTTCCTATACAGCTTTTTTTAAATTGACAGTGATGTCTTCATCCATTGGCTGTATTCTTGAGGCTGTGTTAGAAAGGAGGCACAGCACTGTGATTGTGCCATCCCTACTCTTTAGCTCATCAGCACTGGGGTGGGCAGGGCACTGACCCAAAAGAAGTATGATTTTAGTCTGCATCCCTTAGGAAACGGTGTAATTAGGGTCAAAGTGCTTATGGAACTACTTTCAGAAAATATCCCAGGTTATCCATGCATTGGAGATGCTGTCATAAAGAAGTGACAGGGCATCTCGGTTAATGTGGTGGGAGTACCTTGGGTTGCTGTTCATGGCAATGCAAAGAGGTTGCAGCTTCTGCTCTCCGGTGGCATTGGTGCACATTAATAAAGTCAGGTGGTCCTTATAAGCCTTATACCCCTTAGAGGCATCTTGCTTAGATCTTGCCACTAGTGTGTGGTCAGGTAAATATTTTTAAAAATGGCCTGTCTCATCAACATTGTATAATTGACATGGCTCGTAATCAGCGGCTTCACAAATGTCAATAGGTTTTGGCATGAACTTTGTAGCAGCAGCAGCTGACAGCTGTTCTTCAGGAATTGTGAGCTGCTGAGTTCCATTTCTCCTCTGGAAATGCTAGAGCCATCCTGGGGAAGATTTAAAGTTATATTTGTCCTCCAGAAGTTGTCTGGCAAAGGAGTTCGCTTTCTCTTTTAGTGCAGCCCCTGAGGACACCAGCTACCTGCTGACTCTCAAACTAGATGAGATCCGCTTGGTCTATATTAGTGTGTCCAGCCAGATGGAATTTCTTGTGCTGCAGCCCATCTTTCTTGCAGCAGTGATTTGCAAATGCCTGTAGTGTGCTGACCTGTTTTTGGAATTTACAGATGGTGGATTTGGCAAGGGAGTTCTCTGGCTAAGTTTGCTACCCTCTCACCAGCATTTAGATGGTCCAGGATCTCCAGCTTCATGTAGATGTCATACGAACATACGGAAATACCAGCAGATACAGCTCGTATGGTCTATTGAGTCTGCTCAAAGTGTGCAGCTCACAGTCTAATCTATTGCAGCTGCCCCCTACCCCTTGCCCATCTGATGTCTCACACCCTTCTGCCGACTCCCCCCTCCCCAACTTCCCCCCAGTTTTAACCTTACCTTTGACCCTGTCCCACCCCCTATTAAAACTGCCCACAGATTTCAAAGATATCACCTCCTCTGGCAATGCGTTCCACTTCACTATCACCCTTTCTGTGAAGTATTGTCTCCTCATTTCCCTCCTGAATCCTTCACCCTCCAGTTTCAGACTGTGTCTCCTTGTGTCCCTCCCCCCCTTAATCTAAACATGCCCTCAGTACTAGCCCTATTCATGCCCTTTAAGAATTTGAAGGTTTCAATCATATCCTCTCTCTCCCTTCTATCCTCCAGGGAATACATGTTGAGCTCCCCAGTCTTTCCTCATATGATTTGTCCCCCCAGCCCAAGGATCATCTTTGTTGTCCTGTGTTGGGCACCCTCCAGTAGTTTAACATCCTCCTTTAAATAGGGTCCCCAGAACTGCACACATTACTCCAAGTGAGGTCTCACCAGCGACCTGTATGGTGGCAGAATGACTTCCTTTCTCCTAGAGATGATTCCCCTGGCAATGCACCCCTGCATCTTATTAGCCTTGGCCGCCACCTTCCTACACTGTGGTGAGCAATTCATGCCCCCTGTGACTAGTACCCCCAAAGACTTCTCCTCCACTGAAGTGGATAACTGCACTCCCCCTAGCCAGTAGCAATTCCCAGGGTTCCTGGCTATCAAGTGCATGACTTTGCACTTCTTAGCATTGAACCCCAGCTGCCATGTGTCTGACCAGCACTCAAGTCTTCCCAAATCCTCCTGGAGTACCTGCTCCCCCTTCCACACTATCCATCTCTGCACCAATCTTTGTGTTGTCTGCAAAAAGCCTGATCTTACTCCTAATCCCATCCAATATGGTGGCAATGAAGATGTTAAATAGCACCGGTCCTAGTACTGAGCCTTGTGGGACCCCACTGGTTACAGCTCTGGCAGTCGAGAGTTCTCCCCCTACAACTACCCTCTGCTGTCTGTCCTGCAGTCAGCTCCTAACCCATTCAATCAGTTTTTCACCTGCTCCCAGGTTTTCAGCTTACTAGTCAACCTTCCATGTGGCACTGAGTCAAAGGCCTTGCTGAAGTCCAGATACAGGACATCCACCACATGGCGCCTATTGAGTGCCCTTGTCACCCAGTCAAAAAAGTTGACAAGGTTTGTCTGGTAGGATCTGCCCGAGACAAACCCATGTTGTCTACCATCCTGGAAACTATTTTCCTCCAGAAAGATCACTAACCTCTCTTTAAGGATAGTCTCCATTAGCTTCCCCATAATGGAGGTAAGTCTGACAGGTATGTAGTTACCTGGCTTGTCCTTGTGCCCAATCTTATGAAGGGGCAACACATGTACCATCCTTCAGTCCTGGGGCACACACCCAGTCTCCAGGGAAGTGTTGAACAAGTCTGCCAGAGGTCCCGCCAGAACCTACACCAACTCCTTCAGGACCCTTGGATGCACGCTATCTGGCTCTGGTGCCTTATGCACCCACATGAATATAAGGCCCTCCAGCACCCTGCTCACTGGGATCTCACCATCCATTACTCCACTCCCCTGTGCCCACCCCACCTTTCCTCTGGGGCATAGGTACACCCCTCTCTCTGGTATACACTAAACAGAAGTACTCATCGAGTGCTTCTACCTGCTCTGCCCCCTTTTCTGCCCTACCTCCATCTTTCTTGATCCTGACAATTTGATCTTTACAGCTTCTCTTCTCCCTTATGTACCTGAAGAAATCCTTTTCTCTTTCTCTGATCCCCTGTGCCAGCCTTAGCTCCCTTGAAGCCTTGGCTGCCCTGACTAAACTACTCACCCCTCTGGATTTCCTCACATACTCCTCCCAGTCCTCCTCTATTTTTGATCTCTTGTGGCTTCTGAAGGCAACGCTTTTCTCCCTCACCCTCTCTACTACCTCCCTGCTCAACCATCTCAGGTCTTTGGGCCTGGCCTTCTTACTTTGGATCTTTATACATGAGTTAGTGGCCTCAACTAGGCCCAGCTTGATAATGGCCCATTTCTGGTCAGAATCCATGTCTGGGTGAATGTTGGCAAGGTGCCCTTTCAGTATGCCTCCCATCCTGCCAAAATCTGCTCTTTTGAAGTTCACTACCTTTGTCTTGGTTCAAGCTGCCTCCTTACCTAGATTTGTTTTTATTCTCTGTTTTTGGCCCCTGCTCTCCACAGCCTCGTCTCTTCCTCAGGGCCCTCCTAGGTATCCAGGTGCTGTGCTATGCCTACTTCTCCAGATCTCTTCCTACAGTCTTACCTCCATGTTGCCTAGGCTTGCCTCCAGGCAGAGAAGGAGACAGCAGCACCCCAAATCATCCCCCCCGTTATAAAGTCTTTGTCAAGCAGCCAAATGATCATCCAGCTCTTCTGTCATCTGGGTGTACAAGGTACCAGAGGCGGTTGTTGGGCTTGGCTGTGGAGTTTCCCCTGCGTGGTTACTCCTTGTCCCTGGTGAAGCCAGCTCACTGGGAGGACCAATGAGCATAAGAACACAGAACATGCAGCCGCTCCGGAACTCGGCCTGCTTCCTCCCCACCCAAGGCATCCCCAGGCTGCACCTCCACCCATGGTCACCCAGGTTGTGGTACTGCAGCAGGGATGGCAGCCCTCCCAGGAGGAGTGGTCCCCGGAACACTCCATCCTCCTCCTCCTCCCCCCCCGAAACTGGGTCACCGGTGTAGCAAGTGGCAGCACTACTGCTGTGCTGATGGGCCAACTTCCTTACCTAACTTGAGGAAGAACCACACTGCACAGTTGTTGCTTTCTGCCAGGCAGTCTTCCACTCCTACGTCCAAGACGTGCTCCACGTCTGTCAACACAAGGTCCAGGATGTTTCCCTTCCTGGTTAGCTCCATTACCCTCTGCATCAGGTAACCATCCTGAAAGGCCTCCAAGAGGACCTGTTCTCTGGAACTCATGGTAGCTGGGGTGCTCCAGTCTACCCCTGGCAGATAGAAATCCCTTACTATCACAGTATCACCCTTACCACTAAACCTACTTATTTGCTCCCCCAACTCCAAGTCAATTTCCTCATTCTAAGAGTGTGGCCTATACACTGCCCCCCAATCTAACCCTCCTGCATTCTGAATTCTGGAACTGTACCCTTAAGGCTTTGGCCCTGCCCTCTCCCTGCCTCCCTGTTGCACTATATCCCTTCCCTTACATAACTGGCCACCGCTCACCCTTCCCTTTTTCTGTGTCCCTACAGTACAGTCTATAGCCAGGGATCACTAGGTCCCAGTCCTGGTATTGGGTGGCCCATGGCTCAATGATGGCTGCTATGTCCACCTCTCCTTCTGCCATCAGTGCCTGCAACTTTACTGCCTTGTTTCCCAGGCTCCTTGCATTCAAGGAAACCACCATTCAACATGACCCGGCCCTTCCTTCCCCTTCTCCTCTCCTCTATTGCCTCCCCTTTTTGAATTCCCATCCTGACTAGTTGGGGGGGAGGTCTAATGGACTCCTTCACCTGGTGACACGGTCACCCTCCCCCCTTACATAGTTTAAATTAATTCTGGATGCTATATACTCCCCCAGATTTTGCTTCAGGATCCCTGAGCCTTACTTCTTATTAAAATACAGCCTATCTGGTGCATACAGATCCTTGTTCTCCTACATCCTACTCCCCCCACCAGTCAATAACCCATGGTCTCACAACTCCTTAATTCTTTGTTTTCTGGCCATACTTGCTCTAGGTACCGGGAGAATCTCTAAGAAAGCAACTGAATGTCCCTCCTTATTGCATATCCTTCCCACTTCTCTGAACCTCTCCTGCACCTCTTGGACCCTACTTCCCTCCTGGTCATTTGTACCCAGGTGCACTACCATGTGAGGTTTCTCCCCATCCCTCCCCATACACTTAGTAATAAACTGCCCCACTCTTCCTGCCATCATGCCTGGCATACATTCCACCCATATGCGGCTTCTCCCGGTGCCCTTGCCACCCCATCCTACACCCTTCAGTATCGAGTCTGCCAGAATGGCAACCATCCCTCCTTTTTCCTGCTCTCCTCCTTGGTCCTTCCCATTCTTCTGCTCACAGTCCTGATCCTCCTCACCTCTTTCCTTGCCTGCGCCCCCATTGCCTCACATGATCCCTGCTTTACACTTTTCTTCATCCCCTCATCCATCCCCTACTACTCCTGCCTGGACTCCTTCCTCCCCATACCATCCCCCCACCTGCTGCTCCTCACCCCTACTTGAATCCACTATCCCTTCTCCTGCCTTAACACTGCTCTTGCCGATGCTACCCTCTGGCACACCGACCTTGCTTCCTGCTACCCTGCCAGTTCCCCAGCCTGTACTACTACTACCCTTTTCCCATACCTTCTCTATGACTCCCCCCCACCTCCTGATTCTCCAGGCTAGCCAGCACTGAGAACCTGTTCCTAGACTGCATCCCCTTGTCCCACGCCGGCTCTGATGCCCAGCACTGTGACTTCATTCCATGCTTTGTCTCTGATCCCATTCTCCCCCTGTTCTTAGCCACCCTCCACTTATCTGACTCTGTTCCCATCGGTTTCTGAGTAGATGCTGACTCTGCTCTCTCCTTGTTTTACCCTCTGTTCACCAGCTGTGATGTCCAGGAGAGCCCTCCCCTGGCCCCTTGGCCCCAGACGCTCCCTCCAGCTGCACACACCCCCTCTACTCAGCTCCCTTCTCAGACATACAACCTCCTCCCTAAGTTGCCCAAGCTGCCTACACACCATATTCCCCCCTGCTTCCAGACAAGCCCAAGAAAATGGCTGCCCCACAGCCATTACAGGTTACCACCCTCCCTGCATCCCCTCTTGTACTGCTGCCACCAAACAACAACCACCTCCCTGCCTCTCCCCATGACTGCTGCCTACCCTAGGTCCTAGGTCCCTCCATCCTACCTGTTATCCTTGTTTAGTACATCCTGCTCTTAGGTTCCACAGTTGGGTAATGCAGGTAGCACAGGTATTTTCAGTTCAAACAATCTGCTAGTGCTGACAAACTCTGTAAGTAAATTAGGTGAGCCTCTGACCCAGTAACAATATACCCAATCCCACAAAATTGGTTAATACTGCAAAAAAGTGCAAATAAATTAACTGGTTTATGTACTAAGTCAGCTGATACTATACCCCAATTTGGATACACTAACTGATCACTTGGCTAATGTGCTCCCATGCCCTTCCTGTTTCCCTGCCTCCTCCAGGCTCCACCTGTCACCAGTTAACCTTAGCTACAAAAGCTGAGTTGGACAAGGATGTGTGGGTGGTTGAGGAGTAAACATACTATACACAGAACAGGAAAGAAACAGCAGCACAGTGAAGTCCTTGGCTACCTTCGTATAACTGCAGCCCTTCTGCTGAGTTAAAGCAAAAAAAAAAAGCAGGCTGATAATGTAAGCCCAGAGAGTTCTCTCGCTCACAGAGATGATTCCTTGTGGTGATTCAAATAAACAGCAGGCTGATGACGTAAGCCCAGAGAGTTCTTTCTGTTTATATCAAGTGTAATCCCCTGTGGGGGTTACTTTATTTTCCCCCGTGTCTCCCAGTTGCCTCCTGGTGCTTTTCTCATTCTCCTCTGTTGTGCATCACCATTGACCTGGGTCATCATGTGCCCCAGGGCCCCTGTATTGTTTTTTGCCCATGATGGGCTTGTGGAGCATTGCAGAGCTGCTGCTTTCTTCCCCTAACCACGTCCCAGCAGGTGGATGGCTCGCACATGTGCGGAAGTGCTCCCAATATATCTTGCCGCAATTTGTGGTAAAACACCCACCTCTTGCATGGTTCCAGTCCCCAGTAGCAGCAAAGGGACCAGGGACTGCAAGCAGGTGCAAGAGGAGCCGGGAGGAATTTTTGAATAAAGAGCGCCGAGAAGCACTGTGGGCCTGGGCTCGTGAATATTTATGAATAACCTTTGAATATTAATGAGGATGCCTGTCTGCTGCAGGGGACTGTATATTTTGGCAGCAGCAACAGGTTTTGGGTGCATCTAAAATACTGAGTATTGTTATCGCTTGACAGGGCACAGTGTCTGCTTTTAAGTAGAGGTGTGCAAAATTAAACAATTTTACCCAGCAAATATTTTGCGTAATCCCAGCATTTCATAAAATATTTCATGGCTGTGAAATGCAAAATCCTCCATGGTGAAACGCCTGCAAAATGCTAATTTCACCGACAAAATGCAGAATTTCATCACCCGCAGGCGAAATTCTGCATTTGAAAGAGCAAGGGGGGACGAAATAAAAAAAAAGTGTTTTCTCCCCTCCTGTCCATGCCACCATGAAAATCTTTATCTCCCCCAAGACCCCACATACCTGATGTCTAGTGGTCCCACCCCCTGGCTGATTTCAGGCCCACAATATGAAGAATTCCCTCCCCCTCTGAGATTTACCCCCATCCCAATCCATCATTTCAAATAAAAATGAATTTCCCAAATCCCGGGTGTCTAGTGGCCCCACTCCCCTGGCCAATTGCCAGCCAAATGAAGAATGACCCCCCACAAGATTCAGACCCATCCCCTCATTGTCCATAACTTCCACCCACTGGGGCCAACATCAGTCATGTTAATGTAGCAAAAAAAAAAAAAACGTTCACTGGTGTCTAGTGGACCGCCCACCCTGCCATCCTGTCTGGTTAATCCCACCCCACTACACACCCCCAACTAGAAGGATCCCTACGGACCACTGGTACAGGCCTCCACTCACCTCCATGGCCAGCAGCCCGACTGAGCTCTTTTACAGTACAAATAAGCTTAGAGTGAGCCCTTTCAATGAATGAGCATGGTGCTCATTCATTGAAAGGGCTCACTGACTTGGGCTCATTTGTAAAGAGCTCAGTCAGGCTGCCAGCCATGGAGGTTAGTGAGGGCTATGCCAGGGTGGAGGGGGGATTCTTTCATATTGTGGGCCAGTAATAGGCCAGGGGGATGGGACCACTAGGCACCAGGGATGTGGGGTCTTGGGGGGATAATGATTTTCATGTTGGGTGGACAGGAGGGGGGGAAACAGTTTTTTTAAATGTTTTTTGTACACGAAATCCCACATTTTGTACTGATGAAATTCCGGTGAAATGCATGAATTTCACAAAATATTTTGCAGGGCAAAATTCCCGATTTCTCCGGCTATTGTAAATAATAGTATGTATTTTGGTTGCAACAGAACTTTTAAAATGGGACATTGATGGACTGCTTTGGGGACTGTATGGAAATGCAGCCATATTTGCAGCCTTTGACCTTTTTGCAGCCCATGGGACAGCCATAATTACAGGAGAGTGACTTTTGGGACTGTGCCAAGACTTGTGTGGGGGGGAGAAGCAGGGACAATGGTTGGTGCCTAAATGAGGAGCCTATCAGGCATTGAGGAGGCCTAATGAATAATCATTTTTTATGGGAGACAATGGGATTGGCCAATCAGGAGCAGGAGAGAGCTCCCCAAACCCCAGAGACTTCTAAGTCTGGAGTCAGTTCAGTGCAAGCCCCTCGACAGGGAGGGGAGCTCCAGCCCCTTCCAAGGAGAATGGTCTGGGTCAGTTCAGTGGGAGCCCCTCCATAGGGAGGAGGGCTCTGGCCCCTGCACAGAGAAATGTGGCTGCAAGGAATTGGAGTTGCTGGCCTGGGGATTGCTAGATTTTTATCCCCCAAGGGCTGGCATTTGCCTTGCCACATTTGAGAGGATTTTGTGGGAAGAATTCTGGTTTAACTTCAGCTGTGAGAGGGCTGCTAGAAGTCTGCCTTAAGTTGTGAGAGAGCCGCTAAAATGCTTTTACCTCAGCAGTGAGAGTGCTGATGAAACCTGTTACTTCAGATAATGGAAAGCTGCAATGCTAGATCCTGAGTGAGTACACTTCTACTTAAAAATAGAAGTAAACCAGAGACCTGCTTGGGGGGCTAAGAAGCTGCGAAAGCCAAGAGGTGCTCGAGTTCTGTCTGCACCCTGCATCTGATTAGCGCCTTGTATAGGGTGAACATCTGTTTACAAAAGTGACCGTGGATGGTCCAGTAACAGAAATTCTTGATGTGACTGTTTAATAGTGCCTGCAGGAATGGAAGGAAAGTATCCTGAGTTCAGAGCTTGCCTGAAGTTGCCTGTGAGGACTTTGTGAAGTTCAATATGGAGCTGCCAAACCACCAGCTAGCCAACAGGAACTTAGTATGGCTTGTGAGAAGCTTGAGAAAGAAAAGTGAATTTATCATAATTCTGAATATGCTGAATTAGTGTGGAGCCTTGCCTGAAGCTCTAGATTTTGTCTCTGAAAGAGAGGGAAAGAGACTTGTTTTGCCTGATGAGTCTGTGTCTTAATGCTAAAGGGCCATGGTTGCTGTGCTGTCAGCATGGTTGAAACTTCAATTTAAATAAATGTGCTGCAATGTGTAAAAGAGAGAAAACAGAAAGTGACTGTGCAAGATTTGGGTCTTCCCTAGCCCAGGGAGATGGACCCATGTTTTTGAGACTGTATCCTATCTTGTAAAAGGAGTGGACCATATCTGCTATGCTGGCCAAATGGTTGAAATGCCTGAAATGGTTAAAGAAACTGAAATGCCTGACTTTGAAAGAGAGACTGTCCTAGACTGGCCTGGGAGTTGGCCTGGCAGTGTGCCAGTCCTGGCACTGCCATCGACACTTCCCCCTGAGGGGCATAGCCTAGACATGGGGGTCTGAAGCATGCTGACCCTGGTCCCTGCCTGATCCATTTTCCAGAAAGAAACCAGAATGTTTCTGAAAGTGACTCCAAGCTCAAGAAAGGGGCATCTACTTAGAAGCTGAGAAAGCTCCAGCCTGCAAGCTGCAGGAGCCTGTTTAAAAGAGGAGTCAGCACAAGCTAATGCCTGCATCTCAGCTAAAGCTACCTGCATGAATTACATCCACTTTTCTGCACCTAATGATGACTTCAGAACTGTGAGTATGCAGACTCAGTTCTGGGAAACCACAAAGGAGACTATAAATAATTAGTATCTGAAGCCCAAGCTACTGCTGTGGGGAATTACCTATTGCTACAGAGTTAAAGCTTAAAGAATGTATAGGCTAATTTGATTTTCTTTTAAGGGCCCCAATGCCAGCCAACCACCTGCACCGTATCAGGCCTACAACCCATAACTTAGTACTGGGTACCCAGGAATGTAGAATTGTGGGGTTCTATCATAGACTGGGGACTGGCACAACTGTGGGCATATAATATGTGGTTAACATCTATGCAGTTAGATAGATACAGTAGATACAAATCTATGCCTGAATATATAAGAAGGCTGGTGGGTGGCCAGAAATGATTAATGGTGTGAATTAGAATGCAATATGATGATTTTCAATTGCAGATCTTCTGATTCCAATCCAACTGTTGATTTATCTGACTCAAATCTAAAAATGCAATCAACTTGTTGTTTAACCTTTTCATCCAATTTCACCCCTATCCTAATGTTCACCCCATGTAAATAAATGTTGGTTAACTGTTTTTACAAATCTTGAGTCATGAGTATATTATTAGAGTGAGCCTTTAATTAAAAAAATGTGAAATGTTGAACGTGGGGTTTTAGTTATTAATCCATGTATGGGGTGACAATACTGTGGGTGGGTACAGCATCCCAGGTGGTTGTACCAAGTAACTATCAGACCCACTTAAAGGGTACTCTGGGTGGAGGAACTGCACAAAAGTGTTATCTATGGGAAATAACCAGTTTTGTCATATGAAAATATGAACCCAGGCCCTTCAACCTTTTGGTCAGGCCTGCAAGGCAGGGATAAGTAGCCCATTGGGACATGGCATCCGGGTTACACAGGTGCTTTCTGTTTCTTAGAATCAGCCAGCAGCGAGTGACATTACTAACAGCAGCAGCAGCAGTAGTGAGTAGTGAGAAAAAATGAAGGGTTCCATGCACTTTTATAACAGAAATACAGGATGCTAACTAAAAACCATTGAATTTCCTGGGGTCCAAGGTATGCATCTGCTATATGCGGGGTTCGTTTTAACAAGATTTGTTGTAACAGGGGAGCACTGTATTTGCAACCTAATTACAGATACTACGCCTCTCTCTTTCACTCAATTACGTGTTTTTACGACTATGATCGGAGCCTACAGGAGTATTGCATGTACAAAAGGAGTAATGTCATGTTTTCTGTCTGAAACTGACTGAATGTGTAAATGGTCTCCTCCACCTTACCCTCCTCCAAGAAATGTTTTCTGCCCTCAAATATATACGCTTTTATGTTAGTCAATGGCTGCAGGGTACTATTTTCTTTCTTAAATGGGTGGTACAACAGCTGGAACCTGAGTAGTGGGAGGCAGCATTGTTTTTTTGGGGGGAAGTAAGGTCCACCCCACCTCCACCCAAGAAGCTCCAAAAGGTCCATCCCACCATTTTTTTTATTCATGTGAGAGGGGCATGAGGTGGATCTATCATCCTGAAAGAAGACTCACATGTTTAGAATGTGGACCAAGGAACAGAACAAGTCTGTGGAGTCCCTGCATAACAAATGATTATCAGAGTCACCTAGTGTCTCAAAAGGAAATACTAAGAAGTGTCTAAAAACTAAGGAAAATGTACAGCTTTCAGGTATTTCTTAAACATTTATATACTAAAAACAAAGTTCAGCTTTTGGGATTAACAATATTTGTTTACTGTATTCTATCTATCTATCTATCTACCTACCTATCTATCTATCTATCTATCTATTTATTTATCTATCTATATATATTTTTTATTTTTTTTATTTATTGTAATATTCAGAAAGACCTTTGAGTCAGGGACTCATTTACAAAGGTTCCACGTCATACATAAAATGGTACAGGGATGGGACTTGGAATACAGATTACAG
The DNA here is from genome assembly GCA_016271365.2 of Neoceratodus forsteri. Classification (NCBI taxonomy): domain Eukaryota; kingdom Metazoa; phylum Chordata; order Ceratodontiformes; family Ceratodontidae; genus Neoceratodus; species Neoceratodus forsteri. The sequence continues at coordinate 51,544,201 of JADMNL010000027.1, forward strand.
CACATTACAGATAACATTCACAATAGGTTACATAGCTGTTTAGTAGATGGCTAACAGAGATTTAGGTACTTTAGCACAGCCAGACACAAAAAATTACAGAAGATTCTGTAGGAGGCTGATAGTCATGTAGTTTCACAGATACATTTAGGTATGGTGACCTGCTAATAGTGTGTTTGAAGGAGGCACTGGCAGATCAGGTGTCAAGGGCAGTCACATCGGTTTGCGGCCTGAAGGTATTTCCTTAGCTTGGATTTATACTGTAAGGGCCCAGCCTTATTTCATCAGTTATATGGCTAGGGAGGGAGTTTGTCCAGGAGGGGGCTCTGAAACTGAAAGTGCGTTGGTATTGGGAGGTGCGGACATGGGGGACCCATAGTAGCCGCTTGCTTGTGCTACGGGTTGTTTTGCCTGGAGGTGTTGGGAGGATAATTTGGTCTAGGGAGGGTGGGGTGAGGCCTAGTAATACCTTTTTGGTCATAAGGCAGGTGTGGTACCTGATTCTGCTGTCCAGGCTTAGCCAGTTTGTGCTGCTATAAAGGGAGCAGGAGTGGGTGAAACAATCACATCCTAGGATGAGACGGCAGGCTTTGTTAAGCACGAGCCTGAGTCTGTTTAGGGTTGTGGGGGCATGGCACTGTATATTAGGATGCCGTAGTCTAGTAGGGGGAGGATCGAGGAGTTTATGGTAAGTTGTAGTGCTTCAGGGGTGAGGCAGTGTTTGTACTGGTACAGTACGCCTAGTCTGGAGCTAAGAGCTGTTGATAGGTGCAGGATATGTTGATTAAAGCTGAGGGTGGGGTCTAATGTGATCCTTAAGTATTTAAAGCAGTTTACTTGTTCTAGGGGGGTCTGATTTGCAGTGAGAAATTGGGGGCAGCAGTTCTTGTGTGGATTATGAGGGTGGGCAAATATCATGACTTTGGTATTATTATAGTTGATAATAAGATGCTGGGTGGTGAGCCAGTCTTCGATTTCATGGAAAGAGTGCTGGAGAGATTGGTGGAGTTTGAGGGGGGCCGAATCGGAGGCAAACAAGACTGCATCATCCGCATAAAGGAGCAGATTTCCGGGGCATGAGGATGGGAAGGAGTTGAGGTATAAGCTGAAAAGTAGGGGGCCAAGTATGGAGCCCTGTGGGATGCCAGAGTGGATTGGGAGGCAGGTTGATAGGACAGGGCCTACCTTGACTATCTGCATTCTATCGGAGAGATAGCTGGTGAACCAGTTTATGGTGGCATTGGAGAAACCTGTGTAGGCCAAGGTGTTCAGTAAGATGGCATGGTTTACTGTGTCGAATGCTTTAGATAGGTCCACGAAGATGGCGCCAGTGAGGTGGCCATGATCTAGGGCTGAGTGGACATGGGAGGTAAATTCAAGGAGGGAGGTAGTGGTGCTATGGCCCTTACAAAAACCATGCTGGTGTCTGGATAGAAGGTTATATTTATTTAGGTGTTCAGTGAGTTGGTCGGTGACTATGCGTTCTAGTGCCTTAGACGGGGGGGTAGGATAGAGATGGGGCGGTAGTTGTTTGTGGATGTTCGGTCACCACTTTTATGGATAGGTGTGATATAGACCAATTTCCAGTGGGTGGGGAATTTCCCTTGACAGAGGGAGCGATTTAGAATGTGGGTGAGCTGGGCCAGGACTTCCTGGAGGGTGAGGCGGAGAAGTCTAAGGTCCAGGGAGTCGTGACTGTAGTGGTTTTTACTTATAGCTTTAGTAAGGTAGGGTTTGGCGGTCTCCGGTGTAAGGACTCGTAGGTAGAAAGACGGAGCAAGGGGGGATGGGGGAGATATGGGCCGGCAGGGGGTCGAAGAAATTTGGGGCAACACACATGGGAGAGATCAGTGAAAGCGTATTTAAGGCCGAGGCAATCCTGAGAGGGTCGGTGGAGAGGCTACCATCTATGAGTATTTGGTCATGTGGTAGATTTGGGCCTTTGCCACAGAGTTCCTTTATGTTCTCCCAGAACTTGCGACCATTTCTCCAGGCGGAGGTTAAGGTGGCTTTGTAGTAGTTTGCTTTGGTGGTGCATATGGCCCAGGTGCACTTGTTTCGGGCCTCCCGATAATGTTGCCTGTCCTGAGGCCATTGGGTCTCATTGGCAAGGTGCCACAGTGCGTCACACTGATGTAGTAGGCCTTGGAGGTGGTCCGAGAACCATGGGGCATGAATTCCCTTGGTCATAGTTTTGGTGAGGGGGGGGCAAACTTGTCACAGGCTGAGTTGAAAAGGTTGATAAACAGTTCGAGGGCGTGGTCAGGGTTGAGGGTGCTAGTGAGGGGTGTCCAGTCCCATTCTCTGAGATGGGCCTTGAGAAAGGCCAGTTTACCAGGCCCTAGTTTGTGTTGTGTAGTAATTTTGGGAGTGGTTTTGAGGGGGGTACCAGACCAGTTGCAGAGTACTGGAGAGTGGTCGCTTAGGATGTCGGGGAGGACTTGGGTGCTTGTTATTTTGTGTGGGCAGTTGGTGAAAACTAGGTCTAGTAGGGTGGATGTCCCTGTGAGGGCATGTAGCAGGGTGGGGGTTTTGATGACCTGTGTGAGATCGAGGGCAGAAGCCTCGTTTATGTAAGGGGTGGCTGTTTTGGCCAGCCAATTTAAGTTGAAGTCCCCCAGTAGTATTTTTTCTTGTTTTGGGGGTAGGGTGGCGAGGTAGGACATGATGGCTTGGAAGGCTAGCTTCTGGTCTCTGAGGGGGACATAGGCCGTGGTGAGGAGGAGAGGGGATGTAGACCTACCTAGTGTTATTTTTAGGGTGAGGGCCTGGGCCCTGGATGTTAGCATGGGCAGTGGAAGTAGGTGGCCAGTGAGGGAGTCCTTGAGGTAGGCAGCACAGCCACCCCCTCGCTTTCCCATATGGTCGGAGCGATAAAGGCAGTATCCAGGGAAGTTAACTGCTGAGTCGGGGACAGAGGGGGACAGCCAGGTTTCACTCAGGGCAATGATGTCTGAGTTGTTCTGGAGTACCCAGCTATGCAGGCTGCAAATGTTTAGTGAGGCGATACACAAGCTATTTCCAGGCGATGGGTGGGATGGTGGGGAAATTTGGGGTCCAGGGTTTGGGTGGATATTACCTATCAGAAGAAGAAGAATGAGAGACCTGAGTCGGTTGCGGTTTGTTCGAGTAGTAGGTCTTCAGCATTTATGCTGTGTGCAGCCAATAGTGGGTATTGGTAATTTCAAGGTGAGGGGCAGATGGGAAGAGAGAAAGCGGGGTGGGGGTTACTGCATTCTTGGATGTGGAGGGAGGTTGGCAATAGAAAGGGGGGCTCCAGTGGGTTACTTGCTGTGGGAGATGACATACAGGGGTGCGGGTGGTGGTGTCTGTGTATGCATTGTAATGGGGGAGGTTTCGATAGTTTTTTGGTCAGATTTTGTAGTGGCTGGGTGTGCAGGTGCAGTGAGGGGGGAGCAGGGCAAGGAGTGCCAGCCAGGATGCTGACAGAGGGTTTCAATATTGTTCCCCATTTTCACATTATGGCTGGGGGGTGAAGGTGCTTGAGGGAAGTGCAGGAGTAGAGTGATGAGGGTAAGTGGGAGCATGGTAGGGTAGAGTGTGAGGAGGTAAGTGACAGGGCTGGAGAGAAGGGAAAAAAGGGAAAAAAGAGAAAAAAGGTGAAGGGGCCTCTAGTGGTGGAAGATGATAAGCTGCAGATGGGAAAGTGGCCTTTGATTCCGCTAACGAGCTGTGGGGGAGGGTTATGCCTTGCAGCCCTCTTGACTGCCGGTGAGCTGAGTGTTTGATTCTGGTAACAAGCTGGGGGGGAGGGCTATGCCTTGCAGCCCTCTCGACCGCCGGTGAGCTAGGCATTTGATTCCGGTAACGAGCTGTGGGGGAAGGCTATGCCTTGCAGCCCTATCAACCGCCAATGAGCTGGGCGTTTGATTCTGGTAACGAGCTATGGGGGAAGGCTATGCCTTGCAGCCCTCTCGACCACCGGTGAGCTGGGCGTTTGATTCTGCTAACGAGCTGTGGGGGAGGGCTATGCCTTGCTGCCCTCTTGACCACCGGTGAGCTGGGCATTTGATTCCGGTAACGAGCTGTGGGGGAGGGCTATGCTTTGCAGCCCTCTCGACCGCCGGAGAGCTAGGCGTTTGATTCTGGTAACAAGCTGTGGGGGAAGGCTATGCCTTGCAGCCCTCTTGACCACCGGTGAGCTGTGGAGGAGATAAATGTATAGGGGATACATGATGGGCATGAGTGTGATATGGCAAATATATATAATAGGGCCAAGATTTTCAGAAGTTTTGCTATGCTGTCTTGTGTTCTGTTCTTGTTTATGTGTTTGCTCATTCTGTGTGTGAGCTTTTCTGAATGGGCTGGCAGTGTTATAAACTCTGAGAGACACATGAGTGTGTTTTGCAATGCTAAATGAGTTAGTTTTAGGTAGGAGTGAGAAACATACTTTTGTGAAGCTGTATTGTTTAGCAGTCTGGCTTCAGTGAAGCTAAGAGCATCACAGTAATTGTAATGAGCTGAGAGGCAGAGTGTCAACAGCTGGTACTGTTTTCAGTGGCAATTAAGTTAGCTGCAGGCAGAGTTCAGAGTGTTCTGTGAAATTGTGCTCTTTAGGATTCTGGCTGCAGTGAAGTTGAGATTGTCACAGTAATTGTAATGGGTGAGAATCAGAGTTTGAGGAACAAGTGAGAGTGTGTTTCAGTGGTAGTTGAGTTAGCTGCAGGCAGTAGTTTAGACTGTTCTGTGAAGCTGTACTGTTTGGAATTCTGGCTGCATCAAGTTGAGAGCATCACAGTAATGAGCTGGAAGTTGGGGGGAAGGGATAGGTGTGTTTTGTAATGCTCACTGAGTTAGCTGTAGGCAGCAGTGAGACCTCTCAGGTAGTTCTGCATTGTGTCCATGGTAACAGCACAGGTGTTTCTTGCATGCTGAGGGGAAAGCTGCCTAAGGTGATGATATCAGTGACCTTTTGTGACCTGTGTGTGTAAATGTTTGATATCATCACAGTAGAGCAGAGGGTGAAAATATCACACTGCAGTAGATGATACGCTGTTTTATCTCACTCATTTACCACTCACCCTATTGTGTGTGTGTGTTATATATATATATATATATATATATATATATATATATATATAGTTTGTCTTTTTAGTAGTTTCAAAATCTTGAAAGCATTGGTGTTACTAATGCATTTAGAAATACATTTTTTTAATTGTCTTTACAGATAACCTTTAAAGCACTGGTGTTGCTAATGCATTTAGAACTAAATATTTTTAATTGTCTTTACAGATAAATCATGCATGTTCATGTGAGTGCACATTTTTGGGGGGATGGGTCCAAATTATTTTAATCATGGGCACAGTGCTTGGTAAATACAGTCTGTGATGAAGTGTACTTTTCTTTTTAAAGGTGTAGTCCACCCAGAATGTGCAAAAAACATATATAGAGTGTTTTGATATGTATGTTAAATCCTAGTGTGTCCTTCCCTTTGTCTGCTATTAGGAGTTTTTCCTAAATTAGCTTGCTAGATGTATGGTAGTTTTATGACCCCTGGGGATCTCTATAACAAATAGTTTTATTGGCTTTCTTTCTCCTATGATGCCCTCTGTCTCATGTGACAGTGATGTAGCCATGCCCTTAGATTTAGCATGTGTACTGCTTTAAAATTAATTTAGCAACAGCAGAGCCTTATAACTGTTCTTATCCAGGGAGCACAAATGTCAACAGTTAGTTTAGCAGATATGTGAGAGCAAGCTAACTGGGGTTTCTGTAAGACAACAGCTATTAAATAGCTCTAATTCACTATTTTTGTTTCCTCTGTGCATTAGGTCTAGCTAGCAGGAGTGTTTTAACATCAAAAACACAAATAATGAATTAGAGCTATTTAGTAGCTGTTTTCTTACAGAAACCCCCAGTTAGATAGCTTTCAGGTATCTGCTAAACTAACTGAAGTAGAATGGGTTAAACACTTCCTGGAACTTTCTGCATAACAAGTTCCCCATGGCACCTCACAGCATTTGACAGCACCATCCTAAGAGCAGTCAGTGTGTTACTTCACAGGACATTGTATAGCAAGAGACCTAGCCTTCCCTTTTTCGAAATAATATACTAACTTCATTCTCAGGCAGGCAGTTGTAGGCTACTGTTTATATTCTACTGAAACTTCTTAAAGGAAAACTGCAAGTTAAAATCAGGAATATATGTATTACTACCAGTTCTGAGTTCTCACTTCAATCCAGTGTTTTGTTTTTGCCTAGGCTGTTAGAAGAGTTATTTTCTAATTTCCCCTGGGTCTGGGGACTGTCATTCAAATTTGTTTTATTGCATCTTCTCCAAGTTAGTCTTCACAGTGTACCCTTTGGTTTGATGTTTAATAGCCCCTACAGCAGGCCAGTGTCTTGTTACAGTATCTTGCTTAGCCACAGCAGAGAAAAAACACTGAAGCCAGGATTCACAGTGCTATACAATAAACTATAGAAAGTTACGTGTTTAAACACACACACACACACCAAGGAAAATACAGCTGGATAAGGTACCAGTATTTAGGAAACTTGTCATACTTACCCAGAGTCTAACAATGTGAATCCTGGCTTTGACTATAGGTGTTTACAACTGAATGATAACCACATTTGCTTCACTTGCAAATACGTAGGCATTTGTGTCTAATTTCCATTTGACTTACTGTAAGTTACACATAGAATCTGAAACATTCATAACATGCTGTATTGTGATTCAATGAACTGATAAATGGGGATTTTGGTTTCTTTTACAAATTCATTTTTCCTGACCATGGATATACTAAAACAAAAATTTCTCAACAAAATGTTTTTAAATAAAGAGTTTAACTCACAGCAGCAGAAGAAGCATGTTGGCATTAAAAACGTAGTGGCATGGATGTAGAGGTGCCATTATTTTAGCATAACTTTGGTAGAGGATTAATTGTGACTGGGAGGTGAGGGAGGGAGTGAGTCTTGATATTTGTATCATAATGGTTTTCTGAAACTTCAACCTGCAATGGGTAGACTCTGCAGCCATCTGTAGAGTATACTACTAAGCCATATGCAGTGTGGTATGGGTAAAACCAAGATCACCAGACCAGGACCAGTGCTGTAAAATCTGCACTGGGCACAGCTTGTGCAAATATTGCTGATTCAGTGGATCAAATAAATATGTGCAAATAAATAAATACTTGGCTTTGTCTTGTGCTTCAACCCACCCCAGGAGTGACATTATTACATGGTAACACACACCCTGTCATGCCTTATTGCTTTCTCAATGTACTATACTTTAATTTAGTTAGTGTATGCAACAGCCTTCACGTGAACACTCTAGGCTTCTCTTTGACTCCTGATGTCTATTTGCTTTAGCTATTGTATATTGTTTGAACTGCTTTGGTCTTCTTGATGTGGTGCCTGTGTGCCTAAACTATATTATCTGTTTATCTACTGCTACCCATGTATCTCCAGTGAATGATTTTTATAACTGTTTGCTCTCCGAGCCATTGTTTTTGGACTTGTTAACTGTGCTGTCTTTGTATTAGTTTCGAAGAGGTGCTTTTGTAAATGAGTCTATGACTCACAGGTTTGTAAATCTGATATATTTTAAATGAATAAATAAATGTTTATGTTTAAGCCCATGAAACACCCTTATCTAGATAATGCATTCACAGTCATAGTGGCTCTGCCAAAGCTTTTTATATTGAACTGCAGCTAACATAGCTCAGCTGTAGCAACATCGATCAGCATACAACACCATGGCCAGAGTATCTGCCCCCTCTCTCTTTCTCTCCCCACCCCGTTTCTCTCTTACTCACTTAACTGAAACATTTTGCAGAGAGCTACACCTCACACAGATGCATTTTTGTTAAATAATCAGCAGCTCTGAACAACCATAATCTGTTACACATCTGTTAAAGGGGACTATTTAATACATTCTGTTTCTTAAAAATATAATTACTTCTTTGATTGCCTGCAAAAAATAATATATCTGTATATTTTAATATATAAACTCAGAATATCACTTAATAAGAAGAATAAGCCCATCTAGGCTGTGTTTTAAAGCATTTTGATGCATCTTCCTGAACTAAAACTCCACAAGGCCTTCAGCCTTCTATGCTTACTCCCATGGGGGTGGATCATAATTCTTTAAACCATGGCCTGTTTCATGGCTTACTCCTTATTCATAACAGATTTAAGACTTTATTCTTAAAATTCTCTTATAGTTTTCAAACTGCACACGTGTAATATTACAAACAGCAATATTTGCTTGACATATATGTGAACTACAGATTAGCTAATTGACATCTGTATTCAGTTTCACTCTATTATACAGATGTTATTTGATATTAAATTTATTTTACAGGTTTTACAAGACGTGAATGAATGACATGGGGATCTAAGGATCTAATTTTTTATGTATTTCAGAGTTGAAATATTTATGGCGTTCTGTTAAAAAGGATCCTGTTAATTTGACAACCCACACTTTCAATTTTTATGCTATTATGCAAATCAGTATTGTTGTCATCCACAGTAGGCAGATTAACCCATCTAACTGTGCTGAGCTGGGGTGGGAGATGTAGTTACCCCCATCCACAGAGTACATTGAATGATTTTGAGGTCCCATTTCGTACATACTGTACAAAGTGTCCCTTTTGTTAGGGACTTTCCCTTATTTTTCTCATTGTTTTAAAGAGCAGCTGACATCTTCAGGAGAACTTTAAGAAAACATAAAATTTAGACACAGTTCAGCTAATATTTCACATTAGACCTGCATTTCTTCTCCTCATTATTTATTACTGAGGTAATCTGCATGAAAACAGGATCTTTGCTCCTAAAGAGTTTCTCTGTTCCTGTTGTTTTCTCCCTACCTGAGGTCATAATGCATTGATGTGACATCGCAGTTACTCTCATGCCAACAAATTGTGATGTTGTAAAGGAGAAGTATGACTTAAAGTAAAGAGTAAGCTACAGAGACAGAGAAACTGTAAGGGAACTCTGAGGGATAAAGATCATGTATTCATGTAAATGTACTCAGTACTAAATAATATGGAAGCTAAATATATAAAATATATATGAAATGCAAGCAGAATTGTACATAGAAACACAGAAGCTGATGGCAGATAAGGAACACAAGGCCCATCCAGTCTGCCCATTTCTTTTTCTGCCTTATGAACATGCCCTCGGCCTTTGCCCTCACAGTGGCCTATCTATTCATACTCATCTGTATTGCTCCCTTATGCCTATCCCATGCCTGTTTGAAGCCTTGCACTGTATTCATATCCACCACTTCCTGAGGTAGGCCGTTCCATGTATCCACCACCCTTTCTGTGAAAAAGAACTTCCTCACATTACCCCTTAATTGGCCTCCCTCTAATCTCATGCTGTGTCCCCTGATTATTATTAAACCTAATTATTATGTTTTTCAGAATTTTCTTAGAGCCCTTCAGTAGTTGTTTAACATTCTCCCTGCATGTTATAGCACCTTCTTGTTCTCCCCAGATCATCAGACTCACAAGGATATGGGCTGGCCCGGTGGCACTGAAGGTTGAGGTGCTGGACTCCACACCTCGCGTCACACCGGTGACCTGTGTTTGGGAATGGGCACAGGCCATTGGGGGTTGGAAGGGGAAGGGAAGGGAAGGATTGAGCATCCAAAGGACTGCTCTCCTTCTCTGGGGAGGGGGAAGCACAGCATCAGTGTTTCGTCACCCCCTGGCGGAAGCTGGGGTGCACGATGCCGGGCGAGAGCACTGGGGGAGCTGGGTGTGGACACTTCAAGGGGAGCACGCATGGATGCTCGTGGGCTCTCCCTAAGCTTGCGTCATTGCATGCACCTGGTTCCACAGGGGAACCATTCAGGAAAAATCCAGGTGGGGCCTCCGCCTGTATGAAGCCCTCCCTGGGCCTCAATTAGCCTCTGTCGCTAGGATTCCCCAACCAGATACTTGTTCTGTGGACTGGATTGTGGACCAGTTCTGCAGCCCCACCCTCTGGGGGAAAGCTGGGGGTGACCGGGGGACCTAGCAGTGACAGTAGGTGGAAGTCCGGGGGCCGTGACCAGGGCAAACACCTGGCGGAGAGCCCTACCACCAAAAATACTAAAAAAAAAAAAAAGATTCACAAAGATACATTTTAGGTGGGTTTGGGGTTCTTAAAATATATTTTGTATTAGGCTTTCTTGAGGCTTAACTGTATTTTATGGAAAGGGTGGTAGGCTGGTAAGAAGGGCTTTAAAAGCTATGAAAATAAGAAGCATGTTAGTATACTTGCATTTTGGAAATTAAATGATGAAGGTGGGCAGAAAGTACCAAGAAGTTTACATTTTGTCTTTGATATTGGTTTCAACATGATGCCCAAGAAAGGAATTCAGCATAGCAAGAACTGAGAGAAGAATATCAAACACCTTTCCATGACTTACTATATGTTTTTTTGGGTGCCATCAAGAACATTGGTTCCTGGGGGGACAATATCAACACTGCTTAGCTGCCTGTGATTGAGCTGTTCTGTGGTGAATACTGCATGTTCATGTTATCAGATTGGGGGGGTGGCATTCTTATTTTCTGCTTATGGTGCTAAATGGTCATTGCAATCTCTTTGCACAACAGCTAGATGAAATTTACAGATATCCAATCTGCAAAATGGTCTTAATATTCTGTGACTTGAAACAGTTTGCAAAATTCTGTAGGTTAAATTTTAACTCAGATATTGTGTCATTAAAATAATTAATATCAGTGTTTAGGTGATTCAGAATCTTGTAGTTTACAGTAGTTGTAAAATTTCATAAACAAGTACAGTTCTGAAGCATTTGGTTACTTATAACTCATCTTCCCTTAGAGCCAGAGACCTGCTCATTGCCACACTTACACTGCTTTCCAGATTCTAAGACACTGACAAATTTGGTGACATGTGGTTGGCTAATTGTAAAACTACAGGGATCCATAATTCCACGATTGTCTTACAAGCATAGTCAGGACCTGGAGTGGTTTCAGCAATTGTAGTTTCCTCTACCTCTTTGTGTTGATCCCCTGCCCCTGTACCTGTTATATTGATAGGGAGTGGTATAGTTCTGTCTATATGTGTTGCTCCTGAATATGGAACTCTCCCTTTTTTTATCTCAAAAGGAGTGAAATCTACTCCTTGGTGAGCGGGTAAATAGGAAGATCTGGATTGGTCTCTGGCTAGTGCCTTACCTTCTTCCTTGCCCTTGAGATATTTTTCTAGACCCTCTCCAAGTAACATGTTGCCCTTAAAAGGTAACCTTTGTAGGGTAGCTTTTGATTGCTTGTCCGCATCCCATAGTTTCAACCATAATGATCTACGGGCTCTGTTGGTGATGATTGCTGATCTGGCATTCATTTTTAATCAGTCTACTGCCATGTCTGTCAGGTATTTAGTGGATAGTATGGTGTTTTCCAGGAGTATGGATTCAGGAGACTTTGCTGGGATAATTTTTTGAAGTTTCTGGAGCCATGTTAGTTGTGCTCTAGTGGCGTAGATGGCGGTGGAAGCGGCTCTGCTCCCCAAGCTGGCCAACTCTGTGTTCTTTTTTAGGCTTTCTTCTAGTTTTCTGTCTATAGGATCCTTTAGTCTGGAAGTGGACTCCGTGGGAATCGCAGTCTTTTTATTTAGTGCTGCTATTTGGGGGTCCACCGTGGGTGATGTGCACCAGAGGGTGAGTTTTTCCACTTGCTGTGGGTACATTTTGTACCAGAATTTGTGCTCTGGGATTCTAGCTGGTTTGGAAGATGACCATTCCTTTTGTACTAGCTCTTCTATAGCCTCACAGACTGGAAAGACGTCTGCGTGTTTTGCAAGTGGTTGTAGCGAGCGTAGTAATTTGGGTGTGGGTGTGGGGGCTGCTGTTTCAAATCTCACGGTATTCATGATGTGATGGACTAGGGAAGGGATTTGGTCTTTTAAGCATCATTTGGCCGTGTGTGTTTGTCGTGACTTGCTTGATCTCCCCCTCTTCCTCATGTTAGGTATCATCTGTGTCTGCAGGCAATGTGGAGAGATCAGTTGTGGGGCAGTCATTATTATTGTGAGAAGCAGTGGCTCTTTTCTTTGCTGGAGGTGGATTAACCACCTGTTGTTTTGATAATTCTGTTAGCTGTTGCAGCATTGCTGCTAGCACCTCTTGTTGGGCTAGCATGAGTTGGTTGTTCTGTAGCAAAGCTTTTGTGGTGTCTGATTGGTGATCTGTGTCTTGTGTATGGGTAGAGGGAGAAAACTCATCCTCAGTCTCCTGTACTTCAATGTGCATGATGGATTCTTCTATGCAGGAGGCACATAGCCTTCCTAGTTGCTGGTGTGGAATGGGAACATTGCACTGTCTGCAACTCTTAGTTTTGGGCATGGTTGCCTGTTAAGTAATGGAAAAGGGACCGTCTCAAAAGCTGCATGAATCTGTTTCAAGATTATAACATTGTATTGCAAGCTAGATGTAATTGTGTTAGTTGTGTTACTTGTTAACTTGTGTGATAACTTGTGTAGTTGTTACTAAATTTTCCATTGTAGGGGTGTGGCCCCTTAAGTGAGACTGTAGTCTGGGCTTATAAGTGTGCTCTAGTTAATGTGTCCTTTGTCTTTAATGGGGGGGGATGGCCTGAGTTTGAGAAATATCAATTTTAAAATGCTAGGACTGCATATTTAATTTGTGGAACCAGGGCTTGTAACGTAGGGCAGTGGAGTACTGATCTGCCAGCTATGAGAGGTTTTGTTTTTGTTCTGTTAGCAGAACGATCATCGCGATGCAGTACAGTGTCTAGGCAGAGGAACAGACGTCATCACGTTAGAGTGGAGTGCGCAAGGTCTCGTGAGAATTGAGTGCCAATAGGGGCGCTTCAAGTTTGTTGCGTGAGATTTGGAGCATAGGCACCAAGAGAGAAGCAGCATGGAGAAGACTTTATGGCATGGGCCATAAATTAACATGTTGGCATCTCCATTTTTGGTCTGTAGAGGTCCGGGTCAGAAGCTACTACTGGCAAAGTGAGTATAGGACTGCTAGTTGGTTTTCCTCTACCTTATTGTCTTTGTTTGAACAGCGTGAGGGGATAATATCATAGAAGCATCTGGAACCACTGAAAGGGGTATCCAGAGCACTCAAGGAGGCAACTGCAGTAATTAAATTAATTTGTTGTTGTAATGAGAGGGTCTGGAACCACTAAGCAAGGGGTGTCCAGAGCACTCGTTGAGACTGTTGCTGCCTGCAGCATAGGCATTTTGATCGGCTGTATTTCTTTTTAAAATCTGCTCTTTTAGAGAGGCAGAGAAGGACATATATTATGTTATGCATTTTGAAACCACTGGGAGGGATTTCCAAGTGCAAGATGACTTGTTGTAATGTGAAGGCAACTGCAGGAGGCTGGAAGCACTGCAGGAGGACCCAGTCTTTTAAAGTCATGCATCATTTTTCTTCCCCATCCTTGTAAGGTTCTGTATTGTAACTGGTAGTGAGAGTTAGTGACTGACTACTGAGGTTAGTTCTGAAACACCCAACGTGATATAGATACAAACATTTCTAGGCTGGATAAACATAATATTTTCAGAGTACAATCTATGGCTGGCAGTTTCTCTGGCACAGATAATATATAAGATTATATTGGTTTCCTACCTTGTCGATGAATTGTTATTTGCAACTAAAGTCTGGAGCTCGGAAGGAGTGTGACAACCTGTTTCAGATGCACAATTAGAACTGACCAGAGGAGACCAGTGACCACCACAAGGGGAAGGATTTAATTTTAGTCACATGTGCATCAGACAACTTATCAGGTGTATGCAACCCATGATGTCAGGAATGTGGAGTGCCTCAGAGATTCATTCCCCCACAATCACCTTTACCAGGTGAATAAACTACCATTGTCTTACTTGCACAAATTCAGGAAAATGTCCACTGTATCGGTGGCTTATTTCTCAGCCACCCTTAATGCTAGTTACAAGAGCTGTGTGGAGCTTTCAGATTTTGCTTCCTCCAGAATTCCACAGAATTTGGAAATTCTGCCTAATTCTGAAGTGGTATTTAAAAAAAAAACGTTGTATTAGTAATCTGTGAGTTAGATACACTGCAGTGTAGTGTTCAGTGGTTTATGTAAACTGTGGACTTATTTACTGCAAACCACATAATAATATTCTGTGGCATATGTTATACATGGAATGGTATTCCATGGCTTACACAGAAATGCTTTTCAAAATTCAATGGAATTAAAACATAAATTTGAAAATGCATATTGGAAGTGGAATTGCCATTCCACATAGATTCTGCCAGTGGAATTCCACATCGTACACAGCTTTAATAGATACCTGAAGATAGTCATGCTTACTCTTAAGGATAGTAGGTATCCTGTCAAGATCACAAAGAAATATACCCGCAGTCAAAACAGTGTGCGTAATTTGGAGTGAGTTTATTTAATTTTAGCATGGATTTTGACTGCATGCTTTTGGGGTCTCAACACAGCACGCATTTTGACTGTGTGGCTTTGGACTGCGCTGAGATATGGGTGAACTATAGTAGTGTCAGTGAATCTGGACACTGGAATTAATATTGGTTGGGTAGTTGTTAAGGTGACGTGGAAAATCACCAATTTGAAATATTTGCAACATTTTATCAAAAATTAGCAAAATGTTTGAGAAATTTTACAGAAGTAAAAATCAGTAATTCTGTCAAAATTTCCCCAGGAGGATTTTCATTTTGCACAGCACAATTTATAAACATCTGAACATACAAAAATGGCAGCAGAAATGGCAGTAGAAGAAGGTCTGAAGGTCTTTCATGTATTTCGTGCCAGCACTGCCATTATGACTACATTTAGTCACAATGGACTGCGGTTGTAAAATCTTGCCCACGAAGGTCACTGTGGGTGATCAAAAAGGGGCACACCATGTTGATGGCTCAAAGGGTCGTAGACAACAGTACAGCAGACCACTCAGACTCAGTTGCAGATATCTTTACCTCCACCTACGTATCGCATATGAAAAGCAGACATTAATGAGTGATTAGCCAGTGACTGGGTGAACAGCTTCCTGGAGTAGGAAGATTTTCAGGGAGGACCAGTACACTAAAGCAACCAAATTACAGGCCTCACCTGTACATATGAAGGTGTATGGCTCACCACAGCATAGCGTGCATATGTTCCTCAAGGAACTGGACAGAAACATTTAGCAAGGGTGTACCTTGCTTGAGGAAACAGGTCCAGCTAAAGGTTCAAATCACTATCAGGCTAAGTTCAGAAGATATATCTACCCTTATTTGAGTTATACAGTACAAAAGGCCTTTTTCCAAAAGGCACATAATGCAGTTACTAGTTTACCATTTTCAACTACTCCTGTTTAGGGAAGTAGATCAGGTTAGAACCTTGCAGCATGCATGTTCTGTGCCCATTGACAGTTCAGTGTCAGATGGCTGTCTTCCTCAGAGCTGTCTCTGACTTTGAAATGTCAGCTAGTGTGGTACCTGCAGGTGCTAGGACTGTGCGAATACCTTTTTCTGGCTTTCCAACGAAATATTTGGTATTCAGGTACTCAGTGTTTGCCATTCGGTCAGGAAAGGTATTTTTTAAGGATAGCGTAAAAAGCACTGAAACAAAACCATTTACCCCCCTTTAAATCTGATGTACCATATACTCCTCAATGACACTGCAATAACCAACAAGGAGCTATCACTAATGCAATGCAAACTACTTGTGGCACCCTTGATCTGCCACACCACACACATAGCACTGTGAAAGCAATATCAAGCACTATGTTGGGTCAGCACACTAGGGTGGTCAGGGTCACAGGCCACATGGTCACAGGGGCAGTAGATGCTGTGGCCATTGGTATAGGAACCGTGGCTACAGTGGCTGCAGTGGTGTGACAGTAGAAAGGGTGACTGCTGCAGGAATAGCATGGGTGGTGGCAGGAAGCACACTGACTGGAGATGTAACAGCCATAGTGGTAGCTGTGGGAACACTGGTGGTGGTGGTGGCCGCTGCTTCCTGTACAGGGCATGTAATGTCTAACACCCTACTACTACTGGCATAGAAGGATGTTACAGTGAACATACAGATGGAACTGGTGTTGACACTATTAGTAGTACTGATGTTGTTAGTAGTAGTACTGTCCTGCTCCCAGTACTACCAGAACCAGAAGGCTTGCTTAGGAAGAAATATTTGAGCCCACTGAATATGGAAATGCACCAGTCTGTTGCTGTCTGTGTTGTCTATCCCCCCCCTTCTCTGGCTTTGGATTGTGATTCAGTAATAAATGAACTGATCATATGATGTTTTGTAATCTTGATGCACTGTTTCATGCTTGTGCAGGTTACTTTTGGATTGTTATGTTAGAAGGGCATCTCAATTTCACTAGTTTTAAATGAAATTTCAAGGATTTTGTATTGGGCTTCATAGCCCATTACCTTGTGGCAGCCATAGTCTGTTAGTGCCAAATTCAGACTTTTTCCAGACACCCTAGTTTGGAAGTGAAGTTATTGTAATTTGAGCAGAACTGTTGGCCATCACAACCCTTCTACTTCCCGGTCCTCCAGTCTCGCCCCCCCACTCAGATGTTTTATGATGTCTAACCTGTGGGATCACAGGAGAACACCTTGTTGTTGTCTTTGGGGGTAGTTTTGAAAATGATTTCACTAGTGTTATGGCATCCTTTGATTTAAACGAAAGCAACTGCTCAACTTATAAGGCCCCTATTAATTCAGCAGTTGTTTTTTTATTTAAATCAAAGGATGCTGTAACACTAATAAAATCATTTTGAAAACTACCACCATATACTACAATGAGGTGCACCCCTGCACTCTCCCTGGTTAGACGTCATAAAATGCCTGAGCGATGGGATGAGTCTGGAGAATTGGGAAGTGGAAGGGATTGGCTGGCCATTGAGTCAGCCTGAACTATGTTCCCCTTCCATCCTGAGCTGAGGTGACTGAAAATTTCTGAATTTGGTCCTAATGGACTATTGCTACAATAAGGTTACAGGCTATAAAGCCCAAAACCAAAATTAAATATATTAATAATCTATTTTAACGTGTTTGTAATTTGTGTATTTTTTTTAAGGGTTCTATATTTATAGTGTGTTTTGTATGTTGCCAACATACCCCCTGCAAAGACCAAGTTATGGTCAATGTACTGGAGCATTATTGGTGTTCTCCAGCTTTAGCACAAATAAATGCATTGGCAACTTTATGCCTTGCTTTTCATTGTGTTTTGTAACTGACCCACTGAGGGGGTTCCTTAGTTCTGCACAGATTGTTTTGGGGTTGGCAGCACTGGGAAAGCACCAGAAGTTGCTCTCCTGGATGTGTTGCACTTTTGTGGGGTTTTACACCCATCTGTCACCCTGTCCCTCACTGGTCAGAGCCAGCAATGCAGATGCTTTGCTGTGGATGGACCAAGCATGTTTGTTGAGATATGATGGATCTGATCAGATCACTAATGGTTACTGATACATTAGCTAGAGGAAAAAGACCAGAAATGGGATTGTTAGGCTGAAGAAGGAAGGAGGAGAAAAGGTGAAGAATTACCTAGAAAAGGCTGAGATACTGAACAAGTACTTTTGCTCAGTATTCACCAGGGAATGGGAGGGGGTGAGGGAATGAGACTCATTAAGAGGGGTATTCAGGGGAAGAAGGTAGACATCAGCCCATTCATGGTGGAAAGAGTCCTAGAAAAACTCAGGAAAATAAAAGCAGATAAGGCAATGTGGCCAGATGGGTTCCACCCCCAGAGTACTAAAGGAACTCAGGGAAGTGCTGTTGGAACCACTGGTTGCTCTTTTCAATGCATCACTAGAGACGGGGGAGGTATCTGAATACTGGAGAAGGTCAGATATGGTCCCTCTCCACAAGAGTGGAAGCAAAGAGGAAGCAGACAATTACAGGCCTGTAAGGCTGACATCAGTTTTGGGGAAACTAATGGATTACTTACTTAAGGAGAGGATTGTGAAGTTTCTGGTGGATAGCAGGGCGCATGAGCCAAGGCTGCATGGATTCTCAACAGACGGTCCTGTCAGATGAATCTTACAGATTTCTTTGACTGGTTAACCAGGGTAGTAGATCATTGAGGGGCAGTGGATGTGGCCTACCTGGATTTCAGCAAGGCCTTTGACACCGTCCCACACAGGAGATTGCTAAATAAATTGGGGAGCCTGGGTGTGGATCCTACAGTGGCAAAGTGGGTTGGAAACTGGCTAAGGGACAGGACTCGGAGGGTGGTGATAAATCACATGAAATCTGAGGAGAAGGAGGAGACCAACAGGGTGCCACAGGAGTCTGTGCTGTGGCCAGTCCTATTCAATGTCTTCTTTAGCAACATTGCAGAGTGCATGGAGGGAAAGGTGTGCCTCTTCACAGATGACACCAAGATCTGCAACAGAGTAGACACACCAGAGAGGGTGGGAAAAAATGAGAAAGGACCTAAGCCTATTAGAGGAGTGGTTGGGTGTCTGTCAGTTAAGTTTCAATGCTAAAATGTGCAAGATCATGCACCTGGGTCACAGGAATCTAAGGGAGGTGTACAGAATGGGTGGGGAAATTCTGGCCAACACAAGTCAGGACAGAGGCCTGGGGGTTATCATATCTGATGACCTGAAGGTGATCAAACCATGTGAAAAGGTGGTAGGGAGAGCAAACAGAATGTTAGGGTACATAGGGAGAGGCAGAGCAAGCAGGAGAAAAGAGGTGGTGATGCCACTGTACAGATCACTGCTGAGTCTTCAGCTGGAGTACTGTGTCCAATTCTGGAGATCACATCTCCAGAAGGACATTGACAAAACAGAGACAGTCCAGAGAAGGGCAACAAAGTTGGTACATGGACTGCACCAGAAGCCCTATGAGGAAAGACTTAAAGACCCTAATATCTATTCACTGGAGGAAAGAAGGGAGAGGGGAGATATGATAGAGGTTTTCAAGTAGGGAATAAACAAGGTACAGGTGGAAAGCATATTTCAGAGAAAACTCTGCACAAGGGGGCATGATATAAGGCTGAAGGATGGAAGGCTCAGAGGTAATGTTAGGAAGTACATTTTCACTGAAAGGGTGGTGTAGCCATGGAACAGACTTCTAGCAGATGTGGTGGGGCTGAAAACAATATGGCGGTTCAGAAGTGCATGGGATAGACATAAGAGTACCCTGGAGATGTGCAGTGCAGGAGAGCCGCAGATCAAATAGGATCGGGGGCTGCAGCAGTGAGTAGGGAAATGGGAAGACTAGGTGGGCTGTATGGTCCTTATCTGCAAAAATATTCTATGTTTCTATGTTACTGTGTAAAGCCCAAGCTACTATATAGGGTTTGTGTGTATGATGCTTTACTTAGTGTTTGTGGAACAACAATAAAACACATGTCAAATAAGAAACAAAGAAGCATAGAATTTGTCAGCAGAAAAGGACCACTTGGCCACTCAGTCTGCCCTGTTGGTCCCTGCCAAGTCTGTCTCCGCACACCCTAACTGGTCTCCTGTGACTCTCCCGCCTCTCTGCCTATTTAATAATATTCTCCTATGTCTATCTTGATGCCTCCTATTGTTTTTGCCTCCACCACTTCCGCTGGCAATCTGTTACAGGCATCCATTACTCTTTCGGTGAAGTAGTACTTTCTAGCATCCCTCTTAAACCCCCCCCCCGCCAGCTTCATCAGATGGCCTCTGGTCCTGGTGCTCTTTCTCATTTGTAAAAGACTCACTTCCTGCACCCTGTTCACCCCTGTGATGTACTTGTAGGTCTCTATCATGTCCCCTCTCGCTCTTCTCTCTTCCATGGTGTACATGCTGAGATCCCTCAGTCTCTTCACAGGGCTTTGATGCAACCCCTGCACCATTGTAGTTGCCCTCCTCTGGATTTCGTTCCTTCCTGTCTATGTCCCTTCAGAAGTGTGGCCTCCAGAACTGGATACGATAGTGCAGGTGGGGTCTCACAAGTGAACGATACAGTGGCAACACCACCATGCATCCCAGCATCCCATTAGCCTACCAACTGCTTTGTCACACTGCCTGCCACTTTGAGGTAATCAGATATGATAACCCTGAGGTCCCTTTTCAGTGTATTACCGCCCTCCATCCTGTACTCATCTCCTGGGTTCCTATGCCCTAGGAGCCTGATTTTGCATTTTCTGGAATTGAACCCCAACTGTCATGCTCTTAACCACTCCTCAAGTGTCCCAAAGTCCCTATGCATTCTCTCCACCCCCTCCATAGTGTCCAGCCTATTACAGATGTTGGTGTCATCTGCAAAAAGCCATAACTTCTCCTCCATTTCTTCTGCTATGTCATTTATGAGCAATCATACTGTACCATAAAAAGCAGTAGAAAAAAAACCTCCTACTAAGAAGGGGGAGGAGGAGGTCAACCTCTTCAGTCGTACATGGAACCAAGCAAGGAACAGAGCAAGGAACCAGCGGATGACATACGCACAACTCGGTGTCAAGTGTGACTCACTGAAAACTTCAGCAATTCAATTAAAAAACCCTGAGCACACAGACAAGCACGTGCTTGGAACAGCCTCAGGAAAAAATATGTTATGCATGCACAGGCAACTGGTGCATGGTGTTTTTTCCAAAATATTTACTGCACTCGTGGGAAATGGGACAAATAGGAATAATGATATGCTGACAAAGAAATTAATGCTACTACTTAATTTCACCACAATGAACAAAATACATTGGTGCTAGAACCAACACCCAGTGCTTTGACCTCAACACTGACCTTTGCCAGGGGTCAGCGAGCTGCAGAAGGGAGAAGAGAACAGACACATTCCTCGGTTGTAAAGGGATCCTAATCTGGAACTAGATGACTAATAACAATTCAGTGAGTCAAGCCTGACCCACTGAGAACTGCAGCAGTTCAATTTAGAAACAGAATACACACAACTGTACATATGCAGGGCGCAGCCTCACGGAAAAAATATCATGCACACACAGGTACTGTAAGTTATGTACAGTGAGCTACAAGAGGAGGGAGTCAGCTGAACCCCTACTCAGCCATGCAGAAAACCAAGCCTGGAACCAGATGACAGCGAAAAAAGAAGAAAACAAGACAAAAAAATATACACAAAAACAAAATGTGCTTCACCATAGAAATAACATTGTGGTTGTGTGTCAGACAACAGCAGGACAGGGGTGTCATCAGACAGCCCTCCTGGTCTGTTTTGCTAAGCCCATTAACATGGACAAAACTTCCCAGACATAAAGTCAAACATGACTTTGCTGATACTGATCAGAAAAAGAATACTGACACCCCCCCCCCCAAAGAAAAAACCGTATGGAGTGCAAAATATTTATTTTTTGGAAAGTTTAAGCTCTCAAAAGTATCGTAGAGCTCACTTTCAGAAACAGCTGTTTCCTATTCCTCTACTGACTCAGAGTGAAAAGGTCTTGCCTGTTAGCTTCAGAAGTGGCCTTTGATTGGCCAACGAAGCTCTACGAGACTTAGAAATATCACTGTGTAGTTCTTCTGAAATAGTGGTTGAATAGCAAACTATTCAAGAATTACATCCAAATATTCAGGAGGCCTACAATTCATAGTATTTGAGAAATACTATTTGGCCCATGCACAGCCTTTGCAGGTGCATACTATCCAGTTTTAACCTGCAATACTACAGTTATGGAAACAGTAGAAAATGGAAAATTTGTAACTGCGTTTGTATTTGCTTGTTACGCCAGTTGGAAAAAGGTCTTTTGTACATAAAAATAAGGTTGGAGATATGTCCTGAACTGAGACTGATAGTGATTCAAATTATTGGCTCATACTGGTTCCACAAGCAAGGTACCGCACACACTTGCTAAAGGCCTAGGGACCAGCACACCACCAGGGACAAGGGATGTCTTGGCTAGAAAGAGAAATCCTCTAGACCACCAGGACACAATAACTTTGATGGAATAGGTGGAGGCCCATTAGAACCACAAAGCATTATCACATGTGGGCACAGGAGGGGTACTGGGCCATCTGGGCCCATGACACTCTGGTAGGCTAGGGAAGGTGGATCCCACTGTGCAGAACATTAGTCTAGTTGCTTGGCCACATCTAAGCATGACTTTATTTCATGTGCCAAGGCACTATACCAAGATGCAACCTGGTCACCTCCATATACCAGGGTGTTACCATGTGCAACCCCATTTGTACATGCTTATATCTGGACAGACAGTTTATAAAGTGCTTCTGTTGTGTGTGTGTGGGGGTCTTATCACTTTTGGCTAGAGGTGCAATGGTTCAGGAGTAGTGCTGTGAGAAAATAAAATTCTGCCAGTGGAAATTCAATGAAAGTCAGAATTTTGCTTCTGCAAAATTTTATAATGTCCTTTGGAATCTTTTTCAAAATTCTAACTTAAACCGTGGAATAAATATATACATTGTGGATCAATGTATTTAATTGCAGATTGAAATTCTTTGGAATTGACCACTCTTCCATCTATAGAACTGTGGAATGATTGTATGTATAGTGGATTGGTGTATTAAATTATGAATTAGCATTCCGCAGAACTTCCATTTTGTGGTTCATGTGTATCATTCTGCAATTCAGTTAGTAAATACTGTGGAATGGGGTGAAAATATATGGAACACATTCAACGGATTCTGATTTTGTCAAGGTTTGAATTTCATGAAATTGTGTAGAATTTGCAAAAATTTGCAAAAGTTCAGTGGACTTCAAATACACACTTTCCATCCAGCACTATTCAGGAGAAAAGTACCCCTTTTTCCTGCCCCAGTAGTGACTGGGAAGCAGGCCTCAAAATCCTCTGTCTATCCCAGTGGCATCCTTCATGTGCTGTTTCAACAGTTCAGTGTGAGAAAAATTATCTAAAAAAATGTTTATATGTTAAAGCTGGTGATTTCCCACTAGTTATGACTTTGGTCAACATTGCGTAGGGAATCCCCAGAAATATTGGGATCTCAGGTGCTTAAAAAGGAGTGTTCATTTCTTTACACTTAGTATTTTGTACTTTAAACAGGAAATCATAGGTTCAAACCCCACTAGACCAAAATATTCAATGTATAACCTTGGGCAAGTCATTTAACCTCCCAGTGCTCCAGTTCACCCAGCTGCCAAAATGGATAAAAGCAGGATCCCACTGAAAATCAGCTGTTGCATCTCAGCTATGCTATTAAAGTAATCTCTCTCAAATAAGGTAAAATATTATATCTAAGAGACCCTGATTAGTACAACTACTAGATTAACAAATTTATATTACTTATTTTCAAAATGTTCATCCTGTGCCCACAGGAGGGAGAGTGCTGCTGGCATTGTTGGTATCACTCAGCACTGCAGTTGCCCCGGCCCTGACCATAACACTCTGGAGACGCTTCAGGGATTTGTTGTCTCCCACAGCTGAGTCCCTCACTCACATCAGCTGGGTGGCAACTGGGATATTGTTTTTATTGAGATGGGGGAAGGGGGTCACAGGATAAACCAGGTAATAGATACGTATGAACAAAGTACGTAAAAAAAACTTTACCCTAGGATGTATCTTACTCAAGGAGTCCTAAACGTAAAATACTGCAAGCTGGTTCACATACCTTGTTGGTGCTGTGTCATTATTTGGCATGAGAGCTAGGCTCAAGTGGTTCAGCTATGTCACAACACCAACAAGGTGTGTGAAGTGGTGATTTCTTAATGCTTTGGTGTGTTTCATTTTTTCTAATACTAATGTTAGCATGTTTTTAAACAGAAATTGCAACTTTACTGAGCATGCGGATCTGCTTGACAGAACTAACATTGCAACAGGGCTTGCATGCTGGAGAGCTCTAGCTCTGTAGTAACTAGTGAGTACATGACTTTAGTTACAGTTGTAAACATTCAGTAAAACTTTATTTTAAGTATGTTGAGAACACCTTTTTCAGATCCCTGTAAAAACATGCTAACTGTGTATTACATATTAAGTAAATCCTGGGGGTCTTTGTTTAATGAGAATTTTATACAGTCCTTAGTAGAGGTGCGCAAAGCAAATTTAGCCAGTGGAATTTCCACAAAAGTCAAACTTTTGGTTCTGTGAAAGTTCGGAAATCAAATTTCCAACATTTGAGGAAATTCACCAGCACCCTACCATTAATATTTTCCTGGTGTCTAGTGCCCACCCCACTGGTCACCGATTGGCACCCATATCAAACATAAAATGAATTCCCTGGTGTCCAGTACACCCCCTCCCTGAAACCCTGCCCAAAATAGCAGTACAATTCCCTGGTGGCTAGTGGTCCCTCCCCCCACCTGATCACTTGTCCCATAAAAAAATAAATGCTTCCCTGGTGGATAGTGGTCTCTCCCTCCACTCGATCATGCACCAAACATTTCGAGTGTAACCCTACCATCCTGATCCCCTGTATAGTAATTATATAAACATTTTTTCCTTGGTGGTCTAGGGAAATCTCTCCCTATCCCCGATCCCCAGAATGTGAAGTTATTCCTGGCAATCTAGTGGACCCCTACTCCAGCAGACAGTGTTCCACCACCATGCTCCCCCATCCTGAACTCAAGACAGGGACTAACATATCCCTCCTCTCATCACCATAACTGGCCACCAACTGAACTGTCACCGAACACGTGCTGTCTACAGTATGTGCTCACTGACTGACAGCTCACTCTGAGCTGTCAATCAATGAGCACATACAGAATACAGTATGTTCTCAGTGACAGCGCAGTCACCAGTTGGCTGTGGTGGTGAGAGGAGGGCTGTGCTGGTTGCTGGCTTGGGTTTGGGATGTGGGGAGTGGGGTGATGGGACACAGTCTTCCTGAGATTGGGGGTCCACTAGACCACCAGGGAATAACTCCACATTCTGGTGATAAGGGATAGGCATGGGGTGGGAGTTAACTAGACCACCAGGGGAAAAAATGTTTGTATAATTACTATACAGGGGAATTTTATTGCTATTTCGGGCAGGGCTTTGGGTGGTGGTGATGATGGGGGAAGGGCACTGGACACATCTAAGTTGAAATGACAAAAATTCACCAAAAACATTCAGAAGATTTCTGATCCACCAGAAGCAGAATTTTGGAAACTTCTGCAAAAGTTGTGAAATTTCGCAGAAGTTCCAGTAAAGTGAAATTCACAACTTTCGCCTGCCTCTAGTCCTGAGGCATGGGATGCTACATAACCCTGACAGCGAAGCTCGAGGGATTCATAATAGCATCCCACACCAATTGTATATATTTTGAGTTTTAACAGTCCCCAAGGTTTTGTTTTATGTAATTGCTGGGGTCTGCTTTGTTTGCCCTTAGGATCTGATGCTTAATTTTCATGATATTGTCTGTTCACTAGATTTTGCTGCTCTGCACCGTGCCCTGTGAAGTCCTTTTTGCAGGCTTGGTCTCTGTTTCTTTTTCTTTGTATGTAAGTTTCTTTTTATATATGTTTTAAATTTATTTTAATGGTTCCCAGCAGCTGAAATGGTCGATGCAGGGGAGGGAATAGCCACGTAGCAGCACTACTTGTGTTCGGCCTGGCTGACGTTGGCTTTAGAGAAAAGTTGTCTTTCATTTTCTTCTGCCGAGTTACTGGCACGAGATCACTGAGAGCATGCATATAACAAGGGAAACCTGGCACATGCTTGCCATTACAATTTGTAGGTTATAACTGTGAATTATAACTGGGTTTCCCTTTGGGGAAAAAAAAACTGATACCAGTTATTACATACCGATCACAGAAACATGAGCATGCCCCTTTAAAGTGAGTTTGTTACATTTGTGAAAACTTCGAAAAACATAAGATTGCAACACAATTCAATTTCTGTTTTATAATTTTTTTCATATTTCTGCATCTTTTATTCTCCATTACTATGATCCTTTATACGGAAGCAGGATATCTTGCCCTACAATTGACCTGCTCTTGCTGTTTAATGTTTTGCAGAATTCTCAGTCCTCGTTGAGACATCATAATCATTTTGTCAGCAAGAAGCTATGATTTCACAAAAAGAAGATTATGAAATCAGCAAAAGATTAAACAGCAGGAGAAGAGTAATATAGGGAATATTGATTTTGCTTCCATTTAAATAAATCCCATAGTGGAAAGTAAAAGGAATAGAAATACAGAAAAACATTCAAACAAAAGTTATATAATCTCTAAATGCTATGTATTTTAATGTTTTCTCAAATGTGGTAAATTCACTGTAAGGCAGCTGTACCACCTTGGAGCCTAATCCTGTCAGATCTCAGAAGCTAAGCAAGGTTGGGCCAGGTCAGTAGTAGGATGGGAGACCTCCAATGAACACCAAGGTGCTGCAGGAACTAGTCTCGGTAGTTTGGCAGGGAGCACTCCTTCCTTGACTAACAAAAAAAAAAAACACACTGATGTCACACAATAATGTTTGGGGACAATCTGCTGTTGGAGGTGCCTTTCGGATAAGTCTTTTTAAACTGAGGTCCCATTTGCCTGTTCTGGTGGTTGTTTTTGGTGGATGTTAAAGATCTCAAGGCACTTCTTGAAAAGAATAAAGGAATAATACAGATGTCCTGTCCAGATTTTATCCATTTACTAAAAACCTTCAACAACTTAACCTGGTTCAATATTAATCACTTTGCATCTGTGTCCCCCCCTTCTGATATTCCAAATTTCCTTAGCTTCAATACCAATGTCTCTTAAGGAACCATAATTGATAGACAGACAGATTTGTATAGCCTTCTTTCTATGGCTCAAAGTGCTTTGCAATAATGAAACATACAATAAATCCATTCAGTAGTCAGTTTTGTAAACATTTTGTAGGGCTTCTTGAAGTACCAGTTGGAGAACATTCCACAACCAGGGAGTCATTACATAGAAACATAGAATCTGATGGCAGATAAGGGCTGCTTAGCCCACCTAGTCTTCCCATTTTTTTTTCCACCTTAATTTTTGCTGCAGACCAGTTTAAGCTACAGCACTGTCTTTTCCCCCTCTTCCTTACCCCTGTGATTCCATTGTGCCTGTCCCAGGCATGTCTGAACCCCTCAACTGTTTTGCCCTCCCCCACTACCTCAGCTGCCAGGCTGTTACAAGAATTCACCACTCTTTCTGTGAAGAAATACTTACTCACAATTCACCTGAATCTACCCCATTCCAGCTTCATAGCATGTCTCTTTGTTCTAATGCACTTTTTTTTCTAAACAATACTCCTCTCCTGTACCTTATTTATGCTGGTGATGTATTTAAAGGTCTCTATCATATCCTCCTCCCTCCTCTCCTCCAGGGTGTACATATCAAGCTCCTTTAGCCTCTTCATGCAAACCCTGCACCATTTCAGTAGTCCTTTTCTGGACTGCTTCCACTCTGTCTAGGTCTTTCATGAGATGTGGTCTCTAGAACTGGATACAGTACTCAAAGTGGGGTCTTACTAGTGACCTAAATAGGGTCAACACCACCTCCCACTTTATGCTGGTGATACCCCTTCCTATACACTCCAGCATCCCACTAGCCCTCCCGATTGTCTTGTTCCCCTGCCTAGCCACCTTTAGGTCATCTGATATGATTACCCCCAGGTATCTTTCCTGCTTGATCATTGTCAGTATCACTCCAACTACTTTTTACTCCTCCCCTGGGTTTATATGGCCTGTGTGCATCATTTTGAAATGTGTATTTGTCATTAACCCCCAGCTGCCATAACCTTGACCACTCCTCCAGTTTTTTTCGGATCTCTGCCCATCTTTTCCACCACCCCCCAAGTGTCCACCCTGTTGCAGATGTTGGTTTCATTAGCAAAGAGGTAGACCTTCCCTTCCAGCTCCTTTGTTGTCTCACTTATAAAGACATTAACGAGGACCAGTACCAGCACTGAATTCTAAGGTACCTCAATGGTCACCCTCCCTTCCTTGGAGCAAACTTTGTTTATCACTACCCTCTGTCTCCTATCCCCTAACCAGTTTCTTACCTAGGTTGCTACTTTGTTGCCTATCCCCAAACTATCCAGATTGCTTATCAGTCTCTTATGTGGAATGGTGTTGAAAGCCTTGCTGAAATCCAGGTAGGCCACGTCCACTGCTGTACCCTCACCTAACTTCTTGGTCATCCAGTCAAAGAGCTCTATCAGATTTGTTTGGTATGACCTCCCCTGTGAATCCACACTGCCTCGGATCCCTTAACCCATTGGATTCAAGATATTCTACAACAAGGCACCACATTAGATAGCTTTAAGAAATCTCTGGATAATTTTATTGAAGAAAAGAAATACATATTTCTTAGGCAGAAATTGGTTGAGTCTACATGGCCCCAGGCTTCTGACTTATACTTTTCTGTGATTCTGTGATCTGCCCTTCTCTAGTCCAGTCTCCAATGATCAGTTAAACAGGTCTGTTAGAGGCGCAGCTAGTGCCTCCCTGAGCTCTTTCAGCACCCTTGGATGCACCCCGTCTGGTTCAATAGCTTAGCCCATTTTCAGGTTGGCGAGTGCTTTCTGGACTCTCTCTCCTCAGGAAAAGGACTAGTGTTCACTTCCCTCCCATCAAAACTCCTCATGCTTTTTCACGGTCCTTTCCCTTCTTCCTTCCACTGTGAACAATTAGTAGAAGTTTTTGTTCAAGATGTCAGCTATTTCTTGGTTGTCACCCCCAGATATCTAAAGGTATTCTTTTTTGCCCAGGTGAATGGGAATCTTTCCCTAAACTCTTTTGTTGGTATGCCACTCAGCACCATGGCCTCTCATTTTGATATGTTTATCTTATACCCCACCATGCTTCTGAATTCCTGTAGGGTATCCAACAGATGGGGCAATGAATGCTGGGGGTCCCCCAGAAAGAACAGCGAAATATCTGTATACAGAGCAATTTTTTGTTCTGTTTTTCCCACCTCAACCCCTCTAATATCTGGATTATGGCAAATTCAGATAGCTAGGGTTTCCAAAGTAAGAGCAAAAAGTAGGGGTGAAAGTGGGCATCCCTGCCTCGTGCCCCTCTTCAAATCTATACAGTTCGAAAGGTGCCCATTAACCTTGACCCGAGCTTCTGGTTTCTGGTAAAGCGCTGAAACGGCAGATGTGAATTTCTCACCCAATCTGAATTTAGACAGGGTGGAGGTCATAAATGCCCAGTCCATCCTGTCAAAGACTTTTTCTGCATCCATACTAATGGCTATTTGGAATTTATTAGAGTGGTGTTGGGCGGAAATAATTTTCAACAACCTCCTTATATTGTCTTGCAAAAAATATCCTGCAATGAAGCCGGTTTGGTTATGGTGCACTATCCTAGCTATATAGGATTGAAGTATATCTGCTAGAATACCTGTGAATATCTTCATGTCCACAGGAAGTATGGAAATTGGGTGATATGAGCTACAAAGTTCCACATCCTTGTCTGGCTTAGGGATTACCGAGATCTGTGCTAAGTTCCAAGAAGGGGAGACTTGTCATTGATCTGTGATGATCTCATTGTAGGTTGCCTGTAAAGAATCTACTACCTTATGGTGGAATTCTTTAAAGAATTCTGCTGAGAAGCCAACTAGGCTGGGGGCCTTACCGTTTTTTAGTTGTTTAATCTTGACTATTATTTCCTGTTTATAATGGGAGAATTTAACATTATTTTGGCAGATTCATCAAGTGTGGGGATCACCAAGGAATCTAGGAAACATTGTATTTTAGCTTGGTGATCTCAAGAGGCTGTTGTATCATATAGTTCTTGATAAAACTTAGCAAACTGTTTTACTATGATTGTTGGAGATGTTGAGGCTGGTTTGTCTCTTTCTTCCTTTATTTTTACCACTGTCCTGCTTACCCTTTCTTTATACAGCTGCCATGCCAGTACTTATCCTGCTTTATTCCCATTTTTCATAGAACTTTTGCCTAGCAAATCTTAACTGGCCCTCTACCTGTATGTCCAACAATTTATTCAGTTCCGTCCAGCTTGGTCAAGTTCCCTCTTTATATTCTCTTCCAGCTTATCTTGGTGACATGATTCCAGCTCAGCTATTTTATGTTCTAACTGCATTCTTTTCTGCACTCTCTCTCTCTCTTTTGACCCTTGCTGAATATTTAATGATTTCTCCTCTCAGGCAGCACTTCATAGCATCCCATCCAATACTTTCTCTTATGTCTCCTCTGGGGTTCTCCTGCTCATACCTATATATTGCATTTTTAACCATTTCTTTGAAGTCTTCCCTTGTAAGAAAGCTAGTGTTTAGTCTCCAGCAGAATTCCGTCTTGGTCATCTCCATGGAGAGACCAAGGAAAACTGGTGCATGATCCGAGAGGGCTAGAAAGCCTATCTCACATGTCTTCACTTTCTGAATCCAGTTTGTGGACATAAGAAAGTAATCAATTCTAGAATACCCCTTATAACGGGGGGAATAATATGCAAATTCCCTGCCTCTTGGATGGAGAAATCTTCAACTTTCTGTCAGGCACAATTCCTGATTCAGTCTTTTTTTTTTTCACTTTATCTTTTTATTGAAATTCGAGTATATAATAAAGCACACATCTTATACAATAGAAGACTATCCTCCATGTAAGGTATAAAATATCACTTAACAAAACACAGTATTTAGGGTAAACATATTGGAGAAGCCTTATATACATGTATTGCTAATAAAACACAAACCTAGACAGGATGTAAGTGGAGAGCAGAAGGGTTACAATCAATAGGGTATTATAGGATTAGAAATAGCAACCATCTACAAAATATATGCTAGGACAGGCTATGGCAAAGCATTCAGTAAATAGCAAAAAGTGATAAATGTGGTAATATGAACAATGTACAGTAATGGAGAGGTGAAGATAAGAGAAAAGTGTGCAAGGAAAGAAATAAGAAAAAAGCAAGGAAGAAGGGAAGGAGAGAGGGAGAAAACAGGGAAGCAGGGAAAAAAGAGGAGAAATCTATGCACAAAAGTTTAGAGAAAACCTAATCTGAGAACAAAATAAGAAGAAGGGATAAATATCCCTAAGAATTCGGGTCTAGAAGAACTAGGTTCATGTACTTAAAGTAGTCCTGCCAACATCTGTCATATACAGCAAGTCGGTTATGAGTAACATGATATAATTGGTCTAGAGAGGCATACTGAGAGAGGCTTTGAAGAACATCTGAAAGAGAAGGCACCAGAGTTGATTTCCATTTCATAAGAATCAGACGTTTGACCAGAAGAGTATGTTTAGCCATCTAAAATGTGCATGTGAGAGGAGAGAGCTATTGGGGATAAGGATGCCTAGAAGGAATAGCTTGGGGTCAAAAGGTAGTTTTTGTCCTGTTACTCTTTGTGCCAGAGCTTATTAATGGGAGCACAAGACCACAAGATATGAAGTAGATCCCCGTTGGCCAAATTGCAGTGCCAGCAATTATTATTATTTAATAGGCCCATTCGTTGAAGCACAGAGGGGGTTCTATACCAATGATGTAGGATTTTAGTTTGTATTAAAGAACTACGGGCATCTTTAAAGGTATTATATGCAATACGCCAACAATTACTCCATTGTGCATTTGAAGTATTTGTAGTTAAGAAGAGTACTCTATTTATTTTTGGCCTGTATAGACTGATCAAGTAGATTATCAATAATGTCTTTGTAAATGGAGCTATTTAATTTTACTGATAAATTAGTCCAGTGTGAGATGTATGGGTTTAGAAGAGTGTGCTTATACACTAAACTAGAGAGAGAGAGTTATAAGCTGCCCGAATTTGTAAAAACTTCCCGAAGTCCTGTTTAGAAAGTTTCCATGTGACCTGCAAGTATGAGAATGATCTAAGAGTGAGTGAATTCTGGTCCAACATATCTCTGAGGAAGAAAATGCCTTTGTTCCTCCATGTACGACAGAAAATTGGGTGATCTTCTAGAGTGAGCAGTGGATTGACCCATAAGGGGGCATAAAACCAGGGTGTTGGATTGGACTTCAGGAATTTGTCGGTTAGTTTTCAATAAAGAACAGAGGATGATATAGTTGGGTGAGATTTTAGTTTCGAGGAAATGGGATTAAAAATTAAGGAAATGGGAACTCCTCCCAGGAACAATGCGGATTCCATTGCAACCCATAGTGGTGAGTGAGGGGAGGGTTTCTGAAACCATTTAATGGTTTGGGCCATTCGGAAAGCTCAGAGGTAGCCTTTGAACCAGGGAGGTCCAAATCTCCCATTTTTTCCAATGTGATCAAAGTTTGTTGCAGTTAAATCTTGGTGGTTTCCCATCCCAGATAAAGTTACCTATTAATTTATCAATTTTAGCAAAAAAGGAGGATGGTAAGACTAAAGGAATACTGACAAAGAGGTAAAGAATTTTGGGAGAAACGGACATCTTAATGGCTGCAATTTTCCCCATGAAAGAGAGATTAAGAAGCTTCCATCTGTCCAGAATTGTTTTGATGTTATCAAATAAGGGGTTAAAGTTAATGTCCCATATCTTCCCTAAGTTACTAGTAACTGATTTAGTCTTTTGCTAAGACTGCCTGTTCTTGTGGTATCCACCCCGGTCTCTCCCAGAACGGTCTTCCCTCACATGAATCACCTCATTAAAATCTCCCCCTATTACAACAAGGCTGAGGGCCTCCTTAACACTGTCCTTGATCACTTTCTCTAAGAAGGGTATACGGGACGGCTCTTCATTTGTGGCATACAAATTCGTCAGTGTGCAATCCTGCCCCC
Organism: Neoceratodus forsteri; assembly: GCA_016271365.2. Lineage (NCBI taxonomy): Eukaryota > Metazoa > Chordata > Ceratodontiformes > Ceratodontidae > Neoceratodus > Neoceratodus forsteri. Next base: position 51,576,652 of record JADMNL010000027.1, read on the forward strand.
TATATGTACCCTGCATTTGGATATATCTCCCCTCGGGATCTGTTCTAACCTGTGTGATTTGTAAGGGGGGTGTCCCTTCGAACCAAAATCATGACCCCCCCTCCTATGTGGGGCTGCCTTATAATGTGATGAAAATACTTGTCCCACCCATGACCTCCTCAGCTTAAGGTGTTCCTGTGCTGTTAAATGAGTTTCCTGCAGAAAGGCTATAGTTGTTTTCTTCCTTTGTAAGTCCTGTAGAATCTTGGCTCCCTTAACTAGATTGTTAATACCCCTCACATTGAGAGATACTACTACAAGATCAGCCATTTTCACTCTGGAGAGACTTAATTATATTATTGAGGGGAATCTGGATTATGTGCCATCGTCGGTTCTTACAAACATACAGATACTGTAACTTTTTGACTAATAACCATAAAACATTCAACTTTACTTGTAACTTGCTAAACATTTTTCTTTTTCTTACAAAAACCCAACTCCTCAAGGTGTATATGCCCTTAGCCCACACTCTACAATGCGGTGGCTCTTTGAGGTGTGGTCGATTCACCACCTACTACTGGGTTCTCAACCCGGCGTGAGCCTCCACTTAGCCCACACACCAGAAGGGCAGGTGTCAAATCTTGCACCAGTGATTGCAGGGGTCTCAAACTTAATACACATTCACCCTTAGCTGAAATTCCACCCCCCACACCACTCCTGTATATTCAATTTCTCATGACCCGGGGGGAGCGCTCCAATCTGACCCAGTCTGTGTGAAAAAGGGGAGTACCCTCCGCCAATTGCGCAATCAAGAGGAGGCAAGTGCCCACTCAAGTTCCAGTAGAGGTTCCCCAGGGTAACCAGGCCTCTCCAGTCTTAATTAAATCCAGCCATATCTTATTATATCCTCCAGTCTTAATTAAATCCAGCCATATCTTATTATATCCTGCTACTCTAAGGGCTGTTTGATGTGTGAGCCAAGGGAAGGTCATTTAAAGCCTCAGCTACCAGGGTGGTAAATTATTGAAAGTCTCAGGGTCACTTCAACTGCCTCTGCTTCAATGTTATTACCAATGGAAGTGATATCCTTCGTCCAATCCCCCAATCAGGGTACCAACCTGACCTCCAGAATCTGCACTTCCTTTCCAATTATTTACCTAAATTTGTTATTGTTATTGTTATCTTGCATAGGGGTCCTCTACCAATGCCCATTCCACTGATAAACCTTCTGGTTGTTATGCCCCTTGTCTGTTTTAATATTGGAGCATTCACCCCCTTTTTTGCTTTCCTTCACCTCCGTTGGCTGAGATCTGTGCTCAGTCTTCCCCCCAAGCATTATATTAAAGGCCACCTCTCAGAGACCCTCCTCCAACACGAGAAACTCTGGCACTATCAACTTGCCCCCAGGACTGTTTGGTCCCCACCCTCCCCTGGCCACAAGAAGCAGCATTCATTGCTTTAGACTGTTGTGTTCTGATCTTCTCACCTATAAACTTAAAAAGAAAAGTTTTTTTTAAAGTCCCAGAGTAAACTGGGCAAGCATATGACCCCCCCATCATTCTCGACTGAAATCAATCAGTCCGAGCTAGACCACTTCAAAAAGTCTTGCCTTTCATTTGCCTTTGCAGCCAAAGTCAGCCAGTTCACCTCATCATGAGTTTCTTCAGGTAAATATGCTGGTATTCGATCCCCCTGCCTCTTCATGCGATGAATCCTCTGGAATCAGCTTGGGTTCATGGCCGGCAGGAAGTTGTTGTGGCTCCTTACGCAATTGGACTATGTCCCACACCTGAAAGATGTGCGTGTTGTCTCTCCAACCCAATTGTTTGGTTCCCATTGTTTGCCAGGATCTTTCAGCTACTCACGCCCTCTGCTGGTTGTTAGTGTCCCTTGCAGCGGAGAGGTCAAATGACTGGAGGATCTTGGTTGCTGTTAACAGGTCAGGGAACCTTTTTTGACCGTTCTCCGTAGTAATTCTTAATTTAGCTGGGCACTCGATGTAGGCTTTAACCCCCTTTGCCTGCAGTGCCTGAATTACTACGAGGACTTTACACCACTCTGCCAACAGTTTAGGAGTATGGTCCTGTTCAAAGAAAAAACGAGTGTCCCTGAAAAGTATTTATTTCCTTCCCCATGCAAATCGAAGAATTTCTTCCTTCACTCGAAAGTCCATGAAGGTGAGAACTAGTGATTGGGGCCATGCTTTTGGGTCTTTTGGCCAGGGCACCAGAGAGCAGTGAGCTCTAATTATATTAAGGGGCTTGTCTGATGGCCAGTTAAGGATTTCTCCTAAGAAGGACTCCATGAATGCTGGTATTGGCTGAGTTTCTGTTCCCTCTGGTAGCCCGTGGATGCGGATGTTGTTCTGCCTGTTTCAGTTTTCAAGGTCTTCTAGCCTACTCTCTAATTACTGTTCCTACCTGTGGAGGTCCAGTAGGGCCAAGTTATGTACATCTACCATGGTGAAGCAGTCCATGAGACTTGTTTCCATCTGTTCTGTTTTCTGGGTCAGGTTTACCAGCTGTTGGTGATCTTCCATCGCTCTTGCTTCTAGACATTCTAAAGTAGCACTTATTTTTTATAAAGTGGCACATAATTGTTTTGATGTGATTGTGCAGTCTGAATCAATGATGCCCTCAGGGTCGGGGCCTTCTTGATGCAGGGCCACGGTTGCTGGAGCCTGGATGGGCTGCGTATAGTCTAGCACTTTTTTTTGCTATTTTGTTGCCTGTTCACCTAGTTTCTCTTTTGTTCTATGTCTAGCTGCCATGTTGATCCTTTTCCATTCTTTTTAGTGATGGATGGAATGGGATGCCTACCAATTGCAGGTGGATTTAATTCTGTGGCACTGTAGAACTCTCGGTTTAGACTGCAACCATATTGGTTGCCTGCACCAGAAGTCGTCTTGTCCCCTTTTGATACTGCCTAAGCTATTCTTTCTTCAGTTTGCACCTTTGTGCTCCTTACTGCTTTCCCTGCCTCCCTCTGTTTTCCCTGATACACTTCCCTATCCTCCTTTCTCTCTGGGTTTCCTTTTAGCTTCTGTATTCTACTCTTTTAGCCTTTACCTTTTCTGCCACCTCTTTTGAGAACCATAGTAGTCTTCTCTTCCTTTTGCTTACTTGTTTGATATTGAGGTTTGTTGCCTTCACTATGCCCTGTTTAAGTTTGGCCTACTGTTCTTCCCTCCCTCCCCCCATGTCATCTCCCCCTGCCAGGCCATTCCTGAAACATTCTCTCATGTTTAAAAAATATGCCCTTCTGAAGTCCAGGACTCTTGCCATTGTGTGGTTGGATTCTGCAGCTGTTCTTATACAAACATACGAGGAAGCCAGCAGAAGAAGTCAATTTAGTCTATCTAGTCTGCTCATAATGCATGGCCCACAGTTTGAGCTACTGTCCCTGCCCCCCCACTCCTTCCATCCTCCCTACCCATGATCCTTATCTTCCCTCTATGCCTATCCAAAACTTTTTTGAAGCTACCTACTGTCTTCAATGAGACCACCTGTTCTGGCAGCACATTCCAAGTGCCCACCACCCTTACTGTGAAGAAATGCTTCCTGACCTCCCTCCTAAATCTCCCCCCAGCTTAAGACTGTGCCCCCTCATGTACTGGTTGCCACTCAGCTTAAAGAGACCCTCCTTATCCACCTTATTTATTCCTTTCAAATACTTGAAGATTCCAATCACGTCCCATCTCTCTTCTTTCCTCAAGGGAGTACATGTTCAGTGCCCTCAACCTCTCCTCATATGCCCTACCCTACTGACCCACTATTATCTTTATAGCCCTCCTCTGGACCTTCTGTAGTAGGTTAATGTCCTTTTTGAGGTGTGGGCACCAGTACTGAACTCTATACTCTAGATATGGCCTCACCAGTGACCTGTACAAGGATAGTATAACCTCCTCTCTCCTACTACTGATCCCCCTAGCTATGCATCCCAGCAGCTTGTTTGCCCTTGCTGCTGATTTCTTGAGTCACTAAGTACAGAGTATACTTGGTCCCCAGGTGATTTAAGTTTGGATTTTGGGACCTGAAACATATTATGGCCCCCAAAGCACAGATCATTAGAATTCTGATGAGTGATGAGCAGGCCATGGAGGTAATGAGAGTTCAGTCCCTTCAGGAGCTTGATTACAAGTATTAAAACTTTGAAATCATTCCACCACCGGTAGCCGGCATTGCAGCCAGAAGCTGCAGTGCCACATTTTGCTCCAGCAGCATGTGGTGAATCTGATTTGCTGGCAGAGACCCCCTTATTGTACATTGCTGTAGTCGATTTTTAAGGTTATGAAAGCCTGCATGCATATTCTCAAATCACTCTATTCCAAGTAGGGATGCAACCAAACAATATTTTTAAAGTTGTAAAAGTCACTTCAAACAGTTATGACAACTAAGAATCTAGAGTCATGCCTCTGTCTAGACTACAGTGAATCCTAGGTTGTGTAAACCTCCCTAGCATCTAAATGCTCCTGTTCCTGAGTATCATATGGCAATGGAACATGTCTAGCCAATCAGGGAGGACAACAACTGTACCTCTTATTTCCTGTGCAGATGCCTCTTTGTGTTGTGTGTTCAGCAGTGTTGACCCTGATCTCGTGGACTTAAGCACTACGGCCTCCACACTAACACCATTGCTAAAAATCATAGAACAAAAAACAAGCCAAAATAAGCCATATACCTGTAATTAAAGGTTTCTCAGCTTTACTATAGCCATGCACAGCTCACAACAATTTTGCATTTACCACTAGCCTAGCTAGTTGTATAATTTTTTTTACATTGTTTAGCTGGTCTAAATTTAATTGCTGGTGCCATACAATATTGTTACCTGCTAGCTGAAATTTTTTATTAACTTGTTTGTACGCAAACCCCTCTAATCCCATGGCTCCTCTCTGTCTGCATGTCTCTCTTTCTCTCTCTGTCTCTCTCCTGCACTTAATCTTCCTTACTTCCATCCTCCACAATGCATTTCGGCCCAGCCCCCTGCTTTCCCTTATAAAATACTTCCCAAGTTTAAAATCCCCTCTCTTTCCTTCCAGGGTCTGAAGGCAGGTTAATGAACCTTCCTGTCCTCCCCAGCTTCCGACAGAGCCAATGCCGAATTGCACAAGTGCAGGTACGATTTCCCAAGCAAGTTACTCTGCCAGATTTTGAACTTGGCATGATTCTTGTGTAGCCCTGTGTGTGCTGCTGCTGCTGCTCTTTGAGCATTTTTTGCCTGCTCCCACCCTCTCATCCTCCCACCTTAATTAAATACTCTACAACCCCATCTCTGGTCTTTTCTAACTGGCCCCAGAAGTGAGGAGGCATGTCTGCACTCCAGAAAGCTTAGAGATCCCACTTCCTGCATTTCTAGCCACCACATTCTTCCGGAAGGCACACTTAGCCTGCTGTGAGTGTACCCTTGACCCCAAACTTAAACTAATTTCTACATTCTTTTAAATATTCTTCTGCCTCTTCTTTTCTGGAAGAACTTCCTCCCTTCCCATTGGCTCTTCTCTCCCTGTCTAGCGGCACATCACCCAGTCAAATAACACTCACCAACCTGCATACTAGGAGTCCCCCCCGACTCGAACCTGGTACCCTGTACACCAAAGTCCGCAGCCCTATCACTGCACCACAGGGATTCCCTCTCATGATGTATGATAAACACTCCCCTGAACTCCCGAAAACCAGCACATCCCTACCCATGGTCAGCCCTGCCCACCACACTATGCTTATAACTCTATTACTACTGATCCTACCTCACTCAACTCCTTACACACTCCACCCCACCCAAGCACCAGACCCACTGCAGCCCCAAGACTTACACCACTGCAACAGCTCCTCCACAATGTCCACTCCAATATCGCCCCCTTCCCTCCACCCAAACATATTCCACTGCTTCTGCCCCACACAAACTCAGCATGGCAGGCAATTGGCCCTGCCATCCTGACCCTACAGTCACTTGGCATACCATGCGTTGGGAGAACACAGTCTGTACCGCTCCACAGCTGGACACATTAACAAGCATAGGCCTCTCCTTAGAGTTATCTCTCTCCTCCTACTTCTATCTGGAAACATACACCCAAACCCGGGACCCAGATCCTACAACACACAGAAACAGACACCTGCCATTGGCCTCCATATTGGGTCCATGAATATCTGCAGTATCTTGAAAAAAACAGCTGCACTCTAATGCTGGATTACAAAGCACCAACCAGACATCCTAACCCTGGTTGAAACCTGGCTATCAAAGTCCAGTCCGACTCAGCTGTCTCCTTCCCTGGCTACTCACTCTTAGACTGGACAGAGTGGGCAAACAAGGAGGTGGGTGTACAATTTACATTAAGCACACCCTACTGGCCCAGGCACTACCCTCCCACCAGCATTAGAACATGGAGTGTAAGTGTTATCACTGAAAATCTTCCCCAACTCATCAAAGGCACCCCTTATAGTCACTGCAGCCTATCTCCCACCCCACAAACAAATGCAAGCCCTCCGCTCACTAACAGAGTACCTTGCCAGCCTCCCCCACAAATAAGAACATATACTACTAGGGGATCTCAACATAAACTGGCTCAGCAAAGCAGCCACCTCCGCCTTGGATGCAGTCACAGCCATTGACCTACATCAGTTGGTGACTAAACCAACTAGGTGTAACCCAGCCACAGGCGCACACACCTTGCTGGATGTCATCCTCACCAATCGGCCCCACAAAATCAAGGACATTGAAGTCCTACCAAGCTCCCTCAGTGACCGATCCCTGGTAATCTGCTCATGGTCAGGCCGGCACCTGCACCACGCCTAACCACAACACTCCAACGCCAACTGCACCCAGGCAAAGTCTCTGACTTTAAACAGCATCTTACTCAATGGGACTGGTCCCCACTATACTGTGCCCACGGCGTTGATGCTGTACTCAGCTACTTCCAGGACTCCTTCACCCAGGCCTGTGACATCTTTGCCCCTATAAAAAAGGCAAGCATCAAAAAACAGAGCACACCATGGATAACTCCATCCCTCCTCCAGCAGCTCAAAAGCCGTGATAACCTTTGGCACAGGGCCAATGAATCAGGCAAACCTGCTGACAGGCAGGCATACAGAGCTGTTCGGAACAGCTGCACCTGGGCTATTCAAAAGGCAAAAACTGAACACTACCGAGCCACCCTAACCACCTCCTGGGCCTCATCACTCAAGTTCTGGGACAACATAAAGTCCCTAAATGGAAAAACACACATGCCATCCCCATCCCAAATTGCATCTAAGGGACTGGTCACCACAGACCCTAAGGAGATTGACAACACACTCAATAACAACTTTACTGACCTAAGCTGTGTTCTCCCCCAAACTTCTTTGACCCAGTACCCGCCTCAACCCCCCCCACCATCACCCATGGCCACCTTTCTATCTTCGGGCTATCTCCACCACGGAAGCAAGGCCATATGTAGCCAAAGCTTTGAATGGTACTAGCCCCCTCAATGACCCAATTGACATCAAACTCCTCCGTCTGGCACTGGAAATGCTGATAACCCCCTCACAAGCCTCCTGAACTGCTCCCTATGCCTTGGTCAGTTTCCCACAGCCTGGAAGAATGCAGTTGTTACACCAATCCACAAAGGCAGTGACCCCCTAACACCGGGAAACTACTGACCAATCTCCATTCTTCCCCCACTGTGCAAAGCACTAGAAAAAGTTGTGACGGATCAACTAATTGACTGCCTTAAAACCCATGACCTACTCTGCAAAGAACAGCATGGTTTCCATGCTGGGCACAGTACCACCGTGGCCTTGCTAGAATTCTCAAACTACATACATACTGCTCTTGATAGAGGTCACATTGTAGGGGCCGAGTTCATAGACCTATCCATGTCCTTTGACATGGTCAGTCACCCCCTCCTACTAAACTCCCTCCCCCTAATGGGGTTCTCACAAGGGTTCTTGGACTGGTTTACTAGTTACGTGTCTTCTAGGTCCCAGTGTGTGTGGATAAATAACACAGTCTCCTGCTCATGTCCCATCCATGCGGGAGTCCCACAGGGATCCATTCTAGGGACCCTGCGTTTTAGCATATTCTTGAATGCGATTCCCACTGCCTGCCCCAAAATGATCCTCCTCTATGCGGACGACACCGTCATCTGTACCTGCCACACCAACACAACTGACCTTCAGGCCTCACTCCAGAATGCGTTCAGCCAAGCTGAACTCTGGTTTGCCATGCATAGACTAGTCATGAACCTGAAAAAAAACAGGACCCTACTTGTCGCACATCACCAAAGCAAATTAAAAAAATGCCCAATTGCATATTCAAGCACAGCCACTCTACACCCTGGAGCAGGTCTCATCCTATAAATATCTAGGGGTTATTTTAACTCTGCCCTCTCCTTCCATGCACACATCAACACCCTCACATCTGCTACCAATGCATGCATTGGCCTCCTTTATCACCATAAGGACTGCCTTACGCCAGAAGCCCTGCGACTAGCCATAACCTCCTCATTAATGTCTCTGATTGACTATGGGTTGCTGGTCTATGCTGCTGCAGATGCAACAGATATTGGTAAAATAATAGTGGTCATTAACAAAGCCTGCAGGCTCTTAACTGCTGCAGACTGCATGACACACACATACATGCTCTATTCCATTGCCCAGATCCTGAACTTTGATGAGAGGGTCCACTGTCAGTCCTGCCTCTTGACCAAAAAATTCCTCTTTGGCTTGACCCCCCAGGCCTATCTGCCTCCCTAATCTCCTCTTCCCCCACAGTGTACACACGCAGCTTGACCAAAGCTGCACTGGCCATTCCCAGAGTCAGAACCACACCAACCCAGAGGTCTTTTCTGGTCAGGGCTCCCTTCTACTGCAACGCCCTCCCACCATTGGTCTCTAACCATCAAAAGCTTGGTCCCTTTAAAAAGGCACTAAAGACCCACCTCCTTGCCACCCACACCTACACCTACACACTTTAAGTCCACCACCAGTGCCTTCACAGGCTGCTCAGAATGGCCACACAACTTCTTTCACAGTCAATGGCCTTCAATTCTTACTCAGGAACTCGGACAAAGTCTCCTGACAGACTGCTTTATAATTTGCACAACCTGCCTCCCGTAACTTACCCAGTTTACTCAACTCCAGCCAAGCATAGTAGGCATGTGCACTATCCCCCGATTCACTCTCTGGCCACTAACTTGACCTCTTACTGTTAGATTTATCCTATGCACTGTCAACAGCCACAACAATGTATTAGACATCCTTATGAACTGGTCAGGACATCCTTGTAAAATGGTCATGCTGTAACTGGAAGTCAAAGTGCCCTGGCACTGTACCCTGTATAGTACTGTTTATTGTGTTGCCCATAGCCTACAGCCTCAACTCTGTATTAGACATCCTAGTATACTGTTTCATGATGCAACCTTGCCATCAAATTGCCCTGGCATTGTATATTGTATCGTACTGTCTATTGTATTTACCTATGTCGGTATTGTGTATTGACATGGAGCCTTTGAAAATGAGTCTCTGACTCGAAGGTTGTAATTCCAAGATTTTAAATAAATAAATAAATAAATGAAACAAAACAAGAATCCTATGGCCTCCACACCACAATGCCAAGCTCCACCACAATGGCTGATGTCAAAGAGCATCCGACAACAGCCAAATCATCTGTAAACAGTGGAGGAGCACAAAAAGTAAGAGTGAAATCTCCACAAGAAACACATTTTGACTGAACCCATAATCACATGAGGGTGCTCTGTTGCCACGTAATATGATCATGGGTACAGTAATGTGTGTTTTTTACTGTTTTGCAAGTTATTGTCTTACAGGTTGGGCAGACAGAACTGCTGAGCTTAACTTCTCAGTCCTCTGACATAACTAGCATGAGACACACTTGAGAAACAGTAAGAAACACACTTTACTGCCTCCATAATTGTATAGTGCTGACTGGTAGTGAGTGCACTACACTGAGGAGTCCTGAAAGGATTAAACAAGTCTCTGTAGTTTGTTCTCAGTATAAACTTGAAAATAGCTTGTCTTGGCGAGAAAATAGCTTGTCTTGGCGAGCCTCATTAGTCTGCGCTACCAAAGGATTTCCATGCTGCCATCTGCAATGCTTTGCACTTGGTTTGAGGTGTTACAGTGTAAGTGTGTAATTTAGGGAGTGACATAAAGAAACTAATCAAAGAAATCCAACAACTTAGACCACACACTCTCCCCTTAGTTAACCCATGTTGCTCCAACAGCTGGAAAGCATCCCGATGATTCATATTCTGATCCTTGATACTCATCTCCTGTAATTTCCTAACAATCCAGGTTAGTCTTGGTGGTCTGTAGTTACCTGGCTATCTTCCACTTCCCCTTTTCTAAAATTCATGTTTATTCATTTCTAAGTAAACAAACGTTATTCCCTTGCCAGGGTAATCTATAACATACGAGTAAACTTTTTTAAAGCATACATCTTACCGTACACTGCATTAGGAGAATTAAAAAATTAGTGCATTAAAACATAAGAATCTATAAATTAGCTACACTCTTGAGCTATAGACCTTAAAGAGGAAATGTCCAAAAGAGCCCTGAGGATTGGTATATATATATATATATATATATATATATATATATATATATATATATACCCTTGTCACCCGGGGTTACTAGAATCCCACTTAGATCTAGTGGCAGGCAGGGAAAGGCAGCTTGTGAGACACCAGTTAAATGGGTTTCGCACTGTCTCACTCTGTCCTCAGTCTCAGCCGAGCTGGAGGGATGGCATCACTATAGAATTCTCGCAGCAGCATAAGCCACAGTGGAATGTTGCAGCAGGGAGTTAGGTTAAAATGTTGGGGTTTTCAAAGTCAGGCTTCAGCCAGACCCAAGAGAAGCAGGAGGTGTGCTGCAGTTGGCAGCCCCTCATAGCCTAGCTCTGTCAGAGAGCTACACCAGAAAGAGGGTAGTGTGTTCTCACCCTAGAGAAGAACACTGAAGATACCTGTAAAAGTGGTAGAGATTGCTCCCCTGAGTTGTTCTAGTGCCCCATCCCTGAGGGGATGGGGGGAAGAATTCGGCATCTCAGAGGCAATACCCTGGCCCTGCTGGGAATGGGAAAGCTGCCTGACAAGAGTTTGTTTTGAGTTTCCAGAGAATTGTGTGTTTCCTCTGAGAGAAGCCCAGGGGCACCTGCGAACCACGGTGAGTCTGCTCTGACATAGAGCCCATGTTTTCACCAAGTACAGTTGTGTAAAAGTATCTGCCTACTGTGGGGTCAGGAAAGGACTAGCCAAGGACAGTGCTTTTAAGATATGTGTATGGCTTGGAATGCATCTAACCAGTGGGGTCTACAGGGATGGACATTGCCACTTACAGTACGTTGCAAGTCAGGACACCAGTTACTGATAGAGTAGACTGTTAAATGTGATATACATTTTGAGATAGTAATCTACAACCAGAGAGTCCAAAGAAAGGTGTTGTTCCAAATGAATGGCCAGGTATGGATTTGGGAACAAGAGGTGGGAGACCCCCCCATCTGGAGTAACCAGGTTTACCTCTACGGATTCACTTTGGGCACCTATAGCTTTCTCCCAGGCACTTGACCAGTGTCTGCAGAAAGTACCCAGATGTGGGATTAAAGATGAGATTTTCCCTTTAGAGCTAGAAGCACTAGTGGGTGGTTGAGGGAGTCACCAACAAAAATCCATGACATAAGGAAATGTGTACCAGGGCTGGCCAAGATTCCATGCCAGGGAATCCAAGAGTGAGAGTACCAGTTTGGGTGTGTGAGCCCAGACGTGTTCAGAGCCTGAGGGTTGGTGTGTGATGAAGAAGATGTGTTCTGACCTCATTAGATCTGCATATCCAGTGAGTGTAGCCCTGTGGGGGTCTATCTTGCTTTGTATTCTTGTGTTGAAGTGAATAAAAGCCACACTTTAGAATCCCACTCCTGGTTTAGGCATTTTCAGTTCTTGCTTTCTGTGTCCAGAATTACTTGGGTGCCCCTGACCAGAAGTGCAAACCTAGCCCTGATGCTGAGCGAATGTTTTCTCCCCGAACCTAGGCTAGTCAGGTAGTGGTTGAACAATGGAGGCACTGCACACCTGGGTTACAAAATGGAGGCACCACTGAGGATTTGGGTTTGGAATCTAGGGAGAGAACAAGAAAGATTTGTTCAGATTAGGGCTAGCGTTTTGACTGTCTGGCAGTAGTAGCCCAAAAAATGGAAGCATTGCCACCCAAATGTCCCATTGTGTGCTGCTATTCATGTGCTGCTATTATTGTGCCACCAGTTTACCGAGGAGCAGTAAAGCCAGAGAGTGTATGCCCCTTGTCCTGCATCAGAGTTATAATGTTTGCCAACTTTTTAAAGTAATGTGTGACAAGAAGAGTGTGGAAAACTGTGAGAAACAAACAGAGATTTGTGCCCTAGAAGTTGGAAGTGCTTGTTGTATGGACAGTGAGAGTCGCTGAGTGACTTGGCATGAGCAATGGTCGAAATGGTGCTCCTGCCGAGGAGTCACAGTTAAAAAAAAAAAAAGTGTGGTTTGCAGTTTAAATTTTGCCTGCTCGATGATTACCATGGAGGAGAAGAGCATGAGAAGAAAGAGGCTCATTTGCATTGCGTCGAGTGATTAGTGAGACTGCAATCAGACTCACCCCCAAGCCAGCTCTAGAGTGACTGCACAGTGTTCGAAAGGGAGAGAGAGAGTAGTGTGAGAACTGGCTTGCCAGGAGGAGCATTGCAGTGACTGAAAACATTATAAAAGTGGTAAAATTTGACTTTTCCGTTTAAAATTGGGCTCAACCCGCTTTTCGATCATCTGGGAGGAAAATGAGATGTTCGGAGGGACAATTGTCAGGACTGCCAGCCCGCTTCATTCCAGAGGCCTTCAAGACCGGCTGTAGGCCGAATTTTTTCCATCGCAATAACCAGCTACTGATTAAGTGAGTACCAACCTAAGAACCACTCAAACTGTGGGTGATTTTAACTAAAGCCAGCTGAATCTGTGTGTTGCAGTGTGATCATTTTGCAAAGACGGACTATGTCAAGGTAATCAAGCTAAGCAGGAATTCTAAGCATTAGACTGTGAGCATAATTGTGGGTTCAGCAACAGTATAATTTTCAAAGTCATGTGAGAAACTGTGGGTTGTATGAATGATGCAACAAAAATGCAGGCAATCCTGTGCAATGAAATACTGTGGCTTTAGGGACTTTTAAGCAAGAACAGTGAGTTACAGCAAATGAAAAGTCCAGTAAAAACCATATAAATGTGCTAAGAGAATGAACAGTTCAGTTTAAGCAGTTTGAGTGAACTTTATCAGTAGAGTGTGTAAATCGGATGCACAGTAGCTTGAGTCAGAAACAGAACGTTGATGCAGAGGAGTGCTGCCACCGCCATTACAGAGTTTGGTAGTAAAATAAACACAGCAGTAGGGGAGCCATTTTGTAAAAGTGTTTCCAACAGAGTGGGACTTGAGATAACAGTGAGCTTTTGCTTTACTCTGCAGTGATGGCTTCTGGATCAGCCCGCTACCCGGATCATGCCCGGGCTATGACAGTAGAAGAAGTTAACAGATTGAAAGATTTTGAAAGATGTTACTACAGGAGACGTTTGCCTCCTCGCGTGGCAATTCCTGGATATCCAGTAAGAGTGTGCATAATGTGCTCAAAGAGTGGAAGGGACATCTTCATGGTTCCTCACTGTTCTGGGTGCCTAGAGAGACATGGCCTAACCAAAGCACCCAAGATTCGTTTGGCTCCCACATGGACAAAGCTTCAAGAACCTGCAGTTGGCAGCACACAGCACCAGGTAGAGCCTGTTGGAGGAGGCTCAGCAGAGTGTAGCATGAAGCAAGAGGGTGTAGATCTACAGGCAGAGCAAAATACTGATGTATCCGAGTCTGGGTCACAGACAGTCAGTGCAGAGGGAGAATCAGCAGATCCATGGAGAGAAGGGCCGAGCCCTAGTCTCATCAGAGAAAATGAGATGTCAGAGACTCTTGAATGAGAGGTGTTGACCTCCACACCCAGCAAGGAGTGGATAGTCTCAGGAGTGAGTATGACTGCTCATTTCTGGGCTGAGATCCTTAGCGAGAAAGAGGATGAGGGGGAACCTATGTGGCCTTATGAAAAAGGTGCAGATCCACAGCCTGAGGATCTTGCCTCAGAGGAGCAGAAAGTAGGAGAGATTGGTGACTCCACAGCCCTGTCCCCACAAGGAGGAGTCAAAGATCCATTTTACATTGCATTAAGTATACGTAGCTAACAGAACCAGGACTGGCCACCCCCAAGCCAGGCCAGAGGTCTCAAGTTGACCAAGTCTAGTAAAGAGGAAAGACTGAGTCATAGGAAGGCAAATGAGATCTATGGGATATCATTTCCTACCTTTCCTCTGAGAGTCTGGGAGGAGATAGAAAGAAAGAAACAGGAAATCCTGGATAATGGAAGAGGTAACAAGATATATGCATCCTGGTGCAAGTCAGTATGTCTGAGACAGAGTGTTCCAAGAGAAATTCAGAGAATGGAAACTGGGCAGAACACTGTGTATAGACACTGTTAAGATAGTGGATGGAGGGGGACATGAAACCTTCTTCAATGTGAATTGTGAGCGCCAAGATGGGGTAATAATTCTTGCACCTGACCCATTGTGTTACTTCCCTCAGTGCAGGCCATTTTCTGTGAATGTGCCTATGCCTACCAAGTGGAAAGCAGAGCAGTGGTAGCCAGTGCTGCCATCCAGCCATTGCTGTACCTATGTTGTTCTGCCAGACTGGTATTCCATGAACCAGGTGCCCCAGATTTGTCCGCCTTGCAGTGTACTGGCTTTCCAGATAGCATTGCCTGCCCTTCTAGATGACTTCATATCCAGAGAGGACATCGGCCCAGCCATATCCTGATTCATCGCCTGGGATTTTGGATTACTTCAGACCAGCTGTTTTTCCTGTTCTGTTCCAAGGTTCCATCTCTTAGATGACATCATCCCAGCAGTTTCCAGATGTGCCATCCTGTCATTTTCCAAAAGATGTCTGCCCAGCTGTATCCGAAGAATGCTGCCAATTAGAGTCTTTGGCTGGAAATCCAGGTGTCGTATTGATTTCATTCTTCAAGGGACTGGTAAGTCCAGACTTTTCTATTTTAATGACACTGCAGTACACACACTACACCTAGCAGACTTCAGACTGTTTGAACTGTCCTCAAAAACTCTCCCCTTCAGGATTACAGACCTACCAAAACCGTGCTTCACCGGGCTCCGGCCCAGGAGAGACTCTTTCTTGGACTTGCCTTCGGGCACTGTGATCACTAAATGGGACTTTTAGGGCACTCCATCCCCCAAAAATGTGTATTGTAATTAATGTTGTTGTTTTTCTACTGTTTCTACTGTTTTTCTACTTTTCTAAAAAATATATTTTCAGAATTCTCCAGTGTTTCAATGGTAGAGGTTAGATAGTACCGTGTTTGCAGAATAGGGGTTGTTTTGTCTTTTTTCTTGCAGGTGATCCTGAAGAAGACAAGAAAAGAAGACAAGAAGAGGAGGAGGGACTCATCAGAGTCCCTCATGTGCTTGAAAGTAGTAGTGTTTGCAGTGCAGTGTTGTTGTTTACTGAGTCTAACTTTTCCTTCCACAGGTATGGTTGTGGGGGAGTGTGGAAAAAATGCCTAGAGTATAGTATTAGCTCCTTGTGTTTTGGTTGCTGGTGTCCAGGGTTGAGGGGAGGTTCCCCTATTTTTAGGGTCACTTGGGTTATGGTCAGATAGGTTTTCCCTAGAGGGCTTGGGGGGATAGGCAGGCTGTGGTTCTGACCTGCAGTAAGGGCCGCAGTACTGATCTATTAGGACTATACTCTGGGAAATTCTACCAGGACCACTAGATAACCATAGCAAGATCATAGAGACTGATGTGTCAGCTGATGGCCTCTGGGCCCTTAGTGTTGCCTGCTTGTGTCTGGCACATGATAGAGGAGAATGTAGTGCTACCTCCCCGTAGTCAACACATAGGGTAGGATGACCTGGGCTGGGTAAGTAATGACTGCGTACAGTCATTTTCCTGGCTGAAGGTGGGTGTAACCCCCTTGCCACCTGGGGTTACTAGAATCCCACTTAGATCTAGTGGCAGGCAGGGAAAGGCAGCTCGTGAGACACCAGTTAAATGGGTTTCACACTGTCTCACTCTGTCCTCAGTCTCAGCTGAGCTGAAGGGATGACATCACTGTAGAATTCTCGCAGCAGCGTAAGCCGCAGTAGAATACTGCAGCAGGGAGTTACATTAGAATGTTGGAGATTTCAAAGTCAGTCTTCAGCCAGACTCAAGAGAAGCAGGAGGTGTGCTGCAGTTGGCAGCCCCTCAGATCCTAGCTCTGTCAGAGAGCTACACCAGAAGGAGGGTAGTGTGTTCTCACCCTAGAGAAGAACACTGAAGATACCAGTAAAAGTGGTAGAGACCGTTCCCCAAGTTGTTACAGTGCCCCATCCCTGAGGGAATGGGGGAAAATCCAGCATTTCAGGGGCAATCCCCTGGCCCTGCTGGGAATGGGAAAGCTGCCTGACAAAAGTTTGTTTTGAGTTTCCAGAGAATTGTGTGTTTCCTCTGAGAGAAGCCCTGGGGCACCTGCAAACCATGGTGAGTCTGCCGTGACATATAGCCCATGTTTTTACCAAGTAGAGTTATGTAAAAATATCTGCCTACTGTGAGGTCAGGAAAGGACTAACCAAGGACAGTACATTTAAGATATGAGTGTGGCTTGAAATGCATCTAACCAGTGGAGTCTACAGGGATGGACATTGCCACTTACAGTACTTTGTAAGTCAGGACACCAGTTACTAAGACAGTAGACTGTTAAATGTGATATACATTTTGAGATAGCAATCTACAACCAGGGAGTCCAAACAAAGGTGTTCCAAATGAATGGCCGGGTATGGATTTGGGAACAAGAAGTGGGAGACCCCCCCATCTGGAGTAACTAGGTTTACCTCTACGGATTCACTTTGTGCACCTATTGCTTTCTCCCAGGCACTTGACCAGTGTCTGCAGAAAGTACACAGACATGGGATTAAAGATGAGATTTTCCCTTTAGAACTAGAAGCACTCATGGGTGGTTGAGAGAGCCATCACCAAAAAATCCATGACATATGGAAATGTGCACTAGGGCTGGCCGAGATGCCATGCCAGGGAATCCAAGAGTGAGAGTACCAGTTTGGGCGTGTGAGTTCAGATGTGTTCAGAACCTGAGGACTGGTGTGTGATGAAGAAGATGTGTTCTGACCTCAATAAATCTGCATATTCAGTGAGTGTAGCCCCGTGGGGGTCCATCTTGCTTTGTATTCTTGTGTTGAAGTGAATAAAAGCCACACTTTAGAATTCCACTCCTGGTTTGGACATTTTCAGTTCTTGCTTCCGGTGTCCGGAATTACTTGGGTGCCCCTGACCAGAAGTACAAACCTAGTCCTGATGTCGAGTGAATGTTTTCTCCTGAACCTAGGCTAGCCAGGTAGTGGTTGAAAATGGAGGCACTGTACACCTGGTATATATATATATATATAAATATATATATGTATATATATATATATATATATATATATATACACACACACACATATATATATGTATAGATATAGATATGACAAATATACATATATATATATATATCTATATATATATATATACTCTTATGCATCCTCAGTGGATCCATTGAAAGTCGCATCCAGATTTGGCAACTCTCACAACAAAATATTGGGGCTAAAACTTCATTTAGCCTTTTTGCAGGCAAGTCATCAGGTGATATTATCAAATCTTTTTAACAATAGAATTGGACACATTCCAGAGCATTTAGAGGATATTTATAGTATCATTGTATCATAGTAAAAGCCAGCAGAATAGGCCCCATGGTCTCTCGTATCTGCCCGGAAGCTAGCCTCCTACTGGGAGCTCACTCCTCCACCCCCCCCAGCCCCAGAGGTGGCACTCCCTGGCCTCAGCTTCCCTCTGTACTTATCCCAACCCTTCTAGAATCCTTCCACTGTGGTCTCTTCCACCAGACTCCTGGGCAGTGCGTTCCATGGTTCCACCACCCTCTCTGTGAAGAAGTGTCTCCTGCGCTCCCCATTGTACTTCCCCCCCCTTCCAGCTTCCACTAGTGCCCCCTGGTAGTTCCCACCTTCTTAAACCTGAACGCTTCCCTGGCTCCACCCTTATTTATCCCCTTTACATACTTGAAAGTCTCTATCATGTCCCCTCTGTCCCTCCTCTCCTCCAATGCTTACAGATTGAGTTCATCCAATCTCTCCTCATAGGTCCTACCCTCCATGCCCCAAATCATTCTGACTGCATATCATAAGTTGAATACCTTTTGATAGGTAACATCTGAATACAACAGTTATTTTTATTTTAAGACTTAAAATTGCAATCTCCCAAGTAGCCTACAGAAACAATCATATAGTAATATCCTGCAGTAATTGAGGTTCCTATGTAAATCAAGCCACTGAAACCCCTCAAGGTAACTCAAGTATCTTTAACATTGTAAAGGAAAAGTCCCATCTGAGCTGCTCCAGTCTCCATGCACATCACAAGGTTACAGTGACATCTGGAAAATTATTGCCCGAGTACAATACCCTTTGAGTGGCCTTGGAAGCATTTAAATTTTTTTTTGAAAACGTTAGTTCATCCTTGGATGTTGGTTTACCTGTTGATATTGTCTTCTTAGATTTCGCTAAGGCATTTGATCGAGTTTTCTATGTGGTCTTATTAAAGCAAATGAAAAATCTTGCTTTTCCACAATACTTAACAAATTGGATAGACTCATGCTAAATAAACATAGACAATGTACAATAATAAAGGGATATGCATCTGCATGAGCGGAGGTTACAAGTGGGGTCCCTCAGGGCTCAGTATAGGGCCTTGTTCTGTTTAACATCCTGATTTCCTCAATGCAATCATCAAATAATACCTGGATGACTAAATTCGCTGATGACTGTAAGACTGGATGTGTAGTTAGCTTCACTGAGGCAGCCACTAACTTCCAAAAAGAGATAATATCCCTGAAACTATGGGCTAAAAAGAACAAAAAGATGTTTAATATACATAAATGCAAAGTGATACATCTGGGTCGAAACAATTTAAAATACAAATATACACTAAATCAAGTGATGTTACAAGAGACAGATAATGAAACAGATCTAGGAGTAATATTGGATAGCAAAATTAGTTTAGAAAATAATACACTAACAAACGTGAAAAAAGCTCACCGTACCTTGGAATGTATATTTAAGCACCTAAAGAGTAGACATCCTAAAGTTATAATGCCTCTATATATAAACCTAGTTAGATCAAACTTGGACTACTGTTCTTCTTTTGGTACTCCCTATACAATTAGAGACAAGAAGTTGGTTGAAGGAGTTCAAAAAAAAATTACCAGAAGTATTGTACATATGTTAAATAAGTCCTATGGGGAAAGATTATTGGAACTGGACTTATGCTCTTTGAACTACCGTCCACTTAGAGGAAATCTAGAGGAGATCTTTGCTTAACATACAAGCTATTGAAGATCCTGTACTCTTTGAAACAATAGGTTTAGAAAAAAATACCAATAATACTCAGACTAGATCGCACAACTTAAAATTAAGAGAAGCCCACTCTAAAACAAAAAAGAGAAGTTACTGGTACACACAATGTATAGTTAATAAATGGAATATGTTGCCAGGATCAATTATAGAAAGCAATACTATAGATACATCTAAATATCAGTTGGACCAATATATAGGTAATACAAAATCTGAGTATATATAAACATAATTCCACCTTCAGGTGGTGAGCTCATACAAAGGTAATACCTCCTGCGCTTGTAACACACTATGATACTATTTTATCCTTGTGAGTACTTCATCTCAACTTACTGGTTGCAAAGCAACTAAGCAAGTAGTGTAGTCTTGTGCTGCATGCATTCTCAGTGGATCCACAGAAATTCTGATCTGGATTTGTCAAATCCCACAAAACAATATTGTGGCATATTTGGCACTCTTGATCTACTTACCCCAGGATTTGTCCTTACAGTGACCCCACCACAGGACATCCAGATTAACTGGTCTCAATATAAACTTGTCACACTTTTAATTTTAATAGCTAAAAAAGTTATTACCAGATTATGGCTCACTAAAATGGCCCTTGATAAAGCCTCTTGGAGAAACCTCACCTATGAAGCATATAACTTGGAATGTTTCTCATATAAGATAAACAACAGGATAAACACCTTCAATACTAGATGGGGACTGTGGGTTGCATATCAGTTAGAGACCTATCTGGAGTTTGTACCATGAAACAAAAGGATGAATATCTTATGATTCCCAAGTTACTCATAGTTGAGGTAGTATATTATCTTGGAGTCTTTGGTGCTAAAGGGAGGGGACCTAGACCGAGGTGGAGGTTGATCTGGAAAATATGGGAGGGAGAAGCTAGGTAACATTATTTATTTAAGACTACTGTCTATGAGATCTTATTCTGGTCTATTTACAAATAGAGAAAGATAGTAGGATGCTATTTCAGGGATATGTTAAACAATCCTGTGTGTATAAATTATTTATTTTATTTATTGAATTTTGATGACCGGGTAGGTCCTCTGGGCCCCGGAGGTCCCTTTTTCAGGGGCGACCCGGGAGTTACAGCACTAGTAGGATACACAATTAGTACAGATGTAGATTATGGCATGTAACAGGTGAACATATACATATAGCAATGACATATTACATAGTAGGTTACAGTGATTAGCAAAAGTGAAACAACGGAGGAGAGCCAGAGCAACACCTGGGTCACAATTACCCGAGTAGAGTATTTTAGGAGGAGAGCCAGTAGAGAAGGATTAGGGCTCCCAGCTTAGGTAGGAGTGACGTATGTGCTCAGGCAGGAGGGTAGTGTGGAAGTGTCAGGTAACATAGCACTGGCATTGATTCGTGGCAAGCATGCATTCCTTGGGTCTTGTTCGGAAGCTCACAGGTGATGGAGCTTCCCAAACCTCAGGAGGAAGGTTGTTCCATAGGGAAGGGGCAGTGTGGGAAAAGGACATGCCCCCTATCTTGGTCCTTACCCTTGGGACTTCAAGAAGAGTTTGACCTGAGGTCTGTAGGTTGCGAGGATTTCTCTTGGCAGTTATGAGCCCTGCGAGGCTTGGGGGAGGTGCTGAGCTAATTAGTTTATGTGCTAGGCAGAGCACCGGGTACCTGAGATGGGCTTCGAATGAAGGCCAGCTGAGAAGTGCTAGAGACTCACAGTGGTGGCTCCTAGAGTGTGACTGAGTGGTGAAGTGGACCACCTTGTTGTACAAGACCTGTAACTTATTGAACTCAAGCTTGGCCATTCCCTGAAGTATCAGGGCAGCATAGGTGAGGCAATGGCAGACCTGGCTTCTGGGATCAGCTGATCTTTGAGACGATAAAGTGTACCAAGTTTACCATGAATGACTTTGGTGACTTGGTTTTAGAGTTGTTTTAGAGTGAAACCTTGGTCCAGAGTAAGGCCAAGGTATTTTGTGGAGGCAACCACTTCTAGTTTGTTACCCGCTCTGGAAGTGAGTTGTAGGTGTTGTGTTCTGTTTAGGCCAAGGGATCTAGGCCCGAGCAACATGGCCTTGGTTTTGGTAGTTTTAAGGACTATTTTATTCTAAGTAAGTCAGTCCTCTATAGTGAGTAGGTCCTTTTGGAGGGATGAACCTAGGCCACCCAGGTTGTCAGAGGATCTGTAAATCACGGCATCATCAGCATACTGGATGACAGTACTACTCCCGCAGTGGTTGTGCAGATCATTTATAAACAAGGAGGACAGGCGGGGACTGAGTATGGACCCATGTGGTACCCTCTCCTTTAGGGGCAGTGGATCAGAGATCTTGTCTTTCCACTTGACCCTCTGAGAATGACCAGTAAGGTAGCTTTCAAACCACCTGAGAGCATGAGTGTCCAGGCCTATATTACACAATTTGTGATGTAGGAGTCAGTGGTTGACCAAGTCAAAGGCCTTGGAAAGGTCTATGAAAACCGCACCTGTGTTGGACCTTGAGTCAAGTTCCCTAAGCACATCTGCTGAGAACTTAGTTAGAGCGGTGTCTGTCCCATGCTTAGCTCTGAACCCATGTTGAGCTGGGGAAAGAAGCCAGTGTGCCTCTAAGTATTCACAGAGATGAATGTGCACCAGTTTTTCCAGGATTTTTGCTAGGGTGCAAAGCAGGGAGATTGGCCTGTAGTTGCCAGTGGGTTCCGCTGGCCCAACTTTGTGAATGGGGACTATATGAGCATGTTTTCACAGCTCTTGGACAGTCCTTTCTAGAAGGGACTGGTTTATGAGCCAGGTAAGAGGCCATGTGAGTGCTGGAGCACCGCCCTTGAGTAGTCTGGCTTGGATACTGTCAGGCCCACCTGATCCTCCAGTTTTCAAGGACTTTAGAAGGGTGAGGACTTCTTTAACCTTAGCTAACCTCAGATGAAAAGATGGGCGGTCAAGGTTAGGAGGTTCCAGTATGTGGGACTCGTTGTTAGTCACTGGGAGCCCAGCCTTGCAGTCGTCATGGTTTGTGAAGTGGCGATTGAGGGCCTCAGCAATGAGGGTCCCATCATTCAGCAACTGCCCATTGGCCTTGATAGGGCCTGAGGCTGTCTTGCTTTTTCCCTTTATCAGTTCATTGATGTGAGAACAGAATAATCTTGGGTTGCTTAGGTTAGTTTTCTGGAGGTGATTGACGTTTGCCCTTTTTGCCAGTTTGACTGCATGCTTTCTTTGGTTTCTAAGAGCTCCGTAGGTCTCAAGGTCAGCTAGGAGTCAGGAGCTCTTGAACTTTTTCCAGGCTTTGTCACGGCAGATCATCAGGGCCTTTGGGGGAGGAGTGATCCACCTACAGCAACTGCCTTTAACATGATGGGTCTTCAACTGAGCAAAGAGGTCGGCGGCCCTCATGAGGGATTTCTGGAAGAAGGCGACAGCCCCGTCCAGGGTAGGGAGGCGTTGTAGCGGGCTCCAGTCAATGTTACTGAGAAAGGTATTATATTGTTCGGGTGAGAATTTAGAGTAGTCCCGCGTTGTGAAGATTCTAGGCTGAATCCTGTCTGCCCTGTTCTTCCAGACACAGAAGATGGGAGAGTGGTCGCTCAGGTCATCGGCCATAGTGCCTGCCAACTGAATATTCTTTGGGTTTGACACCAGAGCCCAGTCAATGGCTGAGTGTCTTCCTGTTCTATGATTCATTCTGGTGGGTTCAGTGATAATCTGGGCAAGATTTACCTCATGTAGCAGGCCATTGATAGATGACTTTGCCTCCTGGGCCCAGTTCAGGTTAAAGTCCCCCAGTATGAGGAGTTCAGATGAGACCTCATTGGCTAGGGCTTTAGTGAGTGTCTCCAGGGATTGGAGAGCATTCTTAGGGGGGCTATATACACACCCAATGATAAGGTGCTTGGCACCGCCTAGGGTGAACCATATAAAGATTGATTCATTCTCAGGGCACATGCTGTGCAGCATGCTGATCTGGGAGGAGGTTAGGGTGTCCTTCACACAGATGAGTACCCCACCCCCCTTCTAGTTATTCTGTCTTTTCTGTAATGGACGTACCCTGAGGCAGCTAATCCATGCTCAAGGACATGGGGTTTTAGCCAGGTCTCCGAGACTGCTAGCACGTCTGATTTATATAGGGCAAGCCACACATGAACTTCGTGTATTGTTGGCCGAAGGCTGCATATATTCATATGAGAGATCCGCAGCCCCTTTGAGGACAACCAGGTCTGGTCCTGGGGGAAGGATATTGAGAGGTTTGAAATTCCAGGGCCCAGATTCAGTTGGATATCACCTGCAAGAAGCAACAGAGCTATTAGCAGGAGACGTAGGGTTAGGGTAAGAGAGGGGGCCTCACTTTGCTGGGTACACTCCTGGTTTGGAGAAGTGACCTATAGCAAATCCTGTTTCTTGTGAATTCACAGGCAACTTGGAGGGAGATAGTGCTCGCAGGGGAGGGGAAGTAGTAGTGGCTGCTGGGGTGGGTAGCAGGTCCCTGCAGGCCATAGGTGGTAGGGTCATGTAGGCTAGCGAGCCAGTTCACCCAAAGGACAGCAAGAATGTAGGTGGTAGTGAGGAGGAAACCTCTGTTTGGTTTGCTGAAATACAGCTTGCCAATCCATGTTGACAGCTGGCTAGGCATCATTGCGTCAGGGTACAGACACTGTGGTTTCATGCCTTTACCTGGCAATAGAACAGTCAGATCTTGTGCAGTTTCCGCAGGAGGACAGTCACCGGGCAAAGATCGCCAGGAGGCAAACAGAGTGAGGTTCAGGACAAGATTGCTTTTGTGCTACAGGAGCACACAGGTTTACCCCAATTAACTTCCCAACAACAACAGCCAGCAAAAGCAGCCCTCACTATGCCTGTGTTATCACTAGGCTTAGATCACATAGGGATACACTATTTCATATGTTACATTAGTCAGGCTAGCATCAAATTAGGGCAGCACAATTATGAAAAGTCAGATTACTGTCTGTTAGGATGCAAATTGACCAAGTTTAAGGCAAGGATCAAGATTCAAGCACCTGTGAGCAGATGTATCGGCTCATACGGCAATGACTTGGCAGTGAAGTATCTGTATGGAGGATCTTGTTTCGGTGATGAGTCTACTGAAGCTCCGCCTAGTATATTGTCCACAACCCACTCTATTGGCCTCTCAGAAGTAGTGGGTGGGGCGACTGCGCATTTAAGGGAAGGAGGGAATGAGGTGGGTGGGCGGGAAAATCAAGTTCCACGGTGTCTGCAGCGATTCCAGCATCGGGGGAAGTCCGCCTGGCAAGGAGCAGCTAGCCGGCACCTCAACCCTGAGGTACAGGTCGATGTCGCGATGCGGTAGTGTGGGGGATATGATTTAGGAGGTCACCCTCACCGCCCCTGGTGATTAGATATTCAGTCTGACCATTGATTTAGCCGCAGAGCTGGCTTGCAGTCTTTTTGTGTTGGGCTGCCCAGCATCACGGCTCCCTCCCAGCCAATAGGCACTTGTGCCTTTTCAAAATCTTGACGCCAATAGAAACAAAGATGCCAGTATGGAGCCACAAGTCCTGCCAGCTACAGTCAGTACTTTTTCCAAGGTCTCCGGGCCTTTTAAACTCCAGCCCAACAGCAGAAATAGGGACCCCAGAGTAATGACCTCCTCATGTATGCTGTGCCTTTTCTTTGTTTCTCCACAAGATAGCAGCTGAGTTCCACGGTGTCTGCAGTGATTCCAGCAACAAGGGAGGAATGCCTGGCAAGGAACAGCTAGGCAGCACCTCAACCCCGAGGTACAGGTTGATGTCAAGATGTGGTAGTCAGGGGGGACCCGATTCAGGAGGTCACCCTTGCCACCCCTGGCGATTAGATCTTCAGTCCAACGGGAGGTTAAGTGCCTGTAAATTAATTGCCTGTAGGTGCTGTAACAAGGAATCTCAACAATTAATATGTTGCATAAAATGTGATTATGTACGTGATACTCTATCTCAAAATAAAATAAAAAGCTATATAAAAAAATAAATAAATATTGTGGCTAAAAATTCATGTAGCCTTTTTGCAGGCAAGGCATCAGCTTATATTGTCTCCTACAATTCTCATCTGTTGAGGATACAGGTTTCAGAAGGGTGCAGTCTCTTTTCATATCTACCCTTTCCCACTCAGAAACTGAAATGGAAGCAACTTAACAACTGACTCCCACCTGACATACAGATATATATATATATATATATATATATATATATATATACACACACACATATATATATATATATATATATATATATATATACACACACACACAATAGGGGTGAGTGGTAAATGAATGAGATAAAACAGTATATCATCCACTGCAGTGTGATATTTTTACCCTCTGCTCTACTGTGATGATATCAGCCATTTACACACACAGGTCACAAAAAGTCACCACTCTAGGCAGCTTTCCCCTCAGCAT
The DNA here is from genome assembly GCA_016271365.2 of Neoceratodus forsteri. NCBI lineage: Eukaryota > Metazoa > Chordata > Ceratodontiformes > Ceratodontidae > Neoceratodus > Neoceratodus forsteri. The sequence goes on from JADMNL010000027.1 coordinate 51,602,538, forward strand.
GCAAGAAACACCTGTGCTGTTACCATAGACAGAAATGCAGAACTACTTCAGAGGTCTCACTGCTGCCTCCAGCTAACTCAGTGAGCATTACAAAACACACCTATCCCCCCCCCCCCAAACTTCCAGCTCATTAATGTGATATTCTCAGCTAGGCTGCAGCCAGAATTCTAAATAGCACAGCTTCACAGAACAGTCTAAACTACTTCCTGCAGCTAACTCAACTACCACTGAAACACACTCTCACTTGTTCCTCAGACTCTGATTCTCACCCATTACAATTACTGTGGTACTACCAGCTTGACTACAGCCAGAATCCTAAAGAGCACAATTTCACAGAACACTGTGCACTCTGCCTGCAACTAACTTAATTACCACTGAAAACAGTATCAGCTGTTCTGACATTCTGCCCCTCAGCTCATTACAATTACTGTGATGCTCTCAGCTTCACTGCAGCCAGACTTCTAAACAAAACAGCCTCACAAAAGTATGTTTCTCACTCCTACCTAAAACTCTCATTTAGCATTGCAAAACACACTCGTGTCTCCCAGAGTTTATAACATTGCCTGCCCATTCAGAAAAGCTCACACACAAAATGAGCAAACACATAAACAGGAGCAGAACACAAGAGAGCATAACAAAACTTCTAAAACTCTTGGCCCTATTGTATATATCAAATACATGATGGTCAGATCATGTGCTATGGCAAATATTGTCACTCCTGTATCATGAGCTCTGGATATCTCACTGTGCAGGAGTCACAATATTTGTCATATCACACTCATGCCCATCATGTATCCCATATATATATATATTTACTGTGTGTATATATATATATATATATATATATATATATACGCACATATAGTTTCTCACAATTCATCTGAACTTAAACTGCAGGGTTCCACACAACCTGCTTGCTCAATCATTGCATGGCAATTTTCTCCAGCTGGCAAACTGGGATACGTATATCAGTTATATCACATGGTACCTATGTGTGGTCCAAAGCTGGCATGTGTAAAGTAGGTGTAACTTTTGTTTGGTCATAGGCCTACTCATCATTTTTATGTTGCTTGCACGCATGTGCAAGAAACATAGTGCCATCATCGGAGATTTCGGAGGTATGTCACCTCCTCCTCCAATTCAGTCAGTGTGCTGGCAGGCATGGCCCCTGTAAGCCAATGCATTTTGGAGCTATCTATGACATGCACCAAAATGCAGTGGCATGCAGTTGAAAGGGGGAGCTACGCTGAGTGAGCACCGAGCAGATATCGCTGCTCACGCAGCCGCCCCCCCCCCACACGCCTGCCGTGCCTCAGACACATTGTATAGCCGACGGGGTGCCCAACTCACCGGCCGAGCTGTGTCCCTGCCCCCAGTAGCAGGTGCCATGCTGGGAGCCCACCCAGTGTGGCAAACAGTCCTTGCCAATGGGCTGCCCAATCCCCTGCGGTTGAACACCCCTCGTCCTTGTGCCTACGGCTGGGAGCCCACCCCAGTGTGGCAATAACTTCCATGGCTGACGGGGTGCCCAATCCTGTCAGCTGTACACCCCTCAACGTCCTTGTGCCACACTGGGAGCCCACCCAGCGTGGCAACGGTCCCACAACGCCTTTTTTTTCCCTGAAAAACAAAACGCCCCGCAGCTGCCTCCCCGACCCTCCCACAGCCCGCACCCACCACTGTGCACTCCAGCCTCCACACCCCCGCCCACCCCATACTTACCTCCGACTCCGCGCCGACGATCTTAGGTGGACTGGGAACACGTCTGCACTTCAAAGCCGATCGCGAACTGAGGAAATACCGGTAAGCTGTATAATGGGCTAGATGAGAGTTTCAACTTTGTTGCATATCTCAGGCATTTTGGAATTTTACACCAAATTTTCAACATGGGTTTTGGGACTCCTTCTCGTGAATGATGCACTATCATGATTATCGCCCGGCGGGTGATTTTAATAGTGACTGTGAATTCACCCTGGGCCTGAAATACCACCATGACAGTGACATCATTCATGAGAAGGGTCCAAACTCAATGTTGAAAATTTGGTGCCAAAATTCCAAAAAAAATGACTGTTTTACGAGTGTGCGTTGCGCAGTTCCTACGCAGGCTCATAAGTTCGTGAAATTTCAATATTTTCACTCCAGATTTTCAACATTGCCATTTTATCACACCTTCTTATGAGTAGTACAGCTGTCATTTTTCACATCTCAGCCAAAATGTGTTTCTGCCCATGTAGCGCAGAATGGCACAGTCGGTGTGCGAAATCAATGTACGGGACAAATTGAGAAAATCACAGTGACACTGTTCATGAGCAGAGGTCTTAAAATGGCTATGTTGAAAATTTGGTGAAAAAATTCCTAAAAATGACTGTTTTACGAGCGTGCGTTGAGCAGTTCCTACGCAAGCTCGTAAGTTCCCAAAATTTCAATATTTTCACTCCAGATTTTCAACATTGCCATTTTACCACACCTCCTTATGAGAAGTACAGCTGTCATTTTTCACATCCTGCCCAAAATGTGTTTCCACCCATGTAGCGCACAATGGCGCAGTCGGTGTGCAAACTCAATGTATGGGACACATTAACAAAATCACAGTGACACTGTTCATGAGCAGAGGTCTTAAAATGGCTATGTTGAAAATTTAGTGAAAAAATTCCTAAAAATGACTGTTTTACGACTGTGTGTTGAGCAGTTCCTATGCAGGCTCGTAAGTTCGCAAATTTTCAATATGTGCACTCCAATGACTTCCAAATACCTAAACAGTACGTAGAAGCAAGCAACATTCGGCATTGACAAATGCTTGTTTTACTCTCCTATCAAAGACAGGCTTCTTTTTCCATATATTTCATGGTGAAAGAGGACTTTGGTTTTATGGAGTACCTTTCATATGATCTGCATCTTAAAAGACTTTTTAATGTAGGAGAATGAGGGCAGAGAATGTTCTGGCAATAAGCATGCAGGGATATTCAACCAGTGCATACTGTAGATAGATGAGAGAGAGTGAGAGAGAGAGAGAGAGAGAAATTACAGAAAGGTTAAGTACAAAAACAGGCTATGCGACTTGTTCAGGGTTACACAGTGAGTAGGTGGTTGTGGGATTCAAAGCAGGGTCTCCAATTTTATAGATACATGCTCTAACCTCTGGGCTAAACTGCTTAGGATCAGATTATCCTGAATCCCACATGACTGGCCCTACCCAACGTAGATGTTAACAAGAATACCGCATTCAAAATAGTCACATACTGTACAAAAGTACAGTACACAATACAGTTAACTTCCACATTATCATGTAAGCAATAACACATGACTAGGTGTGCACTATGCTAGATCACTGCATACACTGGGTGCCTTTTACTTCCTGGGAAGTGTGGCGCGCTAGCACAAGGTACACTCTGGAGTGTGTCATTGAATTTATAAAATAGGTTATTTTTTGGAAAATATATTTAGGAATTAAAATAAGGATGTTTAGACATGTAAAATTTTAAACATGTGCTTGTCTTTTTGTAAATGATCATGAGCAAGTCACTTAACATCCCTGTGTTCCCAGGATGCACCTGGAAACAAACCGTTGCTTAATGTGTTTTTCCTAGCAAAAATTGTACAATAAAAAATAGTCTTTTTTTTAGCTGCTGGAATGGGATTTTTTGGTGTCTTAGAACAGGTGTCCTTTTGTGGAATCTGTAGCTATAATTTCTTTGCTTTTTGTAGTTCCTTGCTATTGTTCATTGCCCCTCTACATCCGACAGATGTTTAAAGATAAAAACTGAAATACAACAGTATCATTGATTTCCCCATTTGTATCTGCTACCAATAGTTATTTTCATTACTGATATGAACAGATGAGGTGAGGTGCTATGAGAGAAGCCAAGGATGCTGGGGCAGGCCAGTGGTGGTTCGAATTGTACAGAAGAATGAAAGAGTGAGATAACTTCCTTTCAGCAGTGATAATGTCCGAGATCGCTTTCAGTGTTGGAAGCACAGTGTTTAAAAAACTGATGTTTCACCTTTAAAAAACTTAAATTAGTTTCCTGGCTTTGGACATGTAAGTGAATAGAACACAGGTAAGCACCACAGTAATAACTACAGTAAGCAGCAGCACGTTCGGACACAGGAAGGAAAATTGGCATGTGCAAACACAGAAACTACAAAACACAATGTGGAGAGTTTTAGTTAAAGGGACTCTGTCAGCCATTTTTGCATCATATTATTTCTAGTTTTAAATCCCCATTTTATGATTGTTTATCTTTCCTAAAGCTCATTGAAGGTGTTGGTTGTTTGATCTGCTTCATTTCTTAGTAGAACTAAAATATATGGGAATGGTGCAATTCTAAACAACCTTGTTTTGCTTCAAATCCTTAATGTGCTCTTACTGCATACATCCTGAACATTAGGAACACCCCCAAAACAGTGCGTCTACTCATAATGGTCTCCTCTCCTCCCAGAGCATTATGAGTGGCTAGATTGTGTTAGGGGTGTTTCCAAGTCCAAGAAGGGTGTAGTGCAAGTTGATCAAAGACTGTAAACAAATACATTTTTGTGTGATAACACCAGCAAGGTGGGTAGTCTAAATCAAACTACCAACTACATCAGCAGTCTCTACAGAATGTGAGCAACCATAAGATGTTTGTTTTTAAGCTAGGGACATTTTGAGGCCTTAGTGGGTCGAGAGTGTCCCTTTAAGCATCAATGTACCTGTTGGTGTGTAGCAACAATGGGGAAGGGACAAATACAAATTCAAATTCATATTCATGAACTGCTCTGCTGTCTGTGTTTTCACTTGCTGAGGGAAAAATGAATGCCAAATAATTTTTTTAATTCTTTCCTGGTGCAGTGATTTGGAATGAGGCTAAGTACCAGGATGACCATCTGCTGAGGTAAATCAACACATTGTCATTTGATGCCTTTCAGAAAATCACATTTGGAAATTCTGCATAACCATTTTAGAACTAAGTAATAATTCATGACTGGGTATAGTGTATCATGAGATATTGTCATGCCTTGTGTGCATTGTGAGGCAACAGGCAACGCTGATGCCGAGTGTCAATCAGCCACCCAAGAAGTGACAATGTCACATGACATACAACACTCCAGGAGTGTATTTTTGCAATTATAAAACTGTCAAACAGTAGGAAATGGCTGATCTGGGAAATCCTTTTGGAACCGTGAAGATATACTGAGATATGGTCATGGGTCAAAGATGGCTTCAGCCAATCATGTTCTGGGATTTCACCTATCCACTCTATGCTTGTACTAAATGTGCTTCAGTCATGTGCTGCTTCTGTTGCAAAATACTTATAGAGCTGTTTGATTTGCATAGAGTTGTCAGGTGCTAACTGAACGTTAATGAGTGGAAAAGAACACAGAGCAGAGTCTATTTGCATATCTGGTGATTTCTCATAATTAATTTTGACATTATGCATTGTATATTACCATTACCACCTCTTTAGCAGTGAGACTGAAACTTTTTAGATTTGATGTGAAGAGGATAAACTATTCCAAAAGCAGCTCAAACTTATTGATTACCATTTTTTGTTTCCCTTTCATTTTTTCTGGGAATTAATTAGATTTAGTTCTAAGAAAAAGTGTTTTCTGTGAGATCCCTAGACACACATTTGTTTGTGCAGAAATGATGAGCAATGGAGCTGTAGGAAATTGAGACAGATACTGTATACTGGAAAACATAAAATACGGGAACTAATACATAGGTGAGGAGCTGATTTACAATTTAAAATTTAATTTTATTTAGAAAGGAACACATGTCTGCTTTAAGTGGAGGTGTATATTTCAGAATGGACATATGATGGAAATTAAGAACTGGATGGATATAATAAAGGAACCTGATTAGCTGAGAAGAATTTTGAGCTGTGTTTAAATCCCACCACATAATCATGGCTTCAAAAAAACTCCAGTAAGTAGCCACCTCACTCTCCCCAAATACATCTGCTTGCCTCACACACAAATGCCCCTCTGTCCATGCTCACATCAAACCATTCTATTTTTAAAAACAAATATTTTTTTTGCAGCCTGAGAGACTACTGCCCACAACCATAACTTACACACCAAAATTAAATAAAACAAGCATTTGTCAATGCCGAATGTTTGTTTGCTGGTATGAGCATTAGAAATGCAGGAGTTAGACAGATGCAGAATAGGAATGGCAGTGAAGTACTGAAGTTCACATGAAGCCCACCTCCATCCTGTAGAGATGGACAGGATTTGGGGTAAGTGTTTGGGTCATCGCCCATGATGGTCAAGCCGTGTCACCTCACCCTATTCTGCAGACACCAACACATGTTGAGCTGTGCATTAGGGTGTTTGGCTTTACAGTCACCCTATTCCATAAGGACATATGGTGAAATGGGTGCAGCATAGGAGAATGGGGTGAAGTCTTTGGCTGAAGAGTCCAAGGTACAGCTCGATGCCTGTCAGTGGGTGAGGGGTTGGGGTGGGATGGCATGAGCAGTACAGGTGGCAATCCAAAGGCACACCCCGATGCCTGTCTGTCTGTACAGGGTAGTACATTATGGTTAGAAACTGTAATGCTTCAGGCGTTTGTTGGTATTTACAGTACAAATTTTGAACATGACCTTTTTGTGACCCCACCTCGTGAAAGCATTTGGGACTGCTTGTCATGAACAGTGGCAGTATGATTTTTGTCAGTGTTTCCCAAAAACTGACTTCCAACAGCAACAGTGCCATTCTGAGCCACATGTACGTAAAGACAGATCAGGATGTGAAGAATGACAGCTGTACCATCCATAGGGAGGTATGAAGAGATGACAATGTTGAAAATGTGTAGTGAGAATATTAAAAATGCTTGCAGTTCTGAGCATATGTGGAAACTGTGCAAAGCATGCACATAACACAGTCATTTTATGGAGTTTTGTCACCAGATTTTCAACATAGGCATTATACGACCTGTGCTCATGAACAGTGTCACTATGATTTTGTTAATGTGTCCTGAACACTGATTTCCCACAGCAACCACAGTATTCTGCACTGGAACGACAAAAACATATTTTGACCAGGATGTGAAAAATGACAGCTGCACTGTTCATAAGGAGATGGGGAAAAATGGCAATGTTGAAAATCTGGAGTGAAAAAATTACAAATATGCCAAGATCTAAGTGTGTGTGGAAACTGTGCAATGCACACTCATAACACAGTCATTTCATGGACTTTCATCACCAAATTTTCAACATACGCATTTTAGCACCTCTGCTAATGAACAGTGTCACTGTCATTTTTGCAATGTGTCTCGAACAGTGATTTCCCACAGCGACCGTGCTATTCTGCCTTGGAAGTGCGAAAACACATTTTGGCCAAGATATGGAAAATGACAGCTGTACTGTTCATAAGGAGGTGCGGAAAAATGGCAATGTTGAAAATATGGCATGAATATATTGCAAATATGCAAAGTTACCAGTGTGCGTGGAAAAAGCACAATGCACACTGAACATAGTCATTTTATGTTTGCTTGCACGCATGTGCAAGAAACATAGTGCCATCATCGGAGATTTTGGAGGTGTGTCACCTCCTCCTCCAATTCAGGCAGTGTCCTGGCAGGCGCGGCTCGAGCCATGCATTTTGGAGCTGTCTATGACACGCTCCAAAATGCAGTAGTGCATAGTTGAAAGGGGAGCTACGCTTGAGTGAGCAGCGACAAGAAGCTGCTCACGCAGCTCCCCTCCCCCAGCCACAGACGTGGCCGCCAGACGCTGGTGATAACCTAACGGGTGCCCAATCCCGTCAGCTGAGCTGCATCGTCTCCTCCCCCAGTAGTTGGTGCCATGCTGGGGCCCACCCAGCATGGCAATCAGTCATTGCTGGCCGGGTGCCCAATCCCCCATCGGCTGAATGCCCCCCAAAGTCCTTGTGCCACGCTGGGAGTCCACCCCAGCGTGGCAGAGCGTCCCACGGGTCTTTATTTTTTCCTCAATTTGCCGACGGGTGCCCAATCCCTGTTGGCTGAACGCCTCAAAGTCCTTGTGCCACACTGGGAGCTCACCCCAGCGTGGCAAATGGTCCCACAACGTTTTTTATTTTTTTGTACCTGTAAGACAAAACGTCCAGCGGTGCTCCCGACCCCCTCCCACAACCCGCACTCCACCCACTGTGCACCCAGCCTCCCACACCCCACACCCCATACTTACCTCCAGACTCAGGTGCAACGATCTTCGTGGACTGGGAACACGTCTGCACTCTTCAAAGCTGACCGCGAACTGAGGAAATGCCGGTAAGCTGTATAATGGGCTAGATAGGGGGTTCCAACTTTATGGTATATCTCAGTTGTTTTGAATTTTTATAATCACCAACATATTTAGATTCTTTCATGATGATACTGAAACATGTAAGAGCTTAACTTCGGCAGATTTCGCCGCAGTGACTGCGACAGTGATCTGCGAAATCACCCTCTTGAGGCCCAAATAACACATGCAGTAACATCATTCATGAGAGGAACCAAACCCCAATGTTGAAAATTTGGTGCCAAAATTCCAAAAAATGACTGTTTAACGAGCGTGCATTGCGCAGTTCCTACGCAGGCTCGTAAGTTCACGAAATTTCAATATTTTCACTCCAGATTTTCAACATTGCCATTTCACCACACCTTCTTATGAGTAGTATAGCTGTCATTTTTCACATCTCACCCAAAATGTGTTTCCGTCCATGTAGCACAGAATGGCGCAGTCGGTGTGTGAAATCAATGTGTGGTACAAATTAAGAAAATCACAGTGACACTGTTCATGAGCAGAGGTCTTGAAATGGCTATGTTGAAAATTTGGTGAAAAAATTCCTAAAAATGACTGTTTTATGAGCATGCGTTGCGCAGTTCCTACTCACGCTCATAGGTTTGTGAATTTTCAATATTTCCACTCCATATTTTCAACATTGCCATTTTTCCACACCTTCTTATGAGTAGCACAGCTGTCACTTTTCAAATCTCACCCAAAACATGTTTCCGCCCATAGAAACATAGAAACATAGAATTTGACGGCAGATAAGGACCGCTTGGCCCACCCAGTCTGCCCATTTCCCTACCTACTGGATAAGCTGCAGATCCTAGTTAACCAGCAGCCTACTTCTTCCTACCCCCACCCCCCAGAATTGCCTTATGACTATCCCACGCTCATAGGTTTGCGAATTTTCAATATTTCCACTCCATATTTTCAACATTGCCATTTTTCCACACCTTCTTATGAGTAGCACAGCTATCATTTTTCAAATCTCTCCCAAAACATGTTTCCGCCCATAGAAACATAGAAACATAGAATTTGACGGCAGATAAGGACCGCTTGGCCCACCCAGTCTGCCCATTTCCCTACCTACTGGATAAGCTGCAGATCCTAGTTAACCAGGAGCCTACTTCTTCCTACCCCCAACCCCCAGAATTGCCTTATGACTATCCCATGCATGCTTGAATTCCACCACTGATTTTGACTCCACAACCTCCTCCGGAAGGCCATTCCATGCATCCACAACCCTCTCTGTGAAAAAATACTTCCTTAAATTACCTCTGAGCCGCCCCACCCTCTATCTTCAAATTGTGCCCTCTTGTTCTTGCACACCTCTTTTTTTGAAAGATGCTACCCTCTTGGACTTTGTTGATTCCCTTGAGGTACTTGAAAGTTTCTATCATGTCCCCCCTCTCCCTCCTTTCCTCGAGGCTATACATATTAAGCTCCTTAAGTCTCTCTTCATATGTCTTCCGGTGCAGACCCTGCACCATTTTAGTTGCCCTCCTCTGGACAGCTTCCATCCTGTCTATGTCTTTGCGGAGATTGGGTCTCCAGAACTGCACAGTACTCCAGATGGGGTCTCACCAGCTGTCTGTACAGAGGATAATAACTTCCTGTTTTCTACTGGTGATGCCTCTCCCATGCATCCCAGTATCCCCCAACCCTCCTTGCTGCCTTCTCACATTGCTTGCCCACCTTTAGGTCATCTGATATGACTACCCCAGGTCCTTTCCATTTTTGTTGTTGTTAGTATCTCCCCCATTGTGTACTCTTCCCTGGGTTTTGTTTCCCAGGTGCATTACCTTGCACTTCTTAGCATTGAATCTAAGCTGCCATACATTTGACCATTCCTCTAACCTTGCCAAGTCCCTTCTCATCCTTTCCACCCCACCCTGTGCATCAACTCTGTTGCAGATCTTAGTGTCATCTGCAAAGAGACATACTTTTCCTCCAGTCCTTCTGCAATGTCACTTATAAAGACATTGAAGAGGACTGTCCTAATACTGAACTCTGCGGTACCCTGCTAGTAACCCTCCTTTCTTCTGAGTGGACTCCATTTACTATTACTCTCTGTGTCCTATTCTCCAGCCAATTCTTTACCCAGGCTGTCATCTTGGGACCCACTCCCAGGCTGGCTAACTTATATATTAATCTTTGTGTGGGACTGTGTCAAATGCCTTGCTAAAGTCTAGGTAGGCCATGTCCACAGCCCCTCCCTGATCTACTACTTTGGTCACCCAGTCAAAGAAATCTATCAGATTTGTCTGGCATGACCTTCCACTGTGAATCCATGCTGCCTAGGGTCCTGTGCCCTTCTGGCCTCTAGATACGCGACATTCTTTCCTTTAGAAGTGATTCCATCATTTTCCTATCACTGAGGTTAAACTAACAGGTCTATAGTTTCCTGCTTCTGCCTTGCTCCCACTTTGTGAAGGGAATCACATCTGCCCTCCTCCAGTCCTCGGTACCACCCATCCTCCCATGATTTGTTAAAGAGGGTAGTCAGTGGTGTCACTAGTTCTATCCTTAGTTCTTTTAGAATTCTGGGATGAATCCCATCAGGCCCCATTGCTTTGTCCACCTTCAGTTTTAAGAGTTCTTTCAGAACCCTTTCTTCTGTAAATGGGCTGGTATCAACTTCTGTATCCAGAGTGTTACTACTGTTTGTTTTATGTACCTCCTTCCTTGTAAATACTGAGCAAAAATATTTGTTTAGTATCTCTGCCTTTCACATTCTCCCTCTGCCCACCCTCCCTCCCTTTATTAAGCCTCACTATCCCTCCCTTGGTCTTCCTTTGCTCCTGATGTACCTATAAAGGTTTATTCCCCTTCTTAACTGAGTTGGCTATCTTTTCCTCAGTTTGGGCCTTTGCTGTTCTGACTGCCTTCCCAGCCTCCTTTGCTTTAACTGATACAGTTCTCTGTCCTGCTCCTGCTGTGATTCCTTGTACTTCCTGAATGCTTTCTTTTCTCTTGAACCTTCACTGCCACTTCCTTTGAGAACCATAGTGGTTTCTTACATCGTCTTGTTTTGTTTATTTGCTTCACACAAAGGCTCGTTACCTCTGTGATGGCAGTTTTATTATTCCCATTGTTCTTCCACCCCTCCTTCCCACCCATTTGCTAGTGCATTCCTTAGGCACTCACCATTTTAGCAAAGTCAGCCCTCCTAAAGTCCAGTACTTTTGTCTTTGTATGGCTTGACTCTATTGCTGTGTTTATTGTGAACCATACTGTTCGATGGTCGCTAGTTCCCAGATGGCTACCACTCTACATCTGTGATCCTCTCTCCATCTCCATTTGAGAGTATCAAGTCTAATATTGCTCCTCTCAAGTGGGCTCCAGTACTAGTTGTCTATGGCATGCCCCTGTAGGGCATCTAGAATAACTGCACTCTTGAAGTGGCAGCTGCAATCGCGCTCCAGTTAACATCTGGCATATTCAGATCATCCATCAGCAATATCTCCCCTTTTTCTGCCATTCTAAGTATACTTTCTATCATTTCCTTGTCCATTTCCTCCCCCTGAGAAGGGGGTCTGTATACAACCCCTGTGCGGATTGTGGTGCCATTGCCTGTCTCCAAATTTACCCACAGTGCTTCTTCTCCTCCCTGTTTACCCTTTTGTTCTGTTGCTTTTATTCCTTCCCTTATGTAAAGAACTACTCCTCCCCTCTTTCCCTCCCTGTCCCTCCTGTAGATAGTGTATCCTGGTATGTTTACATCCCAGTCATGGTTTTGTGTGTACCATGTTTCTGTGACTGCCACGATATCCAGATGTTCCTCCTCCATCAAGGCCACTAATTCAGGAAGCTTGTTACCTAGACTACGGGCATTGGTACTCATTGCTCTCCATTTTTTGATGGCCTTACCTTCTGTTGCAGCATCCCCCACTGACCGTTCTACCTTGGTCTTTTTCTCATTTAGTACCCTGTTTTGTAGGGAGAGGCTGGATTTTCTGCTGCTTGTCAGTGCCTCCCCATTGACTAGTTTAAAAGCTTGCCAATGAAGCATTTAAACCGATTGCTCAAAAGACTTGTTCCATGTAGCGCACAATGGCGCAGTCGATGTGTGAACTCAGTGTATGGGACACATTAAGAAAATCACAGTGTCACTGTTCATGAGCAGAGATCTTAAAATGGCAATGTTGAAAATTTGGTGAAAGAATTCCTAAAAATGACTGTTTTACGAGTGTGCGTTGCACAGTTCCCACGCACGCTCGTAGGTTTGCGAATTTTCAATATTTCCACTCCAGATTTTCAACATTGCCATTTTCCACACCTCCTTATGAGCAGTACAGCTGTCATTTTTCACATCTCACCCAAAATGTGTTTCCGCCCATATAGCGCACAATGGCGCAGTCGGTGTGCAAACTCAATATATGGGACACATTAACAAAACCACAGTGACACTGTTCATGAGCAGAGGTCTTAAAATGGCTATGTTGAAAATTTAGTGAAAAAATTCCTAAAAATGACTTTTCCGAGTGTGCGTTGCACAGTTCCTATGCATGCTCGTAAGTTTGCAAATTTAATATTTTCACTCTAGATTTTCAACATGTCCATTTTATTAAACTTCCTTATGAACAGTACAGCTGCAATTTTCATATGTCACCCAAAATGTGTTATCGCATGTAGCACACAATGGTGCTGTTGGTGTGCGAAAGCAATGTTTAGGACAGATTAAGAAAATCACAGTTACACTGTTCATGAGCAGAGGTCTTAAAATGGCTATGTTGAAAATTTGGTTACAAAAGTCCATGAAATGACTGAGTTACGAGTGAGCATTGTGCAGTTTCCACGCATCCTCGTTAGTTCATGACTTTGTAATATTTTCAGTCCAGATTTTCACTAGTGGCATTTTTCCACACTTCCTTATGAACAGTACAGCTACCATTTTTCACAACATGGCAGTGTGTTTTCCACTTTCAGTGCAGAGATGCGTGGTAAGCTGTGAAATCATTGTTCAAGCAGATAAAGAAAATCACAGTGACACTGTTCATGATCGGAGGCACCAAAATGCCTGAGTTGACAATCTGCTATAAAAAATCCCCAACCTAATTATATTACGGGTGTGCGTTGCACAGTTTCTATGTACACTCGTGACTTCACTATTTTTTTAAATATTTTTACTACACATTTGCAACATAGCCATTTTTACACCTCCCCATGAAAGTGTACAGCTGTCAGTTTTTACATCCTGTTTGGAATATTTTTGCACCTGTGGTGCTAAATGCAGTAGTCACTGTGCATAAGCAGCTTTCCGCTACCAAACTGATATTCCCCTTGTTCATGAGGTGGGGTCACAAAACAAACAAGTTGAAAATTTGGAGTGAAAATACCAATGAATGCCTGAGGTATTAGGCTTTTCAACTAAATTGCCCAACCCTCTAGAGAATGACAGGAATCAGGGGTGTGACTTGGGATTCTTGCCTGTGATGCTCATACCATTCCACATCCTGCAGTCACTGAGAGGCATCGAGGTATGCCTTGGACTCTTCGGCCCCAAACTTCACCCCATTCTCCTATATCGCACCCATCTCACCGTATTTCCTAATGAAATGGGGGTGCGCATAAGGGCCAAAGACCCCAAGGAACACGTGACACTTGTCTGTCTCTGCAGAGTGGGGTGTGGTGAAATGGCATGGCCGTTATGCCTGATGACCCAAACGCACACCCCAATGCCTGTCACTCTCTGCAGGGTGGTGCTGGGGTTGGCTTCAGTTCAATACTTCACTGCCATTCCTATTACGCAGCTCTGTAACTTCTACACGACCACTGCCAATGCCAGCAAGCAAACATTCGGCATTGACAAATGCTTGTATGGACTTTTGTCACCAAATTTTCAACATAGCCATTTTAGGACCTCTGCTAATGAACAGTGTCAATATGATTTTCCTAATGTGTCCCAAACACAGATTTCCCACAATAATCGCGCTATTCTGCACCTGAAGTGTAAAAACACATTTGGGCTGGGATGTAAAAAATGACAGCTGTACTGTTCATAAGGAGGTGCAGACAAATGGCAGTGTTGACAATCTGGAGTGTAAATATTGCTAATGTGTGAAGGCGCGAGCGTGCGTGGAACCTGCACAACACACGCTTTGTAACACAGTCACTTCATGGACTTTTCTCACCAAATTTTCAACATAGACGTTTTAGGACTTCTGCTAATGAACAATGTCACTGTGCTTTTCTTAATCGGTCCCAAACATTGATTTTGCACACCGACTGCGCCGTTGTGCTCTACATGCGTGGAAACACATTTTGGGCAAGATGTGAAAAATGACAGCTGTACTGCTCATAAGGAGGTGTGGTAAAATGGCATTGTGGAAAATCTTGAATGCAAATATTAAAAATTTGTGAACTTATGAGCGTGTGTAGGAACTGCGCAATGGACGCTCAGGAACACAGTCATTTTTAGGCATTTTTTCACCAAATTTTCAACATAGCCATTTTAAGTCCTCTGCTCATGAACAGTGTCTCTGTGTTTTTTTTAATCTATCCCAAACATTGATTTTGCACACCGACTGCCCCATTGTACGCTACATGTGTGGAAACACATTTTGGGTGAGATGTGAAAAATGACAGCTGTACTGCTCATGTGTGATAAAATGCCAATGTTGAAAATCTGGAGTGCAAATGTTACAAATTCGTGAACTTACGAGTGTGCATAGGAACTGCGCAATGCAGACTTGTAAAACAGTCATTTTTAGGAATTTTTTCACCAAATTTGCAACATAGGGTTTTTGAGAGCCCACCTCAGGAACACTGGCACTGTCATTTCATTAATCAGTCCTGAAAGGTGATTTCATGCAGTGACCACAAAATCACCCTTCAGGCCCAATTAATGCCATGACAGTGACAGAATTCATGAGGAGGCGTCCCAAAAACCCCATGTTGAAAATCTGGTGCCAAAATTCCAAAAAATGCCCGAGATATGCAGCAAAGTTGAAAAAACCCTATCTATCCCATTATACAGTTTACCGGCATTTCCTCAGTTCGCGGTCGGCTTTGAAGAGTGCAGACTTGTTTCCGGTCCACCTAAGATCGTCGCGCCAGACTCCAGAGGTAAGCATGGGGTGAGGGGGTGTGGGGAGGAAGGGTACACAGTGGGTTGGCGAGGGTTACTGCAGGGGGTTCCCGGAGACTGCGAGGGACCGTTTTCTTGTTTACAGGGGGAAAAAAAAAAGACATTGGGGACAGTTTTTAACTTCACAGGGGCATTTGGCACACTGTGGTGGGCTCCCAGCATGCCAAGGGAGTCTTTTGTTGGGGGGGCCAACTGTAGCCGATGGGGATTAGGGCACACCCGTGGCACACAACAAAAAGGGGACAACATCATGTCGACAAGGAGCAAAAGGGGGGGGACTTATGCTGATGGGGACTGGGGAAATGGGTGGGGGGGTTACATCATGCCGATGGGGAGTGGGCTCCCCCGTCTGCAAAATACCGGGGTCACTGCAGCCGGCAGGGATTGGGGTCCCCGCTGGCAAACAAAGACTGTTTGGGGGGCACACGCTGCAGAGGGGGATTGGGCACCCCCTTGGCAAGGGATCTGGTTACCTAATACTGTTTGTGAACACAGCGGCAAGCCACCTGCCATGTTCACAGACAGTATTAGGCTAGCTAACGTTCCGCCCTGCAATGACGGGTCGCTCCCTCATTGCAGCAGAATGACTGATGCTGCACTGACGAGGTGGCCCCTGATTGCAGCGGTGAAAACGTCACAACTTGGTGCACTTTTGGAAGACCAGTGTCATCGGCACACTGTGCTTCCATCGGTCCACCAGTACCAAGCCCCCAAATGCAATGCCTTCCTAGGCTGTAACAGTGCCACGCCTCCACAACCCCTTCTCTCCTAAGCTGTCACATAATGTTTCTTGCGCATGCGCAAGCAAACATAAGAAAAGCTTCTCTGTAAACAAACCCCGAACAAACTGTGCAGTTCAAAAACATTGCCAGTCAGGACTCAGAACACAGTAATTGCTGCTGATAGCAACACAGAAACCCTTAGCGCATGTGCCTTTTTCCTATAAAAAAAAAAAACAACAAAATTAGATAAAACCACTCTCACTCACAGCATTTAATATGTCAATATATTATAATACTAACTACTGACAAGCGCCAACTGCATCTTTTGACATCCTCTGACTGTGACACCACAACGGCTGCTCATGGCCAAACACTGGTGATTCAGCACCACTAGCAGCTCATGTCATTACCTCAGACAACCACATTACATGCTTGTAAAACCAACCAATCTAGCACATTAAAAAAAAAATACTCAGTTATTGAAAAGGGACTCGATAAGAAAGCCAGGGACAGCACAGTTCACATGGGTGGGTTGGGGGGGGAGTTCAGGCCATCACAAGACCTTCATGTCTCCTGTCAGTTCCAACTGAAACAGCGTCACCTGCTGACCTCAGCTCTCCAAGATCTATTTCTTTAAAATGTGCTCCTACGATACCCCAAACACTCATTTTTGAAAGGTCTTAAATGTTTGATTTTATTCTTAATTTATAAAATGTTTAGGCCTGTTAATGATAACAGTAATACACTTCAGGACATGTTTTATCATGGGATAGTGTCACTTCTCAGGTGCATGAGACACTCAGCCTGTGGCCTTGTTTCTCACAATGCACCCGAAGCATGACAATATCCCAGGATAAATCCACCCTTTCGTGTATTATTGCTTAAATAATTGCTGGTTATGTTAAAATAACTGGGCTGGCAGCACTTTCACATAACTGGCCATTTATTTTTATGATATAGCTGTCAGTCAAATTCATTCAAGTAAAGAAAACACTTTTTCCTTGTGTGCTTTCAAGCCACATGAGCAAACTGCCAATTCTTATAGTTGCACACTACAAAGCCTCTACACTTGGTACAAAAAAGTCTTTAAACAAACAATTGTCAGAAAGTTTATGATGTACCATACTAGAAGTAAAAATATATGTTAGTGGACTTTCTTTTATTTTCGGCGTGCGTGTCAAGTTGGTCATCACATTTCCAGTCCCATTTTCAGAATGTATTTCCCTCCACCCAGAAACAAATTTTGAAAATGTTTGTTCTTTTATAAAAGAGATTTTTGTTCTTTATAAGGAGACTTTTTACACTATAGGCCAGATTTTCACAGGGTGGTGCAGGGCTCGCGTCAAGTCCTGTAGCATAAAGCTTTGAATCTGGCAGTGCCCTGAACACTTTTGCAGCACCTGCATCTGATTTCAGTAGGTTGATCACAGTTGTGGCAATGTATCCAATTTACAGCAGCTTGCACAACATTTCTTGTGCAGGCACCACAAAAAGGGTCCCCGGGACTGATGCAAGCTAGACCACAAAAAGCAGATCTAACTTGTTGCAATTAATGTGTGGAATCGAAAATCCCATTAGATTACTGCTAGCCTGGTGCGCCATGCATCTGGTGCCCCTTGGGCTTGTGGCAGTCCAGCCCCATTGAAAACCTACCCAATGTGTAAATGTTCCCTTCTGGCCAGCTGTGTGCCAGTTCAAGTGTGCCCATCAGTAGGGCGCCAAAATGTAAAATGTGCCACCCCTTCCCTGAGGTCCACCCCCCCGGAGTTAGAATATGTAGTTGGGATGAGGGGCACCCCCCCACATATATACTGGGCAGTGAAAATATTGCAGCCTTAATGATGGGCGCACTCAGATGGGTGCGTTCCGATGGTGGAACCATAAAGGCTTGTTTATGAAATATGTTCATAATTAAAGACAGTAAATGGCAAAGTGAATGAATTCTTCAATCTTTCACAATGCTTTTACACTTACTTTTTTATTTCCTATAAAAAAAGAGCAAGTATTGAAAATAATCTATGGGATGTTGACACTATTAATTTTTTTTACACATCCTCAGTGTGTGATCCCATCACAAACTGCTCATACTTTACACTCGTGACTTATGTGTGATATCACACACACCTCAGATGTTTTAAAAAAACTCATAGGGCCAGATATTCAAAGGGGTTGCACTGATGCAATCCCGTAATGTGCCCCAACATGATATTCAAAAGAGTGACTAGCGCAGCACAAGTTCCGATGCACGGGGGTGCATTGCTAATGCATGCGGCGCATCTGAAGGGGGCGTGCCCATGCATATGTGGCACATCCCGATATTCAGCCTGGGAGGTGTGGCGCATCTACTGGCACAACCCACAGATGCAAAGTTGAGCCAGAAAATCCTGGCTCAGATGCTGGCCACCCAAAGGCAGGCTGCTGTATTGCAGGGCACAATACAGCCGCTGCCTGCCATGGGTGGCCACCCGCCAGGAAAGAACACCATCCACAAGCACCCATCCTGTCCCTGGTGATTCAGTGGAACCCTCTTACCTCCTGTAGCCACGGTCACCAGTACATTCAAATACAGAAACATGCCTATCATTCTAGTGGAAATCCCCCCTCACTTCTGTACCAGATGGTGGGTGATAGTAAAGGACATAACAGCCCTGGTAGTCCAGTGGTCCCCCCATCCCATCCATAGCCCAGATCCCCATAAAATAGAATGTAAACAATTCCCTGGTGGACTAGTGGTGCCTCCACCCCTCCCAAATGTGCTGATCATCCAGAATGTATTATATGTCATGCCCTGGTGGATTAATAGTCCCCCCGCCCCTCCTGTAACCCCTATCGCGGGCACACTATTGCACATATATGCCTTGGTGGTTCATTTGGTATCCCCCACCCCCCCACCAAACAGGTCCACCAGCCACCCCAACACCCCATCTTTGGAGGATGGCTGCAACCTGTCAGCATACCTCCTGGCCACCTGACTGACAGCTTACAGTATGTGCTATAAGCTTATTGGTCCATGGTGTGTGGACCAATGGGCTTGAAGGGCATACTGTACTATACAGTCAGGAATACATGAATGGGTTCATTCACATATTCCCGACTGTACAGTACAGTACAGTATGCCCTGCAAGCCCATTGGTCCATACAGTGGACCAATAGGCTTACAGCACATACTGTAAGTTCTCAGTCAGTGGGTGGCCAGGCAGTATGCAGGTGGGTAGCAGCCACCAGCCAATGATGGGGGTGTGTGTTGTGTGGGCTGGATGACCAGTTTGAGTAGGGGAGTGGGGGATACCACTGGACTACCAGGGCATATATGTGCAACAGTGTGCCCGCGATCAGGGCTACAGGAGGGGCCGGAGGACCACTAGTCCACCAGAGTATTGTTTACATGCTATTCTATGTGGATCAGGGCTATGGGTTTGGTGGGAAGGACCACTGTACTACCAGGGCTTAAACATCTCTCATTATCACCCACGATCTGGTATGGTCGTGAGGGAGGTTTCCAGTAGACTGACAGGGCATGTTCCTGTATTTGGACCCACTGGTGATCATGGCTATGGAATGGAGGGGGGTACCACTGGATCACCAGAGCTTGTGTGCAATTCATGTTTATCGTGATTTCGGTTACGGGGCTGGGGTGCCCCCGGACCCCCTCAGTCCACACAACTGTCCGTGCAGGGCACCAGGCACAGTTTGCTGGGTTGCCCTGTGCAACACATGCAAATAGGGCCATAATGGCATGCAAAGGGCCCCATTTGTGCCTTGCAAACATTATGGCCCCATTTGCATGCCCAAGTCTGAATATCATGGGTGTTGTGCCCAGTGCAACTACAGTTGCGCTAGAGCATTCCCGGTCCTCCCTGTCCAGGGAATGTGCTGGTGCATTGTCATTGCGCCATGCACATTCTGTGCCATATTCAAAGGTGATGCACCATGGCACATCACGTTTGAATATTTCCTTGTCTTAGCCCTGGCGCATCTCGGTTGTGCTGTGCCCTCTCTTGCGCCATCTCCTGGTACAGTCTGAATATCTCCCCCATAATGTACAACACTCAATACATTCTTCTATATTTCTTATTCAAATTAGAATCTACTAAATTTACCATATTAGCATGTTGGAAAATAGCCCAGTGGTGCCATCAGCCTCTGATTGACTCATGTATAGAAAAGAATGGAAAAGGTTTAGCATTTACTTTAAAGGAGAACTGTGTTGAACCTGTAAGTCATTCCCCCCAGAAGCTGATTCCTAAATTCTGGATGCAATTCTGTTACTGCTCCATCTCTGCAGGCATTTGAGTTATTCAAGGGAGTGTTTCTAATTTACACACAAGTAGTAAATACCATTTAAAAATTTAATCATGTAGTTTACGTCTTTGCTGAGCTCTATTAGTGTTTGTACAACACCTCAGTTTTTCACTATCAGAGAAGCTGCAACATGTGGCAGCAGCTGGCAGTTGTCTGCGGGTCATCCTCCCTGAACCTGGGAGGGGCGGTAGAGAGAGGTGGTCCTTTCTCCTGGGAGGGAGGATGGTAGGGCCTTGAGCCCAGGGAGTGGGAAGACATTTTTCTAACACAAAAATGGCCGGTCGGTGATGGCTTACCAGTTCTGGTATATGTTGAGTAAGGCCATTCAGCAGGCTGGGTTGGATGCTAGTGAGTATGAGACTCATTCCTTCTGCATTGGGGCAGCGACAAATGCAAGGAGCTTGGGTTGGGCGGACAGCGAGATCCAGGTGCTGGGGCACTGGAAGTCCCAGGCATTCTTGTGGTATGTTCACCTGCATTTGCAATAACCCTTGGTTTGTCTTTTCTAGGGTCCCTGAAGGCCAGTAAGACCATAAGAATATGTGATCATTCCTTCATTCATCAGGCAGCAGCAAAAGTAACCACAAGGACAGGAAAGAAGTCATGGGGGAAGCTTCACCAGAGGGCTCAGGTCAGATGGCTTGGTATGGAGGGGATGCTCTAGGGTGAGTTGCTTCCAAGGCTAATGGTAGAGGTGAGGACTCAGTGGAGCCTAGATGTGTTATTGGTACACTTCAGGGGTGAAGATCTATGAGCTTGGAAGGTGGGGGACCTGCTCCTGTCAATCAACAAGGACTTTCGTACCATAAGATTCTGGTGGCCCCTTACAGTCCTCATTTGGTTGCAGCTGATTCAGAGGCTGCACTGGCCACATGTTGAGGGGGTAAAGCCTATTAATTGGGCTTGCATTCTTATCAACAGAGAGATAAGAACCTTTATGGAGTCCATAGGAGGGACAGTGGTAATACATAGCAAAATTCAGGCCTCCCACCAGATCATGATGGGAGAAGGGCAGTTGTGAAAGGAAGGATTAGATATGGTACTGGAGGCAATGGGTCAGGTCTTGGAGGAACAGCTGGAGTAAGTGGCTTGGGGGGGTCTGATGGTGTCCATCCTGTGGCAACTTGAGAGGATCACAGACTGAAGGAACAAGGAAAAGCAGGGGGATGAGTCAAATTCATTTGAAAGGCTCATCACCAACCCTGGTCGACATGAGGGTGGTGGACTGGTGACCTGGACCCAGACCTGGATGGAGGGGGGGTCAAGGTCCACCTTCATCAGGTACCCTGCAAGGACAGTGGCACCAGATGGGGGGGCAGCCACAGGAGCCTTGGCCATAATGACCATATATTGTACTTCTCCAGGCAATTGACCATACAACTGGGTTGGCCTGGGATTGAAGGCTGGTGTGTTATGAGGCCTGATGAGGGGCGGATCTTCCCGATTGTGCACACTGCTCATTAGGCACGTATTAGTTCAATAAATGCATGATTGTGGCCATTTTCTACATGACATGTGTCTGTTTTTTATTCCAGGGAATGGTTATTGGAGAGCTACCAGACAAAGAACTCTGTAACTGAAAGGAACATAAACTACATCATACAGTTCTAAAACAAACATTTGTCAATGCCGAATGTTTGCTTGCTGATATTAGCATTGGAAATGCAGAAGTTAGACAGATGCAGAGTAGGAATGGCAGTGAAATATTGAACTTCACTCCAACCCCACCTCCACCCTGCAGAGACAGACAGGCATTGGAGTATGTATTTGTGTTGTCACCCATAACGTTCATGCCATTTCACCTCACCCTATCCTGCAGACACTGACAAGTGTTGAGGTGTGCATTGGGGTGTTCAGCTTCACAGTCACCCCATTTCATAAGGACATACATTGAAATTGGTGCAGTATAGGAGAATGGGGTGAAGTCTGGGGCTGAAGAGTGCAAGGGACACCTCGATGCCTGTTACTGGCTTCAGGGTGGGGGTGGGATGGCATGAGCATTACAGCCAGTGATCCAAAGTTACACCTCTGATGCCTGTCAGTCTGTACAGGGTGTGACATTATGGTTAGAAACCCTAATGCCCTGGATGTGTGTTGGTATTTGCACTACAAATTTTAGACATGGCCTTTTTGTGACTCCCACCTCATGAAAGCATTTTGGACCTCTTCTCATGAACAGTGGCAGTGTGATTTTCTTAATATGTCCCGAACGTTGAGTTCCCACAGTGATCATGCCATTCTGCGCCAGATATACAAAAACACAGATCAGGCAGGATGTGAAGAATGACAGCTGTACCATCCATAGGGAGGTGTGAAGAGATGGCAATGTTGAAAATCTGTAGTGAAAATATTAAAAATGCTCGAAGATCCAAGCATACGGGAAAACTGCACAACACATGCTTGTACTGCAGTCATTTAGTGGAATTATTTCACAAAATTTTCAACATAGGCATTTTGTGACCTCTGCTCATGAACACAGTCACTATGATTTTCTCAATCTGTCCGAAACATTAATTTCCCACAGCGACTGTGCCATTGTGCGCCAGATGTGCAAATGCATATTTTGGGCAGGATATGAAAAATGGCAGCTGTACTGTTCATAAGGAGGTGTGACAAAATGCCAATGTTGAAAATCTGGAATGAAAATATTACAAATTTGCACACTTCCGAGCATACGTGGAAACTGCGCAACACACACTTGTAACACAGTCATTTTATGGACTTTTGTCACCAAATTTTCAACATAGGCATTTTAGATACTCTGCTGATGAACAGTGTCATTATGATTTTCTTAATGTGTCCCAAACACTGATTTCTACAGCGACCGCGCTATTCTGTGCCAGAAGTGCAAAAACACATTTCAGCCAGGATGTGAAAAATTACCGCTATACTGTTCATAAGGAGGTGTGGAAAAATGCCAATATTGAAAATCTGGAGTGAAAATATTACAAATTCGCGAAGTTATGAGCATGCGTGGAAACTGTGCAACACATGCTCATAACACACTCATTTTATGGTCTTTCATCACCAAATTTTCAACATAGGCATTTTAGGACCTCTGCTCATGAACTGTGTCACTGTGATTTTCTTAATGTGTCCCAAACACTCATTTCCCACAGTGACTGTGCTATTCTGCTCCAGAAGTGTGAAAACTCATTTCAGTCAGGATGTGAAAAATTACAGTTCTACTGTTCATAAGGAGGTGTGGAAAAATGCCAATGTTGAAAATCTAGAGTGAAAATATTACACATTCACGAAGGTACATGCATTCGTGAGAACTGAGCTATGCACACTCGTAAAACAGTCTTTTTTTTGGATTTTTTTTCCACCAAATTTGCAACATAGGCTTTTTGAGAGACCACCTCATGAACACTGGCACTGTTGTTTCATTACTCTATCCCAAAAGGTGATTCTGCACAGTGACCAAGAAATCACCTTTTGGTACTGAAAAATGCCATGACAGTGGCTGAATTCATGAGGAGGGGTCCCAATAACCCCATGTTGAAAATGTGGTGCCAAAATTACCAAAAATGCCTGAGGCATGCACTAAAGTTGAAAAAACCCTATTTATGCCATTATACAGCTTACCAACATTCTTCAGTTCGAGGTTGGCTTTGAAGAGTGCAGACGTGTTCCAGGTCCACCGAAGAGCATTGTGCTGGGCTCTGGAGGTAAGTATGGGGTGAGGGGGTATGGGGGAGGCAGGGTGCACAAAGGGTGGGTGCAGGTTGGGGGAAGGGCCACCGAACTCAACGAGGGACCATTCTCTGTTTTACAGGCTTAAAAAAAAAAACATTGCAGGACTTTTTTTTACAGAGACATTTGGCACGCTGGGGTGGGCTCCCAGCATGCCACCTGAGTGTGTTTTTTTGGGGAGGGCTGTAGCCAATGGGGGATTGGGCACCCCCGTTGTCAAGCAAAACAAATTGGGGGGGGCATTGTGCCAATGGGGAGTGGACTTCCCTGTCAGCAAACTGAACTGGGAAGGGGGGACTGAAGTCGATGAGAATTGGGCCCCCTGTCAGCAAAGAAAGACTGTTGGTGGGCACATGATGCTGAAGAGGATTGGGCACCCCCTCAGCACACAACAAATGGGGGAGAGGGTTACAGTATGCTGACGAGGAGTGGGCTTTCCCGTCAGCAAATGAACTGGATCGGGGATGGCAAGATACCACCCTGCAATGACGGGTCCTTCCCTCATTGCAGTGGTGGATTTGTTTCCAGTTGGTGCCATGCTGGCTGAACTAGTGTCAGTAGCAGTGTGCCACTGCATTGGGGAAAATGGGCCAAGCCTCAAAAGGCACTGGGGGCATTGGCCCCCACAGTGCTGCACCTCCAAAACCCTGCTTCTCTCCTAAGCTGTGATGAAATTTTTCTTGCGCATGCGTGCAAGCAAACACAATGATACCTTACACAAGAGTCCAAATCAGAAACATCCACTTAGGTTACTACTAGGCCCATATAGATGGAACAATTAAATAATTGGAATCAGTATTTAACAAAAAAAAACCCAACAACCCCCCCCCCAAAAAAAAACAACAATAAAAAAAAAGCCTCTATTGGGAAAAATGCCTTTCTGGTTCAGTGCAATTCTCTTTTAATAAGCATAGATAAGATGTTGACCCACACTGCTGTAGCAAGATAAGACATTGACCTATGCCTCTGCATTTTCTAGTATACTCCTACAACTGTAATGCCTATACAGTACCATATGATACTCATTAAAATGGGTGACATTGGTGCAAAGGGTTGAGACGCTAGCACCTTACCTCATCCCACGCCGGCGACCCAGGTTCGGGAACGGACTCAGGTCATCGGGGGCTGGCAGGGGCCAGAGAGGATAGAGCATCCGTAGGGCTGCTCTCTCTCCCGGGTGGTGAGGTCTTGTCGCGCAGCAGCATCTCCTGGTGGAGACCAGGAGCACTGCTGACGCACACAAGCAAGAAAAGGGGAACCAGGAAAAGTGGAAATACCACTCCACGGTAACCGGATGATGGCTGCCCGGCACTCTGAGGCCATCATGGGTCCTTCCGAGCTCTCCACCTCAGCAGCATCTCCAGGGCTAAAGTAGGAGCGCTGGTCTCCTCCTTGGCTGGTGTCTTCCCTCTCGGGGGAGGGGGACCCATCCGGCGAAGGGTTACGTTGGATCACCCTGGGGGTCGGCTGCAATATGAGGTGGGAGTCTCAAGGGATGGATGGGTCGGAGGTCTGCCCAGGCAGCCTGAAGGAGTGGCTGCCGTGGGGCACATAGGGGGGTAGAAATAGATAATACAAAAAAAAAAAAATATAGGTGACAAAACAAACAATTATGTATATATTGTATAAAAGTGTTCCTGAATAACGTTAGCAGTTTTGCTTCACGTGCTGTTATGGTACATATGGAATATTCATTGGGTTGACTCAGAATATGGTATTTATCTTTACATGTGAGGGGGACAGGGCAATAACTCTCAAATAGCAGAACCATAAGTGAGTTATGTAATTCATGTCCCCTCACATGTAATAATTAATTATTCTGAGTAAGTTTATTATGTGTCCAAGTAATTATATGGATTATGAACTGTAAAACTTTTAACATAGAGTGTTTACAAAGTAAATTTTGCAGCTGGTGAAGCCAGCAAAAAGCAATCACAGTTCCACTCAAAGCCCCAAAATTAGGTTTGCTACCAAAAGAAACAGGCTTCTATTTCAAACAGCTTCACCAACAACACATCAGATTAGGCTTGAAATTAGAAGATATGGGTCTCCAGTTCAAAGAAACAGTCCCAATTAAATCATACCAAATAGGTTTTAGATCACAAGAAATAGGCCTCCACAAATGCAGCCTGCTACACAGTGAAATATCAAACAAATGAGCCCACTTAAAGCCACCAAAAAAGGTTTCAAAATTCCAACAACCCCAAAACAATATCCTGCTAGCCCCTTAGAGGTAGTAAGAAAGAAAAGAAACAACCTTCTACCAATTAAAATCCACAAGAAACAATGTAAAAACAGCAATAAGAAGCTACTGTACTGGAACTGATCTGATCCCTTCCCCTTCTGGTTACTTCAGAACAATAGTAATATAATGTATGTGACAGTTAAATCTTACAGACAAATAATTTATTTTAGCAGCTGAAGCACTGTAAATGACTATAAATTATTTATATTAATTTTGGCCATGTATCCTCACTTTTGCCTGGTTGCACAGAAACCCTAAACAAATGGGAGAGCAACTTAAACAATATCTGATGATATCACAATGGCCACTGCTGCAGTAAAAAAAAAAGTGAAATCTAACAGAAACGGTGGTATGCATGGGGGGGGGGAAGGGAGCTAATGGTCTGACCAGGGGCCTCAGCTACCTGATTGCTTCTGGAAGGCTTGGGCTGGTCCCACCCTTCCAGCCCTCACCCACCCACCCCAAGTCTGTGATTTCCTTTCTACCAGGGGTTGTGACATCACCACCTCAAACCGACAAAGGACATGCACCTGTCATAGCAGAAGCAGACATCCAGGAAAGGAACAGCAGTTAGTGAAAAGGTGACTGCTATCTCAGTGGAAGGGAAATAACTGCAAATCTAGGAGCTTTCATTGTTACTTCTTTACTTTGCTATTTGCATTGTGAAAAGGAGGAGTAGGAGTTTGAAGTAGGTCATGAAATAGTTACTTAAAGTCTCTTTTTGGGTGTAGATAGGAAGGATAGGAATGTAAAATGCAGTTGCTCAATCTTAGCAGTACAACAAAGTGATGAGGAAATTAAGAAAAGAAGAATGTTTTGCACTGATAGAGGGGAGAGGGAGACTTGGGGGGGTGTTTGCTATCCTTCATCTGAAGGGTGGGGGTTGCTGGTGGGCAATGAGAGCAATGGGTAGGGTGGTAGGCTGCAACAACTGTGGTGCACCAATCTTCCTAAAAATTGCCTGGAGAGTGGGGGGATGTTTAGTGTGCAACCACATAGAGAAACTTAGAAAGGAGATTGAGGGTCTGCAGGAGGAACTAAGACAGGCAAGGCAGACTGGAGGCGGGTTTAGCCCAATACTGGAGGGAAAGAGGAGGGGAGATGAGGGAGGGCAATTTGAGCCAACAGTGGTGAGGAGAGGGTCAGAAGAAGGGAAGCAGAGACAAAGGGACCCAGGCCAGAAAGAACGATTGCCAGGGAAACCAAGTCAGGAGACAAAAGACAAATGGAAGGGGAGACAGGGACTTGTGAGAGGAGGAGAAGAAGTGGAAACAGTCATGGAGTGGAAAGGAGGGAACAGGTTACTATGAAGAGAGAGGGAGCAGGCAACTGTGAAGGGTCTTCAGAAAATAGTTTTGCACTACTAGAGGGGAAGAAGGAGGAGGGAAGTGATGCAATTGGAGGAGTAATTGATAAATGCCTGGACCAAACTGGAGTGGGGGGAGTTCTGCTGGGAGAATTGCAACAGGGGTAAAAGGGGAAAATAATATGCAGGAGGAAGAAGAGGAGTCGGGAATGAGAGATGGAGATGATTGGAAGCAAGCAGGGAGTAAGAGGAGTGGAATCTTAGTTCTGGGGGACTCAATGCTAAGAGGAGTCAGGTGGGGTAGCAAGGGGGAGAGGCATAGTCACATTTGGGTGGAGGCCATGCCAGGAATGATAGCGGAAAGGGTGGGACAATTTGTTCTGAAATATGTTAGAAGGGGTAGGGGCAAGCCTCATTTAATTATACATCTTTGGATGAACAACCTGGATGACAAGAAGTATATATTGTCCGGAGGAGGTTTGAGGAACTAGGACAATTATGTGAGGGGGCAGGAAGTTCAGTAACTTTTTCAGAGATACTTCCAGTGCCCAAGGCAAGCACAACAAGAAAGCTGAGAATAAAGGAATTTAACGGATGGCTAAGAACCTAATGTTATGCTAAAGGGTATGGGCGGTTAGGGGAGGTGGGGAGGGACCTGGGAGGACAGTAGTCTCTATGCCAAGGACAGACTACACTTGAGTGAGGAGGGAAAGAAAGTGTTGAAACAGAGGATTGAGGAGTACATAGAGGAAGGAAGGAATTTAAACTAGGAACGGGGGGTGGCAAGTGGGCAAGAGAGACGTAGAGACCACAGATTGGGAATCCATATGAGCTTAACCCCCATAACAGTGACAAAGGACAAATGGCAAGTACTATTGGTGATGCTACTAAAGAAGCGCAGGATGTGGGGGAGGAGGTTGAAGGTGGTTACCCTTAATGCTAGGAGCCTTGGGAGGAAAATTGCAGAGTTACAGGTGTTCATGGCAGAGGGCGAGATGGGCATTGCATTCATCACAGAAACATGGGCCACCACATACATTGACTGGGACCTGTCTGTACCAGGGTACAGGTTATTTCATAGGGACAGGGTGATTGGGAAAGGGGGGATGCTTTATGTGAAGGAAGGACCGAAGTGTGTAAGGGAGGAAGGGGAGGAGGGTAGTATGGAGTCACTTTGGATGCAAATCCAGGATTCCAAGAATAGGATTCTCAGAATAGGAGTGATGTACAGGCTGCCATCTCAGATGGAGGAGTTAGAAATGGAACTAGCAGGACAGATCAGGAGGACCTGTGAGAAAGGTAGTGTGGCGATTGTGAGGGAATTCAACATGCCAGGAGTGGACTAGAGTACCCCAACAATCAGGAACAGAAGGGAGCAGGTACTGCTGGATGCCTTCCAGGACAGCTTCCTGCTGCAAATGGACAGTGAACCAACCAGGTTAGGGAATACCTTTGACCTTTTGCTGGCAAATGGGGACTTTGTGAGAGAACTTAATGGTGGAAGAACCACTGTCAGGGAGTGCCCACCACTCAGTATGGCTTACATTGGATATTGGCAAGGAATGAGTGGAATCTGGCACAAGAGTGCTGGACTTCAGGAGAACTGACTTTGGGAGGATGGGGGAAGTGGTAAAACGGTACCTGGCCAGAATTCAACATAGTATGGACACTAACCAGAGATGGGAGCTCATAAATCTGGGATAGTGGAGGCAACCAAAACCTGCTGCAAAGCCCAGAGCAAGAAGGCTAGGGCTAAGAAACTGAGCTGGTTGAGCAAGGAGGTCATGGAAAAGGTAAGGAGGAAACGAGCTGCCTTTAGGAGGAACAAGAAAACAGGGATGGGGGAAGACAGGAAGGAGTACTTGATGGAATCGAAGGAGGTGACACGGGTAGTAAGGGGAGCCAATGCATCAACGGAGCTCAGTCTGGCACAAGGCATTAAGAAGGGGGAGAAGGACTTCTTTAGGTACAGCAGAAAGAAAAGGAGCTGTAAGGACTACATAGTAAAGATCAGGAAGGAGGGGGGTTAGGTGGAAGCAGGGTACGGTAAGGCAGAAGCACTAAATGATTACTTCTGCTCTGTATTTACTAAGGAGAAGAGGGGGTGATACCCAAGGGAGGAGGAATGGCAGAAATGGGGGGATGACAGATGAGGAAATCATGGAGGTCAGAGTTTGGAAGGGTTTGAAGGCAGTGAGAGTGGACAAGGTGCCAGGCCTAGATGGCATCCACCCCAGGGTACTGAAGGAGCTGACAGAGGTCCTTGCAGGACCTTTGGCAGACCTATTTAATGCCTCACTACACTCAGGGTGTGTACCTCAGGACAGGAGGATGGCTCACGTGGTGCCCCTCCACAAGAGTGGCCCCAAGGATGAACCGGGGAACTACAGACCGGTGAGCCTCACATCCATCGTGGGTAAGCTAATGGAGACTATCCTGAAGGAGAGGCTGGTGGCCCTCCTAGAGGCCAAAGGACTACAGAACAGCAGACAGCATGGCTTCATATGTGGCAGATCCTGCCAAACCAACCTGGTGGACTTCTATGACTGGGTAACTAGGCAACTGGACAGGGGCCATGCAGTGGATGTCCTGTATCTGGACTTCAGTAAGGCATTCGACTTGATGCCACTTGGGAGACTGGGAAGCAAGTTAGAAGGCACAGGAGCATGTGCAAAGCTGGTGAGATGGGTAGGGAACTGGCTTCAGGGAAGACAACACAGGGTGGTGGTGGGTGGGGAGCTCTCACACCCAAGGGTAGTGACGAGTGGTGTTCCACAGGGCTCGGTGTTGGGACCAGTGTTGTTTGGGATATTCATTGCAGACATATCATTGGATATCAAGAGCAAGATCAGTCTGTTTGCTGATGATACCAAGATGGGAGTGGCGGGGGATGATCTAGGGGGATGGCAGGGGTTGCAGTATGATCTGGCAAAGCTTAAAACCTGGTCAGATACCTGGCAACTGGGGTTTAATGCCAAAAAGTGCAAGGTGCTGCATTATGGGATGAAGAACCCAAGGAGGAGTTACTAGCTGTGGGGAGTGCAGCTAGCCCAGACAGAGGAGGAGAAGGATCTGAGGGTACTTATTATAGGGTCAATGAACAACTCGGCACACTGTAGGAAGGCAGCTGCAAAGGCCAACAAAATGCTGGGTTGCATTGCAAGGGGTATATCCTCGAGGAGGGAGAAGGAGGTGATTCTGCCACTGTATAGGTCATTAGTTAGATCGCACCTGGAGTACTGCGTGCAGTACTGGCGCCCGTATCTGAAGAGGGACATTAAGTTACTGGAGGGGGTGTAGCACAGGGTGATAACGATGATTAAGGGGCTGGGGACTTATCATATGAGAGAAGGCTGAAGGAGTTGAACATGTACTCACTGGAGGAGAGGAGGGACAGGGGGACATGATTGAATCCTTTAAGTACATAAAAGGAATAAACAAGACAGGTACAGAGGGGCTGTTCAAAGTAAGGGAGGGGAGGCCCACCAGGGGCCATGATATGAGACTGGAGGGAGGAAGGTTCAGGAGAGAGATGAGGAGACACTTTTTTACTGAGATGGTGGTAGCTGGGTGGAATGTGTTACCTGCAGAAATGGTATCCAGTAGAACAGTGGACTGCTTCAAAAGGGGGAGGGACAGGACAAGGGGGATGGTCAATGGAGGGGAAGGGTGGAAGGCAGGAGCAGCTGCAGAATAAGGGGGCTAGCTGCACATTCGAGCAGACTTGATAGACATCTAGGCCTTTATCTGCTGGAAAATTTTGTATGTTCGTATGTTCTTACTGTATCTTTCAATCACCATCCACAGGATGGATCTGTAAATGAGATTTCTATTTGACGTGTATGTTTTTCCGGGATTAAATAATTTAATAAACACATTTTTGGGACTATAAAAGTACTTTTTGTCAGTTTAACTGCTGCACTGTACTTAGAACAAAATGTTCTTTTAAAAAAAATAATGTTGAAGTGAATCTTTTAATGCTTTGAAGCATTATTTGGCATTTTGGCATTTCAACAAAAACATGATTACTCCACCTGCTAATTTAGCACTTTAAATGGGTAATGTTGCTTTCACAATTTTAATATTAGCATTGTATTTATTACTGTGAATGTTCATTTGTATTTTTGTGTAATTTTGTATTTTCTATTCAGGTGAGTCATATGCATTTCTGTATTGAGAGGCACTCTGAGTGGCAACATGAGAGTGCCAGATGAGACTCCATTGGATCTCCTATCAGTCATGGCACATCTCTCACTGTTCTTCAGCCTTCCATATTTTTCTAATTCAAATAAAAATGTGATTACTCACCACAGTCCTTTTGTACAATTTTTTTTTCATTGTGGCAAACAGACACATGTTAATGATAGGTGAAAACCATATGTAGACCTTTGTTTACTTTTACATGAAGCAGAAATATTAAGGCTAAGACAGTTTGTGATCACTTGTGAGACATTAGGCTCTTTTACACACAGTATTCTGTTACATCCCTTGTGTGTAAAGTGCATTTGTTTCATTCCCTTGGTGATCGTTCGTCCAAACCACAATCTCTGCTTCTTGCGGTTTGCACCAACGTGTTTCATTTGATCTGGCCATGTAAAACAGACATTCCGGTAGCACTGCATAAACTCCCATTAGAGCAGCAAACTCTGGGGGAGCCGAAACAAATGGAGGCAGGATTGACCGGAATACTCGCAGGGTGTAAAAGGAAACCTGAACACAACAGAGTACAATGGTGCCACACAGGTAACGCTTATTTCATTTTACAAACCTATGTGTAAAAGCGCCTATTGTTTACAAGAGGCAAAAAACTCTTTGGGCCCAGTTCTCAATGCTCTCAGCACAGCACAAAGGGCATGTGCCACAGAGAATGGTGCAAGGTGCCCTCCAGCCAAAGATGCGCGCGAGAGTGATTCATACGGCAGCCAGACGCCTGCAGGTTGCTTGCCCCAAACTGGGCTTTCTAATGCCCATGCACCAAAATGGGCTGCAGCAAGGCACTAGGGGCATGTAGCAGATAAAGGCTGCCAAAGCTCTACCATCAGAATTCACAAAACACACCCAGAGGGCTAATTTCTAAGTACCTTTATATCAGCCAAGGCTGGTCTAAGGGTACTTAGAAACTCATCCTCTGGGTGAGTTGGAAACTTTTGCAGCAATATGCAGATGTCTCCCACCCCAGCCCCCTTCAACCCTTATATTAGATAATAAATCCCTGGCAGTCTAGTGCTATCCCTGATCACCCATTGTACAATATAAAACTCCCGGGTAGTCTAGTGCCCCCCCAAGCCCTGATCACTGGTAATATAACATAATATCCCTGGTGGTCTAGTGACCACTCCAGACCCAATCCTCCATTTTGTGCCAACCTGACATACCTGGTGGTCTAGTGGACCCCCCATCCTGCAGTGCCCTACCATCCCATTCCCCCATCTTGTAACTGATCCGGTGACTGACACAGCCCACCACTCACTACCATGGCCAGCCATGGAAAGAGCACTACATGAGTATGTACTGTACATAGTACATGCTCAGTGAATGACAGCTGCTGTCAATCACTGAGCATGTACTCTGTACAGTACATGCTCATTCAGTGCTCATTTGGTGGCTGTCCATGGTGTTGAGCAGTGGGCTGTGCAATTTGCCGGATTGGTTACAAGATGGGTGCTGGGAGTGGGGTGGTAGGGCACTGCAGGGTCAGGGCTCTACTAGACCACCAGATATGTGTGGTTGACACAAAATGGGGGATTGGGGCTGAACCAGTCCAACTAGACAACCAGGGATATTATGTTATATTACATGTGGTCGGGACTTGGGGAGGCAGTAGACTACAAAAGATGTTTATATTAATATAACAGGTGATCAGGGCTTGGGGAAGAGGGGACCACTTGCATTTGTGGCAGGAAGCCTGCGGCAGACCCTTTCCATGAGCCATGTGTTTGCCACATTGGGGGGGCTGCCGCAAGTGTGGGGACTTAGGCACCGGGGCCTCCTGTACTAGAATCTTGTTTAAGGTCCCTGGCACACCGGGCTTTCACGTAAGCTGCTGTTTGCCACAGCATGCACCAATCTCAGCCCGCTTTGTGGATCAGGCCCTATGAGTTCAATCTGCCTCTCTGACCACCCAGTATCCCCCTCATTACTTTATGTCTTGTTTATTATGTAAGTTATCACTATTAGAGATGCAGCAAATTTAAATTTCACCAGCGATGGAGCAAGTAGCAGACTTGACAGTCACTCTGCTTCGAGGAGTGGACAGCATGAAATGCCCACTTCGCCTTGTTATTATTACTTCGGGTTGTCATTCCACCTTAAGGCAAAGTAAGGTGAAGTGACAACAATACTAGCAGCCCCCCACACACACAGTCACTAGAATTAACGTGCATCCCCAAAATGCTACTGTCTTGTCTCCAGAAAGTTCCTCAGTGCTGATGAAGTGAAATGAGAGAGTAACAAGAAACGCAAAGTCTCCCAGAATTAATGGCACACTCGGTCATCAGGGCAGTTGTCTGACAAAGTCACCAGAATTAATGTTCATCCTCAAAATGATACTGTCTTGTGTCCAGAAAATTACCCACTGCTGACGAAGTGAAATGAGAGTGTAATAAGACATGCAAAGTTTCCCATCTTAGAGATGCAGCAAATTAAAATTCCACCAGTGAAGTGCCTGTGAAGTGGGCACTTTGCGTTGTCACTCCACTACGCAGAGTGGCCAGCATGAAATGCCCACTTCGCCTTGTTATTGTGAATGTGACTTCTCATTGTCATTCCACCTTAACTTGAAGTGAGGAGCAGTGCCAACAATATTGGCAGCCCCCAGGCCCCCACACATCACATGGCTTACAGAACTGTAACTCACCTGCTGTACAGGAACATGAATGCCTATGGCTGTAGTTCCCTGAAGACAATGACCTGTATCACAAATCTCCCCAATTTGAAAACTCATATCAATGGGTACAGTGGTGAAGCCTGGAGAGATACTACAAAACATTAGTTTTGTGATTCGTGACGTGATCGTGAATTGTGTGCACCACACCAGTATTCTGAAGGGAAGCTAAAGAAACAACTGTGATTTAAGTAACAGATGGAGATTGGGCCCTAAAGAGATGCAAATGCACAGACAGATTAAGATTGCGCTGCACACTAAAGAGATACAGACACAAAGGCACAACAGCAACACCTAACCAGTGCTCATCATCAGAAATCCAAATTTGGAAAAGAACACCGTTTGCCATTTGGGGGGGGTGCACGGCAGTAACAGTCCACTACTACCAGTAAAGATACCACAAGCAGTACAAAAAATTTATTCAGGTGCAGTGGATAGCAGGTTCACGCTGCTGCAATTACTCTATGGCACAATAAATGGTATCTGATTTACTGGTTGGCACGCATGCATCGTACACACACTCACACACACACTACAAGTAATGCGTAGCAAATTGAAAACCTTTAGTAATACAACCAAATGTTTTAAACAAACTGAAATTATACACTGCTGCACCACAACAATCAGCAAAAAAAATGTCAAGAATTACTGAAAATATTACTGTGTGTACATTAACACAGTTATACAAGAAAAATATAACCAAAACAGAAAGACTGCCTTTTTCTCCCGGTTAATCTACCTACACCACAGATACGCCCCTCCCCCAAAGCACACTTCACAGTACACAGACTGACTGCTCTAAATTAACATTAAAAATCCTCAAACAAACAATAAACACTCGATGATATGAGCACAGGAGGATTTCCTACAATCGATGTACTAAATTTTGAATTAAAAAAATGGCTCAAAAAGGCTTTTTTAACAGCTTTTAGAGGATTTGAATGGCAGAGCTCTGAGAGGAAACTGTCTCCATCTTCCACTACACACACACTGAGGCTGTGCAGAACAATTTAGAGCCCATGTGACCTGCAATCCCATGAAGCACTGCAAATTCGCTTTGGAACTCAATAACAAGGCGAAGTGATGCGCAGTTCATTGATTTCAGTGTTACTTCACCTTAAAATTGGTGGAGAAGTGGTTTGAGGAAGGCAGATTAATGCAAAGTCATTGTTTTCAATGGACTTCGCATTCCCCTTCATAACGCAAAGTACTCCGCTTCGCATTGCGAAGCACTTCGCATGGATTCCATCGCTACTTCCACGATTACCAAGGAGCGAATTTAGCCCACTTTGCCCACCATTAATCACTATGTACCATTTTCCACTGTCACTAACTTGTATTTGACCACGCTGTATTTATACTGTTTTTTACCTATATGATATACAGAATTTTCCCATGCATCCTTTCCCTGGAGTGCACTGTGAAATGAGCCTTAGCTCAGTGTGGCAATCCTGGTCACCAGTTTATTTATTTATTTTTTTACTTTATGTTTATTGTTTCCATAAACAAACATACAGTGACATCACAAGCATTGCATTACAAGTAATACCCTATGAGGACGCCACGCCTCTCAGTACATTCGCTAAAAACCATCAGTACTTTAAGATACATCATATGGGGAATCTTTAATATATTTTCAAAGTTAAAAATAAACACAGTATGCTGCACAGTCTGAGCCCATGAGCTGCATGGTATCTGATCCTTTTTGTAATAGAAATAACTATTTACCAAATTCTCTATTACCCCAAAAGGGTGAGGTGTCCACCATGCTTAATCATGAAAATCAAGGCACAATGTGCTGTGAAATTAACATAAAAGTGCTTCCATCAGAACTCTATCCTTACAAATGAAGAAAAAAGAAAAAATTCCATAAGTCATTTCTTTCATTTAAAACACAAGTTGCATTAAGTACCTTTGTATATTTAAGCTGCAAAAGGAAAACAGTATCTTAGGTCTTTATTATCTACTTTAACACCCCCAACTTTGGAACATCAAACATTATTGAACCCTTCCTTATCAGCTCGTTTTAGTTCCTACAGGGCATCATTACCCCAGTCAAAGCAGGAAATCATGAAACGTGATGTGTCTAAAAGTCTCTAGTCCCAGTATGCCCTGAACCAAATAATTGTACCCTGATAAGCTTAACAAACTAAAAAAGTCCACCAGCCTGTAAACAAGCATATTCATGGATCCTCTTCCTCCTCCTATAATGAGGAATCACAATCTCTCACTCTGGATCTTGGGGTCGAGTTCTTCTGTGCCCATTTCAGGGCATCCGTGGGCTCAGTAAAAACGTAGATCTTTCCTTGATGGGCAATACATACTCGGGCGGGAAGATAAGGCCATGAAAGACTCCCACCTTCCTTAGAACCGCCTGCACCCCATCAAACCTCTTCCTTCTCTGTGGGGTCACATATCCGATGTCAGGATACATCTGGATGGGTTCTCCATCCTGCAGCAGAACCCGTTTGCATTTGGCCAAAGCTAGAAGGAAGTCCCAGGATCCTATGCCATCTGTGATAGCCACCACAGCTTGTGGCGCTTCTGGATTATCTTGTCTGCCACATGGGGTTATCCTGTATGCTTTTTGAATACAATGTGCCTGCTCTGAGGCCTCTTCCCCTAGCTGTTGTATTATCCAGTCCCAGAAAAAGAGGAAGAGGTGGTCACCTTCGCAGCCCTCCAGAAGACCTGAAAGTCATAAATTTGCTGCTCTTGCCTGGTTTTCAAGAGTTTTCAGGTGAGATTTCAGGTGGGTGTTCTCTTTAATAATTGAAGTCGCTGCTCCCATCACTTCGTCGGCCCACTTGGAAGCTTCATTTGATGCCATTTGCACCGATTCCATCATAGCTTCCAGTCCAGTCACTCTATTACTTAGGGCATCGATTTTTGTAGATAAGCCAGAAACTGAAGTTATAATTCTGTTTTGTTTCAGCCCGATTGTCTGAAGCGTCTCTTCTGATGAGGCTTTCTCCATGATCTGAAAGTAGGCCCTGTTGAGATCGTGTGGTTGGTGGGCCACATGGAGTCTTAGTTCTGGCTCCATCCCCAGGGGTCTTATACTTACGAGGATTACCCATGTTAATCAGTAGATCTTCACCAAAAGTTATTGACTGTGATTTTGCAGCTTTTTCTCCTCAAAACCAGCAATTCTTGTGTTTGAAACCAATCTAGTGGGAGAGATCTAGAAGGAGGCATCCATCTTGCTCGGGCTCCACAGCGCCCCCCGGTCACCAGTTTAGAAATAAATAAACTATGAGGGAGAACAAGTACTCCCCTTTAGAAGGGGACATGATTATATAAAAGTTATGACACTAAAGGAAGCTAACTAGATACTTCTGACTCTAAATACTGTGACACCAAATGACTTGAATCCCAATTCAATCCTTACCTTTTATGACAGACTTTTCTCAATATCCCTTTGACAAATCATTAAGATATATTTCTCTGTGATTCTATGTATATGATGAATACTGAATGCTTTGGATGTTCGTATACAGTATATATTTGGGAGCCAGAATGGAAATACAGACACAAGAATGAAATGAAATACTTTATTTTCAAATTTGATTGGCTGGTGGTGAAAATAATGGGCTGTGATTTTTTTTAATTATCCCTGTTCCTGTTTTGAAGAGGTGATGCTCTTTTGCTATTATTTTTAATCAGATATGCTGCTTTCATTAGAGCCTGGTTTAATCATTTAAAAATGTTCCCTTCTGGTCTATATTGCACATGTTTAGTAAACTCTGAAAGAGGGATTGTCGATTGGAGAAATTAGGAACCAATGAAAATAATTTCTTTAATGGTGGTTTTTCCAATTGATGAAAAAATAGTAAGCATTTTTATCTCTTTTCTCTTTTGACAGAGTACTAATAATTAATTTAGGGTAATAGAAGAGAGATCTCTGAAACACTCAAAGTGTACAGTGGCAGCCCAAAAAGGCATTTAGGATGCTGGAATGCAATAATACATGGACTGTTAATCAATTCATTAATAGTTTTGACTGGGGCAGGGGTAAATGGAAAAGGATAAGGTACTATAAGTGCAAGACAAATACAGCTATGTGTGTTACAAAGGTGGGAAAAACAATAAACAATTAAAATATTGCAAGTTAAAAATATGTGCTGCATACTGGTAGGGACAACAGCAAAGGAACAGTAACTATAGAAGGGTATAATAACTGATAGGGGCTGTTTGATGTTCCACCAGGTTGATAAGAAGAAGCCACATCTGATGAATCTCTCATGTGGGAAGCAATCATTCTGTCACACTAACTGAAAACAGCTTCGATAGCACCTGTAGGCTTACTCATATGTGTAAGTCAGAACCTAAAAGGTATTATAAAAAATTAAATATGAGTAACTTTGTGATTACTTAATATTTAACATGCTGTTGGTATGTTTTGCCTTTATATACCACACAGGTTTTGCTCTCAAGGTTTATGTGGCAAAACACACCTCAGGTAAGTAAAAAAAAAATATCACACAGTTACTCCTACATTATTCTATATATAAAGCACCTTGTCTTACCTTCCATTCCCTTCTTACTAAATTGCAGCACCCTAGCAGCCTTTTTGACTACTGCTGTTTGCTTCGAGTGTTTCAGAGATCCCTCTTCTGTTACTCCCAATGTGTTCTCCTGCTTAGAAGCTTCAACTGCCCTCCCATTATATTACTGTATGTTATGCATAACAGAGCTACAGCATCATGCAGAGGAGGTTAAACAGACATTATAAGCAATTTAAAAAGGTGGAATTTCAATGCTGGAAAATAAAACTGATTAGCCTTTTGATGGAAATCATTGACTAGGATAATAGGTTCTTCCTCCTAGCTACATGGTTCATTAGAGGTGATACAAACTTGATATTCATTGCATACTCTTTTCATTTTTTTCTTTCAATGATATCCCCACTTCACTTTATGTTAAATGAATGTTGTATATTACTTTTGTAATATTGAAATGTCTGACTCATGATCTCTCTTTTCATTATTGACCACTAATTATTCCTATTATTCATGGTTGTATCCATGATGCCAGTCCACCATTTTGCACTGCTGGGAGGATTTCACTAAATGGCCAAAATGATGTTACATGTAGAACTGCGCCAAATGCAGAATGGCTATTCTGCTTTTGACATGCTTTTCAGAATTTCTTTT
Organism: Neoceratodus forsteri; assembly: GCA_016271365.2. NCBI lineage: Eukaryota > Metazoa > Chordata > Ceratodontiformes > Ceratodontidae > Neoceratodus > Neoceratodus forsteri. The sequence continues at coordinate 51,642,172 of JADMNL010000027.1, forward strand.
TTAATTCCATGGAATTCCAAAAAGCATTTCTATGTAAACCATGTAATAATATTTTATGGATTATGTATCTGTAAAATGTTATTCCTTGTGGAAAATGAGTCTGTAGTTTATGAAAGACAGCTCAATACTATTCTGTGATATATGTCAACCATGAATTATTAATCCACAGTTTAAAAAAATAGACATTTGACCATAAGAATTTCAGAATTCTATACTATACTGAGTGCTATATTCAGTATTAAGATGGAAAAAGGCAACATAGTTGATCATATATATCTCTCCCAACTAGTGGGGCCACATTTTACCCTTTTTGTTGCTTGTCAGACACTTCACCCATTGTGTCTCCTGTATGTCTAACTTTTCATTTGGCTCTCTTCCCATACATCTAAACTCTCTCCTTCCCCTTCCTCCTTGTCCTCTTACTGTCTTCATAATGCTTGCTTTCACTCTTTTGCTCTCCCTCAAATAAAGTCTACCGCTGGCCATGCTGCCTTCTTATTTCATTTCCCTAAAGTTTTGGGTTCTTGTCCCCCTTCTATTTGCTCTGCTCCTTCCTTTCCTACTCATAAAGCTCTCATCCATGAGATATCTACTCACTCCTGCAGTTGCTCCTGATTTGGGTTTACATCGCACCTGTAATTTACCTAATTCACTGTCCTGCAGCGCTCTCCCACTTCCCCTGTTCAGCCATCTCCCAGTTTCATATTTTGTTAAGTTAATATCTATTTAATTGCTCCTTTGTTTAGTTCCACAATTTATTGCATGGTAACTTACACATTGTCAGTCTATTCTTAGGCATATTGTCCCATTTATTTTTGACATACTTACTCATTTCTTTGTGTTTTATATCTATTAACTCTTTCCTTTTTTCCCTTCCTCCAGGATGTACCTCAAAATGAGCTGTTACCAGCTTAGTATGTCTTTCCTGGTAAACCCTTTGCAATAAGTAAGTTAAATAAACAACTAAGCAAGCAAACAAACAAACAAATAAATAAATGTCAAGCAAGTATACATGCAGCTTGCTTTGAAAACCATTCAGTGTTAACTTCTACTATCTCCCTTGATAGGGAATTCTACATCTGCTTGCCCTCTGAGTATAAAAGCTTATTTTTCTGTTTGTTTTGTACTAATAGGATTTGCATGTTATGGGATCACAGGTTGAATTCTTTATTGTGTACACACATGTTCATACCCAGCATTAATTCCCTCTGCTTCATTATTTTATTTGTTTTATATATTAATTCTGTGAAATTATATGGAGTTTCTGAAATGTGATTTATGTGGAAGTGGAATTTGAAATTCAGCATAGCTCTAGTCACAGAATGTCCATGAAACCTAGAAATGGACAGAAAGAGATGATACAATAGGAGAAAACAAGGTAAACTATGTTTCAGCAAATGGGTACTAACAATAAACTATTTAAATGAAAAGTTTACATCATGCCCCAACAGAATCAAAATGATTTTAAAAGGTACTTATGTTAAAAGTTTTCTATTATCTTTAAAATTGAGTCCTTTATAACACTGATCCTAGTCCATTTAGAGAACACTTCCTCATAGGCTATTTAAGCCTATTCTACTGTACAGTCCTCTGGATCATCCTCTGAGCCTCCCAGACTGGACATTTTTAGGGCTGGTCAGTATAGCTGAAAAGTTCCAATTATGTAATCCAGTGGACGACTGGGTGGTGATCTTGTTTCTTTGGAAAATGCACTGGGGGTTGGACTGTATGAGATATATGTGGTTTATTGCCCAAAACAAGAGAGTGAGTGTTGTGCTTTTTCATTTGTTGGTTCCCTTGTTGGTGACAGTAATAAACAGCATGTATTGGCTGTCAGGCTACATATGCACAATAGAACTATGAGCAAACCTTTCTAGGATATGCATGTTGCTCACTCATGCACCCTCAGTCAACCAGCCAATACTGTTGAACCCCCCCACCCACTGCTAGCACTTCTGTCTCTCTCTCTCTCTCTCTCTCTCGCTCTCTCTCTCACAGCACTATTACAAACCCACTGTGGCAAACTGGTCTTTCCCAGACTCAGCCTATCAGCATTACCAGATTTCTCAAACCCTTCAGATGCCTACAAGGGTAATCAGTAGCTGCCACCACTCAGTTTAGACACTTGCTCAGGGTATCTCTAGGTCTGAGTCCCTCCAGAAACACTGCTCACACTGTGCAGTGTTCCTTGCTTTTCCTTCCAACCCCACCCCCTTTCCTCACACAATACTTCTCCTTCAGCCTTACTATACTGCATTTGTTTGTGGATTGATTGTTTTAAAATTTCAGAAATTGCTTATTTCAAACAATTAAAATTAGTAATATACTTTTTAGATTGCCTCCTTCTATTAATGCATTTATCATATTTAATCCGTTAGCAAAGGGAATTTTGCCAATGCATTATTTCACCTTAGCAGCTTTTGATATTTTTTTCCCTTTGCTATTTTTCCATTACCTTCTGCCCCGATTCTTGCTTACCATTTTGATCCAGGATACAGTTGTATCAATCTTTAATCAATTTTTTATTTACAGTTTTTTATATTATTATTACCTTTGTCATCCTAACATTCTCATGCAAAATCATGGAAATGTTTCCTTCTGTCATGTGTATTTGGCTAAGGGATTGTTCCATTGTACTGGTTGCTCTCAACTAGATTTTGCAGTACTGTTATTTTTAATACTTATATCTTGTCATTTGCACTGATCAGCTTTTCTTCCAAACTATTTTTGTATTCTTAACTTTTGTTTTTGCTTGTTTATACTGTTCATTTTGTTATCTAAACATTATCATGTGAGCATATTTTTGAATGTCTTAATTGAATTGTTTCAAGCAACTTGCATCATGTCCCATGGGACTGATTCTCTGCCTGTTGCCCACTCAAGTAATGGTGGTATACGTATTTACGTATTCAAACCACATATGGCTAACATTTTCCCTTGCTTTTTCTGTCGCTGTTGTGATTTGCTCAATTTTTTTTTACTTTTAATTCTGTTTCAGAAGCACTAGATACTTGGGCTAAAAACCTCTATTGGGCAGATTTTCAAAAAACAAACTAGTAATGCATTTTATTTGAAAATTTCTGAAAATTATTAATTAAATGAGATTTAAATTATCAGTGTCCCTAAAATATTCTGACCTCCCTTGGTCACTTCTGATTGAATGACCACTTAGGTGTTATTTATTGCTAATGGTGTAATGGGATTGTTTGATTGTTATGATTACTTAATTATTATTTAATTCTGGCAGGCAGGCTAAGGGTAATCAGATTCAACCAGTTTGTAATTAAAATTGATGTATAGAATTCCTCTTGTTTGCTCTAAGCTCCACCCCTTCCAGATATCTACACAGATAATAGTAGTCATAGTAAAATAAATTTTATTTATAAGGTGCCTTTCCCTGGTGGCTCAGAGCTCCATACAAAAACTGACAGGCAATTAAAACCAGTACAATAAATTAGTAAATAAATAAAATAAACAATTGAAATTTAATTTTTTAATGCAATCAGATGAACATCTTTGAGCGAGATGCTCATTTACGAAGGTTCCTTGTCAGTTACAACAGCAAAGTTTACAAATGGGTCATTATATTTCACAGTTAAATAGTGCACAACAAGGACATCAAGGTTCACAGTTAAACAGTGCAATACAGAAGTAGCAGCCTTATGGGGCATTGTCTAGGGGGCAGGGTTTGGACCATATGAACCAATGGGGACATAATGAGCAAAGAACATAAATGGGGCAACACAGAAGAATGTAAAGCTTAGCAGCAAGCAGCAAGCAAGTGGTCAAAAAGGTACTTCAGTTCAGGTGGGCAATTGTGCAGGCACTGAGTGCAAGCAGGGAGACAGGTTTTTTTTTGGTTGAAGCAGCCACTGCTGGTACCAGGTAGGAGTGCCTTTAATAGCCCCCTTTTGAAGTGGCTGCATTTAGTAAGCTCTGTAGGTGACACTGGCAATTCATTCAGCCACTATGGGACTCTGGATACAAATGGATGCTTGGCCAGACTTGTTTTGTAGTATGGCACTGCAAAGGGTACTACAGGGCATCGCCTGGTAGGGGTAAGGACTTGAGCAAGGCTTAGAGAGATTGCAATCCTGTGGGGTGGGGGGGGGCGGGTCAGACCAATTTGGGCTTTCTTCCCCAGCAAGCAGGACTGGTACTTAATTCTGTCATGAAGGGGAGCCATTTAACACTAAACAAATTAAACAAAAGTAGTACAAATCCAATATTTCTATTAAAATTAGAGCAGTAGATGAATTAGAGGGAATACTAAAAACTAATTTTAATCCCTGAGAGCCTAACTAAGTAGGTAGGATTTTAACCCCTTTAAAAGGCTTAACAAATAAGATCAGTGTGAAGGTTCTGGACTTCAGGAGGGTGAACTTTAATAGAATGACAGATGTTTTGGGAGGAAATGAAATGTGGTGACTGGATAGAGAATGTAGAGGAATTGTAGAATGCATTAAGGAGGCATTATTAAAAGCAACTGAACTATGCATAAGGAGGGTAGGAAAAAACAAGAAAAGAAGGCGGCCTCTTTGGTTTAATAGAGAAGTTGTAAGGGAAATAAGAGACAGAAGGATAGTTTTCAAAAGATATGAGAAAACTCAGAGTGTGATAGATTAAATTATAAGGAGAAACTGAGACAGGCAGGGAAATTGGTTAGGACAACAAAAGCAGAAACAGACACGAGAACTGCTAAACATGTCAAATGAGGAGATAAAACTTTTTTTAGATACGTGGGCAGAAGAGAAGAACAAGACAGGGGATCATGAGTTTGGGGGAGGAACTAAGGTTGAGGGGACTTTTTTTTTAAATTAAATAAACTTTATTAATTTTATACCATTTCAACAGTCTTTAACAGGCATACATCTTTCCAGCAGTGCTTACATTGGTACAATGGCATGAGTCCTTAACAAAGCCTGTAACAGAACATACATAAAATTTTAACAGTTCTGCCATATGTTAAATACATGAAAAAAAAAACATAACCTACTCATGCCTTCCAATCGGCGGCTATAGGTACTCCCCCACACCTACCCCATTCCCTGACCCCCCAACCCTACCCCACAGAGCCATGTTCACCTTCCCAAATGGTGCCATTTTCAGTTGCTAGGTGACACCACAACCCCTTTTATCTATAATATATGAAATAAATGAGTCATTTGTGTGAGCTTCTCCGAGAAAGGGCATCCTATGGTTTCTTATGGGGTAGCCATATAGGATGTTGCTATTCCCTTATCTATTCTTCTCTACTAATTTGGTTTCCTAAGAAACAGGAGGAAAGGACCAGAGCATGAAAAGCTTCTTCCATCTGGATTTATACTGGGGGGGTTTACCCCTTAGGCTCGCAATTGCCTTTTCCATTCTTAAATTGTATAGGAGTTCCTTTACCCACTCAAGGTAAGAAATCACATGCCGATCTTTCCAATAGCAGAGGACAAGCCTTTTAACTGACAAAGAGATAATGGCCATATGGTGCCTCTTCTCTTTGAAAGGGACAGTGGTATAATCCCCCACTATACAAACCTGTGGTGAGAAATGTTCCTGCAACCACAACAGTGGGTAAGCCCTTTCCTGAATGGTTCTCCAGAGGCAGGCTACTTTGGGGCAATCCCATAATATATGGAGTAGGGTCCCAGGTTACTGCTCACACCTAAAGCACACTTGATTCTGTATCTTCCCCATTTCATACAATTTAGTTGGAGTATAATAGATATTATGCAATATATAAAACTGTGTTAGTCTTAAGTGGTCATTGGCAATGTATAAGCAGACTCCCTCCCAGATTTTATCCCATGAAAAATTGTCATGTGGGAAATTATGCACCCAGTACCTAGAGTGACCCGATACCTCCAGATTAAGCTTCCCATATAACAATGAAACCAACTGGGATACAGCGTGTGGTTGCTTAATACATTCAAGAAGCTCCTGAAAAGGAGGCACCTGTTGCTAACTCCATATTCCTGAGCCAAACCATTTTATCAACATGTGCCTAATTTGGAGCACAAAAAAAGTGTATTTGTTGGGAAGCTGAAGTAAAGTTAATATTTCCGACATTCCCCCTAGTTTACCATCGACTACCAAATTGCAAACTATGATTTGGGGATCAGAGCATTCTTTGGGAGCAGCAATTGTCTTATCACCTACTTTAAAATTGGGGTTATTAAACACTGGTTGTGATAGGTCCAATTGGTTATTGTATTTCATTGACTTACAAAACTGTGAATGGACCTTTAATGAGATGTATAGTACCAAGCCTCGTAAATTACTGGGTAATTTGCCTGGGGCTATAAATAAGAGGATCTCCGGGGATAACCCAGCTAATAAGTACTGTTCCAGCTGTAACCAGATGGGAAGATTGGCAACATTGTCTATATCCAAAAAGATAGCCCTCCAACGCATATATTTAGCCATGTGACTAGCTAAATAATAGTGGTATAAGTTAGGGAGTTTTAGACCTCCAAGTTGCTTTGGAGTGCTTAAACAATTATATGTTCTATGTGGGGGCTTGCCTCTCCATATGAATTGGGAGATTATACTATGGAGTCTGCGGAACCAGTTCAGGGGAAGATAAACATTCAACATGTTAAGTGGATAGAATACGCTCAGCAAAACATTCATTTTAATTACACTAACCCTCACTTGGAGGGACAAGTGCATGGAATTCCACCTATTTAGATCCAATTGGATTTCCTTTACTAGTTTATCTAAGCTCAACTTTTTCATCAGGGACACTGATGTAGATAGAGTTATTCCTAAGTATTTAAGACGGGTAGTCCAAGCCATGGATAACGGGGTAATGTCTTCCCTGGAAAGCAAGGGGTTCAAGGGCTTCACTTCGGATTCACTGATATTGAGTTTGTAGTTTGAAACCTTACTGAACCTGTAGATTATCTGAAGGGCAACTTGGATAGATTTGCAAGGGTTAGTGATGTGCAGAAGGATGTCATCCGCATAGACTGATAATTTTAAGTGAAACGTCCCTATCCTAATACCTTGCAACATTGGTGAATCCTTTAACTGTCGTATCAATGGTTCCAGATATAGGTTAAATAATAATGGAGAAAGTGGGCAGCCTTGCCTGGTACCTGATTTCAAAGGGAAAGCCAAGGAAAAAACTCCATTGCAGTAAACTTTTGCTCTAGGTTCTGAATATAATGCTTTGACCCAGGAAATAAAAGGAGCGGGAAAACCCATTACAGCGAGGGCATCAAACAAATATGTCCAGTTAACCCTGTCAAATGCCTTCTCCGCATTCAGGGAAACCAGAGCCATTGGTTTATCTGCATCCCTGGATGCGGAGAAGACGTGCCAGCTTACGGATATGGTCCGATGAGACTCTGCCCTGCATGAACCCAATTTGTTCAGGACTCAGAAGTCCTATCCAAACTTTGGACACTTGCTGCTAGTATTTTTGCAAAGATTTTTATATCATAGTTCATTCATGAAATGGGATGAAAGATCGTAACCCTATTCTTCTTCTTACCTGGTTTCAGCAATACCACAATAATGGCCTCCAAGAGTGTCATGTCCGTAATCCCCTTCTCACATATAAAATTGAACAGGCGAAGAAGAACAGGGCATACATTCACCTCAAAAACCTTATAAAAATTTGATGGAAAACCATCCAGGCCCGGAGCTTTATCTTTGGTAAAAGATCTAATAGCATCCCTAATTTCTTGCTGAGAAACAGGGTGTGCCAAAAATTCCTGCAGGGCTACTTCCAGTGAAGGCAGTGATGAGGCTAACAGATAATCCCAGATTTCAGTAGGTGGAGGGTTGGGTTCAGGAGGACTATGCAGTTGCATGTAATATTGTTCAAATTATTTGGCAATTTGCCTAGGGGTGGTTACGACAGTGTTGTTCGATAGGGAAAACACAAAGGGAACCAGGCGGGACTCCTCTTGTTTTCTAAGCTTCATCGCCAGAAGATGGCTGGCTTTTTCCCCTTGTTCACTATATTTAGCTTGGGTTTTAATGATGGCATACTCCGCTCTTTCCCTCAAAATTTCTGCAGAGTCATTCCATAACACTACTAAACGCAACATTTCCTCATCTAGTGGAGGATTTGATGAAATTTTGAGGGCCTTAATTTCGTCTAAGAGAGCTTTGGGTTTTGCATCTTGTTTTCACTTTTTGGTAGCCGAGATTCTAATAAAATCCCCCCGCAGGGCACATTTTAAAGCACACCATATTTTGTCAAAATCAGGAATAGATCCCTCATTTTGACCCATAAATTGCTTTATAAGATCTTTAATCCGATTAACTGTGTCCTCTTGATTAAGAAGCTGAGAGTTTAGTTTCCATATAGTGTCTTTTTGACTACTTGGGGCTAAGTTAGCTTTCAACCAGATTGGGGAATGGTCAGAAAGCACTCTGGAGGTGATCCCACTTCCCCGCAGGCCTGCAATTACTCTCTGATTAACCAAAAAGAAATCAATACAGGAAAGGGATTTATGCACAGGGAATAGAAGGTATAAATAAGCCCTTGTGCCCAGATTCAAAGCACGCCAGGGGTCTATTAAGCCATACACTTCTATAACGTCTCACAGAGATCTTTGGGCAGGGGAGAAAGTAGATCCTATTGAGGAGGATCTGTCCAGGGGAGAATCTATAACTAGATTCCAGTCTCCTGCTAGAATTATGGGTAAGCCACTAAAGGGAGCAAGGGTTAGTGAGGCTGCGGGGACTTTGAGAAAGCTGAGGCTTTAAATAATTATTTTTGCTCTGTATTCACAGTGGAAGGGGGTGGAAAGGAGCCTGAGTTAAAGAAGAAGGGAGGAGTTGAATGTGGGGTGGATCAAAGTCCATTAAATGAGGAAAGGGTTAAGGAAGAACTTGGAAAATTAAATGTAGATAAATCAATGGGGTCAGATGGTTTGCATTTAAGGGTTCCTAGGGAGGTGAGGGATGAGCTGGTAACACATTTACTGAAGTTATTTAACTTGTCCCTAGATACAGTGTGTGTTCCGAGTAAATGGAGAATGGCAGATGTAGTACCACTACACAAGGGAGGCTGTAAGGAGGAGGTGGGGAATTACAGACCTGTCAGCCTCACATCAGTGGTGGGCAAGGTGATAGAGGTGCTAATAAAGGAAAGAGTGGTAAACTACTTAATGGACAATAGACTATTAGATGAAAAGCAACATGGATTCACTAGTGGGAGATCTTGCCAAACAAATCTGATAGAATTATTCGATGGGGTAACAAAGGTGGTTGATCAAGGATGGCAGTTGATGTTGCCTACCTGGACTTCAGTAAGGCCTGTAACTTTGTCCCTCACTGCAGGCTGGTAAATAAGATAGAGAGCCTGTAGAGGTGGGACAGAAATAACTAGATGGGTGGAAAACTGGCTGAAGGATTGAAGTCAGAGGGTGGTGGTAAATGGTGTACATTCTGGGGTAAGGAAGGTTACAAGCAGGGTTCCTCAATGGTCTGTACTAGGACCAATCCTTTTTAACATATATATTAGTGATATATCAGAGGGAATTGAAAGTAAAATGTGTCTGTTTGCAGATGATACAAAGTTATAGAATAGGGTCAACATTGAAGGAGGGGTTGAGACCATGAGAAGGGATTTAAGTATACTAGACAAATGGTCAGAAACATGGTAGCTGAAGTTCAATATAAAGAAGTGTGTGGTGATGCATATAGGGTGTAAACATTGACTGGCCAAATACTCACTGGGGGTTGAGCAGATAAAGCAAAGAGAACAGGAAAGGGATCTGAGGATTATAATATCAAACAACCTTAAGGTAAGTGACCAATGTAGTAAGGCGGTTAGCAAAGCTAATAGAATGATGGTGTGCATAGGAAGGGGCATAACTTGTAGGAACAGGGAGGTGCTGATGCCATTATATAAGACCATGATTAGACTGCACCACCTGGAGTACGGGGTACAGTTCTGGAGGTCTCTTTTAAGAAAGGACATGGATGTAGTAGAAAAGGTTCAGAGAAAGGCAACAAAGATGGTGCAGAGTATGCAAGGAAAACCATATGAGACAAGACTGAGAGAATTAAATCTGTATTTGCTGGAATTTAGAAGAGAAAGAGGAGACATGCTACAGACATTCAAGTACATGAAGGGGATAAACAAAGTGAGGGAAGGAAGTCTATTAAAAGGAAAGTTGGAGTTAAAACAAGAGGTAATGCTTTAACATTGGAAGAAGGAACATTTAAAGGTAATGTAAGGGGGTGTTATTTCACTGAGAAGGTGGTTGAACCCTGGAACAGATTACCTGAGGAGGTGGTAGGTGCTGAAATGGTGGAGGGATTCAAGAGAGCATGGGACAGACATATGGGGTTGGTTAGAGGACAGAGGATAGACTCCTTGTGCATCAGTGACAAGCAGAGGAGGGGGAGATGGGCAGATTGGATGGGCCAGGATGGTCCTTTTCTGCTGACACATCACTATGATGCTATGATACTATGATACTGAGGGGGATTCCTTCAGTCCCCTAGGCAAGGCGTTCCATAAAACAAGGCAGGCCACTTCAAATAAAGAGACACCAGTGGCTTAAGCTGGGCCCTTGGGACTGAAATAAGACCCTCCTTGGAGGAGTGAAAGAAGCACAAGGAATGGATTGGGTTCAGAAGCTCTGCCATGTAGTCAGAGCACAAGCCATGTAGAGCTTTGTAGGTAAGCAAACCAACCTTGAAGGTAACTCACTCCTTTACAGGCAGCCAGTGCAAATCACACAGGACTGGGGTCACATGACTAGACCTCAAAAGGCCAGTCAGTGACCTGGTCACTGCATGCTGCACCAGCTGTAAGCATTGGAGGGTATGTCCACTCACCCCAAGTAGAGCACATCATAATAGTCCAGCTTAGATGCCACGAAATGCATGCACCAGTATTGGCAGATATTCAGGCGGCATAAAGGACTTAATCTGGCTGATGTTCCTAAGATGGTAAGAAACTCCTGACTATAGCTGACACCTGAGTCTCCAGTGTCAACCAGTCATCAAAAATGACTCAGATTTTTCAACTTAGCAGAAGTCAACAGCCTCATGATCAGAGCTGAAGCCCCATCTCTGCCATGACTACTTCTTTACCCCTTCATGGCCTAATCACCAGTACCTCAGTCTTCTCTGCATTACGTCTCAGCCAGCTAGATTCCATCCATATCTGAATTTCAGATGGGAACAAATTCAGTACCTTGACAACATCAGGCATCCTGGGTGCAAAGGATAAATAAAGCTGAGTGTAGTCCGAATAGCAGTGGAAACCAAGATTGTATTGTTGAAAGGTCCCTCCTAGGGGCAAGATGTATACTGTGAGCAACATATAAGAGAGGACTGAACCTTGGGGCATGCCACAGAGCAGGGGCATCAGGGATGACAATGTTCCCATCACCACCCTCTGCATCCTATCCCTGAGATAGGACTCAAACCAGCAGATGATAGTGCCAGTGAGTCCAACATACTCCCCCAGATGCTCCAACAGCAACCCATCTTCCACAGTGTCAAACGCTGAGGAGAGATTGAGGAGAACAAGAATTGACCATTCACCCCTATCTTTTGCCCTTAGAAGGTCACTCATTATTCACCCTGACCAATGCCGTCTCAGTGCTATGCCTGATCTTAAACCTGATTGGAGGGGTTCATAGATGTCATAAGCTACAAGGTTTACCTCAAGCTGTAGTGTCACAACCTTCTCAATAACCTTACCTACAAAAGGTAGGTTAGAGACAGGATGGTAATTCACTAGAACATCCGGATACAAAGCTGGCTTCTTCAGAAAGGACTTCACCAACACATTTTTCAATGCTACCAGGAAGACCCCTCTGACAAGGAGCACTGAACTGTACCAGCAAACACTGACTCCAAAGACCTCATGCAGTTCACTAGTAGATGCATGGGGCCTGGGTATAGTTCACAATAAGTGGGCTGTAGCTCCATGATCACCATACAGACCTCTTCCATTAAGATTGGCCAAAACTTCTCAAGACAGCTGAATACATCCATGTGGTCTAGGCCCAACATTGCCAGGTTGTGACAGCCTGTTTATAGAGATCCCAGCCCAAATAGAGGATACTCTGTCCAAGAAATATCATGCAAACTCTTTAAACTTAACTGCTGAAACCACTCTTACTAACTAGAGATAGGCTGGCTTTAATAACCTATCCACAGTACAGAAAAGCTGATCTTGTTGATTCCTCCCAACTGCAGTCTCCCTGGGCAGAAATGCTGCCTTCTTACAGGAAATTGCCTTTTGATGTTCATCTGTTCATCATAATGAATCTTTAAAGCCAGTTTGTCCTCTTGGGCTCTGGACCTCCTACAACAGCACTCTAACCTTCAACCCCTGGTTTTCAACTCCCTTAGCACCAATTAAAACCATGGGGAACCTAAGCATAAGACCCAGGGTCGCACACAGATAGGTGCTACAGAGTCAAAAGCCTTGGTAACAACCCTGTTATAGGTCAATATCACATTCTACAATCCCGTCTCACAAGCTGCCACCATCTCAGAGACATCCAGAGCTGCCAGCAATCCTTGTGGCCGAAGCCCCCCTAAAGAGAAGTATTGAATCATCTCCAAAGGGGGGAGGACAATGGGGGGCATCAAAGAAGAACTGCAGCATGCATTGATCCAACCAGCTAAATGAATCAATCTTGAGGTTACTCACCTTGAGCCCCAGGGAGAAAACCAAGTTCAAGGAGTGTCCATGTTGGTGAGTCACAGAAGTAATAACTTGTTTGAGGCCCAGTGATTACATCAGCTGGAGGACATCTCTTCCAAAATTAGAAAATTCATCGTCCACCCAGGTGTTAAAAATCACCCACAATAATCCATCTGGATGACTCCACAACACTCTTAGTGAAGAAGTCTGCGATTTCCCACAGGAAATCCCCCCTGTGTACCAGTGGCCAGTACACCAGGAGAATCCTGCAACCTACACCTAGACCCCCACTCACAGACACACATTCAATTAACAGCCTTTCCCCCAGTGGGTTCACAGTGAAGTTTAGCTTGTATCTAAAACAGATAGGCACCCCCCCCCATGAGCACACTATGGGCAGTGTACCACGGAGAATCCAGATGGATTTGCTGCTTCCAAAACTCAACCTGCATCGTTGCTCAGCCAGGTCTCCATGATGCAAGCCAAATCTACTGAGGAACCCAAAATTAAATCTGCCATAATGGCGGTTTTGTTCCTTATTGATTTCACATTGCATAGCACCTTCTGAAGGGGATGTAGTGAGGCTGCTGGACCATTGACTACCTACCCAGTCGGTCCGGTGGAATCCCTGGAGATGGTAACCAAACACATCTTGACTCTCTCTAGGGTCCATTTTGTCCCAGGACATCTTCTGGTCCTAACTGTACTATTAACACCCACTCATTAGCACCTCCCATACATCCAGCTGCTGACGACTTCACCGCCTCTCAATCCTCACCTCCCTGCACTGGTGATAGGCAGCTCCAGACAGTGGGGAGTCCTGAAAGGGGTGCAGATCATGTATCTAGGCTGAGGAGTAACTAAACCAAGAGGGTCAAAGACCAAGCCTGAACCACATTTCTGCAGCTACTGACTAAACTAAACAAACAAAACACTTCAAAAAACTCCTACCCACAATCATCCTTTCACAAAATAACTTCCCTCCCAAACCACCCCTAATACTCCAATACCCAAATATTACTCACATACAAAACAACCAAATCAAACATCATATACCATACACACTACTAACCCTATGCATTCATACACTGCTCACACACCCCTAATACACTACCTATATTACACACTTCTAACCATACACCCTAACTTAAACACATACACACAGTAATATAAAAATTGAATTTCTAAAAAAGTGTACTGTGCAATAATGCTAATGTGCCCAAGCAAACAAAGAATAATTGTAATTTACTGAGACCAACATATAACACATTTATAGTCTAGAAAAGTTCAGTGAGTTCCGATATAAAAGAAGGATGAGGGGGATTCCACAACCCAAAGTTCTATTCACAGCAGAAATGGCGGGGGGGGGGGGATTACCACATCCACACAGTGTTCTGCTTAGATCAGAACTAAGTCCAAAAAGTAACTATTGAGTTTATATTTGCAGAACTCTCACTCCTGCCACGTACAAAAAAACTGTACCAGAGTCAAGCAGGAAAAAGAGGGGGTTGAGACACTCAGCCCTCTCGCCATTCACTGGCAAACCGGGTTCTAAGTCCTCTTGAGATTCCATGGCTTCTCCACAGTCCAGGGTAGCAATAATGGGGAATTTCTGCTCCAAATGTGGCAGATAAAGGATTCCACACTGTGGACCAGCTCAGGTCTGCTCACAGTCACAGACCTGCCAGTCAGCCAGTTCCTACAACCATGTCACCACCCAAGTGAAACAGAGGCTCCCCGTTCACAACAGCTGAGACTTGGCAACTATCCCTATTCTTCCAAACAACTCTATAAGCAGGCTGGGCATCAGACAAAACAGCGGATGCCACCAGCCTACTACTCACTCCTCCCAAGACCAGAACCAGGAACCTGCAAGCAGCTCACAGAACTCTGGGACCATCCAGAAACCATCTCCTTTCTGATTACTCCCAGTGCTTGTTACAGGCACAATATGTCTAATGCTACACAGAACGAATTCCAGGTATAAAATTACAAAAAAGTCCATTAACACCATGGCACAACCGCACTGTAAAACCTCTACTGAAAAATAACTCACCTCTTGTAACTATTTCACTATATTTCCCCAATACAGGATATTACAGGAAGACTGTGAAGAATAGTAATTCTACAGAAATGAAAAGAAGATGTTTGCACATAGACAGAAAACACACAGAAAAATCTTACTACACTCTAATTTTCCAAAATATGGGGGCTTACCCACAAGTCACTTTCTTGAATTAGGATAGACTTGAACCCCTAGTTGGTAGCTTGTTAGTAGTCCCAAACATGGCTGTCTCATTCAGGCTCTGCCAGACCTTAAGTCCCTCCAGCTGCCCCCTCCCATGACACATCATCCAATATGTCAATCTGACATCACAGATTCATCTGCAAAGTCCATACTCTGTGTGCTGTAATGTCTCACACAATAAGAGCCCATGCAACATGAGAGGGTTGTGTTTTCTATCAGCCCTCCCATTAACTGCCCAGGAGACACTGTCGTACAGATCAAAGACATTGCAATCTCTTCCCCAGAGCCATCTGCCATGTCTCTAGTCTAGCTTTATCAGACAGTTCCCAGCTCAGCTGAGATACTTGCAAGAGGGCTAGGTGATATTAAAAAAAATTAACACAAAAGATGTTACACCCATCCTCACCCGTCTCAGCCTCTTAAAAAAAATAGAAACATAGACTTTGACGGTGGATAAGGACCACTTGGCCCATCTAGTCTGCCCATTTCCCTACCTACAGGATAGGCTGCAAATCCTAGTTAACCAACAGCCTATTTCTTCCTACCACCCACAAGAATTGCCTTATGTCTGTCCCATGCATTCTTGAATTCTCCCACAGTTTTAGACCCCACAGCCTCCTCAGGAAGGCTGTTCCATGCATCCACTATCCTCTCTGTGAAATAATACTTCCTCACATTTCCCCTGAACCACCCTCCTTCTATCTTTAAATTGTGTCCCTTTGTTCTTGCACGTCTCTTTTTCTGAAAGATGCTACCCTCTTGGACTTTTTT
Organism: Neoceratodus forsteri; assembly: GCA_016271365.2. Taxonomy (NCBI): domain Eukaryota; kingdom Metazoa; phylum Chordata; order Ceratodontiformes; family Ceratodontidae; genus Neoceratodus; species Neoceratodus forsteri. The sequence continues at coordinate 51,657,819 of JADMNL010000027.1, forward strand.
GATTCCACTGAGGTACTAAAGTTTCTATCATGTCCCCCTCTCCTTCTTTCCTCAAGGGTACACATATTAAGCTCCTTTAGTCTCTCCTCATATGGCTTCTCTTGCAGACCCTGCACCATTTTAGTTGCCCTCCTCTGGACTGCCTCTATCCTGTCTATGCTCTTGCGGAGATGAGGTCTCCAGAACTGGACACAGTACTCCAGATGGGGTCTCACCAACTGTCTGTACAGAAGGATAACAACTTCCTGTTTTCTGCTGCTGATGCCTCTCCCTATACATCCCAGTATACACCCAGCCTTCTCACATTGCTTACTAACCTTAAGGTCATCTGATATGATTACCCCCAGGTCCCTTTCCTTTTTTGTTGTTGTCACTACCTCCCCACCCATTGTGTATTCTTCCCCTGGGTTCTTGTTTCCCAGGTGCATTAGTTTGCACTTTTGCATTGAATCCTAGCTGCCATACTTCTGACCATTCCTCCAACCTTGCCAAGTCCCTTCTCATCCTTTCCACGCCTCCTTGTGTATCAACACTTTTGCAGATCTTTGTATCATCTGCAAAAAGGCATACTTTTCCCTCCAGTCCCTCTGCAATGTCTCTGATGAAGACATTAAAAAGGACTGGACCCAATACTGAACCCTGCAGTATACCACTAGTAACCCCTCTTTCTTCAGAGTGGACTCCATTTACAATTACCTTCTGTGTCCTGTTGTGCAGCCAATGTTTTATCCAGGCTATCACCCTGGGACCCACTCCCAGGCTGGTTAATTTGACTATTAATCTTTTGTGTGGGACTGTGTCAAATGCCTTGCTAAAGTCTAGGTAGGCCATGTCCACAGCCCCTCCCTGGTCTACGACTTTGGTCACCCAGTCAAAGAAATCTATTAGATTCGTCTGACATGACCTTCCCACTGTGAACCCATGCTGCCTTGGGTCTTGTGCTCCACTGGCCTCTAGGTACTCAACTATTCTTTCCTTCAGAAGTGACTCCGTCACTTTCCCTACCACAGAGGTCAGACTGACAGGTCTGTAGTTTCCTGCCTCTGTCTTGGTCCCACTTTTGTGAAGGGGAATCACATCCACCTTCCTCCAGTCCTCGGGTACCACACCATCCTTCCATGATTTATTAAAAAGAGTAGCCAGTGGCTTCACTAGTTACTCCCTTAATTCTTTTAGAATTCTGGGGTGAATTCCATTAGGACCCATTGCTTTGTCCACCTTCAGTTTTAGGAGTTCTTGCAGAACCCTTTCTTCTGTGAAAGGACTGGGATCGACCCCCCTATCAAGAGTGCTTCTGTTAATTGGATTAGGTACTTCTCCCTCCTCTTTTGTGAATACTGAGTGGAAATATTGGTTCAGTATCCCTGCTTTTTCACTGTCCCCCTCTGCCCACCCACCGTTCATTCTATTCAGCCTCACTATGCCTCCCTTTGTCTTTCTTCGCTCGCTGATGTACCTATAAAAGGTTTTATCTCCCTTCTTAACTGAGTTGGCTATCTTTTCCTCAGTTTGGGCATTTGCTATTCTGACTTCCCTTCCTGCTTCCTTCTGCCTTAACTGGTACAGCTCTCTGTCCTGCTCCTTCTGTGTTTCCTTATACTTCCTGAATGCTATCTTTTTCTTCCTGACTTTCACAGCCACCTCTTTTGAGAACCATAGTGGCTTTTTATTTCATTTTGATTTGTTTATTTGCTTCACACAAAGGCTTGTTGCCTCTGTGATGGCAGTTTTGATGATTCCCCATTGTTGCTCCACACCTCCTTCTAGCCTGTTTGCTAGTGCTTTTCTGAGGCACTCACCCATCTTGCCAAAGTCAGCCCTCCTAAAGTCCAGTACCCTCACTTTTGTATGGCTTGACTCTGTAGCTGAGTTTAACATGAACCACACTGTTTGATGGTCACTTGTCCCTAGATGGCAACCCACTTCTAGATCTGAGATCCTCTCACTGCCCCTGTTTGAGAGTACGAGGTCTAAGATTGCTCCCTCATGAGTGGGTTCTGAAACTAGCTGTCTGAGGCCTGCCACCTGTAGGGCATCAAGAATGGCCCTGCTCTTGGATGTGGCTGCAGCAAATGTGCTCCAGTTAACATCTGGCATATTCAGGTCTCCCATCAACAGTATCTCCCCTTCGTCTGCCATTCTAAGAATGCCTTCTATCATATCCTTGTCCATTCCCTCTTCCCCCACTTCTTATCACCCCTTCATTTTGCTCTGTTTATTTATTTATTTAGTTTTTGTTGAATGGGTGGGTATGCTAGCCAAAAACATGACTATTTTCAGGCATGACTCGGGAGGTTACAAAGTAGGAAAAACAGAACAATGATATTAAGGTACAGGGAAACAGTATGTAACTTATGTCAGAGATACCAGGGAAAAAGGATGCAGCACAGAAATGGAAGGCACTAGCTGTAGCCCAAATAGTCCTAGTGACAAGGGGCGGCAGGAAGATTTTAAGGAAGTAAAGCCAGCGGGGATAAAGGATCAGGGAGGTGTTGGGAAGGGGGAAACAGTAGGCAGCAAAGGTGAGGTCAGAACAAGGGTGAGGAGAGGATCTTGGGTAGAGGGACACGCTACTCAAGGAAGACACAGGGGAACAGTAGTGGGGGGTGACAGTGTGGAGTGCTGTGCAAAAAGCATGGGGGAAGGAAAGGGGTGCACAAGGGGAATGGTTTAGAAGGGGAAACCGATATGCCAGACATAGCTGGTAGGGGGTGAAGTCAGGACACAGAATGGGGGAGGCAAAGGGGTGGAGTATCTGAGGGATGGGATGAGGGATCAGACTGGATGGCAGGAAAAGGTCAAGCAACAAGAGGGAGAGTACGCTAGGAAGGAGGGAGTCATAATTCTGGTGGACTCAATACTTAAGGGGGTTAGATGGGGGAGGGGTGCCAGAAAAAGTAGCATCTGGGTGGAGTGCATGCCTGGCATGACAGCAGGAAGGGTGGGGCAGGATATTGGTAGATGTGTAGGGAGGGTGTGGGGGGGAATCATGCATAATTGTACAACTGGGAACAAACGATCTGAAAATAAGGTGGAGAGAGGAGGTTCAGGACAGCTTCAAGAAAGTGGTGAATTTATGCAGTGAGGGGAAGCACAGTAGCATTCTCAGAAGTCCTCCCAGTGTCAAGAGCAAGCATGGTCAGGAAACTCAGAATCATGGACTTCAACAAATGGCTGAAGGAATGGTGTGAGTCCATGGAGTATGGATTAGTGGGAGAGTGGGATAGCACATGAGAGAACATAGATCTATATGCAGGGGATAGGACACATCTCAGTAAGGAAGGTTCTTGGGTGTTAAAGCAGAGACTGAGGGAATTTATCAGCGATAGATATAATTTAAACTTGTTGGAGGGGGCTGTGGAGGTGGATTGAAACAGGAGAGGAGGTCCAGAGGACCTTCCTCCACAGCAATGATAGGGCCACATTTGACTAGGATAGGGGGTGGATGGGAGGGTAAGGAGGCAGCAGGGAGAGGTTCAGGGTGGAGGGTGATATCACTAAATGCTAGGAGCCTGGGGAACAAGATGGCTGAATTGCAGGCATTGTGGGCAGAAGGGGAGGTAGACATAGCTGCCATTACTGAGACGTGAGCAACTCAAAACCATGGCTGGAACTTGGCCATCCCAGGATTTAAATTATTCAGGAGAGACAGAGAAAAAGGTAAGGGGAAGGAGTAGTCATTTATAGGGAAGGGATCGGATGTATTAGGGAGGGGGGGGGAGGAGGACAGGTCAGAAGTCATTTGGATGCAACGTCATGCACCAAAGTGGGATAGAGTCTGACTGGGGGTTGTTTATAGGTCCCCAACCCAAAAAGAGGAAATGGATAGGGAGCTGGGGGAGCAGCTAAGGAGGCTCTGTGGCAAAGGGAGCACTGCGGTGGTGGAGGACTTCAATCTACCAGGGGTGAATTGGAGTATCCCAGCTACCACATGCATCAGGGAACAGATCCTCTTGGAAGCATTCCAGAGTGGCTTCCTGACCCAAAGGGTAACAGTGCCAACAAGGGAGGAGAATATTCTTGACCTGGTGCTGGAGGATGGGGAACATGTCACTGATGTTCGGGTGGAGGAATCATTGGCGGGTAGTGATCACTGCACAGTGTGGTTCTCAATTAATTTGGGTAGGGAAATTGACAGTACAAAAACTAAGGTCCTGGACTTCAGAAGGGAAGACTTTGACAGGATGGGGCACTTACAGAGAAAACACATAGATAGCATCCACCCTGACATGGACGCAGAACAGAAATGAGCGATCATCAAGCTCGGACTGATTGAATCCACCAAAGCTTGTGTCAAGAGCCAGCATAAGAAATCCAGGGCCAAACAACCAAGCAGGATGACTAGGGAGGTACTGGAGAAGATGAGGGATAAGAGAAGGGCTTTCCAGACCTACAAGAGATCCAACAGGGCAGAGGACAGAGAGGATTAAGTGAGGAAATCCAGGGAAGTGAGCAGAGCCGTAAGGGCTGCAAATGTGGCTAGGGAAAGGAGATTAGTGCAGGGGATTAAAGAAGGGGTAAAGGATTTCTTCAGGTATATCAGAGAAAAGAGGAAGAGCAAGGATCAGATACTTAGTATCAGGGAAAGGCAGTGGGTGGGTAGATAAGGGGGCTGAGAAAGTAGAAGAACTCAATGAGTATTTCTGTTCAGTGTTCACAAGGGAGAGGGATGGGCCTATGCCTGAAAGGAAAGGGGGAGTGGGAAGGGGGGGTGAGACAACCACGGATGGGGTTATCATAGTGGAAAGGGTGCTGAGGTAGACAAGGCACTTGGACCAGATGGAGTTCATCCTAGGCAGCTGAAAGAGCTGGCAGAAGTCCTGGCAGGGTCATTGGCAGACCTGTTCAACATCTCGCTAAATATGGGGTGTGTGCCCAGGAATTGGAGGGAGGTGCACGTGATACTTCTCCATAAGGGTGGGCCCAAGGACGAGCTGGGGAACTACAGACTGGTAAGCCTTACTGCAATTGTGGGAAAGCTGATGGAGTCTGTCCTCAAAGAAAGGCTGGTGCAATTTCTAGAGGCTAATGATCTACAGGGCAACAAGTTTGTCTCTGGCAGATCCTGTCAGACAAACTTGGTTGACTTTTTTGACTGGGTCATGAGGGCACTGGACAGGGGCCGTGTGGTGGATGTACTCTGCCTGGATTTCAGGAAGGCCTTCGATTCAATGCCATATGGTAGGCTGACCTGCAAGTTGAAGAGTCTGGGAGTAGGGAGAAAACTAGTTAGATGGGTTGAAAATTAGCTGTGGGAGAGACAGCAGAGGGTAGTGATGGGGGGTGAGGCATCAGAGCCCAGGGCAGTGACAAGTGGTGTCCCACAGGGCTCGGTACTGGGACCAGTCCTGTTTAACATTTTCATTGCAGACACAGCAGTAGGGATCAAGAATAAGATCAGTCTCTTTGCTGATGACCCCAAGATCTGTGCTGAGGTGGATGGGGAGAGGGTGGCAAATTACTTTGGGATGATTTGGCAAAACTGAAGGAATGGTCACACACCTGGCAGCTTGGGTTCAATGCCAAGAATTGCAAGGTGATACATTTTGGAGCCAGGAACCCAGTATACAGTTACTGGTTGGATGGTGTCCAGCTATCCATATCCAAGGAGAAGAAGGATCTGGGGGTGCTGGTGACTGGGGAAATGAACCACTCGGCACAGAGCAGAAAGGCAGCGGCAAAGGCAAACAGGATGCTAGGGTGCATAGCAAGGGGGATTACATCTAAAAGTAGTGAAGTCATATTGCCGCTGTACAGGTCCCTGGTGAGGCCACACTTGGAGTACTGTGTGCAGTTCTGGCACCCTTACTTAAAAAGGGACATCAAACTACTGGAGGCGGTGCAACACAGAGCAACAAAGATGATCCTGGGGTTGGGGGATAGACCTTACAAGGAAAGACTAAGAGAGCTCAACATGTATACCATGGAGGATAGGAGCGAGAGAGAGAGAGAGGGGAACATAATCAAGACCTTCAGGTATCTGAAGGGGATGAACAGAGTGGGCATCAGGGGTGGGTTAACTCTCAGGAGCAGAAGAGAAACCAGAGGGCACTCCCTGAAGTTGGAGGGGGGCAGATTCAGGAGGGAAATGAGGAGGCACTGTTTCACTGAAAGGGTGGTAGCAGAGTGAATGCACTGCCTGAAGAAGTCGTATCATTGTAGTCAGTGGGGAGCTTCAAAAGGAGGTGGAACAGATTCAGGGGGACAGTACAAACCGAGAGGCGGCAGTGTGAGGGGAAGGAGGAGATGGAGGGTAGGGGGTCAGCTGCAGTCTAATGGACTGATGTGCTGCACACTCAAGCAGACTAGATAGATCATAAGGCCTATATCTGCTGGCAATTTTGTATGTTTGTATAGTAAATACAAACAAGGATACAGGAGTACAGGGAACAAAGTATAACAAGTGTCCAAAATAGTACCATATGTAATAAAGTCCTTGGTACATATGTGGTATTTGGGGCATTAATGAGGTAAAAGGAAACCTTGTGTAACAAGTGTCAGAAATAGTAAATACAAACAAGGATACTGAGGTGCAAGGAACAAAGTATAACAAATATCAGAAACAGTACCTTACATAATGGAGACCAAGTTAGTACAAGGTAGTTCAGGAAATAGTGCTAAACCAGAAGTAAAACTAAATAGGAAAAAACAAGGAGGCTACAATAATACCATTTCTAACCAAATGATCAGTATAATGGTTGTCAGTGTAATCGCACCAATGAGTCAAAAGGAAAACAGAAAGAGAAGTACGATTCAGGAAAAATGGAGACCCACAATAGGGTAAGGAAATAGTCAAGGGCATGGCAGAAGCCAGAGGCAGTGCAATAGGGATAAGTGCTAGCACAGAAAACCCAAAGAATGGTGAGGGAAGCAAATTATAATGTAGTGGACAAGCATCAGTTGATTTCAGTCAGGAAGGCATAGGGGAAACTATTAAATCAGGGTGGTAAGAATTAGGGTAGAGATGAGGGGAGACCTGCAAAGTCTAAGGAGGACTGAAACACAAGCATCGGTCAGATTTGGATAAGAAAGTTATGAGTTCCATGTGCAAGAAACATGTGGCAACTTAGGAGAGAAGCGGGTTGTGGAGGTGCTGCACTGTGGCGGCCAATGCCAGCACTGCATTTGTGGGCTTGGCAGTGTTCAACCAATGCAGGCCCACTGTCTTGATGACACTGGTTCTCCAGAGGTGCCACCAACTTGAAATGATTTGGCCACTGCAATCAGGGGCCACCTCATCATTGCAGCATCAGCCAATTATCTCTGTGTTGGGTCTGAATAGTGCAGACTGCAAGCTGCGGGTGCGATGGCGGGAGGCCCCTGATTGTTGCAGCCACCCCATAGAACTAGTCATATTTCAGTGCTGCCTGAGTAGTGGAATTAGCTTTCAGTGACTCAGTTTGGTTCATATCCACATTTTGCTCCAGCAGTTCCATTATGCAGTTGACAACAAAGTCATCTGCTACTGTGGGTGTGACATATGTTAGGAATGTAACATTTCATGAAAACATGGTGGTGCTGTCACTGTCCACTTACAGTCCCCATAAAAGCCAACAGGGGTGCCCAATCCCCCTGTCGGCATGCCCTAGCCCAGTTCATTTGCCGACTGGGAGCCCAATCCCCATCAGCATAATCTCTCCCCCTCCATTTGTTGTGTGCTGAGGGGGGTGCCCAATCCCCCTCATCATCATGCCCCCCCAAAAGACTTTCTTTGCTGATGGGGGGCCCAATCCCAGTCAGCTTAAGTCCCCCCTCCTCAAAAACGCAGGTAAGCAAGCCTGCAAAAAAAAAACCTTTCCGTGACGTCTTTTGCTTTTGTTCATTCTCCCTGAAAGAAAGAAAACAGTCCCTTCCCGGTCAGGTCCCCTCCCCCAACTTGCACCCACCCTCTGTGCATCCCACCTCCCCACACCCCCCTCAACCCATACTTACCTCTGGAGCCCAGTGCGACAATCTTCAGTGGACCGGGAACACATCTGAGTTCTTCAAAGCCGACCGCGAACTGAAGAAATACCAGTAAGCTGTATAATGGCATAAATGGGTTTTATTCAACTTATGTGGATATATCTCAGCCATTTTTTTGACTTTTGGCAACAAATTTTCAACATGGGGTTCTTGGGACCCCTCCACATGAATTCAGTCACTGTCATAGTGTTATTCTGTTCCGAAAGGTGATTTCGCGGTCACTGAGCGGAATCGCCTTTCAGGACTGATTAATGAAATGACAGTGCCACTGTTCATGAGGTGGGCTCCCCAAAAGTATGTTGCAAATTTGGTGAAAAAATTTCAAACAATTACTATGTTATGAGTGTGCATTGCGAAGTTTACATGCACGCTCGTAACTTTGAGAATTTTTTAGATTTTTACTCCAGATTTTCAACATTGCTATTTTTACATACCTCCTTATGAACAGTACAGCTGTCATTGTTCACATCCTGCCAAAAATGTGTTTTTGCACATCTGGCGCACAGTGGCACAATAGCTGTGGGAAATCAACATTTGGGACACATTAAGAAACTCACAGTGACACTGTTCATGAGCAGATGTCCCAAAATGCCTATGCTGAAAATTTGGTGACAAAATTCCACAAAATAACTATGTTATGAATGTGTGTTGTGCAGTTTCCATGCATACTCGTAACTTAGAGAATTTTTAATATTTTCACTCCAGATTTTCAACATTGCCATTTTTCACTCTTCCTTATGAACAGTACAGCTGTCATTTTTTACATCCTGCCCAAAATGTGGTTTTGCACATCAGGTGCACAAGGGTGTGGTCGCTGTGGGAAATCACTGTTTGGGACAGATTAAGAAAATCATAGTGACACTGTTCATGAGCAGAGATCCCAAAATGCCTATGTTGAAAATTTGGTGAAAGAATTCCCAAAAATGACTGTGTTATGATCGTACTTTTCACAGTTTTCGCGAATACTTGTAACTTTTTTAATATTTTCACTCCAGATTTCCAACATTGCCATCTCTTCACACCTCCTTATGAATGGTATAGCTGTCATTTTTCACATCCTGCCCAAAATGTGGTTTCGCACATCTGGTGCATAATGGTGCGGTCATTGTGGGACATCAACGTTCGGGACAGATTAACAAAATCACAGTGCCACTGTTCATAAGCAGAAGTCCCAATGCTTTCATCAGGCAGGGGTCACAAAAAGGCCATGTTGAAAATTTGTAGTGCAAACACCAAGAAACACCCGGGTGTTAGGGGTTTCTAACCATATCATCCCACCTTGTACAGACTGACAGGCATCAGAGGTGTGCCTTTGGATTGCCAGCTGTAATGCTCATGCCATTCCACCCCCACCCTACAGCTAGTGACAGGTATCGAGGTGTGCCTTGAATTCTTTGGCCCCAGAATTCAGCCCATTCTCTTATACTGCACCCATTTCCGCATATGTCCTTATGGAATGGGGTGGCTGTAAAGCCGAACACACCAAGGCACACCTCAACACTTGTCGGTGTGTGCAGAATAGGTTGAGGTGAAATGGCATGAACGTTATGGGTGACATCCCAAAGGCATTCCCCAATACCTGTCCATCTCTGTAGGGTGGAGGTGGGCATCTAACTGCTGCACTTCCGATGCTAATACCAGCAAGCAAACATTCGGCATTGACAAATGCTTGTTAAAGGTGGCATGAATCTGTGATTAATAGATGGCAAGAGGAATGGAATTCCAATGCATCGGGGCCGTATAAGAGAAGGCATCGGTGCCCTTTGAGGTTTTGCATCTCGTACATAAAGAAGAGAATTTTCAACAGATCATAGGCCATAGGAGGAGGGGGGTTGTGGGAACAACAGGGAGGCAAGAGACGAGGGGATTTGAGACCTAATTACATTATCCATCAGGGAGCCAAGGGAGAGGAATCTAAGCGCATGGGGGGAGCCAGTTTAGATCAGCCTAGAACTGGCAGTGGTGCTTGCACCGTGAAGATGAGGAGGCATACCGGCAAATATTATTATCGGTAGTTTAATAAAAATAATACGTTTACAGGTCTGGCTCAGCATGAAGAGCCCCAACCTCTTTGCCTCCCAGCTGGGCTCTGATGCTAGTAATCTCACACAGAGCACTACTGGGGCAAGATTTCCAGCATTTGGACCAAGTGGTAAAATCAAAAGGATGAAGACAGCGGTGCTGTTCTGGACCTGTAACAATGTTATTATTATTACTAAACTGAGTGACATGGGGGGAAGGACTCGGCTGATTTTCAAAATAGTGATAATTGGGAAAGGATGGAACTGCTGCTCAAATTGGAGAAGCACCACACTGGCTGTCAAAATTCTATAAAAATCCATGAGATGGAGGGGACAGAACCCAGTTGTGATTAGACTGGGTGGGGGGTAGGGTACAGGAATAAATACTGTATCTGTACCTGATACACAGTCGAAGACAATGAGTGAAAATGCAGCTGCCTTTAGTATGGAGAGGGAGAGGCATAAACACTGTATTTCTACCTAATTCACAGTGACTGACAGTGAAGGGAGAGAGTGCTGCTGTCATTGTCATTGAGTGGGGGGGGCAATACTGCAGTTATCACTATGAAATCTCAACATTTCAAATCTCAGTACCCACGAGCCCAAGACCTACATCCTGATGTGGCTCTTACCCAACAGATTAACATCCTGACCATGGAAATCCCAACAGTGGAATTTGCCAGGACTTGGAGTTGGCTATAATAATTTTGGGGGATGTGGGGGGGGGGTGCAGTGGGCATAGCCTCCCTGCTAGACCACAAACCCGGCAGAAGTCCAGTGTCAGGCTTTCCATGGTCGGGATATTAATCTGTTGGGTAAGTGCCACATCGGGATGTCAGTCTCAGGCTCGTGGGTGTCGGGATTTGAAATGTCGGGCTTTCATAATATATCCATACTGCATCCCATCATAGCTTGCAAGCCATGAGAAATATCAGTGAGGATGCTTTTGCTATCGTCTGTATTTGTGGGAATCCAGAAGACGGAGGGCAGAGAATGCTGCTGTCATTAGGTTGGAGGTGAAGACTGACACTATATCTCTATCTGCTTCATGATCCAGGACAGTAAGAAATGAAAATTATAGGGGTGGGGGTGGAATAGCATGAGCCATTCACTAAAAATACCACCAACAGCCTAATCTGGTTCAAAGTCAGTTGGCATTCATCTGTATCCCTGTGCCTGAAAATAGACAGGATTTGTCTAGTGCACCTACCCGGTCAACAAAAACGAAATAAGTAAATAATAAAGACAATCCAAAGGCACACCCCTGATGTCTGTCAGTCTGAACAGTGTGGAACGTTATGGTTAGAAACCCTAACGCCCCAGGCGTTTGTTGGTATTTGCACTCCAAATTTTGAACATGACCTTTTTGTGACCCCATCTCATGAAAGCATTTGGGACCTCTGCTCATGAACAGTGGTACTGTGATTTTGTTAATCTGTCCCAAACGTTGATTTCCCACAGCGACCGTGCCATTCTGCACCAGATGTGCAAAAACACATTTTGGGCAGGATGTGAAAAATGACAGCTGTACCATTCATAAGGAGGTATGAAAAAATGCAATGCTGAAAATCTGAAGTGAAAATAATAAAAATTCTTGAAGTAACGAGTGAGCATGGAAACTGCGCAATGCACACTATTAACACAGTCATTCTGTGTAATTATTTCACCAAATTTTCAGCATAGGCATTTTGGGACCTCTGCTCATGAACAGTGTCATTATGATTTTCTTAATCTGTCCTGAACATTGATTTCCCACAGCGAATGCACCACTGTGCGCCAGATGTGCTAAATCACAGTTTGAGCAGGATGTGAAAAATGACAGCTGTACTTTTCATAAGGAGGTGTGCAAAAATGGCAATGTTGCAAATCTGGAGTGAAAATATTAACAATTCTCAAAGTTACGAGTGTGTGTGGAAACTGTGCAATGCATGCTCATAACAGTCATTTTGTGGAATTTTGTCACCAAATTTTCAGCATTGGCATTTTGGAACCTCTGCTCATGAACAGTGTCACTGTGATTTTCTAAATCTGTTCCAAACATTGATTTCCCATAGGGACCTCGCAATTGTGCGCCAGATATGTGAAAACACATTTCGGGCAGGATGTGAAAAATGACAACTGTACTGTTCATAAGGAGGTGTGATAAAATGCCAATGTTGAAAATCTTGAGTAAAAATATTAAAAATTATCGAACTTACAAGCGTGCATGGAAACTGCACAATGCACACTTGTAAGAGTCAGTTTTTTGAATTTTTTCACCAAATTTGCAACTTAGGCGTTTTGGGAACCCACCTCATGAACAGTGACACTATCGTTTCATTAATCAGTCCTGAAAGGTGATTCCATACAGTGGCCATGAAATCACCTTTAGGGACCGAATAACAACATGACAGTGACTGAATTCATGAGGTGGGGTCCCAAGAACCCCATGTTGAAAATTTGCTGCCAAAAGTCATAAAAATGGTTGAGATATTCACCTAAGTTGAAAACCCCCTGCCATTATGTAGCTTACTGGCAATTCTTTAGTTCACGGATGGCTTTGAAGAGTGCAGATGTGCTCCCGCTCCACCGAAGATCATCATACCCAGCTCCAGAGGTAAGTATGGGGTTGGGGTGTGTGGGGAGGTGGGGTGCACAGAGGATGGGTGCAGGTTGGGGAGAAGGGGCACCACAGACAGCAAGGGACTGTTTTCTTGTTTACAGGTTAACAAAAAAATTTTGCAGGAAAGTTTTCTTTTTTACAAGGACATTTGGCATGCTTGGGTGGGCTCCCAGTGTGCCACCTGGGTGTTTTGGGGGGGACTGGAGCCAACAGGGATTGGGCACCCCATCTGCAAAAAAGAAAAAAGGGTCTGTGTTTGGGGGAAGGGCATGATGCTGAGGGGGATTGGGCACCCCCCTTGGCAGAAAAATTCTTATACAGGGGACATTATGCCAATGGGAATTAGGCTGCCTCATCTACAAATGAACTGGAGAGGGGGCATGCTGACAGGGGGATTGGGCATCCCTGATGTCGGCTTTCATGGGGACTGTGAGAGGCAGATGGTGACAGCCACCACCATGTTTATTGGAATGTTACACCAGGTAAGGCGTGCCCTGCAATAAGGGGTTGCTCCCTCATTTCAGGGGCGATATCATTTCAAGTTGGTGGCACGCTTTTGCACTGCTGTCATAGACAGTGTGCTATTTCATTGCTGCCCCAGAGCCCAGCCCAAAAAAGCAGTGGCACCATTGGCTACAACATGACCACACCTCCTAAACCTGCTATTCCAAGCTACCACAATATGTTGTTTGCACTTGTGTGCAAGACAACATAAAAATGAATTGATCCCCTCTGGTTATCATGTGTAGTGATGCTGGTTAAGCAGCTTCCTTGGTCAAAGTTTGTAGCATTTTACAAAACAAGAGTATTGCCACCCTTATATGTTTGTGTGCGTGTGCATGTGTGCATGTGTGTGTGTGTGTGTGTGTGTGTGTGTGAACATTGTATCCTACCTACATTACTGGAGTGGGAGGAAAGACAATGTGGTAGCCACTAGTTGGGATCGATGGGAATGGGAACCAACACCACATTCACCACTGCCAATATTGTTGCAATAATGTTTGCTGTTGTAAGCATGTATGTATTTCCACTACCCTTTCCAGGCCCAGGACGCACCATGAGACTAGTAACTTATTGTTCAGTGTGCCTTTCCTGGTGAAATGTTTCAATAAATAAATAAATCCCCAAATCCTCAACAATTCAGCAGATGGAGTACAGAGAATCACCAAACGAGGTTCTTCCCTTCTATAACAACACTGCCATAGCAAACCAAGCTTTGTTATTGCAGCCAACTCTTGTCTGTATTTTGGCCTTGGCTGGAGGGTGAGCTGTGGCCATAAGAATGAAACCTCTTGTGCTTGAAACAGTGTAGTCTTCAACTGGGTTCTGCAGTATATTAAGCTGAAAAGCTGTTATGACTCCATAGACAAACTTCCAGAGTCAATAGAGACAACAACATTTCAGCTGATACAGTTCGGGGACTAGCTGAAAGGCAGTCTCAAATGCACTTACTTTTCCTTAAACATGATCTTCAATAGATTTTTTAATTAGATGTACTGTAATTGAGTACAATGACCTTGAAGGTAAGCATTTAACATTGGCTACAATTGAACGGCCACCTTCTCAGTCTTAATTGCTTAATTAATACTCTGAGCACGCAGGCAACAGTAAAAAAAGCAGGTGTGAACAGCATTGCATCCTTACCCTAAATTAACATTCACTTAGCTGTCTGCTTCTGCACCAGTAGAATGAGGCAAAAGAGCAGATTAGATCAAGAGTAATTAAAGTGCCATTTATTTAAATGTTTAAATGTTTAATTTGCTTGGAGGTAAAACCCACTAGTATCTGTTGGTAGGCAAACAGGTATTGGCACTGCAAAACAATAATTAAAATTTATGATAAGTGCAAGGCAGTGCAAATGATGAAGGCTGACAAACTGCAGGGCCAACTTACTGCAGTTTATTGGTGCTGCCAAAGCCAAGCTCTGTAAATATTTTTTTGAGAATGAGGGGGTTGGGAAACTATCAGCTCTGTTGAGCATTTATCAGGTTTTGACAGGGCAGAGTGACTGTATCTAATGATACAAACCTTTGGAATAAGTTTCTAATAAGGAAGAATCATTTCAGGCCTTCGTTTCCCATTTTAACTACAGTACTTTCCATTTGAGATGGGTCTACAGTTTCAGCTTCTTTTTTTCCCCCAGGGGAACATTTGTCTCAGGGATGGAGGAGGGTCAAGATGAAAAGAGATAGTCGATTACATCCGTTTCCATTGTCTGCAGATAAATTGGACAACAATTTTGGTAGATATGACTGATTCAAATCAAAATCCACTCGGTCCATTTGGAAACAGAAAACACTTGTAAATCACCTCCAAATACCAACCTTTAAACATGGATTTTGACCTGTTCAGTCACCATTAATCATTGATTACTCTTGCTCATATTCAACATGCTTGAGTCTCTGACCTCATGTTCAGTTCAGAGTATTTACCAATGTGTCACTTCCATCTCTGCATGCAGACAACACAAATAAAAACCTTTATAAACAAGCATTTGTCAATGCTGAATGTTTGCTTGCTGGTATTAGCATTGGAAATGCAGGAATCAGAGATGCAGAATAGGAATGGCAGTGAAGTATTGAACTTCACACCAACCCCACCTCCACCCTACAGAGATGGACAGGCATTTGGGTATGCGTTTAGGTCGTCGCCTATAACGTTCATGCCATTTCACTTCACCCTATCCTGCAGACACTGACACGTGTTGAGGTGTGCTTTGGGTGTTTGGCTTTACAATCACCCCATTCCATAAGGACATATGCTGAAATGGGTGCAGTAAAGGAGAATGGGGTGAACTCTGGGGCTGAAAAACCCATGGCACACCTTGATGCCTGTCACTGGCTGCTGGGTGGGGGGTGGGGTGGAATGGCAAGAGCATTACAGTCGCCAATCTGAAGGCACATCCCTGATGCCTGTCAGTCTGTACAAGGTGGGACATTATGGTTAGAAACCCTAACGCCCCAGGCGATTGTTGGTATTTGCAGTACAAATTTTCAACATGGCCTTTTTGTGACCCCCACCTCATGAAAGTATTTGGGGCCTCTTCTCGTGAACAGTGGCACTGTGATTTTGTTAATGTGTTCTGAACTTTGAGTTCTCACAGCAACAGTGCCATTCTGCGCCAGATGTATGAAAACACACAGATCAGGCAGGATGTGAAGAGTGACAACTGTACCATTCATAGGGAGGTGTGAAGAGATGGCAATGTTGAAAATCTGTAGTGAAAATATTAAAAATACTCGAACTTTCGGGCTTACATGGAAAGTACGCAACGCAGGCACGTAACACAGTCATTTCATGGACTTTTGTCACTAATTTTCAATGTAGGCATTTTAGCACCTCTGCTCATGAACAGTGTCACTGTGACTTTTTTTAATCTGTCCCGAACACTGACTTCCCACAGCGACCTCTCTATTCTGCGCCGGAAGTGTGAAAACACATTTCAGCCAGGATGTGAAAAATAACAGCTGTACTGTTCATAAGGAGGTGTGAAAAATGGCAATGTTGAAAATCTGGAATGAAAATATTACAAATTCTCAAAGTTATGAGCGTGCGTGGAAACTGCATAACACATGCTCGCAACACAGTCATTTCATGGACTTTTCTCACTAATTTTCAATGTAGGCATTTTAGGACCTCTGCTCATGAACAGTGTCACTGTGATTTTCTTAATGTGTCCCAAACACTGATTTCTGACAGTGACTCTGCTATTCTGTGCCAGAAGTGCAAAAACACATTTTGGTCAGGATGTGAAAAATGACAGCTGTAGTGGGTAGCGCCCATGTAGAGTGCTTATTATTGAGTACTGCACATTTGAGCGACTCAATAATAGCGCTTTACAAGAGAGCAAGTGGTGCAATACCTCGCTATATCCAGTATAGCGAGTAGAGCAAGGAGCTGTACTCACTATACAGGATATAGCATCCTTTGTGGCCAATTACTTCTGAGCTGCTTGCATAGTGTAGTGATGTACACCACTGCTTGCGATGCAAGCAGTCCTGGGTTCGGGTCTGTCTACAGGCAGGAAAAGCAATTTTTTTTCACAATCCGATAACTTGCCCCATGGTCCGCAGCGCCCTCGGAGTTGGTTATTTAAGTTTGGGTGTGTGGGGGGCTTGCCCCCCCCCACAAGGGGTGGCACAGGGTGCAAAGCCCCCCACATAAAAAAAGATTCCTGTGTGATTTAGTTAAGTATTGTACCAACTGCCACTATTTGCAATAGTCGGTACAATATCTGTCACTCTTTTGACTATGGGCTGAAGTTTGCTCGCTCTAGGTGATAGGTGGTCTTTGAGAGTCATTGTTATCACATATAACCACTGCACTGTTCATAAGGAGGTGTGGAAAAATGCCAATGCTGAAAATTTGGAGTGAAAATATTACAAATTCACAAGTTCACAGTATAAATGGAAACTCATTTTTACATCGTTAAAACAGTCATTTTTGATTTTTTCACTAAATTTGCAACATAGGCTTTTGAAAGCCCACTTCATGAACACCGCACTGTCATTTCACATTGATCCCAAAAGGTGATTCCACACAGTGACCATGAAATCACCTTTCGGGACCGAATAACACCAAGACAGTGACTGAATTCATGAGGAGGGGTCCCAATAACCCCATGTTGAAAATTTGGTGCCAAAGTTCCCAAACATGCCTGAGATATGCACCAAAGTTGGAAAAACCCTATTTGCCCCCAGAGCCACTCCAAATAAAGACACTGACAAATTAAGTGTGGCTGCTCAGTTTGGCAATAAATTTACTCGTTTGCCCAATCATTATTCAATACACATTTCCAACAACTGACACATCTCTACATTTCCAGTTTCTCATGTTTCCATGACATTTATGTACAGTGTATATATACATCTAATTTCTTTTCACTGGTGCAATATTTTTTGCTATACTTCTTCTCCCTTCTTCTTCTTCTTCTTCCCCCCAGATGTACATCCTGAGGGGGCTCTCCTCCTCTTCTGCCATCAAGGGGTGCGAGCGTACACACCGTACCCCTGTTCCTTGGTTGACACTGCTGTGTCCCTTGTTTGTTTCCCCATTTTTCTCCCTTTCTTTCCTTTCCTTCGCCTACTATTTCCACTAGTCCACCTCCAGCTTGCGATGGACTGTGGACTTCCCCCTAACTGCCCTCCCCCCTTTTCTATTTTCTTATCTGCCCTCACTCCTCAGTCTTAACCAACCCTCAATGGTATTCCCTATCTCTGCATTAAATAGTGCTAAACCTACCCCCGACAGGTGTACCCCATCCCCTTTATAAAATTCGTACACCCATTCTAAAATACCATGTTGGTTGACTATTCCCCCAAGCCCTCTATTAACCTGCCCACCCAGGCATTCATGTGCTTCAAGGCCCGGTCCATACCTTTGTGGCTCTCTGCCTGCCTCCACACCCTTCAGGGTGTAATCTTGGGACCAGGCCAGTGTGACCTCCAGCCACCCCCCCTTTTATCTTTTCCATGTCATGTTTTATTTGGTAGAATATGTCCAGCCAGGGCCTTGTACCCAGGTCATTGCCTCCCAGATGTATCACCATCAAATCTGGATGCTTATGCTCCTTCTTGAGCCCCCTGAATTCTGGTAATAGTTGCACCCACTTCATTCCCTTCCGACCTTTCCAAACCAGCCGAATGGTGTCACTTTGCAGAGATAACTGTCTTCCCCCTTGTCTCCTGGCTGCCCATTTCTCTGCCCAGTGTATGAAAGAATGCCTGCAGATCCATGCTTCAAGCCTCCGGAACCTCCCTGTTTAAGCAAAGTAACACTGATTAGCATTTTACTTCTCTTGCCCCCCATTCTCCCCTCCCCTTTTTCCACCCCCCCCTCCACCTTGTGATTGTACCTGCTAAGGGAGAGAAAGAGAAACATTGTTATTGTGGTAATTTCCATATACATTTCTTGTAGCAATCTGACGTCCACCTGCCCTTCTCCTTGGTCTCTCCAGGCCAGCTGCCCTGTGCCGCTAAAGTGGATGCTGCCCCAGTCCTAAATGAGTAGGAGGAGTATCCTTCTGGTGATTGTCCCAGGAATCTGAGCCCTTTGTGCATCACTGCTGTCACCTGGTATCCTGACACTGGTATACCATTCCCATGTATGAACAGTGCCATGCCGTCCATCCTAGGGCGTTCTGCCGCATTCGCGTGCAGAGCCTCTACAGGGCAAATGATTGCATTAGAATGTTTCTTCATCCACACCCTCCTGCCTTGCCCCTGCTGATCTGTTTTTTATCTTCTTAATGATATGGCCACTGCCTCCCCATCCATTCAATGTCTCCCTATTGCAATCTCCCTCCCTCTTTCTTCTTGTCATGCCTCACTACTTCACTTAGCCTGAATGTTCCGCCGTTCATGGTAGCATACAAAGCTCTAAATAGCACTGCTTCCCCTTTAGAGCTGCAGACATGAGGTAATATGCTCATTAATTGCTCCATCAACCTTTCTGATATTGGTTTCTTGCCGTCCTGTTTCTTATCCTGCCCCCTTGCCCACCCTTGCATCATCCGGTGGATCAAATGGCTTTTTGTAGGGTCTTCCCATCCTTGCAGGCTGCAAATCTGCCCTATTGCCACCAGGTGCACTCCCATGGTCAAATGCACCATGTTTTGGTGCCAACCCACTACAATGAACTGTGCCACCTGTTCCCTTGTTACCATCCCACTTACCTGCCCGCCGTATTGCTCCTGGAATTTCTGAAACACGCTCCACAATGTTTCGTAAGCTCTACGGGTCCTGGGGGCCCAGGAGTTGAGGAACAGTGTTTCAGCTACCCCAATCCAATTGTCCACACGTACGCCGGGATGGTGGTCCCCCTGATGTCTGCTCCAGGTGTGACGGTCTGAAATTTGTCCATCTGCAATCGGGAGAGTTAATCAACAATCACATTGTCCACTCCATCAATATGCTTGGCCCTGAATGACATGTTCAGGGTCAGGCCCAAACATACCAACCTGCTCAGCACCCTCATGACCCTCTCCGTCTTTGTCTTCTTTTTATTCAGCACCTCTACTACCACCTTATTATTGCTCCAAAAAGTTACTTTCTTGTTTCTTTTCTGCCCTCCCCATACTAGCATTGCCACCCATATGGGAAAGAGCTCCAGGAAAGTGATGTCTTTCATCACTCCTTCCTTCACCCATTCTTCTGGCCACTCCACCACAAACCATTTGCCTTGGAAATAATCACCCATTCCCTTGCCGCCTGCCACATCTGTATACAGTTGAAGATCGGTATTGTACAACCATTCTTCCTGCCAAAAAGTCTGCCCGTTGTACCTTTGCAGGAAGTGTTCCCATACTCCCATGTCTTCCCTGGTCCCTTTATTCAGGTTCACCCAATGGTGGAGCTGCATCATGCCCCACGTTGCCCATGCCAGCCACCGTGTAAACATGCATCCTGGAGCAATGGCCCTACATGCAAAATTCAGGTGCCCTAAGACCTGTTGTGCCTGTTGTAGCTACACCCTCCTGAGGCCCCCCATCTTCCCTAACAATTCCCTCAATCTCTCCACCATACTACTTGGTAACCAGTACAGTTCCTGTACTGTATCCAGTTCCAGCCCTAGGAACTCTATCACCTTGCTAGAACCATCTGTTTTGTTCTCTGCTAGTGGAACCCCCAGTTCGTGACATAGTTCTTTGAAATCCTGTAACATCTTTCTTGCCTCTTTTTCACCCTCCCCTATAAACAAAAAATAATCCAAGTAATGTACCACTGTTTGATACCCATACTGGTTCTGAAATGCCCATTGCAACCACGTACTGAACATTTCGAACGTGGCACATGCTATGGAGCACCCCATCAGCATAGCTTTGTCGAAGTAATACACTTCCCCTACTTGAAATCCAAATAAGTCCCAGTCCTCTGGCCAAACTGGCAGCAAGTGGAAGGTGGACTCTGTGTCCGTCTTCACCAGTCATGCCATCTCCTTGGCCCTGATGAGATGTACTGCATCTTCCAGTGTGGCGTAGGTGATCCTACTGTCTTCTTTGCCTATCGCATCATTGACTGATTTTCCTTCGGGATAGGACAGGTGATGTATCACCCGGTATTCACTTGCATGTTTCTTAGGGACTAGGCCCAGTGGGGAAATCCTTAAGTTAGGCAGTGGAGGGGATGTAAATGGCCCCGCCACCCTTCCTGCTGCCAGTTCTTTTTGAATTTTTTGTGCCAGAGTGGCCTCTTTACCCCATATGGATTTGAGGTTCTTTGCCCTCATTGCCTCCCACTTTCCTTGGTACTGTAAACTAAAACCTGCACTAAAACCTATTCTTAACTTCCTGGCTGCCTCCCTATCGGGATAAACCTTTAACCATCTTTCCATTGCCTCCACTCTTATGGGTGTCCGTGCCATCCTAAAACTTCCCCTCTCCACTTCTTCAATTGACCTGATGCCAAGTTTGATAGTCATGCCCTCTCCCTCCCCCATTTGGCCTCCCTCTGTTGCCCCTCCCCCATTGCTGGCCCTTAAAGGAGCCTGCATTGGCCCAAAAGGGCTGCTGGTAAGCGACATCCTGGTTCCCGGTCCCTTTTTCCAAATTGTATCTACACTTGCAGGCTGGGTGATACCCTCTGCACTTAGAACAAACGTGTCGGAAACGGCAGTTGAGCCATGAGCAAAAGGCTCTACTGTATCCCCAGCATGCTTTTGCCCCGGCCTCTCCCTGTCTATCCACCTCCGTCTCTTTTTCTGTTGGCCCTGTGTATATCTCCGTTCACAGGTCTGTCTGCCTGGCATCCCACTTTACCTCTCCAAAATTTGACATTCTCTTCCTAAATTTCTTGTTGTACCTTAACCAGCTGTTGCCCTCTTTTTACATGCGTTTTTTATGATGAGGGAATAGGTGAGGAGCGGGGTCGCTAGCGCTGGCCGTTTTTCTATGATTATGGCTGTGAAATAAATAAACCCTGTGGACTAATTGTCACAGGTTTTCAATTTTCCTGCTTTATCCTCCTCTCCTTTCCCTAGTAGCACCACTGCTGCAGCCCTATCCTTCTTTTCAAAACTATCCTTCTCTTCATATTTCTCCATTGTATCAACATTCGCTAGTGCGAATATATCTACATATTCCCCTTTCCAAATCTTTTCTTTTACTGCTGTGGGGACATGGTCTACCAACCGGACCCCTGAAGCCCCCACCTCCCGCCCGACTAAGGTAGTTGAGATCGTCATCCCTGAGGCGACTGCCATTCCTGTGCCTTTAATTTCCCCCAACGCTTTCTCCAGCTGCCCCAACCCATTCTCCCCCATGTTCTTAAGCATTTGCTCTACATATTCCTTTACACTACTTTCCATTGTCACCACCATATTACCTGTTGTGCCCGGGTTGTTGATCCCCAGCTGTGGAACTCCTGATGGACCTGCTATAATCGCTGTGGACTGTGGTAGCCTGACCGGCTCTGGTTGGGGCAATGGTGCCACAGGCGTGCGGGGTTCTGGCTCTGGCTTGGGGTGAGGCTTGGGTATCGGTTCTCCTGGAGAAGGGCTCCATGGGGCCAGCTCCTGTCTCTCCTTTCTGGGTTCTGGCACCCCTTGCCTTCTGGGTCCCCATCTCCTCTTCTCCTGTTCCTTCCCCTGCCTCCCCTTCCGCTTAGTGCTCTCTCCCCCTCATCAGGCTCCGCCACCTCCAGCAACTGATTTGCTTTCAGCACCAGGTCCATCACTGCCCGGTAACATTCTTCTTTATTGGGCCTGACCTTCTTTGGCGCCATCCTAGTGTCTCCGCCATACCTGATGAAGAAGCATATCATAACCATTAGTTTTGTGCCACCAACTTATAGGCCCGCCACCTTCCAATTCCCCAAAACACCTGCTGGGCTCCAATACCCTCTTTTACTATGGTGTATATACTTTTTTTTTTTTATTACCACTCTTTGATCTTGTCATATGCCCCCTTGAACACTCCAGCCTGTTCCTCTTCTGGCCTGCATAACGTGGTGATGATGAAGGTCACCTTCCCAGGTGGTAGACCCGCTTGAGCCAGCCCCAAATGCTCCCCCCATAACTCGCTTCCAAAAAGCCAACATTCTCCTCTCTTCCCTAGGCCACTTCGGCCTAGACATGTTCATCTCTCTTTCAGCCTTTCCGCGTGGTGGTGACATCAGCTGCCCTCTCACACGGTAGGCCCCAGTTCCTGCTCATCCTAATCTCACACCATTTTATCTTAAAACCCCGCTGTACTGCGTGGTGATGACGTAAGATGCCATCCCACATGGTAGGCCCTGGGCCTCAGTCCCCTAATTCCTTGTATTGTTCCTTTCACCCCTGTTCATCCCTGAGTATCCAGCTGCTGACACTCTTCACACACTTGCATGCTCTTTTTCTTTTCTGGTTGCTCCATAAGTATACTCTCCCTCCCCTTTCCCTCTGCTTTTCCTCCCTTGACCCAGTGAATAGAGACCTAGTCCTACTGAGCCTGCACTCTCATCCATATGCCACAATTGCTGTAAAACCTTCTCTGTGTTGCTCCCTAGAATATATATATGCCCTTCTACAACCTCCGACAAAAGCAAACATTCCTTTTCCCCGTCACCTCACTCATTCTTAGTCTCCCTCGACCACTACCGTGTGGCGATGACGTCAGACGCCATCCCACGTGGTAGGCCTCAATTTCTGTCCCCTCTGGCTGAAAGGATCATCGCTTCCTCATGAACTTCCCTATTTCCATGCTTTTCTCTCCATGTTGAACAGACCCTCCACCCGCACCCCAATCGGCTTTTTTGCTGAAACCTACCCACGGGGCACTCCTTTCCTACTATGCAGTCTTCCTTTTTGTTCCACACTCAGCGGCCCCTCACAACCTCAATACGGTCCCCCTGCTCCAGACCTGCCCACCTCGAACACTCTCTGCACTCCATTCTCAACACAAACAAAGGAAAATGCTAGTCTCATCCCCTGCTACTCACCACCAGCATTCTCTTTTACTTGGAGGGCCTTATTCCCTCAGACCCTCGCTGGACTGCTTCTCATATCTAAAGCAGGATACAATATAGCTCTGCTGGAGACCTGCACACATCAAGCGCTCCATTCTAATCCACGACAAGGAAAAACGCTCATCTCTTCCCCACTACTTGTCACAGCTGTTCCCTGATCTATTGTACATTCCTCACCCTTGCTTATATATATACCACCCCAGCTTGCAACTAACTTCATGTATGTGCTGACTAAGTGAAACTGTACAGTATTTGCTGCTTGCTCCTGTGTTGCCAGTCTAGCAGCCCTATCTGGCAGAAATTAATTCAGTCCTGTCTGGTTACATTTAAAACATATAGCTGACCATGTGCTACAACCTGCTATTTCCTCCTGTGTTCCTAGGCCGTCCAGGCAGAAAATTAAATCAGGGGCCTTACCTTATTTCCATGATTTGTCTTTTTACTCACTTGCAATGTCCCCTTTCCCACTCAGTTCTATTGTAATAATTTACTTTTACTGGTATTTCCTTTTTTAAACTCAGAATGCTATTCCCAAATGCCCACTGGCTCCAAATTTCTCGCCAAACTGATGTGCTTCTAGAGAAAAGCTTTCTCAGAGCAAAATTTGTGGCATCTGTCCAGCCCCTTATGAGGTGCCCCTTTCGCCCCTCCCCTTGGTCCTTGGCCCACTCTTTGGTTGCCACCTCACTACTCCCACTCCTCCCCTTTCCTGCCCCCTTTGGTGACATCACCCATCCTTCCCCTTTTCTGGGGTTTGCTGCTTTATTCAGGCACCCCCAACCTCCCCCTCCCTTCCTTCTCCTATAGCCTGAGCTTACCACACTTCTTTGATGTTGCCTTGGGACAATGGGGTCTACCCTTTTATGTTATACAGCTTACCAGCATTTCTTCAGTTCAGCGGTCGGATTTGAAGAGTGCAGATGTGTTCCTGGTCCACCGAAGATCGTCACACCAGACTCCGGAGATAAGTATGGGGTGGGGGGCTGGGGGGAGGTAAAGTGCGCAGTGGGTGGGTGCGGGTTGGGGGAAGGGACGGAGACCAGCATGGGATCATTTCCTTTCTTTCAGGGAGAAAAACAAAAAGACATCATGTGAGTTGTTTTTATTTCAGGCTTGCTTTCAACACACTGGGGTGAGCTCCCAGTGTGCCACCTATCTTTTTTGGGGTGGGGGGACTTAAGCTGATGGGGATTGGGCCCCCTGTCAGCAAAGAACTACTGTTTGGGGGAGGCATGATGCTGAGGGGGATTGGGCACCACCTCAGCACACAACAAATGGGGGAGGGGGTTACATTATGCTGACGAGGAGTGGGCTCCCTGTTGGCAAATGAACTGGGTCGGGGGCATGCCAATAAGGGGATTGGCTATCCCTGTCAGCTTTCATGGGGCTGTGAGGCGGTGGTAAGCCACCGCCATGTTTACAAAACTTTTTACACTAGGCAAGGTACCGCCCTGCAATGATGGGTTGCTCCCCCATTGCAGCGGAATGGCTGACACTGCAATGATGAGGTGGCTCCTCACTGCAGCAGCCAAATCATTTCAACTTGGTAGCACTTTTGGAAACCAATGTCATCAGCACAGCGTGCCTGCATTGGTCCATCAGTGCCAAGCCCTCAAATGCCGTTGGCTGCCATAGTGCCTCACCTCCACAACCCGCTTTCTCTCCTAAGCTGCAGCATAATTTTTCTTGCACATGCACACAAGCAAACATAAAAAGGGGAAGAAATCCTAGCAATGTTGTTGGCCAAAAACATCATGTGACTTGTTCTCACTGCACAATCAGACAACTCAGAACTCATGACAAAATACTATGGGCCAGATATTCGAAAGGGTTGTGCCATGCGCAACAGGGTTGCGCATGCTCAAGTCCTACATTGCGCCATTCTGCGATATTCAGCAGGAGGCAGTTGCGCCACTGAAAACAGGCTGAGCAACAGCGCAATGCAAATGAATGCATGCTCAACAGGAGGGGGAGGAACCATGCATAAACTGCACAGCCCGATATTCAGCCGGCCTGAGCAGAGTTGTGCAGGCGCAACCCCCAACCTGAGCCTGCAGGACCTTGAGCCAAAAAAAAAAGGCTTAAGTCGAGGCCACCCACAGGTGAGCTGCTGTATTGCAGGGCCAACACAGCAGCTGCTCACCTGTGCTGGCCCAACTGAGTCCCTGTGCCCCCAGCCCCATCGTTGGCATAGTGTACTCCCCCACCAGCCCGATCGCGGGCATCAGTGGCTCCCCATTCACATCCCTGGTGGTCCAGTGGACCGAAATGCCCGATCGCGGGCAGAAAGTAAGTGAACCCCGAACATCTCCCTGGTGGTCAGTGGACCGTATGCTCGATCGCGGGCAGAATGTAAATTGACACCCCAAAAACTCTCCTGGTGGCTAGTGTCCCCCACCCTACCCACCCCACGGCCCCACCACCCTTCCCCCCGCGGCCGGCGGGTGGCAGCATCCCACCCGCCGCCCGCCGCCCACCGACTGACTGCCGTGCAGGCTGCATGCCCATTGGTGCAGAGTAAGAGCCAATGGGCGGCAGCCCATACCATACATGACAGTCCAGATTTGTGAATGATTCTAGTCAGTCAGTCGGGCGGGCGGCGGGCAGCAGGCAGGTGGATGCTGCCGCCCGCCGCCGCCGGGGAGCGAGGTGGTGGGGCTTCATGGGTGGGTGGGGTGGGGGACACTAGCCACCAGGGAGATGTTTGGGGGGTGTCAATTTACATTCTGCCCGCATCAGGCATTACGTCCACTGGACCACCAGGAGATGTTCGTGTGGGGCACTTTACTTACTGCCCGCGATCGGGCACTAGGGACATGTTTGGGGGTGTCAATTTACATTCTGCCCGCGATCGGACATTACGGTCCACTGGAACACCAGGGAGATGTTCGGGGTTGGGGTTGGCACTTTACTTACTGCCCGCGATCGGGCACTAGGGACATGTTCGGGGGGGTTCAATTTACTTTCTGCCCGCGATCGGGCATTTCGGTCCACTGGACCACCAGGGAGATGTACGGGAGGAGGTGGGGGAGCCACATTACTGCCCGCGATCGGGCTGCAGGGTGCGTCAGTCCCAGACGGCTGCTGCCTGGCAGGGCGCCACGCGCAAGTCCTCAGGGATCGGCACACCTACATGCTAATGGCATGCAAATGGGGCCATAATCAGATGCAAATGGCCCCCCCTGTGCCTTGCATGAATTATGGCCCCATTTGCATGTCACCTTTTGAATATCGTGATTTTGCACATGGCGCAATGGTACTTGGCCACCGCAAGTTGAATGCTCCACTCTGACAACTTGCGGTGGCGCAAGTTCACTGCGCCATGCACAGAGGCTGTGGCTGGGGGGTGATATTCAAAGGAGTTGCTCAATAGTGCAACTCCTTTGAATATCGCCCGGGCCACACCCATGCGCAACTATTTTGCGCAGCGCAAGGGCTTGCGCCTCAGAATGGCGAAGTTTGAATATCCAGCCCTATATTTTTTTTTAATTTATGACTATTTTATAAAAGGAATGACCCACTTCATGGTGTCATGTTGTACTAGGTATATGTAAACATCTGGTGGTTGAAAGCACTTGGCTGTTCATCAGACTTCACAGCACACATGATGCATCACTATTTCACACACTATCAGAAACCCTGGTGTTTGTATACCTCATTACGTATAACAATACAACACATGTATCATTAAAACCATTGACATTTTAGAAACAACTTTATTTACTATACAGTGAATGATCTGATTTTGCAGGGATGAAACTGGGTGGGGGTTGAAAGAACTTTCTGTCTTCAGCTACATCTTCTACAGAATCAAAGGGAGTAAAGGAAATAAAAAATAGTTTTTGGAGATGCAGGCAATCCCCTATCTAACTAGTCAACTCCTTTTTCATAATACCCAGTCTAAATGCTTCCTGGCTTTAAGTCTACTATATGTCTTGCCATTTCTAGCCTAGCAGCAGAATAGTTGCTTAGAAGAAAAAGAGAAACCCCTTAAAAATAGTTAGCAAAAAGATGTAAATGGATATTTGGGAGGCAATATATCCTAGAGGTTAAAGCACCAAGATGTGAACCTGAAGACCCAGCAGACTTTGGTTAAAACAAACTACTGCCACCTGTATACTGTGTAACCCTGAACAAGTCTCTTAACATCCCTTGGCTCCCAGGTGACTCCTGGAAACAAACTTCACAGTCTGCCTTTTGCATGGCCAAAAATTCTAAAAGTAAAATATATATATATATACATATATACATATATACATATATACATATCTCTATATCTATACCTATATCTATATATTCTTTGCAAAACACTATGTTCATGCATCAGTTAGGGTTGATATGAAACCATAACAAACATTTGTCAATGCCGAATGTTGATTGCTTTGGTCCATTGAGCTCACTCACTGGCCCTCTGTCACTCGCTCAGTCTGTTTCTCCCAGTGCTGCAGGCTGCTCTTTTGTACTGGGCTCCTGCCTGTGTTGGCACCTTTTTCTGCCCACTAAGAAATCCACAGCTGTCCTGACAGAGCTCTGTTGAGGTGGCTCACTCCCCCTCTCCTCTCTCTCACTTGCTTATTCTGTTTCTCCTGGTCCTGCAGGCTGCCCTTTTGTACTGGGCTCCTGCCTCTGTTGGTGGCTTTTTCTGCCCACAAAGAAATCTGCAGCAGTCCCAACACAGGTCTTTTGAGCCTGCTGACTCCCCCTCTCTTACTCACTTGTTCCGTTTCTGCCGGCGCTGCAGGCTGGCCTTTTGTACTGGGCTCCTGCATGCATTGCCACATTTTTCTGCCAACAAAGAAATACGCAGCAGTCATGCTAGAGCTCTGCTGAGCTCGCTCACCTTCACTCTCTCACTTGCTCATTATGTTTTTCCCGGCATTGCAGGCTGCCCATTTGTACTGGGCTCCTGACTCTGTTGGCACCTTTTTCTGCCCACAAAGAAATCTGCAGCAATCCCGACAGAGCTCCGTTGAGCTCGCTCACTCCCCTTTTCTCACTCGTTCACTCCGTTTCTGCTGGCGCTGCAGGCTGCTCTTTTGTATTGGGCTCCCGCCTGCGTTGCCACCGTCTTCTGCCCACAAAGAAATTTGCAGCAGTCACAATAGAGCTCCTTTGAGCTCGCTCACTCCCCCTCTCTTACTCACTCATTCTGGTTTTCCCGCCGCTGCAGGCTGCCTTTTGTACTGGACCCCCTGCATGCATTGCTGCCTTTTTCTGCCCACAAACAAATCTGCAGCAGTCCCAATAGAGCTCTGTTGAGCTCACTCACTCCCTCCCTCACTCGCTCATTCTGTGTCTCCTGCCACTGTAGGCTGCCCTTTTGTACTGGGCTCCTGCCTGCGTTGGCAGTTTTTTCTGGCCACAAAGAAATCTGCAGCAGCCCCAACACAGCTCCATTGAGCTTGCTTACTCCCCCTCTCTCACTTGCTCATTCCGTTTCTGCCAGCGCTGCAGGCTGGCCTTTTGTACTGGGCTCCTGCCTACATTGCCGTCTTTTTCTGCCCACAAAGAAATCTGCAGCAGTCA
Source organism: Neoceratodus forsteri (assembly GCA_016271365.2). Taxonomy (NCBI): domain Eukaryota; kingdom Metazoa; phylum Chordata; order Ceratodontiformes; family Ceratodontidae; genus Neoceratodus; species Neoceratodus forsteri. The sequence continues at coordinate 51,686,873 of JADMNL010000027.1, forward strand.
TGATAAAGCTCCGTTGAGCTCGCTCACTTCTGCTCTGTCACTTGCTCATTCTGTTTCTCTTGGCGCTGCAGGCTGCGCTTTTGTATGGGGCTCTTGGCTGCGTTGGCACCTTTGTCTGCCCACAAAGAAATCCACAGCTGTCCTGACAGAGCTCTGTTGAGGTCACTCAGTCTCACTCTCTCACACGCGCTCATTCTGTTTGTCCTGGCACTTCAGGCTGCCCTTTTGTGCAGGGCTCCTGCCTGCATTGGTGCCTTTTTCTGCCCACAAACAAAACTGCAGCAGTCCTGATAGAGCTCCGTTAAGCTCACTCAGTCTCCCTGTCTCACTAGCGTGTACTGTTTCTCCCACCACTGCAGGCTGGGCTTTTGTACTGGGCCCCTGCCTGCATTGCTGCCTTTTTCTGCCCACAAACAAATCTGCATCGGTCCCAATAGAGTACTGTTGAGCTCACTCACTCCCACTCCCTCACTCGCTCATTCTGTGTCTCCTGCCACTGTAGGCTGACCTTTTGTACTGGGTTCCTACCTACATTGCCGTCTTTTTCTGCCCACAAAGAAATCCACAGCAGTCATGATAGAGCTCTGTTGAGCTCGCTCATTTCTGCTCTGTCACTTGCTCATTCTGTTTCTCTTGGCGCTGCAGGCTGCACTTTTGTATGGGGCTCCTGGCTGCATTGGCACCTTTGTCTGCCCACAAAGAAATCCGCAGCTGTCCTGACAGAGCTCCGTTGAGGTCACTCAGTCTCCCTCTCTCACGCACTCATTCTGTTTGTCCTGGCACTGCAGGCTGCCCTTTTGTGTGGGGCTCCTGCCTGCATTGGTGCATTTTTTTACCCACAAACAAAACCGCAGCAGTCCTGATAGAGCTCCGTTACGTTCACTCAGTCGCCCTGTCTCACTAGCATGTACTGTTTCTCCCACCGCTGCAGGCTGGCCTTTTGTACTGGGCCCCCTGCCTGCATTGATGCCTTTTTCTGCCCACAAAGAAATCTGCAGCAGTCCTGACAGCGATCCGGTGAGTACGCTCACTCTCCCTCCCTCACTTGCTCTCTCGTTCTGTTTCTCCCAGTGCTGTAGGCTGCCCTTTTGTACTGGGCTCTTGCGTTGGGATCTTTTTCTGCCCACAGAGAAATCTGCAGCAGTCCCTACAGAGCTCAGTTGAGCTTGGTCACTCCCTCCTCTCACTTGCTCGATCATAATCTGTCCCAAACACTGATTTCCCAGAGACCATGCTATTCTCCGGCAGGAGTGCAAAAACATATTTTAGCCAGGATGTGAAAAATGACAGCTGTACTGTCCATAAGGAGGTGTGAAAAAATGGCAGTGTTGAAAATGTGGCGTGAAAATATTACAAATTTGCTAAGTTACAAGGGTGCATGGAAACAGTTCAACGAACGCTTGTAACACAATCATGTTACGGAGTTTCATCACCAAATTTTCAACATAGGGATATTAGGACTTCTGCTCATGAACAGTGCCACTGTCATTTTCTTAATCTATCCTGAACACTGATTTCCCACAGTGACCGTGTTATTCTGCGCTGGAACTGCGAAAAAGCATTTCAGTCAAGATGTGAAAAATGACAGCTGTACTGCTCATAAGGAGGTGTGAAAAAATGCCACTGTTGAAAATCTGGTGTAACAATATTACAAATCTGTGAAGTTACAAGGGTGCGTGGAAAGTGTGCAATGCACACCTGTAACATAGTCATTTGATGGGCTATGATCACAAAATTTTCAACATAGGCATTTTAGGACCTCTGTTCATGAACAGTATCACTGTAATTTTCTTAATCTGTCCCGAACAGCGATTTCCCACAGCGACCGTGCTAGTCTCCGGCAGGAGTGCAAAAACATATTTTAGCCAGGATATGAAAAATGACAGCTGTACTGTTCATGAGGAGGTGTGAAAAAATGGCAGTGTTGAAAATGTGGTGGGAAAATATTACAAATTTGCAAAGTTACAAGGGTGCGTGGAAACAGTTAAATGAATGCTTGCAACACAGTCATGTTATGTAGTTTCATCACCAAATTTTCAACATAGGGATTTTTGTACCTCTGTTCATGAACAGTACCACTGTCATTTTCTTAATCTGTCCCGAACAGTGATTTCCCACAGCGTCCGCACTATTCTGTGCCGGAAGTGAGAAAACACATTTCGGCCAGGATCTGAAAAATGACAGCTGTAGTGTTCATAAGTAAGTGTGGGAAAATGGCAATGTTGAAAATCTGGAGGGAAAATATTATAAATTCGCGAAGTTACGAGAGTGTGTGCAAACTGCGCACTGCACACTCGTAACACAGTCATTTTATGGATTATTGTCACTAAATTTTCAACATTGGCATTTTAGGACCTCTGCACATGAACAGTGTTACTGTCATTTTCTTAATCTGTCCCCAACACTGATTTCCCACAGCAACCAAGCTATTCAGCGCCAGAAGTGCGAAAACACATTTTGACCAGGATGTGAACAATGACAGCTATGCTGCTCACAAGGAGGTATGAAAAAATGCCAATGTTGAAAATCTGGTGTGAAAATATTGCAAATTCACGAAGTGCTGAGCATGTGTAGCAACTGCGAAACGCACTCTTATAAAACAGTCATTTTTTAGATTTTTTCCACCAAATTTGCAGCATAGGCTTTTTGAGAGCCCACCTCATGAACACTGGCACTGTCATTTTGTTAATCGGCCCAGAAAGGTGATTCCACACAGTGACTGCAAGATCACCTTGCAGGGCGGATTAACGCCATGACAGTGTCTGAATTCATGAGGAGGGGTCCCAAAAATCCCATGTTGAAAATTTGGTGCCAAAATTCCAAAATATGACTGAGATATGCATCAAAGCTGGAAAAACCCTATTTATTCCATTATACAGCTTACCAGCATTTCCTCAGTTCTCGGTCGGCTTTGAAGAGTGTAGACATGTTCTCGGTCCAACAAAGATCATCGCGCCGGACTCTGGAGGTAAGTATGGGGTGAGGGGGGGAGTGGGGATGCAGGGTGTGCAGTGGGTGGGTGCGGGTTGTGGGAGGGGCAGGGAGACCACCGAGGGACCGTTTCCTTTTTTCACAGGTCAAAAAAAAAAAGACATTGTGGGAGTGTTTTTTTGTTTTCAGGGGCATGTGGCACGCTGGGGTGGACTCTCAGCGTGCCAACAGACTCGTTCTTGGGGGGGCAGCTGTAGCCAATGGGGGATTGGGCACCCCCGTCTGCACACAACAAAAGGGAGGGGGCCACGTCATGCCGACGGGGATTGGGCACCCCATCGACACTAAAGGGTGGGGCACAAGAGCTGAGCGGGATTGGGCACCCCCTCGGCGCAAATGTTCTGGGTGTTTGTGGGGGTGCATTATGCTGACAGGGAGTGGGCTCCCCCATTGGCACATGAAATGGGAGGGACATAATGCTGATGGGGAGTGGGCTCCCCCATCGTAACATCAAAGGGCAGGGTCAATGAAGCCGAAGGGGATTGGGGCCCCCGTTGGCAAACAAAACCTGTTATGTGGGGTGCATGCTGCCGAGGGGGATTGGGCACCCCCTCGGCACTGGGGGTTACTTAATATTGTTTGTGAACGTGGTGGCAAGCCGCCACCATGTTCACAAACAATATTGCACTTGTAAAGTTCCGCCCAGCAATGACGAGTCACTCCCTCATTACAACGAATGGCTGATGATGCAATGACGAGGCGGCCCCTGATTGCAGCGGCTGAAACTTTTCAAAGTTGTGGCACGCTGGCTGAACTAGTGTCAGCAGCAGCATGCCATGGCATTGGGGAAAGCCAGTCAAGCCTTTAAAGGCTGTGGGGGCATTGGCCGCAACAGTGCTGCGCCTCCACAACCTGCTTCTGAAAACCTGCCGCAACATGTTTCTTGCGCATGTGTGCAGTCAACATAAAAAGGAGGAAAATATGATGTTAGGGTTTCCAAACATAACAACCCATCACCACCCTGCATGCACCAACAGGCATCAGTGGTGTGCTTTGGGGTCATCAGCTATAATGCTCACCCAATTCTATAAGTATGCTGAGATGGGTACAGTATAGGAGAATGAGGTGAGTGTTAGGGCTGATGACCCCAAGGTACACCCTACTCCAGCTCTCCTGCCTGGTTTGGGAATGTATATATATATATATATATGTATATTATAGAGGCATGGTCATAACTGTATATTAGGGTTGAGTAAGCACCTCTATGTTAAATCACAATTTTTGCACCTTAATAACTCTGTCCCCATTCAACTAGTTTGCCCAAAACATAGTAGGTATGGAGTCTGAACTAGGGCCTCTGGAACATGAAAATCTTCTATCAGTTGGTTAAGGGGCGACAGAGTTACAGAGGTATTGAGACTTTTGTTTTTACTCACCTGTAACTAAAAACTTTTTTTTTTAAATCGGAAGCCTACAGGTTTGATAGAGTCTGATCCAAGGTATATGCTTTGACAATTTGCAAGATTTTAACTTGTATAGTTTTTGAAATATGAGTTAAAAACTGCTGTTTTTGTGCATGCTCAGCTGTTTTCCAGCCACCATGACATTACAGTCCTTGAATCCCAGCTGCAGCTCGACTTCAATCGCATCGAAGACTGGTTCAGTTCTCATAAACTTGTCCTGAACCACAGCAAGACTAAAGCCATGTCCTTCTGTAACCGACAGAGCAGGCACAACTCTCTGTCCCTCACCATCAAGAACCACGCTGGGAACCCACTCGAACATGTCAAGGAGTTCAAGTACCTTGGTATTACCCTGGATAGTACCGTCTCCTACACTCGGCATATTGACCTGTTGCCAAGACCACCAATATCTGGATTGGACTACTACACAAACACAAGCACTGTATGCTCATGGATGCCCTTAAACTAGCCATCTACAGCTCTGTTACCTCTATCATTGACTCACGGCCTTGCCATCTATGGCTCTTCCCAACAAGTGCCCTCCGCAGGATATCAGTTGCTCTCAACAAAGCCTGTAGACTACTGATGGGTGGAGCCCGACAAACTCACACCTGTGACCTCTATGCACAGGCCAGCTGGCTACCCCTACGCAGCAGAATACAATACCAGACCTGCCTACTTACCAAAAAGATTCTCCTTGGTCTCATGCCACCTGGTGTTAGCTCACTCCTTACTACTTACAGTGGCACTCAACAAACACGTGGTGCCCAATCTCTAACCTTTCAGGTTCCCAGATGTTGTACCTCCATGGGTCAGCGGTCCCTTATCTATAGAGCTGCTCAATGGTTCAATTCCCTCAATAAAGAATCACTTTCCTCTACTACACTTGGACCCTTCAAAAGGAATCTCAAACTTTACCTCACCTCTACCACTCAATGTGACTGCTTTGTTGAACAGAGATCTCTCTAAACACCTCCCAGCTCACTCATGTCTCACAGCCCGCCCTTTCCCAATCTCATTCCCTCTGGCACTGGGCCTTCCTTGTGACTCCTTTCCTGCTTCACATCTCCACTGGTACAAGACATTTTCCACTACCATCGGGCAGTGGCCCATTAGCCTGCCAACTTCCTCTCCTGGTCGCATGCCTGCAATACTAACTGCCTATGGTGCCCTCTTTCTCTTATTGTTACCGCAGCCAGCTGCCTACTCAAGCTGCTCGTTTTATGAATATTATCTCAAAGTATGTTATAACTGAGTATCTTTATTTTTTCTTTTAGTTGTTTTGGTTGTTTATTGCACATTCTTTTACTATCTCTGTATGTATGTTGACCCTCATCCTTTGACATGGAACCTTTGTAAACCAGCAGTTTCTGCTCAAAGGTATTTGTAATCCGAGAATTTAATAAATAAATAAATAAATAAAAAACAAGCATTTGCCAATGCTGAATGTTTGCTTGCTGGTATTAGCATTGGAAATGGCAGGAGTTAGACAGATGCAGAGTAGGAATGGCAGTGAAGTATTGAACTTCACGCCAACCCCACCTCCACCCTGCAGAGATGGACAGGCATTGGGACATGCGTTTGGGTTGTCACCCATAACATTCATGCCATTTCACCTCATCCTATCCTGCAGACACTGACAAGTGTTGAGGTGTGCCTTGGGTGTTCGACTTTACAGTCACCCCACTCCATAAGGACATATGCTGAAATGGATGCAATATAGAATGGGGTGAACTGTGGGACCAAAGAATCCTAGGTACAGCTCGATGCCTGTCAGTGGCTGCAGGGTGGGGGGTAGGGGTTGGAATGGCATGGGCATTACAGTCGGCGATCCAAAGACACAACACTGATGCCTGTCAATCTGTAAAGGGTGGGACGTTATGGTTAGAAACCGTAATGCCCCGGGCATGTGCTGGTATTTGCAGTACAAATTTTCAACATGGGCATTTTGTGGCCCCCACCTCATGAAAGCATTTGGGACCTCTTCTTATGAACAGTGGCATTCTGATTTTGTCAATGTGTCCCGAAATTTGAGTTTCCACAGCAACCGTGCCATTGTGCACCAGATGCATGAAAACACAGATCAGGCAGGATGTGAAAAATTACAGCAATACCATTCATAGGGAGGTATGAAGAGATAGCAGTGTTGAAAATCTGTAGTGAAAGTATTAAAAATGCTCAACCTTCCGAGTGTAAATGGAAACTGCGCAATGCATGGGTGTTACACAGTCATTTAGTTGAATTATTTCATCAGATTTTCAAAATAGGCATTTTGTGACCTCTGCTCATGAACACTGTCACTATAATTTTCTTAATCTGTCCCGAACATTGATTTTGCACAATAACCGCGGTATTCTGCACCAGATGTATAAATGCATATTTCAGGCAGGATGTGAAAAATGACAGCTGTACTGTTCATAAGGAGGTGTGAAAAAATGGCAATCTTGAAAATCTGGAGTGAAAATACTACAAATTTGCGAAGTTATGAGGGTGCATGGAAAATGCATCACATATGCTTGTAACAGTCATTTTATGGACATTTGTCACCAAATTTTCAACATAGGCATTTTAGGATCTCTGCTCATGAACAGAGTCAATGTGGTTTTACATACCAACATACGAATCTGCCAGCAGAACACACCAATCGGTCTATGTAAGTCTGCCTGAGTGTGCCGCTAACACCCTAGATTGCAGCTGCCCCAGCCTCCTCCCCCTCAGTTCCTACCCCGCTTGTCCCAGCCCTGCCCCCAAGTCTTCCTCTTGCTTTATCCCACCTCCTAAAGCTATTGACTATCCTACATGATACCACCCCTCAGGCAGCGCATTCCAACTAGACACCACCCTCTCAGACAAGTAGTGCCTCCTCATTTCCCTCTTGAAACATCCCCTTTCAAACTCAGTCCATGCCTCTCGTCTCTCTTCTATGCCTCAGTTTAAACACCCTCTGTGCTAGGTTCAGTTACCTCCTCAGGCATTTAAATGCTTCAATCTATCCCCCCTATCCCTCCTCCTCTAGTGTGTACATGTTTGGGTCCTTCAGCCTAACTTCATATTTCTTTCCTTCCATCCCCTTTAACATTATTGTTGCCCTCCTTTGCACCCCCGTCAGTAACTTTATATCTCTCTTCAGGTATGGCCTCCAGTATTGCACATAGTACTCTAGGTGCGGTCTAACTAATGATCTGTAGAGAGGTAGGATCACATCCCTGTGTCTGGATGAGAACTCTCTTTTGATGCACCCCAGCATCCTGTTTGCCTTCACTGCTGCTGTCACGCAGTGGGCTGAGTTGTTCATGCTCCCAGTTATCAAGACCCCTAGGTCCTTCTCCTCCTCTCTGATCCCCAGCCAATAGTCCCTCTTCTGGTTCTTAGCCCTGAAGTCCATCACCTTACACTTCTTTGCATTGAATCCTAGCTGCCACTCCACTGACCATGTCTCTAGTTTGGTTAGGTCTCCCTGCAGTTTTCCCCATCCGTCCTCTTCATCCACGACCACCCCAAGATGGTATAATGTGCGAACAGACTAACCCTGCTCTCCACTCCATGTGCTATATTGGAGATAAAGACCCGAAATAGCACCCCGGCCCAGCACTGACCCTCTCTGAACCCCTGCTTGTCATTGCTCTGGGTGCAGGAGCCCCTACCACCACCCCCTCTGCACCTCCCCTGTAACTAGTTCTTTATCCATTTAGTCAGCTTTTCCCCACCCCCACTGCCATCAGCTTCCCCCCCAGTCTCCCATGAGGCACTGTAACAAAGGCCATACTGAAGTCCAAGTACAGGACAGGTAGCACATGGCCCCTGTCCAACTTCCTTGTCACCCAGTCACAATACTCTGTTAGGTTGGTTTGACAAGACCTCCCCGAGATGAACCCATGTTGCCACCCATCTTGGAGGCTATTACTGTCTAGGAATGCCACCAGCCTCTCCTTCAGTATTGGCTCCATAAGCTTACCCACTATGGATGTGAGACTTACAGTAGTAGCCACAGACATTGCCAGCTATTTCCAGGTATTTTGCGAAATTTCTAAAGAGTTTCTCTCTGCTACCCCTACTGTGGAAATGGAGAAAGCATGAGATATTTCTGGAAATATCACAGAAATTTCAGGAAATAGCTGGTAGTGTCTCTGGCTACTACTGTACTGGCTGATAATTTCCTGGCTTCTCCCTAGGCCTACTCTTGTGTATGGGCACCACATGGGCCACCCTCCAGTCCTAGGGGCACACACCCCATTTCCAGGGAAGTGTTGAACAGATCTGCCAGTGGCTCAGCCAACAGCTCCGGCATCTCCCTCAGCACCCTGGGGTGGATGGCATTGGGACTTGGTGCCTTGTCCACCCTTTCTGCCCTCAGCCCCTCTAGCACCCTACTTCCTGTGATCACTTTGTCCGTCACCCCCCCTTTCCCTAGCACCCCAGCCCATTCTGGTAGTGGGCCATCCCTCTCCTTGGTGAAAATGGAGCAGAAGTAGAATTTAGAATTCCCACTTACTCCTCCCTGTTTTCCAGCTAATCCCCTTCCCACTTTATTCTCACAATATGTTCCTTGCACGTCCTCTTTTCCCTGACATACCTAAAAAAGTCCTTTTCCCCTCCTTTTATGCCCTGGGCGGAACTTAATTGCCTGGAGGCCTTAGCTTTTTTCAACCTCCTGGCAGCCTCCCTTGACCAACTCCAGAAAGCCTCTTTATCCTCTGCCTTTCCTGTTCTCCTGTACTTCCAGTATGCAGTTGTCTTGCCCTTACCCCTTGCAGCATCCTTGTTCAGCCAGCATGGCTTCTGCCTCTGCTCTTCTTACTCCTGGCCCCTGGTGCAGGCTATTGTGGCCTCTGTTAGCAAAGTCTTTTATGACTCCCCACTTCTGTTCTGCATCCATCCCTGCCTATATCCTGGAGTCTTTCTTGCAGTATTGCTCCCATCCCCTGAAAGTCCACCCTAATAAAGTCCACCACCTTAGTGCCCATGCCTCCTGTCCCCCTGCCCAGCGTGACAACAAGCCACACTGTTTGGTGGTCGCTACCCGCTAGTGGTCCTCCACCCTTACCTCCCTCACCACCTCCCCATTTGCCAGTACTAGGTCCAGAATGCTACCAAGCCTTGTAGGCCCACTTACCAATTGTGTGAGAAGGCCATCCTGGAATGCATTAAGGAGCACCTGTTCCCTGGTACTGCTAGTGATGGGGTGCTCCAGTCAACCCGTGGTAGGTTAAAATCACCCACTATCACCACACTCCCCCTTCTATACACCCTCCATATCTCCTCTGCCAACTCCCCATTTAGTTCCCTGGATTGGGCTGGTGGTCTGTACACCACTCCCAGCCTCAGCTTTCTGCCCTTGGAATCCAGAAGCTGCACCCAAAGCACCTCTGTCCTCGCCTCTTCTCCCTCATCCCTTATGCATTTAATCTCTTCCCTCACACAGAGTGCAACCCCACCCCTTCCAACTCCCTAGTCCCTCCTGTATATCCTGTGTTCTGGGACTGCCAAGCCCCAGTCATGGTACTCTGTGACCCAAGCCTTTGTCACTGCAGCAATGTCCACCTTCCCCTCTGAAAGGAGTGCCTGAAGCTCTGCAGTTTTGTTCCCCAGGTTTCTTGCATTGAGAGAGACCACCTTCCACCCGTACCCCTCCTTCTCCTCACTCTTCTCCTCCTTGGCCTGTGTTCCTCCTCCCGGTAGTCCGCCCCTTATCTCCTCCTTATTCTTACCAGGTGGTGGTGGTGGTGTCTTCTATATTACACTCAGACCACTGCTCGCCCCCTCCCAGGGTTACTACGCCTCCGCCTTTACCTATATCTAGGGGGGTGAGCTCATTAGGCTCCCCTTTCTGGACCTTTCTACTAACCTCAGTCTTTTGGCCACCCCCTCACTAGTTTAAATCCACCTTAGTAGAGATATATCCCTCTAATCCTGCCTTTAATACTCCCCTCCAGTCCCCTTCCTGTTCAAGTGTCCCCTGTCCCCTGCATACAAGTCATTATTTCCAGACCCACCCCAGTTAGTCACTAACCCATAATGTTTGGTGTGGCACCAACTCTCTGCCCTCACCTGAACTCCTCTATCCTACCCTTCCTCCACATGTTTGTACATGGCATGGAGAGTAACTCCGAGAATGCCACCGACTCCCCCACCACCTCACACTGCTTGCCCAACTACTCGAACCTCCCCCTCACTTCTTCCACAGTCTTCCCCACCAAGTCATTTGTACCCACATGCAACAGTAAATGAGGTTTCTTCCTCCCCCTTGCTGCACACTTGAGCAGTGCCTGCTCTGTCCCTACTGCAGTCAAGCTGAGATAGCTTCAACTGAAATAATGCCAGCCTCCCCCTTCTTCCCCATCTCACCCCTTTCAGTATACAGTCACTAGGGACAAGTACCCCCCATCCTTAGCCCCTTCTTCTAATGCCCCTTCCACCACCCCAGTATTCGATCTTCCCTGCCCCTTACCACCGCCAGCTGCACCCTCTGTGACTTCTGTATCTGTACCCCCTACTTCTGCCTCACCCCTTTTCTCTGCCTTATTCCTCCCATCCCCCTTGAACCCTTTCCCAGCCTGACTACTTCCTACTGTGCTTCCCATGTTGACTTCCTCTCCTCCCCTGCTGGTTTCCAACCCCTCTCCTATCCCCGCTGTTGTCAATTTAGAGCCCTTATTCTCTTCTACCCTGGTAGCGATATCCCTCCCATCCTTCCCCCTTCTTGTAGCCTTCTCTCCTCCAGTCACCAACCCCTCCTTCCTTACTAGCCTGCCTTCTACCCTTTCATCCTCGCTATCTCTTCCCTTAGCTGTTGCCATCCCTCTCATGCCCTGCTTGTCCTCCCCCCTTCAGTATGTTCCTGCTCCCCCTCTCTCTCTCTCCCTTGGCAGAGGTTCGAATGTATTCCTAGTCGATACCCTCTTACATCTTTTCCCCTTAACAGTTCCCTTCTCTCTTCTTCCCCTCCGTGTAAGCCCCTAGTTCCACCCCTGGTCCCTACCTGCAGCCATCTGCTCTCTCCTAGTTACTGCTCTTGGTCTCTCCCTCCCCTAACAGGCCCCCTCTACCCTTTTGTGTATCTATCTCTTCCCTAGCTGTTGCCATCCCTCTCATGCCCGGCTTGTCCTCCCCCCTTCAGAAAGTTCCTGCTCCACCTCTCTCTCCCATAGCAGAGGCTCGAATCTATTCCTAGTTGATACCCCTCCTACATCTCTTCCCCTATTGGTTCCCCCCTCCTGCTTGTTCCCCTCTGTGCCACCTCTGGTCCCACCCCTGGTCCCCACACTATCTGCAGCCATCTGCTCACTCTCCCCGGTACTCCTTGTGGTCTCTTCCTCCCCCAACAGGAGTCCCCCACTCACCTCAGGCACCCCCCCTTGCCCTCTCTTTTCTGCTAGTGCCTCTGATACCGGGGTCAGTTTCAGTCCCTAGTTGTTCTTCCTCCGTCCCCCCTTGCCATCCCCTATCCTCCCCCCAGCCAGGATGCCTGCCATACTCACCTGCCCTGCCACTTAAACTCCTGCCTAACCTCCACAGCTCCTCCCTCAAACTAGCCAGTCATCTCAAGACCATACACCCCCAATCCTCCAAGACCAGTCCAGGATCATGGTGGACCCACACCCTGTACACCCTACCACCCTTCCAAAGATGCCCACTCTATTGCCATGTGGCACCTGTCCCATTTTGGCCCCCATCTTATGTTGCAGGCTCTTACTCCCAGGTTCTGTACCCTACTACAACTGTTAGGCCCCTATTTACTCAAATTCCTGTCCTCCCCCACTAGTCTCCCTACTGGCCCCTTGCTGACTGAGGTAATTCAGTCTCAAATCTCATCCGTTAGATACTGTATTACTGTAGCAATCCTAAAGCCTCCTTGTCCGTTTTTCACCCCTCAGCTACCATACTTTTTGTTCTCAGCTCTCATATAGTTTCATTTAGCCCAGTTAGAAATCCTATTGCACTCCAAGTATTACTCAGCTCAGTCAGAGAAATAAACAGAACAAATAAATATGAATTATAACAGCAATCATAACAGTATAGCTCAGTACTTAGTTCAGTTAGAGAAATAAACAGAGCAACTAAATCTGTATTATTACAGCACTCCTCAAAGTATCCGATTATTGCTTTGTCTCCAACCCGAAGACCTGCTGTAATATAGGACCACAGAGGACCCAGGGTGACAGGGTGGGCAACTCTAAAGTCCCGGCAGAGCTTCGTTGAGTTTGTCACTCCTCCTCTCTCACTCGCTCATTCCGTTTCTCCTGGCGCTGCAGGCTTCCCTTTTGTACTGGGCTCCAGCCTACGTTGGTGCCTTTTCTGCCCTCAAAGAAATCTGCAGCAGTCCTGACAGAGCTCGGTTGAGCTTGCTCACTCCCCCTCCCTCACTCGCTCGTTCTGTTTCTCCCACTGCTGCAGGCTGGCTTTTGTTCTGGACTCCTGCCTGCCTTGACACCTTTTTCTGCCCACAAAGAAATCCACAGCAGTCCCGACAGAGCTCCATTGAGCTCACTCACTCCCTCTCTCTCATCCGCTTGTTCTGTTTCTCCCGGCGCTGCAGGCTGCCCTTTTGTACTGCGCTCCTTCCTGCACTGGCAACTTTTTCTACCCACCAAGAAATCTACAGCAGTCCTGACAGAGCTCAGTTGAGCTTGTTCATGCCCCCTCTCTCACTCGCTCGACCTTAATCTGTCCCAAACACTGATTTCCCACTGTGACCGCGCTATTCTCTGCCTGACGTTCAAAAACACATTTTGGCCAGGATGTTGTCCTCCTCTGGACTGCCTCTATCCTGTCTATGTCCTTGCGGAGATGGGGTCTCCAGAACTGGACGCAGTACTCCAGATGGGGTCTCACCAACTGTCTGTAAAGAGGGATAACAACTTCCTGTTTTCTGCTGGTGATGCCTCTCCCTATGCATCCCAGTATACCCCCAGCCCTCCCTACTGCCTTCACACATTGCTTACTAACCTTAAGGTCATCTGATATGATTACCCCCAGGTCCCTTTCCTTTTGTTGTTGTTACTACCTCCCCCATTGTGTATTCTTCCCTGGTTTCTTGTTTCCCAGGTGCATAATTTTGCACTTCTTTGCACTGAATCCTAGCTGCTATACTTCTGACCATTCCTCCAACCTTGCCAAGTCCCTTCTCATCCTTTCCACGCCTCCTTGTGTATCAACCCTGTTGCAGATCTTTGTGTCATCTGCAAAGAGGCATACTTTTCCTTCCAGTCCCTCTGCAATGTCACTTATGAAGACATTAAAAAGGACTGGACCCAATATTGAACCCAGCAGTACCCCACTAGTAACCCCTCTTTCTTCAGAGTGGACTCCATTTACAATTACCTTCTGTGTTCTGTTGTCCAGCCAATATTTTACCCAGGCTACCACCCTGGGACCCACTCCCAGGCTGGTTAACTTAACTAATAATCTTTGTGTGGGACTGTGTCAAATGCTTTGCTAAAGTCTAGGTAGGCCATGTCCACAGCCCTCCCTGGTCTACTACTTGGTCACCCAGTTAAAAATCTATTAGATTCATCTGACATGACCTTCGCTGTGAACCCATGCTGCCTTGGGTCCCAGCCCCACTGGCCTCTAGATACTCAACTATTCTTTCCTTCAGAAGTGACTCCATCACTTTCCCTACCACAGAGGTCTGTCTGACAGGTCTGTAGTTTCCTGCCTCTGTCTTGGTCCCACTTTTGTGAAGGGGAATCACATCCGCCTTCCTCCAGTCCTCGGGTACCACACCATCCTCCCATGATTTATTAAAAAGAGTAGCCAGTGCTTTCACTAGTTCCCCCCTTAATTCTTTTAGAATTCTGGGGTGAATTCCATCAGGCCCCATTGCTTTGTCCACCTTCAGTTTTAGGAGTTCTTGCAGAACCCTTTCTTTTGTGAAAGGACTGGGATCGACCCCCCTATCAAGAGTGCTTCTGTTAATTGGACTAGGCACTTCCCCCTCCTCTTTTGTGAATACTGAGCAGAAATATTTGTTCAGTATTCCTGCTTTTTCACTGTCCCCCACTGCCCACCCACCGTTCATTCTATTCAGCCTCACTATCCCTCCCTTTGTCTTTCTATGCTTGCTGATGTATTTATAAAAGGTTTTATCCCCCTTCTTAACTGAGTTGGCAATCTTTTCCTCAGTTTGGGCCTTTGGTATTCTGACTTCCCTTCCTGCTTCCTTCTGCCTTAACTGGTACAGCTTTCTGTCATGCTCCTTCTGTATTTCCTTATACTTCCGGAATGCTATCTTTTCTTCCTGACTTTCACAGCCACCTCTTTTGAGAACCATAGTGGCTTTTCTTTCATTTGATTTGTTTATTGCTTCACACAAGGCTTGTTGCCTCTGTGAAGGCAGTTTGATGATTCCCCATTGTTGCTCCACAACTCCTTCTAGCCTGTTTGCTAGTGCTTTTCTGAGGCACTCTCCCATCTTGCCAAAGTCAGCCCTCCTAAAGACCAGTACCCTAACTTTGTGTGGCTTGACTGTGTAGCTGAGTTAACGTGAACCACACTGTTTGATGGTCACTTGTTCCCAGATGGCAACCCACTTCTAGATCTGAGATCCTCTCACTGCCCCGTTTGGAGTCTGAGGTCTAAGATTGCTCCCTCAGGTGGGTTCAGAAACTAACTGTCTGAGACCTGCCACCTATAGGGCATCAAGAATGGCCCTGCTCTTGGATGTGGCTGCAGCAAATGTGCTCCAGTTAACATCTGGCACATTCAGGTGTCCCATCAACAGTATTTCTCCTTTCTCTGCCATTCTAAGAATGCCTTCTATCATATCCTTGTCCATTCCCTCCCCCTGACATGGGGGTCTGTACACAACCCCTGTGCGGATTGTGGTGCCCTTTCCAGTCTCCAAGGTGACCCACAGTGCCTCCTCTCCTCCCTGGTTTACTCTTTTGTTCAGCTGCTTTTATGCCTTCCTTACATAGCGACTACTCCTCCCTCTCTCTCCCTGCCTGTCTCTCTTGTAGATTATGTACCCTGGGATGTTAACATCCCAGTCATGATCTCTGTGTGCCATATTTCTGTGACTGCTACGATATCCATGCATCCCTCTTCCATCTGAAGCAGATGGGGATTGGAGCTCCATTGGCAAAGAAAGACTGTTGGGGTATATGCTGCCAAGGGGATTGAGGAACCTCCTCGCAAACAACAAATGGGGATGGGATTACAGTGTGCTGATGGGGTGGGCTCCCCATTGGCAAATGTACTGGGTTGAGGGTCAGCATCACGGACTGCAAGGCACGCCCTTCAATGATGGGTTGCTCCTCATTGCAGCGAAATGGCTGACACTGCAATGATGAGGCGGCTCCTGATTGCAGTGGCAAAAACATTTTAACTTGGTGGCACTTCTGCAGAACCAGTGTCATCAAGACATTGGGCCTGCATTGGTCCACCAGTCCCAAGCCCTCAAATGCAGTGCCCCCATTGACTGCCAGAGTGCTGCACCTCCACAACCTGCTTCTCTCCTAAGCTGCCACATAATGTTTCTTGTACATGCACGCAAGCAAACACAAAAAATTAATGTTCCAAGGGTAGCTGGATTTTTGCATTAGTGGTTGAATTGTCATTAATTTCATTGTTACTGCTTATGTGAGTTATTGCTCGCCGGTGATTTTGGCTCACATTCACAGAGACAAAGAAATCACTGATGATCAAACTGCCTACACAAAAGCCAGATATCTTTAGCCCCCTACCTGTCTATGTTTTAATTAAAATGGCTGGCGGGTGTTCAGTGTTTTGGAGATATGTGGCTATCTTCATTAGCTGGCTCTTCACCAGTCATCAGTACATTAGCTGGGTACAGCACCTTATTTAAAGTAAGCCAGTTAGAAGTGCACCATATTTTAAAAGGGAGACAACTCTGGCAGTTGCATTTAGAATCGGGCCTCAGCCAATGGGATGCTCACCTTGATGACTGGTGGCTGAGCTGATGTTTTACATTTGGAGCTCTGAATTGAACACTAACAGACCACCACTCCCCTTTGTCAGGTAATAGGTAAGTAGCCATTTGAGGCAGAATGTACATTATAATAAATTAATTATTTGCCAATTTTGGGGGTGAGGGTAGGGTGTGCACTGTGTCTTTTATTTTGAGTTGTGTATGCCATAACTGCTTGCTCCCCAATGAGAAAAGCAGTTTAAAGTTTAAAAAAGCACAAAGGTTGAGCTGCTAATTCTGGATTTGATTCTGTGGGTTTTCAATCCCCCCTTCCCAACCTGCATCTTTTAAAAATGGCCATCGGGTGCCCAATCCCACCATCCAGTACCCCTTCCCTCCTGACCTGATTCTTTACAAAAACAACAACTGGCAGTTGCCCCATCCCACTGGCTAGTAGCCACCCACTGTCCTGACACTGTTTACAATGGCAGGTGTCCATTCCAAACACAATATTTATAAAAGTGTTTCCGTCACTCGGGTGCCCAACCCCCAATACTGGCTTATAATCTTTCCCCGTACAATATTGAGCAGCACCAGGGTGCCCATCCCTGGTGTTGCCATATTTAAATCCCCCCCCCCACATTTGTGTGTCCATCATTGCTCTGTCCATTCATAATGACATTGGGGTGCCCACCAATGGTGTCATTACACAGTTGGACAGTATACCTGCAATAAAGAAAACAGTCCTGCATAGTTTTTCCCTTGAAACAAAGAAAACCAACCATCTGTGTCTCTTGTAGTCTGACACCCCACCTTCTACCCTGCTCACCCTCAGTACCCACCACCCTCATCCCCACACCCTTACTCACCTAAAATTGGTTCCACCATCATAGAGCCAGTCTTCAAGCCAGAAGAGGTCCTCCTTCTCAAACCACAACTGTGAATTGAGGAAATAAGGTAAGTGCAATTAATGTATTTCCAATGCATTTTGAACTTTTATTCAAAACCTGGTCATTCTTTAATAGTTTCCAAATTTTCATCATAGACTTTTTGAGACCCCACCTCATGAATAAAGTGAGGCAACATTTTCCAAACCAGCCCAGAAGGTGATTTCCAATTGCTCTGCAGAATCACATTTCTGGCTTTATTTGAAACATTTCACCTACTGGTTTATGAGGTGGGTCCTAAAAGACTATGTTAAACATTTGGGTCCAAATTGAAAAAAAAAAAAACAAGGTTATAAAGGTATATTGAAAGTTTTCATTGCTTGCTCATAACTTTGGTAATTTTGAATACTTTGACCCCAAATTTTCAACATAGCCATGTTTTCAAACCACCTCATGATCACCACCTTTAGATGCTGCCCAAAATTTATTTTCACATTTGTGGTGCAAAATAATGTTTCAGACAGTAATTTATAAATGATATCTGTCATGTTCATGGGGTGTTATAAAAGACTATGTTGATTTCGTTGACAGTCCCACAAAAAGATTAATAAACAAGTTAGCCAGCCTGGGAGTGGGTCCCATGGTGGTAGCCTGGGTAAAACATTGCCTGGACAACAGGACACAGAGTGAAATAGTGTAATGAAAAAGAGTAGTCCACTCCTAAGAAAGGGGGGATTACTAGAGGGGTACCGCAGAGTTCAGTACTGGACCAGTCCTCTTTAATGTCTTTATAGGTGACATTGCAGATGGACTGGAAGGAAAAGTATGTCTCTTTGCAGATGACACAAAGATCTGCAACAGGATTAACACACAAGGTGGGTGGAAAGGATGAGAAGGGACTTGGCAAAGTTGGAGGAATGGTCAGAAGTATGGCAGCTTAGATTCAGTTCAAAGAAGTGCAAAGTAATGTACATGGGAAACAAAAACCCATGGGAAGAGTACACAATGGACAATGGGAGGAGGGGTATTAATGACAACAAAAATGGAAAGGGACCTGGAGGTAGTCATATCAGACAACCTAAAGTAGGCAAGCAATGTGAGAAGACAGTAGGGAGGGCTGGGGGATACTGGGATACATAGGAGAGGCATCACCAGTAGAAAACAGGAAGTTGTTATCCCTCTGTACAGACAGTTGGTGAGACCCCATCTGGAGTACTGCATGCAGTTTTGGAGACCCCATCTCTGCAAGGCCATAGACAGGATGGAGGCAATCCAGAGGAGGGCAACTAAAATGGTGCAGCGTCTGCTCCAAAAGCCATTCAAAAAGAGACTAAAAGAGCTTAATATGTATACCCTTGAGGAAAGGAGGGAGAGGGGGGATATGATAGAAACTTTCAAGTACCTCAAGGGAATTAACAAAGTCCAAGAGGTAGCATCTTTCAGAAAAGAGATGTGCAAGAACAGAGGCACAATTTGAAGCTATGGGGGATGACTGAGGGCATCATGAGAAAGTATTTTTCATGGAGAGGTGATGGACACATGGAACAGCGTTCCTAGGAGAGTCATGGGGTCAAAAACAGAGAGGGAATTTAAGAATGCATGGGACAGACATAAGGCAATTCTAGTGGGAGGTAGGAGGAAGTAGGCTGTTGGTAAAACTAGGATCTGCAGCTTATCCAGTAGGTAGGGAAATGGGTAGAATGGGTGGACCAAGCGGTCCTTGTCTGTCATCAAAGTCTGTTTCTGTGTAAAAAATTTGTGGTCAAAATGTCTAAAAAAGAAAATGTTATGAAAAAATGTTGTGCGCATGCTGACCGTTGGCCCATCAGGCAGCGTGCTGTGTCCCCATGCTGGCGACTTGAGTTCAGGGACAAGCTCAGGGATCTGGCTTGGCAGCATGAGGATGGGAAGCAGTGCTGTCGAACACTCCCTCTTCTAGCCTGGGAAGGGATTGTACAGAATTCTGTCCCACAGACAACACATTATGGCAGGCTGGGCTGCCTTCCCTCACAAAGGGTTGGCGTGCATGTCAAGACCTGATTTGGCCAAGTACTGCATCCGAGAATTTAATAAATAAATAAATAAATCAAAAAACAAGCATTTGCCAATGCTGAATGTTTGCTTGCTGGTATTAGCATTGGAAATGGCAGGAGTTAGACAGATGCAGAGTAGGAATGGCAGTGAAGTATTGAACTTCACGCCAACCCCACCTCCACCCTGCAGAGATGGACAGGCATTGGGACATGCGTTTGGGTTGTCACCCATAACATTCATGCCATTTCACCTCATCCTATCCTGCAGACACTGACAAGTGTTGAGGTGTGCCTTGGGTGTTCGACTTTACAGTCACCCCACTCCATAAGGACATATGCTGAAATGGATGCAATATAGAATGGGGTGAACTGTGGGACGAAGAATCCAGGTACAGCTCGATGCCTGTCAGTGGCTGCAGGAGGTGAGAGTAGGGGTTGGAATGGCATGGGCATTACAGTCGGCGATCCAAAGACACAACACTGATGCCTGTCAATCTGTAAAGGGTGGGACGTATGGTTAGAAACCGTAATGCCCGAGGCATGTGCTGGTATTTGCAGTACAAATTTTCAACATGGGCATTTTGTGGCCCCACTCATGAAAGCATTTGGGACCTCTTCTTATGAACAGTGGCATTCTGATTTTGTCAATGTGTCGAAATTTAAGTTTCCACAGCAACCGTGCCATTGTGCACCAGATGCATGAAAACACAGGATCAGGTAGGATGTGAAAATTACAGCAATACCATTCATAGGAGGTATGAAGAGAATAGCAGTGTTGAAAATCTGTAGTAAAGTATTAAAATGCTCAACCTTCCAGTGTAAATGGAAACTCACAATGCATGGGTGTTACACAGTCATTTAGTTGAATTATTTCATCAGATTTTCAAAATAGGCATTTGTGACCTCTGCTCATGAACACTGTCACTATAATTTTCTTAATCTGTCGAACATTGATTTAGCACAATAACCATGTATTCTGCAAGATGTATAAATGCATATTTCAGGCAGGATGTGAAAATGACAGCTGTACTGTTCATAAGGAGGTGTGAAAAAATGGCAATCTTGAAAATCTGGAGTGAAAATACTACAAATTTGCGAAGTTATGAGGGTGCATGGAAAATGCATCACATATGCTTGTAACACAGTCATTTTATGGACATTTGTCACCAAATTTTCAACATAGGCATTTTAGGATCTCTGCTCATGAACAGAGTCACTGTGGTTTTACATACCAACATACGAATCTGCCAGCAGAACACACCAATCGGTCTATGTAAGTCTGCCTGAGTGTGCCGCTAACACCCTAGATTGCAGCTGCCCCAGCCTCCTCCCCCTCAGTTCCTACCCCGCTTGTCCCAGCCCCTGCCCCCCAAGTCTTCCTCTTGCTTTATCCCACTCCTCCTTAAAGCTATTGACTATCCTACATGATACCACCCCCTCAGGCAGCGCATTCCAACTAGACACCACCCTCTCAGACAAGTAGTGCCTCCTCATTTCCCTCTTGAAACATCCCCCTTTCAAACTCAGTCCATGCCTTCTCGTCTCTCTTCTATGCCTCAGTTTAAACACCCCCTCTGTGCTAGGTTCAGTTACTTCCTCAGGCATTTAAATGCTTCAATCATATCCCCCCTATCCCTCCTCTCCTCTAGTGTGTACATGTTTGGGTCCTTCAGCCTAACTTCATATTTCTTTCCTTCCATCCCCTTTAACATTATTGTTGCCCTCCTTTGCACCCCCGTCAGTAACTTTATATCTCTCCTCAGGTATGGCCTCCAGTATTGCACATAGTACTCTAGGTGCGGTCTAACCAATGATCTGTAGAGAGGTAGGATCACATCCCTGTGTCTGGATGAGAACTCCTTTTGATGCACCCCAGCATCCTGTTTGCCTTCACTGCTGCTGTCACGCAGTGAGCTGGAGTTATTCATGCTCCCAGTTATCAAGACCCCTAGGTCCTTCTCCTCCTCTCTGATCCCCAGCCAATAGTCCCTCTTCTGGTTCTTAGCCCTGAAGTCCATCACCTTACACTTCTTTGCATTGAATCCTAGCTGCCACTCCACTGACCATGTCTCTAGTTTGGTTAGGTCTCCCTGCAGTTTTCCCCATCCGTCCTCTTCATCCACGACCGCCCCAAGATGGTATAATGTGCGAACAGACTAACCCTGCTCTCCACTCCATGTGCTATATTGGAGATAAAGACCCCAAATAGCACCGGGCCCAGCACTGACCCCTGCGGAACCCTGCTTGTCATTGCTCTGGGTGCGAGAGCTCCCCTACCACCACCACCACCCTCTGCACCCTTCCCTGTAACTAGTTCTTTATCCATTTAGTCAGCTTTTCCCCACCCCCACTGCCATCAGCTTCCCCCCCAGTCTCCCATGAGGCACTGTATCAAAGGCCATACTGAAGTCCAAGTACAGGACAGGTAGCACATGGCCCCTGTCCAACTTCCTTGTCACCCAGTCACAATACTCTGTTAGGTTGGTTTGACAAGACCTCCCCGAGATGAACCCATGTTGCCACCCATCTTGGAGGCTATTACTGTCTAGGAATGCCACCAGCCTCTCCTTCAGTATTGGCTCCATAAGCTTACCCACTATGGATGTGAGACTTACAGTAGTAGCCACAGACATTGCCAGCTATTTCCAGGTATTTTGAGAAATTTCTAAAGAGTTTCTCTCTGCTACCCCTACTGTGGAAATGGAGAAAGCATGAGATATTTCTGGAAATATCACAGAAATTTCAGGAAATATAGCTGGTAGTGTCTCTAGCTACTACTGTACTGGCTGATAATTTCCTGGCTTCTCCCTAGGCCTACTCTTGTGTATGGGCACCACATGGGCCACCCTCCAGTCCTAGGGGCACACACCCCAATTCCAGGGAGGTGTTGAACAGATCTGCCAGTGGCTCAGCCAACAGTTCCGGCATCTCCCTCAGCACCCTGGGGTGGATGGCATTGGGACTTGGTGCCTTGTCCACCCTTACTGCCCTCAGCCCCTCTAGCACCCTACTTCCTGTGATCACTTTGTCCGTCACCCCCCCTTTCCCTAGCACCCCAGCCCATTCTGGTAGTGGGCCATCCCTCTCCTTGGTGAAAATGGAGCAGAAGTAGAATTTAGAATTCCCACTTACTCCTCCGTTTTCCAGCTAATCCCCTCCCCACTTTATTCTCACAATATGTTCCTTGCACGTCCTCTTTTCCCTGACATACCTAAAAAAGTCCTTTTCCCCTCCTTTTATGCCCTGGGCGGAACTTAATTGCCTGGAGGCCTTAGCTTTTTTCAACCTCCTGGCAGCCTCCCTTGACCAACTCCAGAAAGCCTCTTTATCCTCTGCCTTTCCTGTTCTCCTGTACTTCCAGTATGCAGTTGTCTTTGCCCTTACCCCTTGCAGCACTTCCTTGTTCAGCCAGCATGGCTTCTTGCCTCTGCTCTTCTTACTCCTGGCCCTGGTGCAGGCTATTGTGGCCTCTGTTAGCAAAGTCTTTA
The DNA here is from genome assembly GCA_016271365.2 of Neoceratodus forsteri. NCBI lineage: Eukaryota > Metazoa > Chordata > Ceratodontiformes > Ceratodontidae > Neoceratodus > Neoceratodus forsteri. Next base: position 51,709,547 of record JADMNL010000027.1, read on the forward strand.
TGACTCCCCACTTCTGTTCTGCATCCATCCCTGGCCTTATATCCTGGAGTCTTTCTTGCAGTATTGCTCCCATCCCCTCAAAGTCCACCCTAATAAAGTCCACCACCTTAGTGCCCATGCCTCCTGTCCCCCTGCCCAGCGTGACAACAAGCCACACTGTTTGGTGGTCGCTACCCGCTAGTGGTCCTCCACCCTTACCTCCCTCACCACCTCCCCATTTGCCAGTACTAGGTCCAGAATGCTACCAAGCCTTGTAGGCCCACTTACCAATTGTGTGAGAAGGCCATCCTGGAATGCATTAAGGAGCACCTGTTCCCTTGTACTGCTAGTGATGGGGTGCTCCAGTCAACCCGTGGTAGGTTAAAATCACCCACTATCACCACACTCCCCCTTCTATACACCCTCCATATCTCCTCTGCCAACTCCCATTTAGTTCCTGGATTGGGCTGGTGGTCTGTACACACTCCCAGCCTCAGCTTCTGCCCTTGGAATCCAGAAGCTGCACCCAAAGCACCTCTGTCCTCGCCTCTTCTCCCTCATCCCTTATGCATTTAATCTCTTCCCTCACACAGAGTGCAACCCCACCCCTTCCAACTCCCTAGTCCCTCCTGTATATCCTGTATATCCTGTATTCTGGGACTGCCAAGCCCCAGTCATGGTACTCTGTGGCCCAAGCCTTTGTCACTGCAGCAATGTCCACCTTCCCCTCTGAAAGGAGTGCCTGAAGCTCTGCAGTTTTGTTCCCCAGGCTTCTTGCATTGAGAGAGACCACCTTCCACCCGTACCCCTCCTTCTCCTCACTCTTCTCCTCCTTGGCCTATGTTCCTCCTCCCGGTAGTCCGCCCCTTATCTCCTCCTTATTCTTACCGGGTGGTGGTGGTGGTGTCTTCTGTAGTACACTCAGACCACTGCTCGCCCCCTTCCAGGGTTACTACGCCTCCGCCTTTACCTATATCTAGGGGGGTGAGCTCATTAGGCTCCCCTTTCTGGACCTTTCTACTAACCTCAGTCTTTTGGCCACCCCCTCACTAGTTTAAATCCACCTTAGTAGAGATATATCCCTCTAATCCTGCCTTTAATACTCCCCTCCAGTCCCCTTCCTGTTCAAGTGTCCCCTGTCCCCTGCATACAAGTCATTATTTCCCCAGACCCTACCCCAGTTAGTCACTAACCCATAATGTTTGGTGTGGCACCAATCCCTCTGCCTCTCACTGAACTCCTCTATCCTACCCTTCCTCCACATGTTTGTACATAGCATGGGGAGTAACTCCGAGAATGCCACCGACTCCCCCACCACCTCACACTGCTTGCCCAACTACTCGAACCTCCCCCTCACTTCTTCCACAGTCTTCCCCACCAAGTCATTTGTACCCACATGCAACAGTAAATGAGGTTTCTTCCTCCCCCTTGCTGCACACTTGAGCAGTGCCTGCCCTGTCCCTACTGCAGTCAAGCTGGGGATAGATTCAACTCAAATACGGCTGTGCCTCCCCCCCCTTCTTCCCCATCTCACCCCTTTCAGTATATAGTCACTTAGGACAAGTAGCCCCCCTTCCTTAGCCCCTTTATCTTCTAATGCCCTTCCACCACCCCAGTATTGATCTTCCCTGCCCTTACCACACTTAGCTGCACCCTCTGTGACTTCTGTATCTACACCCCCTACTTCTGCCTCACCCTTTTCTCTGCCTTATTCCTCCATCCCCCTTGAACCCTTTCCCAGCCTGACTACTTCCTACTGTGCTTCCCATGTTGACTTCCTCTCCTCCCCTGCTGGTTTCCAACCCCTCTCCTATCCCCGCTGTTGTCAATTTAGAGCCCTTATTCTCTTCTACCCTGGTAGCGATACCCCTTCCATCCTTCCCCCTTCCTGTAGCCTTCTCTCCTCCAGTCACCACCCCCTCCTTCCTTACTAGCCTGCCTTCTACCCTTTCATCCTCGCTATCTCTTCCCTTAGCTGTTGACATCCCTCTCATGCCCTGCTTGTCCTCCCCCCTTCAGTATGTTCCTGCTCCACCTCTCTCTCTCTCCCTTGGCAGAGGTTCGAATGTATTCCTAGTCGATACCCCTCTTACATCTTTTCCCCTTATCGGTTCCCTTCTCCTACTTCTTCCCCTCCGTGTCGCCCCTGGTCCCACCCCTGGTCCCTCCCTACCTGCAGCCATCTGCTCTCTCCCCTGGTACTCCTCTTGGTCTCTCCCTCCCCCAACAGGAGGCCCCCCTTCTACCCTTTTGTGCTTTCTATCTCTTCCCCTAGCTGTTGCCATCCCTCTCATGCCCGGCTTGTCCTCCCACCTTCAGTATGTTCCTGCTCCACCTCTCTCTCCCATAGCAGAGGCTCAAATCTATTCCTAGTTGATACCCCTCCTACATCTCTTCTCCCTATTGGTTCCCCCCTCCTGCTTGTTCCCCTCTGTGCCACCTCTGGTCCCACCCCTGGTCCCTCACTACCTGCAGCCATCTGCTCACTCTCCCCGGTACTCCTTGTGGTCTCTTCCTCCCTCAACAGGAGTCCCCCACTCACCTCAGGCACCCCCCCTTGTCCTCTCTTTTTGCTAGTGCCTCTGATACTGGGGTCAGTTTCAGTCCTAGTTGTTCTTCCTCCGTCCCCTTGCCATCCCCTATACCCCCCCAGCCAGGATGCCTACCATACTCATCTGCCCTGCCACTTAGACTCCTCCCTAACCTCCACAGTTCCTCCCTCAAACTAGCCAGTCATCTCAAGACCATACACCCCCAATCCTCCAAGACCAGTCCAGGATCATGGTGGACCCACACCCTGTACACCCCACCACCCTTCCAAAGATGCCCACTCTATTGCCATGTGGCACCTGCCCCATTTTAGCCCCCATCTTATGTTACAGGCTCTTACTGCCAGGTTCTGTACCCTACTACAACTGTTAGGCCCCTATTTACTCAAATTCCTGTCCTCCCCCACTAGTCTCCCTACTGGCCCCTTGCTGACTGAGGTAATTCAGTCTCAAATCTCATCCGTTAGATACTGTATTACTGTAGCAATCCTAAAGCCTCCTTGTCCGTTTTTCACCCCTCAGCTACCATACTTTTTGTTCTCAGCTCTCATATAGTTTCATTTAGCCCAGTTAGAAATCCTATTGCACTCCAAGTATTACTCAGCTCAGTCAGAGAAATAAACAGAACAAATAAATATGTATTATAACAGCAATGATAACAGTATAGCTCAGTACTTAGTTCAGTTAGAGAAATAAACAGATCAACTAAATCTGTATTATTACAGCACTCCTCAAAGTATCCGATTATTGCTTTGTCTCCACCCTGAAGACCTGCTGTAATATAGGACCACAGAGGACCCAGGGTGACAGGGTGGGCAACTCTAAAGTCCCGGCAGAGCTTCGTTGAGCTTGTCACTCCTCCTCTCTCACTCGCTCATTCCGTTTCTCCCACTGCTGCAGGCTGGCCTTTTGTTCTGGACTCCTGCCTGCATTGACACCTTTTTCTGCCCACAAAGAAATCCACAGCAGTCCCGACAGAGCTCCATTGAGCTCACTCACTCCCTCTCTCTCATCCGCTTGTTCTGTTTCTCCCGGCGCTGCAGGCTGCCCTTTTGTACTGCGCTCCTGCCTGCACTGGCAACTTTTTCTACCCACCAAGAAATCTACAGCAGTCCTGACAGAGCTCAGTTGAGCTTGTTCATGCCCCCTCTCTCACTCGCTCGATCTTAATCTGTCCCAAACACTGATTTCCCACTGTGACCGTGCTATTCTGTGCCCGACGTTCAAAAACACATTTTGGCCAGGATGTGAAAAATTACAGCTGTACTATTCATAAGGAGGTGTGGAAAAATGCCAGTGTTGAAAATCTGGTGTGAAAAATTACAAATTTGCGAAGTTACAAGGGTGCGTAGAAACTGCGCAACTCACACTTGTAACACAGTCATTTTATGGACTTTTTGCCACCAAATTTTCAGCAAAGGCATTTTAGGACCTCTGCTCATGAACAGTGTCACTGTAATTTTCTTAGTCTATCTCAAAAACTGATTTCACAGACTTCCGGTGATGTCACGTGTATACAGTAGATGGCGATCTACAGCAGAGCTTTGTGGATGTATGGAACGGCCTTCCAGAGGAGGTTGTGGAGTCAAAAACAGTCGTGGAATTCAAGCATGCATGGGACAGTCATAAGGCAATTCTAGGGGGTTGGGGTAGGAAGAAGTAGGCTGCTGGTTAACTAGGATCTGCAACTTATCCATCAGGTAGGAAAATGGGCAGACTGGGTGGGTCAAGCGGTCCTTATCTGCCGTCAAATTCTATGTTTCTATGTAACCTCAGGCAGCTTAAGCTTCAGTAAACAGACTCCATTGCGTATTAAATCTTACAAAAATTAAATGATTGCTTGTGCTATTCTATTCTAGGATATGGAGCAAACTAAAAAGAGACCCCCTCCACTGAGCAGAAGTACTTCAGTGGACAGAACTTCTCAGAGGCCCTCCAACCCAGTGCTCTCGCGGTCCTCAGTTTTTACAGCTTTGGGAGACAAATCTGATGATTCAGGTTTGGACGCTGCTTCAACATTCACAAAAGGAGAGGGTCATCGTATGATTAAAATATTATATCTTATTGATGTCAGAATCTTGGGCATACAGAGGGACTTTAAAAAATCGGGGAATCGGGGGAGGCACATATGGACAACTTACAGGGACAGCATATGGCCTATGGAAGATCCCTCACATACCTACATAGGAGGGAGCGGGAACTGACTTTAAGGGCAGAGGGCTCGTCGTAATAATCTACGCATCTTTGGAGTCACAGAAGGAGTAGAACCTTCTAGTATGGAAGATTATGTGGATGCCTGGTTGAAGAAGAATTTAGACCTGGGTGAGGATTTCAGTTTGGATATCGAACAGGCACACCGTGCTATCGTGCCAAAACCAAAGCAAGGCGCCCCCCCAGGTCTATCATTGTTCGATTCCTATGCTATACCACCAAGGAAAAAGTACTTAGAATGGGCTGGGCTAAAAGTGATCTCAGTCTCGATGGTAAGAGAGTTTATTTAGGTTTCTATGTGGTTCACAGATCAGCTTTTTTCATTGTTCTGGACATTCAGGGCCCTTGTGCTCTAGTGCTTGTGAGATATACGGGGGAATGGGGGCCCTTTCGGCTTGCTGAAGTCACTTCTTTAATGCCTATATCCAGGACTGTTTTTGATTTGATGGGCCGGCGCCTTTATTTAACTTTCAGAGTTGGTTAATCTGAACAGGCCCTAGAACTACAGGTGGCTCATTTCAAGTGGGACATTATTACTGGTGCACAACTTCCTGGCTCCCATCTGTGGTTATTTCCCCCCACTGATCCCCATTTCCTGAAGTCAGAACAAGAGCTGTACTGGAGATTAGTGCCCTATGGGCATTCCTGATTTATTTTTTAAATGTTATAATGTTTATCTGGCAGACAACATACTGTTAACCTTTGCTGTACTTCAGCTAGATTGTGGATAATTATTTGTTTTCTGCTCCACACTATAGTGGCGAATATATCTGTTATTAATAGGCTGGGTAGCGGTTTTCTTTTTATATATATATATACACCAGATGCCTATTGAGAACCTTCATATTATAACTGGAGTACTGTGTTTGTTCATTTAAATTAATCCTCCTTAGGTTTCGGTATCCTCCTGTACCTGATTGGCCCATGCCTATTAGATCCCTTTCTCTGGGGGGGGGGATGTCCCGGGAGGGGGAGGATTGTACACTCATTGGTATTCTCCCTCAGAAGTAGTGATTTATCTGGGGGCTTGGTATATTCCTAGGCAGAAGATGGTACCCATAGCTTAATTATTATTACTGTGGGGTTCAATAATTTTGATTTACCGCGAAGACAATCAGTTATATCATTAAGCTGTCATTTCAGCGAACTAATGTGATTCAGTTACTTTAAGTTGGTGTTGAAAATTGCCCAGGGTTATCTGTCCTGATAACTGGATAAACTGGAAGAATCAAACTAGGACAGGGTTTAGGCTCCTGGATATCTAAGCGCTCAATCCTTAGCGAATTGATGCTTAACTCCTATCTTAAGGCCTAGTGCCTTAATCTCCTGAGGCTTCCCATCAGTCCTCAGGGCTAAGCTCTGCAAAGCTTCGGTACTCAGTGACTTAACTGGTACCTATTCTAAATTTTTTACCTGCACTTATGATCACACTGGGCATGTTGTTCCCAGTTTCGAAGTTTTGGACTTACAGTTTTTTTTATTATTATTATTTTCTTGTCAAATGTCTTATGTGTGTTTATGTATTTGTGAATTTTTTATTAACCCATTATGCACACCTTTCTCCTTTTGGAAAGACCCTCTATGGAAGTGAATATGGTATAGGTATAGGGTTTGGGGGTATGACATGCTTCCTGTTCTCCAATGATGTCTCTTAAAATTGCCTCAATTAATGTTAAAGGTATTAATGGAGTAGTAAAGCAAGCCAGAGTCATTCAAGAACTGGACCATTTAAAATGTGACTTGACCTGCATGCAGGAAACCAAACTTTCTCCTTTAGAACATGCAAAGCTGAGAAGAATGTGGGTTGGGTCGGTATATTCTGACTCCCATCCAGATGCTTCTAGGTCAGGGGCGGCAATCTTGATCAGAGCAGGCCTACCCTTTAAAATTCATAAGACCTCATTAGAGAGTTTGGGTAGATTTTTCATAATTTCAGGGGAGTTTATGGGTCAATCCACACATGTTGCTTCAGTGTATGCTCCCACCCCACCAACAGGAGCTTTTTTTCACCACTTTTTTCCCAAGGTGGCCTCCCTGTCCCCTGGCCATATTATACTCGCAGGTGATTGGAATTTTGTGAAAAATCTGGAGCTAGATCGTGGGGTGGCCAGGCAGAGGTTAGGGGGTGTTTCCAGTTCCCGGTTACTTTGGTCATTAATTACAGAAGGTGTCCTCACAGATCCCTGGGAATTGCAAAACCCTGATGCCCATGACTTCATCTTTTATTCTGAGTCCTCCGGCTCCTACTCTAGGTTAGACAGGTTTTATATGCAAAAGGTGAATGCACATACTGTGGTGGATATGATTATCCACCCAGTTACTTTCTCAGATCCTGCCATAATCACTGCAACCCTTCAGTGGTCAGATACTAAAGATAAAGGGCCTTGGCGCTTTGATTCAGTTTTATTGAATGACAAGGTTTTTGTGGACAAAATGAAGGACACCATTCGATTTTATATTCAGGAAAACAGGGAGGAAGATACCCACATTCAGTTTATCTGGGATGGCTTAAAAGCAGTCCTTAGAGGTAAAATTATTAATTATGCTTCTTATAAACACAGAGTTCATAAGGCAAAGGTAGATGGGTTATTAAAGGACCTGGCCAGGTTGGAATGGGAACATAAAAGAACTAGAGATCCAGCCACTTTGCTGAAACTGAAGGAAACTAGGGAGTCTTATAATATTGAAATGAGAAGAAAGACAGAGAATTTTCTCCGTTATACCAGACAGAGATATGATAGTCTGGCAGCAGAGCAACTCTCTTGCTGGCTTTACTTCTAAGAAAACAAGAAGCAGATAGATCTATCCCCCTAATCAGAGCACTGCACTCGGGGTTAGACCTGATAAGTCCCTCCCCCAGATTACAGATGAGTTTTGTGCATATTTTTCTAAATCATATAGTCAGGAAAGGTCCCCAGATCACCACAGGATGGTTACAGAGTTCCTAAGGCGAACTTCTCTCCCTAAATTGGAAGACTCCTAGAGAAGATTTGTTAGAGGCCACCATCTCAGAGTCATCGGTGAAAAGAGTTATTAAGTCCCTCAACAGAGGAAAGGCACCAGACCATGACAGCTTTACTGCCGAATTCTATCAATATTTTTGGCAGACTTAGCTCCTCTAATACTCAAGGTTTGTAATATTGCACATGAGGAGGGTGCCACTCCACCCTCCTGGGGGAAGCGGTGGTTACCCTCCTTCCCAAGTCTGGGAAATATCCCACTGTTTGTGAAAGTTACCATCCCATCTCTTTGATTAATCAAGATGCGAAGATTTTCGCACAAATTTTGGGCTCCCACCTTCAGAAATTCATACCAACTCTGATATACCCTGATTAGATGGGTTTTATTCCTGGAAGGCATATCCAGGATAATATTAAAATCTTACTCAATGCTCTCTCTGCCTTGGGAGCACCGCTTCCCAGGACTCTCTGGGTGGTAATGTCTCTCAACGCGGAGAAGGCGTTAAACTGCCTGGATTGGGTCTTTTTGGACCACACTCTTCATAAATTTGGATTTGGGGGTAAGTTCCGTAGCTGGATTACTAACCTATACAGGGATCCCTGGGCAAGGGTAAAGGTTAACGGGGTCATGTCTAATAAAATTAAAATCTGCAGAGGAACTAGACAGGGGTGTCCTCTCTCCCCACTTCTGTTTACCCTTAGTATGGAACCACTTGCAGCTCATATTAGACAATTAGAGGAATATAGAGGCATCAGAATGGGAGGGGTAGAGGCCAGAATTTATTTGTATGCTGACAATATTCTGTTGTATATAGAGGACCCGGTTAATCAGATGTCTGTGGTCTATTCCCTGTTGGGGGATTTTGGTAAAGTCTCTGGTTTTAAAATTAATGATGCTAAGACTGAATTGTTGCCTTTGGGCAAGACACACAACGATACACTCCCAATCATTGGTAATTATAAATGGTCAAAGGAAAGTTTTAGATACTTGGGTGTCTAGGTCCCCAATGATATAAATAAGTTGTATTCAGTTAATCAGTTCAAGCTCTTACAGACAGTTCAGGCAGACCTCGGTAGATGAGGAGAGCTCCCCCTCTCCTTAATGGGATGCATTGAGAGTATACGTATGATTGTGCTCCCTCATTTCTTTTTCTTTTTCAGTCCCTACCTCTCAAACCTCCAGATCGTTTCTGAAAATCCCTTAAGTTTTCACTCTCCAAGTTCATTTGGGCAGGCAGACATCCTAGGGTGAGATGGGATGTCCTGACTGCATCTAAAGAGAGAGCGGTGGTCTTGGTCTCCCACATTTTAAAAAATACTACTGGGCTGCCCAGATTCACCCATTGGCTTCTGCCCTGCCAAAAGAAGACCCCCCCTCTGTGTTGAGATAGAAAAAAAACCCTCCTTGTTGGGAGAGGTGCAAGACCTGATGCTTATGGACTGAAAAGGACTTTCGCTCCTGCATACAAATAATCCTTGGACAGAAGTTATTAAGACTGCTTGGTTAGACGTGAATAGAAGGCTGGGGCTTCCTATATTGATAAGAAGTAACACTCCTATCAGAGTATGTCTTGATTTTGCACCTCTCAGATGGGACATGGGGATTATCAGATGGGCAAGGAAGGGTTTAGTAACCCTAGGTCAACTGTATAAAGAAGATTCCCTGGGCAGGCCTGGTGGCACTGAGGGTTGAGGCACTGGATGCCACACCTCACGCTATGCCGGCGATCTGGGTTAGGGAACAAGCTCGGATCATTGGGGGTCGGCAGGGGAAGACTGGGATTGAGCATCAGGAGACAGCTCTCCTGGTCCTGGGGTGGGCTGGGGACTTTACACTGCTCTGCAGTGACCCCTGGGCACACCCAGAAGTACCGCATGCAGTGGTGTAACAGAGGGGGGACCACGGCGGACATCTGCACATATGTGCGTGGACGTCACTGCATGTCTATGGCTCCAATGGGGAAAGAACAGGGGAAAATTGCAGCACAGGTCCGTGGCAGCTTGATAGCCGCAGCTCTGCTGGCCAACGATGCCTGGAGGCATGTGCCGGTACTGGTTCCTCACTGGGCATGGGGGGCTATGGGGGGCCCCCTTTCACAGGTGTAGTTGTGTCTGCCATCTGGGTATGCGAGCTTCGGGGTCAGCGGCGGAGTGGAGCGGTGGCTGGACATAGAGCAGGACTGTGGCTGCAGAGGAGAAAATGTTAAATGATAAAAAAAAGAAGATTCCCTTAAATTATTTCAACAACTTTCACCTGAATATGGGCTCCCCTCCCAAGACTTATTCAGATACTTACAACTTCGCCATTTTTTGCTTGAGAAGGAAAGAATAGGCGAATTTGGGGAGTGTCTTAATAGTAACCCTCTTTCGGAGATGTTGTTGCATGAAATTCAGAACAGCAAAGGCCCAAACCAAGGGAAAGATAGCCAACTCAGTTAAGAAGGGGGATAAAACCTTTTAAAGGTACATCAGGGAGCGAAGGAAGACCAAGGAGGGATAGAGAGGCTTAATAAAGGGAGGGAGGGTGGGCAGAGGTGACTGTGAAAAGACAGAGATACTAAACAAATATTTTTGCTCAGTATTTACAAAGGAAGAGAGGGAGGTACCTAAAACAAACAATAGAAACACTCTGGATACAGAAGTTGATACCAGCCCATTTACAGAAGAAACGGTTCTGAAAGAGCTCTTAAAACTGAAGGTGGACAAAGCAATGGGGCCTGATGGGATTCATCCCAGAATTCTAAAAGAACTAAGGGTAGAACTAGTGACACCACTGACTACCCTCTTTAACAAATCATGGGAGGATGGGGTGGTACCTGAGGACTGGAGGAGGGCAGATGTGATTCCCCTTCACAAAAGTGGGAACAAGGCAGAAGCAGGAAACTACAGACCTGTTATTTTAACCACAGTGGTAGGGAAAATGATGCAATCACTTCTGAAGGAAAGAATTGTTGCGTTTCTAGAGGTCAGAGGGGCACAGGACTCAAGGCAGCATGGATTCACAGCGGGAAGGTCATGCCAGACAAATCTGATAAATTTCTTTGACTGGGTGACCAAAGTAGTTGATCAGGGAAGGGCTGTGGACATGGCCTACCTAGACTTTAGCAAGGCATTTGACACAGTCCCACAAAAGATTAATATACAAGTTAGCTAGCCTGGGAGTGGGTCCCAAGATGACAGCCTGGGTAAAGAATTGGCTGGAGAATAGGACACAGAGAGTAATAGTAAATGGAGTCCACTCTGAAAAAGGGGGTTAGTAGTGGGGTACCTGAGGGTTCAGTATAGACGGTCCTCTTCAATGTCTTTATAAGCGACATTGCAGAGGGACTAGAAGAAAAGTATGTCTCTTTGCAGATGACACAAAGATCTGCAACAGAGTTGATGCACAAGGTGGGTGGAAAGGATGAGAAGGGACTTGGCAAGGTTAGAGGAATGGTCAAATGTATGGCAGCTTAGATTCAATGCTAAGAAGTGCAAAGTAATGCACCTGGAAACAAAACCAGGGGAAGAGTACACAATGGGGGTGAGATACTAACAACAACAAAATGGAAAGGGACCTGGGGTAGTCATATCAGATGACCTAAAGGTGGGCAAGCAATGAGAGGGGCAGCAAGGAGGGCTGGGGGATACTGGGATGCATAGGGAGAGGCATCACCAGTAGAAAACAAGAAGTTATTATCCTCTGTACAGACAGTTGGTGAGACCACATCTGGAGTACTGCGTGCAGTTCTGGAGACCCAATCTCCGCAAAGACATAGACAGGATGGAAGCTGTCCAGAGGAGTGCAACTAAAATGGTGCAGGGTCTGCACCGGAAGACATTTGAAGAGAGACTTAAGGAGCTTAATATGTATAGCCTCGAGGAAAGGAGGGAGAGGGGGACATGATAGAAACTTTCAAGTACCTCAAGGGAATCAACAAAGTCCAAGAGGGTAGCATCTTTCAAAAAAAGAGGTGTGCAAGAACAAGGGGGCACAATTTGAAGATAGAAGGGGCGGCTCAGAGGTAATTTAAGGAAGTATTTTTTCACAGAGAGGGTTGTGGATGTATGGAACGGCCTTCCAGAGGAGGTTGTGGAGTCAAAAACAGTGGTGGAATTCAAGCATGCATAGGACAGTCATAAGGCAATTCTAGGGGGTTGGGGTAGGAAGAAGTAGGCTGCTGGTTAACTAGGATCTGCAGCTTATCCATCAGGTAGGGAAATGGGCAGACTGGGTGGGCCAAGCGGTCCTTATCTGCCGTCAAATTCTATGTTTCTATTCCTCTAAAGACCCCAAAGGTTTAATTTCCAGACTGATTATATTGTTTTCCACCCTTGAGAAGGGCTTAATGGTTAAACTTAAACAAATCTGGAAGACTAAGATGGGTTGGAAGCTGGAGGACTCAGACTGGGTGAGGTCCTGGCAGGCAATCCTTTCCACTACTGCTTTGTATGCCTGGAGGGAGTTTCGGTGGACGATTGTGATTCAGTATTTTAGGACACCAGTAGTTTCCAAGCACTATGAACAGCAACCCATGGAGCTCTGTTGGTGGGGCTGTGGGGACAGGGGAACACATGCACATATTTTTTGGGAGTGCCCTAAGTTGAAAGTTTTTTGGCAATCGCTTTTGACCACTCTGAAAACAATTTTTGGTTTTGATTTACCAGGAAACCCAGTGAATTGGATCTTGGGGTTATTCTCCTCAGCAATTAAGACCAAGGCCCAGCAGTATTTGTATAATATTGTTGTGGTCGCAGCCTTCAAAGCTATTACACGTAGCTGGCTAACTCAAGATGTTCCTACTGTTGAGGCCTGGAATTGGATCTGTTTGGATGTATTAGACATGGAGGAATGTACTGCTAGGATCCGTCTAGGTAAAAAGAAGTATAAGAGTAGATGGCTCCCCTTCTTTCATTATCAGGCAGAGAAAGAAAAGGTCAATATCTTAGATATCTTAGCCAGATATGCTTAAGATGATAATATCTCCTTTATGCCCCCTGCTATCTCTTGTTATTTTTGTTTTTAGATACAATATCAGTAATATAATGGCTGATAACTGATGACATTTAATTGGTGTGCTATTACCTCTCCCCCTCTCCATCCTCCGTGTACCTTCCTTTCCTTATCCTTCCAATTTTATGTGTGATATGTTTTTAATAATTTTTATGCTGTATGTCTACATATATTTATATAAGTTATGTATTGTCTTGAATGTACATTGTGTGTAATGAAAAAAATTATAATAAATTATGATTTAAAAAAAAACTGATTTCTCACAGCAACCGCACTATTCTGAGCGGGAAGAGCGAAAACACATTTTGGCCAGGATGTGTAAAATGACAGCTGTACTGTTCATAAGGAGGTATGGAAACATGCCAAAGTTGAAAATCTGGACTGAAAATATTACAAATTTGCGAAGTTACGAGGTGCGTGGAAACTGCACAATGCACGCTCGTAAAACAGTCATTTTTTTGGATTTTTTTCACCAAATTTGTAACATAGGCCTTTTGAGAGCCCACCTCATGAACAGTGGCACTGTCGTTTCATTAATCAGTCCTGAAAGGTGATTCCGCGCAGTGACCATGAAATCACTTTTCGGGACCCAATAATGCAATGACAGTGACTGAATTCATGAGGAGGGGTCCCAAGAACCCCATGTTGAAAATTTGGTGCCAAAATTCCCAAAAATGCCTGAGATATGCACCAAAGTTGAAAAAAACCTATTTATGCCATTATACAGCTTACCGGCATTTCTTCAGTTCGCGGTCGGCTTTGAAGAGTGCAGACGTGTTCCCGGTCCACTGAAGATCATCGTGCTGGGCTCTGAAGGTAAGTATGGGGTGAGGGGGAAGTGTGGGGAGGCGGGCTGCACAGAAGGTGGGCGCGGGTTGGGGAGGGGCCACCGAACTCTCGAGGATCATTTCTGTTTTACAGGTGTTAAAAAATGCGGGACTGTTTTTTTCAGGGACATTGGCATGCTGGGGTGGGCTCCCAGTGTACCACCTAAATTTTTGGGGGCTGTAGCGGCGGCAGAGTTGGGCACCCTGTCAGCGCATACGGGGAGAGCCGGGGGGATTGGGCACCTTGGCACACAGCAAACTGGGGAGGGGGACATTATGCTGATGGGGAGTGGGCTCCCCTATCAGCAAATTGAACTTGGGGAAACATAGAAACATAGAAACATAGACTTTGACGGCAGATAAGGACCGCTTTCCCCATCTAGTCTGCCCATTTCCCTACCTACAGGATAGGCCGCAGATCCTAGTTAACCAACAGCCTATTTCTTCCTACCCCCCACAAGAACTGCCTTATGTCTGTCCCATGCATTCTTGAATTGTCCCACAGTTTTAGATCCCACAACCTCCTCAGGAAGGCTGTTCCATGCATCCACTACCCTCTCTGTGAAATAATACTTCCTCACATTGCTCCTGAACCGCCCCCATCTTTAAATTGTGTCCCCTTGTTCTTGTCGTCTCTTTTCTGAAAGATGCTACCCTCTTGGACTTTGTTGATTCCACTGAGGTACTTAAAAGTTTCTATCATGTCCCCCTCCCTCCTTTCCTCAAGGGTATACATATTAAGCTCCTTTAGTCTCTCCTCATATAGCTTCTCTTGCAGACCCTGCACCATTTTAGTTGTCCTCCTCTGGACTGCCTCTATCCTGTCTATGTCCTTGCGGAGATGGGGTCTCCAGAACTGGACGCAGTACTCCAGATGGGGTCTCACCAACTGTCTGTAAAGAGGGATAACAACTTCCTGTTTTCTGCTGGTGATGCCTCTCCCTATGCATCCCAGTATACCCCCAGCCCTCCCTACTGCCTTCACACATTGCTTGCTAACCTTAAGGTCATCTGATATGATTACCCCCAGGTCCCTTTCCTTTTTTGTTGTTGTTACTACCTCCCCCATTGTGTATTCTTCCCTGGTTTCTTGTTTCCCAGGTGCATAATTTTGCACTTCTTTGCACTGAATCTAGCTGCCATACTCCTGACCATTCCTCAACCTTGCCAAGTCCCTTCTCATCCTTTCCACGCCTCCTTGTGTATCAACCCTGTTGCAGATCTTTGTGTCATCTGCAAAGAGGCATACTTTTCCTTCAGTCCCTCTGCAATGTCACTATGAAGACATTAAAAGGACTGGACCAATTGAACCCAGCAGTACCCCACTAGTAACCCCTCTTTCTTCAGAGTGGACTCCATTTACAATTACCTTCTGTGTCCTGTTGTCCAGCCAATATTTTACCCAGGCTACCACCCTAGGAACCACTCCCAGGCTGGTTAACTTAACTAGTAATCTTTTGTGTGGGACTGTGTCAAATGCTTTGCTAAAGTCTAGGTAGGGCATGTCCACAGCCCCTCCCTGGTCTACTACTTCGGTCACCCAGTTAAAGAAATCTATTAGATTCATCTGACATGACCTTCCACTGTGAACCCATGCTGCCTTGGGTCCTGTGCCCCACTGGCCTCTAGATACTCAACTATTCTTTCCTTCAGAAGTGACTCCATCACTTTCCCTACCACAGAGGTCTGTCTGACAGGTCTGTAGTTTCCTGCCTCTGTCTTGGTCCCACTTTTGTGAAGGGGAATCACATCCGCCTTCCTCCAGTCCTCGGGTACCACACCATCCTCCCATGATTTATTAAAAAGAGTAGCCAGTGGTTTCACTAGTTCCCCCCTTAATTCTTTTAGAATTCTGGGGTGAATTCCATCAGGCCCCATTGCTTTGTCCACCTTCAGTTTTAGGAGTTCTTGCAGAACCCTTTCTTTTGTGAAAGGACTGGGATCGACCCCCCTATCAAGAGTGCTTCTGTTAATTGGACTAGGCACTTCCCCCTCCTCTTTTGTGAATACTGAGCAGAAATGTTTGTTCAGTATTCCTGCTTTTTCACTGTCCCCCACTGCCCACCCACCGTTCATTCTATTCAGCCTCACTATCCCTCCCTTTGTCTTTCTATGCTTGCTGATGTATTTATAAAAGGTTTTATCCCCCTTCTTAACTGAGTTGGCAATCTTTTCCTCAGTTTGGGCCTTTGGTATTCTGACTTCCCTCCCTGCTTCCTTCTGCCTTAACTGGTACAGCTTTCTGTCCTGCTCCTTCTGTATTTCCTTATACTTCCTGAATGCTGTCTTTTTCTTCCTGACTTTCACAGCCACCTCTTTTGAGAACCATAGTGGCTTTTTCTTTCATTTTGATTTGTTTATTTGCTTCACACAAAGGCTTGTTGCCTCTGTGAAGGCAGTTTTGATGATTCCCCATTGTTGCTCCACAACTCCTTCTAGCCTGTTTGCTAGTGCTTTTCTGAGGCACTCTCCCATCTTGCCAAAGTCAGCCCTCCTAAAGACCAGTACCCTAACTTTTGTAGGGCTTGACTGTGTAGCTGAGTTTAACGTGAACCACACTGTTTGATGGTCACTTGTTCCCAGATGGCAACCCACTTCTAGATCTGAGATCCTCTCACTGCCCCCGTTTGAGAGTACGAGGTCTAAGATTGCTCCCTCATGAGTGGGTTCCGAAACTAGCTGTCTGAGGCCTGCCACCTATAGGGCATCAAGAATGGCCCTGCTCTTGGATGTGGCTGCAGCAAATGTGCTCCAGTTAACATCTGGCACATTCAGGTGTCCCATCAACAGTATTTCTCCTTTCTCTGCCATTCTAAGAATGCCTTCTATCGTATCCTTGTCCATTCCCTCCCCCTGACATGGGGGTCTGTACACAACCCCTGTGTGGATTGTGGTGCCCTTTCCAGTCTCCAAGGTGACCCACAGTGCCTCCTCTCCTCCCTGTTTACTCTTTTGTTCAGTTGCTTTTATGCCTTCCTTTACATAGCGAGCTACTCCTCCCTCTCTTCTCCCCTGCCTGTCTCTCTTGTAGATTATGTACCCTGGTATGTTAACATCCCAGTCATGGTTCTCTGTGTACCATATTTCTGTGACTGCTACGATATCCATGCATCCCTCTTCCATCTGAAGCAGATGGGGATTGGAGCTCCCATTGGCAAAGAAAGACTGTTGGGGGTGCATGCTGCCAAGGGGGATTGGGAACCTCCTCGGCAAACAACAAATGGGGATGGGATTACAGTGTGCTGATGGGGAGTGGGCTCCCCCATTGGCAAATGTACTGGGTTGGGGGCAGCATACGGACTGCAAGGTACCGCCCTTCAATGATGGGTTGCTCCCTCATTGCTGCGAAATGGCTGACACTGCAATGATGAGGCGGCCCCTGATTGCAGTGGCAAAAACATTTTAACTTGGTGGCACTTCTGCAGAACCAGTGTCATCAAGACATTGGGCCTGCATTGGTCCACCAGTCCCAAGCCCTCAAATGCAGTGCCCCCATTGACTGCCAGAGTGCTGCACCTCCACAACCTGCTTCTCTCCTAAGCTGCCACATAATGTTTCTTGCACATGCACGCAAGCAAACACAAAAAATTAATGTTCCAAAGGTAGCTGGATTTTTGCATTAGTGGTTGAATTGTCATTAATTTCATTGTTACTGCTTATGTGAGTTATTGCTCGCCGGTGATTTTGGCTCACATTCACAGAGACAAAGAAATCACTGATGATCAAACTGCCTACACAAAAGCCAGATATCTTTAGCCCCCTACCTGCCTATGTTTTAATTAAAATGGCTGGCGGGTGTTCAGTGTTTTGGAGATATGTGGCTATCTTCATTAGCTGGCTCTTCACCAGTCATCAGTACATTGGCTGGGTACAGCACCTTATTTAAAGTAAGCCAGTTAGGAAGTGCACCATATTTTAAAAGGGAGACAACTCTGGCAGTTGCATTTTAGAATCGGGCCTCAGCCAATGGGATGCTCACCTTGATGACTGGTGGCTGAGCTGATGTTTTACATTTGGAGCTCTGAATTGAACACTAACAGACCACCACTCCCCTTTGTCAGGTAATAGGTAAGTAGCCATTTGAGGCAGAATGTACATTGTAATAAATTAATTATTTGCCAATTTTGGGGGTGAGGGTAGGGTGTGCACTGTGTCTTTTATTTTGAGTTGTGTATGCCATAACTGCTTGCTCCCCAATGAGAAAAGCAGTTTAAAGTTTAAAAAAGCACAAAGGTTGAGCTGCTAATTCTGGATTTGATTCTGTGGGTTTTCAATCCCCCCTTCCCAACCTGCATCTTTTAAAAATGGCCATCGGGTGCCCAATCCCACCAGCCAGTACTCCTTCCCTCCTGACCTGAGTCTTTACAAAAACAACAACTGGCAGTTGCCCCATCCCACTGGCTAGTAGCCACCCACTGTCCTGACACTGTTTACAATGGCAGGTGTCCATTCCGAACACAATATTTATGAAAGTGTTTCCGTCACTCGGGTGCCCAACCCCCAATACTGGCTTATAATCTTTCCCCGTACAATATTGAGCAGCACCAGGGTGCCCATCCCTGGTGTTGCCATATTTAAATCCCCCCCCCCACATTTGTGTGTCCATCATTGCTCTGTCCATTCATAATGACATTGGGGTGCCCACCAATGGTGTCATTACACAGTTGGACAGTATACCTGCAATAAAGAAAACAGTCCTGCATAGTTTTTTCCCCCTTGAAACAAAGAAAACCAACCATCTGTGTCTCTTGTAGTCTGACACCCCACACCTTCTACCCTGCTCACCCACTCAGTACCCACCACCCCTCATCCCCCACACCCTTACTCACCTAAAATTGGTTCACCATCATAGAGCCAGTCTTCAAGCCAGAAGAGGTCCTCCTTCTCAAACCACAACTGTGAATTGAGGAAATAAGGTAAGTGCAATTAATGTATTTCCAATGCATTTTGAACTTTTATTCAAAACCTGGTCATTCTTTAATAGTTTCCCCAAAATTTTCATCATAGACTTTTTGAGACCCCACCTCATGAATAAAGTAGGCAACATTTTTCCAAACCAGCCCAGAAGGTGATTTCACAATTGCTCTGCAGAATCACATTTCTGGCTTTATTTGAAACATTTCACCTACTGGGTTTATGAGGTGGGGTCATAAGAAGACTATGTTAAACATTTTGGGTCCAAATGTTGAAAAAAAAAAAACAAGGTTATAAAGGTATATTGAAAGTTTTCATTGCTTGCTCATAACTTTGGTAATTTTGAATACTTTGACCCCAAATTTTCAACATAGCCATGTTTTTCAAACCACCTCATGATCACCACCTTCAGATGCTGCCCAAAATTTATTTTCACATTTGTGGTGCAAAATAATGTTTCAGACAGTATTTTATAAATGATATCTGTCATGTTCATGGGGGGGGGTGTTATAAAAAAGACTATGTTTCGATTTGCGTTTGACCCAGTCCCACACAAAAGATTAATAAACAAGTTAGCCAGCCTGGGAGTGAGTCCCATGGTGGTAGCCTGGGTAAAACATTGCCTGGACAACAGGACACAGAGTGTAATAGTGTAATGAAAAAGAGTAGTCCACTCCTAAGAAAGGGGGGATTACTAGAGGGGTACCGCAGAGTTCAGTACTGGACTCTTTAATGTCTTTATAGGTGACATTGCAGATGGACTGGAAGGAAAAGTATGTCTCTTTGCAGATGACACAAAGATCTGCAACAGGATTAACACACAAGGTGGGTGGAAAGGATGAGAAGGGACTTGGCAAAGTTGGAGGAATGGTCAGAAGTATGGCAGCTTAGATTCAGTTCAAAGAAGTGCAAAGTAATGTACATGGGAAACAAAAACCCATGGGAAGAGTACACAATGGACAATGGGAGGAGGGGTATTAATGACAACAAAAATGGAAAGGGACCTGGAGGTAGTCATATCAGACAACCTAAAAGTAGGCAAGCAATGTGAGAAGACAGTAGGGAGGGCTGGGGGGATACTGGGATACATAGGGAGAGGCATCACCAGTAGAAAACAGGAAGTTGTTATCCCTCTGTACAGACAGTTGGTGAGACCCCATCTGGAGTACTGCATGCAGTTTTGGAGACCCCATCTCTGCAAGGCCATAGACAGGATGGAGGCAATCCAGAGGAGGGCAACTAAAATGGTGCAGCGTCTGCTCCAAAAGCCATTCAAAAAGAGACTAAAAGAGCTTAATATGTATACCCTTGAGGAAAGGAGGGAGAGGGGGGATATGATAGAAACTTTCAAGTACCTCAAGGGAATTAACAAAGTCCAAGAGGGTAGCATCTTTCAGAAAAAGAGATGTGCAAGAACAGAGGAGCACAATTTGAAGCTATGGGGGGATGACTGAGGGGCATCATGAGAAAGTATTTTTTCATGGAGAGGGTGATGGACACATGGAACAGCGTTCCTGAGGAGGTCATGGGGTCAAAAACAGAGAGGGAATTTAAGAATGCATGGAACAGACATAAGGCAATTCTAGTGGGAGGTAGGAGGAAGTAGGCTGTTGGTAAAACTAGGATCTGCAGCTTATCCAGTAGGTAGGGAAATGGGTAGAATGGGTGGACCAAGCGGCCCTTGTCTGTCATCAAAGTCTGTTTCTGTGTAAAAAATTTGTGGTCAAAATGTCTAAAAAAGAAAATGTTATGAAAAAATGTTGTGCGCATGCTGACCGTTGGCCCATCAGGCAGCGTGCTGTGTTCCCATGCTGGTGACTTGAGTTCAGGGACAAGCTCAGGGATCTGGCTTGGCAGCATGAAGATGGGAAGCAGTGCTGTCGAACACTCCCTCTTCTAGCCTGGGAAGGGATTGTACAGAATTCTGTCCCACAGACAACACATTATGGCAGGCTGGGCTGCCTTCGCTCACAAAGGGTTGGCGTGCATGTCAAGACCTGATTTGGCCAAGTACTGCATCAGGACAAGAAGACTGACATGAAAAAACTGGGCCTCAAATAACTCCACTCTTATTTTTATTCCACTTTGTGCAGGTCCCAAAGTGATCTATGCAAATAAGGACATGATTCTGTAGTCCCATAAAAAGAAGGCAAATTCATTGCCAAAAACTGCATTAATGGAGACATGACATTGAAGAACGCAAAGTGCATAAAGTAGGGAAATGAAAAAATATTAGGGTTTTGAGTCTCCAAAAATATTTTTGCAAAGAATTTCTCTTCTTTTTCAGGTAGTGGGCTCATATGCTCATTCAATGAACAGAATAGTGGAGACAGTCCCGATGCAGTGCATGGGCCCATCGGGCTGCGACATACACATCAACCCCTTGTGAGGGAAGGCTTTTCAGCCCACCACAAGGTGTAATCTGTACACCAGAACACTACTCCATCCTTCCCTCCCCAGGCTGGGGCTTGTGTCGCATGCTGTAGCACCTCCCCCCCAGTCTCAGCCCCTTCTGCTGACTCACTGAGCTCGCACCCAAACTCAGGTAACTGGCACAGGAAGGCAATGCGGTCCTCACTGGGCCAATGGCCATCCCTGCAAACAGCATCACTTCATAGTTGTTTTGTGACATTTTTACCCCTAAATTTCAACATTGTAATTTTAAGACCTACTTCTGAACACGACAGGTGTCATTTATAAAATACTAGCAAAACGTCAGTTTGTGCCCCAAGTGTGGAAACACATTTTAGCCAGGATTTGAAAAATTAAAAAAAAAATGTTTTTTATTTATTCATTTGTTAACCGAGTAAGGACACTGGGACAAGGCCTTTTTCAGGTCCAACCCAGGGATAGAACAATATAAAAAAGACAACAATAAAGCAGTAATTAAACAACAAACGTAATTAACTAGTACATTTACTCATAGATTTCTGTAATGAATACTGTTTTAACATTATCTTAAAACATGAAAGAGAGGATGCCAGATAAATTGACACAGTTAAAGAATTCCAATATGTGGGAGCTGCAATAGAGAAAACACATGAACCAGCCATGTGCTTAGAAGGAAAAACATTCATTATACAATGGCAAGAAAGAATCTTGGACTGGAATTGGTCAGTTTGGGGCTGGACCCATGGTGTTATCCCAGCATAATGCCATAGGTCTAGTCTCAGCACTGTGAACCAAATGAGGATTGTTTGGATGGCCATTTGGAGCTCTTTTTTTTTTTTTTTGCATCTCCTGTTAAGAAACAAAAATATTTTTCCACACTAATAAAAACATTCTTTAAAATTATTTTTTTATTCTATATATAACAACAAGCCATTGTATAATAGGAATAATGCACTCCAGGGTGTGTGTCATGCTGGGATAACGCCATGCCTGGGGCATTGGATGCACTTAACCTGCGGCCTCGTGCCCAACCCCCCCAAGCATGGCGTAATCCCAGCATGACACACACCCTGTCGTGCATTGTTCCTTTAGTAAAACGCCATTGGCAGACCTAAGCGTTAGATGGTACTGAATGAACAGAAATAAAATCAGATAAAGGAAACAATGAATTAAAAATAATTGATTTAAAGGTAACATATCCTAAAAAAAATTCTATTCTTGATCTAGGTGACAACCAGCCTAGTTGGGTCTAAAGATCACAATGATGGGTATGAACAGGAACAGATACAACAAATCAGCAAATGCTGTTATATGTATCAAATAAAATATTCTGGCCAGGATATTCAAAGCAGATGCACGGTGCAACCTGAGATGTGCCAGCGCAAACCAGAGGATGCACAACGGGCCAATATTATAAGGACATGGATGAGCAGCGCAAAACCGGATGCACCTGAGTGCAAATTTAACGTATGCAGTGCATGTAGAGGGGGCATTCCCATGAGTGTGCTGTGCAGCCCTATATTCAGCCAAAATGTGCTGTGCATCAGCGGCACATCGTGCAGATGCGCTGCACAATGATAGGCATATAAAAAGAATGCCTAAGTCCAGTCCACCCACAGGCACAGAGCAGCATAGCACCGCAAAGCAGGCATTGATGGGTTTGCATTTCTGATGGCAACAGTCATGAATGGAGTTATGAGATGGGAGGAACAGCAACGTGGACGTGGAAGGGCCTATAGGTGGTATGCCTAGCAGAGAAGGTACTGTGTCCATGACACATTTGAACAGCTGACATTGAGATCATGGGCCATACTGACTCAAGAGGGCACTGCTGAGACAGCACTGTGGACTGCTCCATGATGACTGACAGGCACCAATACCTAGGAGTCACACCATGACAGTGGAGACAAAGGTGACAGCAGCAATGTGCCTGCTCACTGCGGACATCTTCCAGACACTGGTGGGCGACACCACTGGCATCACACAGTCTGCCACGTCCTGTCTCCTCACCCAGTTCCTCACTGCTCTGCTGCCACATGCTTCAGAGTACATCCAAATTCAAGCACAAACAGGCAGAGTGGACAGAAACCATGTAGCAGTTCCTCAGGGTGGCACACATGCCAGGCATGCTAGTGGCCATAGACTGCACCCATGTGGGAATACGTGCACCACCTGGCCCTGAGGGCATTGCATATTTAAACAGAAAGGGCTTCCATTTTATAAACTGCCAGGTGGTGTGCAATGCCACGGGGTGCATCACCAATATCTGTGCCATGCAGCCTGGAAGTGCACATGACAGCAACATCTGGCACCAGTCGGCCCTGTGCCACCTATTTGACAGTGGGGGGGGATACCTAGTGGCCACCTAGTGGGTGAGTGGGGCTGGACAATGGGCCCATACAGCACACAGTGGCAAACAATACAGCTAGCGGAACTTCTGGGTGGGACACGGACAGGGGTCACTATGGCCAACAGGCATATTGTGCCATGGCCCATGTGTGCACACTGTACCATGAACCACAGGTGACAGGGGGGTTTGTGCACTGGGGTGGCAGGGCTGGGGAAACAGACAGCATGCACACATGGCCAGGCATGTGGTGGCACATGGCCTGTGCCCAACACAGGTGCCATGGTGGTTCAGAGAACCACTGCTGGACAGGACCAGGGCAGAGTGCCCACAGGGGCAGGGCATGTGCACAGCTGGGCATGGCTGTGTGTGGCCATGGCATGCCCAGCACATGCCCTGTATGCAACACACACATGCAGTGCACCCACTGATGTGATGTTGCAGGCATGGCTGGGGGGAGGTGGGAATGTCAGTGTGGGGGCCACATGGAGCTGGGGCTGACATGCATGTGCATAGGGAACTTGCACACCTGGGAATGCATGATGGACACTAAACACTATTTCTCTCCCACAGGTGACTGTGCATACCCCCTATGGCTGTGGGTGCTCACCCCCATATGCCAGCCCTCATCCAAGGTGGAGAATAGGTATAACAAGGCACACACCATGACATGCAGTATTATCGAGCTTGTGCGCGGCATGTTGAAAATGTGATTCAGATGCCTGGACAGGCCTGGTCGTGCCCTACAGTACAGCCCAGAGAAGGCCTGTGACATATTCCTGGCCTGTTGCATGCTACACAACATGGCCATGGACTGTGGAATCCATGTCCAGGTCAAGGTGGGCGACAGCTCAGAGAATGAGGGACCACTGACAAGGGGTGGGCAGGAACACCATGACCGTAGGGACCCATGGTTGGCCACCAGGGCACGGCAGCACAGGGACACAATTGTGGAGGAGTACTTTGGAGACTGCAGGTGGGTAACAGGGTGGGACCATGGGGGGATGTGCAATGACGGGTGGGATTGGGGGGGACACATGTACAGATCAGCTGATGCAGCATGGCTGACAGATCCACAATGGTGGAGGAACACAACCAAGCTGGTGTGGCCACTGCAGTACTGTCAGGTCCTGGGGTACATGGGGTTACTGTGGTGTTTGGTGTGGTCAGAGGACACTGCCTGCACACATGCACAGTGGACATGCAAGGCTGCACTCATCATGCCCATGCCAGACAACAAAACAGTGCTCCAGCACATGCCCTGAATACCATATGGACAACACGGACATGCATGCCACAGGCACATGAGTGTGACCCTGCACACGGACCTTGGCACAGCCAGCAGTGAGTGGGCCAATGACATCTGGATGGGGACTGTGCCATGATGACTGCACACAGGTTGCATCATTGTGTCCCACCACAGACACATGGGGGGCCACACCCATGACGGGTGACCCTCTCTGGAGTGTCAACAGCCTTGACAGGAGACACAACTGTGATAGCGGGGGTAGACCCACGAGACCATGACCATGTGCTCATGGGTGTCTCGTTCCCAAAGTCCAGATGGGACACAGGGGTGTTTGGAATACCTGAGGCAGGGGATGGTGTCAGACACAATAGGGCAACGTGATGCTGTGAGGTGGAAGTGCTGATGTCACTTTGTGGGGTGCGGCGGGCAATCCTGCAGTCACTGGGGAACCAGAGCAGCACAGCCCATTTCAATGGCCTGTTCTATCCTCTCAAAGCCTGTGGTCAAGTCCTCCTGCAGCTGGCAAATCTCACCAACCACATTCACCTGGAGTTGGCGTATCTCACCAACCAACCAGGAGTGCCCCACAGATGCATGGTCATCCAGGATGCCCACTTGCACATGCAGGCCCTGACATGCCTCCCTGAGTGCACCCTGCTGCTCCACAAATGCCCACAGAAGCCAGGTGTGCTCATACAGCCTGTCAACAGGGGACCTGTCCTGTGGGGGTCACTGATGGGTGGGTGGTGTACCGGCCTGCAGTGCAACATCCATGGCCTGTAGATGCTGCACAGCTGTCCACTGTTTGGGCAGGAACTGTGCGTGGGTAGGCACAGTGGGAAATGGCATAGGTGTATCATGAGCACAGGCAGGATGTTTCTGATGCACAATGCCCTACTGCACCAAGGGGGACACCCCAGTCACCACAGCCAGACCCCGGATCTGGCCACCCACAACTGCTGCAGGTGCAGTCAGCATAGGGGCAACCTAGCAGTGGCTGTGCCTCGGGGTAGGGTGCCCCACCCTGTCTGTCACTGTCCATGTAGCCATCTGCGCTGTGGCAGTGACACTGCTGTGTGCTGGCAACACTGTCTGTGTGGCTTCATTCTCATCATCATCCATGGTAGATTCTAGCATACCGCTGGACCGAGCCCTCATGGTTCAGTGATGTGTAAAGCCATTGGGCCTGGGATGTGCATATCCCCGGGGCAGGGGCACTGCAGCTGGCGTGTGGGCACACTGGCAACAGTGACTGCCCACTGCAGCGCATTGCACTAGCATGAGAGGTGGACATACACAGACCTGGCACATGTACACACGTGGCCATGGACCACCACCAGTGGCCCCACCCCAGCAGGCTTACATCCCCGGTGACACAGCCTGAAACAGCAGCACCCTTGGGCTGCAACAGAGACACTGCATGTCCATGGGGGGACTGTACGATGATGGATGCCCTGCACAGCAGCATGGTAACACAGTGTGCATCCATGTGCGGCATACCCTGCACACCCAGGCATACAGCACACAACCATACAGACAAAGTGACACATGCATACTCACAGTGTTGTGAAGGGTCCCCTCCTGTCTAGAACCCACCTCCAGGTACACCCTCCATAGAGACACTGGACAAGGTGGATGCAAGCAGCTCCTCACGGGGCCATCAGTGGTGGCACAGTGTATGGCCTACCCCCTGAGGCCTGCAGGGATGCTGGCATGGTGGCCAGGTGCTCCCTGGCCCTGGTTATCTCACTGTTCATCCTTTTTATGCACTCCTGGGGAGTGCGAGTGTAGATTCACAGCCTGTGCCACCACATCCCATACCAGTGTCCTGTCCTGCTGCATGCCTGTCTTCCCTGACAGGAGGTTCTCCATCTGGACATAGGCCTCGACTAGGGCATTCAGCTCATCTTCAGTGAAGTTGGAGCATCTCCTCCTTCTTACTTCCTCCTTCTCCGCCATTCTAGTGCCTGTGGGTTGGAAGGGTGACATGTGTCAGCACAGTACCAAGTCCTGCTAAACAGTTCCCAGGGATAGTGTCTGCATGGCCAGACACCCTTCAAAAGTGTAGCTATAACAAACAGACCTTCAAGCTGCAGTACCTGCTGGTCACCAGTGATTGGTGGTGCAGAGCAGCTCATTTATAACTCAGCACATGCAAATGAGAGCATGTGCAGCCTGCAATGTGATACCTATGAGATGATTTGTGCAGTGATTGGGCTTTCAGGCAATTTGTGTATTGTGGCTGAATATAGCAGATTTGTGCCTGGCTCTTCTCAATTTGCACTGTACATGTATTTGTGCTGCACACTTCTGCATGGTTCATTTCCACGCATGCGTGGATCACTGTCACATACCTGCCATGCATGGCAATGCATCCTGCCATTCCCTGGCCTTTCCATTGCACAATGCCATTGCCTGCATGTGTGGCATACTGCAACCCCTACAAGATGGCCACCAGACAGGTCACAAATGTGTAGTGCACAGTGGCATGACTCCGTCCTCCCACCCAACGTTGAGGTACCACACACGTGTGGTGTTGCAACATTGTTGGTGTATTGCGCATCACCATTGTGCAGCTGTGTGCTGTGTGGGGCATTGCTTGCAGGTCTATTTCACATCTGGCATGACAAGGCCATATACCACACAGAGCTGCATGCTGCAACACTGGCAGAGGAACATACTACTGCTGTTACCATGGCACATGTGCAGGATGCTGGGCCAAGGGCCCTTAATTGGACAGAGACAGAGCTGGCTAACCTTGTGGCATTGGTGCAGCCTGTTGAAGGCCAGCTGTTTGGCACTGAGGCCTTTCAGGAGTCCAGGGCCCAGGTCTGGGCTAGGGTCACTGAGAGGCTTATCAGGCAGACAGGGGTGACTCACACAGGCAAACAATGCAGCCACTGCTTTGGTGACCTTAGGTGGAGGGACCCAGAGAGGCTGTGAGGGGAGTTGTGCCATGCCCAGGTATGTACACATTATGGGTATGCTGACATTGCCTGCATATAGGTGTTGCAGTTTGGGGTGGTGGCTAGGTTGTATGTGGGTGCTGCAGGGTTTGAGGGGTGGGCATGGTGGGGTACTGTGTAGTGTAGCTGGGGGTGTGGGTGAGGGGGCGGGGGGTCATGTAGGGTGGTGACAGAATGCTGTTCATGTTTCCCTTCCACTCTGTTCCCCTTGCAGGCTGGGGAGAGTGACAGGGGGTGGCAGACAGGGGCCATGCCAGGTCTAGGGCCAGGTCTTCAATGGCAGTGGCTACTGGGATGCCCCAGGCACAATCCCGGCCTGTGGCAGGTAAGTGTGCTTTTGTGTTGCGGTTCTGTGATGTTTGTATTGTGGGTGGGGTGTGGGTTTCCAGTGCCCACCATGGCCCCCTGGCTGCATGCTGTGTATGTACCAAGTGTGCCAGTCTGCACACTGTGGATGTTGTCCTGTCACCGTGTGGCAGTCCCACTGTGCACTATGCCCATGTGTGTCCACCGTGTGTTGTGTGCCCCGTCAGGACTGTGGGTGTCCAGCATCACACATGCAGGGTTCCAATGGGCCTCCAGACATGGTGCATGTGGCTATTGGCCCGATGCAGTTTGGGTGGGCATGGCATCATGTCCCCCAGCAAAATCCATTGTATGCCCATGCTGACATTCCTTCACCCTGTGCCACAGTCCAGTCACTATGAAGCCCTGTCACGTGGCATTCTGCCTGTCTATCGTGTGTGTGGTGCATTGTTGGGACTGTGTATGTGTCCCATCACTGTCTGGCATGTGCATCACTCTCATCCGGGGGGGGGGAGGGATGGTCTGTGTAAGCTGTGGTGCTGAGTGCACGTCCTCTGTTTCCCCACACAGGTCATCGGGATGTGGGTGCTGCACATGGATCTGGGCAAGGAGGTGGCATCAGGCAAAACCAGGAATGCAATGCTCCACAGATCCTCATGGCCATTTACAGGAGGCAAAGGGCCAGTTTCGGAGGCAGGGGACCATACTGTAGGCCATCTGGGAGCAGACAGAGGTGCTGCATGGGTGGGGCCAGGGGAACTGCCCTCCTGCAGGGGACCAACAGGGGCAGTAGGCCTGTGTGGCCGTTGGACTTTTATTGTTGTTTGATTAGTCCCATTGCAATCCTCCCCTTACCCTGTTTCCCACTCTGTACATAGTTGCCCCCCCGCATTCCCTTTTCCCTGTTCATCCCATCCCCACAACCATCTTTGCAGTTGCCATTGTTGCTGTTGTTGCTGTTGTTCTTGTTGCCTTTTTGTACTGTTTCTACCTGATGTTTTATAGTAAATCCTGTTAAATTTCACTTTCCCTGTGTCTGTAGTTATTTCTGTGCTGTTGTTGGGGTCAGCTGTTTTCTTGCATATGTTGCCCACTGCCCCTTGGGCTGCATGGCTTGCCTGTTTGTGCCATGTTGCACACGTCCACCCTGCCCTCCAGGACATGCCCACACAATGCTTACCATAGGCACCCCTGTGCTGCATCTCTGCATTCACCTACTGTTGCCCACAGTGTCACATTCAGTGGGACACCCTCCCAGTGCTGTGCATGCCACCACTGTTGCACTGTATGCTATGCTGCACTGCAGTACTGTCTGCCATCCTGTTTGCCCCTGGACATGTGCACCCTGTGTGGCCTACACACATCTGGCACGCTTGGCTCCTGGGCACTGTTGTCATGGTGCCTCTGTTTGCCATGCTATCAACTGGCATCTCCAGTGCTGTGGCTTTTCATACATGCCCTCACCTGTGCCATGCCAACAGCACCTGCTGGGCCCATTGCCTACCTCTCTGTGTGTGTTGCCCTGTCCTGTGCCCCTGGGGTGTTGTGCTGTATGCATCCTGTGGCTCTGCCATGCCACTCTGTTCACCATGGTCATGGCTGATGGTGCTCCCTGCTTATGCACTTGCACACAGCCCATGTCCCACCATGGGCCCTGCCACGTTACTCCAGTGTCTCTGGCAGACTTGCTCCACTTGCTATATTCAGTCCTGCCCTAGTGCGCAGTGCATGTGCCATTGCGCTATAGTGCATACGTGGTATATTCAGCCATGGTTGTGCAGGTGCATCCTATGGTGGATCTGCTGAATATGACAATGTTTTGGGGCAGCGCATCTGGGCTGCACTGTGCAGGCACTTGCGCTATGTGCCTGGGGACTTTTGAATATCTAGGCCACAGTTCTTTAGTGCTTAAATTAAAAAAAAGATTAGAAACATAATCAAAAGGTGGAAAAAGTGAACCTATTGCAATTGATTTCCTGGTTTCAACTGAAAAATAGGATTTGAATTTGTAAAGCAAACCAAGTTTCTGATTAATGGTATGACTAACAGAATAAACCTGCAAATAAAAATTAGCCAAGGATCTAACAAAACCCCTAAATATTTGAAATGATGGACTTGTTTAATCATGGTACCAGAATTATCCTGTAACAACTGACGGGTTATCCTTAAACATAGATGGCATACTGAACAACACATTTTTTTTTCAAATTTAACATCAGAGAGTTAGTAACAAATCAAAGACACACAACTCCAAAATCTTGTCTTAAGGCAGACAATAACTCAGATAAGGACTTAGCCTGGGAAAAAAAGGATTAAATCATCAGCAGAAAACAGAGTCACATAGTTTGCATAACTGGCAACTGATTTACAAATAACAAAAACAACAGGGGGCCTAAAATAGACCCTTGAGGAATCCCACAATGAATTAATGGACCATGTGACTGAACTGTACCAATATTAACAAACTGTGAATGATTACACAGATAATCCCCAACCTATGTAACAACAACATCTGAGAAGCTGATAGCACTCAATTTAGAGCACGCCGAATCATGCTCAATAGGATCAAATGCCTTGGTCAGGTCTACAAACACTGCCCCGGTCATCTGGCCTTTTTCAAAGCCTCTTGGGACGGTACCTGTGAATCCAACCAAGGCAGTACTAGTGCCATGAAACCTGCGGAATCCGTGCTGTTGGGGACACAGCACTTTGTAAGTACCTAAATAATCATTCATCTGATTGGCTACAATCTTCCCCAACATTTTGCTTAAAGAATTCAAGATAGATGTCGGTCTAAAGTCATCCAAGGATACAGCATGGGATTTCTTAGGAATAGGCACTACCCTTGCACGTTTCCAATCACAGAGGAACTGATGAGGCACCAAAGATAAATTAAAAATACAAAGTGATTCAATGATAAAAGGGAATTGCCAACTTCAAAACATGACCACCTAACCCATCCCCACAGTCACTAAACTTATACAGAATAACATGTAAGAGTTTAAATACATCCAGTTTATCAACCTCCTTAAAATAAAACATGGGCCTGCCAGCTACTGAAGCGTCAAAACATGGGCCAGTATTAGTTACCTGTGATGAGTTCTTCCTAAAGCTAGATAAATCAGAGAATTTCTCACTAAAAGGATTAGCACTCTCTAAGGGATCAGTAACTTCAACATCCCTAACATCCAATTTCTGTATGACATTTTTATGTTTGCTTGTGTGCATGCGCAAGAAACATGTTGTGAAGCTTGCTGCAGAAGCAGGTTGTGGAGGTGTGGCATTGTTGTGGCCAATGCCCCCGGTGCCTTCTGAGGCTTGTCCCACTTTCCCCAATGCAGTGGCAAGCTGCTGCTGACACTAGTTCAGCCAGCGTGCCACCACCTTGAAAGGTTTTCAGCGCTGCAATCAGGAACCGCTTCGCCATTGCAGCGTCAGCCATTCCATTGCAATGAGGAAGCGACCCACCATTGCAGGGCATACCTTGCCATCCCAACCCAGTAATTTGCCAATGCGGGAGCCCACTCCCCATCGACATGCTCTAACCCCCTTCCCCATTTGTTGTTTGCCGAGGGGGTGCCCAATCCCCCTCGGCTTCATGCGCCCTCCCACCAAGTCTTTCTTTGCCGACAGGGGGCCAAATCCCCATCGGCTTCAGTCCCCCCTTTCTGTTAAATTTGTTGATGGGGGCCCAATCCCTGATGGCTTCAGTCTCCCCTTCCTGTTAAATTTGCCGAAGGGGGGGCCCACTTCCCATTGGTATAATGTCCCCCCGATTTGTTGTATGCTGAAGGGGGGTACCCAATCCCCCTCGGCTCTTCTCCTCCATATGTGCTGATGGGGGTGCCTGATCCCCGTTGGCTCCAGTCCCCCACCCCAAAACACACAGGTGGCATGCTGGGAGCCCACCACAGTGTGCCAAAAGTACCTGTTAAAAGGAAAACCATCTTGTGATGTCTTTCTTTTAAACCCAGTAAAGAAGAAAACAGTCCCTCACTGTCTACTACCCTCCCCAACCCACACCCACCCACTGGGCACCCTACCTCCCCCCACCCCATACTTGCCTCTGGAGCCCAGCGCGATGATCTTCGGTGGACCGGGAACACGTCTGCACTCTTCAAAGCCGACCACGAGCTGAAGAAATGCTGGTGAGCTATATAATGGCATAAATAGGGTTTTTTCAACTTTGGTCCATATCTCAGGCATTTTTGGGAATTTTGGCACCCTCCTCATGAATTCAGCCACTGTCATGGTGTTATTCAGTCCTGAAAAGTAGTTTCACGGTCACTGCTTGGAATCATCTTTCGGGACCGATTAACAAAATGACAGTGCCAGTGTTCATGGGGTGGTATCTCAAAAAGCCTATGTTGCAAATTTGGTGGAAAAAATCCAAAAAAAATGACTGTTTTTACGAGTGTACATTGCACGGTTGCTATGTACGCCAGAATTTCTCACATGAATTGGCAATATTTTACCCAGACTTTCTAACATTGGCATTTTTCTGCACCTCCTTATGAACAGTACAGCTGTCATTTTTCACATCCTGGCCAAAATGTGTTTTCACACTTCCGGCGCAGAATAACATGGTTGCTATGGGAAATCAGTGTTCAGGACACATTAAGAAAATCACAGTGACACTGTTCATAAGCAGAGGTCATAAAATGCCTATGTTGAAAATTATGTGCTGAAAGTCCATAAAATGACTATGTTATGAGTGTGCATTGTGCAGTTTCCACGCACCCTTGTAACTTAGCAAATTAGTATTATTTTCACACTGCCATTTTTTCACACCTCCTTATGAACAGTACAGCTGTCATTTTTCACATCCTGGATGAAATGTGTTTTTGCTCTTCCGTTGCAGAATAGCGCAGTCGCTTTGGGAGATCAGTGTTTGGGACAGATTAAGATCGAGCGAGTGAGAGAGGGGGATTGACCGAATGCAACTGAGCTCTGTTGGGACTGCTGCGGATTTCTTTGTGGGCAGAAAAAGGTGCCAACACAGGCAGGAGCCCTGTACAAAAGGGCAGCCTGCAGTGCCAGGAGAAACGAAATGAGCGAGTGAGAGAGGGGGAGTGAACGAGCTCAGCAGAGCTCTGTCAGGACTGCTGAGGATTTCTTTGTGGGCAGAAAAAGGCACCATTGCAGGCTGGAGACTAGTACAAAAGGGCATTCAAAAACAAAGCACAATTTGGGTAATGGTGATACTCTTAATAATATACCTCCCTTGAAGGTGCCAAATATTTATATCAATAATAACAAAAGCAGGGAGTCCAAAGGCATTCTTCTGCATGAAAAAGACACTTGGTATGTGTAAAATTTCCTCTTCTTTATTGTAATTTCAGCCCCCTACATTTCGCTCCTATGAGCTTGTTTACGGGTTTTTTTTCCATCTATTTTAAAATAAAACACAATTTTAACTATATAATCCTTCAATTTTGTGAATTCTATAAATAATTGTCTCCAATATATGTTTATCAATAATATTATAAACTATTTATCTACCTAGGTCCTTCTGAAAATGTGCATTTACTTCAAAGGCTCCAATAAACTTTTAAGCTCTTCCTAAGGAACTAAAATAAATCACATTTACTATGCACAAAAAACGCACAAACAATGTGCATGTTGCTATTTTTAATAACAGTATTAAACTTGAAACCCCCATTACTTGCATACCTTGGGAACTATTTTTTTATACTTTAAATGACTGTCTTGCCAAAACGAAGCTGCCACATCCCAATTTAGGCTCTAAAAGAAAACAAATATATGTTTACTCAAAAACGGCTTAAAGCGCTTAATCTTTATGATTTTTACTAAGCGTTACTGACTTCTTACCTAAACAGGTCTCAAAGTCGTGCACACTCCTTGACAAGTCGTTTTCCAAATATTTTATAAGCAGCACGTGTATCAATTGCAAAACTAATTTGTAAAGACCTGAAGTCAGTAATGGCATTCCCGAATGCTAAAGTGTTCCCTCTGGCTGCCTTAACCTCTTGAGCCACTTGGATTTCCCGGCGGAGTGACGTATCACTCCCCGAGAGTTACAAGGAGTGATACGTCACTCCTGCGGAAATCCATATATACAAGATTCAACAGATCTAATGAAACATTTAGAGTCTATTTCAGATAAGATTGATTTAAATAATATCATATTAGCTACTTGGGATGAAGCAGATTTGTATATTTCAATTCTCCATAGGTAAGGGATTATAAATATGGATAAAATATTAAATAAAAGACCTATAGGTGCAGTACCTAAAACAGTTGTGTTACAGGAATTAGCATTATTTGTTTTTCAAAATAATTATTTTGAATTTGACTGAACATTTTGCCAGCAAGATAAAGGCACTGCAATGGGTAGCACTATGGCTCCCAGCTATGCAAACGCCTATATGATTAATTTTGTAGAAGAAATGGTTTCTAGCTCTGAAAATCAGTTCAAAGATAAAATAAAATTATGGAAAAGATTTATTGACGATATATTTTGTATCTGGAGTGGAACGGAACAAGAATTATTAGAATTTAATGAGATTTTGAATTCTTTTGACATCAATTTAAAATTTACCTTAAATTTTAGTGTTTCCAGCATTCCATTTTTGGATCTCTTAATTAAGGTGCAAGATGCACAGTTTAGTACATCTATTTTCAGAAAAACCTCTGATAGAAACACATTACTTCATTGTAGAAGTTTTCATGAACCTAAATTAGAAACCAGCATTCCCTATGCACAATT
Source organism: Neoceratodus forsteri (assembly GCA_016271365.2). Lineage (NCBI taxonomy): Eukaryota > Metazoa > Chordata > Ceratodontiformes > Ceratodontidae > Neoceratodus > Neoceratodus forsteri. Next base: position 51,743,969 of record JADMNL010000027.1, read on the forward strand.
GGTTAGGGTCAAAAGAAATTGTCAAGAAAGAAGTGATTATTTAGAGCAAAAACAAGATATGTTGACTAGGTTTAGGTGTAGAGGATACACATCTACGGTCCTAAAACAGGCAAGTAACAAAATAGAGAATAAAACTCAGGAAGAACTTTTTGTCAATAAAAGAAGTAAACAAAAACAGGATAGAGTGGTATTAGCTATTAAATATAATCATAAAATGACAGAAATTAGGAAAATTATAAACAAATATTGGTATTTGGTAGCTTTAGACAACCCTATATTTAAATCTTTACAAGAAAAACCTATTATAGTGGCAAAACAAGTTAGAAATATCAAAGATAGGTTGGTACATTCTCAATTTAAATATATGGAAGCCAACGGGACTAGTTATTATTAGGACCCTTGCAACCAGGTATGACTAAATGTGGAAAATGTACAGTATGCAATAACACCAGTAAAAAAAGTATTTTTAAACATCCACATTTCAATAAGGAATTTGCTGTAAAAGATCATATTGATCATAATACAGAAGGAGTTGTGTATGTATTACAATGTCCCTGTGATAGGTTATACGTTGGACAAATGAAAAGAGCCCTAAAAATAAGGATACTGGAACACAAAAATGATATCAGAAATAGAGATGATAAATCACCATAGCTTTACATTTTAATCAAGCAGGATACATAGGAACCTCTTTGAGGTTCTGGGGACTAGAAGTTGTTAAAATGCCACTGAGGGGAGGCAATTATATTAAATTACTTGAAAGAATAGAAATGAAGTGGATTTTCAGTTTAAAAACATTAGGGCTGATTGGTACGAATTTAGAATGTAATTGACAGGCAAGCTTTTAAAATTTAAAACCTTAAAATGATCTTTTCGCTCATTCCCAGTTGGTAGAAACATTTGACGCCCACCGTGAGTGAATAATACTATGTGTATTAAGTTATTTAAATTGTAGATTTACTGTTTTAGTCCTGCTTTTCATCATAGATACATATAGAGATACATAGAAGTTGATGGCAGATAAGGACCACTTGGCCCACCCAGTCTGCCCTATTAATCCCTATCTAGTGTGAGGCCCCAAGCCCAAACTGAACTCTGGAGCACCCCATTACACAGAAGGTAATAGTGAATGGAACACATTCCGAAGAAAGGGGGGTTACTAGTGGAGTACCTCAGGGCTCAGTACTGGGTCCAATCCTCTTTAACATCTTTATAAGTGACATTGCAGAGGGTCTGGAGGGAAAGGTATGCCTCTTTGCAGATAACACAAAGATCTGTAACAGAGTTGATACACAAGAGGGAGTAGAAAAGATGAGAAGGGACTTGGCAAGGTTGGAGGAATGGTCAGACATATGGCAACTTAGATTCAATGCAAAGAAGTGCAATTAATGCACCTGGGAAACAAAACCCAGGAGAAGAGTACACAATAGCAGGAGGTACTAACAACAACAAAAATGGAAAGGGACCTGGGAGTAGTCATATCAGATGACCTAAAGGTGGTAAGCAATGTGAGAAGTCAGTAGGAGAGCCAGGAGGATACTGGGATGCATAGGAAGGGCATCACAAGTAGAAAAGGGAAGTGATTATCCCTCTATACAGACAGTTGGTGAGACCCCATCTGGAGTACTGTGTGCAGTTTTGGAGACCTCATCTACGAAAGGACATAGACAGGATGGAAGCAGTCCAGAGGGGGCAACTAAAAATGGTGCAGGTCTACGCCAGAAACCATATGAAGAGACTGAGAGAGCTTAATATGTATACCCTTGATGAAAGGGAGGGACAGGGGGACATGATAGAAACGCTCAAGTACCTCAAGGAATCAACAAAGTCCAGGAGGGTAGCATCTTTCAGAAAAGAGATGTAAGAACAAGCGGGCACAGTTTAAAGATAGAGGGGGGACGGCTCAGGGGTAATGTGAGGAAATTCTTTTTCACGGAGAGAGTGGTGGATACATGGAACAGCCTTCCTAAGGAGGTAGTTGGGTCTAAAACAGTGGGGGAATTCAAACATGCTTGGGACAGACACAAAGCAATTATAGTGCAGGGTTGCAGGAAGCAGGCTGTTGGTTAACTAGAATCTGCATCTTATCCAGTAGGTAGGGAAATGGGCAGACTGGGTGGACCAAGTGGTCCTTTTCTGCCGTCAAAGTCTATGTTTCTATGTTTTTATGTCTATTGTATCCAGGATATCCTTGTGTCTATCCCACTCCTTCTCAAATTCTGTGACTATTTTAGTCCATACCATCCCCTTTGATAGAATATTCCAGGTGTCTACCACCCTCTCCATTAAAAAATATTTTTTCACATTTCCCCTGAGCCTTCATCCTTCTAACTTCATTTTATGCCCCCTTGACTTGGAACGTGTCTTACTTTGGAAGATGCTTCTTTTCTGTACTCTGTTTATGCCAGTAATGTATTTCATTTGTATGTCTCAATCATGCCCCCTCCCTCCTTTCCTCCACAGAATACATATTTAATTCCTATAGTCTTTCCTCATAGGTCTTATCCCACAGACCTGCATTATTTTAGTTGCCCTCTGCTGCACTGCTTCCACCTTGTCTATATTCGTTCTCAGATGGGGCCTGCAGAACTGGATGCAATCTCATGAGCGTCTTATACAGGGCAAGATGACCTCTCTCTTTCTACTCATAATAGCCCTCTCTATGCATCCAAGCATCTGGAAAGCCTTTCCAGATGTCTTATCTCACTGCCTAGTTTCTCTTATCATCTGTCTGAGATGATAACTCCCAGGTCCCTTTCCTGCCTCATGACTGTCAGTACCTCCCCACCTAGTTCATACTTTGCCCCTGGGTTCCTGTACCCTATGTGTGTGATCCTGCACTTTTTTGCATTGAATCCCAGCTGTCATTCTTCAGACCATTTTTCCAGTTTTTTAAGGTCTTTCCTCATTCTTTTAACACTCCCTGGCATATCCACCCTATTGCATACCTTTGTATCATCTGCAAAGAGGCATGCCTTCCCCTCCAGTCCCTCTGCAATGTTCCCAATAAAGACATTGAAGAGGACCAGCCCCAACACCGACCCCTGTGAAACCCTGCTCGTCTCTCCCTCTCCAGAGTCCTCCCCATGAATCACAACCGTCTGATTCCTGCCGTTCAGCCAGTTCACCACTGTTATTTATTGTCCAGCACCCTGATTGTACCCCCATCTTGCGGATAGCAACATATATGTAGGAATATGTACTAACCTAAAGGCAGAGACACTTATCATACTGTATAAGCATAAGTGTCAGGATCTGTGTTCTACTGTATTTTACTAATGCATATTATGCTCCATTATATTTTACCAATGTATCTTTGTCCCAGAAAATGCTTTCCACTCTGTTTCTACTGTATTATGATAAGTAAGGCAACAGTGCCACCTTTAGTGCTTGTTCATCACTGTAATTATAACTGACCTTGGAGACTTATAGAAATCCCATTGTATTACTATCTATGCAAGCTAAGCAACTTCTCATATTAGTTAGGACGGTTACTCAGGCCACCTGCTTTTGTCCAGTTATACACTTTTTATGTATCTTCCTTAGTAGCTGCTATGACAATTATCGGGGTATAAGACCCTGTGTAGCATGTCACTTCGCTGAGATGAGAGACTTCATTTTACCTACGTAAGGAAAAATTGAAGTTCTCACAGTGTTTTTGTTGTTGATAGTAGGCCTGTATTATTTTTTATCAGTGCACCACTTGGCTGTTGTATCTTCTTTTTGTTCCGTTCCACCAAGAACCTGAGAAAGGCAATTTTATTACCAAATTACACCACCCACAGAACTATTGTAGGATCCACCTCTTGGCTGAGCAGTTTGTTAATCAGCCTTCTATGGGGACGGTGTTGAAGGCCTTTCTGAAGTCCAGATAGGTCACATGTACTGCACCTCCCTGGTCCACTACCTTAGTCTCCCAGTTATTCCACAAATTAGTACAATGAGTTAGTGCAAAACACAGTGCTTATCCTAAACACAGTAAAAGCTAGGGTTAGATTTATAAGTAAATAAATACCATATAAGGCACTGTATGTGTTAGTGTGTGTGCGGCAGTGCTCTGTGTGTGTAGACAGTGCACTGCTACGTTATACTGGAATATATATATATGCATATATGTGTATATGTATTAGTCAGTGTGTGTGCATCACAACAATTAGAATGTGTAGTTAGATGGCTCAGTGGTTAGTGCAAAAATTGCTAGCCTACCTTCCCCCACTATCTAGATCAGTTTCAGTCTTATGCATGTTATTGCTAATTAAAATGAGGTGTCTAGTGGAACCCCCCCCACCCTCCGATGTCCCTTGGAGCCTGAAAAGAAGAAAATGGTCCCTCAATGTATTTTTTTAATCTGTAAAAAATATGTGTAGACAGTGGACTTCTGTTATACTGGAATATATATGAATATATGTGTGTATGTGTTAGTCAGTGTGTGTATATCACAACAATTAGAAAGTGCAGTTAGGTGGCTCAGTAATTTGTGCAAAAATTGCTAGTCTAGATCCCCCTGCTATCTTGATCAGTTTTAGCATTATGCATGTCATTGCGGATTTAAATGAGGTGACTAGTGGCAACCCCCCACCCACCGATGTCCCTCGGAGCCTGAAAAGAAGACAATGGTCCCTCAATGTCTTTTTTTTGTCTGTTAAAAAAATGATCTCTCACCGATGCAACCCCACCCTACAAGCCCAACCTCCCACTAAGTGTCCACCACCCCACATCCCCCAGACCTCCCCCACACACCTTCACTCACCTGAACAGATCCTAATGTGAAGAACCACTCTCCCATGGAAGACACATCTTTCTGCTGGAACTGGTGAGTGTCACAATCCCACTCAGCAGGTCAGGCCCTCTGCTCCCACAGTGCCAACTTCCAAGCACAGTATTGTGAACAGCAAACAAAACAGGGTAACCCTCCTCTCTGTTTTGTGGGTTCGAATCAACCTTTTGGTCTCAAGTTCTGGAGGGATTCAAACTATGAACCTCTTGCTAGCGTACCCAACGTACGGGCTTAGATAATTCTGCTCTTCGGGGGATGCCAGACATCTTTTGCCTATGGCACATAACCAGGTGTACAAAATGAACCCTTAAAAACTCAATGAAAGACCTCAGGAAAAATTCTTACCTTTTTCCAGTTTAATAAAACCAGTAAGCTTTGTACAGTGTCAGCTTTAACCATATATGCTTCACTTGTCAAGAGAAAAAGAATTTCAAAGGCACACCAAGTAGTCTCTAAAGTAGAGATCTACTTAAAAATAGCTAAAAATGTAAAATGTAATACAGAACCATATATCACAAAAACATACAATCACTTAAAATAATAAGGTTTTTAAATACAACAAAATCTCCTACCATGGTACTCTTAGACTTATCTAATCTAATATATTCCTCTAACATTGCCTGATGTTGCTTTTTCAGAGTCCAAACATGTGTGTCAAAAGGGAATACAGACTACAGTTTTAAAACTGGCTCTGTCAACCTCTTTGCATGAGGTCACCTAGCTCCTCCCTGTCAGAATATAAAAATTATACAACCAGGATGTCATCACTCAAAAGGTAAATTAAATAAGGTTAATTTCTAAGTCCTTCTTTCATCCATGGGCAACATCCTGCTTTTACAGACATCAGAGGAACATTTATGACTTCGCACCAGTGTAACATAACCTGGTTTTCCTCCTCTAAATGTCATAAAATGGATATTTTCTATCATGTCAGCTGGCAAGCTACAATTAAGCTAGATAAACAGGAGATCCTTAATTTGGGTATATTCTAGTCTGTAATTATCTATTGGCCTTCCAGGTAACACCTTGTAGCTAAAACCTGGATGAGGGGTGGCATTCCACAGGCTGTTTCAGCATGTCTCATGATAGACACTCAATAACATTTTCATATCACAAAAATCATACAGTGATCAGAACCAGCTGGCCAAGCGTCACAATCCTCCCTACCTAGAATGAATTTGGGGGCTCTATCCCCTGCATTGGATAAACTTCCCAAATCAGTTCACTCCTCATAGACGTGAGACAACCCAACTGAGCTCTCATTTTTCACTCCAGCCTTATGTAGAATTGTCATGTCATACCCTTGTAAAGCAAGACTCCATCTTAGCAATCTACCATTGTTTTTTCCAATCTGCATCAGCCAAACCAGGGGGTTGTGGTCTGTCTGTACCACAAAATGCTGCCCATACAAGTATGGCTCCAACTTCTTTAGGGTCCACACTATGACAAGACACTCCTTTTCCACAGTGGAGTATGCCTGCTCCCTGGGAAGTAACTTTTTACTCAGATAGGCTACAGGGTGATCTTTCCCTTGGGTGGATGTCTGACTCAGTACTGCCCCAATACCCAAGTCTGAGGCATCAGTCTGAACTATAAAGGGTTTGCTATAGTCAGGACTTGACAAAACAGGAGCACTGCACAGTGCCTCCTTCAGTCTGGTAAAGGTTTCTTCATAGGCTGGTCCCCAGGAAATTTTCTTTGGCATCCTTTTCTTTATCAGGTCAGATAGGGGAGCAGCCAGGGCACTGTAATTGGGTAAAAATGTTTTATAGTACCATGCTGTCCCAAGGAAACTCCTGACCTGCTTCTGCATTTCTGGTCTGGGCCATGCCTGGATTACCTCTATTTTTATTTGGTTAGGATGGAGCTGTCCCCGGCCTACCATATGGCCAAGATATGCGACTTCTCCCATGGCCACTTGGCACTTCCCGGCTTTGACAGTGAGTCCAGCCCTTTGTATCCTGCCCAGCACTTCCCTAAGGTGGGACATGTCTTCCTCCCAGCTGGCACTAAAGGTGGCAATGTCATCCAGGTATGCCATGGCATACTCCTCAGCACCATTTAGCACCTTGTTCACCAACCCTTGGAAAGTGGTCAGGGCGTTCTTCTTTCTGAAAGGCATTACTTTAAATTCAAATAAGCCTATCAGAGTGATGAAGGCCGACCTCTCCCTAGCTCTGTCTGTCAACTCTACCTGCCAATACCCCTAGGTCAGGTCAATGGTCGTAAGGTAGATCGCCCCTCCCAACTTGTCCAGGAGTTCATCCATTTGGGGCATTGGATGGGCACCTGACTTTGTGACTGCATTCAGTCCATGATAATCCACACAGAAATGAGTAGAGCCATCTGGCTTGGGCACAAGGACCATGGGTGAGGCCCAAGGGCTGTGGGATCTCTGGATTACCCCTAAATCCAGCATCTCCTCCACTTTCCTCCTAAGGTCCTTTTGGACAGCCTCTGACACCCGATATGCTGTCCGTCGTATTGGCATCTGCATCCCTGTCTCCACATCGTGAGTCACTAAGGGGATTAGTCCAGGCTTGGCGCTAAACAATGGGGTAAAGTCTGCTAAAACCTCCCTTATTTCGTGGATCTGGTCTAGGGCCAGCTGGGGGGACAATTTTACTGCCTCCACAGAGGACTCCCACTTGCTTTCTTCCAGCAAGTCCAGAAGGGGTTATCCTTCATCCGTCCCCTTCCCAGGACTACACACTGCAAACACCATGTCAGCCCTATTTGCATATGGCTTCATCATTTTGACATAATACATCCTTTCTGTCTGTCTTCTGTCAGGTAACTCTATAATGTAGTTCATGTCATTTACCTTCCAAACTACTTTGTACAATCCTTCCCACTCAGCCTACAGCTTGTCTTTCCGGACCAGAATAAGGACCATGACTTCCTGACCCACCATGTACGAGTGAGCTCTGATTCTGTGGTCATACCACACTTTTTGTTTCTGTTGGGCAGCTGCCAAGTTGCTATGGGCTGTCTCCATAAGCTACTATAGACTTTCTCTAAACCTAAGGATGTAATCCACAATGGGAGTTCCCTGTAGTGCTTGCCTTCCCAGTTCTCCCAGATCAAGTCTAGGGGCCCACGTTCCCAGCGTCCATATAAGAGTTCGAAGGGGGAAAATCCTGTTGACTCTTGGGGCACCTCACTGTATGCAAACAACAGGTGGGGAAAGTATTTCTCCCAGTCCTTCCCATGCTGTTCAGCAAATGCCCGGAGCATTGACTTCGGGGTATCATTGAATCTTTCCACAAGCCCATTGGCTTGCGGATGATACGGTGTTGTGAATCTCTGCACCACCCCACACATCTCCCATAAATATTTCATCAGGTCCAACATGATGGAACCCCTCGATTGGTGATAATCTCCTGTGGAAACCCAACATGGGAGACAATCCCAAGTAAGGTAACTGCCACTTTGTCCTCAGTGAGGATAGGGTGATTGCCTCTGGGTATCAGGTGGCATAATCCACCACAGTCAGAATAAATTTCTTTCCTGAGGAGCTGGGGGTATTTAAAGGCACCACAATATCCATTCCCAACCTCTGGAATGGCTCCTCCACTATGGTCAATGGAATCAGGGGGGCTGGGGTTTTCTTGCCTGCCTTCTTTATTTCTTGGCACCGGTGACAAGACCTGCAATACTCTTTCACCTGCTGGGTGAAGTTAGGCCAGTAAATATTCTGGGCCAAGCGCTGTGTCGTGTGTGCAATTCCCAGATCACCAAACAAGGGAATATCATGTGCAATCTTGAGCAACTGCTCACGATACCCCTGGGGAATGACAAGCTGCCTGTCTAGCATCCCTTCCTCTGTCTGCACAGCCTGAGTATACATAAGTCCATTTTCCCATTAAACCTTATGTCTACCGTCACCTCCCTGTGCTCCATCAGAGTCTGCCCAAGCCCTCAGCTTCTCTAGACTATGGTCACTTCTCTGAGCAGCTGCAAACTCCTCACACATTCCAAGGCATGGGACAGGTCCTCTTCAGTCACTAAACAAGGGTCCCTAGCACTAGCATCAGGGCACTCAGGATCACTGTCAATTCCAACCCTCTGACAATGGGTCACCCCGCCCTCTTTGGAGTAACCCTCTGAAGCTGTGTGGTTACTTACTACTGGAGAAATTTCTGCCCCCTTTTCATTAATCTCCATATCAGGAGACACAGGCTGGGGAACCAGCCTCCTAGTGTTTTCCACAATGGCTTCTGTGGGGTTCAGGGAACTACAATTTTCCCTTGCCGCTTGGCTACGGGTAACTGCACATACCAACCCCTGTTTGAGATTGTTGCCCAGGATCACATCCACTGCTAAGGTTCTGGCTACAGTCACCTGTTGCACAGTTCCCCCTTTTCACCCCAGTCTAGGAGAACACTAGCGAGGGGCAATGTTTTCTCCTCACCAGTAAAGTCCTGTACAGTGACATATTTATTGGGTATAAGCTGACCAGGCTCTACTAGATCCCATTTTACCAATGTCAAGGATGCCCCTGTGTCCCTTAACCCTTGCGTCTGTACACCATTCACCATGACTGGGTGCATGTGTTCCCTCATGTTCACAGGCATGCTTCCAGGTACACACAAACAACCCACTTATTTCCTAGCCCCCTGTTGTGTATTGCTCTCCTTTTTGGGACACTGTCTGGCAACATGCCCAGTTTCTTTACAAAAACAACATTCATTTCTTTTCTCAGAGAAATCTTTTCTCTGAAACCTGGGGCTAGCTGGTTTTGGTGGAGGCATTGAGGGTTTTAGCTACCCTGAAGGTGCGCTTTTCTCTTTCTGTGCTGCCACGCCCACCCCATTTGCTTTCAGAGCAGGTCTGCTCTTGGTATAGCGGTCCGAGAGTTCAGCAGCCTCTTGCACCGTTTTGGGATCTCAGTCCTCCAGCAGGGTTTTCAGCTCTGCTGGGCATGCCCAGAAAAACTGTTCTAACAAGATCACATTTTCAATTTTATCAACACAGTTTGCTTCAATTCCTTCCCACCAACATTTTAAAAACTGATATTGTTTCATGGCTAGCTCCTCGTAGCTCATGTCAGGGCTTCTCCTGAGCTTACGGAATTTAGCTCTGTATGATTCAGCAGTTAATTAAAATTTCTTTAACAGTGCAGCTTTTAGTTTGCTGTAATCATTACTGTCCTCATTGTCCATTTGACCCAATGCATCCCGAGCTTTCCTGGTAAGTAGCAGTGATAGTTGGAAGCTCCAGGACTCTCTAGGAATTTTAGCTTGAATGCAAACTTTTTCAAAAGAATTTAAAAAGGCATCCATATCCTCCCCTTCTTTGAATTCGGCTGTCAATTTGGAATTCAGTTTGTAACCCAGTCCTGTAGTCCCAGTTAAACCCAAGCCACTTACCTGCTCTGGTGCTGGTGGTTGGAGTCGTAACTTCTCTAGTTCATGTTGCCTCTGGCGCTCATGCTTCTCACCGTCCTCCTCCCACTGTTCACGGTCCGCCTCTCACTGTTCTCGCTCTGCCTCTCAGCATTCTTGCTTCCTCTTCTCCTCAGCAGCTCACTGTTTTCACTCTGCCTCATGGCATTCTTGCTACCTCTTCTCCACTGCAGCTCACTGTTCTTACTTTGCCTCATGGCATTCTCACTCCCTCTCCCTCTGGAACTGCAGCTCCATTCTGCACAAATCAATTTGCAGCCTGAATACTTCTGGATCCAGGATACTGGTGACCTTCCCCTGCTGCTGTGGCCCTTTGCTGACACTGGCTGTATTGCCCTCCTCATTGGATCTGGACACTGCACTGGCAGCTAGCCCTGCCACACTCAAAGTCTGGTCCTTTTCAGTCACTATCTGTGACTCAATGCTCTGGGTATCTGCTGCCATCAGGGCATCAAAGAGGTTCTGTTTGGTGGCTTTCACCTTGAATGGGACTCCTCTGTCCCTGCACAACTGCTTTAAGTAGTCTACAGTGTGCCTGCTGTAGTTGGAAGCCATCTTCTTCCTTAACTACAGCTACTCTGACTTGCACTTTAGAAAAAAAATAAAATGGGTAAGAATTTGTACGCCAAGTGATATAGTTCTGTCTCCTTTTTAAAAAAATAAATCACTGCCTTTTTCTTTCTTTGCAAGTGAGCTGATGGTCTCAAGCTGACACATTGAACAATAAAAGCTTGTAATACCAAAATTATCACACCGCTGTCAACCAGTCTGTTACAAACCCACTCAGCAGGTCAGGCCCTCTGCTCCCACAGTGCCAACCTCTGAGCACAGTATTGTGAACAGTTAACAGAACAGGGTAACCCTCCTGTCTGTTTTGTGGGTTTGAATCAACCTTTGGTCTCAAGTTCTGGAGGGATTCAAACTATGAACCTTTTGTACATTGTACAATGTACAGGCTCAGATAATTCTGCTCTTTGGGGGATGCCGGATATCTTTTGTCTACAGACACCTAACCAGGTGTACAAAATGAACCTTTAAAACCTTTATGAAAGACTGTAGGAAAAATTCTTACCTTTTCCCAGTTTGGTCAAACCAGTAAGTTTTGTATGGCGTCAGCTTTAACTATATATGCTTCACTTGTCAAGAAAAAAAGAATTTCAAAGGCACACCAAATAGTCTCTAAAGTAGAGGTTTACTTAAAAATAGATAAAAATGTAAAATGTAAATACAGAACCACATATCACAAAAACCTATAATCACTTAAAATAATAAGGTTTTAAATACAACAAAATCTCCTACCACAGTACCTTTAGACTTGTCTAATCTAATGTATTCTTCTAACAGTGCCTGATGTTGCATCCAAACATGTGTGTCAAAAGGGAATACAGACTACAGTTTTAAAACTGGCTTTGCCAACCTCATTGCATGGGGTCATCTAGCTCCTCCCTGTCAGAATATAAAAAATATACAACCAGGATGTCATCACTCAGAAGGTAAATTAAAAAAGGTTAATTTATAAGTCCTTCTTTCATCCATGAGCAACATCCTACTTTTACAGACATCAGAGGAACATTTATGACTTAGCACCAGTGTGACATAACCTCGTTTTCCTCCTCTAAACATCATAAAATGGATATTTTCTATCCTGTCAGCTGGCAAGCTACAATTAAGCTAGATAAACAGGAGATCCTTAATTTGGGTATCTTCTAGTCTGTAACTACCTCTTGGTCTTCCAGGTAACACCTTGTAGCTAAAACCTGGGTGGGGGGTCATTCCACAGTTTGTTTCAGCATGTCTCATGAGAGACACTCAATAACACATCTTTATATTACAAAAATCTTACAGTGATCAGAACCAGATGTCCAGGCATCACAGTGAGTGCTAGATGAGAAATAAGGTAAGTGCAGTTGAAAATCCAGTGAAATACATTGAACCACACTTATCTTATTGCTCATATAGCAGTCACCAGTTCCAGCAGCAAGACATGTTTTCAATGGGAGAGTGGATCTTCACACTGAGACCTGTTCAGGTGATTGAGGGTGTGTTGGGAGGTCTGGGGCTGCAGGGTGGTGGGTGCTTAGTGGGAGGTTGGGCTGGGGTGTGGGGCTTGCATTGCCGATGGACCTCTGTGTAACAGATTAAAAAATAAATAAGACATCAAGGGACCATTTTCTTCTTTTCAGGCTCCAAGGGACATCAGAGGGTGGTGGGATGGTGCCACTAGACACCAGGGCAAGCATAACTATGAAGAAGAAAACAGCCATCTGAAGGTGGGGGTCACCACTAGACACCAGGGATACATAAATCATTTATGGGGAGGTGACTAGGAGGGTGGGGGGGTGACTAGACACCAGAAAGAAATATTACAGGGATGACAATCAAAGGATGAGGGAGTATCACTGGACACTAGGGAATATATATATATATATATATACACATATATATATATATATATATATATATATATATATAGGGGCACAGTCATGCCCCTATAGTTAGGGTTGAGTAGGCACTTCGATGTTAAACTTAAAATTTTGCACTTTAATAACTTTGGAACAGTTAAAAGGATTTATACAAAATGTGTATGCACCTTCCTGTGGGGTAGATGTCTTGATCTGGGAAGTTTCATTCTGGTTGGATGTGCAGTCTCTGAGTTACAGAGAGGTGAAAAAACATGTTTTTACACATTGACTTTGCTGGGATGTTTCTTTGAATTTGCCTACAGCCTAGAGAGTTTGGTTGTTTGGCATGAAATTTGCAGGGTAGAAAGGGATTACTCCACAGATGTGCCTTTTGCTAGTCTGGTATAAAAATAATAATAAGTACTTTTTAGGTTATTGCAATTTAAAAATAAAAAAAATTGTTTCTGAGCATGCTCAGTGAGGACTTCAAGATTGTTGGTAAGAAAGAGGAATCCTGCATTGTATGAGAAAATTCCTCTTTCATATGGCTGCCATCTTGTTTTCAGTTTGTCTGAAATTAAAATTTGGAAACCTCCCAAAATGATATTCTTTTGAGGAACCAACACATGTAACTTGCTTATTGTGACCCCCTAGGTGCATTCTACAAATTACTGTTCAGAAAATGTCCTTAAAATGTGTGTTATTTAACATTTAAAATCTTTGTTCATATTGGCGTCATACAACGTAGGAGCATAGTTCGTATGACGATATACGAACTAGGATCTTACTTTGCATGACTCTGATACAAATAATTTAAATGAGGATATCTCAGCCATTCTTTGGTATTTTCTTACCAAATTTGCAACATAGGCATCCTGGGACCCCACCTCATGAACAATGTCACTGTCATCTCATTACTCAGTCCCAAAAGATGATTTTGGATCACTGCACAGAATCACATTTTGGGACTGATTAAAACATGCCAATGACATTGTTCATGAGGTGAGGTCCCAAAATGCCTAAGTTGAAAATCTAGTGAGAAAATACAAAAAATTGGCTGAGATATCCACATTTAAATTCTTTGTTTGTATCAGAGTCATATGACTTAGGATCTTAATTCATATAATGAGATATGAGCTAGGATCCTTCTTCGTATGACTCTGATACAAAGAATTTAAATGTGGATATCTCAGCAATTTTTTTGGTATTTTCTCACCAAATTTTCAACATAGGCATTTTGGGACCCCACCTAATGAACAATGTCACTGTCATCTCATTACTTAGTCTCAAAAGATGATATCAAAATCATTGCACGGAATCACCTATTGGGACTGAATAACAACATGTTAGTGACATTGTTCATGAGGTGGCATCCCAAAATGCCTATGTTTAAAATTTGGTGAGAAATTACCAAAACATGGTTGTGATATCCATATTTATATTCTTTGTATCAGAGTCATACAACGTAGGATCTTAGTTCATATGAAGAGATATGTACTAGGACCCTACTTCATATGACTCTGATACAAATAAAAGAATTTAAATGTGAATATTTCACCCATTGTTTGGTATTTTCTCACCAAATTTTCAACATAGGCATTTTGGGACCGAAACTCATGAACAATGTCACTGTCATGTCATTACTCAGTCCCAAAAGGTGATTGTGTGGTCACTGCATGGCATCACCTTTCAGGACACAAAAACACCTTTTGGGACTGATTAATGAAATGAAAGTGCCAGTGTTCATGTGGGGAGATCTATGAAAGCCCATGTTGAAAATCTGGAACAAAAAATTAAAACAATGGGCATGTTACAAACGTGTGTTGCGTGGTTTCTACGCACGCTTGTAACTTCGCTAGTTTTTAAAATTTTCACACCATATCTTTAATATTGCCATTTTTTCACACCTCTTCATGAACAGTACAGCTTTCATTTCTCACATCCTCCCTTAAATGTGTTTTCTCGCCGCTGGCACAGAATGGAGTATTGCTGTAAAAAATCAACTTTTGGGATGGATTAACAAAATCACAGTGCCAGTGTTCATGAGTGGATTTCCTAAGATGCTCGTGTTGAATATTTGGTTAAAAAATTCCCATAAATAGCCACATTATGAGCTGCATTATGCAGTTTCTATGCTACGCTCATACCTTTGCCAATTTTCCATATTTTGCCTCCTGATTTTCAACATTACCCTTTTCCATGCCTCCTCATGAACCGTATATAGCTGTCATTTTTCACATCCTATCAAAAACATGATTTCTCACCTGTGTCACAGAATGGCACATTTGCAGTACAAACTCAACTTTTGGAACAGATTAATGAAATGACAGTGACATTATTCATGAAGTAGGGTCCCAAAAATGCCATGTTGAAAATTAGGTGAAATAAATCCTAAAAATTACCGTGTTACATGTGTCCGTTGAATTGTGGTACCCGAGACACCTTTTGGTACCCATATCTCGAACATGATTGGAGATACACATTTTTCTCTCTCCACAGCTTAGTCCACCTTTAGGTAGCACCCTTGGAGGTTTGAAGTCATGGTTACAACTGCAGTGGAATTTTTTCCATAGTTGCTATAGTTACTTAAATATTGCCAAATTAGTGTTACAAGGGTTACTTTTCATGACTATAGGGCTGCAGTATGTCCATACTTATGTGTAAGTAGGAATGCATGGCCCAGAGGGCCCACACTCCCACTTATGCATATCATTATGCAATAATGGGTAGCGTGAGGGGAGCGCAAAGCCTGGAGGCCCAGCGCTTCCACAACCACATACTAGTTATATTACACTTTCTCAAAAAGAAAGGAAAGTCATTGCAAAAAACTATGTTAATGCATCAGTTAGGGGTTTTATTAAAGCATGAAAAGCTGGTAAATTTGACATTAGCGTTACCAACCCTATCACCCCACCCCCACCCTCCACACAATAACAGGTATCGGGGTGTGTGTTGGAGTCATTGGGGGGTGAGAGTTGGGGACGACAACTCCAACACTCACCCCGATGCCTGTTGGTGTGTGGCGGATGGGGGGTTGGGGTGAGGTGGAAGGGTTGGTAACACCAACGTCAAATTTCTCAGCTTTTTGTGCTTTAATAAATACCCTAACTGATGCATTAATGTAGTTTTTGCAATGAATAATATATATATATATATATATATATATATATATATATAGATAGATAGATAGATATAGATATATCTATCTATATATATATTTATATATATATAATATATATATATATATATATATATATATATATATATATATATATATACATAGCAAAAAACTTCATTATTGCACCATTAGGGTTGAGGCACCAAAAGTAGAGAAATGTGAATTTAGGGTTCCTAAGCCTAACACCCCAATCCCACCCTCCGCTTCCAATCCTAAGACCCCCACCCCCACCCTGCATGCAGGAACAGGTATGATGGGTGTGCCTTGGGGTTGCAAAACAGGAAATTGGCTAGTGAACAAGGATTTGGCCAGGGCCATCTGGTCTTGAAATTTTCATGATGAGAAGGACAGATGGGAATCCTTTTTTACCAGAGCAATTCATTTTACACCATCCTTTTTCATCATGGTGAAAGAGGAAATCAGCTGGCAAATTTTCACCATAACGAAAAAAGAATGCCGAAAAATAAATTTAGCAAGTGGTAAAAAAGGGTTTAAATCCTTAAAAAAATGTTTCTGGGGCATATGGACATCAGAAACCACAAAGCACACTTCAATGTGTGTAACACACATCCCTGGGCAAAGTTATGACAGTTTTTTGGGGGCAAAAGCAAAAAACTAGCTGGTGACTCATGAAAAAGAAAAATTTTCTGGTGAACAAGGACTGGTCCCAGGCGAACAAGGATTGGCCTATCAGGAAAAGAGATCCATTTTCGTTCCAAGTAGCTATCCTGAAAAATAAAAAGCCTATTGAAAATAATGGGGCCTTAAAAACAATATAACTTTGGAATGGACTAATATATTTTTCACCAAATAAATGTTGGCCTGTTCTGTGTCCCAAGCTCTTTCAACCATAAAAATTTCAGACCAAAATTCAACACCATCTGTGTGCAGTGCGATTAAAAATAAAAACTGCAAAAATGGGCACCTTTTCACGTATTTTCACTACCCGGATCTCAGAATCCCCAAATCCGACTGGAATGGTAACTTGGCATGACAACAGATCTAACTCAGGAGACCTTACATGCAAAATGTTGTGCAAATCCAATGAACGGTTGCAAAGTTATTGAAGTACACAATTTGAGGTTTAACATTAAAGTGCCTGCTCAACCCTAAGTTCCGCTATTATATATATTTTTTTTATTGCAAAAAACTTTGTTAATGCATCAGTTATGGTTGATAGTACAGTGACGAAAGTATGGAAATGTGATGTTAGGGTTCCCCCTACTACCTCACCCCCACCCTCCACACACCAACTGACATTGGGGTGTTCCATGGGGTCATCAGGCCTAATTCTCACCCCATTCCATGTGTAAGCAAACTGACATGCCACAGTATAGAAGAATGGGGCGAGAGTTAAGTCTGATGACCCCATGGCACAGCCCAGCGTCAGTTGGTGTGAGGAGGGTGGGGGTGGGGTGATGGGGTTAACCCTAACATCACATTTCCATACTTTTGTCACTGTGCTATCAACCATAACTGATGCATTAATTAAGTTTTTTGCAATGAATTTCACTTCTTTTTGAAATAGTGTAATATGACTGGTAAATGGCATATGTTTGTGGGAGCGCTGGCCCTCTGGACCCTGTGCTTCCTTCATATTGCCCAGTTTTTGTGCAATGGTATGTGTCTGTGGGAGCATAGGCTCTTTGGTCCCTGTGCTTCCACCTACACATAAGTACAGAGCCATACAGAGGCCTCATAGTGCCAAAAAGGAATCCTCGTAACACTCATTTGGCAATATCTCAGTAACCATAGCAACTATGGGAAAAAATTCTACTGCAGTTGTAATCATAACTTTGAAACCTCCATGCATGCTTATTCCATGGTAGTCCTAAAGGTGGACTAAGCTGCGGGTAGTGAAAAATCCATATCATGAATAGTTTTCGAGATACGGGTGCCAAATGCACCGTGGGCGCTGCAGTGTTATTCTATGGGAAATTTCTCAACTTCAGGACACTGTAACTATGGGCCCATTGAATGTTTTAGGACCAAATCACCAAAATGCACATCTGTGGCACCAGGGTTTGCCACCCTAAAAATTTCAGCCCAAAAGTACAATCCACCTTGGCATAATGAAGTGACAAAGAAAACAGCACATGGGACAATGTTTTCAAGTATTGTTTAGGTGAAAACAAAAATGTTTTCAAGACAAACCTATGCCTTATAATGAAATCTTTTCATGCACAAAAAAATGTTTTTGCGAATGTTTTCACAGTGCACATATCAATTTTCCCATAGACAAAAATGGGACATGAAAAACTTCCATGACTTCTGAACAGATTAATATTTTTTCACCAAATCTTCAAAATGCACCACTTTAACTCAGGCCACATATACACATGCACATATGAATCCAAACAGACACATCTTTCAGTCAGTTAAACCTGACGAAAAAATGCACAAAAGTTAGAATTTTTCACATTTTTGACACTCTGCAGTTCCACAACCATACATCTGACCAAAACAAAACTTTCCAGATCTAGAGATAGATGATTGGACACCACACATGCAAATTTTCAGGCAAATTTGCCAACCAGTTGCAAAGTTATTAAAATGCAAACTTTGGAGTTTAACATAGAAGTGGCCCACCAACCCTATCTATAGCTGCACGGTGTATATATATATATATATATATATATATATATATATATCACACACACACACACACACACACATATATATATAAATATATAGTATTTACAGTATGTTTCTTATTCATATTTAATTACTGGTTATCATATATATATATATATATATATACTGTGTGTATATATATATATATATATATATATATATTAATATTTGAGTTACCATTCTGATTATGCATTTAAGTTTTTCTTTGTGATTACCCTTTAAATAAATGTCAGATAGACATAGACTGTGGAAACAGTGCACAAGACCTGCATTTATATGTAGTTAAACTTGTAAGAACAAATTTAATAATGCTAAAAGTAGTATCATAGTAGTTACACAATAGATTTGTTGTTACAATTTGCAATAGCTACTTCATGTGTGGTTGCCCTTGTAAGAACAAATTTATTTTATTTATTTATTCTAGGATTACAAGTACCTTTGAGCTAAGGCTCTTTTACAAAGGTTCCACATCAGAAATAACAAACAACAAGGAAGCAGCAGTGAAATAACAGTAAACAATTCATGTACAACAGTGCTATTGAAAGGGGTCAATTATAGGAAGAGTAGGGTGTAGAGGAGGAGGAGACGTGTAGGTAGTTAACAGAGGCAGCTATAGTAAAAAGGTAAACACAGCTAGGACGCATGTGCCCACAAGGAATGGATAAGGTGAGGCACCCGGGGTGGCAGAGAAATAGGGATGAGAGGAGAGGGGGAGGATGAAGATGTAGCCAGAGGCATTTGTCAAAAAATAAATGGAAAGGAGTGATAGGAGAGAAAAAGGGGCAGGGTGGGGGGATAAGTGCTGTAATGGGGTGAGGAGAGACTAAGAGGTGGTATGAAGACCTGAGATACATTTGAAGTGGCGCCTCAGGAGCTGGGGGAGGGGACAGGGGGCCTGGGGTTAAGCAGTATATAAGTTAGGATTAAAGCTGTTTAGGTAATCATCTAGGAGAGACAGTCACAGGAGCTAGAAGCAATGAGATGGCCCGGAGCCTGGTTTTGAACAGACCTAGTGCTGAGGCAGAGGAGATGGTGTGGCTGAGACCATTCATCCACAGAGGAGCCCTATAGGCAAAGGAGTATTGGCCCTACATAGTTCGACAGCGAGGAACATGTAGAATTTGGGTTGTCAAGCTCCTGGTGTTCTGTCAGTTGGTGTTTTGCTGTAACAGGGCAGTAGCACCGGGGGTGTGAGGCCAAGGTTGATTTTTCCTGCCATAGCACATATGAGATACTTTATACAGTTGGAAATTACATAATGCCGGAAGAGATACAGTGGTAGTTGCATAACAAATTTTCTGTTGCGCTTTGCAACATCCATAAAATGTGTAGTTACAATTGTCAGAATTAATTGATTTGTGCCAAAAGGGAGACAGTAGTGACTGCATGTGTAACTATTACTTCATGCAAATTATGTGTTAATATACAGCACACAAATGTGGAACTAGTTAACAATTACATAGTAATTGCATGTAACTGTATAGTGGTTACAGTGCAATTTAAAGTATAGTTATACAGTTGTTACAGTGTAGTAAATGACACTTAAAATTAAGCAATAATGCACAACAGGGTGTGTGTCATACTGGGATAACATCACGCCTTGAGTGGTTGAGGACCCTAAAAGTGATGTTATCCCAGCACAGCACACACCCTGGAGTGCATTATTGCTATTATACAATGGCTCATTTATTAACAAAGAAAGAAGATTATAAAAAGTTTTAAATATATTTTTTCTTTATTTTTCTGATGTGCAAGTACACTTTTAAAAAAAGTCCACAATTTCATATTTCCCCACTAGATGGTGCATGCTGCTACATGCTGTTTGATTTCTTAGCCTCACCAGATCTGAAAGAGTGTGCTCTGTCTCTATGCAAATCTTTCTGTTTGTTATGCTACTCCCCAACTCCAACACACACACACTTTTGTTTTCAGTTTTTTTCTGCCTGGTAGTTGGCGTACCTCTTCCGATCCTCTGTCTTCCCACAGTTTTAAATAAATGGTCTGCTGACTGCCCTGATATAGAATAAATTGTATGCCATGAAACGGAAACCATAATGGATGAGGAAAACTGAGTGAAGAGTTGAGTCAGACTTGCAGTTTTGGGAATGGGGCTGGTAAGTGTCCAGTAGATTATGAGGGGAATAAATATCAAAGCTATTTGTGATTATATCTGCCTGGGAGTTTTAAAAAACAAATAAATGTACAGTACAAGTCACATTAAACTGTTTATCCAACCCACTGTTCTTTCATTATTTTTGAGTGATGACAACGCAGCGGCAATTCTAAATCCTTTTGATTGAAATTATTTTCCAACCAAAATTCACCTCACATGCAACGCACTTTCAACCCTTCTCTAACTTACCTTCAGTTGTTTTTCAATCTTTATGCAATGTAGTGCTGAATGTTTGT
The DNA here is from genome assembly GCA_016271365.2 of Neoceratodus forsteri. Taxonomy (NCBI): domain Eukaryota; kingdom Metazoa; phylum Chordata; order Ceratodontiformes; family Ceratodontidae; genus Neoceratodus; species Neoceratodus forsteri. Next base: position 51,764,777 of record JADMNL010000027.1, read on the forward strand.
CTTTTCTGTGAGCTGTTATGCCCAGAGTCATGGCTTCAGGTTTCAAAAAGTAAATTAAACATGTTACAGTGATCTTTTTCAAATAGAATTAACTTTGCAGAGCTCAGTCTTTTAAATCACACTAATCTAATGCAAGATAAACTTGTTCACGACCAAGTGCACAGTGTAGCACCTCAAGGGTCAGCCAATGCTGCTTTATATTAATACACGCACGGGAGTATCATTAGCAGGCATTCAGGATGAGTAGCTTAAAAAAATAATTTTAAACACACACATATCACAAATGGACAAATGCACCATGTGCACCAGGAGAGATACGGTACAGTATTGTATAAATCAAGATTTTACATGCTGATGATCTACTGTACTGTAATGTGCTGTACAGTGCTGTATGTCACTCATTAAAGTGGAAAATCAGTTACTACTGCATTGCACTGTATACGGTATAGAACATAGTACTGTACTTGTGAAACCAAACTGAAATTCTTAAGCTGCCAGCTTAAAAGCAAGCTAAAACTGAAAACCAGCTAGTTGACAACCATTATGAAACTTTTATCAATTCATTGAAATGAACACTGCACACATTAGACAACTCATTGAAAAAATGCTCCACCATTGAGTTCGATGAACAGTTTAATGTGGCTTGTACTGTAGTTTTACTGGAGTTCTGGACGGTGAGTGAGCGCGCACACTCCCTGAATAGTGAGTGATGTGAATGGCTCGTACCGGGTCTCACAAAAAAAAAAAGTGATTTGGCTGTTCATACTCATAAAGCAGTAGTGTAGAAAGGATTTTGATTGGTTTTGTGTGTTTTAAGAGTGACAAGGTGGCAATGAGGAAGGGAAAAGAGGCAATGCACGAGCGAGCGGTTGCAGTCTCTTGATCGGTCAGTTTGCGAAGCAGGGTGTTCTGTGATTTTTTTCTTTTTGTGTGGCCATGTGGCCATGCTGCTGCTGGACCTTCACACAGTGATGTTATACTCAGATAACATCACTGGTAGTAAGGTGGGCACTGACCAAACAGAGAGCAAGGACTGTTCTTGCCATTGTATAATAAAATGTTACTGCTAAATGTTAAAAAAATGACAAAAATGAGAAACGGTGTTTTTTTTCACGTGATTTTTATCCCACTGGAAATGTTACGATCCTTGTAGTGCAATGTCACCAAAATGTATTTGCCATTGATGTGTAGTGGACTGTAGATAGACAGACAGACAGACAGACAGACAGACAGATAGATAGAGAGATAGATAGATAGATAGATAGATAGATAGATAGATAGATAGATAGATAGATATTTTATTTATTAAAGCGCCCATTTCTGGAGACTCTGGGTGCTGTACAAACCAACAACAACATTACAAGTAATTAAAATCATACACAGAAAAAAAAAAAAATATATATATATATATATATATATATGTATATATCTCCTCGGTGGGATATTCAAAGGGGTCGTGCATGGAGCAACAGTGTTGCGCCATGCGCAACCCACTGATGTACCCCGGCACAATATTCAAAATGGGATGTTGCACAGTGCAGATCCTGATGCACTGGGGCACACCAGTAATGTACTGTATGCGGTGCAAGAGTTGGGGGGCATGCCCATGCATATTCCACACATCCTGATATTCAGCCTGGGTTGTGCGGCACATATGCTGGTGCAACCCCTACTTGCACCACACACTGGTGCTCAAAGTTGAGCCAAAAAGAAGTAGGAGCACGGGCTGGCCACCCACAGGTGAGCTGCCGTATTGCAGGGCACAACACAGCAGCCGTCAGCTGTGGGTGGTGACCCGAGCTCCGGAGCCAGGGTCTGTTGGTGTCATGCCCCCCCATGCCTGATTGTGGGCATTGTAATAGAATTGATATCCCTGGTGGTCCAGTGGACCGCTTCCAGCCCAATCATGGGCATAAGTATGAATAAATACAGTACATGTCCCATATCCCTAGTGGTCCAGTGGCCTGCTTCCAGCCCGATCGTGGGCATAAGTATAAAGAAAACATTTTAAATCATCCCTGATGGTCCAGTGGTACACCTCCCACCACCCACAGGCCCGCCACCCGCTCCCCCACTCTGCGGTGGGTGGCAGCTCCCATGTGCAAGCCTCCTGGCTGTCCGCCCACTGACTGACTGCATACAGTACCGCTGTATGCCCATTGATCCACAGTGTGGGCCAATGGGCATAGCAAACACGTGCCGTACTACACAGTCCCAATATGTGAATGGATCCATTCCCATATCTGGGCTGTGTAGTCCGGTATGGTCTGCATGCCCATTGGCCCACACTGTGGATCAATGTGCATACAGCCGTACTGTACGCAGTCAGTTGGTGGGCAGCCGGGTGGCTTGCGGGTGGGGAGTTGCCGCCCGCCACTGACCTGCGGGGAATGGGGTGGAGGGGCTCAGTGGCAGGTGGGGGGGTACCACTGGACCACTAGGGATGATTTAAAATGTTTTCTTTATACTTATGCCTGTGATCGGGCTAGAAGCAGTCCACTGGACCACCAGGGATATGGGACATGTATTTATTTATACTTATGCCCGCAATCGGGATGGAAGCGGGCCACTGGATCAGCAAGGATATAGGACATGTCTTGTTTTATACTCATGCCTGCGATTGGGCATTGGGGCACTTTGCCATGATGTGCAGGGGGAGTCAGTCCCCGATGGCTGCAGCCTGGCAGGGCACCAGGTGCAAGTCGCCGGGGATTGGTGCACCTGCATGCAAATGGGGCCATAATGACATGCTAATGGACCGAGTTGCCCCTTGCATGCATTATGGCCCCATTTGCATATCTACTGCTGAATATCACAGTTCCTGCACCTAGCACAACCGCACTTGTGCTGGTGCATCCCCCTTCTCCTCTCTTGACACTTGCACTGGCGCAGTGCCACTGCGCCATGCGCATTGCAAGAGGCCACATTGCCATATTCAATAGTGCTGAGCCATGGTGCAGCACTGTTGAATATTGCCCAGCACACTCCCTGGTGCATCCCAGTTGCACTGCACCCAGGCTTGTGCCCCTGCCTGGCGCACTCTGAATATCCCACCCCCTGTATATAAAACAATTCAACTGCTAGCATAATATTTATCTATCTATCCCATAAAAACACAGACTTAATTGATAACACTTGCTGGAATAAATACATCTTTAGGCCATTCTTAAAGGCCTCTATCGAGGGAGCCTCCTTTAAATAAACAGGTAAGGAGTGCCACATGGTAGGCACAGCTACTGAGAATGCTCTGTCCCCAGAATGCTGCAGCGTAACCCTGGGAAATCTAAGAAGGCCAACCCTGGCAGAACGGAGTGCCCAGGGTGGACGGTAGGGGACAAGGAGATCTTGCAGAGAGACAGGTCTCCTTTTGTGCAGGGTTTTGTAGGTCAGGATCCCTACCTTGGAGACAATCATCCACCTAACCAGCAGCCAGTGCAGTTCACGGTGGACTGTGGTGATATGCTTACATCTTCTAACCCCCGTAATTAACCTCGCTACCATGTTCTGCACCAGCTGCAGCCTGTGGAGGTTGCCTACAGATAACCCTAGGTACAGGGCATTACAGTAGTCCAACCTGGAAGCAATGAAAGCATGTACCAGTGTGATCAGGTACTCAGGCGGGATCAGGGCTTGGATTCAGGCAATATTCCTAAAATGATGAAATCTGCTCTTGACCACAGCCGACATCTGAGCATCAAGCATCAGACCATCATTCAGAATCACGCCCAAATCCTTCACCTGTCTAGATGGGGTAAGGGGAACACCCCCCAACACTAGGCCAGGGGGTAACCCCATAACTCCCCTCCTTCCTGACAACCTGGATCTACAGCCAGCACCTCATTCTTGTCTGAGTTAAGCATAAGCTAGTTTTGAATCATCCATGTCTGGATTTCCTTGAGGCAGCCTTTAAGTACAGAAGTCGACACCTGGGTATCATGTGCAGAGAACAAGTACAGCTGGGTATTTTTGGCATAGCAGTGAAAATCCAGACTGTACCACCTGATAATGTTCCCCAATGGCAGCATCTACACCATAAACAATAAGGGCAACAAGACAGAACCCTGTGTAACCCCACAGCACAGAGGCTTCGGGTTAGATGGGACTAATCCCATTGTCACCCTTTGCACTCTGTTTTTAAGTATGACCTGAAACGGTTAATGACATTACTGGACAGACCACACCAGAACCGCAGGCGGTCAAGTAGTACCTCATTGTCCATGGTGTCAAATGCCGCAGACAGGTCCAGGAGGACCAAGATAGTACAGTCTCTCCTGCTTCTCGCCATCAAGAGATCATTTAGCTCCCTCACCAGGGCAGTCTCCATACCATGCCCTGCATGGAACCCAGACTGGAAAGACTCATAGGTGGAGGACAAGGCAAAATGTCTCTCAAGCTGAATGGCTACCACCTTCTCAATAACATTCCCTAAGAATGGGAGGTTAGAGACCAGCCTGTAATTGCTGAGGCAATCTGGATCCAAAGAGGGTTTCTTCAAAAGGGGTCTAACCAAGGTCTCTTTCAGGGACAATGGGAAGACCCCACTCCTCAAGGAACTCCAGACAACCTCAGCAACCACAGGTCCAATCATGTTGAGACATACAACCAAAAGTCAGGTCGGGCCTGGGTCTAGATCACATTGTGTTGGCCGCAGCTTTGAGATTATCTCTACCACTTCCTCTACCCCAACCAACTCAAACTCATTCTAGACAGGAGGAGTATTCCATCACAACTCAAGCTGGACCCTGCAGCCTTTTGAGAGATAGTCAAAGAGACCTTGGCCCTGATAGAGGACACCTTGTCAGTGAAGAACACAGCCAGCTCCTTGAACCTAGTGCTAGAACCCACCCACCAAACATGGAGACAGGCAGGATGTAAAAGCCTCTCCACCATGTGGAAGTGCTGAACTGGTCTCTTCCGCACCACAGCCATCTCCCTAGACAAAAATTCAGCCTTCTTTCATGAGATTTCCCCTGATAGCAGACATAATATATTTGTGCACCTGGACTGAGAGGTTTCTCAGCTGAGAGTGGGGCTGATTCGGAGAATGTCCCTATGACTGGGATATGAGTTTTATTGCTCTGTTTTTGTGCACTAGCCCATTGTACTTTCAGTTTGTGCATTTGCACAGGCTGTGAAGTTGGAGATCCTATGGACTTGGCTGTGGATGAACTATAGCTGATTCTTCGGTGGATTTAGGGACAGCAGCAATTTGATTTGAGACCAGGTGAGCTGCCCTGATCTGTCTGGCTGGTTGTGCAGAGGTCTGTAGCAGCACGGGGATTTAGACTCTTATCCACCAGGGAGTTGGTGGTGAGAGTTGATCCCTAGGGTTCTCTGGGGGCTTATCGGCAGATGGGTTCTGCTGGGGAATTCCGAGATAGTTGCTATGGCCTGAGGCCGTCCCCCATGTCAGCTGTGTCAGGGTTGCCCTGGTCTCAGAGTTGTGACTGATCCCGAAGAGGCCAGCTAGAGGAACCTTGGAACTTTGTTTTCTTCTCCTTTGAGTTATGGTCAGGCTATTTTATTTCATTTATTTGCTGACAGTGAGAGTGTCATTTAACAATCCTCCAGTCTCTAGTAGTGAGAGTACCTGAGGACTGGGGTTTATTCTGATTTATTGTTAGAAAAATTTTCAAGACTTCCATTTATTTGCTTTGGGAGGTATGAGCTCCCTAGAGGATTTTCTGCTCCTGCTGGTGGTGAGAGGACCTTTGAGACTGGGGCATCTGAAATTCTTTTCTAAATAGTTTTAAATGGTCTTAATCTATTTTCAACTTATTCGTCTGTCTGTATTAATTGTATTTATTTGATATATTTATTGTATATTGTTTATTTTGAGTTATTCTGTTTTATAGTTTTGATTTACCGTTATACTATCTTTGGTTAAATAGTTCTTTGGGTACTGGCTAGTGAGAGTACTGGGTGCCGGGGGACTTTTGTTATTTGCGTATTGTTTGATTATTCTTAGTTGGTTTTGTTGGGTCTGTGGAAATTTGGGGTATTGTAATTTGTTTTGATTTTTTGGTTTTGTTAATGGTTACTTTGGGGGTATTTTATTTTAGTTTGTAACCAAGTTAGGATTTTGCTGCTGGAATTTAGGATTATCTAGGTTGATTCTCAGCCACAGTCTGGTGGTATTTGTAGAATGTGCCTGTTTGCTCCCCCAGCCCTGTGCTGTTCATCCTCCTCTCTCTGTGCCCTCTGCCTGTTCTCTCCCCCTGCCTGCTTTTATTTACCAGCACAGTCGTGTGCTGGGGATAGCTCACGGGGGGGGGGTTAAGGGAAGGTGGGAGGGGGGGCACAGACATAGAGGTAGTTAGGTCCAAAAAACACCCTGGGATGAAACGGTGTCTGGAACGTGGTGGTTCATGTCTAGTCCCCATACCCAAGGGCACCACCCCTTTGGGCGGGCAAGTAGCCAGGACGGCTCACAAATATTTTATACAACTCGGGCGTTGTTATGCAATGCCAGATCCATAAATAACAAAACTGCACTTATTGCAGATTTTGTTGGAACAGCAGATCTGGTTTGCATCACCAAGACCTGGTTAGATGGAAATGCTGCTCCAATTTTGGAGGCAGCTATTCCACCCGGGTACTCGTGATACACTGCCCAAGATTGGATTGCAGGGGGAAGGGGGTAGCAGTCTGTTTCAAGGCTGAATTGGGCCTCACAGATGTACCAGTTGAGGAGGCCAAATCCTTTGAATGTACCATGGTAGCTGGTGTGGGGTGCAAGATAGCTCTCATCTACCGTCCACCCAGGGATGAAAAGCTATTTCTGCAGGAAGTAGCCAACTTTGCCGCCGACATGGCATTGGAGTCACTCAGACTGATGGTTCTGGGTGACTTCAATGCCTGGGTCGATGAAGAATCTTTGCTTTTTGGACAACACTTCCTCCAGTTGATGACATCACTGGGCTTCACACAGGTCATTTCCTCAGCTACCCATAATGGTGGGCATTCATTGATTTGGTTTTCCTCCTGGAGATTGAGGCCTCAGACTTGGGGGTGGAACCTGTTGGTTGGTCCAATCATTTCACCGTGTGGTTCAATTTTTGTGCCTCCCCCCATGTAGGTCTGCCTCTGTGGAGATGGTCAGTTTCCGCCCTTTACGGGATTTTGTCCCTGAAGACCTAGCGGCAGTGATTGACCTCTCAGAGTTTGTTGATGTCTGCTCAGGCCCAGAGCTATTGGTTCAGTCCTGTAATAGGGCCATTTCCTCAGCTGTTGACCTGATTGCTCCAGCCCGTGTTCATCCCCTTCCACTTTGCCCTCAGGCTCCTTGGTTTGATGGGTCTTTGAGGGAGCTGTGGAGGATGGGACATAGGTTAGAATGTTGCTGGTGGAAAACTGCCTTGGATACTGACCATCTTATTTTGCTGGAGCATTATCAGCTCTACCAATTAGTGATCTCCCGTAAGAAGGAAGAATTCCTGTCCAGGGAGATCACTGTTGCTCGGAATCAACCAGCCCAGCTCTTCCAAACTTTAAACAGGTTGTGCAACCCAGCCTGTCTGCAGCTCCGTCAAGCTTTTTTCACAAATTGAGTGTGATGAGATTGCTCAATTCTTTGTGAATGAGGTGGCCAACATCAGATCAGAGATCCATCTGACCCATTCTATAGGGGATACTGGTGGTCGGTGCTTGGTCACTGTGCCTCTTGTTTCCTGGAGTATCTTTGACCTGCCAGAGTGCGTTGATATTATGAGGATTGTCCAGGGGATGCGTCCTACATGCTGTAGTTTAGATCTGGGTCCTACTTCCTTAATTTTAGGTTGTAGTGATGTCATTAGCCCAGTTTTGGCTCTGATTATCCAGTGCTCTTTGGAATCGGGAGAGTTTCCAAGCACCCTGAAGGAGGTGGTGGTTTCACCCCTTCTGAAGAAAGCTTCCTTAGACCCTGATGTCTTAGCAAACTACAGACCTATCTCACATCTTCCTTTTTGTGGGAAAGGTTATTGAGAAAGTTGTGGTAACTCAACTGGAACACCATTTGACCATCCATAGTATTTATGAACCTCTCCAATCTGGTTTTCATAAGAGGCATAGTACTGAGACTGCTCTGGTTCTGGTGCACAATGATCTCCTGATGGTGAGAGATCAGAGAAACCACTCCATTTTGGTACTCCTTGATCCCTCTTCAGCTTTTTTTTTTAACATAGAATAATTTTTATTGTTTACAAAGACAACACATCCAAAACAGGAAAACTTCTGCCACCATCAGGCATTACAAGATTATGTGTACATACCATTATTTGTCCCACATAGTACCATATTCAATGCTCAGAACTGCATAATAAACCAAGTTACAGCATCCTATCCTATCAATCGTAGTAGACCATAGCTCATCCATAACTCATACACCTATCTAGGTCACGTGGGTGTTGCCTCTTCAACATTAAGTTTCCAATTTCATGCTCAGATCAAGTATATAACTCACGTCCAGTCCTTTGAGAAAGTATATAAAGAGGAAGCAGTCACATCAAACCTCAGCATAGCAGCAGACGAGATCATCACCAAGAGTGCATGCAAGGATCCGCTCCCTAAGATGATCTTGTATGTTACTTGGGCTGGGCCTATCCCGCTGACAGAGACCCAGGATAGTGGTTACCATAACAGGAGAGAGGGGAAGCCTGACACAAAGCTGAATTAAGATAGGGCTCCCATTTGGAAAAGTAAGTGGACAACTGCCCACTGGCAGTGTAAGATAATTTTTCAAAGACAGCCAACCTGGAAATAGCTGCATGCCATAGCGAAATGGGTGGAGGTAGGGGTTGCTGCCAATGTCTTAATAGGAACCGTTTAGCCCCCAACAGGGCTACCAGGACCCAGTTCTGGTGCTGTGGTCTCAGATACTCCAACGGAGTCCGGTCTCCCAGCAGTAGCATAGGATGCAAGAGATCTATAGGTTGCCCCAGCTCCACTGAGCAGTCCATTGCTACCGCTGACCAGAAAGGGACTAATGTTTGTCAGTTCCATAGGAGGTGCAAGGTGGCCGCAGGGATTTGCTCACATCTCCAACATCGTGCATGTGAGAGGACCCCCCACTTAAATAACATAGCAGGTGTTCTATACCATCTAAGTAATATCTTAAGTGTGATTAATTGGCTTCTAGCATCCTTATAAGTGGAATGCACTGCCCAAAGGCAGCGGGACCAGGACTCCAGGCCAACATTACTACCAATTTCAGTGCCCCATGTCAATCTGCAGGACTCCGTGTGATCCGATTGCGCCTCCCGCCAAGTACTGTAAAACCTGCCTGCTAGCCCATGAAAAGAAGATTTTAAGTGTAGCAAAGACAGCCAATGCCACTTCGATTCCCCTTTACTCGACCAGTCAATGGCCTGCACTGCGTTACGAAGTTGCAAGTATCTCCAAAAATCCTGTGATTTTAGCAGAAAATGCGTATGCAATTGTTCAAAAGACATTAAGGTACTAGAATTTGGTAAATAGAGGTCTTGCACAATATGAATTCCTTTCCCTTCCCACGAGGCCCACGACAGGGGTTTGTTGTCCACCCTAATGAGTGGGTTATGCCATAATTCCAAGCACCTAAAAGGTAAAACAGCCCCCTGCTTCGATGCCCCAGTCAATTTCATAAGACAAAACCAAGCTCTTCTTGTGGCATCCATGACAAGGGTGAGTTTGCCTAGGGGAATAACCACATTAGTTAAGAGAGTGCAAAGGGGGAAAGATTGGCAAATTGGTTTCTCTAACTGTAACCAGGGTGGTGAACTACCAGCAATTGGAACAAACCATTTAGTAGCCTGGGCTGCTAGAAAGGACAAGTGATACCCCCAAAACCAAGGAAGCCCTAAGCCCCCCCGTGACCAATGTGCCCTTAATTTTTTAACCCCCATCTAGGTTTCCGTCCTTCCCACAGGAAATCTGATATTAACTTGTCTATCATTTGAAATACTTTGTTTGACAGCACTATGGGGAGGTTATTTAACAAGTATGCTACGCGGGGCAACATAAGCATACGAAGCGCTGCTGCCTTCCCTAAAAGGGACAGCTTTAGACGCTTCCACCGTGCTACCTCAATTGTCAATTGAGCAATTAAAGGGGTAAAATTCCTAGACTCAATATGCCCCCAGGCAAAGGGGATGTGTATTCCCAAATAATGCAGATTATCAGAAGCCCATGATAGTTCCGTCCCCTGCAAGCACTCTTTAGTGCACACTCCATTCAGGGGGGCAACACTGGTTTTCTTTTGGTTGATATGCAGCCCTGATATACTAGCAAATGATTGCAAGGACTCCAGTACCAGGGAGAGGGACTCTTGTGGGTGAGAGAGGGTAAGAAGTAAGTCATCAGCATACGCCATTGACAGATATTTGTGGCCCCCAACTCAAATTCCCCGAATGCTCTCGTTAGCCTGGAGTACCCGTACAAGTGGGTCCAAGGCCAACAAAAAGAGTAACAGGGATAGTGGACATCCCTGACGTGTGCCTCGCTGCAAGGAAAAAGGCATAGATATATCTTTATTAGTAAGTATCCTAGCCATGGGCTTATTATACAGGACCTGAACCCACTGCTTAAAATAATTACCAAAACCATATAGATCAAGCACTTCATGCAGGTAGGGCTACTTCACCGAGTCAAAAGCTTTCGAGAAATTAACTGCTATAGCTGCCATAGGGGTAGAGGATTGCAGGGCTAGCCATTTAATGTTAAGCAAGAGGAGAATGTTGTCTGCCACTGCCCTACCCATAGTAAAGCCCACCTGAGAAGGGTGCACGATGGAGGGCCAAACCTCCATTATCTGTTTAGCAAGTATCTTAGCTACAATCTTAGTATCTACAGAAATTAGTGAAATAGGGCGGTAATTCGCACAATTTAACAGATTGTCAGATTTCTTCGGGATAAGGGTAATCAATGCCTCCAGCATTGTCGGTGGGAGAGAGCCAGTCAAGTGCGATTCCTGCAGAGCAGCAAGTAGAGGGGGACAGATTTCAGGACTTAGTAGTTGGTATAGCTCGGTGGTCATACCATCAGGCCCTGGAGCTTTGCCCTTAGCCAGCTGAAACAGGGCTTCATGAACTTCTGCCTCAGTGATAGGGGCATCTAAGGCACTTTTCATAGCTCTTGTTACCTGGGGAATGTGAACTGTCAAGCAAAAATCCCTCAGCTGACCCCTAATATGCCCCTTCTCATGGGTGATTCGGGATTGATACAACAACTAATAGTAATGTGCCATGCACTTATTACTTTGCTTTGAGCCTGTAACTATTTCTGCATTCTCAGTTCTAAGGGCCTGAATGCGGGAGGCAGCTTGCTGCTTCCTCAACTGGAATGTCAACAGTTTCCCACTCTTGTCCCCCCCTCCCAGTGTGCATGTTTGGTCCTAGTCATATGCCACTCCACCTGTTGGTGAAGTATCGTGTTTATCCGGTACTTTAAACCAACAATCCTCCGCAGTAAGATGACATCTGGATCACCTACAGTGATCAATTTAAACTGTGCCTCCATAGCAGAAAGTTCCGCTTGGAGCCTATTAAGATCCTCCCTCCGCTCCTTGTTTCTCTGAGCCACATAGTTTATAATGTACCCTCTTAACACGTCTTTAAAGGCCTCCCATACTGTATTTGCGGACGTATCCCCCGGCTTATTATGTGCGAAGTATTCCCGAGCAACACCCTGGACCATGCTCCGAAAAGAGGGATCCTTAATTAATTAGGGGTTAGACCGCCATCTGGTGCCCACCCCTGCATACCCCACCATTTGAAAAGTGCAGGAAATGGGAGCATGATCTGATATTATAATATATTTAATCTCGGTTGCTACAATATCCTGGGCTGCCTGCCTATTCGCGAGCCAGAAGTCAATGCGACTATAAGTTGTGTGAACCGATGAAAAAAATGAATAGTCCCACCCCGTAGGGTGGTCTCTCTGCCAAACATCAGTCATGCCCCATTCTCTCATCATTTCTAGTAAAGTACCCATCACTCTGGGGTGAGTTTGTGGGGTGGGCTTGGATTTGTCCAAAAAAATATCGAGTGCCAAATTAAAATCACTCCCTATCAAGAGTGTGCTATTATGATAACCCTCAGTAAGAGACTCCAGTGCCTGATTAAGGTCAAGGAATACCTCGGGAGAGTCCGTATTCGGACCGTAAATATTTGCTAACACCACATGCTCACCCGGGCAAGAAAATCTAACCCCTATCCACCGCCCCTGAGCATCAGTAACTGTTTTGTCCACCATCCATGGACATGACTTCCTGATCAGAATAGCTACCCCTTGGACTTATTCTGGGCCGAACTAGCAATTACGGTCCCAACCCATTCTTTTTTAAGCCAGCCAACATTCCTTGCAACAAGATGTGTTTCCTGCAGCAATGCAATATCTGCATACAAGGAATGAAGCTGCCTAAGAACCACATTCCATTTGACTGGATGATTAAGCCCCTTCACATTCCAAGATATGAGCTTGAGCACCATGTTAGAGTACATCATCGACACACTGAGGTTTCCGTACAAAGGAAAGAAGAAAAAGAAGCTGAAATATGTTACTCACCTCAGGAGCCCTGAGAGAATGAACAAGAATAATAGGTCAGGATACCTGAGGTGTATGAGAGTGTACCGCAAGATCAAATCTGATAGAATATACCAGACAGGATGCGGCCCCAACTGACCTAGTAGTTAAAAGGGAAACACAGTCAGGATTAAATATCTCTCACTGAACTATTAAGTCTTATATAACAGTGAAAATATCCACTAAATTGTAAATTAAACAAAAAACTATATTAACTGTTTTATACCTCAAATCTCTACAGCAGTATACCTACTAGTATATTGCACAAGCTAATGAGTCTTGGTATACGCACAATGGTGCTGTACCCTGTCCAAATGCAAGGATAAGCCCTCTGCCTTGCTAGCCAAAGGCTCGAAAAGAGCAGGAAGAGATCAAACCATCCAATTACTGACAGGCTCAACCCCAGCCCTGCCTAAACTGAACAGCATCCCCAACACCACCCATACTACACATTAGGGTGGGGCATCTAAGTTGGAGATAAAGGGAAACCAAGAGGGAAAGGATGGGGGGATCCAATCGGTTGATATCCCCACACGAAAGTCTGTACTAGACGAACATAGTAGACCCTCTTATCTGAAAGGGATAGCTGTATCTCACCCCCACCATGCCCCCCCCCCATTCTCACATTAATGCTCCAATACATACTCCCCACTCCCTAAAGGATAATAACAAATACAGCCCTTTTAATCTTTCAGTCCGGTATAGGTGCTCCATCAGAAGATAGGGGTTCTCTGCTTTCACTCTGCAGACCCATCGATACTGCCTCAGCAAAGGATAGAGTTCCTGGTTTAATGAAGGGTGAGAAGTTAGCTGTAGGTTCCTCTGCGTCTGGCAGGTCATCAGACCATGTTTCTGGTTCCACAGCCTCCATGATGGCTTCATCCGATATTTCTTCTGGGCCCATTTGGACCTTGTATAATGACTCCTCCTTGGTTAGCTTAGCCAGGGGTGCCATTTACTGCCCTTCTACAGAGTCCATATCGCTGTGAGACTGATGTCTAACTTGAGTTACAGAGTTGATGTCCCAACAAGCTTTTGTGGAGGATGCAGTGCTAGGGAATGCAGCCTGATCAAATCCACGTTTGGAGCTCTCCATATCTGCATACCGAAGTTGAGAGGGGCTAGGGGCCCCATTCCCTGAGGGACTTGCATGATCTCTATTAACATCCCCATATATATTTCTGCCTCTACCCGGGTTCCTACTGTCCTTGTCAGGGTGCCACAGCTTCTTGGGGGACAGATTTTTTAAGTCCAGGTGTGGCCAGTTCTTGGTGACCCAAGCTTCAACCTCTTGAGGAGACTCCACCACTATCTCTTTCCCTTCCTTCGACACAGCCAGATAGGCCAACTGTCTGAACCCATAAAAGACAAAGGCCTTCCTTCAAGCTGCCACCTCAGCAGAAAAATCCCTGTAGAATGAGATTATTTCCCCATGCCACATCACTTCCCCAAGGTCTCTGGCAGCCCACAGTACTCTCTCCTTCGTGGAGTATCTCAGAAAATATGCCACTATGGGCTGAGGCCCAGGTGTCTTTGGATGGGGGCCTCCAGGAACCCAGTGCACCCTCTCCACTTCTATGGGCCCTTGCCACCTACCCCCCAGCATCTTAGGGATCTCTTCATTAAGGAATATCTCCACAATAACCCATTCAGAACCCTCTGGTATGCCCAGTATTCTAATATTGTTCCTCCTATTGTGATTCTCCTGATCTTCAGCCCTCTGCCATAAGGTGGCCAACCTGCTCTCATGCTCTTGGAGGCACTGAAGAAGCTTGGCTTGGCCAACTTCTAAACTCTCAGTCCTTTGCTCAACAACATTGAATTTATCCTTCAAAACCTCTACGTCCGCTACATTCCCGGCAAGGGTGGCTGATAAGGAGTCGACCCTGGAAAGCAGGGTCTCCGGCAAAGATGTGATATGATGCAGTGAGGATTGAACATCCAATCCATGAGCAGGGGGCTCCGAGGCCATTATGTGTGGACCCTACACAGCTGCCCTCATACAGAGTACATAAGTAAAAAAAATGAATGCCCAAAACTATCACCCCAGCAGAGATCTTCCACTCCTAAAGGTGCAGGATCATGATCGGGGTCTAAATGCTCACTGACTGTGTGGTCGGACTTATGGAGAAGGCGTCCCAATCACTTGAGCGCGAGGAGCCCACGGCCTATACGATCCCATGAGAGTCACATCAGTTGCTTCCAATCCTCACTGCCGCTGTGCTCAGAACTCTGCAAGCACCTCACCGGACTGAACATATGTGGCTACAGAGGCATACCACGATATTCCAACTAATATCCCTACTCAGACGCCGGTTAGCAGTCACAAAACGGCAAAGCTGGGGCTAGCGCTGCGGTATTAAGAGGCCATACTCTCCGGCGTCCAAACCATGCCCCCCCTTCAGCTTTTGACACTGTGGACCTTGGGGTACTCCTCGAGTGCCTGGGGTCTATCTGTGCACTGACTGGTACAGTGCTCAGATGGTTTTCATCTTTCCTCACTGGTAGAACTGGTAGGGTGATGAGTACCAATGCCTGTAGTCTGTGTAACAAGCTCCCTGAGCTAGTGGCCTTGATGGAAGAGGGTTGCCTGGATATTGTGGCAGTCACAGAAACATGGTACACAGAGAACCATGACTGGGATGTCAACATACCAGGATACACAATCTACAGGAGGGACAGGGAGGGTAAAAGAGGAGAAGGAGTAGCTCTCTAGGTAAAGGAAGGGATCAAAGCAACAGAACTAAAGAGTAAACAGGGAGCAGATGAGGCACTCTGGGTCACCTTGGAGACAGGAAATGGCATCACAATCTGCACGCGGGTTGTATATAGACCCCCATCTCAGGGGGAAGGAATAGACAAGAAAATGATAGAAGGCTTCCTTAGAATGGCAGAAAAAGGGGAGATATTGTTGATGGGGGACCTGAATATGCCAGATGTTAACTGGGGCACCTTTGCTGTAGGCATATCCAAGAGCAGGGTCATTCTTGATGCCCTACAGGGGGTATGCCTCAGACAGCTAGTATTGGAACCCACTCCGGAGAGAGCAATCTTAGACCTGGTACTCTCAAATGGGGATAGAGAAAGAATCTCAGATTTAGAGGTGGGTAGCCATCTGGAAACAAGTGACCACCAAACAGTGTGGTTCACGATAAACACAGCCATACAATCAAGCCATACAAAAGCAAGAGTATTGGACTTTAGGAGGGCTAACTTTGGGAAAATGAGAGACTGCCTTAGAAAAGCACTAGCAAACAGGCAAGAAGGAGGGGTGGAGGAACAATGGGGAGTAATCAAAACAGCCATCACAGAGGCAACAAGCCTTTGTGTAAAACAAATCAATAAAACACAACGAAGGAAAAAAATGCTATGGTTCTCAAAAGAGGTGGCAAGGAAGGTTAAGGAGAAAAGGATAGCATTCAGGAAATATAAGGAAACACTGATGGAGCTGAACAGAGAACTTTATCAGTTAAAGCAGAAAGAGGCTGGGAAGGCAGTCAGAATAGCAAAGGCCCAAACGGAGGAGAGGATAGCCAATTCTGTTAAGAAGGGGGATAAAACCTTTTATAGGTACATTAGGGAGCGAAGAAAGCCCAAAGGAGGGATACTGAGGCTTAATAAAAGGGAGGGAATGTGGGTAGAGGGGGACAGTGAAAAAGCAGGGATACTGAATGAATATTTCTGCTCAGTATTCACAAAGGAAGAGGGGGGTGCCTAAACCAAACAAGAGAAACATTCTAAAGATGGGGGTCGATACCAGTCCATTTACAGAAGAAAGGGTTCTGAAAGAACTAATAAAATTGAAGGTGGACAAAGCAATGGGGCCTGATGGGATTCACCCAAGAATTCTAAAAGAACTAAGGGTAGAACAAGTGACACCGCTGACTACTCTCTTTAACAAAACATGGGAGGATGGGGTGGTACCTGAGGACTGGAGGAGGGCAGATGCGATTCCTCTTCACAAAAGTCGGAGCAGGACAGAGGCAGGAAACTACAGACCAATTAGTTTGACCTTAGTGGTAGAGAAAATGATGGAATCACTTCTCTGAAGGAAAGAATTGTTGAGTACCTAGAGGCCAGCGGGGCACAGGACCCAGGGCAGCATGGATTCACGATGGGAAGGTCGTGTCAGATGAATCTAATAGATTTCTTTGACTGGGTTACCAAAGTAGTAGACCAGGAAGGGGCTGTGGACATGGCCTACCTAGATTTTAGCAAGGCATTTGATACAGTCCCACACAAAAGATTAATACACTAGTTAGCCAGCCTTGGAGTGGGCCTCAACATGGTAGCCTGGATAAAAAATTGGCTAGACAACAGGATGCAAAAGGTAGTAGTAAATGGAGTACACAGTGAAGAAAGGAGGGTTACTAGCGGGGTACCACAGGGTTCAGTACTGGGATCAGTCCTTTTTAATGTCTTTATAATTAACATTGCAGAGGAACTGGAAGGAAAAGTATGTCTCTTTGCAGACGACACAAAGATCTGCAACAGGGTTGATACACAAGATGGAGTGGAAAGGATGAGAAGGGACTTGGCAAGGTTGGAGGAATGGTCAAATGTATGGCAGCTCAGATTCAATGCAAATAAGTGCAGGTAATGCACATGGAAACAAAACCAGGGCAAAAAGTACACAATGGGGGTGAGATACTGACAACAGTAAAAATGGAAAGGGACCTGGGGTGTTATATCAGATGACCTAAAGGTGGGCAAGCAATGTGAGAAGGCAGTAAGTAAGGCTGGGGGATACTGGGATGCATAGGAAGAGACATCAATAGTAGAAAACAGGAAGTTGTTATCCCTCTGTACAGACAGTTGGTGAGACCCCATCTGGAGTACTGTGTGCAGTTCTGGATACCCCATCTCCACAAAGATATAGACAGAGTGGAGGCTGTCTAGAGGAGGGCAACCAAAATGGTGCAGGGTCTGCACCAGAAGACATACAGTACAAAGAAAGACTAAATGAGCTTAATATGTATACCCTTGACTAAAGGAGGGAGAGAGGGGATATGTTAGAAACTTTCAAGTACCT
Source organism: Neoceratodus forsteri (assembly GCA_016271365.2). Lineage (NCBI taxonomy): Eukaryota > Metazoa > Chordata > Ceratodontiformes > Ceratodontidae > Neoceratodus > Neoceratodus forsteri. Next base: position 51,782,349 of record JADMNL010000027.1, read on the forward strand.
CAAGGGAATCAACAAAGTCCAAGAGGGTAGCATCTTTCAGAAAAAGAGATGTGCAAGAACAAGAGGGCACAATTTGAAGATAGAGGGGGGACGGCTCAGAGGTAATGTAAGGAAGTATTTTTTCATGGAGAGTGTTGTGGATGCATGGAACAGCCTCCCCGAGGAGGTCGTGGATTCAAAACAGTGGGAGAATTCAAGAAATCATGGGACAGACATAAGGCAGTCCTAGTGGGGGGTAGGAGGAAGTAAGCTGTTGGTTAACTAGGATCTGCAGCTTATCTGTTAGGTAGGAAAATGGGCAGACTGGGTGGGCGAGGCAGTCCTTATCTGCCGTCAAATTCTATGTTTCTATGTTTCTATATTCTGTGATTTTAATTGTTGTATGAATTATTTTGAGACTGTTGTGAAGTGCCTTGATATTCAAAAGGTGCTCTATTAAATAAAGATTATTATTATTATAATGTGACTTCAGGGCCAATCTGTCCTCCACCAGGGAAGATTTACTCTAGCACCTCTCTAACCTCCACCCCTTAATCTTTAAACTCCAGAGATCCTCATCATTCCAAGGAGGTTTCCAGTGAGTAGACAAAGGGTGGACAAGAATGGGTGCGATGGAATTGAAGGCTGCACCAACAGTCTCATTATAGGCTGCCACTGCTTCCTCCATTCCAACTGCAAAAGCTGCCCCAACACTCGACAGGTCCAGAATAGCCAGCAGTACCACAGAGGAAACTCCTCTTAATGGGCAGTACTGGACCATCTCCGCAGAGGCAGGACCATCTGGGGGGACCCCAAACATGAACCCCATGGTGCTGTGATCCAACCAAATCACCGGATCTACTCTTAAGTCACTTACGTCTAAACTTAAAAAAAAAACAGGTCCAGTGTGTGGCAACCCGAGTGCATTGCTGTTGTTACATCCTGTGTCAGGCCCAGGGCCTCCATAATCCTAAGGATATAATTCCCAAAATTCAAGACCCTGCCGTCGACCTAGGCATTGAAGTCCCTCAAGATTAACCATCTGGGGGACTCCAACACCAGGCCGGTGACAAGCTCTTCGACTTCTCTTAAAAAGTCCCCATGTAATCCTGGGGGACAATAGAGCAGGAGGACCCTGAAGCCCACACCAATGCCCCCTCCTGCAGCCACACTCTCAAAAGACTGTATGGGACCTACAGGTAGCACCATGAGGTTCAAGCCAGATTTAAAACAAATGGCCACCCTCCATCCCTGTGATCCTCACTCAGGCTGTGTATCTCAGAGTACCCAGCCAGTACTGCCGCCTCTAAAATAGGGTGGCATTCTCATCCAGCCAAGTCTCCATGATGCAGGCCAGGTCGAACAAGGATATCAAGTCCACCATTATGACAGTCTTGTTCCTCATCACTCTGGCATTGCACAACACAGCCCAAGTATGATGAGATGAGGCTGCTGAACCAGCTAACTGCCCGCAATCTATCATGGAGCCCTTGGGTATGGTGGAAATTTGGATGCTTCAGCCACCATATTGGACTTAGAAATTCAAATAAGAACAGATTTGGCTCATTTACCAGTAATAACAACATGGGAGTGTGGATATCTTGAAGATAACCAAAATGCTTCTTTAGACATACAAGGAATTGAGATAATTAACATCAAAAGAATACATTGGCAAGGAACTGAAGTAATGAAACTTGAAGAAATATTAAATGCAGAATATTTATCAAACCTTAAAAATAATTTAATAGAGATGAACCATAGACAGATTCCAGTATTATGGAATGATATAAGTTTTTATATAAAACCTTTCTTCTATTCAGCTTCATTGCAAAAAAAAAAAAAAATTAATAATACTTGGTTTAACTATAATTGTAACAAAGCAAAGAGGAAATTAAATGGTTTAATCCAGCATAAGAAAAAAATGAGATGTGAAGACATCAATAAAACATTAAATAAAGCAAGAAAAAATTATAAAAAATTAGAATTGGAAAGAAGAAAATATGCGGTTGTGTGGGAAAAACTAAAGAAAGCAATAATAAAGAATTACATCAAACAGTTTTGGGCTCTGGCAAGCAAAGGTTATAATAAATATACAAATAGGATCAAGACAGCTATTATCACGTCAAATTGGGAAGCTCATTTTAGAAAGTTATACTTCTCTCAAGAGGAAGAAGATAGGCAGCTCACTATCAAAAATTATAGGGATAAAGGTTATCCTAATGCATTCTACATAAATAAGATTGAAATAAAAAATGCTTTAGATAAAGTCTCCAATAATAAAGTCCCAGGACCTGATGGAATCCTAGCGGATATATACAAAACATTTAATTATTGGTGGATCCCCATTTTGCATACATTTTATAATCACTGCATACAGGAAGAGTATTTTCCTGATTCCTTGACGGGTAGTATAATTTATCCCATTTTAAAAAAAGGGAAAATACAAATGATCCAACCATGTATAGGCCAATAAGCCTTCTTGATGCCTCACAAAATATTTTTTTGTCAAATTATCTTAGATTGATTACAGCAGTGGGCAGAAATTAATAATCTGATATCTGAAACACAAAATGGATTTAGAGAGAATCATTCAACTATACAACATTGTTTTGTCTTAAATCATCTTACATGGAAATATGTGACAATTAAAAAATCTAAATTATTCTGCTGCTTTATCGATCTAAGAACCACTTTTGATTCTATAAGCAGAAAGATGTTATGGGGAAAGTTAGAAAGTTATAATATCCCTTCAGACTTATTAGATATATTAATAAGCCTTCACAATAGCACATGGTTAAGTGTTAAATATGATCATGATAGGAACTTAACAACTAAAATCAATACAAATTTAGGAATGCGGCAGGGTTGTTTGATAGCTCCATTTTTGTTTAACATTTATATAAACTTGATTCTTAAGTCTCGGGATAATCCTGATTTCCATTCACCAAAAATAGGTCATCATGCAGTCACTTTATTAGCATACGCAGATGACGTGGTTTTGCTCTCGACTTCTTTGTTGGGTCTTCAAAGAAAGGTCACCCATTTCTTGGATTTATGTAAAAACAGATAAATTGGTAATAAACATGAGTAAAACAAAGAATATGGTAGTGTTTGAGAATAGGTCTAGTAAACAATACACTCTATATATTGATAGAATTAAAGTAATTACAATAGTCTATTACGATTACTTAGGATTAAGATTTGTGAATAATTTACAATAGACTCTACATGTTAAAACTATGTCACACAAGTTAAAATCATCTTTTATGGCATTCAAAAAATTTCACAGGAGAATGGGGCAATCCTCCATATTAAGATTAATTATGGCAATTAATGCTAAGATAAAGGCTGGAATCCTATACGCTACTGAAATTTGGACTCCTTCTAACATAACATCTTTAGACACAGAAATAAATAAAATATATAGTTATCTTTTGAAAGTTCAGCAGTCAGGACCTGCAGAGATATTAAGAAGAGAATTGGGCCAGTTTCCTTTGAGTACCTTGGCTACAGAAAGAAGAATTATATTTACACTGTGATTATTTCTTCTTCATGGTAATTGACTTCCACAGATATGTCTTGAAGAACAAATAAAGTATCATGGCATGGGATTTTCACCTAATGTAATTAAAACCACACATGATCATATTCTTCTCTTGGGGTTGGGCAATACATTATATGAAATGTATAAATGTCCTTTTCCTCAAATCAAACAATGGTAAAGACTAGATTAAGAGATGATATTGTTCAACAAGATCTGGCAGGAATTAATGAGCTGTGTCATTTCAAATGGTATAAAATTATAAAAACAGAACATAAATTAGAGCCTTACTTAACTAGTCTTAGAAATCCCAAACAAAGAACAGTGCTTACTAGATACAGATTTGAGCTTTATAAAGCAAGATATATTTTTTATGATCAAAAATGATTGGATACCAGGAGCCCAACTTGTAGTTGCCACATGGGAGTAGTAGATGATCTTAAACACATATTACTACATTGTCCACAATTTGAAATAAAAAGAGGAAAGTTGCTGGTGCCAACATTAGATACCCTTGGTCTCTCCTCAGATCAACTTGTTAAATATTTACTCAACAATGATGACTTTAAATGCACTGGATATATTGTATATAAATTTGACATCTATGAATCTCTAGTGTGCTTGGAACATTGGATATAAAATATTTATTGATAAATGGATTGAGCTAAAACCTAGTAATAGTGTATGCACATTATTATAATCTTTCATATTTATAAAATCTGTTAATTTTGTATGAAATTTATCTATGTGAATCTTGTAGAAACTTAGGTAGAACAAATACAATTTTTAGCTACCTACCTTGAGTTTGGGAACTAAACATAGCAACCTCCTCTCAAGTTCCCATTTCACTCCAGGGTGTCTCCTTGTCCTCACTATCCAAATCTCAGACACCCTGGCAGCCACCGAGGTACAACCCCTCCAGGCTCCCCCTCTGAGCTATTCCCAGGGCTCTACACCATATATAGGCCTCAACTAGGAGTTGTGGAAGCTCGAAGGGATGGAGGTCCTGGAGGTAACCCCCAAGTAGCTATGCCTTAAGGGCCTTTGTCCCAGACACATTATCCCAGCTAAAAAGCCACACCACAAAATAAACAACTCCCAAAATACCCAAACCACCACAACCAATACAGTTTTAATCACCCCCAAAAAAATCAAACCCACAAAAGCACCCATTGTATAATAAAGTGTAATCAGACAGAATGGTTGCATGTGTAACTGTTATTTCATGCAAATTGTGTAAGTACACAGCACACATATGTGAAACAAGTTAACAACTACATAGTAGTTACATATAGAATAATGGCTGGATAGGTGGTTATAACATACAGAATAATACATGGGGTGGTGTGTGTGTGTAACAAAAATTTTACACACATCTGAGGTGTTGGATGCTACATAAACACAGAGAGTGAAGCTCATGGGGTTAATCTAAGCATCCAACACCAAGGGTGTGTGTAAAATTTGAGTTTTATACCACCCCATATTTTATTTTATGTAATTGCTGGGGTTGTGTTTTTTCACCTGAGCAATTATATAAAAATATGCAGTGACAAGAAGAGCACATGCAGTACCTGTAGTGGAGTCAGCGATTCTCAGTAGTGATCCAGCAGTGGCTGTGAGGGCTCTGTATAGCCCCATTTCTTGTCATTTTTCTTTTTTTTTTTTTAGTGAAAGTCCTACAGTCCCTCCACAGCATGGCAAAGAGCCACAGCAGTAAGAAGGAGTGAGCCAAGCAGGAGACACATTAACTGAGAAGCATTGGTGAAGGCAGACAGTAGAGAGCATCGGACAGAACTGAAAGGTATTAAAATACCTCCAGCCTCCCTCGCACAGATCACTTAATTCATTAAAATAAGAAAAATAAATATAGAATAATGCATGGGGATGAGTGCATAATGAGAAATTAATGCCCACCCGAGGTGTGGGATGCTACATAAATCCCGAGGGCGAAATCTGAGGGGTTTACTAAAGCATCCCACACCAAGGGTGGGCATAAATTTCTCATTTATGGACTTAATCCCATGCATTGTTCTATGTAATTGCTGTCTTGAGTTTTTTGGCCTCATGGAGAAAAAAATGTGTATCACAGAGTTAGCAACAAGACATTTTTAGAAACACAACTTTGTAAACTTAGGAAACTTAGGAAAATTAGTGAACTGTAGTAGTTAAAACAAACTGGCAGAATTAAGGCAGCAAAATGCAGTTGCTTAAAACTTTGTATTTGTTTTAAACTATGGCATGACTGCTTCAACTAAGAACAGTAGACGGCAACATGGGTCAGCTTCAAAAGTTGTTTTTTTTAGAAATTGCAGTCAAATTCATTGCACCTTGAAAGAAAGTTGTACTTTTGTGCTGAAAAGTCTGTAGAATTAGTCCATTGTGGAAAGATTTTAAAATGTTTTGTTAGTTTTTTTTTTACTTCGGGTTGTCTTGGGGATATGCTAATTAGGCTGATCATGGGTTGCCTCACATATATGCTGATTAGGTGAATGATGTTGCATGTTCCTGCCATTTGTATAGAAACAAGGGAGTGATCTTCCAACTGGAATCAGCCTGACATGTTGCTAGTAAGGTGACTGACAACTGTTTCTTTCTTTTTTTAAAAAAAGCTGTTTTAATTGCCACTGCAACGGAGCTTACTGAGTTGATTTTCTGCCTGGTTTTGATACGTGATGTGCACTGAGGTACAGCATGAGGCAGCAGAAGGAGCAGGTGGTGTGTGCTTGTCATTATTACCTGTGGGTTACAACAGCTAATTATAATCTGCTTCTTCATTGGTAAAAAATGCAAGCCAGTTATTACAGTGCAGTTACAGTGTAGTTACTTCATGCAAATCGTGTGTAACAACACAACACACAAATGTGAAACTAGTTAACAACTACAAAGTAGCTACATGTAACTGCACAGTAGTTACAGTGCAGTTACAGTATAGTTATACAGTAGTTACAGTGTACTTAATGACACTTAAAATAAAGTGTTGCCACTGAATGTTAAAAAATGACAAAAATGAGAAACACAATGGATCCAATCCAATTATGCCTTGCAGAAATGGAGCTTAGATGTGTCACAGGCTTTTGGGGATATGGGTGACATTTTTCAGTCATTTGTTTCAAGTCGTCTTTGTCTACATGGATAGCCCTAAATAAAGCCTTTTAGTGGAATGAGGAGTGAAAGAGGGAGAGACTGCGAGGGATATATATATATGTAACCTCCGTGCGTAAGCACTGAGGCAAGGGTTTTCCTGAATGGCACTGGCTGGGAAGCCAAGTTTCAAAGAAATACAAAACCACACGTACCCTCATAATGCAAAGCATCATGGGCTGTATATGCAAATTGCCACAAAATGTTAAGCTGGTTCAACTTTAAGCAGGAATGCATGGTGATGAAAGGTCTCTCACAGTCTGCAAAGGGTGCCAACAGAAGACACAGACATGCGTTTCATCCTACCAGGACTCAAAAGTGTGCTTCATCTGTATGGCACCCCAGTGGAATGAACCAGTTACCCTACATTGGTCTATTGGGGGGTTTGGGTTCTGGTGTGCCCAATAAAAACAAAAAACAAGCTAAAAGACAAAGAACCTCAGTGCATAGGCACTGAGGCAATGGTTACCCCAAAGGGCATTAGCCAGGATGCCAAGTTTCAAAGAGATATAAAATCACACATACCCCCATAATGCAAAGCATCATGGGCTGTATATGCAAATGACCACAAAATGTTATGCTGGTTAAGCTTTAAGCAGGAATGCATGCTGCCAAAAGGACTCTCACACAGTCTGCTAAGGTTATATACAGTATATATTTATATGTGTGTATGTATATATATATATATATAATATATATATATATATATGTATATATATAGATTAATTAGAGGCAAAAAACTCTTTTTAATGCATCAGTTAGGGTTGTTCCACACTGACAAAAGTGAGGAAATTTGGTGTCAGGGTTGAAAACCCCCCTTGCACTCCCTCAGCCCGTCCCCCCAACTGGCATCCGGGTGTGCATTGGGGTCATCTGCCATAACTCTCACCCCATCACATGCATGAACAAACTGAGGCATAGGATAATGGGGTGAGAGTTAGGACTGACGACCCCAATGCATACCCCAATGCCGGTTGGGGGTGGGCTAAGGGGTTGCAAGGGGGTTTTCAACCCTAACACCTAATTTTCCTCACTTTTGTTGGTGTGGAACAACCATAACTGATTCATTAAACAGAGTTTTTTGCCTCTAATTTCCATTCTTTTTGAGAATGAGGACTATAAATAGTGAATGGAATGCTCCCACCACGTGATTTTTTGTGACATAGTAACAGTAACTGCAAAGCAAATGCAAGCAATAATGGTTACCCACATGGTGACACAAATGTAAATTGTAAAGCAAGCGTTAATAGAAATGCAGGCGCAAAGTGACACCAAGGCAAACAGCGATGCAAACAGAGAGGCAAGCGCACATGGAAATGCAACTGGTAATGTGCACGGTCACAGTATCGCTATTGTAAACGCAAATGATAACTGTAACAGCAACAATAACCTGAAAGGAAACAGAAACGCAAATGCAAACACAAGCGCGTACAGAAACGTAAACCGTAATGCGCATGGTGATGGTACTGCAATTGTAAATGCAAATGGCAATGGTAACAGCAACAATAATGCCAAAGAAAACAGAAACACAATGCAAACATAGGCGTGAATGGAAATGCAAACCGTAACGCACACGGGCACAGAAACACAATTGGAAATGCAAATGGTAACGTTAAGAACAACGATGACGCAAAACAAAAGACAAACGTAAATGAAACTGGAAGGGTGTTCACCAACAGAAATGGTAATGTGCACGGTGACGCTAAGAGAAAGACAAATACAAACAGTAGTGGAGAAACAAATGGTAACAGTAATGCAAACGCAAATGGAAATGCAAAGGGTAATGCGTACGGTGGCATACACGGTAACGGTAATGCAAACGGGCATGGAAACACAAGTGAAAAGCTTACGTGTAACAGCAACTGGAGTGTACACTGTATTTTCCCCCAATAGTTCCATTGAGAAACACAGTGAAAACAAAGAATGTATGCATAATAATGAGCCTTGGAGCAGAAAACGAGCAGTTGTTTAGTTTAGTTTATTGTTGTAGGAATTACTACCTTTGAGCCAGAGGCTCTTTTACAAAGGTTCAATTAGGTACAGTACAAAAGGTTACATAGATAACACAACAATTTGTGTTGTGTCAAGAGCAAGAAAACATATACAAATACATAACAAATCACTTGTGCAAAAGGACATGAGATATCAATAATCACATTATTATTACAAGAAAGAGGTCATGCCAGATTAGGAGAAACAAATAGAGAAAAAGTCCAGAACAGAGAGGTTAAGTGAAAGGTGTGGGGAGCAGACAATAGCAGGAGAAAAGGTTTCCCAAACATGTCTTTGTCAAATAACGGAACAGGGTGGGTAGTGAGAAAATAGGAGGTTTAATCAGAGCAGTCACAGGAGCTGGAGGTGGCACGGTGAGAGAAAAGCCTTGATTTGAAAATACCTAGAGAAGTGGAGGCAGTAATATGAGTGCTGAGGGCATTTAGCCAGCTGGGGGCACAATAGGCAAATGATCTTTGTCCCTGGGAAGTCCGGCATCGGGGGACTTGGAGAGGCTGGTGTTCTGATCTTCTGGTAAAACGGGTGCTAGTGCTCTGGCATAACAGGTCTTGGATACAGGGTGGAGTGAGGCCAAGAGTGGATTTTTTCTCCATCAGGCAGGTAAGGTACTTTATCCAGTTTGAGAGTTGCAACCAACCTGAGTCAGCATAGAGTTCACATGTGTGGGTATGTCAATGTGCACCAGTGAGTAGCCGACAGGCCTTTTTTAGGGATGTTGTAATGCGACTAAGTGCTGTAGGAGTGGCAGATCCATATATAACTAAGCCATAGTCAACGAGTGAGATGACAGAAGATTGGATGGCAATCCTCAGCGCAGAATGGGTAAGAAGCTGTCGGTTCCGATACAGAATCCCAATTCGCTGATTAATAGTTTTTGCTGTAATATCAATGTGAGTTGCAAAGGTTAGGCCTTGATCAAAGTTGATTCCAAGATATTTGAAAATTGGCACTTGTTCAAGGGTATTTCTCAGGTATGTATTAATGTGGTGAGTGGGACTTGCCGTTTCTTGTTTTGCGGGTTAGAGAAGAGCATGGATTTATTTTTTTTGTGGTTTAGAACCAGCTTATGTTCAAGGAACCACATCTCAACTTTGGAAAAAGCATGCTGAAGGTTGAGGAGTAAGAGGTTCGGATCTTTATGAGTGGCAAGAATCACGGCATCATCGGCATAGAGGATTAATTGTTCGGGGCAGGATTTGGGGAGGGAGTTTAGGAAAAGGCTGAAAAGGAGGGGGCCCAGGATGGATCTCTGGAAACTCCTGAGCGAACCGGTTTTGAGTCTGAGAGAACTCCAGCTACTTTTACAGATTGAGAGCGCTGAGCAAGGTAATTTTTTAACCAGTCACCAGGACCCTGCGAGAGCCCTAGGGATAGAAGTTGTTTGATAAGTAGGCCATGGTGAACTGTATCAAATGCCTTGGTTAAGTCAATGTAGACTGCTCCAGTTAGGTTTCCTTTGTCCATGGCATTGTGGATTGCTCCTGAGAATTCAAGTAGGGCAGTTGATGTGCTGTGCCCTTTCCTAAATCCATGCCGCTGAGTGCATAGGATGTTGTGCTTTTCAGGTAGTCTGAAAGTTGGTCTGCCACGCGTTCAAGGGCCTTAGAGAGGGAGGTGAGTATTGATATCGGTGATAGTTACCAGGCAGTGACTTATCACCACTTTTGTGCACGGAGTGACAACTGCAGCCTTCCATTTCTTAGGAATTGGCTGTAGAGGGAGAGATTAAAATTTTTGTGAGGAGGAGCAGTACTTCCTCCAGAGTGAGGGACAGAAGTTTAAGGTCAATAGTGTCGCTGCTTGCTCGGGACTTAGAAATGGCCTTCTTCACATATTTATAGACTTCATGTGCCTTTACTAATTTGAAATGGAAGGGTGGTTTGGTTGGAGAGGCAGTAGTAGAAGTAGAAATTGGAGGGTCAGCATCAGTAAAGAAATCAGATGAGAGGACACCACTAAGGTCCATGAAGGTATCATTTAGGGTGTTTGCAATGATCTCTGGGTCTAATGTAGTGGTTCCATCCACATTCAGTATTGTAGGAGAGGATTTGGACTGCTGACCCATGATATTCTTTATGTTGTCCCAGAAGGATTTCCCTTCGCCCCAGGAGTTGGAGAGGGCATTCTTGAAGTAGGAGCTCTTCATCAAGCGAATCTGTTTAGTACAGTGGTTGCAAGCCTGTTTATACTTTTGAATGTCCGACAGTGTGCCAGTAGCTCTTGCAGTGGCTCAGAGGTGATCCCTACTTTTGAGTTGTGCCAATAGCTTTGCTGTGAGCCAGGGATTTGTGAGTGCTTTGATTTTGCGCTTTTTTACTGGTGCATAGGTGTCACAGGCAGTGTTGAAAGTAGTAATAAAGTAATCAAGGGCTAGGTCAACATCTTGAGTTTTGTAAATCAAGGACCAGTCTATCTGCCTAAGACAGGTCTTGAGATGAGTAAGGTTGCCATAAGGTAGGACTCGGCTATAGATGGTTTTTGGAGGCGGCTTATGAAACTTATTTGTCCAGGTACATATTATTGGAGAGTGATCACTGAGCGAGTCAGGAGAACACTTACATTGGTTATACGGGTAGGGTGGCTGGTAAGGATCAGTCAATGAGGGTGCTGGTCCCTGATTTGTAGTTTTTCCTGGTAGGGAGTTTACCACTTGTGTTAAATTTGCTGCTAGGATGGCATCTTTGTTTGACCCTACATCAGGAGCAAGCCAATTTATATTAAAGTCCCCAAGGAGAAGGAGTTCGATGTCAGAAGGTTGTGTACTACAACTCGAGGACAGCCTGTAAGCCGGAATCAGGATCTTTGTGGGATATAGACAGCAGCAATCGTGAGGACTTTGTTTTGGGCACCAAGTAGTATCTTGATAGGGAGGAGTTGCACTGGAGGTTTCTGTGGTGGGATAAGAACCAGGGAGACAGGTGAGGTAGTCCTTTATGTAGATTGCACATCCACTACCCCTTTTTGAGGTCCTATCCAGCCTGAATATCTTGTAGCCTTGTATAGAGATGGCATGATCCAGAATATTAGGTGTCAGCCAAGTTTCGATGATGGCAAGGATATCCGGGTTGTGTTGGCTGGCAAAGATTTGAAGGGAGGCCAGTTTTGGGAGGAGACTGCAGATGTTTAAGGTAGCAATTTTGAGCCCCCCCTCCATTTTGGCAGGCTTTGTTGTACTGTAGGAGACAGGGCCAGGATTTGAGTGGACACTTCCTGATATCAAGAGTAGGAGTTTAAGAGACAGTTGCTGTACTTTGTAGTCAATTGAATTACACTTCTGAGGCTTATGCGGCTTGGACCAGTGCAGGCGTCTAGGGACCCAGAGCAAGGAGATTGTTAGTAATAGAGGATGATATGCCCATTTATCCTTGTTGTAGCTTGTCAGTTGCACCCAGTTGCTTGCAGATAGGTACCTGGTGGTTAAATCAAAAGCCAAAAGAATGATCAACAGATGAGGTCCAGAGTCACTGAAATGTTAAAATTCCTGAAGGTGATTAACTTTGCCTGCACATATGCAGGATGTGAAATCCCTTTGTCTGTATGCTTCTTTGTCATTCAAACAGGTTGCTGAAAAGCCCACATACAGATCATGGAGCCGGTCAGACGAAAATGTGGATTCCAGCAGGACCCAGAGTCACTAAGTTTGTCAGATGTAGTTGCTTCACTTGTGTTTTGCTTGGGATAGCTTCCAAAAAGTTGATTTTAAAATGAAAATAAAGATACCTGATGATTTTTTTGCAGAAATCCAGTACAGGAGACTTTCACAGATGTAGTGAACAAGAATGCTATAGTTACCACAAGCAGAAAAACATGTAAATCCACAAAAACTAAGCTACAGACACAGACAAACACAAGCAGCCACCACACAGACCCAGTTGTAATACAAAAATGGTAATATCTCAGTAACCGTACAATGTAGGAAAAAAATTAAAATTTCATATGACTCATGAGTTTCCTGGCTAGGTATGCATTGCCATGATGAAAATTCCATATCTCGCACAGTTTCCGAGATACGAGCCCCGAAAGACGTTGTGGACGCCATCATGTTAGTCTATGAGAAAAAAAGACAACTTTAGAGTACCATAACTTTGCATCCGTGCAATATTTTGTCACTAAACCACCAAAAGGCACATCTGTGAGATGTTGGCTGCCTCCCTCCAAATTTCAGCCCAAAAGACCAAACCATTTTTTTTGCAGCAGGGTGGCAAAGAATCCCTGTCATTTGGCCATAATCTAGAAAAGTAGTGTTGTTGATTTATGACACCTTTCGCAGGCCTCTATAAAGTGTCGCAGCGACATTACTTTGCGAGACTACTTTTCACAGACACTGGAAAAACATATTTCTGGGGTGTTTAACCCCAAAATAAAGACATGGCTAGCATCCTCAGGCTTAAATAGGTAAACACAAAAAGAACTATGTTCCTAGATAGTCCCAATTTTAAATGCTAAGCATTTATGTGATCAGTAACTGAAAACAAAATGGTGGATTTTCGAAACTACTAGGGCCATTTGCAACACTAAAAAGTGCATTTGCGAAAGTGTCAAACTTTTTGTTACCTTTTCCCATTGACCTATAATGGGACATTGTTTTTTTAATTACTTTTGAACCATTTAATATTTTTTCACGAAATCTTCAAAAGGCACATCGCGGAACCCGGCCGCATGTTCTGTGAAGTTTTTGAACTAGTCACATAAACTGTGTGATCTGTAGGTGGAGCAAAGAATGTGCAAAAAAACATAATTGCATGCATGAATATCACTTAATAACTCTGCAGCCATATATCTGACCAGTACGAAAGCTGGCATATCCCAAGATGTATGCTTATGCCCCATGTCTGCCAAATTTCAGGTAAACCATTGAATGGTGGCAAAGTTATTAAGGTGCAGGGTTTCCCCATTTAACCTTAAATGGGGTATTCAACCCCAACTATGGCATACTATATATATATATATATATATATATATATTTATATATATATATATCTATAGAGAGAGAGAGAGAGACATAGAGAGACAGAGAGAGAGGACAAGGATAACTTTTGCTTGCATTGAGAATGCATAATAAATTATAATACCTTTTTTTTTACTACAAAGCTGTTTATCTCCTTTAGCACCCTGGCTAGCCCCTATCTGGGCCAATCTTCCCAACCCTATCACCCACCTTCTCTGGGAATTACCTTTTCTGGTGATCCCACCACAGGACCTTGGCCCAGAGGTGCCCAGTCATTGATGTGGGGACTGCAAGAGATCAGGCCATCACTCTTCTGCAGTCAGAGGGCTTAGCCTTCTGTTTTCCTCCTTATTGGACACAGGCATGTGTGTACTCAGCCTCCATGGAGACATCTCAGGCATCCAGTTGTGGGGTCCCTTCCCAAGCTGTCTCATGGTTCTGTCACCTCTTCCTATCCTACAGATGTTCATCCTCCCTCCCAGGCCAGCCCTCAAGCAACCCAGGTCCTTTCTTTAACCTGGGTTGCTGGCATAGCAGTCAGTGGCTAAAAGCAGTATAGTCAATGGCTAAAAGCTTGAAACAGAAATAGGCAAGCAACCCTAGAATTGGAAACCAGAACTACACAGAGTAATTGCCCCATATTAAAAGGTATCAGGCTGCCCCTTACAAAGTCCCTTTCCTGAGTGCAAATTAACACAGTTCACTAAATTTGCTATACCGAAACAAATTTGGAGCAAAGTGCTAGTGCCCCAGGCATGTTTGAATATAGCCCGTCAAAGCAAAAATGAGGCACTAAAACATGCACTCAGCACAATTCACATCCCCATACTGGCCAAAGAGACATGCAGTATCTGGTCACTAAAACATACCGGCTGCAATGGAGCCAACTCATTTAGGGCATCCCAGATCCGTTAGTGTTAGCGTTACAATAAGTACAATCAAGACCTCACTGAAAATGAGATACTGCATGTTAACTGGCCTATCCTGGGTAACTACATTGTAAAAATGTATAAAAGCAGGACCCCAGTAAAACTGAGATTCTGCACTTTACCTGCGCTAACTCTACTAAGCACACTGGAAGAGTAAAATGAAAAGTTGTTGCTCTATCCTACTAATGACACTCACACCCTATGTGTGTGCATAACTGTTGTAACAGCTGTGTGTGTGTTGTGTGCATTTTCAAGAGGGTGTGTATGTCCAGATGCAAAAACACTGTCCACTGTATTACCTTGATGTTTATGGTTTTGTTTTTTCTACCATTGTGGTGTAAATGTGGGACTTTTACATGATTTATTTATTTCAAAAGTTTCACCATAAAAGACATGCAGAGCTGAAAAATAAATCATATCCAGATGTGTCCTGGGTGGAATTAGGAAGAGAAGTGTAAGAACAACATAGAACAATAACTTATACAATAAAATAGCACACACAGAAATAAACATGAATGAGGTTCATCAGATAGGCAAAATTATAGGCAAACATTTTACAAGGACACAGTGGGGAATCGGTCCGCTGGGTACAAGCTATAGTATTTCTCAATAGTGAGGGCACTAGGGGAGAGGGCGCTGAAGGAGGAAGAGCAGATGGAGTGAAGAAAGGAAAGTGCAGACAAGTGAGGGAGGAAAAAGAGAGGGAGGAGGGTTGGTGAGGTGAGTGGAGGGCAAGGAGGAGGAGGAGAAAGAAGGGAAGATGATAAATATAGGAGTGAGGAAGGGCTATGCCTCAGGGGCAGCCACAGGGAGGAGAGGCATGGTCATGGAGAAACAGGAGAAGAGGGTAAACTGAGGAGTGGGGAAGGGCTATGACTAAAGTGCAGGCACAGGCGGTAGCAGTGTGATCACGGAGCAGAGAGGAGAGAGAGCATTTGGAAGGGGCAGAACGAATGGTTTGAGGGAGAGAGTTCCAAAGTTTAGGAAAGCACAAAGAGAAGGCAGCCTGACCAGTGAAGGATTTTACATCACGACAATGCAACAAAGTCACACATTAATTCAGTATCTCTTCCCTATTATCAGTTATTCCCCTACTTTTTGTTTTGATGAGTTAATAACTATTTAATTGATCTTTGGTCAGTTCCACAATTTATTGCTTGGTAACTTATTTTTGTCAATTTATTCTTAAACATAATTGTCCTCTTTACTTTTGTTACACTTGCCCCATTTCTATGAACTATTTATTCTGTATTTTGTATGTGTTATATTTTCCCCTTTCCCCTTCCCCAGAACACAACTAAAAATTACCTGTTTCTCACTCAGAATGGTTTTCCTCATAAAACCTTAGAAATAAATATCTTTTATCATATTAAAGCATTAGCAGCCATCGTGGATATGACCAGAGTTTGTTACAGGAGGCAGAGGCAGAGCAGGAGTTGACATGCTGGCAGGTTCAGCTAGCATAGTTATGCAAAAACATATAACTGGGTGTGCTTTGTACTGGGATAACAGCATGCATCAGGTGGGTTGAAGTCATAGTGCATCCACTGCCCTATAAGTAGGCAATAAGACACAACAGAGTGTGCATTTTTCTGTTCTAGCACATGGCCAGAGACATAGTATGGCATTCAGCCTGTGGCCTCGTGCCTTTAGTCCCTGGCTGTGTGTAAGAACTGAGCAATGCACATCCCGAAGTGTCTTATTACACTTATTGCACTTATAAAATGGGACTTTACATTTTATCTGCATGTAAACATTATATTTAATAGAGTAATACAAAAATACATTTTTGTCATAATTTGACATAAAATAGTTCCTCCACTTCTGTCATACTATTGCCTCCTTAGCTGTAGTTTTCATGGAATTAATTTTAGTAGCTAAGACTGTATACAACTCCTCCTTCCCCCACACACAGAAAAGACTTTTCTTTTGTGGTTTACTATGTTAAATTACTGATTTTTTTGAGCACGAGTGACCTGGCAATAGAACAACTGGAGGGAGCTTTTCCTGGCAGTCTTCATTAGTCAATGTTGTTGGGACCAGGATCCACATTTTGAAGACAGCAGTAACTGGAAGCGAACAGTAGCATCAAGTGATCAAACAACAGAGGCAACTGGCAACAGCTTTTATTGGAGGACAACATTTGATGACAGCCGGCCAGTGGGGGGGATGGGATATTGAAAGTTTGAACCAGAAACATCATTTAAATTAAAGCATTAAACCTAAAGGTACAAATGAAGCACTGGAGTGCGATTTTATTTATTTTTTAATTTTATTATGGGTGTTTTAAAAGGAGCGGGTATGAGAGGGAGCAGGTGTGAGACAGTGAACAGGATCCAAAAAGCAGGTGGGCAAGGATGAGCATGCAGGCTGAAAAAGAAAGAGGATTTAAAAAAAATGTTTGTAGTTATTCAATACCAATAGAATGCAATCAACATATGGCATTTTTTGTAAGTGGGTGAAATGCTTAAAAAGAACTGTCAATTTTTAACTCAGTATCAGAAGGAAAAAAAATGGCAGCTGACTTCTAAAAATTCAGAAGTTGGGACACAGATTTCAAACTAAGACTGCGTTCACATTCAGAGGACTAGTTTTTACCCATGAATTAGACATTTCTAGTGCATGTGTAGTAGCCAGTCAGATTGCTTCAATTTCTTTCCCCATTTTGTAATTGCTTTTATAACAGCACAGAGCACACCTGGAGTGCCTCATTGAGATTTTGAAATGGGTCCATTAGGATTAGTAAAGAAATCATTGTTCAAAAATTGAATTTAAATTAATTAAAATTAGAAATAGGTTAAAAAGAGAAAAAAGAAAAAAAGTAGCCCTATTGAGCCATGGGGTGGGATATTGAGACTGCGCCAGGCTGTGGCACAAGCCTGGGTGCAGCGCAACTGGGATGCGCATGGGCGTGGACAGGATGATATTCAACAGAGCAGCACCATGGCACAGCATAGTTGAATATCGCTCCTTGTCCACCCGCAGTGTGCATGGTGCAGTGGCACTGCACCAGTGCAAGTGGCCATAGTGGAGTAGGGGGATGCTTTAGCGCAAGTGCCGTTGCGATAGGCGCAACCACTGCAATATTCAAAAGTGCACATGCAAATGGTGCCATAATGTATGCAAGGCACAAATGGGGCCATTTGCATGTCATTATGGCCCCATTTGCATGCAGGTGCATTGATCCCCAGCGACTTGTGCCTGGCGCCCTGCCAGGCTGCAACCATCGTGGACCGATGCCCCCTAGACAAGCGGCAACACGGTCTGATGCCCGATAGTGGGCATATGAATAAAATGTAAATGTACCATATCCCTGGTGGTCCAGTGGACCACTCGCAGCCTAATTGTAGGCATATGTAATTAAATAATAGTCCTATATCCCTGGTAGTCCGGTGGACCGCTCACAGCCTGATTGCAGGCGTCAGTAATGAATTATGACTAACTAATCCATCCTTGGTGGTCCAGCGGTATCACCCTCCCACCGCCCACTGGGCCCCACGGCTCAGCTGCCCCTGATCAGAGGCAGGCGGTAGCTCCCCACCCGCTTGCCAGCCTGCCGCCCGCCGACTGACTCCGATTACAGTAGGGCTGTCGCCCATTGGTCCACAGCATGAGCTGTGCCATGGCGCTACTCACAGCTCACAAATCTAGTCTGTGTGATGCGGTATGGGCTGCTCCGGCTCATTGGCTCACTCTGTGGACCAATGGGCGTGCAACCTATGGAAGTCAGTTAAACGGGCAGCGAGGTAGCAGAGTGGAGGAGCTGCTGACGGGAGCGGGGTGGTGGGTCCCAGTGGGAGGTGGGGAGGGGGTACTGCTGGACCACTAGGGATGGATTAGTTAGTCATAATTCATTACTGATGCCTGTGATTGGGCTGGAGCAGTCCACCGACCACCAGGGAATATAGACTTTTATTGAATCCACATATGCCCGAGATCGGCTGTGAGCGTCCACTGACCACCAGGGATATGGGAGGGTTAATATCACTACATGCCCAAGACGGCATGGGGGTTGCTACCACTCAGGTGCGGCCGGAGTCGGCACACCCATAGCTGGTAGCCGTGATGCGCCTGCAATACGGCAGCTCACCCATGGGTGGCCAGCTGTTGCTTCTTTTTGTTTTGACTCACCTGTGTGCAGTGCAAGCAGGGGTTGTGCATGCATGGGCTCAGCACATCCTGGGCTGAATATTGGGATGCACAGAGTATGCATGGACATGCCCCCCCACTTGCGCCGTATACATTACTGATGGGCTCCGGCGCATTGGGATTTGTGCCAGGCACATTCCCTTTTGAATATCGCACCGGGGTGCATCAGTGGGTTGTGCATGGTGCAACTGTGTTGCGCCATGCACAACCCTTCTGAATATCCCACCCATTGTATTTTGTTGTTTGATACATACAGGCATAGACCCACCCAGTCTCTCCTTTTTTCCCTACCTACAGCATCACTGTAGACCATATTTCATCCCCAGCTCTTTCTCCCTTCCCCCATTCCTTTCCATTAAGATTCCCTTATGCTTATCCCATACATTTTTGAACCCCATCGCTGTTTTCAGCCTATTACCTCAGCTGGTAGGCTGTTTCATGAATCCACCACTATTTCTGTGAAGAAGTACTTCCTTACATCTCTACTGACTCTACCCCCTCCAGCTTACTAGCATGTCTCCTTGTTCATGTGCATCTTTTTTTCTGAAAAATACTTTTCTCCTGTGCCTTATGTAGCCCAGTGAGGTATTTAATGGTCTTTTTCATATTCCCCCTTCCTCTTTTTTCTAGGGTGTACATATTGCATTTCTTTTGTCTCTCCTTGCAGGGCTTTTGTTGCAGACCAGACACCATTTTTAGTTGCTCCTCTCTAAAATCTCTACTCTGTTTATGTCCTTCTGGAGATGTGGCCTCCAGAACACAGTATTCTAAGTGAGGTCTTACCTGCAATCTATATGGGGGTAGTACCACCACCATGTTTCTGCTGGTGATACCTCTCCCAATGCACCCCAGCATCCCACTTGCCCTCCCAACTGCCTGGCCAACTTTAGGTCATCATAGATTATTACTCCCAGATCTCTGTCTTGCTTGGTGGTGGTCAATAACACTCCTCCACATTTTGAACTCTATTCCTGCATTTTTGTTCCCCATGTACATTATTTTGCACTTTTTCACATTGAAAACCAGCTGCCATACCCTTGACCACTCCTCAAGTTTCCTCAGATATCTTCTTATTCCCCCCAAAAGTATCCATCTTATTGCAGATTTCTGTGTCATCTGCAAAGAGGCAGACCTTCCCCTCCAACTCATCTGCAGTGTTACCTATAAAGATATTAAAGAGGGCCATTTCCAGTGTTGATCCCTGAGGCATGCCACTGGTCACCCTCTCTTCCTTAGACTGATGGATTTACCACCGCTCTCTGCAGCCTATCCCCTAACCAAATTCCTTTCCTAGTTTACCACTTTTTGACTCACCTCTAAGCTATTCAGCTTCATTAATAGTTTTCTATGTGGAACAGTGTTGAATGCCTTTCTGAAATCTAAGAAGGCCACACCCATTGTTCCATCCTGATCTAATCCCTTGGTCACTCAGTCAAGCAAATCTATCAGATTCACTTGACATGACCTCCCCCAATGAATCCATTTTGTCTCAGGTCTTGTAACTCATTTGATTAAAGATATTCCACTATCTTGTCTTTTAGCATTGATCCCATTAACTTTTCCACCAGTGATGGGAGGCTGATTGGTTTATAATTGCCAGTCTTCTCCCTACTACCACTTTTTACAGCTGCAGGGGTAGAGCCCTACAGATGTTTTGCTATCATTGTAGATGAGAAAAGGGACTGTGACCAGATTCCATCAAGGTTCTCTTCTACAGTGCAGTGGCCATTGTCAACAGTAACAGTGCTCCACTTATTGGTGGTGTGTGTGTTGTTTCCCCTGCCTCTCCCCTCCATGGCTGCCAATCCCCTCCATGGCCACAGTAGCCCCCCACATGCATGCACTATTTGATTGCTGCCCATACTTCCAGAATTCACAGTCGTGCATGCGCACAGAGATCATGGTGGAAACATCCACCATGCCCAAGATGGCTTCCATAGCTCTGTGCGCACGAACCACTTCACGGAAAAGTCCACCATGTTCAAGATGGCCACTGTAGCTCCATGCACATGTATGACTTCACTTCTGTAGTTATGGTGAAGTCTCACATTCGCCACTTAGTTCAGGTGGCCATCTTGGATATGGCAGATGTTTTTGCCATGTGATCCTTTAGCTCCAAGAGCTCTTTGTTTACTGGCCCCTTGGGTACTCATAAAGCACAATTGCAGCCATGCTGACTCTGACCAGAGTTTGTTATGCAGTGAGACTACATCTAGCCCCTTCAGTCCTCCAGAACCAATCCTGTTTCAAGTGAGATGTTGAATAGGACTTTCAGAGATGCAGCCAGTACCTCCATGAGCTCTCTCAATTCCCTAGGATGTACCCTACTTGGTCCCATTGCTTCATCCACTTTCAGATTAGTGAGCCCCTTTAGGATTCTTTCTTCTGAAAAAGAACTAGTGTCCCCATTTCTCAGTTCATAGCTCCTGTTTCATTTTTGTGGCCTTTCCCTGACACCTTCAACTGGAAACACTGAACAAAAGTATTTGTTCATGATATCTGCCTTTTCCTGGTCCCCTCTGCATTGCCCTCCATCCCTTTTTAACCTTACAATCCCTCCCCTGGTTTTTCTTTTTTCACTTGCATACCTAAAAAAGTCTTATCCCTTTTTGTTACCACTCGGGCTATTCTCATTTCAGTTTGTGAGTTTGTGCTCCTTGCTGCTTTCCATGCTTCTCTCTGTTGCTCCTGACCCACCTCCCTATCCTCCTCCCTCTGTGTCTCCATATATCTTCAGAATTTTTAGCCTTTACCTTTTCAGCCACCCCTTTCAAGAACCATATTGGTCTCTTTTTCCTTTTGCTTTTTACTTACTTGTTTGATGCAGAGGTATGTTGCCTTCACTATGCCTCCTTTTAGCTTCACCCACTTTTCCCCCACCCCACCCAGGTCTTTTCCCATCAGGTTATCCCTGAGGCATTCACCCATCTTCATAAAATCTGCCTTTCTGAAGTCCAGGACCTTCTCCCTTATAGGGTTCGATTCTGCAGCTGTCCTTATATTGAACCACACTGTATGGTGATCACTGGTCCCCAGGCAGCATTCCATCTTAACATTTTGTAATATCATTGCTGTTAGCAAGTACCATATCCAGTATTGCCCCATCCTGAATGGGCTCACTGACTAGCTGTTGAAGAAGGCCCCCTGCAGGGTGTTCAGGATTTCCCTGTTTCTATTTAAAGCTGCAGCCAGAAGACTCAATTTTACATCTGTAAGATAGTAGTTCCATCCAGTAGCACCTCCCTCTTTTCTGTAATCTTACCAGTGGCTTCCACCAGTACCTTATCAAACTCCTCCCCCTGTGCTGGAGATTTTTAGATCACACCAGTGTGAATAGTGGCTCCATTCATCTTTTCCAGGGTGACTCAGGGTACCTCTGCTCCACCTTGTGTTCCCTGTATCTCCATCAGACATTTATCCTTTCCTTTACATAAAGCACCACATCCTCTCCTTGTCTTCTCACTCTGTCCTTCCTGAATAAAATATAGGCTGGTATGGCCATGCCCCAGTCATGGTTTTCAGTGCACCATGACTCAGCAATGTAATAAATAATGGGATAAGTAGATGGCAGGTGTTGTATTTTTTTAAAAACAAGCACATAAATTGAAGTGCATTGATACATCAGTGGCTGCTTAATGTAAACAGGCTAATGAGGTCATGGATGTTTTTCTAGTGCAGTTGTGCTGGGAATCAGCGCTGGGTTCCAAGCTAAGGTTCTAGAATTTTTTTTTACCCATGGGCCCAGTTCCAGGACAGTGTATGCTGGTGCAAGCCAAGTTACACCAAATCCCATGGCATAACTTGCTACTTGTGCCATGCATTACACCAGTCCCTATTCCAAAAGGCACCTTGCACCATGTCGGCTGTGGGCTACGGCAACAACGGGATACACCATCCACTACACCGCAACCCACAATGACATGGCACAGGGGTGGGTTACGGCAGCAACTGTGTCCTATTCCAGTAGTGCAGCTGCCATAACCCACATCCACAATTCCAGGAGCTGCACTGGCAGAGTTATCTTAGAGCATCCCGGAGATGCTCTAAGGGGCATCTGTCAGTGCCATATGATGGATGCCAACTCTGCAGCACTGCGGAAAAGGTCATGCTGTGCTCCCCATGCCCCCACAGACACAACCATGCCTCCCACCCCTTGAATGTAGGGGACCCCCTGGGGTCCATTCTCCACTGTGCTCCCTGGACTCCTGTGCCACATGACCAGCCCCCTATGCCCTCTGCTGCATGCTGTGGTGTTTCAGGGTGGGGGGCTCTGTGGGGGCAGTCTGCAGAAGGCTGCAACTTGCAACATGCAAGGCTGTTACACCATGCCCATGGTGTAGCCTCCACATGGCACAACTCACAAGTCATATGTGCCGGGACTCTGCCGCTTCTGGAATATGGTGCAGGGTCCCCGGTGTAGCTGCAAATGTCATAACTCACATATGCCTGTGAGTTGCAACATTCATCCTAGAATTGGCTCCCATTTCATAATCAGTGTTATGGGGTGCAGTGGCATGTCCTTTTATTTAATTTTTTTTTTATTTACAATTTGTTGACCAGGTAAGAACCCAAGAGCACTGATGCCCATTTTCAAGGGGACCAGAAATAACATAAAACTACAAATAATGAATAGCATTATACAACCACAAATAATGCAAATACAGGCACGTTGAATACATACACACAGTGAATATATACATTATATAATAAAAGTCAATCAAAACATTTACATATAGAATCAGCAATGTAATGTAGTTTTAAACTTGCCTTGAATGCAGTGTAGGAATATAGACCATGAATCTGAGCAGGTAATGCATTCCATTCTTTGGTAACAGTTCTGTTTCTAGTGCTATCTAAGGTGTGTAGGCAGTTTTGGGGGACAGTGATGCAAAGGCCGATGGCACATTTATAAGGCAGAAAAAGAAATGGGCAGACTGGATGGGCCTTGCGGTCCTTATCTGCCATCAACTTCTATGTTTCTATGTAGACTACATAATTGTATTTTATGACTGGGAGAAAAAAGAAGCTGGAATGCAAGCTTTTATCCACTTTTGTTCTTCTATTCCTAACTTTTTCTTTTTACAAATGAACTACTATAGAGTATGTATAGTTAAAAGAAAAGTACATTTACATGCAGAATAAATAGATACATGTTTCAAATTAGAAGTGCTCTTCCATTGCAAATTGTGATGCTCCCACAGATTATGCATCACTGAATATTTCAGTTACGTTATTTTTTAGGAATTTCATGTACAGTGACAATAGCCCCATATCTAAAACTCAATTTTTGAGCTTCAAAAATCAATGCACTTTAATCTCCTCATATTCAAAAGTTGTCAGAGGTTGGTGGTAAACAGCAGGCACTCAGGGGATGGGAGACTGACAGGTATCAGTACTGGGTTCTGTCCTCTTCAGTGTCTCCATAAGTGACATTGTTGAGGAACTGGACGGCAAGGTGTGTCCCTTTGCAGATGACCTTGCAATAGCTTGGACACCCAGGATAGAGTGGGGAAAACGCAAAATGGTCTGAGGAAACTAGAGGAATGGTTTACGGTGTGTCTGTTGAGTTTCAGTGCCAAAAAGTGCAAAGTCAAGCATCTGGGGCAGGGAAAGCTGAGGCTGCATATAAGATGGGGGGGGGGGTACTTACAGTCACCAAGCAAGAGAGGGACATTTTCATGACCTCAAGGTAGCAGGACAGTGCGACAAGGTGGTAGGCAAAGTTAGTGGGATGCTGGGGTGCATAGGAAGGGGGGTTTATAGCAGGAGAAGGGAGATGTTATTGCCACTGTATTGTTCACTAGTGAGACCACACTTAGAGTACTGTACCCAGTTCTGGAAGCTGCACTTCCACAAGGACACTGACAGGGTGGAAGCAGTCCAGAGGAGGGCTACCAACATGGTGTGGTGCTGCATGAGAAACCATACAAGAAGAGACTAACCTGGGTTGCACCTGGAAATGAGCATTGGCTCAGTATGCCTTTCCCATTTACCAGTCTTTAAATAAATAAATGTACTCCCTGGAGGAGTGGCGAGCAAGAGGGGACATGATTGAGACCTATAAGTACCTCATGGGCGTGAACAAGGTGCAGGAAGGGAGTTTTTTTTTTTTTAATTACATTTTTTATTGAAAAGTTTCCAATTTTACAACAGAATAAAACACAGAGACAAATAGAGTCACGATGACAGATAGAGAGATACATGGTGTTATAGGTATGCATAACTGTTTTTTCCTTATATATGGGCATATTATACAAACATTGTGCTATATTATTAGTGGGTGTCATTAACCTCACCCTGACTATTAACTTTTCTGTCTCTTCCAGTTTCAATACCCCCTCTGCCTTGGAGGGGTGGTGTCCTGCATTTGTACTCCCCTCTTAGATATTGGGGGACCCAGGTAGTTATCAATAATTGCCCTGCATTTGGAGGTATGCTGAACAAATGTCTGCATATCTAGGCAGATTACCTATTGCAACACAGGACATGCACTCCTGGGATGCTAGCTAGATGAATGCCTGCTGCCATTCATTGAAGGTGGGAATTTTAGGTATTCTCCAGTTTCTTAGGAGTAATCTTTTCAGCTCAGTTGTAGCAACTATGCACCATTGTGTCAGGTGTTTGTTCCCCTTCCAGCTTGGGGTGGGGGGGTAGTCCTATCACTACGAAGGGCCCATCAATGGTATAGTGCATAGGTAAGATAGCAGTACAGTATGCTATGACTTGGTTCCATATTGGTCTGATCCTAGGGCAATCCCATTGAATGTGCGTAAGGGTCCCAGTATCCTTCTGACACCTCCAGCACTTGTCCTCCTGCAGGACACCTACTTTGTGCAAGTATGCAGGTGTTCTATAACACCTGTGCAGAATCTTTAGCTGAATGAGTTGTGCTTTCATGTCTCTGCTGACAGTGTGAGCCCTACCCCAGCATGCTTTCCAGACAGTCTCTGGGATATGGATGCCCAGTTCATGTTCCTACTCTATCCTATGTTTGTCCATGACTGACGGGCCTGTATCCCACATTTGTTGATATATATTGCCTGCCCTTCACCTGTCTTGGGTGAGCCATGTGTAGATAAGTGACTCCTTAACTTCTAGGAGTGTTTTGTGCTGAATATTTATTGCAGTTGTGACTGCTGCCTGGAGTTGGCGATACTGCCAGAAATCTGCTTGTGGTACCCTGTGAGCATTCTTTAGGCCTTGCAATGTGTTTATTACCAAGGATTTTGGGATACACTGGTCCTGTACCATCTCCAGTCTGGCCTGTAGCCAGGTGGGCCAGTGCACAGGTTTGCAGTCAATAGTAATGGTTGGGTTGTCCCATAGTAGGGCCCATTGGATAGGCATCTGGTTGACGGACATAGCACCGTATAGTTTTTTCCAGTAGTTCACGAGTATGACTATTGTGGGATGGGTTAGTTCTTTTTTGGGGGAGTTGGTACACAATAGGAACCAGGGAGTTTGTACCCCAGTGAGAATGCTTTCCAAGCCTACCCATTGCAGTGGTATTCTCCCTGGTTTTGGGCACCATTGTAACGTTTGTGCAGAAATAAAGGTGAAATGGTATTGTGTGAAGTTAGCTAGGCCCCAGCCTCCATTTTTCCCATGCTTCCGTAGCTTGGCATGGCTGAGCCGAGCTGGCTTTTCTTCCCACAAAAATCTTCCCATCAGCCTGTTAAGGTCGTGGAACCATATGTTTGGTATGCAGATGGGGATGTGGGTTGATAGGTATAAAACTTTTGGTGCCATCATCATCTTAATGGCCGGTATCTTCCCTGTGATAGATATATTTAGCTGACACCATCTAAGTAAGTCTGATGTGAGTGTTGCTATTAGTGAGGATAAGTTGACTTTGCATATGTTGGGAGTTTGAGGGGTGATATGTATACCTAGGTATGTGATGCCAGCAGCCACCCATTTCCAGTTATTGTCCTGGAATATATCTGGTGAGCACTTGTAGTTTAGCAGTAGGACTTCTGATTTGCTATGATTCACCTTCAGGTCTGACATGTTAGTGAAACTGTCCAACAGCTGGACAAGTGGTGCTACGGCCTTGCTATGGCCTTGAGAGCATCTCTCAGAAGCATTAAGAGGTCATCTGTATAAGACAATGACCTGTATTCCTCCCTTCTTGCCTGCTGCCCTGGGATATTTGCATTGGCCCTTAGGGCTGCCGTGAGTGGCTCTGTGGCTAGTAGGAATAGTAACTGGGATGGGGCAGCCCTGCCTTGTGCCCCAGGCAAGGGGAAGGGTTAGGATTACATACTGTCCATTAGGATATGGCCTGTGGGTGAGGGATAAAGGGTTTGTACACATTTGAAGAAGTATGGCACTATTCCCCTGTCCCTAATTACTTCAAATACTGTAGGTACTCCCATTCCACAGAATTGAAGGCCTTCTTGAAGTCCATGATGAAGGCAGCTGCAGGGGTGTTGAGGGTGCTGACTATGGTTTTTAGATTAAGAAAGGTCTACAGGTGGTCAGAGTTCAGTATTCCTTTTGTAAAACCAGCCTGAGAGACATGGACTAGGTCAGGGATAACTTTTTCGAGCCTGGTAGTTAGGAGTTTGGCTAGAATTATTGTGTCCGCATTTATGAGGGATATTGGGTTATAACTGGCCAGGAGGAGGAGATCCTTCCCTTTTCATATTGGCGTACTGCGCTTGCGTGCAAGTCAACATCTTTCGGTAGTGGAGATTTGGAGGTGCGGACTCTGTTGAGCGAATGCAGGGCACGCATCAGTAGGTGCGTCCTTCATTCCCCAATCAGCCTGCATGCCCCATGCATGCTAATGTGGTGAGCACATCTAAGGAAAGGTCCGCTGCAATCCAAGCAAAGCTCATCAGCTGCAGTGGACTCTTCCTGAGTTTGCCACATGAGCAGTATGGCGGGCGCCCATGATAATCGACCGTCGGTGCCCAATCCCCAGCTGACTTACTTGGCCGCACAAGCAGCCCCATTTCCTATATGCTGAGGGAGGTTCCCAATCTCCCTCGGTTCTTGCGTCACCCCACTTTTATTGTTGTGCTGATGGGGAGTCCACTCCCCATCAGCATAAATCAACCCCCAGATTTCTTTATGCCAAGGAGGTGCCCAATCCCTTGGCTCTTGCTCTCCCGCCTTTCATTGTGTGCTGACGGGGGTGCCCAATACCCATCGGCATAAATTCACCCGCCCCAATTTTCTGCCGACGAGGGTGCCCAATCCCCCATCGGCTGCAGCACCCCTCCAAAACAGTTAGGTGGCATGCTGGGAGCCCACCCCAGTGTGCCACATCCCCTGAAATAAAAAAACTTTCCTGCGATGTATTTTATTTTCTTCCCTGTAACAAAAAAAGGTCCCTCATAGTCTCCAGCCCCCCACCTGCACCCACCCACTGCGCACCCTGCCTCCTCACACCCCCCTCACCCCATTCTTACCTCCAGAGTCTGGCACGATGATCTTCGGTGGACCGGGAACACGTGTGCACTCTTCAAAGCTGACCGCGAACTGAGGAAATGCCGGTAAGAAGTATAATGGAATGAATAGGGTTTTTTCAACTTTGATACATATCTCGGGCATTTGTTGGAATTTTGGCACCAAATTTTCAACATGGGGTTTTTGGGGTCCCTCATCATGAATTCTATCACTGTCATGGCGTTAATCGGCCTCAAAAGGTGATTTCACAGTCACTGCGCAAAATCATCTTTCAGGACCCATTAATGAAATGACAGTGGCAGTGTTCATGAGGAGACCTCTCAAAAAGCCTATGTTCCAAATTTGGTGGAAAAAATCCAACAAATGCCTGTTTTATGAGCGTGCATTGCGCAGTTGCTCTGCAGGCTCATAACTTTGCGCATTTGCAATATTTTAACACCGGATTTTCAGCATTGTCAGCATTGTCATTTTTGTACACCTCCTTGTGAACAGTACAACTGCCATTTTCCACATCCTGCCCGAAATGTGTTTCCGCACTTCCAGCGCACAATAGCGCAGTCGCTGTGAGAAATCAGTGTTTGGGCCAGATTATGAAAATGACAGTGACACAGTTCATGAGCAGAGGTCCTAAAATGCCTATGTTGAAAATTTGGTGATGATACTCCCTAAAATGACTGTGTTACGAGCATGCATTGGCAGTTTGCACGCACGCTCGTACCATCTGGCATTTGTGATATTTTCACTCTGGATTTTCACCGTTGCCATTTTTCCACACCTCTTAATGAACAGTACAGCCGTCATTTCACATATTCTGCCCAAAATGTGTTTTCGCACTTCTGGCACAGAATAGCGTGCTCGCTGTGCGAAATCATTTCTTGGGACACTTTGAGGAAATAACAGTGACACTGTACATGAGCAGAGGTGCTAAAATGCCTATGTTGAAAATTTGGTGCCGAACGCCCATATGTAGAGACTGACAGGTGTCAGGGGTGTGACTTGGGATTGTCGGACGTAATGCTCACACCATTCCTCCCCCACTCTGCAGCCAGTGACAATCATCAAGAAGTGCCTTGGATGCTATGGCTCCAAAGTTCACCCCACTGTCCTATACTGCACCCATCTCAGTGTATTTCCTTATGGAATGAGGTGAGCGTAAAGCCCGAAGACCCCAATGCACACCGCGCCACTTGTTGGTGTCTTCAGGACAAGGAAAGGTGAAATGGCATGAGCACTATGGCCAACACCTAAAGGGACACCCAAATGCCTGTCAGTCTCTGCAGGGTGGGGGTGGGTTGGCATCAGTTCAATACCTCACTGCCATTCCTAG
The DNA here is from genome assembly GCA_016271365.2 of Neoceratodus forsteri. NCBI lineage: Eukaryota > Metazoa > Chordata > Ceratodontiformes > Ceratodontidae > Neoceratodus > Neoceratodus forsteri. Next base: position 51,811,793 of record JADMNL010000027.1, read on the forward strand.
TATGCATCTATGTAACTCCTGCACTACCAATGCCAATGCCAGCAAGACAACATTCGGCATTGACAAATGCTTGTTTGGGTAATACTGTGATTGTCATTTCCTTCGAAGTAGGTGGGAGTTTACTGTTGGATAGTGCATGTGTGTAAGCTCTTTGCAATATCAGGGTAATTTTCTCAATGGTTCCTTCGTAAAAGTCCACTGGGAAATCATCTCCTCCCGGGGATTTATTTTTATTCAAGGTGCTAACTGCTCATGCTACTTCCTTGGCTTGTATTGGTGCATCTAGTTCTTGAGCTTGCTGGGGTGTTACCTTTGGGAGATTTAAAGAGGCTAGGAAGCGGGGCACCTGGTTGGCATTTGGGGGATGGGATGAGGCATACAGCTTAGCATAGAACTTAGACATCACTTCTGAGATTTCTTTGGGGTAGTACATGTTATTCCCTGCCTACATGTAGGGCCAGGAATGAGCCTTTCAATTCTCTGCTTTCATAGTCTGTAGGCCAGGATTTTAGTTGCTTTTCCCCTTCCCTCCCAAAAGGTGTGTGCAAGGCGTGTAAGTGCAAGTTGTGCCTTTCTGGCATAATATACATTAAGCTTGGCTGTGATGGCCAGCATGTCTTTAGGATCTGCCTTGGAGTTTCTTTCATGTCCGATCTCTAATGCTTTGAGCTGAGCCTCTAGGGAAGATACCTATTTTTCTCTCTGCCACTTTCTATGAGAGGCGAATCCAACAATTCTGCCCCTTAGGTATGCTTTCAAGGCTTCCCATAAGGTACTGTAATTGACACTACCATTGTCATTATCCCCCATATATTCTTCTATTTGGAGCTTAGCTCAAGGGAAGAAATCAGGATCCTTTAACAGGAGAGAGTCCAGATGCCAGCTAGCTGTCTTGGGAGCCGGTGGGCTCCATGTTATTGTCAATTCAACTGGTGCATGGTGCAAGATTACCCTGGGTAGTATATTAGAGCCTGTAACCAGTGGGGTGACTAAAGGATTCGTGAGCCATAGATCAAGCCTGCCATAGGACTGGTGGGGGGGTGGAATAAAAGGAGTAATCCCTGACTTTGACATGGTGTAACCTCCATATATCAGCCAGGCCATGTTCTGACATCAACTGCAATAATACTATCCTCGCATTGATGTGAGGCTCTGTGGTATTAGCAGATCTGTCCATGGCCAGAGCTAAAGTGAGATTGAAATCCCCCACCATAATGATTAGCATGTGCTTGGAGGTAAACTGGGCCAATATTTCTGAGAGGTGGGCATAGACGTCGGGGTTGTCTTCATTAGGTGCATACAAGTTTAGCATAACAAGGGGGCCCTCTGGGGTTGGTACCTGAATAAGGACCCATCTCCCTTCTTTGTCTTTCTGGGTGTGGGTTTGGGTCCACTGAAGGGACTTGTGTATCTATATGGAGACCCCTCTCTTTGTAGATGAGTGAGTGCTATGTGTTTCCAGTCCTACCCAATCCCTTTTCAGTTTGCAGGCCTCTGTGTGTAAGAGCTTAGTTTCCTGGAGGAAAGCCACTTTTGCACCCTGTTTTTTAAATGGGACAGGACCTGTTTGCGTTTGATGGGTGAGTTTACTCCTTTCACGCTCCAAGTAATGAATTTGGTGTCATCCATTAGATTTAGTATATCATGGTGGGGTCTGATGGATGAGGGTGCCAGTCAGTGTGGGGGGGGGGTCCTAGGAAACCACAGGTTCAGCACTATTGTCTTAGTCAGGTAGCTTGTCAGTAGTCTGTATCAGTCTGTATTACTTCTCTCTGTCCAATATCTAACAGCCCAACTGGGGCAACTATATACATAAAAAACTATAACATTCTGCATCCAAATGTTGTAGTGTACTCAAACTTTTACAGTTTTTGACTACGTAGTACTTCAGCGGTAGCCTTATGGTTACCAAGCTTAGATACTAGTTCAGGAGGCTCTCCAAACCTCCCAACCTTGTTGCATGCCATATGCTTATCTGACACCAGGTACTTATGTGTTTAGGCTGCTGTCCCCACAGCCGAGTTCACAAAGGGGTACTGCCTCTGGTCAGCATAAAATAAAACCACCCCTTGGTATCTGGGGGTCTGGTATCCCCTAGGGTCCCAGCAGCAAGTGCTCTGTGAAGCCCCTCAGGCTGGGTTGGGATGTGCACCTCTACATTTAGTGCTATATTTTTGCTCTCCTCCTGGGGTGGGGGAGGGATATGGATCTCGAGTGTCCTCCCACCTGGGGGGGTACCATCCGGGTGTAGTGCAGGGCCAGTGAAATGCAAGGAGCCTCTGCATGCTGCTGACATTACAATACATCCCCCCCAAAAAACCTTAATTATAAAGAACCTCCCACTTTGGATACATTTGAGCTCTGCAGGCCCTTGCGTAAGCCCCTGCCATCAGGTGCTTCCCAGAGCCCATTCATATTTCAGGGCTGATCTGCCTTGTTTAAATACCTAACTCAATGCCTTAATCTGGCTAGGGAAGGGGGGAGGAGTGGTCCTTGCAGTTCGCCAGGGAGTACTGTATGGAAAAGGAGGACCCCCCCCATGATTGCTGAGCTATGCCCTGCATTGTCCAGCATCCAGTAAGTCCAAGCTAAGTGCTCTCACTCACAGGGTGTCCACTTGAGCTGTATGTCAGGGCTTCACCCCTTTAAGAGTTCCAGGTGAGCGGAGCTAGGATCAGACCATCATGTAAACATTGCAGCCTGCAAGTATCAGCTCTCCAGTCTCAGATTTTTGCCAGAGTGGCGGAGGGTGCATTGCTGGACTGCTCGACCAGGAGGCCTAATCCAGGTGTTGTGTTGCAGTTTGGCGGAGCCGCGGCCACCGCTGCATAGATGAGCTATTGTTGTATGGCTACTGTTGCAGGCAGTATTGGGGGCTCCTGCTTCTTTTGAGCCTGGTGAAGTTTTGGCAAGACATTGTCTCAGATCCTCTGGGCCTTGGGATCCAGGTGCAGAGTGGTCTGTGGATCCTGTAGGAGGGGGGAGCCTACTGTCAAAGGTCTCCCCCTCCTCATCACTGATTTCTAGGCCGCCTTCTACTGAGCACTTCTGGTCCTTCCAGGAGGCTGCTGGCAGGGTTAGGTTGTGATCGACTTTTCCTTTCCGGACCCCACCCCATTTCTCTTCCAGGAAGCCAAATGCGACTCCTTAGTATGCTCTCTGTGCTGGGGCCTTGCGGTAGTGGTTTGGAGTGGTTGAGCTGGCAGGGGTAGCACTTTATCTGGGGATGTGTCCATACTGCGTGTGCCCTGGTCCAGGTTCCTGTGATCCAGATGAGCCTCCAGCCAGGATCGAAGGATGAATTCCTCAGCTGCTGTAGGCTCTGAGAAAGAGTGAGGCACCCCATTCCTTTCTATTCTTAGGATGGCCAGGTACCTTATACTGTAGGGAATTTGAAGCACCATGAGAGAGTGCCTGGCCCTAGTGAATTCCCTGCAATGCTCAGAGAGTACAGGGGAGAAATCAGGGAATATTTGAATTAGCTGTCTCTGCCATGTTAGGGGCCCTCACTCCCTTGAAAGTCCAAGAATTCTTTCTTTAACAGGGAATCATAAAATCTTTGCTAGGATTGGCCTGAGTCTCTGCCCTGGCTTTGGCTGAGGAGCAAGAGAGTGATGTGCCCTCTCTACCTCAACGGGGGCAGGTCATTGGTATTGCTGGATCTCCAGTACCAATTTTTGTAAGAAGAGGATGACATCACGACCCTCCATCCCTTCAGGGAAGCACATAAAGTGCAGATTGTTGCTCCACCCTCTGTTTTCAAGGTCATCAAGCTTGTCTGTTAACTGTTGTATTATTCTGTCCTGCTCATCAAGCCTCCGGCTTATTCTGTCAGTGCAGTCCCTTTGCTGTGCAATATGATGTTCACTACCATCCACATGCTGGGAAATCTGTATAATGTTCTGTTTTGTCTCTTGCACTTGTTTGGTAAGGGCTCCATCTCTGGTTAGTAAAGTTGCAAACAAGTCCCTTATTTCTTGCAGCTCCCCACTGGTAAGGCCTTTGGCTGCCAGCTGCCCTGCTGTGTTGAAGCCTGAAGGCCCGGATTTTTAACTGCCTGCTGTAGGATTGCAATCAGTGCTGAGGTAAGTAATTTTCTTATTTATCTGCTCCAGGTAGTGCTAGCAACTGGATTGTCCAGATTATGCTAGGTTTAGTGGTCAGTTCAGCATTGGATTTTGTAGGACAGTTGTTGGTGGTATGGAGCTCTGTAGTCTAAGCTGTTTCCATCTTGACCCCCTAGTGGCCACCCCTGGGTGAGTCTTTTTCAAAGGAAGAGGAACACCAGAACACAAGGACATGCAGTGAAGCTTGAGGGGAAGGGAGTTTAAGAGGAATGTGAGGAAATACTTCTTCACAGAAAGGGTGGTGGATAGAAACATTGAAACATAGAATCTGAGGGCAGATAAGGGTTGCTTGATTCACCCAGTCTGCCCATTTTAATTCATTTTTTTTTCTGCCTTCATTTTTGCTGTAGACCCACTTGATCTGTGGTGCTGTGTCTCTTCCCCTCTCCACCCCTACAATTCCCTTGTGCCTGTCCCAGGCATTTTGGAAATCATGGATGCCTGGAACAGCCTTCCAGAAGAGGTGGAAGGGTGAAGACAGTGGGGAGCTTCAGGCATGCATTGGATAGGCACATGGGCATAACAAGTAGAGGAAAGGGAGGGGGGGAGGGACACAGGCAACCATATAGAGTCCAGGGTGTAGTAATAGGCAGGGAAAAATAAGGCAGACTAGATGGTCCCACCAGTCCTTTTCTGTCAACAACTTCTATGTTTCTATACTTCCTCCAACTTATGATTTTGTTGGGCTTCGCACAAGCAGTTGCCTCTGTGACTCACATCAAAGGCCACTCGCTGGATCTGATTTTCCTTCTGGGGATGGAAACCTCTGACTTGGTGGTGGAACTGGTCAGTTGGTCAGATCACCATTCCATGAGGTACAATTTCTTTCCTCCCCCTTATAGACCTGCCCCTTTGGAGATGGTCCAATACTGCCCCTTGCGAGGTGTGACCCCAGATGATCTTTTGGTGGAATTGGACCTATCAGGATTACCGGGTACAAGAGAGGGTCCCAAGAACCTTCTACAAGCCTATAATAGGGCTGTGGCAGAGGCTCTGGATGCCTTGGCTCCTGCCTGGGTTTGCCCTCTCACCCTCCACCCTCACTCCCCCTGGTTTGATGGGGCCTTGAGGGAGTTGAGGCAAGTAGGATGAAGGTTAGAATGTAGCGGGTGGAGAACTGGCCTGAATGTCGACAGACTTAGACTGATGGGACCCACCCATAAGAAGGCAGAATTCCTGTCCAGGGGATTGCTGCAGCTCAGAATTGACCAGCTCAGCTCTTCTGAACTGTGGACAAACTATGCAATCCAGCCTGTCTGCAAGTTCGGAGAGCATGTTCTCAGAAAAAGTGTGAGGAGTTTCCTCAATTCTTTGCTGATAAGGTTGCTGACATCAGGTCAGAGATCCATTCACCTCATTCTTTGGGGAGATGGTGGTCGGCTGAATGTTGCTACACCTTGATTTTGCTGGATTTGGTGCAGAATGCTGCATCCAGGCTGTTGTCTGGATCATCTCGATCCAGTCATATTACGCCTGTGCTGTGCAAACTACACTGGCTGCCAGTTCAGTGGTAAATCACCTTCAAGGTTGGCTTGCTGACCTACAAAGCCCTACATGGACTGGGACTGAGCTACCTACAAGATCTCCTGCATTCTAACTGCCCTTTCTGTCTGCTCCACTCGAATGACGAGGGATTGCTGGAGATTCCCAGGGTATGAATAAAAACATCTGGATCACCTTGTGGAATTCTCTTGCTCATCGGGTATGGGAGTGCCTGACAGTGGAGAGGTTCAAGACTGCCCTAAAGACCTATTTATTTCAGTTGGCATTTGGTGCTGCTTTGTAATGGACTGTTTTACGGAACTGTGGATTATTGAACTATTGAATAGTATTTTAATATTTTATGGTTTTAATTGCTGTTTGCTGTGCAGTGCTCTGACACATTGTGAAGAGCGCTATATAAATAAAGTTTATTATTATTATGTTTCTATGTTGAAAGAAAAATGGCAGTAACACGCCACAATTAGTGTTACTAATTCCATGCTAATTAATATTCCATTTCTTTATGAACTAAAATGAAGTGCTTGTTACATCATCAGGCAGTCCTTAATTATTATCAGGAATAGAGATGTTGTGAAATTATATTTCGGCGGTGAAATTCTAACAAAATCAGCAATTTCACTGTGCAAAATATTTTGTGAAATTTGCCCATTATGAAAAATATTTCACCGGGAGCAAAATGTGTAATTTCACCTGCAAGATGCGAAATTTTGCCATTAAAGAGGTGAAATTTCACTGGCGAAATGCGAATTTCACCTTCAGCGGGTGAAATTTCACCTTCTGCAGCAAAATTCCAAATTTCGCTTCCATGTAAAATTTTGCAAAATGGGCTAATTTCAAAAACTATTTCATGTAATGAAATTTGCCAATTTCACACATCTCTAATCAGGAATCATGCTTATTTGTATCTTATAATTTAAAATGAGTTATTATTATTGTATTACTTTGCATTTACCACTTGCAGATGTTTATTAAAGCAACCAAGGCTCCCAATGGAGCATGCACAAAGGTGTGGTGTTAGGAAACAAACAAAAACTACAAAAAACAAAGTTTCCAGCACTTACTAACCTACAGTATAAGGAGGGATGCCATACTAGGATCTTGGTTGCAAAAACATTTATTCAGACACACCCAGACTCCAGCCTGATATGTTTTGGATCACTGTCCTTTACCAAAGGCTGAACATCTCAGATACAACAACACTTAAATAGAGTAAAAAAGAACCACATGGTACTATGACCCCCTATGACACTGTGCAAGGTGATTGGTTAAAAACATTAATTATTCAAAAACTTTAATCAAGATAAAATCAAAACCACTGACTCTGCTTAAGTTAAAACAATTTATCCCCATAGTATTTAAAAAAATATATTTTACAGGGACTACCCTTGAGAGAAAAGAAAACAAGGATAGTGCCTAAACAAAGAAAATGAAAAGTTGGAGAAGAAAAAATGACGAAAAGGGGGACAGGAAAGTATAGAAAGGTAAAAGGGGAAAGGGGAAGGAAAAGGGATAATGATGGGGAAAGGGGGATGGGGACACATGGGGACAGGGGGCCAACAGTGTAGGAATGGGAGCAAAAAGAAAAAAGAAAAAGAAGGGGGGAGAAATTGGAAAAAGGACAGAAAAGAAGGATGGAAGAAAGTAAGGGAAAGGAGCTGAAAAATCTAATATCATTCTCGATAGTAATGTAACAAGTTTATTCCCAAACATTAATTAATTACAGTCTCATTTGATGTTAGGGATACCTGTAGTTATGTTACTAAAGAACGCAAGTAGACAAAGTGGAGAGAATCCAAGAACGTTAGTCTTAACCAAAAGCTACACTGAAACCATTATTACCAATTTAGAGGATACAGAACAGTAATAAAGCCTAGGGCTTATTTATGTCACTTATACAAAATCTCTAAAATAAAGACACCTAAATCTCAGGTGTCCTTTTGCTGTTCACCGAGAGTGTACATCGCAAAAATTCGTTTTCGGTGATATACACTCACCCAAATGGTGATCGCTATTCCGCGATCGCCGTTATCACATGGGACCCTTCAGCACATAGTTTTCTTTTCATAGCCATAGACAGAGTGTGCAGAAACCCAACCCTAGGGGATGAGATTTTGTAATCTCATGCTCATTAGGGAACATTTTTGGATTGTTACCTTAGAAACTACTAAAAAATGGGACGCAATGCACATTTGGATGTACTTCCATATTTGAAAAAGAAAAGGAGATGAAGTAGTTATTCATTTTATTAAAAAATGTGCCAACAACTGTACTTTGAAAAGTAATTTTCTAAGAGATTTTGTATAAGTGACATAAATAAGCTCTAGGCTTTATTGCATGATTGTAGTGGTCAGGTTTTAGAGATGGCTGAAGCTTGGTTTGCTTGTGGCAGCTTTTCCCCATCAGACATTAACAAGATTCACCTGGTGCAATTGTATCTACACCTTAGCCACTATGTTTTGAACAGAACCTGCCTGTCTGGTGAAGTTGGAGTTTTCAGTGCATGCACCCATTTTCATGGAAATCATCAATGTTTTTTTGAGGGAGGGTCTATTTTCATCTACTTTGAAAGAAGCAGTTGTGTGAACCCTCCTCAAAAAGTCATTGTTAGATCCTGATGATTTCATAAATTGTTAACCTATCTCTAACTTTGCAGTCTTGGGTGACATTGAGAAAGTTTTAGTGCTGCAGCTAAGAAGGCATCAAGAGGAATTCAACATCTATGAGTTTTTACAATATGGTTTTTGCTCTCAGCAGAGTACCAATAAAGCCCTGGTGAGTGTTTTGAATTATCTTCTCCTTATGAGGGTCAGTAGAGAGGTTTATTTTGTGGACTTGTATTTATCTTCGCTCAGTTATGGGGAGCCAATTTTGCACATAAAGAACAAATGAAAAGTATGTCCAGAGAGCTTCAGAGCCTATAAAGTGCAAAAAGTCTTTATTATGTTTCCCACATCTTGAGGCTATGAACGAAGGACACAAAGGCATTGGTTCTCCATTCATGATAAAGTGCTGACATTTGCATAAGTACTGAAAAAATGTTACCTTACCAAAAGGAACAGTTACTATTCAAACCGCAGTGCTTTGCTCAAAGGTGTTACAGGGCTGGAAATTATTGATCAGTAATGCACTAAAATACGTAAGACTGGATCAAGTGACTATTTCATCACAACTCTTTAAACAACAAAACATCATGAAAATTATTATTCACAAAGTATAAGATCCACTTCTATTTAAGGGACCAGGAATAATTATTTAGCAGTCCCAAATAACATCACAGTAAGGCAAAGTGCTTTTTAACATTAAAAACATATAAAAATCCCCTGAAGTAAATAGCCTATCACTTAAGGACCGAAACACTGTGGTGCCTGAATAAGAATATTGGCTAACAGCCAGTCTGTTAGATATTGTCAGTAATACTGTATTAGTTTACATAATGATCAGTAAGGTGTTTAAGCTATGCATTGTTCTCTGTAATCTTAAATAGCGTATTGTACACCAACCTGGGAGTAGATGATGAGTCTTTTCTGCTCCCACCTTTGTTGTGTGTCTTTTTCTTTCTTTGTCTTAGCAATAATGCTGTTATTGCTTTGTGTATGACCTGTTGCGCCAGGTTTGTTGAACTATTAATAAAAAGATTATCAGCAAAAAAAAAAAAACACATCAAAATAGGGCATCTACTAAAATCCTGTAATACAAAGGCAATGTTAAATATGTACAGTACTGGAACAAAATCTATGTAGTAAAGACTAAGATAATCACAAGGCAGCAAATCCCAAATTCATCTGGTCACAAATAGACATAATATTTACAGAATTAGCATGATTAGAATCTCCATATGGAGCCACATGGTATTTGTATATGTGCTATTACACTGAGAGAGAGAGGAGACTGCAGTGAAAGCGTGAGCACATTGAGCAAGGGAATTCCCCAGCATTACAATGCTGGCACGGCTCCAAAGCTGTGATTGTGGTCAGAGGGCAGGCTGTGGCCTACAATGTAAGCATATTCTTTGGGGGACCAGTTCCTTGATTAAAATATTTAAAAGTGACATTGCCAGGCATCTTCTGGGGACTGCACTGCATTATTAAACTGATAATAAAAGGGCACAATACAAATAAAGTGGGATATGAAAAATACCACAGTGGAAAAAGGGCACCATGTTTTACTTAAGCACATGAGGAGTGAGCTGGCACCAGAGGGTACACATAGATGAGGAAATTACCCACATAGCAACATAGTCATTGAAAATGTATCCATGGGGGGCACAGATTAGATCCTTGGAACCTTGATAGAGCAGGCAGCACCTGTCCTGAGGTTTCACTATAAAAACAGAGTCACTTAAAGCCAGAGAGGTTGCAATCACTCACTCACACATGCTAAACTGCATGAATAGGAGGTTCAAGATTGTTCCCCATCCAGCGGGATATCTGAACAGAGGCTCTTTACCTGGTGGTCTGAAATCTGTCCATTTACTCATTTTTAAACTTTCCAACTCTTTCAAAATGGAGAAAAAACATAGAGATAGTGTACTTATCTTTGGGCGGCCACTCTTGTTAGATATGGTCCACTACAGGAAGAAAGGGATTGCTGACTGGAGCCAAAGCCAGGCCTATAGATTCTCCCCTTATGGTAATTACTGCTCAAAGGTTACAAAAGTAGATTGACTTGACCCTTAATAGTCTGATGTTAGAACAAAAGTAATCTCTAGCACTGGATCAAATTCTGGAAGAAATACCAAAGCAGAAGAGTAAGCATTACTATTTAAACATTATTTGAACATTATTTTGGAGATTCTCAGGTTATATCTGAGGGAGGGTATTTTCCCTGTAGCTCTGAAAATGGCAGTGGTGAGGCCCCTACTGAAGAAAGAATATTTTGATCCTGATGCTCTCCTGAATTACAGACCTGTCTTGAACTTTCCCTTTTTAGGGAAGGTAATCAAGAAGGCGATGCCAGAGTTGGAGGCTCACCAGGAGAGGTACGGTATCCACAATCCTTTCAGTTAGGATTTCAGTGTTGTCACAGCACTGAGATGGCACTCATCAAGGTGTTCAGTGATCTTCTCATGGCAAGAGACAAAGGCCCTTGTTCCATTCTTGTCCTTCTGGTACTGTCATCTGTATTTGACATGGTTGACTGTGGTGATTCTTCTGGAATGCCTGAGGCATTATGTGCATCTCACTGGTGCAATTTTGCACTGGTTCAAGTCCTATCTGTCCAGAAGAATGCAGCAGGTAGTCTTCAGTAATTTCATCTCCAAGCCCACTGCTTTGGACTGTGGTGTGCCTCATGGCCTCAAGGCTCTATCCTGGTACTGTGTTGTTCACCATCTACATGTTGCCATTGAGTGAGATCAATAGACAGTATGGGTTGGAGTTTCACTACTATACAGATAATACCCAACTATACTCATCATTTGTACCTGATGGAGTTAATGTTGATTCAGTACTGTGCCAGTGCCTTAAAGAGATCTACGACTGGATGGTCTCCAACTGGTTAAGTCTCAATACAGCCAAGACTGAGGCATTGATTGTCAAACCACATCTCCATGGGTTGGCTATGACAGAAAGTGACACCCTCTTACCATCTTTAAATGGTGTCACCCTTGGTGCTGTGGTTGCAGTTATGAATGGGGGGTACTATGGACTCCAAGCTGTCAGTGGATAGCCATCTTTTATTTATTTATTTATTTAAACATTTGGTAACCGGGAAAGGCACACTGAGCCAAAGCTCATCTCCAGTTGCAACCTGGGGAGAGGGAACATGGAATAAAGTATACAAGATGCAAATACATGAAGGAAATAATAAAAGCTAAATAGAAACAGTATACAGGTTTGATAAATGCATCAATAAAATTAAGGTAAAAGGGTATAACGCGATATCAGCAGTGGTTACAATACAAAGTGGACAGTATATACAGTGCACATATTATATGATGTTATGGGAACAGGTGGGGGTGGGCAACTGGCACAGCTGAGATTTGACAGAGGTGAGAGAGAGAGAGAGAGAGAGAGAGAGGGAGGGAGAGTTACGAAGGAGAGGAGTTTGGGATTTCCAGATAAAGGGAGGCCAATAGGTGTAGGCAGGTTTACCCACATTTAAAGATGATTTGGGAAGGGAGAAGGAGAGAGAAAGTCTCTTGAGCCTAGGGAGTATGTAGAGGAGGGAGTGGGGGTGAGGTGGGCAGAGAGGTAGGAGAGGAGTAGGTTGAACATGTATTTGGAGATAAAGGAGATAGAGTGGATGAGATGCCAATGGAGGGGACTCCAGGGAAGAGAGAAGAGTGCAGTGTGGGTCCTATTGGGAGAGTTAGAGGCAAAATGGTAGAAGGCGTAGAAGAGGGACTCAAGTCTAGCAAGAGAGAAGGAGGGCACAGAGCAGTAAACTATGTTGGCATAGTCAAAGATAGGTGTTAGTATTTTGGATAGAAGTTCCCATCATACAGGGAGGGGCAGAGAGTTCCTGCTATGGTATAGGATGCCGAGCTTTGGGTGAAGTTTTGAAGATATGTAGTTGATATGAGTAGAGAGGTTCAGTAGTGGGTACAACCAGACATCTAGATACTTATAGGAAGTGACTGGTAACACAGAGGAGGAAAGATATTGTGGAGTGATGTTTTCTAAAACCGGACTGGTAGGGGGAGAGGAAGTTCATGGAGGTGAGGAAATCGGTCAGTCTGGATTGAACTAGGCATCCCTGCAGCTTGGATAAGGCAGGGGGGAGGAGGAAGATAGGATGATTGTTCCCAGGTATTGTGGGGTCTCTGCCCTTGTGGAGAGGTATGACAGAGGCTGATTTCTAGGCTTTGGGAACAGTGCCTATGGAGGACAGATTTAGTAGGAAGGTAAGGGCAAGAGTAATGATAGAGGCTGATAGGTGCAGTAGACTGGGATGAATTCCATCCAGGCTAGTGTAACCCCCTAGGTGGTGCTATACCAAGGGATACTACCCCAGGCTGCATGGCTAGGCACTGGTTGAGGGGCCTGAGCTTGGAGAATGGGTGCCTCCACCCAGAGGGTTGGTTTAAGGGTAGCAGAGCTGCTATGGGTATAGCCCTCAAGGACACTAATACCCCCATCTAACCCCTCTAGTGGCTTACACAGGTCAGCAGATAAACAATCACATATGACGTAGGAATACAATATTGAAGCCACACTTGGTACACTTACCACCAGGGCTGGTTCTGCTGCAATGGCCCTGGAGACCCCCTGTAAAACAAGACCTGCAATAGAATAGTTCAATGGCAATACAATATCCTCTCCACAAAGGTACACACTAGCCAAGTTAAATGCAGAAAGAATAGAATCTGATTTTTTCAGGGGATGAGAACAAGGATGGGGCAGAAATCTAGCATTTGATTTCAGATCTGATTTAGTCAGGTTAAGCATGCATGCACTAAGAGTCCCTCTGGCACAATCACACACACTCTGGGTACCCAGTTGTTATTCAAGCTAGCCTGAAGCATTGCTTGGGGTAGGCTGGCATTGCAGCTGTTGTTGGGGCCCTTGGAAAAGAAAACAAGCAACATGCCCTTTAACCCAAATTTGCATGCCAGAGTCAGATGGCTCAGTCTATTGTGATCAACCCAAACAATAAAATCAGATGACACACAATGATTGTAGCTTTGTTGCAGGGGACTACCCTGTTGGTTACTCATGCTACCCAGAAATGAGGCAGGACTGATGAGATGAAGACCTCAGGATGTTGTTCTGGCTGGCCAGAGGAAGCAGAGCCCACATGACGCACCATGGTGGTCGATCCTGTTCAGTGGTGTTGATCAGAAGCTGAATCCCCAGGTGGGACTTTCGTCACAAGAGTCTCTGTGGTGGGAGCAACAGTCCAAGATGGTGAGGCCAAGGCCTGGTGGAAAGTTCAGATTTAAGTCCGTAACAATGCTGGAGCAGCTTTCAGCTAGCATAACACTTGAACGTGGGAAACCAATCGTGACCCACAGAACACATTCAGCACATTTATAAGTAAACAAATATTCAGCCACAGCACAGATGAAGTCTGTTTGTGATATTACAGGATCTCTGTGCAAACCTTTTGTTCTGTGACTCTGTTCTATACCTGACAGGCCAATCGTGTCTGGTGCAAGTGTTCGGTCCGCAATCATGCGAAATTCACTCTCTCTGTATTTTTAGAATTCAGGTCTCAATAACAGATTCTAATATAGTCCAATTCAATTTGCAGGCTTCTTCACACTGGAAGATGGTAGCAGGCAGGTCAGAAGAAGCCTTTCTGGTGAATCCCTGTGCTACCACACAGGAGCAGCTGCTCGAATCACTTGAGTTGTTCACTCTCCAAGCTCCAACTCTCAACTGACACTCTGCTGCAGGCAGCTCTGGGATTTCCCAGTGATCCAAAAGGTTTGGTTGGTTGATCCACCTGTCTGTCACAGAAAGGGCTCCCCCTCCAGGTTCATTTAGGCACCAAACAATAAAAACTACAATTCCTACAGAAATTCACTCCCACAAGGCCTCTGGGAACAGTCTCCATTTTAAGGTCCCCCAAGGTACTGATTGGTCAAACTGGCAGTCAGAACCAAATGGTGGCTCACAAACAAGAACAGTCCATACTGCAAGAAGGCAGATTAGACAAGCTTCTATATTATTACTAATAAAGCAGATAATCAGCAAACAATCACAGATCCTATAAGGGCTGCATCTGTGCACATAACGATGGCAGAATGGAGCAGCTGTACCACAGTTCGGGTGGGACTCAAGCCTGAAACCACTCGACCCCTACCCAGATTAATTATGTCCTACAAAATAGATACCTCTCAAAGAGACAGGCACAGAGGCCAACAGGGCATTCCCATGTAGGCATATTGAAACCGTTTAGACAGAGAACACCAGCCCAGCAGCAGGCATCAGGCAAGCCCAGGAAGACACCCTAGGAACCCCGATTTGTAGAGGGTTACACCAGATTTAGATGGATTGAGGGATAAGAGAACAAGCAGTACTTCATTTGTAGAAACTGGGGTGAGTAGGAAGTTTTTGCTAGGCAAGTGCCGAGTGGAGGTTTTTGTCGCAGGTGGAGGTGGTGTGTATGAGTCAGGGATAGCACATGTAGTGAAAAGTGTTGAGAGTATTGACCACTTGGACAGGGTTAGTTATAGTAGTGCCATGGTACTTGAGAGTAGGGATGCAGGACTGAATTTGTGGGTCTATGATGGAGCGGACTACATTCCAAAAGGAGGAGGGGTGTGCTGTGCTGAGATGGTTCTTGAAGTAGTCAGCCTTGGCATGCCTAATGGCCTTAGTGCACACATTTCTTATGGAGTTGTAGGCTTCTCTAGAGTTTGGGGTTTAGGAGGCTTTGAAGATGGACCAGGCCTTGTCACAGGCTTTACAGAGGGCAGCTATTGGGTTTGTAATCCAGGGGTTGTGGTGTTTCCTAACCCTTGCTTTTTTAAGTGGGGCATGGTTGTCCCAGATACTTGTGAAAATGCTAGTGAACTGGGCTAGTGCAGTGTCAACATCTACGGCAGAGTAGACTGGCACCCAATTCACATTACATAAGTTAGAGAGGAAGGAGTTTATATCAAGTGAGTTTACGGGGCATGTTTTGATGTATTTTGGTGAGGACTTGGGCAGTTGGGTCTTTCTAATGCAGTATGTGACACAGTGATCACTTAAGACAGGGTCAAGGACACCATCAGCAGATATTCTGTGGGGGCGGGATGAGAGAACCCAATCAATAAGTGAGTGGTTTGAGGAACGGGAGTTGTAATGATTTAGTTAGATAATTAGCTGGGAGAGGTTTAAGGATTACATTTTGGAGGTGGTGGGCTTTGAGAAGGGGGAGAGCCAGTCAAGGTTGTAGTCCCCTAAGAGGAATAGTTCACCAGTGTCTGCCAGAGGTGGCAGAGCAGAGATGCACTCTGCAAGTGCATCTTGTCCAAGCAGAGGGGAGGCATAGATCACCCCAACAAAGGTGGGGAGGGTGGAGGGAAGGAGGAATTTGGCTAGGACCATTTCATATGATCTGAGGTAGGATACTTTTTTCACTATGGAGCATGAGATGGGTTGAGGCACATCCGCTGAACCATTGTGAAGGAATGGCTGCAGCAGGAGTTAGCAAATGCTTCATTTTATCTTATAACAGGTATGTCACCATTGCCATATAAGAGATTTTAGATTGCTGAACTTTCCAATCCTACCTTGGTGCCTGTTTCTTCTGAAGGAAAGAAGCAAGAGCCAGAGCAGAAGTGGGTAAGACAAGGCCTGTGGACATTTCCCCACTGGGGTGGAATCTTAAAGCAGTAGAAAGAGCCTCCCCACTGAGAGAGAGAGAGAGATCCAGTAAAGCCTGTGGGGGCCTATGGGCCTTGTTTCACAGCACTTGAACTGTCTACTATTGTCTACTGGCTGCTTGGGAGTTAAACGACAAGAACAGCATGATATCTGAATTACATTCACATTGTTATTTCCATTGAATGTGTTTACCTTGAACTCAGAATGCTACTTTTTAATATAACTGTGAATGACGATAAGTGCTTTGATATTAATCAAATTTTTATTAAATAATGATTTGTTGTTTGTGCTGCTAGATGTGATGTGATGCTAAATGTGTATATACATGTTTAGATGTTAAGCCACTTAAAATAGTCAGAAAAAAGCAAATAAATAACAAAACTGACCGCATTAAGTCCATAGTGGATAAATACTATTTAATTAATACACTGCTTCAGGGGGAGTAAGATAATTTTAGATAATTTTACATAACCTTAGACATTTTTTGTTGTTTATTTTATGTGATCAAGTGATTTTAAAACCTCATAAATACTTTATAAAGTTAAAAAGAGTTATAAAATAATAGAGGTTTCAAGGAAGTAGTTCTGGATTACCCATTGGTCCCCTTAGACATATGACATTAGACATTTAATGCACAGGCATCAGTGTTTGGGGAAGCTGCTTACCACACCAGAAAGGGCACCCACGGAGGGCAAGGTGTGAGTTAGCTTCTCAGCAAATGACCAGATTTTGATCGGCTCCCTAAATGCTTGGTTGAAAAGAGGTGGTTAATTGTACCTCACTGTCCTGTCTTCTTACTAGTAAGCTTTCACTGTCCTGTCTTCTTACTAGTAAGCTTTGAGTCTCCTAATTTTCTAGCAGTTTTCAAGCAGAGACCGCTAGCGTTCTGATTTTCAGGCTGCAAATTCGAGCTCAGTACGAAGGCAGTGTAGAGCTTTAAAGGCGACTCAAGTTGGCAGCTCTATGGTTTTATTAAACCTTGACCAGAAGAAGTACGTTGTTTTAATTTTACTTCTGCTTCTACAATAATAGCAAGTGATTTATTATAAACAGCAGCTAGATAAAAATCTAAGTTTAAGAAACAAGCTCTTAGGGGAGTCATAATATTGCATACCTATGGAGGAGATGCCAGTCCTTGTACACTGTTTGATACTGAAAAGAATAAAAAGGAGCAACATTTTGAAACATTCACTTGGTTGCATTTTCCTTCATTATGGAACTGATGTGTGAGTGCACCTGGCTTTCTTGACCTTAGTTATTAACTGATATTAGATAGAGAGAGATATATTTAATTGATATTAGGCACATACTTGATATTGAATTGTTTGTAATACTTTTGCAGAACTTTTATTTCAATTTGTGACTATTTTTGTGAACAGCTGTTGTTGGAGAGTAATTGGCAATTGATAATTGATAATTTGTACAATTTTGTATAACGCTGGATAGATCAGTTATGCCAGTGGAAACAAGAAGCAGTAAGCCCTATTCCGAAAGTTAAGTCGCATATAAACAAAGCCAAGTTAAATTAAAGAACTTGGGATCTGTCAAAAAAAGGTATTAAGGGGCCAAAGAAGAACAAAGGAGTTAATAGCACATTAATTAACCCATTTAGTGACTCAATGAATAAAGTTGGAAATTCTAAGGGGGAGGCTGTTGATAATGAGATAAAGGAGATACAAGGATCGACAGCCACTGCCATAAAGATAAATGGAGTTAAAATAAATTCCATAACAGAGCACCGGAGTATGAATAAATCAAATAAATTGAATGTGAAATCAAAAATGATCCAACCCCTTATTTGGGATTTATTGGATAAAAAGAAAAGAGAACAAGATGGAAAACTGAGAGAAGCAAGAGATTATAATCAAACATCATTTATTGGGCATAGTACGCTGACCCCTATGATGGAATTAAAAAAGAATACAACTGTACTTCAAGATACAGGATTAACTGACTAGGTGAATAGAGAAGTAAGTTGGACAGTAGAAAATATTAAGGAAACAATCCAGATGAACAACAGAACTGAAAAAAAAATTAAGGAACTCGAAGAACTCAAACAAGGGCTGAATGGTTCCTATTTCACTTTTGAAGCATATTATAGCCAGGAGGAGAAACTGAAGTTAAATAGAAAAACAAAGGAAGAATTGACTAAGAGTGCATGGTCAACAGGGAGATAGTACTCAGTTCATGAGTCATCTAGAACTGGCAACTCCCCCATTGGAAATTCTAATGAGGAACTGTGCTAATGCACTAAGGGATCCCCTGCTGGCCAGTGCAATAATATGCAAACAATTATTAATGATCAAGCAGGATCTCTCATTTATTAAGGGAGTATATATCGAGAATAAGAATAAAATAGAGTTTATCTCTGATAGGTTATAGCTGAGGGATAAAGAAGGATCGGAGCAAGGAAAGATGGTGAGTTATAAAAGCGATGACATGGACAGAATAGTCATAGATGAGGGAGAGACAAAATTGAGATCAGATGAGGCTCCTACATCTATGACAGATATGTCCCATATAACAGCCAAGAGGACTGCAAAAAGTATAGAAGCAGATTCAGAATTGGTAATGCAGCTATGGGATATGAATCCCAAGATAGTGTAATGGAGGAATTAAGAACTAAAAACCCACACTTATGGGAGAAAGAGATAAAACAAGAACACAGAGAATTAGAAAAGAAAATGGGGATAAGGGAAGTCCCTAAAGAAACAAAAGTGCAAAGGGCTAAAAGAAAGATCAAAAACCCACACTTGGACAGAATAGACATAGACAAGGGAGAGACAACATTGAGTTTGGATGAGGCCCCTACATCTATGACTGATGCATCCCATTTAACAGCCAACGGGACAGAAAAAAATGTAGGAACAGACTTGGATTTGGTAATGTTGACCATGGGATATGACTCTAGTGTGATGAAGGAGTTAAGAGCTAAACACCCATAAATGTGGGAGAAAGGGATAGAACAAGAACATAGAGCAGTGGAAAAGAAAACAGGGAAAAGGGAAGCTCCTAAGGAAACAAAAGTGCAAAGGGCTAAAAGAGAGAGACCAAAACCCCACATTTATCACAAAATGATAGAAAGGTGGGTACCAGAGAAAAAGAATCAGAGGTGTTTATAGAATTGACCAAAAAGGAACAGAAGATGACTGAGGAAAGTAAGGACTGAAAAGAGGGTGATAACAATAACAGCAACAGGAAGGTGAAAGACCTTAGGCAAGAAAAACCTGAACCTGTAGTTAAGACAACAAAGAAGAGTAAAAAAGGTAAGGGGAGGTCTATTAATAATAAATACCTCCAAAAACTAGGGGTTGGAATTAATAAAGATATAGTGGAAAAAGGGACTGAAAAAATAGGAAGTGAGGGAAAGAAAAACATTAGGACTAATAAGAACATCAATTGGCAAAAACAAAAATCTAAAGAAGAAATAAAAATGGATCCAGAAACATCAGAAGGAAATAAAAAAAGTGAAGGGACAGATTGTTTTGACAATGGTATGAAGGAGGACAAGGAACAGGTTAATAATCTTACAGAAATATAAAAAGGACTTTAGAAACAGATTTTGTCTTGCCTTTATACAAAGTGCCTATTATGCCGGATGAAACAGAATTGATATTAAATTTACATTTAAAACAGTTCCTAGGGTCCATCCTCCAAGGGAATAAAAAATACAACACCATGTTAGATAAACTAAGTATATTAAAACCATTAGAAAATGTGGAACTGGTCCTATTCCTATCAGACCAGTATTATGTTCTGAAAGCAATCGAGAATCAAAAAGTCAAAATGAGAAATTTAGGTTTAAGATGCAGAGTGTAGTGAACATAAAACTCTATTTCCAGAATACTATGAAGGTATAAAATCACAGTACAATAAAGAGAGTGACTATCCAATCTGTATTTATGGGATCAGTAACTTCCTAAATAAAACTAAGAATAATGTACGGATGGAAGTGGTGGATTTATTACAAAATTTGTTGAAGGATATGGAGATAAACAAAATTATTAAAAAAGCTAAAAGTTAGGAGGCTGATGGCCAGTTGACTATTTGGGCAAGCAATGAAACTGAGCATCAATACATCCTGTTTAAAGCTGTCATGTTGGACAAAGTAGATATTTTTATATATATACATATATTATGGTAGCACAGTAGTGCTACCATAGTTAGGGTTGAGGAGCCATTTCTATGTTAAACCCAAAATTTTGCACCTTAATAACTTTGCAACTGTTTGATGGATTTGCCTGAAATTTGGAATACATGATCAAGACCCATACGCCTTGGGATCTGCTAAGTTTTGTACTGGTCAGATACACAGCTGCGTAGTTATTAAGCATGATCTGCGTGTATGTTTATGCTTTTTCTGGAATTCAATGGTCGCTCCTACAGGTCGCACGGTTTGCGTGACCAGCCCGAAATCTTCAGGGAACATGCGTCGGGTCCCCATGTGCCTTTCGAAGATTTAGTGAAAAAATATTAAACGGTTCTTATAAGTCAATGGGAAAAGCTAACAAAAAGTTCGACAGTATCGCACATGGCCCTGTTAGTGTCGCAAATCTGCCATTTTGTTCTCAGTTAGTGATCAGAAAAATGCTTGGCATTTACAATTGAGACCCTCTAGCAACCTAATTCTTTTTGTATTCACCTAGTCGGTCCCTGAGGATGCTAGCCATGTCTTTATTTTGGGGTAAAACACCCCAGAAATATGTTTTTCAGATTTCTGGAAAAAGTACTTTCGCAAAGTAGTGTCAAACTCACGAAAGTGTCGCAAAGTTTTGCGAAAGTTTCACAAATCACTACACTACTATGGCTACTATGCCCAAAATAACAGTAATTTTGGCACTACGCTGCAAAAGAAAGGTTTGGAGTTTTGGGCTGAAATTTGAGGAACACAGCCGACATCTCACAGATGTGCCTTTCAGTGTTTCATTGAAAAATATTACATGGCGGCAAGTTATGGCAGTCCAAATTGACAGTTTTTCCATAAGATAACATTACGGCATCGCATTTACGACAGAACCTTTGGCACCCTGCTGCAAAATAACGGTTTGGTCTTTTGGACTGAAATTTGCAGGAACACAGCCAACATCCCACAGATGTGCCTTTCAATGGTTTGGTGAAAAAATATTACAGGGAGGCAAAGTTATGGCAGTCTGAACTTCTGTTTTTTCCCATAAGATAACATTACAGCGTTCACTCGCCTTTCAGGCCGATATCTTAAACGGTGCGAGATACGGACTTTTTGTCAAAAAATTTCTTAGCCCCCTACTGGGGACTAAGTACAAAACTAGCCAAGAAAGTGATAATACATATAACTTTTACATTTTTTTCTGTGTCATACGGTTAGTGAGATATAAGCAATTTACTATTCCAGCTTTCGCAAATTGCGACAGTACTTTTGTAGTCTGTGGGAAAATGACAGCAATTGTTTGGCACTCCACTGCAAAAGAACGGTTTGGAGTTTTGGGCTGAAATTTGGAGGGAATACATCTGACATCTCACAGATGTGCCTTTCAGTGTTTTGTTGAAAATATATTGTACAGCGGCAAAGTAACGGTACTCCAAAGTTGATACTTTTTCCCATAGGATAACATTATGGCGTACAATGCATTGCAGCAATCATTTGGCGCCCTGCTGCAAAATAACGGTTTGGTCTTTTGGGCTGAAATTTTCAGGGAACACAGACAACATCACACAGATGTGCCTTTTAGTGGTTTGCTGAAAAAATATTACAGGGAGGCAAAGTTATGGCATTCTGAACTTCTGTTTTTTTTCCAGTAGGATAACATTACAGTGTTTGCTGTGCCTTTCAGGGCCTGTATCTTGAAAATGGTGCAAGATATGGACTTTTTGTCGAACAATTTCTTAGCCCACTCTTAGGGGCTAAGTAAAAAACTAGCCAGGAAAGTGATAATACATATGATTTTAAAAAAAATTTTCTGTGTCTTATGGTTAGTGAGATATAAGCAATTTACTTTTTCAAGTCCTCATTTTTGCGTTCTGAGACTCATTATTTAGCATACATTTTTTCTACTCACTGTCTTTCTCTATATAGCTTTTGGGTAAAAACAGCCTGTGCACTTACATTACTGTTACCATTACCGTTTCTGCTTGTGGTTCCATACCCCTTTCATTTACTTCTCATGTTTATGACACCATGTGCGTTACTGTTTGCTTTTTCATTTGCGGTTGTGTTTGCATTGTTTTTAACATTTCTGTCTACATCAGTGTTTCTCTTTCTGTTTCGCTTTGTGTCACCATGCGCATTACGATTTGCGTTTGTGGGCACAATGTTACTATGTGACAAGGCATCATGTGGCGGGCCCCATGCTCCCGCCGCCACATTACATTCACTATTTCTCATTATCATTCTCAAAAACAAGGGAAATTAGAGGCAAAAAACTCAGTTTAATGCATCAGTTAGGGTTGTTCCACAGTGACAAAAGTGAGGAAATTCGGTGTTAGGATTGAAAACCCTAACTCCGAATTCACCACCCAGCACCACACACACACACATGCAAGTATGGGGGAGGACCAAGGCAACAGCTGCAATCAGGGATGTGTACGTTTGGTGTACATGGCCTCAGTTTTGCTGTTGATCTCCACTGAGCATGCAGTACCTGGTCAGGTGGGTGGGGATGTCTTGTAGTACATTTAGACGATTGTTTGTTATTTCTGTCACCTGCTGCTGGTTGTCTGTCATTGGTCGTATTGGCTTGGTCCTCCCCCGTACTTGCATGTGTGTGTGTGTCTGTGTGTGTGTGTGGTGCTGGGGGGGTGAATTCGCAGTTAGGGTTTTCAACCCGAACACCGAATTTCCTTGCTTTTGTCACTGTGGAACAACCCTAACTGATGCATTAAGCGGAGTTTTTTGCCTCTAATATATATATATATATATATATATATCAATCATCAATCAATCAGCGGTCGTCAAAACTTCCTTTTTCCATCTGAGGAATATCGCCAGGGTGAAGCACCTGGTTCCTCCAGAAGATCTTCCAACATTGATCCATGCCTTTGTTACCTCCCGCCTTGACTATTGCAACTCCCTGTACCTAGGGCTATCGGGGGTTGAGCTTCGCCGTCTGCAGCTAGTGCAGAATGTGGCGGCCAGGTTGTTGACTGGTTCTTCTAGATCCAGTCATATAATGCCTGTGCTCTGCAGACTCCACTGGCTGCCAGTATTTTGGTGAATCACCTTCAAGGTCAGTTTGCTGACCTATAAAGCTCTACATGACCAGGGACCAACTTACCTGAAAGAGCTCCTTTGTCCCTACTGTCCCTCCCGCCCCCTCCGATCCACTGATGAGGGATTGCTGGAGATTCCCAGGGTCTGTTGAAATCTTCAGGGGCTAGGTCATTTAGTTTTATGGCCCGACCCTGTGGAATTCTCTACCTAAATCAGGTACTTGAAATGAGTCCGACTGTCCTTAGCTTTCAAGGAGCCTTGAAAACCCACCTTTTTAGTATAGCTTTTAATGATTTATAATAGTTTTAAACTCTGTCTATTTACTGTTTTATGATATTGTACAGGTGCTTTGGATTTGAGAAAAGCACCTTTTTTTAAATAAAAGTTGATTGATTGATTGATTGATACCAAATTTTACAAGAACTAAATGGCAATCGACAAGTAAAGCAAAATTATGAATATCTTAAAAGATCTATAGGTGTACAGCTGTACAATATGCTATCTTGGAATGTGACTGGAACAAGAAAGAGACTGACATCCTTTATGGATTACTTAAAACAATTCAATTGTATCTGTTTACAAGAAACATGGGTCAACAAAGAAATTAATATAGAAGTGTATAAAATGTTTCACAAGTAGGCTATGAGTATGAAAAAATATGGTAGACTGTCAGGTGGACTTACAACATGGTGTAAAATATTAGACCAAGTAGAACAAAATGAGATTCAAATTGAATCTGAACACATTTTAGTAGTTCAAATTTCTTCTAAAAGACAGATTTTTATCATTATTAATGTATATTTCCCTTCCACGGGGTCTAGATATGTAGATAGGGAAGACCTGATGAAGCTAGTGAGACTAATAAACAGCTATATTCAAAGGGAACCTGAGTGTGGAATCAACATTGTAGGTGACTTTAATGCCAGGGCGGGACACAGCCTGGAGCCCTTGAGTGAAATAAAGAATGCATGTGCGGCTCGGGGACTACTATTTCTTAGTATGGAACAAAAGGCTAAAGACACTAAAGAGTGTGAAAGGGGAAAACAACTGGTAAGGGACTGGGAAAACAATAACTTCCTTCTCATTAATGGGAGAACAAAAGGAGACCAACATGGGTCATATACTTACCTAGGAAGTAGGGGAGCATCAATAATTGACCACTGTTGGATCACGGTAAATATCATCCATTTGTTGCTAGATTTATTACTAGAGATCAGGGCTGAAAGTGAACATAGTCCTTTGGAGAACCAAATATACCATTGCCCAATCATAAACATTAAAAATCAGGGTCAAAAATGCAGTAAAATGGGATTTATTAGAGAATTATAAATCAATATAGTGTTTAAATGACTGCAGTGCCAGGGATGATATCATTAATATTGCACATAATAAAGATGTTGATCAGTGTATACGGGCTTTTGAAGGAGTTATGAGGAATATTTCATTGATAATTCTTAAAGTTTCAATTAGTAAGGTGTCGAAGGGGAGTAAGTGGTATGACAACGAATGTAAAATATATAAAAAGGAGATTAATAAATGTGTTATAAATTTATGAAAGTTACTCACTGGGGCTAATAAACAAAGGCTTAATAGGTTGAGGAAACAGTATAAAAAAATTAATGAGAACCAAAAAATACAATTATAGATTGGCTACGTGGGCAGAATTTGAAAAGGCAGTTTGTGCGAAGGATAATAAAAAATACTTGCACATGGTAGCCGATGGCTGGGAGAACTATCCTGAAACAATAGAGAACTATATTGACCCTAGCACCTGGGAGTCTTACTATAGAGGTCTTTTTTATGACCCAGGGATAAAAGAAGTCAATTATTCTACTTCTGAATGGATACCTATGAGAGAAATAATCACAGGATAGGAGATAAATACAGCCATATTGTTAGCAAAAAGACATAAGGCATCTGGTCCCGATGTCATCCCATGGACATAATATTAGATGATCCAGACATGTGGACTCCAGCTTAGAAGACAGTGTAAGATCATATAATTCAGTCAGAAAAATTACCATCTACTTGGAAAGAAAATATCATCATCCCTATTTTTAAGAAAGGTGATAAGGCAGTGCCTAATAATTATAGACTAAGTCTAGTGGACATATCTCAGAAATTATTTACAAAGATTTTACATAAGAGAATAGTGTCTTGGATAAAAAGGTTGAACATAGTGGATGAGGCACAAGCAGGCTTCATGCCTGAACACTCAACCATTGACCAATGCTTTGTATTGTCCCATGTAATACATAAATATCTCTACCTTAAAAGACAGAAACTGTTTTGTGTATTCATAGATTTGAAAGCAGCCTTTGACAGGGTGAAACAACTCAGGGAAGTTTTGGAAAACTATGAATTGGATCCAGCAATACTTAATATGCTGAAGACAGTATATAACGATAATAATACCTCAGTGAGATATAATAAAGAAGGAGATAATACTCAAAAATTACTCTCTAATGTTGGCCTAAGATAGTGCTGCATCCTATCTCCAGTACTGTTCAATATATTTTACAGGATCTGCAGTTTATCCGTTAGGTAGGGAAATGGGCAGACTAGGTGGGCCAAGCGGTCCTTATCTGCCATCAAATTCTATGTTTCTCTGTTTTTTGAATAAGGTACTGCACGAGTTATATGACCCCGAGCTGCACACGCCTAGTTTGGGCTCCAGGTGGTGTCCCTACCTGGCATACTCTGATAATGTTGTTCTCATCTCAACCAGCTATCTTGGGATTAAAAGAAGTTTAAGTAAATTTTATGAAGTTTGTGAAACGACCTTTTTAGAGAGAAATTTTGAGAAAATAAAATATATGATTTGTAATAGCAATGTGGTAAATCTGGGGAAAATAAGCTATGATATGTATTATAAAAGTGAAGGTTGCATCCTTTTTTCTTACTCCCTATTTATGGTATGTATGTGATTTGTACTACTTGTAATGACAATTTTAACTTGTCAAAATATAAAATCAAATTGAATTGAATGAGATGGGTTGCCTTAGGAGCATAGCGATGCCACCACCTCTTTTTCCACGGTCTTGCTAGATGATTGAGTAGCCTGGGTAAGTGAGGGGTGAGTCTGGGGTTTTGGAGAATAGCCATGTTTCTGAGAGGCATAGGATGACGGGGGAGTTCTGGGTTAGCCAGCAGTTTGAAAGGTCCATTTTGGGCAGGAGACTCCTAATGTTGATGTGCATGATTTTTAGGCCTTTTGAGAGGGTGGCACTTGATTGGGTGTAGGGAGACTTGGGGTCATTCTATGTCTCCAGCAATGAGAAAGATGAGTAGGAACATAGAGAAGGTGGCTGGAAGTTTTCACCCTTTAGTGGTGTTGAGGGAGTAGGGTTTGTGCTTGGAGCATCTTATAAGAGTGATACAGTAGATTAGTTGAGGTGATAAAATACTGGGGGAAATCACAAAGAAGGAGGGCATGGGAAGAGAGTGTGGTGCTGGTAAGCAGGGTGTAAGATGTTGTTTTAAGTAGAGGAGTGCAGGGATGGCAGGAGGGAGTATGGGGCAGGAACAGCCAGAGGGGAGGTGGGGAGGAGGAGAGAAGGTATGAGATGGAGGACATGAGTAGGAGTAAAGAAATAGGATACATGTTATGATATATCAGGTGGGGAGAGGGAGACATCAGATTTGCTTACGAAAGGACAGTAAAAGTAGCTGTGACAGCTGTGAGTACAAGAGTAGCTATGGAGCCATGAGTGATTTTTAAAAATAGAAAGAGTGAAGAGGGGTGCAGCAGCAAGGCTATTTGCCAGTGATTCATAGTCTTTGTCAAACAGTAGCACATATTTGCTACTCCAGTTTGATTTTCTCTAGTAGTAGCACCAATTTGCTGCCCTCTATAGGTGGGTCAGTATAAACTGCTAATGTGGAAGTCAGCACTTAGTCACATGACCTCTTTAGGCTATAAAAGACAGGCTAGCTAATGGGTGTGGTGGTGGGTGGTGGTGGGTGGGGAGCCACCTCATAGTGGTGACAGAAAGGCAGCTGTAGAGATTGCGGCTGCTGAAAATGGTCTGGTTTTCACTGAATTAATTTGTGGAGTCCCAAGCAGGATATAACTGAGATAGCCCAATCTAGGACCAAAAAACCAAAAGCTATGTACAGCTTCCTACTTTTATTGTTCAGAACATTAATGAGGAAGCTCCGAATTACAAGCAGCTCTGGTCGGGGAAAGGAGCTCCAAAGCAGAAACCGGGATTCTGCACCAGAGTGAAAAGCAACTCTGAATCCAGGAAGCTGCACTGTGTGAACTTCAAAGCTTAGCATTCAGGAGGGAGCTCCGGAGCACACAAGCATAAAACTTGAAGGGTTCGAGTTAGATACAGGAGAATG
Organism: Neoceratodus forsteri; assembly: GCA_016271365.2. Classification (NCBI taxonomy): domain Eukaryota; kingdom Metazoa; phylum Chordata; order Ceratodontiformes; family Ceratodontidae; genus Neoceratodus; species Neoceratodus forsteri. The sequence goes on from JADMNL010000027.1 coordinate 51,839,215, forward strand.
GGCTCAAAAGTAATTTTGCGTTTTTTGTTTTATTTGTTTTTTAACAGATTTCGGTAAACAGGCAACTCCCAGGGAGAGACTCGTAAGAAACAAAGAACCTCTGTGCGCAAACACTGAGGCACGGGTTACCCCAAAGGGCATTTGGCTGGGAAGCCAAGTTTCAAGAAAACACAAAATCACACATGCCCCCACAATGCAAAGCATCATGGGCTGCATATGCAAATCACCACAGAATGTTATGCTGGTCCAACTTTAAGCAGAATTGCATGGTGCCAAAAGGCCTCTCACACAGTTTGCAAAGGGTGCTAACAGAAGACATAGATGCGTGTTTCGTCCTACCAGGACTCATCAGTATGCCTCGTCTGTTTGACACCCCAGTGAAATGGACCAGCTACCCTAAGACAGTGTGCCTTGGATGTATTGTGGTGAACCCATTAAAATAAAAAACTACTTAAAAGACAAAGAACCTCTGTGTGCAAACACTGAGGCAAGGGTTACCCCAAAGGGCATTTGGCTGGGAAGCCAAGTTTCAAGAAAATGCAAAATCACACATGGCCCCACAATGCAAAGCATCATGGGCTGCATATGCAAATCACCACAGAATGTTATGCTGGTCCAACTTTAAGCAGAATTGCATGGTGCCGAAAGACCTCTCACAGTTTGCAAAGGGTGCTAACAGAAGACATAGACACGTGTTTCATCCTACCAGGACTCATCAGTATGCCTCGTCTGTTTGACACCCCAGTGAAATGGACCAGCTACCCTAAGACAGTGTGCCTTGGATATGTTGTGGTGAACCCATTAAAATAAAAAACTACTTAAAAGACAAAGAACCTCTGTGCGCAAACACTGAGGCAAGGGTTACCCCAAAGGGCATTTGGCTGGGAAGCCAAGTTTCAAGAAAATAAGAAGCTGCTCTCACTTGGAGTAACGAATTTAAAATTAAACAGACTACTAGCTCATAGGGGTATGATATCTTAAGAATTCTAAAATTATTTCCTGGATGAACAGGCTGGTATAGTACAGATTTATTCCTGAGCTCAGTGAATCAAGAGAAGTCCAAGAGCAGAAAAATGCACCAAGTTTAAAATTTGAACAATCTGGAGGTGTGCAGTGTCCAAATTGGAGGAATTCAGAGGGCGTACCTTAGGCAGGCTGCTCGGTGGTCAGGGAGCAGCTCCTGCAGCTATGGCTGCAGGTGAGGAATACCCAGGGAGTCATGGCATGAACTATGGATAAAATGGGACAACAGATTAGTGCTGGAGGATGGACAGAAGGAGTAGCCAAGGCTAGCAGAGGACAAAAGGAGTAGGTAGGTAGGTCTAGCAGAGGACAAAGGAGTAGGCAGGACAGGCAGGGGCTTGGGGAGAGACCAGATTAGCAGAGCAGAGAACAGTTAGCATGAAATGGAGGAGATCAGAGGAGCGAGGGTCAAAGAGGGAGAGTCACAAAAAGTAGTTAGAAAAAAATCTCAGTACAAACCAACATAAGTACATTCTTAAAATGCAGTTTTAAAATATTTACAGAGCTGTAAAGTACATTCCCGACAGAACAGAAAATACAGAAAGGTAGCTGTAACATTTGATCTACTCCTGGCAAGTTAGATTCATTTAGCTCGAGCCACAAAAAATTGTAGAAATACGATACTGTAAGAAATTGATTTCTGGCTTTATTACAGTATTGGTATCAATTTGGAGCAGCTGCCGAGACCACGGCTGCTGAAAACAGGAGGCTTTCCCCTGAATTAATCTGTGGGGTCCCAAGTAGGATATAGCAGTGACAGCCCAATCTAGGACCAAAAAACTAAAAGCTGTGTAGAGCTTCCTACTCTTATTGTTCAGAACATTAACAAGGAAGCTCCAAATTAAAAGCAGCTCTGGTCGGGGAAAGGCACTCCAAAGCAGAAACCGGGTTTCTGCACCGGAGTGAAAAGCAACTCCGAATCCAGGAAGCTGCTTCTGTCTGAAGTTGTATGCAGTGGCTTTTTCATCTCTAAAACATCATTGGATCAAACTGTTTCTAGTGCCTGAGGACCTGGTGATGACAGTCCATGCCTTTGTTACATCAGGCTGGATTACTGTAATGCTTTTTACCTAGAGTTATCTGGAATTCTGATGCGGCACCTGCAGTTTGTACAGAATGCTGCAGACCATTTGGTCTTCGGGACTTCTCACAGAGATCATATCACTCCGGTGCTGCATGAACTGCACCAGCTGCCTAGTCAGTGACGTGTCAACTTCAAGATATGCTTGTTGGTATGCAAGGCCCTATGTGGTCTGGGTCCTGGCTATCTAAAGATCTACTGACCTCACTTATCTCTGTCTGCCTTCTCTGTCCATTGATGCGGAATTACTGCTGATCCACTGATGGTTGCTTACTGTTGGTCCCATGCTCCAGGCTGAAGATTTCTGGGGATAGATCATTTAAGGTGGTTTTGTCGATCTTGTGAAATGCATTGCCTCCCCATATGAGATCTGTCAGCAAGATGGGGGCCTTTAAAGAGGCATTAGAATATCATCTTTTTAATCTTGCTTATTGCCTGACCTATTTTATTAAGCTAGTAAGACATTTGTCGTGTCGTACTTGCTGAGAAGATTCGTTATTTATGTGGTATGGTTATTTAATTCATGTTATTTGGAGTATTTTATGCTTTTCTTTGTAAGATGCCCTGAGCCTCAGAGAAAGGGCACCATAGAAATAAAATTGCCTTGTCTTGCCTTAAATTTGGACATTTACAAGTACAGTGGTGCCAACCAGGGTGTAATGTAGTAATGATGCAAGGAACAGTGTAATTCAAAGGCAATTAAGCCCTTTTATCATGCAGTATTTTGTGACGTAGTTTACTGCAAGTTACAGCATTACATTGTGGTTGGCTTCACTGCAATTTGTGCTTTCTGATCCTGAACCTCACCATTTATCTTTACCTGGGTCACACTTTCAACACATTGATACTGTGGCCATCAGTGGGGCAGCAAACCTGCAGCAAACATTACTGATCATCCAAATGCATCAGAAAAGACAGGAGAGACTCAAATGGTTAATGTTTTGGAGAATATTAGCATGTGGATGGCTAAACCAGACACAGACATCTCTAAAATGGCTGTAAATATGGAATATATACTCTAGATCTACAATTGATAGTGCAATGAATAAAAAAAGAGGATATACCAGATGTGAAAAAATACCTGGAAGATTGTGAATCAAAAATGGCTGCACTAAAGGCTTGAAATATCACTGAGATAATAAAAACATAGACAATGATGTCAGAAAATGACCAATGGTCCATCCAATGTGCCCAGGTTCCCTAATTAGCCCTGGGGCCTACTGTTCCTCCAAGTCTTAGTCCTCCCCACCTCCCACCCCATTCTCCTCCCACCCGATTCTGATGGCCTGTGCAACCATCATACCCTACATTCTGGCCCAGCTATGCTTAAAACCGCTAATGGTTTTGGCACCCACCACCTCAGCTAGCCGCCTGTTTCACGGCTCCACCAGCCTTTCTATAAAACGATATTTCTTCACATCCCTCCTGAATCTCCCTCCTGTTAACTTCCACATGACCATGTGACTGTGAGCTGGTATTGAAGTTAAATAGTTCCTTTTAGGAATTTGAAGGCCTTTAGCATATTATTCCCTCTCCCTTCTGGTCTCCAGCAAATACGTGTTCTGTGATTTGAAGCACTACTCAATTGACATGCCCTGCTGGCCCCAAATCATTTTTGTTACCTTGTGCTGCACTGTCTCGAGTCTATCCCTATCCTTCCTGAGGTGATGGCCCCAGAACTGGGTGCAGTACCCCAGGTGTGGCCTCACCAAGGATCTGTATGGGAAGTATTATTTCCCTTTTTCTGCTATCAGTACCCCTCCAAGTACATCCAAGCATCCTATTTGCCTTGCTATAAGCCTTGTTGAACTGACTTGATTGCTTTAGGGAGTCATTGATGATAGTTCCAATGTCTTGTTCCACAGCCATGGTTCTGAATCTCACCCTTCCCATCCAGTGCTCTGTCCTGTAGTTCCTGTTCCCTAGGTGTATTACCTTGCACTTTTTAGTATTGAACTTCAACTGCTAAACCCTTGACCACCCTTCCAGTTTTTGCAAGTTTCTCTACATTTCCTTTATTCCCCTCATCACTATCCACCCTCCCACAGAGCTTAGTGTCATCTGCAAAAAGATACAGCCTACCCTGGATCCCTGAGCAATGTCACTGATGAACATGTTGAAGAGGGCTGGACCCAGGACAGATCACTGTGGAACACTGCTTACAACCTCTCTCTCTCTCTCTTTCTTCTGATTTAACCCTGTTGACCACTATGCTCTGCTACCTCCCCTTTAGCCAGTTGCCTACCCAGTTTACTATGACCTTAGCTGCACCCAGATCCTCCATCTTCTTTAACAAGCGTCTGTGGGGTACCAAGCCAAAAGCCATGCTGAAGTTGAAGTACAGCAAATTGACTGCATGGCCTCTATCAAATTCCCTCATTATCCAGTCAACAAAAACTATCATGATAGTATGAGAAGACCTCTTTGCCATGATTCTGTGGTGCTTACTATTCTGGAGACCATTGTTCTCCAAGTAGTCTGTAAGATCCTCTTTGACTAGTGATTCTATCAGTTTTCCTACAATAGAGGTAAGAATGACAGGTCTGTAGTTCCCTGCTTGTTCCTTGTCCGCCTGCCATGGAGTGGAACCACATCTGCCCCCTTCCAATTCTTCAGACCACCCCTGTACTTAAAGAACTGTTGAATGGACCAAATAGGGGATCAGCAATTTCTGCTGCCATTTCCTCAGATGTAACCCATCTGGTCTTAGGACTTCATCAATCTTTAGGGTTGACAGCCCTTTCTTGACCCTTTTGCTAGTTAATTCTGACTGCCTCTTCTCTGGGACCCCATTAATGGCTGCTTTGATGTCACTCTGTGGCACAGGCCCACCATCTTCTCTAGTGAAAACTGAGCAAATGTGATTGTTAAAGATGGTAGCCTTTTGCCCATCTGCCTCAATCACCCTATTCCCTTCTGTTAGCCTCACAATTCCCTTCCTTTCTTCCTTTTTTCATTATTACCTGAAGAACTGTCTTTCTCTGCTCTTGACCCCCTCTGCAATACGTAGTTCTGTGTCTGCTTTATCTCCCTATTCTTCAGCAAATATTCTTTTCATTCTTCCTCTCCTTGCTTTTCTTTAAATTTGTAGAATGACTTTTTCTTGGAGCACACCACTTCCCACACCCTTGCTGAGAATCATAGTGGTCTCTTGAACCAATCATTTTTGGCTACTGTTCTCATGCATTCCTTAGATGCTCTGAGAAAGGCCCCTTTAATTGCCCCCTATCTCTCTTCTACCCTATCTATGTTGTCACCCCTCCTAACGCATCCTTGACCAGCTCCTTCAGCTTCTTTCTTTCATGTCTAAACATGCTACACCATAGCCCTTTTGAAACCACATCAGACCTCTAAAACTAGCATGTTATTCATCACTATTTTCACTGACCTGAAGAAGAGAGCACTACCTCTCGAAAGCTAGTCTCAGAAATAACTTTGCTACTCCAATAAAAGGTATCATCTGCAACATATTTTTTTTCCTTCTATATAGAGCCAGTGGAGTGGGAGCATGACCATTCTGACATTTGCACACTGTGTGAGTGTCATTGAGTTAGAACATGATTGTTTGTGAACTGCTGCTGAGTCTTGAGAAATACAATGCAATCACATGGATTACAAGCTTGCGTGTCACACTTGAAGTATTATAGATGCATACTATACCAGCTCATTTAAAAAAAAAACACTTTTGCTTCACTTTCATTCAGAGCACTGCTTTTCACAAAATACGGTTCCTGGCTTTACTTTGATGTGTGCCACATTTGCCAGACCACAGACTGGCTGACAGTCAAGTGTGTATGTGTGTGATCCAGGTGGCACCTTGTAATACAACACGGTTGTCTGAGGCAGCCAGTAGTATCTGTTTAACAACTGGATCGGTAATTAACTGGCCATTATTGAATGATCCAGTAGCCAATAAGACACAGCTATTACCTCATTAATATTCATTAGCCTTATAATAGTATGTGTTGGAACCACAAATGGATAAACCTGTTTAGGAGAAATCACCTTCTGTGACACAAAGCACTCTACTTCCAGCTGCACACAACTCTTACATTTGAGATTATTTTATTAATTGGTGTACTTATCACATCATTATTTATTACATTTTAATAAATATGCAGTTAAAACCATTATTTTGTGTTTTAATGTTTTTACAGATTGGTCCATTTTATAATCCCAATAAGGCACTCTAGGGAGTGGGTCATCGTGGGATTAACCCACTTCTCATATTGTTTGAGGCATTTGGCTAATCGTTGTGTGCCACACCACAAAAGGAGTGGGTTATTCCAGAATGACCCACACCCTGTTGTACAAAATCACACATACCCCAGTAATGCAAACATGAAATGTGGCTTTGTTGTCATTGCTCTATTCGGGTAACCCTTGCCTCAGGGCTTTTGTGCTGAGTTTGTGATCTTTTTAGCACACTCTGTTGTGCCTTATAGCTTAATTGTTATGCTGTCACAGTATTTTGTATTTTAACCAATGAGATCAAAGAACCAGCAGGCTCTTTTACATGCTAGTACCAAGCTATATTTAAAAATGACCTCGTAAATAGCATTTAAATAAAACAAATAAAATGATCAATATTATGATGCCCATAATTCCTTACATATTAGGGAATGGTTGTGCCACCTCCATTGTAAGTGCATCTCATTATGTTGAGAATGCATAACTTCACTGATGGTTCCTATCAGACAAGTATTTGCTCCTGAATAGGAGACATAGGGTGGTGGTTAATGGCACTCATTCTAATGATGGGAAAGTGACCAATAGAGGAACCACATGGCTTGGTACTGGGGTCAGTCCTTTTTAGTGTCTTCATGGGGGACATTACAGAAGACCTGGAAAGGAAGGTTTGTTTTTTGCAGATGATACCAAAATCTGCAGTAGACACTCAGGAGGGGTGAAGAAAATGTGCTTGGATCTTGGGAAACTCGGGGAGAGGTCAAAAGCATGGCAGTTGGTGTTCAATACCCAAAGGTGCAAAATCATCCACCTAGGACATTGGAACCCAAGAGCTAATTATAGGATGAATGAGAGGTACTGGCAATGACTAGACAGGAAATGAACCTCTGGAATATCATATCTGGGGACCTCAAGGTGTCAGGATAGAGTGGTAAGGCATTGGATAGGACCAGTGGGATGCTGGAGTGTATACACAGGGGTACCTCCAGCAGGTGGAGGGAGGCATTATTACCAGTGTATCACCAGTTGGTAAGACCACATCTGGAGTGCTATATCCAGTTTTGGAGACCACACCTCAAATATGTGACGGTCAGTGTGGAGGCAGCCCAGAGGAGGGCAGCTAAAAATGCTGCAGGGTTTGCACAAGAAGCCCTACGAAAAGAGACTGAGGGACTTAACATATAAACCCTGCAAGAGAGGAGAGAGAGAGAGAGAGGGGACATGATGGAGACCTACAAGAACCTCACAGGGTAAACAGGGTACAAGGGGAGTCTCTTACAAATGCAGAAGAGTACCAGGACCAGGAGCATACAGTGAATCTTGGGGGGGGGGCTAAGTTCAAGAGAGATGTAAGGACATATTTCTTCACTGAAAGGGTGGCAGACACCTGGAACAGACTGCCAGCAAAAATGATAAAGGCTAAAACAATGGGGCCTTCAAGCATGCATGGGATAGACATGGGGTAGATTAGAAAAGAATCAGGGAAGCAGAAGGAGGAGGACTGTCAGAGACCAGATAGGGTCTGCAGAGGCAGATTAGGCAGGGAACATCTGGCAGACTGGGTGGTCCAGATGATCCTTTTCTGCTGACAAACTCTATGTTTCTGTTTCTTTAATGAGAGTTGTCAGCTAAGGCAAAGCCCAGTCACTATTGTTAACAGGAAGAAAACTGTCCTCACCCTCAAAGTTAATGGGATTGCTCTCTAGTGCTACTCTCAAAGCACAGAATGCTGGTACAGGCTTATAAAATTAGGTGGTAAACCTTTTAGTCATTGTTGGTTTTACCTTACTTTTCCTAAACTCACCTAAGGCCAAAAAGCAGCAGCATAATGTATTTTTTACATAACCCAGACAAATAATTGCAGGGATACCCTATTGCACAGCTTACTCAACTGATTTTGGCCTAGCCTGACTGGATAATCCTTTTTTGAACAATACATTAAGTAAGCAATAATACCCAACAGGGTGGGCATTATTGGGAAATGCCAGACCATCCATGGGCGTAATGAGGCCCGGCGTTGCAGGTGGAGGGCCTTATAGCCCCTGGAAGGTCCGGTATTTCCCAATAATGCCCACCCTGGAGGGTATTATTGCACTTAGAAAATGGGCACTGTAAAAAACACAAGTTTAATAAGAAAAAGTTAAGGAAAAATTATTTTAAAGTAGCTTTTGTTATGAAATAGTTCCTCTGCTTGCATTAGAATTTTTTTTATGTTGTCTGTATACTGGTATTACTGACACTAGAGGGCACTGTATCTATTGTTTTGAAAGCAGTAGTCTGGGTCACAGTCTCCTTTATGTTGCCATGGTGAGTAGAGATCAGAGGTAACAAGAAGAGCCTTTTAGTTATTTGGAGAGGAAACTGTGTGTTTTTTTGTTTTATACATAACTTAGATCAGCGAGCTGTCCCCCGACCACCACATAAGGAAATGCACTGACGATTGCCGTGCTGTTAAAGCGTAGCGAGAAAAAGACTGCATTAAAAGAAGATGTTAAGGTACTGGGTTGTGATTAATAAAGAAAATGAATATTGTTTTGTTGGTTTCTGCATCAAGCTGAGTTGGGAAAAGCCATAGTAGCGCAACGGCTTTCTTTTAGTTTTTGTCCAGCGGGTAGTGCGAGAAGCCATAGTAGGACAACGGCTTTTGTTTAGTTTTTGTCCAGCATGGTAGTGCGAGACAGAGGTTGGGAGAGTCATGCCAAAGTAAAGAAAATTTATTTATTTACTCTGCCGACTGTAAAATGATTGTGTTTTCTTTTCTTTTATTGAGGCAGGCAGGCAGCCAGCACTGAAGTGTTTGGGGGAGGGACTGGGACCTATAGCTCTCGCTAAATGAAAGAAAAAACATGGCGGGCATTTTAAATTTTGTGGGTTGATTTCAGCCAATTACAAAACAGGCTGGGCACCCCAGGAGAATGCTACTCGGTGAAGTGGCACTTGGACTGGCTCTTATTTTTAGCTGGGCATCTATTGAAAAATAAATGCCCAGCTTGGAGCCTGTCTGAGTCAATCAGCTTTTAGAATTGATTCTTGCCATTTTCTAAATTTTATTAACAACCCTGTATCCCTTTATACACCATTTAAACCTCAGCAGCGCCACAATATTTATAGTCTTTCACTTTTGTACATTTACAACAACACCCTGTAGATGGGATGTTGCAGTCATACTGTGCTTTACTGAAACTTTTTATCCAATTTGCCAGCGATCAGTGTTATGGTTGTACTGGCATTGTTTTAAATTGCCAAGTCTTTCTTTGGATTTGATCATGCACATGATACTGAGCATTGAAGTGTGTATATTTCTGAGGTTGCTGTATAAAGCTCTAAAAAGTCTTTTGAACTCTTGTGCCCTTTTATTTGTTTCAGATCCTGGCACTCATCCATTATAGCCCAAGTTTGCTACCATCCAGTTTCTCATATCTAGTTTCTCTGCCTCCATTCAGGGAATGCTTTGGGGGGTTCAGACATCCTTCTCTTTCTTTCTCCAAACTAAAACTGCACAACGTGTCTGAAGCTTCCACAGCTCCTAAGGACCTGTGTACTGAAACTTGGAACTCTTTCTTTGTCATGATGAGAGCCTTCACAACAAAATCAATGGTTTGCTTTCTTGTTCTGCTGCTTCTTTCTCTTCACAGTATGTGCAGGGATACACTTTCTGCCAATTTTGAGAGGGATTCTACTTCATCAGCTCAAAGGATAAAGCCATATCTAGAGGCACTACTGACTTCAGAGCCCTTATGTGGGGTGTATTTAGAAGCTAACCTCAGTTCACTGCTTCCTTAACTGAACCATGTATGCTGCAAGATTTGTATTCCAGAAAGGCCAGAGTTTCAAACTTGAACTCCTCAGTTGTACAGTTTGTTTCAGAGCCTAAACTAATTCTGGCAAAAACAACAGAAATCTTAGGTGTTTGTGACCCCACAGATTCACACTAAGTCAGATTGTTAAGACAAGTACCCTAGCAAGGAATCTCTAGCTGCTGGGACTTAACAATCATGTCTAAAAAGGTCTTATTCACAGATCTGTTAGGAGACACTTCTCTCAATGATCAAAGCACAAATACCCAATTGTGTCTGGGGAGGCAATGTATCCCATTGGTTAGATGAAGAGCTGTGAACCTGGGGATCCAGGTTTGAATACCACTAGTGCCATGAATTTGCTGTGTTATCCTGAGGAAGTTACTTATTTATTTATTTATTTATTGAATTTTCAGATAATACCTTTGAGAACAAGCTCATTCCATAGGTTCCACGCCAGGTGAACAATACATATTGGGAAAGTATGAGACAGAGAACAAACAAAACAAGGAATTATACAAGACATTACAAGAGTGTATGGTTAGAGAAGTTCCAATACATGTGGCATTGTACAATGTATACCACGGTGCATATTTGATTAAAACCTGGCATTCAAAGGGTCATATTAGAGGGGGTGGGGTCTTATGAAATGACCCTTTACAGGAAAATGAGAACAGACTCAGCCTAATATCTAATAATCAACAAGGTGAGGGATGTCATCAGCCCAGGGGCCTCGTCAGAGGTGAGAAGGTGTGGGACAAAGCATTTTAAAGTGAGCAAGGGAGCTCAGGAGATATAACAGGGGGGAGGGGGTATAGGGGGAAAGCCATAGAGGGGTGAGGGGAAAAAGTGGAAGGAATCAAGAGGAATGTGAAGGAGAATGATTAGCAACTTTGAACAGTTATTTACATGCTGAGAACAGTTATGCATAAAGCGTCAATCTCCTGAAAAAAGGCAGAATTTCTGTCTCGGGAGATTGCTGCAGCAAGGAGCAGAATAGCTCAACTCTTCCTCATGGTAGACAGGCTTTTACATTCTGTCTGTCTCCGTGTTGGGGGAGGAGGTTCTAGCAGTAGATGTGAGGAGCTGGCTCTGTTCTTCACTGACAAGGTGTCCGCTATTAGGTCTGAGGTCTCCTCGAGTACCGTATCTCTTAAAAGGGATGCAGTGTTTGACCTGAGTTGTGCCGGAACACTCCTCCTGTCTGGGATGAGTTTGAACTAGTTGGGGTAGATGAGGTGGTGGAGATAATCTCAAAACTGCGGCCAATACAGTGTGATCTAGACCCAGGTCTGACCAGCCTTTTGGTTGGATGTCTGGACCTGATTGGTTCTGTGGTTACTGAGGTTGTCTGGAGTTCCTTGATGAATGGCGTCTTTCCGCTGTTCTTGAAAGAGGCGGTGGTTAGGCCCCTTTTTGAAGAAGCCCTTATTGGACCCAGACTGCCTCAACAATTACAGGCCAGCCTCAAACCTCCCATTTTTAGGGAAGGTTATTGAAAAGGTGGTGGCTGTGCAGCTTGAGAGACATGTTGCCTCTTTCTCTGCCTATGAGCCTTTCCAGTCTGGGTTCCAGGTGGGGCATAGTATGGAGACGGCACGGTAAGGGTGTTTAATGATCTCCTGATTGCAAGGGACAGGACAGCCCATGCCATCTTGGTTCTCATGGACCTATTGGTGGCATCTGACACTGTGGACCATGAGGTGCTGCTTGACCACCTGCGGTTCTGGTGTGGCCTGTCCAATACTGTTATCTGCTGGTTCAGATCATACTTGACAGAGTGCAGGGGGTGAAAATGGGACTTGTCTCATTGAACCCAAAGCCTCTGTGCTGTGGGGTTCTGCAGGGTTCAGTCTTGTCACCCTTATTCTTCACAGTGTACATGCTTCCATTGGGGAACATTGTCAGGTGGTACGGGCTAGGTTTTCACTGCTATGCAGATGTTACCCAGCTGTACCTGTCCTGTGCACCCAAAAATTAGCTGTCAGATTCCGTATTTAACAGCTGCCTTGAGGAAATCCAGTCTTGGATGACTCACAACTTGCTTAAGCTGAACCCAGACAAGACTGAGGTACTGGTTGTGGATCCGGGTTGCTGGGGAGGTGGGGGGGTCACCCCCCAGCTTAGTGTTAGGGGGTTTTCTCCTTGTCCCTGCTAGTCAGGTGAAGGATTTGTGCATGACCCTAGATGACTGCCTGACACTTGATGCTCAGGTGTTGGCCATGGTCAAAAGTGGTTTCTATCATCTTAGGAGCATTGCCTGAATCCGAGCCCTGATTCCCCTGGAGGACCTGACCACGCTGGTGCATGCTTTCATCACTGCCAGGTTGGACTACTGCAATGCCTTGTACCTTGGATTATCTGGGGGCAACCTTCACTGGTTGCAATTGGTGCAGAATGTGGCAGCAACACTTCTGACTGGGGTGGGGAGATGTTAACATATCACCTCAGTCCTCCGCGGACTGCACTGGCTGCTGGTCAGGTGGAAGGTTGTCTTCAAGATGGGGGTCCTTACTTGTAAGACCCTGCAAAAAGGGGGACCTGTTTATCTACAAAATCTCCTTGTTCCTTACAGGCTGGCCCGGGCACTCTGTTCTGCTGAGGGAGGTCTCCTTGGAGTTCCCAGGGTGAAGTTGTGGCATTCAGGTGTCAGGGTGTTTACAGTGGCCATGCCTACCCTGTGGAACTCCTTACCTGGCTATTTAAATGAGGCCCCCTCAGTAGAAGCTTTTAAAAAAGGACTAAAAACATACCTGTTCCATCAGGCTTTTATTGACTGAATCATATGTATGAAGTTCAGATTGGTTTTATGTATTTGTATTTAGGATGGTTTTAATATAGTACTGTGTTGTACGGCATGGAGAGTCCTCTGCACATTCGGAATTATTTTAAATAATTATAAAATGGACAAAAAAAATCCTGCCATCTAATTGGTCAATCTGGCTCTTTATCCATGAGTTAATCTCACTATTTACACATTGATAAACTCCCAGCTGCTCATTTTAAATAACTAGTTTACTGCCTAAAACCACTATTAGTTTTTAAAAGCAGTCAACCATTAGCTTTTATATGTGAGGTACCTTTTCTTTTCCTTCTGTTTATTTAGAAAATTGTTTTTCCTGATGTTAGTAGGTGTGATGTGTGGAACAGCACTCTGCCTGGCAGATGACATGTTTAGCTCTGTTCCCTCCCGCCGTTACATCATCAGCATTGTGACCTCACTGACTGTGGCATCCCAGTTGTTTAGAAATAGCCACTTGGTGACTGTCAGGTCATTCATCTTTGATGTCACTGTCAGTGAGATCACAATGCTGACAATGCTGTTTGGGGGGATAGAGATAGATATGACAGCTGCCAGGCTAAGAGCTGTTTCAAACACCCAGCATAATATTATCACATATATAACTTTCTGATGAGCAAAAGGAAAAAGAAAAATACTTCAGAAATAAAAGGTAACAACTGACTGCTTCTTACAGTTTGTATTATTTTCCTGTCTGACTGTTTTGGCTCCACTAGCTCTTTATCTAATTTGAGTTTTTACATATTTTTCTTTCTGGATCCACGTTATAATCATAATAATGCACTCTAGGGCATGTGTTGTTGGACTTACCCACTTTTCATGTGGCTTACAGCAGTTGGCTATGCCTCGTGCCATACTGCATGAGGTGTGGGTAAATCCTACAACAACACATGCCCTATTGTTCATTATATAGAAGATAATTTATGGGGCTTTATTCGTAACCATGCTGTAATTGCTTGGAGAGGTTACCATGACAACTCTGAAAACCTTGAGAGTGAAGCTTGAGAGGTTTTCAGTTGTCACGGTAACCTTAAGAAGTGATTTCAGTGAGGGTACCTATAAAAACTCATACATTAGCTTTAATAGTGTATGGCAGGGGTTCTCAAATGGTGAGGCCAGCCTCCCTTGGGAGGCCCCAACCTGTTCCAGGGGAGGCTCAAGCAAGCCTGAAAATGTACTGTATTTAAATTTTGAGTTTTGTATATTTTGTGTGAAGAGATGAAGCAAACTGAAATAGGATAATAGTAGGTGAATTTTATATATTTATTTACTAACAGGTGACAAGGGAAGGTGAATGAGCCGAGGCTCATTTCAGGTTTTACCCGGGAAGGGTAGGAATGAATACATTTCAAAAGTTAACTGCAAAACAATCAAGAAATATACAACGTAACATTAGTGCAAACAAATATGAACAATAAATTAATAATGAGTGGTGGTAATTGATCAATTTGTAGACTGATGGAAGAACAGCACAACTACAAAGGTTGAGCATAGACGCATAAGAGCAATAGCAGGAAGGAGCAAAGTAATCCCAGAGAAGTTGCTTAGGAGCAGGGAAGGAGGGTGAGAGACAAAGTATGTAGGAGGGTTATTTCATATAGAGAGGAAACAGAGGAAGTAGTCTGACCTCATGAAGGTACTGCAACAAGGGGTAACAACAATGGTTCAAGAATGAAAATAGCAGAGCAATTAGGCTGGCCTGTGAAGGGGGGTTACAATAAGTTGAATAATAATATTTATTTATTTTATTTATTTGTTGTTCAGATGACACATTTGAGCACAGGAGCTCTTTTTCAAAGGTTCCACATCAGTATAAGACAAGAACTGAATGTGAGCCAGGTACTCAAAGGGGTTTCAATTTATTCATGGGGTACTGCGCAAAGTACAGCATGTTATTTTTCTTTGGGGAAGCCCAAGATTATTTCAGTTTTTGGGGGAGGCTCAAAATCTTTCCTATGGATTTGGGGAGGCTCACTGTGACAAAGTCTGAGAACTATTGGTGTATGGGATACCAAGCATTCCACTAAAGTACAAAGTTAGTCCTTACTTTTTTCCTTTTTTGCCCATAGCACTGCTCTCCATAAGGGCTAACTCTCACCATTGTGTCTGTTCGTTCTGAGCGGCTACTTCAGATGCAAACGTGTACAGATCAGCTCCAGTTGTAATCCCATTGCTATGATGTACTCAAGATGGGTTAACAATACCCTTATGTCATAGCGATGGGATTAGAAGGAAATAATCTTGTTGTTTTTTATCAGTAGTAAGGCTCCCCCATACATTATTGCCTAATTATGGACTGCCTTTCATATCTGCTGTTGTTCCAAGCTCTGGTTGGATTCTAATTCACTTTATATGATGCCACATGTCAATCTGTGTTTACACTGTAACAGAATTTTACAGTTTGGAGTTAAGGTCCACTAGGGACATTGGGGCTTAGGTGAGGGAGCACTGTCTGGGGCACGCTACAGTGGAGACAACCAGGATGCAATTCTCTTAGCACAGTTTACATGAGTGACATGCTGCAGAATACTGCAGGAGCACAATGTAATCCAGTGGCATTTATTCCAATTTGTAATGCAGGAAAATGTGACATGCTTATCACAGAACATTGCATCCTGGCTGAAACTGTTGTAGTTCATCTTAATCACAACAAAAGTGATGTCAAACTATGGGTGTTAAAATATAACTGAGAATATGCCATGTGTAATAATTCTTGACTTTAGTTTAAATGTATCACATTAAATAACAGGGACAAGAGGACTTTTAATAAGACAATAGAAACAAGCATTTGTCAATGCCGAATGTTGTCTTGCTGCCATTGGCAGTGCAGGAGTTAGAGAGATGCAGCATAGGAGTGGCAGTCAAGTATTGAACTGATGCCAACCCACCGCCACCCTGCAGAGAGTGAGAGGCATTAGGGTGTCCCTGTGGGAGTTTGTTAGTGCAGTGCGGGAAAACATGCTGGGCAGGATGTGAAAAATGACAGCTGCACAGTTCATAAGGAGGTGTAACAAAATGCCAGTACTGAAAATGTGGCATACAAATATACAGAATTTGCGGAGTTGCAAGGGTGCATGGGAAATATGCAAGGCATGCTTGCAGCACTGCCAGTTTATGGGTGTTTGGCACCAAATTTTCAACATAGGCATTTTAGCACCTCTGCTCATGTACAGTGTCACTGTCATTTCCTCAAAGTGTCCCAAGACGAGATTTCTTTATTAGCCGCACTATCGCTGGCTATTCTGCACCAGAAGTGCGAAGCACATTTGGGCAGGTTATGAAGTGACGGCTGTACTGTTCATCAAGAGGTGTGAAAAAATGGCAATGGCGAAAATCCAGAGTGAAAATATTACAAATGCATGACGGTTCTAGCATGCGTGCAATCTGCCAACGCACGCTCGTAACACAGTCATTTTATGGAGTATCAGCTCCAAATTTTCAACATAGGCATAAAAAGGAAGACTCAAAAATGGAAGATAGTATATGGTTATCTTTTCTTCTATATGAAAATCAGTCTGCTCAAAATAGAGGATAGTATATGATCGCTCATACACAACAAAATTATTTTTTCTCTCGAGAGGTTTCGTAGTAACCAGAGACCTCAAAAGTGCAGCTTGAGAAGTCTCATTGCCATAGAAACCTCGAGATTTAAAAAATATTCTTGTTGTGTATGAGCGCTCATACATTGACTTTTATAGTGTATGGGCACTCATAAAAAAACAGTGGGTATTCTTACTTTTTCATTTTTTTTTTTTTGCTGCTTGCTTCCTGGGACAGCTCTCACCACCACAGCTGTTCCCCAAGGATTGGAGGTTGTTAGAATGCACATACACCACCGTGTTCTAAGCTGTTATGCTAGTGCAGCACAACAGCAATGTTTGAGGGGTGCATTTCCATCCCGAACAATGTTCCACCATACACGATATCCTTGCTGTGTGCCTTCTAAACCATTGTGGGCATTCCAAAGTGTTGCTGTGCACATTCCAAACAGTTGATCAGCACAGTTCAAAGATCATAACATTTTAATTTCCTCATTCACCCCATATCAGAGCTGCTTACTCACCACCCAGTGCCCCAAGTTGTACATTTTAACTTGTAAAAAACTGTTAATTTAATCATGGAACAGAACAAAGGAATGACAATTTTTTTTTTCTCTTTTTTTTTTAACTTTTGGGGCATTTCTGTGACTCCTGTGTAATAATAAAAAAATATATACTACATAAAATAAAACAGGGGCAGTAACACATCTTGGGGTTGAGATGACAGAGTAAGCCTGTTGAGCTACACTCTCGAGGTTCATATACTGTCATCTCAGCCCCTCAGTGGAAACTCATCCTTGTGTATGGGTGCACATATATTATTCTTTATAACAAGGCACTGGTACAAACATTTCACTGTAACATGCACCATTGCTTTAACCTTTCTGTGCTTAACTGTTTCTTTCTCTCTTAAGGTCTCACTGTCTCACACAACCTTCCTGTTCTCACCTAGTGGCTGTTAAATTGCTCCTATAAAATGGCAAGAAAGAAGCTAGAAATTGTGTTGGTTAAAAGTCATCACCTGCCATGATTTAAAACAGTATAGCTGCACAGTTACTGTAGAGGCCCGATTTCCTTTCGTAGTTCAATCCAAATCATCCAGGTATTTGCAACCAAATTAATGGAGCTGTGTGAAACATGAACTCCTGCCAGTGGATTCGTGCAGAATGACAATGCTTGGAATTTCTTTTTTAATTCTACAGAATTCTGAACATTGTTTCTGTGTAAACCCCTAAATAAGAGTTTGCTGATTATATAATCATTTACATATTATTTTGTGGTCTGCAGAAAATGAATCCAAGGTTTATGTAAACACTGAATACTATTCCGCAGTTTATGTGAACCCCATATTACTGGTCAGCAGTTTAAAAAAGAAACATTGCATTCTTGAAATTTCAGAATTCTGCTTCTGACAGAATTCAATTGAATTCCAGTGGAAGTGGAATTTGTTTAATCCTTTCTACATTGAACTGTACCTAACAGAGCTCAGCAGTTGCTGCAGCACACAACATTCAGCAGCATGGCCAGAGTTCCCATTCTCTCATCGTCACTACTAGAGACATGTGAAGTTGATTAAATTTGCTTGGCAAATTAATTCACAAAGTTAGTGCAATTCGTGAAGTGTGGAATTTCCCTCATGAATGGCAGAATTTGCCTGTGAATGGTGGAACTTGCCTGCAAAGTGCAGAATTCACCTACAAGTTCCAGAAGTCACTGGTGCATCTCACACTTCACAGTGAAAACTTGGCAATTTTAAGCATAGTTGAAGTTGCTGAAGGCAATGAAAACATCCCAAAACTCCACTAATGTGAAATTTGGCCACTTTGCAGCAACTTTGCTGGTGAAATAAAACTTTGCTGCAACTCTGACTACTCAATCGCTTGGAGGTAACTATTTTGCAATAAGGCTACTCAATGTAATCATTGCTCTTCTAAAAGTGCTTATGGAGCGTTATTAGAGTTATTTGAAGCCTTTACAGAGAGGTGCATCTTATATGGCTGGGTATATAACTAATCAGCAGAATTTGTTACACTTCTGTTAAAGGGGATGATTTATTGCAGTCTATTCCTTAAAAACATGAGAAAAGAATGTTGTATAGTATTCTGTTTTTTCAGCAAAGACGTGATAAATAATATTTTTTATTTGCAGAGAATTACTCATACCATCTTTAAGTCCTAAATCAGTTGGCCCCAATGGCCATTTATTGTGTTCCCTCCCTTAGATGGCCAACTGCTCTAATGTGGCTTGGTGTGGAACAAGGGATCTCAATGGTACCTTGTTGAAGCCTTAGTTATTTATTTTTATGTGTGTCAATTTAGTCAAACTGATGCTAGCATGCTGTGTGTCTTGGGCAACATTTCCATAGTATCAGCTGGAGAGAGGGAGGCGCACCATTCCTTGATATTGATGGCATGGTGTTTCATCGTGCTCCCTCCTCCTGCTCAGTGCACTTGCCCTGCTTGACCACTCACACTGTGTGCAGCACTAGACTTGAAGTCTGCTCTACCTCTTACTATTATTTTTTTTTTAATTGTGAGGACACTTTTGCTTGGGAGCACTATGGTCCATGAAAAAAACACAGATCCAGCCCAGGTGAGCTTCTGCTTGTCTGCCCCATTGCAGTCATAGTTTGGTGCAGTTGGTCTCAGAGTACAAATCACAGAGGATCACAGGTTACTATAACCCCCTTCTGGGCTAATGCAACTGCTAACCACCCACCTTGTGCAGGGAAGGGGCCTGAGTAAAGGACATTGGGTAGGTTTTGTAAATGTTGGCTCTCACATATTGTAAATATGATTTATTGAATTATAATTATTTTAAAACAACCTCACCAGTTATGAGAGGTGGCTTCCACTGAGAGACTGCTCATGGGGCACGGGCCTGGAACCCTACATGAACTACTCTATCTGCAGAGCACACATATTCTCCATGGTATATCCAGTGCTGTCCCCGCTGGATATACCATGAAGCACTGTCCGGGGAAGGATTGAATGGGTGGTGGAGTGGCCATCATTTTTCTATCCAGTTTGGGCTTCTCGGTGCACCCAGTTGGTGGCACCCAATCTTTTGAGTGCATCACCATGCATGGGGGTACAGGTGCAGGATGCAGGACATTCCTTGTTTACTGCTCCCCCAGGGTGGGGTGGGGTGAGGGAATTCCTGCAGGAAGTAGTGGAAATCATTGTTGACCAGGTGTTGGAGTCCCCCAGGTGTTTGATCCTGGGGGATTTCAATGCATGGGTCGACGTTAAATCCTTACATTTCAGTTACAACTTCCTCCAGTTGATGCAATCACTGGGCCTGTCATAAGCAGTTGCTACTGCTACCCACCAGCATGGCCACACACTCGATCTGGTGTTTTAGCTGGGTTTTGAGATTAATAATCTCAGGACTGATCAGGTCATTTGGTCTGATCACTGCACCATGGAGTTCAACTTTGAGGCCCCCCAAAAGTCCTTCCCCTGTGAAGATGATCAGCTATCACCCTTTAATGGGTGTTGACACAGAGGGACTGTTGGCATTAGCTGACCTATAATAGGGTGGTTGACAAAACTGTAGATGCCATCACACCAGTTCGTATATGACCCAGATCTTCTCAATTGAGATCCCCATGGTTTGATGGGGATCTCAAGGTGATGAAGATTAGGGGTCAGAAGTTGGATCGTTGCTGGCAGAAGACTCGGCTAGAGGCTGATAGGCTGGCCTTACATGCTCACTATGTTGAGTACCAGGGGGCAATTTCTTACAAGAAGGCAGAATTTCTGTCCAGAAAAATTGCTGTGGGGAGAAACAGACCCTCTCAGCTGTTTCAGACAGTAGACAGGCTTTTACATCCTGCCTGTCTCCGGCAACAAAAAGCTTTTTCAACCACTTTATGCGAACAGTTTGCTCTGTTTTTCTCTAATAGAGTGTTGACCATCCAGTCGGAGATTCTGCCAGGGAGGCTTTCACCTCATAGTGATTGAGTTGGGAGTCTCAGTGGCTCTCGGTCTGTCTTGGGGGAGTTTAGGACAGTGGAGGTGTTGGAAGTGACTAAGGTGATCTTGGAGCTGAAGCACACCTTTTGTGAACTGGAACAGGCACCAACGCATTTCTTAATGCGATGTGTTGATGCCGTTGGCCCGCTGTTTGCCAGGATTTCCAGGTGCTCGATGGTGGAGGGGATCTTCCCAGTTGCTTTGAAATAAGCACTGGTGAAGCCCCTCCTAAAGGAATCTTCCCTTGACCCAGACATCCTGGCGAATTACCGTCTGATCTCCAACCTGCCTTTTTTGAGCAAGGTTGTTGAGAAATTGGTGGCACAACAGCTTGAGGATCACCTGGTGTTCTAGGATATCTATGAGCCATTCCAGTCCAGTTTTCAGGCCAGGCATAGCACTGAGACTGCTCTAGTGAGACTGTATAATGATCTGCTCAGGGCTAGAGAAAGAGGAGACAGGTCAGTTCTTGTGCTCCTTGATCTTTCTTCAGCTTTCAACAATGTAGATCACATTGTGCTTCTTGATTGGTTCTGTGAATTTTGTGGACTCGCCGATACTGTCATCAAATGGTTTGAGTCCTAGCTCTCAAACAGGGTGCAGCGGGTGGTGATGGGGAATTTCTCCTCTTCCCCAATGCCTCTGTACTGTGGAGTTCCTCAGGGTTCGATCTTGTTGCCAATGTTGTTCACAGTATATATGCTGCCCCTGGGTGAGATCATTCGACAATACAGTGTGGAGTTTCACTGCTATGCAGGTGACACCCAACTGTATTTGTCCTTTGCACCCAGACCTTCAGGAGCTGTCGACATGCTTAACAGCTGTCTGGCTAAATTCAATGACCGGATGGCTTCCAGCTGGCTGATACTCAACCCAGTCAAGACAGAGGTAATGGTGAGCGAGCCTGGTCATGGTGTGCTGGGTTGCCAGCGGGGGGCGGGGGGCTTTGGACTTGTTCTAGGGTCTGTGCCACTGGTGGTTTCTCTGAGGGTGTGAAATTTGGGCGTGATCCTTGACTGTAAATTGACTTTTGAAGATCAGGTGTCATCTATAGTCAGCAGTGGTTTTTACCACATGCAGAACATTACCAGGACTAAGCCCCTCATTCTGCCCGAGGACCTGCCGACACTAGTGCATACTTTTGTGACTTTCAGGCTCGATTACTGCAATGCTCTGTACTTCAGGGTCATGGGAGGGACCCTCCACAGACTGCAGCTTGTGCAGAATGCAACAGACAGGTTGCTGATGGGCCTTTCAAGGTCCAGCCATGTGACTCCGGTCCTGCGTGCTCTGAACTGGCTGCCGGTCAGGTGGAGGGTCCTTTTCAAGGTGGTTCTTCTCACCTTTAAGGACCTATATAGGCTGGATCCTGGTTATCTGTCTGAGCTCCTGACACCAGTGTCTTCTGCTCACTCCCTCCGCTCCTCTTTGAGGGGCCTCCTGGATGTTCCCAGGGTCTGGCTCAAGACTTCAGAAGATCATGCTTTTAGCGTCTCTGGGCCGACCCTGAGGAATTCGCTTCCACCTGCAGTCCAGGAGGCTCCATCGATAGAGGTGTTTCAGGGGAGGCTAAAGGCCCACCTCTTCAGTCTGGCTTTTGACTGTTGTCCTCCTTAGTTCTGGCCAGTCTCTTGAAGTATGACTTCTGAGAACCATTTTACTGTTGCAGTATATTCATTTTATTATGATTTTAATGAGGGTCTGTTATATGTTTTAATTTATTCTTGTATTTTTTTCTTCACATTTGGTGCCCAGAACCTCTGGGATTGGGCACCTTATAAATAAAATAGCCTTGCCTTGTTTACATTGTGAAATTAAACAAATAATTAAGAGGCAGCCCTGCTATAGCCATGGGACCAGTACCACTAAGATGTGCATGTGCAGGGCCCACTCAGTGACATCCACCATGTGGCTTTGGTGTCCTGCAGCACTGCTTGCTGCTCCAGGGCCTGTCCTAGCCACACAGTCCAGTTGTCTTGTACCAAGATAACCCCACTGTGTAAGACAATTCAACCCAAAACTCCTGACTCCCCACAAAAACACCATAATCAAAGGTTTACCAGGCCCCTGAGGAATCCTAAACAACTAGGGGAAATGACATAATGAACCATGTGGTAAGTGCTACACCCTGAATTGTGGCCAGTAGGTACTTTCTAAGCTGTGGATTCCCGCAAAATGGAAATCACTAGAAATACACGGCACCAATTGCTTTACATATACTGTACATTAAATGAGGTTTCATCAAGATGTAATGCCATACCACTTCCGAGCCAAACACTGGGTAGTCCTGGAACCGTCTGTAATTTCTCCTGGAATCTTTGGTTGGCAACCTAAATCTTCAGGTAGGAGAAAAGAGTGAGAGGAAGCCTCAGGTCATAACTCTTTTTAACCCTTCACTATCTTCCCCTACCTGGATGCCCCCCCAGACTGTGGGCAGCCCCAGTGGTTCCTCCCCCAGTGGTGGTGCCAGGCCACCCCCACACCCCACTTGACATAAGCCTACTTGCCTACTTAGAGGCCAGGTTTCAGGGAAGGGGCAAAAGACAGTGTTTAATTTGCTGCAAGGCTTTGCAAACTATTTTTAGCACACAACCCACCCCCTCTTGCCTGTTGTTATGTTTTTGGGCTCGTAAAGTGCTTTAGAACATACTGTTATGAAAGGTACTATACAAAACCAAAACTAGGGGTGATCAGATATCCATTTCTGAAGTCAGCTGTTTTGGATTCCAGTCCTATAGTTAGGATTCAAGATTTTTTGATTTAGCTGCAAAATTTCCAAAACAGTAGGATTCTGATCAAACTCCTACTGAATTTGGATTCCAAAATTTGAAATCTTAGTCTGGACTCCAAAACTTGTGAATGGAATACTGCCTGAAACAGGGTTGATACACAAGGAGGCGTGGAAAGGATGAGAAGGGACTTGGCAAGGTTGGAGGAATGGTCAGAAGTATGGCAGCTTGGATTCAATGCAAAGAAGTGCAAAATAATGCACCTGGTAAACAAAAACCCAGGGGAAGATTACACAGTGTGGGGGGGGGGGGGTAGTAACAACAACAAAAATGGAAAGGGACCTGGGGGATAATCATATCAGATGAACTTAAGGTTAGCAAGAAATGTGAGAAGGCAGTAGGGAGAGCTTGGGGGATATTGGTATGTATAGGGACATGCATCACCAGCAGAAAACAGGAAGTTGTTATCCCTCTGTACAGACAGTTGGTGAGACCCCATCTGGAGTACTGCATCCAGTTCTGGAGAACCCATCTCCACAAGGACATAGACAGGATAGAGGCAGTCCAGAGGAGGGCAACTAAAATGGTGCAGGGTCTGCAAGAGAAGCCATATGAGGAGAGACTAAAGGAGCTTAATATGTATACCCTTGAGGAAAGGAAGGAGTGGGGGGACATGATAGAAACTTTTAAGTACCTCAGTGGAATCAACAAAGTCCAAGAGGGTAGCATCTTTCAGAAAAAGAGATATGCAAGAACAAGGGGACACAATTTGAAGATGGGGGGGCAGTTCAGCGGCAATATGAGGAAGTCTGGAGCTCATCTAAGGGCCCTGCATCAGTGGTCTGGAGCTAGGCACATGGGGGATGATCCTGCAAGGTTGGATTCAGGGCAGAGGTACCTGTAGGCTGTTGAACTGTCTGGTAGGGACAAGGCAGCTGTAGTAAGGTATGGAGGTGGCACCCAGTGGAGGTGTCAGGGCCAGTTGAGCAGAGCTGCTTGTACCAGGTACACCGTGGTAGGCAAGTACAGACCCTGTACCTGATCCCAGGTGCTACCAGCCTTGACACTTGTCCCATAGCTGTCACAGTCCCCAACATGCAGCAGTAAGCACTGGCTGCAGGGTACTAGGTGCAGTCAGTGGATAGGGACATCCCCCAGGTACTACAACATTTTCCTGCTAAACAGTCTACTGTATGGAGCCATGCTGATGTCCAACTACACTGTTGGGGATTGTGTCAACAATGGGACAGGTGTCAGGGCTGGTGGCACCTGGGAGTCCAGGACAGGGTCCATATGTGCCTAGGTGTACCTGTTTCATGAAGCTCAGTCCAACTGGCCTAGGCATATCCTTCCGGTGCCACCCCTGTACCCTATCACAGCTGCTGTGACCTTGCCACCCACTATGGCACCCACACAAGTCCCTCTGCCCTGTCCTTGCAGGCTCTTCTTCCTCTCTCAACTTCATAGCTTGACCAGCATTGTGCCTGGTGGGGGAAGGGTGCTTGACAGGACCTTCTGTCAAACCCTTCCGGTGCACCAATTCTTTACCAAAACACTGTGACTGCAGCAGCTCTTGGGACTTTGGTGCAGGAACCCCCTTTCTACTGGAATAGGGTGCAGAGTCCCTGTTGCACCCAGTGTTTGTTGCAGCTGTGGATCAGCACAAAATACGCCAATCTAGCTGCCATTTGAAAACTGGGCCCCTTGTTTTCACTATTTTAAGTCCTATTTAGTATTTTTTCTGATATTTGAAAACAATAAAGTTGCACTCCTTTTATTATGGCTATTTCCCAGGTTTTCATCATTACTTTTAGCTGTTTTTGAAGACACTTTATTATTCCTCTTTTGTTATAGAGGTGAACTAGAGTGCAGCAGACAGTGCTCACTAACCTTATAGGACGAGTGCTCAAAAGCAGTGGTGAATAAAGTGAAAACCTGAGTATACTGTAGCCATATTTTAAGGAGAGCCCTTTTTATTATTTCATGCAGCAGTCATTGAAATTTGGCAAAAAAATGACCCTACCTTTTTTAACTACAAAAGATTCCAGATATCTTCCAGTTTTACTTGGTGGTAAAATGTTCTAGTTCCACCAAAATTCAAGTTTTTTACAAATGTTTTATGTTATTGTTTGCTAAAGAAAAAAAAAAGATGGCCACCACATTTGTGATAGAAATCACATTGTAGACGTGAGATGGGTTAGGAGTGTGAATATAAATAAAATAGTTGGTGCTTAGTGTAAGAATTTGGCATGTATGCTGATATTTTTTATAAACCATAGCCGAAAACTAGCTTTTTGGGAAAAAAATTGTTGCACTTCTGCTTTGAGATGTTAAATAAAGTACTGAAGCAGATTCAAAGCAGGGGAAAAGGGCATCTATAAGACAAGAAAACAAGGGCAACCTAAAATTAAATAAAAAGATATAGGTCAAAACGTTTACCATAACATACACTGCTGCTTTAATGTGGTATCCAAAACATATATATCCCCAAATCTATACACATGCTAGAGTCTGTAAGGAAAGCACATATGGGTAGAGTCCTAGTTTTCTGGTACTTTACCCCACCTATTCCTTTTACAGCTTTATTGGTCGTGCTGTGCTATATGGCAGTATCATTTTAAAAGCCATGCTGCTCAGTTCTAGTAAAGCCTTCCAGCAGAGACTGTGGACATGACAATATTACAGGCCTTCATGGTAAGCATGGACACATTTCTGCTTACCAGGATAACTACAGGGTACTCAGGTTAGTTGTGGGGGGATCCCTAAAAGTAGTACATGTCTGAACAGCATACGTGTTGGTCCCTGCTCATGAAGTAGGGTGGGG
Organism: Neoceratodus forsteri; assembly: GCA_016271365.2. NCBI lineage: Eukaryota > Metazoa > Chordata > Ceratodontiformes > Ceratodontidae > Neoceratodus > Neoceratodus forsteri. The sequence continues at coordinate 51,865,173 of JADMNL010000027.1, forward strand.
CACATTATGAACAGTCCCTTACAACCATAAATTACTATGTATACAGTAGTAGCCAGAGATAAGCCCAGATATATCTAGATATATTTTGCTTCAGTGGGATTTTCTGTAACATATGCAGGTATACCTAGATATATACTATAAGATATACTGTATGTTGCTGCCACTGTGCCGCTTAATTACTTGCACATGGTTCTCACAGAATGGTCCGTTACATTCATCCATCTATTCTTGACACTTTGAAAAACCTCAGGCATGGATTTATGTGGTACTTACAGAAACTGTTTTTACAGAGACGAATCTATTATGACAGTATAAAAATCTATACTGCCTATTTATTCTGTTAAATGGATGCTGCCATTTATACCAGAGCTACTAAATGGCTCTGTATGGGTAGTACATATTATTCATAAGTGACAAACATTGCACAACACCCAAGGAAAAATTGGCATTAATGCATTATGAAGGCTGTCATCATGAAGGGAAATAATATACATTATCAACTTACATATCAACAGCGGTGGAGTTCATAGAATAATGTCATGGCGTTTTGTCAGATATTTGCCTTTTTGATGGGACAGTTTGGCATAATACAAAGGAAGTTACTTTTGTATACCACAATTGGTGTAGCTTTAATTGAAGATATGGAGATAAAAGTGGTAGACTATGAATATTTTGCCAGTTCTGTGTCATGCCAATGTTAGAGCCAATACGATTAATGTGATTCTGGCAAAAATACAATTCCACAGAGTTATGTTTTTTCTTTTCCATATACGTCATCATGAAGCAACAGCATTCATAGTAGAATCTAATTCCAACCTGCTATGTCGTGTTTTAAAGGAGGCAGTATAGCGCAGTGGTCTAAGGCTCTGAGTTGCAAATTTGGTGACATTCAGCAGACCAGACCTGGGTTTGAATCCACAGCTTCCACTTGCATACTGTGTGACCCTGAGCAAGTCACTTAACCTCCTTGTGCTCCCACGTTGCTCCTGTAAAAAAGCTTTCAGCTTACTGTGCTATACCTGGTTAAACAACTAAATAAAAAAAAATAAATGGTAGCATTTAAATTAATCAAATTACGTTAAATGTGCAAGCCTTACATTTATATATGTGCTTTATATAGATTAGAAAATAAAAAAGTTCTCTACTACTAGTTTCCTCTTCTCTTGCGTAATACTTATATTATGTACTTTTTTGTTGTTAAAGCTTTTTATTGGTTTTAAAGATAAACAACATGTACATGTTATACGCATACAAGCCAATCAATACAAAATCAATACATAAGTACAAGAAAATAGTCATACAGGCAAGGTACGCCTCCCTTCAGTGATTAAGCTGTTATTAGTAAATGCAGGATGCAATACAAGGAGATTTTACCATCTTTACTTAAACGACTACAGTAATGGCAGGTCCACAAAAAGGGATAGGGTTTTGCATTCAGGTCAGTACTTTAAAGACTTCCTGACTGATTCTGGGGGGCATACCTATGTGTGTTATGTCATTATGGATTCTTGCACGCTCTAACAAATCAGAGACAACCACAAAGTATACAGAACATTAATTGTAACAAAAAAAAAAATCCTGACTATACTGATTGAGAAGAGGTGTACCCAAACCCTAGTGGAGAGTGCATCTGTGAGGATTAGTAAGGCCTGCAATAATCGCTAAAGCCCACATAGTTGGTAAGAGAGTCCTGGCTGGAGCCCAAGTGGTCCTTGGGGACCAGAAAACTGTCCACTAGTTAACCTATACCCATGGGAGGACTAGTGAATGCCATGTATGGACCCCACATTTGTAGAAAATTGGCATCTGATTTAGCTTGGAGTGAGTCAATCTGTCCAACTCAGCTACTTTGGCACAAGAAGACAGTATTTCCAAAATTGTGGAAATCAGGGTGCTGCACCATTTACATAGTAGAGACCTTTTAGCTTGCCTGGTTAGTAAGACCAGCCACCTAAATTCAGATTTTTGCAGATGAGGTGCATCTGGCCTTATACCCAACAACAGGAGTGGAGCAGATACTGGAATCTGTTTACAAAGCACCAATATACCTATGTGGCATATCTGTTTCCAGAAGGACTGGAGTTTGGGGCATGACCATAGTATATGATAGAGATCACCCCCTTCCCCACAATGTGGCAGCACCAACACTTAACGTGAGCCAATAGTTTGACAGCACAAAGAACTGCAAGGGTCCTGTACTATGAGTGATGTATTTTATTTTGAATCAGCCTACTGTGGGTATCTTTCAGGAAGTCTTTAAGGTACTGACCTGAATGCAAAACCCTATCCCTTTTTTAGCCCAGCAGCTCTTAGCATTTATCTGTTGCTGTATCCCCTAGCCTCTCCCTTCTTTCTTCCAAATTTTCGGTGCTGAATAGGGCTGAGAGACCGGTGTGGATCTCAGCCAGCGGCCCCCCATCTCCAGGTTACCCACCGGCAGTTAAGAGAGGTACAAAACAGTCTCACCTCCTTCAGGACTTTCCACACCTATAAGGGTTTTCCACTCCTGCACATAGGTGCTAATCGCCCCATCAGTTGCCCAATTTAAAATAACCAGAGACATCTCCCCTTGGCAAACCACTTACATTGGTGCTAATCGCCCCATTGTTTGCCTGATTGAAAAAATAATCCAGAGACATCAAAACTCCATTTCAACTCATGCAAAACTGCCTTGCAACCCAGCTGCTGCTGTAATGCATCCACAATTGCTCATCTCCGTTCTCTTAACCATTCTTTCTACGTTGTTGCTCCCCTCCTCAGTACACCCTGGCCATGAGACCCTTGACTGCCTATCTGCAAACTCTAGCTCAAACTACATTAAACCAACACTGGCAACATCATCTACCCCATTTAATGCCTGCCACCATCACCCACACCAAGTAACACAGCATCTGTTCAACATCTACCCCTACCTCCCCCTCTCACCAACTTCCTCCTTTTTACCAGCAAATGTCACAAGAGAACCAATGTCCTCAAAAGATGAACTTATGTACTAAAGCAACTTAGACTGCAGACAATCCATTTGATCTGGCTGCTTCTACTACTATCCAGGAACACACACCCCAACCCTGACACTAGGGGAGCACCTACTATCTGGACCAATGGTACACCTATTGGTCTGACTTGGTAACAGAGCCATCTCACGATTGCCTGTATCAATATCTGCAGCTTATCAGCCAAATTTGACCTACTGCAAGTATGGGTATCCCAGGACAACCCCAATGTCTTATCCGTGGTAGAGACCTGGCTCACCCCAAGAACTCCTGACACCAGCATCCAGATTAATGGCTATAACCTCTTTAGGCTGGACAATATAGGGAAACATGGTGGGGGCTGTGCCATTTAAATAAACGAGAACTTGCAAGGGCATGCCCTTCCACCTATAAAGTCAGGCAGCAATGTCCAAATTCTGCCTGTCAAAATAATCCTTGGAACCCATGGGAAGAACCTGACAATAATCTCCACCTATATCCCTCCCAAGGAACAGGCTATGGACTTTAATGTGCTCCTCGAATACCTGTTTAACCAGCATCAAAACTTAGAGGTTATCATAGTGTTCAATCTTAATATAAACTGGCTGTCCCCTGAAACTACATCATACAGAGATACTATTACCTCCCTTAATATCTCCCAACTTGTCGAAACACCAACGCATACTAACTACCCTCACCGGAAACAGCACTCTGTTGGACCGTCTTTTGACCAATCGGCCAGAACATATCACCTGCATGGTCGTTCTCTCAGATGCTATTAGTGACCATTCGCCAGTCCTCTGAATGTGGTCAAATAAGTCCCCAAAGCTCCCAGCCAAAAGGGTGACTTTTCACATCTTGCATAGAGGGTCAAAGGGTCCCCTTAAAGAGTACCTCAGCAAAGTAGATTGGTCTCTCCTCTACTCAATAGCTGACATCGACAAGTCTCTAAACTACTTCATTAAGACCTTCAATACGGCCTGTGACATTTTTGCACCCCTTACCACTAGGAAGGTCAGAGGTTCACACAAATCATGGATAACCCCCTCACTCATTGAGCTTATGAGTACCAGGAATAACCTCTGGCATAAAGCGAAAAGTACAGGAGCACTATCTGACCTCCAAAACTACCATGCAGCCCGTAACACCTGCACCCAGGCCATTCAAGAGACCAAATCACACTTTTTTAAGACAGAACTGAACAATTCTTGGGGAGATAGATGCAAATTCTCGGCTAACATCAAATCACTAACAGGAACACCAAATAAAGCTCCATCTAATCTAATTAACCTTAATGGTAACATGACACAAGACCCAAAAAAATTGCTAACACATTCAACAGGGCTTTCACTGACCTTAATGAAGTACTCCCCCCCCCCAACTATCTCACCCCTGTCAATGACCACCAAAAGTCAGCACCCGGTGCCTCTACCCCTCCTCAGAGCACCCCACTCCACCATTTTATCTCAGAGTAATCAAAGCTACCGAAGCCAAAAAATACCTACAAGTCCTTTGAAAATTTAGGCACAGCAACAACAGTTTAGATATGAAACTACTAACTCTCATCCTAGATGAGATCCTGGCTCCCCCAACAAGAGTTCTTAACCTCTCCCTTATTTCTGGTCAGTCCCCCAAATTCTGCAAAGCCACAGTTGATATGCCGGTTTTCAAAAGTGGAGACAGTTCCATTCATACCAATTACAGGCCAATCTCTATCCTCCCCCCCCCCATCTCCAAAGTCTTAGAGCAGATAGTCTACAACCAACTAATAGAACACCTTGATAAGTATCAACTTCAGTGTAAAGAACAACATGGCTTCCGAAAGCTACACAGCACTACGACTGCTCTTGTTGAGTTTACTGGGTTCATATATGACTCACTGGATCGGGGGCACTTAGTGGGGGCTACCTTCATTGACCTCACTAAGGCCTTTGATACAGTTAATCGTCAACTCCTGCTAGCTCAACTACATTAATCTGCCATGTCCTCTACCTCCCTGAACTGGCTCCACAGCTATCTCAGTGGCCGGTCCCAGCAGGTCAAAATTGGTGACACCCTCTCTGATAAACAAAATGTCTGTACAGGCATCCCTCAAGGGTTCATACTAGGACCTTTTGCTGTTCAGCCTTTTTATAAACAATCTCCCTAACATTTGCCAACACAAAATCCAATTATACTCGGATGATGCTACCCTCTACACCAGCCATCCTAACCTCAACTCCCTTGAGCAAAATCTACAGAGTGATTTCGAACTTGTTGAAGACTGGTTTACAAATGCACGGCTGCTACTCAACTATAGGAAAACTAAAACAATGCTTTTCACGTCTCCGTACAATAAAAATAAATCCAACTTCTTGAATATCCATAACAAACAAAATGAAATCCTAGAGATGGTGCACAACTTCAAGTACCTCGGAGTCACTCTGGACAACACACTATCTTACTCAGTGCATGTCGACAATATCTCTAAGGCAGTCAACAGGAAAATTGGGCAACTATACAGGCATAGACAATGCCTAACTACTGACTCCCTAAAACTTGCAATGACAAGCTCAGTACTCTCAGTCATAGATTATGGCCTCGTTGTCTATAGCTCAGCACCTGAGTCTACCCTAAAAAGAGCTGCCCTTGCACTAAACAAATCCTATTGGCTAATCCTAGATGCTCTGCTTACAACCTATATGTGTGACCAATACATGCTCACATGCTGACTGAACTTGGACAGCTGAATCTAGTATCAACTCTGCATACTGGTCAAGAAAGCCACCATTGGTCTAACCCCTCCTAGATTTCAGTCTCTTCTTTGTCAAACAGACCCAATCAGGGTGACCAGAGGATCTCACAATATTCAATTTAAAGTCCCTTTCCACTGCACAACCCTAGGACAATGATCTTTTGGATCTCTCACCCATAAGCTGCTAAACACACTTCCCAAAGACCTCTGCACAGAAACTAAACTAGGTCCCTTCAAACAAAAACTCCAAACCAACCTTACTAGCCAAATGGCATGCTCATGCTCACAATAAGTAAGGCATATGGCCTAGGCCGCTTAACCTTCCTCTAAACCACTATATGCCAATGGCCTGGTTCTGACCCCTGGCCCCCTTTACTATCGACTCAGCTTCTTTCCTCCCTTCCCTTGGCTCCCGCTCCCCCCCACTACTACCTCCCCCTGTTGGCTCAACATACATTCTATACCCACCCACAACCCTCCCACAGCTTGTGGATGGTGACTCACTTCACTCCTCGCTCTTTCCCACAGACCCCCAACCCCTCCTCCACCTGCCCCATCTCTCACAATTTTTTTGACAATGGGAACCATGGACTACTCCATTTTTCCCAGTCTCGAGTTTCACCCCCCACACTCTTTTCTCTCCACTCTCTACACCAAAGTTACACAAATCTACCCACCCCTCCTCTCTGTAACTGACTTTATGCAACTGCTTCTTTCTCTTCCCAATACCTAGCTCTATGTTTCTATTAGTTCACCCCAAATTATACCCTCTACTCTCCAGAGTTGTTTAGCCTTAGGTTTTGTTTTTGACAACCAACTGTGGATTATTACACTGTTTATATCAACCCTCCCAGAATTGTTTAGCTTAGCCAGAAGGTGTTGTTCTACCTACTAACTACGGACTATTACACAATTTGTAACATTCCTCACTGTCTACACTCTTGACCATTTGTAACTTCTTGTTTTTTTTTTTAACTCTTTGTTTATTTTCCAGTATTTAACCAGATGAACATAGACAGACATACATGTAATTCAGTACAACACAATACAATACAATGGGTCAATCACTTCAGATATTAGATTCAGATATTACATTTCCTCTGGAGATGGAGGAAAAGATTTCAATTCATTTAATGAAGAATTCTCTGTCCTTTAGGCATTAAGGAGAGTGCCCTATGTGGTTTCTGATTATCTCAGGAAGGATTCTTCCTTTACTCTAAGCCCTTGCTTCAAACATGGGTTCACTTGAACCAGGTAATTTGTGAGTGAAAGGACCTCCTCCCACCCCCACCCTCATCCCTCCCCCAACCAGTTTAGGTCTCCAGCTCTTTATGGGACAAAGTTATCTCTATGTGCCATGATGTATGGCACCCACCTTCGTCACTGTATTTCAAATTTTTCAATACAGTGGTTTACTATGGCAGTGAGTTTTTCCATCTTATATACTTTGGACATAAGGTCTTGCCACTCCATGATCTTAGGGGGCCTCCGCCCCAACCATCTCTTGGTTATTGGTTTCTTAGCAGTGAGCAGGCATATCTGCACTAGTTTTCTGTTGGGCATATTTCTCTGACACCTTTCCAAGTTATAGAAAAAATACAATTTCTCTGTTAACTGTATCGGAGTCCCCATCAAGGCCCCCAGTGCTGTCTCTAACTTGGTTATGAAAGGTTTGATAATCTTACAGGACCAAAGATGTGACCATGGGTGGCCAGATCCTGTCCACAGTCTCTCCAACATGTGGATGTCAGAGTTGGGTTGTATTTTGCTTGAATTGCTGGGGTTTTAAAAACATCTTAAAGTATTTTTCCAAGAAAACTCTTTCCATTGATATGAGGCCGTGCCCACCCTCAAATATTTAAGGTGAGTGACCCACTCAATGGTATCCAGCTGCAACCCTAGGTCTTTTTCCCAGGATAGCTTAACCGCATTTAAGTTATGTTGATAGAGTTGTAAAAGGGCCTCATATAGATATGAGATCATGTGATGCAGTGGGGCTATTCCTTGCAAAACCATTGTAAAGACTTCCAAAAAGGAGAGATTCTCTTCCCCCGGTATTAGGGGAATGGGCAGTCTTAATGTATGCCACTGTCTGCATATGTCTGAATCTGTCCCTGGAGAGCAGGCCATACCGACCGGCCATATCCTCAAATGTCATTCATTATCTCCCCCCTATGAAAAAATTGTAATAGTATTTGTATCCCAAGTCTTATCCAGGTTTTAAAGCCATGATCTATCCTGGCAGGTTGAAAGGCCTGCAAATTTGGAAGGGAATAGAATAAATGTTTATACAGGGCAGACTGTCTGGAGGCCCATAACGTCCACCAGCAGGTCAGTGTATTTTTAGTATATGGATTATCCGTGATCTGATCTAATGGGACTGGTGGCTGACTCAGGAGAATTTTGTCACAATTAAACAGGCCAGCCTCTCTTTTTTCCAGCTCACACCATTTCACTCTATAATTTCTGTCCATTTCTAACCTCTTGTAACTGTCTTGAGCAAGTCCTTGGCCTTGCCTTAAATCAGGCAATGATTGTTTGTAACAGATTGTTTTAACTTTTTTTTCTACCTGTTGTGGAACCTTTGTAAATGAGCTACTAGATCAAAGGTTGTAATCCTAGACTTGAATAAATAAATAAATTAATACATAAATAAAAGTTGATTATGGAGCATAATCTCTGTTTTGAACTGATTTATCCTGAGGCCTGAAATGGCAGCAAAGGAGGTTAGCAGGGAAAGCATCTTCTTTAGGGACTGCTGAAAATCTACCGAGATTAACAGGTCATCAGTGAACATGTGCATAGGGTAATTTCTGCTAGCCATCTTCAGCCCTATGATTTCTGAGAGTTGTTGAATGGCAGCTGCAAGTTCAACCACCAGTACAAATCATAGCAGGGAAAGAGGACATCGCTGATGAGTGCCCCTTCCTAGCTGAAATGGATCCGACAGTAGGCAATTTGTAGTGATCCGGGCCGTGGGGGCAGAGTAGACTTTGATGGCAGATAAGAATCACTTGGCCAGCCCAGTCTGCCAATTTCCTTACCTATTGGATAAGCTGCAGATCCTACTTAACCAATAGCCTACTTCTTCTTACTGAGAGAGCTTAATATGTATACCCTTGATGAAAGGAGGGACAGGTGGGACATGATAGAAACGTTTAAGTACCTCAAGGGAATCAACAAAGTCCAGGAGGGTAGCATCTTTCAGAAAAAGAGATGTGTAAGGACAAGGAGGCACAATTTAAAGTTAGAGGGGGGATGGCTCAGGGGTCATGTGAGGAAATTCTTTTTCACGGAGAGAGTGGTGGACACATGGAACCGCCTTCCTGGAGAGGTTGTGGGGTCTAAAACAGTGGAGGAATTCAAACTGCATGGGACAGACAAGGCAATTATAGTGGGGGGTTGCAGGAAATAGGCTGTTGGTTAACTAGAATCTACAGCTTATCCAGTTGGTAGGGAAATGGGCAGACTGGGTGGGCCAAGTGGTCCTTATCTGCCGTCAAAGTCTATGTTTCTATGTTACCCTCTACCATAATTGCTTTATGTCTGTCCCATGCATTCTTGAATTCCCCCACTGTTTTTGACCCCATGACCTCTTCAGGAAGGTTGTTTCATGTATCCACCACTCTTTCCGTGAAAAAATACTTCCTCACATTGCTTCTAAGCCGCCACCCCCCCATCTTCAAATTGTGCCGCCTTGTTCTTGCACATCTCTTTCTCTGAAAGATGCTACCCTCTTGGACTTTGTTGATTCCCTTGAAGTATTTGAAAGTTTCTATCATGGCCCCCCTCTCCCTCCGTTACTTGAGGGTATACATATTAAGCTCCTTTAGTCTCTCTTCATATGGCTTTTGTTGCAGACCCTGCACCACTTTAGCTGCCCTCTTCTGGGCTGCCTCCATGTCTATGTCTTTGTGGAGATGGGGTCTCCAGAACTGCATGCAGTACTCCAGATGAAGTCTCACCAGCTCTCTGTACAGAAGGATAACAACTTCTTGTTTTCTACTGGTGATGCCTCTCCCTGTACATCTCAATATCTCCCCCCCTCAGCCCTCTGTACTGCCTTCTCACATTGTTTGCTTACCTTTAGGTCATCTGATATGACAACCCCAGGTCCCTTTCCATTTTTGTTGTTGTTAGTACCCCCCCATTGTGTACTTTTGCCCTGGGCTTCTGTTTCCCAGATGCATTACTTGCACTTTTTTGCATTGAATCTAAGATGCCAGAGTAAAGTGCTTGCACCCAGGCCTGGGACCTGCCTCCAAAACCCAGGTTTGTTGATAACTGCTGGAGATAATCCCACTCAATGGAGTCAGAGGCCTTTTCAAAGTCCACTGCAATGGCAGTCGCTGGGGACAGAAGGCCATGTGCTGAGTGCATTAGATTCACCAGGGAACTGATGTGGTCTGCACTGTATCTACCAGGAATAAATCCAACCTGTGACATGTGTATTAATGCTGAGAGCAGTGGACTCAGCCTGTTCGCAAGCACCTTCACTTAGACCTTGCTGTGAGTGTTGATAAGTGATATTGGCCTATAACTGACAACGAGGGTAGTCTTTACCCTTTTTTTGGCAGCACTGTAATAACAGCTTTCCTAAGCATAGGGGGGTAGCGAGCCAGGTTCTTCAGCCTTTACAAACACCTAAGATAGAAATGGAGCTATCTGAGGGGATAAGGCTTGAAAGAAATCCACCGGGAAGCTGATCCCGCCAGGGTATTTACCCGATTGGAGAGACAGCAATGCTGTACCAACTTCCTCTGCAGTTATTGGAGTATCTAAAATGTGGGATTGTTGGGGTGTTAACTTGGGAAGGGATAATCCATCAAGAAAGGCCTGTATCCCTGTATGTTTACTTTTGTGCATGGAGGTATTGAGATTGAAATAAAAGGATTGCATTATATCATTGATATCTTGAGGGTTAGATAATACCTTACCCTGTGAGGTTTGCAAGCCTGGAACATGCCTGTCAGCCTGCTGTTTGCACAGCTGGTAAGCCAAAACCTTTCCTCCTTTGTCCCTACTCTCCCAAAATGGATGGCGTAGGTGCAGAACAGCAGTTTCTGCCTTTCTACTTAGTAATGTGTTGTTCTTGAGGCGTAGGCCCATGACTTTGCAACCCAGATTTGGATGTGGTAAAGGAGAGTGCTGTGCTTTGTAAGCTGCTTTGGCCTGCTTTAACTCTGCCTCCAGGGCAGTGAGGCAGTGTTCCCTTTCCCTGCGCTTCCGAGATGCATAGCCCATAATTTTGCCCCTTAATGGTAGTCTTGTACACCTCCCCCATTACACCAAGTGAGGTATCAGAAATAGGGTTTTCCCAGAAATACAGGGAAGTTTCTTCTCATGCCCAGAGGATGAATTCAGGTTCTCTCAGCAGGACAGGGTTAAGCCTCCAGGAAGTGGAGAGTTGAGTCCTAGGGCCCCAGGAAAAGTAAAGCTGTACTGTGGCATGAGCTGAGATCAGCATAGGGAGGAAATTGGAGTCAAGTGTAATCTGGGTTAGTGGAGGGGAGGTGAGCCAGAAGTCCAATCTACTAAATGATTTGTGTACTGCACTTCTGAGTGATAGGTGTTGTCCCATTCATGTGGGTAGAACACACGCCAGATGTCTGTGAGGCCAAAGTCTGTCATCATCTGGCCTAGACAGTGTCCACCTCTAATGTGTGACTCTTAACCTGTTGCACTTCTATCCAATATTGGGGTTATGGTTAGGTTAAAATCTCCACCCAGCAAAGGGGGGGGGGGAGATGGATCCTAAGGCATTGGCTAGTTTGTGGACAAAATTAGGATCATCTTGGTTAAGTGGCTACATTTTGCACAGTAAAATTGGACCTGTTGGCATGTAAAAGACAACCATTACCCATCTGTCTGATTGTCAGAGAGTAGTGTGGATACCGACTATTTGAGGTTTTTATGGAGTATAACAACCCCACATTTTCTAGAGGGGGCACAGGAGTGAATCTCTTGACCCATCCAGTCTTTGACTAGAAAAGAGTGGTCATTTTTGATAAACTTGGTTTCTGAAGGAAAGCAATTTGAGACTTCATCTTTTTTGAATGAGAAAGCACTTTCTTTCTGTTGACAGGGGTATTGAACCACCTGACATTCCATGTATGGCAGATTACTTCAGCCACGATCATTTTAGGGGAGGCTATTGAGTAAACAGGTATATTGTGCTAAAGGACAAGGATAATGTCTCAGAGCATTCCTGCAGGTATACATACTTAGCATCTTAACCTACTAAAAATGTTGTACATAGCAAAACCAAACAAACATGCTCAGTATTGTCAAATACAAATTTTCCTGCTATCTGATTCTCTTCACTGAGGGGAGATACTATTGATGGGGGACCGTAATATGCCAGATGTTAACTGGAGCACCTTTGCTGCAGCCATATCCAAAGGCAGGGCCATTCTCGATGCCCTTCAGGTGGCATGCCTCAGACAGCTAGTTTTGGTACCTACTCATGAGGGAGCAATCTTAGACCTCATACTCTCAAATGAGGACAGTCAGAGGATCTCAAATCTAAGCGTGAGCATCCATTTGGGAACAAGTGACCACCAAACAGTGTGGTTCAAGACAAACTCAGCTACAGAGTCAAGCCATATAAAAGTGAGGGTTCTGGACTTCAGGAGGGCTGACCTTGGCAAGATGGGACAGTGCCTTAGAAAAGCACTAGCAAACAGGCTAGAAGGAGGGGTGGAGCAACAATGGGGAAATATCAGAACTATCATCACAGAGGCAACAAGCCTTTGTGTGAAGCAGAAAAACAAATCAAAATGAAAGAAAAAGCCACTATGGTTCTCAAAAGAGGTGGCGGTGAAGGTTAGGGAGAAAAAGATAGCATTTAGGAAGTATAAGGAAACACAGAAGGAGCAGGACAGAGAACTGTACCAGTTAAGGCAGAAGGAAGCAGGGAGGGTAGTCAGAATAGCAAAGGCCCAAACTGAGGAAAAGATAGCCAGCTCGCTTAAGAAGGGGGATAAAACCTTTTATCGTTATATCAGGGAGCGTAGAAAGACAAAGGGAGGGATAGTGAGGCTGAATAGAATGGACGGTGGGTGGGCAGAGAGGGACAGTGAAAAAGCAGAGATACCAAATGAATACTTCTGTTCAGTACTCACAAAAGAGGAGGTGAGGAAGTGCCTAATCTAATTAACAGAAGTACTCTTGATAGGGGAGTCGATCCCAGTCCTTTCTCAGAAGAAAGGGTTCTGAAAGAACTCCTAAAACTGAAGGCGGACAAAGCAATGGGGCCAGATGGAATTCACCCCAGAATTCTAAAAGAATTAAGAAGAGAACTAGTGACACCACTGACTACCCTTTTCAACAAATCATGAGAGGATGGTGTGGTACCTGAGGACTGGAGGAAGGCAGATGTGATTCGCCTTCACAAAAGTGGGACCAAGATGGAGGCAGGAAACTTCAGACCTGTCAGTTTGACCTCTGTGGTGATGCAATCACTTCTGAAGGAAAGAATTGTTAAGTATCTAGAGGCCAGTGGGGCACAGGACCCAAGGCAGCATGGGTTCACGGTGGGAAGGTCATGTCAGATGAATCTAATTGATTTCTTTGACTGGGTGACCAAAGTAGTAGACCGGGAAGGGGCTGTGGACATGGCCTACCTAGACTTTAGCAAGGCATTTGACACTGTCCCACACAAAAGATTAATAATCAAATTAACCAGCCTGGGAGTGGGTCCCAGGGTGGTAACCTGGGTAAAACATTGGTTGGACAACAGGGCACAGAAGGTAATTGTAAATGGAGTCCACTCTGAAGAAAGAGGGGTTACTAGTGGGGTACCGCAGGGTTCAGTACTTGGTCCAGTCCTTTTTAATGTCTTTATAAGTGACATTGCAGAGGGACTGGAAGGAAAAGTATGCCTCTTTGCAGATGACACAAGGATCTGCAACAGGGTTGATATGCAAGGAGGTGTGGAAAGGATGAGACGGGACTTGGCAAGATTGGAGGAATGGTCAGAAGTATGGCAGCTTGGATTCAATGCAAAGAAGTGCAAAATAATGCACCTGGGAAACAAAAACCCAGGGGAAGATTACACAATGGGGGAGGTAGTAATAACAACAAAAATGGAAAGGAACCTGGGGGTAATCATATCAGATTACCTTAAGGTTGGCAAGCAATGTGAGAAGGTGGTAGGGAGGGCTAGGATACTGGGATGTATAAGGAGAGGCATCACCAGCAGAAAACAGTAGTTGTTATCCCCTGTACAGACAGTTGTTGAGACCCCATCTGGAGTACTGCATCCAGTTCTGGAGACCCCATCTCCTCAAGGACATAGACAGGATGGAGGCAGTTCAGAGGAGGGCAACTAAAATGGTGCAGGGTCTGCAAGAGAAGCCATACGAGGAAAGACTAAAGGAGATTAATATGTATACCCTTGAGGAAAGGAGGGACAGGGGGGACATGACAGAAACATTTAAGTACCTCAGTGGAATCAACAAAGTCCAAGAGTGTAGCATCTTTCAGCAAAAAAGATGTGCAAGAACAAGGGGACACAATTTGAAGATAGAGAGGGGACAGCTCAGGGGCAATGTGAGGAAGTATTTTTTCACTGAGAGGGTGGTGGATGCATGGAACAGCCTTCCTGAGGGGTTGTGGGGTCTAAAACTGTGGGATAATTCAAGAATGCATGGGACAGACACAAGGCAATTTTTGTGTGGGGTAGGAAGAAATAGGCAGTTGGTTAAATTGGATCTGCAGCTTATCCTGTAGGTAGAGAAATGGGCAGACTAGGTGGGATAAGCAGTCCTTATCTGCCATCAGAGTCTATGTTTCTATGTTTCTATGTGAGCATTCACTAATAAACAAGCAATAGCATAAACCCATATCAGTGCACTATACAATAACAAAAAACTATATACAATAACACAGCTTGAGTAGTGTGGCATAACGTTATGGCAGTCAGCCAGTAGCACAGTGTGCTATGTGGCTAGCCTGACGGGAGCATGGAGGTATTAGTGTCCCAGCTGGCTCAGGCACTCAACAGGTATAGGGGGCAGATAACAAGTAAGGAAGTTTGACAGGTATCCTAACCTAACTACCTGGGGGGAGTACGTGATAGGAAAGTGTTTATAGACTGTATGCTCCCATGTCTTAGAGGAGCATATGCTGTATGGGCAAACCAACCCCAATAGCAACCCGGGAGGGTGCCAAGGAGCACGCTGACTGAATGAGGGGATCTCATGAACTTTGGTTGTCTATGGGGTGGGTTTAATACCGATTAGATATTGGTCAGTGGGCTGGTGAAGCTATGTGAGGCACAAGAAATTAAAAGGACAAATCACCCTCTCTAGTTCAGTCATGTCAACCTTTAATATAGCCCAGTTACCATGTCCTCCAGGAGGATGGAACTATCTCTGATGGCATGGGGAGGAATATGTTAGGGAGCATCTTATTCATTAACCAAGAGAGGCAACCATGTTTATACAGCCTTGAATGCACCCCAATATGTATCCAGATTGACTCTGAGGTTATTCTGGGAGTCAAGTAAAGTGAACACTCCAGCAATAAAAGATTGTGCTTGTAGTCTATAGTACCCCGAGCCCACAAACAGTATATACTGTGAGCTAAACCCAGACAATAAAGAAAGCATTCCAAGCCTTAGCATAGTATGGCTGACACCCATATAGCTGAACAAGCAAGTGTGAACTTTTAAATCAGGATTGAGGACAGAGAGGAAGAGCAGGACAAACCATGCCTGCATGTATCTAAACGGAGTGGGTGAAGAGGAACACAAGTGCTATGACCAGTAATTATCAGGGACCCACCTCAGCTGAAATAGCATGGCAGTAAACCCGCATTAGAGCCCTCATATGCCCCTCTGCACCTCATATCCCAAGCAAAAGTAAATCATCACTTAACTGACAAGTTCAAGACTCAGTCAGGTGTAGCTGTGAAGGGTGACACTGGTGCCTTCTTTGGTTGCTTGGCAGGTGACTCAGCGGGCACAGGCTGCATCAGGGAGACATCCTCAGTGTTGCATCTTGCATCTTCCAGATACTGCATCAGTGGGCCTTTCTCGACTATCGAGGCCCAAGAGTCCCTGCTACCAATTGAAGAGTTGGGGTCATTGTGGGTTGTAGAGCTGATTTCCTTTGGTGGAACAGGATTTGGTGGTGATGGATCAAGAGGAGCATATCTATTATTAGTGAAATAGGAACTCAGGATTGCAGCTTCGGCATCATCTTGTTCGAAACCTAGACTTTGGCTCCCAGGCCTGTCCCTTTCAATCAGGTGGGTTCTCTTTTTGTGCCTGGAATTCTGCTGTCATTTTCTTTGATTGAGCTGGAAGGGCCCATGTTTTGAGCTGTCCATCTTGCTGGGTTTATGACACCTGTCCTCACTGAGATTTGTAGCTTGCACTGGGGGTTCAAGTCCCATCTCTTGTCTGTCTCACACTGTTCATTCCGGTTTCCAGTCTGGCGTTTCAAGATTCTTGTGGCCAAGTGTGATGGATAAAATCCATTAAAGAGTCAGGAGTGACAAAGACCAGGGGAGTCCTGTTGTATACGATCCTCATGGAAGCTGGATACCGAAGTGAGAAGGAGACCCCAAGCCTGTGTACAAGGTGTCTAGCCTCTGTGTATTCCTTCTGTTTATCAGACAGCTCCTTAGGGCAATCTTGGAACATGAGCAGGCAATGCCCTCTCCACTCCAGAGATCCCAGCTGTCTTGCTGTTGCTTGGACCTTTTCTTTCTCTGCAAAATTTAGGAAGCAAGCCAAGACGAGCCGTGGTTTATCCACGGACTTGGGCCAAGGCTGTAGCAAGCAGTGGGCCCTCTTGAAGGTGAGGTGAGTGTCTACTGGTACTTTCAGGATCTGGGGGAGTTCTTGTCAAAGAAATTCTGTTACATTTCCCTGTTCAGAGCCCTCTGGAACCCCCAAGAGCTGCAGATTGTTATGGCGGCTCCTATTCTCAAGATCATCAAATTTGTCCTGCAGGCCTATGATAGCATGTTTTTGGTCTCGTACAGTTGCTATCAACTCAGAGATAGTGGCATCATGAGATGCTGTATTTCTCTTATTTAGGAAAATCCTCACAGCAAGCTGGTGGATCATGAGACTAGTATTATCTGATGCCATTGTGACCTCCATCTGTTTCATCAATGCAGCCAGCATCTTGCTGATTGTGCCTGCGTTCATATTCCCAATGTTGTAGGCTGCCATGCGGTTCTGAGTCTGTAGGGAGAGAACTCTATGGCAAAGCACACATTAAATCCACTATGACATAGATCTCTGGAAAGCAGACATTAGTATTGACCGAGTAGTGAAGATTTGTATAACCAGGAGACTCTGTAAACTGTAATAAAGATGAAAACAAAGCCCCAGGTAGTTAAAGCAGTGTGGTTAAGCTGCCATCTTATTTGGGGTCAGGTCATGTCCCCTTATACTATGTATGTTTACAATACTTGTACTATTCTTAGGACTCAATTTAACATGTTTAAAGAAGACCCCAGACCATAAAGCCAAGTTTGTTAATTAAATGTTTGGCCACCCACATCTCACCCCCTTTCAGTCTGGGACTCTGAAACCTGGTACACTTATGAAAGTCATTAGTACTTGTATACCTTCCAGATTTGTTATGATTTAGATAAGTACTGTGAAAACTAGATCAAAATAACTGAAATTTAAAATTTGACGGACTTTAGTGAAATTTTTGAAATTTATTATTTTGAACATAACTCAGCCTTGTATTGAGCTAGAGATCTGAAATTTGGCATGATTACTTGATGATAGGAGTTTGATAGGAGTTCTAATTGTGTGCCAGATATCATGGAATTAGGATGCATTGTCTCAAAACGGTAGGTGCTCAAAAGCTGTCATTTTATTTTTTGTAGGAAAGTTCAAGAATATTTGTATCTGCATATAACTTAGGCACTTTTAGAGATAGAAACCTGAAATTGGGAACACATATGAATGTAGTAATAACCCAGATACTTGTGACATTTTGTAATATATTTTTTTACCATAAAAGTTTTTATTTTTTCACATTACCAGTGTAAATCAAGTTACATACCATTCAAGCAGATAAAGAAAAAGCAACAAGTTCAAGATACAGGATTATTGCCATTAATGCATATATCAGATCTTAACTCCCACAAGAGAGTACCTATTCAGTTATACATGCCTTTCTCAACACATTCCACGTCTAGACCAGCCCAATAACTCTCATAATTATGGTGCTGTTGTACAGCAACCATCTCAGAACTAGGAATATTCTTTGCTGCTTATACTTTCACTAGACTGTAGTTTGCAAAGTGATCTATACCTGGTACATTAGAGCATCATGCAGTGGGACACGGGAATAGTTTCCTACAGATGAGAGTTGCCCAGCATAGGTAAGGGAACTGTACATAAGTGAGAGGTTAGATAGGGATCCCAGTGCCTTTGATAGGCTCCCAATTGGTTCTTACTAGCAAAGGAAAGCCTTTCGAAAACAGCCAACTGGCCACTGCCGTATGCCAGGTAAGGAGTGTTGGAGGCTAGCCTGTCACCATTTCATTAGGATTCACCTCTTGGCTTCCAGTAATACTGCTAACATACACCTATGTGTTCGGGTTTGGTTAGCGTTCATGTTTGATGTATCCCCTATGATGGTAAGGATGGGATCCCTTGGAATGGGCTCCTGTAGGACCTTCGAGCAATCCTCTATCACCCCAGTCTACAAAGTATTCAGGTGGGAACATTCCCAGATGACGTGCAGTGGGTTAGCTTCTGGTGCTCCACATCTCCAGCCTTGCGAGTGTGGGAGAACCCCCATGCAATGTAGTACTGCTGGAATACGATACCAACATGTGAGCAATTTTAGCCACATCATTTTGCTTCTAGCATCTGAATATATCCGGTGGGCATCTTTCATGCACTTGTGCCACACTGTCTGTGGAATCTTGGCATGCAAGTCCTACCCCCATTGTATGCCATACTTGTCCGTGTTGTTAGGCCGCCCATCCCTGAGGATTCTGTATATCTTCCCAGACAGCCCTTTTTATGCCTTAGCTTTGTGCAGTAGTGCCAGCCATTCCAAATCTTTTCATGTCCCCTTTTTAGCTTTATAGGCCCTAACTGCTTCCCTAACTTGCAGATATCTCCAGATGTCCTGCCTGGGAATTTGAAATTTTTCTTGGAGGTGTTGGTATGTCATTAGTTCTTCTGTGCCCTTTATCCACAGATCTGCTATGGTTAGTATCCCCTTACTCAGCCACTCCCCCCATCGGATACTATGTCTGTCAATCTGTATATTGGGATTACTCCAGAGGTATGTGTAACCTAGTGGGGACCTGCGGTCTTTTTCTGGTGTCCTAGAAAATGTCATCTGCTTTTGCCAAGCTTTACAGGTAGCCAGCATAAACAGGGAAACAATAGTCTCCGGGAGTCTTTTCCTTTCCAGGAGAGACCCCAGCCATTGATCCAGCAGTAGGTCCTTCTCTAACCAGACCCATGCTGGATCTGTTCCCCCATCTGGGATAAACAATCAGGTGACTTGCGCCATTCTATAGGCAATGCAGTAACCATAGAACCATGGGAGTTCTAACTCCCCCTTCCCCCAGTGGGCACTGAGCTTTGTCCTGCGGATCCTGGGGGGTTTACCCTCCCATAACAGGTTCAAGATCATCTTATCCAGCCCTTTAAATATTCTGGGGGGCATTTTCACTTGTAGATTGCAGGACAGATAGGCCACCTTTGGGAGTGTGAACATTCGCACTGCCTCTATCTTACCCTTTATGGAGAGTCGCATCTTCTGCCATCTCCTCAGCTCAGCCTCTGTGGTACCTAGAAGCAGACTGTAATTGTCATCAGTGATCTGTCTCCAAGTGGCTGACATTTTCACTCCTAGGTATGTAAATCCACCTGGGGCCCAAGCTACCTGTAGGTCCTGTTGACTCATTCATGTGCATAGAAGACTGAGAGGCGACAGGGTGTTTTTTTTCTTATTCACCCTCATCCCTGAAATCTTGGCAGTATCTGGAGTATCTGCAGAACATGGGGAAGCATAACCTTGGGGTACTCCATCATCAAGAGGATGTCATCTGCATACGAGTTAATCAAGTATTGTGTTCCCCTTATATCAATACCCTTGACTTCTTTCGTCTGCATCAGCCTCTGAGTTAGTGGGTCGATGGCTATAAGGAAGAGTAAGGTGGACAGACGGCACCCCTGCCTTGTCCCTTTCTGTAGCAGAAATTGTTGGGATATGTTCCTTTTACTAAGGATTACAGCTGTCGGCGCATTGTAGAGCATCCTGATCCAATTCAAGAAGTAAGTACCAAAACCATATGCTCCCAGGGTGGTATGGAGACATCCCCATTCCACCGAGTCAAAGGCCTTGGTGAAGTCAACAGCAAGAGCTGCCATTGGCTTAGAGGAGTGTAATGCCCACCACTTAAGGTTCAGAACTGTATGTACTGTATGTTATCCACCCCAGTCCTGCCCTTGGTGAATCCAGCCTGAGATGTGTGTATAATGTCCGGCAGCACCCTCTCCAGTCTTGTGGCCAGTATCTTCAACAGGACTTTAGTATCCACTGATATAAGGGAGACAGGCTAGAAATTTGTACAGTCCAGGGGGTCTGTGCATTTCTTGGGGAGCAGTGTTATGATTGCCTCTCTCATGGTGAGAGCTAAGGTGAGATCTTTCTCTGCCCTAAGTAGTGCTTGCTATAGTGGAGTTGTGACCTCTGTTGCCAAAAGCTGGTAGAGTTCTGCCGACATACCACCAGGGCCCAAGGCCTTTCCCTTAGCCAGCCTATCCAGCACTGACTGCACCTTTTGTTCAGATATGGGCTCATCTAAGTCTTTTGCCTGCACCTGTGATAGCTGAGGGAGGTACAGGGAGTTCAAAAAGGCCACTGCCCCCAGGACTGGATCTCCATTTGTAGCTCAATACACACTGCTTGTGTGCCTTGCAAAGCCTCTTTGTTGACCAGCCAGTACTCTATCCTAGTGTGTGTCCTGTGAACTGCCGAGTAGAAGGTATAATCCCGACCCATGGGATTTTGTCCCCTCCACAGGGCCTGCAAGCCCCATTTCTCTTGCAGTAGGGTCAACGCCTCTCTGGATTTTGTGTGAGTGTCCTGGGAGGGTTGTGACTTGTCCAGCAATACATCTTGGACCAGGTTAAAGTCTTCCCCTGCTAGTGTTGGTATATCATAATCTTCTCCTTCGGCTTCTGCTAGCACCTGGCTAACTTGAGTAAAAATTTCTGTCTCATCCTGATTGTGGCCATATATGTTGGCCAAAATTACTTTCCCCCCTGAGGTAGACAAAGTGGACCACCTTCCCTGTTTATCTGCTTTGACCCAGTCCTCAACCCACTGTCTTGATTTATGCACTAAATTTGCCACCCCTTAGATTTAAAGGTAGCAGAGCTGTACAACATTTTCCCCATCCATGTCTTTTTCAGCCATAGGACCATCCTGGCTGTGAGGTGTGTCTCCTGCAGCAATGCCACATCTGTCTTTAGAAATTTAAGATGTTGAAGTACTTTGCTTCAATCAGGTGATTTAACCCCTTGACATTCCAGGAGACACACCTCACTACCGTCTCCCTGTCCATGAATGTCATTACAGTACACTATATCCCACATACCACTTTCCTCTGTGTATCCTCATCCATGTCCAGAGGTCAGGAGACAATCCTGCTTCCCTTTCCCAGGAAGTGAAGCACTTTCTAGTCCAGATACCCTGAATCAGGGGCTCCAATGTCCATACTCCAGTGCCCTGAAAAATATAAAAGCACAGCCCAACAGCAACGTCCCATGAGACTGTGTATTCAAACAGCAGTGATACACAGTATAATATACTATTATATTTAAACTTACCCTAAATTGTCTCAGTTTATATTTGCCAATCTGTACCCTCCCCCCATCTCTCTTATGTTTCCCCTGGATTGTCCCAGTCAGACCTCTTATTCCTCAAAGATATCCATAGATAGTTCTATTATGCCAGTGATGGACTAGTTCTCACTACTGGTCAACGTTTGTGTGTGTTCCCACTAAAGTACCGTAGGTGTAAACAAAAGATGTATATGTAAATCTTATACCTCAGCTCCATCATCTAGATACCAAGGAGTATGTGTTGAAACAAGAGTCTCTGTCACTCCTGCTCGGTGATCCTGCTACTATCCACATTCCTTCTATGGTCCTTTGTTGTTTCTATGTGAACCACCATGGTGCCCAGGATTCCGTCAGGATCCTGAGGATCACCCAAATCAAGTCAGTAGCTATCCCTCCATAGCAGTGGTGGAGTGAGGTATGCAGGGAATATGGCAACCGCCTGGGGGGAGGATTATGTGTCACCCTGCCTCCCCCTGCCATAGTTGATGACCTACCCCCATTACCTCCTGCCCACCCCTAACTGGTTACCAAGGGGCGGGTGTCACACATCCTACCTGTCTTTGCCAATACCCCCACTGTGGTGATGTATTTTATTTATTTATTTACTTGAGTTTTGGTAACCAGGCAAGACCACTGGGACAAATACAGTCCCTTTTTCAGGGTCGACCCAGGGTACAATGAAGCACTACAGGTTGAACAGAGATTCAGTGAAGTATAGCAGTAAACAAAGACAGTAGCAACAATAGTGTAAGGCTAGACAATGTAACAGTGGCTACATACCTACAGGTTCTATATACATCAAGAGTAGCCTATACAAAGGTAGTTTGTAATGGCTGCCCCAACAGGGAATTGAGAGACTGTAAGGTTGACAGGCTAGGGAGGGGAGGAGAGGGGGGAGTGGAGTTAGGGGGAGAGGAAGTGGTCAGCGAGATAGGCAAGGCAGGGGCTTCATTGGAAGCAAGAGCAGGAGGAGGAGGCTACGAGGAAGGCAAGCAAATTGGACTTGAAAAGAGGAAGAGATAGACTGGTTAGAATGTGAGGAGGGAGGGAGTTCCAGTCAGAAACAGCTGCAAAAGAGAAGTATGTCTTACTGCAGCTGCCCCCCTGCTTTCCAGACCTCCACTCCTCCTGGATCACCCCCCAATGGTACACCCTCATAATATCTCCTGTAATGTCCGGTGTGCAGAGGGAGAGCAAGGAGATAGGGGGAGATTGTGGACACGGGGTGGGGTGGGGATCAACACATCTCCATCCCCCAAGTAAATCCCTTGCCAGGAAAATTCCCCTTCCTTCTCCTTCCACACAACATTCATTCCCCACACTCTTCGCATCTTAAAAACTCTTACATTGCCACCTCCCCCCATTCCAAGCTATTGTCCAATCTAATAACCCTGAATCCTAAATTAGCATCCACCCACAACTTTCATTCATATATGTAAAACATTAAGCCTTCCCAAATTATCAAAAAACAGTTAACCTTTAAATCCAAGCAAGCAACAATGTGTTTCCTCCTTTAACCAGTTCCATGCCTAAAATGGATTGAAAAAACAAGCAACATTCCATGATGCCCTACAATGATTTGAGGCATTACTCCCACTCACCTTCACCTCCAAGGCTTCCACTCAGCAGGAGAGGAAAAACATTAGTACAGTACAGTACATATCAGTCCATGCTCATCCTTGTCCTGATGCTGCCACTTCTGCAAATGAATGAGCTCCATGCATCACCAGCTCCTGGGGGTGTGTCTGTGTGTCCATGAGGTCCTCTGGAAAGTCTTCTGCTGCATCTGCCCAGTCTATCTTGGAGGATCCCATCTACTGCTCAACCGATTCCATGGTATCTTTTGGCAGGGATTCTTCCTCACTACTGGAGTCCTCTTGCAGTTGTTTGGCTGGTGGAGATGCCTGTAGACTACTCAGTCCTCTTCCTTTCCCTGACCTAGTCCTAGATTGTGGCCTGGTTTTCTGGTGCTGCAGTAGCTGCATATCATCATGGGCCTCCGATGCTGGGTTAGAGAGCTTTTCTCAGCTGGTAGTTTGTTTGCGTCTGTGCCCAGGGTTGGAGCCTGCCATTTTAACTGTAGGCATGAGCACCTCCATTTTGGGGTTGTCGGTCTTCATTTGTTTTCTGTCCCCTGCTTTCTGGTCTACCAGTCCTAAACTCTCCGTTGTGCACCATTTCCCTCTGTGGAACCCATAGCTTTCTGGGACTTGTAGTCCCCATTCGTAAATTCGGGCCAGCACTTTGTAATCCATCGTGTTATGTCTTGGGGAGTGAAGTACACCATTTCTCTTCCCTCTTTAGATACCCACAGTCCACTCAGGCCCTGAAAGCCATATTTAAACTCAGCATCTCTCAGATCTCATTTTAATGGAATAAAGGCCTTGCGCCTCATGGCGACCTCGTGTGAAAAGTCCCGGTAAAAAGCAATGCTGGCTTCCCTGTACTTCAACTCCCCCAGATCCCTGGCTGCTCATAAAATACATTCTTTTGTTGAGTACCAGAGAAAATAAGCTATAATAGGTCTCAGTGGGTTACCTAGCATTGACGGTTGGCCACAAGTCCTATGGGCCCTCTTGATTTCCATCAGGCCTCTCCAGCAAGTCCCCCAACAGTTGAGGTAAAAAGTAATTGAGGAACTCCTCCATGTTCTGCCCCTCCAGGCCCTTAGGGACACCTAGCAGCCTCATGTTGTTGTGGCTTTCCCAATTTTCTTGATCTTCCGGCCCTTCCCAGAGTTTCTGCAGGCAAGCTTAGTGCTCATCCAGTCTGGCCAGTATCTTATGCTGGTGGCGAGCATGTCAATTCTCTGTTCCATAACATTGACCTTATTCTGGAGGATCCTGACATCCTCCATGGTGCCTGCCAGGGCTCCCTTCACATCTGCCATGTCCACCCAGAATGCCTCCAACATTCTGGTGATATAGCCCAGCTGGTTGTTCAGTCTTGTGTCTGCTGCTACTCCTACCATACCATACCTTGGCCTTTGACTGCCGGATCCTTCTCCCTGGTGTGCTGTAGGTATGGTAAGAATCTTGCCCCTCTGTTTTTTGCAGTTTGAAAGGCTTACAGTAATAAAAAGCTGTGAGTGGTAGTGATTACAGGCCCTTTGGAGCCAGTATTGTCAGTCGCTACAGTGATGAAGAAGTTCCTGCCGCATTCGAAAGCTCCGTGGTGTAGTGCTTTCCCTTGCAGAGATCAGGACAACCCTCGGCTTGAGTTGTGTCCTCCTTGTGTTAGGGCTGCGTATTTCCTTTGGCTATGATTTCACTGAAAACAACATGTGAGTGGCTTTATTTTTTCTCCATTTTCCCGAGCAACACTGATGGAGTATCCCAGAGCCATTCACCGACCCGTTTGGACCCTTCTACATGGAAATTTCCCCGTTAACGCCGAGTCAGGAGCAGAGCGAGTGAACTACGTGGCCATTCGATTCAGTATCCCTGAAATTTTATAATATTTTGAAAAATGCTTTCAAAATTCAACTAAACTAAAATCTAAATTTTGGCAAAATGTTTGACTACATATAGCACAGCCTTCTTTAAAGCTGAAGACTTAAAACCTGGTGCTATATGTTTCTCTAAATCCTGAAGCTGTTGGAAAATGCTGATAAGAAATTTTAAAATTATATGGAAAAAATGAAAATTAAATTTTGATTAAATCTTTGGCCACCCATAGTTCAGCTCCTTTCAGTCTAGGGCTCTGAAAAGTGGCACACTTATCCAAATCATCAGTGCCTGTGTTCCTGCCAAATTTACTTGGATGCCTACTTTAAAAATGACACCAACATAACTGGAATTAAAATTTGGCAAAATTCTATGGAATTTTCATGCAAATTACATGAAATTCAATGGAATCATAATGGTTGTTCCGCAAGCATTCCACCGGCAGAATTTTCTATTCTGCACAGCTCTACTGTTGTGTATAGGTAGTAATAAATTGTAGGCATAGGTTCTTATTGTTGCCTGTGTGATTATGGCCAATATTCCTATCCTGGCTTAGGAGTGCAGATCAATCCAGCCCCCTTACACAGGTCACTACCTTATTAATACACTGATCAGCATACCTTCATCTGAAAATCATTGTCTTAGCATATGTCCCCTCTTTACATGCCAGATCGGTATTTCAATTACATTTGAAGCATGTCTATTGACTCTTGGGAATATTTAGTGTGCCTGGGGTGACTGACAAATGTAGCAGGGATTGACATTCAGTATATTTTCAATACAAGTCGATATCAGCACCATACTCTGACTTTCTTGAAATAACCAAATCCAAAACATGGCTCATACTAGTGCTCCAAATAAGAGAAAATGTAGAATCTGGATTCATGCTCTCCAAAAAGGAGAAACAAAATCTTCCAGTTCCTCAGGTGTCCCTTTCCATACAAGGAACACATCATCAATAAAGCAACAGAGTAAATCAAGCTTAGCATAGAAATGGGTTGTGGTCACTAAATACAACATGTTTCAACTCCCACGTGCCGAAGTAAGTACTGGAGCAATTGGAAGCCATAGTGGTTCTCTTCATTGTCCCTTTGATTTGTAACAACTGCCTGTTTTGAAACCTTAAAGTATTGAATTTCAACATCATTTGTGTCAGATTATTAATGTCTTTAGTAAATGCTGGCTTATAGGTTGATCTCAGACTGCATGCATCACGGACAGCCTCAGTATCCTTGGCATGTGGGATGTTGGTATATAAGGCCTGCTCGTGGAGCATGGCCAAAATGGTGGCATGCTTGATGTGCAGGTCCTGCAACACTGTTAAAACATCCCCAGTGTCTCAGATACAGGTTGGAAAGCATTGGCAACATCCTTAATATGCGTATCAATGAACTGAGCTAAATGCTCAGTTAGAGACCTGTTACTGGCCATGATGGGCTTCCCTGGGAGATTGCAAAAATCCTTGGGGATCTTCAGGAGGCAAAAAACTGTGGCCCATACTGGATGCTTGACTGTCGAACATCTATACGTGTCCTGTGATTTAACATTAGACAACAGTAACTCATGCAGGTAACAATCATTTTCCTTTTTAAACATTTCAGTCAGATCAAAAGAAAGTTCCTAATAAAAGGTCTTATCTGAAAGTTGATGGTTAATTTCAATCTCATATTTACTGTGATCCACGAGATCAACTGCCCCTCTCTTGTCAGTGGGTTTTATCACCAGTTCAGAGTTTTCCACCAATTTTTTAATCACCGTTCTTTCTTTGCTCAGCAGTTATATTTCAAACAATCATAGTCCCTACATAGTTGTTCAGTTTCTTTTTTTCATGCGTTTTCAAAAACCATGACAAGAGGGTTAGTGGGGGAATGAACGTGGACTTTTTCTGAAAAATGTGGATTGAATATTTTCCATGCTGATTGTGTTTTCACTCATGCTTGTTGTTGCATCCCCCTCCATAATGTCCATATGTTCATTGGTGAATCTCATTTCAAGTTTCTGGTGAAAAAAATGCCCTTAGATTAAGGAAGCTAGTGAATCTCTTCAAATATATAATAGTTTCAAAGGGTCATATATGATTGATCAGTACAAATTATAGAACTTTCTGTAGTAATTGTTTCTCAGTGTTTGTAAAATCATAATCTGAAATATTAATTACAGTCCAGTTAGTTAGTGACCCCTCTTCTTTCTGTTTCGGCTGTTACTCCTGCTCTGCTGGTAGTATCCTGGTCTCTGATAGTATTGTCTCTTCTTTATAAGTGTCCCCCTGCCCCGTGTGCCCCATCTAGTATTTTCTCTCAAAACCTGGCTATCCTGAGTTTCCTTCTCAATGGGTACTGCAGCAATCATATTGGTCATGGCTGTTCCAATACCAGTCACACCTGGTTCAGGAGCAAACTAGCCTGGCTGTCCCCAGGAAAAAGGCACTGATGGGTCATTGCTTGTGGTGCCTTTGGAATCAGAACCAATTGTGTAAGTTTCTTGTCTTGGTGATTCTTCTTTTTTGATAAAGAGGTAGGGGTTATGTGTGTTATCTTTTGTCCAATCAAATCTACGTCCATTCAGATAATCAAGCCTATCACATTCAAATTTGTGAAGTTTCATCATTTTAATTCTGGCATCATACTGAACGTTGGTTTAATTCAGTTGCTGTGTATACTGTGAGTATTCTGAGGAACCTGAAAATTGCAAAACCTGCTGTTCTTTTTCAATGACAACATTTTTAACCTCTGTTTCTATCTCTGTGGCATCTGTAAGTATCAATCTGCAGATGATTTTAATAATTGAATCTGCCAACATGTAAGGAAGCTGTCTCTGTCAGTTTCAAATGAGGGTTATTTAGTCTGTCCTCTAAGAACACATCTGACTTTCAAATATGCCTCCAAAGTTGCTTGTTGCCAGTAAAGGTGTCTGACACCTAAAACAGTTCTTTCAAGTTGTACACCTGCTCCTGGTTATGATCATGTTCCATTTCTTGTGTGAGGTCAGAGGTATTAGTGGCTTGTGTTTGGCCAATTAACAATGGGTTTTGCTGCCTTCTTGGTTAAATAATGATTCCAATAATGTACTGAAGTGCTTAGATACTGTTGGGACACTCTGACTGTTGTTGAAAATCCCTGATGGATTGAAAGATGTTCTCTCCTGTAGCTTTCTCCTTCCCTGTCCTACCTGTAAAAAAGTGATACAAACAACACTCACTAGGGTGGCACATTGAATTCCAATACTGTCACATTAATGGGCAAGTGTATTTAAGCTCATCTTTTGAAGTGACTGTCCAAACTACTGGGGCAAGGAGGTTGGGCCAAACATGAGATCATCTTTGTGTCTGGCCATGCACCAATCCTGCTGAGCTTGAGGGGGAGTATAGACCCACCACCCTCTCAAGTGTGGTATCCAGACACCCCTGCTTTAGTCAACTGAATACTGAAGGTACATGAAGGGGAAACTAGTAGACTTTCTTAACTTCAGCAACCAGGGGACACACCTAGCACCCCAAGATGGGAGGCCTTAAAAGCCTACATCAGAAGGGAAAGTATCTCCTGTACCAGTCACAAATATTACCTCACACAGGAGAAAGTAGAGAAGCTCACCACAAAGTTCAAAGCCTGCGAAAAAGTGCACATGCCCCACCTTACACCACACATGTCCCACCCTGCACCACAGGGATACCAGATGTTACAAAAACTTAAAATTGAATTGAACACCCTTGCTAGTATCCAGCTTGTAAGACAGATTTTGCTAATTAAAGATGATCAATACTTTGACAGGGTTTGCAGTGGGAAATTGTCAGCATGGCAGCTTAAAACAATGGTGAACGCCTCCCATAAACTCCATTAATAACCCTGATGGTGCAAAATCCACACACCCAAGAACTATAGGAGAATGTTTCAGGAATTACTATCAGACCTTATACACATCAAAGGAACCACTATTGCTCAGCAACTAGGACACTTTGATGCACAGGCCACTATTATACCAGTAACAAAGGAGCTGCAAGATCGGATGGCTAAAGACATTAACTCGTCAGAAGTGGTAACTGCTATAAGGGACCTTAAGAGAGGGACAGCACCAAGCCTTGACAGACTACCGGTAGACTTCCACAAATAATTTCCTGAGCAGCTGAGGAAACCCCTGTGATCCAGGAATGCATGGGGTATTGTGTACTGCTCCCCTCCATGCAATCAACAATAATTGTGGTCATAGTAAAGTTGGGGAAGGAGCCTAGTCTTTGACTTTCCTACCATCCTATCTCCTTATTAACAACAGATTACAAAATTATTGCCAAATGTTTTACCAGTTAACTAAAAAGGCTTTACCACTAGTTAACAATGAAAACCAGGCAAAATTTGTTAAAGATCAAATGAACCATTTTTACAAAGCTTGAATTCACATGAATTCAAGTTGCTGTGTCATGATTAGTGTTTCCTGAAAATTTCATGCTGCTTGGTTTTGTGGTTTTCTTTAAATCAGCATTTGTTAATGTTCTCTGCAGTAACTGAAAACAGTGAAGATTTTTCTGTCCCTATCAGTGAGAAATTACATCATTTTGGTCTAGTCTGCTACTTCAGCAATTAAGTCCCTGATTGACTGAAGAAACCATTGCACTTCTCAGTCAGAACAGTCTGTAGAGCTAATTGTTTTCATTCTGGGGGGTTTATTAACCCATCTGGTTTGTGTTTAGATAGATTGGCTTAAAGCAGCAGCGCAACAAACTGAAATGAGGATCTGAGCATGTTAAAAGTTTAAGAACACAATTTCAGTGTTCATTTATTACCTCTCAATGGCAGATGGCACCAGATTGTCTTGTCGGGCGTCTTAGTTGTTCATCAACAGTCACAGACCCTTGCCAGGATTGCCATTTGTAAACCAGGTGCATCATGGTAAAAAAGCTTGAGAAGCTGCTTACCATGATGCATCTGACTAATCCCATAGTGCTTTGCATTGTTATTCTTTATTCGTGCTCTCGTTTGAGATTTTAAAGAGACTTAGCGTTAAAAATGGCACAAGATAGTACACACTGTAATGCCTCAAGCACGACTACTTCAGAGTAAGAGTGAGTGACTTATTGGTATTATGTTTTGTGCTGCAGAGTGTTACCAGGCATACTGAATCTTGTAAGATAAATTTTGATTGTCGCTAAAAGTGTTCCATAGGCTGACATTGGTTATGCAGTGCTTTCCTTGTGCAGCAGTTGCGGTTTCATCACATACACAGTACCTATGGAGCTGCACAGGGAGAATCATTTTGGGAGAGAGTAATTTTAGGTACTGATATGTGGCAAATACGCATCACCTTACCATGTGGCTGTTCCTAAAATTACTCTTTCCTGAAATGATTCTACTGGTGCCGCTTCATATGTGCTGTGTGTGTGATGAAACCACAACAGCTGTACAGGGATAGCACTGTGATCAACAGAGAAAGGAAATATTGACAATGTTATCCAAGTTCCCCCCACATGACAAGTAAAGTTTGACCCTTTAGAAGCCATTCTATAGTTTCCAACTGACCATTTATCCACTTCCGCCTGTCTGCCTTCACATCTGTTGCGCTCCCACTGTTGAAACTCTGATGAGAACTGCACTCCCATGTTGCTAGTGGCAGTGTGCCAAGGGAAAAAAAATTCAGCAAACTGTGATGTGCAGTCCTCCCCTCAATGTCACCCTCCTTCTAACTAGTAACCTGAAAATAGTAACAAAAAATAGATCAGTACTGCAACTTTTTAAAACCAGCAAGGAGAAACCCCAGTAATTATGATTGCTGCTGAAGGACACGCTCACGCATAGGCTGAATTTATGCGATCATTGGCTGTAAACTAAATGTCTTGCATATGAAAAAAAGGAAGTGATTAAAAAAAATTAAGTTATTTCGCCAAGTTCTTTGGGTCGCAGCACACATCAATCAGTGGAAACAGAGCCACCAAGCTGCAGACAGCATTTGAAACCTGCGCTTCTCCAGCTAACAATATAATTATTCATTAACTCCTACATGCCTCATGTCATTATTGGGTGCATCCAGATGTTTGTGTGTCTGCGGTACACTGATCAGCTGGAGCAGTCCTGTTCAACTGAGCATGCGAGTACAAGTTGCTCAGCAGCAGAGTCCCATAGAGTATCTCAGCATTGTTTCATTTTTTGTGTTTATTTTTTTTTATTAACCAGGAAAGACAGTAAGATGAAAATTTGTTTCTGGTACAAGGAAGTTAAGTGACTTTCGTAGGGTCACACAGTATGTAAGTGGGGGCTGTGTGATTCAAACCCACATCTCCTGGTTTGCAACTCAGAGCCTTAAAATATTGCACTATACTGCCTCCTGAACCTAGTAGTAACTTTCCGTGTAAAGGAGCAGCAAAAGCCGATATTGTGCATAGACAAAATTATTTTCATGCAGATGTCCTCAGAAATAAAGAAGTTGTGACAGAATTACGCAGTGGTTTAAGGCTCTAATCCGCTGACCTGGGTTTGAATCACACAGTCCCCACTTTTATACTGTGTGACCCTGAGCAAGTCATAACTTCTTTGTGCACCCACGTCGCATCTGGAATCAAGCCCTATCTTACTGTGCCTTTCCTGGTTAAACAATTTCTCCTTTTCCCTCAATTTGCTTATGGTGCAACCACTTTGGCATCTGGTGTCAGGTTAGTTATCAGGAGTCTTTCATCTGTCTGAACCAGAATGCCATGGAGTATTCTCTCTCTTCTTGTTCCAGTCAGGTTTGCAGTATTCTTGGAAAGTACTACTGTGAGCCTTATCAGCCTATTATGCACCAATAGGGGGGAAATCTGTTGCTCAACTAGAGATTTCCAGCAAATTTTTCAAGGGTATTCTGCAAAGGAATCCCCTTGTCTGTAAGCTGTGGTTATGGAATTTTTTGATCAGGACTCCGTTCAAACGTGTTACCTCCTGTAATTTCTGGTTTTTGTCCTGGAAAACCCAGTTTTTAGTTGTAATCACATTGGCACATCAGTTGTTTGAGCATCCAGCTATGGTAGTTGACCCCTTTAACCTTTCATCTATACAGGATGAGTCCCAAAGGGTAGCCTAAGACTATGCCTCATGTGGTGTCTGAATTCACTTTGAATTGAGCCCATCGACATGCCTGTATTGTTTCAGAATGTGCAAAGCCCACTTGAAGTGAACCTGTACTCCCTGCAAATTCACAGGGCAAATCACTTTTTCTGATTTTAATTGTTTTGTTTATGCCTTCTTTCACACGTATCTGGGGCTTCCTCAGATTCCTTCAGGCACCAGCTAATCTTCACCTTACCTTGGACTCTGCTGTTGCCCTCATGGAGCCTTGGTTTACCAAGCTCCCTCTCCCCAGGTTATGCATGGGTTGGGGGATATACTGTCACTGAGTCATGTGTTGTACAGCAGGTTGCAAAGGTAGAGCCAGCACAGGTATACAAGGCCTCATGGGGAGCCAAGAACAGGGCCAGTTTCTTAGCTTTCTGCACAGATCCCAGATGATGTCAGTGCATGTGGGGGACCAGTGCACATGCAGAGGTTGTGCATGCACAACACGGGTCACTAGCCAACATCCTCCCCTCCAATACTACCTCCTCTGCTGCACTGCCACCTGTGATCATCCAGCGAGCAGTGAAGTACAGGAGAAAGCTAGCCTCCACAGAGGAGGAGAAAGAGAATGTTCACTGGGATGCTTGATCCTCCTTCATCCAGTTGGCCCCGATGATCCTGGCTCATTCCCAAACCTGGGTCACTGGCATCATGAGCAGCAGTACCACTGTTGCTCTGATGTGCCAGCTTGGGCCCTCCACTGTTATCTGATCTACACCAAGGTTGTCTGGCAGTGCCCTTGGTTATGTCATGCCCATTTCTCAGTGTATGTTGGGCATTACGCTGGTAACTAAGTGCCTCTCCTGGTGGATGGCTTCCTGTATTTCACTCTGTTGCCAGAAGGTTGTCAAAACCATTCATAATAAGATGACCCATTGGCGCAGAGGCTGAGCACCAAGTGTCACGTGACCCACCACATCGGCAATCCCGGTTTGATAACAGACCAGGATCATTGGGGACCAGATGGGGAAAGGAGGACTGAGTGTCCATAGGAAGCTCTCCTCCTTTGGGGAAGGGGGAAACACAGCAATATGGATGCAGGGTGACATCTGGCCTCATAACCCCTGCTCCCGTGACCAGCTACCCTGTTGTTCTAAGGCACAAACAGTAAGTCCCATGGGGGGGTGACAGGGTTGAGTTGACAGCTGAGTGTAAACATAGAGACATAGACTTTGATGGCAGATAAGGACAGCTTTGCCCATCCAGTCTACCCATTTACCTACCTTTTGGATAAGCTGCAGGTCCCAATTAACCATCAGCCTATTTCTTCCTACCCCCCAACAAGAATTGCTTTATGTCTGTCCCATGGTTTCTTGAATTCTCCCCAATGTTTTTGACCCTACTACTTCCACTGGAATGTTGTTCCATGTGTCCACTACCCTCTCAGTGAAAAAAATACTTCCTGATGTTGACAATGAGTCATCCCCCCTCTATCTTGAAATAGTGTCCTCTTGTTCTTGTACATCTCTCTCTATCTGCAAGATGCTACTATCTTGGAGTTTGTTGATTCCCTTGAGGGGCTTGAATGTTGTTATCTTGTCCCCCCCCTTTCCTCTAGGGTATACGTATTAAGCACCCTTAGTGTCTCTTCTTACGGTTTCTGATGCAGACCCTGCACCATTTTAGTTGCTCTCCTCTGGGCTGTCTCCATCCTGTATATGTCCATGTTCTTGCAGAGATGGGGTTTCCAGAACTGCATGCAGTACTCCAGTTGGGGTGTACTCCTCCCCCCTGAATTTTTGTTTCCTCGGTATATTGCTTTACTATTCTTTGCATTGATTCTAAGCTGCCATACTTTAGACAATTCCTCCAACCTTGTCATATTTTCCACCCCCTCTTGTGTATCTACCTTGTTACAGATTTAGTGCCATCTGAAAAAAGGCATGCTTTTCCTTCCTGCCCAGAGGCATAAGTGGATAAAGGACATATGAGAAAAGTCCAGGCATCCACAACTTTTTATGTGAACAAAGTACTTTTTCACATCCCTCCTGATTTAATCCCTCATATCCCACTGCTAGAATGTTACACAGGCCATCATTCCTCCTGCAGCTGGACACCCACTCATAAACAACATACTGTCTATGTGTCCCCTCCCCTATTTTGGAATCCCCCCTTCTTGCTGAGGAGGTTTGGCGGGTTATAAAGGGAGTGGATGCCAATGACTAGCAGGTAGTGAGCAAGCCAGACCCACTCACAGCTGGAACCCCTCTTCTCATCTACCCCTCCCCCCAAAGACTGGTTGTGTTCATTCCTGTTCCATAACCCCATTCCCTCAAGCCAGCCACCCCCTGCAGCAGATCCCTCACCTAGACAAGACCTGCAGTTGATACAGTTGGTTGCCAGGACCCTGTTCATGCAGGCACCTTCCACCACACAGTTTTGTACTTGCTTCTTTTTCCTCCACTATATTATGCTACTCAAATTTATTCAAGATGTGTTCACTCCTCAACCTATATATGTTATGTGCTCCTCATCTCCTCCAACATTTGTTAAATGTGTTTCTGTCCCTACCAACTGTTCAATGAATTCATCTTTGATCACTGCATGGGTGAAGTTCAGTTATCTCCCACTGGCGAAGTATGTGTGTCTGCACGCTTATTGCCCTCCATCCTTCTCAACCATCAGTATTGAAAATCAAAGATAGTGGTTATGTAATCTCATTGTGTGTCTCTGAGTACCCAAAACCCTCCATATTGAGGTGTAGCATATTTGTTGTAAAATGTGATTTGTTGAGGCTATCACATTTGATGAACTGTGTCACAGATAGCCAGACACTCACATAACTTTCCTCCACATTTTCCTGTTTTCAAATGACGTTTAAAAAAACACACACACACACTAAAAACCACACCAGCCATGGGTAAATATCAAAATAACACACACATTGGGTGGATTGATTGTTTAAAAATGTGTATTTTTCTAATACTGCTTGGAAGGATGGAATTTTTTTTTTACTTTGTAATACTTAATGTAATCATGTTTTGTCTTTTTGTCTTTCTGCATTTACAGGTCAAGCATGGACTCATCTTCAACAACTTCATAAAATGTCATTGTAGCACCGGTTCTGCAATCAAACCAGTGAAGAATGAGCAGAGGATGTGGCAGGGTCAGAACACGTGGTGGTTGCAGAGAGCAGAGAGTGAGATGAGGGGCAAGTGCTAACTTTTTTCTGACACTTGTTGCTAGTAGCAGTGACATAGATCCCGCTGCACAGGAGCATAAGATTCATGTAATTGTTACAAAATTATACCTCTTATGATAATGTATGTTTCACAGCATGAAAAGAAAGGATCACAAATCAGATGTGCCCCATTAATCCCAGACATATAGAAACCCCTCCACCCTGACCCCCAATGTTGCCGTCTGTAGCATAATGTATATACCCTCAGTGGTGATCCATTGACAAACAACTCCCCAAGTACTAGTGCCAATGGGGACCAGATGTGGGGCTTTGGTGAGGGATGTGCTGGTCTTGTCTGTGTGGAGATGGGGTTGTTGAGGTCACTAATGTCTGGGGTGCATGGGTTGGAGGTCTCTGGACCACCACTGAGGGGTATAAATAGTATGATACAGATGTCAACATTAGGTATCAGGGAGACGGTATCTGGAAGAATGGGACTAGTAGGTCACATTGAGTCTTTCAGTGGGGGCTGTCTAATATGGGTCCCATACTTGTGGGGCAAGTAACATAACAGTATGATGTTGGATGGATTGCACTGCTGCAAACCCTTTCCATGCACCATGTGTTTGCCGCAACGGAGGGTTGCCGCATGTGTGGGGACTTATGTGCTAAGATGCCTCCTATACTTGAATGGGGTGCAGAGTTTCTGGCGTATGGGGCTTTGGCACAACCTCATGTGTGCTGTATCTCCTGTCAAATGTAGTCCTATTTGAGAATCAGGCCCATTATGTTATCGCTAGCAATATTACTATTGAAGTCCACATTTGTCACACCATATATTGTGTGAATAAAGAACTCTATGGTGTGAGATATTGCGTGCCTCACATTGTGATAATATTTCAGTATTACATATGTGTGGCTGTTTTTACTGTTACATGTTCTGTTCTGAGACAAGTGTGCACTGTCATGTTAAAAAAGTGATGAAAACTTTTTTGAAAGGTACTTAGCCATTCGTGATCTCTGTGTATAGTTCTGTGGTACTATATCATTCCCCCCTTCCCTCTTCACTTTCTACTAGTCTCTGGATTATGTCACTCAACCTGTTCTTATACCATTTGGGAATATTTTCACCAACTTCTCGAACCAACAACTTCATGAGCTACCGTATGTGTGGTAGATTGTCACAGGTCTTGCTGACATTCTGATATATGATGTGTAACACTTGGTTTCCATATACTGTCTCAATTACAAAGTTAAACAAGTCAATCAGATTTGTTAAGCATGACCCCTCCATCCACCCCCCCCCCAGTAAACAGTGCTGTCTTGCATAATGGAGACCATGGTCATGTTTGCATACCACTACATTTGCTATTCTCTAGTCATGTTGTGCCATGGCTTGCTGTTGTTTAAGCTTATATGTAACTGTTATTTGTATGTGTTATGTTGTGTTTAATGTAAAAAATATTTATGTTTTATACCCACAGGAATTGATACATCGTATGAACAATGACAAACTGAGGCAGTACGCAATATGAATCACATTAGAGCAACCTGGTGGCATGATTGGATTCACTTGAGGACAGTAACAAAATAATGGCTGAAATGTGTTCATCTGTATCACAACCGCTGTGGTGTGTATGTGGGAACTGCCAGGAAATGCCCACTGTTCTGGAATGGGTTTGCTGTGGTAAAGCTTCTAGTTGCTGCATTTCACGAACGTGTACAATGGAATTGCTGTGCATGTCAGAACCTAGGTTAGCAATTGCTGTGGCATATCGGAATGACATTTTTTGGTTGAATGGTTATGTGCAAAATGACCACAATTGTGAGATGTGGTTTGCTGCACACAGACAGTTTGTTTTGTGGCAACACGGAAGACTGGGTAGTGGTAATAGAAGGGTGATAACCCCCTGCTGTGTGTGGAAGATGCGGGACAAATTTCCTGACCCAAACGGTGCATATGTTGGCTTTCTGACACACAGATAGGCATAGGTTTTGCTTAATGTGTAAAGTATTTTACGTATCATAATAGGCAATATAGTATTCATATGTAATGTTTCATAAAAGTGTATTTATACATGTGTGGTTTAGATCATTCAGCAGTGACTTTTTTTAAGTATATACTTTATTAACTGTATTTCAGGCTCTTTATATATTGTGTAATTGATAAATGAATGCTATATGTCTGTTGAAGTAATACCTATCCCAGAGCATGTGCTTGAAGGGCAATAACATTGACAATGAAACGAAACTGTTGTCTTTCTTAGCTGTTCTGTTTTGTATTTCATTTATGAATATGTGTAGTACATTATTACAGAGTGTCTTAATTTAAGTCCCTGCCACCACCTCATTAATACCTACTTAGAAGAAAACACTGAAATTCCTACTTCAAAACATTATCAAACAGATTTCATCTAAACCACACATGTATAAATACACTTTTATGAAACATTACATATGAATACTATATTGCCTATTATGATACGTAAAATACTTTACACATTAAGCAATAAAAAAATGCCCTATTTTGTTTTGGTTGTATGCACTGTTCTGTTGGGGGAGGGTTAAAACATAATTTTTATCACCTGGGTGAGAGAAGCTCCAAAACTTCTATCTGTAAATTGAAAATCCCTACGTGGGAAATTACCTTGACTGAAAGATGTACACAGCTTGTGTATTTTTTTTTGGGGGGGGGACCAAGACACACATTGTATAAACAGAACATGACATGGCCTGACTGAAGATATCAGGACACCTGCTGGGAAAGGCTAGAAACACAACAGCTATGACCTACCCCACAGCCAGCACTCTTAAACCTTGTCAACATTGTCTACTGCTAAGCATATGTTGATAAAGATGAAGTGGAAGGAAGCTCTGATATTATCATTCAGATTAATGCAACTTACTATAAAAATGCCATTCAAGTACACATTAGTACTGGCAGGAATCACCTGTAAGGCATGGTCATAGTAATATGGGTAGGGTAAACCTATGGGGATGATAATAGTAGTACTGGCATGACAAACCTGTGGTGACATTAGCAGTAGTACTGGCAGGGTACACCATGTGGACATTAGCAGCATACTTGGCAGGACACACCGGTGGAGATATTAGCAGTAGTACGGGCAAAGTACACCTTTGGGGCAATAGCAGTAATATTGGCATTGCACATCTGTGGGCGAGGCAGTATAGCGTAGTGGTTTAAGGCTGAGTTGCAAATGTTGAGACCTGGATTTGAATCCCACAGCCCCCATTTGCATACTGTGTGACCCTGAGCTAGTCATGTAACGTCTTTTTGCTTATATATAAATTCTTCTATACCCATATGGAACAGCCTGAGTATGTACCCTTATGAAATCATCATAGACCTCTATTATCAGGAAGTAGTTGAAATTGGTATCTTCAATTACAACAACACATGTCCACATTGCAAATATTGTTATTGCTATGAAGTGTACAATACTTAGCATGTATAAAACATATAATTATCTTATCAAGCCAATATTTCACATTGAATGTTGATTTTATTATCACAAAGTAATACATCCTTCAAAGTATGGCAATAAAATACTGGTTTCAAAAACTAAGTAAAAAATCGAATCAGCAACACAAAAGTTTAAGTTCTGCGTCTCCGCAGATGAGAAGTGGTTAAGGTCTTCTCCTCTCAAGGTCTAACTCCGCTTGGACAGGTAGCGAGGTTCTTTCCTCCCCATATTTCTCTCTTTCTACCCACTGTACAAGATACTGGTGAGACCACAGCTGGAGTATGGAGTACATTGCTGGAGGCCATATCGACAAGGCAACAATGAAAGGCTAGAGAGGGGACAGATAAAGGTGAATAAAATGGTCCAGGGGCTAAATGAGAGACCATATGGGGAGAGGATGGAATTGCTTGGTCTATATAGGTTATAGATGAGAAGGGATAAAGGGGTTATGGTGAAAACTTTCAAATACGTGAAGGGAATAAACAAAGCCAACAGTGCTAGCATCTTCAGACTGAGTGAAAATAAATCAACCAGGGCCACACAGGCAAGCTTGAGGGTGGCAGGTGTGGGAAGATGTAAGGGATGGGTTACTTCTCATGAATGGTGGTAGGCTGTGAACTAAGTTGATGAGATGGGTGGCATAGGTGGACACAGTGGATAATTTCAAGAGGTCAGGGAAAACACACATGGGACTAGGCAGATGTGGAGAGAAAGGTTTGGGAGAAAGGAGGCTAAAAAGGAGGATGAGGTGGGCTGACTATGTCAGTCAGACGCAAAATCCTTCTCTTCCCATTGGGCTGGCTCGGAGTTATTCTTTTACCATTGACTGAGTATCATTTGTCGAAGCTTTCATATTAATTAATATGATTGCAGACAATTACTTTTGCATCAGTACTAATTATTCCTGTCATTGTTGGGAAAACAAATTGCATTCCTTACAATTACAGAATAGTAACTTAAATATCAGCAGTTTGTCAAGAACAAAACCTAACAACTTATGTAGTGCAGTATTATATTTACAAATAAAGTAATACAGGTCTATTGTGAAATGTATAGACTTAAATAAAACCCGTCACTTTAAAGAAAGGTATATTTGGTAATCCCTGTGTTTCACTGCATAACTGCAATGGTTAAATAGTATGTTGACGTTATCAAGTTTATATTTCACATCTTGGATTTTTCTTATTATTGCTGTTGAGCTTTAAGTCCAACATTACTCTGAACAGTCCATGTTTCATATGGTACATGAGGCATTACAATCCATTAATGATCTTCATAGCACAAATGTCACTGCATATATCAGATGCAATTTATGGCACCTGTACAAGTGTCCTGCTTCTTTGAATTATACTGTCAGAATATTTGACAGGAAAAATGTACATTTCGTACACAGTTTTCATTTTTTTTTCAAAACTCTATATTTTCTCAGTATGCGATTTTTTTTCTCCAAAATCAACTGTGCCACTTCAGAGGGATGCACACGAGCTGTGGTTATAGCAATACTTTGAGGGTGCGTTGGTGCAGTTTCTTTAATTGTCATCAGTGGTTTTGGATCAGCAAATCGTCTATGGACAATGTCCCTCATTATGTCCTTAATATAATACATACTTCTTGGGTTCTTTGGTTGCGACCGCAGTCTATTGTTTTGTTCTCTTTGAGAAGTGATGGGCATACCTATGGGTAACAAATTAAAACAGTTTAGTATGATTAACAATAAAATCATTAACTGCCTTCAGTAATCTGCCTGCCTGACAACACTGTGCCCTGCCAGTTCCATTCATTTAACAGTTCTGCAGGTGTCCCCTCTCAATATTCCACTGCAAAAGGAGCATTAAACAACAGAAAGGTACCTGTTCTTTTTGTCCAAGCTTGCCTAACTGCCCCCATTCCTGTGGCCTCATGACCAAACAACACACCAGGCATTGTAAATCATATCATAACCCACACCATGTCATGGTATATTGCTTAAATCACCCCCTAGGGGCAGTATGACACTTGGCTGTGCCTTGTGCCACAGTACACCCCTAAGGGGAGGATGAACAGACTGTTAATCTATCCCCTATTCATGCCTTACTGCTGAAATCAATCAGTGGCAACCTAGAGAATTAGTGGACTGTAAATCCCATTGTACCATGCAAGTTTATGATGCCCACCCACGTCATCTACCCATATTGTAAAAAATCTTAATAATGTCACCAGTAAACTGCACTTCTCAGTGTAAGTATATAGTTAATGAGGAGTGCATGAGTTAGATAGCAGATATACAGTAATAAGAAATGTCGCACACCTGATTTGTCGATCTCTGTTCAGCAGTGGCTGGCATCCAAGATGACAGTATGGTTTATTGCAGCTAATTTGTTCCATGTTTCATACCCTTTGTAACTATGTATAATATCAATGGTAAATTGTGGTGATTTTGAAAAAAAAACATTGTATCATTGTTTAATGCTCAGCTGGACAAGTCATAACAGTTATGTTGCAGTATATGTAATGGCAGTTTTATCATATTAGTGTTTTCAACTATTTTCAAAGCAAAAAAAAAATTGCTGTCATTAATGTAACGCATGATGGACCAATTCACATGATAACTGTTGGAGATTCCCTTTCTCCACAACCACAAGTCACCTACATAGGTTGAGATAAGACATAATACCACAACCATAAATGCAACCTGTCTGGATACCATGGTACTGTTGATAACTTTGTTTTCAACAAACACTTTTTAAAAAGAAGTTGTATGTATGTTACACTATGTTTGTACACATGCAGATGATTCACATTTAATTTCTTACTTATCTCTATGTTTCCCTAATGCATACATACCCATACAAAAATCTTTTGGATGCGTACATTAATATTAAATTATTGAAAGTCTCCAACTCAGTGGTGGTTCTAAGAAAAATGTGTATTCTAACAGTTAGTAAGAAAAGAAATAACTGCATATCCACTGACAGGTTTTGACTGTTATATTGAGCTCAGCAAAACATACCTAAACTTATTGCAAAGAGAAGAACAAACTGTATATGAGGCCAATAAAGTGCTTAGCTGACAGATACATGATCTATGTTCATTTACATAATTCAGGATGTAATACGAGGTCACTCAGCACACATGTATATCAATAATTGATCTGACAGTTATCCTTCTTTATACAACATTGTATGGTGGACAACATGAGCCACATAACTTATGCTGATTACTGATCATACTGAGTAAATCAAACTTTTATTCCATGACACATATGGATCATGTAATGATACACTCAATCCTGTCATATGATAACAGCAGATTTGCGACTAGACATTCACACTGTGTGACAAATCAGGAGACATATAAATGCTGATTATGTCACTCAGAGTAACAGTCATGTACGTGTACGCAAATAAACAACTGGAACACTACTCATATCTGGAAAATACAAGTCAGTACTGGCAAAGTTGCAAATGTCTTTCACCTAAGAAAAGAACACATAATGTATCTGTAGTGAATATTGGTAAACACCACATATATGTCTGTTCTATCGGGGTTAAGATCGATTCTGCAATGAAGGGTGTTATAACCTGCAAGAAAAATATGAATACATAGTGAATCACTTTCAAAGGGTTGGTATTCTATGCAGAACAAGTGTTCACTGTATACTAGTATCAATTACTTACCTGGTATTGATAACATATTGAAATTTACCCTCAAGCCACCTGTCATAGACAACTGTGCATAGAGCCGTATGTGATGATGAGTTTGGAACAAGCCACCTCTTTTCATCTAGATGGTCTTCAAATTTGCTGTTCAAACAACCATCAACCTGTCCTGGGTAAAATATTTCCCAGGAATGTATATTGACGAAGTGATGGAGTAACCCTCTCCAAACTGACTATTTCATACTTAGGAAACAAGTAAAAAAAGTATACTTGTTTAATGAGATTCACCATGTAGGAGATTTAAGCAATAAAGCATTACAGGGTGTGCATTGTTGCTGAATAATGTCACACCTAGGCTGGTTCGATGCATAAGGCCATAGGATGCGTGCTTCTGCCACCCTAGGTTTGATGTTATTCAGAGATGACGTAAACACTGGAGTGCCTTATTGCAATTATAATATGGCTATAATATCAATATTGACAATAGTAATTGCAAAGAGATATATGAGGAAAATATTACACAAATTCCATTGCTACTCACTCGCTTGGCTGTCCCTCATAATTGCACAGCTCCGTCTGTTGGTAATTCCTGCTGTTATGTAAGGCATGGCATTGCATATACCCTGATTTTAATAGTCACAGTTTAAAAATGTACTATACTTCTAAAGGATTATGTTTCAGAGGGTATTAAGCAATTACAAATAATTAACTTTGGAACAAGGAAGAAAACTGAAGAAAACCATTGAAATAGACAAAAATGACTCACAACAAGATGAACAAGTTGTCCTTCACAGTTATTACACACAAACCAGACATGGTTTGTTATATCTTGAAGCTGATACCTTCATTGACATTAACTGCATCTATGCAATTAAATCTGTTACTATATATATGATACGCACATCTACAAACAGATTATTCTCACTTTCATCAAAATAAATAAAAGGTTGACTATCGGAATGCATAACAGTTGTTTCCACAAAATAAGTATGCATTAACAGTAACACATTACCTTTCAAAGTCTTTTATCCACTGCCTTACTTCTGTGCCATAGGTCTAACTGATGCTATATCGCTGGATAATTTTTCTCTATTGGAATACAGTACAGAAAAAGAGACATTATGGAAATTTAAATGTAACACTAACAACTGCTGTTTTCTTATCATCCTATTCAACTACAGAATGAATACTTTATGTACTCAATATCATATGACAAACAGTAGGTTGAATGAAAATGTGAATTTCGTGTACGCAATGGAATGAATCATCTTATATGCCTTAGAAGTGTTATAATGTTTATGGAATCATTTTTATAATCTGAAAACAAGAAGATTACAAACTAATAATGGAAGGTAGCCTTTATTATCAACTGAAATCAAGCATATTACATATAGAATAAAGTATGGGTCGGGATGTGTAACGAGATTTTACACACACCCGAGTTGTGGGATGCTACATAAACCCTGAGGGCAAAGCCCAAGGGGTTTGTGAAAAGCATCTCACAACGAGGGTGTGTGTAAAATCGAGTTTGACACCTCAAACCAGTTTTAATTTTATATAATTGCTGGGTTTCCCTTTTTTAACTCAGCAATTATATAAAATACACAGCTCTCAGTGTATCCAACAATGAGTCCTTTTAGTCCGGTGCCGAGATTTTTGTATTTTTAAACTGTTTTTTTTTTTTCCATTTCTTCAGGTCTTTGTGTGTTTCCAGGGTATAAGGGGGGAGAAAAGAAAAGAAAAGGACTTACCTCTGAGTTCTTGTGGTGGTTCTGTTTCGGGCAACATGGAAGTGGTGAGCGGTCTCGGCTGGTGGCGCTGCTGCGTGAGCATGCACACAGGAAGGGAGATCGTGTGTGTGTTTGCCATTATAAACGCTTCTTTATAACAGCAAATTATGCCACGGTTTCCCTATGGGGAAAAAGGCAGAGCCAGTTATTATATAGAGAATAATGGTTATGCAACTGTGTGTTATGGAATTTTTTTACACACCCAAGGGGTGTGGTGACCCATAAA
This sequence comes from Neoceratodus forsteri, assembly GCA_016271365.2. Taxonomy (NCBI): domain Eukaryota; kingdom Metazoa; phylum Chordata; order Ceratodontiformes; family Ceratodontidae; genus Neoceratodus; species Neoceratodus forsteri. Next base: position 51,909,511 of record JADMNL010000027.1, read on the forward strand.
CCTCGAGAGCATAGCTCGAGAGATTTATGAGGTCATCACACCTGAGAGTATGTGAAAAATTCCATAACACAGTAGTTGCATAACCTTTATTTTTTATAATTGCTGGTGCAAGGCACAGTAGCATGACCAAGAAGTGTTTGTTTAAAAAAAAATGTAGACAAACTCGAACCCTTTTTCAAACACCCTGTCCCTTGTAGTAGTTAACTTAGTTTTAGAATTTATTCTCTGTTAAAGCTGCCAAGAACAGACTGAGAAGAGTGAGTGACTCGGCGGCTTCTGAAAACGACATTTAAGCGTTAGCAAGTGTTGCCATAGAAACACTCATTTATGCTTGAATGTTGTTTTCTGACGATGCTGAGTCACTCACTCTCCTCAGTCTATACTCAGTGGCTTTAAGACAAAATAAATAAGTAAAACTAAGTTAACTGCTACAAGGGACAGGGTTTTTCAGAAAGGGTTCGAGTTTATTTACATTTTGGGGTTTTTATTTGAAGGAATACCGCTTGGTTATGCTATGCTGCAACGAAACTGAAACTGACAGTCACGAGGACAATGCAAGTAAGGTGCTTTCTGAATGCTATAATAACTGGTTCTACAAGTTATTATGGCATTTGAAATGTGGCTGTACTTCATGTGTTAAAGGGGGTCACCAGCAATTATAATCATGTTATGCACCATTATGACATCACTCTGTTAACCCTTCTTCAATATGTCATAGCAATGTTATAACAAAATGGCATGCACACAACACTCAATTTTCTAACAAAACTGATTTTTCACAACTATCAATGTTCTTTAAAGTTATTCACTAAAATAAGTCAACCCTTGTTTACACAATCTTGGTAACACATACAACATAAAATATAATGCATGATCTATAGTTAGCGATTGCACTGAAACACTTCTTGAGGTTGCAATGAGATCTGAAAACTGCACAAACTTTATCTCAAAGTTTACTGTGATACCATGACAACATCTCAAAGTGTTTACAGCATGGCTCTTAACCAAAGACCCTACTTTATTCTCTATGTAGTGTGAAATATTTCACAAACTGCCAGAACTGAACACACTGCACAAGTAATAAGGCATAGCAATTTCACATACTCATCAGTGACAATATTTGAACATGGGAATCTGTAATGACCTCCTCTATCATAACTCCTTTTCCAATCATATTCTTCAGACTATGGTCAAATGCCAGAACCTCCATGTTTGTTGATTTACCTGCTGCTTCCCAAATATCAACTATTTGTATATCTATAATCTGTTTAGAGTTGTACTCCATGACTGTGTAAGTCTGATATTTTGTGGAATGACCGGGGCTATCATTCCTGTTGTCACCCATTACTATGACATCTTGGTCAAGATTTGATAATAAGTTAGCCTGCTCAGTATTCACAAAAGAGGAGGGGGAAGTGCCTAATCCAGTTAACAGAAGCACTCTTGATAGGGGGGTCGATCCCAGTCCTTTCACAGAAGAAAGGGTTCTGCAAGAACTCCTAAAACTGAAGGTGGACAAAGCAATGGGTCCTGATGGAATTCACCACAGAATTCTTAAAAGAATTAAGGGAGGAACTAGTGAAGCCACTGGCTACTCTTTTTAAATAAATCATGGGAGGATGGTGTGGTACCCGAGGACTGGAGGAAGGCGGATGTAATTCCCCTTCACAAAAGTGGGACCAAGACAGAGGAAGGAAACTACAGACCTGTCAGTCTGACCTCTGTGGTAGGGAAAGTGGTGGAGTCACTTCTGAAGGAAAGAATAGTTGAGTACCTAGAGGCCAGTGGAGCACAGGACCCAAGGCAGCATGGGTTCACAGCAGGAAGGTCATGTCAGGCCAGATCTAATAGATTTCTTTGATTGGGTGACCAAAGTAGTAGACAGGAGGGGCTGTGGACATGGCCTACCTAGACTTTAGCAAGGCATTTGACACAGTCCTACACAAAGATTAATAGTCAAATTAACCAGCCTGGGAGTGGGTCCCAGAATGGTAGCCTGGGTAAAACATTGGCTGCACAACAGGACACAGAAGGTAATTGTAAATGGAGTCCACTCTGAAGAAGAGGGGTTACTAGTGGGGTACCACGAGGTTCAGTATTGGGTCCAGTCCTTTTTAATGTCTTCATCAGTGACATTGCAGAGGGACTGGAAGGAAAAGTATGCCTTTTTGCAGATGACACAAAGATCTGCAACAGGGTTGATACACAAGGAGGCATGGAAAGGATGAAAAGGGACTGACTTGGCAAGGTTGGAGGAATGGTCAGAAGTATGGCAGCTAGGATTCAATACAAAGAAGTGCAAAATAATGCACCTGGGATACAAGAACCCAGGGGAAGAATACACAATGGGTGGGGAGGTAGTAACAACAACAAAAAAGGAAAGGGACCTGGGGGTAATCATATCAGATGACCTTAAGGTTAGCAAGCAATGCAAGAAGGCAGTAGGGAGGGCTGGGTGTATACTGGAATGTATAGGGAGAGGCATCAGCAGCAGAAAACAGGAAGTTGTTATCCCTCTGTACAGACAGTTGGTGAGACCCCATCTGGAGTACTGTGTCCAGTTCTGGAGAGCCCATCTCTGCAAGGATATAGACAGGATAGAGGCAGTCCAGAGGAGGGCAACTAAAATGGCGCAGGGTCTGCAAGAGAAGCTGTATGAGGAGAGACTAAAGGAGCTTAATATGTATACCCTTGAGGAAAGAAGGGAGAGGGAGGACATGATAGAAACTTTTAAGTACCTCAGTGGAATCAACAAAGTCCAAGAGGGTAGCATCTTTCAGAAAAAGAGACGTGCAAGAACAAGGGGACACAATTTAAAGATAGAAGGAGGGCGGTTCAGGGGCAATGTGAGGAAGTATTATTTCACAGAGAGGGTAGTGGATGCATAGGACAGCCTTCCTGAGGAGGTTGTGGGGTCTAAAACTGTGGGAGAATTCAAGAATGCATGGGACAGACATAAGGCAATTCTTGTGGGAGGTAGGAAGAAATAGGCTGTTGGTTAACTAGGATCTGCAGCCTATCCTGTAGGTAGGGAAATGGGCAGACTAGATGGGTCAAGCGGTCCTTATCTGCCATCAAAGCCTATGTTTCTATGTTTCTATGTTATCCCAGTATGCGTTTACTGATGGATAAACATAATGTCTCTGGACAGCATGAAATACTGTCTTACAAACAGGCAACATGTTCATAAAATTAAGCAGCAGTGCTACTTTTGCATAATTGTTTCCTGACAATGTTATACTGGCAGACAACATGAAGTTTCCTACTGTCATTCATTTCAGCAGAGGTTGTGAGTACCAATACTTTGTGTTGCTGTGGCTGCATCTAATTTTAATCTGAAAAGCAGCCCCAATCCTGTTAACTGTGAAATCTGCTTCTCTATGACATCCTCTTGTGTCACATGACCGAAAAGCTTTACGAACTAAAGTTAGAAGGCAATTTTCATAAATGATTCCTGCTTTCATGGTATGAAAGTCACTATTTTCCATGAATGTACTGTCATGTGATATAATGTTGACTGGCTGTACATCTAATTCATCTGTTATCAGCGGTTCATTTTCAACATATTCATCCATCTGAGAATCACTGCAAAATATTACGTTACATGACATAATAGTCAAGTAAAGCATCAACTTAACTTTGAATAATTAAGTTGGTATAGTACTGGAATAGCACTTACCTTTCAGGCAATTGAATATAAGAAGAGTCACAGTTGAATTCTTCAACTTCTGGTATGTTGTCTTCAATTTCAATGTCTTCAACAGTAGTGTCAGACCTGAAAGTCAGTAAAGTTTGTATTTTTTTTCCTCACTGAGAGCACTACTACCCATCCCAAACAATCTCCTTTTACATAGTCATCACTACTGTATGCTCATCTATTTGATATTCTGCATATTATTTCACGTCACTTGCATATAGCATGGCTGGTGGTCAACTTTATGGTCAACCATCATGTGGTCACACTGAGGGGTTCTGATTCCATGTTACCCCAAGAGCAGAACTGTAGAGATATGTGGAAATCATATTCTTAAGGTGGCACAATACATTGGTTTTCCATACAATTGCCCATTCACTATGTTATATAGACTATGGTGCCTGACTGTACTAAAAGTACTGTATGATTTAAACCCAATACCTGAAAAGCAATATCATCCCTCTCGACAGTAAGTGCTGACAGTTAAGATTATTGCTAGGTGGGAAACCTACTGTTGCTAGGGAACAGTAGGCCATCATTTAATAGAGCAACCTTTAATCAATTGCTATACATAAATATTGCCAACAAATAAGAGTGCCAGCTTTTAAAGTTGCCGGACCACAATATTTATTTGACTCGCTAAATGTTAACCTGTGACACTCCAAATACTGCCATCAGCCATTCAATATCGTATGATACTGCAATACTATCCACATATTAAATAATTCCACAAGCACAATAGATTGACTCATGATATACATACGTACATGTTAGAGACATAATTTCCACAGCACGAATGCAAAACAGGTGTGGAGGAAAGATGAGCCAGCAATTTTCCAAATGGTGAAATTGGAGAGCTCATAGGGCTTGTTTGATGTGATGATGAAGATTCATTTGAGACTGAAAATATATATGAAACAATTACTTGTCTATTAAAACATTGACAATGACAGTTACCATCCAAACTTTTCCATTTCAAAGTTAAGCAATAGTACAGTGCATGCCCTACATAGTATCAACTCAAAACACCAATGGTAACAACAATGTATTTATAAGTGAATAATGAAGAATACACTTCATCTCAAAACATCAACTATTAAATTAAGTACAGTATACATCATTTATTAGCTCAGTACAGGCAACCTCTGTACAGGTAGTGCAGTAAACTTCCAGACAACCTAAAACCATAGTTCTGCAAAATTTTTCTTCACAATAATAGAAACTTAGCTACTTGAACAATTTTTTTTCATTACATTTCTGCTTTACAAACTCACATCCACCACGCTACAACATGCACTTTTACAGTGTTCATTACATATCCATTTCAAAATACTCACTTTTGCTTTTCTCCAACGGTATATCTTGTTCACGACAAGCAGTCTTTTATGACCTAACAATAACAAAATCAGAGAAATTATTAATTTAGCATCATCCTGTGAAAAAACAAAATATTAGTAACTGAGACTCTGGCGGATCCAATGTAAAACACGTACCTTGTACTATCACCCTACAATAAAGAAACAAAGACTACTACAAGACTGCAAGTGGCATAACAAAAAATAATCACAGAAAGCACTATGATTTTTCTAACCAGGTCACATCATGATGCATATTCATCACCCTTTAGTGTGAATGAATGCATCCTGATGTAACCTGTCTATAACCGCATGGAGCTGTATATATGTGCTACCCAAGGTGCAACATGTAACGTAACATGTATCAATTGTCACACAATTTGTTATAACACTATTATACTGAACTACATCAAGTCAGATAATGAGGTATGGTAACCTTTACATAAGTGAAAAGACATGGCTGGATGTTGATAGTACTGAGATATCCACAAACCCACAGGCATTGTTAGGCACAATACAACAGGTCGAGTGCCTTCAGCCTCTGGGTGTGCAGGCATATCATTACCACCAACACCCAGCTATGTCTTCTTGCTTATATAAAATGAGCCCATAGGTAAGTTTGGAAAAAATTCAAAATGTTTTCAAAGTCCAACGAAAAAAATTGTAAACTATAACTAAATAATGTAAAATAGTCCTTCCACAGATATTTTTCACCTGTCAATCACTGGTCTTTCTTCACACTCAATACACTGTGTGATTGTTTTCAATGGAATATAAGAATTCAAAGCTCAGCATTATTCCAGCAGCATTCCAGCTCCCTTCCCCATGCACACACAAAATGGTAACATGGAATACATACATTCGACATTCTTCAGTGATCAACTGGCATACAAACAAAGACACACAAACAGGCCTGAAGTGGAGCCAGAACCTCAGTTATATATGTTGCCGGGTAAGGAGCAGGAATACAGGTGGCTTATGAATTCTGTGAGTTGCCTTCATTGGCAGGGGCTTGTTTTAGCCAGTGATGGCACTCTCTTACTACAATGACTAAAACTAAGTCACAGCAAATCAGGACATAGGGACTTCTTTGCCCATTTTATCTACCCTATTGGTGTGATTTCAACCTTTGGCTTTGACTATTTAGCAAACTACACTGGTTGAGATGCATACCTCCGGTCAACAAATTTATTACATACTGTGTTGCATATGATACTATTAAACATATGAAAATACAAATAGAAAAATAACATGCCAAATTACTATTAATGGCATTTATTATCACATATTGGTGAATTTATCCACAACCACAGGTAAACAATCAAACATCATATACACGGTAAGTGAAACTCACCAATAAAACAGTATAAGAAACACAGAAAGCTGTTTGTCATTTTTGAAATTATTTTCCTGTCTTAATGTTTTCTAAGCAGAAGCAGCAACACCCAATTTAATTGCTGCAGTGCATCGATTTCTATCTTGTAGTTCTTTTTGTTGCTTTGCAGTAGTAGGTGAATAAACTGGGGGTCTGTCTCTTTTCCTCTTTTCAGACATTTTCTATCATACAAAAAAAAATTGCAGCATCAGCTCACGTGAAAAGACCATTTGTATAGAAGATTACCACATAAAGCACATAAGCAAAACTGCATTACCAGTGTTTACACCGACACCCTGATAATCACCCCCCCATGACTTTTATGTGTCACCAGGCACAGGTTACGGTGATATTGTCCTAATGGGAGGTGGGGGGGTGCTGCCTGTTAAACTTACTCCTGGTACTGCTCCTAGTTAAGCAGCTTGGGGCATCAGCCCTTGTTTATTCCTTTTACATTCCTACTGAATACACCAAGTCATGGAGTTACCCAGCTGAATCACCCTTATCCCAGCCCCCCCTTTACTCGCCCTTTTGATTCCTTCCAGGCTCCTCTTTCTGTCATCAACTCCCCTAACTTACTCTTCCCATCCCACCCAGCCTCGGGGTCACAAGGCTGTGCGTGCCCTACCATGCTCTTTCTTCTGCCCACAGCTCCCAGCTTCCTCCTCACCCCCACAACCTCTTGGGTGGCACAGCTTGCCTCTCCAGATCTTCTCTGGATTCCCTTCCTGAGCCAATATCCTCAGATCCCCCACCCAGGCATCCTTCTACTACTTCCCTTCTTGCCTTCCCTCCCTCAAGTCCAGCACTTTCTGCCCCATCTGCTGTATTTCTCCCTGCCCCCTCCCCCCCTACTATCCATCTCTTCTGATTTTACTCACCTTAAAGCTGGCTTATCTAGAGTACTCCCTTCCACACCCCTATCCTTGCCTGACTTCCCCAACCTGTGTGCTGGCCCAACCCTAGTCCTGCCACCTTCAACCCTGGCCTCACTCCGCATTCCCCCATCCCGGCTAACTCCCTCCAACCTATGCTAATGTCCCCTCACCTCCCCCTGCCCTCCCCTTCTGTGGATCTGGCTCTCTTTCCTGCCCCCATCCCCCCATCAGCTTACTGACCAAACCTTCTCTGCCCTCCTGATACCCACTCCTTCCAGCCTCCTCCACCTCATCTCCCAGATATAGCAGGGTGAATCGAGTAGTAAGTGTGATGCTTACCCCCAATTTTCTCTCTCCTGTCCCCCTCTCCCTCCTTGGCTCCCTCTGGTCAGTACCCTCCCTACGGAGTGATTGCCGTATGTTACTTATTTCATGCTCCACCCCTCTGGAGTAACCATATGGTCCTTGTCCACCTGTTCCATGGGGTATGCCATTTTGTCCTCCTCTACAATCATATGATCTATTCCCCACCTTCACTCCCCAGTGCTCCTGTCTTCCAGCTTCCTACTGAACCCCTCAACCTCCTCTCTAAGACCTGCCAACTGGAAACACACTGGCCACCCTCTGAATATCCATGACCAATTTAATATTATGGCTGTCCCACACCATGTACACCCAATCATCCTACTGAAGATACCTGCTCTGGCAACCCCCAAGTCTACCCTCATTTTGGGTGTGAGCAATACAGCCCTCTACTAGCAATAATTCACTGTCAGTATTACATGAGCCCTCTACTGACAATTTCTAAACAGCATAACCCAAGCAGATTGCCCCAGCACCCACAAGTATTCAGTTCACAGTAATTTTCTCTCTTTCCCAACAGCAGCCAGTTTTCCAGCCCTGTCAGCAGTCAGTTCACAAGCAGTAACAGTCAACATGAACTGCGCTGGAGACAGGACACTTAAGCAATCAAATCACAGTCATTGAAGAAGGTATAATGTAAATAAACAGCAAACAGCTGAAAACTGTCAGCATTTCAGTAGGTACAGACAATATTTACACATTCTACCTGGAACAAGCAGGGGTGACTGTAAGTGGATACATGAGAGTTGTTCGTATATGGCAACATAAACAGCAAAAACAACCAAAAAGGATAAGCAATTCAGTATGAATAGACAATAATTACATTATATATTTACTGAGCAATAAGTGGGTACATATTCATGAATGGGAGAAGGGGATAGCAAGGGGGCAGCGGGAGTAGAAAATGGAGAAGGAATAATTACCCAGTGGTAGGGGAGGTGGAGAGGGGCGAGGATAGAAACAAAGAGTTCTCTGTTGTAAGGAAACCACAAATGGGACCACAGATGGGCGTAAAAGTGCATCGTAATGGAAAACATGCATACTTCAATATGAAGGAATAAAACTAGAAAATAACTGGAGAGGAAGCAGGTCTCAATGCAAACAGTTACAGGATTCCTCTCATGAGCAATTGTAACTTTTATATGAATTTTTATTTGTCATTTCATTGCCCCAGTCAGACAACTGTCTTCCACATCTAACCATCAGGAAGTATAACTAAAGATGTTACTGCGAACAGGCTTGGCTGTTACGTCCATGGCTGTACAACCTATCACACACACACACACACACACACACACACACACACACACACACACGCGCAATCCCTTGGGATCCAAACAGACGTCGGCATGTAAGGAAATAGTTTACATCTCTTACTCTGCAACTGTATGCTTTACTATTACAGCTGTCAATGTGTGGCATAGTGGCACCATAGAACTTCTCTGACTGAAGCGGTGACTTCAACATTTTATTAACGTCAGGCTTCAGCATATGAGTTAATGGATTTCAATCATGATTCAAGTTTGTCAACTAACCTCGTGTGTGAATTACAACAGAAGTATAAAAACTACTACAGCTAAAACATCTGCGTGAGCGCAATTCAATCATGCTGCCAGTTGTATGCTGAGGTCATGATTGTCTCACTGTGGGAGACAGCAGATATAAAACAATGAAATACTATTATTGTAGCTTCAGAATGTGAGTACACTCCATTCACTGCCAGCTTGTCATCTGAGCTCGTGATTGTCTGTCTGTGTGTGCCAGCAGCAATAACAAATAACAAATTCATTGTAGCAGCATGCTAGTTAATGCAGTTTAGTCATGTTGCCAGTTTGTCAGCACACTCTGGTTATTTTCCCATTATGTGAGTTGGTAGAATGTACGTCTGAAAGAAATGAGCAATACATAAATACACATGTACAAGCATCCGGTATATTCTGTAGGCATACAGATATCAGTTTGATATGATGTTATTCATTTGTATGTTTTGTACTCATTCTGTTTTAATTCAATATAGCTTAATCCTCATAACATCTTGTAGATGAATGTGTGTGTGTCTGTGAGGGGGTGGGGGAGGGGGGAATTGACAGTCTTGCAGACCAAGATGACTAATATACGTTGATCTACTATTTCGATTAATGAATGTAGTGGCATTCCTTCATGACATGCAATCTCTGTGGACTCCCTATTCTTTAATAGTTTACAATAGAGAAATATGAATTTATTTAGTGTTATTTTTAAACTCACAATGGAAACATATAAATTGAGGCACCAATTTTCTACCCCTGTTCCTACCCCTGTTCTCCCATGTTTGCCCCGTTATACCCCAGTTCTCATATATCTGCCACTCTCTGTTCCAGTTTTCACAGATATTGATCCACTATCTGCCCTAGATCTCATGGCCACCAGTTCTCCCTTTTTTGTCTCTCCCTGCCCCAGTGTTCACATATTTGCCTCCTACCCTACCCTGCCCTAATTCTCACATTTCTGCCTCTTCTCTGCTGCACAAGTTCTAATATGTCAACTCCAGTTCATACAACTCTGCCCCTTTCTTGGCTTAGTTTTAAAATTTGAATCCTTCTCCTACTTGCTAAGTTGCAACAGTCCACCATCTTAGTCTGCTAAGTCAGCACCACCATACTGAATTTCAGATCACTTCAATAAACCAGCACCATAATTTCCTCATTTAAAAAAATAAACTTTTGGTAAAAAAAAAAGTAAAAGCTCCAGACCATTTCTACTTTCTTGCTGCAGACTTCTTCTGTAAGGCACAGACATGGGGGATTGGGCGGCTTAAAATAACTATTCGATTAACGGGCTGGTGCCCACTTAAAAATCCAGACCAATGTAATAAAACCAATAGGACATGACAAATGCCAAAATAAGTGGCACAGACTACACAACTGACCAAATCCACCTGTGGTCAAATTTCCAAGTCAGTAAATAAATGCTTACCTCACCGTACATATGAAGCTCTTTATTCTGTGACCCAACGTGGGTGAAAAACCACAGCAGAGAACTACACAATGTAGAAGCAGCAGCAACAGTACTGCAGCTGAGGACATGTTAAAATAAATAAAAATGCACCAGCACTTTGTAAAGTGCTTCAGCAATAAACATAGGCATGTAGCCAGGTGGCCGACAATGCAGCTAGCGTAGACATGAGTGTCCTTTTGGTCTCACTACATTGCTGCTGACTTGTTGCCTGCTTCTTCACCCTCTCCCATACTCTGCAATGGTTAGGCATGCACAAAGTACTGCAAAAGCAACAAGCAAGTCAGCAGGAGCAGTGTAGTCAGATAGCCTGAAAAGATTAATGAAATATTTTTTTTCATATCGGGGCATTTCTGTGATACAAGGTAGTATATACAGATCAGAGGAGGATTTTGCTATTTTTTCTTATTTTCACATGCAAGCACTGGTACAGGGTTGAACTCAGTACATTTTCAGCAGAGTTCTGATCTACCCAGGTCTGCCGGGCAACATGGGGGCCTGGGGGGTTGATTCTAAACCGACTGGTCCACCTTCTCTAGAAGTGGGTAGCAGGTGCAGTAAATACCTCACCTCTGGTGGCCTGGGGCAGCATGGTGCAGCAGCTGCAACTGTGAAGGCCATGGACCTGGGACTCTAGGGCTTAGCAGAGCACATCAGCTTGGACTGTGGAAACAGGAACAGGGGCAACAGAGTACATTGGCCCTGACTGTGTGGGTGGGGGACAGAGGGTACCAGGGTGCAGTAGCCTCAACTGTTTGTGTAAGAAGCAGCAGGGTGCAGCAGCCTCAAATGGGGGAAGGAGACATGGGGCTTGTGGGGCAGAGGAAAGAGGGCAGCAGAGTGCTGCTGCCTCAGCTGTCAGAAAGGAGACAGGGGCATCAGGATGCCATATTACCCTAATAACTACTGCTATGTGTAAACAGCTGAATACTGTATACCCATGACTTCCTGTACTATGTAATTGCACAAAAGTTCATAATGTCTGTACTGTTATTCCCGGGTCGCCCCTGAAAAAGGGACCTTCGGGGCCCAGCGGGCCTACCCGGTCATCAAAATTCAATAAATAAATATAATATTTCTAGTTATACACATACATGATGTATTTTCACACAGAAACGTTAAAAGAACTGAATTCATCCAGTACATGTTCCTGAAATAGCAGAGTGTGGCAGATACCTGTTTGTCAATCTGACATAAGAAGAAATTGTTCTCACATGAATCTATTTATGGAGGCTACATCAAAGACACATTACTTTTATGAATTATCTAAATTTTGTTTACTTTATATCCATTAAACTACCCTGTGCTATATAGCCAGTAAATAAAGCAGAGTTTTGATGAGAAAGAACTAACACAGACCAGGTGGGTTAATAAAACTACAAAACCAAACTGCATGGAATGTTTTGGAAACACTAATCATGATACAGTGACATGAATTCATGTGAATTCAAGCTTTCATTAAAAATATGGAAAAACTGCTACTTTTGATCTTTAAACCTTTCCCCAGAGATTTTGCAAGTTTAACTAGCTCTGCTGTTTTGTTTAGCTTGGCACCTTTTTGACCAACTTTTGCTGATACTTTGGCAGGTTTTTAAATGTTTTTTTAAGGGATATATCCTCCAGCATCTTTGCCTCCTCCCAGGGGATTTATAACAACTCATCAAATGAGCTGCTGAGGTATGAAAACATTCATACCAGGTAGAGGATTAAATGGAGCTCCACACCTTGGGCAGGATTCACAAAGCTTTGCCCAGGCACAAACTTAGTTTGCCTGGGGAAAATTGCGCTTTGCGAATAGCTGGTATTCAGAAACCCAGTTTGCCTCCACAAACCAGGTTTACTCATGGGCAAAGCAGTAAGGGGGGCCACAATTCAAATGAGGGTGTATCCCTGCAATCACATTTACAAAAGAAATGCTCTGTGCAAAGGCCATTGTGAAGGTCCTTGCATGGAGCAAATTACTGCCAGAAGATCTGTGCAACCCTAGTGGTTGGCGGAGGTACTGCAGTCCCCCTATCCCCATTCACCGATCCCCTGAGCTCCCACCCAAAAATAGATATTTACCATAGTGTAGCGGTCTCACTTCAGTCCCCAATCACCCACCCAAGAAGAAAAGAAAATAATTATCCATAGTGTAGTGTCCCAATCCTGTTCCCGGTTGCTCCATTACCCACCCAATAACAAAATTAATTATTTTCCATGGTGTAGTATCCCTTCCCAATCCACTCTATTACTCACCCAATAACAAAATAACATACTTCACATAATGTAGGGTCCCTCACAAGTCCTTGATCACTGTATTACCCACCAGGTAATAACAAAAAATAGTTGTCATTGTGTAGGGTCCGACCCTGTTGCCCTTCACCCACCCAATGTGATATGTCATATTTTTCCATAGTGTAGTGGTCCCTCTAACCCTCACCCACTCTGGTACTGACATACCACTCCGCTCCCCCCACCCTAGCGTGGCTGCCCAATGGTGAGCAGCATAGCCCTCCTCACACCTCCATGGCTGCCCGCCAACTGACCTGTGAATGCCAGCTTGCAGTATATAGTGCATGCCCATTGGTTTAGGGTATAGAGGGTATCAGTAGGAAAAACACAAGATAAAACAAAGGAGAATGTTGGGGGTACAAGAGGAAGGCAAGGAAGATAGGTGGAAAGGAAGGGGAGGTAGTAGGCAGGTAAATGAGGAGGTGCATGGCACAACTAGTAAATTACCTGTTAAAAGCATCAACAGCTTCAGGTGGAGATGAAAAAAAGTGAGTCAGAAGCTTTCAGTGGGAGGATGACTGAATGAGATGGGTGGGAGGTTAAAAGAGATTATGAACTGCCATCCCTAAAGTGATGTGTAGTCAATTTTTATTTCAAAAGTGTATTTAAAATGATGTGCCTTGGTAGCTTGCAGTTGTTTAAGGCAATAATTTTGGAGTTGCTTGCAATGAAGGTTGCATGTAGGGGAGCCTAAAGCCTTGTGAGAGGCCCATGGAGCATCACAGACTTCATTTAGTGCAAGAAGGTCCACTGATATCCAAGGGAGGTGGTTGCCCTTAACCCTAAATTTACAGAGGGGATAATGAGTATCCCAGACCTGGAGGACATCACTGTGGAAGTAATGAAATGCCTCATCAATGTCTAGATCATGAGAGACAGGGAACCAGTCAATGCTGAGTAGGTCCTGCAGCAATGAGGGAATGTCCAGATTGCAGAAGGAATGGAAAAAGATGGTTATGGGAGGATTTGGGTCCTATAGATCTCCCTTCACACAGACAGTGGGGGGTTGGCACTAAAGATATCTGCAGTGACCATTCTATGGGGGGTGGGTAGAGAAGACTTGGTCAATCAGGGAGTGAATGGAGAACTTACAGTTAAGGTTACCCAAGATCAGGTGCTCACCTGATGTGGGCAAGGAGGCAGTGATAAAAAGAACCTCCAGGAGCATGAGGGCATCAGCAGAAACATAGTTAACACCACTTATGAGGATAGCTTGGCAGAAGACACCAGGAGAAAGGACTGCTGTGTGACTGAACGTCTCTGCTCAGTTTGGGTTAACTGAACTGAATGGGTATCTGAAGAGTTATCTAGGTGTAAATCTCAGGTGACTGAAAGGACTTAACTGCTGGTAGGTTTAAATTACTTGTAGAAAGATCTGGTAAGTAGGGGGAGTGGCTTAGCTAGAAGGAAGCTACATTTAAAGACTGCCTTAGAAAGTTTCTGCTAATAGCTTGGCAGAAGACACCAGGAGAAAGGACTGCTGTGTGACTGAACTTCTCTGCTGGGACTATATTGCCCTCCTTCCCTCCCCTCCACCCCCCACCCAAAACTAGTTCTATTTTTATAGGCACAGGATTTGACTGACAACAGGAACTTCCTGTTTAGGGGCAGGAAGTGAGTGATCACAGAACCACCAAGGACCCACCATCCTAGAAGGGCAAGAGTAGCTCTGCCCCCTCTAGCTGCTGGAGGTCTGCCTCTGAGCAAGTTAGTGGTCTACTGCAAAATATAGGATATTCTTGTCTCAGAACAGGACAATCAGGAGCTTAAAGGGCACACAGGCAGAAAGTAAGGAGAGAGAGAAAAAAACAGAGGAAAGAGTAAGGATTGCAAACAGTTAAGGGGCCAGAAATAAGGCATGATTGGAGTGGTGCAGTGCAGTGGCTGTGGAGCAGCAGTCTTCTGGGAGATGTTCTGGAGGATGCGGTGTTGTCCCATCTGCAGGAACCTCTCTGGGCTGAGGGAGGAGGTTGCTCATCTCAGGCTGAGTTGGCCAGGATTTGTGGGACCTCCTCTTCCATCCAGGGACCACCAGTGCCACTGCCGTTGCCTCAGAGGTTGCCAAGTAAGAGGTGGTTGGACCACAGTGGGCTCAGGGAGGGTGAGGGTGGTGGAACAGGGTGCATCCCTCCGTTGTACCTCTCCACAATTCCTATGCCATTCTGGCAAAGTGTGGTTCCTCTATGGAGGCACCACAGTGGAGACCAGAGGAGGATGCTGGAACCTCACAAGGGAGACCCACAGGAGGGTGGCAGGGGACCCTGAAGGAAGGAAACAACTCCTGGTGGGGGACTCCATTGTTAGGAAGGTAGAACTGGGGGAGGAAGGGGAGAGAGAGGTAAGGTGCCTGCCTGGCACCATGGCTTGGAGGGACAGGGAGCGAATCCTCAGGATTGCCAGAGCAGCTGCACAGTGGAGGCAGCTGGATGTCATTGTCCACCTAGGGACAAATGACCTGGCTAAGAAAGGGATTAGAGAAGTGCAGGAAGAGTTTGTGGAATTAGGGAGGGGCCTTAGTCAAGTAGCATGCACGGTAACCTTCTCGGAGGTGTTACCCATCTATGGCATAGGAGAGGCTAGGGTGTTCCACACCATGGGATTCAATCAGTGGTTGAAAAACTTGTGTGGAGCTCAGGGATTTGGCTTCATTGGGGACTGGTGGTCCACCAGGAGTGATGCAAACCTATACTGGCATGATGGGCTGCATCTGTCCGGGAAGGAAACCAGGATCCTAGGTGATAGGTTGTTGCTTCATTGGCAAGCTTTAAACCAGCCAAGGCGGAGGCACTGGAAAGGAGCAGGAAAATCCTAGCCCCCAAATAATCACGGTAGTAAGTCGGCAAACACCAACATAGAGGTGTCGATAGGGAGAAGGGCAGGGTAAATGGAGAAAGTGACAAAGGCAAGAAGGACAGAGATGGGGCAAAGGGAGTAAGGCCATCAGGAAATGGAGGGTAATGAGTACCAATGCCCGTAGTCTGGGCAACAAGCTCCTGAGCTGATGGCCTTAATGGAAGAGGGATGCCTGGATATCGTGGCAGTCACAGAAACATGGTACACAGAGAACCATGACTGGGATGTTAACATACCAGGTACATAACCTACAGGAGAGACAGGCATGGGAGAAGAGGGAGGTAGCTCTCTATGTAAAGGAAGGGATAAAAGCAACTGAACAAAAGAGTAAACAGGGAGGAGAGGAGGCACTGTGGGTCACCTTGGAGACTGAAAAGGCACACAATCCGCACAGGGGTTGTGTCAGACCCCCATGTCACGGGGAAGGAATGGACAAGGATATGATAGAAGGCATTCTTAGAATGGCAGAGAAGGAGACACTGTTGATGGGAGACCTGAATATGCCAGATGTTAACTGGGACACATTTGCTGCAGCCACATCCAAAGCAGGGCCATTCTTGATGCCCTACAGGTGGCAGGCATTAGACAGCTAGTTTCAGAACCCACTCACGAGAAGCAATCTTGACCTCATACTCTCAAGCGGGGCAGTGAGAGAATCTCAGATCTAGAAGTGGGTTGCCATCTGGGGACAAGTGACCATCAAACAGTGTGGTTCAAGTTAAACTCAGCTACAAGTCAAGCCATACAAAAGTGAGGTACTGGACTTTAGGAGGGCTGACTTTGGCAAGATGGGAGAGTGCCTCAGAAAAGCACTAGCAAACAGGCTAGAAGGAGGTGTGGAGCAACAATGGGGAATTATCAAAACTGCCATCACAGAGGCAACAAGCCTTTGTTTGAAGCA
Source organism: Neoceratodus forsteri (assembly GCA_016271365.2). Taxonomy (NCBI): domain Eukaryota; kingdom Metazoa; phylum Chordata; order Ceratodontiformes; family Ceratodontidae; genus Neoceratodus; species Neoceratodus forsteri. The sequence goes on from JADMNL010000027.1 coordinate 51,926,198, forward strand.
AATAAACAAATCAAACGAAAGAAAAGCCACTATGGTTCTCAAAGGGGTGGCTGTGAAAGTCAGGAAGAAAAGATAGCATTCGGAGTATAAGGAAACATAGAAGGAGCAGGACAGAGAGCTGTACCAGTTAAGGCAGAAGGAAGCAGGAGGGAAGTCAGAATAGCAAAAGGCCCAAACTGAGGAAAGATAGCCAACTCAGTTAGAAGGGGATAAAACCTTTTATAGGTACATCAGCGTGAGAAAGACAAAGGGAGGAATAGTGAGGCTGAATAGAATGAACGGTGGGTGGGCAGAGGGGACAGTGAAAAAGCAGGAATACTGAACGAATATTTCTGCTCAGTATTCTACAGAAGAGGAGGAGGAAGTGCCTAATCCAATAACAGAAGCACTCTTGATAGGGGTCAATCCCAACTCTTTCTACAGAAGAAAGGGTTGTGCAAGAACTCCTAAAACTGAAGGTGGACAAAGCAATGGGTCCTGATGGAATTCACCCCAGAATTCTAAAAGAATTAAGTGAGGAACTAGTGAAACCACTGGCTACTCTTTTAATAAATCATGGGAGGATGGTGTGGTACCCGAGGACTGGAGGAAGGCGGATGTGATTCCCTTGACAAAGTGGGTCCAAGACAGAGGCAGGAAACTACAGACCTGTCAGTCTGACCTCTGTGGTAGGAAAGTGATGGAGTCACTTCTGAAGGAAAGAATAGTTGAGTACCTAGAGGCCAGTGGAGCACAGGTCCCAAGGCAGCATGGGTTCACAGCAGGAAGGTCATGTCAGGCAATCTAATAGATTTCTTTGACTGGGTGACCAAAGTAGTAGACCAGGGAGGGATGTGGACATGGCCTACCTAGACTTTAGCAAGACATTTGACACAGTCCACACAAAAGATTAATAGTCAAATTAACCAGCCTGGGAGTGGGACCCAGGGTGGTAGCCTGGGTAAAACATTGGCTGGACAACAGGACACAGAAGGTAATTGTAAATGGAGTCCACTCTGAAGAAAGAGGGGTTACTAGTGGGGTACCGCAGGGTTCAGTATTGGGTCCAGTCCTTTTTAATGTCTTCATCAGTGACAGTGCAGAGGGACTGGAAGGAAAAGTATGCCTTTTTGCAGATAACACAAAGATCTGCAACAGGGTTGATACACAAGGAGGCATGGAAAGGATGAAAAGGGACTTGGCAAGGTTGGAGGAATGGTCAGAAGTATGGCAGCTAGGATTCAATGCAAAGAAGTGCAAAATAATGCACCTGGGAAACAAGAACCCAGGGAAGAATACACAATGGGTGGGAGGTAGTAACAACAACAAAAAGGAAAGGGACCTGGGGTAATCATATCAGATGACCTTAAGGTTAGCAAGCAATGTGAGAAGGCAGTAGGGAGGGCTGGGGTATACTGGGATGTATAGGGAGGCATCATCAGCAGAAAACAGGAAGTTGTTATCCCTCTGTACAGACAGTTGGTGAGACCCCATCTGAGTACTGTGTCCAGTTCTGGAGACCCCATCTCTGCAAGGATATAGACAGGATAGAGGCAGTCCAGAGGAGGGCAACTAAAATGGTGCAGGGTCTGCAAGAAGCCGTATGAGGAGAGACTAAAGGCTTAATATATACCCTTGAGGAAAGAAGGAGGGGGGACATGATAGAAACTTTTAAGTACCTCAGTGGAATCAACAAAGTCCAAGAGGTAACATCTTTCAGAAAAGAACAAGAACAAGGGACACAATTTAAAAAGATAGAAGGAGGGCGGTTCAAAGGCAATATGAAAGTATTATTTCTAGAGGGTAGTGGATGCATGGAACAGCCTTCCTGGGAGGTTGTGGGGTCTAAAACTGTGGGAGAATTCAAGAATGCATGGGACAGACATAAGGCAATTCTTGTGGGGGGTAGGAAGAAATAGGCTGTTGGTTAACTAGGATCTGCGGCCTATCCTGTAGGTAGGGAAATGGGCAGACTAGATGGGCCTAGCGGTCCTTATCTGCTGTCAAAGTCTGTGTTTCTATGTTTCTATGTTTCTAGGGAGAGAGCAGAGAAAGTAGACTTTGTCATTTAGTAATTCTGGGGACCTAGGACATGTGGAGGATAGTACCATCTCAAAGTTTAGACCTTGGTATGAGTAGAAGGCCACAACTCCGTAACATTTATCTTGGTTTTCTCTGTGAACAGGATAGCCAGGTAAAGAGAAACATAGAAACATAGAAATATAGAATTTGACAGCAGATAAGGACTGCTTGGCCCACCTAGTCTGCCCATTTCCCTACCTGATGGATAAGCTGCAGATTCTAGTTAATCAACAGCTCACTTCCACCTACTCCCTACTAGAATTGTCTTATGCCTGTCCCATGCATTCTTGAATTCTCCCACTGTTCCTGACTCCACAACCTCCTCAGGAAGGCTGTTCCATGCATCTACAACTCTCTCTGTGAAAAAATACTTTCTAACATTACCTCTGAGCCATCCACCCTCTATCTTCAAATTGTGCCCTCTTGTTCTTGCACATCTCTTCTTTTGAAACATATTACCCTCTTGTGCTTTGTTAATTCCCTTGAAATACTTGAATGTTTCTTTCATGTCCCCCCTCTCCTTCCTTTCCTCAAGGGTATACATATTAAGCTGCTTTATTCTCTCCTTATATGTCTTCTGGTGCAGACCCTGCACCATTTTGGTTGCCCAACTCTGAACAGCCTCCACTCTGTCTATGTCTTTGCAGCGATGGGGTCTCCAGAATTGCATGCAGTACTCCAGATGGGGTCTCACCATCTGTCTGTATAGAGGGATAACAACTTCCTGTTTTCTACTGTTGATGCCTCTCCCTATCCATCCCAGTATACCCCCAGCCCTCCTTACTGCCTTCTCACATTGTTTGCCCACCTTTAAGTCATCTGATATAATTACTCCTAGGTCTCTTTCGATTTTTGCTGTTGTTATTAACTCACCCCCATTGTGTACGCTTCCCCTGGGTTTTTGTTTCCCAGTTGCATTACCTTGCACTTCTTTGCATTGAATCTGAGCTGCCATATATTTTACCATTCCTCCAACCTTGCCAAGTCCCTTTTCATCCTTTCCACCCCACCTTGTGTATCAACCCTGTTGCAGATCTTTTTGTCATCTGCAAAGAGACATACCTTTCCTTCCAGGTGCTCTCCAATGTCACTTATAAAAACATTAAAGAGGATCGATCCCAGTATGTCAGCATTTTTAATTTATTGATGAACCATGTCTCTGAGACAACAGCCACATTTAGCCTAAGTTGAAGGAACCAGAGACAGAGTTGGTCAATCATGAAGAGCAGACTGGGGATGTTAAGGTGAACCACCTTGAGCTCATTGGGAGCTAAGATGGGACACCAGAGAAAGTAACAGATCTAGGGTTATGCTCAATGTCACCTGCCAGCATAAGAAGGAGGAGCAGAAGAAAGATCTTGGAAGTTTAATACGAGAAATTGCAAAAGGTGAGAAAAAAATAAAGTACCCAGGAGAGAGAGAGAGAGAGAGGAGGCATCTGGGTCATACACATAAAACCCAAAATTATAGCAGTACACAAAGTCAAGCAGTGGCAAATGTATAACATGCATAAACCCAGAACTACAATAGTACACAGTGGAGAGCAATAGAATACAAAATAAATACCTTACTCACATCAGCGATCAATATAGTATACACACACACACACACACACACACACATATACATATACACACAAAAAAAGAGTAATATGCTATCAAAGGGGGGTGAAATTAAGAGTTCATTAAGTCATGCAGCAAATAGGATTCATTGTACACTCACTGCTCCAGTGAGGCCTCAGAAGAGACATATACACACTGATTAGCAATTTACTGTATGGAGACACTGAGGTAAATGCTAGGACAGATTGATTGACTGCAGTAATGAAACTCCCTAGAGTAGCTGTTTTAGTACAGTAACAGGAAGTTCTAAATGATGAGGCCAGGCTAGACCAAGAGAGCCAAAGGCAAAAGCATGCAGAAAGTGGTGGGGCAAGGCTAGGTCCAGATAGCCAACAACAGAGAGACATCAGTAGCTAGGAATAGTAAGGGCCAGGCTAAACTAAGTGCTTACAGGTTCCAGTCGGCTGGTGGAGAAAACCTGATTCAATGTTTAGCCGAATGTCTCGGGCTCCTAGCCAACTGGTGAAGAAGTCAGTGGGAAGGGAATCGGTGTCAAGTCTGCAGGTGGAAGTGGCAGCTGGCCAGGAAAGGCACAGAGTCATCAAAGAGGACCAGCATAGAATACTAGGAATCACTGGGGTGCCTCATTTTATTTATTTATTTAGTTTTTGTTGACTGGGTAAGTGCACTAGACAAATCCTGCCTATTTTCTGGCACGACCTGGGGTAGGGGGATACAGATGAATGCCAACTGACTTTGAACCAAATTAAGCTGTTGGTGGTATTTATAGTGAGCGAGGGAGATTTGGCCAGGACACTGGGGAAATTCCCCTACTCTTATTGATAAGTGCCATGAGATCTTTAACATCCACCTGAACTACCACCAATCCAGGCAGATGGCACCTCGGTTTAACGTCTCATCTGAAAGACGGCACCTAAGAAGTGCAGCACCCCTCTCATGCTGCACTTCAATGTCAGTACTGGGATATTAACCCAAGTGCCAGATGTGGGAACTGAACCCACAGCCCTCTGATCCCGGCCTCAGAGGTGAGTGTGCCACCTACTGAGCCACTGACACTGCACAACTCATCCAGTGGGTGTATAGGAGAGAGGGGGACTCCGCTACCTCAATCCTTTCAATAAAATGGGAAGCACTCTGTCCTCTCACTACAGCTCCAAACCCACACCAGTGAAAGCTCACTTACAATTAAGTGAGAAAAGGGGATTTACTGCATTCAGTTATAGAGCAGATGTTGGACAACCAGCAGGTTTGTCAGGGTATGGTAGCTGGTTCAGGCAGGGAAAACATTCAGCAATCCCAAGAGACACCAAAGAAAAATAACCAGAGCAAGGGTAGCCTGACAGATCCAGGAGCAGCAGCAGATAGATCATCCTGTTGCAAAGTCATTCAAGAGGGAGACCACAGTAGCCTGGGACAGGATAATCTAGTATGCTAATCAGCTTATCTGACTCTTGCATTCTTGCTGTTTTTAACATATCAAATGACTTCTAGGAATCTTGTTTTTTGTGTGTTGCTGCCACCTTCTCAGTCATGGTGTGCTGTTATTGATCACAGCTGACTCTGTTTTAATTTATATATATGCCTTGGATCCATGAACAACCATCTACACATCGTTCTTCAATGAATTCCTTTGCCACTGCCTCATATCTATCTGATCTTCAGCTCATCCTGCACTGCTTTCTGTCTGTTGTACAGACTCCAAAGTAAATCACAAGATTTTTTTTTACCCTGCTTGTCTCCACTGTGATTCCCTGTTACCATTTATTAGGAATGTTGTCATCCTTTAGAAGCCTTCCTCTGAGTCATTCACTTTATTGGAAAAAGCCTTAAATCTGTTTCTTACTTCAGTCCTTCAGTCCCTTTTGTATGTCAATGTCTTTGAGCAGAACCTCTGTACTAAAACACCTTACACGTTGGATGCTATCTGCAGTTAAGCTTCTTATTTACTTCTGCTAACATTAAAAAAGCCCAAGTAGATTTTTCTTGCTCTGTAAACCATCGTGCCACACCACAGCAAGCTGTGCTTCCTTTGTGATTATGCTATCAGTCATGTTTGTCTTCTTAGCAGATAAACTTCAGGTGATCTTTCTATTTATATTACACAAGTAAGAATAACTTTCTCCAGATAAATGGTATATTTGTTCTAGACAAACTATTAAAAACAAAACAGGTCCAACATGCCATAATGCTGTACCAGTTAGAGAGCAGCTAAAACAAGTTTTGATGACATCACAGTGCAGCCATATAGCATCCTAACCTGAGTAGTAACACCAAAATGAATAGCTGGAGCACCAAAATGAGCTCATTTGAAAGTCTAACAATTAAATATGTGTCATATAATCCACTTAAACCAGATATGCAATTCCCTGATTCGTGACATTCTTCATCATTTGTAAGGGTGTGGGGCCTTCATACTCTAACTCACTTGTGTGTTTACTACTCATGAGTTTTGGTCCTGCACCATCATGCAGGAACTTAAATATCATTTTCTGAATCAAGCCATTCTGTGATATCTCTTCTAAGTACACAGTGTATCCATGCATCAAAAGGCATTGTCCTGGCAAACAGAATCAGTTTTGACCTATTATTCTGTTTACATCAGTCCATTGCAAGCACCTTGCCCTACATCTCATGAGCCTGTTAAGTCTTTGTACTGTAAACTTCCCTAAACAGGACATGTTTTGCTTTGATACAGACTTGAGCAGTCCCTTGCAGTAATTTTTAAAGCTTCACCTTTTCATTTCTATCTGTAATTGTGATAGAGCAAAGTTTGTTCATTATTTATAAATGTACTTGAATAGTCCAATGAGGTGCAGCATCTTGTTTGTGTGGTGGGGTTCCGATTTGCACTCATCTTTATGACAGGGAGTACTGAAGCACTTGGAGATTAAGCGAGTTACCTGGATTACACAGTCTGCAAATGGCTGTTGTGGATTTGAACCTGAGTTTTCTAATTCCAGTCCCAAGCTTGTGCTGTATTTTACAGCACTGTCTAATAACACTGTTCTAGAAAATTGGTAAGAGAAATCGTGGCTTATGATTGGTTGAAAACATTCTCTCCCCGTATGTTTATCAGGCAACACCACCTGGTTAAAAAAAAGTGGCTCACACTTCCATGATGACAGATTACACTTGCACTGCAGTCCTGGTCACCACTGCTGTCATCAGGTCGCTCCTGTAAAAACGCTTTCAGTTTAGTGTGCTATACCTGGTTAAACAACTAAATAAAAAAAAAATAATAAAAATCAAATTCATAGGGGCGTTTCTCACACAACACCAACATCTTATTTTGGTTAGAACATGGTTTGTGTAGGGCCAATATAACCTATTTTCTAAGCATGATAAGATCCTTCAGAGTGTGGGGTGTTTGGGGACAACTACCCTTCCAGGGGCTATGAAGCCCCTCCAACAACAGCGTCATGCTATGCCCCTAGAGTGTGTGTGTGGGTATCCACCAACACTCCACAATCTGTCAGATCTTATCACTTACATGACATCCCTTCTGGAGCATTCTTAGCCTCAAAAGTAAAATCCTGAAACTGACTTTTTAAAATTACCAGCACAGCCCTCTACATCTTTCAAATTAAGATGCCCACACTTGCTATGTTCCTTTCAAAACCACTGAATCTTACTTATTCCACTGAACACAGATTTGCATTTCTCTGGGCAACTATTGCACAAATATTAAATCACTCCATCTGCTACAGCTCTCAGCTTGAAAACAAATTGGTGATCATGGAAAACAACCTGACCTTATTCACCTATGGTCACGTTTTTGAGGGTGCCACAAACTAAAGCAGATCCCACCTCTTACCAATATGGTGGATATGAACTGCAGTGAGATCTTGTTTTTTTCAGGTTAGCAGTATCCATTTTTTTTATTCTGTAAGCTTTATTCACATTTTCTTTCCATAACACATACATTTGGACCATAAGACAGGTGTCAAGCAGGTAAGCACACATCACACTCCCAGCAAATTCTGCACAGTTACTGAAAGTACAATACTGGAGTGAACAATATATTGCAACTATATAAACATTCAACTGAAACTTAAAAACTCTAATATTGTCCTACCCCATCCCCAATAAAACCTCCCTAGCCCACCCACAATCAAGTTCAGAACAGTTCAATTCGATTAATAATCAAATAAGGAGACCAGTACTCTTTTATGACAATTTAAGGTTTCCAGATGGAAATCAGAGCATCTAAAGGTCCCCATCTGGTCTGGTAGAGATGAGGCCTATTACCCATGGTTAAGATATATTTCTCCAATTGCAGAGCAAATAACAATTCCTTATGCCACTCTATAATGGACAATATAGAATTGTCTATCCAATGCCTCATAATAATTTGTTTAACTGTGGATGAGACCAGCACCAAAAGGGCTTTCCTACTATTCGGGGTACTTCTTGGGAAAAGGAGCAACAAACAGACCTCTGGAGAAAAGAGCAAGTAGAGGCCCAAGAGTGGATCCAAAGTTTGCTTAATAGATTGCCAGAAAGTCTGAACAATTGTACAGGCCCATGTCGTATGATAAAAAGATCCAGAAGAACAGGAACATTTAGGGCAATTGGAAGATGGCAGATAACCCAACTTATGAAGTTTAATTGGCATAAAGTACAGGTTATGCATTACGTTAAACTGAATTAAATGCAATCTATCTTGCTTAATAAATCTGTATACATTTTGCTAAGATTTTCTCCAGAGATTTCTATCATTGCTAAGGGATAGTGTCTGAGACCAATAATGGCAAACTCCTAGTGGTAAGTTGCGGTCTAATCCTTGTATTTCTTTATACACTTTGGAAATAGCATGTGGTTCCCTTGCTCTTTGCAGAAGAGAGTGCAAACTGTCAGCAGAGGAGCCCTGTATATCCACCTTCCCCAGGTAGGCTCTGACAGCCTCCTGAAGTTGCCTATATTTAAAGGACATCAAAGTAGTTATCTGAGATCGGCACTGGGAAATGGGAAAAGTAGTCCAGAAGCCACCAGCATATATGTCAGATAAACTTTTGCCAATCAAAGAGGGTCAAAAAGCGGCTGATATGGGTTTATGACCAATCTTAATGTGGGGATTTCCCAAAATGGGTTGATCCAGGGAGGTGTACTACCTGCAAGACAAGTATAATTGCAGCTGGTGAGATGCCCTGATTGACCACCCAATCGGAGTATTCCGCAGTGGTTCAGGACATGTCCCAGGTGAGGCATACAGGAGAGAAAGGAGGGTAGAGTGACATTGGGCAGCTAGGGATCTCTTAGTATCCAGCCAGAGAGGGAAGTATACTTGGGGGTCTGTGACTTGCCCCCCCTGCTGACCAATAAGCCAAGTTACTAAAATGCTGAGCATAGTAATAACCACAGAAGGAGGAAAGTGACAGCCCACTCTGAGCTTTAGGTGCAGTTAGCTTAAGGTAGGACCATCTGGCAGTTTTACCTTTCCACAGGAAAGTTGTTAGAAGACCTTGTAGTGTAGTGAACCATTTTTTAAGGAGGAACACTCCTAACATTCTAAGGGGGGTATAACACTTGAGGTAACACATTCATTTTTAAAGTGTTGATCCTGTCCCAAAGTGAAATAGGGAGGCCATTCCACCTATCAAGATGTGATTTGAGGGTTTTTAGCAGATCTGAGAGGTTAAGCTTTATCATGGTGGGGATATCCCTGGCAATCTGTATTCCCAAATAGGAAAGAGAAGTGGAATCCCATGATAAATCTGTATGAGACAATACTGATCTAGGTGTTCTGTTGTTCAAGGGGAAAACAGTTTTGGAGACATTAAGCTTATGATATGACACTTTGGAAAAGAGAGTAATTTCCTCCAAAAGGGCGGGGATATCACTGTAAGGTTCCTCTAAATGTAAAAGCAGATCAACTGCATACACAGATAGGGTGTACTGTTGATCACCAATTAGAATGCCCTTAAGCCTGGGGGAAGACACCAATCTTCAGATCAGAAGTTCCAAATAGAGGTTGAAAAGTAGGGGAGACAAGGGGTAACCCTGTCTGGTCCCTCTCCGAAGTAAAAAGGGAATGGACAAGATACCATTGCACCAAATTTGGGCTGAGGGGAGCTATATAACAATTTAACCCATCTAAGGAATCCAGAGGGTATACCAAAGTAGGCCAGGGTTGCAAAAAGAAAGTCCCAAGAGACTCTATCAAATGCTTTCTCAGCATCCATGGACACGAGAAACGCTGGCCAGTCTGAGTCCCTAGATGCTGAGAGAATGTTCATAAGTTTGCATGTGTGATCAGCTGATGACCTACCTGTCATGAATCCAATCTGTTCCCTACCAATAAGGAAAGGGAGTACAAGTCCCAGTCTGTTAGCCAAAATTTTGGCCATAATTTTGATGTCAGTATTGAGCAATGATATCGGTCTGTAGCTTTAAGGATGTAGGGGATCCTTACCCTGTTTGGGAATAAGAGTTATCAGTGCTTTAATAAACTCTGCCTCCAAAAACCCTTCAGCAAACCAAAAATTATATACCTCATTGAGGAAAGGGGCAAGCTCTGAAGTGCAGGCTTTGTACAGGTTGTTTGTTAGGCCATCAGGTCCAGGGGATTTGTCTAAGGCAAGCTGTTTAATTGCCAATATAACTTTCTGCACTCTTATCTGGGAATCGAGTGAATTGGCTTGGGGGGGGGGTAACTTGGGTAAATTCACAGAGTTGAGGTACCTCTCAATCTCCAACTCAGAGGTCATCACTTCTGGATGGTTGGCATGTAGTGCCTGGTAATAGGATCTAAGCACTTCCATAATGTCCCTGAGGGAAGTGACTATTTGATTGTCACTACCAGTTCTAATACTGGAGATAAAGCAAGAGGATTCACTTTGTCTAAGTCAAATTGCTAACAGTCTGCTAGCTTTCTCTCCAGTATCAAGATATTTAAGCTTAGCACGCTTTAATGAGAGTTCAGCTTGCTGAAACATTAGGGTAGAATATTGAGCCTGTAGGTTATGCAGATTAACCCAATCTACATCCGGTGAGTGGAGACTAAGCCTTGTTTCCAAAGTTCGAATGTCTCCAATCAATTTGTTCTGATGTGATTTGAATTTTCTATATTTAGTAGCTGCCATCTGGATGAACTCCCTGCGAAGGGAGCATTTCAGGGTTGCCCATACTATGTCTATTTTAGGCACTGAATTTCTATTATCAATTATAAAGTTGGAAATAAAATCTCTGATGTGCTGTAGAGAGTCAGGTTTATGAAGTAGCTGAGAGTTCAACCACCAGAGGGCATCTTTGTCTTGATACCGGGTCCCAAGGGATATACTAGGGAGACTGGTGGGTGGTCAGATGTGACCCTTTCATGTATGTCCGCATGTAATACCCCTTGCAAAGCAAAACAGCTCATCAGAAAGAAGTCGATCCGGGATAGGGATCTATGTGGGGAAGAGAAGAAAGTGAATTGATGCTCATCTGGGTTGAATATATGCCACACATCAATGAGATCCGCACTCCTCATGAGATCAAGTAAGGCCATCTGAGATGGGGTGACCTCTTGTTTCCGAGGGCCTGTTCTGTCTAGCTGGGAGTATAGGACCATGTTCTAATCACCCCCTAATATAGTCAAGGTGGGTTTATTAGGAAGCATTAAGCTAAGCAGGTGGGTGAAGAAAGGTGAGGAGTCAGAATTTGGACCATATATTGCCCCCATCATGACCGATTGGGTTTCCAACATCCCATACAGTAGACTATATCATCCCTCAGGATCCCAAATTTCCATCTCTAGAGTAAAAGGAATATTTTTCCAGATTAGTATTGCCACACCCCCACTGTTAGTAAACTTCCCTGCACAAAAAGCTTGACCCACCCAATGTTTGGAGAGCAGGTAGACTTCTTCACGTCGGAGGTGCGTCTCCTGGAGATATGCAGTCCCAGCCTTTAAGTGAAGAAGGTATCAGAGAATGATCTGCCATTTACACCGGTCGTGGGCCCCTTCACATTCCAACTAATAATCTTATAAGGCCCAGTCATACTAAAGAACAAAACATGCTATTGAAATAATACTGTAGTTTAAGGACACTAACATTTTGAATAAATGCCCCATCAATAATCAAGATACTGACCTCACCGCCAAGGCGAACTGATACACTTGTTTCCCCATTTCTAAGAAACTTTATTTTTATAAAAAGAAACATTAAACCCTTATAACCCTATAACCCAATTTTCCACCAACCTATAATACAAATCGACCCCCCAGTTCTAACAACAGTACCACCTATTGATTCTGTCAAGCGATGTTGTTACGCAGGTTTGAATCTCTCTAGGATCACCACCCCCCCAACTCCAAATGCATCCCTGCTATTTCTTTGGCGAGCATTATCTGAGTCTAGTCAGGTTAATACCTGAAAAGTTTTAAAAACTGTAACTTTAACAAGTAAAAGTAACAAAAGTAATGTCAAGTAATAACAAGTATAGCGGTATAAGTGAGCTCAGAGCGACATCTTGTGGCTTCTCAGCTGAGTGCAAAGCGTAAGCAACATAAATGAAAAAGATTCATAGCAAAAGGTGCATCCAGGCACAGTGACCACATGATAATCCCCCATAAAAATGTAGGACAAGTAGCTTTACAATGTAGTTGTTATCCAGGGAGTACACATTCCTTCAGACCTAGAAGGCAAGGACAGCGTTAAAACTGCAAATTAAACAGATGAGCAATGAACTTGCCATCCATAAAATAAAGAGCATTACTGCCCAGCCTCTGCCTTGGAGGGCCACATAAGAGGGGAATTCAGCATAAAACTTGGACCCAGAAGTCGCACAAAAGCATTTCTCCTATACACTGCTATGTGGGTATCCAAATAAAAAGGCAGACTTCCAAATTGGCATCCCCGTAAACTATAAACTTTAAGCCCTTCAGGGCACAATGCATCTGTCTCACTCTCAAGGATCACATCTGAGACCAAAATAGATCATCATCACTCGATAGTCAAATTATCCCTCTAGGACAATCAACAGAGGCACCTAAGCTAAGTGGAGGTTCCTCTTCTTCACAGGATTGAATTCACTTGAAAAGATCAGGGAACAGACCTCGGAGCTCCCATAATGCCTGGTCATGTGTGTCAAAGGAAATCCACTGGTCTTCTGATTTAACCTGCAACACCGCTGGGTATTTCATCCGGAATGGTGTGCCAGCAGCAATAATCTTCGAGACTGTGGGGTGCATCTCCTGCCTCTTAGCCCAAACTGACTGTGGGAGATCCTGGGTAAGCCTTATTCTCCTTCCCTCCCTCCCAATGGACACCTTGAACTTCTCAAACTTTGGCCAAGATGTGCTGTTTGTCTAAGAAGTTCAGCAATTTAAAGATCAATGGTCGAGGGGGAGAGTATGGAGGTGGGGGAGGACGGAGAGCCCGATGAGCACGCTCAGTTATGTATGTGGGCCCATTTGGTGAAGGCCTGCAATTTTTTCACACAGCTTCTGTATAAAGGTAATAGGCGCAGACCCCTCTTCCCTCTCAGGAATACCAATGACCAGGAGATTGTTCCTCCTGCTCCTCCCTTCGAGATCCTCAAGCTTCTCATCCAAACTTTTAAGCCTCCAACCAAACTGCGTTATAGTTCGTTCAGCTTTGCCCTGATTTTTTTCCAAAGAGTTCAGCTTCACTTCATTATTACCCACCCTAATAGTGAAGCGATTGAATTGAAGTTTTAATTTACTGAATATTCTCCAATATGTCTGAGATTTTTTTTTGTAGTGGATACATGATCTCAAGAAATCTCTCCTCAGAGAGGGCTGTTGGCACAGTAGGAGGCTTACTCAAGCCCAGTTGCTGATGCTTGGGCTGTTTACAGCCTTATCCTTGTCCGGGGTAGGTGGTGGAGAGTGGCGCGGTGGCACCTTTTTCATATAAATCTCCATATCCTTTGGCACCATTCGACAGCAGAAAGTGTCCCCTTTCTGGTGCTGGGTTGCAAGTCTCACTCAAACCAGTAAATCTGCAAGAAAAGACTGATTCGAGAAGCAGGGATGCAGAGCAGTGGAGGGTTGCACCCGTGCTTCAAATTGCCATCACGTGACCCACTAACAGTATCCATTCTTATATGCTGTAATTGGAGGGGTCTGTTTTAAAAAATTATAATAGCGATTTCAGTTAGCACTAATCTACAGTATAAACTTATCAAAAAAACAAGAAAAGTCATTATAGTTGCATTAAAAATCTCATCCACCAGTTTAAAAAGGCTATAAGAAGTGGGTCTGCACTAGTTTTTGTGCAGAATTTTCAAAGTCTGATGGAATGGAATACCATTGAATTTTGGAAAATCCCACCTAATTCTTCAGAATTCCATTGATAGATTAATTAAACGTTTTTGAAAGTGGAATACTTTTTCCAGATTCATAATCCAAAGTTTATATAAATTTAGAAAATTAGGAGAAACATTTCTTGAACCAGATTGGCTAAGACCACCAGAATGCTGAATTTGAAAATGGACACCATATTTTCCCACTGCTTAGTGAGGGATCCAGCCCCCCCACCCCATGTAGAAACATTGGTTCATGCAACCATACAGTATCATGTTGTTGTTTTTTTTGTTTCTGTGACACACATTATACCAGTTTTACAGTTTTTCACAGCAACATAGCAGTGCAAGCATTTCACATGCTCTCCTGGAGACTGTGACATTTGGACAGCTGATTCTGATCACTGTATGATTTTTGTAATATAAAAATGTGCCCCCCCCCCCAGGTTTTAGCTACAACATGTTACCTGGAAGGCCAGGAGATAATTACAGGCTAGAAGAGACCTAAATTAGGATCTCCTGATTATCTAGCTTAATTGTAGTTTGCCAGCTGCTAGGATGGGAAATCATAAACTTTTATAACGTTTAGAGGAAGACAACAGGTTATGACGCTTTAGCGCGAAGTCATAAAAGATTCTTTGATGTGTCCTGGGAAGAAGAGCTACTTGAGATCAAAGAGGGGGTGTTATTTAAAGAGTGTCATAATTTGTGAAATGAGTTGTGCTAAAATGTCACTTAATTAATTTATATTCTAATTGAAAAGACATCCTGATTGCATAATTTATAATAAACAGAGGATGAGCTGGGTGACATCATGGAGAAGGCAGGGTCAAGACAGTGTTTTAATTATGCTGTAACAGACCTCTACAGACACACATGTTTGGACTCTCTTGACAACAACATCTGCCTATCAGTACTGTTAGAAGAAATACCTTAGATAGACAAATCTAAGTGTATGTTTTGGCAGGAAATTGCGCTTTTAAACCTTATTATTTTAAGTGATTGTATGGTTTTGTGATATACTGTTCTGCATTTACATTTTACATTTTTTTAATCTATTTTTAAGTAAACCTCTACTTTACAGACTACTTGGTGTACTTTTGAAATTCTTTTTCTTGACAAGTGAAGCATATATGGTTAAAGTTGACACTGTGTAAAAGCTTAATGGTGATACCAAACTGGGAAAATGTAAGAATTTTTCCTAAGGTCTTCCATAGAGTTTTTAAGGGTTTATTTTGTACCTGGTTCAGTGCCCTAGGTGAAAGATATCTGGTATCCCCTGAAGAGCAGAATTATCTGAGCCTGTACATTGGGTACACTAATAAGAGGGTCACAGTTTCAATCCCTCCAAGACTTGAGAGCAAAGGTTGATTCAAACCCACAAAACAGACAGGACAGTTACCCTGTTTCTGTTTCCTGTTCACAAGACTGCACTCGGAGGTTGGCACTGTGGGAGCAGAGGGCCTGACCGGCTGAGTGGGTTTGTGACAGATACAGCTTCCACAGCTTTCCGTGGCTCAATCCCACCCAGCTGACGATTGGTAGCATTTCCCTCACTATATCATTTCTGTTTTTTTTTTTTTTGTTTTTTGTTTTTTTTTATGGCACAACCACTCTGTCACCTGGTACTTTGTTGCCCTGTCTTCTTACATCTCTCTTAGACATCCAGTCATGTCCTGCACTGCACATGGTCAATGGACCGGGTGAGTCAGGATTAAACTGTTCACCAGTGGGTGGGCGGGACACAAAATGGGATCCCAATTACATCCTTTATGAGAAGATCCCTGTAATGTCTTGCTTTTCCTTCTTGCTGTTACTGAACTGCTCTGTTGAATGTTCTTTCCACCATAGTCAGAGAGGTAGAGAGAGTGTTTCTTGATCACACTCACTGTGCAACAGCAGCCACATACACAAAGCAAAAAAATGAAAAGAAGACCACTGTGTGCTACTCTCTCTTTTTCGATCTTAGTGGTTAGTGGTGGGCTGAGCAAGCACAAAATACTGTCATAAACATAAGTGCACTCTACTAACCGTTGTCACTCTTCTCATCTAAATTGAACTGTGTTGCTGAATGGGTTCTTTCCACCATGGTCAGAGAGGGGGAGAGAGAATGTTTCTCTATCACACTAACTATGCAAGAGTTGCCACATTAACAGAACAAAAAAAAAATAACACTAAGTCAGCTTTCTCTCTCTCTCTCTCTCTCTTTCACTGTCTCTCTCTCTCTCTCTCTCTCTCTCACTGTCTCTCTCTTCTCTCTCTCTCTCTCTCTCTCTGTATTTTTTTAACCTAGTACAGGGGTGAACAAGCACAAACAAAAGGCTCACATAAACATCAGTGCTTCTGATAATTCTGCCAATGGAAGGACTACTTTACAAGAAAGCCTATTTAATTGATTTTCTATTCTCTAATTTTTTTTAAGTTTTTGCAGTTTTATTTCTAAAAATATACTCTACATATACCCATTTTCTTTTTTTTTAACTCTCATTCTTTATTCTATGATAAAGAACATATACCAATAGTACTAAAACATGACATTTACACAGAAAGTACCGAGAAGATAAATAAAAAACATAAATTACAAATAGGGAAAGACATAAAGTGCACTTGCATCTTGCATTTCATTATATTTTACATGTTGCCAAGCTAATACATCAAAAGAAAAGAGAAAAAGATGGATGGAGCCATTGGTACCCCCCCGAGTGAAGGAGAGAAAAATTAATTTACTCAGGGATTATGGGGTAAATTCTGCTTGTATTGGTGTAATATATATTACCCATTTTCTCCAGATATTCTCAAACACAACCTGAGATTTATTTAAAGTGGTTGTAATTTTCTCCATCTTATAAATGTCAATCATTATCTGATGCCACTGGTCCATAGTTGGAGGCAAGAGGGACATCCATTTTTTGGTGTTGGCTTTTTTGGTGGCTAGGAAAGCTAGATTAACAAATTTCCTGGTTGGAACATCCCATTGAACCTGGGGGTAGTCCCCAAACAGGAAAAGATGAGGGTCTGAATCAATATTTGGGGAGATTATATGGTGAAGGGCTTCGTGAAAGCAGGCCAAAAGGGCTGCAGAATTGGCATGACCAAAGATGTGGCCTAAAGTAGCAGGGAGAATCCGCATTGCCTCCAACAACTTTCATCACCTTGCTTACTGTACTTCTGAGTTATCACAGGAGCTCTGAATGCACACCTACAACTTTCAGGCAAATTCTTTCCAGCGTCCAGAGCTGATACCCATGTACATTGTTTTAAGGTATTTTCCCATATTGGAAAGGGGATTTCAATCCCTATATCCTTCTCCCAAGCTAATATAGTTTTATCTAAGGGATAAGATACCAGAGACTGCAGGCCTCTATTTATATAGTTGAAATAGTGTGGGCTGGAATGGGCCTCCCATCTATTACTTCTATTAAAATCTTCAAAAGCTCAGGGAGTGGGTCGTCCCTCCACCTCACCTTTTCAAGACAGTGAAGATAATCTCTGGTTTGAAAGTATCTAAATCTATCTGAATATTGAATGCCATACCTTTGAACTAGGTCTGAAAATGATAACACTCTCCCCTGTGGCATAAAATGGTATATCTGGTGAAGACCCTTCTTTTGCCACTTAAGGTATCCTTTGTCCAACTTTGCCGGAGTAAAAGAGGCTATATGGGGCAGGAAGAGCAAAGCAGGCCTCCAGTTTTTGAAGTCAGGGAGTGACAACATCTTGGACCATGACCTCAGAGTGGAGCGTGTGAGTGGGTTTTCAACTTCCTCAATTTTTTGAGTATGGGGAAAGGAAAGCAGAGTCTGAACAACGTCTCTAACTTCTCTCTCTCTCTTGGCTCTCAACTAATTTCCACCTAGCTTTATAATTCTTATCTAACCAGTACAGTGGAATTCTAATTTGAGAGGCTAAATAATATAGCCTAAAATTAGGAAGGGACATACCTCCCTGCTGCCTGGGAAGCTGTAAAACTGAGAGCTTAGTCCTAGGTTTCTGTTTTCCCCAAATGTAAGTTGATACCTCCCTTTGTAGCGATCTAAAAAAAGAATCTGCTAGCTGTATTGGGATGGTTTGAGTTAAATAAAGGAAGTGAGGAAGAACCACCATTCTAATGGCTTCCACTTTCTGATGTAGAGCCAAGGGGAGAGTGCTCCACCTTTCCAGTTCAGCCTTGGTTTTAAGCAGGAAAGGTGAGTAATTAAAGGGAAACAGATCTTCGTAGGTCATACCAATCCTTACCCCTAGATATTTTATATTTTTTAAGTCCCACTTAAACGGGTACCTGTCCTTGAGATCTACAGAGGGGGTAAAGTTTAGGGCCAAAACTTCAGTTTTTGACAGGTTGACCTTATACCCTGCCAATTCTCCAAATTTGGTCAATTTATCCCAGAGGAGGGGAAGTGAGGCCTCAAGTTCAGTCATATATATCAATAAATCATCTGCGTATAATGTAAGTTTATGAGTGCCGGAGGGCAATTCCACCCCAGACACCCCTACCTCCTGCCTCAAGGCTTGGGCCAAAGGTTCCAAATACATAGCAAACAGCAGGGGGGACAAGGGGCAGCTCTGCCTAGTACCATGGGACAGTGTGATAGGGTGAGAAAAAGAACCATTAATATGGATGAAGGCTCTGGGGTCCATATACATTGACTTTACTAGGTTGATTACAGAATCTGGGACATCAACTTTCTCTAGAACCACCCATAGAAAAGGCCATTCAATGCAGTCGACCGCCTTCTCTGCGTCCAAAGAGAGTAAAAGAAATGGAAACCCCTCCTTCCTAGCATGCTGTACCAGCAGTAGTGTTCTCTTGATGTTATCCTGTGTTTGGCGTCCTGGGACAAACCCAGTCTGGTCTAGGTCTATTACCTCTGGCAATAAAACTTCAAACCTTTTGGCTATAATGGGGCAACAATTTTGTAATCTATGTTAAGAACAGAAATGGGCCTATACGAGGAGCAGAATGTAATGTCTTTATCAGGTTTTGGTATACTAGAAATGTAAGCATATCTCCAGGTGTCAGGGATTGATTCACCTGGTTGGACAGCTCTACAGGCCTCCAGCAGAACTGGAGATAGTTCCATTTTGAAAGCCTTATAAAAATCACCTGTGTAACCATCCGGTCCTGGGCTCCTAAAAGTTTTAAGAGCTGAAATAGCTTGAGAGAGTTCTATCGGGGAAATTGGTCTCTCCAATATCTGCTTTTGTTCATTAGATAATCTAGGGAGTCTTAGACCTTCTAAGTAAGCTTCCATCCCCCGAGCCCCCTCAACCCCCTCCGTTCTGTATAGGGCACTGTAGAAGGTCTGAAAAGCCTGTTCTATCTTCCTGGGATGAGTAACCACCTTTTTGGAAGCTGGATCTCTGATCTGCATAATATTGGACCGGGTCTTATGCTGCCTGAGTCTATGGGCTAACAATGGGTGGATCTGGGCCCCCCCCTTCATAATATTTCTGCCGAATAAGCTGTAGGGCCTGTTCAGTGTGAATGTCCAGTATTCCTTGAATCTGATCTCTGGTGGCTTGTAACAGAGGGAACGCCCCCTCATCTCCAGCCGCATGCTGAGCCTGCAGGGCCCTGAGTTGCCTATGAAGTCTGTCTAGGCGCTCTTGTTGTTTCTTTTTATAAGAGGCCGCATATTTTATTATCTCACCCCTGAGAACTGCCTTCAGGGTGTCCCAGAGTATTCCCCTTCCTGTCCCCTGCTTCTCATTGTCTACCAGGATTTGCTTAATTTTATGTTGAACCGTTTCCTTAAAATCTTTTAAGTTCAACAAAACATTATTGACCTTCCACAGAGTGTTAGTTTTCTTCTTTTCCCACGGCATAGTGAGGGTCAGGAGAGAATGATCAGATAGTACCATAGGTGTCTGAGTACAGTTTTGCACCCTATATAGGTGTTCTTTCGCTACGTGCATGTAATCAATCCTGGTATAGATTTTATGGGGGGCTGAAAAGTGTATGTATTCTCTTTTATTCAGGAAGAGATATCTCCAGACATCCACCCATTATGCTTCAGAGAGACAGGCCTGCATCATCTGCACTGCTGGAGATTTCTTGAGGGGGCTCACACTAGAAGTATCCAGATGTGAAGTGATTACATTATGATTACCTCCAATTATTAAGACCCCATTGTGAATTTCCATAATCCTCTGAAATAACAACTTTCTTACCTTGGGCCCCTCCCCAGAGGGGATATAGATCAAGGCCAGTGTGATAGCCTGTCCCTAAAGGTGACCTACTACTACTGACAATCTACCCTCCTGGTCTGTGTATGAGTCAGACAATTGAAAGGATACATTTTTAGGAACGAGAACCACTGTCCCTCTTCTCTTCCCCTTCCTGAAAGCTGAACCCACTATTGTGGAAAACCCAAATCTAGAAAGTTTTTGGTGCTCTTGTTTATTCAAATGGGTCTCCTGCAGGAGAAGGAATGAAGGTTTTAATTTTTTCAGAGAAATGATCACTCTATAGCATTTTAATGGGTTATACAACCCATTAACATTGTGAGAGCAAATTTTAATTGTAGGCTGTTTAGCCATCCAGGGTATTTTTAATATTCAGAACTGAACTGTAT
Source organism: Neoceratodus forsteri (assembly GCA_016271365.2). Classification (NCBI taxonomy): domain Eukaryota; kingdom Metazoa; phylum Chordata; order Ceratodontiformes; family Ceratodontidae; genus Neoceratodus; species Neoceratodus forsteri. Next base: position 51,946,668 of record JADMNL010000027.1, read on the forward strand.
CCAGAAATACAGGGAACTGCAAGGGAGACCCCTCCCTGGAATCTGGGTGTCAAAATCTCCAAAAGTTCCCTCTCCATCCACTTCAAGAAGATCTGAGCTACCCCATACATTTGACCCGTCCAATCCAACTGAACATTCCCTAGTTGGCAACTTAAAACTAAATTGTGTACATTTCCCAACATAGCAACACACTTAAACATAACATATATTAACCTCTCGAACCTATTTAAAACAGTACTTCCAAAGGAAGAGGGTACAGAAATGATCCCTCTAAACCATGGCCTCGTGGACCTTAAAAAGGACAAGAAACCTGGGGGGAGGAATTGTGACCGTGTATTTCATCAGGCCTCCCCGACCCCTATCGAGGTCGAATAAAGGTAACATCAGCCACATAAGGGGAGTAATCCAGTTAAACCACATGGTTACCCTCCCTTAAAAAGCCCAGATTGGGCTGTGAAAATATAGCTGAGAGGGGGGTATTAAAAAGCACCTTAACACCACCTCAGCACATCTCTCCTCTGACCTTCTCATAAAAATATGCTTAGGGGAATTCAGAAAACATAAACCTGAGGGTAAGAAACACTAAAGGACGTTTTATGCCCTGTAGCCCATAACATGTCCCCTGTTAATTCAAGAAATAGCATCAAAGTAAGGGCTACGCATGATATTTCAGTCTGATCAGAGAATAAGTCATTGTATCAGTGTCCTGTTATACATTACAGATGTTCTGGTGGGGGAGATATAAGCAGACGGCCATTTGAATCCTCTGATTATCAGATCAGGTGTTTATATTCTGGTCTTCATGATCTACATCCTCAGATTCCATCTGAGATCTCGCAATGTAGTCCCTGATGTCCTGAAGCGAACGGAATCCCCTGCCTGCACCTGCACCTGCACCTGCATGTTTGTTCGAGCTGCTCTGCCAGTGTGACCTAGGGGGTCGCTATTCATGAGATACTGGACCGGTCGACTGAAAACACCATCCCATCTTCTTTAGTTCCGGCTGAATTTCGTCTGGAGTTGCATAAACTTTGATTCCAGAGTCCCAGCTAACCTGTAATTTAACAGGATAAGGGGGTTGGAAGTGAATCCCCTTCTCCCTCTGGAGTCTCAAAATTGGAGTGCAAGCAATCCTTTTTTTCATGATTTCAGGGGGTAATCATTGTCAAACAACAGCCGAGCAGAGTTGTAAGTTACCTTTCGTTTAGCCCATGCTGTTCGGAGGAGCAGTTCTTTATCTCTATAGCTGGATAGTTTTAAGACTATCGAGCAAGGCCTGGCCATTGGATCCATCAGTTTCTTCACCAAGGCTCGGTGCACTCTCTCTATCTTAAACTGGAATGATTGGGGGAGATCTAAAACATCTCGGAGCAGGTCGGTCAGGTAATCTTCCATCTTGCCAGTTTCAGACCCCTCTGGTAAGCCCTAGATGCGGAGATTATCCCTCCTGGAGCGAGCTTCTAGGTCTGTTAACTTATCTTGAAAAATTTCATGTTGGTCTATTAAGTAATCAGCCGCCTGATGTAAGTGGGTAGTCTCCTCAGCAATCTCCCTGGGGGTCCTCTCCGAACACTCTAATCTTTCCTCCACTTCAGTCAACTGGGTCTGCAGGGCTGAGAACTCTTTTTTATTTTCTGCATGAAATGCTCGTATTTCAGCTAGGAGTGTTTCATACCTAGACCTGGTAAGCCGCTTGCTTTCTCTATCTGTATCAGGATCCAAATCCCCAGCCACACTGCTAGCTGGCGATATGCTGCAACTAGAAGCAGGCCACCCCCCGCATCCACCCAGTGGTGCCGTCCGGTTTGAAAAGTGGTAGGGCCAAGGATGCAAGGGGCAAATTTTCCCCTATTAAACATATTACCATGATAGGAAAAACTGATAGGGCCATTTATGAAAGTGGTAGGGCCATGGCCCTAGTGGCCCCCCCTGTTCCGGCACCTATGCATCCACCGCCATCTGCCCTTTCTTCGTGTCTCCCCGGGCACATCTTCACTTTGTCTTTACTCCCAGACATATCTTGTTAGGATTATATGCTTTTTTAAAGGTGATGAGATTAAATCTGGGAGTTTTCTGTAGCAGGATGTGTCAGAGCCCCTCTCCTATGTGGCCATTCGGTGTGGTGACATCACCGGAAGTCCCCATATACCCATTTTCTAAGTGCAATAATACCCTCAAGGATGGGTGATATTGGGCTATAATATACCGTACCTTCCAGGGGCAATAAGACCCTCCACCTGCAGCATCGGGCTTCATTACACCCCTGGGCTGTCCGATATAGCCCAGTACCGCCCACCCTGTTGGGTATTGTTGCTTACTGTGAATCCATTTTCAGCAGTTTGCAAAAAATTATTCCTCAGTTGACATACTCCATGGAAAGTTATTTTGCAGTTTACAGAGAGATGCATTTGAAATTCTGCAGAATTAAAAAAAAAAAACAGAAAGCATTTCAGAAGTGTAATTGGCATTCCACACAAATTTCACTGGAAGAATTCTGTATTCTGCAAAGCTCAAGTCTGCACTAATTCCGGCTGTGCCGTTATGCTTACCCTTCCAGTGGCTCAAACGGCATTGTCAAAACTTTATATTTGAAAAGTTTCTGTTTTCCTCCTAGGCTAAATATTCTAAAAGATAAAGTCACTTGCTGGAAGTAAACAACAGCCCATATAATGCTGGAGAACATTAGAGAAATCAAACAAATCTTCACATGTCAGATGAAATGCTCAACACATTGTATGTTACACTGAAACCTTTTTGTTCTTTGATTGTCCTTTTTCTCCTGCCTTGTAAATGCCCCTCTTCCCATTTTGAGTTTGCTTTAGTGCCTTCTTTTTGCATTTTAAACAAGAAAAGAATTGCTTTTTTAAATGTATCTTTCTCCAGGTTTGTGTTTTCATTATTCTCAGCTGTTCAAGAGCACTCACCATTTCGCCAGAGCAGGGAACAGTGTCTGTTTCATTTTAGAATACCTTAACCTCAAGAAAGGCCAAGCTGAACAATAGGTGTTGTGAAACAGCTAAGAATGCTAATAAGAACCTGAGGATGATCATATTAAAAGAAGCACTCATTTTTTTATTTGAGTGCCGAAAAAGAAATATGAAATTAGACTTAAAATGGGGAACAGTGACATCTAACAATATAGGAGAAAAATGCAATCTAAAATAGAAAAAAAAGGTACAGGTAAAAAAATGTCCACCATAACATGCACAGCTGCTTTAAGTGACAGACGTGCCCTCATGTTATACTATACCATACCATGCCATGCCACGCCACGCCACACCACACCACACCATATCATACCATACCACAGCATCTTCATTAATATAGCACCCATCTAGGAGTGCCTACAAAAGGCACATCATAAAGCAATAATCAGAGCTGGCCCAGTGGTGCTGGGGCATGGGTTCTATTCCTGATGATGGGGACCTTGGTTTGGAAATCTGTCTGGAGTATCAAGGGCCGGATGGCTGAAGCAGAATAGAGGATCCCAGTGGACCCTCTCCTCTTATAGTGAGGAAGGGTGTCATTTTCACTGTGCTATCACCGTGTATGTGGCCCTAGGTGGTGATTCAGTCAAGTTTGCAAGTGGGCAGGGGGACACTGAATGGCTTCTGACATGCCGGCACACTCTTGCATGCACTTGCAATCCACTGAGCCCTTGCTGTAAGTGTCTTTTTGGGTGGGGAACAAAGGGAAAAGAATGCAATGTAGGATTCATGACACTGGCACTCTGAGCACCCACTGTAGCCAACAATCTGCTGTCTTCTGGAACCCAAGCTGCTCTGAGGGGAGGGTTGGGGGCCTCTGAAGATCCCACCTCAGAGGAACAATTCTGTGGTAAGGGAGGATGTATAATTGGCAGAGAAGGCTGTAAACAGAGCTGAAAGGATGCCTTCTGGAACTAGGGGTCACAGCTATGAAGAGGGCGACATAAATAGAAAATAAAACAAAGCAAAAAACAACTATAATATTCAATATCCGATAAATAATTGGATCATGAAAACCACAAACATTTACATCTGTCAATTAGTTCAAAGTAAACTGGTGTTTAGACCCTTTAAAAGACGACAGAGATAAAGTAGTGCAGAAGACTGACAGGCATTTATTCCAGACTCAAGAAGAAGTCACAGTAAAGGTGTGGAGCTCAGTTTTCAGAGATGTGACAAACAACTGCTTGCAACAAATTCTGGTGCACTATGGACCCTGCACCAGATTTTGGTACAGCAAGGGTCCCAGTGCTAAAGTTCTTACAGTTGCTGCACGTGGTCCCCTGTGCCAAACAGATGGCACAGGGGAAGGAAATGACAGAGGCAGCCATCCTCCCCATGGCATGTGAACACCCAGCACAAAGAATCCTGAAGTTGTGGGAATAAACCTTGCACTTGTGCCACAGTAGTGAGAGGGTGAAGCACTGGACAAGAAGACATCATGCAGTGGGATGTGTCAGGATGGACAACAAGGTGGAAGTGGGAAGATCAGTTTCTCAGTGCATGTCAGCACTACACAGTAATGCACAGAAAGCCCCAATGGGTGATGTCACCAAGGTCTGGGACCATAGCTATGGTGGTATAGCCTTGTTTGGTGCTGCACAGCTGGTGCAGGTTCCCGAAGATGAAATGAGGTGATATGAGAGGGTAGCACTGGAATGTCCACCGGATGCCATCGCTAACCTGTCATCAATGATGAATGTGGGCCAGTGTGACAAGAACAGTGTCCTACATAAAAGAGTAACAGACACAGTTGTACCCATTGTGGGTCACACACTGTAGATGTGCAACTCACCATAACGGGGGACAGAGGTGCACAGGAGGCTGTGACATCTGTGACAGGTGGCTGAGTGAGGCTGAAGGGGCTAACGGGTAGACCTCATCAGGAAGCCTGCACCTACTCCAGTCCATGAGAGACAGCACAATCCAGGACACATGTCAATGTGGCACAGAAGTGTTCCATCCTGTCCTGATGATGTGGCAGATAGATCTTCACTGCACTGCACTGCATTGCTGACAGATGACACAGGTCAAGGGATCAGCCAGACAGACTGACAGAGACCCATCTGGAGGAGCTGAATCTGACCCCAACTGCATGAATGGATGCCACAATGCAGGTGCATGGTGGTCAAACATCAGGGGTGAGAGTGAGCAGTACACGGCAAAGTGGCAATGCACAAGGCACATGCCATGGAGGAATCTGGAGGTCACTGGTCAGGGACAACTACCACTTCCTGGTCATGGTGCAGCCACACCATTGTCCCCAAGAGAGTACAGGCCAGGTGGGCCAGATGTGGACATGTGGGCAGACACCCCTACATGACTGTGTCTGGCTTACCTTCATTCCACAACCTCCAATGACAGACACTAGTACCTCCTGCAGAATGCTTCTTAGCAGCACAAAATGCCATGGCAGCACCACCAGTCCACAATGAGATGATGCTAAAATTGTGCCCAGCAGTGTTCTGCTGACCCTTCCAGACTGCATGCAAGTCCAAGGCCACATGCCTGCCACCCCTCCGCCAGTGCTCTTGCAGTCCCTGACACTCCATCCGGCACGAAGCAGCTATCCCCTGACCATGGCATGTCCCATCACCCACACACAGGTATTCACTTCTGAACCCCACAGCCGCAGCTCACTCCACTAACATAGAAACATAGAAATTAACATCAGATAAGGACCGCTAGGCCCATCTAGTCTGCCCATTTTCCCTGCCTAGTGTAAAAGCCAGAGACCCTACTTGATCTCCAGCTTTACCTTCTTGTTCTATTGCTAGGGTTCCCCATGCCTGTCCCATGCTTGCCCCCACAACCTCCACTGGGAGTCTATTCCATGCATCCACCACCCTTTGGATGAAGAAATATTTCCTCATGCTACCCCTTAGTCTACCCCCTTCCAACCTCATGTCATGCCCCCTCATTCCTGGATATCTCCTTTTCTGAAAGATACTACTCTCTGGTACCCTATTCATAACTTTTAGATATTTGTAGGTTTCTTTCATTTTTTCCCTGTCTCTCCACTTCTCCAGGGTATACATATTGAGGCCTTCCAGTCTCTCCTCATATGACTTTTGGTGCAGGCCCTACAACATCTTTGCTGCCCTTCTCTGAATGGCCTCCACCATGACTATGTCCTTATGGAGATGCAGCCTCCAGAAATGGACACAATATTCCAAATAAGGCCTCACCAATGATCTGTACAGTGGCATTACCACCTCCTTTCTTCTGCTGGTGATACCTCTCCTTATGCACTCCAGCATTCCACTGGCTCTCCCCACAGCCTTGGCACATTGTTTGGCCACTTTTAGGTCATAAGATATAATTACCCCCAAATCCCTTTCCTGTTTGGCGAACATCAGTATCCCCCCCCCCATCATGTAATCCTCCCCTGGGTTCTTGCACCCCAAATGCATGATTTTGAGCTTTTTCACATTGTATCTCAGCTGCCACACTCTAGACCATTCCTCCAGTTTACCTAGGTCCCTCCTCATTTTTTCAAGCCCTGCCAGAGTATCCACCGTTGCAGATCTTAGTGCCATCCGCAAAGATGCACACCTTCTCTTCCAACCCCTCCACAATGTCACTTCTGAAGACATTAAACAGGACTGGCTCCAGGACTGATCCCTGTTGCACCCCTCTGGTCACCCCCATTTCCTCAGATTGAGCTCCACTTACCACAACCCTCTGTCTTCTATCACTCAACCAGTTCTTAACCAAGTTTACCACCTTGTTATCCACTCCCAGGCTGCCCAACTTGTTTACCAGTCTTCTCTGTGGAACGGAATCGAAGGCCTTACTGAAATCCTGGTAGGCCACATCCAGTGCTCCCCCAATCCACAATCCTAGTCACCCAGTCAAAGAAATCTATTAGATTTGTTTGACATGACCTTCTTGCTGCGAGTCCATGCTTTCTCGGATCCTGTGCTTTGCTGGATTCCAGGTGTTCCACAATTTTTTCTGTAAGTAGTGGTTCCATAATTTTCCTCACTATTGAGATGAGGCTGACTGGTTTATAGTTTCCAGCATCCTCCCTACTCCCATTTTTGTGAAGAGGGACTACATCTGCCCTCCTCCAGTTCCCCAGAAACACTCCTGTATTGAGTGATTCATTGAACAGGGCAACCAGTGGTGCTGCCAGCACCTCCTGTAGTTCCCTGAGTATTCTAGGATGTATCCCATCTGGTCCCATTGTCTTGTCCACTTTCAATTTTGTGAGTTATTTTAAGACCCTCTCTTCAGTAAATGGACAGGTGTCCATCTCCCTCCCATATTTGTTCATATTGCCTACTGTGGACCCTCACCTTTCCCTTCCACGAATACAGAACAAAAATACTTGTTCACTACTGATGATTTTTCCAGGTTCCCCTCTGCACACTTCCCTTCTTCCTCCTTTACCTTACTATGCCACCCCATGTTTTTTCTCCATTCCCTAATGTACCCATAGAAAGTCTTGCCCCCTGTTCTTTATCTCCTGTGCTATTTTTTCCTCTGTTTGTACCTTTGCTCTCCTGACTGCTTTACCTGACTCCGCTGTTTATCCAGGTTCACTGCCCTGTCCTCCTCCTGCTGCTTTTCCTTATATTTCCTGAAACCCATGTTTTTTGCCCTTACCAACCCTGCCACTTCCTTTGAGTTCTGTAGTGGCTTTCTCTTTCCCTTGTTTACATGCCTAATGCAAAGATTTGTCACCTCCACTATGGCTCCTTTCAGATGGGCCCACTGCTCCTTCACTCCACCTCATTTGTCCCTCAAAGCTAGGGCATGCTTGAGACATATCCCCATCTTAGTAAAGTCTGCCTCCTGAAATCCAGGACCCTCGCCTTCATGTGGTTTGACTCTGCCACTGTACTCATGTTGAACCACTAGCCACTGATCGGGGCACAGCCCACTGTCAGCTGTTTATCCCATTGCACTGCACTCCAGTGAAGCACTTCTCCCACATGGGATGCTCTCTGCACTGGTGGCAGAGTACATACCCACCATCTGCCACTGTGCCACCCACAACTTGCCCCCACCCAGAAGGCATGCAGGCTGCAAGACCCAGACACAGGTGAATGGACTGCAGTGACCAGGTCAGTCCTGTCACTGCCTAAATCTGTTGCCCAAGACAGATGCACTCATACAAATCTAGCCACAGAGCCACATTGTCACTATCGATATGGTGATCAGCCTGCTTGCCAATCTCTCTTACCATCTAGCAGCTGAGGATTGGAGTAGCACACAGGGAGTTAGACCAGCTCTGGATGGTCCAACTCTAGTGGACTGTGCACCCTTTGGGGGGATTTCAAATTCCTAATTTAGGGGATACTGCAGTGCTGCCCTGGAGCAAGCCTTCTTCTGCTATGGCACACCTGTACATCTGTCACGAGGACAGCGCAAGCCCAGCTGGTGCATGTGACCCTCCATGTGGTACAGGCAATGTCTGAAAATTGGGAATGGTGCACGGTGTGGCACAAGGTGCCTCTTGCACCATACTCTGTTGGTGCAAGCACCGTGCGCCATTCCTGACCATTTGAAAATCAGGCCCATGGTTTCCAACTGTCTTAAGTCATACAGGAGTTACAGTAATCTAACATAAAAGTAATGAATTACTAGGGCCAAATCATACTGAGGAAGAAAAGGGTGCAAACAAACATGGTGGAAGCCATCCTGGACAATATCTGATAGCTGAGTCTCTCAAAGTCCAACCATTGTTCATATAGACCACTGGATTGTATATCCCCTTCATCAGTCTTTTAGAAGACTCACAGCTCTAGCAGCTTCTTAAAGGCCTTACTGTGATCAACTAGTAATATTTCTATTTTTTTCCAGATTCAGCACAGCAACTCTGCATCCAGGTGGCAATGTCAGACTGGCAGTCTTTCACAATCGATACTGGACGTTGGCAGTCAGTGGGAAATGGAAAGCACATCCTGCAGTCATATGCATAGAAATGGCATCCCAGACTACACATTCCAGTGATTTCACCTAAGGAGCAATATATCAACCTTGAATGATATTGGGGGACAATATGGAGCCCAGCAGGACTTTACAAAGAAATCCAGCCCTGGAAAAGGTAACGTCCATCACCAGAGGTGGCATCATCCTCCCACTATAGGTATGACTTAAATCAATTTAACACTAGCCAGCATTCACAACAAAGTGCCCCATATGTACCAGTAGTTTACCATATCAAATGCCACTGATAGACCTAAAAGTATGAGCATAGGCAGATACGGTAGGACTTTCAAAATTATCCTCTCAAGATTCGTGCACTACTATTTTCAATGCAGTAATGCCTCCAAACCTGTTTGACCATCTGTTAGATGGCCTAACAGTGCCCAATGTTTGCATCCAAAAACAGATGCAAGTGTGTTCGAACTAGATGTGAGTCACAATTGCATTGGTTTTCTGGTGCAGATTCTGACTTTTTTGTCATAAATGGATACAGCTTCTGGAAATAGCAGCAAGGCTGCCAGGACAAAAGTGGGTGGATGCAGATCGAGGTGTAGCGTGTATTTATGTCTGTGTCCAACCCTTTTGAAAATCTCTCCCCTTACCTTTTTTGATCTGTAAGTAAATTACACTCACCAGTTCGGCAGAAGCTGTTGGGGTGCCATGACTGGATATCACTCCTGGCTGTAACAACTTACAAACATACAAACATATGCACCCACCAGCAGATAAAGGCTATACGGTCTGTCTACTTTGCTAGAGTGTGCAGGGCCTCTGTGTTTACAGAGGGACCTGCACCTCTCCCCATTTATGCTTTGACCCCCACTCGAATACCCATTCCCCCATCTGAAACATTCCTTTCACTCTGTCCCAGCCTCTCTTATGCTATCCACTGTCCTTGGGGAGACTACCTCCTCCAGCAACTTGTTCCATTTGGCCACCATCGCTTCAGTGAAAAAGTGCCTCCTCATCTCCCTCCTGAATCTACCCCCCACCAGCTTTAGGCTATGACACCTTGTGGACATGTTCCCATTAAGGCTGAAGAGGCTCTCTCTCCTCACCTTGTTAATTCGTTTAGGGAAGTGAAAGTCTCAACGACCTGCAGAATGTGCATTTTGAGCCTCCTGAGCCTGTCCTCATAGGTATTGCCCTGCTGGCCCTGTATCATTTTGGTATCCCTTCTATGGACTGTTTCCAGTAAGTTGATATCCTTCTTAAGATAAGGGCACCAATACTGCACACTGTACTCTGGTTGCTATCTCATCAGTGATCTGTACAGCGGCAGTGTGACCTCTGCCTTTCTGCTGGTTATCACCCTGGCTATGCAGCCAAGTATCCCATTTCCTTTGGCTGCTGCTCTCTTGCAGTTTGCTGAGTGCTTTAAGTCACTCATGATGATTACTCCCAGGTACTTTTCCTCCAGTGTCCTGGTTACCTGCACACCACTGAACCAGTATTTGTTCTCTGCGTTCTTTGCCCTCAAGAGCATTACCTTACACTTTCTAGTGTTGAACCCCAGTTGCCAAATGCCATACCACTTCTTCAGCCTTACCAGGTCTTTCTTGACCTCCTGTTTCCCCTCCTCCATGTCCACCCTCCCACAGAGCTTTTTGTCATCCACAAACAGGCATACTTTACCTTTGATCCCATCTGCTATGCCACTGATGAAGATGTTAAACAACACCAGACTGATTTCTGAGCAATGTGGGACCACACAGGTTACTGGACTAATTTCTGAGAATTCCCCTGACTACTGCCTTCGGACTTCTGTCCTGCAACCAGCTTTTAGCACATCTACCAAGCTTATACTCACCCCTGGCTCTTCCAGCTTCCTGATCAGTTTCCTATGAGGCACAGAGTCAAAGGCCTTGCTGAAATCCTGATATAGGAAATCAGCTGCTTAACCCTTGTCCAATATCCTGCTCTCCCAGTTGAAGAAGTCACTTAGATTAGTCTGGTAGATCTTCCCTGGCACAAACACATGCTGCCTCTCATCCTGGAGCCCATTTTTGTCCAGAAAGGTCACCAGTCTTTCCTTCAGAATCTCACTATTGAGGTCAGGTTTACCAGACTGTAGTTTCCTGAGTCATCCCTCAGCCCACTTTTATGGACAGTCACCACACGTGCTGCCCTCCAGTCCGGGCATACAGTCCCAGACTTCAGAGAGGTGTTAAATAGGTTAGTTAGGGGACCTGCCATCTCCTCTGCCAGCTCCTTCAGAACCCTTGTATTCATGCCATCTGGCCCCGGGGAGTTAGTCACCTTCAGGGCCCTTAGGCCTTTATGCACCTTGTAAACTTGGATTACATCAGCCTTGTCACCACTCCTCCCTTATGGAACTGGCCCAGCCTTCTCCTCAGTGAAGATGGAGCAGAAGTACTTGTTTAGTATTTCCTCTTCCTCCTTGCTACCCTCTGCCCAACCCCTTTCCTTTTTCAGTCTGACAATTTCATCCTTAACATCCCTCTTCTCCTTATATTTTGGAAAAAGGTCTTTCCCCTTTTTCATTCCCTCTGCTAATTTAAATTCTCTTGTAACCTTTGCCATCCTAACAGTACTGACCACCTCCTTTGTTTTAGTACAAAAAAATGTTGTTCTCCTCCTTCTAAGTTTCTCAATCTGAAAGTTGCAAATGAAAATGTGTCAAAGATGCTTCTCATGTTGGTCCCCTACTGCTTTCTACTGTGCCTCAAAGAAAAAAACCCACAAAAAATGTTGAAAACAAAGATGGCAACCAGGCAGGAACCACATCAAGCTCACTCTTGCTAACTGATCTTACATTTTCTGTCATACAGAAAGCCTCAAAACTGTCAAAAAAACAAGGAAAAAGAAAAGGACTCTTTTCCAACATTGACAGATGGTGAGACTCCCTAGAAGAAAGGTTCATTGACTTAATCTGTTTAGCTAAACATTGCCTCAGGGTGGCCATATTGATTGTTTTTGCAGCTATGATGGCCACAGGCATAAAAAATCCACCTGGAGTACTGGAGGTATAGGTGCTTGCCAACATGATAGAATAATTAGGAACGTGACATGATCTGGAGAGCAATGAAAAAAATCTCTACTCCTGCAGTAGTGGACCAAGCAGCAACATTAATTAAAAGCAAAAAAAAAAAATAGAAACTTAAAACATTTTACCATTGCATTTAGTGGACATTTTTACTTCTTTTTTGCAAAATGTTGGACACTTTTATTGATGGTACATAAAGACTGAAAGGGAATTTGTGAGATCAAAGTAGTAGATTTTAAGCAGAAGTAAAAAAAAATAGAAACCTGTGAATGCGATAGCAAAAAAGTTCTTACCATAGATACCTTAGTGACAGCAGATACATGACTTATAACATGTGATATACAGCAATGTAAATAGACTAATTTGAAAACACAGTTAAGTTTTGTCATTTGAGCATAAAAGGCCTGCCAAATGCTCTTGACATAGAATATGAATCAATGAGGGAATCGGTTAAGGATCTCTTTGCCAAGCAACAGATTTCTGAAGATAGTCTAAGTTTATCTGAAAGGTCTACAGAATACTAATAAAGACCCAGATAAAATTTATGTTTATACAGTGGTGCCCAGTGTCAGGTTCCTTGTTGCCTAGTTATGTCAATCAGGATCTGCAGTGAAGAACTGGCAAAACTAGACAGAGCCATCATTTGCTAATTGATTTATTGCCTAGTGTTTCCAAGTAAGCAATAATACCCAACAGGGTGGGCTGTATTGTGCTATACCGGACCGCCCCGAGGCATAATGAGGCCTGATGCCACCGGCGGAGGGCCTTATAGCCCCTGGAAGGTCCGGTATAGCACAATACTGCCCACCCTGGAGAGTATTATTGCACTTAGAAAATGGGCACTGTAAAAAAATTAAGTTTAATTTTAAAAATGTTAGTGCAATATTAGTATAAAATATGTTTGGAGATAAAATAGTTCCTCCGCTTCATTAGATTTGTGTGGTTTCTTTTTTAGGGTGGGCATTTCTGTCCTACTGGAGATTCTGTACTACTGTTCTCCTTCCTCCCTCTGACTAGTAACAGCAGCAAATGAAAGTAAAAGAAATGAAAGAGTGTGGCTCACTCAGAAAATCAGCTTCATTTTGTAGCATTTCAGTTCAGATTTCCACAGTCAAAGCCAAAGTATGAGATGGAGTGCGATGGGAACAGTAGTTAAGTAGTAATATTATAAAAAAAATGTCTTGACATTTCTGCCGGTTTTGTTTTGTTGTTTTTCTCAGTTTGATCTTGTTATGGGGCTGCAAAACCTTGACTGACTTGAGCAACAGAGAGAGAGCCCTACTGTGTGTTAGAGCAGTGCTATTTTCTTCGTTCCTTTCGCATCCATCTCATACCTTGGCTTTCCTGACTTTGGGAACCTGAACTGAAATGCTACAAAATGAAGCTGATTTTCTGTGTGAGCTACACAGAAAAAACACAATAAAAGAGTTTAGAAAGCACACAGATGTGATCATTCCCTTGATCACTATTCAGTGCTCTGCACTGAATTCAGAGTGACTGCTGGTGGTAGCTGTGACACTGCGTGGAAAGAAATGGTATGGGGTAACAGTACTCTCCTCGTGTCTGTGCCGCAAATGGAATTAAACCTATTGCACAGAAGGGGGGGGCGGCATCACTACACCTCAGCTAGGTTTTGGTGTATTATTTTGGCAGATGGTCAGGGAGTGCCTTTTTGATTTGTACAGCCACTGGACAGGGAGATCGAGGAAAACAGCAGGATCGGGCATATGGACCTTAGATAGTAGCTGACACTGTCATCGGGATTGGGCATGGCGGCTGGAGGTCTGAACATGGTTCCTCTGCTACAAGCTATGAGGAGGTAGTTTTGTTTTTCAAAAAAAAAAAGATTTGTTGTTTTCTGTTCGGCAAGTGGGACTGCAGTTAAGGGGAGTGGTGTGTGTTAGAGCAGCGGTCAGCACACCACATGTTAGTGCCATTATTAAAAATGTTAAAAGTGTTGAACATTTTTTCTTACTAATGGTGTTAAATATACGAAATTATGGTTCAGTTAACTAATGGTACAGCCATTCTGTGCTACTGTATGTAATTGAGAGTGCCACGAGTGAATTTTTTTAGCAAAGTTAACTGTGTGTGTGGGGGGGTGCTCTCTCTTTGGGCCAGTTAGCGGTTTTGCGGTGACTGAACTTAAGCTACAATTTTGCAGCCCAAATTTATTTTAGCCGCAACTGTGTGTGCTTTTATATTTGTTAACAGCTGAACGTGCAGATGCTCTTGCAGGGTGGATGGGGGAGATGACTTACAGTTTAGGGATCTCTCAGCTAGCCAACCATCATGGCGGCAGTTGCATTTTTCAGCGTTCTACTGGCCCATGAGTATTTGAACTAAATGAGGCACCAGAGACTGGGACTATTTATTTCCTGGTCTCTGTTGTCTCATACCAGCCTGGCTTCTTAGTGCTTTTGGCCAATCGGGATACAAATATGAATTTGCCCATTTTCTAAACATTATAACGAGTCATCACTGAGGACATTGTAAGAAGTGTCATGTGATCTTGCAAGATTTGGGAACAGAACACCGGGCATCACTGTACTAAAGAAACTAGAACCCTTTTGCTGATTGCAGGAGGATCCGGTACTTTATCTTCCCCACCACCTTTACAACGGAACAACATCAAGGTTAACAAAAGGTTGGAGCTCAAGTGGTAATCAATTTTCTACAGCCTTAGAAATTGACTGGGAGTTAATTTTCCTGGTTGCCAGAGGAGGGGGGGGTGACTTATTTTTTCAAATCACTCAAGTTCCACATATTTCTGGGCATATTGTCTATAGCACAGGAGCAAAGGAAATGAAATCCTTGGGTGACAGGGGTACTTTCTCCTCTCCTTAGCTGTCAAATTGCTTGATCACTCTACAATTAGATAGGTATCACTTATGTGATCTGGACCAATTAAAAGAAATGTTTTTAGAAAAAGGTAAAAAAAAAAGCAGGAAGAAGATGGGAATCAGAATAGGTAGGAGATGGTTGCCCCTTGTCTTTAGAGGAATAATTAAGAACTAGTAACATTAAAATGTGTTAAGAAACTGTCCAAAAGGTATTCAGGTTCTGTTTTCTCATCCTGTATAATAATAATGAATGTTTTACTGCTTGATTGATAATATTCTTGGGGGGGTTACTAAAAATAAAATAGAAAGAGATGATGAAAGTGGAGCTAAAATGTGTCAATAAAAGGTTGACAGTCAAAATAAATAGTTTTAAGAATTTGTTTAAAATTTAAATTACTTTAAATGTCTGTTGCTAAGATGGTGGAGAAGTTCAGAAATCCCCAATATTGGGGAATTTAAAGAGAACATGCTTTAGCTGATTGGATATGAGTGCATGAGCAACATTGCAGTTGGGAAGAGAGCTCTTTGTCTGACAATATGAGGGGACTTTTGTAACAGCTCTAGCAGAAACAAAATAGTGTATCCATGGCCTATACTTGGGAGGGAAGGGAGATCAAGGGTATTCTAACATGGCTTACACTGGGGGGAGGAGGATCACAAATTCAGATGACTACAGCTGTTTACAGATAATTCAAGAAGCATGGTCAGCTGCAAAGATAGTTGATCTCTCCCATCTTTCCCTTCCCACCAAAAGTTGACACATGATATACAGCCAATAAACTGCAGTTGTTAATCTCAGATTCTGTTATATTGATTATCTGATGTTGTTCAACCAGGTGTCGGATGTTACATATGAAAGCAACTGCTAAAGTGTGTAACCCAAAAAGAGAGTGGTGACAATACTGTATATGCTACAAGGGAAGCAGGAGGGAGACTTCAGGCATAGTACCAGGGAGTCTCAGGCAACATGGTTTAGTAAATATCTCCATGGAACACATTTCCTCTGTGTCAGCTCCTGATAGGTATGGAGACCATATGTGTATACTGTGAAGTAATGTACTGTACTGAAAATCCAAAAATACAGTACAATAAAAAAATGCTTTTATCTTTGGCTCTACTGGGGATGTCTTTATTGCCCACATTTTTATTTGAATTGGGTACTATTTGTATTGTATGTTTAATTCACCTCATTTATAAATTCTTGACTCTATGAAGATTAATGGTTATATTTTTACTTGCATTTCATAAATTATAAAATAATGTTTGTCTGTGTTAACAGCACTTCTAAAAAGAGACTATAAACAAATGAAAAATATCTGGCTCTGTGGCACAATCCTTATGTGTTTAAGAACTCTGATTAATGTTGTCATAATGCATATAGAATTATGAATGGGTGTCCATAAAGAACAAGGTGGCAATTTAATGAAGTGAAGCTGTGGACAGGATGAGCAACAACCCAGAAGGATGAATGACTTTTGTTGCCCCTAGCTTCATGAGACATGGAAGGTGGAATTTCCTCAATTCTGTGGAATTCCATCTGAAGCAGAATTTGAAAATTTCACACAGTTCTTTTCCTTCCCTAATACAAGTGATGGACAACCCAATTCTGGTTCAGTTAAATTAATTTAATTTTATTTATTTAAAATTTGTTGACTGGGAGAAGCACATTTAGAGCTAGTTTCTATGTGTACCTCCGAGGGGTGGTTTACATTGTGACAAGGCACAATAAACAACAAGCATTTGTCATTGCCGAATGTTGATTGCGTTGGTCTGTTGAGCTCGTTCAGTAGCCCTGTGTCACTCGCTCGTTCTGTTTCTCCTGGTGCTGCAGGCTGAACCTTTGTACGTGGCTTCTGGCCACATTGGTAGGTTTTTTTCTGCCCACAAAGAAATTTGCAGCTGTCCTGACAGAGATGTGTTGAGGTTGGTCACTCTCCCTCTGTCAGTTGCTCATTCTGTTTCTGCTGGCACTGCAGGCTGCCCTTTTGTACTGGGCTCCCAACTCTGCTGGCAGCTTTTTCTGCCCACAAAGAAATGTGCAGCAGTCCTGACACAGGTCTATTGAGCTACCTGACTCTCCCTCTCTTGCTCGTTCCGTTTCTGCCGGCGCTGCAGGCTGGCCTTTTGTACAGGGCTCCTGCCTGCATTGTCGCCTTTTTCTTCACACAAAGCAATCCGCAGCAGTCATGATAGAGGTCTGTTGAGCTCACTCACTCCCTCCCCTTCTCTCACTCACTCAATGTGTTTGTCCCAGTGCTGCTGATTGCCCTTTTGTACTGGACTTCTGCCTGTGTTGGCACCTTTTTCTGGCCACAAAGAAATCTGCAGCTGTCCCGACTCAGCTCAGTTGAGGTTGCTCTCTCCACCTGTCTCACTCTCGCATTCTGTTTCTCCTGGTATTGTAGGCTGCTGTTTTGTACTGGGCTTCTGCCTGCACTGGCAGGCTTTGTTGCCCACAAAGAAATCTACAGCTGTCCCAACACAGCTCCGTTGAGATGCGTCACTCTCCCGCTGTCATTCGCTCATTCTGTTTCTGTTGGCACTGCAGGCTGCCCTTTTGTACTGGGCTCCTGCCTCTGTTGGCGCCTTTTTCTGCCCACAAAGAAATCTGCAGCAGTCCTAACAATGCTCCATTGAGCTCGCTCACTCCCCCTCTCTCACTCGCTTGTTCTATTTCTCAGGCGCTGCAGGCTGGCCTTTTGTACTGGACTTCTGCCTGCATTGCCACCTTTTTCTGCTCACAAAGAAATCCACAGCAGTCACGACAGAGCTCCATTGAGCTTGTCCACTGCCCCTCTCACTCGCTCATTCTGTTTCTCCTGGTGCTGCAGGCTGCCATTTTGTAGTGGTCTCCTGCCTCTGTTGGCCCCTTTTTCTGCCCACAAACAAATCTGCGACAGTCCCAACAGCTCAATTGAGCTCGCTCAGTACCCCCCTCTCACTCACTTGTGCCATTTCTGTCAGTGCTGCAGGCTTCCCTTTTCTACTGGGATCCTGCCTGCAATGCCTCCTTCTTCTGGGCACAAAGAAATCTGCAGCAGTCATGATAGAGCTCTGTTGTGCTTGCTCACTCACTCCTTCTCTCTCACTTGTTCGTTCTGTTTCTCCCGATGCTGCAGGCTGCCGTTTTGTACTGGGCTCCTGCATGCATTGCTGTTTTTTTCTGCCCACAAAGAAATCCACAGCAGTCCCAACAGAGCTCCATTGAGCTCACTCTCTCCCCCTCCCTCACTCGCTCGTTCTGTGTCTCCCACTGCTGTAGGCTGCCCTTTTGTACTGGGTTCCTACCTGCATTTGGCAGCTTTGTCTGCCCACAAAGAGATGTGCAGCAGTCCTGACACAGCTCCGTTGAGGTTGTTCACTCGCCTTCTGTCACTTGTTCATTCCGTTTCTGTGGGGGCTGCAGGCTGGCCTTTTGTACTGGGCTCCTGCCTGCATTGCCACCTTTTCCTGCCCACAAAGAAATCTGCAGCAGTAACAATAGACCTCTGTTGAGCTTGCTCACTCTCCCTCTCTCACTCGCTCATTCTGTTTCTGCCGACGCTGTAGGCTGCCCTTTTGTACTGGCCTCCTGGCTGCATTGGCACCTTTTCCTGCCCACAGAGAAATCTGCAGCTGCCCTGACAGTGCTCCATTGAGGTCACTCACTCTCCCTGTCTCACTCACTCATTCTGTTTCTCGTGGTCCTGCAGGCTGGCCTTTTGTACTGGGCTTCTGCCTCCATTGGCATTTTGTTCTGCCCGCAAAGAAATCTGCAGCAGTTTCAATAGAGCTCCGTTGTCCTCACTCACTCCCCCTGTCTCACTTGCTCATTCCGTTTCTGCCTGTAGTGCAAGTTGCCCTTTGGTACTGGACTCTTGACTGCATTGCCGCTCTTTTCTGCCCACAAAGAAATCTGCAGCAGTCACGATAGAGCTCCATTGAGCTAACTCACTCACTCCCCCTCTCTCACTTGTTCATTCTGTTTCTTCTGCCACTGCAGGTTGCCCTTTTGTACTGGACCCTGCATGCATTGCTGCCTTTTTCTGCCCACAAAGAAATCTGCAGCAGTCCCAACTGAGCTCTGTTGAGCTCACTCACTCCCCCTTCCTCACTCACTCATTCTCTGTCTCCCACTGCTTCAGGCTGCCCTTTTGTACTGGGTTCCTGTCTGTGTTGCTGTCTTTTTCTGCCCACAAACACATCTGCAGCAGTCCTGAGAGAGCTCCATTGAGCTCGCTCACTCACTCCCCCTCTCTCAGTCACTCATTCTGTTTCTACTGGTGCTGCAGGTTGGCCTTTTGTACTGGGCTCCTGCTTGCATTGCTGCCTTTTCCTGGCCACAAAGAAATCCACAGCAGTCACAATACACCTCCATTGAGCTCACTCACTCACCCTCTCTCAGTTGCTCATTCTGTTTGTCCCGGCGCTGCAGGCTGCTCTTTTGTACTGGGCTCCTGCCTGCCTTGCCACCTTTTCCTGCCCACAAAGGAAGACGCAGCTGTCCCAACAGAGCTCCATTGAGGTCGGTTGCTCACTCCCCCTGTCTCGCTCACTCATTCCGTTTCTCCTGGTGTTGCAAGCTGCCCTTTTGTACTGCGCTCCTGCCTCTGTCAGCATTTTTGTCTGCCACAAAGAAATCTGCAGCAGTCCCGACACAGCTCCATTGGCCTCACTCACTCCCCTGTCTCACTTGCTAGTTCCATTTCTGCCGGTACTGCAAGCTGCCCTTCTGTACTGGGCTTCTGCCAGCATAGCCACCCTTATCTGCCCACAAAGAACTCTGCAGCAGTAAAGATAGAGCTCTATTGAGCTGGCTCAGTCCCCCTTTCTCGCTTGCTAATTCTGTTTGTCCCATTGCTGCAGGCTACCCTTTTGTACTCAGGCCCTGCATGTATTGCTGCCTTTTCCTGCCCACAAAGAAATCCACACCAGTCCCAACAGAGCTCCATTGAGCTCACTCACTCCACCTCCCTCTCTCACTAGTTCTGTGCCCTTTTGTACTGGGCTCCTGCCTGTGTTGTCACCTTTTCCTGCCCACAAAGACATTTGCAGCAGTCCCGACAGAGCTCAGTTGAGCTTGGTCACTTCCCTCCCCACAGTCACTTGATCCTAATCTGTCCCAAACACTGATTTCCGACAGCGACTGCGGTATTCTGCACCGGAAGCACAGAAACACATTTTGGCCAGGATGTGAAAAATGACAGCTGTACTGTTCATAAGGAGGTGTGAACAAATGCCAGTGTTGAAAATCTGGCATGAAAATATTACTAATTTGCAAACTTACAAGGGTGTGTGGCACCTAGGTTTACTAGGTAAGTGAGGACAAAAGAAAGCCGTGAAGCCTATCTTGATTGTTCCCCACATGTGTGAGAAATTACACTTTGTTGTAGTTTTTGGAGAGCCAAAGATCTACACCCTTTTTAAAGGATTCAAAGGTATTACAGTCTACTAACTCTTGTGGTAGCAGGTTCCAGAGCCTTGGTGTTCTTACTGAGAAGAAATGAAGCCTCCTGTTTGTTTTTGCTTTACACACCATTAGTTGTTGATTGTGAAGTCTAGACACTATTTTTCTTTGTGTTTTAACAATACCACATTTGTCCATCAGAGAGGGTGATTCGAGAATTTTATATAAGAACAGAAGATCACCTTTGGAGTGCCTAAACTCCAGTGAATGTAGGCCTGTTTTTTGAAGCCTCTCTGGATATGGTAGTGATGTTAAATGGGGCACCATTTTTGTTGCCCTTCTTTGAACTCTTTTAATCACTTGAATGTCCCTGACTATGTATGGACTCCACACTGGTGACCAATAATCTGTATATGGTCTGATGTATGCTTTAAACAATGGGGTAATACATTCTTCTGTCTTAGATATAAACGTACAGTTAATGCGCCTAAATAGTGAATTAGCGGTTTTAGCTGCAGGATTACAGTGATTGCAGGAGGATAATTTATCATCTATCAGGATGCCCAAGTCTCTTTCACATATTGAAGATTTAATGATAATATTATATAGTGTATGTTTGTTTGAGATTATTGTAACCTAAGTGGAGAACAGAACATTTGTCTGCATTGAATGTCATTTTGTTTTTCTGTGCCCAATGCTCTAATACTGAGAAGTCATTTACTAATAAGTCCATATTATAGGCAGAATCCACCCTACCACCTAACTTTGTATCATCTGCAAATTTTGAAAGTATGTTCCTGGAGCTAATCTGCATGTCTAAGATGAAAATATTGAATAGTACCTGGCCCAGAACTGATCCCTGTGGCACACCATTGGTCACACTCATATTACTGGAATAGGCACCATTGATCCTAACATGCTGCATCCTGTTGGTTAACCAGAAATTGATCGATTTAATTATGTTACAAGAAAAATCTAGGACTGATAGCTTAGCTAGGAGAATATTGTGAGTAACCTTATCAAATGCTTTGCTATAATCCAGGAGGATGACATCCATGGGAATCTTATTGTCTAGTTCTTGGTTGACAGTATTGTAAAAGGCTATTAAATTGGTAATGCAAGAAAAGCCTTGCCTGAACCCATGTTGTGAGTGGTCAATAATGCCTAGAGTTTGCATTTCTGCCTCTAATATGCCTTTAATACTTTTTTCCATTACTTTACATGGGATGGAAGTTAGGCTGATGGGGTGGTAATTACTCACTATGGAACAGTTACCCTTTTTATGTTGATTGCACGCATGTGCAAGAAACATGTTGCAGCAGCTTTCTCCATAAGCAGGTTGTGGAGATGTGGCACTGTTGTGGCCAATGCCCCCACAGCCTGCAAAGGCTTGTCCCGCTTCCCCCAATGCTGTGGCATGCTGCTGCTGACACTAGTTCAGCCAGCATGCCACAACCTTCTAAAAAAGTAGCCGCTGCAATCAGGGGCCACCTCATCATTGCAGTGTCAACCATCTGCTGCAATGAGGGAGCGACCCGTCATTGCAGGGCGGGATGTAAAAACCCTAATATTGTTTGTGAACATGGTGGCCGCTTGCCGCCATGTTCACAAACAATATGGGACCCCAGTCCCTGTCAGCTTCAATGGCCCAATGTTGATTGTGCAGTCGGGGGAGCCCACTCCCCATCAGAATTATGTCAAACACCCCCCATTGATATTGTGTGTTGATGGGGTGCCCAATCCCTGTTGGCACAATGTGAATCTCATCCTTTACTTGTGTGCTGACAGGGGTTCCCAATCCCCTGTCGGCTACTGGCCCCCCAAAAAGAAGCAGTCAGGTGGCACGCTGGGAGCCCACCCCAGCATGCCTAATGCCCCTGTGAAGAAAGATAAAAACTATCTCACAATGTTTGGTTTTTTTAAACCTGTTAAATCAGAAAACTGACCCTCATGGTCTCCCTGGTCCCCCTCCCACCACCCACACCCTCCCACTGCGCACCCTGCCTCCCCACACCCCCACCCTCACCCCATACTTACCTCCGGAGTCTGGCATGATGATCTTTGGTGGACTGGGAACACGTCTGCACTCTTCAAAGCTGACCGCGAATTGAGGAAATGCCGGTAAGCTGTATAATGGTAGAAATAGGGTTTTTTCAACTTTAATGCATATCTCAGTCATTTTTTGGAATTTTGGTGCCAAATTTTCAATATGGGGTTTTTGGGACCCCCTCCTCATGAATTCTCAAACTGTCATGCCATTAATCGACCCCGAAAAGTGATTTTGCGTTCACTGCATGGAATCACCTTTTGGTGCCTATTAACAAAATGACAGTGCTAGTGATCATGAGGTGGGCTCTCAAAAAGTCTGTGTTGCAAATTTGGTAGAAAAAATTCAAAAAATGACTGTTTTACAAGCATGCATTGTGCAATTGCTACGTACACTCGTAAATTCATGAATTTGCAATATTTTCATGCCAGATTTTCAACATTGACATTTTTCATACCTCCTTGAGAACAGTACAGCTGTCATTGATCACATCCTGGCAGAAATGTGTTTTTGCACTTCTGGTGCAGAATAGCACAGTTGCTGTGGGAAATCAGTGTTTGGGACAGATTAAGAAAATGACAGTGACACTGTTAATGAGTAGAGGTCCTAAAATGCCTATGTTGAAAATTTGGCAACGATACTCCATAAAATGACTGTGTTACGAGCATGCGTTATGCAGTTTGCATACACGCTTGTAAGTTCGTGAATTTATAATATTTTCACTCCAGAATTTCAGCATTGCCATTTCCCCACACCTACTTATGAACAGAACAGCTGTCATTTTCTCCATCCTGGCCGAAATGTGTTTTCGCACTTCGGGCACAGAATAGAGCGGTCACTGTGGGAAATCACTGTCCAGGACAGATTAAGAAAATGAGAGTGATACTGTTCATGAGCAGAGGTCCTAAAATGCCTATGTTGCCAATTTGGTGATGATAGCCCATCAAATGACTGTGTTACAAGTGTGCATTGCACACTTCCCATGTACCCTTGTAAATTTGCAAATTTGTAATATTGTCACGCCAGATTTTCAACAGTGGCATTTTTTCACACCTCCTTATGAACAGTACAGCTGCCATTTTTCACATCCTGGCTAAAATATGTTTTTGCACTCCTGCCTGAAAATAGCACGGTCACTGTGGGAAATCACTGTTTGGGACAGATTAAGATCGAACAACTGAGAGGGGGGAGTGACCGAGCTCAAATGAGCTCTGTCGGGACTGCTGCAGATTTGTTTGTGAGCAGAAAAAGGCCCCAACGCAAGAGCCCAGTACAAAAGGGCAGACTGCAGCACTGGGAGAAACAGAACGAGAGAGCAAGTGGTGGAGGGGGAGTGAGCTAACTCACTGGAGCAAAGTCAGTACTGCTGTGGATTTCTTTGTGGGCAGAAAAAGGTGTCAATGCAGGCAAGGGCCCAGTACAAAAGGTCAGCCTGTAGCTGTGGGAGAAACAGTACGAGTGAGTGAGACAGGGGGACTGAGTGAGCTCAATGAAGCTCTATCAGGACTGCTGTGGATTTCTTTGTGGGCAGAAAAAGGCACCAATGCAGGCAGGAGCCCCATACAAAAGGGCCGCTTGCAGTGCCAGGATAAACAGAATGAGCACGTGAGAGAGGTAGACTGAGTGACCTTAACGGAGCTTTGTCAGGACAGCTGCAGATTTCATTGTGGACAGTAGACCCCGGAGTCAGTTGAAAAACAAATTCTGACTGACTTACCACACATTATGACTGATTTTTCCAACTAGTTTGAAATTTGTGACTTCAACTAAGTAAAGAAAATGCAGCCAATTTTTTCAACTTTCACCATCGTTGAATTTTATTATGTTGTATGTTTGTATACGTTAACTTCATATCTTCTGTTTGTTAAATGAATACAGGATTACACTTAGTAGGCATATGCTGCAGATGTTATAATACATATGTATAATTGACATACAGTAAGAGGCAGGCTTTTCGGATTTGCAATATAGACAGCAATCGCCCCTCACCAGCAATACATAACAAATACATACAGTACAGACAGACATACTAATCAGAGGTTCTATCCAAACCCAGTGTTCCATGAAGAATACAATGAAGTCCACTCCGACCAGATGAGCAACAGAATGTACATACGATGACATAAGATAATAAACATGCAAGAAAATAGGTTTTCATTCTTTAAAGATTATGCATGGGTAAGTAACTATCCAAATAATCTGACAGCCTGTGACAACTCCCAAGTGTGAGGCTAATTGTAATTAAGCATTTGTGTGCAGTGACACCATTCTACTTACTGATTACTGCAGTGTAATACATGAATCAGGCTAAGTAATGTTATTAACTTGTCTGATGCAATTTCATGTAACCAGACATTCCAGAATGCCATAATGCTGACTTCAGAGGAGAACTGCAGAGCTGGTAGATTTGATTGCCTTTAATAGCTAGCCTGCAGTGAATGCCAGAGTGTTATGTAAGCTTTAATCTTTATTTTGTTGGACAGCTGTTTGTGTGGGGTGACTCGGGGTTGGTACAGTGAAGTCAGAGGACTGTAGGAAGCACCATAAGGACAGCAAAATCTGATTTTAGCTTACAAGATAATGAACATGTATACTACAGGGTGCAGGCTACTGAAGAATGCATATCTTATCTGAGCACTCCTCCTCTGATGGGAGCATCATGGATTCTGGGAGTTATGGTTACATGAAATTGTATCTTACAAATCATTCTCAGTTAAATTGTTCTACTGCATCCTGTTGTGCAGTAACAATAATTAAAATGAAATATTTTTGTACACAAAGTGCAAAATGGGATCAGCCTCACACTTGGGTGTGAGGCTTTGCTGACGGCTCCCCTTTAATCGCTCCCCTTTAATCTACCCTAGTTGCATTAAGGTAGAGTAGTTTCACATGTTCCACCAGGCCAGTAAAGAAAAGTCCCATCCTCTTGACTTGTTTAATGCCAGCTGTGTATCATTTAAGTTGGAACTATAATATTCATCAACATGTAACCATAAAGTTATCCAGAACCAGATATAACCACAAATGTATCCATAACCAGAAAGTATTTAAGAAAAATCTTAATGAAAGCTTAGCATAGGCAGATGTCTTTTGTCCCCAGCCCACAGTTTTGTAGTTATGTGCTGCATAATCAGACTTAGTAGCTAGTTTACAAGAAGCCATTTTCTATTTCCATTGGTGCAAACAAGAAGTATACCATAGCTGCAGGAATCTCATGCTGTAATGTAAGTAAGGTAAGCAGACTAATTATATGTTCCATTTTCAATCTAACTCCATGACTGTACAGGTCTACTTATCTTGGTTTATTCAATGGGGATACATACAGCAACATCCTCCGTAATATAAACCACATTACCATAATATAAACCAGATTATTATTACCTATGCATGTCACAACATAACAGAAGTGTGCATAGTCCTAGTACCCCCAAATAAATTCTGGTTTCTTTAGCAGTTCTTGTCTATGCTGACATCGCATCCAAGTTCACATTGTCATTACTCCTTACAGTAGCAAGCTGCATTGAAATTTACAGTGACAGTACACAAATTATGATCACAGAGAACAGTGAGAACAAGGATGTACACAAGAATGCCATGGATTGGTGAATTGTCCTAATTTGTTATGTTGAGGCAAACCACACCGGTGTCAAGGGAAGCAGTGGCACAGCATGTCCGGAGAATGTTGGTCAAGTCCAGAGAGCAACAAAAGACAAAAAAGTGGCCATTGGCCAGATACAGTTGATGATTCTGGCAAGGTTGTGGAGACTGATGTGAAGGTTTGGTAACAATGAGTAAAGATTTGAGTGAGGGAGCATACCCGCAGTTCAAGAAGGCTTTATGTAATGTAGAAGAGGTGTACTGTAATAAGTTACCACTAGGCCTGCCCTAATTCTGTTTGGACTTAATTAAGCCTTTTTTATGGCAAGAAATAACTCATCTCTTGATTTCTATTGTGTTCTGCTGGACACCAAGCTGTAAGAACATGCACCCTATCCGCACAAATCCTGATGATGATGATGATGATGAGCAGCTCCCATTCATGAATCAGGGAACGCAATCTGCACTACCTGTTTCTGACAAACTATGTCTGTCTGTCAAGTGACAATATTTTAGCATTATGAATTTACTTTTTTAAGTTTTTTGTTTATGATTGCATCATATGTTTTGTTTTAACAAAATCGTGTTTGATCACAGTTGTCAGCTTCTCTGGACAATGATTGTAAGTAGCAGTTTAACATATATCTGTTGGTTATGAACAACTTATGCCTGACGGTCCTGTCATCACCATGTCCAGCCTTAGGGTATCCTGATGCCTCAACCCTAAGCACCACTTGCACTCCCTCCACTGTGGCACCAGTGGTGATCAGCATGGTGAGAGGTCATATGGCACCTGTTCACCATCATCTGAGTTGACTGGTGCACATCCCTTCCACCCATTTATTTGCCCAGTCTCTCAGGCTGTCATATGTGCAACAGAGTGGTCCAGGTATAGAAATGCTGACAGCTGTGAACCAGCATGATATGGTCAAGAAGAAACACAAGAAGCAGAATCAAGATAAACCTGTTTCATGTCCGATTCATTCAGTGAAATAAAGGTAAAACAGTCATTTATTGAATTGTTGAATTTGTGTCCTATGAAGATTTATACCAAAATATGTCTACGACAGTGGTGAATTTGGGGTAGATGCTATATATCACTGAGTGCAGAGGCTCCTTAACTTCTGATGTTCTGATAGATGATAGTCAGGGAGGGGTCCAGCCTTCAGGCATTGATGCCTCTACCCCAAGCACCACTCCCCCCACTGTGTCACCAGTGGGGATCAACATGGTGAGAGGTCATATGGCATCTGTTCACCATCAACATTGAGTTGACTGGTGGACATCCCTTCCACCCATTTATGTTCCCAGTCCCTCAGGCTGGCATATTGTGTAATGGAGGGGGCCAAAAATAGACAACTCTTGAGTGATCCATTCCATCGAGAATCACTGAAAGATACATAAAACACAATCAAGGGCAACTGTTCCATGTCAGAGTGTGTTCAGTTAAAACATTGTTTGCTTGAATGATAATGAAATATTTTGGTATAAGTCTTCAGAAATGAGGCCAGATTACATGTGTTTTGTTGAATTCAGGGCAGCTGCAGTATATTACTTGACTCCTGGCTTGAGTTGATAGTGATATGGGAGGAGTCTAGCCAGCCTTTGGGTGTTGATGCCTCAAACCCAAGCACCACTCCCACCACTGTGTCACCAGTGGGGATCAACATGGTGAGAGGTCCTATGGCACCTGTTCAATGTCAACAGTGAGTTGACTGTTGAACATCCCCTTCCACCCATTTATTTTCCCAGTCCCTCAGGCTGGCATATTGTGCAATGTAGCATGTTGGGACAAAAAACAGTAACAGACAGTGGCTCGGATCTGAGCCATCCTGATTTTTAAATGGGAGTGCACATTAAAGGTCCAACTTGGTGTCCAGCACAGAGTCTGAGTCAGATGACTGTCAATGAGAAAGTTTTATTGTGTGAACAATTCAATAATAGTGATAATAAAAACTATACTACAACCACTATATGACTGAATGTAATTAAGTGACATCTGGTAGTTTGCTGTTATGTCCGACTCCCTGAATGGCGTGTAGGCCAAGAAATAAGTTTTGGGACAGTTATCTCCAGAGTTGAAGAAAAGGAATTTTATTATCCCATTAAGTGATTTTAACTGTATTGTATGATGATGCACCTAACTACACCATCCTCAACACCAAAAATTAGTCAGCAAAGATCAATGATGAATTCTGTATGACTACATTCATTCAGCAGTACAATCACAGATAAGTACAAAAGATCATCCCACTGTGCGATAGGAAATTGAGCTGTGGCAGCTGGCTAGCCACAACAGACAGTGTCCTATCAAGCAAGTGATGAACGTGGTATTGGATATTGAATTTGTGTGTCATGTATGGCGTAACCACAGCTTTCTAAATCTGCTATCAATACCAGTCGCACTGACATACAAGAATAAATCGCATTGCAAGATTAGAGAAATGCCCAGCTGAGGGTTTTAAACTCTTGTTACAAATTCTTGAACTGATGTTTATGGCTGAAATGGTGAATTAAGCCCCGTCATTGCATTACATTTCAGACCCTGAATGATTAAAGAGCACCGTTCACAGCCTTTTTACTTTTATGCATGAATAAACTGTTATTTAACCAGTTTTGTCACTGTATTTCAAACAGTAGTGTCATCTGAAGTTAATTTTAGCATTCTGAGTGAGCAGCAAAAAACTGTTGTGGGTGCCACAGATTGTATAGCAAGCAGCCTGGTGTGGGCTGTGGCTGTAACCATGGCTGCAGTGCTGACATCACTGTAGGTACTAGGGCAGAGGAGTGACTCACTGTCACTGTGCAGCACAGTACAGTGGCAGGCTTGGTTTTGCAAGGGTAAAGTAACAGTAGTCAACTTACAGATTGTGTGCCCCCTTCCCCAAGACCCCCACCTGTAGCAATGCATTATGCCATAATCCAAAACGCCTCAAAAGTTTTATTTTTTTATCTGTTTTGTGCTTCCGTAGCAAAGCAGCATGGGGACTGAAACACAGGCTACTCACTTGTAACAATAGTTCTAGGAGTGGTATACGTTGTTGTTCTTCGTTCTTTCACACTTGTTGTCATGTCCCTTTACTCTTCCCCTTTAAAGAGGTTCAACAAGTTAATTAAAATACCATGTGTGGGCTGGCCCAGTGGTGCAGAGGGCTGAAGCACTGGTGTCTTACCTCAAACCATGCCAGTGACCCAGGTTCAGAAAGTGACTTGGGGTACTGGGAGTCAGCAAGAGAGCAGAGGATTGAGCATCCAAGCCATCCATTGCACTGACTGCTCTCCTCTCTTAGGGTAGGAGCAGGATCGCATCGCTCTGCAACAGCCCCTGGTGGAGACTGGGAGCACTGCATGAGCATCGCAAGAGAGGGATGTGCCAAGAAAGTGGCAAACTGCTCAGGACTGACTTGATGATGGCAGCCAGCTGAGCCTATTGCGCCTCAAGGGCTACCTGGGGTAAGGCTACAAACATGAATTAAGGGGCTCCAGGGGAGGAGTAGTGGGGGTATGTCAGAGACTGTGGCTGCCTAAAGGGTGAGGGTCCTGGACATGTAGAATATCATATGGCACCACATGGTATAATTGCCATACCTGAGCAGCACCCGCCCATCTGCCTATAATTGAGCCCAAAACATAATCCATATTAAAAAGTGGAAGGGATTGTAAATTTGTGAGCAGATGACCCTTCAACTTGCCGGTGCTGGGAGCTAACTAAGAACCCACCCGCGTTCAGGCACATAATGACGTGTGCCCAGGGAGAGCGCAGGGGTGTGCTACAGTATTCTTTATGGGTGCTTACTTTTAAAACATTTTTCAAGATATTCGCTGTCATTTTGTCATTAACCATGAGCAGTGGGTGACCAACAAGGACCTCGTTAGTTGGCCAGACTTAACTGGTGTCAATGGTTAAAGACAAAATGACCTCAAATGTATCAAAAAATGTTTTAAACCTTAGCCTCCATAAAGAATAATGGAGCAAGCTCCTGCGCTCTCCCTGGGCACACATCTTTATGTGCCTGAGCGTGGGAGCATGTCTTTAATCAGCTTCCAGCACAAGGAAGTTGAAGAGAATTGGCTATTCCCAAATCTCTTTCACCGTTTAATATTGATTATGTTTTAGGCTACTTATACCCAGACGGCGTGACACTCAGGTAAGGAACCACACCCAGTACCTTATCTTGGAGAATCTCTTTAACATATTACCTGAAGGTCTAAAAGCTGGCTCCTCCACCCAGCCACCCAGGTTAAATATGTAAGCCTCTGTTTCACCCCATGATGGCAGATCTTGCCTGCTGGAAGCAGAGGTTGTACATTTAAGTTATGGAGGTCGAGTGGAAGAGAGATTGTAGAACTGAGCCCCAAACCAGCATCCCTGTGTGACTCTAGGTTGATGTGGAACTGAGTAATGAAGGTGTTTGCTAATTCCAGGCAGCAGCCCTGCAAATATTCTGGATAGGGTGGGACTCACCAATAGCAGCCACTGACGACGCAGCATGTCAGGTACCATGAGCTGTTATTCCTATGGGAGGCTCTTGCCCACCAACCGTAGTAGAGATCAATGCAGGATGTTATCCATCTGCCAATCATCCTCTTTGCTGTGGGTCTGCCAGGTGCAGCTTCAGTATATGGGACAAACAGCTGGTGAACCTCTCCCCAAACTTCAGCTGTTCACTCCTTATATTAAGAGAGCACTTGTCTCAGATCCAAAATATGGAGCCTGTACTCTGCCTCTGAAATGCAATTGTGGTGGTACACCAGCAAATTCAAGTCAACACCTGGTTCAGGTGGGACTCTGACACCACCTTCGAAAAGAATTTTGGTGGAGGCACAGGACAACCTTGTCCTTGTGAAACACCAGATAGGAAGACTCAGAAAGCATCTGTAGCTCCCCCAGTCTTTCTACCTGATGTGATAGCCACCAAGAAGGGTGGTCTTCCATGACAGATGTGACATCTCACACCTGTACATCGGTTCGAATTGTTTGTCCATGACTTTTGCCCAAACCAGCAGTAAATCCCCAAGGAGGTGGTGGTTCATGCAGTGAAGTGGAAATGTGTCTGAGTCTGCCCTGTACCACCTGGGTGGGTGGGAGGAGTCAGCTTTTAGACCTTCTGGCAAGATTTAAAGGGAAAGGGGCATGTCAACAAGAGTGGATAAGAACAACATATCCACATCCCTAAGAAGAACAGTTACACAGCAACTTACCATTAACAATAGATCTGTGGGCCAGACACCTTGCCTTGTGCTGCGCCATTGAACCTTGTTTGGGAATGGACTTGAGCGCAGAGGTCAGTAGGTGGAGGAGAGGACTGAGCATCTGTAAGACTGCCTCCTCTCCTGGTTGTTGTTGGTGCTCTTCGCTGCTCTAGCTATTCCTGGTGAAATCGAGACTGCAGCAAGATGCACAGCACACATTGGTGATATGGGAGCAATGGCAGATGTCCTGCAAGTGGGTTAGGAGCTGACCTGCATTGCACTGGATGTCATTGCACATCCAGACTCAGTGGACAACACACAAGGAAAAAAAATCACAGGATGACTGATGAGGCAACGAGGCCTAGGGAACCAGGCCAGACATCCCACACCGAGTGCTGCACCACTGACCAATGGACACCACCTGCAGAGATGACCCTGTAACTTCAGATAGATGCCACTAAAACAGGACAGGTATGGCCTGGGGATCTGGTGGCTGATATGTCTGTTGGAGGGGTCATTTGGGGAGTCCTCACTACAGAGTAGCAGATCTGAGTCAAGCAGGTTCTTCAGAGATGCCTCAGAAGACCAAGCAACATAAAAAATAGTTCGGTGAGAAAAAAAAAGTAGATCCTTGAGGGATGTTAGACATCATGTACCATTTAGAAAATGAGTCTCAAGCATGTACAACAAATAAGGATGATGCTGTGAGGAGTGATCTCTATAAACTTAAGGTAGAGATGATGATGTATAACAACCTTCTGTGCACTCAATGACTTTCATAAACTTAAAACAGAAAGCCTTGACATTGAGCTGGGCAGCTGGCATCTGTCCATGCAGAAGTGGTGCAACCCAAACCCTCCATGTGGCAGCTGCAGAGAGGAGCAGCAGTGGTACCTGATGTCTGAGGTCCCACTGAAAATGATAATTCATCAAAAGTTGCTGTCAATGTCAGTCTACCCAGGCCCCAGCTATCACTTTATCCTATGTTGATAATTTGAAAGCAGTAATGGCTCCTGAATCATGCCATTTTACTACTGCCTCACATCCACACTTCATTGGTGACTATCACATTGTACTACAGAGAGACAAATAAGCCTGCATATGGCATGAGTACGCAGGAGGCATTGCTGCTGTCAAATGTGAGGATAAATACTATTCACAGCCATACGCAGAGGCAGTGGAAAGCTTTTGCAAGTAAACTGGGTGACAAGGCATGGATTATTTGGCAGGCACAATGAACAACCAACAGCAACAGATGGAATGTGTTGGGGAAGAGAACACAAACTTCAGTGACTACTGGTAATTTTCTTTTTACAAAACAGCAGGACACAGAGTGTCGTATGCTGAGCTGTTTGTACTGTGCCTAGGGTGACGATCCAATTGTGGAGAAAGGTCCAGACAGGTACTTGTGATGCAAAATATTGAAGCCAGTGATGAAAGGTGCCTTTAAGTCAAGTGGTAGCAGGAACTCAGGGTGAAAAGGAAAGACTCAGATTGCTGTTGTCATATTTACATGACTAGTATTTATGTTGTTGTCGTCACATATATACCTAGCAGCATACGAACAGTAACAGGTATAGTGGTTGAATGTGCTGTGGAATGGTGGGTGTATGGGTGGTGTCTATTGTGAGCCACTGCAAGACAAGTAGTTGATGGGAGATAGTATTGCCAGTACACAGCCACAAGAACTTTAGTAAAGTTGTACTGCACCAGATGTCTTATATCCCCCCCCCCCCACACACACAGACACACACGCTTGTTGGGGCTGGTCTTCCTTTTTTTTTTTTTTAGTTGGCAATGGGGAAAAAGTGGATAGTTATCATATGAATAAATAAGCATATAGTTCAGGACGATATGGGGCAATGCTCGACTGTTTATCATTCAACAATAAACCGGTCACTGAGAACATGCATTCCACTGGCACACTGGATGCTGTTACGGCAAGGTAAGTTTTTGCAAGCTGAGCCAGAGTAGGATATCTGTGTTCGTTATTCTTCCAAAATGTCAGTGGGAAATCTTCCTCTTCAACTGTAGGTTTCACTGTCAAATATCTGTTTATTTCTTCTTCCACAGCTGAGTGATCATCACTGAGATGCAAGGTTACTTTCATCTTCTGAAGCTTTTTCCTCTTCTTACTCATAGGAATGCCTTTATCCTCATCGGCATGACAGTTTGGATCTTCATCCTCTGTCTCTTCATCACTGAAGGAGACACTTGAAAGTGGAGATGTCACTGATGGTGTGCTGCTGGCTCTGGGATGTCTACTTGGAGTACTGGTTGAAAAAGCTGTTGTCATAGTTTCAAATTCCTTCATTTCTTCCACTGCATGTTTCAGTACTGCTGTTTGCTCCTCCCTAGACAGCTGCAAAGCATCTTTGGTGGCTGGATCCAGTAAGCATGCCAGTTTGACAGTATCACTTTCTGGAAAGCGCCTCGTGACATTTTTCAGCACTAGTCATTTCACCTGCTGCACAGTAGGATGATCTTTTTTACTTATCTGTGATTTTTCCACAATTTCATTTTTTATGAGTGGAATGAGTGCCAGGTGTGGTTGATTACTACTGACAAGATCAGTCAGCTCATAAATGGGAGAAGAAAATGTCTGAGTTCTTCAGCAATATCAAACTCCTCAGTTGTGAAGGCACAACTCACTGTCCAATGCACGTTCAAAAGCTTGCTCAGCCTCGGTGAAGATCTACAATGCTTTCAAACATAATAAGTACAGAGTTCCACCTAGTTACGACCTGTTGTTTTAAAGTTATGTGATGCCTTTGTCTGTGTTGCACAATTCTGGAGGATGTTGCTCCTTTAACCAAGTCACTGTCGCGACTGTGTCTTTCCTGTGTGCCACTTCGAATGGGTTCTGGTGCTGCATCATCATCATCATCATCATCATCATCATCATCACTAAGATAGAGTCCTAAAGGTGAATGCATATCCTCATCATCTGTTCCAGTTCTACTTTGTCTTCAATGAATTTTCGGATCAATGACAGAATATTTTACGATTTGCAATCTTCTCCAGGAGGCTGTCCATCACGTCGTCATTACTGTTGGCTACTTCCTCCTCAACAAGATACCCTTTGAAATGTAATGTGGTCACTATGGATTTGCATTTCTCAATCAAGTCTTGTACATCATTGACACGATTCATGGAATCCGTCATCAATAACAGATGCAATGCATGCGCAACACAGTGATTACAATGTTCCACCCGTAGCATGTGACTAGCTTTCTTCATGTTCTCTGCGTCATCATGTGTCGAGAAAAGTTTCAATGTTCTGTCAAACGCAAAATCCTCAAGTTCTCTACGGACATGCTGTGCCACTGCTTCCTCGGTGTGGTTAGTCAACACTTTACAAGACAATGTTACAATGCGAAAGTCCCAACCCACGTTAATATAGGCCAGGCGGATACCAAGGTAAGGGCGACTTTTGTATTTGTCCATCCATCCATCAAACATAATACAGACTGAACACACTGTACAGAGGTCGTCCTTTACTTTGCTTTTTAATATGCTGTATACATCATGTACAGCTTTACCACGCAGCCGCCTCTCATTAGGTATTTTCATACTCGAAATTCTTGGAGAAGAAAAGTTGAATCCCTGTTTGTTGACTGACCTCAAAAGGCATCATATCCAAAGAAAACCATACAAGACACATAGCGAACCAAGTTCAAAATCAGAGGAAGCTGG
The DNA here is from genome assembly GCA_016271365.2 of Neoceratodus forsteri. Taxonomy (NCBI): domain Eukaryota; kingdom Metazoa; phylum Chordata; order Ceratodontiformes; family Ceratodontidae; genus Neoceratodus; species Neoceratodus forsteri. The sequence continues at coordinate 51,981,361 of JADMNL010000027.1, forward strand.
CGCACACTACCAGTACCACCAAGACTTAAATTAATAGTTGTCTGCTTCAGTTTCTGTGATTTGTTACCATCATGTACATCTATGTTATGAATGTGATTAAATGTTCTGTTAGGATGTAGTAGCTGTCTGCAAGGCATAACTTTTAACTTTGCTAATAAAGCAGTAGACTGAGCTTTAGCACATTGCTTGCTGTGCATCTAAGCAAAGGGAATAGAAATATCTACTGCCATCAAGCAAGATTGGAGAAACTGAACCTGGGTCACCTGGAGATGTACCTGGGACCTGTGTTTTAACATACAGTGAGCCAAAGTACTTCTAAACAATAGACTTACTATTGCCGTGAGACCTCAATTTTGGAGCAACAAACAGATTGCATATTTCAGATTTCTCACTTCATGACAGTAGTGATGTACTTACATACTTGTTAGTTTTATGATGAGGTGATGCACCAGCCATATTTAATTTTGACAGCTACTACACTACTATAGTAAACTACTCAGTACTGGCCTTTCTGTAACAAACTGAACAAATGAATTTGTAACAAAACCACAGTATTATGATAGGGCTAATACACACGGTATAAGTAGTGGATATGTATACAGTAAAATACCACCAAGTCAACACTTGAAAAAACAGGAACAGGATGCGATGTCCAGCATAGACAAGAAGACTGTTATTCAACCAGGAAGTTAATGCACATTTCAATCAACATAACATGGTTCCATGACAAGACATGGCATAGCGCAGACACAGAACTTTGTAACAGAATGATGCTGCAGTGCAGTACCAGTAGCACACAACACATCAGCACTGTGAAAGTAAAAGATCACGGTCGCGACTCATGCCATGACTACCAAGGTGTTCATGGTTACCTGCATAAATGCTGCAAGTTCCCCTACAGTGCCTGTCCCGTCCCACCCTGACAAAGTAGAACATAGACCCCAGTAAGGGAAGGGGTTTTGCACAGCTGGATATGCACCACCAAGTCTTCCTGGATCTGATTCATTCAGAAAATGTCTATTTCTTGATGAATTAATGTTGTAGACTCCGGCCTGTCTTTCTCACTTCACTTCCTCAATACAAAGTGTCAGTCTGATCAATAAAGTGAGCCTTCATTGCTTCCTCCAGCTTACATTTCAGGTAATCTACCTCATCCTACAATACAAAATATTCTTGTAAGGCCCAAGTATAGGTAGTATATGTTGCAATATTCCTGCAGCAGCCAATTTCATAGCTGAGAACAAGTGTGTAATTGCATTTAAACATCACCTATACCTGTGATATTAGAATTCTGTCACATCCCTAACCCTATCAGGAAAGCAACTACAAGGGAAGTATTACCACTTTCCCAAGCACAATAAGGAAGTAAGGGGGGAAAGAAAATTGTACCAGGGGAATATTATTAGCCTCCATCTGTTATAGACTGCAACCATACCTCACTTAGAGAGGAGAAATATGCATCAACTTAGCCTAGCTAACCATTCTTGATAAGTAATGGCACTCTGCTCTTTCCAATGCTTTAATACTAAGGCCTTAACTGTAAGTGACATTAAAATAATATAATATCTTCTTTCCTTCACTGTAACTGTTGTGTAATCCCCCAATAAACAAATCTGCGGAGTGAATAAGTCATGTAACCCTAACAGAGGATCAGCTAGGGAAGATTGATTCTTAATTTAAGGAGTACCCCGGTTTAGCTTTTCATAGTGAAAATGGCATTGTTCTACTCACTGTATTTTAAGTTGGAAAGGCAGTCTGCGACCCGGAAGTATGACGGATGGGGGTCGAGGGTGCTCCTGGACTGTATAGGTGTGGCACGCACTGTTCACTTCCATAAAAATTAATGGCAGTGAACAGTGCAGCTGCTGCAGCATCGCACCTTTACACACAGAAAATGCAGCCCTCCCTCCCCGCAACACTTCTGGGTCACAGACTTCTCAAAAGTAAAATACAGTAAGTTGTGGCACGGCAAAAACACTGTTGTTAATATAACTACTAAAGTGGGGTAAGCCTTCAGGCTGGGGCCAGGAGGGTGAAGGCTGGAGCACCCCCACCTGATTTTGACAGCTTTCCTTTAAGCAGGCTGAAATCAAAGAGGAATATTGATTCAACAATATTTTTTGACTTTAACTTGTTTTTATCTTCAATATTTTTCTAAAAGCTGAACATTGACTACTGTGAGCTTTCCACTTTGTTATACCACTGATATGACATAGTTAAGAAGGTATAACAAGAGAGTGCTCTCATATCAATGACATAACAAGGTTGGAAGGAGTCACTCTCTACTTACTGCTAAATAGTAATACCGGCCTCACTACCCCACACTATATTATTCTTATAACAGAAAGGTAGTATAGCCTAACTCAGCATTGCAGCTGCTGCCAAATACTATTGTACATTACCATCACGTGCATAGAAATCAACTGCATTAGTTTAAAATGTCTGACTTTCTTTTGTAGTGTGCGTTCCCATTGTCTATCAATTACTATCCCCCAAGGTGAGACAGATACTGAGCCAGGAATGATGGATAGGCATTTACTTACCCCTTGGTGACTCCACTGATACCCAAAACAGAAGTTTCAAAGAGGCAGCTGATGTCAAGTCTCCCGTATCTAGCTGTGAATGACACATCTGATGACTGAGAACTCCCACTACACTGTAGTCATGATTATTCTTCTCTTTGGGATCTTCCTTGCCTTCAGGCCTCTCAATCAATGACAGTACTGGAACTGGTTCCCTAAATATAATATTAAATAACAATATCACTTTTACTACTGCTGTTTTCCCCCCCAGAGGTGTGCACATGCAACAAATCTTACCCCAAATCAGAAAGACTATCTGCCTACACTCCCCAGCTGAACAACTTTACTTCTGTTAGCAGCTGGTCCTCAAAAAAAAGATAGTTTTATTTATACACACAGTGCTGTAGTAGTAGTAGTACTGCAGTAGCAAAGGCAAACAACCTGCTGAGATGCATAGCTAGGAGAATCAGTAATAGGAGAGAGGGGGTTATATTGCCATGTACAGGTCACTGGTAAGCATTCATATAGCGTGATAGAGTTTAGTGCTGGTGCCTTCCACCAGAAAAGGACATTAACCTGTTGGAGACAGTCCACAGGAGGCAGGGTTACAATGATGACAGTCAGCAGGAAAAACGTTGACAGCACTGAACATGTAGTTCCTGGAAGACAGAAGGGGGGCCATTAATTGGGACTTGAAAATACTTGAAAGGGATAAATAAGGTTGATAAGGAGAATGCCTTTAAGCTGAGTGGCAAACATAACACAAAGTCTGGAAATGTACAGTATTAGAGGGCTAAAAGCAGAAGCTACATTAATTCTTAAAGGAAATATTATTGTGGTTAAAAGACTAACATTAAAACATTGGAACTGTGACACTTGCTGTATCTCTTCTCCTAAATATAGATGGAAATTACTATTTTTGGCAACACTTTACACAGTACCAGCAACCAAGAACCCTACATAGATTCAGCTTCCCCTCTTCATTCTGTGAGTCCACTTGGTGTTGTGAGGGAATTTTTGTATATGCCTTGAAGCTATGCTTGCTTTGAAAGTCATGCTGTAACAAAGTCATAATGAATGTAGTAGAAATTTCTGAGTTCATGTTTTCCTTTTTACAGGGTTATAGAATGATACTGAGGTTACTTGAGGTATATTTGGAAAAACAGAAAGCTAGATAAAACTGAGCAGAACTGGTTGTACCAGCCTGTATAACAGCCTCGGACAAAATATAAAGATAACAGTATGAAGAGACATTACTATGGTGTGGTGACTCATTGTCTCTCTCAGGTCAGCTTGACCCAGGCATATGTATCAAGCAGTGTTGGAAAGAAATGAAATAAGTAGTGAAAAATACCTCATACATAAACTTGTTTTGTTTTCTGTTACATTGCTGAAAACTTGTTATGCTGTCTTATGATTGGCTTATACTGAAATGTTGGTATTTTTCAAGATAAGAAGTGCAAAATCTGGCTTATAAAAAGCTGCTGTAAATTGTAATTGGAGAACTTCTCCGTTGTAGAAGTCCCACATGCATGTGAAAGGTTTGATCAAATAAAGCGACGTTAAGACAAAACCCAGTGGTGTGGTTTTTGGCCCGTGACAACGGGAGTGGTTGCTCAGGTAATACTTACAGTGAGAGAATTTGTGATCACAGTTTTGGCGTAGTCGGGCAGGATGAGTTCTTCGGTCCGTGTCACCTCATGATCGGGTTGTTTCCCTTGGACAAAAAGAAGGACATTTTTGTGGAACCCCATCAGGATGTGACACCTAGGGGCTGGCGACACTCATCATCACTGCAAGTACAAGAATACCTGGAAGCAGAGTGTACTATAAAGGACATGCCCTAGATAATATGGGAAACAAGGGAAAAAAAAAATAGCTGGGTCCAGAGTTAGTATTATCCGGACCGGCAAAATATATGTTTGACAAGTTTGACAAAACAAATTACAAGGGCAACTGCTACTGCCCTTTGTACTTGTAATTTGTGCTTGCTGCAAGTATATACTGTTAGAGCCAATGATGGCTTTCACAGTTCAGGCTGCTGCTAAGAGAAAACAGCAGCTGATTAAGTAAAGTTAGATAAGCAACATCTATAGAAAGAAAATAAACTACTGTGGATATACCACAGTAGGTGACTACAGGCGGGATGATTTGAAAATCCTCCCCCATGTTGCCTATCTGTGTAGTTTCAAGTTTTCTGTATCAATTCAAGTTCCCTTGCCTCCTATAGAAGCTGAAACATTTGATCCCAAACCCAAGTACTGGGACCTCTACCAGATGGATCTCAACCTAGTACTGTTAGAGATTTTTTGTTTTGTTTTAAACTGCAAACCAGAGCTCTGAAAAGACTTGGTTTGGCAGGTTACTAAAATGGCTAAAAGAAAACCTTTGAAAGGGTTAATAGCTGCAGTGTTTGGAAATTATCATGAAGGTCCTGCAGTCAGTTTTCTTACTCAGACTAGTGTATCGGAAAGAAGAAGAAAAAATACTTTGGCACCGGTAAGTCTGAATTTTTTTATTCAAAGTTGTTTTATGTCTGTCTGTTTTATTTCTGTAATACATATACTAAAAACAAGGTAATGCTCCGTCTTTCTAGTGCATATTTTCTAGCTTATATATAATGTGTTCTGTAATAATGTTCTGTTGTCAAGGTTCGAGATAGGATTGACTGCCTTCAGTGCACAACATGTTACAGTAAAAAAGAAAAAGCTTCTTTGCCTCATAGCTGACTGTTTTAATTGGCTTTATTTTTAATGGAACATTTGTGCTGCCTAGATAGGGTCAGTGAAGAACTTTTGTTTGTAGTTGTTGGATTGGAGCAGGTAGTGTTGATGGTGAAGAGTTATGACGTCATATAGATCGCAATGTGCAGAAAGATTTGTAGTTTGCAAGCAATGTGCCAAACCACTGCTAGGTGAAAATGTAATGTGTTAACAGCTATAAATGGCTTTATCATACTTCTAGTTATAACTAGAAACTTTTTGCAAAATGGCAGGGTGCCATATTTTGGCTATGTGCCAAAAGGTGTAACCATGTTATACAAGATGTGTTCACTTACAGATGATATGTTGTGCTGCATTTTAATGGAGTTAAAATCTGTTTAAAAAGTGTTTTGTTCTGGAAAGATTTGGCATGGCGATATGTATAAATGTGTTGATTTAAAAATTGTCAGTGTTACAAGACAGGGGGAGGCAGCACATATATCTAAAACACGTACAGTTTCTAATGAAACTATGGACATTACCTCAGCAAATTGGTGTGAAACAATGTCAGTCTTATTTATGTGTTAAGTATTTCTTTTTGTGTATGTGTATGTGTGTACTGTCTTGGCCAGCAGTTTTATTGTATGCTTTATTATTATTTAAAGATATTTAATATCAGTAGTGTTCAAGGACACTAAAAAAAAAAACTGGGTTTGAACCACCCTTGCATGCACACTGTGACCTTTTGCACATTATTTGACCTTCTTGTGTTTCAACATTTTATGGTACTACCAGTTCAAACTTGATGTGTATTCCATGCCTAAAGCACAACTTTTCACACAAATGTATGTTTTCATGAAAGCACACAAGAGTGAACCATGTAATTTGACTTTTATTGCAAAACTAGTATTCTAAGTGAAAAGGAACAAACTTTTCTTCTCGTCTCACTGCTTCTGACTTGCAGCCAACACAGGCAATACTCAGCTGAAAGGGAAGTATTCATCATCTCCCGTATTTTTTATATATATATATATATATAGTACGCTTTTGAAAAGGACTATTACAGCTGTTTTGAGAGTTTACCATCTACAGTTAAAAACAATGGCTTTTGTTTTATGTGTGACCAGGGTAATCATTTTTGTCTTTTGAAATGCATTCTAAGAGATACGTACATACGGTATTACCATCAATCTGGATTTTTATAAACTCAGCTGACATTTAGTCATGCTTAGGATAAGGGAACCCAGGGACGCTTGGCTTCTTTTATCCTATGGAAATAATCTTGTTTTATTTTTAAACTGGTGTGTTTGTTTTGTTGTTTGTCTGTGTTTCTTCTCTTTCTTCTAGAAAAAGTTCCCATCTTTATAGTAAGGTATGAAACTTACTAAACTAATTGTAATATTATCTTGTTATAATTTAAAAGTGTAGTAGGGGGGATCATGTCACCATCCACAGCTAACTTTTTTATTGCTACAGTATTCGAGCTGTCTCTTTCACTTCGAGCTGTCTCTTCAACCAGTAGGAGCTTGGGGGGAGGGGGTAAGCTACCCTTCCTCTATCCCTTCCAGTGTAGTACCCACAAAGGTTGCAAGGTACATCACTGTTCCCCCAAAGTGGTAAATAAAGAAAATGTATATTTGCCAATAATTGTTTCTTATTTACAGGTTTTAAAAAGACCCAAAGTATTTTAACAGCATAACCAGCTCAAGCCCTTCTGTTTTTCTAGTGCAAACAGTTAAATCTCACACTATTATTGGTACAAGGGTTTCTGCCCTCAGCAAGTAATCAGTTACACTGGAGGGTGAAGTTGTGTATGTATGTCCACACATATTCATTCTTTGGATTGTCTTTTCAGCTTTCTTATCCTGTTAAAACAAATGCAAAACAACTTTTGTCATTGCCTTACAACCAATGAATGCATTTTTCAACCAGTAAATTCACAGTACTCAACATTTCTGGACTCTAAGCTAAGGTTTACAGTCTATATGTGTTGTTTAAAATGTATTTTATGCATTATGCTCAATACTGAAATTGTTCTATTACAAGCATGCTTATGTTTCATGTTTATGTTATAATGTTTTTGATATACATCTTGCTACACTGTATCATGTGTATTCAGAAAAGTGCTCCACATGTATAATGTTTTAATGCTCATAACCAAACCTAAATACTGGGACCAGCATTGCTGACCCACCCTACAATATGTTCAAAGCAAAACCAAAAGTAAAATTAATGCTCCGTTTGTCTTATTGCTCAGGTACCCCTGAAGAATGAGTGTACTCTATGCAGGTTTTGTCATTTTAAATTTTAACAATTATAATATGCAAAATTTAGATTGTACTCCAAACCTATGCTTCAAGCCTTACCCACTCAGTACTTTGGAGTATTTCACTATACAGGGTAAAGAAGGTAGACCTTTTCACTTGTCACAGGTGCAATAGGCACTGTGATTAAATTGGCATAGGCCAACAACATATGTATTTGTCCCACTAATTGCATTGTGTAAAAGGCATATTGTTATGAACAATATGTTTGAAGCATGTAACAGCATTAAGCAGGTTAGCAAGAGGAAAAGGAAGAGGAGATCATTATGGTTTTCCAAAGAGGTAGCAAAGAAAGTGAAAGCCAAAAAGATAGCATTCAGGCAATACAAAAAGACACAGGCAAAATGGGATAGGGAGAAGTACCAGGAGAAACAAAGGGAGGCAGGGAAGTCAGTAAGGGAAGCCAAAGCTCAGACAGAAGAACACATGGCAAAATCAGTGGTTAAAGGGGACAACACCTTTTACAGGTACATAAGTAAAAAAGAAAGACAAAGGGAGGGATAAGCGAGACTGAAGGGGAGGATGGGAGTCACGTAGGAGGATGACAACAGTAAAAGCTGACATATTGAACAGGTATTTATCCTCAGTCTTTACTGAGGAAGAGGGGTAATGGGTCTGAAGGGAGTACAAGGGGTGAGAATGGTGCAGAAATGGATTGCATCACAAGTCCTATGAAGACAAGTTGAAGGAACTGAACATGTACTCCCTGGAGGAGAGGAGGAAGAGGGGATATGATAAGAGACATACAAGTATCTTACAGGGAGAAACAGACTTCTAGGAAAACAAACTGAACTTACAAGCTCAAATGGGCAGACTGGGTGGGCCATAGGCCCTTATCTGCCGACACTGTCTATGTATCTATGTATCTATGTATTATAACATTACAAGATTTTATAACTCAGGTCTCAGTCAGGCCTGCTTGCAACAGACAGGGAAATAATGTTCATCACTGTCATAACTGCTTCTGTGATTTAAAAGCAGGAGGTAACCATAACATTGTCATGATTTACAGATGGTCAAATGGTATAATTGAACCTCGGCCTGCACCCCCAGGTGTGCAGTTAATGTCCCATTTTTCTTTTTCTTTTTCTAATTGTCAGAATTTAGGCTCTGTCACACCACTCTTTACAAAACAAAAAGTAAATGGTTTAAAAGATTGTTATTTATGTGTTTTTAACTCAGTGTCTAACACACTTTGCAAGTTTTCAGGTTTCCACAGTGTGGCACACATAAGATCTCCACGTTCAACAGCAGTAATACTTTTATCTAAGTTGCCAAGACCTTCATCTTTTTCCTTAAAAAAGAAAAACAACTGTCACAGTTTTGATGTTATCACCATCTTTGTGCCTGACTCGTTCCTTATAAGGACTATTGCATGAATCCAGTTATTATTACCTCGGCAAGTGTAATGTTTTCAGCAAAATTACACCTATTTGTAGAACTTTAAATCAACTGAAAAGGTCCAGTCAGTTCAGACTCTGCAATCAAGCTTATTGTTTCTGCTTACTATGAAGTTAAGTCTGGGAAGGGGCACTCCCTAACTCCAGCGAGAAGATTCTGCTTCAATTGACCTTCAAGCAATACATCCATTTTCTTCACTGCCACTTGTTCCAAACATGGCTGGTACTTTCTACAACCCTATTGTATCTGTTATGGACTGTGTTCTTAATGGTTTATTGTCAATTGTTACCTTTTTATGGACTGTTAATCTTTATGCCGGGGTGTAATCAACTACGACAAAACAAATGCCATGCCAGTGTGTGTGTGGCTACTCCATTAAAAGGACTCAATGCACCCCTGACCAGTGTGTCTACTAATCAGCCATCCAGCAAAATGAACACTGACTTTTCTACTATGCTGGTGTTTTGTTTTTAAATTACTGTCTGCATTGCCCCATATGCCTTGTGGGGTTACCACCATTCTGCAAATGACATTTCATCTGTACTGTAACTACATCAACCTGTGGATACTTATATGAACTTATGAACTGTTCATTTCATGGACTGTTATGTTTTATAAGGACTTATCTGTCAAGAGACATTATCAATAGATTCTTCAATCAAGCTCCAAGGGTGTGCACACCTCAACACAGAGTAGCATCTACCTTATTCACTCTCAAAGTGAATTTCATGAACTCTTTTTCATCAACAAAATTGTTATGTTATATTGTGTTATATGTGGTGTCACATGTTAGCATTTTTCCATATTTCAATTGTGGTGTTGACATCCCTCAATTCTGTATTATGTTTTACAAACTCACGATTTGTGTTCCGTCTGTAACCACCCTGTACCAACTCCAAAACAGGATGCTTTTATAAATGCCTTGACTATCTGTATGCTGGCAACCAGTTTTAAATCATATACCTATTCAACTAGTCTAACAGTCTAAAAGTAGAAATGTTTAGTTTTTTTAACCTTCAGTTATTAACTAATATCTTTACATTTATTTTCAATTTTTGTGAATGTTCGAGTCCCTCAGGGGCCTCCTATCTTCAGGGTGGAAATTATTAACAGTGGTCAGTGGCCAAGGTTTTAGTAATCAGTGACCAAACTTTTATCAACAATGTGTAGTTGGCTAACCATAAAACTGAGAAAATAAAAAGGTAAAAATGGTTAGTAAATGACTAAATGATACCAACATGTAAATTAGTATATCTAGTAGCAAAAGGCTGCAAGTGGAAAAGACCACTATCACTTAAAATGTGTGCGTGTAAGACTTTAAAAGGGTTAATTGTAAAATTCTATACAATGAAAAAAAAAATAGCTGAAAGCATAAAATGAGACTGTGGCCAAGATATGCACACAGCTGTGTTTAGTCTTGACTGTTAAAAGTTTCTCATCATATAATTCTCTCGTGTTAGAAAAAAAATATGTTTAACAAAAAAAACTGATAAAAAATAATGAGATACCTCATTTAGTTGCTGGTACAAGGTTACTTTGACATTTGTAGCAAGCTAGTCACTTCTCTCATATGCTTTCTGGCTCCCAAAACAAAAGTTATTTGAGATAAATATACTATTCTGTCACCATTTGTTTTCCCCTCCAAGAGTGAGAATGACTCCCCTGTCTTGGCAAAATGTCAGGTACATCTCGTAACCAACCAATTTTACTACGGGATGTCTCAGAAATTGTAGCTACAAACATGTATAAAAAAAACTTTAATTATGAAAATGTATTAATGTACAGGTGTCCAGGCTATGCTGTCATAATTTCTTGGGAAATTCCAGCCTTGCATTTTTTTCTAAGCTTGCTACACATAAATATGGGACCCATGGTCATGGCTTACAAGCGTAGTTGGTGACTGGGGTGCTACTCTTCTCCATTGGGTGACAGTACTTGTAAGTGGTCATATTGGTACTCTGGCTACTGACTGTCCTAATCAAACTTCTCCTACAATGCCTGTGCAACACAATGGTGTCACGGGACGCCACCCACCTGCCCCCCTTGCTACAACCCAAACAAAAGGACCCCATTAAACTGGAGGGGGTGTTTCCATTACAAAACGAGCCAGATTGTGACCAAAATATAAAGTGAGAAAAAGTAAAAGGAATCAGTTAGTTGATACATAGTATCAAAAGGGGGGAGAGTGTGAGGGAATTTTTATATATGCCTTGAAGCTATGCTTGCTTTGAAAGTCATGCTGTAACAAAGTCATAATGAATGTAGTAGAAATTTCTGAGTTCATGTTTTCTTTTTTACAGGGTTATAGAATGATACTGAGGTTACTTGAGGTATATTTGGAAAAACAGAAAGCTAGATAAAACTGAGCAGAACTGGTTGTACCAGCCTGTATAACAGCCTCGGACAAAATATAAAGATAACAGTACGAAGAGACATTGCTATGGTGTGAGTGAAACTCATTGTCTCTCTCAGGTCAGCTTGACCCAGGCATATGTATCAAGCAGTGTTGGGAAAGAAATGAAATAAGTAGTGAAAAAGTACCTCATACATAAACTTGTTTTTTTTCTGTTACATTGCTGAAAACTTGTTATGCTGTCTTATGATTGGCTTATACTGAAATGTTGGTATTTTTCAAGATAAGAAGTGCAAAATCTAGCTTATAAAAAGCTGCTGTAAATTGTAATCGGAGAACTTCTCCATTGTAGAAGTCCCACATGCATGTGAAAGGTTTGATCAAATAAAGCGACGTTAAGACAAAACCCAGTGGTGTGGTTTTTGCCCCGTGACGACGGGAGTGGTTGCCCAGGTAATACTTACAGTGACAGAATTTGCGATCACAGTGTGCAGATCTGAAATCCCTGGCTACACCCCTGATGGTAAAGGTCCACTTAAAAGGCACCATCATGTGACATTCTGTCTTCTTCTTTCTTGCTTTTACTGCTGAAGGAGTTTGGTGTGGCTTTGGAGCACTAGAATTGCAGTTTTGGTGCCAGCAGGCAGCCAGGCCTTTGAAATATCAGAGCTGTGGCAGCATTAGTTGCAGTGGGTGGCTTTGTTAAAACACTACCAATGTAATGGTTTCAGTAGTAAAGCAGTGAACCCTGAAAGGGGAGAAAGCAGAGTGCCTGTCATAAGGACAAGTCCACACACCAATAGCAGTGCATCCTGGATGGGGAAGCACTCCAGGAATGGGGCAACCAGCATGACAAACCAGAATAAGCTAAATACCAGCACTCAAAGAAGAAATATATTCTGACACTCTGTGTTACTGCAAAATGTACAGTCCCTAACAAAGGTCAGCTGAGGACCAAGGCGCCAGGGCAATTAGTCATCTAGACTTTTTATGTCTGGAGTTACACACATTTTTCTTCAGTGACACAGAATATACGAACATATTTCTTATTCAAGTGCAGCCATTTTGCTTACCCAGACGTGGGTCGCAAATGGGAAAATCTCTCTAGGAGTCGCAGACTGTTAAGTGGTGTGGGGAGCCACAACTTGGGAAAAGAATTCTCCTTGTGAGATGGGAGTCAGAAGAAGTAAGAAGACAATCTCTCTAGGGGTCGCAGACTCTAAGTGTATGGGGAGCCACAACAAGTAAAATGGGTTCATTCTTTAAATGGACCATCAGTCAAGTGGCCAGGGAGCCGGACCAGTTGGGCTGTGTATCCAAAGCACATGCAAGTCCGGGCTGTGTGCCTGGTGAGTCTAGAGCCTGAAAACAGTAGAAATGGGTTCATTCTTTAAGTGGACTGCCTTGTAGTCTCTAATCTGCATTATCAGTAAACGTAGCCCCATGGGGGTCCATCTATGCTTTGTTATGTTCAGCTAGTTTATGAATAAAAGCCACACTGAAAAATCCCAATCCTGGTTCTGGACATTACAGTTATTGCTTCCTGTGTTCGGATTTACTTGGGTGCCCCTGTGCAGAGTAGCCAAACCTAGGTCCCCTTGTGCCAGGTAACCTCATCCTCCCTGAACCCAGGTCCCCACCAGGTATTGCTGCCAGCGTCAACAGCATGCCACCTGTCATTTTGGTAAAAAGGCAGGGGTGAGGGGTTACATACAGCTATGTGTATATTAATGCAAACTAGAAATGATATGATTGTTTTGCTCTACGTAAGTAAGTTACTATGCAAATGCATAAAATGGAGTGGTGTTTTAGTTTTAGTTTTCTCCCATACCTAATACAGCTTTTGGTTTGGGTATACAGCTGTAGAACAACAAACAGGGTACAACTGAGGGCAACAAGCAAATCTGAGACAACAAACAAGGTTACAGTGTACACACGTTATTTTTCTATATACACTCATCCTTTTAAGCTAGTACCCAATCCAGAGAGTTAACTAGTTTTATGTAAAAAAAAAATACCTCTCAACTGCCCCTCATTATGGAGGACGTTCCTCATTTTCCTGGTATGGGTGAATACCAGACCTCCAGACTCAGACTGGTAAAATCCACACTTGCTGGTCTGACAGAACCAGGCATAAGTTGCATGAATATTTCTGGGCTGGCTGGATGGACTAGTCCAGCTTTTACCTAGGTCAGGTCTGCTTCTGGCCCTCTGGTTTTCAACCTTGCCCAGGACTGAGTGAAAACCAGACCGCCCCAGATAAGTATGCCAGACCACCGTCTGTCCATCCAGAGTGTCTGGACCAGCAATATTTGCACAACTTGCACCTGGTCCAGCCAGTCCAGGTTTTACCAGTCTGAAGGTGTGGTTTTCCCCATAAAATTGTTCTGTCCCACATTCATCCCACACTAGAAAATGTCCCACCCATATGGAGCAGGTGTTGTAAACTCAGACTTTCAATAGAAATTCTCACTCAGGACTGGTGGTGCTCACAATGTACTTGTATCTCCATGCATGTCGGATGATGTGTCCCAGTCCCACATCATGACTGCCAGATTGACCCACATTTCAGTGAGAAAAGTTTCAGATTAGATATACTGTACAAGTCAAAACCTGAAACAGTAATGCTATAGTCCAACTGAATGAAAACAAAATTTATAAACTGCAAGTCTCACACTCAAAGGAGATTTTTTTTCCACCCGACCTGTAAAAATATCAAGGACCTGCCGACCTGGGACCCCCTCACCAGTCCACCACGCCAGCTAGCTCAGAGTCCTGCACTGTGGTGACAGCAGTCCCATCACCTACCTGTCCTGCAAGTATTCCAGAAAGTTCAATTGTAAGTTGTGCCATGCCATGCTCTCTCCATAAGGTGACCACCAACTAGCCCTAGCCCCCCCCACGAGTCCCGCTGCCTCATGCAATGCAAATTTGTGAAATAAAATGATTCTGCTTTGGTTTGTGCAACAATTACAAAAAAAAAAAAACTTAAGCTGGCTGAAGGGGAAATTTGTTTTTTTCTACCAAAAGCTTGTACCCAACAGAGATCCAATGTAAAACAGCTGCAGAGCAAAGGCATTTACACTAATCGCACCAACCTGATCTCAGCGCAAATGACACTGTATATTTAGAAAGGTGTAAATAATGATATGAAGTGTTTGAAAAACTAAGAGGTGCACGATTACTGTGCTGCAGTCAGAGTCCGAGATTGGCAGAGCACAGCCCCAGCTGCAGAGTCACTGCAGTGTAGTAAGCTTACCATGCAAGAACAGAAATAACACAGTTCCAGTTTTCAGTGCATGCACAGAATTTTCTTCCTGTGATGAGCTTTCTCTTAAGCAAGGTCATGACAGCTATTTACCCCACTGCCTAATCAGGGCCTTAAAGAAATCAATGACACCAACTACTCAAGCTCTCCACCAGGAACAGATAACACACTGTGTGGGTATAGAGAGAGAGAGAGAGAGAGAGAGAGAGACACACACACACACACACACACACACACACACACACACAGAGCAACCCTTGCAACTCTAAGCATAACCCTTATGTCTTTTCTATTATACTATTATGTTTTATTTAGTCCCATCACCTCAAGCAGGTTGCTCTACCACAAAACTATTCATGACTTTATCAAAAAGAAATCAGAATTTGTTAAATAATTAATCAGACAGCCAGCCCACTGATGCAGCAGTAGAGCACTACCGCTTGCGGTGCCAATGATCTGGATTCACAAGTGAAGTTGGGGCAGAGGGACACCCGTGGGGGAGGAGGCCGAGGCTTGAGGCGAGCATCCAATGGACTGCTGCTCTCCTAGTCAATGGGGAACAGCTTGCACATCCTGGTCCTCGCCTGGCACCTAGCTGAAGCTGGGGGAAACTTAGGCACCCGGGACTGCATAATGGGCTCGGGTGGCGTGGAAGACACTGATGTGCGGTGCCCAGCGCACACTATTGCATCACTGCATGGCACACTCCTCAGGGGCACTACAGGAAGAAAAAATAACACCAGTGGCCCCACACCTGACTAGCTGGGCTCACCAGCCAGGAGCTAGATCCTTCGACGCGGGCTGTGTAACCCCATTGGTCCTGGTTGGGGGGGAGCATGGCAGAAAGTTATGTCCCAGTACAGATATTAGGGTGACAAGTGACAGACATGGCTGGGATGACTGGCAGATGGAGACTGCCCAGTGACAAGGAGAAAAACAGATTCACATTCACCAGAAGAAAAAAAAACTGGGAAATAGCACTCACTGTTTAAAACGCTTTACTAAAAAGAAGTAAAACAGAAAATATTGCATTTAAGTAATAACAGCCAATACAACACCAGTAGAGATAAAAATATGATAAAAAGTGATAGCTGTGATCCCCTTCCCCAATAAAATATATTATGTCATGTTGTGATTTGGTCGGGTCCCAGATAATGTCTTGCCCTGCTGGGTACATAAGGAATACTGAACCATACATCACTCATTCACTCACAGACATTTAGAAACAGAAACAGAAAAAATGCCTACACCTTCTGTACGATATCATGCGGTTATGATGGCCACTGCAAGTTAACACTCACAAAATAAGCCCCTTTCCAGGCACCCTGGCCCAAGCTGAACCCCTTAGCACTAGACCAAAACCGAAATGGAGGGTCTGCCTGCAGGAGTACGCACTATTTCAAAATTTCACTGATAGCAAGCAACTGTTCTTAATGCACATATTGAACAAAGTGATGGCTAGAATATGAAAAAAAATGTGAAGTAACTGTCTAAGCAGTTCCATCCCAGCCCTACCCTTCAAAGTGATTTAAGATTATCTGCTCAACAAGCACTGATGCTGTACTGCACATGAGGGCATTTACTGACAGAGGGTGGAGTTTAGGTAATTTAACTGGTCGAGGTTTCTGTCTCACAAAGCTGTAATCTTAGATCAGGCACCAGCAGCTTGAGTAACTCAAAGCTTTGGGCTTTAAAACATTCAATGCCACCCCCCCAAAAAAAAAAGAAACACCCAGCAGAAAAGATATACATGAATAACCTAAGAGATACATAAATAAAACATTGAAAACATGCCCCCATAGTATTTTTAAAAATTGGTAGAATTTGATAAAATCCTCTGTTTTACATGTTGTTGCCTTCACAGAAGGCTGCATGTTCAAAACTGAATCAGATAAGTTGGAAAAAACTTCATGTGAACCACTCTTCCAAATCTTCACAAGTGGCTCTATACATGCAGAACTGAGACAGCAACAAAGGCTTTTACACCCTCCACAGTGACGAAATAGCTGATACGGATATGAAACAGAGTTCCACACAACACCAAGTGAGCTCACCAGAAGAAATGAAGAATATCCTATCACAACTGCTTTGAGATGCCAGTGCATGCCTTTTTATATGCTGCTGACAAGCCTGACATCGTGTGAGCTATGTGGAGAAAAATCTGATTTGAAACATTTTGTATTTTATAATGAGGAATAATTATTCAAAAGGGACAAACTACAAAGTGTAATAGTTAGGGTGACACAATAACATAACAATAGTGCACGCACAGATCATATGCTCCAGTCTAGAGACTACAACTTAAACATTTACTTTTTGATTGATGCCACGAGTATGAACCGGACCGGGACACACTTCAAATAGGGTCTCGCACCCGATCACTCACCCACTCAGATCTAACAATACTGGATTGCTTTTTTTATTTGATTTGCTCGCTGTGTTGCAGCCTCTCGTCCTCGCTCGCACTGACTGCTCGCAGTTGCACTCGCACACTCTCCCCGCCAAAGGCGCCAACCACCAACTCCGCTCGCGCATCATCTGATCAGCTCTCCTGGTCACTGGACTCCTCCTCCTCTGCTCGCTCTGACCCAATCATTGGTCCATAATTCACGTCACAGCACCCTGAGGGAGCATTATTGGGCCATTTAAGTGGTCGTTGTGCGAGGCAAACTTTGTTAAAAAAAAAACATATAGGCGCCAAAAATAACTGACTACTGAGATGAGACTAATGAGTCACGTCCCCTGCCCCCCCCCATCTTCTGCGCTAGTGTGCTTGCGGCTTGCCGCTCACAAAAAGAAACTGCAGTGCAGGGGCAGCAAATTCACTCAGTCAACTGTTGTTATTTACTGTGCTGGAATCACGGCAATCACCGACTCACTAATTATACGACTCCAACATGATATAACTGCAATTCAAAGCAATTGCAACTAATTGCAGCTGCATTGAATTGCAGCTGATGATTCCAATGGCCGACGATGGCTCTAGGGTCTAGTGGACAGACAAAGTTGCCAATTCAGCCAGGAGCCCCGTACACAAGCGCAGCCTGCAGCACCAAGAGAAACAGAACAATCAAGTGGCAGAGATGTAGTGAGCGAGCTCATAGGAGCTCTATTGTGACTGCTGTGGGATTTCTTTGTGGGCAGAAAATGCAGCAATGCAGGCAAGAGCCCAGCACAAAAGGCCAGCTTGCAGCACCGGCCAAAATGGAATGAGTGAGTGAGAGAGATCAATGGAGCTGTGACAGGACTGCTTCAGATTTCTTTCTGGCCAGAACAAGCCACCAATGCAGGCAGGAGCCCAGTACAAAAGGGCAGCCTGCAGCGACAGGAGACACAGAACGAATGAGTGAGGGAGGGGGAGTGAGTGAGCTCAATAGAGCTCTGTTGGGACTGCTGAAGATTTGTTTATGGGCAGAAAAAGCCAGCAATGCACGCAGGGGCCCAGTACAAATGGGCAGCCTGCAGTGGTAGGGAAACCAGAATGAGTGAGTGAGAGAGGGGGAGTGAGTGAGCTCAACGGAGCTCTATTGTAACTGCTGCAAATTTGGGCAAAAGGAGGCAGCAATGCAGGCAGGAGCCCAATAGAAAACGGCAGCCTACAGTGCTGGCAGAAACAGAATGAGCAAGTGAGAGAAGGGGAGTGAGCGAGCTCAACGGAGCTTTGTCGGGACTGCTGCAGATTTCTTTGTGGCCAGACCAAGGTGCCAACAGAGGCAGGAGCCCAGTACAAAAGGGCAGCCTGCAGCGCCAGGAGAAAAAGAATGAGTGAGTGACACAGGGGGCGTGAGCGACCTCAACGAAGCTCTGTTGGGACAGCTGTGGATTTCTTTGTGGGCAGAAAAAGGTGCCAATGCAGGCAGGAGCCCAGTACAAAAGGGCAGCCTGCAGCGCCGGGAGAAACACAATGAGTGAGTGAGAGAGGGGGAGTGAGCAAGCTCAATGGAGCTCTATCATGACTGCTGCAGATTTCTTTGTGGCCAGAAAAAGGCGGCAATGTAGACAGGAGCCCAGTACAAAAGGCCAGTCTGCAGCACCGGCAGAAATGGAATGAGTGAGTGAGAGAGGGGGAGTCAGCAGGCTGAACAGACCTGTGTCAGGACTGCTGCAGATTTCTTTGTGGGCAGAAAAAGCCACCAACAGAGGCAGGAGCCCAGTACAAAAGGGCAGTCTGCAGCGCCAGGAGAAACAGAATGAGCCAGTGAGAGAGGGGGAGTGAGCCACCTCAACGGAGCTCTGTCAGGACAGCTGCACATTTCTTAGTGGACAAAACGAGGTACCAATGCAGGCAGAAGACCAGTACAAAACACCACCGGAAGAAACAGACTGAGTGACTGACAGAGGGCCAGTGAGCATGCTCAACAGACCAACGCAGTCAACATTCGGCATTGACAAATGCTTTTTAAGTATAGGCACAGCTGTAGCAGTTATCCAATCAAATGGAACGGATCTTTCCACTAATGATTTATTAAAAATAATGGAAAGTGGTGTGGCACAACACAACACCTACACAACACATGCTCGTAACACAGTCATTTTATGGAGTTTCATCACAAAATTTTTAACACGGGCATTTTAGGACCTCTGCTCATGAACAGTGTCAGTGTGATTTTCTTATATGTCCTGAACATCATCAAGGTAAATGCTACCATTGTGCTCCGGAAGAGGTAAAACACATTTTGGCCAGGTTGTGAAAAATTATAGCAGCACTGTTCATAAGGAAGTGTGGCAAAATGGCAATGCTGAAAATTTGGAGTGAAAATATTGCAAAGTTGCGAAGGTACTAGCGAGCGTGGAAACTGCGCAATGCACATTAGTAACACACTCATTTAATGGACTTTTGTCACCAGATTTTCAACATAGGCATTTTAGGACCTCTGCTAATGAACAGTGTCACTGCCATTTTCATAATGTGTCCCAAACATGGGGTTCCCACAGCGACCATGCTATTCTGCGTCAGAACTGCGAAAACACATTTCGGCCAGGATGTGAAAAATGACAGCTGTACTGTTCATAAGGAGGTGCAGAAGAGTGGCAATGTTTAAAATCTGGAGTGAAAATATTATAAATTTGTGAACTTACAAGCGTGCATGCACACTGCGCAATGCATGCTTGTAACAGAGTCATTTTATGGAGTATCATCATCAAATTTTCAACATATGCATTTTAGGATCTCTGCTCATGAACAGTGCCACTGTCAGTATCTTAATCTTTATCAAATGCTGATTTCCCACACCGACCACTCTATTCTGTGCCAGAAGTGTGAAAACACATTCCGGCCAGGGTGTGAAAAATGACAGCTGTACTGTTCACAAGGAGATCTGAAAAAAGGCCAATGTTGAAAATCTGAGGTGAAAATATTGCAAATTCACAAAGTTACGAGCTTGTATAGCAACTGCGTAATGCACACTCGTAAAACAGTCATATTTTGGATTTTTCCCACCAAATTTGCAGGATAGACTTTTTGAGAACCCGCCATGTTCACAAACAAAAGATCCTGACCTGCAATGATGGGTCACTCCCTCAATGCAGCGAATGGCTGATGCTGCAATGACGAGGTGGCCCTTGATTGTGGCGACTGATTTTTTACAAGTTGGTGGCACGCTAGCTGAACTAGTGTCAGCAGCAGTGTGCCACAGTATTAGGGGAAGCAGAAACAAGCCTTTACAGACTGTGGGGGCATTGGCCACAACAGTGCCGTGCCTCCACAGCCTGCTTGTGGAGAAACCTGCCGCAACATGTTTCCTGCGCATGCACACTATCAACATAAAAAGTGACAAACACAGCACACAATACTGAATAAAGTGACAAGTGTAGTGCAATAAACAGGATATTGCATGGCACAAGGTACAGCAGTTTACAAGATGGAAGAATTTACAATGACAAAAAGTGACAAGTTTAGTGAACAACACAAAATGTTGAATGGCACAAAACAAGGTATACAAATTTCCAAACATGCAAAAATTCATTGTGTTAATGGCAATAAATCCTTAAATCATATAAGTAGTGGAAACATTGAAGTACTGGTTCAAACTAGATTTTTTCCTTACAAAGTACAGTGTGAATGGAAATAAACTGTTAACGTTCTGGAACTGCATGGGGATTGCAGTTGCAGCTAGGGAAAGTTAATGTGCAGGCCAAAACCAGTGTGAGTAGCTAGCTACAGATGCAGGGAAGGAAGAAATGAATAACAAGGAGTGCTTTAAGAGAGGAGCGTGAGGACAAGTGATTAATAGGAAATAATAGTAGGAAAGCAGACAGGAAAATTATCTCCAAGTCTGAAGAACACCTGGGCCCATTTTCAGGAAAGCCCTTAGATTGCCGCAATTTGTGGCAATCTAGGGCTGTGGTGCACTCTGGGTGTGTCAGAGACCCTGTGCCTGATTCTGAAAAATCAGGGGTCCCTACACCAGAAACTCAGGAGCTGACACACCCACAGGTTAATGCCAAACAATAGGCACACCTGCAGGAATTGCCACAGAGATCCGACTCCCCCCACCCAATGCAACAAAAAGCAATTGCCATGGGGCAGAAGGGGTATGGGATGCCATATGGGGATTTGGGGAGTGAGTGAGCATCCCGGTGGGGGGGTGATTGGGCACCTGGTGGGGATGCCATTATTATAACTATTATGGTAATGATTTATGATCAATTATAATAATGGCACCCTGGCCAGGTGCCCAATCACACCCTGCCATGCCTACTCACTCGCCAACACCCATATGGCACTCCCCTGTCCCTTCTCCCTCTGGACCTCACATACAGAGTCTCCCCCCAGTTCCCCACCTTGTGGGGAAATGGTGCAAGGGGCTTTGACCAGCTTTTGGCTAGTCTAACTCGAGCGGGCTTCCTGAATCCCAAAAAAGGGGATATTGCAATCCCACCACTGTGTATGCCCCCTTGTGACCTGGCACACCCCGATGTAGGTAGCAAGGGTGGCGTAGTGTCCAGTTGGCAAAGTAGCTTCCCTGTTCCAATGCAGACTGCATTTCGGAATTGGGAACACCGCAATTTATGATGCAAGGTGCCAGTTGAATCATTGATGTTTGACGCAGGCACATTGTATCAGTCTAGGAGCTTTTGGAATCAGACCCCTTGCATTTCTCTAGTGAGGTGGCAGTTACACGTGCAACCACAAACACTTCTTTTTTGGCACAAATTTATTTATTCTGGAAGTGTAACTACACATGTAAGAGCTGTTGCAAAGTGCAACAAAAACATTGATTTATGCTGGAAATGTAAGTACACGTATAACAGCTGTTGCAAAGTGCAACATACGTTTATTTACTTATTTATTTAAATTTTGGTAACTGGCTAGGCCCATTGAGACCAGGGGTCCCTTTTTTAGAGGTGACTCAGCGTTAATTACAGGGGACAAGAAGTGCACTATATAATATTTGTTGAGAGCACTTGTAGACATTGTACAAGTTGAAAACAACTATAGACACTTCAAACAGGAATACTTCAGTTATTAGTCTACAATAGATTATAGAACAATTAAAACTACAATTACATAGTTACATTTGCCAGAAAGAACAGATTTGAGGCAAAAGGGAGGCAACAGTAATTTCAGTAATTACCACTTCATGCGAATTGTGTAACTACAGCACAGTGCTGCAGATCTTCCCGTGCCAATCTTTACCATTCATCACTGTCTGGGTAACAGCCGGAGATGCAGCAACCTGTGGGAGCTTTTTTTTTGTAGGGGGAGGAGTCAGTGCTGGGGCCGGCGCCACTCTCAAGGCCGATGCGTTACGTGATTCTCACAAGTCAGCCAGCAATGGTCGCTGGCTCCTCCTCAGCACAAGTTCTACTTCTCCTGCTGTCGAGGCTGCAGCACCTCACACCTGCTGAAGAAATGTCATTTGCAACATTGCGGCATAGTCAGTTGTTTCAACGCCATTGTCAATGCAGTTTTTACCCTGTCCCTGTTCCACCATCCGCTAGTAACTTGGTGCAGTTTTCTGCAGGAATCCAGTAAGACGCTTCCTTTTTCTTTCTTGAAGTGGTGCCAAGTCTGTTTCTTATTATTAGTTTAGTTACCATGAGTCATGTCAGCTTCATCTGGGACAAAAAGTGCTCTTCCAAGGCAGACTGGCCTCCTATGCATCGGTGTCCCTGTGCTGGCAGATGTCTGTCACAGACCGGCATGACCGATGCCTCACCTGCCTGGGTCCTTCTCACAATATGGATAGTTGAGACACTTGCGTCTCCATGGACAGTGGAGTCCTGGAGCACCGTGCATGAAAAGTCAGCTGCTATTTGCCAGCTTTCAGAGGGCATCATCATATGAGGGACTCCAAGCGCAGGTCTCACCGCCCTTCCTCCAGGTCCCCTTCCAGTTCTATATGGACCGGTGAAGAGGGGCCTCTTCTCCTTTTAGCCTTGCCAGGGAGGAGGTCTCTTCCATGGTGCCAGAGGAATGGTTTGGCCCTCTTGGGGGCTAGGCCAGGAGCACCGCACAGACTGTCACCTCCTAAAAGGTGCAGACTCCACAGGTGTCATGGCCCATGCCTGCTGGGCCTGGCATGGGTGGCTCCTCAATGCTGCCTGTCAGCACTGTTCCAGATCCCTGGGCTGTTCATGGCTCTGGTGATCAGCGCAGCACCATGTGCGGTACTGGGCCCTCCCATGGTGCCACAAGCAGTGCTGCAGGAGGGAAAACCTCGGGGGCCACTCGTCTGGAGGTCTTCCGGCTCTCCTCCTCTCCAGAGCCAGATGATCGGAAGACTGATCTGGACTGACTGCCTGACTCCTCAGAGTTGAAGGGTTCTCCGGTGCCCGGTACCTCTGTGCAATTCCAAGCATCCCTTCCCTTGACATCACCAATTATGGTCGGTGCTGGCTCCCATGCAGGTGGCAACTTCAGGAGATGTCCTGCCGATAGTATCCCTCAGTCACAGGGGATGGTGGTTTGGGTCTCAGGGGGCCCAGAGAGCTGCCGGTCCTGGTGTTGGTGCCATTCCCCCCCAAGTTGGGAACAGGGACTTCCTCTTCTGAGTCCTCCCTCGGGGGCATGTGGGAATGGAGCAGTCCCTAGCTTCAGGAGTGAGGAAGAGGTTGACCTTGGAGTCGACAGGGTTGAGGGGGCAGTGCATGGGGCAGCAACCTTCCCCAGGGACCCTTCAGGGTTTGGGGAGGAGTCACAGCACTAAGCTCTTGTCCTCTCCCTTGTCCTCCTTCAAAGGAGGCCTTATTGGGTGGGGTTGGGGTCTGCCCTTCTGGTTCTGTGCAGTTCAGTCTCCTCACAGGGCTGTTTCCCCTTCAGGACTTGGTCCTGATTGCTTCAAGCTGGTTGAATGGCCAGTAACTGCATGGATCAGCGGATCCCCAGGAGGTCTGAGATAGCCAGCGAGGTCTCCTAGCCCTGCAGAGGTCCCTTGCATAAGAAGAAGTGTATCTCCCCATTGCCTCTGCAGTCTCCCCATTTCCCAGGCCATGTGGGTACTTTGGGGCCCTTGACCTGGGAACAGTTCAGAGCCACTGTTGCCACCTTCCCCAGATATGTCTGGGTTATGGACAAACAGGTCTTTCACCTGTCTCCCCTGCAGCAGCTGGACTCAGACTCTTCAGATTTGTCATCCTCCTAGTCTTCCTCCTTCAAGGAAGAGGATACCTTTGTCCTCAAATGCTGATCAGATGGAGTATCAGCACTTCTTATCAAGGCTGGTGGGTGATCTGCACATATCCCACATCACAAGATGAAATACTGAGCAGACGACACGTGTATTCCTTAGCAAATTCAGTGCAGACCACCTGGTTGTCCCTTCCTAGCCATTTTCCCTTCCAGAAGGCATCGTCCCATGCCTGGCAGTGCCCATCTGTCCCAATTCCAGCCCCTATGTGCTGCCAGCACAGGTATTGTGCACCCCAGGGGTCTCCAGGGACCTTGCCTCATCCCACTTTGGGAGTGAGGGTACTGGATACCCTTTCCAGGCATAGACTCCCAGTGCATGACCAACCCCCGGATACAGACTCTGTAGAGTTTGACCAGTGGGGATGGAAATTGTAATCCTCGGTGTGTATCATGCTCAGCATTGCCACTCATCAGGCACATCACGCTGCCTACAACAGGCATCTGTGGTCTATGCTAGGCCAGGTGCTGACATTGCTGCCTGATATGGAGGAAACCAGAGAGACCATTGCTCTCTTTGAACAGTGCCTGGAACTCACAAGGCACCAGGCAAGGGCGTCTTATGATGATCTGCGTTAGGTGTCTTCGTCTATCAAGGTTGTCATTCTTGGCCCAGCGTAAGGTGCTTGCCTCCACTTTACAGGGGACCCACCTTTTCTTCTGCAGGGCAAGGAGGGAACTACAGGTGTGACTTCCATCTCCCAGGCAAGGGGATACCCTGCCTCGCCTTGACCAGTCGCATGACTAATTGGCCTATAATGGGTCTCCTCCTTTCGTGGTCCTCCCCTACAAGAGGCTGAGGGACTCATGTCCCTCAGGTAAGTAATGGGCCCTCTTTGGCGGGCTCAGTACTCACCCAGACAGTGATGAATGGTGAAGGCTAACACAGGGAAGATAGGAAAATTATGTACCTATCGTAATTCTTGATCTTCCTGTGTATCTTCACCATTCATCACTGGCACCTGCCCACCTTTCCCTCTGGGCCTCAGTCCCTGGGCAATGCCTTCTCCCTGCTTGCACTCCCCTTGCAGTCAATTGTAGGTGGGGTCCTGCTGGTTCCTCCAGGTCCTCTGTTACCTTCTTAAGTGACAAAGGGCCCACCCTGGGAGGGAGAGCAAGTAGGGCTTCTTATCCTGGCCTTAGGGACTCCCTGTGGGTCCTTCCATTCTCAGCCAGTTGGGATTCCTCCAGGAATTGGTCTGGTCCTGTGGGCCCTGACTGACTCCTAGTGGTGGGGGAATATCTCCTAGGTGGGGAAGGGAGGAGATGGCCCATGGGGACTCTCTTTCTCCCTCCTTATATGAATTTTCCTCCTTCCCCCTGTGGGTTCTCCTTCTCAGGACAACAGTAACCAAAGGGGGTCCTGTCCTGGGGTGGCTGTCACCACCCTGTACTGCAGTGGAGGAGGGGGGAACCTTCTCCACACCTTCTCTTTGGGAGGAATTGATGTCTGAGACTGCCCGCCTAATTTGCTCCTCTCACCTTTTCAAACTGGAAAGTACTTGGTTCTGAGTCTCCATCTGAACTGCTGTTCATGTCCTCCAGCTGGAAGTTCTGGGCACCTGGCCTAGGTTTGGTTCAGCCAAATTCCCTATTCCCCATTGGACAGCAACAGGCTCAGTGACCTCCTGGATGTCAAACATCTTTTTCCCAGAATTCTTTCTGGGTATAGGATGTGGTTGGGTCTCCCTTTCCCTCCCCCATCTTTATTCCTCTTTACTTTACCTTTCTCTCTTCTCTCTCCTCTCTCTTTCTGATTTGCCACCAAGGGGCTGGGACCAAGGCCCGCACCCTCAGGTCCTCCTCCTCCTCTTTCCTCTGGCTGGCTTAATCCTTTTTCAGTTTTACATCCTTTTCTTTAGCTATCCCTTGGGCTCCCTTTCCCTGCCCTTGTCTTTTCTTTGTCCATCTGTTTTCTTCCTTCTCTCTCTCTCTCCAGTGAGCAGAACTGGGTTGGAGGAGGAGCCAGTGACCATTACAGGCCAACCCATGAGTGCCACGTAGTGTGTCAGCCTCAAGGGCGGTGCCTCCTATGGCACCGGCTCCTCCCCCTACAAATAAAAAGCTCCCACGGGGTGTTGAGCCTCCGGCTGTCAAGCAGCCAGTGATGAATGGTGATGATACACAGGAAGCTCAAGAATTACAATAGGTACGTAATTTTCATTTTTTGGTAACACTTTATTTTAAGTGTTCCTTACTACACTGTAATTACTGTATAACTATGCTGTAACTGCAAGTCTTGTGCACTGTCTCAACTGTCTATGTCTATTTGACATTTGTTTCAAAGGTAATCAAACATAACAATTTTAAAGTGTAATAAGAATGGTAACTAAAATATGAATACAATGCAACTTCAGTCTGCTACAGTTATGTGCACTGACTGGCAACTCTTTAGATGATGTTCCATATCTGTATTCCAGTTTTTCATGAACTTACAGGTTAGTAAACATACAGTCTAATATTGTGAATTGATATGTAACTATACACAAAAATATTTCATTTGCTTAATTACTAATTGGCACTATAACAATATTGTGGCTAAGAAATAATGGTACTGTTTTCACACTGTGTCTGGTCCCCCCGCAGCTCCCCAGCGTGGGAGTTTTTTAACTGTGTGTGGGGAGACAGCACAGTGGTGGTGTGCCATGTTTGTGGTGTGCTGGTGCACCATGGCCCCCGTGGGACACATTTGGGAATCAGTGGCCAGCGCATAAACAAGCTGAACCACCACAGGGCAGAGTGGCAGGCTGCCATGGAAGGGGCCAGATGTCCACCTGCTGGCCCTTCCATGGCAGTGGCTGAGGGTGCTGCTGGGGTGGGAGTTGTGCCTTGCAGTCATAGCCACAGCAGGAGGAGAGCTACTACAGTAGCTGCTCCACCACCACCACCCCCATCACCACCACCACAGCCACCAGCACCACCCTGTCCACCACCACCCCAACTACCTGGCTTCCCCCCTGCAACACAGTCTGACATCGGCCTGGTGTTGGCAGTGCTTGAAGAAAATAATGAGTGATTCAGTGCTTTTCAGCAGCAGCAGGTGAACAGAGTAGAAGCACAGCAGCAGCAAATAGTTTCAATGCTGCACCTGCTGCTGGACCACCATGGCATCCCACGGACATAGTAAGTGAGGGGATTGTTTTCTTCCCCCCACCACCCCAACCCTGACCCCACCCCACTAATATGTTGTACTGTTTTTGTGTGTTTTTTCTTTGTTATTGTTTAATCATACACATTTTCCCTTCCAGGGGAATCTTTCTTGCACCACATAGTGCAATACATTTTTGTGAAAACCACTCATAATTTCATTACAGTGTGTCATGTGTCAGAGGAATTCCTGTTCTGAAAATCTGCCCACATTCTGCCTCCCTTCTCAGCAACGTTAGGACATGATGGCAGGGAGAACATGTGTGCGTGCTTCTTTCGGTGAATATCCGATTGTCCGGCAGTTTTCCAAATGTTTCTTTATGTTATAACGGTCAGTTTGTGGTGAAACGTGCGGGCACGATTCCAGTAAGAAGAATCTTGTTAGTGGAAACATTCCCACATTTCACCACAAAGTCAACCTTGTAACACAAGGAAACATCGGGATAGCTGCCGGACATTCACTATAGCGGAGCATGCACCTGCGCTCCCCCTGGCATCACGTGCTTAAGTTGTTGAGAAAGGGTGGCAGAATGTGGGAGGCTTTTCTGATCGGTAATTCCTCCATCACGTGACTCATTGTAATGAAATTATGGGTGGCTTTCACAGAAATATATTGCACTCTGTGGAGCAAGAAATATTCCAGTGGGAGTAATGCCCCCCACATATTAGTTTATGTGCATCACCATAACTATGTAATGTAGTGAATCTCTGCAAAGCAGCAGCACAACAATCTGTTGAGAACTCTGACCGATATTTTTTAATGCTATGTTACAACTTCCTTTACTTACATTCTGACTGACTGGAATGACATGAGAATTTGCAGTAGTTGAGTCTGCTGTACTACCTTTTTTCATGTATGAAATAAAAGAGAATTCCTTTTAAATTGGTGCTGACCAGGTCTTTGTCATTGTTTTCCTCTGCTTTTCTCCATCACATCAATTAGTTGTTATATATCACTTCTGTTGTTAATTAACAGTTATGCATCAGGCAGTGTTTTATGACCCACGGAACAATAGTTATTATAAAGCAGCTGCAAATAAATACAAACCTGGTCCAAACAATATTGGAATGCGTGCTCATTTTTTATTTTCATACATGAAAAAAAGTAGGAGTAAGTAAAGCAGACATAAATTGTGAAAAGAATCGTATAATTCAAGTCACGAATCGGAGGTAACTAGTGCTGGCTGTGGCAATGTAAAGTAGCATAAAAAAGTACAGTTCAAAACTGTGAGGACATTCTTGCAATGTGCTTTAATTGTAAAAATGTCAGTATGACATCATGAGCTAACAGCAACAATCACAGAATACACAAAAGTGGCACAGAGCCCCAGATTTTTTCCGCAGGCCCAAAATGCATCCTGCTTGTGTGCAGAAAATTGACAAGTGGTTACACAGTAAAATGAGACTGTTTCAGCATATACAAAGTCCTCCAGAATTAATGGAACACTCAGTCATGCGTACAAAAGTGGCACAGAGTCCCCAGATTTTTTCTGCCTGCCCAAAATGCGTTCTGCTTGTGTGCAGAAAATTGACAAGTGGTTACACAGTGGAATGAAAGTGTTTCAGCACATACAAAGTCCCCCAGAATTAATGGCACACTCAGTCATGTCCGCAGTGGATGCACAGAGTCCCAGATATTTTCTGCTGGCCCAAAATGCATCCTGCTTGTGTGCAGAAAATTGACAAGTGGTTACACAGCAAAATGAAACTGTTTCAGCACATACAAAGTCCCCCAGAATTAATGGCACACTCAATCATGTGCGCAGTGGTGGCACAGAGTCCCAGATTTTTTCTGCAGGCCCAAAATGCATCCTGCTTGTGTGCAGAAAATTGACAAGTGGATACACAGTGAAATGAGACTGTTTCAGCACATACAAAGTCCCCAAGAATTAATGGCACACTCAGTCATGTGCACAGTGGTGGCACAGAGTCCCAGATTTTTTCTGCCTACCGAAAATGCATCCTGCTTGTGTGCAGAAAATTGACAAGTGGATACACAGTGAAATGAGACTGTTTCAGCATATACAAAGTCCCCCAGAATAAATGGCACACTCAGTCATGCGTGCAGTGGTGGCACAGAGTCCCAGATTTTTTCTGCAGGCCCAAAATGCATCCTGCTTGTGTGCAGAAAATTGACAAGAGGTTGCACAGTGAAATGAGACTGTTTCAGCACATACAAAGTCCCCCAGAATAAATGGCACACTCAGTCATGTGTGCAGTGGTGGCACAGAGTCCCAGATTTTTTCTGCCTACCCAAAATGCATCCTGCTTGTGTGCAGAAAATTGACAAGTGGATACACAGTAGCATGAGACTGTTTCAGCACATACAAAGTCCTCCAGAATTAATGGCGCACTCAGTCACGCGTGCAGTGGTGGCACAGAGTCCCAGATTTTCTCTGCAGGCCCAAAATGCATCCTGCTTGTGTGCAGAAAATTGACAAGTGGTTACACAGTGGAATGAGAGTGTTTCAGCAAACTCCCCAGTAGAAAATGATGACTGTGAGCATTGTTTTGCTGGTCCAATCTGTTCTGTGAGATAATTCCAGCAAATGCAATGTGATCATCTCAAATGGATTGAAGGGTGCCCTTTGGCTGTACACTAATAGTAGCCTTTGTGAGTATATATATATATATATATATATATATATAGAGAGAGAGAGAGAGAGGGAGAGAGAGAGAGATGGCTGTGTTGTGTATTTTGTAGGTGAGGATGGGGGTTGTCATGAACATGCACTCATGGTATTGTTCTGCATCACAGGTCACACAGAAACGGTTGGTGTGCACATTCCAGTGCTCAATGAGAATTTTTTTCGCTGAAATTGGAAATGGAAAACTCTCAAGCACATGAAGGTAAGTATTATTTTTTTTGTGGGGGTGGGGGAATCATATTTGCAGGTTTGTCTCTAATGGCTTCTTCACAGATTTCATCAGCATCCTTCTGGAGTCTGGTTGTCTTAGTGTGGTCATGGTCATCTAATGAAATTACTTCTGTGTATTGCATGTATGCCCAAGCTCGGGGGAGGGGGGTGCCTGATGTTGAAGAACTTTTTTGGATAAGGCCACTTTGACAGAATAACAGAGCATCTGGAAGTTTCCTAAAAAAAGAAATGAATGACTTCCTCCAACTTAATTATGTGCCTCTCCCTGGTTCTCAAATCTCAATCTAAAGCCAAGTTACATTTCAAACCCACATTTTGCCAATTAACATGACCTGTGTGTAATATTAGCTGCAGTCTTTACAAAACAATGAAACAGATTGAATAAAATCTTCCTACTTACCAGAATGGATTTCACTAGGATACTACATCGCTTCCTCTCTGTACAGTACAGCTACTGTACCATTCCCAATGAGTTTTAGCGATGGAATCTTTTTTGTTACCCTGTAAAAGAAACAAAAGAAGTGCACCGCATGTGTTTTACCATTGTGGCTCTGAAAAGCTACAGAAAACAAAACATACAATTAAAGGAAGTGAAGCAGCATAACAAACGTGAGTACACATACTCACTTTATGGGTTAAATATTAAGAAGCTTTATGTCTCTGGCTGATGGTTGTGGTGGTCTGGACAGACTCAGACACAGTGGTGGCAGTGGCTAAAATCAGTCCCGGTGGTGGTGGTGGTCTGGGGGGCAGACAGACTCATGGTGGCAGAGGCTAACATCAGCCCCGTGGTGGTGGTGGTGGTTCTGGGGCAGACATACTCATGGTGGCAGTGGCTAACATCAGTTCCAGTGGTGGTGGTCCGGGAGGCTGACAGACTCATGGTTGCAGAGGCTAACATCACTCCCGGAGGTGGTGGCTCGGGGGGCAAACAGAATCATGGTGGCAGTGGCTAACATCATTCCCAGTGGTGGTGGTCCAGGGGCAAAGAGACTCACGGTGGCAGTCACTAACATCAGTCCCAGTGGTGGAGGTCCGGGGGGCAGACAGACTCATGGCGGCAGTGGCTAACATCAGTCCCAGTGGTGGAGGTTGTCCAGGGGGCAGACAGACTCATGGTGGCAGTGGCTAACATCAGTCCCGGTGGTGGTGGTTCGGGGGGCAGACAGACACATGGCAGCAGTAGTGACAGTGGCTAACATCATTCCTGGTGGTCTGGGGGGTAGACAGACTCATAGTGGCAGTGGTGGCAGTGGCTAACATCAGTCCCAGTGGTGGTGGTCCAGGGGGCAGACAGACTCATGGTAGCAGTAGCTAACATCAGTCCCAGTGGTGGTGGTCCGGGGGGGCAGACAGACTCATGGTTGCAGAGGCTAACATCACTCCTGGAGGTGGTGGTTCGGGGGGGGCAAACAGAATCATGGTGGCAGTGGCTAACATCAGTCCCGGTGGTTGTGGTCTGGGGGGCATACAGACTCATGGCAACAGTGGCTAACATCATTCCCAGTGGTGGTGATCCGGGGGGCAGAGAGACTCATGGTGGCAGTCACTAACATCAGTTCTGGTGGTGGTGGTCCGGGGGGCAGACAGACTCATGACAGCAGTGGCTAACATCAGTCCCAGTGGTGGAGGTTGTCCAGGGGGCAGACAGACTTATGGTGGCAGTGGCTAACATCAGTCCTGGTGGTGGTGGTTGTCCAGGGGGCAGACAGAATCATGGCGGCAGTGGCTAACATCAGTCCCGGTGGTGGTGGTTCGTGGGGCAGACAGACACATGGCAGCAGTAGTGACAGTGGCTAACATCAGTCCTGGTGGTGGTGGTCTGGGGGGTAGACAGACTCATGGTGGCAGTGGTGGCAGTGGCTAACATCAGTCCCAGTGGTGGTGGTCCGGGGGGGGAGACAGACTCATAGTGGCAGTGGTGGCAGTGGCTAACATCACTCCCAGTGGTGGTGGTCCAGGAGGCAGACAGACTCATGGTTGCAGAGGCTAACATCACTCCCAGAGGTGGTGGTTTGGGGGGGCAAACAGAATCATGGTGGCAGTGGCTGACGTCAGTCCCGGTGGTTGTGGTCTGGGGGGCATACAGACTCATGGCGGCAGTGGCTAACATCATTCGCAGTGGTGGTGGTCCGGGGGGCAGAGAGACTCATGGTGGCAGTCACTAACATCAGTCCCAGTGGTGGTGGTCCGGGGGCAGAGAGACTCATGGCGGCAGTGGCTAACATCAGTCCCGGTGGTGGTGGTGGTTGTCCAGGGGACAGACAGACTCATGGTGGCAGTGGCTAACATCAGTCCCGGTGGTGGTGGTTCGGGGAGGCAGACAGGCACATGGCAGCAGTAGTGACAGTGGCTAACATCAGTCCTGGTGGTGGTGGTCTGGGGATAGACAGACTCATGGTGGCAGTGGATAACATCAGTCCCAGTGGTGGTGGTCCGGGGGGGATACAGATTCATAGTGGCAGTGGTGGCAGTGGCTAACATCAGTCCAAGTGGTGGTGGTCCGCGGGGCAGACAGACTCATGGTAGCAGTAGCTAACATCAGTCCCAGTGGTGGTGGTCCGGGGGGCAAACAGACTCATGGTGGCAGTGGCTAACATCAGTCCTGGTGGTGGTGGTGGATTGGGGGGGGGCACATCATCTTTTAAAAACTTCAGTTAAAACCTGTCAACATTAACCACATCATCATCCTCATAAAGAAGCTGCCCTCACAGTCATCGATGTCTGAAGTCTGATCACTGGGAAATTATTTCTCCATTGTGTCATCATCTACGTCAGTGGTAGTCCGTTTCAGTCTGCCACTGCCAGTGCCACCAGGATGCTCCATTTCCACATCAGCAAGACCACCATGACTAGGCTGGGATATGAATACCGAGGTTGCAGTCTGTGCTGGTATGTGCCTCTCATTCATTTTAATGAATGTCAGCAAACTAACATTTGCAGGAGACAGGTTTGTCTGATGATCCCTGACTATTGCGCCTGCTGAGCTGAATACACTCTCAACATTTACACTGGAGGGTGGGCATGTGCGGTACTTCAGTGCCACTGCAGTCAGCTCTGGCCATTCACTGACCTTTCCACACCAATACAAAAGAGGATCTTCAGTTATTGTCAGATGCCTGTTTTCAGACAAATATGGCTCAGCCATCGTCTGTGCCACACTAAGTCCAATTGTTGATGCATCATCCTGTTCTCCCAAATCATTTATTTCACAAATACCCACTTGGGACAAAGCCTCCCAAAGTGGGTTGATGCCAGCCACTTTGGATGACAGACCACCTGGAACTGCAGTCCCCTTCACCTCGCAGGATATGCTTGATGGTCCTCCAGGTACACCTTCAGCCGGATTATGCTGCTGAGGTTTGCTGACCTTGGCACGTGACTTCTGTGCCCCATGAACCAAGCGCACAGTTGACCACTGATATTTTTACCTATTCAGGCCTCCTCCAGTAGTGATGCAATTCCATGTTTGTATCATGGGTTCAGCATTGTTGCTATGGCAAAGTTGTCACTACGCTGAATGCTCACAACGTGACGATTCTGGTTGAATACTGTCAGCATGTGTTGCAGCAACATACTGCTACCACCGTCTCCAGCAACATCAAGGCTATGCTGTACATTCACCAATGTCTGCCTCAGCACCCACAGCAGTGGAATTGATTGGCTAATGAAAGCAGACTCGCCACTCACTGCCTGTATGGCATGTTCAAAAGGCCGCAAAATTGTTATTACAGAGTCCACGAGGCACCACTGTTCAGTCATCATAGATATGGAGGCTCTGGAACTGTCACAGCTAGTGTGCATCACAAGATATTCTGAGATCACTTTGTACTGTTCATACAACCTCTCTGCCATGTATAAAGTGGAGTTCCATTGGGTGACAACTTCCAGCTTCAAGCAGTGCTGAGGCAGGCTGTTTTGTATCTTCAACTGCCACAGTTGGTCACGGGCTTTTCCAGATCTTGAAAAGTGAGAGCAGATATGTCGTGAAATGGTCAGCATTTCCTTTATATCAGGGTGCTGCAGAAACTCCCAAACTACAAGATTTAAACAGTGGGCCATGCATCGAATATGGACAAAACCACCATTCCTGATGCATTTCACCATATTTGACCCATTGTCCCTTGCTATGAACCCAGCTGTCAGGGACAGAGGGTTTAGCCATCTGTCAATTTCAGTCAGGACCATGTCCAACACATTCTCACCAGTGTGTGAACAGGTCACATTGTGCATAACAATTGTTGCATGCTGTCGAATTCCTGGAAGATTGCTACTGCAACAATCCACCTTACTACACTGATTATTCACACTACCAACATCACAAACAACCCCCAGCACCTGTGCCCAGTGTGCAGTTATACACAGATATGAACTCCCCGCTGTTTTGCCACTTGTCCACATATCCATACTTAAATGGATGAATGGAGAGGAGGAATGTTGAAGGGCATGTCTTACTGAGTCGGACACAGTGCAGAACAACTCGGGGACAGCACTGGTAGAAAAGTATGTCCTGGATGGGACTTTCCATTTTGGAGAGGCACATGCAGCAAACCATCAGAACCCAGAATTCTCCACAAAGGAGAAGGGCCAAAGATCAATTGCCAGCATTTCCACTACAGCAGCACTGAATTAACATGATACTGTATGATTCGGGGGGTACTTCAGCTTATGTGCAAAAACACTCTGTAACATGGGTTGACTTAAATGTTTTAGACAGGGTGTGTTGTTCACAAATAGTTGTGCTCTGTGATGAATGGCATTGGCAGGGGGTGGAGTGTGGACATTTGATGAAGACAGTTGTACAGGTGATGATGACAAACCCAGAAATGCTGTTACTTTGCCAGACTTGCCAACCGGGGTTGATGTACCACTTGCACTAAACATACTGCATTAACCACCACCACCACTACAAAAACTGCTATGCTCACCAGCACTGGACATTTCAAAGTCATTATGGTCCTCCACCTCATCATGCCTGTAGTAATCCTCTGCTCTTATTACTGCACTACTGCACACATTTAATTTCCTACTGGGCTTAACAGTCATGGAAGGGGATAACATGCTGGCTATGGTTGCTGGTGATGCAGTTGAATGCCCCACTGTGGTATTAGATGCCAGCTTGTGCTGGGTCCACAGTGCCAAGTGCCTATTCTTAAGATGCGTATGCTGTCTTCTTGTGCCCAGATGGCTCCCCTTTTAACTTGACTCACACACACATGGCAAACCTGGCAGATTGCAACTGAATCATCATTTGCATCTTGAATAAAAAAATCCCAAACAAGGATTATGATGCTCTGCTTTTAACATGTCCATGATGTGGCTTATTTAAGTCTGTTATTTTAAGAACTGAAGTGGGGGGTGTCATGTGATGTTTCGTGCACTACACACCTGGACTGCAACTGACCACCATGACTGCCTATCATATTGTTAATGGGTCATCATCATCATCATCATCATCAACTAAAACCAGTGGATCACAAGTTTTAATGGGGGGGGGGATTCCTGCAAAAAGACTCACATACAGCCACTTTTAATTTATTTTTCTCCAGTTCCCAACTGGGGTCAATTACATCATCATCATATTCATTAATGTCACACACATCCACATCTTCTGCTTGGATGCTAGCATGTGGACTGCATGTTGCAACAACAGCAACATCATCATCATCATCACATTCATCATTATCGTCTACACCACCATCACCTGATATTTTTTCACCACACTGTGAATCACTGCATGGAAAATGCATGACATTAAGTGCCACAGTGGATGGAATATCACATTGTATGCTATAATTGACATGATTATCAGAATCCTCAGGTTCAGTTACTGGGATGTTATTGGGAAAAATGACATCATCTACACTGCCACTCACTTGCACTGCTTCACACTCAATATTTTTGGATACGGTACACTGGTCAGAATAAGAACTTGATGGAACAATACTAATACTACCTCTACCACCACTAACACCAGTAACACTTACACCACCAGCTGGGAAAACATCATCTCCTCCAACTATGAGTGAAGCTACTGATTGGGCTGCAAAAAACATTGCAGGAGAAATACCTTTCCTCACATCAGCAATGCACTTCTGCATCTGCGTACTACTACTACCACACCCACAGACCATCTTACTGCCAACATTGCCATGGTGAAAAACAGCTTTGCTTGCATGTCTCTTTGCAGGCATTTTAGGGGATCAACCGCAAATATTATAACCAAATTCAGATTTTGATACTTTCACTCTCTGATTGGAGGGACGCTGGATGTGAAACCAAATAAACAATTGTGGCTGCAGTGACAGATAAGAGACTATTCTGAGACTGTCATGGAATTAAAACAACTTCAGTAACCAGTGGTGCTGAGGAGGTCACAAAAACAATCCAATCTGGTAAAAAACACCTTTTGAACATGGGGTAGGGGGAGCACTGAATGTTGACAATGCTGATTTTTATGGCATTACAAGCAGCAAAACTAAGAACAGATACCAAGATCACAGTACAAAATCAGGCAGCTGCAGTGGATAGCAGGTTTGCACTGCTGTGCTTGCAATTACACTAGTCTGTGGCACAATGAAAGGTGTCTTATTTAATGCACTCAACACTGCACACACACTCACACACAGAACAGATCATGTACAATGCTGAATGAGGAATGTGTTGCAAATGAAACAGTTCAGTACTATGCCATGTTACGTATTGTAAATTTGTAATGTAAACAACCTGAACTTATGAACTGCTGCACCACGTCCACACAACAAACAGCAAGAACATTTCTATTATTACTGACAATATTATTGTGTGTATATTAACATAGTCAGTTATATAACCAAAATATAACCAAAAAACAAAGAAATCACTATTTCTCCAACTTATATCTACCTACACCACAGATACACCCCTCCCCCAAAGCACACTTTAACTATCTTTCACCACACACACTCAAGGTTGAAAATTACCATTCAAAATCCACACAAAAACCAAAACACTCGATGATATGAGCATAGGAGGGTTTCCTACAATCAATGAACTAAAGTTGGATTAAAAAAAAAGCAAAAATGCTTTTTGAACAGCTTTTACAAGATTCCCATCACAGACAGCTATCAGATCACACTGTCTCCTACTGCTTCCTACTCATATTACTCTGAACTGAGGCTGTGCAGATCAATATAGAGCCCATGTGACCTGAAATCCCATGAATCACTGCGAAATTCACCTTTGGAGCTCAAAAACAAGGCAAAGTGAGGCGTAGTGCACTGCCTGCAATGCACTTCACCTTAAATTTGGCAGAGTAGTGGCCTGGGGAGGTGGAGTAATGCAAAGTCATTGCTTCCAATGGACTTCGCATTCCTCATTATAACACAAAGTACTCCGCTTTGCTTTGCGGAGCACTCCACGAATCTGCCTTTGCTCCATGAATCGCTTCTGGATTGAGCCCACTTCTCCCACCACTACTCATGAACTTGTTGCTTATTAAACATGCAATCTAATACCGGCCCTATTCACATAGGCGGCAGGCAATGTGTCAAACGTGCATTCCCAAGCCTGGTTATCAATAGCAGTCATCCAATCAAATGGTCTGGATAGGAGCAGACTGGATCCTGCACTGTGGAGTGGGTAATTGTGGGTTATAGGTGTTCTTCTTATTACTGCTGTTTTCCAGTAAAGGGACCTTCTGCTCTGCCTATTTTTACTGCCTTGACCCCAGCCTTCGTGGTATAGTGATTGTGATGTGGTAGCTTGATGTTAAGGATGGTGCTATAGCAGGCATACCATTCTGCCAGTGGGAAGGACATGTACTG
Organism: Neoceratodus forsteri; assembly: GCA_016271365.2. Taxonomy (NCBI): domain Eukaryota; kingdom Metazoa; phylum Chordata; order Ceratodontiformes; family Ceratodontidae; genus Neoceratodus; species Neoceratodus forsteri. The sequence continues at coordinate 52,019,393 of JADMNL010000027.1, forward strand.
GCTAAAGAAGGGTCCCTACCTGTGTATCCTTCACCACCCACCACCATTCCACACAGAAGATCCATGATAAAGCATGGTATGTAGCCATGCCCCACTCCCAGCCATGCATCTGGGCTGTAGCAGGCCAGGAGTGTGGATGTAGAAGAGGTGTGGGTCAGTGCCACAGAAGCAGTGCAATTCTTAGTAACTACAGCATTGTTAGAAGCCAATAAGTAATTATGTAAATTATTTTTATTGTACAAGCAAACAATGTAGTTGTATAGCAATTAAGACTATTAGATTGCATGGTTATTAAGCAGTAAGTACATAAGGGAATGATTTCTAAAGGAAAGCATACATCAGAGTTACAGCATTGACATTCAATGAACTGAACAGTAGTTACACCATTCTTCATATGCATTAAGTGTCAGTTTCTGTGTGCTTACTTTGCTAGTACATGTTGGTTAGGAATTAACTGTGGAAACAATGCCACAGAAGCAGAACATTCCTTAGTAACTACAGCACTGTCACACCCCTCTTCTTACACTTTATTTTAAGTGTCAGTTTCTGTGTACTTACTTTGCAAATACATGTTAGTCATTAACTGTGGAAACAATGCCACAGAAGCAGTACATTCCTTAGTAACTACATCACTGTTACACCCTTTTTCTTACATTTTATTTTAAGTGTCAGTTTCTGCATACTTACGTTCTAAGTACATGCTAGTTATGCATTAACTGTGGAAACAATGCCACAGATGCAGCACAATCCTTAGTAACTACAGCATTGTTAAAAGCCAATACGTAATTATGTAAATTCATTCTTTTTTTATTGTATAGCAATTTACAATATTAGATTGCATGTTCAGTTTTAGTTCTTTTTTTTGAGGGGTTGCACAGTATTCAAGTGGTGGCTCTGTGATTCAAACCCAGTTCTCCAGGATTGCAGGTCAGTGCTTTTAACCACTGTGCTATACAGCAGTAAGTTCATGAGGGAATGATTTTTGAGGGACAATTTTAAGTGTCACTAACTACACTGTCACTAATGTATAACTACACTGTAACTGAACTACTGTGTAGTTGTCAACTAGTTTCACAATGCATGCTGCGTACTTATATAATGTTAAATGTGCTACTTCTGTGAGATTGACACACACATCTTCTGCACCCACAGCCCTGTCCTGCTGATGCGCAGGTTCGTGGCTGAGGGTGAGGCATGGTTACCTTCAGATGATAGTTCTAATTCTTATTTACCTATGACTAAACTCTCCAGTTTTACAATTCTGAACAGTCACAAGACTGACTGATTGTACATCATGGTCGAGATATTCAGAATTGCACCAAAGGCCAGCGCAAGTCCTGCACAGCACAAGTCAGATGCACCATGGCAAACCGGGTGCCATATTCAGATGTTGCACCACCTAAAATGCTCCAGTGCAAGCCGGCTGAATATGACAAAGATGCACCATGGCGCAGCCAGAGATGCACTGGCGCAACCATGGAAGCACGGTGCAAACCTGTGCACAAACCCAGGAGGCAGTGCAAATGCAAGAGGCCCAGGGACAGAGCCAAGGAAACACAGTGAGAAGGGGTACAGGACCCCACCATCATGGCACACCAGTGCACAAACAGGCATGGAGCAGGAGGATACACTGGGCAACATGTGACAGATCACAGCCACCAACAGAGGTGCTGTGCACTGCACCAACCATAGCCAGTCCATGGCCATGCGACAGGAGCAGGCACTAGAACAGCACCCCAGAACACAATGGTGGCCCAGCCATCAGGTGACAGGTGGGGACAATGGCCAATTAAAGGCCACCAATGGTGTCTCCCCCCACAGGCCACCATCCAGATGGCTGTGGCCAATGCCATGCCACAGTGGATGACCACCCACACGTCCCTGGACTCAAACACACCCATGCCCCACAACCCCACAGGCAGCACCAATGCCAGGCACTGAATGAGGCAGGACCCAGGCAGGTGGCCACCCCCCATGGGATTGGGAGCAAAAACAGTGGATGCAGATGCCCACACCCCAGTTGGTGGACCAGTCCAGCAGGACACCCAGGTCCATGCACAACCCCCATGCCCCCATCAGCCTGCCCACCCCTGACCACAGCCCCATGGTGACTGTGAAGACACACAGCACACCCACTGAACCTGGGACATAGCCCCCACCACACTGTGACACACCACTGGACACAGCAGGGAACCCCAGTAACCCCACATGTGCCCCCCTCACCAACACCATTGACCAGCACCAGACCACTGCAGCATGGCTCCACATGCCACCTGCAAAGCAGACGCAGACACAGGCATGTAGCAAAAATAAATGCTTTATAAAATCTGAAACACAGAGGTCATAATACAACTGAACAGGGGTCATGGACAGGGGAGGTAGAATGTAGGCTGGAGACAGGTAACAGGGACTGTACAATAGGAAAGGGGACTACAGGGGAATAGGGATGGTGAGGGAAAGGGAGCTATATACAACAAAGCCCTAACACCGGCCATGCCTGGATGGCCCTCTGTGTTGCAGCTCCCTCCATTTGGTTGTCTTCACCCTCCAGATGGATGTCACCACCAATAGGACCCTCCACAGCACCAGGAGTATCAGGCACAGTGTCCTCGAATGTGCCCTCAGAGACCTCCTCACTGCTGGCCGTCTGACACCTATGGGATGGGACAAGACTGGAAATTAATGCAATGCCCCAAGGACCCCTGCCCTCCCTCAGCATGCATTGGACAGTGGAGGCACATACCCCTGGAGAGACCAGAATGGTCCCTCACACAGAGGGCAATTGCAACCATCCACACGGCACACTACGGTGGTGCAGAGAGGCAGACGGTGCAGAGCAGCATGCACAAGATCACACTGTGATGGTCACATGGCACACAGCAACGGCAATGCCACAGCACAAACGGTGAAAGCTGTGAGCATGCCCACCCCCACCAGCAGCTGGTACATGGTGGCCAAGGGATGGGTCACAGTGGCATGCACAATGGACTGTGTGACACACACAGCTGGTCAGGCACATGGCAGAGGTGGCCATGGCTGTCCCCTGTCCCCACTGCTATCCCACAGTGACACAGAAAAGGAATGTGACAATGCTTACCTGCCCCTTGCTGTGCTGTGGGTGCTGCCTGTTGTCTGCTAGGGGGCACCACCCTGGCCCACCTGTGGTTCTCCGGCCCTGTGGAGGAACTGAAGAGAGGTGGACATCAGTACACAATCATTCATGTAGAGCCCCACGCCACCACACAGCCCACCGTGTGCTGGGTGTGTCCCTGTCTGCCTTGAGGCCCCCATGCCAGTACGGCTGCAACATGTGCAGCAGCCAAGCACGATGTGTGGTGCTTGCCAGGACGACAACGTAACCTACTGCAGGCCATGCTGCACAGCCATTCAAACACTACAGTACTGCACCTGGCCATACATGCAACATGCACACACCTACCTGGCTGTGGCACCGAACCTTGTTGGATGCAGGCCTGCAGCAGTTTCAGGCTGTCAGGGTCTCTCCAGTGCAGGTCCCCATACCTGTGATGGCACTGCTACAGTGTGTGGCTCACACCCATCCTCTTCTCTAGGGCCTCTGACATACAGTGCCATACACCCCCCCGGCCTATTGGACTGGCACCTAGCCAAAAAGCTGCACCTCATAGGGCTGCACCACAGCCACCAGGTTGATTAGTTCCATCTCTGACCAGTTGGTAGCCCTTCTGCCATCACCATGTGCCATGGTCACTAGCTGCAATGCAGAGGAAAATGGCTGTGGAATAATGCAGGATGTGCGATAGGATACTCAAGTCTGCAATTGCGCAGCACATGGATGCGCAATCACAGTGCACAGAGTAGGGGCCATAACGTAGTCATGAGTATGTGCATCACGCTGGGGCCTAGTCGGGTCACGAGAACATGTACACAACCCATGGGTCAGAAGTCATCACCCCATGTGCAGTGCACAGATGCATGATAGGACTGCTGCCAGGAAGTGAGCGCATGCGCGATGCCATACCAGCGCCGCATGTGCAGTGCCATGATATTGCGCATGCTGTGCAAGACTCACGATTACGTTTGAGGTCCATGCTGCACACATGCTCACTGTGGGCACATGCACTGTGCATGCGTAGGTGTTGCACCATGTAGTTGCTCTGACGCAATCCAATTGCATATGGCGCAAGTTCTCAATATTGAGATGTCATATGCAAATCACTTCATTAGCCAATGCATGGTGCAGTGGGGAGCATTAGCATATCATTGAGCACAAGCTAATTTGCATGCGTTGAGCCTTATAAGCACCACAGAACAGCACAGGCCAAAGATCAGTATTGCAACCCTTTAGGTAAGTAACTGGCAACATGGATGAACAGTGGCCTATTACAACACTGCAACAGAGGACTGCACAGTGACATGCTGACACTGACCCACAGTGCTGTTCATGTCCACAGGTGGCAGAATGTCGGACAATGAAGGAGAGGAGAGTCAGGGGCCTGCACACAAGCGCAGGCCCATCTTCACAGCAGCTGAGACCAATGCCCTCTTTGAGGTCTATATGGACAGGGATGGCCTACTCAGTGGTGCCACGGGCATGATGCTGGTAGGAGGTGGACTGATATGTGAACGCCCACGGCCGGCACCCATTGCACTCTGCAGGAGTGCAAGAAGAAGGTCAACATGGACAGGAGGTACATTAAAGACAAGGTGGTGGCCATACAGGCATCCTGCAGGATGACTGGTGGTGGGCCAGCAACAGTGCCACCGCTGATGGCCACAAAGGAGTTTTTGGCATCCACCATCAGCCGCATGGTGGTGGAGGGTGTGCCTGGTGTTGGTTTCCAGATGGGTGGCAGCCCCTCACTGCATAGTGAGTATAACCTGCTGCCAGGCATGCCTGGTGTGGGAGTGAAGTGCAGGTGTGCCTGATGCCATGCCCACTGCCACATGCATGTGTGGATATGGACGCACAATGCAACACAGTGGCAGGTGGCAATGGCAGCATGCAGTGGGGCCATGGGTATTGTGTAACCAATAACCCTTTGTGTTTGTCTTGCAGCACCTGCACACCTCTGTGTGGAGGACCAGGCGGAGGTGGCCGCAGCCACAGACACGGATGCCCAACCTTCAACATCCATGGGCATCCAGAGCCAGGACAGGCCATGTCTTGGTGGTATTGGCATGTGGATGTGCTAGACATGGGGTTGAATGATGCCCTAGCTGGATTCCTGCACAACGACAGCCTGGATGTGCTGTGTACAGACACTCAGCTTGGGATGTTGTCCGACACCAATGAATACCTTACTTTGGTACTGGACGGGGTGGTGGTGCCCGACACACCCCTTCCCACTACACAGGCACCAGCAGGGCCCAGCGTTGTGCCTGAAACCTGTCATCCCTGCTGGTGCCACTGCTGTATCTGGCATGGGTGGCCATGGTGCTGTCATTGTGGCAGCAGCTCAGGGCACTGCACAGCAGACAGTTGGGCAGTGGTGGCAGGATGCAGGTGATGATGGGCAGCATGACACGGTGCCCACTGCTGGTGCACCGGAGAGCACTGTACCCATATACAGCCCACTGTGCAGTGTCCACCTGAGCAGGAGGCTGAGCAGCATGCCGTGACTCCCCCAGCAGCTCAAAAGGTGGGCCAGGAGGCCCAGGATGCCAAGAAGAGACAGAGCACACCTGGTTACTGCAGGCATCTGTAGACAACCAGGCATTGCTTGCCGCTGAGGTGCTCACACTGTGGGCAGAGGTGCACCAGCTGGCTGAGAAGCAGGACAGGGCAATGCAAGGCTAATGGACAGGCTCAGCCAGATGCGGGAGGCCACGACCGCAGCATTGGACCACATGACTGGTGCCATTGTGGCAACAATGGACAGAATCACCGCTACCATTGCAGCTGGTCTAGCGTCGGTGGTAGCCACTGGGCTCAGCCATGTGCAGAGGACCCCCCCACAGTGCACTGTCCACCCCATGGTCCCAGCATCTGATGAGCCCTGCACAGCAGACACTGGGCTCAGATGCTGACATCCCAGACACCCCAGGGGCTGGCCTGTTTGGCTGCCTCTACACCCCTACACAGTCACAGTCCTGCACATCAACCTCTGGGGGGTGTCTGACATGCCCCCATTGCTGATGCACAACATGCATCTGGTGGTTGGCCCTGGCGTGTCCACCCATGTGGCTGTGGCAGTCATGGGACTGTGCAGTTGGAGTGATGTGTCTTCTGCCCTGACCTGCCATTTGCTGTTGTTGCCACATGTACATGTGGGTGGTGATGTTGCAGCATGCACGTGGTGGCATACGTGTGTATTGTGCCACATGCTCCCTGTGTGTGTGGACCATGCTGCTGGGACATGTGGCATTGATGTGATTAAGGCAGCTCTGCACCGGTAATGCCTGTGCACCAGTGTCATGCTTCTGATCTATGTCATGTTCCTCAGTGTGTGTGTGTGTGTGTGTGTGTGTGTGTAGATGTGTGTGTGTGTGTATGTGTCTTTGTGTGCATGCCATTGCTGCATGTGTGTGCATATGCACCCATGTGCCAGTGGCTCTGCCGTGTGTGTTGTGTGCCCCGTCCCTGCATGCATACCACTGTGTACATCCCTCCCACTGTGTTGTGTGGTGGTCTGTGTGGCCCTTGCTTGTGTGTCAGTGCACTCACCTGCATTGTCCATAATGCTCCCTTGCGATGGTGTCTCAGTACCATCTCACCTCCTGCATCACTTGTGGATCACTCCTTCCAAGCGGTGGCTGCCCACAGCCTTCCAGCCCTTCACTACCATTGTCCCCACTACTGTCACCCTCATCAGCCTCGACCACTATTCCATGGTCAATGGCCATGTAGTACAGGATGCAGCAGGCCAGGAATATGCCACATGCTTTCAGTGGGCTGTCTTGCAGAGCACCACCTGACCTGTCTAGGCAACAGAATCAAATCTTTAGCAAGCTAAAAACACACTTGATATTGCATGTGCTAGCATGTGCCTTATTATATTGTTCCTCCGTGATGGACGATGGTCACCAGTAGAGGGTGAGCCATGGCCTCAGGGGGTATGCACTGTCATCTATGTGGAAGAAGACATGGTTATCCCTGTGCTGTGCTGCCCCCTGCTCCCTCTCAGCCACTGCGCACACCTCAATGCCTGCCCCACTTACCCTCCCCCAGCCCTAGAGCTGTGGCTCCCAACCACCCTGGCGCATGTCTTACTTACTGAAAAGGTGGCCCTTGGGGATGTCACCCCACTCAAACCTTTGGCACAGTACTGAGCTGTGCCATATGAAGGCATCATATGCACTCCCAAGGTGTGTGGCACAGACACTGATGATGTGCCCTGTGGCATTGCACACCACCTCGCTGTTTATGGATGGGTACCCCTTCGAATTGATGTAGACTGGGCCCTCTGGGCCAGGTGGTGTGCGCTTGCTGATGTGGGTGCAGTCTATAGCCCTGATCATGCCTGGCATGCGTGCCACCCAGTGGGACTCCTGCATGTTTGCTGTACGCTCTGCCTGTATGCTGGGGAAATGTATGAACTCTGAAGCACATGGCAGCAAAGCATTGAAGAACTGGGTGAGGTGGCAGGATGTGGCTGACTGGGTGATGCCTGTGGTATCCCCTTTTGGACTTTGGAAGGTGCCCGTGGTGAGCAATCACATCACAGAGGTCACCTTAGTCTCCACTGCCATGGCATGACTATGTCTAGTGGGTGCCTACATCTCATCACTGTACAGCTCACAGAGCTGCCCCAGAACTGCCCTGTTCAGGCAGTACCAGCCCACTATCTTGGTGTCACTGTAGTTCTTGTACATGATCCTGGCACGGTACCACCTGTGTCAAGCATACCGCCGCTGGGCCCTTCATCAGCCACGTTGGTGTTTCTTCTGCCTCCTCATACCCCTCATTACTGCATCCATTATGAATGGGCCCCTGTCCATCACTCAGTCACTGGGTGTCTCCCTGGCTGCCTATGACACTCTGTCAGTCCATGCTTCTGTCTGTGTCTCTCTCTCTCTCTCTCTCTCTCTGTCTCTCTGTCTCTCTCTCTCTCTCTCTCTCTCACTCCCTCTCCCTCTCTGTCTGGGCACAATATTGTGCATCTGCTGTCTGTGTATTTGAGCCTGTTTTTATAGGCTCAAGTCTTCCTGGTGCAACTTGGGGTTTGTTCCAGACTTGTGCCATGCTTTCTAGTTGAATATGCCATTGCTCTACTTATTCATGGGAACGCCCCCTGCACTTACGCTGCATACATTATAGTTGTGCCTTGGCGCAATGGGATTTGCGCTGCACTGCCACTCTCTTTGAATATCACTTGGTGATGCACCTATGTACTTGCACCAGTTCAACTCAGTTGCGCTATGCACAAGTGCTCTGAATATCTTGGCCCATGTATATTGCACCTGCACTTTAGCTGCTACTCGATTGTGTTTCAACTGTTTTCTTACACTTAGTTGTACCTAGCTGTACTCAATATATTCAGTTGATTCTATTTCCTGAACCTTTCTTTGTTAATATAAATGTGTTGTCCATATTACCTATGTACCATCTTTATGGTGTGGGTTGTGCCTGAAAACGGTCCATTGGATCAGTGCACATACCCAGTAAACAAACATATATATATATTAGAGGCAAAAAACTCAGTTTAATGCATCAGTTAGGATGGTTCCACAGTGACAAAAGTGAGGAAATTCGATGTTAGGGTTGAAACCCCCTTTGCACCCCTTCAGCCCACCCCCCCAACTGGAATCGGGGTGCTCATTGGGGTCATCGGCCCTAAGTGTCACCCCATCACATGTGGAAAGAAGCTGAGGAATATGAGAATGGGGTGACAGGACCTATGACCCCATTGCACACCCCGATTCCAGTTGGGGGGTGGGCTGGAGGGGTGAAAAGGGGGTTTCAACCCTAACATCGAATTTCCTCACTTTTGTCACTGTGGAACAACCCTAACTGATGCATTAAATGGAGTTTTCTGCCTCTAATTTCCCTTCTTTTTGAGAATGATAATGAGAAATAGTGAATGTAATGCAGCGGCGGGAGTGTGGGGATGATGTCTTGTGGCATTGTAACATTGTGCCCACAAACGCAAATCATAGTGCGCATGGTGACGCAAAGTGAAACAGAAAGAGGAACAGTACTGTAGACAGAAATGTTAAAAACAACAGAAACGCAAATGCAAATGAAAACGCAAAGGGTAACGCACATGGTGGCGTAAACGTGAACGGTAAGTGAAACGGGTATGAAACTGCAAGCAGAAACAGTAATGGTAAGAGTAATGTAAGCGCACATGCTGGTTTTCCCCAAAAGCTGTATAGAGAAAGACAGTGAGTAGAAAGAATGTATGCAAAATAATGACTCTCGGAACACAAAAATCAGTAGTTGTAATAGTAAATTGCTTATATCTCAGTAACCATACGACATTGAAAAAAAATGTAAAAGTCATATGTATTATCACTTTCCTGGCTAGTTTTATGTGTAGCCCCCAAATTTTTTGACAAAAACTCCGTATCTCGCACCGTTTTTGAGATATGGGCCCTCAAAGGCGCAGCGAACGCCGTAATGTTATCCTATAGAAAAAAACAGAAGTTTGGACTGCCATAACTTTTAAACAGTTTAATATTTTTCACAAAATCTTCAAAAGGCACATCGGGACCCCGCCGCACGTTTCCTGAAGATTTCGGCCTGTCACAAGTAAATCAAAGTAATTCAGAAGTAAACAGCAGAATTTCCAGAAAAAAGTGTAAACGCACATGCAGATCACACTTAATAACTCCGCAGCTGTGTATCTGACTGGTACAAAACTTGGCAAATCCCAAGGTGTATGTGTCCTGATCACGTATTCCAAATTTCAGGCAAATCTGTCAAACGGTTGCAAAGTTATTAAGGTGCACAATTTTGGGTTTAACATGTAAATGGCTCCTCAACCCTAACTATGGTAGCACTACCGTGCTACCATAATATATATAACACTGATTTGCTGTGTGGAATAATGGTGGGCAGTGCCAGATACACATGCAGTGACTCTTCCTTAGCTGTTACATTTATGTCTTCACTACCATGCCCCAAGCCCCCATGGTATAGTCAGGGAACTGTGGTAGCTTGGTGTGAATGATGGTGCCGTGGCTGCCACCTCATTCAGCTAGTGGAAAGGGTATGTAATGGTTAAGGAAGCATCCCAGCACATGTATCTGGCATCACCCACCATCACTCCACACAGCAGATTGGTGTTATTTATTTATTTACTTATTTGTTTGGTTGTCTTTTTGTTTGTTTGTTTATGGGATAGGTTCACTGATTCAGTGGAGCTTTTTCAGGCATGACCCAGGCCATAAAGATGGACATAGGTAATACAGACAATACACTTACATGAACATTGAAAGGTATAAGAAAGAGAATACATTTAATATATTGAGTACAGCTAGGTACAATTAAGTGCAAGAATACAGTTGAAACAATAGAGTAGCAAATAATGTGTGGGTGCAATATGCTTGATGTACAGTCAGTCTTATGACTGCTCAGCATTGTACAACTGGATGGTTTAGTCTTAGGGACAGAAGAATTAGGACTCTCATCAAAGGGTAGCCATGCCCCACCCCCAGCCACTTACCTGGGCAGCAGAAAGACAGGGGTGTGGGTGCAGTAGAGGAGTGGGTCAATCTCAGAGAAGCAGCACATTTAAAGTTATATTAGTATATAACACACATTGTGAAACTAGTTAACAACTACATTGTAATGCAGTTACAATGTAGTTATACAGTAGTTTCAGTGCAGTTAAAGACACTTAAAATGAACTTTTAGAAATCATTCCATCATGAAGGTACTGCAGTATAGCATAGTGGTTAATAGCACTGGCCTGCAAATCTGAAGGACTGGGTTTGAATCCCAGAGCCACTGCTTGTATACTGTGCAACCAGAAAAAAAAAACTAAAAATAAACATGCAGTCTAACATTGTAAATTGCTATACAATAAAAAAAATCTTTAATTTACATAATTACTTATTGATTTTTAACAGTGCAGTAGTTACTAAGGAATGTGCTGCTTCTGTGGCATTGTTTCCACAGTTAATGCCTAATAACATGCACTTACAAAGTAAGTACACAGAAACTGACACTTAAAGTGTAAGAAGAAGGGTGTAACAGTGCTGTAGTTACTAAGGAATGTGCTGTTACTGTGGCATTGTTTCTACAGTTAATTCCTACTCACATGTATTTGCAAAGTAAGTACACAGAAACTGACATTTAAAATAAAGCATACAAAGAAGGGTGTAACTACTGTACACTTACACTGAATGTCAATGCTGTAGTTCTGATGTATGCTTTCCTTCAGAAATCATTCTCTCATGCACTTATTGCTTAATAAACATGCAATCTATTGTTTTTAATTGCTATATAACTACACTGTTTACTTATACAATAAACATCATATACATAATTACTTATTGGCTTGTAACAGTGCTGTAGTTACTAAGAAATCTGCTGCTTCTGTGGCATTGACCCACACCTCTTCTGCATCCACACTACTGGCCTGCTATGGCCCAGGTGGGTGGCTGGGGGTGGGGCATGGCTACATACCATGCTTTATCACTGATCTGCTGTGTGGAGCACTGATGGGTGGTGAAAGATACACAGGTAGGGACCCTTCCTGGTATGTAGTTATACAATTGCATGAAGTGGTAGTTACACATGCAACCACAACCATCTCTCTTCTGGCACAAATTGATTTATACTGGAAGTGTAACTATACATGTTACAGCTATTGTAATGTGCAACAGAAAAATTGATTTATGCTGGAAGTGTAACTATACATGTTACAGCTATTGCAAAGTGCAACAGAAAAATAGATTTATGCTGGAAGTGTAACTACACTTGTAACAGTTGTTGCAAAGTGCAACAGAAAAATTAATTTATGCTGGAAGTGTAACTACACATATAACAGCTGCTACAAAATGCAACATACATAGTTACATTTGCTAGACAGAATTGAATTGAGGCAGAAGGGAGGCAACAGTAATTGCAGTAACTACCAGTTCATGCAAATTGTGTAACTACACCAAACCACAAATGTGAAACTAGTTAACTACTACATTGTAGTTACATGTAACTACACAGACTGTACATAGTAGTTACATTGTAGTTTTACAGTAGTTTCAGTGTAGCTAAAGACACTTAAAATAAAGTGTTACTGAAAATTGAAATCTGAGCTCCTTCATCCTGTGCCTTGCCCAGAAATTCCAGATTCAAATGCGCATCTGAAGAGGCTGCAGCACTATATCACAGCTCCTGCTACCAGATCTTTGCTTTGTGGCTTTCATGAAATTTGCTCATCCTGACTCAATGAATCTCAAAACTTTTTTCATAGTGGCCGTCTGTTCAGCCAGCGAGACAAGTGATCAATACACCCTCTCTTGCAGAGGACCCTACCTGGTGTTCCACAAGTATAGAACATCATTGAGAACAATACCATCTTTTATCCCAAAGACTGCGTCAGACCTCCACAGGACATAAACAGTCAAACTACTGCCAATGTCCCAGACTGCACCATATGGCATACCAGGACAGGCTGAGGGAACTCAACATGTATTCCCTGGAACTGAGGAGGGAGAGGAGTGACATGACTGACACTTTGAAATATATGAGGGATATAAATAAGGTTAACTTTCAGGAGCTTTTTCAATTGAATGAAAGCGGGAGAATGAGAGGGCATGACATGAGGCTGAAGGGAAGGAGGGAGATTCAGGAGTAACACAAGGACATTTTTCTTTATAGAGTGGGTGGTGGACCCATGGAATAGCCTGTCCAAGGAGGTAGTCGTGGCCAAAATGGTAAGTGAGTTCAAGAACACATGAGATAGACATAAAGGTAGCATAAGGAAAGGCAAATGAGGGGAGGGGGAATAGCACCAGCTAGGTTCTTGGACAGACTAGATGGACCTTGTGATCCCCTTCTGTTGTCACTTTTTATATCTCTATGTTTCTATGATACAAACAATGAAGATGACGCATCACTTCATATTGTCAGTATGAAAATCATGGCAACTTATATTAACAGAACTAGTCAATTCAGAAAATCAGACAGATTGTTTGAGATCAATGAAGGCCACAAAAAGGGCTTAGCAGCACCCAAACCAATAATAACAACAGGGCTGAAATGTACCATACATGAGGCATACAAGTCCCCTGCCACACCACCACCACCACCACCACCAAAGGACATTAAAACACACTCCATTTGAGTCGTGGCCACCTTATGACTGAGAGAAATATGGCCATGACAGATGAGACATGTGCAGCCACCACTTAGACTTGGATACACACCTTTCTGAGTCACTACAGACTAGATATTGCTCAGACAGTAAAAGCTAACTTTGGTCATTCTGCACTCCCAGTGGCCATGATTCCTGACTCCATGCATGCCCTGTCTTCCCCATCATGAACTGGAGAAGGAACTGCTTCTTAACACCCTACCTGTAGGGATCCTGGAGTACCTCAGAGTTTAACCCCTACAATGGTAGTGTACTCACCTGGTAAAGATGATTGTGGGAGGTAGACCACTGAGGCACTTCACAGCCCTCCTGTGGAGAGATCACACAATCGGAACATGGTATCACATCAATTGACTATACCAGGATGCTGTACAGGCTGTAACAACTTAGAGTGTATTGGGTAGTTAATAAATCTGAGAAACTTTCTCCATCATTCTGCTTGCTTATTAGTCACATGTCTTTCTGCCTAATTAGCTTTGGAAGATACTGAAACTGGACTTTCTGGGCAAGGCACAGGATGGAGGAGCTTGGATTTCAATTTAAAAGTCTTATGTGCAACAGCAGCCTATTAGGTGAATATAATCCTACCTGTAAGGATCCTGGGGTGCCTCTGAGGTCTATCCACCACAATCACCTTTACCAGGTGAGTAAACTACCATGTCAGGCATTGCTGGAAATGTCTGTATAATGTAATCTGATGAGAATAAATTATTAATCCATTCCCAGTGTAAAATGTAAAATAACTTGGCATACAGTAAACCTGAGTTGTTTTGAGAGATAATTAAAAAAACAAAGGAAGCTAACAAGGCAATTCTGCTTTTGGGTTCATGCATAATATAATCTGAATCAAGGGACTGTGCAACTAATTACTAAACAAAAACCCAGGCCTGTGACATCCTGACGATTGCTGATTATGCATGCCCTGATCAGGGCTATAGAGAAGCCTGCAAACCCAATGGGCTGTCACTGTTTTTACCACTTATAAGTATTATAATTAATTGTGTCAGATGAAACTAGAATGTATCCTGCCCAAATTAAAATTTTATAATCTAGCACAAATATTAGCATTCATGTAAGTAGCCTAAAATTAATGGAAATAAGGTACTCTTCAAATTGTAAGTGGGCATGCCTTCAGCCTTCTGGGTTTTCAGCAAGTCATTAAACTGTAAAATTCTGCTAATCCTGATAATAATTAGTATTTTGGAAAGAAAGTGGCTACAACAAGGTCATGTTGACTACTTAAAAAAAGTAACCATCAACTCCATCAAATGCTTTTGTCATTGTAAGTATATATATACTACTATCCTTTTTTAATAGAAATAAATCATCAGCTCTGTCAATTGCTTTTGATATTGTACGACTGTGTACTATTATTCTTTTTTATTCTTATTTATAATTTTTGGCCAGGAAAGGCACATTGAGTAAAAGCATATTTCCAGGTGTACATGGAAGTTACATAACTTGCTCAGGGTCACACAATATGCAAGTGGCAGTTGTGGGTTTCAGACTAGGTCTGCTGTGTCTTCATATGTAGAAGATGGTGTTTGTTCCTCTAGGCTAACTGTCTCCATAGCTTCATTGGAAATTTAATGTTTACTGTGCCTAAAGCTGTACTTGGAAGGAAATAATGTAAAGTGTCAGTGTCTCAGTAGGTAGCACACTCACCTCTGAGGCTGGGAGATCAGAGGGCTGTGGGTTCAGTTCCCACATCTGGCACTTGGTTAATATCCTAGTACTGACACTGTAGTGCAGCATGAGAGGGCTGCTGCACTTCTGAGGTGCCGTCTTTCAGATGAGATGTTAAACTGAGGTCCCATCTACCTGGATTGGTGGTAGTTCAGGTGGATATTAAAGATCCCATGGCACTTATCGAAAAGAGTATGGGAATTTCCCCGGTGTCCTGGCCAAATTTCCCTCATACACTAAAAATACCACCAACAGCTTAATCTGGTTCAAGGTCAGTTGGCATTCATCTGTATCCCCCTCCCCCGGGTCGTGCCTGAAAATAGGCAGGATTTGTCTAGTGCACTTACCCGGTCAACAAAAACTAACTAAACTAAATCCCTTTATTACACCTATGTGAAGCAAACATTTATACAGTATATACTGACTGTTTATGGCTTCACACTTATATTTTATAACACAGTTCAAACAAGAGTAAAATACCCTCTTATCTATATGTATGGTGAATATCATTATACCTCATGACTTTGTTCTTAGCCACAAGAACAAAACAAAGGTGGAGGGGCTCAGTTCACTTTGTTTGACCAGTCTGGTGCATGCTGAACAATTACTAAGGCAACAGTCCCAGAAACAGCCTACCACACTGCAGCACACATGAGAGCACAATTGTTCAAAGAACAGAAACCAAACCAGCTTACCTTGCTGTAGTCTTCATTTATTAAAGTGCAATAAAACCATGCTTATACATGTAGCTCAAGAAAGTGCAAGTTAAATTATGGTGGCAGGACTAAAGCAAAAATATGCTAGGCAAAGATCCAGTTGGCACCATAGTGGTGCTTCCAAAGCAGCAAGCAGCCTGCAGCTGAAAATCCGAAATGGACATATGTCGATAGCCCAGGGGTCACAATAGGGGATCACATGCCATTGGCTTTGAAAGGAAGAATCTGGAAAGGGGAATGTACTGATATGTTTGCCCTGGTGGACAAGAAATATAAAGAAAAAGAGGATTGGGAAGACAGAGATGGTGGCAGCATTAGCACTGCTACGGAAGACACAGGAGAATAAGAAATGGACGGGGAGGACTATAGACACCTAGATGACAGGGTTCACCTATTTTGGTGCATTTGTGCTTCAGAAGCAGCCAGAATTGGCCACTCCACTACTGGTGTATTTCTTAATTGTACAGAATGCACACAAGTTAAGGGGTGGTAATGAATGGCTACAATAAGATAAAACATTTTGGCAGCAGATGGTGTCCCATGGGGATGTCCATTGGATCCCAAGACACCCAGATATTTGATTGAAAAATATGACAGTCCAGTTGTGGGGAGCAGTGACAAGGGGCAGGTTTGAGGCAGTAGGCCAGCAGACATTCTGCTGGACCTTTTATCAGAGTCAGTGCACCTGGGTGAATTGTAGGTTCAAACATGCCTGCTCCAGATGCACTGGGCTACACCCTATGACTAGGTGTGAGATTGGAGGAGACAGGCTAGGGGCACAATTTGGGGGGAACCAGCCCTTTTGGGGGGGTAGTCAGGGAGCAAAGAGGGATGGAATCAAATGGGATGAGGTAGGGGATTTTGGCTTGAAGGAGCCGAGGGGTGGGCACAGCAGGAGAGTAAGAAGACAAGGGTGGTAAGCGGATGGACAGACTTTGAGATGGCAAGGACCCCGATCAAGGTACAGGTGTTATGGGAATGACTGCAGGGATACCCAGACAGGAGGGTGGCCAAGTTGTTAGAGGAAGGCTTTTCAAGGGGAATTTGCTTGCAGTACACAGGGCAGAGGAAAAGGATGTGGGAAAAGAATTTGGGGCCAGTTAAAAGAAAGAAGGAGATTTTGGTGGCAATGATTCAAAAAGAGGCAGGCAGGGTGGAGGGCCCCTTTAAGGAGTCCCCACTTTCCCAACCTGAGAGTGTGTCCCCCAGGTCTAGTGCCAAAAAAGCAACCAGCAGAGTTCAGAGTCA
Organism: Neoceratodus forsteri; assembly: GCA_016271365.2. NCBI lineage: Eukaryota > Metazoa > Chordata > Ceratodontiformes > Ceratodontidae > Neoceratodus > Neoceratodus forsteri. The sequence continues at coordinate 52,036,287 of JADMNL010000027.1, forward strand.
TACATCACTTGTCCTATCTGGAGAGGAACTCTGTTAATGATTTCATCAGTGAAGAACAGAGCATGGTGGCTTACGCTACTCTGGATCAGGTGGCACAGATCGTTTGAACAGTTGAGGAGGCCTGGTTAGACAAGACAGGTATTAAGGAAGCCTTTAAGTTGCTGCCAATATGACTCAAGGATTGGGAGCTCTAGAGTTTCAAGATAGGAGAAGGATGTTAGTTTGATAAGGCAATGCCCATGGGATGTTCAGTGGTGTGCACCGCATTTTAGATATTCAGCTCTAGGATAAGGGAAGGAGGGGACAGCAAGGATGCTGAGAAGTTTCCGAAAGATGTGTGCAGAGCTAGGGGCTTCACTGGCAGAAGGGAAGACAGAATGGCTGAGCCGTGGGTTGTTCCTTAGTATTAATGTGGACATGGACAAGTGCATCTTTAGGTTACTGAAAGGGAAGGCGCAGTGGATGAGGGAGCTCTTGCTAAAGGTAAAAGGGACACAGAGGGTCCCGTTAATGGTAGTACAGCAGTTGTTGGGTCATTTAAACTTTGCCTACCGGGCAGTGGCCCCAGGAAGGGCATTCACGAGGCACTTGGCAAGGGCAACAAAAGGGATCAGGAAGCCACACCATTGGGTGGATATATTGAGAGGGGATACCAGAGGATTTAGTGGTATGGGAGGAGTTTCTAAGGGAATACAGTGGGATAATGTTTTGGCAGGAGAGTTGGCTGTTTAATACAGACCTTGAGTTGTATACAGACGCACCTGGAGGCTTCAGGATTGGCACATTTTAGAGTGAAATTGATATCGGAGACTTGGCCAGAAGAGTGGGAAGTAGCTGGCTTAACCTGGGATGTTACCTTGCTGGAGATCTTCCCTATGTTGATGGCAACAATGGTTTGGGGGAGCAGTTAAGGAACCAGAAAGTGATATTCTCATGCAATAACAAAGAGGTGGTGGAGGTCTTGAATAGGCAGACAGCATCCACCGAGGTGGTGACAAGGGTTTTGAGGCAGCTAGTTCTGCAGGATCTGAGGCTGAATTTATCTTTTAAGACCAGACACAAAGAGTGGATTCAGAACACTGTAGCTGACAGCCTTTCCCATCTTCAGTCGGTCAGGTTCCAGGGCCTTGCACCAGGGACTGAAAGGACTCAGACAACAGTGTCATGGCAAGTATGGGAGATTGGTTTGAAGGAGTAGAACTACATTACCAGAGCTCTTGGTCAGAAAGTATGCTGAGGACCTATGTAGGCTCTTGGTGTGTATTTCATGCCTTCAGGGAGCAAATCAGGATGGAGGTAAGTGGGCCAATCACCAAGGGACAGGTGATGGGGTTTGCAGTACAGAAGTAGAGAGATGGGTTGCTGCATGCCACCATGCAGATCCATCTGGCATCAATAGGGGTAGTCTGCAGCCTGAGGGGGTAGAGGAACTTTGTAGGGCACCAGCTATTAGGAGAATGATGCAGGTTGACAGCATTTACAGAGGAGGCAACCAGAAACTAGACAGCCGATATCGGAGTGATTACTGGGGAGTTTAGGGATTCTGGGAAATATTTGCTACTCACAAGAGGAAGCATGGCTATTTTCTGCAATAGTTTTAGTAATGTTTCATGGGGCTTTTAGGGTGAATGAGGTGGCGCAAGGTGGGGGAAGAGGGGGAACAGGTTTGTTATGGTCAGAGGTCTGATGGCAGGAGGACAAGGTGTTGTTTTGCTTGAGGAAGTCAAAGACAGACCAAGTGGGATAAGGGGTGGAGGTGACACTACAGGTGCAGGTGGAAGAAAAGCTATGCCCGGTGCAGGCAATGTGGCTGTATAGGGCAGTAAGGCCAGTAAGGGAGTACAGTAAGGCCTGTAAGGGAAGGACCCCTGTTCGTGCATGGTAACGGGGCAGCAGCTGCAAGCTACCAGCTTGTGTCAGTAATAAAAAAGCAGCTAGTATATTTAGGGTAAGATCCAGAAGGTTTCTCATACCACTCATTTAGAATAGGAGCAGCATCTGAGGAAGCAGCAAAAGGGGGGTCAGAAGAAATGATGAAACAGGTGGGTAGGTGGTTATCTGGAAGTTATAAGAGATGTATCAGAAAACGTGTCAGCTAACTCTATTTCTGTTTTACAGGGTTGGACAGACAAAAGCACATCTGGATAAATGGGCCCTCATTCATCTACTGGGCAAAATGAAGAGAAGCAATGTGGCGGGGAGAAGCAATTGACAATGAATCCAGGGAAGGTCAGAGTACATTGAAAGGACTTACGGGGCATGAGATGGGCCCAGCTGTTGCTATTGCTTGAAGAATTAAAAGTAAAATTGCCCAGAGTGGACTTTTTAATACTGCATTTGGGGTTAATGACCTGGGGGGGGGGTAGATCCTGGGTGGACATTATGTGGGATATTAAAGGGGACAGACCGAAAAAAATCCAAGAATTATGGCCAGGGGTCACATTGGGATGGTCAGACATAGTGCTGCGGAGAGTGTGGAAACAGGTGAGGGATATATGAGAGCAGTGGATGGAACCTGGAAGAGGTTAAATGGAAAAGTGGGGCCATGATTCAGGCATTGGGAGGGAGGTAGTGTTAAGACACAAAGAGATTACACAGGACTGTCTTGGGTTATACACATCAAATGGGGCACACCTAGTCAAGGTACAGTAGGTTTAGACCTATTCAATCTGCAGTTTGAGAAGGCAATAGGGGAATGGGGTGAGGAAGCCCTGTAAAAAAGGAAACTCCCATCTTCCAACGCTTAAGGCTGGAGATGAGCTAGTGGAGAAAAGGGGAAAACAGAGAGGAAGGGAGGAGAAGAGGGAGCAGAATAAGGAAAGATGGGGCCCAAGGAGTACTGGGACACTGTAAAAGAATAAACATGGACTGGGTGTGCACCCAGAGAGCCTGGATATAGAGCAGGTGTGTATCTTACTACAATGGAGAATAATAATGCTATAAAAAGGGGAAACAGATATGAGGGTAATGAGGAGATGAAGTTTGTGGTGATTGCAGATAAAGTTGGTGATGACTATAAATAAAGTTAGTGATGAATATAAATAAAGTTGGTGGTGAATATAAATAAATTGATGGACAATAAAGTATCAAATATGATGATGACATGACATTTTGGGATATAAGTAAACTGATTGCCCAGGTCCATCTCGAAAATGAGCTTGTTCAATGGTGTTCGCCTGGCTAAATAAAGATTTTGATTGAGTGATTGATTGCTCGATTGGCAATAAAATAGCTGACTGAGCACCCAAATTATGAAGTCTGGAATGTTGTTATTTCTGGGAAGGGGATCCAATGACAAATAATTTTGTAAATTGCCTGCTTTGCCTTTTTGTCACTTCACACTGAGTTTTTCTTGGGAAATGGCACTTTTCGAGGTGAAGCCAGGCAAAGTTAAAGCAAAGTTGCAACTTCACCTGAACTTCTCCTGAAAAAGTGCCAGTTCATCTGCCAAAAACTTTGTGAAGTTGGCACTTTGTGAATTTGGCAAAGTTTGAAAATTATTTCATGGAGCAAAATTTGCCAACTTCACACATATCTAGACACAGTACAGTAACAGTGCAAACTATATAAATATATACTATTGAAATCGTTACATGTTGGTGATATCCACTGTTCTGAACCTGAAATGGTTCATTACAGGGAACAGTTTAGGGGAGATAGATCCAAGGTTACAGTGCATTCATTTTGAGGAGGGGACAGAGATGTGCAAGACTGCACACACAGCAAAAACTCACAGTTGCCTGTTGAAGTAAATCCTTCGAAGTATTTATTTACACAAATTGCAGATTGCTGTAAGACAAAGTGTAAGAGATTTCAAAACATCAGTGGATGCTCCAGCACTTCGCTCATCTCAAGCTTTGTCATAGGGTGGACTCCATAGTTGAAAACACCCTCTTCATACCTGAGGGATATATAAAAGTGGCCACTGCAGTGTGTGTGTAACAATTGCAGTGAGGCCAAAACTATGGGTCTGGTTAATGTAGAAAAGAAAGTAGAGACAGTACTAGGTCAAAACATCTAAACAAAAACAGTGACAGTAACAATAGTGAGTACAATATAGAAATGGTAAAGACAGCAATATGAAAAACACTGAATGGTCAAAATGATGAAGTCCCCATCATAATAACACTTATTCCATTAAAAACTACACATTTCAGATAACCAAACACTTCAGATAAAAACAGAACCAAAGATCCAACATTTAATGCATAGGGCTTCACCCACACATACACACCCACACTTCACCCCCACACCACCCCATAATAAATATAAAAATCCACCAGGTTGCAAAACATAGAACATAGGGCTCAAATAGTCAGTGCTGTTGTTCCACAGTTGGTAATTTCACATGCATCATTCTGACCTCACAAAAATTGCTGCACTATTATTCCCTCACTATTTTCACCTGACACCGATGGAGATCAAAGGGTTTTTAAACTGCAGTTAAAACTTTGTGGTATGTGCTATGTGGTGCACATGTGCTAAACTATATATATCTATATCTATAGATATATATATATATCTATATCTATATATATGCACCATTGCACCCCTATAGTTAGGGTTGAGTAGGCACTTCAATGTTAAACTCAAATTTTTACACTTTAATAACTTCACAACCGTTGAATGAATTTGCATAACATTTGGTGTGTGCCTTCCTGTGGTGTAGATCTCTTGATCTGGCAAGTTGCATTCCAGTCAGATGTGCAGTCTCTGAGTTACAGAGAGGTGAAAAAAACATGTTTTTACCCATTGACTTTGCTGGGATTTTTCTTTGAACTTGCCTACAGCCCAGAAGGTGTGTTTGCTTGGTATGAAATTTTCAGGACAGAAAGGGGATACCCCACAGATAGTCTGATGAAAAAGCAATAAGCTGTTTTTAAGTTATTGCAATTAAAAAATTTGAAAAAATTGTTTCTGAGCATGCTCAGTAGGCACTTCATTATAGCTGTATGATACAAAAGAGGAATCCTGCATTGTATGAGAAAATTCCTCTTTCATATGGCCACCATCTTGTTTCCAGTTTGCCTAAAATTCTAATTTGGAAACCTCCCAAAATGATATTCTGGGAAGGAACCAACACATGTAGTTTGCTAATTGTGACCCCCAGGTGTATTCTGCACTTTACTACTTGGAAAATATATTTATTTATTTATTTATTTATTATTACATTAGAATTACAATCTTTTGAGTCAGAGACTCATTTCCAAAGGCTCCACATCAGGTTACAGAGTAAGACAGGATGGATGCAAACAGATATCACATATAACAATAAACAATAATCAGAGTTCCTATATACAAATAGTCAGTGTACCTATACGGAGTGCCCTAAGAATGTATTTTATTTAACATTTAAATTCTTTGTTCATATCAGCATCATGTGAAGCAGGATCTTAGTTCGTATGACAAGATATGAACTAGGATCCTACTTCATGAGTCATACAATGTAGAATCTTAGTTCGTATTTCATCATATAAACCAAGATTCTACTTCTTATGAATCTGATACAAACAAAGAATTTAAATGTGGATATCTCAGCCATTTTTTAGAATTTCACGCCAAATTTTCCACATAGGCATTTTGGGAGCCCACCTCATGAACACTGGCACTACTCGGTCCCGAAAGATGATTTTGTGGGCACTGCATGGAACCACCTTTCAGGACCAATTAACAAAATGACAGTCCCAGTGTTCATGAGGGGAGGTCCCAAAAAGCCCATGTTGATAATTTGGTGCAAAACCCCAAAACATGGCCGTGTCACAAGTATGCATTGTGCAGTTTCTACACACGCTCATAACTTCGCCGATTTTTTATATTTTCACTCCAGATTTTCAACACTGCCATTTTGTCACACCTTTTCATGAACAGTACAGCTCTCATTTCTCACATCCTGCCTAAAATGTGTTTTTGCACCTCTGGCACAGAATGGCTTGGTCACTGAGTGAAATCAACTGTCAGGATGGATTAATAAAATCACAGTGCCAGTGTTCATGAGGGGATTTCCCAAAAAGTCCATGTTGAAAATTTGTTTAAAAAATTCCCCAAAATGGCCACATTACAAGCGTGCATTGTGCAGTTTCTATGCATGCTCATACCTTCGCCAATTTTTCATATTTTCCCTCCTGATCTTCACATTACCCTTTTCCACACCTCTTGATGAACAGTATACAGCTGTCATTTTTCACATCCTGCCCAAAACATGATTTCACACCTGTTGCGCAGAATGGCACGTTCGCTGTGCAAACTCAACTTTTGAGATAGATTAACGAAATGACAGTCACATTGTTCATGAGGTGGGATCCCCATTATGCCATGTTGAAAACTGGGTGAAAAAATCCTGAAAATGCCAGAGTTCTGTGCATCCTTTGCATTGAGGCGCCATGGCACCTTTTGGGGCCCATTCCTCGAAAATGATTTACAATACAGATTTTTTCCTCTCTGCAGCTTAGTCCAAGTCATAATTACAACTGCAGTGGAATTTTTTCCATATTTGCTATGGTTACTGAGATATTGCCAAATTAGTGTTACAAGGGTTACTTTTCATGACTATAGGATTGCAGTATGTCCATACTTTTGTTGCTGTGCTAGCAACCTTAACTGATGCATTAATGAAGTGTTTTTGCAATGAATATATATATATATATATATAGGTATATATGTTTGTGTTTGTGTGTGTTACTATTCGCCCATTAAAGGAGAGAATTCAGAAGCATCTCTGCAGCTTAGAAAATACACACAATCCCACTCTGGTGGGGTTGCAAATTCAGAAAATGCACCATAATGACCACAAAGCTCTGAAATTTGTGGCACATTACTCTGTTCCACAGGTGAAAAGTGATGAGATTATATTGAACAAACGGCTCTGAAAAGAAACTTACTGGAAGCACTAAACTGAGAAATCCAAAAAGAATAAAACATGTGTCTGTAGTCTCTTTCTCTCAGTCTACACTGGAATGATTGTGAAAGCCTGTTGCTAGATCATTACTTAAAATATTTAATAGCAGTGGCCCCATCATTTATTTCTAATGGACACTGCTCAGTACCCCTCCACTTTTGTAGTGCATATCAACCACTATCATCTGCAGCCTGCCCCAAGCCAGTTATCAGTCCACCCCGTGAATGTCTCATGTATACTGCACTGACATAGTTTGTCCAGAAAGCTGATCATGCACCATGGTTTCAAAGGCCTTGCTGAAATTCAGAGAGCCTTGTCTATGGCCCTGCCCTAGTCAGCCTGCCAGGCTACCTCTGGGAGAAGGAGATCTGATTGGTATGGCATGATCTGCCTCTTATGAAGCAATTCTGAGATGGAGTCAGAACCTTGGCTGTAATAAATTTTCATTTCATTTCTTTATTTTTCTTTTTATGCAGGAGAGCAAGATGAGCTACATAACGTAGTTTCATAAGTGATTAGTTGTACAGAATAAATACAGTGCTGTGTAATCAAATAGAATTTCAGGCAGTTATTTACTTTTGGAAATATTCACAGATTTAACCTATTGCAGTTTAGTGTTGTTTCTGCAGATAAAGCCTTTTTTTGCACAACAGTGTTCAAAGGGGAGTTTTCTTTCCGTACAGTAATTGTGATTTACGCAGCATAGATATTAGTATCAAAACTAATAAGAAATCATGCAGAGCTTCAGGCAGTTATCTTCTCCATTTTTCCAAATATTCACAGATTTAACCTGTTGAAGTTTAGAGCTATTTCCCAAGATTGGGCCTTTTTACACAATCATGTTCAATAGGGATTTTTCTTTCTGCACAGCAATTTTGATTTACACAGCAGAATATCAAGTACAAAAACTAGTATGAATACACATAGAGTTTCAGGCAGTTATCTTCTTCACTTTTGGAGATATCCACTGGTGGAATTACTGCCAGAATTTCAATGGTTCTGCAAAATTCTGCCTGCTGCGATCTGCTGCATAATATTCCATGGAACAACATGTTTCCATGGAAAATCATTCCACAACCATTTTCACGGAAACTATTGGGGGTACATGGAATAATATTCTGCAGAACAGCATTTTTTTCCACAGAAAATCATTCTGCAATCATTTCTGCAGAAAATCTTGAGATTTGTGAAATAAAATCACAGTACATGGAAATGTTGTGGAAAACTCATTCAGCATTTTCCTGCCATGGAATTCTGACATTCCATTTCCAGAAACATTCAGTGGAATTTTGATGGAATTTTGAAAATTCCATGAAATTTCATTCTGCTGGAATTTGAAAATTCAGCATTGCACTACTTTCTACACAATATTGTTCAATGGGGAATTTTCTTTCAGTCTACAATTTTGATTTATGCAGTGTAGATATTAAGTACCAAAACTAATAAGAAAGGTTCTATGTGATAACAGTGATCACAGAAAGGCATTTGCCATTGTACACTCGTGGTGCCAAACGAATGGGCACCGAAAATATAGTTTTTTTTGTTTTTGCAGGGGGCTGTACCCCCACAACCCCTTGTGGGGTGCTTCACCCCCCCCCGCACCCTCCTACTAAAGGATTCTTAACTCTGGGTGGTGCACATTGGGGGGAGGTGAAAACAAAAATACATTTTTCACTGACTGGTGCAAAAATCCCAATGCACCCAGCACCCTCCCAACCCTAGCCTGCCACAAACCCACCATGCCACATGGCCAGCTCGGCAACCCACCATAATGCTACACCTCACAAACTCTCCTTCCCTTTCCACCCATTGCATGGCTTGCTCACTCCCCCCACACATGCATATACATATAATGACAGGATGTTGCTATACCCGTATTCACCCCTGTCCAGTAGACCTGTGAACAGGCAGTACTATTGAGCTGCCCTTTTTTGTAAGCACTTAATAATGGATGCACTTATCATGGGATACCAATGAGAAATCATGCTGTGTTTCAGGCAGTTATCTTCTTCACTTTTGAAAATATTCACAGATTTAACCTCTTGCAGTTTAGATCTGTTTCTGTAGATTACGCCTTTTTTGTACTGTAGTGTTCAGTGGGGAATTTTGTACTATAGTATTCAAGGGAATTGTTTTTCTGTATAGTAGTTTTGATTTACCCAGAATAGATATTTAGTACCAAAACAAATAAGAAATCATGCAAGTTTCAGGCAGTTATTTTCTTTACTTTTGGAAAGATTCACAGATTTAACCTGTTGCTGTTTAGAGCTGCTTCTGTACATCAAGCTTTTTTACACAAGTGTTCAAAGCAGAATTTTCTTTCTGTACAGGAATTTTGGTTTACACAGCATAGATTTATAGCACCAAAACTAATAAGAAATCATGCAGCGTTTTATGCACTAACCTTCTTTTCTTTTGAAATAGTTAGCTATTTAACCTGTTGCAGTTTAGAGCTGTTTCTGTAGCTCAGACCTTTCTACACAATAGTATTCAATGGGGAATTTTCTTTCTATAGAGCAATGTTGATTTACACAGCATAGATATGTAGTAGCAAAGCTAGCAAGAAATCATGCCGGATTTCAGAAAGTTATCTTCTTTACTTTTGGAAATATTCACAGATTTAACCTCTTGCAGTTTAGAGCTGTTTCTGCAGATTAGACCTTTTTTTGCACAGTATTGTTCAATGGGGATTTTTATTTTCTGTACAGCAACTGTGATTTACATAGGATAGATAATTAGTACCAAAACTAGTAAGAAATCATGCAGAGTTTCAGGCAGTTGTTTTCTTCACTTTTGGAAATATTCACACATTTAACTTGTTGCAGTTTAGAACTGTTTCTGTAGATTATGCCTTTCTACACAATGTTGTACAATAGGGGTCTTTCTTTCTGTCCACAGTTTTGATTTACACAGCATACAGATTTAGTACCAAAACTAATAAGAAATCATGCAGAGTTTCAGGCATTTCTGTTCCTTACTTTTAGAAATATTCATAGATTTAGCCTGTTGCAGTTTAGCGCTGTTTCTTCAGATTATGCCTTTTTTGCACAATAGTGTTCAAAGGGAATTTTTGGCCATCATAAATACAAGGTACATAATGCAAATGTATAATCACTAGTACAAGACAATTTAAGGGATTTAAAAGTAATCATGGGGCAAATTGCCAATCAAAAGTTGACAGAGCCTGGAGCTGAATGGTGAAATATGGCTTTCCTTGGTGATTTGTGAGGGTAAGAGATTGTACTGTAGAGGTCAATTGCCTCAAAAGACAATTCTTTCTGTCCAGCGGAAGTATTCCTAAGTGAGCCATTATTCTGTCCTTGATAATGGATTTAAGGAACTTGCCCAGCACTGGTGTCAGGCTGATTGGCCTATAGTTGCCCAAATCCAACATTGCCCTCTTTTTGAACATGTGGCCCTCACTGGTTACTTTCCTGTCCTCTGGCACCTCACCTGTACCATCTGACTGAAGAAAAAATACTCCAAGCAGCACTGCTTATTGTTCCATTAGCACCACTATGATCTGTGTTGTATGCCATCCACCATTTGGGGTTTACTAGGCTTGAACTTTGCCTGGTACTCAGCTACCAGTACAGGCATGATGTCCAGCAGATTGTGTCATAGTTACCTCTGATGCCATGAGCACTCCTAATGAACACACACCCAAGATTTGTGATTGGTCAGATGTAATCACATGATTGTTCATCATTCCAGCACAACTCAGTTTGGAAATACAGAACTTTCTGAATCTCTTCACTCAATTTGTGAAATAAAAATAAGGGGGACCACTTTATAATAGCAATAAGGAACTCCAGGGTGTGCATAATTATTGGCTAATGACACTTCTCAGTTGTTTAAAGCATTTGGTGTTTCCTCATGCCTCCCTTTACAAGGTGTGCACCACATTGACAAATACCATGTCATGTGTTATTGCTTAATCGATTCTCTTTCCTGCTGCAGATTCCATTTTTGATGAGCAGAACATTCTGTTTGCCCTCCCGATTGCCAAACAGCACCACTCAAAGAACAGAAAGGAGGAGTGTTTGTTCATTTTCTGCTCAATGTCCCTTAATGGAGTGTCTTGGCACATGTACAGTATGCCCGTTTCATTTTCTTCTCCCCAAGGTGCATGACCTTACATTTGCCCACATTAATGAGCCAGGGCCCAGTACTGTCAAAACTAGAACACAGAAAATATTCTTCATTTTTAATCTACCTCCTACACATTTCCATTGTCCATTTTCACCTACCTGCAACTTCCAACCCCCAGTAACCATGACACAGCTCCTTCTTTGTGGCACATGGCCAATGGGTACCCATGGCAATTGCATTTGTGGCAGTAGTGTATTTGGGGCTTCATGGGCATGCAGCATGTCCCCATGTGAGGGGAGCTATCTCAATGGCCAGAGCAAGAGGTCACTGCAGTGATGGTTTAAAACAGTGCTGCCTGCCCTCAGCAGGAATGTGCTTTTGATCACAGGATTTGCCAACCCTGGCCACTGGGGCACAAACAACCCAAGTTTCCTCCTAAACTAGTGTTGCCAACAATGTTATTTGTCACACTACTGTTTGGTCACCAAATTTACAGTATTTATTTTATTTATTTATTTATTTAAAAGGTTTTACCAGCAATGACATACTGAGCTGGTAACAGCTCATTTCCAGATATATTGTGTGGGGGGGGCAGAGAAACAGTACAAGAACAATAACATAATAGAAACAATAGGTAAATATGCAGAATAAGTACCAGTTGTATAAGGACACGGATTTGGTGTAAGTAAAAATACACCAATACAGCAAACTGTTGGAGGATATCAACATTTACAAAGGGTACAACATACAAACAAGTGCTGCAGGATAACATTCTTTTTTTTCAATGTTTGGTAACTGGATAAGGCCCACTAGGTGTACAATGCTTGTGTTCAGGTTTGACCCAGGATCACTGGAGAGGTTAAGGGACATTCACATAGTCACATAGTATGCAAATGGAGGTTGTGGGAATCCCACCCAGGTCTGCTGAATGTATCAAGTTTATTTACAGCTTGTTACCCTAACTTCTCAGCTATGCTGCCAACTGAAATGAGCAGAAGGCAAACTGAGTTCAGGGTGGGAGCAATGGTCATGGATTTGGAAGAGAGGAAGAAGGGACTGCACTAGAAAAGGTTCAGAGTAAAGGGGGTGCAGAGGAAGGAGGGTGGTGGGCAGCAGTCCATGGTCCAATACCAGGAGCAACGGCATGAGTGCATGGAGATGTCATGGTAGAGAGACATGAAAGAGTGGTGGGAAGGAGTGCTTGGATGGTAAGTGAGAGAGAACCCCTGAGTTTTGGGAACCAGGAAAAGGAGGCAGCTTGACCAGCACTGCATTTCCTTGAGGGGAGTGTGAGGGAGCAATAGCCAGAGCTGCAAAGGGGATAGGAGGTGGTGGGGGGAAGAATGAGTATTGAAGCAAGGTAGGAGTGAAGGGAGCCAAGCCAATGTTTAGACATAAAGGAAAAACATTGAACAAGGCACATGGTGTCAAGGGAGGGGAAGAAAAGGGAGGAGTATAGTGAAGAGTGGTGGGTGTAGAGGGAACAGTCCATGGCAAAGTGGCAAAAGGAGTTAAAGAGGGGATCTTGTCTGGCCAGGGTGGACTTGGGAGCAACATTGTAGATTATGTCACCATAGGAAAAGAGGAGGAGTATCATCTTCAAGATGGTCTTTCTATAGGCAGGAAGTGGGATAAACCCTTTATTCCAATAATGTGCACCAAGTGTGGGATGAAGTTTCTGGAGGATAGCATCCACATGCACTGAGAAACTGAGGTGCTTGTCCTGCAAGACCCCAAGGTGCCTGCATGACAGGACATCCTCAATTGCTGCACCATTCAGGGTATGGAAGAAGGGAAAGAAGGGAGAACCTAGTGAATGGACCCAGGTTATTCATTTCTTAAAAGGAGACATTTTTTCTAGTTATTTCTGAAGCACTTTTTCTTTTTCCTTTGCCAGTTAGAAGATTTTCCACCTGACAGTATTGGGTGTCATGTGCAGAGCAGGTCTCTATATAGAAGCTAACATAGATTGTACTGGCACTATAGCACCACTATAGATAGGGTTGAGCATGGGTAACTTTGTACTTTAGTATCTTTGCAACTGTCCTACAAGATTTGCACAGAAGTATGCATGCATGGTTTCGAGTTATAGTTCTCTTGAAGTGCCAAGTTTTGTTCCAGTTGGATGTATGGATTCTGAGCTCTGGATAGTGAAACAGTTACAAAATTGTTGTTGTTGTTTTGCTGTTTTTTGTTTGTCATCTCCTAACACCCAGAAGGTTTAGAATTTTGATCTGCAACTTTTAGGATAGAAAAGGCATGATTCACAAATGTACCCTTCCCTGGTTTTGTTAACAAATATTAATCCATTCCAGAGTTATTAAATTTCAAAATGTTGCTTCTGAGCATGCTCAGTACACTCTTTTGGATAATTGCTTGGAACAAAGAAAGAAAGAATTTGGTGCATATGAAAAAGTATCCTTTTTTGTATGGAGGTAATCTTTTTTCATGAGAAAAACATATTTTTTCATATGGCTGCCATTTTGTTTCCATTTCTTTCAAAAACAAATTCAAAACCCACAAAAATGACATCCTGACATATACCAACACATGAATCTGGCTAATCAGACCCTGTTATGTGGATTCTGCACTTAGTTTCTGGAAAATTACCCAGAAATGTATTTTTTTAATATTTAAAAATCCTTTCTCATGAGCCAGTTTCCTTTTTCATATGTGCATTTGAACAAAAAATTGATCCATATGAAAAAGGATAGCTTCATATGAAAAAGGAATTTGGACTTAGTCTTTTTTCATATGAAGGTATTCCTTTTTTGTATGAACAAAAAAAAACATATAAAACAGGATGCCTTCATAAAAAAAGAATGGGAAAATTACTTTTTCTTGTGAAGGCATCCATTTTTGTATGCTTTTTTTGGTCTTACAAAAATGGATGCTCTCATACAAAAAAGGATTTTACACTTAGTTTTTTTTCACATTCATTTTTCATATGAAGTAATCCATCTTCTTATACTTTTTTTAATTCATACAAAAAAAAGAATGCCCTCATACAAATAAATAATTTGGAGTTTTTGCCCCATTCTTTTGTCATATGAAGGCAATTCATTCATATGAAAAAACATGCCCTCATATGAAAAGTTTTTTCGCATTCTTTTTTCATATGTAGGCATCCTTTTTCGTATTTTTTTTTGTTGCTGTTCATGTGAAAAAAGAATGCCCTCATACAAAAAAATGTTTTTTCCCCCACATTTGAACTTCAGTAAGTTATAACTCCCTCAATATTTGGACTTACAGACACTCTATATATCAAAACAAAGGTCTTCATGTGTACATCAAGAATAATACATAACCTCCCTAAAAATTTGGAGCCCAGACAAAAACATCATAACAATTTAAAAAAGAAAATTCTCCTTGGATAACATTGGAATGTTAATTAGTCATAACTCCCTCAATATTTGGATTTAAGGGCTAATCAATATATCAAGACAAAGGTTTTAATGAGTACTACACAAATAACACATATGACACCTAAACATTTATTAGCAAATTAAAAAAGAAAAAGAAAAATAGAAACTTCCAATAGCATAACACTGGAATTCAACATGCCATAACTCCCTCAATATTTGGATTTAAGGGACAATCTATAAAAACAAAGGTCTTAATGAGTACTACACAAATAACAGTTACTCTACCCTAAACATTTTGGGGCAATATAAAAAAATTAAAATGAAAATTCCCTTAGGATAACATTGGAACTTCAAAAAGCCATTACTCCCTCAGTACTTGGACTTAAGAAAAATGTATATACTAAAGCAAAGATCTTAATGAGTACTACAAGGATAATACATATTCTGCTCTAAACATTTAGGGGCAACTTTAAAAAAATAAATAAAATATTCAGATTCACATAGGATAACATTGGAACTTCAGCAAGCCATAACTCCATCAATATCTGGGCATAAGGAACAATCTAGTTATCAAAACAAAGATATTTGTAAGTACTACAAGACTAATGCATATCCCTATACATTTAGAGGCAATATAAAAAATCATTAAAAATAAAAAATGTAAATTCCCATAGGATAACATTGGAACTTTAGCAAGCCATACAATGAAGGAAAGAAATTACTGTTTTGGCAGAAATGGAAGCACAGAGCCTGGATGGCCCTACACTTCCACAGGCAAATGAAGATACTATTATATTATCTCAAAAAGTGTGCAAATTCATTGCAAAAAAACTTTGTTAATGCACTAAACCAACAAGAGTAGGGAAACGTGATGTTAAGGTTGCCAACTCTAACACCCCACCCCCACCCTGTAGGCAGCAACAGGAAAAAAAATTACACTTTGACCACTCTTGTGTCTTCGCAAATCAGGCGTGGTATGTGCCATGGGGTTGTCAACCCTAATGCTTACCCCATTCTCATGTATTGTACACATCTCAGCTTATTTACTGACAAAAAGCCTTCACCATCACAACCCCATTACCCATCATTTCCAGAACATACCTTGTCTCTAAATCTGGGGCCCCCACTGACAGGGACACTTGTTCTTCTCCAGGGCTTGGATCTGTGAGATAAATGGGAGCTCTGGTTGACAATATGGAGACTAGGGAGGGCTAGCCATCATCTTGCTATAGCCAGCATTACGATCTTTTTCTAATTCTTCTCTTGATGGCACTTACAACTTGGAGGGAATGCCATGGACACTTGCAGCTGCTTCTGCCAGAGAGAGTAAGTTAACTGACTAACCAGCAAGAGCTGTTGCCATGCTGGAATGTGCCACATTCCCTTCAACTAGGACACATTGCCATTGGCAGTGTGCTTCCCCCAGCCTGGCCACACAAGTGACAGCCTTCTGAGTTTCCCGCTGAACCTGGGTTGCCAGTGTAGAAGCACAATGCCCTTCTGCTGGGCATTGGGATGTTGATTCTCTTTTAACACCTGGAATCTGTGAAGGTGTTCCATGCTCCAATACTTGATGAACATCTCCATGATCTGGCAAGGAAATACATGACACTGCAGAGAGTCCTTGCCTACTCTGTTGACTCACATAGCATGCCTAATGAGGATGGGTCAACTAGTTCATATTCACATCTGGACCCCCAACCCTCCATCAGCTCAAATATCTAAGTTGTTATAGACCTGCATCAAAGCATCATCACCATCAAGGGGTTGCCATTACTGCAACATGCAGCCCGACTCGGGTTCAGATCTGGGCCCTCTCTGAAGTGGACTGATTCAGATTGGCCCAACAGCAAAATTTCTGGATATTTGGGACAGAATTTTAACCAGGTCACTAGCCCATTACCCATCCCTAATGCCTACACTTTATGCCGCAGAAGGTTTATGCACCTTGTACTGGGCAAAATCTGCAGTTATGGAACAAGAACCAACAAATCTGCAATATTTGAATGCCCAGTGTTCTGGTAGGGTTAAGGTTGTGCAGAATACAGAATTCCACTGTTAGAATTGGTGCAGAATGGCAATTCTGATTCCAAAAAGCTTTTCAACACTTTGTTTTAAATTCCATGGAATTCCAAAAAGCATTTTTGTGTAAACAGTGTAGTAATTTTCTGTGGATTTTATTTATTGAATACAATTGGAATTAATACCTTTGAGTCAGAGACTCCTTTACAAAGGCTCCACATCATAGAAAACAATACAGAGCACACAGTGTACAGACATCACAGTATGAACAGCAATGTGGGAAATATCACACCTTACGAAAGATACATGGTAAATTACAACAGGTGGATGTGTTACAGGATAATTTCAACAATCAAAGACAATGCAGTACAGTGGCAAAATACAATAAACACAGTAACTACAGGGGAAAATCATACAGTACAGTAGTTGTTGTAGAGAAGTATTTATGACTGGAATGTGCAAGCAGCGCAGTCCAGTGAGTGTCAGCTAGTCTGAGGCTTGGGTAAGACCGAAACCAGGGACAGGCATTCTAGAAGAAGGACCAAAATAGGTCCATTGTCATGGCAGTTATAGGTCATGGGTAGGTCAGGTAGAGTCACAGGTGGAGTCATGTAAGATATTGCTATGGAGAAGGGATTTAAACAGTCCTAGGGTAGGAGCCAGGAGAACTGATAAGGGCAGTGAGTTCAGCCAATTGGGGGTGCGATATCTGAAAGTTCTTTGCCCCAAGGAGGTTTTACAGCAGGGAATCTGGTAGGGTGATTTCTCAGTGTGACGTGTGCATCTGGTGCTGTTAGAGGGGGAAGCAGCGTCACAAGAGCAGGGGGTGTGAGGCCAGTCATGATTTTCTTGGCAAGGAGACAGGTCTGGTACTTTAGGCGATCATCGAAATTAGGCCAGTTTGTACTGGTATACAGCGTACATGTGTGTGTAAGCCAGTCACATCCTGTGGCCAGTCTACAGGCTTTATTCAGGGAAAACCTAATATTGTTGAGGGAAGTATTGTCAGCAGCGCCATAGAAGATAATCCCATAATCAATGAGTGACAGGATGGAGGAGGAGGAGGAGATGGCTAGCTGTAGGGCTTCAGAGGGGAGACAGTGCTTGTAGCGGTGTAGCAGACCAATGCACACATTTACAGCTGTATTAAGTTGGCAGATATGTTCATGGTAGGTTAGCCCTGAGTCTAGAGTAACTCCTAAGTATTAAAAGGTAGAAACTTTATGGGAATTATGGATGAGTAGGTGGTGGTTACTGAACTTGTTTTGGGCATGGGCAAACAGCAAGGATTTTGTTTTTTTTATAGTTTAGAACAAACCTATTGTCAGTAAACCAGGATTCGGCCTCATTAAACGACCCTTGGAGGTCTACTTGGAGGGTGGTAGGGTTGGTGTGGGTGCTGAACAAAACCGCATCATCTGC
Organism: Neoceratodus forsteri; assembly: GCA_016271365.2. NCBI lineage: Eukaryota > Metazoa > Chordata > Ceratodontiformes > Ceratodontidae > Neoceratodus > Neoceratodus forsteri. The sequence goes on from JADMNL010000027.1 coordinate 52,054,083, forward strand.
GTATAGAAGGAGACTCCCAAAACAGGCTTTGGGCAGGGAGTTAAGGAATAGAGTGAAAAGTAGGGGTCCAAGGATTGACCCTTGGGGGACACAAGATATAACTCTGAGGGGGGATGATAAAGTATGCCCTAATCTGACTCTCCAGTTTCTGTCAGACAGGTAGTTTGAGAACCAAGTGGTGGTATCCTGTGAGAAACCTATTTGGGTTAGCGAGGTTAGAAGTGAGTGGTGGACTGTGTCAAATGCTTTGGAAAGATCTATGTAGGCAGCACCAGCAATCTGGCCTTTATCCAGGGTTGCATTGATAGTGTTGTTATAATCCAAAAGCGTGGCTGTGGAACTCTGGTTTTTTTGGAAACCGTGTTGTTCAGGGCAGAGGAGACTGTGTTGAGCAAGGTAGTCTGTGACTTGGATAGTGACTATCTTTTCAAGAACCTTGGAGAGGGGGTAGAATTGAGATGGGTCAATAATTACTAAGCAGGGTTCAGTCACCACTCCTCAGGAGCGGAGTGATGAAAGCAGTTTTCTACATTGATGGGAACTGACCTAGGGCAAGGTCATGTAAACCATGCAATAGTTTTCTGTGGATTGCAGAAAAAAATCATAGTTTATATAAACTGTGGATTGTTAATCTGTGAAAACCATTTTGCATTTGAAATGTTGGAATTCTGCTACTGATGGTTGAAACATTGACTCTAACTCAATTTTCTACTTTCAGCATGCATTACATTTTTTTTCAGTTACTCTTCTTTATCCACTGAGTCCCCAGTTTGGCCAGTTGACCCCAGCCACCCCATCCCCATGACCCCGACTCTCCTCCAGGACTTACAGTTGTGATTCCTCTGTATGGTCAGGGTGCTTATTAGGTGGGGGGGGGTCTTTGAGTGGCTGGAGATGGCCAGGCTGCCAGGAACTGCTGTTTTCTGCTCTGGTGTTTCTCCCTAGGGGAGTCAGCATGCAGTGCCACCCAGGGCATCCCTGGGCATGCTCCCATATGCAGGACATCAAAGGCCACCACTCCCTTTCCACCCTGCATACTGGTCCCTGGCTGCATTCCCCCAGCTGTTGCTAGGGGCCAAGCTTGCAGTATGTTCCATGTCCCTCCCTTCCTAGGAGAGAAGACCTGTCCCTTAGCTGCTGTATCCTCTCTCTCCCTGGCCAACTCATAGCAGCCCTGGTCCACTCCTAAACCAGGGCTGCCAGTGTAGTGGCAGGTGTTATGTCCAATGTTTCAGTACTCCACAACACTGGACTGGCTTGTGTGCATTTGGTATTACCTTTTTGTTTTGTTTTCAGCCCACACACTTATGCATCCCCATTTTTTTTTTTTTGTTCTTACATTTTGCTTGAGGCATACTGTATTTAAAAGATTTAAATTTGACCCAATGCAGGGTTCTTAATATATCCATAGATAGGTCACTGTACAAAAATATGGGTATGGTCTACCCCACAAGATTGTTCAATGCACTTGATATATTCTTACCACAGTACATTCACTGTAATATTGGTTTAATTAAATACTTCTTATGACACCTTCAATCCTCCAGAGCAGAATTGAGTTTTCTGTATTATTTTCTATGCTGTATGCTTTATGTTATTATTTTTTTTCTATTAAAAGAAAATAAAATAATATGAAAGATTTAAAATGATTTTTGCTTTGTTCATGGTGGGGATTCATGCAGCTGAAGCATGAAAAAGGTAAGTATCTCCTTAGTTCACCAGCTTTTTATCCCCACGTTCAGAGCCTGGCTCTGGATATAGCAATGTTGCACTGGCTGAAATGCAAAACCTTAACAGATTCTCCATGAAGGCACTGATTCCATGTGGATTCAGAGGTCAAGCATCTTTGATTTTCAGTCTGACCACCTACAGAAGTTTGCTGGCAAGCTGCATTAATACTATTATCCTGCAGTATTGAATACAGTACATAAAATGCACTTTGAAGGTAGTCGGCACACTGAAAAGGTTTTTAAAAACTGGTAGTCTTGGTTGATATATGTGCCAGAAAAAGAAATTGTCTTCTTTGTGGTGAATAAGTGCTTCCAGAAATGAGTCCTAAGTCTCTAAGATATTTTAGTAACCAGAGCGACTGGGTGAAAGTGGGAAAACATTAGTCTGCATGACATGACGTCATTCCACTATTACGGGGGTACAACATTCACATGACTCAAATATACATTATGGTCTGTTTTACACATTGAAATATGTTACATCACATTGAGGAGATGTAAGACCTAATACTGTTTTTCAATGGTGGCTTTTCTGTAAGATAAAAAAATAGTGTTTTGTCTATGCTCTGTACTGTATTATTTTACCTCCTTCCATCCCTCTCTGTCCACCTCAACCTCTTTCTTAGTTTCCCTATCTCTTCTCCTGCTACTCTATATGCATTGCATTCCCTAAACTCCACCAAGTCCCATACTCTTTCATCTTTCTTCCCCTGCAACTGCTGTCCAAATAGGTATACTTCTTAACCTAGCCTTCTATCTCAGAACCATTCCGCAGACCTGTAAGCAAGTCCACAGTCCTCCTCCTTTACAAAGGATTGACCTCTCCTCTTTAGGGAACAACCATCCCATCTCTTTTCTCCCTGCACTAAGTAAAGTCCAAGACAAACCTGTTCTCTCTCAACTACTAGTATCACATGTCCTTCACGTCTCCTTTGTCCCTTTGCCCCCTTCCAGCATGGCTTTTGCAAATTCACTCCACTGTTTTCTTCCTTCTGCAGGTCACAGAATCTGTCCTGAAGGAGATATACTAGGGCCTAATCATTGCAGCCACCTTTGTCAACCTTGCCAAGGTCTTCGACACAGGGGCCCATGCCTCAACCTGGATAGATTGGTGGTGGCTAGACCTTCTGAACTTACAGTTGTCTGGTTCTAGTTCTACCTCTTGGATAATGACACCCTCCCTCTCCTCTCTTTCCCATCTGCTCAGGGGTTCCACTGGGCTCTGTGTTGGATCCAAGCCTCTTCTCCATATTTTTAAACAAGGTCTCAATTGTGTGTGTCTCCTTGCACATTCATATATATATGCAGATGATACAGAACTGTTTGATTCAGGTGCCTCAGTCCCTGAGCTGGAATTGTCTCCACAGTGGGACATTGATCATTCCAAATGCTAGTTCCAATCAAACCACCTCTCTCTCTCTCTTAATTTTGAAAAGCAAGTCTCTATGACATTTGCCAACAAAAAAAGGCTTACCATGTAATCCTCTACCTCAGTTTTCATGCTTCCCAATGGTGACCCCTTCCCCAGAAGATTTTTCCCACTTCAAGTACTTTGATGTTTGAATCAAAATCTTGATTTCTCAGCTGGCCAAATGGAGCTGAGGGTTGAGGCACTGGATGCTACACCTTGCTCCAGCTACCCATGTTTGGGAACGAGCACGGGTCACCGTGGGTCAGCAGGGAGGAGATGGATTGAGTGTCCAGTGGACTGCTCTCCATCTGTGGGGAGGGGGGAGAGCATCAACCGGTGCATGTCTGACACCTAGCGGGGGCTGGAGTTCGATGGCATGGAGCCACATGAAGGTGGGGGCAGCGACACAGCAGATGCATGATGTGGGCGTGCATGGGAGCGTGCGCAGACACTGTCACTGGGGTCACTGCCTGCCGCGCTCCTACGAGGTTTGAAAAAAGTGAAAATAGTGGCACCAGATCATGTGGCTTGATGGTCATCCGCCAGTGCATGCCGCTTCCTGGGGTCTACCACCTGTTCCGGATCTGTGTCTGGCAGAGGATTAGGGGGTCTGTCACCTTCCCGCCATGGGAGGTAAGCCGTGGGGGAAAATACAAGGTGGTGGCCTGAGGTTGGTGTGGGTGGCCGGTAGCTGGAGGAGGAGTGGCAAGAGCCGACCAGGGGGACCACGTCCGAAAAAAAGTAAGGTAAAAAAAATACTGATTTCTCCTCCTACATTGACGTCATGCATAGGAAGCTCCACCCTACACTTGTCACACTAGTGCACAGTATTTACTGCCTTCCACTCCCAGTCTACTGCAAGGTCATCCTCAAGATGATTGCACCATTGCTTGACTACATGGGTGTGGTATACAGTACTGCCCTCAAATCTAACTTTGCCTGGCTGGACCAACTCTTCTTCTCCTGTCATTTTACCTACAGCTGCCCTCCTCACACCCACCACTGTTCTCTCTTCTAGAATCTTTTTCTTCTCCCCTCTTGAGAATTAGTGCCTCACTCACTGTACTACCTTTCTTGCTAACTTGTGGTTTGCTTTCCCTCCCAGTGCTCTCTCCACTCTTCTCTCTACTATAACAACTCCCTTTCTTCCCCCTCTTCTTCCCTCTGTTCACCTACTCTTATCTCCCCCGACACTGCAAAATCTCTGCTGGGCTGTATGCCCTCTCCCCTATCTCTCCCACCTCTGGAACAGCCTTCACCTCAAGATTCAACTACTGATCTCCTTCTGTTTCACATTCCTTCTTAGGGATCATGCCATCTTTTTCTGCACCTGCAACATGCCATTTTTACCTCATTCCCTTCCCCCCCACTTCTTTCTGTTCTGCTGCTTTTCCTGTCTATCTTCCTGTCCTATTCCTCAAGAAGAAGAAGAAGATGAAGAAGAATCAGCATTTATATAGCACTTTTCATACACAATGTATCCCAAAGTGCTTTACAAGCAATGCTACACTGGTAGTGAAGTGACTGAATGTGTAGTGGTGGCCATATCGCATATCAACACCCACACACAACCTGGACAATTGCATGAACAGGTTTTATGGGAAGGGGAATATTGGCCAGGACACTGAGGAATGTTCCCTACTCTTGCAGTAGTGGGAACCTGGGAGCACCTTGCTAAGATGGCCGCCACAGGGGGGCCAGAGGAGAGGATGGATATTGGAGGGTCTGGGGAGTTGTCCTCCTCCCTGGCCCTGACTACCCAAGATGCTGTGTAAAATGCAGTGGCAGTTATGGAATGAATGGAGGAGATGCAGCAAGACACCGTGGATACAGGTTTGATACCTCATATTGATGGCACAACTGTACAAGAAACACCCAATGGAATGAAAACTGTATCTGCAGGTCCCTGTGCTGACACGGACCAAATAGTAAAGAACAAACAGAGAGATTTATTAATGACACAGCTCACAGCTGTTGAAGTTCAGTTCCAGCAGCAGAGGCTGATGTTACAAGTGGAGCTGGACAAGTTGAGTTTTCTGCCTGCATCCGTAGTAAGCGGCATCACTGACATTGGTATTGACATGCCAGAATTGCCGACCCACTCTGACACATCAACATCAAAGCAAGCCACAGCTCCAGTGGTTGACAACTCCACTCTCGCAGCATCCTGCAAAAAACAAGACTCCAGCCACAGCATCGCACAGTCAGTACTATCTACAGTAAGCACTGAAAGAAGCAAGCAAGAGATTATGGGGGTGCCACTCGGAATGGAACATACGAGTCATAAGCGGCTCGGCCTTCAGTCGCCCCTCATTGAAGAAACTAAGTAAAAGATGTCAGAATCTGTCCCGATCCTTTGGGCTTACTCGAGTACTACATCTGCGGAACCACAGGGTGAGTTGAATACTGTGCCTGTTGCGACAGACACTGACATTAACGAAAATGAAACAGAGTTATCTTCCAGTCCTGGTGAATATGCAGAGGCAGAGAACTGCCCCCTTCCTTTTGCTGGGGCAGGGTGCTGGTCATCACAGAGAGCTTTAGAAAGTTCAGGCTGGGTCCAAATCAAGGCCGGGGAATGGATCCCAGATCCCAAAGACCCTGAAGTACAAAAGTATACTGCTGAGTTCAGCCCTGGAAGGGGGTTTACTATTGAATGTACACAGACAAAATTCTCCTATTCAGGCTACTGCAGCATCACCTTTGGTTGATAACAATGTCCATACCTCTTCAGTTGAAGGGGACTTAAACTTGAATGAGCCAGACGGGGCATCGATAATGGTAACAGGGCCTGCAGATGCTCCCCCTGAGAAGCATATGACTAACTCAGACACTGGTGTCCATCTTGGAGGGCCCACGACACAGGGCTTTGTTTGGCTGGGGCCTGTCACTGCCACTTTACAGGATCCAACTTGGAGGGTATGGTTATAGCCCATGTTCAAGCTCTCTGACTTGTTTCAGAATAAAGGGGAGATGGCCCCCAGTCGCAATGCTGTCAGGCTGATTTACGAAGGTGGACTTGAAAATTCTCCAGACAAGTTGTATATAGCTAAAATGTTACTCAAGGTATCAATGACATTTTTTGTGTCAGCGATATTTTCACTAATTCATACTGGAGATGCAAATTCTGATATAAGCTTTAAGAATTTTACAGGGTTGGACAGGTTTTAAGCACAATACCATATCCTCAAGAATAACCCCTTGTGGATTCCATTTTTTGCAGTGCTTCTCACTAAACCAGCAGTTAAAACCATAACAGTGATGCTTTATAATGAAGGGATCAATGTTGAGGACATTGTTTTGGTTAAAGCAGCGATGTGAAGTTCTGTAATGGCCCTCACCTATTCTTAACCATGAACAGGTATGGAATGTGGGATGGAAAATAAAAATCAAGCTTTTCACAGCCAATACAAGTATTGTCCATCTTCCCAGTTGTTTTGTTCTTGGGAAAGATAGAGGGATTTATTTTACATGGGGCAGCCTCAGTCCTGTCACAAATGTGGGTCAAGGAACCACCTCATTTCAGCTTGTGATATCCCCCACTGAAACCATTATTTGGACTATGGGCATTCATCAGTTAACTGTGTTAATTTGTTCAAGTGTCACTGGTGTGAGAAAACAGGACATGTGTATGGGAGATGTCCTTGGGTTTCTCATAATCGGGAGGATTGTCCATCACATGAAGTCATAATCTTTAGTGCTCAACAGCAGCAGGCTAAACAGGTTTCAGACCAAAGCTTGGCAGCTCAGAGCACAGTTTGGGAGGCACCCTCTGTGCAACATGTCATAACTGAGGAACGAGAGCAGGTGAGAATGGAGCCAGTTATGGAGACACAGGTAGTAGAAGACATTGAGGAAGACTTGCCCAGCACTAATGTTAACACTGCCATCTCCCATGGCCTACCACCTAGGAAGGATACCACAAGGGAAGAAGCTATGCCCCCCCACCCTCACAACTACAGGCACTCACAGTCATTGGTTCCAAAAAAGGAATAGACATGGTAAGGCACTTGCTACTGCCTCCCCCCCCATACTAATAAGAAAGGGAAAGGCAAGGCCTGGGCCACATGGCAAAGTGGAAATAAGTATGTTGCTCTTATAAAAGATAGATCTTGGGGGGGGGGGAGTCAGAGGTGGAGGACTCAGAGATTTTCTGTGTTGCCTCATCAGTACCTGATGGTACCTCTGATCTGGAAGAAGAGGAGGATGCATCCATTGCAAAAGGGACAGAGAAGGCAGTCCAAGACCCCCTAATCATTGATGACACTGTTTTTGTTACCCCCACCCCTTTTCTGCTTTCTGGTGATTATGGCTTCACTAACCATCACTACTCTTAATATAAATAGTATTAAAAGTCATCATAAGAGAATACTAGCAGCGCATGCTTTACAAGAAGTAGATAGTGATATTATTTGCCTACAGGATATCAGACTTAAAATGACACAGGAATCGTATCATGCCGCACAGGTCTAGTCTAAAGGATCTACTTTTTGATCCATAGGAGAGGACACGTGTGATGGCATTGGCATTCTTTTTACTAATCCAAATTTGACAGTCTCTAGACTAGTAGATATTTTTCCTGGTCGGGTGCTCTTATTAGACATTAGTTAATTCCAAGAATGTTTTAGATTGATATCGATTTATGCTCCCCAGACTAAAGCATTAAGGGTGTCCCTTTTTAAAGAAGTCGAGCTCTATTTGCACATGTCAAGAATGGTAATATGGGCAGGGGATTTCAATTGTGGCCTATGCAAGGAAGATAGAGGTCTCCAAACAGAAAATATATTTTGTGATTCTATTGCATTACAAAATGTTGTATCCACTGCAGGGTTGGTGGATGCATATAGAACTCAATATCAGATGGGAGGACATACATATTTTAGAGGCTCACTCTCCACCTGCATTGATTTCATCTTTTTATCCCCGACATCACAGTCACAGGGTCTTTTTATGAGGGTTTGGGAATTCACAGACCATAAGTCCATCACTATGCAGCTACAATGGGAGCATTCCCAGAGGTGTAAGAAAAATGGATGGCGACTGAACAGCTCCTTAATAGATAAGGAAAAGGTTTGGAAGGAGTGGAAAAAGGAATGGGTGGCAAGGTTGTCTGTCCTGGAATTTCGTGAGGATTTAGTGACCTGGTGGGAGGATACAAAAAGGGCATGGTGAACATTGTTTTCAGAATTATTCAAGGAATTTGGAAACTGGGGAATATCTGTGGTACCTGTGCCTTAGAGGACGACTGCAAAAACTAATTTCAAACATGGAATTGCACAGGATAGATTACAGTGCTCAAATTAAAACAGTGAAACAACAGATAGTGGAAATACAATATGATAAGGCAAAATCAATAGAACAGGAGCTATGTACAACCACAGCTCTCCTGGAATTCTCCCAACACCTGCATGCTGCTCTCGACTCCAACAGCCTTGCAGGAGCAGTGTTCATTGACCTGTCCAAGGCCTTTGACACTGTCTGTCATCCCCTTCTACTCGACTCTCTCCACCAACTTGGCTTCTCTGGCAATTCCATTTCCTGGTTCTCTAGCTACCTCTCTGCTAGATCCCAGCATGTCAAGATCAGTGGCTCCCTCTCCAGCACTCTTCCCGTTCGCTCCAGGGTCCCTCAGGGCTCCATCCTGGGGCCAATACTTTTTAGTCTGTACCTCAACACCCTCCCCAGCTTATGTACTGGTAAAATGCTCCTCTTCACTGACGATACAGTCCTCTTTGTCTCACATCCCAATCCCACCTCCCTCCAATTATCCCTCCAGTAAGCTTACAACTAAGCTGAAAGGTGGTTCGGCGACCTCAGATTGGTCATTAACCTAAAGAAAACCAAATCAGTCCTCTTCTCCCACCACCAAAATAAAGCTAAAAATACCCCCGTTTGATTATCCCCAGCACTCTGCACCCACTAGAACAAGTGACCACATACAAGTACCCAGTCATCACGTTTGATACTGCCCTCTCCTTCCACACCCACATTAATGCACTGTCAGCCCCCATTATTGGATTGCTTTTGTATTTGTCTTCAGACATTGCTGCTACATTCAATTATTACCTGTTGTTTTTTTCCCCCTGCCCTGTAATCCAACTGCACTAGTATTAATTGTTTCATTGTCTACACTGCACTGTATTCCTTTTGTACAAGTATGGATTGTTTTATTGATTACACTGCTACTCTTGTATCTCTTATGTATTGCTTCTGTAACCTCCCGGGTCGTACCTGAAAATAGTCATTGCCATGGCTAGTGCACCCTACCCAGTCAACAAAAACTAAATAAAAATAAATAAACTGTCTTGATGTCTCCCCCCCCCCGACAAGATGCCTTTGTAAATGAGTCTCTGACACAAAGGTTGTAAACCCAATTTGTAATGAATAAATAAATGAAAATGTTTCGGTTCATCCACAAAAAAGGTTTCCTTTGACCCCTTCAAGGAATGTGAGGAGTGAGTGGACCATAGAATTCTGACCAGATTGGAGTCAGACAGAGGTCAGGTAGTTACTACATCCATAGATATGCTCCACTTAGTAGAACAACATCCTTACAGAAATAATTATATGAAATGTTTCCATGCTGCACACATAAAACTACCTAAGTAATATGCATGTTGCACGTATGATTTAAATGTTAAATTGGAACTGACTGCATGCATATGGCATGTGTGCAGCAAGCAAGTGTGGAAACCATGATTTGTATGCTAAATTGGGAAAGACTGCATTTTTTTAATTAGTTGTTTAACCAGAAGTAGCACACTAAGCTGAAAGCTTTTTTATAGGAGTGACCTGGGAGCACAGGGAAGTTAAGTGACTTGCTCAGGGTCACACAGTATGCAAGTGGAAGCTGTGTGGCTCAAACCCAGGTCTGGTCTGCTGGATATAACCAGATTTACACCTCAGAACCTTAAACCAATGTGCTATACTGCCTCACATGTGGCATGCATGCAATAAGCAAGTGGTCACTGATAACTGATCACGTAAAAGTTAAGTGTCTTGCTCAGGATCACATCATACACAAGTGGGGGTTGATGAGATTCAAACCCAGGTCTTCATGCCTCCAAGTCTCCTGACTTACAATTCAGTGCTTTACCCACTAAGCCATACTGTCTGCACACATATGACAGCTTGTACTTCAGTGTATACTGTATCTGACTACTTCTGCATGCATGTGGCATGGTTGTAGCCACTGTTAAGCATTTCATTTTTTTTTTCTTCTCTTACTCATCTCAGTTCCACAGTTGAACTGTAGCACACATACCAATGGAAACACGTGTGGTTTTCCCCAGACCCAATACACAAACTTATCCAAAAAAACACTTAATTACTTCTGTCTGGCCTGTACTCCTACTATTTTTTCTCCTCAGTTTTGAATGCTTCCAAGCAAACAGACTTTAAGGAGCAATCACATACCCAGTCCCCCCACCAATGCACACACACTGCAGTGGGTATGCCATGCTACTGCAGACAACCCACCAAGTATAGATATATGTAAAAAGTCTCTTACTTGAGTACTAGGGAGCCAGAGGCAGGAGTCTTTAAGAGATGATGTCTATAGGTCAGAGTGCTGGGGCGTACCCCTTTGAAATGAATGGAGTTATTTTTATTACTATTTTATGTGTTATGACGGTGAGTTGGAGAATAATGAAAGCCACTGTTCTACTAACAAGGCCCTTGCCAGTTGGGCAGTGGCCTTCATTAATCTCCAACTCTCCATCAATAATGTATAAAACAGTAATAAAAAAAAATACCCCTATTCATTTCAATGGTGCACACCCCTGCAGTCTCTTTTGACCTTCGTCATAATGTAACTGAGCGAGGGGATGTGGAGGTCAGCTTCACTGGGGGGGGTGTAATCTTGATTATAGTGGGGCTCCGATAGTCTGCGCATACCATACCTCTCAGTTGAGTATCCATGAATGCAAGGGACAGCTTCAGAATGTCTGTAACATCTCTAAAAGGTACAACTTATTTGTTTTGACTGAAAAGTGATATGCAAATCAGGAAAGATTCAAATGTGTATACCCTGGAGCAGTGCATTAGATTTGAGCTTAAACACACCCAGTTACTAACCAATTTTTTTCCTGGCTGAAGTTTGGCCTCCTACCCCCCAAAAAAGAACTTTGTCCCCATTTTTCTTTCTGACTCCATTCCATTCCATACCCAGCCCCTATTGGCCATGAAGCCACCCAAAAATGAAGAAATGTGAAAAAAACACATAAATTCAATATTTCAGTCCTTCCTCCTTCCCCAATCCCCTATTCAAAATATTTATTTTTATTTACCTGGCCATGTGGCCAGAACCTGCAACCTAGCACAGTGTGCCACCAGCCCAGCTTTCAGTCAGCTCCCCCTCTATCCTTCTGCCACAAGCTGGATGCTTGAACCAGCCATCACAGATCCCCAACGTGGTTCGCATTCAAGTCACCTCACCAAGCAAACCCACCCAACCTGGGTTGCTTGCTTCTTGCTTGGCTGCTGCTGGGCTGCTGCTGCACTGCACTGAATAAGGCCTATGAAGGCCGCCCACACCACTGTCACCACTGCTGCTATGCCTAGATTGCTGCCATGGGGTCTGTACTGGGTTTTTTTTGCATGGCGAGCTTAGTAGAGTAAGTAGGCAGCCTAGTCTTGAGTTAGCTTCTAGCTCGCCCTCTGACCATTCAGCTGCCAGGGGAGATGGACACTTACTAAGAGTAGGCCTATGAAAATATGCTGTTACAACACTGCTATTGAGAGTTCAGTGCTCACCAGTTCCTCCAAGCTGTAGTGTGCAGTCTGTCTACTCTGTGGCAGGAAAGACAGTGTTGCACTTGCAAGACTCATTCACTTTTTCTTGGCTGGAGCTCATCCACATCATATGTTATTGTGCCACTGCTAATAGGTGGAGAGAGTGGACAACACAATACAGACACAGTCGAGTCTGGAGAGTACCTGCAGTGTGAGCACATCCAGGCCAGGTGGGCACTTATTGTGTAAAAGATTAAATCCAAATTTAATGCCATTATTGCCACACCATAAGAACAATCAAGGCACAAATGGTATACCAACAGCACAGCGATGGGGATACCATGAAGACCATCACAGTGACATTTTTGGCAGTTTGCTGTGATGGTCTCCATGTATTCCAACACTGTTGCCTCTGGGGTGTTTGACCCCTTCCCAAATGAACTCCAACTGGAGTTAGTAATCCTTACTGCGGGTGGGGGCAGAGCCCCCCTCAGAAAACACTTGTTCCCCCAGTGATGGCACAACACCAATTGGCGGTGTTTTGCTGTCGCTGTGCCAATGGTCAATAAACTTCTTGTCATCGTGGCATAGTGGGACTGGAACAAATACGGGGGTGGGGGGGGAGTAACTGCCTCTGCCCTACCTAAATGGCACTGCTGCTTAATTGTAGAAATTAATTATCAGGTGCTAATGCTATGGTTTCAACTGTGTTTTGATGTGCTGTATCTCCATGTTTCATGATGTGTCCTGATCATTATGTGGGTTTGTGTTCCTCATTATCCCTCATTTTGAGTGTCCATGTCCCTAATTTCAGTGACAAAATGTGAGGTATGGTGCATGCTTACAAGACCCTACTCAGCAGAAAGAGTGCTGAGCATGTGTGTATATGTTCAACACAGAATGACAAAGGGAAAGTAAGTGAGGTGAAACAGTCATGGAGAATCACACTTGTAGCACTAAATATGCATAAGGGATTTGCATGGTCCAAAACAAAAAGGATAGGCTTCACAACACAGAGGCCCTCTTCATACATCTGGAATGGGGGATGTTGGCTGGCTATATCCTAGGCATTTAATGCAGTAAGCAAACAATACTTTACAAATTAATGGCAATGTAATGACAAAAATCAAAAGCCATTAAACAACTTGCAAACGGATCAGAATTAATGAATTTACTTAATTTTTATGGGAATCCAAATAAAAATGTATTTCAATGACTCGAATTGCTAGCAGTAGTATAAGAAATAGAAACTGATGTTTTTTTAGATGAAATTTGAACCAGCTTAACTGCTGCACTTACAGTATGTCAAGCATGAAACAAGTGAAACTGATGTATTTTTTAAAAGATGTTCACACCAGCTTACCTCCCGTGCACATGCCAAGCTTGCAGCATGCAAACCTGATTTGCTTTTTAGACCTGGTTTGCTTAGGGTCACTTTGTTTATGTGAATTGCATGCAAATACTGCACAATTAAACATGTGGCATGCATTCTGCATGTACACAGCACTCCTATATTTCTGTAAAGGCATATACAGGAAACTTTTGGGGTTTCCCCACCCACTGATAGAGACTCTCAGGTATTCACTACATTAGAATTACCACAAGTTTCTCCGCAAGATTCTTTACGTTTAATGCAAGAGATTACTGAAGAAGAGGTAACGAGAGCCATCATCACCCTAAAAGTAATACTGCTCCGGGAATGGATGGCATAGTGTCAGAATTTTACAAGACCTTTAAAATGGAATTAGCACCAGTCCTGGTGCATTTGTACAACCATATCTTGAGGGCTGAAACACCTTCAGGTTCTATGAGTAAAGCAATATTATTGCTTTTGTATAAAAAAGGGCCAGAGAGAAACTGAAGAATTGGAGACCTTTAAGCCTCCTGAACACAGATCTAAAAATCTTCAGCAAAATATTTTGCATAGATTGTCCCCAATAGCGGATCAGCTATTAAGCCCTTACCAGATGTGTACTGTTCCCACTAGATGCCAACATGATCATTTAATACTGTACTTTTGAGAGAATTGTTTGCTCGAGGGAATAATAACACAATTCAGGGATACATTTTGGGGCTGGACCAGGAGAAGGCCTTCGATAAGATGGCCCATGACTATTTGTTTTCAGTCCTTCAGGCTTTTGGTGTTCTAGATTCCTTTGTATCTTGAATACAATGTCTGTATATGGAGGTGACCATAATACCAAATGTAAATGGCTGTTTGGGAAGGGAAATTCCGGTTTGTAGGGGTGTTTGGCAGGACTGCCCTCTCAGCCCACTGTTATGTGCATTTGGTCTGGACATTCTTCTGAGAACCATAGCAAATAATGTGGCTATCAGGGGTATTACTCCATACCCTGGACATCCCACAATTACTATTTTAGCAAGTGTGGATGGTGTAGTTTTGGCAGTAGCATCAGATTCCTATGCAGTGGCATTAGAGAATACAGTGGAAGACTTTTCACACATATCAGGCTCCACTATTAACTATGAGAAATGTAAAGGGGTCCTGCTTGGGGATACCCCATTGCCTCCTAGTGGAAGAACTACAAACATTTCAGTAACACATGACCAAATTAAGATTTTGGGGATCGAGTTTGGCCCAGGGGAGATGGGACACAGGAACTGAGAGACTGAGGTAGGAAGAGCAAATAGATAAGTCACCCAGTGGAAGGGAAGGCAAATCTCAAAAAAGAAAAGGGTGCTGTTAATTGAAACATTATTGATTCCAGTGTTTTTGTATCTTAGTTATGTGTTTCCTCCACCACAGGCATTAGTGGCAACATTGTACAAAGTATTTTTACAAGCATTGTGGGGGAATAGGTTAAATCCCATAAAGAGGGATTTCACTGATAGAAAATCCAGAATGGAGGCATAAATATGATTAACCCTCTGAGGTTCTTTTGCAGTATATTTTTTAATTATAATTTTGGCCAGGCCTTGAGACTAGGGAATACGCCTTGGAAGTTTTTGGTACTAGCATGATTATAGACTAGTTTGGAAGCTTGGAGAGCACCTAAAGTTTGGTTATTGACTGGAGCTCCTTCCCTTCCACTTTATGATAAGAAACAGTGAAAATATGTCATAAAATGGGGACTTATGATATCACAGATGCAGACAATGGATAGGAAAATTTTATATATCATCATACTCCAAGCAGAGTGACTGGAAGATGTTGCAGTTCCCCAGTGCCCGCAAATTAGGTTATCTTTTCTGCTAAAACAATAGACAAATCTCAGACTCCCAGTGTATGTGTGATATGTTCTCTGGATCAGTAACTATGGCAGATTGGGGGTAAAGAACAACAACAAAAATAAATACCCATCAGACAGACACTGTCCTAGGGATAGTTGTCACCAAATTCTGGAGACACAGGAGCATTTACTTATTGACTGTCCCTACATTAAGTCATTTTGGTCTCTACTAGCGCAAGAATGGGCAGAAGTATTGTTTGAAAGGATAACATACCCAAGGTTAATGTATGGAATTTTACCACCAGGCTAAGGAAAATATAATGAAGAGGCATTGTATGTTATTTTCACAGTTATTAAGTATTATATTTGGCAAGCCAGAAGTTTCTGGGTTACACGACTAGTATCCAGTACTGAATTGTTTAAAAATATACAGTGTGCAATAAAATGAGTACAACATTGGGACATGTCCCATTATACATTGGACAGAGTCAATTTCTACTGGGTACACTGTGACAGGATATTTACAAGTTGAATGACCTCATGAGACATAGTGATGTTATTTCCCTCAGATCCTGTTATTTTGTTTTCTGTGTTTCTGTACTGATGTAAATTAATGGTTTATTTTTTGCTTTGTATATTTTTGTATATAGCCCACTTTCTAATAAAAATGCCCCTATTCTTTTATAAATAGTGCCTTGGGTTCTTCTGTTTCCACCTGACACCCACCAGGATGGATAGAAGGGACCTGGGTTTAACATCTCATCCAAAGGATAGCATACTCCAACAGTACAGCACCCCCACAATACTGCACTGGGGTGCCAGAGTTTAGGTATGAGTCCAAACCCAGTGTGGGATGAGAACCCATGACCTTCTGGCCCAGATGCAGATGTGCTACTAACTGAACCACATTGACAAGTAGTATCCCAACTTCACTTGTATACACTTTGTATCCTGATGCTTTTACACTCTCACTGTATAGGATTTTACTTTACTTTTATTTATTTTAGTTTTTGTTGACCGGGAAAGGAGGACTAGACAATTCTGACTATTTTCAGCCTTGTCCCAGGGGAGGGGGATACAGATGGATGCCAACTGACATTGAACCAGATTAAGCTGTTAGTGCTATTTTTAGTGAAGGGGGGACATTTGGCGAAGATAGCAGGGAAATTCCCCTACTCTTGGGAGGTGGCACTGTTGACCCAATTTCCAAGATGGAGGTCTCTGGCGAGGAGCAGATGAAAGTGAATGAGCAAGGGGCAGGAAACATTCTCCAGAGCCAGCCAAGCAATTGGATTTAGAAACCATGGAAGGTAGCATGAATTTGTTACAGAAGACCTCAGCCCAGATGAAATGAGTAAAGGAGCAGATTGCTCTGATGGAACACAGAACGGCAGCAGTGGTGGAGGAAATGGAAATGGATGGGAATAGCAGCCCTGCAGCCGAGGATACGAGAAATAACAAGGAGTAAGAGGGACGGGAGACATTTACTACAGGTGCACAGTTGGAGGAACTTTTATTGAAACCATCTGTGAGTCCCACGGTATGCTGACTGTAGGTTGACACCGAGATGACCAGCACAGGGTCAGATTTTGCCTGAATCATTTGGTCACGTGCTGGTCCCTGCAGATGCTGGCGGTGCATCTCCCAGTGTTGCAACCTCTCCCTGATACAACTCTGACTTGGAGTTGTATATTTACAGACCGGGGGGGTGGAGCCCCCATATGGGGTGGTTCGAGGGTGCAGCCCCCTGAAGAAAACACTCGCACATCCCTGACAGTACAATGCTGACAGTCAGCATTGTGTCTGTCGCCGTTGGGGATGTCGATGTCGGGGATGTCACTCCAGTACAGTAAAACCAGTCCCCGCCCTGCACCGAGAACTGTGACATGGATCGCTGACAGGAAGTCAGCCACTGAATCAATAGAAGGCCCTGAAAGAGCTGTACTCACTAATAGACCTGCTGGGTTTAACTCACTGTTTAATTTTCAGTCTTCAACACCTGACGAAGTCCTGTTAAATGCAGGCTAGAGATAGAACAGTGAGCGCAAATGGGTTCCAGATTTTCAATGGGTGGATTTTTCACAATCATCAGTGACACAAGGTTCAGAACTCTCTGGGGAAGTGAGTTCAGAATCTGGAAAATGGCATAGTAATTTGGAAAAAAAAGGAGCTTCAATTTGCTCAGTCACAAAGTGCAATACCTAAGACAGCTATGCCAACTATACCTGATCTTTTTGATCATGCTTCAGTCAGTCAGCGTCAGGAATCATCAGAGCCCATGATCACTGGAGCTCCTGCAGTATTTCTCCCTGAATTCAAGTTATACAAACTAATTCAGTAACTGAACAATCAGGTTTAAGCCCAGATACAATAGATTTGGCAAATGATAAAAGTAATATTGTCTCAACCTCAGATCAGGGGGTAATTTCTGTTGATGTTTGGAGTGTTCAGGGGACTGAGCAGCATCCCACTACTACTCATGAAATTGTGATTCTTACCGCACCAAGTTCCCGGGAGGTGACAGATGATGAGTCACCCCCCAATGATATGGTACATGGACTTGGCTTTGAGGGTGCAAGAACTACTTTTCAGAACTTTTCAAAAACAATTATCTCAGGCACCCAAAAAATGTGGTGCATCTAAGATATCATGGGGCTGCCAGAACAGCCAGATAGAATTTTGTGGCCAAAAGTTTACTGAAGGATTCAATGCATTTCCAGGCAGCTAAGATATATGAGATATATGCCCTCATTCATGTACCTGGTGAAGATATGTTCAACATCAGCTTTAGAGTCCTCCCGACAGCCCTCTCCCCAATCCCGTGGCAGCACAAATACAAATGGACAGCACTATAGCATAGAAAGTGAAGAACCAAGTAAGTGAACTACATAGGTAAGAGTGAACTATAAACAGAACAGTAATAACATAATGTCATAATGTTAACATAGAATGAAACATCAAAAATAGGAAGGGGACCCATTCAAAAAACCTAAGCAGTGAGTGAGGTGTGCAACCTGCTCCCTGTTTTATATCTGGACATCCAGTTATTAATGTGGGCTATAGGTTTCTCGATGCATAAGTTATCAAGCAACTCTTCCATACATTCTTGATCAAGTGATCTAACCAATGATGTAGAACTAGTCTCATGCCTGGCATTGAGATCATAGCCATAGCACATCATCTTTCCTTTACCAGAATTTGGTAATAATCACCATCAAACAAATATCCTGCACAAAGTACTCATCAATGCCAAGAATGGGGTCTACCCTAGACTTAATGGTATCCCAAAGTGTCACTACCTTAGGAAACTCCCATAAAATATGATAAAGAGTGCCTTCTGCCTGACCACAATGTGTACAGACTGATGACTGCAACCATCCCATTTTGAAGAGCTTAGAATGTGTAAAATAAAGGTTATTTAGAATATAACACTGTGTGAGTTGCAGCCTGTCTTGAGTTATATACACATAAACATCAGACCAAATTTTAGGCCAGTCAAAAGAATGTTTTGGGAAGATTGCAGCCCATTAGGGAGCTTCACCAGTTATCCTTGAATAAATCTTAGAGAATAAAAGCGAATATATTTTAGAAACTGTGTGTGGCTGCAAGGCTGCATTAATAATAGATTGTAAAAAGTCCTCAGAATTAACAAGACTCTGCATAGACCCAGAATAAGCAGACCCAAAGTGCAACCTAAGGCAGTGATGCAATTGGTAGACCTTGAAAATAGCTTTAGCATCTAGTTTCAAAGTAGTCAGCATAGACTGACAACTCATCTAGTCCCCTTTGTGAAACAGATTACACACCTTGACACCCCTCAGATGAGATAACCAGAAAACTTCCAACACTTTACCTGCAATGTTGAAATTAGAATTTGCTAATATAGATTGGCACATATCACAAATGGGCTTGACCTGGATGGTGGAACACATGTGGGAGTAGACTCAAAATGAAAGGACATTTATGGAATCTCTGAGGGAAGAGGTGAGAGCTTTAAGTGAGAAAAATAAAAGGGTGTATGGAGACACTCCATACCCCTTAATCAGTTATCTTTCCAGTTGAAGCCAAATGGGTGAATAACCATCAACACCATCCACTTCAATGGAATCCATCCAATGCTGACACTTACTAGCATGGCTAGCAAAGTAATAAACAAAAAAATTGGGGAGACAAAGACCTTCATGTTGTCTAGGGGCCGCTAACTGGTGGTACTCTCTCTGGAACACTCTACCTTTCCAAATAAAGGCTGCTACTATGCCATGTAGTTTCCAGAAGCAGGAAAGAGGGAGCACAATGTTTGACATGTTAAGTGGATAAAAAAGACAGGGAAGGACATTCATTTTAACGATTCTAATTCTGCCCCAAATAGACAAGGAGAGATCCACCCACCTGGACAAATCCTGCTGTATAACCACCAACAGATCATCCAGGTTAAGCTTCTTAATTTGGGAGAAAGACCTGGAAATAAATATCCCTAAATGTTTTAATTGCTTGGGCTCCCAAGTGAACCCCATGGCAGTAATGTTAGATTTAAGCACCTTTATATTAAGGGGAATAACTACCATCTTCTCCATATTAAGTTTGTAATTTGATAGTCTTCCACATTGGGAGATAGTTGAAAAGGCCTCTGTTAAATATTCTTTGGGATTGAGAATGTGGAGCAGAATATCATCTGCATATGCAGACAGTTTGAGCTCATGAGACCCAATTGGTATGCCTTGCACTTTTGCGTTCTGATTGAGCCTCAACAACAAGGGTTCCAAATAATAATTAAACAACAAAGGAGAAAGGGGATAGCCTTATCAGGTACCTGAGCATAAAGAAAAGGGGAGAGAAAAAACTCCATTGCAATACATTTTTGCAATAGGGGATGAATAAATGACTTTAATCAAGTGAAGAAAGGTGGGGGAGGAAGTCAAAAGCTTCCAGAGTAACCAATAAAAAAATCCCAATTAACTCTGTCAAACATCTTCTTTGCGTACAGGGAGACCAGACCAGCAGGGGCATCCAGGTCCCTGGATGCCAAGAAAATGTGAGTAAGGTTATGCAGATGGCCCACTGAGGAATGGGCAGCCATAAAACTGACCTGTTTCTGACTAATAAGACTGAACCAAATCGACCCGACCTGCAACATCAATATTTTAGTTAGGATTTTGTTATCTTAATTTAGAAGAGAAATCAGGTAGTAACTAGAAACTTCCAGATGGAGACTTCCTGGGTTTAAGGAGTACTACAATTCAGGCTTCCAAAAGAGTAGGATTAGAAATACCTAATGTATGACTATAGAGAAACAGGCAATGTAAGAGTGGGGTGAGTCCCTTAGCAAACAGCTTATAAAAATTAGCGGAAAGACCATCTGGACTGGGGACTTTATCAGATGGTAGGGAATTATTAGCTTCCAGTATTTCCTGTTCATTAATATCTTCTTGAAGGAGAGCCTGATGCATAGTGCTGAGAGAAGGAAGTGAGATATCAGCTAAGTATTGGTGGGTCACAAGGAGATCGGGGGGGTCAGCCATTGGGCCATATAAGGTGTGATAATATAATTAAAACTCTTTGGCAATAGTCCATGGTAAAATTTTAAGAGAATTATCCTGAGCAGAACAGATAGAGATTAACCTCAAGGCTTCTTGCTTCTGCAGACACAGAGTCATTAGTCGACTGGTCTTCTCCCCTTGATCAAATATATGTGGAGCGGGTTTTAAAAATGGCATATTCTGCTTTGTCCCAAAGCAGATCCACATATTTATCCTGAAGAACTCTTAGATCCCTCTTCACTGATTTTGGAGAAGTAGGGGCTGGGTTCTTCTCTAAAAATCAAATACATTACAGGAGAACATTAACCTCTTTCTCCCGAATGCGCTTCCATCTGGAAGCCAAATGGATAAATTCTCCTTGTATAAAACATTTAAAGAAACACCACTCAACATCCACATTTTCAATAGAACCCCAATATGGGGAAATTAAAAGATCAATTTGGTCTCTAATTTGGTTTACAACAGCTTGATCCTTTAGTAATTGAATATTTAATTTCCAAGCTGTATCCTTCTGCATTAGGGAGACTAAAGTAAGCTGAACTCACATGGGTGAATGGTCTGAGAGAGCTCAAGGATCAAACTCCAAACCCAGCACTCCACACAAAAGACTATGGCTGAGAAGAATATAATCTATCCAGGACTGAGTCCCACGAACAGCTAAATAGAAAGTAAAAGTTTGACCTGGGGATGAAAAAGTCACCAGGGGTCACACAGCCCAACCATATCAATGAAATCCCTAATGGAGCATTGAGCCAGAGAAAGACCCTTCAAGGCCTGTCCAGTTCTGTCCAAATCTGGGGAAAAGTGGAGATTCCAATCATCCCCAAGAAGCATTGGAACTGTCACAAAGGGGGCCAAAGTGGAGCCCGAGCTCATGAAAAAAACCTGGGTTGTCATTATTGGGGCCGTACACACTACCCAGCAGGACTTCCGAGCAGTCCAAAAGGCCCCAGACCAAAATATAGCAGCCATTGGGATCTGCTTCAATACATACAGCCTGACAATTAGTCCCTCTAAAAAACTAGGATGGCAGCACCACCCTCATTAGTGCTAGCCCCTGCAGTGAAGACTTGAGCTATCGAGTAACACTGAAATGCAAGACTGTCCGCTGATAACATGTGAGTTTCCTGCAGAAGTGCTATATTACACCTAATGTGACATAAATGCTTAATAATCTGGTTACGCTTCACTTTAGAACAGGCACCTCTGATGTTCCAAGAGACAATTTTAAAAGACCCAGACATAAAACAAGATACAGAAACTGATTATTTAACTTATTTGGGCCATAGAAATGCATTATTTAAGTGTATGTCTTTACCCCATGCTGAAAGAAAACAACACACCACACATATAAATTATTTAAAAGATTGCACATTTACATTCCAGTATGACAGGGCTGCAACTTTGGAAGTGGAAACCAAATATGGGACAGAAAAACAGCCATCTGCAGACCCATTTATGGCTTGAAAGCATAGACTTTATTCCACACAGATGCCAGGTCTCTATGACAGTGAAGGCTCATATAAAACTACAGATGTTGAAATGTTACAGATAGTACAGAATTACTTGTGACAGTCTTTTGGATCTGACAGTAACATAAACACTTCTCTGACAGATTTTTTTAAGGGCTCGCCTCCTGGATTTTCCGGCAGACCAACAAGAAGCACTAGGGCGACAAAGATGATCAAGGGGCTGGGGGACCTATCATACAAGAGGAGGTTGAGGGAGTTGAACATGTACTCACTGGAGGACAGGAGGGACAGGGGGGACATGATTGAAACCTTTAAATACATGAAAGGAATAAACAAGACAGGTACAGAGGGGCTATTCAAAGTAGGGGAGAGGAGGGACACCAGGGGCCATGATATGAGACTAGAGGGAGAAAGGTTCAGGAGGGAGATGAGGAGACACTTTTTTACAGAGAGGATGGTGGCTGGGTGGAAAGCGTTACCTGCAGACGTGGTATCCAGTAGAACAGTGGACTGCTTCAAAAGGGGATGGGACAAGACAAGGGGGAGGGTTAATGAAGGGGAAGGGTGGAAGGGAGGGGCAGCTGCAGAATAAGGGGTGCTAGCTGCACATTCGAGCAGACTCGATAGACCGCTAGGCCTTTATCTGCTGGCAAATTTCGTATGTTCATATGTAGAAGCCCCCATTACTGCTGATGAAATGTCACTGATTATTGGATCCCTTCAGTCAGGTTCCTCTCTGGATCCTGATGGCCTATCCAATGAATTCTAAGAAAAGTTTATCACAGAAACATCAGCACTTTTAGAGGTGTTGTATAATGGCCTCCTCTCCTCCCCCAAGGCAAATGCTGATTTTGACTCTGCAATAATGATATTTTTGTATAAAAAAGGAGACAACAAGGATCTCAACAATTGGAGACCAATAAGCCTGCTTAATGCAGATTATAAAATCTTGTCAAAATTACTGTGCCTTAGACTCCAGAAAATTGCTAAACTATTGGTTCATCCAGTACAAAGTTGTTCAATTCCTGATAGAAGCATAATGTTTAATTTGTCTTTACTGAGAGAGTTGTGTGAGTTTGTTAGACAAAATAAACTACAAGAATTGCTTCTATCTATCGATCAGGCCAAAGCATTTGACAAGCTATCTCACAGGTTCCTTTTTAAAGTTCTGGAATCATATGGAATCCCACAGACAATGGTGCAATTTCTAAAATGTTTATATAAGGATGCTTCAATTATCCCTTCTGTAAATGGATTACTAGGTCACTCTGTACCTTTGAAGGTAGGTGTTCGCCAAGGGTCTCCAATAAATCCCCTTCTCTATACCTTTTCCCTGGACCCCTTTATTAGGAATATAATATATGACCAAAATATATATAGCAAGTCTTTCCCCAAGTCTTGGAATAGCACCACAAAAGGTTTCAGCCTATGCGGACGATGTCTGCATATTTGTTAAGGACCAGGCCTCAGGAGTAAAGGCCATAGAACATTTCATAAACTATTCCTGGGCTTCAGGAGCTCAGATACATTTTGAGAAAAGTATGGGAATAATGCTAGGTCCATGTGACTTCCCCTCCCTTTTTCAAAATATTGCAGGGGTTCAGATTTCCTCTACACCAATTAAGATTTTGGGACTATTTTTCAGCCCAGGGAATCTTTCCGAGATCAGTTTGGAAAACCATGTAGCAATCTGCGAAAACAAAGTGCAAACTTGGAAGTCCTGGAAGTTTTCAAAAAGAATAAGAGAGTTCTTACAATAACGAAATTTCAACTCCCCATTTTTACTTATTTGAGATTTATTTTCCCACCACCAGGTAAATTGGAGAAGCACTTATTTAATATTTTTTTCAAATGTTATGGGGGAGCAGATTGAACCTGTTAAGAGAGAATGTACATATCTTCTGGTTAAGTAAGAGGGACTCAATATGATAGACCCTTTGGTATTTTTTCATTCTTTTTGGTTTTCACTTCCACCATAAGACTGTATTGGCAGGCCACTCTCCACTCCTGGCAAGAGTGGATGACACTATTGTTGCTTCAGTTCTGCTCTAAACTGGATGCTTAGCCCCCAGAGATGTTGGTCTCATATGGCACTCCAGAGTATGCGGATTCCTCTCTCTGCAAGACAGTGGAAAATAAGTAAAATGGCATTTTATACTTTCCCCAGGAAACAACTATATTCCCATTTGTGACTACAACTCATTCTGCTTCCATCATTTTTCCTTTGTGTGTTTCCCCTCTAAACTGAAGCTAGCTTTGGTAATGCTAAATTACTGCAGAGTTCCAGTTAAAACGTAGGATGTGCTGTGGCTTTGCTGCCATGCTAGGTTAGGGGTCAAAGGTAATCTTAAACATAAATCCCTGGAAGAGAGATATTTTCAAGGGGAAGAAACTCAGGAACATTTCTTTTTGTGGTGCCCAATCAATATATAAACATTAAGCCACTCCAAAGGAGGGTTCTACCAGGGAATTAATGCCTGGCTGGGGGGAGGGTCGGGGCACCAGGCCACGGGCCAGGTGCCTCCAACCAACCAACCAGGCATTAATTCCCTAGTAGAACCCTCCTTTGGAGTGGCTTAATGCACTCGTAACATGGCAAGCACTTACAAAAATGTGTGCACATATTAACTGGCACATAAAAAACAGACACAGTTTTTATATGTTTAAACAGGTTTAATATGATTTTAAACTTGGCAAAATTTACTTACAGTATATTGTGGATAGTATATGTATGTTAACATAACAAATGGTTGCATTTCAATAGCACTTGTGTAATAATTATGAAACAAGTTCTAAAGTTTAACAAAAACAATCCAGAACCTCTCGCTCTTACTTGCTAAATGGTGGAGAAACATTGTGTGGAGGCTTGAATGGCATTCTGGGATTCATTTGCATATTCATTAATTGGACGCTGAGAAGCTGAAAACTGTACAAACTGAAGGAATAAATTCAGAATTTTAAGAAATAGTACAATATCAATAGCACTTCTGTTCTAATACTGAAACACATTTTTAAATTTTAGAAAAAAGAATAACATGCTGCTTATGTTACTCGTGAAATGGTGCTGGCACTGTCTCTGCAGTCTTCAGTTGCATTGTGGGACTCATTTTTGCATATTCATTAACTCGAGTCTGAGAAGCTGCAAACAGTGCTACCTCAAGGAATAATTAACTTTTTCGGTGTCTAACATTTTTTTTCCATTTTACAACACAAAACTACTGCAGATAAAAAGCAACATTTTAAGATGTGACTAAGGTATGCTCATTGTAGGAACATTTGATGCATCTGCATTTTACACTTTTCTAAGGGCAGCTTTTTCAGGTGAGGAATAGTAATTAGTAATTGAAATTGAGGAAGTAGTTTCTATAGTGAGGTCACTTTCTGTATGGAGCTGGTTTTTCAAGGTAACATTGTGGCAACTCATTTTTGCCAGACTACGATTTTAGCTCAGGTTGTCAGAATACCACTGGGAGGGTGGGCAGGAAACAACATGTGCTTGATTAAAAAATTACTCTTCGGCTAATTCACTGTGGTGTATTCTGGTACTGCAGTAGCGGGCATTACTAAAAAATTAATGCCTGCTTCTGCTTTATTTATTTTATTTGTTTTATTTATTTGTTTAAGTCTAGGATTACAAATACCTTTGAGCTGAGGCTCTTTTACCAAGGTTCCATGTCAGAAATGGTACATACATAAAAATAAGCAGAACTGCAGCAATTTACGTAAATCAAATACATAAGTCAGCAATCACAAAGATGCAACAACTAGGAGGAATAACAGGGGGTTGCCCAAAGAGGGCAGCTAGGGGAAAGGAGGGTGAGTGAGAGAAATGATGGGGACACACACACAGGAAGAGACTAGTGCAGCACAATGGCATTGTCAAGAGGACTGCAGGGAGAGGTGCTAGTGGATTGGACCAGTTAGGGGTGGCAGTCACAGGAGCTGGAAGCAGCTAGAAGGAGGCATAGTCTGGTTTTGAACATACCCAGGGTGGTGGTAGGGGGGATGTCAGAACTACTGGCATTCATCCAGCTGGGAGCACGGTGAGCAAAAGAATGTTGGCCCTGTGTGGTGCGACAATGGGGAACATGAAGTAGCTGATGTTTGGCCCCTCTGGTGTTGTGTGGATTTAAACTGGGGCACAGGAGAGCTCAGACACCAGGGGGAGCAAGGCCTAAGGTTATTTTTTTTGTTGTCAGGCAGGTCTGGTACTTTATGTGGTTGGCAAGTTGTAGCCACCCCATTTGGGCATATAGGTCACAAGTATGCGTGAGTCTTTGGGCTTCAGTGATGAGCCGACAAGCCTTGTTTAAGGAGGTCACATTACGTTTGAGAGTAGTAGCAGGTGCAGAGCCATAAATAATGAGGCAGTAGTCAATGATGGAGACAACCGAGCTAAGAACAGCTGCCTTAAGAACATCCGGAGTGAGGTGTTGTCTATTCTGGCAGAGTAAATCAATGCATGTGTTGGCAGCTCTGGCAACGTTATCAATGTGTGCCCCATAGGCTAGGTTAGGGTCAAGTGTGATTCCAAGGTATTTAAAGTTTGCCACCTGTTCCGGGGTAGTCCCGAGGCCTGTAGAAATGACCAAGGGGTGAGACCTATGCTTGTTTTGGGAGCTGCAGAAGAGAATCAACTTGTTCTTTTTGTGGTTTAGAACCAGTTTGTGGTCAGCAAACCAATTCTCGATGGCAGTGAATCCTACCTGTAAGTTGTGTTGAAGGGTTGTGATCTTTGTGAGAGGTGAGGAGCACAGCATCATCAGCATAGAGGATAATTTGTTCAGGGCAGGAAAGTGGAAGGGAGTTCAGAAAAAGGCTGAAAAGTAAAGGGCCCAGGATAGATCCTTGGGGGACCCCTGAGAGGTCAGGTTTAGAGTTGGAGAGTAGACCAGAGATTTTTACTCATTGAGAGCGATTTTCCAGGTAACTTTTGAACCAGGCAGTAGAGTCATGGGAGAGACCTGCAAGTAGCAGCTGTTTCATTAACAGGCCATGGTGAACTGTATCAAAGGTTTTGGTCAAGTCAATAAAAGCTGCCCCTGTTAGTTGGCCTTTGTCCAATGAGCTGTGGAGGACTCCAGTAAATTCCAGGAGGGCAGTTGATGTGCTGTGACCTTGCTGGAACCTGTGTTGCTGAAGACGCAAGATGCTATATTTGTCCAAGTGATCAGTAAGCTGGTCTGCAACAATCCGCTCTAAGGCTTTGGAGACTTGGAGACAGGGGACAGTATGGAGATTGGCCGGTAGTTGCCTTGGATAGACTTGTCTCCACTTTTCTGTACTGGGGTGACAATAGCTGATTTCCATAAGCTAGGGAACTGACTGACTCTGAGAGAGGGGTTGAAAATTCTTGCTAGCGGGTGTAGTACCTCTTCAAGAGTGAGGGACAGTAATTTAAGGTCCAGAGAGTTGCCACTAACTCTGGTCTTCGAGATAGCTTTTTTAATGTACTTACAGGCTTCACACACCTTGACTGCTTTAAAATAGAATGGTGGATGTTTGGAGGGGGAGGGGAGGGTGCTGAGAGTAGTGAAGTTGTTGTCCGTAAAAAAGTTCTGAGGGAGAACACTATTGAGATCTGTGAAAGTCTCATTGAAAGTATTTGCAATGACCATAGTGTCAAGGGTGGTAGTCCCATCAATATTGAGTAGAGAAGGGGTGGACTTGGGCTGCTTCCCAGTGATTTCTTTGATATTGTCCCAGAACACCCAACCATTTCCCCAAGTGCTAGTTAGGGTTTCCTTGAAGTAAGCACTTTTCTTCAGTCAAATTAGTTTAGTGCAGTTGTTTCAAGCCTGTTTGTAGGTTTGAATGTCTGGTAGAGTGCCTGTAGCTCTGGCTATTGCCCAGAGGTGATCTCTAGATTTGAGCTGGTCCAGGAGCTTAGCAGAGAGCCAAGGATTGGAGAGAGATTTAACTTTGCACTTTTTGACAGGGGCATAGGCATCACAGGCTGCATTGAAGGTGGTGATGAAATAACTAAGGGCTGAGTCAACATCTGTTACATTGAAGATGGGGGTCCAGTCTTGATGACTAAGGCAGGATTTGAGATAGGCCAGCTTGCCACGAGGAAGAACTCAACTGGTAATGACTTTGGGGGGAGGTTTACAGAACTTATTTGACCATTCGCAGATGACTGGGGAATGGTCACTTTAATCATGTGTTGTATTTAAACAAACAGGGGTAGAGAATTTGACTATAGTATTTATTGTCATGTTACAAAATTATTTGGAGTTTTCTAGCCACTAGATGGCAGTGGCCTATTTTGAATTCTGTCACTTATGAGACATTGGTCATAACTTTTAATTTGTCTTTACTGAGAGAGCTGTGTGAGTTTGTTAGATAAAATAAACTACAAGAATTGCTTCTATCTATCAATCAGGCCAAAGCATTTGACAAGATATCTCACAGGTACCTTTTTAAAGTTCTGGAATCATATGGAATCCCACAGAAAATGGTGCAATGGCTAAAACATTTATATAAGGATGCTTCAATTATCCCTTCTGTAAATGGATTACTAGGTCACTCTGTACCTTTGAAGGTAGGTGTTCGCCAAGGGTGCCCAATAAGTCCCCTTCTCTATACCTTTTCCCTGGACCCCCTTATTAGGAATATAATATATGATCAAAATATAGCAGGTCTTTCCCCAAGGGATTACACAGGGTGGCTCAAACAGTTTCATCCAAGCACACTGAATGCCATTTTTGCATGTCTTAAGTTTTTCATTTGCCAAGCAAGATGCCAGTATCTGTTACAGCAATTAAAGTAATCTCCTGTGTCAATTGCTATTCAGGTTGAGAATTCATTAAAATAGGTAAAAAAAACTAGATTACCAAAGGCTCCAGAGTGGCTGAGCAGATGTTCTTTGGCGTCACATAGCCTGGATATAGAGGAATAAATAGTATGCTGGAATAGCTTTTGTGACTGTAATAGAGTTGTTTTCTTCTTCTTTTTTTTTACCTTTTTAGGGATTATTTTCATGTATTTATTGCCTGATTCAAAGGTTTATTTTCTTCCTGAATTCGGTACTTTGTGTTTTTTCCCCTTTTACATTTATTGTACAGTTTAATTATTTGTTTTCTGAATGTGTATTCTGTGGGATGATATAGTTATTTTTAACAATACAATTCCCCTACTCTTTTTGAGAAGTGCCATGGGATCTTTAACACCCACCTGAATTATCACCAGAACAGGCAGATGGGACCTCAGTTTAACGTCTCATCCAGTAGATGGCACCGCAGGAGTGCAGCACCCCCCTTCATGCTACACTGCATTGTTTGTACTGGGATTTAACACAAGTGCCTGGTGTGGGGAAAGAACCTACAGCCTTCTGATCTTCCAGCCTCAGAGGTGAGTGTGCAACCTGCTGAGCCACTGACACTGGGTTATGGGGACACTTACTGAAGAAGTAAGAATAGTGGCTGCTGAGAGTATGATATTATTGATTATGGCTGTATTACTTACAAATCTGCCAGTACTACTAGTTTAGAACAGTTACGTATGCTCTACAATAGCATTGGCAGAGTTGTCTATTATCTGGACCCTGGGATGCACCGCTGTCATTGTTGCGATTGTAGAGGTTGGTTTCCTTGGGATGCCTGAAATAAGATGTCTGTGGGATCTGATCTCTGGCAGATCTTCAAGTCTGGGGAGGAGATTGATTTAAAAAAAAAAATGTTGTTACTAAATTCAAATTGCAATACACATGGAAGTGGAAATGAATAAACTAGTGCTTCCTCAGAGAAAGACCTCTTTAGGTAAGTGCTCATTTTGCTTTCAGGCAGCTAAGCTTTGCAACTGCTGTCCACAGTCTTAATGTACTGTACTTACAATATTTTCAAATAATAATATGAAGTTGGACATTACAGAAGTTCATAAATGTAATTGTTTTTGATATTTGTTATTCATACCTTATTTATCACATTTTTGGGTTTTTTTTGTCTGTGTACTGTTTTGGGTCACCCATGAAAACAGGCATTCATCCTCTAGCATTTTCCCTGGTTACTAAAACAAAACAAACAATAAAACAAACAAGGTTTCAGCCTTATATTGTTCTTCCAAAGAATTGCATTTATTTTCCCTTTATGTAGTATAGTACAACTCACACTAACCTGTCATGCCAAGGAGTGGATTTTTCATTTTTTTTTAAGTTTGCAGAGCATTGGCAACTCATATAGTATTGTTTTTAAACACTTAAATAGGTTAGAAGCAACTTTTCTAAAATGCTGCTGCAGCTCTACTACAGAATGCAAAACTGAGTTACAACTCTGATCCAACAAACTTTGCAAGGCATTGTGCTGGATTCATCAACACTTTACGCAACTCAGTGAAAAATGCTCAAGCAACTGATTGGTGAAACAGTTTAATGTGAATTGCACTGTATTTTACTTGTACCTTGTAACTCTGGAACTGTGATCATTTGGATTTGCTTCTGTAATGTTTATTTTCCTTTGCACTGAACTGCAGTTGCACTATCTTAGTTTTGCAACTTAACTGTTGACTTCTCCCCTTGGCATCTACCTCCCTAGAGTCACACCTGACAACATGCTTCAGCTCTGTGTTCCTATTCTGGAAAAAAGTATTTTAAACAAATATAATAAATGCATGCCTTTTGCACCATTGGTGGGTTTTCCTTATCTGTGTCTGCCAACAAAGATGCAGTCCTCTTTTCCCACACACTATACTCACACTTATCTAAGGCAAATATACCCCCCCAAGATCAGGTCTACCTGATGTGTGAATCAGCTGGTTCCAATCCTACCTATTAGAAAAGTGTCAGTCAGTAGAAAAGTATATAATAGATAACTTAAATAGAAAGCCCAGGAGAAAACCAGAAGATTTTGAAGGAAAGACAAAATGGTTTGATCTACACTCTTCCCATATGAGAAAAATGGTAAACAAACTAGGGAGGAGCATGAAGAGATATGCAAGATATGAAGACAGAATTGCCTTTATTAATCTAAGAAAAGAATACAGGTTACTTATAGACTCTAAGAAACTAAAATATAATGCACACTTATGGTAAGCATTACAGATGGCTATACTGGAAAAAGATAACAAAACATTTTGGAAGCTAATTGCTTATGGGACAGATAAGCTGAGAAACAATGTGGAAACCCTGATCCCCCTGAGAAATGGTTAACACATTTTAAAAACGTTTTTAAAGTGGGGCAAGGCAGCGCCAGGAATAAAATAGATGAGGAGATAGATAAGACAAAGGAAATAGTGGAAGCAGTATGGCCAAACTTCACAGTCCATGAAGTATGTGGGAGAATATTAGCACAAAAGAGAAACAAGGCCCCATGAGTCGATCACATAAAGGCAGAAATATATCAAGAAGATGACATCTGGTGGGCTAAGATTTTAACCCCATTTTGTAACCTGTTGGTTGACAAAGAAATGATCCCAGAAATATGGCTCAAAGGGATGGTGGTACCAATTCATAAAAAGAGTCCCAAGTTAGACCCAAACAGTTACAGACCAATATCTTTATTATGCATAAGCTTAAATATATTTTCAAGACTGATACTCAACAGATTACATAATTGAGTAGAGGAGGCTAAACTCATTTCTAGATATCAAGTTGGTTTTAGACAAAATTATTCTACATTAAATAGCATTTTTACTGTAAGGTGTGTGCTGGACATATACGTCACAACAAAAAAACCCTGAAAAATAAATGCAATTTTCATTGATATTAAAACTGCATTCAACAATATAAACAGAAACATACATCATACTAATGATAATAAAACACTGTATACAGACACTATAAGTGTAATTAGATATGGGAAGGATAGAGCAATGACAGATGCAATACCAATTAGTTATGGTGTAATGCAAGGCTGCTTACTAGCACCTACCTTATTTAATATATATATATATTAAAACAATAATGGGAGAACTAGGCCTAGGAGACACTTTTCCTCTGGTGGTGAACACTATTCCATTTCAAATTTTGTTATATGCCGATGATGTGGTCATATTGTCACAGACCCCATTACAGCACAGGACAGCCGTGAAGGCATTAAATAGCTCCTTTAGAAAAATAGACCTAGAAATAAATGAGCAAAAATCCAAAATAATGGTCTTTGGAAGGTATAAGAAAAGAAGGAACTTAAACAGTGGAAAATGGACAACTTAGTTCTGGAAGAGGTATCTGATTATTGTTATCTAGGGGTAATTTTTGAAAATAACAGGCTGGAAAAAACAGATTAAAAAAAGTAAAGGAACTGAAACAAAAACTGTGTTGGCTGTTGATAGGTTGGCTAACACATTCGGTAATAATTCCTTTTTAACACAAAGTAGATGTTTTAATGCAAAAGTGAATGCTCAGATTTTAAATGCCACAGAAATCTGGAGCATTAAAGAAAACATAGACAAGCTTGAAAATATACAGAACTTATTCCTAAAAGTGGCCATGGGGTTGCCAAGATACATATGTAATGTGGTAGTAAGAGCAAAACTGGAATATTAGATTTAAAAGCCAGAGCTCTAAAAAGAAGTATAGCTTACTAGTCCAGAATTAAAACTGCACCCTTAGATAGCGTACTATACAATTGCTGGGAGGACACTAGAAGTGACAAAAAAAAAAACAGATACTTGGTTTGGACAGTTAAATAATGTTCTAAATAAAGTATGTCTTAAGAGAAATTAAATATTACATTTTAATGGGGACACAGAACAATTTGCACAGATTGCAACACAAAGAATAGTTGATGCAGCCATCCAAAAAGACTTAGCATTGATTCAGGATTCCATGTAGTACAGATTATTAAAAGAGATCAAAACCAGGTTTGCGGTAGAACAATATTTGCACGTATGTGAAAATACCCAACACAGGAAAGCAATATCAAAGATAAGACTGGGATTACTATGGTATGGCTGGAAACCAATAAATGAAAGGCAAAGGTTAGTTAGATAGATAGATAGATAGATAGATAGATAGATAGATAGATAGATAGATAGATAGATAGATAACCTCAGTGCACAAGCACTGAGGCAATGGTTACCCCAAAGGGCACTGGCCGGGAAGCCAAGTTTCAAAGAAATACAAAATCACACATACCCCCATAATGCAAAGCATCGTGGGCTGTATATGCAAATCACCACAGAATATTACGCTGGTTCAACTTTAAGCAGAAATACATGGTGTGGAAAGCCTCATACAATTTGCAAAAGCTAACAGAAACAGACACATGTCTGTGCCTTCTGTTGGCACCCTTTGCAAACTGTGTGAGAGGCCATTCGGCACCATGCATTTCTGCTTAAAGTTGGACCAGCCTAATATTCTGTGGTGATTTGCGTATACAGCCCACGATGCTTTGCATTATGGGGACATGTGTGATTTTGTATTTCTTAGATAGATAGATAAATAGATAGATATTTTTATTTATAGGGTGCCCAATTCTTGAGACTCTGAGTGCCATACAACAAACAATACAGTGAAAATTTTTAAAACAAACAAATCATTCAGCCAATAAACCATCATGAATAAAATATATAAATAACCATTTTGTAATTCATAACTCAGTTCAATCAATAACAGCCTGCTGGCAGAAATATGTCTTTAATCCTCCTTTAAAGCCTTCCACCGAGGGGGCCTCCCTTAGATAACCAGGCAAGAAGTTCCACAGGGTAGGCACAGCCACCACAAATGCCCTGTCTCCAGAATCTAACACTGGGAACCCCAAGGAGGCCACCCTCAGCAGAATGGAGTGCCAAGACCAGTTGGTATGGAACAAGGAGATCTTGCAGACACCCTGGGCCCCTCCATGCATGGTCATATAGGTAAGGAGCCTTATATTGAAGACAGTCCTCCACCTAACCAGCAGCCAGTGCAGTCCACAGATGTCCACTTGTATTTGTAATTCAAATACAAGGCTAACAGTTCATCATATTGTTTTCAAATGTAAAGCATTGGAAAGAGAAACAAATGGATGAGAGCAGCCATTCAATGCAGTAAAGGGAAACATCTTAAAGAAAAAACTGTTCCAGTTCATAAGACAAGAAGAAGCAATATTGTTTGGGTTGAGCAATTTTGCAAAAGCAGTTATGAGTAAAAATTAACAGGGTAACTTTGGTACTTTGGTAATTTTGGACAAAAGAAGGTGAGTTACCCATCATGATTGTCCTCCATATACATGGAACATTAACCCAGTCCCTACCCAAACATCCATTTATCTAATTTGTTTTTGAATATTAAGATATTTGTTGAATCGACTATATCCTGTGGTAAAGTGTTCCACAGTCTTGGTGTTCTGATTGTGTAATAGTTCATTCTTTTATTACTTTTAGCCCTCATAACTTCTAACTGCCTATTGTGGAGTCTAGCAACAGTTTTTCTAGTAGAATATTCGATATCGCATATCTGCGTTTGTTCCTGGTTCCCAAGAATTTTAAAAAGTTGGAGTAAGTCACCTCTGATTCATCTTTGTGACAATGTGTAAAGTCCTGTTTTATTTAATCGAGTGTTATAGTCCAAGTTGGTTAAGTGTGGGATAAGCTTGGTGGCTCTACGTTGAATATGTTCAATTATATTAATATCTGATTTCAAATATGGGTTCCAAAAAGGTGAACCATAATCCAAGAGGGGCCTGATGTGAGATCTGTAGAGGGACAAAAGACAATGTTCTGATCTAGTCACAAATGTTTTGGAGATTCTATGGAGTAGTGCATTTGTTTGGTTAGCTATCTTAGTGCAGTGGGTAGATGAAGTTAGTTTGTCATTAACTAGTATTCCCAGGTCTTTTTCTGTTTTTGAAGTTCTGATGATAGTATTATTCAGGTAATATGTTTGAACCAGATTATTTTTACCCAGGTGAAGTACTGCACACTTGGATAAGTTAAAATACATTTTGTTAGTACATGCCCATTGTTCCACTAACGTTAAATCAGCTTGTAGTCCATGTTCATTCCTTCGATTAATAGCCACTCCCCTAAGTTTAGTGTCATCTGCAAATGTTACCATTATGTTACTGGATGAACTAGCCATATCACTTATGAACTGATTAAATAGGGTAGGCCCAAGCACAGAACCCTGAGGTACCCCACTAGTCACATCTCTTATACATGACAGGGCATCATTTACCCTGACTCTCTTGAGTTCTATCATTCAGCCACTGGTTTATCCATGAGACTAGCAAGGATGAAAATCCCATACTACTAAGTTTATTTATTATTATGGAATGTGAAACTTTGTCAAATGCCTTACTATAGTCTAACAGGACAACGTCCATTGGTATATTACAGTCTAAATTATAACTAATGTAGTTATAAAAAGAAATTAGATTTGTAATACATGAATAGCCTGGTTTGAACTCGTGTTGATACACATATTTAATATTTAAGATTGACATTTCATTTTCTAATTTTTGTTTAATAATTTTTTTCCATTAGTTTACATGGTATTGATGTTAAACTAATAGGGTGGTAGTTTTCAGTTTTAGAATGTGATCCCTTTTTACAGATAGGTGTGACTATAGCAGAGCGCCAATCCTTAGGTACCACTGATTCTTGAAGAGATTTGTTGTAAATTACTGTTAAGGGTAACCAGGAATGATATTTTGTAGAAGGTTTTGGACCGTACGAGCATAGCACGGGTCAATCTGAGGAATGACACAGGCTGGAAAGTATAAACTATGCAGGTTAGTAAATGCATACATGAGAGGGGCAATGGTGTCAAATTTTTGTATTATATTTATAATTTTAAATATGCCCGGTGCATATGTGATATATGTAACATTTTAATTATGCATACTTTTAATCAATAAATTTGAACCTTTGAGCCAGTCAGTGTAGGTGATTACCCCATTGTATCACCTCAGGTGTTTCACCAAGACCCAATTTTGGGCCCCATCATATTCTTTTTTTCTACTTTATTAGGAGTCACAAGGTTAATACATATACAGAAACACAAATAGCCATAAATGGCAGAAAAGGGAAGACAAACAGTTTACATTGTATTTTCAGAAAGCTGAAAAAAACATGTTGGGGGATATTCCTGACTGTTCCCCCCACTGATTCAAGAGGATGACCCCACTTATCATGGTTTAGTATATATATATTCTGTATTCTCATTATTTCTTAGGTGACCTCTGTAATAGTCTGGGTTTGGAATTTTTTTTTCTTTCAATGTAATGTTTTAAAAATCTTAATAAAATAAAATCAAAAACAATCTAGTAACAGAAACTTGCAAATTGTGATGTATAACAAATGAAACGGAAGTATGACCTAGGAGGTAAATCAGGAGTCATAAAATACATTTCAAAAGTAACAATGAAAAGGGGAGTGGGACCTAAGAGTTATAACAAGGAAACAATCCTACCTGAAGTTGTGTAAATCCTCAAAGAAGATAGTATTCCTGAACTGGGACCACATTTTCATCATGAAAATTTGTGGTCTTTAAAGACACATGGGGTCAGACATTCAAAAGGTTGTTCTGTGCTGCCATTTGTGCTGTGCCAGCCCCACTGCATGCTATACTCAGAGGCATAGCACTGGCTCTAAGCCTTCTAAATATAGGGTGGACTGCACTCTGCACAAATGACAGGTGAGAGTGCAATGCAGTGCACTGGTGCATCACTGAATATAGCAGGAATGATAGCCTAGTCCATGAAGGGGGTGCACCATGGTGTAGCCCTGTCCAGGGCACTGGGGACAGAGCTGCACACTGCGGGTGGCTGTGGGAGAGCAGAGATGGGCACCAAGTACTGATACACAACACTGCTGCTTCAGTATTAAAAAATGCATTTTACTGTTAACAAAAGGCAACAGGTCATTAAAAAAATGGAAGGGAGAAGGGGAAGGAATACAGGGGGTGGGTTGCGGACATGGGGTAAAAACAGGCCATAAAGAAAACGTCAAAGCCTATGGTGCAGGCATGGTCATGATGCCACTGGTGTTGCAGGTGATGCTGGAGGCTGTGTTTGATGTGGACCCAAGCCACTGCCATCACCAGCATGGCCTCAGGGATGTCTTCAGTGCACCTCAGGATAAGGTGCTGCTGGTGCACCAGCTGGCACATCAGGTCATACCAGCCCTCAAAATGCTCTGTCTGCCAGCGAGGGTTCTGACTCCTCTGGACACCTATCAACAGAAAGAAAATGCACTCAGTCAGCTGTGAATACAGGATGGAGCATGCAGGAGTTGCCTGTAATATGCAGCCACAGTAAACCCAGCCTGCACATGCACCACCATGCCACACAGGGATGATGGGTGGCTGACAGTCATAGGGGAACAAACTTGGACTAGCCCATCCGAATACCTGGGCATGTCCAGGTAGGCCCTCCTATGTTGGTACCTGGGCACCTTCTGAACACTGAAATTCACTGCATCTGTTATCAATTCCCTTAATAAATGAGGTAGTGTGGCCACTGCAAGAAAAGTTAAGATGCAAACAGAGCTAGTGTAACAAATGTACAAGGAATATGGATAAGAATGTGCCACCCTAGGTCCACCCTTACTGATGTTCCAGGTGGGTCCCTGTAGCAACCTTCCACATGTGCCCCCATACCCTAGTCCAATCCTGCAATGTATTGAATGTGGCATACCAGGGACAGCACTATGGACCCATACATAGGAGGGGTGCACATGCAACAGCTGTGCCATGCACCCTCTGATCCCCATATGCCTTCTTTCTTTCTTTCTTTCTTTCTTTCTTTCTTTCTTTCTTTCTTTCTTTCTTTCTTTCTTCCTTCCTTTTTCCTTCTTTCCTTCCTTCCTTCCTTCCTTCCTTCCTTCACCTGGATGCCTACCCCAGTGTCAGATGCCCCCCGAAGCCCTACTTGCCAACATCGGAGGGCCCAATCCCCATGTTGCCTTTTAGAAGACCCCCTGCCTACAGTGCTGACACTGGGGAGCCCATCCCCAGTGTCCCGATATATTTTAATACTTGTAATGCTTCCCTGAAAATAAAAAAAAGTTCCCCTGATGTCTTTTTTAAACTTGAAAAAAAATAAAATGGTTCCTTGTCGTCCCCGCCATCACCCTCCCCATTCCGATCCTCCCACTGAGCACCCACCACCCCACACACACCCTTACTCTATACTAACCATCAGAGGTTGAACGCTGTCATCTGTGGACCAAGACACATCTGGATTCTTTAAAGCTGAACCATGAACTGAGGAATCACGATAAGTGCCATATAATGTATTTCACTAGTGTTTTGAACTTATGTTCATAACTTTGCCATTTTTATGTTGCTTGCACGCATGTGCAAGAAACATAGTGCCACCATCGGAGATTTCGGAGGTGTGTCACCTCCTCCTCCAATTCAGGCAGTGTGCTGGCAGGCGCGGCACCTGTAAGCCAATGCATTTTGGAACTGTCTGTGCGCAGCTCCAAAATGCAGTGGCACTCTGATTGAAGGGAGCTACACTTGAGTGAGCAGCGATAGAAGCTGCTCAGCGCAGCTCCCCACCCGCGAGGCGTCGCGCTCCGCATGCACTGTATCAGCCGACGGGGTGCCCAATCCCCGCCAGCTGAGCTGCATCGCCTCCCCCAGTAGTTGGTGCCACGCTGGGAGCCCACCCAGCGTGGCAATCAGTTCTTTGCCTCGGCGGTGACCAATCCCCGTCGGCTGAGCGTCCCCAACGTCCTTGTACCATGCTGGGGCCACCCCAGCATGGCAAACGATCTCACAACGTCTTTTTTTTTTTTTTACCTGCACGACAAAAATGGTCCGGTGCGTCTCCCCACCCTCCCACAACCCGCACCCACCCACTGCGCACCCAGCCTCCCACACCCCCTCACCCCATACTTACCTCCAGACTCCGGCACGACGATCTTCGGTGGACTGGGAACACGTCTGCACTCTTCAAAGCCGACCGCGAACTGAGGAAATGCCGGTAAGCTGTATAATGGGCTAGATAGGGGGGTTTCAACTTTATTGCATATCTCAGCCATTGTTGGGAATTTTTGCACCAAATTTTCAACATGGGGTTTTTGGGACCCCTTCTCATGAATGATGTCACTGTCATGGCGTTATTCGGGCCCGAAGGGTGATTTTGCGCAGTGACTGTGCAGTGACTGTGAAATCACCCTTCAGGCTGAATACCGCCATGACAGCTGTTTATCGACCGAAAGAAAGTAAACATGTTGGTGATATGAAAATCAAAAATGACTGTTTCTGGGCGATGCGTTGCGCGGTTCCTACGCGAGCTTGTAGTTCGTGAAATTTCAATATTTTCACTCCAGATTTTCAACATTGCCATTTTACCACAGCTTCTTATGGAGTAGTATAGCTGTCATTTTTCACATCTCACCCAAAATGTGTTTCCGCCCATGTAGCGCAGAATGGCGCAGTCGGTGTCTTGAAATCAATGTTGAGGACAAATTAAGAAAATCACAGTGTCACTGTTCATGAGCAGAGATCTTAAATGGCAATGTTGAAAATTTGGTGAAGAATTCCTAAAATGACTGTTTCTGAGTGTCGTTGCACAGTTCCACATGCCTTTCGTAGGTTTCTTAATTTTCAATATTCCCTCCAGATTTTCAACATTGCCATTTTACCACACCTCCTTATAGGCAGTACAGCTGTCATTTTTACATCCTGCCCAAAATGTGTTTCCGCCATGTAGCGCACAATGGCGCAGATCGGTGTGCAAACTCAATGTATGGGACAATTAACAAAATCACAGTGACACTGTTCATGACCAGAGGTCTTAAAATGGCTATGTTGAAAATTTGGAAAAAATCCTAAAATGACTGTTTTATGAGTGTGCGTTGCGCAGTTCCTATGCACGCTCGTAAGTTCGCAAATTTTCAATATTTACACTCCAATGACTTCCAAATACCTAAACAGCACATAGAAGCAAGCAACATTCGCCATTGACAAATGCTTGTTAGGAATGTTTTCACCAAATTTTCAACAAGGCCTTTTTGGGACCCCATCTCATGAACACGTCAACTGTCATTTCATTAATCAGCCTGGAAGGTGATTTTGCAGTCACTGCACAAAATCACCATTCAGGACAGAATAATGAAATTTCACTGACAGTGTTCATGAGGTGGGCGCATTCCACACTGTCCCCGGCCACTGCCAGGAGCCACTCTGGAGTGGCACAACCCCAAATCCCTTCCCGGGAAGGGAGAGCAGTTCTCTGGATGCTCAATCCCTTCCCTCTCATGCTGACCCCCAGTGGCCCATGTCCATTCCTGAATCTGGGTCACCAGCATGGAGCGAGGTGTTGTGTCCAGTGCCTCACCCCTCAGGGCCACTGGGCCAGCCCCACGTTAACCCTAACTGATGCATTTACAAAGTTGTTTGCAATTTATTTCCTTACTTTCTGAGGTAGTATAATAGTATCTTTATTTTCCAGTGGGAGCGAAGGGTCCTTTGGACCCTGTGCTCCCACCCCTCCATTGACATAGAATAACAGTATCCTCATTTTACAGGGGGAGTGCAGGGTCCTTTGGACCCTGCACTCTTATCCATCCATTGAAAGAGTGTAACAGTATCCTTATTTTAAGGTGGGTCCCATCCCTCCATTGTGATAGTATAAGAGTATCCTTATTTTACACTTCCCTCCATGGAGATAGTATAGCAGTATCCTTAGGACCTTGCACTCCCATCCCTCCACTGAAATAGTAAAATAGTATCCTTATTTTACCTTTGGATCCTGCGCTTCCATTCCTCCATAGATGCTACTGTTAAACAGTGTTACACCCCTAGCTTTGAATAAAGATGTGGATTTTTCACCATATTTATAGTTTGGAAAGTAGAATTAATGTCTATTATTTTCCTTTTCCCTTTTTTCTGTCTCTAGGAATACACCTAACCCCATATTTGTGAAATTTGCAAAATGTGGACTACAATGATGTAAGCCCATAGAGCACAGAATAAGTCCACTACTATATTGGACTGAGGGAGGATGTGCCATCAGAAATACAGTATTATCTTCTGAACTTTAGTGCTTACATACTTAATGTTTGAATACTTTCAGAATCTAACCTCTTTTTCATTCTTTAATAACCTTATTGACATCTATTTCCATTCTAGTGTCTCCATAATTGACTGCCATATGAACTCTTCACAATAACATTTCCAAACATTCCTTAGTGACATATATTTACTTCAAATGTCTTCCCATGTATAACTACCATATTAAACTGTGATCTAGCCAGAGAGCTGTGTTCTCTGTGTAAACTTTTCCTGTTGTTCTCTTTTTCTCTTGAAGGACCTGCACATAAACTATAAAACTGTTGACATTAAATTTTAAATTAACCCCCCCTCTCCCCCCCCCCTTTCTCTCCCTCCCCATCTTCATTTAGTAAAATAGAATATAACAATATATAAATATTGCTTTATTAGGTCTCACTTTTAACTGTTCTAGTTTCATTTAACAAAACGGCTGTCCACCTTCTTTAAAGTTTAATCTTTTCCTATCTTGACCTTTTGCATCTGGGCTTGACCTCCCACCTACTCTCCTATCTGTCTTACAGATACTATTAGTTACAACTAACCTAGAGCTGAATTAATAAGTGAATGTGATGAATGTTGTTTAATGATAAAATCTAGTGTTATGAGTTGTAAGTTCAAGGACATGTATGCATCTTTGGATATTTTTGTTGTATTATTTTGTCCCTCTCTAACTTTAAAAGTATGCCATAAAAACATATAATTCTTAACATAAGGATTAAATGAATTACTTTCAGCATACTAAAGCATTGTTATTAACTTAGCATTTCAAAATTAATTTGTTGTGTTTAATTTCTGTTTTTATATACATATTTTTTCATGGAGTTGAGGCACTTTAGTATAATATGTGTACCACTTTAAATGTACTTGTATAAGTGACCACCTGGTGGAAATAATTTCTTCAGATTTGCTCCCCATTAGAAGGCCTGCTGAAGGGTTGCGGCACTAGGGGCTACTGGCTATTCATGGGCATGTTCTGCCAATAAACGAAGCATTTGCTCTTTGAGTGCTGAGCTTTCTTTGAATTAAATGTGTATATGTATGTAGCTGTGGAACCACAGGAACCTCTGGCACCTGCACTTCCAGTCATAGCACAACAGCTACCAAATTATCACCATAGCCATGTTATTACCACACCTCATGTTTCTGGTTCAGAAAATCTTGCAATCCCCACCGAAATGTAACTCCACGCAAGCACACCGCCAAGCCACAGCGCAGGTACAATAAATGAATTTTGGACAGGACTTGGAAAATGACAGCTGTGACATACATGAGGTGGTGTAATAAGAAGGCTATGTTCAAAATTTGGGATCAAAATATTTAAAATGACAAAAGTTATGAGCAGGTGTAGAGAAATTGCGACAAATAGTCATAACTGTGTCATCTTAAATAATTTTGACGCCAAATTTTCAACATAGCCTTCTTATGACCTTACAACATGTACCCAGTACCAAAAATGTTCAAATCCCCACCAAAACATAACTCTGTGCAACCGCTATGCCATTCTGCTCCACAGGTGCGAAAACACATTTTGGCCAGGATTTGAAAAATGACAGCTGTGATATCCATGACGTGGGGTACTAAGAAGACTATGTTGAAAATATGGGGTGAAAACATTGAAAATTTCCAAAGTTACAGGCATGCATAGTGAGATTGCAATGAATGCCCATGACACAGCCATGGTTTGAAATACCGTCCCTAAATTTTCAACATAGCCATCTTATGACCTCACCTCATGAACAATATTACTGTCATTAAATAAATCTTGCTGGAAAGGTGATTTTTCCAACCGGCCAAAAATCACCTTTCCAGAAGGTGTTGCCTAATGGCAGTCTTATTGTTCATGAGCTGGGATCCCCAAACAGCCATGTTGAAAATTTGGGGCCACAGTTCTAAACAACAGCTGAGTTATGGCTGAAAGTTGACCCTCCCCATGGAAATACATTGAAAAGCATTTACCTTAGTTCATATTGTGGTCGCTGACTCCAGCAGCAAGACGTGTCTTTGATCAGCAGAGCAGGTATCAAGCCTGGGTCCTCCTTAGGTAAGTGACAGTCTGTGGGGACTTCACAGGGGGTGTGAGGAGGTGGGTGTACAGTGGGGCTCAGGTGGGGGGGTATGGGTGATATCAGCAATTAATGTTTTTTCCCCAGCTTACAAATGAGCAAAGAACAAAGGACATTTTTTCCTTTTCAGGGACAAACATACAGAAGATG
Organism: Neoceratodus forsteri; assembly: GCA_016271365.2. Taxonomy (NCBI): domain Eukaryota; kingdom Metazoa; phylum Chordata; order Ceratodontiformes; family Ceratodontidae; genus Neoceratodus; species Neoceratodus forsteri. The sequence continues at coordinate 52,097,295 of JADMNL010000027.1, forward strand.
ACTATAAGATGGGACACCTCCACTGCCACCAATGACGGTGAGGACATTGGAGGGTTGAGGGTACCACTGGATACCAGGTAAAATGATTAAGGCCTATGTGACCCCCCTCAAGAAAGAAGTGGGTGGGGGATACAAAAAATCTATTATAAATAAATAAATTAAATAAATAAATTTAAAAAATATATATCGGGGGTGCCACTGGACATCAGGGATTTTTTTCATTGGGAGGTGTCACATCTTAATAAATTTAAAAAATAAGCACAAAAAAAGAAATAAAAAGATGACAAAAAATTGGGGAATTTATTAAAACATATGGGGATTGAGGTTAAGGGATACCACTGGACACCAGGGCTTCTTAGGGGATTACAAAGAAATCCCTACATTTTTCGGGACCAGATGATCCTGCAACTCTTTCTGTTTCGAGAGGAGATGCCCCAAAAAAGAATCCTTTTTCACCAGCCTTATTCGTCACTGGTGAACAAGGAAATTGGCTGGCGGACAATGATTCTGGTCTGGCCATCTGGTAGTGAAATTTTGACAAAGAGATGGCCGGACCATAATCCTTTTTCACCAGAACAATTCCTTGTTCACCATCCTTAATCATCACTGGTGAACAAGGAAATCAGCTGGTAAACAAGGATCCCCAATCTGGCCATCTCATCTCAAAATTTCATGACAAGATGGCCAGATGAGGAATCCTTGTTCACCTGCTGATTTCCTTGTTCACCAGTGATGAACAAGGATGGTAAACAAGGAATTTAGCGAGTGGCGAAAAAGGATTTAAATAATTGAAACATTTTTTCAGGGGGCATATGGACATTGGAAACCACATAGCACAGCTCAGAAACTCACGATAAGCACAAATCACACTTCAGTGTGTGAAACAGAAATCCCGGGGCAGAGTTATGAGAGTTTTTTGGGGGCAAAATCAAAAAACAACATGGCTGCTCACGAACAAGGAATTTTTTCTGGTGAGCAAGGATTGGCCCCTGGTGAGCAAGAAATGCACCCTCATGAGTAAAGATTCTTGTTTGTACCGTGCAGTTATCTTGGAAAATGAAAATCCCATTGAAAATGATGGGACCTTAAATATGCTATAACCTTTGAATGAATTCATGTTTTTTCACCAAATAAACACTGGCCTGTTCTGTGACCCAAGCTCTTTCTTCCATAAAAATTTCAAATGAAAACTCAACATCATCTGTGTGCAGTATGATGAGAAATAAACTGCAGAAAGTGGTGAATTTTCAGTTTTTCTCACTATCTAGATATCAGAATCCGCAAATCTGACTGGAACGAAACTTGCCAAGTCAAGAGACATACCATAGGAGACTGCACATGCGAAATTTCATGCAAATCCATTGAACAGTTGCAAATTTATTAAAGTGCAAAATTTGAGGTTTAACATAGAAGCTGCTGCTCAGCCCTAACTATAGTGGTGCTACCGCGTCACTATAATATATAGCTAGATAGATATTATACAGGCATGATAGTGCCTGTATATTAGAGTTGAGTTAGCAGTTCTATGTTAAACTCACATTTTTGTACCTTAATAACTTTGCCTCCTTTCAACCAATGTACATGAAATTTGAAAAGCACAGCCTCTGTGCCCGGCTCTCTTGATGTTGTAAATTCCATGTAGATCGGCTTAGTGGGAGCAAAGTTACAGAGGGCAAAAAACAGCAAAAGTCTCAATTTTTAAGACTTTTTTTTTGCCACTCAATAACTAAAGAATTAGGAGGCTTTGAAACATGAAACTTTCAGGTTTGATAGAAGCTGGTTCAAGGTGTGTGCTTTTGTGGTTTTTATGTCCCACTATTAAGTAGTTTTTAAATTATTTAATAAAAATGCTCCATTTCTGAGCATGTGCAGTTCAGAAAATCAATGTTCTATTCATAACTGAATTTTTGTGAAAGCAGCAGTTTGCACTATACGACTCAGCAGTCATTAACACATGACAGCTCTATCATGTAGTGCAACTCCTGCTGCTGTCACCACTCATAGATCAGGGACAGGGCTACTGTCATGTAGCCTCACCATCTGGACTGTGCTGTGACCTTCAACTATGTATCTGCACACCAGTGGCCCCAATCCCCAGTGGCAGTGTATTTATTTATTTTTTCACTAGTACAAGTCGAAACCGGGATGCCCACCCCCAGTGTCGGATGCCCCCATAGCCCATTGTGTCATGAAATTCACTCCCCCCCCCACATACACACACACACACACACACACACAAAGCTGAGCAGGACACTGGGAAGCCCACCCCCAGTGTCCCGAGATAGATTACTTTTATAAGTATACCTGCAAAATAGAAAACTGCCCAAACATCTTTTTTTATTTAAACCTGAAAGAAAGAAAAATGTCCCTCATCGTCTCTGCTCACCCCCTCCTCCATCCCAAACTTCCCACTGAGCACCTACCTCCCCACACACCCCCCTTACCCTATACTTACCTTTGAGGTTGTCCGGTGTCATCGTCTGTGGACCGGGACAGATCTGCACTCTTCAAAGCTGAACCACAAACTGAGGGGATAAAACTTAGTGCCGTATAATCTATTTGGCATAGGAGCCAGTTGCACTATATAGCACAGCTGTCATTTAGTAAAGGACTGCTGTGTCATATAACTATACAGCACAGCTGTACTTTATTAAATTACAGCTGTGTCGTATTGTGCAGCTGGCTCCAATGCCAAATACATTATACTAAGGTGCTGGACCCCCCCTCCAGTCAGTTACAGCAGTCCCAATCTTCTGCAGTATGGCAGCAAAAATGGAGTCAGCAACACAGAAAGGTCAGTGGTTCATGGGACACTCCCTGTAATTTATTGATTTATGATTTTTTTTTCTGTATCTTTTTTTTCAACCTGGAAACAAGAAAATGATCCCTTGTCATCCCCACCGTCTCCCTACCCCCACCCTACCCTATCCCTGTGCACCCACCACCCAACCCTCCCTTGCCCTATACTTACACCCTGAGGTCAGCCTATGCCATCTTCTGTGGACCGGAACATGTCTGCACTCTTCAAAGCCAAACCGCAAACTAAGGAATACAGCTAAATGCCGTATACTGCATTTCCAATGGCGTTTTGAACTTATGTTGATAACTTTGTAATTTTTTTGAATTTGTACACTCAGTCTTCAACATGGCCTTTTGGGGACCCCACCTCATGAACACTGCCACTGTTGTTTCGTTAATCAGGCCCCAAAGGAGATTTTGCAGTTGCTGCATGGAATCACCTTTTGGGATTGATTAATGACATGACAGTACCAGTGTTCATGAGGTAGAATCTAAACCATGCTAATTGGTGAAAAAAATTCCTAAAAAGTGATGTTATGAGTGTGTTGAAAACTTTCTACAAAGGTGCGTAACTTTGGTAATTTACAATATTTTGATTCCAGATTTTCAATGTACCCATTTTTTTGCCCCACCTCATGAATAGTACATCTGTCATTTCTCACATCCTGCCCAAAATGTTTTTTTTGCACCTGTGGCACAGAATGGCATGGTCACTGCATGGAATCATCTTTTGTGAATATTAACAAAATGACAGTGCCTGTGTTCATGAGGTGGGGTCCCAAAAAGCCCTTGTTGAAAATCCGGTTAAAAAAATCCTAAAAATGGCTGAGTTACAAGTGTGCTTTGTGTAGTTTATTCACAGGCACATAACTTTGGTAATTTCCAATATTTTGCCTGAAGATTTCATCGCACCCATTTTTTCACACCACTTCATGAACAGTATAGCTGTCATTTTTCAAATCCTGTCCAAAATGTGTTTTCACACCTGTGGTGCAGAATGACATTTCAGCATGGATTTGAAATTTTCACCTATTGAGTTTATGAAGTGGGGTCATAAGAAGAATAAGTTGAAAGTTGGAGGTCAAAATATTAAAAAACAAAGAATTTATTAAGTAACATTGTTTGCAGGGTTGTTTGTTGCACCTCAAGGAAACACACAGCCTTACTGTGTCAGTGAGCTGAGTTCAGGTGTTAACTCAGTGAGTCAGTTTACTGGGACAAGCTGATGGGGAAGGTGCTGGAGCATGCACACAAGTCACGGCCTGGGTAGGGACGTTGCAGCCTTTTGGCGTAGATGACACATCCTGTGGTGGGTCAGAGAACCCCACCCACAAGGTACTGACATGTGTGTTGGGGTCTGCTGGGCCCATGCACTGCATCAGGACTGTCTCCTATATTGTATTTCATTCATTTTGCACAGATCCTGAAGGGACCTGCGCAAATGAGGATACAGTTCCACTATCACAATAAGAAGGGAAATTAGTTGCAAAAAACTACATTAATGCAGAGATTAGGATTGTAAACCACAAAGTGCACAAAGATGGAAAATGAAAAACATTAGGGATTTGGGTCTCTGGAGTATTGGCGAATCAGTGGTAGGATGTTACTTGGGTTGTCAACCCTAATGCTCACCCACAGCCCGTAGCATCCTGTCCAAAGCACAAGCTACAGCTCTAAATTAGTGCCTCACAGTGATACAGTATGGCCGATATAATCTGTCAGAGCTTTCTTCAAGCAGGGCCCATAACATTTGACCTTATCTGATCCAGGATAGGGGTGGGCATTAGGGTTGACAACCCAAGTAAGACTCCACCACTGATTCGCCAGTCCTCCTGAGACCCAAATCCCTAATGCTTTTTCATGTTCTGTCTTTGTGCGCTTTGCATTTTACAACCCTAATCTATGCATGAACGTAGTTTTTTGCAACATATATATATATATTCTTTGCAAAAACTCCATTATTTATTTATTTATTTATGACTTTGATGACCGGGCAAGTGCACTGATCCCAGGGGCCATTTTCAGGCATGACCCAGGCCATAACACATGGCGCAGGGTGACAGTGGAGTACAAGTAACAGTAATACACATGAAACAAATTTGATACACGCAACAATAGTAAGCACAATATACAGGTTTGATGCATAGGTCCATTAAAGAACAGTGAATACAAGGTTTCAATATCGGACATGAGGAGATTTGGTACAAAATAAACAAATCAAAGGCACAATCCACAGTGTGTGACTGCATCGTCCAGTGAGCAAGTAATACACACAATACTCAGTAAAAAATATATAGACAATATGTATAGGCAAGGAAGTCAAATATTACTGTGAAAAATACAATATAAAGTGTGGGTAGGTCGGTAATCCCTGGGCTGGGGAGTTGTCTAGTGTGGGTTGATGTCAGACCCCAGGGAGCAGCGGCAGGATGAGTTTGCCAGGAACCAGACTTTAAGGCAGGACTTGAAACTGGAGTATGTGTCAATGGAAGGAGTTCAGCCGGTAGTTTGTTCCACTGCAAAGGGGCAGCTGCAGACCAAGCTGTGCTACCCATGTTGGTGGATACCCTAGGAACAGCTAGAGGGGAAGAACCATTAGAGTGGAGGTTGCAGAGGAGCGTTCAGGTTTTTGAGAAGGGTAGTTAGGGGGGATTCTGGAGCTGTGCAGATGACACTGTCTACCATGCAGCAGAGGGCTAGGTCAAAGTGACCTTGTAGAGGTAGCCATCCTAGGGTATTATAGAGGGTACAGTGGTGGGTGGAGAACGGGGTCAACAAAGTAAAGTGACAGGTGCTGTTGTAGGCAGCGGTGAGTTTAGCCATGGCAGTAGCTGAGGTCCTGGCATAAATAGGGGAGCAGTAGTCAAGAATAGGGAGAAGATTACCCTGGACAATGGCTAGTCTGGCTTCACGGGTAAGGTATTGCCTGAATCTTTAGGTGGCATGGTAACCCATGAAGTGGGAGCATGAGGAAGGGTGCCATCCTTTACGGTGACACCTTTCCGGTGCAGTCCACTCACAGCGATGGAAAGGTAGGGTGACCGGATGAGGGGATGGGCGAACTAGGCGACAGGATGTCACTATACGTACTTGTGTGGGGGGGTGGGAGAGAGCATGGTGAGCATGGCTGGGAGGGAGTGGAGAGGCTGTAGGGAGTGGCGCTGCAGTTGCTGGTTGAGCTGCATCATGGCATCAGGGATTGGCTAGTGGCTGGGGTGGCTGAGGTACCGGGTTTGGGTCCGGGCACTGGTGCGATTTTTGTTGCACCCAGCCCAAACTTTTATTTTTTTACTGATTTCACCCCTGACATGCACCCCCTGAAGTTGAGAATCCTAAGTAGAGTGCGGGGCGAAACCACTCCTTGAGGGGTGTTGGGGGTGCAGCCTCCCACAGAAAGCAGTAAAAATATGTCCTGGTGCCATTGTGCTGGTGGCGGGGTTGTCAGAGTGCCGAAAATGTGTTTGGCACTCTGACTGAGCAATAACGGTGATCACCTTTAGGCATTTGCCGTTATCACATAGACCCAGGCGGCACCTAACTTTTGATGGAACCTTCTGACAAGGGAATTTGCATGCTCAGTGAAGATGATGGAGGGGTCGAGCAGTACTCCTAAGTATTTGTAGGTGTTGACATCCTCCAGGGCTGGGTCATCTGGGGTGAGAATGCATAAGGGGGCATGGTTTTAGTTTTGGCCAGAAAGGGCTTAGATCTGAACAGCATGGATTTAGTTTTTTTGGCATTTACTAAGAGGAGGTTTTTTGAGAACCAGCTGTGGGCCGCAGCGTAGTTGTGTGCGAGAACTGAGGAGATAGTGACTGTGGATTTGTCACTGTGGAAGAGGACAAGGTCATCAGCATTCAGGAGAGAGTGACAGTTGAGGCAGTTGAAGGGAAATGCATTAACGAATAAGGAGAAAAGGAGGGGACCCAGGATTGAGCCTTGAGGGACCCCCACAGAGACAGGCAGGGTGGGGAAGCAGGTTTGACCAATACACATGAATTGTGAGCGATTGGTAAGGTAGTTAGTGAACCAGCTTGTGACTTTCTGAGAACAACCAAGGAGGCTAAGCTTGGAGGTCAACGAAGACAGCCCCAGTGGCTTTACCATTATCCATGTTAGAGAGGATGTGGTCGGTCAGAAGGGTGAGGGCAGTGGCGGTGGAACAATTCTTGTGAAAGCCATGCTGGTGGTTGCATAGGAGGGTGTATTTGCCTATGTACTCAGTAAGCTGATTGTGGACTGCTCTCTCGAGTAGTTTACTGAGATGAGGGAGGATGGATATCGGATGGTAATTGTCAGAGGATTTGGGGTCACCAGATTTAAGAATGGGGATAACCTTAGCTATCTTCCAAGGGTCAGGCATGGAGGAGATGGAAAGGGCAAGGTTAAAGATGAAGGTGAGTGGCCTGGCAATCTCCAGAGAGATTAGCTTAAGGAAGACTGGAGATAGCCCATCAGATCCGAAGGAGCCGTGGTTAGGTAGACTTTTGAGTAGCTTCACTGTGTCGTGTATGGAGAGGGCTTTAAAATAGAATGGGGGTATTTGCGGGTGAGTGGCAGAGCTGGACGAAGATGGCAGTGTATCAGGTATTAGGGCTGAGTTTTGAGGTTGGGCAGTTGGCAGCTTATTTAGGTACAGTACATGGATAAGTTGGTGAACTTATAATTGAAGACACTGGCCACATCATGAGGGTCAGTCAGCAGCCCATCCTGGGAGTTGACATGTGGTGCAGTGTAGCTGGAGTGGGGGTTTAGGAGGGAGCTGATTGAGTCCCAGAATTTTCTAGGGTCTCCAAGGTTGGCCTTTTGCAGATTGTGGAAGTGGGTCTGTTTCAAAAATTTGACCTGTTGTTTACATTTTTTCCTCATGCACCTGTAAGCATCCCAGAGGGCAGGAGAGGGGGTTGCTTTGAAAGTGGACCAGGCGTGGTCTCTGGCCTTCATAAGGGTTAGGAGATCTTTAGAGACCCAGCGCGAGCACCCGCCTCTGACCCATCTGGTAGTGACAGGGAAAAAGCAGTCCTGGAGTGTTAGTAGAGTCCTGGTAAATGTGAAAACCACCGTGGCTGCATTGGAAAGGGAAAAAAGCATGGACCAGTCCAAGGACTGGGCCTCCTCGAGGGGATTTGTGGAGACTGGGCAGCTCAAATTTCTGAAACATCTATTTAAGTGGGGGGCGCTTTAGTTTGGAAGACCAGAGGAGATAGGTCGGTGAGTGATAACTTATAGAGTCAGCCATGGTGCCAGTGTGTAATGCTCGGTCCTCCCTGCTTATGAGGATCCAGTCTAGTAGAGTCTGGGTGGCCGAGCGTGGATTAAGTCTGATGGGGAGAGTGATCGCCTGCACCTGGTTGTACTACTTTAACAGGGATACATAGTCAGGCTGGTGGCAGCTCAGACATTTTAGATTAAGTCACCAAGAAGGATAGATTCCCAATGGGGAATTAGAGAGCTCAGACCTTGGAGAAGGCTGGTGAGTCCAATGGTTCTGGTCATGGGGGGGTTGTAGCAGCAGCCAATATAGAGTTTCTTGCAGGATCCCAGGGTCAATTCGGAGAGTAGCCATTCATTAGGTGAGAAAGGGTCAGAGTGTAGGACAATGCTAGCTGAGAGGGGTTTCCTTAGAAGCAGGGCCACACTGCCACCTTTTTTCCTGTCTGGCCTGTCGAGGCGTAGGTTGTAGTAGCCAGGTATTTTGAAGGTGTTTTCAGTGTGGTGTGGCTTTAGCCATGTTTCAGTGAGTCCCAGAATATGGAGATTGTGTAGCTCAATCCAAGCCTCAAGGTCAGTGAATTTAGATGGAAGGCTGCAGAAATTGATATGTGTGATTTTAGGACCAGGGGCATTTGTCCAGATGCTGGAGGAGGGGGTGATATGGGAGTTTGTTGGGCCAGGGTTGTACTCAATGTCCCCAGCAATGTCCCCAGCAAGGGAGAGTAGTGATATCAGGAGAATGTATGGGCAGGAGAGAATAGTAGGAGACCAGGAGAGGTTAGCCAGGTAGTGGCCAAGGAGGTGGCATTCTCCTTTAGTGAGTAGGATGAGAGAGATGTAACCCACGGTGGACTTATCCCTAGTAGTGAGTGAAGAGGGTTGAGATGGGGGGGGATGATAGGAAGGAGAGGCGTTGTTGATCACAGGCCAGCACCGTAGCACAAAAGTCAGTCAATATCAGCGCAGTAGTTAGGGTGATGGCCCATAATATAGGCAGTGCCAGCTTCATCTTTCCGAGGGAGAGTTGGGGACAAGGGGAAGTAGTAGGAGAGAATTTCAGTTTTTTGGTTTTCAGTTGAGCTGTAATTAGTATTATGTACACACACTAGTAGCGAGGGCCAGGCAGCACAGACTACAAAATTTCTGCATGGGCAAGCAATTAGGCAAGAACTGCATGTCTCTGTACCGGAGCAAGTGAAAGTCATTTCAAACTTTGAGGCACAGTCCTAGGAAAGCCACCATGCTGGATTCCAGAGCTAGCTACTCAGGGAGTTCACCAAGATGGTGAGCAGCCAATGGGGTAACTGCAGTCAGATGGCACCAGGAATTTGGAAAAAAAATCCAGGACCTTTGCTGCAACAGCAGCTGAGGGCTGAAGATCTGGCTTCGACAATTACCTGTGCTTGGAGAGCGGTGGGCGGGTGGCAGTAGGTGGGCTCCCGGTCTCACCACTGTAGTCAGTGGGCAGCCCAAACTTAAAGGCAGCTGCGAGGATGAGGTGTTTGCCCGAGTGGGCAGCAAGCCTGTGCTTGGAAAGTGATAGGCAGATGGCAGCAGGCGGGCTCCCAGTCTCGCCACTGGATCAGTTAGGGTTCTTTCCACACCAACAAAAGTGTGGAAATTCCACATTAGGGTTACCACCCCACCCCCAACACCCCCTCCTCAAAACCTAACTCCACATTCCCCACCCTACCCCCACACACACACACACACACATATGCAAGGAAGGGCCAAGGCAAGATAACTAATCAGAGACAAGCAGGATCAGGTAACAGAAGTAACATACAGCTCTGTAAAATGTCCACAAGACAGAGGCATCATCACAGTTCACCAACTGTATGAGTTCTGTAGCCATCATAGTGGCTTGGGGGTACACACATATGCTGAGCAATGATGGGTGATGGCTCACCGTAAGCATTTTTGCATTACAAACATCAGTAAGAAGATTTAAGCACATGCCCATATTTCAATAGTTAACAGCTGATGAAACACACAGTATGTTATCCACACATAGTGTATTAGAAATGACAGTTTCTGTGAGCCTAGCAACAGTCATTGGATGTTTGCATTTTTTTTTCTGATATAGTGAGTCAGTCCTAATAACAAACAGTGGTAATAATAAAAGTAATTTTTTAGCAGCAATAGTTGCAATGACCCAATTGTTGAATTATGACACATATAAATCAATATTTTTGAAAATGTGTACAGAGTAAGTGTCATTGTATTAAGAAGATATGCCAGCAGTAATGTGTCATCATACTACGCTGGCAGTATAGAGTCAATTATACTGTACTTGTTTTATTGTTACATAGTGTTATGTGAAATCAGTCCAGTGTCGTGATTATTGTGCTTACGGATGTTCTGGAGTGATATAGTGTCTTACAATGTTGCATGTGTCTTGCATGTGTGTGTATGAGGGGAGTGGGGGTTGGGGAATGCAGAGTTAGGGTTTTGAGGAGGGGGGGCATTGGGGGTGGAGTGGTAATCCTAATGTGGAATTTCCACACTTTTGTTGGTGTGGAAAGAAACCTAACTGATGCATTAACAGAGTTTTTGCAAAGAATTTCCTTTCTTTTTTTAAAAGTGTAATATAAATAGTAAATGGTATGTGTTGGTGAGAGCGTGAGGTCCTTCGGGCCCTGTGCTCCCAACAAGCTGCCCATTTGTGCATAATGATATGTGTCTGTGGGAGTGTGGGCCCTGTGGGCCCTGCGCTCCCACTTACACATAATTATGGAGCCATACAGCAGTCCTATAAGGCAAGGAACCCTTGAAATACTAACTTGCCCATATTTTGGGAACCATAGCAGCTAGAAAAAAAATTCAAGTGTGGTTGTAATCATTATAGTAAGTAGTTCTCGCAACATAAAGGCGACCAAATCCATATCTCGCATTGTTTCCTAGATATGGGCACTGAAAAGTGTTGTGACCGTTAACACTGAGGGCATAATAGTGGCCTACGCACATGAAAATTAACAATGGGAACGCTAATTCACAAATATCTCAGGAACCGTACAAGCTAGAAAGAAAATTCTAATGTCATGTTTTTCATGGCTTTCCAGTCTACTTGCCTTGTTGGGGACTAAGCATTTTTATGACGAAAAGTTTGTATCTAGAACCATTTTCAAGATATGGGCCCTGAAAAGCATCACGGGCACCGCAATGTTATCCTATGGAAACATTTCTGAACTTCGGAATGCTGTAACTATGGGCCTGTTCAATGTTTCCATACCAAACCAGCAAAAGGCACACCTCCAGGACTAGGGCTTTCCACCCTGAAAAGTTCAGGCCCATAGCACAATCCACTTTGCTACAATGAACGGACAAAGAAAACAACTGCCGCAATGTTATCCTATGAGGAAATTTCTTAACTTTGGAGTGGTGTAACTATGGGCCTGTTGAATCTTTCCATACTAAACCACTGAAAGGCACATCTGTGACACTAGGGCTTGCCACCTGAAAATTTCAGACCAATAGCACAATCCAGCTTGCTACAATAAAGTGACAAAAAAACAACACATAGCAAAATGTGTTCATGCAGTGTTGGCATGATTACTTCAATGTTTGCATGATTCTCCTATCTTCTATAATGGGAATGTTATCGTGCACAAAAAAATGTTAGCGTGATTACTTTTTTGAGTTAGCGCAATTGTTTAGGCAGCAACATAAAGGTTTGCATGATCAAAAAATGGTAAAAATTTAAAAAACATCTTTCCAGAGTAACTGGTGAAAAACTAATGCCAGGGGCATGTTCCTCGGGGCCCAATTAGGTAAACACAATGGTTGGTGTTTGTAAAGTGCAGTATTTTTTTAATTACAGTGTTTTCTGTCTCTCTCTCTCTCTCTCGCTAACTGAAAACAAGATGGCAGCAGCACAACAACACTTTTGGGTAAGCTCGACAACAATATGTGATCGTGAATGTTTTCACAGTTCAAATATAAATTTTTCCATAGGCTATAATGGGACATGAAAAAATTTAATAACTTGAAGGAGTAATATTTTTTCACCAAATCTTCAAAAGGCACCAGTGTAACCCAGGACACACGTACACAACACAATTTGAACCCACTCAGATGCATACTTCAGTGCATTATGGGTGGACAAAGAATTTGCAACATTGTAGAAAATTCACTTTTTCAGCCCACTACGGTTCCACAACTGTACATCCAACCGAAACAACAATTTCCAGATCCGGAGATCTATGGTACATCTTTCTACATTCCAAATTTCAGGCAAATCAGGAAACAGTTCAAAAGTTATTAAAGTGCACAATTTGAGGATTAACATAGAAATGGCTACACAACCCTAACTATAGTGGCACTACCATGTCACTATAATATTTATATCACTATATATATGTGTGTATATATATATATATATATATGACAGTGTTCCTTTAATATGATCATTTTTATGGTTGTGTATTTATTACTAATTATGATTCATTATTATTTTTATTGATGTGCCAACAAAACATGAATTATGAAACTCGATCATGATTTGGGCTTGCTGCTTGGCTCTCTTCCCTTGTTTTCAGAAGCTGCTAGTGGCAATGGTGTGGGGTACTTTAAGAAATTGGGCAGCAAATGCAAGAATATTTTTTAGGGGCGCTAGAATTTACATTTCAGTATCACTCATACCCTGAATATGGGAACTGGAAGCACTTGAAGAAGGAAGAGGGGAAAACTTGAGTACTCTATTTTGATCAAGATGGTCTCATTAACTCATACACTGGATGACTAGCAAGGAAGGCTGCTTGAACTGTAGTGGGAGTGGAACCCCTTGGATTTTTGGGGACTAATGAAGCTTGATTTCTTTGTCTGGATTCTAATGCACCCAGCAGCCATTGTTCATACAGTCACATGACCATTACTCCCACTCCTTGTTTCACCATGACAAGCTCCAGACTCCACCCCAAATGCTTGCAAAACTTGTACTTGGTAGAACTGGCATGGTGGAGAATTTGTCTGCTTCCCTCAGCCAATATCCCTTTCTCCTCTGATTCTTCATATTCTCTTCATATTTCCTATATGCATCAATAACACATGCATGACAGATGCTTATATAATGCAGCTGGCACCAGATGCTAACAATAACTCACAATAGTTACTGATGATTCTTAGTTGCCAGTGTAACATGCATACTGCACTGAAAAGCTGCAGTGCCATATGACTCACGAGGTAATAGGGAGGTTGGACACCACCTGGCTACCCCCACCCAGTGACAGATCACACGCCACCCAAACACACACTGAAAGACATTGTGACCTTGTCTTTCACACAGCAGTCCAATTTACTTGTCCCCTCTCTCTTTCTTCTCTTTCCATATTTTTCTCACTTGGTGTGTTTTGTTAATGAATTTTCATTTGGTGATGGTATATACTGATACTGTATTAGACGGTCTCATTAAGGTCCTACTTCCCTATGCAGTAAAAGTATGATTTTAAACATGTATCTTTAAGACATGAAAAGAACACATAGAACTTAGTAGTCATGCCACTTGATGAAGGCTCCAGTTTAGACCGGAAGACTTTTAAGTGCCACTCTTTTACCTTGTCAATAAAGCAGGAGTGTTTTTTGCCATTATTTTGGCAGTATGGATCCTTTCCTAAGTGCCACTTACCTGTGCTTCTTCACTTTACTTTTCACTCATTAAGTGGATGGAAGGCCCACAGTGCACACAGACAAAACACATGGATTGTTGTGCCCTGCTGCACCACCAATGGTGAGTAAAACACATATTTATCAAATAAATCCTTAACATCCTGTAAGAAGCTTTGCGATACAGATGGACTCGGACACAGAAGTTCTTTCTAGGATGATCTCCATAGTAGATTTATTGTCAATTTCCAAAATAAAAATACAAAAACGAAAGCGGACTGTTTCGTTCAAAGAAATAAAAATCAAATCAGGTAGCATACAAGAGTGTTACTTCGTCTTCGCACCAAACAAAGAAAAAAAAAACATCTTGTGGTAGCATAACTAGAAGGCACTAGTCTAGGTGGGTGTTTGCACTACAACACCCTCAGCTACATCTGACATCTGTTTGCCTTAGCTGGCTATATATATGATGAGACTACATTTGATTGGTTGACAGACTTGTCTGTCAATTAAATTTGGATAAACTTTGTCAGAATTTCAACAAACTGTGTTTAAACAGATGAAAATCTTTTCTAACAACAAACAATTACATATGATGCATTTATAACCGAATATTTCTATCTAAATCATCACAATTATACTCTTGTGGAATAAGCCCCTTCCCCTTGTATCTCTTTTCCTTATAAAATAAACAGTGCAATGGCCGGCAGGCTCCTAGGGAAAGAACCTACCAGAGGAGTCCTATCAAGCCACCAGAACTACAAGCCAGAGGGTAAAACCCATTTCATTCTTTATTAAATTCACCTTATCCTGCCTTGCCAACATATTAGAATACTATCTACTGTGTAGGGCACTTTATTCTGTATTTTATGTTAAGTATACTGCTGTTTACTTCCTAACTGTGCTTGTGCAGATGCTCAAGAAAGGAACGGGCTGGAGGAAGGGAGTTGCTCTGTGAGCTGCAAAACCGAGAGGTGCTGTAGCGCTAAAAGTGAAGCGCCTCTACTTTACAGGCAGCTCCGGGGTGAGTTTTTGCAATTTAAGCTTTTATTTAGGCGTAATCGGCAATATGAGCTGCACAATGCGCACGTTCATGCAGCTTGTTCGGGACAGTCGCAAAGGAGCGCAACTAAAATACGCTCGCTATTTGCCTCTGAACAAATGAAGGACTTTCTCTATTGTAAACCAGAAGATTCCTAGGGCATTTTAAACAAGGAACAACAGACCCTAGCTCTCCTACTAAGGTCCTGAATATCGGAAGAAACAAAATAAAAAATGCTATATCTAGACTGCCCAAAAAGATTCATTTTATATCCAAAAGCACAAAAAATGATTTGATTAGCTGAATAATACTGCAACGATGTTATGGCTTAGCTAAAGTGGGGGGGGGGGGGACAAGGACAATGGACAGACATAAAACTGAAATAAAAACACATAGGTGGCTAGCCTATGCACATGAACAGCAAAGATACACACAAACAACACAGAAAGGACACATAAGGAAAGAACTAAGCCAGGCTGCAGCATTTGAGCAATTATTAGACTAACATTAGGCCTGGGCTACATTTGTATTACCAGACCCTTTGACACATCCACCCTGCGCATTTTACCAGTCTGCTACATTCAGTCTGTCCAGCGCCTGCTACAGGGGGAGAATAAAATATGGATTTCTGTGTCCTCCATTATATTCAGTTAGTAAATAAAAGTAGGTAACACTTTTTTTCTTAAGGGCCCAGTCCTGGAGGCTGTGAGCACTGTACAGATAGGCGCAGATGAAATAAATAACAAACAACAATAAAAATGTATGTTATGATAGATCTCAAGCAGCAATGCGGTAAAAATAAAATCTCAATAAAATAACAGTTCAGCAGTCAGCTAATTCCTATAACTCATAACTTGTTCTCAAATGCTTCTCTAAACATATGTACCTTCAAACCCTGCTTAAATGCCTCCACCAAGGGGTCCCCCTTCAAGGAACTTGAAAGTGAGTTCCACAGGGCCGGGCCAGCCACCTCAAATGAACAATCTTCAGCTGGCCCTTGGAACTGCTAGGAGTTCCTCAGTGGAGGAGCGGAGCGGAGCGAGCGCCCAGGGAAGATAGGAGTCAGGAAGTCACTCAGATAGCCAGGGCCTGATCCATATAGGGCCTTATAGGCAAGGCCTCTAGAATTCTGCGGCTGCAGAATTTTGTGCAGAACTTGCAACCTACCGCAGATCTTCTACAGTGCTGCAGAATTCACTGTTCTTGGTGATTCTTTATTAATATTTCCATTTATCCGTAGAACTTGGTTCCCTTCCCCTCTTTTTATATCCAGAACCTCTCTATACTCAGAATGTGATGTTATCAGTGCTATAACATCATACATTAGCTAATGAAATGGCTGCATTCTGTCACAGAAATGAATAGTCCACTTAACTACCACAGCTCCCACTGCCAGAGGCGGTGGCATAGCACATCAGGCACGGTGATATTTGCTCAACCTGCACTACAGCTCAATACAATTTTCTGTCTTATGTTATTACCCTAGGGCCAACTAAAACAAGACCTTGGCAATAGCATAGACCTGTTAAGTCCATACCTTACTTTGTACAAACTTATTTTTGCCTTTAAGTTATAGAGATGCCATCTGAAATGAATAACTGGTAAACTGAATTAACCTATCATTTTTAAGAAAAATAAAGTAATTATGCCCAGAAAAGTGGAATATAATAATGTGTAGACCTGTTGAAAGAATAGACCTTTTAAATAAATAATTGCGCTGTACACATTTTGCCAGGGTTACTGATTACATATTGTCATTGGTTAATCGAATCACCTTAAAAGTGATGGAGAGATGTTGTGTGCAGGGCCAGCTCTTGGGCTAAAGGGTAGCATGTTGTTTTCCCGTGCCGGCAACTCAGGTTCAGAGATGAGCAGCACAAGAAGTGGGGGAACTCACCACTACTCTGAGCCTGGGAAGGTATGGCACAGTGTTCTGTCACACAGGGGACACATTTTGATGAGCTGGAGAGCCTTATCTCACAGTGGGTTCATATGCATGGCATGGCCTGATGGTGTTACATAGTGTGTCAGGGGAAGCGGGTTGGCATGAAAAATTAGTTTTGCAATATCTCGTCTAGTCTGTTTATTCCATTTCCAAAGGGACCTATATGAATGAAGATACAATTTCATGGGAAAAAAAAAATATATTATATACATATATATAGATATATAGATATGTACACACACACACACACACATTTGTATGTATGTTACAGATTGCATATAAATATATAAGTGATGCACAGTGGGGACCTCATGAGTGGTATAGACAGCATGAGTATAGAAATACCTTATTTATCACATAAGGTCCCCTCTGCATATTTCATTTATGCAATAGGCCAGGACCTTAAGGGATATATATATTTTTTTGCTTTTTTAGGCATAAAATTATTTCTGTAAGTCTGTTATTTTTTGAACTAGTGCTACTGTGCTTTCCCCCCATCCTGATTGCTATAACCATTGTCATGGATGTGAAGTCAGGATGATAAGTTGACACTGTGATGTGGTGTTCATTAGTGCCACGGAACATTAGCAGAAATTACAAACCACTGCCACAGAAGTTCTGCAGCAAATGGTAATCTTGCCACAGAATTTGGTCCCAATGTACCACAGAAAAGTAGGGGCCTTGCTTATAGGTGAGCAATCCCACCTTGAAGGTGAAGCTCCATCTCACTGGCAGGCAGTGCAAGTCACGCAGGACTGGGGTCACATGGAAAGATCTTGGAAGGCCTGTTAGCAACCTGACCACTGCATTCTGCACTAGCTGTAGACGATGGAGAATCCCTCCACTGACCCCAAAGTATAGAGCATTACAGTAGTTGAGCCTTGACATTACAAAAGCATGAACCAGTTAGGGCAGATCACTAGGAGGAATTAAGCCTTTGTTCTAGGTGACATTCTTTAGGTGGCATAAACCATTCCAAATGACAAATGACACCTGAGCCTCAAGTGTCAATCAATTGCCAAGGCCTCATACCAAGTTCTTCACCTAAGTAGAATCTGCCAATGGGATAGGGACCAGGAATAACTCTGTTCCCAACCCAGCAGCACCTTCATCTTTCTGGTGACTAGGCTCAGTCATTAGTGCCTCTGTCTTGTCAGGGTTGAGTCTCAGCCAGATAGAGGACATCCAGTTTTGGATCTCAGCCAGGCATTTGTTGGGCCCCTCCATGCGTCACTTGACCAAGGAGCAAAAGACAGATAGAGCTAGGTGTCATCTTCGTAACAGTGGAAACTCAAGCTGTACCATCTAATGATCTCACCCAGGGGAAGCATGTACACTGTGAACAACATAGGCAACAGGAGCAAGCCCTAGGGAACTCCACAAGGCAGGGGCTTCTGGCAGGAGGAGAAAATTCCCATCACATCCTTCTGCATTCTGCCTGTGAGAAGGGACTCAAACCAGTTGATGAGAGTATTGATGAGTCTACAGAGCTCCCTTAGGTGATCCATCAGCACTACATGGTCCACAGTGTCAAAAGCTGAGGAGAGATTGAAGAGAATGAGTATTGACCGGTCCCATCTATCTCCCAACCTGAGGAGATCATTCTGCACCCTGACTAATGTCACTTTGGTACTATGACTTGACATAAATCTAGACTGGAATGGCTCATAGATGTCATATGACACAAGGTGTGCCTCGAGCTGCAAAGCCACCACTTTCTCAACAACCTTGCCAAAAATAGGAAGTTGGAGATTGTTCTATAATTCACCAAGACGTCAGGGTAGAGAGATGGTTTCTTTAGGAGGGGCTTCACCAGCACCTCTTTCAAGGTGTCAAGGAAATGTCCTTCCAAAAGTGAATACCAGACAATCTCAGCAAACACTGGGCCAACAGACTCAACATATCCCATTAAGAGATGAGTTAGGCCCAGGTCCAGTTGACAGTATGTAGGCAGCAGCTTCGAGATTACTTCAATGACCTCTGCCACCCCCACCAGCCTAAACTCACCCCAGACAATAGGAGTGCCTCTGAAAATGCATGGTTCTCCACTGCGGGAGCTGCCTCTGCCCTGATGGGAAGATCCCAGCCCTAATAGAGGACACCCTATCAGAGACGAACAGAGTGAACTACTTACACTGAGCAAATTAAACCACTTTTTTTGGATGACGACAGGCAGGATTGAGTAGCCTATCTACATTTTCAAAAAGAAAAGTCAGTCTGTTCCTCCCTGCAGCAATCTCCCTGGACAGGAATCCTGTCTTCTTATGGTTGATTGCCCTTTTATTTTATTTTTATTTATTTTATTTAAACAGCAGTTTGGAAAACCTTTGAGCCATAGGCTCATTTACAAAAGTACCTTGTCACAGTAAGACAAACCAAAATACACAGTATAGCAGTACAACACATAAGTATAACAGTAAAATTAAGACATAGATACAAACAAGCTGGTACAGGTAGGATGGATGCAAACAATACCAGAGTTATGTAGTCCTTAGCAGCTTAGTAATAAAGCTTTGGCCGTAAGTATTGAGTCGACTTTGACTAGTGGCAGTTACAGCATCGGTGTTAATAAGGTGGTTACGTAAGAAGTTTGAAGCACGATATAGTTGGAGCTCGGAGATGGAGGGGGCAGTGTGTTGAACCAGGAGGGGCCCTAAAGCTGAAGGCTCTTTGGCTGTGAGAGGTCCTAGCTCTGGGGATAACAAGAGAGGTTTTCCCAGAGGTCCAGTATGAACTAGTGGGACAGGCGCGTATGGTGGTGGTCAATCCTGTGGGGAAAGCCCAAGGAGGGTCTTTTGTAAGGGTACAGGTAAGATATTTGAGGCGCTGGTCGAGATCAAGTACCAGCGCTTTAGCATACAGTGAACAGTGTGTGTCATCCTAGGTGCTCAGTAATTAACCTGCAGGTCTTATTCAGAGTAGTGCAAATTTTATGGAGTGCGGTCTGATCAGCAGCACCATACACTGGCAGTCCATAGTCCACTAGGGACAGGATAGAGGAGGTGACTGCGGTCAAAAAGACCTCCGGGAGGCAGTGTTTATACCGATGCAAGATGCCCAATCGGATATTAGTGGCAGTGGCTAGGGCAGCGATGTGTCCATGGAGAGGAGAGGAGGGTCAAAATGGACCCCTAGGTATTTATAGGAGCAAACTTGTTCGAGTGGGAATGAGGATCCAGAGTGATTGAGGAGTTTGAAGTTGCAGGACTTGTTTTGGGGATGAGTGAAGAACATGGTTTTTGTTTTTTTAAGATTTATCACCAATCTATGTTCCTTGAACCAGCCCTCGGCTTCAGTGAAGGACTTCTGCAGTGAGTCCTGGAGGGCAGTAGGGTTACGACTTGAGGCAAAGATGACTGCATCATCAGCGTGCAATAGAATGTTCCCGAGCAAGGCGTGGAAGGTGTTAGGTAAAGGGAGAATAGTAAGGGCCAGAATGGAGCCCTGGGGAACCAGAAAAGATGGGACAGATGTCTGAGTAGGTCCCATTAATTTTTACATGCTGTGAGCGGTCAGACAGATAACTGGTGCACCAGGAGATAGGCCCAGCAAAACCAGACAGACTAAGGGCATCAAGAAGGAGGGGTGGAGACAGTGTCAAAAGCTTTCGAGAGGTCAATGAAGACAGCACCAGCCAGAACCAGTGTCTAAGGAGGAGTGGAGAAAGTTGGAGAACTCTAGGAGGGCTGTGTTGGTACTGTGGCCTGCTTGAAAGCCATGCTGCTCAGGACAAAGGACATTGTAGGTGGAGAGGTAGTCAGAGATTTGAGAGGCCACCACTTTTTCCAAGGCCTTGGAGAGAGGACAGAGAATGGAGAATGGAGATCGGTCGATAGCTTCCAGCCACAGTCCTATCACCACCTTTAAAGATAAGGGTGACAGTGGTGACTTTCCAGGCAGTTGGAACCTTCTCCAGGCAAAGAGAGTGGTTGATGAGGCATGTGATCGGGGTAAGGACTGTGTCTAAGACCAGCTGTAGGATACACAGATCCAGGGTGTCACTGCCTGTACTATTACTCTTGAGGGCAGTGACAAGGTGCGGCCTAAGTTCTTGGGCAGAAACACGGGGAGGAGAAAATAAGGGCGAGAAAGATTTACGGCAGGTGCTGGGGAGGAGGGTCAAAAATTTGTAGGGAGGATAGGGCTAAGGTCAGTGAATGAGGTGTTGAAGTGGTTGGCTATGAGGGCTGGGTCTGAGGAGATCACACCATTAATGTTGATCTGGGTGGGTGGGAGTGTGCACTCCCATTTAACTGTTTAATGTTATCCCAGAAGGTTCTGAGATTCCCATGAGGCAGTGAGTGAGGACCGATAGTGCTCAGACTTGGCCTTCTGATAGCCTGAGTGCACTTGTTTCGGGCGGCAGATATAACCGCCTGTCATTGGGCCGGCCAGTCTCAATGGCACGATGCCATAGGTTGTCCCTATGTTTGAGCTGGTGGATCAAAGCTGGGGTAACCCAGGGGGCATTCTTCCTTTTAGAACGGCGGGTCAACACTGGGACAAAGATATCACAGGCATTATTAAAAGTTTGGGTAAAGAAGGAGAGAGCTGTGTCGATGTCAGGAGTTGCCTGTATAGAAGACCAGTCAATTTGGGACAGAAGTTCCTTAAGTTTTATCAGTCCACCAGGTATTAGACGCCGCCAGCATGTGGACTGTGCTATGGGTTTGGGGACTGAGGTTGACCAGTGGAATAGAATGGGGGAGTGATCGCTGAGAGAGTCTGGGAGGACTTGTACATTGGGGATCCGATTAGGGCGGTTGGTGAGTACCACATCAAGCAGGGTACTGGAGCCTCTCTTGGGTTAGTCCTGGTAGGGTGGGTAACTAGTTGCGTTAGGTCTATTGCAGAAAGGAGTCTCGGGTAGAGGAGGAGGAGGCTGAGCCAGTTGACATTTAAGTCACCCACCAGAATTTGATCAGCGGAAGGAGGTAGAGAGGTAAGGTATTCTGTAAGAGAGGCAATGGCCTACGTTTGGTCCCTGGGGGGGCACGTATGCAGTAGTCAGATAAAGGGGTCCCTTTAAAGGGTCAGGGGTTAGTTTCAGCGTAAGCGCCTGGGCCCTGGAGTCAAGGATGGGAGTGGGCAGGGCTAGTACAGGGAGAGATTCCTTGACATAAATAGCGCAGCCGCCGCCCCGTCTCCCAACACGGTCGGACCGGAAAAGGGTGAAACCAGGAAGGGAGACTAGGGAGTCAGGGGAGGATTTTGACAGCCAAGTCTCAACCAGGGTGATGACATCAGGGTTAATTGATGTGACCAGGCATTGTAGTTAGTCAAACTTTTTTAGGAGGCTACAGATATTCATGGAGACCATGCATAGGCCTGTGGTGCGAGTTGGGGAGCTCCTGGGAACCGGGGCCAGGGTTTGGATGAATGTTCCCTGACAGGAGTAGTAGCATGACTAACACCCTGGCTGGGAGATGGTGAGAGGTTTTCCTACGATTTTATAGTTACCATAGTGAATTCTCAAAGCCAGTTTGTCCTTCTTAGACTGAGTCCACCACCAACAATGCTTCAACTTCTGACCCCGGTCTTCGTCTCCTTGAGAGTCCCATTAAACCAAGGGGATCTCAAGTGAGAAGACCTGGGTCGTATATGAATTGGTGCGATGGAGTCAAATGGCTTGGAGACAGCACTATTATAGGCTGCCACCTCCTCACACATACCCATTGCACAAGTAATACTCACACCAGAAAGGTTCATTACCACCATCAGTCCCTTGGGGACAACCCCTTCAAAGGTCGGTAGCAGACCATCTCAATGGGGGGGGGGGCCCACACAACAACTCCACCATGCATTGATCAGACCAAATAACTGGATCAATCCTAACATTAGTGACCTCAAGCCTCAGTGAGAACTCTAAATCCAAGGTGTGGCCATGGCTGTGGGTTGCAGAAGCAACAGCTTGTGCAAGGCCCAGCAAAGTCATCATCTGGGAGAGATCATAACCAAAATGTTAGAGTTCATCATCGATCCAGGCACTGAAGTCATCCAGAATCAACCACCTGAGTGACTCCAACACCCTATCGGCAATGATGTCTGCAACTTCATGCAGAAATTCCCCCTCACATCCTGGAGGTCAGTACACCAGGAAGGTCCAGCAACCTGCACCTGGACACCCAAGCACAGCCATGTATTCAAATGATGAAGTGTAACCCACTAGGTGCATGGAGAAGTTCAAGTCAGATCTAAAGCAGATGGTTACGCCCCCACCCCTGTGTTCCCTCCTCAGGAAGTGCACTACAGAGAACCCAGCTGGGACAGATGCCTCCAACATTGAATGTGTGTCATCCCCAGCAAGGTCTCCATAATGCAAGCCAGATTAACCAAGGAAGTCAAGTTCACAATAATTGCGGTCTTGTTCCTAATCAATCTATCATTGCATAGCACCACCCAAAATGGACTAGTGGAGATTGCCTACCCAACAGCTCCCCTTAGGAAGCCTGTGCGACGAAGCGCGGGGGTTAGTGGTGGCTGATGCTTTAGACTGGGTAGGTTGTTTTGCTTACATGTATACGCAATTTTCAATATGCAAAATGTATGTTTAGCCAGTTCTAAATGTATTGAACAAGCACTTTAGATGAAAAGCACTTTTCTGCAAAAGAACTTATATGAAACCTTGTAAATATTTATTAAATAAAATAGGTTACGGTGCAATGAAATCAATTGTGCATATGTGAATTATTTGGGCTATGTACTACCTACCCTCAATTTGCTCACCAAAATATTCTGTTGTTTTGATGCCTACCCAACAGATACCTGCCCACTCAGTCTGATGGGAACTCTGGGAATGGGTACCAAACATGTCTGGCCTCTCTTAAGGTCTCATTTTTCCCCAGGGTGCCTCTTGGGCCTGACCACCCCAATATGGCTCACTCCAGCTCTACCCCCAACACCCTGCTGCCTGTCATCTCATCTTCTCCCAGTTCTGACCTCCCTACAGTGCCTAACCACTGCAGATGGTAAAGAGGGGTTGGAGAAAGGGTGGAGGTCAAGCAGCAGGGATGCTGAATATGTAATTCACAGGGGTCTGAAGCCAAGGCACATCTTCCGACTGCTGATTCGACAAATCTAAAATTACCCCACTTAAATTACCTAACCCCCCTCAAATAAAGTATAAATAAACTAAAATAACCCCAACCAATAAGTATAGAGAATCCCCACTCACCCTTTTTCCCTACACATCCAAACCAATTCAGTCAGCAAATTTTAATACAAATATCTTTTACCACATGCAACAACCATTCAACCACTAACCTAAAACCACTCACACCAACCCCTCTTCCCAACCTCAGACACCCCCCAACAACTCAGAATTAAACATTTTAAATTATAAGATACAATTTAAAGAGAATATGTGCAATGGGCTGCAGAGAAGAAATGTCCAAGGAGTAGTCCCAGAATAATTGCAAATGAAAGCTCTGCAAATCAGAGCAAGTCCCAGTTTTTTGAGGGCAGTCTCAGCAGTGATTTCACCACTGCTTAGGTGGTAAAAACAGCAAACAGTTAGTGAGGGGAAGACTGTAACAACAGGAATGATGCTGTCACTACCCAATTCCTGTAGGTTTTAGGTCTTTTGAAAATAGGATACCCCACAATCAACTGTGGAGCAGCACACACTAATCACTGCTTATCAGACAGCAGAAAATGGAGTTCTCATCACCAGTCTGTGGAACAAAGATCTTTGAGGCAGGTGTCCCACCAACTGGCCATAAAGTGGTACTCACAAGGACAAGCTAAAACAAACTGTCCTGGAGGCAAAGCAGCAGAATCCGATAACCAAATCCTCATCCCACAATGCAGGATCCTGGGCTTACAGATCCTCCAGTTACTATTCCGACTGACTCCGGTCCACAGCCGCTGACCTCACCAGATCCTTTGCCAGTTCTACTTCCTGCCAGCTCAGCAACTCTGTAAACTCCACTCCCAGCTGCTTCCTCCAGACAGTGTCTCACCTCCAACACTTCTTGGCCGAGCTTCCACGCACAGCCACTGCTCACCACTGTCCCTGAAATCGGGTGCCTCTCAAAACTGAAGATGCTGCTATTGAAATGGTATCAAAAGTTGAAAATAAACACTTCTCTGCAGTGCACTGGTAAGTTTAAACTTAAAATAATAAAGCTGGCTATTGCACTACGCTCACTGTCTGACCCTATCTAAAAACTAATTAGCCTACACCTCCCCACATTACGCTACTTATGAATATAAACTAAGAAACTAAAAACACTTTTAAACTGGATGCTGAATGTCACTTCCAGTAAAAGCTAAAAACTAAGGATTCTCCTCAATTATAAAGTACTTAATTATAAAGAGCAGAGAGAGGTTTTGTGTGCTCAACTAGAGTTCAGCCAGATGGCAGCACAGCCTGGTGACCATCTTTCTCCTCTCCACCAGCACTCTGTAAAACAATATTTGTCAAATAAATCATTCAGAAATCCCCCTGCAGCTATTACCAGTCTGTTAAGTTCACTCTGCCTGCTCCTGCTACAGAGCCAGTGGTTTACTTGTGAAGACTTGGAACTGTGCCTCTCTTCTCTCTTCTCTCTCTTCTGCACCAGGTCCAACATGTGCCTGACCCACTTGCACGGGCACACAATGGACCTGGTGTTTACACTGGGTCTTGAGGTCGTTGATCTCAGGATTGATCCAGTGGTTTGGTTGGAGCATGGCACCATGAGGTTCTCATTTGGGACCCCCCCTTGAGGATCCTTCCTCTGTGGAGATGGTCCAGTACTGCCCTATATGGGGATTGTCACCAGTAGGGCTACAGGCGGTGCTGGACCTATCGAGTTTGGAAACTGCATGTGGGGTGAGTGCAGGGGAGGTGAAGGCAGCCTATAACAGGGCTTTTACCACCACCTTTGATTCTATTGTGCCTGTCCATGTACAACCCTTAACCACTTGCTGGAGACTCCTGTGGTTTGATGGGGATTTCAGGGAGTTGAAGATAAGGGGCCAGAGTTTGGAGTGTTGTGGGAGGAGGTCCGGGTTGATAGAGGACAAATTGGCTTTGAAGTCACATTATAGTGACTATTAATGGGTAATCTCCAGAAAAAAGTCACATTTTCTGTCTGTGGTGATTGCTGCAGCAAGAAACAGACCGGCTTAGCTCTTCTGCATGGTAGACAGGTTTTTATACCCTTCCCTGTCTCCTTCCAGGGAGCTTGTCCAAGCACTGGGTGTGAAGACTTCACTCTGTTCTTTGCTGACAAAAGTGTCCTCTATCAGATCCAAAATCTCCTCCGGCATCACTCAGTTGGCTTGTGGGGTCAAACTGGTGGTGTGGAGGGGCACCCTCCCTTGTATGGAATGAGTCTGACCCAGTTGAATTGGATAAGGTGAGTGGGATAGTCTTAAAGTTGCAGCCAACCTATTGTGAACTAGTCCCAGGTCCAACCTGACTTTTGGTTGGTTGTATTGGCCTGATTTAACCTGTGGTTGCTGAGATCATCCGGTGTTCCCTGGGGACTGGTGTATTCCCAGCAGTCTTGAAAGAGGCCCTAGTGAGACTCCTCTTGAAGAAATACTCATTGGACCCAGACTGTCTCACCAACTACAGGCTGGTCTCAAACCTTCTCATTTTAGGGAAGGTTTTGGAGAAAGTGGTGGCCAGTCAGCTTGAGACTCGTCTCACTTCCTCTGCCATTTTTGAGTCATTTCAGTCTAGATTTAGACCTGGGCATAGTACGGAGACCACTCTGGTGAGGATGTTGAACGATCTCCTTAGCGTGAAGGATAGGCGAGAGTGATCTATTCTTGTTCTCCTTGATCTTTCTGTGGTGTTTGACACTGTGGACCATGAGGTGTTGTTGGACTGCCTGCAGAACTGGTGTGGACTAACTGGCAATCTCATCAGCTAGTTTAGGTCCTACCACGCGGGTAGAGTGCAAAGGGTGGTGATGGGGTTATCCTTGTCCAGCCCAATGCCCCTGTACTGTGGAGTTCCACAAGACTTGGTCCTGTTGCCTCTTTTATTTACAGTGTACATGTTGCCCTTAGGAGATGTCATCAGGTGGTATGGTCTGGGTTTTCATTGCTATGCTGATGATACCCAGCTATACCTGTCCTGTGCACCTGGGAGCCAGATGGCATTCTCTGTGTTTAACACCTGCCTGGCCAAGATCCAGGAC
Organism: Neoceratodus forsteri; assembly: GCA_016271365.2. NCBI lineage: Eukaryota > Metazoa > Chordata > Ceratodontiformes > Ceratodontidae > Neoceratodus > Neoceratodus forsteri. The sequence goes on from JADMNL010000027.1 coordinate 52,124,032, forward strand.
TGGATGACTTGAAACTGGTTACTACTCAATCCAGACAAGATGGAGGTATTGGTGGTGGATCTGGGTTGTCAGTGGGGTTGAGTGGTGCTGGGGAGTGACCTGGGTCTTTGACTGTGTGGTTCATCCCTGCCCCCTTTCACATGAGTTAGGGATCTGGGTGTGGTATTGATAACGACCTGACACTGGATGCTCAGGTGTCTGCCATCATCCAAGGTACATTTACCACCTAAGGAACATTGTCCAGATCTGTTCCCTGGTACTGCCTGATGACCTTGCCCCCCTTACACATGCCTTTGTCACATTGAGGTTGGACTACTGTAATACCTTGTACCTGGGGCTTTCAGGAGGAAATCTCCACCATCTGCAGTTGGTGCAGAACATGGAGGCCAGGCTACTGATGGTGAATCTAGATCTGAACATATTACACTGATTCTTATTTCACCAGTTCTCTGCCAGCTGCACTGGCTGCCAATAAGACTAATGCCTGCTGGGGTGAGGGGCACACTCCCATGTCCAGGTGTTGCTGTAAGTAACATTACAGGTATCAAGACCCCCTTAGAAGCCATAAAATAAGCATAATAAAGTACTGCCACTGTTGCTATCATAAGAGCAATGGTGGGAGTGACGTCACTAAATGGGTGTAATACCCATGACTCCTTGTGCCAGCTCAATTGGGAACTGTGCAGCATTTCCACATTCAGCTGAAAGTTTTGGCAGTTCATGCAAAAGAACCCATGGATTAAAAATTATGATCACTGCAGCCCCAGATGCCCAAAGTAAGTATCATTGTAAGGTATGTGGGGATGGGACCGGGCTGCTGTAGTTCTTTACAGGTCACCTTTAAACCTATACAGTCTGTCATGTTGCAATCCTTGATCATGTGTTACCAGTTTTGTCTTTCTGCCTCATGTATATATTCTAGATACTGAGTTGTCAGACACACTGTGCCTCCTGAGACGAATGTCACAAATGCAGTCAACACTGTCAGGTCAACTTCTTTGAAGGTGTGGATTGCCTCCTTGTGCTCAGTAATACTGGTAAGGCCTGTCACAGGTGACAACAGACACTTCACTGTGTGCTTTATGCATTTTTTGGACACTTACACAAGCAATGGTGATAGCTGCTGCCAAATGTGCATGGAATTAAGCATGTAACACTTTGTGGTAGAAAGCATATCTAGGAGTGTTGTGTTGCCATTCCTTCCTCCAACCATACCAGCATCACTTTTGTACCACTGCATAGCATCTGAAAGCTACTGGATAAACATCCACAATCAGGAGATTACATGATTCCACTTGCTGCTGAACAAAAGTTGCACACCCAACACCATAGCCATGTGCTGTATCTGCTACACCCACTCTGTTTGCAAGTGTGGCATGTCTTCTGGCATCGCATAATGCAAAACTCAGCAGAATATGGACATGTACTTCTTTTCATTTTAATTTTTTCTATCCATATTTTACGTCCAGTATTTTGTCCCCCTTTTTCACCCGACCCCGTTCTTGACCGTGTGAGCACATGTGGAGGCATGTAAACACAACATCTCGAGACACCCTGTCATGATTTACTGCTCCCACCTGCCTAAGCCACCCAGTGGACCTCCATTCCCTGACAACAGAACTACAGGGGGAACGATGACCACCCCGAGAAAGGAGAGCTGAACAATGGCTGCTCAATCCTGCTCTCACCCCCTTCCCCCCATCCAGCTCCCAGACGGCCCGATTATGTATCCAAACCCTGGTTGCTGGGTTGAAGATAAGTAAGGCATCCAGTGCCTCAGCCTCCTACATCACGGGCCATCTTCTATACATTTCTTGACAACATCTCTGAAAGTCGTGTGAATTTCTGTAATCCTGTTATTGCACTGTTTAATGATTTTCAGTCACAGAAGTTTTTTTCTCTGCTGAAGCTTATTATTTGTTCTCTACTTATGTTTTCACAGGAAGGAAGTACCAGTACACAGGTTACAGACAGCTGGTAAGATGGTGTTTGGGATACCTGGGGAAGGACGTACATGTGGCACTACCTGCGTGTGCAATACTAACAATTTGAAATCATTACCCTAACGAATCCAGAGTAGCCTATGCACATTTTAAACTTGAAAGAATTTTGCCACCTTAAAAAAAACAGACAAGTCATTTGATATGCTAATTTTTACTTCAGTATTACTTGTATTGTTGTACGAATTCTACTTGACATAACTTAACTGTTGATTCCACTGTTTTGAAGTTGTGCACATATTCAGTGTGGCAATGATAATTTTTAAATGTCAAGATTTCACAGAGTGTAATACTATCCAACTTAAGTTCAATGTACTGTACATATATGATGTTACTATATGAGAATTTTTTTTTTACAATCGTTCAGTGTTCTCTTTAGCTGTTGACCAAACTATGAAAATGGCTTATGTCCCACTAAGAAACACAGACTTTGTCAGCCATATTCGACAACATGTTAGCATTCTCACCAGAACAGCAGTAGAGCACAGTGGTTTTGGGCTCTGAACTGCAAACCTGGAGATCAGGGTTTGAATCCCACAGCCCTCACTTGCTTACAGTATGACCCTGAGCAAGTCACTTAACTTCCTTGTGCTTCTAGGTCGCATCTGGAAACAAGCTTTAGCTTAGTGTGCCTTTCCTGGTTAAACAAGTTCCCCTTTCCGTTACCAGTCTCTCCTTTTTTACGTGTCATAGTAACGTGATATGCCATTGCATTACTGAACCCTCCAACTGTTCCCTAAACCTCCAACTATTCCCTAAACAAAACAGACCACAATGTAAAATTCTAATACTATTTGCATTTCACAGCCAATGGCCATTGTAATTCAGTAATGGTAACATGGAAAGTGGTACTGGACCCTATTCTGCTCCCCTTGGAATAACAATTGGTGTCACATATGCCTGTTCATCTTATTTGGAACATTCTCAGTACACGAACTAAGTTTGCATTCATGTACCCTTGAAGAGAGCTGTTAGGGGGCATCGCCACTTGAACCATGTTCACACTGCCAGTAAATGTCTGCATTAACAGTGTGTCACAAGTGTACAACTGGTGATATGTTACTTATGCTGTCTAGATGGACAAACAGGTTTTCAAGCACTTGCGGCAACTGTACTAGGTCTACCTCCCCTGGAAAAGATTATCCTAGGGGACTTTCAACATCCACTGGGGTATCCCATCTGATTCCAATACCAAATCCACCCTTACAAATCTGAACTTGACTCAGATGCTTCAATCACTGATCAGGCTTAATATGAAAACTGTCAATCACTCTATTCTGGACTGGATTCTTGAACCCAGGCCAGACAGAATTAAACTGGCTGGCACGTTTAGTGACTCCCTTAGTGACCATGTCCCAACTTTTGTAATTTGGAAAAATGACTTCCCTAGCCCCACACCATGAACCTTCTGGAGCAGAGATTTTTCCAACTTTGACCAGCTCTCCTTCCTAAGGACTCTGGCTGAAATAAATTGGACCCAGATCAAGTGAGCCCCTACTCTAGATGCTGCCCTTGATAACTTTATAAATCCCTTCACCTCTGCCACCAATAAACAGGCCCCTCTCAAACAAGTGAGAGTAAAAGGCCAGAATGCCAAATGGTTAAACAGGGATCTAAGAACTCTGATGTGAATAAGGGACAAGGCTTGGCACACATATAATTCCTCCAATATAACTGAGGATTAGGTGAAATTCAGGGCTCTGAGGAATAAATGCAAAAGTGAATTAAAGTCAGCTAAAAAAGATATCTGACAGATTTGCAAATGACAAATCTGTCTGACCCTAAAAAATTCTGGGGACACGTCAACTTCCTCCTAAAGGGTAAAGCCCCCACAATGGATGTTGACATAGTATCCAATGGGACCAATCTCAGGGGTCCAGCTGAATCTGCAAAAGCAATTAATGCCTTCTTTACATATCTTGATAGATACAGAACTCCTCCAGCTGGAATTCGTCTCCCTCACCCTAATAAGGCTGAGGCATGCTCCCAATGACGGCATTTCCACCTTAAACTCATCTCTCGGTGTGACGTCCTTAAGCTGCTATAGAAGGTTAAAATTACTGGATCTGCTGGCCTTGATAAGCTTGAGCCCCAGCTATTAAGACTAGCTGCCCCAGTCATAGCATCCCCTATCACCTGGCTTTTCAACACATCCATTCTTGAAAAGAAGGTACCCTCATTATGGAAAGTGGCCTTGATTACCCCAGTACATAAAGGGGGGTCTCGTGAGATGGTTGAAAACAACAGACCCATATTGATCCTCCCCATGCTAAACAAGATCCTAGAAAGGCTAATTTACAATCAAATACAAGATCACCTGGAGAGATACAACATAAGGACTCCTGAACAGCAAGGCTTCAGAAAACAACATGGTACCAATACTGCCCTGATTAGACTGACCACTAGCATCTTAAACACATTAGATAAAGGCCTGCTAGTAGGTGGGGTCTTTATAGACCTCAGCAAAGCTTTTGATTTTGTAAACCACCAGCTATTAATTGAAAATCTAGAATCCATAGGGCTAGATAACCATTCCCTAAAGTGGTTCTCAGACTATTGGGAGGGCAGATCACAAATTGTGAAGTGGTGTGGGGTACTCTCTGACCAGCAGCCCATCCTTGATGGGGTCCCACAAGGTTCAATCCTTTGACCACTATTATTTTCTTTTGTTTATCAATGACCTTCCACTGCACGCTGGTGAAGTTAAAGTTACCCTATATACAGATGATGGAGTACTTTACAGAACTGCCCCAAATGCAACTCAACTAAATGAACTATTGGGTAAAGCCCTCCTATCACTGGAAAATTGGTTTCTTGTCAATAAACTTGTTCTCAATGGGAAAAAAAAATGAAGCCAATGTTATTCGGGCCAATGATCCTTGGTATTGCCTGCACTGATAAACTTGAACTCTGTCTCTTTGATAGGACAAGAATAAAGTGGTTAACTCCATCAAGTATCTGGGGTCTACCTTGATCAGGACAGCATGTACAAGACCCATCTCAGCCACATGACTAAAACTATAAACCAGAAGGTGGGCCTCCTATGTCAGTTGACCCCCTTCCTTACCTCTGAATCTTGCTATATAATTGCCCAAGGTACCCTCCTTCCTACTGTGCTCCATGGGGCTCTTGTGCTAAACTCTGAAAAGGGTACTGAGCTCCAGATGCCGAGAACTCTCTATTATAGGATAGCAAGGTCTGCCAACTCAACGAGACTACTTGACCATCACTGAACAGTGCTGAAATCCCTAAACTGGCCATCACTTGAGGGAAGACTGGCCTACCCCTCCTTATGCCTTGTCTACAAATTAAGACAGGACAACACCTCCCCTCAAGTCTAAAAAATCTGTTGCAACCCAAACAGTGCAAAAGATCCCTAAGATCCTCAGAACTTCAACTACTTCAGGTACCCAGAGTCAGAACTTCTTGTGGAGCTAGGTCATTCTCCTCATTGACCCCCTCCTTGTGGAATGGGCTCCCAAGCAGCACTCGGTCATCTGCCTCCCTAAGGGTTTCAAGAAAGAGCTCAAATCCCATCTGCTGAAGTTGACCCACTGCTCCTGTTACAATTGATAAAAGGTTAAATTAGTTACACTGACCTGTATGCTTATGAATCATATAAAATAGAGATCCATTTTCAATCTGGATTTATACAAGGCACTGGGTACATACTAATCCCTTTCTGTACTAGGATACAGGCCCCCTTCCCTCCCCTTTTCTTTTTGTTAATTATTACCGTGTATACAGTGCTCTCCTAAGTTAATGACAGTCATTGTCTCTTTGTCATGATAAGAACTGACCATGAATTATGTTGACTAATAATGCTGTATTCCTCTATAAGATGTGTCTATTGCTACGTTCTTAATGTATAATGTATATGTCATTGCTTTATGTCTCTCTGTAATTAACCTCAGGTTGCCCCTGAAAAAGGGACCATCTGGTCTCAGAGAGCCTACCCAGTTACCAAAATTAAATAAATAAATGCATTGAATACATAACAGAGTTACCACAATGGGAATACTACTGAAGAAGCCCAGCACTCCATGGACATGAGGAGGTGGAAGTGCAATGCAGGGGTACACACACTGGCATGTAGATAGCCTTCACAGTTATTCTTGTTGGTATTCTAACAGTGTGTTAGGGATGACAGGCAGTACAACACTGTCATGGATGTCTAACTGTAGACATTGCCAATTAATTACCTGTTCTGGTGCAGTGTACACACTGGGTGACAAAAGGCGTGGTTATGTAGTTGAATGTATAATTTCACACTACTCTTGGGTAAGGGTCCATACTTAATAGGACTGGAGACTATTACAAGGTGCCATACTTGTCCTCTGCACTTTCAACTTGTGAGGACAGTTAGGTGCATACAGTTTTCTGATTTTCACTGAATTGTATAACGTGTACATGTAACTATACTCACAGATAAGGTACCTGATTAACACCAATGGTGGCTGGAACAAAGAGGAGACTAAAGGGGGATGAAGAAACAACCACGCATGCCCCAACTCAAAGCAGGTACAAATTCTGGGCAAAGAAAAGTACAGCGAGAGACACACAAGATACCGGACATGCCAGTTGGGGGTGGGGGATGGGAGCACTTCAGTACCCCTGGCTAACAAGTGAAGAAACATGCAATACTGATCATGTAGTCAACAGTTTTTATGTACAGTATACTGTGCCCACTATGTGCAATAATAATGTCATTGCAGTGTAACCCCTCACCCCTGCCTTTTTACCAAAACGACAGGTGGCATGCTGTTGAAACTGACAGCAGTACCTGGTGGGGACCTGGATTCGGGGAGGATGAGGTTACTCGGCAAAGGGGGACCTAGGTTTGGCTACTCTGCACAAGGGCACCCAAGTAAATCTAAACACAGGAAGCAATAACTGTAATGTCCAGAACCAGGAATGGGATTTTACAGTGTGGCTTTTATTCACAACTTGCTGAACACAACAAAGCATAGATGGACCCCATGGGCTACATTTACTGGTAATGCAGATTAGAGACTACTCACGCAGTCCACTTGAAGAATGAACCCATTATACTGTTTTCAGGCTTTGGACCCACCAGGCACACAGCCTGACTTGTAATGCGATTTCTTTGGGTAATATTAGCCCAACTGGCCCGCCCCCTGTCGGCCACTTGATCCGGTGGGTCCATTTAAAGAATGAACCCATTTTCCTGTCATGGCTCCCCACACCACTTAGAGTCTGCGACTCCTAGAGAGATTTTCCCATTTGCAACCCACGTCTGGGTACTTCCCTCATCACTGGCCAAGTGCATGAGGCAAAGTAGCAACCACAGCAGAAACTGTAGAGGTGGACCTGGTTACTAAAGATGGGGGTGTTCTCACCTCCAGCTCCCACAGCCCATATCCGCCATTTCTCTGGAAACTGAAACTTGAATGTAGATTAAATGGTAGATGAACTGTCGCATCCTCTACAATTACTTGAAATCACACAGCACTTAGCATTTTACACTACTCCATTTGTTTGACCTAGTCCTATAGGCTTCCCAAATTGTAGCTCAATTCCTAGATTTCCTCACATGCCCCAGGCTGAAGAAACACATTTTTGCCCTCTCATGTTAGAGCAAACACTCACCCTTTTGTTGCAGGTGCCCCACAGGTGAATCACAAATCTTCCAAATTTCCAAAACTAAGGCTGAACTGAATAGGCAGCTTTTTTCCTTCTGGCAGAATTAAGGGGATTGCCCCAGGAATCTGCATGGGGATCTTTACATCCCCCCCCCCCCGGAGTGAGGGGGCACTGAGACCCGAACAGCGGTCTCCACCACTTGAAACTGACTCCTTCTTACTTGAAGGCAAACTGAAAACTGACTACTTCCCTTTGAAAACTCCTAATGTTCTATCTAAATCCTCTGCTGCAGATTCCAAAGTGGCTATGCAGCCAGAAAGTTCTATTGTGATGTCATCCCTCAGTCCCAGCTGAGACTGAGAACAGAGTGAGACAGTGTGAAACCCATTTAACTGGAGTTTCACAAGCTGCCTTCCCTGCCTACCACTAGGTCTTACTGGGATTCTAGTAACCCCAGGTAACAAGGGGTTACAGCAGCATCACTGATGGGTAATGGCCACGCACGTTGATGTGCGCAATAAGAAAAACAGATTCTTGATCAACCCTGTGTTACTTGTGATAATTCCATGGCTACAACGAGGTGAGCACTTAAGGGCACAGGGATATATCATGTAGACACTCAGTTAGGCTGCTGAAATGTTTAAGATGGTGAGGTGTTGCCAAACATGTTCCATGATCAAAACATGGATATCATTTTGGAAACACTGCATATTATGAGGATGCTACCTCCTGACGGACATGGCAAAATGAATCATCATGCAGCACATGGGAGTACTGCATTCAGTTCTGGAGGCTACATCACTACAACAGCAAAGATAAGTTGGAGGCAGTCCCAAGAAAGCAAACAAACATAGTGCAGCTCTTACACCACAAAACAAATAAGGACACATTTCAGGAACTCGATATGTACCCCATGGAGAACAGTAGAGAGACTGGTGACATGAGTGAGACCTTCAAGTACCTGAAATTAATAAATAAGGTATAGGAGGGCAGCATCTTCCACACTTTTAAGATGCTGTATGACAACAGGACATGTCAGGAGATTGAATGTGGGAAGACTAAGGGGCAAAGTGAGAATGTACTTCCTCAGATAGAGGGTGGTAGAGGCATGAAACAGACTCCCAGCACAGGTGGTGGGTGCTAAGTTGGTTGTGGGTTAAAGACAGCAGTGGATAGACATAGTGGTACAGTAGTGGTTCCACTATAGGGATGAGGCTGGAGATCTACTAGGCTCGGACGCATGTAGGTTACTAAGGGAAAAGTGTAGACTGGATGGATCCATGGGTCCTAATCTGCCATGAAACACTTTGTTTCTATGGTTCCACATTTCAATATGGCATGACATGGACAAGTGATGTGGTTTTGGTGCAGACATGCTGGTATGATGCAAAGAAACATTTTGTAGGATTCTAGGATTACTGCTTGGTGTGTCAAATCATGGCATAATGCATTTGGGTGGATTGTACTACTATGGATTTCAGCATTGGGCAACAGTGTGTTCAATGTAGGAAAAACACAACAAATGTTTAATTTTCAAGCAACATTTCACAACTCCACTTCCTACGGATACATGTCATGCGTATCCATATTTGCCAACAAAAGGACTTGTCAAGCCATATGCTGCAAAAGTGTTTTTCAGACTGTGACTCCATCACCACTAATTTGGTCCGGTTACATAGGAGTGAGCACAGCCTGGCATTACCCCTACAGTAGTAAAGGCGTGCTGTGTACATGCAGAATGCGTGCCACATGCTTAATTGTGCAATGTTTGCATGCAGTTCGCATACACAAAGTGATCCTAAGCTAACCAGGTCTAAAAAGCAAATCAGATTTGCATGCTGCAAGCTTGACATATGTGTAACAGGCAAGCTGGTGTGAAGATCTAAAAATTACATTGGGTTCACATGTTGCATGCTTGACATGAGTGCATTAGTTAAGCCGATGTGAACATCATTTAAACATCACATCAGGTTCACATTCTGCACACTTGTCATGTGTGCAGCAGCTAAGCTGGTACAAATCTCATCTAAAAACGTATCATTTTCTTTTTTTTTTTATTTAAAGTTTATTACAGACTTTTATACATGCATGAGACAGAGCCATGTATAGTGAGTCCATACATCAGCTTAAAGAACCTGGTACAATGGATCTGTCCCTCCTCCTCCATCCTCCCTCACCTCACCCCTCTCCTGCAGGTCATTTGATAAAATGTCAACATCAAGATATAAAAATTTGAGGGAATACAGAGTGTGTAAGGGGTCCCATATCTTTTGGTAGTTAGACAGCCTGTTAAGAAGGCTTGCTATTACTTTTTCAGTTTTGAGATTAGCTAATACTGTAATTCGTTTAGCCATTCAGTATAAGAGATGGTTTCACCATCTTTCCAGTGTTTAAGGACCAATTTTTTAACAGACATTAAAATCAGCGACATATGATATTTCAGTTACTTACCGACATTTGGGAATAGTCGCGCAGTAAACAGATTTCGGGCTTAAAATATTATGATAGCCCTAACAATGGGTCTGCTTTAGCTTGGATATTAGCTGATAAAGGAGATACTTTGGGGCAATCCCAAATGATGTCAAGAAGAGTACCTTCTTCCTGGAAAGAATGGGAACATAAGTTGGAGGATATTAAACCCCATTTAGCTAATTTTTGAGGAGAATAATACAAATTGTGCAAAATGTGAAATTGCATAAGGCATAATCGATCTTGTGTCACAAACTGATGGCAATTACACCAAAGGGTGGGCCAGTCTATGTTCCTGTGGGGAAAAAGGGATGACCAATATGTTGTGGGACCAAAGCATTCATTGAAGCGCCATTCACATAAAACTGCATATATTCTGGATACTGCTTTGGGGGAATTTGCCAATGGACCCAAATCCAACTGAAAAGAGAATTTGGGTGCTGGAAGGGGAACATTTCCCAACACTTTAATAAGGAAATGCCTCAGTTGAAAAACCTTAAAGTAACAAGCCAAGGGAGTGTTAAATTTACTTGAGATTTCAGCAACTGAGAGCCAAGAGCCATCCTCTTTCACAAAAAGGGATAACTTTCCAATCCCCAGTTGAAGTAACCAGTTAGATGTCAGGCTCTTGTTGTCAGTTTTAAAGGCTGGGTCATTCCAAATGGATTGAGATGGGTCGTTATGGAACTTGTAGCATAGAACTGCACATAATTGGGAGTGGACTCTCATTGAAACTGCTATCGGGGTGGATCTTAAGCTTGGTGGTAAGGAGGATAATTTTAAACATAACAATGTTGATGGCTCTATGTTACAAGAGTGAATCATGGCCAATTTGATTTTAAGCCAAAGCGGAAAAGAAGAGGAAGGAGCTGGTGAAAACCATCTAAGACATTTGGAAACATGACTGGCCCAATAATAGAGGTTGAGGTGAGGGAGACGTAAACCTCCTTTTAGTTTAGGGGCAGCTAATTTGTGATATGCTATTCTTGGTTGTTTTCTTGACCAGATAAATTTTGTAAGAAGCCTATGTAATTTCTTGAACCAGGTACCTGGTAAGTATACATTGAGTAGGTTAAGGGGGTAAAATAGGTGTGGAAAGATATTCATTTTAATTAAATTAATACATCGCCATAACCAAATGGGAAGGGCCACCCACTAATCTAAATCATGACTAATAGTTTGTACCAGGGAATCTAAGTTTTTCTTGATACCAAGAGATGAATTTCTAGCGAGTTTGATACCAAGGTATCTAAGGGAATCCTGGGACCGAGAAAGACCTAAAGGTGTGATGGTGCTCTTGAATACTTTATTATTATGGGACAACTGGAAGAGGAAGATCATCCGCATAAGCGGAAACCTTCACCTCTGTGTCTTGTATAGTAAGTCCTTGCACTTCCTGACATGTCATCAGTCTACGGGTAAGGGGTTCAAGATATATATTAAATAATAAAGGGGAGAGGGGGTATCCTTGTCTTGTACCAGAGTATAAAGGGAATGATTCTGAGATCACACTGTTTCCTGATATTCTAGCTGAAGGGGATTAATAAAGGGCTTGTATCCAACCCAGAAATTTGAGAAGAAAACCAAAGGCATTTAAAGATTGAAACAAAAAGTTCCAGTTAACTCAGTCAAAAGCCTTCTTGGTATCCAGGGACACCAGAACAACTGGAAAGGGGGTGTCCCTGAACACCAAGAAGACACGTGAAAGAGTGTGGAGATGATCCACTGAGGAGCTACCCTTCATGAATCCTACCTGTTGAGAGTCTATTAAATCTGAAAGCACTAGTCTAAGTCTATCTGCTAACAATTTAGCTAAAATCTTAATATCTTGATTAAGAAGAGAGATGGGCCTATAATTCTTTACTGAATCTGGATCTCTATCTGGTTTGGGTAGGAGAACAATAAGGGCTTCAAATAAGGTGAGGTCAACTTGTGCACCCGATAAAACAAGTTGATATAGTGGTAAGAAAAAATTGGATAATTTGGTCTTAAAATCTCTCGTAAGAATTGGATGAAAATCCATCTGGTCCCAGGGTTTTATCAGTAGGGAGATTCTGTATAGCCTCGGTGATTTCTAAGGTCGATATGGGTGCAACTAGTGCCATTTTGTGGGCTTCAGAAAGGGAAGGCAAATGGGAGTCCTTTAGGTTAGAAGATAGGGTAAGGTTTTTTTTTTTGGGGGGGGGTTGCCATGGATCCATACAACTGTTTATAATAAGTAGTAAATTTGTTTACAATTTCCTTAGGAGAGGATTTCAAAGAGCCATCACTCTGAGAATGAATAGGGGGAATGAATCAAGATGATTCCTGTTGTTTAATTCTAAGGGCTAATAATTTTCCTGCTTTTTCTCCTTGGTCCATATAAGAAGCTTAGGTATGAAGAATTGCAAATTCAGCCTTTTCCCTGAGTAAATCCAAATAGGAATCTCTACACTTGGCTAAATATTGTTTAATATCATCAGGGGAATGAGGAGTCAGATTCACTTCTATAGCCCGGATTTGGGACAGCAGGGTTTGTAAATTTAGATTTTGGGATATCTTTCTCTTAGAGGCTAGCCCAATTGGTACACCTCTGCGGTATGTTTTGAAGGTGCACCATATAATATCAGGATTAATAGTGTGGGTAAAGTTAGTAACAAAGAACTTATCAATGTGCTCTTTAAGATGATCAATGGTCTTTGAGTCCTTGAGCAACTGGTCATTTATTTTCCAGCATGCATTTCACTTGGGCAAAGATATAAGGGAGAGCCGGCACATTACTAGGGAATGATCAGAAGGAGGTCCAGGTTGAATTGAAGAGGACAACGCACCAGGGAGAAGTGATTGGGATAACAAAATATAGCCAATGTGGGAAGAGGATCCATGGACTGAGGAAGTGAAAGTATATTCCCTGTCCTTGGGATTCAAATCTCTCCAGATGTCACACAAACCCTGTTGATCTACTAGATCACGAAATGCACATTGAGCAGGAGAAAGTCCTCTCCAGATGGAACCAGAATGGTCCATAGTGGGATCAAAAGCCAAGTTCAAATCGCCCCCTAAAATTACTGATGTTGGTAAAAAGGGCAAAATGATATTGATAAAATGCATGAAAAATTGAGCATCTACATTAGGGCCATATACACTGCTGAGCAAAAGTTCTGTAGTATATATAGTGCCCCAAACTATTATGAACCTGCTCTGTGGATCTTTAATAATCTGTGTAGACTTAAATGGGATATTTTTATCTAGGGGGGTTGGGGTAGAAAGAAGTAGGCTGCTGGTTAACTAGGATCTGCAGCTTATCCATTAGGTAGGGAAATGGGCAGACTGGGTGGGCCAAGCAGTCCTTATCTGCCATCAAATTCTATGTTTCTATGTTTCTAATTAAAATCATGACACCACAACTATTTGTAGTACCTTGAGTGGAAAACACCTGCCCCAGTTGTTGTCTCTTCATTTGTAAAACATCAGAATCTAGTATATGAGATTCCTGAACAAAAGTAATTTGTGGCTTTAGGACATTTAAATGCTTTAGGACTTTGTATTGTTTTAATTTACATCTAACCCCTTTAACGTTCCATGAGGATAATACCAAATCATTAGCCATACTTCCTAAGGGTGTCAAGATCGAGGAGAGTAAACAACACCTCCTGATATCACTCGAACTCATGGGATCACAATGGCGCTCCTCCCTCGCTTCCTAATCCCCAAACACAAACACAAATTTTGAACAATAAACCAAAAGAAATCCCCATAAAATACACAAACCAGCCCCCACCCTTACTGTTACAAATATCTTTTGCAGTACCCCATAATTTCACCCTCCTCCAGCCATCCTAAACTGCATTTTATAATTATAGCTAAGCCAGTCATTCAGAAATTCAGGAGTTCACACCCCACCTACTAAATTATAGCTATAAGCATTGCTATATCCAAGTTAAACCTATGATATAACATAGACTTTGACTTTGACTGCAGATAAGGACCGCTTGGCTCAGCTAGTCTGCCCATTTCCCTACCTACAGGATATGCCGCAGATCCTAGTTAACCAACAGCCTATTTCTTCCTACCCCCCCACAAGAACTGCCTTATGTCTGTCCCATGCATTCTTGAATTCTCCCACAGTTTTAGACCCCACAACCTCCTCAGGAAGGCTGTTCCATGCATCCACTACCCTCTCTGTGAAAAATACTTCACTTTGCCCCGAACCGCCTCTATTTTAAATTGCGTCCCCTTGTTCTTTGCACGCCTTTTTCTGAAAGATGCTAACCTCTTGGACTTTGTTGATTCCACTGAGGTACTTAAAAGTTTCTATCATGTCCCCCTCTCCTTCTTTCCTCAAGGGTATACATATTAAGCTCCTTTAGTCTCTCCTTGTACGGCTTCTTTTGCAGACCCTGCACCATTTTAGTTGCCCTCCTCTGGACTGCCTCTATCCTGTCTATGTCCTTGCAGAGATGGGGTCTCCAGAACTGGACGCAGTACTCCAGATGGGGTCTCACCAACTGTCTGTACAGAGGGATAACAACTTCCTGTTTTCTGCTGGTGATGCCTCTCCCTATGCATCCCAGTATACCCCCAGCCCTCCCTACTGCCTGCTCACATTGCTTGCTAACCTTAAGGTCATCTGATATGATTACCCCCAGGTCCCTTTCTTTTTTTGTTGTTGTTACTACCTTCCCCCCATTGTGTAATCTTCCCCTGAGTTCTTGTTTCCCAGGTGCATTATTTGTACTTCTTTGCATTGAATCCTAGCTGCCATAGCTCTGACCATTCCTCCAACCTTGCCAAGTCCCTTCTCATCCTTTCCACACCTCCTTGTGTATCAACCCTGTTGCAGATCTTTGTGTCGTCTGCAAAGAGGCATGCTTTTCCTTCCAGTCCCTCTGCAATGTCACTTATAAAGACATTAAAAAGGACTGGACCCAGTACTGAACCCTGCGGTACCCCACTAGTAACTCCTCTTTCTTCAGAGTGTACTCCATTTACAATTACAATTATAAGATTTGGAATCTTATGGTATGCCCCCCCAGTGGACATTTGCAGGAACTGCACCTTGCCCAGAAACTGCTGGGTGAGGCTACTAAAAACACAATAGAATTGACTAAATTCCTCATCCTGTAACTCTATCAACTTTCATTTACAACACAGAATGTTAAACTTTAAACTAAGTATTTACATCTCTGCTAGGTTATACCTTCAATCTACAAGCCCCCTAGGTAAAACCCTTTTCCAAACATGCAAAATGAATAAAAAAAGAGGGGGAGTATCTGTATAATTACAGCTAGGGCCGTGATCAGTCTACACCTTCATAAGGAAAGAGGTGTGGAGATAAAATCTATGGCAGGGTTCTCTCCATTGTCTGTGAAATGAAACAAACCTTCCTTCAGGAGTATTTGAAAACAAACACCAGTTTGGCACTAAAGCAAGGCCACTAGTTATGTGGTTAACACTCTTTAAACAATGTAAGCAGGCTATTGGATTGTCCCTGCTAAGTTACAGTCGCAAAAAAACAGTCCCCAGAGCTCCAAATTTTGGTTTGTTAGCCCAAACACTTATGAATCAACCTTTATGTGACTAAGACACCTTGACCACCTTGATGAATAGTCAAGCCACCTGATTCAGGTACCACAAAAAAGATCAGGCAAAGCAGCTTTAAGGCCAATGTGTGCAGATTCTGAGTCCTGGTAGGAATTCCACGACCCTGAGATAAGCACCTGGAGTTTTGCCGGGTAAAGCATTTTAAATTTCAGGCCGGCTGCAATTATTTTTGTGACCAGAGGATGAAAAGCTGATCGCCATTGTCTTACAGTTATAGGTAAATCCTGGGCTACCCGAATTTTTTCCCCTCCCATTGTACCTCTTGGATTTCCTTTATTTTGGTGAGGAAATGCTGTCACTCCAAATAGTTTAAAAAATGAAATATGAGAGGTCAAGGCGCTGCTCTGGGTGGAGGGATGGGTCGAAGAGCACTGTGTGCCCCCTTGATAACATATCGAGGGCCAAAAGGAGAAAGCCCCACTATTTTTTCAATAAACTTTTGAACTAATAGAATTGTGTCCTGTCCTTCCTCCAGCTCTGGAAGCCCAATTATAACCATGTTATTGCTGCTGCTACAACCTTCCAAATCCTCTACTTTTAATTCCATCTTGGTAAGTCTTTGTTTCACTGCAACCAATTCTGGATCAAGCTTATCAGCCCGTCTCTCTAGGGAAATGAGACGGGTTTCACTATCCAACATCCTAGTTGCAATGCCCTCAAGTGCCTGAGATAAGGATTTAATTTCAGTAACCATACCTCTGAGCTCTTCTTGAAATGTCGAAATTTGGCCAAAAAGCTGGAAAGCATTTGTGGCTCTTGATACACTTTCAGTTGAGTCAGGCTCTGCAAGGCGTTGGTATTGGTGGCTTGTGTTTTTTTTTGGTGCTTTCTCTGGTATTACTGGAGTAGTGTGCCTCGGTGGCAGCTTCTTCATTTCCACTTCCATTGCCACATAAACTCCTTGAAAGTCTGCCCGAGTATTTAGGGAGTCTCCCAATCAAGTTTGGAGGGTTTTATTTACCTCCCTAAGGCAAAAAACAACTTTACTGGAGCGGATGGCTGAAGAGGGTTAGAGGAGTTCCCTTCAGGCATGCTGCATCATGTGATCTCCAAAAACACATAATTTTCTATTTATTATATGACTGCTTGCAATTAGAGTAATTAAAATACATTTTGATTTGGCTTGCCATAAAAATTAGGTAAACTCAATAATTCTGACCCTTTTGCAAGTTGTTTAATGGCTTTTGATTTTTGTCATTAAATTGTCATTAATTTGTAAAGTATTGTTTGCTTACTGCATTAAATGTCTGGGATATAGCCAGTCAACATCCCCCATTCCAGATGTACGAAGAGGGGCCTCTGTGTTGTGAAGCCTAACCTTTTTGTTTTGGACCACGTAAATCCCTTATGCATATTTAGTGCTACAAATGTGTTTCTCCATGACTGTTTCATCTCACTTACTTTCCCTTTGTCATTCTGTATTGAGCACATACAGTATGGCCATGCTCAGCACTCTTTATACTGACTAGGATCTTGGAGACATGCACCATACCTCACATTTTGTCACTGAAATGAGGGACATGGATACTCAAAGTGAGGGACAATGAGGGACACTAACCCACATGATGATCAGGACACATCATGAAACATGGAGATACAGTACCTCAGAACGCAGATGAAATCATTGCATTAGCACCTGAGAATAAATTTCTACTATTAAACAGCAGTGCCATTCAAGTAGGGCAGAGACAGTTGCCCCCCCCCCATATTTGTGCCAAGATTGTTCTTATGGCGCGGCAATAATAGCATTCAATTTGGATTTAATCTTTTGCACAATAAGTGCCCACCTGGCCTGTGTTTGCTCATACTGCAAGTACTTTTCAGATTTGACTGTGTCTGTATTGTGTTATACACTCTCTCCACCTATTCGTGGTGGCACAATCACATGTGAAGTGGATGAGCTCCAGCCAAGAAAGAGTACATGATTCTTGAAAGTGCGACACTGCCTTTCCCGCCACAGATTAGACAGACTGCACACTACAGCTTGGAGAAGTTGATGAGCACTGAACTCACAATAACAGTGTTGTGGCAGCATATTTTTGTTGGTCAACTCTTAGTGAGTCTCCATCTCCCCTGGTGGCTGAAGGGGCAGAGGGTGAGCTAGAAACTAACTCGAGACTAGGCTACCTACTTACTCTATGAGGCTCGCCATGCCAAAAAACAGCACAGACCCACCACGGCAGCAAGCTAGGCTTAGCAGCAGTGGTGACAGCAGAGTGGGAGGTCTTCAGCCCTGATCAGTGCAATGTGTCAGCAGCCATAGCAGAAACCAAGCAAGAAGCAAGCAGCCCAGGTTGGGTGGGTTCGGTTGGTGAGATGACTTGGTCTCAAACCATGTTGCAGACCTGAGATGGTTGGGTCTAGCATTCAGCTTCTGGCAGAAGGAGAGAGAGGGAACAGACTGAAAATTGGGCTGGTGGCACACTGTGCCAGGCTGCAGGCTCTGGCCACATGGCTGGGTAAGTAAAAGTAAATAATTTTCTTTACCAGGAGATTGGGGAAATTGGAAGGACGGAAATAGTGATGTGTTTTTCACATTTCTTCACCTTTGGGTGGCTTCATGACCCACAGGGGATGGGTATTGAATGGAATGGGGTCGGGAAGAAAAATTGGGACAACGTTCTTTTTTTTGGGGGCGGGGACAGAAGTTCAGCCAGGAAAATAATTGGTTAGTAACTGGGTGGGTTTAATTCCAAATCTGATGCACTGCTCCGGGGTATATACAGATGAATCTTATACATTTGTATTTTTCCTGATTTGCATATGACTTTTCAGTCAAAACAAATAAGTTTTACCCTTTAGAGATGTTACAGACATTCAAGAGCTGTCCCTTGCATTCACGGACAGTTGAGTAGTATGGTATGTATAGACTATTGGAACCCCACTATAGCCAGACTTATGCCCCACCCCACTCCAGTGAAGCTGACCTCCACATCCCCACAGCCCCACACTCAGGTACATTATGGCAAATGGCAAAGGAGACTGCATGGGTGTGCACCACTGAAATGGTTGGGTGTATTTTTTTATTACTATTTTGACCCAGCACTCTAACCTATGGACATCATCTCTTAAAGATGCCTGCCTCTGGCTCCCTAGTACTCAAGTAAGAGATGTTTTACTTATATCTATACTTGGTGAGTTGTCTATAGCAGCATGGCTCTACCTGCTACAGTGTGTGTGATGGGGGGGACTGGCCATCTGGGTGTGTGTCAAGTTATTGCTACATTTGTGTTTGCACCTTAAAGTCTGTTTGTGTGGAAGCATTCAAAACTATGGAGAGAAAATAGTAGAAGTACAAGCCAGACAGAAATAATTAAGTGGTTTTGTGGTACATTTGTGTATTGGGGTGGGAAAAACCACATATGTTTCCACTGGTATGTGTACTACAGTTCAACTGTGAAAATGAGAAGAGTAAGAGAAGAAACCTGAAAAGCACAACAGTGGTCACAAGTATGCTGCACGTGTGCAGATGTAGTCAGATACAGTATGTATTGAAGTGCAAATGAGATATATGTCTGCAGACAGTATGGCTTAGTGGTTAAAGACACTGAACTGCAAGCCAGGAGATTTGGAGGCATGAAGACCTGGGTTTGAATCTCTTCAAGCCCCACTTGTGTATGGTGTGATCCTGAGCAAGTCACTTTAACTTCTGTGTTATCAGTGACCGCTTGCTTTTTGCATGCATGCCACATGCATGCAGTCTTTCCCAATTTAACATAAAAATCATGATTTGCACACTTGCTTGCTGCAGGCATGCCATATGCATGCAATCAGTTCCAATTTAACATTTAACTCATACTTGCAGCATGCATATCACTTGATTAGATTTATGTGTGCAGCATGGAAACACATTTCATATAATTATTTATGTAAGGGTAGTGGAAACCATTCTTAGGGCTGTGACCTCTGTAACTGAGGCAATCACAACTGTCTAGCATCAGGAGCACAGATTCCCATAACACGCTAACATCAATATGCCACAGGTACTGAACTCTGCAGTGAGCCAGCAGCTATTATCACACATCCTCTCCAATGTTTCCCTGATGCCAACATCACACCCCACGGACTTTGCTGCAGTGGGGCATCAACAGTACTGTGCAGTATGCTTGTTGCATTTAACCACAGTGTTACCACCTATGTTATGTACTCATTTTACAGGTGTGTACAACTCAGCAGGATTGAGTGGAGTCATACCATCACAATGATCATGACGATTTGTGGTCAATGATCCATCTTTATAGGAATGACACCAAAGTGATGTGATGTAAGACATGTCAGCAAAGGGGGTTGGGCATTACAGGCATGTTATGCAATCTCTTTGGTGTCCCTAAGTTGACACTCAGACACTTTAAGCCTGTCTCTCGGATAACACCTACTGAGGTGCCCAACAGCAGTGTTGATGGACTACGTTAACAATAACAACAACATGGTCCTCGACACAATACTGACAGTCATGCATTTGTCCCTCACATTCAGCATGGCACAATACACAATATCAGGGTACTGCAGTAAGGTACCATGGTATGCCAACTGTGCATAATGGTTTTCAAACATGACACTGTACTGTGCGAGACACGGTGTCACATTCAGTGTCTATACAAGAAGAACTGTTTGGGTATGTCTTTACTGCTGTAACACTTTCAGATAGAACAACATTGGTATCACTGTGTCAATTGCCAAAAAATGGTTCTGCTGTGTGGCAGGGAAATTGTCACAGTCAACTCTGAATCATGTACTTATGCATTCCACATGTGGATCTCAGGATTGTTAACGAGCCTGTCACTGTTCTGAACAATCAGCCATGATGTGTACATATTAATTGACTCCTATACATATGCATTATCTGGTATAGATAAACAGGAGAGGTCATAAACACATTTGCAAGCAGCACAGCTGTATGTGCACAGTTAAAGAGTGATGCAGTTGTAAGTGCACGGATTATGTGAACAGACATTTGCAAGGGAAATTACTGAACAGTTACATGAGTGCAATGTTGAAATACAGTGTGTTACATATTGGGATGTGTTGGGTATTTCAAACAATCACCCTAACAGTTTGCTGAAGTGACTGACAAAGTGTACCTTGGCAACTTCTTGGTCCGCCTGCTTATAAGTGGAGTTCAGAGGCAGATGATCCCCTTTCTCTGTGAAGGTCACTTCCAGCTGTGATTGTCTCACTGTGGATGTTACAACCTCCACAGCTTCCCTCATTAATTTATGACCATATCCTGGAAAATAGTAAAACAATGCTACAAAGTATTAAATAGCACATTTTTTTTTTATTGTATGTGTCATCACACTATCTTCACTCCAGTTCCTGGATAACAAAATTTCCACATGGTTTCTCTACCGATGTGAACATGTTACTTTTCTTTTGGCACTACTGACATGCATGTTCCTCTTTCAGTGTGCTCGATGGTGGCAATGCTGTTTCTGCAGTGTCTATAGTACTTCATCCACATCCTGCCATGCCATTTATTTTAGTACAAGCTTCCTTTCACTATTGTAACTATGAAAAGTGGTGGCTAACAGTGTGTTTGACATTGACAATGTTACTGTTAATGTAACCCTTGATGGAACCGCTGAACAATTTCCTTCATAGCATAACACTGATTGCAGGTGATGATGCTTATCATGAATCGAAACAGTACAGTACATCAACTGGTTAAACTTATTGAGCCACCACTGCATACATAATGGGTCGTGCACCCCCACCCCCCTCTAGTGCCAATATGCAGTGAGACTAAAATAATATCTGCATGATTGTACCATTACAGTGGCACTGTGGTGTGACTGGTATTTTCCTACAAGGGTCCCCCACCCCACACATAAGACCACGCTGTCCCAAACCACGATGTGCTGCCTCAGTTTTGCCTCTTACTGTCTATTGCCTTTATGTATGCAGATACAGAAATAAGTGTATGTTCTATGCCCGGTGATATTTATACCACAGGTGTTTACATGACATGTGTGGCATCACGCACTCCATATATAGGCACCTTTTGTTAAAAAAACACAGGGCATAGAAAACATGCTTATTTTTTTTTTATCTCCATACATAAGGGCAATTGACTGCAAGAGGGCAGGAGGCATATGATAGTTTTGACAGCAATAACTTGGCATGGGGTAGGGGACCCTGGTAGTAAAATGCCAGCCCCATGATGAGGCCACTGTAATGGTACGGGCATGCAGGCTTTTGTTTTTAAACGAAATACTTACTGGCACTAAAAGGGGGTGTTGCAGTGCACAGGCCACTATGTAGGCACTAAAGGCTAGATTGGGTTAAGCCATATATCTCCAGTTAGGTGGACATCAGTAATACAAAAGCGTGGCATGTGTCTCCTACTTTAAAGGGAATCCATACATTTCTTTATGAAATTATTGTGAAGGTTACTATGAGAATCCAGTATGTAAATTGCTAGGTTATATTTAAAAAATTATTTCAGTAAGACAGAAAAATACATTTAAAATTATGATATGGAGGCATCCATTTTGTGGACAGGAAGGGTGCTGTGATGATGTCACTGCCTCACCAGCTCTAACAGTGTGCATAACACGAGGGGGCACAGTCTTAAGCTAGAGGGTGGGAGGTTTAGGAGGGAGGTCAGGAGGCACTTCTTCACAGAGATGGTGGTGAACACTTGGAATGCACTGCCAGAAGAGGTAATCTCATTGACCGTGGGCAGCTTTAAGAGAGGCTGGGACAGATATTGGGGGAGGGTAAGGGTCATGGGTAGGGAGGATGAGAGGAATGGGGAGAGGGTGCAAGGACAATTGCTTAAGCTGTGCACAAGAGCAGACTTGATAGACCAAATGGACTTCTGCTAGCTTCTTCATATGTATGTATGTATGTAATTAAGCAGGTTTAAACAAACTACTCCTACAGACAGGGATCCTGATCTATCATGAAGAGAAGCACTGGATTCTTTTCTTGCACTCTGCCAAACATGAAATCCTGGGTATTCAACAGACTATAATAGAATCCCTGACACCACAGTTTAACTGTTCTCACCTGCTGCACTCCACACTGTGTTAACACTGGTGAGGCAATGACATCATCACAGCACCCTTTCTGTCCACAAAATGGATGCCTCCACATCCCTATTTAAAAAGCATGTTTTCTGTTGTACTGAAAACATTTTCTAAATATAACCCAACAATTTACATAGTGGATCCTCATAGTAACTTTTATAATAATTTCTTAAGGAAATATGGATTCCCTTTAAAGCCATCATTGTGACGTTGAGGTACACATGAAGTAGTATTGCATCACAATCCCAGGAGCATTTCAAGAGTTTTTTTCACCTAACAAAGGACTGATTAACTCATCGTACATCACTTTTCTCTTTAACGTCCATACAAAGGGTTCCCCTTTCTTAGCCTCTAAAAAAGTAAACCTCCAGTTTGGGTTGTCCAGTGGCATCCATCACAGGTGGTCGATTGCTGTTATTATTGTAATGTAATGCCGCTAGCATCAATTTGAAATGACAAGAGGAAGTAGTATCATGGTGTTAAAAAATGATGTTGTTCAGTGACTGTACTGTGATACTCCTTGAAGAGCACCACTTCTGAACCTACATGTGCCATGTGCATGGTTCTTATAGTATGCTGTCTAGTTCACAAGTACGTATTACACATCTCATTATTACATGTTCTACACATGTGTCAGGCTGCTGATGTTCCATTTCCATTCAAGCTTTAACTAACAGTGTTCACTGAAGCAATGCTGGCAGTGTGAACATCGTGTTACCGGGATATGTCTGCAGTTCTTGTAAACCTCGCTCTAGAGGTTGTATTACTGTGTGGCCTATAGTACTAGGAGAAGTCTATTGTGGTAATCGACAGTCATGTGTATGCAGACATGGCCCATGGGTCTTTTTTATCTGTACATGTCTAAGACAGTACTCCTGAGGCTACAACATTACAGAACTAATTGTCAGTTGTGCTTTGCAGACATTATTGTGACTTATTAACAGTGCACGGTGTGACATTGTGTGGACTGACATGTTGTAGGTGAACACCCTACCATGGCATGTGGTCATGTAACATTATTCAGTGCTGCTCCACAACAATGTGTGAGTTTCTATCCATTCTGTGACACATACCTGGATTGCATCCCATCAAAGCTGAAGGCCGTATGTTTGGGAGCAAAATTGTTTATTGTTTATTGGGAATATTCAGAAAGACCTTTGAGTCAAAGACTCATTTACAAAGGTCCACATCATACATTAAGGTACAGAGCAACATTTGTTAACAGAGCTGACAGTACAGATCAGTACATATTAAGATACATTACATTGCAGTACATGGCAGTCAATGATTGATCAGTAGGAGGCATAAGTCGGGATAGTAATTGATTTGCATTTTAGTACAGCCACATAGTTACAGAAGTACTGTAACAGGCTGATAGTCAAACAGTGTTATAGGGGGGATTTTGAACCGGGATCGGGAACAGTTTGTTGCAGGATAGAACAACATGCTGCAGAACAGTGTCAGGGGCAATCACATACATTGGAGTCCTGCAGGACCTCCTTTAGTCTAGATTTAAAGGGACCTAGCCTTGTTTCAGTGGCTATTTGGGTAGGGAAAGAATTAGTCCAGTAAGGGGCTTGGTAGCCGAAAGATCTTTGAAATTGAGAGGTACGAGGCGGGATACCCATAGTAACGTCATGTTCAAGTTTCATGTGGATCTGACTGATGATGCTGGGCAAATAATAGTGGAGAGAGTGGCAGGGGCGAGACCTAAGAGTATCTTCTTTATCATTAGGCAGGTATGATACCTGATTCTGCTACCTAAGTTTAGCCATTTTGTGGAGTTGTAGAGTGAACAGGTGTGTGTAGGACGATCACATCCGAGAATGAGATGGCAGGCTTTGTTGAGTACAAGGTGGAGTCTGTTTAGTGTGGAAGTTGGGGCTGCACTGTATATGGTAATACCGTAGTCTAGGAGAGAGAAGACAGAGGAAATGACGGTGAGCCGCAGAGCCTCGGGAGTGAGGCAATGTTTGTACCGATAAAGCACACCTAATCTCAAGTTTAGGGCGGAGGCTAGGTGGAGAATATGTTGCTTATAGTTGAGGGCTGGGTCTAGAGTGATCCCTAGGTATTTAAAGTTGCTAACTTACTTAAGAGGGGTGTGGTTGACAGTGAGAAGTGGGGGACAGAGGTTCTTGCGGGGGTTCTGTGGGTGTGAGAACATCATGACTTTTGTTTTCTTGTAGTTGATTATTAGTCGCTGAGTGGTGAACCAATGTTCTGCTTTGTGAAAACTATGTTGGAGTGTTTGGTGGAGTTTAAGTGGGTCAGAATCGGAGGCTTACAGGATGGCGTCATCTGCATAGAGGAGCAGATTGCCGGAGACAGCTGATGGGAGGGAGTTTAGATATAGGCTGAAAAGTAGGGGGCCAACAATCAATCCCAGTGGAACACCAGAGTGGACAGGGAGGCAAGGGGACAAGACAGTGCCTACCTTGACCTGTTGTGTTCTATCTGACAGATAGCTGGCAAACCAGTTTAAGGTATCACTGGAGAAGCCATTGGAGGAGAGTGTGTTTAGCAGGAGGGCATGGTTGACAGTATCAAAACCTTTAGAGAGGTCCACGAAGATAGCTCCTGTGAGGTGGCCATGATCCAAGGCAGAGTGGATACGTGAGATGAAAGTGAGGAGGGCAGTGGTGGTGCTATGCCCCTTATGGAAGCCATGTTGTTGGTTGCAGAGAAGATTGTATTTTGTGAGGTGGTCAGTGATTTGGTCGGTGACAATATCAACAGTGTCAGTGGCTCAGCAGGTAGCACACTTGCTTCTGAGGCTGGGAGATCAGAAGGCTGTGGGTTCTATCCCCACACCGGGCACTTGGGTTACTTTCCCAATACTGACACTGCAGTGCAGCATGAGGGGGATGCTGCACTCCTGAGGTGCCTTCTTTTGGGTGAGACATTAAAACCGAGGTCCCATCTGCCTGTTCTGGCAGTAGTTCAGGTGGATGTTAAAGATCCCATGGCACTTCTCAGAAAAGAGATGGGGAAGTTTTCCCTGTGTACTGGCCAAATTTCCCCATTCACTAAAAACACCACCAACAGCTTAATCTGGTTCAAGGTCAGTTGGAATTCATCTGTATCCCCCTTCCCCAGGCCATGCCTGAAAATAGGCAAAACATGTCTAGTGCACTTACCCGGTCAACAAAAACTAAATAAATAAAATAAATAAATATGCTCTAAGGCTTAAGATGGATATAGGGCGGTAGTAGTTGGTGAAGGTACGGTCCCCACTTTAATAGATGCGGGTAATGGAGGCCAGTTTCATTGGGAGGGGAATTTCCCTTGACAAAGGGAGTGGATTAGAATATGTGTGAGAGGGTAAAGGACTTCCGGGAGAGTAAGGTGAAGAAGTCTCAGGTCTAGGGAATCGCTGCAGTTAAGTGAGTGGCTAAGGGCTTTGGCTAGGTAGGGTTTGGCAGCCGCAGGGGAGAGAAGCATATGGGTGTAAGGCAGGAGCAAGGGAGGAGGGGTGGGCCCAGACCGGCAGAAGTCAAAATTAGGGGGAGGACATGGTTGAGATTTGTGAAAGCGGAGTTCAGGGCTGGGGCTATGGGAAGGGGATCCGTAGAGATGTTACTGTCGATTACTAATTGGTCCGGGGGCTGGTTTGGGGCTTTACCGTAGAGTTCCTTAATATTATTCCAGAATTTGCGCCCATCTCCCCAGGTGGATGTTAAGGACGCTTTGTAGTAGTCCACTTTGGCAGTGCGGAGGGCCATTGTGCATTTGTTGCCAAGCTCCCTATATCGTTGCCTGTCAGCAGGCAGTTTGGTTTCATTAGCAATATGCCAAAGAGAGTCACACTGACCCAATAGGCCCAGGAGGTGATCAGAGAACCAGGGGACCTAGTTACCTTTGGTCATTCTCTAGGTAAGGGGGGCGAATTTATCACATATTCTTTTGAATGTGGAGATAAATAGATCAAGCATACGATCTGGGTCTGAGGTGTTGTATCACTACACTATGGAAGGCCTCCACTGATGCCATCTGGTGATGGGGGGACAGTCTGGTTATATCATTTACAAGCTGTTGATTCTCCAGTAGTGACACTACCATTGCTGCCTCACCTGAGGAATGACAAAACAAGGCAACAAAAATACATAAATGAGCAGTTTCATGGGTACATGCATACAAATGATTCAGTAAGTTGACTGTCAGTATCATAAAGTGCGGTCATGCCACAAATGCTTTGATGACCATTGCTGCAAACTCTGAACACTGTACATAACTCAGGTACACATGGAAATGTGTCCTATACAAGCATTCTCAGCATCCTGAAGGGGTCAAACTGAGCCTAAGCATATCTCCCTTATTCTTTCTAGCCACTATTTGGCTTTCCATGACTACTAGCAGGGTCCAATGCATCCTGATAGACTATTCATTAGGCCCCATCCCTTCAAAAGGTGTGAATTCTCTTCCCCTGAAGGATTCAATTCTCACTCCCTCCCTCTCCTATCATAGAAACATAGACTTTGATGGCAGACAAGGACCGCTTGGCTCACTTAGTCTGCCCATTTCTCTACCTATTGGATAAGCTGCAGATCCTGGTTAACCAACAGCATATTTCTTCCTATCCCACCCCCCCACAAGAATTGCCTTATGTCTGTTCAGTGCATTCTTGAAATCTTCCACAGTTTTAGACCCCACAACCTCCTCAGGAAGGCTGTTCCATGCGTCCACCACCCTGTCTGTGAAAAAATACTTCCTCACATTGCCTCCAGCCGTCCCCCCTCATCTTCAAATTGTGTCCCCTTGTTCTTGCACATCTCTTTTTCTGAAAGATGCTACCCTCTTGGACTTTGTTGATTCCAGTGAGGTACTTAAAAGTTTCTATCATGTCCCCTCTCTCCCTCCTTTCCTCAAGGGTATACATATTAAGCTCCTTTAGTCTCTCCTGGTATGGCTTCTCTTGCAGACCCTGCACCATTTTAGTTGCCCTCCTCTGGACTGCCCCCATCCTGTCTATGTCCTTGTGGAGATGGGGTCTCCAGAACTGGATGCAGTACTCCAGATGGGGTCTCACCAACTGTCTGCACAGATGGATAACAACTTCTTGTTTTCTGCTGGTGAGAACTCTCCCTATATATCCCAGTATCCCCCTGTCCTCCCTACTGCCTTCTCACATTGCTTGCTAACCTTAAAGTCATCTGATATGATTACACACAAGTTCCTTTCCATTTTTGTTGTTGTTTTTACTACCCCCCCCCCACATTTGTGTAATCTTTCCCTGGGTTTTTATTTCCCAGGTGAATTATTTTGCACTTCTTTGCATTGAATCCTAGCTGCCATACTTCTGACCATTCCTCCAACCTTGCCAAGTCCCTTCTCATCCTTTCCACAACTCCTTGTGTATTAACCCTGTTGCAGATCTTTGTGTCATCTGCAAAATAGCATACCTTTCCTTCCAGATCCTCTGCAACATCACTTACAAAGACATTAAAAAGGACTGGACCCAGTACTGAACCCTGCAGTACCCCACTAATAACCCCTCTTTCTTCAGCATGGACTCCATTTATAATTACCTTCTGTGTCCTGTTGTCCAGCCAATGTTTTAGCCAGACTACCACCCTGGGACCCACTCCCAGGCTGGTTAATTTGATTATTAATCTTTTGTGTGGGACTGTATCAAATGCCTTGCTAAAGTCTTGGTAGGCCATGTCCACAGCCCCTTTCTGGTCTACTACTTTGGTCACCCAGTCAAAGAAATCAATTAGATTCATCTGACATGACCTTCCTGCTGTGAATCCATGCTGCCTTGGATCCTGTGCCCCACTGGCCTCTAGGTACTAAACAGTTCTTTCCTTCAGAAGTGATTCCATCACTTTCTCTACCACAGAGGTCAAACTGAAAGGTTTATAGTGTCCTACCTCTGTCTTGCTCACACTTTTGTGTAGGGGAATCACATCACTCTTTTAATCCCTATCTACTGACCTTCCCCAACCCCCTTGTAGGGTACTCTGCATCCTGAAGGGCCCTCTCTTGGTTTAAGTCCTTGTCCCCCTCCTAGCATTAAGTCACACCCCATCCTGCTGTCTCCTCCCTCTTGAAATCACTACAGCCTTATCCCCCTTTCTGTCTAGGCCCTCAGCCCCCTTGCAGGGTTCCCCACATCCTGAAGGGGTCTCTCTGGGACATTGTCTTATCACCTTTTCTCTGGTCTCCCCAGTCCCCTTACAGGGTTCCTTGTATCCTGAAGGGGTCTTCAAAGACACGACTCTTCTCCCTTCCCCCGCCTCACGCCTCCCTCTCCTTTTCCCCTTTTCTTTCATGTAAGCACTTGTTTGCTTATCAACCTGTCACTTATTATTGTCTACTCTTTCTACCTGCTGTATAATGCACAACACTGTTGTAACACTGTAACACCTGCCTTACAACTGTATGTTAATGTTGATCTTGTAACTTGAATGTTTAATGTCTCGTTCCATTTGTACCCCTTTCCCCCAAGTCACACCAGGAGATGAGTGACTTATTGCTCAGTGTGCCTTCCGGGTGAAACAATTCAATAAATAAATAACCATATTCTGTAAGGGATTGACTGATTGCTGCAATGCTGCATGTCCTTCTTCATATAATTGCTACTAGGAGTAACTACACTTATAACTTGAGTTCTGCTATTTGTTTGATCTACTTGCACGTCATGCCATGGTTTTTCCACTGTTTTTTACACATAGACAGTGTCTGGGTTGTGCATGCATGTGTCTTGAGGCATGAGCACAATGCAGTTCAGAGATGCCGTATCTCGGCTTTGTAGCCATCCTGCCAATGCTGCCCTTGAACTTACACCCAAGGGCACTGTATGTATGCTGGGTGACAGTGTTCCTCTCTGGGACAGCATTGAGCTGCCTTTAGGCTGTTTAATCCTGCTCCATCCTCCCCACCCCACCCCAAGTCTCAACACAAGCTGTACTTGTGCCTGTACCAAATACAACGGAGTGCTGCGAGATAAAGTATTCAGTGCCTCAGGCCTGTGCGCCCTGAAGGCAAGTTCGGTAACTTCATGTTACAACACACTAGGCAGCAGCCATTTCTTCTTTCTTTCCTAGCTTTCCAGTGGACCATGATTACATGCAGGGTATGCATCACTGTGGCCTTCGTGAAAGTTCTGAAGCTGTCTTATCATCCCGATTCCACTTTCCCTCCACAACTGCTTTATCTCCATCAGGCGTTGTTGCTGGCACCCATTAAACATGATTAATAATGCTTTTTATGTTGGCACACTTGCGCAGCCAATATCTTGTGGCAGTGGGGATTTGGAGGCGGGGTCGCTGTTGGGTGAATGCAGGGCACGCATCAGTAGGTGTGTCCCACATTCCCCAATCAGCCTGCATGGTGGTGCCACACCATGCATACATAATGTGGTGAGCACATCTAAGAAAAGGTCCGCAGCAATGCAAGCAAAGCTCATCAGATGCAGCAGGCCTTCCCTTGACGTGCTCACCACATTATGAACATGGCAGCACAGTGGCCACCAGACTACCCACTTCGGTGTGCCCAATCCCCCCGTCGGTTACCTCTGACCATCTGTATGTGCCGATGGGGGAGCCTATTCCTTGTCAGCATTAATAACCCCCCCATTGTTAAATGCTGAGGGGGTGGCCAGTCCCCCTTGGCACAGCCCCCCCACACTGCCGCTTTCTTTGTGTGCTGATGGGGGAGCCCATTCCCTCTTGGCATAAAGAACCCCCCCATAGTTAAATGCTGAGGGGGTGCCCAATCCCCCTCAGCTCGGCTCCCCCGCTTGCTTTGTGTGCCGATGGGGGTGCCCAATCCCCAACAGCATAACATCCCCCCCGTGTTGTGTGTTGAACTAGGGTGCCCAATCCCCTGTCAGCTACAGACCCCCCCAACAGTTAGGTGGTGCACTGGGGCCACCCAGTGTGAAAAATTCCCTAAAAAAAACCTGTCCCGAATGTCTAATTTATTTTTACCTGTAAAACAAAACGGTCCCTCATAGTCTCCATGCCCCACCCACACCCACCCTCTGCGCACCCTGCCTCCCCACACCCCTCACCCCATTCTTACCTCCAGAGTCCGGCGTAACAATCTTCGGTGGATCGGGAACACGTATGCACTCTTTAAAACCGACTGTGAACTGAAAAAATGCCGGTAAGCTGTATAATGGAATAAATAGGGTGTTTTCAGCTTTGCTGCATATCTCAGGCATTTTTGGGAATTGGCATCAAATTTTCAACATGGGGTTTTTGGGACCCCCCCTCCCACATGTATTCTTGCACTGTCATGGCGTTATTCGATCCCGAAAGGTGATTTCGCAGTCA